>CM060935.1:243996415-253996415 GCA_030765085.1 Allium cepa | reverse complement strand
TATGAATATATAGCTTTTCAAGTACTTGAAGTCTCTTCTAATGTGCTAATTTTGGAGATGAAATTCTTTTAAGGGCGACAGTGTAACGTCTCGAAATTTGATAGCTATAAATATGGATATTTAAATATAATTATATTTCAATTAATGGATTTTATAGCTAAAATAAACTCCTTTTAAATAATAAAAAATGATAGTGAAATCATTTTTAATTTTTTTTTTACAAAATAATAAGTTCGACGAAAAACTGAAAATGTGACCGGAAGTTATTTTCCGATTTTTTGATTTTTCGTCGACTAAAAGATATTGGAAATATTGTAATGCTTTTATGTACACATGCACACATTTATAAATCACTTTGTAGATGGAAATGTACATGTGAATGTGCATGTACACTTGAGTATATATGCACGTATTATAAGGTAAGGTATTTTTATAAAAAGAATATATATATATATATACATATATACATATATATTATTAAGATACCACATTAGACAAACGGTACAAAAGGAGGACAAACATGTTTCCTTTGATTTGATGTGGAGGTGGCTAGAGTAGGGGGCTCAATTTTGTGATGGGAAAGATGGGATGATGTGTCAAAGAGTGAGAGGAGAGTAAAGTAGTAAGGGAAATTTGGTAAATTCACTTGCTAACATTTTGTAAAAGCAAATTTCCTAATTTTTTTCACGTTTTCTCATTCTCTTTTTCACTTTCCAATTTCCTAAAGCTCTTAAGCATGTTTTCAAGGCTTCTCATCATATTTTAAAAAATTCAAAAAACCTAATGTTTCATTTTTGAAATCATTTCCAAGTTGCTAAAAACACTTCTTCCTCCACTACTTCATTTAGTCTTCAAAGTTCTGTTGAATATGCGCTTATATGATTTTTGTTTGATGATAATAAACATATATACATTCGTTTAAATGTATTTGATAATATACTATTTTATTTTTCACAGATTAAATAAATATTTGCTGAATAAAATAAATAACATGGAATTTGAATTCAAACGAATATTTTATTGAAATAAATATTTATTACAACTTTGAATAGTACAATTTCAAGCTCTCACTATAACTATACAACTTTGATTACATCACATTTTTTTTCACATTTACATCAGCACCTCACTACATATCACCCACACTCGTATTTATCTTCAACTGCGTTCCAGTTTGAATCCAGCATCTGAGCAATCTGCAAAAATATAAACTAACGCAGTAAAATTGAAAAGGAAATATTTTTGCAGTTTAAAATAAAATAAAATGGATTTTGAAAATAAGATTTGCCTCAGTTATTTGGGTTGTTCGTCATAATTTAAATTTGAATTCATCATACACGAACAACTTATGACATACACAGTGTATTATTACTGTATATGCCACAAGGCCGTGCACGCCGATATATACACTTGATTGATTTACAGGGACAGGGGAGCACATGTCAAACCCAAATGAAAAACTGGGTTCAACTCACGTGCAATAACATTGAAAATCACGACACGAGCACAAGGTCAAACCCGAGTTTTAAAACTAGATTCAACACAAGGCAAAATGACATGAATGAAACGAAGACCAACAGCAAAATGGAATGCAACAATCATGGCAGTTCACATGTCAAAAACAGTTGCAACATGGATATCACAAAACCAAATTCACTAGAATGAAAAATGCACAGCTAGTTCAAATTCGAGTGCAATAGAGAAGCTATGGTACTATGCAAGTACAAGTTGCAACATACCAGACAGTGATACAAGTGCAAACACATCAAGTAAGTGACACAACAAACTCAACAATGAAAGTTCAAGTCAGACCAGCACCAAACAACCAAACAAACAACTGCATAGCAACTACAACAATGTCCAATGAACAAGAACACAGACCAAATGCTCAAGCCACCAAGAATCAGTGCAATGACCAAGAAATGATCAGATACAGGAAACCAAAGGCAACAGTGAAAATGCAGACCAAATGCAATATGCAACAAAGCCAAGCATCATACAGGTGGACAGTGAAGACAACTACTACCACAAAGTACAGTGCAACTCAAACCAATATAGCCTGCAACTTCAATCCAAACCAAACAGTGGCTATGCACATATATACATACAAGAATGTTTGTATACAAATGATCATACATCAAAGTGCACTACAGTAAAAGACAGTGGCAAATGCATCAGTAATTAAGCATATAACCACACCTAGCATGACAAATGACTCTAGTGACACAAGTGATACCAAACACTACAAACTGCAAATATCCAAGTACTACAAGCCCAACACAGTGCAACTTACAAGTTTCGTACTTGAAAACAAATGACAGTGATTCAAACTACTCACAACAATGCTCGAAGACTCGCCAAGTATAGGACACAGTAGTGACAGTAAGCAATGCAGCAACAATGGTCAGGTAATATGCATCAGGCATTAAAACAAGTGAGTAGTTCAAATGAAAATAAACTCGATCGGTAACCAAGGCTACAAAAATGGAAAATTAATGTATGCAACAGAATTTCAAATGAAACAAATCCAACTTTATATGCAAATAAACAGTGCAGTGATAAAAATGCAAGTGATAGTGAATATGTACAAGTGCAGTGTTCAAGAGAAAGCAAGCAAGTTCGACAGGCAGCAAACAATAGTCAACGTCCAGAAATTCACATCACAAACCAATGTCAAGTTGAACGAATTCAAAGGGCGAAGTCATAATAAAATCGCCAATTCAATGTTGAACAATTCAACAATGTAAAAATGCCAGAAATCAAAGCCGTGAGTATCAAGCCAAGTCAACAGAGAAATTCACGATGCCATCAAAATTCAAAGCCGAGAATTACAAACCGTGTTAACCAAGTAACACAAGTTTATACGATTATGAAAAAGTCAGAATAAATCTCAAACACTCAATGGCGAATGTTGTTTTTGGAAAAATAGGATGAAAATCTTTCTGAAAACCATTGACGCTTGGGATATTGTTGAGACAGGTTATAGAATACCAACTATAACTATAGATAATCAGGAAATAGAGAAACAAAAAGAACAATGGACAGAACTAGAAAATAAATTACAGAATACGAATGCCAAAGCTATGAATTCTATTATCTGTTCATTAGATCAATTTGAATTTAATCGTGTCTCACATTGTCAAACTGCGCAGGAAATATGGCACATACTAGAAGTGACTCACGAAGGAACATCAAATCAAAGAGTCTCGCCTTGCCATGCTAAGTAGCGAATACGAGAACTTCAAAATGGCGAAGGAAGAAAATGTCAAAGAGATGTACGGACGACTTTCCAATATCGTATACAAATCAAAAGCTCTCGGAAAAACATATACCGAATTAGAAATAGTCCGGAAAATCCTCAGAGTCCTTCCACGAAGCTTTGAAGCGAAAGTAACTGCCATACAAGAATCAAAAGATTTAAAACAACTTAAAGTTGAAGAACTCATCGGAAATCTCACCACTTATGAGCTAGAAATAAAATTCAAGGAAGAGCGTGAAGGAGGTGACACTCGAAAGAAATCAATAGCTCTCAAAGGAACAACCGAAAGTGATGATGATAACGATGAAGATGATGGAGCAGCAGAATTAGCGCTACTAATAAAGGAATTCAAAAAATGGAATCGCAAACACAGAAATTTAGCTCGAAATCATGAATTGAAAAGCAGAATAGGGAAAGCACTTGACTACTCAAAAGAACAGGAGATCATCTGTCATAAGTGCAACAAACCCGGCCATATCAAGCCCGATTGTCCACAAATTAAATCCAGCCATGAAAAGAAACAGAAAAAGAAAAGTTTTGCAGCCACTTGGAATGAAATAGATGAGGATGATCAAAGCACTGGCAGTGAAAGCGAAAAGGCAGAATTGTGTCTTCGAAGTGATACAACTGACAGTGACGATGACGAGCCAAGTGAGGTATCAAAACTTACCCATTCTGAGTTGCTTATATATTTTCATGAAGTAAATGGCTGTTATGAACGACTTAGGGAAAAATACGCTAAACTTGAATCACAAAAAGATACTTTGATAGAATGCAATAAACAACTTGATCAATTGGTTAAAACCTATCAAAGTAGGATCCCTAAGTGTGATAAGTGTCCAACATTCGAAGAGGAAATTAAAAAATCAGAAATCAATATAAAATCACTTGAAAATGAAATTCTGGTTTTAAAAGAGAAAGAAAATATTAGAAGAGAGAATTTTATTAAAAAGTGCACACGGTTGTTAAACGAAAATGAATCTCTCAAAACACAAGTCCAACAATTGTCAACGACTTTGGATAAATTTTCAAAAAGTGAAAAATCATTGAATATGCTATTAGGAAAGCAAACTGTTAATTCGGTTAGACAAGGACTTGGATATAATAGTTCGAAAGTTGTTGAAAGCAATATTAGTCAAATTAATTCCATGTGCACGATTTGTAGAAAATATGGACACAGTCACAATAATTGTTGGTATAGACCCAAACATGTGAAAATTATACCGATTTGGGTTCCGAAAGGCACAAATATAAAATCTCTCAAAGTTAAACAAATTTGAGTGCCGAAGGGAACAATTATAAATAGTTTTGGGTCTACACAAAATTATTTTTCAAAATTTTCTGCCACTAACAACCATGGACCTATAAAAACAAATAGGTCACATAAATATTTTCCCATGTAGGTGTGGTGGCAGGCTAAGGAACAACAATAGTGTTCTCTGGATTTTGGCTGTTCCAGAAACACAACCGACGACAAAGCAAAGTTCCTTAGCCTAGTATAAAGGTGACAGAATCACAATGGGCAATCACGAAAAATTATCGTAAAGGTAAAACAGGTAAAATTGTTTTGAACAATATATTAAATGTGATAATCTGCACCGTATTCTGAATGAAATCAGCCAAAGATTGTGATGTTGAAAAGAGATGATTTTTTCTGACTTATTCTTAATTGATATGATTTCTTTTGACTTGTTCTTACTTTGATTTGTGCTTAAAAGTAGAACATCCATCCTTTCATCATTGAACTTAATCTGTTTGGTCAAATTATGATGTTGATTGATTACTGTTTACTCATGCTATAAAAAGGATTTTAAGAAATTTTTGAAATTGTTGAAACTTCAAGAAATTGTTTTGAAATAATAATGGAGTTTTAATGATTGTTGATAGTTGTTCATCCTATGGCTTCAAAGATTGACACTATGATATGTTTTGGATTATTTACACGGCTTCAATTCAATTTCAAAAGAATGTCATTTAAATTGTTGTTAAAATTGAATTTGAAATTTTTGGTGCACACTTCATGGTTTGGTCAATCAAATTCAACTAATGATGATTTTGAGTGAAAGAGAAATTCAGATGCAGATTACACTGGTAATCTAGTTGATAGAAAAATTACTAGTTGAACGTAATTTTTGAGACATTTAGTAACTGCATCGTTTTTCAAAGAAAATATCTGCATATTTTTCATTTCAAATAATTTTTCAAATTGCAGAAAATTTTCTTATAAAACCCCATCGAGAAAATCATTTTTGACCATATTTTCATATTAGTCATTTTGAAAAATTAATTTCTTAATTATTTTTTGAATTTGATTTTAAATGACATTTTGACTAATCTGACTCCTTAATGATTATCAAAAAGAAAAATAGTGATTGAAAAAGTGATGAGTGTTATATTGATCAAATATTATGACTTCAGATGGTATAATTAATAAATTTCTTTAGAAATTTAAACAAGAATTATAAAACTGTTTGTTGGTAAAAATTCCATGACCATCTCTATATCTATCATATTTCTAACGACCATCACTCATCATAATTCTATATAGTTTGTCGATATGTGGTACTTTAAACAGGAATCATTCGTTTTTCATTTTCACATTTTTTTTTAAAATAAAAAAATTTAATAATAATAATAAATAAATACCAAAGTATTCACTCTCATTTAAATGTCCTTACGGTTATGCATGGGTGAATTACTTGGAATTTGTTATGTGCTTCCATGCTCATTTAAAAGTCCTCACGGTTAGGCATGTATGGAACGCATATCAAAAGTTTATTTTTTAAAATAAACAAGTTGATTCTAATCCCATTTAAAAGTCCTCACGGTTATGCATGGTTAGAAGATACTTGAATTCATTTTTTTTAAAATAAAATTGGAATACTACTAATCTCATTTAAAAGTCCTAACTGTTATGCATGGTTAGTAGATATTCAAATTCCTGATATAAATATACCACAAATAGACATAACTATATGGTCTTATATGATGACATCATTTCCATCATTCTAAAAGTGGAATATGCGCCTAACAAAATATTTATGATTTTTTTTGATTTTTTTTTGAAATTTAATATTTATATTCAATTGAGTTTTAATGTTGGATTAATATCGATCACTTTATCTCTATTTTCTCTGCTGATAACAAAAGAGGGAGAGAAAAGTTAAGATTTTGTCAAATAAAATCAAGCAAAGGTCAAATAATTTTCTATTTGCATCTAGACTCATTTGCATATTTCTATTTGTATGCATATATGTATGGGGAGTATTGTGTAGAGAGGGAGCATTCAAATAGGGGGAGCAATTAGGATATATCAATGATCAAATACATTTAACATATTCAAAATCTTAAATATATGTTTGTTATCATCAAAAGGGGGAGATTGTTGAATATACGCTTATAAGATTTTTGTTTGATGATAATAAACATATATACATTCGTTTAAATGTATTTGATAATATACTATTTTATTTTTCACAGATTAAATAAATATTTGATGAATAAAATAAACAACACGGAATTTGAATTCGAACGAATATTTTATTCAAATAAATATTTATTACAACTTTGAATAGTACAATTTCAAGCTCTCACTATAACTATACAACTTTGATTACATCACATTTTTTTTTTCACATTTACATCAGCACCTCACTACATATCACCCACACTTGTATTTATCTTCAACTGCGTTCCAGTTTGAATCCAGCATCTGAGCAATCTGCAAAAATATAAACTAACGCAGTAAAATTGAAAAGGAAATATTTTTTCAGTTTAAAATAAAATAAAATGGATTTTGAAAATAAGAATTGCCTCAGTTATTTGGGTTGTTCGTCATAATTTAAATTTGAATTCATCATACACGAACAACTTGTGACATACACAGTGTATTATTACTGTATATGCTACAAGGCCATGCACGCCGATATATACACTTGATTGATTTACAGGGACAGGTGAGCACATGTCAAACCCAAATGAAAAACCGGGTTCAACTCACGTGCAATAACATTGAAAATCACGACACGAGCACAAGGTCAAACCCGAGTTTTAAAACTGGATTCAACACAAGGCAACATGACATGAATGAAACGAAGACCAACAACAAAATGGACTGCAACAATCATGGCAGTTCACATGTAAAAAACAGTTGCAACATGGATATCACAAAACAAAACTCACTGGAATGAAAAATGCACAGCTAGTCCAAACTCGAGTGCAATAGAGAAGCTATGGTACTATGCAAGTACAAGCCGCAGCATACTAGACAGTGATACAAGTGCAAACACATCAACTAAGTGACACAAAAAACTCAACAATGAAAGTTCAAGTCAGACCAACACCAAACAACCAAACAAACAACTTCATAGCAACTACAACAATGACCAATGAACAAGAACACAGACCAAATGCTCAAGCCACCAAGAATCAGTGCAATGACCAAGAAATGATCAGACACAGGAAACCAAAGGCAACAGTGAAAGTGCAGACCAAATGCAATATGCAACAAAGCCAAGCATGATACAGGTGGACAGTGAAGACAGCTACTACCACAAAGTACAGTGCAACTCAAACCAATATAGCCTGCAACTTCAATCCAAACCAAACATTGGCTATACACATATATACATACAAGAATGTTTGTATACAAATGATCAACCATCAAAGTGCGCTACAGTAAAAGACAGTGGCAAATGCATCAGTAATTAAGCATATAATCACACCTAGCATGACAACTGACTCTAGTGACACAAGTGACACCAAACACTACAAACTCCAAATATCCAAGTACTACAAGCCCAACACAGTGCAACTTACAAGTTTCGTACTCGAAAACAAATGACAGTGATTTAAACTACTCACAACAATGCTCGAAGACTCGCCAAGTATAGGACACAGTAGTGACAGTAAGAAATGCAGCAACAATGGTCAGGTAATATGCATCAGGCATTAAAACAAGTGAGTAGTTCAAATGAAAATAAACTCATCAGTAACCAAGGCTGCAACAATGGAAAAGTAATGTATGCAACAGAATTTCAAATGAAACAAATCCAACTTTATATGCAAATAAACAGCGCAGTGATAAAAATGCAAGTGATAGTGAATATGTACAAGTGCAGTGTTCAAGAGAAAGAAAGCAAGTTCGACAGGCAGCAAAAAATAATCAATGTCCAGAATTTCACATCACAAACCAATGTAAAGTTGAACGAATTCAAAGGCCGAAGTCATAATAAAATCGCCAATTCAATGTTGAACAAGTCAACAATGTAAAAATGCCAGAAATCAAAGCCGTGAGTATCAAGCCAAGTCAACAGAGAAATTTACGATGCCATCAAAATTCAAAGCCGAGAATTACAAACCGTGTCAACCAAGTAACACAAGTTTATACAATTATGAAAAAGTCAGAATAAATCTCAAACACTCAAGCATCATCTAGTGGCCGAGATGACAAAATTGACAAATTCAAATAGCATCAGACGAACGCAATTATAGGATTTCGAAATCTATATAAACCCATTCATCATCGGCTTTCAAATTATCGAATTCAAGAAAGCATAAAATCAGTAAAAGCAAGAGCGTATAATTATATACCGAAGTAAGAAAAGAATTCGATCAACGAAGCAGCCGCGTAAGCAACGAGGAATCAATCGATCAAGGCGACACGCAAAACATCACTGGATCGATCGAATTAAAGCCGGCGACTTCAAGCCCTAATTTCCAGAGTAGAGAGAATGAAAGCAAAGCCCTAATTTCAGAACTAAGAAAGGAAGCAGGCCGACAATTGTTTTGACAGAGCAAAATAATCTAAAGAAGACAACGGGCTAGAGTGAAATAAAAGGGGGCCGGCTTTATTCGTTTTAAAAGGGCTTTAGTTTTTGGGTTTATTGTTAATTAGGGTTTAAGTGTTTTTTAATTGTTGTTTAATTGTTTTCTGTTTTTACTTTTCGAAACCGTTTAAATTTCTAGTCGTGTGACTAGGGGACAAGCTACGTGGCGTAGCTTGAGAATTCGCAACTCGGTGGTTGAGTTGTGGGAAGGTTTTGAGCGTAGAGTTAGATTAGTCAATAGCGGGTATAGCGAGTTTACGTGTGTAAGCGAGGGACTATCTAATTTCTAGTAGAAACCTTGGGGGCAGCACGTAGGCATAGTTTTGCCGAAGCTGGGTAAATTCTGTGTTGTTCTGTTTTTTCTGTTATTTATATTCTGCGATATCTGTGCTGCTATTCTGTGATCTGAATTGAAATTAATTTATAAGCTTCCGCGATTAATTTTTATAATTTACACTATCACCCTATTCACCCCCCTCTAGGGTGAAATCGATCCTACAAGTTCATGCACAAATTCTCCTTATAACCTCAAGGCCATACCTTATATGCTAAAGGATGAAACCTTTGTGCATGTTTAGGCCTCTTAAAGACTTCACTTTTTAAAGAAAATACAATGGCCTAGGTCATTCTCAAGTTCGAGAAGAAAATACTTTAGTCTAGTCGAATTTTGGTGAGTAAATTCTAAAACCTTTAGGAAAGATGATGCCTTTACTTTAATGGTGGTCATATAGTTGTGTAATTGTTGTTTGTATGTTTGGATTGTGGTATGTTTTGGCTATATATGTATGTCATGGCTTGAGTTTTAGCATTGGACTTGAAATGATAGATTAAAGTGATGTATTAGTCATAAAGTTGTGTTTTTTGATGTTTAGGTTTGTGAGATATAGTCTAATGATGTTTAGTGATGATACAAATTAGTATTCATAATTTTAGGTATATGTCGAATGGTTTGGAAGTTAGATATGTGACTTGTTGAGAAGGACTTGGGATTCTTTTTTGAAAATCAAATGATTTACTAGTTTTGATTTTAGTAAACGTTTTCTTAGGTTTCTAACCTGGAAAAGTTTTGTTGAAAAATTCTTTCATATTATGTTTAAAAGGAAAGTATAAGTGTAAGTTTAAGTTTTGGATGTTAACTCAAAATGTAATTTTATGTTACGACATCCATGGCTATAGTCGCCATAGACGCAGTTCGAAAATTTACGATTTTCAAGTTTTTAAAATTTCTTTTAAAATTGTTTTAGAAACCATTTCACTCTTAATAAGTGATTATAAAATTTAATTAACTTTTAATTTATGAGTTAAATAAATAATTATTTTATTAATAATAATTAATTTAGTTATTAAAAATAACATTTAATTAAATAATTAAGTAAGTAATTAGGGTTTAAGAATTAATTAATTAAATTTATCATTTGTAGTTAATTAAGAAATTTTTAATTAATGATTAATTAAGTTAAGAAATATTGATTTTAATTAATTTATTTAAACAAGTTAATTATTTTTAATTTAATTATTTAATTAGTATTTAATTGTTTAATTAATTATTATTTAATAAGAGTTGTTTATTTATTTAATAAATTAGGGTTTAATTTAAAATAATTATTTATATAATAAAGTATAATTATTTATATATTTATTTTTAACAAACTAGTGTTTAATTATTATTCAACAAGAGTTTAGTTATTTAATTAAATTTTGACTAAGGGTATTTGTTAGTAATTAATTAAGACTTAACTAAGATTAGTTAAGTTTAAATTTTGATTTAAGTCTGATTAATTAAGGATTAACTAAGCATTAATTTATGATTTATTGATGATTTATTTATTTTTTTAAGTTATTTTGAACTCCAATAGTTCGTTATTTAATCTGACTTTCTTCTCTCGATGATTTATTTTAAACCGCTGATCTCTTGTGTATGCTATTAAGTAGCCAAATGAAATAAAGTAGTTGTAATAAAATGGTGACATGTTTTATTGAAAGTAAGTCACCTTTTACTTATCATATATACTGCACTTTGGGAACGTGATGAATATAAGGTGCTTAATTTCGATAAGCAGGTTAGAATAATCTAAACTTATGGTACATATGTCCATTTGTAAATCTTTATACCCTAGTAGTGAGATACTCCAGTACAAAGAATTTGACCTTTTAAATTATCGATTGTTGGTTTGAAGAGATCGGGGTCAAATATTAGTTATTATCCAAATACCACTCCGAACCAATGTAGCCGTTCGAATTGAAAATAGTAAAGGCAAGATCCAAGATGAAGAATTTGACGTGCAATGGCTATTTACTACTAATCTTATGGATGATTCCAAAATAGGTATAGTGGAAGTAGTGCCTTCGGTTCATTCATCTCCCGAAGAATTTTTATGAATGAATGCTGACATTGTGTCAACATCTGGAAGGCAATGTTAGCATTCCAAGTGGAAATGCTATGATAAAGGTAAACGTAGCCTCCGGCGTAATGAGCGGGAAAATAATAAAATAAGAGAGATGCAGCTAGGCTAAGTGGGTCGCTCCCATTAGGGTAAGGTAGTCCCTATCTGTAGCCCCTACAATCAATTCATGTATGCTTCGGTACGGTTGTTGTTCCAAATCGAGAGGTGACCTAATTCGGTATTATCCATGAAGGGGTAGGCCGGTCCTGTTTTGGTAGGGGATCCAATTATAATGGCCCAAAATTTTGGTTATTTTAAATTGGAATATTTGATCGTTTTTAAATGTTTTAAAGTAAATTTTTAACTTGAATTTCAAATATCACAATTTGTTAAATAATTTAATTATTGAATTTAATAATTGAAAATTGGTTAAATAGTGAAATTTTTAGTTTTTAGCTTGATAAAAATAATTTAAAGACTTGTTAAATTTATATTAATAAGGATGACAATAGTAAAAGTTTTAAAATTGAATTTAAAAGTGATTTGTTCTATTTTAAAAATAACTCGTTTAAATTGACGAGTAAAAATAGCCTTTCAAGGCACAATCTCGAAATTCGACAAAGCCAGCTCCATTAGATCCATAATACTACATTCTTATAGGATTTCAAATTTCGTAGTGTTTGGAGTTATCGTTTGGTCGTACGGGATATAAACGCGTTGAAATTAATATCGAAAATTAATATAATAATTGGGTCCAAAAAGCTATCTTCTCCATACGATCGAATTAGGACTTGAAAACTTTTCCATTGCATTCAGAATAGGGGTACAATGTTATAAACACCTAGCGGCATGCCTCGATAGGGGTTCGAGATTTTAAGTTGCGTAACCGAGACAATTTAAATTATATATATATATATATGTTGAATTCACCATATTTACATCAGCCAACTTTCTTTCCTCAGCCACCTAAGATTTTACTTTGTCCATTCAAACATGTTTCCTCATTCACCTTACTATATACCAGCCGAGCCATTAGTAAACAAGAAATATGAAAAACATGAAACTTAAAAAATCTACTTCTCTCAAAATACATAATAAAAAAAATCCCAAACCAGTTTCAAAAATTTAGTTTAGGCTTTGCCTTTGATTTGGTATATATTTAGCAAGGTGTGGCTGCAAGATGGGTATGCTTGACTTGTTCGAGCGGTGGATGGGTGAGCTAGGGTTGAAGTTTTAGTTCGATTTTGGTGTAGATAAGGTAATCAAGGACCGAGTTCGACATCGTGGAGGTTAGGTGAGCGAACGACTGTGTTTTGGTGGGGTTCGATTCAAAATCGGTGAACGCGACTTGCTGCTGCGATGTCGATTTTTGATGGGCGGGGAGAGAGCTCAGGAGTAGGGTACCATGGCGAAGAGGAGTAGATATGGTGTTCGTAGATGTGGTCGGTTCGAGAAATCATGACTCGTGGCTTGCGTTGACCTGTGTCTGCATAAGGAAGGAACTACTTTGGTCGTACTTCAATTTGCGGAAGATGATGTGTTGTTTGGGCCGAGCTAAATTTTATTGGGCCTGAGTATGTGTCTAAATAGAAAACGGATTTAGAAATATAAATTGTTCCATAAAAAATTCAAATGCTTATAAATTGCGTATCTCACTCGTTTTAGGTCGAAATCAAGCGTGGTCGGTCGCGTTGGATTCGTATTGTTGAATATGTAATTGGATTGGTCAAGATCCAAGCTTGCTAAATTTTCAAATAATTTCAAATGCATTGGAATTAAATTGGAACTGGAAAACGAAAGCGGAAATAAAAATCAAGGTGAGTTAATCTCTCTCAATTTTGGATTACTGCAACTAATTTTAAACAGTTAACATTAATCATTGTTTGATTGGTTGAATTGATAAATTATTATCAGTTGAATGTGAAATTATATATAGTAGTAGTTGGATTGATATTCTCGTATATTTTTAGCGGATGAGACCCTGTGCGCCCTGCATAATAGAGGATGACCGTATATACCGCGATATACCCCTCGAAGTGGGATTGGTATCTTTTATGACGTATTAACATCTGTGGATGTGGGGAAACAGGTTTGAAGGATCCAACTGGATTCCTCAAAAATGTTGAATTTAATTTCATATATAGTGATATATGATTTGTTTGAAAAATCTATGGTAGATTATAGTGTGATTTGAATTTGTTGGATGCTATGGTATTACTGGCCTAGATTTTACTATTTGAAAATACCATATATATGTATATTGAATTTAAAAAGAAATTAAAAAGAAAATTTTAAAGTAAAATATTTATATGGAATTTGAATTTAATTAAAAAGAATTGTCATGATAAAATAAATGAATTTTTAAAACTTATCTTAACTATTTATTGATATGGTAAATTGAGATTTTGGAATACTATATATGTAGGATTTTTAAAAATAATTCCTAATTGATACTTGTTTAAAATATAAAGGGTTTCAAAATCAAGATTTTAAATAGATTAGAGAATATAAGTGAATTTGGAAATAAATGTAAAATTGGTTATTAGGGATTTAGATAAGATTTCTAAATTATGGAATAGAAGAAAGTAGAGATTGAATTATTTAAGAAATTGATTTATCAATGGAACTTAATGTAGAAATCAATCTATAATGGTTGTAAGTGATGTGAAATAACTATGAACTGAAATTGAAAACTGTGAGATGTATAAACAATGTTATAAACAAAGTGAAGTGATTATCAGTGGATAAATTGAAGGTAAAAGTTCATGGTGAGAATTTAAAGTGGGGTGAGTAAATCAGTTTAAAAAAGAAGATAGATTTTTCTTTTGTGATTGTGGAAAAGGGGATTTACGGAAATGGGACATAAAATTGGTGATAAATCGAGAGAGATTTATATGTGTTAGATTTGATTATATTGGAATCGACGGAAAAAAATTATCGAGAAATTGGGTTTGTTTTAAAAAGTGGAATTTTAATTATTAAACTAGGTAGTTAAAATATTTTAGCAAAAGAATATTTCGTAAAGTTAGTTATTTAAATATTTTCAAATTGTCAAAATAAACCATAAGACATAAACGAGTCTTGTAAATCGATTAGAATTTTATAAATAAAACAAAACTAATTATTGTTTCAAGGTTGTGTAATTATTTAATTTGTTAAAGTATATTTAATTATTTATTTAAGTAGTTTATAATGAGTTGATATTAAGTTAATTATTATTCAAGAATTAATTAGTATTATCATTTTAAAAGATAAATCATTCAACATTAATATATTTTTATATAATAACCCGTATTTAAAGAATATTTGCCAAAATTAAACTTGGAAATTTGCATTGTTAACCCTATTCTGAATAGCGACCTAACCTGTTGGAGAGCCTAGCAACCTTACTAGTTAAGGAGCCAAGCGACCTAACGGATCAACACATAAGCGACCTAACGACCTAATGGTAAAGCGACCTAACGACCTAATGGTCAAGCGACCTAACGACATAATGGTCCAGCGGCCTAAAGATCTAAAGGCATAGCGACCTAGTGACCAAAAGATACAGCGACCTAACGATCTAAAGGCATAGCGATCTAGTGACCAAAAGATACAGCGACCTAACGAGCTAAAGTTCTAACGACCAAACGACCTAGCGACCTAAAAGCCCTAGCAACTTAACAATTTGCGACCTAGCACCTTCTACTAGCAAACATGACCTCTTCCATTAGGTCGCTCACGACCTAAGCTACATGCCGCATCTTCCACTAGGTCGCTTGCGACCTAAACAAACCCAAACAACCTCCTTATGTCGTAGTTCCTTAGGTCGCCACTCCCTCTCTTGCTACTCCTTAGGTCGCCCACGACCTATAACATAGCCAACCAAACCCCTAGGTCGCTCACGACCTATAACATAGCCAACCTAACTCCTAGGTCGCCCACGACCTACGACCTATCTGCAGAAATCCCCTATAAATACCTTGCCTACTCTACCGAAGAAAGGGACCTTTACTCATTTCTGGAACGCCTATACTCTGCTGATTTCTCGACTCATCCGACACTTCAAACACGAAAGACACTTCAACGAACTTCAAAAAGAGATCTAATACATTCAACATGAATTTGAAGAATTCTCCTACATCAGAGTTCTAGTTGTTTGTCTAAGTGGTGTTGTAATCGGAGATTGTTGTACAAGTTGTAATTGAATCAGCAATAAAGGAGATTAAAGTGGACGTAGGCTTAACATGAAGCCGAACCACTATAAAACCGTTGTCTCTTTACTGTTTTTTCTGTGACTTTTTTGCTTACTTCTAATTCCCATATTGACGGGTGGTGCTTTCACTTTATCTCTACTTACACCGGGATGTTAGCTTCAATTTTAGCTTTAACATTTTTGGTGCTTTCACTGAGAACATCGAACTCAGGGTGTTTTCATCATTGCTTCGCAAAAGTTTGTTGAAAGAATCTCTCTCAAAACCAGAAGTCTATCAAAGATTATGGCTCCTGGAAGAAAGCGCATATCTACTAGACCCGGTGATGTCCATGAAAATACAGCCACTTCTCCTTCGTCAAGTCAAGCAGCTCCAAGTGTTGGAATTACACGGGCAGAGTTGGATGCTGCAGTGTTTGGGTTATACCAGCAGATGGAAGCCCAGAACACTTTAATGCTTGATAGGTTGAATTCTTTGCTCGGAGCTAACCGCCAACCGATGAATAATGAAGAAAACATTGCTGATCGTGTTCATAATCCTGAAGAGAGGAATATTCCTCAAAAAGCAGCTAGCCCCGCTGAAGTGGCACCTTCCTAGGCTGGAGGATCAAGAACACAGCCGACCCTCCGTGAACGTTTGTCCAGGCAAACTTCCGAGAAAATGGCTGAAGTCTGTCCCGTAGAGCCTTTAAACGATGAGAAATACCTTTCGGGTATGGTTCGAGAGATTATGAAAGAAAGTATGCAAAGAGAAGAAGTCGAAAAAGAGTGGGGGTTCACTCCAAGCAAAACTCCGTTCATCGAAAGGATTCTGAAGGCGGAGTTCCCAAGGAAGTTTGTTCCCCCTACCATTTCGGCTTACAAGGGAACAAGCGACACTAACCAATTCCAATGTAAGTATGACTGGCACATGACTGGTGCTAGAGCATTGGATGAGATCAAATATCGGTACTTTCCGGTATACTTGGAAGGAGTGGCTCTACTCTGGTTTAAAAGCTACCGGTCCGATCTGTAGACCAGTTCTCTAATTTAACTTGGAAGTTTAAAGAACAATTCAGGTTGTATGCTTCAAAGGCGAAGGATATTATGTCATTGTCCAGCCTAGAAAAGAATCCCGGAGAATCTATTAGATCTTTCTTAAACCGCTTCAACATAGCCTTGGCTGAAGTCGACAATGCAGAGCCATGAATGGTTTTGACATACTTAATGAGGGCTATCGAAAAATCGAGTGAGTTCGGGAAATTGTTGAAGATGAAGGAGCCAAACTCGCTTGAGAAATTCTACAAGAAAGCTGACGAGTTTATGCTCTTGGAAAGCCTTCCATCGCCGACAAAAGTGGCATTGACAGAGGTTAAGAATAACACTGTTGCTTCTACCATAAAGGAATCCGAAAGTCAGAAGAGGGAAAATAACGGTGGGAGGAAGCAGAAGGTTGTGAGGAAACTTCGCTTTTCAAAGCCTTAAGATTTCACTCCTTTAAATGATACTCCGGAGAATATCTTTTTTGCTACTAAAGATACCATGGAATATCCTAAACCACCTATGATAAAGCTTAGGAAAAAGGCTGTCCAAAGTGGGAGATTTAGTCGGTTTCATAATCAACCCGGTCATGATAGTAACGAATGTCGCCTTTTGAAAAGTTTGATTGAAGAGTTGCTGGGAGAGAACAAGCTGCAGCAATATGTTAAGAGAAATAGGAACAACCCAACTTCATCTACTGAGGGCCAGCAACTTCCTGCTCATCCATCTGGCTCGGGTGAGAGGACTACCGCGCATGAATCGGAGAGGCCTGTTTTTAATGTGATCACCGGAGGTCCTCACCCAGCAGGCAGAAGCTGGGGCGAGATGGAAAGATGTGCTCGTGCTTTGAAATATGCCCCAGTAGAAGAAAATGTTTTTGTGTTGGAAGACGCTGCACCTCTGAAGTGGCAAAGAACTTTTAATGATGATATTGTGTTCAGGGCCAGAGAACCTATGGGTGTTCAAGCTCCTACCATGGATCCCTTGGTAATCTCTGCAGGCGTCGGGCCTGCTATCGTAAGAAGGGTGCTTGTTGATTGCGGCGCCTCTTGCAATATCCTCTTCAAAAAGACATCCGATCAAATGAAGATTCCTATGACTGATGTTCAGGCTTCATCGCAGAAGATTGCTGGGTTCACTGAGGAACCAAAGCAGCCAATTGGACTATTGACTTATTTGTTGAACTTGGAGAGAGGCGGAAAAAGGTGGTTCGTAAGCATACTTTTGTGATTGTTGACGGATTTTCTGCTTACAATGCCTTCCTAGACCGGCCAACTCTTGCAGCATTCAAGGCAATTCTCGCCCCGTGGTGCCTCATTATGAAGTTCCCCACGGATAATGGGGTTGGTGTTATTAAAGGGGATTAGAATGCTGGGCGAGAATGTTACCTGATATAGTTGCGGGAAGCAAGGAAGAGAGAGATGCGAAAGGATGCGGCAGCTCCACTCCGCATCAAATATCCAACCTTGTGCAATTACAAGGTGGACCCTGCACCGGCGAGCATAGTGGATCACGAAAAGAAATAGATCCCAGAAAAGCCAGTACAGGGGAGAATAGAGTGGTGCCAGTAGAAGTAACGTTGTGAGTACCTGTTGACCCAAAAGATCCGAACAAGGTGCTAAATGTAGGTTCTCAACTTAGGTTGACGGTTCAAAATATTTTGATATCATTCTTGAAATCAAATCTGGATGTTCGTCTGGAGTCATGCTTATATGTGTGGAATATCTCCAGAAATCGCAGCACACACTCTGAATATTGATCCAAAATTTACACCTGTGAAGCCGAAAAGAAGAACCCAGGGTCCAGAAAGGTTAGCAGCTTTGAAAGAAGAAGTAGATCGGACCATGGAGAATGGTTTAATCAGAGAGTCCACTTATACAATTGGGTTTCTAATCCGGTGCTGGTTAACAAAGCAAATGGAAAGTGGAGAGTATGCATCGATTTTTCAGATTTAAACAAAGCCTGCTCCAAAGACTGCTTTCCGTTACCCAGGATTGATTAGTTGGTGGATGTAACAGCTGGGCATGAATTGTTGTCTTTCATGGATGCTTACTCCGGATATAACCAAATCATGATGCATGACCCAGATCAGGAGGACACGAGCTTCATCACGATGTCGGTCTTTACTGCTACAGAGTCATGCCCTTTGGACTAAAGAATGCATGGGCAACTTACCAAAGACTTGTTAATGCTATGTTCAAGCCACAGATTAGCAAAACTACGGAAGTTTACGTTGATGCTATGTTGGTAAAGTCAAAGAAGGCAGAGGACCATATGGATCGCTTGGCAGAAATGTTCGCAGACCTTCGAAAGTATGGAATGAAGCTTAATCCTTTGAAATGTTCATTTGGGGTAGTGTTCATTTGGGGTAGAGTTCGGAAAATTTTTCGGTTTCATTGTGAGTGCTAGGGGCATTGAAGCTAATCCTGCTCAAATTACTGCTCTGAGAGAAGTCAAAGCCCCTAGGACAAAGAAGGAATTGCAGAGCCTCGATGGGATAGTTGCTGCTTTGAGTCGATTTATTTCCAAGGCCACGGATAAATGCATTCCATTCTTTGACGCTCTAAAGAAAGGAAAGAAAAACTTTGAACGGACTCCGGAATGTTAGAAAGCTTTCGATGAACTAATTTGTCACATGGAAGCGCCTCCAATACTTTCTAAGCCCGGCAACGGTGAAGATCTTTTCATATATTTAGCGGTTTCGTCTCATGCTCTCAGTGCAGCATTAGTACGGGAAGATGCAAAAGTTTAGCGTCCGGTCTACTACATCAGCAAGAGATTTACTGGGCCAGAGATGAATTACTCAAAGCTAGAAAAGCTCGCCTATTGCCTACTGATAGCTTCCAAAAAGTTGAGGCCATACTTTCAAGCTCATCCTATCAAAGTCCTCACTGACCAGCCTCTAAAGCAAGTCCTGTTTCGTCCTGAGACTTCGGGTCGTCATCTGAAGTGGAATATTGAACTCAGCCAATATGATATCACTAACCATCCCCAAAGAGCAATCAATGGACAAGCTTTAGCAGATTTCATTGCAGAATACACAGATAAAGGTGACAGCGAGGAAGAAGTTACTGATGACATCCCGACCCGATGGAAATTATATGTTAATGAAACCCCTGAAGGGCGATCATTGTGCTACGCATTGAGATTGGAATTTCCTTCGACAAATAATGAAGCAGAATATGAAGCTCTTATTGCCGGCTTGAAGATTGCGGAAGAACTAAATATTAAAGTGTTGCAGATCTTCAGTGATTCACAGCTTATTTTATGCCAAGTCAAAAAAGAGTTACAAACTAAATGAGGAAATTTGCGTGCTAACTTGTCAAGGGCCTGGGAACTTCTCGATGATCTCAATCATTATATGATAAGTCATATAACCCTGGAAGAGAACATTAAGGCAGATTCTCTCGCAAAGTATGCAAGCACTGGCGAAGCTCAATTACTAGGATTGGTTCCTGTGGAAGTCTTGTCAGCACCAAGTACTGATGAGATGGATATTGACTGGATCATGACTGTTTCTCAAGAGCAGGAGTCATGGATGACTCCAATAAAGGAATATCTACCTAACGGCTCCCTTCCAGAAAATCCAAAGAAGCGTCAGAAGCTGCTAAGGAAAGCCTCAAAATATGTAATTCACGACGGTCGGTTGTACATACGGGGATTCTCAATGCCATTACTTCGATGTGTAACCAAGGAAGAGGCTAAGACAATTTTAACTGAAGTGCACGGAGGAGAGTGTGGGGATCATTCAGGTGGTCAAACTCTAGCAAAGAAAATTCTCCGCTATGGGTAATTTTTGGCCAGACATTAATCGTGATGCTACTAGTTACGCCCGAAAGTGTGACCGATGCCAGAGATTTGCAAAAATCCCAAGAGCACCTTCCACCGAGATAACGCAGATGGCCAGTCCATGGCCATTTGCTGTTTGGGGAATAGAACTCATCGGTCCTTTACCAACTGCCAAGTCCGGAATCAGACATGCTATTGTTGCTGTTGATTATTTCACTAAATGAGCTGAATCTGAACCATTAGCTACTATTACCTGCCATATGGATCACTTGGCAGAAATGTTCGCAGTCCTCCGAAAATACAAAATGAAGCTTAATCCTTTAAAATGTTCATTTGGGGTGGAGCCCGGAAAGTTCTTGGGTTTCATTGTGAGTGCCAGGGGCATTGAAGCTAATCCTGCTCAGATTGCTGCCTTAAGAGAAGTCAAAGTTCCTAGAACGAAGAAGGAATTGCAAAGTCTCAACGGAAAGTCGTTGCCTTGAGTCGGTTCATTTCTAAAGCCACTGATAAATGCAATCCGTTCTTTGATGCTCTGAAGAAAGGAAGGAAAAACTTTGACTGGACTCCTGAATGCCAGAAAGCTTTCGATGAGTTGATTCGTCATATGGAAACGCCTCCAATACTTTCTAAGCCCGACAGTGGTGTAGATATTTTCGTATATTTGGTAGTCTCATCTCATGCTCTCAGTGTAGCGTTGGTACGGTAAGACGCAAAAATTCAACGTCCGGTTTATTATATCAGCAAAAGATTCACTGGGGCAGAGATGAATTATTCATAGTTGGAAAAGCTTGCCTATTGTCTACTGATTGCATCAAGAAAATTGAGGCCATATTTCCAAGCTCATCCTATCAAAGTCCTCACTGATCAACCTCTGAAGCAAGTCCTGTTTCGCCCTGAGACTTTGGGTCGTCTTCTGAAGTGGAATATTGAACTCAGCCAATACGACATCACTTATCATCTCTGGAGAGCAATCGATGGACAAGCTCTATCAGATTTCATCGCAGAATGTACAGATAAAAGTGATAGTGAGGAAGAGGTGACCGATAATACCCCAATTCGATGCAAATTATATGTTGATGGTGCGAGAAAAGATTACTGTTCCGGAGCTAGGGTTGTCCTTGAAACCCCTGAAGGGCGGTAATTGTGCCATGCATTGAGACTAGAATTCCCTACGACAAACAATGAAGCAGAATATGAAGCTCTTATTGCTGGCTTGAAGATTACCAAGGAACTGAACATCAGAGTATTACAAATTTTCAGTGATTCTCAGCTTATTGTATGGCAAGTCATGAAAGAGTTTCAAGCTAAAGGAGGAAATCTGCCTACCTACTTTTCAAAGGCCTGGGAACTTCTTGATGATTTTGACCGTTACACGATAAGCCATATACCCCGGTAAGAGAACATGAAGGCAGATTCTCTCGCGAAGTATTCCAGCACTGGTGAAGCTCAATTATTGGGATTGGTTCCTGTAGAAGTCTTGTCAGCTCCAAGCACTAATGAGATGGATATTGACTGGATCATGACTATATCTCAAGAGCAAGAATCGTGGATGACTCCGATAATGGAATATTTGCTCAACGGTTCTCTACCAGAAAATTCAAAAGAACGACAGAAGCTGCTTAGAAAAGCCTCTAGATATATAATTCAAGATGGCCGATTGTATAGACGGGGATTCTCAATGCCATTACTTCGATGTGTGACCAAGGAAGAGGCTAAGACAATTCTAGCTGACATACACGGAGGAGAGTGTGGAGATCATTCAGGTGGTCAAACTCTAGCGAAGAAAATTCTCCGTTATGGGTATTTTTGGCCAGACATTAATCGTGATGCTGCTAGCTACGTCCGAAAATGTGACAAATGCCATAGATTTGCAAAATCCCAAGAGCACCTTCCACCGAGATAACACAGATGGTCAGTCCATGGCCATTTGCTATTTGGGGAATAGATCTCATCGGACCTTTGCCAACCGCCAGGTCCGGAATTAGATATGTCATTGTTGCTGTTGATTATTTTACTAAATGGGCGGAATCTGAACCATTAGCTATAATAACCTCTAAAAAGATGATAAACTTTGTGACTAAGAATATCATTTGCAGGTATGGTGTGCCTCAAAATTTAATCACAGACAATGGTACCCAATTTGAAAGCGAAGAATTCCAGGATTTTTGCAAGCAATTCAAGATCCAAAAAAGCTTCTCAGCAGTGGCTCATCTGCAGGCAAGTGGGCAAGTGGAAGCATTAAACAAAATTATCAAGTCAACCATCAAAAAACAGTTGGAAAAAGCAAAAGGTGGTTGGGTCGATAAGCTGCCACTACCACTATGGGCATACATAACTACCCACAAAACTGCGACTGGGCACACTCCATTCTCATTAGCATATGGATCAGAAGCAATGATTCCGGGGGAAATAGAAGTCCCTTCGCACAAAAGAATTCATTTCAACCAAGCTGAAAATGAAATGTTGCAACTTGAAGCACTTGACTTCCTTGATGAAAAAAGGGAAGAGGCTCAGCTCAGAATCGTAGCTCATAAGCAAAAGATTGCCAGGCACTTCAATTCCAAAGTTCGCAAACGTAGCTTTGAGATTGGGGATCTAGTCTTGGAAAGGATCATGACAGAAACATGAGTGTTTGCGCCAAACTGGGAAGGGCCGTATGTCATAGGCAAAAAAATTCTTGATGGCACTTTCAAACTGACAACTGTCGAAGGGGATCCAATTCAAAGAGCTTGGAACAACAATCACTTGCGTCCATATTTTACTTAGAAGCTTTGTTTAAACTTGTAAAATGATTATGGATGTGTGATTCTTGTATTGCCAGCTATTGTAAATGCAGTATGAATGAATAATAAAACTATAAAGTGGATGTAGGCCCAGTTCTTGGCCGAACCACTATAAATCTTGTGTTCTTTACTATCACAAAATGCCTGTTTTGTCTCGATGTGTAAATACTTTAAACACATTGCCAAAATGTCAATTTAACATTGTAGGTCCTTAAAACAAAGCTTACCCATCACAAGGCCAAGCGATCCCTAAAATCACTCGGTAAACAAAAATCAAGCCACAAAAATTCCAGATTCCAAATCCTATATGAGGAGTGCTTCATGCAAACAGTTAGTGATTCTGTCAGACTCACTTAACAATGAAGTACACTTCTTTGGATAAGACAAACTACTTGCAAAAGAAAGGAACGTGTGCTTGGAAATGATAACAGGGAATCGCTGATGAGCAAATGACACACTGACAGAAAACAGCCAAAAAGGAGTCCTGCCTCTCAACAAGAAGGTTAGCGGAACCACCGGAGGGGCACCTTCCCAAATCGAAGGCACCAGGCCCTTGCTAGCTGATTGTGACGTTTGTGCAAACGAACATCCAGTTGGATATCTTGCGTCCGCCCCGTGGATCCACTTAACCGTGAGACACAACCTTCATGGTAAGCTAACCACCCCAAACCCCTCTTCGGAGGAAAAAGACCTCTTCGGAGGCACAAGCCCTCTTCGGAGGCACAACTCTTCGAAGGATAAAGCCCTCTTTGGAGGCAAAAGACCTCTTCGAAGGCACAAGCCCTCTTCGGAGGCACAAGCCCTCTTCGGAGGCACAACTCTTCGGAGGATAAAGCCCTCTAACGAGGCACGCTGAAAAAAGAAAGTTCTCTTCTCAACCAAAAAAGATTGGTGGAATCACCGAGGGCCCTTGTTAACTAGCTGCGATCGTTTGTGCAAACGAACATCCAATTAAGTAACTTGTGTCTGCCCCGTGAATCCATTCAACCATGAGAAAGTAACTTCCAGGCAATCAAATAAAGACCTCTTAGGAGGCACAAGCCCTCTTTGGAGGCACTCGCCTTCACCAAAGGCACACATCCGCCCTCTTTGGAGGCAGAAGCCCTCTCCCGAGGCACCACAAGCCCTCTTCGAAGGCACTCGCCTTCACCAAAGGCACACCTGCCCTCTTTGGAGGCAGAAGCCCTCTACCGAGGCACCACAAGACCTCTTCGAAGGCACAGGACCTCTTCGGAGGCACAAGCCCTCTTAGGAGGCACAAACCCTCTTCGGAGGCACGTCCCAAGAGAAAGCCCTCTTTGGAGGCACACTGCAACTCTCAAGGAAAGATAAATTTCTCCATCTTTAAAATATTCTTCCCCAGAAGTTGTGGTGCCAATTCAAAGCCTTCTTTGGAAACTCGCTTCACCGCGTAGGAGAATCCACTTGTCAAAAAATAAAAGTGACTATCTCCGAAAGTGAAGTGTAAAAACTTTTCCAAACAAAAGAGAGAGAACACTTCTCCAATACAAGGCACACTCTACTAAAGCAGAGTAACATTTCCTCAAAATGAAAAAATTATTCTCTAAAGAAAGAGTGCAAGACTTATCAAAATGGAAGAAGCGTTCTCCAATATAAGAGTACAAATCTTCTCGAAACAGAAGTTTTGTTATCCAACTTAAGAGTACAAGTGTTTGTACTTAGGCACTATTATAATATCAGTTGATTTTGATATATAATGTTTTGGTTATCGTTGTAGGATCGATTTCACCTTAGAGGGGGGTTGAACAGGGTGATACTATCAATTGTAAAAATTTATTGCAGAAGTTTATAAAATAATCTCAACACAGATATATCAAAATTATAGCAGCACGGATAATACCAGAATAATAAATGTAGAAATAGAGTGACAAAAAATTTACCCAGCATCGACAAAACCCTGCCTACATGCTGCCCCCAAGATTTCTACTAGAAATTAAGCAGTCGAACGCTTACACATGCAAACTCGCGACACCCGCTATTGACTAGCCTTAACTCTACTCTCAAAACCCTACCACAACTCAGCCACTGAGTTGCGAATTCTCAAACTACGCCATGTAGTTTGTCCCCTAGTCACATGACTAGAAATTACAACGGTTTAACAAAAGAATTTAATTTAAAAACAAATTTAAATGATAAAACCCTAATTTAAAAGGTTAAGCCCAAATAGAATGGCTGGCCCAAACTAAATTTAAATGATAAAACCCTAATTTATTATGTTGGCCCATTCTTTCCTCTTTGCTATGTATAATGGTGGCTCGTTGCTTCTTCCTTGCTCGATTCTCTCTAATGAATTAGGGTTTGGAGAATTTCGATGAAGCCGATGGGTAGTTGGTCGATTACAATTGCTATTTCTCTGTCTTGCTTCGACAATCGACTCCTTCTTCAATTTGAACACGGCACCTCAATTTGATCGAGTTCAACTTTGACTCTGGTATGTAATTTATGCCTTTTGCTCTCCTGGTTGATTGCTTGAACTTGATCATCAAAACTGCCGATGATGTTAATATTTATATAGGGTTTGAATTCCTATTTTCCTGTTCATTTGAAATTACCATTTAATTTATATCGGCCACTAATCTTCGTTTGGATGCTTGTGATTATTACTAACTTCTTCCGATTCATATACTTATTGTTTACTTGGTTGACACGGTTTGATTTCTATGACGTTGTTTTCCTTGCTCACCACGGTATTGATTTTGAACTGTTTGATTCCATTCATTACTTCCTTGGTCATCACGGCGCTGATTTTCTGGTGACCGGTTATGACTTGATTTGACGATGTTGATTTCGTTCGACTTTGGCCATTTGTAAAACCTGTACTGGACTTGTATTCTTGAACTAGTCTGAAGCATTGTTCACTTTTGATTTTACTCTATTGCATTGATTTGAAACTGCTTCTTCATGAATTTGTTCGAATTTGGCAATTTGAAGCTATTTTGATTTCTGGACTTCGTTCCATTTTCGTGCTATGCTCTTGTTAGATGATGTGCTCATTGTAACTGTTAACTTGGTTTGGGCTTGTTGCCTCGATCATATTGACTTCATGTGTATAGTTGCCTTTCACATGAATCAGTTGTATTTGCTGGCTTCATGTACATGCCGAGTCTTCATTTGGTATGTTGGTCTGGGTTTGCACTTTGTTCATTTGAGTCGTTTTCATGTGTACGACTTGAACTTCTGTCAAGGCTGCATATATGTATTGTGTTTCCAGTCATCATGTAGTTATAGTGAGTTGGTTTGCCTTTGTTTCCAGTCTTTGATGTACATGATTGCATCTTGAGTCTGTCTGGATTTGACTTCTTTGTAGTCTCTGGTATCACTCTTCGAGACAGTTTGCGTTTCGATTGCATTGTTGGTCTTGTAAAATTTCTCTATACACATTGCATTGTGTCTGGCTTTATCATGTCTTCATATGGACTTGTGCATGCTTTGGTGCCTCTGTGCCTTCATGAGTCTGGTTCCATTGCTTTGTTGTATTGAGTTAGATGTATTATTCAAGCATGTATATGGTCTTATTGACATGTCTGCATTGCACTGTCTACTGTTATATATGTTGCAGCCTTTTTCATTGGTGCATCCCTTGTTGTTGCCTTTTACTTGTGTACCATCTGGAGCTTGTTGTATATATTTTATACGCTAGCTTGAGTTGCTATGTTGTTCCATGGTTTCTGCAATGTTTGAGTTTATCATGGTGTCTGTACATTCATATTTCCAGTTGTCATTTCTAGTGTGTTCGTAAGTCTGCACTGTGCCTTAAACTTGTGAGCATGATGAACATTTAGCTTGTGCCTGGTCTGGTTCAGTTTCATTGTGTGTCGAATCATTGAACTTGTATTTGTTTCTTTGATGTTGTGTTGCATTGAGCTTATGTGGTCCAAGTTGCATATCATATTGGTTGAGTCGCTGTCTTGAATTGGACTATTCTGGTTCATGTGTGCACTTTGACTAGCTTGCTCCTGACCATTTTATTAAACTTGTATATTCAAACTACACCTATGTTGAATACAGCTTGGAGCTCGGGTTTGACCTTGTAATGATATTGTGACATTATTTTTACTACACTTGATTTGAACCCGGCTTTTGATTTGGGTTTGACCTGCGCTCGGCTGTCCCTGTAATTTTATCAATTGTATATTGGTGTGCACGACCTTATGGCATGTACAGTGATACACTGTGCATGTCACAAGCTGTTCATGTCTGATAAATTCAAAATTAAATGATGACAAACAACCCAAATAACCGAGGCAAATAAATTTCCAAAATCACATTTTATTTTATACTGCAAAAATATTAATTTTCAATTTTACTTTATCAATATTTATTTTTGAAAATTTCTCAGATGCTAGATTCAATCTGGAATAAAGTTGACGATAAATTACGAGTGAATGAGCGATATGTAGTGAGGTGTATTTGTAAATGATAGATTGTGATGTAATTGAATTTTTGTTGTAATCAAAGTAGTATATGTATAGTGAGAGCTTGAATTTGTACTATTCAAAATTGTAATAAATATTTGTTTGAATAAAATATATGTTTGAATTCAAATTCTGTGTTATTTATTTTATTCAGCAAACATATATTAATTATGTGAAAAATATAGTAGTACATTAACAAATACATTTAAATGAGTGTATATATATATGTTTATTATCATCAAACAAAAATCATATACTCGCATATTCAACAATCTCCCCATTTTGATGATAACAAACATATATTTAAGATTTTGAATATTTTAAATGTATTTGATCATTGATATACTCTATCTTCTCCACCTATTTAAATGCTTCCTCTCTACACAAAGCTCCCCCTTCATATATGCATACAATTAAAAATATGCAAATGAGCCTAGATCCAAATAGAAAATATTTGACCTTTGCTTGATTTTATTTGACAAAATCCTAACTTTTCTCTCCCCCTTTTGTTATCAGCAAAAGAGCAATAGTGTTAGAAAAATGGAGATAAAATGGTAGAGATTAATAAAATATTAAAACTCAATTGAATATAAATATTGAATTTCAATAAAAAAATCAAACAAAAATCATAAATACTATGTTAGGCGCATATTCCACTTTTAGAATGATGTCATCATATAAAACCATATAGTTGTGTCTATTTATGGTATATTTATTATAGGAATTTGAATATCTACTAACCATGCATAACCATTAGGACTTTTAAATGAGATTAGTAGCATTTCAATTTTTTTTAAATGAGTTCAGGTATCTTCTAACCACGCATAACCGTGAGGACTTTTAAATGGGATTAGAATCAACTTGTGTATTTAATTAATTAATTTTGATATGTGTTCCATACATTCATAACCGTGACGACTTTTAATTGAGCATGGAAGCGCATTACAAATTCCAAGTAATTCACCCATTCATAACCGTGAGGACTTTTAAATGAGAGTGAATACTTTGGTTTTTAAAAAAAATATAAAATGAAAAACGAATGGTTCTTATTTAAATTACCACATATTGACATACTATAATGGATTTTGATGAGTGATGGTTGATAGAAATACGATAGAAATAGAAATGGTCATGGAATTTTTACCAACAAAATGTTTTATAACTCTTGTTTAAATTTCTAAAGAAATTTACTAATTATACCGTCTCAAGTTATAATATATGATTAATATCATCACTCATCACATTTTCAATCGCTATTTATCCTTTCGATAATTAGTAGGGAGTCAGATTAGCCAATGTAGTCATTTAAAATCAAATTCAAAAATAACTATAAAATCAATTTTTCTAAAAATGACCAATCTGAAAACAAGGTCAAAAATGATTTTCTAGAAGGGCTTTTATGAGAAAAATTTATGTTATTTGAAAATTATTTGAAATGAAAAATATGCAGATATTTTCTTTGAAAAACGATGCAGTTACTAAATGTCTCAACATAAATCACGTTTCACTAGTAATTTTTCTATCAACTAGATTACTAGTGTAATCTTCATCTGAATTTTTCACTCAAAAATATTATTAGTTGAATGTTATTGACAAGATCATGAAGTGTGCAACAAAATGTTTCAAAATCATTTTTAACAACTTTTTAAATGAAAGTCTCTTGAATTTGAATTGAAGCCGTGTAAATAATCAAAAACCGTGAATATAGAGTCAGCCAAATGTATTATCATCAATCAAATATATATGAAGTATTCCAGGGATTGTAGTGTTCTAGGCATAAAAGAATAATTGGCCAACAATTTTGAAAAAAGTCAGAATCATTATCATTGTTCGTTTCTTAATAACATTACTGGCTGATATAATTTAAATTACGGTGTAGATTATCACATTCAATATATCGTTCAAAATATACCATTACCTGTTTTACATTTACGATATTTTTTCGTTGTTGCCTATTGTGATTCTTTCGCCTTTTTACTAGGCTAAGGTACTTTGCTTTGACGCTCGTTGTGTCCTTGGAACAGCCAGAATCCAAGTAACACTATTATTGTTCCTTAGCCTGCCACCACACCTACATGATGGAAGATTTTTGTGACCTATTTGTTTTTATAGGTCCATGATTGTTAGTGGCATAATATTTTGGAAAATAATTTTGTGGAGACCCAAAACTATTTATATATGTTCCTTTCGGCACCCAGATTTGTTTAACTTTGAGAGATTTTATGTTTGTGCCTTTTGGAACCCAAATTGGTATAGTTTTCACGTGTTTGGGTCTATACCAACAAATATTTTGATTATGTCCAAATTTTCTACAAATTGTGCACATTGAATTTACTTGATTAATCTCATTTCTAACACATTTAGATTGATTATACCCAAGTCCTTGCCTAATTGTATCAACAATTTGTTTTCCTAATAGCATGTTCAACGATTTCTCACTTTTTGAAATTTATCTAAAGTCATTGACAGTTGTTCGAATTGTGTTTTGAGAGATTAATTTTCGTTTAACAACTGTGTGCACCTTTTAATAGAATTTTCTCTTCTTGTATTTTCACTCTCTTTCAAAATCAGAATTTCATTTTCAAGCGATTTAATTTTGATTTCTGATTTTTTAATCTCTTCTTTGAATGTTGGACACTTATAACACTTACGGCACTTGTTTTGATAGTTTTTAACTAATTGTTCAAGTTGTTCATTTACTTCTATCAAACTATCTCTTTGTGATTCAATTTTAGCATGTTTCTCCATAAGTCGTTCAAAACAGCCATTTACTTCGTGAAAATATACAAGTAATTCTAAGTGAGTGAGTTTTGATACCTCACTTGGCCCGTCATCGACGCTATCAGTTATATTACCTTGAAGGCACATATCTGCGTTCTCACTCTCACTGCTAGTACTTTTATTATCTTCATCACTTATATTCCACGTGGCTGCAAAATTTCTCCTTTTTTATTTCTTTTCAAAGTCGTGTCGGTGTTGAGGACAATTGTGCTTGATGTGTCCGGGTTGGTTGCACTTATGACAGATGATTTTTTGCTGTTCTGTGTTATCTAATACATTGATTATTCTGCTTTTTAATTTTTGATTTAGAGCTGGATTTCCGTATTTGTGGTTCGACATTTTTAATCTCTTTATTACTATTTCTAACTCTGCTGCTCCATCCTCATCGTAATCATCATCACTATCGGTTGTTCCTTTGAGAGGTACCGATTTCTTTCGAGTATCTCCTCATTCATGCTCTTCCTTGAATTTCATTTCTAGCTCATAAGTGGTGAGATTTCCGATGAATTCTTCAACTTTGATTTGTTTTAAATCTTTCGATTCTTAAATGGCAGTCACTTTTTCTTCAAAACTTCGTGGAAGGAATCTGAGAATTTTTGGACTATTTCCAATTCCGTGTATGATTTTCCAAGAGTTATTGATTTGTATATGATATTGGAAAGTCGTGCATACATCTCTTTAACATTTTCTTTTTTGGCCATTGTGAAATTCTCGTATTCGCTACTCAGCATGGCAAGGCGAAATTCTTTGAGTTGAGATGTTCCTTCGTGGGTCACTTCGACTGTATGCCATATTTCCGGCGTAGTTAGACAATGTAAGACACGATTAAATTCAAATTGATCCAATGAATAGATAATAGAATTCATAGCTTTAGCATTAGCATTTTTTAAATTATTTTCTAGTTCTGCCCGTTGATCCTTCGTTTTATTTATTTCCTGATTATTTACAATTATAGTTGGTGCTCTATACCCTGTATCAACAATATCCCAAGGGTCAATGGTTTTCAGAAAAATATCCATCCTATTTTTCCAGTAAGCATATTCACCATTGAACATTGATGGTCTAACTATGGATTGACCCTCCGCAAAAGCATTATTAAAAGAAGCCATTTAAAAATTCAAATTTTTTTAAAAAAAATTGGCTTTTGAAAATTCAAATTTTTAAAACAAAAAATGGCTTTTGTTCCTAGCTCTGATACCACTTGTAGGATCTATTTCACCCTAGAGGGGAGGGGGTGAATAGGATGATACTATCAATTATAAAAATTTATTGCGGAAGTTTGTAAAATAATCTCAACATAGATATATCAAAATTATAGGAGCGTAGATAATAGCAGAGTAATAAATGCAGAAATAGAACGACATAGAATTTACCCACCTTTGGCAAAACCCTGCCTACGTGCTGCCCCTAAGGTTTCTACTAGAAATTAAGCAGTCAGACACTTACACACGTAAACTCACGACACCCGCTATCGACTAGCTTAACTCTACGATCAAAACCCTGCCACAACTCAGCCACTGAGTTGCGAATTCTCAAACTATGCCATGTAGTTTGTCCCCTAGTCACACGACTAGAAATTACAACAGTTTAATAGAGAATTTAATTTAAAAAAAATTAAATGATAAAAACCTAATTTAAAAGGTTAAGCCTAAATAGAATGGCCGGCGCAAACTAAATTATCACAGAGAATAATATGCCCGCCCTTTTCTTTTTTTATTATGTTGGCCTGTTCTTTCCTCTTTGCTATGTATAATGGCGGCTCATGGCTTCTTCCATGTTCGATTCTCTCTGATGAATTAGGGCTTTGGAGAATTTTGATGAAGCCGACGGGTAGTTGGTAGATTACAATTGCTATTTCTCTATCATGCTTCGGCAATCGACTCCTTCTTCAGTTCGAAGATGGCTCCTCGATTTGATCGAGTTCGACTTTGACTCTGGTATGTAATTTATGCCTTTTGCTCTCCAGGTTGAATGCTTGAAGTCAATCATCAAAACTGCCGATGATGTTAACATTTATATAGGGTTCGAATTTCTATTTTCTCGTTCGTTTGAATTTTACATTTAATTTATCTCGGCCATTTATCTTCGTTTGGATGCTTGAGATTATTACTGACTTCTTCCAATTGGTATATTTGTTGTTTTGTTGGTTGACACGGTTTGATTTCTCTGACGTTGTTTTCCTTGCTCACCACGGTATTGATTTTGAACTGTTCAATTCCATTCATTGTTGCCTTGGTCATCACGGCGTTGATTTTCTTGTGACTTCGGTAATGACTTGATTTGGCGATGTTGATTTCGTTCGACTTTGGCCATTTGTAAAACCTGTATTGGACTTGTATTCTTGAACTCGTCTGAAGCATTGTTCACTTTTGATTTTACTCTGTTTGCATTGATTTGAAACTGCTGCTTCATGAATTTGTTCGAATTTTTCCATTTTAAGCTATTTTGATTTCTGGACTTCGTTCCATTTTTGTGCTTCGCTCTAGTTAGATGCTATGCTTATTGTAACTATTAACTTGGTACTGGGCTTGTTGCCTTCATCATACTGACTACATGTGTATAGTTTCCTTTCACTTGAATCAGTTGTATTTGCTGCCTTCATGTACATGCCGAGTCTTCATTTTGTATGTTGGTCTAGGTTTGCACTTTGTTCATTTGAGTCATTTTCATGTGTATGACTTGATCTTTTGTCGAGGCAGCATACATGTATTGTGTTTCCAGTTATCATGTATTTGCATTGAGATGGTTTGCATTTGTTTCCAGTCATTGTTGTACATGATTGCATATTGAATCTGTCTGGCCTTGATTTCCTTGTAGTCTCTGGTATCACTCTTCGAGATAGTTTGCGTTTCAATTGCATTGTTGGTCTTATAAAATTTCTCTGTACACATCGCATTGTGTCTGGCTTTATCATGTCTGCATATGGACTTGTGCATGCTTTGGTGCCTCTGTGCCTTCATGAGTCAGGTTCCATTGCTTTGTTATATTGAGTCAAATGTACTATTTAAGCATGTATATGGTCTTGTTGACATGTCTTCATTGCACTGTCTACTGTTATATATGTTGCAGCCTGTTTCATTGGTGCATCCCTGGTTGTTGCCTTTTACTTGTGTACCATCTAGAGCTTGTTGTATATTTTATATGCTGGCTTGATTTGCTATGTTGTTCCATGGTTTCTGCATTGTTTGAGTTTATCATGGTGTTTGTACATTCATGTTTCCATTTGTCATTTCTAGTGTGTTCGTAAGTCCGCACTGTGCCATAAACTTGTGAGCATGATGAACTTCTAGCTTATGCTTGGTCTGGTGCAGTTTCATTGTGTGTCGGATCAATGAACTTGTATCTATTTCTTTGATGTTGTGTTGCATTGAGCTCATGTGGTCCAGGTTGCATATCATATTGATTGAGTCGCTGCCTTGAATCAAACTATTCTGGTTCATGTGTACACTTTCACTGGCTTGCTCCTGACCATTTTATTAAACTTGTATATTCGAACTTCCCTTATGTTGAATCCAGCTTAGAGCTCGAGTTTGACCTTGTGTTGATATTGTGACATTATTTTTACTGCACTTGAGTTGAACACGGCTTTTGATTTGCTTTGACATGTGCTCGCCTGTCCCTGTAATTTTATCATTTGTATATTGGTGTGTACGACCTTGTGTCATGTACTGTGATACACTGTGCATGTCACAACCTGTTCGTGTATGATAAATTCAAAACTAAATGATGACGAATAACCCAAATAACTGAGACAAATAAAATTTCCAAAATAACATTTTATTTTATACTGCAAAAATATTTTATTTTCAATTTTACCGTGTCAATATTTATTTTTGCAGATTGCTCAGATGCTGGATTCAATCTGGAATAAAGTTGAAGATAAATTACGAGTGAATGAGCTATATGTAGTGAGGTGTATTTGTAAATGACAGATTGTGATGTAATTGAATTCGTATTGTAATCAAAGTTGTATATGTATAGTGAGAGCTTGAATTTGTGCTATTCAAAATTGTAATAAATATTTGTTTGAATAAAATATCTGTTTGAATTCAAATTCTGTGTTATTTATTTTATTCAACAAAAATATATTAATTAGTGAAAAATATAATAGTACATTAACAAATATATTTAAATGAATATATATATATATATATATATATGTTTATTATCATCAAACAAAAATCGTATACTCGCATATTCAACAATCGTAAGGTAAAAACCCATCGTGTTTATGTGTGAGGCGGTCTTACGAGATACCTTTATTTTTCAAAGAATTTTGATAACTTTAATAATTCAAACTGAGTTTGTTTTCTCACGTTGGTTTTTCAGATTGATACTGGCTGCGTTAGTTTATTGTATTTCTTGGGTCAGACCGAGTACTATGGATATAGGGTAAGGTGCCATGGAACTCAGAAGACGGGCTGGATGGCGACGACGTGTTACACGTATTTGATTTTATTCCACCGTGTATTGCAGGCTGTATATTCAGCACTTGTGAGAAATAGTTATTATAACTGTCTAGTATTGGGTTATTAATTTATTGTACACTGATGATGTAATGTATAAGTAATGTTTTATAGATCTTTGTATAAAGACATGTTATTATCTATTATATATTATTCCTTGCGATTGTCTGATTCTGTGTTGTTGTTTCTATTTCTTCTTCTACCTCTTTCTTCTTTTTCCTAACGATCCAGTATTTTGTTGCTCGGCATGTAATACAGTGAATGTATTGATGTCGATTTTCGTGCGTCGAAATTCTGGACCATGACACTTGGTATCAGAGCTGAAGGTTAAGCAAGAACCCTGGCTTTGATGGGTAACTCATTAGAGATAGGGTCAGTAGAACCCTATAAAGAGTTTGAGTTTATTAATAGATATAAGCGCGTATTTGTTATTGAATATAAAATTTTTTTATATTGTGTTGATTGATCTATTGAGTGGCTTATGGTTTCTGGTCAATACGAGTAATGAACTTTATAGATAGGGATCTCTAAACACTGGAACAGAGCAATTCGACAAGATATTGTTTGAAATTGGGTAAATGAAATAATTTTACCCAGATTATTTTATGTATAAACGAATAATTTGACATAAATTATTATAGTTATATATATGGTGTGCTTGATTGTTAGGAAATGATAATATTAAACTATTATCATTAATGTTGTGGTAATTAAATGAAAGTTGATACTATAATGAAAAGTTAAGAAATGATTTCGTATAATGAAATGGAATTATGTAAATATGCTTTTGCAAATGTGATTTATAATTTAAAATGAAATTGTTAACGCTAAAATTTGATTCTAACACCCCAGTGTAAGCAGAGATAAAGTGAAAGCACCACTCGTTGATACGGGAACTAGAAATAAGCAAAAAAATCACAGAAAAACTGTAAAGAAACAACAGTTTTTCTAGTGGTTCGGCTTAAAGTCAAGCCTACGTCCACTTTAATCTTCTTTGTTGCTGATTCGATTACAACTTTTACAATGATCTTCGATTACAACACCACTAAGATGAGTAGCTAGAACTTGGATGTAGAAGAGCTCTTCGAATTCATTTCGAACGCGCCAGATCTCTTCCTAAAGTTTGTTGAAGCGTCTTCGGTGTATGAAGTGTCGGATGAATCGAGAAAACAGCAAAGTATAGGCGTTCCGGAAATGATCGAAAGTCCCCTTTCAGTTGGAGCAGGCGGGGAATTTATAGGGAAAACCTGAAGGTAGGTCATAGGTTGTGAGCGACCTAGGGGTAGGTTGTAGGTCGTGAGCGACCTAGGGAGCACAAGTTACGACTTATCATGGTTGCATTTGGTCAACTGAGCGGGTTGGTAGGTCGTAACAACCTATGGAAGAGTGGTAGGCGACTTTAACATGCCAAGGCATCAAGTGGAGCGACCTAGGCTGGGTTCAGGAGTAGCAGCGACCTAGTGCTGGTTCGACCTATAACCAAGTGACATAAGGACATGAGGCTTGTATCTTGCTAGGTCGTTAATTCACTAGGTCGTTAACTCGCTAGGTTGTTAACCCGCGAGGTCGTTAACTCGCTAGGTGGTTAGGTTCCTCTATTGCGATGTACTTCTGTCCTGTATTGATTGCTAGGTCGTTAGCTCGTCACAAGTTTAGGTCGCTAGGTCGCTAGGTCGCTTGTACTTTATCTCATTAGGTCGTTGGTACTTTATCTCGTTAGGTCGCTAAGTCGCTAGCTGTTACCACGTTAACTCGCTAGAGGCTTTAGATCGTTATGTCGCTGAAATGCTTAACCCGTTGGATCGCTTGCCTTCCTTGAGTAATTAAGTCGCCGTTCATAATAGGGTTAACACTTGCCCCTCGAAGTATACGCCTATGTAATAGGTTGTGTGCTTTGATCTAACTCTGCTAGGTCGTGGGCGACTCAATAAGCTCGCTAACTCGCGTGCCGATACATGTTTTCCTCTTTCCCCTATATAAGCCATTAGCTCGCTTCATCCTCTTCATTGAACTGTTTACTTCTGCCGCCATTGCTACACCAGAGCTCAGAGACTAACACAAAATTATTCCTTTTTCATCTCCAATCGTCAATTCCAACAGTGAATTTTGGTAATTTCGAGCATTTATTCGCCGCATTCGCCACCGATTCTCCCATAATCATCTCTATGCAATTTTTGTTGTCATGTTGCCAAATTACAATCGGATTTGCCCTTCGATTTTTGTCGAATCGCTAGCGATTGCCTTGATGATGGATTGACCTAAGATTTTACAGAGCTACTTAGCGAGTGCCTTGAATTTGAGGAGTTTAATGATGGTTCTTGGAGATTCGGAGGAGAAGAAGAGGCCTTAAGTGATTGAAGGAGACGAAGGGGCCTTTGGTTAACGGGTTAATGGGTTCGAGGTTGAACCATGGCGCTCCTGGTGATGCGAGGTGGTGGACGCGTGGCAGCGCGTGAGTGGAGAGCAGGCCTTAGGGTTTGTTGATGGGAGATAGTGTTATACTGCCGAGCTACTTTAGAAGCGACCTAATGAATTTGATCGACCTAATAGCCCTTGTGGCCTAAGGAAAGCCAAACAACTTAACGAACCAGCGACTTAACTTTTTGCGTCATAAGCTTTAGGTCGCGAGTATATTCGAACGACCTAACACTTATACAAATATGCATTGCCTTGACCTGAAGCCTTAATCTGCATCATAACTTTTTAACTCATAGGAACATGATATTGCTGAACTCTTTGACTTGAACAGTGCGACTTAACGAAGCTTCGACCTATGCTGAGTCCTTTGAGCTTGACTGCTTGTAAAAATTGGACAATACTTAACTGAATTTTCAACTTGAACTATTGAGATAACCTGCCTGAACTTGTTGCACCTTTTCTTACATATTATATTAACTTTAACGATAACAACTTGTTAAACAACATTTGTAGAAAAATGCGACGAATATACTCATCATCGACTGCCCACATCAAGTGATGGATTAGATCAAAGAAACGATATTTTACTTAAGTAAAATAGTATGAATCTGATTAAAGATGAAGTGATGTGAATCAACTAATTTAAATGAAGCATCAACGCAAAATTCATATAGTTATAACTGCTTATTACTAAATATCATCTACATCGATAGTACACTTAACCTTGATTTAATAACAAGCCTCGAACCTTCCTGAATTGATGTGCATCAATCAGTACTATATCATGTTTTATTTTATTTACTTGTTATTTTAGTAGTTTTGCACAACACATCACACGCTTTTAGGAAACCTGCCTCTTCATATTAGAATATCCAGTTCCTTGTGTAGAATGACTTCCCAACAAGAAGAGATAGTAGGGCAAGCTGGAGAGGTCTTCCCAATAGCTAACCCCTTGGATAATCCCCCGGAAAGAACTTCAACCACTTTGAATCTACGGGTTTTCAGCCAATTATGCATTCAGTTCGGTATTGCTGAAGCGGATGTGTGACGACCCGCCTTTCTCAACCCAGAAAGACGTTTCATCTTTAAGAAAGAAAGGGATAGAAATAGAAAAGAGTAGAAAGAAAGAACAACGACATCGGAATCTCACAGCGGAATGGAGCAAAATATAATACATGAACATAACTATTACATAGTTATATATAAATAAGAGTTATAAATATCAACAGGACTGTCACATACATATATGTCCATACATATATCCAAAATACAGCATACACTAACTACACAGCGGAACTACATGTATAGATACATACGTCTGTCTTCTCCCCAAAAGAGCTCCTCCAGAAAATCAATACTTCCAATACCTATCACTTGGCTACTCATAAAAATTTGAGTACCCAAGAGTTTATGAAAACACAAATTATAAACTCCGGGTCAGACATGGATCTGGTATGAGTAAACAGGTTAAAATTTCTTAACTTTGAAAATCATTTGAAATAAAGGTATCACGTAAAACTTCCCACAAATAAATACGGGTAAGTTTTTACCTTACGCTAACCAAAACATTTTATAGGAAATTCAGTGATATTATAATAGTGTCTAGGGTTTTCAAGTAAATAGAAAATATCCGAAATTGTTACATTCATTAAATTCCAGCTACTAGCCACGAAAGTGGGTAATACAAATCAAAACCGTAGGGTCTCGTAGGGAAAATGGTTTTCCAACAATGGCAGGGCTTCTGGGGTACCGCCCGTCACAGTACGGGGCCTAGATCACCGTACCAAGGATCACTCCCGACCCCCTACAACACAAGGCCAGAACCATTCCTTACTGAACAGTCCCGAACAAGATAACCCCGTAGTTGTCGCCAACAACTGCTCACACAGACGAAATAAAAAGGGACATCTAGATAAGGGAATATCTTGTCCTGCTTGGGCATGACCCACCTACCTTGCTGCATCTCCCCTATTTTAGCCATTCCCAGTTGATGAGGCTTGAGGCTACGATTACCTTTATTGAACATTATTCTTAGAATGCTCATCGTCCGCCTGACGATGTGTTGAAAGCATTCAATCCATACAAGTTCGTTCCGGGTTCGAACGAAACCGAAGGCATTATCTCGTTACACTCATTTTGGAATCACCCTCAGAGTTAACGACGATAACCCTTGCGTTCTGAAACACCATCTCGATCACCATTTGGTAAGTCACGACCTATCGTTTAATTTGGATCGATGGGGTTTTCGAAGAATCAAAATTGATTCTTCTGATCCCGGTCTCATCGGATCCAAACGCCATTTTAAGGGCCAAGTTGTCTATTTAACTTAACGGTTCAATTTAATATCAGAATTCACATAACAGGTATAACAGATAAATCATACATAGTTATCACAGGACCCATAATATATTATAACATATCACAGAAGTATCATCAACAGATATCAAAGTCAACCAAACAGAGTTATCAATGAATACCAAACAGTTTGGTTTTACTTAACTTAATTAATTGCTTAAGAATAACTATTTTATTCTGTTTAATTAATTACTGATTAATTAACTTATTAATGATCAATTAATTAATTAGTTCATCATTAATTACTAATTAATTAATCATCTAATCTTTAAGTAATTGTTTAATTAACTAACTTTTATTCATCAATTGTTACATAATTACTCAGTTAATTAATTTATTTTTAATTGTTAGTTGATATCTTACTTATTAAAAATTAATTAATTATTTAATTATCATAAATTAATTTAATAAATCAATTATTATCAATTTAATTAAAGCATAATTCCTGATTAATCACTTAAGTTAATTACCATTAATTAACTTCAAGTAATTAGCTGCCGTTCTTAAGATTAAATTGATTTAACATATTATTTATTTTAATTACCAAAACCTATTTAAAGTTATCAATTAAATTTCAAATATAAATTAATTTACATTCTAATTACTTGTTTAATCACCTACCTTTACAGACTTACCTTATTAAACATTTAATCAGATATTAGCCTAACTAACTAATTGCTAACTTGACTTAGTTATAACACATACTAAAACTAAAATTATTATTCACATTTATATGATAATGGACCCGAGACAACCTCCTTCCCTACTCGTGACAGTCTCGAGTTTCTCCCGAGCATTTCCCTGTTCCTTCCTTTCCTTCCCATCTTCTTCTCCTTTCCCTGTTTTATTCTTCTTCTCACTTTATATATTTTTTTAAGTTGTAAATCGAACTGCTGTAGCCACTCACGTAAACGACTCGGATGCAACCCAAGGAAAACTCAAAGTGACCTCACAAAGCCCCCGAGCAACCCACACGCAATAACCAAAAAATCAAAAACCACGAGCACTGATCACCACCGTGCACGCGCACGGTGGTTCGCTTTGCCATCGGCGACTCGCACCAGCCCCCACAAACCCCAAATCGTCACGACTACCAAAATCCAAACCCCAAATCCTTCGAAAATTACCAGATCAAAAAATGACCTGATGCTCAAACACGAACCATGAATGCCTCACCGAAAACCACCACGTTCTGCCAACTCCAACCCATTGAGGCGATGCCACTTCGTCCACTTCCTCGCCATACTCCCCTCGACCCTCCTCCTGAATCGCGAACCACTCGGTCGTCTGATGATGCCGCAAACTAATTTTTACAAAGCATTGAAAATGAAAGCACAAAAACCCTACTTTAATCACAAACTCAAAATTTATGCACTTGAAAAATAATTAGACATTTTTCTAGTGTTAATACAACTTCAACCTTGCTTCATTCTAAATTTAAGAAATTAAAATTAACTCGATCTTCCAAAATTGACAAAGATCCAGTAAAGCTTCTTTTTAAAACTGCTTTGAATATCTTTGCTGATAAATCAAAATTTTTATGCTAAAAATCCTAATTATGTATACGAAATCTGATTATGTTATTAAAATTTCGAATTTAAACATTCAAAATTTAAACTTTAATTCTCTTTTTCTTGATATTTGAATAAACAGTATGGATAAAATACTGTTAAACCTCAAAACTAGATTGTAAGCCTTTGATTTTGATAACAACTTAAGTTTGCATCAATATCCAAGTTTTAAAACATCTACATGAAGAAGTATTGCAATTTCCTTGCTTCACTCTGTTCAGATATTCAAACTCCTGAAGAACAACTTCATATTTTACAGAACAACAGGAAGCACTCAAGACAAAATATTTTAAGCACACATCATAGCACAATTCTTTGTAAGTTAAATATACAAAAAAAATTAGATTGAAAAAAAATAGTTTACTCACCTAATAAACTTTGAACAGAAAGTGATTTTGATGAGGGAAACTGCAAGTTTGATTTCTGAAAGCTTCACTGTCCTGAATTTGAATAAATTTTAATTTACAAGGTAAAGCTATTTACTTCCTTCTCTAATCTCAGGTTTTTCTTTAAGTTTAGTTCTTCAGTTTATAAGCAAATTGGCATAGGGTGATATATAAATAGAAATGACTTTGTGAAGGTTATAACTGGACAGCCTCCATGTTTGACCAAACAAGAACTTTTGTATTAAATTTCCTACACTATGACATGATATTGCAATTTCGGTTGTAGTACTTACATGAACAAAGTGTTGTGCTAATTAATTTTTTTGCTTTCATTTATGTTTACATGTATTTAATGGTTTGCTGATAGTTGTTTATTTTTGTACAAAACACAGATTTTTGTTTTTTATTGAAGTGAAACTTTTGTTTCCTGATGCATAAAACTGTATAACAGTACATAAGTTTTATATCTAATTTGTCTTTGTCTCTTGCATACTTAATTTACAAGGTATCTTTGTTATAAATTTTTATTAAAGATTTTGACTTTATTTATTGTAATTTATTTGCACTTTAGATTTTCTAGCATTTGATTCATAGCATTGTGTTTGCATTTTTATATTTCAAATTATAACTTATATTTGTATATTTATCTCTTAGTTACATTCTATAATTTATAATTATGTTTTATACTAGTCTTGTATGTTTATATCCATATTGTGTTATACTTCCATGTTTATGTTTAATACTTCTATGCTTGTTTATTCTTAAACTTATCATTTTAAAAACTACAATTGTATTCATATATATATATATATATATATATATATTATCAAAGATCTCATCATTTTAAAAATTCAAAACCTTGCATTTAATTTAAATTAGATTAAATATTTATTAAAATATGCTGTCAAAAATTCCGGGTTGTTACATTCCTCCCCTCTTAAAAGAATTTCGTCCCCGAAATTTAAAGAACAGTTAATTCAAAAGCTTTTATATTAACAATCTAAACTTACATATCATTCATACCATAGCAAACAGACAGTTTATTCTAACAAACAACACTAGTTATCCGAACATAAATCCGGATAAGCATTCCTAAAACTATCGAGAGTTTCCTATGTACAATCTCTGGGATCCTCACTCCATTGCACCTTGACGAGTTTCACTACTTTGTTCCTGTTGCTTCTCGTCTTGATCCACGATCTGAACTGGATTTCTGACTATAGTTAAATTGGGTTCAACTTCCAAATCTCCTTGAACTACCGGTTCTACAACCAGTGACGGATCATGAACAAATTTCCTCAAATGCGATACATGAAACACATTGTGAATCCCAGACATCCGCTCTGGCAATTCAATTCTGTAGGCTACATCTCCAATTCTTTTCAATACTCAAAATTGTCCAATGTATCTCGGAGCAAGTTTTCCCCTTTTTTCGAATCTTATAGCACCTTAATTTGGGAAACTTTAACAAAAACCAAGTCTCCGATCTCAAATTCCAATGGCCTTCGTCTTCTATTCGCATATTTCTTCTGACGATCTTGAGAAGCTTTCATCCTTTTCTTGATAAGCTCAACCTTCGAAGAAGCTTCTCGAATAAGATCGGGCCCGAGCACAAGACAATCCTTCGATTAAATCCAACAAGATGGGGATCTACACGGTCCTCCGTATAAAGCTTCATAAGGAGCCATCTTAATACTCGCTTGATAACTATTATTATAAGAAAATTCCACTAGATGAAGATGGTCCTCCCAAGATCCTCCAAAATCTAAAACACAAGCCCGTAGCATATCCTTAAGAATACGATTCAGCCTTTCTGTCTGTCCGTCTGTTTGAGGATGATAGGCTGTACTCAATCTCAAATCTGTTCCCATTGCTGATTGCAGAGCTTCCCAAAATTTGCTAGTGAAAATAGGATCACGATCACGTACTATGCTGACTGGAACACCATGCAATCGAACTATCTCCTTCAAGAAAATTTCCGTCAAAGAAACTACAGTGCGGGTTGCCTTTACTGGTATAAAATGGGCACTTTTAGTTAAACGATCTACAATAACCCATTTACCATCATTCCCTTTCCTGGTTCTAGGCAAACCATCAATAAAATCCATCGAGATCATTTCCCATTTCCAATTCGGAATTTCTAAAGGTTGCAATAACCCAACAGATTTCTGTTGATCACCTTTAACTTGTTGGCAGATGGCACAACTGTTCACAAATCTAGCAATATCCTTCTTCATATTCGGCCACCAGAAAACTCTCCTCATGTCCTTGTACATCTTCAAAATTCCAGGATGAATATTCAATTTGGAGCGATGACTTTCTGACAATACTTCCTGCCTCAACTCCTTATCATTCGGGACACAGATTCTCCCGTTAATCCTTAACGTTCCTTGGCCATCAATTTCAAAACTTGGACACTGACCCTTCCTGACTCTCTTGACGATCCTCCTCAACATCTTATCAGATTCTTGCTTGCTTGAGATCCTGTCAATAAGAGATGGAACCACTTCCAGAAGAGATAGAACCACGTTCCTGCTGAGAGCATCAGCTATGACATTCGCTTTTCCCGGAGTGTACAGAATATCCAGATCATAGGATGCAAGAAATTCAACCCATCGCTGCTGTCTCAGATTAAGATCTTTTTGAGAGAATAGATATTTCAACGGTTTGTGATCCGTGAACAATTCGAATTTCTCTCCTAAAAGATAATGTCTCCAAATCTTCAAACCAAAAACAATGGCTAGCAGTTCAAGATCATGCGTAGCGTAGTTCAAGATCCTTTTCATTTAGTAACACATGTTTTATCATGTAACATGTTTTATTTCATGGTAGATCTTGTAGAGTTCTCTTTGATACGGGTGCCTCTCACTCATTCGTATCAAAGGAGCTAGTAGATGCTTTATCCTTGGATGTTACTTGTCTGGTTTCTTCACTAAGGATTGTGAATCCCATTGGTGGATTCACGACCCTTAGCTTGCTTTGTGAGGATATGGATATTTATCTTTATGGATTTTCTTTCCGTCGGAATATGCACGTTATGGAGTATTTGGGCTTTGACATGATTCTTGGCATAGATTGGCTCGCTCAGTACGATGCCAAAATCATTTGTTCGGAGCGGATATTATTTCTTCGTCATCCTGACTCGTCCACTCCGTTAGCTATTGCTCTTCAAGATGTTGGGCTTTCTGATGTTACTCTATTTTCTCTTGATTCACGAGATGAGGATTTGGACTTATCTCGTATTCTTGTTGTTCGGGATTTCTCCGACGTATTCGAGCTAGTATCAGGCCTGCCGCCAAAGCGGGCCATTGAGTTCCGCATCGATCTCATTCCAAACTCCCACCCAGTTAGGCGTCCTACCACGAGGATGTCTATTAAAGAGAATGAGGAACTCAGGAAGTAGTAAGTAGAGCTTGAGGCGAAGCAGTTCATTCGATCCAGTTCTTCGCCATGGGGTGCTGCTGTGGTCTTCGTTAAGAAGCCCGATGGCTCTCTTAGGCTTTGCATTGATTATCGCAAGCTTAATGAGTTGACCATCAGAAATTGTTATCCATTGCCACAGATAGACGATATGTTTGATCAGTTGAGCAGTGCGAAGGTTTTTTCCCAGCTCGACCTTGCCACCGGATTTCATCAGCTCCGAGTTGTGGAAGATAGCGTTCCTCTTACTGCTTTCCGCACTCGTTATGGTTCTTTTGAGTGGTTGGTCATGCCATTCGGCTTGACGAACGCACCGGCTTTCTTCGTCGATCTTATGAATCGAGTATTCCGGGAATACATCGATATATTCGTTCTGGTTTTCATCGACGATATTCTTATTTACTCTAAATCCGAGGCAGAGCATGCTCATCATTTGCGGATCGTCTTGGATAGTCTTCGTCAGCATCAGCTTAAGGCCAAGCTCTCCAAGTGCCATTTTTGGGAGAGCAAGGTCAAGTTCTTGGGCCATATTGTATCATCTGAGGGTGTTTCTGTCGATCCTGCCAAGATTGAAGCTATTCGGAACTGGAAACAGCCCGAGAACGTTCATGATATTCGCAGCTTCCTTGGTCTGGCGGGTTATTACTGTAGGTTTGTCAAGGATTTCTCTCGAGTTGCACTTCCCCTTACGACGCTAACTCGTAAGGGTGTTCGCTTTATTTGGTATGATAAGTGTGAAGCTTCCTTTCAGCGACTGAAGGAACTTCTCACTCATTCTCCTATTCATGTGGTTCCTGAGAGTAAGCAGGATCTGGTTGTTTACACCGATGCTTGTGGTAGCGGGCTCGGTGCTGTGCTTATGCAGAAGGATCGGGTAGTTGCTTATGCTTCTAGGCAACTGCGTCCGAATGAGGTTCGCTATACTACTCATGATCTTGAGTTAGCAGCTATCGTCTTTGCCTTGAAGACGTGGCATCACTTTCTATTAGGCGAACGCTTCACTCTTTACACCGATCATAAGTCCCTGAAGTATCTTTTTAGCCAGAGAGATCTCAACATGAGGCAGCAGCAATGGCTTGAGTTTCTAGCCTCATATGATTTGGATATTCAGTATACCCCTGGCAAGGGTAATCATGTTGCAGATGCGCTCAGTCGCAAGCACTCGGCGGTAGTTTCTATGATGATTGCCGAGTGGGATAATCTTAAGACCCTATCTTTATGTGATATTAGAGATCGAGCTCCATCTTCTGATTCTCCGGTCTTATTACTCAGCTTGGAAGCTTGTCCTATCTTATTGGATCGCATTGCCCATACTCAGCGGCAGGATGCAGACTTATTGCATCTTATTCACCTTCTCGAGTCGGGATCCAGCGATGAGACATTGCTGGATTATTCTCTTGATTTTCGTCGGTGTCTTCGTAGGAAGAACCGTATTGTTGTACCATCTGATTTATCACTTAGGCATGACATTCTGGACGAGTGCCATCGCACTAATTACACTATACATCCCGGTTCGAGTAAGATGTATGCCGATACGTGCCGGCTATATTATTGGGAGGGTTTGAAGAGAGATGTGGAAAGTTATCTGAGCGGTTGCACGACTTGTCAACAGATCAAGGCCGAGCATTAGCGTCCATCTGGTCTTCTTCAGCCTCTAGAAATTCCATTATGGAAATGGGATCGGATATCCATGGATTTCATTGACGGTCTTCCTCGATCGAGGTCAGGCCATACTTCTATCTGGGCTATTGTTGATCGCTTGACCAAATCGGCTCATTTCATTCCGATTAAGTCCACTCGGACTGCACCTCAGTTGGCGAAGCTCTATGTGAAAGAAGTCGTTCGACTTCATGGCATTCCTAGCTCTATCGTGTGTGATCGAAACACCATTTTCGCTAGTCACTTCTGGAAGTGCCTACAGTCAGCTTTGGGCACAAAGCTGAATCTCTCTACTACTTATCACCCTCCGACCGACGGTCAGACTGAGAGGGTGAATCGGGTTTTGGAGGATCTTTTGCGCTGTTGTATTCTGGATTTCGGGGGTAATTGGGTGGATCACTTACCTCTCGTAGACTTCTCCTACAACAACAGCTTTCAGTCTAGTATCGGCATGGCACCTTTCGAGGCTCTATACGGAAGGCCATGTCGCTCTCCTGCTTGTTGGTTAGAATCTGGCAAGAAGCTTATTCTTGGTCCAGATTCAGTTTGGGAATCTTCTAAAAAGATTGTTCTTATCCATCAGAGAATGAAAGAGGCACAGAACTGCCAGAAATCCTACACGGACAACCGTAGGAAGCCTCTTGAGTTCTCCATTGGTGATTTTGTCTTCAGTCGGATTTCTCCCATGAAGGGGGTTGTGCGTTTCAGCTCTACAGGGAAGTTGGCTTCTCGCTATGTTGGACCATTTCCTATTACGGAACGCATCGGCCCCGTTGCTTATCGTGTGGCTCTACCTGTTCATTTTGCCGGAATGCATGACGTGTTCCATGTTTCTCAGCTTCGCAAGTGTGTTCGCGATCCTGATTCTATCATTGAGCTGCATGTCGTGCCTGATTTAGAGATCTTACCTGACTTATCTTTGGAGCAGCAACCTCTCCGTGTGCTTGATTCGGAGGTTAGATGCCTTCGCAACAAAGAGGTTCCACTCGTGAAGATTCAATGGTCACCGAATCCTAAAGACTGCACTTGGGAGACCAGAGAATCTATCGAGTGCTCTTATCCTGGCTTTCTCCCATCTTCTTCTGCGGGTAAGAATTCTCTATTTTATCTCTATCACTTCTTTTATGGATTTGACATTATAGACGACATCTATCTTAAGGAATTGCAGGGACACAATTTTCTTAAGGGGGGAGTGTGTAACAACCCGGGATTTGCATTACCAATTAATAAATAAAAGTTAGGATTTTTATTTATTTGAATGAAGCGTAAAAGGATTTGGAATAACAAAGTTTATTTGATAAAGGCTATTTTAATTAAATTGGGAATATGGGATTTTTAAAATGAGGATAAAATGTTATTTTTGAAAGTTAAATATTTTAGGAGAGATTTAAAACGGGTTTGGGTAAGAAAAATGAGTTTATATACATACATGAACACTTGGACTAATTTTTGAAACATGTAAACAACCCTCTTCTTATTGGGTTACTAAACTTAACCCAATAACCCACCCTAAAACCTCTTCTATATATTATCTCAAACTCTCCTAACCTCATTCATTCAAACCTAATCAAAACCCTAATCATTTCCTAAAGCTTTCTTAACAAAAATGGCCTCCATCTTCATCTCCTTCTAGTTTTAGCTTATGCAAATCATTTTATGCAAAGGTAATGCAAATACCCACCTCAATTCCATCTTTTATAGCTTTCTAATTTCTGAAATTAGTTTGTTAACACATGTTTTATGTGTTTTTATGATCTTATAGCCTCCTAATCCATTTTTGCTAACTTGGGTTGATGCTATAATGGTTTTTATTGCTTTTTAGAGAGTTATATTGCTAAAAACCTCTTCTAATATGTGTTTAATCCTCTTTTGACTTCAATAATCATTTAGTAACACAAGTTTTATCATGTAACATGTGTATCATAGATCTTTGATCAACTTTACTTTCATTTTGGGTGTGCACATAAGGTGTTTGTGATATTGCTTCATAACGTAATGCTAAGCTTTGGTCCTTGTTTCCTTTTATATGGTGTAGTAATCATTGTACAGTAGTCTGAGATTGATATTGGTGAAATTTGATGCCAAAAACATGAAAAAAAACACCCCAAAACCATCAAAAACTACATATTAAGTTGGCTGGAAAATGCTTTAGCCTGAAAACAGGCCAAAAACCCAATTCTGAGTGCACCAGGCAGGCCTGGGTTGCGCCCAGGCTGCTGCCGAGGTGCAGCAGGCTAGCCCGGTTGGGCTAGCCAGTAGCTGGATCAAAGTCCCCAGCCCACACGGGCTGGGGTCGGCTACAGACCCCAGCCCGCTTGGGGCTGGGGCTGGGGCGGGCCGTAGGTCCCCAGCCCGCGTGGGCTGGGGCGGGTCTCCAGACCCCAGCTCGCTTGGGGCTAGGGTGGGCCACAGGTCCCCAGCCGCATGGGCTGGGGCGGGCCACGAGATCCCTAGCCCACACGGCTGGGGCGGGCCACATATCCCCAGCCCACACGGGCTGGGGGAGGGCCCCAGATTCCCCAGCCCGCATGGGCTGGGGACAGTTTTATTCCCCAGCCCATGCGGGCTGGGGACTGATATTTTCCCCAGCCCGCATGGGCTGGGGCTTGCTGTTTCCCCTAGCCCATGCGGGCTGGGGGCACAAAAAAAAATAAAATTAAAGCAGTTCCCTGTTTTCACTTTTTGGAACAAAAACTTTGTGACATCGCCACGGTCACATCCGTGGTCGAAATCCAACGTTTTTGGACTCGTTGGAAAGCTGGAGTTCCAAACAACATCTCTATTAAGTTTGATTAGTATCCGAGTTCATTTGACTCTTCGAAATTGCTATCGAAGAGGGACCCGGATCTCAGCCTGAAACAGTGTATTCACTGTTTCCGGGTCCCACTTTGGAGCGTTGCTGCGACTTCGTTTCAAGTCGAAATCGAGTGATTCTTTTTGCATTCTGAAGTAGGAATGTCGGACTACGTTCCTACCAATTTTCATGCCATTCGGATTCGGTTTGCTGGTCCGAATAATTTTTCGAATTTGGGTTCATGTCAGTTTTGGACTATTTTCCAACACTTAGAATATTTTCAGTGATTTTTTGGTTTTGTCGACTTCTTTGAGATTTGTCTTTGGATTTCGTACACGGGCCTTGTAAAAAGGTTTTAAAAGGATTATTCACTCCTAAATGGCTTTCAAAATTATTATATAATATTATTTTTAATTATTAAATTGATTACTCCATAATATGAGAGTTTTCAAAAGCCGTTTTAAAGTGATTTCAAGATCAATTAAAAATCCGTTTCGCACCATTATTTTCTATAATAAAAATCTCGCACTCACTTTTAGCACGTCGAGCGAAGTGGAAAGGTGCATAAACGGTTAGGAAATCTCCGGCCTATGGAACCGTGTGTATTTTCTTTCCGTTAATCCTCGACCTATTTGATTGATCGTTTTGACCTTTGGGTCTAGTTACCGATGATACGAGGTGGACTTTTTATTGTTTGGAGTGTGAGCATGCTATTGGTTAGTAAACCGTTTAGTGCGAACGTGGGGTATGGGACTCATTGTTAACACTTTACGGGTTCCTCTCCAAGAAGTTTGTGACACATTAGCCTCTGGGCGGCCAGTACTGGACCTCTGGGTCATCACGCCTCTGGGAAACCGTCTCTGGACACCTGCTCTATGGAGCAGTTTTTCGGCGTGTGCCTCTGGGCCTTTATCCTTCCGGGAAGGATCTCGCCGTCTCGCGCGTTCCGCATCTGTGCGAGTGATGGATCACAACTCTAGAGTACTTGGCAATAACGACTCTAGTCGGTGCACGTGCTATACTTGTATTATCTGATGATTTTTATATCCATTCGAGTATCACCATTTGGTGTTGGTTCTATGGAACCATACGATGTAAGTGCGATTACCTTGTGGATTTATAGTGTCTCTGGACACTGCTTTTCAGTATTCGATTTCATTGACTTTTCAGTATATCCTTATTGCTCTTTGGAGCATCGATCTTTGCTTGGGCATTGATTACAGACTCTGGTCACTCTTGGGATTATTGCCTATGGGCAACTTTATATAGCTTTGACTACGCAGAGGATATGAGGCGATTTTATTTATTCCACACTTTGGTGTTGATATTTTCTTTGGAGATTTCTACTGTTTATTGATTATTGGGGATCATCATTATATTCATGTGGTCCATTATATTCTTCTCTTTAGAGAAGTTCTGCTTTGTTTATGTACCGCATTATTATATATCTCAGTTATTACTGATTATTTAGCTAGCCTGACCCGAGTGTTTTCGCTCGGGTCAGACCGAGTTGTTTCAGGTTAGGTCTCTGGACTTAGCTTTCTGTGCTTCCGCTTGGACATTATCTGCTATGCTGATAGATAGCTCTTTATATTTGTCCACTATCTTGATACTCTGATTATTCAGTCTCTTATGTACATATTATTGACTCACATGTGTGAGCGGTGGCTTTGTACCCACCTTTTGATATTTGGATCTGTATTGACGATATATTGTACCTATGTTCTGTGACTGTTCTGTGATGATGATGTTATCATTTAGTATTATGTTTGTTCTGAACCTATTCCTTAGCCATTGTAATTTTGTTATAAATTTCTATTGGATATGTCGAACCACTTGAGAAAAGAAAACCACCTATTCGACGTATTCAGTAGTTAGTTATAGCTTGATTACACATGGTCGCTTCCATTATACTCTATTCTTCGTTCTAGTAGACGGTATTACTCCGTAATACTCTTTACTAGAGTGGGTCTCGGAGTGGGGAGTTACACTTCCGTTCTGCATCAGAACTGCTCCCAAACCCACTATACAAGCATCAGTATAGACCTCGAATTTGCTTTTCTCATCTGGAATAGCAAGTACTGGTGCACTAGTTAGCCTTATCTTCAATTCCTAAAAAGCTTCTTCACATTGAGGCGTCCATTTGAATTTCGCTCCTTTCCTGGTCAGCTTAGTCAGACGCGAAGAAATCTTAGAATAGTCCCTGATAAATTTCCTGTAGTAGCCAGCCAATCCTAGAAAACTGCGAACTTCCGTCGGTGTCTCAGGCTGTTTCCATTCCAAAATAGTTTCAACTTTTGCTGGGTCTACAGAAATGCCTTCACCAGAAACAATGTGCCCTAAAAATTTAACTTTCAATTTCCAGAAATGACACTTTGAAAACTTCGCCTTCAGCATATGCTTCCTCAGGGTCGCCAATACAATCCTCAAATGCTCCCTGTGCTCTTCTTCAGATTTGGAATAGACCAAGATATCATTAATGAATACCAGCATAAACTTATTCAACACATCCCTAAAGACTTGATTCATGAGGTCAACGAAGTAGGCAGGAGCGTTGGTTAATCTGAACGGCATAACCAACCACTCATAGAAACAATTCGGTCCTCTAAATGCAGTCAAGGGAATACTGTCTTTAGCTACCCTCAACTGATGGAAACGTGAAGCTAGATCCAATTGAGAAAAGATAGAAGCACCATGCAACTGGTCAAAAAGATCATCAATGCGAGGAAGAGGATATTTGTTACGAATAGCCACTTTATTGAATTCTCTATAATCCACACAGAACCTTAGTGATCCATCCGATTTGGTCACAAACACTGCTGCCGAACCCCAACAAGGAAAACTGGGTCAAATCAACCCCTTTTCCAAAAGATCTTGAGTCTGCTTAATCAACTCTTCTCTTTCCCTAGGAGTCATTCTCCTATTGGGCTAAATCACTGGCACAGCTCCTGGAATCAAATCAATACGGAACTCTATTTCTCGATGTGGTGGCAGACACTTAACTTCTTCAAATACATTAATAAAATCTTGAACCACATCGATATCTTCAACTCTCTCTACAGAAGTCTCAATTCCATGCAAAAGACTGCTCAAGTGAATTCCAGAATTATCACCCGACACTCTGGCAATTCTACCCAGATCAGTTTCCAACGAAATTGTTCTCTCATCACAATTCAAAACGGCTTTAAACTTATCCAGCCAATCCATACCCAAAATAAGATTAAATCCCTTAAAATTCAATATATACGGGTCACAAGAAAAACTGTGAGATAGATAAGAGATCTTCAAGTCCTTACAGATAGTGTCTAATTTGGTCACCCTCCTATAGGACTAGATACCAAGATAGGACTGTCTATAGAACTAGGGTAAGAGAGAACTTTTCAACAGAATCCAAAGAAATAAAACTCAAGAAAGCACCCAATCAAACAAAATCCTAATATATATTCCATCTAAAAGTAAAGTACCTTCTAATACTCCATTTCCCAACAAAGAAGAAGATGGTCCGGCTTCCAAAGAAAAAACTGTATTATACTTATATATATAATTATATGAAAATACAAATACGCACTCTCAAGACAAATATAACACAAGAGCCTAGGTACTCGCTCGACCTAGTGCTCTGATACCAACTGGGACGACCCGCCTTTCTCAACCCAGAAAGACGTTTCATCATTAAGAAAGAAAGGGATAGAAATAGAAAAGAGTAGAAAGAAACAACAACAACATTAGAATCTCACAGCGGAATGAAGCAAAATATAATACATCGACATAACTATTACATAGTTATACATACATCAGAGTTATACAATATCAACAGGACTTTCATATACATATATGTCCATACGAATATCCAAAATACAGCATACACTAACTACACAGCGGAACTACATATATAGATACATACGTCTTGTCTTCTCCCCAAAAGAGCTCCTCCAGAAAATCAACACTTCCAGTACCTATCACTTGGCTACTCATAAAAATTTGAGTACCCAAGAGTTTATGAAAACACAAAATATAAACTCCGGGTCAGACATGGTTCTGGTATGAGTAAACAGGTTAAAATTGCTTAACTTTGAAAATCATTTGAAATAAAGGTATCACGTAAGACTTCCCACAAATAAATACGAGTAAGTTTTTACCTTACGCTAACCAAAACATTTTATAGGAAATTCAGTGATATTATAATAGTGTCTAGGGTTTTCAAGTAAATAGAAAATATCCGTAATTGTTACATTCATTAAATTCCAGCTACTAGCCACGAAAGTGGGTAATAATAATCAAAACCGTAGGGTCTCGTAGTGAAAATGGGTTTCCAACAATGGCAGGGTTACTAGGGTACCGCCCGTCACAGTACTGGGCCTAGATCACCGTACCGAGGATCACTCCCGACCCCCTACAACACAAGGCCGGAACCATTCCTTACTGAACAGTCCCGAACAAGATAACCCCGCAGTTGTGGCCAACAACTGCTCACACAGCCGAAATAAAAAGGGACATCTAGACAGGGGAATATCTTGTCCTGCTTGGGCATGACCCACCTGACCTTGCTGCATCTCCCCTGTTTTAGCCATTCCCGGTTGATGAGGCTTGAGGCTGCGATTACCTTTATTGAACATTATTCTTAGAATGCTCATCGTCCGCCTGATGATGTGTTGAAAGCATTCGATCCATACAAGTTTCTTCCGGGTTCGAACGAAACCGAAGGCATTATCTCGTTACACTCATTTTGGAATCACCGTCAGAGTTAACGACGATAACCCTTGCATTCTAAAACACCATCTCGATCACCATTTGGTAAGTCACGACCTATCGTTTAATTTGGATCGATGGGGTTTTCGGAGAATCAAAATTGATTCTTCCGATCCCAGTCTCAACGGATCCAAATGCCATTTTAAGGGCCAAGTTGTCTATTTAACTTAACAGTTCAATTTAATATCAGAATTCACATAACAGGTATAACAGATAAATCATACATAGTTATCATAGATACCCATAATATATTATAACATATCACAGAAGTATCATCAACAGATATCAAAGTCAACCAAACAGAGTTATCAATGCATACCAAACAGTTTGGTTTTACTTAACATAATTAGTTGCTTAAGAATAACTATTTTATTCTGTTTAATTAATTACTGATTAATTAACTTATTAATGATCAATTAATTAATTAGTTCATAATTAATTATTAATTGATTAATCATCTAATCTTTAAGTAATTGTTTAATTAATTAACTTTTATTCATCAATTGTTACCTAATTACTCAGTTAGTTAATTTATTTTTAATTGTTAATTGATATCTTACTTATTAAAAATTAATTACTTATTTAATTATCGCAAATTGCTTTAATAAATCAATTATTATCAATTTAATTAAAGCATAATTCCTGATTAATCACCTAAGTTAATTACCATTAATTAACTTCAAGTAATTAGTTGCTGTTCTTAAGATTAAATTGATTTAACATATGATTTATTTTAATTACCAAAACCCATTTAAAGTTATCAATTAAATTTCAAATATAAATTAATTTACATTCTAACTGCTTGTTTAATCAGCTACCTTTACAGACTTACCTTATTAAACCTTTAATCAGATATTAACCTAACTAACTAATTGCTAACTTGACTTAGTTATAACACATACTAAAACTAAAATTATTATTCACGTTTATACGATAATGGACCCGAGACAGCCTCCTTCCCTACTCGTGACGGTCTCGAGTTTCTCCCGAGCATTTCCCTGTTCCTTCCTTTCCTTCCCATCTTCTTCTCCTTTCCCTGTTTTATTCTTCTTCTCACTTTTTTTTTAAGTTGTAAATCGAACTGCTGTAGCCACTCACGTAAACGACTCGTAGGCAACCCAAGGAAAACTCGAAGCGACCTCACAAAGCCCCCGAGCAACCCACACGCGATAACCAAAAATGCAAAAACCATGGGCACTGATCACCACCGTGCACGTGCATGGTAGTTCGCTTTGCCATCGGCGACTCGCACCAGCCCCCACAAACCCCAAATCGTTACGACTACCTAAATCCAAACCCCAAATCCTTCGAAAATTACCAGATCAAAAAATGACCTGATGCTCGAACACGAACCATGAATGCCTCACCGAAAACTGCCACGTTCTGCCAACCCCAACCCATTGAGGCGACGCCACTTCGTCCACGTCCTCGCCATACTCCCCTCGACACTCCTCCTGAATCGCGAACCACTCGGTCGCCTGATGGAGCCGCAATCTAATTTTTACAGAGCATTGAAAATGAAAGCACTAAAACCCTACTTTAATCACAAACTCAAAATTTATGCATTTTAAAAATAATTTGACATTTTTCTAGTGTTAATACAACTTCAACCTTGCTTCATTCTAAATTTCAGTAATTAAAATTAACTCGATCTTCCAAAATTGACAAAGATCCAGTAAAGCTTCTTTTTAAAACTGCTCTGAATATCTTTGCTGATAAATCAAAATTTTTATGCTAAAAATCCTAATTATGTATACGAAATCTGATTATGTTATTAAAATTTCGAATTTAAACATTCAAATTTTAAACTTTAATTCTCTTTTTCTTGATACTTGAATAAACGGTATGGATAAAATATTGTTAAACCTCAAAACTAGGTTTTAAGCCTTTGATTTTGATAACAACTTAAGTTTGCATCAATATCCAAGTTTTAAAACATCTACATGAAGAAGTATTGCAATTTCCTTGCTTCACTCTGTTCAGATATTCAAACTCCGGAAGAACAACATCATATTTTACAGAACAACAGGAAGTACTCAAGACAAACTATTTTAAGCATACATAAAAGCACAATTCTTTGTAAGTTAAATATACAAAAAAAAATAGATTGAAAAAAATAGTCTACTCACCTAATAAACTTTGAACAGAAAATGATTTTGATGATGGAAACTGCAAGTTTGATTTCTGAAAGCTTCATTGTCCTGAATTTGAATAAATTTTAATTTACAAGGTAAAGCTATTTACTTCCTTCTCTAATCTCAGGTTTGTCTTCAAGTTTAGTTCTTTACTTTATAAGCGAATTGGCATAAGGTGATATATAAATAGAAATGACTTTGTGAAAGTTATAATTAGACAGCCTCCATGTTTGACCAGACAAGAATTTTTGTATTAAATTTCCTACACTATGACATGATATTGCAATTTCGGCTGTAGTACTTACATGAACAAAGTGTTGTGCTAATTAATGTTTTTTCTTTTATTTATGTTTACATGTATTTAATGGTTTTTTGATAGTTGTTTATTTTTGTACAAAACGCAGATTTTTGTTTTATATTGAAGTGAAACTTTTGTTTCCTGGTGCATAAAACTGCATAACGGTACATAAGTTTTATATCTAATTTGTCTTTGTCTCTTGCATACTAAATTTACAAGGTATCTTTGTTATAAATTTTTATTAAAGATTTTGACTTTATTTATTGTAATTTATTTGCAGTTTAGATTTTCAAGCATTTGATTCATAGCATTGTGTTTGCATTTTTATATTTCAAGTTATAACTTATATTTGTATATTTATCTCTTAGTTACATTCTATAATTTATAATTATGTTTTATACTAGTCTTGTATGTTTATATCCATATTGTCTTATACTTCCATGTTTATGTTTAATACTTCTATGCTTGTTTATTTTTAAACTTATCATTTTGAAAACTACAATTGTATTCATATGTATATTATCAAAGATCTCATCATTTTAAAAATTTAAAAGCTTGCATTTAATTTAAATTAGATTAAATATTTATTAAAATATGCTGTCAAGAATTCCGAGTTGTTACAGGGCGCCCTGCTCCCTGGGGTAAATGACACTGCTGACAGGCCACCTCTTGGCTTTATTGCAGTTAACCGTCAAATATGCCTGAACGGATCTATTCCCCCCTTCAATGATCTTCTTCAAATGCTTCTTCTTCGATTAACTATCTCTCCTTTCCAGTAACACCCTAATGGCTACGCCATCTTGATGGGATTGTGTGTACTGTTCAGGAGGACGCTCGACCGTCTTCCGAGCTTTGAAGAGATTTGCTACTTGTGTACATTCGTGAAGAACGTAGATCATCCTTCTATTAGACTTGTGAGGAGCGCAAGAAACCATAAATTGATTACTGATCTTCCTGAAAGCGCCCGTGGGTTTTTGAACCAATTTATATTTGTTCGTTGCCCTTCGGGATTCTATGGCATCTGGAGAGTAGGAAGTAAGATTGCCTATCTCTTTTTTTTTCCATTTCTGAGCTTTTCAAAATCCGAGTTGTCAAGTGCTAACTTCATTTTTTGCTTTTACAGCACTTCCTCCTCCTTCTAAAGAATCCAGCCACAAGTCAACTTTTGAGAGACTAAGTGCCGTGGCAGTCGAGAAGAAAAGCATTAAGTTCTTACTGAAGGATGAATTTTTGCATCAATTTGGACCTTTTCATTCTTCCCGATTTGCTCAGCCTCGTGATGGCTCCAGTTCTCAAGCAGAGATGTCGGATGCCTCAGTTTCCACAAAGAAACTTGCACCGACGGAACCAACTGCAGAGGCCTCATTGGTGAAATGTTCTACTCCTATTGAAGGTGCGGGGTCATCTGTCAAGTTTGCACTTCCCTCGGTTATCGAAGAAGAGGAACTTCCTCAACATTCCTGGAAGGCTGCTGATGAGGGGGCTGAGAAAGAGAGTTCCGCCCGGCATGATGGTGATGATGTTTTCAGAGGGCTGAGCGACCTAATGGTGACTTCACATGAGCTCTTCAAAGATGATACCACTGCTTCTAAACTTGTTTCTCAAGCAGTCGAAGTGACATCCACCTTGCGACCAACTTTATCAACCCAAGAGTTGACGCCTGTTGCAAAAGTCGACATTACTCCCAAGCTAAAGAGTGGTTTGTAGCTTGACGTGTGTAGTCCGCACATCACACACACACTTAGGATTTTTGGCAACTATGTGCACTTAGCTTCTCTATTTCGAAGATTTCTAAACTATGTCTCTTTTTCAATTTCAGGTTCTCCTATGGGACGCAGCGGCTCGTACTACGACGACTTTCAACGCTATGGGAGATGCGATTCTTACGATCCCAGGCGCTATTTTCCTGCCCCGAGGGAAACCGATGAAGAAAGAGCTGCCAGAAAAGCTCTTGAGAGGCAAGTTTATGAGGAGCGGTATGGAAAAAGGGATGATCGCCATGACTCTCACCCAAGGGATGATGACTCCCATAAAAGAAAGTCTCACGATGACAAAGGGAAGAGTTATGATACTGAATCGTCCAGCAAACGGGTTAAGCCTAGCGAAAAATCTTCAGCTAAAATCTCCAAAGCGCCCGCTACTTCCGTTTCTTTAGATATCCCTTCTAGCTACCCGGCCCTTAAAAGGACTGAGATACATACAATTATTAACAGACCTCCGTATCAATTTGAGAATGCTCTGCCTGCGCTCCAAAGCCGGTTTCCAAACTGGTGTTTAAAAGGAGTACGCTTTGAGTTAGACTTGGTTCCTATTGACAAGCAAGCTATGCTTAGAAATCTTAATGCTGTTAAGCTTGACATTGAAAGGATGTCCGGGTGGCAAAAGCTAGTCGATGAGCTTCAAAGAGTGAACCGCTTAAACCTTGAAGCTATGCTAACCATGAAAAGTGACAAATCTGAATGGAAAAAAGTTCTTGACCAGCACAACATGGAGATGAAAAATGTCACCACATATAATGAGAAACTCGAGGTGAAGTCAAGCAACTTAAAGATGACCTTGCTGCCTCTTCCACTTGTTATACCCAAAAGGAAGAGGTGCTTCAAAAGCAAGTGAGAGATGCCCATGCAAGTCAAAGAGATGCGGAGGCTAGACATGAGGCATAAGAGAAAATCGTGGAAAGCTACCGCACTGATATTGCTCAGTTGCGAGAAAAGACTAGCTCTCAAGATATGGAGATTATTATGCTGAAGGCTCAGCTTTCCAAGGCCGAAAAAGAGCGTGATGAGGCTATTGCCGGAAAAGCAGCAACCGAACAATCTCATGAGGCAACTAAAGCCAATGTCAGCTCTACCTTATTCGAGTTTTATCCGCATAGCGTCCTAGGGTATGGTATCCTTTTGTTTTTGGGCTCGAAGTATGAGATTACCCTGGCCGAAGTGTGGGAGGCAGCAGTTGAAATGCTTGGAGGCGCCGGCTATGCTGAGGCGGATCTTGAGTCGTATTATCTGGATGATGAGGGTTGAGCCGCCCTTGCCAAAGGGAAAGTACAACTCGCCAAAGCACGAGCCGAAGCAGCGGAAGGAGAGCATTCAGGGAAGGCACTTTTGACCGACCCGACTCGTCCTTCGGCTTCGGCTGACGTGGATATTACTGGCTCTAGTTCTCATTCTCTGCCTCCAGCCAAAGCCGAGACCGGAATTACAACCACCCACACCGAGTCCCAGGAAGATATTGAAGCCCAGGATTTCGAAATCGACGTGATAGAGCCCACTTCTCCAGGTAACTTCAACAATGATCTAGCTCAAGTTGACTACTTGTTTGCTTCACATGAGCTTGATGAACTTTTTGATTATCACTTAAGCCTTGACGCGCCACTATCTCCTCTCTTTACGAGGAATACTGATTTTAACTTCTCTTCTCCTATAGTGAAAACTCCAAGTGCTGCACAGACTTCCCCTCTTCCAGCTGTTCACCCTCCATCTCTTCAAATTACTCCTTCTACTTCTCAACTAGGGTCGCAAGAAGAACAAATAGAATCTCTTCAAGGCTTGGATGACCCGGCCGCGTCACAAGAACAAAAGGCTGAGGAACTTGAAGAAGGTGAAAGGACTCTGGAGAAAATTTATGCCGACGACACAAGACTGTCTGAACTTATCACTCCGGGCAGCGAGTCTTCTTCAAGGAAGAAGCGGAAGCGTGTAACTTTGAAGAAGAAAAATAAAAGCACTTCTACTAGTGAAGAGAAAGCGGAAGTAGACCTAGCTGTGCCTCTTTCTCCTTCTTCCCCGACTCATTCAGGCCGGCTCCAAAAGCTACCTATTAAGCCAGGCGAGGGCTCTAAAGGTGGCGAGAAGAAGAAACAACGAGTCTCGCTTTACTCTTCTTTTTTGCTTTTTTGCTTTTTGCTTATATATAAAGGCCTGTATTGACTGGAGATTATGCGGGCACCGGCCCTCGCTTTTTGAAACCTGCACATGTGTAAAAAAAAAATTATAGTATGGAATAAAATTATTCTTTTTACTTGTAAAATCTTTTGGCTGTATTTGAGAATGCATTTATTCCTCATTTTCATACAAGTTTCTTTATTTTCTTTGCATGATATTGCAGTGAGCTTGTGGTATGTTGCTTAAGTACTGCTTTTATTAATGTAGCTATAATATATTGCCCCCATACCACAGCTCATTGTAATATTCTCCATTTTGAGGAGACTTGTACTCTTATTTTGGAGAATAATTATTCCATTTTTGAGGAAATATTATTCCGCTCTGGTAGAGTGTGCCTCCTTTTGGAGAAGTTTTTAAGCTTCAACATTCAGAGATGGTCACTTTTATTTTTGAGAAGTGGATTCCCTTATGCGGTAAAGCGGGCTCTGAAGAGCGCTTTATTTAGCACTCCAACTTTTGGGGAAGAATATTTTCAAGATGGACAAATTAATCTACCCTTGAGAGCTGCAGTGTTCCTTCGAAGAGGGCTTTCTTCTTTTTTATATTTGTTGTGCCTCGTTGGAGGGCTTTTTAGTTTTGTTCGCTTGAAAGTACTTTCTCATAGTTAAATGGATCCACGGGGCGGACGCAAGTTACTTAATTGGATGTTCGTTTGCATAAATGATCGCAGCCAGTTAACAAGGGCCATGTGCCTTCATCTTGTGAAGGTGCCCCTCCGGTGGTTCCATCAACCTTGTTGGTTGAGAAACGCATTTCATCTTGGGACGTGCCTTCGAAGAGGGCTTGTGCCTCCGAAGAGGACATGTGGTGTCTCGGGAGAGGGCTTCTGCCTCCAAAGAGGGCAGGTGTGCCTTTGGAGAAGGCTTGTGCCTCTGAAGAGGGCTTGTGGTGCCTCGGGAGAGATCTTTTGCCTCCGAAGAGGGCATGTGCCTCCGGACAGGGCTTGTGCCTCCGAAGAGGGCTTTATTTGGTTGCCTGAAAGTTACTTTCTCACAGTTAAATGGACCCACGGGCGGACGCAAGCTACTTAATTGGATGTTCGTTTGCACAAACGATCGCAAATAGTTAACAAGGGCCCTGTGCCTTCCACTTGGGAATGTGCCCTTCCGGTGGTTCCACCAACCTTATTGGTTGAGAAAATCACTCCCATTTTTCGGCGTGCCTCCAAAGAGGGCTTTATCTCCGAAGAGTTATACCTCCAAAGAGGGCTTGTGCCTCCAAAGAGGGCTTTTGGTTTGCCTGAAAGTTACTTCTCACAGTTAAATGGATCCACGGGGCGGACGCAACCTACCCAATTGGATGTTCGTTTGCACAAATGATCGCAATCAGTTAGCAAGGGCCCTGTGCCTTCATTTTAGGAAGGTGTTCCATCAACCTTGTTGGTTGAGAAGAACACTTCCATTTTTTGGCGTGCCTCGTTAGAGGGCTTTATTGTCTGCTTGCCCATGTCTTTTCACCACCTCCCCTTCAGCGATTTCTGGTTATCATTTCCAAGCACATGTTCCTTTCTTTTGCAAGTAGCTTGTTTTTAAAAAAAAGGTGTGCTCCATTGTTAAGTGAATCCACGAGGCAGATGCAAGCTATCCAACTGGATGTCTGTTTGCATAAACGATCGCAGTCAGTTAGCAAGGTCCTGGAACCTTCACGTTGGGAAGGTGCCCCTTCGGTGGAATCACCAACTGTTTGTGAGAACCACTTCTTATGCAGGAATTGAATCTGGAATTTTTGTGGCTTGACATTTGTTTGCTAAGTGATTTGTAGGAATCGCTTGACCTCGTGATGTGCTGAATGGATAAGCTTTGCTTTGATAGCCTGCAATATTAAATCGACATTTTAGCAATATATTCAAGATATTTGCACATCGAAATGAGACATGCATTTTACAGTAGTAAAGAACACAAGATTTATAGTTCTTATTATTGATTTGCACTGATTTTACAACGGCTTTTAATACAAGAATGATACATCCATCATCATTTTACAATTTTAAGCAAAGCTTTTAAGTAAAATATGGACGCAAGTGATTGTTGTTCTAGGTTCTTGGAATTTGATCTCCGGTATGACGGGACCTCTATTTCCATTGGAATCATTGCTTCTAATCTGTATGTTAAAAAGAACGGAGTATGCCCAGTCGCAGTCTTGTGGGTAGTCCTGTATGCCCATAGTGCTAGTGGCAGCTTATCGACCCAACCGCCTTTTTTTTTTCCAGCTATTTTTTGACGGTTGATTTGGTAATTTTGTTCACTGTTTCCACTTGCCCGTTTGCCTGTGGATGATCCACTGCTGAGAAGCTTTTTTGGATTTTGAATCGCTTGCAAAAGTCCTGTAATTCTTCGCTTTCAAATTGAGTGCCATTGTCAAAAAATTTATCATCTTTTTAGAGGTAATAGTAGCCAAAGGTTCAGCTTCAGCCCATTTAGTGAAATAATCAACAGCAACAACAGCATCTTTGATCCCGGACTTGGAAATCGGCAAAGGCCAAATGAAATCAACCCCCAAATAGCAAATGGCCACAGAACGACCATCTGTGTTAGCTCAGTGGAAGGTGTTCTCGGGATTTTTTGCAAATTTATGGCATCTGTCATGCTTTGGGACTAGATGGCAGCATCTTCCAAACACGAACATTTTCTCCCTCCGGGGCTTACCTCAAAGCATGAGCATAACTTTCTATCTCACCCCAACTTTTTCCCGCCGGGTGAGGGCCCCCTGTGATAACATTAATGATAGGCCTCCCAGATTCCTGCGCTACAGTTCTTTCATCTGAGCCGTATTGATGAGCAGGAACTAGTTTCCCCTGAGTAGATGAGGATGGGTCATTTCTGTTTCTCTTGACATATTGTTGTAGTTTATTCTGTCACATTAGTTCTTCAATCAAAATCTTTAAACGGAGACATTCGTTAGTATCATCGCCAGTTTGATTATGGAACCCAAAGAATCTCCCATTTTGAACTGCATTTTCCCAGGCTTTATCACATGTGGTTTAGGATATTCGATGACATCTTTGGTGGCGAAAAAGATATTCTCTAGAGTATCAGTTAAGGGAGTGAAATCTGAAGGTTTAAAGTAGCGGATCTTCTTCACATGTTTCTGCTTTTTCCCGCCATCATTCTCCCTCTTCTGTCCTCCAGATTCCTTTTTATTAGAAGCAACATTGTTATTCTCAATTTCAGCCACGACTGCTTTTGCTGGCACAGGAAGGCTTTCCAAGCGCATAAATTTGTGGACCTTCTTATAGAATTTCTCAAGTGAGTTTGTCTCTTTCATCTTTTGTCATTTCCCAAATTCACTCGATTTGTCGATATCCCTCATCAAGTAGGTCAAAATCATCTGTGGCTCTGCATTGTCGACTTCAGCCAAGGCTATGTTGAAGCGGTTTAAGAAAGATCTAATAGACTCTCCGGGATTCTGTTCCAGGCTGCACAGTGACATTATGTCCTTGGCCTTTGAAGCATAAAACCTGAACCGTTCTTTAAATTTCCGAGTTAAATCGAAGAACTGGTCTACAGATCGGACTGGTAGCTTTGTAAACCAGAGTAGGGCCACTCCTTCCAAGTATACTGGAAAGTACCGGCATTTGATCTCATCTGTCGCCCTGGCACTTGTCATATGCCAGTCATACTTGTACAAGAATTGATCAGGGTCACTTGTCCCCCGATAAGCCGGAATGGTGGGGGGAACAAACTTCCTTGGAAATTCCGCTTTCAGAATTCTTTCGGTGAACGGAGTCTTGCTTGGAGCAAACCCCCAGTCATTCTCATCTTCATCCCTCTGCATGCTCCCTTTCATGATTTGTGGAATCATTCCCGGGAGGTATTCCTCATTGTTTAGAGGATCCGCGGGACAGACATCAGCCATTTTCTAGAAAGTTTGCCTGGACAAACGTTCGCGGAGTGTGACGACCCGGAAATTTTAACAAATTAAATTGAAATAATTAATCGATTTTAAATTTATTTGAAGGTTAATTTTAACTTGAATACAAGATATCAATATTTACTTGATAGTTAAATCATTGAATTATATAGTTTAAATATTGAATTTAATAATTGAAATTGGGTAAGATGTTGAATATGGAATTTTAAGCCAATTAGAAATAAGTTGAAGGCTTATAAAATTTATAATGATAATACTGGAGATAATAGAATGGATGAATTTTAATTTAAAGGTAATTTGTTCAATTTTAATAATATATCGTTTAAATTGAATTTAAAAATAGCCTTCCGAGGCACAGTCTCGGAATTTGACGAAACCAGTTCCATGGGATCCGTAATAGTTAATTATTTTCGGATTTCAATTTTCAAAGCAATCGGTGTTGTCGTTTGACCGTGGCAGCTCAAAACGCTTAGAACTATTTTAATCAATTTAATTGAAAATTGATCGTTTTCTTCCGTAACTCGCGCATACGATCAAATTAGCTTCCGAAACATGTTTCATTGTGTTCGGAACGAGGGTAAACCCTTATAATCTCCTGTCGGCGTGTCTGTTTCGGGTTTTGGAATTTCGCATTATGATTAACGAGACGACTCGTAAGCCTTATAATTTAATAAATATTAAAAATTTAACATGGCAGAGATATTTTTAAAACTAGCGTTCACAAGAAGCTTCCACTATCCTTATCTTATTTTCGTTCCCCATCTCTGTTCATATAGGCCGATCGAAATCCTCAGTATAATAAAAAAAAAAAAAAACAAAAGAAGAAAAAAAAATGGCGACGCGACAGGATCGTCGCACGATCACATCGATCAAAAGGGGAAGGGGGCGACTCAACTCGAGAGGGGAGAAGAACAGTCGCACGCGAGCTAGGGTTTATCGAACTAGGTGCTGCGGCATGAAGTTGTGGAAGGGGTTTGGTGATTTGGATGATGCCGCGTGGTGCTGAGCTCGTCGAAGGTGAGGGGATGCAGTCGCACGCAAGCTAGGGTTTCAGAAAATCAACGCCTTCTAAATGTTCATCGCTACATACTCGGCTATTCCATCAGCCATCATCGGCTCATCCTTGCCTCCTATGCGATATTTTCTACTGCTGATTTGAAGTCCTGCTACAGTCTCTTTTTACTGTCACTGCTAATTAAGTCAAAATCTGGAATACAGGTGAGTGATCTTCATTCGACTATATTTTATTTGAATCAAATTCGAATTGGGAATCGAAATGATGTTGAAAATAAACATTTTCGTATGTGTTTGTGAATGATTTGAAAATTCATTAAATTGTAAGGTAAATAAAAGGGTAAATAAACAAGTTGATTAATTAGTGTTATGGATAAATTAATTACATTATTAAGGGCTTTGATATTATGATTTAGATTAAAGTTATCAATTCAGGGTTAAATTAAATTAAATAGTAACTAAGAATTGATAATTAAGTAAGATTGGATTGATAATCGGTGATTAGGAATTAGTAAATCGAATATTAAGGGATAAATTTAGGTTATAATTTAGAAATAAATTACATAACTAGAAATGGAATAATTTATAATTAATTTGTGATTGAAGTGATTAATTAACGTTAATCACTTAGCAAAGTAATTAAAGGATTGGTTGATGAATATGGCAAATGATAGATCATTGGTGGAGGATTTTGAATGATGTATGAATGAGATCAATTTAAGTTAATTTATGTTACCAATTAATTAAGGATGATAAATTGTGGAATTAGGTGGATATAATAACCTAGCGTATTATAATAGTATACTTACTTGGTGAAGTAATTGGTGATAATTGCTGGTTGTAATTGATAATGGATGATTTAATAGAAATTACTTAATGGTATTAATAAAATATAATTACTCGGTGAAATAAATCAAGAGATTAATTTAGTTGGTTAATAAAGGAATAATTGATTTATTTAATGAAGTAAATAATAGAGTAGTTAATTATAGTTTGGAATTAATCGAATACGATTAATATTGTGGCTTAATTAAGGAAAATAAATTTGATTCGATCTTTGGGTTTTATAATTAAAAGTATAATTAAGAAATTACCTGATTGGAATTGGAAGGTAATTTATCCAGGATTGTTAAATAAGATGAATGGTATAGAGGAACCGATAAATTAATTGTTTTGGGAACTAATAAATAATCTAAGTGAATGTGGTTAGAAAATTCAATCAGAATCCAATAAATTAATTTGTATGTGATTAAGCATTGCTTATGGATGATTGACTGATATGGGATACTTTGAATGAGTTGATATCTCTAATATTCATTTGTATATCTTGGGTTAAGATAATATGAGTCTCGAAGAAACCGGGGTCGGGTATTTGGGAAATACCCGAAACCATTTCGAATATTTGTATATTGTTTGGTGAAATCAACAGCCTGAAATGAAATGATTTATGTGAACTGGATTATTTTATCTAAGTTTGGTACTTAGAAATGGAGGTGTGAAATAAGTGTTGTCTAAAGCGAATTGTGAATTGGATAAATTGATATAAGTTACCCCGGGTTTGTATAAGTTATTTGTTTGGTATTCCTTGTTAGTTGGATTTACTCACGCTGGTTTCCAGCCTGACCCGGGTGTTACTTTGGTGTAATGCTCGGGTCAGACCGAGTATTACAGATTTTCAGGTAGGTACGTTCTGGAGCTCAGGAGGCGAGCTGGATGACAATATCGTATAGAGTTTTACTTCCGCTGTATTTATTTTATTATTATCTGAGACATGATAATTGTATATATATATATATATTCAGTGACTGTATAAATGTGAAACTCTGATGTATATTAAATTTAATGGACAGATAGTATTCTTCTTGTAAATTATTATTATTATTATTGATTATTATATTTTATCCGCTGCGAATGTGAGATGTTTGGGGTTTCTGTTCTTCTTCTTTTTCTTCTTCTTCTATCTCTTTCTTCTTTTTCATAACTATCTGGAATTTTCGGGTTCGAAAATTCTGGGTCGTTACATTTGGTATCAGAGCAGAAAGGTTAAGCGAGAACCTTGGCTCTGGTGGGAATTACTCATTTAATAGAGTCTGTAGTACTCTAGAATGAGTTGAGTGTATATATATGAGTGCGTACTTGTTATTTTCACATATAAAAATTTTAAATGTTTTTATGTAAAATATATTTTTGATATATATAAAGCAGTATTTTCTTCAAATAAATATTAGGTGATTGGTTGTTAATTATTGGAATTAAGTTAAGAAGGACTATAATACAACCAAATTAAAATTAAATTAATTAAAAATGAAATTCTAGAATTAGAACTAAGAAATTAGAATTGTTTGAAACTTTAAATGAACAAAGTTAAATTTGGTTTAAAAAGGTTAAACCAATCTTTGAGAATTTAGCTCGAATTATATAATTCGAGATGGGTTAAATTTGAAGTTGGAATTGAACTCATTCAAAAATAATCCGATTTGAATTAATTGGATTTGGAATGGAAGATGTATAAGTTCAAAAATTTAAATGGAAGATTTGAATTGGATTGAATTGAAATGATTGAAATTGAAGTGGGTTCAATTGAATGGATTAATCCAAAGTAATTAGAATAACTTTGGAATTGTAATTAAGTTGAATAAGTAAGATGAAATTCTAGAGTAATGTTTAAATATGAATTGGATGAATTGGGGGTTTGGAATTTTGGGAAAAATTAAAATTCCTTTGGGTTTGAAAGTGGTTTCCAAGGGTTTTGAAGAAAGAATAGTATTATTTCAAAAATATCTTTGTGTTTGAAATCTGGGAGAATTGAAATTTAAAAAAAAAAAAAATATTTGGAAATGTTTTTTTAAAAAAGTGATAAAAGCATTGAACTCTTTCGGTCACTGGAAAATAAAGTCGGTGATGACTGCAGCATTATCGATGTTTATTTTCGAGTTTCTAGAAGAGAAATTGCTACCAAATTGTTTTAAATTGGAATTGTTTGTGAATTGAGTTTGGTTTTGAAATTCAAAGGGATAATAGAATCTGTCAAAGAATTTTGGATATAGATAAATTCTAAGGTGATGTTTAAGTTTTGGAAAATTGTTTAAACTCTGGAATCTGGATTCAAAATGTTTATGGAATAATAAAATATATGGGCTAAATAAAATGTATAAACCCGAGTTAAAAGCAAATGTGAATGCAATTGATTTGAAATAGAAGTTGAAAAATGTAAATTATAATTAAGGTTGTACAAGTTTAATATTCAAATGGAAAATTTGTATTGGATTAACTGGAAAATGATATGGAACTTGAAGAAAGTTCGATTGATATTAGTCCAGATTTATCTGAATAATTTGGAATTGTAATTAAAGAGGAATTAGTTAAGACTAAATGAAATTTGATTTGATGTTAGAAAGGAGTTGAGAATTAATTCAATTGAGTTGGGAATGAATTAAGTCCAATGGAATTTGGAGTTATTAGTATTGAAATTGGGTCGATTTAAATGGAAATTTAAATCGAATTGTTGGGGAAGAGAACAGTTTGACTCTGAACTATTTTTAAGTTAATTGTTTTGATGTAAACTTATTTTTTCCAAGCTCTTAAATATATACTACTTTTCTTTCTTAAAGCCAAATTATTTTATACTTGTTTTACCATTATTTTGGAGCTATTTGACTATCTTTCAACTGTTTTCTAAATTTATTACTATATTTCAACCATGTTACAAATTAATTACTATTTAACAACTATTTTGCAATTATCTAAAATTTCTATGACTATTTAACTATTTCTCAACTATTTTATAATTAGTTAACTATTTTACAATTATTTTGCAAATTATTGATTATTTTTCAACTACTTATCTATTTTCAAAATTTTCAAGCTATTTTTCTAAACTGGTCGGAGTTCAAATTGTTATTAATTAAAATACCCAACTGAGATAAGGATTGAAGTAATAATCCAAATGGGGATTAATGTAAAGGTGAATGAGGAATATGAAATGGTTCTTTTGAACTGAAAGAATATTTTGAGAAATATGAGATGAATAAAGATGGAAATGGGATATTTCTATGGTTTTTGAGAAGTGTTTGGAGTATAAAAGATGTTTTATACAAGAAAGTAAGGATCCATAGTTTTAAAAATTTATTTATATATATCAGAATATATATAAAGGATCCTATGAGGATTTTGAAAAAAAAAAAAATTTGGGAACCTTTGGATTTGAAAAAGGCTTTTGATTTTTGGGTAAAATCAATATTGAATTTGGAAAGCCTAGTTTGAGAACTATTGATTTTGGAAATAATCCATTTTGTGTAAAAGAGCTTTGATAAAATTCATACTAGGTGTATGATTTGAAAGATACTATATGTATATAGTATAAAGTGTTTTGATGATAGCTCTGGGGAAAAAGGCGCTCCCTTGGAATGGACTTCTCAGGAGTGCCACTGGGTGGCGCTGCCTTGAGCCCCAAAGGTGTTCTAAAGTTGATCCTGTGAGGAGTCCGGACAAAACTAGTTCCTGAGGATTATGAGTTGTGTTACCATAGCGTAAGTCGTGTGTGCCGCGGAGAGCCAACAGTTACATGGACTTTTGTTGTGACTGCAACGTAACCCAGGATGTAACTGCGACCTATGGTAACATTGCGGAAGTCGTGTGTGCCGCTGAGAGCCAACAGTCTGCGGTTGAGTTTATCTCGGTAGACTGCGACCTATGTAAGAGTGGAGAAGTTTCATTTCGACAGCGAAATCAGAGGCCGCGGAGAGCCTGCAGTTACATGGACTTTTGCTGCGACAGCAACGTAACCCTGGATGTAACTGTGATCTGTTGTGTGGGATTCCATGGCGTAATCGAGAGGCCGCGGAGAGCCTGCAGTTACATGGACTTTTGTTGTGACTGCAACGTAACCCTGGTATGTAACTGTGACCATGGATGGGGGTGATGATTTTCAGAGCATTGTCACCAAAGATATTTCCTCTATTTCAAAATGCTTTCAATATTTTCAATAAAATTTTTTTTCAAATATTTTCACTAGGTGTTGAAAACGGGTTTACCAAGTACTTATAGATTTTCGGTCCTACGCCTGATCAACGTATGACTGAATTTCTGTGAGAACAAGGATGGACTGGTTGAGACATCGAGTTATAAGAGATATTTTATAAAGGCTATTTTAATATTATTATGAGATTTTATAGGCATTTCTAAAATTTTAAAAGAAAGGAGATGAAATTTTGGAAAAATCAAGGGAAGTTCAAACTGAAATTGTAAAATAAAATTGAAACTCGGGAAATTTTAATGAAGTGATTCTTTGTAATTAAAAATCCAATGTTGAACTAAAAGTGGAAGTAAGCTAATTATCTAAATAAATTATTTAATAGAGAATGTTAATAAAATTTAACCTGGATAACTAAAATGGATTGTAAGTAGATAATGAAGTTTGGAAATGAGTTCGAGTTATAAATAGAATTCGACTTGGGTTTGATAATGAATTAAATAAGAGAAGATATTGTAAAATAAAAAAAAATGAAATAGAGTTGGTTTGAAAAATGTGATGGTTTGAATTGCAAATAAATCCAAGTGTGATTTGAATAATATTTAATGAAATTTGCAAGTAAATCTGATATGATGGAAATGTTGTAGAATGAAATGAAGTGAATTATAATAGAAATGGTTAGAGATGCAAACAAAACCCAGGTAAGCAGAACTAATTGAGAATGGCCTTGTATTAATAAAATAAATTCGATAATGAATTAAATGGTAAATTAAAAAGTTAAAATGAGTTAATTGAATTAGATAATAATGGATGAAGTCTGATTTAATAAAGACTAAATCAAAGATGTGATTGGAATTGGATTATTAGACTGGACTTAAGTCGGTGACATATTAATTTGAGGTATAAATGAGTTAAGTATGTGTTGCATATTATTTTGATAAGTTGAGTAGGTGAATTAAAATTAAAATTTAACTAGTTAACTTGAGTATAAAATGCATGGAAGCTTGGCTTCGAATAAGAATGAAAGCCCATTAATAAAAGCTTGGATTGAAGTAATTTGGAAATGGTTAGTATATAAGAATGGAATGTGGCGAACTAAATGAATGGGTGTGAATAAGTTAAAATGGAATTGAAGAAAATAAAATTGAGTTGGAATCCATTTTAATAGGTTATAAAACTTAAGTAATTATTTATTCACATGGAGGTTATCAAATTGTGTAGAAATAATTGTTGTTTAACGTAAACTGGATTTAATTAAATTTTGTGGATTAGTGAAAGCAAATATAATTGATTTTTGAGTCAATTGAAGTGAATATGAGTTTGTTTTGCTTAAAAATGAATTAAATGTGAACAATTGCTTTGTGAACCATTAGAATTGAATGTAATGGCATATAAATTTGGTTGAAAGCAATTGGATTAGCTTTAAATTATATAAATCGCTTGTGGTAAGCGTTTGGTGTTTGTTGTTTTTGAAATGCTTGTGAAATGCTAATAAAACTTCATATATATGGCACTTACATATTTAAATTGAGTAAGTACAGGTACCTGAAGACTGTTTGGTTGATTTGGATTGCGCTAATTGCTAAAATAAATAAGCTGCTTGCTTAAAATGCTAAATAAGGTACGCCTACGCAATAAAATTAGGAAATATGAACTGTTTTTGCTTTTTCCGACCGTGTGGGTCGATGTATACATATTTATATCTCTTGTCAAATTGCAAAAGCTCCTCCGTACAAAGGAGACTCTGCCAAAAAATTTCGAAAATTTTGGGAGTTAGAAAATTTTTGGTTAACGGCAAAACAATTTCAAATGGGAAACTTAAAATAAATGAAACTAATATGAATCAGTTTAAATGAAAGATATAACTCCATATTAGAAATCGAAAATAAATTGAATTCATATGAAACGGTGGAAACTAAGTTGAATAGAAGTAATGTGAAGGCTTCGGTAAGAAAATGTATACAATGATTTGAAAGATTACAATTGGATATTGTTGTTAAATAGAATATGCAGGTGTTATAAAGGAAAAAGGAATTTGGATTTGGTTCTAAAAGATAAATTTGAATTGCCCGACAAAAAGGTATGTATTTTAATTTCTGGATGAAATTGGATTGGGTTTTTGATGTAGCCACTTGGCTTTTGTTTTCTTTTTGGAATTTGGGAAGCCCGTAGGGGCCTTTTGTAGTAGTACCGAGCTAACCGCGCAAAGGAGACGCTGGCAAAAATTTTCGGGAATTTAGAGAGTTAGAAAAATTTTGAGAAAAATTTTGATAATTCAAAATTGGTTTTAAATTGAAATTTAAATGATTGAGGAAAAGGGTATCGTTTGAAACTATAGAAGTTTTTGGGGGAGTTGGTTAAGGTGATAGTGAGTCTTTAATAAAGGATAGTTGATAGGATGTTGAATTGAGTTTTGGGAATAGTAAACGGATATCGGACCATTCTTCCTATCTAGTAATTTCGGGGACGAAATTCTTTTAAGGGGGGAGGAATGTGACGACCCGGAAATTTTAACAAATTAAATTGAAATAATTAATCGATTTTAAATTTATTTGAAGGTTAATTTTAACTTGAATACAAGATATCAATATTTACTTGATAGTTAAATCATTGAATTATATAGTTTAAATATTGAATTTAATAATTGAAATTGGGTAAGATGTTGAATATGGAATTTTAAGCCAATTAGAAATAAGTTGAAGGCTTATAAAATTTATAATGATAATACTGGAGATAATAGAATGGATGAATTTTAATTTAAAGGTAATTTGTTCAATTTTAATAATATATCGTTTAAATTGAATTTAAAAATAGCCTTCCGAGGCACAGTCTCGGAATTTGACGAAACCAGTTCCATGGGATCCGTAATAGTTAATTATTATCGGATTTCAATTTTCAAAGCAATCGGTGTTGTCGTTTGACCGTGGCAGCTCAAAACGCTTAGAACTATTTTAATCAATTTAATTGAAAATTGATCGTTTTCTTCCGTAACTCGCGCATACGATCAAATTAGCTTCCGAAACATGTTTCATTGTGTTCGGAACGCGGGTAAAACCTTATAATCTCCTGTCGGCGTGTCTGTTTCGGGTTTTGGAATTTCGCATTATGATTAACGAGACGACTCGTAAGCCTTATAATTTAATAAATATTAAAAATTTAACATGGCAGAGATATTTTTAAAACTAGCGTTCACAAGAAGCTTCCACTATCCTTATCTTATTTTCGTTCCCCATCTCTGTTCATATAGGCCGATCGAAATCCTCAGTATAAAAAAAAAAAAAAAAAAGAAGAAAAAAAAAACGGCGACGCGACAGGATCGTCGCACGATCACATCGATCAAAAGGGGAAGGGGGCGACTCAACTCGAGAGGGGAGAAGAACAGTCGCACGCGAGCTAGGGTTTATCGAACTAGGTGCTGCGGCATGAAGTTGTGGAAGGGGTTTGGTGATTTGGATGATGCCGCGTGGTGCTGAGCTCGTCGAAGGTGAGGGGATGCAGTCGCACGCAAGCTAGGGTTTCAGAAAATCAACGCCTTCTAAATGTTCATCGCTACATACTCGGCTATTCCATCAGCCATCATCGGCTCATCCTTGCCTCCTACGCGATATTTTCTACTGCTGATTTGAAGTCCTGCTACAGTCTCTTTTTACTGTCACTGCTAATTAAGTCAAAATCTGGAATACAGGTGAGTGATCTTCATTCGACTATATTTTATTTGAATCAAATTCGAATTGGGAATCGAAATGATGTTGAAAATAAACATTTTCGTATGTGTTTGTGAATGATTTGAAAATTCATTAAATTGTAAGGTAAATAAAAGGGTAAATAAACAAGTTGATTAATTAGTGTTATGGATAAATTAATTACATTATTAAGGGCTTTGATATTATGATTTAGATTAAAGTTATCAATTCAGGGTTAAATTAAATTAAATAGTAACTAAGAATTGATAATTAAGTAAGATTGGATTGATAATCGGTGATTAGGAATTAGTAAATCGAATATTAAGGGATAAATTTAGGTTATAATTTAGAAATAAATTACATAACTAGAAATGGAATAATTTATAATTAATTTGTGATTGAAGTGATTAATTAACGTTAATCACTTAGCAAAGTAATTAAAGGATTGGTTGATGAATATGGCAAATGATAGATCATTGGTGGAGGATTTTGAATGATGTATGAATGAGATCAATTTAAGTTAATTTATGTTACCAATTAATTAAGGATGATAAATTGTGGAATTAGGTGGATATAATAACCTAGCGTATTATAATAGTATACTTACTTGGTGAAGTAATTGGTGATAATTGCTGGTTGTAATTGATAATGGATGATTTAATAGAAATTACTTAATGGTATTAATAAAATATAATTACTCGGTGAAATAAATCAAGAGATTAATTTAGTTGGTTAATAAAGGAATAATTGATTTATTTAATGAAGTAAATAACAGAGTAGTTAATTATAGTTTGGAATTAATCGAATACGATTAATATTGTGGCTTAATTAAGGAAAATAAATTTGATTCGATCTTTGGGTTTTATAATTAAAAGTATAATTAAGAAATTACCTGATTGGAATTGGAAGGTAATTTATCCAGGATTGTTAAATAAGATGAATGGTATAGAGGAACCGATAAATTAATTGTTTTGGGAACTAATAAATAATCTAAGTGAATGTGGTTAGAAAATTCAATCAGAATCCATTAAATTAATTTGTATGTGATTAAGCATTGCTTATGGATGATTGACTGATATGGGATACTTTGAATGAGTTGATATCTCTAATATTCATTTGTATATCTTGGGTTAAGATAATATGAGTCTCGAAGAAACCGGGGTCGGGTATTTGGGAAATACCCGAAACCATTTCGAATATTTATATATTGTTTGGTGAAATCAACAGCCTGAAATGAAATGATTTATGTGAACTGGATTATTTTATCTAAGTTTGGTACTTAGAAATGGAGGTGTGAAATAAGTGTTGTCTAAAGCGAATTGTGAATTGGATAAATTGATATAAGTTACCCCGGGTTTATATAAGTTATTTGTTTGGTATTCCTTGTTAGTTGGATTTACTCACGCTGGTTTCCAGCCTGACCCGGGTGTTACTTTGGTGTAATGCTCGGGTCAGACCGAGTATTACAGATTTTCAGGTAGGTACGTTCTGGAGCTCAAGAGGCGAGCTGGATGGCAATATCGTATAGAGTTTTACTTCCGCTGTATTTATTTTATTATTATCTGAGACATGATAATTGTATATATATATATATTCAGTGACTGTATAAATGTGAAACTCTGATGTATATTAAATTTAATGGACAGATAGTATTCTTCTTGTAAATTATTATTATTATTATTGATTATTATATTTTATCGGCTGCGAATGTGAGATGTTTGGGGTTTCTGTTCTTCTTCTTTTTCTTCTTCTTCTATCTCTTTCTTCTTTTTCATAACTATCTGGAATTTTCGGGTTCGAAAATTCTGGGTCGTTACACGGAGAGTCGGCTGCGGCCTCGATCCTCCAGCTTAGGGAGGTGCCCCTTCGGCGGGGCCAGCTTCCCTTTGAGTAATATTCCTTCCTTCAGAATTTTGAACATCATCAGCAAAGTTTTCTTCATTATTTACTGGTTGATGACAAGCTCCAAGAAAAGCATTCAACCCGTCCAGCATTAAAGTGTTGTGGGCTTCCATTTGCTGATATAACCCAGACACTGCAGCATCTAACTCCGCCCGTTTAATTCCAACACTTGGTGCTGCTTGACTTAACGAAGGAGAAGTGGCGGTATTCCTATGGGCATCACCGGATCTAGTAGATCTGTGCTTTCTTCCAGGAGCCATAATCTCTGATAGACTTCTGGTTTTTGAGAGAGATTCTTTCAATGAACTTTTGCGAAGCAATGATGAAAGCACCGTGAGTTCAATTCTCAGTGAAAGCACCAAAAATGTTAACACTAAAATTAGACGCTAACACCCTAGTGTAAGCGAAGATAAAGTGAAAGCACCACCCGTTGATAAGGAAACTAGAAATAAGTAGAAAATCATAGATAGTAAAGAGACAACAGTTTTTATAGTGGTTCGGGTTAAAGTCAAACCTACGTCCACTATAATCTTCTTTATTGCTAATTCGATTACAACTTTTACAATGATCTTCGATTACAACACCACTAAGACGAGTAGCTAGAATTTCGATGTAGAAGAGCTCTTCGAATTCATGTTAAATGTGCCAGATCTATTCCTAAACTTCATTGAAGCGTCTTCGGTGTTTAAAGTGCCGGATGAGTCGAGAAAACAACAAAGTATAGGCGTTCCAGAAATGATCCAAAGTCCCCTTTCAGTTGGAGCAGGCGGGGTATTTATAGGGAAAACCTGAAGGTATGTCGTAGGTTGTAGCGACCTCGGGGAAGGTCGTAGGTCGTGAGCGACCTAGGGAGCACAGGTTACGGCTTATCAGGGTTGCATTTGGTCAACTGAGCGGGTTGGTAGGTCGTAACGACCTATGGGAGAGTGGTAGGCGACTTTAACATGCCGAGGCATTAAGTGGAGCGACCTAGGTTGGGTTCAGGAGTAGCAGCGACCTAGTGCTGGTTCGACCTATAATCAAGCGATATAAGGACATGAGGCTTGTAGCTTGCTAGGTCGTTAATTCACTAGGTTGTTACTCGCTAGGTCGTTAACCCCCTAGGTCCTTAACTCGCTAGGTCGTTAGGTTAATCTGTTGCGATGTACTACTGTCCTGTATTGATTGCTAGGTCGTTTGCTCGTCAGAAGTTTAGGTCGCTAGGTCACTTGTACTTTATCGCATTAGGTCGCTAGTACTTTATCTCGTTAGGTCGCTAAGTCGCTAGCAGTTACCACGTTAACTCGCAGGAGGCTTTGGATCGTTAGGTCGCTGAAATGCTTAACCCGCTGGATCGCTTGCCTTCCTTAAGTAATTAAGTCGCCGTTCAGAATAGGATTAACAGAAATGGATTTCCAGAGGCACATTTGAATACGATTTATAAAGGATTTAAAAGATGGAAATTTAGGAATTAAATTTTAGTTGGTTATTAAAGGTTTTTCAAAAGTTTTCGAAAATAATAGTGATATTATTTGGGAAATATTTGTTAATTGGAAATATGTAAAAGGATTTTTAAAGGAATAAAAGTACTAAACTCACTTCAGTCGCTAGAAAATAATTTCGATTATGACTGCAGCATCATTGATGTTCATTTTCAAGTTTCTAAGAAAGGAATTGTTGCCAATTGGAGTATTGTTTGGAAAATTGTTTTTGGTTTGAAATGCAAAAAAAGATGATTTGACGTACCAAGCAATTTGTGTATACACATATGTGTGTGTGATTTCAAAATTGATTTGAAATACTTAGAACAAATTGTTAAAACTCTAGGATTTTGATTTCCATGTTTATTGGAAATATGAGAAAACAAGATTGGACTTAAAAAATCTTGAAAGCAAAATTGAAATGAATCTTACCTTAAGGTAAGTTAAATAGAGTTGGTAAAAGTGAATGTGAAAGTAGATTGCAAAATTTAACTTAAGAGAAGTTAAATAAATGTGAGTGTGATAATGGAATAATTTAGTAGAGTAAACTGATTAAATGAAGTGAATTAAAAGAAAATTAGTGAATGGAATAGAAATAAGTTGATAACTTATAAAGTTTGTAAATATGCAAGACAAAGCAATGCTTAAATTGTTGATTAAGAATGCAAGAGAAGTAAAAATTTGGCATCCAATTACGGAATAAAGTTTAACTTAAATTAAGTTAAATAATCGTAAATTTGAAAATTTAGCCTATGTTGGACTGAATAAAATAATTATTGGAAATGGAAACTATTGATATATGGATTGAATTAGTGGATGGAATTGATTAAAATAATTAGTGAATTAAATATGTTTTGAGAGATGGTTGATAACGTTTCAATATTTAAACTTCGGAGATAAGTTGAGTTAAATTTGAATATTGAAATTGAAATTGAATTGAAATGGATATAAACTAAAGTGGTGAACTGGTAATTTATGTAAGAAGTTCATATAAAATGTTTATATTGGATTTAAGAAAAATTTGATGAGGAAATTCTTAAGAGATAATTGGGATCGGAAAATTTACCAAGTAAATATTCGAATGCATATCAAATAAAGCTTAATAATTGAAAGTGGAAATTGTACTTGAATGAAATAGGTGAATGTGAATAATAAATGCGAATAAAAGGATTTGAATGAGAAAAGAATCAATTGAAGTAAATATGTAAGTTGTAGGTATATTATTTATTCGCATAGCGATTTGATCCAGATTCGAGCACAAAATTTCAAGATAATTTAAATCGATTGGATTTTGGATTTTTCACTCGATTTTCGACGACGAACACTGGATATGGATTTTTGATTGATTCTCGAATTCTCTATCATTTTTATGATGACGGTTTCTAATCAAGGAACCAGATCTGAGTCCACACTAGAGAGTCGTGTGAACGATACTAGTTTAAAAGGGAAATTGTGTGGTCGAGTGAGCGATCAGATTTGATATTGTATACAGATGATATATATGCATCGCACGGGTTTTGGTGAAATAAATATTGGAAATTGAAAATTTTGAAAAGGGATAAATAAAATCATTTGAAGATATTATTGGTAAACAGAGTGTAGGTATTTAAAGCCAAAGCTAAATTGATGTCTTCGTTTTCGGAAGTAAAAATTGATTAACTGACAAAAAGGTATGTATTCAAATTGTTGTTTGAAATTGATGATTTTATGACTGAGCCACTTGACTTTTGTTTTCTTTTGATGATTTGGGTCCATAGTGGTGTTTTGTAGTTGTATGGATCTAGTCGCGCAAAGGAGACGCGACAAAATTTTGAAAAAAATTTTTGATAACTGAAATTTGATTTTTAATTACAGTTTGAAATGGTTGAGTAAATAATATTAGTGGAATCTATAGATGAGTTTGGGAATTTTAAACTAGTGATAATGTGTTTACAATAAATTGATTTTGGAAAGTTGTTTAAACTGATTGGATTTAGGAAAAGTTAATGAGTTTTGGATCGTTCTTCTTGCCTTGGCAATTTTGAGGACGAAATTCTTTTAAGGTGGAAGGAATGTAACAACCCAGAATTTTGGTTATTTGAAATTGGAAAATTCAATCGTTTTTAAATATTTAAAAGTTAATTTTTAACTTGAATTTCAAATATAACAATTAGTTGAATAATTTAATTTTTGAATTTAATAATTGAAAATTGGTTAAATAGTGAAATTTTGAGTTTTTAGCTTGATAAAATTAATTTAAAGGCTTGTTAAATTTATATTAATAGGAATCAAGATAATAAAAATTTTAAAATTGAATTTAAAAGTGATTTGCTCGATTTTAAAAATATCTCATTTAAATTGACGAGTAAAAATAGCATTCCGAGGCACAGTCTCGGAATTCGACGAAACCAATTCCATTGGATCTGTAATAGTGTTTTATTATTGGATTTCAAATTTCATAGTGTTTGGAGTTATTGTTTGGTCGTACGGGATATAAACGCGCTGAAATTAATATCGAAAATTTAATATAATAATTGTGTCCAAAAAGATATCTTCTCCATAAGATCGAATTCGGACTCGAAATCTTTTCCATTAAGTTCGGAATTGGGGTATAACGTTATAAACGCCTAGAGACATGCCTCGATCGGGGTTTGAGATTTTAAGTTACGTAATCGAGAAGATTTAAATTACATATACATACATACATACATATATATATATATATATATATATATATATATATATATATATATATATATATATATATATATATATATATATTGAATTCACCATATTCACATCAGTCAACTTTCTTTCTTTTCTCATCCGCCTAAGATTTGACTTTGTCTATTCAAACACGTTTCCTCCTTCACCTTATTATATACCTGTCGAGCATCAGTAAACAAGAAATATGAAAAACATGAAACTCCAAAAATCTACATCTCTCAAAATACGCAATATAAAAAATTCAAAACCAATTGCATAAATCTAGTTTAGGTTTGGACTTCGATTTGGTGTATGTTTAGCAAGGTGTGGCTGCAAGATGGGTATGCTCGGCTTGTTCGAGAGGTGGATGGGTGAGTTAGGGTTGAAGTTTTAGTTCGATTTTGGAGTAGATAACGTAATCGAGGACCAGATTCGACTTTGTAGTGGTTAAGCGAGCGAACGGCTGCATTTTGGTGGCCTTCGGTTCAAAATTGGTGAACGTGACCTGCTGTTGTCAATGGGGGAATGGCGATGCCGACTTTCGATGGGAGGGGCCGGAGCTCAGGAGAAGGGCACCGTTGCGAAGATGAGTAAATATGGAGTTTGTAGATATGCTCGGTTCGAGAAATCGTGACTCGTGTAGGCCTATGCATGCACAAGGAAGGAACTACCATGGTTGTGCTTCAATTTGGGGGAGATGATGTGTTGTTTGGGCCGAGCTTCATTTTTTTTGGGCCTGGGTACGCGTATAAATAGCAAATGGATTTAGTAATATAAATTGTTTTATGAAAAAATCCAAACGCTTATAAATTATGTATCTCATTCATTTTAGGTCGAAATTAAATGTGGTCAGTCACGTTGGATTCCTATTGGCGAATCATTCGACGTGTAATTGGATTGGTCGAGATTCGAGCTTACTAAATTTTCAAATAGTTTCAAATGCGTTCAAAATAAATTGGAACCAGTACACGAAAGCGGAAATAAAAATCAAGGTGAGTTAATCTCACTCAATTTTGGATTACTGCAATTAATTTTAAATAGTTAAAATTAATTATTTTTTGATTGGTTGAATTGATAGATTATTATTAGTTGAATGTGATATTATATATAGTAGTACATATATATTAGTAATTGGATTGATATTTTTGCCCCGCATAATAGCGGATGACCCTATATACCGCGATATCCCCCTCGAAGTAGGATTGGTATTTTTTTATCTTGTATTAACAACTGTGGATGCTGAAAAATAGGTTAGAGGGTCCAACTAGATTCCTTAAATATGTTGAATTTTATTTCATATATAGTGATATATGATTTCTTTGAAAAATCTATGATAGATTATAACGTGATTTGAATTTATTGGATGCTATGGTATTACTAGCCTAGATTTTGGTATTTTAAAATACCATAAATATGTATATTGAGTTTAAAAAGAAAATTTTGAAGTAAAATACTTATATGAAATTTGGATTTAATCAAAAAGAAATTGTCGTGACGAAATAAATGGTTATTTAAAATTTATCTTAACAATTTCATGATATTGCAAATAGAGATTTTGGAATATTATATATATATAGGATTTTGAAAAATAATTCCTAATTGATACTTGTTTTAAATATGAAGGGTTTTAAAATCAAGATTTTAAATAGATTGGAGAATAGAAGTGAATTTGGAAATAAATGTAAAATTGTTTATTTTGGATTTTAGATAAGACTTCTAAATTATGGAATAGAAGAAAAGTAGATATTGGATTATTTAAGAAATGATTTATAAGTGGAATTTAATGTAGAAATCAATTTATAATGTCTGTAAGTGATGTGAAACAGTTATAAATATAAACAATGTTATAAATAAAGTGAATTGAATATCGATGGATAAATTGAAGATATAAGTTCATGGTGAGAATTTTAGTGGGTGAGTTAATCGGTTTAAAAAAGAAGATAGATTTTTCTTTTAAGATTATGGAAAAATGGATTTACGGAATTGGGGCGTAAATCAAATTGGTGATAAATCGAGAGAGATTTATAAGTATTAGATTTGGTTATATTGGAATCAAAAGAAAAAATATTTTATCGAGAATTTGGGTTTGTTTTAAAAAGAGGAATTTTAATTATTAAACTAGGTAATTTAAAAATGTTTTAGCAAAAGAATATTTAAAAAAGTTAGTTATTTAAATATTTTTAAACTATCAAAATAAACTATAAGTTACAAACAAGTCCTGAAAATCGATTAAAATTTTATAAATAAATTAAAATTAATTATTATTTCAAGGCTATATAATTATGTTAATTTGTTAAAGTATGTTTAATTATTTATTTAAGTAGTTTATAATGAGTTGATATTAAGTTAATTATTATTCAAGAATTAATCAGTATTATTATTTTAAAAGATAAATCGTTCAATATTAATATAGTTTTATATAATAACCCAGATTTAAAGAATATTTTCCTAAATTAAACTTGGAAACTTGTATGGAAATTTTATAAGTATTATTTTAAGAAATTATTAAACAAAGTTTTCAGAAAGTAATGGTATACTTTCATAGCGAAATAGGAGGCAGAGCTTGCCTACAACTAAGTTTTGGATTTCTCTGGTATAGAGACGTAATCATTGAGTTGTGAATCCATGGTGGATACCGCATGGTACTTTCCATATATGTTTTAAAAAAGTATTTCAAATATTTTTTTATAGAATGGTTAGTGAACATACTTACTTCGATAACATAAGTGCATACTTTTGGATAAGGAGATTTAAATTATTTAAAATTTAAACTAAACGAGCCGTGGTGTTTTCCAATGGAAAATGAAATATTTGGTTGAATGATTGTTTATTTGATACTTAAATAACCGACTATCAAATCTAAACCCAAAATATAACTTTGGGAATATCCAGGAGAAACACAGAATTATATGGTACAATTATCATTGGAAGGTGCTATATTGTACGTATAAACTAGTTTCGTTCTTCTAGGACGATGATAAGGAAATCCGTTCACTAACAGTTAAGAGGTGTTCTCTGATCTTATTTTTCAGCTGTTTATTTCCTAAAGAACCGGGGTTGAGTTGACCAGAAATATCGACCATTGTTTTCGAAGAGAACAGGATCGAATAAGTTATTCGAAAACCACTTCGATCCAACGAGTATGTTTTCGAAGTGAAACAAGAGCATAGAGTCAAAGACGGAGTATTGAAGTGTAGGGGCTAGTCACTACTAATCCTAAAGATTATTCCAAAATGGATGTAGCAGGAATAGTGCCTTTGGTTTCGTTTAGACCTAGAACAGACTTGTATGGAAGAATGCTATCAATACATTGTCATTGGAGGACAATGAGCATTCCAAGTATTAATTCCTTAAAAGGTGATCATATCCTCAAGCCTCATCAACTGGGAGTGACTGAAAATCAAGGGAGATGCAACAAGGCTAATTGGGTCATACCCAATAAGAGTATGTTTATCACCTTTCTAGATACCCTTGGATATTATTACTACGATGTGCGAAAGAACTCAGAAAGGGTGGGAACACCCGTGGTGATAGCATATTCGGTCTATCCAGATTAAGGATAGTCCGGTCTTGTGCTGAATGGGATCCCGATGTGGTTCTGTTACATTTTTCTAGATGTATACTGTGGCAGGTGGCACCTCAGTGCCTGGTCATTCGTATGGAATCCTTTTTCCAATAATGCCTTTACGGTTTTGGTTGTAGAGCCTAGTATGCTGAAATTTAATTAATGTAATAATTTCAGCTATTTGAATAAGTATTTGTACCTAGAAACTATTATAATATCAGATGATTTTGATATAAAATGTTTTCGTTATCGTAAGGTAAAAACCCATCGTGTTTATATGTGGCATGATCTTATGAGATACCTTTATTTTTTGAAATATTTTTTTATAACTTTAGTAAGTTCAAATTGAGTGTGTTTACTCACGTTGGTTTTCCTGACTGACTCGGGTGTTATTTTATTATAATGCTTGATTCAGACCGAGTATAATAGATACAAGATAGGATGATATGAAGCTCACGAGCGGAGCTTGATGACGAAGACGTATTACACATATTTGATTTTATTCCACTGTGTATTATAGGCTGTATATTCAGCACTTGTGAGAAAAAGTTATTATAACTGTCCAGTATTGGGTTATTAATTTATTGTACGCTGATGATGTAATGTATAAGTAATGTTTTATAGCTCTTCGTATAAAGACATGTTATTATATATTATACCATTGTGATTGTGAGATTCTATATTGTTGTTTCTGTTTCTTCTTCTATCTCTTTCTTCTTCTTCTTTAACGATCTAGTATTTCCAGCATTCGATTGCTTGACATGTAATACAGTGAACATATTGATTTCGATTTTTGAGCGTCGAAACTCTAGGCCGTGATTCCAGGCGAGGTCCTCGGTGTTATTTTATCTACAGATGCACCGTAATGGGCAGTACCATAGTCATTGTATGGAATCCATTATCGAGTAAGTCCCACATGTTTTTAGTTGTATACAAATATGTTGAAATGTTAGATGCAAGCATTTCAACTATGTTCTATTTTACTTGAAAACCTATATTTTATGGTAATATCAGTAGAATTCTATATAAAGCATTTTGATTATCGTAAGATAAAAACTCGTCTGTGTTTATGTGCGGCGTGGTCTTACGAGACACTCTTGATTTTAAAAGTATTTTTTAAAGTAACAATTCAATTGTTTGAGTTTACTCACACCAGACCCATATCTGAACCAGAGCATTATTTTCTTTCCCTAAAACTCTTGGATATTCAAATTTTATGAGTTGTCAAGTGATCTAGGTTTCCTACAACTGCAATTTGGAGGAGCTAGAGAAGGTGAATTCAACGTTTGCTAGCTTCTATCTTATTCTGTTGTGTGTATATATACGTATTTTGTATTAGTGACGTAAGGATAAGTGGTTTTTGCTGTCCCATTGGAACTTATACTATTTGAGACTAATGTACTATTATGGTAGTATCTCTATAAAATATTATGTTGATTAATACAAGTTTTTTCGTCCCGCTGTGGGATTCTTTGATTGTGAAGTTTCTTCTTATCTTTCCTTTTACTGTACTCTTAATGATTCGCCTTTCAGAGTAAGAAAGGCGATTCGTTACAGAAACCATTCTTGGAAAACTTTTTGACAAGGCCAACATTTCTCTCTTGCAAATTTCATCCATATTCGAGCCTTATGAAACACTTACAGAAAAGTGACAAAGATTGGCTTAGGAAAAAGAACATGAGTTAAGAGAAGAGGAGGTAAAGAAAGGAGAAGAAATGGCAGTCGAGGAGGAAGAATAAGAAAAGGAAGAAGATATTTCATTGTAAAGTATCGAAATGTCATCCCATTCTTCCAAAAAGATCTTCTCAAAAATGAAGAGAAGATTGTTTTCAACTAAAAGAAGCCTAAACAATCTTTTTCTAAGAAATTCACTTCTTTTTCCAACAAAGTAAACAAATACTTTAGAAAGATCATTCGAAAGATTAGTGGAAAAGCTTTACCTTCATCTACTTCTTCCAATTTGTTTTTTTCTTTGTTTTTATAATTTCAAGTTTGGATTATTCTAGTTTTCATTCTATATATTGTTTATGTTTAACTTTGGATTACATGTAATCTTCCTTTATTATCAATGAAATCTTATTCCTTGCTTTTAAACATTGTTGTTATTCTTTGGAAATCCATAAAAATACAATAGTTTAAGCTATATACAAAAATATATTAAGATAGTTGTTTTTGCAAAAATTGGTACAGATATCAACATAATTTTACCCATCTGTCGACATGTAACTAGCTGAAACCAAAAAAAATTGAAACTTAAAATAAAATAACTACCAAATACCTATGCATTTCAAACGAATTATCACCCTTATATAACCTATTCATTCCATGAAAACATCATTTTATTATCTTTCTTCTCCCTTTTCACATATACTATTCAATAATGGCTTCTCCATTGGAAATTGTGTGGAAATCTTGAACAAACTCTACAATCATTTAAGAAACTGAGTCGAATGCAGATGATTAAAGGGAAAGAAAAGCATTTTGATGCCATTTGGTGGATGATTTCTTCTTTTCTCAAAAACGAACCAACCAACAATCCTAACATTACCATCAATAAAGACGATGAAAATTGGAATTCCATCAAAGCGAATCCAATTTTTGGTTCAAATGGTTGGGTACAAGTTCCTAAGGATGTCTAAAATTGATTTGTTATTCTTATTATATATATTAATATGCTATATATTATGGATTGGTGTGTATAAACTTATTGGTTTGAATTGATGTGTTTGATTAGATTGCTTTGTTTTGTTGGTCTTATTTATATTGGTTTGAATTAACTAAATGTACGAAATGGATTTGTGTGTTTATTAAAAATGGTATGTGTTATCACTAATTATTCTTATATCTCTGTTATTGTTTTTATAGATCATATAATATCTAAATTGGAGGGAGTTTTTGGTAAGATTTTTGTTAGTGACAAAGGGAAGAAATATATATAAAATGTAGGCAAAGATTAAAGGGTAGTTTTGTAACTCAGAGGGAGTTATAACATATTTTATATACATGGTTGTTATCATCAAAAATGGAGAGATTGTTAGAAGCTTAGCATTTGTTTTGATAACAAGAACCTTGTGACATTATATAAAATATAGATAGTAATGTTTTCATCAAGTTACATATAGTATATAATTCAGGATATTAGACATGTGTTGATTATGAAGACTATACAGTTTCAAGAGAAGATTCAAAAGGCTAATATAGAGATTCAAGAGTTAAAGATTGAAGACTCATGAATATTAAAGACTCAAGATATCCAGATAAGTAAAGAGTCATAGACTATTTTGTTAAAACCCTAATAACACTAGTTTGATCTCTTTTCTCGTTTTTTTAAAGGTTTTAAAATTTACTTTCTGTTCTGAATTTCGAAAATGGTTTTAAAATAATTCCTATTTTCAAAATGTCTTTCAGATGATTTCTTACTTTTGATTTTATAATTTAATATTATGTAAATAAGGTTTTAAGTATTTATATTAAGATATACTTTAAAAAAAATTAATACTTTGTTATAGTTTTAGTTTTAAGTTTTCTAAATATTTATAAGTACATTATAACATTTATTATGACTTTGTTTTTAAATGTGTATTCATTTATAGTTCATATATATTATTGTCAAAAGAAATTAATATTCTAATCCTTTATATATTTAAAATATTTCAAAATAATCTTATGAAGTTTTCTTAAGTTTTATTATGATTAAATTATGCATAACCATGTTTAAGTTATTTTACAAAGTATCAAAATATTTTACAAAGCCTAATAATTTCGAAACAAATTTTGAGGATATGTCGACATACATAATAGGGATATGTCGACATATGGACAGACTTTTTCAAAATTCAAATTTGAGTGGAAGTGTCTTTACGTCGTACCTCTTTGCGATTTGACATGACCATTGTTTCTCTATAATAGGGGCTATACTAACGAAAATAGGTCAACTACTATTTTATATTTCTTTCCTCCTTTTTCTCTCCTATTCTCTGAAAGAAATTATACTCAAATTCTTCTCAAATTCAATTAGAATCAAATACAAACTACATTATTTGATTCTCTATTGATTACTCTCTAATCTCTATCATCTCCCACACAAATTACGATCAAAGTGTTATTCAAAAGGATATAGGATCATTTATACTCCAGATTAAGAAACCGAGTCTGTAAAATCTATCAAATTATACTCTTATACTTTGTGTTGTTCTTGGTGTCCCTGAAATCAAAGTCGATGTGCTTGTGTCCCATCTGAATTAAGTAGGTATGCTTAGTGCCTTGAAAATCCTAGTAGGTGTGCTTGTGTCCCATCTGTAACGACCCGTGAATTTTGTTAATTAAATTTGTCACATTAATAAGGTTTTGGAATTAAATTTATAAAGAAATATAATTGTTATAATTTGTAATGAAGTAAATGAAAAAATTGACCTATGAAATATTATATTGATTAAAATAGACTTAATTAAAAAGGTTGAATCGAATAAATCCTATTTATTCGAACTTAATTTATTGGTATGCAAATGTATAATAAATGAGTTATTGCAAGAAATTGAGTTTTAAGTAGAATTCTAATGAATGAAAGTAGTGAAAAGATTATACCCAGATGTAGAATTAAAGGAAAGTATTAAATCGATTAATGTAAAAAAACATTGTTAATGGCATTTGATTGAAATTAAGGAAACGTGTTAATGCAAGTTAATATTTAATGAACTTGAATGAACGTTACACTTTAAATAAAATTCAAATATTATGACTTAGCTATAAATGAAATATAAGAAGAACAAATGCAATTATTGAACTTATGGGTGAAATAATATATTGATTTAGTTGTAACCGAATGTAAACTATGTAATTATGTTAATGTAAGTTAATGAATAATTTATTTAGCGCAATCCCAATTAATTGAAACTACTGTAAGGTCATAAATTTGTGGTATCTATTAAATTTGGAAAATAAATCTCAATAAATGCAAAAAAAAAGCATTGAAATGTATATTGTTTCCATAGGATAATATAAAGAAATGAAAAACTTACGACCTATGCTTGGAATAACGTCCAAAATAAGTGAAATAGGGATAATGTAAGTATTTGTTTAATTAATGAAATAATACAGTGTTAATGACAATTAATTAAAACTTGTGTATATATGGAATTTTAACTAGTGATTGTTAAGGAATAAACTTATAAATGCAAGTAAAGGAAAATAGGTAACAATATATATATATGTTATTTATTTTGTCTAGTATGTTAAATAAAAATTTGAAATCAAATTGCAATTAAGGGGAAATTTAGTAGTATGTTTATTGGAAATTAATTTTAATAAATGTCACTTTAATGTGAGGAGTAATACATTGTTTGGAAGTTGTAATTTAGAGGATATTAAGAATTAGGAACTAAATTTTGAATCATTCGCAATAAAAATAAAGAAAATGTTGCGTTAATGTCAACTGAGAAATTATTAATTAATTGAATGAAATTCAAATCAGTGGAAATAATGTAGATGTATACTTAGCGACAAATTGAATATATGAAAACAAAATGTAAACATTTAATTAAATCAAGGAATATTTGTAAGTAAGGTTAAGGCTATTCATATTGGACAATTTGTTGAGTTATAAGGATCGAGAATAAAGCTTTATTAATTTATTGGAATTTAAAATTAAATAAAAGGATTAATTGCAATTAAATGAATTAAATATTTAAAATGGGAATTTAGATGAAATGTGAGAATAGTAATATAATGAATTTTGAATCTGATGTAATCTCATCCGATTGATAATAATGAATCGAATAACAAAATGAAAAGCAAATTTAATAGAAGTTTTCGGAAATTAAATTTATAATTCTCGAATTTAATGAAATTGAGGTTAATACCGAAATTTATAAATTTATCAGCTCTAATTTGACAGTTAAATTTGGTTTAAATCATTGTAAATGATTGGAAAATTTAAAATGATATGAATTGGTATTTATCGAATTTGAATTGAAAATTTGATTAAATTGACTAAATTTTATTTATTTAATTAATATAAAAATTGCCATTTTGGCTACTGACTCGGATTTAGACGAAACCAGTTTTATCGGATCTGTATCTGTGAATTATTGTAGGATTTTAAGTTTCGTAGCGATTGGACTTGTCATTTTATCGTACGAACGCGAAACGCTTTGAAATCGATTTAATTGAAATTAATTTGAAAATTATTGATTTTAGCATAACTTCTTCATACGATGGAATTTGGACTTGAAACTTGTTCCATCGAGTTCAAAATATTTTAAAACGTCTATTTTGATATATGGGTTGACCCAATTTCGTTCCGGAGACAGAACCGGCTTTTTGGGCCACTTTGGCGTTAGCACGTATATCTAATAGATCTGATCCATTCTTTTTTTTTCAACTTTATCTATAAATACCCTATTATAAACCCTAGCAGCCTCTATTCCTCATTTCTATACATACAGAACTTCTGTGCTCCTTTCCACAATGGCTGTAAACCCTAATTTATCCAATTCAAATTCCAATTCCAAAAATCAACTTCAAAAGTCCAAACACCTCAGAAAAATTCAAAAAACATATATGTTGAAGCTCTCGAAGTGCGTAATCTTCTGTTGAAATTCATTTTTCGTTTTGCTTTGTCGTTTGACCGGTAAAATCGAAGAAATCTCGGCCTTTCATTTCTTCGTAATCGACTGCAACGGATCTTCGATTCGTTGATACAGCATGGTAGAGAGGACTGCGCACAGTGCATCGGCGGTGTTCATTCAGAGTTTTTACTGTTTGATCACCTGCAGTAATTCGATTTGGGCACGATTTCAAGTGGCGGCTGCTGCCCCTAGGTCGTGCCATCGAGCCGCTGGCATGGGGGCAACCACGGAGGAGGCGACGGGCGTTGTAGAGGGGGGCGCGATGTCTAGAGGCGGAGGCATAGGGTGCAGCATGGCACGGCGGCGTGTGTATACGATCTGATGGCGGCCAGCGTTCATCAGTGCTAGGTTGTTTATCATTTTGGCTCTAACAACAGTGCTTGGTGACGTGGAAATTTGGCTGGGTGAGTTTGTTTATTTTGTTTTTAATTAAATTTTGATTTTAAATCTTTTAATTCGAATATCTCCCACATACGAACTCCGTTTCATGCACGATTTTTTTTGTTAGGATCGTAATATAATTACAGACATTTTGACGCTGATTTGGAAAGATTTGGAGACTGTGAAAATTTTGGTTTTAAATTGGATTTAAATTCAATTTAAATTCAAATGGTGAGTGTTTTAACCCACTCACAACTTCTAAAATTTTTTATGTTTGTTAAATTGATATATGATGTGATTTAAAATTTATTTATGGTTGTTTGGCATATTTTAATCAATCATCTCAGTCAATTTCATTTATTTAAATTAAATTGCTATTTAATTTATTCATTGCATTTAAACTGCCAGTTAAATTGTTAATTAATTATTCATTGCGTATAAACTGCCAGCTAAACAGTTATTTAATTTATTATTGAATATAAACTGTGATTTAATATCCGTTGTTTATTATCCGTTCTATATTAATGCTATTGTTTGAATTTGATGATGATTGTGATAAATGGTTGATGGTTGATATTGGATGAATGGATGCTCTATTTTATATGGTTATAAACTGCAAGTTATTATGCATTTTTATTTCATCCGGGATTGCGGTTTGAAATGATATATAACCGTAAATTTTCATTTTTAAATTACGGATTGAAATGATAAATATCCGTATCACTTGACCATAGGGTAGAAAATTATATACAGACAATGCAGTCTATATATGAAAATATTTTGAAATGTTTTCTATGGTTTCGTAAAGAAATAAATATGGTTTTATGAGATATCGATTAAGATATTTGATAAAGGTTATTTGATATATAGTCAAATTCTTGGTTTTAAGCTTGGTATAAAATTGTTTAAAGTATAAATAATTTTAATAATAAAGATGATTTTATTAAATTATATTATGGGAAATATTTACTGAAATATTATTTTTATATAGAGTTTATATTGATTTTTTAAATTAAGTATGAGAATATAGTTTTGAAATTGACTTGTGATTTTATTTAATTACGAATTTTATTTAACAAAAATCCATTTGAACTCATTGAAATTTAGATTTTTAAAAAGAATATGGTTTTAAAACCAAATTCGGAGTTAAGGTGTTTTAAGTAAAATATCAAGTCTAAATGAATTGAGGAATATTCAATTTTTGAAATTTGGAGTTTTATTAAAGGGTTACTAGATTATTAAGTACATATTTCAAACTAAATAATAGAAAAAGTGAAATTGTCATATATATATATATATATATATATATATATATATATGAATTACAAAATTTAGTTTTGAAATATTGAATTTTAAGCTTTGAAAATATTAAATTAAAAATGGTTTATTTGGAGGTTCAAATCGATATTTGGGATTTATGTGAAAAACTAAAGAAGCTATTTTATTATATGAAGTAATTTAATATTTAAACCATTTGAGTATTAGAAGTATGTTTCAAAGCTATGGGTTTCAAGTTATATAGATTTGAAAGGGCTATGATTTTGGAAAAGAATATATTTTGAAACAAAAATGATATCGTATTGATTTGGGTTTTAAAACAGAAATGATATCGTATTTATAGTTTTTGAAATGGATATTATAATTTGGTTTTAAAAGTATAAATTGTTTTGAAAGACCGCGGTGTTATAATAACGTTTGGCTGTTAAATGTGACGCCCCACCTCTATACCCACGCTAGCCAAGAACACTACGATGTAGTGCTGCCAACTAGCACGGAGAATAAGGCTGTTGAGGAGCGACCATCCATGTAAGTTCTTTGTGCGAGCACCGTTATGTCAGAGAGTATAGCATGCATTTCATTTAAGTAGGAAGTCCAACATACCGATACAAACTCAAAGCTATCACACGGTGGCTATAAATAATCTTTGGAAACAAACATAGAAATAAGCATAACACAATCAGTCATAGACATCCATATCACAAAGGCGGAAGAAGATATGGATATAAAACTAACACATGAAAGTGTACATCAGAGAAGTGGTCAAAAAGATCCACAATAATACAAAAGAATAGAAACACGTGATATACAAAAGAATACAACTATGAGTCTATATCCCAAGTGTTTACAAAAAAAAACTGCTAATCTAAATAGTTAGTCAAAAGTCAGAGTAGCAAACCCCGGGGAGAAATCAAGCTGAAGCACCTGTAACATCTCGGTCTGACCCGAGTATTATTTAAGAAAACAATAAACAGATCAGTCTAGCTATAAATATCAGATGACATTGTATAAAATAAAAGATATGGCATAAACATAAAATATATATCCATACTGACATACTATTATAAGTATGCAAATGATGATCAACAGAAGATCAATCAATAAGAGATAAATCGATATCACAAGAATCTTCTCAAAGATCCAAAGAGGGCATCATACCCTAAACTTGTACTCATAACAAGTCAATAACATAAATTCCAGAAATCAACACAAGAAATCCAGAAATCAAAGAAAAAGGGAAAGAGGCCTATTACACGACGGTCCGAAGACCATGGGGAGCTACCCCATATGTGTGAGTCGAAATCACACAGATGAGGTCTACACTAACCAAAAATCAAAAAGGTATGTGTAAGTGAAATCACACAAGTGGTGTCTAGTCTAACCTCGCAAACAAAAACGTATGTCTGAGTGAAATCACACAAGTGGTGTCTAGACTAACCAAGAAGGTAAAAAGGTATGTGTGAATGAAACCCCACAAGTGGTGTCTAGTCTAACCAAGCAAACAAGAGACAACGTACAATTGCTAGTCTAAATCATAAGAATGATCTTCATGATCAACGAGAAGTGTCAATTACACTAAGCTAGTAAATATAAAAGTTTAGCTTCATGTCCCATAACCACTTGCTTAACTCAAATATTTACGAACAAACTGTAGACCTTCACTAGAAAATTGTCACAAAAAGGTTCAATCGAACAAGTCCAAGAGTTAACCGACGAAGAAAACGCAAGCGTTTCATACCACTTGTTTTACTATGTCGTTTAATTCAATTTCTCATATGAGTGAGGTAAAGGTTTGTATATACCAGTAGATTGGAAAATGGGTTAAGAAAAGAGCTTTGTTATTGAAAACAGAGTTGAAATCATTTTGTTGAAAGAGTTTTGATATTTACTACTAGTATTGAAACCTTCATATTTTAAAGTGACAAATCATAAAAGTGATTGTAGAAACAATCAATCATAAAAATTCACATACGAAGATGTGAATAAAATCCAAAAAAACTGATAAAGAATCCAACGAAATAGATATTCAAAAATCCATAAAATCGACCGAGAAGCCCAAGATAGTTTGTCTCGAAGAATGGTCGACTCAAAATCTCAACAAAGCAAGTTCTATTGAATGTTTTTCAAATAATATCCCCTACGGAGGGGGGTCCAAGGGGGGTGGCAACTCCCCAAGGTGGGGGTGCGGGGGCAAAGCCCCTGCTACGGGGTTCGACCTGCCCGGTCAGGTCGCGAAGGTCCATGGGGCAGCGCCCCCAGCGTGGGGCGGGGCAGCGCCCCGTCCAAAACGGTACGACCTAGTGAAGACCTAAGGGAGAATAAGGTCAAGTGACTTACGACTATAAGGGGTCAAGCGACCTAGGGGTGTTCGCGACCTAACGACCTAAACAAGGTCGATCGAATTAAGGTGATACGCGACCTAACGTGTCACGCGACTTAACGAAGGCAAGGCCGAGCGACTTAGGGTGATGCGCAACCTAACGGAGGCGAGCGACTAAAGGGGTATGCGACCTAAGGGAAACTCGCGACCTAATATTGCCGAGCTAAGGTAAGGTGCGACTCAACCAGGTGAGCGACCTAAGGAAGACGAACGACTTAAGGAACTCGTGGGTTAGAAGAGGTGAGCGACCTAAGGTCATATGACCTAAAGGGGAAACGACCTAATGTCATACGACCTAACGACCTAAGGTCATACAACCTAACGACTCAAGGGTCTGACGACCTAAAAGTATAAAGGTCATGCGCCCTATCGGTTTAAGAGGTGAGCGACCTAAGTTTACGACCTAGGAGTCGAACGACTTAGCGTGGAAGCAACCTAAAAGCCATAGGACCTAACGACCTAAGGTCATACGACCTAGCGGCCTAAAGAGTTACGACCTAAAGTCGAACAACTTAGCGACCTAAAACCCAACGACCTAATTCCGAGGCGAACGACCTAAAACGTGCTAACGGGTTTCAAGGCCAGAAACGAGTTATTTGAAGGCCGAGACTTTTCCACGCGAATGACCTAAAATTGGCAGAACGACCTAAGTGCAGAATTTTACCAAAAACACTAAAAATTGGAGTTTTTCGCCAATCCAATTCAAACCAAATGCAAATGTACATGCTAAAGTGATGGGGAATCATTCCCAACAGTCCAATATAATTATAGACTAGAATTGTGAGATAAAAATCTCACCTTTGCACCAAAATCCAATGAAAATGAAGAACAAAGCAAGCAAGAATCAATCCCTCTTCAATCCCAATGCAAGAAGCTTGAATCCAATGTCTTCTTGTTGAATTAGGAGTTGAATGATGGATTTGAAGTTGGATTTGAGCTTGGAGTTTTAATTTCCCATTCCCACTACCATTTTGAACAAGCTTGAGTTGGTAGGAATTTATGAAGAGTGAAGAGAAGGAGGGGGTTGGGCTTGAGTTATAATGGCTAAGCTAACCCAAAGTCCAAAGCGGGAAAAGTTAGTTAAATTCCACTAACTCCAAACCTATCAATGTTTATACTTAAAAAGTTATTAATGACATTTCGAACTCAATGGAAGTGGTCTCGAGTCCTAATTTAACTGTTTGAAAAAAGTAGCTTTTCGGACCAAAATCCAATCAAGGATAAAATATTTAAATAAAATATTTAAATATAAAATCGACAAATATGCGGGTTGTTACATTAAAGATACCAGGATCGGAAGTTGTCATACTCTCTGCCAACTCCGAAAACCACTTCAACAACCGTGTACGCAGTGGAGATTCCAGAATGAAGTAGGATGGAGGCGGCGTTTCCTTTGAGGTAAATACGTGGACCCAACTCCCGTGAGTTGGCATAAGGTGGCTAAACAGAAGCGATCGACAGGTTAAGAAGGTAGCCTCTTTTATCGGAAACATCCCTTCGATATTCTACTCTGGCTTTGGATTTATTCGGTGATCACTTTTTGATTTCTTTGATTTGGGGGTGTGGCTCAAGGTGGGCGGTAGCTGCGGCTATACGTTACCACCGACCCGGAAGCGTAATTGGTATATCTACCCTGGCATTGCCTAGTTGTGCCATGTCACCTACCCTAGCGTGCCTTATACGATTTTGTTTTGTACCATACATATGGAGTGCCCTCTGACAGTGCCCAGAACGGGGGAGATTACGGTACTATATAGACTATGGGAATATATTATGTGTTAAGGGGAATATTTAGTCACTCCTTAATGCTATTTTAAATTAAGTTTATTTTACTAATAAACACATTATAATAGCGAAATATTACTACATAGTAAATAGTTTAACGGATCCTTAGGAGACGTGAATCCCGAGCATCTCTTAAGTTACTACACTCATATTTATTGTTGATTTAACTAACATAAGATCTTTTAGTTCTGACTCGAGTGTTTTGGCTTTTCAATTCTTTCGGGTCAGCCTGAGTATTTCAGGATTCGAAGACTCTAGCTCTGGAGGACGAACACGAAGATTTTATATTCTATTGCCTATTATATTTTTCCACTACACTATTGTATTCCGCTGTATTATTGATATTCTATGGTATGTATAACTATGATATATATTGTAAGTATAATTAAATATTTTGAAATACAGCTTCATGAACTGTATATTTGATTATTATATTTTATCCTTCCGTTGTGAGATTCTTGTTTTATTTCTTTTCTTGTTTTTTATTTACCACATAATAATCCGCCCTTTTGTATGGTTTATGTCTGACGTGTGTGGTTTATCGTCGATTTAAAGCGTACGAAAAGGCTGGACGTTACATTTGGTATCCGAGCTTTGGTTTAGCGATAAACCTTAGCTTTGTGGGGTTTGGCTCTTATTTAATAGGGTAGTAATACCCTATGATGAGTCGCTGAGTGTATATATGAGAGAGCGTATTTGTTAGTGTTATAAAAAGGTTTTAATATTGTGTTAATTTGTTCCGTTTTGTATTTTTAAACTCTCGTTGGTGTATGGGACGCTATGACATCAATAGGGATTTCTAAACACTTAATAGGAAAGACCGACACAATATTTGTCTTAATATAGGTGAATGAAATAATTTTTCCTATTTTATTTTCTATATATATAAAGTAAATTTTTATAAAGGTTATATTCAGTAGTATTATTGGTTGTTCGGTAAAGAAATTTATAGATAATATTTCAAATGAGATTTAAAACAAAATATATGGAAATTGCAAATTTTAGAACTTAAGTTCCGGGGTTTTGAAATTTCTTTTGAATAATTTTGAAATATAACAATAATTTTATTAGAAGTATTTTCTTATATAAATATTTCAATATAATTTGAAAGAATTGTTTGAAGAAATTCTGGAAAGAAATAAGTTGTACTCCCCTCTCTGTCGCTTGGAAATAATTTCGGTGACGAGTGCACGCATCATCGATGTTCATTTTCAAGTTTCGAAGTGGGAAGGCCACTGTAGTAGTTACTGCAGATTTGTTTGATAGAAAAAATATAAAATTTAAATTGTTTTAAATATAATTGGAATATAAAGGGTAAGTATTTACATTTATCTGTTATTTTAAATGATTTGAATAAAACCCGGTATTTAATTCTTAAGTTTTCATTAATTAATAGTTTCAATTAGTGTAGTGACTTGGAACGTAGTAATTAATAAATTGAAACCTCTAAAGGAAATAAGAGATTTAATGCTAAGTGTATAAATGGAAATTAAAAGAAATTGAAACCTGTAACGTATAAAACAAGGATATTATTATTGAACATTAAATTAATTAAAAAAAATAGAATAAACTTGTATAACTTTCAATTACATCCTTATAAACATATATACAACTTACCGAATATTAAAAGTTGAAATGTTAATAAGAATTGTGATAGATATTGTACAAGTAATAAACTTGAGATAATGAGAGTATTCATTGAAATTCTTTAATAAATAAGAATTAGATGTTGTGGTTGTTGTAAACTTAAGTATATTTGAGATGATACTAATTAAAAAAAGTGAAAAGTAGGTATTGTGAGCAAGTAATCATAAACATAAGCAAATAGTTGAAGCTGCTTCTGAATAAAATAAGAATAAAAGATGAAAAAAATAATGAATGATTAAAAACTTAAGTTAATAAATTTACCTACTAAGAAATTTGATTTGTATATGATAATATAAATGAAAGAATGTAATGCAATGAATAGAATTTGGCATTTTATAGATAGAAGAAAATGAATTGGTAAGTAATGAATAGAAATAGATAAAAATAAATAATGAATGAATGAATATGATTGGATAAAGAAGAAACTTACATGAATTAAGACGAAAAATTAAATAATTATAAGTAATAAATGAAATTTATAAGAATGAGCTTGATTTATTATTTGAAATTGTTGTTGTTTGGTTTAAGGCTGTTTGGGGCAAGGATACTTTAAAATTGGAGGGATTAATGAATAATCTGTTTAGTTTCGTCTAAGACTGTTGTGAAAATGGTGCACTAAGTAGTTTATTTTTCATTTTATGCAATTTAAGGTTTGAAACCGAACAACTATTGTTTTGTTTGATTTAAATGGATAATTGTTTCTATGTGATGGTTGTTTGCTTGTTGCATGTGATTGTTGTTGTATTATTTGTTTGCTTATGGTTAAAACAACTTAATTATTTCATTTGTATAAATTGTTAACCTTTTGGATTATATAAGTGAAATACAGGTTATGGAAGCAATTGCTACTCCTTTTGGGACAAATAGGTACGTTTCTAGGATTATGGTTTATATCGTTATTATATTATTTTTCCTGTGTTGGAATATATAATATTTTGGAAAAAATATGTATATATTGTTATATTTGATATTATATTTTCTCCCGAGCCTCCGCATACAAAGGAGACTTGATGCAGCTAAGGCCGGAGAAGAAGTTGTGCAAACTTTAGTTCCTGAAAACATGAGTTTGTGGTGTAGTGTGATGAGTCGTTCACGACTCAGTGAAGGCTTGGGTTGCTGCCGAGCTAAGGAAGGAGGGCCACGAGTTAACAAGTTAAGGGGGAAGGTAGGCCGAGTTAACGAGACATCGGGTTTGAGTCGTCCACGACCCAAGAGAAGCATGAGTCGTTTCCGACCTAACTGTGACAATCTAAGTCGTTTACGACTTAACGGGATAAAGGACAACGGGTTACAGGAACAAGAGCCTATTTTAGGTCGACCCCGACCTAAGGAAGAGAAGCTACGACTTAAGAGCCTAAGTCGGCTACGACTTAACAAAAGAGGAAGCAGTCACGACCTAACTGAGTCGTTGAGGAGCGCAGGGGGATTGGGCTTGAGTCGGCACGCGCTTAAGTCGGCCATATGAGCTGAGGTGTTGTAGTTTGTTGGCCTTGAGTCGTTAGGTCGTATACGACCTAACTGTTGTAGCCGTGTGGTTGATGAGTCGTGTATCTTGTGTTGTTTTTTTTGAGTCGGTAATGTATATGAGTCGGTCCTGTATGTAGATAAGCTGAGTCGTATGTCTTTGAGTCGTGTAAATTGTGTTGCGTTGTTAAGTCGGCAACGACTTATGATGAGTCGGAGTCTATGAGTCGGCAACGGGTTAAAGGGGTCGGTTGTGTCAAGCTATAAATAGAGGGTGTGTTGTATATTTTGGGTGGTTGATTTTTGAATAAAATTCTCTTTTGTTAGCTTTGTGCTTTCATACCAATTGGTAGTTGAGTGTAATCTCCTATCTCCTCTTTCGGTTAATCGAGTCCGCTCGATTCAACGATCGTAGAAGCCGATTCACGGAATCTAGTGCGCTAGATCAACGTGCGAAGAATCGTAGATCTTAGAACACGGTATAGTGTGCTATCAACGTGTTTGAGATAGCTAGAGTTCGGTATCTTTGGATCAACGAACTTGGGCATTTTGGTATCTTCAACTCACCGATTGCTACATTTCATTGATTGAAGTTTTGTTTGATTAATCCGCTGCGTCAGTTTTTTTAGTGCGCTAGATCAACGTGCGAAGAATCGTAGATCTTTGAACACGGTATAGTGCGCTATCAACGTGTTTGAGATAGCTAAAGTTCGGTATCTTTGGATCAACGAACTTGGGAATTTTGGTATCTTCAACTCACCGATTGTTACATTTCACCGATTGAAGTTTTGTTTCGATTAATCCGCTGCGTCAGTTTTGGTATCAGAGCCATACTTAGCCAATCATAGCTAAGTTGATTCTTGGAGCCAAGTTTTTGAAGTTTTTGAAGTTTGAAGTTGTTCATCGTGTTCATATTGAAGTTGCATCAAATTTGGAGTGTTTGATCCATTTCATTTTGGATCGAGGAGTTGGAAATTGTTTGGATCTATCTTGGGTTTTTGCGCGCCAAGGTTTGAAGTGTTTGAATTTGTAGCCGAGCTAAAGAGGTTGAGCCGAGTCAAATTAAGCCAACCTTACTTGAGTCGTATACATACAAGCCGAGTTAAGATCAAGGCCGAGCCTTGTGAAGTTGTGTGAAAGCTTTGAAGTTTTGTGTTCAAATTGTTGAAGTTTTGTGAAGTTTTTCAATCATGCCACCAAGGAGAGCTAATCGTCATCAAAACGTTGAAGCTTTGTATCGTAGAGAAGAAGCCGAGCTTATGGAACAACGTATTAATGAAAAATTTGATGAAGGCATTGGAAAATTGGAGAAATTGATGAATGATTTGAATCAAAGGAGGAGATCACCAAACTCGAACCATGGAGGAAACCGAGTTTCGCCATCGGTTACGGAAGCGAGGAGGGTATCACCACATTCATGTAGAGATAGAAGAGAAACATCAATATCATCACGAAGAGATCATCATGACTATGCACATGAAGAGAGAAGAAGTCAACGTGAATTTGACAATGAAGCATATAAAGATGAAGAGAGACATAGTCAAAGAAGCATGCATGAACGAAGGGATGATAATGGTCGAGATCGATGTAGGCGTACTTTTGATTTTGTTGAAGAAGGTGATAGAGCTAGTATTCATTATCGAGATCGAGACCAAGTTCGAAATTCTTATCGGGATGTTGAAGATGATAGACGTTGGGAATCGGGAATGAAGATGGAAATTCCGGAGTTTAAAGGCGGAATGGTAGCAGAAGAATTTCTCGATTGGTTTTCTAATGTGGAGGAAATCTTTGATTTCAAGGAGGTCCCGGAGAATCGAAGGGTGAAGTTAGTTGCTACTAGGTTGAGGGGGAGAGCTTTGCCGTGGTGGCAGCAAACTAAACTAACCAGGGAGAGAATGGGGAAGTCAAAGATAGAATCGTGGGATAAGATGAAGAAGTTGATGAGATCTACTTTCTTACCTTACAACTACCAATCACTTATGTACCAAAGGTTGCAGAATCTGAGGCAAGGGACAAAGTCTGTTAGTGATTATGCTGATGAATTTTACCAACTCATTGCCAGGAATGATATTATGGAAACGGAAGAACAGCTAACTGCTGGATTCATTGGGGGATTGAGAATGCAGATCCAGGATATGGTTAATATGTTTGATCCTAGATCAGTTGCAGAGGCACATCAGAAAGCGTTGGCTTGGGAGAAACAAGGAAGGCGTGGAGGTGGTGTGTTTACTAATTCCAATAATCAAGCAAGGGGTGTTGGTGGAAGTTCTAATGTTCCTAAACCTGTTTCAAAGCCAGTGGTGAAGGAGGCTGAGAAGGCGAAGGTTAGCAGTGGGTTCAAGTGTTATAATTGTCAGGAGTTGGGTCACAAAAGCAACGAATGTCCGAAGCCGAAGAAGAGAACCATGGTTGCAGAAGTTGAGGAGGATGATGGTGAGGAGGCAGAATGTTCAAATACACCTTATGTTGAGGAGGAAGAAGAATTGTTCGGAGATGAAGGTTGTAATCTTATGTTGAGGAGGTCATGTCTTACACCAAAGCAGGAGGAGGATTGTAGTTGGTTGAGAAGCAATATTTTTCAGTCGACGTGCACTATTCTGGGAAAGGTTTGCAAGTTCGTTATTGATGCGGGAAGTTGTGATAATATTATTTCTACAGAAGCAGTGAGGAAATTGAACTTGAAGACTGAGAAGCATCCTAAACCGTACAAGCTAGCATGGTTAAGGAAGGGTGGTGAAGTGAAAGTGTGTCGAAGAGCTTGTGTTAATTTTTCTATTGGGAAGAAGTACAAAGATGAAATTTGGTGTGATGTTGTAGACATGGACGTGTGTCATCTGTTGTTGGGCAGACCATGGCAGTTTGATAGAGCAGTTCAACATGAAGGTCGTGCCAATAGTTACAGTTTCATGTTCGAGGGTACTAAAATCACTTTGGTTCCTAAGAAGCAACAGCAGAAGGAGAGCAAGCTAGAGGAGATTGAGGAATTAAAAACTCTGTTGACTTTGAAAGAGTTTGTTAAGGAAGTTGAAGAGGAGCCTGAAGTATTTTTGTTGATTGGGAGAGAGAGTAGTGAAGAAGTTGAGATTCCAGATGAAGCAAAGCCAATTTTGAAAGAATTCGAAGATGTCTTTCCAGAGGAGTTGCCTAAGGAGTTACCGCCACTTAGAGACATTCAACATCAGATTGATCTTGTGCCGGGAGCAGTGTTACCACATCGACCACATTATCGAATGAGTCCGAATGAACATGAGGAATTACGAAGGCAGGTGGAAGAGTTGTTGGAACAGGGACGTGTTCAGGAAAGCTTGAGTCCTTGTGCCGTGCCAGCATTGTTGGTGCCGAAGAAGGATGGAACATGGAGAATGTGTACAGATAGTAGAGCTTTGAACAAGATTACTGTTCGTTATAGATTTCCTATGCCAAGGTTGGATGACTTGCTGGATCAGTTGAGTGGGGCAACTATATTTTCGAAGATTGACTTGAAAAGTGGTTATCATCAAATTCGGATTAGACCTGGAGACGAATGGAAGACAGCTTTCAAGACGAGAGAGGGGTTATACGAATGGTTGGTTATGCCATTTGGTTTGTCAAATGCACCTAGTACATTCATGCGGGTGATGAATCAAATCTTTAGACCATTCATTGGGAAGTTCGTCGTGGTTTATTTCGATGGTATTCTGATACACAGCAGGAGTACGGAGGAGCATGTTCAACATTTGAGGGAAGTATTGATTATTCTTCGTGAGGAACAATTTTATGCTGCTACGAAGAAATGTGTGTTTATGACGCACAGCGTTTTATTTCTGGGTTATGTTGTTTCAAGAGAAGGTATTCAAGTTGACCAGAGTAAAGTTGAAGCTATTAGAAATTGGCCACAGCCGAGAACTATCACTGAAGTTAGAAGTTTTCATGGGTTAGCATCATTCTACCGAAGATTCATACCACACTTCAGTAGCGTGATGGCTCCAGTGACTGATTGCATGAAAGTGAAACAATTTGTATGGTCAGAAGAAGCGGGAGTTGCTTTTGAGAAGATCAAGGAATTGTTGACGTCTGCACCAATTCTTGTTTTACCGAATTTTCAGTTATTGTTTGAATTGCATACTGATGCTTCGAAGGTTGGTATTGGAGGAGTTCTGAGTCAGAATGGGAAGCCAGTTGCTTTTTTTAGTGAGAAGTTGTCAGGGGCAAAGATAAGATACAGTACATATGATGTTGAATTTTACGCTGTTGTACAAGCTGTTAAGCATTGGAGACACTATCTATTTCAGAAGGAATTTGTCCTTTATACAGATCATGAAGCATTGAAACATTTACAGGGGCAGGATAAGATTTCAGCGAGACATGCATCGTGGATAGCATATTTACAGCAGTTTACTTTTGTTGTCAAACATAAATCAGGGGTGACAAATCGGGTAGCTGATGCTTTGAGTAGGAAGAGTCATTTATTAACGACAATGAAGGTTGAAGTGACGGGGTTTGAATTACTGCCAGAGATGATTGAAGAAGATCCTTACTTCGTGAAATATATTGAGAAAGTAAAGGATGGGAGTACAGATGAATTTATGTTGGTTGATGGTTTTCTGTTTAAAGGAAGTCGTTTATGTATTCCGGATTGTAGTTTGAGGATGAAGATTGTGAAGGAGTTACATGAAGAAGGGCATGTGGGGCGTGATCGTACTTTGCAGTTGATTTCGCAGTTTTACTTTTGGCCGTCGATGAGAAAAGAGGTTGAAAGGTTCGTGGAGAGATGCCATATTTGCCAGGTGTCAAAAGGAACAGCGACGAATGCAGGGTTGTATATGCCATTACCTGTACCGTCTAAGCCATGGGTTGATATTAGCATGGATTTCGTTTTGGGTTTGCCTAGAACTCAAAGGGGAAATGATTCGATATTTGTTGTAGTGGACAGGTTCTCGAAGATGGCACATTTTGTTGCTTGCAAGAAGACGGCGGATGCTGTTCGTGTTGCGCAATTATTTTTCAAGGAGATTTATCGACTTCATGGATTGCCAGAGTCTATTGTTTCGGATAGAGATACTCGTTTTCTGAGTCACTTTTGGTTGAGTTTGTGGAAGATGGTGGGAACGAAACTGAAATTTAGTAGTGCTTATCATCCGCAAACTGACGGGCAGACAGAAGTTGTTAACAGGTCATTGGGAAATTTATTGCGATGTCTTGTACAGGATAATTTGAAAAGTTGGGACATGAAGTTATGCCAAGCTGAATTTGCACATAATCATGCAGTGAATCGTAGCACGGGATTCAGTCCGTTTCAGATTGTTTATTCAAATTTACCCAGGGGACCATTGGATTTGGCAGTAATACCACAGTCGAAGGGGACAGTTAAACGAGCTGTTGATTTTGTTGATGAGTTGACTTAATGTCATAAAATCGTTCAGGAACGATTGGAGAAATCGAATGAGAAGTATAAGAAGTCTGCAGATTTGAAACGACGAAATGTTGAATTTAACAAAGGCGATTTGGTTTATGCAGTGTTGACAAAAGACCGATTTCCAGTGGGAACGTACAATAAATTGAAAGCGCGGAAAATTGGTCCAGTTGAAGTTTTGAAGAAAATTAATGACAATGCTTATAAGTTGAAGCTGCCGGAGGATATGTACACTTCTGACGTATTCAATATTAAGCATCTTGTGCCATATTACAGAAATAAACAATCAAATGAAGAAGAATGTACAAATTCGAGGACGAATTTTTCTCAACCAGGGGAGGATGATGCAGCTAAGGCCGGAGAAGAAGTTGTGCAAACTTTAGTTCCTGAAAACATGAGTTTGTGGTGTAGTGTGATGAGTCGTTCACGACTCAGTGAAGGCTTGGGTTGCTGCCGAGCTAAGGAAGGAGGGCCACGAGTTAACAAGTTAAGGGGGAAGGTAGGCCAAGTTAACGAGACATCGGGTTTGAGTCGTCCACGACCCAAGAGAAGCATGAGTCGTTTCCGACCTAACTGTGACAATCTAAGTCGTTTACGACTTAACGGGATAAAGGACAACGGGTTACAGGAACAAGAGCCTATTTTAGGTCGACCCCGACCTAAGGAAGAGAAGCTACGACTTAAGAGCCTAAGTCGGCTACGACTTAACAAAAGAGGAAGCAGTCACGACCTAACTGAGTCGTTGAGGAGCGCAGGGGGATTGGGCTTGAGTCGGCACGCGCTTAAGTCGGCCATATGAGCTGAGGTGTTGTAGTTTGTTGGCCTTGAGTCGTTAGGTCGTATACGACCTAACTGTTGTAGCCGTGTGGTTGATGAGTCGTGTATCTTGTGTTGTTTTTTTTGAGTCGGTAATGTATATGAGTCGGTCCTGTATGTAGATAAGCTGAGTCGTATGTCTTTGAGTCGTGTAAATTGTGTTGCGTTGTTAAGTCGGCAACGACTTATGATGAGTCGGAGTCTATGAGTCGACAACGGGTTAAAGGGGTCGGTTGTGTCAAGCTATAAATAGAGGGTGTGTTGTATATTTTGGGTGGTTGATTTTTGAATAAAATTCTCTTTTGTTAGCTTTGTGCTTTCATACCAATTGGTAGTTGAGTGTAATCTCCTATCTCCTCTTTCGGTTAATCGAGTGCGCTCGATTCAACGATCGTAGAAGCCGATTCACGGAATCTAGTGCGCTAGATCAACGTGCGAAGAATCGTAGATCTTTGAACACGGTATAGTGCGCTATCAACGTGTTTGAGATAGCTAAAGTTCGGTATCTTTGGATCAACGAACTTGGGCATTTTGGTATCTTCAACTCACCGATTGTTACATTTCACCGATTGAAGTTTTGTTTCGATTAATCCGCTGCGTCAAGACTCTGCCATAAAATTTCGTAAATTTTGGACTCTGAAAAAAATATTTTGAAAATGTTTTCCAAATTTTATTAATTTAAGTATAAAAAGATCTTCTGGTTATAAATTTGTATATTTTATTTAAATTAATAAAATTGTGTAAATATATTTGTTTATAAATTTAATATTTAAATATGATATATTGATTTCTTAATTCTTCTTTTCCCTTCTTTTCCTTTTCGGGGACGAAAAGTTTTGAGTGGGGGAGAGTGTAACGACCTTTGAATTTCATTAATTAAATTTGTCACACTAATAAGATTTTGGAATTAAATTTCTAAAGAAATATAATTGTTATAATTTGTAATGAAGTAAACGTAAGAATTAACCTATGAAATATTATATTGATCAAAATAGACTTAATTAAAAAGGTTGAATTGAATAAATCCTATTTATTGGAAATTAATTTATTGGTATGCAAATTTATAATAAATGAGTTATTGCAAGAAATTGAAATTTGATTAGAATTCTAATGATTGAAAGTAGTGAAAAGATTACACCCGGATGTAATTGTATATGAGAATTAAAGGAAAGTATTAAATTGATTAATGTAATAAAACATTGTTAACGACATTTGATTGTAAATTAAGGAAACATGTTAATGCAAGTTAATATTTAACGAACTTGAATGAACGTTACAATTTAACTAAAATTCAGATATTATAACTTAGCTATAAATGGAATATAAGAAGAACAAATGCAATTATTGTATTTATGGGTGAAATAATATATTGATTTATTTGTAACCGAATGTAAATTATGCAATTATGTTAATGAAAGTTGATGAATAATTTATTTAGCGCAATCCCAATTAATTAAAATAACTGTAAGGTCATAAATTTGTGGTATCTTGTAAATTTGGAAAATAAATCTCAATAAATGTAAAAAAAAGCATTGAAATGTATATTGTTTCCATAGGATAATATACAGAAATGAAAAACTTGCGACCTATTCTTGGAATAACAACCAAAATAAGTGAAATAGAGATAATGTAAGTATTTGATTAGTTAGTAAAATAATACTGTGTTAATGACAATTAATTAAAACTTGTGTATATATGGAATTTTAACCTATGATTGTTAAGGAATAAACTTATAAATGCAAGTAAAGGAAAATAGGTAACAATCTATATATGTTATTTATTTTATTTAGTATGTTAAATAAAAATTTGAAATCAAATTGCAATTAAGGGGACATTTAGTAGTACGTTTAATGGAAATTAATTTTAATAAATGTCACTTTAATTGGAGGAGTAATACAATGTTTGGAAGTTGTAATTTATAGGATATTAAGAATTAGGAATTTTATTTTGAATCATTTGCAATAAAGTTAAAGAAAATGTTACGTTAATGTTAATGGAGGAAATTATTAATTAATTGAATGAAATTCAAATTTGTGAAAACAATGTAGATGTATACATAGCGACAAATTGAATATATGAAAACAAAATGTAAACATTTAGTTAAATTAAGGAATATTTGTAAGTAATGTTAAGGTTATTCATATTGGACAATTTGTTGAGTTATAAGGATCGAGAATAAAGCTTTATTAATTTATTGGAATTTAAAATTAAATAAAAGGATTAATTTCAATTAAATGAATTAAATATTTAAAATGGGAATTTAGATGAAATGTGAGAATAGTAATGTAATGAATTTTGAATTTGATGTAATCTCATCGTTTGATAATAATGAATCAGATAATAAAATGAAAAGTAAATTTAATAGAAATTTTTGGAAATTAAATTTATAGTTTTCGAATTCAATGAAATTTAGGTTAATACCGACATTTATAAATTTATCAAATCTAATTTGACAGTTAAATTTGGTTTAAATATTTGTAAATGATTTGAAAATTTAAAATGATAAGAACTAGTATTTATCGAATTTGAATTGAAATTTGATTAAATTGACTAAATATTATTTATTTAATTAACAAGAAATAGCCATTTTGGCCACTGACTCGGATTTAGACGAAACCAATTTCATCAAATCCATATCGGTGAATTATTGAAGGGTTTCAAATTTCGTAGCGATCAGACTTGTCGTTTGACCGTACGAACGCGAAACGCCTTGAAATCGATTTAATTGAAATCAATTTGAAAATTATTGATTTTAGCATAACTTCCTCATACTATGGAATTTGGACTTGAAACTTGTTCCATCGAGTTCAATATATTTTAAGACATCTATTTTGATATATGGGTTGACCCAATTTCATTTCGGAGTCAGAACGGGCTTTTTGGGCCACTTTGGCGTTAGCGTGTATATCTAATAGATCTGATCCATTCATTTTTTCAACTTTCTCTATAAATACCCTGTTACAAAACCTAGCAGCCTCCATTCCTCATTTCTATACATACAGAACTTCTGTGCTCCTCTTCCTCAATGGCTGTAAACCCTAATTTATCGTTTTCAAATTCCAATTCCAAAAACCAACTTCAAAAATCCAAACTCCTCAGAAAAGTTCAAAAAATATATATGTTGAAGCTCTCAAAGTGCGTAGTCTTCTGGTGAAATTCATTTTTCGTTTTAGATTGTCGTTTGACGAGTAAAAATCGAAGAAATCTCGGCCTTTCATTCGTCGTAATCGACTGCAACGGTTCTTAGATTCGTTGATGCAGCATGGTGGAGAGGACCGTGCACAGTCCATCGGCGGTGTTCGTTCAGAGTTTTTATGGTTTGATCGCCTGTAATAATTCGATTTGGGCACGATTTCAAGTGGCGGCTGCTGCCCATAGGTCGTGCCGATCGAGCCGCTGGCGTGGGGACAGCCACAGAGGAGGCGGCGGGCGTTGTAGAGGGGGCGCAATGTCCAGAGGCGGAGGCGTGGTGTGCAGCGTGGCACGACGGCGTGCGTATACGATCTGATAGCGGCTAGGGTTCGTGAGTGCTAGGTTGTTTATCGTTTCCGCTCTTGCAGCAGTGCTCGGTGACGTGGAATGTTAGTTGGGTGAGTTTGTTTATTTTGTTTTTAATTAAATTTTGATTTCAAATCTTTTAATTCGGGTATCTCCCACATACGAACTCCTTTTCACGCACGATTTTTTTTGTTAGGATCGTAATATAATTCCAGACATTTTGACATAGGTTTGGATGGATTTTGAGACTGAAAATTTTGGGTTTAAATTGGATTTAAATTCAATTTAAATTCAAAAGTTGAGTGTTTTAACCCACTCACAACTTCTAAAAATTCTTATGTTTGTTAAATTGATATATAATGTGATTTAAAATTTATTTATGGTTGTTTGGTATTTTTTAATCAATCATCTCAGTTAATTTCATTTATTTAAATTAAACTGCTATTTAATTTATTCATCGCATTTAAACTGCCAGTTAAATTGTTAATTAATTATTCATTGCATATAAACGGCTAGTTAAACAATTATTTTAATTATTATTGAACATAAACTGCTATTTAATGCCTGTTGTTTATTATCCGTTAAATACTAAAGCTATTGTTTGAATGTTTTGATAATTGTGATAAATGGTTGATGGTTGATATTGGATGAATTGATGCTGTATTTTATATGGTTATAAACTGCAAGTTATTATGCATTTTCATTTCATTCGGGATTGCGGTTTGAAAAGATATATTACCGCAAATTTTTATTTTTAAATTGCGGATTGAAATGATAAATATCCATATCACTTGACCATAGGGTAGAAAATTATATACAGACACCGCGGTCTATATATAAAAATATTTTGAAATGTTTTCTATGGTTTTGTAAAGAAATATATATGGTTTTATGAGATATCAATTCAGATATTTGATAAAGGTTATTTGATGCAGCGCATAATAAGTTAAGTCGCCCCAACTCCTTAAGTCGCTCGGAAGATAGCTCGGTGGCTTTAGGTCGCTCGGGTTCTTTGAGTCGCCAAAGACCTAACAAGCTATGGGGTAGCAGGATACAAGTGGAGGATGAAGCATTGCACCAGAATAACGAGTTAGCGAGCTACGACCTAGCGAGTTATGAAGTAGAGGATGGTGGAACGACCTAGTGAGCTAAGTCGCATGCATCTTATGTGTGACGACCGTCCATGACTCCCGCGCTAAAACAAGAGAATGGTGCGCTAAAAGGTGTGCCAGGCAGCCATGGACAATAGTCGGGGTAAGATAAAACAGCATAGTCTATCGTACAACTCACAGCGCATGGATAAAATACAATAGAGAAATATAAATATAGTGAAGCTCCATAGAACAGAATATCATCATATAAGCATCATAGAAGTTTGATACAAACATCTAAACAATCCATACATCATGCCTCACTACATAACACTCAAAACATAAACATGCAGCGGAACATCCAGTACATATAGTAGGAAAACAATATGCAAAAGCCTCCAGCTCGTCTTCGTCATCAACAGCATCAATCACTAAGAACAGCACCTGTCACCTGCTACCTAGTCTGCCCTTCCCAACATGGATGAACAGCCCAAGGTAATAAGAGTTGAACATAAAACCTTGAGTCAGACAACAGTCTTAGTGAGCGGTAAATTAACTAACAACATACCAAAAGAGCATAAATGGTAAAAGGAATAGGAACCCAACCATCCCACTCCACCTCTTTCTACAGTAATAGCCTCCAGACTCACTTAGTAGAAACAACATAACAAAGCAGACATTTAAAGTAAAGTAATTATCACTCAAGTCAAGTTCGATGTTTTCTAAGTACAAACCCCCAAGGCCTAAACCAAGATCAGATAAGCACCCAGAAAGCATCGCTCTTGAGATCGAATGATGGTACAACCAAACATCCATGACTCTGGCTATCACTGTTATCATTGCTTTGATATCACCATTAATTGAATGACCGGCACCTTCTTTCAGCCGTCTGTCAAGGGCTAATGGTAACCGTGGTTCTAGACAAACTCTGCACGTCATCGTGACCCGTGCCTTGGACTTACCTACTCTGCCCAGAGTACTCGACCACCTGCCTGTAGTCTTTTGGGTGTCCCGACCACCTACCTGTAGTCGTTTGGGCTCCCCATGTACTCTTGCTTTGAGTTTACTAGAACCTTCAACAACGATGAAATCCAAGCCTCCTAGTCATCCTCCTCGACGGCTATTCTTATACTAGCCCAAGCTACCTCTCGAGCAATCCATTATCAACCAACTCGAACCATCCCTCGAGTTATCAACATGTTTGGAATGATCCCGTCTGGATTATGCCAAGGCCACATCACATCATGCTTTGCTTCATCGCATCATAGCAAAGTCCCATCTCAACATCATTAACATATCTATCCATATGAGCTTTCTCATCCGCTTCATATGCCACAGGCAGCTTTCCTTATTCAAGAGCCTTTCCACTTAGCTTTTGAATCATCTTCGACCAACTTGTCCAAATCAACTATTAGCTAATTTGCAACAATATATCAATCAAATCAATCATTAATCCAAGCAATCAAACATTCAAACAAGATCTAATAAGCAATTATACAAGAATGTCAATTTGGTAATTAAAGTGTCCAAATCTAATAAACATGAATTATGGAGATTATCACTACAACTTGATGGATGAACTTGCATATGTAATTATGTAGTAAAATGGATATCGAAACTTCATAGATGATGGATCTACATGCAGACTTAAGGAAAATGCATGAAATCACTATCTTTAACACATAAACAAGCCACCGATCCAATATACTCCCTTGGGTCCGTGTAAGAGATAACCACCACTCACCAAAGCACCTAAACACCTCAAAAGATAACAACTTCAGATCTGGACAGCGAAGAACTAAGCTTGATCCGACAAGATCTCGCTTCAATCGATGAAATCTCTCTTTGAAGAATGTAGATCTTCAACTTTGGATCTTGGATCTTTAACCTTGATCTTCAATCTTGGATGGATGTAATCACTAGATTAGAGTGGAGAAAAGAAGTGAAGAAATGTTGTAGTCGAGCTCTAAAAATGGCAGCACTTCGTCGCTTCAAAATCCGGTGCCAAAAAGTGAACCAAAGCCCTCTATTTATAGGCTGAAAATTAGGTCGTTCGCCCCTAGGTCGTTGCCGACCTAACGACCTAAAACCTCCGACCTAACCAACATGACCGACCTAACGCCCATGCGTCCTAACGGCATAAGCCTCAACACCATCGTGCGACCTAACTACCCTTGCGACTTACGACTCATCAAATGTCGCGACCTAACCAAACCCAAGGTCACACGACCTAACAAATCCACGACTTAACCTGCAGGCAACTCAACGACCTAACACTCATGCGCATCTCCTCCTGAGTCGCCTAGACAACCTAAGGACCTATCATAGGTCGTCCCACGACCTAATTTCACTCACCTCTATAGGTCATGACTCTGCTAAGTCGCTCGCGACCTAACGTAAGTCGCTCACGACCTAACTAGACACAGCCCACTGCTATAGGTCGCTCACTATCTTAGGTCGCTAACTAACCTAAATAGTTATCGAGCCTTAGGTCGCTTCCGACCTAAATATACCCAGCAACATAGGTCGCTCCCCACTAGGTCGTTAGAACCCTTAACCCGTTAACTACCTTAAGTCGCTCCATTACCTTAGGTCGCTCAACACCTTAGGTCGCTCAACCGACCTAACTTCCACACGACCTATATCGCATATGTGTTGTATTTTTCTTATGTCGTTATGTAGTTGAGTCGCTTATGTACATGATAGGTCATAAGTTGTTATTGTTGTAACTCGTGTGGTATATGTTGTTTGTTGCAACTCGTTTGTTTTAGGTCGTTGAGGTTAAGTCGTAGGTCGCGAGTCCCTGAGTTATGTCGCATGTTGTTAGGTCGGTCAGTATGCTGTAAACTCCTATAAATAGGGGAGAGGTGTCATTTGTAAGTTGGTTGATTTTGAATAAACTTTTGTTCGAGTGCTTTGTGCCACTTTAAAATTGGAAGTAGAGTGTTATCTCCTTTCTCCATCTTCAGTTATCCGAGTGCGCTCGAATCAACGATTTTGAAGCCGATTCACGGAATCTCATGCGTGAGATCAACGTCGAAGAATCGTAGATCTTCTAACACGGTATCATGCGCGATCAACGTGTTAAAGATAGCTAGAATCTGCTATCTCGCGAGATCAACGGATTTGGGCATTTATCTTGGGTATTATCAATCCATCGATTCATCTTTATATCGTTCCATCGTCGTTTTTTTCGTTGTGCATCATTTGGTGACAACTTGTTATCATTCGCTGCGTCATTATTTGATATATAGTAAAATTCTTGGTTTTAAGCTAGGTATAAAATTATTTAAAGTATAAATAATTTTAAATAAAGATGATTTTATTAAATTATATTATGGGAAGTATTTACTTAAATATTATTTTTATATAGAGTTTATATTGATTTTTTAAATCAAGTATGAGAAAATAGCTTTGAAATTGACTTGAGATTTTATTTAATTAAAATCCATTGGAACGCATTGAAATTTAGATTTTTAAAAAGAATATGATTTTAAAACTAAATTCGGAGTTAAGATGGTTTAAGTAAAATATCAAGTCTAAATGAATTGAGAAATATTTAATTTTTGAAATTTGGAGTTTTATTAAAAGGATACTAGATTATTAAGTACGTATTTCAAGCTAAATAATAGAAAAAGTGAAATTGGTATATATATATATATATGAATTATAAAATATAGTTTTGAAATATTGAATTTTAAGCTTTGAAAATATTAAATTAGAAATGGTTTATTTGGAGGTTCAAATCGATATTTGGGATTTATGTGAAAAATTAAAGAAGCTATTTTGTTATATGAAGATATTTAATATTTAAACCATTTGAGTATTAGAAGTATGTTTCAAAACTATGGGTTTCAAGTTATATAAATTTGAAAGGGCTATGATTTTGGAAAAGAATATATTTTGAAATAAAAATGATATCATAGTGATTTGGGTTTTAAAACAGAAATGATATCGTATCTATAGCTTTTGAAATGGATATTATATTTTGGTTTTAAAAGTACAAACTATTTTGAAAGACCGCTGTGTTATAATAACATTTGGTTGTTAAAGATTCCAGGATTGGAAGTTGTCATACTCTCTGCCAACTCCGAAAACCACTTCAACAACCGTGTACGCAGTGGAGATTCCAGAATGAAGTAGGATGGCGGCGGCGTTTCCTTTGAGGTAAATACATGGACCCAACTCCCGTGAGTTGGCATAAGGTGGCTAAACAGAAGCGATCGACGGGTTAAGAAGGTAGCCCCGTTTATCGGACATATCCCTTCGATATTCTACTCTGACTTTGGATTTATACGATGGCCACCTTTTAATTTCTTTGATTTGGGGGTGTGGCTCGAGGTGGGCGGTAGCTGCGGCTATGCGTTACCACCGACCTGGAAGCGTAATTGGTATATCTACCCTAGCATTGCCTAGTTGTGCCGTGTCACCTACCCTAGCGCTCCTTATACGATTTTGTTTTGTACCGTTTCTATGGAGTGCCCTCTGATGATGCCTAATACGGGGGAGATTACGGTACTGTATAGACTATAGGAATATATTATGTGTTAAGGGGAATACTGGGTCACTCCTTAACGCTATTATAAAGTTAAGTTTATTTTACTAATAGACACTATTATAATAACGACTACATAGTAAATACTTTAACGGATCCTTAGGAGATGTGAATCCCGAGCATCTCTTAAGTTACTGCACTAATAATTTATTGTTGATTTAACTTACATAAGATCTTTTAGTTCTGACTCGAGTTTTTTGTGTTTTCAATTCGCTCGGGTCAGCCTGAGTATTTCAGGATTCGAAGACTCTAGCTCTGGAGGACGAAGACGAAAATTTTATATTCTATTACCTATTATATTTTTCCACTACACTATTATATTCCGCTCCATTATTGATATTCTATGGTATGTATAACTCTGATATATATTGTAAGTATAATTAAATATTTTGAAATACAGCTTCATGAACTGTATATTTGATTATTATATTTTATCCTTCCGCCGTGAGATTCTGTTCGTTTTATTTCCTTTCTTGTTTTTTTTATTTACCCCATAACAATCCGCCCTTTTGTATGGTTTAATTCGGGAGTGCGTGGTTTATCGTCGATTTAAAGCGTATGAAAAGGCTGGACATTACACCATCCGAATCCAATGAGTGTGCCTAAAGCTCGAAAAATCCAAAGGGTGTGTATAGTAGCCTTGAAATTGAGATTGTAATTATTTTGATATTTGAATAGAAATTTGTACAAAAAATTGTACAGGACTAGATGTAGAGTAATTCTGAACCAGTATAAAAATTCCTGGTATGATCTCTCTAACTCTTTACCTTTTATTTTACTATATTATATATGTCTGTGTTTCAATATGCGATGTATTGTTTAATTTTAATCTTAAATGATTTGAAAAGACTCAAAAAATTAGTAAACATTATTCACTCCCCTCAAGTATTAAACTAGCCTCAAGATCCATCTTATGCAAACTAACAGTACAAAAACAGCCAGTGAAATGAAGGCCGTATCGATTGCGCATCAAGCAGAGCTAGGTGCCATACAATGCCAAAATCAATTCAAATGAGCTGCATACATAGCCACTAAAAATACGCTTCAACGCAGGCCGAATCTCACAGGCATACGGCTAGTATGAAGCTCTCTCTTTCTCTCCAACAATCCAAGAAAACTTGCATAAAGTGTCATTCAAAGCGTGAATTACCTCAGGCATATCCCAAAAAAAATTGGGAAGTGCTCCTCCATTCTGATCCGATGCACTATCAAGCCAAGCAAAGATAACAAGGTATCAGCAATACAATACGGTCTAAATACAAGGCAATGATCATGACCACATATACCACTACATTTAGGGCAATCCCCTATCATTCCTCTTAAAATGTTAGCCATTCTGAGAGAGAGGAGACTGACCTATACAGAGCTAAGCTTCCTGGCCAATTCCTCAAGTAGAGTAAGGTCAAATCCAAATTGGAAGTCTCCTACCAAAAATTTGGAGGTTCCCGCTCTAAATTTGGAGTTCTCTCCTCCATTCAAACTTCTTGACAAAAACGCGCCAGTAATCCAATAACATCAAATAGGTGTTACAGATAAATGATAGCTAGCAAGACTCGAGGACCATTGTGACGACCCAAAATTTCTAACAATTTAAATTGGAATATTTAATTGATTGTGAATATTTAAAACGTTATTTTTTTAACTTGAATTCAACTATCACTATTTATTTGATAAACAAACTATTGAATTTAATAATTGGAATTAGGTAAATTGTTGATTCTGAAATTTTAAGCCTGTTAAAAATAATTTAAGGGTTTGTAAAATTTGTATCGATAATACTGAAGATAATAGAATGGTTGAGATTTAATTTAAAGGTGATTTGTTCAGTTTTGAAATTATATCGTTTAAATCGATATTTAAAAATAGCCTTCCGAGGCACAGTCTCGGAATTTGACGAAACCAGTTCCGTTGAATCCGTAATTGTTAGTTATTATCGAATTTTAGTTTCCGTAGCAATCAGAGTTATCGTTTGACCCTTGCAGCTCAAAATGCATAGAAACTATTTTAATCGATTTAATCTAAAATCGATCGTTTACTTCTTTAACTTGCGCATATGATCGAATTAGCCTACGAAACCTTTTTCATTGCGTTCGACATAGCGGTATAACATTAAGAACGCTAGGCGATACACCTCAATAGGAGAGCGAGATTTACCTGCATAATATATGAGATATTTTGAATAAAAAAATAATATATAATAAAGGTCAAAGCCTATAACATCTCCATCAGCCACCCTATGCATACGAAGCCGACCTTCTTAGATTTTATATCGCGTGCGTCCACTTCTTTCTTTTTTTATTATTACTATCGAGTACTTTGAAAACCCAGATAAAAATCTTCAGAAAAATGGGAGGAATTTATGGTGAAATAGTTTCTTCCACGAATCGAATCGAGTTCGAAATTCGATCGCGAATACTTGTGTGGGTCGCGATGATGGTGTGAGGCCGCGGCTGTAAATGCGCTTGCATTTTTGACGTCACTAGGGTTTCCTCAGGAGATAGGTGCGGCGTGTTCAGGGTTGTGGTCGCGAAGTTGATGCAAGCCAGCTTAGGGGTGCTAGTTCGAATTGCAGGCAATTGGGGGTGAGGAGGAATTCGTGATGGAGTTTGATGATTGGGATTACTCGATGCCATGGAAGCGCGCATGCTTTTAGGCTGACAATGATGAAGTCGTGTTATCCTTGCAACTTCGAGGCAGTGACGTCGAGCTCGGTAAAGTGGGTGGCCATGGAAGCGCGTGACTCAGCGAGGTGGCATCGGTGCTGTAGATTTTTTGATGATCTGGGGTTCATATTGGGTGCGTAGGCAAGAGCAAGCTCGAGTTAGGCTTTGGGTTCGTATAGGCAGTAAGGTTTAAATTTGAAGGAAACAAATCGAGATCTGATTTGGATTGCAAAATCAAAGATAAGTAAATCTCACTCTGTTGGATTTTATTTAAATTTAAATGGTTAAATTTATGTATTTGGCGGCATGATTAAATTGATTGATGTGCACTGTGAATCGATGATCGGATGACTTTAGTTTTGGTTGGTTCTCGAGTTAAATGTTGGTTGACTCGAAGTATTTGTGTTTTAAATTGTTTTAAACTTAAATCACAAATAAGAAAATGCTTTCATTTTAAAGTTAATAAGGGCTTAATGATTTGTGATTCATCAAATTAGTAGGGTAATTAAATAAACGATTAATTAATTCAATTAATTAATTGTTTGAGTTGATTAATTTAGTAATTAAGAGTTTGAATTAATTAATTAAGGATTAAGTTAACTAATGAAGTTTAGTTAATTTATAATAATCAATGGATGGTTTGATAGGTAATTACTTAATGTAATTAATAAAATATAATTACTTTGGGCAAGAAATCAGGAGATTAAATAAGATAATTAGTTAAGGAATAACTAATTTATTTAATAAAATAAATAAAAGATAGTTAAATACAGGTTGAGATTAATCGAGAATGATTAATATCATGGTTTAATTAATGTAATTAATTTAGATTAGGATAAATTGAAATATAATTAGAAATCATTAATTTATATAATTAATGATGTAATTAAAGATTGTTTAATTAAGATTGATTAATCAATAATGAGTGACTTATGAGAAGTTAATTAATATAAGTAATTAAGGATTAATGTAATTAAAATAGTTAATTAATTCATGAAGTAATTAAGATTACTTATTGATTTTGGTTAAGGTTAATTAATAACGTGAAATTAATTAAAGATAATTACTTGAATGTAATTGAAAGATAAGTAATCCAGGGTGATTAATTAAGATGAATAATGAAGGGTTGATTGATTAATTGATTTGGAATTAATTAATGACAAGTGAAGAAATCTAAGTGATCGAGGTTAGAAATTCAAATAGAATTAATTAAATTAATTTTGGAAGTGATCAAGCTTTGCTTATGGATGATTGAATGGTATTGGATGCTTTGAATAAGTTGATATCTCTGATATGAAATGTTGTGTATTTCATTTGGATAAATTGGGTTTGGATGACATGAGACTGGAAGAGACCAGGATCGGGTATTAGGAAGTACCCGAAACCACTTCGAATTTTTATAAATTGATATGTGAAATCTATAAGCTGAAGTGAAGTAATTTAAAGGAGTTGGACTATTTTAAATCTAAATCTTTGGTACTAAGAAAACTTATGTGTGAAATAAGTTATGTCTACAACATATTGTGAACTTGTAAATTGATTCGAGTTACCCGGGTTCTATATAAGTTATATGCTTTGTGTTCTATGTTGGATGGGTTTACTCACGCTGGTTTCCAGCCAGACCCCGGTGTTACTTTGATGTAATGCCCGAGTCAGACCGAGTATTACAGGTTTCAAGTACGGACGTTCTGAAGCTCAGGACGCGAGCTGAATGGCAAGAACGTATGGAGTGTTTCCATTGTTTTATATTGTTGAATATCCGTGACATGATAATTGTGTATATTCAATGTCTGTATATATATGTGTAGCTCTGATGTATTAAAATGCAATCGACAGAATATTATTCTTTTGTAACTATTATTATATTTATTATTATATTTTATCTGCTGCGAATGTGAGATGTTGATGTTTCTGATATTCTTCTTCTTTTTCTATCTCTTTCTTCTTTTCCTAACTATCTAAAATTTTCGGGATCGGAAATTTCAGGTCGTTACAATTATGGAATAACGACGAAGAAGAAAATTTTACCAATCCATGTGCATTTCCTAACTATAAAAAGAAGGGGCACTATAGCATGAAAGGGAGACCTTTTTTGGGGACTTTCACATTTTTCACATTTTACAAAACTTTAAGATTTAATGGTACCTTCTACCATGATTCCATGCTCAATCAATAAAAAAGGAAGAAAGAGAAACTTCCCCATGGACGTAGGATTTGCATAAATCCAAACCACGTAAATCCTGTGTCTTTTAATGTCCATTTTCTTTATTTCTTACTAGTTATAATGCACTAATTTCTTTCAGTTTCTAGTGAATTAAATAATATGTAAGATCTTACACTTTAAAGCATAATTAGATGATTGCATAAGCACTCAATGACATAATCACCACTTCACGATGAAATTAAAGTTACTTAATTTTGCTAATTCCATGTCATCGAAGTAATATTTGGACAAATTACTTTATGTAACTTTGAAGAGTTGAAGGATGAAAAAGTTCTCCAACAAATATAATGTGTTATATTAATTAATTGATTTAATTAATAATATCTAATAGAAAATACATAAATGGTATGTATTGCGATAGTAGTTATAAAGTGTTGTAACCACTAGTAATTTATCACGACGGAATTAAGTATATCGTTTTAATTTTGACTTATCAAGATGTGTCGAGACTGGATATCAATACATCCTTTAACACTCGAGTATGTTACGTTTTTCAAATGTAAGGCAGTGTATTACTCGTAAGTACTAGGGGCACCAATGGGTTACGTGTTAATAGTTATAGGATAACCATGGAATGACTCACTCAATAATTATATGTTGGTTAATATAACAAAGATCAAATAGAAAATATTGATGTGATAATATTACATAGTTCTCTTGACTTTAAAATATTTATGATCTTCAATGTGGAAGCTCCATTTTGATTATAATTAAATCGTGGCATGATTTCCATCAAAAGGCTAAAGTTAGGTCGAGGGGAAGCATTGGAAGTGAAGCACTATTCAAGGATATTAGTCTCCTCAACTATATGATGTTAGTATCACAACTAGATAAAGTCAACTCAAAGTCAAAGTATCTAGCCACATCTGCTCATTTAATAATAATTGTTATATTGAACAAAGGGTTTTGTGTTTGTACTATAGAGTTGAATATGGACGATATTGGAATACTGACCATTACTGAATTTAGTAAGTCCAAAGTGATACAGTATAATAGAGAGAATTGGCGTAAATGATTGTTACTACAAAGTAATGCTTAAATTAGTAAAATTGGATTTTGCCAAAGCTAACCAAGGAATACATTTGGCCATAATACGTCACAACCTACAAAGTGATGTGAATTTTAATATTCGAATTGTCTAATATTAATCGCTGACCGAATTTTAACCTAAGAGTCAAACAACTTAAATGTTGAATACTCCTATTGCCACTTGATTTAGATATTTATGGTTGTTATAAATAATGATTGTTATAAATTAATTAAACTAATCAACATTTATGAAATATTAATTATAAAAATTTATTTAATTTACTTTGTTCAATATTCAATAGTGTTTATACAATATTTATAAATACACCTATCGACATATGATATCAACATGCATTTGAGTTAAATTTAAATGTAGTATTTACTGATCGGGCTTGAATCATAATTGAGGATTAAATGGGACCATAGGGTGGCAAGCCATATCAGGTAGGAAGAGTGTGCAATTTTGAATTGAAAAGCATGAGATATTGTAAGAGGAAAAGAAGGATATGGATCCTTTTTTTGCACTCCTTGCCCTTTCTATTTATTGCACCTAACCCTCATTCTTTACCACTTTTTTTAGCTCTAGGCCACAAAAGGCCGAGCTTCAAAACACTTAACCAAATTTGATCAAATCCATACGTCGATGGTAGTGGCATTGTGACGCAGCGGATTAATCAAAACAAACTTCAATCGGTGAAAGTAGCGATCGATGGAATGAAGATACCGAAATGCCCAAATTCGTTGATCCGAAGATACCGAATTCTAGCTATCCCAAACACGTTGATAGCGCACTATACCGTGTTGAAAGATCTACGATTCTTCGTACGTTGATCTAGCGCACTAGATTCCGTGAATCGGCTTCAACAAACGTGGATTCGAGCGCACTCGAATGACGTAAGTGGAGATAGGAGGTTACACTCAACTACCAATTAAAAGAAAGCACAAAGCAATCAAAGAGAATTTTATTCAAAAAGTCAACCCCCCAAAAAGTTACAACTCTCTCCCTATTTATAGAAGTTTACAACACAGCCCATAAGTCGCATACGACTCAAGACCTGACCGACTCATTACAAGACTTACGACTCATATTGACTCGGCAGCGAATCAAACACCATGCGACTCAATATATGTCAACAACGACCTAACACCAATATATACAGACTCATATATACACATAACCGAGACAACTCTTAAGTCGGCCCCGACTTAACATGAAGCGACTCATCCCCTTTACAACAAACAAAAATGCAAACAACTTAGGCAAGGTCGTTACCGACCTAACTGACTCAAGAAAATACACTACACAGACACATTGCGGCATAACTCCTTAACGACTCAATTAGGGCGACTGATCATGAGTCGTAACTCGTTGACTCGGCACAGTCTCCTTCTGATATCCAGTTAGCTCGGAAGAGACTCATGCTTCCATTGACTCGTGAACGACTCAAGTCCGATACCTCCTCCATTCGACCTATGGTTATCACTTCCCCCTGTAACTCCTTAGGTCGGAAACGACTCAAGCTTTCATTGAGTCATGGACGACTCATCAAACTACACCACAAACTCATGTTTTCAGGAATTAAAGATTGCACAATTTCTTCTCTGGCCTTAGCTGCATCATCCTCCCCCGGTTGAGAAAAATTCGTCCTCGAATTTGTACATTCTTCTTCATCTGATTGTTTACCTCCGTAATATGGAACAAGATGTTTAACATTGAACACGTCAGACGTGTAAACATCTTCTGGCAGCTTCAACTTATAAGCATTTTCATTAATTTTCTTCACAATTTCAATTGGACCAATTTTCCGCGCCTTCAACTTGTTATAAGCACCCACCGGAAAACGATCCTTCGTTAATATAGCATAAACCAAATCACCTTCCTTAAATTTAATACTCCGTCGTTTCAAATCAGCAGCCCGCTTATACTTCTCATTTGACTTTTCTAATCGTTCTTGAACGATCTTATGACATTCCGTCAACCCGTCAACAAAGTCTACAGCTCGTTTAACCGTCCCCTTCAGTTGTGGTACTACTGCCAAATCCAACGGTCCCCTGGGTAAATTTGAATATACAATCTGGAATGGACCGAATCCTGTGCTACGATTCACTGCATGATTATGAGCAAACTCTGCCTGGCATAACTTCATGTCCCAACTTTTCAGATTATCTTTCACCAAACAACGCAACAAATTTCCCAATGATCTGTTCACAACTTCGGTTTGACCATCTGTCTGCGGATGATACGCGCTGCTAAAATTCAACTTCGTTCCCATCATCTTCCACAAACTTAACCAAAAGTGACTCAGAAAACGAGTATCTCTATCCGACACAATAGACTCTGGCAATCCATGAAGTCGATAGATCTCCTTGAAAAATAACTGAGCAACACGAACAGCATCCGTCGTCTTCTTGCAAGCAATAAAATGTGCCATTTTAGAAAATCTATCAACCACTACATATATAGAATCATTACCACGCTGCGTTCTCGGCAATCCCAATACAAAGTCCATACTCACATCAACCCATGGTCTAGCCGGTACAGGCAACGGTATATACAACCCAGCATTGGTCGCGGTTCCTTTCGAAACTTGGCAAATATGACATCGCTCCACAAACCTTCCCACTTCTTTTCTCATCGACGGCCAAAAGCAAGACTGTGAAATTAAATGTAAAGTACGATCACGGCCCACATGTCCTTCCTCATGCAACTCCCTGATAATTTTCAATCTCAAGCTACAATCCGGTATGCATAAACGATTCCCTTTAAACAGAAAACCATCCACCAATATGAATTCATCAGCATTCCCTTCCTTAACTTATTCAACAAATTTCTTAAAATAAGGATCTTCTTCAATTAGCTCTGGCAATAGTTCGAAACCCGTCACTTCAACTTTCATTGTCGTTAATAGATGACTCCTCCTACTCAAAGCATCAGCTACCCGATTCGTCACTCCCGACTTATGTTTAACAACGAAAGTAAATTGTTGCAAATAAGCAATCCATGATGCATGTCTCGCATAAATCTTGTCCTGCCCCTGCAAATGCTTCAACGCCTCATGATCAGTGTACAGAACAAACTCTTTCTGAAATAGATAATGCCTCCAATGTTTAATTGCTTGCACAACAGCATAGAATTCAACGTCATATGTACTGTATCTCATCTTTGCCCCTGACAACTTCTCACTGAAATAAGCAACTGGCTTCCCATTCTGACTCAGAACTCCTCCAATACCAACTTTCGAAGCATCAGTATGCAATTCAAACAACAACTGAAAATTCGGTAAAACAAGAATTGGTGCTGTCGTCAAAAGTTCTTTGATTCGTTCAAAAGCAACTCCTGCTTCCTCCGACCAAGAAAACTGTTTCCCTTTCATACAATCAGTAACCGGTGCCATCACGCTACTGAAGTGTGGAATAAACCTTCGGTAGAATGATGCCAACCCATGAAAACTTCTAACTTCAGTGATAGTTCTCGGTTGTGGCCAATTTCTAATAGCTTCAACTTTACTCTGGTCAACTTGAATTCCTTCCTCCGAAACAACATACCCCAGAAATAAAACACTCCTCGTCATAAACACACACTTCTTTGTAGCAGCATAAAATTGTTCCTCACGAAGAATAATCAACACTTCCCTCAAATGTAGAACATGCTCCTCCATACTCCTACTATATATCAGAATATCATCGAAATAAACTACCACAAACTTCCCAATGAATGGTCTAAAGATTTGATTCATCACCCGCATGAATGTACTAGGTGCATTTGATAAACCAAATGGCATAACCAACCATTCGTATAACCCCTCTCTCGTCTTAAACGCTATCTTCCACTCGTCTCCAGGTCTAATTCGAATCTGGTGATAACCACTCTTCAAATCAATCTTCGAAAAGATAATAGCCCCACTCAACTGATCTAGCAAGTCATCCAACCTTGGCATGGGAAATCTATATCTCACGGTAATCTTGTTCAATGCTCGACTGTCAGTGCACATCCTCCACGTCCCATCCTTCTTGGGTACCAATAAAGCTGGTACAGCACATGGACTCAAACTCTCCTGCACTCGCCCTTGTTCAAGCAACTCTTCCACCTGCCTTCGTAATTCTTCATATTCCTTCGGACTCATTCGGTAATGTGGTCGATGTGGTAAAACTGCTCCCGGAACAAGATCAATTTGATGTTGAATGTCTCTCAATGGCGGTAACTCCTTAGGCAACTCCTCTGGAAATACGTCCTCAAATTCTTGCAAAACTGGCTTCGCTTCTTCTGGAATTTCAACCTCTTCACTGCTCTCACGCCCAATCAACAAGTATACTTCAGGCTCCTCTTCAACCTCCTTAACAAACTCCTTCAAAGTCAACAGAGTTTTCAATTCCTCAATCTCCTCCAGCTTGCTCTCCTTCTGTTGTTGCTTCTTGGGAACCAAAGTGATTTTAGTACCCTCGAACATGAAACTATAGCTATTGGCTCGACCATCGCGTTGTACTGCTCGATCAAACTGCCATAGCCTGCCCAACAACAGATGACACACATCCATGTCCACTACATCGCACCAAATTTCATCTTTGTATTTCTTCCCAGTAGAAAAATTAACACAAGCCCTTCGACACACCTTCACTTCACCACCCTTCCTTAACCATGCTAGCTTGTACGGTTTAGGATGTTTCTCAGTTTTCAAGTTCAACTTCTTCACAGCCTCGGTAGAAATAATATTATCGCAACTTCCAGCATCAATAACGAACTTGCAAACTTTTCCCAGAATAGTGCATGTCGACTGAAAAATATTGCTTCTCAACCAACTACAATCCTCCTCTTGCTTTGGTGTAAGACATGACCTCCTCATCATCAGATTACAACCTTCGTCTCCCGACACTTCTTCTTCCTCCTCAACATTAGGTGAATTAGAACATTCAGCTTCTTCCTCTTCATCCTCAGCTTCAACTATCATAGTTCTTTTCTTCGGCTTCGGACACTCGTTGCTTTTATAACCCATCTCCTGGCAATTGTAACATTTGAACCCACTGCTAACCTTCGCCTTCTCACCTTCCTTCACAACTGGTTTGGCAACAATCTTAGGAACATTAGAACTTCCACCGACTCCCTTCACTTGATTGTTAGAATTGGTAAACACACCACCTCCACGTCTTCCTTGCTTTTCCCAAGCTAACGCTTTTTGATGTGCCTCCGCTACAGATCTGGGATCGAACATATTAACCATATCCTGGATCTGCATTCTCAATTCTCCAACAAACCTAGCAGTCAGCCGTTCTTCTGTCTCCATTATATCGTTCCTGGCAATGAGTTGGTAAAATTCATCTGCATAGTCATTTACTGATTTCGTCCCCTGCCTTAGATTCTGCAATCACTGGTACATAAGCAATTGATAGTTGTATGGCAAAAATGTAGCTCTCATCAATTTCTTCATCTTCTCCCAAGATTCTATCTTTGACTTCCCCATTCGTTCACGAGTAAGTTTAGTTTGCTGCCACCACGCCAAAGCTCTCCCCCTCAACCTAGTAGCAACCAACTTCACTCTTCGATTCTCCGGAACCTCCTTGAAATCAAAGATTTCCTCCACATTAGATAACCAATCTAAGAATTCTTCAGCTACCATCCCTCCTTTAAACTCCGGAATCTCCATCTTCATTCCCGATTCCCAACGTCGATCATCATCAATAACCCGATACTGACGTTGTCCTTGATCTCGGTCTCTGAAATGAATACTTCCCCTCTCACCATCAAACTCCTCATCAAAGTCTGAGGCATATCGTTGTCTTTCACGCCCTCCAGCATCTCTACCACCACTCCTACTACCAACATCCCGTCTATCATGATCATCAACTTTCCTCCTACTTCGATTATCAACACTCCTAGGCTCTTGACTTTCTCTCCTCTCCCGTTCTGAATGTGATGACACTCTACTACCCCCACGGATGGATTCGGGTGAATTTCTTCTTCTACTTTGATTCATATCAATCATAAGCTTCTCCAACCTACCAATGCCTTCATCAATCTTCTCATGCATACGTTGTTCCATTTGATCGGCCTCTTCTCTCCGATATAAAGCTTCAACATTTTGATGGTGGTTAGCTCTCCTTGGCGGCATGATTGAAATTCACAAAATTTCAACAATCGATACCAAAGTGATGCTTCAACTTCACATACAACTTCATAAGGCTCGGCCTAACTCCTTAGCTCGAAACAAGCTTCCAATGATCCTTCCTAGGCTCGGCTACTTCACTAGTATACACGGCTTACTTCAAATTCAAACACTTTCAACACCTTGATCCAAAAATGGAATGGATCGAAAGTTCTCCCTCTTGTTGCAACTTCAATATGAACACGATGAACAACTTCAAACTTCAACACTTGGCTCCAAGACCCGATTTAGCTATGATTGGCTAAAACAAGCTCTGATACCAAAACTGACGCAGCGGATTAATCAAAACAAACTTCAATCGGTGAAAATAGCGATCGATGGAATGAAGATACCGAAATGCCCAAATTCGTTGATCCGAAGATACCGAATTCTAGCTATCTAAAACACGTTGATAGCGTACTATACCGTGTTCAAAGATCTACGATTCTTCGTACGTTGATCTAGCGCACTAGATTCCGTGAATCGGCTTCAACAAACGTGGATTCGAGCGCACTCGAATGACGTAAGTGGAGATAGGAGGTTACACTCAACTACCAATTAAAAGAAAGCACAAAGCAATCAAAGAGAATTTTATTCAAAAAGTCAACCCCCCAAAAAGTTACAACTCACTCCCTATTTATAGAAGTTTACAACACAGCCCATAAGTCGCGTACGACTCAAGACCTGACCGACTCATCACAAGACTTACGACTCATATTGACTCGGCAGCGACTCAAACACCATGCGACTCAATATATGTCAACAACGACCTAACACCAATATATACAGACTCATATATACACATAACCGAGACAACTCTTAAGTCGGCCCCGACTTAACATGAAGCGACTCATCCCCTTTACAACAAACAAAAATGCAAACGACTTAGGCAAGGTCGTTACCGACCTAACTGACTCAAGAAAATACACTACACAGACACATTGCGGCATAACTCCTTAACGACTCAATTAGGGCGACTCATCATGAGTCGTAACTCGTTGACTCGGCACAGTCTCCTTCTGATATCCAGTTAGCTCGGAAGCGACTCATGCTTCCATTGACTCGTGAACGACTCAAGTCCGATACCTCCTCCATTCGACCTATGGTTATCACTTTCCCCTGTAACTCCTTAGGTCGGAAACGACTCAAGCTTTCATTGAGTCGTGGACGACTCATCAAACTACACCACAAACTCATGTTTTCAGGAATTAAAGATTGCACAATTTCTTCTCTGGCCTTAGCTGCATCACATTGAGATTTGTAAAGCTCTCTGGATTTATGATACGACTCATGGAGTGTTTTGATTCAGTATTTCAAGGTGTGTCAACAGAGCTTTGGATAAGGTAAATTCCCTGTTTACATTTTCATTTATGTGTACATGAATATTCATCATGTTACATATAAGTATAAATAGTGAATTGATATCATGAATCGTCATATGTTATTGCCGTCAATACTGGATGTATATGTTCAAATATATGTTTAAATAAATAAATAATTCATATACATCCATATATAATATATATTATTGTGCTATATAACATTCGGGAGCAAAAAATATTTTGATTTATTTTTGAGATTAATGGTTTAATTTTAAAAGAAATTTAGTTTAAAACATATTCATCACAAATGTATAGATATTACTTATAAAATTAACTATGTATATGCATTAATATTTTGAATAAAAGAAGTTGAAAACAATGTATATGTGTATATTTGTATATATGTATATTATATACATATACATATAATTTATTTAACATAAAGCCATGTTTTATAATATCCAAAATAAATATAAAATATAAAGAATAAAATTTATTTAGTAAAATTTTATACATCATTAATATTACTTAAAAGAAGGATTTTATTTTTTATTTTAAAATGATTCTATGTGAAAATCACTTTTTTAAAAGGAAACACTGGTGTCAAAAAAGGAATTTTTTTTGTTTGGTGGTGAATATGTACGTGTGTGTATATATTATTATTATATATGTGTACAATTAATTTTATACTAGACTATATGTACATATATTTTATTGTATATATAGAGTTCTTAAAATTATAATATCAATACGTATATATGGTTACACATAAATAAATTAACAAATCATTTTATAATTTTTGAAATATATGCACATTTATTTAAAATCAATATATTAATTTAAATTGAAATTTATTAAATTTAAATTACATTATATTATCGATTATATATATTCATATATTTATATTAAAACATATATGTTTTGAAAATATCAGTTTATATTATACATATATATATATACACATACATATACTTACATATTAGACGAAAAATGTGTGCATGGAGGGGCTAATATGTCCGTTGCAATGTAAATCTCAACACCTATATACAGGCATGATAAACCATGTATTATCATTTTGTGTTTCCCATGCACATGCATAAGTATATGATATACATATTATATTATGTAATATATAGTTAACATTGAACAAAACGTTATCTACAAATTTAAATAAAAGATTGATTTTATTTAACAGAAAATTGGAATGTACTAAATGAATTAGGATACATAGACTCATTAAAGATGCAATAATGGATTTTTTTTAAATTTACCCAAATATTCCTCTATGGCTGACCTAGTTCTAGTTTATATATATATATATATATATATATATATATATATATATATATATATATATATATATATATATATATATAAAATCAATGTGTGTGTGTGTGTGTGTCTATATATATAATAGTGTAACAGCCGGGCGATTTTCGACTCCCTAAAATCGACACTAATACACCCACTGTATAGAGTGTCGAGCAATCAGTGCATGAACTACCATGTTGTTAGGGTTTAAGAAAAAGCAATAGTAGAAGAAAACAGAAAACAACAGCACAGAATCTCACAATCGCAGCAGAATAAACTATAATATACAATAATAGCATTTTTACAAGGGAAAGTTGTAATTGTTAATATATATACAATTTATCAAAGTACAATCAACATAAATCTGGACAGTTATAATAACTTGTCCCTAAATGCTGAAAAATACATCCTATCACATAATGGAATATAGACAAATATGTACAATACGTCTCTGCCATCTAGCTCGTCTTCTGAACTCCAAAAGTGTCCTAACATGAAATTCTGAAACGCTCGGTCTGACCCGGGTATTATAATAAAGTAACACCCGAGTCAGGCTGGAAACCAGCACAAGTAAACACACTTAAATTTGAAATACCTATGTTATGAAAATTCTTTTGAAAACAAGGTAACTCGTACAACCGACGAGTTTTTATACCATTATAGCCAAACATCTTTCCAGAAATCCATCTCCAATAATGTTTAAGTGCAGTTACTTATTTAAAATAGTTAAATTTTTGAAATTAATTCAATTCCAGAAATTAATTTTTAAAAGGTAAACTGTCTAAATAAATAATTTATATTCATAGTAAATAATTTACATTCAGAGTGTCGATATCCATGTATGGTAATTTTCTTCATATGTTTGTTCCAATATAAACCGTATCAACATTTTATTTCGACTATTTAATTTCGGTTGACTACTTAATGGCACGGATAAGAGCAATTTAATTAATATCTAGGGGAAAGTAAAAACCAGGCTCAAACCATTAACTAAATTAATGACTAACAACTTATATTAAAACGATTCACAATCAGAATTTAATCAATTTAAATTAATTTGAATCTACTTATATTTTTAATCCAAATTAATATTAAATTAAAGAAATTATCAAACAATTTGTCTCTAATTAATTAAAACTTTAAGAATCTATTTAATAACTAATTTATGTATTAACACAAGATTTAAGTCAAATAAGAATATAATTAATTTCCCATCTTAATTATACAGTGTAATTGAACTTTAAATTACGGGAAAGGAAAAATAATAACATTCACTCTTAATACTGAGTAATAGGATCAAAATGCAAAAATCTTTCAGTTGAATGGTTCTAAATGAAATGATAAAGCAATGTTTAAATTAAAGATAAATGTGAATATCGACACTCTTCACGCACATCCATCGTCTCGAGCTCGTCTCGACAGCACCATGTCCATACCCTCAGGCCTCCCGTCCTAGATTTCATTTAATGAAGGAGCTTTAGCCACGAACGTACGCGATGCCCATGCCTAAATTTTGCCCACCAACGACATGTTGTTCTACTTCGGCCCACCGCCCCACCTTCATCAGAACCGCCACTCCCTACGCTACTCCCGGCCTATCGCGGCCATGTCTGATCGCTCCTCTTCGCCGCCGTTCGCCGAAATCAGCCATCATAAAAAATATCCCAAAGCCCTAAACTGAGCGTTTTCCCCCAACTCAAACAATTAGAACGAAACTGCCATGGTCACCATCTTTGTGTCGACATCACGCTCCTTCCATATATCTTCTCCGATCCCTCGACCACTGATTTGCTAGAAAATGAGTTTAAAGCTTTTTCCGATCAACTCCAAAATTCCCTTCTCACACTCCTCTAAAAATTTCCAAATGACTCTCAAAATACACAATTATTAATAGTGGTCATGATCATATACTTCATCTATCAAATTTTGAAGGTTGAATTTTTGTCAAAACCTCTCCATTCGCTAAAATTTGAATATTTTCTCCTCTATACTTATTACATTCAAAAATACACAACCTTGCTTTTGTAATCATAATCTAAAATGAACTAGATAGAAAGATAGGGATTTTTAAAGTTGGAAGATCTATACACATTTTATAAACAGAGGCGCTCCTCATACTTTTAAGTTTACAAGATGTTCAGACAAGTCAACACACATATATGAAGCATAGGACATACAAATACATGAATTTATACCCAAAATACAAGAGTTTATTCAATTTTTTTCAAATGTATAGGCGCATATGTGATTCCAGCAAACAAAAAATTTGAAGTTATACACATAGTTCTCTTGAAGTGAAATACTACAGCTTAATTTCTTGCTTCAAGCTTTTAGGTACTTAGCATCTTCTTTTTTGCTTTTGCTTAGCTCGTGTTTCCACTTTTTACTGTCTTATATTTTTCTTTTTACTAGTGAACAAAGTGAAAAAGAACACTTGGGTAGGGGGGTATTTGTGTGTGTATAAGAGAAGGCGAAGTGTACAGTGCAAGCTTGCACATGTACAGGCAGAGATTCTTTTCATTTTTATTTTATTTTTCTTTTATTTATTTTGATTTGAAAATATGTAGACCTGATTTGAATAAAAAGATGATTTGATTTAAGGCTTGGTTTGATTTAAGGGTTGATTTAATTTATTATGTTGATTAGCCATTCTATGTGCTTGAATTTGATATGCATTTATTACAATGTTCCCTTATGTATAAACATTTACACACATATGTGCAGATATATGCATTTACACTATTTACTATGTATGCTTACATATATTTGTCATCATATATATATATATATATACACACACACATTTCAGCATTTATATTTAAACCGTTATGGTGGTTTGTATACTTTAGGCTTGAAAAATTAAATTGTGTGAAATAAAAAAAAATCAAGGAACACGTTTACGGCTTATCTCCTTAAGTCTCTCCAATCATTACTTTGTTCTCTCCATATATCTCTTTTTATATCTCTTTAACTTTAAAATTATTCCAACATAACATCATTTAATTTTAACCTAAAATTAGTTGAAAACTACATTTAATATTTTATTTTATTAATTGTGTAGTCGAACAGTCGATTTTCCAACATTATACGGTTGTACTAGTGAATTTAATAGTAGCAATATAAGGACAATGAAATATAATTTGAATGATATTAATGGGATTTTCACATTAAGTCCTTATTTATGATGTTGTTATAAGAAAAGTCCTTATAGTATTGAATATGTAAATTAGTTACCTATTTTTCTAAATTAAAAGCGTAAAGCTTGCACTTTCTTTATAGAAAGTGAAATTAACTTGCTCTTTTCAAAAAAATTGAAAATTTGAAAAATCAACTTCCTTTGTTCTCTCCATATATCATTACTTTGTTCTCCCCATATATGTCTTTTTAAATCTCTTTAATTCTAAAATTATTCCAGCATATTATCATTTAATGTTTAACTAAAATTAATTAAAAGCTTCGTTAAATATTTTTATTGTAACACTATGGTAACCTTTATATCTATTCACAATTTTCATTGGTTAATCCACATCTAGTTTGATCCACGGAATAATGGTGACTCCCCATCCCAAGACTCATATTAACAAAGAGAATTACTGTGTAATTCTGTTTGCTAATGTGGAGAATAGGTGTAACGACCCACCTTTTTGGACGTTTTAAGCATACACACACGTCAGACTCAAACCATTCAAACAGATTATTATGGGGCAATTAAGAAAATCAGAGAAAGAAAGAAAACACACACAAAATCTCACAGCCGAATAACCAAATATAATAATCAAATAAATAGTTCACGAAGCTGTTTTACAAATAACATTTGATTACACTTTAAAATACAAAATCAGAATACATATATCGGAATAAATAAATAATGCAGTGGAATAATATGTAGTAGTATGAATACCATAAATAGTAATAATACTTAATCTCCGTCTTCATCCTGCAGAAAGCAGTCTTCGGTAAACTGAAAAGCTCAGACTAATCTGAGTGAATTGAAAAGACAAAACAATCGGGTCAAAACTAAAAGAGCTTATGTAAGTTAAATCAACAGTAAATAAATATGAGTGTAACAACGTCGGAGATTTTTACGGGGTTTGACATCACCTATGCAGTGTCAACGTGAGTGTAATAACTTAAGAGATTTTCGGGATTTACATCTCCTAAGGATCCGTTAAACTATCTACATACATATTACAATACGCTATTATAATAGTGTCTACAGTAAAGTAAATTATTAAAATAGGGTTAAGGCGTTACCCATATCCCCCTTAGCACATTTTTATATATTCCCATAGTCAATACAGTACCATAATTTCTCCATAAACTAGAGGGCTATCCATAGGTATGGTACAAACCAAACTCGTAGAAGGCACGCTAAGGCATGTGAGCACGGCACTCGAGGCAATGCCAGGGTAGATATACCAATTGCAAACTCAAATTTAATAATGCATAACAGCTACTACCTCCTACCTCGAACAAATTCCCATAATCAAAATCAAGGGGTGGCCACCAAATCAATCATAAAGTCAAATTTACATTATTAAATTATAACTTCCGTTATAATCTAAAATATACGGGTAATCTCCAAATCAGGGTTGTTACAATAATGCTTAGTAATCCACATGTGTACTAACTAATTGATAAACTAAAACGTCTTTTCTTAGTTTCTTATCTTCTCTAGCAAAATAACTCCTTCTGGATCAAAATGAATGTTATAAACGTATAAACTACACGTGACAGGAATGAATCATAAAAATAAATGATTTGTTGGCTTTTAATATGACTTGTAGTGATTGTCCGCAACATAAGTGGAGAGGAATATCAAATTTTAGCGCTCGACAAAATCCATCTGTTTACTCTAAATCAAAATTATCTCTCAAAGTTGTTTGAATTTAGCAAACTAACCTTATATAAAACCCTAAATTAGAGTTATTTACTATTGCAATTTCTCCGGATTGATGCTTTCTTCTCATACATCAAAGCTGCTTCTAAACTCAAAAGTTACTTAACCCCTCAGTCTAAACCATTGAACATTTTTCTTTATTGGGATAAAGGGTATATTAAGTCCTGTAGGACAAGTCAAAGAAATGGGTGATATGGATTTTAATGGTGGAGCTTCGTAATATATAAAAAATTAAGGTGGTTCTAAAAAGCAACTTTTTGTATGAAATATCAAATTATTCATTGATTATTCATGATATTATTCAGCAAAGTGATATTCAATCATATTGGAGGAACAATTTTGAGGACAATGTCGTTTTCAGTAGCTTGATATTATCAGAGACATGATGAGCACATAGCAGAGACTAAAAATCTACTAAAGAGATTGGTTATGTTGAGTATATTCATTGGTGTTTTCTAATTAGAATTATAAAAGGGTCTCAAAGCTCCAAGAATAAAAGCAATACGTAAGGACAAAATAATAAAAATAGGTAGATAAACTAAATAAATTTATATTTAGTGCAAAGAGAAAATTATGCTTTAAAGTAGGGTGGATGTGTGGTGCAAAGATTGCACAGATGCGAAAAAACATTTAAAAGAGATCTAGATTTGCCAATTTGAACATAACTCAATCCTGCAGCAATTATTCTAGTACTCCAAATAGATAGCAAATAACTATAATGAAGTAAAAGAGATGCACAATATTTACACTGGTTCCACTATTATCAAGATAGTATATGTCCAGTCCAAAGGAGAGAGATTTTATTACACAGAAAGAGTTACAAGAGATTAGAAGATAAGAGTTTACATGCTGAAACCCTAAGTTACGGTTAAAAAGAAGAGATGCGCTATTTGGGGATTGCTGGCTGAATGCCAGGATGGGTTTACAATGACGACTACCCACAATATGTAGCCAGCACAAATCCATGAAAATCATCGATTAAATTACCGAGATATGTAAGAACATAATGGAGGTAATTTACAGTGGTAACAAATAGTACAAACATAGCAAGTAATTCACCCATTCCTTTAATAGCAAAGATGGAAGAAAATAATCCCAAAGTAATGCGATCACTAAGAAAGAAATAATATGCATATCCTTTTGTATATATATTATTCCATAACATGAGCATGCATTTATTTCCTTGCCATCTAATGGAAACGCGATCCATTAATTTATGAATGCCCATAATAAACACACGTGATTACGTTTTCCTTTTGTATATTTGTATAATTCTATTTGTGACTTTGTATCATCAAAATTTAACACTCCACCTTGATGCATAATCACATATCTCAAACACCCACCTCAATTCAAATTCTCTTTTCAGATTAGAACACTTAAAAATGAACCCCACCTTCAACCAAAATATCTTAACGAGATAGATACCAAAATTGAATATTTACCCAATGGGTTTCGGTAAGGCCACCCCCATTACACCGTGCTAATGAGCTCAGAAAATGTCTCCACCCGTCAACAAAATTTGCAAAACAAGGTAGATACAAAAATAGTCTCATTGCCACCAAGGCTAAAAAAATTCTCTCGATCAACGATCCATATACAGAGCCACAACGTAGAAACCAACCAATATAAAAAGGCTAATCCAAATCTCTGCATGCAAGAGAAATCTATCTCCTTCCACATACCATCAATTAGCACCAAAAATCGCTGAGGAAAAAAATGAACCAAGCTTGAGGCACACTAGAATACACCAATATGCAATTCAACAAATCCTAAACTAGCTAGCAATTTCACTATGTTCCCAAAGTCCACACATGATTTGCATAACTTCTTTTGAGACAACATTACAAAATTGATGGTGTACCTCAACAGCACAAATCCATCAAAAATCAACTCTATAAGCTGAACTCTACAAAACGACATTACAAGTAGACCAGCCTCAATGGCGCTAAATCCATCACCAAAATCAACTACATCAGTTGAAATCTTCAGTATTATGAGCACCACCCTCAGTACTCGAAGAGCCGAGTGTACTACAAAAATAGTCTACAAAAAAGAAAATGGAATCTCCTTTTGCAATCTCCTAAATTTCCCATGGAAATCAATATAAGACTCAAGCATCAGCATTGAGCCGCAAAGAAAATATAGGTTCTCAAATCCAGATATCCTTTCAACGCACTAAACTCCTTATCACCAAAATTCCAAGACTGGAATGCTCTTCTTTCTCAACATAATCTCCTCTATCTTTATCTTCCATATTGCACAAAATCTCCTTTTCCATCAAAATAAGTAATAACATAATTACCATATGATCTACGGCTCTTTCTAAAAGCCATTGATACACAAATTTAAACAAACCGCCTTGCTCTGGTACCAATCTGTTGTGCAAAGATTGCACAGATGCGGAAATATAATAAAAAAGATCTAGATTTTCTAATTTGAACATCACTCAATATAGCAGCAATTATTCTAGTACTCCAATAAATAGTAAATAACTATAAAGAAGGAAAAAAGATGCATAATATTTATACTGGTTCGACTACCATCAAGATAGTGTATGTCCATTCCAAAGGAGAGAAATTTTATTACACATAAGAGAGTTACAAGAGATGATTGGATAAAAGTTTACATACCAAAACCCTAAGTTAGGGTTAACAAGAGGAGACACACTATTTGGGGATCACTGGCTGAATTGCAGGATGGGTTTTAATAAAGTCTACCATTGGTATATAGCCAATGCAAAAACACGAGAGTCGTCAATTAAATTACCAAGATATGATAAGAAGATAATGAAGGCAATTTACAATGGTAACAAATAGTACAAATGTTACCCAACACTTTATCCCAGCTATATGTCAATAGTCGTTGAGCCTATGGTTGAACCTGGATGGGACTTGAGCTAAGAGAGGATTGGGAGTATAAGAGGCTGGTATAACTTAAGTTTGGATAGGCCTATTCATATAGGTTGGTATATCTGAAGCTGGATTGGCATGCTCATAAGACAAAATAATACAATGTGATTCGGTGTTGGAGTGTAGATATAACGGACCGGCCAAGAATGACTCAAACAAGGTCGTTAGGTCAAGGTGGTTCGACCACTCCTCGCTCGGCCTTGGAGAAAAGGTTAACATGGTTCGACCACTCATCTCTCGACCTTGGAGAAAAGGTTAACATGGTTCGACCATTCATCGTCCGGTCAAGGAAGTCAGCAGATTAACAACAGGGCAACGTGGTAAGCTTTTCTTCACTTCGGGTTTCATCACTAGCTGCTCCAAGCCATAGGAGACTTTACTTCGAGTCATGAATGAGGAGCTCATGGTTTGGCCAGAGTGTCTTGGCGACTGCTAGTTCGGTGCATTGGGATCGGCCAACATGAATCATCTCTTATGGGCTGAACTGTCTTATTAGTGGGACCGCATAGGGGAGCCAGCCTATCTTCGTCTGTAAATAGGAGGGTAGGGGTAGGTTGAAAGGACCTTTTCTTTGAAAACTCGAGGGATAATCTGCCATTTTTGTATTTAGTTCTCTTTTGTTCAAACTTGAATTCAAGGTTGTTTATTTACAGATTGTATCTGTACTCAAGAAATTGGGAAAGTAATAAATATCATATTCAAAGTGGACGTAGGCAATTAGGCCGAACCACTATAAATCTAGTGTTTCCTTTTCTTTTGTACCTTTTACATTCAGTTGCGTTATTCCTCTGTTTTAATTTACCTTCTTTATTAATCTCTTTACATAACTATATTCAAGGGTGTTAGTGAGCAATTTTGGTGCTAACATTTTGGTTCTTTCACTGAGAAAGTGTGTTTCAGGCTGTTGGGATCTACTATGTCACTATTAGATTGAAGAAATCCCCTGGAGGAGATCCAAGTTTATTCTCAAGAGTTCATAGATTCTAATCAAAGTTCCGACGGATAACTCTAAAATGGAAGGACCACGTACCAGATTAGCTTCCCACGATGCAGATATCAATGAGGCCGCCAACATCCAACAAGTGGGACCCAGCAATCAACAACCTAATCTAGGTGCAGGGACCGCCACCGTCCTAAACCAATCAGAAGTTGTCACCAAGGCAGAGTTCAATTAGTTGATGAGAGAACTCGTGGAAAGAAGCTGGCAGCTTAACGAGCAAATTCAAGCTAACGCCAATCTCATGACCCGGATTGCTCAGCAACGGCATCAGAATGCGGGAGGAAGCCCCACTTCCTACTCACCATCTGGCAGCTACAGTTCGTCTGATGAACATCACAGACATTGGCGCTGTAGGATTGAAATGGCATAAATTGGTGCAGCAGAACAATCCAATAGAAATGGTCCAGGTTCCCTACCTGGAACCGTGGCCGCTCACCTGCACCTGGAAATCACACTCAAACTAGAGTGGGAAACTTAAGATCTGAAGCCCAGGTGGAGGCTGGTCATTACCTTGTCAAGGCCGTAGCAAAGTGGGCCCCTAGAATGTGCATTCGGGGGATCACTTACTAATGAGGCCCCAGCCGACATGATCACGCAGGACGTAGTTCAACTGGCCACCTCCCATCCAGAGCCCGGATTTGTCAGCTATTGTTTGACAGCTGGTGAGCGAAAATCAAGGGTTATCCAACGATGATTGGGGTATATCTAGGAGTCATAATCCGTCCACAGATGCTATTCTACAACCTGTCTGCCCCTGAAAGTTTAGTATGCCGACTATTCCAGCCTATGAAGGGAAGGCTGATCCCCGACTGCATGTAATGAGATACGAGCGAATGATGAACTCGGCTAGGGCAATTGATGTGAATAAATGTAGATGTTTCCCAACAACCTTATTTGGAATCACTACCATGTGGTTCACCAGACTTCCTCCATGATCGATCTCAGGGATTGATGAGTTAGCGACGAAGTTTGTGGACCAGTTTAGGATCCATACCACTCGCCCAAAGGATGTGATATCTTTATCTAGTGTAATCTAGGCTCCAGGGGAGTCGTTAAAGGAATATTTACGAAGATTTCACGTTACTACTATCGAAGTTAGTAACCCGAATGACCACGCTATTCTTATGGCCATGATGCAAGGGGTAGATCCAGACTTAAAGTTTGGTGATTGTCTGGTAGGAAAACCACCGACTACCCTAGAATGCTTTTATTCAAAGGCGAACCAATCCATGAGAAGAAAAGAGGCCAGGTGGACGAGGTGAAGCAGCACTCCAAGGCCCAGCAAGGAAGTAGTGCAAAGCAACATTGCAGTAAAGCAATCTGGTGAACTCGGCAAGGTCTCGGTCAATGTTCAAAATAAGCCAGAGCAGTCTAAAGGATCTGGAGGAGGAAATTCCGTAAGAAAGAAGGAAGCAAGAAAGTGGAAACCAAGTATCCCAACATATGACAAATACACTCCTTTGAACACATCTCTAGAGAATATTTATCTATCGACTTGTAATACATTCCAATACCAAAAGCCGTGCCCAAAGGAATTCACTGAGGAACAAAAGAAGATTGGAAAGTATAGTCGCTTCCATGAGACTCACTGGCATATACTAAAGAATGGAGACACCTCCATAATGATATAGAAAAGCTGATTCAACAGAAGAAGTTACAACCGTTTTTTAAGAATACGCAGGAAGGCGGACAGAGGATCTCCGACCCCAATCGCGGGCAGGCTCTACATCGACCGAGGAACCCGCTCGGACTAGAGGTAGACTGGTTATAAACACGATAGTCGGTGGGCCTCACCAGGTAGACAAATAGTTGGCAAGAAATGGAACGTTATGCTAGTTCCCTAAAGCATGCAGATTTCGAGTGCTGCTCGAACACAGAAGAGGGGATACCAGCGAAACAACAGCGAATGATGATGGATGATATACTTTTTAGAAGCAGGGATGCCGACCTAGTAGTGGAACCTATAATTGACCCGATGGTCATCTCAGCCATGATTGGGCCGGCATTTGTGAGAAGGATACTGATTGACTATGGGAGTTCTGTTAATATTATCTTCAAAAAGGTGTATGACCAAATGAAGATGGAGGTGAAGGATCTAAAACCATCTAAAGCCTGCATTCAGGGATTTAATGGTGCTACCATTGATGTGACATGTTTCGTTGAATTGCCAGTTGAGTTAGGAGAAGGTTAACGTTGGAGGGTTCAGATCCTACCATTCATTGTATTGGATGTTGATTCCCTGTATAATGTGTTTTTGGGCTGACTGGCCCTGGCAGAGGTTAGGGCAACATTGGCCCTGTGGTGTTTAACCTTGAAATTTCTGATGGATGAACGAGTTGGTGTAGTGCATGGCGATCAAGCGACTGGTCATGCATGTTATGTGGCTGAGCTAAGAGACACCCAAAGAAGAGAGAAGGGGAAGGGTGTGGATAAATCTGTCTGCATCCGTGTTGCTGAAAATTGACGAGTAATGCCCGAGCATTTACTCAGGGAACAGGGTCGGACCTATAGAGACATAGATCCGAGAGACAATGAGGAAGTACCCAAGGAGTCTAAAGCAGCACCGGCTGAACCAACGATTGACATCCTAGTCAGCCATGATGACCCATCACGGGTGCTTAAGATTGGATCACAACTCAACCCCTCAATGATTGAGGATCTTATTGATTTCCTTCGAACGAATCTAGACGTTTCGCTTGGACCCACTCTGATGTGTGCGGGATTTCTCCCACCGTCGCAAGTCATATGTTTAACTCTGACCGAAGTATGTGCCAGTGAAACAATAAAGGAGAGGCGTGGACCCAGAGAGGTCTTCCGCTCTTAGATAGGAAGTGGATAAACTTACAGCCAATGGGTTCGTCCGTGACGACCTCTATCTTGAATGGTTATCTGATCCCGTACTGCTAAGGAAGGCAAATGGGAAATGGAGGACCTGTGTTGATTACTCGGACCTGAATAATGCGTGTTCTAAAGAAAGTTTCCCTTTACCTAGAATTGATCAATTGGTCAACTCGACAGCATGACACGAATTATTGTCATTTATAGATGTGTATTCGGTATACAATTAGATCCCGATGCACATTCCAGATCAGGAACATACTATTTCTGTCACAAACGTTGGACTATACTGTTATGTAGTGATGCTTTTTGGGTTGAAGAAAAAAGGAGCAACTTATCAACATTTGGTGAGTCGGTTGTTTAAAGACCAAATTGGTAGAACAGTGGAAGTCTATATGGATGACATGCTCATGATGTCACGATAGTCAAACGACCACATTCGGGTCTTAGCGGAGATGTTTGATATACTTAGGTATTGCGGAATGAAAATCAATCTACTGAAATGTTCCTTCGATGTTACATCGGGAAATTTTTTGGGTTTTATAATCAATGCACGGGGATTGAAGCCAACCCAGAAAAGATTCAGGCTATTTGGGGCATACAAGCACCCTTGACTATAAAGCAAGTGTAAAGCCTGAATGAAAAAGTTGTCGCGTTGAGTTGATTTATATCCAGGGCGACCGACAAGTGTATTGCTTTCTTTGATGTGATAAGAAACGGAAGAGAAGTTTTGAATGGATGCCAGATTGTGAGGATGCATTTCGAGCTATGGTGAGAAACTTGGAGAGACCTTCGGTTATGTAAAAGATATGGATCATAAGGAGTTGTATGTTTACTTGGCCATATCTCTGCATGCCATCAGTACAGCCTTGGTTCGTGAAGAGGACCGAGCCCAAAAGCCAGTTTACTATGTTAGTAAACATTTAGCGAGGGCAGAGAGAAATTATCCTAAGATTGACAAGCTAGCCTACTGCTTGGTGATCACATCACGTAAGCTCCGTCCATATTGCCAGGCATGCCTGGTCAGTGTTTATACCCATCAACCTCTACGGTAGGTGCTCCAATGACTGGAAACCTCTGGAAAGTTACTAAATGGACCATTGAGCCAAGTTAGATCGATATCACTTACCTGCCATGGAGGGCTATCCAAGGGCAAGAGCTAGTAGACTTCATTGCAAAATTTAACATATCAGACAAGTCAAGCAGTAGTGATGTTGTCCCCACCGTTCGAGGGAAACTGTACACCAATGGGGCATCCAGCGCCTGTTGTTCTGGGGCAGGTGTTATTCTTGTAACTCCCAAAAGCCGATCAATTTGTTATGCTTTGAAATTTGATTTCCTAGCTACGAATAAAGAAGCCGAATATGATGCATTGATTGCTGGTTTGAAACTTAGCAAGGAACTCGGAGTAAAATCGATTGAAATCTTTTGCGACTCACAAGGTGTACCAATTAAGGGGAGACTATCAGGCAAAGGGAATAGACTTGCCCCATACCTTGCTCGGGTTCAAGAACTATTTATGAATCTTGAGTATTATGATATTTCTCATATCCATGCCAAAAAAATGGGGAAGCCGATTCATTAGCAAAATTTGCAAGTATAGATGATGCACAATGGATGGGCTTGGTTCCAGTTGAAACCTTACATGCCCCGAGATTAACGAAACAGAAGTAGATTTTTTGTTAGGGATGGAAACTGAAAGCAAGTCACGGATGACCTCGTTCAAAGAATACCTGCTACCAGGAACTTTTCCTGAGAAAAAGAACGAGAGATGACAAGTCATTCGCAAGGCCTCGCGGTATATAATGCAGGATGAAATAATGTATCAAAACGGATTCTCAGTTCCGTTACTTTGGTGCATCATCCACAATGAGATAAAGAGGGTCTTAAAAAAAGTTAATGAAGGAGAATGTCATGACCATGCTAGGGGCAGACGCTAGCCAAAAAGATCCGTCGCTATGGATACTATTGGCTGATCATGAATCGAGACGCCATAGACTTTGTAAGAAGTGCGAAAAATGTCAAAAGTATGCAAAATTCCCGAGAGCCCGTCGACGGAACTCATGCAAATGGTTAGTACATGGCCATTTGCATTATGGGGGACTGATATAATTGGCTCCTTGTCGATCTTCAAAGGTGGTGCAAAATATGCAATTGTCGCAGTCGATTATTTCACCAAGTGGGCAGAAGCAGAGCCCTTAGCTACGATCACCACTAAAAAGGTTATTAATTTTGTTGTGCGAAACATTGTATGCCTTTTTTTCTTCCATGAACTATCATTACGGACAACAGAACTCAATTTGGGAGTAGGGAGTTCAAGGAATTCTGCCAAAAATATTGCATTGAGAAACGGTTTGTAGCAGTCGCTCACCCTAAAGCCAATGGACAAGTTGAAGCCTTAAATAAAATAATCAAGTCCATATTGAAAAAAAGTTTAGAAAAGACCAGAGGCATGTGGGTGGATGAGCTTCCGACAACACTCTGGGCTTATAGAACCATCCACAATTTCGCGACTGGCCATACTTCATTCACCATGGCATACGACACTAAAGCTGTTATACCTGCGAAACTTGAAGTTCCCTCTCACCGGATGACTCATTATGATCCTAGGATGAATCAAATCTCCTATTGGAATCGCTGGACTTTGTCGATGAAAAATGTAAAGAAGCTGATTTAAGGGCGGCTGTGTATCAGCACCGAGTCGCTCGATATTATAATGAAAAAGTTTGAGCGAGAATCTTTGATGTAGGTGATCTTGTTTTGAAGGGAGTATTTCCAATCCCATCACATATGAATCCTACATGGGAAGGTCCGTACATCATCGAATGGAAGTTTGGAGTAGAAACATTCAAGCTAGCAACTGTCGATGGCATGACACTCCCCAGAGCATGGAAGAGCGAGCATTTGCGTCGTTATTGCACTTAGTTCATTTCTTTGCATTTTAGTAGAAATTGTTTTAATAAATGTTTCTTTTTTTGTTTTCGAATTCTGACATGTAATAAGACAATTCAATTGTCGTTATTTTCTACAATCAATAAAGGCTTGAAGCAACTTTCCTATGAGCTATTAGTGTTTTGTATTTTGTAATTTCATGGCAAAATAGAATTGCATTAATCTGTCTGACGTAATAAAATACGTGTAAAACTAAAAGTCGATTGGCTAACGATTCAAAAAATATCAAAGTCCCCGGAGCGCGGACTAGAGTATTCTGAGTCCCCGGAGCGCGAACTAGAGTACTCTGAATTTTCGGAGTGCGGACTGGAGTATAACAATTTGAAAAATCTCTAAGTCCATGGAGGGTGGACTAGAGTATTCTAAGTCCCCAGTGTGCGGACTAAAGTATAACGATTCAAAAAATGTCTAAGTCCGTTGAGCGTGGACTAGAGTACTATGAGTCCCCGTAGTGTGAACTAGAGTATAAACGATTTGAAAAATCTCTATGTTCCTGAAGTGCGGACTAGAGTACTCTGAGCCCCAGGAGTGCGGACTAGATTATAAATGATTCGAAAAATATCTAAGTTCCCGAAGTGTGGACTAAAGTATAAACGATTCGAAAATTCTCTAAGTTCTCAGAGCATGGACTAGAGTACTCTGAGTCCCCGAAGTGCGGAGTAGAGTATAAAGATTCAAAAAATCTCTAGGTCCCCGGAGTGCGGACTAAAGCACTCTGAGTCCTTGGAGTGTGGACTAGAGTGTAACGATTCAAAAAATCTCTAAGTCCGCAGAGTGTGGACTAGAGTATTATGAGTCCCTAAAGCATGGACTAGAGTATAAAAGATTCGAAAATATCTAAGTTCCCAGAGCATGGATTAAAGTACTCTGCGTCCTCAGAGTGCGGAATAGAGCATAAACGATTCAAAAATCTCTATGTTCCTGAAGCGCGGGCTAGAGTACTCTGAGTCCCTGGAGTGCGTACTAGAGTATAAACAATTCAAAAAACCTCTAAGACACCGGCGCAAGGACTAGAGAACTTTGAGTCTCCGGAGTCTGGACCAAAGTATAAATAATTCAAAATTCTCTAAGTCATGTGGAAGCGGACTAGAGCTTACGTAACCCACAAGATTTAGAATTTCAACTACAAGGTAGACGATAAGTTAAACAGTGAAAATCATGGAAAATAGAGAAGTAATATTTTATTTACAAATCAAAAATTAACTTCTATTAAAATTTCTTCGAAGTCCGAAGCCAAAGCCTATCCACAATGACTATAGGAAAAAGAAACAGCTACATGATTTAGGTTTATTCAGGCTGAGCGAGCTATGACAAGATGATAGCTACCTCTTTGACTTTTTCTCCTTCTTCAACTTCTCCAAAGGCTCCTCAGCCAAACATTTCCTCCTGGACCCCTTGCTTCCCAACGAGGTTGTATCCAGGGATGGAAGAGAGACCTCCAACAGTGTAGTCCAATCGAGGAGAATGACCTTCAGGTGCCTATTTAGAGGATCATCAAGTTCCACCACCTGAGTTTCAATCTTAACTTCGGGTTTCCTTTTCTCTTCTCCCTCTATTTGCTCCTTCATACTAAGCTTCGAAGTATGTTCGGAAGAACCCGTGATTCTGACCTCGTTACGTCCATCTATAGGCGAGGGATTCTCAAGTTTGTGCTCATCTAGCACCCCGATCACGGGAGCATCTGGTCTACGAGTATACCTAGTGTGAAATACTTCTATCATTTTCTCTTCCCTCTCCGTGGCGACATCGCTTCTTGGAGTTGGTTTGAGATCAGAATGCCTACGTGAAGTCATAAAAGACAAACGTTAGAATACATCTATTACTCGCCGAAAGCGATGGTTTCTTGAACTCTAGAAGGAAAAGCTAAATACCGACTTTCGGTGGACTCTCAGCTGTTTTAGGAGTCTCACCCTCTAGAATAGGGGATAGAATGTGAACATCATGCCCGGGCTTTTCTGGGTCATAACCAACAAGCTGCTCGGGAGGATCGAGTGATAAGCTATTGGTCGGCTAAGCGGAAGGAGGAATTGGAGACGCAGTGTCGGATGGGCCAATAATATCGTCCTTACCCTTTGATGGAGAGGAGTCTCTACTGAAGAGGGCTTTTGCTATGGATAAGTTGGAAGCTCTTTTCCTCGAAGCACTTCCTTCACAAGAGCTTCTTCATCAATCTCTTCGGTGCCCTGCTCAACATTTTTAATTTTTATTAAAGTATACCGTGCTTCGGCCAATGATTCGAGGTATCCCTCGCCTAGAAAATATAGGTCATGGTGCATGAGAACTTGAGCATTATCTCGGCAATGAGCGGATCAAATAAGCACATAATTTCTTCTCTTCCGGCTTCAGCTGCTTCCTAAAGGTGAGAATCAACTTTTGTGAGCGCCATTCTCTTACCCTCCTCGCGAACTACCTCCTTTAGGACTTTAGCCTTAGAAAGTTCCTCATTAAGATTCGTCTTTAGGAGTCGTGTTGCAACAATTTCATCGCAAAATGGTTGTGACTCTTCCTGTGCAGCAATTTTCTCTTCTTTCTCTTTAAGGAGCAGCTCCTCCAGCTCTTTAACTCGTTTAGCGAGAATATCATTTTCTTTCTGGATGGAGTCTTTCTCTAAGGCTAGAGCACCACTAAGCTGGATTGCCTCATTAAGATTTTTTGTAAGTGGCCACCAAATGACTAAATGCCTCGGATGTATCCTTAGTGTTTTTCTAGGCGGCCTCGAGATGAGATTTGTACAAGGATATCTTTTCATCCTGGGCTTTAATGATATCTTTGTTGTCAATGGCTTCATGTATCAGGAGATCAATTTCGTGTTAGACATAGACATCGTTGTTGCAGGCGATGGCGCTTTGTTTGACATGCGTGGGAATAGGATGAATCGCAGAAAGAAATTTCAATCCGTCAAAGCATATCTTTGGAAAATCGGCTTTGAGCTTGGCTAAATTTCTACCGTCTATGGATCGTGTGCGAAGGCTGAGGGAATCTGCCTAGCCAGAATCACAGATTTCTTATAGGGTTCATGGGATTGTTTGGTACTCGACGAGCAATAATTTTGGTCGCGCGAAGCTTCGTATTGGGATCCCTTTTGAGTAGATTTTTCCCTACTATGCTTTGACCGAGGGGGAGAATCGTTTGGATACGAGGAATGACTATAAGTTTTTCTTTTGGAAGATGATGACTCTCTTTGATGATAAGCTCTATTGTCGCTATCATCCCTATCTCGTCGCCTACTTGATCTTGAATCCCGACTGGAATGTAGAAGATAGAGAATCCACGAAGGCAGTCAATGTCGTATGTATGCCCCATACCACCTACACAGAAAACCAAGTGAGGACGAGTTAGTGGGAATCATGCCTAAAATTCAAGTGCAGGGTGAAGTGTAAGTGATTGTTTGCATGTCATGGTGCTTCCCCCCAAAGGACCAGTGCTTTTTGCTTTACTTATTGGAGTTTTCTCTTCTTGATGGCAAGCCTGAGGACCTTCATCTCTTCTCATGGACGAATTAAGTCCCATAGCCACAGGGTCATTAAAGCCATAATTTAGTAAGTGGTCAAGGATGGTCAGATCAGATAGACCCTTCAATGAACCCTTTAAATTTTGAGGAGATGATTTTTTCTCAACTGGAGTTATTGTATCCTTTGTGGTTCCGCCCACCATTTTCTTTTTCAACTTATAGGCTACGCACTTTTTCCTCTTTGAAATGGAGGCGGTTCATAGATGTCGGGTGCGTTAGCTATTGATGCTAAGTCGAAACTTATATTCTCGTCCGTTTCTTCTGGCACCTCGTTTTCTCTGATTTCACATTCCTCAGTCGTGTCAAGGGCCCCTCCTACAGGGGGCACCGAAGGTCAAGTCTGCTCTTCACATTTTCCTATAGAAGATCCAGTTGTAGTGGTCCCAGTTGGAAAGCTAATTCGACGACCCTCCTCTAGTAGTCCAAAGTTCAAAATTAGTTCATTGGCAATAACAGATTTGATGTCTTGGTCACTCACGGGAATTGCTCGGATGGCCTCGATGGCCATGGAATATCCGACACATTCAGGACGTGGGCAGACATCTGTAAGAGTCAGAAGAAGTTTAGAAAAGGTGCACAACTCTTAAGAAGAAGATCGAAATAAGAATAAGACTTACTCCCTTCTAGCCATCTTTTCGCAAACCTGGGAGGACACAATGCATAAAACTGCTCTTGTTTATACTGGGAAAATTTACTCCAGGCACCCGTCAAGATTTGGCATTTGGAGTGTGGCTCGAGAAATATGAAGGATGGACTGTCGGAACGTCTTTTGAAACAGTAAATATAACGGATGCCCTTGGGAGTAGGGAGTCTGAATAAGATGCTCATAAAGAGTACACAAGTACCAAGAATGGACACATGGCTATTAGGGTCTAGCTGTGCGCAAGCAATCCCGATATATCGCAACACTTCATGGAGAAATGAATTGAAAGGCCGCACACTCCAGACCCAACATATAAATTGGTTGCATGTTGTATATCCAATTAGGGCCAGGTGAGGCCGATCCTGTCCCGACGGAACCAAAATGTCATCGAAAGGGATTTCGTGGATTGAGCACACCCGACAAAGAGCGGTTTCACCCATTTTTGAAGCTTGATGAATCAATGGGATTACCTAAAACAACAACTCCATCTACGGCATCAGGAGCTGGGCATACAACAGCAGCAAGCGGATCTGGGATGCCAGGTATAGGGACTAACAGTGGGTTCGAAGTACCCACTACCTCCTGGCAAGAACTTGACTCTGTCTTATCAGAAATGGTGGCAGAGCTTGTCTTTTTGGACATATTCAACGAGCGTTTAGTGTGGATAGATACCTGTTTAAATTATAGTTGAAAGACAATCGATATCATATATAACGGCTGTTAACGTAAAAATCAAACGCTAACCCCCGATGCGAGTTGTGTAAGTGTGAAAGCACCACCAGTCGATACGGGAATCAGAAATAAGCAGGAAAATCTCAGAAAAGCAGTAAAAGACAAAGTTTTTATAGTGGTTCGGCTTATAGTCAAGCCTACGTCCACTTTATATCTCTTTATTGCTGACTCAAGTACAACTTATACAACTTTCTTCAATTACAACACACTTTAGACTACTAGTTCAAACTTCGATGTAGAATAGTATTTCGAATCCATGTCGAATGATGTAGATTTTCTCTTCAAGTTGGTCGTAATGTCCTTGGTGTTTGGAGTGCTTGAAGTGCTGTTCGAGTTGAGAAAATGGCAGAGTATTGGCGCTTCGAGAATGAGCTAAACCCCCCCCATATTGGAGTAAGGGATGTATTTATAGGAGATTTCCTGGGCGAGGTATAAGTCGTGCACGACCTAAGGTGGGTCATAGGTCGCTGGCGAGTTAAGGGAATACGAGCTACGACTTAACTGGTTCGCACTTGGTCATTTGAATTAGCTGGTAGATGGTAAGGACCTAGAGGAAAGCGGCACGATTTTATCACCAAGTACTAGGTCGTGAACGACCTAGGGTAAGTCATAGGTCGGTGGTGACTTATTGGAGTAGATAGCGACCCAACAACGTTGAGATATCCAACGTAGCGACCTAGGCTAGGTTGTTGAGCACTTCACTCCTTATATTGTTAAATCAGTAGGTCGTGAGTCGTTGGACCATTGAGTCACCTAGCCTTCAAGCTGTTAGGTCGCTGGACTATCTAATCTTTTAGGTCGCTGCTTTCCTTAATTCGTTACCTGTTAGGTCGCTTGGCATTGTTCTACCTTTTAAGTTGTCGGAGCTCTTAGGTTGCTGAGGACTAAAGTCATTAGGTCGTTCAACCTTTAGGTCGCGGGGTCCATAATTGTTAACTTGTTTATGCTTTAAGTCGCTTACGAGCCGCTTCATGTGTTAGGTCGTTAGGTCCTTATCTTGTTAACTCGTAGGTCGCTTCGGTCTCTAAGTCGCTAAGTTGTGATGCAGAGTCTCATTTCAGTTGCCTCGCTATTGCCTTGGCTCGCTAAGTCACTTAACATAGGAGTTAACATTTGCCCCTCGAAGTACATGCCTAGGTCGTAGGTCGTGTGCTTCGATCTAGTTTCGTTAGGTCGTGAGCGACCCAAGAGATAATTCGTATGGCCATTCGTCTTTTTCTTTTTACCCTATTTAAACCATTCACTCGCTCCTTCCCCTTAACTGAACTGTCTTAATAACCTCCTCCGCCATTAGTGATCTTTCGATCTTCCTAAGGCAAATCCTTTCCAATCAAGCTGTCAATTCATCACTACTTTCACATTGTGTAAGTGAATTCAACTTTTATCCAACCATGATCACCTTTAAACCTCGAAACCCCATCATCTGATCCAATCCAACTTTGTGTGCTTCACTTCACTTTTGATCGCGATGAGTTATGCTACTGTTGCGATTCATGGGAGCAAAGCAGTGAGATGGATTTGAGATGATTCGAATCGGAGTTGGGTGTGCTGGTGGTATGAATAACGGATTTAGCGGAGAGGATGATGGATTTTTCGTTGTTTGGGCGATAGTGGGTTATCGGGTTGGAGATGAGCTAGCGGGTTAAGGAGATGACATGAAATTGCCGAATAATCACTTGAAGCGACCTAACAGATTTTGGACAACCTTGAAATTCTTGCAATTTAATTGATTTGCACGGTTTCCGAATTGACCGACCTAAGAACTTTTGCGACCTTAATTGCACGTGACTTAACTTCTTAGGTCGTGTTAGCTTCCTGACGACCTTAATTGTCCGCGACTTAACTTCTTAAGTCGTGGTAGCTTCTTGACGACCTTAATTGTACGCGACTTAACTTCTTAAGTCGTGGCCGAGCTTGGACTTGAGCAATTTTGCGGCATTTTGACTTGAAGCTTTATTCTTTAACATGCATCACAACCTTAACTCGCCGGAGGATGATAATGAACTTCTTGACTTAAAAGAACGACTTAATGGAACTTTGTCTTATATTAAGTTGCTTAAACTTGTTTTCTTGCAAAAAATTGAAAGAACTTAATTTGAATCTCCAACTTGAACAGCTAGAGTGAACTGCCTGATCTCTGTTGCACTTCTTTACAGATTATACTAACTTGGAAGCTAAGAACCTGTTAAATACAACATTTGCAAAAAATGGGACGAATATAGTGCCACTAATTGCCCACATCGAATGACAGATTAGCCAATAAAATATAATCAACTTAAAGAAATTATATGAAATGTTGTGAACCAACAAATTCAAGTGATGTAGTAAAGCAATCTTAATCAACTAAAGTCGATTTGTTTGCATCAATACTGCACCTGCATCTGGACGTAAGGCGACAAGTCCTGAAATTTTACTGTCATATGTTTATTAATTTTTAATTCCAGTTATACTTGCTTGTCACTTTGTTAGTTTTACACTACACTTCACAAATTTAGGAAACGTGCACCTTCATATTTGAATATCCAGTTCCTTGTGTAGAATGTCTTCTCAAGAAGAAATAATCGAGAAACCTGAAGGAGTCTTCCCGATAGCTGAACCATTGGTTGATCCTCCGGAGAGAACTCCAACTACCTTGAGTCAGCGGACATTCAATCAACTACGTGTTCAATGTGGGATTGCCGAAGCAGATGTTAGACTTCCTGGCCCAAATGATACTGCTGACAGGCCGCCTCTTGGTTTTGTTGCCGTCAACCGTCAGATGTGCCTTTGTGGTGCCATTCCCCCTTTCAATGAGTTTGTTCATCAACTCCTTTTCCGGCTAACCATCTCTCCCTTTCAACTACATCCCAATGGCTACGCCATCCTGATGGGATTGTGTGTTTTATTCAGGAGGACACTTAATCATCTTCCGAGCTTCGAAGAAATTTTCTACTTCTGCACATTTGCAAAGAATAAAGACCACCCCTTCTTTATATTTGTGAGAAGTGCTAGAAATCGCAAACTTATTACTGATCTTTACGAAAGTGCTCACGGCTTTCTGAATTAATTGTTCTTTGTCCACTGTCCTCTAGGGTTTTATGCTATATGGAGAAATGAAAGTAAGATTGCTCATCCCTGTTTCTTCGTTTCAGCTTTCAAAGATTCGAATTGCTAAGTGCTAACTTCACTCTTTTCTTTTACCGCACTTCCTCCTCCCTCTAAAAACCCCATTCACAAGACGACCTTTGATAGATTAAGTGTCGTGCCGGCTGAAGAAAGAAGTATTAAGTTTCTGCTGAGAGATGAACTTCTGCACCAATATGAGCTTTTGCACACTTCTTGTTTCACTCAACCTCACGAAGTTCCCGATTCTCCAGCCAAATCGCCAGATGCCCCCATTTCTACTGAGGAACCTATACCGAAGGAACCTACTTCTGAAGCTTTACTGGTGAAGTGCTCTACTTCTACTGATATTGCGGGGCCATCTAACAAGCTTACACTTGCCCCGATCATCGAAGAGGAAGAGCCTTTTCATCATTCAGGGAAATCCGATGATGAGGAAACTGAGAGAGCGAGTCCTGCCAAGCAGAGTGATGATGACATTTTTGAAGGATTGAGCGATCTGATGATCACTTCACAGGAGCTCTTTAAAGACGACCCTGTTTCTGCTAGAGCTACCTCTTCAGCAGTTGAAGCAACATCCACTTTACAACAGGCTTCGTCAGCTCAAGAGTTGACGTTAGCCATAAAACCCGTCATTTCCCCGCAACCGAGGAGTGGTTCGTAGTTCGACGCGCGTAGTTTGCACGTTACACATACTTAGGATTTTTAGCATCTTTATGCACTTATATGCATTTTACTTCAAAGATTCTCAAGCTTTGCTTCTTTTCCATTTCCAGGTCTTTCAATGGGGCGACACTATTATTACGATGACTTTCAGAGTTACGGGAGACGCGGCTCTTTTGATCCCAAGAGATATCTTCCTCCTTATAGGGAGACTGACGAAGAAAGAGCTGCATGAAAAGCTCGTGAAAGGCGTGCCTACGAAGAACGTCATGAAAGACGGGACGAGCGACACGATTCTTCCCAGAGGGAAGATGATTCTGATAAACGGAAGTCCCGTGACGACAAGGGAAAAAGTCAGATTGCCGAAGATGTGAGTACAAGAGCCAAACATGGCGAAAGACCATCGTCCGAGATTTCCGAACAACCTGCTGCTCCTGTACTGCCTCAATCTCCTGCCCTGGCACGTACAGATATTCAAACAATCATTGGAAGGCCCCCATATCGAGTTGGTCTAGGCCCAGCTACTCTTCAGAGCCGATTCCCAAATTGTTTCATGAAAGGAGTGCGCTTTGATCTTGACCTGGTCCCGATCGATAAGCAGGCTATGCTGCGCAACCTTGATGCTGTCAAAGTTGACATCAAAAGAATGTCAGGTTGGCAAAAGCTTGTCGATGAGCTCTAGAGGGTAAATCGCGCGAATATTGAAGCCATGTTAACAATGGAAAACGACAAATATGAGTGGCAGAAAATTCTTGAGCAACATGACGCGGAAATGAGAAGCATCGCTACTTATAATGAAAAGCTCGAAGAGAAAGTTGAAAAACTCAAAGAAGAGCATGCCACTTCCTCCACTTCCTATTCGCAATGGGAGAAAGTGCTTCAACAACAGGTGCGAGATGCTCATGCCACTCAAATAGATGCCGAAGATAGGCTTGATGTGCAAAAAAGAATTAATGAGGGCCATACTGCTGACATCGCAGAGTTGCGAAAGAAGACTAGCTCCAAGGACGTGGAGATCGAAATCCTAAAACTTCAACTCTCTAAAGCTGAAAGAGAGCGTGATGAGGTTGTTGCTGGTAAAATTGCAGCTGAAGAGTCTCACGAAGCAACGAAGGCCAATAACAGCTCAACATTGCTTTACTTCTACTTGCGTATCGTCCTGGGGCGTGGTAGTCTCTCCTTTCTGGGCCCCAAATATGAAATAACTCTGGCCGAAGTGTGGGAGGCCATACTTGACATGTTTGGCAGCGCTGGTTATGCTGAGGAGGATTTAGAGGTAAATTATCTTGATGACGATGACCGCGCCGCTCTTGCCAGAGGAAAGGAGCGACTGGCCGAAGAGAGAGTCGGAATGGCCGAAGGAGAACATGTAGGAAAGGCAACTTTAACCGACCTAGTTCAACCTACGGTTTCAGCCGATATCGACATTGTTGGTTCCAGTTCCCATTCTCCGCCTCCTACAAAAGCCATCACTAAGGGTGCAACTGCTCATAATGGAGATGAGAGTCAAGAGAGCGGTGACGCGCGGGGCTATGAAGTTGACATAGTAAAGCCTGCTTCGCAGGTAACCTTACTGCTCATCTTGCTCAGGTGGACTGCTCGTTCGCTTCACATGAGTTTGATGAACTTCTTGATTATTTTTTAAATCTCGACATGCCACTAACTCCTCTCTTTTCGAGAAATACTGACTTTAACTTCTTTTCTTCTGTAGAGAAAGTATCGAGCATTGTTCAGACTTCCCCTCCTAAAGTTATTCCTCCCTCGTCTCTTCGGGTCACTCCTCCTTCTGCCTCTCAACCGTGGTCACAAGAAGAGCAAATAGAAGCTCTCCAAGACTTGGATGATCCCATTGCTTCACAAGAACATAGGGGAGAAGAAACTGAAGAGGGTGAAAAGATTCCGGAACTAACTGGTTCTGACGATACGCCGTTAGGAACACTTTTTACTCCAGGAAGCGGGTCTTCTTCTAAGAAAAGGGGGAAAAATGGAGTCTCAAAGAAGAAGGAAGCTTCAGCCGGCGAGAAAAAAGCAGAAGCAAGTCCAATTGTTCCCCTTTCTCCTTCTTCCCCTAATCTTTCAAGCCGGCGCAAGAAGTTGGTCATCCGGCCAGGTGCAGGCTCAAAAGGTTGAGGGAAGAAGAAATGATGGCTTTGGCCCTGTGCTTTTTATCTCGCTCTTTGCTTTTTGCTTGTATATAAGCTTGTGTTGACTGGAGATTGTGCGGGTACCAGTCCCCGCCTTCTTTTACTTTGAAACCTGCATATGTATAAAATTCTCATAGTATGAAATAAAATGATTCTTTTACTTATACAAATTTCTGTCTGTATTTGAGAATGCATTTATTTTCCGTTTTCATGCAAGTTTCTCTATTCTCTTTATGTGAAGTTGCATTAAACCTATGGTATGTTGCTTGAGCATTGTTTTTATTTTTGCAATGACTATATTATATTGCCCCCATACCATGGTTTATTGCAATCTATTTCACATTGGCAAAGTTTCGAAGAACAACTCTTCTGTTTCGAGAAGACTTGTACTCTTCCTTTAGAGAACAACTCTTCTATTTGAAGGAGTTTTGCATTTGTACTTTAAAGGATAATATTTCCATTCGAAGGAAATATTTTTCTAATTTAGTAGAATGCACTTCATATTGGAGGAGTCTTCTCTCTTTTTTTTTGTTGCGAAGTTTTTACACTTCACTTTTGGAAAAAGTCACTTTTGCTTTGGTAAGTGAATTTTACTTCATAGTACAGTAGGCCTTCCGAAAAAGGGCTTCAACCTGCTTGTGCCTATGAAGAGGGTTTTTTGTTTGATTGCGCCTCTGGGAAGAGGTCTTTTTATTTGGTTGCGCCTCTGGGAAGAGGTCTTTTTGTTTGATCGTGCCTCTGGGAAGAGGACTTTTTGTTTCTGCCTCTTGGGAGAGGCTTTTATCTTTTCCCTGTTCGCTGGGAAGCGGGCCTCCGAAGAGGGATTTTCACATTTAGACTCGTGTGAAGTTTTATTTCAGATCACGGTGAAATGTGTGCCTCTGAGTAGGGCTTTTGCCGGAAGTTTGGAGTTTCCTTCTCTCAGTTGGATGGATTCACGGGGCAGACACGAGTGTTATGTACCACCGATCAGTCCGCAAATTTCTGTCCAGAAAGAGCTCTCTTTTTCTAGCGAGGCCCGTTAGAGGTATTTTAGCATTTCAACTATGGTGAAATGGGCCACCGAAGAGGGCTTTTCACATTCCAGCACTTGTGAAATTTTCAAATCTCGGTGGAATGCGTGCCTCCGAGTATACCCGGAAGTTTCTTCCTCATGGTTGGATGGATTCACGGGGCGGACGCAAGTTACTTGGACGTTTATTTGCGCAGACTGTCTCAACTAGTGAACAAGCTCCTTGCCTTCCACTTGGGAAGGTGCCTCCGATCATCGCATGGATTCATGGGGCGGACGCAAGTTACTTGGACGCTTGTCTATGCAAACTGTCTCAGCTAGTGAACAAGCGCCTTGCCTTCCAGTTGGAAAGGTCCTCCTGGTCATTCCATACCAATCTTTTTTGTTGAGAAAGTAAACTTTCGTTTTCTGGCATGCCCCGTTCGAGGTCTTTGTCCTCTGAAGAGTTGTGCCTCCGAAGTGGGCTTGTGTCTCCGAAGAGGTCTTTGGCTGTTTGATGCTTGCTTGCCCATATCTCTTTGCCATTGATTCATATCGGCGATCCGCGTTATCTTTTCCAAACACACTTCTCTTTCAATTGCCAACAATTTCCTTTACCCAAAGAAGTATACTTCATAGTTAAGCGAGTTGGTGGGGGCAGACATAGGCTATTTAACTGGATGCTCGTTTGTACAAACAACCACAATTAGTTAGCAAGGGCCCACTTCCAGCAGAATCACTAACTTTTTGCTTGAAGCACTTCTTTCGTAGGATTTGAGTAGGGAAATTTTGAACGCCTTAGCATTTGCTTGTTGGGTGATGTCAGGGATTGCTTGGTCTTGTGATGGGTAAGCTTTGTTTTAATGGCCTACATTATTAAATCGACATTTTAGCAATACAATTGACGTATTTTATATATCGAAATAAAACAAGCAGTTTATAATAGTAAAGAACACAAGATTTATAGTGGTTCGGCCAAGAATTGGGCTTATATCCACTTTATAGTTCTTATTATTCACTTGCACTAGCTTTACAATGGCTTTCAATACAAGAATCATGCATTCATCATTCTTTTATAATATTTTATTAAAGCCTTTAGGTAAAATATGGGCGCAAATGATTGCTGTTCCAAGCTCTTGGAATTGGGTCTCCTTCGACAGTTATGAGTTTGAATGTGCCATCAAGAAGTTTTTGGCTTATGACATACGGCCTTTCCCAGTTTGGCCCAAACACGCCTGTAGGTGTCATAATTCTTTTCAAGATTAGGTCCCCAACTTCATAGCTGCATTGGCGAACTTTGGATTGAAGTTCCTGGCTATTCTTTGCTGATGATCCGCAATTCTGAGTTCTGCCTCTTCTCTTTTTTCATCAAGAAAGTCAAGGGCTTCAAATTGCAGCTCTTCATTTTTTGCTTGGTTGAAATGAATTCTTCTATGTGAAGGGACTTCTACTTCTACCAGAGTCATTGCCTCTGATCCGTATGCCAATGAAAATCGAGTGTGCCCCGTCGCAGTTTTATGTGTAGTTCTATATTCCCATAGTGCTAGTGGAAAGCTTATCGACCCAACCACCTTTCGCTTTTTCCAGCTGTTTTTTGATGGTCCATTTGATAATTTTGTTTATTGCTTCCACTTGCCCGTTTGCCTGTGGATGAGCCATTGCTGAGAAACTTTTCTGGATCTTGAATTTCTTGCAAAAATCTTGGAACTCTTCACTTTCAAATTAGGTTCCATTGTCCGTGATTATCTTTTGAGGCACACCATACTTGCAAATGATATTCTTAGTTACAAAGTTTATCATCTTCTTAGAGGTAATAGTAGCTAATGGTTCAGATTCAGCCCATTTAGTAAAATAATCAACGGCAACAATAGCATATCTGATTCCTGATTTAGCAGTTGGCAAAGGCCCGATGAGATCTATTCCCCAAATAGCAAATGGCCACGGACTGACCATCTGTGTTATCTCAGTGGAAGGTGCTCTTGGGATTTTTGCAAATCTCTGGCATCGGTCACATTTTCGGGCGTTACTTGCAGCGTCACGATTAATATCTGGCCAAAAATACCCATGGTGGATAATTTTCTTTGCTAGAGTTTTACCACCTGAATGATCTCCATACTCTCCCACGTGTACCTCGGTTAGAATTGTCTCAGCTTCTTCCTTGGTCACACATCGGAGTAATGGCATTGAGAATCCCCGCCTATACAATCGGCCATCTTGAATTATGTATCTGGAGGCTTTTCTTAACAACTTCTGCCATTCTTTTGATGTTTCTGGTAGAGAACCGTCGCACAGATATTTCAATATCGGAGTCATCCATGATTCTCGCTCCTGTGATATAGTCATGATCCAGTCAATATCCATCTCATCAATGCTTGTAGTTGACAGGATTTCCACAGGAACTAGTCCCAATAATTGAGCTTCACCAGTGCTTGCATACTTTGCGAGAGAATCTGCCTTCATGTTTTCTTCCTGGGGCATACGATTTATCATAAATGGTCAAGGTCATCGAGAAGCTCCCAGGCTCTTGACAATTAAGCGGGTAGATTTCCTCCTTTAGTTTGAAATTCTTTCTTGACTTGACACACAATTAGCTGTGAATCACTGAAGATCTGCAACATTTTGACATTCAATTCTGTAGCAATTCTCAAACCGGCAATAAGAGCTTCATACTCTGCTTCATTGTTTGTCGAATGGAATTCCAATCTTAAAGCATAACACAATGACCACCCTTCAGGGGTTTCGAGCACAACCGTAGCCCCGTAACAGTAATCGTTTCTTGCTCCATCAACATACAATTTCCATCAAATTGAGGGATTATCGGTCACTACTTCCTCACTATCACCTTTGTCTGTACATTCCACGATGAAATCTGCCAAAGCTTGTCCATTGATTGCTCTCCGAGGATGATAAGTGATGTCATATTGGCTGAGTTCAATATTCTACTTCAAAAGGCGACCCGAAGTCTCAAGGCGAAAGAGGACTTGCTTTAGAGGCTGATCAGTGAGGACTTTGATCGGATGAGCTTGAAAGTATGGCCTCAATTTTCTTGATGCAATCAGTAGACAATAGGCGAGCTTTTTTTGAATAATTCATTTCTGCCCCAGTAAACCTTTTATTAATATAGTAGACTGGGTGCTGAATTTTGGCGTCTTCCTGTACCAATGCCGCACTAAGAGCATGAGCTGAGACCGCCAAGTATACAAAAAGGTCTTCACCATTGTCGAGCTTAGAAAGTATCGGAGGAGCTTCCATATGACGAATTAACTCATCAAAAGCTTTCTGGCATTCTGGAGTCCAGTCAAAGTTTTTCCTCCCTTTCTTCAAAGCATCAAAGAATGGAATGCATTTATCAGTAGCTTTGGAAATGAATAGACTTAAAGCAGCGACTTTTCCATTGAGACTTTGCAGTTCCTTCTTCGTTCTAGGAGCTTTGACTTCTCTTAAGGCAGTGATTTGAGCAGGATTAGCCTCAATGACCCTAGCGCTCACAATGAAACCCAAGAACTTTCCGGACTCCACTCCGAATGAACACTTCAAGGGATTAAGCTTCGTTCCATACTTTCGTAGGACGGTGAACATCTCCGCTAAGTGGTCCATATGGTCTACTGCTTTCTTTGATTTAACCAACATATCGTCGACATAAACTTCCATGGTCTTTCCAATTTGTGGCTTGAACATCGCATTAACAAGTCTTTGGTAAGTTGCCCCTGCGTTCTTCAGTCCGAAAGGCATGACTTTGTAGCAGTACAGACCAACATCGATTATGAAACTCGTGTCCTCTTTATCTGGCTCATGCATTATGATCTGGTTATATCCGGAGTAAGCATCCATAAAAGATAACAATTCATGTCTCACTGTTGCGTCAACCAACTGGTCAATCCGGGGTAGTGGAAAGCAGTCTTTGGGGCAGGCTTTATTTAAATCTGAAAAGTCGATGCATACTCTCCACTTTCCATTAGCTTTCTTAACCAGTACTGGATTTGAAACCCAAATCGGATAAGTGGATTCTTTGATAAATCCATTCTCCAAGAGCCGACCTACCTCTTCTTTTAATGCCGTTGACCTTTCGGGACCCTGGGTTCTTCTTTTTTGGTTCACAGGTGTAAATTTCGGATCAATATTCAAAGTATGTACTGCAACTTCTGGTGATATTCCACACATATCAGCATGGGTCCAAACGAATACATCGAGATTTGCATTCAAGAATGATATCAAAATATTCTGAACCGCCGTATTAAGTTGTGAACACACATTCAGCACCTTGTTTGGGTCTTTTGGGTCAACAGGTACTGATACCGTCACTTCCACTGGCACCACTCGATTCAAACCTGCACTGGCTTTTCTGGGATCCATTTTTCTTCGTGCTTCGCTGCATTCGCCAGTATAGGGTCCGCCCTGTAATTGCTACAAGGTTGATTCTTTGATGCGGACTGGGGCTGCCGCATCATTTCCCATCTCTCTCTTCCTTTCCTCGCGCAGTTCTATCAGATAACATCCCGCCCCGAATTCTGATCCCCTTTAACAACACCGACCCCATTATCTGTGGGGAATTTCATGGTAAGGCATTACGGGGCGAGGATTGCTTTAAAGGCTGCAAGAGTTGGACAGCCTAGGAAGGCGTTGTAAGCATAAAATTTATCAACAATTACAAAAGTCTGCGTTCGAACGACCTTCTGCCCCTCTCCAAGTTCCACGAACAGGTCAATAGTCCCAATCGGCTGCCTGGGTTTCCCAGTAAACCCAACAATCTTTTGCAACGAAGCTTGAACATCAGCCATTGGGATCTTCAACTGATCGAAGGTCTTTTTGAAAAGAATATTGCAAGAAGCACCGCAATCAACAAGTACTCTTCTTACAATAGCTGGCCCAATGCCAGCAGAAATAACCAAGGGATCTATGGTAGGGGCTTCAACACCCATAGAATCCCTGACTCTGAAGAAAATGTCATCATTAGAAGTTTTCAGCTGCTTCAGAGGTGCAGCATCGTCCAACACAAAAACACTTTCCTTTGTTGGTGCATACTTCAATGCACGAGCGTACCATTCCATCTCACCCCAGCATTTTCCAGCTGGGTGAGGTCCTCCTGTAATCACATTAATAACGGGCCTCTCTGATTCATGAGCTGCTGCCTTTTCACTTGAGCTAGGACGATGAACAGGAGCCTGTTGTCCTTGAGTTGACGAAGTTGGGCCATTCCTGTTCCTCTTTACATATTGCTGGAGCTTGTTTTCTTTTAATAGTTCCTCAATCAACTCCTTCAAGTGACGACACTCATTGGTATCCTGCCCGGGTTTGTTATGGAACCGGCAAAACCTTCCATTCTTCTCAGCTTTCTTATTAACCATCTGGTTATATGGTGCGGGGAATTCAATCGTGTTTTTGTTTTCAAAGTAGATATTCTCCGGGGTATCAGTCAGAGGAGTGAAGTTGAAGGGACGATTTTTCTTTGTATCTCCTTGCTTCTTCTGACCATCGTTTCCCCTCTTCTGATTGCCAGATTCCTTCTTATTCGAAACAGCATTACTATTTCCAGCCCCTGTCGATACCACCTTAGCCGGTGCTTGGAGGCTTTCCAAGCGCATGAATTCATCGGCTTTCTTATAAAACTTGTCAAGCGAATTCGGTTCTTTCATTTTCAACCACTGCCCAAACTCACTTGCCTTATCAATAGCCCTCATCAGGTACGTTAAAATCATTCTCGGCTCTGCGTTGTCTACTTAAGCAAAAGTTATATTGAAGCGATTCAAAAAAGATCTTATGGATTCTCCTAGATTCTGCTCCAAGCCGGATAACGACATTATATGTTTCGCCTGCGAAGCGTACAATATGAACTGTTCCTTAAACTTTCAAGTCAAATCAGAAAACTGGTCCATCGATCGGACCGGCAGCTTTGTGAACCAAAATAAAGCAACTCCTTCCAGATATACCGGAAAATACCGACATTTGATCTCATCAGAAGCTCTGGCACCCATCGTGTGCCAATCATACTTGTACAGGAACTCATTAGGGTCACTCGTCCCCTTATAAGCCGGAATGGTAGGAGGAACGAACTTCCTGGGAAACTCTGCTTTCAGAATCCTTTCAGTGAATGGAGTCTTGCTCGGAGCGAACCCCCATTCTTTTTCGTCTTCCTCCCTTTGCATACTTTCCTTCATGATTTGTCAGACCATTCCTGAGAAATATTCCTCATCATTAAGGGGCTCAGCAGGACAGGCATCGGCCATCTTCTCAGAAGTTTGCCTTGACAGGCGCTCACGGAAAGTTGGCTGTTGTCTCGATCCTCCAACTTGGGGAGGTGTGTCTTTGACTTGGCCAGCTGCCCTTTGAGGAACATCTCTTTCTTCAACATCATGAACATTATCAGCAAAGTTTGGTTCGTTATTCACTGGTTGACGGTTAGCCCCAAGCAAAGCGTTCAACCTTTCCAATATCAGATTGTTTTGGGCTTCCATCTGCTAATATAGCCCAGAAACCGCAGCATCCAATTTTGCTCGCGTTACTCCGACAGTTGGAGTTGTTTGACTTAAAGGAGGAGAAGTGGCAGTAGTCTCGCGAACATCGTCGGATCTAACAAACTTGCGCTTTCTTCCAAGAGACATTATTTTTGATAAACTTCTGGTTTTTAGAGAGATCCTTTCCACAAATTTCTACGAAGCTATGATGACATTATCCTGAGTTGGTTTCTCAGTGAAAGAACCAAAAATGTTAACGTAAAAATCAAACGCTAACACCCCGATGCGAGTTGTGTAAGTGTGAAAGCACCACCCGTCGATACGGGAATCAGAAATAAGCAGGAAAATCTCAGAAAAGCAGTAAAAGACACAGTTTTTATAGTGGTTCGGCTTATAGTCAAGCCTACGTCCACTTTATATCTCTTTATTGCTGACTCAAGTACAACTTATACAACTTTCTTCAATTACAACACACTTTAGACTAGTAGTTCAAACTTTGATGTAGAATAATCTTTCGAATCCATGTCGAATGATGTAGATTTTCTCATGAAGTTAGTCGTAATGTCCTTGGTGTTTGGAGTGCTTGAAGTGATGTTCGAGTTAAGAAAATGGCAGAGTATTGGCGCTTCGAGAATGAGCTAAAAATCCCCTCCCTTATATTGGAGTAAGGGCTGTATTTATAGGAGATTTCCTGGACGAGGTATAAGTCGTGCACGACCTAAGGTGGGTCACAGGTCGCTGGCGAGTTAAGGGAATACGAGCTACAACTTAACTGGTTCGCACTTGGTCATTTGAATTAGCTGGTAGATGGTAACGACCTAGAGGAAAGCGGCACGATTTTATCACCAAGTACTAGATCGTGAATGACCTAGGTTAAGTCGTAGGTCGGTGGTGAATTATGGGAGTAGTTAGCGACCCAACAACGTTGAGATATCCAATGTAGCGACCTAGGCTAGGTTGTTTAGCCACTTCACTCCTTATGTCGTTAAATCAGTAGGTCGTAAGTCGTGGGACCATTGAGTTGCCTAGCCTTCAAGCTGTTAGGTCGCTGGACCATCTAATCTTTTAGGTCGCTGATTTCCTTAAGTCGTTACCTGTTAGGTCGCTTGGCAGTGTTCTACCTTTTAAGTCGCCAGATCTCTTAGGTCGTTGAGGACTAAAGTCATTAGGTCGTTCAACCTTTAGGTCGCGAGGTCCATAATTGTTAACTTGTTTATACTTTAAGTCACTTACGAGCCGCTTCATGTGTTAGGTCGTTAGGTCCTTATCTTGTTAACTCGTAGGTCGCTTCGGTCTCTAAGTCGCTAAGTTGCGATGCAGAGTCTCATTTCAGTTGCCTCGCTATTGCCTTGGGTCGCTGAGTCGCTTAGCATAGGAGTTAACAATGGCAAAGTATTTCCTCATCATATGTGTGAATAGTTCGACAATTTAAGCTAAGAGTGAAGACAAATTAAAGCCCTAAGGAATAGAATGACACAAAAAAGCTTAAAAATTAATACCTTTGAAGCCTGTTATTACTAACCGTCACTAAATTTTGTCCTATGGTTGGAAGTAGAAGTCCTGGGATCAGACATTAGCATCGTATGCTGTGAAGACTATTGCTTGGCTTTATTGAGTTAAAAATGCATTCACGATCATTAAGATTATGGAGTTGTTATGCCGAATCAGTTCTACATGTTTGTATGCTTTGGTTCTTGTTGTCGTTCATTTTTCTACGATCAAATTTGGCAATGTGTAGTCTTCGATTATATTATGTTTAAGTTGAGATGGTTATGATAGCTAAGGATAATCCTAATGACCCGGTCCGAACTGACCAACCTTCTTATTGGCTACCCAACAACTTCATAGACTAAGACAGCCGAGACCCACTCGATCTCCTTTCCCACTCCTTAATCTCCTAACACCTCTCTCAAGTTATACCGAGCCACTCTCCTAGACACCGACGCATAATGTCCCCCTCAAATACTGGCGGGTACTCCGACTCAAGATAACGAACCACTCTCTTTCCCTCGATATCGAACCAACCCCTCACCAACATACTGAGCATAATTTCCATCAAGGAATTACCTAACAATCCCTATTCCAAACACCTTTGGTTCCACTTCCTAACACTCTGCACCACCGACCTAAAAATTCAGGTTGCGCTACTTCTCTCCATGGTCCTTAGGAAAACTCCCGGCCTAAAGCACATCCCATCTCCAAATCAACTCCCCTCATTATCATTAGTTCCTACCGAATCTAGCCGAAGAAAGCCCATGAACTTGACTTCGCACGAGATTCCTTGCTTAGAAAAATAAGTCGAGTGCGAAGTTCATACCTACGAGAATGAGTTGAAGCTTATAAGAACTGTTGGATTTGGGATTGAATTTCGTTTGAGTTTAAGGCTGTAGGAGTTGCGAGATGGATTTCTTGGATTCGGGGAAGAAAGGAGAATTGGAATGTTGGCTGAGGTTCGAGAAGAGATAAGTAAGAAGTCTTGTGAAAAAGTGAAAGAATGGGGAAGGAGAGAGCTTTATTACGCAGCAAAGGGAAGGCGAACGGGTAGATGCCTTTAGAACCGGTCCGTGCACTTCGAGTGTGTCGTGGGGAATGAGACCGTGTTCATACTGGCCGTGTGGGCTGGTGATGGCATGCCAACTTGTTTTCTACCGGAGTCACCAGATGAGTGGGTCGGTCTCTTAAATGTCGATCCACTCATAAAAAACATAATAAAAATAATAAATAAAATTATAATAATAAAATAAAAAATATATATAAGTGTTCAATTTTTTCTATTAAGTTGGACCACTTCTTGTACACGCATGTGAAGGCAAATTTTGCCCTTCAATTCAACGTTCAACCACTTAGATATTTAACTGACTTTGCAAAATGATTTGCACTTTTTTTTTCAAATTTTAATTTAAAAATTCCTATTTTAAATTTTTACTACGATGGTAATAAAATCACGGTTGTTACAAACTCCCCCTACAAAAATTACGTCCCTACAATTTTCATACTGGAAGTTGTTTATAACACCAATTATTTACCACAACAAAGGTTAAAATAGAAAAAATTAATAAGAGTGCTCACCCCCACCCGAAGAGGAGAGAAAACCAGGATAGGAACGCTCGATGAATTCTTTGGTTTCCCAAGTGCAATCTTTGGGGTTTGCGGACCATTGAATTGTAACAAGCCTGTATTTTATGATTTTTTTTGCATATTTTAATTATTTTAATTAAATTTTTGATTTAAAAACTTATTTTATTTATTTTGAATGATAAACTTTAGTTTTGATATGAATTATCATTCCAAAGCATGACTAAAAGAATATTTTCCAAAAAGTGAATTTTGGTCAAAATAATCAAACTTTGACTTTTAATTTAAATTTTTAAAAGTTTGAAAATTTAAATTTTATCTTTTATTATGAAAGTACATAAAATTTTAAGAACACTGCTTTTCGTTTCGTTGAAAAGGATTTAAATTGCAAAAGTTATACTGTTTTCAATATTGTGTGTATATTGGGTTATTCAGCAATAGTCTTTATTTTAAATTATATAAATGACATTTTTAATTGATATATCTTATTCTAACATGTATATTTATTTTATATTATGTATATTTTGACTTTTAATTATTTTTAAAATGATAATAGAATTTTTCCGAAATTTACTGTATTTATTTCCTATTTTTAAAGGCTGTTTCTATTTTTCTGCTATTTTCTTCATCTAAACTACATTTAAATAATTTTATTTATTTATTTTGTGAATGTATTTTTTTTGTTATTATCTTTATTTATAAATATTTTTCAAGTATATAAAAATTTTCCAAAGTCCATTGTATTTATTTTCAAATTTTCTAACCTAGTTTCTGTTTTCTTTGCCATTTCTTTAATTTAATTATATATAATTAAAATTTAGTAATTTGTTTTATACATTCACTTTTATTTGCTATGTTTTACTTTATTAATATTCATTTTTCATGTATTTATTTTGAATAGATTTTTCCAAAGATTATATGAGTTGTTTTCAATTTTAAAGCCTAGTTTGCAATTTTAAGCCATTTTCTTAATTTAAATTCTATTTAATTTAAATTTAATTATTCATTTTATATATTTATTATTATTTCTGATCTATTATCTTTATTTCTCATTTTATATGTATTTATAAAATTATAAATTATATATATGAAATTTGAAAGGGTTAAAGGCTAAGAAACGTAATGTCGTTTCACGTTTCTTTTACACTTTCTTTGTCATCAATACATCTGTTATTTTAGCCACTCCTTACTCTATCTCCAGCCGACTTCCCTTTCTTATTTTTCACAAAATTTTCTCTTTCTCAAAACCTAAAAAATTCATGGCCTCCATCTTGCAAGTTTTGGTAATGGCTTCCCTTTCTTTTTCTTATTTTTCTTCTTATTTTTCTATGAATTATGCCTTGTTTTCACATGCTTTCTGCTAGACTTCTCCTCCATAGCCGCAGCCACAAACTCCTACACCTCTTCCCCTCCATCACCACCACCTATGCTTCCAGCCATGACTGAGGCCGAGCCATCCATGGTGGTCAAACCCTTCAGAATTGCAACCTACATGCCAAAAACAATGTTTGTTGACCATTTTGGCCTCATCCACTTCAACCACCACCCTAACCACCACCATAGCAGCAACCACCACCTCTGACCTGATCACCACACACCCCTCCAACCTCTGTCCTGTCATGGTGCACCCACAGGCCGAGCACACTTCCATGGCCGAGCCCTCTAGCCAACCAAAACTCCATTTGTTTGCCTAAGACCCTTCACCTCTTGATGTATGAAACTCCACCTTGCTCATGACATGAACCCAACCCATGCTAGCCTAGACCTGAGCCAAAACTTAACCAAATCTGAACCAAACTATACCCTAGGCCGTGACAAAGGTTTGAGGAATCAAGGCAAAAAGTTTGGCAATTCGTTTCTCTTTTATTTCAAAGTTATTGCATTTTAAAGTCATATTGAATTATGTTGTTTTGATTGTTTGTTTTGGGTTGTACACAAGAGTTGTAGCTTGGATTCGCTCTTCACTCAAGTCCGTAATTGTGTCATCATGCTTTGTTTTCTGTTGTGCCTTTGGTTTTGACATCTTCAGCTATTATAGGTGAGTAAATCTCACACGACATTTATACTTATGCAGTTGTGAAACAACAACAACTGAATGTGTAGAAATATTTATGATGTTATAACTGCCATGTGATTTTATATATATATATGATGTTAACATGTTAAATTTTATGTCATATCACCTGTTACATGTCACATCACCTGTTACTATTGTATATTGTTAAACTGTTCATTTTTGATCTGTCTATCACACTCCAAGTTCCCTGTAGGTTAGAAATCACTATGGGTTGAAATGATGTATACCCGAACGGATTTTAGAATAAGGAAAAATCGTTATGGGCTGAAATGATAGGCCTGAACGGTTTTTAAATTATTCATTTTGACTTGGGATTGCGGGTTTGAAATGATAACACCCGGATTTTCTTTGTAAATTACGGGTTGAAATGATATTTTACACGTATCACTTACCTAGCGTAGAAAATTATATACAGGCCCGTAGTTAAAAAATGTTTTTCTAAAAAAATTTATAATATTTTAGAAATTTAATTTTTATACTATTTTGATTTGAAATTAAATAAAAATATAATTTTTGTAAAGTATTATTTATTTTCTGGAAATCTATAAGTTAAATAAATTATGGGGAAGTTAGAAAATATGAATGTAAGTTATTTTGGAAATTTGGACTTAATTTTTAATGGAATTTAAATAACTTTGAAAATATGATAAAATTATGATATTTTGAATCTAAATCAATTTAAAATGATTTTATAACATATTAATGATTTTGAATAAAGTTAAAATGTGAAATGAATGGATATTTTAAGTTGAAATTTTGGAATATAACTAAAATTGGAAATTTATGAAATTGACTTAAAAGTGAACTTTTAGTTAAGTAAATAAAAATAAAATTAAGTTATATTTGAGAATTCGAACTTAAGTGTTAATTTGAAATTTAATGTAATGAATTTAAAATTGAACATTTCATTTTAATAAGTGAATTATTATTAAATCTTGATTTTTGAATGGAACTTTAACTTTAGAAAATCATGAACTTAAGGAAAATTAAATGATGTTTATAAATGTGAAAATGTATGATTTTACGAGTTAAAAATGTTTTAAATAAAAATATAATTGGTTGAGAAATTATATTGAATATTTGAGGTTAATTTACTGCATTTTTGAAATGATATTAATTACAATGTAAATGATATTACAGCATTTGTAAATGCTGCAGTTGATGATAATGAATTAAAAAGCTATTGAATTAAAATCTATTATGGCAAGTGTTGTATGTGCTGTAATTTTTGAATTTAACTAATTTTATTTGAAACTTAAGTAAATCCTATTACAACATTTTAAAATGTTGTCTTTTGTCAAATTGAACCGTTTGAATGTAACTTTCCTTAACGTTCTCTAAATGCTGCGTAAAGTGAAATTTCACTGTTTTGATAAACGTAAGTGAATAAATGAACTTTGGAAGTTGAAATTTTTTGGAAATCTAATAATTTAATTATGAACATGATAACTTCATTTTAATGATTAAAAAAAAAAGATTTTTTTTGGAATATAAACTGTTTTGAAATATGAATTGAAATGGTATTCTAAATTGAATAAAATGAATAATGATTGAAATGTGGTTTCGAAAAGATATGATATTTTGATATATTAAAACGATTGAAATGTGGTTTCGAAAAGATATGATATTTTGATATATTAAAATGATTGAAATGTGGTTTCGAAAAGATATGATATTTTGGAAATGAAGCATTGAAAAGTTATGATATGTTGATATATTATAAATGATTTGAAAGGAAGTTTTGAAAGGATATGATAATTTAATATATTGAAATGGTTAGAAATGACTTGATATTTATTTTGATAAATATTTGAATTGAAAGATATGGTGTGATGATATATTGAAATGGTTTGAAAATGATTTAATCTTTATTTTGATAAAGATCTGGGTTGAAATGACATTTTATTTTTGAAGTATAAAATTTTATTTTAAAGTTATAACAACGGGTTATAATAACGATTGGTTGTTAAAGAGACCGGGATCCGATATTGTCTTATAGCCGGCCAATACCGAAAACCACTTTAACAACTGTGTACGCGGTGGAGATTCCAGAATGAAGTAGGATGGTGGCGACGTTCTCGAGGTATATTACGTGGACCCAACTCCTGTGAGTTGGCATAAATGACTAAAACAGGAGCTATACCAGGCTACACAAAGGGTCGCACCCTTTCATCAAGCATGCTCCATCGGAAACCATTCTATTACTTTTGTGATTCGATATGTGGCGCCACTTTGATTCGGGGGTATTGTTCGAGGTGGGCGGAAGCTGCTGGCTTGCCGTCACCACCGGTCCGGGAGTGCAAACGGTGTATCCACCCTGGCATTGCCTCGCATGCCGTGTCATCTCCTTATATCGAGCCCACTACAATTTTGGTTTTAAAGATCCGACCGCGTTAAGGTTCACCATCCCCTTAACGCTATTTTCTATATGATTATACTTTACTGATTATACACTATTGTATATAGCGTATATTACTACATAGTAAATTGTTTAACGGATCCTTAGAGGATGGGCGGTCCCAAGCATCTTCTAAGTTACTTGTACCTTTGCTACAGTTCACTTGCGTTGGTTTACATTGTATAAGCATGTATGTCCTGACTCGAGTGTTTGTATTTTTATTTACGCTCGGGTCAGCCTGAGTTATTCACAGATTTGGATTTCCACTTTCTAGAGATTGGAATACCTGGAGATTATCTGCTTGTCAAGTTTCATCTTTTCAGTTCGGTTGTTCTATTCAGCTTTTACTTGGTTATCATATTTAAACTTCTGTTATACTTTATTTCTTCTATTGTATCTTATGTAACTCTGATATATTTATATAGTAGCTTCATGAATTACTATCTCTTTCACTTCCGCTGCATTATTATTACTCTGTGTCTGTGATCTGTGATTTTATTTACTGTATATTCTGAGATTTTCCAAAAATTTTATTTACAACGCGGTATTTTGAGCAATTCAATTCCGTCATGAGTGTCTACCTTTACACTTATAATGGATCCGAATGGTTGAAAATACCCGGTTGTTACAGTTGGTATCAGAGCTTTGGTAGCTCTAGGCAAAACTCAACAAATGGAGTGAATGTATTTACAGAATCTCTTTCATTCGAGTTTGAATCTCTTCCTTTTTGACTCGATTCCTTTGAATTTTGGAACATTCCCTACGGTTCAAAAATCCATTCGTATCCCTCACTATTCATCTTCTTTTGACTCTAGAGTATTCCATAACTCCGCTTCGAATGATCTTTTTAGTGAGTCGGCGGTCACGCCAATTTCAAATTGAATTGGAAAAAAAGGGGGAAAAGTCCCTTACAATTAGCATCGATTCACCAGAGATTCTTATCTATCCTTGGTTTAGATGCTAATACTTTTGTTATTTCAAACTCTAACTCTTGAGATCGAATGTAGATTTACCCCAGAAAATCCACACTGATCTTATTCTTTAAGTCACGGTTGACCTGGTAAATGTTGCCAGTGATTTATTTAAGCTTATCCACCTCCCTATTTTGTTATTTAATCATCTTGTCTTTGGTTTCCAAGCTATCTTCAAACATTTTGAATTGTACTTGTAAATCTATGTTTTGTTTATATATTGTGTTGTTTGAGTTGTTGATGTTGAATTGGGTTTCTGATCGATTCTTCTAATCAACGCTATCGATAAGATTTCCAAAACACTTTGACAGAACAAACTGACACAATATTATTTTAAAATTTGGTTAATGAAATAAATTTTGATATTTAAGTAAATTTATTGAACTTAACAAACTGATTTAAATTGATTATTTGAAGTGATAATACTTGATTTATCATTTATTGTTCTATAAATGAATTTATAGATAGTTGTTTATAAATTGATTTGGGAACTGAAATGAATTTTGAACAAGAAATTTGTGAATTTAATTTCCGATGGTTTCAAACCTTGTGTTTAAAGTTTTAAAAGGTTATATTATTTAAAATATTTTCAAATAGAAATTTGTTTCCAAAGAATTTTAAAGTTTAAAATTAGTGCTCATCTCATTGTCGCTGGGAAATAACTTCGGTGATGACTGCAGCATCATCGACGTTCATTTTCGAGTTTTGAAGTGAAGAGACGCCCTGTAGTCTTGCTACAGCTTTGTTTTGGGAATTTAATTTGGTTTGAATTTTCTAAAATATGACTTGATTTATAATATATAATATAGATATCTGATTTAAAAATTTGATTCGATAAATTATGTACATACATTTATTTATCTCTAAATGGGTCGAAGAAATCGAAAATTTAATTCTTAAATTTTATTTTTAAAGAATAATTTCAATTAAAAAAGAAAATCAAAATTTTTGAATAAATGATTTAAGCTTGAAATGATTGAATTGGAAAGTTTTATTTGTATAATACAATTGCATTCAAATATAACTTACCTTAATTTCAGAAGTTAACAATGTAATTGGATAATATACAATATAAAAGGATTTTATAAATAAAATTTGAGTGGTTATAATAAACGTTATACACTTAAATTTTAGTTGAAAAAAAAGAAGAGATTAACAAAGGTAAATATAATAAATGGTAATTGAATAACTTACAATAAAATAATGTTAAAAGAACTAAGAATAAAGGAAAGCAGTTATAATAAGTGTAAGTATGTTTAACATAAGTGATAAATATATTGGGAGGAATAAATTTAATTTTAGTTAGGAATAAAGAAAAATTAAATGTATTAAGTACATTATGAGTATAATAAATGATTATTTTTCAAACCCTTTGGTTTTAAAAATTGTTAATTTAAGATGATTGGATAATAAGATAATGGAATTTGAGATAGTTAAGATTTATTTAACTTGTGTAAAAGATTTATTCTTTATTTAAGGTGAAATTTCCATGCTTTCAAATTTATTTGCTTATTTTGTTTTTCAAACTATCTTTTGGTTGTCCTTGTCATCCTCATCTTGCTATAGACTGGTATAGGCATCTTTCTACAATCTTTCTGTTTAGAAATCTTCTATAATCTTTGATAATCTTTGGTACTCATTCTGAATCCACCATTTCGTGCTTGTGTTCTTGATTCCGGAGGATCTTGGAAAGATCATCTCCACCTTGTTAAACTTACCTATCACAATAGTTATCATGTATAATTTCCTTCTCCTTGTCATCTTGTCCTAATCTTGTTTCACTCTATCTTTTTCTGTGCTTTCCCGTACCTCATTCCTTTACGGGGACGAAAAGTTTCGAGTGAGGGAGAGTGTAACAACCCTGTATTTTATGATTTATTTTTTTGTATATTTTAATTATTTTAATTAAATTTTTTATTTAAAAACTTATTTTATTTATTTTGAATGATAAACTTTAGTTTTGATATGAATTATCATTCCAAAGCATGACTAAAAAGAACATTTTCCAAAAAGTGAATTTTGGTCAAAATAATCAAACTTTGACTTTTAATTTAAATTTTTAAACGTTTGGAAATTTAAATTTTATCTTTTATTATGAAATTTCATAAAATCTTAAGAACAATGCTTTTCGTTTCGTTGAAAACGGATTTAAATTGCAAAAGTTATACTGTTTTCAATATTGTGTGTATATTGGGTTATTCAGCAATAGTCTTTACTTTAAATTATATAAATGACATTTTCAATTGATATATCTTATTCCAACTTGTATATTTATGTTATATTATGAATATTTTGACTTTTAATTATTTTTAAAATGATAATAGATTTTTTTCGAAATTTACTGTATTTATTTCCTATTTTTAAAGGCTGTTTCTATTTTTCTGCTATTTTCTTCGTCTAAACTATATTTAAATAAAAAAAATTATTTATTTTGTGAATGTATTTTTTTATTATCTTTATTTATAAATATTTTCCAAGTATATAAAATTTTTCCAAAGTCCATTGCATTTATTTTCAATTTTTCTAACCTAGTTTCTGTTTTCTTTGCTATTTCCTTAATTTAATTATATATAATTAAAATTTAGTAATTTATTTTATACATTCACTTTTATTTTCTGTGTTTAGTTTATTAATATTCATTTTTCATGTATTTAAATTTGAATAGATTTTTCCAAAGATTATTTGAGTTGTTTTCAATTTTAAAGCCTAGTTTGCAATTTTAAGCCATTTTATTATTTTGAATTTTATTTAATTAAAATTTAATTATTTATTTTAGATATTTATTCTTATTTCTTATTTTTTATCTTTATTTCTCAGTTTATATGTATTTATAAAATTACAAATTATATATATGAAATTTGAAAGGGTTAAAGGCTAAGAAACGTAATGTCGTTTCACGTTTCTTTTACAGTTTCTTTGTCATCAATACATCTGTTATTTTAGCCACTCCTTACTCTATCTCCAGCCGACTTCCCTTTCTTATTTTTCACGAAATTTTCTCTTTCTCAAACCCTAAAAAATTCATGGCATCAATCTTGCAAGTTTTGGTAATGGCTTCCCTTTCTTTTTCTTATTTTTCTTCTTATTTTTCTATGAATTATGCCTTGTTTTCTCATGCTTTCTGCTAGGCTTCTCCTCCATAGACACGGCCATAAACTCCTACACCTCTTCCCTTCCATCACCACCACCTATGCTTCCAGCCATGACCAAGGCCGAGCCATCCATGGTGGTCAAACCCTTCAAAATTGCAACCTACATGCCGAAAACAATGTTTGTTGACCATTTTGGCCTCATACCCTTCAACCACCACCCTAACCACCACCATAGCAGCAACCACCACCTCTGATCTGATCACCACACACCCCTCCAACCTCTGTCCAGTCATGGTGCACCCACATGCCGAGCACACTTCCATGGCCGAGCCCTCTAGCCAACCAAAACTCCATTTGTTTGCCTATGACCCTTCACCTCTTGATGTATGAAACTCCACCTTGCTCATGACATGAACGCGACCCATGCTAGCCTAGACCTGAGCCAAAACTTAACCAAATTTGAACCAAACTATACCCTAGGCCGTGACAAAGGTTTGAGGAAGCAAGGCAAAAGGTTGGCAATTCGTTTCTCTTTTATTTCAAAGTTATTGCATTTTAAAGTCGTATTGAATTGTGTTATTTTGATTGTTTGTTTTGGATTGTACACAAGAGTTGTAGCTTGGATTCGTTCTCCACTCAAGTCCGTAATTGTGTCATCGTGCTTTAATTTCTGTTGTGCCTTTGGTTTTGACATCTTCAGCAGTTAGTGGTGAGTAAAGCTCACACGACGTTTATACTTATGCAGTTATGAAACAACAACAACTGAAAGTGTAGAAGTATTTATGATGTTATAACTGCCATGTGATTTTATATATATATGATGTTAACATGTTAAATTTTATGTCATATCACATGTTACATGTCACATCACCTGTTACTATTGATATTGTTAAACTGTTCATTTTTGATCTGTCTATCACACTGCAAGTTCCCTGTAGGTTAGAAATCACTATGGGTTGAAATGATACATACCTGAATGGACTTTAGAATAAGCAAAAATCTTTTGGGCTGAAATGATAGGCCTGAATGGTTTTTAAATTATTCATTTTGACTTGGGATTGCGGGTTTGAAATGATAACACCCGGATTTTCTTTGTAAATTACGGGTTGAAATGATATATTAACCGTATCACTTTACCTAGCGTAGAAGATTATATACAGGCCCGTAGTTAAAATATGTTTTTCTAAAAAAAATTAAATATTTTAGAAATTTAATTTTTATAATATTTTGATTTGAAATTAAATAAAAATATAATTTTTGTAGTATTATTTATTTTCTGGAAATCTATAAGTTAAATAAATTATGGGGAAGTTAGAAAATATGAATGTAAGTTATTTTGGAAATTTTGACTTAATTTTTAATGGAATTTAAATAACTTTGAAAATATGATAAAGTTATGATATTTTGAATCTAAATCAATTTAAAATGATTTTATAACATATTAATGATTTTGAATAAAGTTAAAATATGAAATGAATGGATATTTTAAGTTGAAATTTTGGAATATAATTAAAATTGGAAATTTATGAAATTGACTTAAAAGTGAACATTTAGTTAAGTAAATAAAAATGAAATTAATTTATATTTGAGAAATCGAACTTAAGTGTTAATTTGAAATTTAATGTAATGAATTTAAAATTGAACATTGCATTTTAATAAGTGAATTATTATTAAATCTTGATTTTAGAATGGAACTTTAACTTTATAAAATCATGAACTTGAGGAAAATTAAATGATGTTTATAAATGTGAAAATGTATGATTTTACGAGTTAAAAATGTTTTGATGGTTGAGAAATTATATTGAATATTTGAGGTTAATTTACTGCATTTTTGAAATGATATTAATTACAATGTAAATGATATTACAACATTTGTAAATGCTGTAGTTAATGATAATGAATTAAAAAGCTATTGAATTAAAAACTATTATGGCAAGTGTTGTAAGTGCTGTAATTGTTGAATTTAACTAAGTTTATTTGAAATTTAAGTAAACCCTATTACAACATTTTAAAATGTTGTCTTTTGTCAAATTGAACCGTTTTGAATGTAACTTTCCGTAACGCTCTCTAAATGCTGCGTAAAGTGAAATTTCACTGTTTTGATAAACGTAAGTGAATAAATGAACTTTGGAAGTTGAAATTTTTTGGAAATTTAATAATTTAATTATTAACATGATAACTTCATTTTAATGATAAAAAAAAGATTTTTTTTGGAATATAAACTGTTTTGAAATATGAATTGAAATGGTATTCTAAATTGAATAAAATGAATAATGATTGAAATGTGGTTTCGAAAAGATATGATATTTTGATATATTAAAACGATTGAAATGTGGTTTCGAAAAGATATGATATGTTGATATATTATAATGATTGAAATGTGGTTTCGAAAAGATACGATATTTTGGAAATGAAGCTTTGAAAAGTTATGATATGTTGATATATTAAAAATGATTTGAAAGGAAGTTTTGAAAGAATATGATAATTTAATATATTGAAATGGTTAGAAATGACTTGATATTTATTTTGATAAATATTTGAATTCAAAGGTATGGTATGATGATATATTGAAATAGTTTGAAAATGATTTAATCTTTATTTTGATAAAGATTTGGGTTGAAATGACATTTTATTTTTGAAGCATAAAATATTGTTTTAAAGTTATAGCTACGGGTTATAATAACGATTGGTTGTTAAAGAGACCGGGATCGGATATTGTCTTATAGCCGGCCAATACCGAAAACCACTTTAACAACTGTGTACGCGGTGGAGATTCCAGAATGAAGTAGGATGGTGGCGACGTTCTCGAGGTATATTACGTGGACCCAACTCCCGTGAGTTGGCATAAATGACTAAAACAGGAGCTATACCAGGCTACACAAAGGGTCGCACCCTTTCATCGAGCATGCTCCATCGGAAACCATTCTATTACTTTTATGATTCGATATGTGGCGCCACTTTGATTCGAGGGTATTGTTCGAGGTGGACGGAAGCTGCTGGCTTGCCATCACCACCGATCCAGGAGTGCAAACGGTGTATCCACCCTGGCATTGCCTCGCGTACCGTGTCATCTCCTTATATCGAGCCCACTACGATTTTGATTTTAAAGATCCGACCGCATTAAAGTTCACCATCCCCTTAACGCTATTTTCTATATGATTATACTTTACTGATTACACACTACTGCATATAGCGTATATTACTACATAGTAAATAGTTTAACGGATCCTTAGAGGATGGGCGGTCCCAAGCATCTTCTAAGTTACTTGTACCTTTGCTACAGTTCACTTGAGTTGGTTTACATTGTATAAGTATGTATGTCCTGACTCGAGTGTTTGTATTTTTATTTAGCTCGGGTCAGCCTGAGTTATTCACATATTTGGATTTCCACTTTCTGGAGATTGGAATCGCTGGAGATTATCTACTTGTCAAGTTTCATCTTTTCAGTTCGGTTGTTCTATTCAGCTTGTACTTGGTTATCATATTTAAACTTCTGTTATACTTTATTTCTTCTATTGTATCTTATGTAACATTGATATATTTATATAGTAGCTTCATGAACTAATATCTCTTTCACTTTCGCTGAAATATTATTACTCTGTGTCTGTGATCTGTGATTTTATTTACTGTATATTCTGAGATTTGCCAAATTTTTTATTTACAACGTGGTATTTTGAAAAATTCAATTCCGGCATGAGTGTCTACCTATACACTTATAATGGATGCGAATGGTTGAAAATACCTGGTTGTTACATGAATTTTCACAAGCGAGACTTATTTATTCCGAAGGCGTCTAACCTCCGAAGCTAGAACACGAATAGGATTTTGCACCATAGACAAGTCGGGTGAGATCTCAAGATCATGCAGCATATGAGGATCAATAATAGAATCTGAATCTCGAAGGCATCGACGAAGCTGGGATACATGAAATATGTCATGAATTCCCGAAAACTGGATATGTAGCGATATACGATAAGTTATAGGGCCAATGCGTTCCGTAATAGGAAACGGTCCAATCTATCGAAGAGCCAAATTCTCGGAGCTACTAAAACGCACCACACCCTTCATTGGAGAAACACGAATGAATACGTGATTGCCAACAGAAAATTCCAAAGGCTTCCTATGATGATCGACATAAGATTTCTGCACATTCTGAGCCTCTTTCATTCTCCGTCTAATAATATCAATCTTCTTTGAAGATTCACGAATATAATCGGGGCCGAGAACAATCTTTTCCCCCTATTCCAACATCAAAAATGGTGATCGACACGGCCTTCCATAAAGGGCTTCGAAAGGAGCCATACCGATACTGGATTGGAAACTGTTATTATAAGATAGCTCAACAAGAGATAAGTGGTCTTTCCAACTAACACCAAAATCAAGAAAGCAAGCTCGAAGGAGATCTTCTAAGACTTGATTCACCCTTTTAGTCTGACCATCAGACTGTGGATGATAAGCTGTACTGAGATTGAGCTTAGTGCCTAAAGCTTTCTGAAGACTCCGTCTGAAACCACTAGTAAAAAGCGGATCTCTGTCACTAACAATAGAACTAGGCACACCATGAAGTCGAACGACTTCCTTAATAAACAGCTTTGCCAACAAAGGAGCAGTCCGATTGGACTTGATAGGAATAGAATGGGCTAATTTGGTCAATCTGTCAACAAACACCCAAATACTAGTATGGCCTGACCTCTAACGAGGTAGACCATCAATGAAGTCCATAGAAATCTGATCCCATTTCCATAATGGAATCTCAATAGGCTGCAAAAGACCACTGGGACGTTGGTGTTCTGCTTCAATAAGTTGACAAGTCATGCAACGACTTACATAACTTGCAACATCACGCTTCATAGCTTCCTAAAAGTATAAGCATTTCATATCAGCATACATCTTACTACTGCCTGGATGGATAGTATACTTAGAACGATGACAGTCCTCAAGAATGTCATTTCTAAGATTAGAAACATTTGGCACAATCAACCTTCCCTTCTTTCGAATACAACCATGAACATCAATATCGAAATCCTTTAGATCATCACTTCGGGATTCCGATTTACAACTCTGAATAAGATAAGAGATATTTGGATCTTGTTTCGGGGCATTGGCAATACGATCCAACAAACTAGGATGAGCTTTTGTGCTAAATAAAAGCACGGGAGAATCAAAACTGTAGGACGGTCTCTAAAATCACAATGAAATAAAGCTTCCAATATATTCCACTCTGCTAGCATCATGGAAACAACAACTTGCTGCTTGCGACTAAGCGCATCAGTAACTCGATTACCCTTACTAGGGGTATACTGAATACCGAAATCATGTAAAGCAAGAAATTCGAGCCAACGCTGTTGCCTCATATTAAGTTCTTTGTAAGTGAATAAATACTTCAGAGATTTGTGATCAGCGAAGAGAACAAAATGCTCGCCCAACAAATAACGTCGCCAAATCTTTAGAGCAAAGACTACAGCGGCTAACTCCAAATCATGGGTAGCATAATGAATCTCGTTAGGCTTTAGCTGTCTAGAAGCATAGGCAACTACTCTATCCTGAGAACAACACCCAGTCCATAACCACTGGCATCGGTATAAACAACAAGATCATGATTCCCTTCGGGAACCACTAAAATAGGAGCAAGAGTAAGGAGATCTTTTAACTTCATGAAAGAAGTCTCACACTTATCAGACCAAATAAAAGGAACAGCATTTCTCATGAGAGTGGTAAGCAGTAAAACAATACGAGAAAAGTCCTTAATGAACCGACGATAATAACCCACCAATCCAAGAAAACTACGGGTCTCGGTAATGATCTCGGGCATCTTCCAATTATGAATATATTTGATCTTGGGAGGATCGACAGAGATACCATCAGAAGAAACAATATGACCGAGAAACTTCACCTTATTCTCCTAGAAGTGACACTTGGAGAATTTGGATAAAGCTGATGCTGACGAAGAGTGCTCAAAACAATCTCCAAATGCTGAATATGATCGGCTTCAGATTTGGAATAAATAAGAATATCATCAATGAAAACCAAGACGAACTTATCGAGATATTCCCGGAATATCTGATTTATAAGATCAACAAAATACACCGGGGAGTTCGTCAAACTGAATGGCGTAACAAGCCATTCATAAGAACCATAACGAGTACGGAATGCTGTAAGAGGAATACTCTCTTCCGCAACTCATAACTGATGAAAACCGGTAGCAAGATCGAGTTGGGAAAAGAGCTGAGCGCCACCTAACTGATCGAACATGTCGTCGATTCTAAGTAATGGATACCTATTTTTGATACTGAGCTCATTAAGCTTGCGGTAATCAATGCAAAGCCTAAGAGTACCATCTGGCTTCTTAAAAAAGACAATGGAGGAGTCCCAAGGAGATGAGCTAGAATGAATAAATCGCTTGGCTTCCAATTCAGATAGTTGTTGCTTGAGTTCCTCATTTTCCTTAGCAGATATCCTCGTGGGAGGACGATTGGTAAGATGAGCAACAGAGATAAGATCAATATGGAACTCAATTGCCCTCTTCGGCGGCAAACTCGAAATAGTCTAAAAGACATCAGAAAAAATTACAAACAACCGGAATATTATCTGATCCTCCGATTTGAAGGAAGAAATGAAAGCATTCAAAGTATGATCCATGTTTCGAAATATAATAGATAACTTCTCGATAGCATTGGGATGCTTGAGATATAAAGTTCTTTCCGGACATAGGATTTGAACTTCATAATGGACGAGCCAATCCATACCCAATATCATATCAAAACCAAGATGATCCATAACATGCAGATTCGCATGAAAGGTAAAACCACATAGAATAATCTCAACATCAACACATAACAAACCAAGAGTAGCGGATCCACCAATAGGATTCACAATCCTCAAAGGGTCGCAAAGATTAACAACATCCAAAGGAACAACATTAACAAGCTCCTTTTGTGAGAAATGCGGATTACGGATCTTAAAGCTAGGATTAACACTAGAGGGTGAGGGGGTGAATAGTGTTAACAAAGAATTACTAAATCTTTTTGAGTTTATGTTAATTTAGACACCGATGTATGCAATATACAGACACAGATATGATCACAGAAACAAACACAGATGCAGAAATAAAATAAAAAACAGTAAAGGAAAGAGCATACCGGATTTTATACTGGTTGGGAGTTACCGTACATCCAGTCCCGCAAGACAAGTACAGATTTCCTTTTAAAAACAATTGTACAATTACGCCCTCGGTTTCGAGGCTACGAGGTGCACCCTCTAGAATTTCTATCCTCTGGGTAGAGATACTTGATTTCTGGGCCACAAGTTTACCCAATTGATTTACCAAGGCTACAATCACACCTTTTCTCTCTTGATTGATTTCCAAGGCTACAATCACACTTTTTCTCGCTTAATAGATTACAAAGAAGTCTATAACTCTGAATAGCACTGAGAACCTTGTAGAGATAGTGATAGAGAATCAAACTAGAAGTAATCGAGTTCGATTCAATGTTGATTTCGGTAGAGTAATGGTAAGAATATGAATTAAGAAATATGGAAGAAGAAGACTGAAAAACCAGAAAATCTAATATAAAATTCATTGAAACTAACCCCTATTTATAGAAGGACAACATCCAAGTCCATTCGTGAAGAGTTGTGACGAATAAACACTTCTTTTAAAAATTAAATTTTGAATTCAACTAACACCATGTCGACATGGTTGCCTTAGGAAAAAAAATTTTTTGTTAAGTTGGACCACTTCTTGTACACACATGTGAAGGCAAATTTTGCCCTTCAATTCAGCGTGCAACCACATAGATATTTAACCGACTTTGCAAAATGATTTGCACTATTTTTTATTTAAAATTTTAATTTAAAAATTCCTATTTTAAATTGTTATTACGACGGTAATAAAGTCACGGTTGTTACAGGTCAGGTCTGAGAAGATCAACTACATGTGTTGCCAAGGTCCAAGGTTTAGGTTGTGGCTGGTGGTGGTGGTGTATGGGTCGGCCAAAGCATGATTGGAGTGGTGGAGACAAGGGAAGTTCGGCTATGGTGAAACAAGTGGAGTTTTTTGTCAAAAAATTGGTAGATCTTCAACTTGGATGGTCTCGGCTCTGGAATGGCAATGGAAAGGAGGGCACGGTGGCTGGAATAGGTGGTGGCGGAGGTGGCCAAGGGGCTGGAGGTAAGGAGCCGAACCTAGGTATGTTATTGCAGGTTCAAAAATTGACAAAAAACAAGTAGAAAATGAAAAAAATGAGAGATTTTTTCCAAGTTTTTTTAGAGGAGACAGGACAAACTTTTTAGGGTTGAGAAATACATTGTTTTCACGTGATAAGAATGGGAAAGTTGGCTGAAACAAAGTAGTATAATGCAACAAATTGAATTAGTCCATTGATTGGTGAAAAGGTGGAGAATATGAAGGGGTTAAGCACATAAAGGTAACAAAATCTTCAAATTTCCTTAATTCTTTTTTGAAATTTTAAATACATGAAAATACAGATAAAAACAAAAATATATGATGAATGCACCAAAATAAATAAATAAATTTTAATTAAATATAATTAAATTTAAAAAATAGTAAAAATTGGAAACTAGGCTTAAAATTTTGAAAATATATTCAATAAGTTTTGGAAAATTTTTATTATCACTTTAAAAATGAAATCTTGCAATAATAACAAATATTAGAACATGATTTAACAAATAAAATATTATTTATATAATTTAAAATAGACAATTTTATTAAATAAATCAATTTACACCCAATATTGTAAAAAGCATAACTTTCGCAATATAAATCGAAATTCAACGAAACGAAAAGCAGTATTCCTTAAATTAAATTTATTTAATAATAAAGGATAAAATTAAAAATTCAAAATATTTAAATTTTAAATTTAGAAGTCAAAGTTTGACTAGATTGACCAAAAATCCACTTTTTTGAAAAATATTCTTTATATTCAGGTTTGAAACTATAATCCACACAAAAATAAAAATATACTTTTAAAATAGCAAAATTTATCCATTTTAATAAATATAATAAAGTTTTTTTTAAATAAAGAGTTTCAAATAAAATAATCAAAATAAGCAATTAAAATAAATCACAAAATTTAGGAATGTTACATCTTCTTAGGTTTTTAATTTTATTAATTTTGATCGATCATTCATGTTTTTTAAATGCCTGCAAATTGCTATTAAAAGAAAGGGAAGAAGGAGAGGGATATACGGGTTGAAAGAGGAACTTAGTTTGAACGTGTAAGTTGGAAGGAAATAAAAAAAATCATATATTATATTGAAAATATCTAGCCACTTAACGCTCGAAAATATCGAACTCCAAACACAGCATGCCGCTTGACTTTAGTAATGTTTTACCTCCATTCCGAACATAATGGAACTAGTCTCAAGGCCTAGTCCGATCATATACAGCAGATAGCTTTTCAAATCGAATTATTTAATTAAATTTTAAAATTAATTTCTATGCCATTCAAGCTCGCATGGCCAAATGACAAGTCTGATTGCTATGAAACTTGAAATCCTTATTCACTATTATGGATCTGATGAAATTGGTTTCGTCAAATATGAGATGGCCAAAATTTCTCTTTCACATGCTAATTATAATATAAAATTTCCAATTCCTAATTAATCACTTTTAAATCCAATTTCAAGTGTTAAACATCTTAATTCACAATTAAATAAAATTTAAATCATTATCCATTTACATTTTCATTCACATTAGTTCATAATTAAATTATTTAAATAATTCTAGTCAAAATTTTAAATAAGTTAATTATCCAATAAATCACCATACTTCAATATAAATTATTTGACTTACAAAATTTAGTTTTAAAACGAATTCAAATAGTAAAACAACTATTTCCATTTCATAGTAATTCAACATCATTATTCAATTCAAGTTACTGAATACAACACATTAACTACATATAATTTCAATTGAATATTTATTAATTTCTAAATCTTCGAAACTGATTATTTTAAAATTTTATTTAATTTGGTATACAACAAATACACAAATAAATATTAATTTTTTATTTCTAACCATTTTTATTCAATAATCATACTAAATTTCACAATTTAAATAGCTAAAAGTACGGCTCATTACAAATATGTATGTAGAACCTCATATCCAATTGTATAGTTTGTTATATGTATGTATACATTGGTTATAAATACCATATACCATTTGTTTACATATTTATTTTAAACATATGCTTAGTTCGGTTATATATATCGTTTTATATTGCGTACCTCATTATATATAATATATATTAGTTAAAACATTATAAAATACAACATAAGCCAAAACAATAATTTTGAAATATTACATATGATTTAACAAAAAATAATTTGTTATATAAGTCCAACAAACATCCATTGAAGGATTTTTTTTGAAATTTATCCAACTTACCCATTGCAAACCGGATCTAATCCAACACACTTTGCATTTTTTTCTCTATTATTTAACCTATAAAAGTATAGTGTATTTTATATAAGATTTTTATTTTGTGTTCAACAGATTTTGATTATATGTTTTACTGAAAATGATTGAAAATTACAGTAAATGCATTTTCTGAAATTTTATAGCAGGACGGTCGGTTCGTTGCTATTGATGGTTGTACTATCATATTATCTTTTGCTATTTTCAATATCGTTCATGATTACCTTTGCATGAATCATAGTAACATTATCATATATATATATATATATATATATATATATATATAGTTTGTGTTTTTTTATTTTTGATCTAAACAGTTGTTTAATAATTTTTTGACAAATTCCTCTTTTTTTTTAATTAAATCAAAAAGATGCATTGAAATGCGAAATAATAAGATAAAAATTAAAGTAACATCACATATCAAATTCAAAATTAAATACATGTCTAAAAGGTTGATGCATCTTAGATTTTAATAAACCAAATTAATGGAACCCCTTAGTATTCATTTTTAATACAAACCATGGACGATAACAACGCTGGTAAAATCATATTTTTGAAACAATAGACACGGATTATTTTTATTCAAACATAAAAATAGTAGTCATAAAGAGAAAAAACTAAACTCTTAGACAAAAATAATAAATTCAATTATACCAAACCAACTATTATCAAAGCGTCCATTAGGGAGGTTTTTCTACTGTAGGCTTGCAAAACCAAATTGTGTGAAGCTAAAAATTCAAGGAACATGTTTGTAACTTGTATCCTTAAATCTTCCCAATATCATTACCATGTTCTCTCCATATATATCTTCTTAAATCTTTTTAGATCATAAATTATTACAACATATTATCATTTATGTTTAGATCGTTAGGGAGGTTTGTCTAATGCATGCTTGCAAAATCAAATTGTGTGAAGTCAAAAAAATCAAGGAGCATGTTTGTAACTCGTCTCCTTAAATCTCTTCAATATCATTGCTTTGTTCTTCCCATATATGTTATTTTAAATCTCTTTAATTCTAAAATTATTCCAACATATTATCATTTAATGTTTAACTAAAATTAATTGAAAATTACACTAAATATTTTTATTTTAATAATCGGGCTGTCAAATAGTCAGCTTTCCACCATTACGAAGTTGTATTAGTGAACTTAATAGTAGCAATGTAAGGACAGTGAAATAAAATTTGAATGATTTTAATGGGATTTTCACATCAAGTCCCTATTTCTGATGTTGTTATAAGAAAAGTCCTTGTAGTATTGCATACGTAAATTAGTTTATGTGATAACCCGAATTTTTAGGCATCTGATAATTGGATGATTAATTGATTATTTTTTTATGTTTGAACAGATAAACTTTGATAATTAAAAATATATCTGGATGTATATAAATGGATTTGAGCTATAATAAATACTGAATTCTGAACGGATATTTTAAACAGTTGGAAATACAAGCCCTTCAATCTAATTTCCACAAATTTAAAAGTACGGTAGTTTAAACACGATTTAAATAAAAGATTTAAATATTTTCTTTTGTACTTGAAATAAAACATAACACATAAAAATAAATATAAAGACATATATTATTAAAAAACATAAGAAATATATAAAATTAAGGCTCTAAACATTTGTAGGTATCATGATACATGAAATTAACATTTGTAGCGTTTATAATACATACAGTGACAAGTGTCATTAGCTTCTCTTCTTTAATAATAATAATTAAAAGAAAAACAAAGATAAATATATCATTAAATTTCCTCTATTATCATTTATCTTTTGTTCAAAAACAAAACTTGGCAAACAAAGATCCGTAAAACCAAATACTAGCAGCTCAGAGAAAAAAAAGAAGAGAGCAGAGGAAATTGACAAAAGAACCTGAAGGAAAATCAAGTACAAAATCAAATCATCTAAAGCCTGCATTTTTTTCAACCTGAGATAATGAAGCCAACCTGAAATCAAACATAGTTCAAAAACAACTTCAATCTGAGAAATTCAACAACAAAAGAGTACCGAATAACAAGTATAACAATTTCAGATCAAAGGAATTTAAAGTTGGAACCAGAAATAAGTTCACTGTCCTTTATTTGGTGAGTAAAATACCATTCAAATCTATCTGTTTCTTGATCATTATGCATTAATCGGTGAAGTTTGGGATGTAAAGTTGCTTGCATGTATACGTATACCTGAAACTGATGCATGCATGTTTGAAAAGAAGAAGAAAAAAATAATATTTACTCTGTTTAAACCTAATACTGTGAGTAACCCTATTTAAACTTAAGGATAAATCTGGCTGTTTGATTTATGCCTAAAATAAGTTGTATTTGTATATATATGTTGAAAATTTCTATAATGTGTGATACATGTAAGATTTTGAAATGCCTGTAGAACATCTCTGTTCTAGATTTCAAGCCCAGTTTTTCAATTTAAATCATTTTCCCTTGATCTATTGATTTTTAAGACTTAGGATCTAAATAAATATTGTTTGTTTGATTATAAACTAAATTTTAAAAATTTATTTAAATTAAATTAAAACTGTAATTACTTTGGAAATCAGATTAAATAGGAAACTCAAAGTCTCTGTAAAAATTCAATCATGTTAATTATGCAATTCAGGTATATAAACTAAATCCTTAAACTAAGACATGATTTTTAAAACTAGAAACATAATTTTTAGATTAGAGATGTAATGGCATTTCTGGGTTTACTGTTTTTGGAATTTTGGGAATTTCTAATGGTTCCTGTGGTTGGAGAGGCCAGGGTTGTTGCTGGAGGTCGAGTAATGGTCGGTGACTTTGGCAAAAATGTCAGGTGGTTGATCAAGTTGTTGTGGTGGAGGCAGGAGGTCAATCTTATTTGTAACCCTAGTTTTTGGGTAGGGTATTTAGTGTGTTCGTTCATCATCTTTGGTGGATAGAGCTCCACCAGAGTTTGGGAATCAGTTGAGAGGTTGGAAGAGAAGATGTGGTCGGAGCCGTAGCAATTACGGTGGTCGGAGGACAGAGGTTATGGCGTTGACAGGTTTAGGTTTGAGGGGAGTTCTATGTTCCAGGTTGGGTGTTGAGACTCAATTTCAATTTTGAGTTGGATTCGTTGTTCGAGTGGTCAGATTTTGGTGTTTGGATGATCTTCGACGTGTTCGACGTTCTAGTGATGAACGGAGGAGGCCGGCGGCACCGTGCATGTGCACGGTGCACTTATTTCAGGTGATCTGGTGTTTAGTTAGTTCTGGAAGGATGCAGATTGTACTCGAGAAAATACTCGAGTCATTTGAGTGTTTACCCAAATTCAAGGGAGGGAAGACTCAGAGTAAAGGAGAGTGGGCTCGAGTAGTTTTTGTTTTAGGTTTTAGAAACCTAACCGTGTGCAGTTTTGAAATTTAAAACTAAATTTAAATAAAGAAGCAAAGCAAGTTTTAAACAAAAGTTTGAAACAAGTTTTAAATCTAAATTTAAATAAGTTTGAATTCTAGTTTTTAAAAATAAATAAATTTATAAAAATGAAATGTTTTAACCACTTTAAATTGTTAAAGTATTTTATAATGTGGTTTTAAAATTTGAAAAAGAGATTTAAATAAAATTATAAATTTAAAGTATATTTTAAATTGATTTAAATTGAATATGGGTTTAATCCTATTTTAAATTTCCCTTAGAAGATAAGTAATTCTTTAAAATGTAATTAAAAGGTTTTTGAACTGTTAAACTTTGTTTAAGTTAAATTTGATTTTATTTTAAATCTTGAATTTAAATTGGAATTTAAAGGAAAATTTAAAAAAAAAATTGTTTTTAAATACCTTGTTAATGATAATTAATCATTAATAAGATTAATATTTAACTTAAAGTAATTAGAATTTAACGATTTATAATTCATTAAAATGATTAAGGTAATTAAGATTTGTAATTAATTAATTCGATAAATTAATGATTTGGGTAATTAATTAATTAATTAAGGGTTTTATTTAATTAATTAAAGGATTAAGTTAATGTGGTTAATTTTGTTTAATTAATTTAATTAATATCATTTGATGTTGGGTTAAGTATAATTACTTAAGGTAAATAATCATGTGTAATTCCTTAGTGAAGTAGTTAGTGGAATAATTACTGGATGTAATTAATTTAAGGAAATTACTTGATTGGTAGTTATTAAAGGATAATTACTTGATGGGAAAAATTAATAATAATTACTCAATGTAATTGAAGGATTAATTTATATAATTAATCAAGTAGTTGGTTAAATTGATGAAGTAAGTAAGGAAAGTTAATTTTTGATTGTGATTAATCAAGATAAATTAATGAATGTAATTAAGGTAAAGCTAATTATTATATGAAATTTAAGAATAATTAACTAATGAGAGTAAATAGAGGGTCCTCAATTAATTAATGTAATTAATGGAAGTGATCAATCTTGCTTATTAATGATTGAATGATGATGAGTGCTTTGAATTGGTTGATATCCCTGTTATGAATTGCTTTGTGATACGATATGTTGGGTTAAACTGAGATAATGTGGTTATCATCGATGATGAGTTAATATGTATAGGTGGCACCTTGTATTTTGAAGTTTGAACTGTGTTTCATTTGAATAATTTGGGATAGAATGGTGTTAAATTCGAAGAGACCGGAGTCGGGTATTAGTAAATACGCGAAACCACTTCGATTCTTTAAAGATTGATATGTGAAATCTATAAGCTGGTATGAAATGATTTAAGTAAATTGGACCATTTTAATCTAAGTTTTGGTACTTAGAAATTGAGATGTGAAATAAGTGATGTCTATAACAACTTGTGAAGTTGTAAATTGATACAAGTTACCCGGGTTTATATTAGTTGTATGTCTTTTTATTCCATGTTAGATGAGTTTACTCACGCTGGTTTCCAGCCTGACCCGGGTGTTACTTTGATGTAATGCTCGGGTCAGACCGAGTATTACAGATTTTCAGGTAAGGTCGTTCTGGAGCTCAGGAGGCGAGCTGAAGGATAGGAACGTATGGAGTGTTTCCCGCTGCGATATGTTATAATATAACTAGGACATCTTGTTTTAAACTGTCCAGTGATCGGTAATGGTTGTAACTCAAATGTATAAAAATATAAGTGTACTGATACAGTTCTTCTTTGTAAAACTATTATTTGTGTGATATTATATTTTGATCCGCCGCGAATGTGAGGTTTCTGTTTTTTGGTCTTTCTGTTCCTTCTTTTTCTTCTATCTCTTCTTCTTTTTCATAATTATCTGGAATTTTCGGGATCGAAAATTCTAGGTCGTTACATTTGGTATCAGGCTGAATGGTTTAGCGAGAACCTTGGCTTTGGTGGGTGTACTCATTAAGGATAGGATCAAGAATACCCTAGAATGAGTTGAGTGTATATATGAGAGAACGTACTTGTTATTTTCTCATATAAAGATTTTAAATAATTTTATAAGAATATATTTTGATATATATAGCAATATTTCTTTCTAATGAATGTTAAGGTAATTGGTTGTAAAAAAAATGGAATTAAATTAAGTGGTAATAGAAATACAACCCAATTGAAATTAAATCAAAGATAAGTTTGAAATGGATTCAAACTGAAATTAAATCTTGAAGTTGGGGAAGAATTTCAAAAATAAGATGAATTAGAATTGGTTTCGAACCAGAGAAATAGAATGGTTACTGTGTTTAATAATGGGATGATTCTTTTCCAATAAACAATAAAATAATTTAAGGAAGTAACCATTTGAAGAGAATAACTTGTAAATTAGAAAGGATGTAAATTAAAGTTGGTTTCCAATTATGAAGTTCTCAATTCCAAATCTAAACATTTGAAATTGTTTCCAAAATGTTAAAGGAAATAATATTATTCAAACTATTTTGAATGTAATCTAGTTCTAGAATAAGAAGTTATTTGTAAACTTGAAAAGAATTTGTTTTGAATTAAAACCAAGGATGGTTTAAATTTTAAAATTCTGCTTGGTGAGCTAAGAAGAAAATATGTATATATGTGAGGAATATACATAATATCAAAGATAGTTTGAAATAAACTCTAAATGTTGAGTTTTAAATTTGGAATGAGATGTGAAAACCCAAAGGTGATAAGTTTTTGAACTTACAGATAAGAAAATATTTTGAAATTTGAATTGGAATTCAAATTATGTAAATTTGACTGAATTAAGTAAATTGAATTTAACTTCGAAGAAGTTAAATAAGTTTGAATGATTAACCTGATTTGGAAATTTCAAGATGAAATTGGGATTTAGCTTAGAAAGTTAAATGGTTGATTTATAATGGTAGTTATGAGTGATCTCAAAATGGGTTTGAGATCTGGAAATTGAAATAATTGGTGTTGGATAAATTTGGATGTTTATTCATCCTGATATCATTCCATTGTTACAGATAATTTATGAAATGTAAATTGGATTTGTTTAAATAAAGAAATGGGGTGTGGTAATATATCCATTATTAAGATAAAACGGAATCATTTTGGACTTAAGATTTGAATGTTTAAAATAAAACTTTAAAAGTTTGGTTTCGAAATTCGATGATAAATTGAATTTCAAAGATTTAGTTGTTTAAAAAGGGATTTGAATTATTATTTGAACTATGAAATAGGTTAAAAATGGAAATTGGATTCGAAATTAAATGGTTTTAAAGATATAAGTTGATTTGATTTAAAGGATTAAATCAACATTTAAGAAAAAAAATTAACTCCAATCTATATAATTCGTGATGGTTCAAATTTGAAACTTGAATTGAATTAGTTCAAATTGAATTTGATTTGAATTAATTGAAATTGTGATTGAAGATGGACAAGTTTAAAATTTCAAATGGAAATTTGAATTGGATTAACTTGAAATGAAATTGGAGTTGAATGAGTTCAAATTTATATGGAATTGGGATTATTCAAACTGGGATGGATTCGAAATTGAAATGGGTTCAATTTGAATTAGTCCAAATTGATTTGAATAATTTAGAATTGTAATTAAAGATGAATAGGTTCAAAATCAAATGGAATTTGATTTGAATTTGGAAAGAAACTGAGATTAATTCAACTTGAATTGGGGTTAAATCAATTTCAATGGGAATTGAAGTTATTTAAATTGAAATTGAGTCAATTTAAAATTGAATTGATTGGGAATGGAGGTTGGGAATTGAATAGTTTCACTCTGGACTATTTTCAAAATAAATTGTTTTAGTACAAATCTATTTTTTCCAAACTATTTACTATACAACTTTTCTTTTTAAGCCTAAAACTATCTTACACTTGTTTTACCATTATTTTGGAAAGTATTTAATAATTTTTCAACTGTTTTAATAACTAATTACTGTTTTTCAACTACTTTATAACTAATTACTATTTTATAGCTATTTTGGAATTATCTAAAATTTCTATAACTATTTGTCTATTTTCAACTATTTTACAATTACTTAACTATTTTGCAGGTATTTTAAAAACTAATAATTATTTTTCATTTACTTATCTATTTTTTAACTTTTTAGGCTATTTTCTAAATTTAAATTGGAGTGAGTTTAAACTGTTTATGATTGAATTCCCAATTGAGATAAGAATAGAGGTGATAATTCAAATGGGATTGAAGCAATTGTGTATAAGTGAATGAAAATCAAAGTGAATGTGAATAGAAAGGATTGATTTGGCTAATAACCAATAAGGATAAATACGTAGGATGTACGTATATTATTCTATTCGCATAGTGATTTGATCCAGATTCGAGCAAAGAATTTCGAGATAGTATGTCGATCCGAGTTGGGATTTTTCACTCAATTTTCGACGGCGAAACTGGATATGGATTGTTGATTGGTTCTGGATATTCTCTATCATAGTTATGGCTATGCAAGGTGAATGACGGTTTCTGATCGAGAAACCAGATCTGAGTCCGCACTAGGAAGTCGGTTGGACGATACTAGTTCTAAAGTGAAATTATGTGATCGAGTGAGCGATCGGATTGGTACAGCGTACGAATGTTATGAGTACATCGTACGGGTTTGAATGAAGTTTATACTGGAAATTTGTGAATACGTAATGTGAAATGGTTTTTCAAATGGAAGATATATTTTGTGAAATATATGATGAAGTAAAGTGGAAATTGGATATTTCTATGGTTGAAATTTATTTTATGGAAGTAAGTGATATGGTAAGTGGTTTTGTAAAGAGTAAACAAATTTTAATATTTGATTTTGGATAACCAAAGTTATATATCTTTGTTATATATAAGATAAATCTCCCCTTGTTGAATCTTTTGTCAGAAGAAAAGGATTTTGATGGTATTTTGAAGTATAAAAGGAATTTTATACAAGTTTGAAAGGATCCAAAGTTTTTAAAATATTATATATACATTTTTTGTGTGTGTGTGTGTGTGTGTGCGTGTGTATAAATGATCTTATGAGGATTTTGGAAAAGGTTTTGGGAACCTTTGGATTTGGAAAAGCTTTTGATTTTCGGGTAAAATCAATATTGAAATTTGGAAAGCCTAGTTTGAGAACTATCGATTTTGGGATAATCGATTTTGTGTAAAAGAGCTTTGTATGAGATCATACTAGGTGTATGATTTGAATGATACTATATGTGCATTGTATAAAATGTTTTGATAATGGCACTGGGGAATAAGCCGCTCCCTTGAAATGAACTTCTCAGGAGTGCCACCGGGTGGTGCTGCCTTAAGCCCCAAGGGGGGTTCTAAAGTTGATCCTGTGAGGAGTCCGGACAAAACTAGTTCCTGGTGATTATGAGTAGTGTGCACCATAGCGAAAGTCGTGTGTGCCGCTGAGAGCCAACATACTGCGTTTGATTTTATATCGGTGGACTGCGACCTATGGTAACGTAGCGAATGTCATGTGTGCTACTGAGAGCCAACAGTCTATGTTTGATTTTACATCGGTAGACTATGACCTATGTTGGAGGGGAGAAGTTTCATTTTGACAGCGAAAGCCGCGTGTGCCGCTGAGAGCCAACAGTTACATGGACTTTTGCTGTGATGGCAACGTAACCCTGAAATGTAATTGTGATCTGTTGTTGGTTCCATGGTGTAATCGAGGGGCGTTGAAGCCTACAGTTACATGGACTTTTGCTGCGATGGCAACGTAACCCAGGATGTAACTACGACCATGGATGGGGGTGATGATTTCCAGAGCATTGTCAACAAAGATATATCCTCTAATTTCAAAAACTGATTTCTATATTTTCAATAAAATTATTTTCCCAAGCATTTTCATTGGATGTTGAAACGGGTCTGCCAAGCGCTTATAGATTTTCAGTCTTACGCCTGATCAACGTATGACCGAATTTTTGTGAGAACGAGGATGGACTTGTTGAAACATCGAATTATAAAAGTATTTTGGCAAAATTATATAGATTTTAAAGTATTTTAAAAAATGATCAAAAGTGAATTAATTAATATTAAGTATTTTAATAAATTTCTGGCCTCGTTCCTTTTCGAGGACAAAAAAATTCTAAGGGGGGAGGAATGTGATAACCCGAATTTTCAGGCATCTGATAATTGGATAATTAATTGATTTTTTTCTTTTCTGGTTGAAAAGATAAACTTTGATAATTAAAAATATATATGGATGTATATAAATGGATTTGAGCTATAATAAATACTGATTTCTGAACGGATATTTTAAACAGTTGGAAATACAAGCCCTTCAATCTAATTTCCACAAATTTAAAAGTACGATAGTTTAAATAGGATTTAAATAAAAGATTAAAATATTTTCTTTTGTACTTGAAATAAAACATAACACATAAAAATAAATATAAAGACATATATTATTAAAAAACATAAGAAATATATAAAATTAAGGCTCTAAACATTTGTAAGTATTATGATACATGAAATTAACATTTGTCGCGTTTATAATACATACAGTGACAAGTGTCATTAGCTTCTCTTCTTTAATAATAATAATTCAAAGAAAAACAAAGATAAACATATCATTAAATTTCCTCTATTATCATTTATCTTTTGTTCAAAAACAAAACTTAGCAAACAAAGATCCGTAAAACCAAATACTAGCAGCTCAGAGAAAAAAAAGAAGAGAGAAGAGGAAATTGACAAAAGAACCTGAAGGAAAATCAAGTACAAAATCAAATCATTTAAAGCCTTCATTTTTTTCAACCTGAGATAATGAAGCCAACCTGAAATCAAACATAGTTCAAAAACAACTTCAATCTGAGAAATTCAACAACAAAAGAGTATTGATTAACAAGTATAACAATTTCAGATCAAAGGATTTTAAAGTTGGAACCAGAAATAAGTTCACTCTCCTATATTTGGTGAGTAAAATACCATTCAAATCTATCTGCTTCTTGATCATTATGCATTAATCGGTGAAGTTTGGGATGTAAAGTTGCTTGCATGTATACGTATACCTGAAATTGATGCATGCATGTTTGAAAAGAAGAAGAAAAAAAAACATTTACTCTGTTTAAACCTAATACCGTGAGTAACTCTTTTTAAACTTAAGGATAAATCTGGTTGTTTGATTTATGCTTAAAATAAGTTGTATTTGTATATATATGTTGAAAATTCCTATGATGTGTGATACATGTATGATTTTGAAATGCCTGTAGAACATCTCTGTTCTAGATTTCAAGCCCAGTTTTTCAATATTAATCATTTTCCCTTGATCCATTGATTTTTAAGACTTAGGATCTAAATAAGTATTGTTTGTTTGATTGTAGACTAAATTTTAAAAATTTATTTAACTCAAATTAAAACTCTAATTACTCTGGAAATCAAATTAAACAGGAAAATCAAAGTCTTTGTAAAAATTCAATCATGTTAATTATGTAATTCAGGTATATAAACTAAATCCTTAAACTAAGACATGGTTTTTAAAACTAGAAACACAATTTTTAGATCAGAGATGTAATGGCATTTCTGGTTTGTACTGTTTTTGGAATTTTGGGAATTTCTGATGGTTCCTGTGGTTGGAGAGGCCAGGGTTGTTGCTAATGGTCGAGTAATGGTCGGTGACTTTGGCAAAAATGTAAGGTGGTTGATCAAGATGTTGTGGTAGTGGCAGGAGGTCAATCTTATCTGTAACCCTAGTTTTTGGGTTAGGTGTTTAGTGTGTTCGTTCATCATCTCTTGTGGATCGAGCTCCACTAGAGTTTGGGAATCGGTTAAGGGGTTGGAAGAGAAGATGTGGTCGAAGCCGCAGCAATTACGGTGGTCGGAGGACAAAGGTTGTGGCATTGGCAGGTTTGGGTTTGAGGGTAGTTCTGTGTTCTAGGTTGGGTGTTGAGACTCAATTTCGATTTTGAGTTGGATTCGTTGTTCGAGTTGTCGGATTTTGGTGTTTGGATGATCTTCAACGTGTTCGACGTTCTGGTGATGAACGGAGGAGGTCGACGTCACCATGCATGTTCACGGTGCACTTATTTCAGGTGATCTGGTGTTTAGTTAGTTTTGGGAGATGCAGATTGTACTCAAGAAAATACTTGAGTCATTTGAATGTTTACCCGAAGTCAAGTAAGGGAAGACTCGAAGTAAAGGAGAGTGGGCTCGAGTAGTTTTTGAAACATTATTTTCAACAATTTTTCGTAGCAATTTTAAATAACTATTGTAGTGTAGTTTTAAACTTAACAATTCTTTCCTAAATCTTTTATAAACAATTTTAAAAGAATAATTAAGTATTTTACAAATGATTTGCAAGTTTTAATAATAGTTGAATAAACGGTTAAAAGGAATTGTTTATACACTTAAACAAAAAGTAAAGAATATTGAATGTGTTAACGAACTGAGTATGCAGAAATGACTAGTACATTTTTCCTGCTTGTGAAATCTGGGAAGATAAAACAAGGTGTTTAACTAAGGTTAGGAATGGAGCAACCAGTACCCTAAACTTATCTGGCCTATATTTTCTCTTCTTAGGCGAGGGGTGGAACAGATCGAATGGAATGCCTGGATGCTCTAAAAGATCATATTTAAAGTTTTTCAAGATAAAAAGAATTTTTTTAGAATATTAATTAACCACTTAACATCATTTATTCAATGGTTGATATGAAGGTACCGGGATCAGATTTGGGTGATTCCTATCCGAAAATCCCTTCAAGCTAATTTTCGAAATAAAACATATTGTAGACAAAGATCATTGAAGACAAAGATCTTCATGATGTAGGAATACTTGCTACTAGTCTCTGGAGGTAAATTTACCATATTTAAAGTAGCACTAGTGCTCTGTTATGAAAATCTTCGATTTGAAAGAATATGATTTCAAGTTATGAAAGAAATCTTTGATTAAGATTTAATTAATGATTTAAGAATATTTTCCCTAAGTTAAAAGTTATGACATGAATATAAGAAAGCTTTGATCAATATTTAGTGAATGATTTGGAATGGTTTTACTAAGTAAAAGAGAAAATGATTTGGAAATTCCAGGATTTGAGAAAGGTTTTAAATAAATCAAATTATTTAATAAAGGAGGCTTATTGATTCCACATACTATTAAAAAGACAATGGAATAAGTTGAAAATAATATGTCTAAGGAAGAATTTGATTTAAATAAAAGATTAAGTAATTGACTGATGATTGATACACACATATGAACTTAACATATTTTAAAGTGATGATTGGCTTTGAAGGAACCGTGGTCAGATTTGGGGTGATTCCTTTCCAAAAACCATTTCAAACCAATGTATACGTTGGAAAGTGAAGACATGTTGAAGAAGATGATTATTGAAGACCGTGGATCTTCATAGCGTGATGGTTGCTTTTTGACATGCTCTAGGTCGCCACTATTATAGAGTTATTTATAGCATGATGGTTGCTATCTTTATTTCCTTTCTACCTTTAACGATCTGCTTATGCATAAAATTTGAGTTGGACATGTGTGGTTTATTGTCAATTCAAAGGGTATGGAAAAACGAGCCATTACATATATCACTACATATTAATATATAGCAACAATAAATTATTACATTATATCATTTAAGCTCGATACTAAATTCATATGTCTATTGTGTGCCATAGGTGTGACTTCATATGTAAGAGTTGAGTGTACATAAGAGTTGAGTGTTGTTAACGGTAAAAATGGCTTTAACGCTAACACCCGGTGTATGCCGTGATGAAATGAAAGCACCACCCGTTTGCACGGGAGTTAAAGTAAAAAGAAAATAGCAGAAAAAGTAAAAGAGACAGAGATTTTTATAGTGGTTCGGCTTCTAATAATCCTACATCCACTTTACATCCTCCATTATGTTTTTCGAGCTCACTTTACAAGATTACAACACTTTTTCAACACGATCTCTTGATCACAACACTTTTACAACACGATCTTACAATTACAACACGATCAGAGAAAGAAGTTTGAACTTTGATGATGAATTGCTCTTTGGATTCATGGTTAAAGAGGTTGATCTCTAGATGAAGATTCTTCAGTGTTTGAAGTGTTTGGAGAGTCGAGAAATCATCAGAGTATAGATGCCTTGAAATCCAAAAAAGTCCCCCTCGAATGTGGAGTTGGTGGAGTACTTATAGGCGACTTCGGAGTTAGGTCGGCTGAAGCGACGTAAGATAGGTCGTAGGCCGGTTGGAGCGACTTAAGGTGGGTCATTGGCGACCTAGAGGAGCGGCAAAAGAAGGAGGGCGACCTAAGGGATAACGGCATTAGAATGTATGGCCTGGAGCGACCTAAGGGAAAAGGCGGGGTTTGCTTTAGGTCGTGTGCGACCTATGGGTGTTAGGTCGCGAGCGACCTGATTTTGATGAGGTGTGACCGGTTAGGTCGCGGGTGACCTAGGTGATGGAGGGTTAGGTCGCGAGCGACCTATGGGTTTAGGAGAAGAGTTAGGTCACGAGCGACCTAACTTTGTTGAGGAGAAGCATAAGTCGCTTAGCAGGTAGGTCGCTTGAGCCATTGAGTAGTTAAGTCGCTGACTGCTGAGTTGCTCTAGGTCGTAGGTCGCTCGGATTTATAGGTCATTAGGTCACGAACTTTCCTGTGAGCTGTTAACTCGTGAAGTCTTAGGTCACTAAGTCGTGAGGTCTGTTAAGTCGTGAACTCTGTTAAGTCGTTAGCCCGCTTCATCAGTTAGGTCGCTAACTTGCTTCATGGGTTAGGTCGCTAGGTCGCTTCATTGGTTAGGTCGTTAACTAGTTGAGTCGCTGGATTACTTCACTCTTTAAGTCGTATACCATTTTGGATGGGGCGCTGCCCCGCACCCCGCCGGGGGCGCTGCACCTTGGACCCCTGCGACCTGACCGGGCAGGTCGAACAACGTAGCGGTGGCGTTGCCCCCGCCCCCCCCCTCCGTAGGGGATCTTAGATGAAAAATCATTCAACAGAACTTGCTTTTGTTGAGATGTTGAGTTGAGCAATCTTTGAGACGAGCTATCTCGCTTTTCTTGGTCGATCTTTTGATATCATAGCCTTGCTGAAAAAGGCGGGATAACACTTGCCCCCCAAAACATGCCTTGCGGTAGGAAGGTGTGTTTTGTAATGCCATAATCCGGATGTTCATATCATGTTGATAACCTGTAAAGGAATTGACAGTTTTATATGGCCCCAAAATGACGACCGTTCGAGATCGAGCTATTTGGGATGAAGCGCGGCCGTTCATGGTCAAGCGCTTAACTTCAATTGACGACCATTTGTGGTCGAGTCATTTGAGGTGAAGTGCGGCCCTGCGCGGTCAAGCATCTAAATCCATGCGACGATCGTTCGGAATCGGGTCATTTGTAGTGAAATGCGATCATTCATGGTCAAGCGCTTTACTTCGAATGACGACCATTTGAGGTCGAGCCACTCGTGGTAAAGTGCGGCCCTACACGATCAGAATGACAACCGTTCATGGTCAAGCTCTTTACTTCAAATGACGACCATTCGGGGTCAAGCCATTTGCGGTAAAGTGCGGCCCTGTGCGGTCGAGTGGTAGAGCACAACCGTTCATGGTCAAGCGCCTTACTTCAAATGACGACCATTCGGGGTCGAGCCATTTGTAATAAAGTGCGGCCCTGAGCGATCAAGTGGTAGAGCGCGGCCGCTCGCGGTCAAGCGCTTAACTTCAAATGACGATCGTCCGGGATCGAGCCATTTGAGGTGTAGCACGGCCGTCCGTGGTCAAGCACTTAACTTTATATGATGGTCGGGATCGAGCCAAGTGAGCTGGAATGCAACCGTTCACAGTCAAGCGCTTTACTTTAAATGACGATCATTCAGGATCGAGCCATCCGAGGTGAAAGTGCTACTGTTGGCGGTGGGAAGCGCGGCCGTTCATGGTCAAGCGCTTAACTTCAAACGACGACCATTCGTGATCGAGTCATTTGAGGTCAAGTGCGGCCCTGCGCGGTCAAGCACTTAAATCTATGTGACGATCGCTTAGGATCGAATTATGGATTGAAGCGCGGCCGACCATAGTCGAGCGACTGTTGGCGGTCAAGTACTTAAATCCTAGAGTTTTTTTTTGACTGTTCAAAGTCGGGTGCCTGTTCATAGGACTTAATCACTGAGACCGTTCGAAGTCGGGTGCCTGTTCGTAGGGCTTGATGATGCCTGTTCGTAGGGCTTACACATTTCAAAATCATGAAAAATCAAATATTCAACTGAAAAGTTGTCAAGTAGAAATATCTGAAAAAGTCAAATCCAAACATTTGAAGCAAATCGTGAAAGCAATGTGGAATCAAATTCAATTATCGGAAGCAAATCATGAAAGCAAAGTAGAGTAAAACTTAATCATTAGAAACAAATCATGAAAGAAATGTCGAGCCAAATCCAAATATCAAAAGCAAAGTAATCAGCCCTCAGAAGTAAAATATGAAAGTAAAACAGTCAATCATCGGAAGTAAAATTCAAAAGCAAAGAATTGACGTCCCAGTGCAAACACCTACATCGATGTGATGTATAGTTGTATCAGAGCATGCCTGGGGATCGATCGTTGTCCCATACATGTGTGAACAACTTAATTATGTCGATGTAGAGTTTTCCACTCATTCGTCATAACCTCAATTATTCGATAACAGGCCGACGCCTTGATCCCGAGGTGTCTCCAGTTGGTGCGGGTGGTCGTTCCTGTTCCACCGTGGCAGTCTTCTTTTTTACATATTGTGATAGCAAACCATCCCGGATGTGTCCCTCGATTTCATCTTTCAAGTGCCTGCAGTCATTCGTGCTATGACCGTTTAGCTCGTGGAACAAACAGTACTTGTCCGACTTTTTCTCGTTGTTGGTTCGATCCCTCTTCATTGGCATTCGGTAAGGAACCTGTCCCTTTGTGTCTTGGTAAATCTGCTCCAGAGTCTCAATTAACTCCGTGTACGAGGTGAAACATGATCCTTTTTGTTGTCGCGCTGATTTATCGTTGTTATCCTCAGCCTTACGTTTTCCTTTGTTAGTTTCTGCACCTCTCTCGGGAGGATTCCCACTTTTGACTGCAAAAACATCAATTCCTTCTCCTTCCTCTATTTCAGCCTTTGCATCTTCTAACCGTAAGAACCCTTCGGCCTCATGGAAAAATTCCCCTAAATCCATAGGAGGATCTTTGGTCAATGAATTCTTGAACTCTGTGTCGTTCGCTATGCCTGAAACGGCTGCCATTAAAACCATGGATGGATCTGGTCGGTCTACCGATGCCACGGCTGCATTGAATCGCGTTAAAAAACTTCTTAGAGATTCTCCGGTCCTTTGCTTTAGTGTTGTCAAACTCATAACATTCTTAGGCCTCGAGATGTGAACCCTGAATTGCCTCATGAACCTTTCGATCAAATCATTCCAAGTCTTGATCGATCTATTCTCCAGTTGTCTGAACCATAGTGACGCAACATCTGTCAAGTATAGTGGAATCCACCGGGCCATCACTTCTTCTGATGCCCCCAGCACTTCCATATGCCTCATATATTTCGTAAGATGAACTGTAGGGTCCGTCCTTCCATTATACATATCCAGCAATGGTAGCTTAAAGTCTGGTGGGTTTTTAGCTCGCCTGATTACTATGGTAAAAGGACTTCTATTGACATCCTCCAAGTCCTTGTTTACCAAACCACCTCTCATAGCCTTTTTGACCATCTCCACTAATCTGTCGTTATCTCTTAGTAACAGTCCTCGCCTTTGGCTCTCGTCTTGCCCCCCGAGTTCACGAGGGGACGGTTGAATCCGTTCTTCCGGTTGGGCTTCTGTTCCTCTTTGATTCTGTGCTCCAAGTTGCCCAATTTGATGGAACAAATTCTGGATCAAGTCCTCTTGCCTTTTCATCATTGCCTCCATCTCCTCTCTTGTAACAAAGGCTGAAGTTTGGCTTGCTCTCGAAGAAGCCTCTTGACTTCCTTCATGCTGACTATTCTCTGGTCTTTGTAGTCTACTCGATCGCCTTACCATGGTTCTTCGGATTTCTCGTATCCAACTCTTGATTATTCGAATTCCTGAGTTCAATTCTCAGTGAAAGCACCAAAATGTTAACGGTAAAAATGGCTTTAACGCTAACACCCGGTGTATGCCGTGATGAAATGAAAGCACCACCCGTTTGCACGGGAATTAAAGTAAAAAGAAATTAGTAGAAAAAGTAAAAGAGACAGAGATTTTTATGGTGGTTCGGCTTCTAATAAGCCTACATCCACTTTACATCCTCCATTATGTTTTTCGAGCTCACTTTACAAGATTACAACACTTTTTCAACACGATCTCTTGATCACAACACTTTTACAACACGATCTTACAATTACAACACGATCAGAGAAAGAAGTTTGAACTTTGATGATGAATTGCTCTTTGGATTCATGGTTAATGAGGTTGATCTCTAGATGAAGATTCTTCAGTATTTGAAGTGTTTGGAGAGTCGAGAAATCAGCAGAGTATAGGCGCCTTGAAATCCAAAAAAGTCCCCCTCGAATGTGGATTTGATGGAGTATTTATAGGCAACTTCGGAGTTAGGTCGGCTGGAGCGACCTAAGATAGGTCGTAGGCCGGTTGGAGCGACTTAAGGTGGGTCATTGGCGACCTAGAGGAGCGGCAGAAGAAGGAGGGCAACCTAAGGGATAACGACATTAGAATGTATGGCCTGAAGCGACCTAAGGGAAAAGGCGGGGTATGCTTTAGGTCGTGTGCGACCTATGGGTGTTAGGTCGCGAGCGACCTAATTTTGATGAGGCGAGACTGGTTAGGTCGCGAGTGACCTAGATGATGGCGGGTTAGGTCGCGAGCGACCTATGGGTTTAGGAGAAGAGTTAGGTCGCGAGCGACCTAACTTTGTTGAGGAGAAGCATAAGTCGCTTAGCAGGTAGGTCGCTTGAGCCATTGAGTAGTTAAGTCGCTGACTGCTGAGTTGCTCTAGGTCGTAGGTCGCTTGGATTTATAGGTCGTTAGGTCGCGAACTTTCCTGTGAGCTGTTAACTCGTGAAGTCTTAGGTCACTAAGTCGTGAAGTTTGTTAAGTTGTGAAGTCTGTTAAGTCGTTAGCCCGCTTCATCAGTTAGGTCGCTAACTTGCTTCATTGGTTAGGTCGCTAGGTCGCTTCATTGGTTAGGTCGCTAACTAGTTGAGTCGCTGGATTACTTCACTCTTTATGTCGTATACCGTTTTGGACGGGGCGCTGCCCCCTAGACCCCCGCGACCTGACCGGGCAGGTCGAACACCGTAGCAGTGGCGTTGGGTTGGCACCCCCACCTTGGGGGGTTGGCACCCCCCTGGCCCTCCCTCCGTAGGTGATCTTAGATGAAAAATCATTCAACAGAACTTGCTTTTGTTGAGATGTTGAGTTGACCAATCTTTGAGACGAGCTATCTACCTTTTCTTGGTCGATCTTTTGATATCACAGCCTTGCTGAAAAAGGCGGGATAACAAGTGTATAGTTATCTCATTCCCATTTTACACTACTTATTTCTTATAAAAATATTCAAAAATTTATGTAATCCTTTCTTGAACAATTATCAAAATACCTTTGGAAAATTCTATTCATACACCGTAAATTGCTAAACATATGCTAGAAAATTTAATAAAATTAGATATACCATTTTTTGACTTAACATACACCATACGGATTGAAAAACTATCCTTAATTTGAAAGATCATAGTACTCTTTTGTTATCTTTAGTAACTTTCCATCTTTCATGCATTAATCAAAAGGTTCTCAAATTTACTTTTGTAAATTTCAATTTTAAAATTCAAATATCTTAAGTGGAATTCAAATTATCTAATCATTATGTATAGCAAATTTAATCTAATTTTTGAATATTAAAATATTAAACTATTTCAATTTTGATATTAAATTTAAACTTGATTTAATTTAAGTAAAAGATAGAGAAGAATTTAGTACTCTGCAAATCAAACTAATTTCAGTAATAGTTCTTAAATTTAATTTTTATATTGAATTTGAAGTGAAAGAATGTTAACATTGACTATGCATGAATATAACCTGAAAGTATATACATAGAATTTTTATCTTAAATAGGGGCATTTTGATTAATATTTTATAAAAGAATTTATGGCATATGTAAAGCATTTAATGATGTATGCGTATAATTTGGTAATATCTTTACTGTCACATTTTTTGTGCGAACATAATCTTCTTAGATAGCTTTATTATGGTGAATTTCAGTTGGTAAATGATAAACTATGGTGAATTTATAATGGAAAATTAATTTTATTTATTTATCCATAATTCACTCTTCCCCTTAGCTCTATATTTTCTTCTACTATATGGTAACTAAATATAAAACTTATTTATGTTTAATTAAGCAATTAATGTACACCACATATATGATGTATCCTTTTTTACATAGCACCAAACACACATTAAACTTTCCCGTTGCCACTATTGGAGACCTTACTTAAAGAAACAATGTTTATTAATTTATTGATGCATGATATATATACATCTAAATTTAAATTAGTTTGAAAACTCCACTTTATAAAAGTAATTGGAGTATATACAACATTAATACATACATTAGCCGACTTGAGATAAATACGTATAAATGTTGTATACACTCGAATTACTTTTATGAAATGGAGTTTTCAAACTAGTTTAAATTTAGATGTATATATGTCATGCATCAACAAATTAATGAACATTGTTTCTTTAAGTAAGGTCTCCAACAGTAGCAATGGGAAAGTTCAATGGGTGTTTGGTGGTAAGTAAGAAAAAGGATACATCATATATATAGCGTATATTAATGGCTTAATTAAACACAAATAAATTTTATATTTAGTTAACATACATTAGCGGACAATATTAAGCTAAGGGGAAGAGTCAACTGTGGATAAATAAACAAAATTTATTTTCCATTATAAATTCATCATAGTTTATCATATACCGACTGAAATTCTTGTAACTAGCATAGCGGCACGCGCTTCACGCATGATAACGGTACATGCTTCGCGCGTGAATTATTGTTTCAATAGATATTGTGTATTTTACATATGCAAGGAGAAATTTCGTACTTCACGATATAAATTAATAAAAATTCCAAACAAAACAATATGTGTACACATCTAGCAAATCAGAAGCTTTGGCAATAGTTATCAATTTAATCTTAGCACCAAGTTGAACAATATTTTGACATTGTGAAATCTAATGAATTAGAAAAAAATTATAAAGTATATATTTATTAGGAGATATGTTGGCATAAAATGATTAAGCAGCAAGTTGTTGATTAGAGAAACAACACTGCTAAAGTATGTTTATAATCACACCATCCACTTAAAGTATTTAAGAATTGCAATAGTTAAGGTTATTATATATTGAAGTCATCAAAGAAGTATAAACAAAATCAAAATCAAAATCAAGTTAGGTACTCGTACTGATTTGATATTTGATTCTAATTCTCAACTCATGCTGTATTATTTTAGCCAGTATAGTCTAAAGTACGTTAATAATATATAACATAATATATTATATAATGCATGGGTACAGGATATAGTTGTAAGACATAGAAGCTTATGTACCTAGCTTTCTTCGAACACTTTAAAATCTGGAGAAGTGGAGAATATTTGCATGATATAATATGATTGTAGAGCTTTCTCATGCCACTTTAGTCTGGGGAACTAGAGAATACGTAAATGATGTAGTATGATTGCAATGGTTGAAGGGGAGAATGTGATAAAAAAATTATGTGGAAGAGGAGAGAATATGGTTCTATATTTATAGAGAGGAAAGTGCGGTAGTTTAGGAGATGGACCGACTCAAGATATTTATTTATTTATTCAATCATAGTTTTAAAATAGGCATAGAAATTGGTCTATTTATTTACTTAGTCAACATATGTGTGGACATATTTAATCTTAGAGCTGTTTGGATACTTTCAAAGGGAAAGACTAATTCATACGTGCAATTAATGCGTATTGAATGGATTGCTTGCTTAGGTAATCTGGTTTTATTCAATCTTAGCACAAAAATAGGCATAGAAATTTATCAATTTATGTACAACTAGTACGTCTTGAATTTATTATTTACTCAGATAACATGGATATGTTCAATCCTAGCACAAAATAGGCATGTAAATTGATCGATTTATGTACTCAGTTATTATATGGATTAAAAAAAAAGTTTAAAGGGCATTTTGAGAAGTTCATGCCTATACCAAAAAAAGTGTAAGAGCAAATGTATTACAGCTATTATTAAAGATTTAATCTTAGAGCTGTGTGGATAATTTCGAAGGTTAAGGCTAATTCATACATGCAATTAATGCATATTGAATGGATTGTTTACTTAGGTAATCTGGTTGTATTCAATTTTAGAACAAACATAGGGATGGGAATTTATCAATTTATGTACAATTAATGCGCATTGAATTGATTATTTACTCATGTAATTTGGACACGTTTAATCTTAGCACAAAATTAGGCATGTAAATTGATCAATTTATGTACTCGGTAAATATGTGGATTCGAAAGAAGTATAAAGGGCATTTTAGGAAGTTCATTCTTACTTAAAAAAAGTGTGAGACCAATTGTATTACAACTATTATTAATGATTATTAAAGATAGGCGTAGAAATTGGTGCATTTATTTACTTAGTTAATATATATATATATTACATATATATAGATATATTTAATCCTAGAGATGTTTGGATACTTTCAAAGGAAAAGACTAATTGACACGTGCAATTAATGTGTATTGAATGGATTGCTTACTCAGGTAATATGGTTTTATTCAATCTTAGCAAAAAAATAGGCGTGGAAATTTATCAATTTATGTACAATTAATGCATATTGAATTTATTATTTACTCAGATAATATGGATATGTTCACGCCTATACCAAAAAGACTGTAAGACCAAATGTATTACAAGTATTGTTAAAGATTTAATCTTAGAGCTGTGTGGATAATTTCAAAGGTTAAGGCTAATTCATACATGCAATTAATGCATATTGAATGGAGTGGTTACTTAGGTAATATGGTTACATTCAATATTAGCACAAAAATAGGGATGGAAATTTATCAATTTATGTACAATTCATGCGTATTGAATTGATTATTTACTCATGCAATTTGGACTTTATTAATCTTAGCACAAAAATAGGCATGTAAATTGATCAATTTATGTACTCAGCTCCACAGCTTCATCCTGGAAAATACTTCTCTTCCCTATCCCTACTTCATCTCCACAGCTAGAGTTTTTCAAACTAGGCCTTTCAATCCATAGCAAGAGTCGAAAGGGAATTTTCGAAGGTTGCTCTACAATTTCGGCATCTAACGTTAAGTTCTTTTGGTTCTAGCTATGGATTGAAAGACATAGTTCGCAAAACTCTAACCGTGGAGATGAAGAAGAGATGAGGAAGAGAAACTAATGATAAACTACATCAAATATTTAAAAATTGTGTAAAGCCAGGCAAAAAAATATGTCTTCAACATGTCTTCTTAAATCCCTCCAGTGCTACTTAATTTTTTCTCCCCGAAAATAGCTTATTAAACCTCTTTGATTAAATCTCTTTAGTGCTACTTAATTTGTTTTCTCTCCGAATATCTCATTAAACCTCTTAGTAATTTTTTCTCATTGTATTCTCCTTTATTGCATTTAAATTGTGTTTATAATAATATGCTAAAAATTTAGACATTGTTTTTTTTGTAACATTAGAGTGTATGTGCGAAACACATTGATTACCAACTCTACTATGGTGAAGCAAACATTTGAATAAATTCGGAATGGGTTGGATAAATTTTCTATTTTTAGTAAGTCCCTTTTGTTTTCATACTTTTCAATGCTTGAATGAATAGATCCCAAGTTGAATCGGTCTGTTATGTTGAATCTCTAATGCCAATACATAGGGTGATGCCTGCAACATTGTTGAATTCCATGTTGTCTTTTATTCATAGTGGTTATGGATGGCTTCCTGAAGGTACTTTTGTTATTTTATTTTAATGATTTTGGAATATGTTAAAGTTTCAGAAAATTGTTTGTCTTATATATGTATCATGCATTGGTAGGTTGCTTAACATCGACAAGTATTTTTTTGTTAGTTTACATCGACTACATATTTGAAACGGTTATGATTATTCCTATGGACCCTACGCTGTTAGATTTAGATGAGATAAGAAGTGAAGAAAAACAATGCCAAACAAATTTCTCCAAACAAAACCTTTATTAATTCACCAAATGATTACAAGAGAAAAACTAAAAATTGAGAAGATATCTCAAACTCCAAAACCTTAGAAAAATAAATTTTTTCCTTAACATCTCTAATCAACCATATATATGTTTAATTATGATAACTTTATTAAATGCATTCTTTAATCGGTTAAGGAAATGACTGATATAATTCCATCTACCAAAATAAATAATTCTCATGTAGATAATTTTTTGCCTTCTTTAATGCAATGAATGAGGCAATTAATCACTCTTTAAATCTACAAAATCCCTGAAAGAGGCAATTGATCACTCTTCAAAGTCTACAAAAATCCATAAAAGAGGCAATGTATTTGAGTCACAATTCCGTCATGACTCAAATATCTCTAGAATCTACTTAAATATAGAATATTGTACCACTAAAATCTAACAATCTCCACTTTGAAATGATATTCCATAAATGTCATCCAAGCAATCACCTAAACCTCAAACTTTAAACGATCTCCCATATTGCTGTAACGATCCCGAATTTTAATTTATTTTAAATTGACAATTAAATTCATTTTTGATTTAAAATTGTGAAAGTAAATGATATATTGATTTGAGTTTCTCTAGATTTAAATAAAAAATAAAAATATCTCAAAAAAAGTTTATAGTTATATAAAAGATAAATTACAAAATATAAAGTAAAACATATTAGATAAATTCTAACATCTCGTTTAATATAGAACTTCATCCATATTTCAAAGTAATAAGTATAAAATAAAAATGAACAAGTAGATGTAATAGCTTGCAAAACAAACCAGGTACACTGAAACATTAAAACAAAAAGTATGAACAAACAAAACAAAGTAAAATAACAAACAAAAACATATCAGCCGAGACCAAGAAATCCAAGGCAAGCTGAAAAGATCTGCATAGTTGATAAAGCAAGAAAGAAAAATTTCTCTAGTCAAACATCAAATAAAGAAAGAGGAAAAAAAACTGAAACTTTATTCATATTTCAAAAACAACAAATCATATTCAAGTATGAACAAGGCAACAAAGACATATACATATCTATTAGCTTGCAAATCAAGACAACAACAATTAATGCAAACATTTCAGCCACCATTTAAAGTAAAACAAGTAAACATGTATAAAGAAGCTTGCTTGAGAAGATGAATAACAATAAATGCAAACATCTTAGCCGAAAAGTGATATGCATGAAACAAGACAAATACAATTAATATTTGGATCTCAACACAAAAGGAATTTCATTTCAGCCAAAATAAAAGAAATCACCTCAGCCACCAAACAAAATATCTTTGATCTTGATTGTACAAAACAACATTATATCATTTGTACAAATTATTTTCACCTGTAAGCTTCTATATACCAACTTGTAAACTTATTTCATATATCAACTTCATCTCATTTTGTTCCATTCAAACAAAACTAAGCAAAATTGAAGTGAATGTCATTTTAAACTTAGACAAACTTTAGTTAAAAGCATCAGACAAATCAAAACAAACCAGATTTATCAAAGAAGCGAGAAGAAGATCTTCAGCAAGCATTTTCTCAAAGGCCTGGTTCAAAAAACTAGTTATGTTCTGCTTTGTTCTTTCTGGAAAATCATGTGAGTAAACAACTTGGATTAATTTTAATCACTATATGATTCATGTTAAATATGGATGTTGGGATATCTTCTTAGTTTAAACACTAGGTGTATGTATTCGAATTTGACAGAACTGAGATGTTCTTCTCAGTTTATAGTTAGGATGAAACCCAATTGAAAACAATTCGATCTCTCCATTTCTACTCATTTTCAAGCTTTGATGTTTAAAGGACAAAGGTGTATTTAAGTAAGAACTTTGTTCTAAAAATAATCTCACGAAGTAAAAACGTATGCATGAAGAAAAATTTAAATTTTTACAGAGGATACTCAAAATTTTGAAATTTTCGAATTTACTAAAATCTTGATTCAAATATATAGCTTGAATCCTTGCTTGAAGTCTTGATTTTTAAAGTGAATTTGGTGATTTTTAAGCAAGGGGTTTAAGAGCAGTTTGATTTTGCTTGAAAATTAAACTTCGATCAAACCGCGGTGATCCATCGATTCGTGTTGCTCGGGGATTTGCGTGGGGATGGAGAAGCCTACGGGGGTCCTTGGAAAAATAGTTGGAGGTGATGGAAGATACGGTGGCGTCGGCGGCGATGTTTTCTTTTCTATAGACCTAGTTTTGAGGTGCTTGGATTTTATTTTATATTTTGTACGACGTCACCATTCGATCGAGTGTCAAGCGCTGCTGGGGTTTGATAGAGGGGAGGTGGACGAGGCTACGGCCAGAGGCGCTGGCGGTCTGGTGGTCGAGGCGATGGGAACGTCGCGTTGACAGGTTTGAGGAATGTTGGGTTCGCGTGTTCCAGGTTTTCAAGCTCGAACTCGAATTTGAATCTCGAGATGATGAAGTGATTCGAATGATCGGAATACGTTCTGGAGTTGATGGTCGATGTGCTCGAAGTCGTGACGATGACCGGCGTCGGTCGGAGCAACTGTGCACGTGTACGATGTTGTGTTGCCTGAGTATTTGTTTGCCTGGGAAGCACAGAGGAGATTCATGCGAGTGACTCGAGAAGTTCAAGTTGTATACTCGAAGTTTTTGGGGGTGGAACTCGAAGCAAGGAAGAGGGGTCTCGAGTCAAAGGTTTGGTTCCAAGTTTTACCTGAACCTATCTTCCAGGAATTCAAAACAAAAATTTAAATTTTAAAACAAGGTTTTAAAACTGAGGTTTAAATTAAAATGTAAATAAAATTCAAGTTTTAATTGAAATTTAGTTTGTAAATAAAATAAAGTTTTAAATTCAATTTGGTTTAATAATTTCAACGCAATTAAGTGTATTAAAGAAGTTTGAATTCAAAAATAGAATTGAATTGTAAATGGAAATTTAAAACAGGTTGAAGATTTAAAGGTTTCAACCTGAAATAAATTTTTAAATCAGATTTTTAATTTTAAAATAAATTTTAATTTATAACTTAAATGTTTAAAACAAATAAAAAAAACAAATTACTAAAGTTAAAAAGAGGAAAGGAAAATTTATTTTTAACTCTTGAAGAATTTCCTTTAAAATAAATTGTTTTTTTTACATGTAAATTTTAAAATGTTAGAAAATTCTATTTTAAACTTATTTAAAAATAAATAAGAATTCATTTCAGTCTTGAATTTAAAATAGAATTGAAAAAGGGAATTTGAAAACAATAAATTAGATTGATTTATTTAATAATAATTATTTGTGGAATTATGAAGTGTAATTACTTAATGACAGTAATTAAAGAATTAATTATTAAATATAATTAAGTGAGTTAATTGGACTAGTTCAGGTTTATCACTTCATTTCACTAATTTAGAATAACCACCTGAAAATTTTAGAAATTATAATTACTTAGAAAAGTAATTAATTGATAATTACCGAAAGTAGTTAATAAATGCTAATCAGCAATTTGGGTATAATTATTTGTTAAGCGGTTAGTTTAATTTATTAATTAGAGAAGTAATTAATAATTGTGATTAATTAAGATAAATCAAATAATTAAAGGTTAAATTGATTCATTAATTAAGATTGATTAGTCCATAATTAAAAGTGAAATAATAAATGATAAAAGGGGATTTTATTCTTAATAAATTGTAATTAACTTATGATACTTAACCCAGATTTATAATTAATACCGTTGATTCAAATTTATCAGTCAACTTATGAATTTTACTTGCGAATGGTTGAACTTGACTGAATAATTAATTTGTCTGATATCCCTGATATTGATTCTTTGTGATATATCCTAATTTGTGTGATGATGTGAGATGTAATTTATTTACCTGAGATCAATGTAATTATTATCTGTGATATATATATCTGTATTCTGTGAATAAACGATAAGCGTTATGGTTTATATCGCTTATCAAATTTAAGCGTTATAGTTTATACCGCTTATCAACTATATTTCTGTGTTTAATCTGTGATGATTGAATGATGTTGCACTATTGTGTTAAACCCCTGGACCACACCATACACACACAAATGTGGATTTCACGAGGAAATCGATTAAGTCGCAGATTTGTATCAAATTTAGAAATTGAATTCTTGAATCCAAAATAATTTTGAATTTTGAATTGAGAACTTTTCAAATAAATTTCAAAATAAAAGTTAGTTTTTTTTAATAACTTAATATAACTTGAAATTTTAAATGATTTGAATTCAATGACTTGGAATTTTAGTTTAAAACACTATACAAGTTGTAAAGATGTTTATATGGAATTATAACCATTTAAATAGTGTGGTTTTGGAAATGTAAATTTAAATTAAAGTTCTTTACTTGAATGGCCTTAAATTGTAATCAGTTTTTCCTAAAACGAAAACTATTGGTTTCCAAATAATTAAGCTTCCATATAAGGAATGAATTCCTGATTTGTGTTAAAACGATTTCAATTTTGAAATGGACATGTAAATAGTTAGAAGACTATAAAATTTATCTTTGTAAAGATGCTTGAACCTTGTTTGAAATCGAAGAGAATTTTAAATGGTGAATCCTCTATATTATAAAGGATTTAAATTGTAAATGGTTTTGAAAGCTTTGATTTAAAGATTGGATGAGTTAGTCCAATTTTGAAAAGAAATCGTTTTGAAAGCTGTGTAAATGAATCTTTCTGAAATTTGGGTGAACTTTGCGAATTGAATCTTTTTATTTAAAAAAGATTTGAAATGGTAATTCGTTAAACCATTCAAAGAAAAGTTTGGGGAAATAAGTTGTGGCTTAATTGAAATCCCATATCCATATGTTTTTAAATATTGCGTTCACTATTCGGTTTGGCCGGGAGAGGACCTTTGTGTCATATAACCCATTCCGAATATGTGATACGACGTATATGGATAGCATTTGAAGACCGGTAGTGAAGACCGGGTATTTGTGAAAATGATAGGATGACCTATCGATTATCTCTGCACCGAGTCGCGCCGGTATAGAGATTCCCTAAGTGATGGGAAGTCCGATCGGGATTGTGAATACCCGGATTGCAAGGGCTTCTTTGGAAGTGCCTTCGGTTCTGTTCGAACACCGGAACAGACTTGTATGGATTGTATGTCTGACATTACACTTTGAGATATAAAGCAGATTTCTTTCAAATACATTTCTGTTGGTGGCGGATAATTTATTCTCTTAGCTTAACACCCTTCTCTGAGACGTACGAGCTCAAAGGTTATGTAGTTGAAGGTTATCAGCGATATACTCCCAATTTGGTAGTGTGGCATGCTGAGTGTTGTTGTGTGTTGATCATTTGTTGATCATTTGTGATCAAAGCATGGCTTTTGTATAAAGCGTAGCTTTGCGGACGAGACTGCATCAGGACCTCACACCCCGAAAATGGTCAAAACAGGAAAGATGCGGCAGGGTTATGAGGGTCGTGCCCTTTAGGGTGTGTCATTCCCTTCTGGTAAAGGGTGGTATCATGGTATGGATCCCAGATATTTACCTATGTGGCTCCAATCTCATTTACTGTGTGGTTGTTGCTTAGAGGCGCCTCGGATAAAGGTCCCAAAGGACCGGGGAATGGCTTGCTCGAGTAGTAGTTACCTAGTTACAGAGGTAACCCGGCCTTGTGTTGGTAGAGATCCGGTTAGGTTCTCGGGACGTCCCACCAGAGGCGATCCCATGTGGCAGTAGGAAGTTCCTTAGCCTGACCATTTGTTGGAAAATCCAAAGAAACAATACGCGCCTTGTACGGTTTTAGTTGTATTACCTGCCATGGAATGTGGTGGTAACCTGCTATTGAACATGGTAGCTATAGTAGGCATACGATAATGGTCGTATGCTGGCTAAGATTAATATTCTACTTTCGAAATGTTTTCTGCACTGTGCACTTACAATAATAATATCCAAGAAAGTTTCTGCGTATTAAGCATGTTTGAGTATCATAAGAAGAAATCTCCTCCAATTCTGCGTTTGCATTGTGTGTGTGGCGGGAGGTCTTATGGTAGTTTCATTTTATAAAAAGCATATCGGATTTTCTTTTATAAATCTTGCTTTACTTAAAAGATAAACTGTTTTTGTTGCTCACACCAGTCCCATGACTGACTCGGAGTTTATTGTTCCTTTCCTAAACTCTGGGTGCTCACTATTTTCCACGCGAGCAGTCTAGAGTTGGGTTTTTCAGATAGTTAGGTTCAGTATATTGTCTGGGGCTAGTTTCAGTCTTTGGATATGGACGAGACTTGCTTGTCTTAGTGCATCGTTATTGGGATTTCGTGCTATTTCTGGATTGGTTCTTGGAGATGGAGTTGCAGTTTGGGAGTTCTTTCTTGAAGACTATCTTGAGTTATTTGTTCCGCTGCTGATGTTATCTACTTTCCTTTCCGCTGCTATTTTATTGTATCATATCTCTGATGTATATCGATATCTATTGTATCATCTGTTGTATCAGGATGTTGTATCAGATGTTGTATATTGATATCCATTATTTCTTCCGCTGTGTTTTTTACTTAATGGTGTTATAAGATCAGGCGCACCAGGTTCGACGTTTGGATCTGCGGCTTTAGAATATGAGTGTCATATTCGATGCCGATTTTCGAAGGTCGGGTCAGGATCGCTACATTTGGTATCAGAGCTAAGGTTGAACTTTAGCTCAGGAGTATAACACATTAAGTAGCTCATTAGAGATAGGGTGAAGTATCCCTAGAATGAGTAATCCCTAAGATATCCGTTCGTATGTCTCAATAAATTCTCTTACTATCCGTTGATAGTGAGTATGAGTGCAAGAAGAGAACGAGATAGGGGACAGGGAAAGATGACTATAAATGGTCAATACTCTGTAACAACCAAGGAACCAATCCTTTCTCTATCAATTTCCATTGATTCGTTTTCAAATTCTTTTGATTTCTTCGTGGCAGTTGTAAGAAGAAGTTCCGGTGTGATGATGGCTCTACGAATCGTTGTAGGAAATTTTTACTTCGCATCTTCATCGATTTCTTATCAGTTTCTGATTTAAACTTCAATGAATATGAATTTGAAATTTAGGATTGAAACTTTAAATAAATTGCAATTTTTAATTTGAGTTAAATCGATTAATAGAATATGAAGGAAAATTTGAATTGAATCGACAAAACGATTTCGTTTAAAACCAAATTTGAAATTCTATTATAATTTCTTGGGTTGATCGAAGTCCGACGAGGGATAAATTTATGTATACTTTGAGATATTCCGACTTGAATTTGGAATCCATTCCTAGTATTTGAAAAACTTATAGAAGACTAAATCTATCTCTTTTGTTCAGCATCTCTTGTCAGTTCTTCGACGATTCCTGGTAAATCCAGGTAGAAGATTTGATATATTAGTACGGGACACAAACTCCAGATAGACCAAAATTGTTTGTTTGGATGTATTGGTTGTTTTGTTTGCTTGGGTTGCTATGGTTGATAGGTATAAATTGGTTTGTGAACTCAACATTTTGATATTGTATCCATATATCTGTCAATATTTGGGTCCAGATATATATTACGAATGGTCAGTTATCCTTTCGAACTAACCAATGCCACCGCATATTTCGTAAATCTGGATGACCCGAGTATCTTGTGGAAAATTAAATAGATTCGTTCTTATATCTATTATTGATATTCTGATTTGGTAAGCTGAATGCAGAGTACATATCCAGTATGATTTGTAAAGATGTTTCATCTATCTTTGTTATTTTCGTGCCTGCAAATTTCGAGGACGAAATTCTTTTTAAGGGGGGAAGTCTGTAACGATCCCGAATTTTAATTTATTTTAAATTGATAATTAAATTCATTTTTGATTAAAAATTGTGAAAGTAAATGATATATTGATTTGAGTTTCTCTAGATTTAAATAAAAAATAAAAATATCTCATAAAAGTTTAATAGTTATATAAAAGATAAATTACAAAATATAAAGTAAAACATATTGGATAAATTCTAACATCTCGTTTAATATAGAACTTCATCCATCAGTATAAAATAAAAATGAACAAGTAGATGTAATAGCTTGCAAAACAAACCAGGTACACTGAAACATTAAAACAAAAAGTATGAACAAACAAAACAAAGTAAAATAACAAACAAAAACATATCAGCCGAGACCAAGAAATCCAAGGCAAGCTGAAAAGATCTGCATAGTTGATAAAGCAAGAAAGAAAAATTTCTCTAGTCAAACATCAAATAAAGAAAGAGAAAAAAAAAACTGAAACTTTATTCATATTTCAAAAACAACAAATCATATTCAAGCATGAACAAGGCAACAAAGACATATACATATCTATTAGCTTGTAAATCAAGACAACAACAATTAATGCAAACATTTCAGCCACCATTTAAAGTAAAACAAGTAAACATGTATAAAGAAGCTTGCTTGAGAAGATGAATAACAATAAATGCAAACATCTTAGCCGAAAAGTGATATGCATGAAACAAGACAAATACAATTAATATTTGGATCTCAACACAAAAGGAATTTCATTTCAGCCGAAATAAAAGAAATCACCTCAGCCACCAAACAAAATATCTTTGATCTTGATTGTACAAAACAACATTATATCATTTGTACAAATTATTTTCACCTGTAAGCTTCTATATACCAACTTGTAAACTTATTTCATATATCAACTTCATCTCATTTTGTTCCATTCAAACAAAACTAAGCAAAATTGAAGTGAATGTCATTTTAAACTTAGACAAACTTTAGTTAAAAGCATCAGACAAATCAAAACAAACCAGATTTATCAAAGAAGCGAGAAGAAGATCTTCAGCAAGCATTTTCTCAAAGGCCTGGTTCAAAAAACTAGTTATGTTCTTCTTTGTTCTTTCTGGAAAATCATGTGAGTAAACAACTTGGATTAATTTTAATCACTATATGATTCATGTTAAATATGGATGTTGGGATATCTTCTTAGTTTAAACACTGGGTGTATGTATTCGAATTTGACAGAACTGAGATGTTCTTCTCAGTTTATAGTTAGGATGAAACCCAATTGAAAACAATTCGATCTCTCCATTTCTACTCATTTTCAAGCTTTGATGTTTAAAGGACAAAGGTGTATTTAAGTAAGAACTTTGTTCTAAAAATAATCTCACGAAGTAAAAACGTATGCATGAAGAAAAATTTAAATTTTTACAGAGGATACTCAAAATTTTGAAATTTTCGAATTTAATAAAATCTTGATTCAAATATATAGCTTGAATCCTTGCTTGAAGTCATGATTTTTAAAGTGAATTTGGTGATTTTTAAGCAAGTGGTTTATGAGCAGTTTGATTTTGCTTGAAAATTAAACTTCGATCAAACCGCGGTGATCCATCGATTCGTGTTGCTCGGGGATTTGCGCGGGGATGGAGAAGCCTACGGGGGTCCTAGGAAAAATAGTTGGAGGTGATGGAAGTGACGGTGGCGTCGGCGGCGATGTTTTCTTTTCTGTAGACCTAGTTTTGAGGTGCTTGGATTTTTTTTTCGTACGACGTCACCATTCGATCGAGTGTCAAGCGCTGCTGGGGTTTGATAGAGGGGAGGTGGACGAGGCTACGGCCAAAGGCGCTGGCGGTCTGGTGGCCGAGGCGATGGGAACGTCGCGTTGACAGGTTTGAGGAATGTTGGGTTCGCGTGTTCCAGGTTTTCAAGCTCGAACTCGAATTTGAATCTCGAGATGATGAAGTGATTCGAATGATCGGAATAGGTTCTGGAGTTGATGGTCGATGTGCTCGAAGTCGTGACGATGACCGGCGTCGGTCGGAGCTACTGTGCACATGTATGATGTTGTGTTGCTTGAGTATTTGTTTGCCTGGGAAGCACAGAGGAGATTCACGCTAGTGACTCGAGAAGTTCAAGTGGTATACTCGAAGTTTTTGGGGGTGGAACTCGAAGCAAGGAAGAGGGGTATCGAGTCAAAGGTTTGGTTCCAGGTTTTACCTGAACCTATCTTCCAGGAATTCAAAACAAAAATTTAAATTTTAAAACAAGGCTTTAAAACTGAGGTTTAAATCAAAATGTAAATAAAATTCAAGTTTGAATTGAAATTTAGTTTGTAAATAAAATAAAGCTTTAAATTCAATTTGGTTTAATAATTTCAACGCAATTAAGTGTATTAAAGAAGTTTGAATTCAAAAATAGAATTGAATTGTAAGTGGAAATTTAAAACAAGTTGAAGATTTAAAGGTTTAAACCTGAAATAAATTTTTAAATCAGATTTTTAATTTTAAAATAAATTTTAATTTATAACTTAAATGTTTAAAAAAAACAAAAAAAAACAAATTACTAAAGTTAAAAAGAGGAAAGGAAAATTTATTTTTAACTCTTGAATAATTTCCTTTAAAATAAATTGTTTTTTTACATGTAAATTTCAAAAATGTTAGAAAATTCTATTTTAAACTTATTTAAAAATAAATAGGAATTCATTTCAGTCTTGAATTTAAAATAGAATTTAAAAAGGGAATTTGAAAACAATAAATTAGATTGATTTATTTAATAATAATTATTTATGGAATTATGAAGTGCAATTACTTAATGACAGTAATTAAAGAATTAATTATTAAATATAATTAAGTGAGTTAATTGGACTTGTTCAGGTTTATCACTTCAGTTCACTAATTTAGAATAACCATCTGAAAATTTTAGAAATTATAATTACTTAGAAAAGTAATTAATTGATAATTACCGAATGTAGTTAATAAATGCTAATCAGCAATTTGGGTATAATTATTTGTTAAGGGGTTAGTTTAATTTATTAATTAGAGAAGTAATTAATAATTGTGATTAATTAAGATAAATCAAATAATTAAAGGTTAAATTGATTCATTAATTAAGATTGATTAGTCCATAATTAAAAGTGAAATAATAAATGATAAAAGGGGATTTTATTCTTAATAAATTGTAATTAACTTACGATACTTAACCCAGATTTATAATTAATACCGTTGATTCAAATTTATCAGTCAACTAATGAATTTTACTTGTGAATGGTTGAACTTGACTGAATAATTAATTTGTCTGATATCCCTGATATTGATGCTTTGTGATATATCCTAATTTGTGTTATGATGTGAGATGTAATTTATTTGTCTGAGATAAATGTAATTATTATCTGTGATATATATATCTGTGTTCTGTGAATAAAAGATAAGCGTTATGGTTTATATCGCTTATCAAATATAAGCATTATAGTTTATACCGCTTATCAACTATATTTCTGTGTTTAATCTGTGATGATTGAATGATGTTGCACTATTGTGTTAAACCCCTGGACCACACCATACACACACAAATGTGGATTTCACGAGGAAATCGATTAAGTCACAGATTTGTATCAAATTTAGAAATTGAATTCTTGAATCCAAAATAGCTTTGAATTTTGAATTAAGAACTTTTCAAATGAATTTCAAAATAAAAGTTAGTTTTTATTAATAACTTAATATAACTTGAAATTTTAAATGATTTTAATTCAATGACTTGGAATTTTGGTTTAAAACACTATACAAGTTATAAAGATGTTTATATGGAATTTTAACCATTTAAATAGTGTGGTTTTGGAAATGTAAATTTAAATTAAAGTTCTTTACTTGAATGGCCTTAAATTGTAATCAGTTTTTCCTAAAACGAAAACTATTGGTTTCCAAATAATTAAGCTTCCATGTAAGGAATGAATACCTGATTTGTGTTAAAACGATTTCAATTTTGAAATGGACATGTAAATAGTTGGAAGACTATAAAATTTATCTTTGTAAAGATGGTTGAACCTTGTTTGAAATCGAAGAGAATTTTAAATGGTGAATCCTTTATATTATGAAGGATTTAAATTGTAAATGGTTTTGAAAGCTTTGATTTAAAGATTGGATGAGTTAGTCCATTTTTGAAAAGAAATCGTTTTGAAAGCTGTGTAAATGAATCTTTGTGAAATTTGGGTGAACTTTGTGAGTTGAATCTATTTATTTAAAAAAGATTTGAAATGGTAATTCGTTAAACCATTTAAAGAAAAGTTTTGGGAAATAAGTTGTGACTTAATTGAAATCCCATATCCATACATTTTTAAATATTGCGTTCACTATTCGGTTTGGCCGGGAGAGGACCTTTGTGTCATATAACCCATTCCGAATATGTGATACGACGTATATGGATAGGATTTGAAGACCAGTGGTGAAGACCGGGTATTTGTGAAAACGATAGGATGACCTATCGATTGTCTCTGCACCGAGTCGCGCTGGTATAGAGATTCCCTAAGTGATGGGAAGTCCGATCGGGATTGTGAATACCCGGATTGCAAGGCTTCTTTGGAAGTGCCTTCGGTTCTGTTCGAACACCGGAACAGACTTGTATGGATTGTATGTCTGACATTACACTTTGAGATATAAAGCAGATTTCTTTCAAATACATTTCTCTTGGTGGCGGAGAATTTATTCTCTTAGCTTAACACCCTTCTCTGAGACGTACGAGCTCAGAGGTTATGTAGTTGATGGTTATCAGCGATATACTCCCAATTTGGTAGTGTGGCATGCTGAGTGCTGCTGTGTGTTGATCATTTGTTGATCATTTATGATCAAAGCATGGCTTTTGTATAAAGCGTAGCTTTGTGGACGAGACTGCTTCAGGACCTCACACCCCGAAAATGGTCAAAACAGGAAAGATGCGGCAAGGTTATGAGGGTCGCGCCCTTTAGGGTGTGTCATTCCCTTCTGGTAAAGGGTGGTATCATGGTATGGAGCCCGGATATTTACCTATGTGGTGGCTCAATCTCATTTACTATGTGGTTGTTGCTTAGAGGCGCCTCGGATAAAGGTCCCAAATGACCGGGGAATGGCTTGCTCGAGTAGTAGTTACCTAGTTACAGAGGTAACCCGGCCTTGTGTTGGCAGAGATCCGGTTAGGTTCTCGGGACGTCCCACCAGAGGCGATCCCATGTGGCAGTAGGAAGTTCCTTAGCCTGACCATTTGTTGGAAAATCCAAAGAAACAATACGCGCCTTGTACGGTTTTAGTTGTATTACCTGCCATGGAATGTGGTGGTAACCTGCTATTGAACATGGTAGCTATAGTAGGCATACGATAATGGTCGTATGCTGGCTAAGATTAATATTCCACTTTCGAAATGTTTTCTGCACTTTGCACTTATAATAATAATATCCAAGAAATTTTCTGCGTATTAAGCATGTTTGACTATCATAAGAAGAAATGTCCTCCAATTCTGCATTTGCATTGTGTGTGTGGCGGGAGGTCTTATGGTAGTTTCATTTTCTAAAAAGCATATCGGATTTTCTGTGTTTTAATTTATTAATATTCATTTTTTATGTATTTAAATTTGAATAGATTTTTCCAAGGATTATTTGAGTTGTTTTCAATTTTAAAGCCTAGTTTGCAATTTTAAGCCATTTTATTAATTTGAATTTTATTTAATTAAAATTTAATTATTTATTTTAGATATTTATTCTTATTTCTTATTTTTTATCTTTATTTCTCAGTTTATATGTATTTATAAAATTATAAATTATATATATGAAATTTGAAAGGGTTAAAGGCTAAGAAACGTAATGTCGTTTCACGTTTCTTTTACAGTTTCTTTGTCATCAATACATCTGTTATTTTAGCCACTCCTTACTCTATCTCCAGCTGACTTCCCTTTCTTATTTTTCACAAAATTTTCTCTTTCTCAAAACCTAAAAAATTCATGGCCTCTATCTTGCAAGTTTTGGTAATGGCTTCCCTTTCTTTTTCTTATTTTTCTTCTTATTTTTCTATGAATTATGCCTTGTTTTCTCATGCTTTCTGCTAGACTTCTCCTCCATAGCTGCAGCCACAAACTCCTACACCTCTTCCCCTCCATCACCACCACCTATGCTTCCAGCCATGACTGAGGCCGAGCCATCCATGGTGGTCAAACCCTTCAGAATTGCAACCTACATGCCAAAAACAATGTTTGTTGACCATTTTGGCCTCATCCACTTCAACCACCACCCTAACCACCACCATAGCAGCAACCACCACCTCTGACCTGATCACCACACACCCCTCCAACCTCTGTCCTGTCATGGTGCACCCACAGGCCGAGCACACTTCCATGGCCGAGCCCTCTAGCCAACCAAAACTCCATTTGTTTGCCTAAGACCCTTCACCTCTTCATGTATGAAACTCCACCTTGCTCATGACATGAACCCAACCCATGCTAGCCTAGGCCTGAGCCAAAACTTAACAAAATATGAACCAAACTATACCCTAGGCCGTGACAAAGGTTTGAGGAATCGAGGCAAAAAGTTTGGCAATTCGTTTCTCTTTTATTTCAAAGTTATTGCATTTTAAAGTCGTATTGAATTGTGTTGTTTTGATTGTTTGTTTTGGGTTGTACACAAGAGTTGTAGCTTGGATTCGCTCTTCACTCAAGTCCGTAATTGTGTCACAATGCTTTGTTTTCTGTTGTGCCTTTGGTTTTGACATCTTCAGCTATTAGAGGTGAGTAAATCTCACACGACATTTATACTTATGCAGTTGTGAAACAACAACAACTGAATGTGTAGAAATATTTATGATGTTATAACTGCCATGTGATTTTATATATATATATATATATATATATATATATATGATGTTAACATGTTAAATTTTATGTCATATCACCTGTTACATGTCACATCACCTGTTACTATTGTATATTGTTAAACTGTTCATTTTTGATCTGTCTATCACACTCCAAGTTCCCTGTAGGTTAGAAATCACTATGGGTTGAAATGATGTATACCCGAATGGATTTTAGAATAAGGAAAAATTGTTATGGGCTGAAATGATAGGCCTGAACGGTTTTTAAATTATTCATTTTGACTTGGGATTGCGGGTTTGAAATGATAACACCCGGATTTTCTTTGTAAATTACGGGTTGAAATGATATTTTACACGTATCACTTACCTAGCGTATAAAATTATATACAGGCCCGTAGTTAAAATATGTTTTTCTAAAAAAATTTAAAATATTTTAGAAATTTAATTTTTATACTATTTTGATTTGAAATTAAATAAAAATATAATTTTTGTAAAGTATTATTTATTTTCTGGAAATCTATAAGTTAAATAAATTATGGGGAAGTTAGAAAATATGAATGTAAGTTATTTTGGAAATTTTGACTTAATTTTTAATGGAATTTAAATAACTTTGAAAATATGATAAAATTATGATATTTTGAATCTAAATCAATTTAAAATGATTTTATAACATATTAATGATTTTGAATAAAGTTAAAATGTGAAATGAATGGATATTTTAAGTTGAAATTTTGGAATATAACTAAAATTGGAAATTTATGAAATTGACTTAAAAGTGAACTTTTAGTTAAGTAAATAAAAATAAAATTAAGTTATATTTGAGAATTCGAACTTAAGTGTTAATTTGAAATTTAATGTAATGAATTTAAAATTGAACATTTCATTTTAATAAGTGAATTATTATTAAATCTTGATTTTTGAATGGAACTTTAACTTTAGAAAATCATTAACTTAAGGAAAATTAAATGATGTTTATAAATGTGAAAATGTATGATTTTACGAGTTAAAAATGTTTTAAATAAAAATATAATTGGTTGAGAAATTATATTGAATATTTGAGGTTAATTTACTGCATTTTTGAAATGATATTAATTACAATGTAAATGATATTACAGCATTTGTAAATGCTGCAGTTGATAATAATGAATTAAAAAGCTATTGAATTAAAAACTATTATGGCAAGTGTTGTATGTGCTGTAATTTTTGAATTTAACTAAGTTTATTTGAAACTTAAGTAAACCCTATTACAACATTTTAAAATGTTGTCTTTTGTCAAATTGAACCGTTTGAATGTAACTTTCCTTAACGTTCTATAAATGCTGCGTAAAGTGAAATTTCACTGTTTTGATAAACGTAAGTGAATAAATGAACTTTGGAAGTTGAAATTTTTTGGAAATTTAATAATTTAATTATTAACATGATAACTTCATTTTAATGATAAAAAAAAGATTTTTTTTGGAATATAAACTGTTTTGAAATATGAATTTAAATGGTATTCTAAATTGAATAAAATGAATAATGATTGAAATGTGGTTTCGAAAAGATATGATATTTTGATATATTAAAACGATTGAAATGTGGTTTCGAAAAGATATGATATTTTGATGTATTAAAATGATTGAAATGTGGTTTCGAAAAGATATGATATTTTGGAAATGAAGCTTTGAAAAGTTATGATATGTTGATATATTATAAATGATTTGAAAGGAAGTTTTGAAAGGATATGATAATTTAATATATTGAAATGGTTAGAAATGACTTGATATTTATTTTGATAAATATTTGAATTGAAAGATATGGTGTGATGATATATTGAAATGGTTTGAAAATGATTTAATCTTTATTTTGATAAAGATCTGGGTTGAAATGACATTTTATTTTTGAAGTATAAAATTTTATTTTAAAGTTATAACAACGGGTTATAATAACGATTGGTTGTTAAAGAGACCGGGATCCGATATTGTCTTATAGCCGGCCAATACTGAAAACCACTTTAACAACTGTGTACGCGGTGGAGATTCCAGAATGAAGTAGGATGGTGGCGACGTTCTCGAGGTATATTACGTGGACCCAACTCCTGTGAGTTGGCATAAATGACTAAAACAGGAGCTATACCAGGCTACACAAAGGGTCGCACCCTTTCATCAAGCATGCTCCATCGGAAACCATTCTATTACTTTTGTGATTCGATATGTGGCGCCACTTTGATTCGGGGGTATTGTTCGAGGTGGGCGGAAGCTGCTGGCTTGCCGTCACCACCGGTCCGGGAGTGCAAACGGTGTATCCACCCTGGCATTGCCTCGCATGCCGTGTCATCTCCTTATATCGAGCCCACTACAATTTTGGTTTTAAAGATCCGACCGCGTTAAGGTTCACCATCCCCTTAACGCTATTTTCTATATGATTATACTTTACTGATTATACACTATTGTATATAGCGTATATTACTACATAGTAAATAGTTTAACGGATCCTTAGAGGATGGGCGGTCCCAAGCATCTTCTAAGTTACTTGTACCTTTGCTACAGTTCACTTGCGTTGGTTTACATTGTATAAGCATGTATGTCCTGACTCGAGTGTTTGTATTTTTATTTACGCTCGGGTCAGCCTGAGTTATTCACAGATTTGGATTTCCACTTTCTAGAGATTGGAATACCTGGAGATTATCTGCTTGTCAAGTTTCATCTTTTCAGTTCGGTTGTTCTATTCAGCTTTTACTTGGTTATCATATTTAAACTTCTGTTATACTTTATTTCTTCTATTGTATCTTATGTAACTCTGATATATTTATATAGTAGCTTCATGAATTACTATCTCTTTCACTTCCGCTGCATTATTATTACTCTGTGTCTGTGATCTGTGATTTTATTTACTGTATATTCTGAGATTTTCCAAAAATTTTATTTACAACGCGGTATTTTGAGCAATTCAATTCCGTCATGAGTGTCTACCTTTACACTTATAATGGATCCGAATGGTTGAAAATACCCGGTTGTTACAGTTGGTATCAGAGCTTTGGTAGCTCTAGGCAAAACTCAACAAATGGAGTGAATGTATTTACAGAATCTCTTTCATTCGAGTTTGAATCTCTTCCTTTTTGACTCGATTCCTTTGAATTTTGGAACATTCCCTATGGTTCAAAAATCCATTCGTATCCCTCACTATTCATCTTCTTTTGACTCTAGAGTATTCCATAACTCCGCTTCGAATGATCTTTTTAGTGAGTCGGCGGTCACGCCAATTTCAAATTGAATTGGAAAAAAAGGGGGAAAAGTCCCTTACAATTAGCATCGATTCACCAGAGATTCTTATCTATCCTTGGTTTAGATGCTAATACTTTTGTTATTTCAAACTCTAACTCTTGAGATCGAATGTAGATTTACCCCAGAAAATCCACACTGATCTTATTCTTTAAGTCACGGTTGACCTGGTAAATGTTGCCAGTGATTTATTTAAGCTTATCCACCTCCCTATTTTGTTATTTAATCATCTTGTCTTTGGTTTCCAAGCTATCTTCAAACATTTTGAATTGTACTTGTAAATCTATGTTTTGTTTATATATTGTGTTGTTTGAGTTGTTGATGTTGAATTGGGTTTCTGATCGATTCTTCTAATCAACGCTATCGATAAGATTTCCAAAACACTTTGACAGAACAAACTGACACAATATTATTTTAAAATTTGGTTAATGAAATAAATTTTGATATATAAGTAAATTTATTGAACTTAACAAACTAATTTAAATTGATTATTTGAAGTGATAATACTTGATTTATCATTTATTGTTCTATAAATGAATTTATAGATAGTTGTTTATAAATTGATTTGGGAACTGAAATGAATTTTGAACAAGAAATTTGTGAATTTAATTTCCGATGGTTTCAAACCTTGTGTTTAAAGTTTTAAAAGGTTATATTATTTAAAGTATTTTCAAATAGAAATTTGTTTCCATAGAATTTCAAAGTTTAAAATTAGTGCTCTTCTCATTGTCGCTGGGAAATAACTTCGGTGATGACTGCAGCATCATCGACGTTCATTTTCGAGTTTTGAAGTGAAGAGACGCCCTGTAGTCTTGCTACAGCTTTGTTTTGGGAATTTAATTTGGTTTGAATTTTCTAAAATATGACTTGATTTATAATATATAATATAGATATCTGATTTAAAATTTTGATTCGATAAATTATGTACATACATTTATTTATCTCTAAATGGGTCGAAGAAATCGAAAATTTAATTCTTAAATTTTATTTTTAAAGAATAATTTCAATTAAAAAAGAAAATCAAAATTTTTGAATAAATGATTTAAGCTTGAAATGATTGAATTGGAAAGTTTTATTTGTATAATACAATTGCATTCAAATATAACTTACCTTAATTTCAGAAGTTAACAATGTAATTGGATAATATACAATATAAAAGGATTTTATAAATAAAATTTGAGTGGTTATAATAAACGTTATACACTTAAATTTTAGTTGAAAAAAAAGAAGAGATTAACAAAGGTAAATATAATAAATGGTAATTGAATAACTTACAATAAAATAATGTTAAAAGAACTAAGAATAAAGGAAAGCAGTTATAATAAGTGTAAGTATGTTTAACATAAGTGATAAATATATTGCGAGGAATAAATTTAATTTTAGTTAGGAATAAAGAAAAATTAAATGTATTAAGTACATTATGAGTATAATAAATGATTATTTTTCAAACCCTTTGGTTTTAAAAATTGTTAATTTAAGATGATTGGATAATAAGATAATGGAATTTGAGATAGTTAAGATTTATTTAACTTGTGTAAAAGATTTATTCTCTATTTAAGGTGAAATTTCCATGCTTTCAAATTTATTTGCTTATTTTGTTTTTCAAACTATCTTTTGGTTGTCCTTGTCATCCTCATCTTGCTATAGACTGGTATAGGCATCTTTCTACAATCTTTCTGTTTAGAAATCTTCTATAATCTTTGATAATCTTTGGTACTCATTCTGAATCCACCATTTCGTGCTTGTGTTCTTGATTCCGGAGGATCTTGGAAAGATCATCTCCACCTTGTTAAACTTACCTATCACAATAGTTATCATGTATAATTTCCTTCTCCTTGTCATCTTGTCCTAATCTTGTTTCACTCTATCTTTTTCTGTGCTTTCCCGTACCTCATTCCTTTACGGGGACGAAAAGTTTCGAGTGAGGGAGAGTGTAACAACCCTGTATTTTATGATTTATATTTTGTATATTTTAATTATTTTAATTAAATTTTTTATTTAAAAACTTATTTTATTTATTTTGAATGATAAACTTTAGTTTTGATATGAATTATCATTCCAAAGCATGACTAAAAAGAACATTTTCCAAAAAGTGAATTTTGGTCAAAATAATCAAACTTTGACTTTTAATTTAAATTTTTAAACGTTTGGAAATTTAAATTTTATCTTTTATTATGAAATTTCATAAAATCTTAAGAACAATGCTTTTCGTTTCGTTGAAAATAGATTTAAATTGCAAAAGTTATACTGTTTTCAATATTGTGTGTATATTGGGTTATTCAGCAATAGTCTTTACTTTAAATTATATAAATGACATTTTCAATTGATATATCTTATTCCAACTTGTATATTTATGTTATATTATGAATATTTTGACTTTTAATTATTTTTAAAATGATAATAGATTTTTTTCGAAATTTACTGTATTTATTTCCTATTTTTAAAGGTTGTTTCTATTTTTCTGCTATTTTCTTAGTCTAAACTATATTTAAATAAAAAAATTATTTATTTTGTGAATGTATTTTTTTATTATCTTTATTTATAAATATTTTTCAAGTATATAAAATTTTTCCAAAGTCCATTGCATTTATTTTCAATTTTTCTAACCTAGTTTCTGTTTTCTTTGCTATTTCCTTAATTTAATTATATATAATTAAAATTTAGTAATTTATTTTATACATTCACTTTTATTTTCTGTGTTTTAATTTATTAATATTCATTTTTAATGTATTTAAATTTGAATAGATTTTTCCAAAGATTATTTGAGTTGTTTTCAATTTTAAAGCCTAGTTTGCAATTTTAAGCCATTTTATTAATTTGAATTTTATTTAATTAAAATTTAATTATTTATTTTAGATATTTATTCTTATTTCTTATTTTTTATCTTTATTTCTCAGTTTATATGTATTTATAAAATTACAAATTATATATATGAAATTTGAAAGGGTTAAAGGCTAAGAAACGTAATGTCGTTTCACGTTTCTTTTACAGTTTCTTTGTCATCAATACATCTGTTATTTTAGCCACTCCTTACTCTATCTCCAGCCGACTTCCCTTTCTTATTTTTCACGAAATTTTCTCTTCCTCAAACCCTAAAAAATTCATGGCCTCAATCTGGCAAGTTTTGGTAATGGCTTCCCTTTCTTTTTCTTATTTTTCTTCTTATTTTTCTATGAATTATGCCTTGTTTTCTCATGCTTTCTGCTAGGCTTCTCCTCCATAGACACGGCCATAAACTCCTACACCTCTTCCCTTCCATCACCACCACCTATGCTTCCAGCCATGACCAAGGCCGAGCCATCCATGGTGGTCAAACCCTTCAAAATTGCAACCTACATGCCGAAAACAATGTTTGTTGACCATTTTGGCCTCATACCCTTCAACCACCACCCTAACCACCGCCATAGCAGCAACCACCACCTCTGATCTGATTACCACACACCCCTCCAACCTCTGTCCAGTCATGGTGCACCCACATGCCGAGCACACTTCCATGGCCGAGCCCTCTAGCCAACCAAAACTCCATTTGTTTGCCTAAGACCCTTCACCTCTTCATGTATGAAACTCCACCTTGCTCATGACATGAACGCGACCCATGCTAGCCTAGACCTGAGCCAAAACTTAACCAAATCTGAACCAATCTATACCCTAGGCCGTGACAAAGGTTTGAGGAAGCAAGGCAAAAGGTTTGGCAATTCGTTTCTCTTTTATTTCAAAGTTATTGCATTTTAAAGTCGTATTGAATTGTGTTGTTTTGATTGTTTGTTTTGGATTGTACACAAGAGTTGTAGCTTGGATTCGTTCTCCACTCAAGTCCGTAATTGTGTCATCGTGCTTTGTTTTCTGTTGTGCCTTTGGTTTTGACATCTTCAGCAGTTGGTGGTGAGTAAAGCTCACACGACGTTTATACTTATGCAGTTATGAAACAACAACAACTGAATGTGTAGAAGTATTTATGATGTTATAACTGCCATGTGATTTTATATATATATGATGTTAACATGTTAAATTTTATGTCATATCACCTGTTACATGTCACATCACCTGTTACTATTGATATTGTTAAACTGTTCATTTTTGATCTGTCTATCACACTTCAAGTTCCCTGTAGGTTAGAAATCACTATGGGTTGAAATGATACATACCCGAATGGACTTTAGAATAAGCAAAAATCTTTTGGGCTGAAATGATAGGCCTGAACGGTTTTTAAATTATTCATTTTGACTTGGGATTGCGGGTTTGAAATGATAACACCTGGATTTTCTTTGTAAATTACGGGTTGAAATGATATATTAACCGTATCACTTTACCTAGCGTAGAAGATTATATACAGGCCCGTAGTTAAAATATGTTTTTCTAAAAAAAAAAAAATATTTTAGAAATTTAATTTTTATAATATTTTGATTTGAAATTAAATAAAAATATAATTTTTGTAGTATTATTTATTTTCTAGAAATCTATAAGTTAAATAAATTATGGGGAAGTTAGAAAATATGAATGTAAGTTATTTTGGAAATTTTGACTTAATTTTTAATGGAATTTAAATAACTTTGAAAATATGATAAAATTATGATATTTTGAATCTAAATCAATTTAAAATGATTTTATAACATATTAATGATTTTGAATAAGGTTAAAATATGAAATGAATGGATATTTTAAGTTGAAATTTTGGAATATAACTAAAATTGGAAATTTATGAAATTGACTTAAAAGTGAACATTTAGTTAAGTAAATAAAAATGAAATTAAGTTATATTTGAGAACTCGAACTTAAGTGTTAATTTGAAATTTAATGTAATGAATTTAAAATTGAACATTGCATTTTAATAAGTGAATTATTATTAAATCTTGATTTTAGAATGGAACTTTAACTTTATAAAATCATGAACTTGAGGAAAATTAAATGATGTTTATAAATGTGAAAATGTATGATTTTACGAGTTAAAAATGTTTTGATGGTTGAGAAATTATATTGAATATTTGAGGTTAATTTACTGCATTTTTGAAATGATATTAATTACAATGTAAATGATATTACAGCATTTGTAAATGCTGTAGTTAATGATAATGAATTAAAAAGCTATTGAATTAAAAACTATTATGGCAAGTGTTGTAAGTGCTGTAATTGTTGAATTTAACTAAGTTTATTTGAAATTTAAGTAAACCCTATTACAACATTTTAAAATGTTGTCTTTTGTCAAATTGAACCGTTTTGAATGTAACTTTCCGTAACGCTCTCTAAATGCTGCGTAAAGTGAAATTTCACTGTTTTGATAAACGTAAGTGAATAAATGAACTTTGGAAGTTGAAATTTTTTGGAAATTTAATAATTTAATTATTAACATGATAACTTCATTTTAATGATAAAAAAAAGATTTTTTTTGGAATATAAACTGTTTTGAAATATGAATTTAAATGGTATTCTAAATTGAATAAAATGAATAATGATTGAAATGTGGTTTCGAAAAGATATGATATTTTGATATATTAAAACGATTGAAATGTGGTTTCGAAAAGATATGATATGTTGAGATATTATAATGATTGAAATGTGGTTTCGAAAAGATACGATATTTTGGAAATGAAGCTTTGAAAAGTTATGATATGTTGATATATTAAAAATGATTTGAAAGGAAGTTTTGAAAGGATATGATAATTTAATATATTGAAATGGTTAGAAATGACTTGATATTTATTTTGATAAATATTTGAATTCAAAGGTATGGTATGATGATATATTGAAATAGTTTGAAAATGATTTAATCTTTATTTTGATAAAGATTTGGGTTGAAATGACATTTTATTTTTGAAGCATAAAATATTGTTTTAAAGTTATAGCTACGGGTTATAATAACGATTGGTTGTTAAAGAAACCGGGATCGGATATTGTCTTATAGCCGGCCAATACTGAAAACCACTTTAACAACTGTGTACGCGGTGGAGATTACAGAATGAAGTAGGATGGTGGCGACGTTCTCGAGGTATATTACGTGGACCCAACTCCCGTGAGTTGGCATAAATGACTAAAACAGGAGCTATACCGGGCTACACAAAGGGTCGCACCCTTTCATCGAGCATGCTCCATCGGAAACCATTCTATTACTTTTATGATTCGATATGTCGCGCCACTTTGATTCGAGGGTATTGTTCGAGGTGGGCGGAAGCTGCTGGCTTGCCGTCACCACCGATCCAGGAGTGCAAACGGTGTATCCACCCTGGCATTGCCTCGCGTACCGTGTCATCTCCTTATATCGAGCCCACTACGATTTTGATTTTAAAGATCCGACCGCATTAAGGTTCACCATCCCCTTAACGCTATTTTCTATATGATTATACTTTACTGATTAGACACTACTGCATATAGCGTATATTACTACATAGTAAATAGTTTAACGGATCCTTAGAGGATGGGCGGTCCCAAGCATCTTCTAATTTACTTGTACCTTTGCTACAATTCACTTGAGTTGGTTTACATTGTATAAGTATGTATGTCCTGACTCGAGTGTTTGTATTTTTATTTAGCTCGGGTCAGCCTGAGTTATTCACATATTTGGATTTCCACTTTCTGGAGATTGGAATCGCTGGAGATTATCTACTTGTCAAGTTTCATCTTTTCAGTTCGGTTGTTCTATTCAGCTTGTACTTGGTTATCATATTTAAACTTCTGTTATACTTTATTTCTTCTATTGTATCTTATGTAACATTGATATATTTATATAGTAGCTTCATGAACTAATATCTCTTTCACTTTCGCTGAATTATTATTACTCTGTGTCTGTGATCTGTGATTTTATTTACTGTATATTCTGAGATTTGCCAAATTTTTTATTTACAACGTGGTATTTTGAACAATTCAATTCCGGCATGAGTGTTAATGGATGCGAATGGTTGAAAACACCTGGTTGTTACATGAATTTTCACAAGCGAGACTTATTTATTCCGAAGGCGTCTAACCTCCGAAGCTAGAACACGAATAGGATTTTGCACCATAGACAAGTCGGGTGAGATCTCAAGATCATGCAGCATATGAGGATCAATAATAGAATCTGAATCTCGAAGGCATCGACGAAGCTGGGATACATGAAATACGTCATGAATTCCCGAAAACTGGATATGTAGCGATATACGATAAGCTATAGGGCCAATGCGTTCCGTAATAGGAAATGGTCCAATCTATCGAGGAGCCAATTTCTCGGAGCTACTAAAACGCACCACACCCTTCATCGGAGAAACACGAATGAATACGTGATTGCCAACAGAAAATTCCAAAGGCTTCCTATGATGATCGACATAAGATTTCTGCACATTCTGAGCCTCTTTCATTCTCCGTCTAATAATATCAATCTTCTTTGAAGATTCACGAATATAATCGGGGCCGAGAACTATCTTTTCCCCCTATTCCAACATCAAAGATGGTGATCGACACGGCCTTCCATAAAGGGCTTCGAAAGGAGCCATACCGATACTGGATTGGAAACTGTTATTATAAGATAGCTCAACAAGAGATAAGTGGTCTTTCCAACTAACACCAAAATCAAGAAAGCAAGCTCGAAGGAGATCTTCTAAGACTTGATTCACCCTTTTAGTCTGACCATCAGACTGTGGATGATAAGCTGTACTGAGATTGAGCTTAGTGCCTAAAGCTTTCTGAAGACTCCGTCTGAAACCACTAGTAAAAAGCGGATCTCTGTCACTAACAATAGAACTAGGCACACCATGAAGTCGAACGACTTCCTTAATAAACAGCTTTGCCAACAAAGGAGTAGTCCGATCGGACTTGATAGGAATAGAATGGGCTAATTTGGTCAATCTGTCAACAATCACCCAAATACTAGTATGGCCTGACCTCTAACGAGGTAGACCATCAATGAAGTCCATAGAAATCTGATCCCATTTCCATAATGGAATCTCAATAGGCTGCAAAAGACCACTGGGACGTTGGTGTTCTGCTTCAATAAGTTGACAAGTCATGCAACGACTTACATAACTTGCAACATCACGCTTCATACCTTCCTAAAAGTATAAGCATTTCATATCAGCATACATCTTACTACTGCCTGGATGGATAGTATACTTAGAACGATGACAGTCCTCAAGAATGTCATTTCTAAGATTAGAAACATTTGGCACAATCAACCTTCCCTTCTTTCGAATACAACCATGAACATCAATATCGAAATCCTTTAGATCATCACTTCGGGATTCCGATTTACAACTCTGAATAAGATAAGAGATATTTGGATCTTGTTTCGGGGCATTGGCAATACGATCCAACAAACTAGGATGAGCTTTTATGCTAAATAAAAGCACGGGAGAATCAAAACTATAGGACGGTCTCTAAAATCACAATGAAATAAAGCTTCCAATATATTCCACTCTGCTAGCATCATGGAAACAACAACTTGCTGCTTGCGACTAAGCGCATCAGCAACTCGATTACCCTTACTAGGGGTATACTGAATATCGAAATCATGTAAAGCAAGAAATTCGAGCCAACGCTGTTGCCTCATATTAAGTTCTTTGTAAGTGAATAAATACTTCAGAGATTTGTGATCAGCGAAGAGAACAAAATGCTCGCCCAACAAATAACGTCGCCAAATCTTTAGAGCAAAGACTACAGCGGCTAACTCCAAATCATGGGTAGCATAATGAATCTCGTTAGGCTTTAGCTGTCTAGAAGCATAGGCAACTACTCTATCCTGAGAACAACACCCAGTCCATAACCACTGGCATCGGTATAAACAACAAGATCATGATTCCCTTCGGGAACCACTAAAATAGGAGCAAGAGTAAGGAGATCTTTTAACTTCATGAAAGAAGTCTCACACTTATCAGACCAAATAAAAGGAACAGCATTTCTCGTGAGAGTGGTAAGCAGTAAAACAATACGAGAAAAGTCCTTAATGAACCGACGATAATAACCCACCAATCCAAGAAAACTACGGGTCTCAGTAATGATCTCAGGCATCTTCCAATTATGAATATATTTGATCTTGGGAAGATCGACAGAGATACCATCGGAAGAAACAATATGACCGAGAAACTTCACCTTATTCTCCTAGAAGTGACACTTGGAGAATTTGGATAAAGCTGATGCTGACGAAGAGTGCTCAAAACAATCTCCAAATGCTGAATATGATCGGCTTCAGATTTGGAATAAATAAGAATATCATCAATGAAAACCAAGACGAACTTATCGAGATATTCCCGGAATATCTGATTTATAAGATCAACAAAATACACCGGGGAGTTCGTCAAACTGAATGGCATAACAAGCCATTCATAAGAACCATAACGAGTACGGAATGCTGTAAGAGGAATACTCTCTTCCGCAACTCATAACTGATGAAAACCGGTAGCAAGATCGAGTTGGGAAAAGAGCTGAGCGCCACCTAACTGATCGAACATGTCGTCGATTCTAAGTAATGGATACCTATTTTTGATACTGAGCTCATTAAGCTTGCGGTAATCAATGCAAAGCCTAAGAGTACCATCTGGCTTCTTAAAAAAGACAATGGAGGAGTCCCAAGGAGATGAGCTAGAATGAATAAATCGCTTGGCTTCCAATTCAGATAGTTGTTGCTTGAGTTCCTCATTTTCCTCAGCAGATATCCTCGTGGGAGGACGATTGGTAAGATGAGCAACAGAGATAAGATCAATATGGAACTCAATTGCCCTCTTCGGCGGCAAACTCGAAATAGTCTAAAAGACATCAGAAAAAATTACAAACAACCGGAATATTATCTGATCCTCCGATTTGAAGGAGGAAATGAAAGCATTCAAAGTATGATCAATGTTTCGAAATATAATAGATAACTTCTCGATAGCATTGGGATGCTTGAGATATAAAGTTCTTTCCGGACATAGGATTTGAACTTCATAACGGACGAGCCAATCCATACCCAATATCATATCAAAACCAAGATGATCCATAACATGCAGATTCGCATGAAAGGTAAAACCACATAGAATAATCTCAACATCAACACATAACAAACCAAGAGTAGCGGATCCACCAATAGGATTCACAATCCTCAAAGGGTCGCAAAGATTAACAACATCCAAAGGAACAACATTAACAAGCTCCTTTTGTGAGAAATGCGGATTACGGATCTTAAATCTAGGATTAACACTAGAGGGTGAGGGGGTGAATAGTGTTAACAAAGAATTACTAAATCTTTTTGAGTTTATGTTAATTTAGACACCGATGTATGCAATATACATACACAGATATGATCACAGAAACAAACACAGATGCAGAAATAAAATAAAAAACAGTAAAGGAAAGAGCATAACGGATTTTATACTGGTTCGAAGTTACCGTACATCCAGTCCCGCAAGACAAGTACAGATTTCCTTTTAAAAATAATTGTACAATTACGCCCTCGGTTTCGAGGCTACGAGGTGCACCCTCTAGAATTTCTATCCTTTGGGTAGAGATACTTGATTTCTGGGCCACAAGTTTACCCAATTGATTTACCAAGGCTACAATCACACCTTTTCTCTCTTGATTGATTTCCAAGGCTACAATCACACTTTTTCTCGCTTAATAGATTACAAAGAAATCTATAACTCTGAATAGCACTGAGAACCTTGTAGAGATAGTGATAGAGAATCAAACTAGAAGTAATCGAGTTCGATTCAATGTTGATTTCGGTAGAGTAATGGTAAGAATATGAATTAAGAAATATGGTAGAAGAAGACTGAAAAACCAGAAAATCTAATATAAAATTCATTGAAACTAACCCCTATTTATAGAAGGACAACATCCAAGTCCATTCGTGAAGAGTTGTGACGAATAGACACTTCTTTTAAAATTTAAATTTTGAATTCAACTAACACCATGTCGACATGGTTGCCCTAGGAAATATTTTTTTTGTTAAGTTGGACCACTTCTTGTACACACATGTGAAGGCAAATTTTGCCCTTCAGTTCAGCGTGCAACCACATAGATATTTACCCGACTTTGCAAAATGATTTGCACTATTTTTTATTTCAAATTTTAATTTAAAAATTCCTATTTTAAATTGTTATTACGACGGTAATAAAGTCACGGTTGTTACAGGTCAGGTCTAAGAAGATCAACTACATGTGTTGCCAAGGTCCAAGGTTCAGGTTGTGGCTGGTGGTGGTGGTGTATGGGTCGGCCAAAGCATGATTGGAGTGGTGGAGACAAGGGAAGTTCGGCTATGGTGAAACAAGTGGAGTTTTTTGTCAAAAATTTGGTAGATCTTCAACTTCGATGGTCTCGGCTCTGGAATGGCAATGGAGAGGAGGGCATGGTGGCTGGAATAGGTGGTGGCGGAGGTGGCCAAGGGGCTGGAGGTAAGGAGCCGAACCTAGGTATGTGATTGCAGGTTCAAAAATTGACAAAAAACAAGTAGAAAATGAAAAAAATGAGAGATTTTTTCCAAATTTTTTTATAGGAGACAGGACAAACTTTTTAGGGTTGAGAAATACATTGTTTTCACGTGATAAGAATGGGAAAGTTGGCTGAAACAAAGTAGTATAATGCAGCAAATTGAATTAGTCCATTGATTGGTGAAAAGGTGGAGAATATGAAGGGGTTGAGCACATAAAGGTCACAAAATCTTCAAATTTCGTTAATTCTTTTTTGAAATTTTAAATACATGAAAATACAGATAAAAACAAAAAAATATGATGAATGCACCAAAATAAATAAATAAATTTTAATTAAATATAATTAAATTTAAAAAATAGTAAAAATTGGAAACCAGGCTTAAAATTTTGAAAATATATTCAATAAGTTTTGGAAAATTTTTATTATCACTTTAAAAATGAAATCTTGCAATAATAACAAATATTAGAACATGATTTAACAAATAAAATATTATTTATATAATTTAAAATAGACAATTTTATTAAATAAATCAATTTACACCCAATATTGTAAAAAGCATAACTTTCACAATATAAATCGGAATTCAACGAAACGAAAAGCAGTATTCCTTAAATTAAATTTATTTAATAATAAAGGATAAAATTCAAAATTCAAAATATTTAAATTTTAAATTTAGAAGTCAAAGTTTGACTAGATTGACCAAAATCCACTTTTTTGAAAAATATTCTTTATATTCAGGTTTGAAACTATAATCCACACAAAAATAAAAATATACTTTTAAAATAGCAAAATTTATCCATTTTAATAAATATAATAAAGTTTTTTTTTTAAATCAAGAGTTTCAAATAAAATAATCAAAATAAGCAATTAAAATAAATCACAAAATTTAGGAATGTTACATCTTCTTAGGTTTTTAATTTTATTAATTTTGATCGATCATTCATGTTTTTTAAATGCCTGCAAATTGCTATTAAAAGAAAGGGAAGAAGGATATGGATATACGGGTTGAAAGAGGAACTTAGTTTGAACGTGTAAGTTGGAAGGAAATAAAAAAATCATATATTATATTGAAAATATCTAGCCACTTAACGCTCGAAAATATCGAACTCCAAACACAACATGCCGCTTGACTTTAGTAATGTTTTACCTCCATTCCGAACATAATGGAACTAGTCTCAAGGCCTAGTCCGATCATATACAGCAGATAGCTTTTCAAATCGAATTATTTAATTAAATTTTAAAATTAATTTCTATGCGATTCAAGCTCGCATGGCCAAATGACAAGTCTGATTGCTATGAAACTTGAAATCCTTATTCACTATTATGGATCTGATGAAATTGGTTTCGTCAAATATGAGATGGCCAAAATTTCTCTTTCACATGCTAATTATAATATAAAATTTCCAATTCCTAATTAATCACTTTTAAATCCAATTTCAAGTGTTAAACATCTTAATTCATAATTAAATAAAATTTAAATCATTATCCATTTACATTTTCATTCACATTAGTTCATAATTAAATTATTTAAATAATTCCAGTCAAAATTTTAAATAAGTTAATTATCCAATAAATCACCATACTTCAATATAAATTATTTGACTTACAAAATTTAGTTTTAAAACGAATTCAAATAGTAAAACAACTATTTCCATTTCATAGTAATTCAACATCATTATTCAATTCAAGTTACTGAATACAACACATTAACTACATATAATTTCATTTGAATATTTATTAATTTCTAAATCTTCGAAACTGATTATTTTAAAATTTTATTTAATTTGGTATACAACAAATACACAAATAAATATTAATTTTTTATTTCTAACCATTTTTATTCAATAATCATACTAAATTTCACAATTTAAATAGCTAAAAGTACGGCTCGTTACAAATATGTATGTAGAACCTCATATCCATTTGTATAGTTTGTTATATGTATGTATACATTGGTTATAAATACCATATACCATTTGTTTACATATTTATTTTAAACATACGCTTAGTTCGGTTATATATATCGTTTTATATTGCGTACCTCATTATATATAATATATATTAGTTAAAACATTATAAAATACAACATAAGCCAAAACAATAATTTTGAAATATTACATATGATTTAACAAAAAATAATTTGTTATATAAGTCCAACAAACATCCATTGAAGGATTTTTTTTGAAATTTATCCAACTTACCCATTGCAAACCGGATCTAATCCAACACACTTTGCATTTTTTCTCTATTATTTAACCTATAAAAGTATAGTGTATTTTATATAAAAATTTTATTTTGTGTTCAACAGATTTTGATTATATGTTTTACTGAAAATGGTTGAAAATTACAGTAAATGCATTTTTTGAAATTTTATAGCAGGACGGTCGGTTCGTTGCCATTGATGGTTGTACTATCATATTATCTTTTGCTATTTTCAATATCGTTCATGATTACCTTTGCATGAATCATAGTAACATTATCATATATATATATATATATATATATATAGTTTTTGTTTTTTTATTTTTGATCTAAACAGTTATTTAATAATTTTTTGACAAATTCCTCTTTTTTTTTTGAATTAAATCAAAAAGATGCATTGAAATGCGAAATAATAAGATAAAAATTAAAGTAACATCACATATCAAATTCAAAATTAAATACATGTCTAAAAGGTTGATGAATCTTAGATTTTAATAAACCAAATTAATGGAACCCCTTAGTATTCATTTTTAATACAAACCATGGACGATAACAACGCTGGTAAAATCATTTATTTGAAACAATAGACACGGATTATTTTTATTCAAACATAAAAATAGTAGTCATAAAGAGAAAAAACTAAACTCTTAGACAAAAATAATAAATTCAATTATACCAAACCAACTATTATCAAAGCGTCCATTAGAGAGGTTTTTCTACTGTAGGCTTGCAAAACCAAATTGTGTGAAGCTAAAAATTCAAGGAACATGTTTGTAACTTGTATCCTTAAATCTTCCCAATATCATTACCATGTTCTCTCCATATATATCTTCTTAAATCTTTTTAGATCATAAATTATTACAACATATTATCATTTATGTTTAGATCGTTAGGGAGGTTTGTCTAATGCATGCTTGCAAAATCAAATTGTGTGAAGTCAAAAAAATCAAGGAGCATGTTTGTAACTCGTCTCCTTAAATCTCTTCAATATCATTGCTTTGTTCTTCCCATATATGTTATTTTAAATCTCTTTAATTATAAAATTGTTCCAACATATTATCATTTAATGTTTAACTAAAATTAATTGAAAATTACACTAAATATTTTTATTTTAATAATCGGGTTGTCAAATAGTCAGCTTTCCACCATTACGAAGTTGTATTAGTGAACTTAATAGTAGCAATGTAAGGACAGTGAAATAAAATTTGAATGATTTTAATGGGCTTTGCACATCAAGTCCCTATTTCTGATGTTGTTGTAAGAAAAGTCCTTGTAGTATTGAATACGTAAATTAGTTTATGTGATAACCCGAATTTTTAGGCATCTGATAATTGGATGACTAATTGATTTTTTTTTTCTGGTTGAACAGATAAACTTTGATAATTAAAAATATATCTGGATGTATATAAATGGATTTGAGCTATAATAAATACTGATTTCTGAACGGATATTTTAAACAGTTGGAAATACAAGCCCTTCAATCTAATTTCCACAAATTTAAAAGTACGGTAGTTTAAATACGATTTAAATAAAAGATTAAAATATTTTCTTTTGTACTTGAAATAAAACATAACACATAAAAATAAATATAAAGACATATATTATTAAAAAAACATAAGAAATATATAAAATTAAGGCTCTAAACATTTGTAGGTATTATGATACATGAAATTAACATTTGTAGCGTTTATAATACATACAGTGACAAGTGTCATTAGCTTCTCTTCTTTAATAATAATAATTCAAAGAAAAACAAAGATAAATATATCATTAAATTTCCTCTATTATCATTTATCTTTTGTTCAAAAACAAAACTTGGCAAACAAAGATCCGTAAAACCAAATACTAGCAGCTCAGAGAAAAAAAAGAAGAGAGAAGAGGAAATTGACAAAAGAACCTGAAGGAAAATCAAGTACAAAATCAAATCATCTAAAGCCTGCATTTTTTTCAACCTGAGATAATGAAGCCAACCTGAAATCAAACATAGTTCAAAAACAACTTCAATCTGAGAAATTCAACAACAAAAGAGTATTGAATAACAAGTATAACAATTTCAGATCAAAGGAATTTAAAGTTGGAACCAGAAATAAGTTCACTGTCCTTTATTCGGTGAGTAAAATACCATTCAAATCTATCTGTTTCTTGATCATTATGCATTAATCGGTGAAGTTTGGGATGTAAAGTTGCTTGCATGTATACGTATACCTGAAATTGATGCATGCATGTTTGAAAAGAAGAAGAAAAAAATAATATTTACTCTGTTTAAACCTAATACTGTGAGTAACCCTATTTAAAATTAAGGATAAATCTGGCTGTTTGATTTATGCCTAAAATAAGTTGTATTTGTATATATATGTTGAAAATTTCTATAATGTGTGATACATGTAAGATTTTGAAATGCCTGTAGAACATCTCTGTTCTAGATTTCAAGCCCAGTTTTTCAATTTAAATCATTTTCCCTTGATCTATTGATTTTTAAGACTTAGGATCTAAATAAATATTGTTTGTTTGATTATACACTAAATTTTAAAAATTTATTTAAATTAAATTAAAATTGTAATTACTTTGGAAATCAAATTAAATAGGAAACTCAAAGTCTCTGTAAAAATTCAATCATGTTAATTATGCAATTCAGGTATATAAACTAAATCCTTAAACTAAGACATGATTTTTAAAACTAGAAACACAATTTTTAGATTAGAGATGTAATGGCATTTCTGGGTTTACTGTTTTTGGAATTTTGGGAATTTCTAATGGTTCCTGTGGTTGGAGAGGCCAGGGTTGTTGCTGGAGGTCGAGTAATGGTCGGTGACTTTGGCAAAAATGTCAGGTGGTTGATCAAGATGTTGTGGTGGCGGCAGGAGGTCAATCTTATTTGTAACCCTAGTTTTTGGGTAGGTTATTTAGTGTGTTCGTTCATCATCTTTGGTGGATAGAGCTCCACCAGAGTTTGGGAATCAGTTGAGAGGTTGGAAGAGAAGATGTGGTCGGAGCCGTAGCAATTACGGTGGTCGGAGGACAGAGGTTATGGCGTTGACAGGTTTAGGTTTGAGGGGAGTTCTATGTTCCAGGTTGGGTGTTGAGACTCAATTTCAATTTTGAGTTGGATTCGTTGTTCGAGTGGTCGGATTTTGGTGTTTGGATGATCTTCGACGTGTTCGACGTTCTAATGATGAACGGAGGAGGCCGGCGGCACCGTGCATGTGCACGGTGCACTTATTTCAGGTGATCTGGTGTTTAGTTAGTTCTGGAAGGATGCAGATTGTACTCGAGAAAATACTCGAGTCATTTGAGTGTTTACCCAAATTCAAGGGAGGGAAGACTCAGAGTAAAGGTGAGTGGGCTCGTGTAGTTTTTGTTTCAGGTTTTAGAAACCTAACCGTGTGCAGTTTTGAAATTTAAAACTAAATTTAAATAAAGAAGCAAAGCAAGTTTTAAACAAAAGTTTGAAAAAAGTTTTAAATCTAAATTTAAATAAGTTTGAATTCTAGTTTTTAAAAATAAATAAATTTATAAAAATGAAATGTTTTAACCACTTTAAATTGTTAAAGTATTTTATAATGTGGTTTTAAAATTTGAAAAAGAGATTTAAATAAAATTATAAATTTAAAGTATATTTTAAATTGATTTAAATTGAATATGGGTTTAATCCTATTTTAAATTTCCCTTAGAAGATAAGTAATTCTTTAAAATGTAATTAAAAGGTTTTTGAATTGTTAAACTTTGTTTAAGTTAAATTTGATTTTATTTTAAATCTTGAATTTAAATTGGAATTTAAAGGAAAATTTAAAAAAAAATTGTTTTTAAATACCTTGTTAATGATAATTAATCATTAATAAGGTTAATATTTAACTTAAAGTAATTAGAATTTAAAGATTTATAATTCATTAAAATGATTAAGGTAATTAAGATTTGTAATTAATTAATTCAATAAATTAATGATTTGGGTAATTAATTAATTAATTAAGGGTTTTATTTAATTAATTAAAGGATTAAGTTAATGTGGTTAATTTTGTTTAATTAATTTAATTAATATCATTTGATGTTGGGTTAAGTATAATTACTTAAGGTAAATAATCATGTGTAATTCCTTAGTGAAGTAGTTAGTGGAATAATTACTGGATGTAATTAATTTAAGGAAATTACTTGATTGGTAGTTATTAAAGGATAATTACTTGATGGGAAAAATTAATAATAATTACTCAATGTAATTGAAGGATTAATTTATATAATTAATCAAGTAGTTGGTTAAATTGATGAAGTAAGTAAGGAAACATAATTTTTGATTGTGATTAATCAAGATAAATTAATGAATGTAATTAAGGTAAAGCTAATTATTATATGAAATTTAAGAATAATTAAATAATGAGAGTAATTAGAGGGTCCTCAATTAATTAATGTAATTAATGGAAGTGATCAATCTTGCTTATTAATGATTGAATGATGATGAGTGCTTTGAATTGGTTGATATCCCTGTTATGAATTGCTTTGTGATACGATATGTTGGGTTAAACTGAGATAATGTGGTTATCATCGATGATGAGTTAATATGTATAGGTGGCACCTTGTATTTTGAAGTTTGAACTGTGTTTCATTTGAATAATTTGGGATAGAATGGTGTTAAATTCGAAGGGACCGGAGTCGGGTATTAGTAAATACACGAAACCACTTCGATTCTTTAAAGATTGATATGTGAAATCTATAAGCTGGTATGAAATGATTTAAGTAAATTGGACCATTTTAATCTAAGTTTTGGTACTTAGAAATTGAGATGTGAAATAAGTGATGTCTATAACAACTTGTGAAGTTGTAAATTGATACAAGTTACCCGGGTTTATATTAGTTGTATGTCTTTGTATTCCATGTTAGATGAGTTTACTCACGCTGGTTTCCAGCCTGACCCGGGTGTTACTTTGATGTAATGCTCGGGTCAGACCGAGTATTACAGATTTTCAGGTAAGGTCGTTCTGGAGCTCAGGAGGCGAGCTGAAGGATAGGAACGTATGGAGTGTTTCCCGCTGTGATATGTTATTATATAACTAGGACATGTTGTTTTAAACTGTCCAGTGATCGGTAATGGTTGTAACTCAAATGTATAAAAATATAAGTGTACTGATACAGTTCTTCTTTGTAAAACTATTATTTGTGTGATATTATATTTTGATCCGCTGCGAATGTGAGGTTTCTGTGTTTTGGTCTTTCTCTTCCTTCTTTTTCTTCTATCTCTTCTTCTTTTTCATAACTATCTGGAATTTTCGGGATCGAAAATTCTAGGTCTTTACATTTGGTATCAGGCTGAAAGGTTTAGCGAGAACCTTGGCTCTGGTGGGTGTACTCATTAAGGATAGGGTCAAGAATACCCTAGAATGAGTTGAGTGTATATATGAGAGAACGTACTTGTTATTTTCTCATATAAAGATTTTAAATAATTTTATAAGAACATATTTTGATATATATAGCAATATTTCTTTCTAATGAATGTTAAGGTAATTGGTTGTAAAAAAAATGGAATTAAATTAAGTGGTAATAGAAATACAACCCAATTGAAATTAAATCAAAGATAAGTTTGAAATGGATTCAAACTGAAATTAAATCTTGAAGTTGGGGAAGAATTTCAAAAATAAGATGAATTAGAATTGGTTTCGAACCAGAGAAATAGAATGGTTACTGTGTTTAATAATGGGATGATTCTTTTCCAATAAACAATAAAATAATTTAAGGAAGTAACCATTTGAAGAGAATAACTTGTAAATTAGAAAGGATGTAAATTAAAGTTGGTTTCCAATTATGAAGTTCTCAATTCCAAATCTAAACATTTGAAATTGTTTCCAAAATGTTAAAGGAAATAATATTATTCAAACTATTTTGAATGTAATCTAGTTCTAGAATAAGAAGTTATTTGTAAACTTGAAAAGAATTTGTTTTGAATTAAAACCAAGGATGGTTTAAATTTTAAAATTCTGCTTGGTGAGCTAAGAAGAAAATATGTATATATGTGAGGAATATACATAATATCAAAGATAGTTTGAAATAAACTCTAAATGTTGAGTTTTAAATTTGGAATGAGATGTGAAAACCCAAAGGTGATAAGTTTTTGAACTTACAGATAAGAAAATATTTTGAAATTTGAATTGGAATTCAAATTATGTAAATTTGACTGAATTAAGTAAATTGAATTTAACTTCGAAGAAGTTAAATAAGTTTGAATGATTAACCTGATTTGGAAATTTCAAGATGAAATTGGGATTTAGCTTAGAAAGTTAAATGGTTGATTTATAATGGTAGTTATGAGTGATCTCAAAATGGGTTTGAGATCTGGAAATTGAAATAATTGGTGTTGGATAAATTTGGATGTTTATTCATCCTGATATCATTCCATTGTTACAGATAATTTATGAAATGTAAATTGGATTTGTTTAAATAAAGAAATCGGGTGTGGTAATATATCCATTATTAAGATAAAATGGAATCATTTTGGACTTAAGATTTGAATGTTTAAAATAAAACTTTAAAAGTTTGGTTTCGAAATTCGATGATAAATTGAATTTCAAAGATTTAGTTGTTTAAAAAGGGATTTGAATTATTATTTGAACTATGAAATAGGTTAAAAATGGAAATTGGATTCGAAATTAAATGGTTTTAAAGATATAAGTTGATTTGATTTAAAGGATTAAATCAACATTTAAGAAAAAAAATTAACTCGAATTTATATAATTCGTGATGGTTCAAATTTGAAACTTGAATTGAATTAGTTCAAATTGAATTTGATTTGAATTAATTGAAATTGTGATTGAAGATGGACAAGTTTAAAATTTCAAATGGAAATTTGAATTGGATTAACTTGAAATGAAATTGGAGTTGAATGAGTTCAAATTTATATGGAATTGGGATTATTCAAACTGGGATGGATTCGAAATTGAAATGGGTTCAATTTGAATTAGTCCAAATTGATTTGAATAATTTAGAATTGTAATTAAAGATGAATAGGTTCAAAATCAAATGGAATTTATTTGAATTTGGAAAGAAACTGAGATTAATTCAACTTGAATTGGGGTTAAATCAATTTCAATTTGAAATGAAGTTATTTAAATTGAAATTGAGTCAATTTAAAATTGAATTGATTGGGAATGGAGGTTGGGAATTGAATAGTTTCACTCTGGACTATTTTCAAAATAAATTGTTTTAGTACAAATCTATTTTTTCCAAACTATTTACTATACAACTTTTCTTTTTAAGCCTAAAACTATCTTACACTTGTTTTACCATTATTTTGGAAACTATTTAATAATTTTTCAACTGTTTTAATAACTAATTACTGTTTTTCAACTACTTTATAACTAATTACTATTTTATAGCTATTTTACAATTATCTAAAATTTCTATAACTATTTGTCTATTTTCAACTATTTTATAATTACTTAACTATTTTGCAGGTATTTTAAAAACTAATAATTATTTTTCATTTACTTATCTATTTTTTAACTTTTTAGGCTATTTTCTAAATTTAAATTGGACAGAGTTTAAACTGTTTATGATTGAATTCCCAATTGAGATAAGAATAGAGGTGATAATTCAAATGGGATTGAAGCAATTGTGTATAAGTGAATGAAAATCAAAGTGAATGTGAATAGAAAGGATTGATTTGGCTAATAACCAATAAGGATAAATACGTAGGATGTACGTATATTATTCTATTCGCATAGTGATTTGATCCAGATTCGAGCAAAGAATTTGAGATAGTATGTCGATCCGAGTTGGGATTTTTCACTCAATTTTCGACGGCGAAACTGGATATGGATTGTTGATTGGTTCTGGATATTCTCTATCATAGTTATGGCTATGCAAGGTGAATGACGGTTTCTGATCGAGAAACCAGATCTGAGTCCGCACTAGGAAGTCGGTTGGACGATACTAGTTCTGAAGTGAAATTATGTGATCGAGTGAGCGATCGGATTGGTACAGCGTACGAATGTTATGAGTACAGCGTACGGGTTTGAATGAAGTTTATACTGGAAATTTGTGAATACGTAATGTGAAATGGTTTTTGAAATGGAAGATATATTTTGTGAAATATATGATGAAGTAAAGTGGAAATTGGATATTTCTATGGTTGAAATTTATTTTATGGAAGTAAGTGATATGGTAAGTGGTTTTGTAAAGAGTAAACAAATTTTAATATTTGATTTTGGATGACCAAAGTTATATATCTTTGTTATATATAAGATAAATCTCCCCTTGTTGAATCTTTTGTCAGAAGAAAAGGATTTTGATGGTATTTTGAAGTATAAAATGAATTTTATACAAGTTTGAAAGGATCCAAAGTTTTTAAAATATTATATATACATTTTTTGTGTGTGTGTGTGTGCGTGTGTGTATAAATGATCTTATGAGGATTTTGGAAAAGGTTTTGGGAACCTTTGGATTTGGAAAAGCTTTTGATTTTCGGGTAAAATCAATATTGAAATTTGGAAAGCCTAGTTTGAGAACTATCGATTTTGGGATAATCGATTTTGTGTAAAAGAGCTTTGTATGAGATCATACTAGGTGTATGATTTGAATGATACTATATGTGTACAGTATAAAATGTTTTGATGATGGCACTGGGGAATAAGCCGCTCCCTTGAAATGAACTTCTCAGGAGCGCCACCGGGTGGTGCTGCCTTAAGCCCCAAGGGGAGGGTTCTAAAGTTGATCCTGTGAGGAGTCCGGACAAAACTAGTTCCTGGTGATTATGAGTAGTGTGCACCATAGCGAAAGTCGTGTGTGCCGCTGAGAGCCAACATACTGCGTTTGATTTTATATCGGTGGACTGCGACCTATGGTAACGTAGCGAATGTCATGTGTGCTACTGAGAGCCAACAGTCTATGTTTGATTTTACATCGGTAGACTATGACCTATGTTGGAGGGGAGAAGTTTCATTTTGACAGCGAAAGCCGCGTGTGCCGCTGAGAGCCAACAGTTACATGGACTTTTGCTGTGATGGCAACGTAACCCTGAAATGTAATTGTGATCTGTTGTTGGTTCCATGGTGTAATCGAGGGGCGTTGAAGCCTACAGTTACATGGACTTTTGCTGCGATGGCAACGTAACCCAGGATGTAACTACGACCATGGATGGGGGTGATGATTTCCAGAGCATTGTCAACAAAGATATATCCTCTAATTTCAAAAACTGATTTCTATATTTTCAATAAAATTATTTTCCCAAGTATTTTCATTGGATGTTGAAACGGGTCTGCCAAGCGCTTATAGATTTTCAGTCTTACGCCTGATCAACGTATGACCGAATTTTTGTGAGAACGAGGATGGACTTGTTGAAACATCGAATTATAAAAGTATTTTGGCAAAATTATATAGATTTTAAAGTATTTTAAAAAATGATCAAAAGTGAATTAATTAATATTAAGTATTTTAATAAATTTCTGGCCTCGTTCCTTTTCGAGGACAAAAAGATTCTAAGGGGGGAGGAATGTGATAACCCGAATTTTCAGGCATCTGATAATTGGATAATTAATTGATTTTTTTCTTTTCTGGTTGAAAAGATAAACTTTGATAATTAAAAATATATATGGATGTATATAAATGGATTTGAGCTATAATAAATACTGATTTCTGAACGGATATTTTAAACAGTTGGAAATACAAGCCCTTCAATCTAATTTCCACAAATTTAAAAGTACGATAGTTTAAATAGGATTTAAATAAAAGATTAAAATATTTTCTTTTGTACTTGAAATAAAACATAACACATAAAAATAAATATAAGGACATATATATTAAAAAACATAAGAAATATATAAAATTAAGGCTCTAAACATTTGTAAGTATTATGATACATGAAATCAAACATAGTTCAAAAACAACTTCAATCTGAGAAATTCAACAACAAAAGAGTATTGATTAACAAGTATAACAATTTCAGATCAAAGGATTTTAAAGTTGGAACCAGAAATAAGTTCACTCTCCTATATTTGGTGAGTAAAATACCATTCAAATCTATCTGCTTCTTGATCATTATGCATTAATCGGTGAAGTTTGGGATGTAAAGTTGCTTGCATGTATACGTATACCTGAAATTGATGCATGCATGTTTGAAAAGAAGAAGAAAAAAAAAACATTTACTCTGTTTAAACCTAATACCGTGAGTAACTCTTTTTAAACTTAAGGATAAATCTGGTTGTTTGATTTATGCTTAAAATAAGTTGTATTTGTATATATATGTTGAAAATTCCTATGATGTGTGATACATGTATGATTTTGAAATGCCTGTAGAACATCTCTGTTCTAGATTTCAAGCCCAGTTTTTCAATATTAATCACTTTCCCTTGATCCATTGATTTTTAAGACTTAGGATCTAAATAAGTATTGTTTGTTTGATTGTAGACTAAATTTTAAAAATTTATTTAACTCAAATTAAAACTCTAATTACTCTGGAAATCAAATTAAACAGGAAAATCAAAGTCTTTGTAAAAATTCAATCATGTTAATTATGTAATTCAGGTATATAAACTAAATCCTTAAACTAAGATATGGTTTTTAAAACTAGAAACACAATTTTTAGATCAGAGATGTAATGGCATTTCTGGTTTGTACTGTTTTTGGAATTTTGGGAATTTCTGATGGTTCCTGTGGTTGGAGAGGCCAGGGTTGTTGCTAAAGGTCGAGTAATGGTCGGTGACTTTGGCAAAAATGTAAGGTGGTTGATCAAGATGTTGTGGTAGTGGCAGGAGGTCAATCTTATCTGTAACCCTAGTTTTTGGGTTGGGTGTTTAGTGTGTTCGTTCATCATCTCTTGTGGATCGAGCTCCACTAGAGTTTGGGAATCGGTTAAGGGGTTGGAAGAGAAGATGTGGTCGAAGCCGCAGCAATTACGGTGGTCGGAGGACAAAGGTTGTGGCGTTGACAGGTTTGGGTTTGAGGGTAGTTCTGTGTTCTAGGTTGGGTGTTGAGACTCAATTTCGATTTTGAGTTGGATTCGTTGTTCGAGTTGTCGGATTTTGGTGTTTGGATGATCTTCAACGTGTTCGACGTTCTGGTGATGAACGGAGGAGGTCGACGACACCATGCATGTTCACGGTGCACTTATTTCAGGTGATCTGGTGTTTAGTTAGTTTTGGGAGATGCAGATTGTACTCAAGAAAATACTTGAGTCATTTGAATGTTTACCCGAAGTCAAGTAAGGGAAGACTCGAAGTAAAGGAGAGTGGGCTCGAGTAGTTTTTAAAACATTATTTTCAACAATTTTTCGTAGCAATTTTAAGTAACTATTGTAGTGTAGTTTTAAACTTAACAATTCTTTCCTAAATCTTTTATAAACAATTTTAAAAGAATAATTAAGTATTTTACAAATGATTTGCAAGTTTTAATAATAGTTGAATAAACGGTTAAAAGGAATTGTTTATACACTTAAACAAAAAGTAAAGAATATTGAATGTATTAACGAACTGAGTATGCAGAAATGACTAGTACATTTTTCCTGCTTGTGAAATCTGGGAAGATAAAACAAGGTGTTTAACTAAGGTTAGGAATGGAGCAACCAGTACCCTAAACTTATCTGGCCTATATTTTCTCTTCTTAGGCGAGGGGTGGAACAGATCGAATGGAATGCCTGGATGCTCTAAAAGATCATATTTAAAGTTTTTCAAGATAAAAAGAATTTTTTTAGAATATTAATTAACCACTTAACATCATTTATTCAATGGTTGATATGAAGGTACCGGGATCAGATTTGGGTGATTCCTATCCGAAAATCCCTTCAAGCTAATTTTCGAAATAAAACATATTGTAGACAAAGATCATTGAAGACAAAGATCTTCATGATGTAGGAATACTTGCTACTAGTCTCTGGAGGTAAATTTACCATATTTAAAGTAGCACTAGTGCTCTGTTATGAAAATCTTCGATTTGAAAGAATATGATTTCAAGTTATGAAAGAAATCTTTGATTAAGATTTAATTAATGATTTAAGAATATTTTCCCTAAGTTAAAAGTTATGACTTGAATATAAGAAAGCTTTGATCAATATTTAGTGAATGATTTGGAATGGTTTTACTAAGTAAAAGAGAAAATGATTTGGAAATTCCAGGATTTGAGAAAGGTTTTAAATAAATCAAATTATTTAATAAAGGAGGCTTATTGATTCCACATACTATTAAAAAGACAATGGAATAAGTTGAAAATAATATGTCTAAGGAAGAATTTGATTTAAATAAAAGATTAAGTAATTGACTGATGATTGATACACACATATGAACTTAACATATTTTAAAGTGATGATTGGCTTTGAAGGAACCGTGGTCAGATTTGGGGTGATTCCTTTCCAAAAACCATTTCAAACCAATGTATACGTTGGAAAGTGAAGACATGTTGAAGAAGATGATTATTGAAGACCGTGGATCTTCATAGCGTGATGGTTGCTTTTTGACATGCTCCAGGTCGCCACTATTATAGAGTTATTTATAGCGTGATGGTTGCTATCTTTATTTCCTTTCTACCTTTAACGATCTGCTTATGCATAAAATTTGAGTTGGACATGTGTGGTTTATTGTCAATTCAAAGGGTATGGAAAAACGAGCCATTACATATATCACTACATATTAATATATAGCAACAATAAATTATTACATTATATCATTTAAGCTCGATACTAAATTCATATGTCTATTGTGTGCCATAGGTGTGACTTCATATGTAAGAGTTGAGTGTACATAAGAGTTGAGTGTTGTTAACGGTAAAAATGGCTTTAACGCTAACACCCGGTGTATGCCGTGATGAAATGAAAGCACCACCCGTTTGCACGGGAGTTAAAGTAAAAAGAAAATAGCAGAAAAAGTAAAAGAGACAGAGATTTTATAGTGGTTCGGCTTCTAATAATCCTACATCCACTTTACATCCTTCATTATGTTTTTCGAGCTCACTTTACAAGATTACAACACTTTTTCAACACGATCTCTTGATCACAACACTTTTACAACACGATCTTACAATTACAACACGATCAGAGAAAGAAGTTTGAACTTTGATGATGAATTGCTCTTTGGATTCATGGTTAAAAAGGTTGATCTGTAGATGAAGATTCTTCAGTGTTTGAAGTGTTTGGAGAGTCGAGAAATCATCAGAGTATAGACGCCTTGAAATCCAAAAAAGTCCCCCTCGAATGTGGAGTTGGTGGAGTATTTATAGGCGACTTCGGAGTTAGGTCGGCTGAAGCGACCTAAGATAGGTCGTAGGCCGGTTGGAGCGACTTAAGGTGGGTCATTGGCGACCTAGAGGAGCGGCAAAAGAAGGAGGGCGACCTAAGGGATAACGGCATTAGAATGTATGGCCTGGAGCGACCTAAGGGAAAAGGCGGGGTTTGCTTTAGGTCGTGTGCGACCTATGGGTGTTAGGTCGCGAGCGACCTGATTTTGATGAGGTGTGACCGGTTAGGTCGCGAGTGACCTAGGTGATGGCGGGTTAGGTCGCGAGCGACCTATGGGTTTAGGAGAAGAGTTAGGTCACGAGCGACCTAACTTTGTTGAGGAGAAGCATAAGTCGCTTAGCAGGTAGGTCGCTTGAGCCATTGAGTAGTTAAGTCGCTGACTGCTGAGTTGCTCTAGGTCGTAGGTCGCTCGGATTTATAGGTCATTAGGTCACGAACTTTCCTGTGAGCTGCTAACTCGTGAAGTCTTAGGTCACTAAGTCGTGAGGTCTGTTAAGTCGTGAACTCTGTTAAGTCGTTAGCCCGCTTCATCAGTTAGGTCGCTAACTTGCTTCATGGGTTAGGTCGCTAGGCTTCATTGGTTAGGTCGTTAACTAGTTGAGTCGCTGGATTACTTCACTCTTTAAGTCGTATACCGTTTTGGATGGGACGCTGCCCCGCACCCCGCCGGGGGCGCTGCACCTTGGACCCCTGCGACCTGACCGGGCAGGTCGAACACCGTAGCGGTGGCGTTGCCCCCACACCCCCCCTCCGTAGGGGATCTTAGATGAAAAATCATTCAACAGAACTTGCTTTTGTTGAGATGTTGAGTTGAGCAATCTTTGAGACGAGCTATCTCGCTTTTCTTGGTCGATCTTTTGATATCATAGCCTTGCTGAAAAAGGCGGGATAACACTTGCCCCCCAAAACATGCCTTGCGGTAGGAAGGTGTGTTTTGTAATGCCATAATCCGGATGTTCATATCCTGTTGATAACCTGTAAAGGAATTGACAGTTTTATATGGCCCCAAAATGACGACCGTTCGAGATCGAGCTATTTGGGATGATGCGCGGCCGTTCATGGTCAAGCGCTTAACTTCAATTGACGACCATTTGTGGTCGAGTCATTTGAGGTGAAGTGCGGCCCTGCGCGGTCAAGCATCTAAATCCATGCGACGATCGTTCGGAATCGGGTCATTTGTAGTGAAATGCGATCATTCATGGTCAAGCGCTTTACTTCGAATGACGACCATTTGAGGGTCGAGCCACTCGTGGTAAAGTGCGGCCCTACACGATCAGAATGACAACCGTTCATGGTCAAGCTCTTTACTTCAAATGACGACCATTCGGGGTCAAGCCATTTGCGGTAAAGTGCGGCCCTGTGCGGTCGAGTGGTAGAGCACAACCGTTCATGGTCAAGCGCCTTACTTCAAATGAAGACCATTCGGGGTCGAGCCATTTGTAGTAAAATGCGGCCCTGAGCGATCAAGTGGTAGAGGGCGGCCGCTCGCGGTCAAGCGCTTAACTTCAAATGACGATCGTCCGGGATCGAGCCATTTGAGGTGTAGCACGGCCGTCCGTGGTCAAGCACTTAACTTTATATGATGGTCGGGATCGAGCCAAGTGAGCTGGAATGCAACCGTTCACAGTCAAGCGCTTTACTTTAAATGACGATCATTCAGGATCGAGTCATCCGAGGTGAAAGTGCTACTGTTGGCGGTGGGAAGCGCGGCCGTTCATGGTCAAGCGCTTAACTTCAAACGACGACCATTCATGATCGAGTCATTTGAGGTCAAGTGCGGCCCTGCGCGGTCAAGCACTTAAATCTATGTGACGATCGCTTAGGATCGAATTATGGATTGAAGCGCGGCCGACCATAGTCGAGCGACTGTTGGCGGTCAAGTACTTAAATCCTAGAGTTTTTTTTTTGACTGTTCAAAGTCGGGTGCCTGTTCATAGGACTTAATCACTGAGACCGTTCGAAGTCGGGTGCCTGTTCGTAGGGCTTGATGATGCATGTTCGTAGGGCTTACACATTTCAAAATCATGAAAAATCAAATATTCAACTGAAAAGTTGTCAAGTAGAAATATCTGAAAAAGTCAAATCCAAACATTTGAAGCAAATCGTGAAAGCAATGTGGAATCAAATTCAATTATCGGAAGCAAATCATGAAAGCAAAGTAGAGTAAAACTTAATCATTAGAAACAAATCATGAAAGAAATGTCGAGCCAAATCCAAATATCAAAAGCAAAGTAATCAGCCCTCAGAAGTAAAATACGAAAGTAAAACAGTCAATCATCAGAAGTAAAATTCAAAAGCAAAGAATTGACGTCCCAGTGCAAACACCTACATTGATGTGATGTATAGTTGTATCAGAGCATGCTTGGGGATCGATCGTGGTCCCATACATGTGTGAACAACTTAATTATGTCGATGTAGAGTTTTCCACTCATTCGTCATAACCTCAATTATTCGATAACAGGCCGACGCCTTGATCCCGAGGTGTCTCCAGTTGGTGCGGGTGGTCGTTCCTGTTCCACCGTGGCAGTCTTCTTTTTTACATATTGTGATAGCAAACCATCCCGGATGTGTCCCTCGATTTCATCTTTCAAGTGCCTGCAGTCATTCGTGCTATGACCGTTTAGCTCGTGGAACAAACAGTACTTGTCCGACTTTTTCTCGTTGTTGGTTCGATCCCTCTTCATTGGCATTCGGTAAGGAGCCTGTCCCTTTGTGTCTTGGTAAATCCGTTCCAGAGTCTCAATTAACTCCGTGTACGAGGTGAAACTTGATCCTTTTTGTTGTCGCGCTGATTTATCGTTGTTAACCTCAGCCTTATGTTTTCCTTTGTTAGTTTCTACACCTCTCTCGGGAGGATTCCCACTTTTGACTGCAAAAACATCAATTCCTTCTCCTTCGTCTATTTCAGCCTTTGCATCTTCTAACCGTAAGAACCCTTCGGCCTCATGGAAAAATTCCCCTAAATCCATAGGAGGATCTTTGGTCAATGAATTCTTGAACTCTGTGCCGTTCGCTATGCCTGAAACGGCTGCCATTAAAACCATGGATGGATCTGGTCGGTCTACCGATGCCACGGCTGCATTGAATCACGTTAAAAAATTTATTAGAGATTCTCCAGTCCTTTGCTTTAGTGTTGTCAAACTCATAACATTCTTAGGCCTCGAGATGTGAACCCTGAATTACCTCATGAACCTTTCGATCAAATCATTCCAAGTCTTGATCGATCTATTCTCCAGTTGTCTGAACCATAGTGACGCAACATCTGTCAAGTATAGTGGAAACCACCGGGCCATCACTTCTTCTGATGCCCCCAGCACTTCCATATGCCTCATATATTTCGTAAGATGAACTATAGGGTCCGTCCTTCCATTATACATATCCAGCGATGGTAGCTTAAAGTCTGGTGGGTTTTTAGCTCGCCTGATTACTGTGGTAAAAGGACTTCTATTGACATCCTCCAAGTCCTTGTTTACCAAACCACCTCTCATAGCCTTTTTGACCATCTCCACTAATCTGTCGTTATCTCTTAGTAACAGTCCTCGCCCTTGGCTCTCGTCTTGCCCCCCGAGTTCACGAGGGGACGGTTGAATCCGTTCTTCTGGTTGGGCTTCTGTTCCTCTTTGATTCTGTGCTCCAAGTTGCCCAATTTGATGGAACAAATTCTGGATCAAGTCCTCTTGCCTTTTCATCATTGCCTCCATCTCCTCTCTTGTAACAAAGGCTGAAGTTTGGCTTGCTTTCGAAGAAGCCTCTTGACTTCCTTCATGCTGACTATTCTCTGGTCTTTGTAGTCTACTCGATCGCCTTACCATGGTTCTTCGGATTTCTCGTATCCAACTCTTGATTATTCGAATTCCTGAGTTCGATTCTCAGTGAAAGCACCAAAATGTTAACGGTAAAAATGGCTTTAACGCTAACACCCGGTGTATGCCGTGATGAAATGAAAGCACCACCCGTTTGCACGGGAATTAAAGTAAAAAGAAATTAGTAGAAAAAGTAAAAGAGACAGAGATTTTTATAGTGGTTCGGCTTCCAATAAGCCTACATCCACTTTACATCCTCCATTATGTTTTTCGAGCTCACTTTACAAGATTACAACACTTTTTCAACACGATTTCTTGATCACAACACTTTTATAACACGATCTTACAATTACAACACGATCAGAGAAAGAAGTTTGAACTTTGATGATGAATTTCTCTTTGGATTCATGGTTAATGAGGTTGGTCTCTAGATGAAGATTCTTCAGTATTTGAAGTGTTTGGAGAGTCAAGAAATCAGCAGAGTATAGGCGCCTTGAAATCCAAAAAAGTCCCCCTCGAATGTGGATTTGGTGGAGTATTTATAGGCAACTTCGGAGTTAGGTCGGCTGGAGCGACCTAAGATAGGTCGTAGGCCGGTTGGAGCGACTTAAGGTGGGTCATTGGCGACCTAGAGGAGCGGCAGAAGAAGGTGGGCGACCTAAGGGATAACGACATTAGAATGTATGGCCTGAAGCGACCTAAGGGAAAAGGCGGGGTATGCTTTAGGTCGTGTGCGACCTATGGGTGTTAGGTCGCGAGCGACCTAATTTTGATGAGGTGAGACTGGTTAGGTCGCGAGTGACCTAGATGATGGCGGGTTAGGTCGCGAGCGACCTATGGGTTTAGGAGAAGAGTTAGGTCGCGAGCGACCTAACTTTGTTGAGGAGAAGCATAAGTCGCTTAGCAGGTAGGTCGCTTGAGCCATTGAGTAGTTAAGTCGCTGACTGCTGAGTTGCTCTGGGTCGTAGGTCGCTTGGATTTATAGGTCGTTAGGTCGCGAACTTTCCTGTGAGCTGTTAACTCGTGAAGTCTTAGGTCACTAAGTCGTGAGGTTTGTTAAGTTGTGAACTCTGTTAAGTCGTTAGCCCGCTTCATCAGTTAGGTCGCTAACTTGCTTCATTGGTTAGGTCGCTAGGTCGCTTCATTGGTTAGGTCGCTAACTAGTTGAGTCGCTGGATTACTTCACTCTTTATGTCATATACCGTTTTGGACGGGGCGCTGCCCCCTAGACCCCCGCGACCTGACCGGGTAGGTCGAACACCGTAGCAGTGGCGTTGCCCCCGCACCCCACCTTGGGGGGTTGGCACCCCCTGGACCCCCCCTCCGTAGGGGATCTTAGATGAAAAATCATTCAACAGAACTTGCTTTTGTTGAGATGTTGAGTTGACCAATCTTTGAGACGAGCTATCTCGCTTTTCTTGGTCGATCTTTTGATATCACAGCCTTGCTGAAAAAGGCGGGATAACAAGTGTATAGTTATCTCATTCCCATTTTACACTACTTATTTGTTATAAAAATATTCAAAAATTTATGTAATCCTTTCTTGAACAATTATCAAAATACCTTTGGAAAATTCTATTCATACACCGTAAATTGCTAAACATATGCTAGAAAATTTAATAAAATTAGATATACCATTTTTTGACTTAACATACACCATACGGATTGAAAAACTATCCTTAATTTGAAAGATCATAGTACTCTTTTGTTATCTTTAGTAACTTTCCATCTTTCATGCATTAATCAAAAGGTTCTCAAATTTACTTTTGTAAATTTCAATTTTAAAATTCAAATATCTTAAGTGGAATTCAAATTATCTAATCATTATGTATAGCAAATTTAATTTAATTTTTGAATATTAAAATATTAAACTATTTCAATTTTGATATTAAATTTAAACTTGATTTAATTTAAGTAAAAGATAGAGAAGAATTTAGTACTCTGCAAATCAAACTAATTTCAGTAATAGTTCTTAAATTTAATTTTTATATTGAATTTGAAGTGAAAGAATGTTAACATTGACTACGCATGAATATAACCTGAAAGTATATACATAGAATTTTTATCTTAAATAGGGGCATTTTGATTAATATTTTATAAAAGAATTTATGGCATATGTAAAGCATTTAATGATGTATGCGTATAATTTGGTAATATCTTTACTGTCACATTTTTTGTGCGAACATAATTTTCTTAGATAGCTTTATTATGGTGAATTTCAGTTGGTAAATGATAAACTATGGTGAATTTATAATGGAAAATTAATTTTATTTATTTATCCATAATTCACTCTTCCCCTTAGCTCTATATTTTCTTCTACTATATGGTAACTAAATATAAAACTTATTTATGTTTAATTAAGCAATTAATGTACGCCACATATATGATGTATCCTTTTTTACATAGCACCAAACACACATTAAACTTTCCCGTTGCCACTATTGGAGACCTTACTTAAAGAAACAATGTTTATTAATTTATTGATGCATGATATATATACATCTAAATTTAAATTAGTTTGAAAACTCCACTTTATAAAAGTAATTGGAGTATATACAACATTAATACATACATTAGCCGACTTGAGATAAATACGTATAAATGTTGTATACACTCAAATTACTTTTATGAAATGGAGTTTTCAAACTAGTTTAAATTTAGATGTATATATGTCATGCATCAAAAAATTAATGAACATTGTTTCTTTAAGTAAGGTCTCCAACAGTAGCAATGGGAAAGTTCAATGGGTGTTTGGTGGTAAGTAAAAAAAAGGATACATCATATATATGGCGTATATTAATGGCTTAATTAAACACAAATAAATTTTATATTTAGTTAACATACATTAGCGGACAATATTAAGCTAAGGGGAAGAGTCAACTATGGATAAATAAACAAAATTTATTTTCCATTATAAATTCATCATAGTTTATCATATACCGACTGAAATTCTTGTAACTAGCATAGCGGCACGCGCTTCACGCATGATAACGGTACATGCTTCGCGCGTGAATTATTGTTTCAATAGATATTGTGTATTTTACATATGCAAGGAGAAATTTCGTACTTCACGATATAAAATAATAAAAATTCCAAACAAAACAATATGTGTACACATCTAGCAAATCAGAAGCTTTGGCAATAGTTATCAATTTAATCTTAGCACCAAGTTGAACAATATTTTGACATTGTGAAATCTAATGAATTAGAAAAAAATTATAAAGTATATATTTATTAGGAGATATGTTGGCATAAAATGATTAAGCAGCAAGTTGTTGATTAGAGAAACAACACTGCTAAAGTATGTTTATAATCACACCATCCACTTAAAGTATTTAAGAATTGCAATAGTTAAGGTTATTATATATTGAAGTCATCAAAGAAGTATAAACAAAATCAAAATCAAAATCAAGTTAGGTACTCGTACTGATTTGATATTTGATTCTAATTCTCAACTCATGCTGTATTATTTTAGCCAGTATAGTCTAAAGTACGTTAATAATATATAACATAATATATTATATAATGCATGGGTACAGGATATAGTTGTAAGACATAGAAGCTTATGTACCTAGCTTTCTTCGAACACTTTAAAATCTGGAGAAGTGGAGAATATTTGCATGATATAATATGATTGTAGAGCTTTCTCATGCCACTTTAGTCTGGGGAACTAGAGAATACGTAAATGATGTAGTATGATTGCAATGGTTGAAGGGGAGAATGTGATAAAAAAATTATGTGGAAGAGGAGAGAATATGGTTCTATATTTATAGAGAGGAAAGTGCGGTAGTTTAGGAGATGGACCAACTCAAGATATTTATTTATTTATTCAATCATAGTTTTAAAATAGGCATAGAAATTGGTCTATTTATTTACTTAGTCAACATATGTGTGGACATATTTAATCTTAGAGCTGTTTGGATACTTTCAAAGGGAAAGACTAATTCATACGTGCAATTAATGCGTATTGAATGGATTGCTTGCTTAGGTAATCTGGTTTTATTCAATCTTAGCGCAAAAATAGGCATAGAAATTTATCAATTTATGTACAACTAGTACGTCTTGAATTTATTATTTACTCAGATAACATGGATATGTTCAATCCTAGCATAAAATAGGCATGTAAATTGATCGATTTATGTACTCAGTTATTATATGGATTAAAAAAAAAGTTTAAAGGGCATTTTGAGAAGTTCATGCCTATACCAAAAAAAGTGTAAGAGCAAATGTATTACAGCTATTATTAAAGATTTAATCTTAGAGCTGTGTGGATAATTTCGAAGGTTAAGGCTAATTCATACATGCAATTAATGCGTATTGAATGGATTGTTTACTTAGGTAATCTGGTTGTATTCAATTTTAGAACAAACATAGGGATGGGAATTTATCAATTTATGTACAATTAATGCGCATTGAATTGATTATTTACTCATGTAATTTGGACACGTTTAATCTTAGCACAAAATTAGGCATGTAAATTGATCAATTTATGTACTCGGTAAATATGTGGATTCGAAAGAAGTATAAAGGGTGTTAACTCCGTTTAGGCAACGAGTCAAGGTCTGGGCCGACTCACGACTTAAGGTTCTTAATGGTTCAGAAGGGATCCACTACTCGAGAAGCCTCATGACTCAACAGGCAACCGACTCAACAGGCAACCGACTCAACAGGCAACCGACTCAACAGGCAACCGACTCAACATGCTACCGACTCAACAAGCTAACGAGTTAAAACTTAAGGCGACTTAGAGGAGTGGAGCGACTCAAGGGATTAACGGTGTATGGGATAGACCGACTCAAGTTCTCTAACAACTCAACGACCTAAGGTGTCAAATGACCTAACTGACTAAAATCCCAAAACAACAATGGACCGACCTACGACCTGTGGTAGGTCGTTCACGACCTAGCTTGAGTCGTCCACGACTTAAAGCTACTAAGTAGAAATCCAATGCCGTCTCATCTTGAACCACGACCTATTAACTCACAGACGAGTTAGGACTTGTGCTATATACAGAGGACCGGAGACACTCTGATACGAAGTCTGGGCTCAACCAGTTGAGTCGCCCATGACTTACGACTCATACTGAGTCGGTCACGACTTACGACTCATCTTGAGTCGGTCATGACTCATGACTTAACAATTCCAGCGCCTAGAAATTTGCCTATAAATAAGCAACCACCTCCAACGTTCAAAGGACCTTTTGGCTGATTCTCTTCAAGCGCCGTTACTCTGCTGCATTCCAAACCAATTCAACACTTAAAGCTCTCAAGACACGAAGAACGCTACAAACAACTTCGAGAAAAGATCACACACATCCAACATGGATATGAAGACACTAATCTCCATTGAAGTTTAAGCTACTTGTTCTAAGTGACTTGTAATTCAAAGTGTATTGTGCTTGGAAAGAATTGTATCAGCTTGTAACGAGATCATCAATAAAAGTACTTAAAGTGGACGTAGGCTATACCATTAAGCCGAACCACTATAAAATTGTTGTTGTTTACTGCTTTTCCGCTATCATCTGCTTGTAATCTGTTCCCGAGTTATCGGGTGGTGCTTTCACAACTATAACTCATACACCGGGGTGTTAGCGTTCAAATTTTAGCGTTAATATTTTTGGTGCTTTCACTGAGAACTGAATTCAGGCGAGTTATCATCATTGCTTCACAGAGTTTTGTAGAGAGAATTTCCTTGAAAACCAGAAGTCTATCCGAGATTACGGCTCCTGGAAGGAAGAGTCGATCTGTCAGATATGCGAATATTCAAGAGGGAACCTCCGCTTCCCCTATATCGAATCAAGCCACTCCAGCTGTCGGAGTTACAAAGGCAGCTAGATGCAGCAATTTTAGGGCTGAACCAACAGATCAGTGCCCAAAATGCACAACTCGAGGCTCAAAATGCCCAGAATACCCTAATTCTAAATAGGTTGAACGATCTACTTGGGGCAAACCGTCAACCAGCAGGTAATGAGAGGAATTTTGCTGGCAACCTTCATGATGCTGAAGAAAGAAATGCTTCTGAAAGGGCTGCTAGCCCCTTTGAACAAACACTTCCAGAGGTTGGTGGATCTAGAACTCGACATGATGAGGAGTATCTTTCTGGAATGGTCCGACAAATTATGAAAGAGAGTATGCAGAGGGTTGAAGACGAGAAAGAATGGGGTTTCGCCCCAAGTAAGACCCCATTTACTGAGAAAATCTTAAAGGCTAAATTCCCAAGGAAGTTTGTCCCTCCAACCATTCCAGCTTACAAGGGGACAAGTGATCCGAACGAATTCCTATACAAATATGATTGGCACATGACAGGTGCCAGAGCCTCTGATGAAATAAAGTGCCGATATTTCCCTGTGTATCTCGAAGGCATAGCTCTTCTTTGGTTCACCAAGCTGCCCGTCCGATCTATCGATCAGTTTTCTGACTTGACCCGGAAGTTCAAGGAGCAGTTTAGACTATACGCCTCAAAAGCTAAGGATATCATGTCACTGTCAAGTTTGGAACAGAATCCAGGGGAAACTATCAGATCTTTCTTAAACCGCTTTAATATAGCGCTAGCTGAGGTGGACAATGCAGAACCGCGAATGATATTGACTTATCTGATGAAGGGTATTGACAAGTCGAGCGAATTTGGGAAATGGCTAAACATGAAGGAACCAAATTCCCTTGAAAAATTCTATAAAAAAGCAGATGAATTCATACGCTTAGAAAGCCGCCCCGTACCGGTAAAGGCAGTGTTGGAAAAAGCTGAAGATAACACTGTTGCTCCACGCAAGAATGAATCTGTAGGGCAAAAAAGGGAAAATAACAATGGGAAGAAGCAGAGTAATCTGAAGAAGCCCCGATCATTCAAGCCATCAGAGTATACTCCTTTATCAGATACGCCGGAGCATATCTACCTTGCCATTGAAGATTCTGTTGACTTTCCTAAACCTCCTCCTCTAAGGACCGGGAAAAAGGCTATACAGAGTGGGAAGTTCTGCCGCTTCCATAATCAACCCGGTCACGAAACCGACGAATGCCGCCAGTTGAAGAATCTGATTGAAGAATTGCTAAGGGAAAACAAACTGCAGCAATTTGTAAAAAAGAATAGCAATAATCCTACTTCATCTGGTCAGGGGCAACAGGCTCCTACTCAACAGCCTAGGACGATTGAGAAGGCTGCAGGGCATGAATCTGGAAGGCCCATTATTAATGTCATTACAGGAGGACCTCACCCAGCAGGAAGAAGCTGGGGCGAGATGGAAAGGTATACCCGAGCTTTAAAGTATGTGCCGACCGAGGAAGATGTATTTGTTTTGGAAGGTGCTACGCCCTTGAAGCAACAAAGAACTTTCGATGATGATATTGTGTTCAGAGCTAGGGATTCCGCAGGTATTGAAGCTCCTACTTTGGATCCTCTAGTCATCTCAGCTGGTATCGGTCCAGCTATTGTCAGAAGAGTTCTCATTGATTGTGGCGCATCCTGCAATATTCTCTTTAAGAAAACATTCGACCAAATGAAGATCCCTATAGCTAATGTGCAAGCCTCATCGCAGAAAATTGCTGGTTTCACTGGGGAGCCAAAGCAGCCGGTAGGGACCATTGATTTGTTTGTGGAACTTGGAGAAGGAGAAAGAAAAGTGGTCCGCAAGCAAACTTTTGTGATTGTCGACGAATTTTCTGCTTACAATGCTTTCCTTGGTCGTCCAACTCTGGCAGCGTTCAAAGCTGTTCTCGCCCCGTGGTGCCTCACTATTAAATTCCCTATAGACAATGGAGTAGGAGTTATAAAAGGTGATCAAAATGCTGGACGAGAGTTCTATCTAACAGAGCTACGAGAAACTAGAAAAAGAGAAATGGGAAAGAATGCAGCAGCCCCAGTCCGCATCAAAGAACCAGCCTTGTAGCAATTACAGGGCGGACCATGCACTGGCGAGCACAGCGGAGCAAGGAAAGAGATGGACCCTAGAAAGTCAATGCAGGGGGAAATAGAGTGGTACCGGTGGAAACGACAATTCCAATACCTATTGACCCAAAGGACCCAAACAAAGTGTTGAATGTGGGTTCACAACTTAATGCGTCAATTCAGAATATCTTAATATCTTTTTTAAAGGCGAATCTGGATGTTTTTGCTTGGACTCATGCCGATATGTGTGGAATATCCCCAGAAGTTGCAGTGCATGCTCTAAATATTGATCCAAAATTTACACCTGTGAAGCAGAAAAGGAGAACTCAAGGTCCAGAAAGGTCAGCGGCATCAAAAGAAGAAGTTGATCGACCCATGGAGAATAATTTTATCAAAGAATCTACCTATCCGAATTGGGTTTCAAATCCAGTGCTGGTTAAGAAAGCCAACGGAAAATGGAGAGTATGCATCGATTTCTCAGATCTAAACAAGGCCTGCCCCAAAGACTGCTTCCCATTACCCAGAATCGACCAACTGATAGACGGAACAGCGGGACACGAATTGTTATCTTTTATGGATGCTTACTCTGGATATAACCAGATCATGATGCATGAGCCAGATCAGGAGGACACGAGCTTTGTCACTGACACTGGTCTTTACTGCTACAGAGTTATGCCCTTCGGGTTGAAGAATGCAGGGGCGACATACCAAAGACTCGTTAATGCTATGTTCAAACGGCAACTGGGCAAGACCATGGAAGTCTACGTCGATGACATGTTAGTAAAGTCTAAGAAAGCGGTGGATCACATAGAACACTTAGCAGACATGTTCGCAGTCCTCCGAAGATACGGAATGAAGCTCAATCCTTTAAAGTGTTCATTTGGAGTGGAATCCGGCAAGTTTTTAGGTTTCGTCGTGAGCGCTAGGGGCATTGAGGCTAGTCCAGCTCAAATTACTGCATTGAAAGAAGTCAAAGCCCCTAGAACAAAGAAGGAATTGCAAAGTCTCAATGGAAAAGTCGCCGCCTTGAGTCGGTTCATTTCCAAAGCCACAGATAAATGATTCCCATTCTTTGACGCCCTAAAGAAAGGAAAGAAAAACTTCGACTGGACTCCCGAATGCCAAAAAGCCTTCGATGAATTGATTCGCCATATGGAGACGCCTCCAATACTTTCTAGGCCCGGCGATGGCGAGGATCTTCTTATATACTTGGCAGTATCATCTCATGCTTTAAGTGCAGCGCTGATACGGGAAGACAAAAGGATTCAACATCCAGTTTACTATATCAGCAAAAGACTCACTGGGACAGAGATGAATTACTCTAAGTTGGAAAAACTCGCCTATTGCTTACTAATTGCGTCTAGGAAATTGAGGCAATATTTTCAAGCTCATCCTATCAAAGTCCTCACTGATCAACCTTTAAAGCAAGTCCTGTTTCGCCCTGAGACTTCGGTTCGTCTTCTAAAATGGAATATTGAACTCAGTCAGTATGACATCACTTATCATCCCCGAAAAGCAATCAATGGACAAGCTTTAGCAGATTTCATTGCAGAATTCACAGATAAGGGTAACAGTGAGGAGGAAACAGTCGACGATTCCCCAATCCAATGGAAGTTATATGTCGATGGTGCGAAAAACGACTACTGTTCTGGAGCCGGAGTCGTACTTGAGACCCCTGAAGGTCGATCATTATGTTACGCACTAAGATTGGAATTTCCTTCGACAAACAACGAAGCAGAATACGAAGCCCTTATCGCTGGTTTAAGGATTGCTAAAGAATTAAACATCCGAGCGTTACAGATATTTAGTGATTCTCAGCTTATTGTATGCCAAGTCAAAAAGGAATTCCAAGCAAAAGGGGGGAATCTGCCCACCTACTTGTCAAAGGCTTGGGAGCTCCTGGGTGATTTCGATCATTACATGATAAGTCACATTCCTCGAGAGGAAAACACGAAAGCAGATTCTCTCGCAAAGTATTCTAGCACAGATGAAGCTCAATTTCTGGGGCTAACTCCAGTGGAGGTCCTGTCGACTCCTAGCATTGATGAGATGGACATTGATTGGGTCATGAGCATGTCTCAGGAGCAAGAATCATGGATGGCTCCGATAACAGAATATTTGCTCAATGGATCCTTACCAGGGAACTCAAAAGAACGACAAAAGTTACTGAGAAAAGCCTCTCGATACATAATCCAGGATGGCCGATTATACAGACGGGGATTCTCAATGCCATTACTTCGATGTGTATCCAGGGAAGAGTCTAAAGCAATCCTAGCAGAGGTACACGGAGGAGAATGCGGTGATCATTCAGGTGGCCAAACATTAGCAAAGAAAATTCTCCGATACGAATATTTTTGGCCAGAAATTAATCGAGATGCAGCAGAGTATTCCCGAAAATGTGACAGATGTCAAAGATTCGCCAAAATTCCTAGAACTCCTTCCACTGAACTCACACAGATGGTCAGTCCATGGCCGTTTGCAATATGGGGAATAGACCTTGTAGGACCATTGCCAACTGCCAAATCTGGAATTAAATACGCCATTGTTGCTGTAGATTATTTTACTAAGTGGGCAGAAGCTGAACCACTGGTTAATATCACCTCAAAAAAGATGATAAGTTTCGTGACTAAAAACATCATTTGCAGATACGGTGTGCCTCAAAAAATAATTACAGACAACGGAACTCAGTTTGAAAGTGAAGAATTCCAAGTTTTTTGCAGGCGATTCAAAATCCGGAAAAGCTTCTCAGCAGTGGCTCATCCGTAGGCAAACGGGCAAGTGGAAGCCGTGAACAAAATTATTAAGTCAACCATCAAGAAGCAACTTGAAAGAGCAAAAGGTGGTTGGGTCGATAAGCTACCACTGGCACTATGGGCATACAGAACCACTCACAAAACTGCGACTGGGCACACCCCGTTTTCGTTGGCATACGGGTCAGAGGCAATGATTCCAGTAGAAATAGAGGTCCCTTCACACAGAAGAATCCATTTCAATCAAGCAGAAAACGAAAAGCTACAACTTGAAGCGCTAGATCTCCTTGATGAAAAAAGAGATGAGGCTAATCTCAGAATTGCAGCTCATCAGCAAAGAATAGCCAGACATTTCAATTCCAAAGTTCGCCAACGCAGCTTTGAGATTGGAGACCTAGTCCTGAAGAGAATTATGACAGCGACAGGTGTGTTTGGGCCAAATTGGGAAGGACCATATGTCATAAGTCAGAAGCTTCTTGACGGCACATTCAAACTCACCACTGTTGAAGGAGATCAAATTCCAAGGGCATGGAACAGCAACCATTTGCGTCCATACTATACTTGAAAATTTTGTTGAAATATTGTAAAAAGAACTATGAATGTATGATTCTTGTAATTGAAGGCAATTGTAAAACTGATGCAAGTAAATAATGAAAGAATATAAAGTGGATGTAGGCCCAATTTCCTGGCCGAACCACTATAAATCTTGTGTTCCTTATTATTATTACATGTTTGCTTTATTTCGATATAAAAAGTACATAGAATGTATTACTGAGATGTCGATTTAAATTTTTGCAGACAATGGAAGTGAAACTTGCATATAAAAAGACCAAGTGATCCTCGCCAAATTTCAAAAAAAAAACCCCGAATTCAAATCCTAGATAGGAAGTACTTCAATTGAATGGCCTATGATTTCGACTGAAACGGGTCTTTGCTAATAAATTGAGATCGTTTGAACAAACAAACATCCAATTAAGTAGCTAATGCTCGTTCTCACGAAATTGCCTGACAATGAAGCACACTTCCTTGGATTAAACAAGTTACTTGTGAGAAAAGGGAATGAAAGCTAAAAAAAAAGAAAAGAAGGGGAAGTAGAGGATCATTGAAAAAGGGATAAGCAAGTGGACAGAGGAACACCCAAAGCCATCATCGGCAGCACAAGTCCTCTTCGGAGGCGCAACTCTTCGGAGGATAAAGACCTCTGATGGGTCATACGCCACAAAAAAGAAAGTTCTCTACTCAACAAAAAAGATTGGAGGAGTCATAACCCTCCAACCATGAGAGAGTAACTTCCAGGCGATGAAAACCCTCTCTGAGGCACATTTCACCAGGAGTTGAAGTGTTACGACCGCTCTTCGGAATTTCACTTCACCAGAGTTGAAATGCAAACAAAATAAAGACCTCTTCGGAGGCACATTTCACCAGGAGTTGAAGTGTTACGACCGCTCTTCGGAATTTCACTTCACCAGAGTTGAAATGCAAACAAAATAAAGACCTCTTCGGAGGTACATTTCACCAGGAGTTAAAGTGTAACAACCGCTCTTCGGAATTTCACTTCACCAAAGTTAAAATGCAAAACAAAATAAAGACCTACCTGGAAGCCCATGTTTCACCGAGATCGAAATAAAACTTCCAAGTGTTGAAACGTGAAAAGGCTTTCTTCAAAAGGCACAACTCTTTGGAGGTACACGTTTCGCCAAGATTGAAATAAAACTTCCAAGTGTTGAAACGTGAAAAAATCCCTCCTCAGAGGTACAAATTTCTATTTAAAAGAAAAATCCTCATCAAGAAGCATACTTTAACTTTCAAAGGAAGAGTAATTTACTTATTCTAAAAAAAAAAAAAAAAAAAAAAAAAGAGGAGGGGAGAGAGTTAAAGTACATTCAGAGGTCCGCTTTACCACATAGAAGAATTCACTTGGCAAAATGCGTACATACGCAAAAGGAAAAAGTGATTTCTTCGAAGGACAAAACGTAAAAACTTATATGAAAGGAGTTGTACTCTATGAAAAATTTCTTCACAAACGAAATAGTCATTCTACAGAAAATAAGAGTGCAAGTCTCCTCAAAGTATAAAATATTGCAGCAAGCTTATGGTATGGGGGCAACACGGTATAGTTACATACAAAATACCACAAGCTCACCGCAATATCATATAAATAAACTTGTGCAAAAATGAATAATAAATGCATTCTCAAATTCAAACAAGAGTCTGTGCGAATAAAGGATCATTTTATTCAATTGCAGATACAGGTTTCGAAATAAAAAAAAGAGCAGGGGCCGGTGCCTGCACAACATCCGACCATTACACCAAAAAAGGAGTCAAAAAGCCCGAAGTCCGAATCTTCACTTCTTCTTGCCACCTTTGGACCCTTTGCCTGGCTGAATGATTAATTTTTCAGGTCTACCTATAGGCATAAGAGAAGAAGGAGAGGGAGGTGCAACTTCCGGTTCCTCTTCAGTAGTGATGATTTTCTTCCCCCTCCTCTTCGATGTTCCGTGCTTCTTTCTTCTCTTCGAAGAAGACTCACTCCCTGGAGTAACAAGAGCGGACAAAACTACGTCATCAGAGGGAGTTCGCTCCGGAGAGATCTCGCCTCCTTCAAGTCCCTCGTCCTTCTGCTCTTGCGAAGCAATAGGGTCATCCAAGCCATGAAGAGCCTCAATCTGTTCCTCTTGTGACCCGGGTTGTGAAGCAGAAGGAGGAGTCACCTGAAGAGACGGAGGAGGGATAACCTGAGGAAGTGAAGTCTGCACAACACTTGGCGTTTCAACTGCAGAAGAAGAGAAATTAAAAATATTAGTATCTCCCCGAAAGAAGGGAGATATGGGTTCGTCAAGATTCAAGAAGTAATCGAGAAGCTCATCAAACTTTTGAGGAGTAAGCAAGCGGTCCACCTGAATCGGACCAATATCAAAATTACCTGAAGATGTTTGCTTCGTAAGTTCAATCTCATAATTCTGAGCCCCGATATCCTCCAAACCCTCATCATCAGTAGGGGTGATCACCCCGATTCTTATAGGAGGCGGCGAATGAGCACTAGAGCCTATAATGTCCACTTCGGGAGAAACTAAAGGGCGTTCAGAAGAGGTAGGCAGCATTTCTTTCTCAGAACGTTCCCCTTCCGCCATTCCGGCCCGTACCTTGGCGAGTTGCTCTTTTCCCTTGGCAAGAGCGGCGTTGGCATCATCATCAAGATAATGCTCTTCAAGAGCTGTCTCAGCGTAGCCAGCACCTTTACCACCTAGCATATCAAGTGCTGCCTCCCAAACTTCAGCTAATGTAATTTCGTATTTAAGGCCCAGAAAGGCAAGGCTGCCACGCCCCAAAATGCTATGAAGATAGAAATCAAATAATGTGGAGCTAATATCAGCTTTGGTTGCTTGATGGGCCTCTTCGGCCGCGAGTTTACCAGCAACAGCCTCATCACGCTCCGTTTCGGCTATAGCAAGTCGAGCTTTTAACATCTCTATCTCCAAGCTTTGAGAACCGGCCTGTTCTCGCAGCTGTAAAGTTTCAGCACGATATTCTTCTATGACCTTCTCTTGGTTTGTAAGCTTATCTTCGACTGCCCTTTGACTGGCATGCGCATCTCGTACTTGTTGCTAAAGCATGCTCTCCTTTTGAGAATGGAAAGTAGATGAAGTAGCTAATTCTTCCTTAAGCTTTTCTACTTCCGCTTCCAGCTTTTCATTATAGGAAGCAATACTTCTCATTTTGGCGTCATGCTGTTCGAGAGTCTTCTGCCACTCAGCTTTATCGTTCTCCATTGTGAGCATGGCCTCGAGATTGGCTCGGTTAACCCTCTGAAGTTCGTCAACAAGTTTTTGCCAGTTCGACATTCTTTCAATATCGGTCCTGACAGTATCAAGATTTCACAGCATAGCCGGTTTGTCGAGAGGAACCAAGTCGAGATCAAATCGAACCCCTCTCAAGCACCACTGAGGAAATCGACTTTGAAGAGTGGGAGGACCTTGCCCGACTTGGTATGCGGGCCGGTTGATGATTGCTTGAATGTCGGAGCGAACGGGAGCAGGAGATTTACCAGGAACATGTTCAGAAGCTGTCGGCATTGTTTCTTCAGTAAGTCTAGCCCGCTTGCTAGAAGAATCGTCTATGTGACCTTTACCTCTCTCATCGTGAGCTTTTCTCTTTTGAGTATCATCATCTCTGTGGGGAGGGTCATGTCTTTCTTGTTCCCTTCGGTGACGTTCTTCGTATGCTCGTCTCTCGTCGGCTTTCCTGATAGCCCTCTCTTCATCCGATTCTCTGTAAGAAGGGAGGTAACGCCTGTAATCATACTGGCTACGCCTCCCGTAGCGCTGGAAATCATCATAGTACGAGCCGCTGCGCCCCATAGGAGAATCTGGAATAAAAATAATAAGCTTTAGAAATCTTTAAAGTATAAGAAGATAAGTGCGTAGAAGTGATGAAAAAATCCTAAGTGTTGTGTAACGTGTAAACTACACGCATCGAGTTACAAACCACTCTGTGTAATAGAGGTAGTGATAACTTGAGTAGGAGGAGTTGACATCTGTTGTAGAGAAGATGTCGCCTCGATTACAGAAGAGATGGTTTTGGAAACATCATCTTTGAAAAGTTCTTGGGAAGTCACAATTAAATCGCTCAACCCCTCGAAAACATCATCGCCATCATGTTTTTTGGGACTGGCTTTTTCAACTCCTTCGTCGGCAGATCTTCCGGAAGATCGTGGAGTTTCTTCCTCTTCGATAACAGGGGCAAGTGCAGACTTATCAGACGGCCCCGCAACGTCCTTCGAAATTGAACATCTCACTAGTGGAGTTTCCATAGAGGTTCCTCCCTGCATGTGCTCTTTAATAGAGACCGGGGCATCAGGAGTTTCCGCCGAAGAATCGGGAATTTCAGTTGTAACTTCACGAAGTTGAGTAAAGCGAGAAGAATGAAGAAGCCCGTATTGATGTAGAAATTCATCATTTAGCAAAAACTTGATACTCCTCTCTTCTGCCGTCACGGCGTTCAATCTCTCGAAAGTTTGTTTATAGCATGGATCTCTAGAGGGAGGAGGAAGCGCTAAAACAGGAAAAAAATAAAGAAGCCAAGTTAGCATTCATCAACTCAAATTTTGGAAAGTCCAAGATTAGAGAAATAAAAACAGGAAAATATTACTTCCTACTCTCCAGATGGCATAAAACCCTGGAGGGCAACGAACAAAGAAATACTGATTTAGAAATCCATGAACGCTATCAGAAAGATCGGTGATGAGTTTTCGGTTTCGAGCACTCCTTATGATTACGATAGAGGGATGATCTTTAATCTTTGTGAATGAGCAGAGGTAGCAGATTTCCTCAAAGCTCGGTAACCGGTCCAGAACTTTACTAAAAAGCACACATAACCCAATCAGAATGGCATGGCCATTGGGGTGCAATTGGAATGGAGAGATAGATAATCGAAGCAGGAACTGCCGAAGGAAGTCATTAAAAGGTGGTATGGCAACGCTCAAGCACATTTGGCGGTTGACAGCAATAAAGCCAGAAGGGGGCCTATCTGCAGTATCATTTGGCCCCGGCAATAAGGCATCAGCTTCGGCAATTCCAAACTGGGTGAGCAGTTGAGTAAACACCCGCTGATTCAGAGTGGTGGGAGTTCTCTCCGGAGGATTATCCAACAAATTGGCTACTGGGAAGACATCTTCAGCCTGGCCCATCGGTTCTTCTTGTTGAGATGTCATTCTACACAAGCAACTGGGTGTTCAAATGCGAAGGTGCACGTTTCCTAAAAGTGTGAAGTGTTGTGGAGAACTAATAAAAATAACAAGTAAATATAACTGGAATTAAACTGGTTGACGGCTGATCGGCTACGATAATTTCAGAACTTGTTAATTTAGAGTTCAAGCATAATATTAGTGCAGGCTGGTCAGTTTCAGTTGATTGTTTCAGTGTTGCTTTAATATTCTACTTGAAACCGACAGCACTTCATTCACACGATTTGTTTAAGTTAATTATCTGTTATTAACTAATCTGTCATTTGATATGGGCAATCGATGACAGTATATTCGTCCCAGTTTTCTGTGAATGTTGTATTAAACAGGTTGTTAGCCTGCAAGTCAAAATAACCTGTGAATGAATGCAATAAAATTCAACAGTTCAAAGTTAACGCAATGGTCCAAAATTCAAACAGAATTCACGCAAGTCATAACTCGTCAGCGGTTCAAAAGTTCTGAGTCGGCAATGCCCTAATTCATGAGTCGTAGAAATAAGGAGATTATCTCCAAGTCTTATCTCGGCAATGACTCAAGGCTTAGGTCGTGGAGTATGTTAAAGAAGCTCTGGTTCAAAATAATAAGAAAATCTCCAAGTCTTATCTCGGCCACGACTCAAAGGTTTTATCTCGGCCACGACTCAAAGGTGTTATCTCGGCCACGACTCAATGGTCTAATCTAGGCCACGACTCAAAGGTTTTGTCTCGGCCACGACTCAAGGCTTAGGTCGTGAAGCATGTTGAGTCGTATCATGGTTGAATCGCGAGGGTCGCTGGATCATACAAAAATAGCCGAGTCAAACCTACGGCAATGTTCGAATCAGTCTGACCCATTAACCATCTAACTCCTAACCCATTAACCATCTAATCCATGACCCGATAACCCAATAACCTCGCAATGGTTAACCCCAGTTCCATCACACCACTAGGTCGCCTCAAATCTCAAATCGTTACAAGTAAGATCAAACCGCCTGCCTTTAATCCATTAATGTCCGATGTAATAGTATTCGCAAGGATAAAGGGGAAAAACAGAAGCGGAGATCGACAATCATCAGCAATTGAAAAAAGATGCAAAATCTCTTACACGATGTGATGCTAAAGATGGTCGAAAATAAATCAGGTTGGAATCGCCTTTGAGAGCTCGAAGATGCGTTAATGGCAGACACAGTTCAAAGGATAAGAAATGAGAAGAAGGAAGTAAGTGGAACGACTCAAGTCTTTTATAGCTTTGAGCAGTGGCAGTTGAATCGGCACACGAGTTAAGATGAGTCGAAGCACACGACCTACGACTTAGGCGTGAACTTCGAGGGGCAAATGTTAACTCCGTTTAGGCAACGAGTCTAGGTCTGGGCCGACTCACGACTTAAGGTTCTTAACGGTTCAGAAGGGATCCACTACTCGAGAAGCCTCACGACTCAACAGGCAACCGACTCAACAGGCAACCGACTCAACAGGCAACCGACTCAACAAGCAACCAACTCAACATGCTACCGACTCAACAAGCTAACGAGTTAAAACTTAAGGCGACTTAGAGGAGTGGAGCGACTCAAGGGATTAACGGTGTATGGGATAGACCGACTCAAGTTCTCTAACGACTCAACGACCTAAGGTGTCAAATGACCTAACTGACTAAAATCCCAAAACAACAAAGGACCGACCTACGACCTATGGTAGGTCGTTCACGACCTAGCTTGAGTCGTCCACGACTTAAAGCTACTAAGTAGAAATCCAATGCCGTCTCATCTTGAACCACGACCTATTAACTCGCAGACGAGTTAGGACTTGTGCTATATACAGAGGACCGGAGACACTCTGATACGAAGTCTGGGCTCAACCAGTTGAGTCGCCCACGACTTACGACTCATCCTGAGTCGGTCACGACTTACGACTCATCTTGAGTCGGTCACGACTCATGACTTAACAATTCCAGCGCCTAGAAATTTGCCTATAAATACGCAACCACCTCCAACGTTCAAAAGACCTTTTGGCTGATTCTCTTCAAGCGCCGTTACTCTGCTGCATTCCAAACCAATTCAACACTTAAAGCTCTTAAGACACGAAGAACGCTACAAACAACTTCGAGAAAAGATCACACACATCCAACATGGATATGAAGACTCTAATCTCCATTGAAGTTTAAGCTACTTGTTCTAAGTGACTTGTAATTCAAAGTGTATTGTACTTGGAAAGAATTGTATCAGCTTGTAACGAGATCATCAATAAAAGTACTTAAAGTGGACGTAGGCTATACCATTAAGCCGAACCACTATAAAATTGTTGTTGTTTACTGCTTTTCCACTATCATCTGCTTGTAATCTGTTCCCGAGTTATCGGGTGGTGCTTTCACAACTATAACTCATACACTGGGGTGTTAGCGTTCAAATTTTAGCGTTAACAAAGGGCATTTTAGGAAGTTCATTCTTACTTAAAAAAAGTGTGAGACCAATTGTATTACAACTATTATTAATGATTATTAAAGATAGGCGTAGAAATTGGTGCATTTATTTACTTAGTTAATATATATATATATATATTACATATATATATATATATAGATATATTTAATCCTAGAGATGTTTGGATACTTTCAAAGGAAAAGACTAATTGACACGTGCAATTAATGTGTATTGAATGGATTGCTTACTCAGGTAATATGGTTTTATTCAATCTTAGCACAAAAATAGGCGTGGAAATTTATCAATTTATGTACAATTAATGCATATTGAATTTATTATTTACTCAGATAATATGGATATGTTCACGCCTATACCAAAAAGACTGTAAGACCAAATGTATTACAAGTATTGTTAAAGATTTAATCTTAGAGCTGTGTGGATAATTTCAAAGGTTAAGGCTAATTCATACATGCAATTAATGCATATTGAATGGAGTGGTTACTTAGGTAATATGGTTACATTCAATCTTAGCACAAAAATGGGGATGGAAATTTATCAATTTATGTACAATTCATGCGTATTGAATTGATTATTTACTCATGCAATTTGGACTTTATTAATCTTAGCACAAAAATAGGCATGTAAATTGATCAATTTATGTACTCAGCTCCACAGCTTCATCCTGGAAAATACTTCTCTTCCCTATCCCTACTTCATCTCCACAGCTAGAGTTTTTCAAACTAGGCCTTTCAATCCATAGCAATAGTCGAAAGGGAATTTTCGAAGGTTGCTCTACAATTTCGGCAACTAACGTTAAGTTCTTTTGGTTCTAGCTATGGATTGAAAGACATAGTTCGCAAAACTCTAACCGTGGAGATGAAGAAGAGATGAGGAAGAGAAACTAATGATAAACTACATCAAATATTTAAAAATTGTGTAAAGCCAGGCAAAAAAATATGTCTTCAACATGTCTTCTTAAATCCCTTCAGTGCTACTTAATTTTTTCTCCCCGAAAATAGCTTATTAAACCTCTTTGATTAAATCTCTTTAGTGCTACTTAATTTGTTTTCTCTCCGAATATCTCATTAAACCTCTTAGTAATTTTTTCTCATTGTATTCTCCTTTATTGCATTTAAATTGTGTTTATAATAATATGCTAAAAATTTAGACATTGTTTTTTTTGTAACATTAGAGTGTATGTGCGAAACACATTGATTACCAACTCTACTATGGTGAAGCAAACATTTGAATAAATTCGGAATGGGTTAGATAAATTTTCTATTTTTAGTAAGTCCCTTTTGTTTTCATACTTTTCGATGCTTGAATGAATAGATCCCAAGGTGAATCGGTCTGTTATGTTGAATCTCTAATGCCAATACATAGGGTGATGCCTGCAACATTGTTGAATTCCATGTTGTCTTTTATTCATAGTGGTTATGGATGGCTTCCTGAAGGTACTTTTGTTATTTTATTTTAATGATTTTGGAATATGTTAAAGTTTCAGAAAATTGTTTGTCTTATATATGTATCATGCATTGGTAGGTTGCTTAACATCGACAAGTATTTTTTTGTTAGTTTACATCGACTACATATTTGAAACGGTTATGATTATTCCTATGGACCCTATGCTGTTAGATTTAGATGAGATAAGAAGTGAAGAAAAACAATGCCAAACAAATTTCTCCAAACAAAACCTTTATTAATTCACCAAATGATTACAAGAGAAAAACTAAAAATTGAGAAGATATCTCAAACTCCAAAACCTTAGAAAAATAATTTTTTTCCTTAACATCTCTAATCAACCATATATATGTTTAATTATGATAACTTTGTTAAATGCATTCTTTAATCAGTTAAGGAAATGACTGATATAATTCCATCTACCAAAATAAATAATTCTCATGTAGATAATTTTTTGCCTTCTTTAATGCAATGAATGAGGCAATTAATCACTCTTTAAATCTACAAAATCCCTGAAAGAGGCAATTGATCACTCTTCAAAGTCTACAAAAATCCATAAATGAGGCAATGTATTTGAGTCACAATTCCGTCATGACTCAAATATCTCTAGAATCTACTTAAATATAGAATATTGTACCACTAAAATCTAACAATATCCACTTTGAAATGATATTCCATAAATGTCATCCAAGCAATCACCTAAACCTCAAACTTTAAACGATCTCCCATATTGCTGTAACGATCCCGAATTTTAATTTATTTTAAATTGATAATTAAATTCATTTTTGATTTAAAATTGTGAAAGTAAATGATATATTGATTTGAGTTTCTCTAGATTTAAATAAAAAATAAAAATATCTCAAAAAAAGTTTATAGTTATATAAAAGATAAATTACAAAATATAAAGTAAAACATATTAGATAAATTCTAACATCTCGTTTAATATAGAACTTCATCCATATTTCAAAGTAATAAGTATAAAATAAAAATGAACAAGTAGATGTAATAGCTTGCAAAACAAACCAGGTACACTGAAACATTAAAACAAAAAGTATGAACAAACAAAACAAAGTAAAATAACAAACAAAAACATATCAGCCGAGACCAAGAAATCCAAGGCAAGCTGAAAAGATCTGCATAGTTGATAATGCAAGAAAGAAAAATTTCTCTAGTCAAACATCAAATAAAGAAAGAGAAAAAAAAAACTGAAACTTTATTCATATTTATAAAACAACAAATCATATTCAAGTATGAACAAGGCAACAAAGACATATACATATCTATTAGCTTGCAAATCAAGACAACAATAATTAATGCAAACATTTCAGCCACCATTTTAAAGTAAAACAAGTAAACATGTATAAAGAAGCTTGCTTGAGAAGATGAATAACAATAAATGCAAACATCTTAGCCGAAAAGTGATATGCATGAAACAAGACAAATACAATTAATATTTGGATCTCAACACAAAAGGAATTTCATTTCAGCCGAAATAAAAGAAATCACCTCAGCCACCAAACAAAATATCTTTGATCTTGATTGTACAAAACAACATTATATCATTTGTACAAATTATTTTCACCTGTAAGCTTCTATATACCAACCTGTAAACTTATTTCATATATCAACTTCATCTCATTTTGTTCCATTCAAACAAAACTAAGCAAAATTGAAGTGAATGTCATTTTAAACTTAGACAAACTTTAGTTAAAAGCATCAGACAAATCAAAACAAACCAGATTTATCAAAGAAGCGAGAAGAAGATCTTCAGCAAGCATTTCCTCAAAGGCCTGGTTCAAAAAACAAGTTATGTTCTTCTTTGTTCTTTCTGGAAAATCATGTGAGTAAACAACTTGGATTAATTTTAATCACTATATGATTCATGTTAAATATGGATGTTGGGATATCTTCTTAGTTTAAACACTGGGTGTATGTATTCGAATTTGACAGAACTGAGATGTTCTTTTCAGTTTATAGTTAGGATGAAACCCAATTGAAATAATTCGATCTCTCCATTTCTACTCATTTTCAAGCTTTGATGTTTAAAGCACAAAGGTGTATTTAAGTAAGAACTTTGTTCTAAAAATAATCTCACGAAGTAAAAACGTATGCAGGAAGAAAAATTTAAATTTTTACAAAGGATACTCAAAATTTTTAAATTTTCGAATTTAATAAAATCTTGATTCAAATATATAGCTTGAATCCTTGCTTGAAGTCATGATTTTTAAAGTGAATTTGGTGATTTTTAAGCAAGGGGTTTAAGAGCAGTTTGATTTTGCTTGAAAATTAAACTTCAATCAAACCGCGGTGATCCATCGATTCGTGTTGCTCGGGGATTTGCGCGGGGATGGAGAAGCCTACGGGGGTCCTAGGAAAAATAGTTGGAGGTGATGGAAGTGACGGTGGCGTCGGCGGCGATGTTTTCTTTTCTGTAGACCTAGTTTTGAGGTGCTTGGATTTTATTTTATTTTTCGTACGACGTCACCATTCGATCGAGTGTCAAGCGCTGCTGGGGTTTGATAGAGGGGAGGTGGACGAGGCTACGGCCAGAGGCGCTGGCGGTCTGGTGGCCGAGGCGATGGGAACGTCGCGTTGACAGGTTTGAGGAATGTTGGGTTCGCGTTTTCCAGGTTTTCAAGCTCGAACTCGAATTTGAATCTCAAGATGATGAAGTGATTTGAATGATCGGAATACGTTCTGGAGTTGATGGTCGATGTGCTCGAAGTCGTGACGATGACCGGCGTCGGTCGGAGCTACTGTGCACGTGTACGATGTTGTGTTGCCTGAGTATTTGTTTGCCTGGGAAGCACAGAGGAGATTCATGCGAGTGACTCGAGAAGTTCAAGTGGTATACTCGAAGTTTTTTGGGGTGGAACTCGAAGCAAGGAAGAGGGGTCTCGAGTCAAAGGTTTGGTTCCAAGTTTTACCTGAACCTATCTTCCAGGAATTCAAAACAAAAATTTAAATTTTAAAACAAGGTTTTAAAACTGAGGTTTAAATTAGAATGTAAATAAAATTCAAGTTTGAATTGAAATTTAGTTTGTAAATAAAATAAAGTTTTAAATTCAATTTGGTTTAAAAATTTCAACACAATTAAGTGTATTAAAGAAGTTTGAATTTAAAAATAGAATTGAATTGTAAATGGAAATTTAAAACAAGTTGAAGATTTAAAGGTTTCAACCTGAAATAAATTTTTAAATCAGATTTTTAATTTTAATATAAATTTTAATTTATAACTTAAATGTTTAAAACAAATAAAAAAACAAATTACTAAAGTTAAAAAGAGGAAAGGAAAATTTATTTTTAACTCTTGAAGAATTTCCTTTAAAATAAATTGTTTTTTTACATGTAAATTTTAAAATGTTAGAAAATTCTATTTTAAACTTATTTAAAAATAAATAAGAATTCATTTCATTCTTGAATTTAAAATAGAATTGAAAAAGGGAATTTGAAAACAATAAATTAGATTGATTTATTTAATAATAATTATTTGTGGAATTATGAAGTGTAATTACTTAATGACAGTAATTAAAGAATTAATTATTAAATATAATTAAGTGAGTTAATTGGACTAGTTCAGGTTTATCACTTCATTTCACTAATTTAGAATAACCACCTGAAAATTTTAGAAATTATAATTACTTAGAAAAGTAATCAATTGATAATTACCGAAAGTAGTTAATAAATGCTAATCAGGAATTTGGGTATAATTATTTGTTAAGGGGTTAGTTTAATTTATTAATTAGAGAAGTAATTAATAATTGTGATTAATTAAGATAAATCAAATAATTAAAGGTAAAATTGATTCATTAATTAAGATTGATTAGTCCATAATTAAAAGTGAAATAATAAATGATAAAAGGGGATTTTATTCTTAATAAATTGTAATTAACTTATGATACTTAACCCAGATTTATAATTAATACCGTTGATTCAAATTTATCAGTCAACTAATGAATTTTACTTGCGAATGGTTGAACTTGACTGAATAATTAATTTGTCTGATATCCCTGATATTGATTCTTTGTGATATATCCTAATTTGTGTGATGATGTGAGATGTAATTTATTTACCTGAGATCAATGTAATTATTATCTGTGATATATATATCTGTCTTCTGTGAATAAACGATAAGCGTTATGGTTTATATCGCTTATCAAATATAAGCGTTATAGTTTATACCGCTTATCAACTATATTTCTGTGTTTAATCTGTGATGATTGAATGATGTTGCACTATTGTGTTAAACCTCTGGACCACACCATACACACACAAATGTGGATTTCACGAGGAAATCGATTAAGTCGCAGATTTGTATCAAATTTAGAAATTGAATTCTTGAATCCAAAATAATTTTGAATTTTGAATTGAGAACTTTTCAAATGAATTTCAAAATAAAAGTTAGTTTTTTTTAATAACTTAATATAACTTGAAATTTTAAATGATTTGAATTCAATGACTTGGAATTTTAGTTTAAAACACTATACAAGTTATAAAGATGTTTATATGGAATTTTAACCATTTAAATAGTGTGGTTTTGGAAATGTAAATTTAAATTAAAGTTCTTTACTTGAATGGCCTTAAATTGTAATCAGTTTTTCCTAAAACGAAAACTATTGGTTTCCAAATAATTAAGCTTCCATATAAGGAATGAATTCCTGATTTGTGTTAAAACGATTTCAATTTTGAAATGGACATGTAAATAGTTGGAAGACTATAAAATTTATCTTTGTAAAGATGGTTGAACCTTGTTTGAAATCGAAGAGAATTTTAAATGGTGAATCCTCTATATTATAAAGGATTTAAATTGTAAATGGTTTTGAAAGCTTTGATTTGAGGATTGGATGAGTTAGTCCAATTTTGAAAAGAAATCGTTTTGAAAGCTGTGTAAATGAATCTTTCTGAAATTTGGGTGAACTTTGTGAATTGAATCTTTTTATTTAAAAAGGATTTGAAATGGTAATTCGTTAAACCATTCAAAGAAAAGTTTGGGGAAATAAGTTGTGGCTTAATTGAAATCCCATATCCATATGTTTTTAAATATTGCGTTCACTATTCGGTTTGGCCGGGAGAGGACCTTTGTGTCATATAACCCATTCCGAATATGTGATACGACGTATATGGATAGCATTTGAAGACCGGTGGTGAAGACCGGGTATTTGTGAAAACGATAGGATGACCTATCGATTGTCTCTGCACCGAGTCGCGCCGGTATAGAGATTCCCTAAGTGATGGGAAGTCCGATCGGGATTGTGAATACCCGGATTGCAAGGGCTTCTTTGGAAGTGCCTTCGGTTCTGTTCGAACACCGGAACAGACTTGTATGGATTGTATGTCTGACATTACACTTTGAGATATAAAGCAGATTTCTTTCAAATACATTTCTGTTGGTGGAGGATAATTTATTCTCTTAGCTTAACACCCTTCTCTGAGACGTACGAGCTCAGAGGTTATGTAGTTGAAGGTTATCAGCGATATACTCCCAATTCGTTAGTGTGGCATGCTGAGTGTTGTTGTGTGTTGATCATTTGTTGATCATTTGTGATCAGAGCATGGCTTTTGTATAAAGCGTAGCTTTGTGGACGAGATTGCATCAGGACCTCACACCCCGAAAATTGTCAAAACAGGAAAGATGCGGCAGGGTTATGAGGGTCGCGCCCTTTAGGGTGTGTCATTCCCTTCTGGTAAAGGGTGGTATCATGGTATGGAGCCCAGATATTTACCTATGTGGCTCCAATCTCATTTACTGTGTGGTTGTTGCTTAGAGGCGCCTCGGATAAAGGTCCCAAAGGACCGGGGAATGGCTTGCTCGAGTAGTAGTTACCTAGTTACAGAGGTAACCCGGCCTTGTGTTGGTAGAGATCCGGTTAGGTTCTCGGGACGTCCCACTAGAGGCGATCCCATGTGGCAGTAGGAAGTTCCTTAGCCTGAACATTTGTTGGAAAATCCAAAGAAACAATACGCGCCTTGTACGGTTTTAGTTGTATTACCTGCCATGGAATGTTGTGGTAACCTGCTATTGAACATGGTAGCTATAGTAGGCATACGATAATGGTCGTATGCTGGCTAAGATTAATATTCTACTTTCGAAATGTTTTCTGCACTGTGCACTTACAATAATAATATCCAAGAAATTTTCTGCGTATTAAGCATGTTTGAGTATCATAAGAAGAAATCTCCTCCAATTCTGCGTTTGCATTGTGTGTGTGGCGGGAGGTCTTATGGTAGTTTCATTTTATAAAAAGCATATCGGATTTTCTTTTATAAATCTTGCTTTACTTAAAAGATAAACTGTTTTTGTTGCTCACACCAGTCCCATGACTGACTCGGAGTTTATTGTTCCTTTCCTAAACTCTGGGTGCTCACTATTTTCCACGCGAGCAGTCTAGAGTTGGGTTTTTCAGATAGTTAGTTTCAGTATATTGTTTGGGGCTATTTTCAGTCTTTGGATATGGACGAGACTTGCTTGTCTTAGTGCATCGTTATTGGGAGATCGTGCTATTTCTGGATTGGTTCTTGGAGATGGAGTTGCAGTTTGGGAGTTCTTTCTTGAAGACTATCTTGAGTTATTTGTTCCGCTGCTGATGTTATCTACTTTCCTTTCCGCTGCTATTTTATTGTATCATATCTCTGATGTATATCGATATCTATTGTATCATCTGTTGTATCAGGATGTTGTATCAGATGTTGTATATTGATATCCATTATTTCTTCCGCTGTGTTTTTTACTTAATGGTGTTATAAGCTCCGGCGCACCAGGTTCGACGTTTGGATCTGCGGCTTTAGAATATGAGTGTCATATTCGATGCCGATTTTCGAAGGTCGAGTCAGGATCGCTACATTTGGTATCAGAGCTAAGGTTGAACTTTAGCTCAGGAGTATAACACATTAAGTATAGAGATAGGGTGAAGTATCCCTAGAATGAGTAATCCTTAAGATATCCGTTCGTATGTCTCAATAAATTCTCTTACTATCCGTTGATAGTGAGTATGAGTGTAAGAAGAGAACGAGATAGGGGACAGGGAAAGATGACTATAAATGGTCAATACTCTGTAACAACCAAGGAAGCAATCCTTTCTCTATCAATTTCCATTGATTCGTTTTCAAATTCTTTTGATTTCTTCGTGGCAGTTTTAAGAAGAAGTTCCGGTGTGATGATGGCTCTACGAATCGTTGTAGGAAATTTTTACTTCGCATCTTCATCGATTTCTTATCAGTTTCTGATTTAAACTTCAATGAATATGAATTTGAAATTTAGGATTGAAACTTTAAATAAATTGCAATTTTTAATTTGAGTTAAATCGATTAATAGAATATGAAGGAAAATTTGAATTGAATCGACAAAACGATTTCGTTTAAAACCAAATTTGAAATTCTATTATAATTTCTTGGGTTGATCGAAGTCCGACGAGGGATAAATTTTTGTATACTTTGAGATATTCCGACTTGAATTTGGAATCCATTCCTAGTAGTTGAAAAACTTATAGAAGACTAAATCTATCTCTTTTGTTCAGCATCTCTTGTCAATTCTTCGACGATTCCTGGTAAATCCAGGTAGAAGATTTGATATATTAGTACGGGACACAAACTCCAGATAGACCAAAATTGTTTGTTTGGATGTATTGGTTGTTTTGTTTGCTTGGGTTGCTATGGTTGATAGGTATAAATTGGTTTGTGAACTCAACATTTTGATATTGTATCCATATATCTGTCAATATTTGGGTCCAGTAATATATTACGAATGGTTAGTTATCCTTTCGAACTAACCAATGCCACCGCATATTTCGTAAATCTGGATGACCCGAGTATCTTGTGGAAAATTAAATAGATTCGTTCTTATATCTATTATTGATATTCTGATTTGGTAAGCTGAATGCAGAGTACATATCCAGTATGATTTGTAAAGATGTTTCATCTATCTTTGTTATTTTCGTGCCTGCAAATTTCGAGGACGAAATTCTTTTTAAGGGGGGAAGTCTGTAACGATCCCGAATTTTAATTTATTTTAAATTGATAATTAAATTCATTTTTGATTAAAAATTGTGAAAGTAAATGATATATTGATTTGAGTTTCTCTAGATTTAAATAAAAAATAAAAATATCTCAAAAAAAGTTTATAGTTATATAAAAGATAAATTACAAAATATAAAGTAAAACATATTGGATAAATTCTAACATCTCGTTTAATATAGAACTTCATCCATATTTCAAGGTAATAAGTATAAAATAAAAATGAACAAGTAGATGTAATAGCTTGCAAAACAAACCAGGTACACTGAAACATTAAAACAAAAAGTATGAACAAACAAAACAAAGTAAAATAACAAACAAAAACATATCAGCCGAGACCAAGAAATCCAAGGCAAGCTGAAAAGATCTGCATAGTTGATAAAGCAAGAAAGAAAAATTTCTCTAGTCAAACATCAAATAAAGAAAGAGAAAAAAAAAATGAAACTTTATTCATATTTCAAAAACAACAAATCATATTCAAGTATGAACAAGGCAACAAAGACATATACATATCTATTAGCTTGCAAATCAAGACAACAACAATTAATGCAAACATTTCAGCCACCATTTTAAAGTAAAACAAGTAAACATGTATAAAGAAGCTTGCTTGAGAAGATGAATAACAATAAATGCAAACATCTTAGCCGAAAAGTGATATGCACGAAACAAGACAAATACAATTAATATTTGGATCTCAACACAAAAGGAATTTCATTTCAGCCGAAATAAAAGAAATCACCTCAGCCACCAAACAAAATATCTTTGATCTTGATTGTACAAAACAACATTATATCATTTGTACAAATTATTTTCACCTGTAAGCTTCTATATACCAACCTGTAAACTTATTTCATATATCAACTTGATCTCATTTTGTTCCATTCAAACAAAACTAAGCAAAATTGAAGTGAATGTCATTTTAAACTTAGACAAACTTTAGTTAAAAGCATCAGACAAATCAAAACAAACCAGATTTATCAAAGAAGCGAGAAGAAGATCTTCAGCAAGCATTTCCTCAAAGGCCTGGTTCAAAAAACTAGTTATGTTCTTCTTTGTTCTTTCTGGAAAATCATGTGAGTAAACAACTTGGATTAATTTTAATCACTATATGATTCATGTTAAATATGGATGTTGGGATATCTTCTTAGTTTAAACACTGGGTGTATGTATTCGAATTTGACAGAACTGAGATGTTCTTCTCAGTTTATAGTTAGGATGAAACCCAATTGAAAACAATTCGATCTCTCCATTTCTACTCATTTTCAAGCTTTGATGTTTAAAGGACAAAGGTGTATTTAAGTAAGAACTTTGTTCTAAAAATAATCTCACGAAGTAAAAACGTATGCATGAAGAAAAATTTAAATTTTTACAGAGGATACTCAAAATTTTGAAATTTTCGAATTTAATAAAATCTTGATTCAAATATATAGCTTGAATCCTTGCTTGAAGTCATGATTTTTAAAGTGAATTTGGTGATTTTTAAGCAAGGGGTTTATGAGCAGTTTGATTTTGCTTGAAAATTAAACTTCAATCAAACCGCGGTGATCCATCGATTCGTGTTGCTCGGGGATTTGCGCGGGGATGGAGAAGCCTACGGGGGTCCTAGGAAAAATAGTTGGAGGTGATGGAAGTGACGGTGGCGTCGGCGGCGATGTTTTCTTTTCTGTAGACCTAGTTTTGAGGTGCTTGGATTTTTTTTTTCGTACGACGTCACCATTCGATCGAGTGTCAAGCGTTGCTGGGGTTTGATATAGGGGAGGTGGACGAGGCTACGGCCAGAGGCGCTGGTGGTCTGGTGGCCGAGGCGATGGGAACGTCGCGTTGACAGGTTTGAGGAATGTTGGGTTCGCGTGTTCCAGGTTTTCAAGCTCGAACTCGAATTTGAATCTTGAGATGATGAAGTGATTCGAATGATCGGAATACGTTCTGGAGTTGATGGTCGATGTGCTCGAAGTCGTGACGATGACCGGCGTCGGTCGGAGCTACTATGCACGTGTATGATGTTGTGTTGCCTGAGTATTTGTTTACCTGGGAAGCACAGAGGAGATTCACGCGAGTGACTCGAGAAGTTCAAGTGGTATACTCGAAGTTTTTGGGGGTGGAACTCGAAGCAAGGAAGAGGGGTCTCGAGTCAAAGGTTTGGTTCCAGGTTTTACCTGAACCTATCTTCCAGGAATTCAAAACAAAAATTTAAATTTTAAAACAAGGCTTTAAAACTGAGGTTTAAATCAAAATGTAAATAAAATTCAAGTTTGAATTGAAATTTAGTTTGTAAATAAAATAAAGTTTTAAATTCAATTTGGTTTAATACTTTCAACGCAATTAAGTATATTAAAGAAGCTTGAATTCAAAAATAGAATTGAATTGTAAGTGGAAATTTAAAACAAGTTGAAGATTTAAAGGTTTAAACCTGAAATAAATTTTTAAATCAGATTTTTAATTTTAAAATAAATTTTAATTCATAACTTAAATGTTTAAAAAAAACAAAAAAAAACAAATTACTAAAGTTAAAAAGAGGAAAGGAAAATTTATTTTTAACTCTTGAAGAATTTCCTTTAAAATAAATTGTTTTTTTACATGTAAATTTCAAAAATGTTAGAAAATTCTATTTTAAACTTATTTAAAAATAAATAAGAATTCATTTCAGTCTTGAATTTAAAATAGAATTGAAAAAGGGAATTTGAAAACAATAAATTAGATTGATTTATTTAATAATAATTATTTATGGAATTATGAAGTGCAATTACTTAATGACAGTAATTAAAGAATTAATTATTAAATATAATTAAGTGAGTTAATTGGACTAGTTCAGGTTTATCACTTCAGTTCACTAATTTAGAATAACCACCTGAAAATTTTAGAAATTATAATTACTTAGAAAAGTAATTAATTGATAATTACCGAATGTAGTTAATAAATGCTAATCAGCAATTTGGGTATAATTATTTGTTAAGGGGTTAGTTTAATTTATTAATTAGAGAAGTAATTAATAATTGTGATTAATTAAGATAAATCAAATAATTAAAGGTTAAATTGATTCATTAATTAAGATTGATTAGTCCATAATTAAAAGTGAAATAATAAATGATAAAAGGGGATTTTATTCTTAATAAATTGTAATTAACTTACGATACTTAACCCAGATTTATAATTAATACCGTTGATTCAAATTTATCAGTCAACTAATGAATTTTACTTGTGAATGGTTGAACTTGACTGAATAATTAATTTGTCTGATATCCCTGATATTGATGCTTTGTGATATATCCTAATTTGTGTTATGATGTGAGATGTAATTTATTTGTCTGAGATAAATGTAATTATTATCTGTGATATATATATCTATGTTCTGTGAATAAAAGATAAGCGTTATGGTTTATATCGCTTATCAAATATAAGCGTTATAGTTTATACCGCTTATCAACTATATTTCTGTGTTTAATCTGTGATGATTGAATGATGTTGCACTATTGTGTTAAACCCCTGGACCACACCATACACACACAAATGTGGATTTCACGAGGAAATCGATTAAGTCACAGATTTGTATCAAATTTAGAAATTGAATTCTTGAATCCAAAATAGCTTTGAATTTTGAATTGAGAACTTTTCAAATGAATTTCAAAATAAAAGTTAGTTTTTATTAATAACTTAATATAACTTTAAATTTTAAATGATTTTAATTCAATGACTTGGAATTTTGGTTTAAAACACTATACAAGTTATAAAGATGTTTATATGGAATTTTAACCATTTAAATAGTGTGGTTTTGGAAATGTAAATTTAAATTAAAGTTCTTTACTTGAATGGCCTTAAATTGTAATCAGTTTTTCCTAAAACGAAAACTATTGGTTTCCAAATAATTAAGCTTCCATATAAGGAATGAATTCCTGATTTGTGTTAAAACGATTTCAATTTTGAAATGGACATGTAAATAGTTGGAAGACTATAAAATTTATCTTTGTAAAGATGGTTGAACCTTGTTTGAAATCGAAGAGAATTTTAAATGGTGAATCCTTTATATTATGAAGGATTTAAATTGTAAATGGTTTTGAAAGCTTTGATTTAAAGATTGGATGAATTAGTCCAATTTTGAAAAGAAATCGTTTTGAAAGCTGTGTAAATGAATCTTTGTGAAATTTGGGTGAACTTTGTGAATTAAATCTATTTATTTAAAAAAGATTTGAAATGGTAATTCGTTAAACCATTTAAAGAAAAGTTTTGGGAAATAAGTTGTGACTTAATTGAAATCCCATATCCATACGTTTTTAAATATTGCGTTCACTATTCGGTTTGGCCGGGAGAGGACCTTTGTGTCATATAACCCATTCCGAATATGTGATACGACGTATATGGATAGGATTTGAAGACCGGTGGTGAAGACCGGGTATTTGTGAAAACGATAGGATGACCTATCGATTGTCTCTGCACCGAGTCGCGCCGGTATAGAGATTCCCTAAGTGATGGGAAGTCCGATCGGGATTGTGAATACCCGGATTGCAAGGGCTTCTTTGGAAGTGCCTTCGGTTCTGTTCGAACACCGGAACAGACTTGTATGGATTGTATGTCTGACATTACACTTTGAGATATAAAGCAGATTTCTTTCAAATACATTTCTCTTGGTGGCGGAGAATTTATTCTCTTAGCTTAACACCCTTCTCTGAGACGTACGAGCTCAGAGGTTATGTAGTTGATGGTTATCAGCGATATACTCCCAATTTGGTAATGTGGCATGCTGAGTGCTGTTGTGTGTTGATCATTTGTTGATCATTTGTGATCAAAGCACGGCTTTTGTATAAAGCGTAGCTTTGTGGACGAGACTGCATCAGGACCTCACACCCCGAAAATGGTCAAAACAGGAAAGATGCGGCAAGGTTATGAGGGTCGCGCCCTTTAGGGTGTGTCATTCCCTTCTGGTAAAGGGTGGTATCATGGTATGGAGCCCTGATATTTACCTATGTGGTGGCTCCAATCTCATTTACTGTGTGGTTGTTGCTTAGAGGCGCCTCGGATAAAGGTCCCAAAGGACCGGGGAATGGCTTGCTCGAGTAGTAGTTACCTAGTTACAGAGGTAACCCGGCCTTGTGTTGGCAGAGATCCGGTTAGGTTCTCGGGACGTCCCACCAGAGGCGATCCCATGTGGCAGTAGGAAGTTCCTTAGCCTGACCATTTGTTGGAAAATCCAAAGAAACAATACGCGCCTTGTACGGTTTTAGTTGTATTACCTGCCATGGAATGTGGTGGTAACCTGCTATTGAACATGGTAGCTATAGTAGGCATACGATAATGGTCGTATGCTGGCTAAGATTAATATTCCACTTTCGAAATGTTTTCTGCACTTTGCACTTATAATAATAATATCCAAGAAATTTTCTGCGTATTAAGCATGTTTGACTATCATAAGAAGAAATCTCCTCCAATTCTGCATTTGCATTGTGTGTGTGGCGGGAGGTCTTATGGTAGTTTCATTTTCTAAAAAGCATATCGGATTTTCTTTTATAAATCTTGCTTTACTTAAAAGATAAACTGTTTTTGTTGCTCACACCAGTCTCATGACTGACTCGGAGTTTATTGTTCCTTTCCTAAACTCTGGGTGCTCACTATTTTCCACACGAGCAGTCTAGAGTTGGGGTTTTCAGATAGTTAGGTTCAGTACATTGTCTGGAGCTAGTTTCAGTCTTTGGATATGGACGAGACTTGCTTGTCTTAGTGCATCTTTATTGGGAGTTCGTGCTATTTCTGGATTGGTTCTTGGAGATGGAGTTGCAGTTTTGGAATTCTTTCTTGAAGACTATCTTGAGTTATTTGTTCCGCTGCTGATGTTATCTACTTTCCTTTCCGCTGCTACTTTATTGTATCATATCTCTGATGTATATCGATATCTATTGTATCATCTGTTGTATCAGGATGTTGTATCAGATGTTGTATATTGATATTCATTATTTCTTCCGCTGTGTTGTTTACTTAATGGTGTTAAAAGCTCCGACGCACCAGGTTCGACGTTTGGATCTGCGGCATTAGAATATGAGTGTCGTATTCGGTGCCGATTTTCGAAGGTCGAGTCAGGATCGCTGCAATTACCATGCAAATAAATGTCTCCATTTCAAAAGAAAACTTTAACCAAGCTCCAAATCACCTAAATATTCATGTACCTTAATTGAACATGTATATTATCATAAATCAAAATTGATTGTAATACGACAAATGTCTCCAAGAATACTGTGTTGTTCCGTTGCATGTTCCAACCTTGATTCAGAATTTTTTTTTCTCTGCAACTTCAAATTGAGAACTTCCAACATTCTTCACCATCTTTCAAAAAAAATTGTATATATTATTGCTTCCTCTTTTTGGATGCAGCGCCTCCCTATTATCTATCCAAACCCTTGTAACTCCACCTCCAATTGAATAGTTCAAGCCTTTTCGTTCCAATTGTTCTATAGATATAAGATTTTTTTTAACTTTTAGGACATGTCTAACTTCCCTGAATTTCAATTTAGGATTTAAGTCACATATTTAACAGTGAATTTCACTTTGTATTGGTACAACCCTATGACGGCGAGTAACCGACCACTTGGCTATATAATATTATATAAAATAAACACTTGATGTAGTTTATCATTAATTTTTATTAAACATTAAATTATAATATGTTAAATTTATTTTAAGTTTGAGAGATTTAAGAAGCATACATGGAAAGAACAAAATAAGCATCATTAAAAAATTTAAGGAGATGTTTAAAACTTGTTTCTTGTTTTTTGGCTTTACATAATTTGGTTTTGGAAGTTTACAATATTCCTAACGGTTAGAGTATGAATTTTTTTTAAAGGGAATAGATACAAGTGAACGTTGAAATTTTTTAACAAACCTATCGAAAAGAGGTTATATTTTTAAAATAAACACACAAAATAAATCTTCTAGGAATGTTATTTTTTTAAAGACTACTTGCATCTTTCTTGTTTCATGAAAATTATAGAAATATTCTTTTTAATTGATCTAACTATCCTACCTCATGCAACACACTTGAGCTCTTTGTCAAGCATGAGAATATTATAATCATTATGCAAAGAGGGCATGAGGCCTAGAGTGGAGAGTGGAAGGATGGCCTTCTTTATACAAGAAGGTTATCTTGGACTAGCAGCTAACTTATTGAGAGCACTATCTGGTAGAGCCACTGTTAGAAGTTGTGAGTCGCTAGATATTATAGCCTTTCATTGTCCACACATTTATTTACAAAGATAATAAGGTGGATGAAATGAATCTGTACCATAAGAGGCAAGGCGAGGCAAGAGCACTGGGCAATTGGCGTGCCCACCTAGTTTTGCTTTGTGAAAAAAATGAGTAACACAGTCAAATATTAAATATTATCTTACCCATCTACATCTAAAGTTAATATTAAATATTTTAACTTAGGATGAATTTTTTTAGTCTGATGATTGTAAAAATAAATTAAAAATGAAAATATATAATGATAAAAAATAGGTTTGAGTAGTGAATATGCATATATACACATACACATAATATGAACTGTTATTTTGGTAAAAAACACACACATCGATATATATATATCTGTGTGTGTGTGTGTGTGTGTGCGCGCGCGCACGCATTTTGTTTATTGTACTAAAATGATGGAACTGGGTTAACCCGCAGCGAAAGAAATGGGTGAATACAAATTTATTTTACCACTTTTGGGTCATTAATGGGCCTATGAACTCTGAATTCATTTAGATCGTATCTAAATTTTCTTTTTAATAAAATCAATGTTTTATTCAATTTGGTAAAAAAAATTGAAAGTGTTTGAATATTATATAAATTTATATGAATGAGTGTATCAAATACACCCTTGTGTGTATTAGTTACGTACTAAAATAAATAAAAAAGTAACCTTTAGTTTCCTTCTTTAGTAGTTATGTAATTTATTAAGATAGTAAACAACATTAACTAGTGAGAGAGGGAAACCTCATATTTCTCTATTTCTGATTAGATCAATAATATATTAAAAAAACATGTTAACATTTTATTCGAATGTTTCATTAGGAAAGCATCATTTCAATTTATTTTGATTAATTGCAAATGATAATAAGCACATCACACGCACCTATGTGTATAGTGTAAGTGCAACATTTAAAAGTGTACAAAGTTAACGTAAACATTGCTTAAGTTTTGGATTTACACAATGGACACAATTTCCATCTATATATGCTTTATCACCCTAAACAAGAACGGTTTTATTTGTTTATTAATACATAAATATGTACATACATACACACACACACACATATACATATCGAATAACACATATATACATATGCATTTAATATTTAGCATAACGATTCAAATAAAGTAGATTTCATTTCAATACAAATAGTAAATCAAAGAATATTAAGATTAATTATAAGTTTGGAACTTTTGTGAAAATATTCCTTCCTTTTAAATAAAGATTTAACTTTTAATTCGATGGAATTACAAATTATGGAATATATCATTGATTTAATGTTTTCCTTTTTCTTTCAGAAACAAGTGTTTATTGAAGAATGATTTGAAACATTATATTTAAAAAGGTCTAGATCTAGACTGAACAAACATTGTAAACAAATCACATAGAGTACATAAAATAAAATTAAGAAGGTCTAGATCTGGGTAAAATTAAATAATCAAACAATCGTATATGAGAAAGAAAATGAGATGTTATAATTCATAAAAGAATACTAGTGAACAAAGAATTTTTTTTATGTTTTAATAAGATAGAACAATTGATTCAAGCAAGAGAATGGGGATATTCAAATCAAGAATAAAATTCACAAGTATGAACAAAAGGGAAAGATATATATTAAGTGGATAAGAATAAATTATACGATATGTAAATATCGAATTGTACACACATATAATTAGCTTAGGATGAAGCATGTATAAACACCCTGAATGATAGAGGAATACCAAGATCTGATTGATCATTCTCCAAATCTGATAAACCTTGCCCTTCATCACACCTTAATTTATGGCTTCTCCTCAAATTTCAAAAGTCACCATCCCACTTTGAAAGAGAAGAATGAACCACCTTTTTAATTTAGTTTGATGTTGATTTGAATTTTTTTTGATGTTTTTTGGGATGAAGTTTCAGCCATGAATGTATGAAAGAGAAGAGGAAGAAAAAAAGATGAAAAAAAGAAGAAAGGTGAAATTCATGTTTTGTTCTCTACACTTTCAGAAAATGAGGGGTTATTGTTTTTTAATAAATTAAATGAACCTTTTCCTATTCTCCTATTAAAACTTACTCCTTTGTTTCCTCTTTCTAAATTTCAGTTAATCTCATTAATTGATTTCCTCCACCTACTATTATATGACTGATCCAAGCACATTCCAAATGTTTAACATTTCCAAATAAATAAAACCGACTTTTATGTAATTATTTTATTATTTAAACATGTTTTAAATTATACCAATATCGCATATTGATATGTGCAAATATAACTTTAATATAAAATAATTATCACAGTATTCTAAACATTAAATAAATTAACTATAATTAATATTTCATTCATATTAACTAATTTAATCAGTTTGCAACATTTTACAAACTAATTAAATTGTGTGATTTTCAGAGAAATCATAAATGCGGTTATGCGACTCAGAAGTGTAAATTCATTCAACGCTTAATAATGAACAATTCAAATATTAATGTACACACGTCACTGAGTAGGTGGCGTGTTGTCCTTACAGGTCTTTTTAGTAAAATCAATTTTTTCTTATTATAAGCGGTACTCGACAGTGATAATTATTTACACCAATTCTCTTCGTCAAAACTATATCACAGTAGGACTTTTGGAATTTGGTAATTTTAACAAATGGGGATTTTCGACGCTCGAAAAATGATACTAATACATTCAGTGTATTTTATGATGAGCAATCGAATACAGAAAAACCGATTGTTAGGAAAAAAAGAAGGAAGAAGATAAAAGAAACTAAATAACACAGAATCTCACAGTAGAACGAATAATTCATATTATACAACAATCTTTACACAAAAGAAAAACTATAATATATAAATATAGACGTTAATTAGCGTATACTAACTATTTTAGTCTGAACAATTATAACAGTCTATCCTTATAATTGTTGATAGATACAATAACGAGTACAGCGGAAGAATAACCGTCTACATAAATACCACTCTTGGCCTCCAACTCGTCTCTTGAAGCTCCAAAGCATCCCAAACTAATATGTAATATGTTTGGTCTGACCCGTGTACCATAATAGAACAACATCCGAGAGCTTGGAAAACCAATGTGAGAAAAAACACCCAAACAGATTTAAAGTTATAAGAAAAATATTTGAAATCAAAAGTGTCTCGTAATGCCACACCGCACATATACACGGACGGGTTTTTACCTTAAATAACTCAAAACATTTCATATGAAATTCTCTAATATTATAATAATGTCCAAGATACAAATACTTATTTAACTTAACTGAAATTGTTATGTTAATTAATGTTTGCGCCAAAATTGGTCACAAACACCCAAAGTCGTGAAAGCACCCGTTTACGTACTCAAATCAATAATGATTAACACAGAACTCAGCAACAATCAATATATAATTCAGCTCTAATCAACAAATCACAGTAATTCACGAACAACAATCACAAACACAGGATTTATAGTGGTTCGGCGTTCGCGCCTACGTCCACTTTGAAGGTTTTCTCTTTATTGCTTTGCTTGACTAAATCGATTACAATGGATTACAGCTGACAATTGCTTTGAAATCTGAATACAACAGCGATTCTGATAGTTAAACTTGAATCCGGCAGAGTCTTGGCGTTCAATGGCGGAAAGATCCCCCTTTTCTGAAGGCTTCAGGGTGCTATTTATAGGCGTTGGAGGCCCAGATCTTGCTGAAACTTCGTGAGACTCCTTCTGGCACGTGAGTGGGCCCACGCGACCAACCCCACCAAGTTTCGTCTCGATCTGACATCGGTTCGAAGTGATTTCGAACCCATCAACAAATGGTCCAATCGAGCTGAAACTTGGCAGGAACAATCTTTACCTCATATGGAAGCTACTGTGAAAATTTGGTTGCATTTGGATTTGTGGTTTAGGAGATATGATCGTTTCGAAATGGAGATTTCTTGGTTAGCTGTGTGTTTCGAACCGATCATTTCGAAACCAGGGGCTCGAACCCATGTACGCACGTGTTTCTGCAGTGACGTGGCGCGCACTCCACGCGTCGATCCAGATTTATCTCCGAGTTGACCGCTTCGAATCCATGGATTTCGCTGACTTCGTATCGATGACCGTTGTGTGCTTGAATCAACCAACTACATGGCTTTCGTGTGTCTAGTTCGAACCGAGGGGAGGGAGCTTCCTTCGTATCGATACTGGATACGAAATGAAGCTCCGCGATGGATTCGAAGGTTCATCGGTTCGAACTAAGCACCGGCGTGGATGTTTCGACGCTCATCGATACGAAGATGCAACCTAATAATGGACTGATGGATTCGAACGCAATCAATTCGAAGTTAACTGTGGCCGATGGGTTCGAACATAGCAGGGGGTGATGTGTTCGAAGCAATGGGTGGGTTCGAAATGGATGGTTTCAAAGCCACGGGTTCGAAGTAGATGGGTTCGAACATCGCCTGGGTTCGAAGGAAGGCTTTAGGACGGTTTCGAACCAGATGGGTTCGAAGCGGAGGGTTTCGAGGCTGGGTACTAGCTGATGGGTTCGAACACCATGGGTTCGAAGGCAAGGGCACGGATGGTTTCGAATAGGATGGGTTCGAACTTCATGGTTTCGAACCAGACAACGAATACTTCTCTTCACACTGAACCCATCATATCTTGAGCATACGAACTCGGATTGACTTGAAACTTGAAATGATGGCTCCTACAACCTTTCTTGTCGTGTCCTATCAATCGGGGCCTGATCCGGACTCGGGCAAAATTCATCGATATCCATAGCTAAGTGATGTATAACCAATCTCTAAGACGGACTGTTTCCCGTTTTCGACCAATCTTTTGATATCACGGCTTTGCCAAAAAGCCGGATAACAATTAAATTATAGCATTATAGGATAAAATTAAAACCGTAAAGGCTAGTATTGGAGAATGTATTCCATATAAAGACTGGGCTACCGGGGTACCATCCATGACGGTGCATCTCTAGATAAAAAACACCAGGACCTCGCTTGGATCACCTACAAATACAGAACCGGCCTACCTCTTACCAGATAGTACCTTATATGACTACCCTTCCGTTAGTGTGCCCCAAAGCATTCAAATGAGAGATTATAGTGACTCTAAATAGGGATGATCATACCCTACTTGGGAGTGACCTACTTAGCCCTATTGCATCTCTCCTGTTTTAGTCATTCCCGGTTGATGAGGCTTGGGGCTGTGTTTTACCATTTATATAGCACTTTCCATTTGGAATGCTAACACTACCTTCCAGGCAACATTGCAATATCAGCATTCATCCATACCAATTCGTTCTGGGATTGAAGGAAACACTTAAGAGCTCTATCTTCAATTCCATCATCTTCAAGATGTCTTCACATCGAAACACATTCCTTGGATCGAAGTGGTTTTTAGGTGACATACCCAATCTCGGTCTCTTCGAAACCCCTTTTCGCTAATTCTCGGTAAAATCAACCCGGGTTCTTAAAGTAATAAATAGTCAAAGATAAGATCAAATATCACCTCCTAACCGTTAGTGGATGTATTTCATTATCATTATCCTAAGAGAACAAAATGAGATTTATACACACTGTGCAGCATCATCGGAGATGACAGTGCCATATAACTCACATATTTATCCTAGATATTTCCAAAGTTACATTTGGGACTAATTTCGATAGTCGGTTATTTAACCATTGAATAACGAACATTTAATCAGGGGTTTATTTCATAAGGTAAACCAACATTGGCTAAGAAAATAAGAAACCACCAACCTCTTTTGATAAGTCTTTCATTCATAAAAATCAATTTGTAAATTACTTGTATAAAAATACTTTTACAAAGGTATATCTGCACATCCCTACATTTTCGCTACTTAGAAAATAGCCATAAACTTTTCTCTGCGGGATAAGTATATCCACAAAATTAAGAAAGATTTATTTTTATTTGAATTCAAAATCATTTATAAAACCCCTTATAATTCTCTAAAAACATTATAATCCATTTTATAAATCTTCTAGACCATTTATAAAATTCTTTTATACATTTCAATCGCTCATAAATTGGTTTTGTACATTTCAAAAAACATATATAAAGCCTTTATAAATCCATAAACCACTTACAAAACTCATTTTATAAATCTATAAAACCGTTTCTAAAAATCGTTTATAAGTATCTAACAATTTATAAAAAACTCCACCTTGTAAATAACCATCCCTTATGTAACATCCCAGAATTTGTTAATTTAAATTTAGTGACTTATTTGAACTAGTGAATTTAATTTGAAAAGTTTCAAGGGAAATAAAATATTATTAAATAAAAGAAAGATATATGGATATAAATAAATAATTGATAGATTAAGTTTTAAATAAATAAAAATATATAACAAACAGGAAATTGTTTTAAACAATAAAATAAAACATATGTGATGAATTAAATGTTGTTAGTTAAAACTTTGAATAGAAATAAAATTTGGAATGTATGTTGTAATAAAATCATATAGTTATGAAAAGACATAGGAATACATATAAGGTCGTAAACAAAAAAATATAAACAAGAAAACAATGAAGTAAAGAGTGTATTTAGCAACAAAACAAAGTCTCATGCAAAAGAAAGAAAGAAAATGTACTTATAAAAAATCAAATCAAACAGCATAGGCTGTAAACATACTAGGATGAGGCATGAGCAATAAATGCCATCTACTCTCCAGCATGAATAAGATCACATCAGCCCAATTAAAGCACGAGTTTAGTCAACAGAAAAAAAAAGAAATATAAAATGCTGAGCAAAGAAAATCTTGTACTTACCTATACCTCATCCTGTACACAAATTCTTTATATACATGACAATTTGTTCTAATTCGTTCAAGGAAAAACCTAACAAAGTGTAACAACCCGAAATTTTCGATCCCGAGAATTACAGATAGTTAAAGAAAAGAAGAAAGAGATAGAAGAAGAACAGAAAAGAAACACACAATCTCACATTTTGCAGCGGATAAAATATAATATCAATAATAGTTATACCAAAGAAAACCGTATCTATCAATTTACATCGATATATCAGAGTTACAACAACTTTTATACAAGATTGGATAGATACAATTTAACATGTCTCAGATATATACAATAATATAGTGAAAACTCTCCATACGTCCCTGCCATCCAGCTCGCCTCCTGAGCTCCACAACGTCCTTACCTGAAAATCTGTAATACTCGATCTGACCCGAGCATTACATCAAAGTAACACCCGGGTCAGGCTGGAAACCAGCATGAGTAAAATCGTCTAACATGGAATACAAAAGCATACATCTTATGTCAACCCAGGGTAACTTATATCAATTTACAACTGCACAAGAGGTTATAGACATTACTTAATTCAGACCAAACTTAGAATATAATGGTTCAATTCACTTAAATCATTCCATATCAGCCCATTGATTCCACCTATCAAGTTATAAAGAGTTGAAGTGGTTTCGGGTATTTACTAATATCCGACTCCTGTCTCTTCGAATCAAATGTCATCAAATCCCAAGTTATCCAATTAAAAACAATTCAATTTTAATTTCCGGATAACACTTTATACGGCAATTGATAGATAGTCATATTATCATTGTCCATCCAACCTATCATATCACATAGCAATTCATATCAGAGATATCATCCATTCCGAAGCACTTATCATTATTCAGTCATTCAAGAGCAAGACTGATCACTTACATTAATTACATTAATTAATTATCCTCTAATTACTTTAATTAATTAATTATTCTTAAATTTAGTTTAGTAATTAACCTTTAACTTAATTACATTCATTAATCAATCTTGATTTATCACAATCAGAAATTAACTTTCCTAGTCACTCCACTAATTAAACCAAATCCTTGATTAATTATAATAATTAATCCTTTAATTATACTGAGTAATTATCACTAAATTCCTTACCCAAGTAATTATCCCTTTAATTTACTCCCATCATGTAATTTCCTTTTTTTTTTAAATTGCATCCAGCAATTATTACTAAGTAATTACACCTCATAAATTACCTTAACTATACTTAATCTTTAATTCATTATATTTATTAATCACCCTTGATTAATCTCATTTTGTAATTAATTGCCTTTAATTAATTACATCACTTAATTAACTTCTCATAACTTTTATTAGTAAATTCTTAGATTAATTACACCAAGCAATAATTATTAATTACTTTTACTAAGTAATTATTCTTCATATAAATTACACCCTGCAATTAACCCTGAACTACCCTCAATCTTTGATTAGTTACACATTGTAATTAATCCTTATAAATATTCACTTAGTAATTACACTTTATAAACCTCATTTAAATAATTATACCCAATCCCAATCATCAAGTGGTTTTATCTTAAATTAATTAAACCAAATAATTAACTTAAACAAATCACATTAATTAATTACGTAGAGTAATTAATTGTAACAACCCACATATTTATCGATTTTTATATTTTTATATTTTATTTAAATATTTTATCGATACTCAGAATTTTGTCCGAAAAGCTACTTTTTGCATACAGTTGAATTAGGACTCGGGACCACTCCCATTGAGTTCGAAATGCCGTTTGCGACCTTTTTGTGTATAAGCTTCGATATGTTTGGAGTAAGTTGATTTTTGCTACTTTTTCACTTAGGGCTTGGGTTTAGGCTGAGCCCATTAACCCCACTTATGTATTCAGTCCCAACCCCTTCTCCACTTCATTACTTCATTCCTCATTTCCTTATATTCAAGCTTTATATTAATGGAGAGTGGAAGAGGAAATTAAAACTCCAAAACACTTGTTTTCTTTTGCAAATCAAACTTTAGCTCCAAACTAATAGAAGAACCCATTGGTAAGCTTCTCTTCTTCTTCTCCAACTCATTCTCTTATGAAATTCAGAAATTCCTAAACCTAATTTAGGATGTTTCTCTTTTTAGCTTAGATTCAAGCTCGTTGAGTTGGATTTGAAGAGTGATTGTCATTGTCATTGTTCTATAGCTTCTTCCTCCTTGTTCTTGTGCATAAAGGTGAGATTTTTATCTCACATCTTTTTCTATATCTATCTTTGTGGTTAGGTATGAATTCCTAACATATGTGCATATTCATTTGCTTTCAATTTCAATTGATTTGGTGAATTTTCTAAATTTTTGTGTTTTGGTCCAATTTTATTAAAATCCTTTTATAGACATTTGGACATTGATATTCGGGGTGTATCGAAGAGCTTTTAAGCCCTGGTTGTCGCTTGGCGTAAATCCTTTGTCGACATTGCTTGTCCGATCGCTTTCGATACGTTTTGGCCACTTTGGCCTAGCCAAATTGTTGCCCAGACCAGGTGACCAGACGTCTGGTGACCAAGTCTAGACGTCTGGTTCGGACCTGGAAAGAAAAATGTATGCACGCATATTATAAAAAATGCCAGAGACTATTTTCAGACATCTGAAATTCAAATCAGACGTTTGGATAAGTCTCAGACGTTTGACTTGATGTTTCAGACGTCTGGGTGTTCTCTGGGTTATTTCCAGAGAACAAAACCAGACGTCTGGCCATGGCTCAGACGTCTGTTTTGGCTATTCCAGACGTCAGGGTAGGTTTCTGAACTATTTTTCAGAAAACAAATCCAGACGTCTGGATTCCAAATCAGACGTCTAGGGATGTTTATTTTTGCCTATTCGGGCTATTTTGTGTGAATTTCCATTACTTATTGATTTTAGCGATCCTATTAGTCGTTATCACTTATTATCGACTTTGATGACTTCTTTTTACGGATTTTTGGAAATATCCATTTCTATGGATTTGGTATCGATTTCTTTGGATTTTATTCACGTCTTCGGATGTGAATTTTGGTGATTGATTGTTCTACAATCATTTTTGGTGATTTGTCACTTTAAAAATCAAAAGGTTTCAATGCTAGTATTAAATATCAAAACCTCTTCATCAAAACGATTTCAACTATATTTTCAATATCAAACTCGTTTATAAAACCGTTTTCCAATCTACTAGTATACACAAACCTTTACCTCACTCGTATGAGAAATCTAATTAAACGGCTTAGTAAAACAAGTGGTATGAAACGCTTGCATTTACTTCGCAGGTTAATTCTTGGACTTATTCGGTTGGAACTCTTGTGACAATTTTCTAGATGAGATCTACAATTTGTTCGTAAATATTTAAGTTAAGATAGTGGTTATGGGACATGAAGCTAAATTTATATATTTACTAGCTTAGTGTAATTGACACTTCTCGTTGATCATGACGATCATCTTTGTGATTTAGACTAGCAATGTGCGATGTCTCTTTGTCTGCGAGGGAGACTAAACCCCGTTTTGTGGAGTTTCGACTCAAATTGGTGGGGTAGCAACCCATAGTCTTCGGGCCGTTTGTGGAGCTTCGGCTCAATTTGTGATGGTTAGCAACCATGGAATTTGCGTTCCATTTGTGATACACGTGTTGGTGAGCTTTATGCTCCCGTTTGTGATAGGCCTCCACCCTTTTTGTCATTTCTGGATTTCTTGAGATGATTTCTAGAATTTGTGTTTCACCAATTTTCGTGATTTCCATTGATAAGTTTTATCAATATTTGTGCATTGGTGAATTTGTGTGTCATTGACTTTTGTGATTGACATTGATATAACTGTTAATATTTATGGTTTGGTGAACGAGATAAGGAGTATGACATTTCTTTGATTCTTGTGTAGATTTTTTGATATTGAATTAATCTCTTGTCGATTTTCATCTACTTATATATATCACAGCTTGGCATTGTGATTATTATGTGTTTAGTCATATCTCTTATTCTATATCGTTTCATCCGATATTTATAGTTAGATTGATCCGTTTATTATTTTCTTATTAAATAATACTCGGGTCAGACCGAGATGTTATAGGTGCTTCAGCTTGACTTCTCACTTGGGATTGATTTCTCTGACTTTTGGTTAACTACTTAGATTAGTACTTTATTTTGTTGTATACACTTGAGATATGGACTCATAGTTGTATTCTTTTGTATAGCACGTGTTGCTATTCTTTTGTATTATTGTGGATCTTTCTGACCACTACTCTGATATACACTTTCATGTGTTAGTTATATATTCATATCTTCTTCTGCCTTTGTGATATGAATTATCTGTGACTGATTTGTGTTATGCTTATTTCTATATTTGTTTCCGAGGATTATTATAGCCACTGTATAGTAGCTTTGAGTTTGTATCGGAGTGTCGGATTTCCTCTCGAATTCAAATGCCTGTTATACTATCCGACATAGCGGTGCTCGCATAAAGCAATTGCACGGATGGTCGCTCCTCAGTAGCCTTATTCTCCGTGCTAGTTGACGGCAGTACCCCGTAGTGTCCTTGGCTAGCGTGGGTATAGAGGTGGGGCGTCACAGCTTGGTATCAAAGCCAAACTTCGGAACAATATGGAATATTATAACAAGGATCATCGTCCTAAGTCTTTCTTAGGAGTCATGCTTTAGGATTTAATTCGAGTCTTCGTACCGATTCATCCTATTTTCTTTATGATTTCTTGTTTTATCTATCAAGATTTGCTTGATATTTATCTTGAGAATAATTTTTTCCTCTTCTCTCTTTCTTAAAGAAGAGAAATGGTTAGACCTGGTCGTCCCAGCGCCAGTCTATCTAGTGCTACTCCCCAAGATGGAGTTTTTATGACTACCCAACAACTTCTTGACCTTGTCACGAATGCTCAAGCAGCTGGTTCTAATCCGGAACCTACTCACCTTAAATCTGGGTTTGCACGTTTGTGCGATGATTACACCAAGCTGGGTGGGAAGCCATTTAAAGGTTCTGAAACTATTATTGAAGTCCAGGCTCGGTTAAGGACATGCGATCGAATCTTTTCTCGCATGAACCTCATTGATCTTCACCGAGTTCAAGTGGCTTCTAGTATGCTCCAAGAAAGAGCATTGGACTGGTACGAACTTCTTATTTCTGAGATTAATGAAGCAAATCTCACCTGGGAGCAATTCCGGGAACGCTTCGAATTAAAATTCATGCCAGAAGCAGAGAAAGTGACATTGGCTCGGCGTTTCATAGACCTTGTTCAAGGTGAATCTTTCGTGACTGACTATGTCACGTCTTTTGAATCTCTCTCCAAATATGGGGTTGAATATATTAATACCCCAGTGAAGAAAATCAGAGATTCGTCTATGGCTTGAATAAAAATCTCAAGAAGCCAATACTTCTAAAATTAGAAGTTCCCTTCGACCAACTCGTTGATATCGCTCTTCGTCTTATAGAGGCAGATAGGGAAAATGATGTTGAAGTGGTGGGTTCCAAACCAAACTTTAACAACAACAAGAAAAGGCCCAGTAAATTCAAAGGCCCTTATCCTAATAAGAAAGGGAAGCAAGCAACCCCGGTGGCAAAGACTTCTTCCTTTGGTCGTGGGGAATGCTATAATTGTTGTTCGAAGGACCATTATGCTAACAAGTGCCCAAAGTCTCTCTCTTGTCGTTACTGCAAAGTTCCCGGTCATGTTATATCTTCATGCCATAAGCTTCGGGGCAGGAAGAGGGGAAAGCTTAATGTTGCTCAAGCCCTTGGCAACACATCTCGTGGCCAAGGTATTTCTCATTCTATCCTTGATGGCATTATTTTATTTCGTGATCATCCTATTCGAGTTCTTTTTGATACGGGTGCGTACCATTCTTTTATATCAAAAGAGCTTGTTGATACTTTTTCTTTATGTGTTGTTGCTTTAATGACTTCTTTGAGAATTGCGAATCCGGTTGGTGGATCCGCAACAATCAGTTTATTGTGTAAAGATGTCGAGATTATTTTGTGTGATTTTTCTTTCCTACCCGATTTGCATGTCATTACTTTATTTAGGCTTTGGAATGATTTTGGGAATGGATTGGCTTAACCGTTATGAAGCTCATATCCTATGTCCTGAGCGGACTATTAATCTTCGACATCCTCAATCTGTTAAGAAGATTTCTATTAATCTTAAAGATTCAGATTCCAGCTTGGTTGCATCTTTATATTCTTTAAATCCTCGTGATGACGATAATGATGATGAGGAAGATATTATTTCTCTTATTCACGTTGTTTGTGAATTTTCCGACTTATTGGAGCCCGTTTTAGGATTACCGCCTAAGCGAGCAATTGAGTTCAGAATTAATCTTAGCCCTGGAGCTCAACCTATTACTCGTCCTCCTTATCGTTTGTCCAATAAAGAAAATGAGGAGATGCGTAAACAATTATCCGAATTGGAGACGAAGCAATTTATTCGCTATAGTTCCTCACCTTAGGGAGCTTCGGCTATTTTCGTGAAGAAATCCGATGGTACACTTAGGCTTTGCATTGACTACCGCAAACTTAATGATCTCACTATCAGGAATAAATACCCTTTACCTTGGATTGATGATCTATTCGATCAGCTTATTGGTGCTAAAGTCTTTTCACAGTTGGACTTGGCTACCGGTTTTCATCAGCTTCGTATTGCTGAGGATAGTATTCCTTTGACATCGTTCCGTACCCGTTATGGATCCTATGAATGGCTTGTTATGCCATCTGGTTTAACGAATGCTCCGGCTTATTTCGTTGACCTTATGAATAGAGTTTTAAAAGACTTCCTCGACCGGTTTGTTCTCATCTTTATTGATGATATTCTTGTGTATTCAAAAACCGAGGAGGAACATGAAAAGCATCTTCGAATTGTGTTGGAAACTCTTAGGAGTAATCAATTAAAAGAAAAGTTTTCTAAATGCCACTTTTGGCAATCTCGTGTGAAGTTTCTCGGTCATATTATTTCCGAATCCGGAATTTCTGTGGATCCTTCAAAGATTGAAGCGATTCAAGATTGGAAGAGACCGGAGAGTGTGACGGAGACTCGTAGTTTTCTTGGATTGGCGGGTTATTACCGCCGTTTTATCAAAGACTTTTCTAAGACTGTCGTGCCTCTCATTAGCTTAACAAAGAAAGGGGTTAAATACATATGGCCGGACAAATGTGAAACTTCTTTTCAGAAATTAAAAGAACTCCTTTCTGATGCTCCTATTCTTGTGATTCCCGATGGAAGCCAAGATTTTGTTGTTTTTACCGATGCTAGTCGCATTGGTTTGGGTGCCGTTCTTATGCAAAGAGAACGTGTTATTGCTTATGCTTCTAGGCAATTAAAGCCAGCCGAGACTAGATATGCCACTCATGATTTAGAGCTCGCGGCTATTGTTTTCGCTCTTCGGATTTGGCGTCGTTATCTTTTGGGAGAGAAATTTATTCTTTATACCGATCATAAGTCCTTGAAGTATTTATTCTCTCAAAAGGAACTTAATTTGCATCAACAACGTTGGCTCGAGTTCCTTGCTCCTTATGGTCTTGATATCCTTTATAACCCCGGTAAGGGTAATCATGTTGCTGATGCTCTTAGCCGTAAACAACAAGCTATTGTTTCTATGATGATATCCGAATGGAACGATCTCGAGATTTTATCCACTTTTGAGATTCGAGAGCGCGTATCCGATTTATGCTCATCACTTGTTTTGTGTAGCCTTGAGGCTCATCCTTCTCTTTTAGACCGCATTCTTGAAGCTCAAGGGCTAGATCCCGAATTGGCTCTTCTTGGCCAAAATATTAGGGATAAAATTGATATTGAAGGTTTGAAAGACTTTAATATTGATTCTCGTGGCGGCATTCGAAGATTTGGTAGACTTATCGTACCAAATATTGGTGATCTTCGTAAAGATATTTTAGAAGATTTCCATCGTTCTAAATTCACCATTCATCCCAGTAGTAGCAAAATGTACGCGGATATGAAGCGACTTTATTATTGAGAGGGAATGAAACTTGACATCGCTAACTTCGTTAAGCGTTGCATGACTTGCCAACTCGTTAAGGCCGAGCATCAAAGGCCCGGTGGGTTATTGCAACCTTTAGAAATTACAATTTGGAAGTGGGACCAAATTTCTATGGATTTTATAGACGGCCTTCCCCGTTCTCGTTCGGATCATGATAGCTTATGGGTGATCGTTGATAGGCTTACTAAATCCGCCCATTTTATTCTCGTTCGATCTAATCGAACCGTTCCTCTTTTAGACAAACTCTTTATTAAAGAGATTGTTAAATTACATGGCGTTCCTACTTCTATTATTAGCGACCGTGATCCATTGTTTACTAGTGTATTTTGGAAGAGTCTTCAAAAAGCTTTGGGAACGAAGCTTAATTTTAGCACCGCTTATCATCCCCAGTCCGATGGACAAACCGAGCGTGTGAATCAAACTCTTGAAGATCTTCTTCGTGCTTGTGTGCTTGATTTCGGTGGAAGTTGGGAAGATCATATTTCACTTGTTGAATTTTCCTATAATAATAGCTTCCAATCTAGTATTGGTATGGCACCTTTCGAGGCACTCTATGGAAGGCCATGCCGATCTCCTTCTTGTTGGCTTGTGGCCGGTGAGAAGCTGGTTTTAGGTCCAGATTTTATTCGTGATTCCACAGAAAAGATTGATATTATTCGTCATAGAATGAAAGAAGCCCGGAGTAGACAAAAATCCTATGCCGATAATCGAAGAAGGAGATTAGAATTTTCTGTGGGTGTTAACGCTTAAAATTGAACGCTAACACCCCGGTGTGTGAAGTGTGAATGTGAAAGCACCACCCGACAGTTCGGGAACATAATATCAGCTAAAATAATAGAAAATACAGTAAGAGACAGCGATTTTATAGTGGTTCGGCTTAAGGAGTAGCCTACGTCCACTTTATAGCTTTTCATTGTTCACTTGCTTTACAATTGCTTTCAATACAAGAATCACATATTCGTAATTCTTTTACAACATTTCAGCAAAGCTTTTAAGTAAAATATGGATGCAAACGATTGCTGTTCCAAGCTCTTGGGATTAGTTCTCCTTCGACAGTTGTGAGTTTGAATGTCCCATCAAGAAGTTTCGTGCCTATGACATATGACCCCTCCAAGTTTGGCCCAAACAAACCTGTGGCTGTCATAATTCTCTTCAGGACTAAGTCCCCAACTTCAAAGCTGCGCTGACGAACTTTGGAATTGAAGTGCCTGGCTATCCTTTGCTGATGGGCTGCAATTCTAAGCTTAGCCTCTTCTCTTCTTTCATCAAGGAGGTCAAGCGCTTCCAATTGCAGTTTTTCATTCTCATCTTGATCAAAATGGATCCTTCTGTGTGAGGGAACTTCCGTTTCTACTGGAATCATTGCTTCTGATCCGTATGCCAATGAAAATGGAGTATGCCCAGTCGCAGTTTTGTGGGTAGTTCTGTATGCCTATAGTGCAAGTGGTAACTTATCGACGCAACCACTTTTTGCTTTTTCTAGCTGCTTTTTGATGGTTGATTTGATGATCGTGTTTACTGCTTCCACTTGCCCGTTTGCATGCGGATGAGCCACTGCTGAGAAGCTTTTTCGAATCTTGAATCGTTTGTAGAAATCTTGGAATTCCTCACTTTCGAACTGCGTACCATTGTCTGTGATTATCTTCTGAGGCACACCATACCTGCAAATGATATTTTTAGTCACAAAACTTATCATTTTCTTAGAGGTAACGGTAGCCAATGGTTAAGCTTCAGCCCATTTAGTGAAATAATCAACAGCAACGATAGCATATTTAATCCCCGATTTGGCAGTCGACAAAGGGCCAATGAGATCTATTCCCCGGATGGAAAACGGCCATGGACTGACCATTTGTGTTAGCTCAGTGGAAGGTGCTCTAGGAATTTTGGCAAATCTTTGGCATTTATCACACTTTCGGGAATAGTCAGCAGCATCTCGATTAATCTCTGGCCAAAGATATCCATAACGGAGAATTTTCTTTGCTAAAGTTTGACCTCCTGTATGATCTCCACACTCCCCTCCGTGCACTTCAGTTAGAATTGTCTTGGCTTCTTCTTTAGTTACACAGCGGAGTAGTGGCATTGAAAATCCCCATCTGTACAATCGGCCATCCTGGATCATATATCTAGAGGCTTTCCTTAGCAGCTTCTGTCGTTCTTTTGAACTTTCTGGCAAAGAACCATTGAGCAAATATTCAAATATCGAAGTCATCCATGATTCTTGCTCTTGGGATACATTCGTAATCCAATCAACATCCATTTCATCTGTGCTCGGAGCTGACAAGACTTCGACGGGAACTAATCCCAATAGTTGAGCTTCACCAGTACTTGAATACTTTGCGAGAGAATCCGCCTTCATGTTCTCTTCTCGGGGCATGTGGCTTATTGAATAACGGTCAAAATCTTCAAGAAGCTCCCAGGCTTTTGATAAATATGCGGGTAGATTCCCTCCTTTAGCTTGAAATTCCTTCTTGACTTGGGAGACAATAAGCTGAGATCACTGAAGATCAGCAATGCCTTGATGTTTAGTTCTTTAGCGATCCTTAAACCAACGATGAGAGCTTCATATTCTGCTTCATTATTTGTCGAAGGAAATTCTAGTCTCAGTGCATAACATAGCGATCACCCTTCTGGGGTTTTAAAGACAACCCCTACTCTAGAACAGTAATCATTCCTTGTGCCATCGACATATAATTTCCATTGGATTGGGATGTTATCAATGGCTTCTTCCTCACTATCACCTTTATCCGTACATTCTACGATGAAATCTGCTAAAGCTTGTCCATTGATTTCTTTCCGGGGATGATAAGTGATGTCATATTGGCTGAGTTCAATATTCCATTTCAAAAGATGGCCCGAAGTCTCAGGACGGAATAGGACTTGCTTTAGAGGTTGATCAGTGAGGACTTTGATGGGATGAGCTTGGAAATACGGCCTCAATTTTCTTAATGCGATCAACAAATAATAGACGAGCTTTTCCAACCTTGAATAGTTCATCTCTGCCCCAGTGAATCTTTTGCTGATATAATAGACTTGGCGTTGAATCCTTGCGTCTTCCCGTACCAACACTGCACTGAGAGCATGAGATGAAATTGCCAAATATATGAAGAGATCTTCATCGTTGTCAGGCTTTGAAAGTATCGGAGGCACTTCCATATGACGAACAAACTCATCAAATGCTTTCTAACATTCAGGAGTCCACTCAAAGTTTTTTCTTCCTTTCTTCAGAGCATCAAAGAATGGAATGCATTTGTCAATAGCTTTTGAAATGAACCGTCTCAAGGCAGCAACCTTTCCATCGAGACTTTGCAATTCCCTCTTCGTTCTAGGAGCTTTGACCTCTCTCAGGGCAGTGATCTGAGCAGGATTAGCTTCAATGCCCCTAGCACTCACAATGAAACCCAAAAACTTTCCGGACTCCACTCCAAAAGAACATTTCAAGGGATTAAGCTTCATTCTGTACTTTCGGAGTACTGCGAACATCTCTGCCAAGTGATCCATGTGGTCCACTTCTTTCTCAGACTTCACTAGCATATCATCAACATAAACTTCCATTGTCTTGCCAATCTGCGGTTTAAACATGGCATTAACAAGCCTTTGGTAAGTTGCCCCCGCATTCTTAAGTCCGAAAGGCATCACTTTGTAGCAGTAGAGACCAACATCGGTGATAAAGCTCGTGTCCTCCTGATCCGGCTCATGCATCATGATTTGGTTATATCCGGAGTAGGCATCCATAAAAGATAGTAATTCATGTCCCGCTGTTCCATCCACCAACTGGTCAATTCTGGATAATGGGAAGCAGTCTTTGGGGCAAGCTTTGTTTAGATCTGAAAAGTCAATGCACACTCTCCACTTCCCATTAGCCTTTTTAACTAGTACTTGATTTGAGACCCAATTTGGATAAGTAGACTTCCTGATAAAACCATTCACCATGAGCCGGTCAACATCTTCTTTCAATGCTGCTGACCTTTCTGGACCCTGAGTTCTTCTTTTCTGTTTCACGGGTGTAAACTTTGGATCAATGTTCAGAGTGTGTACTGCAATTTCTGGGGATATTCCACACATGTCAGCATGAGTCCAAACGAATACATCCAAATTTGCCTTCAAAAATGAAATCAGAACATTTTGAACTGTTGTGTTGAGTTGTGAACCCACATTCAGCACTTTGTTTGGGTCCTTTGGGTCAACGGGTACCGGCACTGTTACCTCTACCGGTACTACCCTATTCTCCCCTGCACTGGCTTTCCTTGGATCCATCTCTCTTCATGCGCCACTATATTCACCAGTGCAGGGTCCACCCTGTAATTGCTACAAGGTTGGTTCTTTGATGCGGACTGGAGCCGCCGCACCTTTTCCCGTTTCTCTTTTCCTTGATTCACGCAACTCTGTAAGATAACATTCTCGCCCCGCATCTTGGTCTCCTTTAATCACACCAACTCCATTATCTGTGGGGAATTTTATAGTCAGACACCATGGGGAAAGAACGGCTTTGAATGCAGCAAGAGTTGGTCGGCCTAAAAAGGCATTGTAGGCAGAGAATTCTTCAACAATTATAAAGGTTTGCTTTCGAGCCACCTTCCTCAGCCCTTTTCCAAGTTCTACAAACAAATCTAGGGTCCCAATCGGCTGTTTGGTTTCCCCAGCAAACCCAGCAATCTTAAGTGATGAAGCTTGAACGTCAGCCATTGGAATTTTCATTTGATCAAAAGTCTTTTTGAAGAGAATGTTGCATGAAGCTCCACAATCAACTAGAACTCTTCTCACAGTAGCCGGCCCAATACCAGCGGATATGACCAAAGGATCTATGGTAGGAGCCTCGATGCCCAAAGAATCTCTGCTAAATACAATATCATCAGTGGAAGTCTTTTGTTGCTTTAAAGGTGCATCATTTTCTAATACAAAAACATTCTCTTCAGCCGGTACATGCCTCAAGGCCTGAGCATACCTTTCCATCTCGCCCCAGGTTTTGCCTGCTGGGTGAGGCCCTCTAGTTATTATATTGATGACAGGTCTTTCCGACTCATGTTCTACGGCCTTCTCACTTGAGCCAGGACGGTGAGCGGGAACTTGTTGTCCTTGAGTCGACGAGGCTGGGGCATTTCTATTCCTTTTCACATACTGTTGGAGCTTGTTCCCTTTCAAGAGTTGTTCAATTACATCTTTCAAATGACGACATTCGTTGGTGTCATGGCCGGGTTGGTTGTGGAACCGGTAGAACCTTCCACTTTTTTCCATCTTACTCCCAACTCTCAGTTTAGGTGGTGTCGGGTAATTGACATCATCCTTGGTCGCAAAGAAGATGTTCTCGGGGGTATCAGTCAAGGGTGTGAAATTGAAAGGTCGGCCTTTCTTTGCATCTCCCTGTTTCTTTCCACCATCATTTCCCCTTTTCTGAGTGTTAGGTTCTTTCTTGTTCGAAGTTGCACCATTGTTCTCGGCTTCACTGATACCGCCTTAGCCGGTGTTTGGGCGCTCTCCAAGCGCATGAATTCATCCGCTTTCTTGTAGAATTTGTCAAGCGAGTTTGGTTCTTTCATTTTCAACCATTTTCCAAATTCGCTTGATTTGTCAATCGCCCTCATCAAGTATGTTAGGACCATGCGTGGCTCAGCATTATCTACCTAAGCCAATGCTATGTTAAAACGATTAAAAAATGATCTGATGGATTCTCCTGGATTTTTCTCTAGATATGACAGCGACATTATATCCTTTGCTTTTGAAGCATACAATCGAAATTGCTCCTTGAATTTCCTGGTCAAATCGGAGAACTGATCAATGGACGTGACCGGCAGCTTTGTAAACCACAACAGAGCCACACCTTCCAGATATACCGGGAAATATCGACATTTGATTTCATCAGACGCTCTGGCACCCGTCATATGCCAATCGTACTTATATAGAAACTCATTAGGATCGCTTGTCCCTTTGTATGCCGGAATTGTGGGAGGAACGAATTTTTTCGGAATTCTGCCTTCAAGATTTTCTCAGTAAACGGAGTTTTGCTTGGAGCGAAATCCCATTCTTTCTCATCTTCATCCCTTCGCATACTTTCCTTCATGATCTGACGAACCATGCTTGAGAAATACTCTTCATCATTTAAAGGCTCTAGAGGGCAAACATCAGCCATTCTCTCTGAATTATGTCTTGACAACCGTTCAAGGAGGGTCGGCTGCGGTCCTGATCCTCCAGCCTGGAGAGGTGTCTTTTCCATAGGGTCTGCAGCTCTTTGAGAAATGTTTCCTCCTTCAACATCTTGAACTCCCGCAGTAGGGTTTCCATCATTATTAACCGGTTGACGGTTAGCCCCAAGTAGATCATTCAACTTACTTAAGATCAGGGCGTTCTGGGCATTCTGAGCCTCCAACTGTGCATTCTGGGCATTCAATTGTTGATTCAACCCTAAAACTACGGCGTCCAATTCTGCTCGCGTAACTCCAACAGTTGGAGCTGTTTGACTTGAAGGAGGAGAGGTAGCGGTATTCTCTTGAACATTGTCGGATCTTACAGAACTTCGTTTTCTCCCAGGAGCCATTATTTCCAATAAACTTCTGGTTTTAAAAGAAATCCTTTCAACAACTTTTTGAGAAGCAATGGTGAGAGCACCTGTTTGGTAAGTGAGAGGTCTTGAGTTCAATTCTCGGTGAAATCACCAAAAATGTTAACGCTTAAAATTGAACGCTAACACCCCGGTGTGTGAAGTGTGAATGTGAAAGCACCACCCGATAGTTCGGGAACAGAATATCAGCTAAAATAACAGAAAATACAGTAAGAGACAGCGATTTTATAGTGGATCGGCTTAAGGAGTAGCCTACGTCCACTTTAAGTATCTTTATTACTAATCTTGTTACAAAACGATACAATGCTCTTCAAGTACAAATCTCTTTAGTTACAAAACACTTTGAGCAAGTAGCTTAAGCTTCGATGTAGATGAAAGTCTTCGAATCCATGTTGGACATGTGAAAGTCTTTCAAAGTAGCTTGTAGTGTTCTTCGAAACTTCAAGTATAAAGTCGGTTTAGAAACTGGTAGATTATCGGCGCTTGAAGAAATTGTCCAAAAAAGTCCCCTCAAAGTTGGAGATGGTCATGTATTTATAGAGAATTCTGGGCAAAAATTATTGCCAAGTCTTAGGTCGTGGCCGACTTAGGATAAGTCGTGGGTCGTGGCGGGTTAAGGCATCAAGAGTTATGACTTAGCTGGCTCGCTTATGTCCTTTAGTACTAACTGATAGGTACTAGCGACTTCAGTAAAGCGGCACGGTCAAAACCTCTAAGTACAAGGTCGTTACCGACTTAAGCCAGGTTATAGGCCGGTAGTGACTTAGGGATAGGTCATAAGTCACGTTTCCGAGATAAGGCTTAACTGGGTTGCTGTGTCTACTGAGTACAAGTCATGTGTCGCGAACGAGTTAACAGGCACAGGTTTAAGTAACACAGCATTGGATTTGCCTTTGTGCTTAGGTCGTGAGCGACCTAGCATAAGTTGTAAGTCGGCCATGGCATAAGTGAAGTTGCTTTGGGCCTTTCGTGTCTTGAGTCGTTAGGTCGGCCATCTCTTGAGTCGTTGAGTTGCGTCATTGCTTAAGTCGCTAAGTTGATAACTCGATGAGTCGCTTATCCTTTGAATCACTGTCTCCCTTGAGTTGTTGAGTCAGTAACTACCTTAAGGTATTAAGTCGGTAAACCTTCAAGGCTGTTGAGTCGGTAACTACCTTAAGGTATTAAGTCGGTAACCCTTCAAGGCTGTTGAGTCGGTAACCCTTCAAGGCCGTTGAGTCGGTAACCCTTCAAGGTTGTTGAGTCTGTAATCCTTCTCTTAACCTGCTAAGTCATGGCTTCCTTAAGTCGGTATGTCGTTAAGCCGTTGTACCCTTAAGTCTTCTTCCTTTTGAGCCGCTGAGCATAGGGGTTAACACTGGGGGATCTTGTGTTCGTTCGTGTTTCACCCATGAAAGGTGTTGTACGTTTCAGTCGATCGGGAAAGTTAGCGCTCGATATATTGGGCCATTTCCTATCACTGAACGTATTGGTTCCATGGCTTATCGCCTTTCTTTACCAGCTCAGTTTTCTACCATGCATGACGTGTTTCACATTTCTCAATTACGCAAACGTCTTCGAGATTCCAATTCTATTCTTGAGCCCGGTGTTGTGGAAGAAATTGAAGTTTCGCCTAATTTAACTTATGAGCAGCATCCAGTTCGTATTATTGTTTCGGAAGTCAAACGACTTCGAAATAAGGATGTTCCGCTTGTGAAAGTTCAATGGTCTTCAAATCCTAAGGATTGTTCTTGCGAGTCTAGAGAGTTCATCGAGCGATCACATCCGGGCTTACTTTCACGTGCTCTTTAAGGTGAACCTTTTATTTCAAATTTCTTTTGTGTTGAATATGCTTTTATGGTTGTCACTTTATATTTTCTTCTTAAGTATTGCGAGGACGCAATTTCTTTAAGGAGGGGAGTCTGTATCAACCCACATATTTATTGATTTTTATATTTAAATATTTTATTTAAATATTTTATCGATACTCGGAATTTAGTCCGAAAAGCTACTTTTTGCATACGGTTGAATTAGGACTCGGGACCACTCCCATTGAGTTTAAAATGCCGTTTGCGACCTTTTTGAGTATAAGCTTCGATATGTTTGGAGTAAGTTGATTTTTGCTACTTTTTCACTTAGGGCTTTGGTTTGGGCTGAGCCCATTAACCCCACTTATATATTCAGTCCCAACCCCTTCTCCTCTCCATTACTTCATTCCTCATTTCCTTATACTCAAGCTTTATATTAATGGGGAGTGGAATAGGAAATTAAAACTCCAAAACCCTAGTTTTCTTTTGCAAATCAAACTTTTGCTCCAAACTAATAGAAGAACCCATTGGTAAGATTCTCTTTTTCTTCTCCAACTCATTCTCTTATGAAATTCAGAAATTCCTAAACCTAATTTAGGATGTTTCTCTTTTTAGCGTAGATTCAAGCTTGTTGAGTTGGAATTGAAGAGTGATTGTCATTGTCATTGTTCTATAGCTTCTTCCTCCTTGTTCTTGTGCTAAAGGTGAGATTTTTATCTCACATCTTTTTCTATATCTATCTTTGTGATTAGGTATGAATTCCTAACATATGTGCGTATTCATTTGCTTTCAATTTGAATTGATTTGATGAATTTTCCAAATTTTTGTGTTTTGGTCCAATTTTATGAAAATCCTTTTATGGACATTTGGACAGTGATATTCGGGGTGTATCGAAGAGCTTTTAAGGACGGGTTGTCGGTTGGCGTAAATCCTTTGTCGACATTGCTCATCCGATCGCTTTCGATAGGTTTTGGCCACTTTGGCCTAGGCAAATTGTTGCCCAGACAAGGTGACCAGACGTCTGGTGACCAAGTCTAGACGTCAGGTTCGGACCTGGAAAGAAAAATGTATGCACGCATATTATAAAATATGCCAGAGACTATTTTCAGACATCTGAAATTCAAATCAGACGTCTGGATAAGTCTCAGAAGTCTGACTTGATGTTTCAGACGTCTGGGTGTTCTCTGGGTTATTTCCAGAGAACAAAACCAGACATCTGGCCATGGCTCAGACGTCTGTTTTGGCTATTCCAGACGTCTGGGTAGCTTTCTGAACTATTTTTCAGAAAACAAATCCTGACGTCTGGATTCCAAATCAGACGCCTGGAGATGTTTATTTTTGCCTATTCAGGCTATTTTGTGTGAATTTCCATTATTTATCGATTTTAGCGATCCTATTAGTCGTTATCACTTATTATCGACTCTGATGACCTCTTTTTATGGATTTTTGGAAATATCTATTTCTATGGATTTGGTATTGATTTCATTGGATTTTATTCACGTCTTCGGATGTGAATTTTGGTGATTGATTCTTCTACAATCATTTTTGGTGATTTGTCACTTTAAAAATCTAAAGGTTTCAATACTAGTATTAAATATCAAAACCCCTTCATCAAAACGATTTCAACTATATTTTCAATATCAAACTCGTTTATAAAACCGTTTTCCAATCTACTAGTATACACAAACCTTTACCTCACTCGTATGAGAAATCTAATTAAACGGCTTTGTAAAAAAAGTGGCATGAAACACTTGCGTTTACTTCGCCGGTTAATTCTTGGACTTGCTCGGTTGAAACTCTTGTGACAATTTTCTAGTGGAGATCTACAATTTGTTCGTAAATATTTAAGTTAAGCTAGTGGTTATGGGACATGAAGCTAAATTTATATATTTACTAGCTTAGTGTAATTGACACTTCTCGTTGATCATGACGATCATCTTTGTGATTTAGACTAGCAATGTGCGATGTCTCTTTGTCTGCGAGGGAGACTAAACCTCGTTTTGTGGAGTTTCGACTCAAATTGGTGGGGTAGCAACCCATGGTCTTCGGGCCGTTTGTGGAGCTTCGACTCAATTTGTGATGGTTAGCAACCATGGAATTAGCGTTCCATTTGTGATACACGTGTTGGTGAGCTTTATGCTCCCGTTTGTGATAGGCCTCCCTCCTTTTTGTGATTTCTGGATTTCTTGAGATGATTCCTAGAATTTGTGTTTCACCAATTTTCGTGATTTCCATTGATAAGTTTTATCAATATTTGTGCATTGGTGAATTTGTGTGTCATTGACTTTTGTGATTGACATTGATATAACCGTCAATATTTATGGTTTGGTGAACGAGATAAGGAGTATGACATTTCTTTCATTCTTGTGTAGATTTTGTGATATTGAATTAATCTCTTGTTGATTTTCATCTACTTATATATATCACAGCTTAGCATTGTGATATTATGTGTTTAGTCATATCTCTTATTCTATATCGTTTCATCTGATATTTATAGTTAGGCCGATTCGTTTATTATTTTCTTATTAAATAATACTCGGGTCAGACCGAGATGTTACAGGTGCTTCAGCTTGACTTCTCACTTGGGATTGATTTCTCAGACTTTTGGTTAACTACTTAGATTAGTAGTTTATTTTGTTGTATACACTTGAGATATGGACTCATAGTTGTATTCTTTTGTATAGCACGTGTTGCTATTCTTTTGTATTAATGTGGATCTTTCTGGCCACTACTCTGATATACAATTTCATGTGTTAGTTATATATTCATATCTTCTTCCGCCTTTGTGATATGAATTATCTGTGACTGATTTGTGTTATTCTTATTTCTATATTTGTTTCCGAGGATTATTATAGCCACTGTGTAGTAGCTTTGAGTTTGTATCGGTGTGTCGGATTTCCTCTCGAGTTCAAATGCCTGTTATACTATCCGACATAGAGGTGCTCGCACAAAGCAATTGCACAGATGGTCGCTCCTCAACAGCCTTATTCTCCGTGCTAGTTGACGGCAGTACCCCGTAGTGTCCTTGGCTAGCGTGGGCATAGAGGTGGGGCGTCACATTAATCCCAGTATTTACTCGCATTAAGTAATTATACTTAAACAATTCCACCAATAATTACTTTTAAATTAATTAATTTCTACTTAAATTACTTCGTAAATTTAAGTAATCATTTATTATCCAAGACCTTCATCAACTTTAAAGATAAAACTGTTATCTTTATTATTCCTAATAAATCTTGAAAACACTTATCATTATAATATAAAACATAAAATCCCTTAATTAACTACTTGATTTCAAATTTAAATTAAGTTTAAAATAAGCTTAAGATTCTACTCTAAAATATTTAAGTAAAATATCATTCAATTTCTTAAACCAATATTTAGAATATTATCATACAAAGGGATAATATTTTCTTTAAAATCAGTTCAATCTTGATCTACTTTAAAGTCCAAATACCTGTTTCCATATAACTTAGAAACTGTTATAAAATTATACTTCGGGTTCATCCCAGGTCTCAACCGAGAAAATACCCGAGCCCACCCCATACACTACTCTCACAATTTACTTCGAGTCAGCACACATACCACTCCGAGTTCGACCGAAACAAACCATCATCTTCCCCAAACATTCAAATGCCTAATATTTTTTTTAAAACCCTTTAATTCCAAAATGTCACAATCACAAAGAAATTCCACTACAATATTTAATCAAACCTACGTCTTATGTATTAACTGCTCAACTCGGTGGGTTTCCTATCAGCATAATTAAAATAATCCACAAGCCTGTACTAACCTAAGATTATGTTGATTTGAGAGATTAAGTTACTTTATTTACTAACCATAACTAATTTTAATACAAATTTTAAATTTTACGTTAAAACTTATGTTAACTAGTGTTATGCGTATTAACAAATTGAGTAAATCAATCAAGTTAGTTCCTATACAAACTAAATAAATAAATCAAGGAATTGAGTTATACCATTTTAACTAAACTGTTATAAATAAATTTCACTCATCTCAAAGCACAGCCCAGATACCTACCCAACCGACCCAACTTCCCAGACTATCGTTAATATTGTTTGCTCAAACACAAGCCTACATACTTATCTTCCCTCATGTGCAATGCAAGAGATCCATTTTCTCGGACCAATTCCACCATAACTTATTCCTATCACTAACTCACCTGAACTCTTTCCCTTCATATTATACCCTCCTACCAGCTCTCTCATGTCCCCAAACCTTCCTGCATGCATCAACTTGCAACCGATCCACTTGCTAGTGTCTGTTGCTTCCCTTGCACCTCTTCTCAACCTAACACTTCAACACCAAACAAGCGCCTCCACTTCAACATGAATTCAAACTCCTAGTCGCACACTGCTGCGCACAAAACACATTCACTTATCTTAACAAGTGAACTCATGTACCCAACATACACAGCCTTACACGTTCAACACCATTCTCACTGGCCCAGCGCATGAATACATACAGATACAATAAGGGACGTGCACACACAATACTTTCACACACAACATGCATGCACGGGTAAAAGTTAAAGAAAAGAAGTGGTGAGAAAAAAAATTGTGTGCAGTGAAGAAAAGGAAAGTTGCCGAGCATTTTGAGAGTAAAAATCAAAGATGGGATGAAACAAAATATAAGACAGAGAAAAGGGGGAAAAAATGTATAGGCATTGCATTCATTCACGACCTATATTCAAATCTATTAGTATCAAAATCTCAGATTTAAAACTATAATCTCATTCTACTCTTAACATAAGCATGCTGCAGAGAAGACTCGATAAGCTCAAACACGTATAAAATAAATAAGGTTAAACTATCGGGTTACAATTGGATGTCAGAAGTAGAGATGAATTTACCCATTTATAAAATAAGTACTTCGAATTTCTCACCTTATTTCTGAACAGCGGCCTACTCAGGAATCCGACAGTCGATTGAAACTTGATTTTGAATTGTGACACGATTCGTCGATTTGAATCTGCAGTCAGTTGAATCTGAATTCACATGTTGTTTCTAATTATCTTGAATTGCTTCCGTTGTTAGCCTGATAGTTGATTAGTATTATATATTTTTTTATGTTATTTAAATTTTCGGTTTGGTTTTAAAGGAAGATGAAGGAAGTCGAGATTGGGAAAGAGAATAGGGAAAGCTCAGGAACTATTTACCACTAGATTTTCAAGTCATTTTATTATTTGTTTATTCTCAACTTTAAAAAAAACATATTGCCACTTGTAATTTCCAAGGTTTATACAACTACACATGTAATATGCATGTGTAAATAAATTTTAAATGTTTTATAAAACTTTTTATATTTAAATTTTCTATTAATAAATACATTTCTCAATCTAATAAATGCCTTTTGTAATTAATTTCTAATTTATATACATATCCTATTTTATGTAAACGAATTTCTTTTAAAAGAAATTAATAAAAACAATTTATGTTCTCAATAAAATCAAACAAAAGACATTTAAAAGCCAAAGTAAAATTTAAGGTGTGTGTGTGTGTGTGTATATATATATATATATATATATATATATATATATATGTCCTTTGAGCTTCAATTTAAATATCCAAATTCAAATTAAATTAAAAATTAAAATTAAAAATCCAATTAATGGACACATACTATTTTAACAATTTCAAATTCCATTTATATATAATAATTCTATTTAAAATCCATATATATATATATACAACGCAATTGTTATTATTGTTTGAAAATAACGATTTTGTAAGGTCTAAATAACTTATAAAGGTGATTATTAAATAATTATTTCTCTCATATATGAATAATTCAATACTTTTTATATTTTCTAATTTATTTACACATTCTGATATATTTTATTATCATAATTTTATCTGTTCGATTGATTAAAAAGTTAGTTACCTATTTATCAGATGTCCAAAGCCCGGGTTATCACATTCCTCCTTCCTTTTGAACCTTTTCGTCCCCGAAAAGGAATGAAACCAGAAGTTATTAAAATACTTAATATCGGTTAAATTATTATTATTATTTTTTATCATTTTAAAATACTTTTTAAAAAATCAATATAATATTACCAAAAGAGTTTCTATAAAAATATCATTTTATAACTCGATGTTTCAACTAATCCATCCTTGTTCTCATAGAAATTCGGTCATACGTTGATCAGGCGTAAGACTGAAAATCTACAAGTGCTTGGCAGACCCGTTTTCAACATCCAGTGAAAATACTTTGAAAATAGTTTTATTGAAAATATAGAAAACATTTTTGAAAATAGAGGATATATCTTTGGTGAGAATGCTCTGGAAATCATCACCCCCATCCATGGTCACAGTTACATTCCAGGGTTACGTTGCCGTCGCAGCAAAAGTCCATGTAACTGCATGCTCTCTGCGGCCTCTCGATTAAGCCGTGGGACCCACACAACATATCACAGTTACATCCAGGGTTACGTTGCCGTCGCAGCAAAAATCCATGTAACTGCAGGCTCTCCGCGGCCTCTGATTTTCGCTGTCGAAATGAAACCCCTCCACTCCTACATAGGTCGCACTCTGCCGATATAAAATCAAACGCAGAATGTTGGCTCTCAGCGGCATGCACGACTTCCGCTATGTTATACCATAGATCGCAGTCTACCGATATAAAATCAAATGCAGACTGTTGGCTCTCAACGGCACACACGACTTTCGCTATGGTATACTCTACTCATAATCCCCAGGAACTAGTTTAGTCCGGACTCCTCACAGGATCAACTTTAGAACCCCCTTGGGGCTCAAGGAAGCACCACCCGGTGGTACTCCTGAGAAGTTCATTTCAAGGGAGCGCCTTTTTCCCCAGAGCATCATCAAAACAATTTTATACTATACACATATAGTATCTTTAAATCATACACCTAGTATGATCTCATACAAAGCTCCTTTACACAAAATCGATTATCCTAAAATCGATAATTCTCAAACTAGGCTTTCCAAATTCAATATTGATTTTACCCAAAAGTCAAAAGCCTTTCCAAATCCAAAAGTTCCCAAAACCTTTTCTAAAATCCTCATATGATCCTTTATAGATATATAAAATCTTTTAAAACTTTGGATCATTTTCAAACTTGTATAAAATTCTTGTTATACTTCAAACATCTTCAAAAACCATTTTCTTCTGGCAAAAGATTCATCAAGGGGAGTTTCATTTTATAAAACAAAGATATTTACTTTGTTTACTCTAAATCAGATATTCAAATTTGATTACTCTTTTCAATATCATTTTCATTCAAATCCGTACGATGTACACATATCATTCGTACGCTATACCAATCTGATCGCTCACTCGATCATACAATTCCACTTCCGAACTAGTATCGTCCACCCGACTTCCTAGTGCGGACATAGATCTGGTTTCTTGATCAGAAACCGTCATTTTCCTTGCATAGTAATAACTATGATAGAGAATATTCAGAACTAATCAACAATCCATATCCAGGTTCGCCGTCGAAAATCGAGTGAAGAATCCCACTCGGATCGATATAACTATCTCGAAATTCTGTGCTTGAATCTGGATCAAATTACTATGCGAATAGAATAACATACGTAACCCCTACGTATTTATCTTTATTGGTTATCAGCCAAATTAATTTCATTTCTATTAATATCCACTTTGATTTTCATTCACTTACTCACAATTGCTTAAATCCATTCGGATTTTTACCTCTATTCTTATCTTGATGGGGAATTAACCAATAACAGTTTGAACTTCGACCAGTTTATTTACAAAATAGCTTGAAAATTTTGAAAACAGAAAAGTAGTTGGAAAATAATTACTAGTTGTAAAATAGCTGTAAAATAGTTCAATAATTGTAAAATAATTGGAAAATAGTTAAATAGTCATATAAATTTTAAATAATTGTAAAATAGCTATAAAATAGTAATTAGTAGTTGAAAATAGTAATTAGTTTATAAAATGGTTAGAAAATTGTTAAACAGTTTCAAAAATAATTGTAAAACAAGTATAAGATAGTTTGGCCTTTAAAAGAAGGGTTGTATATATAATGAATAGTTTGGAAAAATAGGCTTATATTAAAAACAATTTATATTAAAAATAGTCCAGAGTCAAAACTGTTCACTTCCCAATCTCCATTTTCGTCAATTCAATTTAAATTTCCTCTACCATTTAAATTGACCCAATCCCAATTTAAATAACTTCAATTTCCATTGAAATTTATTCAATCCCAATTCAAGTTGAATTAACCTTGGTTTCTTCCAAATTTAACTTTATTCAACTTTGATCTCAAATTCTACTAATTCAAATAAATTTCAATTCATTTCAACTCCAGTTTGAATTAATCCCAATTTCAAACTCCATTTCCACATCAAGTTGAATTATTCTTGATTTCCTCCCAAATTAAATTCAAATTCCATTTGAATTGAAAACTATTCAACTTTAATTAAAATCGTTTCAAATTAATCCAATTCAAATTTTCCATTTGAATTTTATACTTATACATCTTTAATCACAAATTCAATTAATTCAAATCAAATTCAATTTGAACTAATTTCAATTGAAATTCCAAATTTAAACCATCTCGAATAATATAAATTCGAGTTAATACTTCAAATGTTGATTTAATTCCTTTAAATCAATTTACCTTTTTATCCCAACAATGGATTACCATACTCCATTTCTCATTCATTTTAACAAATCTAATTCACAACTTGAATTTTTTTTAACAACAATAGGATGATATCATCTAATTCATCTTAAAACATCCAATTTACAATTTCCAGATCTCAAACCCATTTTGGGATCACACAAACTCCCAATTCAGATTAACCATTTAACTTCCCAAATTAAATTCCAATTCCATCTTGAAATTCCCAAATAATGTTGATCATACCAAGTTATATTTTAAAATTTTAAACCACCTTTGGTTTTTAATTTAAACGAATTCTTTTAAAGTTTACAAAACAACTTCTTATTCCAAAATAAGATTACATTCAAAATAGTTTGAATAATATTATTTCCTTTAATACTTTGAAACCAATTCAAATGTTTAAGAATTAGAATTCAGAAATTCACAGTTTTAAATCCACTTCAATTTCCATCCTTTCTAATTTACAAGTTATTCTCATCAAATGGTAATTTCCTTAAAACATTTTATTGTTTAAAACAATCATTCCATTAAACAACTATTCAATTTCCTGGTTTGAAACCAATTATGATTCATCTTATTTTGAAATTCTTTCTTAACTTTAAGATTTTAATTTGAGTTTGAATCCATTTCAAACTTATGCTTATTTAATTTCAATTTGTTTGTATTATATTACCACTGAATTGTTTCTATTACTTTTAATTTAATTAATACTACAACCAATTTCCTTAATATAACAGATAATCTATTTCTTATATAAGATTCATTTACTTTTGAAATTATTTAAAAACTTTATATAAGAAAATAACAAGTACACTCTCTCATATATATACTCCACTCTTCCTAGGGTACCACTTACCCTATCCTTAATGAGTGATCCCACCAGAGCCAAGGTTCTCGCTTAACCTTCTTCTCTGATACCAAATGTAACAACCCAAATTTTCGATCCTGAAAATTCCAGATAGTTAAAGAAAAGAAGAAAGAGATAGAAGAAGAACAGAAAATAAACACACAATCTCACATTTCGCAGCGGATAAAATATAATATCAATAATAGTTATACCAAAGAAAACTGTATCTATCAATTTACATCGATATATCAGAGTTACAACAATTTTTATACAAGATTGGATAGATACAATTTAACATGTCTCAGATATATATAATATCATAGTGAAAACTCTCCATACGTCCTTGCCATCCAGCTCGCCTCCTGGGCTCCACAACGTCCTTACCTGAAAATCTGTAATACTCGGTCTGGCCCGAGCATTACATCAAAGTAACACCCGGGTCAGGCTGGAAACCAACGTGAGTAAAATCGTCTAATATGAAATACAAAAGCATACATCTTATGTCAACCTGGGGTAACTTATATCAATTTACAACTTCATAAGAGGTTATAGACATTACTTAATTCAGACCAAACTTAGAATATAATGGTTCAATTCACTTAAATCATTCCATACCAGCCTATTGATTCCACCTATCAAGTTATAAAGAATTGAAGTGGTTTCGGGTATTTACTAATATCCGACTCCTGTCTCTTCGAATCAAATGTCATCAAATCCCAAGTTATCCAATTAAAAACAATTCAATTTTAATTTCCGGATAACACTTTATACGGCAATTGATAGATAGTCATGTTATCATTGTCCATCCAACATATCATATCACATAGCAATTCATATCAGAGATATCATCCATTCCGAAGCACTTATCATTATTCAGTCATTCAAGAGCAAGACTGATCACTTACATTAATTACATTAACTAATGATCCTCTAATTACTTTAATTAATAATTATTCTTAAGTTTTGTTTAGTAATTAACCGTTAACTTAATTACATTCATTAATCAATCTTGATTTATCACAATTAGAAATTAACTTTCCTAGTCACTCCACTAATTAAACCAAATCCTTGATTAATTATATTAATTAATCCTTTAATTATAGTGAGTAATTATCACTAAATTCCTTACCCAGTAATTATCCCTTTAATTTACTCCCATCAGGTAATTTCCTTTTTTTTAAATTGCATCCAGCAATTATTACTAAGTAATTACACCTCATAAATTACCTTAAGTAACTATACTTAATCTTTAATTCATCATATTTATTAATCACCCTTGATTAATCTCATTTTGTAATTAATTGCCTTTAATTAATTACATCACTTAATTAACTTCTCATAACTATTATTAGTCAATTCTTAGATTAATTACACTAAGCAATAATTATTAATTACTTTTACTATGTAATTATTCTTCATATAAATTACACCCTGTAATTAACCCTGAACTACCCTCAATCTTTGATTAATTACACATTGTAATTAATCCTTACTAAATACTTCACTTAGTAATTACACTTTATAAACCTCATTTAAATAATTATACTCAATCCCAATCATCAAGTGGTTTTATCTTAAATTAATTAAACCAAATAATTAACTTAAACAAATCACACTAATTAACTACATAGAGTAATTAATCCCTATATTTACTCCCATTAAGTAATTATACTTAAACAATTCCACCAATAATTACTTTTAAATTAATTAATTTCTACTTAAATTACTTCGTAAATTTAAGTAATCATTTATTATCCAAGACCTTCATCAACTTTAAAGATAAAACTTTTATCTTTATTAATTCCTAATAAATCTTGAAAACACTTATCATTATAATATAAAACATAAACTCCTTTAATTAACTACTTGATTTCATATTTAAATTAAGTTTAAAATAAGCTTAAGATTCTACTCTAAAATATTTAAGTAAAATATCATTCAATTTCTTAAACCAATAGAATATTATCATACAAAGGGATAATATTTTCTTTAAAATCAGTTCAATCATGATCTACTTTAAAGTCCAAAAACTTGTTTCCATATAACTTAGAAACTGTTATAAAATTATACTTCGGGTTCATCCCAGGTCTCACCCGAGAAAATACCCGAGCCCACCCCATACACTACTCTCACAATTTACTTCGAGTCAGCACACATACCACTCCGAGTTCGACCGAAACAAACCATCATCTTCCCCAAACATTCAAATGCCTAATATTTTTTTTAAAACCCTTCAATTCCAAAATGTCACAATCACAAAGAAATTCCACTACAATATTTAATCAAACCTACGTCTTATGTATTAACTGCTCAACTCGGTGGGTTTCCTATCAGCATAATTAAAATAACCCACAAGCCTGTACTAACCTAAGATTATGTTGATTTGAGAGATTAAGTTACTTTATTTACTAACCATAACTAATTTTAATAAAAATTTTAAATTTTACGTTAAAACTTATGTTAACTAGTGTTATGCGTATTAACAAATTGAGTAAATCAATCAAGTTAGTTCCTATACAAACTAAATAAATAAATCAGGGAATTGAGTTGTACCATTTTAACTAAACTGTTATAAATAAATTTCACTCATCTCAAAGCACAGCCCAGATACCTACCCAACCGACCCAACTTCCCAGACTATCGTTAATATTGTTTGCTCAAACACAAGCCTACATACTTATCTTCCCTCATGTGCAATTTAAGAGATCCATTTTCTCGGACCAATTCCACCATAACTTATTCCTATCACTAACTCACCTAAACTCTTTCACTACATATTATACCCTCCTACCAGCTCTCTCATGTCCCCAAACCTTCCTGCATCCATCAACTTCTAACAGATCCACTTGCTAGCGTCTGTTGCTTCCCCTGCACCTCTTCTCAACCTAACACTTCAACACCAAACAAGCGCCTCCACTTCAACATGAATTCAAACTCCTAGTCACACACTGCTGCACGCAAAACACATTCACTTATCTTAACAAGTGAACTCATGTACCCAATATACACAGCCTTACACGTTCAACACCATTCTCACTGGCCCAACGCATGAATACACACATATACAATAAGGGACGTGCACACACAATACTTTCACACACAACATGCATGCAGGGTAAAAGTTAAAGAAAAGAAGTGGTGAGAAAAAATAAATAAATTGTGTGCAGCGAAGAAAAGGAAAGTTGCTGAGCATTTTGAGAGTAAAAATCAAAGATGGGATGAAACAAAATATGAGACAGAGAAAAAGGGAAAGAAATGTATAGGCATTGCATTCATTCACGACCTATATTCAAATCTATTATTATGCAAATCTCAGATTTAAAATTATAATCTCATTCTACTCTTAGCATAAGCATGCTGCAGAGAAGACTCGATAAGCTCAAATACGTATAAAATAAATAAGGTTAAACTATCGGCTTACAATTGGATGTCAGAAGTAGAGATGAATTCCCATTTATAAAATAAGTACTTCGAATTTCTCACCTTATTTCTGAACAGCGGCCTACTCAGGAATCCGACAATCGATTGAAACTTGATTTTGAATTGTGACACGATTCGTCGATTTGAATCTGCAGTCAGTTGAATCGGAATTCGCATGCTGTTTCAAATGATCTTGAATTGCTTCCGTTGTTAGCCTGATAGTTGATTAGTATTATAATTTTTTTATGTTATTTAAATTTTCGGTTTGGTTTTAAAGGAAGATGAAGGAAATCGAGATTGGGAAGGAGAATAGGGAAAGCTCAGGAACTATTTACCACTAGATTTTCAAGTCATTTTATTATTTGTTTATTCTCAACTTTAAAAAAAACATATTGCTACTTGTAATTTCCAAGGTATATACAACTACACATGTAATATGTATGTGTAAATAAATTTTAAATGTTTTATAAAACTTTTTATATTTAAATTTTCTATTAATAAATACATTTCTCAATCTAATAAATGCCTTTTCTAATTAATTTCTAATTTATATACATATCCTATTTTATATAAACGAATTTCTTTTAAAAGAAATTAATAAAAACAATTTATGTTCTCAATAAAATCAAATAAAAGACATTTTAAAGCCAAAGTATAATTTAAGATATATATATATATATCCTTTGAGCTTCAATTTAAATATCCAAATTCAAATTAAATTTCAAATTAAAATTAAAAATCCAATTAATGGACACATACTATTTTAACAATTTCAAATTCCATTTATATATAATAATTCTATTTAAAATCCATATATATATATATACAACGCAATTGTTATTATTGTTTGAAAATAACGATTTTGTCAGGTCTAAATAACTTATAAAGGTGATTATTAAACTCCCAGATATGAATAATTCAATACTTTTTATATTTTCTAATTTATTTACACATCCTGATATATTTTATTATCATAATTTTATCTGTTCGATTGATTAAAAAGTTAATTACCTATTTATCAGATGTCCAAAGCCCGGGTTATCACACAAAGATCAGAAAACAAAAAGAAATAGAAGAACATCACTTTATATTCAAGTTTGAAAAACAATTTACTGAAGAAAAGAAGGATCAAAATTATATCGTTTTCAAAACAGAAGTATCTCTGTTCATCCATATTTCAAGGTGAGTAAACATACAACTTTAAAATTTTAAATCTATGTATGGATTCATGAATAACTTTGTGTTTATTGTATTTTTTTAAATTATAGGTTCTGGATAAATAGATGTTGTACTGGGTAGTTTGAATAAGATGTTCTTCCTGTTTTTGGTTTCCTGAGCAAAGTGAAGAAAGAAAAAATCAAATAAACTTCATACAAAACCTTTTAGCTTAGGGTTTTTTTCTTACAAAACAAGTTGTTTAAAACTTGAATCACGGCTTAAAATTTGTTTTAAGCTTGAACATAAAGGGTTGTCTCTGTAACCATGATTTTACAGTAAAACAAATTTTTATGATAAATTCAAGTATTGTAAATCGTTGATTTAATTACATAACTTGAATGAATATACAAAGTTATGGTTTTTAAAATGAATATGATGATTTCTAATCAAGTATTCCCAGCGCAATTCGTATTTGAATAAAATATGCCTTTTGATCATTTTCTAACAATCGATCCAATACTGGGTATCAAAATTTTGTTTGAAGGAAGTTGAAACATTGACGATTGCAGGAAAATTATCATAGAATTTTTCTATTGCACAAATTTGAGGTACGAGTTCAAATTAGGGTAATATTCGAGTTTTTCTTCGTGTCTATGAATGAGGTGATTTCATCACCTCGGAGGCATCGAGCTTCGTGGGGTTCTGGGGGATGATGGTTAGTGCGTTGACATGATATGGCCGAAGTCACGAATTTTCTGGTGAACTACGCAGGGAGAACGAGGCGTTTCGGTTGGGTATGTTCAAGTTTCAGTTTCAACGAGAGGGTGAAAATTCGATTTCGAGTTTTCTGTGTTGAATCGAGTTTTGGGTTCAAGCGCAGGGATGAAGTGCGATTTGTCGATGGTTGCGACGGCTACCAGAACGGCGGCGCGATGTCATGCACGTGCACGACATCGTCTTCGTGTCAGGAAGATCGGGCCTAGGGAGAACTCGAGGGGACGTTCGAGAAAAAAGGTTTAAGGCTCGGGTTCTCTCTCGCGTTCGAATGGGTCGATTTAGCAGTGGGCTAAATTTAAAACTTAGCTTCAGAAGAAAAGAAAAAAAGAGAGAAAGAAAAAGGGAGAAGAAGAGGAGAGCAATGGGGAGAAATAATTTGACTCGAAGCTTGACTTGAGTATATTGGCTACACATCAGGTCGTTTAGCACTTAAACAAATTTAAGTTGGCAAATTTTTATACCCAGGTCAATATGCAAAAAAACCGAAGTAAAGGGCACTTTTGCTCAGGTGTGACTCGAGACAGCCTCGGGTTGGCCACCAGAATCAACATTTTCAGTTTTGAAAGTTTAAAAACATAAGTGTAAATGATTTCTAAAATTCATTCTTTATAAACTGAAAATGGTTTGTTAATGGAATTTGAAGTTAATGGCATTGAAATAATTATCTAAAGAAAATTAAGTTCAAAGATCTTTCAAACTCATTTTTTAAAGTAAAGTTTGTTTTAAAAAAATTAACTTGATATAATATTGAGAAGTTAATTAAATGTTCAAATTGTTAACTTAAACAAACTTATTCACAATAATTAAGTAATGATTTAACAATTTATGATTTGTAAATTACTTTGAAATTAATAATTAACTTAATAAAAACAAATAAAATTTAATTAACAATTAAGATTTAATTAATCATTGATTTAAATCAATCAATAAAAATATAATTATGCACTTAATCTATTAAATCGCACTCACATTGATTTAAAATAATTGTTCGGTACTGAATTGTTATTTCTATTGTGGTTGTGGTATTGTGTGATGTATATTGCTATGTACTGCACTATGTTGTGTTTTTGTTTTGTATTGATGTGAAAACCTATTAGCCGTAAAACGACATTTAAACTTCGATGCCATAAGGAATCGGATTTCAGTTAGTTATCCGAAAACCACATCGAACCTAATTTTTTGTGAATTACATAGTCCACATGTTTAAAAATTGACACGTGCTATTCAAGTTAGCCAGGAAAGGACCTTTGTGTCATATAAACCATTCCGAATAAGTGATACGACGAAATGGATGACCATTTGAGGACAGTGGTGAAGACCGGACGTCTTCAAGAACGATAGGATAATCTGTCGAATGACTTTGCACCGAGTTGCTCCGGTATAGAGTTCTTCATATGTGATGGGGAGTCCAATCGGGATTGTGGATGCCCGGATTACAAGGACTTCTTCGGAAGTGCCTTCGGTTCTGTTCGAACCCATAACGGACTTGTATGTATTGTATGTTTGACATTACATTTGAGATATAAAGAAGATTTCTTTCAAATACATTTCTGTTGGTGGCGGGGAATTTATTCTCTTAGCTTAACACCCTTCTCTGAGACATACGAGCTCAGAGGTTATGTAGTTGAAGGTTATCAGTAATATATATTCCCGACTTGGTAATGTGGCATGCTGTGTGCTGCTGATCGTTTGTTGATCAAAGCATGGCTTTGTAAAAGGCGTGGCTTTGTGGACGAGACTAAGTCGAACCTCACAACCCGGTAATGGTCGAAACAGGAAAGATGCAGCAAGGTTATTGGGGGTAGCGCCCCTTAGGGTATGTGCATTTCCTTCTGGATAGAAGTGGTATCATGGTATGGAGCCCGAATACTGAACTTATGTGGATATCGCAAACATATATATATATATATATATATATATATATATATATATATTACTTTGTGATTGTTTCTGGGGCCCCAGATAAAGGTTGGTTACAACCGGGGGATGGCGTACTCGTGTCAGTAGTTACCTAGTACAGAGGTAATCAGGCCTTGTGTTGGCAGAGATCCGGTTAGGTTCTCGGGTCGTCCCTCCAGAGGCGTACCCATGTGGCCCAGGAAGTTCCTTAGCCTCACCATTTGTTGGAAATCCAATTTCCAATACGAAACCCTGTACGGTTTTAGTTGTATAACCTGCCATTTACTTATGGTGGTCACCACTGTTTAGATGGTAGCTATAGTAGGCATAGTACGAAATGTCTATGATGGCTAAAATTAATATTATACTTTCGAAATGTTTTTCCACACTATTCACTAGTAATAATATTAAAGAAATTTTCTTGTACCAAGCATATTTGACTATCATAAGAAGAAATCTCTTCCAATCCTGCGATTGCATTGTGTGTGTGGCGGGATGTCTAATGGTAGTTTGATTTTTTAAAGCATACCGAAATTCTTTTATAAATCTAGTTTCTTTAAAAGCAACTGTTTTTGTTTACTCCTACCAGTCCCATGACTGACCTAGAGTTTATTGTTTCTTTCCTAAACTCTTGGTGTCCATAATTTCTACACGGGCAGCCTAGTAGTAGGTTTTCGTGTTATGGAGTAGCAGTATTTTGGTGCTCTTATCTTGGAGATATTCCAGAAGCTTTTGGAGATCTTAGGTGTTTAGTCTTTGGGAGTTCGCTATCGCTTCCTTCCTTTGAAGACTTTTTGGACATATGATCACTGTTGTACTATTATGATGTTTATTTGGAGTTGAGGTGTATGTATTAAAATACTCTGATGTTGTATCTGTAATGATATGGATGATATTCATTATGTTCCGCTGTTTTATATTCATCTGATGTTGTTATAAGCTCCATCCGAATTGAATTTGATGTTCGAATCTCCGACAGTCGAATACAAGTGAGATATTTGATGTCGACTTTTGAACGCTGAATTTTGGGTCATGACAAACTGGTATCAAAGCCAGGTTTCAATCTTAGGACCTATGGGTCAGGGGCCGAAGGTTGAATAAGAACTTTAGCTACAGAGTACAACACATTAGATGGCTCTTAGAGATAGGTGAAGTATACCCTAGAATGAGTATAATCAAGACGAAACTCCAAATTTTCTTAGTTCATTTCCTTTTACTGCTGATATTCCTTAAGATATTTCGTCCATATATCTAAATCAATTTTCTTACTAATTACAGATAGTAAGAATGAGTGGACGAAGAGGAAGAGGTAGGGGTCAAGGGAATGCCACAGTACCTAATAAAGATCCCCAACAGCAGTAGCAGCAATAGCTATCCAACAGCAGCCGAATCTGGCTGATTTATATAAGAATTTCTCAAAGCTTGGTGGCAAACCGTTCACCAGCAAGGAGTCAATTGTTGAGGCTTAAGCATGGGTAAAGTCATGTAAGAAATTTATTAAAGGGCTAAAGTTGCAAGACGATCAGAAGAGACTCATAGCTTCTTGGCAACTCCAAGAAGAAGCCTCAGCCTGGTAGGAAACAGTCATTATAGATGAACGGGAAGAAGAGTATACTTGGAATCGATTTAAGGAGGTGTTTGAAAAGCATTATATGCCGTCGGCAGGAATTTCCAGAATGTATCAAGAATTTTTGGATTTAAAGAAAGGAAGCTTGTTATTTGAGAAGTACTTAAATAAGTTCAACGAACTATCCCGTTTCGGTCCAGAGTTGTTAAACACGACTCTTAAGAAAAATGAAAGGTTCATCCGTGGAATGAACAAGAAGTATCACGAAAGGATGACAACACACGTCAAAGAATCTTTTTCTGATCTTATTGATATGGGATATAGGTATGCCACACTGGATATGCAGGAGATTCCAAGGGAAGGAGGAAATTCAAGTAATCAGAATTGGAAAAAAAAGGAAGTTTGGGGGCAAGAGGCCACAACAAGACAAGGATAAGAAAAGCATTCAAGGAAATTCGGCAAGAAATATAACTTGTTACAATTGCCAGGAGAAGGGCCATTATTCAAACAGCTGCAAAAACCCGAAGAAGCATGTTAAGAAGGAACAACCTGTGAGGAATGATCAAGGAGCTAAAGAATGTTATAATTGTCACATGTGGTTAAAAATTGCCCAGTAATGAAGCAAGCACAGGTGGAAAATGTTTATGCGATAAAGAAAGACCTTCAACTTCGAAAGCAAATAAAGAAAAAGGTGTTCTGGAAGGTAACCTTACTATTTATGATAGAGCTGTTAGAGTTTTATTTGGCACGGGAGCTTCACATAGCTTTATCTCCCAACAAACCGTAAATGAATTAGAACTTAAAGCTGAATTTGTTGACGATCCTATTTGCGTGAAAAATCCGGCTGGAGGTCCCGCAAATATTTGTTTTTGTTGTAAGAAAGTTCCTATTTCATATGCTTGCTATCAATTTCCTATCAACCTTTATATCCTCGAATTTAATGAATTTGAAATCTTACTCGGAATGAACTGGTTATCGAAATATGAAGCTAAATTGGATTGTAATAATCCGACAGTTTTAGTCAAAACAAACCTTGGAAATTTTATTGAAATCTCTTGTGAGGATCCGAGTCCAAAGAGAGATAGATTGATGTATACTTTGGGATATCCTGAACCCAGTTTGCAGTCTATACCTGTTGTTCGGGAATTTCTTGACGTATTTGAAGAAGTAAAATCCTTACCTCCACACAGAGAAATAAAATTTCGAATTAACTTAGTACCTAATGCCCATCCTATCATTTACGCAAGTCGCAGGATGGCACCTAGGGAAAGAATTGAATTAGTCAATCAAACTTAAGATTTGCTAAAGAAAGGATTGATTCGCCTAGTGTTTCTGAATGGGGTTCAACAGTCGTATTTGTGGCTAAATCGGACGGATCTTTGAGATTGTGTGTAGATTACCGCGATCTCAATAAACAAACTCTCAAGAACAAATTCCCTTTACCTAGGATTGACGATCTTTCGATCAACTTCCTGGCGCTCGATTCTTTTCTAAGATGGATTGAGCTCAGGGATTCCATCAGCTGCGAGTAGCCGAGGATTGTGTTCATTTAACTGCTTTCAGGGGTCCTAACGTGTTCTACGAATGGTTAGTTATGACCTTCAGACTAACCAACGCTCCCGCGTACTTCGTACATTTAATGACCCGAGTGTTTCGAGAAGTACTGAACAAATTTGTCCTTGTATTTATTGATGATATCTTGATTTACTCCAAAACTGAAGAGGAGCATGCTGAACATCTCAGAATTGTTTTGGAGATATTGAGGAGGAATATCATATTCGCTAAATTTTCAAAGTGTCACTTTTGGGTCAAAGAAGTCAGATTTCTCGGTCATATTGTTAATGAAGAAGGTATTTCTGTTGATCCAAGCAAGATTTCTGCAATTCTAGACTGGAACCGACCCACTACTCCTAGAGAAGTTCGAAGTTTTCTGGGTTTAGCGGGATATTACAGAAAGTTTGTACAGGATTTTTTTAAGTTGGCCAGCCCATTAACCAAGCTAACAATGAAAAATGCCAAGTTCAATTGGATGCCAAGATGTGATGAAGCTTTCCAGGAATTGAAAAGGAGATTAACTACTGCTCCTGTTATCACTATCATTAACGAGAACCAAGGCTTATCTGTCTATACTGACGCGTGTGGTGATAGGGTAGGTACGGTATTAATGCCGAATGGGAAGGTAGTTGCTTACGCGAGTAGACAATTACGTCCGCACGAGAGAAACTACCCAACACATGATTTGGGACTTTTGGCTGTTGTTTTCGCTTTAAAATTCTGACAACACTATCTTCTGGGTAAGAATCTTTTCAGCTTTCTTAACAATTTACGAAATTAACTAAATAAATATACTTAATAAACTCTTTTTTTAAGGTGAAAATTTTGATTTATTCACCGACCATAAATCCTTGAAATATCTCTTCACCCAGAAAGATCTGAATCTGCGACAACAACGTTGGTTGGAATTTCTAGCATCTTATGACCTGGATATTCCGTATACGCCAGGAAAGGCCAATGTAGTTGCAGACGCCTTAAGTAGAAAGCGCGCTATTCTTGCTCATTTTGTTATCGCTCCTACTCTTCTCAAAAGGATTGCGAGACAATAGAAAGAAGATGAGTTTCTTCGAGGAATGTATAAAAGAATATGTCAGGGTGAAGATACTAGTTTTGAGATAGATAATAGAGAAGTTATAAGATTGAAAGGAAGAATTTGTTTCCCTGACATTCCAGCGCTGAAATGTGAAATATTGGACGAATGCCACAAGTCCAAAATTTGCATCCATCCAGGAATTAATAAAATGTACCAAGATATCAAAAGAACTTTCTCGTGGAAGACAATGAAAAGGGACATATCTATTTATGTGAGTCGCTGTGTTACTTGTCAACAAATCAAAAGCGATCAAAAGAAAGTGGCCGGTTTACTTCAACCTTTGGAAGTACCAAAGTGGAAATGGGATCATGTATCGATGGATTTCATCGAAAAATTGCCACGAACCAAGAAGGGAAATGAAGCAATTTTGGTCATAGTGGACCGTCTAACCAAAACTGCTCACTTCATTCTAGTGAAATCCACTCAGACTGCAGCAAGCTTAGCAGAGCTATATATAAAGGAAATTGTTCGTCTCCATGGTATTCCCAACAGCATAGTGAGCGATCATGACCCGATCTTCACTAGCAGATTTTGGGAGGCATTCTAAGCCACTTTGGGAACAAAATTGAATTTCCGCACTACTTATCACCCACAATCTGATGGGCAGACTGAGAGGATCAACCGAATTTTAGAAGACCTTTTGCGTACTTGCGTTCTCGATTTTGGTGGTTCTTAGGAGGACCATTTGCATCTGTTCGAATTCTCTTATAACAACAGCTATCAGGCCAGTATAGAAATAGCTCCTTTCGAAGCTTTATATGGCCGTCCATGTCGATCACCTGTATGCTGGATTGAATCAGGTGATTGACTCATCCTTGGACCACATATGATTAAAAAAGCCACAGAGAAGGTTGATTTTATTCGAAAGAAATTAATAACTGCTCAAAGTCGTCAGAAGAACTATTATGACGGCCGAAGAAGAGATTTGGAATTTCAAGTTGGAGATTCTTTATTTCTTAAAGTGTCTCCAATGCGGGGTGTATTGAAGTTCGGGAAAACTGGAAAGCTAGCACCATGTTATATTGGTCCTTTTCCTATTCTGGAAAGGATTGGTCCTCCAGCATATCGAGTGCAGCTACCCAACTGGTTGTGTGGCGTGCATGATGTGTTCCACATTTCTAGTCTTCGGAAGTATGTGCACGATCTAGATGGTATTATTGAAGAAGCTGCTCAGTAGGATCTCGAAATCACTCCTAGCTTGGCAGTTAAAAGAGAGCCGATAAAGATTATAGATCGTGATGAGAAGCGATTGAGAAACAAAGTTGTGAAATTGGTTAAAGTTCAGTGGAGTGGCGATCCATTGGACTGCACTTGGGAAACTGAAGATAATATAAAGAAATCATATCCCAATTGCAGAGCAGACATCTCGACTTAAACTGTTAAGCCATTTTCTTATTTTTATGAATTCGTATATTCTTTGTTTGCGTTTCACTCTCTTTCAATTTCAAGGACGAAATTTTCTTAAGGAGGGGATACTGTAACATCCTAGAATTTGTTAATTTAAATTTAGTGACTTATTTGAACTTTTGAATTTAATTTGAAAAGTTTCAAGGGAGATAAAATATTATTAAATAAAAGAAAGATATATGCATATAAATAAATAATTTATAGTTTAAATTTTAAATAAATAATAAATATATAAAAATATATAACAAACAGGAAATTGTTTTAAACAATAAAATAAAATATATGTGATGAATTAAATGTTGTTAGTTAAAACGTTGAATAGAAATAAAATTTGGAATGTATGTTGTAATGAAATCATATAGTTATGAAAAGACATAGGAATACATATAAGGTTGTAAACAAAAAAAATATAAACAAGAAAACAATGAAGTAAAGAGTGTATTCAGCAATAAAACAAAGTCTCATGCAAAAGAAAGAAAAAATGTACTTATAAATAATCAAATCAAATAGCATAGGGTGTAAACATACAAGGATGAGGCATGAGCAATAAATGCCATCTACTCTCCAGCATGAACAAGATCACATCAGCCCAACTAAAGCATGGGTTTAGTCAACAGAAAAAAAATAAATATAAAATGCTGAGCAAAGAAAGTCTTGTGCTCGCCGATACCTCAGCCTGTACACAAATTCTTTATATACATGACTATTTGTTCCAATTCGTTCAAGGCAAAACCTAACAAAGATCAGAAAACAAAAAGAAATAGAAGAACATCACTTTATATTCAAGTTTGAATAACAATTTACTGAAGAAAAGAAGGATCAAAACGGTTTCTTTTTCAAAAAAGAAGCATCTCTGTTCATTCATATTTCAAGGAGAGTAAACATACAGCTTTAAAATTTTAAATCTATGTATAGATTTATGAATGACTTTTTGTTTGTTGTATATTTTTAAATTATTGGTTCTGGATAAATAGTTGTTGTACTGTGTAGTTTAAATAACCTGTTCATCCTGTTTTTGGTTTCCAGAGCAAAGTGAAGAAAGAAAAAATCAAATAAACTTCATACAAACCTTTTAGCTTAGGATTTTTTTTCTTACAAAACAAGTTATTTAAAACTTGAATCACGGCTTAATTTTTTTTAAGCTTGAACATAAAGGTTGTCGCCGTAACCAAGATTTTACAGTAAAATAAATTTGTATGATAAATTCAAGTATTGTAAATCATTGATTTAATTACATAACTTGAATGAATATACAAAGTTATGATTTTTAAAATGAATATGATGATTTCTAATCAAGTATTCCGAGTGCAGTTCGTATTTGAATGAAATATGCCTTTTGATCATTTTCTAACAATCGATCCAATACTGGGTATCGAGATTTTGTTTGAAGCAAGTTGAAACATTGACGATTGTAGGAAAATTATCAAAGAATTTTTCTATTGCATAAATTTGAGGTACGAGTTCAAATTAGGGTTATATTCGAGTTTTTCTTTGTGTTTGTGAATGAGGTGATTTCATCACCTCGGAGGCATCGAGCTTCGCGTGGTTCTGGAGGATGATGGCTTGGTGTGTTGACATGATATGGCCGAAGTCGCGAATTTTCTAGTGAACTACGCGAGGAGAACGAGGCGTTTAGGTTGGGTATGTTCAAGTTTCAGTTTCAACGAGAGGATGAAAATAGGATTTCGAGTTTTTTGTGTTGAATCGAGTTTTGGGTTCGAGCGTAGGGATGAAGTACGATTTGCCGATGGTTGCGATGGCCACTAGAATGGCGGCGCAACGTCGTGCACGTGCACGACGTCGTCTTCGTGTCAGCAAGATCGGGCCTGGGGAGAACACGAGGGGGCGTTCGAGAAAAGGGTTTAAGCCTCAGGTTCTCTCTCGCATTCGAATGGGTCGATTTAGAAGTAGGCTAAGTTTAAAACTTAGCTTAAGAAGAAAAAAAGAGAAAAAGAAAAGGGAGAAGAAGAGGAGAGCACGGGGGAGAAAGAAGTTGACTCGAAGCTTGACTCGAGTATATTGGCTACACATCAGGTCGTTTAGCACTTAAACAAATATAAGTTGGGAAATTTTTATACCCAGGTCGATTTGTGAAAAACACCGAAGTAAAGAGCATTTTTGCTCGGGTGTGACTCGAGACAGCCTCGGGTTGGCCACCAGAATCAACATTTCCAGCTTTGAAAGTTTAAAAACATAAGTGTAAATGATTTCTAAAATTCATTCTTTATAAACTAAAAATGGTTTGCTAATGGAATGTGAAGTTAATGTCATTGAAATAATTATTTGAAGAAAATTAATTTCAAAGACGTTTTAAACTCATTTTTTTAAGTAAAGTTTGTTTTAAAAAAATTAACTTGATATAATATTGAGAAGTTAATTAAATGTTCAAATTGTTAACTCAAACAAACTTACTCACAATAATTAAGTAATGATTTAACAGTATATGATTTGTAAATTACTTTGAAATTAATAATTAACTTAATAAAAACAAATAAAATTTAATTAACGATTAAGATTTAATTAATCATTGATTTAAATCAATCAATAAAAATATAATTATGTGGTTAATTTATAAAATCGCACTCACATTGATTTAAAATAATTGTTTGATACTGAATTATTATTTCTGTTGTGGTTGTGGTACTGTGTGACGTAGATTGCTATGTACTGCACTATGTTGTGTTTTTGTTCTGTATTGATGTGAAAACCTTGTTAGCCATAAAACAGCATTTAAACTTCGATGCGACAGGGAATCGAATTTCATTTAATTATCCGTAAACCACATCGAACCTAATTTTTTGTGAACGACATAGTCCACATGTTTAAAAATTGAAGCGCACTATTCGGTTTAGTCGGGAAAGGACCTTTGTGTCATATAAACCATTCTGAATAAGTGATACGACGAAACGGATGAGCATTTGAAGACGATGGTGAAGACCGGACGTCTTCGAGAACGATAGGATAACCTGTGGAATGACTCTGCACTGAGTTGTTCCGGTATAGAGTTCTCCATATGTGATGGGGAGTCCGAATGGGACTGTGGATGCCCAGATGACAAGGACTTCTTCGGAAGTGCCTTCGGTTATGTTCGAACCCAGAACAGACTTGTATGGATTGTATGTATGATATTACATTTGAGATATAAAGCAGATTTATTTCAAATACATTTCTGTTAGTGGCGGAGAATTATTTCTTTTAGCGTAACGCCCTTCTCTAAGACGTACGAGCTCAGAGATTATGTAGTTGAAGGTTATCAGTAATATATTCCCAACTTGGTAATGTGGCATGCTGAGTGCTACTGATCTTTATTGATCAAATCATGGCTTTGTGAAAAGCGTATCTTTGTGGACGAGACTTCGTCGAACCTCACAACCCGGTAATGGTCGAAACAGGAAAGATGAAGCAAGGTTATTGGGGGTAGCGCCCCTTAGGGTATGTGCATTTCCTTCTAGGTAGAAGTGGTATAATGGTATGGTGCCTAGATACTTAACTTATGTGGATATCGCAAACATATATATATACATATTACTTTGTGATTGTTGCTGGGGCCCCGGATAAAGGTTGGCTACAACCGGGGGATGGCATACTCATGTCAGTAGTTACCTAGTATATAGGTAACCCGGCCTTGTGTTGGCAGAGATCTGGTTAGTTTCTCGGGTCGTTCCTCCAGAGGCGTACCCATGTGGCCCAGGAAATTCCTTAGCCTGACCAATTGTTGGAAATCCAATTCCCAATACGAAACCCTGCACGCTTTTAGTTGTATAACCAACCATATACTTATGGTGGTCACCACTGTTTATATGGTAGCTATAGTAGGCATAGTACGTAATGTCTATGCTGGCTAAGATTAATATTATACTTTCGAAATGTTTTTCCACACTATGCACTTGTAATAATATCAAAGAAATTTTCTCATACCAAGCATATTTGACTATCATAAGAAAAAATCTCATCTAATTCTGCGATTGCATAGTGCTGTGGCGGGAGGTCTGGTGGTAGTTTCATTTTTTAAAGCATACAGAAATTCTTTTATAAATCTAGTTTCTTTGAAAGAAGCTGTTTTTGTTTACTCATACCAGTCCCACGACTGACCTAGAGTTTATTGTTTCTTTCCTAAACTCTGGGTGCCCATAATTTCTACACGGGCAGCGTAGTAACAGGCTTATGTGTTATGGAGTTATAGTATTTTGGAGCTCTTGTCTTGAAGATATTCTAGAAGCTTTTGGAGATCTCTGGTGTTTAGTCTTTGGGAGTTCGCTATCGCTTCCTTCCTTTGAAGACTTTTTGGATATATGATCACTGTTGTATTATTATGATGTTTATTTGGAGTTGAGGTGTATGTATTAAAATACTCTGACATAGTAATGGATATTATGTTGATGTTGTATCTGTAATGATATGTATGATATTCATTCTATTCCTCTATTTTATATTCATCTGATGTTGTTATAAGCTCCATTCTAACTGAAATTTGATGTTCGAATCCCCGGAAGTCGAATACAAGTGAGGTATTTGATGTCGACTTTTGAACGCTGAATTTTGGGTCGTGACACTTTAAGTCTTCAAACTGTTTTATAAACTCCTTTATCAAATCCAACTTTTTCTGCTCTATTCCTGGGTCTTGGAAACATATATAAATAATTACAAATCATTTACTTCAAAACATCACTATATAATAGTAACAATTAACCATAAAAATTATAAATAAATGAAAATTATTAACTTTAAAACATCTTAAAAATAATAATTTATAATTTCAAAATATTGTTTAAGAAACAATAATAATTAATCTTCACCCTTTTTATAAATAATTATAATAATTTATTTTCGAAACCTTATTAATAATTCTTATTATTAATTCCAGACCATAATTATTTGTGGAATAATTAATCTTTCAAATGGTAACATTTTGATAAATTCTTTAAAACCGTATTAACTGTTAATAAATAACGTTAAAATAGTACTAATATAATTAAATAACCTTAAACAATATTACTATAATTAAATAACTTTAAAAATATTAATATAATTAATTAGTTTTAAAAATATTAATTTAATCAAATAACATTAAAATAAAATTAATATAATTAAATAATCCTAATATAAGCTTACTATAAGTAAATAACCGTAACTACTCGGAATTTTAGGATATTTGAAATTGGAATATTTAATTGATTTAAAATATTCAGGTGTTGATTTTTAAATTGAATTTCAAATATAACTATTTATTGGGTAGTTATATTATTGAATTTAATAATTGTAAATTGGGTAAAATATAAAATATGGTGTTTCAAGCTTGTTAAAAATAATTCAAAGGCTTATAAAATTTGTATTAATAGTAATCAAGGCAATAAAAGTTTTAAACTTGTATTAAGAAATGATTTGTTCGGTTTTAAAAATATATCGTTTGAATTGATATTTAAAAATAGCCTTTCGAGGCACGTTCTCGCAATTTGACGAAACCTGTTCCATTGGATCCGTAATATCTTATTACTATTAGATTTCAAATTTCGTAGCTTTTGGAGTTATCATTTAGCCGTACAAGGTGTAAAAATGCTGAGATTTGTATCGAAAATTTAATATAACAACTGGGTCCAAAAATCCATCTTCTACATATGATCGAATTATGATTCGTAACCTTTTCCATTATGTTCGGAATAGGGATATAACATTATAAATGCCTAGCGGCACGCCTCGATAGGATGTCAGCATTTTGAGCTATGAATTCAGGACGATTTAAATTTAAATAGAATATATACTTTATTTTACTGGTCAACTAAATTTCACATCGGAGTTTTTTGCTTCATTTCAATCACTGTAGCAAATCCATTCAAGCATGCAAACTTCACAACCCCTTCATTCCATACCTCATGAAAACTTTTCAGACGAAATATCAGAGAAAATGTACATATATACATCGCGTCCCTCTTTAAGACATTCAAACTAAATGAAATTCAAAATCGAAATAAGAAAATAATGGTCGAACCTTGAATTCCTTTCTCCAGTATACCTCACTACCTCTCCTCTTCTTCATTTTCAAATTGAGTGTCGAAATCAAATCGCATAAAACTTCTTTTAACATTTTAGAGCGGCCTCCCCCAGATCTTTCAAAGAAAAATCAAATTTCATTCGATAAAATAATATAGTGGTCGGCGATTCAAAGCCAATATCGAAATCATAGCGATTCAAAAAAATATGGCAGCTACTCTCTTCATATCAGCGATTCGAGCATGGCAGTGTTGCGATCGGGCTATCAACGATGTTGTGGTCGTTCGCATAGTCGGCGGTGGAGATCGGGTTAGGTGACGAGGTCGAACGCTCGGTTCCTTAGTGCGCAATGTGGGTAGCATCGATGCTAGAAGGAAGGGGACGTGCCTGAAGTAGTAAGGTATTTGTTTTTATTTTTTTGTTTATACTTGATTTAATAAAAATACTTATACAAATTGAAAGAAAATAAGTATAAAGTTTAAAACAGAGGAAAAATAGAAAATAACAACAAGTTTTATAATACAATTTATTTTCTTCAATTTATAGATTTATAGATGTGTATGTACGTGTGTGTGTGTGTGTATATATACAGTAAAGCAAATTGCTGTTGTTATTTACTGAAACAGAAAACAAATTTTTAAATAAATATATATATATATAAATACACACACAAATTTTAATATATGTATGTATATATATAGGAAAACAGAAAAATTAGTTATATTGATAAAGTTTGAAAAAAATGAAAAGATGTTTAAAAACGTTGTAAAATTTATAAAAAGTAGATTTTTAAAATGTATATAGGTTGTTTTTTGTATATGTAGTTTCGAAGAAAAAAATAAAAAATAAATATACATATATAAATATTTTCGCTTATTAGTTTAATTTTAACATAATGCATTATGGAGATTAAATTGTTAAATTAACTTATTTAATTATTTTAGTTACTAAAAGTAATTTATTAAAAGGGAAATTATAAGTTTATAATTAAATTAATAGTTAATTAAATTAAATGGTAATGAATTTTTCGATTATTTCAAATATTAACAAATCTGTATAATGTTTATACAAGGTCAAAAATCGTGAAACCAGTCGAGATTGAGAAAGACTGCAAACAAAATCAAATGTGGGATTTTCTCGCTCGTTTTGATCACCTTGTTAAAACTAAATATTAAATTAAAATCATTGGACGTCGATTGATAAATTATGATTTATCTGTTGGATGATATTATATGATAATATATATATTTATATATTGGAGTGGTTGATACTCCCGCATAATAGCGGATGACCACATATACCGCGATATCCCCCTCAAAGTGGGATTGGTATTTTCTTTGTTGACTAACATCTGTGGAAGAAGGGAAAATATGTTGGAGGGATCCAATGGGATTCCTCAAAAATGTTTATTGTTTTTATATGTATATTGGTATATGACAGAATGAATAGATTGGTATGGATTGTATGAATTGAACTATTAAATGTTCAATAGCCTAGGAATTGAAATTGGTAATTTTAAATACCATAAATAATTAAGGTGTAAGAGTTTAGAAAGGAAATTTGAAAAGAAATTATTTATACTTAAAATTTGATTTATCTCGAAAAGGAATTCAGTAGATTAAAAAAATATTAGCCTGAGTTATACTTAACTGTTTGTAAATTGGTTTAAGCAAAAACTTGAAGTTAATATTATATACTAAGGGATTAAGGAGACATTGGAATCGACAAATAGTTTTTAAATAAAAATAGCATTTTATTAAGGGATAAAATTGTAAAATGGAATTATAAATAGAATTTGTTCTATAAATAAATGGAAAACTCAAAGGAGGTTATAAATTTATAAACAGGTTTATAAATAAGATAAAATGATATCGGTGGATATATGGAAAATATAAGTTAATGGTGAGAAGTTATATCGAGCAATGGGAATAGTTTTGAAAAGAAATAGCGTGGAATGTTTCGAATGTGAGGAATGGTGAATATGGTCGATGTGATACGAATTAAGAGGAAATTGTGAATTGAATTGGTGAATATTGGATTTTCTAAAAATATAATTTTTGTCGAGTAACATTAAATTGTTTTAAAAGGAATTTCTAAATCTACTATATTTATAAACTATTATTGGATTTTGAGTATTTGAAGTTAGTTATTATTTACTTAATGTTTGTTAAAATAAATTCTAATTTTTATAACTCCGCTTTGTAAATTTTATTAGTGACTGGATATAAATTTTTATATTGATATTTAATTTTACCCTAAACCATATTTTGAAAGTAAATCCATTTTTCTTATTCTATACAGGTATAGGTTTTAAAATGTTTTAAATTCGATTATAAATCCTCTTTAGATGAGAAGCGAAATTTATCAAATTTGATAAGGTTTTAGGAGAAAGAACTTATAATGGGGTTGTGGAAACTTTAAAAAAGTTTCAAGCATAAGATAAGTGAATTTCGGAAGATGAAATAAAATTCACAAAGGTAAGTGGAAGTGAAAACTGGAGTTTTTAATAAGCAAAGATGGCTTTGAAAATTAAAAAGGAAATTAATTCAGAAATTTCTGGGATTTATAGAATTCGTGTGAAACAAGTTGGGAATTTACAAATAAAATTGTAAATGGTTTTTGAGAAAAGAAATAGAAAATAAATGAATATTTTCCAAATGTTGAATATCAATTAAAGTTGGAAGAAATATTCTAAGTGTGAGATATGAGAATTGATATCTTGTGTAAATATTTTGAGATAAATAATTTGGAAAATTATTTAAGGCCTGATGGTTGCTTATGAATGTTAATTGATAAATAAATAACGGACTGTCAATATTGGACAATGCACTGAACGTTTCGAAAAGACCGGGATCAGATTTAATTATCCAAAAACCACATCGATCTGGTTTGAGCGTTTGCGAATGAAGACCGTGAAGATGATTCGATTTGTCTAGACCCAGGGCAACTTGTATGGACGAATGCTATCAGAACGTCGTCAGGAGCATGATGAGCATCGTAAGTGAATGTGTTCTAAAAAGGTAACACATAGCATCAAGCCTCATCAACCGAGAATGGCCAAAACTTGGGAGGTGCAGCAAGGCTAAGTGGGCAGCACCCAATTAGGATAAGGTCATCCCTGACTAGATGTCCCTTTTTATCCTGCTGTGTGGGCGGTTGCTGATCCCAACTGCGGGTTGATCTTATTTGGACTATCCAATAAGGGGGTTGCTCCGGTCTTGTGTTGCAGGAGTCGGGAGTGGTCCTTGGTACTCTGATCTTGGCCAAGTACTGTAACGATCCACTATTTTGGACCATTCAAATTGACAATAATCCACACATGTCAGAATTAAATGATGCAAAATAACAGATTGTAATAAAATATGGAGCAAATAAAATCAATCACACAGAATCATAGACACTGAAATATCAGAATAACTCGCAGCGGAAATTAAAATACTATAGTAGTTCATGAAGCTACTATAACAAAGTCTCAAAACAAGTACATGATATCAGTTTGAAACAACATATTAGAAATCCCAAATGCAAAGAAGTTCACTAATACAAGTGCTGAACTAGAACAAAAAAAATCGAAATAAATAGATAACTAGATAAACAGAATCTCCAGCGATTCCTAGCTCCAGAAAGAGAAATCCAAAGCCGTGAATACTCAGGCTGACCCGAGCTTAAAGAAAAACAAAAAACACTCGAGTCAGGACATTCATATACTTACATAATATAAACCAACTTAAGTGAACTGCAGTAAATGAACAAGTAACATAAAGGATGCTTCGAACCGCCTATCCTCTAAGGATTCGTTAAACTGTTTACGATGTAGTAATATTGCGTTATTATAATAATGTCTACAATAAAATAAACATACTTTAAAATAGCATTAAGGGCTTACCCATATAGCCCTTAACACGTAATTGTGCCAATAGTCTATACATTACCTGCATATCTCCTGATCGGGAGACTATGAGAAGATACTCTATAGGTACGACACAAATAGAAACTCGTAGTAAGGCTCGCTATGGTAGGTGACATGGCACGCGAGGTAATGTCAGGCTATATATACCAATTACACACACGGGCTGGTAGTAACGTAGCAGCCACTATATGCCCACCTCGAAACACACTCCCAAATCATAGGGTGGCCACCAAACAATTAAAAAGTAATAGAATGGTATCGAAGAAATGTGTCTGACCAGAGGAGCTACCCCTTTTGGCCCGAGATCGCTCTTGTTTTAGCCACCTTAAGCCAACTCATAGGAGTCGGGTTCACGTAATATACCTCAAGAATGTCGCCGCCATCCTACTTCATTCTGGAATCTCCACCGTCAAAATGGTTTTCGGTATCGACAGAGAGTACGTCCATATCCGATCCCGGTCTCTATAACAACCAATCGTTATTATAACCCGTGGTTATAAATTCCAAAAATGGTATTTTATACTTCGAAAATCAAATATCGTTTCAAATCCATTTCAAAATATCACAATATCGTATCTTTCCAAAACATCATTCATTTTTATTAAATTTAAATATCATTCCAAATCTCATTTCAAAATGGTTTATATTTCAAGTAAAAATACTCCATTTAAACCACTTAAAAATGATGTTATTATACTTAATTATCAAATATTAAATTCCCTAAATTTTAGCTTTTTTAGAGTTCATTTATTCACATAAATTCATTAAAACATTGTAATTTCAGCTTTCGTGGCATTTAGAAAATGCTATGGTAAGTTACATTTGAAACCAATTCAATTCAGCAAATACAACATTTAAAACTGTTGTAACAGTTCAGGTTCAAGTTTTAGTTTCTGCAACTACAACACTTACAAAGTGCTGTAATATCACTTAGTTAAATTTTAGCTATAGTTCATTTGTATTAACTACAACACTTATAAAATGTTGTAATATCCTTTACTATGAATTCAAGTTAACTTAAGAAATTATAGCATTTCTAGAGTGCCGTTAATTAAATTTCCTGATTTCAACACAATTTCAAAACAAATTAAACTTTGATTTTTATTCCTTTAACTTATAAAAATCATATTTTCACACTCAAAAATGTTCATTTAAATACCCTTTAATTTATGATTTTTTAAAGTAAATTTTACACATAAAATCATATTTTTAAATAATTCACTTATTAAATTCAATCATGCCAATTTCTATTCTTTATGTTTTAAAAATTAACTTAATGCTTAAGTTTAAATTTCCATTTCAAAATATAACTTCTTTTTCATTTTTGTTCACTTAATTTAAAATTCACTTTTAAACAAAATTCTCACATTTCAAATCTAAGTTATATTTCAAATTTCAACTTAACCATTTATTTATTTCACACTTTAACTTGTAGAAAAAGCATTGGCACTTTATAAAATTATTTTAAATTCAATTTTAAATTAAATTATCATAAATTTACAATTTTAAAATACTTTATAAAATTCCAGAAAATATATACATCAACCACGGGTTTGTATAGTATTTTCTAACCTAGGTCAGCTGATACGGATAATATATCATTTCAATCCACAATTTACAAAGAAAAATCCAGATTCTATCATTTCAAACCTGCAGTCCCAAGTGAAATAAACAAAAATCGTTCAGGCCTATCATTTCAGCCCATAACGATTTTTCCCTATTCTAAAGTCTGTTCGGGCATGTATCATTTCAACCCATAGTGATTCTATTCTACAGGGAACTTGTAGTGTGAGAAATAGATATTAACAAACAATATAGCATCACACAGTAGTAACAGATGATATGACGGGTTTATAAACAGGTTCAACATCATATGATCCATATCACAGGCAGGTATAACATGATAATATTATTCTACACATTCACTTGCTATCAATTTGCTAATTATATAAGTATAGATATCATGTGTGAATACTCACCGCTTCAAGCTGGAGATAGCAAAACAAAACACATAGAATAAACCCCAGAAAGCACGATAGCACGACTACGGATTCAAGTAAGGGAAGGGCCAAGATGATTATCTTGTACACAACAAACAAAACAAGATACTGCAACATAAATTTACAACACAAATATCATTGAATAACTTGAAGTAAAAAGCAACAAAGAACTACACAACTTGAACTTGCTTTCACCACTCGTATGATCGGCCATGGCTATGTATTTGGGTCGGGTATGGGTCAATACGGCTCGGCTAGTAAGGAGATGAAGGGGTAGGGGTGTTAATATGAAACATACACAAGGTCAAGGCAACATATTGGAGTTTTGGTGACATTCTTGGCTCGGCCATGGGAAAGTGGTGACTCGGCCATACACAAGGTCACGGCTTCAAATCTTTTTGTCCTCGAAAGAACAAACAAGGAAAATAAAGAAAGCAAGATAGAAAGGCAAATAGTATCTGAAATGAACAATTCCAGATTCGAAGCACGAATGCTCTCCTCCGTCTCCCAGATGCAATCTCTATCATCAATACTCCACTGTACTTTGACCAGACTAATAGTTTTCCTTCTTAGCTGCTTCGTACCTCTGTCGACAATACGAAGTGGCTTCTACTCGACAGTTAGATTAGGCTAAATGTACAAACCATCAAGAGCAGAAAGCTGAACAATAAGAGATGGGTCATGAAGATTCCGGCGAAGACGAGAGACATGGAATACATTATGTACCCCAGAAAGCTTCTCGAGAAAATCCAGACGATAAGCCAAAGAATCAACTCTTTCCACTATGTGGAAAGGACCAATGAATCTAGGAAAAGCTTCCCTCTACGACCAAAACGAAGGACGTTCCTTAAGGGAGAGACCTTAAGGAAAACCTGATCACCAACAGCAAACTCCAAACTCTGCCTACGCCTATCAGCGTACTTCTTCTGCCTATCCTAAGCAACTCTTAACTTCCTCTTAATCTCCTCAACACTCTCAGAAGCCTGCAAAAACAAATCGGGACCGAGAACCAAACGATTACCGGATTCAATCCAGCAAGATGGAGATCTACAAGGTCGTCTGTAAAGAGCAGCAAACAGAGACATTTTAATACTGGCCTGAATTCAGAGATGGAAAGAGATAGATAAAGGATTAAAATAAGCTTAAAACAGAAGATTAGATTATACCTGATAACTATTATTGTAGGTGAATTCGACAAGATGGAGATGATCTTCCCGAGATCCTCCATAATCAAGCACACAAGCATCAAGAAGATCTTCGAGAATCTGAGTCACTCTTTCTGTCTGACCGACGGTCCGAGGATGGTAAGCAGTGCTCAAATTCAGATGTGCACCCAAAGATTCCTGAAAAGATTTATAAAACTAACTTGTAAAGATAGGATCACGATCACAAACAATACTGAGAGGAACACCACGGAGACGAACAATCTCTCTCATGTAGTTCTTAGATGAGCTAGAAGCAGAAAGAGTAGACATGACCGGAATGAAATGTGCGTACTTCGTCAGTCTATCCACAATAACCCAGATAATCTCATTACCCCTCCTAGTCCTCGGTAATCTATCAATAAAATCCACGGAAACCTATTCCCACTTCCAATTGGGAATCTCAAGGGGCTGCAACAAACCAGGGGTCTTCAGATGATTGGCCTTGACTTGCTGACAAATCGCACACCGACTAACAAAGATAGAGAGATCTCGCTTCATCCCTCTCCACCAATAAAGCATCTTCGTATCTTAATACATCCTCGACACACCAGGATGAATTGAAAGTCTGGATCAATGATTCTCCCGAAGTAACTCTTGCCTCAATCCATCAACATTTGGGACACAAATCCTACCATTAATCCTCAAAATCCCACTATCATCGATCTAAACACCACTACTACCACTACTACTCCCTCCAACCCTACTAAGAACACTCTCCTTCATCAATCTAAGCATCCCATCCTCACCTGCCTAGCCTTTATAAGATCCAAAAGAGGGGAAGAAACAACAAGCTGACACAACAAAGCCATCTTCCGACTCAGAGCATCGGCCACAACACTACCTTTACCGGGAGTATAGCTAATATCGAGGTCGTAAGAAGCGAGAAACTCAAGCCAATGAATTTTCCTCTGTTTCAAATCCTTCTGGATGGAGATATATCTCAAAGACTGATGATCGATGAAAAGCTCAAACCTAGCTCCCAGAAGATGATGCCTCTAGAGCATCAAAGCAAAGACAACAGCAAGCAACTCTAAATCATGAGCAGCATAATTAGCCTCATGGGTTTTCAACAAAGTACTGGCACAGGAAATGACCCTACCATCTTGCAAGAGAACATCACCTAATCCCTCACGATTTGCATCAGTATGTACCGTCAATCCCTCATTTCCATTCGGAACAGTAAGAACTGGTGCGGATGTTAGCTTGCTCTTTAACTCATCGAATGCAACTTCACACTTCTTATCCCATATTAACTTAGCATTCATACGATTCAAAGAAGTGAGAGGTGCAGCAATCCGAGCAAAATTCTCAATGAAACTACGGTAATAACCGGCAAGGCCCAGAAAACTACGAATATCAGAAGGATTCTTAGGAGTTTCCCAATCCGGAAACAGAATAGGGAGAAATAAGAACAATCGAAAAGTAGAATAATGAAACGAAGAAGGAAAAAGAGAAAGAAAGACTAATATTGATCGCATCGATCTTGGCTGGATCAACAGATACTCCATTACCAGATACAATATGTCCAAGAAATCAGACCTCATCCTTCTAGAAATGGCATTTAGAAATTTTAGCCTTCAATTGATGATTTCTAAAAATTTCTAAAACATATTTCAAGTGCGACTCATGCTCTTTCTTGGTCTTAGAAAAGACAAGGATATCATCAACAAAGACTTGAACAAATTTATTAATCACATCATGAAAAACATGATTCATCAAATCAACAAAGAAAGCAGGAGCATTAGTCAGTCCAAAAGGCATGACTAACCATTCATAAAACCCATTCTCCGTACGGAAAGCAGTCTTGGGAATGCTATCCTCAGCAACTCTTAGTTGGTGAAAACCTACGGCAAGATCAAGCTGAGCGAAAATAGTGGCACCATAAAGTTGATCAAACATTTCATTGATACGAGGCATTGGATATCCGTTTTTTATAGTGAGCTTGTTCAGCTGCCTATAATCAGCACTCATCCTCAAAGATCCAACGCACTTGGTGACGAAAACCACCATTGCTCCCCGTTCTGAATGGCTAGGTCAGATCAGACTTTTAGAGAACAATTCCTAAATTTGTTTTCCCAACTCAACCTTCTCGTGGGGTGCCATTCTTCTAGGAGGAAGAACTACAGGTCAAGCTCCAGAAATAAGATCAATGCGGAAATCAATTTCCCGCATAGGAGGTAAAGCATTGACTTCACCAAATACATCTAGATAGAATCTGACCACACGGGTCGAATGAAGATCACCAGCTGAAGAATCTATAGAATGAATAAAACTGCCAGCAAAATCCTGAGGCATGCGGCACTGAATAGTCAACGAATTTCCTTGATCATCAATAAGATAATCTGACCGGGCTTTACATGATATATGGGCATCATGCCTACCCAAACAATCACTTCCAAGCAATGGATCAAAAGCATCGAAGCCCAAAATATGGAAATCACCACTGAATCAATGATCAGAATAGAGAATTTTCACTTGCTTACAAATCCAATTAAGGTTTGCGGGACCCGCAATTGGATTTGAAACACATAAAGGTACATAATCATAATCAGGAGAATGGAGATGCTCAAACTTATCACATATATCAACAGAAATGAAACTATGGGAGCCCCAGTATCAAATAAAACACGAATATGATGCTGAAATAAAGAAAAGGTGCCCTGAAGAGTACCTTGGTCATCACTAGGAGCAGAAGCAGGTGCCAGAGCTGGAGAAGATGCGGAGGTGACAGCAAATATATCGAAAGGCTTTCCCTTCTACTGGGTAGGGCAATCCTTCTTGAAATGGCTAGGCTAAAGATAGATATGACAGAGATCACGCCTCACCAACTGTGCAGGTGGAGGAATAGCAGCACCAGCTAAAGTAGGGCAACCATTGGCATAGTATCCCTTCTGATCACATCTGAAGCAGGTGATGGTAGAAAGGTCAGCAGGCTCCCTCTGAGAAGGAGAAGATGACGAGGATCCCAAACCCGGATTCTTGAGCCAATTCTTCTTCTGCTGGTGGAAATTAAGCTTACGCTTCTTAGAGTTAGCAGAGGAAGACCGAGATGAAGGAGCACCAGAAACAACAGGACCCTTAGAAGTAGGGTTCTCATATCGGATAGCCATATCCATAAGCTGGGTAAAAGTTCCATGAACATGAGAAATGTGATGATCATAATACTCAGGATGAGCACCGGCTATGAACTTCTCATTGTTCTTGAGAGGAGTGTCTATCAGGCTAGGACCAAACTTGGAAAGTTCATTGAACTTCCTCTAATACCTAGAAAAAGACATACTTCCCGGCTTGAGATCCATGAACTCTCTATAAAGCTGGGATTTCCCGGCCTCGGCATCGACTTAGCAATGAAAGTATCCTTGAAAAGATGATAGATAAACTTAGAAAAGGCACGAAGAGATAGAAAAACAAAATTCAAAGAAACACGAGAGGATACCTAAACTGCTACCAAATAAGATAAGCCTCAACGGTGTTTGCCGTAACAGACACCCACCAATCTAGGGCATCCTCTGTAACGACCCGCCGCTCTGGCCGCCTCTAGTCGGTAATTAAACCAACCAGAAACGTTCAGAATGACAGATTGTTATTTAGTTTATAACATTTAAACAGAATCAGTCACAGAATCACAGAAACAATAATATATTTTATAAATAAACTTTTCTTTTATATACAAGTATCAGAGTTATAAAGTGAATTACATTTTATACAGCGGAACAATTTTTATTAAGTACAAGAAAAATCTCTTGAAAAACTTTGGTGGAGTCCTTTAATCCCCCTCGAATTTAACTTCGCTGCGAGAAAATCTCCAAGCTGCAAAAATACTCGGTCTGACCCGAGCGTTAATTGCAAAACACAAAAACACTCGAGTCAGGATTAATCTTAATTCAAGTAATTAAATTTGCAATGAATTGAAATAAAATGGTAACAGAGATGATGAAACAAATGAACTAATTTAAAATCTATTTTAGATTTTTACATTAACAATTTCAATTTTTTTTTAAATTCTGTCGAACGTGTATGGCTGCAGTACACACGTGTACTCATACCCATGTGCACTGCCTCGCCAACACATGTGTGCACCAACAAGAGCAAGCGTGCAAGTGCAAATCACAAAGATCACAAAGGAATGCTCAAAGCAAAACTAGTGCCAACTTGAACAAAAACATGAAGCAAACAAACATGCAGCAGCCAGCATGCAACAGGGGTCTAACAGTGAAACAAGTACAGGGAGCAGCAGAGGTAACGAAATAATTCTACTTAAATTTTTAAATTTATGATGGTTACTCTCAACATACATATCAACATACAACCAGATATGCACAAGTCATCAATCAAGCAAAATTTAATATTAAGTTTTTTTTTAAACAGAAAGTGTTACTCATAAACACACTATTTAACATACTATCAGGTATATAAACACAAGCATATTCATTTCAGTCATAAAACAAGCAACAGCTTATACTTAAATTTTATTTTGAGAAAAGAAGTTACTCACATTGTTAACAGGAAGACAGTTTCTATTTCTAAATCTGGGATCTTGCTTGATTACTTAATCTTTTGCTTCAATAAATTTTTTTTTATATTGTTACAAGCATATTCCTTTTAAAATTTATAACTTAAATTCATTTAAATGGGAAGATACTAATTTTCCTATTTAGTTTGAGTCTGCAATTTTAAAACAGAGAGGAGCAAAAACATGATACAGGTGAACAATGCAACTAAATGAAACAACGGACAGGACAAGTACAGTGATACTTAATGCTACCAAAGACCAACAGCAAAATGGACTGCAACAATCATGTATGCAGACCAGACCAGACCAAACAAAGCATACATGAATGTATGTATAAGAATGAACAGAAATTACAAAGTGCAGTGGAACTACAGAAATGCACCAATGCAACAAAATTTAAAAACTCTTAATGACAATCTTAATGATGCCATATATGGTTGTGCAGACAACAATACAAGTACACCAAAAAAAAAACATGATCAGTACCCAAACAAGCAGCTGCAGTAGTGTGGAAGTTGAAATTTCATGGAAGTATGCCAGAGAACTTAAAGCAATGAATCAAGTCAAGACCAATGAGACTGGGTTCAACACAGTGACCCAAACAGTTTGAGAAAACAAGTGTAAGGCAGCAAAAACATAAGCAACTTGGGTGAACACATTTCCATGTAACCATCTAGTTTACAGGATCATAGCAATAAGTAAATGAGACAAACCCAGTCAATCTTTTAAAGCAAAGTAGGCACCTAACCAAAACAATACATCTCAACAAAACAATTCTCAGGTTCGCGAGCATAGGAACTGGGTTTAAAAATTTAAAAATTTGCTCACATATTTGATGATTTATATGATGTTCTTGATTCTTCATATTTATTCATAAAAACTTCAGACCCCAAATGTTTCAAATCCTTAAAATTTTCCCCAAAACCATCTTTTAGCCTATCACAGCACTACTTCCCAAATTTACAACTAAATATTATGTCTCCTGATCTAAAAATCATGTTTTCAAGACATTTTGATTACAGAGAAGTTCCTGTTTCCAATTCACCTTATTTTAATTCCTTATGCTTCAGTTTATCTTTAACAAACACATTTGTTTGTAATCCATTTCTCAAAAATGGTTAGGTTATGAAACTACTAAAAGTTGGAATTTAAATGCCTAAGTCAGATACATCAGCAATTACTGATACAACCCAAAGCATACATACTTATATAAGTATATAGTAATCACTTTGTAAACATTAAAATCTGGAAACAGAGATATAAGCTCATGCACAGTAAATGCAAGCATATTTCAACAACTAAACAAACATTTCAAATGTAAATCCAACGCATTTAAACCATAAAAGCAAGTTCAAGGGGAGTTTGCTCACCTATTTTCTCCTAGCTGTTATTTTCTTATTTTCCAGTAAACTAAAGTTTCTTTTTAACTTAACAAAATTTTAAACCATATATATATATATATATTTTTTTAAAACATACTTTGTTCAAGATTCATATACTATTAAAGATTGACTCAACAGCACTCAAGTTTTACTAAATTTTGGACCTGAAATTTAGAAAGACTGTCATAATCATAAAACAGTAACCTATACTCATAAACTAATACATGCAAAACTATATAGTATATTGCAAATCTGTATATTTAAACTAACCCAGATACATATTTACTTCATTGTATACACAGAATATCATCATAAAACAGCCATACAAAACATACACTTTTAAATTGAAACTTGAAATATACATATAAGTTTTATTTATAGCAGTTTTAAATTGAAACTTGAAATCTAAACTGTTAATTCAAAACAGAAAGGAGCATCTTCACTATACAGGCATGCATCCATAAATTTACACATATATACTTGCAAATATATTCCATCCAAGATCATCACATGCAGCAACAACAAGCAAGCAAAGTTTTGATATAGCATCTGTTCTTATCAATTTAAATCAAGTACTTGGTAGCATCTGTTCTTATTAGTTTAAAAACAAATTTCACATAGTATCTGTTCTTATCAGTAGAAAAAAACCAGTTTCAAATAACATCTGTTCTTATCAGTATAAAAAATCAAAATATCAGAGCAAATGATAGCGAATAACAACCAACAACCAACATGCAGTGTGTTATCTGTTCCTATCAGTTTAGAATTCAAAGTAGCCGAGCAAATGATAATGAATAACCCCCAAATCATAGCATGCAACCAAGCATTCAATTCAAACAGATCTAAATACTTGAATCAAAATTAATCGTGAGAAAACTCACCTTATCACGAATTGGAGCAGCCGCGAGCTACTGAAGCCGAGGCCTTCGATTTTGAAATGCCACAGCTTGGAAAAGAGGAATCGAGCAGCCATGAATTCGTGAAGCCCTAATTTTTTTTTTTTTTGGAACGAAGCCGAAAGACGAGCCACCGTTATCATTTCCTCGTTTGATTTTTAGATTTAGGTTTTCTTTTTCTTTCTTTTTTTTTTTTCCGATCTGCTTTGAAATGATGAAGGGGGTATCGGCCGCCATTGTTATGTTTTCTTTGAATTTTAGGGTTACGAATGAAATAGAGAAGGGATCGAGTATAGCCTTAGATAATATTACAGCACTTAAGCAAAACCATGGGCTAAGAAAGTTGTAAAGCCCACCTAATTCCTTAAACAAAAATTTTGAAGGGAATTTAAATAAATTTACAAACTTCAAGCTCAAATTTTTAAATTCAAATATGTTCTTCATATTAACTTGAAAAATTCAAATAGCCTCATAGTTTCAAATCCAAATTTTAATTCAACTATTAATTTACATAAGAAATAATCCTTATATCCAAGTTTTTTTTTTCTTAAGTCATTAGTTTAAATTTATAATACAAATTTAATATTCAATTTCAACTCCAAAGTCAAGTTTAAATTTTTATTCAGCTTTGTATAGAGTAAATTTTAAAATTTAATCACCAATTTCATAGAAATGTTTTATATAGCATTGGGAATTCAATTTAAATTATCATTCAAATACTTAAAATTAATTAAATATTCACAATTTAAATTGTTCAAAATTTAGGAACGTTACAATCTCCCCTCCTTAAAAGAATTTCGTCCCGAAATTACAAGTAAGGAGAAATGATTGTTGAAATTTCACTAATATTTATATTTTACACACTTTTATCAAGTTTGAAACTTATTAAAAATAAATGAATGCAGGATTCATTCTATTTGTTTTATCTCACTAGCTTTGTTTATTAACTCATTTGTCTATTATTTTCTACAATCAAGACACAAAAATCTTTACTAAAATTTCCAACTTACAAAAACCCAAATTTTAAATTTGAACTTCTTCATTTAAGAAATTTACATAGTATAACTTTTCCAAAGCTGTGGACTTTCAAAACATTTCAAAAATCCTCTCCCTTAATTTATTAAGTTAGAATTTATGTCACTTTAATTTCAGATAATTGATTTTCTATTTAAAGTTTGAAAATACTTGCTAACTCGAAATTTAACAAGTCTACTGTCGTTCTTAAAGACATTAGGCATACGCTGGCCAGGTGCAAGTCTAACAATCTCCAAGTACTAAATATACTAGCTTCAATTCCCAGTGAAAATACCTTTTTAAAAATTCTTTTAAAAATGGATATGGAAAGCACATTCCCCCATGGATCACAGTTTACTCGGCGGTTCCGCTACTATCCCAGTAGAGTCGCTTGTAACTATGGATATCTCATCCCTTGAATTTCGCCATGGTTGTTGCCAAAGATCGCGGTTCACACGGCGGTTACGCTACTATCCCAGTAGAATCGCTCGTGACCGTAGGCATCTCGCCCCTCGAATTACGCTTTGGTTTGTAGATTGCAGTTTACACAGCGGTTACGCCACTATCCCAGTGGAATCGCTTGTAACTGTAGGCATCACGCCCCTCAAATTACGCTACCACCCGAGTGTAACTAGATCGCGGTATACACGGCGGTTACGCCACTATCCCAGTGGAATCGCTTGTAACCGTAGGCATCTCGCCCCTCGAATTACGCTAGCACACTATACCAGTCCAAAAGGACATTCCAACTAATGGAAATACTACGTAGCTACGATTTTCAAATGGACACTCATCTCGAGTTCCAACAACCTTCACAAATGTTTAAATGGAAGGTACTTTTCCATATCCTCAATTTGGAAAACATAATATTATACATACATATATAATATTTCATTTCACATTTAGTACATATCATACTCATGTACTTACATAAGTTTTCCATAACAATTACTTTTCCAAACTAAATGGTTTTCGAATTAATCGTATTCACACATATACGTTATGAAAACCACAATATTTCATACCCATAACAAATAGAGGATTCACAAATTTTCCATTTCATTATCCATTTAAAATTTTCCTCTAAGCCGATTTGGAAATTTAAGGTTATCTCAAACCTAATTCACATTCATAATCCAATTTATTATCGACTTCACACTCGATTTGGATTTCACGTTACATCGTCAATCCTCAACACATAATTGATGTCTATCGATATATAACCTCTGAGCTCGTACGTCTCAGAGAAGGGTGTTAAGCTAAGAGAATAAATTCTCCGCCACCAACAAATATATATTTAATAGAGATCAATTGATATGTCGTCAATTCACGACGTTAGACATACAATCCAAATCATCCATTTAAAATTCAAAGTTCAACTTACATTGTTTTTGCGTGTCAAAGTTAAACTCAATTTAACTCAAAATTCAATCACTTGAAATTTTTTTTTTTTTTTTCCTCCAAGTTGAACTAAGTGTTCAAATTTCCCAAAAATAATATCTTTACAAGATATAAAATTTTTCACACTTAACCATTTGAAACAAATTCAAATATTCACTTTTCAATTTATCTTTAAAAGATAAAATCTCAAAACATTTACTTTTCACTTTATCTTGAAAAGATAAAATTTCAAACCTTTCATTTCATATTGGAAAATATTTCCATACTTATTCAATAATAAGTAATTTACAAATCCATTTATTTTCAACATTTTGAAAATATTTGATATACTTAAACCAAAATCAAATATATATTTCATTCTTAAAAGAAATCATTCTTTTAAACACATTTCAAAACAACTTAAAATGAATTTACTTCATTTCATAGTGTTGCTTCCCAAAAACATTCCCATTTAAGTTTTTCAACTTCAACTTAATTCATAGTTTGAATTCTGCATACATTTCAAAATATTGGTTTTAAACCAACTTCAAATTTCCAATATTAAGTTTTCCACTTAACTTATTTCCATGCCCATTCAAATTCAAATTCTTCATTGCATCAATTTAAATCTCTTATAAATTTTCATTAGATTCATATCTCTTTTTATATCTCATTTATTGTCCAAAACCATAGATATAACACCTTTAATAAGTTACAATAATTTACTTATCAAAATAAGTCATTTGCGGAATTTACAAACATCTTTAGAAATTCCATTTCTATTTATAAAACTTCGATTTATAATCTCCTTTACTAATTTGATTCAATTCAATTCATATAACTTAGTTATATACCCAAAATCCATATTATAAGTTAAATACTTATAATCCATTTATTTACTAAATCGTTCTTCACAACATTTGAAATCAATTTTCAAAGAATTCAAAATTAAATTTCCAAGTTATAGTTCAATAATCCATTTGATTATAATCAAATTGACATATCATTTTATTTTCCAATTACTACTTTGAAGATATTCAAAATATTTGATTTAAGCCAATTTAAACCAATTCATTAATTCACTTAACTCATATTTCATTTTCCATAACTCTCAAAAATTCGATAATGAGTTTCCGAATGATCGAAACTCAAGTCTAACGAAACCTCACCGAAGAGAAACGGTCGCAAACCTAAATTTAGAGAGGGGAATCTTCAAAAAAATTCTAATTTTCAAAATACTTTTTATTTTAAAGAAAACAATTTTAAACTTCTTTAGATTTGAAAACACTTTCTTTGAAGTGGTTCTAGTAACTATTCATATTAAATGCCATAAACTAAGCTTTGTGTAAACCAAAGCTCTGATACCACTTTGTAACGACCCGCCGCTCTGACCGCCTCTAGTCGGTAATTAAACCAACCAGAAACGTTCATAATGACGGATTGTTATTTAGTTTATAACATTTAAACAGAATCAGTCACAGAATCACAGAAACAATAATATATTTTATAAATAAACTTTTCTTTTATATACAAGTATCAGAGTTATACAGTGAATTACATTTTATACAGCGGAACAATTTTTATTAAGTACAAGAAAAATCTCTTGAAAAACTTTGGTGGAGTCCTTTAATCCCCCTCGAATTTAACTTCGCTGCGAGAAAATCTCCAAGCTGCAAAAATACTCGGTCTGACCCGAGCGTTAATTGCAAAACACAAAAACACTCGAGTCAGGATTAATCTTAATTCAAGTAATTAAATTTGCAATGAATTGAAATAAAATGGTAACAGAGATGATGAAACAAATGAACTAATTTAAAATCTATTTTAGATTTTTACATTAACAATTTCAATTTTTTTTTAAATTCTGTAGAACGTGTATGGCTGCAGTACACACGTGTACTCATACCCATGTGCACTGCCTCGCCAACACATGTGTGCACCAACAAGAGCAAGCGTGCAAGTGCAAATCACAAAGATCACAAAGGAATGCTCAAAGCAAAACTAGTGCCAACTTGAACAAAAACATGAAGCAAACAAACATGCAGCAGCCAACATGCAACAGGGGTCTAACAGTGAAACAAGTACAGGGAGCAGCAGAGGTAACGAAATAATTCTACTTAAATTTTTAAATTTATGATGGTTACTCTCAACATACATATCAACATACAACCAGATATGCACAAGTCATCAATCAAGCAAAATTTAATATTAAGTTTTTTTTTAAACAGAAAGTGTTACTCATAAACACACTATTTAACATACTATCAGGTATATAAACACAAGCATATTCATTTCAGTCATAAAACAAGCAACAGCTTATACTTAAATTTTATTTTGAGAAAAGAAGTTACTCACATTGTTAACAGGAAGACAGTTTCTATTTCTAAATCTGGGATCTTGCTTGATTACTTAATCTTTTGCTTCAATAAATTTTTTTTTATATTGTTACAAGCATATTCCTTTTAAAATTTATAACTTAAATTCATTTAAATGGGAAGATACTAATTTTCCTATTTAGTTTGAGTCTGCAATTTTAAAACAGAGAGGAGCAAAAACATGATACAGGTGAACAATGCAACTAAATGAAACAGCGGACAGGACAAGTACAGTGATACTTAATGCTACCAAAGACCAACAGCAAAATGGACTGCAACAATCATGTATGCAGACCAGACCAGACCAAACAAAGCATACATGAATGTATGTATAAGAATGAACAGAAATTACAAAGTGCAGTGGAACTACAGAAATGCACCAATGCAACAAAATTTAAAAACTCTTAATGACAATCTTAATGATGCCATATATGGTTGTGCAGACAACAATACAAGTACACCAAAAAAAAAACATGATCAGTACCCAAACAAGCAGCTGCAGTAGTGTGGAAGTTGAAATTTCATGGAAGTATGCCAGAGAACTTAAAGCAATGAATCAAGTCAAGACCAATGAGACTGGGTTCAACACAGTGACCCAAACAGTTTGAGAAAACAAGTGTAAGGCAGCAAAAACATAAGCAACTTGGGTGAACACATTTCCATGTAACCATCTAGTTTACAGGATCATAGCAATAAGTAAATGAGACAAACCCAGTCAATCTTTTAAAGCAAAGTAGGCACCTAACCAAAACAATACATCTCAACAAAACAATTCTCAGGTTCGCGAGCATAGGAACTGGGTTTAAAAATTTAAAAATTTGCTCACATATTTGATGATTTATATGATGTTCTTGATTCTTCATATTTATTCATAAAAACTTCAGACCCCAAATGTTTCAAATCCTTAAAATTTTCCCCAAAACCATCTTTTAGCCTATCACAGCACTACTTCCCAAATTTACAACTAAATATTATGTCTCCTGATCTAAAAATCATGTTTTCAAGACATTTTGATTACAGAGAAGTTCCTGTTTCCAATTCACCTTATTTTAATTCCTTATGCTTCAGTTTATCTTTAACAAACACATTTGTTTGTAATCCATTTCTCAAAAATGGTTAGGTTATGAAACTACTAAAAGTTGGAATTTAAATGCCTAAGTCAGATACATCAGCAATTACTGATACAACCCAAAGCATACATACTTATATAAGTATATAGTAATCACTTTGTAAACATTAAAATCTGGAAACATAGATATAAGCTCATGCACAGTAAATGCAAGCATATTTCAACAACTAAACAAACATTTCAAATGTAAATCCAAAGCAATTAAACCATAAAAGCAAGTTCAAGGGGAGTTTGCTCACCTATTTTCTCCTAGCTGTTATTTTCTTATTTTCCAGTAAACTAAAGTTTCTTTTTAACTTAACAAGATTTTAAACCATATATATATATATTTTTTTTTAAAACATACTTTTTTCAAGATTCATATACTATTAAAGATTGACTCAACAGCACTCAAGTTTTACTAAATTTTGGACCTGAAATTTAGAAAGACTGTCATAATCATAAAACAGTAACTTATACTCATAAACTAATACATGCAAAACTATATAGTATATTGCAAATCTGTATATTTAAACTAACCCAGATACATATTTACTTCATTGTATACACAGAATATCATCATAAAACAGCCATACAAAACATACACTTTTAAATTGAAACTTGAAATATACAGATAAGTTTTATTTATAGCAGTTTTAAATTGAAACTTGAAATCTAAACTGTTAATTCAAAACAGAAAGGAGCATCTTCACTATACAGGCATGCATCCATAAATTTAAACATATATACTTGCAAATATATTCCATCCAAGATCATCACATGCAGCAACAACAAGCAAGCAAAGTTTTGATATAGCATCTGTTCTTATCAATTTAAATCAAGTACTTGGTAGCATCTGTTCTTATTAGTTTAAAAACAAATTTCACATAGTATCTGTTCTTATCAGTAGAAAAAAACCAGTTTCAAATAACATCTGTTCTTATCAGTATAAAAAATCAAAATATCAGAGCAAATGATAGCGAATAAGAACCAACAACCAACATGCAGTGTGTTATCTGTTCCTATCAGTTTAGAATTCAAAGTAGCCGAGCAAATGATAATGAATAACCCCCAAATCATAGCATGCAACCAAGCATTCAATTCAAACAGATCTAAATACTTGAATCAAAATCAATCGTGAGAAAACTCACCTTATCACGAATTGGAGCAGCCGCGAGCTACTAAAGCGGAGGCCTTCGATTTTGAAATGCCACAGCTTGGAAAAGAGGAATCGAGCAGCCATGAATTCGTGAAGCCCTAATTTTTTTTTTGGAACGAAGCCGAAAGACGAGCCACCGTTATCATTTCCTCGTTTGATTTTTAGATTTAGGTTTTCTTTTTCTTTCTCTTTTTTTTTTTCCGATCTGCTTTGAAATGATGAAGGGGGTATCGGCCGCCATTGTTATGTTTTCTTTGAATTTTAGGGTTACGAATGAAATAGAGAAGGGATCGAGTATAGCCTTAGATAATATTACAGCACTTAAGCAAAACCATGGGCTAAGAAAGTTGTAAAGCCCACCTAATTCCTTAAACAAAAATTTTGAAGGGAATTTAAATAAATTTACAAACTTCAAGCTCAAATTTTTAAATTCAAATATGTTCTTCATATTAACTTGAAAAATTCAAATAGCCTCATAGTTTCAAATCCAAATTTTAATTCAACTATTAATTTACATAAGAAATAATCCTTATATCCAAGTTTTTTTTTCTTAAGTCATTAGTTTAAATTTATAATACAAATTTAATATTCAATTTCAACTCCAAAGTCAAGTTTAAATTTTTATTCAGCTTTGTATAGATTAAATTTTAAAATTTAATCACCAATTTCATAGAAATGTTTTATATAGCATTGGGAATTCAATTTAAATTATCATTCAAATACTTAAAATTAATTAAATATTCACAATTTAAATTGTTCAAAATTTAGGATCGTTACAGCCTCCTGCAACTGCCTTGCTGCTAACTGACGCTTCCGAGCAACAGTAATATAAAGACCAGTAAATATCCTCTCTAAACCCCGCAACCGTTGCAGGACTTCAACAATGCTCTCTGAACTAGTAAACTAGGTTCCACCAAGTTGAGAGAATTCCTTGCAGAGAACATTAAACCTAACAGGTGCAACGGGTTGAGGAGCTGGGGGCAATGCCACGGCCTCTACCTATGGCATTTCCATGATTCATCCTGAAAAGATCAAGAATGAATTTAAGAAAAGGTAAAGAGAAGACACATATCAATTAGCATAAGACAAGATAAATTCACTTGAACGAATATCCTAATGAAAGAAAACACTAACAAGATAGATATAAAAGGAAGTAAGTTAAGAAGAAAATTTCTTTTGAAAACAAGAAATTTTTTATATCAAAATAATCTTTGAAAAATCTTTTGAAAAATCATTTTAAAAATCATTTGAAAAATCAATTTATACTTTGAAAATATGTTCTCTCACAAAGAAATGATTCTGAGGTTGACTTCACTCATTTTAGGGTATTTCTACCCTATCTCTAATATGTTTTTGCTCCGTAGGCTATGGTTTGCCTAAAACCAAAGCTCTGATACCAAATGCAACTACCCACTATTTTAGACCATTCAAATCCTGAATAACAAATGTAACTTAAAGCATGCTTAGGACTACCCATCCTCAATGGATCCGTTAAACTATTTACTATGTAGTAATATTGCGCTATTATAATAATGTCTACAGTAAAATAAGCTTACTTTAAAATAGCGTTAAGGGGTTACCCATATGGCCCTTAACATGTAATAGTTCAAATAGTCTAAACAGTACCTGCGTATCTCCTGATCGGGAGACTATGAGAAGATACCCCATAGGTACGACACAAATAGAAACTCATAGTAAGGCTCGCTATGGTAGGTGGCACGACACACGAGGCAATGCCAGAGTTGATATACCAATTACACACACGGGCTGGCGGTAACGTACCAGCCACTATGCCCACCTCGGAACACACTCCCGAATCAAAGGGTGGCCACCAAACAATCACAAAGTAATAAAATGGTATCGAAGAAATGTGTCCAACCAGAGGAGCTACCCTTTTTGGCCCGAGATCGCTCCTGTTTTATCCACCTTAAGCCAACTCACGGGAGTCGGGTCCACGTAATATAACTCAAGAACGTCGACGCCATCCTACTTCATTCTAGAATCTCCACCGTGTACACAATTGTTGAAGTGATTTTCGGTATCGACAGAGAGCATGTCCATATCCGATCCCAGTCTCTCTAACAACCAATCGTTATTATAACCCATGTTTATAAATTTCAGAAATGATATTTTATACTTCGAAAATCAAATATTGAATCAAATCCATTTCAAAATATCACAATATCATATTTTTCCAAAACCTCATTCATTTATATAAAATTTAAATATCATTCCAAATCACATTGCAAAATTATTTATATTTCAAATCAAAATACTCTATTTAAACCATTTAAAAATGAAGTTATTTTACTTAATAGTATATACTAAATTCCCAAAATTTTAGCTTTTCCAGAGTTCATTATTCACTTAAATTCATTAAAACGGTGAAATTTCAGCTTTCACAACATTTAGAAAATGCTACGGTATGTTACATTTTAAAACAATTCAATGCAGAAAAGACAGCATTTAAAAATGCTACAATAGTTCAGATGCAAGTTTTAGTTTCTACTACTACAACACTTACAAAGTGCTATAATATCACTTAGTTAGATTTTAGCTAAAGTTCATTTGTATCAACTACAGCACTTTAAAATGCTATAATATCCTTTACTATGAATTCAAGTTAACTTCAAAAATGATAGCATTTCCGAAATGATGTTGATTAAATTTCCAAATTTTAATACAATTTCAGAACAAATTAAACTTTGATTTTAATTCTTTTTACTTATAAAAATCATATTTTGACACTCAAAAATGTTCATTTGAATACCCTTTAGTTTATGATTTTTTAAAGTAAATTTTACACATAAAATCAAATTTTTAAATAATTCACTTATTAAATTCAAGCTTGCCAATTTCTATTCTTTATGTTTTAAAAATTAACTTAACACTTAATTTTAAATTTCCACTTTAAAATATAACTTATTTTTCATTTTTATTTACTTAATTCAAAATTCACTTTTAAACAGAATTCTCACATTTCAAATCTAAGTTATATTTCAAATTTCAACTTGGCCATTTATTTATTTCACATTTTAACTTGTAGAAAAATGATTAACACTTTATAAAATTATTTTAAATTCAATTTTAAATTAAATTATCAGAAACTTACATTTTTAAAATGCATTAAAAAATTCCAGAAAATATATACATTAACCACGGGTCTGTATAATATTTTCTAACCTAGGTTAAGTGATACAGATAATATATCATTTCAATCCGTAATTTACAAAGAATAATCTGGGTTCTATCATTTCAAACCCGCAGTACCAGGTTAAATGAAATAAATAAAAATCGTTCAGGCCTATCATTTCATCCCATAACGATTTTTCCCTATTCTAAAGTCCGTTCGGGTATGTATCATTTCAACCCATAGTGATTCTATTATACAGGGAACTTGCACTGTGAGAAACATATAAAAATAAACAGTATAGCATCATATAGTAGTAACAGATGATATGACAGGTTTATAAACATGGTCAACATCGTACGATCCATGTCACAGGTTGGTCTAACATGATAATATTATTCTACACATTCACTTGCTATCAGTTCACTAATTATATAAGTATAGATGTCATGTGTGAATACTCACCTCTTCAAGCTGGAGATAGAAACAAAAAAACATAGAATTAACTCCAGAAATCATGATAGCACGACTACAAATTCAAGTGAGGGGTGAGCGAAGATGATTATCTTGTAGACAACAAACAAAACAAGATATTGCAACATAAATTTACAACACAAAATATCATTGAACAACTTGAAATAAAAAGCAACAAAGAACTACACAACTTGACCTTGCTTTCACCACTCGTATGCTCAGCCATAGGGTTGAAATGCTCGACCATGGCCATATGTTTGGGTTGGGTATGGGTCAATATGGCCCGTCTAGTAAGGAGACGGAGGAGTAGTGGTGATAATATGAAACATACACAAGGTCAAGGCAACATAGTGGAGTTTTGGTGCCATTCTTGGCTCGGCCATGGGCAAGTGGTGGCTCGGCCTTGCATGGTTCAGATCTGGTGATGGTGCAAATATGGCCAGAGATGATAACTTCCTGGTGGTGGTGGTTCTAGTGGGTGGCCGAGAGGATATGTTAAGGGATGGTGGCATTTAGAGCTTGGCTAGGCTTGTTTCACGGGGTGCTTGCAATTTTTTGAGGAGTTTGCATCATAGGGATGCCACGGCCTGATCTAGACAAGGTGGTTGATGATGGTTGCTGCCACGCAAGGTGGAGGTGATGGTCGGTGGTGATGGAGGGGTTTATGGCCGGGCAAATCTAGGTAGAAGCAAGGCAAGAATTCAAGGAAAACTAATAAGAAAGGAAGATAAAAATGCCATGACTTACCAATGAAATTTCAGAAATTGTAATGGCCGAACTTTTGAGATGAAAAGAAATTTTCTCATGTGAAAAATGAAAAGGAAATGTATGGCTAAGAAGAAAAATGGATGGCTACTTTCAATGAAAAGTCAATTAAAAAATGAAAGACAAAAGGCAAATGGAAAGTCACATGTGTATGAAAAGTTTTTGACTCTTTATATTTCTTATTTCTTTTATTCAATTCAAACAAATAAAAAGTAAGTAAATAAAATAGAAACAAAACAAAATTAAATAGGAAAGAAAATAAATAAATAATTTTAAAAAAAATATAAAATAATTAAGAAATAGCTTAATAATTGAAATGAGGATTTAAAAACTGTAAATAAAATACAATTAGCTTTGGAAGACTATAACCACACTTTTAAAAATGTTTTAAAATAAAATCTTAAAATAAAATAAATTTTAAGATAATTCCAAAATGAAAAAAAAATCAAATTTAAAAATAGTTCAAAATCTAGGGTCGTTACACTCTCCCCTACTCAAATCTTTTTGTCCTCGAAAGAACAAACAAGGAAAATAAAGAAAGCAAGATAGAAAGGCAAATAGTATCTGAAATGAACAATTCCAAATTCGAAGCACGAATGCTCTCCTCTGTCTCCCAGATGCAATCTCTATAATCAATACTCCACTGTACTTTGACCAGACTAACAGCTTTCCTTCTTAGCTGCTTCGTACCTCTGTCGACAATACGAAGTGGCTTCCACTCGACAGTTAGATTAGGCTCAATGTACAAACCATCAAGAGCAGAAAGCGGAACAATATGAGATGGGTCATGAAGATACCGGCGAAGACGAGAGACATGGAATACATTATGTACTCCAGAAAGCTTCTCGGGCAAATCTAGATGATAAGCCAAAGAATCAACTCTTTCCACCATGTGGAAAGGACCAATGAATCTAGGAAAAAGCTTCCCTCTATGACCAAAACGAAGGACATTCCTTAAGGGAGAGACCTTAAGGAAAACCTGATCACCAACAGCAAACTCCAAACTCTTCCTACGCCTATCAGCGTACTTCTTATGCCTATACTAAGCAACTCTTAACTTCCTCTTAATCTCCTCAACTCTCTCAGAAGCCTCCAAAAACAAATCGGGACCAAGAACCAAACGATTACCGGATTCAATCCAGCAAGATGGGGATCTACAAGGTCGTCCGTACAGAGCAGCAAACAGAGACATTTTAATACTAACCTGAATTCACAGATGGAAAGAGATAGATAAAGGATTAAAATAAGCTTAAAACAGAAGATTAGATTATACCTGATAACTATTATTATAGGTGAATTCGACAACATGGAGATGATCTTCCAGAGATCCTCCATAATCAAGCAAACAAGCATGAAGAAGATCTTTGAGAATCTGATTCACTCTTTCTGTCTGACCGTGGGTCCGAGAATGGTAAGCAGTGCTCAGATTCAGATGAGTACCCAAAGATTCCTGAAAAAATTTCTAAAACTAACTGGTAAAGATAGGATCACGATAACAAACAATACTGAGAGGAACACCACAGAGACGAACAATCTCTCTCATGTAGATCTCAAATAAGCTAGAAGTAGAATGAGTAGACATGACCGGAATGAAATGTGCATACTTGTTAAGTCTATCCACAATAGCCCAGATACTCTCATTACCCATCCTTGTCCTCGGTAATCCATCAATAAAATCCACGGAAACCCGTTCCCACTTCCAATTGGGAATCTCAAGGGGCTGCAACAAACCAGGGGTCTTCAGATGATTGGCCTTGACTTGCTGACAAATCGCACACCGACTAACAAAGATAGAGAGATCTCGCTTCATCCCTCTCCACCAATAAAGTATCTTCGTATCTTAATACATCCTCGACACACTAGGATGAATTGAAAGTTTGGATCGATGATTCTCCTGAAGTAACTCTTTCCTCAATCCATCAACATTTGGGACACAAATCCTACCATTAATCCTCAAAATCCCACTATCATCGATCTGAACACCACTACTACCACTACTACTCCCTCCAACCCTACTAAGAACACTCTCCTTCATCAATCTAAGCATCCCATCCTCACCTGCCTAGCCTTGATAAGATCCAAAAGAGGGAAAGAAACAACAAGCTGACACAACAAAGCCATCTTCTGACTCAGAGCATCGGCCACAACATTAGCTTTACCGTGAGTATAGCTAATATCGAGGTCGTAAGAAGCCAGAAACTCAAGCCAATGAATTTTCCTCTGGTTCAAATCCTTCTGGTTGGAGATATATCTCAAAGACAGATGATCGATGAAAAGCTCAAAACTAGCTCCCAGAAGATGATGCCTCTAGAGCTTCAAAGCAAAGACAACAGCAAGCAACTCTAAATCATGAGCAGCATAATTATCCTCATGGGTTTTCAACAAAGGACTGGCATAGGCAATGACCCTACCATCTTGCAAGAGAACATCACCTAATCCCTCACGATTAGCATCAGTGTGTACCGTCAATCCCTCATTTCCATTTGGAACGGTAAGAACTGGTGCGGAAGTTAGCTTGCTCTTAACTCATCGAATGCAGCTTCACACTTCTTATCCCATATAAATTTAGCATTCTTTTGATTCAAAGCAGTGAGAGGTGCAGCAATCCGAGCAAAATTCTCAATGAAACTACGGTAATAACCGGCAAGGCCCAGAAAACTACGAATATCAGAAGGATTCTTAGGAGTTTCCCAATCCGGAAACAGAATAGGGGGAAATAAAAACAACCGAAAAGATAGAATAATTAAATGACGAAGGAAAAAGAGAAAGAAAGAAAGACTTATATTGATCGCATCGATCTTGGCTTGATCGCATCGACCTCATCCTTCCAGAAATGGCATTTAGAAAATTTAGCCTTCAATTGATGATTTCTAAAAATTTCTAAAACATATTTCAAGTGCGAATCATGCTCTTTCTTGGTCTTAGAAAAGACAAGGATATCATCAACAAAGACTTGAACATATTTATTAAGCACATCATGAAAAACATGATTCATCAAATCAACAAAGAAAGCAGGAGCATTAGTCAGTCCAAAAGGCATTACTAACCATTCATAAAACCCATTCTCAGTACGGAAAGCAGTCTTGGGAATGCTATCCTCAGCAACTCTTAGTTGGTGAAAACCTATGGCAAGATCAAGCTGAGCGAAAACAGTGGCACCATAAAGTTGATCAAACATTTCATTGATACGAGGCATTGGATATCGGTTTTTTATAGTGAGCTTGTTCATCTGCCTATAATCAGCGCATATCCTCAAAGGTCCAACGCACTTGGTGACGAAAACCACCATTGCTCCCCGTTCTGAATGGCTAGGTCAGATCAGACTTTTTGAGAACAGGTCCTAAATTTGTTTTCCCAACTCACCTTCTCGTGGGGTGCCATTCTTCTAGGAGGAAGAACTACAGGTCGAGCTCCAGAAATAAGATCAATGCGGAAATCAATTTCCCGCATAGGAGGTAGACCATTGACTTCACCAAATACATCTAGATAGAATCTGACCACACGGGTCGAATGAAGTTCACCAGCTGAAGAATCTATAGAATGAATAAAACTGCCAGCAAAATCCTAAGGCATGCGGCACTGAATAGTCAATGAATTTCCTTGATCATCAATAAGATAATCTGACTGGGCTTTACATGATATATGGGCATCATGCCTACCCAACCAATCACTTCCAAGCAATGGATCAAAAGCATCGATGCCCAAAATATGGAAATCACCACTGAAGCAATGATCAGAATAGAGAAGTTTCACTTTCTTACAAATCCAATTAAGGTTTGCGCGACCCGCAATTGGATTTGAAACACATAAAGGTACATAACCATAATCAGGAGAAAGGAGATGCTCGAACTTATCACATATATCAACAGAAATGAAACTATGGGAGCCCCAGTATCAAATAAAACACGAATATGATGCTGAAATAAAGAAAAGGTGCCCTGAAGAGTACCTTGGTCATCACTAGGGGCAGGAGCAGGTGCCGGAGCTGGAGAAGATGCAGAGGTGACTGCAAATATACCGAAAGGCTTTCCCTTCTACTGGGTAGGGCAATCCTTCTTGAAATGGCCAGGCTAAAGATAGATATGACAGAGATCACGCCTCACCAACTGAGCAGGCGGAGGAATAGCAGCACCAGCTAAAGTAGGGCAACTATTGGCATAGTGTCCCTTCTGATCACATATGTAGCAGGTGATGGTAGAAAGGTCAGCAGGCTCCCTTTGAGAAGGAGAAGATGATGAGGATGCCAAACCCGGATTCTTGAGCCAATTCTTCTTCTGCTGGTGGAAATTAAGCTTACGCTTCTTAGAGTTAGCAGAGGAAGACCATGATGAAGGAGCACCAGAAACAACAGGACCCTTAGAAGTAGGGTTCTCATATCGGATAGCCATATCCATAAGCTGGGTAAAAGTGCCACGAACATGAGAAATGAGATGATCATAATACTCAGGATGGGCACCGGCTATGAACTTCTCATTGTTCTTGAGAGGAGTGTCTATCAGGCTAGGACCAAACTTGGAAAGTTCATTGAACTTCCTCTCATACCTAGAAAAAGACATACTTCCCTGCTTAAGATCCATGAACTCTCTATAAAGCTGGGATTTCCCGGCATCGGCATCCACTTAGCAATGAAAGCATCCTTGAAAAGATGATAGATAAACTTAGAAAAGGAACGAAGAGACAGAAAAACAGAATTCAAAGAAACACGAGAGGATACCTAAACTGCTACCAAATAGCCTCGACGGTGTTAGCCGTAACAGACACCCACCAATCTAGGGCAGCCTCCTGCAACTACCTTGCTGCTAACTGACGCTTCCGAGCAACAGTAATATAAAGACCAGTAAATATCCTCTCTAAACTCCGCAACCATTGCAGGACTTCAATAATGCTCTCTGAACTAGTAAACTAGGTTCCACCAAGTTGAGAGAATTCCTTGCAGAGAATAGTAAACCTAACAGGCGCAACGGGTTGAGGAGCTGGGGCAATGCCACGGCCTCTACCTATGGCCTTTCCATGATTCATGCTGGAAAGATCAAGAATGAATTTAAGAAAAGGTAAAGAGAAGACACATATCAATTAGCATAAGACAAGATAAATTCACTTGAATGAATATCCTAATGAAAGAAAACACTAACAAGATAGATATAAAAGGAAGTAAGTTAAGAAGAAAATTTCTTTTGAAAACAAGTAATCTTTTATATCAAAATAATCTTTGAAAAATCCTTTGAAAGATCATTTTAAAAATCAATTTATACTTTGAAAATATGTTCTCTCACAAAGAAATGATTCTGAGGTTGATTTCACTCATTTTAGGGTATTTCTACCCTATCTCTAATATGTTTTTGCTCCGTAGGCTATGGTTTGCCTAAAACCAAAGCTCTGATACCAAATGCAACTACCCACTATTTTAGACCATTCAAATCGAGAATAATCCACATGTTAGACTTGAATGATGCAAAATAACAGATTGTAATAAAATTTAAAGCAAATAAAATCAACCACATAGAATCACAAACACAGAAATATCAGAATAACTCGCAGCGGAAATTAAAATACCACAGTAGTTCATGAGGCTACTATAAAAAAGTTTCAAAACAAATGCATAATATCAGTCTGAAACAAAATAATATAAATCCCAAATACATAGAAGTTCACTAATGCAAGTGCTGAACGAGAACAACAAAAACTTAAATAGATAGATAACTAGATAAGCTGAATCTACAGCGATTCCTAGCTCCAGAAAGAGAAATCAAAAGCTGTGAATACTCAAGCTGAACCGAGCGTAAAGAAAAACACAAAACACTCGAGTCAGGACATATATACTTATATAATGTAAACCAACTCAAGTGAACTACAGTAAATGAACAAGTAACTTAAAGGATGCTTAGGACTACCCATTCTCTAAGGATCCGTTAAACTATTTACTATGTAGTAATATTGCTCAATTATAATAATGTCTACAGTAAAATAAACTTACTTTAAAATAGCGTTAAGGGGTTACCCATATGGCCCTTAACGTGTAATAGTTCCAATAGTCTAAACAGTACCTACGTATCTCCTGATCGGGAGACTATGAGAAGATACTCCATAGGTACGACACAAATAGAAACTCATAGTAAGGCTCGCTATGGTAGGTGACACGGCACACGAGGCAATGCCAGAGTAGATATACAAATTACACACACGGGCCGGCGGTAACGTAATAGCCACTATGCCCACCTCGGAACACACTCCCAAATCAAAGGGTGGCCACCAAACAATCACAAAGTAATACAATGGTATCGAAGAAATGTGTCCAACCAGAGGAGCTACCCCTTTTGGCCCGAGATCGCTCCTGTTTTAGCCACCTTAAGCCAACTCAAGGGAGTCGGGTCGACGTAATATAACTCAAGAACGTCGATGCCATCCTACTTCATTCTAGAATCTCCACCACGTACACAGTTGTTGAAGTGATTTTCGGTATCGACAGAGAGCATGTCCATATCCGATCCCAGTCTCTCTAACAACCAATCGTTATTATAACCCGTGGTTATAAATTTCAGAAATGGCATTTTATACTTCGCAAATCAAATATTGTATAAAATCCATTTCAAAATATCACAATACCATATTTTTCCAAAACCTCATTCATTTTTATAAAATTTAAATATCATTCCAAATCACATTGCAAAATGGTTTATATTTCAAAACAAAATACTCTATTTAAACCATTTAAAAATGAAGTTATTGTACTTAATAATAAATAATAAATTCCTAAAATTTTAGCTTTTTCAGAGTTCATTTATTCACTTAAATTCATTAAAACAATGAAATTTCAGCTTTCACACCATTTAGAAAATGCTACGGTATGTTACATTTTAAAACTATTCAATTCAGCAAAGACAGCATTTAAAAATGCTACAATAGTTCAGATGCAAGTTTTAGTTTCTACAACTACAACACTTACAAAGTGCTGTAATATCACTTAGTTAGATTTTAGCTATAGTTCATTTGTATCAACTACAACACTTTAAAATGCTATAATATCCTTTACTATGAATTCAAGTTAACTTAAAAAATGATAGCATTTCCGAAACGATGTTGATTAAATTTCAGATTTTAATACAATTTCAGAACAAATTAAACTTTGATTTTAATTCTTTTTACATATAAAAATCATATTTTCACACTCAAAAATGTTCATTTAAATACCCTTTAGTTTATGATTTTCTAAAGTAAATTTTACACATAAAATCAAATTTTTAAATAATTCACTTATTAAATTCAAGCATGCCAATTTCTATTCTTTATGTTTTAAAAATTAACTTAACATTTAAGTTTAAATTTCCACTTTAAAATATAACTTATTTTTCATTTTTATTTACTTAATTTAAAATTCACTTTTAAACAGAATTCTCACAATTCAAATCTAAGTTATATTTCAAATTTCTACTTAACCATTTATTTATTTCACATTTTAACTTATAGAAAAATGATTAAAACTTTATAAAATTATTTTAAATTCAATTTTAAATTAAATTATCATAAACTTAAATTTTCAAAATGCATTAAAAAATTCCATAAAATACATATATTAACCACGGGTCTGTATAATATTTTCTAACCTAGGTTAAGTGATACGGATAATATATCATTTCAATCCGTAATTTACAAAGAATAATCCGGGTTCTATCATTTCAAACCTGCAGTCCCAGGTTAAATGAAATAAATAAAAGTCGTTCAGGCCTATCGTTTCATCCCATAACGATTTTTCCCTATTCTAAAGTCCATTCGGGTATGTATCATTTCAACCCATAGTGATTCTATTCTACAGGGAACTTGCAGTGTGAGAAACATATATAAATAAACAGTATAGCATCATATAGCAGTAACAGATGATATGACAGGTTTATAAACAGGGTCAACATCATACGATCCATGTCACAGGTTGGTCTAACATGATAATATTATTCTACACATTCACTTGCTATCAGTTCACTAATTATATAAGTATAGATGTCATGTATGAATACTCACCTCTTCAAGCTGGAGATAGAAACAAAAAAACACAGAATAAACTCCAGAAAGCATGATAGCACGACTACAGATTCAAGTGAGGGGAGAGCGAAGATGATTATCTTGTAGACAACAAACAAAACAAGATATTGCAACATAAATTTACAACACAAAATATCATTGAACAACTTGAAATAAAAAGCAACAAAGAACTACACAACTTGACCTTGCTTTCACCACTCGTATGCTCAGCATAGGGTTCAAATTCTTGGCCTTGGCCATGTGTTTGGGTCGGGTATGGGTCAATATGGCCCGGCTAGTAAGGAGACGAAGGAGTAGTGATGATAATATGAAACATACACAAGGTCAAGGCAACATAGTGGAGTTTTGGTGACATTCTTGGCTCGGCCATGGGCAAGTGGTGGCTCGGCCTTGCATGGTTCAGATCTGGTGATGTTGAAAATATGGCCAGAGATGATAACTTCCTGGTGGTGGTGGTTCTAGTGGGTGGCCGAGAGGATATGTTAAGGGATGGTGGCATTTAGAGCTCGGCTAGGCTTGTTTCAAGGGGAGCTTGCAATTTTTTGAGGAGTTTGCATCATAGGGATGCCATGGTCTGATCTAGACAAGTTGGTTGATGATGGTTGCTGCCGTGCAAGGCGGAGGTGATGGTCGGTGGTGATGGAGGGGTTTATGGCCGAGCAAATCTAGGTAGAAGCAAGGCAAGAATTTAAGGAAAACTAAGAAGAAAACAAGGGGAAAATGCCAAGATTTACCAAAGAAATTTCAGAAATCGTAATGGCCGAACTTTTGAGATGAAAACAAATTTTAGTGTGAAAAATGAAAAGGAAATGTACGGCTAAGAAGAAAAATGGACGGCTGCTTTCAATGAAAAGTCAATTGAAGCATGAAAAGACAAAAGGCAAATAGAAAGTTACATGCATATCAAAAGTTTTTGACTCTTTATATTTCTTATTTCTTTTATTCAATTTAAACAAATAAAAAGTAAGTAAATAAAATAGAAACAAAACAAAATAAAGTAGGAAAGAACTTAAATAAATAATTTTTAGAAAAATATAAAATAATTAAGAAATAGCTTAATAATTGAAACTAGGATTTAAAAATTGCAAATAAAATACAATAAGCTTTGGAAAATTATAACCACACTTTTAAAAATGTTTTAAAATAAAATCTTGAAATAAAATAAATTTTAAGATAATTCCAAAATGAAATAAAAATCAAATTTAAAAATATTTCAAAAATCTAGGGTTGTTACACTCTCCCCCACTTAAATCTTTTCGTCCTCCAAAAGAACGAACAAGGAAAATAAAGAAAGCAAGATAGAAGGGCAGCTTGTACCTGAAACGAACAATTCCAGATTCGAAGCGCGAATGCTCTCCTCCGTCTCCCAGGTACAATCTCGATCATCAGTACTCCACTATACTTTGACCAGACTAATAGATTTCCTTATTAGCTGCTTCATGCCTCTGTCGACTATATGAAGTGGCCTCCTCTCGATGGTCAGATTAGGCTCAATACCCAAACCATCAAGAGCAGAAGGCTGAACAATAAGAGATGGGCATGAAGATACCGTTGAAGATGAGAGGCATGGAATACATCATGTACTACAAAAATCTTCTTTGGAAAATCCAGACGATAAGCCAAAGAACCAACTCTTTCCACAATGCGGAAAGGACCAATGAATTTAGGAGAAATCTTTGTTCTATGACCAAAACGAATGACATTCCATAAGGGAGAACCTTAAGGAAAACCTGATCACCAACAGCAAACTCCAAACTCCGTCTACGCCTATCAGTGTACTTCTTCTGCCTATCGTGAGCAACTCTCAACTTCCTCTTAATGTCCCCAACTCTCTCAGAAGCCTCCAAAATCAAATCGGGACCAAGAACCAAACGATTACCGAATTCAATCCAGCAGGATGGAGATCTACAAGGTCGTCTGTAAAGAGCAGCAAACGGAGACATTTTAATACTGGCCTGAATTTAGAGATGGAATGAGATAGATAAAGTATTAAGATAAGCTTAAAACAGAAGATTAGATTATACCCGTTAACTATTATTGTAGGTGAATTTGACAAGATGGAGACGATCTTCCCAAGTTCCTCCATAATCAAGCACACAAGCACGAAGAAGATCTTCGAGAATCTGATTCACTCTTTCCGTTTGACTGTCGGTCTAAGGATGGTAAGCAGTGCTCAGATTCAGATGAGTACCCAAAGATTCCTGAAAAGCTTTCCAAAATTGGCTGGTAAAGATAGGATCACGATCACAAACAATACTGAGAGGAACACCATGGAGAATAGCAATCTCCCTCATGTAGATCTCAGACGAGCTAGAAGCAGAACGAGTAGACTTAACCGGAATGAAATGAGTGCATTTGGTCACTCTATCCACAATAACTCAAATACTCTCATTACCCCTCCTAGTCCTCGGTAATCCATCAATGAAATCCATGGAAACTTGTTCCCATTTCCAATTGGTAATCTCAAGGGGCTGCAACAAATCAGGGGTCTTCATATGATTGGCCTTGACTTGCTGACAAGTCGCACACTAGCTAACAAGAGATAGAGATATCTCGCTTCATCCCTCTCCACCAATAAAGTCTCTTAATATCCTGGTACATCTTCGACACACCAGGATGAATTGAAAGTCTGGATCAATGATTCTCCCGAAGTAACTCTTGTTTGTCCTTGAGATGATGGTTTTTATGGCAACAACCTTAGAATAAGATTATAAAATATAAATACTAACATTATAGTTTAGATATATATGTATATACAAGATTTAACTATGCAAGTACAAAGAATGAAGACCATACAATATAGGGATTGAAGATATCAAGATTGAAGAGTCATAAATATCAAGATTATCAAGAGTTCAAGATTTCAATAATAAGTAATTTAATTAGGAATTTCGTTAAAACTCCTAGAAAAGAACTGGCATTTTAAATCCAATTTATTCATGGAATGGAATCCACTTCGAGCCTATTAAAGGGATGGAACCCTAAGTAGGATGGAACCTACGAAAAATCGAGCGGAACATTGTTTTGTATCCGCTAAACTTTTATTCAAATGTTTTCTACAAAAATTATATCTTGCTTTCAAGATGATTTCAAAACCTTCCTTTTAAAAGAATCAAAAACATCTATCCTGGTTTTAAATACTTTTAGCCTAAAAATAATCTTTATTTTCAAAATCAAATTATCCTTGGTTTTGAAACTATCTTTTAATAATAATATATTTAAACTTTTATATTTTATACATAGATTTAAATATAAAATTATAATAAAATTTTATATTTACCAAAATATTATTCTCTATACTTATTTATGTATTTTAACTATAACTAAGTATATTTATAAAGTTTAAAATAGATTTAATACAAGATGAAAGTTATTTTTGAAAAAAAAAACAAATTACCAAAATTTCCATTAGCATGTCGACATCCTCAAGCCCCCATGTCGACATCGTTGCAGTTTAGTTCAAAATTTTGAATTTTAAAGGAAGTGTCTATTCGTCATATCCTTTCACGAATAGACATGGTTGTGTTCTACTATAAATAGGGGTAGTTTTGAACGAATTTCTAACCATATTTTTTCTGATTTCACTCCTCTTCTTCTTCCACATTTCTTTATACACATTTTTGCCATTACTCTGCCGAAATCAGCATTGAATCTAAATAGATCATTTCCGGTTTGATTCTCTATCATTATCTCAACAAGATCTCAGTGCTATTCAGAGTTATAGGCTTCTTTGTAATAAACTAAGCGAGAAAAGGTGTGATTATAGCCTGTGAAATCAATTAAGCGAGAAAAGGTGTGATTGTAGCCTTGGAAATCAGTTGAGTGAACTTGTTGCCCGTGAAATCAAGTATCTCTACCCAACGGATTGTGAATCTGAAGAGGTGTACCTCGTAGCCTTGAAATCGAGGGTGTAATTGTACAATTTCTTTTGAGAGGAAATCCGTACTTGTGTGCGGGACTGGATGTAGGGTAATTCCGAACCAATATAAAATCTGACGTGTTCTTTCCTTTATTGTTTTTACTTTATTTCTACATCAGTGTTGGATTCTGTGATCACATCTGTGTTGGAATATTGCTGTTAACGCAAAAAATGTACGCTAACACCTCGGTGTAAGTTGTGAGATAGCGAAAGCACCACCCGTCGGTACGGGAACTAAAAGTAAGCGGACAATAGCAAAAAACAGTAAAGAGACAACAATTTTTATAGTGGTTCGTCTTAAAGTCAAGCCTACGTCCACTTTATATCTTTTATTATGATCTTTGAGAACACTTTGTTACAACTAGACTTCAAGTACAACAAACTTCAAAGACTTGAGCTTCCAAAGTAGAACCGAATCGGTGAAGAAGTTTGATCCATTCTGGAATTAATCTCTAAAGTTATTATGATGTTGTAGGACTTGGAGAATGAGTTTCTTGAATTTCAAAGTGGCAGAGTCTCGGCATTTCAGGAAAAAATCCCCCCCTCAAGTGTGGAGCAGGTGAGTATTTATATGAGAAACTGGGTTTAGGTCGGCCTTGTCATAGGTCGTGAGCGACCTAAGGAGTCGCGTTATAAGGAGTTGCGACATAAGAGTTATCCTGAGGCAGCATGAGTCATTAACGACTTAGTGAAGTCATCCTCGATGAGATATACGCTTTGAACGACTTAGTATGTGTAATGCAGGAGTTATCTCGGCTAGCTTAGGTCGCAAGCGACCTAATTGAAGAAGCAGTGTGCATGCCGATTTACCCTGGAGCTCACTAGGTCGCTAGGTCGCTTTCCTTTTAACTCATTAGGTCATTAGGTCGCTTATTCCTTTAGGTAGTTAGGTCGTGCCTTTCTGTAGGTCGTTAAGTCGCGAGCTTTCTTCTTAGGCAATTAGGTCGTTAGGTCGCAAGCCTTCTTCTAGGTCGCTGGGTTGCTAATAAAAGTGGTGTTAACACTTGCCCCTCGAAGTATACGCTTAGGGGCTAGGTCGTGTGCATCGACACCTCTTAACTCGCACCATTCTGAGTTGCTAGTTCGTGAGAGACTCATGAGAGAGTTAGGTCGTTCGTGCCGATTCGAGTTCCACTGCCCCGGTATATAAGTAGCTTACGTCGTTCCTTCTTCACTTCGTCTGCTGTAACATTCTAACTTGCCATTGAGAAATTACCGAGCTCTCGAAGATGAATTCAAATTAATCAACCATTGATCATCTTCATCATCACATTACGTAAGTAAATTCGATCAATATCCAACCTCGTCCATCACCAAATCGCGAATCCCTGATTTTTTGACCCTAATCCAATTTCATGTGCTGCGTTTTACCATGAATCTTGTTACAATCGATTTCTGGTCATCTTTGGACGCGTCGTCATTGTAATTCTCGAGAACACAGTAGCGTATTGGATCCATGATGGATCTGAGGTGTTTTGAATCGGTTTTGGGTGATTTGGCGGTGTGGAAGGATGATGGATTCTATTGTAGAGATGATAATGGGTTATCGGGTTTGTAAGTTAGGAAGTTGTTGAATGAAGAAGAGCTAGCAGGTTTATGAGAGTTAGGAAATACCCGGTTTAGGAGCTTCATACGACTTAGGGCTTAGTTGTTTGGACATGAATCGCACAACCTAATGGCTCGACGACTTAACATCCAAGTTCTGAGCGACATAAGAGACTACGACCCAGATGACTTGCGACTTAACTATTTCGCGACTCAACTTGCCAGAACAGCACATGAATTTCAAATCGAACGACTTAGGGAAACTCAACCAATGTTAAGTCGTTTGGGCATGATCTGGACGACTTGAAGAGTCCCGAGCTAACTTAAATCGTTCTTGCGACTTAAGGAATGAATAGGACTTGAATACTTGTAGAATTTGACAGAACTTGATTGAATTTCCAACTTGAACTGCCAAAATGAATTGCTTAAACTTGTCGCACTCTTTCACGGATTATATTAACTTTTAAGCTAACAACCTTTTAAATACAACTTTTGCAGAAAACTAGGGCGAATATACTGCCAATGACTGCCCACATCGAATGACAGATTAGTCGATAAAGAATAATCAACTTAAAGGAACTACGTGAACGAAGTGCTATGAATTAACAAGTTCAAGTGAAGTATTAAGGAAAAGCTAAATTAATCATTTGCTTGCATCAACACTGTACTTGGACTTAAAATAACAACCCCTGAAACTTTATAATCGACAAATGCCAATTAATTTAATTCCAGTTATATTTGCTTGTCATTTTATTAGTTCTGTACAACACTTCACACTTTTGGGAAACGTGCACCTTCATATTTGAATATCTAGTTCTTGTATAGAATGACTTCTCAACAAATGCAAGATGAGATAATAGTGCGGACCGAAGAGGTCTTTCCAATAGCTGATCCTTTAGAGAATCCTTCGAAAAGAGTTACAACTTCATTGAGCCAACGGTCTTTCAACCAGCTATGTACTCAATTCGGCATCGCTGAAGCGGATGCTCTGCTTCTAGGGGTAAATGACACTGCCGATAGGCCGCCTCCTGGCTTTGTTGTAGTTAGTCGTCAAATGTGCCTGAACGGAGCTATTCCCCCATTCAACGATTTTCTTAGAACACTCCTCCTTCGATTGACTATCTCTCTATTCCAGCTGCACCCTAATGGCTATGCCATTTTGATGGGGTTGTGCATACTATTTAGGAGGACGCTTAACCGCCTCCCAAGCTTCGAGGAGATCTGTTACTTGTGTTCGTTAGGGAGGAACAAAGATCACCCTTCCATCACTCTTGTATGGAGTGCAAGAAACCATAAACTGAATACAGATCTTCCTGAGAGTGCTCATGGGTTTTAAATCAGTTCTTCTTTATCCGCTGCCCCCGGGATTCTATGGCATCTGGAGAGTAGGAAGTAAGACTACTTATCTCTGTTCACTTCATTTCTGAACCTTTCAAAATTCGAGTCGTCATATGCTAATTTCATTCTTTATTTTTCCAGCACTGCCTCCTCCCTCTAAAGATTCTAGCCATAAACCAACTTTTGAAAGATTGAATGCCATAGCTATTGATGAGAGAAGTATTAAGTTCTTACTTAAGGACGAGTTTTTGCACCAATTCGGACTTTTGCACTCTTCTCGATCCATTTAGCCTCGTGATGCCTCCAGTTCTCAGGCAGAATCGTCTGATGCCCCAGCCTCCGTAAAGGAATCCGCACCAAAGGAACCTATCGTAGAAGCTTCATTATTGAAATGCTCCAGTTCCGTTGATGGTGCGAGATTATCTGGAAAATCTGAACTTCTCCCAGTTATTGGAGAAGAGGAACTTCCTCAACATTCTGGGAAGGCCACTAGAGAAGCTAATGAGGGAGCTGAGAAAGAAAGTTCCGTTACAAAGAGTGCAAAGCGTGCTAAAGAGGGCATGACCCATTCTGTTGGGCACGATGGTGATGACGTGTTTGGGGGACTGAGCGACCTTATTGTGACTTTCCAAGAGCTTTTTAAAGATGACACCATCACCTCTAAGTTCGTTTCTCCATCGATCAAAGCAACATCTGTTCTGCGATCAACTCCATCAACGTAACGACCCACAAATCCGTACTCCTTGAGTCAACACTATTCTACGTAAATCAACTCAAGTTGCAGGGAAATACAAACCATTTGATTGAAGAAGAAGAGAGGTAGAAGAAAAGAATAGAAAACAACAACAGAATTTAACCATCGTAGCGGAGTAAAATATAATAGATAATAAATAACTTTACTCAAAATCAAATAATCTGTTTACATATTACATCATCAGAGTACATCAATCACAGCTCAACATCAATATCATACAAATGGATACATAGCAACTCAATACAGCGGAATATATATAATACGGGTCAGTCAATACAGCGGAATACATAGCATTACAGTTAATAACAGCCGAGTCAGTCTGGAATACCAGCGTGAGAAAATCACACCCAATTGATTATTAAAGTTTCAAAAATCCTTTGAAAACAAAAGCATCTCGTAAGACCACGCCACAAATAAACATGTCGGGTTTTTACCTTACGATAGCTAAAACAATTTTTATAGAAATCCTCTGATATTATAATACGGGTCTATATACAAATACTTATAAAATAGCCGAAATTGTTACATTATTAAATTCCGGCTACTAGACACAGAGTGGGTAATACAAACAAAACTCGTACAAGGCTCGTAGGGAGAATGGATTTCCAACCAATGACTAGGCACTGGGGTACCACCTATCACAGTATGGGGCCTAGATCACCGTACCGAGGAGTACGCCCGCTCCCCTGCTACACAAAGCCGGAACCATCCCTTACTGGACAGTCCCGAGTGAGATCACCCCGCGGTTGGGATCAGCAACTGCACCACTAAGCCGAAATAAAAAGGGACATCTAGACTAGAATGACCTCAACCTGCTTGGGTGCTACCCACCTAGCCTTGCTGCATAACCCCTGATTTTCAGTCATTCCCATTTGATAAGGCTTGAGGCTAAGCGTTACCTTTTTAGAATATATCCCTTAGAATGCCCATCGTCCACCTGACGATGTTTCGCAAGCATTCATCCATACAAGTCCGTCCCGGGTTCGAACGGAACCGAAGGTACTATTCCTACTACATCCATTTTGGAAATACCCTTAGGATTAGTAGCGACTAGCCCTTGCACTTCACTGCTCCATCTTCGAATCCAAAAATCATTTTTCAGGAAAAGTACAAACTGGATCGAAGTGGTTTTCGAGATCTCGATCCCGGTCTCTTCGAAACGATCAACGTAGTTGGCCAATATTGATAGTCGGTTATTTAACTATCAATTTATATTCACAAACATCAATCAAACAATAAATAATTTCCCAAATTATTTATTAACCTCAAAATATCTTCAAAAGATATATTTCTACTTTCAATCCTTTGAAAACAGTTTCAAAAACCATCTTTCTTTTCAGAATCAACTTTCCCAAATATTTTCTATCGCCTCTGAAATTACCAAGCACAAAAATAAATTTTTAAAATAGTTTAAACACTTTACTTTGAAATATATACTTTAAAGCATTTAGGATAAAACTACTTAAATAATTTGTTAGAAATACATACTATATGAATTTGAGAAAATAAGGTTACTTAATAACATATAGAACCAGGTTTTCACTTTTAAAACAAATACTAAGTCACTTTTAAATAGTTAATGATATAATATATGGAAAGGAAATACTAGCTTTCTTAAAAAAAACAACTTTAAAACATTTAATTTATATTTACAAATTTACTTTGAAAAACGTGTACTTGGCCATCCAGAGAGAATTTCAACTTCAAGCACTTAAATCAATCTCCCAAATTGATTTCTAATTTGTTCTATTTGAAATAAATTTCTTTACTTGCTCGGTTCATTTCAAAATTCATTAATTATGGACTTTGTTTTTATTATTATTATTTTCTATTTGATTTTAAATCTTTCAACTAAATATACAAATTTCAGACTTTTCCCATTTTCTTCTTCGTTCCTTTCAAAATTTAAAATCTTAAATTTAAAATAAATGTTCTGTTTTTTAGATATTAGCATTGGAGTTTACAATTCATTAACTTTCAATTTATTCAAAAATCTCCTTTCTATATTCAAGATTTATTAATTAGAATTCTTATGTCACTTTGTTTTATTTTTATTTCATTCTTAAATTTATTCAAATTTCCTTAAATATTTTAATTACAAATTCACTTCCTTTATTTTTCTTTCCAACATCCAATTTATATATTTTTGGAAATTCATTATACCCAATTATATCCAATCAAACCATAGCATTCAATATTTCAACATAATCCATCATAAAATATCAAATCATCATAACAGGGGAATTCAAATAATTTAAATAAATGTTGAGGGATCCAGTTGGATCCCTCCAACCTGTTTTTCCCTGCGTCCACAACGTTAGCACAATATAGTATTCCAATACCAAAATATCGTACTATATTACATCAATCAATTCAGCCATTCAACAATTATTTAAATTTAATCATTTAAAATTAAATTTAAATTCACTGAGTGAGATTAACTCACCTTTGACCCAAGATTTGTAATCCGATCCACACAGGCTTGATTTCTTTCAGAAATTAACCTTGTAAAAAACATTAGATGTTTTATTAATATTCGAGTGAGTTGAGCGATTTAAATTTCCATTTGAAAATTAAATTAACCATCAATCTCATTTTAAACAATTAAATTTAAATTTAACTAAATTCCATTAATAAATTATCTTTGTAACCAAAATAACCAATATTTAATTTATCATTTATTCACCAACTCCAAAAATTTTAAAACAACATGGAAATTAAAATTTCATTTGATATCTTATAAAAGTTTTAAATATTTACAATCCTTCTCCTAAATCTTACATGTAACTAATAGCCCCTGACGAAATAAAACTTCTGTGTTTAACTTTACTTTTTTTTTCAAACAAAAATTCAGAAATTAAAACATCAATCTTACCAAGAAATCAGGCCGAGATTTGTGAACCATAAATCACCCACCGCGACATCCCTTCTGACCCACAGCGCCACCAATAAAGCGGACCCATCCCTCTGTCATTGCGAATGTTATCATCTCTCACACCTCCTTCAACATCGGCCGCTACCACAAGCCCTCGACTTCTACCACCCAGCACGACAGCGTCAACTCATTCATCTGCAAGCTCGCGACACAAGGACGACACTGCGAAGATCTCAGCTTGACGAATGAGTTGCTTGAATACTCTTCGATATCGAGTTGATTTCGATCCAAGATCGTATTTGATTCCAAACAATAAGGACCGTGATTTTTACCCTCCTTCGTACTCGTTTGATTCTAATTGAACGAAGATGACGCATAATCTTTTTTTTTAAGAATAGGCATTGATTTGGGAACGAAAAGAAAACAAGTTCGGTCGTGCCTGAGTTCGAATGAAGGAGAGGGTTTTTAATTCTGTAGGAAAGGGCTTCGGCCGAAATTACAAAAGTGAAATAAGGCTTGCGTTAGAAGCTAGGGCATTGAGACTTCTGTAAAAAAAATTGACTAGGTCAATTTAATTTAATTAGCTTCCTTATATGCATTTACGGTTTTACTATCAAACGGTAATTCCGTACCTTGCGAAAATTGAAATCCGACAATAATATAATATTACGGATCCAACGGAACTGGTTTCGTCAATTTCCGAGACTGTGCCTCGGAAGGCTATTTTTAAATTCAATTTAAAATGATAAAATTTCAAAACTGAACAAATCATTGTTAAATTTTATTTCAACACTTCTATTCTCTTCAGTATTATCAATATAAATTTTATAAGCTTTTAAATTGTTTTAACACGCTTAGAATCCCATATTCAACATATTACCCAACTTCAACTTATTTAATTCAATAATTTAATTAGCAAATAAATTGTGATATTTGGAATTCAAGTAATAATTAACCCTTCAAATATTTAAAATTAATTAAATATCCTTATTTCAAATGCTCGAAAATTCTGGGTCGTCACAATCAATCTAAGAGTTGACCCCTACTGCAAAAGCTGACATAACTCCTAAGCCGAAGAGTGGTTTGTAGCTTGACACGCGTAGTTCACACGCCACACAAACTTAGGATTTTTGGCAATTATGCGCACTCAGCTTCTTTATTTCAAAGATTTCTAAACTTTGTCTCTTCTTCACTTTCAGGTTCTCCCATGGGACGCAGCGGTTCGTATTATGATGGCTTTCAATGCTATGGGAGGCATGATTCGTATGACCACAGGCGCTATCTTCATGCCCTTAGGGTGACCGATGAAGAAAGAGCAGCTAGGAAAGCTCGCGAGAGGCAGGCTTACGAGGAGCGGTATGGAAGAAGGGATGACAAGCCATGACTCTCACCAAAGGGATGATGACTCCCACAAAAGAAAGTCTCACGACGACAAGGGGAAGAGTTATGAAGCTGAAGACTCCAGCAAGCGGGCCAAGCTTAGCGAAAAATCTTCAGCTGAAATGTCTAAAGTGCCCGCTACTTCTACTTCTTTAAACATCCCTTCTAGCTCCCCTGCCCTCAAAAGAACTGAGATACAAACAATCATTAATAGGCCTCCGTATCAAGTTGAGAAGCCTCTGCCTGCACTCCAAAGCTGATTTCCACATGGTGCTTGAAAGGAGTACTCTTTGATTTGGACTGGGTTCCGATTGACAAACGGGCCATGCTGAGAAATCTTGATGCCGTCAAGCTTGATATTGAAAGAATGTCCGGATAGCAAAAGCTTATTGATGAGCTTCGAAGGGTAAATCTCTTAAATCTCGAGGCTATGCTAACCATGGAAAGCGATAAATCCGAGTGGCAAAAAATTCTTGACCAGCATGATAGGAGATGCAGAGCATCACCGCATATAATGAGAAACTTGAGGCTGAAGTCAAGCAACTTAGAGAAGATCTTGCACCTCTTCCACTTCTTACACTCAAATGGAAGAGGTTCTTCAAAAGCAAGTGAGAGATGCCTACGCTAGTCAACGAGATGCTGAGGCTAAACTTGAGGCGTAGCAAAGAATTGTGGAAAGTTACCGCAATGCTGTTGATCAACTGCGGGAGAAGACTAGCTCCCAAGATTTGGAGATTGAGATGTTAAAGGATCAGCTTTCTAAAGTTGAAAAGGAGCGCGACGAGGCCATTGCTGGAAAAGCAGTAGCTACACAATCTCATGAGGAGACTAAGGTCAACGTCAGCTCCACTTTATTCGAGTTTCACATTCACAGTGTCTTGGGGCATGGTAGTCTCTCATCTTTGGGCGTAAAGTACGAAATTACCCTAGCTGAAGTGTGGGAGGCAACGGTTGAAATTCCTAAAGGTGCCGGCTACGCTGAGGAGGGTCTCGAGGCTCATTTTTTGGACGATGAAGGTCAAGCCGCCCTTGCCAGAGGGAAAGAACAACTCGCCAAAGAACGAGCCGAAGCGGTGGAAGGACAACATGTAAGGAAGGCACCTTTGACCGACCCGACTCGTCCTTCGGCTTCGGTTGACGTTGACATTATTGGCTCTTGTTCTCACTCTTCACCTCCTGCCAAAGCCGAGACCGGAATCACAATTGCTCACGCCGAGTCCCAGGAAGACATTGAAGCCCACGATTTTTAAATCGACGTTATAAAGCCAACTTCTCCAGGTAACTTCAACACTGATCTAGCTCAACTGGACTACATGTTTGCTTCACATGAGCTCAATGAACTTCTTGATTATTACTTAAACCTCGACGTGCCACTATCTCCCCTCTTTGCAAGAAATACTGATGTTTAATTCTTCTTCTTCTGTAGTGGAAACAACAAGTGTCGTACAGGCTTCGCCTCTTCCTGCTGTTGCTCATTCATCTCTTCAATTTACTCCTTCTGCTTATCAACTGGGTTCACAAGAAGAACAAATATAAGCTCTTCAAGGCTTAGATGACCCGGCCGCTGCACAAGAGCATAAAGCCGAAGAACTTGAAACGGGTGAGAGGACCCCGGAGGAATTCACTGTCGATGATACAAAGTTGATTGATCTTATGGCTCTGGGCAGCGAATCTTCTTCAAAGAAGAGTGGATAGCGTGGAATTTCAAAGAAAAAGAAGGAGACTTCTGCTAGTGATGAGAAAGAAAAAGAGGACCCAATTGCACCTCTTTCTCCTCTTTCCCCTACTCGTTCAAGCCGACTTAAGAAGTTAACCATTAGGCCCGACGAGGGCTCCAAAGGCGGCGGGAAGAAGAAGTAATGGGTCCGGCTTTATCCTTCGTGTTTTGCTTTTTGCTTGTATTTAAAGATTTTTATTGACCGGAGATTGTGCGGGTACCGACCCTCGCTTTTTGAAACCTGCACAGGTATACAAATCTTTTATAGTATGGAATAAAATGATTCTATTTTACTTGTACAATCTTTTGACTGTATTTGTGAATGCATTTATTCCTTATTTTCACACAAGTTGCTTTATTTTCCTTGTATGATATTGTAGTGAGCTCGTGGTATGTTGCTTGAGCGTTGCTTTTATTAATGTAGCTATATTATATTACCCCCATACCATGGTTTATTGCAATCTTCTCCACTTTGAGAACAATTGTTCTATTTTGGAAAGAATTGTACTATTACTTTGGAGAACAATTCTTCCATTTTGAGAAGACTTGTACTCTTACTTTGGAGCATAATTCTTCCCTTTGCGGAAATATTATTCTGCTCAAGTAGAGTGTGCTTTGTATTGGAGAAGTCTACTCTCTCTTTTTTTAGAAAGAGTTTTTACACTTCAACTTCCAGAGATGGTTACTTATTTGAGTAGTGGATTCTCTTACACGGTGAAGCGGGCTTCCAAAGAAGGCTTTGATTTGGCACTCCAACCTTTTTTTGGGGAAAATTTTTCTCATTACGGAGAAATTAATCTTCCCTTGAGAGTTGAAGTGTGCCTCCGAAGAGGGCTTTATTTTTTCCCTTTACGCGGGGAAGCGGTCCTCCGAAGAGGGCATTGGCACTCCAACTTGGTGAAGTGGGCCTCCAAAGAGGACTTTGGCACTTCAACTTCGTGAAGTGGGCCTCCGAAGAGGGCTTATGCCTCCGAAGAGGGCTTTGTTGTGCCTCCGAAGAGGGCTTTTGCCTCCGAAGAGGGCTTGTGCCTCTGAAGAGGGCTTTGTTGTGCCTCCGAAGAGGGTTTTTGCCTAGGAAGAGGGCTTGTTCCTCGGAAGAGGGCTTTGTTGTGCCTCCAAAGAGGGCTTGTGCCTCGGAAGAGGGCTTTGTTGTGCCTCCAAAGAGGGCTTTTGCCTCCGAAGAGGGCTTGTGCCTCCGAAGAGGGCTTTGTTGTTTGCCTAGAAGGTTGCATCTCACAGTTAAGTGGATCCACGGAGTAGACGCAAGCTACCTAACTGGATGTTTGTTTACACAAATGATCACAATTAATTAGCAAGGGCTTGGAACCTTCACTTTGGGAAGGTGCCCCTTTAGTGGATCCACCAACCTTTTTGGTTGAGACACAAGGTTCCATTTTGCCCGCTCTTTGTCCGCTTGCGCATATCTTTTCACTATCTTCCTCCCAACGATTCCTCGTTGTCGTTTCCAAGAACATGTTCGTTTCCTTTGCAAGTTGTTTCCTTTTTTCAGAGAGGTGTATTTCATTGTTAAGTGATTCCACGGGGCAGACGCAAGCAACTTAATTGGATGTTCATTTGCACAAACGATCGCAATCAGTTAGCAAGGACCTGGAACCATCGCTTCGGGAAGGTGCCCCTCCGGTGGAATCACCAACTATTTGTGGAAAGCACTTCTTATGTAGGATTTGAAGATGGAATTTTTGTGGCTTAACATTTGATTGATGAGTGATTTGTAGGAATCGGTGAGCCTTGTGATGTGTTGAATAGGTAAGCTCTGCTTTAATAGCCTGCAATATTAAATCGACATTTTAGCAATATATTTAAGATATCTACATATCAAAATGGAACAGGCATCTTATAGTAGTAGAGGACACAAGATTTATAGTGGTTCGACCAAGAACTGGGCCTACATCCACTTTATAGTTCTTATTATTGATTTGCACTAATTTTACAATGGCTTACAATACAAGAATGGTACATCCATAATCATTTTACAAATTTAAGGAAAGCTTCTGAGTAAAATATGAACGCAAGTGATCGCTGTTCCAAGCTCTTGGAATTGGATCTCCTTCGACAGTTGTGAGTTTGAAAGTGCCATCAAGAAGTTTTTTTCCTATGACGTATGGCCCTTCCCTTGGCCTAAACACTCATGTTGCTGTCATGATCCTTTTCAATACTAGATCCCCAATTTCAAAGCTGCGTTGGCGAACTTTGGAATTGAAGTGCCTAGCTTTCCTTTGCTGATGGGCTGCAATTCTGAGCTTAGCCTCTTCCCTTCTTTCATCAAGGAATTCAAGTGCTTCAAGTTGCAGCTTTTCATTTTCAGCTTGGTTGAAATGAATTCTCCTGTGTGAGCGGACCTCTATTTCCACCGGAATCATTGCTTCTGGTCCATATGCTAATGAGAATGGAGTGTGCCCAGTCGTAGTTTTGTGGGTAGTTCTGTATCCCATAGTGCTAGTTGTCGCTTATCGACCCAATCACCTTTTGCATTTTCCAGTTGTTTTTTGATGGTTGACTTGATAATTTTGTTCACTGCTTCCACTTGCCTGTTTGCCTGCGGATGAGCCACTGCTGAGAAGCTTTATTGGATCTTGAATCACTTGCAAAAGTCCTGGAATTCTTCGCTTTCGAATTGGGTACCATTGTCTGTGATTATCTTCTAAGGTGCACCATACCTGCAAATGATATTTTTAGTCACAAAGTTTATCATCTTTTTAGAGGTAATAGCAGCTAATGGTTCAGCTTCAGCCCATTTAGTGAAATAATCAACAACAGCAATAGCATATTTGATTCCAGACTTGGCAGTTGGCAAAGGCCCAATGAGATCTATCCCCCAAATGGCGAATGGCCATGGACTGACCATCTGTGTTAGCCCAGGGGAAGGTGCTCTTTGGATTTTTGCAAATCTTTGACATCTGTCACACTTTCGGGAGTAGCTAGCAGCGTCTCGATTAATATGTGGCCAAAAATATCCATAGCGGAGAATTTTCTTTGCTAAATTTTGGCCACCTGAATGATCCCTACACTCTCCTCCGTGCACCTCAGCTAAAATTGTCTTAGCCTCTTCCTTTGTTACACATCGGAGTAATGGCATCGAGAATCCCCGTCTGTACAACCGTCCGTCTTGAATTACATATCTCGGGGCTTTTCTTAACAGTTTCTGGCGCTCTTTTGAGTTTTCTACCAGGGAGCCGTTGAGTAGATATTCCTTGATCGGAGTCATCCACGACTCCTGCTCTTGAGATAAAGCTATGATCCAGTCAATATCCATCTCATCAGTACTTGGAGCTGGGAAGACTTCCACAGGGACCAATCCCAATAATTGAGCTTTGCTAGAGCTTGAATACTTTGCGAGAAAATCTGGCTTCATGTTCTCCTCCCGCGGTATATGGCTTATTGTATGATGGTCAAAATCATCGAGAAGCTCCCAGGCCTTTGACAAGTAAGCAGGTAGATTTCCTCTTTTAGTTTGAAACTCTTTCTTGACTTGACATACAATAAGCTGAGAATCACTGAAGATCTGCAACACTCTGACGTTCAGTTCTTTAGCAATCTTCAAGCCCACAATAAGAGCTTCATATTCTGCTTCATTATTTGTCGAAGAATATTCTAAACTCAATGCGTAGCACAATGACTGCCCTTCGGGGGTTTCAACACAACCCCAGCTCCGGAACAGTAGTCATTTCTTTTACCATCAACATATAATTTCCATCGGATTGGGGTGTCATCAGTCACCTCTTCCTCACTGTCACCTTTATCTGTGTATTATGCAATGAAATCTGCTAAAGCTTGTCCATTGATTGCTCTTCAGTGATGATAGGTGATATCATATTGGCTGAGTTCAATGTTCCACTTTAGAAGACGACCCGAAGTTTCAGGACGAAATAGGACTTGCTTTAGAGGTTGATCAGTGAGGACTTTAATAGGATGAGCTTGGAAATATGGCCTCAACTTTCTGGACGCAATCAAAAGACAATAGGCAAGCTTTTCCAGTTTTTGAATAATTCATCAATATTCATTGAATCTTTTGCTGATGTAATAAACCGGGCGCTGAACTTTTGTGTCTTCCCGTACCAATGCTGCACTGAGAGCATGAGATGAAACTGCCAAATATATGAAAAGATCTTCACCATTTCTAGGCTTAGAAAGTACTAGAGGCGTTTCCATGTGACGAATCAGTTCATCAAAAGCTTTCTGACATTCATGGGTCCATTCAAAGTTTTTCTTTCCTTTCTTCAGAGCGTCAAAGAAGGGAGAGCAATTATCAGTGGCCCTGGAGATAAACCAACTCAAAGCAGCGACTTTCCCGTTGAGGCTTTGCAATTCCTTCTTTGTCCTAGGGGCTTTGACTTCTCTTAAGGCAGTAATCTGAGTAGCATTAGCTACGATGCCCCTAGCACTCACAATGAAACCCAAGAAATTTCCGGACTCCACCCCGAATGAACATTTCAGAGGGTTTAGCTTCATTCCATACTTTCGGAGGATCGCGAACATTTCTGCCAAATGATCCGTATGTTCTACTGCCTTCTTCGATTTCACCAACATATCATCAACATATACTTCCATAGTCTTGCCAATATGGGGCTTGAACATGGCATTAACAAGTCTTTGATAAGTTGCCCCCGCGTTCTTTAGTCCGAAGGGCATGACTTTATAGCAGTAAAGACCAACATCAGTGATGAAGCTCGTGTCCTCCTGATCTGGCTCATGCATCATGATTTGATTATGTCCTGAGTAGGCATCCATAAAAGACAATAATTCATGCCCGGGTGTTACATCCACCAACTGATCAATCCTGGGCAACAGGAAACAGTCCTTTGGGCATGCTTTATCTACTTTTTTTTTAATGCTGCCGACCTTTCAGGACCCGGGGTTCTTCTTTTCTGCTTTACGGGTGTGAATTTTGGATCAATATTCAAAGCATGCACTGCGATTTCTGGAGATATTCCACACATGTCGGCATGGATCCAAGCGAATACATCCAAGTTTACTTTTAAGAATGATATCAACATCTTCTGAACCGTCACACCGAGTTGTGAACCCACATTCAACACCTTTTTTGTGTCTTTCGGGTCAATAGGTATTGGCACCGTCACTTCCACCGGCACTACTCTACCCTCCCATGCACTGGTTTTTCTGGGATAAATTTCTTTTCGTGCACCACTATGCTCACCAATGCAGGATCCACCCTGCAATTGTTGCAAGGTGGGTTCTTTGATGCGGAGCGGAGCTGTCGCACCCTTACCCATTTCTCTCTTTTTCGCCTCCCGTAACTGTGTGAGGTAGCATTCTCGCCCAGCATTTTGGTCCCCCCTCACAACACCGACGCCATTATCAATGGGGAACTTCATAGCCAGGCACCATGAGGAGAGAATGGCATTGAATGTAGCAAGATTCGATCGACCCAAGAAGGCATTGTAAGTAGAGAATTCATCAACAATTACAAAAGTTTGCTTTCGGACCACCTTCTTTTCGGCTTCTCCAAGTTCTACAAATAGGTCAGTAGTCCCAACAGGATGTTTTGGTTCTCCAGTGAACCCAACAATTTTCTACGAGGAAGCTTGGACATCAGCCATGGGAATTTTCATCTGATCAAATGTCTTTTTGAAGAATACATTGCAAGAGGTATCGCATTCAACAAGCACCCTTCTTACAATGGCTAGCCCGATGCCAGCAGATATCACCAAAGGATCGATGGTGGGAGCCTCCACACCAACAGAGTTTCTAGCCCGGAATATGATGTCATCGTTGAAAGTTCTTTGTTGTTTTAAAGGTGTAGCATCTTCCAAAACAAAAACAATTTCTTCAACCGGGGCATATCTCAAAGCATGAGCATATCTTTCCATCTCACCCCAACTTCTACCCGCTGGGTGAGGACCCCCTGTAATCACATTAATGATAGGCCTTTCAGATTCATGCGCTGCAGTCCTCTCACCTGAACCGGGCTGATGAGTAGGAACTTGTTGCCCCTGAGTAGACGAAGTTGGGTAATTTCTGTTTCTCTTCACATATTGTTGTAGTTTATTCTGTCTCAACAGCACTTGAATCAAATCCTTTAAATGGTGACACTCATTAGTGTCATGGCTAGGTTGATTTTGGAACCGACAAAATCTCCCACTATGCCGGCATTTTTGCCAAGCTTTATCTTAGGTAGTTTGGGGTATTCAACAGCATCCCTGGTTGCGAAGAAGATATCCTCTGGAGTATCAGTTAAGGGAGTGAAATCTGAAGGTCTAAAGTGGCGCGTTTCCTTCGCATTTCTCTGTTTTTTTCCATCGTCAATCTCCCTCTTCTGGCCACCAGATTCCTTTTTGTTTGAAGCAACATTGTTATTCTCAACCTCAGTCACGACTGCTTTTGCCGGCACAGGAAGGCTTTCTAGGCGCAGAAATTCATTGGCCTCCTTGTAGAATTTCTCAAGTGAATTTGGCTCTTTCATCTCTAGCCATTTTCCAAATTCACTAGTTTTGTCAATAGCTCGCATCAAGTAGGTCAGAATTATTCGAGGCTCTGCATTGTCAACTTCGGCCAAGGCTATGTTGAAGCGATTTAAGAAGGATCTAATAGATTCTCTGGGGTTTTGTTCGGGGCTGGACAGTGACATTATATCCTTGGCCTTCGAAGCATACAACCTGAAATGATCTTTGAATTTTCGAGTTAGGTCGTAGAACTGATCCACAGATCGAACTGGCAGCTTCGTGAACCAAAGCAGGGCCACTCCTTCCAAATACACCAGAAAGTATCTGCATTTGATCTCATCCGTTGCTCTAGCACCTGTCATATGCCAGTCATACTTGTATAAGAATTGGTTAGGATCTCTTGTTCCTTGATAAGCTGGAATAGTGGGAGGAACAGACTTCTCCGGAAATTCAGCCTTTAGAATTCTCTCAGTAAAAGGAGTCTTGCTTGGAGCAAACCCCCAGTCACTCTCATCTTCTTCCCTTTGCATGCTTTCTTACATAATTTGTCGAATCATTCCCGAGAGGTATTCCTCATCATTTAGAGGCGTCGCGGGACAAACGTCGGCTACTTTTTCGAAAGTTTGCCTGGACAAACGTTTGCGAAGAGTTGGCTGTGGCCATGAACCTCCGGCTTGGGGAGGTGCCCCTTCGACGGTGTCAGCTGCCCTTTGAGGAATACTTTTTCCTTGAGAATCATGAACATCTTCGGCAAAGGTTTCTTCATTGTTTTCTGGTTGACTGTTAACTCCAAGCAAAGCATTTAACATGTCCAACATCAAAGTGTTCTGGGCTTCCATTTGTTGATACTACCTAGACACTACAGCATGCAACTCCGCCCTTGTGACTCCAACACTAGGAGCCGCTTCATTTGATGCGGAAGAAGTGGCAGTGTTGTCATAAGCATCTCCAGATCTAGCAGATCTACATTTTCTTCCAAGAGCCATAATTTCAAAGAGACTTCTGGTTCATAGGGAGAGTCGTTCAACAAATCTTTGCGAAGCAATGATGAGAGCACCCGATTGGTAAGCGGGAGGTCCTGAGTTCAATTCTCAATGAAAACACCAAAAATGTTAACGCAAAAAATGTACGCTAACACCCAGGTGTAAGTTGTGAGATAGCGAAAGCACCAACCGTTGGTGCGGGAACTAAAAGTAAGTGGAGAATAGCAAAAAACAGTAAAGAGACAACAATTTTTATAGTGGTTCGGCTTAAAGTCAAGCCTACGTCCACATTATATCTTTTATTATGATCTTTAAGTACACTTTGTTACAACTAGATTTCAAGTACAACAAACTTCAAAGACATGAGCTTCCAAAGTAGAATCGAATCGGTGAAGAAGTTTGATCCACTCTGGAATTAATCTCTAAAGTTGTTATGATGTTGTAGGACTTGGAGAATGAGTTGCTTGAATTTCAAAGTGGCAGAGTCTCGGCTTTTCAAGAAAAATTTCCCCCCCTCAAGTGTGGAGCAGGTGAAGTATTTATAGGAGAAACTAGGTTTAGGTCGGCCCTGTCATAGGTCGTGAGCGACCTAATGAGTCGCGTTATAAGGAGTGGCGACATAAGAGTTATCCTAAGGCAGCATGAGTCGTTAACGACTTAGTGAAGTCATCCTCGACGAGATATACGCTTTGAACGACTTAGTATGTGTAATGCAGGAGTTATCTGGGCTAGCTTAGGTCACAAGCGATCTAATCGAAGAAGCAGTGTGCATGCGTCTTTACCCTGGAGCTCACTAGGTCGCTAGGTCGCTTTCCTTTTAGCTCGTTAAGTCGCTTATTCCTTTAGGTAGTTAGGTCATGCCTTTCTTTAGGTCGTTAAGTCGCGTCGCGAGCCTTCTTCTAGGTCGCTGGGTCACTAATAAAAGAGGTGTTAACAATTGCATACATTTTTGTTCAAATTTACAAAAACTCAAAAAGATTTAGTAATTCCTTAAAACACTATTCACCCCCCCTTTAGTGTTAATCCTAGCCATAAGATCCATATTCCGCATTTCTCATGTTTGGTATCAGAGCAAGGTTTACAAAGTTTAATAATGTGATTTTTGAAAAAGTTTTTAAAAAGGCTATGTTTGAAAGAATTTTTTATACTCATTTAGAAATATTCAGATCATCATTGTCTCTTGAGTCTACATATAATCAATATTGAAAATCAAGTTGTCTACCAAAATTATATGATGTGCAGGAAACATGCTTTATGGGTGTTGAGGAATCAATTCACAATGGACAAATTGTGCAGATTAAAATGAATAAATGGATACTCGATTGTGGATGCTCTAGACACATGACTGGCAATCCAGATATGCTGAATGATACAATAAACAAAGGCGGAGGACTGGTTAACTTTGGAGACAATTCAAATGGATATGTGATTGCCATTGGCAAAGTCGGTAACTCTGAGACTCCTATTATTACTAATGTTTTGCTAGTTAAGAATCTGAAACATAATCTGCTAAGTATTAGTCAACTTTGCGATAAAGGATATAAAATTAAATTTGAAAAAGATAATTGTCACATTAAAGATAATGATTCAACCATAATATTTGAGAGAATTAGGAAAAAGAATATTTATATTCTTAGTATGAAAGTCTCAAATGATAACTTAAGTCTTTTGGAAAATACAAGTGACCCTTGGATTTGGCTTAAGAAATTTGGACATTTGAATTTCAAACTCTTTTCTAGACTATCAAAACATGATTTAGTAAGAGGTTTACCTAAAATGAACTTTAAAATAGATAGTCTACATGATGCATGTCAATTAGGAAAACTTAGAAAAAGTTCCTTTAAATTAAAAGATATGATTTCAACTTCAAAACCTCTTGAATTACTTCGCCTTGATTTATTTGGTCCATCTCAAATTCTGTCAATAAATCATAGTAAATATTTTTTGTAATTGTAGATGATTACTCTAGATGTACATGGATAATATTTTTGAGACATAAAAGTGATACTTTTGAATGTTTTAAGAACTTTACAAAAAGGATTTAAAATCAACTTTCTCTAAAAATTATAACCATCCGTCGTGATCACGGTGGTGAATTTGAAAATGAAAAGTGTGAGGAATTCTGCAATAAAAAGGGAATAACTCACAATTTTTCATTTCCAAGAACTCCACAACAAAACGGGGTAGTAGATCGTAAAAATAGGACGATTCAAGAGTGTGCGAGAATTATGCTTTCAGATAGTAAATTACCAAAGTATTTTTGGACAGAAGCAGCTTCTACCGCCTGTTATATTTTAAATAGAATTTTAATTAGACCTTTAACTGATAAGACATCTTATGTACTTCTTTACAGAAAGAAACCTAAGGTATCTTATTTTAGAATTTTTGGAAGCAAATGTTTTATTTTAAATACAAAAGATAACTTAGATAATTTGATCCTAAATCTAACAAAGGTAACTTTATCGGATATTCTAACAGAAGTAAAGCGTACAGAGTGTTTAATTTAAGAACTAACACCGTCGAAGAAATAATGCATGTTTCAATTTGATGAAAATCTTAAAATTTTTGAAGCTACAAACGATGAAGAGGATTTAATCACTCAAAATCAAGAGTCAACTGAAAATAATAATGAAATTAATCATCCTAATAAAAGTATTAAACTTTTAAAAGATCATCCTATAGAAAATATCTAGGAGATATGAAATCTATTCTTAAAACTAGAAATCAATTAAGTAAAATGAGACATGTAGCATTTATATCAACTATTGAACCCAAAAATCCAAAAGACGCATCAACTGGTGATTTATGGATTGTGGGTATGCAAGAAGAACTAAATCAATTTACTGGAAAAGATGTTTGGGAACTTTATCCTAGACATGAAAATAAAACTATAATTGGAACTAAACGGGTTTATAAAAATTAAATGAATTAACTAGGAGAGGATGTTAGAAATAAAGCTTGGTTAGCCGTTCAAGGTTAATGTCAAGCAGAAGGAATAGATTTTGATGAAACCATTGCTCCTGTAGCAAGATTAGAATAATAATTTCAAATTATATCAAATGGATGTTAAAAGTGCCTTTTTAATGGATTTGTAAAAGAGGAAGTATATGTTGAGCAACCACCACTTTTTGAAAATGAAAAATTACCGAATCATGTTTACAAACTTAAGAAAGCTCTATATGGTCTAAAACAAGCTCCAAGAGCCTGGTATGATAGACTAAAATCTTACTTATTACAATCAAACTTTGAAATTGGTAAAGTAGATGATACTCCTTTTATTAAAAGAAATAAAGATGATATCCAACTAGTAGAAGTCTATGTAGATGATATCATTTTCGGATCAACTAATTTTGAAATGAATAAAGAATTTTCTGAAATAATGACAAAAGAGTTTGAGATGTGTCATATGGCTGAATTAAACTTCTTTCTAGGATTACAAATAAAACAATTAGATAAAGGTATCTTTATTAGTCAAGAAAAATATGCTAAAGACATAGTTAGTAAATTTGGTTTGACTACTGCAAGTGGAAAGCTCACTCCCATGGAAACCAATGAGTACCTATGTAAGAAGATCTCTCGAAAGATGTAGATCAAAAATTATATAGAGGAATGACTGGACAACTACTCTATATCACTGCTAGTAGACCTGATATCATGCATAGTGTTTGCCTCTGTGCAAGATATCAATTCCAACCTAAAGCGACCCACTTAAAAGCCGTAAAATGTATCATAAGATGTGTTAAGCACACCTTTGATTATGGTTTATTTTACACTAAAAATGATTCTTTGGACTTAATGTCTTACTTTAATGTTGATTATGCTGGTTGTAAATCAGACCGTAAAAGTACAAGTGGAAACTTGTCACATTTTGGGGCATTCTCTGATTTCCTGGTTTAGTAAAAAGCAAACTACTGTTTCTTTATCAACAACTGAAGTAGAGTATATTTCTGCTGCTTTGGCTTGTTCTCAAGTAATATATATGCAACAAACTTTAAAAGCTTATGGTTTAAATATCTCAAAATCACCAATTTATTGTGATAATACTAGTGCAATAAATCTATCCAAAAATACTACTCATCATGCTCGAACTAAACATATTGATATCAAACATCATTTTCTCAGAGACAATATAAGTAAGGAAGTAATTACTATTGATCATATCAATTCTAAGAATCAAATTGCTGATATCTTAACAAAATCGTTAAATGAATCTATATTTACTAAATTAAGAAGAGAATTTGGTATTTGTTCAATAACTGAAGTATAAAATATACATAACAAAGTATAATTAAAAATTAAGTAAAAATAAATCAAATCGTAAAAATATCAAGCACTATGTCGAGATCCCCCTTCTACCCATGTCGACATATAATGATTTTTTTATTTTTGAAATTTTTTCCACCAAAATTCAAATAAGTGGTTATATATTCTTCTTATTTCGAAATTTTGATCATTCTCTATGTTCTCTCTCTGTTCTAACTTCTGAAATCAATTAAACAATGGCCTTCTCTTCCAAATCAAACAAAAGTTCAACCTTTTTGTTCCCTTCTCCTTCTTCTGAACCATTTCAATGAACTATGCTCGCACGAGTAATGAAAATGGAGGATTCTTTGAAGGATGCACTACAACTAATGACTGAAATTTAAGTGGTGCAACTTAGAATGGCTAAAGAACAAGAACAGCAAGGCAACATCCTTATCAATTTGCAAAAATTTCTAATGGACAATCACGCTAATACAATCTTGATTGATGAAGAGTCTTCAGGAGATCAAGTGCAAGAGGACAGCGAGGAAGAAGAAGAAGAATTCGTGGAAGAAGAGCACACTGAAGATGACGACAAAGTCGTTTGCGTTGGCGAAGTGTGCTTTGATAAGGATGGAAATCTAGTCGAACAACATGGAAATTTCTGTTTCCACTTCCCAAATTGTTCGGTCCATAGATCTCCCATTTTCAAAGACACACACTAGTTTCTTTTCTCTCTTTCCTATTAATTGTATGTTCTTTCTTACGTTCTCTACAAAAATGTAAATAAAACAATATATAATTAATAAATCATTTTTGTTCTTATATTTGATTTCTCACTATTATAAGTATTATCGTATATGGAATCTTAGTTAGGATAGTTAGTAATTTACGACTAAATCTTAGTTTTAGAATTAAGTGATGATTATTTATGATAACACTATCAATATAATCACATGTTATAGAGTATTATACTAAGGGGGAGTTATATAGTTTGGAGTTAGTTTTTGTTGATGACAAAGGGGGAGAAGTATAAAATAGGATAATTAGGCATAAATTAAGGGAGAGTTATTAGGATAGAAGTAATATTTTATAAAAAAAAGGTTGTCATCGTCAAAAAGAGGGAGATTGTTAGTCCTTGAGATGATGGTTTTGATGACAACAACCTTAGATTAAGATTATAAAATATAAATACTAACATTATAGTTTAGATATATACGTATATGCAGGATTTAACCATGCAGGTACCAAGAATGAAGACTGTACAGGATAGAGATTCAAGATATCAAGATTGAAGACTCATGAGTATCAAGATTATCAAGAGTTCAAGATTTCAATAATAAGCAATTTAATTAGGAATTTTGTTAAAATCCGTAGAAAAGCACTGGCATCTTAAAATCCAATTTATTCGTGGAATGGAATCCACTTCGAGCCTGTTAAAGGGATGGAACCCTAAGTAGGATGGAACCTACGAAAAATCTAGTGGAACATTGTTTCGTATTTGCTAAACTTTTATTCAAATGCTTTTTAAAAAAATTATATCTTGTTTTCAAAATGATTTCAAAACCTTCTATTTAAAAGAATTAAAAACATCTATCCTGGTTTTAAATACTTTTAGCCTCAAAATAATCTTTATTTTCAAAATCAAATTATCCTTGGTTTTTAAACTATTTTTAATAATAATATTTTACATTTTAAATTTTATACTTAGATTTAAATATAAAATTATTGTAAAATTTTATGTATTGCAAAATATTATTCTCTATATTTATTTATGTATTTTAACAATAATTAAGTATATTTATAAAGTTTAAAATAGTTTTAATACAAGATGAAAGTTATTTCAAAAAATAACAAATTACCAAAATTTCCTTAGGCATGTCAACATCCTCAAGTAACCCCCATCTTGACATGGTAGCAGTTTATTTCAAAATTTTGAATTTCAAAGTAAGTGTCTATTCGTCACATCCTTTCATGAATGGACATGGCTGTTGTTCTACTATAAATAGAGGTAGTTTTCAATGAATTTCTATCCATATTTTTCCGATTTCACTCCTCTTCTTCTTCCACATTTCTTTATACACATTTTTACTATTGCTCTGTCGAAATCAATATTGAATCTAACTTGATCATTTATGGTTTGATTCTCTATCACTATCTCAGCAAGATCTCAGTGCTATTCAGAGTTATAGGATTATTTGTAATAAGTTAAGCGAGAAAAGGTGTGATTGTAGCCCGTGAAATCAATCAAGTGAGAAAAGGTGTGATTGTAGCCTTGGAAATCAATTGGGTGAACTTGTTGCACGTGGAATCAAGTATGTCTACCCAGACGATTATGAATCTGGAGAGGTGTACCTCGTGGCCTTGAAATCAAGGGGGTAATTGTACAATTGCTTTTGAAAGGAAAACCGTACTTGTGTGCGCGATAGGATGTAGGGTAACTCCGAACCAGTATAAAATCCGGCGTGTTCTTTCCTATATTGTTTTTACTTTATTTCTGCATCTATGTTTGATTATGTGATCATATCTATGTCTGAATATTGCATACATTTGTGTTCAAATTAACAAAAACTCAAAAAGATTTAGTAATTCCTTAAAACACTATTGACCCCTACCTCTAGTGTTAATCCTAGCCTTAAGATCTGTATTCCGCATTTCTCACAACTCTTGCCTCAATCCATCAACTTTCAGGACACAAATCCTACCATTAATCCTCAAAATCCCATTATCATCGATCTGAGCTCCACTACTACCACTACTACAACCTCCGACCCTACTACGAACACTCTCCTTGATCAATCTAAGCATCCCATCCTCATCCTGCTTTGCCTTGTTACGATCCAAAAGAGGAGAAGAAACAACAAGCTAACACAACAAAAACTTCTTCCGACTCAGAGCATCGGTCACAACATTAGCTTTACCAGGAGTACAGCTAATATTGAGGTCGTAAGAAGCCAGAAACTCAAGCCATTGAACTTTCCTCTGATTCAAATCCTTCTGGGGGAAGATATATCTCAGAGACTGATGATCGGTGAAAAGCTCAAACCTAGCTCCCAGAAGATGATGCCTCCAGAGCTTCAAAGCAAAGACAACAGCAAGCAACTCTAAATCATGAGCAACATAATTTGTCTCATGGGTTTTCAATGGACGACTGTCATAGGCAATGACCCTACCATCCTGCATCAGAACAACACCCAATCCCTCACGACTAGCATCGGTGTATATCGTCAATCCCTCATTTCCATTTGGATCAGTAAGAACTGGTGCGGAAGTTAGCTTGCTCTTTAAGTCATCGAATGCAGCTTCACACTTCTTATCCTAGATAAACGTAGCATTCTTATGAGTCAAAGTAGTGAGAGGTGCAACAATCCGAGCAAAATTCTCAATGAATCCCCGGTAATAATCTGCAAGGCCTAGAAAACTACGAATATGAGAAGGAGTCTTAGGTGTTTCCTAGTCTTGAAACAGAATAGGGAGAAATAAGAACAGCCGAAAATATAGAATAATTAATTGATGAAGAAAAAAGGGAATGAAAGAAAGACTTACATTAATCGCAGCGTTCTTGGCTGGATCAACAGAAACTCCATTACCAGAAATAATATGTCCAAGAAATCAGACCTCATCCTTCCAGAAATGGCATTTAGAAAATTTTGGCTTCAATTGATGATTTCTACGAATTTCCAAAACAGATTTCAACAGCGGCTCATGCTCTTTCTTGGTCTTAGAAAAGACAAGGATATCATCAACAAAGACTAGAACAAATTTATTAAGCACATCACGAAAAATACGATACATCAAATCAACAAAGAAAGTAGGAGCGTTAGTCAGTCCAAAAGGAATGACTAACCATTCATAAAACCCATTCTCAGTACGGAAAGCAGTCTTGGGAATGCTATTCTCTGCAACTTTGAGTTGGTGAAAACTTATGGCAAGATCAAGCTGAGAGAGAGCAGTGGCACCGTAAAGCTGATCAAACATATCATTGATACGAGGCATTGGATATCTATTTCTCATAGTGAGCTTCTTCAGATCCCTATAATCAACACACATCCTCAAAGATCCAACGGACTTGGTGACGAAAACCACCGCTGCTCCCCATTCTGAATGGCTAGGTCGGATCAGACCTTTCGAGAACAAGTCCTCAATTTTTTCCCAACTCGACCTTCTCGTGGGGTGCCTTCTTCTGGGAGGAAGAACTACAGGTCGAGCTCTAGGAATAAGATCAATGCGGAAATTAATTTCCCGCTTAGGAGGTAAAGCAGTGACTTCACCAAATACATATGTAAAGAATCTGACCACACGGATAGAATGAAGATCATAAGGAGAAGAATCCAGAGAATAAATAAAACTTCTAGCAAAATCTTGGGGTATGTGACACTTAATAGTCAAGGAATTTCTTTAATTATCAACAAGATAAACGGATCGGGCTTTACAAGATATACGGCATCATGCCAACCCTGCCAATCACTACCAAGCAATAGATCAAAAGCATCAAATCCCAAAACATAGAAATCACCACTGAAGCAATGATCAGAATAGGGAAGTTTCACTTGCTTCCAAATCCGATTAAGGTTTGCGGGACCCCCAATTGGATTTGAAACACATAAAGGTACAGAATCATACTCAGGAGAAAGGATATGCTCGAACTTATCACACAAATCAATAGAAATGAAACTATGGGAAGCCCCAGTATCAAATAAAAGATGAACATGATGCTGAAATAAAGAAAAGGCGCCCTGAAGAGTACCTTGGTCATTACTAAGAGTAGGAGCAGGTGTCGGAGCCGGAGAAGATGCACAGGTGACAGCAAATATACCAGAAGGCTTTCCCTTTTGCTAGGTAGGGCAATCCTTCCTGAAATGGCCAGGCTGAAGACAGATATGACAGAGATCATGCCTCATCAACTGAGCAGGTGGAGAAACAGCAGCGCCAGCTAAAGTAGGGAAACTATTAGCATAGTGTCCCTTTTGATCACATCTAAAGAAGGTGATGGTAGAAAGGTCAACAGGCCGCGTCTGAGAAGGAGAAGAAGATGAATATCCAAAACACGGATTCTTTAGCCAATTCTTCTTCTGCTGGTAGAAATTAAGCTTACGCTTCTTAGAGTTAGCAGAAGAAGGATGAGATGAAGGTGCACCAGAAACAGCAGGACCCTTAGATGTAGGTTTCTCATATCGGATAGCCATATCCATAAGCTGGGTAAAGGTGCCATGAACATGAGAAATGAGATGATCATAATACATAGGACGGGCATCAGCTATGAACTTCTCATTTATCTTGAGAGGAGCGTCTATCAAGCTAGGACCGAACTTGGAAAATTCGTTGAACTTCCTCTCATACTCAGAAAAAGACATGCTTCCTTACTTGAGATCCATGAACTCTCTATAAAGCTGGGATTTCCCAGCCTCGGGCATCTACTTAGCAATGAAAGCATCTCTGAAAATATGATAGATAAACATAGAAAAGTACGAAGAGATAGAAAAATAGAATTCAAAGAAAGACGAGAAGAAACATAAACTGCTGCCAAGTTAGATCGGCCTCGACGGTGTTAGCCGTAAAATACTCCCACCAATCTAGGGCAGCCTCCTGCTGCTTTCATGCTGCTAACTAATGCTTCTGAGCATCAGTAATCTCAAGACCAGTAAATATCCTCTCTAAACTCTATAACCATTGCTGGGCATCAATAATGCTCCTTGAACCAGTAAACTGGGTTCCGCCAAGTTGAGAGAATTCCTTACAGAGAACAGTAAACCTAACAGGTGCAACGAGTTAAGGAGCTGGGGTAATACCATGACCCCTACCTCTGGCATTTCCACGATTCATCCTGAAAAGATCAAGAATGAATTTAGGGCAAGTTAAAGAGAAGACAAAGATAAATTAAGATAAGACAAGATAAATTCACTTGAACGAATATCCTAATGAAAGAAAACACTAACTAGGTAGATATGAAAGGAAAGAAGTTAAGAAGAAAATTTCCTTTAAAAATAAGAAATTTTTTATATCAAAATAATCTTTGAAAAATCCTTTGAAAAATCATTTTAAAAATATTTGAAAAATCAGTTTATACTTTGAAAATACGTTATCTCACAAAGAAATGATTCTGAGTTTGATTTCACACATTCTAGGGTATTTCTACCCTATCTCTAATGAGTTTTTGCTCCGCATGCTATGGTTTGCCTAAAACTAAAGCTCTGATACCAAATGTAACGACCCACTACTTTGGATTATTCAAATCGACAATAATCCACACATGTCAGACTTGAATGATGCAAAATAATAGATTGTAATAAAATTTGGAGCAAATAAAATCAATCACACAGAATCACAGACACGAAAATATCAGAATAAATCGCAGCGAAAATTAAAATACCATAGTAGTTCATGAAGCTACTATAACAAAGTCTCAAAAAAAATACATAATATAAGTCTGAAACAACATAATATAAATCCCAAATACATAGAAGTTCACTAATACAAGTGTTGAACTAGAACAACAGAAACTGAAAAGATAGATAACTAGATACGTAGAATCTCCAGAGATTCCTAGCTCCAAAAGGAGAAATCCAAAGCTGTGAATACTCAGGCTAACCTGAGCGTAAAGCAAAACACAAAACACTCGAGTCAGGACATATATACTTATATAATGTAAACCAACTCAAGTGAACTGCATTAGATGAACAAGTAACTTAAAGGATGCTTGGTACCGCCCATCCTCTAAGGATCCGTTAAACTATTTACTATATAGTAATATTACACTATTATAATAATGTATATAGTAAAATAAACTTACTTTGAAATAGCGTTAAGGGGTTATCCATATAGCCCTTAACACGTAATAGTGCCAATAGTTTATGCAGTACCTACATATCTCCTGATCGGGAGACTGTGAGAAGATACTCCATAGGTACGACACAAATAGAAACCGTAGTAAGTCTCGCTATGGTAGGTGACATGGAACATGAGGCAATTCCAGGGTAGATATACCAATTACGCACACAGGCTGGCAGCAACTTAGCAGCCACTATGCCCACCTCGAAGCACACTCCCAAATAAAAAGGTGGCCACCAAACAATCACCAAGTAGTAGAATGGTATCGAAGAAATGTGTCCGACCAGAGAAGCTACCCCTTTTGGCCCGAGATTTCTCCTGTTTTAGCCACTTTAAGCTAACTCACGAGATTCAGGTCCATGTAATATACCTCAAGAACGTCACCACCATCCTACTTCATTCTGGAATCTCCACCGCATACACAGTTGTTAATGTGGTTTTCGGTATGGACAAAGATTATGTCCATAGCCGATCCCGGTCTCTTTAACAACCAATTGTTATTTTTACCTGTGGTTATAAATTTCAAAAATGGTATTTTATACTTCGAAAATCAAATATCGTTTCAAATCCATTTCAAAATATCACAATATCGTATCTTTCCAAAACCTCATTCATTTTTATTAAATTTAAATATCATTCCAAATCACATATTAAAATGGTTTATATTTCAAATCAAAATACTCCATTTAAACCATTTTAAAATGAAGTTATTATACTTAACAATCAAATATTAAATTCCCAAAATTTTAGCTTTTTCAGGGTTCGTTTATTCATTTAAATCCATTAAAACAGTGAAATTTCAGCTTTCGCGACATTTAGAAAATGCTACGGTAAGTTACATTTGAAAAAAATTCAATTCAGCAAAGACAGCATTTAAAACTACTATAATAGTTCAGGATCAAGTTTTAGTTTCTACGACTACACCACTTACAAAGTGCTGCAATATCACTTAGTTAAGTTTTAGCTATAGTTCATTTCTATCAACTACAGCACTTTAAAATGCTGTAATATCCTTTACTATGAATTCAAGTTAACTTCGAAAATGATAGCATTTCTGAAATGCTGTTAATTAAATTTCCTGATTTCAATATAATTTCAGTATAAATTAAACTTTGATTTTAATTCTTTTATCTTATAAAAATCATATTTTCACACTCAAAAATGTTCATTTAAATACTCTTTAATTTATGATTTTTTAAAGTAAATTTTACACATAAAATCAAACTTTTAAATAATTCACTCATTAAATTCAAGCATGCCAATTTCTATTCTTTATGTTTTAAAAATTAACTTAACACTTAAGTTTAAATTTCCATTTCAAAATATAACTTATTTTTCATTCTTATTTACTTAATTTAAAATTCACTTTTAAACAAAATTCCTACATTTGAAATCTAAGTTATATTTCAAATTTCATCTTAACCATTTACTTATTTCACATTTTAACTTATAGAAAAATCATTAACACTTAAAATTATTTTAAATTCAATTTTAAATTAAATTATCATAAATCTACAATTATACTTTAAAAAGTTCAAGAAAATATATACATTAACCATGGGTCTGTATAACATTTTCTAACCTAGGTCAAGTGATACAGAAAATATATCATTTCAATCTTTAATTTACAAAGAAAAATCCAGGTTCTATCATTTCAAACCCGCACTCCCAAGTTAAATGAAATAAGTAAAAATCATTCAGGCCTATCATTTCAGTCCATAACGATTTTTTCCTACTCTAAAGTCCGTTCGGGTATGTATCATTTGAACACATAGTGATTCTATTCTACAGGGAACTTGCAATGTGAGAAACAGACATAAATAAACAGTATAACTTCATATAACAGTAGATGATGATATGAAAGGTTTATAAATAGGGTCAACATCATATGATCAATATCACAGGTAGGTATTACATCATAATATTATTCTACACATTCACTTGCTATCAGTTCACTAATTATACAAGTATAGATGTCATTTATGAATGCTCACCTCTTCAAGCTGGAGATAGAAAAAAAAACTCACAGAATAAACTCTAGAAAGCATGATAGAATGACTACGGATTAAAGTGAGGGGAGAGCCAAGATGATTATCTTGTACACAACAAACAAAATAAGATATTGCAACATAAATTTACAACACAAAACATCATTGAACAACTTGAAATAAAAAGCCACAAAAAACTACACAACTTGACCTTGCTTTTACCACTCATATGCTCGGCCATAGAGTTCAAATGCTCGTCCATGTCTATGGGTTGGGTCGGGTATTGGTCAATATGGCTCAGCTAGTAAGGAGATGAAGGGGTAGTGGTGATAATATGAAACATACACAAGGTCAAAGCAACATAGTGGAGTTTTGGTGACATTCTTGGCTCGGCCATGGGCATGTGGTGGCTCGGCCTTACATGCTTCAGATCTGGTGATGGTGCAACTGCAGCTAGAGATAATAACTTATTGGTGGTGGTGATTCTAGGGGGTGGCCGAGAGGATATGTAAAGGGGTGATGGCATTTAGGGCTCAGCTAGGCTTTTTTCAAGGGGTGCTTGCAATTTTTTGAGGAGTTTGCATACAAGGATGCCACGGCCTGGTCTGGACAAGGTGGTTGATCATGGCTGCTACCGTGTAAGGTGGAGGTGATGGTCGGTGGTGATTGCTGAGCAAATCTAGGTAGAAGCAAGGCAAGAATTAAAGGAAAACTAAGAAGAAAAGAGGAGAAAAATGCTATGACTTACCAAAGAAATTTCAAAAATTTTAATGGCCGAACTTTTGAGATGAAAATAATTTTTCTCACGTGAAAAATGAAAAGGAAATGTACGGCTAAGAAGAAAATGGACGGCTACTTTCAATGAAAAGTCAATTGAAGAATGAAAAGACAAAAGGCAAATGGAAAGTCACATGCATAAGAAATTTCTTTGACTCTTTATATTTATTATTTCTTTTATTCGATTTAAACAAATAAAAATTAGATAATATAGAAAAAAAAAAATAAACTAGGAAAGAAAATAAATAAATAATTTTTAGAAGAAATATAAAATAATTAAGAAATAGCTTAATAATTGAAACTAGGATTTGAAAATTGTAAATGAAATATTATAAGCTTTCGAAAATTATAACCACACTTTTCAAAATGTTTTAAAATAAAATCTTGAAATAGAATAAATTTTAAGACAATTCCAAAGTGAAATAAAAATCGAATTTAGAAATATTTCAAAACTCTAGGGTTGTTACACGTACTATGACGGGCGGTACCCTAGTGGCCCTGCCATTGTATGGAATCAATTCTCGAATAAGTGCCCGTACGATTTTGATTGTGCCCAACTATTGCTGGAACATGAGATGCAAGCATTTCAGCTAGATTCTATTTTACTTTGTATAGAAACTATTATCATATCAGACGGATTTGATAAAATTGTTTTGGTTATCGTAAGGTAAAAACCCGGTATATTGATTTGTGGCGTGGTCTTATGAGATACTTTGTTTTCAAAGGATTTTCTAAAAATATTATAATCCAATTGAGTGTGACCTCTCACGCTTTCCAGACTAACTCGGGTGATGTTTTATTACGATGCTCGGGTCAGACCGAGTTGAACAAATTCAGGATAGGATGCTATGGAGCTCAGGAGACGAGCTGGAGGACATAGACGTATTTCCGTAGATTTATATTTTCCGCTACATAAGGACAAGTTACTGAATTTGTCCAGATTTGATGCAGTGATTGTATACTCTAATAATGGTATGTTTATATAACAGTACAGATTTCTTTCTATTTAAAGCTGTTATTATATGTTATATTTGTTCCACAGCGATTGTGAGATTTTGATGTTGTTTTCTATTTTCTTCTTCTACCTCTTTCTTCTTTTACCCTAGTTATTCACTCTTTCGTACACTTTGGGTTGAATGAGGAAGAATTATTACCAACTCAAGGGATAAAGAACTGCAGGACGCTACATGTGGTATCAGAGCTGAAGGTTAAGCAAGGATTACTCAATAGAGATAGAGACAGTAGTACTCTAGAATTTGTTAAGTGTAATAATAGATATGATTGCGTATTTGTTAATGAATATGAAAAGATTTTATATTGTGTTAACTTACTGGTTGAGTGGTATATAAATTCCTGTTGAATAGTGGGACGTTACTAAAATTATAGGAGTTTCTAAGCACTTGAATGCAATAAACTAACACAATATTTTTGAAGCGAGTAAACGAAATAATTTTACCCAAATTCTAATTTCATACAAAAGGAATAATTTTCTAAACTTATTATGGTATGATAGGAGTGCTTGGATGATAATATTATAACCAAAACAAGATTTCAAATAGTTTATATAACCAAGTAGACATTGTATAAATACGGATTATGCAATATAAAAAAACAAGAGTTTGAGAAATTAATTCTCGAATTTTTTGGATGTTTTCCAAAGTAATTGGGGATAAATAATAGATTTATAATTTGGGGTTGTTTTTGAATAGAAAATGGTTTTAAATGGATTTTGAAGATGCTATAGCATTAAAATTGCTTCGGTCGTTGGAAAATAATTCCGATGATGACCGTGACATCATCGGTGTTCATTTTCGAGTTTCTAAGTGATGGATTGCTGCCATGGTAGCTGTTTTGAATTGTTTTGAGGAAAAACAAGTTTGTTTTTAGAATTGCCGAAGGGAATTGGGTTTTGATAAAAACCAGTATTGGGTTAAGGTTAAAAAGTACGATTTGGGATGCTTGTGATTTCAGAATAATTTTAAATAAATACCGAGTGTTTAAAATTTTTGAAACTCTTATATAAATAATTGAAAAATCATCGGGAGATAAGTTATAAACTTAAAAACGGTGAATGATTTTAAAGAAAATTCGGGAGTGGATTTTGAAATTAAAACAAAGCGTGGAAAATAAAATTTAAATTGGACTGAGTAATGAAATTAAATTGAAATGCATGAAGTAAAAGTATACTTGGTTAAGTAAAGGTGTGACGCCCCACCTCTATGCTCACAATAACAAAATCACATAACTACAATCACTTCGGATCCTTAAATCGGATTCGAAATTTTCAAAGAAAACAAAAATAAACACATCTATGTAACAACATAATGAATTTAATTTCATTTTCATATTTTGATTTTTAAATCAAAAAGGTTATCAGCTGTACTCAACGAAGGCAGTCTCACTGTTTCCGCTGCGCACTCTGATAAACAGAACACAAATTACTCAATCATCAACACACAATTTCACTTTTATTTTTAATAAAGATATTTAAAAATTTCATCATAATTTCAAAACTTTAGTTTTGACTCAAAGTACAATTAAACATATAAAACAATAGTTGAAACACATGTTCCATCTAAGTTATGTCCTATATTATGTCCATAAATCCCTCGCTCTGATACCAACCATGACGCCCCACCTCTATGCTCACAATAACAAAGAGTATTAAAAGGAGATATTGTCTGTTATTACGAAGAATAGGGCTGGATAGGAGCGTCCATCCGTAGTTAGGCCTTACACTAGTATTGATTATCTCGATAGGAGTGGTATATATATTTTTCATCTCTTTGTTTATTTACTCCCATCGACATATCCAATTCTAGTATAAAATGAATTACGATGGTTCATAATAGTTTAGGACAATATATATAATAATAACACAAATAAGCAAAACACAGAACATGGATAATATCAAATCTCATATATATAACCGAAGTCAGTTATAATACATGTGATACAATACATATGATACAACTACTACTGTCAACACTGGAAGTTACATATACAAGTACATTATTGTAAATAATATACATGAATACATATCATCCTATAAAATGACAACAACTACTCCAAATGATATAAAGAGACTTCATAGCTCAAGCAGCAACCGAAAGCAAGATATCAACAACCTGTAAATAACTCGGTCTGACCCGAGTATTAGTTCAAAAGAAAATAATAAGCGTGTCAGTCTAATTCAAACTCAGTTATTAATGCACGCAAGCAATAATAATTAAATAACAAATAGACGATAGTTACAATAAATCCCGCATATCCAATCCTTTAATAAGAGAATCAGATAACGGTAGATATAACGTAACAGCAATAAGCGACAAATCAGCAAAGCCAAATCGTCAACAAAGATAAATAAAAGGATTATCAATGAAGATAATTTAGAAAACCACAGAATTGTCTAAACAGCAATTAACAACAACTGGCCAAAGAAAAACTCAAGCCAGTGAACAACATAAACAACAAAATCTAATTATCGATACGATGATTAGTAAACACATAATCTAATTATCCAATAGATAATTAGATAGCAACAAAATGATCAAATTAAATAAAATCAAAATAAAATTTCAAAATATTGACTTGGACACCCGAAACAATTCAAACAATTGAAATATCACTTAAAAAGTCAATACTGTTTTGGCTGCAGTACACGCTCGCGTGCACTACCTCGCCACTACAGCATTTGAAATACACAAAATCTCAATGAATCAAAAGCAAATGGTACCAACTAAAATCAAAATGAACCAGATGGAACTACAACAGCAAGCACATCATCCATCCAGTAACCATCAAATGAACAAAGTGCACATGAAGGCACAATGAAAATTCACGAACAAGCACAAGGTCGAACCCGAACTTTACAGCTGGATTCAACATAGGTGCGCTACAAAACATCATAAAACTGTCGAGCATAAAATTCAATTACTACCGAAAAATGCAGTGATGGATATGCCACCAAGTGAATATGATAGCACACAGGATCGAATGACCAAGTGCACAAGGCATTGGTACAACATGAAGACACGGCAGAATGAAGACGAAGGCAAACCAAAATATGGCCACACATCACACATTAGTAATGATTCAAGTACAACAACATGAAGGAACTAGACCAAAAAGGTAATCAAAGTGGTCAGGCAATCTAAAAGATCAAGCAATGTTCAATGCACAGCATAATATGAATCAAGCTCATATATACTGCAATTGTTTGAAAATGCAGCAAGTACTCCGTTCAAGATGAAACCAAGCCCAAATGCATTGAAACTACTGGCAACATATTTACACTTCTCTAAATCTCTAAATGCTTTAAAACAAAACTGGCAATATTTTAACACTTTTCGAAACTTCATAATGTTTATATGTTTCACTGTGAAATATAACAGTAGCAATAAAATTAACGCTTACACTATTAGGTTTTGTGGAATTTAGTAAAGCAATATAAACTGTGAATTCATAATGTATGATGTCTGCATACTTTATACCCATATTAATGAATAGCAAGTGATACAAGACCAACAATACACTGTATGCAAGTTTCCTGAAGAATATAAGTTAAATTGCACACCTACTACAAGCGACAATGCCAGACTCATATTGATAATACAACATAATTATCAAGTGTGTACCTGATGAAACAACCAAATTAAATGGCCGAAACCAACAATAACAGTGTTTCAACTTTATAACAAAGTCACGTGTATCTAGACCACCAAGCAATCAGGTTCGAGAATATAAACAAGGCACAGTAAAACACCATGACTAAGTGTAAATGAGAGTATCGGGTTTTTAACAAGACAGTGAAGCATGAAGCGGTTCAATATCACAACACATAATAGGTATAACATGAAGTGAAGTCATGATATTCAAGCTGCAGGTCAAAGATATAAGGGCCTAAGTGAGTACATAGAGGAAATGCAAAGTCAACTCAAAGACATATGCAATGACCAGCGACAATTCAAAGTAATGCCGAAGTCAGTGAATCAAAATGAGTTTGAAAATCATGAAGCTGCAGTCTCAAATCAAGACAGTGCCAAACCCAAATTATTTTTGCAAAATCAAGTTTGCAAACCAAGTCCAAAAACACTGCAGTTTGAATCAGAGTCTGCCGAAGTCACCAGAAATCCACTAAACCAAAACTAACTTATAATCACAAAATATACGAATTCGAACAAAGTCCAAGTAAACAAAATTGGAACAAGTCAGAAATCACTAACATTCAAAGCAGTGGTAGCCAGGAAATCAAGCAACAAAATTCACAAATAAACGAAATTGAATTAAAGACGTGAGAGAGAAATCACTCACCTTAGTTTTCGAAGAGACACGAATTCGACGTCGCAACCGAGATTCCCCTGTATCGAAGCAGAGACGAACTCAATCAAGCGGCCGAAACATCTCAAGAGACGATCAACAATTAGAGCAAGAAAATTCGAAGTCGTGGCGGCCATAAATCGATCAAACCCTAATTTTTAAAGAGGAGGAACGAACAAGGAATGAGCTTCCATTTCTTTTCTTTCGTTCGTTTGTTTTATTAGGGTTTGCTAATGAAAAATGAATGAATAAAGGGGAACGATTTTACTTTGATAATTATGACACCCGCAAGCCAATGAAACGTGGCCAAGATTCAATACTTAAAGCCCACGCAATATTTAACCAATCTAAAAATGAATTCCAACCCGGTTCAAAACTCCCAACAGCAATTAGCCAATAGAATTAATCGCTAATGACGATATTAACCGGTGCAAAACCCCGGGTTGTTGCAGAGTCCCCTGTTTATAAAATTTGCGTCCTCGCAATTTTCATAATTAAAGTCGTCAATAATAATTATTTTTCTAACATAAACTGGTTAGGCTAGAAAAATAAAGGTCAAGAACGCAGATGCCAAAGAAATCTTTTAATTTCATAAGAGAAATTCACAAATTCTCTACAAAATCTAATTATCAAATAGATAATCAGGAAACAACAAAACTGAATAAACACAATTATCAGCATCATTTAATTATCAATTAGATAATAGAATTCAGAAATCATAAAACAGCGATATCTAATTATCGATACGATAATTAGAAAACAACAAAATCTAATTATCGACAAAGATAATTAGGAAACACAAGTCACAAATCGCAAAACCGCAAACATCTAGTTATCAACCAGATAATTAGATAACACGGACTTCATAATCAGCAAAATTAGCAAATATCTAATTATCAAAAACGATAATCAGAAATCTTAGATCAACAAATATCTAATTATCAAAAACGATAATCAGAAATCTCAAATCAACAAATATCTAACTATCAAAAACTATAATCAGAAATCTCAAATATCTAATATCAAAAACGATAATCAGAAATCTCAAATCAACAAATATCGAATTACAAAAACGATAATCAGAAATCTCAAATCAACAAATATCCAATTATCAAAAATAATAATCAGAAATCTTAAATCAACAAATATCCAATTATCAAAAACGATAATCAAAAATCTTAAATCAACAATTATCTAATTATCAAAAACGATAATCAGAAATCTCAAATCAACAATTATCTAATTATCAAAAATGATAATCAAAAATCTCAAATCAACAATTATCTAATTATTAAAAACGATAATCAGAAATCTCAAATCAACAATTATCTAATTATCAAAAACGATAATCAAAAATCTCATATCAACAATTATCTAATTATCAAAAACGATAATCAGAAATCTCAAATCACCAATTATCTAATTATCAAAATATGATAACCCGAATTTTGAGTATCTATTAATTGATAATTACTAGGTTCGTTAATAGAAATACAAATTTTAACTATTAAAATATTGATTGTTAAGAATGAAATAACAAATCTAAAAAAATTATTATTCATATCTGGGAAAATTAATTATTTAATAATCTCCTTTATAAATTATTTGGACTTTACAAAATTATTATTTTCAAACAATAATAATAATTGTGTTATATATATATGGATCTTGAATAGAATTATTATATATAAATGGAATTTGAATTTGTTCAAATAGTACGTATCCATCAATTGGATTTTTAATTTTTATTTGAAATTTAATTTGAATTTGGATATTTAAATTGAAGTTCAAAGGATATATATATATATGTCTTAAATTATACTTTGGTTTTAAAATGTCTTTTATTTGATTTTATTGAGAACCTAATTTTTGCATTTTTTTAAGAAATTTGTTTATATAAATTAGAGTATGTATATATAAATTAGAAAATTAATTAAAAAAGCATTTATTAAATTAGAAATGCATTAACTAATTAGGATAATTATATAAAAGCTTTTAAAAATTAATTTAAAAATAAATGAAATACAAATACATGTGTTAGCATATAAATTTACTTGATAACAAGTGTAAGAAATTAATGTGGTAAGGGACAAGTGTCACTCCTTTAGTTTTATCCTTCTTAATTTTTACAAAATCATAAATTAGATTATATAGGTGTACATCTTTCATACTTATTTCTTTTTCAAATCTTAATTCTAAACTCAAAGAAAAACTCAACCTGGTCTACCCTACAAGCCACAAAGAAAATCAGTAAACACTTTTCAAGTTCAAAAACTCAAAAGCAAACAAAGCATGCAAAGCCAAGTTCCTACCAAAAATCTGAGCCATCTTCAAAATCAAATGCTTGTACTCTTCAACCTGGAATCAAGAGCAAGTTAATCAAGTCTTAAAATTATCTCAGTTATTCAAGATTTCCAGTTCTCAAGCTCCCTATTTCCTGAAACAAAGCTCTGTTCATTTATTTAGGTGAGTAACTTATTAAATTTTAAAATATAAATTTGTTGCATGCTAATATATTGAGATGAATAGGTATTGTTTGAATATACAAGCAAAAACTGACATGATTATTTACAGAATGCATGCTGTGTATATATGCTTTGTTCTGTGTTGTTCCTAGGCTCAGAATTTGGTTCGAATCCCTTATTACTTAATCTTGTTTTGATAAGATTTGATTATCAAACAAAAATTGTTTGATTTGACATGGATTAATGGTTAAAAATTTTAAGTAAGTCAAAATAATACTAATTGTCTCTGAAATTACAAAACATCAGTGAATATTAAAATAAAGTGAAAACCCAAACTCTTTAATTTGTAAATTCAGTGTTATAAACTGAATACATAAGCAAAAATATGATTTTTGAAACAAGTATCTTAATTTTTAGTTTGGGATTTGGGGAACAGTTCTAGGATGAACTAAAGAGAGAAATTTGGGAAATTCTGGTGATCTAGTTAAAAGGGTAGGTCAGGGTCTTCTCTGGTGGTAAAGGACTGATAGGAGAGCGTGGGAAAATTGGCCGATGGGTGTGCAAGTTAGTGTGGCGACGACGGTGGTCATTTTAAATTTATAACCCTAGTTTTGGTTTGCTCGACAAATTTGTGGCTTCTCTTGTTGGTCGAGTGCAGTAGAATTTTGGGTGATGGAAGTTGGTGAGCTATCGAAGGTATGGCCGGAGTTGCAGCATTTACGGTGGTCGGTGGTCAGTGTTGGAAGCGTTGACAGGTTTGGGTTTGAGGAGGGATTCTGTGTTCTAGGTTTGGGAGTGGAGTCTCATTTTTGATTGCAGGTGGATGGTGTAGTTCTGGTGGTCGGGGTAGGGTGCTTGGGTGATCTTCGACGTGTTCATGTTCTGGTGATGAACGGAGGAGGTCGGCGGCACCGTGCACGTGCACGGTGTACTTATTTCAGGTGTTTTGGTGTTTTGTTAGATTTGGGAGATGCAGATTGTACTCGTGTAATGCTCGAGTCACTTGAGAGTTTTACCCGAAGTAAGGAGAGGTTAGACCCAAAGTAAATTAGGTTCTGGCTTGGGTGAGTTTAGTTTCAGGTTTTTGAACCCGATAGTTTTCCTGTTTTGAAATTTAAACTTAATTTAATAGAAGAAGCAAAAGCATGTTGTAAACAAAAGTTTTAAAATAAGTTTAATCTGAATTCAAATGAGTTTGAATTCTACTTTTTAAAATAAATAAGTTTTATAAAAAAATGAAATGTTTTAACCACTTTAATTTGTTACAGTATTTTATAAAGTGTTTTAAAAATCTGAAATGAGATTTAAATAGGATTTCAAATTTAAGTTTAATTTTTAAATCTGAATTCAAATTTGAATTTGAATCTTAAGTTTTGAAAGAAAATAAAGCTTGAAAATTCTAATGTTGTAAATAAGTTGAATGTTAAAGTATTTTATAACATGTTTTTTTTTTAAAATCTGAAATATAAGATAAGTTAATTAAGATTGATTAAATTGTAATTAAGAAATCGTTAATTAGATAAGATTTGATTTTAAATTAATGATTTGAATTCATTAATCAAGTAATTAAAAATTAATTAAGTTTTAGATTATCACTTGATTAATTAAATAATTAGAGATTAATTAATGGGTTTTATAGATAATTTAATCGGTAATTAATAATGATTAATCTCAGTTAATTATTTTAGAGAAGTAATTAAAAGACCTGTTAATGGTTAATGAAGGTCAAGGAACACTAGAATTTGTTAATTACTATCCTTAATGAGTAATTAAATTAAGGTAAATTGATTTTTGAAATTAATTAAGTATAATTTATTTCTTAATTAATATTTGATTAATCAAAGTTAATCAATTAAGAAATAGTTAGGTAATAAGTAATTAAGGGTTAATTACTTAATGTTAAGAAGGATAATGGTAAAAAAGTAATTAAAGTAATTAATCACTTGTGTAATTAATTAAGTTAATGTGATTGATTTGAATTAATTAATTAAGTTTAATTAATTAAAGAGGATTACTTAATGATGGATTAAGTATAATTGCTTAATGAAGTGTAATTACTTAGCGAAGTAATTAATGAATAATTACCGGATGTAATTAATTATAAAGAGAATTACTTAATGGATAGTAATTAAAGGATAATTACTCAAGGGAAGTAATTAAGTGATAATTACTTGGTGTAATTAAAGGCTTTATTAGTTAATCAAGAGGTTAATTAATTAATGTAAGTAATTAAGATAATTAATGGATGAATGTGATTAATCAAGATTGATTAACGAATGTGATAGATTTATCAAAGGCTAATTACCGAATGTGATTAGAAAGCATAATTAGGATATGAATAATTAATGGTTTGTAATTAATTTTTGTTAAGTAAGCAAGTTTAAAGGAGATTTAAGTATTTAATTCGATTTAACTAGGAATGGGTGACTAATAAATCTTGCTGATGAATGATTGGTTGATATTTCTGATTTGAAATGTTTGTGATATGATAAGTTTGTCTTGAACAGTGATTGTGTGGTTATTTGTCGATGATAAATTGCCGTATATAAAGTAACATCTTGTGATTTGACGTAGCGGATAATAACAAGTTGCCACCAAATGATGCAGAACGAATAAAATGACGATGGAATGATACCAAGATGAATCGATGGATTGATAATACCCAAGATAAATGCCCAAATCCGTTGATCTTGCGAGATACCGGATTCTAGCTATCTTTAACACGTTGATCACGCATGATACCGTGTTAGAAGATCTACGATTCTTCGACGTTGATCTCGCGCACGAGATTCCGTGAATCGGCTTCAAAATCGTTGATTCGAGCGCACTCGAATAACCGAAGATGGAGAAAGGAGATAACACTCAACTTCCAATTTTAAAGAGGCACAAAGCACTCAAACAAAAGTTTATTCAAAATCAACCAACTTTACAAATCACCCAACACGGCTATTTATAGGCTTACAACAACATGTATACGACCTAGCAGACGCGACCTAACTTCAACGACCTAAAACAAACGAGTTACAATAACAACATATACAACACGACATAAGTACAACGACCTACGACTTAAAAATATAACAACATACTCGACCTAACTTCATGCGACATAAGCTTCAGGATCTTGCGCCTTAACGAGATAAGGTCCAATGCGGCATAAAGAATCTTCCACATATGCGGCTTAAGTAGATAAGCGGCTTAAGAATTCTCGCGACATAAGGTTAGAGCGACCTAAGCTTCGCAACATAGGGAATCTACTCGCGACCTAAGAACAGGAGCGACATAAAAGTAAATGCGGCCTTGGATACAGTGAGCGACTTAAGATTCTTGAATGATCTAAGCTTCAAACGACTTAAGGAAATGTGGTATAAACTTGTTAGGTCGTTTCTCTCGAACTTGCGACTTAACTCGCATTCCTCGCTAGGTCGTAGCTCGCTCGTACGTCCTAAGCGACTTAGGGTCAGCGACCTAAAGCATAACATGCTATGTTGCTGGTTGGCATAACTCGGGCGCGACTTAAGGCATAAGTCGTTAGGTCGCATAACAAGGTGCGCTGCATCATCCTCCCCTTGTTGAAAAGAATTCAACCCCGAATTCAACTTTTCTCTTCTTCAACAAGCTTATGCTCATGATACGGAATCAAATTTTTGACGTTGAAAACGTCGGCAGTATGGATATGATCAGGCAGTTTCAACTGATAAGCATTATCATTGATCTTCTTAAAGATTTCTACTGGACCAATCTTTCGAGCTTTCAATTTGTTGTAGGTTCCAACTGGAAAATGATCTTTCGTGAATACTGGATAAACAAAATCACCCTCTTTGAAGTCCACACTCCTTCGCTTCTTATCTGCCATTTGCTTATACTTCTTATTTGACTTAAGCAATCATTCATGAACAATCCTTTGACACTCCTGCAACTCATTCACGAAATCACAAGCTCGTTTATCAACCCCTTTCTCACGTGGAACTATCGACAAATCCAACGGTCCCTTCAGAATTGCTGAATATACTACTTGAAATGGACTGAATCCAGTGTTCGATTAACTGCATGATTATGTGCGAATTCTGCCTGACACAATTTCGCATCCCAGCTCTTTAAATTATCCTTCACAAGGCATCTCAACAAGTTTCCCAAAGATCTGTTCACCACTTCCGTTTTCCCATCCGTTTGTGGATGATAGACGCTACTAAAATTCAGCTTAGTCCCAACCATCTTCCACAGACTCAACCAAAAATGACTTAGAAATCGAGTAACCCAGTCAGAAACAATGGTCTCAGGTAGCCCATGTAGTCGATAAACCTCTTTAAAGAACAATTGAGCAACACAGACTACATCGGCTGTCTTTTTACAAGCTAGGAAATGTGCCATTTTTGAAAATCTATCCACTACAACATATATAGAATCATTCCCTGGTTGAGTTCTTGGCAAACCCAAAACAAAATCCATGCTAACATCAACCCATGGTCTATTAGGCACGGGCAATGGCATATACAATCCTGCATTCGTAGCTGTCCCTTTGGAAACTTGACATATGTGACATCTCTGCACAAATCTTTCAACTTCTTTACACATGGAAGGCCAAAAATATGACTGAGAAATCAACTGTAAGGTACGATCTCTTCCCACATGACCTTCTTCATGCAATTCCTTCACAATCTTCATTCGCAAACCGCACTCTGCTATACATTATCGATTTCCTTTGAATAGAAAACCATCTACCAACACATACTCATCCGTCTTCCCTTTCTCGACTTCGTCTGCAATCTTAGCAAAGTAAGGATCTTCAATAAACAATTCTGGAAACACTTCAAACCCTGTCACTTCAACTTTCATCGTAGTCAACAAACGATTTGCGTCTGCCACACGATTCGTAACTCCCGACTTATGCTTTACAACAAATGTAAACTGTTGCAAGTATGAGATCCGCGAAGCATGCTGGCTGCAATCTTATCATGTCCCTGCAAATATTCAATGCTTCATGATCAGTATACAACACAAATTCTTTATAAAACATGTAGTGTCTCCAATGCTTTATGGCTTGGACAATAGCATAGAACTCCAAGTCATAGGTGTTGTATCTTGTTTTGACTCTAGAAAGTTTCTCACTAAAATAAGCAATTGGACAAATCTTTTGACTTAACACTCCTGCAATTCAAACTTTAGATGCATCATTATGTAACTCAAACAGCAACTGAAAATCCTGGTATCTAAGAATCGGTGTTGTAGTCAAAAGTGTCTTGATCTGTTGGAAAGCAGAATCAGCCTCTTCAGTCCACACAAACTGCTTCCCTTTCATACAGTCTGCCACTGGTGCCATCACGCTACTGAAATGTGGAATTAACCTTTGGTAGAATGATACTAACCCATGGAAACTTCTCACTTCAGTTACAGTCCTGGGTTGCGGCCAATCCTTGATTGCTTCAATTTTACCTTGATCCACATGGATACCTTCCTTGGACAACACATGCCCCAAAAGCAAAACACTGTATGTCATGAACATGCACTTCTTTGTTGCCACGTAAAATTGTTCCTGACGAAGTATCATCAACACTTCCCGCAAGTGTTGTAAATGTTCCTATGTGCTTCCACTTTATATCAGTATATCATCAAAGTACACTACCACGAACTTTCCAATAAACCGTCGAAAGACCTGATTCGTCACTCGCATTAAAGTACTAGGTGAATTCAAAAGACCAAATGGCATGACCAGCCATTCATATAATCCTTCCCGTGTCTTGAATGTTGTCTTCAATTCATCTCCTGGTCGAATTCGAATATGATGATACCCACTCTTCAGATCAATCTTTGAAAAAGATAGCAGCTCCGCTCAACTGATCAAACAAATCATCCAATCTTGGCATCGGAAATTTGTATCTCACTGTAATCTTGTTTAGTGCTTGACTATCTGTACAAATCTTCCAAGTTCCATCCTTCTTTGGCACTAACAAAGCTGGTACTGCACGAGGACTTAAACTTTATTATACGCGCCCTTGTTCAAGTAACTCCTCCACCTGCCTTCTCAACTCTTCGTGTTCCTTTGGACTCATTCTATAATGTGGTCTATGTGGTAACACATCTCTCGGAACAAGATCAATCTGGTGTTGTATGTCTCTCAACGGTGGTAACTCTTTCGGTAATTCATCGGGAAATACATCTTCAAATTCCTTCAACACTGGCTTAGCTTCCTCTGGAATTTCAACCATTTCACTACTTTCACGTCCAATCAACAGAAATACTTCAGGCCCATCCTCTACTTCTTTGACAAACTCCTTCATAGATAACAGAGTCTTTAGTTCTTCGATTTCCTCCAACTTGCTTTCACTTTGTTGTCGCTGTTTAGGAACTAAAGTGATTTTAGTGCCATTGAACATGAAACTGCAGCAGTTAGTCCTTCCATCGTGTTGCACGTCTCTATCAAATTTCCACGATCTTCCCAACAACAAATGACACACATCCATATCTACCACGTCACACCAGATTTCATCCTTATACTTCTTTCCAATGGAAAAAGTTACACAAGATCTTCGACTAACCTTCACTTCCCCACCTTTCCTCAACCAAGCTAATTTGTAGGGTTTGGGATGCTTCTCTGTCTTTAACGCCAACTTCTTTACATCTTCTGTAGAGATGATGTTATCATAACTTCCTGCATCGATAACAAACTTACAAACCCTTCCCAAAATAGTGCACGCTGACTGGAAAATATTACTCCTCAACCAGCTAATCTCCTTTTCCTGCTTTGGCGTCAAGCAAGATCTCCTCATCATTAAAGACTATCCTTCCTCTCCAGCCAATAATTCTTCTTCCTCCTCAATTTGTGGTGAATTGGAACATTCTATTTCTGCAGCCTCATCCTCAACCTCAGCAATCATCGCTCGCTTCTTAGGCTTCAGGCATTCATTGCTCTTATGACCAAACTCCTGACAGTTATAACACTTGAAATTGTTGTTGACCTTGGTCTTAGCAACTTCATTGACAACCGGTTTACTAACAACCTTGGAAACATTAGTATTGCTACTAGCACCCTTGTTCTGGTTGTTAGAATTTGTAAGCACACCTCCTCTTCTGCCTTGCCTCTCCCAAGCTAGAGCCTTCTGGTGTGCTTCAGCAACGGATCTTGGATCAAACATATTCACCATATCCTGAATTTGCATTCTCAATCCTCCAACAAATCTAGATGCCAACTGATCCTCCATCTCCATGATATCATTTCTAGCAATCAATTGATAAAACTCATCTGCATAATCATTTACCAACTTTGTCCCTTGTCTCAAATTCTGTAAGTGCTGATACATAAGAGACTGATAATTATAAGGCAAGAAAGTAGCCTTCATCAACTTCTTCATCTTTTCCCATGAAACAATCTTCGACTTTCCCATTCTTTCCCGTGTAAGTTTAGTTTGTTGCCACCATGTCATAGCTCTTCCCCTCAATCGAGTAGAAACCAACGTAACTCTACGATGCTCGGGTACTTCCTTAAAGTCAAAAATTTCTTCAACATTTGATAACCAATCCAGAAACTCTTCCGCTATCATTCCCTCTTTGAATTCTGGAATTTCTGTTTTCATCCCCGACTCCCATCGACGATCCTCTTCTACATCCCGATATTGACTTCATACTTGGTCTCGATCTCGATAATGAATATTGCCTCTATCACCATCTTCATCATAATCAAATGTACTTCGATATCAATCTCGACCATCAACATCTCTACGATCATGCATATCTCTTCTACTATGTCTTTCAGCATCATGATATGGCTCATCTCCAAACTCACGTGGAGTTCTTCTCTCTTCATTTCTGTACTCATGGTGTTCTCGCATCACTGAAACTGATGATTCTATTCTATCTTTATAAGATTGTGGTGACACCCTCCTAGCTTCCGCAACCGATGGCGAAACTTTGTTTCCTCCATGGTTCGAGACTGATGACCTTCTCCTTTGACTTTGATTCATGCCATTCATCAATTTCTCTAACTTCCCAATACCTTCATCAAACTTTTCATTGATACGCTGCTCCATTTGCTCAGCTTCTTGTCTTCGGTACACATCTTCAACATTTTGAAATCCATTAGCACGTCTCGGAGGCATGTTGATACACAATCTCTAACTGATACAAAGTGATTCAAATTGATACTTGTCTCGGATCTAGCTCACGGCTCTGAATTCTGCACTTAGCTCGACTCAGCTCAAAGTTTAACTCTTGGCCTTGATCAATCTTAATTCCAACACTTTAACTCGGCTCCCAATAGGCTCGGCTTAGCTATTATTGGCTAAGTCTAGCTTTGATACCAAACTGACGCAGCGGATAATAACAAGTTGTCACCAAATGATGCAAACCGAATAAAATGACGATGGAATGATACCAAGATGAATCGATGGATTGATAATACCCAAGATAAATGCCCAAATCGGTTGATCTCGCGAGATACCGAATTCTAGCTATATTTAACAAGTTGATCGCGCACGATACCGTGTTAGAAGATCTACGATTCTTTTACGTTGATCTCGCGCACGAGATTCCGTGAATCGGCTTCAAAATCGTTGATTCGAGCGTACTCGAATAACCGAAGATGGAGAAATGAGATAACACTCAACTTCCAATTTTAAAGAGGCATAAAGCACTCAAACAAAAGTTTATTCAAAATCAACCAACTTTACAAATGACCCAACTCGCCTACTTATGGGCTTACAACACACAGGTACACGGCCTAGCAGACACGACCTAACTTTAACGACCTAAAACGAACGAGTTACAACAGCAACAAATACAACACGACATAAGTATAATGACCTAAGGCTTAAAAAATACAACAACATACTCGACCTAACTTCATGCGACATAAACTTCAGAATCTTGCGCCTTAACGAGATAAGGTCCAATGCGGCATAAAGAATCTTCTACATATACGGCTTAACTAGATAAGCGGCTTAAGAATTCTCGCGACATAAGGTTGGAGCGACCTAAGCTTCGCGACATAGGGAATCTGCTCGCGACCTAAGAACAGGAGCGACTTAAAAGTAAATGCGGCCTTGGATACAGTGAGTGACTTAATATGCTGGAACGACCTCAGCTTCAAACGACTTAAGGAAATGTGGTATAAACTTGTTAGGTCGTTTCTCTCGAACTTGTGACTTAACTCGCATTCCTCGCTAGGTCGTAGCTCGCTCGTATGTCCTGAGTGACTTAGGGTCAGCGACCTAAAGCATAACATGCTATGTTTCTGGTTGGCATAACTCGGGCGCGACTTAAGGCATAAGTCATTAGGTCGCATAACAAGGTGCGCTGCATCATGATTAAAAGTTAAATTGGGTTTCACATGAATAGTGTGGGTTAAGATGGTATTGAATTCGAAGACGCCGGAGTCAGGTATTAGTAAATACCCGAAACCACTTCGATTCGTAATCATAATAATTCTGTTTAGATTTGATATGTGAAATCTATATACTAGAATGGAATGATTTAAGTAAACTGGACCATTTAATCTAAGTTTGGTACATAGAAACCGATGTGTGAAATAAGTAATGTCTATAACAACGTGCGAAGTTGTAAATTCTCATAAGTTACCCCGGGTTTAAATAAGTTGTATGCTTTTGTATTCCATATTAGATGGGTTTACTCACGCTGGTTTCCAACCTGACCTGGGTGTTACTTTGATGTAATGCTCGGGTCAGACCGAGGATTACAGATTTTCAGGTAGGTACGTTCTGGAGGTCAAGAGGCGAGCTGGATGGCAAGAGCGTATAGAGTATTTCCGCTGTGTAATATTATTGTGTATCTGTGACTTGATAATTGAGTATATTCAAAGTCTGTATATATGTGACTCTGATGTATTAAAATGCAATCGACCGATATAATATTCTTTTGTAAACTGTTATTATTTATTATTATATTTTATCCGCTGCGAATGTGAGATGTGGGTGTACTTGTTCTCCTTTTTCTTCTATCTCTTTCTTCTTTTTCATAACTATCTCGAATTTTCGGGTTCGAAAATTCCGGGTCGTTACATTTGGTATCACAGCTGAAGGTTAAGCGACAACCTTGGCTCTGGTGGGTGTACTCATTAAGGATAGGGTCAATAGTACCTTAGGTTGTGTTGAGTGTGTGTGTATATATATGAGAGAGAGTACTTGTTATTTTCTTATATAAGGATTTTAAATGATTTTATATATGATTATATTTTGATATATAAAGCAATATTTCTTTCTAATAAATATTAAGGTGATTGGCTGTTAAATTATTGAATTAAATTAAGAAGTAATAGAAATACAACCAAATTGAAATTATATAAAGATAAGTTTGAAATGGATTCAAACTGAAATTAAAATCTTGAATTTAGAGAAGAATTCTTGAATAACATAATACTGAATTGGTTTTCAGAGATGGTAATCTTGGTTATTATCATAAATTGGTGTTGTATTTAATAATGAATTGTTTTAAGGAAGTAAACCATTTAGGTAAGTATGGGTTATAAATTGAAATTGAAGTTGATCTAAATTGTGAAGTTTGAATCTTAAAATTTAAAAACATTTGAAATTTGTTTTCAAATTATTAGAAGGAATAATAAATAATATTATTTGAATAAAAGGGACTTGTTGCAAACAATTGGTTGTTTGAAGATTGGACTTGAATTTAAAACCAATGGTTGTTTAATTTTAAAATTTGGTCTGGTGGGCCAAGAAGTAAATATGTATATATGTGTGGATATGCACAATATCAAAGATGGTTTGAAATAAACTCAAAGATATGATATCTAAAGTGATAAGTTTTTGAACTTAATAAGTGGGAAGATTATTTATGAAAAGTTCAAAATTTTAAATGGAAGTTCAAACTGGGTAAGGTTGACTGGATTAAGTGAATTGAGTTTAACTTTGGAAAGGTTAGATAAGTTGAAATGATCACCTGATTTGAAAATTTCCAAATGAAATTAAGATTTAACTTGAGAAGTTAAATGGTTGATTTGAATTAGGAAGTTTTAGTGATCTCAAAATGGGTGTGAGATCCGAAAATTGGAAATGGATGGATGTTTTAAAAATAATTTGAATGATACAATTCCGTTGTTATTAATAAACTTTAAGCTGAAATTGGATTTGATAGATGAAGAAATGGACTGTGGTAATATATCTATTATTGAGATAAAAAGAAAATTTAACTTTAGTTTGAAAATAGAGAAATGGAATCACTTTCGACTTGAGATTTGGGTGTTTAAAATAGAGTTTCAACTGAAATTGTTGAAAATTGGGTTTAAGGTTGAATTTGGATAATAAATTGGTTTTTGAAAGATTAAATTGATTTAAAATGAAATTCTGGAATGTGGACTTAAAAAAAACATTTGAAAATTTAACTCGAATTTATATAATTCGAGATAGTTTAAATTTGGAATTTGAACTGAAATTAGTTCAAATTGAATTTGATTTGAATTAATTGAAATTGTGATCGAAGATGTATAAGTATAAAATTAAAACTGGAGTAGAAATAAATTGAAATTGGAACTAGTTCAATTGAAATTTATTTGAATCAGTAGAATTTGAGATCAAGGTTGAATAAAGTTAAATTTGAAAAGAAACTGAGGTTAATTTAACTTGAATTGGGGTTGAATCAATTTTAATGGAAATTGAAGTTATTTAAATTAGAATTGGGTTAATTTAAATGGAAGTGGAAATTTAAATTGAATTAATGAGAATGGAGATTGGGAAGTGAGCAGTTTTGACTCTAGACTATTTTTAATATAAATTGTTTTAATATAAACCTATTTTTCCAAGCTATTCATTATATATACAACCTTTCTTTTTAAAATCCAAATTATCTTATACTTGTTTTACAATTATTTTTGAAACTATTTAACAATTTTTTTACTGTTTTATAAACTAATTTCTATTTTTCAACTACTTTATAACTAATTACTATTTTACAATTATTAAAAATTTCTATAACTATTTAACTATTTTCCAATTATTTTATAATTAAAAAACTATTTTACAGCTATTTCACAAACTATAAATTGTTTTTCAACTAATTATCTATTTTTAAACTTTTCAAGCTATTTTCTAAATTTAAGCTGGAAAGTGTTCAAACTGTTTATGATTTGTTATCACTTGAGATAAGAATTGAAGTGATAATCCAATAGAATTGGAAGAATTGTGATTATGTGTACAGAAATTAAAGAAAATGTGAATAGAAAGAGAAATTGATTTAGTTGATAATCAATAAAGATTAATACGTAGGATATACGTATATTATTCTATTCGCATAGTAATTTGATACAGATTCGAGCACAGAATTTCAAGATAATTATGTCGATCTGAGTTGGGATTTTTTTACTCGATTTTCGACGGCGAACCTGGATATGGATAGTTGATTGGTTCTGGATATTCTCTATCATAGTTATGACTATGCAAGGAGAATGATGGTTTCTGATCAAGAAAACAGATCTGTGTCCGCACTAGGAAGTCGGGTGGACGATACTAGTTCGGAAGTGAAATTGTATGGTCGAGTGAGCGATCAGATTGGTATAGCGTACAAATGATATGTGTATATCATAGGGATTTGAATGATAATGATTCGAAAAGAGTAATAAAATTTGAATATTTGATTTTGAGTAAACAAAGTTAAATATCTTTGTTTTATAAAATGAAACTCCCCTTGTTGAATCTTTTTCCAGAAGAAAAGGGTTTTTCAAAATGTTTGAAGTATAAAAGGTGTTTTATACAAGTTTAAAATGATCCAAAGATTTTTATCAAGGATTTTATATATATCTCTATATATAAAGGATCTTATGAGGATTTTTGAAAAAGGTTTTGGGAACCTTTGGATTTGGAAAGGCTTTTGATTTTTGCGTAAAATCAATATTGAAATTTGGAAAGCCTAGTTTGAGAACAATCGATTTTGGGGTAATCAATTTTGTGTAAAGGAGCTTTGTATGAGATCATACTAGGTGTATGATTTGGAAGATACTATATGTGTATAGTATAAAGTGTTTTGATGATGGCTTTGGGGGAAAAGGCGCTCCCTTGAAATGAACTTCTCAGGAATGCCACCGGGTGGTGCTGCCTTGAGCCCCAGGGGGGGTTCTAAAGTTGATCCTGTGAGAAGTCTAGACAAAACTAGTTCCTGAGGATTATTAGTAGAGTATACTATAGCAAAAGTCGCGTGTGTCGCTGAGAGCCAGCAGTCTGCATTTGATTTTATATCAGTAGATTGTGACCTATGGTAACATAACGAAAGTCGTATGTGTCGCTGAGAGCCAACATCCTGCCTATGATTTTATATCGGTAGACTGCAACCTATGTTGGAGTGGAGGAGTTTCATTTTGACAGCGGAAGTCGCGTGCGTCGCTGAGAGCCAACGGTCTGCGTTTGATTTTATATCGGTAGATTGCGATCTGTCGTGGGTTCCATGGCGTAATCGAGAGGCCGCGGAGAGCCTGCAGTTACATGGACTTTTGCTGCGATGGCAGCGAAACCCAAGATGTAACTGCGACCATGGATGGGAGTGATGATTTCCAGAGCATTCTCACCAAAGATATTTCCTCTATTTCAAAATGTTTTCTATATTTTCAATAAAATTATTTTCCATGTATTTTCAATGGGTGTTGAAAACGGGTCTGCTAAGTACTTATAGATTTTCAGTCGTACGCCTGATCAACATATGACCGAATTTCTATGAGAACAAGGATGGACTGGTTAAAACATCGAGTTATAAAAGTATTTTTATAAAACCATTTTATCATATTATGTAGATTTTAAAAGTTTTTTAAAAGTGCTTCAAAGAATAATTTTTCTAAAAATAAGCATTTTAATAAATTCTAGCTTCGATTCTTTTCGAGGACGAAAAGATTAAAAAGAGGAAGAATGTGATAACCTAAATTTTGAGTATCTATTAATTTATAATTAACCTTGGTTCGTTAATAGAAATACTAATTTTAACTATTAAAATATTGATTGTTAAGAATGAAACAACAAATCTAAAAAAATTATTATTCATACCTTGGAAAAATAATTATTTGATAATCTCCTTTATAAATTATTTAGACTTGACAAAATCATTATTTTCAAACAATAAAAATAATTGTGTTGTGTATATATATGGATTTTAAATAGAATTATTATATATAAATGGAATTTGAATTTGTTAAAATAGTATGTATCCATTAATTGGATTTTTAATTTTTATTTGAAATTTAATTTTAATTTGGATATTTAAATTGAAGTTCAAAGGATAGACATATATATCTTAAATTATACTTTGGTTTTAAAATGTCTTTTATTTGATTTTATTGAGAACATAAATTGTTTGATTTTTTTTAAGAAATTTATTTATATAAATTAGAGTATGTATATATAAATTAGAAAATTAATTACAAAAGAATTTATTAAATTAGAAATGTATTAACTAATTAGGATATTTATATAAAAGCTTTTAAAAATCAATTTAAAAATAAATGAAATACAAATACATGTGTTAGCATATAAATTTACCTGATAACAAGTGTTAAGAAACTAATGTGGTAAGGGACAAGTGTCACTCCTTTAGTTTATTTTTCTTAATTTTTACAAAATCATAAATTAGATTATATAGGTTTACATCTTTCATACTTATTTCTTTTTCAAATCTTAATTTTAAACTCAAAGAAAAACTCAACCTGATCTACCCTACAAACCACAAAGAAAATCAGTAAACACTTTTCAAGTTCAAAAACTCAAAAGCAAACAAAGCATGCAAAGCCAAGTTCCTACCAAAAATCTAAGCCATCTTAAAATAAAATGCTTGTATTCTTCAACCTGGAATCAAGAGCAGGTTAATCAAGTCTTAAAATTATCTCAGTTATTCAAGATTTCCAGTTCTCAAGCTCCCTGTTTCCTAAAACATAGCTCTATTCATTTTTTTAGGTGAGTAACATTTTAAAATTTGAAATATAAATTTGTTGCATGCTAATATGATTGAAATGAATAGGTATTGTTTGAATATACAAGCGAAAACTGACATGATTATTTACAGAATGTATGCTGTGTATATGTGCTTTGTTCTGTATTGTTCCTAGGCTTAGAATTTGGTTCAAATCCCTTATTACTTAATCTTGTTTTGATAAGATTTGATTATCAAACAAAAATTGTTTGATTTAACATGGATTAATGGTTAAAAATTTTAAGTAAGTTAAAATGAAACTGATTGTCTCTGAAATTATAAAACATCAATGCATATTAAAATAAAGTGAAAACCCAAACTCTTTAATTTGTAAATTCAGTGTTATAAACTGAATACATAAGCAAAAACATGATTTTTGAAACAAGTATCTTAATTTTTAGTTTGGGATTTGGGGAACTGTTATGGGATGAACTATGGAGAGAAATTTGGGTAATTCTGGTGATCTAGTTAAAAGGGTAGGTCAGGGTCTTCTTTGGTGGTAAAGGAGTGATAGGAGAGTGTGGGAAAGTTGGCCGATGGGTGTGCAAGTTAGTGTGGCGACGGCGGTGATCATTTTAAATTTATAACCCTAGTTTTGGTTTGCTCGACAAATTTGTGGCTTCCCTTGTTGGTCGAGTGCAGCAGAATTTTGGGTGATGGAAGTTGGTGAGTTATCAAAGCTATGGCCGGAGTTGCAGCATTTACAGTGGTCAGTGGTCAGAGTTGGAAGCGTTGACAGGTTTGGGTTTGCCGAGGGATTCAGTGTTCCAGGTTTGGGAGTGGAGTCTCCTTTTTGATTGCAAGAGGATGGTGTAGTTCTGGTGGTCGGGGTAGTGTGCTTGGGTGATCTTCGACGTGTTCGACGTTCTGGTGATGAATGGAGGAGGTCGGTGGCACCGTGCATGCGCACGGTGCACTTATTTCAGGTGTTTTTTTGTTTTGGTAGTTTTGGGAGGATGCAGATTGTACTCGTGTAATGCTCGAGTCACTTGAGTGTTTTACCCGAAGTAAGGAGATGTAAGACCCGAAGCAAATTAGGTTCTGGCTCGGTTGAGTTTAGTTTTAGGTTTTTGAACCTCACAGTTTTCCTGTTTTGAAATTTAAACTAAATTTAAGAGAAGAAAAAAAAGCATGTTGTAAACAAAAGTTTTAAAATAAGTTTAATCTGAATTCAAATGAGTTTGAATTCTACTTTTTAAAATAAATAAGTTTTATAAAAAATGAAATGTTTTAACCACTTTAATTTGTTACAGTATTTTATAAAGTGTTTTAAAAATCTGAAATGAAATTTAAATAGGATTTCAAATTTAATTTTAATTTTTAACTCTGAATTCAAATTTGAATTTGAATCTTGAGTATTGAATGAAAATAAAGCTTGAAAATTTTAAGTTGTAAATAAGTTGAATGTTAAAGTATTTCATAACATGTTTTTTATTAAAATCTGAAATATAAGATAAGTTAATTAAGATTGATTAAATTGTAATTAAGAAATCATTAATTAGATAAGATTTGATTTTAAATTAATCATTTGAATTTATTAACCAAGTAATTAAAAATTAATTAAGTTTTAGATTATCACTTGGTTAATTAAATAATTAGAGATTAATTAATGGGTTTTATAGATAATTTAATTGGTAATAAAAAATGATTAATCTCGGTTAATTATTTTAGAGAAGTAATCAAAAGATTTTTTAATGGTTAATGAAGGTCATGGAACCCTAGAATTTGTTAATTACTTTCCTTAATGAGTAATTAAATTAAGGTAAATTGATTTGTGAAATTAATTAAGTATAATTAAGTTCTTAATTAATATTTGATTAATCAAAGTTAATCAATTAAGAAATAATTAAGTAATAAGTAATTAAGGGTTAGTTACTTAATGTTAAGAAGGATAATGTTAATTACTTAATAAAGTAATTAAAGTAATTAATTACTTGTGTAATTAATTAAGTTAATGTGATTGATTTGAATTAATTAATTAATTTTAATTAATTAAAGAGGATTACTTAATGATGGATTAAATATAATTGCTTAATGAAGTGTAATTACTTAGCGAAGTAATTAATGAATAATTACTGGATGTAATTAATTATAAAGTGAATTACTTAATGGATAGTAATCAAAGGATAATTACTCAAGGGAAGTAATTAAGTGATAATTACTTGGTGTAATTAAAGGATTTATTAATTAATCAAGAGGTTAATTAATTAATGTAAGTAATTAAGATAATAATTGACTGAATGTGATTAATCAAGATTGATTAATGAATGTGATAGATTTATCAAAGGCTAATTACCAAATGTGATTAGAAAGCATAATTAGGGAATGAATAATTAATGGTTTGCAATTAATTTTTGTTAAGTAAGCAAGATTAAAGGAGATTTAAGTATTTATTCGATTTAATTAGGAATGGGTGACTAATAAATCTTGCTTATGAATGATTGGTTGATATTTCTGATTTGATATGTTTGTCTTCAGCAGTGATTATGTGGTTATCTGTCGATGATAAATTGTTGTCTATAAAGTGACATCTTGTGATTAAAAGTTAGATTGGGTTTCACCTGAATAGTGTGGGTCAAGATGGTATTGAATTCGAAGAGATCGGAGTCGGGTATTAGTAAATACCCGAAACCACTTCGATTCGTATCATAATAATTCTGTTCAGATTTCATATGTGAAATCTATATACTGGAATGGAATTATTTAAGTGAACTGGACCATTTAATCTAAGTTTGGCACATAGAAATTGATGTGTGAAATAAGTAATGTCTATAACAACGTGCGAAGTTGTAAATTGATACAAATTACCCCGGCTTTAAATATGTTGTATGCTTTTGTATTCCATACTAGATGGGTTTACTCACGCTGGTTTCCAGCCTGACCCGGGTGTTAGTTTGATGTAATGCTCGGGTCAGATCGAGTATTACAGATTTTCAGGTAGGTACGTTCTGAAGCTCAGGAGGCATGCTGGATGGCAAGAGCGTATAAAGTATTTCCACTGTGTAATATTGTTGTGTATCTGTGACTTGATAATTGAGTATATTCAAAGTCTGTATGTATGTGTCTCTGATTATAATGTAATCGACAGATATAATATTCTTTTGTAAACTATTATTATTTATTATTATATTTTATCAGCTGCGAATGTGATATGTGGGTGTTTCTGTTCTCTTTTTTCTTATATCTCTTTCTTCTTTTTCATAACCATATAGAATTTTCGGGTTCAAAAATTTTGGCTCGTTACACAAAAACGATAATTAGAACTCAATCAACAAATATCTAATTATCAACAAAGATAATTAGAACTCGTAACAGCAAATATCTAATTATCAACAATGATAATTCGAACTCATAACAGCAAATATCTAATTATCAAAAAAGATAATTAGAACTCCTAACAGCAAATATCTAATTATCAACAAAGATAGTTAGAACTCATAACAGCAAATATCTAATTATCAACAAAGATAATTAGAACTCATAACAGCAAATATTTAATCACAACAAAGATAATTAGAACCTATAACAGCAAATACCTAATTACAACAGAGATAATTAGAACCCATAACAACAAATATCTAATTATCAACAAAGATAATTAGAACTCATAACAGCAAATATCTAATTACCTTTAGATAATTAGAAGCAACAAATATCTAGAATCAATTAAGATAACTAGAAAATCAGCATAAAAGTTGGATCGATATCATCATATGGCGAGTCTAAGCTACGCTGCACATGCAACAACATATGGCCGAAGCCTAGCAAGTACCGTCATCATAATTTTGGCTTCCGACAAATGACCCGAAGGTCTAATATATGACCCGAAGGTCCATCATATGACCCGAAGGTCCAACATATGACCCGAAGGTCCAACATAGTGGCTCGAAAGCACACAAAATCATCAAAATCATCAAACAGCAAATATTTCAATTGACGAGTCCGGAATTAACCGAAATAGTGAACGCACATGTCTCATACCACGTGTTTACTAAATCGTTTAAATATCTTCATCATTTCCTTGAAAGTGCAAAATTGTGTATTTTAAATAAATAACATTTTACGTTCTCAAAAAGAAAAGTCCGGAATTAAGCGAATCAGTAAAAGTCAGGGTTCATAGTCCTCAATTTTGCTGAAGCATTTAAATCGCTTCCTCATTCTTTTGAAAGCGCAAACCGTACAATTTTTTTGAAATAATTTTATTTTAAAACGATTTGCAAATCCGTGATTAAAACAGCAACAATTATAGCAATTTCGAAGAGGAATTTGCACTTCTCAAAACACCGTAAAAACGGGTATCAAATCAGCATTGCGGGATAACTGCTTGAACTTCACTTCAAAATTGATGGTTATCGAAGTCAAAGCAACAGAAAATTTTATATGTCAAAATATAATACCATTGAATTTTCATTCATTAAAAATGTCAACAAAACACCATGCTTCAAAAATTTAGCACCGGTGTAAAAATTCCGTTATAAAAATAACGGCAACAAAATACGTTTAAAACCCAACACCGGTTCAACGTAAAATTAAATCAGTAACGTGCAACTCATATTTGTACGCATGCTACAAAATGAACAAAGAAATCACTCGATTATATCTTCAATGAAGATAATTTAAAACAGCAAAATCTCAACAAAATCTAATTATCGATACGATAATTAGCAAAACACATAATCTAATTATCCAGTAGATAATTATATAGCAAAAAAATGATCAAACTAAATCAAATGATAATAAAATTTCAAAATATTGAATTGGACACACGAAACAATTCAAACAATTGAAATATCACGTAAAAAGTCAATACTGTTTTGGCTGCAGTACACGCCCGGGTGCACTGCCTCGCCACTACTGCATATGAAATGCACAAAAGCTCAACGAATCAAAAGCAAATGGCACCAACTCAAATCAAAATGAACCAGATGGAACTGCAACAGCAAGCACAGCATCCATCCAGTAACCATCAAATGAACAAAGCGCACATGAAGGCACAATGAAAATGCACGAACGAGCACAAGGTCAAACCCAAGCTTTACAGCTGGATTCAACACAGGTGCGCTACAAAACATCAAAAAACTGTTGAGCATAAAATTCAATTACAACCAACCAGTGCAGTGATGGATATGCCACCAAATGCCACCAAGTGAATATGATAGCACACAGGCTCGAATGACCAAGTGCACAAGGCATTGGTACAACATGAAGACACAGCGGAATGAAGACGAAGGCAAACAAAAATATAGCCACACATCACACATTAGTAATGATTCATGTACAACAACATGAAGGAACTAGACCACAAAGGCAATCAAAGTGGTGAGGCAATCTAAAATAGCAAGCAATGTTCAATGCACAACATAATATGAATCATGCTCATATACACTGCAAATAGTTTGAAAACGCAGCAAGTACTCCGTTCAAGACGAAACCAAGCCCAAATGCATTGAAACTACCGGCAAATATTTACACTTTTCTAAATCTCTAAATGCTTTAAAACAAAACTGGCAATATTTTTAACACTTTTCGAAACTTCATAATGTTTATATGTTTCACTGTGAAATATAACAGTAGCAACAAACTTAACACTTACACTATTAGGTTTTGTGCAATTTAGTAAAGCGATATAAACTGTAAATTCATAATGCATGTTGTCTGCAAACTTTATACCCATATTAATGAACAGCAAGTGATACAAGACCAGCAATACACCGTATGCAAGTTGCCTGAAGAATATAAGTTAAACTGCACACCTACTACAACTGACAATGCCAGACTCATAACGATAATACAACATAATTATCAAGTGTGTACCGGACGAAACAACCAAATTAAATGGCCGAAACCAACAATGACAGTGTTTCAACTTTATAACAAAGTCACGTGTATCTAGACCACCAAGCAGTCAGGTTCGAGAATGTAAACAAGGCACGGTAAAACACCGTGACTAAGTGTAAATGAGAGTACCAGGTTTTAACAAGAAAGTGAAGCATGAAGCAGTTCAATATCATAACACATAACAGGTACAACATAAAGTGACGTCATGATATTCAAGCTGCAAGTCAAAGATATAAGGGCCGAAGTGAGTACAGAAAGGAAATGCAAAGTCAACCCAAAGATATATGCAATGACCAGCGATAATTCAAAGCAATGCCGAAGTCAATGAATCAAAACGAGTTCAAAAATCATGAAACAGCAGTATCAAATCAAGACAGTGCCAAGCCTAAATTATTTTCGCAAAATCAAGTTTGCAAACCAAGTCCAAAAACATTGCAGTTTGAATCAAAGTCTGCCGAAGTCACTAGAAATCCACTAAACCGAAACTGTGAAACTTATAATTACAAAATATACGAATTCGAACAAAGTCCAAGTAAACCAAATTGGAACAAGTCAGAAATCACTAACATTCAAAGCAGTGATAGCCAAGAAATCGAGCAACGAAATTCACGAATAAACGAGATTGAATTAAAGATGTGACTGAGAAATCATTCAGCTTAGTTTTCGAAGAGCACAAATTCGACGTCGCAGCCGAGATCCCCCCATATCGAAGCAGAGACAAACTCAATCAAGCGGCCGAAATCATCTCTAGAGACGATCAACAATTAGAGCAAGAAAATTCGAAGCCGTGGCGGCCATGAATCTATCTAACCCTAATTTTTAAAGAGGAGGAATGAACAAGGAACGAGCCGCCATTTCTTTTCTTTCGTTCGTTTGGTTTGTTAGGGTTTGCTAATGAAAAATGAATGAATAAAGGGTGTAACGACCCGCAAATCCGTACCCCTTGAGTCAACACTATTCTACAACAATTAACTCAAGTTGCACAGAAATACGAACCATTTGGGTTTAAGAAGAAGAGGTAGAAGAAGAGAAAACAAAATCAACATCAGAATCTAACCATCGCAGCGGAATAAAATATAATAGATAGTAAATAATCTTTACTCAAAATCAAATATATCTGTTTACATACATTACATCATCAGAATACATCAGTCACAACTCAACATCAATATCATACAATGGGTACACAACAACTCAACACAGCGGAATACGTATATAAATATACAAGTACGAGAGTACGTTTCGTCATCCAGCTCGTCTCCTGAGCTCCACAGCATCATATCCTGTATCCTATAATACTCGGTTTGACCCGAGCATTACAGTTAAATAACACCCGAGTCAGTCTGGAATACCAGCGTGAGAAAATCACACCCAATTGATTATTAAAGTTTCAAAAGTCCTTTGAAAACAAAAGCATCTCGTAAGACCACGCCACAAATAAACATGTCGGGTTTTTACCTTAAGATAGCTAAAACAATTTTATAGAAATCCTCTGATATTATAATAGGGTCTACATACAAGTACTTATAAAATAGCCGAAATTGTTACATTATTAAATTCCAGCTACTAGCCACAAAAGTGGGTAATACAAACAAAACTCGTACAAGGCTCGTAGGGAGAATGGATTTCCAACTAATGACTAGGCACTGGGGTACCACCTGTCACAGTACGGGGCCTAGATCACCGTACCGAGGATTACTCCCTTCATCCCCTGCAACACAAGGCCGGAACCATCCCTTACTGGACAGTCCCGAATGAGATCACCCCGCGGTTGGGATCAGCAACCGCACCACTAAGCCGAAAAATAAAAAGGGACATCTAGACTGGAATGACCTCACCCTGCTTGGGTGCTACCCACCTAACCTTGCTGCATATCCCCTGATTTTCAGTCGTTCCCATTTGATGAGGCTTGAGGCTAAGCGTTACCTTTAGAACGTTTCACTTAGAATGCCCATCGCCCACCTGACGATGTTTCGCAAGCATTCGTCCATACAAGTCCGTCCCGGGTTCGAACGGAACAGAAGGCACTATTCCTACTACATCCATTTTGGAAATATCCTCAGGATTAGTAGCGGCTAGACCTTGCACTTCACTGCTCCATCTTCGACTCCGAATCACGTTTTTCGCACGAAACGTACAAACCGGATCGAAGTGGTTTTCGAGAAATAAATCTCGATCCCGGTTTCTTCGAAACGATCAACGCATTTGTCCAATACTGACAGTCGGTTATTTAACTATCAATTAATATTCACAAACATCCATCAACCAATAAATAATTTCCCAAATTATTTATTAATCCCAAAATATCTTCCCGAGATATATATTTCCAATTTTCAACCCCTTTTGAAAACAGTTTCAAAACCCATTTTCCCTTCCCAGGGTACATTCCCAATTATTATTTCCATTGGAACGCCAAGTACAAACACTTAAGTTTAAAATAATTTAAAAACATTTTTTTATAAAATATACTTATAACTTTTAAAATTATAACTTTAAATATTTTATTAAAATAAATATACTAATAAAATATTTTGTATAAGACAATTTATAAAATATAAACTAATTTCCTCTTTTAAACTCAATACCAAGTTACTTTATATGGTTATTTCAATAATAGATTTAGGAAAATATACTTGCTTTAAAAAATTTAGATTTAGAAATAATAAACTTTCCAAAACCTGCTTTTTAAAACGATTTTAAAAACTTTAAATATTTTTGAAAACCATACTTGGCTATCCAGGGAAATCCTCTTCTGTTTCCCATATCTTAAAAATAAATCACTATTTATTGTTAAACAAATACCCATTCCTTTAATAAATTCTTACCTTGAATTTATAAAATATCCACCGACATTTTATTTCACTTTATAACCCAGTCATAAAGTCCCAAAATCTCTCTTCACTTTAAATTTTAATTTCAACACCTAAATCAATTTTACAATTGATTTCCATTTACTTTACCATGAAATAAATTCTCTTACTTCATTTATTTCAAAATTTATTAACTTTAGATTTAATTTCCAATTTATGTTTTTAAAATCTTTAAACTGAAAAATACCAAATTCAGATTCCTCAATTTTCCTTTCTTTACCTTTAAATTTAATCCTTACATTTAAAATAATGACTTTTATTCACTTAAGTTCCAGAATTTATTATTCCTCTGTTAATTCAATTTCCTCATATTCCATATTTTGTTAGAGTTTATAAATCACTCTATTTTATTTTATTTTCACTTCATTATTCAATTTATTCCAATTTACTACAATTATTTACTTAAAATTTTACTCTTTTATTACCTTTCAAAAATCCAATTCCATAGATTTTGGTAACTCTTTAAACTGAGTTATTCCATCCAACCATACTATCCAATATTCCAGTTATCCATAAAACAATCACAGGATATCAAATATTCATCACACAGAATATTAAATAATCTAATAAATTTGAGGAATCCAGTTGGATCCCTCCAACCTGTTTCCCTGCATCCACAAATGTTAGCACAACATTATTTACTAATTTCAGAATATATCATTCTATAGCACATCAATCAATCAATTTCAACCATTCAAACAATTATTTAAATTTAATCATTTAAATTTAAATTTAAATATTTACTGAGTGAGATTAACTCACCTTTGCTTTAATTGTGTTCAATTCTTCCCAATCTCGATTCGTTTCCATACTTTTGACCTTGAATAAATAATTATATAATTTATTAATATTTGGGTCAATCAAGTAACAAATTTTCGTTTGGTAATTTTTCCAATGATTTTATTTAAACCCAACTTCTTCTAATACGTTTTATGTAACTAACAATTAGATTTAAAACCGGATTTCCTTTTTAAAGACCTTTTAATCACAAACATAATTAATAAGCTAGCTAAACGTTTTTTTTTATAAATTCATTATTTAAAAATGACTAGCAGATTAACATAGATATATGTATAATAATTTCTTTTAAGATTTGTGAACATGTATATATATAAATTAAACAAATAAGGAACACAACAAAGTCTCACCTCCCAGCACAGGTCGAAACCAAGGTCCACCTCAAATCGAAACTCCATCTCGCGGTCATGGAATTCCAAATTCGCGAGCTCTACCACCCGCTGCCTCGCTTCTACCGAAACCCTATTCAACTGAATCGCGCCTCAAAGCCATCAACGCCGCCTCCGCGAACCTCCCAGTCGCGCGTCAAAGTCGCCGACCCCCCTTTTCCATCGCGAGCTCACTTCCCAGGCCAAGGCGCACGCGAAAGAACTGAAACCCCAACCTCAAATTCGAGTCGCCTCCGATCAACCCACTGCCTTGTCGCCGATCACCACTCGCCTCGCATCCATGCCCCAGGCCACGCGCGATCGACTTTGGCACACAACAACTTGACCTAACCCCTTTTCTCGAGTTCGAACAGAGGAGTTGCGGAAGAAAATCGCGAAAGCCAATGGTTAGGGATTTTAGAAGGAACGAATAGATTAGTTTAAGGGAGGCGTTCTTCTTGTTTTTTTTTCTTTGATGAATGACTTAAATTTGATTAGCTGAAAGGAAGAAGTAAAAGGGGGCGACACTTAAAAGGAAAGGAGGTGAAAGAAATTGTTCGGTTGTTTCTCGAATGGAACGAAGGCACGAAATAAAAAGTAGGGGCGCGGCGTATAGGAGAAGATTCAATTATTTATTTAATTTCAATTTGATTCTTCTAGGCATTAACTAATCGTACGACCCAACGATAACTCCAAACAATGCGAAAATTAAAATCCGATAAAAATAAAACGTTACGGATCCAATGGAACTGATTTCGTCAAATTCCGAGACTGTGCCTCGGAAGGCTATTTTTAAATTCAATTTAAACGATATAAATTTTAAAACTGAACAAACCATTATTAATTTCAATTTTACATCTTCTATTATCTTCAGAATTATTAATATAAATTAAATAAGCCTTCTAATTATTTTTAACCAGCTTTAAAATCAAGATTCAATATTTTTACCCAATCCCGATAATTAAATTTAATAATTAATTATTCAATAAATATTGATATTTGAAATTAAATTTAATAGTTAACCTTTGAATATTTAAAATAAATTAAATATTCTGATTTCAAATGCTTAAAATTCTGGATCGTCACAAAGGGGGAACGATTTTACTTTGATAATTATCACAGCCCCCAAGCCAACGAAACAAGGCCAAGATTCAATACTTAAAGCCCACGCAACATTTAACCAATCTATAAATGAATTCCAACTCGGTTCAAAACTGCCAACAGCAATTAGCCAATACAATTAATCGCCAATGACAATAATTAACCAGTGCAAAACCTCGGTTTGTTACAAAAGGTATAGTCTTGAGTTAAAAAAAATAAATGTAAAGTGTGATTGATTATAAATAAATGGAAAAGTGGAATGGAAGTGTGTGACTTGTAAAAAGTTGAAGAGTAAGATAAGAAACCTAAAATAAAATGTGTTAGATATCGTGGAAACGAAATATCCAAAATTTGAATTATTAATAAAATTTAACTCAAGTAAAATAGTGAAAAGATTTTTGTGATAAAAATCAAATATTGAATTGTAAGTTAGAAGTGAGCTAATTTAGGATAAATTAGTTAATTAAATATGTTAATGGGATTTAAATTGGTTGAATAGAAGTTGAATTTGTGAGTTAATAAAATTGGATTGTAAATTAAAAGTGAATTGTAGAAATAGAACTTGAGTTATAAATAATATTCAACGTATATTGCAAGTAAATTAGATATAATGGAAAGTTGTCAAATAAAATAAAATTGGATTACAATAGTGATGGTTTGAGTTACAAATAAAAATCAAAGTGGGTTGGAATAAACTGAAAATGACCTTGTTATTAATAAAATAAATTCAGGACTGAATTGAGAAGGTGAATTAAAATTTAAAATGGACTGAGTGAGTAAACAAATTGAATTAAAATTAGAAAAAGGGATCGGAATTTGATTGGATGAGAATCAAATTAAAATGGAAATAGAATTTGTGCAAGAAAAATGGAATTATTATGGAGTCGAAATAACTTAAGTAAATTGTGAAATGATTTTTGTCGAGCTTTGTGAAATGGTTTTTGAATGAAACCTATTTGGAAAATGAAATGAAATGCAAGTGAAGGGTTTTAAATTAATAATGTATAGGTTGTAAATAATGTAGAATGGAATGGAATTAAAAATAAAATGAGTGGAAGTAATTTGAAATGAGTTATAAACCATTCATACTAAATGAAAATAATATGTGATTTGGTAGAAGCAATTAAAATCAAAGTTAGAATCTTATAATTGCTTATAAATATTGTTTAGTATGCATTGCTTATAGAATCCATGTGTTTAGTTGTACAAATAAGTGAAGTATTATTAGATTCATATATATGGTGCTTACGTGTTTAAATTGAGTAAGTACAGGTACCATGGAGGCCGTTTGGCTGGATTTGGTCATGCTAATTGCTAAATAAATAAGCAGCTTGCTTAAAAATGCTAAATAGAGGTACACCTATGTAATAAAAGGTAGGAAATATGAAATATTGTTTTGTTTTTTGTTTTTTGAACATGTAGGTCGATGTATATATGTTAACGCTAAAAATTGAACGCTAACACCCCGGTGTGTAGAAGGTAATTGTGAAAGCACCACCCGTTGGTACGGGAACAAAGTATAAGCAGAGAAATCACAGAGAAGCTATAAAAGACACAATATTTATAGTGGTTCGGCTTAAGATCTAGCCTACGTCCACTTTAAAGCTCTTTATTGCTGAATTGGTTACAATTCTTTACAATCAACTCCGATTACAACACACTTAGACAAATAGCTCAAACCCCGATGTAGAAGAATCCTTCGAATGCATGGCGAATGAGTTAGATTTCCTCTTGAGATTTGTTGAAATGTCTTTGGTGATTGGAGTGATAGAAGTGTTGCTTGAACGTTGCTTGAAGTCGAGACAATGGCAGAGTAATGGAGTCCAGGAAGTCAGCCCCAAAAGTCCCTTGAATGTTGGAGGTGGCCACGTATTTGTAGGCAAATTTCTGGGCTGGAATTGTTGATCAAGTCATAAGTCGTGACCGACTCAGGATGAACCGTGACCGACTCAGGATGAGCCGTGACCGACTCACATACCACGATTCAGCAGGTAGCGGCATAGATGTATCGGTATTAAGCTTGTTCCTTGTTCGCTTGAGTCGCCAGCGACTTATGATAGGTCGTTAGTAATCCTGAGTCGTTGAAATCCTTAGGTCGGTCTGCCCCATGAGTCGCTAACTCCATGAGTCGTTAACCCGTTGAGTCGGTCTGCCCCATGAGTCGCTAACTCCATGAGTCGTTAACCTGTTGAGTCGGTCTGCCCCATGAGTCGCTAACTCCATGAGTCGTTAACCCGTTGAGTCGGCCGGCACCTTTAAGTCGCTAAGGTTATAACCCGGTGAGTCGTTATTCCCCTTGAGTCGTTGAGTCGTAACCCTTCAAGGCCGTTAAGTCGATAACTCCTCAAGGCTGTTGAGTCGGTAACTCCTCAAAGCTGTTGAGTCAGCAACCAGATAAGTTGAGTCGCTGGCTTACTTCACTCTTTAAGTCGTATACCGTTTTGGTCGGGGCGCTGCCCCCTGGACCCCTGCGACCTAACCGGTCAGGTCGAACACCGTAGGCGGTGGCTTTGCCCCCGCACCCCCACCTTGGGGGGTTGGCACCCCCCTGGACCCCCCCTCCGTAGGGGATCTTATCTGAAAATTCATTCAACAGAACTTGCTTTATTGGGAGGTTAAATCGACCTTCCTTCGAGATGAACTATCATTGGCTTCTCGGTCGATTTTTGATGTTACGGCCTTGCTGAAAAAGCAGAGTTAACACTTGCCCCTCGAAGTATACGCCTAGGGACTAGGTCGTGTGCTTCGATTCTTCTTAACTCGTGCTTTATTGAGCTGCTGAGCTTGTACTTAGGCAGCTTTACTTTGTTTTGTCCTGAAGCCTTTTGAACTTGACCAGAACTTGTTGCATCTCTTTATAGATTATTTTAACAACCTATTAAATGCAACATTTGCGGAAAAATGGGGCGAATATACTCATCACCGATTGCCCATATCGAGTGATGGATTAGATCAAAGAACTGATATTTTACGGTAAGTAAATTAGTATGGATTTGATGAAGTGTTGCGAATCAACTATCTTGAATGAAGTATCAACAAAAAATTTACACAGTTATAACTGCTATTTGCATTGATACTGCACTTATTTTCAAATAACAAGCCTCGAATTTTTCTAAATTGAGATATTTGCCAACCAGTATTATTTCGAGTATTACTTTATTAGCTTGTTATTCAAGTAGCTTTGCACAACACTTCACACGCTTTTAGGAAACATGCACCTTTATTTTTCGAATACTCAGTTCCTTATGTAGAATGTCTTCTTGATAAGAAGAAATAGTGGAGCAAGCTGGATTTTTTCACTTCTGAGATTTTTAGAATTCGAGTTGTTGAGTGCTAATTTCGTTCTTTACTTTGTAGCATTCCCTTCTCTTTCCGAATATTTCAGTCATAAGTCAATTTTTTAAAAGACTAAATGCTGTGGCGGTTAAAGAGAGGAGTGTTAAATTTCTGCTGAAAGACGAATTTTTGCACTTAATTCGGACCTTTTTCCCTCTTTTGATTGACTTGGCCTTATGATGCCCCTGATTTTCAAGCAGAGACTTCAGGTGCCCCAGCTTTCGCAGAGGAACTTGCATCTGGGAGACCTGCAAATGTATGAAATTTTTTTTTATAGTATGGAATGAGATGATTCTTCCTACTTGTACAGAATTTTGTCTGTATTTGAGAATGCAATTATTGCTCATTTTCATATAAGTTTTTCATTTTCTTTGCATAATACTGCGGTGAGCTTGTGGTCTTTTGCTTGGGTATTGCTTTGACTAATATAGCGATATTTTATTGTCCCTATACCACAGCTTATGGTAATATTCTCCATTTTTGCGGAGATTTTGGAGGACAATTCTTCTGTTTTGAGAAGGCTTGTACTCTTACTTTAGAGAATAACTCTTCCATTTTGAGAAAGCATGCACTCTTTCTTTAGAGAATAATTTTCCATTTTTGAGGAAATATTATTCTTGCTCTCGTAGAGTGCGCCTTGTATTGGAGAAGCCTTTTCTCCCTTGCACAGAAGAGGAAGAACGATGGTAGAGTGCGCCTTGTACAGAAGAGGAAGAACGATGGTGGAAAAAAGCAAAGAGACTTGAAGAAAGCTCGCCGCTTTAAACCTTCAGACTTTACTCTCTTAACTGATACTCTGGAGAACATCTTTCTCGCAACCAAGGATGCTTTTGATTATCCTCCAATATAGTGGCCGACGACTCAAAGCCGATATAGAAATCAAAGCGAAAAACTCGATTGGACAGAAATCAAAGCGAAAGACTCGATTGGACAGAAATCAAAACAATATAGTGGCCGACGACTCAAAGCCGATATAGAAATCAAAGCAATTCAAAAAAAAGGGCAGCTGCTCTCTTCGTCTACGATTCATGGAAAAAAATCACGACCTTCCTTTTGAAACACTCGATGTTTGAACAGAATCGGAAAAGGGAAATTCGATTTAAAATCGAATTAAAATTATATTTCAAAGTCGGGGGAAAAGCTTTCATACATCGGTGCTCTTCGATTTGGCATCGAGCTCGATTCGAGCATGATGGTGTCGCGATAGGGCTATCAGCGATGTCGTGGCCATTCGCATAGTCAACGGTGGAGTAGGGTTAGGCGACGAGGTCGAATGCTTGGATCCTTAGTCCCCAAAGTGGGTAGCATTGATGCTAGAAGGAAGGAGACGTGCATGGAGTAGTGAGGTATTCATTTTTCTTTTTCGTTTATACATTATTTAATAAAAATACTCATATGTAGATAGAAAGAAAATAAGTGTAAAGTTTAAAACAGGGGGGGAAAAAAGAAAATAACAGTAAGTTTTATAAAACAATTTATTTTCTTCAGTTTATAGATTTATATATGTACATGTATGTATATATATATACAGTAAAGCAAATTACGGTTGTTATTTATTGAAATAGAAAAAAATTAACTAAAAAAATATACATATATAAAAATAAATACACACACATATTTTAATATATATATAGGAAAACAAAAAAATTAGTTTATATTGATAAAGTTTAAAAAAAGGATTTTTAAAAATATTGTAGAATTTATAAAAAGTAGATTTTTAAAATGTATATAGTTGCTTCTTGTATATGTAGTTTCGAAGAGGAAAAAATATAGATAAAATAAATATACATACATATATTTTTTCGCTTACTGGTTTAATTTAAAAATAATGTATTATGGAGATTAGCTTGTTAAATTAACTTATTTAATTATTTTAGTTACTACAAGTAGTTTATTAAAAGGGAAATTATAAGTTTAAAATTAAACTATTAGTTAATTAAATTAAATGGTAATGAATTGTTCGATTATTTCAAATATTAACAAATCGATATAATGTTTATATAAGGTCAAAAATCGTGAAAATAGTCGAGATTGGGAAAGACTGCAAATAAAATCAAAAGTGAGATTTTCTAACTCATTTGGATTACCATATTAAAATTAAATGTTAAATTTAAATCATTGGATGTTGATTTATAAATTATTATTTATCCGCTGGATGATATTATGTAACAATATATATATATATATATATATATATATATATATATATATATATATATATTGGAGTGATTGTTATTCCTGCATTATATAGCGGATGAGACCCTATACTCCCCGCATAATAGCGGATGACCCTATATAACGCGATATCCCCCTCGAAGTGGGATTGGTATTTTATTTGTTGAATAACATATGTGGATGCAGGGAAAACATGCTGGAGGGGTCCAACAGGATTCCTAAAAAATATTTATTGTTTTCATATATATATGTATGTGTGTGTATATATATATATATATATATATATATATATATATATATATATATATATATTGGCATATGACAGGATGTATAAATTGATATGGATTTTTGAAGTGAAATGTTAAATGTTCAATAGCCTGGGAATTGAATTTGGTGATTTTAAATACCATAAATAATTAAACTGAAGGAGTTTAAAAAGGAAATTTGAAAAGAAATTATTTATACTTAAAATTGGATTTGTCTCAAAAAGGAATTAAGTAGATTAAAAATATATAGCTTGAGTTATACTTAACTTTTGTAAATTAGTTTAAGTAAAGACATGAAATTAATATTATATACTAAGGGTTTGAAGGGACATTGGAATCGGCAGATAGTTTTGAAATAAAAATGGCATTTTATTAAGGGATAAAATTGTAAAATGGAATTATAAATAGATTTTGTTCTATAAATAAATGCAAAACTCAAAGGAGTTTATAAATTTATAAACGGGTTTATAAATAAGATAAAATGATACCAGTGGATACATGGAAAATATTTAATGGTGAGAAGTTATATCGAGCAATGGGAATAGTTTTGAAAAGAAATACCAGGGAATATTTCGAATATGAGGAATGGTGAATATGGTCGATGTGATACAAATTAAGAGGAAATTATAAATTGAATTGGTGAATACTGGATTTTCTAAAAATAGATTTTTTTCGAGTAAAGTAGAATTGTTTTAAAAGGAATTTCTAAATCTACTATATTTATAAACTATTATTTGATTTTGAGTATTCGAAGTTAGCTATTATTTACTTATTGTTTGTTAAAATAAATTCTAATTTTTATAACTCCGCTTTGAAAATTTTATTAGTGACTGGATATAAAATTTTATATTGATATTTAATTTTACCTTAAACCATATTCTGAATGTAAAACCATTTTTCTTATTCTATACAGATATATGTTTTAAAATGTTTTAAATTCAATTATAAATCCTCTTGAGATGAGTAGCGAAATTTATTAAATTGGATAAGATTTTAGGAGAAAGATCTTATGATGGGGTTATGGAAACTTATATAAATTTTCATGCATAAGATTGTGAATTTTGGATGGTGAAATAAAATTAAGAAAGGGAAGTGGAAGTGAAAACTGGAGTTTTTAATAAACAAAGATGGCTTTGAAAATATAAAAGGAAATTAAATAAGAAATTTCTGGGATTTATAGAATTCGTGTGAAACGAGTTGGGAATTTACAAATAAAATAGTAAATGGTTTTTGAGAAAACAAATAGAAAATAAATGAATATTTTCCAAGTGTTGAATATCAATTGAAATGGGAAGAAATATTCTAAGTATGAGGTATGGGAATTGATATCTTGTGTAAATATTTTGAGATAAATAATTTGGAAAATTATTTAAGGCCTGATGGTTGCTTGTGAATGTTAATTGATAGTTAAATATCCGACTATTAATATTGGATAATACATTGAGCGTTTCAAAGAGATCGAGATCAGATTTAATTATTCGAAAACCACTTCGATCCGGTTTGAAAGTTTGCGAACGAAGACCGTGAAGATGATAAAGATGGTGATTTGGTTTGTCCAGACCCAGAGCAACTTGTATGGACGAATGCTATCAGAACATCGTTAGGAGGACGATGAACATTCTAAGTGAATGTATTCTAAAAATGTAACGCATAGCCTCCAGCCTCATCAATCGAGAATGGGTAAAATAGGAGGGTCCAGGAAGGCTAAGTGGGCAGCACCCAATTGGGGTAAGGTCGTCCCTATTTAGATGTATTTTTTTATTCGGTTATGTAGGTGGTTGCTGATCCCAACCGCGTGATGATCTTATTGGGACAATCCAGTAAGGGGTAGATCTGGTCTTGTGTTGCAGAGGATCGGTAGTTGTTCCCGGTACTCTGATCTAGGCCTGGTACTGTGATGGGTGGTACCCTAGTAGCCCTACCAATGTATGGAATCCATTCTCCGATAAGCGCTCGTACGGTTTTGATTGTGCCCAACTATTGCTGGAGCGTGAGATGCAAGCATTTCAGCTCGATTCTATTTTAATTTCTATAGACACTATTATAATATCCGATGGAGTTGATAAAAAATGTTTTGGTTATCGTAAGGTAAAAGCCCGACATATTTAGTTGTGGCGTGGTCTTACAAGATACCTTTGTTTTCAAAGGATTTTCTAAAAAACAAAAATCCAATTTATTGTGACCTCTCATTCTTGTTTTCCAGACGGACTTGGGTGTTGTTTTATTATGATGCTCGGGTTAGACCGAGTTGAATAGATTTCGGATAGGATGTTGTGGAGCTCAGGAGACGAGCTAGAGGACAGAGACATATTCCCATAGATTTGTATTTTACGCTGTGTAAGGACAAGTTACTGAGCTGTCCAGATTTGATGTAATGATTATGTACTCTGATAATGGTATGTATATATAACGGTACAAATTTCTTTGTATGTAAAGCTGTTTTTATATATTATATTTTGGTCCGCTGCAATTGTGAGATTCTGATGTTGTTTTCTATTTTCTTCTTCTACCTCTTTCTTCTTTTACCCTAGTTATTCGCTTTTTTGTACACTTTGGGTTGAATGAGGAAGAATTATTATCAACTCAAGGGGTATGGAACTTCAGGTCCCTACAATAACTTTAAAAAATATTAATTTAATTAAATGATGCTTAAAACAATATTAATTTCTTAAATAACTCGAAAAAATGCTAAATTAATTAAATAATCTTAAAATAATCTTACTATAGCTAAATAACTTTAAAACAATATTAATTAAATTAAATTACATCTAAAACAATATTAATTTAATTAAATAATCTTAAAGCAATATTAATTTAATTAAATAACTTTAAAATAATATTAATATAATTAAATAATCTTTAAAAAAAATATTTTTGAAATCCAATTTCAAATTTAAAATCTTTTCTTATCCCAAAAATAATTTTAACTTAATGGTAATTATAGTATTTTAAAAATCCAAATTTGAGGCCAGTAGCCACCAAACTCTTAACAAATATCGATATTGATTTCCTATCACTATCGGGTTTTAGTTTTCAAACATATAACAATGTTATAACCTATATTTTCAACGAATCAAGTTTATTATCCCATAATTTATATAACTAAGATATTATTGAAATCAGTTCAACACCAGGGAGGAATCCCATTGGATCCCTCCAACCTATTTCCTCCTGTGTCATAGCTCATATATATCAACGCACACACATACATATATGTAAATAAATGTAAATAAAATCAACATGGTGAGGAATCCAATTGGATCCCTCCGACCTATTTTTCTACATCACAAACATTATATAATTATGTAATATAAATCAATCGCTTTGATGTGCAATTCGTATACAATGGATCATCAGCTCTTACAAGGGAACTTAATAGGGTCTCATCCACTCCAATAGGTGGGAATACATCCAAATCAACTAACAAATATAGAAAATCATCCAAACAACCATTCAAAAAATTTCATCAACTATATTTCATACTAGTTAACCAAAAAGGTAATTTTAACTCTCCATTATTTTCTATTGTCACTGAGGCGTTCCGGTTTGAAACTAAAATCGAACGACGTCCGGTTTTAGCCAAAATTTCAATGGTCTCCAAATTCAGCCAAACTAGTTGCATTACGAAGCTAATATTATTACAATCGCAATGCAAAAATCCACGCCTCGGTTGGACCTCATATGAGAGAGTTATTGAGCTTTATTGTAAGGACCCGGAAATTTGGTCGTTAGATTTTAATATTTATTTCATTTTAAATGTTGAATGTGAATTATAATATGGTTTTGAAACAAAAAGATTTTGGTTAAATTAATGAAATTAGTTAATTTTCATATATGGCTATTCAATTGGATTTGAATAATAATAATTTAATACTTGGGAATTGAATAATTGGTGAATCAGGGTGTAAATAGATATAAAAATAGTTTCTACAATTTATTTTAAGTCTATGTGGATTTAAATATTAATGTTGGACTTTTGTATGGAATCAGATGTCTATAAGTTTAAAATTTGGGATTTTATATTAATTTAATAATAGAATTTAATATTATAATAATGTAAATAATCAGATTTTGATTCGAAATGAATCAGAATGATTTCTGATGTGAATATAAATTATGTATGATTTATAATAAAACGAGTAAAGTTTTAAAAGTGAAATTTTAAGCAATTTCGACGATTTTGGAAATCGCTCGACTTTATCGACGAGTTAAAATAGCCTTCCGAGGCACAGTCTCGGAATTCGACGAAACCAGTTCCATTGGATCCGTAATAGTTAATTATTATCGAATTTCAATTTTCATAGCATTTGAATTAATCGTTTGTTCGTACAGGTGAGAAACGTATTGAAATTAAAATCGATAATTTGATATTTAAACTCGATTCAAAAGGCTATCCTCCACATATGATCAAATTAGCATCCGAAACATGTTCAATTGTGTTCAGAATGTGGGTAAAACCTTAGAAACGCATGGAGCCATGTGTGATTCGGAGTTCGTTTGTAAAAGTTGTTAAAATTGAGAATATTCATAATATAATATTTTTATAAACTTATATATACGTATAAGGGCTGAAACCCTCGTTCATTTCGGGCCACCGTGGAAACATTCCAATGGCCGAAAATAAGTTTCGTTTCCCCTCAAAATTCTCTCGATCCATGCTTTGATTTTGAAAACTTTCTAAATGAAAGTTGTAGATCGTCGAGACATCTACAAATCCAACGGGTGATTCAAGCTATCATCAACGACGGAGGGAGGATTTTGGCTCCAAAGAGTCGCCGTTCGAGCTCATTATTCACGAGCATGGTCTGACCTTGCTTCGCCATGTTTCGGCCAAAGGTGGAGGTCACGACGAGCTATCTCATGGTGAGTTTTGATCGAGCTCGAGTGAACCGTAGATGGAGCGGCGTGTAAACATAGGTCGACGACGATGGGTTCGGCTTACCTGTAGATGAATGCGATGTAGGAGATGTAGGCTTCGGCCTGGATTTGAAGTACCTAATGTACGATCACGATTTGTTGGTTAAAATATTATATAAAATTAAATAAAAATTTGTTTATAGATTATATTCAACCTTTGTAAATTCATAACTTAAGCGTACATTGTCAGATTTCGACGAAACTGGTGGTGACGGAATCACAGCGACGCGATCTACGCTGTAGCGCAGATATGGAGACAATGGAAGCTAGCGAAATTTTTGGGTTAAATCGATCGCGGTTGGTTTAATTCAAAATTTAAACGCTCAACAAACTCAAGGTGAGTTAATCTCACTCACATCTGGAATTTCTGCTATTTAAATAGTTAATATTTAAATGATTGGTTAATTAGTTTAATATGAAAATTATTATCAAATTTGATTGATATTTATTTGTCGTGCCAACATCTGTGGATACAGGAAAAAAACAGGTTGGAGGAATCCAAATGGATTCCTCACAAATAGAAATTTTATTTATGTTCTGTGATATATTTCTTTGATATCCTATGATAGATTGATTTGGAATTTTGTTATGTTCTGTTATGGTTAGATAATATAATTTGGTATTTTAAAATATCAATAAATTGAAATAGGAGTAAAAAGGAAATGAAAAGAAATTTTTAAGTAATGAATTTGAGGAAATTAAATTCGAGAAATTGGTTTGGAATTTAAAGTGTTTTTGAAATTTGGATTTAAAAGGAAACGTGAAATGAAAATTTATAAAACTTGGTTTATGAATAAAGTGAAATATTTATTGTAGATAAATTTTGAAAGTATAGGATTCTTGTGGGAATTCTATAAGAAGTGCAAATTGCTTAAAAATAATAGTAAGATCATTTTTAAAGGATGGAAAGTGTACTTTTTCCTGGAAATTTGGTATGTTTCAAAGAAAAGCTTTCAAAATATAAATGGGCAATTTAAAATGTGTTTTAGAATATTTTAGAAAGAAAATATTATTTTAATTGTTTAAAGCGTAAGTAAACATTTATTTAAGTAATTATGATATTTAATTATTTTAAAAAGTAAAGTAGTTTTATGTTTTCAAAAGGAAATTACAGTATGAATATTTGATTTAATAACTTAATTTTAAAAGTTAAATTTGGCTTAAATTGCTTAGAAAACCTCTATATATTTCCTTAAGTATTATTTTCAATTAAGTAATTTCTTGTAGCTTTATTTTAAATATTTTAAGCATATATTTTGAAAGTGATATTCCAGGAAATAGAAATGTGTTTAAAAATAAAGAGAGCTTTTATTTTTAAAGCATTGGAGGAATTTGCGGAATTTAAACGTAAATTTGAATTTAGATAAATGCAGCAGGATTTATAAAACGAATTCTTTGGTTTATTCTGGAAATGGGAATGTAGTTCCCTGGAAAGCCAAGTACGTTTTAAAGAAGATTTCTAAGTACAAGTTCAAAGTTTTAATTTGATTTTGATAGAATGTTTTAAGAAAATTCTTATTTAATTTGTAAAGGTTTCAGAAGTAAATATTTACTAAACTAGTTATAGTAGTAATTATTTTAAAAGGGTTTGTTGGTATATCCTTTAAAAGAAGGTCATTAATATTTATATTTTACACACTAGTTTTATTGTAAAGATAGTTTGGTTAAAGTTTTATTTGAAGAACTTGTATAGGATTTCATAACTTTATTTTAAAAGTTAGTATGACTTAACTTTATTTTGAAGAAAAATAGTTTATATTCTATGAAGCCGTTTTATTTGAAATATTTTTATAAGTACATATATTTTAAATAAAGTATTTAAGTAATTTAAATGTTTTAATGTATTTCCAAGAATAATGGATTTAAATTATTTTAAATCTAAAGTATTGGTACTTGGTTGTTTCAAAGGAAGTAAAGATATGGGAATTTATTCCATGAGAAGAGTAGGGTTTGAACACTATTTCCAAAAAGGGTTGAAAATGGGAAATATATCTTGCAAAGATATTTTTGAGGATAATGAATAATTTGGGAAATTTTTTTTATGTTTGATGGATGTTTGTGAATATTAAGTGATAGTTAAATAACCGACTATAAATATTGGACAATGCGTTGATCATTTCAAAGAGATCGGGATCGGGATTAATTTCTCGAAAATCACTTCGATCCGGTTTCTACATTTTCGTGAGGAAGACGAGTTCAGAGTCGAAGATGGAGAAGTGAAGTGCAAGGGCTGGTCGCTACTAATCCGGAGGATGTTTCCAAAATAGATGTAGTAGGAGTAGTGCCGTCAGTTCCATTCGAACCCATGACGGGCTTGTATGGATGAATGCTTTCAGAACATGGTCAAGTGGACGATGGGCATTTTAAGTGAAACGTTCTAAAAGTTAACGCTTAGCCTCAAACCTCATCAACGGGGAATGACTGAATATCAGGAGATATGCAGCAAGGCTATGTGGGTAGCACCCATTAGGGTGAGGTCATCCCTGTCTAGATGGCCTTTTTTTATTCGGCTTAGTGGTGCGGTTGCTGATCCCAACCATGGGGTGATCTTATCGGGATTATCCAGTAAGAGGTAGTCCTGGCCTTGTGTTGCAGGGGATTGGGAGTAATCCTTGGTACGGTGATCTAGGCCACGTACTATGACAGGTGGTACTCCAGTGCCTAGTCATTAGTTGGAAATCCATTCTCCCTACAAGCCTTTTATGAGTTTTGTTTGTATGACCCACTTTGTGGCTAGTAACTGGAATTTAATGAATGTAACAATTTCGGCTATTTGAATAAGTATTTGTAAATAGACCCTATTATAATATCAGAGGATTTTACAAGAAATGTTTTAGCTATCGTAAGGTAAAAAACCGACATGTTTATTCTTACGAGATGCTTTTGATTTCAAAGGATTTTAAAACTTTAATAATCAATATGGGTGTATTTTTATCAGCTGGTATTCCAGACCAACTCGATGTTATTTCATTATAATGCTCGGGTTAGACTGAGTATTATATATACAGGATAGGATGCTTGGAAGCTCAGGAGAGGAGCTGGTGACCGAGACGTATTATCCATACTTGTTTATATCCACTACTGTGATTGTATGAAATTGTCAGGCTGGTAATTGTTGTTTGTTTATGATACTCTGATGGTGCATTGTATAAAACAGATATAGTTTTCATTTTGTGTAAAGATCTGATATTATGTATTATATTTCGTTTCGCTGCGATTGTGAGATTCTTTATTGTTTAGTTCCTTCTTTCCTCTATCTTCTTTCTTTCCCTCAGCTATCTGTCTTTTCTGGCTTTCGCACGTTGGCATAGTATACTGTGGCGTATATTGTGTCGGTTTTCGAGGGTCGAGAATGGCGGGTCGTCACACATGGTATCAGAGCATAGGTTGGCGATAACCTTGGCTCTGGTGGGGAAATTACTCATTAAACAGAGTCAATAGTACCCTATAATGAGTTGAGTGTATTAATAGCTATGAGCGCGTATTTGTTAGCGGATATAAAAATTGTTTTTATACTGTGTTAACTTATCGGTTCAGTGCTTACGAATTCTGGTCGGTACGGGAAGTACAACCATATCGATAAGGGTTTCTAAACTCTTAAACAAGAAAAACCGACATGGTGTTGTTTTTAAAGTGGGTAAATGAAATAATTTTACCCAAAATTATGTTTTGATATAAAAGAAATAATTTTCTGAAGTTATTATATATATTTGGATGTTTGGTTGTTAATATTGTAATCAAATATAAGAGCCCAAAATTTAAAATGGTTTATAACCAAATAGAATTCTATAAGAATAACTAAAATTTGATTTAAACCAGAATTTAATCTTGGAAATTTTGAAAAGCGTTTTAAATGCATTTAAAACAAAAGTTTGGGAATTTAAAATCTTGGGAATGTTTGAAATGTTTTCCAAAGTGTTTGAGGGAAATAATGGAGTATTACTTTGGGAAGAATTTTTGAATGGAAATTGTTTTGAAAGGAATTTGTGGAAATAAGGAAGCACGAACTCACTTCATTCGCTGGAAAATAATCCCGATGATGATGGCCACATCATTAGTATTCATTTTTGAGTTTCTTAAGTGATGGATTGCTTCTGTGGTGATTGATTATAATATTTGTTTGGACTTGTTGGGTATACAAGTGGTTTTAGAAATTTCAAAGGGGAAATTTGTTTTGGTAAAACCAAGTTGTTTTGGAGTCTGGAGATTTGATTTGATACACCAAGTGGGTGTGTGTTGATTATTATTTCACAAATGGTTTTGAAATAAAACCGAGTAATTGAGTTCTAAAGACTCTATTTAAATAATGTGAAAAGTTAAGATAAAGCAACTATTGAACCTATTAAGTGTAGTTGATTTAAATAAGAAGGGAAAATAAAATTTTAATCCTTGAATTAAAATTTAAGGATTAAAATTTAACTTGAGTCAATGGAAGTGAGTAAAATATATTTGAATTTAACTTGAGATAAGTTAAATAAAATTGGAATTGAAATCGAATTAAATTGGATACTGAGATGAAATGTAAGATAAATATAATTGTGAGTTATAATTATGGAATGAAAATCTATATCCTTAAGTTATTGAGTGTTATTTGACATTCTAGAGTTGTGATTTTAAGATCAAAATGAATAAATTGTGTAAATTAAGCTTTTAAGTAAATAAGTTGATGGACTTATGAATAGGAAATGAATTGTAAAACCAAAATAAAATGGTTGGTACTATATGGGAAATTAAAAATTTAAATCCTAAATGAAATGTAAATTGAAATACGTTGATAAAAAATATAAAAGATAAAGGGACTTGGGTTAGTAAATAAGTTTTTGAACTTATATATTGAGAAATAAAATTGAGTTGAATTTGGATTGAATTGAAATCAAAATTTATTTGTGTTATAAATTATATTGAATGAAATTCAATTCTTATTTAAGTAGTAAAGGAAGTGGAATGAATTTAACTTGGCTAAATAAAAGTTAGTTAAAACTTGAATTAGAATCGGAAAAGAATTGAACTGAAAGAAAATTTAATTTAATTGAAATGATATTGAACGAAGTAAATGCTCACTCAAGTAAATCCAAAGGAATTGTTTGAAGATGAAACTAACGTAAGCTTAATTACATGGAATTCGACATATATTGTAAATGAATTAATTGCGATGTGGATATTGTCGAATGAAATGGAGTTGGGTTAGAATAGACATGGTCCGAACTGCAAATAAATTCAGTTTGTATGTAAGATAATTGAAAATGGACATGTTATTAATTAAGTAAACTCAGAAATGAATTTAGAAGATGAGTTAAATTTTTAAATGGATTGAGTAGGTAAACTAGTTGAATATAAATTTGTAATGGATTAGAATTTAACGGGATGAGAATCAAATTAAAATGAAAATAAAACGGATGTAAGGAGAAATGAAGTTATTTTGGAGTCGAGCTTTATAAGGGATCTTGAATGAAATTTTGTTTAGATAATAAAATCTTAATGCAAGTGAAAGAATTTTAAGTTCTTATCATGATGAAATACGAATGTTTGAGTTGTAAATAATCCAGAACGGAATGATATTAATATAAACTTAAGTTGGATGATCAACTTGAAATGAGAATAGGGATTTGATTTAATAATTGTGATGAAGTAAAAATTGTTTGGGCTATAATTTCAAATGGAGTAAGATTAATATAGTTTGAGTTGGAATTAATTTAAAATGGGTATAAAACTTAAGTAATGGCTATTTGCTTGAATAAAATCAAATTTGCATTTAGATTAGTTGTTTTTGTTGTAAACGAAATTAACAAATTAAGGGAAGTAAATAAAATTGGTTTTTGAATCAATTGGAATAGATAAAAATTTAATTTAGTGGATTTGTATATAAATGCAAGTGAATCATAAAGAAATGCAAATGTATCAAATTGAAAATAAAGATTTGATTGTAATTAATTTGAAATTGAATTGAAATAAATATAAATTGTATGTAGAAAACCTGAATATAAATCTTTCGAATGGAATAAAATGAAGTTTGGATTTGTAGAGAAAACTAAAGTAGTATTGAAACATTGTGATTGCTTATAACAGATGGATTATGTGACGTCCCACCTTTATACCCATGCTAGCCAAGGACACTGCGGGGTAATGCCGTTAACAAGAGCGGAGAATAAGGCTGTTGAGGAGCGACCATCCGTGTAATTTCTTTGTGCGAGAACCGATATGTCAGATAGTATAACATGCATTTCAAATCAAGAGGGGATCCGACATACCGATACAAACTCAAAGCTACTACACAGTGGCTATATAGTCTTCGAAAACAAATATAGAAATAAGCATAACATAAATCAGTCACAAAAGTTCATATCTCAAAGGAGGAAACAAATATGAATATAAAACATAGGAGTATGTCAGAGTAGTGGACAAACAAGATCCACAGTATCACAAAAGAATAGATACAAGTGCTAGACAAAAGAATAAGTATACATCAATGAGTCTTTATCTCGAGGGTATAACAACAAAAACTACCAATCTAATGTAGTTATCCAAAAGTTAGATAATACTCCTAGATGAGGAGTCAAGCGGAAGCACTTGTAACATCTCTGTCTGACCCGAGTATTATTTAATAATAAAATAATAAACGGATTAGTCTAGCTATAAATATAAGATAAAATGAGATGGAATAAGAGATATAACAAAACGTATGATAACAATAATGCCATACTATGAAAAGTATACATTTGACAACAACAAAAATCATGCAATATCTCAATAATCTCAAAGCATTAAAAAGAATGTCATATTCTTTATTTTATTCACCAAACCACAAATATTGACATCATATCGCTGCCAATCATAAAAGCTGGTGAAACACAAATTCTAGAAATCATCAATTAGAAATCCAGAAATCACAAAAGGGGGAGGCCTATCACAAAACGGTAGCATGAAAACTCGCCAACACGTGCATCACAAACGGGACGCTATCCCATGGTCGCTAACCATAATTTCCGAACATCGACGCAGTACAAACGGTACATCCAATGAACCAAAAAGCTCGGACATCGATGTAGTGCAATAACGGTACGTCCGATGAACCGAACATCATAAAAGAACATGGGTCACTAGCCCATAAAGAAATGAGACGAAGCTCAATAGAACGAGGTACAGTCTCCTACGTGGACAAAGAGACAACACACGTTGCTAGTCTAAATCACAAAAATGATCACCATCGATCATCAAGAAGTGTCAATTACAGTAAGCTAGTAAATATATGAGCTTAGCTTCATGTCCCATAACCACTAGCTTAACTTAAATATTTATGAACAAATTGTAGATCTCCACTCGAAAATTATAACAAGAGATTCAATCAAACAAGTCCAAGAATTAACCGACGAAGTAAACGGAAGCGTTTCATACCACTTGTTTTACTAAGCCGTTTAATTACATTTCTCATATGATTAAGGTAAAGGTTTGTATATGCTAGTAGATTGAAAAATGGTTTAAGAAACGAGCTTTGTAATAAAGTAGTGTTGAAATCGTTTTGATGAAAGAGTTTTGATATTTACTACTAGTATTGAAACCTTTATATTTTAAAAGTGCCAAATCATAAAAATGGTTGTAGAAACAATCAATCATCAAAATTCACATTCGAATGCGTGAATCAAATCCAAAAATCGATTCCAAATCCATCAAAATGGATATCCCCAAAAATCCCAAAATAGAAGTCATCAAAGTCGAATAAATGATAACAACAACTCGGATAATCACAAATCGATAAAAGTTGGATTCATGAGCAAAATAGGCAAATTAAAATGAAGCAAGAAGGTCAGTCGACTAGCCAAGATGTTCAGTCGACTAGCACAGAACCTGGAAACTCTTTTGTTTCTAGGTCAGTCGACTGACGCATCAGGTCAGTCGAATGATACGGGGACACAAAATTTTCTGCCCCCTGCTTCAATCGACTGACCTTCTGTGTCAGTCGACTGAACCTGCTTCCAAAGCAGAATCATCCAAGCCATCTTATGGGGCAAAACCCAAAACATGAACGGAAGCGAACGAATGAGCAATGATGACTAGGGATTTACGCCTAGCGACAACCCAGGCTAGTATGGCCCTCCGAAGCACCTCACTAACGTGTTCAAACATCCAAAAAAGGATTTTCACAAAAATTAGACTTAAAAAACCAAAAATCGGAATATTCACCAATTAAATCCAAATCAAGAGCAAATGCACATGAAAAAGTGTTAGGAATTCATACCCAACAATCAAATATGGTTATAGACATAGATGTGAGATAGAAAACTCACCTTTAAACCCAAATCAGTGAAGGAGAAGCTTTCAAAACAAGCTAAGATCAATTCCTCTACAATAAGAACTCAAGAAGCTTCAATCTAAGCTTAAAAGAAGAACATTTCCTAAGTTAGGTTTAGGAGTTTTTCTGAAATTGAAAGGAGAATGATTTGGGAAAGAAGAAGGAGATGCTTACCAATAGCTTCTTCTTGAATATGGAGATAGAACTTGGATTTGCAAATTGAAACTAGGGCTTGGAGTTTCTAATTTCCAATCTCTCCTACCATTGTTGCTAAAGCTTGAATATTAGGAAATGGAAATAAAGTAATGAAGAGGAAAGGGTTGGAGCTAGGTTGACAAGTGGGGTTAATGTGCTGAAACCCAACCCAAAGCCCTAAGTGAAAAGTAGCAAAATTCTACTATCTCCAAACATATCGAAGTTTATATCCAAAAAGGTCGCAAACGGTGTTTTGAACTCAATGGAAGTGGTCTCGTGTCCAAATTCGACTATTTGCAAAAATTAGCTTTTCGGACCAAAATCTAACGAACGATGAAATATTTAAATAAAATATTTAAATAAAATATTAAAAATTTTCAATCGTAAAATATGCAGGTTGTTATAGACTCCCCTTCTTAAAAGAAATTGCATCCTCGCAATACTTAAGAAGAAAATAAAGAGTAAAAACCATAAAAGCATATCAACACAAAAAGAAATTTTGAAATAAGAAGTTCACCATAAAGAGTATGAGAAAGTAAGTCCGAACGTGTTCGCTCGATGAATTCTCCGTATTCCGAAGAGCAATTCTTAAGATTTGAGAAGCATTGAACATTCACAAGAAGAACTCTTTATTTCGAAGGCGCTCAACCTCAGAAGCAATGATGCAAATAGGATGTTGCTCACAAGTCAAATCAGGTGAAACTTCAATTTTCTCAATAACACCGGGCTCAAGAATAAAACCGGAATCCCTAAGTTATTTCCATAGTTGAGAGACATGGAAAACGTCATGAATAATAGAAAATTTGAGCCGGTGCAACGACGTAGTACAATAACGGTACGCCCGAGAAATTAAAACTCGAATAGTTTGGAGCAACCACATAGTACAATAACGGTATGCCAGATGAACCAAAGCTCAAATAATTCGGAACACCGACGCAGTACAAACGGTACGTCAAATGAACCGAAAAGCCAGGACATCGATGTAGCACAATAATGGTACATCCGATGAACCAAACGCCCTAAAAGAACATCGGACGCTAGTCCATAAAAGAAATGAGACGAAGCTCAATAGAACAAAGTACATCGAAACGTCCGATGAACTTGGTAAAAAGATAATTCAATTCGGACGTCATCAAAGAAACAACCACTCGTTGCTTATGTCTAAAGGCATTGGCAACACGATTTCCCCTTTCGGGAGTATAAAGAGTATCAAGATCATAAGATGCAAGAAACTCGTGCCAACATTAAGTTCCTTATGAGAAAATAAACATTTCAAAGATTTATGATCGGAGTGGAGAACGAATTTCTCCCCCGAAATAAATGATGATGCCAAACTCTAAAAGAGACAACAATAGCCGTAAGCACTAGATCATGAGTGGCATACCTAGTCTCGATCGGCTTAAATTATCTACAAACAAAAGTGATAGCACATTCTCTTTTGCAAGAGAATGGCACCCAAACCAATATGACTAGCATCGGTATAAACAATAAAGTCTTGGTTCCCTTCGGGAATCACACGAATAAGAGTATCGAAAAAGAGTTCTTTTAAATAATCTTCTTTTCGGAAAATCTAAACTTTCAAAATCACAATTATCTTTATGTAATAATCTTTCTAGAAAAAATTTACATTCTTACAAGTCAATCTATTGTGTCAAATTGTCTCATCAAAGCGTTTAGGAAATTCCTATCGATAAAGTTGATCAAGCGCATCGACCAGAATTCTTAAAGCACTCAATGGGCAATACAATCACAAAATCATCTTCTTTATGATAAAAGTATCTCTTAAAATTTTTACGAATATTCTTTGTTCGTTTCAAGAACAAAATCCAATCATACTTATAAATAAATCTTATGAAAAAGATTTGAAAATTTTTAAATTGTTGTTTTCATCCAAAATCAATAAATACCAAAATGGAGTCATCGAGATATTCGTAGAATACTCGGTTAAAAAAAATGGATGAAATAAGCTGGACAAACTGAATGACATAATAATTAATTCATAAGAATCATAATGAGTGCGGAATGCGGTTAGTGGAGCGCTATCGTCCGCAACTCATAGCTAATGAAAACTTTTGGCAAAGTCGAGCTGAAAAGACCTTAACACCACTCAAAAGATTACTTAGGTGGTAATCCTAAGACAAGTTCAAAAATACCAGAAAATATCACAAACTATTTAATTGAGAGAAATAACAATTTCCTCATCATGTGGGCTCAAAGAATAAAATGATGCCACCAAATTGAAATTAAAAAATCTTTAAGAAAAATAGAAATCTGCTTAACAGATTGAGAATTTCGAAGACGAGTAGTCCACTCAAGACATAGGATATGGCTTCATAATAATTATGTCAATCCCTTTATAAAAATCAATTCCGAAGCCTAAGTAACGCATAACATGCAAATCGGATCGAAAAGAAAATTCACATAAAATAATCTCGACAACAAAACAAAGGAAATTGAGTGTTGCAGATCCACCAACCGGATTCGCAATTCTCAAAGAAGTCATCAAGACCAAAATGTTTAAAGAAAAAGAATCAACAAGTTCTTTTGATATAAAATAATGAGACGAACCCATATCAAAAGGAACTCAAATAGGAAGATCACAAAATAAAACAATGCCATCATGGATAAAATGTAAAATACCTTGACCAAGAGAAGAGTTCCTATGGGCTCACACAACATTCAGCTTTCCCTCTTTCTTGCTTGGAAGTTTAGGACACGAAGATAAAAGATGACCCGAACTTTTGCAATAACGACAAAAGTGAGGTTTCAGACACCTATTAGCATAATGGTCCGTGGAACCACAATTGTAGCATTGACCACGACTAGAGGTAGGAGTCTTTGCTACCGGAGTTTGTTGCTTCCGTTTTTTGTTGGGAGTGAGGCCTTTGAATTCGATAGGCCTCTTCATGATATTGTTAAAGTTCTTTTGGGCACCCACAACTTCAACATCGCCTTGATTATCGGCCTCTTCAAGCCGAAGAGCGATATCAATAAGCTGATCAAAAGAAACTTTTAGTTTTCGAAGTAAAGTCTTTTTAAGATTCTTGTTCGACCCATAGACAAACCTTTGATTTTTCTTCAATGAGGCATTAATATACTCGACCCCGTACGTAGAAAGAGATTCGAAAGATGCGACGTATTCCGTCATAGAAGATTGACCTTGAACAAGGTCAATAAAACGCCATGCAAGTGTTACTTTTTCACCCTCCGGCACAAACTTTGATTCAAATCTTTCCCAGAATTGCTCCCAAGTAAGACCCGCTTCGATAATCTCCGAATCCAAGAGTTCATACCAATCTAACGCTCTTTCTTGGAGCATGCTAGAAGCCACTTAGACTCGATGTAGATCAATTAGGCTCATGTGAGAAAAGATGCGATCGCACGATTTGAGCAAAGCTTGAATTTCTATAACACTCTCGGATCCCTTGAATGGCCTTCCACCCAAGTCAGTATAAACTCTGCACAAGCGTGCAAAAAGGATGTAGGATGAGTAGGCTCTGGAATGGGTCCGGCAGCTTGGGCATTCTTTACTAGATCTAAAAGCTGCGGGACAGACATAAATACTCCATCTTGGGGAGTAGCACTGGATTGACCGGCGTTTGGACGACTTGGTCTAGCCATTTCTCTTCTTTAAGAAAGAAAGAAAGAAAGAAAGAAGAAAAAGTTATTCTCAAAATGAATATCAAACAATAATGACTGATAAAACAAGGAATCGCAAAGAAAATAGGATAGAACGGGTCCAATGACTCGAATAAAACCCAAGGCACGACTCCTAATATGGACGTAGGACGATGATCCTTGTTAAATTATTCTACATTGTTTCGAAGTTTGGCTCCGATACCAAGCAGTGATGCCCCACCTCTATACACACGCTAGCCAAGGACACTACGGGGTAATGCCGTCAACTAGCACGGAGAATAAGGCTGTTGAGGAGCGACCATCCATGTAATTTCTTTGTGCGAGCACCGATATGTCAGATAGTATAACATGCATTTCAAATCAAGAGGGGATCCGACATACCGATACAAACTCAAAGCTACTATACAGTGGCTATATGATCTTCGGAAACAAATATAGAAATAAGCATAACATAAATCAGTCACAGAAGTTCATATCTCAAAGGCGGAAACAGATATGAATATAACACATAGGAGTGTATGTCAGAGTAGTGGTCAAACAAGATCCACAGTATCACAAAAGAATAGATACAAGTTCTAGACAAATGAGTAAGTATACATCAATGAGTCTATATCTCGAGTGTATGATAACAAAAACTACCAATCTAATGTAGTTAGCCAATAGTCAGATAATACTCCCATATGAGGAGTCAAGCAGAAGCACCTGTAACATCTCGGTCTGACCCGAGTATTATTTAATAAGAAAATAATATGCGGACCAGTGTAACTATAAATATCAGATAAAATGAGATGGAATAAGAGATATAACAAAACGTATGATAACAATAATGCCATACTATGAAAAGTATACATTTGACAACAACAAAAATCATACAATATCTCAATAATATCAAAGCATAAAAAAGAATGTCATATTCTTTATTTTATTCACCAAACCACAAATATTGACATCATATCGCTGCCAATCATAAAAGCTGGTGAAACACAAATTCTAGAAATCATCAATTAGAAATCCAGAAATCACAAAAGGGGGAGGACTATCACAAAACAGGAGCATGAAAACTCACCAACACGTGTAACACAATTGGGGCGCTATCCTATGGTCGCTAACCATAATTTTCGAACATCGCCGCAGTACAAATGGTAGGTCCAATGAACCAAAAAGCCCGGACATCGATGTAGTACAACAACGGTACGTCCGATGAACCGAACACCATAAAAGAACATGGGTCACTAGCCCATAAAGAAATGAGACGAAGCTCAATAGAACGAGGTACAGTCCCCTATGTGGACAAAGAGACAACACACATTTCTAGTCTAAATCACAAAAATGATCACCATCGATCATCAAGAAGTGTCAATTACACTAAGCTAGTAAATATTTGAGCTTAGCTTCATGTCCCATAACCACTAGCTTAACTTAAATATTTACGAACAAATTGTAGATCTCCACTCGAAAATTGTAACAAGAGATTCAATCGAACAAGTCCAAGAATTAACCGACGAAGTAAACACAAGCGTTTCATACCGTTTGTTTTACTAAGCCATTTAATTAGATTTCTCATACGAGTGAGGTAAAGGTTTGTATATGCTAGTAGATTGGAAAACGGTTTAAGAAACGAGCTTTGTAATAAATAGTGTTGAAATCGTTTTGATGAAAGAGTTTCTATATTTACTACTAGTATTGAAACCTTTATACTTTTAAAGTGCCAAACCATAAAAATGATTGTAGAAACAATCAATCATCAAAATTCACATTCGAAGATGTGAGTCAAATCCAAAAAAATCGATTCCAAATCCATCAAAATGGATATCCCAAAAAATCTCAAAATAGAAGTCATCAAAGTCGAATAAATGATAACAACAACTCGGATAACCACAAATCGATAAAAGTTGGATTCAAGAGCAAAATAGACAAATTAAATTGAAGCAAGCAGGTCAGTCGACTGGCCTAGATGATCAATCGACTGGCATAGAACCTGGAAACTCTTGGGTTTCCAAGTAAGTCGACTGACGCATCAGGTCAGTCGACTGGTACGGGGATATAAAGTTTTCTGCCCTTGGTTCAATCGACAAACCTTCTGTGTTAGTCGACTGAACCTTCTTTCAGAGCAGAATCATCCAAGCCCCCTTATGGGGCAAAACCCAAAACACGAATGGAAGCGAACGAACGAGCAATGATGACTAGGGATTTACGCCTAGCGACAACCCAGCCTAGTATGGCCCTCCGAAGCACCTCACTAACGTGTTCAAACATCCAAAAAAGGATTTTCACAAAAATTAGACTTAAAAAACAAAAAATTGGAATATTCACCAATTAAATCCAAATCAAGAGCAAATGCACATGAAAAAGTGTTAGGAATTCATACCCAACAATCAATGATGGTTATAGACATAGATGTGAGATAAAAATCTCGCCTTTAAACCCAAATCAACGAAAGAGAAGCGTTTAAAACAAGCTAAGATCAATTCCTCTTCAATAATAACTCAAAAAGCTTCAATCTAAGCTTAAAAGAAGAATACTTCCTAAGTTAGGTTAAGGAGTTTTTCTGAAATTGAAAGGAGAATGAGTTGGAGAAGAAGAAGGAGATGCTTACCAATAGCTTCTTCTAGAATTTGGATATAGAACTTGGATTTGCAAATTGAAACTAGGGCTTGGAGTTTCTAATTTCCAATCTCTCCTACCATTGTTGCTAAAGCATGAGTATTAGGAAATAGAAAAGAAGTAATGAAGAGGAGAGGGTTGGAGCTAGGTTGATAAGTGGGGTTAATGGGCTGAAACCCAACCCAGCCCTAAGTGAAAAGTAGCAAAATTCTACTATCTCCAAATATATCGAAGTTTATACTCAAAAAGGTCGCAAACGACATTTTGAACTAAATGGAATCAGTCTCGAGTCCAAATTCGAATTTTGCAAAAATATTCTTTTCGGACCAAAATCCGATGAACGATGAAATATCTAAATAAAATATTTAAATATTCAACCGTAAAATATGTGGTTGTTACAAATTACATGCAGGATTATGAAATCTGTTTATTTGGACATGTAATTGATGTGTTTGGCTAAGATAAATGAATGGAATGTTGTTAAATTATCATATTATTGAAAAACTGATGTGTTTATTAAAGTAAGTACCGGTACGGGAGGTAATCGATAGAGTTGGAGTGCGTAAATGCAATATAAATTAGCCGCTTGCTTTTAAAATGCTAATCAAAAGGTACTCCTACGCAATATAATTGGAAAATGATATATATATATATATACACACACACACACACATTGTGGTATATTTTGTTTTCCGACCGTGTGAGTCGATGTATATATATTTATATCTATCGTGATATTGTAATACGCTCTCCCTACAAAGGAGACGCTGTCAAAAATTTTCTAAAATTTTGGGAGTTATAAATCTTTTGAGGATTTTGAAAATTTTGGTTAACTAGGAAGATTTTTTTGAAATGATATTGAAAACAAAACTTTTAATTAAAAATAAAGCGAATGGTTTTGTATTGAGCTGAAAGGTTTTGAGAAGTGAATGTGAGTTTTACTTGAATGAATTTTGGGGTAAGTAAATGAGTTGAGTAGCATTTTCCTACTCTAACAAATTTCGGGGATGAAATTTTTGAAGGGGGGAGGAATGTAATGTCCCAGAATTTTGGTCGTTAGATTTGAATATTTCATTCATTTTAAATGTTGAAGGTAAATTACAATTTGGTTTTGAAACAAAATGATTTTGGTTCAATTAATGAAATTAGTTAAATTTCATACATGGCTATTTAATTGGATTTGAATAATAATAATTTAATATTTGGGAATTGGGATACTTGGTGAATCTGGGTGTAAATAGATATAAAAATAGTTTCAAAAATTTATTTTAAGTCTATTTGGATTTAAATAATGATGTTGGACTTTTGGATGGAATCTAAAGTCGATAATTTTAAAATTTGGGATTTTATATTAATTCAATAATTGAATTTAATATTACAATAATGTAAATAATAAGATCATGATTCGAAATGAATCATAACAATTTCTGATGTGAATATAAATTATGTATGATTTATAATAAAGTTAGTGAAGTTTTAAAAGTTAAATTTTAAGTAATTTCGACGATTTTGGAAATTGCTTGAATTTATCGACGAGCTAAAATAGCCTTCCGGGGCACAGACTCGGAAAATTGACGAAACTAGTTCCACTAGATCCGTAATAGTTAATTATTATCGGATTTCAATTTTCGTAGCATTTGAATTTACCGTTTGTTCGTACGGGTGAGAAACGCGTTGAAATTAAAATCGATAATTTAATATATAAACTCTATTCAAAAGGCTATCTTCCACATATGATTGAATTAGCCTTCGAAACACGTTCCAATATGTTCGAAATGCAGGTAAAACCTTAGAAATGCCTGGCGGCACGTATGATTTGGAGTTCGTTTGTAAAAGTTGTTAAAATTGAGAATATTAATAATATAATATTTTATAAACGTATAAATATACGTATAAGGGCCGAAACTCTCGTTCATTTTCGGGCCGCCGTGAAAACATTCCAATGGCCGAAAATTAGTTTCGTTTTCTCTCAAAAATCTTTCGATCCATGCTTTGATTTTGAAAACTTTTTGAATGAAAGTTGTTGATCGTGGAGAGATCTACAGATCCAACGGGTGATTCGAGCTATCATCAACGATGGAGGGAGGATTTTGGCTTCAAAGAGTTGCTGTTCGAGCTCGTCATTCACGAGCATGGGTTGACCAGCTTCGCCATGTTTCGGCCAAAGGTGGAGGCCGCGACAAGCTATCTCGTGGTGAGTTTTGATCGAGCTCGAGTGAACTGTAGGTGGAGCGGCGTGTACCCTAGGTCCACGACTTTGGGTTCGGCTTACCTGTAGATGAACACGATGTAGGAGATGTTGGCTTTGGCCTGGATTTGCAATACCTAATGCACGGTCATGACTTTTTGGTAAAAATATTATATAAAAATTAAAGAAAAATTTGTTTATAAATTATATTCAACCTTTATAAATTCGTAACTTGAGCGTACGTTGTTAGATTTCGACGAACTGGTGGCGCCGGAATCGCAGCAACTTGATCTACGCTGCAGTGTAGATTTGGAGACAATCGGAGCTAGCGAAATTTTTGGGTTAAATCGATTGTGGTCGGTTTATTTCAAAATTTAAACGCTCAACAAACTCAAGGTGAGTTAATCTCTCTCACATCTGGAATTTCAGCTGTTTACATAGTTAATATTTAAATTGTTAAAAAACAGGTTGGAGGAATCCAAATGGATTCCTCACAAATAGAAATTTTATTTATGTTTTGTGATATATTTCTTTGATATCCTATGATAGATTGATTTGGAATTTTGTTATGTTCTGTTATGGTTAGATAATATAATTTGGTATTTTAAAATATCAATAAATTGAAATGGGAGTAAAAAGGAAACGAAAAGAAATTTTTAAGTAATGAATTTGAGGAAATTAAATTCGAGAAATTGGTTTGGAATTTAAAATGTTTTTGAAATTTGGATTTAAAAGGAAATGGGAAATGAAAATTTATAAAACTTGGTTTATGAATAAAGTGAAATATTTACCGGGGATAAATATTGAAAGTGTAGGATTCCGGTGGGAATTTCTATAAGAAGTGCATATTGCTTAAAAATAATTGTGACGACCCGGCTTCCTATGCCCAGGTAGATGTGTCATCAATAAGAAAGAAAGGGATAGAAATAGAAAAGAAAAGAAAGAAAGAATAACAACATCAGAATCTCATAGCGGAATGGAATAAAATGTAATATCTCAACATAAATATTACATAGTTATATATACATCAGAGTTATACAATATCATACAACATGACTATCATATACATATATGTAAGAACGTACATCTCAAATATCATAAACTAACAATCACAGCGGAACTATATAGACAGCTACATACGTCGGGTCTTCTGCTCCAACTCCTCCAGAAAACTTTAAACTCCGATTACCTATCACTTGGCTACTCATAGAAATTTGAGTACCCAAGAGTTTATGAAAAACAAAATATAAACTCCGGGTCAGACATGGGCCTGGTATGAGTAAACGGGTTAAAGTTGTTTAACTTTGAAAATCATTTGAAATAAAGGTATCACGTAAGACTTCCCACACATAAATATGGGTAAGTTTTTACCTTACGCTAACCAAAACATTTTATAGGAAATTCAATGATATTATAATAGTGTATAGGGTTTTCAAGTAAATACAGAAATAGCTGAAATGCTTACATCTCACATTTCAACATAGTTGGGCACAATCAAAACGTACGACGCTTATTGGAAATTTGATCCCATACAATGGTAGGGCTACTGGGGTACCGCCCGTCACGGTACGTGGCCTAGATCACAGTACCGAGGAGCCACCCTAACTCCCCTGCAACACAAGGCCGGAACCATTCCTTACTGAACAGTCCCGAATAAGATAACCCCGCAGTTGGCTGCAGACCAACCGCCCACACAGCCGAATAAAAGGGACATCTAGACAGTGGTATACCTCGTCCTGCTTGGGCATGACCCACCTAACCTTGCTGCACATCCCCTGTCTTAGCCATTCCCGGTTGATGAGGCTTGAGGCTGCGTTTACCTTTATAGAACATATTTCTTAGAATGCTCATCGTCCACCCGACGATGTGCTGAAAGCATTCAATCCATACAAGTTCATTCCGGGTTCGAACGAAACCGAAGGCATTATCTCGTTACACTCATTTTGGAATCACCCTCAGAGTTAACGACGATAACCCTTGCATTCTGAAAACGCCATCTTGATCTTCACTTGAGATTACACGACCTAATGTTTAATTTGGATCGATGTGGTTTCCGGAATATCAATTCGATACCCGATCCCGGTCTCATCGAAATCCAAACGCCATTTTAAAGGCCAAGTTGTCTAATTCACTAAACAGTTTAAATTTAACAATTGAACTCATATAGCAATTTAACACAGATAAATAACATCAGATAAATTATCTAGCAATTTAACACAGATAAATCATACACAATCATCACAGATATATCCAGAATATCACAAAACATCACAGGATATAAATAAACATCAGAGGCAATCAAATAGAATTATCGATTCATATCAACAAGTTTGATTTGTTTTAAACTTAATTGCATACTCAAGAATAAATTATATTTTATTCTTATCTTAATTAATTATTAATTAATTAACTTATTTCAATTCATTAATTACTTATTAATCATTTACTAAATTAATTAATTATTAATCTATAATCTTAATTATTGATTATAAAACTCAATTACACATTTAATTATTATTAATTGCTTAATTAATCATTAATTATTAATTAATTCGTTAAGTACGATTTGTCAATTAATCAACTTCAAATGATTAATTAAATTCTTAATTACAAATGATTTTATACAAGATTATCATTAAAATCTTTGACTACAAATTTGATTAAGTGTGAACTACTTATTAATTACAATTATAAATTTTATTATATTCATAATTAACTTCCATTTTAAATTAATTATAAAACTTTGTTTCAACAAAGCTTTAATGTTCATCAGGGCTTTAAAACCAATTGGTTAACACTAATAACAAAATTTACATATAAATTAATTACCCTTACTCCATATTACAGTTAGCAAACTTCTGCAACCTTAAAAACCTGAAGTCAACAACGTGTTCAACTCGGGTAGAACTCGAGACCACCCATTCTTCTCTCGCGTTCCCCTGGATCCCTTCTTCTTCCCCTGTTCTTTTTTTAAAGCTTAAAGTTTTAAAACTGTTAAAACTATTAATACACACGCGCGCCAATTCAAACTCGACCCAGCAAAACTCGAAGCAACACGCGAACCCACTCGCGTTTCACACGAGTCAACAATGCCCAGACCCTTCCCCACCGCCGTGCACGTGCGCGGCGGTCCACCACCGCGCCACCGCCACGGATTCCACCCACAAATCACAAACTCCCCTCTCGTTCGAAATCGAAACCCAGATATGCACGACCACCACAAAATCAAAATATGCCCTTAAAGTCGAACTGTTCCACGAACATGATGGACAAATCCACCTCGTACTCTCTGTCGCGACCACCATAGACGACGTGGCTCCGATCAAACCTTGCCGACAACCCACTCTAGCATCTACCGAAATCTCATGGCACACGGTGAAGCCTTGGCGACGCGACCTTCCAATGAACAGAGCTCAAAACATAGACTCCTTAAACCCTACTATTGATCATCTTCAAAAATCCATGCATTCGAAAATTCTTTTAGCATTTTTCTGTTAATCACAAATCAATACCCTAGCTTCATGAAAAATTTCAACAATTATAACTAAAGGAATAATCAGAATTTCATAAAAATGCATTTCTGCTTCACTAATCAACTGCAGTAAGCATAGTTGTCTAAAAATTATAGAGTTTGTCTTAAAAATCATAGTTTTGTTCATAGTTTCCATATACAGATTCAAATCTACAATTTAGGCCATTCGAATTTTGCTCATTATTTTAAATTTTAACTGTAAATTTTGTGTTTACAGTGTTACAATGTTTACAGTTACTAAAAACAATAATTCAAACTTTAATCCTAAACTTAGACTAATTTATTTAGTTAGGTGACTAATTGAAGATAGGATCTTATATAAGAATTATGATATAGTTCAGTTTTTCTTTGCCTAAAAAAAATTGAAACATGGAAGAATGTCAATATGCAGAACATACAGTATCAAGCCAAATATTCCAGAACTTAAATCATAACAATACTTCATGAAATACATATTAAAAGTTAGATTGAAAGTAAGTTTACTCACCCAAGATTGTAGTAGAAACTTGAAACAGAGGATGATGCAAGAAAACAGCGGTTTGAAGTTTGAAATTCCTGTAAACTTCTTTGCTTCCTGACTTTTGAATATGAAATTTTGTTTATTAATTTTTTCTTTGCTTTATCTGGTTTTTGAAGTTATGACTGAACTAAATGGTAAGAATAGATGAATACATATTTATAACTTTGAACAATATGTCTTCTTGAACAAGCTTTCACTTGATATCACTTTTGCATTATTTTTATTAGTATTAAGGTACTAAATCCTGAAATGCTTGGATATTTCGGCTGGCAAATTTGTTCCAGAACGAAAAGTGTGCTAATTAATGTATATGTCTTCACTTAAGTTAACACATGATTAATGCTTGCTAACAAAACATATGGTATAAAGATATTTGCAGTATATTTGTACTAAGATGTATTTATATTTCAAACTTGCAGATTTTTGTTGAAACATAATTATGTTAACATCTAAACAAAATGTTTGCTGCAGGTTTTTGGTTTTGTACTAAATGTTTTCATAAAGATTTATACTTATTATGCTTTGCTGACCAATTTTTGTACAAGAGTTTTGATACTTGCAGCATTTGTTTGTCTAATGTAATTATACAATGGTTTTGCCTTTTTTTTGTTTTATTATCTTGAACACAAATTTATACACTAATTTGATTTTGGGTAATTAATTTCATATGTTTGTCTTACATAGTTCACATTTTTATTTATATCTTAATCCTGTTATAGTTTTGTACCTATGTTTGTATTATGGTTTCTTATGTCTTTCTACTTATATTAATATCCATATTCTTATGTTTATAACTATATTTTATGTTATACTTACATTAAATATTTATAAGCTTGCTTCATTTTAATTATAAAAGTTATTGTTTAGAAACACTACTTGATCTTATTTTTCATTAAAGTTAATCTTTCCAATATTTAATTTGTAACCTATATTTGCACTAATGTATTTTATATTTATATTTAATATGAAAAGAATTGTATTATTATACTCATCATTATTAACTACATTTATACCTTTGATATTAAATGTCATTAATATATAATTTTTAATTTAATGGAATAAAACATATTTAATTTTAAATATTGTTAAAAGTGTCTAGTTTACATTTTGAAATTATAAATTTCCTTTATAACACATATACAACTAAAAATGTCCCAAATCTTATTTATTTATAAATGCAAATATTATATTTTATTTAAATTTGATCAAAAACTTATTGTAGTAGTACGGTCAAAATTCCGGGATGTTACATTCCTCCCCCCTTAAAAGAATTTCGTCCCCGAAATTTAAACAACAGTTAATTTCAAAAAAAAACTTAATATTATCACATCAAACATACGTATCATCCATACAAAACTAACAATCAAACAGTCAATTCTAACATCATTACTAATTATCCGGACATAAATTTGGATAGGCTTTTCTAAAACTATCAAGAGTTTCCCAAGTACAATCTCTGGGATCCTCACTCCATTGCACCTTGACGAGTTTCACCACTTTGTTCCTGAGTTGCTTCTCGTCTTGATCTACAATCTGAACAGGATCTCTAACCACAGTCAGGTTGGGTTCTACTTCTAAATCTTCCTGAACAACTGGTTCCACCATCAATGATGGGTCATGAATATATTTCCTTAAATGAGACACATGGAGTACATTGTAAATCCCAAACATCCGTTCTGGCTATTCAATCCTATAGGCTACAGTTTCAATTCTTTCCAACACTCGGAATGGACCAATATATCTTAGAGCAAGTTTTCCCGTCTTACCGAATCTTGTAGCACCTTTGATTGGGGAAACTTTGATAAAAACTTAATCTCCAATCTCAAATTCCAATGGTCTTCCTCTCTTATCTGCATTTTTCTTCTGACGATCTTGAGCAGCTTTTATCCTTTTCTTGATAAGCTCAACCTTCGCAGAAGCTTCACGAATAAGATCGGGTCCGAGTACAAGTCGATCATTCGATTCAATCCAACAAGATGGGGATCTACAAGGTCCTCCGTACAGAGCTTCATAAGGAGCCATATTAATACTCGCTTAATAACTGTTATTATAAGAAAATTCCACGAGATGAAGATGGTCTTCCCATGATCCACCAAAATCTAATACACAAGCTCGTAGCATATCTTCCAAAATACGATTAAGTTTTTTCGTTTGTCCGTCCATCTAAGGGTGATAGGTTGTACTTAATCTCAAACTTGTTCCCATTGCTGATTGCAGAGCTTCCCAAAATTTGCTAGTAAAAATAGGATCACGGTCACTTACTATGCTAACCGGAATACCATGTAATCTGACTATCTCCTTCAAGAAAATTTCTGCTAGGGAAACTGCAGTACGAGTCGCCTTAACTGGAATAAAATGGGCACTCTTCGTTAAACGATCCACCATAACCCATATTCCTTCATTTCCTATCCTGGTTCTAGGCAAACCGTCGATGAAGTCCATCGAGATCATCTCCCACTTCCAATCTGGAATTTCCAAAGGTTGCAATAGTCCTGCAGACTTTTGTTGATCTCCCTTCACTTGCTGACAGATGGCACAACTATTTACAAAAGCAGCTACATCCTTCTTCATATTCGGCCACCAGAAAACTCTCCTCATATCTTTATACATCTTCGAAATTCCCGGGTGAATATTCAATGTGGAGCGATGACACTCAGCTAAAACTTCTTGCCTCAATCCATCAATATTAGGCACACACAAACGACCATTAATCCTTAAAGCACCTTGATCGTCTATCTTGAAATCTGAATATCGACCGTCTTTAGTTCCAACAATTATTTCCTCAAAAGATTTATCCTCCATTTGCTTACTAACGATTCTTTCTTGGAGAGATGGAACGACTTCCAAAAGAGATAAAACAGAATTTCTACTAAGAGCATCAGCCATGACATTCGCTTTCCCCGGAGTATACAAAATATCCAGATCATAAGATGCTAAAAATTCGACCCATCTCTGCTGTCTCAAATTAAGATCTTTCTGAGAGAAAATATATTTCAACGGTTTGTGATCCGTGAATAACTCAAACTTTTCTCCCAAAAGATAATGTCTCCATATCTTCAAAGCAAAAACAATAGCTAACAGTTCTAGATCATGCGTAGCATAGTTCTTCTCATGGGACTTCAATTGTCTACTAGCATACGCAATTACTCTGTCATTCCGCATCGGAACTGCACCCAATCCAACTAAACATGCATCCGTATATACTTCAAATTTTCTCTTCCCATCCGGAATAGCAAGTACTGGTGCACTGGTTAGCCTTGTCTTTAATTCCTGAAAAGCTTCTTCACACTAAGGTGTCCATTTGAATTTAGTTCCTTTCCTAGTCATCTTGGTCAGATGAGAAGAAATTTTGGAATAATCCTTAATGAATTTTCTGTAGTAGCCAGCCAAACCCAGAAAACTGCAAACTTCCGATGGTGTCTCCGGCTGTTTCCATTGCAAAATAGTTTCAACCTTTGTTGGATCTACTGAAATGCCTTCACTAGAAACAATGTGCCCTAAAAATTTAACTTTGGATTTCCAAAATTGGCACTTTGAAAACTTTGCCTTCAACACATGCTTCCTCAAAGTCTCCAATACAATCCTCAAATGATGCCTGTGCTTTTCGTCCGATTTGGAGTAGACCAAAATACCATCAATGAATACCAAAACAAACTTATTCAGCACATCTCTAAAGACACGGTTCATGAGGTCAAGAAAATAGGCTGGTGCGTTGGTTAATCCGAAAGGCATAACCAACCACTCATAAAAACAATTCGGTCCCCTAAATGCTGTCAAGGGAATACTATCTTCAGCTACTCCCAATTGATGGAAACCTGAAGCTAGATCTAGTTGATAAAAGATAGAAGCTCCATGCAACTGGTCAAAAAGATCATCGATGTGAGGAAAAGGATATTTATTTCGAACGGTCACTTTGTTCAATTCTCTATAATCAACACAGAATCTTAGCGAACCATCCGATTTGGTGACAAACACCGCAGCAGAGCCCCAACAAGAGAAACTGGGTCTAATCAAACCCTTCTCCAAAAGATCTTGCGTCTGTTTAACCAACTCTTCTCTCTCTATGAGGCATTCTCCTACTGGGTTGAATCACCCGTACTGCTCCTGGAATCAAATCAATACGAAACTCAATCTCTCGATGTGGCGGAAGACACTTAATGTTAACTCCACCTCGTTCAAGTGTTACCAAACAAAGAATAACCGACCTAAAAGACCCACCGATCTAGCATATCAAATAGTTAGCGACCCAGCGTTCTGCCGACCTAAGGCACAGAGGGATGCCGACCTAGTATCTTAGCATGGAAGACCGACCTAACTGCATAAGACTTAAGAGGAATACCGACCTAAGAGACTTGAGAAGCATGCCGACCTAATACCTCAAAGAGAGTTCCGACCTAACATCTTGAAATGATGCCGACTTAAGGTTTAAGGAGATTCCGACCTGGGGCTTACATAAGTCCACCGACCCAACGCATGTACCAATCTAACTACCCAAGTTGGTCGCCGACTTAACTGTTAAGAACAAATTGGTCCACACTTGAGTCGTGACCGACTTATGATTATGCTAGGTCGGCCGCGACCTAAGGATACAAAGGAGATACGGTGTTAAAACCTAACGCAGAGCACATTAACTCGGCAACGGCCTAAGACTTAAGAAACGAGGCTGGAAAAACATTGATCTTTGGCTTAAGCTGTAGACCGGGCATAAGAGATCGGTGCCGACCCACGACCTAATTTAACTCGGAGCCGACTCACGATCTAACCTGCCTCGGCTACTACCTGCAAGGTGACACCAAGAACTCCTATAAATACGCGACCACCTCCAACTTTCAAAGGACTTTTGGCCAATCACTTCATGCGCCAATACTCATCCGAATTCTCAACTCACCCGACACTTCAAGTTCGAAAGGCATCTCAACTAACTTCAAGGGAAAATCTAACGCAATCTACATGGATTCTAAGAATTCTTCTCTACCAAAGTTCTAGTTGTTTGTCTCGTCGTAATTGTAATTGAAGATTGTTGTAAAGTTGTAATCGGTTTAGCAATAAAGAGAATTAAAGTGGACGTAGGCTTGCCTTGAGCCGAACCACTATAAAATCGTTGTTGTTTACTGCTTTTTCTCTGACTTTCTGCTTATACTCTGTTCCCGAATCATCGGGTGGTGCTTTCACAACTATACTTTATACATCGGGGTGTTAGCGTTCAAATTTTAGCGTTAACATTTTTGGTGCTTTCACTGAGAACTAAACTCAGGCAAATCGTCATCATTGCTCCACGGAAGTTTGTTGAAGTAACCTCTCTGAAGACTAGAAGTTTATCTGAAATCATGGCTCCGGGGAGAAGGAGTAGATCTGTTAGATCTGGAAATGTTCAAGAGGGAACCTCCGCTTCCCCAGTACCTAATCAAGCCACTCCACCTGTTGGAGTTACAAAAGCGGAGTTGGATGCTGTAATCTTAGGGATGAACAAGCAGATAAATGCCCAAAGTGCACAATTGGAAGCTCAGAACGCCCAAAATGCCCTAATTTTGAATAAGTTGAATGACTTTCTTGGGGTAAACCGTCAACCAACGGGTAATGAAAGGAACTTTGCTGGCAACATTCATGAGGATGAAGAAAGAAACATTCCTGAGAGGGCTGCTAGCCCCTTTGAGCGGACATTTCCTGAAGTTGGTGGATCTAAAGCTCGAAATTATGAGGGATATCTTTCTGAAATGGTCCGACAAATAATGAAGGAAAGCATGCAAAGGAATGAAGATGAGAAGGAATGGGGTTTCGCTCCAAGTAAAACCCCGTTTACCGAAAGAATCTTAAAGGCTGAGTTCCCAAGGAAGTTCGTCCCTGCAACTATCCCAGCTTACAAAGGAACAAGTGATCCGAACGAATTCTTGTATAAGTATGATTGGCACATGACAGGTGCCAGAGCTTCTGATGAAATAAAGTGCCGATATTTTCCTGTATATCTGGAAGGTGTAGCTCTGCTTTGGTTCACCAAGTTGCCAATTCGGTCTATAGATCAGTTTTCTGACTTAACCCGGAAATTCAAGGAGCAGTTCAGACTATACGCTTCAAAAGCCAAAGATATTATGTCGTTGTCAAGTTTAGAGCAGAATCCAGGTGAAACTATCAGATCTTTCTTGAATCGCTTTAATATAGCGCTGGCCGAGGTAGACAATGCAGAACCACGGATGATCTTGACCTATTTGATGAGGGCCATCGACAAGTCGAGCGAATTTGGAAAATGGCTTAACATGAAGGAACCAAATTCCCTTGAAAAATTCTACAAGAAAGCAGATGAGTTCATACGCCTGGAAAGCCGTCCTGTACCGGTAAAGGCAGCATTGGAAAAAGATGAAAATAACGTTGTTGCTCCACGGAAGAGTGAATCTATTGGACAGAAAAGGGAAAATAACGATGGGAAGAAACATAAAAATCTGAAGAAGCCTCGTTCCTTCAAGCCATCGGAATATACTCCTTTATCGGATACGCCGGAGCATATTTACCTTGCCACTAAAGATTCTGTTGATTATTCTAAACCTCCCGTTCTGAAAACCGGGAAAAAAGCTGTACAAAGCGGAAAGTTTTGCCGCTTCCATAATCAACCCGGTCATGATAACGATGAATGCCGCCAATTGAAAATTTTGATTGAAGAATTGATAAGGGAAAACAAGCTGCAACAATTTGTGGAAAAGAATAGCAACAATCCGGCTTCGACTAGTCAGGGGCAACGAGCTCCTGCTCATCAACCTAGGACAAGTGAGAAGACTGCAGGGCATGAATCCAGAAGGCCTGTTATCAATGTCATTATGGGAGGACCTCATCCAGCAGGCAGGAGCTGGGGTGAGATGGAAAGGTATACCCGAGCTTTGAAGTATGTACCGACCGAGGAAGATGTATTTGTTTTGGAAGGTGCTATGCCCCTGAAACAACAAAAAACTTTCAATGATGATATTGTGTTCAGAGCCAGGGATTCCGCAGGTATTGAAGCTCCTACCTTGGATCCCTTAGTCATCTCGGCTGGTATCGGGCCAGCTATTGTCAGAAGAGTTCTCATTGATTGTGGCGCATCCTGCAATATCCTCTTCAAGAAAACATTCGACCAAATGAAGATCCCTATGGCCGATGTGCAAGCATCATCGTAGAAAATCGCTGGCTTCACTGGGGAGCCAAAAACAGCCGATAGGAACCGTTGATTTGTTTGTGGAACTTGGAGAAGGAGAAAGAAAAGTGGTCCGCAAGCAAACTTTTGTGATTGTCGACGAATTTTCTGCTTATAATGCTTTCCTTGGCCGTCCAACTCTCGCAGCATTCAAAGCTGTTCTGGCCCCATGGTGCCTCACCATTAAATTTCCCACAGATAATGGAGTGGGAGTTATAAAAGGGGATCAAAATGCTGGGCGGGAGTGTTATCTGACAGAGCTACGAGAAACAAGGAAAAGAGAGATGGGAAAGGATGCGGCAACCCCAGTCCGCATCAAAGAACCAGCCTTGTAGCAATTACAGGGCGGACCCTGCACTGGCGAGCACAGCGGAGCACGGAAAGAGATGGATCCTAGGAAAGCCAGTGCAGGGGAGAATAGAGTGGTACCAGTGGAAACGACAATACCAGTACCTGTTGACCCAAAGGACCCAAACAAGGTGTTGAATGTGGGTTCACAACTTAATGTGTCAATTCAGAATATCCTAATATCTTTTTTAAAGGCAAATTTGGATATTTTTGCTTGGACTCATACCGATATGTGCGGAATATCCCCAGAAGTTGCAGTACACGCTCTAAATATTGATCCAAAATTTACACCTGTGAAGCAGAAAAGGAGAACTCAAGGTCCAGAAAGGTCAGCAGCGTTAAAAGAAGAAGTTGATCGGCTCATGGAGAATAATTTTATCAAAGAATCTACCTATCCGAATTCGGTTTCAAATCCAGTGCTGGTAAAGAAAGCCAACGGAAAATGGAGAGTGTGCATCGATTTTCAGATCTAAACAAGGCCTGCCCCAAAGACTGCTTCCCATTACCCAGGATCGATCAACTGGTAGACGGAACAACGGGACACGAATTGTTATCTTTTATGGATGCCTACTCTGGATATAACCACATCATGGTGCATGAGCCAGATCAGGAGGACACGAGCTTTATCACCGACGTTGGTCTTTACTGCTACAGAGTTATGCCCTTCGGGCTGAAGAATGCAGGGGCAACATACCAAAGACTTGTTAATGCTATGTTCAAACCGCAATTGGGCAAGACTATGGAAGTCTACGTCGATGACATGTTAGTAAAGTCTAAGAAAGCAGTGGACCACATAGAACACTTAGCAGACATGTTCGCAGTCCTGCGAAAATACGGAATGAAGCTCAACCCTTTAAAATGTTCATTTGGAGTGGAATCCGAAAAGTTTTTAGGTTTCATCGTGAGCGCTAGGGGCATTGAGGCTAGTCCAGCTCAAATTACCGCCTTAAAGGAAGTCAAAGCTCCTAGAACGAAGAAGGAATTGCAAAGTCTCAATGGAAAAGTCGCCGCCTTGAGTCGGTTCATTTCCAAAGCCACAGATAAATGCATCCCATTCTTTGACGCCCTAAAGAAAGGAAAGAAAAACTTCGATTGGACTCCCGAATGCCAAAAAGCCTTTGATGAATTGATTCGCCATATGGAAACACCTCCAATACTTTCTAGGCCTGGCGATGGCGAGGATCTTCTTATATACTTGGCAGTATCATCTCATGCTTTAAGTGCAGCGCTGATACGAGAAGACAAGAGGATTCAACATCCAGTTTACTATATCAGCAAAAGACTCACTGGGGCAGAGATGAATTACTCTAAGTTGGAAAAACTCGCCTATTGCCTACTGATTGCATCCAGGAAGTTGAGGCAATATTTCCAAGCTCATCCTATCAGAGTCCTCACTGATCAACCTTTAAAGCAAGTCCTGTTTCGCCCTGAGACTTCGGGTCGTCTTCTAAAGTGGAATATTGAACTCAGTCAATATGACATCACTTCTCATCCCCGAAAAGCAATCAACGGACAAGCTTTAGCGGATTTCATCACAGAATTCACAGATAAGGGTAACAGTGAGGAGGAAGCGGTCGACGATTCCCCAATCCAATGAAAGTTATATGTCGATGGCGCGAGAAACGACTACTGTTCTGGAGCCGGAGTTGTACTTGAGACCCCTGAAGGTCGATCATTATGCTATGCACTAAGATTGTAATTTCCTTCAACAAACAAATAAGCATAATACGAAGCCCTTATCACTGGCCTAAGGATTGCTAAAGAACTAAACATCCGAGCATTACAGATCTTCAGTGATTCTCAGCTTATTGTATGCCAAGTCAAGAAGGAATTCCAAGCGAAAGGGGGAAATCTGCCCGCCTACTTGTCAAAGGCATGAGAACTCCTGGGTCATTTCGATCATTACATGATAAGTCATATTCCTCGAGAAGAAAACACGAAAGCAGATTCTCTCGCAAAGTACTCTAGCATAGGCGAAGCTCAATTTCTGGGGTTGACTCCAGTGGAGGTCCTGTCGGCTCCGAGCATTGATGAGATGGATATTGATTGGATCATGAGCGTGTCTCAAGAGCAAGAATCATGGATGATTCCAATAACAGAATATCTGCTCAATGGCTCTTTACAGGAGAACTCAAAAGAACGAAAGAAGCTACTGAGGAAAGCCTCTCGCTATATAGTCCAGGATGGCCAGTTATATAGACGGGGATTCTCAATGCCGTTACTTCGATGTGTATCCAGGGAAGAGTCCAAAACAATCCTAGCTGAGGTGCATGGGGGAGAATGTGGTGATCATTTAGGTGGTCAAACTTTAGCGAAAAAGATTCTCCGATACGGATATTTTTGGCCAGAAATTAATCGAGATGCAGCAGACTATTCCGGAAAATGTGACAGATGCCAAAGATTCGCCAAAATTCCTAGAGCTCCTTCCACTGAACTCACACAGATGGTCAGTCCATGGCCGTTTGCAATATGGGGGATAGACCTTGTAGGACCGTTACCAACTGCCAAATCTGGAATTAAATATGCCATTGTTGCTGTAGATTATTTTACTAAGTGGGCAGAAGCTGAACCACTGGCTACTATCACCTCAAAAAAGATGATAAGTTTTGTGACTAAAAGTATCATTTGCAGATATGGTGTGACTCAAAAAATAATTACAGACAATGGTACTCAGTTCGAAAGTGAAGAATTCCAAGATTTTTGCAAACGATTCAAAATCCAAAAAAGCTTCTCAGCAGTAGCTCATCCGCAGGCAAACGGGCAGGTGGAAGCAGTAAATAAAATTATCAAGTCAACCATCAAGAAGCAGCTTGAAAGAGCGAAAGGTGGTTGGGTTGATAAGCTACCACTAGCACTATGGGCATACAGAACTACCCACAAAACTGCGACTGGGCATACTCCGTTTTCATTGGCATACGGATCAGAGGCAATGATTCTGGTAGAAACAGAGGTCCCTTCACATAGAAGAATCCATTTCAATAAAGCGGAGAATGAAAAACTACAGCTTGAGGCACTAGATCTCCTTGATGAAAAAAGAGAAGAGGCTGAGCTCAGAATTGCATCTCATCAGCAAAGGATAGCCAGACATTTCAATTCCAAAGTTCTCCAACGCAGCTTTGAGATTGGAGATCTAGTCCTAAAAAGAATTATGACAGCGACAGGTGTGTTTGGGCCAAATTGGGAAGGACCATATGTCATAGGTCAGAAGCTTCTTGACGGCACATTCAAACTCACTACTGTTGAAGGAGATCAAATTCCAAGAGCTTGGAACAACAATCACTTGCGTCCATACTTTACTTGATAGCTTTGTTGAAATATTGTAAAAAGAATTATGAATGTATGATTCCTGTAATTGAAAGCGATTGTAAAACCGATGCAAGTGAATAATGAAAGACTATAAAGTGGATGTAGGCCCAAATTCTTGGCCGAAACACTATAAATCTTGTGTTCCTTATTATTACTACATGTTTGCTTTATTTTCGATATGAAAAGTACATTAAATGTATTACTAAAATGTCGATTTAAATTTTTGCAGGCAACAAAGACAAAACTTGCACATTACAAGACCAAGTGATTCTTGTTATCATTCAACAAACAAATTCCAAGTCACAAAATTCCCGAGCTTAAATCCTAGATAAGAAGAGCTTCAATTGAACGGTCAATGATTTCGCCGAAAACGGGCTTTAGCTAATAAATTGAGAAGTTTGAACAAACAAACATCCGATTAAGAAGCTTATGTCCGTTCTCGTGAACTGGCCTAGCAATGAAGTACACTTCTTTGGATTAAACAAATTACTTGTAAGAGAAGGGAGTGCAAGCTTAAAAAATAGAGGATCACTGAAAAGGCATAAGCAAGTGGACAAGGAACAACTAAAGCCCTCTTCGGAGGCACAAGTCCTCTTCGGAGGCACAACTCTTCGGAGGATAAAGACCTCTAACGAAGCATATGCCGCAAAAAAGAAAGTTCTCTACTCAATCAAAAAAGATTGGAGGAGTCATGACCCTCCAACCATGAGAGAGTAACTTCCAGGTAATCTTCGGAGGCCCATTTCACCAGGAGTTGAAGTGTTACAACCGCTCTTCGGAATTTCACTTCACCAGAGTTGAAATGTAAAACAAAATAAAAGCCCTCTTCGGAGGCCCATTTCACCAGGAGTTGAAGTGTTACAACCGCTCTTCGGAATTTCACTTCACCAGAGTTGAAATGTAAAACAAAATAAAAGCCCTCTTCGGAGGCCCATTTCACCAGAAGTTGAAGTGTTACAACCGCTCTTCGGAATTTCACTTCACCAGAGTTGAAATGTAAAACAAAATAAAAGCCCTCTTCGGAGGCCCATTTCACCAGGAGTTGAAGTGTTACAACCGCTCTTCGGAATTTCACTTCACCAGAGTTGAAATGTAAAACAAAATAAGAGCCCTCTTCGGAGGCCCATTTCACCAAGAGTTGAAGTGTAATAACCGCTCTTCGGAGTTTCACTTCACCGGAGATGAAATGCTAAAAAAAAACCTCTCCCAAGGGGCAGAAACAGAAAGACCTCTTCCCAGAGGCACAATAAGACAGAAAGACCTCTTCCCAGAGGCAGAAATGAAAAGACCTCCTCCCGGAGGCACAATCAAGCAGAAAAACCTCTTCGGAGGCACACGTTTCACCAAGATTGAAGTAAAACTTCCAAGTGTTGAAACGTGAAAAAGTTTTCCTCAGAGGTGTAACTTTTCAAAGAAACAAAAATCAAGAAGCCCTTTACTGTGGCAAAAAAAAAATCCTCATTAAGAGCACACTTCAACTTTCAAAGGAAGAGTGAATTACTTGTTCTACAAAATTCTCTTCCTCAAAAAGAAGTTGAAGTACTTTACAAATACCCGCTTTACCACATAGGAGATTTCATTCAATAAAATGTGTATATGCACAAAATAAAGAGTGATATCTTTGAAAGTTGAAGCGAAGAAACTTATTTGTGCTCTATTTTTTAATGAAATCATATTCTTCCAAATGTGGAATAATTATTCTCTAAAAAATAAAAGCACAAGTTCCTCATAAAGTAAAATATTACAATGGGCTTATGGTAAAGGGGCAGCATGGTATAACTACATCGGTAAAATTGCGCTCGAGCAATATATACCACAAGCTCACTGCAATATCGTACAAAGAAACTTGTACAAAAATAAATAGTAAACGCATTCTCAGATATAGACAGAAGTTTATACAAAGAAAAAGAATCATTTTATTCAACACTATTTTATATACAGGTACAGGTTCCAACAAAAGGAAAGCGGGGGGCCGGTACCCGCACAATTTCCGGTCATTGCATGCAAAAAAAGGCAAAAAAAAAGCGATATGAAAACTACAGAACCAGAGCCATCATTTCTTCTTCCGCCCACCTTCTGAGCCCGCACCTGGCCGAATGACCAACTTTTTAGGTCGGCTTGTAAGGGTGGGGGATGAAGGAGAAAGGGGCTCGATCGGACTTTCTTCCGTCTCTTCTCCGCCAGTTAAAGATTCCTTCTTATTCTTCTTCTTGGAAACTCCCTGCTTCCCTCTCTTCTTGGAGGAAGGCCCACTCTCTGGAGAAAGAAGTTTGGATAACGGTTCAGCGTCGGAGCCAGTGGGTTCTGGCGTCCTCTCGCTTCCTTCAGTTTCTTCTCCTTTCGGATCTTGAGAAGCAACGGGATCATCTAAGCCATGAAGGGCTTCTATTTGCTCTTCCTGTGACCTGGGTTGCGAGGCAGAAGGAGGAGTGACCTTAGGAGGCGGAGAAGGAATAATTGGAGGAGGTGAAGCCTGAATAATGCCCGAAGTTTTCTCTGCAGAAGGAAAAAAGTTTAAGTCAGCAAAAAGTGGAGATAAAGGTTCGCTGAGATTCAAGAAGTAGTCAAAAACCCCATCAAGTTCATAAGAAACAGATGAGCAGTCTACTTGGGCAAGATTGTCAGTAGGGTTACCTGCAGAAGTCGGTTCCCTGATGTCAACTTCGTAAGCCTGTGCCTCGGCACTCTCGCTGCTCTCATCTCCACCTTGTATGCTTGTAATATCAGTGGTGACTTTAGTAGGAGATGGGGAATGAGAACTAGAACCGATAATGTCAATTTCGGCTGAAGGAGAAGGTTGAATAGGAGTAGTTGAGGTGATTTTTCCTGAATATTCTCCTGCCGCTGTTTCGGCCCTTAATCTTGCAAGCTGTTCTCTCCCCTTGGCAAGAGCGGCGCGAGCATCATCATCAAGATAATGCTCTTCAAGAGCTGACTCAGCGTAGCCAGCGCCTTTACCACCGAGCATATCGAGTGCTGCCTCCCAAACTTTAGCTAGTGTAATTTCATACTTAGGGCCTAGAAAGGCAAGGCTACCGCGCCCCAAGATGCTATGCAGATAGAAATCAAATAATGTTGAGCTGATGTTGGCCCTCGCTGCCTCGTGAGATTCTTCAGCTGCAATTTTGCCGGCAACGGCTTCATCACGCTCCATTTCAACTTTAGAAAGTTGAAGCTTAAGCATTTGGATCTCCGCCTCTTGGGAGTTATTCTTCTTCCGAAGCTCTTCTATGTCAGCGACATAGCCCTCGCTAATTCTTTTCTGCACTTCGAGCCTGTCTTCGGCATCCCGTTGGCTAGCATAGGCATCTCTCACTTGTTTGAGGAGCACTTCTTCTTTTTGAGAATAAGAAGTAGAGGAAGCAGCAAGCTCTTGTTTCAGTTCTTCAACTTTTGCTTCAAGCTCCTCATTGTAAGAAGCAATGCTTCTCATCTCGGTGTCATGTTGCTCGAGCACCTTTTGCCATTCGGCTTTATCATTCTCCATGGTGAGCATGGCCACTATGTTTGCACGATTAACCCTCTGAAGCTCGTCAACAAGTTTCTGCCAGTTCGACATCCTCTCAATATCAAGCTTAACGGCGTCAAGGTTTCGTAACATGGCAGACTTGTCAATGGGGACCAAGTCAAGGTCAAACCTTACTCCCTTCAGACACCACTGAGGAAATCGACTTTGCAAAGTGGCAGGACCCGATCCAACTTGGAATATGGGTCTGCTAATTATAGTTTGGATGTCTGACTTCCCGAGAGCGGGAGAGCCGGAAGGAATATCAAGCGAAGCAGGGGCGGTAACCTTTTCAGGAGATGTAGTGGTGTGCTTCTCACCATGTCGGGCTCGCTTTCTCGAATCTACAACCACATGACCTTTTCCTCTGTCATCATGGGTTTTTCTTTTATGGGAATCGTCACCTCTCTGTGAAGAATCGTGGCGCTCTTCCCTCTCTCTTCTTTCGTAGCGCTCCTCTTGAGCCCTCTTCTCTTGAGCCTTTCGGGCGGCTCTTTCTTCAGCAGATTCTCTGTAAGAGGGGAGGTAACGCCTATAATCATATTGGCTACGCCTCCCGTAGCGCTGGAAATCATTGTAGTATGAGCTGCTGCGCCCCATCGGAGAATCTGAAATAAAAAAAAAGCTAAGTTTTAGAGGTTTTCAAAGTACAAAAAGCGAGAAACATAAAAGTTCCGAAGAGAAACTCTAAGTGTGTGTGGCGTGCAAACTACGCGCATCAAACTACGAACCACTCTTTAATTGAGGAGTGGTTATGGGTGTAATAGTCAGTGTCAACTCCTGAGTTGACGGAGTCTGCTGCAGGACAGAAGTTGCTTCAACTACTAAAGAAGAAACCCCAGTAGTGATAGGATCATCTTTAAAGATTTCTTGCGAAGTAGCAAAAAGATCGCTCAGCCCTTCGAAAGTATCATCCCTGCTCTGCTTGGCAAGGCTAGTTTTCTCGGCTTCTTCGCCGGATTTCTGTGAACGTCGGGGAGATACCTGAGGCTCCTCTTCCTCAATAACCGGGGCAGGTTCGTCAGATGGCCCCGCAACATCAACAGAAGTGGAACATTTCACCAGCAAAGCCTCGGGAGCAGGTCCTTTTGGTTTGGATGTATCTGTAGAAACTGGGGCATCCGATGCTCTAGCCGGGGAGTCTGGGATTTCATGTGGATGTGTACAACGAGAAGTATGTAAAAGCCCGTATTAGTGCAATAATTCATCCCCCAACAAAAACTTGATGCTTCTCTCTGCTACAGCCATGGCACTCAGTCTATCGAAAGTCTGCTTATGGACCGGATCTCTAGAGGGAAGAGGAAGTGCTGAAAAGAGCAAAGAATGAAATTAGCAATTGGTAATTCGGATCTCGAGAAAGTTTAAAAATGGAGACAAGTAATCTTACTTCCTACTCTCCAATCGGCATAAAACACTGGGGGGCAGCGAGCAAAGAAAAATTGGTTCAGAAATCCATGAACGCTTTCGGTAAGGTCGGAAATAAGTTTGCGGTTTCTAGCACTCCTCACAATTATAAGGGAAGGATGATCTCTACTCTTTGCAAACGAGCATAAGTAACGGATTTCTTCAAAACTTGGTAAGCGATCAAAAGTTCTTCTGAACAAAACACACAACCCCATCAAGATGGCATAACCATTAGGATGAAGTTGGGACGGAGAGATTGACAACCGAAGGAGAAGAGTTCGGAGAAAGTCATTAAAAGGAGGGATCGCTCCGCTTAAACACATTTGACGATTGATTGCAATAAAGCCACGGGGAGGATTGTCGGCAGTATCACTCGGCCCAGGGAGCAGGACATCACTCTCAGTAAAACCAAATTGAGTGCGCAGCTGAGTAAATGCTCTCGGGGTTAGAATGGTTGGAGTTCTCTCTGGAGGGTTCTCTATAGGTAAAGCTACCGGAAAAGTTTCTTCCTCTTGACCTGCCATTTCTTCTTGATGGGAAGTCATTCTACATAAATAACTGGATATTCAAACATCAAGGTGCACGTTTCCTAAAATGTGTGAGGTGTTGTGTAAAATTAACAAAGCAATAAACAAATATAACTGGAATGAAAACTAGCAAGCATTTGTTGGTTATGAAACCCAGGGACTATTGTTTTAAGCTTAAATATGCAAGTATAATGTTGATGCAGACAAATCAGTTCAGATTGTTATTTTGCATCGATGTTTAACTTTAGTTGATTAATTCACGAACATTTCATGCAATATATTTAAGTTGCTTGTTTCATCTCGACTACTCTATCATTTGATGTAGGCAGTCAATGGCAGTATTCTCGCCTTGGTTTCTTTGTTTGTTATTTTCAGCAGGTTGGCAGCTTATAAGTTAATGCGATCTGTAAAATAATACAATGAGATTCAAGCAAATTTAAAGTTGGGGCAGTTCAAAATTTAGGCAACTTAGTTTGGCAGTTCGAGTAGTCAGAAACTCAAAGTGGGTCTATGCTCTTAAAATGTCAACACGCCCAAAGCTTAAGTGTTAACTCGGCTACGATTCAAAAAGTGGTGTGAAATTCCTCAAAGGGTCAACTCGGCTACGGTTTAAAAGTCTCTTGTAGGATAGCACTAAGTCGGTAGCGGGTCGAAGCCTGGATAGTTTAGTTCGGCAACTCATTCCTCTAGGTCGCAAAGGGGAGATAAGAAAGCAAGCTCTGATTCGAAAGGCAGGAATTTCTCCATGTATTATCTCGGCCACGACTTAAGAGCCAGGTCGGCCAAAAACTAAGTCACCTAAACTCACTAACTCGTTCCCGAACCAACCTCTCATGGCATTCAACCCGTTAACCCAATAACCATTTCATCAGCAGCCGCCTCTACTCATGCTATCGAATCACCCAATTAAACAACTCGAAATCGTTATAAATCCAGCATTCTGCCATCAGACATCATCGAACTTGAGGTGATAAACTGCCTTCGTTGAATCAGCGATCATCTTGAGCAACCTAAGCTTCATCAACTACAAATATGATGGGATTCGTGGTGGAGCATTGCTCAAGAAGACGATTCGAATTCGAGCGGCAGGACTAATGGATTGACAGTAATCTACGATCGAGAGAAGAGTGAAATTACTTACGCGATGGATAGTAGAGGTTATCGGTGATCAGTTGGGATGAAATCGCCTTTGGGAATTTGAGAATACTTCAATGGCGGAATTAAGCAAGAGAGTAAGTGACAAAGAAAGAGGAAGAAGGCTAACTTATACCCTGCAATGGAAGACTTGAAGCGACACGTACAGTCTAACTGTTAGGTCGCATACGACCTACCGACTTAAAAGGGACGAGTTAAAGGCTATCGAAGCACACGACCTAACCATTAGGCGTGTACTTCGAGGGGCAAATGTTAACTCCACCTCGGTCAAGTGTTACCAAACCAATAATAACCGACCTAAAAGACCCACCGATCTAGCATATCAAACAGTTAGCGACCCAGCGTTCTACCGACCTAAGGCACAGAGGGATGCCGACCTAGTATCTTAGCATGGAAGACCGACCTAACTGCATAAGACTTAAGAGGAATACCGACCTAAGAGACTTGAGAAGCATGCCGACCTAATACCTCAAAGAGAGTTCCGACCTAACATCTTGAAATGATGCCGACTTAAGGTTCAAGGAGATTCCGACCTGGGGCTTACATAAGTCCACCGACCCAACGCGTGTACCGATCTAACTACCCAAGTTGGTCGCCGACTTAACTGTTAAGAACAAATTGGTCCACACTTGAGTCGTGACCGACTTATGATTATGCTAGGTCGGCCGCGACCTAAGGATACAAAGGAGATACGGTGTTAAAACCTAACGCAGAGCACATTAACTCGGCAACGGCCTAAGACTTAAGAAACGAGGCTGGAAAAACATTGATCTTTGGCTTAAGCTGTAGACCGGGCATAAGAGATCGGTGCCGACCCACGACCTAATTTAACCCGGAGCCGACTCACGATCTAACTTGCCTCGGCTACTACCTGCAAGGTGACACCAAGAACTCCTATAAATAAGCGACCACCTCCAACTTTCAAAGGGCTTTTGGCCAATCACTTCACGCGCCAATACTCAACCGAATTCTCAACTCACCCGACACTTCAAGTTCGAAAGGCATCTCAACTAACTTCAAGGGAAAATCAACGCAATCTACATGGGTTCGAAGAATTCTTCTCTACCAAAGTTCTAGTTGTTTGTCTCGTCGTAATTGTAATTGAAGATTGTTGTAAAGTTGTAATCGGTTTAGCAATAAAGAGAATTAAAGTGGACGTAGGCTTGCCTTGAGCCGAACCACTATAAATCGTTGTTATTCATTGCTTTTTCTCTGACTTTCTGCTTATACTCTGTTCCCGAATCATCGGGTGGTGCTTTCACAACTATACTTTATACACCGGGGTGTTAGCGTTCAAATTTTAGCGTTAACACTTAACTTCTTCAAAAACATCAGGAAAATCTTGAACCACGTCGATTTCTTCAACTTTCTCTTGAGAAGTTTCAACTACTTGCAAAGACTACTCAAGTGAAATCCGGAGCTATCGCACGAAATTTTGGCAATCCTACCCAAATCATTCTCCAATGAAACTGTCCTCTCATCGCAATTCAGGAAGCTTTATACTTATCGAGCCAATCCATTCCCAAAATAAGATCAAATCCCTTGAAATTTAACACATACGGGTCACAAGAGAAACTGTGGGACAAATAAGAAAGCTTCAAGTCCTTAGAGATTGTATCCAATTTTGTTTCTCCACCAATAGGATTAGATACAATAATGGGACGATCCACAGTACTAGGGTTAAGAGAAAACTTTTCTACTGATTCCAAAGATATGAAACTCAAAGATGCACCCGAATCAAACAAAATTTTAATATATATATAATTATATAAAAATACAAATACGCACTCTCAAGATAAATATTACACCAGAGCATAGGTACTCGCTCAACCTAAGGCTCTGATACCAGCTGTGACGACCCGGCTTCCTACGCCCAGGAAGACGTGTCGTCAATAAGAAAGAAAGGGATAGAAATAGAAAAGAAAAGAAAGAAAGAATAACAACATCATAATCTCACATCGGAATGGAACTCGACATAAATATTGCATAGTTATATATACATCAGAGTTATACAATATCATACAACATGACTATCATATACATATCTGTCAGAACATACATCTCAAATATCATAAACTAACAATCATAGCGGAACTATATAGATAGCTACGTACGTCGGGTCTTCTGCTCCAACTCCTCCAGAAAACTTTAAACTCCGATTACCTATCACTTGGCTACTCATAGAAATTTGAGTACCCAAGAGTTTATGAAAAACAAAATATAAACTCCGGGTCAGACATGGGTCTGGTATGAGTAAAGGGGTTAAAGTTGTTTAACTTTGAAAATCATTTGAAATAAAGGTATCACGTAAGACTTCCCACACATAAATATGGGTAAGTTTTTACCTTACGCTAACCAAAACATTTTATATGAAATATCATGTAAGACTTCCCACACATAAATATGGGTAAGTTTTTACCTTACGCTAACCAAAACATTTTATAGGAAATTCAATGATATTATAATAGTGTCTAGGGTTTTCAAGTAAAATACAGAAATAGCTGAAATGCTTACATCTCACATTTCAACGTAGTTGGGCACAATCAAAACGTACGACGCTTATTGGAAATTGGATCCCATACAATGGCAGGGCTACTGGGGTATCGCCTGTCACAGTACGTGACCTAGATCACAGTACCGAGGAGCCACCCTAACTCCCCTACAACACAAGGCCGGAACCATCCCTTACTGAATAGTCCCAAACAAGATAACCCCGCAGTTGGCTGCAGACCAACCGCCCACATAGCCGAATAAAAAGGACATCTAGACAGGGGTATATCTCGTCCTGCTTGGGGATGACCCACCTAACCTTGCTGCACATCCCCTGTTTTAGCCATTCCCGGTTGATGAGGCTTGAGGCTGCGTTTACCTTTATAGAACATATTTCTTAGAATGCACATCGTCCACCTGACGATGTGCTGAAAGCATTCAATCCATACAAGTTCGTTCCGGGTTCGAACGAAACCGAAGGCATTATCTCGTTACACTCGTTTTGGAATCACCCTCAGAGTTAACGACGATAACCCTTGCACTCTGAAAACACCATTTCGATCTTCATTTGAGATTACACGACCTAACGTTTAATTTGGATCGATGTGGTTTTCGGAATATCAATTCGATACCCGATCCTGGTCTCATCGAAATCCAAACGCCATTTTAAAGGCCAAGTTGTCAAATTCACTTAACAATTTAAATTTAACAATTGAATTCATACAGCAATTTAACACAGATAAATAACATCAGATAAATCATCTAGCAATTTAACACAGATAAATCATACACAATCATCACAGATATATCCAGAATATCACAGAACATCACAGGATATAAATAAACATCAAAGGCAATCAAATAGAATTATCGATTCATATCAACAAGTTTGATTTGTTTTAAACTTAATTTCATAGCCAAGAATAAATTATATTTTATTCTTTGCTTAATTAATTATTAATTAATTAACTTATTTCAATTCATTAATTACTTACTAAATTAATTAATTATTAATCAATAATCTTAATTATTGATTATAAAACTCAATTAAACATTTAATTATTATTAATTACTTAGTTAATCATTAATTATTAATTAATTCGTTAACTACGACTTGTTAAATAATCAACTTCAAATGATTAATTAAATTCTTAATTACAAATGATTTTATACAAGATTATCATTAAAATCTTTAACTACAAATTTGATTAAGTGTGAACTACTTATTAAATTACGACTATAAATTTTATTATATTCATAACCAACTTCCATTTTAAATTAATTACGCAACTTTGTTTCAGCAAAGCTTTAATGTTCATCAGGGCTTTAAAACCAATTGGTTAACACTAATAACAAAATTTACATATAACTTAGTTACCCTTACTTCATATTATAGTTAGCAAACTTCTGCAACCTTAAAAACCCGAAGTCAACAACGTGTTCAACTTGGGTAGAACTCGAGACCACCCATTCTTCTCTCGCATTCCCTCCCTAGATCCCTTCTTCTTCCCATGTTTCTTCTTTTCTTTATTTTAAAAGCTTAATGTTTTAAAACTGTTAAAACTATTAATACACAAGCGCGCCAATTCGAACTCGACCCAGCAAAACTCGAAGCAACACACGAATCCACTCGTGTTTCACACGAGTTAACAATGCCCAGACCCTTCCCCACCACCGTGCACGTGCACGACGGTCCACCACCGCGCCATCGCCACGCGATTCCACCCACAAATCACAAACTCCCCTCTCGTTCGAAATCGAAACCCAGATATGCACGACCACCCCAAAATCAAAATATGCCCCTAAAGTCGAATTGTTCCACGAACATGATGGACAAATCCACCTCGTACTCTCTGTCGCGACTGTCATAGACGACGTGGCTCCGGTCAAACCTTGCCGACAACCCATTCTAGCATCTACCCAAATCTCATGGCACTTGGTGAAGCCTCGGCGACGTGACCTTCCAATGAACAGAGCTCAAAACATAGACTCCTTAAACCCTACTATTGATCATCTCCAAAAATCCATGCATTCGAAAATTCTTTTAGCATTTTCTGTTAATCACACATCAATACCCTAGCTTCATGAAAAATTCAACAATTATAATTGAAGGAATAATCAGAATTTCATAAAAATGCATTTCTGGTTCACTAATCAACTCACTAAGCATAGTTGTCTAAAAATTATAGAGTTTGTCTTAAAAATCATAGTTTTGTTCATAGTTTCCATATACAGATTCAAATCTACAATTTAGGCCATTCGAATTTTGCTCATTATTTTACTTTTTACTGTAAATTTTGTGTTTACAGTGTTACAGTTACTAAAAACAATAATTCAAACTTTAATACTAAACTTAAACTAATTTATCTAGTTAAGTGACTAATTGAAGATAGGATCTTATATAAGAATTATGATATAGTTCAGTTTTTCTTTGCCTAAAAAAATTGAAACCTGGAAGAATGTCAATATGCAGAACATACAGTATCAAGCCAAACATTCCAGAACTTAAATCATAACAATACTTCATGAAATACATATTAAAAGTTAGATTGAAAGTAAGTTTACTCACCCAAGATTGTAGTAGAAACTTGAAACAGAGGATGATGCAAGAAAACAGCGGTTTGAAGTTTGAAATTCCTGTAAACTTCTTTGCTTCCTGACTTTTGAATATGAAATTTTGTTTATTAATTTTTTCTTTGCTTTATCTGGTTTTTGAAGTTATGACTGAACTAAATGGTAAGAAATATAACTTTGAACAATATGTCTTCTTGAACAAGCTTTCACTTGATATCATATTTGCATTATTCTTATTAGTATTAAGGTACTAAATCCTAAAATGCTTGGATATTTCGGCTGGCAGATTTGTTCCAGAAAGAAAAGTGTGCTAATTAATGTATATGTCTTCACTTAAGTTAACACATGATTAATGCTTGCTGACAAAACATATGGTACAAAGATATTTGCAGTATATTTATACTAAGATGTATTCATATTTCAAACTTGCAGATTTTTGTTTAAACATACTTATGTTAACGTATAAACAAAATGTTTGCTGTAGGTTTTTGGGTTTGTACTAAATGTTTTCATAAAGATTTATACTTATTATGCTTTGCTGACCAATTTTTGTACAAGAGTTTTGATACTTGCAGCATTTGTTTGTCTAATGTAATTATACAATGGTTTTGCCTTTTTTTGTTTTATTATCTTGAACACAAATTTATACACTTATTTGATTTTGGCTAATTAATTTCATATGTTTGTCTTAACGTAGTTCACATTTTTATTTATATCTTAATCCTGTTATAGTTTTGTACTTATGTTTGTATTATGGTTTCTTATGTCTTTCTACTTATATTAATATCCATATTCTTATGTTTATAACTATATTTTATGTTATACTTATATTAAATATTTATAAGCTTACTTCATTTTAATTATAAAAGTTATTGTTTAGAAACACTACTTGATCTTATTTTTCATTAAAGTTAATCTTTCCAATATTTAATTTGTAACCTATATTTGCACTAATGTATTTTATATTCATATTTAATATGAAAAGAATTGTATTATTATACTCATCATTATTAACTACATTTATACCTTTGATATTAAATGTCATTAATATATAATTTTTAATTTAATAGAATAAAACATATTTAATTTTAAATATTGTTAAAAGGGTCTAGTTTACATTTTGAAATTATAAATTTCCTTTATAACACATATACAACTAAAAATGTCCAACATCTTATTTACTTATAAATGCAAATATTATATTTCATTTGAATTTGATCAAAAAACTTATAATAGTAATAGGGTCAAAATTCCGGGATGTCACAATAATAGTAAGATTGTTTTTAAAGGCTGGGAAGTGTACTTTTTCCAGGAAATTTGGTATGTTTCAAAGAAAAGCTTTCAAAATATAAATGGGCAGTTTAAAATGTGTTTTAGAATATTTTAGAAAGAAAATATTATTTTAATTATTTAAAGCGTAAGTAAACATTTATTTAAGTAATTATGATATTTAATTATTTTAAAAAGTAAACTAGCATTAAGTTTTCAAAAGGAAATTATAATATAAATATGTGATTTAATAACCTAATTTTAAAAGTTAAATTTGGCTTAAATTACTTAGAAAACCTATATATATGTCCTTAAGTTTTATTTTCAACTAAGTAATTTCTCGTAGCTTTATTTTAAATATTTGAAGCATATATTTTGAAAGTGATATACCAGGAAATACAAATGCGTTTACAAATAAAGAGAGGGTTTAGTTTTAAAGTGTTGGAGGAATTTACGGGATTTAAATGTAAATTTGAATTTAGGTAAATGTAGCAGGATATATAAAAAGAATTCTTTGCTTTATTCTGAAAATGGGAGTGTAGTTCCTTGAAAAGCCAAGTACGTTTTAAAGCTGATTTCTAAGTAAAAGTTAAAAGTTTTAAATTTGATTTTAAAAGAATGTTTTTAAGAAAATTATTCTTCAAGTTGTAAAGATTTCAGAAGTAAGTATTTAATAAATTATTTATAGTAATAATTATTTTAAAAGGGTTAATTGGTACATCCTTTAAAAGAAGGTCATTAATATTATATTTTACAAACAAGTTTTATTGTAAAGATAGTTTGGTTAAAGTTTTATTTGAAGAACTTGTGTCACGACCCGATTTCCCGACACCCGAAAAACCGAACCATGAGGGTTAAAGAAGAAGAGGTAGAAGAAGAAAATAGAAAACAACATCAGAATCTAACCATCGCAGCGGAATAAAATATACCAGATAATAACTAACCTTTAAACAAAAGCAAATATGTCTGTTTATACATTATATCACCAGAATACATCATCAGAATTCAATAACATCAATAACATACAACTGGACAGTTATATAAACTTATCCTCAAGACTGAATACACAACGGAATAATAATCAAGTATGGAAGTACGTATCGCCATCCAGCTCCTCTCTTGAGCTCCACAGCATCATATCCTGTATTCTATAGTACTCGGTCTGGCCCAAGAATTATAGTTAAATAACACCCTAGTCAGCCTGGAATACCAGCGTGAGAAAACCACACTCAAATTGATTATTAAAGTTTCAAAAATCCTTTGAAATCAAAAGTATCTTGTAAGACCACGCTACAAATAAACATGTCGGGTTTTTACCTCACAATAGCTAAAACATTTTTTATTAAAATTCTCTGATAATATAATAGTATCTATAGAAAGTAAAATAGAATCTAGCTAAGCTTGCATCTCATATTTCAGCAATAGTTGGGCACAATCAAAACCGTACAGGTTCGTAGGGAAAATGGATTTCCAACTAATGACTAGGCACTGGGGTACCACATATCACGGTACCTGGTCTAGATCAGCATACCGAGGATCACTCCCGACCCCCGCAACACAAGAACGGGACTACCCCTTACTGGATAATCCCGAGTAAGATCACCCCACGGTTGAGATCAGCAACCACACTAGTAAGCCGAATAAAAGGGACATTAAACAGGGATGACCTCACCCTAATGGGCGCTACCCACCTAGCCTTGCTGCATAAACCCTGGTTTTCTGTCATTCTTGGTTGATGAGGCTTGAGGCTAAGCATAACCTTTGTAGAACTCATCTCTTAGAATGATTATCGCCCACCTGACGATGTTCTGAAAGCATTCATCCATACAAGTCAGCTCCGGGTTCGAACGGAACCGAAGGCACTATTCCTACTACATCCATTTGGAAACATCCTCAGGATTAGTAGCGACTAGCCCTTGCACTTCACCGCTCCATCTTCAAATCCAAACTCGTATTCCTCACGAAAACGTACAAACCGGATCGAAGTGGTTTTCAGGATATAAATACCGATCCGGGTCTCTTCGAAACTGACGCAGCGGATTAATCAAAATAAACTTCAATCGGTGAAAATAGCAATCGGCGGATTGATGAATACCAAAGTGCCCAAATTCGTTGATCCGAAGATACCGAATTCCAGCTATCTTTAACACGTTGATCGCGCACGATACCGTGAAAGAAGATCTTCAATTCTTCAAGCGTTGATCAAGCGCATTTGATTCCGCGAATCGGCTTCAACAATCGTTGATTCGAGCGCACTCGAATAACCGAAAGTGGAGATAGGAGATTACACTCAACTACCAATTTAAGATGAAAGCACACAGCAATCAACAAGAAATTTTATTCAAAAATCAACCCCCTGAAATGTACAACTCACTCGCTATTTATAGCATTTTTGACAACCCTGACCCTTAAGTCGTACACGGCTTACGACTTACCATAAGTCGGCACCGACTTAACACAAGCGACTCAAACATGGCCGACTTAATCACGTACGACCTAACACACAACTGACTTAAGAAAATACAACACAACACCCATTCATAGGTCGGCCACGACTCAACTTACACGACTCATCACCTTTACATACATGACCGACTCAAGGACTTAACGCCTCAACACATCACTTAGGTCGTATGCGACCTAACGACCTACGACTCAAAGAACAAACGACTCGAAACAATTACATCACAATATACGACTCATCGTTACATGCGACTCAACAAACCCAGTATTTACATACCAGCTCGTAACACAACATATACGACTCAACTTATGTCGTGAACGACTCACGACTCAACTAAGGACCGACTCAAGACCCACACGACTCAAGCGAGCCGCGTCTTAAGCTCCATGCGCATTCCTCTCTTGCGGCTTGTTAACTCGGATACGACTCAAATCTCCTTCTTTAGCTCGCATCTCTTCCCTCGTGTCCCCTCTGGCCTCCAGTTGAGTCGTGTATGACTCAATTCCTCCATGTTGAGTCGTGGACGACTCAATTCTTCCATTCGACTTAAAGCTTTGTTCCTTATCTCGTGACAACTTAGGTCGTAGATGACTCATGCCACTTACTTGCAATCCGTTGACCCAGGTCTGAGCTGCATCATCCTCCCCTGGTTGAGAAAAATTCGACCTCGAATTTGTAAACTCTTCCGCCTCGGATTGTTCATTCCCATAATATGGTACAAGATGCTTAACATTGAACACGTCAGAAGTGTATACGTCCTCTGGTAGCTTCAACTTATAAGCATTTTCATTGATCTGTTTCACAACTTCTACAGGACCAATTTTTCTGGCTTTCAACTTGTTATAAGCGCCTACTAGAAAACGATCCTTGGTTAACACAGCATACACCAAATCTCCTTCGTTAAATTCAACATTTCGTCGCTTCAAGTCTGCAAATTTCTTATATTTTTCATTTGACTTTTCCAATCGTTCCTGAACGATCTTATGACATTCAGTTAATTCATCGACAAAATCAACAGCTCGTTTAACTGTCCCCTTCGGTTGTGGTATTACTGCCAAATCCAATGGTCCCCTTGGCAAACTTGAATATACAATTTGAAATGGACTGAATCCCGTACTACGATTCACTGCGTGATTATGAGCAAACTCTGCCTGGCATAACTTCATGTCCCAACTCTTCAGATTATCCCGCACAAGACATCGCAACAAATTTCCCAATGATCTGTTAACAACTTCTGTCTGCCCATCAGTTTGCGGATGATAAGCGCTGCTAAAGTTCAACTTTGTTCCCACTATCTTCCACAAACTAAGCCAAAAATGACTCAAAAATCTAGTATCCCGATCAGAAACAATAGATCTTGGTAAACCATGCAATCGATACACCTCCTTAAGGAATAATTGTGCCACTCGAACTACATCCGCTGTCTTCTTACAGGCATTAAAATGTGCCATCTTCGAAAATCTGTCCACCACAACAAATATAGAGTCATTTCCCCTTTGAGTTCTAGGCAAACCCAAAACGAAATCCATGCTGATATCAACCCACGGTTTAGATGGTACAGGTAACGGCATATACAATCCTGCATTTGTCACTGTTCCCTTCGAAACATGACATATATGACATCTCTCCACAAACCTTTCAACCTCTTTGTTCATCGACGGCCAAAAGTAAGATTGAGAAACCAAATGCAATGTACGATCATGACCCACATGTCCTTCCTCGTGCAACTCTTTGATAATCTTCAATCTCAAACTGCTCTCCGGAATACATAATCGACTTCCTTTAAACAGAAAACCATCAACCAATATAAATTCATCAGCATTTCCCTCCTTAACTTTCTTAACGAATTTCTTAAAGTAAGGATCTTCTTCAATCAGCTCTGGCAATAATTCGAAACCTGTCACTTCAACTTTCATTGTCGTCAACAAATGACTCCTCCTACTCAAAGCATCAGACACACGATTCGTTACCCCAGATTTGTGTTTCACGACAAAAGTAAACTGTTGTAAATATGCAATCCACGATGCAAGTCTTGCTGAAATCTTATCCTTCCCCTGTAAATGCTTCAAAGCTTCATGATCAGTGTAAAGAATAAACTCTTTCTGAAATAGATAATGCCTCCAATGTTTAACAGCTTGCACAACAGCATAAAACTCAACATCGTATGTACTGTATCTCATCTTTGCCCCTGATAGCTTCTCACTGAAATATGCAATAGGTCTTCCACACTGACTCAACACTCCTCCAATCCCAACCTTTGATGCATCAGTATGTAGCTCAAACAACAACTGAAAATCTGGTAAAGCAAGAATTGGTGCTGTCGTCAACAGTTCTTTGATTCGTTTAAAAGCAACTCCTGCTTCCTCTGTCCAAGAAAAATGTTTCCCCTTCATGCAATCGGTAACTGGTGCCATCACGCTACTGAAGTGTGGAATGAATCTCCGGTAGAATGATGCCAATCCATGAAAACTTCTAACTTCAGTGATAGTTCTCGGCTGTGGCCAATTTCTAACTGCTTTAACTTTACTCTGGTCCACCTGGATTCCCTTCTCAGATACAACATATCCCAAAAATAAAACACTTCGAGTCATGAACACACATTTCTTCGTAGCTGCATAAAATTGTTCCTCACGAAGAATAGTTAACACCTTTCTCAAATGCTCTGCATGCTCCTCTATACTTGCACTATAAATCAGAATATCATCAAAGTAAACTACAACAATCTTCCCGATGTACGGTCTGAAAATTTGATTCATCACTCTCATAAATGTACTTGTGCATTTGATAGACCAAACGGCATAACCAACCATTCATATAATCCTTCTCTCATCTTGAATGCGGTCTTCCATTCGTCACCCGGTCTAATTCGAATCTGATGATAACCACTCTTCAAATCAATCTTCGAAAAGATAGTAGCCCCACTCAACTGATCTAGCAAGTCATCCAACCTTGGCATAGGAAACCTGTAGCGAACAGTAATCTTGTTCAAAGCCCTACTATCGGTACACATTCTCCATGTTCCATCCTTCTTCGGCACCAACAATGCTGGTACTGCACAAGGACTCAATCTTTCCTGAACACGTCCCTGTTCTAACAACTCTTCCACTTGCCTTCGTAACTCCTCATGTTCCTTCCGACTCATTCGATAATGCGGTCTATGCGGTAATACTGCTCCCGGAACAAGATCAATTTGATGTTGAATGTCTCTCAGTGGCGGTGACTCCTTAGGCAACTCTTCTGGAAATACATCCTCAAATTCTTTCAAAACTGGCTTCGCTTCTTCTGGAATTTCAACCTCTTCACTACACTCTCGCCCAATCAACAAAAAGACTTCAGGCTCCTCTTCAACCTCCTTGACAAACTCCTTCAAAGATAGCAAAGTTTTCAGTTCTTCGATCTCCTCCAACTTGCTCTCCTTCTGTTGTTGCTTTTTAGGAACTAAAGTGATTTTAGTACCTTCGAACATAAAACTGTAACTATTAGCACGACCATCATGTTGTACTGCTCTATCAAACTGCCATGGTCTGCCCAACAACAGATGACACACATCCATGTCTACAACGTCACACCAAATTTCGTCTTTGTACTTCTTCCCAATAGAAAAATTAACACAAGCCCTTCGACACACCTTCACTTCACCTCCCTTCCTTAACGATACTAGCTTGTACGGTTTAGGATGCTTCTCAGTTTTCAAGTTCAACTTCCTTACTGCTTCTGTAGAGATAATATTATCACAGCTTCCAGCATCAATAACGAACTTGCAAACTTTCTCCAGAATAGTGCATGTCGACTGAAAAATATTGCTTCTCAACCAACTAGAATCCTCTTCTTGCTTTGGTGTAAGACATGACCTCCTCATCATAAGGTTACAACCTTCATCTCCAGATAATTCTTCTTCCTCCTCAACATAAGGTGCATTTGAACATTCTGCCTCCTCACCATCATCCTCAATCTCACACACCATTGCTCTCTTCTTCGGCTTCGGACATTCATTGCTTTTGTGACCCAACTCCTGACAATTATAACATTTGAAACCACTACTAACCTTCGCCTTCTCAGACTCCTTCACCACTGGTTTTGTAACAGGTTTAGGAACATTAGAACTTCCACTAACACCCTTCGCTTGATTATTGGAATTAGTAAACACAGCACCTCCACGCCTTCCCTGCTTCTCCCAAGCCAACGCTTTCTGATGTGCCTCTGCTACTGATCTAGGATCAAACATATTAACCATATCCTGGATCTGCATTCTCAATCCCCCAATGAATCTAGCAGTTAGCTGTTCTTCCGTTTCCATATATCATTCCTGGCAATGAGTTGGTAAAATTCATCAGCATAATCACTAACAGACTTCGTCCCTTGCCTCAGATTCTGCAATCTCTGGTACATAAGGGATTGATAGTTATATGGTAAGAAAGTAGCTCTCATCAACTTCTTCATCTTATCCCAAGATTCAATCTTTGACTTTCCCATTCTCTCCCTCGTAAGTTTAGTTTGCTGCCACCATGCCAAAGCTCTCCCCCTCAACCTAGTAGCAACTAATTTCACTCGGCGATTTTCCGGAACTTCCTTGAAATCAAAGATCTCTTCAACATTGGACACCCAATCAAGAAATTCTTCAACTACCATTCCACCCTTGAATTCTGGAATTTCCATCTTCATACCCGATTCCCATCGACGATCTTCTTCAACATTTCGATAAGAATTTCGAACTTGTTCTCGATCTCGATAATGACTGCTAGCTCTATCACCCTCTTCATCAAAATCAAAAGTACGCCTACATCGATCTCGACCATTATCATCCCTTCGTTCATGCATGCTTCTTTGACTATGTCTCTCTTCATCTCTATACGCCTCATTGTCAAATTCACGTTGACTTCTTCTCTCTTCATGTCCATAGTCATGATGATCTCTTCGTGATGAAATTGATGTTTCTCTTCTATCTCTAAAAGAATGCGGTGATACCCTCCTCGCTTCCGTAACCGATGGCGAAACTCTGTTTCCTCCATGGTTCGAGTTTGGTGATCTCCTCCTTTGAGTTTGATTCAAATCATTCATCAACTTCTCTAACTTTCCAATGCCTTCATCAAATTTCTCATTAATACGTTGTTCCATAAGCTCGGCTTCTTCTCTTCTATACAAAGCTTCAACATTCTGATGACGATTAGCTCTCCTTGGCGGCATGATTGGAAACTCTTCACAAACACTTCAAAACTTCTCAAATACTTCAACAAATCAAACACAAAACTTCAACACAAGACCAACAAGTCACGGCCTCAACCTTGACTCGGCAATAGCTCTACACGGCTTAACTCTTAACTCGGCCTCTACTTCAACAAAATGTACTTCAACACAAACTATGCTCGGCCTTCAAACACTTCACGGCTTAACTTGGCTCGGCTCGCTTGCAACGACACAAAGTTAGGTCGACTCGGCTTGAACTCACGGCTTAACTGCACTTGGTTCGGCCACCTTCTTCAACCCTAGATCCAAAATGAAATGAATCAAAATCTTCAAATCTCGTTGCAACTTCACGATGAACTCCAACTTCAAACATCAACTTCAAAAATTGGCTCCAAGTCTCGGCTTAGCTATGATTGGCTAAGTCTAGCTCTGATACCAAACTGACGCAGCGGATTAATCAAAATAAACTTCAATCGATGAAAATAGCAATCGGTGGATTGATGAATACCAAAATGCCCAAATTCGTTGATCCGAAGATACCGAATTCTAGCTATCTCTAACACGTTGATCGCGCACGATACCGTGAAAGAAGATCTTCAATTCTTCAAGCGTTGATCAAGCGCACTTGATTCCGCGAATCGGCTTCAACAATCGTTGATTCGAGCGCACTCGAATAACCGAAAGTGGAGATAGGAGATTACACTCAACTACCAATTTAAGATGAAAGTACACAGCAATCAACAAGAAATTTTATTCAAAAATCAACCCCCTGAAATGTACAACTCACTCCCTATTTATAGCATTTTTGACAACCCTGACCCTTAAGTCGTACACGGCTTACGACTTACCATAAGTCGGCACCGACCTAACACAAGCGACTCAAACATGGCCGACTTAATCACGTACGACCTAACACACAACCGACTTAAGAAAATACAACACAACACCCATTCGTAGGTCGGCCACGACTCAACTTACACGACTCATCACCTTTACATACATGACCGACTCAAGGACTTAACGCCTCAACACATCACTTAGGTCGTATGCGACCTAACGACCTACGACTCAAAGAACAAACGACTCAAAACAATTACATCACAATATACGACTCATCGTTACATGCGACTCAACAAACCCAGTATTTACATACCAGCTCGTAACACAACATATACGACTCAACTTATGTCGTGAACGACTCACGACTCAACTAAGGACCGACTCAAGACCCACACGGCTCAAGCGAGCCGCGTCTTAAGCTCCATGCGCATTCCTCTCTTGCGGCTTGTTAACTCGGATACGACTCAAATCTCCTTCTTTAGCTCGCGTCTCTTCCCTCGTGTCCCCTCTGGCCTCCAGTTGAGTCGTGTATGACTCAATTCCTCCATGTTGAGTCGTGGACGACTCAATTCTTCCATTCGACTTAAAGCTTTGTTCCTTATCTCGTGACAACTTAGGTCGTAGACGATTCATGCCACTTACTTGCAATCCGTTGACCTAGGTCTGAGCTGCATCAGAAACGATCAGCGCATTGGCCCATATTGATAGTCGGTTATTTAACTATCAATTAACATTCACAACTACCATCAACTATTATTTATTAACCTCAAATTATCTTCGCAAGATATATTTCCGCTTTTCAACCCTTTGAAAACAGTTTTCAAACCATTTTCCTCTCACGGAATTCATTTCCCAAATATTTTCTACTTCCACTGAAATCACCAAGTACAAATCTTTAGATTTCTAAAACAATTTTTAAACAACCTTTATTTTAAAATATCCTTTAAAAAATTCAAATTAAAAACTACTACAATACTTTATTAAAATATATACTATAAGAATATTTGAAAATAAGGTTACTTTTTAAAATAAAAAATAAATTTCTCTTTTTAAAACAAAATACCAAGCCACCTTTCTAAATAATTTCTACGATAATAGATTTGAAAAATACCTACTTTAGAATTTAAACATTTAGAAATAATAAATTATCTAAAACATGCATTTTTAAAACAACATAACTTATATTTAAAAATTTATTTTGAAAATGTACTTGGCTATCCAAGGAAATATACTTTTTTTCACACCCTTTAAAAAAATAAATGACTATTTATTTTTAAACAAATTTACCCATTCCTTTAATAAATTCCCACCGTGAATGTATCCTTCCAAATATCCACTGATATATTACTTCACTTTCATAAACCCAGTTTTATAAATTTCTTAGTCTCGTTTCCCTTTAAAAATTCCGATTTTAAATACTTAAATCAAATTACAAATTGATTTCCAAAATTACTCCATTTGAAATAAATTCCTTTACTTACTCATTTATTTCAAAATCCATTAACTTCAGATTTTATTTCTTCATTTTGATTTTAAATCTTTTAACTAAAACATACCAATTTCAGATTTTTCCAAATTTCTTCTTTATTCCTTTAAATAAATTTTAAACCTTAAATTTTAAAATAATTCTTTATCGCTTTAAATAATATCATTTAAGTTTTATAATTCATTATTTTCTGTTTATTCAAAATCCCCTTTTTGCATACTCGAAATTATTTATTAGGATTTTTAAAGGCACTTTTATTCTTATCCAGTTCATTCTTAAAATTTATTTAAATTCTCAACGATTATTTTACTTAAAAATTCACTCTTTTATTTTCTTTTCAAAAATCTAATTCTTTGTATTTTGATAACTCAATGTATCGAAATATATTCAAGCAAACAATAGCATTAAATATTCCAATATAATTCATCACAGAATATCAAATAATCACAACATAAAATATTAAATAATCTAGATAATTTTGAGGAATCCAGTTGGATCCCTCCAACATGTTTCCCTGCATCCACAGATGTTAGCACAATACCAATTCCACTTCGAGGTGGAATATCGCAATATATGGGACTAATATAATATCATCCGCTATTATGATGCGCATATGATCTCATCTGCTATAAAAGGCGAGAAATCAATCATTCCAAGATATATTATATACTATAATATAGCACATCAAATCAATTCAGCCATTCAACCAATTAATTAAATTTAACTCTTTAAATTTAAATAGTCATCCAGAAGAATGAGATTAACTCACCTTTTATCTTGCTGTTTGCAATCCATTCCAAACGGCTTGTTTCCTTCATGATTTTAGGCCTTATATAAACATTATATGATTTCATTAATATTAGGAAAAATCTAACAATTTATTTAACACTTAAATAAATTTTAATTAATTAATTTTAAATAAATAACTAGCCTAATATTTTTTTTTCAGTTTGCAACAAATAATAGTTTCATTAACTACCAAATTTACTTTACTGCTAGCCGCTTTTTTTTCAAACCTGCTTTTACTGTGTATATATATATATATATTTAAACTAAAATACGAATGTAAACATATTTATTCCTACCGTTCAACTTAAAAAATTTATATTTTCAAAAACTTATATATATACATATATTCCAACTGTTTTAGTTTAAACGTGTATTTAAATGTGTGCATATATAATTACCAGATTAAAAGTAGAATTACGTTTACTGCAAATAAATTTTTCTGATTTCAGCTTCCTGTATATATACATATAACCAATTATATAATTATACTTGTCTGTATTCATTAATTTATTAGAGTAAATTACCTCCAACGCAGGTCAAATTGAGCAATGAAGATGTTGCCTCCCCGAATCCCATGCCATCGCCGAAGTATGCCACTTCCAGCTTGCTCGTAAAGGAGCTCCACTTCCCAAAGCTAATCACTGAAGCCCCACTTCCTCGTGAATCCCACTGCTTGATCGAACCCGAGCACAGCACTCATGCATTAGCGCCCCCTCAGCCTCGACGTTGCATGGACCTCAGCACGTCGAGACCTTCTTCCAAGCAGATACACATGACCCAAAACCCTCTAGCCTATTTCGCTTCGTCGCTCGAGTCATCGTTGGAGGAAGAAAAGATGCGTCCCTGAATCTAGATGCGCCGTGATGATTTATACAAGGGAATTCGTCGATTTTGATTTGAATTTTCGATAGTAGTATCTGGAATTATTTCAAAGGTTCCTGATTTTAAGAGGAAAGGAAGGAAAATAATATACGCAATAAAAAAAGATGGCTCGATATTCCTTTATGTATTGAAATCGACTGAAAGAAATGCTCGCGATTTGTATTGAGGTGGAAGGTTGCATGAGGAAGATGCCTTGCTCTGAAAAGTGGAAAGTGTGTTGAGGAAGAAATGGGCCAAAATTTCTGACGTGAGATAGAAAATAGGCCAATGTGAAGGAATGTCGGCCGGTGAAGGTTGCTTGTATGAGAATCTACATATATAATTGAATTCAAATTATCTCAATGAATGCAACTTCCAATCTCAACCCCTAATGAGGCATGCCGCTAGTCGTTTATAATGTTATACCCCAATTCCGATTGCAATGGAAAAGGTTTCGCGTCCTAATTTTATCGTATGGAGAAGAAAGCTTTTTGGACCCAGTTATTATGTTGAATTCAATATAAATTTTAGCGCGTTTATATATCGTACACTCACACAACAATTCCAATCACTATGAAAATTAAAATCCGATAATAATATTCTATTACGGATCCAATGGAACTGGTTTCGTCTAATTCCAAGACTGCGCCTCGGAAGGCTATTTTAAATATCAATTTAAACGATATGTTTTTAAAACAGAACAAATCACTTCCAAATCTAATTTTAACACTTCTATTATCTTTAGTATTATCAATATGAATTTTATAAGCCTTCAAATTATTTAACCAAGATGTCATATTTCACCCAATTTCCAATTATTTAATTTAATAATTAAATGGCCCAATAAATAGTGATATTTGAAATTCAAGTCAAAAATTCACTTTTAAATATTTAAAATAAATTAAATATTCCGATTTCAAAATCCAAAAATTTCGGGTCGTCGTATTCCTCCCCCTTAAAAGAATTTCGTCCCCAAATTTGCTAGTGAAGAAGAATGATCCAATAACCATTACTATTTTCCAAAACCAAACTGTTTTATTAAATTGCCATAACATATCTTTTATTAAAGACCCACTATTACTTCAACCAACTTCCCAAACCTTCCATAGTTCCCTAACAACTTTACTTATTCAACCATTCAAATTATAATTCAAAACCAAGTTTTAAATTTTCAAAACTTCTCAAAAAAATTCTAACTCCCTAAATTTTTGAAAAATTTCGCCAGCATCGCCTTTGCACGGCTAGCTCGATACAACTACTAAATGCCTCTATGGGCTCCCCAATTCCAAAAGAAAACAAAAGGCCAAGTGGCTAGATCAAAAACCCAATCAAATTCCATACAGAAATTTAAACATATACCTTTTTGTCGAGCAATTAAAATTTATCTTTTGAAATCAAAACTAATTTTCCATCCCCTTTATAATACCTGCATATCCTATTTAGCAATAATATCGAATCAAAGCTTTTAAAATCATTTTATACATTTCCTTGCAGAGGTTTTCATATCTACTTCTATTCAAATTAGTTTTCCTATTTCCATATGAATTCAATTTGTCTTCAACTCTGAATATTAGATTTTATCTTCAATTTATACCGATCCGCGTCATTATTTTAAATTAGTTTCAATTTCCATTTCCAAAATTCCTTATTTTAATTCCAATTTGAAATCGTTTTGTCGCTAACAAAAATTTTCCAAAAAATTTCAAAAATTTTCTAACTCCTAAAATTTTTGAAATTTTTTGGCAGAGTCTCCTTGGTACGGAGGAGCTTTTGCAATTTGACAAGAGATATAAATATAAATACATTGACCCACCCAGTCGAAAAAACAAAAACAGTTCATATTTCCTATTTTTATTGCGTAGGCATACCTCTATTTAGCATTTTTAAGCAAGCGGCTTATTATTTTAGCAATTCGCGCGTCCAAATCCGGCCAAACGGCTTCCCGGTACCTTTACTTACTCAATTTAAATTTGTAAGTGCCAAAATCTTGTAACTTAACAACATTTTACATATTTAACTAGCAAATATATGAGTTTCTATAAGCAATGCACGTTAAACAATATTATAAGCTAAATTTAGGGTTCCGACATTAATTTTAATTGTTTACAACCAATTCGTATACAACTTCATTTAATTTAAATGGTTTAAAACTCAGTTGCTTACATTCAATTCATATTTAATCAAAACAAAACCTTATTCACTTCAATTGGTCTTAAAATCAATTTATTAAATCTCTATCAACTCATAAAATTTTAATTACCTTCGTTTACGTCAAATGACAATTCATTCTATGCAATTTGATGATATCCGTGTGAATAAATAATTACTTAAGCTTATAACCATTTCAAATTGATTCTAACTCAATTTATATTTAATTCCTTCCATTTTAATTTAATTCATCTCCTCAATTTATTAAAATAATATCCAAGCACATACTTAATTCATTTATGCTCGAATTGGATTTTATTTGCAACTCAAATCATTTCGATTATAATCCAATTCCACTTAAATTTTACAACATCTCCACTTGTTTTAATTCATTATCAACTTACAATCCATTTTGTTTAACCGAGTTAAATTTTATTAACACACACTATCAAATAATTTATTTAGCTAATTAGCTTATCGCCAACTTTTAAATCAATATTCCATTTATTACAAAAATCACTTCATTAAATTTTTCTAAGTTCAAAATACTTTTTTTCAATGCTTTTCAATTCTTTTATAAGCTTCCGAAGCTTATTTATCCCAATTCAATACTTATTTAATTTACACTATTTATTTAACTAAGAATTTTATTCCATTCTATATTATCAGTAACTTCCTGAATTCATTTTAATTCAATTCCAATTTAATTTTTTCTTGGTTTTCCCCTTCAATTACAATCTATTTAAGTTTAAAATTTTTGTTTCTTCACTTCAATCCACGTTGAATTTTATTTCCACTTGATTTAACCCAACCCAATATCATTCAACTTAGTTTAAGTTGATTTCAATTCAAGTCCATCTATTTAAAATTCAATACTTGATTTTTAATCTCAAAAATCACTTCATTCAATTTTCTTAAGTTCAATTTATTTTATAATTCAAGTTTGAAGTTTTGTTTCATTTTCCAACATCAAACAATATTTATTTTGGGTTTTATATTCCACTTTTCAATTTTATAAGTCACAACTTATTATTTTACACATTTCCATTTATCCTAGGCTTGAACATATTCATCTTTTATTTTTAACTCGAGATTTACGCATATTTATAACCCAAGCATAATTTTATTCCATGGAATTTTAATTCTTTTATAAGATATTCTAATTCATTTATCCTAATCCAATTCTTATCCAACTTACTTCTTATCCAACTTACTTCCATTTATTTAAGCAAGGATCCAATTCCATTCAATATCACCTTTAACTCAACTGAATTTTATTCCAATTCAATTATGTTTTAACTCGGATTTATTTAGTTCAATTCGATTCAATTTTCTTCATCAATCCAAGTTAATTTCATTTTAGCCTTCTCACTTTAAATTTTTAATTCCAACATTCAAAGCTCATATTTCCTTCCCGATTTAAAAATCATCTCAATTTATAAGCTTATAACCAATCCCATCAGGATTTTTAAACCCTCGACTTTTGGTTTCAAATCATTTGAAATCACCATTAGCTCAAAATCACACTTCTCAAAATTTTAAACCAATCCTGGTTTTCTATTCCCAATAAATTTCCTTTTAAAATTTCAAAAATAACTGGTTCTTCTAAACAAATCAATTTGGCAGCAATCCGTCGCTTAGAAACTCGAAAATGAACATCGATGATGCTGCAGTCATCACCGAAGTTATTTTCCAGCGAATAAAGTGAGTTCAATGCTACATCCCTTCCTAAAATTTATTTGAAACAATTTCCTTTCAAAAATACCTCCAAAATAATAATGCTATTATTTATCTTCAAAATACTTCAAAGAACACTTCCAAAATCCCCAGGGTTTTAAAATTCCAAATTTGATTTAAATAAAATTTTAACTATAATTTATTGGTATAATTTATACTTATACCATTTTTTTTCATTTGATTATACAAGTCATTCCAGTTTCTTTTTTTAGTAATCTTATTTGTTTAAAATATTATCGTCCAAACATCCAAGTTATATAATAATTTAAGAAGATATTTCTTTTATATCAAAATATATTTTGGGTAAAATTATTTCATTTACCCGCTTTCAAAAACAATATTGTGTCGATTTGTTCCATTCAAGTGTTTAGAAACCCCTTCGACACAGTTATCCATGTGAGAAATGCGGATTACTAATCTTAAGGCTAGGATTTATACTTGAGGGGGGTGAATAGTGTTTATAAAGAATTACTAAATCTTTTGATTTTATGTTAATTTAAACGCAGATGTGTGCAATATAGAGACACAAATATGATCACAGAAACAAACACAGATGCAGAAATAAAATAAAAAGCAGTAAAGGAAAGAAAACACCGGATTTTATACTGTTTTTGACTTATCCAGTCCCGCAACACAAGTAAGGATTTCCTTTCAAAAGCAATCTTTACAATTACACCCTTGATTTCAAGGCTACGCTGTACACCCTCCAGAATCACAATCATCTGGGTACAGATACTTGATTTTTCGGGAAACAAGTTCACCCACTTGATTTTACGGGCAACAAGCTCACCCAATTGATTTTCCAAGGCTACAATCACACCTTATCTCGCTTGATTGATTTTCAAGGCTACAATCACACCTTTTGCCGCTAAGTTGATTACAAAAATCCTACAACTCTGAATAGCACTGGGGATCTTGTTGAGATAGCGATAGAGAATCAAACTACGAATGATCGAGTTCGATCCAATGTAGATTTCGACAGAGTAATGGTAAGAGTATGTACTAAGAAAAGTGGAAGAAGAAGAGGAGTGAAAAACCTGAAAATCTGATATAAAATTCATTGGAACTGACCCCTATTTATAGTAGAACAACATTCATGTCGTGAAGAGTTATGGCGAATAGACACTTCTTTTGAAATTGAAATTTTGAACTCAACTAACACCATGTCGACATGGTCACCATGAGTATGTCGACATCCCAAAGCACTATTTGATGATTTGATTTTCTTTGAGAATAACTTTTATCTTATATTAGAACTATTTTAAACTTTATAAATATACATGACTATAGTTAAAATTCATAAGTAAATATAGAGAATAATATATATATAATTTAACTATAATTTTATATTTAAATCTAAGTATAAATATTTAAAAGTTAAATATATTATATTAAAAGATAGTTTAAAATCAGGAGTAATTTGACTTTGAAATTAAAGATGATTTTGAGGCTAAAATTATTTAAATCAGGATAGATGTTTTTGTTGCTTTTAAAAGGAAGGTTTTGAAATTATTTTGAAAACAAGATATAATTTTGAAAAATCATTTTGAATAAAAGGTTAGCGGATACAAAATAATGTTCCACTAGATTTTTCGTAGGTTCCATCCTACTTAGGGTTCCATCCCTTTAACAGGCTCAAAGTGGATTCCATTCCACGAATAAATTGGATTTTAAGATGCCAGTTCTTTTCTAGGAGTTTTAACAAGATTTTCTAAATAAAGAATAAATTTCTTGAATTCTTGAACTCTTAATAATCTTGATACTCATGAGTCTTCGATCTTGATATCTTGAATCCCTATACTGTAAAGTCTTCATTCTTAGTACCTGCATGGTTAAATCCTGCATATACATTTATATCTAAACTTATAATGTTAGTTTTTATATTTTATAATCTATTCTGAGGTTATTGTCATCAAATCCATCATTTCACGGACTAACAATCTCCCCTTTTTGATGATGATAACCTTTGTTTATAAAATATTACTTCTATCCTAATAACTCTCCCTAAAACTAATAACTCCTCCTTAATCTATGCCCTAATTTCCCTCTTTTTTATTTCTCCCCCTTTGTCATCAACAAAAATAACTCCAAACTATATAACTCCGCCTTAATTTAATACTATATGACATGTGACTATAATGATAGTGTTATCATAAATAATCAACACTTAACTCTAAAAACTAAAACTTAATCGTATATTACTAACTATCCTTACTAAGAATCAATTATAATACTTATAATAGTTAGAAAAATATAAGAACATAACTTATTTATTAAGTATATTTCAACACACTCATCAAAACCAATCATGTTAGACAAGTCAAGCAAATCAATCAAGTCAAACAAGTCAAACAAGTCAATCAAGTTAATCAAGTCAAACAAGTCAATCAAGTCAATCAAAACATACCAAACAAATCAAAAACTAATAATCCTATATTTTAAAACGATACTACAAGCTCCTCCTAAATAAAATACACTTGTTATGTATACATGTATGCAATATGTAGTTTGTAATGCAGTATGAAATGTATGACATATGCAATGTGGCATGAGATAATATGCAGAATGAAGTGCAACTTGTGATGCAAATAATTATGATATGCATTTTAATTTATGATGTAATATGCAATAAAATGAGGTATGAAATAGGATGCATAACGATATGTAATACGAAACAAAATGATAATGAAGTAAAAATAATAATATGCAGAATGATATGATGATATATATACTATGGTGAGTGACATCTAGATTATAAGATAAACATGAGTAATAAGTAATATCTAATTGACAAGAATATATATATATATATATATATGTCAAATTATTTATAAATTACTCCAACCAAACAAAGGTAATACACACCAATTACTAGACTAAGGTTAAGGAAACTAATGAATGGGACTGAAAGAGTAGTAAAGAAAAGAGTTTAAAGGTAATAAATGATATTAAAATTATAACATATTTATGAAAGATGGTAATCAAACTCAATATCAAAATTAAATTGCTAAGAAATATGGGCCTAATATATATATATATATATATATATATATATATATATGATCAAATATATTTTTATAAAAATTAATAGCCTACTTATTTAATTTAAACTAATTATTTTAACTTGGTTGTTTTTAGTGTTTTTATATTTAAGAATCCAAACTTTCATGTTTACAAAATACTTAACTTACTAATTAAAACCTTTATATCAATTTTTTATTGATTAAAATGTTTAGCAACATGTTTAAACATCTTTTAAATTTAAAAAATATCTTAATGAAATGTTAAATAAAATGACAAAGATTGAAAAACTAAAATAAACATGTGTTATATTAAGGCCTCTTACCTTTTTTTAAAAAAATTTAATTAATTATAAAGAATATATTTAAACATGAAATTTATTTTAAAATATTCCAATATAAGTTAGAAAATAACTTCAAAAAAGAATAGAGAAAAATTCTTAATTTAAATATTATTTTTTCATTGTTTAAAGTTTCATAAAGAAAAAACATAGTATTTAAAGAATGCTATAAAAAGTTTTTGTAGTAAAAAATATTCGAAACTTTATAAAACTGACACTGTAGCTTTTATCAAATGCTGTGTATAGTCTCTGAACTCTACAACGTTTCAAAGCACAGAAATGCCATAAAAACGAATTTGCAGTACTCACAAAACGTTACCGATGAAATGAAGCATTTTAGAAATGCTATCTAAAATTCCGGTCATGTGATGTGGTGCTATCTTATTTATTGTAGTAATATATAAATTGAGCCTTATTCTAAGATTCTAAATTCATTCTATTAATTTATTAAAGATATAAAATTAGTATCTTTAAAGAAATAGAGTATGAGAAGTAAAAATAACATTAGAAAAGTTGAAATCATGAATGAAGGTATGCTTTTCTACTTAGTATAGTTGTAATAAATTAGTTGTAGATTTTATTTGAATGAAAACACATTTTAAAATACTTTAAAAAAAATTTAGACTTATACATCGATATTTATACTATGGTGTGTTGATATACGGACCAATATATCAAAACTTATAAAAGAGATAAATTTCTTTACCTAACTAAATGCATAGATATATATATATATATATATATATATATATATTCCTAAATGCAATAATAAAGATGAAATAATAGTAAAGCATACCAATTTTTGCACTCCATCTTTCTAACTTTGTTGTTCTTCCATTGTCGTGAATCACACATTTATATCTTTCAGAATTTGATGACGAGGTCTTCTCTATTGGGACGGGCTTGTTTTTTTGATCATCGTAGTATATTCATTTGCTGATTTTGGAGACCCTATGAGAAAGATATAAATGATTTAGTAGATCGATCAACTTGGCACCAAAACTTTGAATTTTAATTTTGAATGAATGGACACTTCAAGTACTATAAATTGGCCCAACGGTGACCACTTTTCATTTTAATTGCTCTTCTTCTTCATTCCGTTTTTCCATATACTACAAAACTTCTAGAGAGCAAATCTCCTTCGTTTCTTAACGGAATTGGATGAAACCAGCGGAAAAAAGAGGAAGGCAAGGACTACGATCTAGTAATAGTTTGGTGTCGAATTTGGATGGTATTGTGATGCAATCGGCCGAATAGTAGATGAAATGTAGAAGATCCCGTACACAGTTTTTTAGTTTTTGATAGCCAACTTCAAACTGTCATATTTCACTCAGTTTTGATCGTAGTTTGATGATCTACCCATCATAATGACCATGAGAACAAGAATTACAATCTAGAAAAGGAGTGGGAACAAAATACTCAAATCTTGGGATGAAATTTGAAGAATACCTTTGACAGTTTTGCCTTCTTTTTCTCTTTGTTCACCAAAACTTCATTTGACCACAACTTGGTCATTTCTTGACGGATTAACACGAAACCAGCGGCATTGCAAAGAAAATGGAGAGAAGTACAGTATCAAATCAATTTGTAGATGAGAACCAAAATTTTTGAGTTGATCTGGTACCCATTTATTTGTCGATTTCCATTATATATCCATTTGTTCTTCTTGATCGATGAATGGTTATTCGGTATCTTTTAACCAACAGTCATTAGACATAATTCTTCTCCTGCAAAACAACATAACCTTTTAAAGAATCAAGTGGCTTTTCAAAATAATTAAATATAGTTTTAAACAAAAATATCACGATGATTCTGTGACATACTCATATGAAAATAGTATTAATAAAATCCTGAAAAATAGCCATTTTAAAAACTTTTTCAAAATTCAGATTATGAAGACTTTGAAAACCTTGCTCTGATACCAATTGTGAGAAATGTGGATTACGGATCTTAAGGGTGGGATTAACACTAGTGGGGGGTGAATAGTGTTTATAAAGAATTACTAAATCTTTTGAGTTTATGTTAATTTAAACACAAAAGTGTGTAGTATACAGACACAGATATGATCACAGGAACAAACATAGATGCAGAAATAAAGTAAAACGTAGTAAAGGAAAGAACGCACTAGATTTTATATTGGTTCGGACTTACCATACGTCCAGTCCCGCAACACAAGTACATATTTCCTTTCAAAAGCAATCTTCACAATTACACCCTCGATTTCAAGGCTACGAGGTACACCCTCCAGAATCACAATCCTCTGGGTAGAGATACTTGATTTTTCAGGCGACAAGTTCACCCACTTGATTTTACGGGCAACAAGCTCACCCAATTGATTTCTCAAGGCTATAATCACACCTTATCTCACTTGATTTATTTTCAAGGCTACAATCACACCTTTTCTCGCTAAATTGATTACAAAAAGCCTAAAACTCTGAATAGCACTGAGGATCCTGTTGAGATAGTGATAGAGAATGAAACTACGAATGATCGAATTCGATTCAATGTAGATTTCGATAGAGTAATGGTAAGAATATGTGTTAAGAAAAGTGGAAGAAGAAGAGGAGTGAAAAACCAGAAAATATGATATAAAATTCGTTGAAACTGACCCTTATTTATAGTAAAACAACAGTCATGTCCATTCGTGAAGAGTTATGGCAAATAGACACTTCTTTTGAAATTGAAATTTTACTCAACTGACACCATGTCGACATGGTCACCATGAGTATGTCGACATCCCAAAGCATTTTTTGATGATTTGATTTTCTTTGAAAATAACCTTTATCTTATATTAAAACTATTTTAAACTTTATAAATATACCTAACTATATTTAAAATTCATAAGTAAATATAGAGAATAAAATAAATAGAATTTAACCATAATTTTATATTTAAATCGAAGTATAAATATTTAAAAGTTAAATATATTATATTAAAAGACAGTTTAAAATCAGGAGTAATTTAACTTTGAAATTAAAGATGATTTTGAGGCTAAAATTATTTAAAATTAGGATAGATGTTTTTTATGCTTTTAAAAGGACGGTTTTGAAATCATTTTGAAAACAAGATATAATTTTGAAAAATCATTTTGAATAAAAGGTTAGCAGATACAAAACAATGTTCCACTAGATCTTTCATAGGTTCTATCCTACTTAGGGTACCATCCATTTAACAGGCTCGAAGTGGATTCCATTCCATGAATAAATTGTATTTTAAGATGCCGGTGCTTTTCTAGGAGTTTTAACAAAATTTTCTAATTAAAGAATAAATTACTTGAATTCTTGAACTCTGAATAATCTTGATACTCATGACTCTTCTATCCTGATATCTTGAATCTCTATACTGTATAGTCTTCATTCTTGGTACATGCATGGTTAAATCCTGCATATACATATATATCTAAACTTATAATGTTAGTATTTATATTTTATAATCTATTCTAAGGTTGTTGTCATCAAAACCATCATCTCACAGACTAACAGTCCAGATTGTGCCGACGAAGGTTCATATGCCGCTCAATAAATCAATCAACACAATATAAAACCATTTTTATATCCACTAACAAATACACGCTCATATCTATTAATACGCTCAAACTTATTCTAGAGTACCGCGGACTTCATTTTCAATGAGTAATTCCCACCAGAGCCAAGGTTATCACCAACCTAAGATCTGATACCACATTGTCACGACCCTATTTCCCGACACCCCAAAAACCAAACCATGTGGGTTAAAGAAGAAGAGGTAGAAGAAGAAAATAGAAAACAACATCAGAATCTAACCATCGCAGTGGAATAATGTGATATCCCAGAATTTTTAGCAATATAAATTTAATAATCTATATTTGAAATTTAATTGATTTGATAATTTTGGTAAATAATTTTGAATTGATTTAATAATCTAATTGAATAAATATTTAATTGGTAGATTTGGTCTTTTAATATGCTAATAAATTGTTTTCCATTTATAATTTTTGTGTGTTAATATATATATATATATATATATATATATATATATATATATATATTAAATAGATGAGTTTGGTTTTAAATTTAATTAATATATCATATTTTCCAATTCCAATATTTTGGCAATTGGGAAATTATGATTTATTTAATATAAGCTTTTCAAAGCTATTTTATAAATAACTATATGATTTTAAATATATAAGATAAATGTTTTATTTTTTTAAATATATATTTTAACTTAAGTTTGAATATTAATTTAGATTAAAATAAAGTTATAAAAATAATTGTTTTATTTCCTTTTTAAAATATTAATTAATAAATTTGATTCGTAGATTAAATATGAAGTTTAAAATACAACTAATTGATGAAACATTTATTCACATATATAATAAGTAATTTACAACCTCTTTTATAAATTTATTTAAAATGATTAAAATGTTATTTTCAAATGATTGATATGTATATTGTTTTTATTTATAAATATAATGGTTTTATTTCTTTTAAAATTAGTTATACATATAAATAAGTATTTGAAAACAAATTAAATTTAAACTTTCATTAACATTTAATAATAAATACTAATTACTTTTAGGACAAGTGTAGTTAAAATATGTAACCAATGTAACAAATGTAAACTAATAATCATCTTATGTGACAAATGTAAAAAATTTAAGCCAAGTGTCAAATTTTAATTTTCTTTGATTTTTAATTTATTATGAAAATAAGATATATTAACACATGCCTTCTTCCTTTCCTATTATTTTCTCATTTTTATTTCTAAACTAAGAAATTTTCAGCTGAAACCATTCGACTTTAAACAATCCTCAAATCAAATTAAATCTGAGAATGAAAATCAGTAAACAAATTCCACATTTTCAAAATGCAAAAGCCTTTTTCATCAATTTGTGAATAACTCCTCAAACCCAGAAAATCCATCTGAAATCCCTGATCCATTTTCTGCATGCAATTAAAAATAAAAGCAAGCAAATCCCTCTTCATAATCATAACCTATAACTCATGTTCAACATGCAATTTTGATCTGTTTTAAAAGCATGCATGTCGGTTTGTAAATCTAGAAATCAAGCAAGAAAGTCTGCATTTTGTTTTCTGTAATCTGTAAAGTGACCTCTACATGCAAGTTGTAGACATCAGCAACATTCAAGTTTAAGTTTTAAAGGAATTCAAATAAGTTTTAAAGGATTCAGGGAGCAAAGGCATTTTAAAGCAAGCTTTCAAAAGATTCATAAGCTTTTCAAATCTGTGCTCTGCTCTGCATTTTTAAATCAGGTGAGTAACTCAACTTTTGAAAATAAAATTATGGGTAAAAGTTGTTTTCATGCTTTTAATTAGAAATGAATATAATATGAATTTGCTGTGAATATAAATATATATGTATGTATGTATGTATGTATGTATGTATGTATGTGTATGTGTGTGTGTGTGTGTGTGAATATATTTTTGTGTGCATGCTTGTTATCTGTTAAATTTCTGTTTCCTCAATTTCAAACTTCTGTTTGATATAAAAATCCATTTTCTCTTGATTAAATCTTGGATGGATTTAAGTCTTAAAGAATTATGTTTATTTCATCATAGACTATGGTATGAAAACTTTACTTAAGCTTAAACAACTCCGTGTATCTGTGGAATGTATAAACAGATGAACAACACTAATTAGTGAAATTCCAAGTGCAATGATTTGAAGTATCAGGATTATAATCTGAAACACCATACAAGATTATGATTTTTAAAAACAAAATTTCAACTTTTAATGCTATAAACAAAGTGCAGTTCCCTATTTTCTGCATTTTGTATTTTGAAGCATTGCTGCCACATTTGTCAGAAGGTGTCGTGATTGCACCTGGGGGTGGTGGAGTTATAAGGGATGTTGAGAAAATTATTGGATTGGGTTGCATTTCATTTTTGAGGTTGTGATTGTGATTTGCAGATTTAAACCCTAGTTTTACTAGGCTAGGAAGAATCGATCATTTCGGCCTGCATAGTTGATCGAGTTGTTTGGGCTCTTGGGTACTGGAAATTGATGAGTTGACGAGGTCTTCGCCGAAGTTGCAGAGACAATGGTGGTCGGAGGTGTTTGGGTGAGGTGTTGACAGGTTGGGGTTGTAGTGGGTAGTGATTGTTCGAGGTTTGCGAATGTGGTCGTGATTTTGAATTCGTGCAAGTGTTGATCGGGTTGTTGCTTGGATGGTCTGAGGTGACGGCTGTCGACTGTGGAGTGGTCACGTAGTTGATCAGCGTTGGCCGGAGGCACTGTACAGGTGCACAGGGGATGGTGGATATGCTGGTGATCGCGGTTGGGTTGATGTTGGGTTTTGTCTCGAGAAATTCTCGCATTAATGGGAAGTTTGCCTGGAGTTAGTTTGTTTTAGACTCGAAGGCTTTTTAGGATTGTCTCGAGTCAAAATTGTTTCCAGATTTTAACAAAACAGAAACCTGTTCTTTTTTTTAAAGTTTTAAAGTAAAGTTTGAATATAAACCGGAATTTAAATTAGGATTTAAACCTGAATTGAATATGAATTCAATAGTTTGAATCTTGGTTTTTGAAATAATTTAAATTTTGAAATTTAAATTTAGTTTTAACAACTTTTAAAGTATAAAGAATATTGGTTTTGAATTTAAACTGGAAGTTTAAACTGTAAAATATAAGCTTTAAAATAAGTTTGAATCTGAGATTTAAAATCTGGAATTTGGTTTGAATTTCAGTTTTAAAATAAAATAAGTTTTTAAAATAAATTTGTTTTAACTATTTTAGAAATGGTTAAATAATTTTGATTTTAAAATGAAGATGAAAAATGTAAGTAAAGCTTTAAAGATTTAAGTTTAAATCTAGAATAAAAGATTCAATATCTATTTCTGTTTTGAAATTAAGGAAATTTTGGAATTTGAATTTGTTTTTAAATAACTTGGAATGTTTAAAGTGTAGGTTTAAATTGATTTGAACTTTATATTCTTTTAAACTTATTTTATAAAATGGAGTTTAAGTTAAATTTGTATCTTAAATTTAAAATGGAGTTTAAATGGAATTTAAAGTTAAATTTGTATCTTAAATTGAATTGTCTTAAAAACCTTGTTTAAGTTAAATTTGTATCTTAAATTTAAAATGGAGTTTAAATGAAATTTAAAGTAAATTTAAAAACAAATTGTTTTTGAATGCTTAATTAAGGAAGAAATGTTTATCTTAAAGATAAATTAAATTTAATAATTTGGATTCATTAAATTATTAAGTTGGATAATTAATTATTTAATTAATTAATAACATGGATGATTAATTAAGTAATTAATAATTTTTAAATTAATTAATAAAGACTTGAGATTAATTAATTAAGGTTAATTAGTTTGCAAATAAGGATTATTAATTAGATTTTAATTAATGATTAAAGATTAATTAATCAATCAATTAAGGATTAATTAAGATTGCAGTTAACACTTAATTAATCAGAGATTAATTAATTGGTAATTAAATATTAATTACTTTGTAATTTATAACGGTTAATCTAAGATAATTACTTAAGAAAAGTAATTAAGAATACTAAATGAAGGTCATTAACTAAGATTACTTAACAATTAATTAATGTGATTAATTTTAATAATTAATTAAATCAATTAATTTAAAGATAATCAATTGTGAAGTTGCTTAAGTGTAATTACTTAATGAAGTAATTTAGAAATTAATTACTTGATGTAATTAACTGGGTTTAATGTGATTATATTAAGTTAATTAATTAAGTTTAATTAATTTAAATAATCACTGGATGGTTTGATAGATAATTACTTAATGTAATTAATGGAAGTGTGAAAGTAATTAATTGATAATTACTGGACGTAATTAAAGATGCTGATGATGAAAGTAATTTGGACTAAATTCCTATGTAATTAATCAAGGGATTAATTGAGATAATTAACTAGGAGTAATTAATTTATGGAATGAGTAATTAAGGGTATTTAATTACTGAATGGAATTAATAGAGGGATTAATTAGAGAGTAAGTTAAGGATTAATTTATTCAATGAAGTAATTAATGGTAGTTAGTTACTGGATGTTATTAAACAAGGGTGATTAATATATGTGGTTTAATTGAGATTAATTACTTAATTTAATTAATTTAAATAGAGAGATCAATTAAAAATGTAATTATAAATCATTAATTAATAGCATTAATGATGTAAATTGGGAATTGATTAATTAAGGAATAATTAATAAATGAAGTAATTAATCAATAAAGGATTAATGCAATTAATTTTAGTTAATTAATTGATTAAGTAATTAAAAGTTAATTATTGTAAAGAGTAAATATATTTAACTTGTGTAATTAACTTAAAGGCTAATTACTTATTGTAATTAGAAAATTGTTAACCAGGAATGATTAATTGAAATGAATAATAAGAGGGTGATTTATTTAATTGAGTTGTAATCAATTAATGGTTAAGTTAAGCAGGATTATAATGATGATGTAGTTAATTTAATTTGTTTTAAATTAATTAAGGATGATGGAATTAATGTAATTCATTTTAAATTAATTAGAGGCAAAGTAATGAATTTAATTTACTTTAAATTAATTATAGAAGGTGATCATTAAATCATTGCTTATGTATGAATGGTTGATATTGGTTGCCTTGAATGGTTTGTAATCTCAGTTATGAGATGAGAAATGATGTGCGTTATGAATGCTTTGGTTGCATTGGGATGATAATATTGATTATCTGTTTATGATGATAATATGGATTATATTTTGATGATGATAATGTTGATTATCTACTGTAATGTTGAGAATTATCTATCTGTTTGTATATAAATAATGAATTGAAATTGTTTTAAACTTTGAAACAACTTGGCCGTAGAAGGTACATTTTGGATTCGATGAGACTGGGATCGGGTTTCCATATTTGGACATCCGAAAATCACATCGATCCAAATTAACGATAGGTCGTGAATCTGAAGAGAAGATGAAGATTCAGAGTGCAAGGGTTATCGTCGTTAACTCTGAGGGCTATTCCAAAATGAGTGTAACGAGATAATGCCTTCGGTTTCGTTCGAATCCGGAACGAACTTGTATGGACTGAATGCTTTCAGAACATCGTCAGGTGGACGATGAGCATTTTAAGTGATGTATTCTATAAAGGTAATCGTTGCCTCAAGCCTTGTCAACCGGGAATGGCTAAAACAGGGGAGGTGCAGCAAGGCTAAGTGGGTCATGCCTAAGTAGGACGAGATTTACCCCTGTCTAGATGTCCCTTTTATTTCGGCTGTGTGGTGCGGTTGCTGATCAAAACTGCGGGGTGGTCTTGTTCGGAATTGTTCAGTAAGGAATGATTCTGGCTTTGTGTTGTAAGGGATTGGGAGTAATCCTCGGTACGGTGATCTAGGCCATGTACTGTGACGGGCGGTACCCCGGTAGCCCTGCCATTGTATGGAATCCAAAATCCAATAAGTGCCAACGGTTTTGATTGTATTACCCATTTTTGTGGCTAGTAGCTGGAATTTAATGAATGTAACAATTTCGTCTATTTTCTATTTACTTGAAAACCCTAGACCTATTATAATATCACTGGATTTCCTATCAAATGTTTTGGTTAGCGTAAGGTAAAAACTTTTCCCTGTTTATATGTGGGAAGTCTTACGTGATACCTTTTGTTTTCAAAGGTTTTTCAAAAGTTAAGCAACTTTAACCTGTTACTCACACCAGACCCATGTGTGACCCAGAGTTTATTTCTGTTTTTCTTAAACTCTTGGGTACTCAAATTTTTACAAGTAGCCAAGGGATTCAAGTTAGCTTTGATGAATTGAGGAGGAGCAATGGAGCAGGAGGCTTCTGCGTTATAGTTATATATAGTGTTCCGCTGTGTTGGTATCTCTGAGTGGTTTATCTGTATTGTATTGAGTTGTAATAACTAGACAGGTGTTTATAACTGTCTAGTGTGTGATGTATTGACTGTGCAACTCCGATAATTGTTATATACTATGTAATACTTATGTTATTAATATAATTTATTCGTTCCGCTGTTGAAATTCTGTTGTTGTTTCTTCTTTCTCTTCTTTTTTTCTCTTTTCTATCCCTTTCTTTCTTCAAGATGATGCGTCATTCTGTGGAGATGAATGGCGGGTCTTCACAGGTGGTATTAGAGCGCTAGGTTGAGCGAATACCTAGAATCTATAGTGTGTCTATCCTGAGATAGCGTATTTGTAATTTTAATATATAAATTTATTTATTTATTCTACCTATCTGTTGGGTTACCTGATCGGGTTTTCCAATATAAGTTATAAAGGTAGATAGGATATTGGTGTGTGTGTAACATGTCTACTACCATTGGTTGGAGTTTGTATGTTTGTGGTTGGAAGTGTATCTATCGAGACTATATACCTAATACCGTCTCGAGTGAGCTTTGTAGTGATGAAGTATTTCATCGATCTCTGAAGGCAAACTGTTAAGGTTCGGAGTTCATCTTTGAAGGGCAGAGTTGGAAGGGTAAAGTTTGGATCTGTCGGTAAGATAGAAGTGAGTGATGGTATCTTGATACCTAAGGAAGTAGTAGCTGTGTGATGAGATGCAGTGACTATGGATGTTTCCAAAGATGTTTCTTTGGAACAAGAGTAAGGAGGTGTGTCTGTTTCGGTGTTGTGGTTGACTTTAAGGTCCGAGTTTCTCGAAGAGCTTTGGATTAGGAAGTCTTTGGCATTGGTGTTAGCAGTACAGCTCGGAGTGCTCTGTGTTGGAAGGAAGTCTTCTAGCTGAGTAGATTTTTGAAGAGGAGTTAAGAAGCAATAGTATGGATCCATTTCTTTTGTGAATTGGCTAGGCCACCGTAAGCTGTTCTAGTTGGTAATGAGAGAGTAGTTTCTTTGGATTAGGCTACGTAGATCGCAAAAGTGACTTGCGATAGTTTGAGTGTTCTCTTTGGTTGTTGGTGATTTTTCGGATGTTTTTAGGGAAGCCAGAGGATTGTCTATATTCGGAGATTGAGTTTTCTTATTAACTAGTATTCCAGGAGTGGAACCGGTGGTTCAGTTTTGTTGAAGGATGGTACCTAGAGGTAGAAGTTGGTGAAGCAACTAAGGTTTCAGAGGAATTTATGAGTTTTCATTATGGATCAGTGGAACCATATTTCTAGGATGTGTTGTCTAGTTTGTGCTTGTGTTCTTCATCAGCATTTTCTTCTACTTTGGATCAGAGTTGTGTAGCAGAAGCAGTTTGGGAGTACGTGTATAATCTATTTCTGGTTGTAGAACCAGCAGTTCAGGAGGGTTTTGTTGTTGAGTCAGACTCGTCCGTAGTATGATATCTTGTCTAGTTTTATAGGTCTAGAGAAGATGGAGCTTCATAGCTTAGTAGTTTTGATTGCTTGGATTCTGTAGAGCGATTATCTCGATATTTATACCGGAGAAACTCGATTTTTTTGGATAATTAGATTTGTTTTGATTGTGTGAATTGGTTCCTTTGGTTGTTAGCATATGATTTATATACGCTGTGTTTTAAAATTAAATCTTTAATGAGATTATTAAATTACCTGTTTTAAATTTCGGGGACGAAATTCTTTTAAGTGGGAGGATTGCGATATCCCGAAATTTTTAGCAATAAAAATATAATAATCTGTATTTGTTAAATTGATTTGATAATTTTTGTAAATAATTTTGAATTGATTTAATAATCTAATTGAATAAATATTTAATTGATAGATTTTATCTTTTAATAATCAAATAAATTGTTTTCTATTTATAATGTACATATATATTTGTATAAATTTTAAATAGATGAGTTTGGTTTTAAATTTAATTAATATAGCATATTTTCTAATTCCAATATTTTGGCAATTGGGAAATTATGATTTATTTAATATAAGCTTTACGAAGCTATTTTATAAATAACTATATGGTTTTAAATATATAAGATAAATGTTTTATTTGTTTAAATATATATTTTAACTTAAGTTTGAAATTAATTTAGATTAAAATAAAGTTATAAAAATGTTTGTTTTATTTCCTTTTTAAAATATTGATTAATAAATGTGATTTGTAAATTAAATATGAATTTTAAAATACAACTAATTAATGAAACATTTATTCACATAAATAATAAGTAATTTACAACCTCTTTTATAAATCTTTTTAAAATGATTAAAATGTTATTTTCAAATGATTCATATATATATTGTTTTTATTTATAAATATAATGGTTTTATTTCTTTTAAAATTAGCTATACATATAAATACGTATTTGTAAACAAATTAAGTTTAAACTTTCATTAACACTTAATAATAAATACTAATTACTCTTAGGATAAGTGTAGTTAAAATATATAACTAATGTAACAAATGTAAACAAATAATCATCTTAAGTGACAAATGTAGAAATTTAAGACAAGTGTCAAATTTTAATTTTAATTTTCTTTGATTTTTAATTTATTATGAAAATAAGATATATTAACACATGCCTTCTTCCTTTCCTATTCTTTTCTCATTTTCATTTCTAAGCTAAGAAATTTTCAGCTAAAACCATTCCACTTTAAACAATCCTCAAATCAAATTAAATCTGAGAATGAAAATCAGTAAACAAATTCCACATTTTCAAAATGTAAAATCCTTTTTCATCAATCTGTGAATAACTCCTCAAACCCAGAAAATCCATCTGAAATCCCTGATCCATTTTCTGCATGCAACTAAAGATAAAATCAAGCAAATCCCTCTTCATAATCCTAACCTGTAACTCGTGTTCAACTTGCAATTTCGATATGTTTTAAAGCATGCATGCCGGTTTGTAAATCTGGAAATCAAGAAAGAAACTCTGCATTTTGTTTTCTGCAATCTGCAAAGTGACCTCTACATGCAGGTTTTAGACATCAGCAACATTCAAGTTTAAGTTTTAAAGGCATTCAAATAAGTTTTAAAGGATTCAAGAGGCAAAGGCATTTTAAAGTGAGCTTTCAAAAGATTCATAAGCTTTTCAATATGTGCTCTGCTCTGCATTTTTAAATCAGGTGAGTAACTTAACTTTTAAAAAAAATTAGAGGTAAAAGTTGTTTTCACGCTTTTAAATTAGAAATGAATATAATATGAATTTGCCGTGAATATATATATATATGTGTGTGTGTGTGTGTGTGTGAATATATTTTTGTGTGCATGCTTGTTATCTGTTAAATTTCTGTTTCCTCAATTTCAAACTTCTGTTTGATTTAAAAATCCATTTTCTCTTGATTAAATCTTGGATAGATTTAAGGCTTAAACAATTATGTTTATTATATCATAGACTATGGTCTGAAAACTTTACTTAAGCTTAAACAACTCTGTATATCTCTGGAATGTATAAACAGATGAACAACATTAATTAGTGAAATTCCAAGTGCAATGATTTGAAGTATCAGGATTATAATCTGAAACATCATACAAGATTATGATTTTTAAAAACAAAATTTCAATTTTTAATGCTATATACAAAGTCCAGTTACCTATTTTCTGCATTTGTATTTTGAAGCACTGCTGCTTCCACATTTGTCTGAAGGTGTCGTGATTGCACCTAGGGATGGTGGAGTTATAAGGGATGTTGAGAAAACTATTGGATTGGGTTGCATTTCATTTTTGAGGTTGTGATTGTGATTTGCAGATTTGAACCCTAGTTTTAATGGGTTAGGAAGGATCGATCATTTCGGCCTGCATAGTTGATCGAGTTGTTTGGGCTCTTGGGTACTGGAAATTGATGAGTTGATGAGGTCTTCGCCGAAGTTGCAGAGACAACGTTGATCGGAGGCGTTTGGGTGAGGTGTTGACAGGTTGGGGTTGTAGTGGGTAGTGTTTGTTCCAAGTTTGGGAATGCGGTCGCGATTTTGAATTCGTGCAAGTGTTGATCAGGTTGTTGCTTGGATGGTCTGAGGTGATGGTTGTCGACTGTGGAGTGGTCGCGTAGTTGATCAGCGTTGGCCGGAGGCACTGTACAGGTGCACAGGGGATGGTGGATATGCTGGTGGCAGCGGCTTGGTTGGAAGTTGGGTTTTGTCTCGGGAAATTCTCGAGCTAATGGGAAGTTTGCCCGGAGTTAGTTTGTTTTAGACTCGAAGTCTTTTTAGGATTGTCTCGAGTCAAAATTGTTTGCAGGTTTTAACAAAACAGAAATCTGTTCTGTTTTTTTTAAAGTTTTAAAGTTAAGTTTGAATATAAACTGGAATTTAAATTAGGATTTAAACCTGAAGTGAATCTGAATTCAATAGTTTGAATCTTGGTTTTTGAAATAATTTAAATTTTGAAATTTAAATTTAGTTTTAACAACTTTTAAAGTATAAAGAATATTGGTTTTGTATTTAAACTAGAAGTTTAAATTGTAAAATATAAGCTTTAAAATAAGTTTGAATTTGAGATTTAGAATCTGGAATTTGGTTTGAATTTAAGTTTAAAAATAAAATAAGTTTTTAAATTTAATTTGTTTAAATTATTTTAGAAATGGTTAAATAATTTGAATTTTAAAATGAAGATGAAAAATGTAGGTAATGCTTTAAAGATTTAAGTTTAAATCTGGAATAAAAGATTCAATCTGTATTTTAGTTTTGAAATTAAGGAAATTTTTTAATTTGAATTTGTTTTTAAATAACTTGGAATGTTTAAAGTGTAGGTTTAAATTGATTTGAACTTTATATTCTTTTAAACTTATTTTAAAAAATGTTTATTCTTTTAACATATGAGATAAAAGGTTTTGAACTGTCTTAAAAACCTTGTTTAAGTTAAATTTGTATCCTAAATTTAAAATGGAGTTTAAATGGAATTTAAAGTAAATTTAAAAACAAATTGTTTTTAAATGCTTAATAAAGTAAAAATGTTAATCTTAAAGACAAATAAAATTTAATATTTGGATTCATTAAATTATTAAGTTGGATAATTAATTATTTAATTAGTTAATAATAAGGATGATTAATTAAGTAATTAAGAATTTTTAAATTGACTAATTAGGACTTGAGATTAATTAATTAAGGTTAATTAATTTGTAACTAAGGATTATTAAATAGATTTTAATTAACGATTAAAGATTAATTAATCAAGTAATTAAGGATTAATTAAGATTGCAGTTAACCCTTAAGTAATTAAATAATTAGAGATTAATTAATTGGTAATTAAATATTAATTAATTTGTAATTTGTAATGGTTAATCTAAGATAATTACTTAAGAAAATTAATTAAGAATAGTTAATGAAAGTCATTAACTAAGATTACTAAACAATTAATTAATGTGATTAATTTTAATAATTAATTATATTAATTGATTTAAAGATAATCAATTGTGAGGTTGCTTAAGTGTAATTACTTAATGAAGTAATTTAGAAATTAAGTACTTAATGTAATTAATTGGGTTTAATGTGATTAGATTAAGTTAATTAATAAAGTTTAATTAATTTAAATAATCACTGGATGGTTTGATAGATAATTACTTAATGTACTTAATGGAAGTGTAATTACTTGGGGAAGTAACTAATTGATAATTACTGGACGTAATTAAAGATGTTGATGATGGAAGTAATTTGGATTAAATTCGTATGTAATTAATCAGGGGATTAATTGAGATAATTAATTAAGAGTAATTAATTTATCGAATGAGTAATTAAGGGTAGTTAATTACTGAATGGAATTAATCAAGGGATTAATTAGAGAATAAATCAAGGATTAATTTATTCAATGAAGTAATTAAGGGTAGTTAATTATTGGATGTTATTAATCAAGGGTGATTTATATATGTGGTTTAATTGAGATTAATTACTTAATGTAATTAATTTAAATAGATAGATCAATTAAAAATGTAATTATAATCATTAATTAATAAAATTAATGATGTAAATTTAGAATTGATTAATTAAGGAATAATTAATAAATGAAGTAATTAATCAATAAAGGATTAATGTAACTAATTTTAGTTAATTAATTGATTAAGTAATTAAAAGTTAATTATTGTAAAGAGTGAATATGATTAACTTGTGTAACTAATTTAAAGGCTAATTACTTATTGTAATTAGAAAATTGTTAATCTGGAATGATCAATTGAAATGAATAATAACAGGGTGATTTATTTTATTGATTTGTAATCAATTAATTGTTAAGTTAAGCAGGATATAATGATGAAGTAATTAATTTAATTTATTTTAAATTAATCAAGGATGATGGAATTAATTTAATTCATTTTAAATTAATTAGAGGCAAAGTAATTAATTTAATTTACTTTAAATTAATTATAGATGGTGATCATTAAATCATTGCTTATGTATGAATGGTTTATATTGGTTGCCTTGAATGGTTTGTAATCTCAGTTATGAGATGAGAAATGCTATGTGTTATGGATGCTTTGGTTGCATTGGGATGATAATATGGATTATCTGTTTATGATGATAATATGGATTATCTTTTGATGATGATAATGTTGATTATCTACTGTGATGTTGAGAATTATCTATCTGTGTGTATATAGATAATGAATTGAAATTGTTTTAAACTTTAAAACAACTTGGCCGTAGAAGATACGTTTTGGATTCGGTGAGACCGGGATCGGGTTTCCATATTTGGATATCCGAAAACCACATCGATCCAAATTAACGATAGGTCGTGAATCTGAAGTGAAGATGAAGATTCAGAGTGTAAGGGTTATGGTCGTTAACTCTGTGGGTGATTCCAAAATGAGTGTAACAAGATAATGCCTTTGGTTTCATTCGAACCCGGAACGAACTTGTCTGGATTGAATGCTATCAGAACATCGTCAGTTGGATGATGAGCATTCTAAGTGATGTACTCTATAAAGGTAATCGTAGCCTCAAGCCTCATCAATCGGGAATGGCTAAAACAGGGGAGGTGCAGCAAGGCTAAGTAGGTCATGCCAAGTTGGACGAGATTTACCCCTGTCTAGATGTCCCTTTTATTTCGGTAGTGTGGTGCGGTTGTTGATCACTACTGCGGGGTGGTCTTGTTCGGAACAGTTCAGTAAGGAATGTTTCCGGCTTTGTGTTGTAGGGGATTGGGAGTAATCCTCGGTACGGTGATCTAGGCCACGTACTGTGACGGGTGGTACCCAGGTAGCCCTGCCATTGTATGGAATCCAAAATCCAATAAGTGCCAACGGTTTTGATTGTATTACCCACTTTTATGGCTAGTAGCTGGAATTTAATGAATGTAATGATTTAGGCTATTTTCTATTTACTTGAAACCCTAGACCTATTATAATATCACTAGATTTCCTATCAAATGTTTTGGTTAGCGTAAGGTAAAACTTTTCCATGTTTATGTGTAGGAAGTCTTAATGAGATACCTATTGTTTTCAAAAGTTAAGCCACTTCAACCTATTACTCACACCAGACTCATGTCTGACCCGGAGTTTATTTCCCTTTTTCTTAAACTCTTGGGTACTCAAATTTTACGAGTAGCCAAGGGATTCAGGTTAGCTTTGACGAATTAAGGTGAAGCAATGGGTCAGGAGGCTTCTTCATTGTATTTATATATAGTGTTCCGCTGTGTTGGTATCTCTGAGTGGTTTATCTGTATTGTATTGAGTTGTAATAACTAGACAGATGTTTATAACTATCTAGTATGTGATGTATTGACTATGTAACTCTGATAATTGTTGTAACGACCCGTATTTTTACGGATCGAAAGATCGTAAAACTATCTACATTAGGTCGTTGATGTTGTCAAACCGTTTAGAGTATTTGTCGACCAAAGCTTAAGTTGTTCGGAGTGATGTCGTGTTGTAGTTTGAATAGTGGAACGACTTATAGGAGTCAATGACTTAGTGCTTAAGTCATGTGAATGTTGGCTCGAGTAGAATTTGGTCCGTGTTGTTTTTTAGGTCGTGTGAAAGATAGGTCGGGTGGAGCGACTTATAGAAGTGACGACCTAAGTGTAGTTAGCGACCTATAGGAGTTGGAGCGACCTAAGGTATTGACCGACTTAAGGAGTTAGGTCGTTTGGAGGTTAGGACGTGTTACAGTTTAGGTCGGCCGAGCGACCTATAGGGGTTAGCGAGTTAGTGGGTTATCGGCTTAGGAGTGAGCGACCTAGTAGGTGTAGCGACCTAATAGTAGGCGACTAAGGAGGTGTTAGGTCGATAAGTCACGACGTTGATAAGTCGCTAGGTCGGAGGCAGTGTTAGGTTGTTAGGTCGCGTAGCTGTATTGAGGGATAGGTCGTAACTCGCGTACGAGTTAGGTCGCGCGTGTTTTAGGGCCGTTGGATCTGTTAGGTCGTGTGACCCTGTGTAGCGTTAAGTCGCATACCAGTTAGGTCGCACGAGTGTTAAGTCGCATGAGTGTTAGGGTGGCCGTGGCGTTAGGTCGCGTGAGTGTTGTAGTGTTAGGTCGCGCATTAGCTTGTTTCGTTAGGTCGTATAAGTGATGAGTCGTTAGGTTGGGGTGGTAGATAGGTCATAGGTCGAGATGTTTTAGGTCGTGGATGACTCATAGGGGCGGCGACCTAAGGATTTCCATCCTATAAATAGAGGGGTTTGGTTCACATTTTGGCACCGGATTTTGAAGCAACGAAGTGCTGCCATTTTTAGAGCTCGACTACAACATTTCTTCACTTCTTTTCTCCACACTAATCTAGTGATTCCTTCCATCTAAATTGAAGATCAAATCGAAGATCCAAGAGCCAAAGTTGAAGATCTCCATCCATCGAAGAGAGATTTCATCGTTTGAAGCGGAGCTTTGGAGGATCTAGCTTGATTCTTTGCTGTCCAGATCTGTAGTTGGTTGTTTTTGAGGTGTTTAGGTGATTCGGTGAGTGGTGGTTATCTCTCACATGGACCCAAAGGAGTATATTGGATCGGTGGTTTGTTTAGGCGTTAAAGATAGAGATTTCGTGCATTTTTCTAAAGTCTGCATGTAGATCTATTGCTCATTATGATTTGACATCTATTTTACTACATGTTCACTTATGCAAGTTCATTCATCAAGTTATAGAGATATTGTTCATAATTCATGCTTGTTAGAATGCATGAGTAGATTTGGACTCTTTATTTACGAAATTGCCATTATTGTTGTAATTGTTTATTTAGATCTTGTTTGAATGATTGATTACTTGGATTAATGTTTGATTTGATGGATTAGTTGATTGATAACTTGACTTGGACAAGTTGGTCGAAGATGATTCAAAAGCTAAGTGGAAAAGCTCTTGAATAAGGAAAGCTGCTTGTGGCATATGAAGCGGATGTTGAAGCTCATATGGATAGATTTGATGATGATGTTGAGATGGGACTTTGCCATGATGCGATGAAGCAAAGCATGATGTGAGAAAGCCTTGGTTTAATCCAGACGGGATCATCCCAAGCATGTTGATAACTCGGTGATGTGGTCCGGGTTTGTGGATAATGGTTAGCTTGAGAGGCGCTTGAGCTAGTATGGGAATAGTCGTCGAGGAGGATGACTAGAAGGCTGAGATTTCGTCGTTGTTGAAGGTTCTAGCATGCTCAAAGCAAGAGTACGTTGGGACGAGTCACGATAACGTTCCAAGCACGGGTCACGATGACGTGCTAGTACTCTGGGAAGATGCGATAGTCCTAGGCACGGGTCACGACGACGTGCGGAGCTATGTCTAGAACCGGGTTTACCATTAGCCCTTCGCAGGCGGTCATTCAACTAATGGGGAAATCAAGGCAATGATAACAGTGATAGCCAGAGTCATGGATGTTTGGATGTTTGGTTGTATCGTCGCTTGGGTCAAGAGCGATGTTTTCAGAGTGCTTATCTGATCTTTGTTTAGGCCTTGGGGGTTTGTACTTGGAAAACGCCGACCTTGACTCGAGTGATAATTACTTTGTTTTGAATGTCTGAATTGCTATGTTTACTTCTGCTTAGAGTGTCTGGGGGCTATCACTGTAGAAAGAGGTGGAGTGGGATGGTTGGGTTCCTATTCCTTTTACCCTTTATGCTCTTTTGGTATGTTTGATAGTTGATTTACTGCTCACTAAGACTTTTGTCTGACTCAAGGTTTTATGTTTAACTCTTATTACCTTGGGTTGTTCATCCATGTTGGGATGGGCAGACTAGGTAGCAGGTGACAGGTGTTGTTCATAGTGGCCAACGCTGTTGATGACGAAGACGAGCTGGAGGCTTTTGCTTATTGTTTTCTTACTATATGTACTGGGTGTTCCGCTGTTTGTATATTCTCTGAGTGATATGTAGTGAGGCTTGATGTATTGACTTTGCTGATTGTTGTGTCAAACTATTAGAGTTTATATGATGAGATTCTGTTATATGGAGCTTCACTATGTATATTTTCTATTGTATTTTGTCCATGCGCTGTGAGTAATATGATAGAGTTTTCTCTTTTATCTTACCCTGACTATCGTCCATGGCTGCCTGGCACACCTTTCAGCGCACCATTTCCCTGTTTTAGTGCGGGAGTCATGGGCGGTCGTCACATTTGGTATCAGAACTTTGCTTAATCGATTTTAGCCAACGCTCGCTGACGTAACTACGTATGAGAGACGTAATTGTATTTTGATGGATGATTACTATATATAAAATAGTAGCTTAGAAGGATTTGAACTCCTTATGTAGTTGTTTCTCAAGGTGTTCTAATCATTCCTTTCTATAGATATTAAGGATGAGACGAAGAGGGAGACCAGCTGCTAGGGAAGGCCGTGCTGTTGAAGGGGCTGCTGATTATGCTACTATGTTTGAGGCCATGATGACTTCGATCATGAGAAGGATGCCAGCCTCGGGGTCATCAGTAGTGTTGAGTCACAAGTTTTATGAAGGTTTTGATTTCTGACAAATAAATAAAGGCGATCGACAAAACAAGGTCATTATGGCTATAAAGAGCTACATATGGTACTCTAGATTGTAGGTTGATTATTTGATATTATAATAGTGATAAACTTGTTAAAATCTATCCTCAAATAATCATGCATTTCAAGGAAATCAATATATATACGACTAAATTGTAGTTGCACATTCAGTGTGCAACTTTACAGGGACCGATCGACCGGTCATAATATATGCGGTCGACCGTTCCTGCATAATTTGCACACTGAACGTGCACACATGCACATAACGTATATATATTTGAATTCCTGTCTACTGGTCACTTTTTAACCCGTCGACCGTTTTTAAACAGAAAGCAATTTTTCCAAAAGACACTTCTTTTCTTCAAAGGTTGCATCTCTTACCTTTCATCAAAGATCTTATCTCTTAATGGCAACTGTTCACAAAGAGTTACAACCATTCTTCTCTATATAAACTCATCTAAATCGTTGATTAAAACAACATGATTGTATATGCTTTTTACTCTAATCTCTGATCTTACTTTCTACATACTCCTGCATTCTAAAAGCTCTCAATTATTTTAATTGCTTATTGAATCATTGAAATTATTTCATATCTTTTGATTCAATAAGTAATATACTTTCCTTAATCTTCACAAAACATCATTCGTATATTTTGAGGATAAGATTATAGGAAATTTGTACTACAAGTGACAAAACTGTGTTATCAAGAACACATACCGTCGACAAACAATTATATTCATTGTTGTTGAAGTCCTCTGTGTTGTAAGAGGCAAGTGTTGAAGTCCTCGGTGTTGTAAGAGGCAAGTGTTGAAGTCCTCAGTGTATTAGAGGCGTGAAATCCCGTTATTTTGCTCGGGTATTGTAAACCTGTTCCTCCGGGTGAAGCGAGGTAGTTAATAGTGAAAATCCAGATAGAAATCTGGGAATGGACGTAGGACGGTGCTCCGAACCAGTATAAAAATCTCTGGTGTGATTTTTCTATTTTTATTTTTACTTTGCTACTATCATCTATTTTCCGCATTTATATTATAGTCCATATTACACGATCCGTGTGTACTATATTAGCACATATAATCGTATACACACCGCACTTTCATTTGGTATCAGAGCACGGTCATCATATAACCGTAACACAGTTATTTGATATATTATAGTAATATGGCAAATAACGTAAGTACTAGCACTCAAAACACCACTTACACGGAGGGTCAATCGACACAAAGACCTCCATTTTTCAATGGTCTTAACTATAGTTATTGGGAAACACGTATGTCATTCTTTATGCAATCAAATAGCTATGATGCTTGGAATGCCACTCAAAGAGAAATAGTGAATCCAATAACTGATTATTCAGAATGGACTGCAGCTGAGAAAACGGCAGCAGCCGTAAATGCAAGAGCAATAAATATGTTGTTCTGTGCATTAGACCAAAATGAATATAACCGTGTTAGTATCTGCACTACTGCATATCAAATTTGGCAAACACTAAAAATCACTCATGAAGGTACTAACAAGGTTAAACAAGCCAAAATAGCCATGCTGAAAAGTCAATTTCAAATTTTCAAAATGAAACCAAATGAGACAATCAATGACATGTATTCACGGTTTCAAACTATTCACCATGCACTTATTGGCTTAGGACAAAAGTATTCTGATTTCGATGTTGTTTCAACAGTCCTACATTCTCTGACTAGTGAATGGGAAGGAAAAGTATTAGCAATTGAAGAAGCTAATGACCTTTCCGTCATGAAGCCAGATGAATTGATAGGAAATTTAATGTCCTATGAAGCAAATTTGCAGGCTAGAAAAGAACAGAAAGAAGAAAAGAAAAATATAGCATTTCATGTTGAGAAAGATGAAAATGAATCAGATTCTGAAGACGAAGATTTGGCATTCATTGCGAAAGGATTCAAAAAATTCCTAAAATATCGAAAAGCCAGTCGTTACAATAAAAGGAAACCTGGATCAAATAAACCATCTTCATCTGCTATAGAATGTTTCAACTGCCACAAAAAGGGACACATGCAGAAGGATTGTCCAGAACAAAAGAAGAAGTCAGAAAATGACAAATTCAAATATAAGAAGGACAAATCTAGGAAACGAGCCTTCTCAGTAATATGGGATGATTCAGAGTCATCTTCATCAGAAAGTGAAAGTGGTTCAGAGAATGAACAAGCTAATGTTTGTTTTATGGCAACAGAAGATGAGGTACAAATTCCTACATTTGATGAATTACTTGATATTAATGCTGAATTGATAGTCAAATATAAAGACATAAAACGTCAATTAAAAGTAGTCAAAGCAGATTTAAGTAGAGCAGAGTTTGAACGAGATATGTTAAAAGATGAGAAGAAAATATTAGAAGAGGAACTTGAAAATATTCAAGAATCATCATCTAATGTTGACTCTCAAATATCTCTTTTGAGTCAAGAAATAGAAGCTCAAAAAGAGAAAAATAATGCTCTCACTACTGAAAATCATGAGCTTAAAGCAAAAGTCAAAATTCTAGATCTAGAAAAAGCTAGCTTACAAACAAAGTTTGATGACATTACTCAAAATGTTTCTAACTTTAACAAAGGTCGAGAAAATTTGACAAAAATCATTGAAAGTTCACAATCTATTTCAGACAAACAAGGATTGGGATATAACAAACAAGAAACCAAGAAACATCTTGGAAATAAAAGGAAGAAGAAAGTACAAAAAACTGAAGCTAAGAAAAATCTTAGTTTATTATATTCCAAACCAAAACCGGTTGTGAAATTTCAAAAGAAAAATGTCAAGACTATCAAAATATGGGTTCCTAAAACAAATAACAATTTGATTAGGAACAAATACATTCAGCAATTCATGAATACTGTGCATTTTAATAATAATTATATATATAAAGGGGATACCGGACCCATATGGGTTTGGACTCCTAAGACCTAACTCTTAGGACCCTATAAAAAGTGGGTACCATGGACTTAATTCTATTTTTTGCAGGTCCCACTTAAGAAAAGAGGAAAGTGGATATTGGACAGTGGTTGCTCAAAGCACATGACGGGAGACAAGAACTTATTAACAAATATTACATACTCAGATGGTGGCTCCGTCACTTTTGGAGACAATTCAAAAGGCTATATCATCGGCAAAGGCGATGTGAGCAATTGCGGTACATCTAACTTACCTCTTATTACTAATGTCATGCTAGTTAGAAATTTAAAACACAATTTGCTTAGTATTAGTCAGTTATGTGACAAGGGTTTTATAATTTCATTTTCGAATAATAAGTGTAGTATTTTAGATAAAGACCATAATTTGGTTTTCGAAGGTTATAGAGACAGAAATATATATATATTCTGAATGAATATTAATCATAATTCAGATATGTGTCTTGTGGCTAATGACAATGATCCATGGCTATGGCACAAACGCTTCTGTCATATAAACTTCAGAACTATTGACAAGCTGGCCAAAAACAATCTAGTTAGAGGACTACCCAAAATGAGTTTTAAAGTTAACAACATTTGTGATGCATGTCAATTAGGAAAATTGACCAAATCATCTTTTAAATCCAAGAATGTCATATCAACATTACAACCACTTGAGTTACTACACATGGATTTATTTGGACCTACTAGGGTTCAATCAATAAATCACAGTCAATATGTGCTTGTAATTGTTGATGATTTCTCTCGTTATACAAGGATAATTTTCTTAAAAATTAAAAGTGACACTTTCGATCATTTCAAATCTTTCGTCAAAAGAATTCAAAAATCAAAAGGGATTAAAATTAAAAATATAAGAAGTGATCATGGCGGAGAATTTGAAAATAATGAATTTGAACATTTTTGTACAAAGAAAGGTATATATCATAATTTTTCGTTTCCCAGAACTCCACAACAGAACGGAGTTGTAGAACGGAAGAACCGAACTTTACAAGAATGTGCAAGAACATTATTGAACGGAACCACCTTACCAAAACATTTTTGGGCGGAAGCTGTCGCAACTGCCTGTTATGTTTTAAATCGTGTGTCCATAAGACCTCTTACCAAGAATACTCCTTATGAATTATTTAACAAAAGGAAGCCTAAAATCTCATACTTCAAAGTTTTTGGTTCCAAGTGCTTTATTTTAAATACGAAAGACCAGCTTGGCAAATTCAATCCAAAAGCCGATGAAGGAATATTTGTCGGTTATTCGGAACGAAGTAAGGCCTATCGAATATTTAATAAACGAACCAAAACTATTGAAGAATCACTTCATGTCTCTTTTGATGAAATCTATCAGCATCCTCACACTATATCAGATGATTACGAATCAATAGTCACTGACAATCCAATCATCACAAATATTGATTCTGACTCGGAAATAATTATTGAGAATATTCCTCAAATATGTGAGTTACAATCACCACCAAGAATATTAAGTGACCATCCGGCCCAAAATATAATCGGTGAAATAACATCACATGTCAGAACAAGGAGTCAACTCAATCAAATGGGTCATGTCGCTTTTCTCTCAAATATCGAACCTAAGAATCCAAAAGAAGCTGCTACAGATGATTACTGGATCATTGCCATGCAGGAAGAACTAAATCAGTTTGAGCGCAATGACGTTTGGGAACTTGTTCCAAGACCAACTGATCAGTCAGTTATTGGTACTAAATGGGTCTATAAAAATAAGGCTGACGAATAAGGAAATATCACCAAAAATAAAGCTAGATTAGTAGCACAAGGATATAATCAGGAAGAAGGTATCAATTATGAAGAAACTTTTGCACCAGTTGCTCGACTAGAAGCTATTAGAATCCTATTATCTTTTGCTTGTCACCATAATTTCAAACTTTAGCAGATGGATGTCAAAAGTGCTTTTCTCAATGGATTTATCAAAGAGAATGTCTATGTCGAACAACCTCCTTTGTTCGTACATGAAAAATATCTTGACCATGTGTTCAAACTTAAGAAAGCTCTGTATGGTTTAAAACAAGCACCTCGTGCTTGGTATGAACGACTACGTAGCTATCTTATTAACTCAGGATTTCAAATAGGCAAAGTCGATCAAACTTTGTTTATTAAACATTCTCGAAAAGATATTCTAGTTATCCAGATATATGTAGACGATATCATCTTTGGTTCAACAAACGATAAACTCTGCAAGGAATTTGCAAGTATTATGACCAAAGAATTCGAAATGTCTCATATGGGAGAACTATCTTATTTTCTTGGACTTCAAATAAAGCAACTTTCAAACGGTATTTTTATCAATCAAGAAAAATACTGTGAAAACCTTATCAAACGCTTCGGATTAGAAAATACATCTGGTAAACCAACTCCTATGAGTACAACTACACATCTTGAAAAAGATGAAAGTGGTAAGAATGTTGACCAGAAATTATATCGAAGCATGATTGGTTCTCTTCTTTATCTTACAGCTAGTCATCCAAATATAATAATGAGTGTTTGTTTATGTGCTCGTTTTCAAGCCGATCCGAAGGAATCACATCTACGAGCAGTGAAACGTATAATTCGTTATCTTAATAATACCAAAGATTTCGGTCATTTTTATCCAAAAGAATGTCCATTTGAATTAGTATCATATAGTGATGTTGATTTCGGTGGCTCACGAACGGATAGAAAAAGTACAAGTGGTACGTGCCATTTTATTGGAAAATCACTTGTCTCTTGGTTTAGTAAGAAATAGAATTGTGTTTCACAATCAACATGTGAAGCTGAATATATATCAGCAGCTCTCGCTTGTACTCAAGTACTATATATGCAACAAACACTTCAAGATTTTGATATTCATTTATCAAATTCTATTATATACTGTGATAACACTAGTGCTATAAATCTCTCTAAAAATCTAGTAAATCACTCTAGAACCAAACACATTGATATCCGTCATCATTTCCTTCGAGATAATATTGACAAAGGAAATATATGTCTTGAATATGTCCATACTGACAATCAATTAGCGGACATTTTTACTAAGCCTCTGTTCGAATCTAATTTTATTAGATTACGAAGAGAGCTTGGTTTAATTTTAAGAAAAAATCTTGACTAGGTAATTTCTAAAGAACGTCTTCTTTTTAGTTTTTCTTTAACCATAACTTTTGCATAAACTATTTTTTACATTAAATATAAGCCACTGCTTGATTTAATGGTTAATTCTCTTTACTCATTTTTCATTCTTTTCTTTTAGTGATTGTCCTTTCCTTTCTTATTTTATAATTTCAGTTTTAGAAGGAGAGCTATTTTTAGAGTTAACATAAAGTCTCTGCTTATGTTTTCTTGGTCAAAATTTTCTATTAACTCACATCCATAGGTTTATACATAAGAAACTTGTATATAAGCTTGCAAAAATTTCATATTTTGTTCATCTTTTCTTATCTAACCATAATATTCTATACAACATTCCGTATGGCTCACATTTGTGATAAATGTGCTCAAGAATCACACATTTCTATTACGAGTTCTGAGTCGGAGGAATATTATTCTCCTACAACACCAAAACAAAAACCAAGTTGTCATCATCAATGCTCTTGTATTTCTGATAATACTCCAAATTCAAAACGAGTGAAGAGGACACTGTTTTGTTCTCCTCGTACCAAAGCACAAATCGATGAGATTCACCACTATCAGAAACATCAAATAGATCTTCAGAGACAGCTCCATTATGGGCAAAGTCAACTTTATCATGAGCAACAACGGACATCGGCACGATTATCCGTTTTAGAAAAGTTGGCAACATTTTTTTGTAGTTCCAACAAGCATGATGTGCATGAACCAATGTCGTCTAGGCCATCAACATCTAAAAGTCCTAACTCTTGGGATCGGAACTATGAGAAGAATGAAGGTGCTCAGAAACACTGGCGTCCATGGTCAAAACGTATTGAAGGAAACAACGATAATTCTAATGACGAACCTTCCACTTCTCATTAGATTTATATATAGTTATTATATCTTTATCTATCACTTGTGTAATAACGGTTATATTTTGTATTAAGAATGAAATATAATATATAGCTTGATATATTATAAAAAAAAAACTTGCAAAATAAAACGTTCTTACTCAGCATGCAAAACCGGTCGACCGCCCCATTTATAGCCGGTCGACCGTTTGCTCTCTGGTTGAAAACGGTCGACCGGCCATAATTCATTGGCCGACCGGTTGACGTATTTTCAGTTTTTATATATATATCTATGCATCATTTTCTTTCTACCCTCCTTCTCTTTTGACTCAAGCTGTTATTTTTTCCCAAAATCACAAACCCTAGTTTCCTATTTTCAATTCCCAAATCTCAAATCTTCCAACAATGGCTCCTCCTCAAAAGAAATCCAAGAAAGGGACATCCTCTGAAACTTCATCTCTGAGCATCTGCGCCAAAAAGTGGCTTGAAAGTCCAATTGCTGTAACAAGATAGAATCAGATGACAAATTACAAGTTTCATCCAGGCTCTTTCATCAAATTTGATGATTTCACGGCATATGGAGTTCGGAGGTTAGCCAATAATTCCAACATTACTCCATTGATAGATTTTTCAGAAAATAATGTGGAGATAAATCATTTGATGATCAAATTGTTTTATGCCAACATGAATCTCGACGAGTATCAACCTGATAATCTAAACGGAGTCATCTGGTCTGTCGTCTGTGGCAAGCAAATTTTTCTTACTCATGCTAGAAGTGCCTCTATACTTGGTATACCAAATCAAGGCGATGAGTTCTCATCTACTTTCTGCGAAGTATTCACTCGCAATAGTACCAGTCATCAGTTCATAGAAGACAATAGTGATGGCACAAAGTCTATTGGACTTCGACCCATAGCCAGACTACTTCATCGTGTTTTGATGCATTCTCTTTTTCCTAGACTTGGAAATTATGATGCTGTATATAAAGAAAACTTCAAAGCTCTCTATGCTATTTATGGTGAAATCCAAATCAATTGGGTACACATGCTTTTGATGAAATTCTCAAGGTAAATAACTCTACACGACCTTATTTCTTCTACAATGAATATATCATGCGACTTTTGTTAGCTTGTGGGGTAAAGCCTCCTGATTCTGCAACCTCAAAACCAAAACGCATTGATTCCATAACCATCAAACGAATGAAGCTTCCTCCACCTTATCTTGAGATTATGCCTTTTGAAGAATGGCAACAAAGAGGACCAAGAAAACAAAAAGCAACTTCCTCTCGTCCTCATTCCGATGAAGTAAAACTATTAAAATCAAAATCATCCACAAAAGAATCACTTGAAACTATTGCGCGTAACCAATTTTTGCTTGAATCACGTCTCAAGCGCATGGACTCTAAAATTGATAAGCGCTTCAATAAGGTCAAGTCATTCTTTGGTATGCTATGGGATGCTATATCATGTTCCACATCCACCTCTGTTCAAGCACAAGACCCAGGAAAACGTCCTGCTGCTCCTGTTTTCACCTGGACATCATCTGACGAGTCTACTGGTATGAGTGGTCATGGACATGGAGAATCATCTAGAGGGAACAATGATGAGGAAGAAGAACAAGATGATGATGATGACGACGATGATGATGATGAAGAGGAGATACGATCTGCTTCATCTTAGATTCTATTATGGTTTAGCACCTTAAAAACATTCATCGACACTTGTACTAAATAGTGTCGTTATTCTTATTTTTCGTTTGACATTATGGTCTGTATTATACTCTGTTATGTTTTGGATGTGTTAATGTTTTATTTTGCTATGCATATCATATTAATTACACTTCTCTACTATTCTAGTATCTGTTACTCCTTTTTGTTGATGACAAAGGGGGAGAAAGGGCTAACAATTGTTTGCAGGAACGTACATATATAAGAATTCAAAGAGAGAGATCACATACTCAGGGGGAGATTCAGATTTGCAGATATATATTGTCATCAATCAAAAAGGGGAAGAATGTTGAGTCACAAGTTTTATGAAGGTTTTGATTTCTGACAAATAAATAAAGGCGATCGACAAAACAAGGTCATTATGCTATAAAGAGCTACATATGGTACTCTAGATTGTAGGTTGATTATTTGATATTATAATAGTGATAAACTTGTTAAAATCTATCCTCAAATAATCATGTATTTCAAGGAAATCAATATATATACGACTAAATTGTAGTTGCACATTCAGTGTGCAACTTTACAGGGACCGATTGACCGGTCATAATATATGCGGTCGACCGTTCCTGCATAATTTGCACACTGAACGTGCACACATGCACATAACGTATATATATTTGAATTCCTGTCTACTGGTCACTTTTTAACTTGTCGACCGTTTTTAAACAGAAAGAAATTTTTCCAAAAGACACTTCTTTTCTCCAAAGGTTGCATCTCTTACCTTTCATCAAAGATCTTATCTCTTAATGGCAACTGTTCACAAAGAGTTACAGCCATTCTTCTCTATATAAACTCATCTAAATCGTTGATTAAAACAACATGATTGTATATGCTTTTTACTCTAATCTCTGATCTTACTTTCTACATACTCCTGCATTCTAAAAGCTCTCAATTATTTTAATTGCTTATTGAATCATTGAAATTATTTCATATCTTTTGATTCAATAAGTAATATACTTTCCGTAATCTTCACAAAACATCATTCGTATATTTTGAGGATAAGATTATAGGAAATTTGTACTACAAGTGACAAAACTGTGTTATCAAGAACACATACCGTCGACAAACAATTATATTCATTGTTGTTGAAGTCCTCTGTGTTGTAAGAGGCAAGTGTTGAAGTCCTCGGTGTTGTAAGAGGCAAGTGTTGAAGTCCTCAGTGTATTAGAGGCGTGAAATCCTGTTAGTTTGCTCGGGTATTGTAAACCTGTTCCTCCGGGTGAAGCGAGGTAGTTAATAGTGAAAATCCAGATAGAAGTCTGGGACTGGACGTAGGACGGTGCTCCGAACCAATATAAAAATCTCTGGTGTGATTTTTCTATTTTTATTTTTACTTTGCTACTATCATCTATTTTCCGCATTTATATTATAGTCCATATTACACGATCCGTGTGTACTATATTAGCACATATAATCGTATACACACCGCACTTTCAAGTAGATGTTGGAGTTCAAGTTCAAGCCCCAAAACCAGTGGATTTTGGTAAGTTGTGCAAAGACTATACTTCTCTATGAGGAAAAGTTTTCTTGAGAACAGAATCAACCATTGAAGTGCATAGATGGATCGACGCTTGTAGAAGGATATTTGGTGATTTGGGAATTGAGGACGCAACTAAGTGGAAGCTTGCATCAAGACAGCTTCAAGGGAGAGCTTCTGATTGGTGGAACTCTATCACCATTAATACTCTATAAGAAGAGATTACTTGGGAGCAATTCCAAGCTAGATTTTAAGCTAAGTTCATTTCTACAGCTCAGAAATCTGTTCTGTTTAAGAAGTTTGTGGAACTCAAGCAAGGTGGAAGACCAGTTCTTGAGTATGTTTCTGAGTTTGAAGCTTTGTCCAAGTATGCTCGGTCGTATATTGAATCTCCTTATCAGAAGAATGAGAAGTTTTTGACAGGCTTGGACACTTATCTTGGGAGATAGTTGGTGGATCATCTGGATGATCCGTTTGAGAAGCTTGTGGAGAGAGCTCTCAGGCATGAGAATCTGTTTCCTAAGGAAGGATCTGTTGTTGCTGTGGCCAAGGAGCAAGGTTGAAACAAGAAGAGAATGCAGCAACAGCAGAAGGGTAAGGATGGCCAGAAGAAGCCGAAGGGCTAAGTGATTTGCTACAATTGTCGGCAGAAGGGTCATCTCTCCAGAGATTACAAGAATCCGAAGGTGCCGGTGAAGTGCCACAACTGTGACAAGCTGGGGCATATTAAGAGGAATTGTCCGGAACTGAGGAAGGATAAGAAGATTGTGCAAGCTTATGCTTTGGGGGCTATGCCATCGTCTTTGAAAGCTCCTACTGCAGATGAGAAAGGGAAGAACGTGGTGGTTCAAGGTACTCTTTCCATTTGTGGTGTTCCAATTAGAGTGTTGTTTGATACTGGAGCGTCGCATTCCTTTGTTTGTAATGAACTTGTAGGCCGGTTGGGTTTGGAACCGGATATTGTTGATAGACCATTGGTTGTGACTAATCCAGTTGGGGGTTCGTCTTGTTTGTGTATGGTATGCCGTGGTCTACTTGTATCGAGTCATGATTGCTCTTTTGTTTGTGGTTGTTTTGTTCTGAACTTTGCGGGGTTCGGAATTATTTTGGGTATGGACTGGCTCAGGAAATATGTGGCAAATGTTGATTGTGAGAGGCTTGAGGTGACAGTCGAGAATGTGGAGGGGCGAAAGGTTGTGATACGATGTAAGCATGAGGAAGGCGTCTTCATGAGCTTCATGTATTCGCTGGTTGTTCCACGGGATGGACTATCATCGGTACCTGTTGTGAATGGATTTGAGGATGTCTTTGACGAGGTCAAAGGATTACCGCCGCATAGGGAGATCGAGTTTTGTATCGATCTAATTGAGGGAGTCAGACCTGTTGTGATGCCTCTTAGGCGAATGGCGCCTAGGGAACAGCAAGAGTTTAAGGTGCAAGTTGATGACCTTTTGCAGAAAGGATTCATTTGGCGTAGTGTGTCCGAATGGGGTGCACCAGTTGTGTTTGCAACCAAAGCGGATGGATCGTTGAGGTTGTGTGTGGATTATCGTGAGCTGAATAAAGTGACTAAGAAGAACAAGTATCCATTGCCAATAATAGATGACTTGTTTGATCAGCTTCACGAAGCTAAGGTGTTTTCTCAGATGGATTTGGCAACGGGATTTCACTAGTTGAGAGTAGCAAAGGATAGTGTTCCGAAGACTGCTTTTAGGACACCATCTGGTTTCTATGAGTGGCTGGTAATGCCGTTTGGTTTGACCAATGCACCAGCATATTTTGTGGATCTTATGAATAGGGTGTTCAGAGATCAGTTGGACAAGTTTGTACTTGTGTTCGTGGATGATATTTTGATTTATTCCAGAACTAAAGAGGAACACAAGACACACTTGTGGATTGTTTTGGAAATCTTGCGGAAACATCAGCTGCAGGCTAAGTTTTCGAAATGTCACTTCTGGAAGAGTGAAGTGAGGTTCTTAGGTCATGGTATCTCTGGAAATGGAATAGCGGTTGATCCCACTAAGGTGGCATCGATCCAGGATTGGGTTAGACCTAAGAATGCATCTGATGTGAGAAGTTTTCTTGGATTAGAAGGATATTATCGTCGGTTTATCAAAGACTTTTCCAAGATAGCTGCACCGTTAACAGGATTGACGAAAAAGAACCAAGTCTTCAGATGCGATGATAAGTGTGAGCAAGCTTTCAGAATCCTGAAAGAGCGACTGACAAGTGCTCCTGTTTTGACTATTCCAAGTGGAAATGATGAGATGGTGGTTTACACCGATGCATGTGGCACTGGACTTGGGGCAGTGCTAATGCAGAAGGATAAAGTTGTTGCGTATGCAAGTCGACAATTGAAGCAGCATGAAAAGAATTATCCGACTCATGATTTGGAGTTAGCGGCGATTGTTTTTGCTTTGAAGATGTGGAGACATTACCTATTGGGAGTTCGATTCGAGTTGTTTATAGACCATAAGTCGTTGAAGTATCTTTTCTCCCAAAAAGATTTGAATTTGCGGCAGCAACGATGGCTAGAGTTTTTAGCATCATATAATTTTGGTATAGCCTATACTCCGGGAAAGGGTAACGCGGTGGCTGATGCGTTAAGTCGAAGACATGCAGGATTGGGAGCCATGTTTTCGGAATGGAAGAGTCTTGAGTATTTGGCTGGATTTGACTTCAGGCCTAAATGTGAATTGGAACCTGAAGTGTTGGCAAACTTATCGATAAGACCTACTCTAGTGGAAAGAATTGGCGAGAGCCAAAAGCGAGATGATAAACTTGTCAAGATTATCCGAGATTTGGAATTTGGATCAGACCCAGAAAAGGATAAAGGATTTGAAGTCAATTGAGAGGGTTGGCTTCGGAAGCAAGGACGACTAGTTGTTCCCGATATAGATGGATTGAGAGATGAAGTTCTTAAGGAAAGTCATCACTCGAAGTTGACAATTCATCCAGGTGGAAATAAGATGTATCGGGATATGAAGAGAACCTATTACTGTGAAGGAATGAAGAAGGATGTTGGAAATTTTATTTCCAAATGTATGAACTGCCAGTTGGTAAAAGCCGAGCAGAAGAAGCCAAGTGGATTTCTTCAGCCATTAGAAGTTCCTACATGGAAGTGGGAACAAATATTAATGGACTTTATCGATGGTCTACCTAGAACCAGAGCAGGAAATGAAGGGATTTGGGTCATCGTAGATCGTTTGACAAAGAGTGCAAGGTTCATTCCTGTTCGATCAACTAGGACTGCATCGAAGTTGGCTGAGTTGTATGTCAAGTGGATAGTACGATTCCATGGTATTCCGAAGAGTATAGTGAGCGATCGAGACCCATTGTTCACTAGTGAATTTTGGAAGAGCTTCCAAGAAGATTTGGGAACCGAGCTGTGTTTGAGTACGGCTTATCATCCCCAAACGGATGGTCAGACCGAGAGATTCACCCGAGTTTTAGAAGATCTACTCAGAGCATATGTTTTGGATTTCGGAGGATCATGGGAAGATCATCTTCATTTGGTGGAATTTGCGTATAATAACAGTTATCAAACAAGTATTGGTATGGCACCATATGAGGCATTGTTTGGAAGACCGTGTAACTCTCCGACATGTTGGTTGGAAACTGGAGAAAAGTTGATACTTGGGCCAGAAATGATTCGACAGACTTTAGACTGTGTAGAGATCATTCGGCGACGAATGAAGGCAGCCCAAGACCGACAGAAAAGTTATGCCGATAAGCGTCGCAAGGATTTGGAATTCGACGTAGGAGATATGGTTTTTGTGGGGATTTCTCCTTTGAAGAATGTTATTCGATTCGGGATGAAAGGAAAGATGACTCCGAGATTTGTTGGACCATTCCCGATCATCGAGCGAATTGGAAAGCTCGCATATAAATTGGAGTTACCAGAAAAGATGGCGGGTGTGCACAATGTTTTTCGTGTATCTTATCTACGGAAGTATGTGCACGACTCAAATACAGTGGTTTCTGCTGATAGCTGTGAAGATTTAGAGGTTGATCCAGTTGTTACGAGACCTCGTAAGCCGCTTCGTGTTGTGGAAACCGACACGAAACAGCTTAGGAGGAAGACGATTACGTTGCTCAAGATACAATGGAGTGATGATGTTAATGACTGTACGTGGGAGGAGGAAGAGAGGATGAAGGCAGCTCATCCTGAACTCTTCGAGGTATGGCCCTAAGATGTCGTGACATCTCATGAATTTGTAACTTGTTCTAATCATAGAATTCTGCATGCTAGGTTAGTAATTGAATGCATGGTTTGTTGATTTCTATGGATGGTAGGCATGCAGAATAGTTTTGATTGCTCTTGTTTGTTTGGAATTTCGGGGGCGAAATTCCTAAGGGGGAGAGAATGTAACGACCCGTATTTTTACGGATCGAAAGATCGTAAAACTATCTATATTAGGTCGTTGATGTTGTTAAACCGTTTAGAGTATTTTTTGACCAAAGCTTAAGTTGTTCGGAGTGATGTCATGTTGTAGTTTGAATAGTGGAACGACTTATGGGAGTCAACGACTTAGTGCTTAAGTCACGTGGATGTTGGCTCGAGTAGAATTTGATCCGTGTTGTTGTTTAGGTCGTGTGACAGATAGGTCGGGTGGAGCGACTTATAGAAGTGTCGACCTAAGTGTATTTAGCGACCTATAGGAGTTAGAGCGACCTAAGGTATTGACCGACTTAAGGAGTTAGGTCGTTTGGAGGTTAGGACGTGTTATAGTTTAGGTCGGCCGAGCGACCTATAAGGGTTAGCGAGTTAGTGCGTTATCGGCTTAGGAGTGAGCGACATAGTAGGTGTAGCGACCTAATAGTAGGCGACCTAAGGAGGTGTTAGGTCGATAAGTCGCGACGTTGATAAGTCGCTAGGTCGGAGGCAGTGTTAGGTTGTTAGGTCGAGTAGCTGTGTTGAGGGATAGGTCGTAACTCGCGTACGAGTTAGGTCGCGCGTGTTTTAGGGCCGTTGGATGTGTTAGGTCGTGTGACCCTGTGTAGCGTTAAGTCGCATACCAGTTAGGTCGCACGAGTGGTAAGTCGCATGAGTGTTAGGGTGGCCGTGGCGTTATGTCGCGTGAGTGTTGTAGTGTTAGGTCGCGCATTAGCTTGTTTCGTTAGGTCGTATAAGTGATGAGTCGTTAGGTCGGGGTGGTTGATAGGTCGTAGGTCGAGATGTTTTAGGTCGTGGACGACTCATGTGGGCGGCGACCTAAGGATTTCCAGCCTATAAATAGAGGGGTTTGGTTCACTTTATGGCACCGGATTTTGAATCAACGAAGTGCTGCCATTTTTAGAGCTCGACTACAACATTTCTTCACTTCTTTTCTCCACTCTAATCTAGTGATTCCTTCCATCTAAATTGAAGATCAAATCAAAGATCCAAGAGCCAAAGTTGAATATCTCCATCCATCGAAGAGAGATTTCATCGTTTGAAGCGGAGCTTTGGAGGATCAAGCTTGATTCTTTGCTGTCCAGATCTGGAGTTGGTTGTTTTTGATGTGTTTAGGTGATTCGGTGAGTGGTGGTTATCTCTCACATGGACCCATAGGAGTATATTGGATCGGTGGTTTGTTTAGGTGTTAAAGATAGAGATTTCATGCATTTTTCTCAAGTCTGCATGTAGATCTATTGCTCATGATGATTTGACATCTATTTTACTACATGTTCACTTATGCAAGTTCATTCATCAAGTTGTAGAGATATTGTTCATAATTCATGCTTGTTAGAATGCATGAGTAGATTTGGACTCTTTATTTACGAAATTGCCATTATTGTTGTAATAGTTTATTTAGATCTTGTTTGAATGATTGATTACTTGGATTAATGTTTGATTTGATGGATTAGTTGATTGATAACTTGACTTGGACAAGTTGGTCGAAGATGATTCAAAAGCTAAGTGGAAAAGCTCTTGAATAAGGAAAGCTGCTTGTGGCATATGAAGCGGATGTTGAAGCTCATATGGATGGATTTGATGATGATGTTGAGATGGGACTTTGCCATGATGCGATGAAGCAAAGCATGATGTGAGAAAGCATTGGTTTAATCCAGACAGGATCATCCTAAGCATGTTGATAACTCGGTGATGTGGTCCGGGTTTGTGGATAATGGTTAGCTTGAGAGGCGCTTGAGCTAGTATGGGAATAGTCGTCGAGGAGGATGACTAGAAGGCTGAGATTTCATCGTTGTTGAAGGTTCTAGCATGCTCAAAGCAAGAGTACGTTGGGACGGGTCACGATGACGTTCCAAGCACGAGTCACGATGACGTGCTAGTACTCTGGACATATGCGATAGTCCTAGGCACGAGTCACGACGACGTGCGGAGCTACGTCTAGAACCGGGGTTACCATTTGCCCTTGGCAGGCGGTCATTCAACTAACGGGGAAATCAAGGCAATGATAACAGTGATAGCCAGAGTCATGGATGTTTGGATGTTTGGTTGTATTGTCGCTTGGGTCAAGAGCGATGTTTTCAGAGTGCTTATCTGATCTTGGTTTAGGCCTTGGGGGTTTGTACTTGGAAAACGCCGACCTTGACTCGAGTAATAATTACTTTGCTTTGAATGTATGAATTGCTATGTTTACTTCTGCTTAGTATGTCTGGGGGCTATCACTGTAGAAAGAGGTGGAGTGGGATGGTTGGGTTCCTATTCCTTTTACCCTTTATGCTCTTTTGGTATGTTTGATAGTTGATTTACTACTCACTAAGACTTTTGTCTGACTCAAGGTTTTATGTTTAACTCTTATTACCTTGGGCTGTTCATCCATGTTGGGATGGGCAGACTAGGTAGCAGGTGACAGGTGTTGTTCATAGCGGCCAACGATGTTGATGACGAAGACGAGCTGGAGGCTTTTGTATATTGTTTTCTTACTATATGTACTGGGTGTTCCGCTGTTTGTATATTCTCTAAGTGATATGTAGTGAGGCTTGATGTATTGACTTTGCTGATTGTTGTATAAAACTATTAGAGTTTATATGATGAGATTCTGTTATATGGAGCATCACTATGTATATTTTCTATTGTATTTTTTCCATGCGCTGTGAGTAATACGATAGAGTTTTCAGTTTTATCTTACCCTGACTATCGTCCATGGCTTCCTGGCACACCTTTCAGCGCACCATTTCCCTTTTTTAGTGCGGGAGTCATGGGCGGTCGTCACAATTGTTATATGCTATGTAATGCTTATGTAATTAATATAATTTATTCGTTCCGCTGTTGAAATTCTGATGTTGTTTCTTCTTTCTCTTCTTTCTTTTCTCTTTTCTATCCCTTTCTTTCATCAAGATGATGCGTCATTATGTTGAGATGAATGGTGGGTCGTCACAAATAAAATATAGTAGATAATAACTGACCTTTACACAAAAGCAAATATATATGTTTATATACTATATCACCAGAATACATCATCAAAGTTCAACAACATCAATAACATACAACTGGACAGTCATATAAACTTGTCCTCAAGACTGAATACACAGTGGAATAATAATCAAGTATGGAAGTACGTATCGCCATCCAGCTCGTCTCCTGAGCTCCACAGCATCATATCCTGTGTTCTATAATACTCGGTCTGACCCGAGCATTATAGTTAACTAATACCCGAGTCATTCTAGAATACCAGCATGAGAAAACCACACTCAAATTGATTGTTAAAGTTCCAAAAATCCTTTGAAACCAAAAGCATCTCGTAAAACAACGCCACAAATAAACATGTCGGGTTTTTACCTTACGATAGCTAAAACACTTTTTATTAAAATTCTCTGATATTATAATAGTGTTTATAGAAAGTAAAGTAGAATCTAGCTGAAATGCTTGCATCTCACGTTTCAGCAATAGTTGGTCATAATCAAAACCGTACGGACACGTAAGGAAAACGGATTTCCAACTAATGACTAGGCACTAGGGTACCCACCTGTCACGGTACCTGGTCTAGATCAGCATACCAAGGATCACTCCTAACCCCTTACAACACAAGACCGGGACTATCCCATACTGGATAATCCCGAGTAAGATCACTCCACGGTTGGGATCAGCAACCGCACCACTAAGATGAATAAAAGGGACATCTGGATAGGGATGACTCACCATAATGTGAGCTACCCACCTAGCCTTGATGCATAACCCCTGTTTTTCAGTCATTCCTGGTTGATGAGGTATGAGGCTAAGCGTTACCTTTAGAGAACTCATCTCTTAAAATGCTCATCACCCACTTGACAATGTTCTGAAAGCATTCATCCACACAGGTCCGTTCCGGGTTCGAACGGAACCGAAGGCACTACTCCTACAACATCCATTTTGGAAACATCCTCAGGATTAGTAGCGACTAGCCCTTGCACTTCGCTGCTCCATCTTCGAATCCAAACTCGTCTTACTCACGAAAACGTACAAACCAGATCAAAGTAGTTTTCTGGAAATAAATCCTGATCCCGGTCTCTTTCAAACGATCGGCACATTGGCCCATATTGATACTCAGTTATTTAACTATCAATTAACATTCACAACAACCATCAACCATAAATAATTTCACCAAATCATTTATTCACCTCAAAATATCTTCGCAAGCCCTTTGAAAACTGTTTTCAAACCATTTTCCTCTCACGGAATACATTTCCCAACTATTTTCTACTTCCACTGAAATCACCAAGTACAAATCTTTAGATTTCTAAATTAATTTTCAAACACTCTTTATTTTAAAATATCCTTTAAAACATTTAAACTAAAAACTACTTCAATACATTATTAAAATATATACTATAGGAATATTTGAAAATAAGGTTACTTTATAAAAGATAAAACTAAATTTCTCCTTTTTAAAGCAAAATACCAAGCCACTTTTTTATATAATTTCTACGATAATACATTTGAAAATACTTACTTTAGAATTTAAACATTTAGAAATAATAAATTTTCTAAAACATGCTTTTCTAAAACAACATAACTTATATTTAAAAATTTATTTTGAAAACGTACTTGGCTATCCAGGAAAATATACTTTTCTTCACGCCCTTTAAAAAAATAAATCATTATTTATTTTTAAACAAATTTACCCATTCCTTTAATAAATTCCCTCCGTGAATTTATCCTTCCAAATATCCACTGATATATTACTTCACTTTTATAAACCCAGTTTTATAATTCCTTAGTCTCGTTTCCCTTAAAAATTCTAATTTTAAATACTTAAATAAAATTTCAAATTGATTTACAAAATTACTCCATTTGAAATAAAATCCTTTACTTACTCATTTATTTCAAAATCCATTAACTTCAGATTTTATTTCTTCATTTTGATTTTAAATCTTTTAACTGAAACATACCAATTTCAGATTTTTCCAAATTTCTTCTTTATTCCTTTAAATAAATTATAAACCTTAAAGTTTAAAATAATTCTTTATCCCTTTAAATAATATCACTTAAGTTTTATAAATCATTATTTTCTGTTTATTCAAAATCCCCTTTTCTACACTCGAAATTATTTATTAGGATTTTTAAAATCACTTTTGATTCTTGTCCAGTTCATTCTTAAAATTTATTTAAATTCTCAACGATTATTTTACTTAAAAATTCACTCTTTTATTTTCTTTTCAAAAATCAAATTCTTTATATTTTGATAACTCGGTGTACTGAAATATATTCAAGCAAACCATAACATTAAATATTCCAATATAATTCATCACAGAATATCAAATAATCACAACAGAGAATATTAAATAATCTAGATAATTTTGAGGAATCCAGTTGGATCCCTCCAACCTGTTTCCCTACATCCACAGAATGTTAGCACATTACCAATTCCACTTCAAGGTGGAATATCGCAGTATATGGGATTAATATAATATCATCGGCTATTATGATGCGCATGTGATCTCATCCGCTATAAAAGGTGAGAAATCAATCATTCCAAGTTATATTATATACTATAATATAGCATATCAAATCAATTCAGCCATTCAACCAATTATTTAAATTTAACTCTTTAAATTTAAATAGTCACCGAGAAGAGTGAGATCAACTCACCTTTTATCTTGTTGTTTGCAATCCATTCCAAACGGCTTGTTTCCTTCTTGATTTTAGGCCTTATATAATCATTATATGATTTCATTAATATTAGGAAAAATCTAACAATTTATTTACCACTTAAATAAATTTTAATTAACTAATTTTAAATAAATAACTAGCCTAATATTTTTTTTCAGTACGCAACTAATAATAGTTTCATTAGCTACCAAATTTACTTTACTGCTAACCACTTTTTTTCCAAACCAGCTTTTACTATATATATTATATTTAAGCTAAAATACGAATGCGAACATATTTATTCCTACTGTTCAACATTAAAAATTTATATTTTCAAAAACATACATACATATATATATATATATATATATACATATGTTCCTACTGTTTTAGTTTAAATGTGTATTTGAATGTGTGTATATATAATTACCAGATTAAAAGTAGAATTATGTTTACTGCAACTAAATTTTTCTGATTTCAGCTTCCTGTATATATATACATATAACCCATTATATAATTTTACTTGTCTGTATTCATTAATTTATTAGAATAAATTACCTCCAACGCAGGTCAAATTGAGCAACGAAGATGTTGCCTCCCTGAAGCCCTTGCCATCGCCGGAGTCTGCCACTTCCAGCTTGCTCATGAACGAGCTCCACTTCCCAAAGCTAATCACCAAAGCCCTACTGCCTTGTGAATCCCACTGCTCGATCGAGCCAGAGCCTAGCACTCATGCATGAGCGCCCCCTCAGCCCCGCCGTCGCGTGGACTAACGCACGTCGAGACCTTCTTCGAAGCAGATATGCATGACCCAAAACCCTCTAGCCTATTTCGCTTCGTCGCTCGAGTCGACGTCGGAGGAAGAAAAGATGCGGCCCTAAATCGAGATGCGCCATGATGATTTATACAAGGGAATTCGTCGATTTTGATTTGAATTTTCGATAGAATTATCGGCCATTATTTTAAAGGTTCTTGATTTTAAAGAGGTAAGGAACGAAAATAATATACGCGATAAAAAAAGATGGCTCGGTATTCCTTTATGTACTGAAATCGACTGAAAGAAATGCTCATGATTTGTATTGAGGTGGAAGGTTGCGTGAGGAAGATGCCTTGCCCTAAAAAGGGGAAAGTGTGTTGAGGAAGAAATGGGCAAAAAGTTCTGACGTGAGATAGAAAATAGGCTAACGTGAAGGAATGTCGGCTGGTGAAGGTTGCTTGTATGAGAATCTACATATATAATTGAATTCAAATTATCTCAATGAATGCAACTTCCAATATCGAACCCTAACAAGGCATGCCGCTAGGCATTTATAATGTTATACCCCTATTCCGAACGTAATGAAAAAGGTTTCGAGTCCTAATTTGATCGTATGTAGAAGATAGCTTTTTGGACCCAGTTATTATATTGGATTCAATTTAAATTTTAGCGCGTTTATATATCGTATGCTCACAAAATAATTCCAATCACTACGAAAATTGAAATCTGATAATAATACTCTATTACGGATCCAATGGAACTGGTTTCGTCAAATTCCGAGACTGTGCCTCGGAAGGCTATTTTGAATCTCAATTTAAACGATATATTTTTAAAATAGAACAAATCACTTCCAAATCGAATTTTAACACTTCTATTATCTTCAGTATTATCAATATGAATTTTATAAGCCTTCAAATTATTTTTAACAAGCAAAAAACAAAGATTTCATATTTTGCCCAATTCCCAATTATTTAATTTAATAATTAAATTACCCAATAAATAGTGATATTTGAAATTCAAGTTAAAAGTTCACTTTTAAATATTTAAAATCAATTAAATATTCCAATTTGAAACACCCAAAAATTTCGGGTCGTCACAACTTGTATAGGATTTCATAACTTTATTTTAAAATTTAGTATGACTTAACTTTATTTTGAAGAAAAATAGTTTATATTCTATAAAGTAGTTTTATTTGAAACATTTTAAAAGTGCATATATTTTAAATAAAGTATTTAAGTAATTTAAATTTTTTAATGTATTTCCAAGAATAAGGGATTTAAATTATTTTATATCTAAAGTATTGGTACTTAGATGTTTCATAGGAAGTAAAGATTTGGGAATTTATTCCATGAGAAGAGTAGGGTTTGAAAACTGTTTCCAAAAAGGGTTAAAAATGGAAATATTTCTTGCAAAGATATTTTTGAGGATAATGACTAATTTGGGGAAAATTATTTATGTTTGATGGATATTTGTGAATATTAATTAGTAGTTAAATCACCGACTATCAATATTGGACAATGCGTTGATCGTTTCGAAGATACCGAGATCGGGATTAATTTCTCAAAAACCACTTTGATCCGTTTTGTACGTTTTCGTGAGGAAGACGAGTTCGGCGTGAAAGATGGAGCAGTGAAGTGCAAGGGCTAGTTGGTACTAATCCTGAGGATGTTTCCAAAATGGATGTAGTAGGAGTAGTGCCTTCGGTTTCGTTCGAACCCAGGACGGGCTTGCATGGATGTATGCTTACGGAACATCGTCAGGTGGATGATGGGCATTCTAAGTGAAAAGTTCTAAAAGGTAACGCTTAGCCTCAAGCCTCATCAATCGGGAATGACTGAAAATCAGGGGATATGCAGCAAGGATATGTGGTAGCACCCATTAGGGTGAGGTCATCCCTGTCTAGATGTCCCTTTTTATTCGGCTTAATGGTGCGGTTGCTGATCCCAACCGTGGGGTGATCTTACTCGGGATTATCCAGTAAGTGGTAGTCCCAGTCTTGTGTTGTAGGGGATTGGGAGAAATCCTCGGTACGGTGATCTAGACCACGTACTGTGACAGGTGGTACCCCAGTGCCTAGTCATTAGTTGGAAACCCGTTCTCCCTACGAGCTTTTTACTAGTTTTGTTTGTATAACCCACTTTGTGGCTAGTAGATGGAATTTAATGAATGTAACAATTTTGGCTATTTGAATAAGTATTTGTAAATAGACCCTATTATAATATCATAGGATTTTATAAGAAATGTTTTAGCTATCTTAAGGTAAAAACCCAACATGTTTATTTGTGGCGTGGTCTTACGAGATGCTTTTGATTTCAAACGATTTTGAAACTTTAATAATCAATTTGGGAGTATTTTTATCAGCTGTCATTCCAAACTGACTCGGGTCTAATTTCATTATAATGCTCGGGTCAGACCAGGTATTATATACACAGGATAGGATGCTTGGAAGCTCAGGAGAGGAGCTGGAGACTGAGACATATTATCCGTATTTGTTTATATCCGCTACTGTGATTGTACGAAATTGTCAGGCTAGTATTTGTTGTTTGTTTGTGATACTCCGATGGTGTATTGTATAAAACAGATATAGTTTTCATTTTGTGTAAAGATCTGATATTATGTATTATATTTCCTTCCACTGCGATTGTGAGATTCTGTTATTGTTTAGTTCCTTCTTTCTTCTATCGTCTTTCTTTCCCTCAACTACTTGTCTTTTTTGACACTCGATCGTCGGCATAGTATACTGTGGAATATTTTGTGTCGATCTTCATGGGTCGAGAAGGGTGGGTCGTCACATTTGTAGTTCATCGATTTAATTATATAATTTAATATATTACATTGCAATTAAATTACAACTATGCCATATCTTCTTCCTCAATTGCTCTGCTTTAACCTGCATAGCAAAAATAAATGCACGGCCTTGGTTCCCCAACCATGATACGTAGCTTCGGTTAATGATACTTAATGCTGATTACACCTTTGAACTTCCCTTCCTGACTTGCTTCCATCCATCATCATTTCCCTCTACTCGAACCTCTCCCCTACACCGTGATCCCTAGCCAGCGCCATTGCACATGGCCAACTTCATGGCCCATAAGATGTGACCGGAGCCATAAAAAAATCACCACTGCCCTTCTTTGCTTCTTCGAGCTCGAATATGATCTTGATACCTCCAGTCTATCACCACAATGATCGATTGCTCTAGCCCTAGTTTGCTAACACCCACGACTTCCATTGTCAATCATTCCTAACATTACCGCAACCCCAAGAATTCCATTCACATGAAGATCTCATCAAGCTGAGATTTTTATAGCTTATTTCATGATTTTTAGTTTGGTAGTCCATTAGATATTGATTTTATTTTTTTAATATTGGTTTTCCATTTTTTTTCTTGCTCTGGTTTTTAACTTGCTAAAAGAAGAAGAAAGGGTACAATACGACATAGATATGGAGGTATGGGTGTATGGCATGGAATGTGTAGAGGTATGGGTATGGGAATGGTCATAGTTAGATATGGCTATATAATATACACACTATATACATATATATATTGAATTTAAATTCTCAAGCTATAAAACGGTCGAAAATTTTGAATTCCAAATGACACATGCCGCTTGGCGTTGTATTTGTCGTACCCATATTTTTAACACAATGAAACTTATCTCGGGACCTAATTCGATCGTATGTAGAAGATAGCTTTTTGAACCCAATTGTTATATTAGATTTTTAATATTAAATTCCATGCGTTTCGATATCGCACGTCCAAATGATATGTCCGATCGTCATGAAATTCATTATCATCCAATAATATTCTATTATGGACCGAGTGAAATAGGTTTCGTCGAAATCGAAAATGGTGTCCCCAAAGTCTATTTTCATAAGTTAATTAAAACGAATTATTATAAAAACCAAATTAATCACTTTTAAATTTATATTGAAATTTTTATTATCTTCATTCTTATTAAATAGAATTTTGAACAAGTTTTGAAATCAATTTTATCCAACTAAAGACCCAAGATTTGATTACTTTAAGAATTTCACTTAATTAATTCAATAGTTTAATTATCCAATAAATTGTTGTATTTGAAATTCAAGTTATAACCTATAAATTAACTTTTCGATATTTAAAAATAATTAAATATTCCAATCTCAAATGACTGAAATTCAAGGTCATTAGAGTAATGGTCAAAATTCCAATACCATAATATTCAACTTTATAGTCCAAACACAAAGTCCTTGGTTCAATAATAACAATTAATATTAACCAAACTGCTCTGACCAGAGACTTTGACATTGCGTGACATCAATTGAGCGTGATACTAACCCATATAACTAAGGAGATGAATCCTCTCTTGAATAGCGTTTCACTTCCAATGCTTTCAATTGGACTAACTATACTCGTTCAATGAAACTTTCCATGATTTAATTATAATCAAAGCGGAGTTTCGACATCGATGATCAAAGGTATTCTCAAGTCAAGAAAACTATGTAAATTTGTCACATCAATATTATCTTTTTGACCTTTGTTATATTAACCAACAGAAAACTATCGAGTGGGCCATTCCGTAGGTATCTAATAACTGTTAGTAAAAACCTCTAGGTGCCTCCCAACAGTCGTGAATAATACACCGTCCAAAATTTAGAGAGCGTTACGCACTCTAGTCTAAACGGATACATCGATATCTAGTTTCCATGCATCTTGACTAGGAACATATAAAATGGTATGTTTGCTCCATTATGATAAATTACTTGGTTACACATATTGCAACTATTATCGCAAATATACCATTTATACTATTAAATATACTTTTACTTAAATTGTTTAATTAATATAACCACATTATATTAAGTATATAATAGAAAGAAACACCTTTATTGCGAACTAGATTGGTCAACGAGTTAGATATATGTAACAAATTACATAATTGCCCCTTGGGCATACCCCTGACTCTGCCAATCTCCCACTTGCACTTAGGGTCAATTATGGAATCTTATTTCAACTTCTCCAATTGGTTTCCCAAATCAATTGGGTCAATTCCTTTGTAAATGAGTATGCTATTATATTTCAATTATCTACTCTGTCAACCAACTCTCTCCGACAATGATAAACTGCTTTATCATGTGGAACAATTCGGAGTACGTCTCTTGACCTCTAGGGAGTTCTAAGTTCTGTTATGAAACATATCACATCATTGTTATCATATAACAATGTTATGATATTCTCAACATTTGGAGACAGCTCAGTTATAAATTTGGGCACTTATAATTTTATATACATTATTTTTATTGCAAAAATATTAAAGGCGGTGTACATAGCCTTTTCATTGCATATGCCACAGTCTTTCATTTTGTATGTTTCCAACTAAAGATTCTTAACTTGAATTTATTGTTGACATACTAAATTCGTATCACTTATGAAGTTTGAGTCTGAACACTTCTTCATAAGATGTTTTTTTGGTTTCTGTAAACCATTATGTAGTATTTCACATGTACATGAAAACACTTCAAATAACCATTCGGTAACATTAATTTGGCTTTGATATTTGCTCCATATATCAAATACAGAAAAAAATCACGATATCATAGATAACATATAATGTATGATAATTCCTATTGCTAATGCATAAGGAGCTCATCTTATGTTCAGTAAATTTTTTTAATAAGGTGTCTTTACATATCGTTTTGGGACATTCCTTATATCTTTATACATTTTATAAAAGTATCACTTACGAATCGAAAATTGAGTACTAAAACAACCAAGGTTGATTTTAACACAAGTATGTTACTAAAATCAACAATATGTTGTTTCATAGTTTAGAATTATCAATGTACCTTTTAACGTTCTTTCTTATGAACACATTCTTCCCCTACACTTTGGTTGAAAGTCAAACTATTTTATATTTCTATTGGAATGCTTACTCAATTTTGATGCTTATCAATGATACTTTCACATCGTTTCTTGGATCATATCCAAAGACTTACAAACCCAATATCACTCCTACTGAATTCGACACATTTTTGGTTAACACGTGTAAATGGCTTACTCTAAATCATTATTTCGAATTTTTGTTTCAATACACATGTACCGAATCACTAGGAGTTATCAAGCGATAATTTTGTGAGTAAATCAGAATTGACTTGAGCATGTTGAATATCGAATCTATTATGCTAGTTTTAACAATTGAAATTTGTAGTATTATTCTTATCGGCATTGCTCATTTAACTCCAACTGCATTAGTCTTTCTCATAAGGACACAGTCGTGGTTGATGGATCATATTCCTTATGACAAACAAAATCTATATTTGGATAGCGCATTTGGAATTCTTTCGGATTTTCGCAGCGTACCATATAGAGTCAACACTCTTAGTGGTTTAATTAAGCAACCTAGGATTATATATTTTTTAACATTAATAAGAATATCATAGTGTCTCCTCGATGTACAAGCATACTTATTAGACATTTCTAATGCCATCTGTTCATTTAGGTTAGTTAATTTCATTTCATCTCCTATAATCAGATCTATCTATGGATTGTATCCAATTCCATTTTACTACCAACAATTCCTTGAAGAAATTCCTTCAAGATGAAGACGGTATGTCTTGAAACAATAATTGTTTCTCTATGCAATAGAATAGGTATTCATAAACGTTCTATGAATTTCTTTATTTATAAAACTGATTTTCTTTTAGTTTACAAAAATTATGTTCGAAACATAAATATGTCATCCAATGACAGTCTTTTAAAAATCCTTTTGGGGTGATTCATAGAAGATTCCTCATGAACAACTATTACATGCAATGTTTCAAATCATACAACCTGCCAATTCATTGGCCTAGGATATTTTGGAGTTTCATATAAACCGTAATCTTATAAAAATTTATAAACTGTTATTGTAATGAAATAATGTTAACCTAGTGTACTACTCTTATGTACGTTACCTTGTAAAAAGAAACTTACACAACTTCACTTATAATTAATCGTACACTGTCCAAAAAAGATTACTCCATATCGTTGCATCGTTAAGTATCACATGGAGCACGAATTTTGAGACCGAATCTTTATTTATTTTAGGAATGTTTGGAACGCTTTCCAATATACTCACCCATTTGATCAAATCATATCATTTCTACCACATATTGTTTCATTTACTTTTGTTTTTTTATTCTATAAGTTCAACGTAGATATACTACATGTATATCAAATACACATATCTATGTCAATGATTACTCAATGGTGAATATGACGAAGTATGTGAAACTATAAATAATCTTAGATACTTTTGTATTTTATAATGCATCACTTTAAAAAAGTACCACATTATAGGTTTATTTCATAACGAATATTCATAATATTCATATTGAAATATAACTATATATTTTTTCAATCAATATCGAAAATAGTCATTATTTCATAAATAATGTATGGTAAGTTTTACGAAAGCAAATTTCGCACCATGATGCAATGAATAAGTGCTATATGGCTTGCTCCCACTATTTCCACCATTACTATAATAGCATACTAAATTCAGAGGTCCAACATTCCCTTAATACCATTTATTTTATTTCATATACCACAACTATTTATAGTGGAGAATTTATTGATCAAAAATCTCGAGCTCAAAGATATAAATCCCATAGAAAACAACTTTCTATATGAAAATATATTTCAAAATAGAAATTTTATTTCTTATTCCAATATTAAGTATCATAATTTTACAATTCTCATTTCCAATGTTTCTTTATGAAGCAAAAATGACTATTCGTTCTTTTCATCCCATCTATACCTTAAATTACATCTATTCTTAAACATTTTTTTCAGATCGTCAAACTATTCAAAAGAAACCTTAATACAATGCCATAACAAACTCTTTACAAAAGCGCATCGATTGTCCTTAATATTTAAGGGCTCAAATATGTTTCATTTTACGTAAACTGAAAAAATAACATTTTAGCGATCGAGTTCATAGGTCTACCTTGTTGTTTGGTCTTGTGTTACATTAACACAATATGATCCTTTTGTAATCAATCAATTTGGAATGATCTCATAATACTGTTTGTTGGCTTATTTCCAATGAACTATATTCATTGAAGTATCGTACATTACGATTTGTGATCGTTCACCATATAACATTCATATATGATAGTATATGGAACAAATATCTATTCTCTCTTATTTCTTTTTGAGTTCGAAAGTTATAGAATGCAATACTTGGACTGAACCAAATAAGCACACAAGTGACCATTTTACGAATTTATTGATTAGTTGTAAAATTAGACACTTGCATGGGCATATAAAACATTAACATGCAATAGGCATTTATTTTTTGGTATTACATTTCCATTTGTCAACTTCAATTCAGTTTGTTTGGATATGTTAATTGATAAATGTTTTATCAATCATATTAAAAGCATAAATGTATCATTGCGTATGATTATAACATTATTTTAGCATATGTTCTTACAATAGTAGAAAGGTTAGATGTTACTATAATGACAAGGGAATTTTACCCTTGAAAAATGGTACTAATACATCAACTGTATCGGATGCCGAGAAATCAAATGCTGGAAAAACCGATTGTTAAGGAAAAGAAAGAAGGGAGAAGATAAGAAGAAAGCCAAATCATACAACGGAACAAATAATCTATAATATACAACACATCATTACACAAAAGTCAAACTATAGTATATGTATATAGACATCGATTAAAGTATACTAATCCATTTCAGCTTAGACCGTTATAACAGTTTATCCTTACAATTGCTGATAAATACCATCTATGAATACAACGGAAAAATAATCATACATGTTAAATAACCATATATGTTAATACGTACTTGAGCCTCCAACTCGTCTCCTCAAGCTCCAAGTATCCAGACTAATCTCTAAAATCTCGGTCTATCCCGAGGTGGGATTTGTATACAATGAATCATCTGCTCTTGCACGGGAACGTAATAGGGTCTCATCTGCTTCAGGGGTGGAAATATATCCGAACCAATAATATAAATATAGTAAATCATTCGTACAATCATTCAATTATTTTTATTAACTATATATCATACTAGTTAACCAAAAAGGAGAGTTTAACTCACCGAAGTTTTTCTGTTGTCGCCAAGGCCTTTCGGTTTGGAATTTAAATCAAATGACGTTTGATTTTAGCCCAATTTTCAACAGTCTCCAAATTCATCTAACCCGGCTCCATCGCGAAGCTTATGTTACCACGAGCGCAACACAAAAATTCATGCCTTAATCTAATCTCGCATGTAAAATTTATTAAATAATTAAGTTACCAATAATTAAATTAACAATAAAATAAACTAATTATTAGTTTAAACTTTAATTTCATTTGTTTCCTTCTTCCTAAACATCATACACATGTGCATAGAGATACGCAAACACTCAGGCCAACTTCTTATGACCTCCATCGCTACTGGACCCTATCAGACCCCACCGCAACCACGTCCAAGAACCACCTCATTAAGGAGAACCCTCGGCCTCAGTTGCCTTCACTGAAACGCCCGTCGATAGCACGAAAATTAAAATGAACATTTCCCATTCAACTCGTGGTGCCCACTACTGCCCTCCATTATTGACTACCAAACTCCAGCCGAAGATTGCCCTCCTCCTTTCCCACATTTTTGCTTTAGGACCCATCACCTAAAAACCCACCAATTCGCCAGAAACACCATAAAAACTGCACTAACTCGAACCTCCCTCCACGCCATCTCACTTCGCCAAAGCACATAACCACCATTTATTGACTTCTTCTCCTCCTTACGACCAAGTTCATAGTTGATGACTAGCCTTGATACTCCATCTAGTGGTGCCAACGATCCTCGGCCATTATATGATGGTCGTCGCTTTACAAAAGAAAATGATTGTTCTTTTTTCCTTTTGATTTTATGTTCGGGAATTTTTTATCGAGGTCAAAACATTATTTTTAATATGACGGGTATGGCCTGGTTGGGCCATGAAGTTAGTGGGGTATGGATGAGGTATGGCAATTATATAATAGTTTATATATATAAATTTTCAATTTTAATATATCCAATTACAAAATGTCCAAAAATTTCGAATTCCAAATGAAGTGTGTTACCAGGCGTTTTATATGTTATACCCCTATTTCGCATACAATGGCACTTGTTTCGGGACCTAATTCGTCATATGCAGGATATAGCTTTTTGAACCCAATTATTATATTACATTTTTCAATATCAAATTCTACACATTTTGATCTCGCATGACCAAATGATACGTCCGATTATTATGAAATTTGTTATTATACAATAATACACTATTACAGATCCAATGAAACTGGTTGAATTGAAATCAAAGACTGCTTGCAAGGCTATTTTTATATGTTAATTAAAGTTATTTTCAAAGTCGAGTAAATCACTTTTAAATCCAATTTAAATGTTTTATTATCTTCATTCTCATTAAATAGAATTTAAATAGGTTTGAAATCATTTTGATCTAAATTAAATCTCAGATTCAATTATTTTAATAATTTCAACTATAAAATTCAACATTTAAATTGTCCAATAAATCGATATATTTGAAATTCTTATTTTTTGGTTATAAATTAAATATTCAATATTTAAAAAAATTAACTATTTCAATTCCAGATGATTAAAAAAATTTAGTCGTTACATTCTTCTCCCCTCAAAAAGAATTTCGTCCCCGAAATTGCTAACTTAGGAAAAATGCTTAAACCCATTACTTTTTAAAACCAATTAGTTGAAATAGTTCGCCAAATTATTTTAAGCCTTTAACCCTTCCTAAAAATCAACTCGTTGAACATTGTTATTACTTTTACTAACTTTCCACATTCAGTCATAGATTCCAACTAATATCATCACATTCAATTATTTCAGGTTATAACTTAAAATCAAATTTTAGTTATAAAAAATTTCCTCAAACTTTCTCAAAAATTTTCTAACTCCTTAAGTTTACGAAAAATTTCGTCAACGTCGTCTTTGCGCAGCTTGATCAAAAAACTACAAGCTTCTTCTATAGGCCGAAACCAGTAAAAGAAAAAAAAAGCCAATCGGTTCATTCATAAAACCATCAAATCAAACAACAACATAAATGTACTTTTTAGTTGAGTAATGAATTTTTACTTATGAAATAAAAGACATCAAACTGGCTCTTGCTTATATAACCACATCTTATTTTCCAATGATATCCAGTGATATAGTTCATAATCATATCATTATGCGATTTCAATTGCCAGCATTTTCTTTAGTGGAGCCCATATGATGTACATATATTATCCATACGCAATATCAAATTCAGATCGCTCGCTCGATCACACCATTTCACTTCCTAACCAGTATCTTTCACACGACTACTCTAGTGCAAACTCAGATCCGATTCCTTGATTATAAACCGTCAATCTCCTTGCATAGACATATACAATGATACAGAATTCCAGAGTCAATCAAACATTCATATCCAGTGTTAGCCATTGAGAATCGAGCTAAAAATCCTAACTCGGATCGATATAAATCATCTCGAAACTATGTATTCGAATCTGGATCAAACTATTATGCGAATCAAATAATATACATACCCTTACATATTTATTTAATTTGATTTCTTAGCTATACCAAATTCTTTTTTCTTCACATTATTTCATTCTCATTCACTTTTATTTAGTTTTAGTTATTCATAATTTGTTGATCAATATTCAATTTATCACTTAGTATATTTCTTTCAATGCAATTATCACTTAAGAACCATTAACTTAAATTTTCTTAAGTTTGTCGTAAACATTTTGTACATCTCATGTTTTATATCACTTCACAGCATAAGTCCTATTCATTTTTTACAAAATCCAATTTCATTTAACTCAATTCATTGTTCAATTTTAATACTTCGATTCTACAACCAACATTCCAAACCATATTCAATTCACTAATTCATTTAATTTGTTTATTCGTTAATTTGTTTCAAACTACTATTAAATTTATTTTCAAAAATTATTTCATTTAACCTAGCAAAGGCTAAATTTAATTTCATATAATGACCCGGTTCTTTCATTGTTCGACTTTGAATATTTAAATGGTTTTAAATATTGATTTGAATTATAGATTGATTTTGAATATGAAAAATTGGGTTTATTTATAGAATAAGTTCAGAATTTGAATATAGCAATTTAGTGAATAATTTAATTATTGAATTTATAATTGAATATTGGTTAAATTTTTTTGTCTTGAGTTTTAAGCCCGATCAAAATTATTTAAAGGCTTGTAAAAATATTATTAATAATAATGAAAATAAAGGAAGTTTTAATATTGAATTTAAAAGCGATTTGTTCAGTTTTAAAAATATACCTTTTAGATTAACAACTAAAAATATCCTTCCGAGGCACAGCCTCAGATTTCGACGAAACTAGTTCCATTAGATCATTAATAGTGTATTATTATTGGATTTCCAATTTCGTAGCATTTGGGTTACCGTTTGGCCGTACGGGATATAAACGCCATGAAATTTATATCGAAAATTTAATTAAATAGTTGGGTCCAAAAGGCTATCTTCTCTATACGATCTAATTAGGACTTGAAACCTTTTCCTTTGTGTTTGGAATAGGGGTATAACATTATAAACGCTTAGTAGCATGCCTCGGTTAGAATTCAAGATTTTAAGTTGTATTGATCGAGACGATTTAAATTTAAATAATACACACACACACATATCTAACTTGACCTTTTAATTCACATCTGCATTCACTCCATCTTTTCAAAATCATTGTACATCCATTCCTACACGCCACCATCGTATCTCCCCCCTCCCTCTTTTTAAAATGCATGAGAATAGGTAAAATTTATAAACGAAAAGTATATAATTGTCGCGTGCATCTCTCTTTCTCTAATTTTCAAATCGAACCAGGGCCGAGTTTTTTCTCTTTATTCGTCATTTCCTTCAATTCGAATCTATTTGAACTCTTTCCCAAAAAATAATAATAAAGTGGCGATTCTTGTTAAAAATTACAAACAAGGTCATGGTCGATCGAAGGTGGGGTTTGGGCTCGTGAGTTAGGGTAGTGCAACGTGGGTGAGAGTCAAATGGCAGCGAGTGAGGGGTCGCGTTTGTTCTGGTTACTCGAGTACGGCAACGCATGGTGGAGCGTCGCACGTGCAAATGTCATGGAAAGAGGCCTTTGGCACGAGCGTGAGGCAGGGAGGTGACGTCTATGTGAAGTCTGTAGATCGAACTCTCGGTGGTGGCATTCGTCGCGTGTCGATTTTAGGTGATAGGGTTCTTGTAGCAGTTCATGGCCATACTCACGAGGAAGGGAGAATGTTTAATTTTATTCTTTTTAAATCTGCATATTTTTTATTTAAAATTTGATTGTTTCAAATTTTATAAATTATACATGCGAGGTCTAAAAACTATGAAACAAGTCGATAGTGGTTCATAGCTGAAAATCTATGCAATGGAGTCGGATTGGAATTTTTCGAAGTCCGTTTGGAATTTAAAATTAAATCGAATGATGTTCGATGTAGTTTAAATTCAGGATATTCGACAAAATAAAATCAAAGTGAGAATTTTTCACTCATTTGGATTGTCGTATTTAAATTTAAATGTTTAAATTTAAACTATTGGACGCTAGATTAAACTGATATTGGATGTTATCATAGTATATATATTAGTATTGGAGTGATATTCCCACACATTATAGTGGATGAGACCCTATGCGCCTCGCATAATGGCAGACGACCCCATATACCATAATATCCCCCTCGAATTGGGATTGGTATTTTTATTGTTTCCTATTATTTGTGGATGTAGGAAAAAGTGGTTAGAGGGATCTAACCTCAAACATATTAGTATATATATAATGCTTGATTATTGTGTGTTGTGAATTTTTAAATGATATAATGGAATGGAAATTAATTTCGAGTAGATTTAATACCACAAATATTATTCTAGATTTTAAGGAATTAAAAAGAGATTTTTAATATATATAAAATTTGTATAGCGAAATTTGGATTATTTAAAAGAGATCGGTTTAAATAAGAAATGGTGAAATTTTAATCATATTAAATAATGTGGGAAAATATTTTAAATAAAGAATCTAAAATGAATCATACAAAGAAATCTTTAAAGATGGAATTTTTAAATGATTTTCGAAAAAATATAGAAAGAGGTTGAAATCGATATCAAAAATAGATTGGGAGGAAAAAATGGATTTTAAAAAGGAACTGGATCTATAAAATGAAATTTTATAAATGAGATTATTTTTAGATAACTCAAAGGAGTTATAAAAATGTATAAAACGAAGTTTATAAATGAAGGAAAGTGATATTGGATGATAAATGTGGGGTACAAATTTTTGGAACGAATTTATATTGGGGTATAGGAATAGGGTGAGAAAAATAGTAGATACTATTTTAGAAATGAAGATGGTTAAGGAGGCTGGAATGGAAGAAACATGATGAAAATCGAGAGTGGTTATAAATTGGAAATTTGGTTATCCAGACTTAAAATTTATTTTTATAAATAAGTTAAGTTTTAAAATTTTAAAAAGGAAATCTTTATTTATTAAACTATATAAAGTTGGTTAGTATTCAATATTTCAGGAGTGAATTTTTAAATGCTTAATATTTATTTTAATGAAAATATAAATGTTCAAAACCCGCTTTGAAAAGTGACGTCATAAAAAGTATTTTAATATTTAAAATAATTATTTGAGTATGCCTAAAAAAATATTATTATTTTCTTTAAAATAATTATTCCTATATATATATGAAAGGTTTTAAATTTATTTGTAAACCTTCTCGGAAGTCTGGAAAATGGGTTATTCAGTGAGTATGATTTATAAGAAATTCTTAAATGGAATTGGGAAGAAATGTAAGAAAATTTCCAAAGAAATTAACATAAAAGTGAACGTCAAAGAATGAAATAGAATTCATTAAGGAAGTATAAAGGGAAATTGGAATTTTGATTAAGTATAATTGACTTTGGAAATATAGAAGGTAATTAATTAAGGAGTTCTAGAATTTATAGAATTCATGTAAACTAGTCGAGAAATTTACAAATAAAATTATTAATGATTTTAAGAAAGAGAAATAGGAAATGAAAAAGGAGTATTTCCTAATTGTGAATTTAAAATAAACAGAGGAAAATATTCTATGTGTTGGAAAGAGTGGAAATTTTCCGTTGGGGATATCAGAATTTGAAACTATTTTCAATGTTGAAGGACCGAAAGTAATATCTTATAAAGATATTTTGAAGTAAATTTTGGAAAAATTTATAATAAGACCTGATGATTGTTTATGGATGTGTATTGATAGTTAAATAACCAACTATCAATTTTGGTCAATTTCGTTAATCGTCTCGAAGACACCAGGATCGGATTTAATCATCCGAAAACCACTTCTATCCGGTTTGAACGTTACGAATGAATACCATGATGATGATGAAGATGGTGATTCGATTTGTCCAGAGGAAACTTTTATGGATGAATGCTATTAGAACATCATTATCAAAGGACGACGAGCATTCTAAGAAATTGTTTTCTTAAAAGGTAACGCTTAGCCTCAAGCCTCATCAATCGGGAATGACTAAAATAGGGGAGATGCAGCAAGGCTAAGTGGGTCGCACCCAAGTTGGGTAACGTTACGCTTATCTAGAGTCCCTTTCATTCGGCTGTGTGGCGGTTGCTGATCCCTACCATGAGGTAATCTTATTCGGACTATCCAAGTTAGGGGTAGTCAGGTCATGGGTAGCAGGGGGTCTCGAAGTGGTCCTCGGTACATTGTTTTAGAGGTGTACTATGATGGGTGATACCCCAATAGCCCAATCATTCGTTGGAATCCGTTCACCAATAAGCGCTATATGGTTTTGATTTGTGCCCAACTATGTTGGAACATGTGATGAAATCATTTCAGCTATATTCGTTTTATTTTCTATAGACACAATTATAATAATAGATGAATTGTATAACAATTATTTTGGTTATCGTAAGGTAAAAAGCTGTTGTGCTTATTTGTGATGTGGTCTTATGAAATACCTTTGTTTTCAAAGGATTTTGAAAAGTTAATAATTCAATTTGAGTGTGTTTTCTCATGCTAATTTTTCTAGGCAGACTCAGATGTTATTTAATTATAATGCTCAGGTCAAACCGAGTATTACAGATTTAGGTTAGGATGCTATGGAGCCCGGGGGAGGGCTGGAGGATTTTTGACGTATATCACGTACTTGTTAAATTCCACAGTGTGAGAATAAGTTGTTATAACCGTCGAGATATAATGTAATGATTGCGTACTCTAATAAATATAAGTATTTAACAGTTACAGATTCTTTTGTATAAAAATATGTTGTTATATATTATATTTTGTTCCACTGCGATTATGAGATTCTATGTTGTTTTATTTCTATTTTTCTACCTTTTTCTTCTTCAACCCTAATGGGCTGGTATTTTCGACACCCAACTACTCGACATACGATGTAGTGGACGTATTGATGTTGATTTTCAAGCGTCGAAAATCCCCAACCCTTATAGTTGGTATCAGAGCTGAAGGTTAAGGGAAAACCTTGGCTCCGGTGGGAATTACTCATTAAAGATAGAGTCAATAGCACTCTAGAATGAGTTTGAGAGTATTAATAGATATGAGCATGTATTTGTTAGTGAATACAAACTATTTTATATTATGTTGGCTTATCGGTTGGGTGTTTATAAATTCTGGTCGGTACAGTTTGGAAAACAATATCCATAGGGATTTCTAAACTCTTAGACTTAGTAAACCGACGTTGTATTGTTTTCAAAAGTGGGTAAATGAAATAATTTTCCATAAAATATATTTTGATATAAAAAAATAATTTTTGAAATTATTATATATAATTGGAGTGTTTGGATGATAATATTATAATCAACAAGATTACAAAATTGAAAATAGTCTATATAACCAAATGGAAATTTGTATAAGTACAAATTATACAAATGATTATAATTAAAATTGGATTCGAATGAAATCTAGATATTTAAATCATAGGGATTTGAGGAAATGTTTTCCAAAGTATTATGAAAGGAAAAATAATAGTAATATTATTATGGAGATATTTTTGAAAGAAAATGTTTTAAAGGAATTTTTAGAAGTGATATAACACTGAACTCACTTTAGTCGCTGGAAAATAATCCTGATGATGACGGCCACATCATCAATATTAATTTTGAGTTCTAAGTGAAGGATTGCTACCGAAATAATTACTATGGAGATTTTTGGTAAAAATAAGGGTTGTTTTAAAAATTTCCAAAGGGAATTGTTTGGGTAAAATCGGATTGGTCTTAAAATTCGAAGGAGTGATTTGTAAAGCCAAAAAGAGTATATATGTATATATTTGATTCCAATGTGATTTGAAATAAATACCGGGTGTTGAATTACGAAAATCCTTATTTAAACAATTCAAAAATTACCAGGAAATAAGTTGTAAACTTACAGATTGGGAATAATTCTAAATAAGGAAAGGGGAATACGGAAATTGAATTTTGGAATAGATTATAAATTAAGTAAGTTAAAATGAATAAACAACTTAACTAAGCTTAGTTTAATAAAATAGAGTTGAATTCGAATTGGAAATAAAAATTTAATTGAGTTACAGATGATATTAAATGGAATTTAATTTCTACTTACTTAAACTCAAATGAATTGTGTGAAATAAAAGTTTAGCTTGGGAAGGTCAAACAAATTAAAGAAAATGGTATGAAGTTGAATTTGGAGTAAGTTAAGTTAAATGAAAATTGAATTGGAATAGATAAATTTTGATAGCTTATAAAGATCAAATTGAATTAAATAAAAGCATTCTTGGTCTATAAACAAATTTATAAATCTCGAGTTAAAAACAAGATGTGAATGTACTTGAGTGTAAAATTAGTGGGAAAACATGAAAAATAAGTTGTGTGACTCATAAAATTTAAAATTGAAATTGGGAAAACCCAAAATAAAATTGTTTGATATGTTGGTGAAGGAAATAAAAATCCAAACTCGAGTTATAAAGTAAAATTGGACTCAAGCAAAATAGTTGAAGTGATTTCTTTTTTAAAAATAAAAATCAAATATCGAATTATAAATTAGAAGTGAAGTAATTAGCGAAGTAAATTAGTTAATTGAATGTGCTAATGGAATTTGACTTAGTTAAATAAAATTGGATTGTTAGTCGGAAATGGATTTTGAAGTTAAACTTGATTATAATTAAAATTCTGCATATTTGGTAAGTGTATTAAAATACAAATGGGTACTATTGCTGAATGAAATGGAATTGGATTAAAATAGAAGTGGTTTGAGTTACAAATAAATCCAACTAGAATATAAACAAGTTAAATATGATCCTAATATCATTTAAATGAGTTTGGAAATGAACTGAGTGTGGGAATTAAAAATTTAAATGGATGAAGCGAATGAGCCAATTGAATAATGTGTAGATTGGAATGGAATTGATGGAATAAGGACGAATCTAAAATGGAAATGAAATTTGTTTGCAAATGGAAATGAACCTAAGTCGTATGGTTATAATGATTGAAGTAAATAAATAACTTAAGTTAAAAATCTCGGATAGAAGCTTGGCTTCGAGTACTATGTGAAATGGCCATTAAATAAAATAGCACGAAATGTTTTCGAGCTAAATAAAATGGATTTGAGTATAGTGCAACTAAATTGATCGTGAATGGGTTTGAAATGAAATAGCATTAAATATAAATTGATTTTGAATTAATTTAAAATAGTTATAAACTAAAAGTGGATGTTTTATTAAGCAAATATTGCCGAATTTTCATAGAAATGTTTGTCGTTTGACATAAACGGAAGTAAATAAAAATTTAGAAATTAATAGATGTGAATAAATTGATTTTTAATCAATTTGTAATGAATATAAATTTGTTTAGCATGAATGTGAATTGAATGTAAGCAAACTGGGTTGTGAATCATTTCAGATTGAATTAAATGATGTATGGATTGATTGAAAGTAATAAAATGAACGTCGGAACTTTATAATTACTTATAATACATGTTTGCGTGATTGGTCATCGGAATTCATGTGTTGTAGTTGTTAAAATAAATAAAATGTTATTGAACTTTCATATTTCGGAGCTAACGGGTTTAAGTTTAGTAAGCACAGGTAGCCAGGGATTGTTTGGCTAGATTAGGGTTATATATTTGCATATGAAGTTAGTGCTCGCTTAATAATCCTTAAAAATGCTAAATAAGGTACGTTTTCGGATTAAATACTATGAAATATATAAATATTGATATATATTTTTGTTTTCCGACCAGTGGATCAATGTATATATGTTTATATCTCTTGTCATATTGCAAAAGGTCCTCCGTACATAAGAGACTCCACCAAAAAAATTTGGAAATTTAAGGTGTTAGAAACTTTTTGAAATTTTATTGGAAAATTTTCTTCTTAACGAAAATAGATTTTGAATTATAATCGAAATAAAGGATTTTGGAATTAGAATGGAAGATTAATTGTTTTGGTCGAAGCTAAAGTTTTAGAAATGTGAAAAAGAAAGTTACACTAAGTGGGTTTTGGAAAATTTAATGGGTTTGGAGCATTTTTCCTATCTTAACAATTTCGGGGATGAAATTCTTTTAAGGGGGGAGGATGTAACGACCCAGATTTTTCATTGTTTGATTTGGAATATTTAAATAGTTTTAAATATTGAATTTGCATTATAGATTTATTTCGAATATTAAAAATGGGCTTTATTTATAGAATAAGTTCAAAATTTGAATATAGCAATTTATTGAATAATTTAATTATTGAATTTTATAATTGAATATTGGTTAAATTTTGTATCTTGAGTTTTAAGCCCGATCAAAATTATTTAAAGGCTTGTAAAATTTATATTAATAATAATGAAGATAATGGAAGTTTTAAAATTGAATTTAAAAGTAATTTATTCAGTTTTAAAAGTATGTCGTTCATATTGACAGTTAAAAATAGCCTTCCGATGCATGGTCATAGATTTCGACGAGACCAGTTCCATTGGATCTGTAATAATGTATTATTATAATATTTCAAATTTTGTAGCGTTCGAGGTTATCCTTTGGTCGTACGTGATGAAATTTATATCAAAAATTCAATTAAATAGTTGGGTCCAAAAAGCTATCTTCTCTACACGATCGAATTAGGACTTGAAACCTTTTCCTTTGCGTTCGAAATAGGGGTATAACATTATAAATGCTTATCAGCATGTCTCAACAAGAGTTCGAGATTTTAAGTTGTACCGATCGAGATGATGTAAATGTAAATAACACACACACACATGTTTGACTTGACCTTTTAATTCACATCAGCATTCATTCTTTCTTTTCAAAATCAATTTACATCCATCCCTACACGCCACCATCATATCTTGTCCCCCTCCCTCCTAGTTTTAAAATGCACAAGAATAGGTAAAATTCATAAACGAAAAAATATATAAATGTCGCATGCATCTCTCATTCTCTAATTTTTAAATCAAGCGAAAGCCGGGTTTTTTCCCCTTTCTTCTTCAGTTCCTCCAGTTCGAATTTATTCGAACTCTTTAATAAATAATAATAACAACAGTTCTCCTTTAAAAATCAAACTACAGAGTAGGTCATCGTCGATCGAAGGTGGGGTTTGGCCTCGCGAGTTTGGGTAGTGCGGCGTGGGTGAGAGTCAAACGGCGGCCAGTGAGGGGGCGTGTTTGTTCTGGTTACTCGAGTACAGCAAGGCATGGTGGAGCGTCGCACATGAAAATGTCATGAAAAGAGGCCGTTGGCATGAGCGCGAGGCGTAGAGGTGACGTCTATGTGAAGTGTGTAGATCGAACTTTCGGTGGTGGCATTTGTCACGAGTTGATTTTGGGTGATAGGGTTACTGCAGCAGTTCGTGGCCATACTCATGAGGAAGGGAGAAGGTTTAATTTTACTCTATTTAAATCTAGATATTTTTTATTTAAAATTTTAATGTTTAAAATTTTATAAATTATACATGCGAGGTCTAAAAACCATGAAACAAGTCGATAGTGATTAACAGTTGAAAACCTATGCAATAGAGTCGGGTTGGAATCTTTCGAAGTCCGTTGGGAATTTTAAATTGAATAGAAGGATGTTCGATTTAGTTTAAAATGGGGATATTCGGCAATAATAAAATCAAGGTGAAAATTTCTCACTCAGTTCGATTATCGTATTTAAATTGAAATGTTTAAATTATCGGATGCTGGATTAAACTAATGAATTATAATTGTCTACTAGATGTTATAACAGTATATATATTAGTATTAGAGTGATATTCCCGCACATTATAGCGGATGAGACCATATGCGCCCCGCATAATAGCAGATGACCCCATATACCGCGATATCCCCCTCGAAGTGGGATTGGTATTTTTATTGTTGCCTAACATTTGTGGATGCAAGAAAAATAGGTTGGAGGGATCCAATGAGATTCCTCAACCGTATTAGTATATTTAAATATGTGTATGTATATGTATATAATGCTTCATTGTTGTGTGTTATGAATTTTAAAGGATATAATGGCATGGAAATTAATTTTGGGTAAATTTGATACCATAAATATTAGATTTTAAGGAATTAAAAAGTGATTTTTAATATAAAAAATATTGTATGGTGAAATTTGGATTATTTAAAAGAGATCGGTTTAAATTAGAAATGGTGAAATTTTGATCCTATTAAATAATACGAAAAAAATATTTTAAATAGAGAATTTGAAATGAATCATATAAAGGAATATTTAAAGATAGAATTTTAAATGGTATTTGGAAAAATATAGAAAGAGGTTGAAATCGATATTAAAAATAGATTGGCAAGAAAAAAATGGATTTTAAAAAGGGATTGGATCTATAAAATGAAACTTGTTAACTCCGGTTTGATAATGACTCAGCGACCTAAAAGGGGTATTGACCTAACGACTTAAAAGGTTACGACCTAACGACTTAAAAGGTTACCGGCCTAACGACTTAAAAGGTAACGACTTAAAAGGTTGCCGACCTAACGACTTAAAAGGTAACGACTTAAAAGGTTACCGACCTAACGACTTAAAAGGTTAGCGACCTAACAACTTAAAGGGTTACCGACCTAGGGATCTAAGAAGAATAACAACCTAGCAACTCAAGAAAGGAAAAACTCAAAGCAACCACACTTAAGTCACGACCGACTTACGACGTATGTTAGGTCGTAAGCGACCTAGGCAAACGAAGACAAGTCCAATACAACGTCACTTAAGCCGCGGCCTGTTAACTATTCCATGACTTTGGACTTGTGATATGAATCCTGAAGAACATGCTTATCCCAGTTAAGCCGTGAGCCATGCATGAGAGATTGAGCGCGATCTACGACCTATCTTAGGTCGGCTACGATCCACGACCTATTTTAGGTCGGTTACTACTTTACGACCTGGCATGGAAATTCCTCTATAAATACAACGCTATCTCCAACTTGGAGGGGACTTTTCCGATCATTTTCTTCAAAGCATCGAGACTCTGCCATCTTCAAGCCAAGCCTTACTCCAACATTCGAAACTCACAAGAAGCTTCAGTCAACTTCAAACAGGGATTCAAGATATTCAACCATGAATTCGGAGAACTCTCTTGCATCAAAGTTTTTCTAGCTACTTGTCTTTTGAAGTGAATTGTAATTGAAGGAAATTGTAAAGGATTGTAATCATATCAGCAATAAAAAAGGATTGAATTGGACGTAGGCTTGATTATAAGCCGAACCACAATAAACTCTGTGTCCCTTACTGCTTTTTCAGTGAATTACTGCTTTTTCTGATTCCCGTGTTAACGGGTGGTGCTTTTATTCAATCTCTATTTGCATCGGGGTGTTAGCGTCTGACTTTTTACATTAACATTTTTGGTGCTTTCACTGAGAAACCCAACTCAGGATACTGTCATCATAGCTTCACAGAAATTTGTTGAAAGGATCTCTCTAAAAACCAGGAGTTTATGAGAAATAATGGCCCCAGAAAGAAAACGCAAGTCTGTTAGATCCGACGATGTTCGCGAGACTGCTGCCACTTCTCCTCCTTTAAGTCAAACAACTACAACTATCGGAGTTACACGGGCAGAGCTGGATGTCGTCGTATCTGGGCTACATCGACAAATGGAAGCTCATAATAACCTAATGATGGAAAGGTTGAATGCTTTATTTGAGGCAAACCGCCAGCCGACAACTAAGGAGGGAAACCTTGCCGATGAAGTGCAAAATGTGGAAGGAAGAAATATCTCTCAAAGGCCAACTGACCCAGAGGAAAGGACACCTCCCAAGCCGGAGGATCGGGGCCGCAACCAACCCTCCGTGAACGGTTGTCAAGACAAAATTCAGAGAGAATGGCTGATGTTTGTCCCGCTGAGCCTCAAAATGATGAAGAGTATTTCTCAGGCATGGTTCGTCAGATTATGAAGGAAAGTATGCAAAGAAATGAAGATGAGAAAGAATGGGGTTTCGCTCCGAGCAAAACTCCATTCACTGGAAAGATCTTGAAAGCAGAATTCCCAAGGAAGTTTGTCCCTCCAACTATTCAAGCTTACAAGGGAACGAGCGATCCTAATGAGTTTCTGGATAAGTATGATTGGCACATGAAGGGTGCCAGAGCCTATGATGAGATCAAATGCCGGTATTTTCCAGTATACCTGGAAGGAGTTGCTTTACTTTGGTTCACAAAGCTGCCGATCCGATCGATAGACCAATTTTCTGATTTGACTCGAAAATTCAAGGAACAGTTTCGATTGTATGCGTCGGTCATTATCCAGTTTGGAGCAGAATCCTGGAGAATCCATCAGAGCTTTCTTGAATCGCTTTAATATAGCTCTTGCTGAAGTAGACAACGCAGAGCCGAGGATGATTTTGACGTACCCGATGAAGGCTATTGATAAGACAAGTCAGTTCGGAAGGTGGTTGAAAATGAAAGAACCGAATTCGCTTGATAAGTTTTATAAGAAAGCCGATGAATTCATGCGCCTGGAAAGCCTCCAAGCACCGGCTAAGGTGGTATCGACATAGGCTGGAAATAGTAATGCTGTTCCGAATAAGAAGGAATCTGGCAATCAGAAGAGGGGAAACGATGGTCAGAAGAAACAAGGAGATGCAAAGAAAGGTCATCCCTTCAACTTCACCCCTCTGACTGATACCTCGGAAAACATCTACATTGCAAACAAAGACACGGTCGAATTCCCCGCACCAGCTAAGTAAAGAGTTAATAGGAAAGCTGAGAAGAATGGAAGGTTTTGCCGGTTTCATAACCAACCCGGCCATGATACTAACGAGTGCCGTCACTTGAAGGAGGTAATTGAGGAACTGTTGAAGGAAAACAAGCTCTAGCAATATGTAAAAAGGAACAAGAATGGCCCAACTTCGTCAACTCAAGGACAACAGGTTCCTGTTCATCATCCTAGCTCAAGTGAAAAGGTGGCAGCTCATGAATCAGAGAGGCATGTTATAAATGTTGTTACAGGGGGCCCTCACCCAGCTGGCAGGAGTTGGGCTGAGATGGAAAGATATGCCCGTTCTTTGAAGTATGCACCGGCAGATGAAAGTGTTTTTGTGTTAGAAGATGCTGCACCCCTGAAGTAGCAGAAAACTTTTAATGATGACATTATATTCAGTGCTAGGGATTCGATGGGTGTTGAAGCTCCTACCATTGATCCTTTGGTCGTCTCCGCTGGCATTGGGCCAGCTACTGTGAAAAGAGTTCTGGTTGACTATGGAGCTTCGTGCAACATTCTCTTCAAGAAGACTTTTGATCAGATGAAGATTCCAATGGCTGACGTTCAAGCTTCATCACTAAAGTTTGCTGGTTTTACCGGGGAGCCGAAACAGCCAATTGAGACTATCGATTTGTTCGTAGAGCTTGGAGAGGGGCAGAGAAAAGTGGCTCGAAAACAGACCTTTGTTATTGTTGAAGAGTTTTCTGCCTACAATGCCATCCTAGGTCGACCAACTCTGACAGCATTCAAAGCTATTCTTGCCCCATGGTGTCTGACCATAAAATTCCCCACAGATAATGGAGTCGGTGTGCTGAGAGGGGATCAGAATGCTGGGCGAGAATGTTATCTTACAGAGTTGCGTGAAACGAGGAAGAGAGAAATGCGAAAAGATGCGGCGGCCCCAGTACGCATCAAAGAATCAACCTTGTAGAAATTACAGGGGGGACCCTGCATAGGCAAACATAGCGGTGCACGAAGAGAGATGGATCCCAGTAAAACCAGTGCAGAGGAGAATAAAGTGGTACCAGTTGAAGTGACAGTGCGGGTACCTGTTGACCCGAAAGACCCGAACAAAGTGTTGAATGTGTGTTCGCAGCTTAACGCAACGGTTCAAAATGTTTTGACATCATTTTTGAAAGCAAATCTGGATGTATTCGCTTGGAATTATGCCGATATGTGTGGAATATCTCCATAAATTGCAGTGCATACCTTGAATATTGATCCAAAGTTTATACCCGTAAAGCAGAAAAGAAGAACTCAAGGTCCTGAAAGGTCAGCAGCATTGAAAGAAGAGGTTGATCCGCTCATGGAAAATGGTTTTATCAGGGAATCTACTTATCCGAATTGGGTCTCAAATCCTGTACTGGTTAAAAAAGCTAATGGGAAATGGAGAGTGTGCATTGACTTTTCAGATCTAAACAAAGCCAGCCCCAAAGACTGCTTCCCGTTACCCAGGATTGACCAGTTGGTGGATGGAATGGCAGGGCATGAATTGCTATCTTTTATGGATGCCTACTCTGGATATAACCAGATCATGATGCATGAACCAGATCAGGAGGACACGAGCTTTATCACCGATGTTGGCCTCTACTGCTATGGAGTTATGCCTTACGGACTTAAAAATGCGGGGGCAACTTACCAAAGACTTGTTAATGCCATGTTTAAACCACAGATTGGCAAGACTATGGAATTTTATGTCGATGATATGCTGGTAAAGTCAAAGAAAGCAGTGGACCACATGGATCACTTGGCAGAGATGTTCTCAATCCTCCGAAAGTACGGTATGAAGCTGAATCCTTTGAAGTGTTCATTTGGGGTAGAATCTGGAAAGTTTATGGGTTTCATTGTAAGTGCAAGGGGCTTTGAAGCTAATCCTGCTCTGATAACTGCCTTAAGAGAAGTCAAAGCTCCTAAAACGAAGAAGGAATTGCAAAGTCTCAATGGAAAAGTTGCTGCCTTGAGTCGGTTCATTTCCAAAGCTGCTGATAAATGCATTCCATTCTTTGATGCTCTAAAGAAAGGAAGAAAAAACTTTGACTGGACTCCTGAGTGCCAGAAAGCTTTCGATAAGCTGATTCGTCATATGGAAATGCCTCATATACTTTCTAAGCCTGACAATGGTGAAGATCTCTTTGTATATTTGGCAATCTCGTCTCATGCCCTCAGTGCAGCTTTAGTACGGGAGGATGCGAAAATTCAGCGCCCGGTCTACTACATCAGCAAGAGACTCACTGGGGCAGAATTGAACTATTCAAAGTTGGAAAAGCTCGCTTACTGTCTACTGATTGCATCAAGAAAATTGAGGCCATAATTCCAAGCTCATCCCATCAAGGTCCTCACCGATCAGCCGTTGAAGCAAGTCCTGTTTCGTCCTGAGACTTTGGGACGTCTTTTGAAGTGGAATATTGAGCTCAGTCAATATGACATCACGTATCATCCCCGGAAAGCAGTCAATGGACAAGCTTTGGCAGACTTCATCGCAGAATGTACAGACAAAGGTGGTAGTGAGGAGGTGGTAACCGATAATTCCCCACTTCTATGGAAATTGTATGATGATGGCGCAAGAAACGATTACTGTTCCGGGGCTTGGGTTGTGCTTGAAACCCCTGAAGGACGGTCACTGTGTTATGCGTTAAGATTAGAATTTCCTTCGACCAATAATGAGGCAGAATATGAAGCTCTCATTGCTGGCCTGAAGATTGCTAAAGAGCTGAACATCAATGCATTGCAGATCTTCAGTGATTCACAGCTTATTGTGTGTCAGGTCAAGAAAGAGTTTCAGACTAAAGGGCGAAACTTGCCTTCTTATTTGTCAAGAGCCTGGGAGCTTCTCGAGGACCTGGACCATTATACGATAAACCATAAACCTCGGGAAGAAAACATGAAGGCGGATTCCCTCGCAAAGTATGCAAGCACTGGTGAAGCTCAATTATTGGGATTAGTTCCTGTGGAAGTCCTGTCAACTCCAAGCATTGATGAAATGGATATTGACAGGATCATGACTATAACACAGGAGAGAGAATCATGGATGACTCCGATATTGGAATATCTGCACAACGGTTCTCTACCAGAAAACTCAAAAGAACGGCGGAAGTTGTTAAGAAAAGCATCCAGACTTGTAATTCAAGATGACAGATTGTATAAGCGGGGATTCTCAATGCCATTACTCCGATGTGTGACCAAGGAAGAAGATGAGACAATTCTAACTGAGGTACACGGAGGACAGTGTGGAGATCATTCAGTTGGTCAAACTTTAGCAAAGAAAATTCTCCGTTATGATATTTTTGGCCAGATATTAATCGTTATGCCGCGAGTTACGCCCGAAATTGTGACCGATGCCAGAGATTCGCAAAAATCCGAAGAGCACCTTCCACTAAGATAACACAGATGGTCAGTCCGTGGCCATTCGCTATTTGGGGAATAGATCTCATCGGGCCTCTGCCAACTGCAAAATCCGGAATCAGATATGCTATTGTTGCTGTTGATTATTTTACTAAATGGGCTGAATCTGAACCCTTAGCTACTATTACCTCTAAGAAAATGATAAACTTTATAACTAAGAATATCATTTACTGGTATGGAGTGCCTCATAAGATAATCACAGACAATGGAACCCAATTTGAAAGTAAAGAGTTCCAAGATTTTTGCAAAAAATTCAAGATCCAGAAAAGTTTCTCAGCAGTGGCTCATCCGCAGGCAAACGGGTGATTGGAAGCAGTAAACAAAATTATCAAATCAACCATCAAAAAACGGCTGGAAAAAGCAAAAGGTGGTTTGGTCAATAAACTTCCGCTAGCACTATGGGCATATAGAACTACACATAAAATTGCGACGGGGCACACTCCATTTTCATTGGCATATGGATCAGAGGCAATGATTCCGGTAGAAATAGAGGTCTCTTCACATAGAAGAATCCATTTCAATCAAGCTGAAAATGTAAAGCTGCAACTTGAAGCCCTTGACTTCCTTGATGAAAAAAGGGAAGAAGCTGAGCCCAGAATTGCGGCTCATCAACAAAGAATAGCCAGGCACTTCAATTCCAAATTTCGCCGACGCAACTTTGAAGTTGGGGATCTAATCTTAAAAAGAATTATGACACCTACAGGCGTGCTTGGACCAAACTGGGAAGGGCCGTATGTTATAGGCAAAAATCTTCTTGATGGCATATTCAAACTTATAACTATCGAAGGAAACCCAATTCCAAGAGCTTGGAACATCAATCGTTTGCGCCCATATTTTACTTAAAGGCTTTAATGAAATATTGTAAAAGAATGATGAATGTATGATTCTTGTATTGAAAGCCGTTGTAAAGTCAGTGCAAGTGAATAATAAGGACTATAAAGTGGAAGTAGGCCCAGTTCTTGGCCGAACCACTATAAATCTTGTGTCTTTACTATTATAGACTGCTTTGCTTTATTTCGATATATAAAATACGTCAATTGTATTACTAAAATGTCGATTTAATAATGCAGGCCATAAAAACAAAGCTTACCCATCACAAGACCAAGCAATCCTTGACATCACCCAACAAGCAAACGCTAAGCCGTTCAAAATTTCCATACTCAAATCCTATGAAAGAAGTGCTTCGAACAAAAGTTAGCGATTCGGCAGGAAGTGGGCCATTGCTAACTAACTGTGAATGTTTGTACAAACGAGCATCCAGTTAAATAGCCTGTGTCTGCCACCACCAACTCGCTTAACTATGAAGTATATTTCTTTAGATAAGGGAAATTGTTAGCAACTAAAAGGGAAGGGTATTTGGAAAAGATAACGGGGATCGCCGATATGAATAGATGGCAAAGAGACATGGGCGAGCAAGCATCAAACAGCAAAGGACCTCTTCGAAGGCACAAGCCCTCTTCGGAGGAACAACTCTTCGGAGGATAAAGACCTCAAACGGGGCATGCCAGAAGACATTCTCAACAAAAAAGATTGATATGGAATGACCGGGAGCACCTTCCCGACTGGAAGGCAAGGAGCTTGTTTACTAGCTGAGACAGTTTGCGCAGACAAGCTTCCAAGTAACTTGCGTCCACCCCGTGAATCCATACGATGATCGGAGGCACCTTTCCAAGTGGAAGTCAAGGCGCTTGTTCACTAGTTGAGACAATCTGCGCAAATAAGTGTCCAAGTAACTTGCGTCCGCCCCGTGAATCCGGCCAACCATGAGGAAGAAACTTCGAGGTAGACTCGGAGGCACGCATTCCACCGAGATTTGAAATAAAACTTCACAAGTGCTGGAATGTGAAAAGCCCTCTTCGAAGGCCCATTTCACCATAGTTGAAATGCTAAAAGACCTCGAGCGGGCCTCGCCAGAAAAAGAGAGTTCTTTCTCGACATAATGTTGCGGACTGATCGATGGCACAGAACACTTGTGTCCGCCCCGTGAGTCCATCCAACTAAGAGAAAGAAGCTCCAAACTTCCTGGCAAAAGCCCTACTCAGAGGCACGCATTTCACCGTGATCTGAAATAAAACTTCACACGAGTCGAAATGTGAAAAGCCCTCTTTAGAGGCCCGCTTCCCAACGAACAGGGAAAGGATAAAAGCCTCTCCCAAGAGGCAGAAACAAAAAGACCTCTTCCAAGAGGCACAATCAAAAACTCTCTTCAGAGGTTCAAGCAGGTTGAAGCCCCTTTTTCGGAAGGCCCACTGCACTATGAAGTGAAATTCACTTGCCAAAGAAAAAGTGACTTTTTTCAAAAAGTGAAGTGTAAAAACTTTGCAACAAAAAAAAGGAGAAGACTCCTCCAATATGAAGTGCGTTCTACTAAGCTAGAAAAATATTTTCTTGGAACGAAAATATCATCCTATAAAGTACAAATGCAAACTTCCTTCAAATGGATGAGTTGTTCTCTAAAGGAAGAGTACAAGTCTTCTTGAAACAGAAGAGTTGTTCTCCAAAACTTTGCCAATGTGAAAAAGATTGCAATAAACCTATGGTATGGGGGCAATACAGTATAGTCATCACAAAAATGAAGACAATGCTCAATAAACATACCATAGGTTCACTGCAACCTCACATAAAGAGGATAAAGAAACTTGCATAAAAACAGAAAGTAAAAGCGTTCTCAAATACAGACAGAAATTTGTATAAGTAAAAGAACCATTTTATTCCATACTATGAGAATTTTATACATATGCAGTTTCATAGTAAAAGAAAGCGGGGACTGGTACCCGTACAATCTCCAGTCAACACAATCTTATATACATGCAAAAAAGCAAAAAGTAAAGCAAAGAAGGGAAAGCGGGACTCGTCACTTCTTTCTCCCACCACCTTTAGAGCCTTCACCTGGCTTAATAGGCAATTTTTCAGGCCGGCTTGGGGGAGTTGGGGGAGAAGGAGAGAGAGCTAGTGCTGGATCAACTTCCGTTTCCTTTTCGGTAACAGAAATGCTTCTCCCTTTCTTCTTTGAAGTTTTACGCTTCGTCCTCCTCTTTGAAGAAGACTCACTCCACGGAGTGACAAGAGCAGACAATTTTATGTCATCAGAAAGGGTTGAGATACTTCGCCTCCTTCAAGTCCTTCGGCCTTCTGCTCCTGCGAAGCGGTTGGATCGTCCAAGTCTTGAAGGGCTCCTATTAATTCTTCCCGCGATCCCGGTTGGGAAGTAGGAGTGATTTGAAAGGATGGAGGAGGAACAGTTGGAGGAGGAGAAGTTTCTATGACACTAGGCGTTTTCTCTACAGAAGAAAAGCAAAAAATATTAGTATCTCCCGCGACGAGAGGAGATAATGGCTCATCGAGTCTTAAGTAATAAGCAAGAAATTCATCATGCTCGGCCGAAGCAAATGAGTAATCCGCTTGACCTGGTTCGACGTTAATATTACCTGGAAAAATGGGCTTCCTAATGTCAACTTCATAAGCTTGTGCTTCAGTGCTTTCTTCGCCTTCATCTCCTCCCTGTGCGCTTGTAATCTCAGCTATGACTTTAGCAGGGGACGGAGAATGGGAACCGGAGCCTGTGATATCAACGTCGGCCGAAATTGGAGGAGGGACAGAGGCAATTAATGGTGCTTCTTTCTCTGGATGCTCCTTTCTCATCGTTCCAGCACGCTTTCTAGAGAGCTGCTCTTTTCCTCTGACAAGGGCTGCACGAGCTCCGTCATCCAGATAATGTGCCTCGAGTTCTTCTTCGGCATACCCAGCATCTTTAAGCATATCAAGCGCACTTCCCATACTTCAGCCAAAGTGATTTCATATTTGGGGCCCAAAAATGCGAGACTGCCACGCCCTAGGACACTTTGCAAGTAGAAGTCAAATAATGTCGAACTGACATCGGCTTTAGTGGCTTGATGAGCTTCTTCAGCTGTAATTTTACCGGCAACAGCCTCATCGTGCTCTTTCTCAACTATAGCAAGTCGAGTTTTTAATGTCTCAATTTCGAGGTTCTGGGAGCTGGTCTGTTGTCGCAACTGTGCAACTTCAACGCGATAATCTTCTACAACCTTTTCCTGCCACTTGAGTTTATCTTCGGCCTCTCGTTGGCTAGCATGAGCATCCCAGACTTGTTGCTGAAGCACACTTTCCCTTTGAGAGTAGGAAGTGGAGGAAGTAGCAAGCTCCTCTTTAAGTTTTCCAACTTCCCCTTCAAGCTTTTCATTATAAGCGGCGATGCTCCTCATCTCTGCGTCATGTTGATCAAGAGTCTTTTGCCATTCGAATTTATCGTTCTCCATGGTCAACGTAGCCTCAAGGTTCACGTGATTCACTCTCTGCAGTTTGTCAACAAGTTTCTGCCAACTCGACATTCTCTCAATATCAAGTTTGACAGCATCAAGATTTCGCAACATGGCTGGTTTGTCGATTTGAACCAGATCAATATCAAAGCGAACTCCCTTCAAGCACAAGTTTGGAAATCGGCTTTGAAGAGTAGCTGGGCCTGGTTCAACTTGATATTAGGGCCTGCCAATGATCGTCTGAATGTCGGTACGAGCAAGAGCGAGAGATTGAGAAGGCACCGACCATGCTTGGTCCGTTTGCTAGAATCTTCGACAGCGTGGCTCTTTCCTTTGTCATCATGGGATTTTCGTTTGAGGGAATCACCCTCTCTGTGGGAAGAGTCGTGACGTTCATCCCCTCTTCCGTACCGTTCTTCTTATGTTCTTCTCTCCTGAGCTTTTCGAGCAGCCCTCTCTTCATCAGTTTCCCTATGAGGGGGAAGATAGCGCCTGTAATCATATTGACTGCGCCTTCGATACTGCTTAAAGTCATCATAATACGAGCCACTTCGCCCCATTGGAGAACCTGAAATTGGAAAAAAAGCATAACTTGAGAATCTTCAAATTGCAAGGAGTTAAGTGCATATAAGTGCTGAAAAATCCTAAGTGTGTGCAACGTGCAGACTACACGCGTTGAACTACGAACCACTCCTCGGTTGTGAAGGAATGATGGGTGTAGTAGCTAACATCAACTCTTGGGTCGGCGGGATCTGTTGCAAAACAGAAGTTTCTTCAACCACCGAAGAGGAAACCCTAGTGGCAACAGGATCATCTTTAAAGAGTTCCTGTGAGGTGATAAACTGGTCGCTCAACCCTTCAAAAGTGTCGTCCCCGCTCTGCTTGGCAGGACTTGTTTTCCTGGCTCCTCCGTCACCGGACTTCCCTGAATGTTAGGGAGATTCTCGAGGCTCTTCTTCTTCAATGACCGGGGCAAGTGCAAATTTGCCAGATGACCCCGCGACATCAGTAGAAGTAGAGCACTTCACCAGAGAAGCCTCAGGAGCAGGATCTTTCAGTGTAGGCTCCTCAGCAGAAACTGGGGCATCCGGTGCCTCGGCCGGAGAATCAAGAATTTCGTAAGGCTGAGTAGAGCGTGAAGGGTGTAAGAGTCCGAACTGATGAAGGAACTGGTCTCTTAGAAAAAATTTGATACTTCTCTCCTCAGCCGCCACAACATTAAGCTTCTCAAAAGTCTGCTTGTGGCTTGGATCTCTACAAAGAGGAGGAAGGACTGCAAAAGTAGAAAGCGAGGTTAACATTTAGCAATTTGGATCTCGCAAAGCTCAGAAGAGGAAAGAATGGGGATAAGTGAGCTTAGCCCCTACTCTCCAGATAGTGTAAAATCCCTGGAGGCAACAAACAAAGAAGAACTGGTTTAGGAAACCATGAGCGCTATCAGAGAGATCAGTGATAAGCCTACGTTTTATGGCGCTCCTCACATATATAATGGAAGGATGGTCTTTGTTTCTCACAAATGTGCATAAATAGCAGATTTCTTCAAAGCTTGGGAGGCGGTCAAGCGTCCTTCTGAACAGAACGCATAATCCTATCAAAATGGCATAGCCGTTGGGGTGCAATTGAAAAGGAGAAATAGCCAATCAGCAAAGGATTTGTTGGAGAAAACTATTGAAAGGAGGAATGGCTCCACAAAGGCACATTTGGCGTTTAACGACAACAAATCCAAAGGGAGGACTATCAGCAAAATCATTTAGCCCAGGGAGAATAGCATCTGCTTCTACAATCCCAAATTGGGTGCATAACTGGTTGAACACCCGGTAACTCAGGGTAGTTGGGGTTCTTTCTGGTGGGTTGACTAGTGGACCAGCCATCGGGAGGGCCTCTCCAGTTGGTATTGCTCCTTCTTCTTGATGAGAAGCCATTCTACATAAGCAGCTGGATATTCAAATATGAAGGTGCACGTTTACTAAATGTGTGAAGTGTTGTGCAAAACTAATAAAGCGATAAGTAAATATAACTGAAATTAAACTAATGAACATGTGTCAATTATAAAATTTCGAGACTTTTCGCTCTAAGTCCAAATACAAGTGCAGTATTAATGCAAACAAATCAGCTTTGGTTGATTAACATTGCTTTACTACTTCACTTGAATTTGTTGACTCACAGCATTTCATACAATTTCCTTAAGTTGAGTTAATTATCTTTTATCGACTAATATGTCATTCGATGTGGGCGATCAATGACAGTATACTCACCCTAATTTTCTGCAAATGTTGTACTTAACAGGTCGTTAGCATTAAAGTTGTTGTAATCTATCAAGAAAGCATAGCAAAGTCATGCAAGTTGTCTCCATAGTTCAAAGTTCAAATCAAAAGTGCAACAAAGTTCAAACAATTCAAAGTTCAAGCAATTAAGAGTTTAGGCAATTCAGTCCGGCAGTTCAAGTTAAGCACTCAAGTTGAGATTGTGCTTCTAAGTGTGAATTCTTGTTGAGCATCGAAGTACTAAATCGTCCACGACCTAAAAGATTTCTTGCGAGTTAAGTTAAGTCGTTGGTTCTTTAAATCATTGGTCCTTTAAATTATGAGGCATAGTATGGAGAAAAGGCTTCAGTTCAAAGTGACGTGAATTTCTCTAAGTCCTAGCTCGTCCGCGACTCAAGGCTTATGTCGCATCTAGTTAAGTCGGTCAAAAGTTAAGTCGCAAAGGTTTATAGGTCGCCCAAAATTGTTGGGTCGTGTCCAAGCTAATGTCTCACTTCACTCAACCGACAAACCTCCAATCTAATCGGTAACTCGTCATCCTTTTAACCCGTTAACCCGTTAGCCTCTCCATCAACAGAAGCCCTCATTTTCTCATGCTATCGAATCATCCAAAAAACTAATTCGAAATCACCACAAATTCAATGCCCTGCCATTCTAACGCAAATCAAAAATCAGTTAGCCTGAAGCATTGCAACCCGTCGCCATAGTCTCATCAATCGTTCAAAGCCAAATCGAGCTAACTCAAGTTCATCAACTATCGATGTAACGAGATTCGCGATGAAACATTGCATAAGGAGGTGGGCTAAGATTGAAAAAATGGAATTCATGAATCAATGATGATAAAGGATGGAGAAAGAAGTAGGTTCACTTACGCGATGTAATATCAAGGATAATCGGTGATTGATCGGATTGAGATCGCCTTTGGGAGCTCGGAAAAATGTTAATGGCACAATCAAATGAGGAAGTAAGTAATGAGAAGAAAGAAGAGGATGGATGACTTATACATTATAGTGAAGAAACCTGAAGCGGGACATACGACCAAACCTTTAGGTCGCACACGACCTAGCGACCTAGAGGGGGATGAGTTAAAAGATATCGAAGCACACGACTCGGGTTAAAAGATATCAAAGCACACGACCTGACCATTAGGCGTGTACTTCGAGGGGCAAATGTTAACTCCGCTTTGATAATGACTTAGCGACCTAAAAGGGGTATTGACCTAACGACTTAAAAGGTTACGACCTAACGACTTAAAAGGTTGCCGACCTAACGACTTAAAAGGTTAGCGGCCTAACAACTTAAAGGGTTACCAACCTAGGGATCTAAGAAGAATAACAACCTAGCAACTCAAGACAGGAAAAACTCAAAGCAACCACACTTAAGTCGCGACCGACTTACGACCTATGTTAGGTCGTAAGCGACCTAGGAAAATGAAGACAAATCCAATATAGCGTCACTTAAGCCGCGGCCTGTTAACTCGTCCGCAACTTGGGACTTGTGAAATGAATCCAGAAGAACATGCTTATCCCAGATAAGCCGTGAGCCATGCATGAGAGATTGAGCGCGACCTACGACCTATCTTAGGTCGGCTACGATCCACGACCTATTTTAGGTCGGTTACTACTTACGACCTGGCATGGAAATTCCTCTATAAATACAGCGTTATCTCCAACTTGGAGGGGACTTTTCCGATCATTTTCTTCAAAGCATCGAGACTCTTCCATCTTCAAGCCGAGCCTTACTCCAACATTCGAAACTCACAAGAAGCTTCAGTCAACTTCAAACAGGGATTCAACATATTCAACCATGAATTAGGAGAACTCTCTTGCATCGAAGTTTTTCTGGCTACTTGTCTTTTGAAGTGAATTGTAATTGAAGGAAATTGTAAAGGATTGTAACCATATAAGCAATAAAAAAGGATTGAAGTAGACGTAGGCTTGATTATAAGCCGAACAACTATAAACTCTGTGTCTCTTACTGCTTTTTCAGTGAATTACTGCTTTTTCTGATTCCCGTGTTAAAGGGTGGTGCTTTCATTCAATCTCTATTTGCATCGGGGTGTTAGCGTCTGACTTTTTACGTTAACAAAACTTAATAAATAAGATTATTTTTAGATAACAAAAAGGAGTTATTGAAATTTAAAAAACAAAGTTTATAAATGAAGGAAAATGATATCAGATGATAAATTTGGAATATAAATTTTTGAAAAGAATTTATATTGGGATATGGGAATTGGGTGAGAAAAATAGTAGATACTATTTTAAAAATGAAGATGTTTAAGAAAGCCGTAATGGGAGAAATTTGATGAATATTGAGAAGGGTTATAAATTGGAAATTTGGTTATCCAGAGTTAAAAATTTATTTTTATAAATAAGTTAAGCTTTAAATTTTTAAAAGGGAAATCTTTATTTTTTAAACAAATGTAAATTTTAAAGCTGGTTAGTAATCAATATTTCTGGAGTGAATTTTTAAATACTTAATATTTATTTTAATGAAAATATAAATTTTCAAAACCCGTTTTGGAAAGTGATGTCATAAAAATTATTTTAATATTTTAAATAATTATTTGAGTATGCCTTAAAAAATTATTATTATTTTCTTTAGAATTCTTATTCCTATATATATACATATATATATATATATATAGAGTTTTGAAATGTTTTAAATTTATTTGTAAACCTTCTCAGAAGCCTTGAAAATGGGTTATTCAGTGAGTATGATTTATAAGAAATTCTTAAATAGAATTGGGATGAAAAGTAAGAAAATTTATGAAGAAGCTAAATAAAAGTGAACTTCGTAGAATGAAATAGAATTCATTAAAGAAGTAGAAAGGGAAATTGGAATTATAAGTAAGTATAATTGACTTTGGAAATATTGAAGGGAATTAATTAAGGAGTTTCGGAATTTATAGAATTCATGTAAACGAGTTGAGAAATTTGCAAATAAAATTGCAAACGATTTTGAGAAAGAGAAATAGGAAATAAAAAGGGGTATTTCATAAGTGTGAATTTAAAATGAAATAAAGGAAAATATTCTAAGTGTTGGAAAGAGTGGAAATTTTCTGTTGGAGATATAAGAATGTGAAACTGTTTTCAAATGTTGAAGAACTGAAAGTAATATCTTATAAAGATATTTTGAAATAAATTTTGGAATAATTGATAATAAGGCCTGATGATTGTTTATGTATGTGTATTGATAGTTAAATAACCGAGTACCAATTTTAGCCAATTTTGTTAATCGCTTCGAAGAGACCGGGATCGGATTTAATTATCTGAAAACCATTTCGATCCAGTTTGAACATTACGAATGAATGCAGTAAAGGTGATGAAGACGGTGATACGATTTTTCTAGACCAAGGGTAACTTGTACAGACAAATGCTATTAGAACATCGTTATTGGAGGACGATGAGCATTCTAAGAAAATTGTGTTATTGAAAGGTAATGCTTAGACTCGAGCCTCATCAACCGGAAATGACTAAAACAGGGGTGGCGCAGCAAGGCTTAGTGGGTCGCACCCAAGTAGGATAAGGTTACTCCTATCTAGAATCCCTTTTATTCAGCCGTGCAGTGGTTGCTGATCCCAATAGTGGGTAATCTTATTCGGACTATATAGGTTAGGGCTAGTCCGGTCTTGTGTAATAGGGATCCCGGTGTGGCCCTCGGTACATTATTCTATAGGTGTACTATGACGGGCGGTACCCGAGTAGCCCAGTCATTCGTTGGAATCCATTCTCCAATAAGCGTCGTACGGTTTGACTGTGCCCAACTATGTTGGAATGTGAGATGAAAGCATTTCTGCTATATTCTGTCTCGACAATATTATAATAACAGATGATTTTGATAAAAATTGTTTTGGTTATCATAAGATAAAAACTCGTTGTATTTATTTGGGACGTGGTCTTACGAGATACCTTTATTTTCAAAGGATTTTCATAAGTTGATTATTCAATTTGAGTGTGTTTTCTCACGCTGGTTTTTCATACTAACTCGGATATTATTTTATTATAATGCTCGGGCCAGACCGAGTATTATAGATTCAGGTTAGGATGCTATGCAGCTCAGGAGGCAGGCTGGAGGATTTCCAACATATATCACGTACTTGTTAAATTCCGCTGTGTGAGGACAAGTTGCTATAACTGTCCAAATATGATGTAATAATTGTTTACTCCGGTGAATGTACGTATTTAATAGTTACAGATTCTTTTATATAAAAATCTGTAGTTATATATAGTGATGCAGCACACAATGCTAACTCATTTGCTTTAAGTCGCTCGATGACCTTAAGTCGCTCGTGACCTAACGGGTCATCTTATGTCGCCAACGAGTTACGTGAGCTAAGCTTGGAATCACGTCTGCCTTCAGATGTTGTCAGCGACCTAGCAAGTAACGACTTACGATATAAGCTTCCTGCATTACAAGATAGCGATCCAACGAGGTATTCTATGAGCTACGACCAACCCAATTACACAACCTAGCGAGTTAAGAAACCCAGTGCGCATTTCTTAGGTCGCTCCGACCTAAACGAGCTACGACCTACGAACTAAATGCTGTTTGGAGTTAAGCCGCTTTCTCACTTAGGACGCTTGTCTTAAGTCGTTTCACTTATGCCGCTTCCCGTATGTCGCTGCCATGTTTACTTGAGTCGCTCCAGGATGCCGCTTCAGTAGGTCGCACAATCCTTATGCCGCATTGTTGTGAGTCGTGTAATGTATTGTTATGTTGTATATTTGGTTAAGTCGTTTGTACGATGTAATTTCGTTAAATCAAGTGCAACCTATATCTCTTAGGTCGTAAGTCGCGTATGTTGTTACATTGTAACTTTGCTAAGTCACGTCTGTTAGGTCGTTAACGACCTGTGTTAGGTCGTTGAAGTTGTGGCTGTATGTGTGTTGTAAGCTTATAAAAAGGCGGGTTGTGTCATTTGTAAAGGTTGGTTGATTTTGAATAAACTTTTGTTTGGGTGCTTTGTGCCTCTTTAAAATTGGAAGTTGAGTGTTATCTCCTTTCTCCATTTTCGGTTATTTGAGTGCACTCAAATCAACGATTTTAAAGCCGATTCATGGAATCTCCTGCGCTAGATCAACGTCGAAGAATCGTAGATCTTCTAACACGGTATCGTGCGCGATCAACGTATTAAAGATAGCTAAAATCCAGTATCTCGCGAGATCAATGGATTTGGGCATTTATCTTGGGTATTATCAATCCATCGATTCATCTTTGCATCTTTCCATTGTTGTTTTGTTCGTTGTGCATCATTAGTTGCCAACTTGTTATTATCCACTGCGATAGTTTGGTATCAGAGCTAGACTTAGCCAATCATAACTAAGCGGAGCCTATTGGGAGCCGAGTTAAAGTGTTGGAGTTCAGATCCGAGCTAAGGAAGATCAAGGCCAGTTGAAGTTTGAGACAGAGCCGAGTGAAGTCAAGTTCAGATTTGATCAAGGCCGAGAGTTACAGTTACAGCCGAGCCGAGCTAAGTTGAATCCAAGTTAAAGTTAGGTTGAAGATTATTGTATGTTGATCATGCCTCCGAGACGTGCTAACCGTTTTCATAATATTGAAGATGTGTATCGAAGACAAGAAGCTGAGCAAATAGAGCAACGTGTTAATGAAAAGTTCGATGAAGGTATTGAGAAGTTAGAGAAATTGACGAACGACATGAATCAAAGTCAAAGGAGAAGGTCACCAGTCTCGAACCATGGAGGAAATAGAGTTTCGCCATCGGTTGCGGAAGAGAGGAGGGTGTCACCATAATCTTACCGAGATAGAAGAGAATCATCAGTTCAGTGATACGAGAATACCATGAGTACAGAAATGAAGAGAGAAGAACTCCACGTGAGTTTGGAGATGATCCATATCGTGACGCTGAATGACATAGTAGAAGAGATATGCGTGATCATAGAGATGTGGATGGTCGAGATCGATATCCAAGTACATTTGATTATGATGAAGATGGTGATAGAGGTAGTATTCATTATCGAGATCGAGACCAAGTACGAAGTCAATATCGGGATGTAAAAGAAGATCGTCGATGGGAGTCGGGGATGAAAATAGAGATTCCAGAATTCAAAGGAGGAATGATCGCGGAAGAGTTTCTGGATTGGTTATCAAATGTTGAAGAAATTTTTGACTTCAAGGAAGTACCTGAGCATCGTAGAGTTAAGTTGGATGCTACACGATTGAGGGGAAGAGCTATGGCATGGTGGAAACAAACTAAACTTACATGAGAAAGAATGGGAAAGACGAAGATTGTTTCATGGGAAAAGATGAAGAAGTTGATGAAGGCTACTTTCTTGCCTTATAATTATCAGCCTCTTATGTATCAGCGCTTACAGAATTTGAGACAAGGGACAAAGTCAGTGAATGATTATGAAGATGAGTTCTATCAACTGATTGCTAGAAACGATATCATGGAGACGGAGGAATGGTTGACAGCTAGATTTGTTGGAGGATTGAGCATGCAAATTCAGGATATGGTGAACATGTTTAATCCAAGATCCGTTGTTGAAGCACACCAGAAGGATCTAGCTTGGGAGAGGCAAGGTAGAAGAGGAGGTGGTGTGTTTACGAATTCTAACAATCAGGTGAAAGGTGCTATTAGCAACACTAATGTTTCCAAGGCTGTTAGTAAACCGGTTGTCAATAAAGTTGCTAAGACCAAGGTTAACAACAATTTCAAGTGTTATAACTGTCAGGAGTTTGGTCATAAAAGCAATGAATGCCCGAAGCCTAAGAAGCGAGCGATGGTTGCTGAGGTTGAGGATGCAGAAATAGAATGTTCCAATTCACCACAAGTTGAGGAGGAAGAAGAATTATTGGCGGGAGACGAAGGATATTCTTTAATGATGAGAAGATCTTGCTTGACACCAAAGTAGGAAGTGGAGACTAGCTAGTTGAGAAGTAATATTTTTCAGTCGACGTGCATTATTTTGGGAAGGGTTTGTAAGTTTGTTATCGATGCATGAAGTTGTGATAACATCATCTCTACAGAAGCTGTAAAGAAGTTGGCGTTAAAGACAGAGAAGCATCCCAAACCCTACAAACTACCTTGGTTGAGGAAAGGTGGGGAAGTGAAGGTTAGTTGAAGAGCTTGTGTAAATTTTCCATCGGAAAGAAGTACAAAGATGTTATCTGGTGTGATGCTATGGATATGGATGTATGTCATTTGTTGTTGGGGAGACCGTGGCAATTCGATAGAGCCATGCAACACGATGGAAGGACTAACTGCTATAGTTTCATGTTCAATGGCACTGGAATCACTTTGGTTCCTAAACAGCGACAACAAGGTGAAAGCAAGTTGGAGGAAATCGAGGAACTAAAGACTCTGTTATCTTTGAAGGAGTTTGTAAAAGAAGTAGAGGATGGACCTGAAGTATATCTGTTGATTGGAGTGAAAGTAGTGAAACGGTTGAAATTCCTGAGAAAGTTAAGCCAGTGTTGAAGGAATTTGAAGATGTATTTCCTGAAGAATTACCAAAAGAACTACCACCATTGACGGACATACAACATCAGATTGATCTTGTTCCGGGAGCCGTGTTACCGCATAGACCACATTATATAATGAGTCCAAAGGAGAACGAAGAGTTGAGAAGGCAGGTGGAGTAGTTACTTGAACAAGGGCGTGTACAAGAAAGTTTAAGTCCTTGTGCAGTACCAGCCATGTTAGTGCTAAAGAAGGATGGAACTTGGAGAATGTGTACAGATAGTCGAGCACTAAACAAGATTACTGTGAGGTACAGATTTCCGATGCCAAGATTGGATGACTAGTTAGATCAGCTAAGTGGAGCTGCTATCTTTTCAAAGATTGATCTGAAGGGTGGGTATCATCAGATTCGAATTCGACCAGGTGATGAATGGAAGACAGCATTCAAGACACGGGAAGGATTGTATGAATGCTAGTCATGCTGTTTGATCTTTCGAATGCACCTAGTACTTTTATGCGAGTGATGAATCATATCTTTTGACAGTTTATTGGGAAGTTCGTGGTGGTATACTTTGATGATATACTGATATACAGTGGAAGCACAGAAGAACATTTACAACACTTGCGGGAAGTGTTGATGATACTTCGTCAGGAGCAATTTTACGTGGAAACAAAGAAGTGCATGTTCATGACACACAGTGTTTTGTTTTTGGGGCATGTGTTGTCAGAGGAAGGTATTCAAGTGGATCAAGGTAAAGTGGAAGCAATCAATGATTGGCCGCAACCCAGGACTGTAACTGAAGTGAGAAGTTTCCATGGGTTAGCATCATTCTACCGAAGGTTTATTCCACACTTCAGTAGCATGATGGCACCAGTGACAGATTTTATGAAAGGGTAGTAGTTTTTGTGGACTGAAGAGGCTGATTCTGCTTTCCGACAAATCAAGACACTTTTGACTACAACACCAATTCTTAGATACCTGGATTTTCAGTTGCTGTTGGAGTTACATACTGATGCATCTAAAGTTGGAATTGGAGGAGTGTTAAGTCAAAAGAGTCGTCCAATTGCTTATTTTAGCGAGAAACTTTCTGGAGCCAAGACAAGATACATCACCTATGACTTGGAGTTCTATGCTATTGTCCAGGCCATAAAGCATTGGAACACTATTTGTATTATAAATAGTTTGTTTTGTATACTGACCATGAGGCATTGAAGCATTTGCAGGGACATGATAAGATTACAGCCAGGCATGCTTCATGGATCGCATACTTGCCACAGTTTACATTTGTTGTAAAGCACAAGTCGGGAATTACAAATCGTGTGGCAGATGCATTGAGTAGAAGCAATCATTTGTTGACTACGATTAGAATTGAAGTGAGGGGGTTTGAAGTACTTCCAAAATTGTTTGTTGAGGATCCTTACTTTGATAAGATTGTAGATGAAGTCGAGAATGGGAAGATGGATGAGTATGTGTTGGTAGATCGTTTTCTATTCGATGGAAATCAGTTGTGTATACCATAGTGTAGTTTGCGCATGAAGATTGTGAAGGAATTACATGAAGAAGGTCATGTGGGAAGAGATCGTACCTTGAAGTTGATTTCTCAATCATATTTCTGGCCTTCCATGAGGAAAGAAGTTGGAAGATTTGTGCAGAGATGTCATATATGTCAAGTTTCCAAAGGGACAGCTACGAATGCAAGATTGTATATGCCATTGCCCGTGCCTACTAGACCATGGGTTGATGTTAGCATGGATTTTGTTTTGGGTTTTCTAAGAACTCAACGAGGGAATGATTCTATATGTGTTGTGGTGGATAGATTTTCGTAGATGACACATTTCATAGCTTGTAAAAAGACCGCCGATGTAGTCCGTGTTGCTCAGTTGTTCTTTAAAGAGGTTTATCGACTACATGGGCTACCTGAGACCATTGTTTCCGACCGGGATACTCGATTTCTATGTCATTTTTGGTTGAGTCTATGGAAGATGGTTGGGACTAAGCTGAATTTTAGTAGCGACTATCATCCACAAACGGATGGGCAAACGGAAATGGTGAACAGATCTTTGGGAAACTTGTTGAGATGTCTTGTGAAGGATAATTTGAAGAGAAGGGATGTGAAGTTATGTCAAGCTGAGTTCGCACACAACCATGCAGTTAGTCGAAGTACTGGATTCAGTCCATTTCAATTAGTATATTCAGCAATTCCGAAGGGACCGTTGGATTTATCGACAGTTCCACATCAGAAAGGGGTTGTTAAACTAGCTTGTGATGTCGTGAATCAGTTGTAGGAGTGTCACAGGATTGTTCATGAACGATTTCTTAGGTCAAATGAGAAGTATAAGCAACTGGCAGATAAGAAGCGAAGGAGTGTGGACTTCAAAGAGGGTGATTCTGTTTATGCAGTGTTAATGAAAGTCCGCTTTCCAGTTTGAACTTACAACAAATTGAAAGCCTCAAAGATTGGTCCAGTAGAAATCTTGAAGAAGACCAATGATAATGCTTATCAGTTAAGGTTGCCGGATCATATCCATACTGCCGACGTTTTCAAAGTTAAAAATTTGATTCTGTATCATGGGGATAAACTTGTCGAGGAAGAGGAAGGTGCGAATTCGGGGTCGAATTCTTGCCAACCGGGGAAGGATGATGCAGCGCAAAATGCTAACTCATTTTCTTTAAGTCGCTCGATGGCCTTAAGTCGCTCGCGACCTAACGGGTCATCTTATGTCGCCAACGAGTTACGTGAGCTGAGCTTGGAATCACATCTGCCTTCAGATGTTGTCAACGACCTAGCAATAACGACTTACGACATAACCTTCCTGCATTACAAGATAGCGATTCAACGAGGTATTCGTGCGAGCTACGACCTACCAAGTTATACAACGTAGCTATTTACGCAACCCAGTGCGCATTTCTTAGGTCGCTCCGACCTAAACGAGCTACGACCTACGAACTACATGCTATTTGGAGTTAAGCCGCTTTCTCACTTAGGTCGCTTGTCTTAAGTCGTTTCACTTATGTTGCTTCCCGTATGTCTCTGCCATGTTTACTTGAGTCACTCCAGGATGCCGCTTCAGTAGGTCGCACAATCCTTATGCCGCATTTTTGTGAGTCGTGTAATGTACTGTTATGTTGTATATTTGGTTAAGTCGTTTGTATGTGGTAATTCGTTAAGTCGAGTACGACCTATATCTCTTAGGTCATAAGTCATGTATGTCGTTACATTATAACTTTGTTAAGTCGCGTCTGTTAGGTCGTTAACGACCTGTGTTAGGTCGTTGAAGCTGTGGCTGTATGTGTGTTGTAAGCCTATAAATAGGCGGGTTGTGTCATTTGTAAAGGTTGGTTGATTTTGAATAAACTTTTGTTTGAGTGCTTTGTGCCTCTTAAAAATTAGAAGTTGAATGTAATCTCTTTTCTCCATTTTCGGTTATTCGAGTGCGCTCGAATCAACGATTTTGAAGCCGATTCATGGAATCTCGTGCGCGAGATCAACGTCGAAGAATCTAGATCTTCTAATATGGTGTCGTGCGCGATCAACGTGTTAAAGATAGCTAGAATCCCGTATCTCATGAGATCAACGGATTTGGGCATTTATCTTGGGTATTATCAATCCGTCGATTCATCTTTGCATCGTTCCATCGTTGTTTTGTTCGTTGTGGATCATTTGGTGCCAACTTGTTATTATCCGCTGCGTCATATAGTTCCACTACGATTGCGAGATTCTGTGTTGTTCTATTTCTAGTTTTCTACCTTTTACTTCTTCATCCCTATTGGGCTATTATTTCTGGCACTCCACTATCGACATTCGATACAGTGGACATATTAATGTCATTTTTTGAGGGTCGAAAATCCCTGGCCATTACATTTCAGAACTCATTTTATTTAACATAAGTTAAGATTCATTTCCATTTTTTTTATTAAGACTCGTATCCAACAATTCCAAAATTTTGTTTTAACTTTCAAATTCCCAAAATTTATAAACGATAAAACTTGTTTTCTCATAATGTTATAAAAAACTTGAATGAAAATTTCCATGTTTAAGCACGCTATTCTTATTTATTTCTTATCATTTTGAAATATTATAATTGATTTTTTTGTAATTCAGATAATAATTTTGAATTTTAAAATTAAAGTTAGTTTTACTAAAAAAATCCCCATGATAGCAGTTCCTTCCTTGGAAACTCAATAATGAACGTCGATGATGTTGTAGTCATCATTGAAATTATTTTCCAGCGACCGAAGTGAGTTTAGTGCTTTCTATCTCTTTAAAACCCTTTTAAAAATATTTCCGTTCAAAAATATTTTTCAAAAATACTATTGTTGTTTTCGAAAGTTTTGAAAAACAATTAAGGGTTTTAAATTCTCAAACCCTAATTTTTAAATTCTTTTTAATTTAGAAACCACTTTTATAAATCATATTGAAAACATATTTATGAAATTTCATTTCCTTTCCACTAATAAATCATATGTATATAATCCCAATCTGGTTATATAAATTCATTTCTTTGTTGTTAATCTTTATTTCATTATAATAATAACAATTTTTGTTCAAACACGAACAAAAAATAACAAACGATAATAACCGAATATAATCATTTCCTAGCAACCAAGCACACCAATTATGTGATGACAATTTTTTGAAATTTTTTCCTTTATATATAAAATATAATAAAGATAAAATTATTTCATTTACCCAATTTCCAAAAAAATACCATGTCGAATTGCTCTGTTTAAGTGTTTAGAGACCCCTATTTATAACGTTAATTATTCGTATTGACTAGAATTCATAAGCCACTCAACTGACCAAACAACACAATATAAAACAATTTTTATATCACTAAAAATGCGTGCTCATATATATATACACACTCAAATTCATTCTAGGGAGCTACTAACCTTATCCCTAATGAGTACCACACCAAAGCCAAGGTTCTCGCTTAACCTGGCTCTAATACTAAGTGTAAGGACTAGGGATTTCGACCCTTGAAAATCGACACTAATATCTCTACTATATTAGATGTCGAGAAACCAAATGCTGGAAAACCGATTGTTTGGGAAAAGAAAGAAGGAAGAAGATAAGAAGAAAATAGAATCTCACAACGGAATGAATAATCTATAATCTACAACACATTTTTACACAAAAGTCAAACTGTAATATATATATACACACACACACACACATACATATATAAAGACATCAATCAGAGTATACTAACCTATTTTAGCCTGGACAGTAATACAGCCTATCCTTACAATTGTTGATAAATACCATTAGTGAATACAATGGAAAAATAACCATCTATTTTAATACGTCCCTGGGCCTTGTCTCCTGAAGCTCCAAGTATCCAAGCTAATCTGTAATATGCTCGGTCCAACCTGAGTGTTATAATAAAATAACACCCGAGCCAGTTTGGAAAATCAGCATGAGAAAACACACCGGACTAGATTTTAAAGTTATCTAAATGCTTGAAATCAAAAGTATCTCGTAAGACACCGCCGCACATAAACATGGATGGGATTTTAGCTTACGATAACCAAAATAATATTATAATAATGTCTAGATAGAAATACTTACTAATCTTAGCTGAAATTGTTACATTAATTAAATTACAACATAATAAGTATACAGCTAAAAACATAAAGGCTCGTATTGGAGAATGGATTCCATACAATGACTAGTCTATCTGGGTACCGCCCGTTATTGTGCATTTCCAGTTAAAATACCAATCGAGGTCAAACCTATCAACCCATGCCAACACAGAACCAGCCTACCCCTTACTGGATAACATAAAATATGATCAACCCTCCATTAATGGACCCTGAAGCATAAAAAAATGAGAGATAATAACAACTCTAGATAGGGATGGTCATCCCCTACATGGGAGCGAGACCAACTGAGCCATGCTGCATCTCCCCTATTTAGTCATTTCGGTTGATGAGGCCTGAGGCTATGCTTTACCTTTATATAGCACTTCCTACTTGGAATGTAATACTGCCTTCCAGGCAATAATGCAATATAAGCATTCATCCATAAAATTCATTCTGGGACTGAACGAAACACTTAAGAGCGCCGTCTTCACTTCCATCATCATCAAGATGTCTTCACTTCGATATGCATTCGTTGGAACAAAGTGGTTTTCGTGTAACATACACGATGCCGGTCTCTTTGAAAAAACCATTCGATAATTTCCAATAAATTCAACCGTAGTTCTTTAGGAAATAAACAATCAAAGATAAGATCTAAGATCATCTTCTTACCGTTAGAGGACGGATTTCCTTATCATTGTCCAAGGAGAACTAAACAAGATTTATATGCATAGTAGACTATCATTAGAGATGATTGTGCCTGATAACCACATGTTTCTCCTAAATATTTCCAAAGTTACATTTTGGGTCCAATTTTGATAGTTTGTTATTTAACTATCGAATAACAAAAATTCAATCAGGGATTCATTTCTCAGGAAAAACCAATATTGGTTAAGCATATAAGCAATCATTAGCCTCCTTTTATAAATCTTTTATAAATAAATACAACTTTGTAAATTTCTTATACAAGAATACTTTCACAAAGGTATATCCACCAATCCCTATATTTTCAATGCTTAGAGAATATCCATATAATTTTCTCAACGGTATAAGTATATTTACAAAACCGAAAAAGATTTTCTTCTATATCGATTAAAATAATAATTCGTGAACTACTTATAATTCTCTAGAACCATTTATAAACCATTTTATAAAACTTCCGGAACCATTTATAAAACTACATTTCTAAATTTCAATTGTTTATGAATTATTTTTATACATTTCTAATACTAATTTATAAATCCTTTATAAGTCTATATACCCTTTATAAAACTCTTTCCCATTGCAAGTAACCTTCCCTTAAGTCTTCAAATTATTTTATAAACTCCTTTACAAAATCCAAGTCTTTCATCTTTATTCATGGGTCATAGAAAAAAATTCATAAACAATTAAAAATATTTTTACTTTAAAACACCATTATATGATAATAATAATAATGATAAATAGTAAACATTATAAATAAATGAAATCAGTAATTGTAAAACATATTAAATAATAATTGATAATTTCAAAATATTGTTTAAGAAATAATAATAATTAATCTATACTATTTTTATAAAGAATATTTATTTACTTTCAAAGCCTTATTAATAATCCTTATTACTAATTTCAAGCCATATTTATTCTTGAAATAATTAACCTTTTCGAATTTTGATAAATCTTTAAAACCATATTATTATAAAATATAACTTTAAAACAATACGAATATAATTTAATAACCTTAAAATAATATTACTATAATTAATTAACTTTAAAATAATATTAGTATAATTAAATAACCTTAAAATAATATCATTATAATTAATTAACTTTAAAAAAATATTAATATTAGCAAATAACCCTGTAATAATATATATATTATTAACTAACTTTAAAATAGTATTAATATAACTAAATATCGTTAAAATAATATTACTATAATAAGTTAACTTTAAAACAATAGTGGTATAATTAAATGACCTTAAAATAATATTACTATAATTAATTAACTTTATAACAATTTTAATATAATTAAAAAATAATTATTAAAACAAAATATTTTTGAAATCCAAATTTCGATTTAAAACCGTTTTTGTCTCAAAAACCAATTCTAACTTAAATGGAAATCTATAGTATTTTTAAGATATTAATTGGAAGCTAATAGCCACCCAGCACTTAACCAATATCGATATTGATTTTCTATCACTGCTTGGTTTTATTTTCAAACATATAACGATGTTGTAACCACAGTGTTCACAATCATGTTCATTATTCAATAATCAATATAAAAGAAATATTATTGAAATAATTCAATAATGGCAAGGAATCCCGTTGGATCCCTCCAAACTGCCAACTACATCATAGCTTATATATATTAGTACGCATATATATATAATCAACATTTGTGAAGAATCTTGTTGGATCCCTCCGACTTGTTTTCGAAGCATCACCAACGTTGTATAATCAAAAAAAAATCAACCGCTTTAAGGCAGGACTCATAAATAAAGGATCATCTGCTCTTACACTAAAACGTAATAAGGTCCCATCCGCTCCAAGGGCTAGAATACATCTAAACTAATAATTTAAATATATTAAATCATCCAAACGATCATTCAAATAATTTTTATTAACTATATCTCATATAGTTAACAAAAAGGTGAGTTTAACTCACCAAAGTTTCTTTGTTGGTTGTCACGACCCGATTTTTCGATGCCCGAAAAGTCGAAGGGTTAAAAGAAGAAGGAGGTAGAAGAAGAAATAGAAAACAACATCAGAATCTCACAAACACAGCGGAATAAAATATAATGGATGATAACTGATCTTTACGCAAAAGAAATTGTATTTATTTTATCAAAATATAACATCAAAGTTTAATACAATCCACAACACAATTCAAGACGGTTATAATATCTCGTCCTTCCAAACCTGAGTACATGGCGTAATATACATCAAATACGTCTGATACGTCTCGCCATCCAGCTCGTCTCTTAAGCTCCATAGCAGTCCATCCAGAATCTGTACACTATAATACTCAGTCTGACTCAAGTATTATAGTTAAATAATACCCGAGTCGGTCAGGAAAACCAGCGTGAGAAAACACACTAAATTGGACCATTAAAGTTTTCAAAAACCTTTGAAATCAAAGTTATCTCGTAAGACCACGCAACAAAAATAAACATATCGGGTTCTTACATTACAATAACCAAAACATTTCTTATAAAAACCTCTGAAATTGTAGTAGTATCTATATACAAATACTTATTCAAATAACTGAAATTGTTACATTATTAAATTCGAGCTACTAGCCACAAAGTGGGTTCTACAAACAAAAATCGTAAAGGCACATAGGAAGAATAGATTTTCATCAATGGCAGGGCTACTGAGGTACCCCCCAATTACATTATATGGTCTAGATCACCGTACCGAGGATCCACCCTGATCCCCTGCATCACAAGACCGGAGCTACGCCTTATTGGATAGTCCAAATAAGTTTAACCCACTATTGGGATCAGCATCCGCCACACAGCCGAATATATGAAGGGACATCTAGGCAGGGGTGACCTCACCCTAATTGTTTGCTAGCCAATTAGCCTTGTGTGCACCTCCCATGTTTTAGCCATTCTCGGTTGATGAGGCTCAAGGTTATGCATTACCTTTTTAGCACATATTCACTTAGAATGCTCATCATCCTCCTGACGATGTTCTGAAAGCATTCAACCATACAAGTCCGTTCCGGGTTCGAACGGAACCGAAGGCACTACTCCTACTACATCCATTTTGGAATCACCCTCAGGATTAGTAGCGACTAGCCCTTGCACTTCACTACTCCATCTTCTACTCCAAGCTCTTGTCTTCCTCACGAAAACATTCAAACTAGATCAAAGTGGTTTTCAGAAAATTAATCTCGATCCCGGTCTCTTCGAAACGATCAGCGCATTGGCCAATATTGATAGTCGGTTATTTAACTATCAATTAACATTCACAAACAATCCTCAAGCCATAATATTTTTTCCTAATTTTTTTTTATATCTTTGCAATATATTTTCCAACATTTCAATCCTTTAAAAATAGTTTCAAATCACTTTTCTCTCTCTCGTGGAAATAAATTTCCACCCAATTGTTTTATCTCCAATGAAAACTACCAAGTCCTAAATACTTAATATTTTTAAAAATAATTTAAATCATTTTATTCTAAAACATACTTTAAAACATATAAATTAAAATTGCTTAAACAGTTTATTCAAAAATATATACTTTAAAAATATTTAAAATAAAACTACTTTATAAAATATAAAAACTAATTTTTAAAATAAAAGTTAAGCCAAACTAAATTTAAAATAAGAGTTACGAAATTCTATACAAGTTTTCAAATAAACTTTAATCAAACTATCTTTAAATAAAACTATTTTATATAATATAATATTAATAATTATATTAAAAATCATAATACAAGCCAAACCTTTCAAATAATTACTCATATAATTAATCTTAAGTAAATATGTAATTTAAAATTTTTAAACTAATTAAATAATAATTTCACAAAAACATTCTTTCAAAACATCTTTAAACCTTCTAACTTATACATAAAAATCTGCTAGAAAAACGTACTTGGCTTCCCAGGGAAATACACTTCTCTTTCACAACTTTAAAAATCAACCACTTTTTATTTTTAACACAAATTACTCATTCCTTTATAAATTCCCATCGTGAATTTATACTTTCAAATATTCACTGATATATTACTGCACTTTTATAAACCTTTTTTTACAAATTCCATGGTCTCATCCTTCCTTTAAACGTAGTTTCAAATACTTTATCAACCTCCAAATCGATTTTCAAATTACTCCATTTTGAATTAAATTTCCTTTACTTCTTAATTTATTTCAAAACCCATTAATTTCAGATTTTACTTCTTAATTATGATTTAAAATCTTTTAACTGAAAATGCCAATTTCAAATTTTTTTCCATATTCCTTCTTTGTCTTTTCCAATAAATTTAAACCTTGAATTTTAAAATAAATTCTTTCCTCCTTTTAAATATTATCATTTGAATTCATTTATTCAAAATATCTCTTTCCCCATACTTTGGATTTATTCATTACAATTTAAAAATCAACTTTTAATTATCTAAATTCCTTATAATTATTTTATTTAAAATTACCTTTTTATTTACTTTACAAATCCAAACTTCAAATATATTACAATTCTGAAAATTTCAATATATATATATATATATATATATATAATATATATATATAACCTAGCCAGGGTATTCAGTAAATTCCAATTCCCAATATGATCAATATAATTCATCACAGATTATCACATAATCATATCGTTGAATATATAAAATAAATTCAAATATATTGAGGAATCTAGTTGGATCCCTCCAACCTGTTTTTCCCCGCATCCACAGATGTTAGCACGATATAATAATACCAATTTGACTTCAGGGTGGAATATCGTGGTATATGGGATCATATTATCTCATCCGCTATTATGCGGAGCATAGGGTCTCATCCGCTATATAATGTGAGAAATTAATCTCTCCTATATATATACTACTATATATAATATACCACATCCAATCAATTCAATCGTTCAACCGAAATTTAAATTTAACTTTTTAAATTTGAATAAAATGCAGATGAGCGAGATTAACTCATCTTTGACCTTTGTTTTGTAGTCTGATCCAAACTGGTATGTTTGCTTCACGATTTTAGACCTTGTATAACATTATTTGATTTTATTAATATTTGAAATAAAATTCAACAATTAATTTTGATTTATAAATTTAATAAACCAATGATTCTATTTTAAACCAATAAATTTTAGTTTTGAACTAATTTCCCTTTAATAATTTATTTTTAGTAACTAAAAATGATTAAATTGGTTTATTAAACAAGTTAATTCTTATTTAAAAATAATCTGGTAAATCTATATATGTATATTCATTTTATTTCCCATTTCCAGGCTGCATAAAAATAATCTCTATAGGTTAAGAAAGCTACTTTTATATAAACTTCCAAATAGTTTAAAATTCCCATTTCTTTTTTTTAAAATCTTATCTATATGAAATTTCCATTTATCTAAGTAAATTAAAACATGAAGTGTAATTATAATTTTAAAAAAAAAATAGAAATACCTCACTGCATTGCTCGAGATCACACCGATCGCGATCAACCATCGCTGCCTCCTTCATCGATCGAAGTTCACGATTCCACCACATGCGATGTCGCGTGCTGCCGAGCACGTCCTTCATCTCGCGCCGCCTTCCCTTTTGCTAACGTCGTCGCACCTCGCTGCTCAACCATGCTGCCTCCATCGGTCACAAATCTCACCACCGAGCCTCGCCTGGACACCTTCACTCGACCGAGTCACTAGCACTCATATGCGACACCACGTCATCCATCTCGACCCCTCGAATCCCACCGACCTTCCCACCTCTGGCTCCATGCTTCCTCGTAGCCGACGCCGACTCCATTGAACATGAATTGATAGGCTAGTCGTATCGGCATGAGCTCGAGAATCAATTCCAAAATTGAACTCGATTTAACATTAGGTCACTTTCTAATTCGAAGAGACGACCTTACAGGGAACAAGATTTCCCCCCTTTCGTTCTTTCGATTAATACTTCGTTCCACAGTTAAGTTGTTCGGCCATTAAAATTCTCCCTTCGTTCGTTTTTTTAAGAGCATGTCTTCTTATTTTTTATTATATATATTTTTAGATGAAGATGAACCCGTGTTAAAAATGAAGGAAACATGTTAAAATTTTCTTTACATGTCACTATTGCTACAGCAGAAAGCCCTGATGTGAAAAGAAAATACATATATTGGTTTATATTTGAATTTAAATTTAAATCGTCCCAAATACGCAACTCAAAATCTCGACCTCCTATCGATGCATGTCGCTAGGCGTTTATAATGTTAAACCCCTATTCCGAACGCAATGGAAAAGGTTCCGAGACCTAATTCGATCGTGTGGAGTATCTTTGTGGACCCGTTACTTTACTAAATTTTCAATATAGATTTCAGCGCGTTTATCTACCGTACGGCCAAATGATGACTCCAAACACTACGAAAATAGAAATACGATAATAAAACACTATTGCGGATCTAATGGAACTGGTTTCGTCAAATTCCGAGGCTATGCCTCGGAAGGCTATTTTTAAATTCAATTTACACTATTTATTTTTAAAATTGAACAATACATTCTCAGATTCAAATTTAATACTTTTACTATCTCCAGTAAAATCAATATAAATTTAATAAGCCATAGAAATATTTTTAACTAGCTAAAAACCCAAGTTTCAACATTTTAACAAATTTTAAATTATTAAATTAAATAATTCGTTTGCCAAATAAATAGTGATATTTGAAATTCAAATTAAATACCCTTCCAAATATTTGAAATAAATTAAATATTTCAATTTCAAATATCCAGAAATTTCGGATTGTCACATTTCTCCCTCTTAAAAGAATATCGTGCCCGAAATTACTAGTTAAAAGGAACAGTCCATAACCCGTTCACTATTTTTCCCAAACAGTTGGTTTTCAACAACTACCCGAAACCCTCTTTTTAATAAAGACATCATCAACCTTACTAACTTTCCAAACTTCTTCTATTAGTTCCAACCAGTATCTCGTACCAAACAATTCAAATTTAAATTTAAAACCTAAATCTAAATTTGCAAAATTTCTCAAAAAATATCTAACTCCCTAAATTCCCAAAAAATTTCGCCAGTCTCTCCTTTGCGTGGCTAACTCGGTACGACTACAAAACGCCTCAACGGGCCCCATAATTCAAAATGAAAACAAAAAGCCTAGTGGCTAGACCAGAAAATCATCAAATTTCATACAGAAACTTAAACACATACCTCTATGTTGACCCATTCAAATTTATCTTTGAAAATCAAAACATCCATTTATCCTTTGTCTTTAGATACCTGTATATCCTACTAAGAAATAATATCCAATTACAGATGTCAAAATCACTTTATACATTTCTATACAACAGTTTCAATATCTATTTCATTCAGGTCCGTATGATGTACATATAACATATGTACGCAATACCCAATTCTGATCGGTCACTCAATCACACAATCTCACTTGCGAACTAGTAACGTTTATCCGACTCCTTAGTGCAGACTCAGATCTGGTTTCTTGATCGAAAACTGCCATTCTCTTTGCATAGCCACGAACTATGATAGAGAATTTCCAGAATCAATCAAAAATCCATATCCAGAGTTCTCCATCGACAATCAAGTGAAAAATCACAAATTGGATCGATTTGACTACCTCGAAATTTTGTGCTCAATTCTGGATGAAATTTAAATATTTGGAAGGGTATATGCGAATAAAATAATATACGTATGTGACGCCCCACTTCTGTACCCACGCTAGCCAAGAACACTATGGAGTAATGCTATCAACTAGCACGGAGAATAAGGCTGTTGAGGAGCGACCATCCGTGTAATTGCTTTGTGCGAACACCGGTATGCCAGATAAAATATAACATGCATTTCATCTCAAGAGGAAATCCGACATACCGACGCAAACTCAAAGCTACTACACAGTGGCTATACATAATATACGGAAACAAATATAGAAATTAACATATCATAAATCAGTCATAGATAATTCATATCACAAAGGCGGAAGAAGATATGAATATATAACTAACATATGAATGTGTACATCAGAGTAGTGGTCAAAAAGATCCACAATAATACAAGAGAATAGCAACACGTGCTATACAAAAGAATACAACTATGAGTCTATATCTCAAGTGTATACAACAAAAACTGCTAATCCATGTGGTTAGCCAAAAGTCAAAGTAATGAATCCCTGAGGAGAAGACAAGCAGAAGCACCTGTAACATCTCGGTCTGACCCGAGTATTATTTATAAGAAAATAATAAACGGATCAGTCTAGCTATAAATATCATATGACAAGACATAGAATAAGATATATGGCATAAACATATGATAACCATACGAGCATAATACAATAAGTATGTAATTGAAACTCAACATGAGATTAATTAGTATCACAAAAACCTTCACAAAGATCCAAAAAGGGTTTCATACCCAAAACTTGTATTCACAACAAGTCAATGACACACGAATTCACCAATGCACAAAAATTGATAAATCATATCAATGAAAATCACTAAAATTGGTGAAGCATAAATTCCAGAAATCAACACACGAAATCCAGAAATCATAAAAAGGGGGAGGCCTATCACACGAACGGGAGCATGAAAACTCACCAACATATGTATCACACGAACGAGATGCTATCTCATGGTAGCTAGCTATTAATTTTTGACACACGAACGGCCCGAAGACCATGGGGTGCTACCCCACATGTGTGAGTCGAAATCACACTGATGAGGTCTAGACTAACCAAAAAGCAAAAAGGTATGTGTGAGCCGAAATCACACAGATGGTGTCTAGTCTAGCATCATAGACAAAGAGACATCGCACAATTGCTAGTCTAAATCATAAAAATGATCGTCATGATCACCGAGAAGTGTCAATTACAGTAAGCTAGTAAATATATGAGCTTAGCTTCGTGTCCCATAACCACTAACTTAACTTAAATATTTACGAATAAATTGTAGATCTCCACTAGAAAATTGTCACAAAAGATTCAATCGAACAAGTCCGAGAATTGACCGACGAAGTAAACGCAAGCATTTCATACCACTTATTTTACTAAGTCGTTTAATTAGATTTCTCATACGAGTGAGATAAATGTTTGTATATTCTAATAGATTGAAAATCGGTTTGAGAAAAAGAGCTTTGTAATAAAATAGTGTCGAAATCATTTGAAGAAAGAGTTTTGATATTTACTACCAGTACAGAAAACTTTTATATTTTTAAAGTGATAAATCATAGAAATGATTGTAGAAACAATCAATCACCAAAATTCACATTCGAAGACGTGAATAAAATCCAAAGAAATCGATACTGAATCCATCAAAGTGGATATTCCCAAAAATCACGAAGGAAATGTCATCAAAGTCGATAATAAGTGATAATAACAAAAGGGAATCAACACAATCGATTAAAGTTGGAATTCTCAAGATAAATAGGCAAATAGGCAAAAATTAGCATATTCAGACGTCTGAAAGGTATGATTCAGACGTCTGAACCTGGAAAATAAAATAATTTCTAGGACAGAATTCAGACGCCTGAATCAATAAATTCAGAAGTCTGGAAATGCTAAATTTTAGCCTATTTCGTTTCTGGTTCAATTCGAACCAATTCAGACGTCTGGAATATAAATTCAGACGTCTGAATACTGGGGATTAAAAATTCCCAGTATAATATTTAGACGTCCGAAAATACATATTCAGACGTCTAAAAACCAAATTTCAGGCATTCCCTAAACCTAGGCCAAAGATGACCAAACGATTATTGGAAGCGATCAATCGAGCGACAATGACTAAGGATTTACGCCAAGCGACAACCCAGCCTTAACGGCTCTTCGATACCCCTCAAATATCAATGTCCAAATATCTATAAAAGGATTTTCAAAGGTTTTGATTTCAAAACACCAAAAATTGGAATATACACCAAATAAATCCAAACCAAAATCAATTGCACAAGAATAAGTGTTAGGAATTCATACCTAACAATCGAAGATAATTATAGACTAAGATGTGAGATAAAAATCTCACCTTTGAACCCAAACAAATGAAGAAGAAGCTTGAAAGAAAAGGAGAATCAGCCACTCTTCAAATCCAAATCAAGAAGCTTGATTCTAAGCTTTAAAAGAAGAACATTCCCAAAGTTAGGTTTAGGAATTTTTGAAATTGATAAGAGAATGAGTTGGAGAAGAAGAAGAGAAGGCTTACCAATGGGTTCTTCTATTAGTTTGGAGCTAGAGTTTGATTTGCAAAAGAAAACTAGGGTTTGGAGTCTTAATTTCCCATTCCACTCACCATTGTTGCTAAAGCTTGAGTATTAGGAATTAGAAATGAAGTAATGAAGAGTTGGAGTGGAGTTGGGACTGAATACATAAGTGGTGTTATTGGGCTCAGCCCAAACCAAAGCCCTAAGTAAAAAGTGGCAAAATTCCATTAACTCCAATCATATCAAAGGTTATACTCAAAAAGGTTGCAAACAACATTTTGAACTCAATGGAAGTGGTCTCAAGTCCTAGTTCGACTGTTTGCTAAAAGTAGGTTTTCAGACAAAAATCCGACGAACGATGAAATATTTAAATAAAATATTTAAATATACAATCGATAAATATGCGGGTTGTTATAGACTCCCCTCCTTAAAGAAATTGCGTCCTCGCAATACTTAAGAAGAAAATAAGAAGCAACAACCATAGAACCATATCAACACAAAAGAAAATTTGAAATAGGAAGTTCACCATAAGGAGCATGAAATAGTTAGCCTGAACGGGTTCGCACGGTGAATTCTCTGGATTCCCAAGAGCAATCCATAGGATTTGAGAACCATTGAACTCTCACAAAAAGAACATCTTTATTTTGAACGGACTCAACCTCCGAAGTAATGATGCGAATAGAATGTTGCTCAAAAGTCAAATCTGCTGAAACTTCAATTTTCCTCAAAATCAACGGGCTCAAGAATAAAATAGGAAACCTAAAAGCATTTCCATAGTTAAAAGACGCAGAAAACGTCAAGAATAGCAGAAAATTGAGCCCGTGCAACGGCGTAGTACAGAAATGGTATGCCCGAGAAACTAGAAACTCGAATAATTTGGAACACCGACATAGTACGAAAACGGTGCGTCCAATGAGCCGATAAACCGGAACAACGATGTAGTATAATAATGGTACATCCATTGATCCAGATAAGACGGAACATCGATGTAGTATAATAACAGTACATCCGATGAACCGATCACCATAAAAGAACATCGGACGGTAGTCCATAATAAAAAAATGAGATAAAGCTCCATAAAACGAAGTATATCAAAACGTCCGATGAACTTGATAAAAAGATAATTCCATTCAGACAACATCAAAGAATCAACAACTTGTTGCCTACGACAAAGCGCGTTGGCAACACGATTTCCAAAATATCAAGATCATAAGATGCCAGGAACTCGAGTCGACATGAAGTTTCTTATGAGAAAATAAATATTCCAAAGATTTATGATCGAGGTGGAGAACAAATTTCTCCCCCAAAAACGATGATACCAAACTCTAAAAGCGAAAACAATAGCCGTGAGCACTAGACCATGAGTGGCATACCTAGTCTAAATCAGCTTTTAATGATTTAGACGCACAATTGATAGCATGTCATCTTTTGCAAAAGAACGACATCCAAACCAATATGATTAGCATTGATACAAAAGATAAAGTCTTGGTTCCCAACGGGAATCACAAGAATAAGAGTATCGAAAAGAAAGAATTTCTTTTAAATAATCTTCTTTCCTGAAAAGTTAAAACTTTCGAAATTACATTTATCTTTATGTAGTAATCTTTCTAGAAAAATTTACATTTTTACAAGTCAATTTATTGTGTCTGACTGTCTTATCAAAGCGTTTAGGAAATTCCTATCGATAACGTTGATCAGGCGCGTCGACCAGAATTCTTAAAACACTAAATGGGCAATACAATCAGAAAATCATCTTTTATAGGATAAACATGTTTTTAAAAACTTATGAAAATTATCTTTGTTCGTTCTAAAAACAGAAATCCTATTTATACTTATAAATAAATCTTATGAAAAAGATTTGCAAAAATTTTAAACTGCTAATTTCATCCAAAATCAGTAAATACAAGAACGGTCTCATCGAAATATTCATAGAATATTCGATTTATAAAATGGATGAAATAAGCTGGACAAACTGAATGATATAGTAAGTCATTCATAAGAATCGTAACGAGTGCGGAATGCGGTAAGTGGAATGCTAATTCCCGCAACTCGTAGCCAAATGAAAATCAGTGGCAAGGTCGAACTAGAAAGACCTTAAACACCACACAAAAGATTTCTTAGGTGATAATCCTAAGACAAACTCAAAAATACCGGAAAAGTTTCACAAATTATTTAGATAATAGAAATAACACTTTTTCATCTTGAGGGCTTAAAGAGATGCCTTCAAAAATTTGAAATCGGAATCACAAGAAAAAATAGAAATCTGCTTAACAGATAGAAAATGTCGAAGATGAATAGTCCACCCGGAAAATAGGATATAGGCTTCACAACGATTAAGCCAATACTTACAAAAATCAATTCCGAAGCCTAAGTAAGAATCAGCATGGAAAGAAAAATCACATAAAATAATTTCGACATCAATAGAAAGAAAATTGAGTGTTGCGGATCCACTAATCCGGATTCACAATTCTCAAGGAAGACATGAATGCGCCACCCAGAGAAGGACTACTGGATTGTCCAGCGCTAGGATTGCCAAAACCAACCATTTCTTTTCTTTAAGAAAGAAAGAAAGAAAGAAGAAAAGTTATTCTCAAAATAAATATCAAGCAATCTTGATAGATAAAACGAGGAATCATAAAAGAAAATAGGATAGGACGGTACGAAGACCCGAATTAAATCCTAAGGCACAACTCCTAAGAAAGACTTAGGACATGATCCTTGTTAGATTATTCTACATTGTTCCAAAGTTTGGCTCTGATACCAAGCTGTGACGCTCCACCTCTGTACCCACGCTAGCCAAGAACACTACGGAGTAATGCTGTCAACTAGCATGGAGAATAAGGCTGTTGAGGAGCGACCATCCGTGTAATTGCTCTGTGCGAACACCGGTATGCCAGATAAAATATAACATGCATTTCATCTCAAGAGGAAATCCGACATACCGGCGCAAACTCAAAGCTACTACACAGTGGCTATATATAATCTTCGAAAACAAATATAGAAATAAACATATCATAAATCAGTCACAGATAATTCATATCACAAAGGCGGAAGAAGATATGAATATATAACTAACACATGAAAGTGTACACCAGAGTAGTGGTCAAAAGGATCCACAATAATACAAGAGAATAGCAACACGTGCTATACAAAAGAATACAACTATGAGTCTATATCTCAAGTGTATACAACAAAAACTGCTAATCTATGTGGTTAGCCAAAAGTCAGAGTAATGAATCCCTGGGGAGAAGTCAAGCAGAAGCACTTGTAACATCTCGGTCTGACCCGAGTATTATTTATAAGAAAATAATAAACAGATCAGTCTAGCTATAAATATCAGATGACATGACATAGAATAAGATATATGGCATAAACATATGATAACCATACGGGCATACTACAATAAGTATGTTATTGAAACTCAACATGAGATTAATCAGTATCACAGAAATCTTCACAAAGATCCAAAAAGGGTTTCATACCCAAAACTTGTATTCACAAGAAGTCAATGACACACGAATTCACCAATGCACAAAAATTGATAAATCATATCAATGAAAATCACTAAAATTGGGAAGCATAAATTCTAGAAATCAACACGCAAAATCCAGAAATCATAAAAAGGGGAAGGCCTATCACACAACGGGAGCATGAAAACTCACCAACATATGTATCACACAAACATGATGATATCTCATGGTAGCTATCCATTAATTTTTGATACACGAACGGCCCGAAGACCATTGGGTGCTACCCCACATGTGTGAGTCGAAATCACACTGATGAGGTCTAGACTAACCAAAAAGAAAAAAGGTATGTGTGAGCCGAAATCACACAGATGGTGCCTAGTCTAGCCTCACAGACAAAGAGACATCGCACAATAGCTAGTCTAAATCATAAAAATGATCGTCATGATCACCGAGAAGTGTCAATTACAGTAAGCTAGTAAATATATGAGCTTAGCTTCATGTCTCATAACCACTAGCTTAACTTATATATTTACGAACAAATTGTGGATCTCCACTAGAAAATTGTCACAAAAAATTCAATCGAACAAGTGCAAGAATTAATTGACGAAGTAAACGCAAGCGTTTCATACCACTTGTTGTACTAAGCCGTTTAATTAGATTTCTCATACGAGTGAGGTAAAGGTTTGTATATACTAATAGATTGAAAATTGGTATGAGAAAAAGAGCTTTGTAATAAAATAGTGTTGAAATCATTTGAAGAAAGAGTTTTGATATTTACTACTAGTATAGAAAACCTTTATATTTTTAAAATGACAAATCATAGATATGATTGTAGAAACAATCAATCACCAAAATTCACATTCGAAGACGTGAATAAAATCCAAAGAAATCGATACCGAATCCATCAAAGTGGATATTCCCAAAAATCACGAAGGAAATGTCATCAAAATCGATAATAAGTGATAATAACAAAAGGGAATCAACGCGAATCGATTAAAGTTGGAATTCTCAAGCTAAATAGGCAAATAGGGAAAAATTGGCATATTCAGATGTCTGAAAGGTATGATTCAGACGTCTGAATCTGGAAAATAAAATATTTTCCAGGACAGAATTCAGACGTCTGAATCAATAAATTCAGACGTCTGGAAATGCTAAATTTTAGCCTATTTCCTTTCTGGTTCAATTCGAACCAATTCAGACGTCTGGAATATAAATTCAAACGTCTGAATACTGGGGATTAAAAATTCCTAATATAATATTCAGACATCTGAACATACATATTCAGACGTCTGAAAACCGAATTTCAGGCATTCCCTGAACCTAGGCCAAAGATGGCCAAACGATTATCGGAAGCGATCGGTCGAGCGACAACGACTAAGGATTTACGCCAAGCGACAACCCAGCCTTAACGGCTCTTCATACACCTCAAATATCAATGTCCAAATATCCATAAAAGTATTTTCATAGATTTTGATTTCAAAACACCAAAAATTGGAATTTACACCAAATCAATCCAAACCAAAATCAATTGCACAAGAATAAGTGTTAGGAATTCATACCTAACAATCGAAGATAATTATAGACTAAGATGTGAGATAAAAATCTCACCTTTGAACCCAAACAAATGATGAAGAAGCTTGAAAGCAAAGGAGAATCAACCACTCTTCAAATCCAACTCAAGAAGCTTGATTCTAAGCTTTAAAAGATGAACATTCCCAAAGTTAGGTTTAGGAATTTCTGAAATTGATAAGAGAATGAGTTGGAGAAGAAGAAGAGAAGGCTTACCAATGGGTTCTTATATTAGTTTGGAGCTAGAGTTTGATTTGCAAAAGAAAACTAGGGTTTGGAGTCTTAATTTCCCATTTCACTCACCATTGTTGCTAAAGCTTGAGTACTAGGAATTAGAAATGAAGTAATGAAGAGTTGGAGTGGAGTTGGGACTGAATACATAAGTGGGGTTATTGGGCTCAGCCCAAACCAATGCCCTAAGTAACAAGTGGCAAAATTCCACTAACTCTAAACATATCAAAATTTATACTCAAAAAGGTTGCAAACATCATTTTGAACTCAATGGAAGTGGTCTTGAGTCCCAATTCGACTGTTTGATAAAAGTAGGTTTTCGGACAAAAATCCGACAAACGATGAAATATTTAAATAAAATATTTAAATATACAATCGATAAATATGCGGGTTGTTACAACGTATATCTTACGTATTTATATTCGTTGATAATTAGCTATATCAATTCTCTTTTATTCACATTTATTTTGATTTCTATTCACTTATCCACAATTATCCCCTTTCATAACTTTACGTAATGTTCATTCCAAATTTACTTAGTATATTTCCAATACCAAACTTACTTAAGAATTTCACCATTCATTTCTTAAGTTTAATATAAATTTTTTATATACTCTTATGTTATAATTCAACCACTTTAGCCTTTGTATCCACCTATTTTTAAACTAGATCTCCAATTCAATATGAATTTAATTTACTTTCATCTCAAACCATATTCAATCAATCATTTCTTTAATTAGTCTCACTACTAATTTATTTAAATCCCAATGGACTTATTTCCAAATTTTAAATTACTTTTAGTCTACTGCGAATTAATTTTTAAACATCACTTTATCACTTGGTTTTCATCTATATTTAATCAATTTTCATTCCAATTCCATATAGATTCAATTTGCATCAATTTACTAATTAATCTCAAATATCAATACCTTTTCCAATTTTCAATCCAGATTTTCATTTTCATTCCTACTTGAATTCAATTCATCTTCAAAATTTGAATATTTAATTTTATCAACTATCTTCCATTCACAACTAGTTCATATCACTATTTTAAATCAACTCCACTTACTAATTTATTTCAAATCTCAAACAATTTCTTATTTCCAAACTTTTATAATTTTGGGTCATTTCGAATTAATTCTATAGCTTCACTTTATTTTACACATTTTAAATTAAGAATTATCAAATATAAAATTCCAATATATTTTCTTACTCACTTGAATCAATTAGTTTACTCACAAATTTTACTTCAGTCCTTTATTTTATTTAGTCAAATCTTGAATATCTTCCATTACACACAATTTAAATTAATTCCCAATATTTAGTTTAAATCCTATTTACTTGCAAATTCATTTGTCTATCCACTATTTTATTTCTAACTTAACTTTTATTTAAGTAACCCTTCCACTTAGTCCACCTATACTTTTCTTTACATTCATCTTTTCTTATCTAGATGTAATTGCACTCTGATTAAATTCAAATTTTAAACATCTATAAGTTTTCCCAAATTTAATTACATTTATTAACAAATCTTTCTAATTTATTTCATCTAATTGGTTTTCTTCACCAGCTTAATTCATTTTCAATCAAATTTAACTTACTAATTTTATTTATCACTTCATTCTCAAATTTAATTTCAAATTTCAACAAAAAGTTTATTTCTAAAATTTTTCTCTTTTAGTACCTTGGAACGAAATTCTACAATTTTCATTAAAAAATTTAAAATTCTTTAAGTTTTCAACTTATTTAAATTCCATAAGCATTTTTAGTCAAGCTCCCAGAGAACAAAACGCTACTTAAACAATCAATTCATTTTATTCCAATTCCAGAGTCTTCTATAATATTTCAAAATCATTTTGAAATCAATTATATCCAAAATCCTTTGCTTTCCCAAATCAAACCCAACTTTTACACACTTAAATTTAAAATATTTTAGCAGCAATTCCCCTCTTGGAAACTCGAAAATGAACATCGATGATGCTGCAGTCATCACGGGAGCTATTTTCCAGCGACCGAAAAGGGTTCAGTGCTTTTACCTCTTCAAAACATCCTCCAAATATTTTTAAATCCTAAACCTCGCCAGATTTCAAATCCACTTTCAAGATATTTCCCAAATAATATTGCACATTTCTCCAAAATCTTTAAAAATCATTTTCAAATTCAAAAGTAATTTAAACTTTCCCAAAATTCCAAATTCCAAATTCTTTCGAATTCATATTCAATATTACTAGGAATTATATTTAAATTATATATCGCACTTATAATTTGTATTTACAAATCTTATACTGTTTTATAAATTATTCCTTAACTTTGGTTATAATATTATTTTCTTATTTCAATTTCCACACATCAATGATAATATTTTAATATTATCACTTCGTAACAACCAAGCAATCATATATAACCATAACAATTTATAGAAAATTATTTCTTTTATATATACAAAAATAATTTTGGTAATATTATTTCATTTACCCTATTTTAAAACAATACTTTGTCGGATTATCTTGTTTAAGTGTTTAGAAACCCCTATCGATAACATGGCCTCCCACATATCGAACAGAATTCATAAACACTTAATCGATAAGTCAACACGATATAAAACAATTTTTATATTCACTAACAAATATGCGCTCATATCTATTAATACTCTCAAACTCATTCTAGAGTGCTACGGACTATTTTAAATGTGTAATCCTTACTAGAGCCAAGTTCTCACTTAACCTTCAGCTTTGATACCAAGTGTAACGACCCAATTTTACGATGCCCGAAAAATCGAAACATTAGGGTTAATAAAAGAAGGAGGTAGAAGAAGAAATAGAAAACAACATCAGAATCTCACAAACGCAGCAGAATAAAATATAATGGATGATAATTGATCTTTACACAAAAGAAATTACATTTGTTTTATCAGAATACAACATTAGAGTTCAATACAATCTACAACACAATTTAGGATGCTTATAATATCTCGTCCTTCCAAAGCTGAGTACACGGCGTAATGTACATAAAATACGTCTGATTCGTCTCGCCCTCTAGCTCGTCTCCTGAGCTCCATAGCTGTCCATCTAGAATAAGTACCCTGTAATACTTTGCCTGACCCGAGCATTATAGTTACATAACACCCGAGTCAGTCGGGAAAACCAGCATGAGAAAATACACTCAATTGGATTATTAAATTTTACAAAAACCTTTGAAATCAAAGGTATCTCGTAAGACCATGCCACAAATAAACATGTCGGGTTTTTACCTTACGGTAACCAAAACATTTCTTATAAAATCCACTAATATTGTAGTTGTGTCTACATACAAATACTTATTTAAATAGCCGAAATTGTTACATTATTAAATTCCATCACTAGCCACAAAGTGGGTTCTACAAACAAAAATCATGAAGGCATGTAGGGAGAATGGATTTCCATCAATGGCAGGGCTACTAGGGTATCGCCCGTCACATTATGTGGTCTAGATCACCGTACCGAGGATCCACCCTGATCCCTTGCATCACATGACCAGAGCGACCCCTTACTGGATAATCCGAATAAGTTAACCCCACGGCCCGGATCAGCAACCGCCACACAGCCGAATACATAAAGAGACATCTAGATAGGGGTGACCTTACCCTAATTGGTTGCTAGCCACTAAGACTTATGTGCACCTCCTCTGTTTTATCCATTCTCGGTTGATGAGGCTCGGGGCTAAGCGTTACCTTTTTAGCACACATTCAGTTAGAATGCTCATCGTCCTCCTTACGACGTTCTGAAAGCATTCGTCCATACAAGTCCGTTCCGTGTTCGAACGGAACCGACGGCACTACTCCTACTACATCCATTTTGGAATCACCCTCAGGATAAGTAGCGACTAGCCCTTGCACTTCACTGCTCCATCTTCAACTCCAAGCTCTTGTCTTCCTCACGAGAACGTTCAAACCGGATCGAAGTGGTTTTCGAAAAATTAATCCCAATCCAGGTCTCTTCGAAATGATCAGCTCATTGGCCAATGTTGATAGTTGGTTATTTAACTATCAATTAGCATTCACAAACAATCATCAAGCCATAATAATTTCTCCCAAATTATTTATTTTTTGTATATCTTCGCAAGTTATTTTCCAACATTTCAATCCTTTGAAAATAGTATCAAATCACTTTTCTCTCTCTCGTGGAAATAAATTTCCTCCCAATTGTTTTATCTCTACTGAAAACCACCAAGTCCTAAATACTTAATATTTTTAAAAATAATTTAAATCATTTTATTCTTAAACATACTTTAAAACATTTAAACTAAAATTACTTAAACACTTTATTCAAAAATATATACTTTAAGAATATTCAAAATAAAACTACCTTACAAAATATAAAACTAATTTTTAAAATGAAAGTTAAGCAAAACTAAATTTAAAATAAGAGTTACGAAATTCTATACAAGTTTTCAAATAAACTTTAACCAAACTATCTTTAAAATAAAATTACTTATATAATACAAATATAATAATTATCTTTGAAATCATAATACTAGTCAAACCTTTCAAATAATTACTACTATAATTAATTTTAAGTAAATATGTACTTTAGAATTTTTAAACAACTTAAATAATAATTTCACAAAAACTTTCTTTCAAAACATCTTTAAAACTTTTAACTTATACATAAAAATCAGCTTAAAAAACATACTTGGCTTCCTAAGCAAATACACTTCTCTTTCACACTTTTAAAAATAAACCACTATTTATTTCAAAAAAAAATACCCATTACTTTATAAATTCCTACTTCCAAATATCTACTGATATATTACTTCACTTTTATAAACCTTTTTTTATAAATTCCATGGTCTCATCCTTCCTTAAAACACAGTTTCAAACACTTTATCAATCTCCAAATCGATTTCCAAATTATTCCATTTTGAAATAAATTTCCTGTACTTCTTAATTTATTTCAAAACCCATTAATTTTAGATTTTACTTCTTGATTACGATTTAAAATATATTAACTGAAAATACAAATTTCATATTTTTTTTCCAGATTCCTTCTTTATCTTTTCCAATAAATTTAAACCTTGAATTTTAAAATAAATTCTTTCCTCCTTTTAAATATTATGATTTGAATTCATTTATTCAAAATATCTCTTTCCCCATACTTTGGATTTATTTATTACAATTTAAAAATCAACTTTTATTCTTCCAAATCATTTTAATTATCCAAATTCATTATAATTATTTTATTTAAAATTACCTTTTTTGTTTACTTTAAAAATCCAAACTTTGTATATATTCCAATTTTCAAAATTTCAATATATATATTTAACCAAGCCAGAGTATTCAATAAATTCCAATTTCCAATATGATCAATATAATTCATCACAGATTATCACATAATCATATCCTTGAATATAGAAAATAAATTCAAATATTTTGAGGAATCTAGTTGGATCCCTCCAACCTATTTTTCCCTACATCCACAGATGTTAGCACAATATAATAATACCAATTCCACTTCGAGGTGGAATATCGCGATACATGGGATCATATTATCTCATTTGCTATTATGCGGCGCATAGGGTCTCATCCGCTATATAACGCGGGATATTAATCACTTCGATATTTATATATACACTACTATATATAATATACCACATCCAATCAATTCAATCATTCAACCAAAATTTAAATTAATACCATATGAGTGAAATTAACTCCCCTTTGACCTTTGTTTTGCAGTCTGATCCAAACTAGTCTAATTTCTTCACGATTTTAGACCTTTTATAACATTATATGATTTTATTAATATTCGAACTAAAATTGAACAATTAATTTCCATTTATAAATTTAATAAACCAATGATTCTATTTTAAACCAATAAATTTTAGTCTTGAACTAATTCCATTTAATGAATTATTTTTAGTAACTAAAAATAATTAAATTGGTTTATTAAACAAGCTAATTCTTATTTAAAATAATCTAGTATATTACAATCTATATATGTAGATTCATTTTATTTCCCATTTCCAGGCTACATAAAAATAATCTCTATGGGTTAAGAAATCTACTATTATATAAACTTCCAAATAGTTTCAAATTCCCATTTTCTTTTTTAGAAAATCTTATCTATATAAAATTTCCATTTATCTAAGTAAATTAAAACATGCAAGTGTAATTGTAAATTTATTTAAAAAAAGAAATACCTCACTGCATCGCTCGAGACCACACCCATCGCCATCAACCATCGCTGCCTCCTTCGTAGATCGAAGTTCGTGAGTCCACCACATGCGATGCCACGTGCTGCCGAGCACACCCTTCATCTTGCGCCGTCTTCTCTTTTGCTAACGTCGCAGCACCTCGTCGCTCTACCGTGCTGCCTCCATCGGTCACAAATCCCACCGCCGAGCCGCGCCGAGCAACTTCACTCAATCGAGTCACGAGCACTCATATGCGACACCGCGTCATCCTTCTCAACCCCTCGAATCGCATCGACCTTCCCACCTCAGGCTCCGTGCTTCCTCGTAGCCGACGCCGACTCCATCGAACACGAATTGATAGGCCAGGCGTATCGGCACGAGCTCGAGAAATAATTCTAAAATCGAACTCGATTTAACTTTAGGTCACTTTTTAATTCAAAGAGACGACCTCACACAGGAATGGGATTTTCCCCCTTTCGTTCCATCGGTTAATGCTTCGTTCCACAGTTAATTTATTCGGCCATTAAAATTCTCCCTTCATTCATTTTTTTAAAGAGCATGGCTTCTTCTTTTTTTATTACATTTTTTTAGATGAAGATGGACACGTGTTAAAAATGAAGGACACGTGTTAAAATTTTCTCTGGTGTCACAATTGCTACAGTAGAAAGGCCTGATGTGAAAAGAAAATACGTACACTAGTTTATATTTGAATTTAAATTGTGCCAAATACGCAACGCAAAATCTCGACTTCCTATCGATGCATGCCCCTAGGCTTTCATACTGTTAAACCATATTCCAAACGCAATGGAAAAGGTTTCGAGTCCTAATTCGATCGTATGGGGAAGATTTTTATTAAATTTTCGATATAGATTTCAGCGCAGTTATCTACCGTATGGCCAAATGATCGCTCCAAATACTATGAAAATTAAAATCCGATAATAATACACTATTACGGATCCAATGGAACTAGTTTCATCGAATTCCTAGATTGTCCCTCGGAAGGCTATTTTTAAATTCAATTTAAACTACATATTTTTAAAACTAAACAAAACATTCTCAAAATTTAAGACTTTTACTATCTCTAGTAAAATCAATATAAATTTTATAAGCCATAGAAATATTTTTAACTAGCTTAAAACCCAAGATTCAACATTTTAACAAATTTTCAGTTATTAAATTAAATAATTTGATTGCCAAATAAATAGTGATATTTTAAATTAAAATTAAATTCCCTTCCAAATATTTAAAATAAATTAAATATTTCAATTTCAAATGTTCAGGGATTTCAGGTCGTCATAGTTATCACCGAGGCATTCTGGTTTGGAACTAAAACCAGATGATGTTCGATTTTAGACTAATTTTCAACTATTTCCAAAATATTCCAAACTATCTCCATCGTGAAGCTTATATCACGATGAGCGCAACTCAAAAATTCGCGTCTCAATCGGATCTCGGATGTAAAAGTTATTAAATAATTAAGTTACGAATAATTAAATTAACAATAAAATATACTAATTACAAGTTGAAACTTAAATAACATTTGCTTCCTTCTTCCCCAACATCGTACACATGTGCACAGAGATACGCGGACACCACGTACAACTTCTTATGGTCACCGCTACCACGTTCCAAAACGACCTTGCCTAGGCGAATGCTCAACCTCAAACGCCTTAACTGAAACGCCGCCGTTAGCATGAAAATTAAAGCGAACATTTTCTGTTCAACTTGCGATTTCTATAACAACCCAAAATTTTTGTCATTTGATTTTAAATGTTTAATTAATTTTAGATATTTAAGTAATTGGATTTTGGAATGTAATACCTGGAATTCAACAATAATGATCGTTTAAATATTTAAATTGCAAATTAAATGCTAATTAAATGGATTAACTAATTTTCTTTAGCTCCATTTAAATATATAAATAATGACGATGAACCATTTTGTAAATTTATTTACAAACAACCAATGGTTCAAGTATAATAAATAATATGAAAATCGGGTTTGATAAAATGACTTGACTTTTAATAATGCATTTTTAATTTAATTTATATGACTTTTCTCTAATTTTTAGTTTGAAAAATATTAAAATTATCCGTTTGACGATTTATCGACAAATGATGATATTTGAAAATTTTCAGAAAGTAAAATAATCTATGTAATTCACTATTGATTTATGATCGTATCACATACTTGTGCACGATTTCATTTTTATTTTGGTCATTCGCGGTTCGTGGACATGTTGGACGGCTCGAGGAGTACTTTTGTTATGAGAATGGGAACATAATGTTTTTGGTTTGTAGAAAATTCTATTATTAAACCACACCTCAAAAATTTACCATGTTTTTTTTCGTCTACGTTCACCCCTCTCTTCTCATCCATTTCCTATAACCAAAAATGAGGAAATTTTCTTTTTCAAAAATCTAAATCTTGTAACAAAGGCAACTGAAAATCATGTAAATGGATCCACTGAGTTCGTATACTCGAGTACTTCAAGACCATGGGTCCAATTAAGGGTGCATCCTCATTTTTGAAACTTTAAAGCAAGGCTAGGGCTCGAGATGGTTGGAGATTTAGGCGATGAGAGGTTAATCGGAGAGTAGAGTTGTATTTGGGGCAGCAAGGCAAGTGGATTAGGGTATTTTGGCGTGTTATGTTGCTTGGAATCAAAGTGCAACATTTTTGGGGCTGGGGGATTGCATCAGGTCGGATTTTGATGGGGCTAGGTAGAGTTGAAGCAATGGCAATGAGGAGGCAGCTCTTGCGAAGATGGCCGTGTTAGCGAAAAGGGGATTCAATTCCGTCGAGAAACGAAGGAGTTATGATTATTTAAAATTTTCAAATTGGGGTTTCGATGGTGTGCATATCGCAGCCTGTGCATTTTAGTAGTGATAAAGAAGATATATTAGTGGTAAATAGTTCGATTAATAAAGTAATTGGTATTGTTTAATTTTTAATTTAATTGAAATCTTATAAATGCGATAACTTTTGCGTATGAGGTCGGATTTTAACACTATTTATTGCATTGGAATCGTGTCTTAGAGAGATTCGTAATGGAGTTGATGTGGTTAGATTTAGAGAAATTAAAATTTTTGGTTCAAATCGGAAGGCCTTTGGGTTTTAGTCCGAAATTGGGACGTTTCGGCGGAAACGGAAATCAATGTGAGTTTAACTCAGATTAATTTTTTTCCATAACATATCAATGAAGTTATAAATATTTGTTGATTGTTTGGATGTTAATTAAAAAAATTTGATTGCTTTTCTAATTGAATTTCCATTTGGAAAATGGATGACATATTAATTTGATAATTATAAACTCATATGATTATCTATATATTATCGAAAACCATTGTTTTGTACGGAAAATCTATAGAGAGACCCAAAGGGGGTATCTCTACCATAAATTAGTTATTTACATTATTCTGTTGCAATATTAATGGTTAATTAAAATAAAACAGCGATATTCCATTTAACAGATTAAATGTCATTATAGTAATATTTGCTACATAGTCATTTATTTTATTTCATCCCTAAAACCTATTGTATGAAATTGAGCTTGTGTTTCTTCTAGAAAAAGAATATTGCAAATTTATTAATCATTATGATAAATGATAATTTAAAATTAATTAATCATTTTAATTAATTAATTTGAGATTAATCAACCAATTTAATAAGTGATGATTAAAAATTGGTTTATCTTTAGATTTAATTAATCATTTTTGCTAATGATGTAATGACCTTATTTTCAACCATTCGCGTCCACACATGCCGGACTTGAATTGCTCAAAATATTAGATTGTTAGCTTAAATTTGGCAAAAATCAGCATATACGGTAAATAAATCAATTATCGAATCACATACGTAGATTAACATAACAATAATGCAGCAGAATAGATAAATAGTAGTTCATGAAGCTACTATATAAACAACAGAGTTGAAATACAACATAATATCTCAAACACGGACTGATGGCATCTCTGAACAAATCAATTGGAAAAGCTGAAAGCTGAATTGATGGTTGGATATCCAGGTGAAGTTCCAAACACCAAAGATGAGCCTCAAATGCTGAATTACTCAGTCTGACCCAAGCGTAAAGCAAAACACAAAACACTTAAGTCAGGATTTACATTCTTTTATCAATAAATCCAACTCAAGTGAAATATCAATTGAAATACAATTAACTTAAAGGATGTTTGGGATACCCATCCTCTAAGGATCCATGGAACTATCTACTATGTAGAAATATATGCTATTAACAACCAAGCGTCACTGTAACACCGTGGTCATATCAAAATAATTTATACTTCAAAACCAAAATATCATTTCCATTTAAAATATATCTATTTCCAAATTATAACACTCTCAAAGTTACAACACTTTCGAAACCCAAAACACTTTGACATCGTAATTCTTTGGAAAACTATAACTTGAAATCATAACTTCCAACATTTAAACAGTTTAATAATAGTATATAAAACAAAATAGTCAATAAAATAAAATAGTTTACACTAAAAATAGTTTTATATTAAAATAGTGTATATATATATTAAATAATTTATAAAGTACAATATTTATAATTCCATCAAATTTCACAAATCGACCCAAATCAATTCGAATTCCGAATTCAAATTTAATTCAATCTCAATTTATCAATTTCAATTCAATTCAGTTTCAAAATAAACAAATTCAAATTATATCGATTTCAAATATATCGATTTCAAATACAGATTTGAACCACAAAATAAATCATTAAATTTCAATATATTTCAAAGCTTTAAATATTCAACATTTGAAAACTAAATTTAACATTTCATATAGATCTTTATTAACTTCATTATTATTTATTCTTCAAATATTCACTCAATAAATTCATTATTATTTAAATAACCTTAAATTACTCTTTTGCTAAATATTTCCTTCAGTTTATTTAAACGTGAAACATTCATTAAATTACTTAAAATCAAGTTATGAAATCATATGTTAAATCACAATTTCAATAAGTTTCAAATCGATTTAATCAAGTAAAATTCTCAACTAAATATAATTTCAAAAAAATTGAAATTTATCTTTCTTACCTTAATTTATTCAAATTATTACAAAAAAATATTTTTCGAATATAAATTTAAATACTTAAACATATTATATATTAATTAAATCAATCTTAATTGAATTAAAAATTATTCTTAAATCTATATATAAAATAACATTTATATATAGTATTTCGAGAATCAATATTTATTAAAACCATATATTTCTTTCCAAAACCATAGAAATTATTTTCAAAATATTTATATATAGACCAATGGTGTCTGTATATAATTTTCTATCCTATGGTCAAGTGATATGGATATTTATCGTTTCAATCCGTAATTTAAATATAAACGGGTATATATCATTTCAACCCGCAATCCCAAATTCAATTCAAATGAAAATCGCTTGGGTTTTTCATTTCAACCCATAACGATTTTCTCCTATTCTACATATCGTTCGGGTATGTACCATTTCAACCCATAGGAAATATAAACTAACAGGGAACTTCCAGAGTGATAACAGATATGAATAATAATATAATAGGCATATATCATCAATAATTAAATAAAATATAAACAACAGGATATGGTGTCATATCCCACAGGTGAGCAGTTATAGATAATAGCATATATATAACAATTTAAATAACTAACAGCAGCATATTTCAATTATCATTTCAATTGAAATCAAATTTAATAAATACAAGAACCTTAATCGTGAGTGATTGCCTACCTTTCGGGGCTAGAGATGAATGGGAATGAGATGGGTTACGAATCCCAATGCAACGCTAGATGGATAGGATTCGATGGAGAAAACAGGCACGATGGACGAAGCTGGAAACAGGGATCGATGGAATCAAATGAGAATTAGATAGATGAATTCAAACATGTTTAATATTTAAATATATATGTATTTCAAAATCCATCGCTTTAAATTAACACATATATTAATATCAACATATATACATAATAGGCTTAAAATCAATACTTATATAAACGAATAGATATATAGGCAAATATATAAACAATTATGTAACCTATATACAATTTATGTCTTTCGTAACGTCCCGCCTTTTCGCACGTTTAAATTGCAAACTTGTCAATTCAAACCATACGGAAGGGCAGATTGTTATGGGGTAAATAAGAAAAAGCAGGGAAAGAAAAAAAACAAAATAGAGTCTTGCAGCGGAATGATAAAATATAATAATCAAATATACAGCTCATAAAGCTGTTTTATAAGCATTTGATTATATTTATACAATCCATATCAGAGTTGCAAATACCGACGAATAGTAATCGATGCAGCAGAATACAGTGTAGTGGAACAATATGATATATAATAATAATAATAATAATGAATCTTCATCTTCGTCCACCAGAAATAATGTCTTCGATTCCTGAAATGCTCGGACTGAACCGAGCGAATTGAAAAGGCAAAACACTCGAGTCAGAACTAAACGATCTTATGTAAGTTAAATCAACAGAAATAAGTATGAGTGCAGTAAATTAAGAGATGCTCGGAATTCACATCTCCTAAGGATCCGTTAAACTATTTACTATGTAGTAATATTTCGCTATTATAATAATGTCTATTTGTAAAATAAACTTACTTTTAAATAGCGTTAAGGCTTTAATTTTCCACCTTAACACGTAATAATGCCAATAGTCTATACAGTACCGCAATACCTCCTGATCAGGAGGCTACCAGAGGATACTCCATTGGTACGACACAAATAGAAACTCGTGCAAGGCGCGCTAGGGTAGGTGACATGGCACAACTAGGCAATGTCAGGGTAGATATACCCATTACGCTTCTGGGTCGGTGGTAACGCATAGGCCACACCCCCAAAAAGAAAACCAAAAGTGGCCACCGAATCAATCCAAAAGTCGGAGTATAATATCGAAGGGATGTGTCCGATCAATGATGCTACCTCATTAACCCGTCAATCGCTCCTGTTTTAGCCACCTAATGCCAACTCACAGGAGTTGGGCCCACGTATTTACCTCAAAGGAAATGCCACCACCATCCTACTTCATTCTGGAATTTCCACCACGTACACGGTTGTTAAAGTGGTTTTTGGAGTTGGCAGAGAGTATGACAACTTCCGATCCCGGTCTCTTCAACAACCAAACGTTTTTATAACACCACGGTCTTTTCAAAATTGTTTATACTTTGAAAACTAGAATAAAATATCCATTTCAAAACCATATAAATACGATATCATTTCTATTTAAAAACCCTAATCAATATGATATCATTTTTATTGTAAATATATCTTTCTCAAAAATCATAGTACTTTCAAATATATATATACCTTAAACCCGTAACTTCGAAACAAAATTATCAGTACTTAAATGGCTTAATAAAAATTACTTTATAAAGTAAATTAGCTTTTTAATTTCTTAAATCAATTCCAAATACAGATTTGAATTCCCAAATAAACCATTTAAAGTTCCATATATTTCAAAGTTTTAAATATTCCACCATTTCAAAACTATATTTTTAATTCATATATATATATATATATATATATATATATATGCCAAATTCACTTTACTATTATTTAGTTTTGAAATATTTACTTAATAAATCCAATATTTGAATATCCCTCAATTTATTTAGACTAGATATATTCACTTAAATCATCTTAAACCTAAATTTAGTTATAACACCATATTCTTTTTAAATCTAAATTTCAATAAGATCTTAATTAAATAAAATCTCCAATCGATTTCAAAACAATCTTCTCAACTTTTATTTATAAAAATCAATATAAACTCTATACTGGATTATAATTTAAGTAAATACTTATCCAAAATATATTTTAATAAAATCAACTTTATTATTAACTTACTTCATGCTTTAAACAATTTTATACATAGCTTAAAACCAAGAATTTAACTATATATAAAATAACCTTTATCAAATATCCAAAATCAATATCTCATAAACCATATATATATTTCTTCACAAAACATAGAAAATAATTTCAAAATATTTGTATATATATATACCGCGGTGTCTGTATAAAATTTTCTATCCTATGGTCAAGTGATACGGATATTTATCATTTCAATCCGTAATTTAAAATAAAAAATTTGCGGTTATATATCATTTCAAACCACAATCCCGAATGAAATGAAAATGCATAATAACTTGCAGTTTATAACACTATAAAATACAGCATCCATTAATCCAATATCAACCATCGACCATTTATCACAATCATCACCCAATTCAAACAATAGTATCAATATAGAATGGGTAATAAACAACTGGTATTAACTAGTAGTTTATATTCAATAATAAATTAAATAACTGTTTAACTGGCAGTTATATGCATTAAATAATTAATTAACAATTTAATTGGCAGTTTAAATGCAATGAATGAATTAAATAGCAATTTAATTTAAGTAAATGAAATTAACTGAGATGATGATTAAAAATATGCCAAACAAACATAAAGAAATTTTAAATCACATCATATATCAATTTAACAAGCATAAGAAATCTTAGAAGTTGTGAGTGGGTTAAAACACTCACCTTTTGAATTTATATTGAATTTAAATCCAATTTAAACTCAAAAATTGCACAGTCTCCAAATCTAACCAAACCGATGCCAAAATGACCGGAATTTTATTACGATCCTAACAAAAAAAATCCGTGTGAAATGGAGTTCGTATGCGAAAGTTATATGCATTAAACGATGTTGAAATGAAATTGAAATTAAAAAATAAAAAAGGAAAAAAACCCACATTCAGGTGCCACTTCATTACTTACATCTCACCCTACAGGCACGCGCAAAACCAAAAGCGCACACTCTCTCGTTCAAACCCTAGGTTCAGCCGCCACTGGTCCTCCATTTATCACGCCTCCATGCTACGACTTTGCCGAGATCCACTCCATCGCCAGAACGTCGCCGACCCCCTCTACCTTTACCGAGAGCGCGGCCTCCTCCACCGTCGTATGAAGCTGCCTGGCCGAGCTCGAAAAATGGCGAAATAACCTTGATTTGTGGCGATTATGCTAACTAATTCGACAAACTAACCGTATGGATCGAAATCACATGATCCCCTCTACGCAAAAGTGCAACCCGATCGAGCTAAAACTGAAGATCTGCCGTTGATTGAGTGTGCGGCCTATGAACGACCGGAGATTCTTCGATGTTTAACGATCAAACGAAAATCCAAATCGAAAAATGAAAAATACCAGAGGATTATTGTCATTAAGAGCTTCAACGTATATTTTTTCCGAATGTTTCTGAGGAGTTTGAAATTTTTGCTTTGGTTTTGAATTTGATTTGTTTTTGGATTTTGAATTCGTTTGTCTGTCATTGGAAAGGAGGAGTCGAGAATAAGATATGCATACATGCAAATGAAAATGAGGGAAATTAGGGTTTATAATAACGTATTTATAGATATATTTGAAATAAAATGTATGAGATAAAATAGATGTACGCGCTAAAGACTAAATGGCCCAAAAAAGCACGTTCTGACTCCGGAAGGAAATTGGGTCAACCCATATATCAAAATAGATTTTTTTAAATATTTTAAACGCGATGGAACAAGTTTCAAGTCCAAATTCATCATATGAAGAAGTTATGCTAAAATCAATATTTTCAAATTGATTTCAGTTGATTTTAATTTCATAAATTTCAACGCGTTTCGACTCCGTACGATCAAACGACAAGTCCGATCACTACGAAACTTGAAACCTTACAATAATTAACTGTTTCGGATCTGATGAAACTAGTTTCGTCGAAATCCGAGTCAGTGACCAAAATGGCTATTTTTCCATTAATTAAATAAATCAATAGTTAATTAATTACATCCAATTTTTAAATTTCAATCTTAAAATTGATAAATTTTATCACTTTTGATTTATTTAGCCATTTATACAAATTTAACCAAATTTTTCAAGTTGATTGAATATTAATTATTTTGAAAATTACTATTTATGCTTCCAATTTCAAAAATCCAGAAATTACAAATGTTAATTGACTTTTATCCTATTGTTCAATTAATTATTATCACAAGGGAGAAATTTACATTGGTTCATAGTTATTGTATTAATATTCTCTAGTTTTACCTTAATTCCCATTAACGTAATAATTTAATATTAAATTCCACTCATTTGCAATAAACCCAATTATCTAACTTTAAATTAAAATAAATTAATAAATCCTAGCTCCCATTCTTTTAATTCAACTAATTATGATGAATAAAATTTACATTATTCCCACTTATTGCCTTACTTTACATTACTGTAACATTTAATTTAGATTTATTGAAATCGATTACAAGTTTTAACTTAATATACTAAATAAATGGTTAACCTAAAATAATCATTACCATTTAACATTCAATTTCACTTACAAGCTATCATTAACAACAATTGTTGCCATTGATTTAGATTTAATTAAATAAATTAGATGAACGGGTAAAATTTAATAATTATTACTAATGCCAATTTACTACCATTCATACTTAATTGCCAACTACAATTCAGTATAATTACTTATTTAGCATTGATTCAATCAAATTGTAATTTATTACGTATTATTCCCTCAATTAATACAACTTTTGAAGTAAATTCCCAGTTCTCCAACTACTACCTTAGAATAAATTTTCGTTTTAAATTTACATTAACACTTCTGTTACTACATTTATTAAAGTAACAATTAATTACTTATTTATAATAGCCTTTTATTGACAATATATTCTTATAATACTAGTACGTTTTATCCTTCATGCAACTACTATTTAATTATATTTATTGAAATTTATTTCAAATTTTCTAACTACAATTAATTACAACCTTACCATTGTTGCAATTAAATTAGGATTGCACTAATTTGGTTATTCATCAACTGCCATTAACATTACTCCCTAAATTTTCATACATTTACTATTAATCAACGTATTATTCCATGGGTGAATTAGATGCCTACTTTTATTTACTTATATTCTAGTTTTATACCCAAATGCAAAAATTTACATTTTCTATTATTATATTAATTTGAATTCTATTCTGGTTAATATTATTATTGATAATTCACAAATTCAACATTTCCATTTGTTTCTTATATTAAACTTATAACCAAGTATGACAATTTAAATTATTTCGATAAATTGCAATATAATTTTAAATTGTAAATTTTAATTACAATTTCTGTGGAAAATTTCTATATTCGCTCCATTATAAATTATAAAATTTATTTCTTTCTAAATCATAAATAAAAATCTTATTAATTTAATTCATCTTAATCGTCAAATTTTACGGGTCATTACACTCTCACCCACTCAAAACTTTTCGTCCCCGAAAAGGAAAAGAAGGGAAAAGAAGGATTAAGAAATCAATATATCTTATTTAAAATATTAAATTTATAAACAAATAAATTGCAAAATTTAGTTAATTTAAATAAAATATACCAATTTTGTGACGACCCAGAATTTTTGAGCACTTAAAATTGGAATATTTAATTGATTTTAAATATTTAAAAGTTTAATTTTTTTAACTTCAATTCAAATACAACAATTTATTTGATGATTAAATTATTAAATTAAATAATTTGGAATTGGGTCAAATACGAAATTTGAATTTTTAAGCTTGTTAAAAATAATTTGAAGGCTTATAAATTCGTATTGATGACATTGAAGATAATAGAAGTGAATTTAATAGTGGTTTGTTCAATTTTCAAATTTTATCGTTCAAATTGAATTTAAAAATAGTCGTCCGAGGCGTAGTCTCGGAATTCGACGAAACCAATTCCATTGAGTCTGTAATATTGAATTATTATCGGATTTCAATTTTCATAGCATTGGGAGTTGTTGTGTGAGCGTACGATATATAAACACGTTGAAAAATTTAATTGGTAATAATTTAATGAAATTTAATTTAGTTAGTCAAGCTTCTGGTATACGCCATCTTCTTGTCATTTAATCGCATACTTTCCAATTCTAAGCCGTTCGATCAACAATCAAAATGCTTGAACTAAACTAAAAATAATAATAATAATAATAATAAAATAAATAGATAAATAAAAGAAGTAGCTTCAACTAGAAGCTGTAAGCCGCGTATAAAAAAAAGAAAAGGGAAGAGCAACACAATAGGAGCCGAACCACTTCTCTTCTTTTCAAACCCCAAACCCACACCGTGAATATATATATATAATAATAATAATAATAATAATAATAATAATAATAATGGCAATCGCTTCCTAATACTGAATCGCGCCCCCGTATCTCAAAATTGAAGACGCGAAGAAAGAGGCTCTCGTATATGGGTTTCTGTTGTGGTTTGTGGCGACGGTCGTGTAGAGTTACTAGCTAGGGTTTGAGTTCTCTTCAGCTCGGCCGTTCGAATCAGAAAGTGGAGTAGATTTTGGGTTCGTGGCGTGAAAAATCGCCTTGATGAGGAGGATTGGACGGTGCGGTTACGTTTTGAGGTGGGTGACGGTGTACGACCCGGGAGATGATGTGTTGCGCGAGTAGATTTGAGAGGGTAGAGGCGAGAGCTAGGGTTTGGATTCGTGCACGAGGGTGATTGGGAGTCGCCGCGAGCTTACAGCAATGATAGCGTCGTGGTGGACTTGGGGATTTGTGATAGTTGCGATTTGAGAAGTTGGTCGAGAAATGGATGTCGTAGTGGTTTCAGATGATTGCAGCCTCGAACTGTGTAGGGAGGTATAAACTACAACTCGATTAATTTCAATTTACATTCCTATTTAAAATTGATGTTAGATTTGAATTTTAATTCAGAAGTTTGAAAAATATAAATATAAGCACATAAAAAAATCACCAGATCTTAACCTATATAGATTTTAGATTATTTTTTTAAGTATAGTTCAAAAGAATAGAGATATGCATTTTAAATGTACTAATTTATTCTTGAAACAATATTGTATGGAGATAACTTTATTTGATAAACATAATTAAAATTTATTCTAGTTACGAGGGATTATTTAAAAGGAAAGACTAGTTTAAAACAAGCTATTAGTTAATTAAATTATTGGTTAACTAAATTCATCAAATTGAAAATTTAATTGCTAGTTAATTTAAATTGTTTATGGTAAATTATTGGTAGGTTATATTAGATGTTAATAAATCATATTATACAAGGTCAAGTACTGTGCAGAACAAGCTGGTCTGGAGTGAGATTTGAATTTATTTGACCCTGAAGAATTTTCAGTTTCAAATAAAGAAATCGAGAAAATCAAGGGTGTGACACCCCACCTCTATACCCATGCTAGCCAAGAACACTACGGTGTAATGCTGCCAACTAGCATGGAGAATAAGGCTGTTGAGGAGCGACCATCCGTGTAATTGCTTTGTGCGAGCACCGATATGTTAGATAGTAAAAGATGCATTTTATTTCAGGAGGAAATCCGACATACCGATACAAACTCAAAGCTATTACACAGTGGCTATATTAGTTTAGGACATAATATAGAATAATAACACAGATAATATAAATGCGGAACATCGATAAAACAGAAAGTCTCATACATATAATAACTGATGTCAGTTACAATACATTTGATACAATACATATGATACAACTACTGTTAACGCTAAAATTTGAACGCTAACACCCCGGTGTATGAAGTGAGATCGTGAAAGCACCACCCGATAACTCGGGAACAGATTATAAGCAGATAATAGTGAAAAAACAGTAAACAACAGCAATTTTATAGTGGTTCGGCTTAAGAGATATCCTACGTCCACTTTGAATATCTTTATTGACGATTTGATTACAAGTCAATGCAGTTACACTTTGATTACAACACACTTTGAGTTTCAAGTGACTTAGAACAAGTAGCCTAAACTTCAATGTCGATCCAAATCTTTGAACACATGTTTGACGTGTTTGATTTCTTCGTGAAGTTCCTTGAAGGTGTTGAAGTAGTTCAGAATGCAGCAGAGTAACGGCGCTTGAAATGAACGAGCCCCCCCAAAGGTCCTTTGCTAGTTGGAACTAGGGTCGTATTTATAGGCATTTTTCGGAGTTAGGTCGTAGGTCGTGACCGACCTAAGTTAGGTCGTAGGTCTTGACTGACCTAAGATTCACTGTCTTCTCTTTCACAAGAACACGCATGCTGATTTACACAAGTTCTAGGTCGTGAGCGACCTTACTAGTAGCGGCATAGAAAAGGCGGCCTTCTAATGCAATGTCCTTAGGTCGTGAGCGACCTATCTTAGGTCGTGAGAGTTCTTTAGGTCGCAGAATTCCATAGGTCGCAGCTTCCCTTAGGTCGCAGAGTTCTGTAGGTCGCAGATTCCCTTAGGTCGCAGCTACTTTTAGGTCACTTGATAAGTTAAGTCGCTAGGCCGCTCCATCTCTTAGGTCGCTAAGGACTAAAGGTACTAGGTCGCATAAAGACTTTAGGTCGCTAGGTCGCATTATCCTTTAGGTCGCTAGGTCGCATTATCTTTTAGGTCGCTCGGTCGCATTATCCTTTAGGTCGCTAGGTCTCTTAGGTCGTTGGTCTAGTTAGGTCGTTGGTCTAGTTAGGTCGCTCCACATTTTCCAATTTCCAACGAAGAGGAGTTAACATTTTCCCCTCGAAGTACGTGCCTAGCTCATAGGTCGTGTGCTTCGATTCTCTTAACTCGAGCTCTGATGAGTTGTTAGGTCACGAGCGACCTATCGAGAAAATTAGGTCGTGTGTGTCGATTCACATCTCACTTCCCTGGGGTATAAATGACATAGGTCGTTCCTCTTTCACTTCATCTGCTCTGAACTTCCTATTCGGCCATTATCAAGTTCTCAAGTTCTCGAAGGCGAATTCAACCCATTTAGTTGTCAATTTATCTTCACCAACATAATATGTAAGTGAATTCAATCTCTAACCCGCGATAATCGCCATCCAATTGTGAATCCACGTTTTCCGCCTCGAGTCCAATTCATGTGTGGTGCCCTATTTTGAATGATTATTACGATCGATCTTTGATTGCCGTTCGATATGTCATCATTGTGATTCAAGAAGGCACGATAACATTAATGGATCGGAGGTATTTGGATTTGACTCCTGGATGATTCGGTGGCATGTAGGAATGATGAATTTTTACGAAGGGGATGATGGACTTGCTCATGAGTGATAACGGGTTAATAGGTTAGTGGAGAAGAAGGTGATTGGTGGAGGAAAGCGAGGTTTTTCGCTTGAGCGGGAGCTTGCTTAAGATCCTATTAGAACCGACCCATGAACCTGCGCGACCTATAGAACCTCGCGACCTAGGACTTTCGCGACCTAGGACTTAGGCGAAAGCGCATTGCTTTGAACTACTGGGTTATTGGGTCTGGTGCAGAGAGGAAGTTAGGCGACCTAACGGATTTGAGTGACAAAAAATGCTTCACGACCTTAGGGCCCTTGAGACCTAAAGAACATTTTTGACCTAAGTTAGGTCGCTGAACGACCTAAAACTTGTACGACCTAATTTCTGCAGCATAGGTTTTTAGGTCGCAGCCGAGTTAGGACTTGACAAATTTGCATTGCTCTAGACCCTTTTAATTTGCACAGTGCGACCTAAAAGAGCTCTGACCTATACTAGGTCGTTGGTCGACCTAGGACTTGTGAAATTTTTGAGAGAATTTGATTGAACTGCTTGGACTTGAATCATTTGAAATTCATTACATTCCTTTGCAGATTGCCCTAACTTTTAATCTAACAACCTGTTTAAACATAACATTTGCAGAAAAATGGGGCGAATATACTGTCACTGACCGCCCACATCGAATGACAGATTAGTCGATAAAGAATAATCAACTTAAACGAACTGTGTGAGTGAAATGCTGTGAATCAACCGACTCAAATGAAGTGTTAAAACAAAGCTAAAATTTTGTTTGAATTAACACTGCGCTTGAGTTTTAAATTAACAAGTCCTGAAATCTCATAATCGATCAGTTGTCAATTAGTTTAATTTCAGTTATTTCGCTTGTTATTTTTATTAGTTTTGCACAACACTTCACACTTTTAGGAAACGTGCACCTTCACACCTGAACATCCAGTTACTCATGTAGAATGGCGTCTCAACAAGAAGAGATGATAGAACACGTCGAAGGGGCTTTCCCGGTTGCTATTCCACTAGAGAACCCTCCGGAAAGAACTCCTACCCTTCTGAAACAGGGGTGCTTAATCAATTATGCGTTCAATTTGGCATTGCCGAGGCAGAAGTTTTACTCCCTGGACCAAATGATTTTGCTGATAGACCACCTTCCGGTTTTGTTGCCATTAATCGCCAAATGTGCTTAAGTGGAGCAATTCCTCCCTTTAATGAATTTCTTCAACAAATCCTTCTTCGACAGACGATCTCTCCTTTCCAACTGCATCCCAATGGCTATGCCATTTTGATGGGATTGTGCATTCTGTTCAGGAGAACTCTTGACCGTCTTCCGAGTTTTGAGGAAATCTGTTACCTGTGCACTTTTGCGAAGAACAAGGACCACCCTTCGATTGTACTTGTAAGAGGTGCGAGGAACGGTAAACTAATTTTGGATTTGCCGGAGAGTGCACATGGTTTTTTGAATCAATTCTTCTATATTCGTTGCCCCGCAGGATTTTACGCAGACTGGAGAATAGGAAGTGAGATCTTTTTTTCCTTCTCTCTTCAATTTCATCTTAAGTTTTTCATGGTTCGTATTGCTAGATGCTGATTCCATTCTTTATTTTTACAGCACTTCCTACTCCTTCTAGAGATTCCAGTCATAAACCAGTCTTTGAAAGGCTAAGCATTGTGGCTGCTGAAGAAAGGAGCGCAAAATTTCTATTGACAGATGAACTTCTTCATCGGTTTGAGCTTTTACATTCTTCCCGTTCTACTCAACTTCATGAAGTTCCGACTGAAGTTCCCGATTCTCCGATGAAAACTCCTTATGCCTCAGTCTCTATTAAAGAGCACATGCGGGGAGGAACCTCTATAGAAACTTCATTAGTAAAATGTTCCACTCCAAGGGATGATGCGGAGCCTTCTGAAAAGCCTGCACTTGCCCCCATAACTGAAGAAGAGGAGTCCCTTCCTCATACTGATAAGAACGTTGATCTTGGAGTTGATATTTTTGGGAGTTTAAGTGACATAATGGTCACTTCTCAAGAACTTTTTAGGGATGATGTTTCCAAAACTGTCTCTTCTGTAATTGAGGCGACATCTTCTCTACAACAAATGTCAACCCCTTCTACTCAAGTTATCACCACCTCTACTCCACAGAGTGGTCTGTAACTTGATGCATGTAGCTTACACGTTACACAACACTTAGGATTTTTCAGCACTTCTACGCATTCATCTTCTTATACTTTAAAGATTTCTAAAGCTTATTATTTTTATTCCAGATTCTCCAATGGGGCGCAGCAGTTCATATTATGATGATTTCCAGCGCTACGGGAGGCGTAGCCAATATGATTATAGGCGTCACCTCCCCTCTTACAGAGAATCAGATGAAGAGAGGGCCATCAGGAAAGCAGACGAGAGACGAGCATATGAAGAACGTCACCGAAGAGAACAAGAAAGACATGACCCTCCCCACAGAGATGATGATACCCAAAAAAGCAAGACTCACGATGAGAGAGGTAAAGGTCACATGGAAGATTCTTCTAGCAAGCGGGCTAAACTTACTGAAGAAACAATGCCGACAATTTCTCAAAATGTTCCTGCTCAATCTGCTGCCCCTGTTCGTTCCGACATTCAAACAATCATCAACCGGCCCGCATACCAAGTTGGGCAAGGTCCTCCCACTCTTCAAAGTCGATTCCCTCAGTGGTGCCTGAGAGAGTTCGATTTGATCTCGACTTGGTTCCTCTCGACAAATCGGCTATGCTGCGAAATCTTGATACTGTCAGGACCGATATTGAAAGAATGTCGAACTGGCAAAAACTTATCGACGAGCTTCAGAGGGTTAACCGAGCCAATCTCGAGGCCATGCTCACAATGGAGAACGATAAGGCTGAGTGGCAGAAGACTCTCGAACAGCATGACGCCGAAATGAGAAGTATTGCTTCCTATAATGAAAAGCTGGAAGCGGAAGTAGAAAAGCTTAAGGAAGAATTAGCTACTTCGTCTACTCTCTATTCTCAAAAGGAGAGCATGCTTCAACAACAAGTACGAGATGCGCATGCCAGTCAAAGGGCAGTCGAAGATAAACTTACACACAAGGAGAAGGTCATAGAAGAATATCGTGCTGAAACTTTACAGCTGCGAGAACAGACCGGCTCTCAAAGCTTGGAGATAGAGATGTTAAAAGCTCGACTTGCTATGGCCGAAAAGGAGCGTGACGAGGCTGTTGCTGGTAAACTCGCGGCCGAAGAGGCCCATCAAGCAACCAAAGCTGACATTAGCTCCACATTATTTGATTTTTATCTGCACAGCATTTTGGGGCATGGCAGCCTTGCCTTTCTAGGCCCTAAGTATGAAATTACACTAGCTGAAGTTTGGGAGGCAGCACTCGATATGCTAGGTGGTAAAGGTGCTGGCTACGCTGAGATAGCTCTTGAAGAGCATTATCTCGATGATGATGCCCGTGCCGCTCTTGCCAAGGGAAAAGAGCAACTCGCCAGAGTACGGGCCAGACTGGCGGAAGGGGAACGTTCTGAAAAAGAAATACCACCTACCACTTCTGAACGTCCTTTAGTTTCTTCCGAAGTTGACATTACAGGTTCCAGTGCTCATTCGCTGCCTCCTACAAGAACCGGGGTAATTACCCCTACTGATGATGAGGCTCTGGAGGATATCGGGGCTCAAAATTATGGGATTGAACTAACGAAGCAAACATCTTCAGGTAATTTTGACATCGGTCCGATTCAGGTGGATCGCTTGCTTGCTCCTCAACAGTTTGATGAGCTTCTCGATTATTTCTTGAATCTCGACGAACCCATATCTCCCTTCTTTTGGGGAGATACTAATATTTTTAATTTCTCTTCTTCTGCAGTTGAAACACCAAGTGCTGTGCAGACTTCACTTCCTCCGGTTATCCCTCCTCCGTCTCTTCGGGTGACTCCTCCTTCTGCTTCACAGCCCGGGTCACAAGAGGAGCAGATTGAGGCACTTCATGGCTTGGATGACCCTATCGCTTCGCAAGAGCAGAAAGACGAGGGACTTGAAGGAGGCGAGATCTCTCCGGAGCGGACTCCTTCTGATGACGTAGTTTTGTCCGCTCTTGTTACTCCAGGGAGTGAGTCTTCTTCGAAGAGAAGAAAGAAGCACGGAACATCGAAGAGGAGGGGGAAGAAAATCATCACTCCTGAAGAGGAACCGGAAGTTGCACCGGTTGCACCTCCCTCTCCTTCTTCCCTTATGCCTGTAGATAGACCTGAAAAACTAATCATTCGGCCAGGCAAAGGGTCCAAAGGTGGTAAGAAGAAGTAAAGAGTCGGGCTCCGGGCTTTTTGATTCCTTTTTTGTGTAATGGTCGGATGTTGTGCAGGCACCGGCCCCTGCTTTTTTTATTTTGAAACCTGTATCTGCAATTGAATAAAATGATCCTTTATTTGTACAGACTCTTCTTTGAATTTGAGAATGCATTTATTATTCATTTTTGCACAAGTTTATTTATATGATATTGCGGTGAACTTGTGGTATGTTGCCTGAGCGTATTCTACCGATATAGCTATATCATTTTGCATGTAACTATACCATGTTGCCCCCATACCATAAGCTTGCTGCAATATTTTATACTTTGAGGGGACTTGCACTTTTATTTTCTGAAGAGTAATTACTTCATTCTTGAAGAAATTTTTCGTAGAGTACGACTTCCTTCACATAAGTTTTTACGCTTTGTCCTTTGAAGAAATCACTTTTTTTTACTTATGTATGCATTTTGCCTAGTGAATTCTTCTATGTGGTAAAGCGGGCCTCTGAAGGGTACTTTAACTTTCTTCTTCTTTTTTTTTTTTTTTTGAGGAAGGTTATTTTCTATAATAGGTAAATCACTCTTCCTTTGAAAGTTAAAGTATGCCCTTGATGAGGATATTTTTTTTTTTGACATAGAAATTTGTACCTCTGAGGAGGGATTTTTCACGTTTCAACACTTGGAAGTTTTATTTCAATCTTGGTGAAACGTGTACCTCCAAAGAGTTGTGCCTTTGAAGAAAGCCTTTTCACGTTTCAACACTTGGAAGTTTTCTTTCAATCTCGATGAAACGTGGGCTTCCGAAGAGGTCTTTCTTTTTGATTGTGTCCCCGGGAGGGGGTTGTACCTCTGAGGAGGGATTTTTCACGTTTCGACACTTGGAAGTTTTATTTCAATCTTGGTGAAACGTGTACCTCCAAAGAGTTGTGCCTTCGAAGAAAGCCTTTTCACGTTTCAACACTTGGAAGTTTTATTCCATCTCGGTGAAACGTGGGCTTTCGAAGAGGTCTTTCTTTTGTTTTGCATTTCAACTTTGGTGAAGTGAAATTCCGAAGAGCGGTCGTAACACTTCAACTCCTGGTGAAATGGGCCTCCGAAGAGGGCTTTTATTTTTTTTGCATTTCAACTCTGGTTAAGTGAAATTCCGAAGAGCGGTTGTTACACATCAACTCCTGGTGAAATAGGCCTCCGAAGAGGGCTTTTATTTTGTTTGCCTTTCAACTCTGGTGAAGTGAAATTCCGAAGAGCTGTTGTTACACTTCAACTCCTGGTGAAATGGGCCTCCGAAGAGGGCTTTTATTTTGTTTGCATTTCAACTCTGGTGAAGTGAAATTCCGAAGAGCGGTTGTTACACTTCAACTCCTGGTGAAATGTGCCTCAAAGAGGGTTTTCATCGCCTGGAAGTTACTCTCTCATGGTTGGAGGGTCATGACTCCTACAATCTTTTTTGTTGAGTAGAGAACTTTCTTTTTTGTGGCGTATGACCCATTAGAGGTCTTTATCCTCCGAAGAGTTGTGCCTCCGAAGAGGACTTGTGCTGCCGATGATGGCTTTGGTTGTTCCCTTGTCCACTTGCTTACGCCTTTTTCAGCGATCCTCTCCTTTTTTTTAAGTGACTTGTTTAATCCAAGGAAGTGTACTTCATTGTCAGGCAAGTTCGTGAGAACGAGCATCAGCTTCTTAATTGGATGTTTGTTTGTTCAAACGATCTCAATTTATTAGCGAAGGCCCGTTTCTGTCGAAATCATAGGCCGTTCAATTGAAGTACTTCCTATCTAGGATTTGAATTCGGAGCTTTTGTGGCTTGAAATTTGGCGAGAATCACTTGGTCTTATTATTTGCAAGTTTCACTTCCATTGTCTGCAAAAATTTAAATCGACATTTCAGCTATACATTCTATGTACTATTTATATCGAAAATAAAGCAAACATGTAATAATAATAATGAACACAAGATTTATAGTGGTTCGGCCAGGAAATTGGGCCTACATCCACTTTATATTTTTTCATTATTTACTTGCATCAGTTTTACAATTGCCTTCAATTACAAGAATCATACATTCATAATTCTTTTTACAATATTTCAACAAAATTTTCAAGTAAAGTATGGACGCAAATGATTGTTATTCCAAGCCCTTGGAATTTGATCTCCTTCAACAGTAGTGAGTTTGAATGTGCCGTCAAGAAGCTTCTGACCTATGACATATGGTCCTTCCCAATTTGGCCCAAACACACCTGTCGCTGTCATAATTCTCTTTAGGACTAGGTCTCCAATCTCAAAGCTGCGTTGGCGAACTTTGGAATTGAAATGTCTGGCTATCCTTTGCTGATGAGCTACAATTCTGAGATTAGCCTCATCTCTTTTTTCATCAAGGAGATCTAGCGCTTCAAGCTGTAGCTTTTCGTTTTTTGCTTGATTGAAATGGATTCTTCTATGTGAAGGGACCTCTATTTCTACCGGAATCATTGCCTCTCACCCGTATGCTAATGAAAATGGGGTGTGCCCAGTCGCAGTTTTGTGAGTGGTTCTGTATGCCCATAGTGCCAGTGGTAGCTTATCGACCCAACCACCTTTTGCTCTTTCAAGTTGCTTTTTGATGGTTGACTTAATAATTTTATTCACGGCTTCCACTTGCCCGTTTGCCTGCGGATGAGCCACTGCTGAGAAGCTTTTTCGGATTTTGAATCGCTTGCAAAAATCTTGGAATTCTTCGCTTTCAAACTGAGTACCATTGTCTGTAATTATTTTTTGAGGCACACCGTATCTGCAAATGATGTTTTTAGTCACAAAACTTATCATCTTCTTTGAGGTGATAGTAGCCAGTGGTTCAGCTTCTGCCCACTTAGTAAAATAATCTACAGCAACAATGGCATATTTAATTCCAGATTTGGCAGTTGGTAACGGTCCTACAAGGTCTATCCCCCATATTGCAAACGGCCATGGACTGACCATCTGTGTGAGTTCAGTGGAAGGAGCTCTAGGAATTTTGGCGAATCTTTGGCATCTGTCACATTTTCGGGAATACTCTGCTGCATCTCGATTAATTTCTGGCCAAAAATATCCGTATCGGAGAATTTTCTTTGCTAATGTTTGGCCTCCTGAGTGATCACCACATTCTCCTCCGTGTACCTCCGCTAGGATTGCTTTGGACTCTTCCCTGGATACACATCGAAGTAATGGCATTGAGAATCCCCGTCTGTATAATCGGCCATCCTGGATTATATATCGAGAGGCTTTTCTCAGTAGCTTTTGTCGTTCTTTTGAGTTCCCTGGTAAGGATCCATTGAGCAGGTATTCTGTTATCGGAGTCATCCATGATTCTTGCTCTTGAGACATGCTCATGATCCAATCAATGTCCATCTCATCAATGCTAGGAGTCGACAGGACCTCCACTGGAGTTAACCCCAGAAATTGAGCTTCGCCTGTGCTAGAATACTTTGCGAGAGAATCTGCTTTCACGTTTTCTTCTCGAGGAATGTGACTTATCATGTAATGATCGAAATCACCCAGGAGTTCCCAAGCCTTTGACAAGTAGGAGGGCAGATTCCCCCCTTTTGCTTGGAATTCCTTTTTGACTTGGCATACAATAAGCTGAGAATCACTGAATATCTGCAACGCTCGGATGTTTAATTCTTTAGCAATCCTTAAGCCAGCGATAAGGGCTTCGTATTCTGCTTCATTGTTTGTTGAAGGAAATTCCAATCTTAGTGCATAGCATAATGATCGGCCTTCAGGGGTCTCAAGTACAACTCCGGCTCCAGAACAGTAGTCGTTTCTCGCACCATCGACATATAACTTCCATTGGATCGGGGAATCGTCGACCGTTTTCTCCTCACTGTTACCCTTATCTGTGAATTCTGCGATGAAATCCGCAAAAGCTTGTCCATTGATTGCTTTTCGGGGATGGTAAGTGATGTCATACTGACTGAGTTCAATATTCCACTTTAGAAGATGACCCGAAGTCTCAGGGCGAAACAGGACTTGCTTTAAAGGTTGATCAGTGAGGACTCTGATAGGATGAGCTTGAAAATATTGCCTCAACTTTCTAAATGCAATTAGTAGGCAATAGGCGAGTTTTTCCAACTTAGAGTAATTCATCTCTGCCCCAGTGAGTCTTTTGCTGATATAGTAAACTGGATGTTGAATCCTTTTGTCTTCTCGTATCAGCGCTGCACTTAAAGCATGAGATGATACTGCCAAGTATATAAGAAGATCCTCGCCATCGCCAGGCCTAGAAAGTATTGGAGGCGTTTCCATATGGCGAATCAATTCATCAAAGGCTTTTTGGCATTCGGGAGTCTAATCGAAGTTTTTCTTTCCTTTCTTTAGGGCGTCAAAGAATGGGATGCATTTATCTGTGGCTTTGGAAATGAACCGACTCAAGGCGGCGACTTTTCCATTGAGACTTTGCAATTCCTTCTTTGTTCTAGGGGCTTTGACTTCTTTCAATGCAGTAATTTGAGCTGGACTGGCCTCCATGCCCCTAGCGCTCACGATGAAACCTAAAAACTTGCCGGATTCCACTCCAAATGAACATTTCAAAGGATTGAGCTTCATTCCGTATTTTCGGAGGACTGCGAACATGTCCGCTAAGTGTTCTATGTGATCCACTGCTTTCTTAGACTTTACTAACATGTCATCGACGTAGACTTCCATAGTCTTGCCTAATTGCTGTTTGAACATAGCATTAACAAGTCTTTGGTATGTTGCCCCTGCATTCTTTAGCCCGAAGGGCATAACTCCGCAGCAGTAAAGACCAATGTCGGTGATAAAGCTCGTGTCCTCCTGATCTGGCTCATGCATCATAATCTGGTTATATCCGGAGTAAGCATCCATAAAAGATAACAATTCGTGTCCCGCTGTTCCGTCTACCAGTTGATCGATTCTGGGTAATGGGAAGCAGTCTTTGGGGCAGGCCTTGTTTAGATCTGAAAAATCGATGCATACTCTCCATTTTCCGTTGGCTTTTTTAACCAGCACTGGATTTGAAACCCAATTCGGATAGGTAGATTCTTTGATAAAATTATTCTCCATGAGCCGATCAACTTCTTCTTTTAATGTCGCCGACCTTTCTGGACCTTGAGTTCTCCTTTTCTGTTTCACAGGTGTAAATTTTGGATCAATATTTAGAGCATGCACTGCAACTTCCGGGGATATTCCGCACATATTGGCATGAGTCCAAGCAAAAACATCCAGATTTGCCTTTAAAAAAGATATTAAGATATTCTGAATTGACACATTAAGTTGTGAACCCACATTCAACACCTTGTTTGGGTCCTTTGGGTCAACAAGTATTGGTATTGTCGTTTCCACTGGTACCACTCTATTTTCCCCTGCACTGACTTTTCTAGGGTCCATCTCTTTCCTTGCTCCGCTGTGCTCGCCAGTGCAGGGTCCGCCCTGTAATTGCTATAAGGCTGGTTCTTTGATGCGGACTGGGGCTGCCGCATTCTTTCCCATTTCTCTTTTTCTGGTTTCTCGTAGCTCTGTCAGATAACACTCTCGCCCAGCGTTTTGATCCCCTTTTATAACTCCTACTCCATTGTCTGTAGGGAATTTAATAGTGAGGCACCACGGGGCAAGAACTGCTTTGAACGCTGCAAGAGTTGGACGACCAAGGAAAGCATTGTAAGCAGAAAATTCGTCGACAATCACAAAAGTTTGCTTGCGGACCATTTTTCTCTCTCCTTCTCCAAGTTCCACAAACAAATCAATGGTTCCTACCGGCTATTTTGGCTCCCCAATGAAGCCAGCGATTTTCTGCGATGAGGCTTGCACATCAGCCATAGGGGTCTTCATTTGGTCGAATGTTTTCTTGAAGAGGATATTGCAGGATGCGCCACAATCAATGAGAACTCTTCTGGCAATAGCTGGCCCGATACCAGCCGAGATGACTAAGGGATCCAAGGTAGGAGCTTCAATACCTGCGGAATCCCTAGCTTTGAACACAATATCATCATCAAGAGTTCTTTGTTGCTTCAAGGGTGTAGCACCTTCCAAAACGAATACATCTTCCTCGGTCGGTACATACTTTAAAGCTCGGGTATACCTTTCCATCTCACCCCAGCTTCTGCCCGCTGGGTGACGTCCTCCTGTAATGACATTGATAATGGGCCTCCCAGATTCATGCCCTGCAGCCTTCTCACTCGTCCTAGGCTGATGAGTAGGAGCCTGCTGCCCCTGACTAGATGAAGCAGGATTGTTGCTATTCTTTTTCACAAATTGCTGCAGTTTGTTTTCCCTTAGCAACTCTTCAATCAGATTTTTCAACTGGCGGCATTCGTCGGTCTCGTGACCGGGTTGATTATGGAAGCGGCAGAACTTCCCACTCTGTATAGCCTTTTTCCCGGTCCTTAGAGGAGGAGGTTTAGGAAAGTCAACAGAATCTTTAGTGGCAAGGTAGATACTATCCGGCGTATCTGATAAAGGAGTATATTCTGATGGCTTGAAGGATCGGGGCTTCTTCAGATTACTCTGCTTCTTCCCATTGTTATTTTCCCTTTTTTGCCCTACAGATTCATTCTTGCGTGGAGCAACAGTGTTATCTTCATCTTTTTCCAACACTGCCTTTACCGGTACGGGACGGCTTTCTAAGCGTATGAATTCATCTGCTTTTTTATAGAATTTTTCAAGGGAATTTGGTTCCTTCATGTTTTGCCATTTCCCAAATTCGCTCGACTTGTCAATACCCTTCATCAGATAAGTCAATATCATTCGCGGTTCTGCATTGTCCACCTCAGCTAACACTATATTAAAGCGGTTTAAGAAAGATCTGATAATCTCTCCTGGATTCTGCTCCAAACTTGACAGTGACATGATATCCTTGGCTTTTGAGGCGTATAGTCTGAACTGCTCCTTGAATTTCCGGTTTAAGTCAGAAAACTGATCTATAGATCGGACTGGAAGTTTGGTGAATCAAAGCAGAGCTACACCTTCGATATACACAGGAAAATATCGGCACTTTATTTCATCAGAGGCTCTGGCACCTGTCATGTGCCAATCATACTTGTATAAGAATTCGTTCGGATCACTTGTCCCCTTGTAAGCTGGAATGGTTGGAGGGACAAACTTCCTTGGGAATTCAGCCTTTAAGATTTTCTCAGTAAACGGAGTTTTACTTGGGGCGAAACCCCATTCTTTCTCGTCTTCAACCCTCTGCATACTCTCTTTCATAATTTGTCGGACCATTCCAGAAAGATACTCCTCATCATGTTGAGTTCTAGATCCACCAACCTCTGGAAGTGTTTATTCAAAGGGGCTAGCAGCCCTTTCAGGAGCATTTCTTTCTTCAGCCTCATGAATGTTGCAAGCAAAATTCCTTTCATTACCTGCCGGTTGACGGTTTGCCCCAAGCAAATCGTTCAACCTATTCAGAATTAGGGCATTCTGGGCATTCTGAGACTCGAATTGTGCATTTTGGGCATTGATCTGTTGGTTCAGCCCTAAAATTGCAGCATCCAGCTCTGCCTTTGTAACTCCGACAGCTGGAGTGGCTTGGTTCGATATAGGGGAAGCGGAGGTTCCCTCTTGAATATTCCCAGATCTGACAGATCTACTTTTCCTTCCAAGAGCCATAATCTCGGATAGACTTCTGGTTTTCAAGGAAATTCTCTCTACAAACCTCTGTGAAGCAATGATGATAACTTGCCTGAGTTCGAGTTATCAGTGAAAGCACCAAAAATGTTAACGCTAAAATTTGAACGCTAACACCCCGGTGTATGAAGTGAGAACGTGAAAGCACCACCCGATAACTCGGGAACAGATTATAAGCAGATAATAGTGAAAAAACAGTAAACAACAGCAATTTTATAGTGGTTCGGCTTAAGAGATAGCCTACGTCCACTTTGAATATCTATATTGACGATTTGATTACAAGTCAATGCAGTTACACTTTGATTACAACACACTTTGAGTTTCAAGTGACTTAGAACAAGTAGCCTAAACTTCAATGTCGATCCAAATCTTTGAAAACATGTTTGACGTGTTTGATTTCTTCGTGAAGTTCCTTGAAGGTGTTGAAGTAGTTCAGAATGCAGCAGAGTAACGGCGCTTGAAATGAACGAGCCCCCCCAAAGGTCCTTTGCTAGTTGGAACTAGGGTCGTATTTATAGGCATTTTTCGGAGTTAGGTCGTAGGTCGTGACCGACCTAAGTTAGGTCGTAGGTCGTGACTGACCTAAGATTCACTGTCTTCTCTTTCACAAGAACACGCATGTTGATTTACACAAGTTCTAGGTCGTGAGCGACCTTACTAGTAGCGGCATAGAAAAGGCGGCCTTCTAATGCAATGTCCTTAGGTCGTGAGAGTTCTTTATGTCGCAGAATTCCATAGGTCGCAGCTTCCCTTAGGTCGCAGTGTTCTGTAGGTCGCAGCTTCCCTTAGGTCGCAACTACTTTTAGGTCACTTGATAAGTTAAGTCGCTAGGCCGCTCCATCTCTTAGGTCGCTAAGGACTAAAGGTACTAGGTCGCATAAAGACTTTAGGTCGCTAGGTCGCATTATCCTTTAGGTCGCTAGGTCTCTTAGGTCGTTGGTCTAGTTAGGTCGTTGGTCTAGTTTGGTCGCTCCACATTTTCCAGTTTCCAACGAAGAGGAGTTAACAACTACAACTGTCGACACTGGAAGTTATATATACAAGTACATTATCGACTAATATACATGAATACATATCAACCTATAGTATGACACGACAACTCCAAAATGTATAAAAAGTCTTCGTAGCTCAAACAGCAACCCAAAGCAAGATATCTACAACCTGAAATAACTCGGGTCTGACCCGAGTATTAAATTCAAAAGAAAATAATACACGGGTCAGTCTAATTCAAACTCAGTTATTAAATGCATAGAAACAATAATAAACAAATATCAAATGGACGATAGTCACAATAAATTTACCTATCTGATTCTTAAATAAAGAAATCAGATAACGGTAAATATAACACATAACGGTGTAAGACCACAAATCAGCAGATTCAAATCATCAACAAGGATAAGTGAAAAGAATATCAATGAAGATAATTTAGAAAACATCAAAATTGCCTAATTGGCAATTAATGACAAAATCTAATTATTGAATAAATAATTAGAAACTCATAATCTAATTATCGAATAGGTAATTAGACACAACAAAATGATCAATCGAACTGAATCAAAAACAACTCCCAAATATTGAATTGAACACAAAACAATTCAAATAATTGAAATATCAATCAAAACGTCAATACTGTGTGGCTGCAGTACACACACGCGTGCGCTGCCTCGCCACAACAGCATATGAAGTAATCACAACACCAAATGCCAACAGTACATCGAAACTGCAGAGGTCATGTCGCGACTCTCGTGACACAACACAACTACAAAAAAAATGAATCAGAATAAACTACAGTAACTCGAAGCATCAATCCAATTGTCAAAGCCAATGCTATCAGAAGTCAAGGCCGAAGATAACACAAAGTCATGGAATTGCATAAACCAAGTCAACAGCAATTCAAAGTGACCACCAAAAATCAATGCCATCAAATAATCTACATAAAAACAAAACCAGGCAGTGATATGCACAGTGAAAACATGAACCAGAAAGGAACTGTACTCACGCTACATGACTTCAGTTTAATAAAACAATAAGCCACATGTCCATATACATACATATGGAGATAGACTACAGATCAGAGGTGAAGGAGCACGAAAATCAGATCTCACAAGGCAGAATACCCAAATGAACAACAAGATTTCAAGTGCAACCAAGTGCGAGAGTAAAAAGGAAACACACTAATATATACATATGAACACATACGTATGCATATGGTGGTTGTCCAAAATATTTACATAAATCAACATACTCAATTCAAATGACCAAAGTCATAGGAATAGAAATCGTGGTGGTCATGAACGAACTCAATATTGTCAAACCAAAATCGAACAGTGATGACCATGAAAACGAATAGCTCAAAACAAATAAAGCCACAAATAATATATAGTTCAAAATCAAGTCAGAGTCACGATGACCAAGGAATTCGGTCAAAACCGTGAGCACTAAGAAATCTCAATGTATACGCATATGAACAAGTCAAGGAAAATCACAGTCATTCGAATATAATCAAACGACCAACTTTAAATTATCAGATAAGTATTCTACATGGGTAACATAAATGGCCAGAGCCAACCACAAAGGAAATGAACACTGTCAAACAAGGTCAAATTTAAACAAGCAAGTGCCGAGATCACAGTGAAATTTACCTTGTTAAAGCAAGTTAGAATTAACATCAAAAAAGTCAAAACATCGAAGCCGAGGCCAACAAATCATACCAAATTAACAAAGTCAGATAAAACATCAACATCGTAACAAAATCAAACATTTGAGCATAACACTTAAGAATGCATTAGATGTGAGTGATAATTCACACACCTTATTCGATTCGAATAGGAGCATCCGTGAGCGACACCATCGATCCATGGCAAGAAGTTGGCGCCTTCGAATTGAACGAGTCCTACTTCCCGAAGACGAACAAACACGAGGACGAGCAGCCATTAATTTGTGAAGCCTTAGCTTTTTGAGTGAGGGAGTAAAGAGAGCCGCCATTATTTTTTTTCTTCGTTCGATTTTTAGGTTTAGGGTTACGAATAAAAATGAAAAACGAAAGGGAGGAACGGGTATAACTCGAATTAATTTGGCACCAAGAATAAATGGGCCGAGACAAATTTTAATTTCAAAGCCCACAATTCCTTTTAACAATTTATAAAAGAATTTTAACTCAATTTTAAAAATCAAAACTTCAATTAGCAATTAGCAAGAATATTAATCGTTAATGTCGATTATCAATTGATGCGAAATACCGGGTTGTTACAGACTCCCCTCCTTAAAGAAATTGCGTCCTCACAATCATGAGGAATAAATGAACAAATGGTAACAACCATAAAGAACATCATCACAAGATGAAGAAATTTGAAATAGGAAGTTCACCATAAAGACCTTGAAAGAACATCATCACAAGCCTAAGCGTGTTTGCTCGATGAATTCCCAGGATTCCAAAGTGCAATCCTTAGGATTTGAGAACCATTGAACTTACGCAAGAAAAACTTCTTTATTTCGAAGGTGCTACACCCCCGAAGCAATGATGTGAATAGAAGGTTGCTCAAAAGTCAAATACGAAAAACTTCCACTCCTTCATTAACACTGGGCTCAAGAATAAAAATCGAAAATCCCTAAGGCATTTCCGTAATTGGAAGACGTGGAAAACGTCATGAATAGCAGAAAATTGAGCCGGTACACCGGCGTAGTACAATATAAACACCAAAGAAATCTTTTAATTTCATAAACGAAATTCACAAATTCTCTACAAAATTTAATTATCAAATAGATAATCAGAATACGGAAATCACAAAACAGCAATATCTAATTATCAATACGATAATTAGAAGACAACAAAATCTAATTATCAACAAAGATAATTAGAAAAACGAAAAGCACAAATCGCAAAATTGCAAATATCTAATTACCGAAAACGATAATTAAAAATCTCAAATCAACAAATATACAATTATCAAATACGATAATCGAAAACAACAAATATTTAATTATCAAAAACGATAATCAAATCTTAAATCACAAATATTTAATTATCACAAATGATAATCAAATCTCAATTCAACAAATATATAATTATCAAAAACGATAATTAAATCTCAAATATATAATTATCACAAGCGATAATCAGAAACAACAAATATCTGATTATCAAAAATGATAAATCAGAAATCACAAACATCCGATTATCAAAAACGAAAATCAGAAATCACAAATATCCGATTATCAAAAACGATAATCAGAAACACAAATATCCGATTATCAAAAACGATAATCAGAAATCACAAATATCTGATTATCAAAAACGATAATCAGAAACCACAAATATCCGATTATCAGAAACGATAATCAGAAATGACAAATATTTCAATTAACGAGTCCGAAATTAACCGAAATAGCAAACGCACATGTCCCATAACCATGAGTTTTACTAAATCGTTTAATTCACTTCATCGTTTCCTTGAAAGTGCAAAATTGTGTATTCTAAAAATAACATTTCACATTCTCAAACGGACAAGTCCGTAATTACGCGAATCAGTAAAAGAAAGGGGTCATAGTCCTCGATTTTTCTGAAACGTTTAAATCGCTTTCTCATTCTTTTGAAAGCGCAAAGTGAAAAACTTCTGAAAACAATTTTCATTTATTTTATAAAAATAATAATTCACATTCTTAAACGAACAAGTCAGGAATTAAGCGAACCAGCAAAAGAAAGGGGTCATAGTCCTCGATTTTGCTGAAACGTTTAAATCGCCCCCTCATTCTTTCAAAAACGTAAACCGTAAAAATTTTGGAAACGATTTTTAATTTGAAACAATTTTTAAAACACGTTATTAAAACAGCAACATCAATAGCAACTTCAACAAGGAAATTGCACTTCTCAAAATACCGTAAAAACGGACAACAAAATAAGCATCGCGGGATAACCGCTTGAAAATCCATTTTCAAATTGACGGTTATTGAAGTTAATACGTCAAAATCTCATCAAAATAATTGGCATCAAAATATAATACCAATGAATTTTCATTCATCAAAAATGTCACAAGAATTTTCTCAAAGATAAAAAGGGGTATCATGCCCTAAACTTGTATTCATAACAAGTCAATAACACACGAATTCACCAATGCACAAAAATAGATAAAACTTATCAATAGAAATCACGAAAATTGGTGAAGCACAAATTCTAGAAATCATCACAAGAAATCCAGAAAACACAAATTCTAGAAATCTACACAAGAAATCCAGAAAACACAAATTCTAGAAATCTACATAAGAAATCCAGAAAACACAAATTCTAGAAATCTACACCAAAAATCCAGAAAACACAAAGAGGGAAAGAGGCCAATCACATGACGGTCCGAAGACCATGGGGAGCAACCCCATATGGGTGAGTCGGAATCACCCAGATGTGGTCTAGACTAACCAAAAATCAAAAAGGTATGTGTGAGTGGAATCACACAAGTGGTGTCTAGTCTAACCTCGCAAACAAAAAGAAAGTATGTGTGAGTGGAATCACACAGATGAGGTCTAGACTAACCAAAAATAGAAAAGGTATGTGTGAGTGGAATCACACAATTGGTGTCTAGTCTAACCTAGCAAACAAAAAGAAAGTATGTGTGAGTGGAATCACACAGATGAGGTCTAGACTAACCAAAAATCAAAATGGTATGTGTGAGTGGGATCACACAAATGGTGCCTAGTCTAACCTCGCAAACAAAAAGAAAGTATGTGTGAGTGGAATCACACAGATGAGGTCTAGACTAACCAAAAATCAAAAAGGTATGTGTGAGTGGAATCACAAAAATGGTGTCTAGTCTAACCTCGCAAACAAAAAGAAAGTATGTGTGAGTGGAATCACACAGATGAGGTCTAGACTAACCAAAAATCAAAAAGGTATGTGTGAGTGGAATCACACAAATGGTGTCTAGTCTAACCTCGCAAACAAAAAGAAAGTATGTGTGAGTGGAATCACACAGATGAGGTCTAGACTAACCAAAAATCAAAAAGGTATGTGTGAGTGGAATCAAACAAATGGTGTCTAGTCTAACCTTGCAAACAAAAATACATCACACAATTGCTAGTCTAAATCATAAAAATGATCGTCATGATCAACGAGAAGTGCAATTATACTAAGTTAGTGAATATAAAAGTTTAGCTTCATGTCCCATAACCACTAGCTTAACTTAAATATTTACGAACAAACTGTAGATCTTCACTAGAAAAATGTCACAAGTGGTTCAATCGAACTAGTCCAAAAATTAACCGACGAAGTAAACGCAAGCATTTCATACCACTTGTTTTGCTAAGCCGTTTAATTAAATTTCTCATACGAGTGAAATAAAGGTTTGTATATACTAATAGATTGGAAAACGGTTTAGGAAAAGAGTTTGGTATTGAAAATAGAGTTGAAATCATTTTGATTAAAGAGTTTTGATATTTACTACTAGTATTGAAACCTTTATATTTTTAAAGTGACAAATCACAAAAATAATTGTAGAAACAATCAATCACAAGAATTTACATACAAAGATGTGAATAGAATCCAGAGAAATCGATACCGAATCCTTCAAAAAGTATGTTCACAAAATTCCCGAAGTTCGTCATCAAAGTTGCTAATAAATGATAGCAACAAATCGGGGAAATAATCAAGAATCGATTAAATTTGAAAACCAAATCAATTGACTAAAATTCACATTTGAAGACGTGAATAAAATCCAAAGAATTCGATTCCAAATCCATCAAAGTAGGAATACCCAAAAATTCCAGAAATAGAAGTTATCAAAGTCAACCAAGGTGATAACAACTAATCGTAAAAGAAGAATCGATTAACAATTGGAAAAACAAAGCAAAATGAGCATAAATGCATGAATGACTTCAACAAAAGTAAAAATCAAGTCAATGTCGAAGTTAACAAGTAATGGCCACAGTCGAGTACAAAACGAATCAACATCATCATCAAAGAACTCAACGGTAAACAAAGTTAGAGTCTTGGAAATCAAGAAATTAACAACTTCACAAAACAAAGTGACCGAAGTCGAATGGAAATCAAGCCGAGGAAAACACAAAATATCAAGTTCAAAATCGTTGAGATTCGAACTAGATATGAGTGAAAAATCAAAATCACTCAATTTGCAACCGGTCGAGCTATTTTTCATCGCAGTGTAACAGGTACACAATGACACCCATAGCATAGCATAAAAGTGGAACAAAGTCCAGAGGTCAAAATAGCTTTAATTGGCCAAATTCAAACAAAATCAACTTCGGCTAAATCAACTCAAAGCCGAAAACACAAGAACAAAATCCTTATCATCAAAAGCCCAACTTGAGTTCGCAAAGCAAACGGAGGCCAAAGCCAAAATACTTTCACGAAATCAAAATCAAATGCACATGAATAAGCGTTAGGAATTCATACCTAACAATCAAAGATGATCATAGAAAAAGATGTTAGATAAAACATCGACAAATAGTTGTAACACATGTTTCATCTAAGTTATGTTTTATAATTGTCCTAAACCCCAGGCTTTGATACCAAGCTGTGACGCCCCACCTCTATACCCATTCTAGCCAAGAATACTACGGTGTAATGCTGTCAACTAGCACGGAGAATAAGGCTGTTGAGGAGCGACCATCCGTGTAATTGCTTTGTGCGAGCACCGATATGTCAGATAGTAAAAGTTGCATTTTATTTCAGGAGGAAATCCGACATACCGATACAAACTCAAAGCTATTACACAGTAGCTATATTAGTTTAGGACATAAAATAGAATAATAACATAGATAATATAAATGCTGAACACCGATAAAAACAGAAAGTCTCATATATATAATAACAGATGTCAGTTACAATACATTTGACATAATACATATGATACAACCACAACTGTCGACACTGGAAGTTATATATACAAGTACATTATCGACTAATATACATGAATACATATCAACCTATACTATGACACGACAACTCCAAAATGTATGTAAAGTCTTCGTAGCTCAAATAGCAACCCAAAGCATGATATCTAAAACCTGAAATAACTCGTGTCTGACCCGAGTATTAAATTCAAAAGAAAATAATACAGGGGTCAGTCTAATTCAAAATCAGTTATTAAATGCATAGAAGCAATAATAAACAAATATCAAATGGACGATAGTCACAATAAATTTACCTATCCGATTCTTAAATAAAGAAATTGGATAAGGGTAAATTTAACACATAATGGTGTTAGACCACAAATCAGCAGATTCAAATAATCAACAAGGACAAGTGAAAAGAATATCAATGAAGATAATTTAGAAAACATCAAAATTGCCTAATTGGCAATTAACAACAAAATCTAAGTATTGAATAAATAATTAGAAACTCATAATCTAATTATCGAATAGATAATTAGACACAACAAAATGATCAATCGAACTGAATCAAAAAACAGTTCCCAAATATTAAATTGACCACAAAACAATTCAAATAATTGAAATATCAATTAAAACGTCAATACTGCGTGGCTGCAATACACACACGCGTGTACTGCCTCGCCACAACAGCATAAGAAGTCATCACAACACCAAATGACAACAATACATAGAAACTGCAGAGGTCAAGTCGTGACTCTCGTGACTCAACACAACCACAAACAAAATGAATCAGAATAAACTGCATTAACTCGAAGCATCAATCCAATTGTCAAAGCCAATGCTATCAGAAGTCAAGGCCAAAGATAACACAAAGTCATGGAATCGCATAAACCAAGTCATCAGCAATTCAAAGTGACCACAAAAATCAATGCCATCAAATAATCCACATAAAAACAAAACCAGGCAGTGATATGCACAGTGAAAACATGAACCAGAAAGGAACTGCACTCACGCTACATGACTTCGGTTCAATAAAACAATAAGCCACACGTCCATATACATACCTATGGAGATAGTCTACAGATCAGAGGTGAAGGAGCACGAAAATCAGATCTCACAAGGCAGAATACTTAGATGAACAACAAGATTTCAAGTGTAACCAAGTGCGAGAGTAAAAAGGAAACACACACTAATATATACATATGAACACATACGTATACATATAGTGGTATTCCAAAACATTTACATAAATCAACATACTCAATACAAATGACCAAAGTCACAGGAATCGAAATCGTGGTGGTCACGAACGAACTCAATATTGTCAAACCAAAATCGAACAGTGATGACCATGAAAACGAACAGCTCAAAACAAATAAAGAAAAAAATAATATACAGTTCAAAATCAAGTCAGAGTCACGATGACCAAGGAATTCGGTCAAAACCGTGAGCGCTAAGAAATGTCAATGTATACGCATATGAACAAGTCAGGGAAAATCACAGTCATTCGAATATAATCAAACAACCAACTTTAAATTATCAGACAAGTATGCTACAGGGGTAACATAAACGGCCAGAGCCAACTACAAAGGAAATGAACACTGTCAAACAAGGTCAAATTCGAAGTTAAACAAGCGAGTGCCGAGATCACAGTGAAATTAACCTTGTCAAAGCAAGTTAGAATTAACATCAAACAAGTCAAAACATCGAAGCCGAGGCCAACAAATCATACCAAATTAACAAAGTCAGATAAAACATCAACATCGTAACAAAATCAAACATCTGAAGCATAACACTTAAGAATGAATTAGATGTGAGTTATAATTCACTCACCTTATTCGAATCGAATAGGAGCAGCCGCGAGCGACACCATCGATCCACGGCAAGAAGTTGGCGCCTTCGAATTGAACGAGCCCTACTTCCTAAAGACGAATAAACACGAGGACGAGCAGCCATTAATTTGTGAAGCCTTAGCTTTTTGAGTGAGGGAGTAAAGAGAACCACCATTATTTTTTTTCTTCGTTCAATTTTTAGGTTTAGGATTACGAATAAAAATGATAAACGATAGGGGGGAACGGGTATAACTCGAAATAATTCGGCACCAAGAATAAATGGGCCGAGACAAATTTTAATTTCAAAGCCCACAATTCCTTTTAACAATTTATAAAAGAATTTTAACTCAATTTTAAAAATCAAAACTTCAATTAGCAATTAGCAATAATATTAATCATTTAATGTCGATTATCAATTGATGCAAAATACCGGTTGTTACACAGGGAATATTGAAGTGGATTGCAAATAAAAGCAAAAAGGTGAATTAATCTCACTTAGTTAAAATTTAAATTTAAATGATTAAATTTAAGTAAGTGGATGAGTGTTTGAATTGATTGATGTGTTATAGTATGGTATATTTTATAATTGGTATTTTATATTGTGCTAACGTCTGTGGATGCAGGGAAAACAGGTTGGAGGGATCCAAATGGACCCCTCAACTTTTATTTCATTATTTAATATTCTCTGTTCTAATTGTTTGATATTCTATAATGAATTATGTGGAAGTATTGAATGCTATGGCTTGGTTGATATAATTGTTTATAATGAATTACCAAAAAAAAATTGATTTTGGAAATGAAAATAAAAGAAGTGAAATCGCAAGTAAAATAATTATAGAATAAATTTAAGAATGGCTTGGGAAAGAAATAAAGTGACTTTAAAATTTTATTAAATGAACCCTGAGAATGGAAAGGAAAATTTGAATTAACAAAAAGTTAATGAATTTTAAAATGTAGTATTATTAATTAAAAAGAACAAACATTTATTTAGAATTTAGGATTTGAATTATTGAAAGAGTAAAGAAGAGATTGGAAAAAGATAAAATAATAAGTCCATAACTGTTGAATTTGGAAATGAACTGATAAGTAAAAGAATTTATTTCAAATAAAATAAATTGGAAATCAATTTGGGGAAATTGATTTAAGTGATTGAAGTTGGAATTTTCTCTGGATAGCCAAGTACATGTTTTTAAAGGTAAATTTTTAAATATAAATTAAATTTTTTAAAGTTGTTTATAAAGAAAGCAAGTTTTGTAAAATTTATTATTTCTAATATTTAAAGTCTAAAGTAAGTATTTTCTTTTAATCTATTTAGTAGAAATTATTAAGAAATAACTTAGTATTTTGTTTTAAAAGTAGAAATCTAGTTTTATATTTTATTAAGTAACTTTATTTTCAAATGTTTATATAGTATGTATTTTTAGTAAATTATTGAAGTAGTTTTAACTTAAGTGTTTAAAAGTAAATTCCAAAGTAAGTATTTTGTTTAATCTACTATCATAATAATTATTTAAAGATTGATTTGGTATTTTGTTTAATCTATTATCGTAATAATTATTTAAAGATTGATTTGGTATTTTGTTTAAAGTATTATTATAAATTAAGTATTAAAGCAAATTTTTCTAAATTAAATGTTAAATATACTTTACAATAAAGTGTTTTTAAATTATTTTAAAATCTAGAGTTTTGTGCTTGGTGATTCCAATGGAAATGGAAATACTCGGAATTTATTCTGAGAAAAGGAAGATAGTTTGAAAATTGTTTTCAAAAGGATTTGAAAGTGAGAATATATCTTGTATAGATATTTTAAGATAAATAAATAATTTAGGAAATTATTTATTGGTTGATGGTTGTTTTGTGAATATTAATTGATAGTTAAATAACCGCCTATCAATATTGGACAAATGCGTTGATCGTTTCGAAGAGACCGGGATCGAGATTTATTTCTCGAAACCCACTTCAATTCGGTTTGTGCATTTCGTGGAAACGAGTTCGGAGTTGAAGATGGAGCAGTGAAGTGCAAGGGCAAGTCGCTACTAATCCTGATGATATTTCCAAAATGGATGTAGTAGGAATAGTGTCTTCGGTTCCATTCGGACCCGGGACGGACTTGTTTGGATGAATGCTTGTGAAACATCGTTAGGTGGACGATGGGTATTCTAAGAGATGTGTTCTAAAAAGGTAACGCTCAGCCTCAAGCCTCATCAAATGGGAATGACTGAAAATCAGGGGTTATGCAGCAAGGCTAGGTGGGTAGCACCCAAGCAGGTGAGGCCATCCCTGCGTAGATGTCCCTTTTATTTCGGCTTAGTGGGCGGTTGTGGATCCCAACCGCGGGGTGATCTCACTCGGGATTATCCAGTAAGGGGTAGTCCCGGTCTTGTGTTACAGGGGAGCGGGCGTACTCCTCGGTACTGTGATCTAGGCCACGTACTGTGACAGGTGGTACCCCAGTGCCTAGTCATTAGTTGGAAATCCATTCTCCCTACAAGGCTTGTACGAATTTTGTTTGTATTACCTACTCTGTGGCTAGTAGCTAGAATTTAATCAGGTAACAATTTCGACTATTTTATAAGTATTTGTATATAGACCCTATGATAATATCAGAGGATTTCTATAAAAATTGTTTTAGCTATCGTAAGCTAAAAACCCGATATGTTTATTTGTGGCGTGGTCTTACGAGATGCTTTTGTTTTCAAAGGATTTTTGAAACTTTAATAATCAATTGAGTGTGATTTTCTCACGTTGGCATTCCAGACTGACTCGGGTATTATTTAACTGTAATGCTCGGGTCAGACCGAGTATTATAGGATACAGGTTTTGATGCTGTGGAGCTCAGGAGACGAGCAAGTTGATGATGCGTACTCCCGTACTTGATTATATATATATATTCCGCTGTGTTGAGTTGTTGTGTATCCATTGGTATGATATTGACGTTGAGCGGTGATTGATGTACTCTGATGATGTAATATATAAATAGAGATATTTGATTCTTGAGTAAAGATTATTTATTATCTATTATATTTTATTCCGCTGCGATGGTTAGATTCTGTTGTTATTTTCTATTTTCTTCTTCTACCTCTTCTTCTTTAACCCAAATGGTTCGTATTTCTGCACAACTTGAGTTTATTGTTGTAGAATAGTGTTGACTCTAGGGGTACAGATTTGTGGGTCGTTTCACTTGGTATCAGAGCCAGGTTGGTGATGACCATGGCTCTGGTGGGAATTACTCATTTAAAATAGAGTCAGTAGTACTCTATAATGAGTTTGAGTGTATTAATAGATATGAGCGCGTATTTGTTAGTGAATACAAATTGTTTTAATGTTGTGTTGATTGGTTTATTGAGTGTTATATGAACCTTCGTCGGCACAGTCTGGACAACTGTATCGAAGTGGTTTCTAAACACTCGAATAGAACAGTTGACACGGTATAGTTTTAAATGTGGGTAAATGAAATAATTTTACCCAAAATGTGTTTTGATATAAAGAAAAGTTTTTGTAAATTATTTTAGCTAATATATGGTTGCTTGGATGTTTGGAAGAATAATATTAAAGTATTATCATTGTTAAGTGAAAATCTAACTAGAAATTGAAAATATAACCAAAGTTTAAGAGAATAAATTCATTATAAAATGAAATTTATATATATGAATTATAAATGTAAATTATAAAAGGAAATGTAATTAAATGGTGATTTGTATGAGCATAAACAATGCAAATGAATTATTGTTAAAATTGACTTAAGCAGGATTTGAAAATTTAAATCCCGGAGATTTTCGAGGTATTTTGAAGATAAATAATAGAATTATTATTTTGGGGGTATTTCTGAAAAGAATTTGTTTTAAATGGATTTTGAAAGTGAAATAACATTGAAATCACTTGGATTATTGGGAAATAATTCTGATGATGACGGCCGCATCATCAGTATTCATTTTCGAATTTCTAAGTGATGGATTGCTGCCAAATTGATTTATTCAGAAAAGTTAGATATTTTTGAAAATCTCAAAAGAAGTTTGTTGGGGATAAAACCAGGATTGGTTTAATATTTGAGAAATGTGATTTGAGATGTTGAAGATTTCAAAATGATTTGAAACCAAAAGTCGGGTGTTTAAAAATCCTGATGAGATATGTTGTAAGCTTATAAATTGAGATAACTTTTAAAATCAGGAGGAAAATAAGTTGGATAAAGATTGAATTGAATTAAATAAACCAGAATAACTTATAAGAGAATCAGAATTAAAAATCCATAGGATATAATATGCTTGGGTTAAACATAAGGCTTGAGTTAAAAATAAAGGAAGAATATATTCAAGCCTATAGTGGATGGAAATGTGTAAAATAATAAGTTATGACTTATAAATTTGAAAAGTGGGATAGAAAACGCAAAATAAATACTTTTGATGAATTGGGAAATAAAACGAAGAATGCAAAACTTGAATCATAAAATAAATTGAACTAACAAAATTAAATGAAGTGCTATCTGGAATTAAAAATCAAGTATTGAACTATAAATAAGGAAGAACTAATTTGCTACTGAATTAGATAATGAAATATGTAATGAGAACACAATGTAGTTAAATAAAAGCTGGATTGTGAGGTAATGATGTAGTTTGAAAATAAAACTCAAGTTATAAATCAAATTCGATCTAGATTGTTAGTGAAGTAAATGAAATTGAATTGTGAGCTTATGAAATTGGGTGGTAAATTAAAAATGGATAGTGGATTCATAACTTGAGTTTTAAATTAAAATTTAACTTGAAGTGATTACAAATTAAATATAATTGAAGTGTATCGAATAAAAATGTAAATGCATTAAAATAGTAATGGTTTGAATCTGCAAATAAAATCCAAATAAGTGAAAATAAATTGGAGATGGCCATGTAATCAATTGAATGAGTTGAGTATGAAAGTTAAATTTTATAATAACTAATCAAAGGAAATTGTTGATTTAAAACGAGATTTAATTGAGATAGAATCAAATTGAATAAAAGAGAAAAATATTTATCTGTGAAATGAAAATGAGCTTTAGTATAAAATTTGAATAAATCAAAATAAATTGACTTAAGCCGAGTATAAGGGGGAGAGTTGAATTGAATTCAACTTAAAACTAAGTTTAATGATATTGGATTGAATTTGAATCAAGTAAAAAATAAATTTGGGTCGAAATAGGATTTGGTGGGTGGTAAATATTTAAGGAAATGAAAATTCATAATGGAATGAGTGGATAAACTAATTATAGTGAATAAATAAATGGAAGGGAATTCTTAATTAAATGATTGTAAACCATTTAAAATGTCAAAGAACTGAAATAACTTGGAGACAATATGAACAATAGAATGTTTGCAAGTTAATAGAATGGTTTTAAATGAATGCGGATAAGAAATGAATCGCAAATGAATAGATCGTGAATAAAATTGAAATGGTTATTGAGTGAAATAGCCTGGATTGTTGTCGAGCTAAATAAAATAGTTTGGAATAAACAAATATGGAATGAAATGTAAGTAAATGGATTCAAATTTAAAATGCAATGAAAATGAGAATATATGGATCGTGAATAAATTTAAAAACGGAATAGAATTTAGTATAAATTAAGTTAAAATCAATTTAAATTGATTATATAACCTAAATACTTATTTATTCACATAGATCTTGTCAAATTTACATCGAATAAATTATCATTGGATGTAAATGGAAGTAATTAAAATTCTATGAATTGATAGGAGTAAAATAAATTGATTTTTAGAACAACTGAATTAAATATGAGTTCGTTTTGCTTAAAAATAAATTAAATTTAAGCGATTGAGTTTTAAACCATTCAAATTGATGAAGTTGTATACGAATGGAGTGGAAACCATTCAAATTGAATGAAAATGGTTTATAAATTAATTGGAACGGTGGAAATTAGTATGAAAATTGTATAAGTTGCTTATGGAAAAATGTTTGGTGTGAATTTCTTTTAGAATTCATGTGTTAAACTATTACAAATAAGTGACATATTGTTAAACTTCATATATTTGGCACTTACATGTTTAAATTGAGTAAGTACAGGTGTTGGGAAGCCGTGCGGCTGGAGTTTAGGCACGCTAATTGCTAATAAATAAGCTGTTTGCTTAAAAATGCTAAATAAGGTACGCCTACGCAATATAAATAGGAAATATGAACTGTTTCTGGTTTTTCCGACCGTGTGGGTCGATGTATATATATTTATATCTTTTGTCAAATTGCAAAAGCTCCTCCGTACAAGGGAGACTCTGCTAAAAAATTTCGGAAATTTTGGAAGTTAGAATTTTTTTTGAAAATTTTGGAAAATTTTGTTAACGAAAAACGTTTTGAAATTTGAAATTGAAATAAATTTGTAAAATGTTAACGCAAAAAGTTAGACGCTAACACCCCGATGCAAATAGAGATTGAATGAAAGCACCACCCGTTAACACGGGAAACAGAAAAAGCAGTAATCCGCTGAAAAAGCAGTAAGAGACACAGAGTTTATAGTGGTTCGGCTTATGATCAAGCCTACGTCCACTTCAATCCTTCTTTATTGCTAATATGATTACAATCCTTTACAATTTCCTTCAATTACAATTTACTTCAAAAGACAAGTAGCTAGAAAAACTTCGATGCAAGAGAATTCTCCGAATTCATGGTTGAATGTGTTGAATCCCTATTTGAAGTTGATTGAAGTTTCTTATGAGTTTCAAATGTTGGAGTAAGGCTCGGCTTGAAGATGATAGAGTCTCGACACTTTGTGTGACGACCCAAACTCGATGTCCAATAAACGACATCAAATTCGCATCGCCGGAGCTTATAACAACAATCAGATGAATATAAAACAGCGGAACAGAATCAATATCATAAATAATATCACTGTTACAACATCAACATAATATCCATACTATAACAGAGTACATAGTACATACACCACAATCTCCAAATACAACATCATGATAATATAACAGTGAACATATATCCAAAAGTTCTCAAATGAGAGAGATGATAACGAACTCCAAAATCTAACACCTGCAATCTCCAATAGCTCCTAAGATATCTCCAAGATAAGAGCTTCAAAATACTGCTACTCCAAAATATAAAAACCTGCTACTAGGCTGCCCGTGTGAAAATAATGGGCACCCAGAGTTTAGGAAAGAAAACAATAAACTCCGGATCAGTCATGTGACTGGTATGAGTAAACAAAACAGTTGTATTTAAATAACAAGATTTATAAAAGAATTTTCGGAATGCTTTTAAAAATGGAACTACCATAAGACCTCCCGCCACACACACAATGCAAACGCAGAATTGGAGGAGATTTCTTCTTATGATAGTTAAATATGCTTGATACGAGAAAAGAATTCTTTGATATTATTACTAGTGCATAGTGATAGTAAATCATTTCGAAAATAGAATATTAATCTTAGCCGACATAGGTACCATTATACTATGCCTACTATAGCTACCATATTAGATGGTAGGTTCTACAACTAAAACCGTACAGGGTTTCGTATTTGGAATTGGATTTCCAACAAATGGTCAGGCCAAGGAACTTCCCATTGCCACATGAGAACGCCTCTGGAAGGACGTCCCCGAGAACCAAACCGGATCTCTGCCAACACAAGGCCGGGTTACCCCTAACTGGGTAACTACTGACACGAGTATGCCATCTCCCGGTCGTAACCAACCTTTAACCGGGGCCCCAGCAACAAATCACAAAATCATATATATATATCTGCGATATCAACATAAGTTAAGTATCTGGGCTCCATACCATGATACCACTTCTATCCAGAAGGAAATGCACATACCCTAAGGGGTGCTACCCCCAATAACCTTGCCGCATCTTTCCTGTTTCGACCATTTCGGGGTGTGAGGTCCGACGAAATCACGTCCACAAAAACACACTTTATACAAAAGCCGTGCTTTGGGTCAACAAATGATCATAGAAATGATCAACAAGATAGACGATCAAATAAACGATCCTATCACAATAATCAACACAATGATTATTTCAGCAACACTCAGCATGTCACATTACCAAATTGGGAATATATCGCTGATAACTTCAACTATATAACCTCTGAGCTCGTACGTCTCAGAGAAGGGTGTTATGCTAAAAGAATAAATTCTCCGCCACCAACATAAATATATTTGAAAGAAATCAGCTTTATATCTCAATTTGTAATGTCAGACAGGCTATCCATACAAGTCTGTTCCGGGCTCGAACAGAACCGAAGGCACTTTCAAAGAAGTCCTTGCAAATCCGGATATCCACAATCCTGATCCGATTCCCCATCACATATGGAGAACTCTATACCAGAGCAACTCGGTGCAGAGTCAATCGACAGATCATCATATCGCTCTCGCAAATACCCGGTCTTCAACACCGGTCTTCAAATGCTATCCATAACGTCGAATCACATATTCGAAATGGGTTATATGACACAAAGGTCCTTTCCCGGCTAATTCGAATAGTGGGTGTCAAATTTCAAAACATGTGGATGTCATTCACAAATATTCACAGGTTCGATGTGGGTTTCGGATAACCAACTGAAATCCGATACCCTGTCGCATCGAAGTTTAAATGCCGTTTTACGGACAACAGGGTTTTCACATCAATACAGAACAAATCATAATCACAGTGTAATAACATGGCAATTACATCATACAGAATTACAAACAGAACAGAGATATCAATGTAAGTTAACAACAATAGTTAATTACTTTCCAATGTGATTTAAATACATTTGCCACTGAATTAAATTTAATGATAAGAATCTGGATAAATAAATTACATTTTGATTACTCAATTTATTGTTTCAAAATTTACAAATTCTTACTTACAAATTTATTTAAACACTTAATTTTTTTTTTATTTTTTATAAATCAATTTAATTACAAGTTTGTAAATCATTCTTAAATTTCTTTTCAAAATCATTGATTTACGACAATTATTCACTTTAATTATCATTTTAAACTACAATTCAATTAGATCTCAATTGAATATATTAATTTATTATTACTTAATAAATTATTTTAATGTAACTATCAAATTTTGAATCAATCAACTTCAATTATCAAATTAACGATTCTTAATTTACAACTTAAATTTTTAATTGCTTTTATTTATTTATTATTATAAATTACAAAGTAATTATAAATCATAAATTATTTAATCATTGTTTAATTTAACTTCACATTTCATTAACAATCATCATTTTATAAAGAATGCTTATAAAAATAGTTTAAACTTAATTTGTCCACAAATTATTATATTGGAAATATGGTTCAGGTGGTCAACCCGAGACTTCCCCCGAGTCACGCTCGAGTTCAAACACCTCCTGCTTCGAGTTCCCTCCCAAAACTACCCGTGAAAACAAAAAATTTCAAAATTTACTTAAGTCCAAACTGTTACACGACCCAACGCTGAAACCCCCCCGAGTCTCCCTTCGAGTCATGCTCAGTTTTCCCCGATCCATGCTTCGAGTCTTCCTCCAGGCCATTCTTCTTCCACAACCCACCATTTTCAGACACGCGATGATACGCGTATACGTGTACAGATAGTCCAGTCACCATTGACCATCGACGATGATCGCTACACATCAGAAATCGACCCAGCAACCCACCATCATCATTGATCCAAGTCCAACGCAAGGAAATCAAAATCGAGTGCAAAATTTAAAACCTGGAACAAAAGAAGCCACCAACCCCAAACCCTGTCAACGCATAGCGCTCTCAGCACCGACCACCGGAGGCTACCAAATTTCGGCCATAGCCTCGTCTACCTCCCCTCCATCTTCCCTCAAAGCCGCGATGAGCTCGATCAATTCGTGGTGGCAAAAATCTCCACGTTACAGACAATGCAAAAACCCAGGTTTAAACCCTAAGTCCAACTCGTTCGAACAATCCTTGTATTTGAAAATTAATTCAACTATTTTCTTAACATTCTAGAGGTTCAAGCTTGCCAGAAACCAATTTTTTAGCATTTAAAATGGAATCGATTGTTATAAATTCATAAAAGTTCCATTTTTATTTAAACACATAATACTCTTGAAATAACCAACTAAAAATCCTCATTTTATTTTTAAAAATCATGATTTGATGTATAGATGTAATAAATATTCTTGAATTCAAAATTTACAACAATTTATTTTTGTCCATTATTGGTTGGAAGCCTGTAAACCAAAGTTTTAGTGGTAATGATCCACTGCAGATTTAAACAACTTTGCAAAACTTGTTTCGTGGATTAAACAACTTGATTATTTGAAAAACCATAGCTTGTTAGTGGTTATCAGCAAGGGGACTTTAGTTTTGAAACAACCACAAACCCTGTAGGAATTTTCACAGAACATCATAATCTGGTTTTCATACTGAAGCATGAATCAACAGTTTATAAATGAAGTCTGCACTGGTTTTAATAACTTTAAATAAAAAGAAATTAAAAAAAAACCCTTTTTAAAATTTAGTTTACTCACTTGTTTGTTTTGAAACAGAAAGTACTATGGTTTCTTTACAACAGATTTGCAGAAGTTTGCAGATGTTTTGCAGAGCATACAAAATCAGGTTTTCATTTTTGTTTTCCTGAAACTAAAACAGAAAATGAATTTTGTAAAATCAACATGCACAATCTTACATTCATCATTCACTCAATGTTTTTGTGAGCAAACCAAGGACTAACTTCACTATAGGGTCCAAGCATACACAGCAACAAAGAAAAATTAAAAGAAATAGGGGTTTACTCACCTGTTTGTTTTGAAATCTGCAGGTTTTTTTCTTTTTCTTTCTGATTCTTCTCTTCCTTTTAATTTCTTTTTTTCTTTGCTAAATATTTTTTTTTTCTAATTCACACAGTTATGCTCGAATGAAATGATATGAGAAAGTAGATATATCTATATATATATATATATAACAGGTGGTGTGTATATTGAAGTTTACTAAAACAAGTTCAGGATGAATAACCCATGCTGGAAGTAAAAGCATTAAATGCAAGTATGTTTGTAGTCTTATCCTTGTATGCTTATACAGGAAATCTTACTTTATATTTGCTGAAGTGCATAGCATTAAATGCTTGATGTCTCCTTATACACCTACAGGTAAGTTACTTTATCACTTTTATTTTTATTTATATACAAACTTACTTTATTTTGTTATATGGAAGAGTTTCATTTTCTTTTTACAGTTTATATTTTTTTCTTACTGTTTTGTTATCTTGTTTGTTTATTTGTTCATTTATTTATTTGTTTATTCTTTTGTTCATTTGTTTGTTCTTTTGTTTAACTATTTGTTTGTTTATTTGTTCATTTGTTTGTTTGTTTATTCTTTTGTTCATTGTTTGTTCTTTGGTACAACTATTTGTTTATTTATTTGTTTGATCTTTTGTTTAACTATTTGTTTATTTATTTGTTTGTTTATACTTTTGTTCATTTGTTCATTTGTTTGTTTGTTTAGATTATGATTATGTTATTTAAATTTTTATAATTTCATCATAACTTACTTTAACAAATTTTAAATTCCGTTAAAAGATCGTCTATCAATATCTTTTTTTTTATTTAATTCTATATTAATGTGTAATATTAATATCAACAATATTAAATTTAGAATGAATTTTACTAGTTAGATCCCAAAGTTCAAACAATTTATCAAATTTTAAATTTCAAAAATTTCGGGATGTTACAATATCCCCTCCTTAAGAATATTTCGTCCTCGAAATTGAAAGAGAGAGAAACGTAAACAAATAATATACGAATTCAGAAATAAGGAAATGACTTACAGATTTAAGTCGAGATGTCAATTCTGCATTTGGGATATGACTTCTTCATATTCTCTTCAGTCTCCCAAGTACAGTCCTTTGGATCGCCACTCCATTTAACTTTGACCAATTTCACAATTTTGTTCCTCAATCGCTTCTCATCACGATCAATTATTTTCATCGGTTCCCTTCTAACTGCCAAGTTGGGAGTGATTTCTAGATCTTGCTGAGCAGCTTCTTCAATAATATCATCTGGATCGTGCACATATTTCCGAAGATTAGAAATATGGAACACATCATGTACGCCAGACAACCAGCTGGGTAACTGCACTCTATATGCTAGAGAACCAATCCTTTCCAGAATAGGAAAAGGACCAATATATCGCGGTGCCAACTTTCCAGTTTTCCCGAATCTCAACACTCCCCGCATCGGAGATACTTTCAGAAATACAGAATCTCCAACTTGAAATTCCAAATTTCTCCTTCGACGGTCATAGTAGCTCTTCTGACGGCTTTGGGCAGTTAATAACTTCTTTCGAATAAAATTTACCTTCTCAGTGGCTTCTTTTATCATATCCGGTCCAAGAACAAGTCCGTCACCTGATTCGATCCAGCATGTAGGTGATCGACACGGACGACCATATAAAGCTTCAAAAGGAGCCATTTCTAAACTGGCCTGATAACTGTTATTATAAGAGAATTCAACCATATGCAAATGGTCCTCCCAAGAACCACCAAAATCATGAACACAAGAACGCAGTAGGTCCTCTAAAATTCGATTAACTCTCTCAGTCTGTCCATCAGATTGCGGATGATAAGCAGTACTGAAATTTAATTTCGTTCCCAATGCATCCTGAAATGCTTCCCAAAATCTACTAGTGAAGATCGGGTCACGATCACTCACTATACTACTGGGAATACCATGGAGGCGAACAATTTCCTTTATATAAATACCTGCCAAGCTTGCCGCAGTCCGAGTAGATTTAACTGGAATGAAATGAGCATTTTTGGTTAGACGATCCACAATAACCCAAATCGCTTCATTGCCTTTCTTGGTACGTGGAAATCCGTCAATGAAATCCATCGATACCTGATCCCACTTCCATTTCGATACTTCCAAAGGTTGAAGTAAACCGGCCACTTTCTTTTGGTCACTCTTTATTTGCTGACAAGTAGCACAGCGACTCACATAAATAGATATGTCTCTCTTCATCGTTTTCCACCAGAATGTTCTTTTAACATCACGATACATTTTGTTGACTCCTGGATGAATGCTGAATTTTGACTTGTGGCATTCATCCAAAATTTCACGTTTCAGTTCAGGGAAATCTGGAACACAAATCCTGCCTTTTAATCTAATAACTCCACTATGATTTGTCTCAAAACTTGTATCTTCGCCTCGAAGAATTTTTCCATAAATACCCCGAAGGAATTTGTCTTCATGTTGCTTACTAGCGATTTTCTCAAGAAGAGTAGGAGTGATAACAAGATAAGCAAGAACAGCATAACTTCTGCTTAAAGCGTCTGCAACTACATTGGCCTTTCCCGGCGTATATTGGATATCTAAGTCATAAGATGCCAGAAATTCCAACCAACGTTGTTGTCGCAAATCAAATCCTTCTGGGTGAAAAGATATTTCAAGTTCTTATGATCGGTGAATAATTCGAATTTTTCACCTAGAAGATAGTGTCGCCATATTTTCAAAGCGAAAACAACAGCCAAAAGTTCCAAATCATGCGTTGGGTAGTTCTTCTCATGCGGACGTAATTGTCTACCTGCGTAGGCAACCACCTTTCCATTTTGCATTAATACTGCACCTACTCCTTCACCACTTGCATCAGTATAGACAGATAAGCCTTGGTTCCCGTTAACAATAGTGAGAACAGGAGCAGTGGTCAATCTCTTTTTCAACTCTTGAAAAACTTCTTCACACTTTGAAGCCCAAATGAACTTTGCATTTTTCATTGTTAACTTAGTCAGCGGACTAGCTAACTTAGAAAAATCTTGAACGAATTTCCGGTAATAGCCTGCTAAACCCAAAAAGCTTCGAACTTCTCTTGGAGTAGTGGGTTGTTTCCAATCAAGAATAGCGGAAATTTTGCTAGGATCTACTGAAATTCCTTCTTCATTAACAATATGGCCAAGGAATTTTACTTCATTGACCCAGAAGTGGCATTTGGAAAATTTTGCATATAGAACATTTCTCCTTAAAATTTCTAAGACAATTCTAAGATGCTTGGCATGCTCATCTTCAGTTTTGGAGAAAATTAAGATGTCATCAATGAATACAAGCACAAATTTATTCAGAACTTCCCGAAACACACGAGTCATAAGATCTACGAAGTATGCTGGAGCATTGGTTAGCCCGAAAGGCATAACCAACCATTCATAGAACATATTAGGACCTCTGAAAGCGGTCAGATGTACACAATCTTCGGCGATTCGTAATTGATGGAATCCCTGGGCTAGATCCATTTTTGAAAAGAAACGAGCGCCGTGCAACTGATCAAATAAATCATCAATCCTGGGCAGTGGAAATTTATTCTTGAGAGTTTGTTTATTTAGATCGCGGTAATCTACACACAATCTCAAAGATCCGTCTGATTTGGCAACAAATACGACGGCTGAACCCCATTCAGAAACACTGGGTCGAATTAATCCTTTTGCTAGTAGCTCATTAGTTTGATGAACCAATTCAATCTTTTCCCTGGGTGCCATCCTGCGACTTGCGTGAACAACAGGACGAGTATTAGGTACAAGATCAATTCGGAATTCTATTTCTCGATGAGGAGGTAAAGATTTCACTTCTTCAAATACGTCGGAAAAATCCCGAACAACAGGTATAGACTGCAAAGTGGGTTCAAGATTTCCCAAAGTATATATCAATCTGTCGCTCCTTGGACTTGGATTCTCACAAGAGATTTCAATAAAATTTCCAAAACTTGTTTTGATTAAAACTGTCCGATTACTACACTCCAATCTAGCATCGTATCTCGTTAACCAGTTCATACCGAGTAATATTTCAAATTCGTCAAATTCGAGGACATAAAGGTTGATAGGAAATTTATAGCTAGCATATGAAATAGGAACTCTCCTACAATATGAACTAAGATTTGCGAGACCTCCAACCGGATTTTTCACGCAAATAAGATCGTCAGCAAATTTAGTTTCAAGTCCTAATTCATTTACGGTTTGTTGGGAGATAAAGCTATGTGAAGCTCCTATATCAAATAAAACTCTAACAGTTCTATTATTAATAGTAAGGTTACCTTCCAAAACACCTTTCCCTTTGTCAGCTTTTGAAGATGAGGGGTCCTCCTTTATCGTGTAAACTTTTGCCACCTGCGCTGGCTTCATCACTGGGCAATCTTTAACTAAATGTCCCGGTTTATGACAATTGTAACATTCTCTAGCTGGTTTCTTCGGTTTTAGGCAGTCATTTGAATAGTGGCCTTTCTCTTTGCAGTTGTAACAAGTGACATTTTCTGTTGCTCTTCCTTGAGTGTTCCTCTTCTTCTCATTGCCTTGCCAAGGTTTCTTGCCTCCGAATTTTCGCTTTTTAAAATTCTGACTACCTGAATTACCTTTCTCCACAGTTGCTTCTTGTATATCAAGAGTAGCGTACCTGTATCCTATATCTACCAAATCCGAAAAAGATTCTTTAACATGACCTGTCATTCTTCCATGATATTTCTGGTTCATTCCCCGGATAAACCTTTCGTTTTTCTTCAGAGGTGTATTTAGCAATTCCGGGCCAAACCGAGATAGTTCACTGAATTTATTCAAGTATTCTTCAAACGACAAACTTCCTTGCTTCAAATCCAGAAATTCCTGATACATTCTGGAAACTCCCGCCGATGGCATGTAACGTTTCTCAAACACTTCTTTAAAACGATCCCAAGTAAATTCTTCCTCGGGTTCATCTATAATGATGGTTTCCCACCAAGCTGAAGCTTCTCCTTGGAGTTGCCAAGAAGCTATAAGTCTTTTCTGTTCATCCTGCAGTTTTAGCCCTTTAAAAATCTTTTCACACGATCTTACCTAAGCTTGAGCGTCAATAATTGACTCCTTGCCAATAAATGGTTTGCCACCAAGCTTTTCAAACTTCTTATATAATTCAGCCAAGTCCGGCTGCTGCTGAATTTCTATTACTGCTTCTGCGGCTGCGGGAATTTGATTGGGTGCTGCAGCATTGCCTTGACCCCTAATTCTTCCTCTACGTCCACTCATTTTCACTATCTGAGATTAGTAAGAAAATTGATTTAGATATACAGGCGAAATATCTTAAGGAATATCAGCAGTAAAAAGAAACAGACTAAGAAATTCAAAAGTTTCAATTTTGATTATACTCATTCTAGGGTATACTTCACCCTATCTCTAATGAGCCATCTAATGTGTTATACTCCGTAGCTAAAGTTCTTACTCAACCAACAGCTCCGATACCAATTGGTGACGACCCAAACTCGATGTCCAATAAACGACATCAAATTCGCATCGCCGGAGCTTATAACAACAATCAGATGAATATAAAACAGCGGAACAGAATCAATATCATAAATAATATCACTGTTACAACATCAACATAATATCCATACTATAACAGAGTACATAGTACATACACCACAATCTCCAAATGCAACATCATGATAATATAACAGTGAACATATATCCAAAAGTTCTCAAATGAGAGAGATGATAACGAACTCCAAAATCTAACACCTGCAATCTCCAATAGCTCCTAAGATATCTCCAAGATAAGAGCTTCAAAATACTGCTACTCCAAAATATAGAAACCTGCTACTAGGCTGCCCGTGTGAAAATAATGGGCACCCAGAGTTTAGGAAAGAAAACAATAAACTCCCGATCAGTCATGGGACTGGTATGAGTAAACAAAACAGTTGTATTTAAATAAAAAGATTTATAAAAGAATTTTCGGAATGCTTTTAAAAATGGAACTACCATAAGACCTCCCGCCACACACACAATGCAAACGCAGAATTGGAGGAGATTTCTTCTTATGATAGTTAAATATGCTTGATACGAGAAAAGAATTCTTTGATATTATTACTAGTGCATAGTGATAGTAAATCATTTCGAAAATAGAATATTAATCTTAGCCGACATAGGTACCATTATACTATGCCTACTATAGCTACCATATTAGATGGTAGGTTCTACAACTAAAACCGTACAGGGTTTCGTATTTGGAATTGGATTTCCAACAAATGGTCAGGCCAAGGAACTTCCCATTGCCACATGAGAACGCCTCTGGAAGGACGTCCCCGAGAACCAAACCGGATCTCTGCCAACACAAGGCCGGGTTACCCCTAACTGGGTAACTACTGACACGAGTATGCCATCTCCCGGTCGTAACCAACCTTTAACCGGGGCCCCAGCAACAAATCACAAAATCATATATATATATCTGCGATATCAACATAAGTTAAGTATCTGGGCTCCATACCATGATACCACTTCTATCCAGAAGGAAATGCACATACCCTAAGGGGTGCTACCCCCAATAACCTTGCCGCATCTTTCCTGTTTCGACCATTTCGGGGTGTGAGGTCCGACGAAGTCACGTCCACAAAAACACACTCTATACAAAAGCCGTACTTTGGGTCAACAAATGATCATAGAAATGATCAACAAGATAGACGATCAAATAAACGATCCTATCACAATAATCAACACAATGATTATTTCAGCAACACTCAGCATGTCACATTACCAAATTGGGAATATATCGCTGATAACTTCAACTATATAACCTCTGAGCTCGTACGTCTCAGAGAAGGGTGTTATGCTAAAAGAATAAATTCTCCGCCACCAACAGAAATATATTTGAAAGAAATCAGCTTTATATCTCAATTTGTAATGTCAGACAGGCTATCCATACAAGTCTGTTCCGGGCTCGAACAGAACCGAAGGCACTTTCAAAGAAGTCCTTGCAAATCCGGATATCCACAATCCTGATCGGATTCCCCATCACATATGGAGAACTCTATACCGGAGCAACTCGGTGCAGAGTCAATCGACAGATCATCCTATCGCTCTCGCAAATACCCGGTCTTCAACACCGGTCTTCAAATGCTATCCATAACGTCGAATCACATATTCGAAATGGGTTATATGACACAAAGGTCCTTTCCCGGCTAATTCGAATAGTGGGTGTCAAATTTCAAAACATGTGGATGTCATTCACAAATATTCACAGGTTCGATGTGGGTTTCGGATAACCAACTGAAATCCGATACCCTGTCGCATCGAAGTTTAAATGTCGTTTTACGGACAACAGGGTTTTCACATCAATACAGAACAAATCATAATCACAGTGTAATAACATGGCAATTACATCATACAGAATTACAAACAGAACAGAGATATCAATGTAAGTTAACAACAATAGTTAATTACTTTCCAATGTGATTTAAATACATTTGCCACTGAATTAAATTTAATGATAAGAATCTGGATAAATAAATTACATTTTGATTACTCAATTTATTGTTTCAAAATTTACAAATTCTTACTTAAAAATTTATTTAAACACTTAATTTTTTTTATAAATCAATTTAATTACAAGTTTGTAAATCATTCTTAAATTTCTTTTCAAAATCATTGATTTATGACAATTATTCACTTTAATTATCATTTTAAACTACAATTCAATTAGATCTCAATTGAATATATTAATTTATTATTACTTAATAAATTATTTTAATGTAACTATCAAATTTTGAATCAATCAACTTCAATTATCAAATTAACGATTCTTAATTTACAACTTAAATTTTTAATTGCTTTTATTTATTTATTATTATAAATTACAAAGTAATTATAAATCATAAATTATTTAATCATTGTTTAATTTAACTTCACATTTCATTAACAATCATCATTTCATAAAGAATGCTTATAAAAATAGTTTAAACTTAATTTGTCCACAAATTATTATACTGGAAATATGGTTTAGGTGGTCAACCCGAGACTTCCCCCGAGTCACGTTCGAGTTCAAACACCTCCTGCTTCGAGTTCCCTCCCAAAACTACCCGTGAAAACAAAAATTTTCAAAATTTACTTAAGTCCAAACTGTTACACGACCCAACGCTGAAACCCCCCCGAGTCTCCCTTCGAGTCATGCTCAGTTTTCCCCGATCCATGCTTCGAGTCTTCCTCCATGCCATTCTTCTTCCACAACCCACCATTTTCACACACGCGATGATACGCGTATACGTGTACAGATAGTCCAGTCACCATTGACCATCGACGATGATCGCTACACATCAGAAATCGACCCAGCAACCCACCATCATCATTGATCCAAGTCCAACGCAAGGAAATCAAAATCGAGTGCAAAATTTAAAACCTGGAACAAAAGAAGCCACCAACCCCAAACCCTGTCAACGCATAGCGCTCTCAGCACCGACCACCGGAGGCTACCAAATTTCGGCCATAGCCTCGTCTACCTCCCCTCCATCTTCCCTCAAAGCCGCGATGAGCTCGATCAATTCGTGGTGGCAAAAATCTCCACGTTACAGACAATGCAAAAACCCAGGTTTAAACCCTAAGTCCAACTCGTTCGAACAATCCTTGTATTTGAAAATTAATTCAACTATTTTCTCAACATTCTAGAGGTTCAAGCTTGCCAGAAACCAATTTTTTAGCATTTAAAATGGAATCGATTGTTATAAATTCATAAAAGTTCCATTTTTATTTAAACACATAATACTCTTGAAATAACCAACTAAAAATCCTCATTTTATTTTTAAAAATCATGAGTTGATGTATAGATGTAATAAATATTCTTGAATTCAAAATTTACAACAATTTATTTTTGTCCATTATTGGTTGGAAGCCTGTAAACCAAAGTTTTAGTGGTAATGATCCACTGCAGATTTAAACAACTTTGCAAAACTTGTTTCGTGGATTAAACAACTTGATTATTTGAAAAACCATAGCTTGTTAGTGGTTATCAGCAAGGGGACTTTAGTTTTGAAACAACCACAAACCCTGTAGGAATTTTCACAGAACATCATAATCAGGTTTTCATACTGAAGCATAAATCAACAGTTTATAAATGAAGTCTGCACTGGTTTTAATAACTTTAAATAAAAAGAAATTAAAAAAAAAAACCTTTTTAAGATTTAGTTTACTCACTTGTTTGTTTTGAAACAGAAAGTACTATGGTTTCTTTCCAACAGATTTGCAGAAGTTTGCAGATGTTTTGCAGAGCATACAAAATCAGGTTTTCATTTTTGTTTTCCTGAAACTAAAACAGAAAATGAATTTTGTAAAATCAACATGCACAATCTTACATTCATCATTCACTCAATGTTTTTGTGAGCAAACCAAGGACTAACTTCACTATAGGGTCCAAGCATACACAGCAACAAAGAAAAATTAAAAGAAACAGGGGTTTACTCACCTGTTTGTTTTGAAATCTGCAGGTTTTTTTCTTTTTCTTTCTGATTCTTCTCTTCCTTTTAATTTCTTTTTTTCTTTGCTAAATTTTTTTTTTTCTGATTCACACAGGTATGCTCGAATGAAATGATATGAGAAAGTAGATATATCTATATATATATATATAACAGGTGGTGTGTATATTGAAGTTTACTAAAACAAGTTCAGGATGAATAACCCATGCTGGAAGTAAAAGCATTAAATGCAAGTATGTTTGTAGTCTTTTCCTTGTATGCTTATACAGGAAATCTTACTTTATATTTGCTGAAGTGCATAGCATTAAATGCTTCATGTCTCCTTATACACCTACAGGTAAGTTACTTTATCACTTTTATTTTTATTTATATACAAACTTACTTTATTTTGTTATATGGAAGAGTTTCATTTTCTTTTTACAGTTTATATTTTTTTCTTACTATTTTGTTATCTTGTTTGTTTATTTGTTCATTTATTGATTTGTTTATTCTTTTGTTCATTTGTTTGTTCTTTTGTTTAACTATTTGTTTGTTTATTTGTTCATTTGTTTGTTTGTTTATTCTTTTGTTCATTGTTTGTTCTTTGGTTCAACTATTTGTTTATTTATTTGTTTGATCTTTTGTTTAACTATTTGTTTATTTATTTGTTTGTTTATACTTTTGTTCATTTGTTCATTTGTTTGTTTGTTTAGATTATGATTATGTTATTTAAATTTTTATAATTTCATCATAACTTACTTTAACAAATTTTAAATTCCGTTAAAAGATCATCTATCAATATCTTTTTTTTATTTAATTCTATATTAATGTGTAATATTAATATCAACAATATTAAATTTAGATTGAATTTTACTAGTTAGATCCCAAAGTTCAAACAATTTATCAAATTTTAAATTTCAAAAATTTCGGGATGTTACACTTTGAAGAAAATTGATCGGAAAAATCCCCCTCATGTTGGAGCTTAGGGTGTATTTATAGAGAATTTTGGATGGGCCTTAGGTCGTGAGCGACCTAAGGAAGGTCGTACGTTGCTCGCGAGTTAAGGGGAAACGAGCTACGACATATCTGGTTCGCACATGGCCTTTTGCACTAACTGGTAGGTCATAACGACCTAGGGGAAGGTGGCATAGTTTTATCACAAGTACTAGGTCGTGGATGACCTAGGGAAAGTCCTCGCGACTTAAGGAAAAGCGGTATAACTTTATTACCAAGCTTTACGTTGTGAGAGACCTAAGGAAGGTCATAGGTCGAGGGGCGACTTAGGGATAGTTCGGCTATAACTTAGGCCATTCGGCGACCTAAGGGATGGCGGGGGAGAGATGCGACCTACCGAATACGGCCTAAAGGAATTGCTCCGTCCTAGGTCGCGAGCGACTTAGTGGTTGTGGCATCCTGGTTTTAGCTTGCAGAAGATGCTTGATCGCTTGAGTATTAGGTCGCTAAGTCGCATCCTTCCATAGGTCGTTAACTCATTGTTGATTCATTAGCTCGTTAGGTCGCTGACCCTCTTAGGTCGTAGAATAGTTAAGTCGTTAAGTTGCTGAGGCATTTGTGAGGTTAGGTCGCTGGTCCATCTACTCCTTTAAGTTGATGCTCCACTTCAGAAGTTAGGTCGCTTAGCCCACTACCTATGTTAGGTCTTCAGGTCCTTATCTCGTAGGTCGCTTACTTCTTTGTGTAATTAGGTCGTCCCACATCTTAAGTCGTTAGGTCGGCTCCACTTTTTAAGTCGCTGAGTAGCTGACAGAGCAGAGTTAACATTTTCCCCTTGGAGTACACGCCTATTCCTTAGGTCGTGTGCTCCGATCCAGCTTTTGGGTCGTTGCCGACTTATTGGTCTTGCTAGGTCGTGTGCCATTATGCATTTCTTTCACCCCGTATAAATTGCTTAGCTCGCCACTTCCTCGTTTCATCTGTTCCAACTCTCTTAAACCTCCATTAACGATCCTCCGAGGTTAAAAATTTATTTTGAGACTTTCTCCTCCTTCAACCGTTAAGTCCATCAACAAATTTTAGGTAAACTCGAGCATTTATTACTGCACTCATCGCCAATTCTACCATAACCGTTTCCACACGATTTTGTTGTTATGTTGCAATTCGATATTCGAACTGGCCCCTTGATTCCTGTCGAATTGCTAGCGATTAGCTTCGAAGCTAGTGAGAGCATTGAATCCGAGAAGTTTGGTAATGGTTCTTGAAGATTCGAAGGAGAAGATGATACTTTTAGAGGTTTGAGCAGAGGATAGGATTCGTGGCTAATCGGGTCAATGGGTTTTAAGTTTAGATAGAATGCTTCAAAAGACACAATGGTTGATAAACACGTGGCAAAGTGTAATTGGTGAGTAGTAGGGCCTATCGGTTCCAACGGGAAATAGCCTTGGGTCACTGCATCATTCAAAAACGACTTAAAGGATCTGGGCGACCTAAAAGTCCCCGCGACCTAACTGATTTGGCCGACCTGACTACTTTCGTGACTCAAACTTTCGACCAATCTAACTAGATGCGACATAAGCCTTGAGTCGTGGCCGAGCTAGGACTTAGAGAAATTCATGTTACTTTGAACTGAAGCCTTTTATCCTTACCATGCCTCACGATTTAAAGGACCAACGATTCAACTTAACTCGCAAGAAACCTTTTGGGTCATGGACGATTTAAGCTTTAGGTCGTGCAAGGGACTTAGCCTTTAGGTCGCATAAGCGACTTAGCACTTGGACAATTTTCCACTACCGAATTGCTTCTTGCGACTTATACCCATCTCATCCTACTCGTTAGGTCACGAGCGACCTTGGACTTGAGCGAATTTTCACCGCCTTGACTTGAAGCTTTGTGATTTAACCTTTAGATTGTGAACGACTTAGGACTTTGATGCGCATTGCCATGCCTTGCACTTTTAACTCAAACCATACGGCCTAGGACTTGAACAAGTTGGGAACCTAAAATTTTTGATAGGACTTGATTTCACTTCCAACTCGAACTTTGAACTGCCAAAATAACTTGCATGACTTTGCTATGCTTTCTTAACAGATTATACCAAACTTGATGCTAATAACCTATTAAATACAACATTTGCAGAAAACTAAGGCGAATATAGTGTCACTGATTTCCCACATCAAATGGCAGATTAGTCGATAAAGGATAATTAACTTAAAGAAATTGTATGAAATGTTGTGAATCAGCAAACTCAAGTGAAGTCTTAAAACAATGTTAACCAACTGAAGTCGATTTGTTTGCGTTAATATTGTTCTTGTATTTGGACTTAAAGCGACAAGTCTTGAAATATTGCAATTGACACACGTTTAATTTCAATTATATTTTCTTGTTGCTTTGTTAGCATTACACAGCACTTCACACATTTAGGAAACGTGCACCTTCATGTTTGAATATCCAGTTGTTTATGTAGAATGGCTTCACATCAAGAAGAAGTGGTAGCTCAAGCTGGAGAGATCTTTCAGACAGCTATTCCCATAGTGAATCCTCCAGAAAGAACTCCGACCATCTTAACCCAGAGAGCATTTAACCAGCTACGCATCCATTTTGGCCTTGCTGAGGGTGATGCTTTACTTCCCGGGCCGAATGATACTGCTGATAATCCACCTCACGGTTTTGTCGCAGTCAATCGCCAGATGTGCCTAAGTGGAGCAATTCCTCCTTTTAACGATTTCTTCGAACGCTTCTCCTTCGGTTGACCATCTCTCCGTTTCAACTACATCCCAACTGCTATGCTATCCTGATGGGGTTATGTGTTTTATTTAGGAGAACTCTTGATCGTCTGTCGAGTTTCAAAGAAATTTGCTACTTATGCTCATTTGCTAAGAATAAAGATCATCCCTCCATTACTGTTGTAAGAAGCGCTAGGAATCGCAAACTCATTACCGATCTTTCCGAAAGCGCACATGGCTTCTTGAATCAGTTTTTCTTTGTTCGCTGCCCCCCAGGGTTTTATGCTATCTGGAGAGTAGGAAGTAAGATTACCTGCTTCTATTTTTTCCATTCCTGAGCTTTTCGGGATATGAGTTGCTAAGTGCTAATTTTACTCTTTCCTTTTTCTGCACTTCCTCCCCCCTCTGGAGATCCAGGCCATAAGTAAATTTTTGAAAGACTGGATGTCGTGGCTGCTGAGGAGAGGAGTATAAAATTTCGGTTTAAGGATGAGTTTCTACATCAGTTTGGACTTCTACATTCTTCCCGCTCTACACAACCTCACGAAGTCCCTGATTCCCCAGATAAGGCATTAGATGCCCCAGTTTCTACTAACGAACCCGTACCGAAGGAACTTACAACTGAGGCTTCGTTGGTAAAATGTTATACTCCAACTGACATTGCGGGGACATCTTGTAAACTTGCTCTTGCCCTGGTTATCGAAGAAGAAGAAGATCTTCAACAAAACGGGAAGACTACTGATGAAGGAGTTGAGGTGAAGAGCCCTGTTGAACACAGTGGTAACGACACTTTCGAAGGGTTGAGCGACTTTATAGTTACGTCTCAAGAACTCTTTAAAGATGATCTTTCTGCTGCTAAAATTGTATCTCCAGTGGTTGAAGTGACATATGCTCTTCAACAGACTCTTCTAGCTCAAGAATCGACATTGGCTATGAAATCTATCACCACCCCCCAACTGAGGAGCGCTTCGTTGTTCGGCGCGTGTAGTTTGCACACACCACACACACTTAGGATTTATTGGCACTAATATGCACTTAACTCCTTGCAATTTGAAGATTCTCAAGTTATGCTTCTTTTTCAATTTCAGGTTCTTCAATGGGGCGAAGTGGCTCGTATTATGATGACTTTAAGCAGTATGGAAGACGCAGTCAATATGATTACAGGCGCTATCTTCCCCCTCATAGGGAAACTGATGAGGAGAGGGCTGCTCGAAAAGCTCAAGAGAGAAGAGCATACGAAGAACGGTACGGGAGAGGGGATGAACGTCGTAACTCTTCCCACAGAGAGGATGATTCCCTTAAACGAAAATCCCATGATGAAAAAGGAAAGACCCACGCCGCTGAAGGTTCGAGCAAACGGACCAAGCACGGTGAAAAGTCATCATCTGACATTCCTAAAGAGCCCATTGCTTCAGTGCCTCCTCAATCTCCCACTCTTGCTCGTACCGACATTCAGACGATCATTGGCAGGCCCTCATATCAGGTTGGACCAGGCCCAGCTACTCTTCAAAGCCGATTTCCAAACTGGTGCTTGAAGGGTGTTCGCTTTGATCATGATCTGGTTCCAATCGACAAACCAGCCATGTTGCGAAATCTTGATGCTGTCAAGCTTGATATTGAGAGAATGTCGAATTGGCAGAAACTTGTTGATGGACTCCAGAGAGTGAACCGCGCAAACCTTGAGGCTATGTTGACCATGGAGAATGATAAATCCGAATGGCAAAAGACTCTTGATCAACATGACGTAGAGATGAGGAGCATCGCCGCTTAAAATGAAAAGCTTGAAGCGGAAGTTGGAAAACTTAAAGAGGAGCTTGCTACTTCCACTACTTCCTACTCTCAAAGGGAAAGTGCGCTTCAGCAACAAGTGCAGGATGCTCATGCTAGCCAAAGAGAGGCCGAAGATAAACTCAAGTGGCAGGAAAAGGTTGTAGAAGATTATTGCGTTGAAGTTGCACAGTTGTGACAACAGACCAGCTCCTAGAACCTCGAAATTGAGACATTAAAAACTCAACTTGCTGTGGTTGAGAAAGAGCGCGATGAGGCTGTTGCCGGTAAAATTGCAGCTGAAGAAGCTTATCAAGCCACCAAAGCCGATGTCAGTTCGACATTGTTTGACTTCTACTTGCAAAGTGTCCTAGGGCATGGCAGTCTCGCATTTTTGGGCCCCAAATATGAAATCACTTTGGCTGAAGTATGTGAAGCTATGCTTGATATGCTTAAAGATGCTGGGTATGCCGAAGAAGAACTTGAGGCACATTATCTGGATGACGGAGCTCATGCAGCCCTTGCCAGAGTAAAAGAGCAACTCGCTAGAGAGCGTGTTGGAAAGATGAGAGAGGAGCATAGAGAGAAAGAAACACCATCAATTGCCCCTGTCCCTCCTTCAATTTCGGCCGACGTTAATATCACAGGCTCCGGTTCCCATTCTCCGTCCCCTGCTAAAGTTATAACTAAGATTACAAGTGCACAGGGTGGAGATGAAGGCGAAGAGAGCACCGAAGCACAAGCTTATGAAGTTGACATTAGGGAGCCCACTTCTCCAGGTAATATTAACGTCGAACCAGGTCAAGCGGATTACTTATTTGCTTCGGCCGAGCTAGATGAACTTGTTGCTTATTACTTAAGACTCGATGAGCCGTTATCTCCTCTCTTCGCGAGAGATGCTAATATTTTTTGCTTTTCTTCTGTAGCGAGAACGCCGTGTCATAGAAACTTCTCCTCCTCCAGCTGTTCCTCCTCCATCCTGTCAAATCACTATTACTTCCCAACCAGAATCGTAGGAAGAATTAATAGGAGCCCTTCAAGACTTGTACGATCCAGCCGCTTCGCATGAGCAAAAGGCCGAAGGACTTGAAGGATGCGAAGTATCTCCGGTGCGAACCCTTTCTGATGACATAAAATTGTCTGCTCTTGTCACTCTGGGGAGTGAGTCTTCTTCAAGGAGGAGGAGGAAGCGTACAACTTCAAAGAAGAAAGGGAGAAGCATTTCTGTTACGAAAAAGGAAACGGAAGTTGATCCAGCACTAGATCTCTCTCCTTCTCCCCCAACTCTCCCAAGCCGGCCTGAAAAATTGCCTATTAAGCCAGGTGAAGGCTCTAAAGGTGGTGGGAGAAAGAAGTGATGAGTCCCTCTTTCCCTTCTTTTCTTTACATTTTTCTTTTTTGCATGTATACAAGTTTGTGTTGACTGGAGATTGTGCGGGTACCAGTCCCTGCTTTCTTTTACTTTGAAACCTGCATATGTATAAAATTCTCATAGTATGGAATGAAATGGTTCTTTTACTTATACAAATTTCTGTTTGTATTTGAGAACGCTTTTACTTTCTGTTTTTATGCAAGTTTCTTTATCCTCTTTTTGTGAGCTTGCAGTAATCCTATGGTATGTTTATTGAGCATTGTCTTCATTTTTGTGATGACTATACTGTATTGCCCCCATACCATGGGTTTATCGCAATCTTTTTTCATATTGGCAAAGTTTCTAAGAACAACTCTTCTATTTCAAGAAGACATGCACTCTTCCTTTAGAGAACAACTCGTCCATTTGAAGGAAGTTTGCATTTGTACTTTATAAGATAATATTTCCGTTTCAAGGAAATATTTTTCTAGCTTAATAGAATGCACTTCATATTGGAGGAGTTTTCTCCTTTTCTCTTTTTGTTTTGTTGCAAAGTTTTTACACTCCACTTCTTTGGCAAGTAAATTTGACTTCATAGTGCAGTGGGCCTTTCGAAAAAGGGGTTTCAACCTGCTTGAGCCTCTGAAGAGAGTTTTTGATTCTGCATCTGGGAAGAGGTCTTTTTGTTTGGTTGCGCCTCTGGGAAGAGGTCTTTTTCGTTTGATTGTGCCTCTGGGAAGAGGTCTTTCTGTTTCTGCCTCTTTGGAGAGGCTTTTATCTTTTTCCCCGTTCGCTGGGAAGTGGGCCTCCGAAGAGGGCTTTTCACATTTCGACTCGTGTGAAGTTTTATTTCAAATCACGGTGAAATGTGTGCCTCTGAGTAGGGCTTTTGCTTGGAAGTTTGGAGCTTCTTTCTCTTAGTTGGATAGATTCACGGGGCGGACACAAGTGTTTTGTGCCACCGATCAATCCTCAACTTCATGTCGAGAAAGAACTCTCTTTTTCTGGCGAGGACAGCTCGAGGTCTTTTAGCATTTCAACTGTGGTGAAATGGGCCTCCGAAGAGGTCTTTTCACATTCCAACACTTGTGAAGTTTTATTTCAGATCTCGGTGGAATGCGTGCCTCCGAGTCTACCTGGAAGTTTCTTCCTCATGGTTTCCTAGATTCACGGGGCGGACACAAGTTACTTGGACGCTTATTTGCGCAGATTGTCTCAACTAGTGAACAAGCGCCTTGCCTTCCACTTGGGAAGGTGCCTCCGATCATCGTATGGATTCACGGGGCGGATGCATGTTACTTCAACGCTTGTCTGTGCAAACTGTCTCAGCTAGTAAACAAGCGCCTTGCCTTCCAGTTGGGAAGGTGCTCCCGGTCATTCCATACCAATCTTTTTTTTGAGAAAGTCTTCTGGCATGCCCTGTTTGAGGTCTTTATCCTCCGAAGAGTTATGCCTCCGAAGAGGGCTTGTGCCTCCGAAGAGGTCTTTTGTTGTTTGATGCTTGCTCGTCCATGCCTTTTTGCCATCTATTCATACCGGCGATCCCCGTTATCTTTTCCGAATACACCTCCCTTTTAGTTGCCAACAATTTTCCTTATCCAAAGAAATATACTTCATAGTTAAGCGAGTTGGTGGTGGCAGACACAGGCTATTTAACTGGATGCTCGTTTGCACAAACATTCGCAGTTATTTAGCAATGGTCCACTCCCAGCCAAATCGCTAACTTTTGTTCGAAGTACTTCTTTCGTAGGATTTGAGTATGGAAATTTTGAATGGTTTAGCGTCTGCTTGTTGGGTGATGTCTGAGATTGCTTGGTCTTGTGATGGGTAAGCTTTATTTTTATGGCCTGCATTATTAAATCGACATTTTAGTAATACAATTGACGTATTTTATACATCGAAATAAAGCAAAGCAGTCTATAATAGTAAAGAACACAAGATTTATAGTGGTTCGGCTAAGAACTGGGCCTACATCCACTTTATAGTTTTTATTATTCACTTGCACTGACTTTACAACGACTTTCAATACAAGAATCATACATTCATTATTCTTTTACAATATTTCATTAAAGCCTTTAAGTAAAATATGGGCGCAAATGATTGCTGTTCCAAGCACTTGGAATTGGGTCTCCATCGACAGTTACAAGTTTGAATGTGCCATCAAGAAGTTTTTGGCCTATAACATACGGCCCTTCCCAGTTTGGTCCAAGCACGCCTGTAGGTGTCATAATTCTTTTTAAGATTAGATCCCCCACTTCAAAGCTGCGCTAGCGAACTTTGGAATTGAAGTGTCTGGCTATTCTTTGCTAGTGAGCTGCAGTTCTGAGCTCAGCTTCTTCCCTTTTCTCATCAAGGAAGTCAATGGCTTCAAGTTGTAGCTTTTTGGCTTGATTGAAATGAATTCTTCTATGTGAAGGGACCTTTATTTCTACCGAAATCATTGCCTTTGATCCATATGCCAATGAAAATGGAGTGTGCCCCGTCGCTGTTTTATGTGTAGTTCTATATGCCCATAGTGCTAGCGGAAGTTTATCGACCCAACCACCTTTCACTTTTTCCAGCTGTTTTTGATGGTTGATTTGATAATTTTGTTTACTGCTTCCACTTGCCTATTTGCCTGCGGATGAGCCATTGCTGAGAAACTTTTCTGGATCTTGAATTTTTTGCAAAAATCTTGGAACTCTTCACTTTCAAATTGGGTACCATTGTCTATGATTATCTTTTTTGGTACTCCATACCTGCAAATGATACTCTTAGTTACAAAGTTTATCATTTTCTTAGAGGTAATAGTAGCTAAGGGTTCAGATTCAGCCCATTTAGTAAAATAATCCACAGCAATAATAGCATATCTGATTCTGGATTTCGCAGTTGGTAGAGGCCCGATGAGATCCACTCCCCAAATAGCAAATGGCCACGGACTGACCATCTGTGTTATCTCAGTAGAAGGTGCCCTTGGGATTTTAGCAAATCTCTGGCATTTGTCGCACTTTCGGGAGTAGTCTGTAGCATCTCGGTTGATATTCGGCCAAAAGTATCCATAACGGAGAATTTTCTTTGCTAAAGTTTGACCACCTGTATGATCTCCACATTCCCCTCCATGTACCTCAGCTAGAATTGTCTTAGCTTCTTCTTCAGTCACACATCGGAGTAATGGCATTGAAAACCCTCGTTGGAATAAACGGCCATCTTGAATTATATACCTTGAAGCCTTTCTTAACAGTTTCTGTTGTTCTTTTGAACTTTCTGGCGCAGATTCGTTGAGCAGATAATCCTTTATCGGAATCATCCATGATTCATGTTCTTGAGATATGGTCATGATCCAGTCTATATCCATTTCATCAATGCTTGGAGTCGACAGGACTTCAACAGAAACTAATCCCAACAATTGAGCTTCACTAGTGCTTGCATACTTTGCGAGGGAATCTGCCTTCATGTTTTCTTCCCGAGGTATATGATTTATTGTATAATGGTCCAGGTCCTCGAGAAGCTCCCAGGCTCTTGACAAGTAAGCGGGCAAATTTCCTCCTTTGGTTTGAAACTCTTTCCTGACTTGACACACAATAAGCTGCGAATCACTGAAGATCTGCAACATTTTGATATTCAACTCCTTCGCAATTCTCAGACCGACAATAAGAGCTTCATACTCTGCTTCGTTGTTTGTCGAAGGGAATTCCAATCTTAAAGCATAACACAATGATCGTCCTTCAGGAGTTTCAAGCACAACCCCAGCTCCGGAACAGTAATCGTTTCTTGCGCCATCAACATACAGTTTCCATAGAATTGGGGGATTATTGGTTACCATCTCCTCACTATCTCCTTTGTCTGTGCATTCCGCAAAGAAGTCTGCCAAAGCTTGTCCATTGATTGCTCTCCGGAGATGATAAGTGATGTCATATTGGCTGAGTTCAATATTCCATTTCAAAAGACGATCCGAAGTCTCAGGACGAAATAGGACTTGCTTCAAGGGAAGATCGGTGAGGACTTTGATGGGATGAGCTTGGAAATATGGCCTCAATTTTCTTGATGCAATCAATAGACAATAGGCGAGATTTTATAACTTTGAATAGTTCAATTCTGCCTCAATGAATCTCTTGCTGATGTAGTAGACCAGGCGCTGAATTTTCGCTTCCTCCCGTACCAAAGCTGCGCTGAGGGCATGAGACGAGATTGCCAAATATACAAAAAGATCTTCACCATTGTCAGGTTTAGAAAGTATAGGAGGCGTTTCCATATGACGAATCAGCTCATCGAAAGCTTTCTGGCATTCAAGAGTCTAGTCAAAGTTTTTTCTTCCATTTATTTAGAGCATCGAAGAATGGAATGCATTTATCAGTAGCTTTGGAAATGAACCAACTCAAGGAAGCAACTTTTCCATTGAGACTTTGCAATTCCTTCTTCGTTCTAGGAGCTTTGACTTCTCTTAAGGTAGTTATCTGAGCAGGATTAGCTTCAATGCCCCTTACACTCACAATGAAACCCAGAACCTTTCCAGATTCTACTCCAAATGAACACTTTAAAGGGTTCAGCTTCATACCGTACTTTCGGAGGATTGAGAACATCTCTGCCAAGTGATCCATGTGGTCCACTGCTTTCTTTGACTTTACCAGCATATCATCAAGTCTTTGGTAAGTTTCCCCTGCATTCTTAAGTCCGAAAGGCATGACTCTGTAGTAGTAGAGACCAACATCGGTGATAAAGCTTGTGTCCTCCTGATCTGGCTCATGCATCATGATCTGGTTATATTCGGAATAGGCATCCATAAAAGATAGCAATTCATGCCCCGTCGTTCCATCCACCAACTGGTCAATCCTGGGTAACGGGAAGCAGTCTTTGGGGCAGGCTTTGTTTAGATCTGAAAAGTCAATGCACACTCTCCATTTCCCATTAGCTTTTTTAACCAGTATAGGATTTGAGACCCAATTCGGATAAGTAGATTCCCTGATAAAACCATTCTCCATGAGCTGATCAACCTCTTCTTTCAATGCTGCTGACCTTTCAGGACCTTGATTTCTTCTTTTCTGCTTTACCGGTGTAAACTTTGGATCAATATTCAAGGTATGCACCGCAATTTCTGGAGATATTCCACACATATCGGCATGAGTCCAGGCGAATACATCCAGATTTGCTTTCAAAAATGATATCAAAACATTTTGAACCGTTGCATTAAGTTGCGAACCCACATTCAACACTTTATTCGGGTCTTTCGGGTCAACAGGTACCGGGACTGTCACTTCAACTGGTACCACTCTATTTTCCCTTGCACTGGCTTTTCTTGGATCCATCTCTCTTCGTGCACCGCTATGTTCGCCTGTGCAGGGTCCACCCTGTAATTGCTGCAAGGTTGATTCTTTGATGCGGACTGGGGCTGCCGCATCTTTCCCATTTCTCTCTTCCTCAATTCACGGAACTCTGTAAGATAACATTCTCGTCCAGCATTTTGATCCCCTTTCACCACACCGACTGCATTATCTGTGGGGAATTTTATGGTCAGACACCACGGGGCAAGAATAGCTTTAAATGCTGCCAGAGTTGGTCGGCCTAAGAAGGCATTGTACGCAGAAAATTCTTTGATAATAACAAAGGTCTGTTTTCGAGCGACTTTTCTCTGCCCCTCTCCAAGCTCTACGAACAAATCAATAGTCCCAATTAGCTGTTTCGGCTCCCCAGTAAAACCAGCAATCTTTAGTGACGAAGCTTGAACGTCGGCCATTGGAATCTTCATCTGATCAAAAGTCTTCTTGAAGGGAATGTTGCATGAAGCTCCACAATCAACCAGAACTCTTTTAACAGTAGCTGGCCTAATGCCAGCGGAGATGACCAAAGGATCAATGGTAGGAGCTTCAACACCCATCAAATCCCTAGTACTTAATATAATGTCGTCATTAAAGGTTTTCTGCTGCTTCAAGGGTGCAGCATCTTCTAACACAAAAACACTTTCATCTGTCAGTGCATACTTCAAAGCACGGGCGTACCTTTCCATCTCGCCCCAACTCCTGCCAGCTGGGTGAGGGCCTCCTGTAACCACATTTATAACAGGCCTCTCTGATTCATGAGCTCTCTCCTTCTCACTTGAGCCAGGACAATGAACAGGAACATGTTGTCCTTGAGTTGACGAGGTTGGGCCATTCTTGTTCCTTCTTACATATTGTTGGAGCTTGTTTTGCTTCAATAGTTCCTCAATTACCTCCTTTAAGTGACGGCACTCGTTAGTATCATGCCCGGGCTGGTTATGGAACCGGCAAAACCTTCCATTCTTCTCAGCTCTTCCATTAACTCTTTGCGTAGCTGGTGCGGGGAATTCGACCGTGTCTTTGTTTGCAATTAGATGTTTTCCGGGGTATCAATCAGAGGGGTAAAGTTGAAGGGACGTCCTTTCTTTGCATCTCCTTGCTTCTTCTGGGCATCGTTCCCCCACTTCTGATTGCCAGATTCCTTCTTATTCGGAGCAGCATTACTATTTCCAGCACTTGTCGATACCACCTTAGCCGGTGCTTGGAGGCTTTCCAGACGCATTAATTCATCGACTTTTTTATAAAACTTGTCAAGTGAATGTGGTTCCTTCATATTCAACCACCTCCAGAACTCACTTGTCTTATCAATAGCCTTCATCAGGTACGTCAAAATCATTCTTGGCTCCGCATTGTCCACTTCAGCCAGAGCTATATTGAAGTGACTCAAGAAAGCTCTAATGGATTCTTCAGGATTCTGCTCCAAGCTGGATAACGACGTTATATCTTTTGCCTTTGACGCATATAATCGAATCTGTTCCTTGAATTTCCGAGTCAAATCAAAAAATTGGTCTATCGATCGGACCGGCAGCTTTGTGAATCAAAGTAAAGCAACTCCTTCCAGGTATATCGGAAAATACCGGCATTTCATTTCATCAGAGGCTCTGGCACCCTTCATGTGCCAATCATACTTATACAGAAACTCATTAGGATCGCTCGTTCCCTTGTAAGCTAGCTGGAATAGTTGGAGGGACAAACTTCCTTGGGAATTCTGCCTTCAGGATCTTTTAAGTGAATGGAGTTTTGCTTGGAGCGAAACCCCATTCTTTCTCATCATCATTTCTCTGCATACTTTCCTTCATAATCTGACGAACCATGCCTGAGAAATACTCTTCATCATTCTGAGGCTCAGCGGGACAAACATCAGCCATTCTCTCTAAATTTTGCCTTGACAGTCGCTAACGGAGAGTCGGTTGCGGCCCCGATCCTCCGGCTTGGGGAGGTGTCCTTTCCACTGGATCAGCCGCCCTTTGAGGGATATTTCTTCCTTCCACATTCTGCACTTCATCAGCAAGATTTCCCTCTTTAGACACCGGTTGACGGTTTGCCTCAAATAAAGCATTCACCTTTCCATCATCAGGTTATTCTGAGCTTCAATTTGCCGATGTAGCCCGGATACAACAGCATCTAGCTCTGCTCGTGTAACTCCGAAAGTTGGAGTTGTTTGACTTAAAGGAGGAGAGGTTGCAGTAGTCTCGCGAACATCGTTAAATCTAACAAACTTGCGCTTCCTTCCTGGAGCCATTATTTCTGATAAACTTTTGGTTTTTAGAGAAATCCTTTCTTCAAACTTCTGCGAAGCTATGATGACAGTAACCTGAGTTCAATTCTCGGTGAAAGCACCAAAAATGTTAACGCAAAAAGTTAGACGCTAACACCTCGATGCAAATAGAGATTGAATGAAAGCACCACCCGTTAACATGGGAAGCAGAAAAAGCAGTAATCCGCTGAAAAAGCAGTAAGAGACACAGAGTTTATAGTGGTTCGGCTTATGATCAAGCCTACGTCCACTTCAATCCTTCTTTATTGCTAATATAATTACAATCCTTTACAATTTCCTTCAATTACAATTTACTTCAAAAGACAAGTAGCTAGAAAAACTTCGATGCAAGAGAATTCTCCGAATTCATGGTTGAATGTGTTGAATCCCTATTTGAAGTTGATTGAAGTTTCTTGCGAGTTTCAAATGTTGGAGTAAGGCTCGGCTTGAAGATGACAGAGTCTCGACACTTTAAAGAAAATTGATCGGAAAAATCCCCCTCATGTTGGAGCTTAGGGTGTATTTATAGAGAATTTTGGATGGGCCTTAGGTCGTGAGCGACCTAAGGAAGGTTGTACGTCGCTCGCGAGTTAAGGAGAAACGAGCCACGACCTATCTGGTTCGCACATGGCCTTCTGCACTAACTGGTAGGTCATAACGACCTAGGGGAAGGTGGCATAGTTTTATCACAAGTACTAAGTCGTGGACGACCTAGGGAAAGTCCTCGCGACTTAAGGAAAAGTGGTATAACTTTATTACCAAGCTTTAGGTTGTGAGTGACCTAAGGAAGGTCGTAGGTCGAGGGGCGACTTAGGGATAGGTCAGCTATAACTTAGGCCAGGCGACCTAAGGGATGGAAGGGGAGAGATGCGACCTACCGAATACGGCTTAAAGGAATTGCTCCGTCCTAGGTCGTGAGCAACTTAGTGGTTGTGGGATCCTTGTTTTAGCTTGCAGAAGATGCTAGATCGCTTGAGTATTAGGTCGCTAAGTCGCATCCTTCCACAGGTCGTTAACTCGCTCCTGATTCATTAGCTGGTTAGGTCGCTGACCCTCTTAGGTCGTAGAATAGTTAAGTCGTTAAGTCGCTGAGGCGCTTGTGAGGTTAGGTCGCTGGTCCATCTACTCCTTTAAGTTGATGCTCCACTTCAGAAGTTAGGTCGCTTAGCCCGCTACCTACGTTAGGTCGTCAGGTCCTTATCTCGTCGGTCGCTTACTTCTTTGTGTAATTAGGTCATCAAACAGTTAGGTCGTCCCACATCTTAAGTCGTTAGGTCGGCTCCACTTTTTAAGTCGCTGAGTAGCTGATAGAGCGGAGTTAACATAAATGAACTAATGTAAAACAATGACATAAACTAGTTATAAATGAAAAATAAAATTTAAAAATTCAGATTTAAAGATAAATTGAATTCATATGGAAATGAAAGAATCAATTTGAATAAAATTAGAGATAAACTAAAGTGGTAAGGTGAAAATAAATAAAGAAGCATATAAAATGCTTATACTAACTTAAGAAAGGAATGGTGAATTCTTAATTGGAAATTCATATTACAGATATATTCTAAGTTAGTATTTGAATGAATAAATATTGACATTGTAAGGAAATCGATAAAATGTTTTTAGAATATTGTGATTGGATATTAGTGCTAAGCAGGACATGCAGGTATTATATAAAGGGAAAGAGAATTGATTTTGTGTAACGACCCGCCTTTTTGGACAGTTTAAACCGACGATCAAATACACATGTCAATTCCAAACCATTCAAAAGGGCAGATGGTTATTTGGGGTAAATAAGAAAAGAAAAGGAAAAGAAATAAAGGAAATGAAACAACACAGAATCTCGCAGCGGAATGATAAAATATAATAGTCAAATAAACAGTTCATGAAGCTGTCTACTATACTTTGACAATTATTTATACAACATTTATCAGAGTTTATACATATATAACAGAAAAATTAAATATTGCAGCAGATAACATGATGCAAGGGTAATAATAGTAATAGTATACCAAATCTTCGTCTTCGTCCTCCAGAATAGATCTTCAAAAATCTGAAAACTCAGGACTGACCCGAGCGAAATGAAAAGACAAAACACTCGGGACAAAAATATCCTTATGAAAGTGAAAGCAGTTGTAAATAAATATGAGTGTAACGGCGTCAGAGATGTTTACGGGGTTTGACATCTCCTATCCAGTGTCAACGTGCGTGCAATAACTCAAGAGATGTTACGGGGTTTTCCATCTCTCAAGGATCCGTGAAACTATCTACTATGTCGTAATATACGCTAAGTAGATAATGCCTATCAGTAATATAAAGTATCAAAATAGCGTTAAGGCGTTACCATAATCCCCCTTAACACATTTTATATTCCCAAAAGCATATACAAGACCGTAGTTTCCCCAAAACCGAAAGTCACCAGAGGGCAATCCATATACTCAAGGTACAAATCAAAAACGTAGTGGTCGCGAATAGGATAATCAGTATGAGAAGGTACATGAGGCGATACCAACTAGGATACTAGTAGTTGCGTGATCCGGACTGATGTTGGGCATAGCCAGCAGCTACCCCAACACCGCGAAACAACACTCCCAAATCAAGGGGTGCACCCAAATCGAATCACATATGTAATAGAAATGGTATCGAAGAAGCGTGTCCGCGGGAGGTGGCGAACCTCAATGGCCCGGCGCGGCTCCTGTTTTAGTCATGTCAGGGGTCATCCAATATCGTTCTCTTTCTTCAGTCAACACGTTCACCAAATCATCCACTTCATTCTGGATCCACACTCCGCGTATAATAGTTATTAAAGTGGTGTTCGGTATCGACAGAGAGTATGTCCATATCTGATCCCGGTCTCTTCAATAACTACGTATTATTACACCGTTGGCTCTTTTACATTTCAAATCGATTCATAATTGATATCAAAATATCATATTTGCTTCAAAAATCAACTCCTTTTCAAATATCAGCATATCTATCAAAATGTCAGATTCCGTTAAAAAAATCAATTTTCGTATCAATATCTCATTTCGATTTCAAAATCATTTCGAATTTCAATTTAGGTTGCAACTTCATTTAACTCAATTCGTATTCGAATTCAAGATTTAAATATAAACATTTCACCTTATTAACCATCTTGAAATTTTTTAGAAAATAGTTTTAAGTAGTTTAAAAGTAGTTTAAATAATTAAAATAGTTAAAAATACTTAAAATCTTTAAAATGGATTTAAAATAGATAAATTAGTTTAAAATAATTTAAATTGGGTTAAGTAGATTAAAAATAGATTAAAATAGTTTAAGTATTCTAAATGGTTTATATAACAGAGTAATTTGGAAAACAAATTTAAAACAGCTTCAAAATCAATCCATTTCAATTATAACTTCCCAATTCAAATCAATTCCATTTTCCATTCTACCGATTCAATTTCGATTTCAATTCAATCAACGTCAATTTTTACTTCGAATTAATTCAATTTTTCATTCACCTTTAATTTATTCAATTTCAATTTATATCGATTTGGAGCTTGATTTCTCAAAATATCAATTTATTACACTTAACAAAATTTCCAACAATATTCAAGTTTAAATCCAAATTCCAAATATGATTCAATTCCAAACTCGATTTCAAAATATCATTTTTTTTATCACTTTTACTTGGTAATATTCAAAGCTCGAATTAAGGTTAAATCTTTCAACAAATCAAATTTCGACATTTAATCATATCCAATTTCAAATTTCAAAGTCTCAACTTAATTATTTAACAAAATTCCTTTAACCAAAATTTATTTCAACATTCCAAACTCAAATTTTTCGATGAATTCAATTTCTATAAATCGATTTCTATTTATAACTTTTAAATCAAAACATTTAAATAATTTCAAATCGACGATTCCAAAATTATTAATTTAGCCAATTCGGTGTCCGTATAAAATTTTCTATCCTATGGCCAACTAATTATTTATTTCATATAAATGTCGAGGATGAATATATATCACTTAAATTAAATCACGGTATCATATGTATGCATAACAGGATATATATAAGCAAATAAACATCCAACATTTAAATATCAACCAATAACATCCATCGAAATAAATCATCCAATAGACAATACAATTCATAGCAGTTTCATAGTTATCAATGTCAGGTAATTTAATCGCAATTTAATTTTAATTTCAATTTAACTGTCAATTTAATTTTTCAACGGTTAATTCAAATGACAAGCTATATGACAATTAATTTTTTTTCAAACAACGACAAATAAAATCATAACACTTCATAATATCAAATTTAACTAGCATAAAGATATTTAGTACGGTGTGAGCGTTATAAAACACTCACCTTGATTTTCCGTTGTCACCGAGACGTTCCGGTTTGGAACTAAACCGGACGACTCTCGATTTTAGCCTAAATTTCAACTGTCTCCAATTTCACCCAAACCAGTTTCATTTCGGAGCTCTCGTCATTATGATCGCAACGCAAAAAAGTTTCGTTCCAATCAGACCTCGTATGTAGAAGTTATACATTTTATAAGTTATCGACGTTTGAATTTTATAAAACAATTTATATTGGCATTTAAAATAAATTCATACCCAAGAAAAGAAGCCCAGCCCACTCAAGCTTCATCTTCCCCAACTTGCCTGTACGTGCACGAGAAAGAAACCCACCAAGCCGTGCACTAATCTCCAGCGATACGGAGCTATAGTTGACGAAATTCGAATCTGTCTTCACCGACGAACTCTCCTTCATGATCTCCACCTCCCGGTACCCTTCTCTTCGAGCTCGGCCTCCAGTATCAAAACGTGACACGCACTCCCCCCCTCGTCCATGCGCAGGTCGCACCTCCCCATACGCGGCCGCACGCTCCCAAACTCGGCTCCAAGGTGCTATCTTCGACGACGAGCTCAAATCCAAGCTCCGTTTCGCGAATCGAAGCCTGCATCCTCAACAAATCCTAACCCTAGTTCTCAAATCCCACATCCATCTTCATAAACCACGGCCGCACCCAGCAACGAGCATACCAGGTCGAAGAAAATGATGAAATAGGATTTTTAAAACTGGTCGGAGATTTTTTTATCAAATAATGAAGGAGTGATATTTTTTTTTTTTGAAGCTTGCTTTTCTTTACTGTAACATTGCGTGAGCAGTTACTAAAAGGGAAGAAGAGTCGAATGCATGTTTGAATAGGTCAAAGGTTCAGTGAAAAGATGGGATAGCAGTTGAAAAGGAGATTTGACTCATTAAAACATTTATTTAAATTTCAAAATACCTCGATCTACGCAACTCGAAATCTCGAACCCCTATCATGGCATGCCGCTAGGCGTTTATAATGTTATACCCCTATTCCGGACGCAATGGAAAAGGTTTCAAGTCCAAATTTGATCGTATGTGCGAGTTACGGAAATAAACGATCAAATTTAAATTAACCCGATTAACGGATTTCTATGCGTTTTGGTTCGCCCTGGACAAACGGTAAATCCGATTGACATGAAATTTGAAATCTTACAATAATATCACATTACGGATCCGATGAAAGTGGTTTCATCGAAATCCGAGACCGTTTTAAAAAAATGACTATTTTAACTCGCCAAATTAATATTAAAACAATTTCAACGCGTTTCGAGCTGCCACGGTCAAACGACAACTCCGATTGCTACGAAAATTGAAATTCGATAATAACTAACTATTACGGATCCAATGGAACTACTTTCGTCCAATTCTGAGACTGTTCAAAATTTTGCTATTTTCCAGTCGATAATTAAATATTAAAATATTCAATTTTCACAAATACACTTTAAATTCAGTTTTAAAGGTTCTATAACATCACTATAATTCCTATATGATAAACTAAAATTTTACAAATCAATTTTAATCATATTAAACCCGTTATTCAATTATACGATAAATTCCAATTAACTCCATTATAATCCCGATATAACTTACATTCACTTGGAAACCAATTTGAAACGTATTAAATCAAATTTCAATTATCCACTCTATTTTCATATATTAAATTTCAATGTCAAATTAATCATATCAAATTCGAAATTTAATTACTCCAACATTTGTAATATTAAATTTAACAAATTTGATTATTCTTAAATCACCATCTTTTGAAATATTCAAAACGAACTTAAAATTTAACTTTTGAAACGAATTAAAATTATAGAACAACCATTTACATTATACGGTTATTCAATTCCCATTATTAAATTATTCAGTAAATTCCAAATATTAAATTTAAACAATTTCGCTTATCGAATAATTCATTATCTTTTGAAATATTGAAATCGAACTTATAAGATTCAACCTTTAAAACCAATTCACAATTTAGAACACTTGTTTCATTTTACAGTTATTCGATTATTCAATAAGTTTTAAATATTTAATTTAAACAATTTACCTTTTCAATATTCAATATTTGATTTTAAATAGATTTTACTTATCAATCAATTACTCTATTATTCCCAATGAATCCCACATTCATTATCCTATTCAACTATTGACTTTTATTTTATTACTTGGATAATTATTTATTGCAATTCATTCCAGTTATCATTATTCCAAACAACTTACAATTTTTTTTCTAATACTAAAACACGAAATCTTATTAAATTAGCTATTTTAATTATCGAAAATTTACGGGTCCTTACACTCTCCCCCACTCAAAACTTTTCGTCCCTGAAAAGGAAAAAGAAGGGAAAAGGAACTAAGTATAGAATTCAACATTAGATATATTTTATTCAAGTTACCAACTTATAAACAATGAAATTCCATTTATAAAGTCATTACTACACTTTCACTAAGTTATTCCAAACGGCTTTCTAAATTTAAAAGTTAGTTATCAAAACAAGTTATAAAAATTTTAAAACTTGAAAAATTTTCTAACACCCGGATTTTACGGAAAATTTCGGCAGAGTCTCCTTTGCACGGCTCGATCGGTACAGCTACAAAACGCCTCTACGGGCCCCAAACCAACAAAAGAAAAACAAAAGCCAAGTGGCTCATCAAAAATCACCAATTCCAATGACAAAATAAACATGTACCTTATATTTTATTAGCGAGCATATACGACTAATATAGCGCGAAAGCGAGCTCCAAATGTGAAGCAAACACAATCCGCACCTACTAAACACTCAACAAACCATGAGAAACATGCATATATGAAAATAATATCAATATACATCATATAGCAACATAACAACTACATGTGCCAACATAGCAAATGCAACAAACAACAAATGCATCCAACAATCAAGTATCATCCAACAAATCCATAACCAATCAATATAAATTCACTTCTCATTAATATTTATGGATTTGGATTTCAATTTTAATCATAGTTGATTCATTAACGTTGGATTTTACTAACATTCATTCTCAATTCGATTAGTTAACATTCACTAATTTATATTTACATTAATTCACTTTCAATTTGAATCAAATTAAATTCTTTTAAATTCATTTTGCTTCCAATTTGATTTCAATAATTTATAGCTTTCATTTTCATTAACCCTTAATGAATTATATAAAATCAACTAACAATCATATAACAACCAAATCATATCCAACATAACCAAATTATCAATTTTTACATTCAATTTGGTTATCTCATTCATATATATATCCTGTTATATAATTTAAAAAGAATCATTTTATATTTGGCATCTCAAATTTCCAATATTAACTTTAATTAAGTCCGTAAGCCGTACGTATATCATCCGTGAGCAATACCAAGCTAATCGCTTATTCGATCACACAATTTCACTTCCAACTAGTATCGTTCACCCGACTCTCTAGTACGGACTCAGATTTGGTTCCTTGATTGAAACTGTTACTCTCCTTGCATAGCCATATGCTATGATAGAGAATTCCAGAATCAAATTAAAACTCCATATCCAGGGTTCGCCGTCGAAAATCGAGTGAAAAATCCTAACTTGGATCGATATAAATCATCTCGAAATTTTGTGCTCGAATTTGGATCAAGTCGTTATGCGAATAAAATAATATACGTACAATCTCACGTATTTCCTTCCAATAGATTTCTATCCAATTTATCTATACTAAATTATTTTATTGACTTCTATTTTATTTACAATTAATTATTCGCTATCCATTATTCAATTAATATATCCATTTCTTTACATAACATATTCTTCAACATTATCTTTTCTTAAACATCATATCAAAGAATTTGTTTACTCAAGTTCATTTTAAACATTCTATATCATTTAATTAAATCCAATTTCATTTTCCACTTGATTCTTAGCTATAAGAAATTCCTTTGTTTTCATTTATTGCATTTTCATAATTTCAGTTAGTAACGAATTCATTTGTGGAACATTTTATTAATCGGCACTTTAGTTTATTAATCATCCTATAAAAGTCTAACCTTTCATAAATGACTTTTCTTAGTTTACAGTTATCTTACAGGTTACAATCCCTTTGCAATTTATATTTATTTTCTATAACCAATTTACAAAGATATAATACGATTCATTTATCTTCTTTCTTAAGTTCACTTACTTGTACCATTTATCCATTCATCATTTCATGTTATATTTAAGTATATAACATTTTTATCACAACCAAATTTTCATTTATATACATTTAATTCCTTTTGAGTTTTCCTTACTTGTATGCTTCAATTATTTTCAGGTTCTGCTTATTTGTACAGTATCTCATTACATATCCAAAACATCATTTTAACTTCTTAATGTTTGGTAAGTCATATTATATGTTATTAGATGCAAATTTGGTATTATACAAATTTATAGAATTTCATTTTTCTTGATTAGAATGTACACAAATTTGATTTATTTAAATCCTCTTTACCTTTCAACTTTAAAGTTTCCCAAACAATAGCTTAGATATCTCAATCCTCTTATTTTATAAATTCTGGTTATTCACATTTCATTCAAATAATTTGAAAATTATTAATTAACAGAACTTAGAATTTTAAATTCCCGGTTTTTTTCCCAAATCGTTTGAAATAAACATATATACTTATATCTTTAATACATCAAATCATACCTTTGGAGTTTAAACCAAAACCCATTTACCCAAAATAATTTCGAAGAAAAGCAAAGCTTCTTAGAAGTCTCCCCCACTTTGAGACTCTAAAATGAACGTCGATGATGCTGCGCAGTCATCACCGAAATCAATTTCCAGCGACATAAGAGAGGAGTACTATATTCATTCCTTCTTAAAAATCCTTTCAAAATATTTCCATAACCAATTTCCAACTAATATTACCATATATTTCTTCAAAACTTTGAGAACCATTTTCAAAATCTCCGGGTCTTAAATTCAATTTTTTTTTCAATCTAATTCTATTTTAATTCATAAGTCGCCTTTATAAAATATTCTTATAGGATTTTCTTTCTTAAAACATCCCACAAGTGTTTTATCATTGTTCATTTTGTAATCCACCTTATTTACTTAAATTACAATATCCGATTAATGTTAATAGCCAATATTTCATTTCCAACAACCAAATAAGCTAGATTGATCACAATAAATTTTTGAAATAAATTCTTTATATAAAAAATATAATTAGGGCAAAATTATTTCATTTACCCAATTTCAAAACAATACTATGTCGAGTTGTTATGTTTAAATGTTTAGAGATCCCTGTCAATGAGTTAATTACTCGTATTGACCAGAATCCATAAGCCACTCAACAAATCAACCGACACAATATAAAACATTTTATATCACTAACAAATACGCTCTCTCATGTACACTCAACTCATTCATATAGTTTACCTCTATTTCAATGAGCTATTCCCCACTAGAGCCAAGGTTTATCGCTAAACCAAAGCTCTGATACCAACTTTAACGACACGCCTTTTTGGACAGTTTAAACCGACGATCGAATACACATGTCGATTCCAAACCATTCAAAAGGGCAGATGGTTATTTGGGGTAAATAAGAAAAGAAAAGGAAAAGAAATAAAGGAAATGAAACAACACAGAATCTCGCAGCGGAACGATAAAATATAATAGTCAAATAAACAGTTCATGAAGTTGTTTACTATACTTTGACAATTATTTATACAACATTTATCAGAGTTTATACATATACAACAGAACAATTAAATAATGCAGCAGATAACATGATGCAAGGGTAATAATAGTAATAGTATACCAAATCTTCGTCTTCGTCCTCCAGAATAGATCTTCAAAAATCTGAAAACTCAGGACTGACCCGAGCGAAATGAAAAGATAAAACACTCGAGTCAGGACTAAAATATCCTTATGAAAGTGAAAGCAATCGTAAATAAATAAGAGTGTAACGGCGTCAGAGATGTTTACGGGGTTTGACATCTCCTATCCAGTGTCAACGTGCGTGCAATAACTCAAGAGATGTTACAGGATTTTCCATCTCTCAAGGATCCGTGAAACTATCTACTATGTAGTAATATACGCTAGGTAGATAATGCCTATCAGTAATATAAAGTATCAAAATACCGTTAAGGCGTTACCATAATCCCCCTTAACACATTTTATATTCCCAAAAGCATATACAAGACCGTAGTTTCCCCGAAACCAGAAGTCACCAGAGGGCAATCCATATACTCAAGGTACAAATCAAAGACGTAGTGGTCGCGAATAGGATAACCAGTATGACAAGGTACATGAGGCGATACCAACTAGGATACTAGTAGTTGCGTGATCCGAACTGATGTTGGGCATAGCCAGCAACTACACCAACACCGCGAAACAACACTCCCAAATCAATGGGTGCACCCAAATCGAATCACAAATGTAATAGAAATGGTATCGAAGAAGCGTGTCCGCTAGAGGTGGCGAACCTCAATGGCCCGGCGCGGCTCCTGTTATAGTCATGTCAGGGGTCATCCAATATCGTTCTCTTTCTTCAGTCAACGCGTTCACCAAATCATCCACTTCATTATGGATCAACACTCTGCGTATAATAGTTATTAAAGTTGTGTTCGGTATCGACAGAGAGTATGTCCATATCTAATCCCGGTCTCTTTAATAACTACGTATTATTACACCGTTGGCTCTTTTACATTTCAAATCGATTCATAATTGATATCAAAATATCATATTTGCTTCAAAAAACAATTCCTTTTTCAAATATCAGCATATCTATCAAAATGTCAGATTCCGTTAAAAAAATCAATTTTCGCATCAATATCCCATTTCGATTTCAAAATCATTTCGAATTTCAATTTAGGTTGCAACTTCATTTAACTCAATTCGTATTCGAATTCAAGATTTAAATATAAACATTTCACCTTATTAACCATCTTGAAATTTTTTAGAAAATAGTTTTGAGTAGTTTAAAAGTAGTTTAAATAATTAAAATAGTTAAAAATACTTAAAATCTTTAAAATGGATTTAAAATAGATAAATTAGTTTAAAATAATTTAAATTGGGTTAAGTAGATTAAAAATAGATTAAAATAGTTTAAGTATACTAAATGGTTTATATAACAGAGTAATTTGGAAAACAAATTTAAAACAGCTTCAAAATCAATCCATTTCAATTATAACTTCCCAATTCAAATCAATTCCAATTTCCATTCTACCGATTCAATTTCGATTTCAATTCAATCAACGTCAATTTTTACTTCGAATTAATTCAATTTTTCATTCACCTTTAATTTATTCAATTTCAATTTATATCGATTTGGAGCTTGATTTATCAAAATATTAATTTATTACACTTAACAAAATTTCCAACAATATTCAAGTTTAAATCCAAATTCCAAATATGATTCAATTCCAAACTCGATTTCAAAATATCATTTTTTTTTATCACTTTTACTTAGTAATATTCAAAGCTCGAATTAAGGTTAAGTCTTTCAACAAATCAAATTTCGACATTTAATCATATCCAATTTCAAATTTCAAAGTCTCAACTTAATTATTTAACAAAATTCCTTTAACCAAAATTTATTTCAACATTCCAAACTCAAATTTTTCGATGAATTCAATTTCTATAAATCGATTTCTATTTATAACTTTTAAATCAAAACATTTAAATAATTTCAAATCGACGATTCCAAAATTATTAATTTAGCCAATTCGGTGTCCGTATAAAATTTTCTATCCTATGGCCAAGTAATTATTTATTTCAATTAAATGTCAGGGATGAATATATATCACTTAAATTAAATCTCGGTATCATATGTATGGATAAAAGGATATATATAAGCAAATAAACATCCAACATTTAAATATCAACCAATAACATCCATCGAAATAAATCATCCAATAGACAATACAATTCATAGCAATTTCATAGTTATCAATGTCAGGTAATTTAATCGCAATTAAATTTTAATTTCAATTTAACTGTCAATTTAATTTTTCAACGGTTAATTCAAATGATAAGCTATATGACAATTAAATTTTTATCAAACAACGACAAATAAAATCATAACACTGCATAATATCAAATTTAACTAGCGTAAAGATATTTAGTACGGTGTGAGCGTTATAAAACTCTCACCTTGATTTTCCGTTGTCACCGAGACGTTCCGGTTTGGAACTAAACCGGACGACTCCTGATTTTAGCCCAAATTTTAACTGTCTCCAATTTCACCCAAACCAGTTTCATTTCGGAGCTCTCGTCATTACGATTGCAACGCAAAAAAATTCGTTCCAATCGGACCTCGTATGTAGAAGTTATAGATTTTATAAGTTATCGACATTTGAATTTTATAAAACAACTTATATTAGTATTTAAAATAAATTCATACCCAAGAAAAGAAGCCCAGCCCACTCAAGCTCCATCTTCCCCAACTTGCCTGTATGTGCACGAGAAAGAAACCCACCAAGCCGTGCACTAATCTCCAGTGATACGGAGCTATAGTTGACGAAATTCGACTCCGTCTTCACCGACGAACTCTCCTTCACGATCTCCACCTCCCGGTACCCTCCACTTCGAGCTCGGCCTCCAGTATCAAAACGCGACACGCACTCCCCCCTCGTCCACGCGCAGGTCGCACCTCCCCAAACGCGGCCGCACGCTCCCAAACTCGGCTCCAAGGTGCTATCTTCGACGACGAGCTCAAATCCAAGCTCCGTTTCGCGAATCGAGCCTACATCCCCAACATATCCTAACCCTAGTTCTCAACTCCCACATCCATCTTCATAAACCACGGTCGCACCCAGCAACGAGCATACCAGGTCGAAGCAAACGATGAAATAGGATTTTTAAAACTAGTCGGAGAATTTTTTATCAAGTAATGAAGGAGTCATATTTTTTTTTTTTGAAGCTTGCTTTTCTTTACTGTAACATTGCGTGAGCAGTTATTAAAAGGGAAGAAGAGGCGAATGCATGTTTGAATAGGTCAAAGGTTCAGTGAAAAGATGGGATAGCAGCTGAAAAGGAGATTTGACTAATTAAAATATTTATTTAAATTTCAAAATACCTCGATCTACGCAACTCGAAATCTCGAACCCCTATCAGGGCATGCCGCTAGGCGTTTATAATATTATGCCCTATTCCGGACGCAATGTAAAAGGTTTCAAGTCCAAATTTGATCGTATGCGCGAGTTACGGAAATAAACGATCAAATTTAAATTAACCCGATTAACGGATTTCTATGCGTTTTGGTTCGCCCTGGACAAACGGTAAATCCGATTGACATGAAATTTGAAATCTTACAATAATATCACATTACGGATCCGATGAAAGTGGTTTCATCGAAATCCGAGACCGTTTTAAAAAAATGACTATTTTAACTCGCCAAATTAATATTAAAACAATTTCAACGCGTTTCGAGCTGCCACGGTCAAACAACAACTCTGATTGCTACGAAAATTGAAATCCGATAATAACTAACTATTACGGATCCAATGGAAATAGTTTCGTCTAATTCTGAGACTGTTCAAAATTTTGCTATTTTCCAGTCGATAATTAAATATTAAAATATTCAATTATCACAAATACACTTTAAATTTAGTTTTAAAGGTTCCATAACATCACTATAATTCCCATATGATAAAATAAAAGTTTACAAATCATTTTTAATCATATTAAACCCGTTATTCAATTTTCCTATAAATTCCAATTTTAAAATCTTATTAACTCCATTATAATCCCGATATAACTTACATTCACTTGGAAACCAATTTGAATCATATTAAACCAAATTTCAATTATCCACTCTATTTTCATATATTAAATTTCAATGTCAAATTAATCATATCAAATTCGAAATTTAATTACTCAAACATTTGTAATATTAAATTTAACAAATTTGATTATTCTTAAATCACCATCTTTTGAAATGTTCAAAACGAACTTAAAATTTAACTTTTGAAATGAATTAAAATTATAGAACAACCATTTCCATTATACGGTTATTCAATTCCCATTATTAAATCATTCAATAAATTCCAAATATTAAATTTAAACAATTTCGCTTATCCAATAATTCATTGTCTTTTGAAATATTGATATCGAACTTATAAGATTCAACCTTTAAAACCAATTCACAATTTAGAACACTTGTTTCATTTTACAGTTATTCAATTATTCAATAAGTTTTAAATATTTAATTTAAACAATTTACCTTTTCAATATTTAATATTTGATTTTAAATAGATTTTACTAATCAATCAATTACTCTATTATTCCCAATGAATCCCACATTTATTATCCTATTCAACTATTGACTTTTATTTTATTACTTGGATAATTATTTGTTGCAATTCATTTCTGTTATCATTATTCCAAACAACTTACAATTTTTTTTCTAATACTAAAACACGAAATCTTATTAAATTAGCTATTTTAGTTATCGAAAATTTACGGGTCGTTACATTTTGATTTCAAAAGATGAATTTGAAATACTCGACAAAAAGGTATGTGTTTAAATTTCTGTGAAATTTGATTGGGATTTTGGATTGAGCCACTTGGCCTTTTGTTTTCTTTTTGGATTTGGGAGGTCGTAGAGCCATTTTGTAGTTGTACCGAGCTAGCCGCGCAAAGGAGACGCTGGCGAATTTTTTTCGAAAATTTAGAGAGTTAGAAATTTTTTGAGAAATTTTGATAATTCAAATTTTGGTTTTAAATTGAAACTTGAATGGTTAAACAAATAGTATAACTTGAAACTAGGGAAAAGTTTGACAAGTTAATAAGAATGATAATGGGTCTTCTATATAATAGATAGTTGGTAAGATGTTGAATTGTTAGAAACCGTTTGGTTTCGGGAAAAAGTAAACGAGTATTGGACCACTCTTCCCAATTAGTAATTTTAGGGACGAAATTCTTTTAAGGGGGGAGGAATGTGACGACCCGGAATTTTTGAGCATTTAAAATTGGAATATTTAATTGATTTTAAATATTTAAAAGTTTAATTTTTTACCTTCAATTCAAATACCACAATTTATTTGATGATTAAATTAAATTAAATAATTTGGAATTGGGTGAAATATGAAATTTGAAGTTTTAAGCCTGTTAAAAATAATTTGACGGCTTATAAAATTTGTATTGATAACATTGAAGATAATAGAAGTGAATTTAACAGTGGTTTGTTCAGTTTTCAAATATTATCGTTCAAATTGAATGTAAAAATAGCCGTCCAAGGCGCAGTCTCGGAATTCGACGAAACCAGTTCCATTGAGTCCATAATAATGAATTATTATCGGATTTCAATTTTCGTAGCATTTGGAGTTGTGTGAGCGTACGATATATAAATACGCTGAAAAATTTAATTGGTAATAATTTGATGAAATTTAATTTAGTTAATCAAGCTTCTGGTATACGCCATCTTCCTTTCATTTAATCACATACTTTCCAATTCTAAGTCGTTCAATCAACAATCAAAATGCTTGAATTAAACTAAAAAAATATAATAATAATATAATAAATAGATAAATAAAAGAAGAAGCTTCAAGTGGAAGCTGTAAGCCGCGTAAAAAAAAAAGAGCGACACAATAGGGGCCGAACCCCTTCTCTTCTTTTCAAACCCCAAACGCACTCGGTGAAATATATATATATATATATATGTATATGTATATGTATATATATAATAATAATAATGGTGATTACTTCCTAATACTGAATCGCGCCCTCGTTTCTTGAAATTGAAGACGCGAAGAAAGAAGCTCTCGTATATGGGTTTCTGTTGTGGTTTGTGGCGACGGTCGTGTAGAGTTACTAGCTAGGGTTTGAGTTCTCTTCAGGTCGGCCGTTTGAATCAGAAAGTGGAGTGGATTTTGGGTTCATGGCATGAAAAATCGCCTTGATGAGGATGATTAGATGGTGTAGTTACGTTTTGAGGTGGGTGACTGTGTATGGCCCGGGAGATGTTGTGCTGCGCGAGTAGATTTGTGAGGGTAGAGGCGAGAGCTAGGGTTTGGATTCGTGCACGAGGGTGATTGGGATTCGCCGCGAGCTTACAGCAATGATAGTGTCGTGGTGGACTTGGGGATTTGTGATAGTTGCGATTTGAGAAGTTGGTCGAGAAATGGATGTCACAGTGGTTTCAGATGATTGCAGCCTCGAACTGTGTAGGGAGGTATAAACTACAACTCGATTAATTTCAATTTACATTCCAGTTTAAAATTGATGTTGGATTTGAAATTTAATTCAGAGGTTTTAAAAATATAAATATAAGAACATAAAAAAAATCACCAGATCTTAACCTATATAGATTTTAGATTATTTTTATAAGTATAGTTCAAAAGAATAGAGATACGCATTTTAAATCTACTAATTTATTCTTGAAACAATATTGTATGGATATAACTTTATTTGATAAACATAATTAAAATTTATTCTAATTACGAGGGATTATTTAAAAAGAAAGATTAGTTTAAAACGAGCTATTAGTTAATTAAATTATTGGTTAACTAAATTCATCAAATTGAAAATTTAATTGCTAGTTAATTTAAATTGTTTATGGTAAATTATTGGTAGGTTATATTAGATGTTAATAAATCATATTATACAAGGTCAAATACTGTGGAGAACAAGCTGGTCTGGAGTGAGATTGGAATTTATTTGACTTTGAAGAATTTTCAATTTCAAATAAAGAATCAAGAAAATCAAGGGAATATTGAAGTGGATTGCAAATAAAAGCAAAAAGGTGAGTCAATCTCACTCAGTTAAAATTTAAATTTAAATGATTAAATTTAAGTAATTAGATGAGTGTTTGAATTGATTGATGTGCTATATTATGGTATATTTTAGAATTGGTATTTTATATTGTGCTAACGTTTGTGGATGCTAGGAAAACAGGTTGGAGGTATCCACTGGACCGCTCAACTTTTATTTCATTGTTCAATATTCTCTGTTCTGATTGTTTTATATTATATAATGAATTATGTGGAAGTATTGAATGCTATGGATTGGTTGATATAATTGGGTATAATGAATTACCAAAAAAAATAAAAAATTTGATTTTGGAAATGAAAATAAAAGAAGTGAAATTGCAAGTAAAATAATTATAGAATAAATTCAAGAATGGCTTGGGAAAGAAATAAAGTGACTTTAAAATTTTAATAAATAAACCCTGAGAATGGAAAGGAAAATTTGAATAAACAGAAAGTTAATGAATTTTAAAATGCAGTATTATTGAAAGTGTAAAGAAGAGATTGGAAAAAAATAAAATAATAAGTCCATAACTACTGAATTTGGAAATGAACTGATAAGTAAAAGAATTTATTTCAAATAAAATAAATTGGAAATCAATTTGGGGAAATTTATTTAAGTGGTTGAAGTTGGAATTTTCTCTGGATAGCCAAGTACATGTTTTTAAAGGTAAATTTTTAAATATAAATTAAATGTTTTAAAGTTGTTTTTAAAGAAAGCAAGTTTTGTAAAATTTATTACTTCTAATATTTGAAGTCTAAAGTAAGTATTTTCTTTTAATCTATTTAGTAGAAATTATTAAGAAGTAACTTAGTATTTTGTTTTAAAAGTAGAAATCTAGTTTTATATTTTATTAAGTAACTTTATTTTCAAATGTTTATATAGTATGTATTTTTAGTAAATTATTGAAGTAGTTTTAACTTAAATGTTTAAAAGTAAATTCCAAAGTAAGTATTTTGTTTAATCTATTATCGTAATAATTATTTAAAGACTGATTTGGTTTTTTGTTTAAAGTATTATTGTAAATTAAGTATTAAAGTATATTTTTCTAAATTAAATGTTAAATATACTTTACAATAAAGTGTTTTTAAATTATTTTAAAATCCAAAGTTTTGTGCTTGGTGATTCCAGTGGAAATGGAAATACTCAAAATTTATTCTGAGAAAAGGAAGATAGTCTGAAAACTATTTTCAAAAGGATTTGAAAGTGAGAATATATCTTGTAAAGATATTTTGAGATAAATAAATAATTTGGGAAATTATTTATTGGTTGATGGTTGTTTTGTGAATATTAATTGATTGTTAAATAACCTCCTATCAATATTGGACAAATGCATTGACCGTTTCGAAGAGACCGGGATCGAGATTTATTTCTGGAAACCCACTTCGATTTGGTTTGTATGTTTCGTGGAAACGAGTTCGAAGTAAAAGATGTAGCAGTGAAGTGCAAGGGCTAATCGCTACTAATCCTGAGGATATTTCCAAAATGGATGTAGTAGAAATAGTGCCTTCGGTTCCGTTCGGACCCGGGATGGACTTGTATGGATGAATGCTTGCGAAGCATCGTCAGGTGGACGATGGGCATTATATGAGATATGTTCTAAAAAGGTAACGCTTAGGCTCAAGCCTCGTCAAATGGGAATGACTGAAAATCAGGGGTTATGCAACAAGGATAGGTGGGTAGCACCCAAGCAGGGTGAGGTCATCCCTGCCTAGATGTCCTTTTGTTTCGGCTTAGTGGGAGGTTGCTGATCCCAACCGTGGGGTGATCTCACTCAGGATTATCTAGTAAGGGGTAGTTCCAGTCTTGTGTTGAAGGGGAGCGGGCGTACTCCTCGGTACTATGATTTAGGCCACGTACTGTGACAGGTGGTACCCAGTGCATAGTCATTAGTTTGAAATCCATTCTCCTTACGAGCCTTGTACGAGTTTTGTTTGTATTACCCACTCTGTGACTAGTAGCTGGAATTTAATCATGTAACAATTTCGGCTATTTTATAAGTATTTCTATATAGACCTTATGATAATATCAGAGAATTTCTATAAAAATTGCTTTAGCTATCGTAAGGTAAAAACCCGACATGTTTATTTGTGGCGTGGTCTTACGAGATGCTTTTGTTTTCAAAGGATTTTTGAAACTTTAATAATCAATTGAGCGTGATTTTCTCAGGATGGTATTCCAGACTGACTCGGGTATTATTTAACTGTAATGCTCCGGTCAGATCGAGTATTATAGGATACAGGTTTTGATGCTGTGGAGCTCAGGAGACGAGCAAGATGACGATGCGTACTCCCGTACTTGATTATATATATATATTTCGCTGTGTTGAGTTGCTGTGTATCCATTGGTATTGTAACAACTCATATTTTGATAATTAAAAATATTAAATTTAATAAGGTTTTGGGCTTTAATATTGTCAGAAATTAAAATTTATGATTTATTAAATTGAATCTTATTAGATTTGAAATTTTGACTTTAAGATAAATCTTAAAACAAATAATTTAATGAGATAAAACACATAATTGGCTAATATTGATTGAATGTAATTGACTACTATACTATGTTAACGTAATTTCAATCGATTTAAATAATAAAGGTTAATAAGGAATAGAATAAATGATGTATAAATTGATGTAATCTTATGTTATTAATTGCAACTGGTTTTAATATGGAGTATGAAATCAATTATTTTGACCGTAAATCTATTAACCTTTTTTTATAAAGAATAAGTTAATAGATATAGATTATTAACATATAACCATTGTTTCATTTATTTTCTTATTAGTAAATCGGTTAGAAATTTATTTGGTAATTAATGGAGAATTAACGTAATTAAAATAGTACAATTGATATAAGAAGAAACGTTAACTGTTGAGTGGTGAGTGTAAAACTTATGTCAATCAACTGCATAAGGGAATAGTTGATTTAATAATAAGAATGTAAATCAAAATAAAGGATTTGTTTGAAATTTAAATATATAATGAACAGGTTTTATTACATTTGTAATTAAATGATGGAATTAAATTAGTATATAGATATTGGGTTTAACATAGAAAATTGGATTTCAAAGGAAACAATTGGATTAATTATCTTCCCTGTATTAGGGCATGTTTTGAGATTTAATCATTGTAAGTAATAGTAATTATATCTTGTCATTAAAAAGAGATAGAAGTAAGTGGTAATTAATTAATGATATGTGCAACATATGTTTTATGTTAAAAATATAATGAGAATTTCATTGAAAAATATTATGTTCAAATTGTAAGCACTTAAATTTGGTACAAATATAATGATAATATGAAATTAATTGATAAAGAAATGATGTGGTTGTACAAAGTATTATTTCTGTGACTCTTTAACGGAATAATCTTTAAATATAAGTTGGTTTAATGAAAAGAACATTTATTATCAAATAAAATGGATCTTTCATCTGTGAATGTAGTTTTAATTTCATTAAGATAAAGAATAGAATGATTGATTTAAAGGAAGAAATATAAGTATATTTGAACTGTGTTTTAGCATATAGATGGATTACAAGAGTGGAAAAATAATTTATTTAAGTAAGTCATTTATTTCTCTACAGTATAAGCAACAAATTTATAAATGTGCTTAAATGACTAAAGGAAACAATTATTCAATTTTTCATCCATTTTAGTTGTCTATTTTAAAATTTAACTTTATAAGTAACTGTAATCAATATAATTGAAATATTTCAATGAGAAGGGAAGAAAACATTGACTGCAATGAATAGATTTAATAAAAGAAATGCATCTTTTGTGTTAAACAGAAAGGATGTTTTAATGGAAATAAAAGATCATTTTGGGAAAACCAAATTGACCGTTTTCATTTTTATGGTAAGTAATTTTATTTATTATGCATAGATAAAAAAATTAAATGCGTACAAATTTGAATATTATTTGAGTTAATGAAGTCAACTTGGTTACATTTCACAAATTGAATTTCAAAAAGGTTGTGCGATGTACATGGTCCCTTCATTTCTTTTGTTATTAATTGTTGCATGTTTTGAGATGTATAAAAATAAAATTTCATTTTGAACAAGAATGATTTTTGATAAAAAAATTGAATTTTAGAATAATACACACACACACACATTAATAATCAAACTTTTAAATATATCAGAGGGTTCATGGTTGTGTAAATATCGTGGAATCAATTAGAAATTACTTTTTTTTCAGTTGCACATTGATTACATAAGTTTATATTCATTTTTCCATTTTATATACAGTTAAAATTTGTAAATGGGTTGCATTAATGCGACCATTACAGTAATTAAAAAGTAAAGTAAATCATTTTTATAGTGCATAGGTTGATATATATTCATTAATCAATAAAATTTGTTTGAGTAACGTAAATAAATATATATTGAATGTTTGATTAATTGATTGGTTGATTGTTAATTGATTGATTGAGTTAATGTAGTGTGCACATATATTAGCATAAAACGAGTGTTTTAATATGGAATTAAATAATGTAAATATATGTATATTTGGGTTTATTGATATAAATTAATTGGAGCAAGTTTTGGAATGTGGACCCAAAAGGTTTGTTTCTAGGAAATAGGTGGTCGCTTCATTTACTTTACATTCATTATCACCATGCAATCTCTCTCTTTTCGTTTTCAAGTAGTCTAATAATTAAACTACTCATTCATTTCATATAAATTAATAGTTGTTCCATTTGATTTATTTATAATTAATAATTTCCACATTCTTTTCATTTGTTTCTCCCTTATTCGTTTGCTCTTTTTAAATGCTTTACCTGAAGTTTTTTCCTTTTCTGTTTTTTTTTCGTTTTAAATGCGAACATCCAAATTAATATGCATGCCATCTAATTAGCATTTACTATTTTCCGTTTCAAAATTTTATTTTGCTTATGCATCATTAGTTCTTGTAGCTTCCTTTCAATTCTGGAAGCTTCATATTTAAAACAGAAGATTTATTTTTATATTTATTGATATATTTATTCCTTTAGTTTACATCTTTCAATACTACATTTTAGGGTTATTCATATTTTTACTTTATTTTAATTCCTAGTTTGTTTATATATACCTTATTAGCTTTTCATTTTTTTTCATCTTCATTCCTGTAGCCACATTTCTAATCTCCTCTTCTATAGCTTCATTTTTTCCAAATAAAATTTTCATCTTATTTCTTTTCACTCTTCACCTTCCTCATTCCCTTTTCATTTTTTTCTTTTTTAATTCTCCTTCTTCTCTTTTTTTGCTTCATTTTTATGCTTTTTTTTCTTCTTCAAATCTTCTTCTATTTTTTCAAAACTTCCCTTTCTTTTTTTTAATTCATCTTCTTCTTTAATTTTTTTCTCTTTTAAACCTTCTCTTCTTTCTATGTCTTTTTCTTCAAATCCAGATTTATACAATCTTCTCTTCAAAACTTTCTATAAAAAAAAGATTAAGATATCAAGGAAAATAAAATGAGAAAGTAGTTGCAGATCCAAATCTTGCTAGAAAAGGGAAAGCAAAAAGGTGAGTGATTCAACCTACTCACGCAATACTAAAAATTCCATTGCAAGTTAAATAAAATATATGATGTGATATATAAATTATTATTTTTTAAGTTTGTTGATTTAAGTTCACATTTGAATTGATATTGAATATGAATTGACATTTAATTTTGTATTGGAATTTAATTGATAGTTAAACCCCGATATTGATAACTATTATATGTTGAAATATATTGGTTGATTTGGATGTTGTTTGAAATGGATGCTTATTGATTGATATGTTGGATGTATGGTTGTTTATTTATTGTAATATGTCCCTGTTATCACCTTCTATATTATTGACATCATTTTAGTGGTCCTCTGAATCATTTTAGAATTGGATAATTAAGGCAATTAAATTATGGGTTGAAATGATACATACCCATACAATTTCTTGAAATTGGATTATTTATTAAAACTGAATTATTTAAAAAATTTATGTTATTAATTTGAACTTCGGATTTATTTTAAATAAAGTGGTTAAAATATTACAATATATTTGAAATCCCGTAAATTACTGCACTCACGATGTACACTTGATAGGAGATGAAAAATCCCATAACCTCTCTGAAGCCATTGCACTCATATTTTTATTTGAGATTGATTTAACTTACATAATAATTTTTAGTTCTGACTCGAGTGTGTTGTTTTTCATTATGCTCGGGTCAGTCTGAGCTTTTTCAGTGTTATGAAGACCATTTTATTTTCTGGAGGATGAAGACGAAGATGAAGATTCAGTATATTATTGCTATTTATTATTATTATTCCACAGATGCATTATATTTTTATTTTCTAATGTATGTATAACCTTGATTTGAATTGTAAAAGTATAATCAAATGTCATTTGTAAAACAACTTCATGAACTGTTTATTTGATTATTATATTTTATCATTCCGCTGCGAGATTCTCTGTTTTATTTTTCCTTCTTTTCTATTATTTTCTTATTTACCCCATTAACAATCCTCCCTTTTGAATGGTTTGAATCAGACATGTGTGGTTTATTGTCGGTTTAAATCGTCCAAAAAGGTGGATCGTTACAGTTGGTATCAAAGATTAGGTTTAGACATACCTTAGCCTGTTTGGGGTTAACTTATTAGAGATAGGGTAGTGATATCCTTGAATGAGTTGTCTGAGTGTATATACGAGAGCGCGTATTTCTAAGTGTTATAAACATGTTTTATATAAATTTTGAAATGAAATTATTATTCCTAATATTATATGATATATATAAAAGAATAAATTTTTAAGACTAGTATAGTTATGTGTAATGTGTTTGATTTATGAAATGGTAATATTTAAATACTATCATTTTGTTGACTTGTTGTATTTAATCAAATTACAAACATTGGTTAATTATTGTTGATTGAATTAATGGACTAAACACGAGTTTAATAATGGTGTATTAAAGAGAATAAAATGAATAATTAGGATATTTGTTTATGAAATTGAAATGTTGATGTGAATTTTGTTGTTTTTTGACATGTAGTTTCACCTATTGGAAAAAAGGATTATTTGGATATTTTGGATAATCGACACCCTTTTGTATTAATATATGAGTGAAACTTGATAATTAGGTTGAATTATATAGTTAAATTGATAACCTTAATTTGAAAGCAAGTAAATTAAGGTTTAATTTGTTATATCTATGTTTAGTAAATGAATGGAATTGGGGTATACATTCTTGGCATGAAATGTAATAATATACAAGCATGTACATTATGCCTTTGGATCTTTAAATTGAAATTGTGATTAAGGAAATGTTGTAAATACGATTAAATTGGAAAAATATGTTTATAAACTTAATTAACATTTATGAAACATGTCATAAATAAATTTAAGGTAAAGGTGAAACTAAATGGAATAAGAAATATAAATTAAAAGTGAAATGATTTCAAATAAAGCCATGACTTGTAAATTGTTATGAAATAAATAGATGTTGCAATAAATGGTTATAAATAAAGTTGTGATAACTTTAAACTCGAACAACATCTTATAAAAAGAAATAAGTTTTATAAATTGGTCGTAAACAAATTCCTTATGAAATGATTTGCAAATAAATTAGTTTTAAATGAGAAATATTACATATGAAATGAATGTAATTTAAATTAAAGAGAAATATAAGCTATATTGTGAGAATGGATGTATTAATGTTTATATTAAATGGAGAAATTCTGTGAAATAAATATTAAAGTAAGAAGTGATATTTGGGTTAATCGATGAGATTAAAAATGAATTTAATTGAAATAAAATCATGATGAAACAAATTGGAATAATTACATAAGTTTCATGTATATTATTTTATTCGCAAAATTAATTTGATCCGGATTTGAGTACACAAGTTCTATCTGAATTACATCACTTCATGTTGAGATTTTTCATTCGATTCTTGATGGCGAATATTTGATATAGATTTTTGGTTTGATTATAGAATTCTCTATCATAGCATATGGCTATGCAAGGAGAATGATGGTTTCTAGTCAAGAAACCATATCGAAGTCCACATTAGGGAAGTTTAATGGACAATACTAGTTCGAAAGCTAACTTGTGTGATCGAGCGGGCGATCGAATGTGAATTTGCGAAATGATGACATATGTACATCTTTTGTTCTAATATTATTGATATGCTTTGGCGCTGAAATTGAAAGTTGTAGGGTTGGATATCTTCATAATTTAAATTAGAATTTTCTTCTATGCAAAACTACTATTGATTTAAAACCATTTTTACAAAACTATTTCTTTTATTTTTCTTATACAAACTATCTTATTTTATTTCATTTTGATAACTATGATTTTTTATATATATAAAAGTGAAAATGTTTTCGATAAGGATTATATACCTATGTATATAAAGCAAATAAGAAATGTTATTCTATATAAAAAGGTTTTGAAAGGATTTGAAATTTTGAAAAATTATAAGAAATTGATTTATATAAAAATGATTTATAACTGTAGAGTTAAATTTGAAATTCGAGAATTAAATTTCGGTATTTTGAAATTGGTTTTAAGATTTTGGAAAATACATAAAATAATACGATTTAAAAGTATTTTTCCGAATAAGAAATGTTTCAAATGAGTTCAAATGAATTCCAATAATTTTGAAGAAATTTCAAAGAAGTTTTCAAGAAATTAGAAGTCCAGAACTCACTTATGTCGCTGGAAAATAATTTCATTGATGAGTGCACACATCATCGACATTTATTTTCGAGTTTCAGAGTGGGGGAGAGGCCACTTTAATAGCTTCGCTATGCAAGTGATTTCGTAAAACCGTTTTGATTTCAAATTCCGAAGTATAATTTGATATTTTAGAAAGATATAAGTATATATTTGAAAGAATTAAGATGAGACCGATGTTCAGTCCTCGAGTTTCGGATTTAATAATTGATTTATTGATTTATGTAACAACCCGAGGTTTCGTATCGATTGATTATCGTTGTTTGAAGATAAACTCTGTAACGACCCAGAATTTTTATTAATTAAAATTTGAATATTGAATTTATTTTAAATATTAATAAGTGAAATTTATAAGTCGAATAATTTTATTTCGAATAATTGGATTTAATTGAATAATTAAATCGATAATTTGGATAGTGAAAATATAGAAATAATTGAAAATTTGGTTAAAAATGATTGAAATTGATTTGTAAAATTCTATTTTATCATGTTGGAGTTAGAATGATGTTATAGAACTTTTAAAATTGAATTTGGAGTTAATCTGTGAAAATTGAATATTTTAATATTTAATTATCGACTGAAAAATAGCTATTTTTCAAACAGTCTCGGATTTCGTCGAAACTAGTTTCATCGGATCCGTAATGTGATATTATTGAATGGTTTTAAATTTCGTGTCAATTGGATTTACCGTTTGTCCGGTGCAAGCTAAAACGCCTTGAAAATCGTTTAATCGGTTTAATTTTAAATTGATCGTTTATTGCCATAACTCGCACAGATGATCGAATTAGCCCTCGAAACACGTTCCATTGTGTTCGGAACGCGGGGTATACCTTAGAAACGCCAACCGGCACGCTTCGTTTGGAGTTCGGAAATTTCGGGATAAGTGGTGTTTTCGTCGATTTTCTATATAATCCCTTCATCTTTCATTTTTGCAAAAATAATAAAACCCTAGCTCAAAAAAACTACAGCCGGCCCTAAAATTTTAATGGCCACCATCATCCAATCCTTCTCCTCTTAATCTCTCTCAATCCGTAGAGAATTAGCCAAAGTGTTCAACAGCAAAGTTGGAGAGCGCGAAGAGAGCTTTCAATCTATACGGTGGTGATCGTGTTTGGAGCGACGTGGTGGGGACTACATGGCCGCGTTCACCATCAGGTCGGCCTCTTTTTGCGTGCAATAAGGGAGGCCGAGCTTCATAAGGGGGTGGCCGAAGGTAGCTTGCTCGAGGGGCTTCGACGTGGTGATAGTGGATCGAGTTCTATGGGTTCGATTAGCTTGCAAAATTTAACCCTAGTTTGCAAATTGGGTTCAAGTATGCATGGCTATTTCCTGTAATGGGAACGAGAGAGAGGAAGAAGGTATGGGCGGCCGAGATTGCAGGGAGATGGATCTAGTGGCTGAGATCTGTTTAGGTTAAAAATAGAAAAGAAATTATGTTGTAATTTTATATTATAAATTCGTGTAACTTCTAAAATTCACAACCTTTTCATACGAGGTCGAAAACGCGCGAAACCAGTTGCGTTAGAATCGTATAGACGAGCACTACACGATGCAATTGGATTGGAGTCGTTTGGAGTTAGTGAGAATTTCGGGTAAAATTAAACGCACGTTTAATTTTATTCGAAATAAAAGCTGAAAACGAAATTGAAATCAAGGTGAGAACTCCTCACTCAATCGAATAGTTTCGATTTAATATTTTAAATAGTTATATTTAAAATTCTTGATTGTATGCATGAATGATGATTTTTATCTATTGATTGTTAAAATAGACATTATGCGCCGTTAGTAAGCGGATGTTATTTATTAAAAACATATACCGCGAATATTTCATAAACAGTGAAATTAGTATTATATATAATTTAAATTGGTTTAAATGAACCATTTTGAAATGAAAGTATTTCCGAGTAAGGAAAAGTGATTTGAAAAATTGTTTTCAAATGTTTGAAGTGTGGGAAATTTTATATCTAGTAAAGAGATTTTGGAAAGTAAATAATTTGTGAAATTATTTGGAATTTGGTGATGTTGAGCATGCCTATTGATAGTTAAATAATCCGACTATCAATATTTACCTTTAAATAGGTATTTGTTGAGAATTGTTTGAATTTGAATGCCACACTTATTTTTGAATAAGCGCTCACTATTCGGGTTAGCCGAGAAAGGACCTTGGGGTCGTATAACCCATTCCGAGTATGTGATACGCCGTTATGGATTGCATTTGATGACCGGTGTTGAAGACCGGATATTTGGGAAAACGGACGGATTACCGTCGAGTTACTCTACATCGGCTGATCTCCGATATAGAGGTTTTATCACCCTTAGTGACGGGAAGTCCGGTCGTGATTAGTGAATATCCGGATTGCAAGGACTTCTTTGCAAGTGCCTTCGGTTCTGTTCGATCCCGGAACAGACTTGTATGGATTGTATGTCTGACATTACAAATTAAGATATGAAGCTAATTTCTTTCAAATATATTTCTGTTGGTGGCGGAGAATTTATTCTCTTAGCTTAACACCCTTCTCTGAGACGTACGAGCTCAGAGGTTATATAGTTGGAGGTTATTAGTGATATATTCCCAATTTGGTAGTGTGACATGCTGAGTGTTGCTGTGAAATGATCATTGTTTGATCATTTGTGATAGGATCATTTATTTGATCATTTATCTTGGTGATCAATTCTATGATCATTTGTTGACCCAAAGCACGGCTTTTGTATAAAGTGTGGCTTTGTGGACGAGACTTCGTCGGACCTCACACCCCGGAAATGGTCAAAATAGGAAGGATGCGGCAAGGTTATTAGGGGGTAGCGCCCCTTTAGTGTATGTCATTCCTTCTGGATAGAGGTGGTATCATGGTATGGAGCCCAGATATTTAGCCTATGTTGTTGCTGCATATTTTGTGGTTGTTGGAAATCGAGGATCATCGGATAGATCGGTTACGATCGGGGGATGACATATTTGTGTCAGTAGTTACCCAGTTAGGGGTAACCCGGCCTTATGTTGGCAAAGATCCGGTTTGGTTCTCGGGACGTCATTCCAGAGGCGTTTCCATGTGGCAATGGGAAGTTCCTTAGCCTGACCATTTGTTGGAAATCCAAAGAAACAATACGATCTTGTACGGTTTTAGTTGTAGAACCTTCCATGGAATGTGGCGGTAACCTGCTATTGAACATGGTAGCTATAGTAGGCATAAGTGCGGAATGCCTATGCTGGCTAAGATTTATATTCTACTTTCGAAATTGTTTTCTACACTATGCACTAATAATAATATCAAATGCTTCTTTTAATGCGTATCAAGCATCTTTGACTATCATAAGGAGAAATCTCCTCCGATTCTGCATTTGCATTGTGTGTGTGTGCAGGAGGCCTTATGGTAGTCTCATTTTTAAAAGCATTGCGAATTGACTTTAAAAATATTCTTCTATTTTGATTTTAAAGATAAACAAACTGTTTTAGTTCTCACACCAGTCACATGACTGACTCGGAGTTTATTGTTTTCCTTCCTAAACTATGGGTGCCCGCCAATTTCCACACGGGCAGTCAAGAGTTAAGGTTTATTAGGATATTCTGGAATTCAGGAGTTGCTGGAGGCAAGATGGATGGCATGGCGTATTACTAGTATATAGTATTTCTTTCCGCTGTTTGTTTGTTGTTGTGCACTCTGATGATGTGATGTAATGTAATATTATGTAATGTAATAACTGATATAGCTATTTGTTTAAAGATTATTCATTTATCTATTATATGTTGTTCCACTGCGAATTGTGAGATTCCGATGTTGTTCTATTATTTCTTCTGTTATGTTCTATCTTTTACTATCTTCTTCTACTTTTTCTTTTTCTAAAACCCTAACGGTACGTTTTTTCGGCTTTCGATTGCTCGGCAGTTGATACAGTGGACGTATTGATGTAGGATTTCGTCAACGAAAAATCGCGAACGTTACACTAGTCAATGTGCATTGCATAGTAGTTACATCTGTTGCATCCATTCGTTTTGATTTCATTTATCACTTGCTCGACCCCGCATATACATGTGTCGTCTCTTTGCTTACATCTGCACATCCCTGTCATACTTGGTGTCACTGTAGTCGCACCTGTTTGCATGAGCAATTCCAGAAGAGCCATGTTATCTGGTCATCATGTAGTATGCATTGTTCATATTATTTCTCTGATGCAGTTTGCTTTGCATCTCCATTTGCACTCGAGCTAGCCTGTAGCACACAGTGTTTATGTCATTTCTCTGATGCAGTTTATTTTGCATCTCCATTATGTATTTGAGTTATTCTATTGCCTTGAGAAATGAGTTGCATTCATTTGTGTTGAAGTCATGGTTTTACCATTGACTGTTGCACTGATGTCACTCCGTGGTATATCTCCTTATAGTCTTCATCTCACTGTTGCTAGACCGTATGCATTTCTTTGAACTCATGCTGATCTGGAGCTTCATCATTTGTTGCTCCTTAATGTTTTGGATTATTACAGTTCACCGATCTGTGGTATTGTGGCACCATTTACTATTCCAATGTATAATTGGATGTTGAGTTCATTTCTTGAGTTCAGTTGACTTGAGTTTCTAAAAAAAGTCAAAATATAATTACGAGTTACTGTTGTAATTAGTCACGGCTTTTCTGATCCGTTGCCTAGTTTGAAGTCTAATCCGTTTGAGTGTGAAGTTGTTCATCCTGACTTGTTTCATTTTCCTGCATTGCTTGAGCATTAGGGTGGTAGCTTGTGTGTGTGAATTTGATGAAGGGGCTTTGCTCTGTGGTCTGCACATTTGGAATAGTCTCTGACCTGAGACTTATTGTTGGTTATCTCCACTTGACATGGTTGAGCTTGTATTTGTTGTCACTCTAAAATGGTCTGCATACATGAGGTGCTCACTGACCCGAGTTATTACATTTGGGTGATTTTCGAATTACATTTGAGTTGAATGTAGTATTTCGGGTTTGACCTTGTGCTCGGTTGTGAATTTTCCATTGAGCTTTTTGTGTACATCATCACTATAGTAGCAAGGCAGTGCACACAAGCGTGAACTGCAGCCACACGGTATTCATTGGGTACATCATCACTGTAGTGGCAAGGCAGTGCACGCAAGCATGAACTGCAGCCACACAGTATTTCGTTTATTGATATTTCAATTACTTTTGATCCATTGATCTTTTGCATATTTCATATGCCGTATTGGCGAGGCAGTACACGTTAGCGTGTACTGCAGCCACTTAGAAATGATGTTTTTATGTGATATTTCAATTGTTTAAATTGATTTAGTTTCATTTGATCATTTTGTTGTTATCTAATTATCTATTTGATAATTAGATTATGAGTTTCTAGTTATTTATTAATAATTATATTTTGATGTTAATTGCCGATTAGGCAATTCTGATATTTTTCTAAATCATCTTCATTAATAATCCTTTCATCTATCTTCGTTGGTAATTTGAGTTTGCTGAATTGTTGTTTAACACTATACGTGTTATATTCACCGTTATCCGATGTTCTTTTTAAAGGATCGGATAGGTGAATTTATTTTGACTGTCATCTAATTTTTATTTAATTATTATTGCTTCGGTGCACTAATAACTGAGTTTGAATTAGACTGACCCGTGTATTATTTTCTTTTGAATTTAATACTCGGGTCAGACCGAGTATTTACAGGTTGTTGATATCTTACTTTGGGTTGCTGCTTGAGTTATGAAGTCACTCCATATCTTTTGGAGTAGTCGTCGTCATTTATAGTAGTCGGTTTATTTGTATAGGAAGATATGTATTCATGTATATTATATACGATAATGTACTTGTATATGTAACTTCCAGAGTCGACAGTTGTAGTTGTACCACATGTACTGTATCACATGTATTGTTACTAACATCAGTTATTATATATGTGAGACTTTTGTTTTATCCGTGTTCCGCATTTATATTATCTGTGTTATTATTATATATATTGTCCTAAACTATTATGAACCATCGTAGTTCGTTTTATACTTGAATTGGGTATGTCGATGGGAGTAAATAAATCAAAGATGAAAAATAAAAATATATACCACTCCTATCGAGATAACCAATACTAGTGTAAGGCCTAACTACGGATGGTCGCTCCTATCCAGCCTTATTCTTCATGATAACAGATAGTATTTCCTTTAATACTCTTTGTTATTGTGAGCATAGAGGTGGGGCGTCACAGTTGGTATCAGAGCGAGGTTTATGGATATAATATAAAACATAACTTAGATGGGACATGTGTTACAACTATTAGTCGATGTTTTATTGTGCTTTGAGTCAAAACTAAAGTTTTGAAAATATCTTGAAATTTTTAAATATCTTTATCTAAAAATAAAAGTGAATTTATGTTTTGTTGATTTGTTTGATTTGTGACTGTTTATCAGGGTGCGCAGCGGAAATAGTGAAACTGTCTTCGCTGAGTACGGTTGATAACCTTTTTGATTTAAAAAAAAAAATCAAAATATGAAATTGATATAAATTTCATTTGTTGTTTACGTAGCTGTGTTTAAATTGTTTTCTTTGAAAATTTCGAATGCAATTTGAGAATTCGAAACAGTTCCAGTTATGTGATTTTGTTGAGATTTCTGCCGATTTAAAACATCTTCAATGAAGATATAATTGAATGATTTCTTTGTTCATTTTGTAGTGTACATGCAAATTTGAGTTGCACGTTACTGCACTAATTTTACGTTGAACCGATGCTTGGTTATGAAACATATTTTGTTGCCATTATTTTATAATGGGATTTTAACACTTCTGCTAAATTTTTGAAGTACGGTGTTTTTTTGACATTTTTAATGAATGTTTTGAACGAAAATTCACTAGTGTTATATTTTGTTGCAAATTATTTTGATGAGATTTTGACGTATAAAAATTACTGTCGCATTGACTTCAGTAATCATCAAGTTTTAAAGTGGATTTTCGAGCGGTTATTCCGCAATTCTGATTTTGAGATCCGTTTTTACAGTGTTTTCAGAAGTAAAATTTCCATATCGAAATTGTTTTTGATGTTGCTGTTTTGAGCACGGATTTTCAAATGGTTTCAAAAATAAAAATTGTTTTCAAAATTTTTCAGTTTACATTTTCAAAAGAATGAGAAAGCAATTTAAATATTTTAGCAAAATCGAGGACTATGACCCCTTTCTTTTACTGATTCGCTTAATTCTGGACTTGTTCGTTTGAGAATGTAAATTATTACTTTTATGAAATAAATGAAATTGTATTCAGAAGTTTTGCATTTTGCGCTTTCAAAAGAATGAGAAAGCGATTTAAACGTCTAAGCAAAATCGAGGACTATGACCCCTTTCTTTTACTGATTTGATTAATTCCGGACTTGTCTGTTTGAGAATGTGAAATGTTATTTTGAATACACAATTTTGCACTTTCAAGGAAACGATGAAGAGATTTAAACGATTTAGCAAAAGTGCGGAGTATGGAACCACACTTTTACTATTTTGGTTAATTCCAGACTCGTTAATTGAAACATTTGCTGTTTGATGATTTTGATGATTTTATACGTTCAAAGAAACGATGAAGAGAATCAAACGATTTAGTAAAATACGTGGTATGGGACATGTGCGTTTGCTATTTCGGTTAATTCCGGACTCGTTAATTGAATATATGATGATTTTCGTGTGCTTTCAAGCCACTATGATGGACCTTCGGGTCATATGATGGACATTTGGGTCAAATACCAGTACCAGACCTTCGGGTCATATGTTGGACCTTCGGGTCATATGATGGGAGCCAAAATTATGATGATGGTACTTGATAGGCTTCGGCCATATGAGATGCACGTGCGGCGTAGCTAAAACTCGCCATATGATGGGATCGATCCAACCTTTTATGTTGAATTTCTAGTTATCTTAATTGATTCTAGATATATGTTGAATCTAATTATCTGCAGGTAATTAGATATTTGATGTTATGTGTTCTGATTATCGCTTGTGATAATTAGATATTTGATGTTATGAGTTCTGATTATCGTTTTTGATAATCGGATATTTGTTGTTTCTGATTATCGCTTGCGATAATTAGATATTTGATGTTATGAGTTCTGATTATCGTTTTTGATAATCGGATATTTGTTGTTTCTGATTATCGCTTGTGATAATTAGATATTTGATGTTATGAGTTATGATTATCGTTTTCGATAATCGGATATTTGTTGTTTCTGATTATCGCTTGTGATAATTAGATATTTGATGTTATGAGTTCTGATTATCGTTTTCGATAATCGGATATTTGTTGTTTCTGATTATCGCTTGTAATAATTAGATATTTGATGTTATGAGTTCTGATTATCATTTTTGATAATCGGATATTTGTTGATTTGATTATCGTTTTTGATAATCGAATATTTGTTGATTTGATTATCGTTTTTGATAATCGAATATTTGTTGATTTGAGATTCGATTATCGTTTTTGATAATCAGATATTTGTTGATTTGATTATCGTTTTTGATAATCGAATATTTGTTGATTTGAGTTTTGATTATTGTTTTTGATAATCGAATATTTGTTGTTTCTGATTATCGCTTGTGATAATTACATATTTGATGTTATGAGTTCTGATTATCGTTTTTGATAATCGGATATTTGTTGTTTCTGATTATCGCTTGTGATAATTAGATATTAGATGTTATGAGTTTTGATTATCATTTTTGATAATCGGATATTTGTTGATTTGATTATCGTTTTTGATAATCGAATATTTGTTGATTTGATTATCGTTTTTGATAATCGAATATTTGTTGATTTGAGATTTGATTATCGTTTTTGATAATCGAATATTTGTTGATTTGAGTTTTGATTATCGTTTTCGATAATCGAATATTTGTTGTTTCTGATTGTCGTTTTTGGTAATTAGATATTTGTTGATTTGTTGATTTGATGATTTGAGAATTCTGATTATCGCTTGTGATAATTAGATATTGAGATTTGATTATCGCTTGAGATAATTAAATATTTGTTGATTTGAGATTTAATTATCGCTTAAGATAATTAAATATTTGTTGATTTGAGAATTCTGATTATCGTTTTTGATAATTAGACCTTTGTTGTTTTCTGATTACCGTTTTGGTAACTAGATAATTGCGGTTTTGCGATTTGTGGTTTCGGTTTTATAATTATCCTTGTTGATAATTAGATTTTGCTGTTTTCTAATTATCGTATCGATGATTAGATATTGCTGTTTTGTGATTTCTGTATTCTAATTATCTAATTGATAATTGAATATTGCTGATAATTGCATTTATTCAGTTTTGTCATTTTCTGATTATCTGATTGATAGCTGGATTTTGTTGAGAATTGGTGAATCTCTTTATGAAATTAAAAGATTTCTTTGGTGTTTGTATTCCCAACTTTATTTTCTAGCTTAACCAGTTTATGTTAGAGAAAAAATTGTTATTGACGACTTTATTTATGAAAATTGTGGGTATGCAATTTTATAAGGAGGGGAACTCGGGGTTTCGTATTGATTGATTATTGTTGTTTGAAGATAAAATCGGGTTGTTAATTGCTAATGAGAGTTTTGATTGGGTTAAAATTCTTTAAAAAGATTGGTTAATTGCAGTTGGTCGTTATTGAAAATCAAATAGATATTCTTTTGTAAATTAGTTAAGGGATTTCGGGTTTTAAAATTTGAATTTTGGCCCAAGATTCTTTAGCGTGGGGCTGTGAGAAAAATCGAAACAAATGTCGTTCGTTTTCTCCCCTTATTCATTCGTTCACATGCCCTAAATCAAAACCAAATAAACAAAAATGGCAGCTGCCTGCCATTCTCCTCATTCGTTTCCCCCCATTCATTATTCTCGAACCCTAAAATAAAATAGAACGAGAAAAATTAAAAATGGTGGCTCTGTTCTTTTCCGTTCGATCAAAATCTGGGTTTGGATCGACATTGCTTCGTCTCTATGGCATGCGACCTTCGAAACCAAGACGGCAAGTTCGAATTTACGAGTTCAGCTGCTTCGATGGTGTTAAGGTGAGTGACCCTCACATCTAACTCAAGTTCGAATCTTGGTTGTCTTTCGTTGTTTAATTCTTTTGACGATGTTGTTTCGTTTTGGCAGTTCTATTTTTGTTGATGTTGATGATTTTTGGGTTGTTGACTTCGGCCATTCTTCGCCCACTCGATTTTGTTAAATATTTGTGCCTTTATTTTCATTTGCTTTGTTGGCTTCGGCCTTGCTTTCTCCAATGAACTGCGATTATGTTGGGTTCGCAGCCGCCACGGCTTGCTTCTTAGTGACTTCGGTCACTTGATTTTATATATGTGATTCCCTGACTTTGTAGTAACTTCGGCCATAAATTTGATATCACTGACTTTGGGCATTTAACGATTTGTGATTGCAGTTGTCTTTGTTTTTGAAAAAAAAATATAAGAATGCCTTAATGATGTTTTGCCTTGATTTATTAATTTGCCCTGTTACTTCGACCACTGTCTAGTTTTACTTTGTGCATTTGTTTGCACTGTGTAGTCAAGTGTATTAGTCTTTTAGCATTACCAAGTTTGTTCCTTTATACTGTTGCATTCCTTTGTGCTCGACCTATTGCCTGCATCACAGTACAGTTCACTGCATATATATAGGTTGTAGCTGCTGAACTTTGTTGTATGGCCAATAATGCACTTGGTTATTCTTCCCTGCTCTACTAGTCACTGTGCATTGCATAGTACTTACATATGTTGCATCCATTCGTTTTGTTTGCATTTATCACTTGCTTGACCCCGCATATATATGTGTCGTCTCTTTGCTTACATCTGCACATCCCTGTCATACTTGGTGTCACTGTAGTTGCACCTGTTTGCATGAGCAATTCCAGAAGAGCCATGTTGTCTAGTCATCATGTAGTATGCATTGTTCATATTATTTCTCTGGTGCAGTTTGTTTTGCATCTCCATTTGCACTCGAGCTAGCCTGTAGCACACAGTGTTCATGTCATTTCACTGATGCAGTTTATTTTGCATCTCCATTTTGTATTCGAGTTATTTTATTGCCTTGAGAAATGAGTTGCATTCATTTGTGTTGAAGTCATGGTTTTACCATTGTCTGTTGCACTGATGTCACTCCGTGGTATATCTCCTTGTAGTCTTCATCTCACTGTTGCTAGACCGTATGCATTTCTTTGAACTTACGCTGATCTGTAGCTTCATCATTTGTTGCTCCTTAATGTTTTGGATTACTACAGTTCAGTGATCTGTGGTATTGTGGCACCATTTGTTGTTTCAATGTATAATTGGATGTTTAGTTCATTTCTTGAGTTCATTTGACTTGAGTTTCTAAAACAAAGTCAAAATATAGTTACGAGTTACTGTTGTAATTAGTCACGGCTTTTCTGATCCATTGCCTAGTTTGAAGTCTGATCAGTTTGAGTGTGAAGTTGTTCATCCTGACTTGTTTCATTTTCCTGCATTGCTTGAGCATTAGGGTGGTAGCTTGTGTGTGTGAATTTGATGAAGGGGCTTTGCCCTGTGCTCTGCACATTTGGAATAGTCTCTGACCTGAGACTTATTGTTGGTTATCTCACTTGACTTGGTTGAGCTTGTATTTGTTGTCACTCTAATCTGTTCTGCATACATGATGTGCTCACTGACCCGAGTTATTACATTTGGGTGATTTTCGGATTACATTTGAGTTGAATCCTGTATTTCGGGTCTGACCTTGTGCTCTGTTGTGAATTTTCCATTGAGCTTTTCTGTACATCATCACTGTAGTGGCAAGGCAGTGCACGCAAGCGTGAACTGCAGCCACACGGTATTCCTTGGGTACATCATCACTGTAGTGGCAAGGCAGTGCACGCAAGCGTGAACTGCAGCCACACGGTATTGCGTTTATTGATATTTCAATTACTTTTGATCCATTGATCTTTTGCGTATTTCATATGCCGTATTGGCGAGGCAATACACGTTAGCTTGTACTGCAGCCAATTAGAATTGATGTTTTTAAGTGATATTTCAATTGTTTAAATTGATTTAGTTTCATTTGATCATTTTGTTGTTATCTAATTATCTATTTGATAATTAGATTATGAGTTTCTAGTTATTTATTAATAATTAGATTTTGATGTTAATTGCCGATTAGGCAATTCTGATGTTTTTCTAAATCATCTTCATTAATAATCCTTTCATCTATCTTCGTTGATAATTTGAGTTTGCTGAATTGTTGTTTAACACTGTACGTGTTATATTCACCGTTATCCGATTTTCTTGTTAAAGGATCGGATAGGTGAATTTATTTTGAGCGTCATCTAATTTTTATTTAATTATTATTGTTTCTGTGCGCTAATAACTGAGTTTGAATTAGACGGACCCACGTATTATTTTCTTTTGAATTTAATACTCAAGTCAGACCGAGTATTTACAGGTTGTTGATATCTTACTTTGGGTTGCTGCTTGAGCTATGAAGTCACTTCATATCTTTTGGAGTAGTCGTCGTCATTTATAGTAGTCGGTTTATTTGTATAGGAAGATATGTATTCATGTATATTATATACGATAATGTACTTGTATATGTAACTTCCAGAGCCGATAGTTGTAGTTGTATCATATGTACTGTATCACATGTATTGTAACCGACATCAGTTATTATATATATGAGACTTTTGTTTTATCTGTGTTCCGCATTTATATTATCTGTGTTGTTATTATATATATTGTCCTAAACTATTATGAACCATCGTAGTTCGTTTTACACTGGAATTGGGTATGTCGATGGGAGTAAATATATCAAAGATGAAAAATAAAAATATATACCACTCCTATCGAGATAACCAATACTAGTGTAAGGCCTAACTACGGATGGTCGCTCCTATCCAGCCTTATTCTTCGTGATAACAGATAGTATTTCCTTTAATACTCTTTGTTATTGTGAGCATAGAGGTGGGGCGTCACAATTTGTTGTTGATTTTCAACTCTTGAATTGAAAATTTTATTTCCCTAACTATTTTGAATGTTCGAACACTTCCAAATCGAGATTAAATTTTCAAAGCTAAGAAATTTCGAAGAGTATAAAATGTTTGATAAAGAATATAAATTTAGTTTTGAAATGTTTTGAAAAAAAATAGTTGAATAATGGTTTTTAGAAAGGTAAATTGGATATTTCACATAGAAATAGATAGTTTAAAAGTTTTAAAAAAAGGGATAATTATAAATTTGGAAACCATTTTGAGTATAAGTGATTTTGGGAAAATATTTGGTTTTGAAATTAAATTGGAATTAAAAACCAGTACTTATATGGTGATTTTGGAAATGAATTTGTTTGACTTGAAATATTTTAAATGGGATAATTTTCTAAACTTATTACTTTGGGAACTTTGAAATTTAGATATTTGATGTGGAAGAAAATTTGGTGAAATCATATATGATTTTGAAGCTGAATTGATATTGAAATGATTTGAAATTTGAGAACCTTATATTATTACACTTGATTTGAGAGTGGTCGAACTTATATAAAATGGATTGTATAAGTATTAAGTTGATTTGAAATCTATTGATTTGAAAAGCACTCAATTTGGAAAGAGATTTTATATAATCGAAGTTTATATAAGAATGATTTGATATATTCGAGATTATTGATTTGGAAAGTATTCGATTTGAAAATGGAATCCTATATATAATGGACTTTATATAAGTATATATTTGAAAGTGATTTGAAAAGGTACTACATGATATATATTTTCGAAGTAAAGATATGGAAAGTGGCTTCTGCTTGATATCCGCTTTGTGGCCACATCGTGGATTCATTCTATTGATATTCTTCTCTCTGATTTTTGGTTTTCCGGATGTAATACTCGAGTGTTCGCACCATGGAGTAACCCATGGTTTCTTTTCTCTCGCGACTGCATAGCGCAATTGCCTGGCTGAGTCTGGCCTAGGGGTACGGATTGTTTCCTTAGGGATCCAGGCGTAACCATTGTGCATCCTGCAATCTGTGTAGGTCGCGAATTGTAGCGAAACTGCTTGGCTGAGACAGCCTAGGGGTATGGATTGTTTCCTGGGGTACCCAGGCGTAACCATTGTGTATCCTGCACTCTACTAGTCATCATGGCGTAACTCGCAGGGCTGAGAAAGCTTACGGATACAGATTGTTTCCTGGGGGATCCAGGCGTAACCATTGTGTATCTGCGAACCATGGTCGGACAAAGGTTTTGGTTGGTTTTTTTGTTTGGATTGTACTTTCCATATCTGTTTTAAAGCTTTTTCAAGTATTTTCACTAGGTGTTGAAACAAGTCTGCTAAGTACTTGAAGAACTCTAGCTTTGGGCTTGATCAAAGCATGGCCAGATTCTGCAAGAACGAGGATAAACTTGTTGAAACATCGAGTTATAAAAATATTTTCGAAAGGAAAATTTATTTCGATATAATAGTATTTTATTACAAAAGTATTATTATAAAGGTATTTATTATAAAAGTATTTTTTCCAACAAAGAAATTTTGAATTAATATTTGAAATTTAAATTTTTATGGTTTGATTTAACGATTCGTGCCCGATACTATTCTTTTGAATCTGCCTTATCTGCACTGCTTAAGTTGTTCACCTATATTCTAATTCCAGAATCTACCTTCCTTTCCTTTCTGAATATAATCTTTAAAATAATTTTTTTATATACTACATGGTTTAATAGAAAATTATAAATATTTTGGAAGTTATTAATTAAATAAAAATATATAAAGCAAATGATTATTGATTTATTAATAATGTTTGCAAAGTGTCTTGAGGTAAATCAATAAAATTTATGAATTATGGATTTAATGCTTTCAAATAACTTCCTTGTAAATATAACTAATGATGTGAATAACTATTTCCAAATAGTTTTCATATGTTTATAAAGGTGTCATTTAAACATATAAATGTTACTTATAAAGGAAGCAGAAAATTTTACAAATGGGTTTTGAAAATTTTTAAAGTACTAAAGATAATTGAATTGCAAATGAAGCTTTCAAATGAATATTGCAAGTAAAATTTATATAAGTTTCTTTGAACGTAGAATTTAAAGATATTATATAAATGGGAAAAAAATTTGATTTGCGAAGTTTATTTATAGCAATATACTTAACAAATAAATTTAAATCCCTATGTTGGAAGTATAGTTTGAAATATTTACTTGATTTCAAAGTACTAATAGTAAAGTTTATTGGTTTATTTACTATTTAAATTTTGTATTAGAATATTTATTTTGAAACAAGTGTTTAAATTAATTATGAAGGTATGAAATTTTATACTTTGATTTAGAAATTTAATGTGAGATTTGAGTATACTATTAGTTTCAGTTTAATAATACCGAGTTTATACTTATTTTAAAAATAACGAGTCTAATAATTTTTTTTTGGATTTAAGGAATCCTATTTTAAAGCTTATTATAATGTTTGATATAAATTTCTAACATTGTTTTAGACTTTTGAAAAATCTTTGCATAATGCTTTGAGGATGTTTTAAATATATCTTATATTTTTACTAAGTGAATGAGGTTAAATGTTTTAACTAAATTTTTAGATATGTTGAAATATTTCTTTTCTCTTCAAGGGCAAATACCAAAAAAACTTAAATTTTTATTTAATAACCAAATGGAGTTAATTTAAAATTTATATTAAATTTAAATATGTAAGTTAAATTGTTTATAAATTGATCGTTTTGAATAAAATATTTCAAACTCCTCGATTCCTTCTTGTTCCTTTTCGAGGACGAAAAAGTTTTGAGTGGGGGAGACTGTAACAACCCATATTTTGATAATTAAAAATATTAAATTTAATAAGGTTTTGGGCTTTAATATTGTCAGAAATTAAAATTTATGATCTATTAAATTGAATCTTATTAGATTTGAAATTTTGACTTCAAGATAAATCTTAAAACAAATAATTTAATGAGATAAAACACATAACTGGCTAATATTGATTGAATGTAATTGATACTATACTATGTTAACGTAATTTCAATCAATTTAAATAATAAAGATTAATAAGGAATAGAATAAATGATGTATAGATTGATGTAATCGTATGTTATTAATTGCAATTGGTTTTAATATCGAGTATGAAATCAATTATTTTGACCGTAAATTTATTAACCTTTGTTTGTAAAGAATAAGTTAACAGATATAGATTATTAACATATAACCATTGTTTCATTTATTTTCTTATTATTAAATCGGTTAGAAATTTATTTGGTAATTAATGGAGAATTAACGTAATTAAAATATTACAATTGATATAAGAAGAAACGTTAACTGTTGAGTGGTGAGTGTAAAACTTATGTCAGTCAATTGCATAAAGGAATAGTTGATTTAATAATAAGAATGTAAATCAAAATAAAGGATTTGTTTTAAATTTAAATATACATTGAAGAGGTTTTATTACATTTGTAATTAAATGATGGAATTAAATTAGTATATAGATATTGGGTTTAACATAGAAAATTGGATTTCAAAGGAAACAATTGGATTAATTATCTTCCCTGTATTAGGGTATGTTTTGAGATTTAATCATTGTAAGTAATAGTAATTATATCTTGCCATTAATAAGAGATAGAAGTAAATAGTAATTATTAATGATATGTGCATCATATGTTTTATGTTAAAAATATAATGAGAATTTCATTGAGAAATATTACGTTCAAATTGTAAGTACTTAAATTTGGTACAAATCTAACGATAATATGAAATTAATTGATAAAGAAATGATGTGGTTGTACGAAGTATTATTTCTGTGACTCTTTAATGGGATAATCTTTAAATACAAGTTGGTTTAATGAAAAGAACATTTATTATCAAATAAAATGGATCTTTCATTTGTGAATGTAGTTTTAATTTCATTAAGATAAAGAATAGAATGATTGATTTAAAGGAAGAAATATAAGTATATTTGAACTGTGTTTTAGCATATAGATGGATTACAAGAGTGGACAAAAATTTTATTTAAGTAAGTTATTTATTTCTCTACTGTATAAGCAACAAATTTATAAATGTGCTTAAATGACTAAAGGAAACAATTATTCTATTTTTCATCCATTTTAGTTGTCTGTTTTGAAATTTAACTTTATAAGTAACTGTTAGTAATATAATTGAAATATTTCAATGAGAAGGGAAGAAAACGTTGACTGCAATGAATAGATTTAATAAAAGAAACGCATCTTTTGTGTTAAACGGAAAGGATGTTTTAATGGAAATAAAAGATCATTTTGGGAAAACCAAATTGAACGATTTCATTTTTATGGTAAGTAATTTTATTTATTATGCATAGAAAAAAAAATTAAATGCGTACAAATTTGAATATTATTTGTGTTAACGAAGTCAATTTGGTTACGTTTCACAAATTGAATTTCAAAAAGGTTGTGCGATGTACATGGTCCCTTCATTTCCTTTGTTATTAATTGTTGCATGTTTTGAGACGTATAAAAATAAAAATTTCATTTTGAACAAGAATGATTTTGGATAAAAAAATTGAATTTTAGAATAATACACACACACACGCACATTAATATTCAAACTTTTTAATATATTAGAGGGTTCATGGTTGTGTAAATATCGCAGAATCAATTAGAAATTGCTTTTTTTTCAGTTGTACATTGATTACATAAGTTTATATTCTTTTTTCCATTTTATATACAGTTAAAATTTGTAAATGGGTTGCATTAGTGCGACCATTACAGTAATTAAAAAGTAAAGTAAATCATTTTTATAGTGAATTGGTTGATATATATTCATTAATCAATAAAATTTGTTTGAGTAACGTGCATAAATATATATTGAATGTTTGATTAATTGATTGGTTGATTGTTAATTGATTGATTGAGTTAATGTAGTGTGCACATATATTAGCCTAAAACGAATGTTTTAATATGGAATTAAATAATGTAAATATATGTATATTTGGGTTTATTGATATAAATTAATTGGAGCAAGTTTTGGAATGTTGACCCAAAAGGTTTGTTTATAGGAAATAGGTGGTCCCTTCATTTACTTTACACTTATTATCACCATGCAATCTCTCTCTTTTCGTTTTCAAGTAGTCTAATAATTAAACTACTCATTCATTTCTTATAAATTGATGGTTGTTTCATTTGGTTTATTTATAATTAATAATTTCCACATTCTTTTCATTTGTTTCTCCTTTATTCATTTGCTCTTTTTAAATGCTTTACCTGAAGTTTTTTCCTTTTCTGTTTTTTTTTCGTTTTAAATGTGAACATCCAAATTAATATGCATGCCATCTAATTAGCATTTACTATTTTCCATTTCAAAGGTTTATTTTGCTTATGCATCATTAGTTCTTGTAGCTTCCTTTCAATTCTGGAAGCTTCATATTTAAAACGGATGATTTATTTTTATCTTTATTGATATATTTATTCCTTTAGTTTACATCTTTCAATACTACATTTTAGGGCTATTCATATTTTTACATTATTTCAATTCCTAGTTTGTTTATATATACCTTATTAGCTTTTCATTTTTTTTCCGTCTTCATTCCTGTAGCCACATTTCTAATCTCATCTTCTGTAGCTTCATTTTTTCCAAATAAAATTTTCATCTCATTTCTTTTCACTCTTCACCTTCCTCATTCCCTTTCCATTTTTTTTTTAAATCTCCTTCTTCTCTTTTTTTTTTGGTTTCATTGTTATGCTTTTTTTATTCTTCTTCAAATCTTCTTCTTCTTTTCAAAGCTTCCTTTCCTTTTTTTAATTCATCTTCTTCTTTAATTTTTTTCTCTTTTAAACCTTCTCTTCTTTCGATGTCTTTTTCTTCAAATCCAGATTTATACAATCTTCTCTTCAAAACTTTCTATAAAAAAAAGATTAAGATAGCAAGGAAACAAAATAAAATGAGAAAGTAGCTGCAGATCCAAATTTGGCTAGAAAAGGCAAAGCAAACAGGTGAGTGATTCAACCCAGTCATGCAATACTAAAAATTCCATTGCAAGTTAAATAAAATATATGATGTGATATATAATTTTTTTTTAAGTTTGTTGATTTAAGTTCACATTTGAATTGATATTGAATCTGAATTGACATTTAATTTTATATTGGAATTTAATTGATAGTTAAACCCTGATATTGATAACTATTATATGTTGAAATTTATTGGTTGATTTGGATGTTGTTTGAAATGGATGCTTACTGATTGATATGTTGGATGTATGGTTGTTTGTTTATTGTAATATGTCCCTGTTATCACCTTCTATATTATTGACATCATTTAAGTGGTCCTCTGAATCATTTTAGAATTGGACAATTAAGACAAATAAATCATGGGTTGAAATGATATATACCCATACAATTTCTTGAATTTGGATTATTCATTAAAACTGAATTATTTAAAAAATTTATGTTATTAATTTAAACTTCGGATTTATTTTAAATAAAGTGGTTAAAATTAGTATTTCAAATTATTTGAAATCCCGTAAACTACTGCACTCACGATGTACACTTGATAGGAGATGAAAAATCCCATAACCTTTCTGAAGCCATTGCACTCATATTTTTATTTGAGATTGATTTGACTTACATAAGAATTTTTTGTTCTGACTCGAGTGTATTGTTTTTCATTATGCTCGGGTCAGTCTGAGCTTTTTCAATGTATTGAAGACCATTTTATATTCTGGAGGACGAAGATGAAGATTCAGTATATTATTGCTATTTATTATTATTATTCCACAGCTGCATTATATTTTTATTTTCTGATGTATGTATAACCTTGATTTGAATTGTAAAAGTATAATCAAATGTCATTTGTAAAACAGCTTCATGAGCTGTTTATTTGATTATTATATTTTGTCATTCCGTTGCGAGATCCTCTGTTTTATTTTTCCTTCTTTTCTATTATTTTCTTATTTACCTCATTAACAGTCCTCCCTTTTGAATGGTTTGAATCAGACATGTGTGGTTTATTGTCGATTTAAATCGTCCAAAAAGGTGGATCGTTACAGGTATGATATTGATGTTGAGGTGTGATTGATGTACTCTGATAATGTAATATATAAACAGAGATATTTGATTCTTGAGTAAAGATTGTTTATTAACTATTATATTTTATTCCGCTGCGATGGTTAGATTCTGTTGTTGTTTTATATTTTCTTCTTCTACCTCTTCTTCTTTAACCCAAATGGTTCGTATTTCTATATAACTTGAGTTGATTGTTGTAGAATAGTATTAACTTTAGGGGTACGGATTTGCGGGTCATTTCAAATTTATAACCATTAAATCTTTTTATACTTAAATCAATAATGTTTGGAAAATAATTTCAAAAAATTTTCCAAGTCCAAAATTTACGGAAGATTTTGGCAGAGTCTCCTTTGTACGAAGAGGCTTGGAAGAAAATATAATATCAAATATAATAATATACAACATATATTTTCCAAAATAATATATATACCCCAACACGGGAAAATAATATAATAATGCTAATAAACCGTAATCCGAGAACGTACCTATTTGTCAGGCAATTACGCTTATTTATGGAACCAAAAGCAGTAGCAATTACTTCCATAACCTGTATTTCACTTATATAACCCAAAAGAGTCAATAATTATATAAAATGAAGTGTTTAACTTGTTTCTATCAACAACAACAATCACTTGCAACCAGGCATCCAACCATCACATAGAATCAATCATTCATTCATATCAAACCAAACAAATAGTTGTTTGGATTCAAAACTTTATATTGTACAATATGGAGAATTATCTACTAAGTGCATCATTTACTCAACAGTCTCTGATGAAGCTAAATAGATTGTTCATGCATCCAAACAATTTTAAAGTATCCTTACCCAAACAAACATAAACCAAACAAACAACAATTTCAAAAGATCCAGTTAAATTTATAATATTTGTGGTTTGATTCCTTTTTATTCTTATAATAATTTATCTTAATTCTTATTTATTTCTTGCAAATTTTCATCTTCATTTATTTATTTATTTGCATTACATTCATTCATTTCTCCATTTCATTTACTTATCATCTTAATGTATTAACAATAGTCTACAATCATTTATTTAATGCATTTTTCTTTTTTACTTATTTTACTTATAATAGCTTCAACCGTTTACTTAGATTTATTATCATTTATTTATAATACTTACATTTCTATTATATTTTATCGTAGTGCATTTCAATTGTAACTTAAGTTTATAACCATTTCAACATCAATTTTTTTTAAGGAAATTCATTGAACACTGTAACAACCCGCATATTTATCGATTTTATATTTAAATAATTTATTTAAATATTTTGTTGTTAATCAGATATTGGTCCGAAAAGCTACTTTTTGCAAACGGTCAAATTAGGACTCGAGACCACTTCCATTGAGTTCGAAATGCCGTTTACAACTTTTTTAAGTATAAACATTGATAGGTTTAGAGTTAGTGGAATTTCACTTACTTTTCCTGCTTTGGACTTTGGGTTACGTTAGCCATTATAATTCAAACCAACTTCTCTCCTTCTCCTCACTCTTCATAAATTCCTACCAAACACAAACTTTAACATTAATGGTGAGTGGAAAGGGAAATTAGAAACTCCAAGCCTAGGTTTCAACTCCAACTCCATCATTCAACTCCAAATTCAAGGAAAAGCATTGGATTCAAGATTGTAGTTGCTTCTCCATTCACCTTCAAGTTTACCTTCATAATTTGGTGAAAAGGTGAGATTTTTATCTCACAATTCTAGTTTATAACTACATTGGACTTTTGGGAATGATTCCCCATCACTTTAGCATGTACATTTGCATTCGGTTTGGATTGGATCAGCAAAAAACTCCAATTTCTAGCGTTCTTGGCGAATCCCTGTGTTTAGGTCGTTCTGCCTTCGTTAGGTCGCAAGGTCATAGGCCGTTCAGGTGGAAAAGTCTCCGCCTGCTTATAGCTCGTTCTGGCTTAGGTCGCACGGAAATAGGTCGCTAAGTCATAGGTCGTCTCCGACCTTATATCGCCCGGCTTGTTTGAGTTAGGTCGTGCCTCTTTTAGGTCGCGTCTCTTTTAGGTCGCTCTCCACTGGACCTCGTTAGGTCGATCAACGCACTGTGTCGCTAAGTCGCTCGACTCTGGACTTCGTTGGCTCGCTTGGCCTTGTCATTTTTAGGTCGCGAGCCTCGCTAGGTCGCTCAACCGTCTACCTTTATAAGTCATAGGTCGTCTCCGACCTTAAACAGCTCGACCGCATTAGGTCGCGTACATTTTATGTCGCGTGTTCCACTAGGCCGTTAGGCCTTTACCTCGTTAGGTCGTAGGTCGCTAGACCTTAATATCTTGTTTGGTCGCGAGTCCCTTAAGTCGCTCGCCTTTGTTAGGTCGTTGGCTTCTGCTAACTTGCGAACACCTCTAGGTCGCAACCACTAGGTCCTTGACCCCTTAGACCCCTAGGTCGCAACCATTAGGTCAATCGATCCTATCCTCCCTTAGGTCTTCACTAGGTCGTACCGTTTTGGACGGGGGACTGCCCCGCACCCCGCCGGGGGCGTTGCCCCCTGGACCCCCGTGACCTGACCGGGTAGGTCGAACCTCGTAGCGGGGGTGTTGCCCCAGCACCCCACCTTGGGGGATTGTCACCCCCCTGGACCCCCCTCCGTAGGGTATCTTGTCTGAAAAAGATTCAACAGAACTTGCTTTGTTGAGATGCTGAGTTGACCATTCTTCGAGACAAACTATCTTGAGCTTCTCGGTCGATTTTATGGTATCACGGCCTTGCTAAAAGGGCGGGATAACAACTTTAGAAATATGAAGGTTTCAATACTAGTAGTAAATATCAAAACTCTTTCATCAAAACGACTTTAACTCTATTTTACTACAAAGCTCTTTCCTTAAACCATTTTCCGTTATTCTCCTTAAAAGGCGAGAGACCATTCAGGAGGTCAAACTTTGGCAAAGAAAATTCTCCGTTATGGATATTTTTGGCCGGATATTAATCGGGATGCCGCAAGTTACGCCCGAAAATGCGACCGATGCCAGAGATTTGCGAAAATCCCAAGAGAACCTTCAACTGAGATAACACAGATGGTCAGTCCGTGGCCATTCGCTATTTGGGGAATAGATCTCATCGGGCCTTGCCAATTGCAAAATCCAGAATCAGATATGCTATTGTTGCTGTGCATTATTTTACTAAATGGGCTGAATCTGAACCCTTAGCTACTATTACCTCAAAGAAAATGATAAACTTTGTAACTAAGAATATCATTTGCAGGTATGGAGTGCCTCAAAATATAATCACAGACAATGGAACCCAATTTGAAAGTGAAGATTTCCGAGATTTTTGCAAAAAACTCAAGATCCAGAAAAGTTTCTCAACAGTGGCTCATCCGCAGGCAAACGGGAAGGTGGAAGCAGTAAACAAAATTATCAAATCAACCATCAAAAAATAGCTAGAAAAAGCAAAAGGTGGTTGGGTCGATAAACTTCCGCTAACACTATGGGCATATAGAACTACACATAAAACTGCGACGGGGCACACTCCATTTTCGTTGGCATATGGATCAGAGGCGATGATTCCAGTAGAATTAGAGGTCCCTTCACATAGAAGAATCCATTTCAGTCAAGCCGAGAATGAAAAGCTGCAGCTTGAACCCCTTGACTTCCTTGATGAAAAAAGGGAAGAGGCTGAGCTCGGAACTACAGCTCACCAGCAAAGAATAGTCAGGAACTTCAATTCCAAAGTTTGTCGGCGTAGCTTTGAAGTGGGGGATCTAATCTTAAAAAGAATTATGACACCTACAGGCGCGCTTGGACCAAACTGGGAAGGGCCATATGTTATAGGCCAAAAACTTCTTGATGGCCCATTCAAACTTGTAACTGTTGAAGGAGACTCAATTCCAAGAGCTTGGAACAGCAATCATTTGCGCCCATATTTTACTTAAAGGCTTTAATGAAATATTGTAAAAGAATGAAGAATGTATGATTCTTGTAATGAAAGCCATTGTAAAGTCAGTACAAGTGAATAATAAGAGCTATAAAGTGGACGTAGGCCCAGTTCTTGGCCGAACCACTATAAATCTTGTGTTCTTTACTGTTATAAACAGCTTTGTTTTATTTTGACATATAAAATACATTAATTGTATTGCTAAAACGTCGATTTAATAATGCAGGCCATAAAAACAAAGCTTACCCATCATGAGACAAAGCAATCACCGACACCACCCAACAAGCAAATGCTAGACCATCCAAAATTTCCATACTCAAATCCTATGAAATAAGTGCTTCGAACAAAAGTTTGCGATTCGGCTGGAAGTAGGCCATTGCTAACTAACTGTGAATGTTTGTACAAACGAGCATCCAGTTAAATAGCAAAAGAGCAGGGTCTAGTTTCCCATGCAGACAAAGAGACATCGCACAGTTGATAGTCTGAAACACAAAAATGATCGTCATGATCATCAAGTAGTGTCAATCTCACCAAGCCAGTAAATATATGAGTTTAGCTTCATGTCCCATAACCACTTGCTTAACTTAAATTTTTACGAACAAGTTGTAGATCTTCACTAGAAGATTGTCACAAAAGGTTTTAAGGAAAAGGTTTGTATATACTAGTAGATTGGAAAATGGTTTAAGGAAAGAGCTTTGTAGTAAAATAGAGTTAAAGTTGTTTTGATGAAAGAGTTTTGATATTTACTACTAGTATTGAAACCTTCATATTTCTAAAGTTGTTATCCCGCCTTTTTAGCAAGGCCGTGATACCATAAAATTGACCGAGAAGCCCAAGATAGTTTGTCTCAAAGAATGGTCAACTCAGCATCTCAACAAAGCAAGTTCTGTTGAATGTTTTTCAGACAAGATCCCCTACGGAGGGGGGTCCAAGGGGGTGACAACCCCCCAAGGTGGGCTGCGGGGGCAACACCCCCACTACGAGGTTCGACCTACCCGGTCAGCTTTGAAGCGGGGGAAATAATTCAATTCCAAAGTTTGCCAGCGTAGCTTTGAAGTGGCAGATCCAATCTTAAAAAGAATTATGACACCTGCAAGCGCGCTCGGACCAAACTGGGAAGGGCCATATGTTATAGGCCAAAAACTTCTTGATGGCCCATTCAAACTTGTAACTGTTGAAGGAGACTCAATTCCAAGAGCTTGGAACAGCAATCATTTGCGCCCATATTTTACTTAAAGGCATTAATGAAATATTGTAAAAGAATGAAGAATGTATGATTCTTGTAATGAAAGCCGTTGTAAAGTCAGTACAAGTGAATAATAAGAGCTATAAAGTGGATGTAGGCCCAGTTCTTGGCCGAACCACTATAAATCTTGTGTTCTTTACTGTTATAAACTGCTTTGTTTTATTTTGACATATAAAATACATTAATTGTATTGCTAAAATGTCGATTTAATAATGCAGGAAACAAAGCTTACCCATCATGAGACCAAGCAATCTCCGACACCACCCAACAAGCAAACGCTAGACCGTCCAAAATTTCCATACTCAAATTCTATGAAAGAAGTGCTTCGAACAAAAGTTTGCAATTCGGCTGGAAGTAGGCCATTGCTAACTAACTGTGAATGTTTGTACAAACGAGCATCCAGTTAAATAGCCTGTGTCTACCACCACCAACTCGCTTAACTATGAAATACATTTCTATGGATAAGGGAAATTGCTGGCAACTAAAAGGGAAGGGCATTCGAAAAAGATAACGGGGATCGCCGATACGAATAGATGGCAAAGAAACATGAGCGGGCGAACATAAAACAGCAAATGACCTCTTCGGAGGCGCAATCCCTCTTCAAAGGCACAACTCTTCGGAGGATAAAGACCTCGAACGGGTCATGCCAGAAGACTTTCTCAACATGGTATGGAATGATCGGAAGCACCTTCCCAACAGGAAGGCAAAGCGCTTGTTTACTAGTTGAGACAATTTGCGTAGACAAGCGTCCAAGTAACTTGCATCCGCCCCGTGAGTCCATGAGACGACCGGAGGCACCTTCCCAAGTGAAAGGCAAGGCGCTCGTTCACTAGTTGAGACAATCTACGTAAACAAACGTCCAAGTAACTCGCGCTCGCCCCATGAACCCAACCAACAATGGGAAAGAAACTTCCAGGCATCCTCGGAGGCACACATCTCACCGGGATCTGAAATAAAACTTCACAAGTGCTGAGATGTGAAAAGCCCTCTTCGGAGGCCCATTTCACCATAGTTGAAATGTCAAAAGACCTCGAGCGGGCCGCGCCAGAAAAAGAGAGTTCTTTCTTGACATAAAGTTGCGGGCTGATCGGTGGCACAGGACACTTGTGTCCGCCCCGTGAATCCATCCAACTAAGAGAAAGAAACTCCAAACTTCCAGATAAAAGCCCTAATCAGAGGCACACATTTCACCGTGATCTGAAATAAAACTTTACACGAGTTTAAATGTGAAAAGCCCTCTTCGAAGGCCCGCTTCCCAGCGAACAGGGAAAAGATAAAAGCCTCTCCCAAGAGGCAAAAACACGAAGCCCTCTTCCCAGAGGCACAATTAAACAAAAAGCCCTCTTCCCAGAGGCACAATCAAACAAAAAGCCCACTTACCAGAGGCACAAGCAAGTCAAAGCCCACTTTACCACGAAAGAAAATTCACTCGCCAAAACAAAAGTGATTTCTTCAAAAAAGTGAAGTGCAAAAATTTTGCAATAAAAAAAGAAAGAAAGAAAGAGAAGACTCCTCCAATATGAAGTGCATTTTACTAAGCTCGAAAAATAATTTCTTGAAACGGAAATATTATCCTATAAAGTATAAATGCAATCTTCTTTCAAATGGATGAGTTGTTCTCTAAAAAGAAGAGTACAAGTCTTCTTGAAATAGAAGAATTGTTCTCCGAAACTTTGTCAATATAAAAAAAAAAGATTGCAATAAACCTATGGTATGGGGGTAATACAGTATAGTCATCACAAAAATGAAGATAATGCTCAATAAACATACCATAGGTTTACTGTAACCTCACATAAAGAGGATAAATAAACTTGTATAAAATAAAGAATAAATGTATTCTCAAATACAGATAGAAGTTTGTATAGGTAAAAGGAACATTTTATTCAATACTACGAAAATTTTATACAGGTACATGTGTCAGGATAAAGAAAAGCGGGGGCCGGTACCCGCACAATCTCCGGCCAATACATGCAAAAACGCAAAAGGCAAAGCAAAGTAGGGAAAGCGGGGCTCATCACTTCTTTCTCCCACCACCTTTAGAGCCTTCACTTGGTTTAATAGGCAATTTTTCAAGCCGACTTGGGAGAGTTGGGGGAGAAGGAGGGAGAGCTAGTGCTGGATCAACTTCCGTTTCCTTTTCAGTAGCAGAAATGCTTCTTCCTTTCTTCTTTGAAGTTGTACGCTTCCTCCTCCTTCTTGAAGAAGACTCGCTCCCCGGTGTGACAAGAGCAGACAATTTTATGTCATCAGAAAGGGTTCGCTCCGGGTATACTTCGCCTCCTTCAATTCCTTCGGCCATCTGCTCCTGCGAAGCGGCTGGATCATCCAAGTCTTGAAGGGCTCCTATTAATTCTTCTTGCGATCCCGGCTGGGAAGTAGGAGTAATTTGAAAGGTTGGAGGAGGAACAGCTGGAGGAGAAGAAGTTTTTATAACACTAGGAACTTTCTCTACAGAAGAAAAGAGATTATAATCAGTAAAGAGAGGTGATAAAGGCTCGTTGAGATTTAAAAAATAATCGAGAAGCTTATTAAACTCGGTCAAAGTAAACAAGCAGTCCACTTGGGCAAGATTAACAGTAGAGTTACCTGGAGAAGTCGGCTTCCTAGTGTCAAGTTCATAAGCTTGTGCTTCGATGCTCTTTTCGCCTTCATCTCCAACCTGCGCGCTTGTAATCTCAATTATAACTTTAGCAGGGGACGGAGAATGAGAACCGGAGCCTGTGATGTCAACATCGGCCGAAATTGAAGGAGGAATAGGGGCAGTTGATGGTGCTCCTTTCTCTTGATGCTCCTCTCCCATCATCCCAGCACGCTCTCTAGCGAGTTGTTCTTTTCCTCTGGCGAGGGCTGCACGAGCTCCGTCATCCATATAGTGTGCCTCGAGTTCTTCTTCGGCATACCCAGCATCTTTAAGCATATCAAGCGCAGCTTCCCACACTTCAGCCAGAGTGAATTCATATTTGGGGCCTAAAAATGCTAGACTGCCACGCCCTAAGACACTTTGCAAGTAGAAGTCGAATAATTTCGAACTGACATCGGCTTTGGTGGCTTGATGAGCTTCTTCAGCTACAACTTTACCGGCAACAGCCTCATCGCGCTCTTTCTCAACTGTAGCAAGTCGAGTTTTTAACGTCTCAATTTCGAGGTTCTGAGAGCTGGTCTGTTATCACAACTGTACAACTTCAGCGCGATAATCTTCTATAACCTTTTCCTTCCTCATGAGTTTATCTTCGGCCTCTCGTTGACTAGCATGAGCATCCCGCACTTGTTGCAGAAGCACGCTTTCCCTTTGAGAATAGGAAGTGGAGGACGTAGCAAGCTCCTCTTTAAGCTTTCCAACTTCCGCTTCAAGCTTTTCATTATAAGTGGCGATGCTCCTCATCTCTGCGTCATGTTCATCAAGAGTCTTTTTCCATTAGGATTTGTCATTCTCCTTGGTTAACATAGCCTCAAGGTTCGCACGGTTCACTCTCTGAAGTTCGTCGACAAGTTTCTGCCAATTCGACATTATCTCAATGTCAAGCTTGACAGCGTCAAGATTTCGCGACATGGCTGGCTTGTCGATTGGAACCAGATCAAGATCAAAGCGAACTCCCTTCAAGCACCAGTTTGGAAATCAACTTTGAAGAGTAGCTGGGCCTGGTCCGACCTGATATGAGGGCCTGCCAATGATCATCTGAATGTCGGTACGAGCGAGAGCAGGAGATTGAGGAGGCACCGAAGCAATGGGCTCTTTAGGAATGTCAGATGATGACTTTTCATCGTGCTTGGTCCGTTTGCTTGAACCTTCGGCGGCGTGGCTCTTCCCTTTGTCGTCATGGGATTTCCGTTTAAGGGAATCATCCTCTCTGTGGGAAGAGTCACGACATTCTTCCCCTCTCCCGTACCGTTCTTCTTATGCTCTTCTCTCCTGAGCTTTCTGAGCAGCCCTCTCCTCATCAGTTTCTCTGTGAGGGGGAAGATAGCGCCTGTAATCATATTGACCACGTCTGCCATACTGGTTAAAGTCATCATAATACGAGCTACTTCGCCCCATTGAAGAACCTGAAATTGAAAAAGAAGCATAACTTGAGAATCTTTAAAGTGCAAGGATTTAAGTGCATATTAGTGCCAATAAATCCTAAGTGTGTGTGGTGTGTGAAAACTACATGCGCCGAACTACGAACCGCTCCTCAGTTGGGGGGTGGTGACAGATTTTACAGCTAATGTTGATTCTTGAGCTGGGGGAGTCTGTTGAAGAGCAGATGTCGCTTCAACCGCTGGAGATACAATTTTAGCAGCGGACAGGTCATCTTTAAAGAGTTCTTGAGACGTAACCATAAAGTCACTCAACCCTTCGAAAGTGTCATTACCACTGTGTTCAACAGGGCTCTTCACCTCAACCCCTTCATCAGTAGTCTTCCCGGTTTGTTGAAGATCTTCTTCTTCTTCGATAATCGGAGCAAGAGCAAGTTTACAAGATGGCCCCGCAATGTTAGTTGGAATGGAACATTTTACCAACGAAGCCTCAGTTGTAAGTTCCTTCGGTACAGGTTCGTCAATAGAAACTGGGGCATCTAATGCCTTAGCTGGGGAATTAGGGACTTCGTGAGGTTGAGTAGAGCGGGAAGAATGTAGAAGTTCAAACTAATGTAGAAACTCATCCTTTAACAGAAATTGTATACTCCTCTCCTCAGCAACCACATCATTCAGTCTTTCAAAAATTTGCTTGTGGCCCGGATCTCTAGAGGGGGGAGGAAGTGCTGAAAAAGGAAAAAGTAAAATTAGCACTTAGCAACTCAGATCTCGGGGAGCTCAGGAATGGAAAAAATAGAAGCAGTTAATCTTTCTTCCTACTCTCCAGATAGAATAAAACCCTGGGGGCAATGAACAAAGAAAAACTGATTCAAGAAGCCATGTGGGCTTTCGGAGAGATCGGTAATGAGTTTGCGATTCCTAGTGCTTCTTACAACAGTAATGGAGGGATGATCTTTATTCTTAGCAAATGAGCATAAGTAGCAAATTTCTTCGAAACTCGGCAGACGATCAAGAGTTCTACTAAATAAAACACATAACCCCATCAGGATAGCATAGCCATTGGGATGTAATTGAAACGGAGAGATGGTCAACCGAAGGAGAAGCATTCGAAGAAAATAGTTAAAAGGAGGAATTGCTCCACTTAGACACATCTGGCGATTGACTGCTACAAAACCACGAGGTGGACTGTCGGCAGTATCATTCGGCCCGGGAAGTAGAGCATCACTCTCAGCAAGGCCAAATTGAATGCTTATTTGGTTAAATTCTCTCTGGGTTAAGGTAGTCGGAGTTCTTTCTGGAGGATTCACTATGGGAATAGCTGACTGAAAGATCTCTCCCGCTCGAGCTACCACTTATTCTTGATGTGAAGCCATTCTACATAAACAACTGGATATTCAAACATGAAGGTGCACGTTTCCTAAATGTGCGAAGTGCGGTGTAAAACTAACAAAGCAACAAGCAAATGTAATTGAAATTAAACATATGTCAATTACAGTATTTCAAGACTTGTCGCTTTAAGTTCAAATACAAGTGCAATATTAATGCAAACAAATCGAATTAAGTTGATTAACATTGTTTTAATGCTTCACTTGAGTTTGTTGAATCACAACATTTCATACAATTTCTTTAAGTTTTCTGCAAATCAGTGGCAGTATATTCGCCTTAGTTTTCTGCAAATGTTGCATTTAACAGGTTATTAGCATCAAATTTGGTATAATCTGTTAAGAAAGCATAGCAAAGTCATGCAAGTTATTTCGGAAGTTCAAAGTTCGAGTTGGGAGTACATTCAAGTTCTATCAATATCTCAAAGTTTTCAAGTTTTGTTCAAGCCATGTAGTCGCAATCCAAAAGTTCTCCAAGTCCTAAGTCATCCACGACCTAAGAGGTTTCGTGCGAGTTAAGTTAAGTCGTTTTTTTTTAAGTCGTAAGGAAAGGTATCAGTTCAAAATGGCATGAATTTCTCCAAGTCCTGGCTCGACTGCGACTCAAAGCCTATGTCGCATCCAGTTGAGACGGTCAAGAGTTAGGTCGTAAGGCTTCTAAGTCACCCAAAAGTGTTGGGTCGTGTCCAAGCTAATGCTCCACTTTACTCAACCAGCAAACCCCTTATCTAATCAGTAACCCTTCTTAACCCATTAACCCGTTAGCCTCTCCATTAACAAAAGTCCTTATTTTCTCATGGTGCCGGATCATTCAAAATCACCCAAATTCAATGCTTAGCCATCCTAACGCAAATCAAAATCAGTTGGCCTGAAGTGTTGCAACCCATCGACGTCATCTCGTTAATCATTTAAAGCCGAATCAGACCAATTCAGGTTCAACAACTATCAGTGTAACAAGATTCACGATGAAGCATTGCGCGAGGAGGTGATTTAAGATTCAAAGGTGGAATTCACGAATCAGTGATAGTAAAGGATCGGGAAAGGAGCAAGATCACTTATGCAATGTAATGGAAAGGATGGATTGTTGATAAACTATCTTGGATTCGCCTTCCGAAAAGTGAGAAGTCGTTAATGGTAGAAAGGGATGATAAAGCAGTAAAGTGAGAAGGAAGAGGCGACTGGACAATTTATATAGGAAGTTGAGGATGAAATTGAAGGATGAGCGAGTTAACAAGCCTCTTTGAGTCGTTCACGACTCAGGGACTAGATCGAAGCACACGACTCATGAACTAAGCGTGTACATCGAGGGGCATTTGTTAACTCCAATGTCAAGCGACTCAAAAAGGCTCATGACTTAAAAAGAGAAGCGACTTAATTGATATGCGACTCATTGAGGTGCCACGACCTAACATCTTAAAGGCTATCGACTCAACATAGATACCGACCTAACGGTCTAAGGGGATTTTCGACTTAATTGGTTGCCGACCTAACTGCCTTAATATAGTTGCCGACTCAACGGCCTTGAAGGTCTGCCGACTCAACAACTCAAGGGGGACAGCGACTCAACGGATAAGCGACTCATCAAGTTATCAACGCAGTGACTCAAGACACGAAAGGCCCGAAGCAACTTCACTTAAGCCATGGCCGATTTACGACTTATGCTAGGTCATTCACGACCTAAGCACAAAGGAAAATCCAATGCCGTGTTACTTAAGCCGGAGCTTGTTAATTCGTTCACGACTCAGGACTTGTGCTCAGGAGAACATGCTTATCCCAGTTAAGCCGTAAGCCTTGCTTAAGAAATGGAACACGACTTACGACCTATCCCTAAGTCGCTGCCGGCCCATAACCTGGCTTAAGTCGCTAACGACCTTGAACATAGAAATTTTGACCGTGCCGGTTTCCATAAGTCGCTAGTACCTATCAGTTAGTACTAAAGGACATGTGCGAGCCAGCCAAGTGATAACTCCTGATGTCTTAACCCTCCAACGACCCACGACTTATCCTATACCGTAACCCACGGCTCACGACTTACTTCAAGTCATAAATGACTTAAGACCCAGGAAAGCTCCTCTATGAATAGGACACTAACTCCAATATGGAGGGGGGATTTTTTTGGAAGGCGTCGAGACTCTGCTATCTTCAAGCCAATCTACATACCAACATTCCAAGCACAGACACAAGACGCTTAGATTAACTTCAAACAGAAATTCAAGACATTCAGTCATGAATTCGAAGAACTTTCTCGCATCGAAGTTTTTCTAGCTACTTGTCTTTTGAAGTAAATTGTACTTGAAAGAGATTGTAACAAGTTGTTATCAAATCAGCAATAAGAAAGGACTGAAGTGGATGTAGGCTTGATTATAGGCCGAACCACTATAAACTCTGTGTTCTTTACTGTATTTTCTGTGAATTACTGTTTCTCTCTGATTCGCGTATTAATGGGTGGTGATTTCACATCCACTGCACTTACACCGAGGTGTTAGCGTTTGATTTTCGCGTTAACAGTGGCATTCCCACTTCGAAACTCGAAAATGAATGTCGATGATGCGGCCACCATCTCCGGAATTATTTTCCAGCGACAGAGAGGGGAGTACGTAACTTATTTCTTTTCCAAATTTGTTTTAAAACATTTCTTTCAAATTATATTGAAATATTTATATCAGAAAATACTTATAAACAATATTATTATATTCCAAAATTATTCGAAAGAAATTTTCAAAAACCCGAAACTTAAGTTCTAAATTTCCAATTTTCATTTATTTATTTTCAATCTTATTTCAACTATTATTTATAAATTTCATTACCTAACAACAAATATATAGCAACCAAATATATATCTTATTCATAAAATTATTTTATACATAGAAAATATAATAGGCAAAATCATTACATTCACCTATATTAAAAACAAATATTATGTCGGCCTGTCCTATTAAGTGTTTAGAAATCCCTATTGATGTCATAGCGTCCCATGCACCAACCAAAATTTATAAATACAAAACGAAACAGATTAACACAATATTAAGATCCTTTTATAACACTAACAAGTACGCTTTCTCATATATATATACACTCAGTGACTCATCATAGGGTATTACTACCCTATTAGTAAAGAGTCAAACCCCACAAAGCTAAGGTTTATCGCTAAATCAAAGCTCCGATACCAGATGTAACGTCCCGCCTTTTCGCACGCTTTAAATCGACACACATGTCAATTCAAACCATACGGAAGGGCGGATTGTTATGGGTAAATAGAAAAAGCAGGGAAAGATAAAAAAACAAAATAGAATCTTACAGTGGAACGATAAAATATAATAATCAAATATACAGTTCATAAAGCTGTTTTATAAACATTTGATTACATTTACACAATCCAAATCAGAGTTGCACATACCAATAAATAGTAATCGATGCAGCGGAATACAGTGTAGTGGAACAATATGATACATAATAATAATGATGATGAATCTTCGTCTTCGTCCTTCAGAAATAAATTCTTCGATTCCTGAAATGCTCAGACTGACCCGAGCGAATTGAAAAGATAAAACACTCGAGTCAGAACTAAAAGGTATTATGTAAGTTAAATCAACGGAAATAAATATGAGTGCAGTAACTTAAGAGATGCTCGGGATTCACATACCCTAAGGATCCGCTAAACTATTTACTATGTAGTAATATTCGCTATTATAATAGTGTCTATTTGTAAAATAAACTTACTTTTAAATAGCGTTAAGGCTTTACATTTTCCACCTTAACACGTAATAATGCCAATAGTCTATGCAGTACCGTAATACCTCCTAATCGGGAGGCTACCAGAGGATACTCCATAGGTACGACACAAATAGAAACTAGTACAAGGTACACCAGGTTAGGTGACATGACACAACTAGGCAATACCAGGGTGTGGTGCCCCGCCTCTATACCCACGCTAGCCAAGAACACTACGGTGAATGCTGTCAACTAGCACGGAGAATAAGGCTGTTGAGGAGCGACCATCCGTTTAATTGCTTTGTGCGAGCATCAATATGTCAGATAGTATAACATGCATTTCTAAAATACGACATGCCGACACAAACTCAAAGCTACTACACAGTGGCTATAATATCTTCAGAAACAAATATAGAAATAAACATAACGTAAATCAGTCACAAACAATTCATATCACAAAGGCGGAAATAGATATGAATATTACACTAGGAAGTGTACATCAGAGTAGTGGTCTAAAAAGATCCACAATATCACAAAAGAATAGTTACACGAACTACACAAAAGAATAAGTATACATTATGGAGTCTATGTAACGACCCAGAATTTTTATTAATTAAAATTTGAATATTTAATTAATTTTAAATATTAATAAGTGAATTTATAAGTCGAATAAATTTTTATTTGAATTATTGGATTTAATTGGATAATTAAATCGATAATTTAATATGTGAAATTATGGAAATAATTAGAAATTTGGGTTAAATACGATTGAAAATGATTTGTAAAATTTTATTATATCATATTGAAGTTAGAATGATATTTTAGAACTTTTAAAATCGAATTAAAAGTTAATTTGTGAAAATTGAATATTTTAATATTTAATAATCGACTGTAAAATAGTCAATTTTTGAACAGTCTCAGAATTGAACGAAACCAGTTCCATTGGATCCGTAATAGTTAGTTATTACCGGATTTCAATTTTCGTGTCAATCGGAGTTATCGTTTGATCGTGGCAGCTCGAAACGCATCGAATTATTTTTAATTTAAATTTGGCGAGTTAAAATAGCCATTTTTCAAAAAGTCTCGGATTTCGATGAAACAAGTTTCATCGGATCCGTAATGTGATATTATTGTAAGGTTTCAAATTTCGTGTCAATTGGATTTACCGTTTGTCCTGTACAAATTAAAACGCCTAGAAAATCGCTTAAATCGGTTTAATTCAAATTGAGCGTTTACAGCCATAACTCGCACAGATGTCCGAATTAGCTTCTGAAACGTGTTCCATTGTGTCCGGAACGCGGGGAAAACCTTAGAGACGCTGGTTACGGCGCGTAAATCGGAGTTCGGAATTTCCGGATGAATAGTGTTCGATTTTCTTCTATAAATAGCTCAAAAATCACAAAATAAAATAAAGAAATTCTAAAACCCTAGTTTACAAAGCACGGCCGCCAGCAAGCAGTGAATGGCCGATATACACCTATCTTCTCCCTCCTTTTTCATCCAATCCACAGATCGATTCGTGAAAGTATCAACTACGAAGTTATAGAGCTCGATGAGAGCTTCAAGTTGAACGGCTGTGATTGAATATGGGCGAGTGGATCGTGAGATAATGGCTCGCGTTCTTCCTTCATTGCGCACGACTTTCTATGCCCAGTTCGTGACCGAGCTCGCCGTGCTCAGGGGTGGCGGTGTGCGAGGATGGGGGCTTCGAAATGGTGGTTGTGGATCGTCTTAAAAATGCTCGTGGTGGTCGCGTTAATTGGATGGGGGGAGCGGCCGATGGGTTTGGTTATCTGTAGAATTGCGTGAAGGTGAAGAGGGAAGATTAAGAGCATGCGGTCCAGATGAGGGTGGGTCATAGATCATGCGGCCAATAATTAGTTAGGTTTAAAATTTTATAATTTATGTTGTAAATTATATTAAACAAATTCGTGTAACTTCAAATATTGATAACTTCTTCATACGAGGTCGAAAACGCGCGAAACCAGTTGCGTTGGAATCGTATGGACGAGCACTACGCTATGGAGTTGGTTTGGAGTCGATTGGAGTTAGTGAGAATTTTGGGTAAAATTAAACGTCCGTTTAATTTTATTCGAAATAAATCGCTAAAACGGAATTAAATCAAGGTGAGAACTTCTCACTCAATCGAATCAGTTTTGATTTTCTTTTAAATAGTTAGATTTAAAATATTTGAATGCATGTATGAATGATGATTGATATCTATTGATTGTTAAAATAGACATTATACGCCGTTAGTAAGCGGATGTTATTTATTAAAAACATATACCGCGAATATTTCATAAACAGTGAAATTGGTATTATAAATAATATCAATATATATATATTGGCATATGTATATATTGCAGTTGTTGATTTCCCGCATTTTTTGTTTAGCGGATGAGACCCTATTGCGCCGTTATTAAGCGGATAATATTTAAATCCCATATACCGCGATAATTTCGTACTGGAGCGAAATTGGTATTGTGCTAATGTTTTTGGATGCAGGAAAACAGGTTGGAGGGATCCAACTGGATTCCTCAACAGTTTTTATTTGATTTCAGATATTTTGATATTTGTTGGCTTTTCATATCGATATATGATATCGTTGTAGTCGTGATTGACTATTTGGTGTGTAGCATCATTGGACCAAATTTTGGGATTTTAAAATGATTTTAAAGTGATTTTAGAAAGTATACGTTTTATAAAATAATTTTGGAATTGATCCATTTTAAATAAATAAACGTTATAATTTTTAATGTTATAAAAATTATGATTTTTGAGAAATATAGTTAAAAACTGATTTTTGAGAATATGATGCTATTGAGTTTATAAAATAGTTTAATCGAGATATTTTAGAATTATTGTGAAAAGTTTAAATATAGGATTTATAAAATTTGATTATTTTATAAATCAAGAGAAAGGATGAAATTATAAAGGAAATTAAAGACGTTTTAAAAGGATAATATAAATTGATTTATATTAAGAAATTTACAAATGGATATATATAAATTGAAATACGGACATTATAAAACGAGTTTTTATAAGTGTTTGAATGAAGTGAAAATGAATTTCATTAAAGAATGAAATTTATAGAATTATAAACGGTGAAGTTATAAATGGAATTTTATAAACAGTAGGTTTATAAAATTTATAAAGTTATTGAAAGAATAGATTTGATTAAATAAATGAATCTTATAAGTTATAAGATTTATGGTTTGGAAAGTCTTTAGAGGAACGATTTTGTAAAATAATGGTTTTATAAGCATTTAACTTATAATTTGAATTTTTGGTTTATAATGGAGTTATAAAGTGAATAGGTTAATAAAGAAAATTTATAAGGAAAGAAGTTTTTATAAATAAATAGAAATGGAATTTATAAACGTTGTTTTATAAATTCACAAACGACTTATTTTGATAAGTAAATTGTTATGATTTATTTATGGAGTTATATTCACGTTTTTGACTGTAAATAATACTTTAAATAAAATGTATAAAAGGATGAAATTGTTAACGTAGTATATTCACGTTTTTGAATAGTGAATAAGATGTTAAAGAAATTGTTTTGAATGTGATATTTGAAATAGAGTTAAAACGATCTAACGAAGTTTTAATTGTGTTGAGATTCGAAACCATAGATTTCAACATTTATTGTTGAAATAGACGTTTTCGAGAAATGAAAAGGAAATGGTGGACTATAACACTGTTGTTATAGTAAATGATTTCCGAAGGGAAATGTTTTGTATAGTATTGGGATTTATATATCTATTTAAATTTCGAATCCCTATACTAGTGATTTTGGGTTGTCGTAACGATGTTTTATGCAACATTCGTTTTGGCCTAAATAAATATGTTAAAGAGAATGATTTCCTTAAAGAATGAAATATATACTTAATTTCGATTTAAGTATATTGAATATTTTCTAAGTGTTGAAAATAAAAAGATTTGTGAATTACTTATTGAATAAGTATGAGATTGTTTTTCCAATATGAAGCGAATATTTAGAATTTATCTTTTGAAGATAAATTGAAAATGGATAGTTGAAATCGTATATGCATGGATATTTTGAAATATAAATTCATTATAGAATTTATATGAGAAAGTGAAATTTGTAAGGAAAATAAATATTGATTTATTTTTAAGTGTTGAAATTATATATCTTGTAAAGATATTTTGGAAAATAAATAATTTGGAAAATTATTTGGAAATCTGGTGATGTATGCATATCAATTGATAGTTCAATAGCCGACTATCAATAATTTCCCTTTGAATGGGTATTGGATGTGATTTGTTTGAATTTGAATGCCACACTTATTTTTGAATAAGCGCTCACTATTCGGGTTAACCGGGAAAGGACCATAGGGTCGTATAACCCATTCCGAATAGGTGATACGTCGTTATGAATTGCATTTGAAGATCGGTGTTGAAGACCGAGTATTTGTGAAAGCGATAGGATGACCTATCGATTGTCTCTGCACTGGGTAGCTCCTGGTATAGAGATTCCTTAAGTGATGGGAAATTCGATCGGGATTGTGAATACCCGGATTGCAAGGGCTTCGTAAGAAGTGCCTTCGGTTTTGTTCGAGCCCGGAACAGACTTGTATGGATTGTATGTCTGACATTAAAAGTTGAGATATAAAGCCGATTTCTTTCAAATATATTTCTGTTGGTGGCGGAGAATTTATTCTTTTAGCTTAACACCCTTCTCTGAGACGTACGTGCTCAGAGGTTATATAGTTGAATGTTATTAGCGATATATTCCCAATTTGGTAATGTGACATGCTGAGTGATGCTGAAATGATCATTGTGTTGATTATTTGTGATAGGATCATTTGTTTGATCGTCTATCTTGGTGATCATTGTGTTGATCATTTGTTGACCCAAAGCATGGCTTTTGTATAAAGTATGTTTTTGTGGATGTGACTTCGTCGAGCCTCACACCCCGTGAATGGTCAAAACAGGAAAGAAGCGGCAAGGTTATGAGGGGTAGCACCCTTTAGGATGTGTCCATTTCCTTCTGGAAAAGGGTGGTATCATGGTATGGAGCCCAGATACTTACTCATGTTGAAAACACTTTGTTATGATTGTGTGAATTGATTACGAGCGCTCGGTGAAAAGGTCCCAAAGGACCGGGGGATGGCATATTCGGTCAGTTGTTACTCAGTTAGGGGTAACCCTGCCTTGTGTTGGTAGAGATCCGGTTAGGTTCTCGGGGATGTCCATCCAGAGGCATTCTCATGTGGCAATGGGAAGTTCCTTGGCCTGATCATTCGTTGGAAATCCAAAGAAACAATACGAGACTTGTACGGTTTTAGTTGTATAACCTGCTATGGAATGTGGCGGTAACCTGCTATTGAACATAGTTAGCTATAGTAGGCATAGTTCGAAATGTCTATGTTGGCTAAGATTTATATTCTACTTTCGAAATGAATTTTTCCTACACTAAGCACTAGTAATAATATCAAATGTTCTTTTAAATGCGTATCAAGCATCTTTGACTATCATAAGGAGAAATCTCCTCCGATTCTGCATTTGCGTGTGTGTGTGTGCGGGAGGCCTTATGGTAGTCTCATTTTTAAAAGCATTGCGATTTGAATTTAAAAATATTCTCTATTTTGTTTTCAAAGATAAATAAACTATTTTGAGTTCTCACACCAGTCACATGACTGACTTGGAGTTTATTGTTTTCCTTCCTAAACTCTGGGTGCCCACCAATTTCCACACGGGCAGTTAAGAGTTAGGTTTATTAGGATATTCTGGATATTCTGGAGTTGCTGGAGGCAAGCTGGATGGCATGGCGTATTACTAGTTTATATAGTATTTCTTTTTCCGCTGCACTGTTTGTTGTTGTTGTTGTACACTCTGATGATATGATGTAATGAAATGTGATGTAAAGTAATAACTGATATAGTTCTTTGTTTAAAGATTATTCATTTATCTATTATATGTTGTTCCGCTGCGAATTGTGAGATTCTGTTATTGTTCTGTTGTTTTCTGTTCCGTTCTATGTTTTATGTTCTCTTTTTTTTTCTATTTTCTCTTCTTCCTATTTTCTGTTTTCTTCTCTATCTTTTCCCTCTATTTTCTCTCTTTCTTCTTCCTTTTTCTTAAATTCTTTTTAAAACCCATAACATTCCGTGTTTCCGGCCTTCGATTTCTCGGCAGTCGATAAAGTGAGTGTCGATGTTGAATTTTCGAAAGTCGAAAATTTCTGCGGGGGCGTTACATTTGGTATCAGAGCTTATGGTTAAGCGACAACCATGGTTCTGTTGGGTATTACTCATTAGAGATAGAGTCAGTAGTACTCTAGAATGAGTTTGAGTGTAATAATAGCTATGAGAGCGTATTTGTTAGTGAATATAAAAATTGTTTTATATTGTGATGGTTGGTTTATTGAGTGGCATATGAACTTCCGTCAGCGTGGTCCACAAGACTATGCCGAAGGGGTTTCTAAACACTTGTACAGAACAATTCGACACAATATTGTTTTAAATTGGGTAAATGAAATAATTTTACCTTGATTATATTTTATATATAAAGGAATAATTTTTCAAAATTATTAAAGTGTATATAAGTATATAAGTTGATTGTTTAGTTGTTTGAATAATCTAAATAAAAGAATAATTGTATAAGTAAAAGAATTATAAGAATTGAATTATAATTAAAGTGATTTACAATTGTGAAAAAAACTTATATGTATAAGAAGTGAAACTATATGAATATATTTATGAATATGAGTTGTAATAAAAAATGAACTTGAGTTATATGAAATGAAATTCAACTTTAGAAAATGGATTGAATGTTAATCAATTGAAATTGAATTAAGTTGATATGAAATAATGAATGTAAGTGTAAATTCATTAAAATCTAATGATATTCGAAGTTGAAAGATTGAATGAAAATCAATTTAATTAAACCAAATTGAATGAGAATGAATATAAGCAAAGGAATTTGGTTGTAATTATTATACATTGATTGTTATATGATTATTAGATGATTATATATAATTCATTAAGTGTTAATGAAATTGGAAGCTAAAGTAATTGAATTCAAATTAGAAGTAAATAAATTTGAATAGAAGTGAATTTGATTTGGTAGTGAACCAACTTGAATATGAATTAGTAAGTGATAACTAATTGAATTGAGAATGAATGTTGATAAAAATCCAATGTAAATAAATCAAATGTGATTTAAATTGAAAAACCAATTCATTGAATATTAATGAGAATATGAATGAATATATTGGTTATGGATGTTAGATGGTTGATGGTTGAATATATATTGCATTTGCTATATTATATAGTTATTATGTTGCTATATGATGTATATTGATACTACTTTCATATGTGCATGTTCTCATGATGTTTGTTGAGTGTTTAGTAGGTGCGGATCGCGTTTGCTTCGCATTTGGAGCTCGCTTTCGCGCTATATTAGCCGTGTATGCTTGCTAATAAAATATAAGGTACATATCTCGGATTAAATATCGTACTTTTACACTTTTTCCCTGCGGGATGCCTCATTACTTGATGAGATGTATATTTGTGATATATATACTGTCATTTTTTTTTCGGATCGAGCCGCACAAAGGAGACTATGGCGAATTTTTTCGAAAATTTAAGGCGTTAGAAAAAATTTGAGAAGATTGGAATTTTTTTTTGAAAACTATAACTTTGATTTTGAATTGAAAGTTAAACAATAGTAGTTGTTTTGAAAAGATAACTAAGTATGATTTGAAAACTTAGTAAAGATATTATAAGAAGTTTAACTATGAATTTTTGGAAAGTTAATAGATTCTGTAATTTTTCTTACTTGATAATTTCGAGGACGAAATTCTTTTAAGGGGGGAAGATTGTAACGACCCAGAATTTTTATTAATTAAAATTTGAATATTTAATTAATTTTAAATATTAATAAGTGAATTTATAAGTCGAATAAATTTTTATTTCAATTATTGGATTTAATTGGATAATTAAATCGATAATTTAATATGTGAAATTATGGAAATAATTAGAAAATTGGGTTAAATATGATTGAAAATGATTTGTAAAATTTTATTATATCATATTGAAGTTAGAATGATATTTTAGAACTTTTAAAATCGAATTAAAAGTTAATTTGTGAAAATTGAATATTTTAATATTTAATAATCGACTGTAAAATAGTCAATTTTTGAACAGTCTCAGAATTGAACGAAACCAGTTCCATTGGATCCGTAATAGTTAGTTATTACCGGATTTCAATTTTCGTGTCAATCGGAGTTATCGTTTGATCGTGGCAGCTCGAAACGCATCGAATTATTTTTAATTTAAATTTGGCGAGTTAAAATAGCCATTTTTCAAAAAGTCTCGGATTTCGACGAAACCAATTTCATCGGATCCGTAATGTGATATTATTGTAAGGTTTCAAATTTCTTGTCAATTGGATTTACCGTTTGTCCTGTACAAATTAAAACGCCTAGAAAATCGCTTAAATCGGTTTAATTCAAATTGAGCGTTTACAGCCATAACTCGCACAGATGTCCGAATTAGCTTCCAAAACCTGTTCCATTCTGTCCGGAACGCAGGGTAAACCTTAGAAACGCTAGTTACGGCGCGTAAATCGGAGTTCGGAATTTCCGGATGAATAGTGTTCGATTTTCTTCTACAAATAGCTCAAAAATCACAAAATAAAATAAAGAAATTCTAAAACCCTAGTTTACAAAGCACGGCCGCCAGCAAGCAGTGAATGGCCGATATACACCTATCTTCTCCCTCCTTTTTCATCCAATCCACGGATCGATTCGTGAAAGTATCAACTACGAAGTTATAGAGCTCGATGAGAGCTTCAAGTTGAACGGCTGTGATTGAATATGGGCGAGTGGATCGTGAGATAATGGCTCGCGTTCTTCCTTCATTGCGCACGACTTTCTATGCCCAGTTCGTGACCGAGCTCGCCGTGCTCAGGGGTGGTGGTGCGCGAGGATGGGGGCTTCGAAATGGTGGTTGTGGATCTCCTTAAAAATGCTTGTGGTGGTCGCGTTAATTGGATGGGTGGAGCGGCCGATGGGTTTGGTTATCTGTAGAATTGCGTGAAGGTGAAGAGGGAAGATTAAGAGCATGCGGTCCAGACGAGGGTGGGTCATAGATCATGCGGCCAATAATTAGTTAGGTTTAAAATTTTATAATTTATGTTGTAAATTATATTAAACAAATTCGTGTAACTTCAAATATTGATAACTTTTTCATACGAGGTCGAAAACGTGCGAAACTAGTTGCGTTGGAATCGTATGGACGAGCACTATGCTATGGAGTTAGTTTGGAGTCGATTGGAGTTAGTGAGAATTTTGGGTAAAATTAAACGTCCGTTTAATTTTATTCGAAATAAATCGCTAAAACGGAATTAAATCAAGGTGAGAACTTCTCACTCAATCGAATCAGTTTCGATTTTATTTTAAATAGTTAGATTTAAAATATTTGAATGCATGTATGAATGATGATTGATATCTATTGATTGTTAAAATAGACATTATACGCCGTTAGTAAGCGGATGTTATTTATTAAAAACATATACCGCGAATATTTCATAAACAGTGAAATTGGTATTATAAATAATATCAATATATATATATATATTGGCATATGTATATATTGCAGTTGTTGATTTCCCGCATTTTTTGTTTAGCGGATGAGACCCTATTGCGCCGTTATTAAGCGGATAATATTTAAATCCCATATACCGCGATAATTTCGTACTGGAGCGAAATTGGTATTGTGCTAATGTTTTTGGATGCAGGAAAACAGGTTGGAGGGATCCAACTGGATTCCTCAACAGTTTTTATTTGATTTCAGATATTTTGATATTTGATGGATTTTCATATCGATATATGATATCGTTGTAGTCGTGATTGACTATTTGGTGTGTAGCATCATTGGACCAAATTTTGGGATTTTAAAATGATTTTAAAGTGATTTTAGAAAGTATACGTTTTATAAAATAATTTTGGAATTGATCCATTTTAAATAAATAAACGTTATAATTTTTAATGTTATAAAAATTATGATTTTTGAGAAATATAGTTAAAAACTGATTTTTGAGAATATGATGCTATTGAGTTTATAAAATAGTTTAATCGAGATATTTTAGAATTATTGTGAAAAGTTTAAATATAGGATTTATAAAATTTGATTATTTTATAAATCAAGAGAAAGGATGAAATTATAAAGGAAATTAAAGACGTTTTAAAAGGATAATATAAATTGATTTATATTAAGAAATTTATAAATGGATATTTATAAATTGAAATACGGACATTATAAAACGAGTTTTTATAAGTGTTTGAATGAAGTGAAAATGAATTTCATTAAAGAATGAAATTTATAGAATTATAAACGGTGAAGTTATAAATGGAATTTTATAAACAGTAGGTTTATAAAATTTATAAAGTTATTGAAAGAATAGATTTGATTAAATAAATGAATCTTATAAGTTATAAGATTTATGGTTTGGAAAGTCTTTAGAGGAACGATTTTGTAAAATAATCGTTTTATAAGCATTTAACTTATAATTTGAATTTTTGGTTTATAATGGAGTTATAAAGTGAATAGGTTAATAAAGAAAATTTATAAGGAAAGAAGTTTTTATAAATAAATAGAAATGGAATTTATAAACGTTGTTTTATAAATTCACATACGACTTATTTTGATAAGTAAATTGTTATGATTTATTTATGGAGTTATATTCACGTTTTTGACTGTGAATAATACTTTAAATAAAATGTATAAAAGGATGAAATTGTTAACGTAGTATATTCACGTTTTTGAATAGTGAATAAGATGTTAAAGAAATTGTTTTGAATGTGATATTTGAAATAGAGTTAAAACGATCTAACGAAGTTTTAATTGTGTTGAGATTCGAAACCATAGATTTCAACATTTATTGTTGAAATAGACGTTTTCGAGAAATGAAAAGGAAATGGTGGACTATAACGCTGTTGTTATAGTAAATGATTTCCGAAGGGAAATGTTTTGTATAGTATTGGGATATATATATCTATTTAAATTTCGAATCCCTATACTAGTGATTTTGGGTTGTCGTAACGATGTTTTACGCAACATTCGTTTTGGCCCAAATAAATATGTTAAAGAGAATGATTTCCTTAAAGAATGAAATATATACTTAATTTCGATTTAAGTATATTGAATATTTTCTAAGTGTTGAAAATAAAAAGATTTGTGAATTACTTATTGAATAAATATGAGATTGTTTTTCCAATATGAAGCGAATATTTAGAATTTATCTTTTGAAGATAAATTGAAAATGGATAGTTGAAATCGTATATGCATGGATATTTTGAAATATAAATTCGTTATAGAATTTATATGAGAAAGTGAAATTTGTAAGGAAAATAAATATTGATTTATTTTTGAAGTGTTGAAATTATATATCTTGTAAAGATATTTTGGAAAATAAATAATTTGGAAAATTATTTGGAAATCTGGTGATGTATGCATATCAATTGATAGTTCAATAGCCGACTATCAATAATTTCCCTTTAAATGGGTATTGGATGTGATTTGTTTGAATTTGAATGCCACACTTATTTTTGAATAAGCGCTCACTATTCGGGTTAACCGGGAAAGGACCATGGGGTCGTATAACCCATTCCGAATAGGTGATACGTCGTTATGAATTGCATTTGAAGATCGGTGTTGAAGACCGAGTATTTGTGAAAGCGATAGGATGACCTATCGATTGTCTCTGCACTGGGTAGCTCCTGGTATAGAGATTCCTTAAGTGATGGGAAATTCGATCGGGATTGTGAATACCCGGATTGCAAGGGCTTCGTAAGAAGTGCCTTCGGTTTTGTTCGAGCCCGGAACAGACTTGTATGGATTGTATGTCTGACATTACAAGTTGAGATATAAAGCCGATTTCTTTCAAATATATTTCTGTTGGTGGCGGAGAATTTATTCTTTTAGCTTAACACCCTTCTTTGAGACGTACGTGCTTAGAGGTTATATAGTTGAATGTTATCAGCGATATATTCCCAATTTGGTAATGTGACATGCTGAGTGATGCTGAAATGATCATTGTGTTGATTATTTGTGATAGGATCATTTGTTTGATCGTCTATCTTGGTGATCATTGTGTTGATCATTTGTTGACCCAAAGCATGGCTTTTGTATAAAGTATGTTTTTGTGGACGTGACTTCGTCGAGCCTCACACCCCGTGAATGGTCAAAATAGGAAAGAAGCAGCAAGGTTATGAGGGGTAGCACCCTTTAGGATGTGTCCATTTCCTTCTGGAAAAGGGTGGTATCATGGTATAGAGCCCAGATACTTACTCATGTTGAAAACACTTTGTTATGATTGTGTGAATTGATTACGAGCGCTCGGTGAAAAGGTCCCAAAGGACCGGGGGATGGCATATTCGGTCAGTTGTTACTCAGTTAGGGGTAACTCGGCCTTGTGTTGGTAGAGATCCGGTTTGGTTCTCGGGGATGTCCATCCAGAGACATTCTCATGTGGCAATGGGAAGTTCCTTGGCCTGATCATTCGTTGGAAATCCAAAGAAACAATACGAGACTTGTACGGTTTTAGTTGTACAACCTGCTATGGAATGTGGCGGTAACCTGCTATTGAACATAGTTAGCTATAGTGGGCATAGTTCGAAATGTCTATGTTGGCTAAGATTTATATTCTACTTTCGAAATGAATTTTTCCTACACTAAGCACTAGTAATAATATCAAATGTTCTTTTAAATGCATATCAAGCATCTTTGACTATCATAAGGAGAAATCTCCTCCGATTCTGCGTTTGCGTGTGTGTGTGTGCGGGAGGGCTTATGGTAGTCTCATTTTTAAAAGCATTGCGAATTGAATTTAAAAATATTCCTCTATTTTGTTTTCAAAGATAAATAAACTATTTTGAGTTCTCACACCAGTCACATGACTGACTTGGAGTTTATTGTTTTCCTTCCTAAACTCTTGGTGCCCACCAATTTCCACACGGGCAGTTAAGAGTTAGGTTTATCAGGATATTCTGGATATTCTGGAGTTGCTGGAGGCAAGCTGGATGGCATGGCGTATTACTAGTTTATATAGTATTTCTTTTTCCACTGCACTGTTTGTTGTTGTTGTTGTACACTCTGATGATATGATGTAATGAAATGTGATGTAAAGTAATAACTGATATAGTTCTTTGTTTAAAGATTATTCATTTATCTATTATATGTTGTTCCGCTGCGAATTGTGAGATTCTGTTATTGTTCTGTTGTTTTTTGTTCCGTTCTATGTTTTATATTCTCTTTTTTTTTCTATTTTCTCTTCTTCCTATTTTCTGTTTTCTTCTCTATCTTTTCCCTCTATTTTCTCTCTTTCTTCTTCCTTTTTCTTAAATTCTTTTTAAAACCCATAACATTCCGTGTTTCCGGCCTTCGATTTCTCGGCAGTCGATAAAGTGAGTGTCGATGTTGAATTTTCGAAAGTCGAAAATTTCTACGGGGGCGTTACAGTCTATATCTCAAATGTGTGCAACAAAAACTACTAATCTAAGTAGTTAACCAAAAGTCAAGGAGGTAATCCCGGATGTAGAGTCAAGCAGAAGCAACTGTAACATCTCTGTCCGACCCGAGTATTATTTAATAAGAAAATAATAAACGGATCAGTCTAACTATAAATATCAGATGAAACGATATAGAGTAAGAGATATGACTAAACACATAATAATCATAATGCCAAGCTGTTATATATATAAGTAATTGAAAATCAACAAGAGATTAATCAATATCACCAAACCTACACAAGAATCAAAGGAAATGTCATACACCTTATTTCGTTCACCAAACCATAAATATTGACGATTATATCAATGTCAATCACAAAAGTCAATGACACACAAATTCACCAGTGCACACATATTGATAAAACTTATCAATGGAAATCACGAAAATTGGTGAAGCACAAATTCTAGAAATCATCTCAAGAAATCCATTCAATGACACACGAATTCACCTATGCACAGAAATTGATAAATCATATCAATAGAAATCACAAAAATAGGCGAAGAATAAATTCCAGAATTCAACACACGAAATCCAAAAATCACACGAAAAAGGGGGGAGGCCTATCACACAAATGGGAGCATTAAAGCTCACCTACATATGTGTCACACGAACAAGAAGCTATCTCATGGTAGCTAGCCATTAATTTTTGACACACGAATGATCCGAAGACCATGGGGAGCTACCCCACATGTGTGAGTCGAAATCACACCGAAACAAAGAGACATCGCACAATTGCTAGTCTAAATCTTAAAATGATCGTCATGATCAAAGAGAAGTGTCAATTACAGTAAGCTAGTAAATATATGAGCTTAGCTTCATGTCCCATAACCACTAGCTTAACTTAAATATTTACGAACAAATTGTAGATCTCCACTAGAAAATTGTCACAAGAGGTTCAATCGAACAAGTCCAAGAATTAACCGACGAAGTAAACGCAAGCGTTTCATACCACTTGTTTTACTAAGTCGTTTAATTAGATTTCTCATACGAGTGAGGTAAAGGTTTGTATATACTAATAGATTGGAAATCGGTTTGAGAAAACGAGCTTTGTAATAAAATAGTGTTGAAATCGTTTTGATGAAAGAATTCTGATATTTACTACGCTTTTGGAAATCGGTTCAAAGGTGAGATTTTTGCAGCTTTTTCACCTAGGGCTTCGGTTTGGGCTGAGCCCAACCACTTATGTATTCAGTCCCAACCCCTTCTCCTCTTCATTACTTCATTCCTCATTTCCTTATACTCAAGCTTTTATATTAATGGAGAGTGGAAGAGGAAATTAAAACTCCAAGCCCTAGTTTTCTTTTACAAATCAAACTCTAGCTCCAAACTAATAGAAGAACCCAATGGTAAGCTTCTCTTCTTCTTCTCCAACTCATTCTCTTATCAATTTCAGAAATTCCTAAACCTAACTTTGGGAATATCCTTCTTTTAAAGCTTAGAATCAAGCTTCTTGAGTTGGATTTGAGGAGTGGTTGATTCTCCTTTGCTTTCAAGCATCTTCTTCAATCGTTTGGGTTCAAAGGTGAGATTTTTATCTCACATCTATGACTATAATTATCTTTGGTTGCTCTTGGTTTGGATTCAATCTATTTGGGAACCCAAACGATTTCACCTTTGAACCAAGATCTTCAAGAGTTTGATTCACACGCTCAGTTTGTCCATCGGACTGGGGATGATAAGCGATGCTAAAATTAAGCTTCGTTCCTAAAGCTTTTTGAAGACTCTTCCAAAATCCACTAGTAAACAATGGATCACGATCACTAACAATAGAAGTAGGAATTCCATGTAATTTAACAATCTCTTTAACAAAGAGTTTGGCCAAAAGAGGAACGGTTCGGTTAGACAGAACGGGAATAAAATGGGCAGATTTAGTAAGCCTATCAACAATCACCCATATGCTATCATGTTCCGAACGAGAACGGGGAAGGCCATCAATAAAATCCATGGAAATCTAGTCCCACTTCCAAATTGGAATTTCTAAAGGTTGCAATAACCCACCGGGCCTTTGATGTTCGGCCTTAACGAGTTGGCAAGTCATGCAACGCTTAACAAAGTTAGCAATATCAAGTTTCATTCCCTCCCAATATTAAAGTCGCTTCATATCCGCGTACATTTTACTACTACCGGGATGAATGGTAAATTCAGAACGATGGGAATCTTCTAAAATATCTTTACGAAGATCACTAATATTTGGCACGATAAGTCTACCAAATTTCCGAATGCCGCCACGAGAATCGATATTAAAGTCTTTCAAACCTTCAATATCAATTTTATCCTTAATATTTTGGCCAAGAAGAGCCAATTCGGGATCTAGCCTTTGAGCTTCAAGAATGCGGTCCAAAAGAGAAGGATGAGCCTCAAGGCTACATAAAACAAGAGATGAGCATAAATCGGAAACACGGTCTCGAATTTCGCAAGTGGATAAAATTTTGAGATCGTTCCATTCGGATAGCATCATAGAAACAACTGCTTGTTGTTTACGGCTAAGGGCATCGGCGACACGATTACCCTTGCCGGGGGTATAAAGAATATCAAGATCATATGGTGCAAGGAACTCGAGCCAACGCTGTTGACGCAAATTAAGTTCCTTTTGAGAAAACAAGTATTTCAAAGACTTATTATCCATGTAAAGAATAAATTTCTCTCCCAATAGATAATGACGCCAAATTCAAAGGGCGAAAACAATAGCCGCGAGCTCTAAATCATGAGTGGCATATCTAGTCTCAGCAGGCTTCAATTTCCTAGAAGCATAAGCAATAACACGTTCTCTTTGCATAAGAACGACACCCAAACCAACGCGACTAGCATCCGTATAAACAACGAAATCCCGATTCCCCTCGGGAATAACAAGAATAGGAGCATCAGAAAGAAGCTCTTTTAATTTCTGAAAAGATGTTTCACATTTGTCCGACCAAATGTATTTAACACCTTTCTTCGTTAAGTTAGTGAGAGGCACGGCAATCTTAGAAAAGTCTTTGATAAAACGGCGGTAATAACCCGCCAATCCAAGAAAACTACGAATCTCCGTCACACTCTCCGGTCTCTTCCAATCTTGAATCGCTTCAATCTTTGAAGGATCCACGGAATTTCCGGATTCGGAAATAATATGACCGAGAAACTTCACACGAGATTGCCAAAAATGGCATTTAGAAATTTTTTCTTTCAAACGATTACTCCTAAGAGTTTCCAACACAATCCGAAGATGCTTCTCATGCTCCTCCTTGGTTTTTGAATACACAAGAATATCATCAATAAAGATGAGGACAAACCGGTCGAGGAAGTCTTTGAAAACTCTATTCATAAGGTCAACGAAATAAGCCACAGCATTCGTTAGACCAAATGGTATAACGAGCCATTCATAAGATCCATAACGAGTACGGAACGATGTCAAAGGAATGCTATCCTCTACAATACGAAGCTGATGAAAACCAATAGCTAAGTCTAATTGTGAAAAGACTCTAGCACCACTAAGTTGATCGAATAGATCATCAATCCGAGGTAAAGGATATTTATTTTTGATAGTAAGATCATTAAGCTTGCGGTAGTCAACGCAAAGCCTAAGTGTTCCATCGGATTTCTTCACAAAAATAACTGAAGCTCCCCAAGGCGAGGAACTAGAGCGAATAAATTGCTTCGTCTCCAATTTGGATAATTGTTTGCACATCTCCTCGTTTTCTTTATTGGTCATACAATAAGGAGGGCGAGTGATAGGTCGAGCTCCAGGAATGAGATTAATTCTGAACTCAATTGCTCGCTTAGGTGGTAATCCTAAAACGGGCTCGAATATGTCAGAAAATTCATGAACGATGTGAATAAGAGAAATAATATCACCCTCATCATCATCATCATCATCACGAGGATTTAAAGAATATAAAGATACAACCAAGCTGGAATCCGAATCTTTAAGATTAATAGAAATCTATTTAACAGATTGAGGATGTCGAAGATGAATAGTCCGCTCAGGACAGAGGATATGAGCTTCATAACGGATAAGCCAATCCATTCCCAAAATCATTCCAAAGCCTAAATAACGCATGACATGCAAATCGGCTCGGAAAGAAAAATCACACAAAATAATCTCGATATCTTTACACAATAAACTGATTGTCGCGGATCCACCAACCGTATTCGCCATTCTCAAAGAAGTCATTAAACACAAAACATCCAAAGAAAAAGTATCAACAAGTTGTTTTGATATAAAAGAATGGAACGCACCCGTATCAAAAAGAACTCGAATAGGATGATCACGAAATAAAATAATTCCATCCAGAATAGAATGAGAAATACCTTGGCCACGAGATATGTTACCAGGGACTTGAGCAACATTAAGCTTTCCCTCCTTCCTATTTTGAAGTTTGGGACATACATGCATAAAATGGTCTGGGCTTTTACAATAGTGACAAGTACGAGGCTTTGAATACTTGTTCGCAAAATGGTCTCTGGAACCACAGTTAAAGCATTTCCCTTCAGTAGAGGAAAAGGTCTTTGCAGCAGGAGTTTCTTTCCTCCCTTTCTTATTGGGATAAGGACCTTTGAATTATTTTGGCCTCTTCTTGTTGTTGAAGTTTGGTTTGGAACCCACCACTTCAACATCATTCTCCCTATCCGCCTCTTCAAGACGAAGAGCGATATCTATGAGTTGGTCGAAAGAAACTTCTAACTTTAGAAGTAATGGCTTCTTGAGATTTTTGTTTAAGCCATAGACGAACCTCTGGTTCTTCTTTAAAGGTTTGTTGATGTATTCAACCCTATATTTGGAAAGCGACTCGAAGGAGGCGACTTAATCAGTCACGGAGGACTCACCTTGAACAAGGTCTATAAATCGTCGAGCCAATGTCACTTTCTCTGCTTCTGGTACAATTTTCAACTCCAAGCATTCCCGGAATTTCTCCCAGGTGAGATCTACTTCATTAATCTTAGAAATAAGAAGCTCGTACCAGTCCAATGCTCTTTCTCGGAGCATTCTAGAGGCCACCTGAACTCGGTGAAGGTCAATAAGATTCATGCGAGAAAAGATTCGATCGCATGACCTTAGCCAAGCTTGTACTTCAATAATAGTTTCGGAACCTTTGAATGGCTCCCCACTCAAATTAGTGTAATCATTGCACAAGCGTGCAAACCCCGACTTTGGGTGAGTAGGTTCCGGGTTAGCTCCAACTGCTTGAGCATTCATCACTAAATCAAGAAGCTGTTAAGCAGTCATAAAAACTCCAGACTGTGTAGGAGTGCTAGATGGTACGGCTCTGGGGCGGCCTGGTCTAGACATTTCTCTTCCTTTAGAAAGAAAGAATAACAAGAAGAAGATTATTCACTAATGAATATCAAGCAATCTTGATAGATAAAACAAGGAATCATAAAAGAAAATAGGATGAATCGGTATGAAGACTCGAATAAAATCCTAAAGCACGACTCCTAAGAAAGATTTAGGATGATGATCCTTGTTATAATATTCCATATTGTTCCAAAGTTTGTCTTTGATACCAAACTGTGGCACCCCACCTCTATACCCACGCTAGCCAAGAACATTACGGTGAATGCTGTCAACTAGCACAGAGAATAAGGCTGTTGAGGAGCGACCATCCGTGTAATTGCTTTGCGCGAGCGTCGATATGTCAGGTAGTATAACATGCATTTCTGAAATCCAACATGCCGACACAAACTCAAGGCTACTACACAGTGGCTATAATATCTTCAGAAATAAATATAGAAATAAACATAACGTAAATCAGTCACAGACAATTCATATCACAAAGGCGGAAATAGATATGAATATTACACTAGGAAGTGTACATCAGAGTAGTGGTCTAAAAAGATCCACAATATCATAAAAGAATAGTTACACGAACTACACAGAAGAATAAGTATACATTATGGAGTCTATATCTCAAATGTGTACAACAAAAACTACTAGTCTAAGTAGTTAACCAAAAGTCAAGGAGGTAATCCCGGATGTAAAGTCAAGCAGAAGCACCTGTAACATCTCGGTCTGACCCGAGTATCATTTAATAAGAAAATAATAAACGGATCAGTCTAACTATAAATATCAGATGAAACGATATAGAGTAAGAGATATGACTAAACACATAATAATCACAATGCCAAGCTGTGATATATATAAGTAATTGAAAATCAACAAGAGATTATCATCAAACCTACACAAGAATCAAAGGAAATGTCATACTCCTTATTTCGTTCACCAAACCATAAATATTGACGATTATATCAATGTCAATCACAAAAGTCAATGACACACAAATTCACCAGTGCACACATATTGATAAAACTTATCAATGGAAATCACGAAAATTGGTGAAGCACAAATTCTAGAAATCATCTCAAGAAATCCAGTCAATGACACAAGAATTCACCTATGCACAAAAATTGATAAATCATATCAATAGAAATCACAAAAATAGGTGAAGAATAAATTCCAGAATTCAACACACGAAATCCAGAAATCACACGAAAAAGGGGGGAGGCCTATCACACGAACGGGAGCATTAAAGCTCACCTACATATGTATCACACGAATGAGAAGCTATCTTATGGTAGCTAGCCATTAATTTTTGACACACGAACGATCCGAAGACCATGGGGAGCTACCCCACATGTGTGAGTCGAAATCACACCGAAACAAAGAGACATCGCACAATTGCTAGTCTAAATCTTAAAATGATCGTCATGATCAAAGAGAAGTGTCAATTACAGTAAGCTAGTAAATATATGAGCTTAGCTTCATGTCCCATAACCACTAGCTTAACTTAAATATTTACGAACAAATTGTAGATCTCCACTAGAAAATTGTCACAAGAGGTTCAATCGAACAAGTCCAAGAATTAACCGACGAAGTAAACGCAAGTGTTTCATACCACTTGTTTTACTAAGTCGTTTAATTAGATTTCTCATACGAGTGAGGTAAAGGTTTGTATATACTAATAGATTGGAAATCGGTTTGAGAAAACGAGCTTTGTAATAAAATAGTGTTGAAATCGTTTTGATGAAAGAATTTTGATATTTACTACTAGTATTGAAACCTTTATATTTTTAAAGTGACAAATCACAAAGAAGATTATAGGAACAATTAATCACTAAAGTTCACATTCGAAGACGTGAATAAAATCCAAAGAAATCGATACGGAATCCATCAAAATGGACATTCCCAAAAATCACGAAGAAAATGTCATCAAAGTCGATAATAAGTGATAATAACAAAAGGGAATCAACACGAATCGATTAACATTGGAAATTCAATCCAAAAAGGCAAAATGGACTCAAACAGCAGGTTCAGTCGATTGAACAGAGTTTTCAGTCGACTGATCCTATACCTGGAAATTTTCTTGGTTCAGGAAACTTTCTATTTCCAGGTTCAGTCGACTGAACAGAGGATTCAGTCGACTAAATCATGCCTAGAAACTTTCGGGTTCCAGGTTCAGTCGACTGAACAGACTTTACAGTCGACTGAATCTTGCCTGGGCTGTTTTTCAGCCTATCCAAATGAAGAGCAAACTCTTCCAGAAAGCAACCGGATGAACATTGGCTCTAAGGGTTTATGCCAATCGGCAACCCGGCCCTATATGCTCCTCGATGCATCACCAAAAGCATGATCAAACACCCATAAAAGGATTTTCACACAAATTTGACTTAAAAACCCAAAAATTGGAATATTCACAAAACCAATCCAAACCAAGAGCAAATTCACATGAAGAAGTGTTAGGAATTCGAACCTAACAACCAAAGATAATTATAGTCATAGATGTGAATCTCACCTTTGAACCCAAACGATTGAAGAAGATGCTTGAAAGCAAAGGAGAATCAACCACTCTTCAAATCCAACTCAAGAAGCTTGATTCTAAGCTTTAAAAGGACATTCCCAAAGATAGGTTTAGGAATTTCTGAAATTGATAAGAGAATGAGTTGGAGAAGAAGAAGAGAAGCTTACCAATGGTTCATCTATTAGTTTGGAGCTAGAGTTTGATTTGTAAAAGAAAACTAGGGCTTGGAGTTTTAGTTTCCTATTCCACTCTCCATTAATATAAAAGCTTGAGTATAAGGAAATGAGGAATGAAGTAATGAAGAGGAGAAGGTGTTGGGACTGAATACATAAGTGATTGGGCTCAGCCCAAACCAAAGCCCTAGGTGAAAAAGTAGCAAAAATCAACTTACTCCAAACATATCGAGTCTTATACTCAAAAAGGTCGCAAACGGCATTTTAAACTCAATGGGAGTGGTCCCGAGTCCTAATTCGACCGTATGAAAAGAGTAGCATTTTGGACTAAATTCCGAGTATCGATAAAATATTTAAATATAAAAATCGACAAACATGCGGGTTGTTACAGAAATACCAATTACGCTTCCGGGTCGGTGGTAACGCACACCTCGAGAAACATCCCAAAAAGAAAATCAAAAGTGGCCACCGAATCAATCCAAAAGTCGGAGTATAATATCGAAGGGATGTGTCCGATCAAGGGTGCTACCTCATTAACCCGTCAATCGTTCCTGTTTTAGCCACCTTATGCCGACTCACGGGAGTTGGGTCCACGTATTTACCTCAAAGGAAACGCCACCACCATCCTACTTCATTCGGGAATCTCCGCCGCGTACACGGTTGTTAAAGTGGTTTTCGGAGTTGGCAGAGAGTATGACAACTTCCGATCCCAGTCTCTTCAACAACCAAACGTTATTATAACTCCGCGGTTTTTTCAAAAGTTTACACTTTAGAACCAGAATAAAATATCCATTTCAAAACCATATAAATACGATATCATTTCTTTTTTAAAACCCAAATCAATATGGTATCATTTTTATTGTAAATATATCTTTTTCAAAAATCAAAGTACTTTCAAATATATATACCTTAAACCCATAGCTTCGAAAAAAAATTCAATACTTAAACGGTTTAATAATAAATTACTTTATAATGTAAATCATCTTTATAATTTCTCAAATCAATTCCAAATACAGATTTGAATTCCCAAATAAACCATTTAAATTTCCATATATTTCAAAGTTTTAAATATTCCACCATTTTAAAACAAAATTTTTAATTCATATATATATGCCAAATTCACTTTACTATTCTTTAGTTTTGAAATACTTACTTAATAAATCCAGTATCCTTTAAATAAAACTTTCATATTAAATAATTGAATATTCCTCAATTTGTTTAGACTAGATATATTCACTTAAATCATCTTAAACTCGAATTTAGTTGTAACACCATATTCTTTTGAAATCTAAATATCAATAAGATCTTAATTAAATAAAATCTCAAATCAATTTCAAAACTATCTTCTCAACTTTGACTTATAAAAATCAATATAAACTCTATATTGGAATATAATTTGAGTAAATACTTATCCATGATATATTTTAATAAAATCAACTTTATTATTTAACTTACTTCATACTTTAAACAATTTCATACATAGCTTAAAACCAAGAATTTAACTATATATAAAATAACATTTATCAAATATCCGAAATCAATATCTCATAAAACCATATATATATTTCTTCACAAAACATAGAAAATCATTTCAAAATATTTGTGTATATACCGCGGTGTCTGTATCAAAATTTTCTATCCTATGGTCAAGTGATATAGATATTTATCATTTCAAACCGTAATTTAAAATAAATTTTTTACGGTTATATATCATTTAAAACTGCAATCCCGAATGAAATGAAAATGCATAATAACTTGCTGTTTATAACACTATAAAATACAACATCCATTCATCCAATATCAACCATCGACCATTTATCACAATCATTACCCAATTCAAACAATAGTATCAATATAGAACGAGTAATAAACAACAGGTATTAACTAACACTTTATATTCAATAATAAATTAAATAACTGTTTAATTGGCAGTTTATATGCAATGAATAATTAATTAACAATTTAACTGGCAGTTTAAATGCAATGAATAAATTAAAAATTGATTTAATTTAAATAAATGAAATTAACTGAGATGATTAAAAATATGCCAAACAACCACAAATAAATTCAAAATCACATCATATACCAGTTTAACAAACATAAGAAATCTTAGAAGTTGTAAGTGGGTTAAAACACTCACCTTTTGAATTTAAATTGAATTTAAATCCAATTTAAACTCAAAAATTGCACAGTCTCCAAATCCAACCAAACCAGTCCAAAATGTCCAAAATTTTAGTACGATCTTAACAAAAAAATCATGTGTGAAACTCAGTTCGTATGCGAAAGTTATACGCATTAAACGATGTTGAAATTAAATTGAAATTAAAAAATAAAAAATAAAACAAACCCACATCCAGGTGCCACGTCATCACCTACTTCTCACCCTACAGGAATGCGTAAAAGAAAACATACACGCCCCCCTCGTTCTAACCCTAGGTTCAGCCGCCACTGGTCCTCCATTAATCACGCCTCCATGCTACGACTTTGCCAAGATCCACTCCATCGCCAGAACATCGCCGACCACGTCTACCTTTTCCTAGAGCGCGGCCTCCTCCGCCACCGTATGTAGCTGCCTGGTCGAGCTTGAAAAACGGTGAAGTAACCTCGATTAATGGTGATTATGCTAGCTGAATCGACAAACTAACTGTATGTATCGATAGCACACGATCCCCTCCACGCAACAGTGCAACCCGATCGAGCTAAAACTGAAGATCTACCGTTGATTGAGTGTGTGGCCTATGAACGGCCGGAGATTCTTCGACGTTTAACGATCAAACAAAAATCCGAATCGAAAAATGAAAAATACCAGAGGATTACGCTCATAGAGAGCTTCAACATATATATTTTTTTAATTTTTCTGAGGACATTGAAATTTTTGCTTTGGTTTTGAATTTGATTTGTTTTTTGATTTAGAATTCGTTTGTCTGCCATTGGAAATGAGGAGTTGAGAAGAAGATGTGCGTACAAAAAAATGAAAATGAGGATAATTAGGGTTTATAATAACATATTTATAGATAGATTTGAAATAAAATGGATCAGATAAAATAGATGTACGCGCTAACGACGAAATGGCCCAAAAAGCCCGTTTTGACTTCGGAACGAAATTGCATCAACCCATATATCAAAATAGATGTTTTTAAATATTTTAAATGCAATGGAACGAGTTTCAAATCTAAATTCCATTATATGAAGAAGTTATGCTAAAATCAATATTTTCAAATTGGTTTCAATTGATTTCAGTTTCATAAATTTCAAGGCATTTTGAGGTCGTACGATCAAATAACAAGTTCGATCGCTACGAAACTTGAAACCCTACAATAATTCACCGTTTCGGATCTGATGAAACTAGTTTCGTCTAAATCCGAGTCAGTGGCCAAAATGGCTATTTTTCCATCAATTAAATAAATTAATAATTAATTAATTAAATCCAATTTTTAAATTTCAATCTTAAAATTGACAAGTTTTGTCACTTTTGATTTATTTAGCCATTTATACAAATTTAAACCAATTTTCCATGTTGATTCAGTACTAATTATTTCGAAAATTGCTATCTATGCTTCCAATTTCAAAAATCCAGAAATTACAAATGTTAATTGACTTTCATCCTATTATTCAATTAATTATTATCACATGGGAGAAATTTACATTGGTTCATAGTTATTGTATTAATATTCTCTAGTTTCACCTTAATTACGATTAATGTAATAATTTAATATTAAATTCCACTCATTTGCAATAAACACAATCATTTAACTTTAAATTCAAATAAATTAATAAATCCTAGCTCCCATTCTTTTAATTCAACCAATTATCATATTATGAACATAATTTACATTATTCCCACTTATTGCCTTACTTTACATTACTGTAACATTTAATTTAGATTTATTGAAATCAATTACCAGTTTTAACTTTATACTAAATAAATGGTTAACCTAAAATAATCGTTACCATTTAACATTCAATTTCACTTACAAGCTATCATTAACAACAATTGTTTCCATTGATTTAGATTTAATTTAATAAATTAGATGAATGGGTAAAATTTAATAATTATTACTAATGCCAATTTACTACCATTCATATTTAATTACTAACTACAATTCAGTATAATTACTTATTTAGCATTGACTCAATCACATTGTAATTTATTACGTATTATTCCCTCAATTAATACAACTTTTGAAGTAAATTCCTGTTAACGTAAAAATCAGACGCTAACACCCCGATGTAGATTGAAGTTGAGCGAAAGCACCACCCGTGAACACGGGAACTGAAAACAAGTAGAGAAATCACAGAGAAAGCAGAAAAAACAACAGTTTTTATAGTGGTTCGGCTTAGGGTAAGCCAACGTCCACTTTAATTCTCTTTATTACTGAATCGATTACAACTTTACAACAATCTTCAATTACAATTCCGATGAGACAAACAACTAGAACTTTGATGCAAAAGAATTATTTAAATCCATGTAGATTGCGTTAGATTTCGTCTCGAAGTTAGTTGAGATGCCTTTCGTGCTTGAAGTGTCAAGTGAGTAGAGAATTCATCAGAGTATCGGCGCTTAAAGGGGTTGGCCAAAAGTCTCCTCCATGCTTGAGGTGGGTTGGTATTTATAGGGAAGTTCCCCCTTTAAGTCGTAAGTCGTGACCGGTCTAAAGTAAGTCGTGGCCGACTCATCTGGCCCCATGGTCTCACAAAAGTTCATTTGTACAAGTCCTAAGTCGCACACGATTCATCATCTAAGTCGCAAATGAGTCAACTGGTCCTTTTGATGCGGCATTGAACCTTCACCAGTAGCCTTAGGTCGTGGACGACTCAAGCTAGGTTGTGAGTCGTGTACGAGTTAAATGATAATCTTGTTCCCTTCAGATAATGATCCAGGTCCTGAATCGTGTACGAGTTAAGAGGTCACTGTGCTAAGTAAGGAGCAGCACCTCATTTGCTTAAGTCGCTCACGACACATGCTAGGTCATAAGTCGCAGATAGCTCTAAGTCGTTAGCTCGTTTCCTTCTTAAGTCGTGCTCTCTCTTGAACCGTTAAGTCATCTTGTCCTTGAGTCATGGGCTTCCTAAAGTAGTAAACTGTATACCCTCTTAAGTCGTAGGAACCTTAAGCCGTGGATGCCTTAGGTCGTGCAACATCCCTTCTCTTCTAAACCATTGAGTCGTAGACTTCTCTATGTCGTAAGTCGCTAAGTCCATCAACTCGTTGAACTGTTAGGTTGTCCATTCCTTGAGTCGTAGATCGTGCCACCAGCTAAGTCGCTAAGCCGTTATACTTTTTAGGTTTTTAAGCCCTTAAACTGTTAAGTTGTTTGACACCTTAAGTCGTCCAACCTTTTGACTCGTTGAGTCGTGCATCTTTTAACTCGTTAGGTTGATAACTCACTGAGTCGCTTGTCCATTGAGTCGCCGCCCAACTTGAGTCGTTTGCTTATTGAGTGGTTGACTATAGGAGTTAACATTTGCCCCACGAAGTACACGCCTAAGTCGTAGGTCGTGTGCTTCGACTTATCTTAACTCGTGTGCCGGTTCAAATTTCATTGCCTCGAAATATAAAAGGCTTAGGTCGCCTCTTCTTCAACTACTTGCTTTCGTGTTTACTTCCGCCATTAACGACCTTCGAAGCTTTTCAGAGACGAATTTGATCAGTTCACGTCATCACCAATCAAGTTCCTGCCACCTTCATCATCACACTACGTAAATAAACTCATCGCTTGCTTAATTTCACAATTACCGTTACCTTTCGAACATGGACTTCCCACTTTCCAACCCCAATCCAATTCCTCACACCATGCTTCATCTTGAGTCACGTTATGATTGATTGCTGACAAGCTAGGAGCGGTTTGATTGAGTTTTTAGATGGCTTGCAAGGAGAAGATGATGCATTACCATATTTCGATTCAGTTGATCCACGAATTTAGAGGAGACGATATTGTCCTACATGGGTTAATGGGTTAGGAGTTAGGAAGATAATGGGTTATTGATTAGATGAGAGGTTTGTTGATGAAGCGAAGTGCTGACTTGGACATGACTCAATAATTTTAGGCGATCTACGATCCCTCTCGACTTAACTAGATACGACATAAGCTTTGAGTCGTGGCCGAGCTAAGGCTTAAAGAAATTCTCGTTACTTTGAACTGAAACCTTCTCTCCTTAACACGCTTTGCGGCTTATTGGACCAACAATTTAAGTAGCCAACGACTTAACTTGCAGGAAACCTTTTAAGTCGTGGACGATTTATCTTTTAGGTCGTGGACAACTCAACCTTTAGGCCGTGGACGACTCATCACTTGAACGATCTTATACTTGCCAAATTGCTTCCTTTAGCCTAAGCCAATTGCATCCCACCCTGTTAGGTTGTGAATGACTCATGACTTTGAGAACTTTAGACTGTGACTCAATGTACTGAACAAAAATTTGAAAACTTAGAGATGTTGGTAGAACTTGATTGTATTTCCAATTTGAATTTCCAGGATAAACTGCTTGAACTTTGAACTGTTTAATCTTTAAACTGTTAAACTTTGTTGCATTCTCTCACAGATCACTTTTGACTTGCAAGCTAACAATCTGTTCAGCACATCATTTACAGAAAATTAGGACGAATATACTACCACTGATTGCCCACATCAAATGGCAGATTAGTGAACAACAGATAATCAACTTAAATAGATTGTGTGAACGAAGTGCTTTTAAATCATCAAATTCAAGTAAAATATTAAAGCAACATTGAAATAGTCAACTGAAACTGCCCAGTTTGCACTAATACTATACCTGAACTTTGAATTAATAAGTCCTGAAATTTGGTAATCGATTAATTGTCGACTAGTTTAATTCCAGTTATATTTACTTGTTATTATTATTATTAGTTCTGCACAACACTTCACACTTTTAGGAAACGTGCACCTTCACATTTGAATATCGAGTTGCTTGTGTAGAATGACTTCTTAGCAAGAAGATATAACAGCCCAGGCTGGAGAGGCCACTCTTATTCCAGCTCCATTAGTCAATCCTCTAGAAAGAGCCCCTACCACCTTATCGTACAAAGCTTTTCGTCAGTTGTGTGGTCAGTTTGGCATTGCTGAGGCAGATGCCATTCTTCTTGAGAAAAGTGACACTGCTGATGTGGTGCCTACTGGCTTTGTAGCGGTTAACCGGCAAATGTGCCTAAGCGGGGCCATTCCCCCTTTCAACGACTTTCTCCAGAATCTTCTTCTTCGACTAGCTACCTCCCCATTCCAGCTAAACCCCAATGGCTATGCCATTATGATGGGGTTGTGCATGCTATTTAGGAGAACATTTGACCGACTTCCAAGCTTTGACGAGATTTGCTTCCTATGCTCCTTTACTAGGACTAAGGATCATCCTTCTATCACCGTCGTGAGAAGTGCCCGAAATCGTAAATTGATCGTTGGCCTCCCTGACACTGCCCATGGGTTCTTAACTCAATTCTTCTATGTCCGTTGCCCCCCGGGGTTTTATGCTGTGTGGAGGGAAGGAAGTAAGATCATGTACCTCTTCTATACTTTGAGTTTTGTGAAGTCCGAATTGCCAAGTGCTAACTTCATTTTTTCATTTCAGCGCTTCCCCCTGCTTCTAGAGATCCCAGCCAAAAGCCAACTCTAGAGAGGCTCGTGGCTGTACCCGTTGAAGAGCGGGATATGAAATTTTTGTTGAACGACGAATTCCTTCACCAGTTCGGACTTCTTCACCCTTCTCGCTCCACACACCCCCATGAGGTACCAGACTCCCCACCTAAAGCATTAGATGCCCCAGTTTCTTCTGACGAACCCATACCAAAAGAACCTGCCTCCGAGGCTTCTCTGGTGAAGTGCTCCACTACTGTTGATGTTGCGGGGTCGTCTGGCAAATACACACTTGCCCCAGTCATTGAGGAAGAAGAGACTCAGGGATCTCCCCAACGTTCACAGAAGTCTGGCGAAGAAGCCGGGAAAACAAGCCCTGTCTGGCAGAGCGGGGATGACACTTTCGAAGGATTGAGCGATCTCTTCGCCACCTCACAGGAGATCTTTAAAGACAACCCTGTCACTACAAGGGTTTCTTCTTCAGTAGTGGAAGCGACTTCTTCTTTGCAACAAGCTCCGTCTACCCAAGAGTTGACGTTAACTACTATCCCCACGACTACTCCGCAATCGAAGAGTGGTTCGTAGTTTGATGCGCGTAGTTTGCACATCACACACACTTAGAATCTTTCGGCATTTTCATACACCTAATTCCTTGTACTTTGAAGATTCTACAGTTACACTTCTTTTCTCTGAAGACTTTTAAGACTTGTCTCTTTTTTTTATTTCAGATTCTCCGATGGGACGCATCGGCTCTTACTATGACGACTTTCAGCGCCACGGGAGGCGTAGTCAATATGATTATAGGTGCTACCTTCCCGTTCACAGAGAAACCGATGAAGAGAGAGCATCTCGAAAAGCTCAGGAGAGGAGGGCTCAAGAAGAGCGTTATGAGAGAAAAGAAAGGGAGGAGCACCATGATTCTTCCCAGAGAGGTGACGATTCTCACAAGAGAAAGTCGCATGATGATCGGGGAAAAAGCCACATAGTTGAGGACCCGAGCAAGCGTGCCTGGCACAGTGAAAAGCATGCTTCTACAACTACTGAAAAGGTCACTGCCCCCGTCTCACTTGACATTCCTTCTGGCTCTCCTGCTCTCGGGAAGACAGACATTCAGACAATAATCAGCAGGCCTAAATTCCAAGTTGGATCAGGCCCGGCTACTCTGCAAAGCCGGTTCCTGCATTGGTGCCTGAAGGGAGTGCGGTTCGATCTTGACTTGGTCCCTATTGACAAGCCTGCCATGCTACGAAATCTCGACGCCATCAGGCTTGATACTGAAAGGATGTCGAACTGGCAAAAGCTTGTTGACGAGCTTCAAAGGGTCAACCGTGCGAATATAGAGGCCATGCTTACTATGGAGAATGATAAGGCCGAATGGCAGAAGGTTCTTGAGCAGCATGATACCGAAATGAGGAGCATCACTACTTACAATGAAGAGCTTGAAGCGAAAGTTGAGGAACTTAAACAAGAGCTTGCTACTTCTTCTATCTCATATACTCAAAAAGAAGAAGTACTTCAAAAGCAAGTTCGCGATGCTCACGCCGCTCAGCGACATGCCGAGGCACAACTTGAAGCTGAGCAGAAAACAGCGGGAAGGTATCGTGCTGAGGTTACAGAGTTACGGGAGAAAGTCAACTCTCAGAAGGCGGAAATTCAAATGTTAAAGCTTCAACTCTCCAAAGCGGAAAGAGAGCGTGACGAGGCTATTGCCGGTAGAATTGCAGCCGAAGAATCTCATGAGGCAAGGAAGACCAGCATCAACTCAACATTATTTGACTTTTACCTGCACAGCATTTTGGGGCACGGTATTCTCGCCTTTCTAGGCCCCAAATATGAAGTTACACTGGATGAAGTGTGGGAGGCTGCACTTGACATGCTTGGCGGTAAATGTGCTGGCTATGCCGAATCAGCTCTTGAGGAGCATTACTGGATGAAGATGCTCGCGCTGCTCTCTCCAAGGGAAAAGAACAACTTGCAAAATTAAGAGCTGAAATGGCAGAAGGGGAACGGTTAGGAAAAACTACTTCAACTATTCCAGTCTAGCCTTCTCCTTCGGCCGAAATCGACATTATTGGCTCCAGTTCTCATTCTCCATCCCTGGTCAAAGTTACAACTGAGATTACAAGTACATAGGGTGGAGATGAGGGTGAAGAGAGCGTCGAAGCACAGGCTTATGAGGTTGATATCAGGAAGCCGACCTCTCCAGGTAACTCTACTGTTAATCTTACCCAAGTAGACTGCTCATTTGCTTCTTATGAGTTCGATGAGCTTCTCGACTATTTCCTGAACCTCAATGAGCCTTTATCTCCTCTCTTTACTGACTTTAACTTCTTTTCTTCTGTAGAGAAAGCATCGAGCATTGTTCAAACTTCTCCTCCTCCAATTATTCCTCCTTCGGTTCTCCAGGTCACTCCTCCGTCCGCCTCTCAACCCGGGTCGCAAGAGGAGAAAATAGAAGCTCTTCATGGCTTAGATGATCCTATTGCTTCTCAAGAACATGGGGGAGAAGGGCTTGGAGAAGTCAATGAGTCTCTGGAGCGAACCACTTCTGATAACATAAAATTATCTGCTCTTGTTACTCCAGGAAGTGAGTCTTCTTCAAGGAGAAGGAGGAAGCGTGCCACTTCCAAGAAGAGAAGGAAAGGCATTCTTGTTTCTGAAGAGGAAACGAAAGTTGATCCGGTAGTAACCCCTCTCTCCTTCATCCCCGACTCTCCCAAGCCATCTTGAAAAGCTGCCTATTAGGTCAGGTGAAGGCTCTAAGGGTGGTGGCAAGAAGAAGTAAGGGGTCCTGCTTCGATTTATCTTTACTTTTTGCTTTTTGCATGTACTAGCCGGAGATTGTGTGGGTACCGGCCTCCGCTTTTCTTTTTCTTTTTATTTTGAAACCTGTACCTGTACAAAATTTTGACAGGGTTGAATAAAATGATTCTTTTTGTTTGTACAAACTTCTGTCTGTATCTGAGAAAGCATTTACAATTCATTTTCGTACAAGTTTTTTTATATGATATTGCAGTGAGCTTGTGGTATGTCGTTCAAGCGTAATTTTTACCAATGTAGCTATACCTTATTGCCCCTATACCATAAGCTCGTTGCAATATTTTATACTTTGAGGGGACTTGTACTCTTATTTTCTGGAATAACTATTCCATACTTGAAGGAATACTATTCTGCTCAAAATAGAGTACTGCTCACTCCATATGGGTTCCTACGCTTCATCCTTCGAAGATATCACTTTTTCTTTTATTCTTTCACACATTTTTACCAAGTGAATTCTCCTATGTGGTAAAGCGGACCTCTGAAGGGAACTTTAACTTCTTTTTGAGGAAGAGTATTTTCAAGAATAGAAGAACCAATCTTCCTTTGAAAGCTAAAGTGTGCCTATGAAGAGGGCTTCCTTTTTTTATATTACGCCTCGGTGGAGGGCATTTGATCTTTGCTTTGCATTTCTGACGAAATGCTTCTTTGGAAAGTTGTACCTCTGAGGAGGGCTGTTTCACGTTTCAACACTTTGAAGTTTTATTTCAATCTCGGTGAAATGTGTGCCTCCGAAGAGTTGTGCCTCCGAGGAGGGCTATCCACGTTTCAACACTTGGAAGTTTTATTTCAATCTCGGTGAAACGTGTGCCTCCGAAGAGGTCTTTCTGCTTGATTGCACCTCTGGGAAGAGGTTTTTTGTTTGATTGTGCCCCTGGGAAGGGGTCTTTTGGTTTGATTGTGCCTTTGGGAAGAGGTCTTTTGTTTCTGCCCCTTGGGAGAGGCTTTTATTTTTCCCTGTTTGCTGGGAAGTGGGCCTCCGAAGATGGCTTCTCACATTTCGTCTCACGGGAGTGTATCACCGATCATGGTGAAATGTGTGCCTCTGAGTAGGGTTACTGCCTGGAAGTTTGGAGTTTCTTTCTCTCGGTTGGACGGATTCACGGGAGTGTATCGACCGATCAGTCCGCAACTGTGTATCGAGAAAGATCTCTCTTTTTCTGGTTTAGCCCGCTCGAGGTCTTTTAGCATTTCAACTGTGGTGAAATGGGCCTCCGAAGAGGGCTTTTCACGTTTCAACACTTGGAAGTTTTATTTCAATCTCGGTGAAACGTGTGCCTCTGAGTAGGGCTTTTGCTTGGAAGTTTGGAATTTCTTTCTCTCGGTTGGACGGATTTACGGGAGTGTATCGACCGATCAGTCCGCAACTTTGTATCGAGAAAGATCTCTCTTTTTCTGGCTAGGCCGGCTCGAGGTCTTTATCCTTCGAAGAGTTGTGCCTCTGAAGAGGGCTTGTGCCTCCAAAGAGGTCTTCTGCTGTTTAATGCTTGCTCGCCCATGTCTCTTTGCCATCTATTCATGTTGGCGATCTCTGTTGTCTTTCACAAGTGTCATCCCTTTTTAGTTACCAATAATTTCCCTTATCCAAAGAAATATTCTTCATAGTTAAGCGAGTTGGTGGTGGTAGACACAGGCTATTTAACTGGTTGTTTGTTTGTTCAAATATTTGCAGTTAGTTAGAAATGGTCCACTTCCATCCACATTGCAAACTTTTGTTCGAAGCCCTTCTTTTGTAGGATTTGAGTATGGAAATTTTGAATGGTTTAGTGTTTGCTTGCTGAGTGATGCTGGAGATCGCTTGGTCTTACGATGGGTAAGCTTTGCTTTTATGGCCTACATTATTAAATCGACATTTTAGTGACACAATTAACATATTTTATATGTCGAAATAAAACAAAGCAGTTTATAATAGTAGAGAACACAAGATTCATAGTTGTTCGGCCAAAATCTGGGCCTACATCCACTTTATAGCTTTTCATTATTCACTTGCTTTACAATTTCTTTCAATACAAGAATCATATATTCGCAATTCTTTTACAACATTTCAGCAATGCTTTCAAGTAAAATAGGGACGCAAATGATTGCTGTTCCAAGCTCTTGGGATTGGTTCTCCTTCGACAGTTGTGAGTTTGAATGTGCCATCAAGGAGTTTCGCGCCTATAACGTATGGCCCTTCCCAGTTTGGGCCAAACACACCTATGGCTGTCATAATTCTCTTCAGGACTAAGTCCCCAACTTCAAAGCTGCGCTGACGAACTTTGGAATTGAAGTGCCTGGCTAATCTTTGCTGGTGAGCTGCAATTCTAAGTCTAGCCTCTTCTCTTTTTTCATCGAGGAGGTCAAGTGCTTCTAATTGCAATTTTTTATTCTCATTTTGATCAAAATGGATCCTTCTGTGTGAGGGGACTTCAGTTTCCACTGGAATCATCGCTTCTGATCTGTATGCCAATGAATATGGAGTATGCCCAGTCGCAGTTTTGTGGGTGGTTATGTATGCCCGTAATGCAAACGGTAACTTATCGACCCAACCACCTTTTGCTTTTTCCAGCTGCTTTTTGATGGTTGATTTGATTATTTTGTTTACTGCTTCCACTTGCCTGTTTGTCTGCGGATGAGCCACTGCTGAGAAGCTTTTTCGGATCTTGAATCGTTTACAGAAATCTTGGAACTCCTCACTTTCAAACTGAGTACCATTGTCTGTGATTATCTTCTAAGGCACACCATACCTGCAAATGATATTTTTAGCCACAAAACTTATCATTTTCTTAGAGGTAATAGTAGCCAATGGTTCGGCTTCAGCCCATTTAGTGAAGTAATCAACAGCAACGATAGCATATTTAATTCCCGATTTGGCAATCGGCAAAGGCCCAATGAGATCTATTCCCCAGATGGCTAACGACCATGGACTGACCATTTGTGTTAGCTCAGTGGAAGGCGCCCTATGAATTTTAGCGAATCTCTGGCATTTATCACACTTTCGGGAATAGTCAGCAGCATCCTGATTAATTTCTGGCCAAAAGTATCCATAACGGAGGATTTTCTTTGCTAAAGTTTGACAACCTGTATGATCTCCACATTCTCCTCCGTGTACTTCAGTCAGAATTGTCTTATCTTCTTCCTTTGTCACGCATCGGAGTAATGGCATTGAAAATCCTCGTCTGTACAAACGACCATCTTGAACTATATATCTGGAGGCTTTCCTCATCAGCTTCTGTCGTTCTTTTGAACTTTCTGGCAAAGAACCATTGAGTAAATATTCAAGTATCGGAGTCATTCATGATTCTTGCTCTTGGGATACATTCATAATCCAATCAACATCCATTTCATCTGTGCTTGGAGCTGACAAGACTTCGACGGGAACTAATCCCAATAGTTGAGCTTCACCAGTACTCGAATACTTTGCGAGAGAATCCCCCTTCATGTTTTCTTCTCGGGGTATATGGTTTATTGAATAACGGTCAAAATCTTGAAGGAGCTCCCAGGCTTTTGATAAATAGATGGGAAGATTCCCTCCTTTAGCTTGAAATTCCTTCCTGACTTGGCAAACAATAAGTTGAGAATCACTGAAGATCTGTAATGCCTTGATGTTTAGTTCTTTAGCGATCCTTAAACCAGCAATGAGAGCTTCATATTCAGCTTCATTGTTTGTCGAAGGGAATTCTAGTCTCAGCGCATAACATAGCGATCGCCCCTCTGGGGTTTCAAGGACAACCCATGCTCCGGAACAGTAATCATTCCTTGCGCCATCGACATATAATTTCCATTGGATTGGGACGCTATCAGTGACTTCTTCCTCACTATCACCCTTATCCGTACATTCTGCGTTGAAATCTGCCAAACCTTGTCAATTGATTGCTTTTCTGTGATGGTAAGTGATGTCATATTGGCTGAGTTCAATATTTCATTTCAAAAGACGGCCCGAAGTCTCAGGACGGAATAGGACTTGCTTTAGAGGTTGATCAGTGAGGACTTTGATGGGATGAGCTTGGAAATATGGCCTCAATTTTCTTGATGCGATCAAAAAACAATAGGCGATCTTTTCTAATCTAGAATAGTTCATTTCTGCCCCAGTGAATCTTTTGCTGATATAATAGACTGGGCGTTGAATCCTTGCGTCTTCCCGTACCAACACTGCACTGAGAGCATGAGACGAAATCGCCAAATATATGAAGAGATCTTCACCACTGTCAGGCTTTGAAAGTATCGTAGGCACTTCCATATGATGAACCAACTCATCAAATGCTTTCTGACATTCAGTAGTCCACTCAAAGTTTTTTCTTCCTTTCTTCAGAGCATCAAAGAATGGAATGCATTTGTAAGTAGCTTTGGAAATGAACCGACTCAAAGTAGCAACCTTTCCATTGAGACTTTGCAATTCCTTCTTCGTTCTAGGAGCCTTGACCTCTCCTAGGGCAGTGATCTGAGCTGGATTGGCTTCAATACCCCTAGCGCTCACAATGAAACCCAAAAACTTTCCGGACTCCACTCCAAATGAACATTTCAGGGGATTAAGCATCATTCTGTACTTTTGGAGTACTGCGAACATCTCTGCTAAGTGATCGATGTGGTCCACTGCTTTCTTAGACTTTACTAGCATACCATCAACATAAACTTCCATTGTCTTGCCAATCTGCGGTTTAAACATGGCATTAACAAGCCTTTGGTAAGTTGCCCCTGCATTCTTGAGGCCGAAAGGCATGACCTTGTAGCAGTAGAGACCAACATCTGTGATGAAGCTCGTATCCTCTTGATCTGGTTCATGCATCATAATCTGATTATATCGGGAGTATGCATCCATAAAAGATAACAATTCATGTCCTACCATCCCATCCACCAACTGATCGATCCTGGGCAGCGGGAAACAGTCTTTGGGGCAGGCTTTGTTCAGATCTGAAAAATCAATGCATACTCTCCACTTTCCGTTAGCCTTTTTCACCAGCACTGGATTTGGTACCCAATTTGGATAAGTAGATTCTCTGAGGAAACCGTTCTCCATGAGCCGATCCACTTCTTCTTTTAACGCTGTCGTTCTCTCAGGACCCTGAGTTCTTCTCTTCTTTTTCACAGGTGTAAACTTTGGATCAATGTTCAGCGTGTGTGCTGCAATCTCTGGGGATATTCCACACATGTCAGCATGAGTCCAAGCGAATACATCCAAATTAGCCTTCAAAAATGAAATCAGAACATTCTGAACTGTTGTGTTGAGTTGTGAACCCACATTAAGCACTTTGTTTGGGTCCTTTGGGTAAACGGGCACCGACACTGTTACCTCTACCGGCACTACCCTATTCTCCCCTGCACTGGCTTTCCTTGGATCCATCTCTCTTCGTGCACCACTACATTCGCCAGTGCATGGTCCACCCTGTAATTGCTACAAGGTTGGTTCTTTGATGCGGACCGAAGCCGCCGCACCTTTTCCCATTTCTCTTTTCCTTGATTCTCGCAACTCTGCAGAGTAACATTCTCGCCCCGCATCTTGGTCTCCCTTAATCACACCAACTCCGTTATCTGTGGGGAATTTTAGAGTTAGACACCATGGAGCAAGAACAGCTTTGAATGCAGCAAGAGTTGGTCGGCCTAAAAAGGCATTGTAGGTAGAGAACTCTTCAACAATTATAAAGGTTTGCTTTCGAGCCACCTTCCTCAGTCCCTTTCCGAGTTCTACAAACAAATCTATGGTCCCAATCGGTTGTTTGGGTTCTCCAGCAAACCCAGCAATCTTAAGTGATGAAGCTTGAACATAGGCCATTGGAATTTTCATTTGATCAAAGGTCTTCTTGAAGAGGATGTTGCATGAAGCTCCACAATCAACTAGAACTCTTCTCACAGTTGTCGGCCCAATACCAGCGCATATGACCAAAGGATTTATGGTCGGAGCCTCGATACCTGAAGAATCCCTGGCACTGAACACAATATCATCTGTGGAAGTCTTTTGCTGCTTTAAAGGCGCATCATTCTCTAAAACAAAAACATTCTCTTCAGCTGGTACATGCCTCAAGGCCCGGGCATACCTTTCCATCTCTCCCCAGCTTTTGCCTGCTGGGTGAGGTCCTCCAGTTATTATATTGATAACGGGTCTTTCCGATTCATGCTCTACGGCCTTCTCACTTGAGGCAGGACGGTGAGCGGGAACTTGTTGTCCTTGAGTTGACGAAGCTGGGGCATTTCTGTTCCTTTTCACATACTGCTGGAGTTTGTTTTCCTTCAAGAGTTGTTCAATTACCTCTTTCAACTGATGACATTCGTTGGTGTCATGGCCGGGCTGGTTGTGGAACCGGCAGAACCTTCCACTTTTTTTCATTTTAATCGCAACTCTCATTTTAGGTGGTGTCGGATAATTGACATCATCTTTGGTTGCAAAGAAGATGTTTTCAGGGGTATCGGTCAAGGGTGTGAAACTGAAAGAACGGCCTTTCTTAGCGTCTCCCTGTTTCTTTCCACCATCATTTCCCCTTTTCTGAGTGTTAGGTTCTTTCTTGTTCGAAGGAGGACCATTGTTTCCGGCTTCTGCTGATACCACCTTAGCCGGTGTTTGGAGGCTCTCCAAGCGCATGAATTCATCTGCTTTCTGGTAGAATTTGTCAAGCGAGTTTGGTTCTTTCATTTTCAACCATTTTCCAAATTCACTCGATTTGTCAATTGCCCTCATCAAGTATGTCAGGACATGCTTGGCTCAGCATTATCTACTTCAGCCAATGCTATTTTAAAGCGATTCAAAAATGATCTGATGGATTCTCCCAGATTTTGCTCTAGACTTGATAGCGACATTATATCCTTTGCTTTAGAAGCATACAATCGAAATTGCTCCTTGAACTTCCTGGTCAAATCGGAGAATTGATCGATGGACCTGACCGGCAGCTTTGTAAACCACAATAGAGCTACACATTCTAGATAAACCGAGAAGTATCGGCATTTAATTTCATCAGACGCCCTGGCACCAGTCATATGCCAGTCGTACTTATACAGAAACTCGTTAGGATCACTCGTCCCTTTGTAAGCCGGAATAGTAGGGGGAACGAATTTCCTTGGGAACTCTGCCTTCAAGATCTTTTCAGTAAATGGAGTTTTGCTTGGAGCAAAACCCCACTCTTTCTCGTCTTCATCTCTTCGCATACTTTCTTTCATGATTTGACGAACCATACCCGAAAAATACTCTTCATCATTTAGAGGCTCTGGAGGGCACACATCAGCCACTCTCTCTGAATTCTGCCTTGACAATCGTTCACGGAGGGTCAGCTGCGGCCCTGATCCGGCAGCTTGAGGAGGAGTCCTTTCTACAGGGTCTGCGGCTCTTTGAGAAATGTTCCCTTCAACATCATGAACTCCCACAGTAGGGTTCCCATCATTATTACCCGGTTGACGGTTTGCCCCAAGTAGATCATTCAACTTACTTAAGATCAGGGCATTCTGGGCATTTTGGGCTTCCAACTGCGCATTCTGAGCATTCAATTGTTGATTCAACCCCAAAACTACGGCGTCCAATTCTGCTTGTGTAACTCCAACAGTTGGAGCTGCTCGACTTGAAGGAGGAGAGGTAGCAGTATTCTCTTGAACATTGTCGGATCTTACAGAACTTCGTTTTCTCCCAGGAGCCATTATTTCCAACAAACTTTTGGGTTTAAAAGAAGTCCTTTCAACAATCCTTCGCGGAGCAATAGTGGAAGTTTCCTGAGTTAGCTTCTCAGTGAAAGCACCAAAAATGTTAACGTAAAAATCAGACGCTAACACCCCGGTGTAGATTGAAGTTGAGCGAAAGCACCACCCGTGAACACGGGAACTGAAAACAAGTAGAGAAATCACAAAGAAAGCAGAAAAAACAACAGTTTTTATAGTGGTTCGGCTTAGGGTAAGCCTACGTCCACTTTAATTCTCTTTATTACTGAATCGATTACCACTTTACAACAATCTTCAATTACAATTCCGAGGAGACAAACAACTAGAACTTTGATGCAGAAGAATTCTTTAAATCCATGTAGATTGCATTAGATTTCCTCTCGACGTTAGTTGAGATGCCTTTCGTGCTTGAAGTGTCGAGTGAGTCGAGAATTTTGCAGAGTATCGGCGCTTAAAGAGGTCGGCCAAAAGTCCCCTCCATGCTTGAGGTGGGTTGGTATTTATAGGGAAGTTCCCCCTTTAGGTCGTAAGTCGTGACCGATCTAAAGTAAGTCGTGGTCGACTCATCTGGCCCCGTGGTCTCATAAAAGTTCATTTGTACAAGTCCTAAGTCGCACACGTGTCATCATCTAAGTCGCAAATGAGTCAACTGGTCCTTTTGATGCGGCGTTGAACCTTCACCCAGTAGCCTTAGGTCGTGGACGACTCAAGCTAGGTTGTGAGTCATGTACGAGTTAACTGATAAGCTTGTTCCCTTCAGATAATGACCCAGGTCCTGAATCGTGTACGAGTTAAGAGGTCACTGTACCAAGTAAGGAGCAGCACCTCATTTGCTTAAGTCGCTCACGACACAAGCTAGGTCGTAAGTCGCAGATAGCTCTAAGTCGTTAGCTCGTTTCCTTCTTAAGTCGTGTTCTCTCTCGAACCATTAAGTCATCTTGTCCTTGAGTCGTGGGCTTCCTAAAGTAGTAAACTGTATACCCTCTTAAGTCGTAGGAACCTTAAGTCGTGGATGCCTTAGGTCGTGGAGCATCCCTTCTCTTCTAAACCGTTGAGTCGTAGACTTCTCTATGTCGTAATTCGCCAAGTCCTTCAACTCATTGAACTGTTAGGTTGTCCATTCCTTGAGTCATAGGTCATGCCACCAGCTAAGTCGCTAAGCCGTTATACTTTTTAGGTTGTTAAGCCCTTAAACCGTTAAGTCGTTTGACCCCATAAGTCGTCCAACCTCTTGACTCGTTGAGTCGTGCACCTTTTAACTCGTTAGGTTGATAACTCACTGAGTCGCTTGTCCATTGAGTCGCCGCCCAACTTGAGTTGTTTGCTTATTGAGTCGTTGACCATAGGAGTTAACAATTCCCAATTCTCCAATTACTACCTTAGAATAAATTTTCGTTTTAAATTTACATTCACACTTCCGTTGCCACATTTATTAAAGTAACATTTAATTACTTATTTATAATAACCTTTTATCGATAATATATTCTTATAATACTAGTACGTTTTATCCTTTATACAACTACTATTTAATTATATTTATTGAAATTTATTTCAAATTTTCTAACTACAATCAATTACAACCTTACCATTGTTGCAATTAAATTGGGATTGCACTAATTTTGTTATTCATCAACTACCATTAACATTACTACCTAAATTTTCATACAGTTACTATTAATCAACGTATTATTCCATGGGTAAATTAAATGCCTGCTTTTATTTATTTATATTTTAATTTTACACCCAAATGCAAAAAATTACACTTTCTATTATTATGTTAATTTGAATCCTATTCTAGTTAATATTATTATTGATAATTCACAAATTCAACATTTCCATTTGTTTCTTATATTAAACTTATAACCAAGTATGACAATTTACATTATTTCAATAAATTGCAATATAATTTTAAATTGTAAATTTTAATTACAATTGCTATGGAAAATTTCTACATTCGCTCTAATATAAATTATAAATTTTTTATTTCTTTCTAAATCTTAAATAAAAATCTTATTAATGTAATTCATCTTAATCGTCGAATTTTACGAGTCGTTACATCTTTAGAAATTAGTATTTAAACTAAAGCCTATATAACTTGCTTTATATCAATACTAACATGGGCACTGACCAAAACTTATAGAATATAACACTTAAACATATGTAATTTTTACTGCAACTTATATATCTATACACAAGCATACCAAAGCTTAACAACTACACCTTTTAACACATATATATACACAAACTAATAGAGCTTTAAAATTATGTTTACATTAAAAAATTAAACATGTATAACTTTATATATATATAAGAACATATTATAAAAAACTTTATATATATATATAAGAACATGTGTAACTAACACGCTTAAATATGTATAAATGCTGTAGCAGGTTATAACTTAGATATACTAACATAATATTTTTTGACAGTCTAACTTTGCACTTATAAATCAGTATATAACAGAGCATACATAATATGATCATAATATACTTTTAAACCATATTATAACATAGAAATTTAAAAAAACAACCTACATAAACTACTGTTATTTGGCTGAGATAGCAGATTCAGTTAACTGAACACAGTGGTCATCGACTAATACTGAACTGAGAAACTTTCGGTTTCTAGGTTCAGTCGACTGAACATAGTGGTCAGTATACTGATATTGGCTCAAGAAATTTTCTGGTTCCAGGTTCAGGTGACTGACCTTACAATTCAGCCGACTAAACTGTCAAATGTAGTATTTTCAGCCTAGCCCCTAAGAAAGGCAAAAGAATCCTAACCGAAAGCGATCGATCGAGAAACGAAGACTAGGGATTTATGCCAAACAGCAACCCAGCCTTAAAGGCACACCAATACACCCCAAAAACATGTCCAAACAACAAAGATAGGATTTTAAAGATTTTTGACTTCAAAACATCAAAATTGGAATATGCATTAAACTAATTCAATTCAAAGGAAAATGGACAAGGAATAGATGTTAGGAATTACTACCCAACAACTATCAAAGATATAGACATAGATGTGAGTTCAAAAACTCATCTTTTCAACCCCAAAACAACAAATGAGAAGCTCTAGAACAAGCAAAGATTGATCTCTCTTCAACAACACCTCAAGAATCTTCAATCTACTATCAAAGGTGAAGTTTTCCTAAGTTATGTTATAGGAATTTCTAAATATTGAAGAGGGATTGAGATGGAGAAGATGAAGAGGATGCTTGCCTAAGCTTCTCCTTGATTTTGAGCTTGAAGTTGATAATTCCTAAGAGAATTAGGGCTTAGGAAGTTTAATTTCCTCTTTTCTCCCCCATTTTTACCTTAGCTTGAGAGTACTAGGAAATGAGGAGTGGAATGAATGAAGAGGAGTGGAGTTGGGTTATTTGTTAGGTTAGTGGGTCGAAACCCAAAGCCAAAGCCCTAAATGAAAATATCAAAATTCTACTCAACTCCAAACATATCGACGTTTATACTTAAAAAGGTCGCAAATGCCATTTTGGACTCAATGGAAGGGTCTTCAGTCCAAATTCGACTGTTTGCAAAAAGTGACATTTTGGATTTAAATCTGGCTAACGATGCTACATTTAAATAAAACATTTAAATATACAATCGTAAAATAAGCGGGTTGTTACAGACTCCCCTTCTTAAAGAAATTGCGTCCTCATAATACTTAATAAGGAAAAAAAAATGACAACCATAAAATCATATCAACACAAAAGAAAATTTGAAATAAGAAATTAACCTCAAAGAGCTCGAGAGAGTAAGTCCGGATGTGTTTGCTTGATGAATTCTCTGGATTCCCAAGAGCAATCCTTAGGATTTGAGGACCATTGAACTTTCACAAGCGGGACATCTTTATTAAAAAGACGTTTAACCTCCATAGCAATGATACGAATATGATGTTGCTCATAAGTCAAATTAGGCGACACTTCAATTTCTTCAACAACACCGGGTTCAAGAATAGAATCAAAATCTCTAAGACATTTTCGTAGTAGAGAAATGTGAAACACGTTATGAATAGTAGAAAATTGAGCCGGTAATAAAAGGCGATAAGCCAGGGAACCAATGCGTTCGGTGATGGGAAATGGACCAATATATCGAGGTGCTAATTTGCGCGATCAACTGAAACACGCAACACCCTTCATAGGTGAAACACGTACAAACACAAAATCTCCCATAGAAAATTCTAATTTCCTTCTTCGATTATCGACACAGGACTTTTGTCTACTTTGAGCTTCATACATCCTATGACGAATATGGTCAATCTTTTCTATGGCATCACGAATAAAATCTGGACCTAAAACCAGCTTCTCATCAGCCTCAAGCCAATAAGAAGGAGATCGTCATGGCCTTCCATAGAGTGCCCCGAAAGGTGCCATACGAACACTAGATTGGAAGCTATTATTATAAGAAAACTCGACAAGAGAAATATGATGTTAACGCTAAAATTTGAACGCTAACACCCCGGTGTATGAGTTGTAGTTGTGAAAGCACCACCCGATAACTCGGGAACGGATTACAAGCAGATAATAGCAGAAAAGCGGTAAACAACAACAATTTTATAGTGGTTCGGCTTAAGGGTATAGCCTACGTCCACTTTAAGTACTTTTATTAATAATCTCGTTACAAGCTGATACAATTCTTCCCAAGTACAATACACTTTGGATTACAAGAGACTTAGAACAAGTAGCCTAAACTTTGATGAAGATGAGAGTTTTTGAATCCATGTTGGATGTATGTGATCTCTCCTTGAAGTTGTTTGTAGCGTTCTTAGTGTCTTGAGAGCTTCAAGTGTTAAATTGGTTCGGAATGCAGCAGAGTATCGGCGCTTGAAGAGAGTGAGCCAAAAGTCCCCAAAATGTTGGAAGTGGTCATGTATTTATAGGAGTCTTCGGCCTTGAGTCGTGAGTCGTACCCGACTCATCGTTAACTCGTAGCCGAGTCAGGTTGGGTCGTAGACGACTCAACAGGTTGAACCCCAGCTTCGTACCAGAGCGCCTTCGATCCTCTGAATATGGAACAAGTCTTAAGTCATATACGAGTTATTCCTCTTTGATATAAGTGTCATGATAGCGGGCTACGACTTAGTAACTTTAGGTCGTGGACGAGTCATGGTGAGTCGTCTCATGTTAACACGTGGACGACCTACTGGGTTAGCTCACGGCTTGGTCCAAAGTGATAAGTCGTTCACGAGTTATCCAAACGCAACTTTCTTGATGCTAGCATGAGTCGTACACGACTCATCATTGGTCGTAACTCGTCAACGAGTTATCTCATTTCAGCATGGTATTGAACTTGTCCCTGAAGTTTTAGGTCATTCAACCTTAGCTGTAATTAGGTCGTATCATATTTAAAGTCGCACAACCTTTAAGTCGTAGGCTGTTCATTTTCTTAAGTCATATAGGCCTTAACCCACTAGGTTTCTTAACTCGTAACATTCCTTCAGTTGCAGATCTTAGGTCGTAGGCTTCTTGAGTCGTAGAGGCTTTAAGTCGTACATATCCTTAACTCGTTAAGTCTTAACTCGTATCAGCTCCTTGAGTCGTACGTTTCTTAGGTCGTAGAGAATTAAGGGTTAACATTTGCCCCTCGAAGTACATGCCTATGTCATAGGTCGTGTGCTTCGACTCATCCTAACTCGTACGTACCGACTCAAGTTCTGCTGTCTCGAACTATAAAATGCTTGAGTCGTTTCTCTTTCTCATCACTTTATCCTTAAGCCATTTCTGCCACATTCTCTAAACCTTTAAAGACGATCTCGACCCAATTCACACCCAATCCTCTCAGCAACACACAATCGTAAGCGATTTCTTCTTTCTCTTCGATCGTTGATCATTATCACCTCACCCGCTTAATTCTCCGCCTCTGGTTCGCCCCTTCGAGCCCTATGAGTTTCGTTGGATTGATTGCTGATGAACTTAGGTTTGTCTGATTTGACTTATGGCGATTCGCCATTCGAGACTATCCTGTAGTGTGATAGGGTTAAGGTTGTTGCTGTTGGAGAGGCCATTGGATTAATGGGTTAAGAGTTAGAGGGCGAAGCGGGTTGGCCGAATAGAGTAGGAGATTGCCCCATGTACGACTTAGCAACTTCCATGCGACCCAGTGGCCTTTTGCAATTAACTTTAATCCGACCTAGCAAGTTTTGCGACTTAAGTCATGAGTCGTGACCGAGTTAGAACTTAGAAGATTTCTTGTTGTTTTTGAACCGCAGCCCTCCTTCTGTTCCTTGACTTACGACCTAGAGCATAGCCGACCTAATGCATTGACGACTTAAGATTGAAACGACTTAACTTTATTCGCCTCATAATTCCAAGGTTGTAGGCGAGTTAGTGCTTAAGTCGTCTACGACTTAGCAATTGGCACTGTTGTATGGATTTTGAACTGTTGAACTTTGCTGCGTTCTTTTATAGATTCCTTTAACTTGTAGGTTAACAATCTGTTTAATATGATATTTACAGAAAATCGGGACGAATATACTACCATCGACCGCCCACATCAAATGACAGATTAGTTAATAACAGATAATTAACTTGAATAAATTGTGTGAACGAAGTGCTATCGATTTCAAGTAGAATATTAGAGCAACACTGAAATAGTCAATTGAAACTGACCAGCCTGCACTAATATTATGCTTGAACTTTAAATTAACAAGTTCTGAAATTACCGTAGTCGATCAATCGTCGACCAGTTTAATTCCAGTTATATTTACTTGTTATTTTTATCAGTTTTGCACGACACTTCACACTTTTAGGAAACGTGCACCTTCATATTTGAATATCCAGTTGCTTGTGTAGAATGACTTCTCAGGAAGAAGATGCAACAGTTCAGACTGGAGAGGCAACTGTTCTTCCGGCTCCACTAGTTAATCCTCCCGAAAGAGCCCCTACCACACTATCATACAAAGTTTTTCGCCAGTTGTGTACTCAGTTTGGCATTGCTGAATCAGATGCCATTCTTCCTGAGAGAAATAACACTGCTGACATAGCACCTTCTGGCTTTGTGACAGTTAACCGACAAATGTGCCTAAGTGGGGGTGTTCCTCCTTTTAATGACTTTTTCCAACAACTTCTTCATCAATTGGCCATTGCTCCATCCCAGCTACACCCCAACGGCTACGCCATTCTAATGGGGTTGTGTGTGCTATTTAGGAGAACACTTGATCGGCTTCCGAGCTTTGATGAAATTTGTTACTTATGCTCCTTTACCCGGACCAAAGATCATCCTTCTATTACTGTTGTGAGAAGTGCCCGAAACCGCAAATTAATTGTTGGCCTTCCTGACATTGCTCATGGGTTTCTAACCCAGTTCTTCTTCGTTCGTTGCCCCCCGGGGTTTTATGCTGTGTGGAGGGAAGGAAGTAAGATCATCCATCCTTACTTCGTTTGTTATCTGGCCTTTGTGAGACTGTCCTGCTAAGTGTTAACTCTGCTTCTTTTTATTTTCAGCGCTGCCTCCTCCCTCTAGGAATCCCAGTCACAAGTCGACTTTTGAGAGGCTTAAGGCCGTGCCGGTTGAGGAGAGAGATATTCAATTTCTGTTGAAAGATGAATTTTTGCATCAGTACGGACTTTTGCATACTTCTCGTTCTACGCGTCCTCATGAAATTCCAGACTCCCCAGCTAGAGCGTTGGATGCCTCAGTTTCTACTAGCACATCCATATCAAAAGGACCTGCCCCTGAGGCTTCGCTAGTGAAGTGTTCCACTTCTGTTGATGCTGCGGGGCCATCTGACAAACTTGCCCCGGTTATCAAGGAAGAAGAGCCTCAGGGATCTTCCCGTCATTCACAAGAATCTGGTGAAAAAGTTGAGAAATCCAGTCCTGTTAAGCAGTGCAGGGACGATACTTTCGAAGGACTGAGCGACCTCTTTGCTACTTCACAAGAGATCTTTAAAGACGATCCTATCACTGCCGGGATTTCTTCTTCAGTAGTTGAAGCTACTTCTACTTTGCAACAGTTGCCGTCGACTCAAGAGTTGACGCTAACTATTACACCCACAACTACTCCTCAATTAAAGAGTGGTTCGTAGATTGATGCGCGTAGTTTGCACATCACACACACTTAGAATTCCTGGCACTTTTATGCTCTTTTTTTTTTTAACATTTGGATGATTCTCAAGTTTTGTTTCTTTTTTTTAATTTTAGGTTTTCCAATGAGGCGAGGCAGCTCGTACTATGATGACCTTCAGCGATATGGGAAACGCAGCCAGTATGGCTATCAATCCTATCCTCCTGTTCATAGAGAGACTGATGAAGAAAGGGCTGCTCGGAAGGCTCGGGAAAGACGTGATTATGAAGAACGCTTTGGAAGACCAGATAGTCGACATGATTCCTCCCACAGAGAGAGTGACTCCCTTAAACGCAAATCTCATGATGATAGAGGGAAGAGTCACACAACTGATGACTCGAGCAAACGGGCCAAAGTTATTGAGGAGCCAATGCCTGCACCTTCAGAGAAGATTACTGCTCCTACTTCTTCTCAATCTCCTGCCCCTTCCCCTACTGACATCCAAGCAATCATCAATAGGTCATCTTACCAAGTTGGACCAGGTCCAGCCACTCTTCAACGCCGTTTTCCTAATTGGTGTTTAAAAGGAGTTCGCTTTGACCTCGATCTGGTTCCCATAGATAAAAGTGCTATGTTACGGAACCTTGATGCAGTCAGAACCGATATTGAGAGGATGTCATCTTGGCAGAAACTCGTTGATGAGCTCCAAAGGGTGAATAGGGCCAATCTCGAAGCTATGCTTACCATGGAGAACGACAAAACTGAATGGCAAAAGATTCTTAAACAGCATGATGCAGAAATGAGGAGTATTGCCGATTATAATGAGAAACTTGAGGCAGAAGTTGGGAAACTTAAAGAGGAGCTTGCTACTTCTTCCACTTCTTATTCTCAAAGGGAGAGTGTGCTTCTTCAACAGGTGCGGGATGCTCATGCCGCGCAAAGGGATGCTGAGGCCAAGGCTGATGGGTTGGAGCAGATTATAGAGGGCAATCGTACTGATATTACTCAGTTAAGAGGACAAATTGGCCTTCAGGCTGCAGAGATTGAAAAATTGAAAGCCCAGTTATCCAAAGTCGAGAGAGAGCGGGATGAGGCTATTGAGGGTAGAATTGCAGCTGAAGAAGCCCATGAAGCTACCAAAGCTGATATTGGCTCGACACTATTTGATTTCTACTTGCAGTGTATATTAGGGCGTGGCAGTCTTGCATTCTTGGGCCCCAAGTATGAGATTACCCTGGCCGAAGTGTGGGAGGCCGCACTAGATATGTTTAAAGAGGCCGGATACACTGAAGAGGAGTTGGAGGTGCACTACTTAGACTTTGAGGCTCGCGCAGCTCTTGCCAGAGGGAAGGAGCAACTTGCCAGATCGCGAGTTGAAATAGTGGGGGAAGAGCATCAAGAAGAAGAAACAAATTTGACTGCTCCTGTCCCTCCTTCAACTTCGGCCGATGCGGGCATTATTGGCTCTAGCTCTTATGTACCGATCCCTGCTCAAACTGATACTGGGGCCAAAATTACTCAAGTCACAGATGAATCGCAAGAGAGTGCTGAAGCTCCGGACTATGAAATTAACGTAATAAAGACAGCTTCTGCAGGTAATTCCACTGTAAATTTTGCTCAAGTGGATTGCTCATTTATTTCACATGGGTTTAATGAGCTCCTTGACTATTTTCTCAACCTTGATGAACCTTCATCTCCTCTCTTTACTGACTTTAACCTCTTTTCTTCTGTAGAGAAAGTATCAAGCACCGCTCAGATTTCTCCTCCTCCGGTTATCCCTCCTCCGTCTCCCCAGGTGGCTCCTCCTCCTGCTTCACAGCCCGGGTCGCAAGAGGAACAAATAGAGGCCCTTCATGGTTTAGACGATCCCATCGCTTCGCAAGAGCATAGAGACGAGGGACTTGAGGGAGGTGAGATATCTCCGGAGCGGACTCCTTCCGATGACATAACTTTGTCTAAACTTGTCACTCCAGGAAGTGAGTCTTCCTCAAAGAGGAGGAAAAAGCATGGAACGTCAAAGAGGAGGGGGAAGATAATCGCTGTTACTGAAGTGGAGCCAGAAGTTGGACCAGCTGCGCCTACCCCTCCTCCTTCTTCCCTTGTGCCAACTGACCGACCTGAAAAGCTAATCATTCGGCCGGGAAAAGGGTCCAAAGGTAGTAAAAAGAAGTGAAGATTTTAGCTTTTTGCCTTTTGCATGTACTGGTCGAGAATTGTGCGGGTACCGGCCCCCGCTTTTCTTTATTTTGAAACCTGTACCTACATTTCAATTGAATAAAATGATCCTTTGTTTGTACATACTTCTGTTTGAATTTGAGAATGCATTTATTATTCATTTTTGCACAAGTTTATTTATATGATATTGCAGCGGGCTTATGGTATGTTGTTTGAGTATTACTTTACTGATGCAGTTATACTATTATACCATGTTGCCCCCATACCTTAGGCTTGCTGCAATATTTTATACTTCGAGGGGACTTGCACTCTTATTTGCTAAAGAATAATTATTTTATTCTTTAAAGAAAATTTTTGTAGAGTACAACTCCCTACGAATAAGTTTCTACGCTTTGTCGTTCGAAGAAATCACTTTCTTTTTTTCTTTTTTTTTGCTTATGTGCATATTTTACCAAGTGAATTCTTCTATGTGGTAAAGCGGACCTCTGAAGGGTAGCTTAACTTCTTTTATCTTTTTTTTTTTTAAGATCATTTTCCAGAGTAGGTAAATTACTCTTCCTTTGAAAGTTAAAGCACGCTTTTGATGAGGATTTTTTTTTTTATGTACAAAGTTGTACCTCTGAGGAGGGATTTTTCACGTTTCAACACTTGGAAGTTTTATTTCAATCTCGGCGAAACGTGTACCTCCAAAGAGTTGTGCCTTTGAAGAAAGCCTTTTCACGTTTCAACACTTGGAAGTTTTATTTCAATCTTGGTGAAACGTGGGCTTCCGAAGAGGTCTTTCTTCTTGATTGTGCCTTCGAAGAGGTCTTTCCTTTGAATTGTGTCCCCGGGAGGGGGTTGTACCTCTAAGGAGGGATTTTTCACGTTTCAACACTTGGAAGTTTTATTTCAATCTTGGTGAAACGTGTACCTCCAAAGAGTTGTGCCTTCGAAGAAAGCCTTTTCACGTTTCAACACTTGGAAGTTTTATTTCAATCTCGGTGAAACATGGGCTTTCAGGAAGGTCTTTATTTTGTTTTTGCATTTCAACTTTGGTGAAGTGAAATTCCGAAGAGCGGTTGTTACACTCCAACTCCTGGCGAAATGTGCCTCCGAAGAGGGCTTTTGTTTTGTTTACATTTCAACTCTGGTGAAGTGAAATCCCGAAGAGCGGTCATAACACTTCAACTCCTGGTGAAATGGGCCTCCGAAGAGGGCTTTTATTTCGTTTGCATTTCAACTCTGGTGAAGTGAAATCCCGAAGAGCGGTCATAACACTTCAACTCCTGGTGAAATGTGCCTCAGAGAGGGTTTTCATCGCCTGGAAGTTACTCTCTCATGGTTGGAGGGTCATGACTCCTCCAATCTTTTTTGTTGAGTAGACAACTTTCTTTTTTGTGGCGTATGACCCATTAGAGGTCTTTATCCTCCGAAGAGTTGTGTCTCCGAAGAGGACTTGTGCTGCCGATGATGGCTTTGGTTGTTCCTCTGTTCACTTGCTTATGCCTTTTCAATGATCCTCTGCCCCCTCCTTTTTTTTTACAAGTAACTTGTTTAATCCAAGGAAGTGCGCTTCATTGTCAGGCAATTTCGTGAGAACGAGCACTAGCTTCTTAATTGGACGTTTGTTTGTTCAAACGATCTCAATTTATTAGCAAAGACCCGTTTCTGTCGAAATCATAGGCCGTTCAATTGAAGTACTTCCTATCTAGGATTTGAATTCAGGGCTTTTGTGACTTGAAATTTGGCGAGAATCACTCGGTCTTTTTATGTGCAAGTTTCACTTCCACTGTCTGCAAAAATTTAAATCGACATTTCAGCAATACATTCTATGTACTTTTTATATCGAAAATAAAGCAAACACGTAATAATAATAAGGAACGCAAGATTTATAGTGGTTCGGCCAGGAAATTGGGCCTACATCCACTTTACATTCTTTCATTATTTACTTGCATCAGTTTTACAATTGCTTTCAATTACAAGAATCATACATTCATAATTCTTTTTACAATATTTCAACAAAATTTTCAAGTAAAGTATGGACGCAAATGGTTGCTGTTCCATGCCCTTGGAATTTGATCTCCTTCAACAGTGGTGAGTTTGAATGTGCCGTCAAGAAGCTTCTGACCTATTACATATGGTCCTTCCCAATTTGGCCCAAACACACCTGTCGCTGTCATAATTCTTTTCAGGACTAGGTCTCCAATCTCAAAGCTGTGTTGGCGGACTTTGGAATTGAAATGTCTGGCTATTCTTTGATGATGAGCTGCAATTCTGAGATTAGCCTCATCTCTTTTTTCATCAAGGAGTCTAGCGCTTCAAGCTGTAGCTTTTCGTTTTCTGCTTGATTGAAATGGATTCTTCTGTGTGAAGGGACTTCTATTTCTACCGGAATCATTGCCTCTGACCCGTATGCCAATGAAAACGGGGTGTGCCCAGTCGCAGTTTTGTGAGTGGTTCTGTATGCCCATAGTGCCAGTGGTAGCTTATCGACCCAACCACCTTTTGCCCTTTCAAGTTGCTTCTTGATGGTTGACTTAATAATTTTGTTCACGGCTTCCACCTGCCCGTTTGCCTGCGGATGAGCTACTGCTGAGAAGCTTTTCCGGATTTTAAATCGCTTGCAAAAATCTTGGAATTCTTCACTTTCAAACGGAGTTCCATTGTCTGTAATTATTTTTTGAGGCACACCGTATCTGCAAATGATGTTTTTAGTCACAAAACTTATCATCTTCTTTGAGGTGATAGTGGCCAGTGGTTCAGCTTCTGCCCACTTAGTAAAATAATCTACAGCAACAATGGCATATTTAATTCCAGATTTGGCAGTTGGTAACGGTCCTACAAGATCGATTCCCCATATCGCAAATGGCCATGGACTGACCATCTGTGTGAGTTCAGTGGAAGGAGCTCTAGGAATTTTGGCGAATCTTTGACATCTGTCACATTTTCGGGAATACTCCGCTGCATCTCGATTAATTTCTGGCCAAAAATACCCGTACCGGAGAATTTTCTTTGCTAATGTTTGGCCACCTGAATGATCACCACATTCTCCTCCGTGTACCTCTGCTAAGATTGCTTTAGACTCTTCCCTGGATACACATCGAAGTAATGGCATTGAAAATCCCCGTCTGTATAACCGGCCATCCTGGATTACGTATCGAGAGGCTTTTCTCAGTAGCTTTTGTCGTTCTTTTGAGTTCCCTGGTAAGGATCCATTGAGCAGATATTCTATTATCGGAGTCATCCATGATTCTTGCTCTTGAGACATGCTCATGATCCAATCAATGTCCATCTCATCAATGCTAGGAGTCGACAGGACCTCCACTGGAGTTAGCCCCAAAAATTGAGCTTCGCCTGTGCTCGAATACTTCGCGAGAGAATCTGCTTTCATGTTTTCTTCTCGAGGAATGTGGCTTATCATGTAATGATCGAAATCACCCAGGAGTTCCCAAGCCTTTGACAAGTAGGCGGGCAGATTCCCCCCTTTTGCTTGGAATTCCTTTTTGACTTGGCATACAATAAGCTGAGAATCACTGAATATCTGTAGCGCTCGGATGTTTAATTCTTTAGCAATCCTTAAGCCAGCGATAAGGGCTTCGTATTCTGCTTCATTGTTTGTTGAAGGAAATTCCAATCTTAGTGCATAGCATAATGATCGACCTTCAGGAGTCTCAAGTACAACTCCGGCTCCAGAACAGTAGTCGTTTCTCGCACCATCGACATATAACTTCCACTGGATAGGGGAATTGTCGACCGTTTCTTCCTCACTGTTACCCTTATCTGTAAATTCTGCAATGAAATCCGCTAAAGCTTGTCCATTGATTGCTTTCCGGGGATGATAAGTGATGTCATACTGACTGAGTTCAATATTCCACTTTAGAAGACGACCTGAAGTTTTAGGGCGAAACAGGACTTGCTTTAAAGGTTGATCAGTGAGGACTCTGATAGGATGAGCTTGAAAATATTGCCTCAATTTCCTAGACACAATTAGTAAGCAATAGGCGAGTTTTTCCAACTTAGAGTAATTCATATCTGCCCCAGTGAGTCTTTTGCTGATATAGTAAACTAGATGTTGAATCCTTTTGTCTTCCCGTATCAGCGCTGCACTTAAAGCGTGAGATGATACTGCCAAGTATATAAGAAGATTCTCGCCATCACCAGGCCTAGAAAGTATTGGAGGCGTCTCCATATGGCGAATCAGTTCATCAAAGGCTTTTTGGCATTCGGGAGTCCAATCGAAGTTTTTCTTTCCTTTCTTTAGGGCGTCAAAGAATGGGATGCATTTATCTGTGGCTTTGGAAATGAACCGACTCAAGGCGGCAACTTTTCCATTGAGACTTTGCAATTCCTTCTTTGTTCTAGGAGCTTTGACTTCTTTCAAGGCAGTAATTTGAGCTAGACTAGCCTCAATGCCCCTAGCGCTGACGATAAACCCTAAGAACTTTCCGGACTCGACCCCAAACGTGCATTTCAGAGGGTTAAGCTTCATTCTGTATTTCCGAAGGACTGCGAACATTTCTGCCAAGTGTTCAATGTGATCCGCTGCTTTCTTAGACTTTACTAACATGTCGTCGACGTAGACTTCCATAGTTTTGCCCAATTGTGGTTTGAACATAGCGTTAACAAGTCTTTGGTAGGTTGCCCCTGCATTCTTCAATCCGAAGGGCATAACCCTGTAGCAATAAAGACCAACATCGGTGATAAAGCTCGTGTCCTCCTGATCCGGTTCATGCATCATGATCTGGTTATATCCGGAGTAGGCATCCATGAAAGATAACAATTCATGCCCCGCTGTTCCATCTACCAGTTGATCGATCCTGGGTAAGGGAAAGCAATCTTTGGGGCAGTCCTTGTTCAGATCTGAAAAATCGATGCACACTCTCCATTTTCCATTAGCTTTCTTAACCAGCACAGGATTTGAAACCCAATTCGGATATGTAGATTCTTTGATGAAGTTATTTTCCATGAGTCGATCAATTTCCTCTTTTAATGCTGCTGACCTTTCTGGACCTTGGGTTCTTCTTTTCTGTTTTACTGGTGTAAACTTTGGGTCAATATTCAGAGCGTGTACTGCAACTTCTGGAGATATTCCACACATATCAGCATGAGTCCAAGCGAAGACATCCAGATTTGCTTTCAGGAAAGATATCAAGATATTCTGAATTGACACATTAAGCTGTGAACCCACACTCAACACCTTATTCGGGTCCTTCAGGTCAATAGGTACCGGTATTGTCGTTTCAACCGGCACTACTCTATTCTCCCCTGCACTGGCTTTTCTGGGATCCATCTCTTTCCGTGCCCCGCTATGCTCGCCAGTGCAGTGTCCGCCACGTAATTGCTACAAGGCTGGCTCTTTGATGCGGACCGGGGCGGCCGCATCCTTTCCCATTTCCCTTTTTCTTGACTCTCGCAACTCTGTCAAATAGCACTCTCGCGCAGCATTTTGATCCCCTTTTATAACTCCTACTCCATTGTCGTTAGGGAATTTAATAGTGAGGCACCACGGGGCTAGGATAGCTTTGAACGCTGCGAGCGTTGGACGGCCAAGGAAAGCATTATAAGCAGAAAATTCATCGACAATCACAAATGTTTGCATGCGGACTACTTTCCTTTCTCCTTCCCCAAGTTCTACAAGCAGATCGATGGTTCCTATTGGTTGCTTTGGCTCCCCAGTGAATCCAGCGATCTTCTGCGATGAGGCTTGTACATCGACCATCGGGATTTTCATTTGGTCGAATGTCTTCTTGAAGAGGATATTACATGATGCTCCGCAGTCAATGAGAACTCTTCTGACAATGGCCGGTCCGATACCAGCTGAGATGACCAAGGGATCTAGGGTAGGAGCTTCGATACCTGTGGAATCTCTGGCTCTGAAAATAATATCATCACTGAAAGTTTTCTGTTGTTTCAGGGGCGTAGTGTCTTCTAAAACAAAGACGTCTTCTTCGGCTGGAACATATTTCAAAGCCCTGGTATATCTCTCCATCTCACCCCAGCTCTTGCCAGCTGGGTGAGGTCCTCCTGTAATGACATTAATAATGGGCCTTCCAGATTCATGCCCCGTAGCTTTCTCACCTATCCTAGGCTGATGAACAGGAGCCTGTTGCCCCTGACTTGACGACGCAGGATTGTTGCTATTCTTTTTCACAAATTGCTGCAATTTGTTTTCTCTTAGCAATTCTTCAATCAGATTTTTCAACTGGCGGCATTCATCGGTCTCATGATCGGGTTGATTATGGAAGCGGCAGAACTTCCCACTTTGTATAGCCTTTTTCCCAGTCCTCAAAGGGATAGGTTTAGGGAGGTCAACAGAATCTTTAATGGCAAGGTAGATATGCTCCGGCGTATCTGATAAAGGAGTATACTCTGATGGCTTGAAGGATCGGGGCTTCTTCAGATTACTCTGTTTCTTCCCATTGTTATTTTCCCTTTTTTGCCCTACAGATTCATTCTTGCGTGGAGCAACAGTGTTATCTTCAACTTTTTCCGACACTGCCTTTACCGGTACAGGACGGCTTTCCAGGCGTATGAATTCATCTGCCTTTTTGTAGAACTTTTCGAGGGAGGTTGGCTCCTTCATGTTTAGCCATTTCCCAAATTCGCTCGACTTATCAATAGCCCTCATCAGATAAGTCAATATCATTCGCGGTTCAGCATTGTCCACCTCTGCCAGCGCTATATTAAAGCGGTTCAAGAAAGATCTGATAGATTCACCAGGATTCTGTTCTATACTTGACAACGACATGATGTCCTTGGCCTTTGAAGCATATAGTCTGAACTGTTCCTTGAACTTTCGGGTCAAGTCTGAAAACTGATCAATAGATCGGACTGGCAACTTGGTGAACCACAGTAGAGCCACACCTTCAAGGTATACGGGGAAATATTGGCACTTTAACTTGTCAGAAGCTCTGGCACCTGTCATGTGCCAGTCATATTTATACAAGAATTCATTCGGATCACTTGTCCCTTTGTAAGCTGGGATAGTTGGAGGGACAAACTTCCTTGGAAATTCCGCCTTTAAGATTTTCTCAGTAAATGGAGTTTTACTTGGGGCGAAACCCCATTCTTTCTCATCTTCAACCCTTTGCATACTTTCTTTCATGATTTGCCGGACCATTCCAGAAAGATACTCCTCATCATGTCGAGTTCCAGATCCACCAACCTCAGGAAGCGTTTGCTCAAAGGGACTGGCAGCCCTTTCTGGGGCATTCCTTTCATTAGCATCATGAATGTTGCCAGCATAATTCCTTCCATTACCAGCCGGTTGATTGTTTGCCCCGAGCAAATCATTCAACTTATTCAGAATTAGAGCATTTTGGGCACTCTGAGCCTCTAATTGTGCATTCTGGGCGTTTATCTGCTGGTTCAGCCCTAATATTACAGCATCCAACTCCGCTTTCGTAACCCCAGCAGACGTAGTGGGTTGATTAGGTACAAGGGAAGCGGATGTTCCCTCTTGAACGTTCCCAGATCTGACAGATCTCTCTTCCTTCCAGGAGCCATAATCTCAGACAGACTTCTGGTTTTCAAGGAAATTCTCTCTACAAATCTCTGTGAAGCAATGATGATAATTGGTCCGGAGTTGCATTCTCAGTGAAAGCACCAAAAATGTTAACGCTAAAATTTGAACGCTAACACCCCGGTGTATGAGTTGTAGTTGTGAAAGCACCACCCGATAACTCGGGAACGGATTACAAGCAGATAATAGCAGAAAAGCGGTAAACAACAACAATTTTATAGTGGTTCGGCTTAAGGGTATAGCCTACGTCCACTTTAAGTACTTTTATTAATAATCTCGTTACAAGCTGATACAATTCTTCCCAAGTACAATACACTTTGGATTACAAGAGACTTAGAACAAGTAGCCTAAACTTTGATGAAGATGAGAGTTTTTGAATCCATGTTGGATGTATGTGATCTCTCCTTGAAGTTGTTTGTAGCGTTCTTAGTGTCTTGAGAGCTTCAAGTGTTAAATTGGTTCGGAATGCAGCAGAGTATCGGCGCTTGAAGAGAGTGAGCCAAAAGTCCCCAAAATGTTGGAAGTGGTCATGTATTTATAGGAGTCTTCGGCCTTGAGTCGTGAGTCGTACCCGACTCATCGTTAACTCGTAGCCGAGTCAGGTTGGGTCGTAGACGACTCAACAGGTTGAACCCCAACTTCGTACCAGAGCGCCGTCGATCCTCTGAATATGGAACAAGTCTTAAGTCGTATACGAGTTATTCCTCTTTGATATAAGTGTCATGATAGCGGGCTACGACTTAGTAACTTTAGGTCGTGGATGAGTCATGGTGAGTCGTCTCATGTTAACACGTGGACGACCTACTGGGTTAGCTCACGGCTTGGTCCAAAGTGATAAGTCGTTCACGAGTTATCCAAACGCAACTTTCTTGATGCTAGCATGAGTCGTACACGACTCATCATTGGTCGTAACTCGTCAACGAGTTATCTCATTTCAGCATGGTGTTGAACTTGTCCCTGAAGTTTTAGGTCGTTCAACCGTAGCTGTAATTAGGTCGTATCATATTTAAAGTCGCACAACCTTTAAGTCATAGGCTGTTCATTTTCTTAAGTCATATAGGCCTTAACCCGCTAGGTTTCTTAACTCGTAACATTCCTTCAGTTGCAGATCTTAGGTCGTAGGCTTCTTGAGTCGTAGAGGCTTTAAGTCGTACATATCCTTAACTCGTTAAGTCTTAACTCGTATCAGCTCCTTGAGTCGTACGTTTCTTAGGTCGTAGAGAATTAAGGGTTAACATATGATCTTTCCAACTTCCACCAAAATCAAGAACACATGCACGAAGAAGATCTTAGAGAATTTGAATCACACGCTCTCTTTGTCCATCGGACTGAAGGTGATAAGCGGTGCTAAAATTAAGAATCATTCCCAAAGCTTTTTGAAGACTCTTCCAAAATCCACTAGTATATAATGGATCACGATCGCTAACAATAGAAGTAGGAACTCCATGCAATTTAACAATTTATTTAACATAAAGTTTGGCTAAAAGAGGTACGGTCCGATTAGACTGAACGGAAAAAAATGAGCGGATTTTGTAAGTCTATCCACAATCACCCATAGACTGTCACGGCTCGAACGAGAATAGGGACGACCGTCAACAAAGTCCATGGAGACTTGATCCCACTTCCAAACTGAAATGTCCAAAGGTTTCAATAACCCACCAGGCCTTTGGTGCTCGGCCTTAACGAGTTGGAAAGTCATGCAACGCTAAATGAAGTTAGCAATATTAGATTTCATTAAAGCTGCTTCATATCCACGTACATTTTACTGCTACCGGCATGAATGGTTAATTTAGAATGATGAGAATCTTCTAATTGTCTTTACGAAGATTACCAATATTCAGCACGATGAGTCTACCAAATTTTCGAATGCCGCCACGAGCATTAATTTCAAGTCTTTCAAACCATCAATATTACTATCCCAACAATTTTGGCTAAGATGAGCCAATTCGGGATCATGCCTTTGAGCATCAAAAATATGGTGTAAAAGAGATGGATGAACCTCATGGCTACATAAAAACAAGAAATGAACATGAATTGGATTCATGATCTCGAATCTCACAAGTGGACAAAATCTCGAGATCATTCCATTCGGATAACATCATAGAAACCACAGCTTGTTGCGTACGGCTAAGGGAATCGGCGACACGATTTCCCTTTTCGGGAGTATGAAGGATATCAAGATCATAAGATGCAAGGAACATAAGCCAACGCTGTTGATGCAAATTAAGTTCCTTTTGAGAAAATAAATACTTCAAAGATTTGTGATCCGCACAGAGAATAAATTTCTCTCCCAAAAGATAACGACTCCAAATTCTAAGGGCGAAGACAATAGTCGCGAGCTCTAAATCATGAGTGACATATCTACTCTCGGTGGGCTTTAAATTTTCTAGAAGCATAAGCAATAACACGTTCCCTTTGAATGAGAACGGCTCCAAAACCAACACGACTAGCGTCGGTATAAATAATAAAGTCTTGATTCCATTTGGGAATCACAGGAACAGGAGCATCAAACAGGAGTTCTTTTAATTTCTAAAAAGAAGCTTCACATTTGTCTGACCAAATGCACTTAAATCCCTTCTTTTTCAAACTAGTAAGAGGCACGAAATTTTTTGAAAAGTCTTTTATGAACCAACGGTAATAACCTACCAATCCAAGAAAGCTACGAATTTCCGTCACACTCTCTAGTCTCTTTCAATTTTGAATCGCTTCAATCTTTAAAGGATCCACGAAAATTTCGGATTCAAAAATAATATGCTTGAGAAATTTCACACGAGATTGCCAAAAGTGTCACTTATAAAATTTTGCTTTCAATTGATTGCTCCTATGAGTTTCCAACACAATCCAAAGATGCTTTTCATGCTCTTCCTCCGTTTTAGAATAAAGAAGAATATCATCCATAAAGATGAGAACAAATTGATCGAGGAAGTCTTCGAAAACTCGATTCATAAGGTCAATGAAATAAACTGGAGCATTCGTTAAACCAAATGCCATAACAAGCCATTCATAAGATCCATAACGAGTATAGAATGATGTTAAAGGAATGCTATCATCTCCAATACGAAGCTGATGAAAACCGGTTGCTAAATCTAACTGTGAAAAGACTTTAGTGCCACTAAGTGATCGAATAGATCATCAATCCGAGGTAAGGGATATTTATTATTGATGGTGAGATCATTAAGCTTGCGGTAGTCAACACAAAGTCTAAGTGTACCCTCGGATTTCTTCACAAAAATAGCCAAAGCTCCCCATGGGGAAGAACTAGAATGAATAAACTGCTTTTCTTCCAATTTGGATAATTGTTCACGCATCTCCTTATTTTCCTTATTGGACATATGATAAGGAGGATGAGTTATAGGTAGAGCTCTAAGGATTAGATTAATTATGAACTCGATTGCTCGCTTAGGGGGTAATCCCCAGACAGGCTCAAATATGTCGGAAAATTCACAAACAGCGTGAATAAAGGAAATGACATCTTCCTCATCATCATTATCGTCATCATGAGGATTTAGAGATTATAAGGATGCTACCAAATTGGAATCCGAACCATTAAGAACAATAGTACTCTGCTTAACAGATTAAGGATGTCGAAGATGAATAGTCCTCTCAGGACATATGATATGGGCTTCATAACGGTTAAGCCAATCCATTCCCAAAATCATTCTAAAACCTAAATAACGCATTACATGCAAATCGGCTCAGCACGCATAATGACATAAAATAATCTCAACATCTTCACAAAGTAAATTGAGTGTTGCAGATCCACCAACCGGATTTGCAATTCTCAAAGAAGTCATCAAGCCCATAACATGTAAAGAAAAAGTATCAACAAGTTCTTTTGATATAAAAGAGTGGGATGCACCCGTGTCAAAAAGAACTCGAATAGGAAGATCACGAAACATAATAATGCCATAAAGGATAGAATGAGAAATACCTTGACCATGAGAAGTGTTACTAGGGGCTTGCACAACACTTAGCTTTACCTCATTCTTGCTTTGAAGTTTGGGACATGAAGATATTGCATGACTTGAAGTTTTGCAATAGCAACAAGTAAGGGGCTTCAGACACTTATTTGCATAATGGTCCCTAGAGCCACAATTGGAGCATTTCCCTTGACTAGAGGTAAGAGTCTTTGCTACCAAAGTTGCTTGTTTCCCTTTCTTGTTGGAACTAGGGTTGAACTTAATAGGCCTCTTCTGGTTGTTGTTGAAGTTTTGTTTGGCACCCACAACTTCAACATCGCTTTCTTTATCAGCCTCTTCAAGTCGAAGAGCGATATCAACAAGCTGGTCGAAAGAAACTTCTAATTACAGAAGTAATAGCCACTACACAGTGTCTATGTGGATTTCGGATACAAATATAAAATAAGCATAACATAAATCAGTCACAGATATTCATATCATTAAGGCGGAAAAATATATGAATATATCACATAAAAGAATATATCAAAGTAGTGGTCATGTAAGATCCACTACATCACAAAAGAATAGGTACAAGTGCTAGACAAAAGAATATATATACATCAAGGAGTCTCTATCTCGAATGTATAAAACAAAACTACTAAACTAGAGTATTTAGCCAAAAGTTTGTAACAACCCAGTATTTTGTGATTATTTTAATTGTTCATTTTTATTATTTAAATTGAAACTCCTGAATTAAAAATTTATTTTATTTATTAAAATGAATAAATTTTGTTATTTTAAGAGTATATTTTGATTTTTGTGTGAATTATAATTTCAAACCTGAATAATAGGACATTGCCAGAAAAAGTTGATTTTTGGTCAATCTGGTCAAACATTGACTTTTAAATTTAAAATTTAAATATATTAATTTTTTGATTTTATTCTTTATTATGAAAATAAATTTAATTTTAAGAATACTGCTTTTCGTTTCGTTGAAATCCGATTTATATTGTGAAAGTTATGCTTTTTACAATATTGGGTGTAAATTGATTTATTTAATAAAATTATCTATTTGATTTATATAAATAGTACTTTATTTGTCGAATCATGTTCTAATATGTGTTATATGACATTTTAGGTATATATTTTATTTTAAAACATTTTTAAAATGATGTTAAAATTTTCCAAGATTTATTGCATTTATTTTCTATTTTTAAAGCCTGGTTTACAATTTTTGCAATTTCATAATTTATTTATATTTAATTAATATTTAATTATTTATTTTTGTGAATTTATCATATTTTCGTGTTTTTATCTTTATTATTAGTATTTTACATGTATTTAAAAATTTAAACAGAATTATGGAATGATGAAGAGTTTTGTCCTTTTGTATACCTTGCCTTTTCACATTTCAACTTACCTTTTCACACCAAACATCACATGCATTCAATTGCTGGCCATATCTCATTGCTTCAGCTGCATAACCACTTTATTTTCATGTATAGGAAAGCTTCTCAACCTAAAAAAAATTCGGCCATCATCCAAGCAAAAGTTTGGTAAAAATTTCTATTTTTTCCCCTTTTCATACTTGAATTATGTGATTTTTGCACTTGCTTCATCCTCTTTGTGTTCGGCCCTGCCACCTCCATCCCCTTGGCTGCCTCCCCCACCACCTATTCCAGCCACCATCCCATTCACTCCACTGACCATCCATGGACGAAGCCCTGTAGGATGTTGATCCACCAAAAAATATTGAAACTCCACCTTAAAATTTCATAGCCGAGCCTTCCATTTATCCACCACTCCACCATCATGCTTTGGCCGACCATCCACCACCACCAGCCACAACCTGAGCCTAGGACCCATGCCTCACCTATAGTTGATCATACTAGATCATACGATGCCCAATATTCCATTGGTCGAAGACAATTAGGCCTTGAAATCCATGTTGTTGCTTGTAGTTGTGTGTTGATGCACATATATGCCTTCATCTCCTTCATATATTGTTATGGCCAACCTATTTGACCTCAACCTGACCTCAACCTGATCCAAAACAATCTCATTACAGTACTTTTACAGTCCATAGTTGAAGCATAAGTGGTTGAATGCAAGTGCAAAATGTTCAGCTATGTATTGTGCTTATATTTCTAACTTTGTTTATAATAGTTTGGTTTGAAATTTACGTATTGTACTTTTTTTGTTTGTTATGTAAGGCTATTAGCTTTGCCTCTTCCACACTCGAATCATTGTCGTGCTATCGTCCCTTTGTGGATCTCAGTTTGTGTATTTTGGTTGCCATCTCCAGCTTATACAAGTGAGTTATTCTCACCAGACAGTTTTATACTTATATGGCTAGTAATCCGATCACATTTGAATCTAATAAATATATCACCATGCTATATTTGCTATGTTATAATCATATGATGTTCACCCATGCTTGTTTACTTGTTATATTATCTGGTACTGTTATATAATGCTATTCTGTTATTTATATCAGTTTATCGCGCTGCAAATTCCCTTTAGATTAGAATCACTATGGGTTGAAATGATACATACCCGAACGGACTTTAGAATAGGGGAAAATCGTTATGGGCTGAAATGATAGGCCTGAACGATTTTCAATTATTTCATTTTACTTAGGACTACGGGTTTGAGAGGATAAAAACCAGGTTTTCTTTGTAAATTACGGGCTGAAATGATATATTATCCGTAATCACTTTAACTAGGCTAGAGAATGATATACAGACCCGTGGTTAAAATATGTTTTACTAAAAATTTTAAAATATTTTAAAATATAAATATTATAATATTTTGATTTAAACTAAATTAAAAATGATTTTTGTAAAGCATTATTGATTTTTTGGAAATTTATAAGTGAAATAAATTAATGGTAAAGCTAGAAAATCTAAAATGTAAGTTTGTTTTGGAAATTATAATTTGGTGATAAATGGAATTTAAATCAAATATGAAATATGATAAATTTATGATATTTTGAATTAAAATGAATTTAATATGATTTTATATTATATTAATGATTTTTGAATGAAGTTAAAAGGTTAAATAAATGAATATTTAAGTTGAATTTTGAAATATAACTTAAAGTGGAATTTATAAATTTTGTTTAAAGTGAATTTTTTTGAAGGTAAGTAAATAAAAATGTAAATAAGTTATATTTGGAGATTTAAACTTAAGTGCTAAGTTAAAATTTAATTATGAAGAATTCAAATTTGATGTTTGAATTTAATATGTGAATTATTATTAAATATTGACTTTGAATGGAAATTTAACTTTATAAAATCATGAATATAAGGGTATTTAAATGATTGTTTAAAGTGAGAAATTATGATTTTTATAAGTTAAAAATCATAATTAAAATATAATTGTTTATGAAACTGTATTAAAAATCCCGAATTTTATTTAACAACATTTCTAAAATGCTATCATTTCTTAAGTAAAGGATATTACAGCATTTGTAAATGTTGTAGTTGATATAATGAACTATAAGGAAAAGGAACTAGGGGCTATTATAGCACTTCATAAGTGCTGTAGTTGCAGAATTGACTAAAGCTTTTATTTGAAACTAAAACCTATTACAGCATTTTTGTAAATTCTATCATTGTAAAAATGAATTGTTTTCAAATGTAAATTTACCGTAGCACTTTCTAAATGCTGCGAAAAGCTGAAACTTCATTGTTTTAATAAATTGAAGTGGATAAATGAATTCTGAAAATTGTAAAATTTTGAGAATTGAATATTTAGTTATTAAATATAATAAATTCACTTTTAAATGATTTAAATGGAATATTTAAATGATTTAAATAGAATATTTAATTGGTTTAATTAGAATATTTAATTGGTTTAAATGGAGTATTTTGATTTGAAATATAAACCATTTTGAATTGTAATTTGAAATGGTATTTAAATTATTAAAACTGAATGAGGTTTTGAAAGATATGATATTTTGATATTTTGGAATTGATTTCTGAATGATATTAAAGTTTTAAATGATATTTGACTTACAAGTATAAAATACCATTATGAAATTTTAACCATGGGATGTACTTAATTTATAGTTTAACTTATCCTCAAAGGATGGGCGATCCCAAGCATCCTTTGGGTTATTGTACATTACTACCATTGTTCACTTGTGTTAGTTTACATTATATATGTATATATGTCCTGACTCGAGTGTTTTGTGTTTTACTTTACGCTCGGGTCAACCTGAGTTTTTACAGGTTAGCTTTGGATTTCTTTTCTAGAGCTAGGAATTGCTGGAGATTCTGCTTGTCTAGTTATCTATTTCTTTTTAGTTTCAGTTGTTCTATTTCAGCTCTGGTATTTATAAACTGTTATGTATTTGGGATTTCTATTGTATATATTTTTTATACTTATATATGTATTATGTTTTGATAGTTTGTTATAGTAGCTTCGTGAACTACTATGGTATTTTAATTTCCGCTGTGAGTTATTCTCATATTTCTATGTCTGTGATTTTTTGATTTGTATTTCATTTGCTTCAAATTTATTTACAATGCGGTATTTTTTGAGCAATTCAAGTCCGGAATGTGTGGATGCGAATGGCTGAAAATATCGGGCAGTTACAGTTGGTATCAGAGCTTTGGTTTTAGGCAAACCTTAGCTTACAGAGTAAAAAATCATTAGAGATAGGGTACAAATACCCTAGATTGAGTGAAATCAATGTTAGAATCATTTCCTTGTTAGAGAGCATATTTTCGAAGTATAATATGATTTTCAAATGATTTTCAAAGTATTTTCAAAGATTATTTTGGTATAAAAATCTTCTTATTTTGAAACCAAGATTTTCTAAGCTTCATTCCTTCTGTATCCACCTTGTTAGAAATCTCTTGGTTAGGATTCTTATCGATTAGGATTCCTTGAACTTTGGAATGCTTCCACTGGATCTGAAATCCAGTTTTCTCTTCCCTATTTTATCCTTTTTATTTTGGGGCATTCCATAACTCCACTTTGGAATGACCTCTATAAAGATCGGTGATTCCGTAAATCTTTGAATAATTTGTAATGGGGTGAAACTCCTTTACAATTGGCATTGATTCACCGAAGATTTCTGCATCCTCGGTTTACAAAGCTATCTATATCCTGCTCTACCCGGATTCTACCTCTTCCGATTGAATGTCGATTTGCCTTAGATTTCCGCATCGATTATATTCCTGAAGTCACGGTTGACCGGTTAAGGTCGCCCACGATTAATATAGGCTTATCTATCTTCTGTTGGGAAATTAAATTATCTCATCTTTGTTCGAGCTTATCTTCGAACCTCAAATTCTATTTGATTAGGTTCCTCTAAATTCAAATCTCTATTTATTATGAAATCCATCCTTGAATCATTCTTTGGAAATTTGTGTTTGGTTGTATTTTGAAATTGTGCATACATTGAATTTTTTTTTAGTAAGGATGACCCCATTTATATATAAAAGTGAAATGTTTTCGATATCGATTATATATTTTTCTTTCTTTGAAAATTTGAAGCTTTGAAATGATTTGAAATTTTGCAAATTTTATAAGAATTTGACTTATATAAAATGATTTATAATTGAAGGGTTTTTAATTTGAATTTCGGGGAATCGAACTTCGGTGTTTTGAAATCGATTTTAATATTTTGGAAAATATATAATAATCATATGATTTAAAGATAATTTCCGAATAAAAATGCTTCAAATGTATTCGAATGAATTCCAATGATTTCGAAGAGATTTCAAAGAAGTTTCAAGAAAATAAAAGTCCAGAACCCACTTATGTCGCTGGAAAATAATTTCAGTGATGAATGCATGCATCATCGACATTGATTTTCAAGTTTCCAAGTGGGGTGAGGCCACTCTAGTTGCTTTGTTATGCGAGTGATTTTGTGAAACCAAATTTTGATTTCAAATTTTGAAGCATAGTTTGATATTTGAAAGATATATGTGTATATACATTTGAAATGATTTAAAGTAAGATGGTGTACAATCCTCGAGATTTAGATTTGTTTTGGTATAACCCTATCTTTTGGAATTGGTTTACTGTTTTGTTGGTGATTTCCAACTCTTGGATTGAAAATATGATTTCTTTGACTATTTTAAAGGTTTGAGCACTTCCAAATCAAGGTTAACTTTTCAAAGCTATGAAATTTTGAAAGGTATAGGGTATGTGATAAAGAATATAAGTTGAGTTTGGTATGATTAATGTATAAAGTAATATGATTTATATAAGTTTGAAACTGTTTGTTGAGTGAAATAAACAAGACTATTTTGAATTATACTGGTATGAAATATAGATTTGAAATGTTTTGAATAAAGTATATATACAGAATAATAATATTTCCAACGGTAAATTTGATTTTTCCCATATAGAAATAAATAGTTTGAAGGTTTTAAGAAGAGATAGCTTTAAACTTAGTAACCATTTTAGATATTTTGATGATTGTAATAGTTTGGTAATGATTTAATCTTTATTTTGATAAATAATGTGAATTTGAAATGATACTTGATTTTGGAAAATGAATATTTGAAGTTTATATTTGTATGAAAGGATATTTGGTTCACTTTTAATTTGAGTTTATTTAATAGTGATTGATTTATAAAATGAATATTTCAGAAATAAGTATTAATGAAGTAAAATTTGAGATATACGAATATATAAAATTTAGTTTTGGAATATTATATATTTAAGCTTTGAAATATATTAAAGATTGAATATTTTATTTTACGCATGAAATCTTTATTTGAAATTTGATAATATTTGAAATGGCTTTGTTGGAAAACTAAATTGAATTGAAACTGATGGTTTGAATTGAATTAAAATTGGAAATTTTAGATTTGGGTTTAAATGAATAAATTTGTGAAATGTAAATAATTAAAGGAATGTTTTTTATGATTTCAAATGTATGATTTCGAAATGTTATGATTTTCAAAGTGTAATGATTTCAAGTATTTTGGTTTCGAAAGATTTATATCTTTGGAAGTATTATGATTTTTTGAAAGTGAAGATATGTTTGAAATGGAAATGAATTTGTTTGACCTAAATTTTTGTTGATTTGGGAAATTGGATTATTTTCTAAATCTATTATTTTAAGAAATTTTGAAACTGAATATACGAAATTAGAAGAAATGATCTGGTGAAATCATATCTGATTTTTAAAACTGAATTGATATCGAAATGGTTTGAAATTGAGAAACTTGTTTATTTAAATACTTTGATTCGGGAGTTATCGAACTTATATAAAATTTATTTGTATATGTAATGACCCAGACTCGACCATCGAAAATCGGCACCGAATACGACACTCGTATTCCAATGCCGCAGATCCAAACGTCAAATCTGGTTCGCAAGAGCTTATAACACATCAATTATAATAACACAACTGAAGAAAAGAATGAATATCATTGATATAAAGCATTCGATACAAAATGATACAATATGAATCAATATCAGAGATACCAGATAACAATGCTACAAAGGAAAAGATATCAATAGATGAGATAACTCCAAATGATCTCTAATAGAAAGAATAGTCTTCAGAAGAGAATTCCATTGATTGCACTCTCCATCTTCAAAGCACTAATCCAGAAATAGCTCAAACCACCATCAAGTTGCACCAGATGAGCAAGTCCAGTCCGTGAATCTGAAAGACGCCAAAGAATTCCAAAAAGAATGCTGAAGGGTATCAATCGATATCTACTATCTGACTATCTGAAAAACCCAACTCTGGACTGCCCGTATGGAAAATTGTGAGCACCCAGAGTTTAGGAAGGGAACAATAAACTACGGGTCGGTCATGAGACTGTTATGAGCATACAAAAACAGTTTATCTTTAAAAACAAACAAAGGAATTTAAATTTGAAATCCGCAATGCTTTTTGGAAAATGAAACTACCATAAGGCCTCCCGCCACACACACAATGCAAATGCATAATTGGAAGAGATTTCTCCTTATTATAGTCAAAAATGCTCGATACGCAGTAACCATTTGATATTATTATTAGTGCATAGTAGAAAACATTTCGAAAGCATAATATTAATCTTAGCCATCATACAACATTTCGTCGTATGCCTACTATATCTACCATGCTCAATAATAGGTTACCACCACATTCCATGGCAGGTTAAACAACTAAAACCGTATAGGGCGCGTAATGTTTCTTTGGATTTTCCAAGAAATGGTCAGGCCAAGGAACTTCCCATTCCCCCATCGGTACGCCTCTGGAGGGATGCCCCGAGAACCTACCCGTCTCTCTGCTAACACAAGGCCGGTGTACCCCCGCCCGGGAGTTCCACCTAAGATATTCCATCCTCGTTCGTAACCAACCTTTACCCGAGCGCTCGATACCAACAACCGTAAAGTAATGTATCTGCAGTAACCACGTAGGTTAAATATCTGGGCTCCATACCATGATATCACCTCTATCCAGAAGAAATGGACATACCCTAGGGGCACGACCCCTGAAACCATGCTGCATCTTTCCTGTTTTGACCATTTCCGGGGTGTGAGGTCCTGATGAGGTCTCATCCACAAAGCTACGCTTTTTCACAAAGCCATGCTTTTATCAACAAATGACCAGCAGCACTTCGTATGCCACAATACCAAATTGGGAATGTATCACTAGTAACCATCAACTACATTACCTCTGAGCTCGTACGTCTCAGAGAAGGGTGTTAAGCTAAGAGAATAAATCTCCGCCACCAAACAGAAATATATTTGATAGAAACCGGTTTTACATCTCAAAGTGTAATGTTAGACACAAATCCATACAAGTCTGTTCCGGGTTCGAACGGAACCGAAGGCACTTCCGAAGAAGCCCTTGCAATTCAGATAATTTCTAATCACGTCAGGACTCCTCATCACAATGGGTGCTCAAATCTCCATACTGGGGCCAGTCGGTGCAGAGACATTCCACAGGTCATCCTTCCGCTTTCGAAAGTATCCGGTCTTCACCAACGGTCTTCAAATGTTATCCATAACGTCGTATCACTATTCGGAATGGGTTATATGACATAAGGTCCTCTCCGAATAGTGATACGACGTTATGGATAGCTTTCAAAACCATTCAATTTCAAATTTGAAATCTTTTCATCATAATTATTATTTGAAACCACTTGTTTCTACTTCGGAAAACCCAATTTTATTTGCACGAGTTAAGGCCTTTTAAATATAAACTTGGGTTAAATTCAAATTCTCAAAACCATACTTTAAAAATGGTTTAAAAATCCATATAAACACATTTATAGTTTGTATAACCTTTTTACATCATAAAAACCAAATATAGAATTCAATTTCAGATGTTGAATTCCAATTTAAATCAAATTATTCAAATTTCAAATCTTTATTAAGTTATTCAAAATAACTTTCATTTTTAAAACCCCTTTTCAAAAATTTTTCACTTTAAAACCCAATCCATTTCCAAAACCATTTGGATTTAAATTTCAAATTCCAAACTATTTTAAAAATCCGTGACTTAACCGATTTCCACGTGCAATCCATATCTGTGTGTGTATAATGTAGTCCAGGGGTATACACACAATAGTGCAATAACAATCATCACATCACAGATTCAAACACAAAAATATCGATAAGCAATATAATCTATAACGCTTATCTTCATTTACAGATCATGGATGAATAGTTATAAGTTCATCGCAGATAATAAATTACATCATAGATAAATAAATTACATCACAGATCACAGCACAAATCAGGATAATTCATAACGCAAAGCATCATATATCAAGAATATCAAACAATTAAATCATCCAATCCAAACTTCCATAAGTAATATCAATTAATAATCAGATTAATTTATGTCAGAATAGTCACTAATCTTGGTTAATTACTTTTAATAAATTACAAACCATTTAATTAATTATTCTTAATTAATTACAAGAATTAATTAACCCTAAATCAGTAATCATCCCTTAATCAACTATATTAATTAATTAAATTTTAATTAATTTATCACATTAATTAATTACCCTTAATTAATTAAAATAAGTGATTATTCATAATCTCTTATCATCGTTAACCATAAATTAACTAGCAATTAATTTACCTTAATTAATTGCCTTAATAAATTAGAAATTAATCCACCTTTAATTATTAATTTATTAATTAGCCTCTAATTAAATTCTTTAATCAACGATTAATTGTCATTAATTACAATTAATTAAATCTTAATCACTTTCATTAATTAATCTTCCCCTAATTACTTTTCTTAATTAATTACCCTTTTAATAATTAATTATTCTAAAATTAATTACCTTAATTAATAAATCTCATAAATTAATTAATTAACATTTAAATTACTTGATTAATCAATCATTAACCATTAATTACCCATTCTTAATTACCATCATTAAGTAATTATATTAAATTAATTATTCATTAATTACTTGATTAATTAAACTTGGATTATTAATCAATTTTATATTAATTACTTTTGTTAAGTAATTAATTTCAAGTAATAAATTTATTTTAACAAATATGTTAACTCAAACCTTGAAAGTTAGTCAACAATTTTAAAACATCCTTTATATAAATCAACTTCTTCAAATATTATTAAGTTTATTTTATTTTAAAGCTTAATTATCAACTCCTAATTTAAATTTAGTTAAACTTGGTTAAATATTCTTCTTTGAAATCAAATCATTTTATGAACTTTAAAACTTGATTAAATCCTTTACTTTGAAACCTTGAATAATAATTCAACTTGGAAAATTTGCAGAACATTCTTTACCTATAAAACTTGATTTCCCTTACTTTAAAACAACTGTTCTTATTAAACTTTATTTTGTTGTTGAAACCTTAAACCCGAGTCATTTGATGTTCTTCCTGAGCGTCCCCCCGAGTCTTTTCTTTCTTCCCTTTTTAACTTTGTTCTAGTTTACATTTTTAAAACTAACAAAACAACCCGATTCACAGCCCGAGTTATATCATCATCAACACGAGTTTCTACTCGAGAAGGATGCTTCTTCCGCAAACCATCATTACCCAGACAGGAAAACGTGCACATGTACATGCACCAGAACTCTGGCGAACTCTAGTCATCGCCGCGACCAGGCACACATCGACGACAACCCCTCTGACCATACCGACCACCCAGCTCCAAAACTTCGCCTTGGAATCGAAAAACGAGCTACCCAGCATCCCACTGGAAAACAACACTCAACGAAATTGACAATCCACCGACGAACCCGACCATCTTACGCCTCGCCACCACATCCACAGCTTATCATTGACATGCGACGACGATCCCCACTAGTGCGGTCGCCATTGGTCCACTAACGATGATGCAGCGACTCAAATTCCGACCATAACCCAAACGTGCGTTAAAACCCTACGTCGCCAACATTCGATCACCATGGTGGCTGATAAATTCACCACCCTACATCGCCAACATTTAATCACCATGGCGGCTGATAAATTCACCTAGTATTTTTCCTAGGTTCTCTGATGCTCCAGCCATCTTCACCGATGATTACGACCAACCATTCTTCTCCGTTCATCGAAATTCGACCAAAGTTCGAATATCGTTCATCTTAAAAAATCTCATCACTCCCAATCTTAAAAATAGTGATTTCAATACTAAAATTCCTCATTGGCAAGCTTGAATTAGGTTATATAATCGAATCAAGAATTCCAAACAATTGATTTTAAACTTATATATAATCATATCTGTAATTTTCTATTTTTTTTTGAAATAAATATTCAACTTGAACACTTGACATTGTTTATAAAACATATGTTACATTGTTACAATCATTTCACTTTTAGAAATCATAGCTTGAATATATTCGGATAAGCGGATTTTAATTTATTTGTGTAAATTTTATGACTGTGATTCCAAACAGAGGAATATATATATATATATATATATATAGATTCACAAACATGCACCCAGTCATACATATATAAACAGAGACATGAAAGCATATCACAATAGCTTCATCTTAAGCATCATCAAAATGTAAACAAATTCGAGAATTAAGTTTTAGTAGTTTGCTCACCTTGAGATTGGATGTTTAAACAGAGGACAGTTTTTCAGATCTGCGGTTTCTTAAAACTTTGACATTAATATTGAAACCGATCCTGTTTGCTTTAATTATGTTTTGAGATGATTTACAGCTTCAAGTTTTGGAAGAAGCCTTTATTTGAATCCTTTTCTCTAATTTGTATTTTGATTCCCAGGTCTTTTGATGTTTTTTATCTACATTCCCAAGTTTTGATATTTCCTTGATCTGTATTCTTGCTTCAATCTTGTTTTGACAAATTTATCTCTCTTTTCCAGGCTTGATTTTAAACTTTGCTTTGAGTTTTCGAATTACTTTGTTTCTGGTTTTCAAATATTTGAAATAAAATGGCCTGATTTCTTACTAACTTTTATTATGTATTTCTAATTTGAATTTAAAAGAAAATTTTAACTTGCCACTTGTTATTGCAAGTGATCTCAAGCTTAAGCTTTTTAATGGTATAGTCTATTCTCTTTACACTTATTTTACAAATGTCTGAATGAAATTCAAAACGTTACACTTGTTATAATATAAACTTTTTATGTTTAAATCCTTTTGATAAATTTAATTATAAATTTTGTTTCAACCCTATCATTTTATAAACCACTTAATATTCACATATGTATATTCTCAAATTATACTTACTATGTTTTAAATGTTGAAAACAATTATTTAATACTTTCTTATGTATTATTTATACTTATATTGAAATTTTCATTTTAAACTTAAGTAATCATACTTATTATATTTTTGTTTCAATATAAACTTCTGTAACGGCTCGAATTTTTCGCGTTCGAAAATCGACATCCATACTTTACATTGTACTCGAATGCCGCAGATTCGACCGTTCAAATTCGAGTCGCCGGAGCTTATAACACATTAAGTAAATAACACAGCGGAAGAAATGAATAACATATATCAATGTACAACATTTGATACAACATGAATGGTACAATGAACATCAATATACATCAGAGATACAAGAAATAGCAGCGGAAAGAAAAGATAACACAGCAGCGGAACAAATCTCCAAAATAGTCTTCGAGAAAGAACTCCAGTATTAGCAATCTACATCTCCAAAGCACCAATCCAGAAATAGCTTGTACTCCCAATCAAAATGAACAGAAGCAACTCTAGAGAGCCAAATCCTAAGGCTGAAAGCTATCGAATCTACACCTACTATAGATTATCTGAAAACCCCAACTCTAGACTGCCCGTGTGGGAAATAGTGGGCACCCAGAGTTTAGGAAAGGAACAATAAACTCCAGGTCAGTCATGGGACTGGTATGAGCAAACAAAAGCATTTGGTCTTTAAAACAAACAAAAGAATTTAAATTTGAAATCCGCAATGCTTTTTGAAAAATGAAACTACCATAAGGCCTCCCGGCACACACACAATGCAAACGCACACATGGGGGAGATTTCTCCTTATGATAGTCAAACATGCTTACTACGAGGAAAATTCTTTGATATTATTACTAGTGCATAGTGGAAAATCTTTCGAAAGTATAATATAAATCCTAGCCAGCATAGGTACCATGATACTATGCCTACTATAGCTGCCATGTTAAATGGCAGGTTCTACAACTAAAACCGTACAAGGCACGTATTGGATGAATGGATTTCCAACAAATGGTCAGGCTAAGGAACTTCCTATTGCCACATGGGTACGCCTCTGGCGGGACGTCCCGAGAACTAACGTTACGGTTAGATCTCTGCCAACACAAGGCCGGGTTACCTCTGTAACTAGGTAACTACTACACGAATATGTCATCCCCCGGTCCTTTGGGACCTTTATCCGAGAGCTCTCCAACAACAACACCACACAGTAATAATGAAGTGTGTCCACATGAGCAAATATCTGGGCTCCATACCATGATACCACCCTTTACCAGAAGGGAATGACACACCCTAAAGGGCGCGACCCTCATAACCTTGCCGCATCTTTCCTGTTTCGACCATTTCCGGGGAGTGAGGTCCTGACGAAGTCTCGTCCACAAAGCTACGCTTTGTGCAACAAAGCCATGCTTTGGGTCCACAGATGACCAAAGCAATGATCACAAAGATAAATGATCAAACAAATGATCATATCACAAACTATCAACCAATGATCATCACACAGCAGCACTCAGCATGTCACATTACCAAATTGGGAATATATCACTGATAAATATCAACTACATAACCTCTGAGCTCGTACATCTCAGAGAAGGGTGTTAAGCTAAGAGAATAAATTCTCCGCCACCAGCAGAAATGTATTTGATAGAGATCGGTTAATATCTCAAAGTGTAATGTCGGACATACAACCATACAAGTCTGTTCCGGGTTCGAACAGAACCGAAGGCACTTCCAAAGAAGCCCTTGCAAATCCGGGTATTCACAATCCCGATCGGACTTCCCATCACTAAGGGAGGACTCTATACCGGAGCAACTCAGTGCAGAGTCAATCGATAGGTCATCCTATCGTTCTCGCAAACACCCGGTCTTCACCACCGGTCTTCAATGCTATCCATAACGACGTATCACATATTCGGAATGGGCTATATGACACAAAGGTCCTCTCCCGGCTAAACCGAATAGTGAGCGCAATATTTTAAAAATATATGGATATGGGATCTCAGTTAAGTCACAACTTAAAACTCAAAAACCTTTCATCAAATGGTTAAGACAAATTACCATTTTACGAATCTTTAAATAAAAAGATTTATTTCAAAACCTTTAATGGTTTAACAATTTCTACATTTAAATCTTTTAAACAAAAGATTATCTTAAGGATCCCCTTTAAATTCTATGACAAAGATCACCAATCTTAAATAAAGATTTATTTCTAGCCTTTCAAAACAATTCCACTTCAAATTGAATTAACTCATTGGTCTTTAAATAAAAGAGTCATTCCATAGCTTTCAAAATAATTCCCAAAGGTTCATTCATATTTTGGAAAATTATTTTTTTAATTCAAACTTGAAATTCCTTATGAATTTGAGATTCATTACTTATGTGAAAGCTACTAGCATTTAAAAACAAACAGTTTTACTTCGGAAAACCCGATTTCAATTTCACTAGTTAAAGCCTTTCAAATATAAAATTCAAATTCCCAAACCAATAAGATTTAGTTTCAAATCTTGAATTTAAATTCAAATCAACTATTTAAATTTCAAAACTTAATCCATTTATTCGAGATAGCTTTTATTTTTGAAAACTTCCTTTTTAAAAGCCTTTTCCACTTTTAACCCAATTTCATTTTCCAAACCGTTTAAATTCAAAAATCCAAGATTTAAAACCATTTCAAAAATCTGTGACTTAACCGATTTCCACGTGCAATCCATATTTGTGTGTGTATAGTGTGGTCCAGGGGTTTAACGCAATAGTGCATAACATCAATCAGCACAGATTCAAATACAGCAATATATTTGATAAGCGATATAAATTATAACGCTTATATTTGATAAGCGGTATGAACCATAACGCTTATTTTTCATTTACAGATCACAGGTACATATATCACAGAAAATAAATTACAGTAAACATAGTTCAAATCAAACAAAGTTTAAACAATTAGGGATATCAAGCAGTTCAATCATTCAATAGAATCCAATCATCTATAAACAATATCAATTAATTATCTGATTAATTCAAATCAGATTAGTCACTAATCTTAGTTAATAAATGTTAACTAATTACAACCTATTTAATTAATATTTCTTAATTGATTACTATAATTAATCACTTCTTGATTAATAATTTTTTCTAAATTGCTTAATTTATTACATCCAGTAAATATCAATTTTTACTTCACTAAGTGATTACCATCCATTAATTAATTAATATTTACCAAAGCATCCAATGTTTAAATTAATTTCACTTGATTAATTAATCTAAACTTATTAAACTCACTAATTATATTATGTAATTAATTTCTTAATTACTTAATCAAGTTATCATTTACAAGATATTTTAAATCAATTTACTTAAATTTATTTTCAAATATCATTTTAAATTTAAGATTTTAAAATGAATCCAAATTATCTTTAACAAAATTTTACTTTTTTTTTTTTTTTTTTTTTTTAAAAAAAAACCTTTCATTTCATAAGTTTAAGAAGCTCTCATTTAATAAAGAAGCTTAGAAGAATTTAAAACCAAATTCATATTTAAATTCAAATCAATTTGAATTATACTTTAAACATTTCAAATTTCTTAACACATTTTAAATTTTAAATCCTTCCTACATTTCAAAACTGAAATACTTATTTGAAATTTTAATCCAGATTGGTTTTCAGATTTAAAGACTCTACTTACATTTTAAACTATATTTTAAAGTTCAAAATTATTTAACCATTTCAAGTATTTAAAAGATTTAAATTTAAACTCAAAAAAAATTGAAGTTTACATTAAATTCCAGATTTAAAAATACAGATTTAAACTCATTTTAAAACTCCAATTCAAAATTTCAAACTTCCAATTCAATTGCAAAACTATATATGGATTTCACTTATAAGTTTTAAAACCCAATTTAAATTTAAAAACATAAATTATTTCAAATTTTAGACAATCAAATTTGAATTCATATTCAATTTCACATTTTCAAAACTCAGTCTAATTTCAACTTGCATTTTAATCTTTACATTTAAATTTAAAAACAGAAAACAGGGTTTTCTCTAGTTTTATTTAAAATCCAAAGTAAAATTTAAAAATTCAAATGATTTCAAACCCAAGATTTAAACTATTAAATTCTTATTTATTTTCAGGTTTAAAACATAGTTTAGATTTTAGTTTGCATTTAAAACTTTATTTATTTTTAAAAACTGAAACTCAACCCATATTTCCAGATTTTTAAATCTCAATTTTAACTTATTTTAAATTTCCTATTTTACAATTTTGAATTTTCTGTTTAAATTCAAAAACTCATATACTTTTACACTTAAAAATAGTTGAGACCAAATTAAAATTTCAAAAACCTAAACCTGTTTAAAATACTTTTAGATTCAGGGTTTCACCTCCAGATTTAAAATTTAAATCCTATTTAAAAATCCTGTTTTCAGATTTATAAATTAATTTATAAAATACTGCCCAGATTTATTTATTTTTATTAAACACTTTATTTTATTTATGCAAATTTATTCAAACATGGAATTCAAATTCATTTGAATTCATGATTTAAACTTGGTTTCAAATTTTTAGTTTAAAACTGCAATAGGTTCTCTGTTTCATCATAAGCCTGTAAGAATTTGCTACCCGAGCCAACCCTGTCATGACTTCGAGTCATCTACCTAGTGCTTCGAGAAAATACCTGGTCTACTTCGAGTTTCTACTTCAATTAACCCGAGGCAAAAATCCTATAACACACAGATGAACACTGACATGCACACCACCACTATGCACCATCCATCAACTCCGGCCACCTCTGACCATCATCCATGGTCATCCCCCATCGACCAGACACCCTACAACCACCTTCAGACATCAAGTCTCTCGAAATTCCACTCAAATTCGAATTCAAGTTTAAACTCAAACCTGGAACATCACACTGCCCAGGTTTTCAAAACCTGTCAACGCCGAGCATCTTCAATTCCGACCACCTGAGACATCGCGCCTCCGGCCATGGATTCGTCTACAAACCCTCTACCACTTCCCAAAACCCTATAACATCCGATGCAACCAAGAATACGAGCTGATCCAAACTTCGACCATATTGAAAACTAGGGTTAGAAACCTGTCAACGTCAACCACCGCTACCACCAGCTTCTGATCATCAGTCTGATATTTTTCCCCTACCCACCGATCAATCATACACCTCCAGGAAGAATCGTAACATTCCAAATTCACTAGATCACCCGATAGGCCAAAAAATTGACATTTTGTTCAACTCAGCAATGCATATACAACAGTACACTAAAAATTGTAATATTTGTTTTAAAAATCATAATTTCCTACATGCTTCCAATTTGTGATATTGTTTCAAAGTTTAATGATGTTTGATTTTTGGCTATTTAAAACAATGTCTGTATTTTTCTTCTTTTTCCAGAGACACCGAGTTTAATTAATCATAATTATAGTTTATATGCCTAAATCTATGTTAAACAAACAATTCTTGTTCACATATCAATTTCAAACTAAGAACAAACCAAGTGAATCAAGAATTTTAAAGAAAATCTGGGTTTAAGAACAGGTATACAGATACCTGGCACAACAAGCACAATATGCATATTCATATATGTATACACAGAACATGCATCAATAGGCAATCACACATCATACTAATTCCTAAACATCCATATGCTACTCACAGTCAATAAGGTATTAAAGTTTGAAAAATTTGCTCACTTGTCATTAGTTGCACAGAGAAGAGTAAGCCTGTACATATTATTTTCTTTAATTTTCTTTGATCTGCATTGAAGTTCCAGGTTGTAATCTCTGCATAAATTTTTTTTTTTTTATTTCAACTGTTTTTTTAAATTTATACTTTAATACTCATTTAAAAATATGAATTCAAACTTTTAAGGAAAAAAAAAATTAACTTATCTTAATTTAATCCCAGAGGAAACTGCCCTGCTCCATCTTCTATTTGTTTTGTTTGAGATCATCTTGAACTAGAATAATTTGCTTAAATCTTGATTTGGACTGATCAAGTTGAGTTGCTGGCTGATCTACATGTTTGAATTCATATGCTTACTGATTTGCATTTTAGCTTATGTTTAAATCTGCTCTTCATACTTGATTTCAGCTTGTTTCCAGATCTTGAAGATTGAAGACAAAGTTTTGATCGGATTTCCTTTTTAGTTTACTTTTCAGATCTGCATTTTAAACTTGCATGTTTGCTTCCTTTGAACATATCTTGTTTTCAGATTTTTTTGTTGAATCCATGCTTAGCTTCCAGGTTGAACTCTTTCTTCAATCTTGTCTTACAGTTTTAAACAGAGCTTTGCAATTCTTTTTTTCTCTCAGTTTTGAAAAAAAAAACAGGAAATAGGCTGAGGTTTGAATACTGATTTTGATTTTAATTTGTTTAATCCATATTTTGTAATTTTAGATTAAAAGAGAAAAAGAAACTTGCTTGCCACTTGTATCAATTAGTGTTAACACTTGTCAAAACTTTTGTTTATTTATCTACACTTGTTTTAAAACAACTTAATATACATACACTTGTCTTTTACTAAGGAATTAGTATTTATTAAATGTTAATTAGTATTTAATTAGATGTTAATTATAAAATAAATGTGAGCTTGTATTTAACCAATTAGTTAATATATATATACTTATTTGCATATGGAAAATTTTGAAATGAATACATTAGATTTATAAAATAAAAGTTTATACAAATATTATAAAAATCCAAAACAAACTAAAAATATTCAGACATTTAAATTTTTTTTTTTTTTTTTACATTTTCAAATATATGTTTAAATCCCTTAACTTAATTTGATTTATAAATTTAGTTTTAAATGTTAAAATTTTAGTTCAAAATTTATTTTAATTTTATACATTTTGGTTTGGTCCTTAATTTTGATTCTAATTTATAAACATACTTATCAATTTTATATTCACAATAAAATTTTCAAAGCTTTTAAATTCCAAATTCAATTAAAAATGCATATTATTATTTATTCTGTAAATCTTCAAATTGATTCAACTTTTAAATCTAAAAATTTAAAATTTACTACCAAAATTCCATAATTTAATTCCAAAAATTAAATAATTTGTCAAATTATCTTGTTCAAAATTCAGGAATGTTACAGACTTCCCTCCTTAAGAAAATTTCGTCCTCGAAATTTGAAAGTAGGAAACGACAAAGAATGGATACAAAAAGATAGAGATACAGTTTGCAAATCAAACTGGGTATTTATTCTGCATTTGGCTTACCAAATCAGAATATCAATAATGGATACAAGAACGAATCAAGATACTCGAGTCACCAGATCTACGAATACACAGGGGTATTGATTAGTTCCAATGATAACTAACCACTCGTAGAATTTATCTGGACCCAACTGATATATGGATACTATTTTAACATTTTTAGTTTAAACAGCCAAAATATACTTAACAACCATAGCAACCAAAGCAAACAATTCATCCAAACAAACAATTCTGACCCATCTGGAGTTTATGTCCCATGCAAAGATATCAAAGCTCCTTCCTGGAGCTTCCAGGAATCATCAAAGAATTGAGAAGACGAATCGAAGGAAATTGATAGAGAAAGTTGTTTCCGCTATTGCAGGACATCGACCATTTATAGTCATATTCCCTTGTCCCCAATCTCGTCCTCTTCTCGCATTCATACTTACTATCGGTGAATAGTAAGAGAATTTACTGAGGCATTCGAACGAATATCTTGGAGATATACTCATTCTAGGGTTTACTTCACCCTATCTCTAATGAGTTACTTAATGTGTTATACTCCTGAGCTAAAGTTTCAACCTTCAGCTCTGATACCAAATGTAACGGCTCGAATTTTTCGCGTTCGAAAATCGACATCCATACTTTACATTGTACTCGAATGCCGCAGATTCGACCGTTCAAATTCGAGTCGCCGGAGCTTATAACACATTAAGTAAATAACACAGCGGAAGAAATGAATAACATATATCAATGTACAACATTTGATACAACATGAATGGTACAATGAACATCAATATACATCAGAGATACAAGAAATAGCAGCGGAAAGAAAAGATAACACAGCAGCGGAACAAATCTCCAAAATAGTCTTCGAGAAAGAACTCCAGTATTAGCAATCTACATCTCCAAAGCACCAATCCAGAAATAGCTTGTACTCCCAATCAAAATGAACAGAAGCAACTCTAGAGAGCCAAATCCTAAGGCTGAAAGCTATCGAATCTACACCTACTATAGATTATCTGAAAACCCCAACTCTAGACTGCCCGTGTGGGAAATAGTGGGCACCCAGAGTTTAGGAAAGGAACAATAAACTCCAGGTCAGTCATGGGACTGGTATGAGCAAACAAAAGCATTTGGTCTTTAAAACAAACAAAAGAATTTAAATTTGAAATCCGCAATGCTTTTTGAAAAATGAAACTACCATAAGGCCTCCCGGCACACACACAATGCAAACGCACACATGGGGGAGATTTCTCCTTATGATAGTCAAACATGCTTACTACGAGGAAAATTCTTTGATATTATTACTAGTGCATAGTGGAAAATCTTTCGAAAGTATAATATAAATCCTAGCCAGCATAGGTACCATGATACTATGCCTACTATAGCTGCCATGTTAAATGGCAGGTTCTACAACTAAAACCGTACAAGGCACGTATTGGATGAATGGATTTCCAACAAATGGTCAGGCTAAGGAACTTCCTATTGCCACATGGGTACGCCTCTGGCGGGACGTCCCGAGAACTAACGTTACGGTTAGATCTCTGCCAACACAAGGCCGGGTTACCTCTGTAACTAGGTAACTACTACACGAATATGTCATCCCCCGGTCCTTTGGGACCTTTATCCGAGAGCTCTCCAACAACAACACCACACAGTAATAATGAAGTGTGTCCACATGAGCAAATATCTGGGCTCCATACCATGATACCACCCTTTACCAGAAGGGAATGACACACCCTAAAGGGCGCGACCCTCATAACCTTGCCGCATCTTTCCTGTTTCGACCATTTCCGGGGAGTGAGGTCCTGACGAAGTCTCGTCCACAAAGCTACGCTTTGTGCAACAAAGCCATGCTTTGGGTCCACAGATGACCAAAGCAATGATCACAAAGATAAATGATCAAACAAATGATCATATCACAAACTATCAACCAATGATCATCACACAGCAGCACTCAGCATGTCACATTACCAAATTGGGAATATATCACTGATAAATATCAACTACATAACCTCTGAGCTCGTACATCTCAGAGAAGGGTGTTAAGCTAAGAGAATAAATTCTCCGCCACCAGCAGAAATGTATTTGATAGAGATCGGTTAATATCTCAAAGTGTAATGTCGGACATACAACCATACAAGTCTGTTCCGGGTTCGAACAGAACCGAAGGCACTTCCAAAGAAGCCCTTGCAAATCCGGGTATTCACAATCCCGATCGGACTTCCCATCACTAAGGGAGGACTCTATACCGGAGCAACTCAGTGCAGAGTCAATCGATAGGTCATCCTATCGTTCTCGCAAACACCCGGTCTTCACCACCGGTCTTCAATGCTATCCATAACGACGTATCACATATTCGGAATGGGCTATATGACACAAAGGTCCTCTCCCGGCTAAACCGAATAGTGAGCGCAATATTTTAAAAATATATGGATATGGGATCTCAGTTAAGTCACAACTTAAAACTCAAAAACCTTTCATCAAATGGTTAAGACAAATTACCATTTTACGAATCTTTAAATAAAAAGATTTATTTCAAAACCTTTAATGGTTTAACAATTTCTACATTTAAATCTTTTAAACAAAAGATTATCTTAAGGATCCCCTTTAAATTCTATGACAAAGATCACCAATCTTAAATAAAGATTTATTTCTAGCCTTTCAAAACAATTCCACTTCAAATTGAATTAACTCATTGGTCTTTAAATAAAAGAGTCATTCCATAGCTTTCAAAATAATTCCCAAAGGTTCATTCATATTTTGGAAAATTATTTTTTTAATTCAAACTTGAAATTCCTTATGAATTTGAGATTCATTACTTATGTGAAAGCTACTAGCATTTAAAAACAAACAGTTTTACTTCGGAAAACCCGATTTCAATTTCACTAGTTAAAGCCTTTCAAATATAAAATTCAAATTCCCAAACCAATAAGATTTAGTTTCAAATCTTGAATTTAAATTCAAATCAACTATTTAAATTTCAAAACTTAATCCATTTATTCGAGATAGCTTTTATTTTTGAAAACTTCCTTTTTAAAAGCCTTTTCCACTTTTAACCCAATTTCATTTTCCAAACCGTTTAAATTCAAAAATCCAAGATTTAAAACCATTTCAAAAATCTGTGACTTAACCGATTTCCACGTGCAATCCATATTTGTGTGTGTATAGTGTGGTCCAGGGGTTTAACGCAATAGTGCATAACATCAATCAGCACAGATTCAAATACAGCAATATATTTGATAAGCGATATAAATTATAACGCTTATATTTGATAAGCGGTATGAACCATAACGCTTATTTTTCATTTACAGATCACAGGTACATATATCACAGAAAATAAATTACAGTAAACATAGTTCAAATCAAACAAAGTTTAAACAATTAGGGATATCAAGCAGTTCAATCATTCAATAGAATCCAATCATCTATAAACAATATCAATTAATTATCTGATTAATTCAAATCAGATTAGTCACTAATCTTAGTTAATAAATGTTAACTAATTACAACCTATTTAATTAATATTTCTTAATTGATTACTATAATTAATCACTTCTTGATTAATAATTTTTTCTAAATTGCTTAATTTATTACATCCAGTAAATATCAATTTTTACTTCACTAAGTGATTACCATCCATTAATTAATTAATATTTACCAAAGCATCCAATGTTTAAATTAATTTCACTTGATTAATTAATCTAAACTTATTAAACTCACTAATTATATTATGTAATTAATTTCTTAATTACTTAATCAAGTTATCATTTACAAGATATTTTAAATCAATTTACTTAAATTTATTTTCAAATATCATTTTAAATTTAAGATTTTAAAATGAATCCAAATTATCTTTAACAAAATTTTACTTTTTTTTTTTTTTTTTTTTTTTTTTAAAAAAAAAACCTTTCATTTCATAAGTTTAAGAAGCTCTCATTTAATAAAGAAGCTTAGAAGAATTTAAAACCAAATTCATATTTAAATTCAAATCAATTTGAATTATACTTTAAACATTTCAAATTTCTTAACACATTTTAAATTTTAAATCCTTCCTACATTTCAAAACTGAAATACTTATTTGAAATTTTAATCCAGATTGGTTTTCAGATTTAAAGACTCTACTTACATTTTAAACTATATTTTAAAGTTCAAAATTATTTAACCATTTCAAGTATTTAAAAGATTTAAATTTAAACTCAAAAAAAATTGAAGTTTACATTAAATTCCAGATTTAAAAATACAGATTTAAACTCATTTTAAAACTCCAATTCAAAATTTCAAACTTCCAATTCAATTGCAAAACTATATATGGATTTCACTTATAAGTTTTAAAACCCAATTTAAATTTAAAAACATAAATTATTTCAAATTTTAGACAATCAAATTTGAATTCATATTCAATTTCACATTTTCAAAACTCAGTCTAATTTCAACTTGCATTTTAATCTTTACATTTAAATTTAAAAACAGAAAACAGGGTTTTCTCTAGTTTTATTTAAAATCCAAAGTAAAATTTAAAAATTCAAATGATTTCAAACCCAAGATTTAAACTATTAAATTCTTATTTATTTTCAGGTTTAAAACATAGTTTAGATTTTAGTTTGCATTTAAAACTTTATTTATTTTTAAAAACTGAAACTCAACCCATATTTCCAGATTTTTAAATCTCAATTTTAACTTATTTTAAATTTCCTATTTTACAATTTTGAATTTTCTGTTTAAATTCAAAAACTCATATACTTTTACACTTAAAAATAGTTGAGACCAAATTAAAATTTCAAAAACCTAAACCTGTTTAAAATACTTTTAGATTCAGGGTTTCACCTCCAGATTTAAAATTTAAATCCTATTTAAAAATCCTGTTTTCAGATTTATAAATTAATTTATAAAATACTGCCCAGATTTATTTATTTTTATTAAACACTTTATTTTATTTATGCAAATTTATTCAAACATGGAATTCAAATTCATTTGAATTCATGATTTAAACTTGGTTTCAAATTTTTAGTTTAAAACTGCAATAGGTTCTCTGTTTCATCATAAGCCTGTAAGAATTTGCTACCCGAGCCAACCCTGTCATGACTTCGAGTCATCTACCTAGTGCTTCGAGAAAATACCTGGTCTACTTCGAGTTTCTACTTCAATTAACCCGAGGCAAAAATCCTATAACACACAGATGAACACTGACATGCACACCACCACTATGCACCATCCATCAACTCCGGCCACCTCTGACCATCATCCATGGTCATCCCCCATCGACCAGACACCCTACAACCACCTTCAGACATCAAGTCTCTCGAAATTCCACTCAAATTCGAATTCAAGTTTAAACTCAAACCTGGAACATCACACTGCCCAGGTTTTCAAAACCTGTCAACGCCGAGCATCTTCAATTCCGACCACCTGAGACATCGCGCCTCCGGCCATGGATTCGTCTACAAACCCTCTACCACTTCCCAAAACCCTATAACATCCGATGCAACCAAGAATACGAGCTGATCCAAACTTCGACCATATTGAAAACTAGGGTTAGAAACCTGTCAACGTCAACCACCGCTACCACCAGCTTCTGATCATCAGTCTGATATTTTTCCCCTACCCACCGATCAATCATACACCTCCAGGAAGAATCGTAACATTCCAAATTCACTAGATCACCCGATAGGCCAAAAAATTGACATTTTGTTCAACTCAGCAATGCATATACAACAGTACACTAAAAATTGTAATATTTGTTTTAAAAATCATAATTTCCTACATGCTTCCAATTTGTGATATTGTTTCAAAGTTTAATGATGTTTGATTTTTGGCTATTTAAAACAATGTCTGTATTTTTCTTCTTTTTCCAGAGACACCGAGTTTAATTAATCATAATTATAGTTTATATGCCTAAATCTATGTTAAACAAACAATTCTTGTTCACATATCAATTTCAAACTAAGAACAAACCAAGTGAATCAAGAATTTTAAAGAAAATCTGGGTTTAAGAACAGGTATACAGATACCTGGCACAACAAGCACAATATGCATATTCATATATGTATACACAGAACATGCATCAATAGGCAATCACACATCATACTAATTCCTAAACATCCATATGCTACTCACAGTCAATAAGGTATTAAAGTTTGAAAAATTTGCTCACTTGTCATTAGTTGCACAGAGAAGAGTAAGCCTGTACATATTATTTTCTTTAATTTTCTTTGATCTGCATTGAAGTTCCAGGTTGTAATCTCTGCATAAATTTTTTTTTTTTTATTTCAACTGTTTTTTTAAATTTATACTTTAATACTCATTTAAAAATATGAATTCAAACTTTTAAGGAAAAAAAAAATTAACTTATCTTAATTTAATCCCAGAGGAAACTGCCCTGCTCCATCTTCTATTTGTTTTGTTTGAGATCATCTTGAACTAGAATAATTTGCTTAAATCTTGATTTGGACTGATCAAGTTGAGTTGCTGGCTGATCTACATGTTTGAATTCATATGCTTACTGATTTGCATTTTAGCTTATGTTTAAATCTGCTCTTCATACTTGATTTCAGCTTGTTTCCAGATCTTGAAGATTGAAGACAAAGTTTTGATCGGATTTCCTTTTTAGTTTACTTTTCAGATCTGCATTTTAAACTTGCATGTTTGCTTCCTTTGAACATATCTTGTTTTCAGATTTTTTTGTTGAATCCATGCTTAGCTTCCAGGTTGAACTCTTTCTTCAATCTTGTCTTACAGTTTTAAACAGAGCTTTGCAATTCTTTTTTTCTCTCAGTTTTGAAAAAAAAAAACAGGAAATAGGCTGAGGTTTGAATACTGATTTTGATTTTAATTTGTTTAATCCATATTTTGTAATTTTAGATTAAAAGAGAAAAAGAAACTTGCTTGCCACTTGTATCAATTAGTGTTAACACTTGTCAAAACTTTTGTTTATTTATCTACACTTGTTTTAAAACAACTTAATATACATACACTTGTCTTTTACTAAGGAATTAGTATTTATTAAATGTTAATTAGTATTTAATTAGATGTTAATTATAAAATAAATGTGAGCTTGTATTTAACCAATTAGTTAATATATATATACTTATTTGCATATGGAAAATTTTGAAATGAATACATTAGATTTATAAAATAAAAGTTTATACAAATATTATAAAAATCCAAAACAAACTAAAAATATTCAGACATTTAAATTTTTTTTTTTTTTTTTACATTTTCAAATATATGTTTAAATCCCTTAACTTAATTTGATTTATAAATTTAGTTTTAAATGTTAAAATTTTAGTTCAAAATTTATTTTAATTTTATACATTTTGGTTTGGTCCTTAATTTTGATTCTAATTTATAAACATACTTATCAATTTTATATTCACAATAAAATTTTCAAAGCTTTTAAATTCCAAATTCAATTAAAAATGCATATTATTATTTATTCTGTAAATCTTCAAATTGATTCAACTTTTAAATCTAAAAATTTAAAATTTACTACCAAAATTCCATAATTTAATTCCAAAAATTAAATAATTTGTCAAATTATCTTGTTCAAAATTCAGGAATGTTACAACTTCTTTCAGTCCAATTAAAATTTCAATATATTAACATTTGAATCTCAAATTCTAATCTCAAATTATATACATACATACATATATATATATATATATATATAAACACAAACCAAACACATATCTTTATAAAATTTAAAAAAAATTCAAATTAACTCACCATTAATTTACAATTAAATTCAAAAATTAAATTAACTAACAATTAAATTTAGCTTAAAAATCGAGATCGTTACAGTTTTCCCCCTTAAGAAAATTTCGTCCTCGAAATTAGAAAGTAGGGAGACAACCAAGAAATATAGAAAGATTGAGAGATGAATCACCAGATCAAACTAAATATCTATTCTGCATTTGGCTTCCCTAATGAGAATATCAATAATGGATACAAGAACGAATCAAGATACTCGAGTCACTAGATCTACGAATATACAGGGGTATTGGTTAGTTCAAAGGATAACTAATCCCTCGTACAATATATCTAGACCCAAAGAATAGACAAATATATGGATACAATCCCAAAACTTTTAGTTTAAACTACCAGAATATACATATCAACCATAGCAACCAAAGCAAACAACTCATCCAGACAAACACTTCTGACCTGTTTGGAGTTTGTGTCCCATGCAAATATATCAAAGCTTCTTCCTGGAGCTGCCAGGAATCATCAAAGAATTGAAAAGACGAATCAAAGGAGATTGATAGAGAGAGTTGTTTCCGCTATTGCAGGGTATCGACCATCTGTAGTCGTATTCTCATGTCCCCTATCTCGTCCTCTTCTTGCACTCATACTCACTATCAGTGGATAGTAAGAGAATTTACTGAGGTATTCAAACGGATACCTTAGGGATATACTCATTCTAGGGTATACTTAATTTGTTACATTTCTGAGCTAAAGTTCTTACTCAACCTTCAGCTCTAATACCACCGTAACGACCCGGACTCGACTTTCGAAAATCGACACCGAATACGACACTCATATTCCAATGCTACAGATCCAAACATCGAATCTGCTTTGCCGGAGCTTATAACACATCAAGTATAACAACACAGCGGAAGAAAAGAATGAATATCGTTGATATACAACATTAAATACAACAATGATACAATATGAATCAATATCAGAGATACCAGATAACAATGCTACAACGGAAAATATATCAATAGATGAGATAACTCCAAATGATCTCCAATAGAAAGAAAAGTCTTCAAAAGAGAACTCCAATGATTGCCTCTCCATCTTCAAAGCATTAATCCAGAAATAGCTCAAACCACCATCAAGTTGCACCCAGATGAGCAAGTCCATTCCATAAATCCGAAAGAATCCAAAGAATTCCAAAAAGAATGCTGAAGGGTATCAATCGATATCTACTATCTGTCTATCTGAAAAATCCAACTCTAGACTGCCCGTGTGGAAAATTGTGGGCACCCAGAGTTTAGGAAGGGAACAATAAACTCCGGGTCAGTCATGGGACTATTATGAGCAAACAAAAATAGTTTATCTTTAAAAACAAACAAAGGGATTTAAATTTGAAATCAGCAATGCTTTTTGGAAAATGAAACTACCATAAGGCCTCCCGCCACACACACAATGCAAACACAGAATTAGAGGAGCTCTCTCCTTATGATAGTCAAAAATGCTTGATATGCGAAAACCATTTGATTTTACTATTAGTGCATAGTGGAAAACATTTTCAAAGTATAATATTAATCTTAGCCAGCATAAAACATTTCGTCGTATGCCTACTATAGCTATCATGTTCAATAGTAGGTTACCACCACATTCCATGGCAGGTTATACAACTAAAACCGTACAGGGCACGTGTTGTTTCTTTGGATTTTCCAACAAATGGTCAGGCCAAGGAACTTCCTATTGCCACATGGATGCGCCTCTAGAGGTACGCCCCGAAAACCTACCCGGCTCTCTGCTAACACAAGGCCGGTGTACCCCCTGCCCGGGAGTATCACCTAAGATATTCCATCCCTGGTCGTAACCAACATTTATCGAGAGCATGATACAAACAACCACAAAGTAATGTGTTTGCAGTAACCACATAGGTTAAATATCTGGGCTCCATACCACGATATCCTCTATCCTGAAGAAATGGATATACCCTAGGGGTGCGACCCCTGAAACCTTGCTGCATCATTCATGTTTTGACCATTTCCGGGGTGTGAGGTCCTGATGAGGTCTCGTCCACAAAGCTACGCTTTTTCACAAAGCCATGTTTTGATCAACAAACGATCATCAGCACTTCGTATGCCACATTACCAAATTGGGAATGTATCACTAGTAACCATCAACTACATAACCTCTGAGCTCGTACTTCTCAGAGATGGTTTTAAGCTAAGAGAATAAATCTCCGCCACCAAATGGAAATGTATTTGATAGAAACCGGTTTTACATCTCAAAGTGTAATGTCAGACACACATCCATACAAGTCTGTTCCGGGTTCGAACAGAACCTAAGGAACTTCCGAAGAAGCCCTTGCAATCTGGATAATTTCTAATCACGTCCGGACTCCCCATCACAATGGGTGCTCAAATCCCTATACCGGGGCCAGACGGTGCAGAGACACTCGACAAGTCATCCTTTCGCTTTCGAAAGTATCCGGTCTTCACCACCGATCTTCAAATGCTATCCATAAGGTCGTATCACTACTCGAAATGGGTTATGTGACACAAGGTCCTCTCTCGGCTAAACCGAATAGTGGGCGCAATATTTAAAAACATATGAATAATGGAATCTCCGTTATGTCACAACTTATTATCCAAAACCTTTCACTCAAATGGTTAGAAAAAATAACCACTTCTAATCTTTTAAACTAAAAGATTCATTTAAAAAACCTTCAACGGTTTAAACAATTTCCACACTTAAATCTTTTAAACCAAAGATTCACTTTTAAGACCCCTTTCAATATTAAACAAGGTTCACCAATCTTTGACAGAGATTCATTTATAGCTTTTCAAAAAATTCCATTTCAAGTTGGATTAACTCATCTGGTCTTTAAATCAAAGACTCATTTCATAGCTTTCAAAACGATTTTCAAAGATTCATTCATAATTTTCAAAATAATTCCCATTTCAAATCTTTTATATAAAAGATACACCATTTAAAAATCCTTTTCAGTTTTAAAATAGGGTTCAGCTATCTTTCGCAAAGATTCAATTATAGCTTTCAAAACGATTCAATTTCAAATTTGAAATCTTTTCATCATAATTATTATTTGAAACCACTTGTTTCTGTTTCGGAAAACACAATTTTATTTGCACGAGTTAAGGCCTTTCAAATATAAACATGGGTTAAATTCAAATTCTCAAAACCATACTTTCAAAATGGTTTAAAAACCCATATAAACACATTTATTGTTTGTATAACCTTTTTACATCGTAAAAACCAAATATAGAATTCAATTTCAGATGTTGAATTCCAATTTAAATCAAATTATTCAAATTTCAAATCTTTATTAAGTTATTCAAAATAACTTTCATTTTTAAAACCCCTTTTCAAAAGTTTTTCACATTAAACCCAATCCATTTCCAAAACCATTTGGATTTAAATTTCAAATTCAAAACTATTTTAAAAATCTGTGACCTAACCGATTTCCACGTGCAATCCATATTTGTGTAAGTATAGTGTAGTCCAGGGGTTTACACACAATAGTGCAACAACAATCATCACATCACAGATACAAACACAGAAATATCGATAAGCGGTATAATCTATAACGCTTATCTTCATTTACAGATCATGGATGAATAATTATAAGTTCATCGCAGATAATAAATTACATCACAGATAAATAAATTACATCACAGATCAGAGCACAAATCAGGATAATTCATAACGCAAAGCATCATATATCAAGAATATCAAACAATTAAATCATCCAATCCAAACATCCAAAAGTAATATCAATTAATTATCTGATTAATTTATGTCAAAGTAGTCACTAATCTTGGTTAATTACTTTTAATTAATTGCAAACCATTTAATTAATTATTCTTAATTACTTACAATAATTAATTAACCCTAAATAAGTAATTGTCCCTTAATCAACTTTATTAATTAATTGAACTTTAATTAATTTATCACATTAATTAATTACCCTTAATTAATTAAAATAAGTGATTATTCTTAATCACTTATCATCGTCAACCATAAATTAACTAGCAATTAATTTGCCTTAATTAATTACCTTAATAAATTAGAAATTAATCCACCTTTAATTATTAATTTATTAATTAGCCTCTAATTAAATTCTTTAATCAACGATTAATTGTCATTAATTACAATTAATTAAATCTTAATCACTTTCATTAATTAATCTTCCCCTAATTACTTTTCTTAATTAATTACCCTTTTATTAATTAATTTTTATCAAATTAATTACCTTAATTAATAAATCTCACAAATTAATTAATTAACCTTTAAATTACTTGATTAATCAATCTTTAATCATTAATTACCCATTCTTAATTACCATCATTAAGTAATTATATTAAATTAATTATTCTTTAATCACTTGATTAATTAAACTTGGATTATTAACCAATTTTATCTTAATTACTTTTATTAAGTAATTAACTTAAAGTAATAATTTTTTTTTAAATAATATGTTAACTCAAATCTTGAAAGTTAATTAACAATTTTAAAACATCCTTTATATAAATCAACTTCTTTAAATATTATTAAGTTTGTTTTATTTTAAAGCTTAATTATCAATGCCTAATTTAAACTTAATTAAACTTGGTTAAACATTCTTCTTTGAAATCAAATCATTTTATTAACTTTAAAACTTGATTAAATCCTTTACTTTGAAACCTTGAATAATAATTAAAATTGGAAAATTTGTTGAACATTCTTTACCTATAAAACTTGATTTCCCTTAGTTCAAAACAACTGTTCTTATTATACTTTATTTTGTTGTTGAAACCTTAACGAAAACCGGAGTCATTTGATGTTCTTCCCGAGCTTCCCCCCGAGTCTTTTCTTTCTTCCCTTTTTAACTTTGTTCCAGTTTACATTTTTAAAACTAACAAAACAACCCGATTCACTACTTGAGTTACATCATCATGTACACGAGTTTCTACCCGAGAAGGATGCTTCTTCCCTAAACAATCATTACCCAGACATGAAAACGTGCATATATACGTGCACCAGAACTCTGGCGAACTCCAGTCATCGCTGCGACCAAGCACACATCGATGACAACCCCTCGGACCATCCCGACCACCCAGCTCCAAAACATTCCCTCGGAATCGAAAAACGGGCTACCCAGCATCCCACTAGAAAACAACACTCAACGAAATTGAAAATCCACCGACGAACCCGACCATCTTACGCCTCGCCACCACATCCACAGCTTATCACTGACATGCGACGACGATTCCCACTAGTGTGATCGCCTTTGGTCCACTAACGATGATGCAACGACTCAAATTCCGCCCATAACCCAAACGTGCGTTAAGACCCTACGTCGCCAACATTCGATCACCATGGTGGCTGATAAATTCACCTAATATTTTTCCTAGGTTCTCTGATGCTCTAGCCATCATCCCCGATGATTGCGACCACCCATTCTTCTCCGTTCATCGAAATTCGACCAAAATTCGAATATCGTTCATCTTAAAAAATCTCATTACTCCCAAACTTAAAAATAGTGATTTCAATACTAAAATTCCTCATTTGCAAGCTTGAATCGGGTTATAAAATCGAATCAAGAATTCTAGACAATTGATTTTAAACTTATATTTAATCATATCTGTAATTTTTTATTTTTTTTGAAATAAATATTCAACTTGAACACTTGAAATTGTTTTTAAAACTTATATTACATTGTTACAATCATTTCACTTTTAGAAACATAGCTTGAGTATATTCGGATAGGCGGATTTTAATTTATTTGTTTAGATTTTGTGACTGTGATTCCAAACAGAGGAATATATATATATATATATATATATATATATATATATATATATATATATATATTCACAAACATGCACCCAGCCATACACATAGAAACAGAGACATGCAAGCATATCACAACAGCTTCATCTTAAGCATCATCAAAATGTAAACAAATTCAAGAATTAAGGTTTAGTAGTTTGATCACCTTGAGATTGGATGTTTAAACAGAGGACGGTTTTTCTAATATGGAAGTTGCTTAAAACTTTGACATTGATATTGAAACCGATCCTGCTTTCTTTGATTAAGTTTTGAGATGATTTACAAATTCAAGTTTTAGAAGAAGCCTTTATTTGAATCCTTTTCTCTAATTTGTATTTTGATTCCCAGGTCTTTTGATGTTTTTTTATCTACATTCCCAAGTTTTGAGATTTCCTTGATCTGTATTCTTGCTTCAATCTTGTTTTGACAAATTTATCTCTCTTTTCCAGGCTTGATTTTAAACTTTGCTTTGAGTTTTTGAATTACTTTGTTTTAGGTATTCAAATATTTGAAATAAAATGGCCTAATTTCTTACTAACTTTTATTATGTATTTCTAATTTGAATTTAAAAGAAAATTTTAACTTGCCACTTGTTATTGCAAGTGATCTCAAGCTTAAACTTGCTAATGGTATAATCTATTCTCTTTACACTTATTTTACAAATTTCTTAATAAAATTCAAAATGGTTACATTTGTAATAATATAAACTTTTTATGTTTAAATCCTTTTGATAAATTTAATTATAAATTTTGTTTTAACCCTATCATTTTATAAATCACTTTATATTCACATATGTATATTCTCAAATTTACTTACTATGTTTTAATTGTTAAAACCAATTACTTAATACTTTCTTATGTATTATTTATTCTTATTTTAAAATTTTATTTTAAACTTAAGTAATCACACTTATTCTATTTTTGTTTCAATATAAATTTCTTTTAGTCCAATTAAAATTTCAATATATTAACATTTGAATATCAAATTCAAATCTCAAATTATTATATATATATATATATATATATATATATAAACACAAACCAAACACATATCTTTATAAAATTTAGAAAAATTCAAATTAACTCACTATTAATTTACAATTAAATTCAAAAATTATATTAACTAACAATTTAAATTTAGCTTAAAAATCCCGATCGTTGTAGTATAAGTATGAAATTGATTTGAAAACTATTGATTTGAAAAGGTACTCATACTCAATTTGTAAACAGAAATTCTATATAATCGAAATCCATATAAGTATGATTTGATATACTATTGATTTGGAAAGTATTCAATTTGAAATGAAATCATATGTATAATGGACTTTATATAAGTATGATATTTGAAAGTGATTTTGAAAGGTACTATACGATACATATTTTCAAAGTAAAGATATGGAAAGGGCCTTTTGCTTGATATCCGCTTTATGACTACACTGTGGATTCATTCTATCGATGCTATTCTCTCTGATTGGGTTTTTCGGATATGATACTCGAGTGTCCATCGAATTCCATGGTGATCTCCATGGTCTTACGAGCGCGGCTGCATAGTGTAATTCACAGGGGCTGCAAGAGCCTAAAGGTACGGACGTTACGCCTGGGGGATCCAGGCGTAACGATTGTGTATCGGTAATCTATTGGGTCGCTTGGTAGCGTAATCCTCAAGGGCTGCGAGACCCTAAGGATACAAATGTTTCCTGGGGAATCCAGGCATAACCATTGTGTACTTGCGGTACTACCAGTCTTCATGGATAATCGCAGGGCTGCGGTAGTCAGCCTATGGGTATGGATGTTTCCTGAGGGATCCAGGTGTAACCATTGTGTATCCGCGATCCCTTATCGACAAGTTTGATTTGGTTGATTTGTTTGGATTGTACCTTCCATATCTGTTGTTTTTAAAAGGTTTTTCAGTATTTTCACTGGGTGTTGAAATGAGTCTATTAAGCACCTGTAGAATTCTAGCTTTGCGCCTGATCAACATATGACCAGAGTCTACAGGAACAAAACTAAACTTCTTAAGACATCGATTTATAAAAGTATTTTTATAAAGTATTATATAAAGGATATTTTGATCATTATTTTACTTGTCTAAAAATTTGAAATTTTTTAAATTTTTTTTACATCGAACTAACAAATTTGAATCAAATGACTATTTATCATATTATAAAATATTTAAAATGTTGAGAAATAAAATTATAAATGGAATGTATATGGTTTTAAAATAATCCTTATCTTTCAACCTATTTTTCCTTCTAGCTATTCCTATCTTTTTCCTCTTTGAGGGTTCTTTCTGTATTATGGGAAGAATTGGTTCTTTGACTTATTATCTGGATTTTTTCGAGAAGCTTTCTGGAGTGCGTGATGTATTCCACATCTCACATCTTCCCTGGTATCTTCTTGACCCATATTTTTTTTCCAGCCAACTGGTCTTGATAGTTTTGATATTTAGCTTAATCTGACTGTCGAGAGTAAGTCACTTCGTATTGTCAATAGAGGTACGAAGCAGCTAAGAAGGAAATTTGTTAGTCTGATCAAAGTACTGTGAAGTACTGGTGATCGAGATTGTACCTGGGAGATGAAGGAGAGCATTCGTGCTTCAAATTCGAAATTGTTTTTCTAGGTACAATTTTGTTGTCTATCTTGCTTTTCCTTATTTTCCTTGTTCGTTCCTTTCGATGACGAAAAGATTTGAGTGGGGGAGAGTGTAACCCAGTATTTTGTGATTATTTTAATTGTTCATTTTTATTATTTAAATTGAAAATCCTGATTTAAAAACTTTATTTTATTTATTAAAATGAATAAAAAAATTTATTTCAAGTGTATATTTATTTTTTTGTGTAAATTATAATTTCAAACCTGAATAATAGGATATTTCCAGAAATAGTGGATTTTTGGTCAATCTGGTCAAACTTTGAGTTTTAAATTTAAAATTTAAATATTAAATATTTTTAATTTTATCCTTTATTTTGAAATAAAATTTAATTTTACGAATACTTCTTTTCGTTTCGTTGAAATCCGATTTATATTGTGAAAGCTATGCTTTTTACAATATTGGGTGTAAATTGATTCATTTAATAAAATTATCTATTTTAATTTATATAAATAAAACTTTATTGGTCAAATCATGTTCTAATATGTGTTATATGACATTTTAGGTGTATATTTTATTTAAAACATTTTTAAAGTGATGTTAAAATTTTTCCAAGATTTATTTCATTTATCTTCTATTTTTAAAGCCTAGTTTACAATTTTTGCTATTTTCTTAATTTAATTATATTTAATTAATATTTATTTATGTGAATTTATCATATTTTCATGTTTCTATCTGTATTTATTATTATTTTACATGTATTTAAAAATTTAAAAAGAATTATGGAAACATGAAGAGTTTTGTCCTTTTGTATACCTTGCCTTTTCACATTTCAACTTACATTTTCGCACCAAACATCACATGCATTCAATTGCTGGCCATATCTCATTGCTTCAGCTGCATTCCCACTTCATTTTCACATGTAGGAAAGCTTCTCAACCTGAAAAAAATTCCGCCATCATCCAAGCAAAATTTTACAGTCATAACTGAAGCATAAGTGGTTGAATGCAAGTGCAAAAGGTTCAGCTATGTATTGTGCTTATATTTCTAACTTTGTTTATAATAGTTTGGTTTGAAATTTACGTATTGTACTTTGTTTTTTTTTTGTTATGTAACAAGTCTATTAGTTTTGCCTCTTCCACACTCGAATCATTGTTATGCTATCGTGCCTTTGTGGATCTCAGTTTGTGTATTTTGGTTATCATCTCCAGCTTATACAAGTGAGTTATTCTCATCAGACAGTTTTATACTTATATGACTAGTAAACCTATCACATTTGAATCTGTAAAATATATCACCATTCTATATTTGCTATGTCATGCTCATATGATGTTCACCCATGCTTATTTACTTGTTATATCCTTTGTTACTGTTATATAATCTTATTCTTTTATTTATATCAGTTTATCACACTACAAATTCCCTTTAGATTAGAATCACTATGGGTTGAAATGATACATACCCAAATGGACTTCAGAATAAAGGAAATTCGTTATGGGCTGAAATGAAAAGCCTGAACGATTTTCAGTTATTTCATTTTTCTTGGGACTACGGGTTTGAAATGATAAAACCCGGGTTTTCTTTGTAAATAACGGGTTGAAATGATATATTATCCGTAATCAATTTAACTAGGCTAGAAAATGATATACAGACCCGTGGTTAAAATATGTTTTTCTAAAAAATTTAAAATATTTTAGAAACGTAAGTATTATAATATTTTGATTTAAACTTAATTAAAAATGATTTTTGTAAAGCATTATTGATTTTCTGAAAATTTATAAGTGAAATAAACTAATGGTAAAGCTAGAAAATCTGAAATGTAAGTTATTTTGGAAATTATAATTTGGTGATAAATGGAATTTAAATTAAAAATGAAATATGTTAAATTTATGACATTTTGAATTAAAATGAATTTAAAATGATTTTATAATACATTAATGATTTTTGAATAAAGTTAAAAGGTTAAATAAATGAATATTTAAGTTGAATTTTGAAATATAACTTAAAGTGGAATTTATGAATTTTGTTTAAAGTGAATTTTTTTGAAGGTAAGTAAATAAAAATGAAAATAAGTTATATTTGGAGATTTAAATTTAAGTGTTAAGTTAAAATTTAATTATAAAGAATTGAAATTTAATGTTTGAATTTAATATGTGAATTATTATTAAATATTAACTTTGAATGGAAATTTAACTTTATAAAATCATAAATATAAGGGTATTTAAATGATTGTTTAAAGTGAGAAATTATGATTTTTATAAGTTAAAAATGGTTTAAATTAAAATATTATTGTTTATCAAACTGTATTAAAAACCCTGAATTTTAATTAGCAGCATTTCTAAAATGCCATAATTTCTTAAGTGAAGGATATTACAACATTTGTAAATGCTGTAGTTGATACGATGAACTGTAAGGAAAAAGGAACTAGGGGCTGTTATAGCATTTCGTAAGTGCTGCAGTTGCAGAATTGAACGAAAGCTTTTATTTGAAACTAAAACCTATTACAACATTTATGTAAATGCTATCTTTGATAAAATGAATTGTTTTCAAATGTAAATTTACCATAGCATTTTCTAAATGCCGCGAAAAGTTGATATTTTTTGTTTTAATAAATTGAAGTGTATAAATGAACTCTGAAAATGGTAAAATTTTGAGAATTGAATATTTAATTATTAAATATAATAACTTCACTTTTAAATGATTTAAAAGGAATATTTAAATGATTTAAATGAAATATTTAATTTTTTTAATTAGAATATTTAATTGGTTTAAATGGAGTATTTTTGATTTGAAATATAAACCATTTTAAATTATGATTTGAAATGGTATTTAAATCAAGTAAACTGAATGAGGTTTTGAAAGATATGATATTTTGATATTTTGGAATGGATTTCTGAATGATATTGAAGTTTTAAATGATATTTGATTTAGAAGTATAAAATACCATTTTGAAATTTTAACCACGGGATGTATTTAATTTATAGTTTAACTTATCCTTAAAGGATGGGCAATCCTAAGCATCCTTTAGGTTATTGTACATTACTACCACAGTTCACTTGAGTTGGTTTACATTATATAAGTATATATGTTCTGACTCGAGTGTTTTGTGTTTTACTTTACGCTCGGGTTAGCCTGAGTATTTACAGCTTAGCTTTGGATTTCTTTTCTAGAGCTAGGAATCACTGGAGATTTTGCTTGTCTAGTTATCTATTTCTTTTCTGTTTCAATTGTTCTATTTCAGCTCTGGTATTTTTAAACTGCTACGTATTTGAGATTTCTATTTTATATTTTTTGCAGACTGATATATATATTACGTTTTGAGAATTTGTTATAGTAGCTTCATGAACTACTATGGTATTTTAATTTCCGCTGCGAGTTATTCTGATATTTCTGTGTCTGTGATTCTGTGATTTGTATTTAATTTGCGCCAAATTTATTTACAATGTGGTATTTTGGGCAATTCAAGTCTGGTATGTGTGGATGCGAATGGTTGAAAATATCGGGTTGTTACAAAGTCAGATGCTAGTCCCTGCTAAGAAGTCAAGTGGAAGCACCTGTAACACCTCGGTCTGACCCGAGTATTATTTAAGAAGAAAATAATAAACTGATCAGTCAAGCTATAAATATCATATAAAATGAGATAGGATACGAGATTTGCCAAAAATATATGATAACAATAATGTCATATAGTGAAAAGTATACATTAGATAACAAAAAAAATCATACAATTATCTCGAATATACTCAAACACCAAAAAGAATATCATATTCTTTAACATATTCACCAAACCACAAATATTGATAAAACTTATCGATGTAAAGCACAAAAATTGGTGAAACACAAGTTCTAGAAATCATCAATTAGAAATCCAAAAAACACAAAGGGGAGGCCTATCATAAACGAGAGCATGAAAACGAACCAGCACATACATCACAAACGGAATGCTATTCCATGGTCGCTAATCATCAATTTTGATCCGAGGCTCCACAAACGGCCCAAAGACCAAGGATTGCTACCCTACCAATTTTGAGTTGAAACTCCACAAACGGGGTTTAGTCCCCCACACAAACAAAGAGACATCATGCATCGCTAGTCCAAATCACAAAATGAGCATCATCGATCAACAAAAAGTGTCGATTACAATAAGCTAGTAAATAAATGAGTTTAGCTTCATTTCCCACAACCACTAGCTTAACTTCAATATTTACGAACCAATTGTAGTTTCCCACTCGAAAATTGTCACAAGAGTTTCAATCGAACGAGCCTAAGAATTAACCAACAAAGTAAACACAAGCGTTTCATGCCACTTGTTTTGCTAAGTCATTTAATTGGATTTCTCGAACGAATGAGGAAAATTTTGTATATACTAATAGGTTGGAAAATGGTTTTATAAATGAGCTTGATGTTGGAAGTAAATGTTGAAATCGTTTTGATGAAAGGCCTTTGATATTTACTACTAGTATAGAAACCTTTGTATTTCGAGGCATCAAATCACAAAAATGATTGTATAAACAGTTCACCAAAAATTCACATACGAAGACGTGAATCAAATCCATAGAAATCGATATTGAACGCATCAAAATGGATATTCCCAAAAATCCTGAAAAAGAAATTATCAAAGTCAACAAAAGTGATAACAACTAATCGGATCAACGAGAATCGATTAAAAATTGGAAATCTACACAAAAAAAGCAAATTGGACTGAGACAGCAGATTCAATCTACTAAACATATTGGTCAGTCGACTGATACTGAACCTAGAAACTTTTGGTATCCAGGTTCAGTCGATTGAACACAGTGGTCAGTCGACTAATACTGGCTCAGGAAATTTTCTGGTTCTAGGTTCAGTCGATTGGCCTTACAGTTCGGTCGACTGAACTATCAAATGCAGTATTTTTAGCCTAGCCCCTAAGAAGGGCAAAAGAATCCTAACCATAAGCGATAGATCGAGCAACGGAGACTAGGGATTTATGCAAAACGACAACCTAGCCTTATAGGCACACCGATACACCCCAAAAACAAGTCCAAACATCAAAGATAGGATTTTAATGATTTTTGACTTCAAAAGGCCAAAATTGGAATATTCATTAAACCAATTCAATTCAAAGGAAAATGGACAAGGAATAGATGTTAGGAATTACTACCTAACAACTATCAAAGATATAGACATAGATATGAGTTCAAAAACTCATCTTTTTAACCCAAAATAACAAATGAGAAGCCAATAAGCAAAGATTGATCTCTTTTCAATTCAATTTATTATCAAAGGTGAAGTTTTTCCTAAGTTAGATTATAGGAATTTTCAAAAATTGAAGAGGGATTGAGATGGAGAAGATGAAGAGGATTCTTACCTAAGCTTCTCATTGGTTTCTAGCTTGAAGTTGAATATTCCAAAGAGAATTAGGGCTTAGCAATTTTAATTTCCTCTTTTCTTCCCTATATTTACCATAGCTTGAGAGTGTTAGGAAATGAGGAGTGGAATCAATGAAGAGTAGTGGAGTTAGGTTATTTTTTAGGTTAGTGGGTTGAAACCCAAACCCAAAGCCCTAAATGAAAGTATCAAAAGTCTACTCAACTCCAAACTTATCGATGTTTATGCTCAAAACGGTCGCAAATGGGTCTCTAGTCCTAATTTGACTTTTCACAAAAAGTGACATTTCAGACTTAAATCCGACTAACGATGCTATATTTAAATAAAATATTTAAATATACAATCGTAAAATATGCGGGTTGTTATAGAGGCGGAGGGTTCTTGGATCGGGTTGGCTAAGAGATGAGGCATTAGAGGTGGGAGTAGGAAAAAGCAAGAATAGAATGAAAAGAACAGCAAGGCTAAGGCCAAATAAAGAGAAGAGGACAAGCGGAGCGAGGAGGAGAAATAGAGATAGGAAGTCCAATGAGTGACAGCGAAATATAAGAGGAGTTCATATTAATAAATATTTTCAAACGGAATAATAAATAATAGCGAACGAACCATTTGAAATAATGTGCATAAACGGAAGAATAGAAATGTTTGCAATAAATTGGGAATATTGACGGCCACTTAAATTTTGGAATAATAAAAGCAACGACTATGATTTATACGGTGACAAGTGAATGGACACAAGGAATAAAAAGGCTCAAAACATACCGATACGGTGAACCGCTTTAGTGCTTCGACTGTGTATCGGACTTCAAAACACCGAATTAAATATACCGCCGAGATCAACACGATGAGACGATTAAAGCGGTACATAGATGTCAGTGGTACGATCACCCGATCAAAAGTCGATATCCAGTACCGAAAATGCTGTTAATTTGTCGAAATTTAGATAAACGGACCAATAGCAGTCCAAATTTGGATAAAAGAAATATGACGTCTCACCCAGAAGATGTTACAAATTTTCTATACAAAATATTCGGGTTAGAAAATATTTATTATCATCTGATATTAACTGATTTGATTTAAATAAAATTACACAAAAAAATAAACTTCCATTTTATTTGATATAAATTTACTATTTGCTATGTTTTACTAGATATATTTCAAATTTTAGATTTTTATTTCCAAATTCAAATATTTAAAATTTCACAAAATTTCATTTAAATATATTATTCAAACAGATAAAAATTATTAAAAGTTTATGGGTCCTTACAAATAATGTTTTATAGTTAATTAGTCTTCTTAACTAATGATTATTTGAGTTTAATTAATTATTTAAATTAAGGATAATGGTTTTTAATTAATTTATAACTTAATTAATTATTTAAATTAATGGGGATGGAATTAAATGAATGATTTCAATTATGATAATTGAAATTAATAATCATTTTAGTAAATGATATTTAAAAGTAATCAATCCTTTGAATTATGATATTTGAATTTAATTAATTAACTTAATTATTGATTGTTTTTGAGTTGAATTAATTTTTTTAACTAACGATTTTTAAAATTTTGTTAATCAGCTTAATTAATGATGTTTTATAATTTAAAAAATCATTTTAGCAAATGATGTTTTAATTAACGGTTTTAGCTAGTGGATTTTGAATTTAATTAATTCGATTAATTTATGATTATTTTAAACTTCGTTAATTGTTTTAATTAATGGAATTTAAAATTACTTCTCGTTTTAATTAACAGTGTTTGAGACCAATTATTCATTTGATTAATGATAATTTGAATTTAGTAAATGTTGTTAATTAACTGATTTAATAAAGGTAATTAAAGCAAATTAACTAATATAATAAAATTGCCTTAATATATTGTTTTAAAGTTAATAAACTAATTTAATGAAGATTTTTAAAGTTGATTACCAATGTTACAAAAGTATTTGGAAATAATTATCTATTTTGTTATGGATAATGGATTTGTTTATTTAAAGAGATTTTAAATGTGATTTATTGTCTTCCGGGATAATTGATATTTTTTTAAAGTTATAAAAAGGAATTGGTACTCGATTATTAGGATCTTAAGTTGGATAAACTTTGTGTGTTTGGTCTAATGTTGGTTTAGGCCCTCGGGATCGTACACATCGGAGTAATGGCATTGAGAATCCCCGCCTATACAATCGGCCATCTTGAATTATATATCTAGAGGATTTTCTAAGCAACTTCTGTCGTTCTTTTGAATTTTCTGGTGGAGAACCATTGAGCAGATATTCCATTATCGGAGTCATCCATGATTCTTGCTCCTGAGATATAGTCATGATCCAGTCAATATCCATCTCATCAGTGCTTGGAGCTGACAGGACTTCTAAAGGAACTAATCCCAATAATTGAGCTTCACCAGTGCTTGCGTACGTTACGGGAGAATATGTCTTCATGTTCTCTTCCCGGGTTATATGATTTATCGTATAATGGTCAAGATCATCGAGAAGTTCCCAGGATCTTGACAAATAAGCAGGCAGATTTCCTCCTTTAGTTTGAAACTCTTTCTTGACTTGACATACAATAAGCTGTGAAGCACTGAAGATTTGCAACACTTTGACATTCAATTCTTTAGCAATTCTCAAGCCGGCAATAAGAGCTTCATATTCTGCTTCATTGTTTGTCGAAGGGAATTCAAATCTCCGCATATAGCACAATGAGCGCCCTTCAGGGGTTTCAAGCACAACCCCAGCTCCGGAACAGTAATCGCTCTTGCACCATCAACATATAATTTCCATCGAATTGGGGGATTATCAGTCACTTCTTCCTTACTATCACCTTTATCTGTACATTCAGCGATGAAATCTGCCAAAGCTTGTCCATTGATTGCTCTCCGAGAATGGTAAGTGATGTCGTATTGGCTGAGTTCAATATTCCACTTCAGAAGACGACCCGAAGTCTCAGGACGAAACAAGACTTGCTTTAGAGGTTGATCAGTGAGGACTTTGATAGGATGAGCTGGGAAATACGGCCTCAACTTTCTCGATGCAATCAGTAGACAATAGGCGAGCTTTTCCAACTTTGAAAAATTCATCTCTGCCCCAGTGAATCTTTTGCTGATATAATAGACCGGGCGTTGAATTTTCGCGTCTTCCCGTACCAACGCTGCATTGAGAGCATGAGATGAGATTGCCAAATATACAAAAAGATCTTCACCATTGTCCGGCTTAGAAAGTATTGGAGGCGTTTCCATATGATGAATCAACTCATCGAAAGCTTTCTGGCATTCAGGAGTCCAGTCAAAAATTTTCCTTCCTTTCTTCAGTGCATCAAAGAATGGAATGCATTTATCAGTAGCTTTGGAAATGAATCGACTCAAGGCAGCGACTTTTCCATTAAGAATTTGCAATTCCTTCTTCGTTCTAGGAGCTTTTACTTCTTTTAAGGCTGCAATATGAGTAGGATTAGCTTCAATGGCCCTAGCACTCACAATGAAGCCTAGAAACTTTTCGGACTCCACCCCAAAAGAACATTTCAAAGGATTAAGTTTCATTCCGTACTTTCGAAGGACTGCAAACATTTCCGCCAAGTGGTCCATATGGTCTACCGCTTTCTTTGACTCCACCAACATATCATCAACATAAACATCCATAGTTTTGCCAATCTGCGGTTTGAACATAGTATTGAGGAGTCTTTGGTAAGTTGCCCATGCATTCTTAAGTCCGAAGGGCATGACTCTATAGTAGTAGAGACCAACATCGGTGATGAAGCTTGTGTCCTCCTGATCCGGCTCATGCATCATAATCTGGTTGTATCCGAAGTAGGCATCCATGAAAGATAACAATTCATGGGCCACTGTTCCATCCACCAACTGATCTATTCTGGGTAACGGGAAGCAGTATTTGGGGTAGGCTTTGTTTAAATCTGAGAAGTCAATGCATACTCTCCACTTCCCATTAGCTTTCTTAACCAGTACTGTATTTGAAACCCAATTCAGATAAGTAGACTCCCTGATGAAACCATTCTCCATAAGCCGGTCTACCTCTTCTTTCAATGCTGCTGACCTTTCAGGACTTGGGTTCTTCTTTTCTGTTTTACCGGTGTAAACTTTGGATCAATATTCAGAGTATGTACTATAATTTCTGGGGATATTCCGCACATATCAGTATGAGTCCAAGCGAATACGTCCAGATTTGCCTTCAAGAATGATATTAAGTAGTTTTGAACCGTCACATTAAGTTACGAACCCACATTCACCACTTTGTTCGGATCTTTTGGGTCAACAGGTACTGGCACCGTTACTTCCACTGGCACCACTCTATTCTCCCTTGCACTAGCTTTTCTAGGATCCATTTCTCTTCGTGCCCCGCTATGCTCGCCAGTGCAGGGTCCACCCTGTAATTGCTACCAGGTTGGTTCTTTGATGCGGACTAGGGCTGCCGCATCTTTTCCCACCTCTTTCTTCCTCGCTTAACGCAACTCCATTAGATAACATTCTCGCCCAGCATTCTGATCCCCTTTAATAACTCCATGCCATTATCCGTGGGAAATTTCATAGTGAGGCACTACGGGGCGAGAATTGCCTTAAAAGCCGCAAGAGTTGGTCGGCCTAGGAAGGCGTTGTAGGCAGAAAATTGATCAACAATTACAAAAGTCTGTTTCCGAAACACCTTTTTTTGCCCCTCTCCAAGCTCCACGAAAAAGTCGATAGTTCCAATGGGCTACTTCGGTTTCCCAATAAACCCAACAATCTTCTGAGATGAAGCTTGAATGTCAGCCATCGGAACTTTCAATTGGTCGAAAGTCTTTTTGAAGAGAATATTGCAAGAAGCGCCGCAATCTACAAGCACTCTTCTCTCAATAGCCGGCCCAATGCCTGCAGAGATGACCAAGGGATCCATGGTTGGAGCTTCAATACCCATAGAGTCCCTGGCTTTGAACACAATATCATCATTGAAAGTTTTCTACTGCTTCAAAGGTGCATCATTTTCTAGAACAAAAACACTCTCTTCTGCTGGTACATACTTCAAGGCGCGGGCATATCTTTCCATCTCGCCCCAGCTTCTGCCTGCTAGGTGAGGACCTCCTGTAATCACATTGATAACAGGCCTTTTCGATTCATCCACGTTATTCCTCTCACCCGAGCCAGGTGGATGAGCAGGAAGTTGCTGGCCCTTAGTAGATGAAGTTGGGTCATTTCTACTTCTCTTAACATATTGCTGCAACTTGTTCTCTCTCAGTAGTTCGTCAATTAAACTTTTCAGATAGCGACATTCGTTGGTATCATGACTGGGTTGATTATGAAACCGACAAAATCTCCCACTCTGAGTGGCTTTTTTGCTAACTCTCATCTCAAACGGTTTAGGATATTCTACTGCATCTTTCTTAACAAAAAAGATATTCTCCGGAGTGTCAGTCAAAGGAGTGAAATCCGAAGGTTTTGAGAAGCGGGGTTTCTTCATATCTTTTTGTTTCTTCCCACCATTATTTTCCCTTTTCTAATTTCTGGATTCCTTTTTGGTAGGAGCAGCAGTATTATCCTTAACCTCTGTCAGTGCCACTTTAACTGGTGCTCGAAGGCTTTCCAAGCGCATGAATTCATCAGCTTTCTTATAGAATTTCTCAAGCGAAATCGGTTCTTTCATCTTCAGCCACATCCCAAATTCGCTTGATTTGTCGATTTCCCTCATCAAGTATGTCAAGACCATCCGCGGCTCTGCATTGTCCACTTCAGCCAAAGCTATGTTGAAGCGGTTCAAGAAAGATCTAATAGATTCCCCAGGATTCTGTTCCAGGCTTGATAGTGACATAATATCCTTTGCCTTTGAAGCGTACAATCTGAATTACTTTTTAAACCTCCGAGTCAAATAGGCAAACTGGTCCTATGGATCGGACCGGAAGCTTTGTGAACCAGAGTAGAGCCACCCCTTCCAAGTATACCGGAAAGTACCCCATTTAATCACATCAGATGCCCTAGCACCATTCATGTGCCATTCATACTTATATAGAAATTGATTAGGGTCGCTTGTTCCCTTATAAGATGGAATGTTAGGAGGAACAAACTTACTTGGAAATTCAGCGTTCAAAATCTTTTCAGTGAATGGAGTCTTGCTCGAAGCGAATCCCCATTCTTTTTCATCTTTGTTAACGCTAGAATTTGAACGCTAACACCCCGGTGTGTAAAGTGAGATCGTGAAAGCACCACCCGATAACACGGGAACAGATTATAAGCAGATAATAGTGAAAAAACAGTAAACAACAGCAATTTTATAGTGGTTCGGCTTAAGAGATAGCCTACGTCCACTTTGAATATCTTTATTGACGATTTGATTATAAGTCAATGCAGTTACACTTTGATTACAACACACTTTGAGTTTCAAGTGACTTTGAACAAGTAGCCTAAACTTCAATGTTGATCCGAATCTTTGAACACATGCTTGACATGTTTGATTTCTTCATGAAGTTTCTTGAAGGTGTCGAAGCAGTTTAGAATGCAGCAGAGTAACGGCGCTTGAAATGAATCAGCCAAAAAGTCCCCTGAATGTTGGGGGTGGCCATGTATTTATAGGCAAATCTGGATAGAAGTTTTTTGCCCAAGTCCTGAGTCGTGACCGACTCAGGCTAAGCCGTGGCCGAGTCAAGTTGAGTCGTGGCCGGCTCATTTGGTCTTCTCACTAGCTCATTCTCTTGCTGGATTCTAAGTCAAGTCCTGAGTCGTTGGCAAGTCAACTCTCACTGGGTCATGCATTGTAGCAACGGAGTACGACTTAGTGGCTTTAAGTCGCGGACGAGTCACCCTGAGTTATGGGTCATCAAGTCATTTCTTAGGTCGTCAATTCTCTTGAGTCGTTTCTTATGATGAGTCGTGAACCTGTTGAGTCGCTGGGGCCAAGCCTTTGATGAGTCGGTAATGCATTGAGTCGGTCCTGCCTTGTGAACCGTTAACCCCTTGAGTCGTAACCCTTTAAGTCGCTTTGAGCTTTAGGTCATTAACTCCTTGAGTCGGTGACTCGATGAGTCGCGAGGCTTCCTGAGTCGTGAGGCTTCCTGAGTCGTGAGGCTTCATGAGTCGTTAAACACCTTAAGTCGTGGCTCGTCTTAGGCCTTAAGTCGTCAACTCCTTTAACTCGTAGGCTGAAATGGGGTTAACAATCTTCATCCCTCTGCATGCTCTCTTTCATGATTTGTCGCACCAAGCCCGAAAGGTATTCCTCATCATTTAAAGGATCTGCAGGAAAGACTTCGGACATTTTCTCGGAAGTTTGTCTGGACAAACGTTCGTGGAGAAGTTGGCTGTCGTCTCGATCCTCCAGCTTGAGGAGGTGTTTCATTGGCGGGGCTAGTTGTTCTTTGAGGAATATTCCTTTCTTCAGGATTATGATCATCATCTGCAAGGTTTTCTTCATTATTCACGGGTTGACGGTTAGCTCCGAGCAATGCATTTAACCTTTCAAGCATCAAAGCATTATGGGTCTCCATCCGCTGGTGTAACCTAGATATTGCAACATCTAACTCCGCTCGTGTAATTACGGCACTTGGTGCTGCTTGACTTGACGAAGGAGAAGTGGCAGTACTTTCACGAACATCATTAGGTCTAGTAGATTCGCGCTTTCTTCCAGGAGCCATTATCTCTGATAGACTTCTGGTTTTGAGAGAGATTCTTTCAACAAACTTTTGCAAAGCAATGACGAAAGTAGCTTGAGTTGGGTTCTCAGTGAAAGCACCAAAAATGTTAACGCTAAAAATTGAACGCTAACACCCCGATGTAAGTAGAGATTAAGTGAAAGCACCACCCGTGAATACGGGAATTAGAAACAAGTAGAAAAGTAACAAAGAAAGCAGTAAAAGACAACAGTTTTATAGTGGTTCGGCTTCAGGTTAAGCCTACGTCCACTTTAATCTTCTTTATTGCTGAATCATTTACAACTTTACAACAATCTTCGATTACAATACTGATGAGACAAACAACTAGAACTCCGATGTAGAAGAATTCTTTGAATTCATGTAGACTGTGTTAGATTTCCTCTTGAAGTTTGTTGAGATGTCTTTCGTGTTTGAAGTGTCGAGTGAGTCAAGAATTCAGCAGAGTATCGGCGTTCCAGAAATGAGCCAAAAAGATCCCCTTTTAGTTGTAGTAGGCGGGGTATTTATAGGAGAGTTCAGCGTTAGGTCGTAGGTCGCAAGCGACCTTGAATAGGTCGTAGGTCGTCCACGACCTAGTGGGAGTGGTTTACGGCTTAAATATGGTACACTTGATCATTCTGGATAAACTAACAAGTCATAGGTTGTGGCCGACCGGGGTAGGAAGCGGCATAGGAAGCTCCTTTGGTGTGTTTAGGTCGTGAGCGACTTAGGAATAGGTCGTCACACCTTAGCTCGCTGCAGAACTTCTTCCCTGTTAGGGCGCTCCCCTTATTAACTTGCTAGGTCGTTCAACCCTTAGGTCGCTGAGCTTCTTGGCTTGTTAGGTCGCGGTGCTCTTCAACTAACACTATGTCACTCCATTGGGTCGCAAGGCATCTGAACTCTTTTTAGGTCGCTATGTCCATAATTTCATTAGGTCGCTAAGTCCATTATTTCATTAGGTTGTTGTGTTGTTGGATCGCTTAGGTCGTAAGCTCTTTAGGTCGTTAAGACCGCTCCATTCTTAGGTCGCTCTGTCTTCATTTAGTCACTTGGTCGCTGCCGCTTTAACTCTTTAGGTCACAGCCCGTTATAGATTGTTAAGTCGCGAGCCTTAGGTCACTAGGTCATTGAGCTCGGTAGGTCGCTGACTAGTTGAGTCGCTGGGTTACTTCACACTTTAGGTCGCTAGGTCGCCTATTCTCTTGGCTTGCGGTAGAACTTCAGCTTGCTCACACCCTAACTCATAAGGTCGTTATCCCGTATCTCGTTAGGTCGTAGAATAATGGAGTTAACATCTGCCCCTCGAAGTACACGCCTATGCTATAGGTTGTGTGCTTCGATCTAGTCCTGATAGGTCGTGAGCGACCCAAGTGTCTTCGTATCTCGCATGCCTATTCGTCTCCTTTTCTTTGCCCCATATAAAACGCTAACTCGCTTCCTCCTCCTCACCTAATTGCTTCAACGATCTTTTCCGCCACTAACGATCTTCAAAGCTTCCAGAGATGAATTCAGTCCATCCTGTCATCAATTCAACCCTACCATCACACTGCGTAAGTAAACTTGATCTTTTTCCAATCCATAATCACCGTCGAACTGCAAATTCCAATCCGCTGACCCTAGACCAACTTCATATGCCTCGCTTTACTTTCAACTCAGGCTGCAATCGATTTTGGCCGCCATTGTCCATGTTGTCATTGCGATCTAGCAGCGTGCTGGATCTACGATGGATCGAAAATAATTTGAATCCGCGTTGGGTGATTTGGTGGAATAGATAGGTGATGGATTTAGTTGAGAAAGTGGTGAATTTTGTTGCTTGGCGTTAACGGGTTATTGGGTTTGGAAGTTAGATGGTTCGGTAAGTGGAGAGGAGCCGACGGGCTAAGGGGAATTGGATGTGAGTTGCACGGTCTAATTGTCTCACCGGCCCAATTGTTTTGCGACCTAATTGGTCAAAATACCATACGAATTTTCATCAGAACGACTTAAGGACGTTCGACCTATGATAGGTCGCTGGAATAACATGAAGTTAAAAGAAGAACGACCTTAAAACTAACGACCTAACTTCCTACGACGTAAGCTTTAGGTCGTGGCCGAGCTAGGACTTAACAATTTTGCGTCATTCTGACCTGAAGCTTTATTCTCTTATATTCATCATGACTTAAAGAATTAACTACCTATGTTAACACGCGACATAGCTTTTAGGTTGTGGACGAGCTAACACTTAGTTTAAAAAATGCCTTGCATGTATTGAAGCATAATTTCAACTTGAACTCGCATGTCTTGAACTGCCCGAACTTGGAATTGTTTGAACTTTGAACTGTCTGGACTTTAAACTGTTTGAACTTTTCTGCACTTCTTTATAGATTATATTCACTTGTAAGCTAACAACTTGCTGAACACAACATTTGCAGAAAACTAGGGCGAATGTACTGCCATTGATTGCCCACATCGAAAGACAGATTAGTCGATAAAAGATAATCAACTTAATGAAATTTTATGAAGTGCTATGAATAAACAAATTCAAGTGAAGTATTAAAGCAAAGCAATATTAATCAATTAAAACTGGTTTGTTTGCATCAACACTGCACTTGCATTTGGCTTAAAACTACAAAACCTGAAACTTTGTAACTGACAAATGCCTGTTAGTATAATTTCAGTTATATTTTCTTGTCATTTTATTAGTTCCGCACAACACTTCACACATTTAGCAAACGTGCACCTTCATATTTGAATATCCAGTTCCTTGTGTAGAATGTCTTCTCAAGAAGTGATAATAGAGCAATCTTAAGGAGTCTTCCCGATAGCAAACCCATTGGATAATCCCTTGGAAAGAACTCCAACTACCCTGAGTCAGCGGGCATTCAACCAATTACGTATTCAATTTGGGATTGCCGAAGCGGATGCTATACTTCCTAGGCCAAATTATACTGCTGACAGGCCACCTCTTGGTTTTTTCACCGTCAACCGTCATATGTGCCTTTGTTGTGCCATTCCTCCTTTCAATGAATTTCATCAACAACTCCTTTTCCGACTAACCATCTATCCCTTTCAACTGCATCCCAATGGTTACGCCTCCTGATGGGATTGTGTGTTTTATTCAGGAGGACACTTAACCATCTTCCGAGCTTCGAAGAAATCTTCTACTTATGCACATTCGCAAAGAATAAGGACCACCCCTCCATCATACTCGTAAGAAGTGCCAGAAACCGTAAACTTATCACCAATATTTCCGAAAGTGCTCACGGTTTTCTGAATCAATTCTTCTTCGTTCGCTGCCCCCAAGGGTTCTATGCCATCTGGAGAGTAGGAAGTAATATTTCTCATCACCATTCTTTCCGTTTATGAGTTTTTCGAGATCCAAATTGCTAAGTGCTAATTTCATTCTTTTCTTTTATAGCACTTCCTCCTCCCTTTAGAAATCCCAGTCACAAAACGACTTTTGAACGATTAAGCATCGTGTCGGTTGAGGAAAGAAGTATTAAGTTTCTGCTGAAAGATGAACTTCTTCAGCAATACGGGCTTCTGGACCCCTCCCGTTCTACCTAACCTCATGAAGTCCCCGACTCTCCAGTAGAGACATCGGATGCCCTAGTTTTCGTCGGAGAACTTACGCCGAAAGAACATACTATTGAGGCTTTATTGGTAAAGTGTTCTACTTCAATTGATGTTGCGGGGTCATCCGACAAACTTGCACTTGCCCCGGTCATCGAAGAAGAGGAACCTCCCCAACAATCCGGGAAATCTGGAGATGAAGGAACTGAGAGAGCAAGTCCTGCCAGGCACAATGGTGATGATACTTTTGAGGGGTTGAGCGACCTGATGATTACTTCACAGGAGCTTTTTAAAGATGATCCTATCACTGCTAAAGTTACTTCTCTAGCAGTTGAAGCGACATCCGTTCTGCAACAAACTCCATCAGCCCAATAGTTGACACTGGTTGTAAAATCCATCATCACCTCCCAACCTAGGAGTGGTTCGTAGTTCGACGCGCGTAGTTTGCACGTTACACACACTAATGACTTTTCAGCACTTATATGCGTTCAACTTCAGGGCTTTGAAGATTTATGAGTTTATTTTTCTTCATTTTCAGGTTCTCCAATGGGAAGAAGTGGCTCTTACTACGACCATTTCCAACATTATGGGAAGCGCGGTTCTTATGACCCCAGGAGGTATCTTCCTGCCTCTTGGGAAACTGACGAAGAAAGAGCTACGAGGAAGGCTCGTGAGAAGCGCGCTTATGAAGAGCGCTACGGGAGACGGGACGAACGACATGATTCTTCCCAAAGAGAGGATGATTCCCACAAGAGAAAGTCCCGTGATGACAAGGAAAAAAGCCATGTCACTGAGGACCCGAGTAAACGGGCCAAACTTGGTGAAAAACTGACATCCAAACTCTATGAAAAGCCCGCTTCTCCCGTATCTTTGGAAATTCCTTCCGGCTCTCCCCCCTTCGAAGAGCTGATATTCAAATCGTCATAAGTAGGCCCCCCTATCAAGTTCGACAGGGTCCGGCTACTCTTCAAAGCCGATTCTCGCACTGGTGCTTAAAGGGAGTACGCTTTGATCTTGACTTGGTCCCGATTGATAAGCAAGCCATGTTGCGAAATCTTGATGCCGTCAAACTCGATATCGATAGAATGCCTGGCTGGCAGAAACTCGTTGATGAGCTTCAAAGAGTGAATCGTGCAAACCTTGAAGCCATGCTGACTATGGAAAATGACAAATCTGAGTGGCAGAAAACACTCGATTAGCATGATGCCGAAATGAAGAGTATTGCCTCTTATAATGAGAAGCTTGAAGCGGAAGTTGAAAAACTTAAGGAAGAGCTCGCCACTTCTTCCACTTCCTACTCTCAGAGAGAAGAAGTGCTTCAAAAAAAGTGAGAGATGCTCATGCGGAACAGAGAGATTCTGAAGCTAAATTTGAATCTCAGCAGCAAGCTGTAGAAAACTACCAAGCTGACGTTGCTCAACTGCGAGAAAAAACCAACTCCCAGAACTTGGAGATTGAACTGCTCAAAGCTCGACTTTCTGAAGCTGATAAGGAGCGTGATGAAGCTATTGCCGGCAAGGCTGCAGCCGAAGAATCTCATATGGCAACTAAAGCCGATGTTAGCTCCGCTCTATTCGAGTTTTACATCCATAGTGTTCTGGGGTACGGTAGCCTTAAGTTTTTGGGAGTGGAGTATGAAATCACTTTGACCAAAGTGTGGGAGGCCATACTTGATACGCTTGGAGGAGCCGGATATGCCGAAGTAGATTTAATGGCACACTATCTAGATGATGATTCATGTGCCGCTCTTACCAGGGGAAAGGAGCAACTCGCCAAAGAGATAGCCGAAATGACAGAAGGAGAACATTTAGGAAAGACAATCTCAACCGACCCAGTTCTACCTTCAGTTTCGGCCGATATCGATATTGCTGGCTCCAGTTCCCATTCTCCTCCTCCTGCTAAAGCTGTTATTGAAAGTGCCACTGCCCGCACTGAAGATGAGACTCAAGAAAGCGCTGAAGCGCAGGACTTCGAAGTTGACAAAGTAAAGTCTACTTCTCCAGGTAACCTCACTGTTGATCTTGCTCAAGTGGAATGCTTTCTTTCTTCACATGAGCTTGATGAACTTTTTGATTATTACTTAAATCTTGACGCACCAATTTCTCCTCTTTTTATGAGAGATACTGACTTGAACTTCTCTTTTCGTGTAGTGAAAGCGCCAAGTGTTATTCAGCCTTCCCATCTTCCGGCTGTTTCCTCTCCGCCTCTTCATATTACTCCCCCTTCCATTTCTCAACCGGGGTCACAAGAGAAGAAGATAGAAGCCCTTTAAAGCTTGGATGTCCCGGTCGCTTCTCAAGAACAGAAAGCCGAGGAACCTGAAGAAGGCGAAAGAACCCTGAAGCAAACTATTTCTGATGACATAACATTGTCTGCACTTTTAACTCCGGGTAGTGAGTCTTCTTTAAGGAAGAAGGGAAGTGTGTAGTTTCAAAGAAAAGGCGAGAGGCTTCTGCTGGCGAAGAAAAAATAGAAGAAAGTCCAATTGCACCCCTTTCTCTTTCTTCCCCTACTCTCACAAGCCGTCTCAAAAAGTTAATCATCCGGCGAGGCGAAGGCTCGAAAGGTGGCAGGAAGAAAAAGTGATGGGTTCGGGACTTATGATTTTCGTCATGCTTTTCTGCTTTTTTGCTTGTATATATAAAGACTTGTGTTGACCGAAGATTGTGCGGGTACCGGCCCGCACCTTCTTTTGTTTTGAGACCTGCACATGTATAAAAAAAATTATAGCTTGGAATAAAATGATTCTTTTACTTGTACAAACTTCTATCTGTATTTGAAAATGCATTTATTCTTCTTTTTCATACAAGTTTCTTTATTTTCTCTCTGTGATGTTGTAGTAAACCTATGGTATGTTGCTCGAGCATTGTTTTTATTTTTGCAACTATATTATATTGCCCCCATACCATGGTTTACTGCAATCTCTTTCACATTGGCAAAATTTTGGAGAACAACTCTTCTGTTTCGAGAAGACTTGTACTTTTTCTTTAGAGAACAACTTCTTTATTTGAAGGAGGTTTGCATCTATACTTTATAGGATAATATTTCCGTTTTAAAGAAATATTTTTCTGATTTAGTAGAATGCGCCTCGTATTGGAGAAGTCTTTTTTTTGTTGCGAGGTTTTTACACTTCACTTTTGGATAAAGTCACTTTTATTTTTGGCAAGTGAATTTTCCTTCGCGGTAAAGTGGGCCTCCGAAAAAGGGCTTTGACCTGCTTGTGCCTCCGAAGAGGGCTTTTGTTTGATTGTGCCTCTAGGAAGAGGGATTTTTTGTTTGATTGTGCCTCTGGGAAGAGGGCTTTTTTTGCTTGATTGTTCCTCTGGGAAGAGGGCTTTTTTTGCTTGATTGTGCCTCTGGGAAGAATGCTTATTTGTCTGATTGTGCCTCTGGGGAGAGGGCTTTTTTGTTTCTGCCTCTGGGGAGAGGCTTTTATTTTTTCCCTGTCCGTTGGGAAGCGAGCCTCCGAAGAGGGCTTTTCACGTTTCGACTCGTGTGAAGTTTTATTTCAGACCGCGGTGAAATGCATGCCTTCAAAGAGGTCTTTTAGCATTTCAACTATGGTGAAATGGGCCTCCGAAGAGGGCTTTTCACATTCCAGCACTTGTGAAGTTTTATTTCAGATCTCGGTGGAATGCGTGCCTACGAAGAGGTCTTTTCACCTTTCAACTCGTGTGAAGTTTTATTTCAGATCACGGTGAAATGTGTGCCTCCAAGTAAGGCTTTTGCCTGGAAGTTTCCTTCTCACGGTTGGATGGATTCACGAAGCGGACACAAGTTACTTAGATTGTTTGTTTTCACAAAAGTTCTCAGCCAGTTAACGAGTGTCCTGTGCCACCGGTCATTCCACAACTTTTGTTGAGAAAGAGAACTTTCTTTTTCTAGCAAGTCCCATTAGAGATCTTTATCCTTCGAAGAGTTGTGCCTCCGAAGAGGGCTTGCACCTCCGAAGAGGTCTTTTGTTGCTTGCTGCCTGCTCGCCCATGTCTTTTCGCCATCTGTTCATATTAGCAGTTCCCTGTTATCATTTTCAAGCACACATTCCTTTCTTTTGAAGTAGCTTATTCTATCCAAAGAAGTGTACTTCATTGTTAAATGAGTTCGCAGGGGCAGATACAGGCTAATTAATTGGATTTTTGTTTGCACAAACGATCACAATTAGTTAGGAAGGGTCTACCTCTGGCGGAACCACTAACTGTTGGCTTGAAGCACTTCTTATATAGGATTTGAGTCTGGAATTTTTTGTGGCTGAACATTCATTTGTTGAGTGATGTCAGGGATCGTTTGGTCTTATGATGGGTAAGCATTGTTTTAATGGCCTGCAATATTAAATCGATATTTTAGTAATACAATTGAAGTACTTTATATATCGAAATAAAACAAGCGGTTTATAATAGTAGAGAACACAAGATTTATAGTGGTTCGGCCAAGAACCGGGCCTACACCCACTTTATAGTTCTTATTATTCATTCATACTGCTTTTACAATGGTTTACAACACAAGAATGAAACATCCATAATCATTTTACAAATCTAAGCAAAGCTTTTAAGTAAAATATGGCCGCAAGCGATTGTTGTTCCAAGATCTTAGAATTGGATCTCTATCAACAGTTGTCAGTTTGAAAGTACCATCAAGAAGTTTTTTGCCTATGACATATGGACCTTCCCAGTTTGGCGCAAACACTCCTCCCTTTGTTGATGGGCTGCAATTCTGAGTTGAGCCTCTTCCCTTTTTTCATCAAGGAAGTCAAGTGCTTCAAGTTGCAACTCTTCGTTTTCAGCTTGGTTGAAATGAATTCTTCTATGTGAAGGGACTTCAATTTCCACCGGAATCATTGCTTCTGATCCATATGCTAATGAAAACGGAGTGTGCCCAGTCACAGTTTTGTGGGTAGTTCTATATGCCCATAATGCTAGTGGAAGCTTATCGACCCAACCACCTTTTGATTTTTCCAGCTGTTTTTTGATGGTTGATTTGATAATTTTGTTTACTGCTTCCACTTGCCCGTTTGCCTGCGGATGAGCCACTACGGAGAAGCGTTTTTGGATCTTGAATTGCTTGCAAAAATTTTGGAACTCTTCACTTTCGAATTGGGTTCCATTATCTTTGATTATCTTTTTAGGCACACCATACCTGGAAATGATATTCTTAGTTACAAATTTTATCATCTTTTTAGAGGTAATAGTAGCTAATGGTTCAGATTCAGCCCATTTAGTAAAATAATCAACAACAACAATAGCATATCTGATTCCGGATTTGGCGGTTGGCAAAGGCCCGATGAGATCTATTCCCCAAATAGCAAATGGCCACGGACTGACCATCTGTGTTATCTCGGTGGAAGGTGATCTTGGGATTTTGGCAAATCCCTGGTATCGGTCACATTTTCGGGCATAACTTGCAGCATCACGATTAATATCTGGCCAAAAATACCCATAACGGAGAATTTTCTTTGCTAGAGTTTGACCACCTGAATGGTCTCCACATTCTCCTCCTTGTACTTCAGCTAGAATTGTCTTAGCTTCTTCCTTGGTCACACATTGGAGTAATGGCATTGAGATTCCCCACCTATATAATCAGCCATCTTGAATTATATATCTAGAGGCTTTTCTTTGCAAATTCTGCCATTCTTTTGAATTTTCTGGTAGAGAACCTTTGAGCAGATATTCCATTATCCGAGTCATCCATGATTCTTGCTCCTGAGATATAGTCATGATCCAGTCAATATCCATCTCATCAGTGCTTGGAGTTGACAGGGCTTTTACAGGAATTAATCCCAATAATTGAGCTTCACTAGTGCTTGCGTACTTTGCAAGAGAATCTGCCTTCATGTTCTCTTCTCGGGGTATATGATTTATCCTATAATGGTCAAGATCATGGAGAAGTTCCCAGGATCTTCACAAATAAGCAGGCAGATTTCCTCCTTTAGCTTGAAACTCTTTCTTGACTTGACATACAATAAGCTGTGAATCACTGAAGATCTACAACACTTTGACATTCAATTCTTTAGAAATTTTCAAGCCGGCAATATGAGCTTTATATTCTGCTTCATAGTTTGTCGAAGGGAATTCCAATCTCAGCGCATAGCACAATGACCGCCCTTCAGGGGTTTCAAGCACAACCCCAGCTCCGGAACAGTAATCGTTTCTTGCACCATCAACATATAATTTCCATCGAATTGGTGGATTATCATTCACTTCTTCCTCACTATCACCTTTATTTGTACATTCTGCGATGAAATCTGCCAAAGCTTGTCCATTGATTGCTCTCCCGGGATGGTAAGTGGTGTCGTATTGGCTGAGTTCAATATTCCACTTCAGAAGACGACCCGAAGTCTCAGGACGAAACAGGACTTGCTTTAGAGGTTGGTCAGTGAGGACTTTGATAGGATGAGCTGGGAAATACAGCCTCAACTTTCTTGATGCAATCAGTAGACAATAGGCGAGCTTTTCCAACTTTGAATAATTCATCTCTGCCCCAGTGAATCTTTTGCTGATATAATAGACCGGGCGCTGAATTTTTGCGTCTTCCCGTACCAACTCTGCACTGAGAGCATGAGATGAGATTGCTAAATATACAAAAAGTTCTTCACCATTGTCCGGCTTAGAAAGTAGTGGAGGTGTTTCCATATGACGAATCAACTCATCGAAAGCTTTCTGGCATTCAGGAGTCCAATCATAATTTTTCCTTCCTTTCTTCAGTGCATCAAAGAATGGAATGCATTTATCAGTAGCTTTGGAAATGAATCGACTCAAGGCAGCGACTTTTCCATTAAGACTTTGCAATTTCTTCTTCATTCTAATAGCTTTTACTTCTTTTAAGGCAGCTATCTGAGTAGGATTAGCTTGAATGCCCCTAGCACTCACAATGAAACCCAAAAACATTCCGGACTCCACCCCAAACGAACATTTCGAAGGATTAAGTTTCATTCCATACTTTGGAGGATTGCAAACATTTCCGCCAAGTGGTCCATATGGTCTACCGCTTTCTTTGACTTCACCAACATATCGTAAACATAAACTTCCATAGTTTTGCCAATCTGCGATTTGAACATAGTATTGACGAGTCTTTGGTAAGTTGCCCATGCATTCTTAAGTCCGAAGGGCATGACTCTATAGCAGTAGAGACCAACATCGGTGATGAAGCTTGTGTCCTCCTGATCCGGCTCATGCATCATAATCTGGTTGTATCTGGAGTAGGCATCCATGAAAGACAACAATTCATGCCCCGCTGTTCCATCCACCAAATTAATCTATTCTGGGTAACGGGAAGCAGTCTTTGGGGGCAGGCTTTGTTTAAATGTGAGAAGTCAATGCATACTCTCCACTTCCCATTAGCTTTCTTAACCAGTACTGATTTGAAACCCAATTCGGATAAGTAGGCTCCCTAATGAAACCATTCTCCATAAGCCGGTCTACCTCTTCTTTCAATGCTACTAACCTTTCAGGACCTTGGGTTCTTCTTTTCTGTTTTACCGGTGTAAACTTTGGATCATTATTCAGGGTATGTACTGCAATTTCGGGGGATATTCCGCACATATCAGCATGAGTCAAAGCGAATACGTCCAGATTTTCCTTCAAGAATGATATTTAGGAGTTTTCAACTGTCACATTAAGTTGGGAACCCACATTCACGACTTTGTTCGGATCTTTTGGGTCAACATGTACTGGCACCGTTACTTCCACTGGCACCACTCTATTCTTCCCTACACTAGATTTTCTAGGATCCATTTCTCTTCGTGCCCCGCTATGCTCGCCGGTGCAGGGTCCACCCTGTAATTGCTACAAGGTTGGTTCTTTGATGCGGACTGGGGCTGCCGCGTCTTTTCCCATCTCTCTCTTCCTCGGTTCACGTAACTCTATTAGATAACATTCTCACCCAGCATTCTGATCCCCTTTAATTAATCCAACTCCATTATCCGTGGGAAATTTCATAGTGAGGCACCACAGGGCGAGAATTGCCTAAAAAGCCGCAAGAGTTGGTCGGCCTAGGATGGCGTTGTAGGCAGAAAATTCATCAAAAATTACAAAAGTCTGTTTCCGAACCACCTTTTTCTACCCCTCTCCAAGCTCCACGAACAAGTCGATAGTTCCAATGGGATGCTTCAGTTCCCCGGTATACCCAACAATCTTCTGAGATGAAGCTTAAACGTCAGCCATCGGAGCTTTCATTTAATCGAACGTCTTTTTGAAGAGAATATTGCAAGAAGCGCCGCAATCTACAAGCACTCTTCTCACAATAGCCGGCCCAATGCCTGCAGAGATGACCAAGGGATCCATGGTTGGAGCTTCAATACCCATAGAGTCCCTGGCTTGGAACACAATATCATCATTGAAAGTTTTCTGCTGCTTCAAAGGTGCATCATTTTCTAGCACAAAAACACTATCTTCTGTTGGTACATACTTCAAGGCACGGGCATATCTTTCCATCTCGCCCCAGCTTCTACCTGCTGGTTGAGGACCTCCTGTAATCACATTGATAAGAGGCCTTTCCGATTCACGCATGGTATTCCTCTCACCCGAGCCAGATGGATGAGCAGGAAGTTTCTGGCCCTTAGTAGATGAAGTTGGGTCATTTCTACTTTTATTAACATATTGTTGCAACTTGCTCTCTCTCAGTAGTTATTCAATTAAACTTTTTAGATGGCGACATTCGTTGGTATCATGACCGGATTGATTATGAAACCGACAGAATCTCCCACTATGAGAGGCTTTTTTGCTAACTCTCATCTCAGACGGTTTAGGATATTCTACTTCATCTTTGGTAGCAAAAAAGATATTCTCCGGAGTGTCAGTCAAAGGAGTGAAATCTGAAGGTTTTGAGAAGCGGGGTTTCTTCATATCTTTCTGTTTCTCCCCACCACTATTCTCCCTTTTCTAATTTCCGAATTCCTTTTTGGTAGGAGCAGCAGTATTATCCTTAACCTCTGTCAGTGCCTCTTTAACTAGTGCTCGGAGGCTTTCCGAGCGCATGAATTCATCAGCTTTCTTATAGAATTTCTAAAGTGAATTTGGTTCTTTCATCTTCAGCCACTTCCCAAATTCACTTGATTTGTCGATTGCCCACATCAAGTATGTCAAGACCATCCGTGGTTCTGCATTGTCAACTTCGGCCAAAGCTATGTTGAAGCGTTTCCAGAAAGATCTAATAGATTCCCCAGGATTCTGTTCCAGGCTTGACAGTGACATAATATCCTTTGCCTTTGAAGCGTACAACCTGAATTGCTCTTTAAACCTCCGAGTCAAATCGGCAAACTTGTCTATGGATCGGACCGGAAGCTTTGTGAACCAGAGTAGAGCCACCCCTTCCAAGTATACCGGATTTTAATCTCATCAGATGCCCTAGCACCAGTCGTGTGCCAGTCATACTTATAAAGAAATTGATTAGGGTCGCTTGTTCCCTTATAAGCTGGAATGGTAGGAGGAACAAACTTTCTTGGAAATTCAGCTTTCAAAATCTTTTCAGTGAACAGAGTCTTGCTCGGAGCGAATCCCCATTCTTCTTCATCTTCATCCCTCTGCATGCTCTCTTTCATGATTTATCGCACCACGCCCGAAAGATATACCTCATAATTTAAAGGATCTGAAGGACAGACTTTGGCCATTTTCTCGGAAGTTTGTCTGGACAAACGTTCGTGGAGAGTTGGCTGCGGTCTCGATCCTCCAGCTTGAGGAGGTGTTTCTTTGGCGGGACTAGCTGTTCTTTGAGGAATATTCCTTTCTTCAGGATGATCATCATCTGCAAGGTTTTCTTCATTATTCATGGGTTGATGGTTAGCTCCGAGCAATGCATTTAACATTTCAAGCATCAAAGCATTCTGAGTTTCCATCTGCTGGTATAACCCAGATACTGCAGCATCTAACTCCGCTCGTATAATTCCGAAACTTGGTGCTGCTTGACTTGACGAAGGAGAAGTGGCAGTATTTTCACGAACATCATTAGGTCTAGTAGATCTGCGCTTTCTTCCAGGAGCCATTATCTCTTATAGACTTCTGGTTTTGAGAGAGATTCTTTCAACAAACTTTTGCAAAGCAATGATGAAAGTAGCCTGAGTTGGGTTCTCAGCGAAAGCACCAAAAATGTTAACGCTAAAAATTGAACGCTAACACCCCGGTGTAAGTAGAGATTAAGTGAAAGCACCACCCGTGAATACGGGAATTAGAAACAAGTAGAAAAGTCACAAAGAAAGCAGTAAAAGACAACAGTTTTATAGTGGTTCGGCTTCAGGTTAAGCCTACGTCCACTTTAATCTTCTTTATTGCTAAATCATTTACAACTTTACAACAATCTTCGATTACAATACTGATGAGACAAACAACTAGAACTCCGATGTAGAAGAATTCTTTGAATTCATGTTGACTGTGTTAGATTTCCTCTTGAAGTTTGTTGAGATGGCTTTCGTGTTTGAAGCGTCGAGTGAGTCGAGAATTCAGCAGAGTATCGGCGTTCCAGAAATGTTCCAAAAAGACACCCATTTAGTTCGAGTAGGCGGGGTATTTATAGGAGAGTTCAGCGTTAGGTCGTAGGTCGCAAGCGACCTTGGATAGGTCGTAAGTCGTCCGCGGCCTAGTGGGAGTGGTTTACGGCTTAAATATGGTACACTTGATAATTCTGGATAAACTAACAAGTCATAGGTCGTTGCTGACTAGGTAGGAAGCGGCATAGGAAGCTCCTTTGGTGTGTTTAGGTCGTGAGCGACTTAGGAATAGGTCGTCACACCCTAGCTCGCTGCACAACTTCTTCCCTGCTAGGTCGCTCCCCTTATTAACTCGCTAGGTCGTTCAACCCTTAGGTTGCTGAGCTTCTTGGCATGTTAGGTCGCGGTGCTCTTCAACTGACACTATGTCACTCCATTGGGTCGCAAGGCATCTGAACTCTTTTTAGGTCGCTAAGTTTATTATTTCATTACGTCGCTAAGTCCATTATTTCATTAGGTCGCTGTGTTGTAGGAGCCCTTAGGTCATAAGCTCTTTAGGTCGTTAAGACCGCTCCATTCTTAGGTCGCTTTGTCTTCATTTAGTTACTAGGTCGCTGCCGCTTTAACTCTTTAGGTTGCAGCCTATTATAGATTGTTAAGTCGCGAGCCTTAGGTCGCTAGTCATTGAGCTCGGTAGGTCGCTGACTAGTTGAGTTGCTGGGTTACTTTGCATTTTAGGTCGCTAGGTCGCCTATTCCCTTGGCTTGCGGTAGAACTTCAGCTTGCTCACACCCTAACTCATTAGGTCGTTGTCCCTGTCTCGTTAGGTCGTAGAATAATGGAGTTAACATGTGCCCCTCGAAGTACACGCCTATGCTATAGATCGTGTGCTTCGATCTTGTCTTGATAGGTCATGAGCGACCCAAGTGTCTTCCTATCTCGCATGCCTATTCGTCTCCCTTTCTTTGCCCCATATAAAACGCTAGCTCGCTTCTTCCTCCTCACCTAATTGCTTCAACGATCTTTTCCGCCATTAACGATCTTTAGAGATTCCAGAGACGAATTCAGTCCATCCTGTCATCAATTCAAACCTATCATCACACTGCGTAAGTAAACTTGATCTTTTTCCAATCCATAATCACAGTCGAACCGCAAATTCCAATCCTCTGATCCTGGACCAACTTCATACGCCTCGCTTTACTCTCAAGTCAGGCTGCAATCTATTTTGGTCGCCATTATCCATGTTGTCATTGCGATCTAGCAGCATGTTGGATCTACGATGGATTGGAAATAATTTGAATCCGTGTTGGGTGATTTGGTGGCATAGATAGGTGATGGATTTCGTTGAGAAAGTGGTGCATTTTGTTGCTTGGCGTTATCGGGTTATTGGGTTTGGAAGTTAGATGGTTCGGTAAGTGGAGAGGAGCCGACGGGCTAAGGGGAATTGGATGTGAGTTGCACGGTCTAATTGGCTCAACGGCCCAACTGTTTCGCGACCTAATTGGTCAAAATACCATACGAATTTTCATCAGAACGACTTAAGGACGTTCGACCTATGATAGGTCGCTGGAATAACGTGAAGTTAAAAGCAGAACGACCTTAAAAATTAACGACCTAACTTTCTGCGACGTAAGCTTTAGGTCGTGGTCGAGCTAGGACTTAACAATTTTGCGTCATTCTGACCTGAAGCTTTATTCTCTTATATTCATCATGACTTAATGAATTAACGAACTAAGTTAACCCGCGGCATAGCTTTTAGGTCGTGGACGAGCTAACACTTAGTTTTGAAAATACTTTGCATGTCTTGAAGCATAATTTCAACTTGAACTCACATGTCTTGAACTGCCTGAACTTGGAATTGTTTGAACTTTGAACTGTCTGGACTTTAAACTGTTTGAACTTTGCTACACTTCTTTACAGATTATATTCACTTGTAAGCTAACAACCCGCTGAATACAACATTTGCAGAAAACTAGGGCGAATATACTGCCATTGGTTGCCCACATCGAATGACAAATTAGTCGATAAAAGATAATCAACTTAAAGAAATTTTATGAAGTTCTATGAATCAACAAATTCAAATGAAGTATTAAAGCAAAGCAATATTAATCAATTAAAACTGATTTGTTTGCACCAACACTGCACTTGCATTCGGACTTAAAACAACAAAACCTGAAACTTTGTAACTGACAAATGCCTGTTAGTTTAATTTCAGTTATATTTGCTTGTCATTTTATTAGTTCTGCACAACACTTCACACATTTAGGAAACGTGCACCTTCATATTTGAATATCCAGTTCCTTGTGTAGAATGTCTTCTCAAGAAAAGATAATAGAGAAATCTGAAGGATTCTTCCTGACATCCAACCCATTGGATAATCCTCCGGAAAGAACTCCAACTACCCTGAGACAGCCGGAATTCAACCAATTACGTATTCAATTTGGGATTGCTGAAGCGGATGCTATACTTCCTAGGCCAAATGATACTACTGACAGGCCGCCTCTCGGTTTTGTCGCCGTCAACCGTCAGATGTGCCTTTGTGGTGCCATTCCTCCTTTCAAAAAATTTCTTCAACAACTCCTTTTCCGATAACCTCTCCCTTTCAACTGCATCCCAATGGTTACGCCATCCTGATGGGATTGTGCGTTTTATTCAGGAGGACACTTAACCGTCTTTCGAGCTTCGAAGAAATCTGCTACTTATGCACATTCACAAAGAATAAGGAACACCCCTCCATCGTACTCGTGAGAAGTGCCAGAAACTGTAAACTTATCACCGATCTTTCCGAAAGTGGTCAAGGTTTTCTGAATCAATTCTTCTTCGTTCGCTGCCCCCCAGGATTTTATGCCATCTGGAGAGTAGGAAGTAAGATTTCTCATCCCCATTCTTTCTGTTTCTGAGTTTTTCGAGATCATAATTGCTAAGTGCTAATTTCATTCTTTTCTTTTATAGCACTTCCTCCTCCCTCTAGAAATCCCAGTCACAAAATGACTTTTGAAAGATTAAGCGTCGTGCCGGTTGAGGAAAGAAGTATTAAGTTTCTGCTGAAAGATGAACTTCTTCACCAATACGGGCTTCTGCACCCCTCCCGTTCTACTCAACCTCATGAAGTCCCCGACTCTCCAGTAGAGACATTTGATGCCCCAGTTTCCGTCGGAGAACTTACGCCTAAAGAACATACTGTTGAGGCTTCATTGGAAAAGTGTTCTACTTTAATTGATGTTGCGGGTCATCCGGCAAACTTGCACTTGCCCAAGTCATCGAAGAAGAGGAACCTCCCCAACAATCCGGGAAATCTGGTGACGAAGGAACTGAGAGAGCAAGTTCCGCCAGGCACAGCGGTGATGATACTTTTGAGGGGTTGAGCAACCTGATGATTACTTCACAGGAGCTTTTTTAAAGATGATCCTATCACTGCTAAAGTTACTTCTCCAACAGTTGAAGCGACATCCATTCTGCAACAAACTCCATCAGCCCAAGAGTTGGCACTGGCTGTAAAATCCATCATCACCTGCCAACCCAGGAGTGGTTCGTAGTTCGATGCGCGTAGTTTGCACGTTACACACACTTAGGACTTTCCAACACTTATATGCGTTCAACTTCCTAGCTTTGAAGATTTCAGAGTTTGTTTTTCTTCATTTTCAGGTTCTCTAATGGGAAGAAGTGGCTCTTAATACGACGATTCCCAACGTTATGGGAAGCGCGGTTCTTATGACCCCAGGAGGTATCTTCCTGCCTCTTGGGAAACTGACGAAGAAAGAGCTGCGAGGAAAGCTCGTGAAAAGCGCGCTTATGAAGAGCGCTACGGGAGACAGGACGAACGACATGATTCTTCCCAGACAGAGGATGATTCCCACAAGTGAAAGTCCCGTGATGACAAGGGAAAAAGCCATGTCACTGAGGACCCGAGTAAACGGGCCAAACTTGGTGAAAAACTGACATCCGAACTCTCTGAAAATCCCGATGCTCCCGTCTCTTTGGAAATTCCTTTCGGCTCTCCCCCTTCGAAGAGTTGATATTCAAACCGTCATAAGTAGGCCCCCCTATCAGGTTGGACAGGGTCCGACTACTCTTCAAAGCCGATTCCCGCACTGGTTCTTAAAGGGAGCATGCTTTGATCTTGACTTGGTCCCTATTGATAAGCAAGCCATGTTTCGAAATATTGATGCCGTCAAACTCGATATCGAGAGAATGTCTGGCTGGTAGAAACTCGTTGACGAGCTTCAAAGAGTGAATCGCGCAAACCTTGAAGCAATGCTGACTATGGAAAATGACAAATCTGAGTGGCAGAAAACACTCGATCAGCATAATGCCGAAATGAAGAGTATTGCCGCTTATTATGAGAAGCTTGAAGCGGAAGTTGAAGAACTTAAGGAAGAGATCGCCATTTCTTCCACTTCCTACTCTCAGAGAGAAGAAGTGCTTCAAAAACAAGTGAGAGATGCTCATGCGGCACAGAGAGATGCTGAAGCTAAATTTGAAGCTCAGCAGCAAGCTGTAGAAAACTACTGACCTGACGTTGCTCAACTGCGAGAAAAAACCAACTCCCAGAACTTGGAGATTGAACTGCTCAAAGCTCGACTTTCTGAAACTGAAAAGGAGCATGGTGAAGCTATTGTCGGCAAGGCTGCAGCCGAAGAATCTCATATGGCAACTAAAGCCGAAGTCAGCTCCACTCTATTCGAGTTTTACATCCACGGTGTTCTGGGGCGCGGTAGCCTTAAGTTTTTAGGACCGGTGTATGAAATTACTTTGGCTAAAGTGTGAGAGGCCATACTTGATATGCTTGGAGGAGCTGGATATGCCGAAATAGATTTAATGGCACGCTATCTAGATGATGATGCATGTGCCGCTCTTGCCAGGGGAAAGGAGCAACTCGCCAAAGAGAGAGCCGAAATGACAGAAGGAGAACATTTAGGAAAGGCAATCTCAACCGACCAAGTTCTACCATCAGTTTCGGCCGATATTGATATTGCTGGCTCCAGTTTCCATTCTCCTCCTCCTGCTAAATCTGTTATTGAAAGTGCCACCGCCCACACTGGAGATGAGAGTCAAGAAAGCGCTGAAGCGCAGGACTTCGAAGTTGACATAGTAAAGTCTACTTCTCTAGGTAGCCTCTCTGTCGATCTTGCTCAAGTGGACTGCTTGCTTTCTTCACATGAGCTTGATGAACTTTTTGATTATTACTTAAATCTTGACGCACCACTTTCTCCTCTTTTTATGAGAGATACTGACTTGAACTTCTCTTCTCCTATAGTGAAAGCGCCAAGTGTTATTCAGCCTTCCCCTCTTCCGGCTGTTTCCTCTCCGCCTCTTCAGATTACTCCCCCTTTCATTTCTCAACCGGGGTCACAAGAGGAGCAGATAGAAGCCCTTCAAGGCTTGGATGACCCGGTCGCTTCTCAAGAACAGAAAGCTGAGGAACCTGAAGAAGGCGAAAGAAGCCCGGAGCAAACTATTTCTGATGACATAACGTTGTCTGCACTTTTCACTCCGGGCAGTGATTCTTCTTTAAGGAAGAAGGGGAAGCGTGTAGTTTCAAAGAAAAGAAGAGAAGCTTCTGCTGGCAAAGAAAAAACAGAAGAAAGTCCAATTACACCCCTTCCTCTTTCTTCCCCTACTCTCACAAGCCGGCCCAAAAAGTTAATCATCCGGCCAAGCGAAGGCTCGAAAGGTGGCAGGAAGAAGAAGTGATGGGTTTGGGACTTATGATTTTCGTCTTGCTTTTCTGCTTTTTTGCTTGTATATATAAAGACTTGTGTGGACCTGAGATTGTGCGAGTACCGGTCCCCGCCTTCTTTTGTTTTGAGGCCTGCACATGTATAAAAAAATTTATAGCATGGAATAAAATTATTCTTTTACTTGTACAAACTTTTGTCTGTATTTAAGTATGCATTTATTCTTCTTTTTCATACAAGTTTCTTTATTTTCTCTGTGTGATGTTGCAGTAAACCTATGGTATGTTACTTGAGCATTGTTTTTATTTTTGCAACTATATTATATTGCCTCCATACCATGGTTTACTACAATCTCTTTCACATTGGCAAAATTTTGGAGAACAACTCTTCTGTTTCGGGAAGACTTGTACTTTTTCTTTAGAGAACAACTTCTCCATTTGAAGGAGGTCTGCATCTGTACTTTATAGGATAATATTTCCGTTTTAAGGAAATATTTTTCTGATTTAGTTGAATGCGCCTCATATTGGAGAAGTCTTTTTTTTGGTTGCGAAGTTTTTACACATCACTTTTGGAGAAAGTCACTTTTATTTTTGCAAGTGAATTTTCCTTCGTGGTAAAGTGGGCCTCCGAAAAAGGGCTTTGACCTGCTTGTGCCCCCGAAGAGGGCTTTTGTTGGATTGTGCCTCTGGCAAGAGGGCTTTTTTGTTTGATTGTGCCTCTGGGAAGAGGGCTTTTTTTGTTTGATTGTGCCTCTGGGAAGAGGGCTTTTTTGTGTGATTGTACCTCTGGGGAGAGGGCTTTTTTGTTTCTGTCTCTAGGGAGAGGCTTTTATTTTTTCCTTGTCCGCTGGGAAGCGGGCCTCCGAAGAGGGCTTTTCACATTTCGACCGTGTGAAGTTTTATTTCAGATCGCGGTGAAATGTGTGCCTCCGAAGAGGTCTTTTAGCATTTCAACTATGGTGAAATGGGCCTCCGAAGAGGGCTTTTCGCATTCCAGCACTTGTGAAGTTTTATTTCAGATCTCGGTGGAATGTGTGCCTCCGAAGAGGTCTTTTCACCTTTCAACTCGTGTGAAGTTTTATTTCAGATCACGGTGAAATGTGTTCCTCCGAGTAGGGCTTTTTCCTGGAAGTTTCCTTTTCACGGTTGGATGGATTCACGGGGCGGACACAAGTTACTTGGATTGTTTGTTTGCACAAACGTTCTCAGCTAGTTAACGAGTGTCCTGCGCCACCGGCCATTCCACAACTTTTGTTGAGAAAGAGAACTTTATTTTTCTGGAAAGTCCCATTAGAGGTCTTTATCCTCCGAAGAGTTGTGCCTCCGAAGAGGGCTTGCGCCTCCGAAGAGGTCTTTTGCTGCTTGTTGCCTGCTGCCTGCTCGCCATTGTCTTTTCTCCATTTGTTCATATTAGCGGTTTCCTGTTATCATTTTCAAGCACACATTCCTTTCTTTTGCAAGTAGCTTATTCTATCCTAAGAAGTGTACTTCATTGTTAAATGAGTTTGCAGGGGCAGATACAGGCTAATTAATGGGATGTTTGTTTGCACAAACGATCACAATTAGTTAGGAAGGGTCTACCTCTGGCGGAACCACTAACTGTTTGCTTGAAGCACTTCTTATATAGGATTTGATTCTGGAATTTTTTGTGGCTGAACATTCATTTGTTGAGTGATGTCAGGGATCGCTTGGTCTTATGATGGGTAAGCTTTGTTTTAATGACCTGCAATATTAAATCGACATTTTAGTAATACAATTGGATTACTTTATATATCGAAATAAAACAATCAGTTTATAATAGTAGCGAACACAAGATTTATAGTGGTTCGGCCAAGAACTGGGCCTACATCCACTTTATAGTTCTTATTATTCATTCATACTGCTTTTACAATGGTTTACAATGCAAGAATGAAACATCCATAATCATTTTACAAATTTATGCAAAGCTTTTAAGTAAAATATGGACGCAGGTGATTGCTGTTCCAAGATCTTGGAAATGGATCTCCTTCGACAGTTGTCAGTTTGAAAGTGACATCAAGAAGTTTTTTGCCTATGACAAGTGGCCCTTCCTAGTTTGGCGCAAACACTCCTGTTGCTGTCATGACCATTTTCAAGACTAGATCTCCAATCTCAATGCTGCGTTGACGAACTTTGGAATTGAAATGCCTGGCATTTCTTTGCCGATGGGCTGCAATTCTAAGTTGAGCCTCTTCCCTTTTTTCATCAAGGAAGTCAAGCGCTTCAAGTTGCAACTCTTCATTTTCAGCTTGGTTGAAATGAATTCTTCTATATGAAGGGTTCTATTTCCACCGGAATCATTACTTCTGATCCATATGCTAATGAAAACGGAGTGTGCCCAGTCGCAGTTTTGTGGGTAGTTCTATATGCCCATAGTGCTAATAGAAGTTTACCGACCCAACCACCTTTCACTTTTTCCAGCTGTTTTTTGATGGTTGATTTGATAATTTTGTTTACTGCTTCCACTTGCCCGTTTTTCTGCGGATGAGCCACTGCGGAGAAGCTTTTTTGGATCTTGAATCGCTTGCAAAAATTTTGGAACTCTTCACTTTCGAATTGGGTTCCATTATCTGTGATTATCTTTTGAGGCACACCATACCTGCAAATGATATTCTTAGTTACAAAGTTTATCATCTTTTTAGAGGTAATAGTAGCTAATGGTTCAGATTCAACCCATTTAGTAAAATAATCAACAACAACAATAGCATATCTGATTCCGGATTTGGCGGTTGGGAAAGGCCCGATGGGATCTATTCCACAAATAGCAAATGGCCACGGACTGACCATCTGTGTTATCTCGGTGGAAGGTGCTCTTGGGATTTTTGCAAATCTCAGGCATCGGTCACATTTTCGGGCATAACTTGCAGCATCACGATTAATATCTGGCCAAAAATACCCATAACGGAGAATTTTCTTTGCTAGAGTTTGACCACCTGAATGGTCTCCACATTCTCCTCTGTGTACTTCAGCTAGAATCGTCCTAGCTTCTTCCTTGGTCACACATCGGAGTAATGGCATTAAGAATCCCCGCCTATACAATCAGCCATCTTGAATTATATATCTAGAGGCTTTTCTTAGCAACTTCTGCCGTTCTTTTGAATTTTCTGGTAGAGAATCGTTGAGCAGATATTCCATTATCGGAGTTATCCATGATTCTTGCTCCTGAGATATAGTCATAATCCTGTTAATATCCATCTCATCAGTGCTTGGAGCTGACAGGGCTTCTACAGGAACTAATCCCAATAATTGAGCTTCACCAGTGCTTGCGTTCTTTGCGAGAGAATCTGCCTTCATGTTCTCTTCCCGGGGTATATGATTTATCGTATAACGGTCAAGATCATCGAGAAGTTCCCAGGCTCTTGACAAATAAGCAGGCAGATTTCCTCCTTTAGTTTGAAACTCTTTCTTGACTTGACATACAATAAGCTATGAATCACTGAAGATCTGCAACACTTTGACATTCAATTCTTTAGCAATTCTCAAGCCGGCAATAAGAGCTTCATATTCTTCTTCATTGTTTGTCGAAGGGAATTCCAATCTCAGTGCATAGCACAATGACCGCCCTTCAGGGGTTGCAAGCACAACCGCAGCTCCGAAATAGTAATCGTTTCTTGCACCATCAAAATATAATTTCCATCGAATTGGGGGATTATCAGTCTCTTCTTCCTCACTATCACCTTTATCTGTACATTCCGCGATGAAATCTGCCAAAGCTTGTCCATTGATTGCTCTCCAAGGATGGTAAGTGATGTCGTATTGGCTGAGTTCAATATTCCACTTCAGAAGATGACCCGAAGTCTCAGGACGAAACAGGACTTGCTTTAGAGGTTGATCAGTGAGGACTTTCGTAGGATGGGCTTGGAAATACGGCCTCAACTTTCTTGATGCAATCAGTAGACAATAGGCGAGCTTTTCCAACTTTGAATAATTCATCTCTGCCCCAGTGAATCTTTTGCTGATATAATAGACCGGACGCTGAATTTTTGCGTCTTCCTTTACCAACGCTGCACTGAGAGCATGAGATGAGATTGCTAAACATACAAAAAGATCTTAACCATTGTCCGGCTTAGAAAGTATTGGAGGCATTTTCATATGACGAATCAACACATCGAAAGCTTTCTAGCATTCAGGAGTCCAGTCAAAAATTTTCCTTCCTTTCTTCAGTGCATCAAAGAATGGAATGCATTTATCAGTAGCTATGGAAATGAATCGACTCAAGGCATCGACTTTTCCATTAAGACTTTGCAATTCCTTCTTCGTTCTAGGAGCTTTTACTTCTTTTAAGGCAGCAATCTGAGTAGGATTAGCTTCAATGCCCCTAGCACTCATAATGAAACCCAGAAACTTTCCGGACTCCACCCCAAATGAACATTTCAAAGGATTAAGTTTCATTCCGTACTTTCGGAGGATTGCAAACATTTCCGCCAAGTGGTCCATGTGGTCTACTGCTTTCTTTGACTTCACCAACATATCGTCAACATAAACTTCCAAAGTTTTGTCAATCCGCGGTTTGGACATAGTATTGACGAGTCTTTGGTAAGTTGCCCCTGCATTCTTAAGTCCGAAGGGCATGATCTATAGCAGTAGAGACCAACATCGGTGATGAAGCTTGTGTCCTCCTGATCCGACTCATGCATCATAATCTGGTTGTATCCGGAGTAGGCATTCATGAAAGATAACAATTCATGCCGCACTGTTCCATCCACCAACAGATCTATTCTGGGTAACGTGAAGCAGTCTTTGGGGCAGGCTTTGTTTAAATAAGAGAAGTCAATGCATACTCTCCACTTCCCATTAGCTTTCTTAACCAGTACTGGATTTGAAACCCAATTCGGATAAGTAGACTCCCTGATGAAACCATTCTCCATATGCCAGTCTACCTCTTCTTTCAATGCTGCTGACGTTTCAGGACATTGGGTTCTTCTTTTATGTTTTACCGGTGTAAACTTTGGATCAATATTCAGAGTATGTACTGCAATTTCTGGGGATATTCCGCACATATCAGCATGAGTCCAAGCGAATACGTCCATATTTGCCTTCAAGAATGATATTAAGGAGTTTTGAACCGCCACATTAAGTTGCGAACCCACATTCACCACTTTGTTCAGATCCTTTGGGTCAACATGTACTGGCACCGTTACTTCCACTGGCACCACTCTATTCTACCCTGCACTAGCTTTTCTGGGATCCATTTCTCTTCGTGCCCCGCTATGCTCCCCAGTGCAGGGTCCACCCTGTAATTGTTACAAGGTTGGTTCTTTGATACGGACTGGGGTTGCCGCATCTTTTCCCATCTCTCACTTCCTCGCTTCACGCAACTCTATTAGATAACATTCTCGCCTAGCATTCTGATCCCCTTTAATAACTCCAATGCCATTATCCGTGGGAAATTTAATAGTGAGGCACTACGGGGCGAGAATTGCCTTAAAAGCCGCAAGAGTTGGTCGGCCTAAGAATGCGTTGTAGGCAGAAAATTCATCAACAACTACAAAAGTCTGTTTCCGAACCACCTTTTTCTGCCCCTCTCCAAGCTCCAGGAACAAGTCGATAGTACCAAAGAGCTGCTTCGGTTCCCCAGTAAACCCAACAATCTTCTGAGATGAAGCTTGAACATCAGCCATCGGAACTTTCATTTAGTCGAACGTCTTTTTGAAGAGAATATTGCAAGAAGCGCCACAATCTACAAGCACTCTTCTCACAATAGCCAGCCCAATGCCTGCAGAGATGACCAAGGGATCCATGGTTGGAGCTTTAATACCCATAGAGTCCCTAGCTTTGAACACAATATCGTCATTGAAAGTTTTCTACTACTTCAAAGGTGCATCATTTTCTAGCACAAAAACACTCTCTTCTGCTGGTACATACTTCAAGGCACGTGCATATCTTTCCATCTCGCCCCAGCTTCTGCCTGCTGGTTGAGGACCTCCTGTAATAACATTGATAAGATGCCTTTCCGATTCATGCACGGTATTCCTCTCACCCGAGCCAGTTGGATGAGCATGAAGTTGCTGGCCCTTAGTAGATGAAGTTGGGTCAATTCTACTTCTCTTAACATATTGCTGCAACTTGTTCACTCTCAGTATTTCTTCAATTAAACTTTTCAGATGGCGACATTCGTTGGTATCATGACCGGGTTGATTATGAAACCGACAGAATCTCCCACTCTGAGCGGCTTTTTTGCTAACTCTCATCTCAGGCGGTTTAGGATATTCTACTGCATCTTTGGTAGCAAAAAAGATATTCTCCGGAGTGTCAGTCAAAGGAGTGAAATATGATGGTTTTGAGGAGCGGGGTTTCTTCATATCTTTCTGTTTCTTCCCATCGTTATTCTCCCTTTTCTGATTTTCGAATTCCTTTTTGGTAGGAGCAGCAGTATTATCCTTAACCTCTGTCAGTGCCACTTTAACTGGTGCTCGAAGGCTTTCCAAGCGCATGAATTCATCAACTTTCTTATAGAATTTCTCAAGCGAATTCGGTTCTTTCATCTTCAGCCACTTCCCAAATTCGCTTGATTTGTCGATTGCCCACATCAAGTATGTCAAGACCATCCGTGGCTCTGCATTGTCCACTTCAGCCAAAGCTATGTTGAAGCGGTTTAAGAAAGATCTAATAGATTCCACAGGATTCTGTTTCAGGCTTGACAGTGACATAATATGTCTTTTCGCCATTTGTTCATATTAGCGGTTTCCTGTTATCATTTTCAAGCACACATACCTTTCTTTTGCAAGTAGATTATTCTATCCAAAGAAGTGTACTTCATTGTTAAATGAGTTCGCATGGGCAGATACAGGCTAATTAATCGGATGTTTGTTTGGACAAACGATCACAATTAGTTAGGAAGGGTCTACCTCTGGCGGAACCACTAACTGTTTGCTTGAAGCACTTCTTATATAGGATTTGAGTCTGGAATTTTTTGTGGCTGAACATTCATTTATTGAGTGATGCCCAGGATCGCTTGGTCTTATGATGGGCAAGCCTTGTTTTAATGGCCTGCAATATTAAATCGACATTTTAGTAATACAATTGAAGTACTTTATATATCGAAATAAAACAAGCAGTTTATAATAGTAGAGAACACAAGATTGGTTCGGCCAAGAACTGGGCCTACACCCACTTTATAGTTCTTATTATTCATTCATACTGCTTTTACAATGGTTTACAACGCAAGAATGAAACATCCATAATCATTTTACAAATTTAAGAAAAGCTTTTAAGTAAAACATGGACGCAAGTGATTGTTGTTCCAAGCTCTTGGAATTGGATCTCCTTCGACAGTTGTCAGTTTGAAAGTGCCATCAAGAAGTTTTTTGCCTATGACATATGGCCCTTCCTAGTTTGGTGCAAACACTCCTGTTGCTGTCATGATTCTTTTCATGACTAGATCTCCAATCTCAAAGCTGCGTTGGCGAACTTTGGAATTGAAATGCCTGGCAATTCTTTGCTGATGGGCTGCAATTCTGAGTTTAGCCACTTCCCTTTTTTCATCAAGGAAGTCAAGTGCTTCAAGTTGCAACTCTTCGTTTTCAGCTTGGTTGAAATGAATTCTTCTATGTGAAGGGACTTCTATTTCCACCGGAATCATTGCTTCTGATCCATATGCTAATGAAAACGGAGTGTGCCAAGTCGTAGTTTTGTGGGTTGTTCTATATGCCCATAGTGCTAGTGGAAGCTTATCGACCCAACCACCTTTCGCTTTTTCCAGTTGTTTTTTGATGGTTGATTTGATAATTTTGTTTACTGCTTCCACTTTCCTGTTTGCCTGCGGATGAGCCTCTGCGGAGAAGCTTTTTTGGATCTTGAATCGCTTGTAAATTTTTTGGAACTCTTCACTTTCGAATTGGGTTCCATTATCTGTGATTATCTTTTGAGGCACACCATACCTGCAAATGATATTCTTAGTTACAAAGTTTATCATCTTTTTATAGGTGATAGTAGCTAATGGTTCAGATTCAGCCCATTTAGTAAAATAATCAACAACAACAATAGCATATCTGATTACGTATTTGGCGGTTGGCAAAGGCCCGATGAGATCTATTCCCCAAATAGAAAATGGCCACGGACTGACCATCTGTGTTATCTCGGTGGAAGGTGCTCTTGGGATTTTTGCAAATCTCTGGCATCGGTCACATTTTTGGGCATAACTTCCAGCATCACGGTTAATGTCTGGCCAAAAATACCCATAACGGAGAATTTTCTTTGCTAGAGTTTGACCATCTGAATGGTCTCCACATTCTCCTCCGTGTACTTCAGCTAGAATTGTCTTAGCTTCTTCCTTAGTCACACACCGGAGTAATGGCATTGAGAATCCCCGTCTATACAATCGGCCATCTTGAATTGTATATCTGGGGGCTTTTCTTAGCAACTTCTGCCGTTCTTTTGAATTTTCTGGTAGAGAACCGTTGAGCGGATATTCCATTGTCGGAGTCATCCATGATTCTTGCTCCTGAGATATAGTCATGATCCAGTCAATATCCATATCATCAGTGCTTGGAGCTGACAGGACTTCTACAGGAACTAATCCCAATAATTGAGCTTCACCAGTGCTTGCTTACTTTGCGAGAGAATCTGCCTTCATGTTCTCTTCCCGGGTTATATGATTTATCGTATAATGGTCAAGATCATCGAGAAGTTCCCAGGCTCTTGACAAATAAGCAGGCAGATTTCCTCCTTTAGTTTGAAACTCTTTCTTGACTTGACATACAATAAGTTGTGAATCACTGAAGATCTGCAACACTTTGATATTCAATTCTTTAGCAATTCTCAAGCCGGCAATAAGAGCTTCATATTCTGCTTCATTGTTTGTCGAAGGGAATTCTAATCTCAGCGCATAGCACAATGACCGCCCTTCAGGGGTTTCAAGCACAACCCCAGCTCCGGAACAGTAATCGTTTCTTGCACCATCAAAATATAATTTCCATCGAATTGGGGGATTATCAGTCTCTTCTTCCTCACTATCACCTTTATGTGTACATTCCGCGATGAAATCTGCCAAAGCTTCTCCATTGATTGCTCTCCAAGGATGGTAAGTGATGTCATATTGGCTGAGTTCAATATTCCACTTCAAAAGACGACCCGAAGTCTCAGGACGAAACAGGACTCTCTTTAGAGGTTGATCAGTGAGGACTTTGATAGGATGATCTTGGAAATACGGCCTCAACTTTCTTGATGCAATCAGTAGACAATAGGCGAGCTTTTCCATTTTTGAATAATTCATCTCTACCCCAGTGAATCTTTTGCTGATATAATAGTCCGGGCGCTGAATTTTTGCGTCTTCCCGTACCAACGCTGCACTGAGAGCATGAGATGAGATTGCTAAATATACAAAAAGTTCTTCACCATTGTCCGGCTTAGAAAGTATTGGAGGCGTTTCCATATGACGAATCAACTCATCGAAAGCTTTCTGGCATTCAGGAGTCCAATCATAATTTTTCCTTCCTTTCTTCAGTGCATCAAAGAATGGAATGCATTTATCAGTAGCTTTGGAAATGAATCGACTCAAGGCAGCGACTTTTCCATTAAGACTTTGCAATTCCTTCTTCGTTCTAGAGCTTTTACTTCTTTTAAGGTAGCAATCTGAGTAGGATTAGCTTCAATGCCCCTAGCACTCACAATGAAACCCAGAAACTTCTCGGACTCCTCCCCAAACGAACATTTCAAAGGATTAAGTTTCATTCCGTACTTTCAGAGGATTGCAAACATTTCCGCCAAGTGGTCCATATGGTCTACCGCTTTCTTTGACTTCACCAACATATCATCAACATAAACGTCCATAGTTTTGCCAATCTGCAGTTTGAACATAGTATTGACGAGTCTTTGGTAAGTTGCCCATGCATTCTTAAGTCCGAAGGGCATGACTCTATAGCAGTAGAGACCAACATCGGTGGTGAAGCTTGTGTCCTCCCGATCCGGCTCATGCATCATAATCTGGTTGTAGCCGGAGTAGGCATCCATGAAAGATAACAATTCATGCCCCGTTATTCCATCCACCAACTGATCTATTTTGGGTAACGGGAAGCAGTCTTTGGAGCAGGCTTTGTTTAAATCTGAGAAGTCAATGCATACTCTCCACTTCCCATTAGCTTTCTTAACCAGTACTGGATTTGAAACCCAATTCGAATAAATAGACTCCCTGATGAAACCATTCTCCATAAGCCAGTCTACCTCTTCTTTCAATGCTCCTGACCTTTCAGGATCTTGGGTTCTTCTTTTCTGTTTTACCGGTGTAAACGTTGGATCAATATTCAGAGTATGTACTGCAATTTCTGGGGATATTCCGCACATATCAGCATGAGTCCAAGCGAATATGTCCAAATTTGCCTTCAAGAATGATATTAAGGAGTTTTGAACAGTCACATTAAGTTGCGAACCCACATTCACCACTTTGTTCGGATCTTTTGGGTCAACAGGTGCTGGCACCGTTACTTCCACTGCCACCACTCTATTCTCCCCTGCACTAGCTTTTTTGGGATCCATTTCTCTTCGTTCCCCTCTATGCTCGCCAGTGCAGGGTCCACCCTATAATTGCTACAAGGTTGGTTCTTTGACGCGGACTGGGGCTGCCGCTTCTTTTCCCATCTCTCTCTTCCTCGCTTCACGCAACTCTATTAGATAACATTCTCGCCCAGCATTCTGATCCCCTTTAATAACTCCAATGCCATTATCCGTGGGAAATTTCATAGTGAGGTACCACGGGGCGAGAATTGCCTTAAAAGCCGCAAGAGCTGGTCGGCCTAGGAAGGCGTTGTAGGCAGAAAATTCATCAACAATTACAAAAGTCTTTTTCCGAACCACCTTTTTCTGCCCCTCTCCAAGCTCCATGAACAAGTCGATACTTCCAATGGGCTGCTTCGGTTCCCCAGTAAACCCAACAATCTTCTGAGATGAAGCTTGAACGTCAGCCATCGATACTTTCATTTGGTTGAACGTATTTTTGAAGAGAATATTGCAAGAAGCGCCACAATCTACAAGCACTCTTCTCTCAATAGCCGACCCAATGCCTGCAGAGATGACCAAGGGATCCATGGTTGGAGCTTCAATACCTATAGAGTCCCTGGCTTTGAACACAATATCATCATTGAAAGTTTTCTGCTGCTTCAAAGGTGCATCATTTTCTAGCACAAAAACACTCTCTTCTGCTGGTACATACTTCAAGGCACGGGCATATTGTTAACTCCGCCTCGGTTTAGACTCTGCGACTCAAGGAGATGCCGACCTAAGGCTCAACAAGGGTGCCGACCTAAGGCTCAAAGGGTTGCCGACCTAACACTTCAATGAGGCTACTGACTCAACATAGATACCAACTTAACAGTCTAGGGAGATTGCCGACTTAACTGGTTGCCGACCTAACTGCCTTAACAGGAAGACCGACCTAAGGCACGAAGGGATACCGACCTAAGGAGCTTGAGTAGCATGCCGACTTAAGACTCGGAGAGGTGCCGACCTAACAGGCTAAGGAGATGCCGACTTAAGGCCCAGATGGATACCGACTTAGGGCTAAACAGTTACCGACCTAAAACTTAACAAGATGGCTACCGACCTAAGATAGCTACCGACCTAAGACAGAAGACGACCTAACCATCCAGAGAATTTACCGATCTAACCACTTAGGACAGGGACAAGATCATGAACTACACCTAAGTCGCGACCGACCTATGACCTATGTTAAGTCGTTCACGACCCAAGGCCACTGAATATAAGTCCGATGCCACATTACTGAGAAGAGGTGGTGTTGACTCGGAGGCGACCTAGGACTTGTGCTAGTGAACTCCTGTGAAGCCAGAAGGGGGCCAGATGGACCGACCACGACTCATATTAAGTCGGCTACGACTTAACTTAGATCGGCCGCGGTTTAGGACTTGGCAAATTTCAGAATCAGAACTCTCTATAAATAGGCACCCATCTCCAACATTGAAAGGACTTTTGGCGCATTCTCTTCACACACCGTTACCTTGCTGCATTGAGAACTTCATCAACACTTAGAGCTTCCAAGATTAGAGGAATACATCAAAGAAATTCACGAAGAAACCACACATCTTCAACATGAATCTAAGAACTTTAATCGACATTGAAGCTTAAGACTTGTTCCAAATCACTTGTAACTTGAAGTGTATTGTACTTGAGAAGAATTGTATCAGTTTGTAACGGGATTATTAATAAAAGTACTTAGAGTGGACGTAGGCTATACCCTTAAGCCGAACCACTATAAAATCTTTGTTGTTTACTGCTTTTCTGCTATTACTTGCTTGTAATTCTTTCCCGATCTATCGGGTGGTGCTTTCACAACTACACTTTACACACCGGGGTGTTAGCGTTCACATTTTAGCGTTAACACATATCTTTCCATCTCGCCCCAGCTTCTGCCTGCTAGGTGAGGACCTCCTGTAATCACATTGATAAGAGGCATTTTCGATTCATGCACGGTATTCCTCTCACCCAAGCCAATGGATGAGCAGGAAGTTGCTGGCCCTTAGTAGATGAAGTTGGGTCATTTCTACTTCTCTTAACATATTGCTGCAACTTGTTCTCTCTTAGTAGTGCTACAATTAAACTTTTCAGATGGCTACATTCGTTGGTATCATGAACGGGTTGATTATGAAACCGACGGAATCTCCCACTCTGAGCGGCTTTTTTGCAAACTCTTATCTCATGCGGTTTAGGATATTCTACTGCATCTTTGGTAGCAAAAAAGTTATTCTCCGGAGTGTCAGTCAAAGGATTGAAATATGAAGGTTTTGGGAAGCGAGGTTTCTTCATATCTTTCTGTTTCCTCCCACCATTATTCTCCCTTTTCTGATTTCCAGATTCCTTTTTGGTAGGAGCAGCAGTATTATCCTTAACCTTTGTCAGTGCCACTTTAACTGGTGCTCGAAGGCTTTCCAAGCGCATGAATTCATCAGCTTTCTTATAGAATTTCTTAAGCGAGTTCGGTTCTTTCTTAAGCGAATTACCTATAGTTTCAAGACCATCCGCGGCTCTGCATTGTCCACTTCAGCCAAAAGCTATGTTGAAGTGGTTCAAGAAAGATCTATTAGATTCCCCAGGATTCTTTCCAGGCTTGACAGTGACTTTATATCCTTTGCCTTTGAAGCATACAGCCTGAATTGCTCTTTATACCTCCGAGTCAAATCGGCAAACTGGTATGTGGATCGGACCGAAAGCTTTGTGAACCAGAGTAGAGCCACCCTTTCCAAGTATACCAGAAAGTACCAGCATTTAATCTCATCAGATGTCCTAGCACCGGTCATGTGCCAGTCATACTTATACAGAAATTTATTAGGGTCGCTTGTTCCCTTATAAGCTGGAATGGTAGGAGGAACAAACTTTCTTGGAAATTCAGCTTTCAAAATCTTTTCAGCGAACAGAGTCTTGCTCAGAGCGAATCCCTATTCTTTTTCATCTTCATCCCTCTGCATGCTCTCTTTCATGATTTATCGCACCATGCCCGAAAGATATTCCTCATCATTTAAAGGATCTGCAGGACAGACTTCGGCCATTTTCTTGGAAGTTTGTCTAGACAAACGTTCACGGAGAGTTGGCTGTGGTCTCGATCCTCCAGCTTGGGGAGATGTTTCTTTGGCGGGGCTAGTTGTTCTTTGAAGAAATTCCTTTCTTCAGGATTATGATCATCATCTGTAATGTTTTCTTCATTATTCACTGGTTGACGGTTAGATCCGAGCAATGCATTAACCTTTCAAGCATCAAAGCATTCTGGGTTTCCATCTGCTGGTATAACCCAGGTACTGCAGCATCTAACTCCGCTCGTGTAATTCCGGCACTTGGTGCTGCTTGACTTGACGATGGAGAAGTGGCAGTATTTTCACGAACGTCATTAGGTCTAGTAGATCCGCGCTTTCTTCCAGGAGCCATTATCTCTGATAGACTTCTAGTTTTGAGAGGGATTCTTTCAACAAACTTTTGCGAAGCAATGACGAAATTAGCCTGAATTGGGTTCTCAGTGAAAGCACCAAAAATGTTAACGCTAAAAATTGAACGCTAACACCCCGGTGTAAGTAGAGATTAAGTGAAAGCACCACCCGTGAATACGGGAATTAGAAACAAGTAGAAAAGTCACAAAGAAAGCAGTAAAAGACAACAGTTTTATAGGTGTTCGGCTTTAGGTTAAGCCTACGTCCACTTTAATCTTCTTTATTGTTGAATCAATTACAACTTTACAACAATCTTCGATTACAATACTGATGAGACAAACAACTAGAAATCCGATGTAGAAGAATTGTTTGTGTTAACTCCTATTATTGCCGCGACCTAAAAAGTAAGCGACCTAACTGAAGACGCGACCTAGTGACCCAAGAGATGAAATGATTTAGCGGCCTAATTAGTGAAGCGACCTAGCGATCTAAAGAAGGTTACGACCTAGCGGACCCAGCGACCTAAGAGTAGCTGCGACCTAAAGTGTTGCGACCTAAGATTGTCTCGACCTAAAGGCAACAGCGACCCAAAAAAGGCCGCGACTTAAAAGTGAGTGCGACCTGAAGATGGACTCGACCTATGGAACTCCGTGACCTAACTATCCACCGACCTAAGAAGCTCCGCGACCTAAGGAAGGTCGCGACCTAAGGGACTCAGCGACTTAAGATTAACTATGGCTGCAGGAAAGTACTCACGACCTAGGTTAGGTCGCTAACGACTTAAATACCAGAATACAGAAGACTATGCGATGCCACAGGGGGATAGGTCGCTCACGACCTAGGACTTGTGCAAATCAGCATGCGTGAGGAAGGAGGGGCCAATACTCTTCAGGTCGACTACAACCTTACTTAGGTCGGTCACGACCTACGACCTTACTTAGGTCGGTCACGACCTACGACCTTATTCTGAAAAATGCCTATAAATATGATCCTAACTCCAACTAGAAAAGGACTTTTGCTCATTCTCCTCAAGCACCGTTACTCTGCTGCATTCCAAACCAATCCAACACTTAAAGCTCTCAAGACAAGAAGAACGCTACAAACAACTTCGAGAAAAGATCACACACATCCAACATGGATTTGAAGACTCTAATCTCCATTGAAGTTTAGGCTACTTGTTCTAAGTGACTTGTAATCCAAAGTGTATTGTACTTGGAAAGAATTGTATCGGCTTGTAACGAGATCATCAATAAAAGTACTTAAAGTGGACGTAGGCTATACCCTTAAGCCGAACCACTATAAAATTGTTGTTGTTTACTACTTTTCCGCTATTATCTGCTTGTAATCTGTTCCCGAGCTATCGGGTGGTGCTTTCACAACTATAACTCATACACCGGGGTGTTAGCATTCAAATTTTAGCGTTAACATTTTTAGTGCTTTCACTGAGAACTGAACTCAGGCGAGTTATCATCATTGCTTCACAGAGGTTTGTAGAGAGAATTTCCTTGAAAACCAGAAGTCTATCCGAGATTATGGCTCCTGGAAGGAAGAGTAGATCTGTCAGATCTGGGAATATTCAAGAGGGAACCTCCGCTTCCCCTATATCGAATCAAGCCACTCCAGCTGTCGGAGTTACAAAGGCAGAGCTGGATGCTGCAATTTTAGGGCTGAACCAACAAATCAATGCCCAAAATGCACAATTTGAGGCTCAGAATGCCCAGAATGCCCAAATTCTGAATAGGTTGAACGATTTGCTTGGGGCAAACCGCCAAACGGCAGATAATGAAAGGAATTTGGCTAGCAACATTCGTGATGCTGAAGAAAGAAATGCTCCTGAAAGAGCTGCTAGCCCCTTTGAACGAACACTTCCAGAGGTTGGTGGATCTAGAACTCGACATGATGAGGAGTATCTTTCTGGAATGGTCCGACAAATTATGAAAGAAAGTATGCAGAGGGTTGAAGACGAGAAAGAATGGGGTTTCGCCCCAAGTAAAACTCCTTTTACCGAGAAAATCTTAAAGGCTGAATTCCCAAGGAAGTTTGTCCCACCAACCATTCCAGCTTACAAGGGGACGAGTGATCCAAACGAATTCTTATACAAGTATGATTGGCACATGATTGGTGCCAGAGCCTCTGATGAAATAAAGTTCCGATATTTTCCTGTGTATCTCGAAGGTGTAGCTCTGCTTTGGTTCACCAAACTTCTAGTCCGATCTATCGATCAGTTTTCTGACTTAACCCGGAAGTTCAAGGAGCAGTTCAGACTATACGCCTCAAAAGCTAAGGATATCATGTCACTGTCAAGTTTGGAACAGAATCCAGGGGAAACTATCAGATCTTTCTTAAACCGCTTTAATATAGCGCTAGCTGAGGTGGACAATGCAGAACCGCAAATGATATTGACTTATCTGATGAAGGGTATTGACAAGTCGAGCGAGTTTGGGAAATGGCTAAACATGAAAGAACCAAATTCCCTTGAAAAGTTCTATAAAAAAGCAGATGAATTCATACGCTTAGAAAGCCGTCCCGTACCGGTAAAGGCAGTGTTGGAAAAAGCCGAAGATAACACTGTTGTTCCACGCAAGAATGAATCTGTAGGGCAAAAAAGGGAAAATAACAATGAGAAGAAGCAGGGTAATCTGAAGAAGCCCCGATCCTTCAAGCCATCAGAATATACTCCTTTATCAGATACGCCGGAGCGTATCTACCTTGCCACTAAAGATTCTATTGACTTTCCTAAACCTCCTCCTCTAAGGACCGGGAAAAAGGCTATACAGAGTGGGAAGTTCTGCCGCTTCCATAATCTACCCGGTCACGAAACCGACGAGTGCCGACAGTTGAAAAATCTGATTGAAGAGTTGCTAAGGGAAAACAAACTGCAGCAATTTGTGAAAAAGAATAGCAACAATCCTGCTTCATCTAGTCAGGGGCAGCAGGCTCCTACTCATCAGCCTAGGACGATTGAGAAGGCTTCAGGACATGAATCTGGAAGGCCCATTATCAATGTCATTACAGGAGGACCTCACCCAGCGGGCAGAAGCTGGGGTGAGATGGAAAGGTATACCCGAGCTTTATAGTATGTACCGACCGAGGAAGATGTATTTGTTTTGGAAGGTGCTACGCCCTTGAAGCAACGAAGAACTCTTGATGATGATATTGTATTCAAAGCTAGGGATTCCGCAGGTATTGAAGCTCCTACCTTGGATCCCTTAGTCATCTCGGCTGGTATCGGGCCAGCTATTGTCAGAAGAGTTCTCATTGATTGTGGCGCATCCTGCAATATCCTCTTCAAGAAAACATTCGACCAAATGAAGATCCCTATGGCTGATGTGCAAGCTTCATCGCATAAAATTGCTGGCTTCACTGGGGAGCCAAAACAGCCAGTAGGAACCATTGATTTGTTTGTGGAACTTGGAGAAGGAGAGAGAAAAATGGTCCGCAAGCAAACTTTTGTGATTGTCGACGAATTTTCTGCTTACAATGCTTTCCTTGGTCGTCCAACTCTGGCAGCGTTCAAAGCTGTTCTTGCCCCGTGGTGCCTCACCATTAAATTCCCTATAGACAATGGAGTAGGAGTTATAAAAGGGGATCAAAATGCTGGGCGAGAGTGTTATCTGACAGAGCTAAGAGAAACCAGAAAAAGAGAGATGGGAAAGAATGCGGCAGCCCCAGTCCGCATCAAAGAACCAGCCTTGTAGCAATTACAGGGCGGACCCTGCACTGGCGAGCACAGCGGAGCAAGGAAAGAGATGGACCCTAGGAAAGTCAGTGCAGGGGAAAATGGAGTGGTACCAGTGGAAACGACAATTCCAATACCTGTTGACCCAAAGGACCCAAACAAAGTGTTGAATGTGGGTTCACAACTTAATGCGTCAATTCGGAATATCTTAATATCTTTTTTAAAGACAAATCTGGATGTTTTTGCTTGGACTCATGCTGATATGTGCGGAATATCCCCAGAAGTTGCAGTGCATGCTCTAAATATTGATCCAAAATTTACACCTGTGAAGCAGAAAAGGAGAACTCAAGGTCCAGAAAGGTCAGCGGCATTAAAAGAAGAAGTTGATCGACTCATGGAGAATAATTTTATCAAAGAATCTCTCTATCCGAATTGGGTTTCAAATCCAGTGCTGGTTTTTCAGATATAAACAAGGCCTGCCCCAAAGACTGCTTCCCATTACCCAGAATCGACCAACTGGTAGACGGAACAGCGGGACACGAATTGTTATCTTTTATGGATGCTTACTCCGGATATAACCAGATCATGATGCATGAGCCAGATCAGGAGGACACGAGCTTTGTCACCAACACTGGTCTTTACTGCTACAGAGTTATGCCCTTCGGGTTGAAGAATGCAGGGGCGACATACCAAAGACTCGTTAATGCTATGTTCAAACCACAACTGGGCAAGACCATGGAAGTCTACGTCGATGACATGTTAATAAAGTCTAAGAAAGCGGTGGATCACATAGAACACTTAGCAAACATGTTCGCAGTCCTTCGAAGATACGGAATGAAACTCAATCCTTTAAAATGTTCATTTGGAGTGGAATCCGGCAAGTTTTTAGGTTTCATCGTGAGTGTCAGGGGTATTGAGGCCAGTCCAGCTCAAATTACTGCATTGAAAGAAGTCAAAGCCCCTAGAACAAAGAAGGAATTGCAAAGTCTCAATGGAAAAGTTGCCGCCTTGAGTCGGTTCATTTCCAAAGCCACAGATAAATGCATCCCATTCTTTGACGCCCTAAAGAAAGGAAAGAAAAACTTCGATTGGACTGCCGAATGCCAAAAAGTCTTCGATGAATTGATTCGCCATATGGAGACGCCTTCAATACTTTCTAGGCCTGGCGATGGCGAGGATCTTCTTATATACTTGGCAGTATCATCTCATGCTTTAAGTGCAGCGCTGATACGGGAAGACAAAAGGATTCAACATCCAGTTTACTATATCAGCAAAAGACACACTGGGGTAGAGATGAATTACTCTAAGTTGGAAAAACTCGCCTATTGCTTACTAATTGCGTCTAGGAAGTTGAGGCAATATTTTCAAGCTCATCCCATCAGAGTCCTCACTGATCAACCTTTAAAGCAAGTCCTGTTTCGCCCTGAAACTTCGGGTCGTCTTCTAAAATGGAATATTGAACTCAGTCAGTATGACATCACTTATCATCCCCGAAAAGCAATCAATGGACAAGCTTTAGCAGATTTCATTGCAGAACTCACAGATAAGGGTAACAGTGAGGAGGAAACAGTCGACGATTCCCCAATCCAATGGAAGTTATATGTCGATGGTGCGAAAAACGACTATTGTTCTGGAGCCGGAGTCGTACTTGAGACCCCAGAAGGCCGATCATTATGCTATGCACTAAGATTGGAATTTCCTTCAACAAACAATGAAGCAGAATACGAAGCCCTTATCGCTGGTTTAAGGATTGCTAAAGAATTAAACATCCGAGCGTTACAGATATTCAGTGATTCTCAGCTTATTGTATGCCAAGTCAAAAAGGAATTCCAAGCAAAAGGGGGGAATCTGCCTGCCTACTTGTCAAAGGCTTGGGAGCTCCTGGGTGATTTCGATCATTACATGATAAGTCACATTCCTCGAGAGGAAAACACGAAAGCAGATTCTCTTGCAAAGTATTCTAGCACAGGTGAAGCTCAATTTCTGGGGCTAACTCCAGTGGAGGTCTTGTCGACTCCTAGCATTGATGAGATGGACATTGATTGGATTATGAGCATGTCTCAAGAGCAAGAATCATGGATGGCTCCGATAACAGAATACCTGCTCAATGGATCCTTACCAGGGAACTCAAAAGAACGACAAAAGCTACTGAGAAAAGCCTCTCGATACATAATCCAGGATGGCCGATTATACAGACGGGGATTCTCAATGCCATTACTTCGATGTGTATCCAGGGAAGAGGCTAAAGCAATCCTAGCAGAGGTACACGGAGGAGAATGTGGTGATCATTCAGGTGGCCAAACATTAGCAAAGAAAATTCTCCGATACGGATATTTTTGGCCAGAAATTAATCGAGATGCAGCAGAGTATTCCCGAAAATGTGACAGATGTCAAAGATTCGGCAAAATTCCTAGAGCTCCTTCCACTGAACTCACACAGATGGTCGGTCCATGGCCGTTTGCAATATGGGGAATAGACCTTGTAGGACCGTTGCCAACTGCCAAATCTGGAATTAAATACGCCATTGTTGCTGTAGATTATTTTACTAAGTGGGCAGAAGCTGAACCACTGGCTACTATCACCTCAAAGAAGATGATAAGTTTTGTGACTAAAAACATCATTTGCAGATACGGTGTGCCTCAAAAAATAATTACAGACAATGGAACTCAGTTTGAAAGTGAAGAATTCCAAGATTTTTGCAAGCGATTCAAAATCCGGAAAAGCTTCTCAGCAGTGGATCATCCGCAGGCAAACGGGCAAGTGGAAGCCGTGAACAAAATTATTAAGTCAACCATCAAGAAGCAACTTGAAAGAGCAAAAGGTGGTTGGGTCGATAAGCTACCACTGGCACTATGGGCATACAGAACCACTCACAAAACTGCGACTGGGCACACCCCGTTTTCATTGGCATACGGGTCAGAGGCAATGATTCCGGTAGAAATAGAGGTCCCTTCACACAGAAGAATCCATTTCAATCAAGCAGAAAACAAAAAACTACAGCTTGAAGCGCTGGATCTCCTTGATGAAAAAAGAGATGAGGCTAATCTCAGAATTGCAGCTCATCAGCAAAGAATAGCCAGACATTTCAATTCCAAAGTTCGCCAACGCAGCTTTGAGATTGGAGACCTAGTCCTGAAAAGAATTATGACAGCGACAGTTGTGTTTGGGCCAAATTGGAAAGGACCATATGTCATAGGTCAGAAGCTTCTTGACGGCACATTCAAACTCACCACTGTTGAAGGAGATCAAATTCCAAGGGCATGGAACAGCAACCATTTGCGTCCATACTATACTTGAAAATTTTGTTGAAATATTGTAAAAAGAATTATGAATGTATGATTCTTGTAGTTGAAGGCAATTGTAAAACTGATGCAAGTAAATAATGAAAGAATATAAAGTGGATGTAAGCCCAATTTCCTGGCCGAACCACTATAAATCTTGTGTTCCTTATTATTATTACATGTTTGCTTTATTTTCGATATAAAAAGTACATAGAATGTATTGCTGAAATGTCGATTTAAATTTTTGCAGACAATGGAAGTGAAACTTGCACATAAAAAGACCAAGTGATTCTCGCCAAATTTCAAAAGCCCCAAATTCAAATCCTAGATAGGAAGTACTTCAATTGAACGGCCTATGATTTCGACAGAAACGGGTCTTTGCTAATAAATTGAGATCGTTTGAACAAACAAACATCCAATTAAGAAGCTAGTGCTCGTTCTCACGAAATTGCCTGACAATGAAGCACACTTCCTTGGATTAAACAAGTTACTTGTGAGAAAAGGGAATGAAAGCTAAAAAAAAAAAAGCAGAGGATCATTGAAAAGGCATAAGCAAGTGGACAGAGGAACAACCAAAGCCATCATCGGCAGCATAAGTCCTCTCCGGAGGCACAACTCTTCGGAAGATAAAGACCTCTAATGGGTCATACGCCACAAAAAAGAAAGTTCTCTACTCAACAAAAAAGATTGGAGGAGTCATGACCCTCCAACCATGAGAGAGTAACTTCCAGGCGATGAAAACCCTCTCTGAGGCACATTTCACCAGGAGTTGAAGTGTTACGACCGCTCTTCGGAATTTCATTTCACCAGAGTTGAAATGCAAACAAAATAAAGACCTCTTCGGAGGCACATTTCACCAGGAGTTGAAGTGTTACGACCGCTCTTCGGAATTTCACTTCACCAGAGTTGAAATGCAAACAAAATAAAGACCTCTTCGGAGGCACATTTCACCAGGAGTTGAAGTGTAACAACCGCTCTTCGGAATTTCACTTCACCACAGTTGAAATGCAAACAAAATAAAGACCTCTTCGGAGGCACATTTCACCAGGAGTTGAAGTGTAACAACCGCTCTTCGGAATTTCACTTCACCAAAGTTGAAATGCAAAACAAAAGAAAGACCATCCTGGAAACCCACGTTTCACCGAGATTGAAATAAAACTTCCAAGTGTTGAAACGTGAAAAGGCTTTCTTCGAAGGCACAACTCTTTGGAGGTACACGTTTCACCAAGATTGAAATAAAACTTCCAAGTGTTGAAATGTGAAAAATCCCTCCTCAGAGGTACTACCCCTCCTCCGGAAGCATAATCAAGAAGAAAGACCTCTTCGGAAGCCCACGTTTCACCGAGATTGAAATAAAATTTCCAAGTGTTGAAACGTGAAAAGGCTTTCTGCAAAGGCACAACTCTTTGGAGGTACACGTTTCACCAAGATTGAAATAAAACTTCCAAGCGTTGAAACGTGAAAAAATCCCTCCTCAGAGGTACAAATTTCTATTTAAAAGAAAAATCCTCATCAAGAGCATACTTTAACTTTCGAAGGAAGAGCGATTTACCTATTCTAAAAAAAAAGGGGGAAAGAAAGTTAAAGTGCATTCAGAGGTCCGCTTTACCACATAGAAGAATTCACTTGGCAAAATGTGTACATAGGCGAAAGGTAAAAGTGACTTCTTCGAAGGACAAAGCATAAAAACTTGTATGAAAGGAGTTGTACTCTATGAAAAATCTTTTCACGAATGAAATAGTCATTCTACAGAAAATAAGAGTGCAAGTCCCCTCGAAGTATAGAAAATTGCAGTAAGCTTATGATATGGGGGCAGCATGGTATAGTTGTATACGATATGATATAGCTACATCGGTAGAGTACGCTCAAACAACATACCATAAGCTCACTGCAATGTCATATAAATAAACTTGTGCAAAAATGAATAATAAATGCATTCTCAAATTCAAACAGGAGTTTGTACAAAGAAAGAGGAATCATTTTATTCAACATTACTTTATATACAGGTACAAGTTTTAACAAAAGAAAAGCGGGGGGCCGATACCCGCACAATTCTCGACCAATACATGCAAAAGACGAGAAGCTAAAAGCTAAAGTCTTTATTTCTTCTTGCCACCCTTGGACCCTTTGCCTGGCCGAATGATTAGTTTTTCAGGTCTATCTATAGGCATAAGGGAAGAAGGAGAGGGAGGTGCAACCGGTGCGACTTCCGGTTCCTCTTCAGTAGTGATGATTTTCTTCCCCCTCCTCTTCGATGTTTCGTGCTTCTTTCTTCTCTTCGAAGAAGACTCACTCCCTGGAGTAACAAGAGCGGACAAAACTACGTCATCAGAGGGAGTCCGCTCCGGAGAGATCTCGCCTCCTTCAAGTCCCTCGTCCTTCTGCTCTTGCGAAGCGATAGGGTCATCCAAGCCATGAAGAGCCTCAATCTGTTCCTCTTGTGACCCGGGTTGTGAAGCAGAAGGAGGAGTCACCTGAAGAGACGGAGGAGGGATAACCGGAGGAAGTGAAGTCTGCACAACACTTGGTGTTTCAACTGCAGAAGAAGAGAAATTAAAAATATTAGTATCTCCCCGAAAGAAGGGAGATATGGGTTCGTCGAGATTCAAGAAGTAATCGAGAAGCTCATCAAACTTTTGAGGAGTAAGCAAGCGATCCACCTGAATCGGATCAATATCAAAATTACCTGAAGATGTTTGCTTCGTAAGTTCAATCTCATAATTCTGAGCCCCGATATCCTCCAAAGCCTCATCATCAGTAGGGTGATTACCCCGGTTCTTATAGGAGGCGGCGAATGAGCACTAGAGCCAGTGATGTCCACTTCGGGAGAAACTAAAGGACGTTCAGAAGTGGTAGGCGGTATTTCGTTCTCAGAACGTTCCCCTTCCGCCATTCCGGCCCGTACCTTGGCGAGTTGCTCTTTTCCCTTGGCAAGAGCGACGCGAGCATCGTCATCAAGATAATGCTCTTCAAGAGCTGTCTCAGCATAGCCAGCACCTTTACCACCTAGCATATCAAGTGCTGCCTCCCAGACTTCAGCTAATGTAATTTCGTATTTAGGGCCTAGAAAGGCAAGGCTGCCACGCCCCAGAATGCTGTGCAGATAGAAATCGAATAATGTGGAGCTAATATCAGCTTTGGTTGCTTGATGGGCCTCTTCGGCCGCGAGTTTACCAGCAACAGCCTCGTCAGGCTCCGTTTCGGCTATAGCAAGTCGAGCTCTTGGCATCTCTATCTCCAAGCTTTGAGAACCGGCCTGTTCTCGCAGCTGTAAAGTTTCAGCACGATATTCTTCTATGACCTTCTCTTGGTGTGTAAGCTTATCTTCGACTGCCCTTTGACTGGCATGCGCATCTCGTACTTGTTGCTGAAGCATGCTCTCCTTTTGAGAATGGAAAGTAGATGAAGTAGCTAATTCTTCCTTAAGCTTTTCTACTTCCGCTTCCAACTTTTCATTATAGGAAGCAATACTTCTCATTTCGGCGTCATGCTGTTCGAGAGTCTTCTGCCACTCAGCCTTATCGTTCTCCATTGTGAGCATGGCCTCGAGATTGGCTCGGTTAACCCTCTGAAGCTCGTCGACAAGTTTTTGCCAGTTCGACATTCTTTCAATATCGGTCCTGACAGTATCAAGATTTCGCAGCATAGCCCGTTTGTCGAGAGGAACCAAGTCGAGATCAAATCGAACCCCTCTCAAGCACCACTGAGGAAATCGACTTTGAAGAGTGGGAGGACCTCGCCCGACTTGGTATGCGGGCCGGTTGATGATTGCTTGAATGTCGGAGCGAACGGGAGCAGGAGATTGAGCAGAAACATGTTCAGAAGCTGTCGGCATTGTTTCTTCGGTAAGTCTAGCCCGCTTGCTAGAAGAATCGTCTATGTGACCTTTACCTCTCTCATCGTGAGCTTTTCTCTTTTGAGTATCATCATCTCTGTGGGAAGGGTCATGTCTTTCTTGTTCCCTTCGGTGACGTTCTTCATATGCCCGTCTCTCGTCGGCTTTCCTGATGGCCCTCTCTTCATCTGATTCTCTATAAGAAGGGAGGTAACGCCTGTAATCATACTGGCTACGCCTCCCGTAGCGCTGGAAATCATCATAGTACGAGCCGCTGCGCCCCATAGGAGAATCTGGAATAAAAATAATAAGCTTTAGAAATCTTTAAAGTGCAAGAAGATAAGTGCGTAGAAGTGATGAGAAATCCGAAGTGTCGTGTAACGTGTAAACTACACGCATCGATTTACAAACCACTCTGTGGAATAGAGGTAGTGATAACTTGAGTAGGAGGAGTTGACATTTGTTATAAAGAAGATGTCGCCTCGATTACAGAAGAGATAGTTTTGGAGACATCATCTTTGAAAAGTTCTTGAGAAGTCACAATTAAATCACTCAACCCCCCGAAAACATCATCACCGTCATGTTTTTTGGGACTTGCTTTCTTGACTCCTTCGTTAGTAGATTTTTCGGAAGATCGTGGAGGTTCTTCCTCTTCGATAACTGGGGCAAGTACAGACTTGTCAGATGGCCCCGCAACATCTTTCGGAATTGAACACTTTACTAGTGAAGTTTCTATAGAGGTTCCTCCCTGCAAGTGCTCTTTAGTGGAGACCAGGGCATCAGGAGTGTTGGTCGGAGAATCAGGAACCTCCGTTGGAACTTCATGTATTTGAGTGGAACGAGAAGGATGTAGAAGCTCAAACTGATGAAGAAGTTCTTCTGTCAATAGAAATTTTGCGCTTCTTTCTTCAGCAGCCACAGTGCTTAGCCTTTCAAAAACTGACTTATGGCTGGAATCTCTAGAAGGAGGAGGAAGTGCTGTAAAAATAAGGAATGGAATCAGCATCTAGCAATACGAACCAGGTAAAACTTAGAATAAAATTAAAGAAAGAAGAGAAAAAAGATCTCACTTCCTACTCTCCAGTCTGCGTAAAATTCTGCGGGGCAACGAATGTAGAAGTATTGATTCAGGAAACCATGTGCACTCTCCGGCAAATCCAAAATAAGTTTGCGGTTCCTCGCACCTCTTACAAGTACAATTGAAGGGTGGTCCTTGTTCTTCGCAAAAGTGCACAAGTAGCAGATTTCCTCAAAACTCGGAAGACGGTCAAGAGTCCTCCTGAACAGAACGCACAATCCCATCAAAATAGCATAGCCATTGGGGTGCAGCTGGAAAGGAGAGATCGTCAGTCGAAGGAGGATTTGTCGAAGAAATTCATTAAAAGGAGGAATTGCTCCACTTAAGCACATTTGTCGATTAATGGCAACAAAACCATAAGGTGGTCTATCAGCAAAGTCATTTGGTCCAGGGAGTAAAACTTCTGCCTCGGCAATGCCAAATTGAACGCATAATTGATTAAGCGCCCGCTTTTTCAAAAGGGTAGGAGTTCTTTCCGGAGGATTCTCTAGTGGAATAGCAATCGGGAAAACCCCTTCGGCGTGTTCTATCATCTCTTCTTGTTGAGACGTCATTCTACATAAGCGACTGGATGTTCAGATGAGAAGGTGCACGTTTCCTAAAATGTGTAAAGTGTTGAGCAGAACTAAAAAAAAAAAAGAGGAGAAAGCAAACATAACTGAAATCAAACTAGTTGACAATTAGTCGACTATGAGATTTCAGGACTTGTTAATATAAAGCTCAAGTGTAGTGTTAATGCGAACGAATCAGCTTTAACTGGATATTTTAGTTTTGCTTTAACACTTCACTTGAATTCATTGGTTCACAGCATTTCGTTCACATAGGTCATTTAAGTTGATTACTCTTTATCGACTAATCTGTCATTCGATGTGGGCAGTCAATGGCAGTATATTCGTCCCAGTTTTCTGCAAATATTATGTTTAACAGGTTATTAGCATTAGAGATAACCTATAACAAAGTGCAACAGAATTCAAGTTCAAACAATTCAACCAAGTCTTCACAGAATTTCACTAGTCTTAGGTCGTCCAGCGACCTAGCATAGGTTGGGCTTCATTAGGTCGCACTATGCAAGTTAAAAGGTTCAAGGCAGTACAAACTTTCCAAGTCCTAACTCGGCCGCGACCTAAAGCCTATGCCGCAAAGTATAGGTTGTTGATATATTAAGTCGCTGTGCAGTCATTCAAGAATGATAGGTCGCTAAGTTGTTAAGTCGTCCTGTTCAAAGTGCATGTGCAAATTCGCCAAGCCCTAGGTCGTTCAAATCCCAACGCGACCTAAGAATTAAGTCGTGAATTTGAAAGTCCTCAAGCTTCCCTTAGGTCGTAAGTTATCTTAAGATGCTCAGATTTACTAGGTCGCTGACTTCCTATCCACGCTAAAGCACATCAGACCCAGTAACCCGTTAACACTAATAGCGCAGAATCCCTCATTCTAATCGTGAAGATCATCGTCTTTTCATACCACCAAGTCATTCGAAAAACGACTCCATATATCTCTGATCTAGACCTAACTCACTGTCGTGTGTTCGAGAATCACAACAACAACAATAGCCAGTGACGAACAGGAATCGATCACAATGCAACTCAGAGTGAAGCACGACGTACAAAATCGAGTTGGGGTTAAGGGGTTAGAATTCGTGGTTCGATGGTGATTATGGAATGAAAGAAGATCGAAGATGCTTACGTGATTTGATAGCAAGAATGAATTGCTGAATGATTTGCTTGAGTTCGTCTTTGAAATCGTGGAATTTTGTTTATGGCAGAGCAAGAAATTGAAGCAGTTAGATAATGAAGAAGAAGCGACCTAGCAGTTTATATGGAGCTGAAAGAAGAAGGCGAGTAGACACGCGAGTTAGCATATGTTTTAGGTCGCTCACGACCTAGCAAAGATAAGTCGAAGCATGCGACCTATGACATAGGCCTATAGTTCGAGGGGCAGATGTTAACTCCTATTATTGCCGCGACCTAAAAAGTAAGCGACCTAACTGAAGACGTGACCTAGTGACCCAAGAGATGAAACGATTTAGCGGCCTAATTAGTGAAGCGACCTAGCGATCTAAAGAAGGTTACGACCTAGCGGACCCAGCGACCTAAGAGTAGCTGCGACCTAAAGTGTTGCGACCTAAGATTGTCTCGACCTAAAGGCAGCAGCGACCCAAAAAAGGCCGCGACTTAAAAGTGAGTGCGACCTGAAGATGGACTCGACCTATGGAACTCCGCGACCTAACTATCCACCAACCTAAGAAGCTCCGCGACCTAAGGAAGGTCGCGACCTAAGGGACTCAGCGACTTAAGATTAACTAAGGCTGCAGGAAAGTACTCACGACCTAGGTTAGGTCGCTAACGACTTAAATACCAGAATACAGAAGACTATGCGATGCCACAGGGGGATAGGTCGCTCACGACCTAGGACTTGTGCAAATCAGCATGCGTGAGGAAGGAGGGGCCAATACTCTTCAGGTCGACTACAACCTTACTTAGGTCGGTCACGACCTACGACCTTACTTAGGTCGGTCACGACCTACGACCTTATTCTGAAAAATGCCTATAAATATGATCCTAACTCCAACTAGAAAAGGACTTTTGCTCATTCTCCTCAAGCACCGTTACTCTGCTGCATTCCAAACCAATCCAACACTTAAAGCTCTCAAGACACGAAGAACGCTACAAACAACTTCGAGAAAAGATCACACACATCCAACATGGATTTGAAGACTCTAATCTCCATTGAAGTTTAGGCTACTTGTTCTAAGTGACTTGTAATCCAAAGTGTATTGTACTTGGAAAGAATTGTATCAGCTTGTAACGAGATCATCAATAAAAGTACTTAAAGTGGACGTAGGCTATACCCTTAAGCCGAACCACTATAAAATTATTGTTGTTTACTACTTTTCCGCTATTATCTGCTTGTAATCTGTTCCCGAGTTATCGGGTGGTGCTTTCACAACTATAACTCATACACCGGGGTGTTAGCGTTCAAATTTTAGCGTTAACAGTTTGAATCCATGTTGACTCTTTTAGATTTCCTCTTGAAGTTTGTTGAGATGTCTTTCGTGTTTGAAGTATCGAGTGAGTCGAGAATTCAGCAGAGTATCGGCGTTCCAGAAATGAGGCAAAAGATCCCCTTTTAGTTAGAGTTGGCGGGGTATTTATAGGAGACTTCAGCGTTAGGTCGTAGGTCACAAGCGACCTTGGATAGGTCGTAGGTCGTCCGCGACCTAGTGGGAGTGGTTTACGGCTTAAATATAGTGCATTTGATCATTCTGGATAAACTAACAAATCATAGGTCGTGGCCGACCTAGGTAGGAAGGGGCATAGGAAGCTCCTTTGGTGTGTTTAGGTCGTGAGCGACTTAGGAATAGGTCGTCACACCTTAGCTCGCTGCATAACTTCTTCCCTGTTGGGTCGCTCCCCTTATTAACTCGCTGGGTCGTTCAACCCGTAGGTCGCTAAGCTTCTTGGCTTGTTAGGTCGCGGTGCTCTTCAACTGACACTATGTCACTTCATTGCGTCGCAAGGCATCTGAACTCTTTTTAGTTCGCTAAGTCCATTATTTCATTAGGTCGCTAAGTCCATTATTTCATTAGGTCGCCGTGTTGTAGGAGCCCTTAGGTCGTAAGCTCTTTAGGTTGTTAAGACCGCTCCATTCTTAGGTCGCTCTGTCTTCATTTAGTTACTAGGTCGCTGCCGCTTTAACTCTTTAGTTCGCAGCCTGTTATAGATTGTTAAGTCGTGAGCCTTAGGTTGCTAGGTCATTGAGCTCGGTCGGTCGCTGACTAGTTGAGTCGCTGGGTTACTTCACACTTTAGGTCGCTAGGTTGCCTATTTCCTTGGCTTGCGATAGAACTTCCGCTTTCTCAGACCCTAACTCATTAGGTCGTTATCCCATATCTCGTTAGGTCAGAGAATAATGGAGTTAACAACCTTTACTTTGAAACCTTGAATAATAATTCAAATTGGAAAATTTGCTGAACATTCTTTACCTATAAAACTTGATTTCCCTTACTTTAAAACAACTGTTCTTATTAAACTTTATTTTGTTGTTTAAACCTTAAAGAAAACACGAGTCATTTGATGTTCTTCCCGATCTTTCCCCCCCCCCCCCCCCCCGAGTCTTTTCTTTCTTCCCTTTTTAACTTTGTTCCAATTTACATTTTTAAAACTAACAAAACAACCCGATTCACTGCCCGAGTTATATCATCATCTACACAAGTTTCTACTCGAGAAGGATGCTTCTTCCTCAAACCATCATTACCCAGACATGAAAACGTGCACATGTACGTGCACCAGAACTCTGGCGAACTCTAGTCATCACCGCGACCATGCACACATCGACGAAAACCCCTTTGACCATCCCGACCACCCAGCTCCAAAACTTCGCCTTGGAATCGAAAAACGAGTTATCCAGCATCCCATTGGAAAACAACACTCAACGAAATTGACAATCCACCGACAAATACGACCATCTTACGCCTCGCCACCACATCTGCATGTCATCATTGACATGCTACGGTGATCCCCACTAGTGGGATTGCCTCTGGTCCACTAACGATGATGCAGCGACTCAAATTCCGAACATAACCCTAACGTGCATTAAAACCCTACATCGCAACATTCGATCACCATGGTGGCTGATAAATTCACCTAGTATTTTTCCAAGGTTCTTTGATGCTCCAGCCATCTTCACCGATGATTACGACCACCCATTCTTCTCCGTTCATCGAAATTCAACCAAAGTTCGAATATCATTCATCTCAAAAAATCTCATCACTCCCAAACTTAAAAATAGTGATTTCAATACTAAAATTCCTCATTTGCATGCTTGAATTAGGTTATAAAATCGAATCAAGAATTCCAAACAATTGATTTTAAACCTTTATATAATCATATCTGCAATTTTCTATTTTTTTTTGAAATAAATATTCAACTTGAACACTTGAAATTGTTTACAAAACATATGTTACATTGTTACAATCATTTCACTTTTAGAAATCATAGCTTGAATATATTCGGATAGGAGGATTTTAATTTATTTGTGTAAATTTTGTGACTGTGATTCCAAACAGAGGAATATATATATATATATGTAGATTCACAAACATGCACCCAGTCATACATATATAAACAGAGACACGCAAGCATATCACAACAACTTCATCTTAAGCATCATCAAAATGTAAACAAATTCGAGAATTAAGGTATAGTAGTTTGCTCACCTTGAGATTGGATGTTTAAACAGAGGATAGTTTTTCTAATCTGCAAGTTGCTTAAAGCTTTGAAATTGATATTGAAACCGATCCTGTTTGCTTTAATTATGTTTTGAGATGATTTACAGCTTCAAGTTTTGGAAGAAGCCTTTATTTGAATCTTTTTCTCTAATTTTTATTTTTATTCCCAGGTCTTTTGATTGTTTTTTTATCTGCATTCCCAGGTTTTGAGATTTCCTTGATCTGTATTCTTGCTTTAATCTTGTTTTGACAAATTTATCTCTCTTTTCCAGGCTTGATTTTAAACTTTATTTTGAGATTTTGAATTACTTTGTTTCAGGTTTTCAAATGTTTGAAATAAAATGGCCTGATTTCTTACTTACTTTTATTATGTATTTCTAATTTGAATTTAAAAGAAAATTTTAACTTGCCACTTGTCATTGCAAGTGATCTCAAGCTTACACTTGTTAATGGTATAATCTATTCTCTTTACACTTATTTTACAAATGTCTTAATGAAATTCAAAACGTTACACTTGTTATAATATAAACTTTTTATGTTTAAATCCTTTTGATAAATTTAATTATAAATTTTGTTTCAACCCTATCATTTTATAAATCACTTTATATTCACATATGTGTATTCTCAAATTATACTTACTATGCTTTAAATGTTGAAAACAATTATTTAATACTTTCTTATGCATTATTTATACTTATAATAAAATTTTCATTTTAAACTTAAGTAATCATACTTATTATATTTTTGTTTCAACATAAACTTCTTTAAGTCCCATTAAAATTTCAATATATTAACATTTGAATCTCAAATTCTAATCTCAAATTATTATTTATATATATATATATATATATATATATATATATATATATATAAACACAAACCAAACACATATCTTTATAAAATTTAGAAAAATTCAAATTAACTCACCATTAATTTACAATTAAATTCAAAAAGTAAATTAACTAACAATTAAATTTATCTTAAAAATCGAGATCGTTACAGTTTCCCCCCTTAAGAAAATTTCATCCTCGAAATTTGAAAGTAGGGAGACAACCAAGAAATATAGAAATATCGAGAGATGAATCACCAGATCAAACTAAATATCTATTCTGCATTTGGCTTCCCAAATCAGAATATCAATAATGGATATAAGAACGAATCAAGATACTCGGGTCACCAGATCTACGAATATACAGGGGTATTGGTTAGTTCAAAGGATAACTAATCCCTCGTAGAATATATCGAGACCCAAAGAATAGACAAATATATAGATATAATCCCAAAACTTTTAGTTTAAACTACCAGAATATACCTATCAACCATAGCAACCAAAGCAAACAACTCATCCAGACAAACAATTCCGACCCATTTGGAGTTTGCATCCCACGCAAATATATCAAAGCTTCTTCCTGGAGCTGCCAGGAATCATCAAAGAATTGAAAAGACGAATCAAAGGAGATTGATAGAGAGAGTTGTTTCCGCTATTCCAGGGTATCGACCATCTATAGTCGTATTCTCATGTCCACTATCTCGTCCTCTTCTTGCACTCATACTCACTATCAGTGGATAGTAAGAGAATTTGCCGAGGCATTCAAACGGATATCTTAGGGATATACTCATTCTAGGGTATACTTAATGTGTTATATTTCTGAGCTAAAGTTCTTACTCAACCTTCAGCTCTAATACCACTGTAAGGACCCTGACTCGACCTTCGAAAATCGACGCCGAATACGACACTCGTATTCCAATGCCACAGATCCAAATATCGAATCTGGTTCGCCAGAGCTTATAGCACATCAAGTATAACAGCACGGCGGAAGAAAAGAATGAATATCATTGATATACAACATGAGATACAACAATGATACAATATGAATCAATATCACAGATACCAGATAACAATGCTACAACGGAAAAGATATCAATAGATGAGATAACTCCAAGTGATCTCCAATAGAAAGAATAGTCTTCAGAAGAGAACTCCAATGATTGCACTCTCCATCTTCAAAGCATTAATCCAGAAATAGCTCAAACCGCCATCAAGTTGCACCCAGATGAGCAAGTCCAGTCCACGAATCCGAAAGACTCCAAAGAATTCCAAAAAGAATGGTGAAGGGTATCAATCGATATCTACTATCTGACTATCTGAAAAACCCAACTCTAGACTGGCCGTGTGGAAAATTGTGGGCACACAAAGTTTTGGTGGGAACAATAAACTCCGGGTCAGTCATGGGAGTGGTATGAGCAAACAAAAATAGTTTATCTTTAAAAACTAACAAAGGAATTTAAATTTGAAATCCGTAATGCTTTTTGGAAAATGAAACTACCATAAGGCCTCCCGCCACACACACAATGCAAATGCAGAATTGGAGGAGATTTCTCCTTATGATAGTCAAAAATGCTTGATACACGAAAACCATTTGATGTTATTATTAGTGCAAAGTGGAAAACATTTTGAAAGTATAATATTAATCTTAGCCAGCATACAACATTTCGCCGTATGCCTACTATAGCTACCATGTTCAATAGTAGGTTACCACCACATTCCATGGTAGGTTATACAACTAAAACCGTACAGGGCGCGTGTTGTTTCTTTGGATTTTCCAAGAAATGGTCAGGCCAAGGAACTTCCTATTGCCACATGGATACGCCTCTGGAGGAACGCCTCGAGAACCTACCCGGCTTTCTGCTAACACAAGGTCGGTGTACCCCTTGCCCGGGAGTATCACCTAAGATATTCCATCCCCGGTCGTAACCAACCTTTATCCGAGCGCTCGATAGCAACAACCACAAAGTATTGTGCTTGCAGTAACCACATAGGTTAAATATCTGGGCTTCATACCATGATATCACCTTTATCCTGAAGAAATGGACATACCCTAGGGGCGCGACCCCTGAAACCTTGCTGCGTCATTCCTGTTTCGACCATTTCCGGGGTGTGAGGACCTGATGAGGTCTCGTCCACAAAGCTACCTTTTTCACAAAGCCATGTTTTGATCAACAAATGATTGTCAGCACTTCGTATGCCACATTACCAAATTGGGAATGTATCACTAGTAACCATCAACTACATAACCTCTGAGCTCGTACTTCTAAGAGAAGGTTTTAAGCTAGGAGAATAAATCTCCGCCACCGAATAGAAATGTATTCGATAGAAACCGGTTTTACATCTCAAAGTGTGATGTCAGACACACATCCATACAAGTCTGTTCCGGGTTCGAATAGAACCGAAGGCACTTCCGAAGAAGCCCTTGCAATCTGGATAATTTCTAATCACGTCCGGACCCCCCATCACAATGGGTGCTCAAATCCCTATACCGGGGCCAGCTGGTGCAGAGACACTCGACAGGTCATCCTTTCGCTTTCGAAAGTATCCAGTCTTCACCACCGGTCTTCAAATGCTATCCATAACGTCGTATAACTATTCGGAATAGGTTATATGGCACAAGGTCCCCTCCCGGCTAAACCGAATAGTAAGCGCAATATTTAAAACATATGGATAATGGAATCTCAGTTAAGTCATAACTTATTATCCTAAACCTTTCATTCAAATGGTTAAAATAAATTACCATTTCTATTCTTTTAAACAAAAAGATTCATTTCAAAAACCTTCAATGGTTTAAACAATTTCCACACTTAAATCTTTTAAACAAAAGATTCACTTTTAAGACCCCTTTCAATATTAAACAAGGTTCACCAATCTTTGACAGAGATTCATTTATAGCCTTTCAAAAATTCCATTTCAAGTTGGATTAACTCATCTGGTCTTTAAGTCAAAGACTCGTTTCATAGCTTTCAAAACAATTTTCGAAGATTCATTCATAACTTTCAAAATAATTCCCCTTTCAAATCGTTTATATAAAAGATACACCATTTAAAAATCCTTTTCAATTTCAAAATAGGGTTCAGCTATATTTCACAAAGATTCAATTATAGCTTTCAAAACCATTCAGTTTCAAATTTGAAATCTTTTCATCATAATTATTATTTAAAACCACTTGTTTCTGTTCCGAAAAACCCAATTTTATTTGCACGAGTTTAGGCCTTTCAAATATAAACATGGGTTAAATTCAAATTCTCAAAACCATACTTTCAAAATGGTTTAAAAACCCATATAAACACATTTATTGTTTGTATAACCTTTTTACATCGTAAAAACCAAATATAGGATTCAATTTCAGATGTTGAATTCCAATATAAATCAAATTATTCAAATTTCAAATCTTTATTAAGTTATTCAAAATAACTTTCATTTTTAAAACCCCTTTTCAAAAGTTTTTCACATTAAAACCCAATCCATTTCCAAAACCATTTGGATTTAAATTTCAAATTCAAAACTATTTTAAAAATCTGTGACTTAACCGATTTCCACGTGCAATCCATATTTGTGTATGTATAGTATAGTCCTAGGGTTTACACACAATAGTGCAAAAACAATCATCACATCACAGATACAAACACAGAAATATCAATAAGCGGTATAATCTATAACGCTTATCTTCATTTGCAGATCATGGATGAATAATTATAAGTTCATCGCAGATAATAAATTACATCACAGATAAATAAATTACATCACAGATCAGAGCACAAATCAGGATAATTCATAACGCAAAGCATCAATTATCAAGAATATCAAACAATTAAATCATCCAATCCAAACATCCTTAAGTAATATCAATTAATTATCTGATTAATTTATGTCAGAGTAGTCACTAATCTTGGTTAATTACTTTTAATTAATTACAAACCATTTAATTAATTATTCTTAATTAATTACAATAATTAATTAACCCTAAATCAGCAATCATCCCTTAATCAACTTTATTAATTAATCGAACTTTAATTAATTTATCACATTAATTAATTACCCTTAATTAATTAAAATACGTGATTATTCTTAATCACTTATCATCGTTAACCATAAATTAACTAGCAATTAATTTACCTTAATTAATTACCTTAATAAATTATAAATTAATCCACCTTTAATTATTAATTTACTAATTAGCCTCTAATTAAATTCTTTAATCAACGATTAATTGTCTTAATTACAATTAATTAAATCTTAATCACTTTCATTAATTAATATTCCCCTAATTACTTTTCTTAATTAATTACCCTTTTATTAATTAACTATTCTCAAATTAATTACCTTGATTAATAAATCTCACAAATTAATTAATTAACCTTTAAATTACTTGATTAATCAATCTTTAATCATTAATTACCCATTCTTAATTACCATCATTAAGTAGTTATATTAAATTAATTATTCATTAATTACTAGATTATTTAAACTTGGATTATTACTCAATTTTATCTTAATTACTTTTATTAAGTAATTAACTTCAAGTAATAAATTTCTTTTAACAAATATGTTAACTCAAATCTTGAAAGTTAATTAACAATTTTAAAACATTTATATAAATCAACTTCTTTAAATATTATGAAGTTTATTTTATTTTAAAGCTTAATTATCAATGCCTAATTTAAACTTAACTAAACTTGGTTAAATATTCTTCTTTGAAATAAAATCATTTTATTAACTTTAAAACTTGATTAAATCCTTTACTTTGAAACCTTGAATAATAATTCAAATTGGAAAATTTGTTGAACATTCTTTACATATAAAACTTGATTTCCCTTAGTTCAAAACAACTACTCTTATTAAACTTTATTTTGTTGTTGAAACCTTAAAGAAAACCCGAGTCATTTGATGTTCTTCCCGAGCTTCCCCCGAGTCTTTTCTTCCTTCCCTTTTTAACTTTGCTCCAGTTTACATTTTTAAAACAAACAAAACAACCCGATTCACTGCTTGAGTTATATCATCATCTACATGAATTTCTACCCGAGAAGGATGCTTCTTCCCCAAACCATCATTACCCAGACATGAAAACGTGCACATGTACGTGCACCAGAACTCTGGCGAACTCCGGTCATTGCTGCAACTAGGCACACATCGACGACAACCCCTCTGACCATCCCGACCACCCAGCTCCAAAATTTCGCCTTGGAATTGGAAAACGAGCTACCCAACATCCCACTGGAAAACAACACTCAACGAAATTGATAATCCACCGACGAACCCAACCATCTTACACCTCGCCACCACATCCACGGCTTATCATTGACATGCGACGACGATCCCCACTAGTGCAATCGCCTCTGGTCCACTAACGATGATGCAGCGACTCAAATTCCAACCATAACCCAACCGTGCAATAAAACCCTACATCGCCAACATTCGATCACCATGGTGGATGATAAATTCATCTAATATTTTTCCTAGGTTCTCTGATGCTCCAGCCATCATCACCGATGATTACGACCACCAATTCTTCTCCATTCATCGAAATTCGACCAAAATTCGAATATCGTTCATCTCAAAAAATCTCATCACTCCCAAACTAAAAAATAATGATTTCAATAGTAAAATTCCTCATTTGCAAGCTTGAATCGGGTTATAAAATCGAATCAAGAATTCCAGACAATTGATTTTAAACTTATATTTAATCATATCTGTAATTTTCTATTTTTTTGTAATAAATATTCAACTTGAACACTTGAAGTTGTTTTTAAAACTTATTTTACATTGTTACAATCATTTCACTTTTATAAATCATAGCTTGAGAATATTCGGATAGGCAGATTTTAATTTATTTGTTTAGATTTTGTGATTGTGATTCCAAACAGAGGAATATATATATATATATATATATATATATATATATATATATATATATATAGATTCATAAACATGCACCCAGTCATACACATATAAACAGAGAGATGCAAGCATATCACAACAGCTTCATCTTAAGCATCATCAAAATGTAAACAAATTCAAGAATTAAGGTTTAGTAGTTTGCTCACCTTGAGATTGGATGTTTAAACAGAGGACAATTTTTCCAATATGGAAGTTGCTTAAAACTTTGACATTGATATTGAAACCGATCCTGCTTGCATTGATTATGTTTTGAGATGATTTACAAATTCAAGTTTTGGAAGAATCCTTTATTTGAATCCTTTTCTCTAATTTGTATTTTGATTCCCAGGTCTTTTGATGTTTTTTTTATCTACATTCCCAAGTTTTGAGATTTCCTTGATCTGTATTCTTGCTTCAATCTTGTTTTGACAAATTTATCTCTCTTTTCCAGGCTTGATTTTAAATTTGCTATGACTTTTTGATTTACTTTGTTTCAGGTTTTCAAATATTTGAAATAAAATGGCCTGATTTCTTACTAACTTTTATTTTGTATTTCAAATTGGAATTTAAAAGAAAATTTTAACTTGCCACTTGTTATTGCAAGTGATCTCAAGCTTAAACTTGCTAATGGTACAATCTATTCTTTTTACATTTATTTTACAATTGTCTTAATAAAATTCAAAATGGTTACACTTGTTATAATATAAATTTTTTATGTTTAAATCCTTTTGATAAATTTAATTATAAATTTTGTTTTAACCCTATCATTTTATAAATCACTTTATATTCACATATGTATATTCTCAAATTATAGTTACTATGTTTTAAATGTTAAAAACAATTACTTAATACTTTCTTATGTGTTATTTATACTTATTTTAAAATCTTCATTTTAAACTTAAGTAAACATACTTATTTTATTTTTGTTTCAATATAAATTTCTATAAATCCAATTAAAATTTCAATATATTAACATTTGAATCTCAAATTCAAATCTCAAACTATTATATATATATATATAAACACAAACCAAACACATATCTTTATAAAATTTAGAAAAATTCAAATTAACTCATCATTAATTTATAATTAAATTCAAAAATTATATTAACTAACAATTTAAATTTAGCTTAAAAATCGGGATCGTTACAGTATAAGTATGAAATTGATTTGAAAACTGTTGATTTGAAAAGGTACTCATACTCAATTTGTAAAGAGAAATTCTATATAATCAAAATCCATATAAGTATGATTTGATATACTATTGATTTGGAAAGTATTCAATTTGAAATGAAATCATATGTATAATGGACTTTATATAAGTATGATATTTGAAAGTGATTCTGAAAGGTACTATACGATAAATATTTTCGAAGTAAAGATATGGAAAGTGCCTTCTGCTTGATATTCGCTTTATGACTAAACTTTGATTCATTCTATCGATACTATTCTCTCTGATTTGGGTTTTTCGGATATGATACTCGAGTGTCTATTGAATTCCATGGCGATCTCCATGGTCTTACGAGCGTGGCTGCATAGTGTAATTCACAGGGGCTGCATGAGCCTAAGGGTACGGATGTTTCCTGGGGGATCCAGGCGTAACCATTGTGTATCTGTAATCTATTGGGTCGCTTGGTAACGAAATCCGCAGGGGCTGCGGGAGCCTAAGGATACAAATGTTTCCTTGGGAATCCAGGCGTAACCATTGTGTATTTGCGGTACTACCAGTCTTCATGGATAATCGCAGGGCTGCGGTACTCAGCCTACGGGTACGATGTTTCCTGAGGGATCTAGGTGTAACCATTGTGTATCCGCGATCTATGATCGACAAGTTTGATTTGGTTGGCTTTTTTGGATTGTACCTTCCATATCTGTTGATTTTAAAAGGTTTTTCAGTATTTTCACTGGGTGTTGAAATAAGTCTATTAAGCACCTGTAGAATTCTAGCTTTGCGCCTGATCAACGTATGTCCGAAGTCTACAGGAACGAAACTAAACTTCTTAAGACATCGAGTTATAAAAGTATTTTTATAAAGTATTGTATAAAGGATATTTTGATCATTATTTTACTTGTCTAAATAATTTGAATTTTTTTAAATTTTGTTTACATCGAACTAACAAATTTGAATCAAATGACTATTTATCATATTATTAAAATGTTGCAAAAATAAAATTATAAATTGAAATGTAAATGGTTTTAAAATAATGGTCCATCCTTATATTTCAACCTATTTTTCCTTCTAGCTATTCCTATCCTTTTCCTCTTCGAGGGTTCTTTCTGTATTATGGGAAGAGTTGGTTCTTTGACTTATCGTCTGGATTTTTCCGAGAAGCTTTCTGGAGTGCATGATGTATTCCACATCTCACATCTTCTCTGGTATCTTCTTGACCCATCTATTTTGTTCATCCAACGGCTCTTGATAGTTTGGATATTTAGCTTAATCTGACTGTCGAGAGTAAGGCACTTCGTATTGTCAATAGAGGTACGAAGCAGCTAAGAAGGAAATTTGTTAGTCTGATCAAAGTACTGTGAAGTACTGATGATCAAGATTGTACCTGGGAGATGAAGGAGAGCATTCGTACTTCAAATTCGAAATTGTTTTTCTAGGTACAATTTGTTGTCTATCTTGCTTTTCCTTATTTTCCTTGTTCGTTCCTTTCGATGACGAAAAGATTTGAGTGGGGGAGAGTGTAACCCGGTATTTTGTGATTATTTTAATTGTTCATTTTTATTATTTAAATTGAAAATCCTGATTTAAAAACTTTATTTTATTTATTAAAATGAATAAAAAAAATTATTTCAAGTGTATATTTTGTTTTTTGTGTAAATTATAATTTCAAACCTGAATAATAGGATATTTCCAGAAATAGTGGATTTTTGGTCAATCTGGTCAAACTTTGACTTTTAAATATTAAATATTTTTAATTTTATCCTTTATTTGGAAAATAAATTTAATTTTACGAATACTGCTTTTCGTTTCGTTGAAATCCGATTTATATTGTGAAAGCTATGCTTTTTACAATATTGGGTGTAAATTGATTCATTTAATAAAATTATCTATTTTAATTTATATAAATAAAACTTTATTGGTCAAATCATGTTCTAATATGTGTTATATGACATTTTAGGTGTATATTTTATTTAAAACATTTTTAAAGTGATGTTAAAATTTTTCCAAGATTTATTTCATTTATCTTCTATTTTTAAAGCCTAGTTTACAATTTTTGCTATTTTCTTAATTTAATTATATTTAATTAATATTTATTTATTTATGTGAATTTATCATATTTTCGTGTTCCTATCTATATTTATTAGTATTTTACATGTATTTAAAAATTTAAAAAGAATTATGGAAACATGAAGAGTTTTGTCCTTTTGTATACCTTGCCTTTTCACATTTCAACTTACATTTTCACACCAAACATCACATGCATTCAATTGCTGGCCATATCTCATTGCTTCAGCTGCATGCCCACTTCATTTTCACATGTAGGAAAGCTTCTCAACCTGAAAAAAATTCCGCCATCATCCAAGCAAAAGTTTGGTAAAAATTTCTTTTTTTTTTTCACTTTTTATACTTGAATTATGTGATTTTTGCACTTGCTTCATCCTCTTTGTGTTCGGCCCTGCCACCTCCAGCCCCTTGGACGCCTCCACCACCACCTATTCCAGCCACCATCCCTTCACTCCACTGACCATCTATGGACAAAGCCCTATAGGATGTCGATCCACCAAAAAATGATGGAACTCCACCTTAAAACTTCATAGCCGAGCCTTCCATTGATCCACCACTCCAGCATCATGCTTTGGCCGACCATCCACCACCACCAGCCACAACCTAAGCCTAGGACCCATTCCCCACCTGTAGTTGATCATACTAGATCAGGCCATGCCCAATAGTCCATTGGTCGAAAACATTTAGGCCTTGAAATCCATGTTGTTGCTTGTAGTTGTGTGTTGATGCACGCATATGCCTTCATCTCCTTCATATATTGTTATGGCCAACCTATTTGACCTTAACCCAACCTCAACCTGATCCAAACCTGATCCAAAGCCATCCTATTACAGTGCTCTTACAGTCCATAACTAAAGCATAAGTGGTTGAATGCAAGTGCAAAAGGTTCAGCTATGTATTGTGCTTATATTTCTAACTTTGTTTATAATAGTTTGGTTTGAAATTTACGTATTGTAATTTGTTTTTTTTGTTATGTAACAAGGCTATTAGCTTTTCCTCTTTCACACTCGAATCATTTTCGTGCTATCGTGCCTTTGTGGATCTCAGTTTGTGTATTTTGGTTGTCATCTCTAGCTTATACAAGTGAGTTATTCTCACCAGACAGTTTTATACTTATATGACTAGTAAACCGATCACATTTGAATATGTAAAATATATCACCATTCTATATTTGCTATGTTATGATCATATGATGTTCACCCATGCTTATTTACCTGTTATATCCTCTATTACTGTTATAAAATTCTATTATTTTATTTATATCAGTTTATCACATTACAAATTCCCTTTAGATTAGAATCACTATGGGTTGAAATGATACATACCCAAACGGACTTTAGAATAGGGAAAAATCATTATGGGCTGAAATGATAGGCCTGAACGATTTTCAATTATTTCATTTTTCTTGGGACTATGGGTTTGAAATGATAAAACTCGGGTTTTCTTTGTAAATAACGGGTTGAAATGATATATTATCCGTAATCAATTTAACTAGGCTAGAAAATGATATACAGACCCGTGGTTAAAACATGTTTTTCTAGAATTTTTAAAATATTTTAGAAATGTAAGTATTATAATATTTTGATTTAAACTTAATTAAAAATGATTTTTGTAAAGCATTATTGATTTTCTGAAAATTAATAAGTGAAATAAACTAATGGTAAAGCAAGAAAATCTAAAATGTAAGTTATTTTAGAAATTATAATTTGGTGATAAATGGAATTTAAATTAAATATGAAATATGATAAATTTATCACATTTTGAATTAAAATGAATTTAAAATGATTTTACAATACATTAATGATTTTTGAATAAAGTTAAAAGGTTAAATAAATGAATATTTAAGTTGAATTTCGAAATCTAACTTAAAGTGGAATTTATGAATTTTGTTTAAAGTGAATTTTTTTGAAGGTAAGTAAATAAAAATGAAAATAAGTTATATTTGGAGATTTAAATTTAAGTGTTAAGATAACATTTGATTATAAAGAATTGAAATTTAATGTTTGAATTTAATATGTGAATTATTATTAAATATTGACTTTAAATGGAAATTTAACTTTATAAAATCTTGAATACAAGGTTATTTAAATGATTGTTTAAAGTGAGAAATTATGATTTTTATAAGTTAAAAATGGTTAAAATATAATTGTTTATCAAACTGTACTGAAAACCCTGAATTTTAATTAACAGCATTTCTAAAATGCCATCGTTTCCTAAGTAAAGGGTATTACAGCATTTGTAAATGCTGTAGTTGATACGATGAACTGTAAGGAAAAAGGAACTAGGGGCTGTTATAGCACTTCGTAAGTGCTGTAGTTGCAAAATTGAACTAAAGCATTTATTTTAAACTAAAACCTATTACAACATTTTTGTAAATGCTATCTTTGATAAAATGAATTATTTTCAAGTGTAAATTTACCGTAGCATTTTCTAAATGCTGCAAAAAGTTGAAATTTTATTGTTTTAATAAATTGAAGTGTATAAATGAACTCTGAAAATGGTACAAATTTTAGAATTGAATATTTAATTATTATATATAATAACTTCACTTTTAAATGATTTAAAAGGAATATTTAAATGATTTAACAGGAATATTTAAATGATTTAAATGGAATATTTAATTGATTTAAATGGAATATTTAATTAGTTTAAATGGAGTATTTTGATTTCAAATATAAACCATTTTGAATTATGTTATGAAATTGTATTTAAATTAAATAAACTAAATGAGGTTTTGAAAGATATGATATTTTGATATTTTGGAATGGATTTCTGAATGATATTGATGTTTTAAATGATATTTGATTTAGAAGTATAAAATACCATTTTGAAATTTTAACCACGGGATGTATTCAATTTATAGTTTAACTTATCCTTAAAGGATGGACGATCCTAAGCATCCTTTTGGTTATTGTACATTACTACCACAGTTCACTTGAGTTGATTTACATTATATAAGTATATTTGTCCAGACTCGAGTGTTTTGTGTTTTACTTTACGCTCGGGTTAGCCTGAGTATTTACAGCTTAGCTTTGGATTTCTTTTCTAGAGCTAGGAATTGTTGGAGATTCTGCTTGTCTAGTTATCTATTTCTTTTCAGTTTCAATTGTTCTATTTCAGCTCTGGTATTTTTAAACTGCTACGTATTTGAGATTTCTATTTTATATGTTTTCAGACAAAAATATATATTATGTTTTGAGAGTTTGTTATAGTAGCTTCATGAACTACTATGGTATTTTAATTTCCGCTGCGAGTTATTCTGATATTTCTGCGTCTGTGATTCTGTGATTTGTATTTTATTTGCTCCAAATTTATTTACAATGCGGTACTTTGAGAAATTCAAGTCTGGCATGTGTGGATACGAATGGTTGAAAATATCGGTATGCTAGTCCCTGCTAATAAGTCAAGTGGAAGCACCTGTAACACCTCGGTCTAACCCGAGTATTATTTAAGAAGAAAATAATAAACAGATCATTCAAGCTATAAATATCATATAAAATGAGATAGGATACGAGATATGCCAAAAACATATGATAACAATAATGTCATATAGTGAAAAGTATACATTAGATAACAACAAAAATCATACAATTATCTCGAATATACTCAAACACCAAAAAGAATATCATATTCTTTAACATATTCACCAAACCACAAATATTGATAAAACTTATCAATGTAAAGCACAAAAATTGGTGAAACACAAGTTCTAGAAATCATCAATTAGAAATGCAGAAAACACAAAGGGCAGGCCTATCATAAACAAGAGCTTGAAAACGAACCAGCACTTGCATCACAAACGAATGCTATTCCACGGTCGCTAATCATCAATTTTGATCCGAGGCTCCACAAACGGCCCAAAGACCAAGGATTGCTACCCTACCAATTTTGAGTTGAAACTCCACAAACGGGGTTTAGTCCCCCACACAAACAAAGAGACATCATGCATCGCTAGTCCAAATCACAAAATGAGCATCATCGATCAACAAAAAGTGTCGATTACACTAAGCTAGTAAATAAATGAGTTTAGCTTCATTTCCCATAACCACTGGCTTAACTTAAACATTTACGAACAAATTGTAGTTTCCCGCTCGAAAATTGTCACAAGAGTTTCAATCGAACGAGCCTAAGAATTTACCAACAAAGTAAACACAAGTGTTTCATGCCACTTGTTTTGCTAAGTCATTTAATTGGATTTCTCGAACGAATGAGGAAAAGTTTGTATATACTAATAGGTTGGAAAACGGTTTTATAAATGAGCTTGATGTTGGAAGTAAATGTTGAAATCGTTTTGATGAAAGAGCTTTGATATTTACTACTAGCATAGAAACCTTTGTATTTCGAGGCATCAAATCACAAAAATGATTGTATAAACAATGAATCACCAAAAGTTCACATACGAAGACGTGAATCAAATCCTTAGAAATCGATATTGAACCCATCAAAATGGATATTCCTAAAAATCCTGAAAAAGAAATTATCAAAGTCAACAAAAGTGATAAGAACTAATCGGATCAACAAGAATCGATTAAAAATTGGAAATCCACACAAAAAAAGAAAATTTGGCTGAGATAGCAGATTCAATCTACTAAACATATTGGTCAGTCGACTGATACTGAACCTAGAAACTTTTGGTATCCAAGTTCAGTCGACTGAACACAGTGGTCAGTCGACTAATACTTGCTCAGGAAATTTTCTGGCTCTAGGTTCAGTCGATTGGTCTTACAGTTCGGTCGACTGAACTATCAAATGCAGTACTTTTAGCCTAGCCCTTAAGAAGGGCAAAAGAATCCTAACCAGAAGCGATTGATCGAGCAACGGAGACTAGGGATTTATGCCAAATGACAACCCAGCCTTATAGGCACACCGATACACCCCAAAAACATGTCCAAACATCAAAGGTAGGATTTTAATGATTTTTGACTTCAAAAGGCAAAAATTGGAATATTCATTAAAACAATTCAATTCAAAGGAAAATGGATAAGGAATAGATGTTAGGAATTACTACCTAACAACTATCAAAGATATAGACATAGATGTGAGTTCAAAAACTCATCTTTTTAAGCCCAAAATAACAAATGAGAAGCCAATAAGCAAAGATTGATCTCTCTTCAACAACACCTAAGGAATATTCAATTTATTATCAAAGGTGAAGTTTTTCCTAAGTTAGGTTATAGGCATTTCCGAAAATTGAAGAGGGATTGAGATGGAGAAGATGAAGAGGATGCTTACCTAAGCTTCTCCTTGGTTTCTTGCTCGAAGTTGAATATTCCAAAGAGAATTACGGCTTAGGAATTTTAATTTCCTCTATTCTTCCCCATATTTACCCTAACTTGAGAGTGTTAGGAAATGAGGAGTGGAATCAATGAAGAGGAGGGAGTTGGGTTATTTTTTAGGTTAGTGGGCTGAAACCCAAACCCAAAGCCCTAAATGAAAGTATCAAAAGTCTACTCAACTCCAAACATATCGATGTTTATGCTCAAAAAGGTCGCAAACACCATTTTGGACTGAACGGAAGGGGTCTCTAGTCCTAATTTGACTGTTTGCAAAATTGACATTTCAGACTTAAATCCGACTAACGATGCTATATTTAAATAAAACATTTAAATATACAATCGTAAAATATGCGGGTTGTTATAGAGGCGGAGGGTTCTTGGATCGGGTTGGCTAAGAGATGAGGCATTAGAGGTGGGAGCAGGGAAAAGCAAGAACATAATGAAAAGAACAGCAAGGCTAAGGCCAAATAAAGAGAAGAGGGCAAGGGGAGTGAGGAGGAGAAATAGAGATAGGAATGTCCATTGAGTGACATCGAAATATAAGAGGAATTCATATTAATAAATATTTTCAAACGGAATAATAAATAACAGCGAACGAACCATTTGAAATAATGTGCATAAACGGAAGAATAGAAATGTTTGCAATAAATTGGGAATATTGACGGCCACTTAAATTCTGGAATAATAAAAGCAACGTCTATTATTTATACGGTGACAAGTGAATGGACACAAGGAATAAAAAGGCTCAAAACATACCGATACGGTGAACCGCTTTACTGGTTCAACTGTGTCTCGGTCTTCAAAAAACTGAATTAAATATACCGCCGAGATCAACACGATGAGACGGTTAAAGCGGTATATAGATGTCAGTGGTACGATCACCGATCAAAAGTCGATATCCAGTGCCGAAAATGCTGTTAATTTGCCGAAAATAAGATAAACGGAGCAATAGAAGTCCAAATTTGGATAAAATAAATATGACGTCTCACCCAGAAGATGTTACAAATTTTCTATACAAAATATTCAGGTTTGAAAAATATTTTATTATCATCTGATATTAACTAATTTGATTTTAAATAAAATTACACAAGAAAAATAAACTTCCATTTTATTTGATAAAAATTTACTATTTGCTATGTTTTACTAGATGTATTTCAAATTTTAGATTTTTATTTCCAAATTCAAATATTTAAAATTTCACAAAATTTCATTTAAGTATATTATTAAAACTAATAAAAATTATTATAAATTTATTGCTCATTACAAATAATGTTTTATAGTTAATTAGTCTTTTAACTAATGATTATTTGAGTTTAATTAATTCTTTAAATTAAGGATAATGGTTTTTAATTAATTTATAACTTAATTAATTATTTAAATTAACAGGGATGGAGTTAAATGAATTATTTCAATTATGATAATTGAAATTAATAATCATTTTAGTAAATGATATTTAAATAATTAATCCTTTGAATTATGATATTTGAATTTAATTAATTATTTTAATTAATGATTGTTTTTGAGTTGAATTAATTTTTTTAACTAACGATTTTTAGAATTTTGTTAATCAGCTTAATTAATGATGCTTTATAATTAAAAAAATCATTTTAGCAAATGATGTTTTAATTAATGGTTTTAGCTAGTGGAGTTTGAATTTAATTAATTTGATTAATTTATGATTATTTTAAACTTCGTTAATTGTTTTAATTAATGGAATTTAAAATTACTTCTCGTTTTAATTAACAATGTTTGAGACTAATTATTCATTTGATTAATGACAATTTGAATTTAGTAAATGTTGTTAATTAACTGATTTAATAAAGGTAATTAAAGCAAGTTAACTAATATAATAAAATTGCTTGAATAAATTGATTTAAAGTTAATAAACTAATTTAATGAAGATTTTTAAAGTTGATTACCAATGTTGCAAAAGTATTTGGAAATAATTATCTATTTTGTTATGGATAATGGATTTGTTTATTTAAAGAGATTTTAAATGTGATTTATTATCTTCCAGGATAATTGATATTGTTTTAAAGTTATAAAAAGGAATTGGTACTCGATTATTAGAATGTTAAGTTGGATAACCTTTGTGTGTTTGGTCTAATGTTGGTTTTGGCCCTCGGGATCGTACACTTGAAAAAATTATTCTCTTAGTATTTTAACAATCAAGAACTAATTCTAAAAGTGTTTTGATAATATGGAAATCAAACAAATGTTCGAATCATTTTTAAAAGTAAAAGTTTGATTGTTTGTGGCAATAAATTATTTCCGTAAAGTGAATCACTTATATGGAAATGATTTATTTGTATAATAAGCACTAAACGTCGACGAAGTAAACTTGTTGCTATTTCAAAGTTAAGAGTGATCATTGGACATGACTTTGAGGTAACACTACCTTGACTTGTCTAGTATTACTATTAATCAAGAAAAGTACAAGTTTGAATTCAAAGAGTGGTGATAAGTATACAAGAATTAATTTCCATACATGATTGTCTTATATCCTCGATAGTTGGTAGCTCAGCTATCGGTTACTTCTGCTACTTTACTAACGTCATTCTAAGATTATTTAATGCTTCATTGAGAGCTGCTATCCTTTGTCGAAAAATGACTAAACTGCGTGAGTGGGGGTCAAGCTATGTAGGATTGCTCACATTAGGGTATTTTCTTATCTCATCTAGATTTTTGTGTAAGGTCATGTGAAAAATGATTAAGATTTGGATGTGAAATATTCTGATTCTCAGTAAGGTATGGCAGGGTCCGGCTTGGAGGGTCCCGAGAAGTGTTACAAAGTAAATGAGCTTCTCAGGAGTATATTACTAGAGGTATATTCCAAGAGGGGTCCACCTTCTTAGTCATTTGTCGGAAAATTTCCGTTCCTTATTTGATTCAAAAACCTTAAATCTTCTTTGGCTTTAAATTGCCATGAGTAGAGCTAACTCCTCATCACGACATTTAAGTGTTTATTTGTCCATTTTATCGAGTTTGGACTGTTAGTTTATTTAGAATATTCTATTGAGTTTAGACTGTTACTTTATTTAGCCCATTCTATCGAGTTTGGACTGTTACCTTATCTAATCGATTTTATTAAGTTGGATTATTTTCCTTGTTTTAGGCATTTTGTCCAGTTTGGATTTTACTCGGTTTATTCCCGTTCTTTCAAGTCTTATTTAACAATATTTATGCTCAATTATATTTGGATTTGTTTCCTAATATTTATTTCTTCTCTTGCATGTATGGATGTTATTCTTGTGAGGTAAAAACCTGTTTCTCATTAGTGGTGTGGTCTCACAGAAAAATATATTCCCCGTTGTTCGAGTTATCACACGCTGGTATTTCTAGATTGATCCGAGTGTTATTTATTTATAATAATTGGGTCAGACAGAGTATTTTCCCAGGTTGCATTTAGTGTATTGGAGATCGTGGAGGGAAGCTAAATGTTCACCTATTGTAGTAATTCATTTTCGGCTATATTATATAGTATACCTATTGACATTTGTAAGGTCGGATTGTATAACTGTCTAGTTGATAAGGTTTGTTTTATCTCTGATATACTGCATTTTTTGAAGTGACAATTTCTGCTGTCCTTTTAATACTATATATTGTCGATATTTCTCTATTCTCTATCCTTTTCTTTTTATTTACCTTAGAAATCTGCCCTTTTTTCGATTTGATGCATGACATTTGAACACAGTGGTATTGATTAGTACCTAATTTCGATGGTCAATAAGGCGGGTCCTTACAATTTCCGCTGTCGCCGTCTACCATAGACCACCAAACTCCGGTCAAAGCTTGCCCTCCTCCTTCCGTACAGTTTTCCTTTAGAGCCCATCACCTGAAAACCCACCAATTTAGCAGAAATGCCATAAAAATTGCCCCGACGTCGATCCCCCTCCATGCCACCTCACTTCGCCAAAAGACCATCACTGCCGTTGATTGACTTCCCCTCCTACTTACGACTAAGTTCTCAGTAGATGACTAGCGCTGATACTCCCTCTGGCGGTGCCAATGATCATCGGCAATTAGATGATGGTCGTTGCTTTATAAAAGAAAATGAACATTGTTCTTTTTTTCCTTTTCATTATATGGTTTGGGAATTTTTATAGAGGTCAAAACATGGTTTTGAACATGGCAATTATGGCCTGGTAAGGGCCATGAAGTCAATGCGTTATCTATTAAGGTATGGTATCTATATAATAATTGATATATATAAATTTTCAATTAAAAACTATCGAATTACAAAACATAAAACGTTCAAAAATTTCATACTCCAAACGAAGCATGTCGCCAGGCGTTCTTTATGTTACCCCTATTTGGAATATAATAGTACTCGTTTAGAGATCTAATTCATCGTATGTAGAAGATAGCTTTTTGAACCTAATTATTATATTAAATTTTATTATATTAAATTCTACGCATTTTCGACTTCGCACAACCAAACGATATGTCCAAAATAGTGCCCCGGAAGGCAATTTTATATGTTAGTTAAACGAGTTATTTTTAAAATCAACTAAATCACTTTTAAATCCAATTTATAAGTTTTACTATCTTTATTCCTATTAAATAGACTGAAATAAGCTTTGAAATCATTTTTATTCGAATTAAAATCTAGGATTCAATTATTTAGATAATTTCAACTGTTGAATTCAACAACTAAATTGTCCAATAAATCGCTATATTTGAAATTCAAATTATTTAACCCATAAAATAACTTTTCAATATTTAAAATCGATTAAATATTCAAATTCAAAATGATTTAAAATTTTGGGACATTGTAGTTATCATTTCATTTTTCTAATAAGGCTCCTAGTAGTCCTTTGTTTTTCTTCAAACTCTAAGATGAAACATAGAAGTTGTAAGGATCCATTCTTCGAGACCCGGGCATTGACACTAATACATCCTTGGTATTCACATGCAATAAATTTAAGTCTTGGAGAAGCGGATTCTTAAGGGTAAGAAAAACAATAAGATAGAATAGAATCTTACATATGTTATTTCAACATAAAAGCTTTACAGTTGAAATTAAAATAAATTTATCAGAGTTAAAAATATGAACATATATAAATCATGTCCTTATAAATTTGGAATACTATAGTACAAGATGTGGTGGAAATAGAAAAAAATCATCAGTAAAATCTTCTTACTCGATGCTTCGATCACCATCCAACATTCATCTAAACTAAACCTGAGTACTCGGGTGCCCGGGGAAAATTAGGGCACCTAGAGTTTAAGAAAAGGGAAAATAAACTCTAGGCCAGGTATGGGACTGGTATGAGAACTCAAAATATGCATTTCGAAAAAAAAGGAATCTCATAAGACCATGCCGCATGTAAACACAGAACGGGTTTTTACCTTATGATAACCAAATCATTCTACATCAAAATACTTGATATTATTTTTAATGGCAAATCTTTGAAAACATATGCAAGTAAACTTATTAATCTTAGCCGGCATTGTTATATTGACTAAATTCCACCATACTAGCCGAACAGGGGTTTTACAATCAAACTAGTAAAGGTATTTATTGGAAAACAGATTTCCATACAAATGACCAGGTGAAGGGACTACTTTCCGACAGTACATTTCTCGAGGAGTGTACCAAGGACCAACACAAAGGATCCTCTGCCAACACAAGACCTACCTATCTCTGTAACTAGATAGTGCTGAATATATCATATCCCCGATCATTATCGACCTATCTGTAGGCCCTTATAGCATACATCCACAATAATTTACATCTTGAAAGTCGTAGCGGGATAAAATCTATCTAGAAGGGGATGATCATACCTCAGGCCTGAGGTAACGATTACCTTTCACATAGCACATCATCTTTCCTCTTTGAATGCCACATGCCATTCAATAGTCACATGACTAATTTCTACAAACGTATAAAATCCTAAGCTCGAATGTTTTGGGAAAGGGTGTTGCACTATGAGAAGGTGTCTTGTCCACCACCGAACGATATACATTATAAAGAGACCACTCATTATGATTTAGAATGCAAGGTCAGAGACGCGTCCATACAAGTTGTCCAAGAACAGGACAAACCAAAGGCACTCTTATACCACATCATAAGATTAGTAGCGAATGTCCTTGTGTTTTTGTGTTTTTTCATAAAAAAGAGACCACCGCTACTAAAAGTATTTCGAGAGTTACCCCTAATCAAATCAACAAGCAGTCTGTTGTTACAATTCTTCTCAATATCTTCAACTTCTGATCTTTTACTTCGAACGCGTAGATTGGTTCAAAGTGGTATTTGAATAGGAATCACCCAAATTCGACCCTGGTTCCTTCGAAACCAATCATATATAAAAAGAGGTTTTGTTAATAGGGAATAATTCTTTAATTGATTAAGTTCTTTTTATCAAAATCTCGTATAGAGACATATATTTCTAAAACATTCTTTCCAGTATATACGGAATCTTTAAACCTCTCTCATTAAATCCTTTGATTACACAAAACCCGTTTTATATTCCAAATCATTTCATCCTTTCTTTGGAAAATATTCCAAATCCTTTATTTAAATCTTAACAAAGATTTCCAAATCATAACTTTTAACATGTATCAAAAACAATGCTACTCATAACATCATTTACTATAAATCCAAACCAATAAATTTTAAGTACAGAAATTCAAATTAGTTTCAAATAATTTTACTTAAATCTTAACAAAGGTTTCTTAATTCAGAACTTCCAATTTTGATTGAGTTAAAAACATGTTATCTAGGATATTGATCCAAAACTAGTAAATATTAAGTGAGTGGAATCTATAGAAATCATCTAATTCTATTCATTATCAATCCTCGTATTCAACAAGTACTATGGGCGGAATAATGGCGAAATCACTTTTTGAATTCTACGAATAGTACGAGTTCCCTCTTCAAGCTTTAACACCGAGTAAAAGTAGATCATCTCCATAAAATCCAAGTTGTCTAATCCAGAAAAATAATGTTTTTTATTCATTGGAAAATTTTGATCTGAGTAAACCAAATTCACTTTCCCTTCCGTTGGGCCATTCTGGATAGCCAGGGAGAGCAAGAAACCAGTTTTCTAAACTCAAGCCTATACACTATCTCTTTGACACCCATAAGGCGGTCAAGTTATTTAGTCGACTCTAAATCTTTAATCATTTCGAAACATCTTCAAATCATCTTTAAAACACTTTACGAACCATTTAAAAATATTTACAAAAGATTTGTAAAATGATTGTTAAGTTTAAAATTTGTTTTCAAAAGTTATAGAAAAGTGCTACGGAAAGTGCATTTTAAGCTATATTGATCAAAATGACTTTTTATAATTTGAAAATCCATTTTTATTTCACAAATCTCTTTTAAAACATTTTAAAGGATTTATAAAATTTATTTCTCATTTTTAAACAATTTAAAACATCATTTTCAAAGAAATTCTCCGAACTGCAAATTTGGAAATTTTCCAAAAGTTGTTTTACTTATATTTCAAAATCTACCCATTAAAATCTCAATTTTATTTCTTAATTGGAAACTATGGGTATAATAGCTTGAAAAATTATTATCTCGAAGAGTTCCGAGTTGTTTTCCAACTTTTACACTTGTTTGACTTTTATAGCGCGAAATCACAAACTGTCATTACGCGAAGCGCTTATTTTTAACCAAATTTTCTACTTCTTTTCAAACTTCACCAAAACACTTACAAATATTTACAAAACATTTCAAATAAATTTTAAACCATTTTTAAGAGGTTTAATACTTCCATATAAACCATTTCATTAATTCAAGGAAAGTGCTTTCCTTTTGTGTTTTTCGACATGTATATTTGTGACTTGCATATATTTCCAATATTCGTATAAAAACAACCAATCTTGATAGTCAAAGCATAATAAACGTATATTTTCAAACATCATATCATCATTCAAAATAAAATATAGTAATTTTGGAGTTCTCACCAAAATCCAACCAAACTTCCTACCAACATTCTTACCAACAACACTTCACTTAAACTTCAACTAATCAACTTCTAATCTATTACTCTTTGCTTTATGCTATCAATCTCTTCTTCCAAACTCCCAAAAATTTAGCAAAGCTTCCGCAGTACTTTAAACATCCTTCTATTACTATGGAATGAAACATGCTACACTTTCTTCTCTTTTTCTTACACCGGAGCTTTCTAACTTGCTCCTCTCTCCTTAATAGTTTCAGCCCCCCTATTCACCTCTTCCTTCAACATTTCATCGGTTCTTAGATGCTAAATCATGTTTAAATGATGACAAAAGGATTTTGGCAAAGTTTTGTGGAGTTTGTAGTTGATTTGATACGATTTTAGGAAAAGTTATTAAGGAAACGAAGAGAAGAAGAAGCCATTAACATAGCTTAAAGGAAGAGGAAGAAAAGAATGATTTGTGTGAGAAAATAAGAAGGATCGATATGTATTTATAGGAAAAAAATGAAGTGGTAAGTTACTAATATATCTCTTTACCAAATTACCAAAGTAACATTACTTAATTTTAAAGTAATCTTACATTTTCAACACTTAATATCATTTATCACTTCTTTCTTTATGTCATAGTCACTTAAGAGCTAGGAAAATGTATTTGGATGGAAAGTGGCTAAAGAGAAAATTTGGTTTGATTTTGATGTGATGCTTACTTTTTGACTTTTCTTTTTTACCTACTTTGTTAATTATATTCTAGAAGTTCTGTAATCATAATTAATCAAAATAAACATGTTTAGTAATTAAAATATGAAATATATAACAAAGGTGCAACAACGCCGCGACAACTTTTATTCGACAAAATGTTGTTTTTCGAAAATATGTTTTATGGTCACATTTTGACGTTTTAGTTAAACTACTTATTTATGTAATCCAAATTTAAAAATAAACTTGTATAATGATATTTAATAATATAAACACTTATAAATTAATTAATATAATTTATTTGACCATTAAAACTTACTTTTCTAAAATCATCATTTTGTCACTTTTGTCAATATAAGCAAATGTTTAGATTTTTATGTATATTTCTATTTTCAAATCCTATCTAATATTATTTGGATCATAAAAATTATATATTTTATATTTAAAATCACTTTTAATGTTATATTTGGAGGTGGTAAAATTCTGGATTGTTACAGGAGTCTTTCGACTTCCCTGACAGGTGCTAGGACTTATTTGTCTTGATATTCCGACCTTAAGTTTGCTCAACAAATCATAGTCCCATAAACGATGGATAACACCTTAATGGTTGTATCACATACAACCCCTAGCCTATTTTTCTTACCCTAATCTCATTTTGACGTAGAGTTTGCTTAACAAGTTGAAAGAAATTATTCACTCATACCTACCACATCGCAATGGCCTAAGTATAGTATATGTACCTTGAGTTTGGTCAACAAATACATATAGTTATCTTACTCGTCCATTCAATGTATTTTTTTGAAATGGCATCTTATATACAACAACTCACTATGATAACTTGTCATATGCCAATAAATGTTCGAGTCACGCTATGCAAGTTTTGAACTTGTGACCTCTACCATCAAAGTCGAATCACTTAACCACTGGGATAATGGTGCTTTGTTTAATGTGTTAATAATACTGCACATAACATCCCTAGCTTGAGTTTGCTTAGTAACTAACGAGTATGCAAGTAATTTATTAATATAATATATATGGTAGGACAACATTATATTGAAGATTTATAATCTGTAATATATTATATTGATTGATATCGACTTAAGAAAAATGTATTTCTTATAAAATACCCTCGTGATTCATGTGTCATATACAACAAAAGTCATAATATACGTACATTTTGGTTTGTATTTATTTGTAACGACCTACTATTTCAAGTCATTCAAATTGACAATCATCTGCACATGTCAGACTTGAATTGTTCATAACAACAGATTGTTTATTTATATTTGATAAACTTATCATATATAGTAAATAAATCAATCATATAATCACAGACATAGAGTTTACAAACAGTAAGAAGCGGAATAGATAAATAGTAGTTCATGAAGCTGCTACAGCAACATCATAGTTCAAAAAAAATACAACAGAAATTGAATACAAAGGAATCTCTAATACATGAGAAAATGACAAGTCTGATCATAAACAACTGCAATTAATTGAAATAACTAGAAGCTGAATGGATAAAGAATAGATCTCCGAGCAAAGCTCCAAGCTCCAAAGGTGAGTCTCAAATGCTGTGACACTTAGTCTGACTCGAGCATAAAGCAAAACACAAAACACTAGAGTCAGTACTAACATTATTATGCAATTAAATCAACTCAAGTGAAATGCAAATAACTTAAAGGATGTTATGATTCCATCCTTCAAGGATCAATTAAACTATCTATATATATAGTACAATACGTTACATATATATTTTCTAAAGTAAAAAATATTAAAATAGTGTTAAGGTGTTACCCATATCCCCATTAATAAATTTTATATAGATGTCGTTGTCTATAAAGTGCTGTAAAATCCACCAAACTAGTGGGCTATCAGGGAGCAATCTATAGGTACGACAAAAACTAAACTCGTAAAGGGCGCGATAAGGCATGTGACAGGGCACGCGAGGCAATACTAGGGTAGGATTATACCATTTGCACTCCCAAACTTGTGGTAATGCATAATAGCTACTACCACCTACCTCGAGACACACTCCCAATCAAAGGTGCACCAGATCAAATAACAAAATAATATAATGGCATCGAAGAAATGTGCCCGACTATGAGATTGACCCCACTTGGCCCGGTATAGCTTCTGTTTTAGCCACATCAAGCTGACTCGTAGGAGTCGGGGCTGCATTCATACCTCATATCAACATTCTCTAAACCATCCAACTCCGTTCTGGAATCTCCTTACATAGTTGTTAAAGTGCTTTGCGGTATTGACAGAGGATGACAATATCCGATCCCGATCTCTTTAACACCCAAATTCTTATTTCACACCGCGGTCATTTTCATTTCAAATACTTCATACTTCATATCAAAATATCCTATTCATTTCAAAATCATATCCCTTTCAAAATCATATCACTTTCGAAACCATATCACTTTCGAAATCACATTCACAAAATAGGTTAAACATTTGTATCAAGGTATTCGCATTTAAATCCTTTAAATCAAAATCATAATAGTTTCAACTTAAATAGTTTGAATGTTGAAAATAGATTATATAGATTGAAATAGTTATAAACTAAAAATAGTTTATATTTGAAAATAGTTTATATATTAAAAATACTTTGTATATTAAAAGAGTTTATATCAAAAATAGTATCAAATTAGAATTGTTTCTTATAATTTCACAAATCAATTCAAATCAATCTTAGTTCCAAAATTCAATTTAAATCGGTCTCAGTTCAACAAAAAGGTTAAAGCTTCAATTCAAATTCTTATTAAAACCATTTTTAAATTATTTTGATTTCAAATCAAGGTTTGAAACACAAATTTAAACCACTTACAATTCAAAAGGTTTCAAAGTTTAAATATTCAAACAATTTACAATACCTCAATTTGATAAAATTCATTTATATTGCAAAATTTTATTTAAATTTTATTTAAATTTGAAAATATTCACTTAATCATTTTTAATGGCATCAAAATAAAATCTCAAATTAAAAATTTAAATCAATATTAAATATTCAGTGTCAATTTTATTTAAATTTGAAAATGTTCATTCAATCACCTTTAATTGAATCAAGTTATACGATTATAACTTTCATAATGGACAAGTTTCCAATCAATTCTTATTTATGTTCATTTCTCAAACAAATTAAATTACAAATTAACTTAATTTATATTCCCAACCTTTATTTTATTGAAGTTATTTCAAAATCTATTTTCAAAATATTAACATTAAGTTTAAATAAATATTTTAAATACAATATATATACCTATCCAATTAAATTCTATTAAATTAAATTTCATTATATTAAATATTATTAAATTAAATCTATTTTATTTATATTAAGTTGTATTTTATATATTTAAAAATAATAAAATTACAAGAAAAATCTTAAAATTTAACCTTTTCAAAAGTTAACTTATATTTTAAAACTTTCAAACATATAATTTAGAAACCTAAATTTTACACACATATATTAAAATAAAAATCTTTATACTATATTTTGAAAATCCATCTATTTCCTTTCAAAGCGTTGAAAAATTGATTTTCATAATAGACCAACGGTTTCCATATATAATTTTTTATCCTATAGACAAGTGATATAGATATTTATCATTTCAATCATTAATAATTTAATATTTGCGGTATATATCATTTCAACCCGCAATCCCAAAATTTCAAAATCAATAAAATCGCTTGGGTTTATCTTCTCCACCTATAACAATTTTCCATAATCTATAACATTGTTCGGGTATGTATCACTTCAATCCATAGGGATTTTCCTTACTAACAAGGAATTTGCAATGTGAGAACAATAATAATAAAATAACATAACATATCAATAATGAGCATATATCATAATTAACAAATTTGAATAAACTATATATACAACACGATATGGTTTCAAATATCAATCATAGGTGAATAATTTAAATAATAACATATCATATTCAAAAAATTTAATTACTAACAAATTAAATTTAACAACATATTTCAATCGTTATTTCATATGAAATCAATTTACTAAATATAAGAATGTTAATCGTGAGTGATCGCTCACCTATCAAGGCTAGAGAAATTTTGATAGAAAATCAAGTCTACGGTTTCGATGACAACAACTATACAATGGAAATCAAATATGCATTTAAATTTGTATATACAGTTACTTGCTAGAATAACATAACTAGAAAGATAATAACAAGGCTCAAAGGACACTACAAGAGACTACAAGTCGATAGGAACAAAGAAGCATAAGAAAAAGAGCACAAAAATTGATATGCACAATATCAAACTTCTGGGTGCACAAGCCATACGTCTGAAACTGTTCCCTTGAACAAAGACAGGCTGAACCAGACGTTTGGCAATTGCACTCAAATGTCGGATCTACTACTATATTTAAAAATATATATAGAATCAGACGTCTGAAACATATTCCAGACGTCTGATTACAAACTCGGATTTCAAATATGAACTTCAACTGCCACTTTCGAATAGACATCTTCGCTTCTCTTCGCTGCAACTTTTCATCATCAATAGAAGCAACTGTGGAGCACTCGTTAATGGATGCAACTACTCAAGAAACCTCTCTACAACAATATATATCATCAAGAATGAAGAGAAAAAATTACCTTACTCACTTGTGCTCACCAATTAGATACTCTATTTTATATTCTTGATCTTTAGCAATCTATACTTGTATTTCACTCTTCCATATATTCGGTCCTTCACAGACAATACACTCCAGATATATATTGGAAGCATTTGTACTAATTAGTCAATATCCATGTTATAGAACACACATTTGACAAGAACAACTTATTGTAACAAAGCCTATTCCTACTGGCGAAGCGAGGGTGTTTGATAGTCGAATTCCAAAGGGGAGCTTAAGGATTGGGCGTAGAACGGGAGGTCCGAACCAGTATAAAATCCTGATATGCTTATTCTATATTTACTTAGATTAACATTATTTTAGTTACATCATAAATTTTGTCACATATACTTGCATATACACTACACGATCCATCCTGTAGACTTTCAATTGGTATCAGAGCAAGGTTTGATCAAAGTAAAGTAAGACGTTTTTGAATAACTTTAATATGACAAGTATTTTTCAAGAACAATCCACAGCACAACCCTCACTTTTTAATGGTTCTAACTATGCATATTGGACAACATGTATGAGAATATTTATGGAAGTTAATGGATTAGAAATTTTGTCAGCCACTCAAAGTAAATATGAAGCACCTGACACTACTATGAAAACATGGAATGATGCAAAAAAACATAGCTTCTAACAATGAAAAACCTATGAATGTTTTATTTTGTTCATTAGATAAGAATGAATTTTCATGTGTCATGTTATGTAACACTGCATATGATATTTGGCATACCTTAAAAGTTACACATGAAGGCACAAACAAAGTTAAATAAACTAAAATTTCAATTTGAATAAAATCAATTTTCAACATTTAAAATGAAACAAAATGAATCTATAGTAGACATGTACTCTAGATTCCAAACCATTCAACACGATTTAATGGCACTTGGGGTCAAATTCACAAGTTTTGACTTAATATATAGAATACTCAATTCTTTAACTCCAGAATGGAAAAGAAAAGTATTAGCTATCAAAGAAGCTAATGATCTATCAACAGTCTTAGTTGAAGAATTGATAGGAAATTTAATGTCCTATGAAGCTAATTTGCAGGAAAGAAAAGAACAAAATTCGGAGAATAAAAATATAGCATTCCTAGCAACAAATGAAGACTCTAACTCAGGCGAAGAAGAAATTGTAATTATTGCCAAAAATTACAAAAAACTCAAGAAATTTAAGAAAATGACCAGATTTCAGAAAGGAGGAAAATCAAGCTCTACAAATCGAACATCAATCAAACGCTAAGAATGTGACCAATTTGGACATATGAAGAAAGATTGTCCCAAGCTCAACAATGATAAAAAGAAGAACAAATTTGAAAAATTCAAAAAGAAGAAAGCTTTCAAAGTAACATGGGATGACTCGGATTCTTCATCATCAGACAGTGACAGCAATGGTGATGAAGAACAAGCCATTGTATATTTTATGGCACAAACTGATGATGTATGTCCCGAACTTAGCTATGATGAATTATTAGAACTTAGCATGGAATTAGATGATAAATTTAGAAAAATTAAAAAATTTAATAAAGAACATATAGCCAAAATAAATAGATTATAACTTGAAGTAGAAATGTTAAAAGATGAAAAAATTATTTTAGAGGAGGAACTAGAATTATCTCAAGAAAAAATTAAAAGCAGTTTGGTTGAAAATGAGACTATAGCTATTGATTTTGAAAAAATTAGACTAGAAAAGGATAACTTGTTAAAAGAAAATATCAACTTGAAGAGTAATATAGAAACATTGAAAATTGAAAATTTAGAATTAAAAGAAAAATTAGATAAAAATTACAAATAATTTTTCAAATTTTAATAAAGGAAAATAAGATTTGGAAATGTTATCAAAACTTCAAAACCATCAGGTAATAGAATTGGAATAGGATTTAAAAATATTCCTAAATAAAAAGGGAATAATATTAAGAAATATAGTTGTATTTATCAAGAGACTAAAAGATCACCTAAGTCTAATACGAATACCAAAAATATAAAAATTTGTATACCTAAAACAAAAAATAAGTTGATTAGACTAAAACATATTAACAACTTTTTAGATAATGTAGTCTATAATAAAAATTATGTTCATAAAGGTACCAAACCTTCTAGGGTATGGCTACCTGCTCCACCTAACATCTAGGACCCTAACAAAGTATATGGGTACCAATTAAATCATTTTTTATTTTGCAGGTACCCAAAGTAAAAAATAAGGAGAAATGGATACTTGATAGTGGATGCTCCAAGCATATGACCGAAAACTCAAAATTGTTATAAAATATAACATACATCGATGGCAGAACAGTAACTTTTGGAGATAACTCAAAAGGATGCGTCGTTGGAATTGGAGAAGTCATCAACACTGGTATTTCTAACTCTCCTATTATTACAAATGTTTTATTGGTAGAAAATTTCAAATACAGCCTACTTAGTATTAGTGAATTATGCGATAAAGGTTTTCAAATCAGTTTTGAAAAGATAGATGTAGTATTTTCGACAATAACAAACAACTTATCTTTGAGGGTTTTAGAAATAAAAATATTTATGTCTTAAATAAGAATATCAATTGAAATTCATATTTATGTTTAACCGTCAAACATGACGATCCAGGGTTGTGGCCTAAACGTTTTTGTCATATTAATTTTAAATATATTAATAAAATAGCAAAATATGAGCCAGTTAGAGGTTTACTTAAAATAAATTACAAAGTAGAAAATTTATGTGACGATTGTCAAATTGGAAAACTAAAGAAAAGCTCTTTTGAATCTAAAAATAATATTTCTACAAAACAACCATTAGAATTATTACATTTAGAATTATTTCATCCAGCTCAAGTACGATTTATAAATCACAATAAATATGTTTTCGTAATAATTGATGATTTTCAAGATATACATGGACTTTATTTTTAAAACATAAAAGTGACACCTTTGGAATGTTTAAAATTTTTGGTAAAAGAATTAAAACTCAAATGGATTTGAAAATTAAAAATATTCGAAATGATCACGGTGGAGAATTCGAAAATGATCATTTTACCAATTTTTGTAATAAAAAGGGCATAAGTCATAATTTTTCATTTCCTCGCACACCTCAACAAAATGGTGTAGTAGAAAGAAAAAATAATATGCTACAAGAATGTGCAAGAACACTATTAAATAGTAGTGGTTTACCAAAACATTTTTGGGCTGAAGCCAATGCTATGGCTTGTTATGTTTTGAATCAAGTAACCATACGACCTGTGACTCCCCACCTCTATACTCATGCTAGCCAAGGACATTACAGAGTAATGCCGTCAACTAGCGTGAAGAATAAGGATGTTGAAGAGCGACCATTTATGTAATTGCTTTGTGCGAGTCCCGACATGTCAGATAGTATAACATGCATACCTTTTCAAGAGGAAATTCGACATATCGATACAAACTCAAAGCTACTACATAGTGGCTATGTGGTCTTCGAAAATAAATATAGAAATAAACATAAGATAAATCAGTCATAGATGTTCATATCTCGAAGGCGGAATCATATATGAATATCTTTGACTGATTTATGTTACATTTAATTCTATATTTGTTTCTGAAGACCACATAGCCACTGTGTAGTAGCTTTAAGTTTGTATCAATATGTCGAATTTCCTTTCGAAAAGATATGCATGTTATACTATCTGACATGTCGGGATTCGCACAAAGCAATTACACAGATGGTCGGTCCTCAACAGCCTTATTCTTCGCGCTAGTTGACGGCATTACTCCGTAGTGTCCTTGGCTAGCGTGAGTATAGAGGTGGGGCGTCATAGCTAGGTATCAAAGCAAAACTTTGAAACAATATAGAATAATCTAGCAAGGATCATCGTCCTAATTTCTTCTTAAGAGTGGTGCCTGAGGATTTTATTCGAGTCTTAGGACCCGTTCTATCCTAATTTCTTTTATGGTGCCTTGTTTTTATCAATCAAGTTTGTTTGATATTCATTCTCAGAATAACATTTTTGTTCTACTATCTTTCTTAAAAAAGTGGAATGGTTAGATCTAACTGACCCAGTGCCGGTCAATCTAGTGCTACTCCCCAGGATGGAGTATTTATGTCTGCCCAGCAGCTTCTTGATCTTGCAAAGAATGCTCAAGCTGTCGGACCAATTCCTAAGCCTACTCATCCTAGATTTGGATTTGCACGTTTGTGCAGAGACTATAATGATTTGGATGGAAGGCCATTTAATGGATCTGAAAGTGTTATAGAAATCCAAGCTTGGCTTAGATCATGCGACCGCATCTTTTCTCGCATGAATCTTATTGATCTCCATCGAGTCCAAGTAGCTTCTAGCATGCTCCAAGAAGTAGCATTAGGTTGGTATGAGATTTTGGTTTCTGAAATCTTTGAAGAGGATCTTACTTGGGAGCAATTACGGGAAAGATTCGAATTTAAGTTTGTGATGGAAGCTGAAAAGGTAACTTTGGCCCGGCGCTTTATTGACCCTGCGCAAGGTGAATCTTCTATGACGGATTACGTCGCATCTTTTGAATCTCTCTCTAAATATGGGGTCAAGTATATTAATACCCCATTGAAGAAAAATCAAAGGTTTGCCTTTGGGTTGAATAAGAACCTCAAAAAGCCTTTACTTCTAAAACTAGAAGTTTCTTTCGATCAGCTTATTGATATCGCTCTTCGACTTGAAGAGGCCGATAATGGAAGTGATGCTGAAGTTGTGGGTGCCAAACAGAATTCAACAACAACATAAAGAGGCGTATTAAGTTGAAAGGCCCCAATCCCAACAAGAAAGGGAAGCAAGAAAATTTGGTAGCAAAGACTACTACCTCTAGTTGTGGACAATGCTACAATTGTGGTTCTACGGACCACTATGCATATAGGTGTCCAAAACCCCCTTTTTTGTCGTTATTGCAAAAGTTTGGGTCATCTTATATCTATATGTTCCATACTTCAAAGTAGGAGAGAAGGAGAGCTGAATGTTATGCAAGCTCCTAGAGACACTTCTCTTGATCAAGGTATTTCTCATTCTATCACTGATGGCATTAATTTGTTTTGTGATTATCCTATTCGAGTTCTTGTTGATATGGGTTCATCTCAGTATTTTATATCAAAAGAACTTGTTGATTCTTTTTCTTTAAACATTTTGGGCTTGATGACTACACTGAGATTTGCTAATCCAGTTGGTGGATCCAGAACACTTGGTTTACTTTGTAAAAATGTCGAGATTATTTTATGTGATTATTCTTTCCAGGCCAATTTGCATATTATGCGTTACTTAGGCTTTGGAATTGATTTTTGTGAAAGGATTGGCTTAATCATTATGAAGCCATATCCTATGTCCCGTGTGGACTATCTATCTTCGACATACTCAGTCTGTTATGTAGATTTCTATTTTTCTTGATGATTTCGGTTCCAATTTGGTGGCATCATTTTATTCTCTAGACCCACTTGTTGAGGAAGATGTTATTCTCCTCATTCAAGTAGTTTGTGAATTTTCTGGTATTTTTGAGCTTGTCTTAGGATTATCACCTAAGCAAATCTATTGCGTGGCGGTAAGATCTTTTCAGTTCGACTTTACCGCCAGTTTTCATTAGCTACGAGTTACGGAGGATAGCTTACCCCTTTACTGCATTCCGCACTCATTATGATTCTTATGAACGACTCATGACGTCATTTGGTTTGTTCAGCTTATTTCATCCATCTTATGAATCGAGTATTCTATGAATATTTCGATGAGACCATCCTTATATTTATTGATTTTGGATGAAAACAACAATTTAAAAATTTGCAAATCTTTTTCATAAGATTTATGTATAAGTATAATTGGATTTTGTTCTTAAAACGAACAAAGAATAATTGTCAAAATTTTAAGAGATACTTTTATCATAAAGAAGATGATTTTGTGTTGTTTTGCCCATTGAGTGCTTTAAGAATTCTGATCGATGCGCTTGATCAACCTTATCGATAGGGATCTCCTAAATGCTTTGATGAGACAATCAGACAAAGTAAATTGACATGGAATTAGTAAACTTTTTAGAAAGATGATTACATAAAGTTAATTGTAATTTTAAATGTTTTAGCTTTTCGGGAAAGAGGATCAATTAAAAGAACTCTTTTTTGATACTCCTATTCTTGTGATTCCCGAAGGGAACTAAGACTTCACTATTTGTACCGATGCTAATCGTATTGTTTTGAGTATCGTTCTCTTGCAAAAGGAAACATGCTGTCATTTATGTTTCTATACAATTAAAGCCTATCGAGAGTACGTATGCTACTCATGATCTAGTGCCCGTGGCTATTGTTTTCATTTTTAGAATTGGCATTTTTGGGAGAGAAATTTGTTCTCTACATCGATCATAAATATTTGGAGTATTTATTTTCTCAAAAGGAACTTAACTTGTGTCAACGACGTTGGCTCGAGTTCCTATCATCTTATGATTTTGATATTCTTTATACTTTGGAAAGGGAAATTGTGATGCCAATGCCCTTAGTCGAAAACAACAAATGGTTGTTTCTTTGATGATGTCCGAATGGAATGATCTTTTTGACAGGTTCATCCGACTTATCGTTATTGTACTACGTCATTGTCCAATTAATTTGAGTTTCGGGTACATCGGACGTACTGTTATTATACTACATCATTGTTCCGAATTATTCGGGCATACCATTATTGAATTTTGTCGTTTCAACTGCTCGATTTTCTGCTATTCATGACATTTTTCCACGTCTCTCAACTATGGGAATGCCTTACTGATTCCGATTCTATTCTTGAGCCTGGTCTTATTGAAGAAATTGAAGTTTCACCAAATTTGGCTTATGAGCAAATTACTCCCTCGTGTTCTTTAGGGTGAACTTCTTACTTCAAATTTTCTTTTGTGTTGATATGCTTTTATGGTTGTTACTCTTTGTTTTCTTCTTAAGTATTGCGAGGACGCAATTTCTATAAGGAGGGGAGTCTATAACAACCCACATATTTTTCGACTGTATATTTAAATATAGCAACGATAGTCGGATTTAGGTTCGAAAAGCTACTTTTTGCAAACAGTCGAATTGGGACTCGAGACCACTTGCATTGAGTCCAAAATGAAATTTGCGACCTTTTTGAGTATAAACATCGATTTGTTTGGAGTTAGCTAGAATTTCGACATTTTCATTTAGAGCTTTGGGTATTGGGTTTCAGTCCAATAGCCTAACATAAACCTTAGCTCCACCCCCTCTCCTCATCATTCATTCCATTATTTCCAAACACTTCAAGCTTTAGAAAAATGGGGGAAGAGAAAACAAATTAGAATTCCTAAACCCTAGTTTCTTTGCAAATACAAGTTCTAGCTCCAAAATCCAAGAGAAGCTTAGGTAAGCATCCTCTTCATCTCCTCCATCTCAATCCCTCTTCCATTTTCAGAAATTCCTAAACCCTAACTTAGGAAATATTTTACTTCTAAGCTTAGATTGAAGCTTCTTGAGTGGTTTCTGAAGAGAAATTGATGTTAGCTTGTTTTAGAGCTTCTCACTTGAGATTTTGGGTAAAAGGTGAGTTCTTGAATTCACATCTATGTCTATAGCTTTCATTTTTTTAGGTATGAATTCCTAACATCTACTCACGTTCATTTGCTTTTGATTTGAATTGATTTGGTGAATTTTCCAATTTTGGTGTTTTGAAGTCAAAATATTTAATTCCTATCTTTGATGTTTGAACATGTTACTTGTGGCGTGTCGAAGAGCCTATAGTCCTGGGTTGTCGATTGGCATAAATCCTTAGTATCCATCGCTCGTTCGATCGCATTTCGGCTTGGATTTGCCATTTTTTGTCTAGGCTGTTTTTTTGCCTAGCAGAAAATTTCAGACGTCTGAAACCAAATCCAGACGTCTGGTTGAAAAATGTAGACGTCTGGAAAGGGGTCTGCAAAAGGCAGAAATATAATCCAGATGTTTGAAACAAAATCCAGACATCTACCAAATTCCGACATCTGGTTGAAAATTTCAAACGTCTGAAATGGCCCAGGAATTAAAAGGAGAGAGAAGAAAAGCATATACTTTCCAGAACATAGGGCAGAAGTCTGGAAACATCTACTAGGCGTCTAGAACTGTGAATTTTGCCTATTTTGGCTATTTTTGAGTTAATTTTCAATTTTAATCTATTTATGTCGATCCAATTAGTTGTCATCACTTATTATCGATTTAATGACTTCTTTCATTGGATTTTAGGAATATCCATTTTGATTGATTTGGTATCGATTTCTTTGGATTTGATTCACTTCTTCGAATGTGAATTTTTAATGATTGATTGTTTTTACAATCAATTTTGTGATTCGTCACTTTAAAATGCAAAGGTTTCTATACTAGTAGTAAATATCGAAACTCTTTCATCAAAATGATTTAAACACTATTTTTAATGCAAAGCTCATTTATAAAACTTTTTTGCAATCTACTAGTATATACAAACCTTTACTTCATTCGTTTTAGAAATCCAATTAAACGACTTAGCAAAATGGGTGGCTGGAAATGCTTGCGTTTACTTTTGTTGGTTAATTCTTAGACTTGTTCGATTGAAACTCTTGTGACAACTTTAGAGTGGTCTACAATTTGTTCTTAAATATTTAAGTTAAGCTAGTGTTATGGGACATGAAGCTAAACTCATTTATTTACTAGCTTAGTGTAATTGACACTTCTTGATGATCGATAATGATCATTTTTGTGGTTTAGACTAGAATGTGCGATGTCTCTTTGTCCACGTGGGGGACTGTACCTCGTTTTATTGAGCTTCGTCTCATTTGTTTTATGGAATAGCGACCCATGTTCTTTTATGGAGTTCGGTTCATCGGGCGTAACGTTGTACTACGTCGTTGTTCCATATCATTGGAGTTCGGTTCATCGGGCGTAACGCTGCACCGCGTCGTTGTTCCGTATCATTGGAGTTCGGTTCATCGGGAGTAACGCTGCACTACGTCGTTGTTCCATATTACTGGAGTTCGGTTCATCGAGTGTAACGCAATACACGTAGTTGCTCTAGATTATTGGAGCTTCAGGTTCATCGGACGTAACGTTGTACTACGTCGTTGCATCGGCTCTATGGTTAGCGACCACGAAATAGCATTCCGTTTGTGATGCATGTGTTGGTGAGTTTTCATACTGCCCTTTCGTGATAGGCCGTACCCTTTGTGATTTCTAGATTTCTAGTTAATGATTTCTAGTGTTTCACCAACTTTTATGATTGGCACTAACATGTTTGTCAATATTTGTGGCTTGGTGAATAAAATAAAGAATATGACATTCTTTTTGATATTATGAGATTTTTGAGATATTGTATGATTTTGGTTGATTTTCTAATGTATATTTTTCACAGTATGGCATTATTGTTAACATACGTTTTAATCGAACCTCTTATTCTATCTCATTTTATCTGATATTTATAGCTAGACTGATCCATTTATTATTTTCTTATTAAATAATATTTAGGTCAAACCGAGATGTTACAGGTGCTTCTGCTTGACTTCTTATCTTAGAATGTCGCCTGATTTTTGTCTAACTACTTTAGATTAGTAGTTTTTGTCGTTATATATTTGTGTAAGAGACTCCTTGATGTATACATATTCTTTTGTCTAGCACTTGTATCTATTCTTTTGTGATATTGTGGATCTTGTTTGACCACTACTCTAATGTACACTTCTATGTGATATATTCATATCTGTTTCCGCCTTTGAGATATGAACATCTGTGACTGATTTATGTTATGTTTATTTCTATATTTGTTTTCGAAGACCACATAGCCACTGTGCAGTAGCTTTGAGTTTGTATCGACATGTTGAATTTCCTCTTGAAAAGATATGCATGTTATACTATCTGACATGTCGGGACTCGCACAAAGCAATTACATAGATGTTCGCTCCTCGATAGCCTTATTCTTCGCGCTAGTTGACGGCATTACTCCATAATGTCCTTGGCTAGCGTGAGTATAGAGGTGGGGCGTCATAGGACCTATGACTAAACATACTTGTTTTGAAATATTTTTTGGAAGAAAACCTAAAGTATCATACGTTAAAACTTTCGGATCAAAATGTTTTATACTAAATACAAAAGATAATTTGGAAAAATTCGACCCGAAGGCCAACGAAGGAATTTTTGTTGGATATTCGGATCATAGCAAGGTATACAATATGTTTAATAAATGAACTAACACAATTGAAGAACGTTTACATGTTTCATTAGATGAAAATTTTCTGAACCATCAAACTAATGACGATGAAGAAATAATTCCACTAACAAATACAACAAATTCTTATAATAGTGAGACAAATGCACAAAATAATACTTTACTGTCATCTCCTAGAATTCTAAAAGATCATCCAAAAGATAAAAATCATTGGAGATCTTAACTCTAGAGTAACTAGAAATCAACTTAACCATATAAGTCCTATAGCGTTTGTGTCAAATTTTGAACTGAAAAATTATAAAGAAGGCTCAAACGATAATTTTTGTATAATAGCTATGCAAGAAGAATTGAATCAATTATTGCGATTAATGAAAATTGCTTTTTGGTGTGTTATTTCTATAACCTTACAACGATGGGTAAATACTAAATGATATGGAGATGATATCTACAATTAAAAGTTATTACTTCTTTTTGATAATGCAATAGAGGAGAAATAATAAAAAGCACAATAAATAATGGAAAGCACATATTCAAGGGGAGATTTATAAAATTATATATAAATACATGTATAGTAGTTAACGTCAAAAAGGGGGAGACTGTTAGGAAATCAAATCTACGTTTCGATGACAATAACTATACAATGGAAATCAGATATGTATATATATTTGTATATACAGGTACTTGCTAGAACAATGTCACTAAAAAGATAAGAACAAGGCTCAAAGGACACAACAAGAGACTACAAGACGATAGGAACAAAGAAGCACAAGAAAAAGAGCACAAAAACTGATATGCATAATATTAGACATCTGGGTGCACAAGCCAGACATCTAAGACGATTCTCTGGAACATTAGACAGGCTGAACCAGACGTCTGGCAATTGCACTCATACGTCTCATCTACTACTATATTCAAAAAAATACGTATAGTATCTGACGTCTAAAACATATTCCAGACGTCTAATTTCAAACTCAGATTTCAAATGTGAACTTCAACTGCCACATTCGAATAGGCATTTCCGCTTCTCTTCGCTACAAATCTTCATCATCAACAGAAGCAATTGTAGAGCACTTGTTAATGGATGCAACTACTCAAGAAACTGTAACAACCCGCATATTTAACGATTTTATATTTAAGTGTTTATTTAAGTATAGCGTCGTTAGTCGGATTTTGGGGTCCGAAATGTTACTTTCTGCAAACGGCCAAATTGGAGCTCGAAAACACTTCCATTGAGTTCAAAGCGTCGTTTGCGATCTTTTTGAGTATAATCTTTGATATGTTTGGAGTAAGTTGAATTTTGCTACTTTTTCTGGTTGGGATTTAGCTGTGGGTTCAGCCCCAAACCCCACTTAACCCTCTAACTCAGCCCATCTCCTCCCATTCATTCATTCCTACTCCTCTTCACTTCTAAACTCAAGCTCCAACTGAAATGGGGGAAAGGAAGAGGAAATAGAAACTCCCAAGCCCTAGTTGCTCTTGATAATCCAAATTCTTACTCCAAATTCAAAGAGAAGTATAGGTAAGCCTCTTCTCCATCTTCTCCATCTCTTCTCCTCTTCAATTTCAGAAAATATCCTAAACCTAATTTAGGAAAATATGTGTTTTATTCTTAGATTGAAGCTTGTTGAGTAAGAGTGAAGAGTGGTTAGCCTTTCCTTTGCATTTGAGCTTCTTCTTCTTGTTCTTGAGTTAAAAAGGTGAGTTTTGAACTCACAACTATTTCTTATGATTTCATTGATGTTGGGTATGAATTCCTAACACCTTGTTCATATGCTCTTGCTTTTGGTTTGGATTGAATTGGTGAATATCCAAATTTTTAGTGTTTGGGTTCAATTCTTTAAAGATCCTAACTTTGATGTTTGAATGTGTTTTTGGTTGCGAATCGAAGAGCTAATGGAGCTGGGGTATCTATTGGCTAAAGCTCCTTAGGTCCATTGCTCGAACGATCGCGTTTTGGAAGAATTTGCATTTCATTGAATAAGGGCAGGAAGTGCAAAATCATCAGGTTCGGCCGACCGAGCCCTATAGCCGGTCGACCGACCTGCATCCCGAGAGTTTTTATGAACAGTGTCCGGTCGACCGAGCCCTGTAGGCGGCCGACCAACTTGCTCCAATTTGCCCTGTTTTGCCTGTTTTTGTATATTTTGATTTGTTTTTTGGATTTTATCGATTCAAGTTGCTTTTTAGTGGTTGTTATTGCATATTTGGCTTTGATAACTTACTCTTGACTTCATCCACGGGTTTTTATAAAATAATCTCTCGAATCACATTTAAAAGCTCGTTTCTCCAATTTATAAATTCTATTTAAAACAAACACTTTCGCACTTCGAGCGAAGTGGAAGGGTGATTAAATGGTTGGGCAAAACACGGACCATGAATCTGTGCGTTTATCTTTCAGATTAATCCCCGACCTATTCAATTGATCGTTTTGACCTTCGGGTTTGGTTTACTGAGGATATGAGGTGAACTTTGTACTGCTTCGAGTGTGAAATTAACTAATGGATAGTAAACCGTTTAGTGCGAACGGGTGGTTATGGGACTCACGTTACCACTTTTCGGATTCCTTTCTGGGAGTTTGTGACACATGCTGCCTTTGGGATAGCGTCTTCGGACTGTCTCCTATGGCTTGTTGCCTTTAATATCGCTTTTGGAGTTGGTCCTTTGCCCCGACCCGAGAGATATTTGGGATTGTCGGTTACCTTTATTATTGCTTTCGGAGTGATTTCTTCACCACCGCTCAAGAGATATTGGAGTGGTTTCTTCACCACCGCTCTAGAGATATTGGAGTGGTTTCTTCACCACCGCTCAAGAGATATTGGAGTGGTTTCTTCACCACCGCTCAAGAGATATTGGATTGGTTTCTTCACCACCGCTCAAGAGATATTGGAGTGGTTTCTTCACCACCACTCATGATGTTTCATTGATATTATATTCCCTTGGTATCGTCCTTTGGTGTTGGTCTTTTTGAACCGCATGATGAGTAGCGTTTACCTTATGGAACTTGTATACCTTATTGGTATTTGTTATTTGCCTTATGGTTTATTTCGGGATATTCTTATCCTTTGTTTCTATATGTTGCCAATGATATGAGGCTTGTTATCATATGATCCATCTTTTGTTAAATGATTGTGTTATCTCTTTTAGAGATATTTGCTATATCTTATAACCTTGTAGGTTTATTGTTGTTCAGTTTTTCTAACTGATTTGTTTAGCTAGACTGACCCATGTATTAATTACTCGGGTCAGACCGAGATGTTTCAGGTTAGGTGCTTTGGACTTAGCCTCTTTTGCTTCCGCATGGACTACTCCGCTAGCTTCTTTTTGTCATAGCTTTTTGTGTAGTCCTATTTTGTTGTAACTCTGATATGTATTCTTGTGAACTCATTTGTATATTGTGGTTTGCTATACCACTTGACATGTATTATTTTGTATACTCCGTTGTGTATCAATATATGTGTATATGATGATCAACTGTTCTGTGATGTATATTACATTTGAGTTGTTATATTCTGTTCTGATAGATCCTCTAGCCACCTATGGTTTTGTTTTAAGTATTCATTGGATATGTCGGTCTGCTGGGTAAAGCAATCGTCGATGTATTCAATAGGTAATTAAAGCAAGGCTATAGATGGTCGCTCCAAAACAGCCTTATTCTCCGTGTTAGCAGACGGTATTATCTATTAATACTCTTTGCTAGCGTGGGTATAGAGGTGGGGAGTCGCAGCTTGGTATCAGAGCGAGGTTCAGAGCAAAATATGATAAACACAGAATAGAGCACATATTACGATACATCAGAGTGTAATAAGTGATACAAATCTTTGAATCATCGTGTCTCTCTGTATTCCTTCTTTGCCTTTGAAGTTTAGATAGGATATAGGAATGCGTCTAGGAATTTTATTCCGTAGTATTCCGTATTGAAATATCTACCTTGTGATTATCCATCTATTTGGGAAGGTTTCTATTTTCTTTGTGATTTCGATTTCCAATTTGATGGCATCATTTTATTTCTTTAAACCCTCATGATGAGGAGAGTGTTGATTCTCTCATTCTTGTAGTTTGAGAATTTTCTGGTATTTTTGGTCTTGTCTTAGGGTTATCACCTAAGCAATCTTTTGAGTAGTGTTAAGGTCTTTTTAGCTCGACCTTACCACTGGTTTACATTTGGCTACGAGTTGCGGAAGTTAGCATTCCACTTACTGCTCACCGCACTCGTTGTAATTCTTATGAATGATTTGTTGTGTCATTCAGTTTTTCCAGCTCATCTCATCCATTTTATGAATCGAGTATTCTGCGAATATCTCGATGATTCCATTTTTAGTATTTTATTGGTTTTGGATGGAAATTAGCAATTTAAAATTTTTGCAAATCTTTTTCATAAGAGTTATTTATAAGTATAAATGGGATTTGTGTTTTTAGAACGAACAAAGAGAATTTTCAAAAGTTTTTAGAAACATGTTTATCTTATAAAAGATGGTTTTGTGATTGTATTGTCCATTGAGTGCTTTAAGAATTCTGGTCGATGCGCTTGATCAACGTTATCGATAGGAATCTCCTAAACGCTTTGATGAGACGATTTGACGCAATAAATTGATTTGAAATAAGAAATTTTTTCTCGAAATATGATTTCATGAAGGTAATTGAAATTTTGAAGCTTTAACTTTTTGGTAAAGAATTTTATTTGAAAGTTTTAGCTTTAAGAAAGTAGATTATTTGAAAGGACTCTTGTCCAGTACTCTTATCTTGGGATTCCCAAAGGGAACCAAGATTTTATCTTTTTACCAATACTAGTCGCGTTGGTTTGAATGTCGTTCTCTTGCAAAAGAAAACGTGCTATCACTTATGTTCTAAACCATTAAAGCTTACCAAGACTAGATATGCCACCTATGATCTAGTGCTCGCGGCTATTGTTTCGTCTTTTGTATTTTGCATCATTACTTTTGGGTGAGGGATTTTGCTCTCCTCACCAATCACAATTTTGAAATGTTTATTTTCTCATAGGGAACCTAGTGTTGGTTCGAGTTCCTTGCATCTTATGATCTTGATATTCTTTTTATTCCCGAAAAGAGGATCGTGTTGCCAATGCATTTAGTTGTAAGCAACAAGTGATTGTTTCTTTGTTGATGTCCGAATGGAATGATCTTTTTACCAAGTTCATCGGACGTTTTGTTGTACTTCATTTTGTTGAGCTTTGGTTCATTTGACGTATTGTTTGTCCACGTCGGTGTTCCAAATTATTTTGAGCTTAGGAATCCATAGAATTCTCTGAGCAATCAAGTTCGGACTTACCCCTTCGTGCACTTTATGGTGAACTTCTTATTCTGTTATTCTTTTGTGCTAGTATGTTTGTGGGAGTTGGGAGAATCACCTACCTCTTGTAGGGTTCTCATACAATAATAGTTTTCTATCTTTGCTTTGAAACGGTGAGAATGTCTTTTCATCTCAAGCTTATTTCCTTTTCTTTTGAATGTTGTATGTATGTAGTTGTTACAAATATCGTGTCTAGAAATTGCGGGGACGCAATTTTGCAAGGAGAGGAGATCTGTAACTACCCGCATATTTAACGATTTTATATTTAAATGATTTATTTAAGTATAGCGTCGTTAGTCGGATTTTGGGGTCCGAAATGTTACTTTCTGCAAACGGCCGAATTGGAGCTCGAAACCACTTCCATTGAGTTCAAAGCGACGTTTGCGGTCTTTTTGAGTATAATCTTTGATATGTTTGGAGTAAGTTGAATTTTGCTACTTTTTCTGGTTGGGCTTTAGGTGTGGGTTCAGCCCCAAACCCCACTTAACCCTCTAACTCAGCCCATCTCCTCCCATTCATTCATTCCTACTCCTCTTCACTTCTAAACTCAAGCTCCAACTGAAATGGGGGAAAGGAAGAGGAAATAGAAACTCCCAAGCCCTAGTTGCTCTTGATAATCCAAATTCTTGCTCCAAATTCAAAGAGAAGGATAGGTAAGCCTCTTCTCCATCTTCTCCATCTCTTCTCCTCTTTAATTTCAGAAAATATCCTAAACCTAATTTAGGAAAAATATGTGTTTTATTCTTTGATTGAAGCTTGTTGAGTAAGAGTGAAGAATGGTTAGCCTTTCCTTTGCATTTGAGCTTCTTCTTCTTGTTCTTGAGTTAAAAAGGTGAGTTTTGTACTCACATCTATTTCTTATGATTTCATTGATGTTGGGTATGAATTCCTAACACCTTGTTCATATGCTCTTGCTTTTGGTTTGGATTGAATTGGTGAATATCCAAATTTTTAGTGTTTGGGTTCAATTCTTTAAAGATCCTAACTTTGATGTTTGAATATGTTTTTGGTTGCGAATCGGAGAGCTAATGGAGCTGGGGTATCTATTGGCTAAAGCTCCTTAGGTCCATTGCTCGAACGATCACGTTTTCGAAGAATTTGCATTTCATTGAAATAGGGCAGGAAGTGCAAAATCATCAGGTTCGGCCGACCGAACCCTGTAGCCGGTCGACCGACCTGCTTCCCGAGAGTTTATGAACAGTGTCCGGTCCACCGAGCCCTGTAGGCGGCCGACCGACCTGCTCCTATTTGCCCTGTTTTGCCTGTTTTTGTATATTTTGATTTGTTTTTCGGATTTTATCGATTCAAGTTGCTTTTGAGTGGTTGTTATTGCATATTTGGCTTTGATAACTTACTCTTGACTTCATCCACGGGTTTTTATAAAATAATCTCTAGAATCACATTTAAAAGTTCGTTTCTCCAATTTATAAATTCTATTTAAAACACACACTTTCGCACTTCGAGCGAAGTGGAAGGGTGATTAAATGGTTGGGCAAAACACAGACCATGAATCTGTGCGTTTATCTTTCCGATTAATCCCCGACCTATTCAATTGATCGTTTTGACCTTCGGGTTTGGTTTACTGAGGATATGAGGTGAACTTTGTACTGCTTCGAGTGTGAAATTAACTAATGGATAGTAAACCGTTTAGTGCGAACGGGTGGTTATGGGACTCACGTTACCACTTTTCGGATTCCTTTCTGGGAGTTTGTGACACATGCTGCCTTTGGGATAGCGTCTTCGGACTGTCTCCTCTGGCTTGTTGCCTTTAAAATCGCTTTTGGAGTTGGTTCTATGCCCTGACCCGAGAGATATTTGGGATTGTCGGTTACCTTTAGTATTGCTTTCGGAGTGATTTCTTCACCACCGCTCAATAGATATTGGAGTGGTTTCTTCACCACCGCTCTAGAGATATTGGAGTGGTTTCTTCACCACCGCTCAAGAGATATTGGAGTGGTTTCTTCATCACCGCTCAAGAGATATTGGAGTGGTTTCTTCACCACCGCTCTAGAGATATTGGAGTGGTTTCTTCACCACCGCTCAAGAGATATTGGAGTGGTTTCTTCACCACCGCTCATGATGTTTCATTGATATTATATTCCCTTGGTATCGTCCTTCGGTGTTGGTCTTTTTGAGCCGCATGATGAGTAGCGTTTACCTTGTGGAACTTGTATATCTTATTGGTATTTGTTATTTGCCTTATGGTTTATTTCGGGATATTCTTATCCTTTGTTTCTATATGTTGCCAATGATATGAGGCTTGTTATCATATGATCCATCTTTTGTTAGATGATTGTGTTATCTCTTTTAGAGATAATTGCTATATCTTGTAACCTTGCAGGTTTATTGTTGTTCAGTTTATCTAACTGATTTGTTTAGCTAGACTGACCCGTGTATTAATTACTCGGGTCAGACCTAGATGTTTCAGGTTAGGTGCTTTGGACTTAGCATCTTTTGCTTCCGCATGGACTACTCCGCTAGCTTCTTTTTGTCATAGCTTTTTGTGTAGTCCTATTTTGTTGTAACTCTGATATGTATTCTTGTGAACTCATTTGTATATTGTGGTTTGCTATACCACTTGACATGTATTATTTTGTATACTCTGTTGTGTATCAATATATGTGTATATGATGATCAACTGTTCTGTGATGTATATTACATTTGAGTTATATTCTGTTCTGATAGATCCTCTAGCCACCTATGGTTTTGTTTTAAGTATTCATTGGATATGTCGGTCTGCTGGGTAAAGCAATCGTCGATGTATTCAATAGGTAATTAAAGCAAGGCTATAGATGGTCGCTCCTAAACAGCCTTATTCTCCGTGTTAGCAGACGGTATTATCTATTAATACTCTTTGCTAGCGTGGGTATAGAGGTGGGGCGTCACAGAAACCTTTCTACAACTATATATATCATCAAGAATCAAAAGAACAAATTACCTTACTCACTTACGCTCTCTAATTACATACTCTATCATATATTCTTGATCACTATCAATCTATACTTGTATTCGCTCTTCTATATATTCGGTTCTTCACAAACAATACTCTATAGATATATGTTGGAAGCATTTGTACTAATTAGTCAATATACATGTTATAGAACACAAGTTTGACAAGAATAACTTATTATAACCAAGCCTATTCCCCGGGGCGAAGCGAGGATGTTTGGTAGTTGAATTTCGAAGGGGAGCTTCGGGACTGGATGTAAGATTGGAGGTCCGAACCAGTATAAAATCCTGGTGTGCTTTTTCTATATTTAGTTAGATTAATATTGTTTTAGTTGCATGATATATTTTATCACATATACTTGCATATACACTACACGATCTGTAATATCTCGGAATTTTTAACAATATCAATTTAATAATCTGTAGTTAAAATTAAATTGGTATTGATAATCTGTAAATAATTATTCAAATAGATTTAATAATCTTCTTCAATAATATTTAAATTGGATATTTTATCTTTTAAATGATATTAATTGATTTCTATTTATAAATAAATATATGGTTTATATTTTTAGTAGATTGGTATTGTTTTAATTTTAATAAGTAAAGCATATTTTCTACTTTAATATTTGTAGTAATTTGGTAAATTGTTTTATTTAATATTCAAAGCTTTTCAAAGTTAAATAAATGATTTTGGTCTAAATTTAATAATTGAATCATGTTTTAAAAATTCTAATATATACATTATAAATTGGAAATTTTGATTTTAATTAGTATTGAGTTTTTGAAACTATTTCATAAATAAATATATGATTTTAAAATTGAAAAGAAAATATTGGAATGTTTAAAATTAAATTGGCTAGAGTTTTAAATTTAGAATTAATTCAACAAATGGTTTTATGGCTTAATAAAATAGATATTTTATTGATAAAAATATAATTTCTTTAAAAATGATTTTTAAATTTAATAATAAGAGATTTATAAAAACAATATTGATATTGTATTGTCTTTATAAATAAGTTTTGAATAGATTTGTAATTTTTATTTCAAATTGAATTTATATTCACAACTTGATTTGAAAATATTTGATTCTTGAATTTAGTTTGAATCTAAATTCAAAAGTACAAATTTTAAATTGTTTAATTGTTTTAATTTTTAATATGTATAAGTTTATTTATAAACATGATTTGTTCTTATTTCTTTTGAAAATTCATACACATATTCAAATATAAACTAACAACTTAATTTAAGCTAACACACACTTTTCTTTGTAAATTTAAATGCTAATTACCTTTAAAAGGAGAAACAAGTGTTAGATTCATATGCATTGATTTAACATGTGTTTAAAAATTAGCATCACAAATTGACAAGTGTAAGATTTTCTTTTTCTTTTTCTTTCTTTTAATTAAATCTGAAAATCACATTTATATAAACTTGCTTCTTCATTCTTATTTGTTTTTTTATCAATTCCTTAATCAAAGAAATCTTCAAAACTTCTAAGATCAAATTCATTTTCATATTAAAAATTCAGAAACCTTGTATGTTCAAATCCTTCATCTGCATGTTCAAATCCAAAACCTGCATATTCCACTCTTCTTCAACTTTCTGTACAAATCCACAAATCTGCATTGATTCACCTACAATCCACATATTCTACAATTTCAAAATCAAAGAAGAGCCTGCATGTTTTCTGCACTCTGTTTTAAAACCTGGAATGATCATGCTTGCGTGTATTTGAGGAGTTAGCAACTGCATCTACATCTGCATGCAAGTAATTTGAATTTGGGATCACGAGCAACTCAGATTTAAAACGACGGAGGAAGCAAGCCTTCATTTTTGTGTTTTCTGCAAAATTCAACAGATAATCTGCATTCAATAAAAGGTGAGTAACATTTAAAATCTTAAGTTTTGAAAATAAGTTGCATGTTTATTGAATGGAAATAGTACTGTTGTGTTTCAGTAGTTGTTGATATGGTTTATGTTAATCCTGTTCTATATCTTCTGATTTGTTTTGATTTTCCAGGTAGAATTTTATTAGTTACACTTACCTTTTTATTTAAGTTTTCTGTTAACATGAAGTTGCAAAGTAAAGTTATTTTATTTTCCTAAGTTCAAGTTTTAAGGGAAAAAAATTATTACAAGTATGTTAAAATATGAGTTTGCCTCTGTAAAACAGAAACATCATGCATGTTATTTTATTCAAACCCAATCAAATTAATATGGTAATTCAGTAATACAAATCAAATTTATAAACTGGAACATGATTTTTAAATCAAGTATTGGAATTTTTAGGTGTATGTTTCATTTACAGTTTGTTCTTGAACAAAAATATGAATTTGTGCAAATTCTTGCAATTTGTGATTTAAAGAAACTCAAATTTCTTTTGAGTTATAAAGTAAGGATCTTAGATCCCTAGAAAAAGTAGAAATATGGATATAATTAGGTAGGATAGTTGCAGTTTGAATTTAAACTTTTTAACCTTAGTTTTGAATAGGGGTTAAGAATTGGGACAGTTTGAGGTGGAGGGTTGACCTAGTATTCTGGTACTTGGGGAATGTGTAGTAGGTATATGGAGGAGTTCGAGGTTGGAATGGGTGGACCTCAGGTGGTCGGAGCGACTTGGAATGGACATTGACAGGTTTTGAGTAGAAACCTGTAAAAAAAATTCCAGGTTTCGAATTTGGGGGTGAAGTTTGATTCTTTGATTTTTGTTTGACCTGGTGATGATGTTAGTGTATTGTTGGGTTGTTGGAAGTGTTGGATCATCAATGATGATCACCAGAGGTGGTGGTCGCCGTGCATATGGACGACGATGAAATTCCGGTGATCTGTTTAGTTTGGGTGTGTTGCAGGGTAGGACTGGGAGATGGCTCGAAGTAAGTTGTAGAATAACTCGAAGTAGGCAAGCATGAAACCCGAAGTAGGATTTGGTTTTCTCGGGTTGAACCTGAAAATATCCAGGTTTTAGAAACCTGTTTTTCTTTTTAAATTCCGCGTTTTAAGAATTTTAAAATCTGTAGTTTTAGGTTTTAAGAAAGGTTTAGGTTTAAAATTTAATTCAAGTTTGAATTTCTAACTTGAATTTAAATCCCAGTTCTTAAAATAAAATAAAAGTTTCAAAATTTATCTTAATTAACTATTTCATTTTGGTAAATAGTTAAAACTTTTAAATAATGAAGCTTTTAAAATGTGAGTAAGATTTAAAGATTAATTTGAAATCTGGAATTTAAATTTAAAAATAAAGTTCGGTTTTAAATTTAAAAAGCAGATTTAAATTGAAAGTTTAAACTAAGAATGAGTTGAAAATTTCCAAAACTTTGAAATGAATTTAATTTCAAATTTTATGATTTCATTTTAAGACAAACTTTTGTTTTGCCTTGAAATTTAAATAAGTTTTAAAATTTTCAAACTTTGATAAGCTTAAATTACTTTTAATTTAAACTTGTATTTAAAATTAAAATTTAAAAGGATTTCATAAGTATTTTGTTTTGAATTAAATTGTTTAAAACATAATTAAGTTATGTTTTATCTTGAAATTTAAATTAAGATTAATATTTCAGAATTTATTTAATTAATAAGGTGATTAAGATTTATTAATTAATTAATTAATTGAAATTGGAATTAATAATTGATTAATGATTAATCAATTTATAATTAAGATCATTAATTAAATTTTTAATTAATGATGAATGAATATTAATAATTATGTAATTAAGTTTTAAATTAAGGATAATTAATTTAATAAATTAACTTTAATTAATGAATGATTAAAGATAGTTTAATTTGTAATTAATTTAAGTTAATTACTTTATAAAATAATTAAAGAATGGTTAATGAAGGTCATTAACCAGGATTATTTAACAATTAATTAATATGGTTAATTTTTATAATTAATTAGATTAATTAATTTAATAATAATCAATTATGAATGGTTTGGGTATAATTACTTAGTAAAATAGTTAAGGAATTAATTACTTAATGTAATTAATTTAGTTTAATGAGATTGTTTAATTTAATTAATTTAGTTTAATTAATTTTAAACACTTGGGTTTTATAAATAATTACTTTATGTAATTAATGAACTGGAAATTGCTTAGTTAAGTAATTGTTTAATAATTTCAGGTTGTAATTAAGTGGAGATGTTTTAGAATGAAGTAATTTGGATTTAAATTACTTAAAGATTAATCAAGGGATTAATTAAGTAATAAATTAAAGAATAATTAATTTTTTTAATATAGTAATTAAGCTATATAATTACTAAATGTAATTAATCTATGATGATGATTAATAATTATAAGTTAATTACTTAAGGTAATTAATAATTAAAGATCATTAATTATCATAATTAATGATGTAATTAAAGTTGATTAATTATGATTAATTAATCAATAATAAGTAATTAAAGGAAATTAATTAATGTAATTAATTAAGGATTAGGATAATTAATTATAGTTAATTAATTAATTTAAGTAATTAAAAGTTAATTACTGTTTAGTTGTGAATAATTAATTTTGTAAAATTAATTAAGAATAATTACATGAATGTACTTAAGGATAATTAATCATGGTTGATTAATTAAGGTGATTAATAATGGATTAATAAATTGATTGTAATCAATTAAATGATTGAGTAAGCAAGATTTAAATTGGTGAACTTATTAATTTAATTTATTTTAAATTAATTAAAGATGAAGTGATTAATTTAATTCATTTTAAAGTAATTAGAGATAGAGATAGTTAATTTAATTTATTTTAAATTAATTATATTGTGATAAGTAAATCATTGCTTATGTATGAATGGATGTCATTGATTGTCTTGGATGTTTTGAGATCTCGATAATGAGATAAATGATATTGTGTGGTATGGATGTTTGAATTTATTGTATTGAGAACATAGGTTATCTATTGTGATGGTGATATATGGAATATCTATTTGATACTGATAATGTGGATTACCTGTTATGTGATCATGTTAATTATCAATTGTGATTGTGAATTATCTATCTGTGTGTATATAGATACAGTTATAGAATTGTTTTAAACCTTTAAAACAACTTGGACTTAAAAGACACGCTTTGGTTTTCGATGAGACCGAGATCGGGTTTCTATATTTGGATATCCGAAAACCACATCGATTCCAAATAACGTTAGATCCTGAATCAAAGTGGATCTTTGTGAAGACTCGAGGTGTAAGGACTATGAGTCAGTATAACTCTGTGGGTGATTCCGTAATGAGTTGACGGAATAGTACTTATAGATTCGAGATGGTGGTTCAGAGTGCAAGGGTTATTGTCGTTAACTCTGAGGGTGATTCCAATACGAGTGTAACGAGATAATGCCTTCGGTTTCGTTCGAACCCGGAACGAACTTATATGGATTAAATGCTTTCAGAACATCGTCAGGTGGACGATGAGCATTCTAAGTGATATGTCCTATAAAGGTAATCGTATCCTCAAGCCTCATCAACCGGGAATGTCTAAAACAGGGGAGGTGCAGCAAGGCTTCATGGGTCGCACCCACTGGAGAGCAAGATTTACCTCTGTCTAGAACTCCCTTTATATTCGGCTGTGTGGGTCATTGCTAGCTACAACCATGGGGTTGTCTTGTTCGGAACTATTCAGTAAGGAATGGGTCCAGCTTTGTGTTGCAGGGGATCGGGAGTGATCCTCGGTACGTTGATCTAGGCCACGTACTGTGATGGGCGGTACCCCAGTAGCCTTGCCATTGTATGGAATCCAAAATCCAAAAAGTGCCAACGATTTTGATTGTATTACCCACTTTTGTGGCTAGTAGTTGGAATTTAATCATGTAACAATTTCGGCTATTTCTTATTTATTCGAAAACCCTAGACACTATTATAATATCATCGGATTTCCGATCAAATGTTTTGGTTAGCGTAAGGTAAAAACTTTTCCATGTTTATGTGTGGGAAGTCTTACGTAATACCTTTCATTTCAAAAGGTTTTTAAAAGTTAAGCAACTTTAACCTGTTACTCACACCAGACACATGTCTGACCCGAAGTTTATTTTTGTTTTTCATAAACTCTTGGGTACTCAAATTTTTACGAGTAGCCAAGGGAATTCAGGATAGGATTCAGGTTAGCTTTGACGAAATTGTGGAGGGGCAAAAGGAGCAGGAGGCTTCTGCATGTAGATATATATATAGATTCCGCCGTGTGTTCTCTGAGTTGTTCTTTGAGCTGTATCGAGTTGTATAACTAGACAGGTGTTTATAACTGTCTAGTATGTGTTTTTTTTAGCTGTGTATCTCTGATAATGGTTGTAAACTATGTAATATTTATGTTATTAATATAATTTATTCGTTCCGCTGTTAGATTCTGATGTGCTGTTTCTTTCTTCTCTTCTTTCTATTCTCTTTTTTATCCCTTTCTTTCTTAAACATGATGCGATTTTCTGGTGGTAGAAAGTCAGGTCGTCTCACGATCCACCCTATAGACTTTCAAATTTGACAATGAAATGAGTTAGAAATCCAAGCACGAATTTCAAAGCAAAGCATAATGGACTTGAATTGATGGAAACAAGATATATAATTTTTAAAAATCCAAATTTACTCACATGTTTAAAATAAAATCTTTATATATTTAAAAATATAAATATTCAACTTATATCACATATATTGAAATAAAAATATCTATATTTTATAATTTTAAAAATCAATATTTAAAATCAATATTTCTTTTTATATATATATATAAAAAAGAGGAGAAATAGCTAGGAGAGAATTATGCACAGAACAAGGTGAATGTGCAAGGTTCATGAGCATGGTTCACGTGCACATTATATTAAATATATAAAGAGTTATATATAAAGTTTTCTTTTTTCAAAAGGAGGAGACGATAAGAATACAAGGAGTGGCAAGGGGAAAACACAGGGAGGAGTATGGCGGTTTACTCGAAAGTGTAGGCTGCTGCTATTTGCGAAGTGGAGGGGAAGTCGGCAAAGGTGGCTGTGAGGTGGAGGAGGAGGGCCAGTTGCTTGTTTGGTCAAAGTAGGAATTGAAGGCGGCTTTCTTGGAGGAGAAGAGCTGCCCCAGTCGGAGGTGGTGGAGTGTTGTTGGAGCGGTGGTGTAGGCGAGAAAAGGGATGGGAGATGGTGGAGGGCGGTGATATGGTTGAGGGAAGGGTATCTCGGAGATGGCTACGTATGGCGATGGAGTTGTGGAGGGTCGAAAAGGTTTGGCGAGGTATAAAGTGGGTGAGGGCTACGCTGAGGCTGTGGAAGACACATATAAGGTCAGCTTTTTGATGTGGTGGAGGGTATGGGGGAAGGCTGGGTTCAGGCACTGTGGGGCAATTGTGCGAACTGGTTGGAGGCTAATGGCTACTGGGGAGCAGCAGCCAGGGAATGGCGTTTGGGTGGAGGTGGTAGTGAGATGAGTGGACGCGGGGTATTGGGTTGGAGATTGGTTTGGCTGTTAGTTGGGTGCTTGAGCTGGCTGATGGTGGGCGGAATCAGTGCTATAGGGTTTGGACGTGGGTTGGTGGAGAGGAAGCCATGGTGGGAAGCAGCGATGGTCAAAAATATAAAGAAAATAAGTAGCATGTAATTACAAGGTAGTGGAGCAGTTTTCATGAAACCCAATATTGCCATTATTATAATTTTTTTAGGAACAGAATGAACAGAGAGAAGAGAAGGAAGATGCAAACGAACCAAATTATATTCCAAACAAGTGGAACAAGAAAAATCATGTCAGTTAAATTATAGATTTACTAATATCAAGTGGCTATTTGCTCTCACGGAGGAAAATGAAAGGCCAAAGGAACCAAAAGCCTCTATTACGGGACCAATACGGCTAATCATTTTGCATATTCGCTGCGTACCGGACACCGAAATGCATAAATAATTATATTGCGGAGATCAACACGACAAAATGAAAAGAATGGTATACATATATCTGCAATATAACCGAACTATCAAAACTTGATTTTCGTTGCCAAAATGCTGCTAAAACGCCGAAAATAAGATAAACCGGGCTAGAGCTGTCCAAATTTAGCGAAACAAATTATGACGTCACACTCAGAAGACGGTTTACAATTTTCTTATACAAAATAATGAGATTTCAAAAATATTTTATTTTCATCAAATTTATAGACTTTAAATTTAAATTGAAAATTTCACAATAAAATAAATGTAATAACCCTGGTTTTGTTGATTACCTATAATATTAAATTATAACAATGATTATAATTTTAACATTGGAAGAAAATAAAATAATGTCAAGATGAATTTTTTTTTAAAAATTGTATATTATAAAAAACAATGTGTTTTAGGAGAATAAATGGAATTTAAGATTTATAAGTTGGGAATTAAGTTGAATAAGTGTGAACATTGGAAATATGATTATTTGGGGATTTATTTGAATTAATTAAGTGAGATGGAATAATTTTAAATCAACATTAATTTGTTGAAATAAATGGAAAATAATGAAATAAAGTTTTAAAAAGTTTTATTATGTTAATTTGTGAGAAAATTAACATTTTATGCTTTTAAATTGAGAAAATGCAATAATTTTGCCAATTATTGCCAAATTTGATTTTAATTATTTTAAGTGAAGTGTTTTAATTTATTATGATGTATTTTATAAATAAAAGGCAGAATATTGTTCCAAAATAATATTTGGATGAAAAAATGAGGTTAAAATTAGTTTATTGTATTTAGTTATGCAAGAAAATTATTTTCATGTAACTTTTGGTACTAAAATTAGTGTTTTGTGTAATTTATAGTGCAAATTTATGTATTCAAGTAAGAATAAGGTTTTTATGATAGAAATAAAAAACTTATAATTAAAATATTTTTTTATTTTTGTTGTGAAACATTTTGTAAACACAAATAATTGTTGTACAAAATTTATTGTGTTTAATAATGTTCCATTGGGTGTAAATAATGAAAATATAAGTGAAAACATGTAAATACATAACCAAATTTCACTAAGTGTTATCACATAGCCTAATAGATATTGGGTGCATAACCAAAGCCCAATTCTAGAATGCTTAGAAGAACTGAACATTGATTTCTTTCTCTCTTCATTTTCATCTTCTCAAAAGAAAAAGCAGATAAGAAGAAGACAATGGGCTCCTTAAACAAATTGAAAACTTGCTTCAATTTCAATGGAACTAAAAGAGAATGCTAATAAATCAAAAATAATAATAGGTAATCACATCCAAACCTATTGTTTAATCAAAATTCTCTGCTTGAAAAGAAATTGTCTGTAACTTCCTGCTATTTGTCTACATGTTCTTTCTCAAGTTTCTACAAGTTAGTAAAGCTCCTCCAAGCCAAAAAGGTTCAAGCTTGCAAGGCTTATTCGCTAAAAAATGTGTAAGGTGTGTACAAACTCACATATCTAGCAAGAACAAGTTGTTTGCAAAATTCTGGATTGAATTTATGTTCTTATTTGATTTACTCTAAACGATATACTTCTGTGAGAAAGTTGCACTGAAATTTTTTCTGGATTGAACTTTGAGACATAATAAATTTCGCATACCTTATCCCAATTGCATGATTCTTTTTCTAGTTTAAAGTATAATTATTGAACTATATGCATGTCAAATTTTAGGTCGTTCTGACCTTTGCAGCTTATAGAAATATGTTGTCTAACTTTAATTCGGAGCATGTTTTGTTCCAGATTTTCCCAATGAAATCATTGCCTGGGTACAAATTTGAGACATCATAACTTTCTCATACCTTGTCTAAATTGCATGATTATTTTTCCAGTTTAAAGTATAATTTTTGGAATTTATGCATGTCAAATTTCAAGTCACTACGATTGTAATGACCCGGAATTTGGGGTCGCCGGATTTGAACATTTAATTCATTTTAAATGTTGAATATGGATTATAATTTGAATTTTGAAATAAAAAGATTTTTGATTCAAGTAATAGAATTTATTAAATTTCAAATATGGGAAATTCAATTGAAATTTGAAGAATGGTAACTTAATATTAGAATTAAATAATTGGAGATTCTGGGTGTAAATAGATATAAAAATAGATTCTAAAATTTATTTTAAGTCTAATTGGATTTGAATTATAATATTGGACTGTTGGATGAAATTAGAAGTCGATAGGTTGAATTTGGAATTTTTTGTTAATTTAATAATGAAATTTAACAATAATGCAAATAATCAAATTTTGATTTAAACTGAATCAGAATGATTTCTAATGTAAATACAAATTTTATATGAATTATAATTAAGTTAATAAAATTTAAAAAGTGAAATTTTAAGTGATTTCGACGATTTTGAAAATCGCTTGAAATAATCGAAGAGTTAAAATAGCCTTCCGGGGCACGGTCTCGGAATTCGACGAAACCAGTTCCATTGGATCCGTAATAGTAAGTTATTATCGGATTTCAATTTTCGTAGCAATCGGAGTTGTCGTTTAACCCTGGCATCTTAAAACGCATAGAAAATAACTTTAATCGATTTAATTTAAAATTTGATGGTTTATTTCCGTAACTCATGCATACGACCAAATTAGCTTTCGAAACACGTTCCATTGTGTTCGGAACGTAGATAAATCCTGAGGAACGCCAATCGGTATGCGTTGTTTGGAGATCGTTTGTAAAAGTTACTTTAAATGGAATTAATATTAAAATAATAGTTCTTAACATTTATATAAACAAGTTTAATTCGAGAACCCGAGATCTATTATTCTGGCCACCACTTCATATACTCCAATGGCCGAAAATCATCGACCTTCTCCTCCAATTTGCGATCAATCCATCAAGCAATCGCGAAAACTTCCAACTGGAATGTCGTAGAGGGCGGGGAGAGCTGCAGATCCAACGGTGGATCTTGTGTATAGTTGTCATTTGGTGATGCAATTTTGTACCGTGCGACACGCATACGAGCTCGTCTTCATGACGAAGGAGATGACCGAGCTTCGTGAAATTTGGGGTGGAGGTTGAGGCGATGGAGGGATTCGAGGTGGAGATATTGGATCATGGTCTCGGCGAGCATGGTGGAATCAACGATTAGGGTTTGAGATGGTTTTGGGTTCGGCAACTGTGTATTCACGTGCGTGAGGAAGAAAGGAGGGACGGCCTTGATTACTTCTATAGGATGTGCGGCCGTGATTGTTTTGGGTAATAAAAAGAGGAATTTGTTTTAAATTTTATATTCAAACTTTGAAAATTCATATATATTTCATGCGTTATCAGATTTCGACAAAACTGGCTAAACCGGAATCGCAAAGACGCGTACTACGCAGTGGAGCAGTTCTGGAATCGTTTCAAGCAAGTAAAAAAAATTAGGTTAAATCGAACGCCGTTCGATTTAATTTAAATTTGAACAATCGCCGAAAACCCAAGGTGAGTTTAACTCACTCACATCTGGAATACTGGTTAATTTAAATAGTCAATATTTAAATTATTGCTTGATTGGTTGAATATGATAATTATTATCAAATTGAATTGATATATATTATTGTGCTAATATTTGTGGATGCAGGGAAAACAGGTTGGAGGATCCAACTGGATTCCTCACAAATAGAAATTTATTTATATTCTGTAATATATCACATTTATATTCTTTGATAATATAATTTTATATCCTCTTATGCTATGCTTTGTTTATTTACTATGATAGATAAATTGGAAATTTAATTGTGTTGTGCTCTGATTTGGAGAAACAACTTGGAAATTTAAATATAAATAAATTGGGTTAAAGGAAAATTAAAGAAATTCTTAAATAAAGAATCTAAAAGGAAATTAAATTCAAGTGATTGGTTGATAATATGAAGTGTTTGAATTTGTGGTTTGGAAAGGGAATTGAGAATTGTTAAAAATAATAGCGAACTTTATTTTAAAGAATGGCAAGTGTGCTTTCTCCTGGAAATTTTATTTTGTTTTTAAGAAAGCTTCAAATTATAAATTTGTAGTTTAAATATGTTTAGAATATTTTTAGAAAGAAATATTATTTTAAAATGTTTTTAAGTGTAAGAAAATATTTGATTAAGTAATTATGTATTTAATTATTATTTTTAAAAAAAGTAATGTAGTATTAAGTTTTCAAAAGAAATTTTAATATGGATATTTGATTTAATAACCTTATTTTAAAAGTTAAATTTTATTTAAAATACTTAGGAAACCCCTATATATTTCCTTAAGTATTATTTTCAATTAAATAATTTCTAGAGCTTTATTTAAATATTTTAAACGTATGTTAGAAATGATTTCCATGAAATAGCAATGTGTTTAAAATAAAAGGAGCTATTTTTAAAGTATGGAAAGGATTTTACGGGATGAACGTAAAATTGAATTGGGATAAAACATGATGGATTGATAAAAAGAATTCTTTGGTTATTCTAAGATGGAAGTATATTTCTCTGAAAGCCAAGTACGTTTTTCAAATAAATTTTGAAACGTTATAGTTTGAAGTTATATTAAAGAATGGTTTCGAGAAAGATTATTTAAGTTGTATGAATATTAAAAGTAAATATATATCAAAGTAGTTATAGAAGTAATTATTTTTAAAGGATAATTAGAATTATGTTTTAAAGAATATTATTATTATTTATACTATATAAAATGGTTCTATTTGAAACATACTCAATTAAAGTTTTATTTTAAACTTGTCTAGAATTTCATAGTTCTATTTCAAGATCTAGTACAACATAACATATTTTAAGGAAAATAGTTTATATTTTGCAAAGCAGTTTGATGCGAAATATTTTCAAAGGGGGGTGTGTGTGTGTGTGTGTATATTTAAAATCAAGTATGTAAGAAGTTTTAATATGAATGTTTTGATGTATTTTCAAGAATAAAGTATTTAAATTATTTTAAATCTTAAGTATGGGTACTTGGATGCTTCAGAGGAAGCAAAGATTTGGAAATCTATTCCATGAGAAGAATTGGATTTGAAAAGGGTTTCAAAGGGATGTTGAAAATGAAAACATGTAAAGATATCTTTGAGGAAAATAAATAATATGGGAATTATTTATTGTGTGATGGATGCTTATGAATGTTAATTGATAGTTATATCACCGACTATCAATATTGGACAAATGCGTTGATCGTTTCGAAGAGACCGGGATCGAGATTTATTTCTCGAAAACCACTTGGATCCGGTTTGCACGTTTCGTTGAAAAACGTGTTTGGAGTCGAAGATGGAGCAGTGAAGTGCAAGGGCTAGTCGCTACTAATCCTGAGGATATTTCCAAAATGGATGTAGTAGGAGTAGTGCCTTCGGTTCCGTTCGAACTCGGGACAGACTTATATAGACGAATGCTTTCGAAACATCATCAGGTGGGCGATGGGCATTCTAAATGAAACATTCTAAAAGGCAACGCTTAGCCTCTAGTCACATCAACCGGGAATGACTGAAAATCAGGAGATATGCAGCAAGGCTTGTTGGGCAGCACCCATTTCCGGGTAAGGCCATTCCTGTCTAGATGTCCCTTTCATTTCGGCTTAGTGGTGCGGTTGCTGATCCCAAACGCGGGGTGATCTTACTCGGGACTATCCAGTAAGGAATAGTCTGGTCCTTGTGTGCAGGGGATCGGGCGTGGTCCACGGTACGATGATCTAGACCAGGTACCGTGACAGGTGGTACCCCAGTGCCTAGTCATTGTTGGAAATCCATTCTCCGTACGCGCCTTTTACGAGTTTTGTTTGTATTACCCACTCTGTGGCTAGTAGCTGGAATTTAATAGATGTAACAATTTCGGCTATTTTATAAGTATTTGTAAATAGACCATATTATAATATCAGAGGATTTCTATAAAAAAAAATTAGCTATCGTAAGATAAAAACCTGACATGTTTATCTGTGCGTGGTGTTACGACATGCTTTTGTTTTCAAAAGGATTTTTGAAACTTTAATAATCAACTTGGATGCAATATTATCAACTGGTATTCGAGACTGACTCAGGTGTTATTTCATTATAGTGCTCGGGTCAGACCGAGTATTATATGTTCAGGATAGGATGCTATGGAGCAGGAGAGGAGCTGGAGTCTGAGACGTATTATCCGTATTTATATATATACGCTACTGTGATTGTACGGAATTGTCTGACTAGTAAATGTTGTTTGTATGAGATACTCTGATGATATGATGTATAAAACAGATATAGTTCCATTTTGTGTAAAGATCTATTATTTACTATTATATTTTATTCCGCTGCAACTTTGAGATTCTGATGTTGTTTAGTTTCTTCCACTTCTTATCTCTTCTTCTTTAACCCTAAAGGTTCGTATTTTTGTTCCACTTGAGTTAATTGATGTAGAATAGTGTTGACTCAAGGGGTACAGATTTGCAGGCTGTTACACTTGGTATCAGAGCTTAGATTGGAGACAACCTAGGCTTTGGTTGGGAAATTACTCATTAAACAGAGTCAATAGTACTCTATAATGATTTGAGTGTATTAATAAATATGAGAGCGTAATTTTTAGTGAATATAAAAAAAAAATTATACTGTGTTGACTTATCGGTTGAGTGTTTATGAATTCTGGTCGGTGTGGGAAGTACAACAGTACCGATAGGTGTTTTTGAACTCTTAAACAAGATAAACCGACATAGTATTGTTTTAAAAAGGGGTAAATGAAATAATTTTACCCAAAGTTATATTTTGATATAAAAGAAATAATTTTCTGTAATAAGTATATATATTTGATTGCTTGGATGTGGATATTTTAATCAAATAAGAATCTAAAATTTGATCTAAAATTTAATCTAAAGTTTGAAGTGGTTATAATCAAATCAAATTCCATGAGTATAAATTGTACAAAAGGATAATAACTAAATTTAAATTAAACCAGAATTTAAATCCCAGAGATTTTGAAAAGGGTTTTAAATGTATTGAAAACAGAAGTTTGGAAATTTAAAATCTTGGGAAAGTTTGAAATGTTTGCCAAAGTGTTTGAAGGCAATGACGGAGTATTATTTTGGGAAGTATTTTTGGGAGAGAACTATTTTGGAATGAATATGGGAAAGTAAGGAAGCACTGAACTCACTTCAGTCGCTGGGAAATAATCCTGATGATGCTGGCCACATCATTAGAATTTATTTTCGAGTTTCTAAGGTGATGGATTGCTACCATGTGAGTGATTATGACATTTGTTGGACTTGTTTGGGATATAAGTGATTTTAGAAGTTTCAAAAAGGGAAATATCTTTGGTTAAAAACAGATTGTTTTAGAAATCTGGAAGTTTGATTGGATATACGAGGAGAGTATGAGTAATTTACTATTTCAAAATGATTTTGAAATAAAACTGGGTAATTGAATTCTAGGAAAATTCTATTTAAATAATGCGTAAAATTAAAATGAATCAACTATTGGACTTATTTGGTAAAGTTGATATTAATAAGAAGGAAATGAAATTTTTAATCTTGGAATTAAAATTTAACTTGAGTAAATGGAAGTGAATGAAGTATGATGAAGTGAATAGAAAATATGAATTTAACTTGGATAAGTTAAATTAATTGGACATAGAATTAAATTTATTTGGATTAAATTGAAATGTAAAATGACTTTGTATTTGTGGGTCATTGTGTAATAAATTATACCCATAAGCTATTAAGTATTATACATATAATTTGAGATTGTGGATTTGAAATTTATAAAGAATTAAATTGAAGAAAATTTGTATCCTTAAGAATTCAGAGATACATATATATAAAATTTGGAATTGTGATTATAATATGTAAATGGATTGAAAATGAGCAATATAAACTTTGAAGTAAATAATTTGGTGAACTTATAAATAGGAAAGGGAATTATAATCACAAATGGGAAATAGTTGAATGGTATGTGGGACTCAAATTTAATCCTAAATGAGATGTAAAGTAAGATAAGGTGAAGAAAATATAAAATATACAAGGGTGAATGAACTTAAGTCAGTAAATAAATTTTGGACATGTATATGGAGAACTAAAATTGGATTTAACTTCGATTAAATAGAATTAAGCTGAATTTGGAATAAATTAAAATTAAAATTCAGTTGTGTTATGAATAAAAATGAATGTAATTAAATTCTTATTTAAGATAGTAAAGGTAATGGTATAAATTCAAGATGGTAAATAAATTTGGTTGAACTTGAATTAGAATTGGAAAAGAATTAAATTGAAAGAAAATTTAATTCAGAGAAGTAAGAATGATATTGTGTAAATAAAATTTTAACTCAACTAAATTCAAAGGAATTGTTTGAGAATGAATTTAGCGTAAGCTAAATTAAATAAAGAAAAGCTTGAAGATGAATTTAGTGTAAACTAAATTAAATGAAATTTTGGTGGTTTGTTAAGAAAATTTTGAAATGAAAAATAAATAAAAACCCAGTTCTAGTATGGGAGTTAGTTTTGGCAATGAAAGGTTGAGAGTGTGAATGAATAATGGAATGAGATTATAATAGTGATGATTTGAATTTTTAATAAACTCAAATGAGTGGAATAATTTAAAGTGGCCATGTTATCAACAAAATTCAGAATGAATCGAGGAGACGAATTAAAATTCCAAATGGATTGAACAAATAAACAAATTGAATTAAAATTTGTAAATGAATTGGAATTTGGTTGGATGAGAATCGAATGGAAATAAAATAAAATTGATATAAGAAGAAATTGAAATATTGTTAAATTGTAAGAACTTAAGCAAATTAAAAAAAAATGAATGGAAGACGATTGTGGTCGAGCTTTCTTTGTGGTCTTGGATAAATTTGTTTAGATAATAAGCATTGAAATGCAAGTGAAGAGAATTTTAATTAATTTTTGTGATAAATTAAAGATGTTTGAGTTGTAAATATTACAGAATGGAATGATATAAATATAAACTTGAATTGGTTAATGAAACTGAATAATTGCAATGTGATAAGAATGTTTTGATTGTGAGCCATGCAGATTTTAATAAAATTGATATAAAGCGAGTTAAGATTAATTTAAAATGACTATAAGCTTTAGTAATGGTTATTACATGAATAACATTTAAATTTGCATTGAAAATTTGTCGTTTTGTGGTAAACGGAGGTAAATAGATTAAAGTAAGTAAATAATTGGTTTTTGAATAAATTGGAATGGATTGGAGTTGTATTAAGTGATTATGTATATATATACACACACACAAGTGAATCATAAAGCAAATGTAAGTATATCAAATTTAAGAATAAGAATTTGATTGTGAATCAATTTATAATTCAATTGAAGTAAATTGATGCAAGTGATACACATGTAATCATATTGATGTGAATATGGATTGAGATTATTAAACTTAAATGTACATCATTCAAGTGAAATAGAATGAAGTTTGGACTTGTATAAGAAATTTAGAAAGGTGATTGAAGTCTTTGAATTGCTGATAAAATATGGTTAACATTGTTACACTATGAAGTTTGGGTTTGTAAAGAGGATTTAAAATGGTGTCGAAGTTGTGAATTGCTTATAAAGGAAGGTAACATGCATAATTATGAGGTTTGCTTGTTTAAACCTTGTAAATGATGTGTTTGTTTGAGTAAGTACATGTATGGGAGGCGATAGAGTTGGAGTGCGTATATGCGATACTATTTAGCTGCTTGCTTTTAAAATGCTAACAAAGGTACGCCTATGCAATAAAAATAGGAAATATGAACTGTTTTTGGTTTTTCCGACCACGTGGGTCGATGTATATATATTTATATCTATTGTGATATTGCAAAAGCTCCTCCGTACAGGGAAGATTCTGTCAAAATTTTTCGAAAATTTTGGGAGCTAGAAAATGTTTGAAAATTTTGAAATGTTTCATTAACGACAAAATTGATTTCGAATAACAATATAAAATAAAAGGGATTTTGAGATAGGAATTAAAACTAGTAGTTTCTATTTGAAACTAAAGAGTTTGAGCAAAGTGAAATTGAGATTTCACTAAGTAAGTTTTGCTATTGAATTTGGAACATTCTTTCTACCTTAGCAAATTTCGGGGACGAAATTTTTTAGGGGAGGAGGAATGTAACGACTCGGAATTTTGGTTCGCCAGATTTGAACATTTAATTCATTTTAAATGTTTAATATGGATTATAATTTGAATTTTGAAATAAAAAATTTTTAGTTAAAGTAATAGAATTGATTAAATTTCAAATATAGGAAATTCAATTGAAATTAGAATAATAGTAATTTAATATTAGAATTAAATAATTGGTGATTCTGGGTGTAAATAGATATAAAAATAGATTCTAAAATTTATTTAAGTCTAATTGGATTTTAATTATAATATTGGACCATTGGATGAAATTAGAAGTCGATAGGTGAATTTGGAATTTTATATTAATTTAATAATGAAATTTAATAATAACGCAAATAATCAAATTTTGATTTAAACTGAATCAGATGATTTCTAATGTAAATATAAATTTTATATGAATTATAATTAAGCTAATAAAATTTTAAAAGTGAAATTTTAAGTGATTTCGACGATTTTGAAAATCGCTCGAAATAATCGACGAGTTAAAATAGCCTTCCGGGGCACAGTCTCGGAATTCGACGAAATTAGTTCCATTGGATCCATAATAATTAGTTATTATCGATTTTCAATTTTCGTAGCAATCGGAGTTGTCGTTTGACCCCGGGAGCTTAAAACGCATAGAAAATACTTTAATCGATTTAATTTAAAATTTGATCGTTTATTTCCATAACTCACGCATACGACCAAATTAGCTTCCGAAACACGTTCCATTATGTTCGGAACGTAGATAAAACCTTAGCAATGCCCGTCGGTACGCGTTGTTTGGAGATCGTTTGTTAAAGTTACTTTAAATGGATTTAATATTAAAATAATAATTATTAACATTTATATAAACAAGTTTAATTAGAGAACCCTAGATCTATTCTTCAGGCCGCCACTTCATATACTCCAATGGCCGAAAATCATCGACCTTCTCCTCCAATTTGCAATCAATCCATCAAGCAATCGCGAAAACTTCCAACTGGAATGTCTTAGAGGGCGGGGAGAGCTTCACATCCAACGGTGGATCTTGTTTATAGTCGTCGTTTAGTGGTGCAATTTTGTACCATGCGGCATGCGTTCGAGCTCGTCTTCATGACGAAGAAGGTGACCGAGCTTCATGAAATTTGGCATGGAGGTTGAGGCGATGGAGGGCTTCGAGATGGAGGTATTGGATCGTGGTCTCGGCGAGCATGGTGGAATCGACAATTAGGGTTTGAGATGGTTTTGGGTTCGGCAACTGTGTATTCGCGTGCTTGAGGAAGAAAGGAGGGATGGCCTTGATTTCATTCTGTAGGATGTGCGGCCGTGATTGTTTTGGGTAATAAAAATAAAAATAAAAAGAGGAATTTGTTTTAAATTTTATATTTAAACTTTGAAAATTCATATCTATTTCATACGTTATCAGATGTCGACGAAACTGGCAACGTCGGAATCGCAGAGACGCATACTACGCAGTGGAGCAGTTCTGGAATCGTTCCAAGCCAGTAAAAAAATTTAGGCTAAATCGAACGTCGTTCGATTTAATTTAAATTTGAACGCTCGTCGAAAACCCAAGGTGAGTTTAACTCACTCACATCTGGAATACTGGTTAATTTAAATAGTCAATATTTAAATGATTGCTTGATTTGTGAATATGATAATTATTATCAAATTGATTCGATATATATTGTTGTGCTAATATCTGTGGATGTAGGGAAAACAGGTTGGAGGGATCCAACTGGATCCCTCACAAATAGAAATTTATCTATATTCTATAATATATCACATTTATATTCGTTGATAAAATTATTTTAGAACCTGTTATGCTATGCTCTGTTTATTTACTATGATAGATAAATTGGAAATTTAATTGTGTTGTGCTCTAATTTGGAGAATACATCCTGGAAATTTAAATATAAATAAACTGGGTTAAAGAAAAATTAAAGAAATTCTTGAATAAAGAATCTAAAAGGAAATTAAATTCATGTGATTGGTTGATAATATGAAGTGTTTGAATTTGTGGTTTGGAAAGAGAATTAAGAATTGTTAAAAATAATAGCGAAATTTATTTTAAATAATGGGAAGTGTGCTTTCTCCTGGAAATTTTATTTTGTTTTTAAGAAAGCTTCAAATTATAAATTTGCAGTTTAAATATGTCTAGAATATTTTTAGAAAGAAATATTATTTTAAAATGCTTTTAAGTGTAAGAAAATATTTGATTAAGTAATTATGGTATTTAATTATTTTTTTGAAAAAAAGTAATGTAGTATTAAGTTTTCAAAAGAAATTTTAAAATGGATATTTGATTTAATAACCTTATTTTAAAAGTTAAATTTTATTTAAAATACTTAGGAAACCCCTACATATTTCCTTAAGTATTATTTTCAATTAAATAATTTCTAGAGCTTTATTTAAATATTTTAAACGTATATTTGTAATGATTTCCAGGAAATAGCAATGTGTTTAAAATAAAAGTAGCTATTTTTTAAGTATGGAAAGGATTTTACGAGATGAACGTAAAATTGAATTAGGATAAAACGTGTTAGATTGATAAAAAGAATTCTTTGGTTATTCTATTAAGGAAGTGTATTTCCCTGAAAGCCAAGTACGTTTTTTTAAAATAGATTTTTGATACGTTAGAGTTTGAAGTTATATTAAAGAATTATTTCAAGAAAGATTATTTAAGTTGTAAGAATTTTAAAAGTAAATATATATCAAAGTAGTTATAGAAGTAATTATTTTTAAAGGATAATTAGAATTTTGTTTAAAGAATGTTATTATTATTTATACTTTATAAAATGGTTCTATATGAAAGATAATCAATTAAAGTTTTATTTAAAACTTGTCTAGAATTTCATAGCTCTATTTCAAGATCTAGTATGACTTAACTTATTTTAAGGAAAATGGTTTATATTTTATAAAGCAGTTTGATGCGAAATATTTTCAAAGGTGTGTGTGTGTGTGTGTGTCTATATATATATATTTAAAATCAAGTATGTAAGAAGTTTTAATATGAATGTTTTAATGTATTTTCAAGAATAAAGTATTTAAATTATTTTAAATCTTAAGTATGGGTACTTGGATGTTTCAAAGGAAGTAAAGATTTGGAAATCTATTCCATGAGAAGAATTGGATTTGAAAAGTGTTTCAAAGGGATTTTGAAAATGGAAGCATATCTTTTAAAGATATATTTGAGGAAAAAAATAATGTGGGAATTATTTATTGTGTGATGGATGCTTATGGATGTTAATTGATAGTTAAATCACCAACTATCAATATTGGACAAATGCGTTGATCGTTTCGAAGAGACCAGGATCGAGAATTATTTCTCGAAAACCACTTCGTTCCAGTTTGTACGTTTCGTGGAAAAACATGTTTGGGGTCGAAGATGGAGCAGTAATGTGCAAGGGCTAGTTGCTACTAATCCTGAGGATATTTCCAAAATGGATGTAGTAGGAGTAGTGCCTTCAGTTCCATTCGAAACCGAGACGGACTTGTGTGGACGAATGCTTTCGGAACATTGTCAGGTGGGCATTGGGCATTCTAAGCGAAACGTTCTAAAAGGTAACGCTTAGCTCAAGCCTCATCAACCGGGAATGGATGAAAATCAGGGGATATGCAGCAAGGCTTGGTGGGCAGCACCCATTTCCAGGTAAGGTCATTCCTGTCTAGATGCCCCTTTTATTTCGGCTTAGTGGTGCGATTTCTGATCCCAACCGTGGGGTGATCTTACTCGGGACTATCCAGTAAGGGGTAGTTCGGTCCTTGTGTGCAGGGGATCGGGCGTGGTTCACGGTACGCTGATCTCGACCAGGTACTATGACAGGTGGTACCCCAATGCCTAGTCATTGTTGGAAATCCATTCTCCCTACGCGCCTTTTATGAGTTTTGTTTGTATTACCCACTCTGTGGCTAGTAGCTGGAATTTAATAGATGTAACAATTTGGGCTATTTTAAAAGTATTTGTAAATAGACCATATTATAATATCAGAGGATTTCTATAAAAAAAAATAGCTATCGTAAGGTAAAAACCCGACATGTTTATTTATGGCATGGTCTTACGAGATGCTTTTGTTTTCAAAAGGATTTTTGAAAATTTAATAATCAACTTAGATGCATTATTATCAACTGGTATTCCACACTGACTCGGGTGTTATTTCATTATAATGCTCGGGTCAGACCGAGTATTATATATTCAGGATAGGATGCTTTGGAGCAAGAGAGGAGCTAGAGTCTGAGACGTATTATCCGTACTTATATATATATATATCCGCTGCTATGATTGTATGGAATTGTCTGACTGGTAAATGTTGTTTGTATGAGATACTCTGATGATATGATGTATAAAACAGATACAGATTCATTTTGTGTAAAGATCTATTATTTACTATTATATTTTATTCCGTTGCGACTGTGAGATTCTGATATTGTTTAGTTTCTTCTTCTTCTTATCACTTCTTCTTTAACCTAAGGGTTTGTATTTCTGTTCCATTTGAGTTAATTGATGTAGAATAGTATTGACTCAAGGGGTACGGATTTGCGGGCTGTTACAACGATCTTCGTAGCTTATAGAAATATGCTGTTGAACTTTGATATGGAGCATGTTTTGCTCTAGATTTTCATAGTGAAATCATTACATGGGTACAAATTTGAGACTTAACTTTCTCATACCTTATCCAATTTGCATGAATATTTTTCCAATTTAAAGTATAAATGTTGAAATTTATGCATGTCAAATTTCAGATCATTTTGATCTATATAGCTGATAGAAACATGTTGTCAAACTTTGAAACGGTGCATGTTCTGCTCCATCTGTTGAGAGAGATATCTAGCCATGAATCCAACTTTTATAGCTTGTATCTCTCTCATTTCTTGTCAGATTGTGTCCATTCTGTTTTTTGAGATTATTGTTGTTGAACTCTATACTTGTCAAATTTCAGGTCATTCCGACGTCTGTAGCTTATAGAAATTTGCTATCGAACTTTGAATCAGAGCATGTTTTGCGCCAGCTAAATTTCTGAATTATTTTTACACAGATTTCTAAAGGAAATTTCGGTGTTGTTTTTTATCAGCTTGATCCCAAAATGGAAGAGCAAACATTACCACTAATTTATATTTCGGATTGGTGAGGTTTTAGGCTATTTTCGTATGTCGATATCATGAATGATTTCGTGAATTTGTAGACACTTTACACGTTTTTATAAATCGATTTTTAAAAGATTTTCTCTGTATATACTATTTCTTTAGGATAAACGTTTTCTAAGTTGTTTTAAAGTTATAATTATTTCAAAGCTATATAATATACATTATTTTTCAAAATATTGATATATTCAAAGAAAAAATTCCAAATGATTTCAAAATTGTTTTAAAAATCCGTTTTCTCGAACCAAGTATATTTTCTTATATAAAACCACACGATTTTGCACTCTTCGAGTGTATGAGAAAGAGAATTAAATGATTTAGTAAAACATGTGGTATGGGACATGTGTGCTTATGTGATATCCTTGAAATTTGGCAATATAAATTTAATAATCTGTGTTAAAAATTAATTTGATTTGGTAATTTTTGATAATAAATTTTGAATTGATCTAATAATCGTCTTTTAATAAAGATTTAAATTGGAAGATTTTATCTTTTTAAAGCTAGTAAATTGTTTTCTATTTATAATATACAATTGTATATTTTGTAAATATAGAAGCTTTGGTTTGGAATTTAGTAAATGAATCAATTTTCTAATTTTAATTTATATTTGGTAAATTGGAAACTTTGATTTAAATTTAAAAAATTTCTTTTCAAAGCAATTTAATAAATATCTATATGGTTTATACTTAAGGTAAATCTTATTTATTTTAAAATTTTATTTAAATAACTTAAAAATGAATTTAAATTAGATTAACATCAAAGCTTTGTTTTATTTTATTTTTTTTAAATATTGCTTGAAATTATGCGTAAGAATTTATATTTAGAATTTACAAATGATCTTAATTTATTGAGTAACGTAAGTAAATTATAATCTCTTTTATAAATCATTTTAAATATTTTAATTTGTTATTTTCAGATAATAAGTATAATACCTTGTTTTTCATAAACATAAATGGATTTTGTAAGAAATAGAATTGTTATTTTTTTCTAAATTTAAATAAGAATTATATATGCATATATATATATAACTTGATTTTTAAAATTGGAGTTTTAATTTAATTTAAATATGGGTTTAATGTTTTGAAATTCAAAAGAATAAATACTTAAATTATTTTAAATAATCTTTTATTTATAAATTGTTTTGTTTCATTTCTCTTTAGATAAATAAAAAGAAATTTATATATACATAAGGAATAAATTAATATTTAAAAGTTTTTATAAACAATTTAAATTAAATTAAAATAATTAAAATTACATATGTTAATCTCTTAACACTTATATGTCATGTGTTGAAGCATATAATAAAAATCTTGACAAATGTTAAAAATTAAAACAAGTGTCCTTTTTAGTTTTCTTTTATTTTAATTGAATCAAAATCTACTTATATAAACCTATTGTTCCTCATTTTATCTTCTTTTCTATTCTTCTTTTTTTCAAACATGGGAGATCTTCAGCTAAAAAAATTGAAAATCTGCATCTTTCTTCAAACAGAAATTTTGATCAAAACAAATTCTGTTCAAAACAAATCCGTTTTCCCCTCAAAAATAAATCTAAAACCAAATCAAGAACCAATGTTTCCTCTAACCAAATCAAGCTACTAAATCTGGAAATCAACCTGATCAACAAAATTCTACAATCTCCTCCATTTCTGTATAAAAAAATTGCAATTCAATTTTGCGACATCTAAAACCTGCATGGAACTGACAGTCTCTGCTTTTCTGTTTTAAATCAACCAAGCCTGCATTCTTTCTGGAATCATGCATGCAGCAAGCATTTGCAGTAAAACAAGATTTAAGTCTTTAAAAAGCAAGCATGCAACTGAGTTTTAAGATCTAAAGTACCGCAGCAACTTAAAGTTTTGGGAATCAAAGAAATTCAGTTTCATACTCTTCAAAAGTGCTCTGCTCAAAAATTCTATGAGTAACATTTTTATTTAATAAACTTAAGTATAAATTAGTTGTTTGTTTACTTTGGAAATAAGTGTGTGGATGAATATGATGAAATGCTTTGAATATATGTATGGGTTTTTATGAATGTCTGCTTGCTGTTGAAAATGTGTTTTTTGGGCCTATTCTAGAATTCAGGTTTAAATCCTTATCAAATTCATGATCTCGTATTCAAAACCATGTTAAAGTTTAAGATTTAAACAAAGTATGTATGTATGTAATATAAGTTAAAGTTTTAATTTTATTTTGATATGAAATAATAATAATAATAAAACGATAATGTCTCTGGGAAACAAAAATATAATAGAACAACTTATGGAAGTGGTAATTTAATTTGCCAGATTCATTGATTAAAGTTTATAAACCAATTACAATATCAAAGACTTGAATTTTAAAAATAAAATTAGAAATTTTAGTTTGAAATTGATTGTGTATTTCTGGTTTAAGTAGAAATCATGTTGGGGGTTAGAACTGAAAACCTAGGAGGTCGGGATGGCCATGATTTTCTTTGGAGATGAGGTGATGATCAGGTAATCAGGGAAAAATGGTAGTAGGTGGATTAAAGCTTTGGGGGCGATTGTGATTTTGAATTAAAGTATTTAACCCTAGTTTCCTAGTTGATCGGTAATTTGGTCGATGCAAACTCTAGAGGTGATCGAGTTCACCCAAATCGAGGAGATTTATCGTGGGTTTCTTGTCGACGGTGGTAGTGAACGGTCAGGATCTCTGGTGGCCGGAATTTTGAGTTTGCAGCGAATTCCAGATTCGACATTGCTTCCTATTTTGAGCTCAAATTCTCATTTTTGATATTGTGCATCTGCAAATTGTTTGATAGTCGAGAATGCGTTGAAGGATGGTCGATGATTTACGCGAGTGGTCGAAGGTGACGACGGGGTTGGTGCAGGTGCACGGCGATCTTTGTGTATCGGTTTGTTTTGGGGAAATTGGGTTCTCGTGTTTTGTTCAGGATTGTTTCGGGTAAATTCGCATGTGGCTCAAAGTTGTGGGATGTTGGACTCGTAGTTGAAGTTGTTGTAGGCTCGGGTGAGTTTGTTGTTACAGGTTTGTGAAAAACCTTTTAGTATTTTAGTTTAATGATTTCATGATGAATGTGTTACTCGAGCTGTTTCGAGATTTGCTCGGGTTAGTTTTACTCGGATTAGAAACTTGCCCTGTTTCAAAAGTTAAACTAAAAATTTAAATTATTAAGCAGGGATTTAAAATATGTTTTAAATCTAATTTTAAATTATGGATTCAAGTTTTAATTTGAATCATAGTTGGAAATGAATAGGTTTTAAATTCAAATTTGTTTAAAATATTTTAAAGGGTTTATAGTTCAAAAATGTTTTTAAAGAAATTTGTATTTAAATTAGAAATTGAAATACATAAAAAATGTTTTAAGAAAAGTTTAAATTTGATTCAAATCTGAATTTGAATCTTTGTTTTAAGCTAAATTTAAATTTTATAAATTTAAGTATTTTAACAAATTTGAATGATTAAGAAAAATTTAAACGTTTTGAATTTAAAAAGGGAATTTGGTTTAAACTTTTGTAAAATTTATTTTATAAGAAAAGTATTAATTATCATTTAATGGTTTTAAATTGATTTTAAAACTTGTTGAAGTTAATTTACAATTTAGTGATTTGTTATGGATTTAATTATTAGGGTAATTAAATGGATAATTAATTTATATAATAAATTAATGAAATGGATAATTACTTAAAGAAGTTAAGGGTTTAAACTTAAGGTTTAAGATTAATTATTCTTAGAATAATTAACTTGTAATTTAAGAATAATTAATTAATGAGATTAGATTTTTAATTAATGATTAATAATTAATTAATCAAGTAATAAACGATTAATTAAGTTACAGTTAACACTTAATTAATTAAATAATTAAGGGTTAATGGGTTATTAATGGTTAATAAATTTGTAATTAATAATGATTAAAAAAGTTAATTACTTTAAAAATATATTTAATGATGTGTTTAATAGTTAATGAAGGTCATTAACTAAGAATTATTTAATAATTAATTAATGTGACTAATTCTTAATAATTAATTAGATTAATTAATTTAAAGATAATCATTTGTGTAAATTGTTAAGTATAATTACTTATGGAAGTAATTAAGGAATTAATTACTTATTGTAATTAATTGGGTTTAATTTGATTAAATAAGTTAATTAATTCATTTTAATTAATTTAGAATAACCATCTGGTGATTGTGGAGTATAATTACTTAATGTAATTTAATGAAGGGAAATTACTTAGGGAAGTAATTAATGGGTAATTACTGTACGTAATTAATTGGAGGTTATTTGTTGATGAAATTAATTAGAGATAATTAATTAAGGAGTAATTAATTTATTTGGTGAAGTAATTAAGGATAGATAATTACTTAATGGGGTTAATCAAGGGTGATCAATAATTATGGTTTAAATTAAGATTAATTATTTAATGTAATTAATTTAAATAAGGTGATTAATTAAAATGTAATAAGAGATCATTAATTAATATAATTAATGATGTAATTAAGATTAATTAATTAATTAAGACTAATTAATCAATAATAAGTGATTAAAGGTAATTAATTAATGTAATTAATTAAGAATTAATGAAATTAATTATAGAAGGAAGTAATTAATGATTAATTACTGTATTTGGTTAAGTATAATTAATTTGAGAAATTAATTAGTGGGTAATTACTTGAATGTAATTAAAGGTTAAATAATCAGGGATGATTAATTAAAATGAATAATTGATTGATGATTAATGAATTGATTGATAATTAATTAATAGTGATGTAAGCAAGATTTATATTGGTGAAGTAATTAATTTAATTCCTTTTAAATTAATTAGAAATGATGTAATTAATTTAGTTCATTTTAAATTAATTATATTTGGCATGATTATTAATCATTGCTTATGGATGGATGTTATTTGCCTTGAATGGTTTGAATCTCAGATATAAGATAAGTAATGTTGAATGATAGGGATGCATTGCTTGCATTGTGATGATGATTTGGATTATCTTTTGATAATGATAATATGGATTATCTGTTGTGTTGATTACCTATTATGAATCTGTGAATTATCTATCTGTGTGTATATAGATAATTGAATTGTTTTAAACTTTAAAACAACTTGGACCTAAAAGACACGCTTTGGATTTCGGTGAGACCGGGATCGGGTTTCCATATTTGGATATCCGAAAACCACATCGATCCAAATTAACGATAGCTCGTGAATCTCAAGTGAAGATGAAGATTCAAAGTGCAAGGGTTATCGTCGTTAACTCTGAGGGTGATTCCAAAATGAGTGTAACGAGATAATGCCTTCGGTTTCATTTGAACCCGGAACGAACTTGTATGGATTAAATGCTTTCAGAACATAGTTAGGTGGACGATGAGCATTCTAAGAGATGTGCTCTCTAGAGGTAATCGTAACCTCAAGCCTCATTAACCGGGAATGGCTAAAACATGGGAGGTGCAGCAAGGCTAGGTGGGTAGCACCCATTTCAGGACAAGATTTTTCCCTGTCTAGAAGTCCCTTTTATTCGGCTGTGTGGGGCGGCTGATTCGCGACAACTGTCGGGGTTGTCTTGTTCGGGACTATCCAGTAAGGGATGGTTCCGGCCTTGTGTTGTAGGGGAGTTAGGGTGGCCCCTCGGTACATTGATTTAGGCCACGTACTGTGACGGGCGGTACCCTAGTAGCCCTGCCGTTGTATGGAATCCAAAATCCAATAAGTGCCAACAGTTTTGATTGTATTGCCCACTTTTGTGGCTAGTAGCTAGAATTTAATAATGTAACAATTTCGGCTATTTCTTATTTACTTGAAAACCCTAGACCTATTACAATATCACTGGATTTCCTATTAAATATTTTGGTTAGCATGAGGTAAAAACTTTTTCATGTTTATGTATGGGAATTCTTACTTGATACCTTCCTTTTCAAAGGTTTTTCAAAAGTTAAGCAACTTTAACTTGTTACTCACACCAGACCCATGTCTGACCCGGTGTTTATTTTTGTTTTTCATAAACTCTTGGGTACTCAAATTTTTATGAGTAGCCAAGGGATTCAGGTTTGCTTTGACGAATTATGGAGGAGCAATGGAGCAGGAGGCTTCGACGTTAGATATATAGTTCCGCTGTGTGTTCTCTGTGTTGGTATCTCTTTGTTGAGTTGTAATAACTACACAGGTGTTTATAACTGTCTAGTATGTGATATATATTCTGTGTAACTCTGATTAGTGTTGTATACTATGTAATACTTATGTTATTAATATAATTTCTTCATTCCGCTGTTGAGATTCCGATGTGTTGTTTCTTCTTTCTTCTCTTTCTTTCTTTTTCCATCCCTTTCTTTCTTATTAATGATGCGTCGTTCTGAGGAGATGAATGGTTGTTCGTCATAGTTGGTATCAGAGCGATAGGTTGAGTGAATACCAAGGCATTGAAGTGTTTTCTTTCTTGAGAGAGCGTATTTGTAATTATATATATATATATATATATATGTATATGTATATATGTATTCATTTCTACCTATTTGTTGGGTTACCGTTTAGCTTTTCCAATATAAATTATAAAGGTAGATAAGGTAGTGGAGTGTGTGTAACACGACGACTACCGATGGTTGGAGTTTGAGTGTTGAGGTTGGAAGTGTAACTTTCGAGACTGTAGACCAAATACTGTCTCGAGTGAGATGTGTAGAGTGTAGAGATTTCATCGATCTCGGAAGGTAACCTGTAAAGGTTCGTGTTAGGAACTGAGTTGATGATGTTTTGATGACAACAACCATATATAGTTATTATACTTTATTTTATAAAATTTATAATAACATTTCCATATAGATAGATATATATATGTATATAGGAAGTATATGCAGGTATCATCGAAGACTGATCAGTATAAAGACTCAAGCATCAAGATGAAGATTAGAGATTCAAGATTCAAGACTCTAGAGAATCAAGATTTCAAGATCTCAAGATAAGTGTCTAGTATTTTGTTAAAACTTCATAATAGCACTCTCATCTTTCTTCCAATTTTCTTTTGGGATGGAACCCAATTTCTATCGAAACCAGTGGCTTACAAACCCACGACAAGTAGCTTACAAACCTACGACAAGTGGCTTACAAACCCACGAAAATCAAAATCATTTAAACTACTTTGTACAAGTTCTCGAGTCCTATGGAGGAGCTCTGTAGGAAGGTTCTTGCAATTTCAGTTTGAATAGATTTTTCAAAATGTTTTTAAATCTATTTTCAAAATGTTTTGGCTTTCAAAATCATGTTTTCAAAAATATTTTCAAACTTTGTTTTAGCCTTGAAATATTCCTCTATTCTGATTCTAAAAACTTCTATTTTTAAAACATCAAAACTTATTCTGATTTTAAGTATTACTTATATAATTGACGGTCTATATCAATTATATATATATATATATATATATTTGAAATAATGTTTTATATTCATTCTCTATCTCAAAATATTGTTTAAACACTTTACTTTGCTTCAGAGAAGTTTCAACTTGTTTTAAATTCAATTGTCTTTACAAAACAACATCTCTATAATTTTGAACTAAGGGATGTCGACATAAGGGGATACCCCATGTCGACATGGTGACAGTTGGATTCAAAATTCCATTTTCAAAAGAAGTGTCCATTCATTCGAAAACCTTTCGCCAATGGTTATGACTGTTGTGCATCTATATAAAGGCTTCCAAAACGAATTTTTTTAACAACTACTTTCTTATTTTCTTCACTCTTTCTTCTCCACCATTTCATATCCATAAAACTTCATATTTTCAAGATCATGCCATCATTCTGCCAAATTCTCAATAGGAAATCATTTAGATACTCTCTCTATTTGATTCTCCATCATTCTACTAAAGATCAAAGTGCTATTCAGAGTTATAGGATTAATTTGTATTCAAAAAGTCCATAGAGTCTATCCATTCAAAAGGATTGTTATTAAGAAGTATTAGGGTGATCTTGTGTCCCGTAAATCAAGAGAGTTTACCCCAGACTCGGAGATAGGAGGGTTCCTCAAGGCCGTAGAAATTGAGGGTTGTAATTTGGATATTGGCTTATAAAAACCTGTACAAGGATATTGCCTTGGTGTAGGACTGGATGTAGGAGGATTCCGAACCAGTATAAAATCCGGTGTGTTCTTTCCTTTTACTTGCTTTACTTTACTATTTGCATTTGTTATATGTTCTTTGATCATTCTGTGTTAGAATTCTATTTAGATTTGTGTTGAAAGTTTTAATTTAGTCATATAGTTCATATATTCTTTAAAACATTATTCACCCCCCTCTAGTGCTATTTCTGCCTTAAGATCCTTAATCTCCATTCCTAACAATTGGTATCAGAGCATTGGTTTTCATTATTTTCATAATCTGAAATTTTGAAAAGTTTTAATGGCACAACACACTAATAATGTCACTCCTGTCACCACTACTTCTGTCAACACAAGCACTAACACTAGTTCATTTGTAGAAGGTCAGTCTACTGTCAGACCACCACTTTCTAATGGGAGTAATTATGCATATTGGGCATGTAGGATGAAAATTTATTTACAATCCATAAGTTTAGATACTTGGAATATGACACAAATTGAATATGTTGAACCAACTACTAATTTTGCCCAGTGGACTACTGAGCAAAAGACGGTTGCACAAAACAATTCTAAGGTTATGAATATACTATTTTGTTCACTAGATAGGAATGAGTTTAATAGAGTCTTTGTTTATAAGTCTGCATTTGAAATCTGGAAAACTTTGCAAGTAACTCATGAAGGAACAAGCAAAGTTAAACAGACTAAAATTTCCATATTAACTGACCAGTTTCAATTGTTTAAAATGCATGAAAATGAGTCCATTTCCGACATGTATTGTCGATTTCAAGATATTGTACATTCATTGATTGCTTTAGGAAAGGATTTCTCAGAAGAAGATCAAGTCAAAAAGATACTCAATTCACTCACTCCAGAATGGGATCAAAAGACACTTACTATTGAAGAGGCAAATGATGTTAGTCAAATGAAGATCGAAGAGTTAATCGGTAATCTAATGTCTTATGAAGTTCAACTACATGGGAGAAAAGAATCTAAGGCAACAGAAAAGAAATCGATCGCATTCAAAGCAACAACTGGAGATTCAGAACAAGATCGTGATGAATAAATTGCTTTCATGACCAGAAATTTCATGAAGTTTCTGAAGTATAGAAAGATGAATAACTTTAAAAGAAATAATCAAAGGAATTCTAGAAATACTTCGGAGAACAACAGCAATCACAACAACAACAACAACAACAACAATGGTGATAGATGCTACAACTGCAACAAAACAGGGCACTACAGATAGATTGTCCATATCCAGACAAACAGATATTTCAACCAAACAACGAGCAACTAAGGAAAAGAAAGAAGGCATATGCAGCAACTCTTGACGATTCAGATTCATCCAATGATGACGAGAAGAAAACTGATAATTCAAATCTGTGCTTCACTGCTATTCTCGAATCGGAGGACGATCGGAGTTTGGATCTAAAAATTGGTACACGTTTATTTTGATTTTATTGGATACTTGATTGTTTTGATTTTGTTTGCAATTTCTTGAATTTTCAAATTCAAAATCACCATTTGAAATTTGAATTTTTAAATTCAAAATAATATTATTTTAATAATATTTTAAATATTAAAATATTGTAATATTATTATACTTAATATTATTACTGGAATTATATATAGATATAGGATATAGATTAGTTTTCTTAAGATTTTAGGAATTTCTTAGATTTTAGAAAAAGACACCTCTTTTCAAATTCAACAGTCACATGTCGACATGCCAGGAAACTCCATGTCGACATGTCTCTCAGAAATTTGATTTCAAAATTTGAATTCAAACTTTTGAATTTCCCTCCACCTTTTCACTTACTTCAAATTCTGAAAAGATACCTCTTGACCAGAGAACATGACTTTAGGGAATCTATTTAATATACTTCTCTTATCATCTCTTTTCACTTTATTCTCATAATTCAAACTTTCTTCATTATCGTCTACTCCTTTCAAACACTCATCAATGGCTTCCTCAAGTACCCCATCAACTATGAGGCTGACCAAATCCATCAAAAATGATCTTTTTAATGACCCGCAGGCTACCAAAGCTTACATAAGTTATGTAAACTATGGTAAAGTCAATACGGGAAAATTTGCTATTTTTGATGACTTTCCTTCTTATGAAATCGATCAACTTTTTGAAGAAATCTCCATTCTTAGCTTGATTGATAACAAGCAAAATGATTTCGTTTGTTATCCAAACCTTGTCAAAATGTTTTATGCAAACCTAAACCGTGAATTTTATAATGGAAATGAAGATCAAATTTGGAGTAGTGTTAAAGGAACACTTGTTGTTATGGATTTCGATATTTTGGGTACTATTTTGGGTTGCAAATCTACCGGTATGAATCTCTCGCAATTTCAAATCAATGAAACCGATCAAGAGACTTTTCATCACATTTTTGAAAGCGATGACCACATGGATTTTAAGAATCGCTTTTTCCGCCCAAAAGCAAGAATTGTCAACCTTCTTATTCAACACGCCGTTATTCCTAGGTCGGGAAACTACAATAATCCCAACTCAAAAGTGTGTAAAGCTCTTTTTGCTATATTTGGAAAATATGATAATAATTGGGCACAAACTATTTTGGATGAGTTAAGACCCAAAAATTTTACTATGGGAGAAAACACTCTTTATCATGGAATTTATCTTACTTGGATTTTCAATTATTTTAGTGTGGATGTTAAAAAGGAAGAGTTTGTAAGTAGGAAAGTGTTCAATCATGGGAACATTTCCCTTATGAAAATCCCACTTATGTTTCAACCGAATGAAACACTTACCGAAAAGGAAGAGAGACTTGCTCACGAAGAGATGGAAGAAGAGGGAGAAGAAGTGGAAGAAGAAGGGGAAGGAATGGAAATTGAAGAAGAAGAGGAAGATGAAGAAACCTCTTTGGAAAGTATAGAGTATCCACATATCCCCGCCAATCCGTCCAACAAAACCATACTCAAGAACCAAAAGATACTTGCTCAAAACCAAAAGGTTCTTAAGAGATCTATTAGCAAGAAAATAGATAGAATCTCTACCAAGATCGACAAGTTCTTTGGGAAGATAGGCAGGAAACTTGGCTTGTCCTCATCATCATCTTCATCAAACTAATCCTAGCCATTATCTCTCTAGCTATCGTTTATCTATCTTTGTATTTTCTATTTTTTTGGTTAATATTATGTAATGTTAACTAATATAAGTAATGCTATCTTATTCTCTGTTTTTCAGCTTTATATATCTCTGATAGTTATTTATTTTAAGTTTATATAGGTCCACTAGTATAAAAATAAACTTAGAAATCAAAAATAACTCAACTTGGTCATTCCGTCTAGACCATGTCGACATGCCCCATCCCCCCATGTCGACATATAACAGTCAGAAAGTAGTTACAATTTCTAACTTCAAATTCTTGTATCTACCAAGTGACAATTCATTTTGAACAGCCATTAACTCTTATAAATACCTATTTCTTCCATAAAAACTTCTCTACCTCCATTTCTATTCATCTCCTCTCATACTTCAACTTATTTCTTAAATTATGGCTTCTCCAATTAAGAATTTAAGTGAAAATCTTGAATAAACTCTTACTTCTTTCAAGAATATTCTCTATTTTATACATAGAAATCAAAGGCACTTAGAATTAATCCAAATGTAGATGATCAAAGAGCAAGAGAGACACTTCGACGCACTTCGTTGGATGATCTCAAGCCTTAGCAAAGACGAATCCGAAGCAAATCCACCGGTCACTCTCGACAAAGATAATTGGGATGTTATGAAAACTGATCCTATCTTTGGAGAAGATGGATGGGTGGAAGTCCCAAGGAATGTCTGATCATTATGTATGTTTGTTTGATTGATTTGATTTGATTTAGATTTGATTGGGATTTGATTGAATTGTTTACTTAAGTTTGATTTGGATTTGGTTTGTATATAACTTCATATACTATACATGATTGGTTTTCTATGTATGATATTGATTTGATTGTCAAGTTACACTTATATATATACTCACACACTTGATCACTTACACGTCCACTTTACACTTTTATTCTATATATACTTGATTATCTTAGAACAGGTAAATCTTTTATTCCTTTTTGCTGATGTCAAAGGGGGAGAAAGTTATAAAAATATACGTGCTTTGTGTAAGGGGGAGTTATGGAATAAAAGGGAGTTGTAGTTTTAAGAAGAAGTCATGGAGTAAGGGGGAGTTATGGAGAGTTACGGTATGGTAAGAATATTTTATAAATAAAGGTTGTCATCATCAAAAAGAGGGAGATTGTTAGGAAATGAGTTGATGATGTTTTGATGACAACAACCTTATATAGTTATTACACTTTACTTTATAAAATATATTCTAACATTTCCATATATACATATATACATATATATATATATATATATATATATATCTATGTATGTATGTATGCATATAGGAAGTATATGCAGGTATCATCGAAGACTGGTCAGTATAAAGACTCAAGCATCAAGATGAAGATTAGAGATTCAAGATTCAAGACTCTAGAGAATCAAGATTTCAAGATCTCAAGATAAGTGTCTAGTATTTTGTTAAAACTTCATAATAGCACTCTCATCTTTCTTCCAATTTTCTTTTGGGATGGAACCCAATTTCTATCGAAACTAGTGGCTTACAAACCCACGACAAGTAGCTTACAAACCTACGACAAGTGGCTTACAAACTCACGAAAATCAAAATTATTTAAACTACTTTGTACAAGTTCTCGAGTCCTATGGAGGAGCTCTGTAGGAAGGTTCTTGCAATTTCAGTTTGAATAGATTTTTCAAAATGTTTTCAAATCTGTTTTCAAAATGTTTTAGCTTTCAAAATCATGTTTTCAAAAATATTTTCAAACTTTGTTTTAGCCTTGAAATATTCCTCTATTCCGATTTTAAAAACTTCTATTTTTAAACATCAAAACTTATTCTGATTTTACATATTTACTTATATAATTGACGGTCTATATCAATTATATATATATATATTTAAAATAATGTTTTATATTCATTCTCTATCTCAAAATATTGTTTAAACACTTTACTTTGCTTCAGAGAAGTTTCAACTTGTTTTAAATTCAATTGTCTTTACAAAACAACATCTCTATAATTTTGAACTAAGGGATGCCGACATAAGGGGATACCCCATGTCGACATGGTGACAGTTGGATTAAAAATTCAATTTTCGAAAGAAGTGTCCATTTGTTCGAAAACGTTTCGCCAATGGTTATGAATGTTGTGCATCTATATAAAGGCTTCCAAAACGAATTTTTTTAACAACTACTTTCTTATTTTCTTCACTCTTTCTTCTCCACCATTTATATCCATAAAACTTCATATTTTCAAGATCGTGCCATCATTCTGCCAAATTCTCAATAGGAAATCATTTAGATACTCTCTCTATTTGATTCTCCATCATTCTACTAAAGATCAATGTGCTATTCAGAGTTATAGGATTAATTTTATTCAAAAAGTCCATAGAGTCTATCCATTCAAAAGGATTGTTATTAAGAAGTATTAGAGTGATCTTGTGTCCCGTAAATCAAGAGAGTTTACCCCAGACTCGTAGATAAGAGGTTTCCTCAAGGCCTTAGAAATTGAGGGTTGTAATTTGGATATTGGCTTATAAAAATCTGTACAAGGATATTGCCTTGGTGCAGGACTGGATGTAGGAGGATTCCGAACCAGTATAAAATCCGGTATGTTCTTTCCTTTTACTTGCTTTACTTTACTATTTGCATTTGTGATATGTTCTGTGATCATTCTGTGTTAGAATTCTGTTTTGATTTGTGTTGAAAGTTTTAATTTAGTCATATAGTTCATATATTCTTTAAAACACTATTCACCCCCCCTCTAGTGTTATTTCTGCCTTAAGATCCTTAATCCGCATCCCTAACAGTTCGGAGTCTATCTTTGAAGTTGGATGTGTTGAATTTGGATTTGTCAGTTTAGCAGAAGTGTGTGATGGTATTTTGATACCTAAGGAGGTAGTAGCTGCGTGATGTGATGCAGTGAATATGGATGTCTCCGAAGATGTTTTCTTTGGAACAAGTTTTAGGATGTGTGTCTGCTTCGGTGATGTGGAAGAGTTCAGCTGGTTGTTTGTGTTTGGCTTTGAGGTCTGAGTTTGTCGAAGAGCTTTGAATTAAGAAGTTTTTGGTTTCGGTGTTAGCAGTACAGCTCGGAGTGTTCTGTGTGCTAGCAGGAAGTTTTCTAGCTGAACAATTTTTCTGAAGACGGAGTTCAAAAGCAGCAGAGTGGATCCATTTCTTCGATAGATTGGCTAGTTAAGCGTAAGCTGTTCTGATTGGTAATGAGAGAATAGTTTTCTTTGGATATTGGACTGGTTGATCGCAAAAGTGACTTGCGATAGTTTGAGTGTTCTCTTGAGTTATCAGAAGATTGTCCGTATCTGGAGGTCGAGTTTTCTTATCGACTGGATTCCAGGAGTGACACTGGTGCTTCAGTTTAGTAGTAGGATCAGGTGGGGCATCTGAGTTTTCTTTAATGGATCTGTTGAACTATATTTCTGAGATGTGTTGTCAAGTTTGTGCTCATGTTCTTCATCAGCATTTTCTTCTACTCCAGATCAGAGTTGTGCAGCGGAAGTAGTTTGGAAGTGCTTTTGTTTCCGGATAGGAGAAGTGAGTTAGTCTTCTGATGTTTGTGGAGTAGAGTTGGTGTTCTTGATTTGAGAATGATCTTGAGGAGATCATTTTGTTGGGCTGTTTTGGTCCAGTTTGTTTCTAGGGACATCAGCAAAGGTTGAGCTGATCGGGAGAGATGAAGGCAGCCCAGGATTGTCAGAACTGTTCTGTGAATAAGAGACGAAGGAATTTGGATTCTGGAGTCGGAGATTTGATTTTGGGTAAGTTTTCTCCGATTTAAGGAGCTATAAGATTGGGTAAGACTGGGTGAGTCAGCTCCGAGGTGTTTTGGATATTTTCTGTGATCTTGTGAGGTTTAATGTTTGATTTTCAAGGTTGAATTGTCAGTTTGGATAACTGGGATTCGATGTGTTTCATGTATATCTAAGGGAGTACGTGTATGATCTATCTCTGGTTGTAGAACCAAGATTTCAGGAGGATGTGTTTATTGAGTCAGACTTGTTTGTAGTCTGATATCCTGTTTAGTTTTGTAAGTCTAGTTGAGTACGAGCTCTGTAGCTTAGTAGTATTGATTGTTTGGAATCTATAGAGCGAGTATCCTGATATTTATACCGGGGAAACTCGAGGAAACTCTATCTAGAATTTTGTCTGGATAGTTAGATTTGTTTGTTTGAATGAATTGGTTGCTATGGTTGTTAGCATATATTTGATAATATATGCTTGTGTTTTAAAATAAAATCTTAAGATAAATTATTAAATTACATTTGCTTTTAAATTTCAGGGACAAAATTCTTTTAAGGGGGAAGGAATGTGATATCCCAAAAATTTGGCAATATAAATTTAATAATATGTGTTAAAAATTAATTTGATTTGGTAATTTTTGATAATAAATTTTGAATTGATCTAATAATCATCTTTTAATAAAGATTTGAATTGGAAGATTTTATCTTTTTAAAGCTAATAAATTGTTTTCTATTTATAATATATAATTGTATATATTGTAAATACATAAGCTTTGGTTTGGAATTTAGTAAATGAATCAATTTTCTAATTTTAATTTATATTTCATAAATTGGAAACTTTGATTTAAATTTAACATTTTGCTTTTCAAAGCAATTTAATAAATATCTATATGGTTTATACCTAAGGTAAACCTTATTTGTTTTAAAATTTTATTTAATTATCTTAAAAATGAATTTAAATTAGATTAACATCAAAGCTTTGTTTTATTTTCTTTTTTTAAATATTGCTTGAAATTATGTGTAGGAATTTAAATTTTCAGTTTACAAATGATCTTAACTTATTGAGTAACAGAAGTAAATTATAGTCTCTTTTATAAATCATTTAAAAAAAAATTAATTTGTTATTTTCAGATAATAATTATAATACCTAGTTTTTCATAAACATAAATGGATTTTGTAAGAAATAGAATTGTTATTTTTTTAAATTTAAATAAGAATTATATATGCATATATATAACTTGATTTCAAAATTGGAGTTTTAATTTAATTTAAATTTGGGTTTAATGTTTTGAAATTCAAAAGAATAAATACTTAAATTATTTTGAATATGCTTTTATTTATAAATTGTTTTGTTTAATTTCTCTTTAAATAAAAAAAAAAGAAATTTATATATACATAAGGAATAAATTGAGATTTAAAAGTTTTTATAAACAATTTAAATTAAATTAAAATACTTAAAATTAGATGTGTTAATCTCTTAACACTTATATGCCATGTGTTAAAGCATATAATAAAACATCTTGACAAATGTTAAAAATTAAAACAAGTGTCCTTTTTAGTTTTTTTTTCTTTTATTTTAATTGAATCAAAATCTACTTATACAAACCTATTGTTCCTCATTTTATCTTCTTTTTTATTCTTATTTTTTTCAAACATGAGAGATCTGCAGCAAAAAAAAATAAAAATTTGCATCTTTCTTCAAAACAGAAATTTTGATCAAAAAAAATTCTGTTCAAAACAAATCTGTTTTCCCCTTAAAAATAAATCTAAAACCAAATCAGAACCCAATGTTTCATCTAACCAAATCAAGCTACTAAAATCTGAAAATCAACCTGATGAGCAAAATTCCGCAATCTCATCCATTTCTGTATAAAAAAAATCAAATTGCAATTCAATTTTGCAACATTTAAAACCTACGTGCAACTGAAGGTCTTTGCTTTTCTGTTTTAAATCAACCAAGCCTGCATTCTTTTTGGAATCATGCATGCATCAAGCATTTGCAGTAAAACAAGATTTAAGTCTTTAAAAGCAAGCATGCAACTGAGTTTTAAGATCTAAAGTACTGTATCAACTCAAAGTTTTGGGAACCAAAGCAATTCAGTTTCATACTTTTCAAAACTGCTCTGCACAAAAATTCTACGAGTAACATTTTTATTTAATAAACTTAAGTATAAATTAGTTGTTTGTTTACTCTAGAAATAAGTGTGTGGATGAATATGATGAAATGCTTTGATTATATGTATGGGTTTTTATGAATGTCTGCTTGCTGTTGAAAATGTGGTTTTTCGGCCTGTTTCAGAGTTCAAGTTTAAATGATGATCGAATTCGTGATCTCATATTCAAAACCATGTTAAAGTTTAAGATTTAAACAAAGTACGTATGTAATATAAGTTAAAGTTTTAATTTTATTTTAATATGAAATAATAATAATAATAATAAAAACTGTAATGTCTTTGGGAAACAGAAATATAACAGAACAACTTATGAAAGTAGTAATTTAATTTGCCAGATTCATTGATTAAAGTTTATAAACCAATTACATTATCAAAGACTTGAATTTTAAAACTAAAATTAGAAATTTTAGTTTTAAATTGGTAGTGTATTTCTGGTTTAACTAGAAATCATGTTTGGGGTTAGAACTGACGACCTAGGAGGTCAGTGTGGCCATGGTTTTCTTTGGAGATGAGGTGATGATCAAGTAATCAGGGAAAAATGGTAGTAGGTGGATTAAAGCTTTAGGGCGATTGTGATTTTGAATTAAAGTATTTAACCCAAGTTTCTTAGTTGATCAGTAATTTGGTCGACGCAAACTCTAGAGGTGATCGAGTTCACCCAAATCGAGGATATTTATGGTGGGTTCCTTGTCGAATGTGATGGTGAATGGTCAGGATCTCTAGTGGCCGGAATTTTGAGTTTGAATCCAGATTCGACATTGCTTCCTGCTTTGAGCTCAAATGCTCGTTTTTGATTTTGTACATCTGCAAGTTATTTGATGGTCGGGAATGCGTTGAAGGATGGTCGATGAATTACGCGAGTGGTCGCGAGAGATCGGAGGTGACGGCGGGGTTGGTGCAGGTGCACGGTGAACTTTGTGTATTAGTTTGTTTTGGGGAAATTGGGTTCTCATGTTTTGTTCAGGATTGTTTCGGGTAAATTCGTGTGGCTCGAAGTTGTGCGATGTTGGACTCGGAGTTGAAGTTGTTGTGGGCTCGGATGAGTTTGTTGTTACAGGTTTGTGAAAAACCTGTCAGTATTTTAGTTTAATGATTTCATGATGAATGTCTTACTCGAGTTACTCGAGTTATTCTGAGATTTGCTCGGGTTAGTTTTACTCAGATTAGAAACTTGCCATGTTTCAAAATTTAAACTAAAAATTTAAATTATTAAGCAGGGATTTAAAATACGTCTTAAATCTAATTTTAAATTATGGATTCAAGTTTTAATTTGAATCATAGTTGGAAATGAATAAGTTTTAAATTCAAATTTGTTTAAAATACTTTAAAGGGGTTTATAGTTTAAAAATGTTTTTAGAGAAATTGGTATTTAAATTAAAAATCGAAATATAAAAAAATGTTTTAAAAAAAGTTTAAATTTGATTCTAATCTGAATTTGAATCTTTTTTTTAAATTAAATTTATATTTTATAAATTTAAGTATTTTAACAAATTTGAATGATTAAGAAAAATTTAAATGTTTTGAATTTAAAAAGGGAATTTGGTTTAAACTTTTGTAAAATTTCTTTTAAGAAAAGTATTATCTATCATTTAAAGGTTTTAAATTGATTTTAAAACTTGTTGAAGCTAAATTATAATTTAGTGATTTGTTATGGATTTAATTATTAGAATAATTAAATGGATAATTAATTTATATAATAAATTAATGAAATGGATAATTACTTAAAGAAATTAAGGGTTTAAACTTAAGGTTCAAGATCAATTATTCTTAGAATAATTAACTTGTAATTTAAGAATAATTAATTAATGGGATTAGATTTTTAATTAATGATTAATAATTAATTAATCAAGTAATAAAGGATTAATTAAGTTACAGTTAACACTTAAGTAATTAAATAATTAGGGGTTAATTAATGGGTTATTAATGATTAATAAATTTGTCATTAATAGTGATTAATATAAGTTAACTACTTTAGAAAAATATTTAATGAATTTTTTAATAGTTAATAAAGGTCATTAACTAATAATTATTTAATAATTAATTAATGTGATTAATTCTTAATAATTAATTTGATTAATTAATTTAAAGATAATCATTTGTGTAAATTGTTAAGTATAATTACTTATGAAAGTAAATAAAGAATTAATTACTTATTGCAATTAATTGAGTTTAATTTGATTGAATAAGTTAATTAATTCAGTTTAGTTAATTTAGAATAACCATTTGATGATTGTGGAGTATAATTACTTAATGTAATTTAATGAAGGGAAATGACTTAGGGAAGTAATTAATTGGTAATTATTGTTTGTAATTAATTGAAGGTGATTTGTTAATGAAAGTAATTTGAGTACAATTACTTTGTGAATTAATCAAGGGATTAATTAGAGATAATTAATTAAGGTGTAATTAATTTATTTGGTGAAGTAATTAAGGATAGTTAATTACTGAATGGGGTTAATCAAGGGTGATTAACAGTTATGGTTTAAATTAAGATTAATTATTTAATGTAATTAATTTAAATAAGGTAATTAATTAAAATGTAATTAGAGATCATTAATTAATATAACTAATGATGTAGTTAAGATTAATTAATCAATAATAAGCGATTAAAGTTAATTAAATAATGTAATCAATTAAGAATTAATGTAATTAATTATAAAGGGAAGTAATTAAAGATTAATTACTGTGTTTGGCTACGTATAATTAATTTGAGAAATTAATTAGTGGGTAATTACTTGAATGTAATTAAAGGTTAATTAATCAGGGATGATTAATTAAAATAAATAATTGATTAATGATTAATTAATTGATTGATAATTAATTAATAGTGATGTAAGCAAGATTTATATTGGTGAAGTAATTAATTTAATTTATTTTAAATTAATTAGAAATAATGTAATTAATTTAATTCACTTTAAATTAATTATATTTGGTGTGATTATTAATTATTGCTTATGGATGGATGTTATTTTGCCTTGAATGGTTTGAATCTCAGATATGAGATAAGTAATGTTGAATGATAGGGATGCATCGGCTGCGTTGTGATGATGATTTGGATTATCCTTTGATAATGATAATATGGATTATCTGTTGTGTTGATTACCTATTGTGAATCTATGAATTATCTATCTATGTATATATAGATAATTGAATTATTTTAAACTTCAAAACAACTTAGACCTAAAAGACATGCTTTGGATTTCGGTGAGGCCGGGATCGGGTTTCCATATTTGGATAACCGAAAACCACATCGATCCAAATTAACGATAGGTAGTGAATCTGAAGTGAAGATGAAGATTCAGAGTGCAAGGGTTATCGTCGTTAACTCTGAGGGTGATTCCAAAATGAGTGTAACGAGATAATGCCTTCGGTTTCGTTCAAACCCGAAACGAACTTGTATGGATTGAATGCTTTGAGAACATCGTCAGGTGGACGATGAGCATTCTAAGGGATGTGTTCTCTAAAGGTAATCGTAGCCTCAAGCCTCGTCAACCGGGAATTGCTAAAACAGGGGAGGTGCAGCAAGGCTAGGTGGGTAGCACCCATTTCAGGACAAGATTTTCCCATGTCTAGAAGTCCCTTTTATTCGCATGTGTGGGGCGATTGATTCGCGACAACTGTCGGGGTTGTCTTGTTCGGGATTGTCCAGTAAGGGATGGTTCCGGGCTTGTGTTGAAGGGAGTTAGGGTGGTTCCTCGGTACGTTGATCTAGGCCACGAACTGTGACGTGCGATACCCCAGTAGCCCTGCCATTGTATGGAATCCAAAATCCAATAAGTGCCAACGGTTTTGATTGTATTACCCACTTTTGTGGCTAGTAGCTGGAATTTAATAATGTAACAATTTCGGCCATTTCTTATTTACTTGAAAACCCTAGACCTATTATAATATCACTGGATTTCCTGTCAAATGTTTTGGTTAGCGTAAGGTAAAAACTTTTCCATGTTTATGTGCGGGAAGTCTTACGTGATACCTTTCTTTTCAAAGGTTTTTCAAAATTTAAGCAACTCTAACCTGTTACTCACACCAGACCCATGTCTGACCCGGTGTTTATTTTTGTTTTTCATAAACTCTTGGGCACTCAAATTTTTACGAGTAGCCAAGGGATTCAGGTTTGCTTTGACGAATTATGGAGGAGCAATGGAGCAGGTGGCTTCGGCGTTAGATATATAGTTCCGCTGTGTGTTCTTTGTGTTGGTATCTCTTTGTTGAGTTGTATTGAGTTGTAATAACTAGACAGGTGTTTATAACTGTCTAGTATGTAATATATATTCTGTGTAACTCTGATTAGTGTTGTATACTATGTAATACTTATGTTATTAATATGATTTCTTCGTTCCTCTGTTGAGATTCTAATGTGTTGTTTCTTCTTTCTTCTCTTTCTTTCTCTTTCTATCCCTTTCTTTCTTATTAATGATGCGTCATTCTGTGGAGATGAATGGCGGGTCGTCATAATTTAATTTTTCGGTTAATTCCGGACATGTTCGTTTGAAGTTATAGGCCTTCGGGTTAGCATTTTTGATTCCCATTCTTTGGCGTGTTTTGAGATTTGTGAATTCTATTTTAGGAATTATCTGAGATTGCCAATCTTTGGCGAGCTTTGAGGTTTGAGATCTCCTATTTTAAGAGTTATGGTCGATGAGAACCATTATGATGTCTTTTGTACTTGCCATGATATGAGGCAAGTTATGAGCTTTCTTAGGTTTATGATTTTGATGATGATGTTTTCTAATGCGACATTGACTAGCAGTTAGTAAAACATTGAGTGAGAATGTATGGTATGGGATGCACTATTAATGCTTTTCGGGTTCCTATCTGAGAGTTTGAGACACATTCACGAGTTATGCCGGTACTATAAACCTTCGGGCCATCATGAGGATTATATGACTTTGGTCACCATGAAATATATGTGACTTCGGTCACCATGAATTTATGTGACATCGGTCACCACGAGTTATGTGACTTCGGTAACCACAATTATGACCTTCGGTCCACGAGATAGGTAACTAATATATAGTACTGGACATGAGTTTAGCATGTGCAGCTTTGCTTTAGCATGCAATCGGGGATTTGGATCCAATCCGGGCTATTTTTTGAGTTTTTAATTTTATGATTTCACCATTTCAATTTGTATTTTATAGCCTAGAGCTATATGAGAATTTATTTATATGTGTTGATTACATTTATGAGGTTTTGAACACTTAATTGAGTTCCACGAGTTATGAGACATTGTGATGTTTTGAACTATTTATCGAGTTCCATGAGTTATGAGGTTTTTGAAGATTTATGTGGTTTCCTTCTGACTTTTTATATGATTTTATCGAAATTTATATTTCGACTAGCTTTTAAGAATGAAATATTTTCATTGAATTGATGTTATTCATGAGTTAAGCATTAAGGTGAGTATGTATTTCCATAACTTGGAATTTGAGTAGAATTATAATCTTAGCATTCCTTTTTTGATTAAAGAAATCTATCCCGTTATGAGAAAATATATCCTATTATCATTGCTAATTATCAAGTTCAAGTTAGACTGACCTGTGTATTCATTACTCGGGTCATACCGAGTTGTGGGTTAGTTTTCTTGGCTTTGCTTGGTGGTTCCCTATGGATCCATATATCGACCCTATATGTAACGACCCAGAATTTTTGATAATTAAAATTTGAATATTTAATTAATTTTAAATATTAATAAGTGAATTTATAAGTCAAATAAATTTTATTTTTGAATTTTTGGATTTAATTGAATAATTAAATCGATAATTTAATATGTTAAATTATGGAAATAATTGAAAATTGAGTTAAATATGATTGAAAATGATTTGTAAAATTTTATTTTATCATATTAAAGTTAGAACGATATTTTAGAACTTTTAAAATCGAATTAAAAGTTAATTTGTGAAAATTGAATATTTTAATATTTAAATCGACTAGTGAAAATAGTCAATTTTTGAACAGTCTCAGAATTGAACGAAACCAGTTCCATTGGATCCGTAATAGTTAGTTATTACCGGATTTCAATTTTCGTGTCAATCGGAGCTATCGTTTGATCGTGGCAGCTCGAAATGCATCGAATTATTTTTAATATTAATTTGGCGAGTTAAAATAGCCATTTTTCAAAAAGTCTCGGATTTCGACGAAACCAGTTTCATCGGATCCGTAATGTGATATTATTGTAAGGTTTCAAATTTCGTGTCAATTGGATTTACCGTTTGTCCGGTACAAATTAAAACGCCTAGAAAATCGTTTAAATCGGTTTAATTTAAATCGAACGTTTATAGCCATAACTCGCACAGATGTTCGAATTAGCTTTCGAAACCTGTTCCATTGTGTCCGGAACGCGGGATAAACCCTAGGAACATCAGTTTCGGCGTGTAAATCGGAGTTCGGAATTTTCGGATGAATAGTGATTGAAAATCACCTATAAATACCCCCATAAATCACAAGAAAAATAAAAAAAATTCTAAACCTAACCCTAATTTCATCTTGTAGCCGCCAGTTAATAACCTAAGGCCAAAATTTGTTCGTCTTCTCCCCTCGATTAATCCAAATCCATCAACAATTAGACGAAACTTCCAACAGCAAAGATGTAGAGCATCACGAGCTCTACGTTCTCATCGGTGATGATCAGATAATATTGAGTCGATCGACGGCAATTTGCAGTTGAACACGTGAACTTTGCACACGTTTTTCAAGCTAGATATAGGGCCGAGTGTCACAAGGCTTTGGCCGAGCATCAGGGTGGAGAAGGCGCTTCGAATGGTGGCGAGATGATCGGGTTTCGTCGTCGTTTAGGGGGCGCATGTATTAGGGTTTGTGAGTATTCTATGGGTTCGGCCTTTTGTTTGTCACCTGGGAGCCACGCGGGGAAGAAAGCAAGAAGGGCGGTCACGATTTTGTCAAGCGGAAAGCAACGGCTGATGTAGATTAGGTTATAAAATTTATAAGGAAAATGTAAATATTATTATTATTAAAATTGTATGATGTTTAAAACGATGTATCTTTGTCATTCGAGGTCCCAATTGCGCGAAACCAGCGGCGTTGGAATCGTATTGTCGAGCACTTCGCTATGGAGCCAGTTTGGAGTCGATCGGAGCTCGTTGGAATTTCGGGTAAAATTAAACGTTCGTTTAATTTTATTCGAAACGAATGTCGAAACCGGAAATAAAACCAAGGTGAGAACTTCTCACTCAATCGAATCGGTTTCGATTTTATTTTAAATAGTTAGATTTAAAATATTTGAATGCATGTTTGAAAAATGATTGATATCTATTGATTGTTAAATTAGACATTATGCGCCGTTAGTAAGAGGATGTTATTTATTAAAAACATATACCGCGAATATTTCATAAACAGTGAAATTGGTATTATATATAATAGCAATATATATATATTGGCATATGTATGTATTGGAGTTATTGATTTCCCGCATTTGTTTAGCGGATGAGACCCTATTGCGCCGTCTATTAAGCGGATAATATTTTAAATCCCATATACCGCGATAATTTCGTACTGGAGCGAAATTGGTATTGTGCTAATGTTTGTGGATGTAGGGAAACAGGTTGGAGGGATCCAACTGGATTCCTCAACAGTATTTATTTGATTATGGATATTTTGATATTCGTTGATTATCATATACGATATATGATATCGTTGTAGTCGTGATTGACTATTTGGTGTGTAGCGTCATTGGACCCAGATTTTGGGATTTTTAAAATGATTTTTAAAGTGATTTTTGAAAGTATACGTTATAAAAGATTTTTTTTCCGAATTTATCCATTTTAAATAAATAAACGTATAATTTTTAATGTTATAAAAATTATGATTTTTGAGAAATATAGTTAAAGGTTGATTTTTGAAAATGTGATGCTAATGATTTTAAAAAATAGTTAAATTTGGATTTTTGAATTTATAGTGAAAAGTTTAAATATAGGATTTATGAAGTTTGATTATTTTATAAGTCAAAATGATGAAATTATAAAGGAATTTAAAGACGTTTTAAAGAATATATAAATTGATTTATATTAAGAGATTTATAAATGGATATTTATAAATTGAAATATTGACATTATAAAACGAGTTTTTATAAGTGTTTGAATGAAGTGAAAATGAATTCTGTAAACGAATGGAATTTATAAAATTAAAAAAATGGTGAAGTTATAAATGAAATTTATAAATAGTAAGATTTATAAATTTTATAAAGTTATTAAAAGAATAGTTTTGAATAAATCATTGAATCTTATAAGTTATAAGATTTATAATTATGAAGTTCAAAGGAACGATTTTTCAAACAAATAAATTATAAGTATTTCACTTATAATATGATTTTGTTTTATAATTGGGTTATGAATTGAATATTGGTTAATAAAGGAATTTATAAACGTTGTTTCATAAATTCGTAAACGACTTATTTTGATAAGTAAATTGTTGAAACCTATTAATGGAGTTATATTCACGTTTTTGAACTGTGAATAATCCTTTGAAATAAAATGAATAAAAGGATGAAATTTGTTAACATAGTATATTCACGTTTTTGAATAGTGAATAATATGTTAAAGAAAATGTTTAGATTTGATGTTTTAAATAGAATTTAAAATGATCTAACGATGTTTTAAAATGTGTTGAGATTCGAAACCATAGATTTCAACATTCATTGTTGAAATAGACGTTTTCGAGAAATAGAAGGAAATGGTGGACTATAACACTGTTGTTATAGTAAATGATTTCCGAAAGGAAATGTTTTGTATAGTATTGGGATTTATATATCTACTTTAATTTCGAATCCCTATACTAGTGATCTTGGGTTGTCGTAACGATGTTTTATGCAACATTCGTTTTGGCCCAAATAAATATGTTTAAGAGAACGATTTCCTTAAAGAATGAAAAATATGCTTAATTTCGATTCAAGTATATTGAATATTTTCCAAGTGTTGAAAATAAATAGATTCGTGAATTGCTTATTTAATAAGTATGGAAATGTTTTCCAATATAAAGTGAATATTTTGAGAATTTATCTTTTTGAAGGTAAATTGAAATTGAATAAATGAAATTGTATATTCATAGATATTGTGAAATATAAATTCACTATGGAATTTATAAATGAAAAGAAGAATTTGTTTAAAAATAAATATTGATTTATTTTTGAAGTATTGGGAATTATATATCTAGTAAAGATATTTTGGAAAATAAATAATTTGGAAAATTATTTGGAATCTGGTGATGTGTGCATATCAATTGATAGTTCAATAACCGACTATCAATATTTCCCTTTGAATGGGTAATTGATGTGATTTGTTGAATTTGAATGTCACACTTATTTTTGAATAAGCGCTCACTATTCGGGTTTACCGGGAAAGGACCATGGGGTCGTATAACCCATTCCGAATATGTGATACGTCGTTATGAATTGCATTTGAAGATCGGTGTTGAAGACCCGATATTTGCGAGAGCGATTGGATGACCTGTCGATTGACTCTGCACCGAGTTGCTCCGGTATAGAGTTCTCCATATGTGATGGTGAATCCGATCAGGATTGTGAATATCCGGATTGCAAGGACTTCTTTGTAAGTGCCTTCGGTTTTGTTCGAGCCCGGAACAGACTTGTATGGATTGTATGTCTGACATTACAAATTGAGATATAAAGCAGATTTGATTCAAATATATTTCTGTTGGTGGCGGAGAATTTATTCTTTTAGCTTAACACCCTTCTCTGAGACGTACGAGCTCAGAGGTTATGTAGTTGAATGTTATCAGCGATATATTCCCAATTTGGTAATGTGACATGCTGAGTGTTGCTGTAAATGATCATTGTGTTGATTATTTGTGATAGGATCGTTTATTTGATCGTCTATCTTGGTGATCATTTCTATGATCATTTGTTGACCCAAAGCATGGCTTTTGTATAAAGTATGTTTTTGTGGACGTGACTTCATCGAGCCTCACACCCCGTGAATGGTCAAAACAGGAAAGATGCAGCAAGGTTATGAGGGGTAGCGCCCTTTAGGATATGTGCATTTCCTTCTGGAAAAGGGTGGTATCATGGTATGGAGACCAGATACTTACTCATGTTGAAAACACGTTGTTATGATTGTGTGAATTGATTACGAGCGCTCGGTGAAAGGTCCCAAAGGACCGGGGGATGGCATATTCGGTCAGTTGTTACTCAGTTAGGGGTAACCCGGCCTTGTTTTGGTAGAGATCCGGTTTGGTTCTTGGGGATGTCCATCCAGAGGCATTCTCATGTGGCAATGGGAAGTTCCTTGGCCTGATCATTCGTTGGAAATCCAAAGAAACAATACGAGACTTGTACGGTTTTAGTTGTATAACCTGCTATGGAATGTGGCGGTAACCTGCTATTGAACATAGTTAGCTATAGTAGGCATACGATAATGGTCGTATGTTGGCTAAGATTTATATTCTACTTTCGAAATGAATTTTTCCTACACTATGCACTAGTAATAATATAAAATGTTCTTTTAAATGCGTATCAAGCATCTTTGACTATCATAAGGAGAAATCTCCTCCGATTCTGCGTTTGCATGTGTGTGTGTGCGGGAGGCCTTATGGTAGTCCCATTTTTAAAAGCATTGCGAATTGACTTTAAAAATATTCTTCTATTTTGATTTTAAAGATAAATAAACTGTTTTGAGTTCTCACACCAGTCACATGACTGACTTGGAGTTTATTGTTTTCCTTCCTAAACTCTGGGTGCCCACCAATTTCTACACGGGCAGTCAGGAGTTAAGGTTTATCAGGATATTCTGGAATTCAGGAATTACTAGAGGCAAGCTGGATGGCATGGCGTATTACTAGTTATATAGTATTTCTTTTTCCGCTGCACTGTTTGTTGTTGTTGTACACTCTGATGATATGATGTAATGTATAAAATGTAATAACTGATATAGTTCTTTGTTTAAAGATTATTCATTTATTATTATATGTTGTTCCGCTGCGAATTGTGAGATTCTGATGTTGTTCTGTTGTATTTTCTTTCTGTTCTATTTTCTATTTTCTTTTCCCTCCATTTTCTACTATCTTATCTCTTCTTCTCCCTCTTTCTTCTTCTTAAACCATAACATTTCGGGTTTCCGGCCTTCGATTTCTCGGCAGTCGATAAAGTGAGTATCGATGTTGAATTTTCGAAAGTCGAAAATTTTCGGGACGTTACATTTGGTGGCGAGATGATCCGGTTTGGTTCTCGGGGATGTCCATTCAGAGGCATTCTCATGTGGCAATGGGAAGTTCCTTGGCCTGATCATTCGTTGGAAATCCAAAGAAACAATACGAGACTTGTACGGTTTTAGTTGTATAACCTGCTATGGAATGTGGCGGTAACCTGCTATTGAACATAGTTAGCTATAGTAGGCATACGATAATGGTCGTATGTTGGCTAAGATTTATATTCTACTTTCGAAATGAATTTTTCCTACACTATGCACTAGTAATAATATAAAATGTTCTTTTAAATGCGTATCAAGCATCTTTGACTATCATAAGAAGAATCTCCTCCGATTCTGCGTTTGCATGTGTGTGTGTGCGGGAGGCCTTATGGTAGTCCCATTTTTAAAAGCATTGCGAATTGACTTTAAAAATATTCTTCTATTTTGATTTTAAAGATAAATAAACTGTTTTGAGTTCTCACACCAGTCACATGACTGACTTGGAGTTTATTGTTTTCCTTCCTAAACTCTGGGTGCCCACCAATTTCTACACGGGCAGTCAGGAGTTAAGGTTTATCAGGATATTCTGGAATTCAGGAATTACTAGAGGCAAGCTGGATGGCATGGCGTATTACTAGTTATATAGTATTTCTTTTTCCGCTGCACTGTTTGTTGTTGTTGTACACTCTGATGATATGATGTAATGTATAAAATGTAATAACTGATATAGTTCTTTGTTTAAAGATTATTCATTTATTATTATATGTTGTTCCGCTGCGAATTGTGAGATTCTGATGTTGTTCTGTTGTATTTTCTTTCTGTTCTATTTTCTATTTTCTTTTCCCTCCATTTTCTACTATCTTATCTCTTCTTCTCCCTCTTTCTTCTTCTTAAACCATAACATTTCGGGTTTCCGGCCTTCGATTTCTCGGCAGTCGATAAAGTGAGTATCGATGTTGAATTTTCGAAAGTCGAAAATTTTCGGGACGTTACATTTGGTAGCGAGATGATCCGGTTTGGTTCTCGGGGATGTCCATCCAGAGGCATTCTCATGTGGCAATGGGAAGTTCCTTGGCCTGATCATTCGTTGGAAATCCAAAGAAACAATACGAGACTTGTACGGTTTTAGTTGTATAACCTGCTATGGAATGTGGCGGTAACCTGCTATTGAACATAGTCAGCTATAGTAGGCATACGATAATGGTCGTATGTTGGCTAAGATTTATATTCTACTTTCGAAATGAATTTTTCCTACACTATGCACTAGTAATAATATAAAATGTTCTTTTAAATGCGTATCAAGCATCTTTGACTATCATAAGGAGAAATCTCCTCCGATTCTGCGTTTGCATGTGTGTGTGCGGGAGGCCTTATGGTAGTCCCATTTTTAAAAGCATTGCGAATTGACTTTAAAAATATTCTTCTATTTTGATTTTAAAGATAAATAAACTGTTTTGAGTTCTCACACCAGTCACATGACTGACTTGGAGTTTATTGTTTTCCTTCCTAAACTCTGGGTGCCCACCAATTTCTACACGGGCAGTCAGGAGTTAAGGTTTATCAGGATATTCTGGAATTCAGGAATTGCTGGAGGCAAGCTGGATGGCATGGCGTATTCTAGTTATATAGTATTTCTTTTTCCGCTGCACTGTTTGTTTTTGTTGTTGTACACTCTGATGATATGATGTAATGTATAAAATGTAATAACTGATATAGTTCTTTGTTTAAAGATTATTCATTTATTATTATATGTTGTTCCGCTGCGAATTGTGAGATTCTGATGTTGTTCTGTTGTATTTTCTTTCTGTTCTATTTTCTATTTTCTTTTCCCTCCATTTTCTACTATCTTATCTCTTCTTCTCCCTCTTTCTTCTTCTTAAACCATAACATTTCGGGTTTCCGACCTTCGATTTCTCGGCAGTCGATAAAGTGATTATCGATGTTGAATTTTCGAAAGTCGAAAATTTTCGGGATGTTACATTTGGTATCGGAGCTTATGGTTAAGCGACAACCATGGTTCTGTTGGGTATTACTCATTAGAGATAGAGTCAGTAGTACTCTAGAATGAGTTTGAGTGTAATAATAGCTATGAGAGCGTATTTGTTAGTGAATATAAATTGTTTTGTATTGTGTTGACTTATCGGTTGATTGTTTATAGATTTCAGTCGATGTAGTCTGGCTAACTATCGTAGATAGGGGTTTCTAAACTCTTAAACAAGATAAATCGATACGATATTGTTTTAAATTGGGTAAATGAAATAATTTTACCTTGATTATATTTTATATATAAAGAAATAATTTTTTCAGAATTATTAAAGTGTATATAAGTTGATAGTTTAGTTGTTTGAATAATCTAAATAAAAGAATTATTGTATAAGCAAAAGAATTATAAGAATTGAATTATAATTAAAGTGATTTACAATTGAGAAATAAACTTATATATATGAGTTGTAAATGAAAATGAATTTAAGTTATGTAAAAACAAGTGATGTTTATAAATGAAATATAACTTAAGTGATATTGAATGAAATTGATATTAGTATCAAAGTAAATTAATAAAGTTAAGGGATAAATGTGAACTTAAGTTATGTAAATGAAATTCAACTTTTGTGATTGAATTGAATGAATGGATTGACTAATGATCAATTAAATGTGAATAATTGATATGAAATAATGAATATAAGTGTTAATTCATTAAAATCTAATGTTATTGAAAGTTGAATGAAAATCAATTTAATTAAACCAATTGAAAGCAAAGTAATTTGGTTGTAAAGAATATAAATTGGTTGTTATTTGATGTTAGTTGATTGTATATAATTCATTAAGTAGTTAATGAAATTGAAAGCTAAAGTAATTGAAATTCAATTGGAAGTTAAGTGAATCTTGAATAGAATTGAATTTGATTTGGAAGTGAACCAACTTGAATATGAATTAGTGAATATAAACTAATTGAAAATGAATGTTAGTAAGAACATCCACTGTTAATGAATCAAATGTGATTTAAATTGAAAACCAATTCATTAAATATGAATGAGAATATAAATGAATATTTATTGGTTATGAATAATAATTGGTTGATGGTTGAATATATTGCTTTTGTTTCAATTGCTGTGTTGGCATATATAGTTGTTATGGAGATATATGTTGTATATTGAGATTATTTTCATATATGTATGTTCTCATGCTGTTTTTTGAGTGATTAGTAGGTGCGGATCGCGTTTGCTTCGCATATGGAGCTCGCTTTCGCGCTATATTAGCCGTATATGCTCGCTAATAAAATATAAGGTACATATCTCGGATTAAATATCGTACTTTTACATTTTTTCCCTTCGGGATGCCACATTACTTGATGAGATGTATATTTGTGATATATATACTGTCATTTTTTTTTTCCGGATCGAGCCGCGCAAAGGAGACTGGCGAATTTTTCCGGAAATTTAAGGCGTTAGAAAAAATTTGATAAAATTGGAAAAATTTTGAAAACTATAACTTTGATTTTGGAATTGAATGTTAAACAATAGTAATTGTTTTGAAAAGATAACTAAGTATGATTTTGAAAACTTAGTAAATAATTATAAGAAGTTTAACTATGGATTTTGGAAAATTAATAGATTCTGTAACTTTTCTTACTAAATAATTTCGAGGACGAAATTCTTTTAAGGGGGGAAGATTGTAACGACCAAGAATTTTTGATAATTAAAATTTGAATATTTAATTAATTTTAAATATTAATAAGTGAATTTATAAGTCAAATAAATTTTATTTTTGAATTTTTGGATTTAATTGAATAATTAAATCGATAATTTAATATGTTAAATTATGGAAATAATTGAAAATTGAGTTAAATATGATTGAAAATGATTTGTAAAATTTTATTTTATCATATTAAAGTTAGAACGATATTTTAGAACTTTTAAAATCGAATTAAAAGTTAATTTGTGAAAATTGAATATTTTAATATTTAAATCGACAAGTGAAAATAGTCAATTTTTGAACAGTCTCAGAATTGAACGAAACCAGTTCCATTGGATCCGTAATTGTTAGTTATTACCAGATTTCAATTTTCGTGTCAATCGGAGCTATCGTTTGATCGTGGCAGCTCGAAACGCATCGAATTATTTTTAATATTAATTCGGCGAGTTAAAATAGCCATTTTTCAAAAAGTCTCAGATTTCGACAAAACTAGTTTCATCGGATCCGTAATGTGATATTATTGTAAGGTTTCAAATTTCGTGTCAATTGGATTTACCGTTTGTCCGGTACAAATTAAAACGCCTAGAAAATCGTTTAAATCGGTTTAATTTAAATCGAACGTTTATAGCCATAACTCGCACAGATGTTCGAACTAGCTTCCGAAACCTGTTCCATTGTGTCCGGAACGCGGGATAAGCTCTAGGAACATCAGTTTCGGCGCGTAAATCGGAGTTCGGAATTTCCGGATGAATAGTGATTGAAAATCTCCTATAAATACCCCCATAAATCACAAGAAAAATGAAAAAAATTCTAAACCTAACCCTAATTTCATCTTTAGCCGCCAGTTAATAACCTAAGGCCGAAATTTGTTCGTCTTCTCCCCTCGATTACTCCAAATCCATCAACAATTAGACGAAACTTCCAACAGCAAAGATGTAGAGCATCACGAGCTCTACGTTCTCAACGGTGATGATCGGATAATATTGAGTCGATCGACGGCAATTTGCAGTTGAACGCGTGAACTTTGCACACGTTTTTCAAGCTAGATATAGGGCCGAGTGTCACAAGGCTTTGGCCGAGCATCAGGGTGGAGAAGGCGCTTCGAATGGTGGCGAGATGATCGGGTTTCGTCGTCGTTTAGGGGGTGCATGTATTAGGGTTTGTGAGTATTCTTGGGCGGAGAGGTAATCGTTTATACAGCGAATATTTGTATAAACTAATTTGATATACATTTTAATATCTAAATATTTAAAATACTAATATACAAATGAGCAGAATTTTAAATGTTATAAGGAAAATGTTAATATTATTATTATTAAAATTGGTATGATGTTGTAAAATGATTATCTTTGTCATTCGATGTCCGAATTGCGCGAAACCAGCGGCGTTGGAATCGTATCGTCGAGCACTTCGCTATGGAGCCAGTTTGGAGTCGATCGGAGCTCGTTGGAATTTCGGGTAAAATTAAACGTTCGTTTAATTTTATTCGAAACGAACGTCGAAACCGGAAATAAAACCAAGGTGAGAACTACTCACTCAATCGAATCGGTTTCGATTTTATTTTAAATAGTTAGATCTAAAATATTTGAATGCATGTTTGAATAATGATTGATATCTATTGATTGTTAAATTAGACATTATGCGCCGTTAGTAAGCGGATGTTATTTATTAAAAACATATACCGCGAATATTTCATAAACAGTGAAATTGGTATTATATATAATAGCAATATATATATATATTGGCATATGTATATATTGGAGTTACTGATTTCCCGCATTTGTTTAGCGGATGAGACCCTATTGCGCCGTCTATTAAGCGGATAATATTTTAAATCCCATATACCGCGATAATTTCGTACTGGAGCGAAATTGGTATTGTGCTAATGTTTGTGGATGCAGGGAAACAGGTTGGAGGGATCCAACTAGATTCCTCAACAGTATTTATTTGATTATGGATATTTTGATATTCGTTGATTATCATATACGATATATGATATCGTTGTAGTCGTGATTGACTATTTGGTGTGTAGCATCATTGGACCCAGATTTTGGGATTTTTAAAATGATTTTTAAAGTGATTTTTGAAAGTATACGTTATAAAAGATTTTTTTTCGGAATTTATCCATTTTAAATAAATAAACGTATAATTTTTAATGTTATAAAAATTATGATTATTGAGAAATATAGTTAAAGGTTGATTTTTGAAAATGTGATGCTAATGATTTTATAAAATAGTTAAATTTGGATTTTTGAATTTATAGTGAAAAGTTTAAATATAGGATTTATGAAGTTTGATTATTTTATAAGTCAAAATGATGAAATTACAAAGGAATTTAAAGACGTTTTAAAGAATAATATAAATTGATTTATATTAAGGGATTTATAAATGGATATTTATAAATTGAAATATTGACATTATAAAACGAGTTTTTATAAGTGTTTGAATGAAGTGAAAATGAATTCTGTAAACGAATTTGAGTAGAATTATAATCTTGGCCTGATCATTCGTTGGAAATCCAAAGAAACAATACGAGACTTGTACGGTTTTAGTTGTATAACCTGCTATGGAATGTGGCGGTAACCTGTTATTGGACATAGTTAGCTATAGTAGGCATACGATAATGGTCGTATGTTGGCTAAGATTTATATTCTACTTTTGAAATGAATTTTTCCTACACTATGCACTAGTAATAATATAGAATGTTCTTTTAAATGCGTATCAAGCATCTTTGACTATCATAAGGAGAAATCTCCTCCGATTCTGCGTTTGCATGTGTGTGTGTGCGGGAGGCCTTATGGTAGTCCCATTTTTAAAAGCATTGCGAATTGACTTTAAAAATATTCTTCTATTTTGATTTTAAAGATAAATAAACTGTTTTGAGTTCTCACACCAGTCACATGACTGATTTGGAGTTTATTGTTTTCCTTCCTAAACTCTGGGTGCCCAACAATTTCTACACGGGCAGTCAGGAGTTAAGGTTTATCAGGATATTCTGGAATTCAGGAATTGCTGGAGGCAAGCTGGATGGCATGGCGTATTACTAGTTATATAGTATTTCTTTTTCCGCTGCACTGTTTGTTGTTTTTGTTGTACACTCTGATGATATGATGTAATGTATAAAATGTAATAACTGATATAGTTCTTTGTTTAAAGATTATTCATTTATTATTATATGTTGTTCCGCTGCGAATTGTGAGATTCTGATGTTGTTCTGTTGTATTTTCTTTCTGTTCTATTTTCTATTTTCTTTTCCCTCCATTTTCTACTATCTTATCTCTTCTTCTCCCTCTTTCTTCTTCTTAAACTATAACATTTCGGGTTTCCGGCCTTCGATTTCTCGGCAGTCGATAAAGTGAGCATCGATGTTGAATTTTCGAAAGTTAAAAATTTTCGGGACGTTACACTATGGGATTTTATGTATAGTCTTTGAGTAGTTATTTTGTAGTATTTGGACATTGTTTTGTATGTATAATCTTTTACGGACTTGATGTATATTTATATTTTGGTGTGTCACCGCTTATGTATGACACTATGTATTATATTTCATGTGTGTATGTATATGTGTGTGTGTGTGTGTGTGTATATGAGTGTGTTTGAGGTTCTATGATCGAAAATTATTACTTTTATTGTGCTTTGTTCTGAATAAGATCCTATAGCCACCATAGTATTATATTACACAAGAATTAAGTATGTCAAACCACTTTAAAATGAAAATGAAAAGTGAAAAAAATAATGAGCACTTTATCGACATACTTATGCTTTTTTTAATATAAGACAATAATGGTTGCTCCTAAACATCCCTAATCTCTGCGCTAGCTGACAATATTACCTAGTAATACTCTTTGTTAGTGTGGGTCTCGGGATGAGACGTCACACTAAACTTACATATTTTCAAATGAAAATATGCCACTTGTTACACTTCAATAAACGCATAGCAAATATCAAATTCTCATTTATAATATTTTATTATATTTTTTCATGAAAATTTAGTTAACTACATTATTTAAAATCATTAAAATTTCCAAATCTATACACTCTCCCCCACTTAAAACTTTTGGTCCCCAAAAAGAAACGAGATATGAGAATAGAAGCAATAGAAAGGAAAGATAGATTCGAATTACAAAATACTAGATACAACAATTAATTCAAACTATATAAATTTCATTGTTTGGACATCTTATTGTTTACATTTTATATCGTATATTATTTAATTGCATGTTCTCATTACATTCAAACTTTTTTTCAGGTAGGTTTTATTAATATTTCTGGGTGTAACTGAGCACTATGCAAATTTACCTTTTCTCTACAAAATTTCTATTACACTAAATTTAGTTTGGGCATTTTTATTACTTAAGATTCCCTTTTATAACCTTCTATTACATATTCACCTTACATTTTACTTTTTTTTGAATATATCAGGTAAGTTCTATATGTTTTAGAACGCAATTGACTATCATGCAAATAAATTTTATCCTAGTTCAATAGTTTCAAGTTATTTCAATTCCATTTCTCAGTTTAGAAAGTCCAATTATTTTAAAATTTTGCTTCGTTACAATAATTGAAAACCACCGCTTAACATATAACTTAAGAGTTAAATTTCAGTTTTCTTCAAACCATTTTGAAATAAATATATATTGTACATCAAATCATAAATAGAAATTCAAATCAAATCCATTTTCCAAAAAAAATGTGTAAACAAATCAACTAAGTGGTCTCCCCACTTCTAGAGTCGAAAATGAATGTCGATGATGCTACAACCATCATCGAAATTATTTTCCAGCGACATAAGAGAAGAGTACTAACTTACTTCTTTTAAAATTCTTTGAAAACAATTTCCATTCGAAAATATTTATAATATATTTTTCAAATCCTTGAAAACCAATTTTTTGAAGAGCACCGAAAATTAAATTCTCAAATCCTTTATTTTAAACTCATTTCATTTGCAAATAAGGTTTATAAACCATGTTTTATAATTTTATCTCCTTATAACATACAATAATAGTTAATGGTTTAGGAATGTCGATAAAATAATAAATGATGATCTAGAACTATTATTTCTAACAACCAATTCATTTAACTATCTAATTTTTGAAAATTATACTTTTATATATAAAATATAATCATACATAAAATTATTTCATTTACTAAATTCCAAAACAATATCGTGTCAGTTTACTCTGTTTAAATGTTTAGGAATGCTTGTCGATAGCGTTGGCCAGACGAGTCGATCGAAACCCAAAATTCAAACTTAACAACTCAAATAACACAATATAAAACATTTTTATATTAATCACAGGTACGCTCCTGGATGATTCAAGAATGTACTCTAGAACAAGGATGGAGATTCAAATTTAGAGGGACCCTAATCAATTAGAAACTAAGAAGATAGGCTCGAAAGGAAGATAAGATAATTAAATTACAAAAAGGAAAGATGGATTGAATTATATTAATCGTGTATAAGCTTAACTTGTCAACCGAGATTTAGAAAAGATAAGAATATCATCAATGAAAATAGGGACAATCTTGTTGAGGACATCGTGAAAAACATGATTCATCAGATCAACAAAGAAGGCACGATCATTTCTTAATGCAAAGGGATGAATAACCAATCATAGATGTCATTCATCTGGGAGGAAGGACAACAAGTCAAGCTCCAAGAATAAGATTGATGCGAAATTCAATTTCCAGCTTGGAAGGAGAAGTGACTTCCCCAAATCATCAGGATAATCCCTGACTATCTGGGTGGGGTTGAGTTCACTAAGCTGAGAATCAAGCGAAAAGATAAAACCACCTACATAATCCTAAGGCAATTGACATCCGATCATAAAAGAATTACTCTATTCATCTATTAGAAAAATTGTTTGGCTTTGAAAGAAATAACAGCCTTAAAATAGAGGACGTAGAAATCTTCGGTGAATCGATGCTTCTTATAAAGTAGTTTCACCCTTTCAGAAATCATACTATGGTTGACGGGACAAGAATGAATTTCAGGACCAAGAAGGATACGAAGAGGAAATCATATAACGAGAGGGAGGAGTGGTAGAGGTCCTGGCAAAGACACCAGATGTCCTGCCTCTTTGCTGAGTGGGAACTAAGATAAGAACAGATTTCAGAACAAAGGTAAAGTTCAAAAATTCAAAAGAAATCCTAAGCAAAGAGTATCCTAACTAATAATTTCAAGCTCGAACGCATATGATTCTATAATCGGTTCCACTCATTCTAGGGTATTACTACCCCTATCTCTAGTGAATTTGTACTCCGTATGCTAACTTTGCCTAAACAAGAGCTTTGATACCAACTGTATACATGTTATTTCGAGCCATTCAAATCGACAATCATCCATATATGTCAAACTTGAATTGTTCAGGAAAAAACATATTATTAATTTATATTTGGTAAACTTTTCATATATAGTAAATAAATCAATCAAAGAATCATAGACACAGAATTTTGCAACAATAAGCAGCGGAACAGATAAATAGTGGTTCATGAAGCTACTATAGAAACATCAGCGTTTAAAACAAAATAAAACATAAATCCAATAAAAAGGAATCTCTGATACATAAGCAAATTACAAGTCTGATCATAAACAAATGGAATTAACTAAAATTACTAAAAGCTGAATAGATAACAGATTGATCTCTAACCAAAACTCCAAGCTCCGAAGGTGAGTCTTAAATGTTGTGACACTCAGTCTGACCTGGCATAAAGCAAAACACAAAACACTCGAGTAAGGATTAACATTCTTATGTAAGCAAGTAAACTTAAGCGAAATGTCAAGTGGAATGCAAATAACTTAAAGGATGCTGGGATTCCATCTTTTAAGAATCCGTTAAACTATCTACCTATACAGTACAATAAGCTATATAGATAATATTTATAGTAAAGTAAAATATTAAAATGGCGTTAGGGCATTACCCATATTCCACTTAACACATTTTATATAAATGTCGTAGCCTATGAAGTACTGTAAGCTCCACCAAATCAGTGGGATGTCAGAGAGCACTCCATAGGTACGACACAAACCAAACTCATAAAGGACGCGATATGGCATATGACAAGGCACGTGAGGCAATTCCAAGGTAGGATTCTACCGTTTACACTTCCGGACTGGTGGTAACACATAGCAGCTACTACTGCCTGCCTTGAGACACACTCCCAAATCAAAGGTGCACCTAATCAAATCGCAAAGTAATAGAATGATGTTAAAGAAATATGCCCGATAGGGGCAGCAACCCTACTTGGCCTGGTATAGCTCCTTCTTTAGCCACATCAAGCTAACTTGCGGGAGTCAGGGTTGCGTTCATACCTCATATAGACGTTCGCCAAACCATCATACTTCATTCTGGAATTTTCACCACGTACACATTTGTTAAAGTGGTTTTCGGTATTGGCAAAGAGTATGACAATATCTCATGCTGGTCTCTGTAACGACCCGCCTTTTTGGACAGTTTAAACCGACGATCAAATACACATGTCGATTCCAAACCATTCAAATGGGCGGATGGTTATTGGGGTAAATAAGAAAAGAAAAGGAAAGAAATAAAGAAAATGAAACAACACAAAATCTCGCAGCGGAACGATAAAATATAATAGTCAAATAAACAGTTCATGAAGCTGTTTACTATACTTTGACACTTATATATACAACATTTATCAGAGTTATACATATACAACAGAACAATTAAAATAATGTAGCAGATAGCATGATGCAAGGGTAATAATAGTAAGAGTATACCAAATCTTCGTCTTCGTCCTCCATAATAGATCTTCAAAAATCTAAAAAACTCAGGACTGACCCGAGCGTAATGAAAAGACAAAACACTCGAGTTAGGACTAAAATATCCTTATGAAAGTTAAATCAATCGTAAATAAATGTGAGTGTAACGGCGTCAGAGATGTTTACGGGGTTTGACATCTCATATCCAGTGTCAACGTGTGTGCAATAACTTAAGAGATGTTACGCGATTTTCCATCTCTTAAGGATCCGTTAAACTATCTACTATGTAGTAATGTACGCTAAGTAGATAATGTCTATTAGTAATATAAAGTATCAAAATAGCGTTAAGGCGTTACCATAATTCCCCTTAAAACATTTTATAATGCCATAGTCTATACAGCACCGTAAGCCCCACCGTAAACTGGTGGTTATCAGAGGGTACCCCATAGGTACAACACAAAATAAAACGTAGTGGTCGTGAATAGGATAATCAGTATGACAAGGTACATGAGGCGATACCAACTAGGATACTAGTAGTTGCGTGATCCGGACTGATGTTGAGCATAGCCAGCAGCTACCCCAACACCGCGAAACAACACTCCAAATCAAGGGGTGCACCCAAATCGAATCACAAATGTAATAGAAATGGTACCGAAGAAGCGTGTCCGCTAGAGGTGGCGAACCTCAATGGCCCGGCGCAGCTCCTGTTTTAGTCATGTCAGGGGTCATCCAATATCGTTCTCTTTCTTCAGTCAACGCGTTCACCAAACCATCCACTTCATTCTGGATCAACACTCCGCGTATAATAGTTATCAAAGTGGTTTTCGGTATCGACAGAGAGTATGTTCATATCCGATCCTGGTCTCTTTAATAACTACGTATTATTACACCGTTGGCTCTTTTACATTTCAAATCGATTCATAATTGATATCAAAATATCATATTCGCTTAGAAAATCAAATCCATTTCAAATATCATCGTATCTTTCAAATGTAAGATTCTGTTTCAAAATCATTTTTCGCATCAATATCTCATTTCGACTTCAAAATCATTTCGAATTTAAATTTAGGTTGCAACTTCATTTAACTTAATTCGTATTTAAATTCAGGATTTAAATATAAACATTTCACCTTATTAACTAGCTTGGAATTTTAGAAAATAGTTTTAAGTAGTTTAAAAGTAGTTTAAATAATTAAAATAGTTAAATACTTAAAATCTTTAAATGGATTTCAAATAGATAAATTAGTTTAAAATAATTTAAATTGGGTTAAGTAGATTTAAAATAGATTAAAATAGTTTAAGTATTCAAAATGGTTTATATAACCGAGTAATTTGGAAAACAAAATAAAACAGCTTCAAAACCAATCCATTTCAATTTATAACTTCCCAATTCAAATCTATTTCAATTTCCATTCCACCGATTCAATTTCGATTTCGATTCAAATCAATGTCAACTTGAATTCAAATTTTTTCAATTTTATATTCACTTTCAATTAATTCAATTTCAGTTTATATCGGTTTAGAGCTGGATTTTCAAAATATCAATTTATAACACTTAACAAAATTATCCTTCAATATTCAAATTTAAATCCAAATTTCAAATATGATTCAATTCCAAGCTCATTTCAAAATATCATTTTTATGTCACTTTTACTTGGTAATATTCAAAGCTCAATTTAATGTTCAATCTTTAAAACAAATAAATTTCCGAAATTCAATCATATCCAAATTTTAAATCTCAAAGTCTCCACTTAAATTTTATTCAACAATTTCTTTTAACCAAAATTTTATTTCAACATTCCAAACTCAATTTTTCGATAAATTCGATTTCTATAAATTGATTTCTATTTATAACTTTTAAATCGAAACATTTAAATAAATTTCAAATCGACGATTTCAAAAAAAATTATTAATTTAGCCAATTCGGTGTCCGTGTATAATTTTCTATCCTATGCCAAGTAATTATGTATTTCAATTAAATGTCAGGGATGAGTATATATTACTTAAATTAAATCACAGTATCAGATGTATGCATAACAGGATCTATATGAGCAAATAAACATCCAAACATTCAATTATCAACCAATAGCATCCATCAAAATACATCATCCAATAAACAATACAATTCATGGCAGTTTCATAGCTATCAATGTCAGGTAATTTAATGGCAATTCAATTTCAATTTCAATTTAACTGTCAATTTAATTTTTCAATGGTTAATTCAAATGACAAGCTATACGACAATTAAATTTTTATCAAACAACGACAAATAAGTTCATAACACTTCATAATGTCAAATTTAACTAGCATAAAGATATTTAGTACGTTGTGAGCGTTATAAAACACTCACCTTGATTTCAATGCAGTTTCAGCGCTTTATTTCGAATAAAATTAAACGAGCGTTTAATTTTACCCGAAATTTTCTTTAGCTCCAAACGATTCCAATCCAATTCCATAGCCTAGTGCTCGTTTATACGATTCCAACGCAACTTGTTTTGCAATTTTCCGATCTCGTATGACAAAGATACAACGTTTTAAACATCACAGGTTTTAAATTTCAATTAAATTTACATGTTTATTATATATTTTATACCATAACGATTCTGGGCCGTTGATTCAAAATCTAACATCAGGGCCGAACTTCTTCTTCCCTACTTCCTCTCTCACGTTCGTGAAAAACTCCCAGGTAAATACGCGCATAGGAACCCACGGCCGTCCCTAGGGTTTTGATTTTCGAGCCACCTCCGTTCGACTTCGCTCCGATCAAGCAGCGCCATTCACTTCGTCATGCCGTGCTCCCCCTACGCCGTGAGTATAGGAGAACTCGGCCTCCCCTGACCTCGCTACACGTGCATGAACGCACGGCATTCCATGCCAAATTGCCGTCAAACGGCTCCTCTAAAAATGATCATCACCGTTGAAGTCGTAGATCTCGAGACGATCTACAACATTGCAGTTGAAACTTTCTTGAATTGATTTGTCGATTGCGAAATAATTGAAGAAGAAAAAGGGAGAATTTCGGCCATTAATTTGTTTGTCACAGGCGGCTGCAATAAACTAACCAGGGTTTGCTGAAGAACGAGCCTTTATAGAAAAACGACGAACCCTATTCACTCCAAATTTTCGAACTCCGATTTACGCGTGGTGATTGGCGTTTCTAGGGTTTATCCCGCGTTCCGGACACAATGGAATAGGTTTTGGAAGCTAATTCGATCATATGTGAGAGTTACAGCGATAAACGATCAATTTAAATTAAATCGATTTAAACTAATTTCTGTACGTTTTTGTTGCCCCGGATAAACGGTAAATCCGATTGACCCGAAATTTGAAATCTTACAATAATATCACATTACGGATCCGATGAAACTAGTTTCGTCCAAATCCAAGACTGTTTGAAAAATGACTATTTTAAGTCGTCAAATTAATATTAAAACAATTTCAACGCGTTTCGAGCTGCCACGGTCAAACGACAACTCCGATTGCTACGAAAATTGAAATCCGATAATAACTAACTATTGCAGATCCAATGGAACTAGTTTCGTCCAGTTCTGAGACTGTTCAAAATTTGGCTATTTTCCAGTCAATAATTAAATATTAAAACATTCAATTTTCACAAATTTACTTTTAATTCGATTTTAAAAGTTCTACAACATCGCTCTAGCTTTAATGTGATAAAATAAAATTTACAAATCATTTTTAATCATATTAAACCCGTTATTTAATTTATCCAATAAATTCCAATTTTAAAATCTTATTAACTCTATTAAAATCCAAATATAACTTACATTCACTTTGGAAACCAATTTGAATCGCATTAAATCAAATTTCAATTATTCACTCTATTTTCATATATTAAATTTCAATATCAAATTAATCATATCAAATTCGGAATTTAATTATTCAAACATTCGTAAAATTAAATTAAACAAATTTGATTATTTTTAAATCACTATCTTTTGAAATATTGAAATTGAACTTATAAGATTCAACTTTTAAAACCAATTCACAATTTAGAACACTATTTCCATTTTTACAGTTATTCAATTATTCAATAAGTTTTAAATATTTAATTAAACAATTTACCTGTTCAATATTCAATATTTGATTTTAAATAGATTTTACTTATCAATCAATTACTCTATTATACCCAATGGATTCAACATTTATTATCCTATTCAACTATTGATTGCAAGGTATTCACTAAGTAGCTTTTATTTTTCATTACTTGGATAATTATTGTTGCAATTCATTCCAGTTATTATTATTCTAAACGAATTATAAATTTTTTCCTAACACTAAATCACGAAATCTTATTAAATTAGCTATTTTAATTATCGAAAATTTACGGGTCGTTACACTCTCCCCCACTCAAAACTTTTCGTCCCGAAAAGGAAAAAGAAGGGAAAAGGAACTAAGTATAGAATTCAACATTAGATATATTTTATTCAAAGTTATCAACTTATAAAACAATGAAATTCCATTTATACAGTCATAAATACGCTTCCACTAAGTTACTCTGAACGGCTTTCTAGCTTTAAAAGTTAGTTATCAAAACAAGTTATAAAATTTTAAAACTTGAAAATTTTTCTAACACCCGGATTTTACGGAAAATTTCGGCAGAGTCTCCTTTGCGCGGCTCGATCGGTACAGCTACAAAACGCCTCTACGGGCCCCAAACGAACAAAAGAAAATCAAAAGCCAAGTGGCTCATCCAAAAATCACCCAATCCAATGACAAAATAAACATGTACCTTATATTTTATTAGCGAGCATATACGACTAATATAGCGCGAAAGCGAGCTCCAAATGCGAAGCAAGCGCAATCCGCACCTAATAAACACTCAACAAACCATGAGAAACATGCATATACGAAAATAATATCAATATTCATCATATAACAACATAACAACTACACATGCCAACATAGAAAATGCAACAAATACAAGAAATGCATCCATCAACCAATTATCATCCAACTAATCCATAACCACTATAAATTCACTTCTCATTAATATTTATTGACTTGGTTTTCAATTTAAATCACAATTGATTCATTAACGTTGGATTTTACTAACATTCGTTCTTAATTCAATTAGTTGACATTCACTAATTTATATTTACATTACTTCACTTCCAATTTGAATCAAATTAAATTCTATTTAAATTCATTTAACTTCCAATTTGATTTCAATGATTTATAGTATTCAATTTCATTAACACTTAATGAATTACATACAATCAACTATCAATCATATAACAACCAAACCATACCCAACATAACCAAATTATTAATTTTTCATTCAGTTTGGTTTACCTCTTTTACATATATATATTGTTATATAAATAAAAAAAAACATTTTATATTTGGCATCTTAAATTTCCAATATTAACTTTAATTAAGTCCGTAAGCCATACATATATCATCCGTGAGCAATATCAATCTCATCGCTTATTCGATCACACAATTTTGCTTCCAAACTAATATCGTTCACACGACTCTCTAGTGCGAACTCAGATTTGGTTCCTTGATTGGAAACTGTTACCCTCCTTGCATAGCCATATACTATGATAGAGAATTCCAGAATCAAATTAAAAATACATATCTAAGGTTCGCTGTCGAAAATCGAGTGAAAAATCCTAATTTGGATCGATATAAATCATCTCGAAATTTTGTGCTCGAATTTGGGATCAAATCGTTATGCAAATAAAATAATATACGTACAATCTCACGTATTACCTTCCCATGGGTTTCTATCCAATTTATCTATACTAAATTATTTTATCGACTTCTCTTTTTTTTCCATTAATTATTCACAATCTATTATTCAGTTAGTATATTCATTTCTTTACATAGCATGTTCTTTAACATTATCTTTTCTTGAACATCATATCATAAAATTTGCTCACTCCTGTTCATTTTAAACATTCTATATAATTTAATTAAATCCAATTTCATTTTCCAAATTGATTCTTAGCTATACCAAATTCTTTTGTTTACATTCACTACACATTCATAGTTTCAGTTAATACAAATTAATTTGTGGAACCTTTTATTAATCATCACTATAGTTATAGTCATTCCATAAAAGTCTAACTTCTCATATATGACCTTTCTTAGTTTACGGTTATCTCAATTTACAAATTCAAATATTTTCTATGCAATTTATATTTATTTTTCTATAACCAATTTACAAAGATATTATACAATTCATTTGTCTTCTTTCTTAAGTTCTCTTACTTGTTTCGTTTATCATTCATCATTTCAGGCTCTATTTAAGTTTTTATAATTTTATCACAACCAAATTTTCCATTTATATACATTTTAATTCTTTTAGAGTTTTTTTTCCCTCACCTGTATATTTCAATTATTTTCAAGTTCTGTTTATTTGTACAATATCTCATCACATATCAAAACATCATTTTAACTTTTTAATATTTGGTAAGTCATATTATATGTTATTAGAATGCAAATTTGGTACTATACAAATTTATAGAATTTCATTTTTCTAATTTAGAATGTTCACAATTTAAATTTGTTTAAATCCTCTTTACCTTTCAACTTTAAAGTTTTCCCAAACAATAGCTTAGATATCCAAATCCTCTTATTTTATAAATTTTGGTTATTCACATTTCATTCAAATAATTTGAAAATTATTAATTAACAGAACATAGAATTTTAAATGCCCGGTTTTTTTTTTCCAAATCGTTTGAAATAAACATATATACTTATATTTTGATACATCAAATCATACCTTTGGAGTTTAAACCAAAACCCATTTACCCAAAATAATATTTTTGAAGAAAAGCAAAGCTTCTTAGAAGTCTCCCCCACTTTGAGACTCGAAAATGAACGTCGATGATGCTGTGCAGTCATCACCGAAATTATTTTCCAGCGACATAAGAGAGGAGTACTATATTCATTCCTTCTTAAAAATCCTTTCAAAATATTTCCATAAACAATTTCCAACTAATATTACCATATATTTCTTCAAAACTTTGAGAACCATTTTCAAAATCTCCGGGTCTTAAATTCAATTTTTTTTTCCAATTTAATTCTATTTTAATTCATAAGTCACCTTTATAAAATATTCTTATAGGATTTTCTTTCTTAAAACATCCCACAAGTGTTTTATCATTTGTTCATTTTGTAATTCACCTTATTTATTTAAATTACAATATCCGATTAATGTTAATAGCCAATATTTCATTTCCAACAACCAAATAAGCTAGATTGATCACAATAAATTTTGAAATAAATTCTTTATATACAAAATATAATTAGGTAAAAATTATTTCATTTACCTAATTTCGAAACAATACTATGTCGAATTGTTCTGTTTGTGTTTAGAGATTCCTGCCAATGACGTTAATTACTCGTACTGACCAGAATCCATAAGCCACTCAACAAATCAACCGACACAATATAAAACATTTTATATCACTAACAAATATGCTCTCTCATATACACTCAACTCATTCATATAGTTTACCTCTATTTCAATGAATTATTCCCCACTAGAGCCAAGGTTTATCGCTAAACCAAAGCTCTGATACCAACTGTAACGACCCGCCTTTTTGGACAGTTTAAACCGACGATCAAATACACATGTCGATTCCAAACCATTCAAAAGGGCAGATGGTTATTGGGGTAAATAAGAAAAGAAAAAAAAAATAAAGGAAATGAAACAACACAGAATCTCGCAGCGGAACGATAAAATATAATAGTCAAATAAACAGTTCATGAAGCTGTTTACTATACTTTGACAATTATTTATACAACATTTATCAGAGTTATACATATACAACGGAACAATTAAAATAATGTAGCAGATAGCATGATGCAAGGGTAATAATAGTAATAGTATACCAAATCTTCATCTTCGTCCTCCAGAATAGATCTTCAAAAATCTGAAAAAATCAGGACTGACCCGAGCGTAATGAAAAGACAAAACACTCGAGTCAGGACTAAAATATCCTTATGAAAGTTAAATCAATCGTAAATAAATGTGAGTGTAACGGCATCAGAGATGTTTACGGGGTTTGACATCTCATATCCAGTGTCAACGTGTGTGCAATAACTTTAGAGATGTTACGGGATTTTCCATCTCTTAAGGATCCGTTAAACTATCTACTATGTAGTAATGTATGCTAAGTAGATAATGTCTATTAGTAATATAAAGTATCAAAATAGCGTTAAGGCGTTACCATAATCCCCCTTAACACATTTTTTAATGCCATAGTCTATACAGCACCGTAAGCCCCACCGTAAACTGGTGGTTATCAGAGGGTACCCCATAGGTACAACACAAAACAAAACGTAGTGGTCGCGAATAGCATAATCAGTATGACAAGGTACATGAGGCGATACCAACTAGGATACTAGTAGTTGCGTGATCCGGACTGATGTTGAGCATAGCCAGCAGCTACCCCAGCACCGCGAAACAACACTCCCAAATCAAGGGGTGCACCCAAATCGAATCACAAATGTAATAGAAATGGTATCGAAGAAGCGTGTCCGCTAGAGGTGGCGAACCTCAATGGCCCGGCGCGGCTCCTATTTTAGTCATGTCAGGGGTCATCCAATAACGTTCTCTTTCTTCAGTCAACGCATTCACCAAACCATCCACTTCATTCTGGATCAACACTCCGCGTATAATAGTTATTAAAGTGGTTTTCAGTATCGACAGAGAGTATGTCCATATCCGATCCCGGTCTCTTTAATAACTACGTATTATTACACCGTTGGCTCTTTTACATTTCAAATCGATTCGTAATTGATATCAAAATATCATATTCGCTTCAAAAATCAAATCCATTTCAAATATCATCGTATCTTTCAAATGTAAGATTCCGTTTCAAAATCATTTTTCGCATCAATATCTCATTTCGACTTCAAAATCATTTCGAATTTAAATTTAGGTTGCAACTTCATTTAACTCAATTCGTATTTAAATTCAAGATTTAAATATAAACATTTCACCTTATTAACTAGCTTGGAATTTTAGAAAATAGTTTTAAGTAGTTTAAAAGTAGTTTAAATAATTAAAATAGTTAAAATACTTAAAATCTTTAAATGGATTTCAAATAGATAAATTAGTTTAAAACAATTTAAATTGGGTTAAGTAGATTTAAAATAGAATAAAATAGTTTAAGTATTCAAAATTGTTTATATAACTGAGTAATTTGGAAAACAAAATAAAACAGCTTCAAAACCAATCCATTTCAATTTATAAATTCCCAATTCAAATCTATTTCAATTTCCATTCCACCGATTCAATTTCGATTTCGATTCAAATCAATGTCAACTTGAATTCAAATTTATTCAATTTTGTATTCACTTTCAATTAATTCAATTTCAATTTATACCGTTTTAGAGCTGGATTTTCAAAATATCAATTTATAACACTTAACAAAATTATCCTTCAATATTCAAATTTAAATCCAAATTTCAAATATGATTCAATTCCAAGCTCATTTCAAAATATCATTTTTATGTCACTTTTACTTGGTAATATTCAAAGCTCAATTTAATGTTCAATCTTTAAAACAAATAAATTTCCGAAATTCAATCATATCCAAATTTTAAATCTCAAAGTCTCCACTTAAATTTTATTCAACAATTTCTTTTAACCAAAATTTTATTTCAACATTCCAAACTCAATTTTTCGATAAATTCGATTTCTATAAATTGATTTCTATTTATAACTTTTAAATCGAAACATTTAAATAAATTTCAAATCGACGATTTCAAAAAAAATTATTAATTTAGCCAATTCGGTGTCCGTATATAATTTTCTATCCTATGCCAAGTAATTATGTATTTCAATTAAATGTCAGGGATGAGTATATATTACTTAAATTAAATCACAGTATCAGATGTATGCATAACAGGATCTATATGAGCAAATAAACATCCAAACATTCAATTATCAACCAATAGCATCCATCAAAATACATCATCCAATAAACAATACAATTCATGGCAGTTTCATAGCTATCAATGTCAGGTAATTTAATGGCAATTCAATTTCAATTTCAATTTAACTGTCAATTTAATTTTTCAATGGTTAATTCAAATAACAAGCTATACGACAATTAAATTTTTATCAAACAACGACAAATAAGTTCATAACACTTCATAATGTCAAATTTAACTAGCATAAAGATATTTAGTACGTTGTGAGCGTTATAAAACACTCACCTTGATTTCAATGCAGTTTCAGCGCTTTATTTCGAATAAAATTAAACGAGCGTTTAATTTTACCCGAAATTTTCTTTAGCTCCAAACGATTCCAATCCAATTCCATAGCCTAGTGCTCGTTTATACGATTCCAACGCAACTTGTTTTGCAATTTTCCGATCTCGTATGACAAAGATACAACGTTTTAAACATCACAGGTTTTAAATTTCAATTAAATTTACATGTTTATTATATATTTTATACCATAACGATTCTGGGCCGTTGATTCACAATCTAAAATCAGGGCCGAACTTCTTCTTCCCTACTCCCTCTCTCACGTTCGTGAAAAACTCCCAGGTAAATACGCGTATAGGTACCCACGGCGGTCCCTAGGGTTTTGATTTTCGAGCCACCTTCGTTCGACTTCGCTCCGATCAAGTAGCGCCATTCACTTCGTCATGCCGTGCTCCCCCTACGCCGTGAGTATAGGCGAACTCAGCCTCCCCCTGACCTCGCTACACGTGCATGAACGCATGGCATTCCATGCCAAATTGCCGTCAAACGGCTCCTCTAAAAATGATCATCACCGTTGAAGTCGTAGATCTCGAGACGATATACAACATTGCAGTTGAAAGTTTCTTGAATTGATTTGTGGATTGCGAAATAATTGAAGAAGAAAAAGAGAGAATTTCGGCCATTAATTTGTTTATCACGAGCGGCTGCAATAAACTAACCAGGGTTTGCTGAAGAACGAGCCTTTATAGAAAAACGACGAACCATATTCACTCCAATTTTTCGGACTCCGATTTACGCGTAGTGACTGGCGTTTCTAGGGTTTATCCCGCATTTCGGACACAATGGAACAGGTTTCGGAAGCTAATTCGATCATATGTGAGAGTTACAGCGATAAACGATCAATTTAAATTAAATCGATTTAAACTAATTTCTGTGCGCTTTTGCTTGCCCCGGATAAACGGTAAATCCGATTGACCCGAAATTTGAAATCTTACAATAATATCACATTACGGATCAGATGAAACTAGTTTCGTTGAAATCCGAGACTGTTTGAAAAATGACTATTTTAACTCGTCAAATTAATATTAAAACAATTTCAACGCGTTTCGAGCTGCCACGGTCAAACGACAACTCCGATTGCTACGAAAATTGAAATCCGATAATAACTAACTATTACGGATCCAATGGGACTAGTTTCATCCAATTCTAAAACTGTTCAAAATTTGGCTATTTTCCAGTCGATAATTAAATATTAAAACATTCAATTTTCACAAATTTACTTTTAATTCGATTTTAAAAGTTCTACAACATCACTCTAATTTTAATATGATAAAATAAAATTTTACAAATCATTTTTAATCATATTAAACCCGTTATTTAATTTATCCAATAAATTCCAATTTTAAAATCTTATTAACTCTATTAAAATCCAAATATAACTTACATACACTTTGGAAACCAATTTGAATCACATTAAATCAAATTTCAATTATTCACTCTATTTTCATATATTAAATTTCAATATCAAATTAATCATATCAAATTCGGAATTTAATTATTCAAACATTCGTAATATTAAATTAAACAAATTTGATTATTTTTAAATCACTATCTTTTGAAATATTGAAATTGAACTTATAAGATTCAACTTTTAAAACCAATTCACAATTTAGAACACTATTTCCATTTTTACAGTTATTCAATAAGTTTTAAATATTTAATTTAAACAATTTACCTGTTCAATATTCAATATTTGATTTTAAATAGATTTTACTTATCAATCAATTACTCTATTATACCCAATGGATTCAACATTTACTATCCTATTCAACTATTGATTGCAAGGCATTCACCAAGTAGCTTTTATTTTTCATTACTTGGATAATTATTGTTGCAATTCATTCCAGTTATTATTATTCTAAACGAATTACAAATTTTTTCCTAACACTAAATCACGGAATCTTATTAAATTAGCTATTTTAATTATCGAAAATTTACGGGTCGTTACAGTCTCTTTAACAACAAAAAGCTTATTTCACAGCGTGGTCATTTTCATTTCAAATTGTTCATACTCCTATCAAAATATCATATTCATTTTAAAATCTTATCCCTTTTCGATATCATATCACTTTCAAAATCATATTCACAAAATAGGTTAAACCCTTATATCAAAGTATTCGCATTTAAATCCTTTAAATCTAAATCATAATAGTTCCAACATAAACAGTTTGAATGTTGAAAATACTTATATAAATAGATACAAATTAAAATTAGTTTATACTTAAATATAGTTTATAAAATAAAAATAGTTTATATATTAAAAGGATTTATATCGAAAATAGTTTTAAATTAGAATTGTTTCTTCTAATTTCACAAATTAATTCAAATCAATCTTATTTCCAAAATTCAATTTAAATCAATCTCAGTTCAATAGAAAGGTTAAAGGTTCGATTCAAATTCTTATTAAAATCGTTTTTAAATTATATTGATTTCAAATCCAGGTTCGAAATACAAATTTAAACCACTTCCAATTCAATAGATTTCAATGTTTAAATACTCAAACAATTTACAATAACTCAATTTGATAAAACTCATTTGTATTTCAAAAATTAACTTTAAATTTTATTTAAATTTGAAAATATTCACTTAATTGTTTTTAATAACATTTAAATAAAATCTCAAATTACAAATTTTAACCTATTCAATTTTGGTTTTATTTAAATTTGAAAATATTCAGTTAATCACCTTTAATGGAATAAAGTTATACAATCATACCTTTCAAAATCAATAAGTTTCCAATCAATTCTTATTTATATTCAACTCTCAAACAAAATTAAATTACAAATTAACTTAGTTTATCTTCCCAACCTTTATTTTATCAAAGTTGTTACAAAATCTATTCTCAAAATATTAATATAAATTTTTAATAAATATTTTAAATACAATATAAATACTTAACTAATTAAATTCTATTACATTAAATTTCATTATATTAAATCTTATTAAATTAAATCTGATTTTATTAAATCTATTTTATTTATATTAAGCTATATTTATATTTAAAAATAATAAAATTATAAGAAAAAACCTAAAATTTACCCTTTTCAAAACTTAACTTATCATTTAAAAGTTTCAAACATTATAATTTAGAAATCTAAATTTTATACACATATATTAAAATAAAAAATCTTTATATAATATTTTGAAAATCAGTATCTAATAAAATCCATATATTTCCTTTCAAAACTTTGAAAAATCATTTTTCAAAATAGACCAATAGTGTCCATTTATAATTTTCTATCCTATAGCTAAGTGATGTGGATATTTATCATTTAATCCACAACAATCTAATATTTATTGGTATATACATCATTTTAACCCGCAATCCTAGAACTTTAAAATCAATAAAATCGCTGGGGTTTATCATTTCAACCCATAACGAGTTTCGCTAATTTATAACATCGTTCGAGTATGTACCATTTCGACCCATAGGGATTTTCATAACTAATAGAGAACTTGAAGGGAGAGAAAAATAATAATAAAATAACATAACATATCAATGATGTGCATATTTCATAATTAAAAAATTTGAAAATAATATATATACAACATGTTATGGTGTCATATATCAATCTTAAGTGAACAATTTAAATAATAACATACCATATTCAACAATTTAATTACTAAAAAAATTAAATTTAACAACATATTTCAATCATCATTTCATGTGAAACAAATTTACTAAATAGAAGACCTAACCGTGAGTGATAGCTCACCTTTCGAGGCTAGAGAAATTTGATAATGAAATGAGCCACGAATCCAAAAACGAACTCCAAATCAAAGCACGATGGACTTGATTTGATGAAAACAATATATATAATTTTTAAAAATCTAAAATTTACTCACATGTTTAAAATAAATCTATATTTAAAAAAAATCAATATTCAATTTAAAACACATATTTAAAATAAAATAAAAAACTTCCTATTATATTTTAGAAATCAATATTCAATTTAAAACACATATATTGAAATCAAAATATCTATATTTTATATTTTTAAAAATCAGTACTTAAAATAAATATTCTTTTTATATATATATATATATAAAAGAAGAGAAAGAGCTATGAGAGAAATGTGCATAGAATAAGGTTGATGTGCAAGGCTCACGAGCATGGTTCACATGCACATTATATTAAATATACAATCATTTATATATAATTTTTCTTTTTTTTAAAAGGAGGAGATGACAAGAATACAAAGAGAGGAGGGGAGGAAAAGGTAGGGAGGAGGATGGCTATTTACTCGGAAGTGTGGGCTGCTGCTATTTGCGAAGTGGATGGGAAGTCGACAAATATTGTTGTGAGGTCGGGGAGGGGAAGGTCTAAGCTGGGGTTGCTTGTTCGACCGAAGCAGGAATTAAGGGCGGCTTGCTTGGAGGAGAAGAGTTGCTCAGGTTGGCGGTGGTGGAGTGTTGTCGGAGTGGTGGTGTAGGCGAGAGAACGGAGGTGAGATGGCGGAGGGCTGTGATATGGTGGAGGGAAGGCTGTGCATGGCGACAAAGTTGTGGAGGATCTGAAAGGTTTGGCGAGGTATAAAGTGGGAGAGGAATGCGCTAAGGCTATGGAAGATGCGTGAGAGGTCGGGTTTTTGATGTGATGGAGGGTTTAAGGGGAGGCTAGGTTCTGGCACTGCGGGGCGTTTGTGCGAATTGGTTGGAGGTTGATGGCTACTGGGGAGGTGTTGCCTGGGAATAGCGTTTGGGTGGAAGCGGTAGTGAGATGAGTGGACGTGGGCTATTAGGTTGGAGATTGGTTCGAATGTTAGTGGGGTGCTTGGGCTGGCTGATGGAGGGTGGAATGAGTGCTATAGGGTTTGGACATGGGTTGTGGAGTGGAAGCCGTTGTGGGAAGCAGTGGTGGTTGGCAATATGAAGATAACGAGCAGGTGGCAATTAAAAGGTAGATGAGAAGTTTTCATGAAATCCAATATAGCCTATATTATAATTTTTTTAGGAACAGAATGAACAGAGAGAAAAGCAGAGAGATGAAAACGAACAAGAATATATTTCAAACAAGTGGAACAACAAAAGTCATGCCATTTGAATTATGGAATTATTAATATTAAGTGGCTTGTAACGACCCGCCTTTTTGGACAGTTTAAACCGACGATCAAATACACATGTCGATTCCAAACCATTAAAAGGGCAGATAGTTATTGGGGTAATTAAGAAAAGAAAAGGAAGGGAAATAAAGAAAATGAAACAACACAGAATCTCGCAGCGGAAGGCTAAAGTATAATAATAAAATAACAGTTCATGAAGCTGTTAATTAAATGAATACATTTGAAATGAATACATTTGATTATTATTATACAACATTTATCAGAGTTACATACACAGCAAATATCATACAACAATGCAGCGGAATGGAATGAATATAATAGTAGTAGATAATATACCAAATCTTCGTCTCCGTCCTCCAAGGAAATGATCTTCAACCTAAACTGAAAACTCAGGTCTGACCCGAGCGTAATGAAAAGACAAAACACCCGAGTCAGGACTAAATATCCTCATGAAAGTTAAATCAATCGTAACTAAATATGAGTGTAACGGCGTCGGAGATGTTTACGGGGTTTGACATCTCCTATCCAGTGTCAACGTGCGTGCAATAACTCAAGAGATGTTACGGGATTTCCATCTCTCAAGGATCCGTGAACTATATACTATGTAGTAATATACGCTAAGTAGATAATGCCTATCAGTAATATAAAGTATCAAAATAGCGTTAAGGCGTTACCATAATCCCCCTTAACACATTTTTATATTCCCAAAAGCATATACAAGACCGTAGTTTCCCCAAAACCGGAAGTCACCAGAGGGCAATCCATATACTCAAGGTACAAATCAAAAACGTAGTGGTCGCGAATAGGATAATCAGTATGACAAGGTACATGAGGCAATACCAACTAGGATACTAGTAGTTGCGTGATCCGGACTGATGTTGGGCATAGCCAGCAGCTACCCCAACACCGCGAAACAACACTCCCAAATCAAGGGGTGCACCCAAATCGAATCACAAATGTAATAGAAATGGTATCGAAGAAGTGTGTCCGCTAGAGGTGGCGAACCTCAATGGCCCGGCGCGGCTCCTGTTTTAGTCATGTCAGGGGTCATCCAATAATCGTTCTCTTTCTTCAGTCAACGCGTTCACCAAACCATCCACTTCATTCTGGATCATCACTCCGCGTATAATAGTTATTAAAGTGGTTTTCGGTATCGACAGAGAGTATGTCCATATCCGATCCCGGTCTCTTTAATAACTACGTATTATTACACCGTTGGCTCTTTTACATTTCAAATCGATTCATAATTGATATCAAAATATCATATTCGCTTCAAAAATCAAATCCATTTCAAATATCATCGTATCTTTCAAAATATCAGATTCCATTCCAAAATCAATTTTCGCATCAATATCTCATTTCGATTTCAAAATCATTTCGAATTTCAATTTAGGTTGCAACTTCATTTAACTCAATTCGTATTTCAAATTCAAGATTTAAATATAAACATTTCACCTTATTGACCAGCTTAGGATTTTAGAAAAATAGTTTTAAGTAGTTTAAAAGTAGTTTAAATAATTAAAATAGTTAAAATACTTAAAATCTTTTTAAAAAAATGGATTTAAAATTGATAATTAGTTTAAAATAATTTAAATTGGGTTAAGTAGATTTAAAATAGATTAAAATAGTTTAAGTATTCAAAATGGTTTATATAACAGAGTAATTTGGAAAACAAATTAAAACAGCTTCAAAATCAATCCATTTCAATTTTAACTTCCCAATTCAGATCAATTCCAATTTCCATTCTACCGATTCAATTTCGATTTCAATTCAAAAACCAATGTCAACTTTTACTTCAAATCAATTCAATTCTACATTCACCTTTAATTAATTCAATTTCAATTTATATCGATTTGGAGCTTGATTTCTCAAAATATCAATTTATAACACTTAACAAAATTTCCAACAATATTCAAGTTTAAATCCAAATTCCAATATGATTCAATTCCAAACTCGATTTCAAAATATCATTTTCATATCACTTTTACTTAGTAATATTCAAAGCTCGAAATAATGTTCAATCTTTAAAATAAATAGATTTTCGAAATTCAATCATATCCAAATTTTAAATTTTAAAGTCACAACTTAAATTATTTACCAATTTCTTTTAATCAAAATTTATTTCAACATTCCAACTCAAATTTTCGACAAATTCGATTTCTATAAATTGATTTTTATTTATCACTTTTAAATCGAAACATTTAAATAAATTTCAAATCGACGATTTCAAAAATTATTAATTTAGCCAATTCGGTGTCCGTATATAATTTTCTATCCTATGGCCAAGTAATTATTTATTTCAATTAAATGTCAGGGATGAGTATATATTACTTAAATTAAATCTCAGTATCATATGTATGCATAACAGGATCTATATAAGCAAATAAACATCCAAACATTCAATTATCAACCAATAGCATCCATCAAAATTCATCATCCAATAAACAATACAATTCATGGCAGTTTCATAGTTATCAATGTCAGGTAATTTAATCGCAATTCAATTTTAATTTCAATTTAACTGTCAATTTAATCTTTCAATGGTTAATGCAAATGACAAGCTATATGACAATTAAATTTTTACCAAACAACGACAAATAAAATCATAACACTTCATAATATCAAATTTAACTAGCATAAAATATTTAGTACGGTGTGAGCGTTATAAAACACTCACCTTGATTTTTACGATTTTAAATCAAATCGAACGACGTTCGATTTAACCCAAAATTTTCTCTAGCTCCAAACGATCCCAATCCAGCTGCATCGCGTAATGCTCGACAAAACGATTGCAACGCAAAAAGTTTCGTTCCAATCGGACCTCGTATGTAGAAGTTATACATTTTTAAGTTATCGACATTTGAATTTATAAAACAATTCATATTATACTTAAATAAATTCATACCCAAAGCAACTAAGCCCAGCCCACCAAACTCCATCTTCTCCAAATGCCTGTACGTGAAAAAAATGCACAAACCCATGGCCGTCAAGCTTCAACGAATTTTCACGACCAAAATACACGACTTGAAGACGATCGGCCACCTCCATCGCGAAGCCCTCGGCGAACTCTACCTACACCGTGAATAAGATGCAACTCGGCTGCCCCTTTGGCCTCGAAAAACGTGAAAAACGCAGCGACTTTGAACGCGATTTCCCGTCGATCCGTGGCTCCGTTTCCGATCTCCACCGTTGGATAGCTAGATCTTGATGCCCTCTACAACTTTGTAGTTGACGACTTTTGCTAATTGTTTGTAGATTTGAAGATAATAGAGGAGGAAGTTTCGACTATTTCTGGCCTTCGAAAAACGTGAAAAAACGCAGCGACTTTGAACGTGATTTCCCGTCGATCCGTGGCTCCATTTCAGATCATCACCGTTGGATTTGTAGATCTCGTCGAGATCTACAACTTTGTAGTTGGAGGTTTTTGCTAATTGTTGATGGATTGAGAGATATTGGAGGAGAAAGGTGAATGATTTCTGGCCATAGAAATGGTGAACGGCGGCTGCACTAGAAACCCTAGCCTTTGTTTGCAAACTGTGAAATGGAAGGCCTTTTATAGAAAATTGCAAAAACACTATTCACCGAAAAATTTTCGAACTCCAAACGAAGCGTGCCGGCTAGCGTTTCTAAGGTTTACCCCGCGTTCCGAACGCAATGGAACGTGTTTCGGAAGATAATTCGATCGTATGTGTGAGTTACGGCAATAAACGATCAATTTTAAATTAAACCGATTAAACGATTTTCTAGGCGTTTTGGCTTGCCCCGGACAAACGGTAAATCCGTTTGACTTGAAATTTGAAACCTTACAATAATATCACATTACGGATCCAATGAAACTAGTTTCGTCGAAATCCGAAACCGTTTGAAAAATGACTACTTTTAACTCGCCAAATTAATATTAAACAATTTCAACGCGTTTCGAGCTGCCACGGTCAAACGACAACTCCGATTGCTACGAAAATTGAAATCCGATAATAACTAACTATTACGGATCCAATAGAACTAGTTTCGTCCAATTCTGAGACTGTTCAAAAATTGGCTATTTTTCAGGCGATAATTAAATATTAAAATATTCAATTTCCACAAATAAATTTTAAATTCAGTTTTAAAAGTTCTATAACATCACTATAACTCCAATATGATAAAATAAAATTTTACAAATCATTTTTATTCATATTAAACCCGTTATTTTATTTATCCAATAAATTCCAAATATTTAATTTAGACAATTTCGCTTATCCAATAATTCATTATCTTTTGAAATATTGAAATTGAACTTATAAGTTTCAACTTTTAAAACCATTTCAAAATTTAGAACACTATTTTCATTTTACAGTTATTCAATTATTCAATAAGTTTTAAATATTTAATTTAAACAATTACGTGTTCAATATTCAATATTTGATTTCAAATAGATTTTACTTATCAATCAATTACTCTATCATACCAATGAATTCAACATTTGATATCCTATTCAACTATTGATTGCACAGGCATTCACTAAGTAGCTTTTTTTTTTTTCATTACTTGGATAATTATTGCAATTCATTCCAGTTATTATTATTCCAAATGAATTACAAATTTTTTTCTAACATTAAATCACGAAATCTTATTAAATTAGCTAATTTAATTATCGAAAATTTACGGGTCATTACACTCTCCCCCACTCAAAACTTTTCGTCCTCGAAAAGGAAAAAGAAGGGAAAAGGAACTAATTATAGAATTCAACATTAGATATATTTCTATTCAAAGTTACCAACTTATAAAACAATATAATTACATTCATAAAGTCATAACTACGCTTACACTAAGTTACTCCAAACGGCTTCCTAACATTAAAAGTTAGTAATCAAAACAAGTTATAAAAAAAAATTTTAAAACTTGAAAAATTTTCTAACACCCGGATTTTACGGAAAATTTCGGCAGAGTCTCCTTTGCGCGGCTCGATCGGAAAAAATATAATAGCATATATATCACAAATATACATCTCATCTCAATGATGAGGCATCCCATATGTGGGGAAATAACATATAAATATCACCAATATCATATAAAACCGTAAGCGTACCTTTTATTTAGCATTTATTAGCATTTTACTTACATTATGCGTTTAGCGTAGAAGCGAGCCCCACAACGAAGCGCAACCCCTTTGCTACCTACTAAAATGCTCAATAACTAAGTTAGAACCATGCATATAAAGATAGATCACTATACTTAGCCTACACAACATATATATAACATATTTAGCTTCAAAACTGAGATTTCAATTTCTGGACAGCAAACAAATTTTAGCTTTAGGTCATCTAAACGGTAAAATTTGACAACAGAATCTAAACAAAAGTTGTTGCATTCATTTCAGGCTTTCCGGAATGTCCAAAATCATCGAATTGGGATCATCCGTTCAAAAGTTATGGCTGTTTTACTTAGAGTATATGCCTCAGCCTGAGCAATGCATTGCGCAGGTCTGTGACGTTCACTCGTGGTTTCGACCTTCTAAACGGTGTCAAAACACAAAACACTTAAAACAAAAGTTTTAGCTTATGTTCTTAGCTTTCCAGAAAGTACAAGATCATCAAAATCCGATAAACCAGTAAAAAGATATGTCAAAAATACTAAGGGTGTATACTACAGATTTTACTTATTTTTACACAGGACAGCGAGTAACATTCAAGTTTTTAACCTAGTAGACGAAGGAATTTTCTCAAGTTATCTAAACAAAAGTTGTGCTACAGTTTCTAAGCTTTTCGAAAAGTTCAAGATCGTCGAATTCCGTTCAGCCATTTAAAAGTTATGGTTGTTTTCGTTTCAGCATATATTGGACAATGTTGGATTTTTTTTTTTTTTCTTCAAGAATTTGCTTTTATTATTTCAAAGTACAAAACATCAAAACTTCAAATTTTCTAAAGAACAATCATAAACACAAAGTCATCTATTTTCTTATTCATCCATGCAATAGATTTACATTTAATTTGTTTCCGATTTATTCAAGTTTGTTTCATTCACATTTTTAATTCAAGTCAATTTGCTTAAATTTAAATTGAATTCAATTATATTTAATTTCACTTTGCTTCAAATTTGAAGTTAATTATTTTTAAAATTTTATTCCGTTTATTCAATTCTATTAACACTAATGAATTCTACTCAATCAATTATCATCCATCTAACAACCAACGCATATCAAACATTAACATCCATCCAAAATCTACGCTAAATCAGTTATACATTTCCAAGTCAATTTTAATTTCATACACTTCCAAGTTTATTGACATTTAGTTATATTCAAATTTAATTAGTTTCCATTTACCAATTTTATATTTCATTAATTTTAAATTTTATTCATTCACTTATACATGTATCATTCATTTTACAGCTTAAATTTCTTTTATATTTACAACTATCAATAGATCTTTACATTTTATTTTTCACTCTCACACTGGTATATTATTTCTCTACTTATCCTTAGTAGCATTTTAAACCCTTTAAGTATTTGGTAAGTTATAGTTATGCAAATAGAATGTAGATAAACAACATACAACTTCTTTCCATTTAAAGTTGAATTTTCAATTAATTAATTCTTAAGTCATTACTTAAATTTCACTATAATTTAATTTCACATTTTCATTCACATATAGTATTTCCATTTTATATTAACATAATTGTGAATCACCTTTAAATGTTAATTTGAATTCCAATTATTTACTAACAATTTTATTTATATTTGCAAACCATTAATTAAATGCATATTCCATTATTCAAACCTATACTTGTATATTATCCAATTAACAATTCATATAACATTTTTGAACTTCTTAAATATTTTGGTAAGTTATATCTATGCTATAGAATGAATTTTAATACTACGCGAGTTTTACAGTTTCACTTTTATTTTAAGTTCATAATTTCCTAATTCTAAGGATTTCTACCTCACTTGATATTTCCACTTAGCTCTTAGGTTCATTTCTCATTTCACAATTCAGAAGTTCCTTAATGGTTCAAGTCTAAATTCATTTCAATCCTTTAAAAAAAAAATCATTAATTATTAAAGGACTTAAGAATTCCAATCCCGGTTTCATTTCAAATCAAGTTTTGAAATAATATATACTTATATAATTTATATAACAAATCATACTATAGAGAGTACAAAAATAAAATAAAATTTGAATCAAAACAAAGTTTAGACAAGCTATTAAGTGGTCTCCCCCACTCGGACTCTCGAAAATAAACGCCGATGATGCGTGCACTCATCACCGAAATCATTTTCCAGCGTCAAGAGAAGGGAATATAACACTTATCATAAAAAAAAAAAAAATCCTTCGAAAACAATTTCAACTCAATTATACTATCATATAATACTCATATTATGTTTTTCAAATTCTTGTAAGTCAATTTCAAACACCGGAATTTAAATTACCAAATCCAAGTTAAAGTTCATTTATATTCATTATCAATTGTGTTTACAAGATTTCATTTTCCTAAATCTATTGTTATTTAATCAATTGTTGTAAATATTGACTGATCAAACAATAACGATAATAATCTAATATTATCATCTCCTAACAATTAATTCAATTAAATGAATAAATATTCAAATAATTCTTTTATATAAAATATATTCCAAAATGATATTGTGTTGGTTTGTCCTATTCGAGTGTTTAGAAATTCCTATCGACGCCTTGGCGTCCCAAGTATCGACCAGAATTCATAAATACTCAACGGAACAAATTAACACAATATAAAACCATTTTATATCAAATAACAAGTACGCTCTCTCATATACACTCAACTCATTCATATAGTTTACCTCTATTTCAATGAGTTATTCCCCACTAGAGCCAAGGTTTATCGCTAAACCTGGCTCTGATACCAACTGTAACGACCCGCCTTTTTGGACAGTTTAAACCGACGATCAAATACACATGTCGATTCCAAACCATTAAAAGGGCAGATAGTTATTGGGGTAATTAAGAAAAGAAAAGGAAGGGAAATAAAGAAAATGAAACAACACAGAATCTCGCAGCGGAAGGCTAAAGTATAATAATAAAATAACAGTTCATGAAGCTGTTAATTAAATGAATACATTTGAAATGAATACATTTGATTATTATTATACAACATTTATCAGAGTTACATACACAGCAAATATCATACAACAATGCAGCGGAATGGAATGAATATAATAGTAGTAGATAATATACCAAATCTTCGTCTCCGTCCTCCAAGGAAATGATCTTCAACCTAAACTGAAAACTCAGGTCTGACCCGAGCGTAATGAAAAGACAAAACACCCGAGTCAGGACTAAATATCCTCATGAAAGTTAAATCAATCGTAACTAAATATGAGTGTAACGGCGTCGGAGATGTTTACGGGGTTTGACATCTCCTATCCAGTGTCAACGTGCGTGCAATAACTCAAGAGATGTTACGGGATTTCCATCTCTCAAGGATCCGTGAACTATATACTATGTAGTAATATACGCTAAGTAGATAATGCCTATCAGTAATATAAAGTATCAAAATAGCGTTAAGGCGTTACCATAATCCCCCTTAACACATTTTTATATTCCCAAAAGCATATACAAGACCGTAGTTTCCCCAAAACCGGAAGTCACCAGAGGGCAATCCATATACTCAAGGTACAAATCAAAAACGTAGTGGTCGCGAATAGGATAATCAGTATGACAAGGTACATGAGGCAATACCAACTAGGATACTAGTAGTTGCGTGATCCGGACTGATGTTGGGCATAGCCAGCAGCTACCCCAACACCGCGAAACAACACTCCCAAATCAAGGGGTGCACCCAAATCGAATCACAAATGTAATAGAAATGGTATCGAAGAAGTGTGTCCGCTAGAGGTGGCGAACCTCAATGGCCCGGCGCGGCTCCTGTTTTAGTCATGTCAGGGGTCATCCAATAATCGTTCTCTTTCTTCAGTCAACGCGTTCACCAAACCATCCACTTCATTCTGGATCATCACTCCGCGTATAATAGTTATTAAAGTGGTTTTCGGTATCGACAGAGAGTATGTCCATATCCGATCCCGGTCTCTTTAATAACTACGTATTATTACACCGTTGGCTCTTTTACATTTCAAATCGATTCATAATTGATATCAAAATATCATATTCGCTTCAAAAATCAAATCCATTTCAAATATCATCGTATCTTTCAAAATATCAGATTCCATTCCAAAATCAATTTTCGCATCAATATCTCATTTCGATTTCAAAATCATTTCGAATTTCAATTTAGGTTGCAACTTCATTTAACTCAATTCGTATTTCAAATTCAAGATTTAAATATAAACATTTCACCTTATTGACCAGCTTAGGATTTTAGAAAAATAGTTTTAAGTAGTTTAAAAGTAGTTTAAATAATTAAAATAGTTAAAATACTTAAAATCTTTTTAAAAAAATGGATTTAAAATTGATAATTAGTTTAAAATAATTTAAATTGGGTTAAGTAGATTTAAAATAGATTAAAATAGTTTAAGTATTCAAAATGGTTTATATAACAGAGTAATTTGGAAAACAAATTAAAACAGCTTCAAAATCAATCCATTTCAATTTTAACTTCCCAATTCAGATCAATTCCAATTTCCATTCTACCGATTCAATTTCGATTTCAATTCAAAAACCAATGTCAACTTTTACTTCAAATCAATTCAATTCTACATTCACCTTTAATTAATTCAATTTCAATTTATATCGATTTGGAGCTTGATTTCTCAAAATATCAATTTATAACACTTAACAAAATTTCCAACAATATTCAAGTTTAAATCCAAATTCCAATATGATTCAATTCCAAACTCGATTTCAAAATATCATTTTCATATCACTTTTACTTAGTAATATTCAAAGCTCGAAATAATGTTCAATCTTTAAAATAAATAGATTTTCGAAATTCAATCATATCCAAATTTTAAATTTTAAAGTCACAACTTAAATTATTTACCAATTTCTTTTAATCAAAATTTATTTCAACATTCCAACTCAAATTTTCGACAAATTCGATTTCTATAAATTGATTTTTATTTATCACTTTTAAATCGAAACATTTAAATAAATTTCAAATCGACGATTTCAAAAATTATTAATTTAGCCAATTCGGTGTCCGTATATAATTTTCTATCCTATGGCCAAGTAATTATTTATTTCAATTAAATGTCAGGGATGAGTATATATTACTTAAATTAAATCTCAGTATCATATGTATGCATAACAGGATCTATATAAGCAAATAAACATCCAAACATTCAATTATCAACCAATAGCATCCATCAAAATTCATCATCCAATAAACAATACAATTCATGGCAGTTTCATAGTTATCAATGTCAGGTAATTTAATCGCAATTCAATTTTAATTTCAATTTAACTGTCAATTTAATCTTTCAATGGTTAATGCAAATGACAAGCTATATGACAATTAAATTTTTACCAAACAACGACAAATAAAATCATAACACTTCATAATATCAAATTTAACTAGCATAAAATATTTAGTACGGTGTGAGCGTTATAAAACACTCACCTTGATTTTTACGATTTTAAATCAAATCGAACGACGTTCGATTTAACCCAAAATTTTCTCTAGCTCCAAACGATCCCAATCCAGCTGCATCGCGTAATGCTCGACAAAACGATTGCAACGCAAAAAGTTTCGTTCCAATCGGACCTCGTATGTAGAAGTTATACATTTTTAAGTTATCGACATTTGAATTTATAAAACAATTCATATTATACTTAAATAAATTCATACCCAAAGCAACTAAGCCCAGCCCACCAAACTCCATCTTCTCCAAATGCCTGTACGTGAAAAAAATGCACAAACCCATGGCCGTCAAGCTTCAACGAATTTTCACGACCAAAATACACGACTTGAAGACGATCGGCCACCTCCATCGCGAAGCCCTCGGCGAACTCTACCTACACCGTGAATAAGATGCAACTCGGCTGCCCCTTTGGCCTCGAAAAACGTGAAAAACGCAGCGACTTTGAACGCGATTTCCCGTCGATCCGTGGCTCCGTTTCCGATCTCCACCGTTGGATAGCTAGATCTTGATGCCCTCTACAACTTTGTAGTTGACGACTTTTGCTAATTGTTTGTAGATTTGAAGATAATAGAGGAGGAAGTTTCGACTATTTCTGGCCTTCGAAAAACGTGAAAAAACGCAGCGACTTTGAACGTGATTTCCCGTCGATCCGTGGCTCCATTTCAGATCATCACCGTTGGATTTGTAGATCTCGTCGAGATCTACAACTTTGTAGTTGGAGGTTTTTGCTAATTGTTGATGGATTGAGAGATATTGGAGGAGAAAGGTGAATGATTTCTGGCCATAGAAATGGTGAACGGCGGCTGCACTAGAAACCCTAGCCTTTGTTTGCAAACTGTGAAATGGAAGGCCTTTTATAGAAAATTGCAAAAACACTATTCACCGAAAAATTTTCGAACTCCAAACGAAGCGTGCCGGCTAGCGTTTCTAAGGTTTACCCCGCGTTCCGAACGCAATGGAACGTGTTTCGGAAGATAATTCGATCGTATGTGTGAGTTACGGCAATAAACGATCAATTTTAAATTAAACCGATTAAACGATTTTCTAGGCGTTTTGGCTTGCCCCGGACAAACGGTAAATCCGTTTGACTTGAAATTTGAAACCTTACAATAATATCACATTACGGATCCAATGAAACTAGTTTCGTCGAAATCCGAGACCGTTTGAAAAATGACTACTTTTAACTCGCCAAATTAATATTAAACAATTTCAACGCGTTTCGAGCTGCCACGGTCAAACGACAACTCCGATTGCTACGAAAATTGAAATCCGATAATAACTAACTATTACGGATCCAATAGAACTAGTTTCGTCCAATTCTGAGACTGTTCAAAAATTGGCTATTTTTCAGGCGATAATTAAATATTAAAATATTCAATTTCCACAAATAAATTTTAAATTCAGTTTTAAAAGTTCTATAACATCACTATAACTCCAATATGATAAAATAAAATTTTACAAATCATTTTTATTCATATTAAACCCGTTATTTTATTTATCCAATAAATTCCAAATATTTAATTTAGACAATTTCGCTTATCCAATAATTCATTATCTTTTGAAATATTGAAATTGAACTTATAAGTTTCAACTTTTAAAACCATTTCAAAATTTAGAACACTATTTTCATTTTACAGTTATTCAATTATTCAATAAGTTTTAAATATTTAATTTAAACAATTACGTGTTCAATATTCAATATTTGATTTCAAATAGATTTTACTTATCAATCAATTACTCTATCATACCAATGAATTCAACATTTGATATCCTATTCAACTATTGATTGCACAGGCATTCACTAAGTAGCTTTTTTTTTTTTCATTACTTGGATAATTATTGCAATTCATTCCAGTTATTATTATTCCAAATGAATTACAAATTTTTTTCTAACATTAAATCACGAAATCTTATTAAATTAGCTAATTTAATTATCGAAAATTTACGGGTCATTACATGGCTATTTGCTCTCACGGAGGATAATGAAAGGCCACAAGAAACTACAAGGCTCAATTAACTGATACAGCTAATCATTTGGCAGATTTCACCGCGTAATGGACACTAAAATGCACAAACGAATATACTGCGGAGATTAGCACGATGAGACAAACAGAATGGTATACAAATATCTACGATACAACTAAACTATCAAAACCTAATTTTCGCTGCCAAAAATGATGCTAAAACGTCGAAAATAAGATAAATGAGGCTATAGCATTCTAAATTTGGCGAAACGAAATATAACGTCACACTCAAAAGAAGATTTACATTTTTCTTATATAAAATTATTCAGATTTCGAAAATATTTTATTTTCATCAAATTAACTGATTTTAAATTTAAATTGAAAATTTCATAATAGAATAAACTTATATATTTTCAAATGAAAACCTGCCACTTGCTATGCTTCAATATACGCATACCAAATATCAAATTTTCATTTCTAAAATTTTATTATATATTTCGTGAAAAATTTAATTAATTACATTATTTAAAATATTTAAATTTATGGGTCGTTACACTATTTGAATTTCTTTAATGTCCTACCTTTAGTTTATACACTAATATTATATAAGTTTCAATATCATATAACTTTTATATTTTAATTAATTTATACAATAATCTTATTTATAATATTTTTTAATTAATTTTAATAAATTAACTCTTTAATTAATTTCATATTAGTATTCTAATATAAATTTTATATTGGACATATCTACTATAACTTTTATCATAGTACGACACATTTATCTTATATATGCATATGTTTAGTTAATTAACTAACCTTTAATTACATATGTTTAGTTAATTAACTAACCTTTAATTACTTTATTAATTAAATTTTTTAATTAAATTATATTACCTTTAAAATTTATCTTATGTACATAAATGTATGCTATGTTATCTTAAACACTTCAGAATAACATCACATATATCAACATATATGCGCATAAGTATTAACTTATTAACTCATATAACTAATATATATTGTTAATCTTATAAATAATTTTAAATTTTGAAATTAATATTTACATAGTTTTAAAAATTTTAAACTTTTCATTAAAGTTTCAAACGTTTTGAAATTTTATATTAGATTATAACTTTTTTTAATAAACATGTTTTTATTTTAAATTTAAAATCTTGCCTTAATTTTAAAAACAATTTTGAAAGTTAGCCCAAGACCCAATTAGATTGGGCCTTTTCTATTAGGGGTAACCTTTAGGCTTACCCACCTTTTAGTCCAGGTTGGTAACCAGGTAGGACAAAGTACTTGATTACCCAATTCCAGTCCTAGACATTACCTTTCTAGACACAGTACTTAGTGGGCATGCTTAATTAGTTAGCCCTACCATAACTAATTTAGACTGCGTAGGCTATTAAGGTCTAATACCATTGATGCTCTGACCCAAACTCGTTTGGGGTGATAACAAGGTATCTAAGCGAGGTTGGTTGAGGTGTTCACACTGTCACGTTGGATGTGCCAGGTTCGATCCCTACTATTAGAATGATAGAGGGTTCTCACATTATAATCTGTCTTACCCCTACATGTCCTATGATGGTTATGCTTGTCGAAAGGTTACATGTGAATAATCTTAATGAGGTAGTAGTATATTCATATGAATGATTGTTGGCTATTCCTATTCTGAGTCATAATGATTAATTGATTGATAATTGAATGTTGCATAAATCAAATTTGTCAAAAAGGAAAAGATGAATCAATCATCTTTGTCAACCTTTATTTCTTTCCTTTTTGTCCCTTATGTGGCTTCCTTTAAACTTATTCTTATATATAAATGTATATCATGTTATCAATTGATCCTATCTGCGTTATGTTTAAATGTTCTTTCACACGATTAAGGATGAATATATTTGATATATTTAAACCTTATTTTTATATCCCATTCTTGATTGTTTTAGAATTAAATTAATAAAGAAACATGGTAATAAATAAAATATTGATTTTATTTAAAAGAAAATTTAGATAGGACCTAAATGCATTTAGACTTCATAGGCCCGTTAATGATCCAAAATGGTAATTTTTTTGAAATTCACCCACTTCTTCCGCTGTAGGTTGGTTGATACCATTGAAGGAACTTGGTCAGCCCACAATGGAAGAAATAGGTGAATTTCAAAATATTTAGCCATTTTGGTTCTTTAACGGGCCTATGAAGTCTTAATATATTTAGTACTTTTCTAAATTTCTTTTAAATAAAACCTTTTTTTTACTTTTATAAATGAAGTTTTACTTTAATTTATTGCGTATGTAGATTAGGGTATATCAAATTTAATCCTATGTACAAATTTGTGTAAAGCTTACTTTGCAAAATTTATTTAGAGAATGAACTATTTCATTTCCTTTCCCCTAACATATTCAATTAATGAGGGGGCATAAATTTATTTAGAGAATGAAACTTTTCATTTCCTTTCTTTTATATTATTCAATTAATAAGGGATCAGAAATTTAGTTAGGACGCTTTCCATTTCATTCTCCTAATTAAATTAAATAATTTTGTAACAACCCACATATTTATCGATTTTATATTTAAATATTTTATTTAAATATTTCATCGTTAGTCGGATTTTTGTCCGAAAAACTACTTTTTGCAAACAGTCGAATTAGGACTTGAGACCCTTTCCATTGAGTTCAAAATTTCGTTTGCAACCTTTTTGAGTATAAACATTGATATGTTTGGAGATAGCTAAAAATTTGACCTTTTTCACTTTGGGTTTGGGTTCAGCCCACTAGCCAACTTAATACCCCAAACTGAACCTCTTCTCTTCATTACCTCACTTTCATTTCCTAACACTCAAGCTTCATCAAAAATGGAGAGAGGAATGGGAAATTAAAATTCCAAGCCCTAGTTCAATTGCGAAATCCAAGCTTTAGCTCCAAATTCTAAGAGAAGCCATTGGTAAGCATCTCCTTCTTCTTCTTCAACTCATTCTCTTTTCAATTTCAAAAATTCCTAAACCTAACTTTGGGAATGTTCTTCTTTTGAGCATAGATTCAAGCTCATTTGGGTTGTGTTGAAGTGTGGTTGATTCTTCCTTTGCTTTCAAGCTTCTTCTTCCTTGTTTTTGTGAAAATGTGAGATTTTTATCTCACATCTATGCTTATATCTATCTTTGAATGTTGGGTATGAATTCCTAATACTTATTCATGTGCATTTGCTTTTGGTTTGGATTGAATTGGTGAATATCCTAATTTTTAGTGTTTTGGTTTCAAATCTTTAAAATCCTAACTTTGATGTTTGAACATGTTTTTGGTGATGCATCGAGGAGCCAATATGACCAGGTAGCCGATGGGCGTAATCCCCTAGCGTCTATGCTCGACCGGTTGCGAATTGAGAGACTTTGCACTTCAATTAATAGGGTTAAAAAAATGCAGGAATTGCAGTTCGGTCGACCAAACTCTCTGAGTCGGCTGACCGAAGCTGAAGCTGAAGCCGAAACATTCTGGGCTATTTTCGGTCGACCGACTCAGAGATTTCAGTCGACCGACCTGCTCCTATTTCCCTGTTTTGCCTATTTATGCTCATTTTGCTTTGTTTTTCCAATCTTTAATCGATTCTTCTTCTCCGTTTAGTTGCTATCACCTTTTTCGACTTTGATAACTTCTATTTTCGGAATTTTTGGGTATATCCACTTTGATGGATTTGGTATCAATTTCTTTGGATTTTATTCACGTCTTCGAATGTGAATTTTGATGATTGATTGTTCCTACAATCACTTTTGTGATTTTTCACTTTAAAAATATAAAGGTTTCAATACTAGTAGTAAATGTAGCGACCCGTAGATTTCATGGATTTAATTTGGTTAAATTAAGTTGTAATTAAATTTAGAAGAAAAATAAATTAAAAACCTACTTATAGTAATTCGAAGTTAATTCAAATGATTTTAAGTAGTGAAAAGAATTTTACCAGCGTATGAGTTGAATATGAGGAATTTGAGGAAATTATTAAACTAGTATAATGTAATAAACATTGTTAACAGTAAATGGAATATGATAATAAGAAAAATTGCAAGTTTGTATTTATGGGCGAAATAATATTGATAGGTAATAATTGTTGTAGAGAATAAATTACAAATGTATAAATTGTATAATGGTAACAACTATTGTTCGTTACCAATGCATTTAATTTATAGCGATTAAATAAGAAATAACTGAAAATTTTGAAGGAAAAATCAATAGAAAGGTTAACTACATGCATAAGATGGAAAGTTGAATAGAATTCTAATAAATGATAATAATGGAAAATATATACAATCAATGTAGGTAATTTGAAATTACAAATGATTAAACGTTTCTTGTGATAATGAATAAATAACGAAAGGAGTAAGCATATTTATTTAGAGTATTAATTACTATTGGGTAGAGATTTAAGTAACAACGTTTAATGCAATGTAAGTAATGACATTTTAAGTCGATAATAAGGAATTGGGAATCATATCTATGAAATGATAACGAGAATACAAGATGATAAATGCCAATTAAGGGTAATAATTAAGAAACTTAATGAAATCCCAATTTTATACAAAATAATTTAAAAGTCAGGTTTGGTTATAATTTGAACATAAGAAAATTGAATTTGTAGTATGAAAATATATGCAGAAATTGATTTTTGTGATAAAGGATTTTGTATGTGACAAAAAGGTAACGGTAATGTTATGGTAGGTTGCCTATTAATTTATTTAGATTGTTAGTTGGAACTGGAAATAAGTTTGTAATAAATGTAAATAAATGATACATTTATGTAACTAATGTAAATTTTACTTATAATATAGCAAAGGGTGGATTTAAGAAGTGAAATTGTAGAATTTGAAGCTAATTAATAATAGATATAGTAAAGATGGCAATCCAATCAAATGCGTAGGAATCAGATTTATTGGAAGGTAACCTAATTGATAAATAAATGGTAAGTATTAAGATATAATTCTATATAAATTGAAACTGATTGTAGATTTAGTGTAGTAACGTTAAGGCTAACTAAATTTGCTTTATAGATGGAATTAAAATCAAGATGGATAGGTAACGAACTTAAAAATTTAATAAGTGAATTTATTTCAATCAGTGCAATAAAAGGATACGTAAATAAATGGTAAGATGAAATGGTAAATTTTTGATGTTAATAAAATGATTTTTTTTTTTGAATTGAAATAAGTATTATAATGGGCAAATTTAGTTACTTTAAGGTGAAACGGAAATTTTAACGCAATAGTTTGAATGCAATATTAAATTCATCTAATTTATAATAAAGATTCGTTAGGTTTATTTAATAGAAATTTTGGGACATTTAATAGATAATTGCTGATGTTGAATGGAACAAAGGAATTGAATTTAACATGAATAGCATGAATAGCATGAATATTAATAAAAGAAATTATGTAATAATTGATTTATTTTAGCATTTATGAATGAAATAGGAATTTAGGTTTAAGCAAGTGATGAATAAGATGTTGTGCAATCCAAATTAATATAGTAATTGTGAGTAATAAGAGCTTATTTGAGATTCTAATTTTTTTATATATGTTTTACAATTTCAATATAAATGGAAATAGTAGCAATACAAAGAAAGGCAAAATTTTTGAATATAGTAGTTAAGAAAAGGCAAACAAATCCTTCCATCTAAATCCAATTTAAAATAAAGCTTAATTATTGCAGTGGTTAGAATTAAATATTATGCTAGTCGAATACTAACTAATTCATTGAAATACCTATTCATGAAAAACAATTGAAAGGTTTTATTTGGTTATAATTGGTAGATTTGAAATAAACGTAAAGTTATATTAATTGACGTAATAATACGCAGTAAACTATAAGGTCATAGTCAAAGTTAAATTTAAGTAAATTCTTGGAATTTACAATATCTGAATTTACCGTAATTGAATTCAAACACTGAAATTTATAAATTTATTTACTTGACATTGATATCTGGGTTTGTTTTATTTGTTGTAACTAAAGTGAAATTATAAAAATGATCAAATTTTCAATTTTAAAGTCAAAAATTTTAAAGATTGAATTTAATTAATTTATTTGCCTATTTATTTAATTAATATAAAAATAGCCATTTTGGGCACGGACTCGGATTTCGACGAAACCAGTTTCATCGGATCCGTAACGGTGAATTATAATAATATTTCAAGTTTCGTAGCGATCGGACGTGTCGTTTGATCATACGGACTTGAAACGCCTTGAAATTTACGCATTTTGAAAAAAATGTGAAATCTTGTTTTTTAGCATAACTTCTTCATACGATCGAATTTGGTCGCGAAACTTTTTCCATCGCGTTCAGAATATTTTAAAACACCTGTTTGGATATATAGTTTTAACAAGTTCGACTCCGGAGGCATAGCGGGCTTTTTGGACCATGGTTTGTCACGCACGTTCGCGTATCCAGTCTAGCTACCCTACCTCTAGCCTATCTATAAATATACATCTATAAACCCTAGCTCCTTTCTTTGTACGTTCATTTCTTCACTCTTTTCTCTTCCCCAAATGTATACATCTCAGATCCAATTCCAGATCCATCCACAGTTCAAAATCAAAAGTCAAAACTCAAAAATTTCAGAAAATTCCAGAAAAAATATATGTTGAAGTATTCGATACGCGTAATATACTGGTGAAATTCGTTTTTCAATTGGAGCTGTCGTTCATCCAGAATAAATTCAAACAGCCCCAAAACCGTTTATCATCGTCGCGCAAAACTTCGTCGGATCGAGATTCTGTTTCTGGGTTTTGGAGAGGGAACCGAGGGGATCGCATCTATGTAGTTTGTTTCGAGTTTCAACGGTTAGATCGTCGTAGATCTTCGATTTGGGTTCGAATATTGGAGGCGTGCGATAGGGGGGCTTCGGCCTGCAATTCGTTCTTGCGCGTGCTGTTGCGGTGACGTGTCACATTTATATAAAGGTGAGTGAAAAGTGTGTCGTTTTGTTTATTTTTAATTTTGATTTCAATCATCATTTTTCGCCATAACTTTCTCATACGAAGTCGGATTCACACGAAATTTCTTTTGTTAGGATCGTAATTTAATTCCGGACTCGATGACGCTGGTTTGGACGAATTCTGAGACGGACGAATTTTTGGGTTTAAATCGGGTTTGAATTCGATTTAAATTCAAAAGGTGAGTGTTTTGACCCACTCACAATTACTAGAAGCTTTTATGTTTGTTAAATAAATTTTAGAAATGAATAGAAATTTATTTATGAGCTTTTGGCATGTTATTTCATTTATATCTGTTGAATTGCATTTTTTTGAATTTAACTGTTAATTTAATTGATTTATTGCGTGTTAATTGGCTGTTAGAAATTATTGTTTGCATATGAACTGCTAGTTAACAGTTATGTCAATTATCACTGAATATAAATTGTTAGATTAATAGTTGATAAATATAATTTGAAATAAAACTGACAATTATTACCTGTTGTATATTACCAAACATATATTGTTATTGATTGATATTGGTTGATGGTTGCGATTGGATGATGGATGTTGTTGATGGATGGATGTTTATTGCATATCATTAAATTGGAAATTATCATGCATATTTCATTTTTCGGGATTGTGGTTTGAAATGATATATAACCGCAAATTTTTATTTTTAAATTGCGGATTGAAATGATAAATATCCGTATCACTTGACCATAGGATAGAAAACTATATACAGGCACCGCGGTCTATATATAACTATTTTAATGTGATTTCTATGGTTTGGATTGAATACGGTCTATAAATCTTAAATTTATATTGTATAAATATTTTATTCCATATTTATATACCTATGAAGTTGGAATTTTGAAATAAAAGGAATATAAATTTCTTTATTGAAAATGGAAGAAATTTAGAAAATGGAGTTTGGTAAATTTATATCCTATGTTTAAATGTAAAGTTGGAAATTATAAGATATGATATTTGTAATTGGATTTTTCCAAAATAAATAGAAATGGATATTCTAGTATAATTTGAAGTGGAAAAATTCTATATATATATATATATATATTTTACTAGAAATTGAAGTCTTATTAATTATGGATTTTATGTGAATGGTCAAGATTAATTAATAGAATATTGATTTTGAAAGGATAAAAAATCCAACTTTAGTTGAAATATTAATGCTCAAAAATGGATATAAATATATATAAAATTGAAATGGTTTTGGGACTTCAAGTAATATTTTGGACTTTGGGTTTAACTTTAAAACAAGAAATATTTGGAAAGCCATGTAATTTATTCTTTATAAAGCAACAGTAAAGTTAAACCTTTTTAATTCGCATACCGTTGAATATCCAAACCATTTAGTTTTGAAAATAATGGTTTTAAAATACTATGGATTTTCGAAGAATTATGTTGAAAGTTACAAACAAAATATTGGTTACATGGGTTATCAAATAATAAAAAGTGACATAATTTTTGGAAAGGAAAATTTTATTTGGGAAACGATATCATGGATTTGGGTTTTTATAAAATAACATGAAGATAAATTATTTGTGTTTTAAAGAAAAATGATATCGTAATATTATGGTTTTGAAAGGGACTATGTTCTGGTTTTAAAGTATAAACTATTTTAAATGACCGCGGTGTTATAATAACGATTGGTTGGCAAAGAGACCGGGATCGGATATGGACGTACTCTCTGTCGATACCTAAAACCACTTTGACTAACCGTGTACGCGGTGGAGATTCCAGAATGAAGTAGGTGGTGGCGACGTTTCCTGTAAGGTAAATACGTGGACCCAACTCCCGTGAGTTGGCATAAGGTGGCTAAAACAGGAGCGATTCTCAGGCCAATGAGGTCATTCCTCTGATCGGACGCTCCTCTTCGATATTATAATTTGACTTGGATTTGATTCAGTGGCCACTTCTATATTTTGATTTTGGGGAGTTAGTCCGAGGTGGGCGGTAACTGCGGCTACGCGTTTCCACCAGCCTGGATAGCAATTGGTATATCTACCCTGGCATTGCCTAGTTGTGCCGTGTCACCTACCATATCGCGCCTTGTACGAGTTTGGTTTTCTCCCGTAGCCCGTGTGGTATCCTCTAGTGGCTTCCCGATCAGGAGGGGCTATGATATTGGACGGACTACTGGGACTATTACGTGTTAAGATGGAAAATGTAAAGCCTTAACGCTATTTAAAAGTAAGTTTATTTTATAAATAGACACTATTATAATAGCGCAATATACTACATAGTAAATAGTTTAACGGATCCTTAGGAGATGTAAATCCCGAACATCTCTTGAGTTACTGTACTCATATTTATATTCTGTTTATTTAACTCACATAAGATATTCTAGTCTGACTCGGGTGTTTTTGTCTATTCAAATTCGCTCGGGTCAGTCCGAGCATTTCAGGATAGCAGATTTTAGCTTTGGAGGACGAAGACGAAGAATAAGTATTATGTTATATATAGTATTACACCACACTCTTTCTATTCCGCTGCATTGCTTGTATTGGTATGTGTAACTCTGATATTTATTGTAAAAGAAGAATCAAGCTTTTGTAAACTGTTTATGAACTGTATATTTGTTATTATATTTTATCCTTCCGCTGTGAGATTCTGTTTTGTTTTTTTTATTTTTTCTCTGTTTTTCTTATTTACCCCATAACAATCCGCTCTTGCGTATGCTTTGAATTGGCACGTGTGTCGGTTTAAAGTGTGTAAAAAGGCGGGATGTTACAGTTGGTATCAGAGCTTTGGTTTAACGATAAACCTTGGCTTTGTGGGGTTTGACTCTTTGTTAATAGGGTAGTAATATCCTATGGGAGTCACTGAGCGTATATATATGAGAGAGCGTACTTGTTAGTGTTATAAAAAGATTTTTATATTGTGTCAATCTGTTCCGCTTTGTATTTATAAATTCTGGTTGATGCATGGGACGCTATGTCATCAATAGGGATTTCTAAACACTTAATAGGACAGACCGACATAATATCCGTTTTAATATAGGTAAATGAAATAATTTTGCCTATTATATTTTCTATATATGAAAATAGTTTTATAAAGATATATATATATTTGGTTGCTATAGATTGGGTGTTAGAAAATAAAAATATCTATAATAACTGAAGCTAAGTTGAAATTATGATAAATCAAATTGGAGATTTTAGAACTTAAGTCCGGGATTTTTCCAAATCTGCTTTCAAAGAATCTGTGAAATTTATTGATTTGGTTTATAAGTATTTTCTTATATAAATATTTCGTATAAATTGGAAGAATTGTTTTAAAGAAGATTTTGGAAAAGAATTAAATTCTGTACTTTCCTCTCTGTCACTGGAAAATAAATTCGGTGATGACGGCCGCATCATCGACTTTCATTTTCGAGTTTCGAAGGGGAAAGGCCACTGTAGTAAATTCTACTGCAGATTTATTTTGAAATTTTCTAAAATTTTTCTTTATTGTTCTAAATAAAATTAGAGATATAAAAGTTGCAAGAAATTAATTATCTATTATTTTGAAATAATTGAAATTTAACCCGGTATTTCATTCTAAATTTTTTTTTTTCCGTTAATTAATTGTTTAAAAGTTGTTAGTGAAATAAAAGTTAAGTAATAAACGAATTGAAACCTCTAATTGAAATAAAAGAATAACTGCAAAGCTATAAAGAGAAATTTGCATACATATGAGACAAAGAGTAATATGGATAAACATTAAATTTAATTAAAAGAATGGAGATTAAACTTGTATAAGTTCAATTGCAATTTCCTTAACATAAATAACTTACCCAAATATAAAAGTTGGAGTGTTAAATGAGAAGCTGGAATTGAATATTTTACAAGTAGGAATTTAGGAAAAATGAAGTATTCAATAAATTACTGTTATAATAAGAATTTATTGGTATAAACTTAAGTGATAATTGAAATTTTACCCAAATTAAAGGTGAGTATTATTAATAGGTGATTTTTAACTTAAGTAAATAAAATGAAATTCTTTAATAAATAAAGATTGATGTGTAGGGTTATAAACTTAAGTATGTCTTAAAATGCTACTAGTAATATAATAAAATGTAGGTAATATAAATAAATGTCTGTAAACCCTAGATAATGAATTAATAAGATCCTTTACTTATAAAAATGGAGGTTTTAAGGTTAATAATTTAAGTGTAAGTAGAGGGTTACTGTAATTAAATATAATAAAACGTAAACATTAAATAAAGGAATGAAATTAAGGGTAAGTTGAAATTGTAATTAATAAAACGAATATATATTTATTGAACCATTAATAAATAAAAAGGAATTGAGAAGAAACTTGTAAATTTTCACTTGCATTCTTAAACATACATAACTTACCATATAATAAAAGCTGCAATGTTAGTAAGAAAATGTAAGGGGAAATCTTACAAGTGAAGCTTGAGGTAATTAAGGTATTCAATAAATTTGCTGTTATAAATGAGAATTAATTGTATAAACTTAAGTTAAATTGGAAATTTTACTATATAAGAAAGGGTAAGTAGTATAAATAGATGATATAAACCTTAGTCAATAAATTGGAATACAATATAATGAATTTTGTAACAAATGGAAAATGAAAATTGTAAGAAACAAAGAAATCCCTCCATAAAGGAAGGGAAGAAAATCAAACCACTGAAGTATGAAATAAATGTATAATAAGCTATTTTGGTGTTGATTTGAATTGTTTGGTTGATGTATGGTTGTTGGGTAAGGAATTTTGAAGTTGTGGGATGGAGAAATAATCTATCTTTGTTCCATCTAAGACTGTTGAGTAATGGATGCACTTGATAGTTATTTCTCACTCCGTAAAATTTCAGAATTTGAACCGAACAACTATTGGTTATTGATTGAATGATTGTTGTTTGTGGTGTGTGCTGTTTGTTAAAATGTATGGTTGTTGCATTTGATTTGGATATGAATGATTGAATCTACCCAAACATTTTACTGTAATATAGATATTTAACTTTTAGATTATATAAGTAAATACAGGGGTTGGAAGCAACTGCTACTGCTTTTGGTTCCAAAATAATAAGCGTATTGCCCGACAAATAGGTACGTTTTCGGATTACGATTAAAGCGCTATTTTATATTTTCCCGTGTTGGGATATTTTATTTTGGATATATATGTAATATATTTGTATATTTGGATATTATATTTTCTCCAGAGTCCCTCCGTACAAAGGAGACTCTGCCAAAAATTTTCGTAAATTTTGGACTTAGAATTTTGTTACAGATATTTTTCCAACTTTAATAATTTAAGTATTAAAAGACATAATGATTATAAAACAAGTGTAATTCATTAAAGGAAATTAATTTAGTAAATTATTGTTATAAGTTAATATTTGAAACTAGATATACTGTTTTATTCTTCTTTCTCCCTTCCTTTTCCTTTTCGGGGACGAAAAGTTTTGAGTGGGGGAGAGTGTAGCGACCCGTAGATTTCATGGATTTAATTTGGTTAAATTAAGTTGTAATTAAATTTAGAAGAAAAATAAATTAAAAACCTACTTATAGTAATTCGAAGTTAATTCAAATGATTTTAAGTAGTGAAAAGAATTTTACCAGCGTATGAGTTGAATATGAGGAATTTGAGGAAATTATTAAACTAGTATAATGTAATAAACATTGTTAACAGTAAATGGAATATGATAATAAGAAAAATTGCAAGTTTGTATTTATGGGCGAAATAATATTGATAGGTAATAATTGTTGTAGAGAATAAATTACAAATGTATAAATTGTATAATGGTAACAACTATTGTTCGTTACCAATGCATTTAATTTATAGCGATTAAATAAGAAATAACTGAAAATTTTGAAGGAAAAATCAATAGAAAGGTTAACTACATGCATAAGATGGAAAGTTGAATAGAATTCTAATAAATGATAATGATGGAAAATATATACAATCAATGTAGGTAATTTGAAATTACAAATGATTAAACGTTTCTTGTGATAATGAATAAATAACGAAAGGAGTAAGCATATTTATTTAGAGTATTAATTACTATTGGGTAGAGATTTAAGTAACAACGTTTAATGCAATGTAAGTAATGACATTTTAAGTCGATAATAAGGAATTGGGAATCATATCTATGAAATGATAACGAGAATACAAGATGATAAATGCCAATTAAGGGTAATAATTAAGAAACTTAATGAAATCCCAATTTTATACAAAATAATTTAAAAGTCAGGTTTGGTTATAATTTGAACATAAGAAAATTGAATTTGTAGTATGAAAATATATGCAGAAATTGATTTTTGTGATAAAGGATTTTGTATGTGACAAAAAGGTAACGGTAATGTTATGGTAGGTTGCCTATTAATTTATTTAGATTGTTAGTTGGAACTGGAAATAAGTTTGTAATAAATGTAAATAAATGATACATTTATGTAACCAATGTAAATTTTACTTATAATATAGCAAAGGGTGGATTTAAGAAGTGAAATTGTAGAATTTGAAGCTAATTAATAATAGACATAGTAAAGATGGCAATCCAATCAAATGCGTAGGAATCAGATTTATTGGAAGGTAACCTAATTGATAAATAAATGGTAAGTATTAAGATATAATTCTATATAAATTGAAACTGATTGTAGATTTAGTGTAGTAACGTTAAGGCTAACTAAATTTGCTTTATAGATGGAATTAAAATCAAGATGGATAGGTAACGAACTTAAAAATTTAATAAGTGAATTTATTTCAATCAGTGCAATAAAAGGATACGTAAATAAATGGTAAGATGAAATGGTAAATTTTTGATGTTAATAAAATGATTTTTTTTTTTTTTTGAAATAAGTATTATAATGGGCAAATTTAGTTACTTTAAGGTGAAACGGAAATTTTAACGCAATAGTTTGAATGCAATATTAAATTCATCTAATTTATAATAAAGATTCGTTAGATTTATTTAATAGAAATTTTGGGACATTTAATAGATAATTGCTGATGTTGAATGGAACAAAGGAATTGAATTTAACATGAATAGCATGAATAGCATGAATATTAATAAAAGAAATTATGTAATAATTGATTTATTTTAGCATTTATGAATGAAATAGGAATTTAGGTTTAAGCAAGTGATGAATAAATGTTGTGCAATCCAAATTAATATAGTAATTGTGAGTAATAAGAGCTTATTTGAGATTCTAATTTTTTTATATATGTTTTACAATTTCAATATAAATGGAAATAGTAGCAATACAAAGAAAGGCAAAATTTTTGAATATAGTAGTTAAGAAAAGGCAAACAAATCCTTCCATCTAAATCCAATTTAAAATAAAGCTTAATTATTGCAGTGGTTAGAATTAAATATTATGCTAGTCGAATACTAACTAATTCATTGAAATACCTATTCATGAAAAACAATTGAAAGGTTTTATTTGGTTATAATTGGTAGATTTGAAATAAACGTAAAGTTATATTAATTGACGTAATAATACGCAGTAAACTATAAGGTCATAGTCAAAGTTAAATTTAAGTAAATTCTTGGAATTTACAATATCTGAATTTACCGTAATTGAATTCAAACACTGAAATTTATAAATTTATTTACTTGACATTGATATCTGGGTTTGTTTTATTTGTTGTAACTAAAGTGAAATTATAAAAATGATCAAATTTTCAATTTTAAAGTCAAAAATTTTAAAGATTGAATTTAATTAATTTATTTGCCTATTTATTTAATTAATATAAAAATAGCCATTTTGGGCACGGACTCGGATTTCGACGAAACCAGTTTCATCGGATCCGTAACGGTGAATTATAATAATATTTCAAGTTTCGTAGCGATCGGACGTGTCGTTTGATCATACGGACTTGAAACGCCTTGAAATTTACGCATTTTGAAAAAAATGTGAAATCTTGTTTTTTAGCATAACTTCTTCATACGATCGAATTTGGTCGCGAAACTTTTTCCATCGCGTTCAGAATATTTTAAAACACCTGTTTGGATATATAGTTTTAACAAGTTCGACTCCGGAGGCATAGCGGGCTTTTTGGACCATGGTTTGTCACGCACGTTCGCGTATCCAGTCTAGCTACCCTACCTCTAGCCTATCTATAAATATACATCTATAAACCCTAGCTCCTTTCTTTGTACGTTCATTTCTTCACTCTTTTCTCTTCCCCAAATGTATACATCTCAGATCCAATTCCAGATCCATCCACAGTTCAAAATCAAAAGTCAAAACTCAAAAATTTCAGAAAATTCCAGAAAAAATATATGTTGAAGTATTCGATACGCGTAATATACTGGTGAAATTCGTTTTTCAATTGGAGCTGTCGTTCATCCAGAATAAATTCAAACAGCCCCAAAACCGTTTATCATCGTCGCGCAAAACTTCGTCGGATCGAGATTCTGTTTCTGGGTTTTGGAGAGGGAACCGAGGGGATCGCATCTATGTAGTTTGTTTCGAGTTTCAACGGTTAGATCGTCGTAGATCTTCGATTTGGGTTCGAATATTGGAGGCGTGCGATAGGGGGGGCTTCGGCCTGCAATTCGTTCTTGCGCGTGCTGTTGCGGTGACGTGTCACATTTATATAAAGGTGAGTGAAAAGTGTGTCGTTTTGTTTATTTTTAATTTTGATTTCAATCATCATTTTTCGCCATAACTTTCTCATACGAAGTCGGATTCACACGAAATTTCTTTTGTTAGGATCGTAATTTAATTCCGGACTCGATGACGCTGGTTTGGACGAATTCTGAGACGGGCGAATTTTTGGGTTTAAATCGGGTTTGAATTCGATTTAAATTCAAAAGGTGAGTGTTTTGACCCACTCACAATTACTAGAAGCTTTTATGTTTGTTAAATAAATTTTAGAAATGAATAGAAATTTATTTATGAGCTTTTGGCATGTTATTTCATTTATATCTGTTGAATTGCATTTTTTTGAATTTAACTGTTAATTTAATTGATTTATTGCGTGTTAATTGGCTGTTAGAAATTATTGTTTGCATATGAACTGCTAGTTAACAGTTATGTCAATTATCACTGAATATAAATTGTTAGATTAATAGTTGATAAATATAATTTGAAATAAAACTGACAATTATTACCTGTTGTATATTACCAAACATATATTGTTATTGATTGATATTGGTTGATGGTTGCGATTGGATGATGGATGTTGTTGATGGATGGATGTTTATTGCATATCATTAAATTGGAAATTATCATGCATATTTCATTTTTCGGGATTGTGGTTTGAAATGATATATAACCGCAAATTTTTATTTTTAAATTGCGGATTGAAATGATAAATATCCGTATCACTTGACCATAGGATAGAAAACTATATACAGGCACCGCGGTCTATATATAACTATTTTAATGTGATTTCTATGGTTTGGATTGAATACGGTCTATAAATCTTAAATTTATATTGTATAAATATTTTATTCCATATTTATATACCTATGAAGTTGGAATTTTGAAATAAAAGGAATATAAATTTCTTTATTGAAAATGGAAGAAATTTAGAAAATGGAGTTTGGTAAATTTATATCCTATGTTTAAATGTAAAGTTGGAAATTATAAGATATGATATTTGTAATTGGATTTTTCCAAAATAAATAGAAATGGATATTCTAGTATAATTTGAAGTGGAAAAATTCTATATATATATATATATATATATATATATTTTACTAGAAATTGAAGTCTTATTAATTATGGATTTTATGTGAATGGTCAAGATTAATTAATAGAATATTGATTTTGAAAGGATAAAAAATCCAACTTTAGTTGAAATATTAATGCTCAAAAATGGATATAAATATATATAAAATTGAAATGGTTTTGGGACTTCAAGTAATATTTTGGACTTTGGGTTTAACTTTAAAACAAGAAATATTTGGAAAGCCATGTAATTTATTCTTTATAAAGCAACAGTAAAGTTAAACCTTTTTAATTCGCATACCGTTGAATATCCAAACCATTTAGTTTTGAAAATAATGGTTTTAAAATACTATGGATTTTCGAAGAATTATGTTGAAAGTTACAAACAAAATATTGGTTACATGGGATATCAAATAATAAAAAGTGACATAATTTTTGGAAAGGAAAATTTTATTTGGGAAACGATATCATGGATTTGGGTTTTTATAAAATAACATGAAGATAAATTATTTGTGTTTTAAAGAAAAATGATATCGTAATATTATGGTTTTGAAAGGGACTATGTTCTGGTTTTATAGTATAAACTATTTTAAATGATCGCGGTGTTATAATAACGATTGGTTGGCAAAGAGACCGGGATCGGATATGGACATACTCTCTGTCGATACCGAAAACCACTTTGACTAACCGTGTACGCGGTGGAGATTCCAGAATGAAGTAGGTGGTGGCGACGTTTCCTGTAAGGTAAATACGTGGACCCAACTCCCGTGAGTTGGCATAAGGTGGCTAAAACAGGAGCGATTCTCAGGCCAATGAGGTCATTCCTCTGATCGGACGCTCCTCTTCGATATTATAATTTGACTTGGATTTGATTCAGTGGCCACTTCTATATTTTGATTTTGGGGAGTTAGTCCGAGGTGGGCGGTAACTGCGGCTACGCGTTTCCACCAGCCTGGATAGCAATTGGTATATCTACCCTGGCATTGCCTAGTTGTGCCGTGTCACCTACCATATCGCGCCTTGTACGAGTTTGGTTTTCTCCCGTAGCCCGTGTGGTATCCTCTAGTGGCTTCCCGATCAGGAGGGGCTATGATATTGGACGGACTACTGGGACTATTACGTGTTAAGGTGGAAAATGTAAAGCCTTAACGCTATTTAAAAGTAAGTTTATTTTATAAATAGACACTATTATAATAGCGCAATATACTACATAGTAAATAGTTTAACGGATCCTTAGGAGATGTAAATCCCGAACATCTCTTGAGTTACTGTACTCATATTTATATTCTGTTTATTTAACTCACATAAGATATTCTAGTCTGACTCGGGTGTTTTTGTCTATTCAAATTCGCTCGGGTCAGTCCGAGCATTTCAGGATAGCAGATTTTAGCTTTGGAGGACGAAGACGAAGAATAAGTATTATGTTATATATAGTATTACACCACACTCTTTCTATTCCGCTGCATTGCTTGTATTGGTATGTGTAACTCTGATATTTATTGTAAAAGAAGAATCAAGCTTTTGTAAACTGTTTATGAACTGTATATTTGTTATTATATTTTATCCTTCCGCTGTGAGATTCTGTTTTGTTTTTTTTATTTTTTCTCTGTTTTTCTTATTTACCCCATAACAATCCGCCCTTGCGTATGCTTTGAATTGGCACGTGTGTCGGTTTAAAGTGTGTAAAAAGGCGGGATGTTACAGTAAATATCAAATCTCTTTTCATCAAAACGATTTCAACACTATTTTGTTACAAAGCTCGTTTCTTAAAACTGTTTTCCAATCTATTAGTATATACAAACCTTTACCTCAGTCGTATGAAAAATCTAATTAAATGACTTAGTAAAACAAGTGGTATGAAACGCTTGCGTTTACTTTGTCGGTTAATTCTTGGACTTGTTCAATTGAATCTCTTGTGACAATTTTCTAGAGGAGATCTATAATTTGTTCGTAAATATTTAAGTTAAGCTAGTGGTTATGGGACATGAAGCTAAACTCATATATTTACTAGCTTACTATAATTGAAACTTCTTGATGATCGATGAAGATCATTTTATGGTTTAGACTAGCAATGTGCTATGTCTCTTTGTCCACGTGTAGGACTGTACCTCATTTTATTGAGCTTCGTCTCATTTCTTTATGGACTAGCGACCCATGAACTTTTATTGTGTTTCGATTCATCTGATGTACCGTTTGTACTACATCGATGTCTCGACTTTTCGGTTCATTGGACGTACCGTGTGTACTGCGTCGATGTTCTAAATTGTTTTGTGTTTCGATTCATCTGATGCACCGTTTGTACTACATCAATGTCTTGGCTTTTCGGTTCATTGGACGTACCATATATACTGCGTTGACGTTCTGAATTGTTTTGTGTTTCGATTCATGTGATGTACTGTTTGTACTACATCGATGTCTCGGCTTTTCGGTTCATTGGACGTGCCGTATGTACTGCGTCGATGTCCTGAATTGTTTGTGATACACGTGTTGGTGAGTTTTCTTGCTCCTGCTTGGGATTGGCCATCCTTTTCTTGCGATTTCTGGATTTCTAATTGATGATTTGTGGAATTTATGTTTCACCAACTTTTACGATTGGCATTGATATGAATGTCATTTATTGTGGCTTGCTGAAGTAAATAAAGAATATGATATTCTTTTTGATGCTATGAGATTCTTAAGATATTTGTATGATTTAGTTGATTTTCTATGTATACTTGTCGCAATACGACATTTTTGGTTATCATACATTTTTATTACATCTCTTCTTATATCTCATTTTATCTGATAATTATAGCTAGACTGATCCGTTCATTATTTTCTTCTTAAATAATACTTGGGTCAGACTGAGGTTTTACAGGTGCTTCCTCGTGACTCCTTATCGGACCTTCATCTGACTTTGGGCTAACTACTTTAGATTAGTAGTTTTTGTTGTATACTTTTGAGATATAGACTCCTTGATGTATACATATTCTTTTGTCTAGCACTTGTATCTATTCTTTTGTGATATTGTGGATCTAATTAGACCACTACTCTGATGAACACTTTTATGTGTTATATATTCATATCTATTTCCGCCATTGTGATATGGATGTTTGTGACTGATTTTCGTTATGTTTTATTTCTATATTTGTTTCCGAAAAATATATTTAGCCACTGCGTAGTAGCTTTGAGTTTGTATCGGTATGTCGGATTTCCTCCTGAAATAGAATGCATGTTATACTATCTGACATATCGGTGCTCGCACAAAGTAATTACACGGATGGTCGCTCCTCAATAGCCTTATTCTCCGCGCTAGTTGACGGTATTACACCGTAGTGTTCTTGGCTAGCGTGGGTATAGAGGTGGGGCGTCACAAATTGATTACTAAAATAACACTAATGACTAATCTAAATTTGACATGAATTGTAAATATATCATAGTAAATATTGTATAAGTGCAACACACAGGGAGTGCGCGTTGTCATTAGTAATTGATATGTGTGCATAAAATAAACAAGAACAATTTGAATGGTTATTACGTAGGAACTGTCATGAGGTAGTACTATATGAATATTTGTTGGCTATTCCTATTCTAATTAATACAAATTAGAGATTTATAGAAATCAATTTAAATGTAGATTTATTTTCAAAAGATTAATTGTGTGAACCCAAGATTCAATTAAATGTCCCTAATTAATACAATTATAACTTATAGTAATCAAATTAAAATTTAGATTTATTGCCATTTTTTTGTTTTTTCCTAAAACAATACAAAAACAAAATAAATACATGTAAACTTTATAATATAACACATATATCTTTAATATGCATATTTTTATTTAATACTTAACCTTTAACTAATTTATTTAATTAAATTTTTTAATTAAATTATATTAATTTTGAAAATTTATCTCATATACATGTATGTATACTTATGTCATCTTAAACGCTTTAAAATAACATAACATATATCAACATATATAATTTATGTATGTAAGTATTAATTAATAAAACTCAACTAATTAATTAGTTTTATTAATTTTATTAATAAATATTTAGATTTCAAAATAAATATTTAAACAGTCTCAAACATTTTTATACTTTCATTACATTTTCAAACATTTTAAAAATTTATGTCATATTATATCAATTATAATAAATATTTTTTATTTTAGATTTAACTTTTAAATTTAAAATCTTTTTTTAATTTTCAAAACTATTTTGAAATTATCCCAAGATCGAATTCATATTGTATTTGGTATATATGTATCAGTAACCACTACCTATCCATAGTCCCTATATATTGTACTTGCACAATATTTACTATGAATATATTTACCATTCATGTCCTATTAGGATTATTCATTAATGTTATTTTATTAATCAATAATTTAATTCAACTAAGAGAAGGAAATGAAAAGTTTCTTTCCCTGACTAAATTTATGATCCCTCATTAATTGAATAATTTAAGAGAAAGGAAATGAAATCTCTCATTCTATAAATAAATTTATGCCCCTTTATTAGTTGAATAAGTTAAGAGAAAGGAAATGAAATATTTACTTCTCTGAATAAATTTGAAAAGTAAACGTTACACACAAATTTGTTTATAAGACTATATTTGATATACTCTAACTTACATACACATTAAATTAAAGTAAAATTTTATTTATGAAGTTGAATAAAATAGTAATTCTATTTAAAAGAAAATTAGAAAAGATCCAATTGGCTTTAGACTTTATAGGCCCATTAAAGATCTAAAATAGTTTAAAATTTTGAAATTCATCTATTTCTTCCGTTGCGAACACCCAATTCATTCAATGGTGTCAATTATTCTATCTTGTTAGAACATAGAATGTTTTCTTGTGTCATAATGATTAATATATTTCTAATTGAATGCTGCATTTATCAAGATTTTCAAAAAGAAAAAGATGAATCAATCATCTTTACTAAAGCTCTATTACCATTGATGGAACTGGGTCAGCCAGGTGAATATTAAAAGTTGTACCACTTTTAGGTCATTAATAGGCATATAAAGTCTAAATGCATTTAGATCATATATAAATTTTATTGTAAATAAAATCAATATTTTATTTAATTTGGTAAAAAAATTCAAAAGGGTTTGAGTACTATATAAATTTATATGAATGAATGTATCAAATAAACCTGTGTGTGTAGGTGTTACTTATTAAAATAAATATGAGAAAGCAACCTTTATTTTTCTTCTCTAATAGCTATGCAATTAATTATGAAAGTAAACAACATTAACTAAAGAGAGAGAAACCTCTATTTCTCTATCTTTTATTTGATTAATAATATGCTAAATAAACATGTTAACATTTTAATAGAATGTTTTATTAGGAAATCATCAATTCAGTTTATTTTGATTAATTACAAACGATTATGAGCACATCACATGCACCTATAAATTAACAATAATTAATGTTTCATAAATATTAATTAATTTAATCAGTTTACAACATTTTACAAACTAATTAAACTACGTAGTTCGAGAAATAATAAATGCGGTTGTGCAACTCAGAGATGTGAATTCAGTCGATGATTAATAACGAACAATTCAAATATTAATGTTCACACGTCACTTAGCCAGTGGTGTGACAGTCTGGCCGAATTCATTACTTATAGGTCATTTTGGATAAAATCAAATTTTGCTGATTATAAGTGGTACGCAATGTGATAATTATTTCTATTCTCTTTGTCTAAACTATATCATATTAGGACTTTTGGAATTTGGTAATGGTCAAAATTCCAATATCATCCACATTCAACATTATTGTCCAGACACAAGGCCCTTAGTTCAATAATAATGATTTTTATTAACCAAACTATGCTAGAGACTGTTTCGCTTTCAATTATATCACTTGACACAACTATAATCATTCGATGGACATCTGCCATGATTAACTATAACCAAAGCGGAGCTTCCACATTGAAGACCAACAGTATCCTCAAGTCAAGAGAACCGTATAAATTATTTACATCGATATATTCTTTTTGACCTTAGTTATTAGCTAACATAAACTATCGAGTGGGTCATTCCATAGTTATCCAATAACTATCAGTATGTAACCCCTCGGTGTCCCCAACAATCATAAGTAACACACTGCCCAATTTTAGGAGATACGCACTCTAGTCTCAAAGGATACATCGATGTCCAAAATGGTATATTTTTTTAATTATGATAAATTACTTGGGGTTACCCACTTTATAACTACTATCACAAAATATATCATTTATGTATTTTCTATAAAATATACTTTTAATTAAATTAATTAATAAATATAACCACATTATATCAAGTATATAATAGAAAAAAATACCTTTATTGCGAACAAGATTGGTCAACAACTTCGGTATATGTAACAAATTACATAAGAGCCCCTAGGGCATACACCTAACTCTATCAATCTCCCACTTGCACTTTGGGTCAGTTATGAAATCTTACTCCAACTCCTCCAATCGGTTTCTTAAAACCATTAGGGTCAGTGCTTTTGTGAACGGGTATGCTATTATCAACTCTGCCAATCAACTCTCTCTAACAGTGATAAACTGGTTTATTATGTGGAACAATTCAGAGTATGTCTCTTGATCTCCAGCGCTCTAAGTTCTATTACAAATAATATCACGGCATTGTTATCATATAAAAAAGTTATGTGATTCTCAACATTTGGAACCAGCTCAGTTGTAAATTTATGCACATGTAATTTTATATACATTATTTTTATTGTGATAATATTTAAGGTGGTGTACTTAGCCTTTTCATTGAACCAGCCACAGTCATTCATTTGGAATGTTTCCAATTAAAGATTCTTAAACTTAATTTATTATTGAAATACTATATTCATATCATTTATGAAGCTTGAGTCTAAAAACTCCTTCATAAGAAGTTTTTTTGGTTTCTGTAAACAATTCTCTAGTATTTCACATGTACATGTAAAAACTTCAAACAACTATTTGGTGATACTAATTTGGATTTGATATTTATCCGTATATCAAATACGTAAAAAAATCATGATATCGTAGACAACATAACATGTATGATAATCCCTATTACCAATGCAAAAGGATCTCATCTTACATGTTTCGTAAAAAACAATTTAATAAGGTGCCTTTGCATATCATTTTGGGACATTCCTTATATCTTTTATGTTTTTTTAATAAAAGCATTATTTACAAATCCAAATTTTAATACTAAAACAACCAATGTTTATTTTAACATAAGTACATTATTAATCCAACAATGTTTTGTTTTATAGTTTTGAAATATCAATGTACCTTTTAACATTCTTTCTTACGAACACATGCTTCCTCTGCACTTTGATTGAAAATCAAACTATTGATATTTCTATCATAATGCTTATTCAATCTTGATGCTTACAAAATGATACTTTCGCATCATTTCTTGGATCATACACAAAGACTTACAAACTTAATATCGCTCCTACTGACTTCGAGATGTTTTTTGGTTAATATTGTTAACAGCTTACTCTAAATCCTTATTTAGAATTTTTTGTTTCAATACAAATGTACCACAACACTTGGATTTATCAAGTAGTAATTTTATAAGTAAATCATAGTTGACTTGAGCATGTTGAATATCGAATCTACTATGCTAATTTCAACAATTGAAATATGCAATATTATTCTTATCAACATTGTTCATTCAATTCCAACCATATAAGTCTTGCTCATAAGGACACAGTCGAGTTAATGGATCATATCCCTTCGGTTACGACCACTAAAATCGATATTTTGATATCATACTTAAAATTCTTTTGTGTTTGTACATCTACCGTATAGAGTCAAAACTCATAGTTTCTCATCGATGTGCGAGAATACTTACTGGACATTCTAATGCTATGTGATCATTTAGGCTAGCAAATTCCATTTCCTCTCATGTAATCAGTTCTATTTATGGGTCCCATCGAATTCCATTTTACTGTTAATAATTCCTCAAAGAAATTCCTTAATAATGAAGTTGGTATATCTTGAAACAACGATTGTTTCTCAATGCAATAGAATTTGTATTCATATAAGTTCAATGAATTTCTTTATTTATAAAACTGATTTGGTTTTAATTTACAGAAATTATGTTCAAAACATAAATATGTCATCCAATGACAGTCTTTTCAAAATCCTTTGGGGGAGATTCATACAAGTTTACTCATTAACAATTTTTTTGTGCAATCTTTCAAATCGCACAACCTGCCAACTTCTTAGCCTAGGATATGTTGGAGTTTCTTATAAACCATTATCTTGTAAAATTTTGTAAAATGTTATTGGATGAAATAATATTAACCTTGTGTATTACTCTTAATTAGGTTACCTTATAAAAAGAAACTAACTCAACTTTATAGTTAATCGTACATTGTCCACAAAGTTCAATTACTCCATATCGATGCATCATTATGTATCACATGGAGTAGTAATTAAAGATTGAATCTTTATTCATTTTAGGTACGTTCGGAGAATTTTCCAATATCCTCACTTATTCGATTAAATCAAATCATTTCTATTGCATGTTATTTTATTTACTTATATTTTTTATTTTATATGTTTATCATAGACACATTACATGTGTATCAAATACACATGTCCATGATGATACTACATGCACACATTTATATGCATCAATCTGAAGAGTTCATCAACCCTTATGATTCTTGCAATATGTGGGTGCAAAGCCCTTTATTATTTGAGATATAATTAACAAGTACCATATGATTCAAAATCATACAATAAAATTATTTCTTAAAACTACGGCTTAGTCTATAATTCCAAAACAACTATAAATAACATTAGATTCTTTTGCATTTTATAATAAATCACTTTTTTATAAAAAAATACCACACCATAGTTTTATTTCATAAATAATATTCAAAATATTAATATTGAAATATATCTATGTTTATTATTTTATCAGTCGATATCGAAAAATAGTCATCATTTCATAAATAATGTATGGTTAGTATTAAGAAAGCAATTTTCATACCATGATGTAATTAAGCAGTGCTATATGGCGTGCTGCCACTCTTTCCACAATTACTATAATAGCATACTAAATTCGGATGTCCTTTGTTCACTGAATAAAATTTGTTTGTTCCATACCTATAACTATTTATAGTACAGAACTTGTTGATCAAATACTTGAGTCAAAGAAATAAATCTCATAGAAAAAAATTTCTATATGAAAATAAGTTTTGGAACAGAAATCATATTTCTTATTCCAATATTAATTATCAATAATTATTATAATTCTCGTTTCCAGTTTCTCTCTATGTTGTAGAAGTGACAATTCATTCTCTTCATCCCAACCGTACCTTAAATTACATATATTCTTATACATTCATTTTTCTGTCAAAGTGTCAAATTATTCAAAAGAAAACCTTACTCTAATATCATAACAAACTCTTTACAAAAGTGCATTCGATCATCCTTACCATTTATGGACCTCATGTGTGTTGCACATTATGTAAATTGATCAAAATGACATTTCAACAATCGAATCCCTAGAAATATCTTGTAGTTTTTGGTCATGTGTTACATTAACACAATATGATCCTTTTATAATCTATCAAGTTGAATGCAAAATCTCAAAATAACTTTTATTGGCTTATTCCAATATACTATATTCATTGAAATATCATAAATAATGATCCATGATCGTTCACCATATAACATTCATATATTAAGCATATAAATCAAGTTGAACACAGATCTTAAAATGTTATCTATTGGCTTATTTCCAATAAATTATATTCGTTGAAGTATCGTACATTACGATCGACGATCGTTCACCATATAACATTCATATATAATAGTATATAGATCAAATATCTGTAGTCTTGTATTGCTTTTAGAGCTCGAAACTCGTAGAACGCAATACATGGTTTGAACCAAATAAGCACGTAAGTGAACATTTTACGAATGTATTAAGTAGTTGAAAAAATTAGACACTTGCATGGGTATAGAAAACATCAACATGCAATCGGAATTTAATAGCGGATATTATATTTCTATTGGTCAACTTTCAATTTAGTTCGTTTGCGCATGTTAATTAATAAATGTTTTATCAATAATAATAAATGCATAAATTTATAATTGTAGATAATTATAACATTATTTTGCATATGTTCTTACAATATTAGAAAGGTTAAATGTTTCCATTTAATTTTTCTAATAAGGCTCCCACTAGTTTTTTATGTTTCTCCAAGCCCTTAGATGAAACATAGAAGTATTTTCGGCTACACTAGTGGATATTAGGACTAGTTTGTCTAGGTATTATGGCCTTGAGTTTGCTCAATAAACCATAGCCCCATAAACGATGGATAACCACTTATCGATTGTGTCACATACAACTCCGAACTTATCATAATCTTCGATATATTGTATAGAGTGATACCAACTTACGGAAAATGGATTTCTTATCAAATACCCTCGCGATTAAAGTATGAGACACATCAAACATCACAATATGCGTACATTACGTATGCATTTATTCCTTAATTCTATTTGAGTTTCTTTAATGTTCCACCTTTAGTTTGTACAGTAATGTTATATAAGTTTCATTATCATATAACTTTTACATTTTAATCAACTTATACAATAATATTATGTATAATATTTTAATAATTAAACATTATTTAATTAGTTATAATTAATCAACTCTTCAAATAATTTTAAATTACTATTCCAATACAAATTTTACATTAGACATATAAACCATAACATTTATTATAGCTAGACACATATATGTTATATATGTATATTTTTTGTAACGACCCACTTTTTTGGACAATTAAATCGACGATATTCTACAAACACCAGACTCAAACCATTCAAAAGGGAGGAATGTTATGGCGTAAATAAGAAAAAGTAGAGAAAGAAAGAAAAAACTAATACAGAATCTTGCAGCGGAATGATAAAATATAATAATAAAATTAACAAATCATGAAGCTGTTAACAAATAACATTTAATTATACTTTTACAATACAGAGTTCGGAGTACATACAATATTAATAAATAAATAAATAATGCAGCGGAACAACATTATGCAATGCAAATAATATAATACATAGTAATAGTACTAAATCTTTGTTTTCGTCCTCTAAAGCAGTCTTCGATAAACTGAAAAGCTCAGATTGACCCGAGCGAATTGAAAAGACAAAACACTCAAGTCAGAACTAAAGATTTATGTAAGTTAAATCAATAGTAAATAAATATGAGCGTAACGGCTTCGAAGATGTTTAAGAGTTTTGACATCTCCTATCTTGTGTCTAACGTGAACTTAAGAGATGTTCGAGATTTCCATCTCCAAAGAATCTGTTAAACTATCTACATAAAGAGTACAATACACTATTATAATAGTGTCTACAATAATGTAAAGTATTAAAATAGCGTTAAGGCATTACCCATATCCCCCTTAATACATTTTATATATTCCCATAGTCTATACAGTATCTTAAGCTCTTCCGCGAGGTTTACTCAAGGGGCACTCCACAGGTATGGTACAAAACAAAGTCATAGAAGGCACGATACGGCATGCAAACACAGCACTAGTGGCAATGCCAGAGTAGGATTCTACCATTTGCACTTTCGGACTGCTGGTAACGCGTAGCTGCCATTGCTGCCGACCTTGGGACACACTCCCATAATTAAAATCGAGGGGTGGCCACCAAATCAATCACTGGTCATAATATGGTATCAAAGAAATGTGCCTGATAGGAGGAATGACCTCACTTGGCCTGGTATAGCTCAAGTTTTAGTCACATCTAGGCTGACTCACGGGAGTTAGGGTCACGTAAATACCTCATACAGAATCGTTCGTCAAACCATCCTACTTTATTTTTAGAATCTCCATCACGTACACATTTGTTAAAGTGGTTTTCGGTATTGGCAGAGAGTATGACAATTCTAATCCCGGTCTCTTTAACAACCAACCGCTTATTTCACACCAGATGGTTCTTTTAAATTTCCAAACCATTTCATACATCAAAATATCATATTCTCAAAACCATATCATTTTCGAAATCATGTTTACTTTCGAAATTATATTGCGTATGAAATCATGTCGCTTTCAAATTCATATTTCCAAAATAGATTAAATCCTCATATAAAACATCATATTCCTCAAACATGTCATTTAAATCCCTACTTATGTTATAAAATCATTTAATCGTATTTTACTTAAAATCAAGGATTTAAATATAAAACTTCCACTTTACAAAACCTGAAATTTAGAAAATATTTAGATAGTTAAAAATAGTTTAAAAATAGATTAAAATAGATTAATATATTGTAAATTAGATTAAAATAAATTAATATAACTTAAAATAGATTAAAATAGTATAATACAGTTTAAAATTAATTAAAATAGTTTAGTACAGCTTAAATTAGATTAAATAGTTTAGTATAGTTTAAAATAGATTAAAATAGTTTAATATAGTTTAAAATAGATAAAAATAGATTAATATAATTTAAAATAGATTAAATAGTTTAATATAGTTAAAAATAGTTTAATATAATTTAAAATAGATTAAATAGTTTTATATAATTTAAAATAAATTAATATAGATTAATATAATTTAAAATAGATTAAGATAATTTATTATAGTTTAAAATAGATTAAAATAGATCGGGTAGATTGTAACATTCTTGGATTTTAGCCAAATTTAATTTGGTGATTTCTTTAGATTTTGGAATTTAATCTTAGCGGCGATTAGTATAAATTTTTGGATTTAATTGTTGAATTAATTTAAAAAATTTCAAATAAATTTATTTATTTATTTGTTATTTAAATATATATGTTTATGGAATGATTTTTAATAGAATTTGGATTTGAAACTCAAAATAAATATATTTGAAAAATAAATTGGACTTGAAACTCCATATTTTAAAATTAATAAAAATTTGCTTTCTAATATTATAATGTATATATAAGTACACACACAAACAGATATATATATATATATATATATATATATATATATATACTGATTTGGAATTCATAAGTAAATATTTTATAAACCGAAGTTAAAAATCTTTATATTTTAAAGAACTAATAAATATGTATATATAATTTGTAATTTGTGTATAATTACATTTTAAATCATTTCTTTAAAAAGTTGTATAAAAGTGAATAATGGAGAATGCACAAATATAAACATAATTGATAAAAACTTAAATCTATGTAAATAAAATAAGATAAAAACAAGTTCTAAAAAATTAAATAGCTTGTATGTAAATTAAGTAATTTATTTAAACAAGGGGTTAAACCTAATTTATAAAATAAATTATTAACAAAGATTTCAACATAAAAATACAAACATGGGACATTTGTAAAAAATTTAAATTCAAGTATTAACAAGGGTTAACAAAGTTAACAAGTATCAATTTTATCTCATTTTGTACAAATAATTAATAAAAAAGGAAACAAAATATATATAAGCCACTATATTCCTTCTCTCATTTCTTTTCTTTCATATGTTCAAAAACCAAAACTAGAAAAACCAAAAAACAAAAAACCAGGAACAAAAGTAAAACCTCTTCTCAAATACCATCTTCACTTGATTCAATACCTGAGAAATAGCATCAGGTTCAACCAAATCCAAAATATCAAAGTTTCAACCTAGAATTGCAGATTTAAAAATTTAAATCCTAAGAACAAACAGATCAGGTTCAAAGCTAATCACCAGTTTTCAAGATCAAGTAGAACTGAGCAATTATCCAGTTCAAAGTTTTCTAAACAAAGCCTCAGATCAGGCAGCTGAGATTCAAACAACATCAAGTATTTAACTCAAATAATATACAGATCAAACTCAAAAGAATTAAGCCTGGAAATGAAGCAATTTGATCAACTTCAACAAGCATTTCAGTTTCAACATTAAATACATCAAAGCATTTAAAACTCAAGTCTGTTCTTCCCGTCTACAGGTGAGAAAACCACCGTTGTAAATCTTTAAAGCTTGATATATCTAAATTGCATGTGATAAGTCTTTCATGTAAGTTTTGAAATGTGCTTACATGTTGTGTATATGTATGGATGACTGTGCATATGATGGTGTACAGGCGACATGCCTCTGTTCCAGCTTTTTAAAACTTATTTGAAAATTTAAATTTTCCCAACATAAAACATTTTAGGCTTTGATTACAGAATGAATAATGTTTATATGAGTATAACATTATTTATAAAAATATAAATAAGTATAATTAAAAAATAGGTTTTTGGAAATTAAAAATTTACAGTAATGATCTTTTAACGATAAAAAATCAGATGATTTAATTCCTTGTTTTGATCACGCAATCTGATTAGGGCTTGGAAATATTGAATTTTAATAACAAAATTGTGATTTTTAGTTTTGAATTGATGTAGGATTGTGGGTTTGAACGGAAAACATAAAATGGTCAAATTTCGGCGATTAGCATCGAACTGGACGTTGTGATCAATGGTGAAGAAAGCTAGTGTGTCGGAGAGCATGGGAAAAATATTCGTTATTTTTTAAATAATCGAGAAACACGATCAAAAGGGTTATAGGGTTTCAAGCATGTTTTAATTAACGACATTCTTGAATCATTTTCGTCAACGATAATGGATTGAAATCATTCGCACCGGGGGGAAAAGTTTGGTGGATCATTGGGGAAGCTTTGGTCAGAGGGTCGTGGTCGATGGTGAGTTTTATCGTCGGAGATATGTCACAGTATTCGTTCGAGAAGGTATATTTTGGATCTCAGTTAAAGTCGTCGACCCGAGTGCTTCCTGAGGAGGGGTGGTCAGCGACGACGTGCCGGAAGTCTCAGCGATAATCAGATCGTCGTCGATCGATCGTGTATGTGCACCGTGCACATTGATATCAGGTAGTTTTCGATAGTATGGAAGAAGGAAAAAGCTCGGGTGCAACACTTGATTTTTCATGATTTTCTCGAAGTAGATGAAAGGGTAGGTTGCTCGAAGTAAGGCTCGGGTAAAGCAAGGACTAACTCGGGTTTGTAATGTTGTAGTTTGAAAATTTTAAAATGAGCAAGTTTTTTCAATTAAATCAAATTTAAAACCCTTTTTCTTGATTTATTTTATAAGATAATAGATGTCTCTCTTTGGCTTTGAATTTATTTAAGATTTTGTAATATTTGAACTTAATTTCAGGTGTTAGAACCCTTTATTTATTCTTAAATTTATTTTAAATAAATATAATGGTATAATTAAGAATTTAATTAGAAGCTTAAATATTTGTTTTCTCAAAAAAAATTAAGTTAAATTAGGTTATAATGATAATTTGTCTCAAAGGGTATTTAAAAATGAAATTTAAAAGATGACCTTGTAATTAATAAAGATAAATAATTTATCTTTTAAAATCAATTAAGGTCTTGAGTAATTTTTAATGAAATTTAAAGGATAGTGTTATTTACTTAATGAGATTAATCAATGGTTCATTAATTGATGTGATTAATTAAAGGTAGATTTATAAATTGATTTTATTACTTAATTAAAGAATGATTAACTAACAATAAGTAATTAAAGGTTATTTACTTAATGAAATTAATTAAGTATAATCATTTAAGGTAACTAATAAAGGAAAATAACTTAATTAAAAGTAATTAATTAATGATTTAAATTGATTAATCAAGTAATTAAAGGGCAATTACTTAATGTAATTAATTTGCGATTGATTAATGTAGGTGATTAGGATAATCACTTATTGTAATTAATTAAGGATAATTAATTAAGTGGTACTTAATTAAGGATTAATCGATTAATGTAAATTACTGATTTATGATCAATTAATCAAGTAATAATTACTCAATGTAATTAAGTAGTAGTTTTTAAAATATAAGGGATTAAGGATAATCTCTTATTGATTAAGAATGATTAAGGAGTGATGATTAATTAACGGTTAATTAATTAATGTAATTAATTAAGGATAATTAATTAAAGAATAATTAAATAATTGAGGGTTAATTATTTAATGATTTAAAGATTGATTAATTAAGGTTGATTAAATAATAATTAAAGGTTAATTAATTTATTATTAATGGTTAATTAATAAATGATTAAGGAATAATTAATTAAAATGGTTGTAATTAATAAATGTTAATTAACATAGATTAGTGATTAATCTGGTTTAAATTAAGCAGATGATCAATTAACCTTACTTATGGATGTTTGAATTATATGAAATGCTGTGAATTGTTTGATATCTCTCCCGTGTGATGCTTTGTGATATGAATTGTTTTAATTCAAGCTATGATGAATGTAATTAATTAAATTTGTGACGAATGTATATTATTTATCTGTGAATCTGTGTATGGAGGATAAGCGTTATAGGAGTATACAACTTATCGATATTGATATGCGTGAATCTACGATGATTTATGATATTGCACTATTGTGTAAAACCCTGGACTACACCATACACACACAAATATGGATTGCATGAGGAAATTGGTTAAGTCACATATTTTTGAAATAATGTTTAAATTGAATTTTGAATCCAAAAGGTTTTGGAAATGGAATTGGGTTAAACGTGAAAAGCTTTTGGAAAGTTGTTTTGAAGATAAAAGTTATTTTTAATAACTTGATAAAGTTTGGAAATTTAAATAGTTTGATTTAAATTTGAATTCAAGATTTGAAAATTGAATTCCATGTTTGGAAATGATGGTTTAAAAGATTATACGAGTTATAAATGTGTTTATATGAGTTTTAAACCATTTTAAAAGTATTGTTTTGGAATTTGAATTTAACCCAAGGACTTTAACTTGTATAAATGAAATCGGATTTTTCCGAAACGAAAACTATTTGTTTTCAAATAATAGAAGCTTTCATATAAGGAAGGAATTTTCAATTTGTGTTGAAAGGATTTGAAGTTTGAAATGAAAACGGTTTTCCATGTTATGAATGAATCTTTGGAAATGGTTTGAAAGCTATGAATTAAATCTTTGATTTTAAGATTGATGGGTTAATCCAATTTGAAAGGAAAATTGTTTTTGAAAGCTAAGAAATAGTCTTTGTGAAAGATGGGTGAACTTTGTGAAGTGAATCTTTTTGTTTAAAAAGATTTAAAATGGTAATTTGTTTAAACCATTTGTTTGGATAACAAGTTATGACTTAACTGAGATCCATATATCCATATATTTTTAAATATTGCGCTCGTTATTCGGTTTAGCCAGGAGAGGACCTTTGTGTCATATAACCCATTTCGAATAATGATACGTCATTATGGATAGCATTTGAAGACCGATGGTGAAGATCGGGTATTTTCGAGTACGAAAGGATAACTCGTCGAATGTCTCTACACTGAGTCGCGCTGGTATAGAGATCACCATATATGATGGTGAGTCCGATCGGGATTGTGAATACCTGGATTGCAAGGGCTTCTTTGGAACTGCCTTCGGTTCTGTTCAAACCCGCAACAGACCTGTATGGATGTATGTCTAATGTTACACTTTGATATGTAAAGCTGGTTTCTATCAAATATATTTCTGTTTGGTGGCGGAGAATTTATTCTCTTAGCTTAACACCCTTCTCTGAGACGTACGAGCTCAGAGGTTATGTGGTTGATATTTACTAGTGATACATTCCCAATTTAGTAATGTGGCATACGAAGTGCTACTGATCATTTGCTGATCGAAGCATGGCTTTTGCGAAAAGTGTAGCTTTGTGGACGAGGCTGCTTCCGGACCTCACACCCCGGAAATGGTCGAAACAGGAAAGATGCGACAAGGTTGTAGGGGTTGTGCCCTAGGGTATGTCCATTCCTTCTGGAAAAGGGTGCCATCATGGAATGAAGCCTAGATACTTAACTCATGTGGACACTGTAAATTTATTACTGTGTGATGTTGCTTTGTGGTTGCGGATCCTCAGATAAAGGTCGCAAACGACCGGGGATGGCATATCTTAGTTGTTACTCCTGAGTAGGGAGTAAACCAGCCTTATGTTGCCAGAGATCCAGGTAGGTTCTCGGGGTGTCCCACCAGAGGCGTACTCATGTGGCAATGGGAAGTTCCTTGGCCTGAACATTTGTTGGAAATCCAATTACCAATATGCGCTTTGTACGGTTTTATTTGTAGAACCTGCCATTTAACATGGTAGCTATAGTAGGCATACTATATTGGTGTGTATGCTGGCTAAGATTAATATTATACTTGCAAATGTTTTCCACTATGCACTAATAATAATATCAAAAAGGTTTTTGCGTAGTAGGCATGTTTGACTATCATAAGGAGAAATCTCCCCCAAGTGTACGATTGCATGGTGTGTGTGCCGAGAGGCATTTTGGTAGTTTCATTTTCCAAAAAGCATTGCGGGTTTCAATTCTAAATTCTTTTTATTGTTTTTTTAAAGATAAACTATTTTTGTTTTCTCATACCAGTCCCATGACTGACCCGGAGTTTATTGTTCCCTTCCTAAACTCTGGGTGCCCACAATTTTCCACACGGGCAGTCTAGAGTTGGGTTTTTCAGATAATCAAATAGTCAGTGTAGATTCGATGGCATCCAGCCTTTGGACTTTGGCGATGGCATTTGTTTCTCTTCAACATTGCGGGCTGACCTTTCTTAAGTCATCGTGCTGGTGGTTCGAGCTTATTGGATTGCAGTCCTCGTAGCTTTTGGGATGAGCTTTTGGTTTGGAGTTGCAGATTTTGGATTCACTCTTTATCGAAGATCATATTTAAGTTATCTCTTCCGTTGTTGTCTTTTCCGCTATTGTTATTATCTCTGATATTGTTGTATCAATTGTATCAGATATTGTATTTATTGTTGTATCAATGATATTATTCGTTTTCTCCCATTTTGTTGTTGTACTTAATGTGTCACAAGCTCCGGCGAACCAGATTCGGCTTTTGAATCTGCAACATTCGAGTATAAGTGAAGTATGGGTGCCGATTTTCAAAGGTCGAGTAAAATTGGTTACTTAGATTTAAAATAGATTCAAATCGATTACAATACTTTAAATAAATTTAAAATAGATTAAATAATTTAGAATTTCGATTTAAACCAATTTCCAATTCCAACTTTCAAACAAGGATTATCAAAGTAATTAAATTAATATAAATCAATTTTCTTCATCATATCTTTTAATCCAATCGAAGATTTAAATGTTTTAAAATTGATTAATTTTACCAATACGGTGTCCGTATTTAATTATCTACCCTTTAGTCAAGTGATATAGATATTTTTCATTTCCTCAAATATTTTATATTTACGGTTATATATCATTTTAACCTGCAATCTCGAATAAAATTCAAAATCCATAAAATCGCTCGGGTTTATCAGTTCAACCCATAACGATTTTCCTTAATTTATAGATCGTTCGGGTATGTATCATTGCAACCCAAAGGGGACTTGCAGTGCTAAAACAATATAAAAATATAACATCCAGTCATCCAATATTAACAATCAACATCCATCACAATCATCATCCAATTCAACCAATAAATAATAACAATTTACTGATTATCAATAACAAGTACTAACTGGAAATTATAAAATTCAATATTAAATCATATGACGATTAGATGCAAAAAAGTCACATTTAACTAGAGTGACAATTTAGATATATCAAACATCAACCAATTGATTTCTAATTACATCATAAATATAATTTAACTGACATAAGATAATTTAATAGTTGTGGGTGGGTTAAAACACTCATGTTTGATTTCGAATCGATTTGAAATCCAAAATAAGGCCCAAATTTTTTCAGTCCTAGAATTTGTCCAAACTAGAGCTAAAATATTCAGAATTTCGATACAATCCCAGCGGAGCAAACCGGGCGTGAATTCGATCTTGTATGCAAAAGTTATTAACATTAGAAATTATATGGTATAACATATAAAACAAATAAAATAATAATTAAATTAGACACATCGCCATCAATTAACGTGCATGCCTTAGCAATCACGAATAGCTTGGAACCAAAATCGAACATCGGCCACCACTCCATCCTTGATTTTTGAGCCACCCATGATGCCCTACAACAAGATCAGGTTGCGCTATTGTCACGAGCACCTCTGACCACCCGCCTCATGTTGACGCCGTGACGTGCGACACCCCAAGCATCACTGCCACCGCACCACTTCCCAAGGCCACCATGAAAAAATCCTTGACCTCTAACACAAATAAACACCACCATAATGAACTCCTCGACACCAGCTTCCCAACGGCCCCTCTCGATTGTCAATCGGGACAACGATCCACTATTTAATCGTCCCAAACCTAGAATGGACGGCTGAGGTTCGACTTCACTTTCTGGCCAAACGATGACTTGATTGCAAACATGAATCACACTAGTGAATTACGCTCGTCAAGAGTTTCAAATAGGTATATAATATAACAGGGTTTGAAGGATTTATATTTTTGAAATTGGTTTGGAGATTGAATTGTAGGCTTGTAGTTTAACTGTTTGCTGCCATTAAGAAGAGAGAAGCGGATAAAATTGTACATACATGAATTAGAAAATGACTACCAGGGTTTTGAGAAACAAGACTATTTATATGAACAAGGCCCGATAAGAAGATGCGCACAATCTTATTTGAACGAACGACAATAGCTACTCGAAAAGCTCGTTCTGCCACCAAAACGAAAGTAGGCAATCCATGTATCAAAATATATATTTTCAATAGTTTTAAACTCAATGGAATAGATTTCAAGTCTTAGTTCCATCATATGAAGAAGTTAGCTTTGAAATCGGCTTATTTCAAATTAATTTCAATTAAATTTAATTAAATTGATTTCTACGCGTTTCGAGCCCGTACGACCAAACGACAAGTCTGATTGTGGCGAAACTTGAAACCTTACAATAATTCAACATTATAGATATGAAGAAACTAGTTTCGTCAAAATCCAGGACAATGGCCAAAATGGCTATTTTACGTTAGATAAATAAATTAATATTAAATTAATTAAATCACTTTTTCAATTCAAACTTTATAAAATTGACCAATTTTATCATTTTTTATTACTTAGTCATTTACAATAATTTAAAAAAAATTACATATTGATTTAGTGTTGAATATTACACTAATTACAATGTTCAATTTCAAATGGAACAAAAATCCAATTAATTATATATTTAATTCCAAATTGATTTAATTCGATTTTAATCTTTTTGTTCGATTAACTGTCATATTATGAATTAAATTAACATTGAGTTACATCTTATTACACTAACAATTACCATCTTAATTTACGTTAACGTAATATTTAATTACATTTATTACAATTTATTTCCGACTAAATTCAACAAATTGATTAAATTGGTAACATATAACAATTATCACCTTTTCTTACTTTGATCACACTTATAGGTTTATTATCTTCAAACAAATGTTATAACTACTGTCATAACACTAATCTTATCCAATTACAATAATTTACATATTATTTCAGAAATTAATATAACATTTAAATTATTTTCTACATTTAAAGTTATAACCAATTATAACCTTACGATTTATTACAATTACTTGAGATTGCATTCAATTTGTCATCTATTACATTAAATTTTCATTATTAAACTTCATTCTAGTTAGTTTCTCAATTCTATATCATAAATTTTAAATTTCTTCCAACATTAAATTAAATCTTATTAAATTGACAGTTTTTAATTATCGAAAATTATGGGTTGTTACACGCTCTCCTACTCAAATATTTTCGTCCTCGAAAAGGGAAAACAAACAATTAAGAAATTAATATATCTTATTCAAAATATTAAATTTATAAAACAATTAAATCCTTTTATATTCGAGTTAATAAATTTTTAAAACATTTCTATTTTTACAAAAAAAATTATGTCCAAAATTCATAGAAAAATTCGGCTGTCTCCTTTGTATGGAGAAGTCTGGGAGAAATAATAATATCAATAAAAACAATATATTTCATATATTTTGAAATAAAATATCCTAAACCATGGGGAAAAACAATATAATACCGCTAGAAAACCGTAATATGAGAACGTACTATTTATCGGGCAAAAAGAGCTTATTTATGAAACCAAAAGCCATAAACCTGTATTTCACTTATATAACCAAAAAGGGTTAATAATTTTGTAAAAGAGAAATATTTAAGTTTTTTCAACTAATAACAAAAAAAATGATCGTAATATAATGATAATCATTCACAAACAACAATACAAACACCATTTTCAACAACGAAACAATACAAAGAAATAATTATCCATCCATAGCAACCAAAGCAAACGGTTTGTCAGGGTTCAGAAACTTTTAGTTGTATAGAATGATAAATAAAGTACTTATTATACCATACACCTAACAATCTTAGATAAAGCTTGATAGATTATTTATATATCCTAAATAATTTAAAGTGCCACTTCTCAAACATCAGTAAGCCAAACAAACAATAAATTTCAAATATCATTAAGTTTATTCTTACTAATTTCTTTTCATGTTATTTACTGCCTGTCTATTTTCATTCACTCATGCAGATCTTATTTAATTTATTTACATTCAACACTTACAAAATTCAGTTCCATTCATTTATACAGTTCCATTTTCCTCTTTTCATTACTTTGTATTCATTGTTTACATAAGTTATTTCCGTTTCAACTTTTAGATTATCCATTATTATGTAAGTCTCTTTACAATTTAATTCACCATTAATAGATTATTTCTTTTTCACATTCATTCTTCCATATATAGTATTATTGATTCTTAAATCCATTTCTAAATTATTTCAATGTTTTCTGAAGTTATATCATTCAATTAATATAGTACTCACTTTAATTATAAATGGCTTCAACAGTAAGCTAAGTTTATAATTATTTACTTATAGTATTCATTGTTCTATTAAATTTAATTACTAGTATCTCAAATTATTAACTTAAATTTACAACAATTTATAACATCAGAATTCTTTTTGTAGAAAAGTTCTATTGAACACTTTCATTATCTAAGTTTCACTTGTATAATATTCCATTACATATTCCTATTTAACATTATAACTTTTAACATTTTGGTAAGTTATATGTATGTTTTAAAAATGCAATTGAAAGTTACATAAGCTTACCTTGTTCATTTTTAGTTAACAAAATGTTCAACAATTACATTTTCTAAATTTTATATCTTTTTAATTTACAGGTGATAACCTTCAATTTGTTTACATTTCATTATCACTTAACACTTAATTTCTTATTTTTTTCTTTTAGAAGTTTCCAATTATTAAAATAAACAAGGTTTCATTCATTCTAATAATTGAAATTTCAAATTAACAGAAACTTAAGAACTGAATGCCGGGTTTCTTTTTCAAATAATTATTAAATAATTTATATAATCATATCTTTTATATATCAAACAATATTTGGAACAAAAAATTTAGATTTGTTTTTCGAAACAAATGTGTAGTAAAACATGTAACGACCTGAGATTTTAGATATTTGAAATTGGAATATTTAATTGATTTTAAATATTCAAAAATTAGGTTTTAACATGAATTTAAAATATACTACTTATTGGATGATTTAATTATGGAATTAAATAATTAGAAATTAAGTAAAACATGGAATCTTGAGTTTTAAGCTTATTAAAAATAATTTGAAGGATTATAAAATTTATATTGATAATACGAAAGGTAATAAAAGTTTTAATATTTGGATTTGGAAGTGATTTGCTTAGTTTTGAAAATATATCATTTATATAGATATTTAGAAATAGCCTTCTGAGGCACAGTCTCAGATTTGAAAAAACCAGTTCCATTGGGTCCGTAATAATATATTATTATCGAATATCAAATTTCAGAGCGTTTGGAGTTGCCGTGTAATCGTGCGGTATATAAACGCGCTGAAATTTATATCAAAGTTCAATATAGTAACTAGGTCCAAAAAGCTATATTATCCATACGATCAAATTAGGACTTGAAACCTTTTCCATTGCGTTCGAAATAGGGGTATAACATTATGAACGCCTGGCGGCACGCCTCGGTAAGAGGTCGAGATTTTAAGTCGCATTTATCGAGACAATTTGAATTTTAATATATATATACATACTTTGTTTGACTGGTCAATACCTCGCATCAGCTTTTCCCTTTTCACCTTAGTGTCACTATAGCAAGACATATCTTCCATGCAAAGCAGCTTCTTCACGAAAGGTATCTTTCCTCCATTTTGTTTTAAAAAGCCGGCCAACATTTCAAAAATGAAAAGAAAACCAAATACAGTAAAAAAATTCAAAAGGAAAAAATAAATGGCCGAACGACAACTCCTTCTCTCCAAATTAAATATCGCGAGCCTCTTCAGTTAAACAAAATTTTAGAAATTCATTTCCTCACAAAAAAGGAGATAAGGCGATCGAGCTTGACCGTGATGTCAACTTCTTGCTTGGACTCGCATGCGAGACGACGAGGGAGAGGCGTACCACTCGACTAGGGTTTACGTCGTGTAAATCTGGCTTCTCGGCTTGACCTTGAGTGACGAAGTGGTGGCACGAGCTTACGAGGTGAGACCTGATGTGCCGAAGGCGAGACGAAGCTTGCCATCTTTCTGGGTGCTTGTCGGGGAGGGGTTCTTAGGTTAGAGGCCGCGACGTTCGTTGTTGATGTTCGAGGGTTTTAAGTGGTGTAGTAGTGTCAGAGCAGCATCGAGTTCATCCTTATGTAGTGAGGGTTTAGGTCAGGTAGTTTAAATTTTTGTGGTTATGTTTAATTTCAATTTAACAAAAGTTACTTGAGTAAAAGTATACCGTTAGTTATTTTAACGACTGAGAACTTGATACTGTGATTAATTTAACATAAACTATAATATTGATTTAGTTAATTATATCAAAAAAATAAACAAACAGATTTTAAAAGGAATTTTTTTTAAAATGTCTCGGTTTGGGAAATTTATATAAATGATTCTTGTAAATGTAGGAGGTTTCAAAAGAGAAATTTAATTGATTAAAACACTTTTAAAATTTAAAGTTAATTTTAAATCGAACAAAGTAGTTAATTAAATTTATTTTATGGTAACTTATTTTAGGTTATTTCAAATGTTAATAAACCATATAATGCTTGTACAAGGTCCAAAATTATGGAGAATCAAGCCGGTTTGCATCGGATTGCAAACTAAAAGTCAAAGGTGAGTTAATCTCAGTCAAATTGGATTGCTGGAGAATTTAAATAGTTAAAATTTAAGTTATTGGTTGATTGCTTAAATTCATGATTTATTATTCAGGCTCGATGTGATATTAAATATACCAGTGTCCACACACACACACACACACACATATATATATATATTGGTGTGATTGATATTCCCACATTATATAGTGGATGAGACCCTATGCGCCCCGCATAATAGCGGATGAACCTATTAGCGCGATATCACCTCAAAGTGGGATTGGTATTTTTATATTGTGCAAACATCTATGGATGCAGGAAAACATGTTGGTGGGATCCAACTAGATTCCTCAAAAATGTTGAATGTTTTTCATATTTAGTGATATGATTTATTTGATAATCTGTGATAGGTTATATTGATTTTATTAAAAATTGAAATTATTGAAGGCTATGGTTTGGTTCAATATATTTTCGATATTGTAAGATATCAAAAATATGGAAGTGGGATTTTTAAAGAAAAATAAAAAGGATGATTTTAAGTAAAATAATTGTGGTGAAATTGGACAAATTAAGAGAATGAATTTGGAAAAGAAATAAAAGTTTGACTTGGAAGTCCTATTAAATAGATTCTGAGTGTGGAAAAATAGAGATTTTGAATAACTGGAAATAAAAGAGTTTTGAGGACTTAAGCGATATTGTTTAAGAATTAAAGGATTTATTTTAAATTTAGGATTTAAGTCGGTTGAGAAAATAAAGGGAGAATTTTGAATTAAAGTATGAAATTGGTATTTCAGGTTTAAATAAGGTTTTAAATCATAATAAAGGAGTGAAAATGGAATTAATGGATTTTGGAATAAATTGGGTAAATCAAGAATAAACTTTAAATGGAAATTAATCATAGAAATCGATTAAGTGTTCTCGAAACAATGATTAAAGTGAGAATGAGACAATGGAATTTATAAACTAGATATGTAAATAAAATGAATATTTATTGGCGAATAATTTGAGACTATAAAATTCACGATGGGAATTTATATGGGGATGAGTAAATTATATTAAAAATAAAAGTGCAGTTTTATGTTTAGAAAGTGTGGAAAGAAAATTTATGGGATTGGGACACAAATTAAATTGGAAATGAATCGAGAAAGATTTATAAATGATTAGACAGTTTAATTGGAATGGAAAGTGTATTTTCCTAAAAAGCTAAGTATATTTTCAAAGGAAGGTTTTTAGGTATAAATTAGAAGTTTAAAAGATGTTTTAAAAGAATTTTTTTTAGAGAAATTTTAAAGTAAATATTAATTATGTCAATTACAGTAATTAGTTATTTTTAAAGGTTAAATTATTATTATGATTTAAAGGTAATTTTTAAATATTTATACCTTATATAACAGTTTATTTTAAAAGTAATTTTGGCTGAAGTTTTACTTGGGAAATTTCTATAGAAATTCTTAACTATTATTTTGAATAAAGTGGTTTGAGTTGTTTTATTTTTGAATGTTTCAAGTGTGTATTTTTGGGTAAAGTGATTTAATTTGTTTAAAATCTAATTTTAACAAGACTTAGTGTTTTTCAGTGGAAATAAAATTATTGGTTGGATAAACGTTTAATTTGATAGTTAAATAACCGACTACTAATATTGGCCAATGCGCTAATCATTTTGAAGAGACCCGGATCAGATGACCGAAAACCACTTCGATCCGGTTTGAATGTAGCGAATGAATACGGTGAAGATGATGAAGACGGTGATTAGGTTTGTCTAGACCCAGGGCAACTTGCATGGATGAATGCTATCAGACCATTGTCATTGGAGGACGATGAGCATTCTAAGTGAACGTGTGCAAAAAAAGTAACGCATAGCCTCAAGCCTCATAAATCTAGAATGGCTAAAACAGGGGAGGTGAAGCAAGGCTAAGTAGGTAGCACCCAATTAGGGTAAGGTCATCCCTGTCAAGAGTCCCTTTGATCTTGGTTGTGTGGCAGTTGCTGATCCCAACCGCGGGGTGGTCTTACTCAGTCTATCCAGATTAGGGGTAGGTCGGCCTTGTGTTACAGGGGATCGAGAATGGTCATCGGTACTCTGATCTAAGCTAGGTACTGTGACGGGCGGTACCTCAGTAGCCCTGCCATTGTAAGGAATCCATTCTCCAATAAGTGCCTGTACAGTTTGGATTGTGCCCAACTATGCACGAACGTGAGATGCAAGCATTTCAGCTATATCTATTTTAATTTTTATGGACACTATTATTATATCAAATGGATTTGATTAAAATGTTTTGGTTATCATAAGGTAAAAACCCGGCATGTTTGTTTGTGGCGAGGTCATACGAGATACCTTTTATTTCAAAGGATTTTAGAAACTTTAATAATCAAGTTGAGTGTTTTTCCTCACATTGGTTTTCCAGACTGACTGGGGTGTTATTTTATTATAATGCTCATGTCAGACCAAGTATTTCAGATATAGGATAGAATGCTATGGAGCTCAGGAGACGAGTTGGATGGCGAGATGTATCATATGTACTTAATGTATATTCTGCTGTGCAGTGTAAGCTGTATAGTCAGCTTTTGTAAGGATGAGTTATTATACCTGTTCTAGAGTGTGTTTTTGAATTGTGTTGTATTTTGATGGTGTAATGTATAAAACAGTAATTGTTCTTTGAATAAAGATCGGTTTTTATTTATTATATATTGTTCCGCTGCGATTGTGAGATTTTGATGTTGTTTTCTATTTCTTCTTCTACCTCTTTCTTCTTTTACCCAAATGATTCGTATTTCCGTCCAATTTGAGTTGAACTGACGCAGTGGATTAAACGATTTGACGTACTAATGATGCTTTGACGCAAATTGGCACACTTTCTTCCTCATGAAATGATTTTGTGTCGAGTAAAACCGATAAAACGAAAAATGCCCAAATCCGTTGATCTCTCCAGATACCGGATTCTAGCTATCTTTAACACGTTGATCGCGCACGATTCCGCGTTAGAAGATCTACGATTCTTTGACGTTGATCTCGCGCACGAGATTCTGTGAATCGGCTTCAAATTCGTTGATTCGAGCGCACTCGAATATCCGAAGATTGAAGAACAAGGAGATCATACTCAACTTCAACAAAAGTGGCAAAAGCACACAAACAAATTTTATTCAAAATCAACTACCACTTACAATGACGACACACCCCTATTTATAGGAGTTTTACAACACAGGTACGTGACTTAGCATTTCATGACTCACGACCTGTCATACACAAGCTACCTACCAGATCACACACGACTTAACAATATACAACGACTCACGACCTACGACATAAGGAAATTACATTACAAGCGACTCAACTACATACAACATAACGACATAAGAAAAATACAACACAGGTTACAACACAACATAACGACTTGACATAACAACGAACGCCTTAAGAAGATGTGACATAAGAGAACCTCCAGGAGCAACTTAGCGACATATCTTCAGTAGCGACTTAAGGAACTCGTGACTTAAAAGATACCATAGCTTCAGGAACTTGCGACATAAGATCTTGCGACCTAAAAGATGTGGCATAAGGAGATACGGCAAAAGTTGTCTTCAGTACATGCGACTTAAGAGAAATGAGCGACATAAGAATCTGAGCGACCAAACTGGAATGACTTAGGATAAGCGACTTATGGAAAGAGGCATACTTGAGCGAGATAAGGAAGATGCGGCACAATTTGCTAGGTCGTAGCTCGCTAGGTCGTTTATCTGGTTGGCTGAGCAACTTAACTCGCTGGGCTTGATTCCTTGAGTCATTAACTCGTTGGCCTTGATGTCTTGGACCGTTAACTCGCTATGCCATAGTTCGCTGGGTCGTGGGTGACTTTAGCCAGACGACTTAACATCGTTATAGTGCACTGCATCATCCTCCCCTGGTTGAAAAGAATTCGTCCCCAAATTCGAACTTTCCTCTACTTCAACACGCTTATTCTCGTGATACGAAAACCAATGTTTGACGTTGAAAACGTCGGCAGTATGGATATGATCCGGCAATCTCAACTGGTATGCATTCTCATTAATCTTCTTCATGACTTCCAAAGGACCAATCTTTCTAGCAGCTAGCTTGTTGTAAGTTCCAACAGGAAATCGATCCTTGGTCAACACTGAATAAACAATATCACCTTCGTTGAATTCAATATTTCGTTGCTTAATATATGCGGATTGCTTACATTTCTCATTCGCCTTAAGCAATCGTTCTTGCACAACCTTGTGGCATTCTTACAATTCCTTCACCAAATCACTAGCCTGTTTGTTCACTCCTTTCTGCTGTGGTACTGTAGATAAATATAACGGTCCTTTAGGGATTGTTGAATAGACGATCTGGAATGGGCTGAACCCAGTGCTTCGATTAACTGCATGGTTGTGTGCAAACTCTGCTTGACATAACTTCGAATCCCAACTTTTCAAATTGTCATCCAAAAGGCATCTCAATAGATTACCTAGGGATCTATTCACAACTTCTGTCCGTCCATCCGTCTGTGGATGATAAGCACTACCTAAATTTCAACTTAGTCCCAACCATTCTCCATAGACTCATCCATAAATGGCTCAGAAAATGAGTATCCCTATCTGAAACGATAGATTCAGCCAATCCATGAAGTCGATAGTTTACTCTGAAGTATAATTGTGCTACATTGTACCATTTTCGAAAAACGATCAACCACTATGTAGATAGAATCATTGCTACGTTGCGTTCTTGGTAATCCCAACACAAAATCCATACTGACATCCACCCACGGTTTAGTCGGAATAGGCAACGGCATACACAAACTTGCATTTGTCGTGGTTCCCTTTGAAACTTGACAATTATGGCACCTCTAAACAAATTTTTCAACTTCATTTCTTATTGACGGCCAAAAATAAGACTTTGAAATCAACTGCATAGTACGGTCGCGGCCCACATGTCCTTCCTCATGCAATTCTTTGATAATCTTCATTCGTAGACTGTAATCTGGAATACACAATTGATTTCCTTTAAATAGAAAACCAGCAACCAACACATATCCATCCATGCTTCCTTGCTTGACTTTGTCTAGAATTTCGAAAAAATAAGAATCGGAAGTAAAAAAATCTAGAAGTAAGTCAAAACCCATCACCTCTACTCACATAGTTGTCAGTAAATTACTCCTCCGACTCAACGCATCGGCGACGTGATTAGTCACTCCAGACTTGTGCTTTACGACGAATGTAAATTGCTGCAAATAAGCTATCCACGATGCATGCCAAGCTGCAATTTTATTCTGCCCTTGTAAATGCTTCAATGCTTCATGATCCGTATACAAAACAAATTCTTTATGGAACAAATAATGTCTCCAATGCTTCACAGCTTGCACGATAACATAAAACTCCACATCATAAGTATTGTATCTCATCTTTGCTCTAGAAAGCTTCTCACTGAAATATGCAATTGGACGTCCTTTCTGACTCAACACTCCTCAAATTCCAACTTTAGATCATCGGTATGTAACTCAAATAGAAACTAAAAATCTAGCAACACTAGAATTGGTGCTGAGGTTAAAAGTTACTTGATCTGTTCAAAAGAAAATCCTGCCTCTTTCGTCTAAGAAAATTGCTTTCCTTTCATACAATTGGTAACAAGAGCCATTACGCTACTAAAGTGCGGTATAAATCTTCGATAGAATGAAGCTAACCCATGAAAACTTCTGACTTCTGTTATAGTTTTAGGTTGTGGCCAATCTCTGATTGCGGCTACTTTACTTTGATCCACCTGTATCCCTTCTTTGGACACAACATATCCCAGAAATAAAACACTTGGCGTCATGAACACGAATTTCTTCGTTGCTGCATAGAATTGTTCTTTACAAAGAATAGTTAACACCTTCCGTAAGTGTTGAATATGCTCCTCTGTGCTCGCACTATAAATCAAGAAATCATCAAAATAAACTACCATAAACTTTCCAATGTACAGTCTGAAAATTTGGTTCATCACCCTCATAAATGTACTTGGCGCATTAGATAGACCAAACGGCATGACCAGCCATTCATATAATCCTTCCCGAGTCTTGAATGTTGTCTTCCATTCATCTCCTGGTCTAAGCGAATCTTATGATAACCACTCTTAAGATCAATCTTAGAAAAGACTACAGACCCACTAAGTTGATCTAATAGATCATCCAGTCTTGGCATAAGAAATCTGTATCTGATAGTTATTTTGTTGAGTGCCTTGCTGTCCGTACACATTCTCCATGAACCATCCTTCTTTGGTACTAACAAAGCTGGTACAACACAAGGACCGAGACTCTCCAGAACACGCCCTTGCTTAAGCAATTCCTCAACCTGTCTCCTCAACTCTTCATGCTCCTTGAGACTCATACGATAATGTGGCCTATGCGGTAAAACAGCACCTGACACTAAGTCAATTTGATGTTATATGTCCCTTAGTGGCGGTAATTCCTTGGGCAACTCTGTAGGAAACACATCTTCGAATTCATTCAACACTGGTCTAACCTCCACAGGAATTTCAACATCTTCACTCGTTTCATACCCAATCAACATAAACAATTCCGCACTGTCCTTCACTTCTTCAACAAATTCTCTCGAAGATAAAAGGCTAGTTGATTCCACCTTCTTCTCTGGCTTGCTCTCACTTTGTTCATGCTTCTTAGGAACTAAGGTAACTTTGGTTCCTTCGAACATGAAACTGTAGTTGTTGGTGCGACCATTATGTTGCACAACTCTATCATATTGTCATGGTCTTCCTAATAATAAATGACACACATCCATGTCAACAACATCACACCAGATATCATCTCTGTGCTTCTTCCCAATAGAAAATGTAACAAATGCTCGTCTTCCCACTGTCACTTCTCCACCTTTCTTTAACCATGCCAGTTTATAAGATCTAGGATGTTTTTCAGTCTTCAATCCCAACTTCTTGACAACTTCTTCAGAAATAATGTTACCGCAGCTTCCTGCATCTATAACAAATCGACAAACCTTTCCCAAGATAGTACATGTAGACTGAAACATATTGCTTCTTAGCGAACTAGAATCATTCTCATGCTTTGGCACTAAACAAGACCTCCTTATCATCAAATTACACCCTTCATCTCCTGACACAACTTCTTCATCTTCATCAAATTTCGACGGTTGAGAATAGTCAACCTCATCTTCCACATCTTCATATCCACATTCCTCTGCAACTAATGCTTTCTTCTTTGGCTTTGTACATTTATTACTTTTATGGCCCAATTCCTGACAATTATAGCACTTGATACCGTTATTGACCTTTGCTTTAGCGGCTTCATTGATAACTGGTTTACTGACTGCTTTGGAAACATTAGCACTGCTACTAGCACCCTTGTTCTGGTTGTTAGAATTTGTAAACACACCTCGTCTCCCTTGTTTCTCCCAAGCTAAGGCTTTCTGATGTGCTTCAACAACAGACATTGGATTAAACATATTCACCATGTCTTGAATTTGCGTTTGTAATCCTCCAATATATCTAGCTATTAGCTGTTCTTCTGTTTCTATAATATCATTTCTTGCGATCAACTGATAGAATTCATCAGCATAGTCATTTACTATCCTCGTCCTTTGTCTCAAGTTCTGTAAACGTTGATACATAAGCGATTGATAGTTGTACGGCAAGAAATTTTCTTTCATCATCTTTCTCATCTTCTCCCAAGTGACAACTTTCGATTTCCCCATTCTTTCCCGTGTTAATTTAGTTTGCTGCCACCAAGCCATAGCTCTTCCCTTTAGTCTCGTAGCAACAAACTAAACTCTGCGATTCTCCGGCACATCCTTGAATTCCAAAATTTCTTCAACACTCGATAACCAATCAAGAAATTCTTCGGCTTGCATACCACCCTTGAAATCTGGACTTTCCATTCTCATACCCAATTTCCATCTACGATCATTTTCTGAATCCAGTTATTGATTACGAACTTGGCCTCGATCTCGATAATGAATACTTCTTCTATCACCATCCTCATCAAAATCATATGTACTTCGATATCGATCTCGTCTTTCTTCATTTCTACTACCACGCATATCCCTTCTACCATGTCTTTCAAAATCACGATGTGGCTCATCTCCAAACCCACGTGAAGTTCTCCTCTCTTCATTTTTGTATTCATGGTGTTCTCGCCTCATTGAAACTGATGACTCTCTCCTATCTCGGTAAGACTTTGGCAACATCCTCCTTTCTTCCGACACCGATGGTGAAACCCTATTTCTACCTTGGCTCGAAACTGGTGAAGTTCTCCTTTGATTATGACTCATGTCTTTCATCAACTTCTCTAACTTCTCAATTCCTTCATTGAACTTCTCATTGATACGTCGTTCCATTTGTTCAGCTTCTTGTCTTCTTTACACATCTTCAACTTGCTGATAGCGATTAGCACTTTTCGGAGGCATAATTATCAACAAATCGGATCCAACACAAGTACTACTTTAACTCGGCTCTGCACTAGCTCGGCTTCGACCTTACTTAGCTTGGCCTGGATCTTCAGGTTTGGCTCTTATCGACTTTAACTCGACTTTAACCTGGTTCTACACATAGCTCGCTCGGCTTTAACTCGGCTTGAACTAACTTTTACTCGGCCTTGATCAAACTTAGCTCCAACTCGGCTCTACAGGCTCTGATACCAAACTGACGCAGTGGATTAAAAGCCTTGACGTACTAATGAAGCTTTAACGCAAATTGGCACACTTTCTTCCTCACGAAATGATTTCGTGTCAAGTAAAACCAATAAAACGATAAATGCCCAAATCCATTGATCTCTCGAGATACCGAATTCTATCTATCTTCAACACGTTGATCGCACACGATTCTGCGTTAGAAGATTTACGATTCTTCAACGTTGATCTCGCGCATGAGATTCCGTGAATTGGCTTCAAATTCATTGATTCGAGCACACTCGAATATCCGAAGATGGAAGAAGAAGGAGATCACACTCAACTTCAAAAAAAGTAGCAAAAGCACATAAACAAATTTTATTCAAAATCAACTACCTCTTACAATGAAGACACACCCCTATTTCTAGGAATTTTACAACACAGGTATGTGACTTAGCATCTCATGACTCACGACCTGCCATACACAAGCAAACTACCTGATGACACACGACTTAACAATATACAACGACTCACGACCTGCGACATAAGGAAATTACATCACAAGCGACTTAACTACATACAACATAACAACATAAGAAAAATACAACATATGTTACAACACAACATAACGACTTGACATAACAACGAACGCCTTAAGAAGATGTGACATAAGAGAAACTCCAGGAGCGACTTAGCGACCTATCTTCAGTAGCGACTTAAGGAACTCGTGACATAAAAGATACCATAGCTTCAGGAACTTGGGACATAAGATCTTGCGACCTAAAAGAGGCGGCATAATAAGATACGGCAAAAGTAGTCTTCAATACATGCGACTTAAGCGAACTGAGCGACATAAGAATCTGAGCGATCTAACTGGAACGACTTAGGATGAGCGACTTATAGAAAGCGACATACTGGAGCGAGATAAGGAAGATGTGGCACAATTCGCTAGGTCGTAGCTCGTTAGGTCGCTTATCTGGTTGGTTGAGCAACTTAACTCGCTGGGCTTGATTCCTTGAGTCGTTAACTCATTGGCCTTGATGTCTTAGACCGATTAGTCGCTATGCCATAGTTCGCTAGGTCGTGGGCGACTTAAGCCAGACGACTTAACATCTTTATAGTGCGCTGCATCATGAACTAATGGAGAATATTGTCAACTCAACGGGGTACGAAACTGCGGGCCATCACAGTGGTATCTGAGCTGAAGGTTAAGCGAGAACTATGGCTTTGGTGGGGATTACTCATTAGAGATAGAATCAGCAGTACTCTAAAATGAGTAGAGTGTAATAATAGATACGAGCGCGTATTTTTTAGTGAACATAAATTGTTTTTAATATCGTGTTGACATATCGGTTGAGTTTTTACAAATTCTAGCCGGTACAGTTTGTACAACTATATCAATAGGGATTTCTAAACACTTAAACTAAGCAAACTGAACAGTGTTGTTTTGAAATAGGTAAATGAAATAATTTTACCCTAATTATTTTAATGTACAAAAGAAATAATTTTCAAAAATTATTATAGTTAAATATGGTTTGCTTGGTTGTTAGGAAGTGATAATATTAAATTGTTATCATTGTTGTGTGGAAATCGAACAAGAAGTTGAAGTTATAACTAAAGGTTAAGAGAAATAATTTATATAACATAATGGAATTTGTAAATGTGAATTATAAGTGGGATTTATAATTTGAAATAGAATAAAATTCCAGAGTAATATTTGAATATAGATTGAAAGGATTTGAATTACGAAAATTTGGAAAAAAAAATTAATTCTCTTTGAGTTTGAAGATGATTTTTCAAAAGTTTTGGAGGAATATAGTGATATTATTCGGAAATATTTTTGAGTTAGATATGAAATTTGGTGAGATTTGGATTTAAAAATATTTGAAAATGTTTTTAAAGAGTAAAAGCACCGAATTCACTTCGGTTGTTGGAAAATAAATTCGGTGATGACTGCAGCATCATCGATGTTCATTTTTGAGATTCCAAGAGAGAAATTGCTACCTGAATGTTGTAAATTGGAATTTATTTGCAAAAGTTTGGTTTGTTTTTAAAATGCAAATGAATAATTTGGCATACCAAAGGATTTTGGACATAATTGGTTTCAAAAATGATTTTTGAAATGCTTAATAAATTGTGTAAAATCTAAGAGTTGAATTAAAAATGATTATGGAGTATAAATGGGTTTGATAACTTATAAAATTTGAATTTGTTAGAATGAAATTTAACTTGAAGAAGAGTTAAATTAAAGTAAGAGTGAAAACGAAATAAGTTAGAAAGGTAAGCCAATTAAATAAAGTAAATTAAAGAGATTAGTGAATGGAATGTGAATAAGTTGGAAAACTGATGGAAGTTTAAAATTTTGAATTAAATTGAAATGTAACTAAATTGACTTAAAAAAAGGGAATCGTAAGGAAATAAGCCTAAATGGGCTAAATGAAATGGTCATTGAAACAAAATTCATTAAATTGGAGATAAATTTGTGAATGAACAAATTGATTTAGTTGTAGCTAAATGGAATTGGAACTGAGTATTCGAATGATATTTAATTTGAGATATGCTAAAATAAAGTGAAATGAAAATTAGTTCAAGTGGACTAAATAGGGTAAAAGTTTTGGAAATGAAATTTGATTGGAAATAAGGTTTATTAAATTTTGAAATAAATTGGTAGATAAAAAATAATTGAAGTAATTAGTGAGCTAAAAGTAGTTTGAGAGAAGATTGATAAACTCAATGTTGGAGACTTAGAAAACAAATTGAATTCAAATGGAAGTGGAATCTTATTTCGAGTCATGATGGATGTAAACCAAGTGATGAAGTTGAAACCAATATAAGGAGTTGTAAAAGATTATTTATATTGAACTCAAGAAGTTAATGGTAAAACTCTTAAGTATAATTGGTATTGGGAGAGATATACTAAATTAGTTAATAAATGAAGATTTAATAAAGGCGTGCGAAAAGATAATGGTTGATAAGTGAATAGAAATTGAGATAAATGTGAATAAAAGAGAATCGAAATAACGAATAATCAATTGACATAAATACGTACGATTTACGTATATGATTTTATTCGCATAACAATTTGATCCAGATTCAAGCATAGAATTTCGAGGTAGTTATAATGATCCGTTTTGGGATTTTTCACTTGATTTTCGATGGCGAATCCAGATATGGATTTTTTTGATTATGAAATTTCTCTATCATAGTATGTGGCTATGCAAGGAGAATGATGGTTTCTGGTCAAGAAGCAGGATCTGAGTTCGCACTAGAGAGTCGGGTGAACGATACTAGTTTGGAAGTGAAATTGGGTGATCAAGTGAGCGATCAGATTTGGTATTGCGTACGGAGGATATATGTACATCATATAGCTGAAGCAAAACAAATATTTAAATTTGGAAAGAGATCAGTAAAATGATTTTGAATTTTGTGATTGGATATTATTGTTAAGTGAGGTACAGGTAATTAAAAGCAAAAGATGAGTTGAAGTTTCGATTTCAAAAATGAAATTTGAATTGTCAAAAAAAAGTTATGTGTTTAAATAACTGTACGAAATTTAATGGATTTCTGATCTAGCCACTTGTCTTTTATTTTCGTTGAAAATTTGGACCTATAGAGGTATTTTGTAGTTGTTCTGATCTGGCCGCACAAAGGAGACGCTGGCGAAATTGTTCGAAAATTTAAAGAGTTAGAAAAATTTTCAAGAAAATTTTGATAGTTTAAAATTTAATTTTAAATTTTAATTTGAATGGTTGAGTAGGTAAAATTATTTGGAATGGGTGAATGAGTTTGGAAAGTTGGTAAGAGTGATAATGTGTTCTTAATAAAAAGATGGTTTTTGGAAGTTGTTTGAAACTGTTCGGTTTTGGGAAAATAGTAAACAGGTTGTGGACTATTCTTCTTAACTAGTAATTTCAGGTGCGAAATTCTTTTAACCGGGGAGGAATGTAAAGATCTGAGGTTTTAGATATTTGAAATTGGATATTTAATTGATTTTAAATATTCAAAAGTAATTTTTTAACGTGAATTTCAAATAATACTACTTATTGGATAATTTAATTATTGAATTAAATAATTGGAAATTAGGTAAAACATGGAATCTTGAGTTTTAAGCTTGTTAAAATTTATATTGATAATACGGAAGGTAATAAAAGTTTTAAAATTTGGATTTGGAAGTCATTTGTTCAGTTTTGAAAATATACCGTTTTAATTGATATTTAGAAATAACGTTCCGAGGCACTATCTCGGATTTGACGAAACTAGTTCCATTGGGTCCGTAATAATGTATTATTATCGAATTTCAAATTCCTAGCATTTGGAGTTGTCATGTGATCGTGCAGTATATAAACGCACGGAAATTTATATCGAAATTCAATATAGTAACTAGGTCCAAAAAGCTATCTTCTCCATACGATCGAATTAGGACTCGGAACCTTTTTGATTGCGCTCGGAATGGGGGTATAACATTACGAATGCCTGGCGGCATGCCTCAATAGGAGGTCGAGTATTTACGTCACATTTATCGAGACAATTTGAATTTGAATGTATATACATGCTTTGTTTGACTAGTCAATACCTCACATCAGCTTGTCCCTTTTCACCTCAGTGTCACTCTAGCAAGAAATATCTTCCATTTAAATCTACTCCTTCATGAAAGGTATATTTCCTCCTTTTTGTTTTAAGAAACTGGACAACATTTCAAAAATGAAAAGAAAATCAAATACTGTAAAACAAAATCAACAGGAAAAAATAAATGGTCGAACGACAGCTCCTTCTCCCCAAAGAAAATATCCTTATACCCAAATTAATTATCGCGTGCCTCTCCTGTTAAACGAAACAAAATCGAAGAAATTCGTTTCCTCACAAAAAAAGAGAGGAGAAAAAGTGATCAGGCTTGACCATGATGTCGTCTTCTTACTTGGCTCGCATGCGAGACGACAAGGGAAAGTCGTATCACTCGACTAGGGTTTGCGTCGTGTCAATCTTGCAACTCGGCTTGACCTTGGGTAATGAAGTGGTGGCACGAGCTAATGAGGCGAGGCCTGATGTGCCGAAGGTGAGACGTAGCTTATCGTCATTCTATGATCTTGTCGGGGACGAGTTCGTAGGTCAGAGGCCGCGACGTTCACTGTTGACATTCGAGGGTTGTAGGTAGCACAGCAGTGTCAAAGCGACATCGAGTTCGTCCTTGAGCAGTGAGGGCTCGGGTGAGATAGTTTAAATTTTTGTGGTTATGTTAAGTTTCAATTTAACAAAAGTTAATTGAGTAAAAGTATACAGTTAGTTATTTTAAAAACTGAGAACTTGATATTGTGATTAATTTAACACAATTTATGAAATTGATTTAGTTAACTGTATCAAAAAAATATGTATTTTAACTGGAAATTTCTAAAAATGTCTCGGTTCGTGAAATTTATATAAATGTTCTTGTAAATGTAGGAGGTTACAAAAGAGAAATTTAATTGGTTAAAACATTTTGAAATTTAAAGTTAATTTTAAATCGAACAAATTAGTTAATTAAATTTATTTAATGGTAATTTATTTTAGGTTGTTTCAAATGTTAGTAAACCATATAATGTTTATACAAGGTCTAAAATTGTGGAGAAACAAGCCGGTTTGGATCGGATTGCAAATTAAAAGTCAAAGGTGCGTTAATATCACTCAAATTGGATTGCTAGTAAATTTAAATAGTTAAATGTCAAATTATAGGTTGATTGCTTAAATTGAAAAATTATTATTCATGCTGGAAGTGATATTATATATAGTAGTGTGTGTGTGTGTATTGGAGTGATTGATATTCCCGCATTTTATAGCGGATGAGACCCTATATGCCCCGCATAATAGCGGATGACCCTATATACCGCGATATCCCCCTCGTAGTGGGATTGGTATTTTTATATTGTGCTAACATCTGTGGATGCAGGGAAATGGGTTGGAGGGATCCAACTGCATTCGCCCAAAATGTTTTTTTTTGGATACCATGGGGAACCTTAAGATCATGGTATTCATTGATACTCACTTAAGTAAACCCCACGCCGTGTGCCTACCCCGCTTTTATTTAGTCGTCGCACATGGGATTCCTCAAAAATGTTGAATTTATTTCATATTCAGTGATATGATTTATTTGATAATCAGTGGTAGAATATATTGATTTTATTAAAAATTAAAATTATTGAATGATATAGTATTGTTGAATATATTTTCGGTATTGTAAGATATCAAAAATACGGAAGCGGGATTTTTAAAGGAAAATAAAGAGGAAGATTTTAAGTAAAATAATTGTGGTGAAATTGAACAAATTAAAAGAATGAATTTGGAAAAGAAATAAAAGTTCGATTTGGAAGTCCTATTAAATAGATTTCGAGTATGCAAAAATAGAGATTTTGAATAAATGGAAATAAAAGAGTTTTGAGGACTTAAGCGATATTGTTTAAGAATTAAAGGATTTATTTTAAATTCAAGATTTAAGTGGGTTGGAAAAATAAAGGAGGGATTTCGAAATAAAGTATGAAATTGGTATTTCAGGTTTAAATAAGCTTTTAAATCATAACAAAGGAGTGAATCTGGAATTAATGGAATTTTGGAATAACTTGGGATAATGAAGAATAAACTTCAAATGGAAATTAATCCTGATAATCGATTTGAAGATCTATTAAGTGTTTTTGAAACAGTGATTAAAGGGAGAATAAGACAATGGAATTTATAAATAGGGTTTATAAATAAAATAAATATTTATCCGTGGATAATTTGAGATTATAGAATTCACAATGGGAATTTATAAGGGGATGAGTAAATCATTTTAAAAATAAATGAGCGGTTTTATTTTTAGAAAGTGTGGAAAGAAAATTTACAGGATTGGGACTCAAATTAAACTGGAAACGAACTGAAAAGGATTTATAAATGATTAGACAGTTTTATTGGAATGGAAAGTATATTTTCCTAAATAGCTAAGTATATTTTCAAAGGAAGATTTTTAAGTATAAATTGGAAATTTTAAAGATGTTTTAAAAGAATGTTTCTAGAGAAATTTTAAAGTAAATATTAATTATGTTAATTACAGTAATTAGTTATTTTTAAAGGTTAAATTGGTATTATGATTTAAAGGTAATTTTTAAATAATTATACCTTATGTGACATTTTATTTTAAAAGTAGTTTTGGCTGAAGTTCTACTTGCGAAATTTTATAGAAATTCTTAACTATTATTTTGAATAAAGTGATTTTAGAACGTTTCAAGTTTATATTTTTGGGTAAAGTGATTTAATTTGTTTAAAATCTAATTTTAATAAGACTTGGTGTTTTCAGTGGAAATAAAATAATTGGTTGGTTGATTGTTTAATTTGATAATTAAATTACCGACTATTAATATTGGCCAATGCGCTGATCGTTTCGAAGAGACCGGGATCAAATTTAATTATCCGAAAACCACTTCGATCCGGTTTGAACGTAGCGAATGAATTTTGTGAAGATGATGAAGACGGTGATTTGGTTTGTCCAGACCAAGGCAACTTGTACGGATGAATGCTATCAGACCTTCGTCATTGGAGGACGATGAGCATTCTAAGTGAATGTGTGCAAAAAAGGTGACTCATAGCCTCAAGCCTCATCAACTAGGAATGGCTAAAACAGGGGAGATGCAACAAGGCTAAGTGGGTAGCACCCAATTAGGGTAAGGTCATCCCTGTCTAGAGTCCCTTTGATCTCGGCCGTCTGGCAGTTGCTGATCCCAACCGTGGGGTGATCTTATTCGGTCTATCCAGGTTAGGGGTAGATCGGTCTTGTGTTGCACGGGATCGGGTGTGGTCCTCGATAGTCTGATCTAGGCCGGGTACTGTTACGGGCGGTACCCTAGTAACCCTGCCATTGTATGGAATCCATTTATAATAAGCGCCTGCACGGTTTTGATTGTGCCCAACCATGCTAGAACGTGAGATGCAAGCATTACACCTATATTTTATTTTACTTTCTATAGACACTATTATAATATTAGACGGATTTGATAAAAATGTTTTGGTATCATAAGGTAAAAAACCGACATGTTTATTTGTGGCGTGGTCCTACGAGATACCTTTGATTTCAAAGGATTTTGAAAACTTTAATAATCAAGTTGAGTGTGTTTTCTCACGCGGTTTTCCGGACTGACTCGGGTATTATTTTATTTAATGCTCGAGTCATACCAAGTATTTCAGATACATGATAGGATGCTACGGAGCTCAGGAGACGAGCTGGATGGCGAGATGTATCACATGTACTTGATGTATATTCCATTGTGTTGTGTAAGCTGTATAGTCAGCTTTTGCAAGGACAAGTTATTATAGTTGTCCTTGAGTGTGCAGTTGATTTGCGTTGTACTCGAATGATGTAATGTATAAAATAGTAATAGTTCTTTGTATAAAGATCTGTTGTTATTTATTATATATTATTCCGCTGCAATTGTGAGATTCTGATGTTGTTTTCTATTTCTTCTTCTACCTCTTTCTTCGTTTACCCGAATGGTTCGTATTTTCGTCCAATTTGAGTTGAGCTGATGGAGAATATTTTCGACTCAAAAGGGTATGTAACTACGGGTCATCACAAAACAACTATAACAGTCTAACCCCTTTGAAACTCGAAAATCAATATTGATAATGCATGCACTCATCACTGAAATTATTTTCCAATGACAGAGTGGGGTGTACAGAACTTATTTCTTTCCAAAATTTCTTTTAAACATTTCTTTCAAACCACATTGAAATATTTATATCTAAAAGTACTTCCAAACTATACATATATAATATTCCCAATCTTTTAAAAGAAATTTTAAAAAATCTGGAACTTAAGTTCTCAAATTTCAATTTGTATTTATTCTATTTATAATCTCATTTTGCAACCAACATTTATAAATTTCACTTCCTAACAAACAAATATATTACATCCAACTATATAATTTCTAAAAAAAATTCTTTTATATACAAAATATATACTAGGTAAAATTATTTCATTTACCTATATTTCAAAACAATATTGTGTCGGTCCGCCCTATTAACTGTATAGAAATCCATATCGATTTTATAGTGTCCTATGTACCGACCATAGTTTATAAATATTAAGAAGAACAAATTAACACAACACAAGAACCTTTTATAACGCTCACAAATACGCTCTCTCATATATATACACTCAGCGACTCATTCTAGGGTATTACGACCATATTTCTAATGAGTCAGACCACACAAAGCTAAGGTTATCGCTAAACCAAAGCTCTGATACAAAATGTAATGACCCACCTTTTTGGACGGTTTAAATCGACGATAGACCACAAACATCAGACTTAAACCATTCAAAAGGGAGGATTATTATGGGGTAAATAAGAAAAAGTAGAGAAAGAAAGAAAAAACAAATACAGAATCTCGCAGCGGAATGACAAAATATAATAATCAAATAAATAGTTTATGAAGCTGTTTACAAATAACATTTTATTATACTTTTACAATACAAAGTCAGAGTACATCCAATAGTAATAAATAAATAATGCAACAGAACAACATGATGTAGTGCAAATAATATAATAAAAAGCAATAGTCCAAAATCTTCGTCCTCCAAAGCTTTCTTAGATAAATTGAAAAACTCAGACTGGCCCGAGCGAATTGAAAAAACAAAACACTCGAGTCAGAACCAAAAGATCTCATGTAAGTTAAATCAACAGTAAATAAATATGAGTGTAATGGCTTCAGAAATGTTTACGGGTTTTGACATCTCCTATCCTATGCCTAACGTGAGTGAAATAACTTAAGAGTTATTTGGGATTCCCATCTCCTAAAGATCCGTTAAACTATCTACATACATAGTACAATATGCTATTATAAAAGTGTCTACAGTAAAGCGAAGTATTAAAAAAGTAGTGCAACCCATATCCCCCTTAACACATTTTATATATTCCCATAGTCTATATAGTACCATAAGCTCCTCCGTGAGGTTTACTAGGAGGGCACTCCATAGGTATGGTACAAAAGAAAGTCGTAGAAGGTGCGATACAGCATGTCAACACGGCACTTGAGGCAATGCCATGTAGGATTCTACCATTTTCACTCCCAGACTGGTGGTAACGCATAGCAGCCACTACCGGCATCTCGTGACACACTCCTATAGTCAAAAATCAAGGAGTGACCAACAAATCAGTCACAAAGTCATAATATGGTATCAAAGAAATGTACCCGATAGGAGGAATTATCTCACTTGGCACAGTATAGCACATGTTTTAGTCACATCTTGGCTAACTCACGGGAGTCAGTGTCACATAATTACCTCATAAAGAATCGTTCACCTAACCACCATACTTTATTTCTGGAATCTCCATCACGTACATAGTTGTTAAAGTGGTTTTCGGGATTGGCAGAAAGTATGACAATATCGTATCTCGGTCTCTTTAACAACCAACCGCTTATTTCGCACGAGATGTTTCTTTTAAATATCCAAATCATTTCATATGTCAAAATATCATATTCTCAAAACCATATCATTTTCGAAATCATATTTACTTTCAAAATTATATCACATTTGAAATCATGTCGCTTTCGAATTTATATTTCGAAAATAGATTAAATCCTCATTTAAAATGATCATATTCCTCAAATATATCTTTTACATCCCTACTTATGTTATAACATCATTTAATCGTATTCTACTTAAATCAAGGATTTCAATATAAAACTTCCACTTTACAAAACCTAAAATTCTAAAAATAGTTTAGATAGTTTAAAAATAGATTAAATTAGATTAATATAGTTTAAATTAGATTAAAATAGATTAATATAATTTAAAATAGTTTAATATAGTTTAAAATAGATTAAAATAGATTAGTATAGATTAGTATAGTTTAAATTAGATTAAAATAGTTTAATATAGTTTAAAATAGATTAATATAATTTAAAATAGATTAAATAGTTTAATATAGTTTAAAATAGATTAAAATAGATTAATATAAATTAAAATAGATCAAATATTTTAATACAGTTCAAAATAGATTAAAATAGATTACTATAATTTAATATATATTAAGATAGTTTAATATAGTTTAAATTAGATTAATTAGATTCAAATGGTTTAAAATACTTTAAATAGATTTAAATTACATTAAAATACTTCAGAATTTCGATTTAAACCAATTTCCAATTCCAACCTTCAAACTTGGATTTTCAAAGTAATTCAATTAATATAAATCAATTTCCTTCAACGTATAATTTAATCCAATTCAAGATTTAAAGGTTTTTGTATCATTTAATTTAACCATTCCGGTGACCTTATACAATTTTCTACCCTATGATCAACTGATAGGATATTTATCATTTCAATTTGCAAACATTTTATATCTACAAATATATATCAGTTCAACCTGCGATCCCAAATAAAATTCAAAATCCATAAGATCGCTCGGGTTTATCATTTCAACCCATAACGATTTTCCCTAATCTATAGATCATTCGGGTATGTATCATTTCAACAAATAGGGGACTTGCAGTGTTAAAACAATAAAAAATATAACATCCAGTCATCCAATATCAACAATTAACATCCATCACAATAATTATCCAAATAAACCAATAAATAATTACAATTTACTAATTATCAATAACAGGTATTAAATGAAAATTTTAAAATTCAATATTAAATTAGATGATGATTAAATTCAATAAAAGTCACATTTAACTGGAATGACAATTTAAATATATCAAACATCAACTAATCAATTTATAATCACATCATAAATTTAATTTAATTAACATAAGACAATTTAGTAGTTGTGAGTGGGTTAAAACACTCACCTTTGATTTCAAATCAATTTTAAATCCAAAATAAGGCCCAAAGTTCAATAGTCTCAGAATTCATCCAATTAAGATCCAAAATGTTCGGAATTTTGTTGCGATTCCAATAGAGAAAACCACGCGTGAATTCGATCTCGTATGCAAAAGTTATTAATGTTAGAAGGCATATGGTATAACATATAAAACAAATAAAATAATAATTAAATTAGACACGTCCCCAATCGATTAACGCGCAAACCCTAGTAATCATGAACAGCTCGAAACCAAAATCGCCCATCAGTCGTTGTACCATCCTTGATTTTTGCGCCACCTACGATGCCCTATAACGAGACCGGGTTGGGCTATTGTCACGAGCACCTCTGGCCGACCGCCTCCTGTCTGCGCCCTTACGCATGACACCCCCAGGCACCACCGTCGCCGCACCACTTCATAAGGCCGCCATTGTGAAATCCTTAACCTCTAGCATAAACGAACACCACCATAATGACATGCTCGACACTAGCTTCCCTACGACCCATCCGGATCGTCGATAGGACAACGATCCACTATTGGATCATCCAAAAACTAGAACAGACGGCTGAGGTTCGACCTCAATTTTTGGCCAAAGGATGATTTGATTGAAAAAATAAATCACACATATCGCTTGCCGAGAGCTTCAAATTGGTATATAATATGATAAGGTTTGGAGGAGTTTGATTTTTGAAATTGGTTTGGAGATTGAATTATAGGGTTTGTAATTTAATTGTTTGTTGCCGTTGAGAAGAGAGAAGCCGATTGAATTGTACATACAAGAATAAGAAAATGACTGCTAGGGTTTTGAGAAAAAATACCATTAGACAATTTATATGAACAAGGCCAGATAATAAAATAAACACGATCGAATTTGTACAAACGACAATAGCGACCCGAAAAGCCCGTTCTGCCTCCAAAATGAAAGTAGGTCAATCCATATTTCAAAATATGTGTTTTTGATAGTTTTAAACTCAATGGAATAAGTTTCAAGTCCTAATTCGATCGTATGAAGAAGATAGCTTTAAAATCAGCTTATTTCAAATTGATTTCAATTGAATTTAATTAAATTGATTTCTTTGTGTTTCGAGCCCGTAAGATCAAACGACAAGTCCGACCGCGATGATGAATGAAACCTTACAATAATTCACCGTTACGGATCCGATGAAACTTGTTTCGTTGCAATCCGGGTCAGTGGCTAAAATTGCTATTTTCACATTAAATAAATAAATTAATATTAATTTAATCAAATCACTTTTTTAATTCAAATTTTGTAATTGACAAATTTTATCATTTTTGATTACTTAGTCATTTAAAATTATTTTGAAACAAATTTACATATCAATTCTGTATTGAATATTACACTAATTAAAATGTTCAATTTCAACAGTAATAAAAATCCAATTAATTATATATTTAATTTTAATAAATTGATTTAATATGATTTTAATGTTTTTATTCAATCAGTTGTCATATTATGAATAAAACTAACACTGGGTTACAACTTATTACACTTATTTTATAATTATCATCTTAATTTATATTGAAGTGATATTTAATTACATTTATTGCAAATTATTTGCAATTAAATTAGACAGATTGATTAAATAGGTTACATATAACAGTTGTCACCTTTTATTAATTTAATCACACTTACAAGTTTATTATCTTCAAACAAATGTTGTAACTACTTACATAACACTAATTTTATCCAATTACAATAATTTATATATTATTTCACAAATTAATATAACATTTAAATTATTTTCTAGATTTAAATTTATAACCAATTATAACCTTACGATTTATTACAATTACTTGAGATTGTATTCAATTTGTCATCTATTACATTAAATTTTCATTATTAACTTCATTCTAGTTAGTTTCTCATTTCTATATCATTAATTTTAAATTTCTTCCAACATTAAATTACTAAATCTTATAAAATTAACCGTTTTTAATTATTAAAAATTACAGGTTATACAATTTTATTTAGTTAACTAACTTTTAATTATTTTATTAATGAAATATTTTTAATTAAATTATATTAGTTCCAAAATTTTATCTTTTATACTTCAAAATAACATAACATATATTAACATATATGATACATGCATATCATTATTAATTAATTAATTAATTAACTCATTTAATTAGTATATTATTAATCCTATAAATTATTATAAATTTCAAAATTAATATTTGTATTGTTTCAGACATTTTGAAATTTTCGTTACATTTTCAAAAATTTTGAAAATTTATGTTATATTATAACCTTTTATAATAAACATGTTGTAATTTTCAATTTAAATTTGAAATTTAAAATCTTGTCATAGTTTTCAAGACAATTTTGAAAATTAGCCCAAGGCCTAATTAAATTAGGCCTTTTCGAATAGGGGTGACCTTTGCTCTTACTCTTCCTTTCAGGCTCAATTAGTAACTAGGTAGGACATGGTACTTGATTACCTAATTTCAATCCTGTACATTACCTTCCTAGACACCAAAATTAGTGGGCAAGCTTAATTAGTTACCGCTACCATGACTAATTTAGACCGCATAGGCTATTAGACTCAGATAGCATTGATGCTCCGACCGAAACTCCTTTTGGTTGACACAATTATGCATTGAAGCGAGGTTGGTTGAGGTGCTCACCTGGCACATTGGGGTTCCAAGTTTGATCCCAATAACTTGCATGACATGAGGTTCCCACATTGTGATCTGTCTTACCCCTACATGTCCTGTGATGGTTGTGCTAGTTGAAAGGCTACATGTAAACAATTTTAAACGAGGTTGTAGTATAAGCATATGAATTATTTTTGTCTATTCTTATTTTTATGTCATAATGATTATTTGATTGTTAAGTGAATGCTGTATAAATCAAGTTTGTTATAAAGGGAAAGATGAATCAATCATCTTTGTCGTCTTTTATTTCTTTTCCTTTTGTCCCATATGTGATTGCCTTTAAACATATACTTATTTAATCATATGTATCATGTTATCAATTGATCATATGTTTAACTATTCTGTGACATAATTAAAGACAGATATATTTGATACATTCGAACCTTATTTTTGTATCCCGTTCATGATTGTTTCAGAACTAAATTAATATAAAAAACATGGTATTAAAAACATACTGATTTTATTTAAAAGAAAATTTAGATAAGATCTAAATGAATTTAGACTTCATAGGTGTAACAACCCTGTATTTTATGATTATTTTTAGTTGTATATTTTAATTATTTTAATTTAATTTTGATTTAAATTTATTTTATCTATTTAATTTAGATAATTTTGTTACCTTAAATATAAACTTTGATTTTGATATAAATTATCATTCCAAAATATGATTAAAAAGAATATTTTACAAAAAGGTGTATTTTGGTCAATATAGTCAATTTTGACTTTTAAACTTAAAAATTTAAAAGTTTGAAAATCTAAATTTTATTTTTTATTACGAAAGTAGATAATACTTTAAGAATATTGCTTTTTGTTTCGTTGAAATCAGATTTATAATGTGAAAGTTATGCCTTTTAAACTATTGAAAGAAATTTGTTGAATTTAACAAAATTGTTATTTTAAATTATATAAATGATATTTTATTTGGTCATGTAATGTTCTAATTTATGTTTATGTGGGTAAATAACATGTTATGTATATATTTTGGTTTTAAAACATTTTAAAAGTGTAATTGACATTTTCTAGTGTCGGTTCTATTTTTGTTTAAAATTTCTAATTTCTAGTTTCAATTAATTAAAGAAATTCTTTATTTATTTTTCTAGTTTCTTAAGAACTGACTTTGTTCTCATTCCCACTTTATTATTTTCCTCATTTATTTAATTATTTGACTTTTTATTTGTTTTAAAGTGAAATAGAAATTTTTTAAAGCTTGTGATGATTTAATTGTAATTTTTGAACCCTGTTTTCAATTTTTAAGAAATTTCTTTAATTCTTTTTCGATTTTCATTAATTTTATTATTTATTTTTATTTGATATTACTTTTTTTCGGTTTTAAATTCAAATTTACTGATTTTATTTGTTTTATTTGAATTAATGAAAAAGAAATATGAAAGGTTTAAAGAGCTTTTAACCTAAGACCTTTCGTTTGCCTTAAACTCTTCATTTCCATAACTCATCTCATCAATTCCTTTAGCCGTGCACTTTTCAGTTCTTAGCCGTGTATTCATTTTTTTCTCACGCACAAAATTTTCATCTCACATCTCCATTCACGTCTCAAACATTTTGGTAATGTCTTCCTCCTTGTTTTCTTCCTTTTTCTTCTTATTTTTCTTATATTTTTGCCTTGCCTTCTCATGCTTTTTTGCTTAGACTCCACTCCATATCCACGGCCACCACCTCCTTCATCTCTTCCTTGCATCACCACCTACTCCTTAGGCTTGAACCATGGCCTCACCATCTATGAAGAGAAACTCCACTAAAATTATGTAAATTCCCTTAAAACCATGCTAGTTTGAGCCACCTTGCTTCACCACTTCATTATTCGCCACCACCACCACCTCTAGCCACCGCCACCACCTTGCTACAACCACTACACATCACCGTCTCCTCTATCCAGACCTGTAGCAAGTCATGGCCAAGCCTAAGACCTTGTAGACCGAGCCAAAGATGAACCAAAACTCCACCATATTGCATAAAACTCTTCGCATGCATATGTTGTAACTTCCCCATCATCTCTAGCTTGTAGAAGTGCATCCCTTGGTCTAAACCGGACCCAAACCATGTCCAAACCTGAACCAAAACATCCCCTAAGCCGTGCTAGCAAGTGCAGAAAGCAAGGCAAAAAGTTGGGTATTCATGTTACTTTTAAATTCAAAGTTATTTCCATTCAATGTTGTATTGAATTATAACTTTATTTTTGTTTTGTTTATGGGCTATGACAAGATCGTTAGCTTGGTTCCCATCCACTTGAATCCATCGTTGTGTCATCGTGCTTTCGGGTATCCGTTTGTTTCATTTGAATTGATAACTCCAGCACAAAAAGGTGAGTAAATCTCACCTGACATTTATACTTATGCAAATGTGAAACGACAACAATTTAATACGTAGAATGATATATTATGTTATAACTGCCTATGATTATTTATATATGATGTTAAACCTGTTAATTTAAATGTTATCTCATTTGTTACTGTTATATGTTGTTAACTATTCACTTATACCTGTTTATCACACTGCAAGTTCCCTATAGATTAGGTTCACTATGGGTTGAAATGATGCATACCCGAACTGACTTTAGAATAGAGAAAAGTCGTTATGTGCTGAAATGACAGGCCTAAACGGTTTTTATTAAATTTTTTTTAACTTGGGATTTCGGGTTTGAATGATAGAACCCGAATTTTTCTTTTAAACTGTGGATGAAATGATATATATCCATAACACTTGATCTGGGTTAGAGAACTATATACAAGCCCGTGGGTTTTTTATAAGTATTTTGAATATTTTTAAGTATTCTTAAAAGTGTAAATTTATGAAAATTTGATTTCAATTGGATTTTTAATGTTTAAATAAGAAATTTTGATTTTTCTTTTAGTTAAAATTGTTAAATAATTAAATGATTAAACTGAATTTTTGAAATATAACTTAAATCTAGAAATTTGGACTTTGGCTTTTGAAATGACATTTAAGTCATATAAATAAAATTTTAAGTGATTTAGAATGTAAATTTATGATAATTTGATTTAAATAGATTTTAAAGTGTTTTAAATAAAGGTGTTATCCCATTTTTGGCCAAAACTGGAATATCAATGTTGTGCGCATTTCCACCACGACACGACCGAACCAAGAAGAAGCAAGCAAGCGTATATAAGTCTGGGATTTCACTCATGATTCAAGTATAAAGGTTCATTCGGTAAAGCAAGGCAAGAGTTCGTTCGACACTACACTCCCCGAGTTCATCCGGTAATAAGTGTCATCCGGTACTTAAAACCCCTCAGTTTCGTCCGGTAATTCAAGTGTTTGGCTTCGTTCGGTATTCGAACTCCCCATGGTTCATTCGGCATCCTCAAATATGAAGGCTCATTCGGCATTCCGAACACAAGGGATCATTCGGCATTCTCACTATAAGATCCACTTGGTAGTACCCACACCGGACCAACCTCCACCGGTCCAAACCCCATATAGCCACTACCGAACCGCCACCTCTACACGCCAATGCCGAACCAACATCACCACTGAACCAAAATACTGCACCTTCCCCTAAGCCAAGACGCTGCCGAATCAAAATGATGCCAAACCAGATTACTTTAGCCCAGGCCCACCAGCAGCTATAGACATCCAGGAGCCCTGCCCCCAGCCTCACTCTATAAATAGAGGGGCAGGGGTACAACAATGGCGGACAAGTTTGAGAGCTCAAGCACGGAAGGAACTTTCAAACAACTTTCATATACTTGTAACCAAAGCTTTGTACTTGTAATCTAAAGAGAAAGAGGAGAATAACATATAAAGTGGACGTAGGCACGTTCTGGCCGAACCACTATAAATCTGTGTGTCTTTTACAGTTTAGTCCCTGCTTTTTATATATTTGCATAAATCACCCAAATCGCTAAGAACAACATATAATCAACTAAATTGTACGACTTTGAGGACTTTGCCCATTTTTTGCGCAAACATTTTTGGTGCTTTCACTGAGAATTGAACTCAGGGACCTACCGCTTGGAAGTTGAATTTGAGAGTTTAGAGATTCAGATTGGAAGGGTCATGGCGAGATAATCAAGCAGAAGGCCAAGGCCAGAGCAGAGTCAACAGGAAGGGAGTCAAGAGGCTTCCTCAGGAGCAAACCAAGCTTCAGCCTTCATCACCAGGGATGAGATGGAGGCTATGATAAGAAGACAAGAAGAGATGATCCAGAACTTGCTTCAGCAAATTGGGCAACTTGGAGCACAAAACCAAGGAGCAACTGGAGTTCAGATCGGAGCAGGACCATCTGGCGTAGCACCAGAGCTAGGGGGCACTCACGTAGAGCATGTTGATCCGACCCCGGGAAGAGAGATGGGGGCATCCGAGCCACCTGGTAGCAATAGAGGAATGAACGTTCAGCCAGGGAGGCATACACATGAAAACTCCCACGGACTCGGGGGGCAGGTCGAAGGCAGTGAACGAGGACACAGCTTGAAGACAATGACAGATTAGCAGAGATGGTTAGAAGAGCTATGAGAGGCGGTTTAGTAAACAGAGACTTGGAAGATGTAAACAGGAGTCCTTTTTCTTCTGCGATTAGGATGGCTAGGAACCCACCAGAATTCAAGCTACCATCAGTAGAGATGTACGATGGGAGGACAGACCCTGTGGTCCATCTTACTAAGTATATGAGGCACATGGAAGTGCTGGGGGCATCACAGGAGATCATGGCCCGGTGTTTTCCACTGTATTTGACGGGCATTGCAGCGTTATGGTTTAGGCAACTGGAGAGCGGCCCCATAGGAACGTGGGCAGATTTAACTGAGAGATTCATGAGGCAATTCAGGGTTCATATTGCGAGACCCAAGAATGTGATGACTTTGGCAACCTTGAAGCAGAAAACTGGAGAAACTTTGAGGAGCTTTCTAACGCGATTTAATGCGGTGGCAGCATCAGTGGATCGACCAGATCCATCTATGGTCATGATGGCGGCTATATCTGGAATAGCTGATAGTACAGAGTTCAAGAATTCATTAACCAAGGACCCGCCTATGAATCTGGGAGAGTTCTATTATGAGGCTTAAAAGTTTCTGCGTTTGGAAGACGCTAGTGCAGAAAGAGAGGAAGAAGATGACGTTTACGCAATCAAGAGAGGAAACCCACCTGGAAAGGGTGAGGAGACTAGCAAAGGAAAGAGAAAGACTGAGGATAATGATGACAGGACAAAGCGGCTACGAAGAGAGCCACGATTCACTACCTTTTCAGACCTGAATGAGAGTTTGGAGCGAATCTACCAAGATACACGAGAGCAAGTTCCATACCATAGACCAATACAAAGGGACCCCACTGTTGACGAGAGAAAGTCAGACAAATATTACTTATTCCACGAACTGAATGGTCATAACACCAATGATTGCAGGCATCTGAAGGATGAGGTGGAGGGGCATATTCGGAACGGTATGTTACTTTGGTATGTGAGGAGGCGAACTCCAGCAGTGGAGCCGGAACGACCACCGTCTACATCAGCCAGGGGTGGCCCTGCACAGGGACACCATTTGATTATTAATTGATTAAGAAAATAACGAATGAGTGGCAAAACTCCACACCGACACGAATAAGTTATTCACACATGTACGGGACCGCGAACGATCCTCAGGCATGCTCTGACACAACTATAAACCACGTCGATGTGGATGTTTGCACTCGGACGTCATTGTTTCATTATTTCTTTTTGTATGCTGAATTTGATTTCGTTGGACACTTTTGCTTTGAAACTCTTCAGTTGAATGAATATTTGGTTTTGATAGCTAAGCTACTTACACATGTACGGGGTCACGAACGGTCCTTAGGCATGCTCTGAGATGGCAATAAACCACCCTGACAAACGATCCGAGGACCCACTCGAACGTGAACCTGGTATCGACAATTCCAAGCCCTCCGAGCACACTTATTCGCCTCCAACAGGCACAAAAACAATCCAGAAACTCACTCGAACGTGAACCTGGTATCGATAATATTACGCCCCCCCAGGAACATTTACTCGCCTCGAAAGGCACCCGACCTCGAACGGTCACAACTCGCCTCGAACGGCACCCGACCTCGAACGGTCACAACTCGCCTCGAACGGCACAAAACACCTCACCTCGAATGGCTCGATCAAGAACGGTCGTCATTTGAGGTCCGCCACTTGACCGCGCACGGTCGCACTTCGCCTCGAATGGCTCGATCCCGAACGATCGTCATTTGAAGTTAGGCGCTTGACCATGAACGGTCGCACTTCATCTCAAATATCTCGATCCCGAACGGTCGTCATTTGAGATCACATAAAACTATAAATTCCTTTGCAGGACATCAATAGGACATGAACATCCAGCTCATGGCATTACAAAACACGCCTTCCTACCGCAAGGCATATTTTGGGGGGCAAAGTGTTATCCCATTTTTGGTCAAATCTGGAATATCAATGTTGTGTGCATTTCCACCACGACCGAACCAAGAAGAAGCAAGCAAGCGTATATAAGTCTGGGATTTCACTCATGATTCAAGTACAAAGGTTCATTCGGTAAAGCAAGGCAAGAGTTCGTTCGACACTACACTCCCCGAGTTCATCCGGTAATAAGTGTCATCCGATACTTAAAACCCCTCGGTTTCGTCCGGTAGTTCAAGTGTTTGAGTTTGTTCGGTATTCGAACTCCCCATGGTTCATTCGGCATCCTCAAATATGAAGGCTCATTCGGCATTCCGAACACAAGGGATCATTTGGCATTCTCACTATAAGATCCATTCGGTAGTACCCACACCGGACCAACCTCCACCGGTCCAAACCCCATATAGCCACTACCGAACCGCCACCTCTACACGCCAATGCCGAACCAAAATACTACACCTTCCCCCAAGCCAAGACGCTACCGAACCAGAATGATGCCAAACCAGATTGCTTCTGCCCACACCCACCAGCAGCTATAGACATCCAGGAGCCCTGCCCCCAGCCTCACTCTATAAATAGAGGGGCAGGGGTACAACAATGGCGGACAAGTTTGAGAGCTCAAGCACGGAAGGAACTTTCAAACAACTTTCATATACTTGTAACCAAAGCTTTGTACTTGTAATCTAAAGAGAAAGAGAAGAATAACATATAAAGTGGACGTAGGCACGTTCTGGCCGAACCACTATAAATCTGTGTGTCTTTTACAGTTTAGTCCCTTCTTTTTATATATTTGCATAAATCACCCAAATCGCTAAGAACAACATATAATCAACTAAATCCTACGACTTTGAGGTGTTTGCCCATTTTTTGCGCAAACAAAAGGATTTATGATTTTTCTATAAGTGGAAATGTCAAATAAATAAATGGTTAAGTTGAATTTTGGAAAATTAACTTAAGTTTGGAAATTTGGAGTTTTGATTAAAAATGATATTTAAGTTATATAAATAAAATGGAAATTTAATTTAATTTGGATAATGGTAAATATGATAATTTGATTTAATTTTGAATTTAAGTGGTTTATTAAAGTACTATTGATTTTTCTATGAATTTAAATGGTTAAATAAATGAATGCTTAAATGTGTAATTTTAAAATACGACTTGACTTGAAAATGTGAATTTTTTTTTAATTAAAGGTTTTAGTAAAATGAAATCAATCAGAAATTTAATTTAATTAGTGAAATTTAAAAATGTAAGTGTTAATAAATTGCATATGTGAAGGAAAGAAAATTGTACACTTGAATTTGTTAAGTAAATTTATTGAAAATTTGATTTATTTATAAGAAATTTATTTTATAAAAATCATATGTTAAAGGTATGTTAATAAACATTTTTGAATGTTAAAATACGATTTTGTAACGTTTAAATGGTTTAAATTGAAGTCTATTATTTTTGGAAATTGAATATTTAATTTGAAAGTATAATAACTCCACTTTTAAATGGTTTAAATGAATTAATTTAGTGGAATATAAATCATTTTAAAAGGTGATTTGAGAGGATAATAAATGAATGTTATCTTCAATTTAGAAGGTATTTAAAGTTGAATATTTGGATTTGAACTTATAAGAATGATTTGAAATAAAGTTCTTAAAGATACGATATTTTGATATTTAAATGATTTAAAAATGAAGTTTTGAAAGATATGATATTTTGATATTAAAATGATTTGGAAATGAAGCTTTGAAAGATGTGATATTTGATATTTAAATGATTTAAAAATAAAGTTTTGAAGGATATGATATTTTAATGTATTAAAATGATTTGAAAGGAAGTTTGAAAGGATATGATAATTTAATATATTGAAATGGTTGCAAATGACTTGATATTTATTTTGATAAATATTTGAATTTGAAAGATATGGTATGTTGATATATTGAAATGGTTTGGAAATGATTTAGTCTTTATTTTGAAAAAGGTTTGGATTGTAATTATATTTTATTTTGAAGTATAATTATTATTTTAAAGTTATAACCACGGGTTATGATAACGATTGGATGACAAAGAGACCGGGTTCGGATATGGGCATACTCTCTTTCGATACCAAAAACCACATTGACAACCGTGTACGCAGTGGAGATTCCAGAATGAAGTATGATAGTGGCGACGTTCTTGAGGTATATTACGTGGACCCAACTCCCGTGAGTTGGCACAAGTTGCTGAAATAGGAGCGGTCTCGGGCCAAAAGGGGTAGCTCCTCAGGTCGGAGGCATTTCTTCGATACCATTTTATTGCTTTTGTGATTGTTTGGGTCCCCCTTCGACTTTGGGAATGTGTTCCGAGGTGGGCGTATGTGGCTGCTGCGTTACCACCATCCCGAGTGTCGTAATTGGTATATCTACCCTGGCATTGCCTTGTGTGCTGTGTCGCCTACTATATCGAGCCTTTACTACGAGTTTCTATTTGTGCCGTACCTATGCAGTATCTTCTCATAGTCTCTCGATCAGGAGATAAGCAGGTACTGTATAGACTATTTGCTTTATTTGTGTTAAGGGGAATATTGGGTCACTCCTTAATGCTATTTTAAAGTAAGTTTACTTTACTATAGACATTATTATAATAGCGCAATATACTACATAGTAAATAGTTTAACGGATCCTTAGAGGATGGACGGTCCTAAGCATCCTTTAAGTTACTTGTGCCTTTACTACAGTTCACTTGAGTTGGTTTACATTGTATAAGTATGTATGTCCTAACTCGAGTGTTTGTATTTTTATTTACGCTCTGGTCAGCTATAGTATTCGCATATTTGGATTTCCACTCTTTGGAGATTTGGAATTGTTGGAGATTATCTACTTGTCAAGTTTTATCTTTTTTCAGTCTGTTATTCTAATTCAGCTCTTGTATTAGTAAACTTCTATGTATTGAGACTTCTGTTGTATTCTATTTCTTCTGTTCTATCTTATGTAACTCTGATATACTTATATAGTAGCTTCATGAACTACTATTTCTTTTACTTCCGCTGCACTATTATTACTCTGTATCTGTGATCTTTGATTTTTATTTACAGTATATTATGAGATTTGTCAAATTTTATTTACAACGCGGTGTTTTGAGAAATTCAAGTCCAACATATGCGGATGCGAATGGTTGAAAATATCTGGTTTTACATTTGGTATAAGCGCTTTGGCTTTGAGGCAAAATTTAGAATATAAGGTAAATTATTTACAGAATCACTTTCTTTCGAGTTTGAATCTTTCCTCTTTGATTCGAATTTCTTTTGAATTTTGGAATGTTTGCTACAATTCCAAAATCCATTCGTATCCCTCACTATTCATCTTCTTTTGATTTTGGAGTATTCCATAACTCCGCTTCGAATGATCTTTTTAGTGAGTCGGCGGTGTCTCCAATTTCAAATTGAATTGTAAAAGGGTGAAACTCCTTTACAATTAGCATCGATTCACCAGGGATTCATATCTATATTTGGTTTAGATGCTTACAAACTCTATCTCTGGAGATCGAATGTAGATTTACCCCTGAAAAATCCACATTGATCTTATTCTTTAAGTCACGGTTGAACCTGTTAAGTTTGCCTGCGATTTATTTAAGCTTACCCATCTCCCTACTCTGTTAATTTATCATCTTGTCTTTTGTTCCTAATCTATTCTTCCAAACATTTTGAATTATGCTTGTAAATCTATATTTTGTTTTATATATTGTGTTGTTTGAGTTGTTGATGTTGATTTGGGTTTCCGATCGATTCGTCTGATCAATGCTATCGATAGGATTTCTAAAACACTTTGACAGAACAGACTAACACAATATTATCTTAAAATTTTGTTAATGAAATAAATTTTGATATATAAATAAATTTATGGAACTTAATAAATTGATTTAAACTGATTATTTGAAATGATAATACTTGATTAATCATTTATTGTTCTATAAATGAATTATTTCATAGTTGTTTATAAATTGATTTGGGAATTGAAATGAATTTAAAACAAGAAATTTGAGAATTTAATTTCCGATGGTTTCAAACGTCATGCATAAGTTTACAAGTATAATATTTAAAGTATTTTCGTATAAGAATATGCTTCCAAAGAATTTTAAAGTTTAAAAAATCAGTGCTCTTCTCTTTGGCGCTGGGATATAATTTCGGCGATGACTACAGCATCATCGACATTCATTTTTGAGTTTCAAAGTGAAGAGACCGCTCTATAGTCTTGCTACAGCTTTGTTTTGGGAAATCAAATTGATTTGAATTTCTAAAATATGACTTGATTTATAATATATATATATATATATATATATATATATATATATATATATATAGATATATGATAGAAATTTGATTTGATAAATTATATACATACATTTATTTATCTTTAAATGGTTTGAAGAAATCGAAAATTTAATTCTTAAATTTAATTCTAAAGAATAACTTCTATTATATAAAGAAAATCGAAATTTTGAGTAAATGATTCAAACTTGAAATGATTGAATTGAAAAGTTTTATATGTATAATATAATTGCATTCCAATATAACTTGCCTTAATTTTAGAAATTAACAATGTAATTGGATAATATACAATATAAAAAGATTTTATAAATAAAATTTGAGTGGTTATAATAAATGTTATACATTTAAATTTTAGTTATAAAATGATTAACAGAGGTAAATATAACACAGGGTATTTGAATAACCTACAATAAAATAATGTTAGAAGAACTAAGAATAAAATAAAGCAGTTATAATAAGTGTAAGTATACTTAACATAAGTGATAAATATATTGAGAGGAATAAATTTAATTTTAATTAGGAATAAAGAAGAATTAAATTTATTAAGTACATTATGAGTATAAGAAATGATTATTTTTAAAACCCATGGTTTTAAAAATTATTAATTTAAGGTAATTGGATGACAAGATAATGAAATTTGAGATAGTTAATATTTTTTAACTTGTGTAAAATTTAGTTTCTATATAAGTTGAAATTTCCATGGTTTCAAATTTACTTCCTTATTTTGTTTTTCAAACTATCTTTTTGTTGTCCTTATTATCCTTATCTTGCTACAGACTGGCATAGACATCTTTCTATAGTCTTTATGTTTAGAAATCTTTCTATAATCTTTGGTACTCATTTTGAATCCACCTTTTTAGTGCTTGTGTTCTTGATTCTGGAGGATTTTGGAAAGATCATCTCCACCTTGCTAAACTTACATATAACAACAGTTATCAGGTATAATCTTAATCTTCTTGTCACTTTGCCTTAATCTTATTTCATTTCTATTTTTTCTGTGCTTTTCCGTACCTCATTCCTTTTCGGGGATGAAAAGTTTTAAGTGGGGGAGAGTGTAACAACCTGTATTTTTGTGATTATTTTTAATTGTATATTTTACTTATTTTAATTGAATAATGATTTAACTTTATTTTATTTATTTAATTTAGATAAATTTATTACTTTAAATATAAACTTTGATTTTGATATAAATTATCATTCCAAAATATGATTAAAAAGAATATTTTACAAAAAGGTGTATTTTGATCAATATGGTCAACTTTGACTTTTAAACTTAAAATTTTAAAAGTTTTAAAATTTGAATTTTATCTTTTATTATGAAAATAGATAAAATTTTAAGAACATTGCTTTTCGTTTTGTTGAAATCTGATTTATAATGTGAAAGTTATGCCTTTTTAACTATTGAATGAAATTTGTTGTACTTAACAAAATTGTTATTTTAAATTATATAAATAATATTTTATTTGGTCATGTCATGTTCTAATTTATGTTTATATGGGTAAATAACATGTTATGTAAATATTTTGGTTTTAAAACTTTTTAAAAGTGTAATTGACATTTTCCAGTGTCTGTTGTATTTTTGTTTAAAATTTCTAATTTCCAATTTCAATTAATTAAAGAAATTCTTTATTTATTTTTATATTTTCTTAAGAACTTATTTTATTCTCATTTCCACTTTATTTTTTCCTCATTTATTTTTATTTTACTTTTTATTTGTTTTAAAGTGAATTAGAAATTTGTCTAAAGCTTGTGATGATTTAATTGTAAGTTTTGAACCTTGTTTTCAATTTTTAAGAAATTTCTTTAATTCTTTTTGCATTTTCTTTAAATTTTATTATTTATTTTTATTTGATATTACCTTTTTTTGGTTTTAAATTAAAATTTACTGATTTTATTTGTTTTTATTTCAATTAAAGAAAAAGAAATATGAAAGGTTTAAAGAGCTTTTAACCTAAGACCTTTCGTTTGCCTTAAACTCTTCATTTCCATAACTCATCTCATCAATACCTTCAGCCATGCACTTTTAAGTTCCTAGCCATTTATTCATTTTTTTAACACGCACAAAACTTTCATCTCACATCTCCATTCACGGCTCAAACATTTTGGTAATGTCTTCCTCCTTGTTTCCTTCCTTTTTCTTCTTATTTTTCTTATATTTTTGCCTTATCTTCTCATGCTTGTTTTCTTGGATTCCACTCCATATCCATGGCCACCACCTCCTACAACTCTTCCCTGCCATCAACACCACCTACTCCTCAGGTCTGAACCATGGCCGCACCATCTATGAAGAGAAACTCCACAAAAACTATGTTAATTCCCTTAAAACCATGCTAGTTTTAGCCACCTTGCTTCACCGCTTCATTATTCACCACCACCACTTCTAGCAGCCGCCGCCGCCTTGCTACCACCACTACACATCACCTTCTCCACTTTCCATACCTGTAGGCAGTCATGGCCGAGCCTGGGACCTTGTAGACCGAACCAAAGATGAACCAAAACTCCACCATATCGTATAAAACTCTTCACATACCTATGTTGTAACTTCCCTATCATCTCTAGCTTGTAGCCATGCATCCCTTGGTCCAAACCAGATCCAAACATTGTCCAAAACTGAACCAAAACATCCCCTAAGCCATGCTAGCAAGTGTAGAAAGCAAGGCAAAAAGTTGTGCATTCATGTTACTTTTCAATTCAAAGTTATTCCATTCAATGTTGTATTGAATTATAACTTTATTTTGGTTTTTTTATGGGCTGTAACAAGATCGTTAGCTTGGTTCTCATCCACTTGAATCCATCACCGTGTCATCATGCTTTCAGTTATCCATTTGTGTCATTTGAATTGATATCTCCAGCCCTAAAAGGTGAGTAAATCTCACCTGACATTTACACTTATGCAAATGTGAAGCGACAACAATCGAATGCGTAGAATGCTATATTATGTTATAACTGCCTTATTTATATATGATGTTAAACCTGTTAATTTACATGTCATCTCATCTGTTACTATTATATGATTTAAACTGTTAATTTATACATTTTTATCACACTGCAAGTTCCCTGTTGATTAGGTTCACTATGGGTTGAAATGATACATACCCGAACAAACTTTAAAATAGGAAAAAATCGTTATGTGCTGAAATGATATGCCTGAACGGTTTTTATTAATTTTTTTAACTTGGGATTGTAGGTTTGAAATGATAGAACCCGGATTTTTCTTTTAAACTGCGGATTGAAATGATATATATCCATATCACTTGACCTAGGTTAGAAAACTATATACAAGCCCGTGGGTATTTTATAAAGTATTTTGAATATTTTTAAGTATTCTTAAGAATTTAAATTTATGAAAATTTGATTTAAATTGGATTTTTAATGTTTAAATAAGAAATTTTGATTTTTCTATAAGTTAAAAATGTTCAATAATTAAATGATTAAACTGAATTTTTGAAATATAACTTAAATCTGGAAATTTGGACTTTGGCTTTTAAAATGACATTTAATTTATATAAATAAAATTTTAAGTGATTTGAAATGTAAATATATGATGATTTGATTAAAATATATTTTAAAGTGTTTTAAATAAAGGATTTATGATTTTTCCATTAGTGGAAATGTTAAATAAATAAATAGTTAAGTTGAATTTTGGAAATATACTTAAGTTTGAAAATTTAGAGGTTTGGTTAAAAATTATATTTAAGTTATATAAATAAAATTTAAATTTAATTTAATTTGGAAAATGGTAAATATGATAATTTGATTTAAATTTGAATTTAAGTGATTTATTAAAGTACTATTGATTTTTCTATGAATTTAAATGGTTAAATAAATGAATGTTTAAATGTGTAATTTTAAAATACAAATTGACTTAGAAATGTGAAATTTGGTTTAATTAAAGGTTTTAGTAAAATGAAATCAATTGGAAATTCAATTTAATTTGTGAAATGGAAATTTAAAAATGTAATTGTTAATAAATTGCATATGTGAAAGAAAGGAAATTGCACACTTGAATTTTTTAAGTAAATTTATTGAAAATTTGATTTATTTATAATAAATTTATTTTATAAAATTCATATGTTAAAGGTATGCTAATAAACATTTTTGAATGTTAAAATATGATTTTATAATGTTTAAATGGTTTAAATTGAAGTTTATTATTTTTGGAAATTGAATACTTAATTTGAGTATAATAACTCCACTTTTAAATGGTTTAAATGAATTAATTTGATGGAATATAAATCATTTTAAAAGGTGATTTGAAAGGATAACAAATGATTGTTGTCTTGAATTTAGAAGATATTCAAAGTTGAATATTTGGATTTGAACTTATAAGAATAATTTGAAATAAAGTTTTGAAAGATATGATATTTTGATATTTAAATGATTTAAAAATGAAGTTTTGAAAGATATGATATTTTGATATTAAAATGATTTGGAAATGAAGCTTTGAAAGATATGATATTTTGATATTTAAATGATTCAAAAATGAAGTTTTGAAGGATATGATATTTTACTGTATTAAAATGATTTGAAAGGAAGTTTGAAAGGACATGATAATTTAATATATTGAAATGGTTGGAAATGACTTGATATTTATTTTGATAAATATTTGAATTTGAAAGATATGGTATGTTGATATATTGAAATGGTTTGGAAATGATTTTAATCTTTATTTTGATAAAGACTTGGATTGAAATGATATTTTATTTTGAAGTATAAATATTATTTTAAAGTTATAACCACGGGTTATGATAACGATTGGTTGGCAAAGAGACCGGGATCGGATATGGGAATACTCTCTGTCGATACCGAAAACCACTTTGAGAACCATGTACGCAGTGGAGGTTCTAGAATGAAGTAGGATGGTGGCGACGTTCTTGAGGTATATTACGTGGACCCAACTCCCGTAAGTTGGCATAAGGTGGTAGAAACAGGAGCGGTCTAGGGCCAAAAGGGGTAGCTACTCTGGTCGGACGCATTTCTTCGATACCATTCTATTGCTTTTGTGATTGTTTGGTCACCCCTCCGACGTCGGGAATGTGTTCCGAGGTGGGCCTACGTGGCTGCTGCGTTACCACTAGCCTGAGTGTCGTAATTGGTATATCTACCATGGAATTCCTTGTGTGCCGTGTCACCTACCATATCGAGCCTTTACTACGAGTTTCTATTTGTGTCGTACCTATGCAGTATCTTCTCATAGTCTCCTGATCTGGAGATATGCAGGTACTGTATACACTATTGGCATTATTTGTGTTAAGGGGAATATTGGGTCACTCCTTAACTCTATTTGAAAGTAAGTTTATTTTACTGTAGACATTATTATAATAGCGCAATATACTACATAGTTAATAGTTTAACGGATCCTTAGAGGATGGGCGGTCCCAAGCATCCTTTAAGTTACTTGTTCCTTTACTATAGTTCACTTGAGTTGGTTTACATTGTATAAGTATGTATGTCCTGACTCAAGTGTTTGTATTTTTATTTACGCTCGGGTCAGCCTGAGTATTCATAGATTTGAATTTCCACTCTTTGGAGATTTGGAATCGCTGGAGATTATCTACTTGTCAAGTTTTATCTTTTTCAGTTTGTTGTTCTAATTCAGCTTTTGTATTAGTAGACTTCTATGTATTGAGACTTCTATTGTATTCTATTTCTTTTGGTGTATCTTATGTAACTCTGATATATTTACATAGTTGCTTCATGAACTACTATTTCTTTTACTTCTGCAGCACTATTATTACTCTGTGTCTGTGATCTGTGATTTTTATTTACTGTATATTCTGAGATTTTCCAAATTTTATTTACAATGCGGTATTTTGAGCAATTCAAGTTCGACATGTGCGGATGCGAATGTTTGAAAATATCCGGGTGTTACAATAGGCCCATTAATGATCCAAAATAATAATTTTTTTAAAATTCAACAATTTTCTCTACTACGGGTTGGTTTAATCCGAACAATGGATACCATTAAAGGATCTGAACCAGCCCACAGCGGAAGAAATGGATGAAATCCAAAATTTTAGTCATTTTGGATCTTTAATGGGCCTATGAAGTCTAAATAAACTTAGAACTTTTCTAAGTTTATTGTAGACAAAACCAATATTTTATTTAATTTTATAAATGAAGTTTTACTTTAATTTTATACCAAATATACTCTTAGATACAAATTTGTGTGTATAATTCACTTTCCAAATTTATTTAGAAAAGGAAATATTTCATTTTTATCTTAACATGTTCAACTAATGATGGGGCACATATTTATTTGAAGAAGGACACTTTTTATTTCCTTTCTCTTAACTTATAGAACTAATGAGTGCGGCATAAATTTATGTACAGAAGGAAACTTTTCATTTACTTTCTCTTAAATTATACAATTAACGAGGGTTCATAAATTCAGCTAGGAAGCTTTTAATTTCCTTCTCTTAATTAAATTAATAATTGATTAATAAAATAACATTAACGATTATTATAAGGATGACATGAATTGTAAATATATTCACATTAAATATTGTGCAAGTGCAACATACGGGCAGTGTGCATAGTCAGTGATAATTGATATGTATACATAAAATAAACAAGAACTATTTGAGTGGTTATTGCATACGAATTAAAATGAAGTAGTAGTAGTATATGCATATGCATTATTGTTGGCTATTCCTATTCTAATTAATACAAATTAAAGATTTATAACAATCAAATTAAGAGTAGATTTATTGTAAGAACATTAATTATGTGTATGTAAGATTCAATAAAATATCCCTATTTAATACAAATTATAACTTCTCGTAATCAAATTAAAAGTTAAATTTATTTCCAAAACATCTTCCATTTTTTAATTTCTAAAACAATACAAACACAAAATACATACACGTAAACTTTATAATATAACAAGTATATCTTATACTAGTGCGAACCCTTGCTACACACACGGATCTGTCTAAAAATGTTATGCCTTACGTCGGAATACATGGAACCTTTCTATGCACACGCACGGAAGATTTAATTTTACTTCCTACTCAGTTAAATAGTTTTTGACCTTTTCGGTTAAATAAAAATCTATGTTGGTACACTGTATAATTTTCATGAAATTTTGGAATGGTCTATTGCTTGCTTGCCATTATTTATTAATATACATGTTATGGTGTGATAATAATGTGAAATGCAAATAAGCCAGAAAAAACTGACAGTTTCGCATACATAATATTTCATTTTTCATTCAATATTAAGACACATGTCCAGGTGGATTTATTTTAAGTTATATGCCTTTTATTTTTTATTTTTTTGCAATAGGATTCCTTGCATATGTCGACGTAAATGATATGTGGTTTTACGTATCCAGATGGAGGTTTTGATAAAACATAAAAATCTTGAACTAAAATGTTTAAGCCTTTCAATATACATTTGTGGATTAAAAAATTAGGTCATGTTCAATTCGTTGTGTTTTCATCCGAAAAACGTACACCCAATGCATATATTTTTTGAAAATAACAAATTTCAAAAATGAAACCAACATATAAAATGGAAAGCAAATTTTTCTTTTTTGTGTTTTACAAAATAATAAAAGAGTGGAAAACAATCTGTCCCCTCTACTGTCACCCGATCTCCTCCGCGGTTTGTCTTATCGTCTTCGTGACAGCCTAAAATTTTAAATTTCTCCTTTTATTCCTCATATTTTGTTACGATGAATTCTATTGGTTTGCAACATAATGGAAAAAATACCCTCTTTTATATGCTATAAAAAATGATTGCACTTTTTTCTTAATTTTATGTAAAAACCTATGTAAACAACACTGCAAATAATAGTATTGGTTGACCTAGTATTACAAAATATGTGAGACAAAATGTTTTTATCATAGATAAATTTTCATCTTATATGGTTTCTCAAGTAGTACAGTCGAATGAAGTTTACATTGTAGGGAAAATTAGCATGAATTTCAACGTAGTGTCCAATATGCAAAGCAATCAATATAGTAAGATAACCAATATAAATTGATATAAATTATATAAAATGACAGGAAAAAATCATGGGGTTTTAAGGCAGAGAAAACACTAAATCACTTGTCAAATCCTAGTTTAAGTATCTTTTTGTGGAACATGTAAGGACATCGAATAAATAAACCAAGTACAATAAATCATACTAGCATACATAAGGCTCTAGAGTTTTCTACTAACATTCCATTTCCATCTAATGCTGCTGCTATATTATAGTGATGTTGTATTTCACCAGCCATGATTGTAAATTTTCAAAGCAGATTCAGAGATAGAAACTTTATAAGCGTGAGTAAAGCATGTCATCAACTAGTGGAAAAATAAAATGTTAACGGAAAACAGTGAATGTTCTAATAAATAAAATAAAGTATGTGAGAAAAGCAACAAATGAAAAAAAAAAACTTAAGAGGTGAATGTGATGTTGTGATGGTGCTTCAAAAGAAAAATAAGAAAAAGGTGTTGTATAGTCAAAACATATAGCGAATTTGTAATGTTGGAAGTGTAGCATAAATTTTTTTTAGTAATATTAATTAAGACGCAACTTACTTGTACAAATAACAACCAAGTTGAAATAAGAAGATAAAAGCCAAAATAAGACAATTCATCGACTGAAAACTCTAGTAACTCCTATATTACCTCTATGTTAGCCTAATCTTGAATGAAAAAAGGTCATTAGTTTTTTTGACAAATTATAAGTACAATGAAATAATTAGGCTAGATGTAGCATCGTATAATATATAGTGTTGTATTGGTTAATTCGTATTGTATTTCGTATATTTGATCTCTGCCACTTCAAATCGCAATGTGCAACAGTTTTGAAATGCCTTTCGTTTTTCCTTTTCTTTAGTAATACATTTCACATTGCCACTTTATATATGAACTGCCATTTATGACTTCAGAATAGCATCAGTCACACCTCACTATAGCTACCAACTTGATACCTAGTGAAAATATCATAGATTCTGACTTAGCTGACAGTGTGCACAAGATTTCCTCTATTTTATGCATTTTGTTTCGTTTTGAGGCATCTAAGTTTCTATCTACCATTTCAGCTTTGGTTTAATGATCACATCTACCCTTCCTGCCAAGCAAATCTGTCATGCAATTGTCATCTCATTCATTATCTAACTGCTCACTGTAGGCTTCTTGCACTGCCTCGTATTACAACTCGGTCAGCCAATCCACATGCTGCGTATTTCAACTCATCCACTATAACATATCACCCATCCACACTCATAATCTAATTTACCATTTCAACGATTTCTTGCATTACAGTCAGGATCGACTACCTGTATTGTCATGATCCACCTGTTCTTGTCTCAGCAGCATCACCATTGGTGTAGCTGTAGTCGAGACACGGATTAGCCTTCATATCTACTTCACTCAGCGGTTTCTAGTTTTGCAGTCAAGATATGGTTTAGTTTACGTCTCTATTTCACTATGCAGCCCTCTTTTTTGTAGTCAAGTCATGTTGGTTATGACAAGCACCATTGTCCAAGTGGTTAATTTATTCGGCTTTAGTGCAAGAGGTCATAAGTTCAAAACTTTCTTTCGAACGTTTATTGACGTCGGATATGTTGTCCCAATGATTTGTTATATATAAAGTACCATTTCAAAAAAAAGTCATGTTGGTTACAGTCTGTCATTTAATAAAGTCCATCTTTTTTTCATTTAGTTAACACTAAAATCACACACATACCCATCTTATTACATAAGTCACCCATCATATTTGTTAACGGCTTTTGGTTTTCTAACCTTTAATTCAATTTTGAATGCTCTTCTCACATTGAGGACATCTTTCATTAAAAAATGATGTTAACTTAATGAAAATTAGGTGGTATTTATGATAGCTAACCAACTGATATGTGATGCCCCATCTCTATACCCACGCAAGCCAAGAACATTACAGTGTAATGCTGTCAACTAGCGTGGAGAATAAGGCTGTTGAGGAGCGACTATCCGTGTAATTGCTTTTTGCGAGTACCGATATGCCAGATAAAAATATAACTTTTCAGAAATCCGACATACCAACACAAACTCAAAGCTACTACACGGTGGCTATATGTAATCTTCAGAAAAAAATATAGAAATAAACATAACACAAATCAGTCATAGATAATTCATATCACAAAGGCAGAAATAGATATGAATATATATAACACATAAAAGTATTCATCAGAGTAGTGGTCAAATGATAGCTAACCAACTGATATGTGATGCCCCATCTCTATACCCACGCAAGCCAAGAACATTACAGTGTAATGCTGTCAACTAGCGTGGAGAATAAGGCTGTTGAGGAGCGACTATCCGTGTAATTGCTTTTTGCGAGTACCGATATGCCAGATAAAAATATAACTTTTCAGAAATCCGACATACCAACACAAACTCAAAGCTACTACACGGTGGCTATATGTAATCTTCAGAAAAAAATATAGAAATAAACATAACACAAATCAGTCATAGATAATTCATATCACAAAGGCAGAAATAGATATGAATATATATAACACATAAAAGTATTCATCAGAGTAGTGGTCAAACAAGAACCAAAATATCATAAATGAATGGTTACAAGAGATAGACAAAAGAATATGTATACATCAAGGAGTCTATATCTCAAAGGTATACAACAAAAACTACTAATCTAAGTAGTAAGCCAAAAGTCAGGGTGATAATCCTAGAAGTGAAGTCAAGCCGAAGCACCTGTAACATCTCGGTCCGACCCGAGTATTATTTAATAAGAAAATAATAAACAGATCGGTCTAGCTATAAATATCAGATGAAATGATATAGAATAAGAGGTATGACTAAACATATAATAATCACAATGCTAAGCAGTGATAAATAAGTAATTGAAAATCAACAAGAGATTAATCAATGTCACAAAAAACTTCTCAAAGATCAAAAGGATGTCATACTCCTTATTTCATTCACCAAGCCACAAATATTGACAACATATAAATGCCAATAAAATTGGTGAAATTCAAATTCTAGGAATCATCGATAGAAATCCAGGAATCATAAAAAAGGGGGAGGCCTATCATAGAACAGGAGCATGAAAACTCACCAACACGTGTATCACAAACGGGACGCTATCCCATGGTCGCTAACCATAGAGCCGGTCCAACGACGTAGTACAATATCGGTACGCCCGAGGAACCTGAAACTCGAATTGATCGGAACATCGACGTAGTACAACGGTACGTCCAATAAACCGAACTCCATAAAAGAATATGGGTCGCTAGCCTACAAGAATTGAGTCGAAACTCCAAAATAAATAGGTCGTTAGCCTATAATAGAAATGAGACGAAGCTCCATAAAACGAGGTACCGTCCCCTCCGTGGACAAAGAAACACAGCATAGCACTTGTCAAAAACACAAAAATGATCCTCAATGATCATCTAGAAAGTGTCAATTACTCTAAACTAGTAAATATATGAGCTTAGCATCATGTCCCATAACCACTAGCTTAACTTAAATATTTACAACAAATTGTAGGTCTCCACTAGAAAATTATCATAAGAGATTCAATCGAACAAGTCCAAGAATTAACCGACGAAGCAAACGCAAGCGTTTCATACCACTCGTTTTCCTAAGTCGTTTAATTGGATTTCTCATACAAGTGAGGTAAAGGTTTGTATATACTAATAGATTGGAAAACGGTTTAAGAAACGAGCTTTGTAATAAAACAGTGTTGAAATCGTTTTGAAGAAAGGGTTTTGATATTTACTACTAGTATTGAAAACCTTTATATTTTGAAGTGACAAATCACAAAAATGATTGTAAAACAATCAATCACTGAAATTCACATTCGAAGACGTGAATAAAATCCAAAGAAATCGATATGAAATCCATCAAAATAGATATTTCGAAAATTCCCAAAGAAAATGTCATCAAAGTCGATAATAAATGATAACAACAAAAGGGAAATGACATGAATCGATTAAAGTTGGAAATTCAACAAAATAGGCAATATAGGCAAAAGTGACAAATAGGAGCAGGTCGGTCAACCGGACTCCCTAAGTCGGTTGACTGAACCAAAGTTGGAAGTGCTCGGGTAGCAGTTCGGTCGACCGAACCCTGAGCTCAGTCGGCCGGAGCCTGTAACCTGCACTACCAAAACAGAGGCAGGAAGTGCTTGGGTAGCAGGTCGGTGGGCCGGATACTGAGCTCCGTCGACCGGAGCCTATTGCCAGTACTCCCATGCCTATCTAATAAATGTCATTCCCTTCCCAATTGCTATTGGTCGAGCAACGACACTAAGGGTTTACGCCAATCGACTACCCGGCCATAGAAGCTCTTCGGTTCATCACCAAAAACATGATCAAGACATCAAAGCTATGATTTTTAAAGAATTGAACCCAAGACACCAAAAATTGGAATATTCACCAAATCAATCCAAACCAAAAGCAATTGTACAAGAATAAGCGTTAGAAATTCATACCTAACAGTCAAAGATAGTTATAGACTAAGATGTGAGATAAAAATCTCACCTTTTCACAAAAACAATGAAGAAGAAGCTTGAAAGCAAAGGGAGAATCAACCACTCTTCAACACAACCCAAACGAGCTTGAATCTATGCTAAAAAAGAAGAACAATCCTAAAGTTAGGTTTAGGAATTTTTGAAATTGATAAGAGAATGAGTTGGAGAAGAAGAAGAAGAGGCTTACCAAAGTTTCTTCTATTAATTTGGAGCTAGAGCTTGATTTGCAAAAGAAACTAGGGTTTGGAATTTTAATTTCCCATTCCACTCACCATTAATCTCTTTAGAACTGAAAAGTAGAGGAAGAGGGAGTGAATGAAGAGGGGGTTTCAGTGTGGAGTACTAAGTTAGAACATTGGGCTGAACCCAAACCCAAACCCAAAGTGAAAAAGTGGCAAAAATCAACTTACTCCAAACATATCGAAGCTTATACTCAAAAAGGTTGCAAACGGCATTTTCAACTCAATGGAAGGGGTCTCGAGTCCCAATTCGACTGTTTGCAAAAAGTAGGACTAAATTTCGAGTATCGATAAAATATTTAAATATAAAATCGATAAATATGCGGGTTGTTACAGACTCCCCTCCTTAAAGAAATTGCATCCTCGCAATATTTAAGAAGAAGATATATAGTAGCAACCATAAGAGCAATTTCATTACAAAAGAAATTTTAAATAAAAGGTTCACCTTAAAGAGCATGGGAAAGTAAGTCCGGATGTGTTCGCTCGATGAACTCTTTAGATTCCCAAGAGCAATCTTTAGGATTTGGGGACCATTGAACTTTCACAAGCAGAACATCTTTATTTCGAAGTCTTTTGACTTCCGAAGAAATAATACGAATAGGATGTTGCTCATAAGTTAAATTAGGTGAAACTTCAATTTCTTCCACAGCACCGGGCATAAGAATAGAATCGGAATCTCGAAGGCATTTCCGCAATTGAGAAATGTGAAACACGTCATGAATAGCAGAAAACTTAGCCGGTAATAAAAGGCGATAAGCCACGGAACCAATATGTTCGGTGATGGAAAATGGACCAATATATCGAGGTGCTAACTTTCCCTGTAACGACCCCAATTTTGAATTTAATTTAAATTGATAATTAATGTAGATTTTGAACAAATTTTGAAATAAAATTTGATTTTTGACTTTGGAATCTGAATTTGAAATATTGAATTTGTATTGAATGGGGATTTATAAAATAAATAAGAGATAATGATGTTTAAAATGGAATAAATTTTATCAAAACAAAATAAATAAAATAAATGCACATAGTTATGATTCAAACAACATATTTGTAAACTTCGTAAAATATAAAGTGACTACATTGGAAAAGTTATAACAACATGATTCAACAAAACAAAAGAAAAAAAATACGAACAAATACAAACTAGGCAATGCAAATAAAAGTATTCAAACAAATAAATAAGCAAAGTAAACAAAATAAAGTAAAATAACAAACAATAGCATATTAGCCATGAATATAATATACATCAACCACCCTAAAAAAGAAAGAAACAAAGCAAGAATAAAATATCTCAATAATATTTACAATAAAACTTATCTTGTATAATTGAATTAAAATAATTTACTTTGTTTAAATTTGGTAAATATTATATATGGATCATAATGTTGAAATAAAACCGAAAACCTATCAATATAAATATAAGTAAGTTAAACGTATGAATTTAATTTGAACATTGATAGTTAGCATACAAGTAGAATTAAATGAATAAGAAAGCATACAACATCAACTGTAAATTTGAAAGCATAAAATGAAATAAAACAAGTATAACATAATAATCAAATAAATATCTTTATATACATGACAGTGTTTTCCTGCAAATTCATATTTACATACAATACATCTCTACAACAAAACATAGTAATGTGTAACAAATATGTACATACAAGATTCAAAGAGATATGCTATCAACAAGAAAAGAAACACATTCATTTAATGATATCAACTCAGCCTAAAAACAAGGTCATTCAAGTGCTTCAAATCTGCATACAAATATACATCTACAGCAAAACATAATTATACTATGTAGCCTATTGAGTAACAAAGCATGTACTTACTGTCAACTCAGCCTACTATTTGGTCTATGCTAATATTTGCAAATCTTCACTTCTCTGTAATGAAAGATTTGATCAACATAAAAAAAAAATGTTTTTCCAGTTACTACCTTCCTTAAGCTTCCAGTCCTTTCCCTTTTATTTTCGTTCAAAAGGAAAACCTAAACCTAAGAAGAAGAAAAAAACCATACAAAAAGAAAAAATGGTGGCGGCTTCATCTTCGTTCGTCCTCTTTTCCAAATTAGGGTTTTCGTGAAATTAATGGTCGCCGACTTCAAATGTTCGATGCTCATCTTTGGTGATGCTGACGGCTGCTCCTAATCGCTTCGAAACATCGGTGAGTGATGTAATTATTCACTCACATCTAATTCTAGCTAGTTTATTCTTGCGATTTAGTGATTTCCTCTACTTGTTTTGATTTTGGCTGATGTTGATTTCTTTCGTTCTTGTTGTCTTCGACTTTGACTTCGGTCACTTTGTTTTTGTGAATTTGCTAATTTCGGGATTTCCAAGATTTTGACTTTGTTTGTCGTTGAATTCTTTGATGATGATGTTGATTCATTTTGTACTCGAGTGTGGCCGTTAACTGCCGACTTTGGCTTCGACTCGAATGTTGATTTCACTGTCTAAATTGGAGTCCTCAGGTTGATGGCATATATGTATGTCATTAACCCTTTGATTATGGCATCACTGTAGTCCTAGCTTTATCTTCACTGTAACCATGTGTAGGTTAGGTTTTCATTATATATCTGCACTAGTATAATTGGGGTTTCACTGGGATTGTTTAGTATGGAGTACATGTTATTGCCACTCATTCAAATTCAGTTGCATCCATTTTTACGTTCATTTGATGCTGTGTTTCACATGGGTTGAGACTCAATGTTGCATCCACCTGCATACCGGTTCATGTCGATATCTACATTGCAACTATGGTCTTGCATATTTAATATGCAGATACTCTTGAGCATTTAGGTTTGTGCATAAAATTTTTAACTAATGTTTAGAAAACAAAGTTGTATTTAGTTTGGCAATTTATGTTTGCAAATCGGTCATTTTATAACCTGTAGCACTTAACTTTGACTGTTGTGATGATTCTTCTGTGTGTATATATACATAAGTACTGTTATGTACCTGTTTGACTGTGTTTGTTTAAAACTAAAATTTTGGTAAAAATCTTTACCACTTGATCTGATCCCAGTTAGGAATTAAGGATTTTGAAAGTTAAAGCAAGACCTAAACTGAGATTTAAACCAAGGTAAACACAAAACACTTTTATACTGAAGTCACTATTTACTGAATTAAGCAAATCCAAATATAATAGACATGGGGTCTGATCATTTGGTTGTGAAGTTGTTAATGATGGTCTTGTATCACTTTATGGCATTTGCTTTTTGTGTACAGGTGCAGTGCTCCATTTTTATATTACATAGCCTGTTCAATTGAACTTCATAGCACTGCATTACCACTGTTATTATACGTTGGGTCTGATTATATTTACACTGCTTCTGATCACAGTTCATCTTGTCACTTGTTGTTGCACTGATACTACTGCTGCACTATGCAGTAGCCTGGCTTGTGCATTTTAGGTGTTGTGAGCCACCGAGTCAGTACATCTTTATTTAGTTAGCCTCCAGTTCCGGGTTGCTTTAGTTCTGGTGCATGATAATTGAGTCTGCCTATATACATTGTAACCTATTCATGGCTTCACTGTGTAGTTTGGTTTTGATACACATGCACAACTTGGTTTTATTCATGGTGGAGTTTTGTTGTTGTGGTCTTGCGTACCGATGTTTTGTTTTGTGTATGGCCATTCTTTGGTCTCTGACCTGATGCACTTGAACCTGACTTGAGATTATTTGTATTCATCCCTTACCCGTTGCATTTGCAGAGTCTTAATATTCATGTCTGCTTTCATTTGATAGTTGCTTCTGAGTCGCATCTACATATTTACACTTATGCAACTGCTATCATAATTGTTGGCATTGCTAACATATACCCAGGTGCACTTATATGTGTCTGCGTTTGGTTTTGTATTTGTTTCCTCACCTTCCTTCTATTTTGTAATTGTGGCCAGGTAGATTGATGTCTGCACTTGTCTTGTTGAACTGTAACCGTGCATTTGTATCAACTTGAACATGTTGCATTGGTTGATTCATTATTGTTGCCAGGTAGATTGATGTCTGCACTGTAGCTTTTGCATTGATCATTGATGCTGTATTTCTGTATACATGTACAGTTTCATTGTTGTAGTGATATTCTGAATTTTGGTCAAGGCCATTTGTACTTGTGTTGGATCTGATTTTGATTTGACCTTGTGCACTCGAGTTGGCGAGGCAGTGCACATGTATGTACGTGTGTATTGCAGCCGCTCATGATTACATGTTCCTGATAGAAATACTGATATGCACAGATATTACACAATCAAAAGTGATGACAATAACCCATATATCTGAGGCAAACATTATTTTCAAAAATGCAAAAAAAATATATCCTGTCATCCATCTTCTTTGAAAATTTGAGTTTGCTGAATTGTTGTTTAACACTGTCAAGTATTATATCTACCGTTATTCGATTTCTTTGTTAAAAGGGTCGGATAGGTGAACTTATCTTTGACTGTCGTCTAATTGCTATTTAACTATTATTGCTTATATGCACTAATAACTGAGTCTGAATTAGACTGACCCGTGTATTATTTTCTTTTGAATGTAATACTTGGGTCAGACCGAGTATTTTTACAGTTGGGAGATTTTTCAGGCATCGAAGTTAGAGAGAGAGAGGGGGATTACCGCATCACTAAAGTTTTTCAGGAAAAATTTTCTTATACTAAATAATAAATAAATTGTTCCGCTGTAATTAAAATGTAATGCATTGTATAAACTCTGATATTTGTATATGAAAGAAAAATTCATTTATGTGAAATGTTATTATTATTCTGTGATTCTGTGGCTTATTCTGTTTAAACTCTATAAACTAAATAACAATCCGTCATTTTGAAAGTTTCTAGTGGGTTTAATTACCGACTGGAGGCGGTCAAAAAGGCGGGTCGTTACAAAAGTGGTATCAGACCTTTGGTTTACACAAAGCTTAGTTTATGGCGTTTAATATGAATAGTTACTAGAATCACTTTAAAGAAATGTGTTTTCAAATCTAAAGAAGTATAAAATTGTTTTCTTTAAAAAATAAAAGGTATTTTGAAAATTCAAATCTTTTTCAGGAATTCCCCTCTCCAAATTTAGGTTGCGATAGTTTCTCTTCGGTAAGGTCTTCTCAGATTTGAGTTTCGATCATTCGAAAACCCATTATGAAATTGCTGAGATTTATGAAAAGTGAAATATATAAGTTAAGTGAATTAATGAATTGGTTTAAATCAAATATTTTGAATATCTCCAAAATAATAAATTGGGAAATAAAATGACATGTCAATTTAGTTATATCCAAGCGGATTATTGAACTATAATTTGGGATTTTGATTCTGAATTCTTTTGAAAATTGATTTCAAATGTTTTAAAAAACGAATTTAGTAAATAAATGGATTATAAGTACTTAACTTATAAATGGACTTTTGGTATATAACTGAGTTATATAAATTGAATTGAATTAATAAAGGAGATTTATAAATCGAAGTTTTATAAATAGAAATGGAATTTGTAAAGATTGTTTATAAATTTGAAACCAACTGAATTTGATAAATGAAACATAGAAGTTATTAAAGGACTTACATTCGTGATTTTGGACAGCGAATTATTCTTTAAATTAAATATTGTGATAATAAATGTTGGTTGGAAATTTTATCCACGATTTTGGACAGTGGATAATCTTTTATATAAATATGTATAAACATTAAATTGAATAAAGAAGTATATTCACGATTTTGGACAGTGAATATATTATTAAATAAAACAGATATGTTTTAGGGAAGTGATATTATGAAATGAAGTTAATCGATTTAACGTTGTTTTAAAATGTGTTAAGGATCGAAATCATAGATTTCAACATTTATTGTTGAAATAGACGTTTTCGAGAGAAATAAAAGGAAATGTTTATATAGTATTGGGATTTATATATCTATCTTAAATTCGAATCCCTATACTAGTGATTTTTGGTCGTCGTAACAATGTTTTACGCAACATTCGTTTTGATCCAAATAAATGTGTTTAAAAGAACGTTTCCTTGAAGAATGAAATATATACTTGATTATGATTTAAGTATACTGAATATTTTTCAAGTGTTGAAAATAAATAGATTTGTGAATTACTTATTATTAAATAAGTATGGAAATGTTTTTCCAATATGAAGTGAATGTTTTGAGATTTTTTCTTTTAAAGATAAATTGATAATGAATAGTAGAATCGATTTGAAAATCGTATATTCATAGATATTTTGGAAATGTAAATTGACTATGGAATTTATAAAAGAAAGGAAAATTTGTTAAAAATAAATATTGATTTATTTTTGAAGTGTGGAAATAAATTTATGGATTTGGAACGTAAGTTTAAAATAAACCGGTAAGGATTTATTTGATTGATTTAAATGAGCCATTTTAAGTTTAAAATGGATAAATATTTGAAAATGTTTTCGTTTAGGGAAATTGCTTTGAAATTTGTTTTCAAAGATTGAAAGGTAAAAACAAAATGATTTGAAATTAGTTTTCAAACGGTTAAGTGGGGGAAAATTATATATATCTTGTAAAGATATTTTTGGGAAAGTTTGAAGTTGGTTTAAAACCAATATTGTGAAAAGTATGCGGAATTCAAACTATGAATTAAGTCGAAGTTGAAAAATTTAAATGGGAAATTTGAACAATTAGTTCAGCTTGAAATTTTTCAAGAAGATTGAATTTTGAGTTAAATTGAGTTTAACTTCAACATCGAAAACAATATAAGTTGAGTTTTGAATTTCAGATGGTTGATTTGGATTGTATGTCTAACATTGTGAATTGATGACATATCAATTGATCTCTATTAAATATATATCTGTTTGGTGGCGGAGAATTTATTCTCTTAGCTTAACACCCTTCTCTGAGACGTACGAGCTCAGAGGTTATATATCGGTAGACATCAATTATGTGTTGAGAATTTACGATGTAACGTAAAATCCGAATCGAGTGTGAAGTCGATAATAAATTAAATTTTGAATGTGAATTAGGTTTGAGATAACCTTAAAATTCTAAATCGACTTAGAGGAAAATTTTAAATTAGTAATGAGATGGAAAACTCATGAATCCTCTATTTGTTATGGGTATGAGATATTATGGTTTTCGAAACTTATATATGAGAATGTAGTAAATTCGAAAACCATCAGTTTGGAAAGTCAATTGTTATGGAAACCTTATGTAAGTTTACATAGGTATGATATGTACGAAAGGTGAAGCACTACATATATATGATATTATGTTTTCTAAACTGAGGATATGGAAAAGTACCTTCCATTTAAAATTTGTGAAGGTTGTTGGAACTCGATATGAGTGTCCATTTGAAAATCGTAGCTACGTAGAATTTCCATAAGTTGGTGTGTCCATTTGGACTAGAATCCCTCGCGATAGATCATCATGATGGGATCATATTGATTTTGATGTATGCTAGCATAATTCGAGGGGCGAGATGCCTATGGTTACAAGCGATTCCACTGGGATAGTGGCGTAACCGCTGTGTAAACCGCGATCTAGATATACTGGGGTGATAGCGTATTTTGAGGGGTGAGATGCCTACAGTTGCAAGCGATTCCACTGGGATAGTGGCGTAACCGCCGAGTAAACTGCAATCTAGATGCCAAAGCGTAATTCGAGGGGCGAGATGCCTACGGTTACGAGCGATTCTACTGGGATAGTAGAGTAACCGCCGCGTGGACCACGATCTAAGGCGACAACCATGGCGAAATTCAAGAGGGATGAGAAATCTACGGTTACAAGCGATTCTACTGGGATAGTAGCGTAACCGCCGGGTAAACTGTGATCCATGGGGGAATGTGCTTTCCATATCCATTTTTAAAAGAATTTTTAAGTATTTTCACTGGGAATTGAAGCAAGTATATTTAGAACTTGGAGATTTTTAGTCCTGCGCCTGGCCAGCGTATGCCTAATGTCTTTAAGAATGACAATAGACTTGTTAAATTTCGAGTTAGCAAGTATTTTCAAACTTTAAATAACAAATCAATAGTCTGAAATTTAAATTACATAACCCCAACTTAATAAACTAAGGAAGTAGATTTTTCAAATGTTTTGAAAGTCCACAGCTTTGGAAAAGATACAATATGCAAATCTCTAACGTGAAGAATTTTAAGTTTAAATCTGAGTTTAGTAAGTTGAAAATTTTAGTAAAAGATTTTTTGTGTCTTGATTGTAGAAATCAATGAACAAAGCTAGTGAGATTAAATAAATGGAATGAATCCTATATTTATTTATTTAATAAATTTCAAACTTGGTAAAATTATGTAGGGTATAAATAGCAGTGAGATTTTAACAATCATTTTTCCTAACTTGTAATTTCGAGGACGAAATTCCTTTTAAGGGGGGAAGTCTGTAACGACCCCAATTTTGAATTTAATTTAAACTGATAATTAATGTAGATTTTGAACAAATTTTGAAATAAAATTTGATTTTTGACTTTGGAATCTGAATTTGAAATATTGAATTTGTATTGAATGGCGATTTATACAATAAATAAGAGACAATGATGTTTAAAATGGAATAAATTTTATCAATACAAAATAAATAAAATAAATGCACATAGTTAAGATTCAAATAACATATTTATAAACTTCGTAAAATATAAAGTGACTACATTGGAAAAGTTATAACAACATGATTCAACAAAACAAAAGAAGAAAAAAATACAAACAAATACAAATACAAAATAGGCAATGCAAATAAAAGTATTCAAACAAATAAATAAGCAAAGTAAACAAAATAAAGTAAAATAACAAACAATAGCATATCAGCCATGAATATAATATACATCAGCCACCCTAGAAAAGAAAGAAACACAGCAAGAATAAAATATCTCAATAATATTTACAATAAAACTTATCTTGTATAATTGAATTAAAATAATTTACTTTGTTTACATTTGGTAAATATTATATATGGATCATAATGTTGAAATAAAACCGAAAACCTATCAGTATAAATATAAGTAAGTTAAACGTATGAATTTAATTTGAACATTGACAGTTAACATACAAGTAGAATTAAAATGAATAAGAAAGCATACAACATCAACTGTAAATTTGAAAGCATAAACTGAAATAAAACAAGTATAACATAATAATCAAATAAATATCTTCATATACATGACAGTGTTTTCCTGCAAATGCATATTTACATACAATATATCTCTACAACAAAACATAATAATGTGTAACAAATATGTACATACAAGATTCAAAGAGATATGTTGTCAACAAGAAAAGAAACACATTCATTTAATGATATCATCTCATCCTAAAAACAAGGTCATTCAAGTGCTTCAAATCTGCATACAAATATTCATCTACAGCAAAACATAATTATACTATGTAGCCTATTGAGTAACAAAGCATGTACTTACTATCAACTCAGCCTACTATTTGGTCTATGCTAATATTTGCATATCTTCACTTCTCTGTAATGAAAGATTTGATCAACATAAAAAAAAAAAATTGTTTGTCCAGTTACTACCTTCCTTAAGCTTCCAGTCCTTTCCCTTTTATTTTATTTTCGTTCGAAAGGAAAACCTAAACCTAAGAAGAAGAAAAAAAAACCATACGAAAAGAAAAAATGGTGGCGGCTTCTTCTTCGTTTGTCCTCTTTTCCAAATTAGGGTTTTCGTGAAATTAATGGTCGACGACTTCAAATGTTCGATGCTCGTCTTTGGTGATGCTGACGGCTGCTCCTAATCGCTTTGAAACATCGGTGAGTGATGTATTATTCACTCAAATCTAATTCTAGCTAGTTTATTCTTGCGATTTAGTTATTTCCTTTGCTTGTTTTGATTTTGGCTGATGTTGATTTCGTTCGTTCTTGTTGTCTTCGACTTTGACTTCGGTCACTTTGTTTTTGTGAATTTGCTAATTTCTGGATTTCCAAAATTTTTACTTTGTTTGTCGTTGAATTCTTTGATGATGATGTTGATACGTTTTGTACTCGAGTGTGGCCGTTAACTGCCGATTTCGGCTTCGACTCGAATGTTGATTTCACTGTTTAAATTGGAGTCCTCAGGTTGATAGCATATATGTATGTCATTAACCCTTTGATTATGGCATCACTGTAGTCCTAGATTTATCTTCACTGTAACCATGTGTAGGTTAGGTTTTCATTATATATCTGCACTGGTATAAATTGGGGTTTCACTGGGATTGTTTAGTATGGAGTACATGTTATTGCCACTCATTCAAATTCAGTTGCATCCATTTTTACGTTCATTTGATGCTGTGTTTCACATGTGTTGCGACTCAATGTTGCATCTACCTGCATACCGGTTCATGTCGATATCTACACTGCAACTATGGTCTCGCATATTTAATATGCAGATACTCTTGAGAACTTTGGTTTGTGCATAAAATTTTTACCTAAAGTTTAGAAAACAATGTTGTATTTAGTTTGGCAATTTATGTTTGCAAATATGTCATTTTATAACCTGTAGCACTTAACTTTGACTGTTATGATGATTCTTCTGTGTGTGTATATACATAAGTACTGTTATGCACCTGTTTGACTGTGTTTGTTTAAAACTAAAATTTTGGTAAAAACTTTACCACTTGATCTGATCCCAGTTAGGAATTAAGGATTTTGAAAGTTAAAGCAAGACCTAAACTGAGATTTAAACCAAGGTAAACACAAAACACTGTTATACTGAAGTCACTATTTACTGAATTAAGAAAATCCAAATATAATAGACATGGGGTCTGATCAGTTGGTTGTGAAGTATTTAATGATGGTCTTGTATCACTTTGTGGCATTTGCTTTTTGTGTACAGGTGCAGTGCTCCATTTTTATATTACATAGCCTGTTCAATTGAACTTCATTGCACTGCATTACCACTGTTATTATACCTTGGCTCTGATTATATTCACACTGCTTCTAATCACAGTTCATCTTGTTACTTGTTGTTGCACTGATACTACTGCTGCACTATGCAGTAGCCTGGCTTGTGCATTTTAGGTGTTGTGAGCCACCGAGTCAGTACATCTTTATTTAGTTAGCCTCCAGTTCCGGGTTGCTTTAGTTCTGGTGCATGATAATTGAGTCTTCCTATATACATTGTAACCTATTCATGGCTTCACTGTGTAGTTTGGTTTCGATACACATGCACAACTTGGTTTTATTCATGGTGGAGTTTTGTTGCAGTGGTCTTGCGTACCGATGTTTTGTTTTATGTATGGCCATTCTTTGGTCTCTGACCTGATGCACTTGAACCTGACTTAAGATTATTTGTATTCATCCCTTACCCGTTGCATTTGCAGAGTCTTAATATTCATGTCTGCACTCTTTCATTTGATAGTTGCTTCTGAGCCGCATCTACATATTTACACTTATGCAACTGCTATCATAATTGTTGGCATTGCTAACATATACCCAGGTGCACTTATATGTGTCTGCATTTGGTTTTGTATTTGTTTCCTCATCTTCCTTCTATTTTGTAATTGTGGCCAGGTAGATTCATGTCTGCACTTGTCTTGTTGAACTGTAACTGTGCATTTGTAGCAACTTGAACATGTTGCATTGGTTGATTCATCATTGTTGCCAGGTAGATTGATGTCTGCACTGTAGCTTTTGTATTGATCATTGATGTTGTATTTCTGTATACATGTACAGTTTCATTGTTGCAGTGATATTTTGAATTTTGGTCGAGGCCATTTGTACTTGTGTTGGATCTGATTTTGATTTGACCTTGTGCACTCGAGTTGGCGAGGCAGTGCACATGTATGTACGTGTGTACTGCAGCCACTCATGATTACCTGTCCCTGATAGAAATACTGATATGCACAGATATTACACAATCAAAAGTGATGACAATAACCCATATATCTGAGGCAAACATTATTTTCAAAAATGCAAAAAAAAATATATTCTGTCATCTATCTTCTTTGAAAATTTGAGTTTGCTGAATTGTTGTTTAACACTGTCAAGTGTTATATCTACCGTTATTCGATTTCTTTGTTAAAAGGGTCGGATAGGTGAACTTATCTTTGACTGTCATCTAATTGCTATTTAACTATTATTGCTTCTATGCACTAATAACTGAGTCTGAATTAGACAGACCCGTGTATTATTTTCTTTTGAATGTAATACTCGGGTCAGACCGAGTATTTTTACAGCTGGGAGATTTTTCAGGCATCGAAGTTAGAGAGAGAGGGGGATTACCGCATCGCTAAAGTTTTTCAGGAAAATTTTTCTTGTACTAAATAATAAATAAATTGTTCCGCTGTAATTAAAATGTAATGCATTGTATAAACTCTGATATTTGTATATGAAAGAAAAATTCATTTATGTGAAATGTTATTATTATTCTGTGATTTTGTGGCCGATTCTGTTTAAACTCTATAAACTAAATAACAATCCGTCATTTTGAAAGTTTCTAGTGGGTTTAATTACCGATTGGAGGCGGTCAAATAGGCGGGTCGTTACATTCCCGATCGACTGAAACGCACAACACCCTTCATAGGTGAAACATGGATAAACACAAGATCTCCCACAGAAAATTCTAATTTCCTTCTCCGGTTATCGGCATAGGACTTTTGTCTACTCTGGGCTTCTTTCATCTTATGACGAATAAGATCAATCTTTTCTATGGAGTCATGAATAAAATCTGGACCTAAAACCAACTTCTCACCGGCCTCAAGCCAACAAGAAGGAGAACGGCATGGCCTTCCATAGAGTGCCTCAAAAGGAGCCATACTAATACTAGATTGGAAGCTATTATTATAGGAAAACTCAACAAGAGAAATGTGATCTTCCCAACTTCCACCAAAATCAAAAACACATGCACGAAGAAGATCTTCCAGAGTTTGATTCACACGCTCGGTTTGTCCATCGAACTGAGGATGATAATCGGTGCTAAAATTAAGCTTCGTTCCCAAAGCTTTTTGAAGACTCTTCCAAAATCCACTAGTAAACAATGGTTCACGATCACTAACAATAGAAGTAGGAACTCCATGCAATTTAACAATTTCTTTGATAAAAAATTTGGCCAAGAGAGGAACCGTTGGATTGGACCGAACGGGAATAAAATGGGCGGATTTAGTGAGTCTATCAACTATCACCCATAAGCTATCATGACCCGAACGAGAAAGGGGATGGCCGTCTATAAAATCCATGGAAATTTGATCCCACTTCCAAATTGGAACGTCTAATGGTTGCAATAACCCACCGGGCCTTTGATGTTCGTCCTTGACAAGTTGGCAAGTCATGCAACACTTAACAAAGTTTGCAATATCAGATTTCATTCCCTCCCAATAATAAAGTCGCTTCATATCCGCGTACATTTTACTACTACCGGGATGAATGGTAAATTTAGAACGATGAGAATCTTCTAAAATGTTTTTACGAAGTTTACTAATATTTGGCACGACAAGTCTACCAAATTTTCGAATACCGCCACGAGAATCAATATCGAAGTCTTTCAAACCTTCAATATCAGTTTTATCCCGAAAATTTTGGCCAAGAAGAGCCAATTCGGGATCTAGCTTTTGAGATTCAAGAATGCGGTCAAAAAGAGAAGGATGAGCCTTAAGGCTACATAAAACAAGAGATGAACATAAATCAAAAACACGATCTCGAATCTCACAAGTGGATAAAACCCCAAGTTCATTCCATTCGGATATCATCATAGAAACAACTTCTTGTTGCTTGCGACTAAGTGCATCGACAACACGATTTCCCTTTCCGGGAGTATAAAGAATATCAAGATCATAAGATGCAAGGAATTCGAGCCAACGTTGTTGACGCAAATTAAGTTCCTTTTCAAAAAATAGGTACTTCAAAGATTTATGATCGGTGTAGAGAATAAATTTTTCTCCCAAAAGATAATGACGCCAAATACGAAGGGCAAAAACAATGGCCGCGAGCTTTAAATCATGAGTGGCATATCTAGTCTCAGCAGGCTTCAATTGCCTAGAAGCATAAGCAATAACACGTTCTCTTTGCATAAGAACGGCACCCAAACCAATGCGACTAGCATCGGTGTAAACAATGAAATCTTGATTCCCCTCGGGAATAACAAGAATAGGAGCATCAGAAAGGAGTTCTTTTAATTTCTGAAAAGAAGCTTCACATCTGTCCGACCAAATGTATTTAGCACCTTTCTTTGTCAAACTAGTAAGAGGCACAGAAATTTTAGAAAAGTCCTTTATGAAACTGTAATAACCCGCATATTTGTCGATTTTTATATTTACATATTTTATCGATACTCGAAATTTAGTCCGAAAAGCTACTTTTTGCATACGGTCGAATTAGGACTCGGGACCACTCCCATGAGTTTAAAATGCCGTTTGCGACCTTTTTGAGTATAAGCTTTGATATGTTTGGAGAAAGTTGATTTTTGCTAATTTTTCACTTTGGGTTTGGGTTTGGGTTCAACCCTATGTTTAACTTATACTCAAATCTGAGCCACTCCTCCCCATTCACCCTCACTTTCTCCTCTTTTCAGTTCTAAAAGCATCAATGGTGGGAGAGATGGGAAATTAAAACTCCAAAACCCTAGTTTTCTTTTGCAAAACAATCTCTAGCTCCAAACTAATAGAAGAACCCATTGGTAAGCTTCTCTTCTTCTTCTCCAACTCTTTCTCTCTTTGATTTCAGAAAATTCCTAAACCTAATTTGGGAAATGTTTCTCTTTTTAGCTTAGAATCAAGCTTCTTGAGTTGAATTTGAAGAGTGGTTGATTCTGCTTAGCTTTCAAGCTTCTTTTTCCAATTGCTTGGGTTCAAAGGTGAGATTTTTATCTCACATCTATGCTTATATTTATCTTCGATTGTTAGGTATGAATTCCTAACACTTATTCGTATGCATTTGCTTTTGGTTTGGAATGGTTTTGTGAATATTCCAATTTTGGTGCTTCGAAAGCCAAATTCTTAAAAACCATAGTATTGATGTTCAAATGTGTTTTTGGTGAGGCAACAAGGAGCTCATAGGGTCGGGTAGTCGATTGGCATAAATCCTAAGTGCCGATGCTCGTACGGTTGCAATTTGGTAGTGATTGGCCATTGTATTCAATGGGCTATGAAGGGACTGGGAACAGGTTCGGCCGACCGAGCCCTGTGGCCGGTCGACTGACCTGCTACTATGGTGCATAGGCACCTCTCTGTCTCTGGTTCGGTCGACTGGCTACAGGGCTCCGCCGACCGACCTGCTTCCCGAGACTATTTTGGAACAGGGTCCGGTCGACCGAGCTCTGTAGCCGGCCGACCGACCTGGTGCATGTTTGCCTATTTCGCCTACTTTCTTGAATTTCCAACTTTAATTGATTCGCGTTGTTTCCTATTTGTTGTTATCATTTATTATGACTTTGATGACTCCTTTTTAGGGATTTTTGAATATCCATTTCGATGGATTCTTTATCGATTTCGTTGGATTTTTATTCACATCTTCGTATGTGAATTTTAGTGATTGATTGTCCCTACAATCTTCTTTGTGATTTGTCACTTTAAAAATATAAAGGTTTCTATACTAGTAGTAAATATCAAAAATCTTTCTTCAAATGATTTCAACACTATTTTATAACAAAGCTTGTTTTCTCAAACCGATTTCCAATCTATTAGTATATACAAACCTTTACCTCACTCGTATGAGATATCTAATTAAACGACTTAGTAAAATGAGTGGTATGAAACACTTGCGTTTACTTCGTCGGTTAATTCTTGGACTTGTTCGATTGAATCTCTTGTGACAATTTTCTAGTGGAGATCTACAATTTGTTCGTAAATATTTAAGTTAATCTAGTGGTCATGGGACATGAAGCTAAGCTCATATATTTACTAGCTTACTGTAATTGACACTTCTTGATGATCATGACGATCATTTTTGTGATTTAGACTAGCAATGTGCGATGTCTCTTTGTCTGCGAGGGAGACTGAACCCCGTTTTGTGGAGTTTCGACTCAAATTTATGGTGTAGCGCCCCATGGTCTTCGGGCCGTTCGTGTGTCAAAAATTAATGGCTAGCTACCATGAGATAGCGTCTCGTTCATGTGATACATATGTTGGTGAGTTTTCATGCTCCCGTTCGTGTGATAGGCCTCCCCCTATTTTGTGTGATTTTTGGATTTCGTGTGTCGAATTCTAGAATTTTCTTCTTCATCTATTTTTGTGATTTCTATTGATATGATTTATCAATTTTTGTGCATAGGTGAATTCATGTGTCATTGACTGGATTTCTTAAGATGATTTCTAGAATTTATGCTTCACCAATTTTCGTGGTTTCCATTGATAAGTTTTATCAATATGTGTGCATTGGTGAATTCGTGTGTCATTGACTTTTGTGATTGACATTGATGTAATCGTCAATATTTATGGTTTGGTGAACAAAATAAGGAGTATGACATTTCCTTTGATTCTTGTGTAGATTTGGTGATATTGATTAATCTCTTGTTGATTTTCAATTACCTATATATATATATAAGAGCTTGGTATTGTGATTATTATGTGTTTAGTCATATCTCTGATTTTACATCGTTTCATCTAATATTTATAGTTAGACTGATCTGTTTATTATTTTCTTATTAAATAATACTCGGGTCAGACCGAGATGTTACAGGTGCTTCAGCTTGACTTCTCACTTGGGATTGATTTCTCTGACTTTTGGCTAACTACTTAGATTAGTAGTTTATTTTGTTGTATACACTTGAGATATGGACTCATAGTTGTATTCTTTTGTATAGCACGTGTTGCTATTCTTTTGTTTTATTGTGGATCTTTTTAGACCACTACTCTGATGTACACTTCCTAGTGGAATATTCATATCTATTTCCGCCTTTATGATATGAATTATCTGTGACTTATTTATGTTATGCTTATTTCTATATTTGTTTCCGAAGGATTTATATAGCCACTGTGTAGTAGTTTTGAGTTTGTATCGGTATGTCGGATTTCCTCTCCTGAAATAAAATGCATGTTGTACTATCTGAAATATCGGTGCTCGCACAAAACAATTACATGGATGGTCGCTCCTCAACAGCCTTATTCTCCGTGCTAGTTGACAACATTACATCGTAGTGTTCTTGACTAGCGTTGGTATGGAGGTGGGGCGTCACAGCTTGGTATCGGAGCCAACCTTCGGAACAATATGGAATATTATAACAAGGATCATCGTCCTAAGTCCATCTTAGGAGTCGTGCTTTAGGATTTACTTCGAGTCTTCATACCGATTCATCCTATTTTCTTTTATGATTCCTTGTTTTATCTATCAAGATTGCTTGATATTCATTAGTGAATAATCTTCTTCTTGTCCTTCTTTCTTTCTTAAGGAAGAGAAATGTCTAGACCAGGCCGCCCTAGAGCCGTACCTTCTGGCACTCCACCCCAAGATGGAGTTTTTATGACTGCTCAACAGCTTCTTGATTTAGTGACAAATGCTCAAGCAGCTGGAGCTAACCCGAAACCTACTCACCCAAAGTCAGGATTTGCATGCTTGTGCAGTGATTACACTAATTTGGGTGGGGAGCCATTCAAAGGTCCCGAAACTATTATTGAAGTACAGGCTTGGCTAAGGTCATGCGATCGAATGTTTTCTCGCATGAATCTTATTGACCTTCACCGAGTTCAGGTGGCCTCTGGTATGCTCCGAGAAAGAGCATTGGACTGGTACGAACTTTTTATTTCTGAGATTAATGAAGAGGATCTCACCTGGGAGCAATTCCGGGAACGCTTCGAGTTGAAATTTGTACCAGAAGCAGAGAAAGTGACATTGGCAAGACGATTTATAGACCTTGTTCAAGGTGATTCTTCCGTGACTGATTATGTCGCCTCCTTCGAGTCGCTTTCTAAATACGGGGTTGAATACATCAGCACCCCTTTAAAGAAGAACCTGAGGTTCGTATATGGCTTAAACAAAAATCTCAAGAAGCCATTACTTCTAGAATTAGAAGTTTCTTTCGACCAACTCATTGATATCACTCTTCGTCTTGAAGAGGCAGATAGGGAGAATGATGTTGAAGTGGTGGGTTCCAAACCAAACTTCAACAACAAGAAGAGGCCAAACAAAATCAAAGGCCCCTATCCCAATAAGAAAAGGAGGCAAGCAACTCCTGTTGAAAAGACCTTTTCCTCTACTCAAGGGAAATGCTATAATTGTGGTTCGAAAGACCATTTTGCGAACAAGTGTTCAAAGCCTCGTACTTGTCGCTATTGCAAAAGCCCGGACCATTTTATGCATGTATGTCCCAAACTTCAAAATAGGAAGGAGGGAAAGCTTAATGTTGCTTAAGCCCCTGGCAACACATCTCGTTGCCAAGGTATTTCTCATTCTATCCTGGATGGAATTATTTTATTTCGTGATCATCCTATTCGAGTCCTTTTTGATACGAGTGCGTCCCATTCTTTTATATCAAAAGAACTTGTTGATACTTTTTGTTTAGATGTTTTGTGTTTAATGACTTCTTTGAGAATTGCGAATCCGGTTGGTGGATCCGCGACAATCAGTTTATTGTGTAAAGATGTCGAGATTATTTTGTGTGATTTTTCTTTCCGAGCCGATTTGCATGTCATGCGTTATTTAGGCTTTGGAATAATTTTGGGAATGGATTGGCTTAACCGTTATGAAGCTCATATCCTTTGTCCTGAGCGGACTATTCATCTTCGACATCCTCAATCTGTTAAGCAGATTTCTATTAATCTTAAAGATTCAGATTCCAGCTTGGTTGCATCTTTATATTCTTTAAACCCTCGTGATGACGATGATGATGTCGAGGGTGATATTATTTCTCTTATTCACGTCGTTCGTGAATTTTCCGACATATTCGAGCCCGTTTTAGGATTATCACTTAAGCGAGCAATTGAGTTCAGAATTAATCTCATTCCGGGAGCTCAACCTATCACTCGCCCTCCTTATCGTATGTCCAATAAAGAAAACGAGGAGATGCGTAAACAATTATCCGAATTGGAGACGAAGCAATTTATTCGCTATAGTTCCTCGCCTTGGGGGGCTTCAGCTATTTTTGTGAAGAAATCCGATGGAACATTTAGGCTTTGCGTTGACTACCGCAAGCTTAATGATCTTACTATCAAAAATAAATACCCTTTACCTTGGATTGATGATCTATTCGATCAACTTAGGGTGCTAGAGTCTTTTCACAATTAGACTTAGCTAATGGATTTCATCAGATTCGTATTGCAGAGGATAGCATTCCTTTGACATCGTTTCGTACGCGTTATGGATCTTATGAATGGCATGTTATGCCCTTTGGTCTAACGAATGCTCCGGCTTATTTCGTTGACCTTATGAATAGATTTTTCAAAGACTTCCTCGACCGGTTTGTTCTCATCTTTATTGATGATATTCTTGTGTATTCAAAAACCGAGGAGGAGCATGAAAAGCATCTTCGGATTGTGTTGGAAACTCTTAGGAGTAATCGTTTGAAAACAAAGTTTTCTAAATGCCATTTTTGGCAATCTCGTGTGAAGTTTCTCGGTCATATTATTTCCGAATCCAGAATTTTCGTGGATCCTTCAAAGATTGAAGCGATTCAAGATTGGAAGAGACAGGAGAGTGTGACAGAGATTCGTAGTTTTCTCGGATTGGCGGGATATTACCGCCGTTTTATCAAAGACTTTTCTAAGATTGTCGTGCCTCTCACTAGATTAAGGAAGAAAGGTGTTAAATACATTTGGTCGGAGAAATGTGAAACTTCTTTTCAGAAATTAAAAGAACTCCTTTCTGATGCTCCTATTCTTGTTATTCCCGAGGGGAATCAAGATTTCGTTGTTTATACCGATGCTAGTCGTGTTGGTTTAGGTGTCGTTCTTATGCAAAGAGAACGTGTTATTGCTTATGCTTCTAGGCAATTGAAGCCTGTTGAGACTAGATATGCAACTCATGATTTAGAGCTCGCGGCTATTGTTTTTGCTCTCCGGATTTGGCATCATTATCTTTTAGGAGAGAAATTTGTTCTTTATACCGATCATAAATCCTTGAAGTATTTATTCTCTCAAAAGGAACTTAATTTGCGTCAACAGCGTTGGCTCGAATTTCTTGCACCATATGATCTTGATATTCTTTATACCCCCGGTAAGGATAATCGTGTCGTCGATGCTCTTAGCCGTAAACAACAAGTTGTTGTTTCTATGATGATATCCGAATGGAACAATCTCGAAATCTTATCCACTTCTGAGATTCGTGACCGCGTATCCGATTTATGCTCATCATTTGTTTTATGTAGCCTTGAGGCTCGTCCTTCTCTTTTAGACCGCATTCTCGAAGCTCAAAGGCTAGATCCCGAATTGGCTCCTCTTGGCCAAAATATAAAGGATAAAATTGATATTGAAGGTTTAAAAGACTTTGATATCGCGGCATTCGGAAATTTGGTAGACTTATCGTACCAAATATTAGTGATCTTCGTAAAGAAATTTTAGAAGATTCTCATCGTTCTAAATTTAACATTCATCCCGGTAGTAGTAAAATGTACGCGGATATGAACCGACTTTATTATTGGGCGGGAATGAAACTTGACATCGCTAACTTCGTTAAGCGTTGCATGACTTGCCAACTCGTTAAGGCCGAGCATCAAAGGCCCGGTGGATTAATGCAACCTTTAGAAATTCCAATTTGGAAGTGGGATCAGATTTCCATGGATTTTATTGACGGCCTTCCCCGTTCTCGTTCGGGTCATGATAGTTTATGGGTGATCGGTGATAGGCTTACTAAATCCGCCCATTTTATTCCCGTTCGATCTAACCGAACCATTCCTCTTTTGGCCAAACTCTTTATCAAAGAGATTGTTAAATTACATGGAGTTCCTACTTCTATTGTTAGCGACCGTGATCCATTGTTTACTAGTGGATTTCGGAAGAGTCTTCAAAAAGCTTTGGGATCGAAGCTTAATTTTAGCACCGCTTATCATCCCCAGTCCGATGGACAAACTGAGCTTGTGAATCAAACTCTTGAAGATCTTCTTCGTTCTTGTGTGCTTGATTTTGGTGGAAGTTGGGAAGATCATATTTCACTTGTTGAATTTTTCTATAATAATAGCTTCCAATCTAGTATTGGTATGGCACCTTTCGAGGCACTCTATGGAAGGCCATGCCGATCTCCTTCTTGTTGGCTTGAGGCTGGTGAGAAGCTGGTTTTAGGTCCAGATTTTATTCGTGATTCCACAGAAAAGATTGAACTTATTCGACATAGGATGAAAGAAGCCCAGAGTAGACAAAAATCCTATGCCGATAACCGGAGAAGGAAGTTAGAATTTTCTATGGGAGATCTTGTGTTCATTCGTGTTTCACCTATGAAGGGTGTTGTACGTTTCAGTCGATCGGGAAAGTTAGCGCCCCGATACAATGGACCATTTCCTATCGCTGAACGTATTGGCTCCTTGGCTTATCGCCTATCATTACCGGCTCAGTTTTTTGCTATACATGACGTGTTTCATGTTTCTCAATTATGGAAATGTCTTCGAGATTCCGATTCTATTCTTGAGCCCGGTGTTGTGAAAGAAATTGAAGTTTCGCCTAATTTAACTTATGAGCAGCATCATGTTCGTATTATTGCTTCGGAGGTCAAACGACTTCGAAATAAGGATGTTCCGCTTGTGAAAGTTCAATGGTCTTCAAATCCGAAGGATTGTTCTTGGGAGTCTAGAGAGTTCATCGAGCGATCACATCCGGACATACTTTCTCGTGCTCTTTGAGGTGAAATTTTTATTTCAAACTTCTTTTGTGTTAAATATGCTTTTATGGTTGTTACTATATATATCTTCTCCTTAAATATTGCGAGGACACAATTTCTTTAAGGAGGGGAGTCTGTAACAAACCGCATATTTGTCGATTTTTATACTTAAATATTTTATTTAAATATTTTGTCGATACTCGGAATTTAGTCCGAAAAGCTACTTTTTGCATACGGTCGAATTAGGACTCGGGACCACTCCTATTGAGTTTAAAATGTCCTTTGTGATGTTTGGAGAAAGTTGATTTTTGCTACTTTTTCACTTTGGGTTTGGGTTTGGGTTCAGCCCTATGTTTAACTTATACTCAAATCTGAGCCACTCCTCTCCATTCACCCTCACTTTCTCCTCTTTTAAATTCTAAAAGCATCAATGGTGGGAGAGATGGGAAATTAAAACTCTAAAACCCTAGTTTTCTTTTGCAAATCAAACTCTAGCTCCAAACTAATAGAAGAACCCATTGGTAAGCTTCTCTTCTTCTTCTCCAACTCTTTCTCTCTTTGATTTCGGAAAATTCCTAAACCTAATTTGGGAAATGTTTCTCTTTTTAGCTTAGAATCAAGCTTCTTGAGTTGAATTTGAAGAGTGGTTGATTCTCCTTAGCTTTCAAGCTTCTTTTTCCAATTGCTTGGGTTCAAAGGTGAGATTTTTATCTCACATCTATGCTTATATTTATCTTCAATTGTTAGGTATGAATTCCTAACACTTATTCGTGTGCATTTGCTTTTGGTTTGGAATGGTTTTGTGAATATTCCAATTTTGGTGTAATGAAAGCCAAATTCTTAAAAACCATAGCCTTGATGTTCAAATGTGTTTTTGGTGAGGCAACAAGGAGCTCATAGGGCCGGGTAGTCGATTGGCATAAATCCTTAGTGCCGATGCTCGTACGGTTGCAATTTGGTAGTGATTGGCCATTGTATTCAATGGGTTATGAAGGGACTGGGAACAGGTTCGGCCGACCGAGCCCTGTGGCTGGTCGACCGACCTGCTACTATGGTGGATAGGCACCTTTCTATCTCTGGTTCGGTCAACTGGCTACAGGGCTCAGCCGACCAACCTGCTTCCCGAGACTATTTTGGAACAGGGTCCGGTCGACCGAGCTCTGTAGCCGGCTAACCGACCTGGTGCATTTTTTCCTATTTCGCCTAGTTGCTTGAATTTCCAACTTTAATTGATTCGCGTTGTTTCCTATTTGTTGTTATCATTTATTATGACTTTGATGACTCCTTTTTAGGGATTTTTGAATATCCATTTCGATGGATTCTTTATCGATTTCGTTGGATTTTTATTCACATCTTCGTATGTGAATTTTAGTGATTGATTGTCCCTACAATCTTCTTTGTGATTTGTAACTTTAAAAATATAAAGGTTTCTATACTAGTAGTAAATATCAAAACTCTTTCTTCAAACGATTTCAACACTATTTCATAACAAAGCTCGTTTTCTCAAACTGATTTCCAATCTATTAGTATATACAAACCTTTACCTCACTCGTATGAGAAATCTAATTAAACAACTTAGTAAAACGAGTGGTATGAAACACTTGCGTTTACTTCGTCGGTTAATTCTTGGACTTGTTCGACTGAATCTCTTGTGACAATTTTCTAGTGGAGATCTACAATTTGTTCGTAAATATTTAAGTTAAGCTAGTGGTTATGGGACATGAAGCTAAGCTCATATATTTACTAGCTTACTGTAATTGACACTTCTTGATGATCATGATGATCATTTTTGTGATTTAGACTAGCAATGTGCGATGTCTCTTTGTCTGCGAGGGAGACCGAACCCCGTTTTATGGAGTTTCGACTCAAATTTAAGGGGTAGCGCCCCATGGTCTTCGGGCCGTTCGTGTGTCAAAAATTAATGGCTAGCTACCATGAGATAGCGTCTCGTTCGATGCTCCCGTTCGTGTGATAGGCCTCCCCCCTATTTTGTGTGATTTCTGGATTTCGTGTGTCGAATTCTGGAATTTTCTTCTTCACCTATTTTTGTTATTTCTATTGATATGATTTATCAATTTTTGTGCATGGGTGAATTCGTGTGTCATTGACTGGATTTCTTGAGATGATTTCTAGAATTTATGCTTCACCAATTTTCGTGGTTTCCATTGATAAGTTTTATCAATATGTGTGCATTGGTGAATTCGTGTGTCATTGACTTTTGTGATTGACATTGATGTAATCGTCAATATTTATGGTTAGGTGAACGAAATAAGGAGTATGCCATTTCCTTTGATTCTTGTATAGATTTGGTGATATTGATTAATCTCTTGTTGATTTTCAATTACCTATATATATATATATATATATATATATATCACAGCTTGGTATTGTGATTATTATGTGTTTAGTCATATCTCTGATTTTATATCGTTTCATCTAATATTTATAGTTAGACTGATCCGTTTATTATTTTCTTATTAAATAATACTCGGGTCAGACCGAGATGTTACAGGTGCTTCAGCTTGACTTCTCACTTGGGATTGATTTCTCTGACTTTTGGCTAACTACTTAGATTAGTAGTTTATTTTGTTGTATACACTTGAGATATGGACTCATAGTTGTATTCTTTTGTATAGCACGTGTTGCTATTTTTTGTTTTATTGTGGATCTTTTTAGACCACTACTCTGATGTACACTTCCTAGTGGAATATTCATATCTATTTCCGCCTTTGTGATATGAATTATCTGTGATTGATTTATTATATGCTTATTTCTATATTTGTTTCCGAAGGATTTAGATAGCCACTGTGTAGTTGTTTTGAGTTTGTATCGGTATGTCGGATTTCCTCTCTTGAAATAAAATGCATGTTGTACTATCTGACATATCGGTGCTCGCACAAAACAATTACATCGATGGTCGCTCCTCAACAGCCTTATTCTCCGTGCTAGTTGACAACATTACATCGTAGTGTTCTTGGCTAGCGTGGGTATAGAGGTCGGGCGTCACAGAAACGACGGTAATAACCTGCCAATCCAAGGAAGCTACGGGTCTCCGTCACACTCTCCGATCACTTCCAATTTTGAATCGCTTCAATCTTTGAAGGATCCACGGAAATTCCGGATTCGAAAATAATATGACCGGGAAACTTCACACGAGATTGCCAAAAGTGGCATTTAGAAAATTTTGCTTTCAATTGATTGCTCCTAAGAGTTTCTAACACAATCCGAAGATGCTTTTCATGCTGCTCCTCGGCTTTAGAATACACAAGAATATCATCAATAAAGATGAGAACAAACCGATCGTGGAAGTCTTTGAAAACTCGATTCATAAGGTCGACGAAATAAGCCGGAGCGTTCGTCAAACCAAATGGCTAACAAGCCATTCATAAGATCTATATCGAGTACGGAACGAAGTTAAAGGAATGCTATCCTCTGCAATACGAAGCTGATGGAAACTAGTAGCTAAGTCTAGTTGTGAAAAGACTCTAGCTCCACTAAGTTGATCGAATAGGTCATCAATCCGAGGTAAAGGATATTTATTCTTGATAGTAAGATCATTAAGCTTGCGGTAGTCAACGCAAAGCCTAATTGTATGATCGGATTTCTTCACAAAAATATCCAAAGCTCCCCAAGGAGAGGAACTAGAGCAAATAAATTGCTTCATCTCCAATTCGGTTAATTGATTGCACATCTCCTTTTTTTTATTGGACATACAATAAGGAGGACGAGTAATAGGTTGAGCTCCAGGGGTAAGATTAATTCTGAACACAATTGCTCGCTTAGGTGGTAATCCCAAAACGGGCTCAAATATGTCGGAAAATTCACGAACAACGTGAATAAGAGAAATGACGTCTTCCTCATCATCATTATCATCATCACGAGGATTTAAAGAATATAAAGATGTAGATAAAGTGGAATCCGAATCTTTGAGAATAATAGAAATTTGCTTAACAGATTGAGGATGTTGAAGATGAATAGTCCGCTCAGGACATAGGATATGAGCTTCATAATGGTTAAGCCAATCCATTCCAAAAATCATTCCAAAGCCTAAGTAACGCATGACATGCAAATCGGCTTGGAAAGAAAAATCACACAAAATAATCTCCACATCTTTTCAAAGCAAACTAAGCATTGCGGATCTACCAACCGGATTCGCAATTCTCAAAGAAGTCATTAAAGCAACAACACTTAAAGAAAAAGTATCAACAAGCTCTTTCGATATAAAAGAATGGGATGCTCCCGTGTCAAAAAGAACTCGAATAGGTTGATCATGAAATATAATGGTGTCATCAAGGATATAATGAGACATACCTTGACCACGAGATGTGTTGCCAGGGGCTTGAGCAACATTTAACTTTCCCTCCTTCTTGCCTTGAAGTTTGGAGTATGAAGATAAAAGATGACCCGAACTTTTGCAATAGCGACAAAAGAGAGGTTTCGGACATCTATTTGCATAATGGTCTTTAGAACCACAGTTATAGCACCGCCCACTACTAGGGGTAGGAGTCTTTGCTACAAGAGTTGCTTATTTTCCTTTCTTGTTGGGAGTAGGGCCGTTGAATTTTGATAGGCCCTTTCTTGTTGTTATTGAAGTTTGGTTTAGCACCCACAACTTCAAGATCACTCTCCCTATCCGCCTCTTCAAGACGAAGAGCGATATCAATGAGTTGATCAAAAGAAACTTCTAATTTTAGAAGTAATGGCTTCTTAAGATTTTTGTTCAAGCCATGGACAAATCTTTGGTTCTTCTTCAATGGGGTGTTTATGTACTCAACCCCGTATTTAGAAAGCGACTCGAAAGATTCGACATAGTCTGTCACAGAAGATTCACCTTGAACAAGGTCAATAAAGCGGCGAGCCAATGTAACCTTCTCTGCTTCTGGTACGAATTTTAACTCGAAGCGCTCTCGGAATTTCTCCCAAGTAAGATCCACTTCAAAAATTTCAGAAATCAGAAGCTCGTACCAGTCTAATGCTCTTTCTTGGAGCATACTAGAAGCCACCTGAACACGGTGAAGATCAATAAGATTCATGCGAGAAAAGATTCGATCGCATGATCTCACCCAAGCCTGGACTTCGATAATAGTCTCAGAACTTTTGAATGGCTTCCCACCAAATTGGTGTAATCGCTGCACAAACGTGCAAATCCTAACCTAGGGTGAGTGGACTCCGGATTAGATCTGGCTGCTTAAGCATTCCTCACTAGATCAAGAATCTGCTGGGCGGACATAAAAAATCCATCCTGGGGAGTAGCACTAGATTGACCGGCGCTGGGACGACTAGGTCTAACAATTTCTCTTCCTTTAGAAAGAAAGAAAGAAGAAGAAAAAGATTATTTACCAAATGAATATTAAGCAATCTTGGAAGATAAAACAAGGAATCATAAAGAAAATAGGATGAATCGGTACGAAGACTCGAATTAAATCCTTAGGCACGACTCCTAAGAAGGACTTAGGATGATGATCCTTGTTAAATTATTCTACATTGTTCCGAAGTTTGGCTCTGATACCAAGCTATGACGCCCCACCTCTTTACCCACGCTAGCCAAGAACATTACGGTGTAATGCTGTCAACTAGCGCGGAGAATAAGGCTGTTGAGGAGCGACCATCCGTGTAATTGCTTTGTGTGAGTACCGGTATGCCAGATAAAAATATAACTTTTCAGAAATCCGACATACCGACACAAACTCAAAGCTACTACACATTGGCTATATGTAATCTTCGAAAACAAATATAGAAATAAACATAACACAAATCAGTCGCGGATAATTCATATCACAAAGGCGGAAATAGATATGAATATATATAACACATAAAAGTGTTCATTGGAGTAGTGGTCAAACAAGAACCACAATATCACAAAAGAATGGTTACAAGAGCTAGACAAAAGAATATGTATACATCAATGAGTCTATATCTCAAAGGCATACAACAAAAACTACTAATCTAAGTAGTTAGCCAAAAGTTAGGATGATAACCCTAGAAGCGAAGTCAAGCCAAAGCACCTGTAACATCTCGGTCTGACCCGAGTATTATTTAATAAGAAAATAATAAACGGATCTGTCTAGCTATAAATATCAGATGAAATGATATAGAATAAGAGATATGACTAAACACATAATAATCACAATGCCAAGCTGTGATAAATAAGTAATTGAAAATCAACAAGAGATTAATCAATATCACAAAAATCTTCTCAAAGATCAAAAGGATGTCATACTCCTTATTTCATTCACCAAGCCACAAATATTGACAACATATAAATGCCAATCATAAAATTGGTGAAATTCAAATTCTAGGAATCATCGATAGAAATCCAGGAATCACAAAAAAAGGGGAGGCTAGTAAATATATGAGCTTACCATCATGTCCCATAACCACTAGCTTAACTTAAATATTTACAACAAATTGTAGGTCTCCACTAGAAAATTGTCACAAGAGATTCAATCAAACAAGTCCAAGAATTAACCGACGAAGCAAACGCAAGCGTTTCATACCACTCGTTTTCCTAAGTCGTTTAATTGGATTTCTCATACAAGTAAGGTAAAGGTTTATATATACTAATAGATTGGAAAACGGTTTAAGAAACGAGCTTTGTAATAAAATAGTGTTGAAATCGTTCTGAAGAAAGGGTTTTGATATTTACTACCAGTATTGAAAACCTTTATATTTTGAAGTGACAAATCACAAAAATGACTGTAAAACAATCAATCACTGAAATTCACATTCGAAGAGGTGAATAAAATACATAGAAATCGATATGAAATCCATCAAAATGGACATTTCGAAAATTCTCAAAGAAAATGTCATCAAATTCGATAATAAATGATAACAACAAAAGGGAAACGAAACGAATCGATTAAAGTTGGAAATTCAACAAAATAGGCAATATAGGCAAAAGTGGCAAATAGGAGTAGGTCGGTCAACCGGACTCCCTGAGTCGGTTGACTGAACAAAAGATGGAAGTGCTCGGGTAGCAGGTTGATCGACCGGACCCTGAGCTCGGTCGGCTGGAGCCTGTAACTTGCACTACCAAAACAGAGGCAGGAAGTGCTCGGGTAGCAGGTCCGTCGGCCAGATACAGAGCTCGGTCGACCGGTGCCTGTTGCCAGCACTCCCATGCCTATCTAATAAATGCAATTCCCTTCCCAATTGCTATCGATCGAGCAACGGCACTAAGGATTTACGCCAATCGACTACCCGGCCATAGAAGCTCTTCGGTTCATCACCAAAAACATGATCAAGACATCAAAGCTATGATTTTTAAAGAATTGAACCCAAAACACCAAAAATTGGAATATTCACCAAATCAATCCAAACCAAAAGCAATTGTACAAGAATAAGCGTTAGGAATTCATACCTAACAATCGAAGATAGTTATTGACTAAGATGTGAGATAAAAATCTCACCTTTTCACAAAAACAACGAAGAAGAAGCTTGAAAGCAAAGGGAGAATCAACCACTCTTCAACACAACCAAAACGAGCTTGAATCTATGCTCAAAAAGAAGAAAGTTCCCAAAGTTATATATAGGAATTGCTGAAATTGATAAGAGAATGAGTTGGAGAAGAAGAAGAAGAGGCTTACCAAAGTTTCTTCCATTAGTTTGGAGCTAGAGCTTGATTTGCAAAAGAAAACTAGGGTTTGGAGTTTTAATTTCCCGTTCCACTCACCATTAATCTCTTTAGAACTAAAAAGTAGAGGAAGAGGGAGTGAATGAAGAGGGGTTTTCAGTGTGGAGTATTAAGTTAGAACATTGGGCTGAACCCAAACCCAAAGTGAAAAAGTGGCAAAAATCAACTTACTCCAAACATATCGAAGCTTGTACTCAAAAAGGTTGCAAACGGCATTTTGAAGTCAACGGAAGGGGTCTCGAGTCCCAATTCGACTGTTTGCAAAAAGTAGCTTTTCGGACTAAATTCCGAGTATCGATAAAATATTTAAATAAAATATTTAAATATAAAATCGATAAATATGCGGGTTGTTACATGATATATGTATAATTTATCTAATAAACCACATTCGGCACTAATATAACTCTTTCCTATTCAAATTTGACGATTAGTTAAATATAATTGTTGACATCCAACTATCAAATTATGAAGGTAGCGTGAAATATGAAATTCATCCATGTTATAATAAGTAAAATCCAAGTTTCACAAATTTTAGCATAGGACAAAGAAAAAAATTACCTAATGAAAGGTCTCCAAAAATAATTGGTGTACTAATCGCCTATTGATAGGATTGGATGAATCATTAATTTAAGAAGAAACTCCAATTCTATCAGAAAAGGGATAAATTCGCTCCTAGTCTATAGTATAATCATATTATATTATATTTATATATGTATGTATGAACACTTACACTTACACTAAGCAAATTAATAAATATGCTTAAATCATACAAAATATATACTACGTAGAAAAAATAAAAACTTACCGCGGTGATGTATATTGAACCATCTAACTTCCATTTGATAATCAAATTAACCACATACTATATTACTATTAGAAAATTTTAATTTATTGATAACTTAATTTAATTTAAATCAATATATTTCCCCTTTTTAAAAAAAATTCCTTTAGTAACTAAAATAAATTAAATAAGTTTATCGTACAATTTCATCACAAAATTCCTTATATAATTTTCTTCCAAAATCATCTATGTAAAATAATGTTAACATTATTCTACATCGCCAAATATTTTTAAACTCTGAAATTTTATAACTAAACAGTTAACAATTATATATATATATATATATATATATATATATATATAGACACATATGCAGTTAAATAGATTCGAAAGTAATAAAAGAGATAATCACCTCCAGAATCGAACCCACACCACTCGAATCGCGACAGCCACCGCGTCGCCCTCCCACTGCCTCGACGTCATCCATCGCAACCCACTGCCAAACCGCGTGCTCCTCCAAGCTTCTGACCGAGCTCGACCCTTAAATCCTAAACTAGCGCTGCGAAAAGACAAGGTCGCGACCCCTCACGACTACGCTTCCCATCCCAATCGCCATCACCTCCGCCGATAGAACTCCTACAGCCACAGCAAAGTTCACCGCCTATTGCTGTCCTCACCTCGCGACGCTCCACTCCTCGCCCAAAATCAATCGCACCCCCAAATCAACGCCATGACCCGAAGTTATAACTTCCCCAATTTGATTTCGAAAACCCTACATGATTGCGGCCGCCATAAATCTCGAGAAGGCTTCGGCCGGTCTTTTGTTTTTTAAACGAGGTGGAAATCGAATGTGTAAGGAGGAGGTTTCGGCTTACAGAAGAAGGAAGACGCGGCCATTAATTTTTTTTATTTATGCGTTCGAATTCATTAAAAATAATGGTGCGCGAAAATGAAATTGAAGGCTCGAATTTTGGCTTCCAGAAGAAGGGTAAGAAACGTGCGTGGAAAGCCAAAGGAAATGTACTGAAATGAACGTAATATAGTGCCTTGAAAAGAAATGGGAAAGTGTTTGACGTGAAAGGATTTGGCTGTTTAAACAATGCCTTAACTTGATTCAAAATTAAATTTAAATCGACCCGAATTTTCGATAGAGATTTAAGCGCGTTTATATGTCGTACACTCACACACTAACACCGATCAATACGAAATTTGAAATCCGATAATAATTCAATATCACAGACCCAATGGAACTGGTTTCTTCAAATTCCGAGACTGTGCCTCGGAAGGCTATTTTTAAATTCAATTTAAAACGATAAAATTTTAAAACCGAACCAACCACTGTTAAATTCAATTTTACAACTTCTATTATCCTCTGTACTATCAATATAAATTTTACAAGCCTTCAAATTATATTCAACAGGTTTAAAACTCCAGGTTCAACAATTCACCCAACTTTACTTATTTAATTTAATAATTCAATTATCAAATAAATTTTGATATTCGTAATTCAAGTTAAAATTACTCTATTGAATATTTAAAATCAATGAAATAATATGATTTTAAGTGCTCGAAAATTTCGGGTCGTCACATTCCTCCCCCCTTAAAAGAATTTCGTCCCCGAAATTACTAGTTAGGAAGAACAGTCCAATACCCGTTTACTTATCTCCAAAACCAAACAAATCAACATCTAACCAACTATCTTTTATAAAAGACCCATTATCTTCTTATTAACTTCTTAAACTTTTCCCTAGTCCCAACCAACCTTACTTATTCAACTATTCAAATTCTAATTCAAAACCAATTTTCAAATTTTCAAATTTTCTCAAAAATTTTCTAACTCTCTAAATTTCCGAAAAATTTCGTCAGCGTCTCCTTTGCGCGGCTAGCTCGGTACAACTACAAAATGGCTCTACGGCCTCCCAAATCCAAAAAGAAAACAAAAAGGCCTAGTGGCTCTATCCAAATCCCAATCAAATTTCATACCAAATTTAAATACATACCTTTTTGTCGAGCATTTCAAATTTATCTTCTTGAAATCAAAAACCAATTCTCCTTTCCCTTTTATAATACCTGCATATCCTGCTTAGCACTAATATCCATTCACAACATTCCAAAACATTTTATCCACTTTCTCACAAAATGCCAATATCTATTCATTCCAATATTGACTTAAATTACATTGGTAGTATCAATTTCCATTTAAGACTTCACTATTCCCTCTAAGGTTTAGTTTAAGCATTTTATATGCTCCTTATATTTATTTTCATCTTCCACTTTAGTTTATATCTATTTCTATTCAACTTGATTCTTTCATTTTCATGCGAATTCAATTTATTTCAACTTCAAATGTTAAATTTTATTTTTCATTTATAACTAATTCATGTCATTATTTTAATTAGTCTCATTCACTAACTTATTTCAATTTCTAGTTTTGAAATTGTTTTGTCGGTAATAAATTTTCCAAAATTTTCGAAAAATTTTCTAACTCTAAAAATTTCTGAAAATTTTTGGCAGAGTATCCTTTGTACGGAGTAGCTTTTGGAATTTGACAAAAGAGATAAATATATATACATCGACCTACACGGTCGGAAAAACCAAAAACAATTCATATTTTCTATTTTAATTGCGTAGGCGTACCTTATTTAGCATTTTAAGCAAGCAGCTTATTATTTTTAGCAAATAGCCCAACCCAAATCCAGCCATACGGCTTCCAGGTACCTGTACTTACTCAATTTAAAGATGTAAGTGCCATATAAATGAAGTTTAACTACATTTCACTTGTTTGCAATAGTTACACACATGAATTCTAAAAGAAAATCATACCAAACATTTTTCCGTAAACAATTTATATAGTTTCCATGCTAATTCAATTGTTTCAATTATTTTATAACCATTTTCAGTCAGTTTGAATGGTTTAACACTCAATCACCAACATTCAATTTATTCTTAAGCAAACTCAATTCATATTTAGTTCCATTGCTCTCAAAATCAATTTATTTCTCTCCTATTAATTCATAGAATTTTAATCACTTCCATTTACATCCAATGATATTTATTCTATGCAAATTTGACAAAATCTATGTGAACAAACAAATATTTATGTTTTATAACCAATGTAAATGGGTTTCAACTCGATTTATACTTAATTCTATTGCATTTTCAAATTTATTCACAATCTATATATTTTCATTTCCCTTGCATTTTAAATTTGAAACGATTCACTTGCATTTTATTTTATTAACCCAACTATTTCATTTAAAACCATTAACAATTTAGATTCATTTTAATTACCAATTAAATTTCTTTTTTTTATTCCATTCACAATCATTTATTTAGCTCGACACATCCCATTTAAATTTCATTTACAATCCATTTATTTACATTTCATTCCATATTTGTCTATTCCAAACTATTTTATTTAGCTCGAAGACAATCCAAGCTATTTCATTAAATAACCATTTCTCAACTTATTTAAACCACATTTCATTTGATACTTATTTATTCTATCATTTATTTATTTAATTTCATTAATTTATCCACTTTCACTTAAACCATTCTAATAAACTTGAAACATTCATTTTCCTTATTATCTCAAGTTATTTCAATCCCTTAATAATTTAAATGGTTTACAACTATTTATTTAAGCATTTTCATTCCATTAAATATTATTGGCAACTCACCGAATTTTATTTCAATTAAAATTTATTTTCACTTGATTTAAAACCGATCCAATATTATTAAACTTTGTTTAAGTTGAATTAAATTCAACTCTCTTCCATCTATTCAGCTTAAGTCAATTACTTCAATTTATTCAAATTTTACACTTAAGCCCATTCTCATTTTGCACACAAAGTTTTCCTTTCAATTTATCTTGATTCTATTTTAATCCAATTCCATTTCCATCAACAAATTTATTTGATCAATTATTATACATTTTAGCTTTCTAGATTCAACTCAATCAATTTATTACTTGACTATTCCCAATTTATTTCCACTTAGTTGGATTTTATTTTCAATCCAATCCATTACTATTTAAACCCATTCCCCTTTTTATTCTATACTTTTCAAATTATATTTATTTTCTTAACACTTCAAGTCAAATTTGAATTAATAACTCAAGTTCTGATTCTACCATTCACTTTTAAGTTACCATCCAATTTATTAACTCACAATTCAGCTTCATTCTCAATTACTTTCACTTCATCAGCAATTTGAATCAATTTTAATTTATAACTTGAATTTATTTCCAAACTTCATCATAAACTCACAATTCAATTTCATTAACTAATTTATTATCTAATTAGTTCTTCCCTTATTTACAATCCAACACTTGAATTTTTTTTCCCCAAATATCACTTCATTTTATTTTCTTAAGTTCAATATACTTTATAATTCAAGTTTGGATTTTCTTCTCATTTTTCAATTCATCAAAATATATATTTTGGGCTTTGTATTCCATTTTCAATTTAATAAGTCGCAACTTATCGTTTTATACAATTCTATTTCATCATAAGCTTGAATATATTCGTCTTTTATTTTTAACTCAAGCCTATTTTATTCCATGCATTTTTAATTCTTTTATATGCTATTCTGATTTATTTAACTCAATCTAACTCTTACCCAATTTATTTCTTATCCAACTTATTTTCCAGTTATCCAGGTAAGAATTTAATTCCATTCATTAATTAAATTGAATTCTTATTCCAATTCAATTTTACTTTAACTCGGATTTATTTAACTCAATTCGATTTCAACTTAATTCGAATACAACTGGATATTATTTTAGCTTATTCAATTAATTTCAATCCAGTCAAATTTTTATTTCCAAATCCAAGTTAATTTCATTTTTAACTTTTTTTTTAAATTCACATTCCAACATTCAAAGCTTATATTTCCTTCCCGATTTAAAATCATCTCAATTTATAAGCTTACAACCTATTTCGTCAGGATATCCCTTTTTAAACACCCGGCTTTTGGTTTAAAATCATTTTGAATTCTCCAACATCTCAAATCACATTTCTCAAAAGTTAAACCAATCCTGTTTTATTCCCAACAAATTTCTTTTGAGACTTTCAAAAACAACTAGCTTTTCTGAACGAATAAATTTTTGGCAGCAATCCGTCACTTAGAAATTTGAAAATGAATACTGATGATGCGGCCATCATCATTAGAATTATTTTCCAATAATCCAAGTGATTTCAATGCTATATTACTTCCAAAATCCATTTATAACAATTTCCTTTCAAAAATATCTCCAAAACAATTATGCTATCATTTATCTTCAAAACACTTCCAAAATCTCCGGGATTTAAATTTCCAAATCCTGCATTAAATCAATTTTACTATAATTTTATTTGCATAGCTTATGCTCATACAAATTCTTATTTGGTTATATTTTAATTTTATAAATTTCATTTATAATTCATATTTATAACTTTCATTTTATAATGAATTTATTTCCTTAACCTTTGGTTACGTTTTCAATTTCTAGTTAAATTTTCACTTAACAATGATAATACTTAAATATTATCCATCCTAACATCCAAACAACCATATATTAGATAAAATAGCTTACAAAACTTTTCTTTATATCAAAATATATTTTTGGGTAAAATTATTTCATTCACCCACATTTAAAAACAATATCGTGTCAATTGTTCTATTTAAGTGTTTAGAAACCCTTTCGATACAGTTGTCCAGACTGTGCCGATGAAGGTTCATATGCCACTCAATAAACCAACCAACACAATATTAAAATAATTTATATTCACTAACAAATAGGCGCTCATATATATTAATATGCTCAAACTCATTCTAGAGTACTATAGACACTATTTTATGAGTAATTCCCACCAGAGCCAAGGTTATCGCCAACCTATGCTCTGATACCAACTGTAATGACCCACAAATCCGTACCCCTTGAGTTAACACTATTCTACCTAAATCAACTCAAGTTGTACAGAAATACGAACCATTTGGATTAAAGAAGAAGTGGTAGAAGAAGAAAATAGAAAACAATAACAGAATCTAACCATCGCAACGGAATAAAATATGATAGATAATAAATATTCTTTACTCAAACATCAAATATCTTTGTTTATATATTACATCATCAGAGTACATCAATCACAGCTCAACATCAATGTCATACAATGAATACACAACAACTCAAGATACACAACAACTTAAACACAGCAGAATAATATATATACATGTACGGGAGTACGTATCGTCGTCCAGCTCGTCTCCTGAGCTCCACAACATCATATCCTGTATTCTATAATACTCGGTCTGACCCGAGCATTACAGTTAAATAACACCCGAGTCAGTCTGGAATACCAGCGTGAGAAAATCACACCCAATCGATTATTAAAGTTTCAAAAATCCTTTGAAAAAAAAAGCATCTCGTAAGACCACGCCACAAAAAAACATGTCGGGTTTTTACCTTACGATAGCTAAAACAATTTTTATAGAAATCCTCTGATATTATAATAGGGTCTATATACAAATACTTATAAAATAGCCAAAATTGTTACATTCATTAAATTCCAGCTACTAGCCACAGAGTGGGTAATACAAACAAAACTCGTACAAGGCTCGTAGGGGGAATGGATTTCCAACTAATGACTAGGCACTGGGGTACCACCTGCCACAGTACGGGGCCTAGATCACCGTACCGAGAAGTACGCCCGCTCCCCCGCAACACAAGGCCAGAACCATCCCTTACTGGACAGTCCCGAGTGAGATCACCCCACGGTTGGGATCAGCAACTGCCCACTAAGCCAAAAAATAAAAAGGGACATCTAGACTGGAATGGCCTCTCCCTGCTTGGGTGCTACCCACCTAGCCTTGCTGCATAACCCCTGATTTTCAATCATTCCCATTTGATGAGGCTTGAGGCAAAGCGTTACCTTTTTAGAATATATCCCTTAGAATGCCCATCGTCCACCTGACGATGTTTCGCAAGCATTCATCCATACAAGTCCGTCCTGCGTTCGAACGGAACCGAAGGCACTATTCCTACTACATCCATTTTGGAAATATCCTCAGGATTAGTAGCGACTAGCCCTTGCACTTCACTACTCCATCTTCAAATCCAAAATCATTTTCACGAAACGTACAAACCGGATCGAAGTGGTTTTCAAGAAATAAATCTCGATCCCGGTCTCTTCGAAACGATCAAAGCATTGTCCAATATTGATAGTCGGTTGTTTAACTATTAATTAATATGCATAAACATCCATCAACCAATAAATAATTTCCCAAATTATTTATTTATCTCAAAATATCTTTACAAGATAAATTTCTATTTTCAACCCTTTGAAAACAGTTTTCAAATCATTCTCTTCCCATTGGAAAGAATTTCCAAATATTAATTTTCACTGGAAACAACCAAGCACATTTAGATTTCGAAAATAATTTAAAACTCTTTATTTTAACTTATCCTTTAAGACATTTAAATCAAAAATTACTTTAATACTTTATTAAAATATATACTTTAAAATGACACTACTTTATAAAATATAAAACTAGATTTTCTCTTTTAAAACAAATACCAAGTCATTTTAAAATATGTACTATTATAATAGATTAAAAGAAAATATTTACTTAGAAATAATATATTTACTAAAACATGCTTTTTGAAACAATATTAAAATTGTTAACTTATATTTAAAAATTTACTTTGAAAACGTAGTTGGCTATCCAGGAAAAATTCCAATTTCAAGCATATAAATCAATTTCTCGAATTGATTTCCAATTTATTCTATTTGAAATAAATTTCTTTGCTTGCTCGGTTCATTTCAAAATTAATTATGGACTTTATATATTTTTTTTTATTATTATTATTTACTGTTTGATTTTAAATCTTTTAACTGAAATATACAAATTTCAGGCTTTTCCCATTTCTTCTTTGTTCCTTTCAAAATTTAAAATCTTAGATTTAAAATAAATGTTCTGTTCTTTTAGATATTAGCGTTGGAGTTTACAATTCATTAACTTTCTAGTAATTCAAAAATCTCCATTCCATATTCAAGATTTATTAATTAGAATTCTTATGCCACTTTATTTTATTTTTATTTCATTCTTAAATTTTATTCAAATTTACATAATTATTTTACTTACAAATTCACTCCCTTTCTTTTCTTTCCAAGATCTATGTCATATATTTTTTTCTGAAAATTCATTATACCCAATTATCCAATTCAAACCATAGCATTCAATATTTCAACATAATCCATAATAAGATATCATATTATCATAACAGGGTAATTTGAATAATTTAAATAAATGTTGAGGGATCCAGTTGGATCCCTCCAACCTGTTTTCCCTGCATCCACAGATGTTAGCACAATATAGTATACCAATTACAAAATATCATACTATATCACATCGATCAATTCAACCATTCAAACAATTATTTAAATTTATTCATTTAAATTTAAATCTTAAATTCACTGAGCGAGATTAACTCACCTTTAACGTTTGCAATCCGACCCAATTCGTCTTGCTTCCTTCAAATTTTTACCTTGTATAAACATTAGAAGTTTTATTAATATTCGAGTCCAATTGAACCATCTAACTTACATTTGATAATTAAATTACCCACAAACTATATTACTATAAGAAAATTTTAATTTATTGATAATTTAATTTAATTTAAATCAATATATTTCCCTTTTTTTTAAAAAAAATCCTTTAGTAACTAAAATAAATTAAATAAGCCTATCGTACAATTTCATCACCAAATTCCTTATATAATTTTCTTCCAAAATCATCTATAAATGTGTAAAATAATGTTAACATTATTCTACATCACCAAATATTTTTAAACTTTGAAATTTTATAACTAAACAGTTAACATTTTTTTTATATATATATAGACACATATGCAGTTAAATAGATTCGAAAGTAATCAAAGAGATAATCACCTCCAGAATCGAACCCAAACCACTCGAATTGCGACAGCCACCGCGTCGCCCTCTCACAGCCTCGACATCATCCATCGCAACCCACTGCCAAACCGCATGCTTCTCCAAGCTTCTGACCGAGCTCGACCCCTAAATCCTAACCTAGCGCTGTGAAAAGACAAGGTCGCAACCCCTCACGACTACGCTTCCCATCCCAATCGCCATCACCTCCGCCGATAGAACTCCTACAGCCACAACAAATTTCGCCATCTGTTGCCGTCCTCACTTCGCGATGCTCCACTCCTCGCCCAAAATCAATCGCGCCCCCAAATCAACGCCATGACCCGAAGTTATAACTTCCCCAATTTGATTTCGAAAACCATACATGATTGTGGTGCCATAAATCTCGAGAAGGCTTCGGTCGATCTTTTTTTTTAAACGAGGTGGAAATCAAATGTGTAAGGAGGAGGTTTCGGCTTACAGAAGAAGGAAGACGCGACCATTTTTTTTTATTTATGCGTTCGAATTCATTAAAAATAAGGGTGCGCGAAAATGAATTTGAAGGCTCGATTTTTGGCTTCCAGAAGAAGGGTAAGAAACGTGCGTGGAAAGCCAAAGGAAATGTACTGAAATGAACGTAATATAGTGCCTTGAAAATAAATGGGAAAGTCTTTGACGTGAAAGGATTTGGCTGTTTAAACAATGCCTTAACTTGATTCAAAATTAAATTTAAATGGACCCGAATTTTCAATAGAGATTTAAGCGCGTTTATATGTCATACACTCACACACTAACACCGATCAATATGAAATTTGAAATCCGATAATAATTCAATATCACAGACCCAATGGAACTGGTTTCGTCAAATTCCGAGACTGTGCCTCGGAAGGCTATTTTTAAATTCAATTTAAAACGATAAAATTTTAAAACTGAACCAACCACTGTTAAATTCAATTTTACAACTTCTATTATCCTTTGTACTATCAATATAAATTTTACAAGCCTTCAAATTATATTCAACAGGTTTAAAACTCCAGATTCAAAAATTCACCCAACTTTACTTATTTAATTTAATAATTCAATTATAAAATAAATTGTGATATTCGTTATTCAAGTTAAAATTAATCTATTGAATATTTAAAATCAATGAAATAATATGATTTTAAATGCTCGAAAATTTCGGGTCGTCACATAATGCATTTGAAAGAAATGGTCCTATTTCGAATAAGAGTTGTTTGAAATATAAGGGAATTTGTTTTGAATTAAAACCAACGGTGGTTTAAATTTTAAAATTTGGCTTGGTGGGCCAAGGAGTAAATATGTATGTATGTGTGGATATACATAATATCAAAGATGGTTTGAAATAAACTCTAAATGTTGGGTTTTGAATTTGGAATGTGATGTAAAACCCAAAGTGATAAGTTTTTGAACTTATAAGTAGGAAGATTATTAGTATGAAGTTAAATAAGTTTCAATGATCAACCTGATTTGGAAATTTCAAGATGAAATTAAAATTAACTTGGGAAGCTAAATGATTGATTTGAAATGGGGAGTTTGTATGATCTCAAAATGGGTTTGAGATCTGGAAATTGGAAATGGATGGATGTTTAAAAATAATTAGAATAATACCATCCTGTTCTTATTAAAAATCTTTTAAGCTGAAATTGATTTTTTTAAATAAATGAAGAAATGGATTGTGGTGATATATCCATTATAGAGATAAATAAAATTTAACTTAAATTTAAAATTAAGATATGGAATTCCTTTGAACTTAAGATTTGAATGTTAAGAAATGAATTTGTAAATTAAAATTGTTTGAAACTCTTACTTGAACCTTGTATTGAGTTAAGTAAAGATAATTTAAAATGGAATCATTTTGGATTTAAAATTTGAATGTTTAAGATAAAACTTCAATGGTTTGGTTTCAAAATTGAAATTTGATGATAAATTGAATTTCAAAGATTTAGTTGTTCAAAAAGGGATTTGAATTATTGTTTGAACTCTGAAATAGGTTAAAAATGGAATTTGGATCCAAAATTTAATGGTTTTAAAAATATAAGTTGATTTGATTTAAAGGATTAAATCAACATTTAAAAATTTAACTCGAACTTATATAATTCGGGATGGTTTAAATTTGAAATTTGAATTGAATTAGTTCAAATTAAATTCAATTTGAATTAGTCAGAATTGTGATTGAAGATGAATAAGTTTAAAAAATTAAAATGGAAATTTTGAATTGGATTGATTTGAAACGAAATTGAAGTTGAATAAGTTCAAATTCAAAAAGGAACTGAGATGGTTTGAAATTCAAGTGGGTTCAACATGAAGTTAGTCCAAATTGATTTGAATAATTTGGAATTGTAAATTAAAGTTGAACGGGTTTAAAATCATATGGAATTTAATTTGAATTTGGAAAGAAATTGAGACTAATTCAACTTGAGTTGGGATAAATCAAGTTCAAGGGAAATTGGAGTTACTCAAATTGGAATTGAGTCAATTCGAATTGATGTGGAAATTTAAATTGAATTGATGGGAATGGAGATTGGAAATTAAACAGTTTGGCTCTGGTCTATTTTCAAATAAATTATTTTAATATAAACTGTTTTAAATCTATTTTCCAAACTATTTACTATACAACTTCTCTTTTTAAAACCCAAGGCTATTTTATACTTATTTTGCAATTATTTTTGAAGCTATTTAACTATTTTACAACTGTTTTATAAACTAATTATTATTTCTCAACTGCTTTATAACTGATTACTATTTTACAACTATTTTACTGTTATTTAAAATTTCTACAACTATTTGACTATTTTCCAACTATTTTACAATTACTTAACTATTTTACAATATTTTACAAACTAATAATTATTTTCAACTATTTATCTATTTAAAAAAAAATTCAAGCTATTTTCTAAAATTAAGATGGATAGAGTTTAAACTGTTTATGATTGAATATCAATTTGAGATAAGAATTGGGGTGATAATCCAAATAAGGATTTAAGCAATTGTGAGAAAGTGAATGAAAATCAAAGTGAATGTGAATAGAAAGAGAATTGATTTAGCTAATAATCAATAAAGATAAATACGTAGGATGTACGTATATCATTCTATTCGCATAGTGATTTAATCCAAATTCGGGAACAGGATTTCGAGATAGTATATCAATCTGAGTTGGGATTTCTCACTCGATTTTCGACGGCGAACCTGGATATGGATTGTTGATTGGTTCTGGATATTCTCTATCACACATATGATTATGCAAGGAGAATGACGGTTTCTGATCAAGAAACCAGATCTGAGTCCGGACTAGGAAGTCGGGTGGAAGGTACTAGTTCAGAAGTGAAATTATGTGATCGAATGAGCGATCAGGTTGGTATAGCGTACGGATGATATGTGTACATCGTACGGGCTTGAATGAGATTGATAATGGGAAATTTAGGATAGGAAATGTGAAATGATTTTTAAAATGAAAGGTATATTTTGTGAAATATACAATGAAGTAAAATGCAAATCAAATATTTCCATGATTAAAGGTTCACTTTATAATGAAAGGAAGTGAGAAATCAAATTCAAACATTTGATTTGGAATAAACAAAGTTATGTATCATTGTTATATAAGATAAATCTCCCCTTGTTGAATTTATTGACGGAAGAAAAGGGTTTTTGAAATATTTGAAGTACAAAAGGAATTTTGTACAAGTTTGAAATGATCCAAAGTTTGAAAGATTATATATATCTGAATATATATATAAAGGATCTTATGAGGATTTTGGAAAAAGGTTTTGGGAACCTTTGGATTTGGAAAGGCTTTTGATTTTTAGGTAAAATCAATATTAAAATTTTAAAAGCCTAGTTTGAGAATTATCGATTTTGGGATAATCGATTTTGTAAAGAAGCCTTGTATGAGATCATACTAGATGTATGATTTGAAAGATACTATATGTGTATAGTATAAAGTGTTTTGATGATGGCTCTGGGGAAAAAGGCGCTCCCTTGAAATGAACTTCTTAGGAGTGCCACCAAGTGGTGCTGCCTTGAGACCCAATTGGGGGTTCTAAAGTTGATCCCGTGAGGAGTTCGGACAAAACTAGTTCCTGGGGATTATGAGTAGTGTGTACCATAGCGAAAGTCATGTGTGTCGTTGAGAGCCAACAGTCTGCGTGTGATTTTATATCAGTAGACTGTGAACTACGGTAACATAGCAAAAGTTGTGTATGCAGCTGAGAGCCAACTGTCTGCGTTTGATTTTGTATCGGTCGACTGCGACCTATGTAGGAGTGGATAAGTTTCATTTTGACAGCGAAATTCGTGTGTGCCGCTGAGAGCCAACAGTCTGCGTTTGATTTTATATCGGTAGACTGCGATCTGTTGTGGGTTCCATGGTGTAATCGAGGGGGCGGAGTGCCTATAGTTACATTTACTTTTGCTGCGATGGCGGCGTAACCCAGGATGTAACTCTGACCATGGATGGGGGTGATGATTTCCAGAGCATTCTCACCAAAGATATTTCCTCTATTTTCAAAATGTTTCCTATATTTTCATAAGATTTTCGATAAAATTATTTTACAGAGTATTTTCACTGGGTGTTGAAAATGGGTCTGCTAAGTACTTATAGATTTTCAGTCCTACACCTGATCAACGTGTTTGCACAAAAAATTGGCAAACACCTCCAAGTCGTATGAGTTAGTTGATTTTATGTTGTTTTTAGTGATTTGGCTGATTTATGCAAATATATAAAAAGAAGGGACTAAACTGTAAAAGACACACAAATTTATAGTGGTTCTGCCAGAACGTGCCTACGTCCAATTTTTATGTTATTCTCCTTTTCTCTTCCGATTATAAGTACAAAGTTTTGATTACAAGTAACTGAAAGTTGTTTGAAAGTTCTATCCGTGCTTGAGCTCTCAAACTTGTTCCCCACTGTTGTACCCCTGCCCCTCTATTTATAGAATGAGGCTGGGGGCAAGGGTCTTGGATATATATAGCTGCCGGTGGGCCTGGGCTGATGCAATCTGGCCTGGAAGTGTTGGTTCGGTACGCCTTGATCCGGTGGTAGATGGTTGGAGGGGTTGGTCCGGTGAGGCCTTGGACCGGTGGAGGTTGACTGGTGGTGAGGGTTGGAGCGACAGTTGGTTCGGTAGTATGTTGGCTCGGTGGTATGCCGGTTCGGTAGTGCATGGAAAGATGGTTGGCTCAGTAGTGGGAGGAGGTAGCTGGTTCGGTAGCAATATGGTCCGGCCATGCTTGGAGGTGAGGTTTGGACCGGCAGTGCTTGGGAGTGGAGGATGGATGGTTCGGTTATATCTCCTTTATACGAACTCCGATTAACCTGAAATTTGAAACATAGCCTTTCCTAGTCCTTATCATCATTTTCAATCAATTTCGTCTGGATCGGAGCTCAACCAGATTTTGGCGATATCGATCGTAGCCTTGATCCCAATCGATCTCCAACCCCGATATTCAACATTCCTTGCCAATTTGTTGATATTCCAGTTTTGACCAAAAATGGGATAACACTTTACCCCCCAAAATATGCCTTGCGATAGGAAGGCGTGTTTTGTAATGCCATGAGCTGGATGTTCATATCCTGTTGATGTCCTGCAAAGGAATTTACAGTTTTATATGACCTCAAATGACGATTGTTCGGGATCGAGATATTTGAGATGAAGTGCGACCGTTCATGGTCAAGCGCCTAACTTCAAATGACGATCGTTCGGGATCGAGCCATTTGAGGTGAAGTGCGACCGTGCGCGGTCAAGTGGCAGACCTCAAATGACCACCGTTCGTGATCGAGCCATTTGAGGTGGGGTGAGTTGTGCCGTTCGAGGTGAGTTGTGTCCGTTTGAGGTCGAGTGCCGTTCGAGGCGAGTTGTGACCATTCGAGGTCGGGTGTCGTTCGTGGCGAATGAGTGTGCCAGGGGGGACTTAATATTATCAGTGCCGGAGTTATTGTTTGGGGGAGTTTCCGAAATTCGGCAGTTCACTGCCATGCAAGAGGTGTTCGTGGATCATTCGTGATCCAACGGGCATGCAAGTAGATTTTTTTTCCGTAGAATTGTAAATATTAAAGCAATAATCATATGAACCTTACATCAGAAATGTCCTAACAGGCATAATTTAAATGTTCAAATCAAAATCAAAGCAAAAAGCAAAATGAAGATGTTAAAGCGTAAACTCTTACTATAACGCGGTCGGTAGTCATTCAGAGCATGCCTATGGATCGTGTGCGATCGCTCACATGTGTAAATGATTTAACCGCGTTAGTGAGAGGTTTACAACTTGTTCATCGTTATTTTAATCAAGCAATCAATGGATAATCAAACGGTGCCCGATCCAGGGTCACCTCTAGCTGATGTAGACGGTGGTCGCTTTGGCTCCAGTGCTGGAGTTCGCCTCCTCACATACTTAAGGAGCATACCGTTCCTGATATGCCCTTCCACCTCGTCCTTCAAATGCCTACAATCATTAGTGTTATGACCGTTCAATTCATGAAATACACAAAACTTGTCTGATTTTCTTTCGTCAGAAGTTGGATCCCTTTGCATAGGTCTATGATACGGAACCTGCTCTTTAATATCCTGATAAATTCATTCCAGACTCTCATTCAGCTCAGAGTAAGTGGTGAATCGCGGCTCCCTCCGTTGCCGCTTTGACCTATCCCCGTCATTCTCAGTCTTTCTTTTACCTCTACTAGTTTCCGCGCCATTCTCAGGGGGATTTCCTACTTTGATCGCATAAATTTCAATTCCTTCTCCTTCTTCTCTTTCGGCGTTCGCATCCTCAAATCGTAGAAACTGTTCCGCCTCATGATAGAATTCTCCTAGATCCACGGATGGATCCTTAGTTAATGAATTTTTGAACTCTGTTCCGTTAGCTATCCCGGACATGGCCGCTATCATAACCATGGATGGATCTGGTCGATCCACCGAAGCTGCTGCCGCATTGAATCGCGTCAGGTAAATCCTCAAAGTCTCTTCGGTTTTCTGCTTTAGGGTTGCCAAAGTCATTACATTCTTGGGTCTTGTAATGTGGACCCTGAATTGCCTCATAAACCTCTCAATTAAATCATTCCACGTTCTGATGGATCCATTGTCCAATTATCTAAACCACAATGCTGCAATATCTGCCAAGTACAATGGAAAGCACCAGGCCGTAACCTCCTCTGATGCACCCAGAACTTCCATATGCCTCATATACTTCGTTAGATGAACCGTGGGGTCCGTTCTCCCGTCATACATGTCCAGCGATGGTAACTTGAAATCCGGTGGGTTCCTAGCTTGTCTGATTGCTGGAGTAAAAGGACTCCTATTAACATCCTCCAAATCTTCGTTTACCAAACCGCCTCTCATAGCTTTTCTAACCATCTCCGCCAACCTGTCATTGTCTCCGAGATGCAATCTTTGTTCATTACTTTCGACCTGCCCCCCCGAGTCCACGAGGAATTCTGGGATCTGCCCCCTTGATTGAGCGTTCACTCCTCTGCTGCTCTCAGGTTGTGCAGATGCTCCTCTTTCTCTCTCCGAAATTGGATCTATGTTCTCCATGGGTGTGCCTCCTAATCCAGGTGCTATGCCGGATGGTCCTGTTCTGTTCCGAACTCCATCCGCTTCCCTATTCTGTGCTCAAAGTTGCCCAATCTGTTGAAACAAATTCCGAATCTACTCCTCTTGTCTTTTCATCATTGTCTCCATCTCATCCCTGGTGATGAAGACTGAAGTTTGGTTCTCTCCTTTGGAGGCCCCTTGACTCCCTTTGTGCTGACTTCTTTCTGGTCTCTGTCTTCTACTTGTTTTCCTTCCAAGAGCCATAATCTCAGATAGACTTCTGGTTCTTAAAGAGAGTCTCTCAACAAATCTTTACGAGGCATTGATCAAAGCGTTCCTGAGTTGTTTCTCATTGAAAGCACCAAAAATGTTTGCACAAAAAATGGGCAAACACCTCCAAGTCGTATGAGTTAGTTGATTTTATGTTGGTTTTAGTGATTTGGGTGATTTATGCAAATATATAAAAAGCAGGGACTAAACTGTAAAAGACACACAGATTTATAGTGGTTCGGCCAGAACGTCCCTACGTCCACTTTTTATGTTATTCTCCTTTTCTCTTCCGATTACAAGTACAAAGTTTTGATTACAAGTAACTGAAAGTTGTTTGAAAGTTCTATCCGTGCTTGAGCTCTCAAACTTGTTCCCCATTGTTGTACCTCTGCCCCTCTATTTATAGAGTGAGGCTGGGGGCAGGGGTCTTGGATGTATATAGCTGCCGGTGGGCCTGGGCTGATGCAAACTGGCCTGGAAGTGTTGGTTCGGTACGCCTTGGTCCGGTGGTAGATGGTTGGAGGGGTTGGTCCGGTGAGGCCGTGGACCGGTGGAGGTTGACTCGGTGGTGAGTTGGTCCAGTGAGGGTTGGAGCGGCAGTTGGTTCGGTAGTATGTTGGCTCGGTGGTATGTCGGTTCGGTAGTGCATGGAAAGACGGTTGGCTCGGTAGTGGGAGGAGGCAGCTGGTTCGGTAGCAATATGGTCCGGCCATGCTTGGAGGTGAGGTTTGGACCGGCAGTGCTTGGGAGTGGAGGACGGATGGTTCGGTTATATCTCCTTCATACGAACTCCAATTAACCTGAAATTTGAAACATAGTCCTTATCATCATTTCCAATCAATTTCCTCTGCATCGGAGCTCAACCAGATTTTGGCGATATCGATCGCAGGCTTGATCCTAATCGATCTCCAACCCCGATATTCAACATTCCTTGCGAATTTGTTAATATTCCAGTTTTGGCCGAAAATGGGATAACACAGTGTATGACCGAATTTCTGTGAGAACGAAGATGGACTTGTTAAATATCAAGTTATAAAAGTATTTTTATAAAAATTATTTTTTTAATACTATATAGGTTTTAAAGTGTTTTTAAAATGATCAAAGAAAATTTATCTGATTTTAAGCATTTTAATAAATTCTGGCTTCTTTCCTTTTCGAGAACGAAAACATTCAAAGGGGAGAGGAATGTGATAACCAGAATATTTGAACATCTATAAATTGATAAATTAACTGAATTTAATTAATAGAAATACAAGATTTTAGATTGAACAAATAAAATTCTGATTAATGTCTGAATATTCCAGGATTTTAGGCAAATAGATATGAGATAATTTCTTATAATCTAACATTCATTCTATTTCTAAAACAAATAGAATGGGTATTAATTTGACTATATAAATAGGAAGATTCTAAAAAGAATTTGGAATTGGAATTCAAATGTAAACATCTTAGGGATAAATTGGATTTTTATCATTTGATTTATTTTTTAAAAAGTTACATGTAAATAAATTAAAAGAAATTTTAAACATTTAAAACATATTAATACTTAAGACATTTATAAATATATATAAAAATAAATTCAAAATATTATAAAAATAAATATCATAACATATTTTAAGCTTGGAAATTACAAATGTAAGAATATATGCAAGCATTACAATGTAAGCCAAGGATTTAACCTAATTACAAGTGTAAGCAAGCTTTATTATACAATTAACAAGCGTCTAAAATTTGTATATCCTTTTTAATAAAAAAAGGATGAAACTAAATTATATAATCCTCCTCATTTTTCTCTATCGTTTCTTTTAGCAGTCCATTTCCAAAAAAAAAATCAAAGGCTTAAGCTTGCATTATAAACCAGAAAAAATATCAAAACAAGTCAAGACTGGGAACAGATCTGAGGGAATCAAAACTGAATCAAGCTTAGTAAAGATTGAACTCATATACATTTTGCAAGGTCAATTCAGCTGGGATGCAAATTCAACTTAAGAATTCAACCTTGATTCAAATTCTTCCAATCTCATATGCAAGAGCAGTTTCCAGTTTGAAGTTTTCTCTGTTTTCTTAAAAAAAAATAAGAAGGTGAGTATTTCTTAATCTACTGTTATATCTTAAGTTGCATGTAATGATCTTTGAAATATAAAGTGAACTATGATGTGCATGTTTTTTAAAATGATTATAAGTATATATGTTTGTCAATAATCATATACATGACTGGAACAGTAGACAAATTTAAATCCAAACAAATTAAACTTGGTTCAGGCAGTAAATGTTGAAGAAATTTTTGATGAATATTAACATAAATGTTGCCTGATAATTCTAAGATGAACGAATGTAAATATGTATATGAAAATTTTCTAGTTTAAAAGTAAATAAAAAAAAATCAGTTTCAAGTAACAAATCTATTATAAAAATTGTTCTCTATTTACAAATAATAAAGGTGAGTAAAAAATTTCCAATCTGTTTTAGAAATCTGGTTGTATGCAGTAATTTGAAGTGAAGAGTTATAAATGTTCATGTGTTTGGTTAATATGAAATTTTATGTATATTCATTTGAAATAAATGGATGTGTGTGTCTGTATACAGAACATTTGTTCTATTCATGCTGTTTAGTTTTAAGGCTTGATAAAAGAAAATCGTGATCTCCTTCCCTGATGTGTTTGAGGACACATTGTATGAACAAAACTTGTTAGTTATACCATAATATCAGATATAAAAATATTTTTAAGCTAAAACAGTTGCTAGGTTTTCATAGAGAGAGGATGAAGTACAATAAAAATTCCAATCATATAAAATTTCGATTTGAATGATTTCTGTTTTAGGTTTATAATTCGAATTGTAATCGACTACTAGGATTTTTAAAACTAAAATCTATAATTTTAGAGTTTTGATTCGGAAGCAATTACACGTTGTTCGGAAAACGAGTTTTCTTCATTTCCTGATGATCGAAAAAATTTGGATTTCCGAGATATTTGCTGTAGTTCGCCTGGAGGAAGGCGAGTTTGGGAAAAATGATAGATGAATTCTTTGTTCACCGTGGTGGCGGTTTGGGGACAAAGAATGGTTTAAGGAGCTTGCCTGATCGATGTCGAGATCGGGGAATTTGCGACATCATGATTGATTTGGGGAACATCGGTGGTTGGGGAAAAGAAATAGGAGGGCAAGGCGAAGGATTGGACGAAGTGTTGGGTTCTCCGTTGGGCGACAGTGGCGGCGCGAAGAAGATTTGACAAGTAGGATGGGTGATAGGCCGACCTGAGTGACTCAATTTAGATCTCTGGCCTAATCAACGGTGATGGGTGGTTTGTATGACCAGGGAAGGCTGGGGCGACTCGCGTAGGGTTTCAGAGTTGATCAACGTTGGTTCGATCGTCGTGCATGGTACACGAGTGTACGGTGTAGCTGGATATGGTAGAGGAGTTGAGGAAGATGGACTTCCTTGTGATCGACTCGAAGATTAATTCAAGGATTTTGGGTTATTGGTCGAGTTAGTATTCGTGTCGGTTGCGAGCTTTTGGTAATATTGTAATTTTAAAATTAAGGTACAAACAGAGTTATAAAGGAAGAAGAAAAGCAAAGCTTAAGTTTAAAAATGATTTCAAATTTTAAAGTAAAAGCAAATTTTTAAACAAAGTTTTAAGTTTTGTTTTAATAATAGTTTTGATTGATATATTTATACTTTTAAAAAAAATCTTGTAAACTTTGTTCCATAATGTTTCAAATAAAAAGAGGCAATTTGTTGAAATTAAGTGTGATTTAAGTAAAAGAATTATTTAACTCTAATAATCGAAGAACGATGATTTTAACAAATCATATTCAAGCTTTTAAATCTATTTATTTTAAATGGAAGTTAAGAGTTAAATGTAATAAATGTTTTATATTAATTTAACTCAAGTGTTATTTAGAAAAGTAATTAAAATAAAATTACTTAATTAATTTGAGTAATTAAATTAAGGTAAATTGATTTGTGAAATTAGTTAAGTATAATTAATTTCTTAATTAATATTTGATTAATCAAAGTTAATCAATTAAGAAATAATTAAGTAATAAGTAATTAAGGGTTAATTACTTAAGGTTAAGAACGATAATGGTAATTACTTAATAAAGTAATTAAAGTAATTAATTACTTGTGTAACTAATTAGGTTAATGTGATTAATTTTAATTATTCATTAAGTTTAACTAATTAAAGAGGATTACTCAATGATGGATTAAGTATAATTGCTTAATGTAATTAATGAAGAGTAATTACTTAGTGAAGTAATTAATGAATAATTACTGGATGTAATTAATTATAAAGGGAATTACTCAATGGATAGTAATTAAAGGATAATTACTCAAGGGAAGTAATTAAGTGATAATTACTTGGTGTAATTAAAGGATTTATTAATTAATCAAGAGGTTGATTAATTAATGTAAGTAATTAAGAATAATTAATGACTGAATGTGATTAATCAAGATTGATTAATGAATATGGTAGATTTATCAAAGGCTAATTGCCAAATGTAATTAGGGAGAATAATTAGGGAATAAATAATTAGTGGTTTGTAATTAATTTTTGTTAACTGTGACGACCCGACTTTCAGAGCACAGAAAGTCGTATCATCATGAAGAAAGAAAGGGGTGAGAAAATAGAAGAGATAGAGAAGAAAGAAGAAACAACATCAGAATCTCAACAGCAGAGCGAATAAATTATATTAATCACATAAGAGAATACATAATATACAACATCATCAGAGTTACACAGATAATACAACACATTCTAGACAGTTATAAACACCTGTCTAGATAATACAACTCGATACAACTCAAACAAATAAATCAAAGATACCAACACAGCGGAACTATATATATATATATATATATATATATATATATATATAGCTCCATTGCTCCTCTAGAAATGCTAACCTGAATCGCTTGGCTACTCGTAAAAATTTGAGTACCCGAGAGCTTAGGAAAAATAGAAATAAACTCCGGGTCAGAGATGGGTTTGGTTGAGTAATAAGTTAAGGTTGCTTATGTTAACTCCACTTTTTCAGCAAGGCCGTGATATCAAAAATCGACCGAGAAGCTAATGATAGTTCATTTCGAAGGATGGTCAACTCAACCCCCCAACAAAGCAAGTTCTGTTGAATGTATTTTCGGATAAGATCCCCTATGGAGGGGGGGTCCAGGGGGGGTGCCAACCCCCCAAGGTGGGGGTGCGGGGGCAACGCCACCGCTTACGGTGTTCGACCTGACCGGTCAGGTCGCAGGGGTCCAGGGGGCAGCGCCCCCGGCGGGGTGCGGGGCAGCGCCCCGACCAAAACGGTATACGACTTAAAGAATGAAGCGACCTATCTTCTATTCGAGGCCAGCAACCTAACTGCTCAAGAAGTGGGCGACTCAATAAGTGGCGACTCAAGAGGTGGCACCGACTTAAGGAGTTAAAGGGTCAACCGACTTAACGAGATAAGCGGGTGCCGACCTAGTAACATAGCATGGAATGCCGACCTAAGGCTAAAAGGGATGCTGACCTAAGGCTAAAAGGGATGCCGACCTAAGGCCTGATGGAATGCCGACCTAAGGCTAAAAGGGATGCCGACCTAAGGCTAAAAGGGATGCCGACCTAAGGCCTGATGGGATGCCGACCTAAAGGTGCTACCGACCTAAGGCATGAAGGGATGCCGGTCTAACGAGGCTATGCCGACCTAAGGAGAATTCCGACCTAGTATGGAAGCCGACCTATTTACTCGAACTAATGGCCGACCTAAATGCTAAAAGTAAAGTGGTTCATACTTATCTCGGCAACGACCCAGAGCTTAACCTATCTCAGCCCCGACCTAGGACTTCAACCTAAAACCGGAGACCTCGCATTAGAAAAGGAAAATAACCTGCGACCTAGCCTAACCCGGAGCTGACCTACGACCCAACTTTAGACCGGTCTAAAGTTGCGACCTAACTCCGAGCAGAGCCTATAAATACGCAACCACCTATAACATTGAGGGGACTTTTTGGCCATCACTTTCTTGAAGAAAACTACACCCTGCCACTTCTGAATTCAAGCAATACAATGAACTCCGAGAAAGGATCTACATCATTCATCATGGATTCAAGAAATTGCTTTTCATCGAAGTTTGAGCTATTCGTCAAAATGTGTTGTAATCGAAGTGTTTTGTAAAGAATTGTAATCGAATCAGTAATAAAGGAGATAAAGTGGATGTAGGCTTGATTATAAGCTGAACCACTATAAATATCGTGTCTTTTACTGCTTTTCTGCTAGTTTTCTACTTGTTTCTAATTCCCGTACAAACGGGTGGTGCTTTCACAATTACATCCTATACACCAGGGTGTTAGCGTTTAAATTTTAGCGTTAACATTTTGGTGCTTTCACTGAGAACCCAACTCAGGAATACTTTCACCATTGCTTCGCGAAAGTTTGTTGAAAGAATCTCTCTAAAGACCAGAAGTTCATTGGAAATAATGGCTCCTGGGAGAAAGCGAAGTTCCGCAAGATCTGATAATGTTCAAGAGAATACTGCTACCTCTCCTCCTTCAAGTCAAGCAGCTCCAACTGCTGGAGTTACACGAGCAGAATTGGACGCCGTAGTTTTGGGATTGAATCAGCAATTGAATGCTCAAAATGCGCAGTTGGAAGCCCAGAATGCCCAGAATGCCTTGATTATGGATAGGTTAAACACCCTACTTGAGGCAAATCACCAACGACAGGATAATGAAACAATCTATGCTGAAGATGCCCGTGACCCCCAAGAGAAAGGTATTCCCCAAAAAGCGGACAACACCACTGCAAGGGGACCTTCCCAAGCTGAAGGTTCAAGGCCGCAACCAACTTTTCGCGAATATTTGCCCAGACAAACTTCCGAAAGAACAGCGGACACAGACGTCTGCCCGGCAAGACCTTTGAACGATGAGGAGTACTTATCAGGGATGGTTCGCTCGATTATGAAAGAAAGCATGCAAAGGCAAGAGGATGAAAATGATTGGGGATTTGCCCCAAGTAAGACACCTTTCACCGAAAAAATCTTAAAGGCAGAGTTTCCCAAGAAATTTGCACCTCCTACCATCCCAGCTTATCGAGGAACAAGTGACCCTAACCAATTCCTGTACAAGTACGATTGGCATATGACCGGGGCAAGAGCAACAGATGAGATCAAGTGCCGTTACTTTCCGGTATACTTAGAGGGAGTGGCCTTACTTTGGTTCACAAAGCTGCCAGTTAGATCCGTGGATCAATTCTCTGACTTAACACGGAAGTTCAAGGATCAGTTCAGGCTATATGCTACAAAAGCCAAGGATATAATGTCTCTCTCTAGTCTAGAACAAAACCCCGGAGAATCTACCAGATCATTCTTAAATCGTTTCAATATAGCCCTAGCTGAAGTCGAGAACGCAGAGCCAAGGATAGTTTTGACTTATCTAATGCGGGCTATCGATAAATCGAGTGAATTCGGTAAATGGCTAAAAATGAAGGAGCCAAACTCACTTGAGAAATTCTATAAGAAGGCTGATGAATTTATGCGTTTGGAAAGCTTTCCTACGACATCAAGAGCAATCGAGGCTGAAATTTTGAATGTCGGTGTTACTTCTGATAAAAAAGAATCTAGAGGACAGAAGAGGAAGAACGATGATGGAAAAAAGCAGAGAGACTTGAAGAAAGCTCGCCGCTTTAAACCTTCAGACTTTACTCTCTTAACTGATACATTGGAGAACATCTTTCTCGCAACCAAGGATGCTTTTGATTATCCTAAGCCACCTGAGTTGAAGGTTGGGAAAAGTGCCATGCATAATGGGAGGTTCTGTCAGTTCCACAACCAACCTGGTCATGACACCAATGAATGTCGTCATTTAAGAAATTTGATTGAAGAACTATTGAGACAGAATAAACTTCCGCAATATGTCAAAAGAGACAGGAATGACCCATCCTCATCCACTCAGGGGAGGCCCTCACCCGGCAGTCAGGAATCATGATGGGATGGAAGGATACGCTCATGCTCTAAGAAAAGCCCCGAAGGAAGAGAATGTTCCTATTCTCACACTGGAGATTCGATCCCGAGATGCTTGGGACAGCAATGACTTGCACCCATGTTTTACTTTAAGGCTTTGTTACAAATTTGTAAAAGAATGATGGATTTATCATTCTCATATTAAAAGTCATTGTAAAAACATTGCAAATGAAAGATAGGAACTATAAATCTTGTGTTTTCTATTACTATAAAAGACCTGTTTCATTTCGATATGCCAAATATCTTGAATATATTGCTAAAATGTTGATTTAGTATTGCAGGCAATTAAAGCAAAGCTTACCTAGTCAGCACATCGCAAAGCAAAGCGATTCCTATAAGTCATTGAGCAAATAAATTTCAAGCCAGAAAAGGTTCCAAATTGGATTCCTGCATAAGAAATGTTCCTCACGAACAGTTGATACAACCAAAAGGGCACCTTCCCAACGCGAAGGTTTCAGGCCCTCACTAACCGACAAAGATCGTTTGTGCAAACAGACATCTAGTCGGGTAGTTTGGTTCTACCCTATGAATTCACTTAACAATGAGGAGCATTTCTCTGGAAAAGAGACAAATAACTGGCAAAGAAAAGAACATGGCTGTGGAAAAGATAACGAGGAATCACTAAGGAGCAGATGGTGAAGAGGCATGGGCAAGCAGACAGAAAACACACAAGCCCTCTTCGGAGGCACAAGTCCTCCAATGAGGCACACTTCCCAAGTTTGAAGTGCAAACTAAAGTCCTCCAATGAGGCACACTTCCCAAGTTTGAAGTGCAAACTAAAGTCCTCCAATGAGGCACACTTCCCAAGTTTGAAGTGCAAATTAAAGTCCTCCAATGAGGCACACTTCCAAAGTTTGAAGTGCAAACTAAAGTCCTCCAATGAGGCACACTTCCAAAGTTTGAAGTGCAAACTAAAGTCCTCCAATGAGGCACACTTCCCAAGTTTGAAGTGCAAACTAAAGTCCTCCAATGAGACACAGTTCCCAAGTTTGAAGTGCAAATTAAAGTCCTCCAATGAGGCACACTTCCCAAGTTTGAAGTGCAAATTAAAGTCCTCCAATGAGGCACACTTCCCAAGTTTGAAATGCAAACTAAAGTCCTCCAATGAGGCACACTTCCCAAGTTTGAAGTGCAAATCAAAGTCCTCCAATGAGGCACGCTTCCCATGTTTGAAGCTCAAAATAAAGTCCTCCAATGAGGCACACTTCCCAAGTTTGAAGTGCAAAATAAAGTCCTCCAATGAGGCACGCTTCCCATGTTTGAAGCGCAAGCTAAAGTCCTCCAATGAGGCATGCTTCCCATGTTTAAAGCTTAAACTAAAGCCCTCCAATGAGGCACGCTTCCCATGTTTAAAACTTAAACTAAAGCCCTACGCAAAGGCACAACCCTTCAAAGGATAAAGACCTCTTCGGGGGCACATTTCACCGGAGCTGAAGTGCAATCTCTGTGGAGGCCCACTCCTCCAGAGTTGAAATGTCAAATCAAAGCCCTCGAGCGAGGCGCAACAAAAAAAGAAAAAGAAGAAAAAGGGAAAAAGGCTTCTCCAATACAAGGCGCACTCTACCAGAGCAAGAATAATATTTCCTCAAAATTGGAAAATTATTCTCTAAAGAAAGAGTGCATGCCTTCTCAAAATGGAAGAGTTATTCTCTAAAGTAAGAGTACAAGTCTTCTAAAAACAGAAGAATTGTTCTCCACAAATCTCCTCAAAAAGGAGAATATTACAATGAGCTGTGGTATGGGGCAATATAGTATTGCTACATTAATAAAAGCAGAACCCAAGCAACGTACCACAAGCTCACTGCAATATCATGAAAAGAGAATAAAGAAACTTGTATGAAAATGAGGAATAAATACATTCTCAAATACAGGCAAAAATTTCTATAAAATTTGTTATGCACGTGCAGGTTTCAAAAGGCAAAACAAGATGGATGACCCCACACCGTCAAATGGAGTAAAACATTACACCAATAAGGCTTCCGCAATAGGTTCCATTGATGCAAGTTCCTTTGCGAAAGTTGGGGCATCTGAAGTTTGTGCTTGAAAACCAGGGGCATCGTGAAGCTAAGTCGACCAAAAGGAGTGCAAAAGTCCGAATTAGTGCAAGAATTCATCTTTCAGCAAAAATTCAACACTCCTCTCCTTAACCGTCACAGCACTTAGTCTTTTAAAAATTGACTTGTGACTGGAATATTTGGAAAAAGGAAGGAAGTGCTGCAAAAGTAAAGAATGAAATTGGTACCGGACAACTTGGATTTTGAAAATCCCAGAAATGGAAAGATCCAGTTTGCCCCACTACTCTTCTTATCGAAAGGATATTCTATATGAAGAACTGAATATTCAAAAGTAAAGGTGCACGTTTTCTAAAAGCGTATGAAGTGTTGTGCAAGGCTACTAAAATAACAAGTAATTAAAGCAATACTTGAAATAATACTGGTTGGCATATGTCAATTCAGAAAAATTCGAGGCTTGTTATTTGAAAGTAAGTGCGGTGTCAATGCAGATAGCAGTTATAACTGTGTAAACTTTGTGTTGATACTTCATTCAAGACAGTTGATTCGCAACACTTCATCAAAACCATACTAATTTGCTTACAGTAAAATACCAGTTCTTCGATCTAATCCATCACTCGATATGGGCAATCGGTGATGAGTATATTCGCCCTATTTTTCTACAAATGTTGCGTTTAACAGGTTGTTAAAATAATCTGTAAAGAGATGCAGCAAGTTCAGGTCAAAGTTCCATTGAATCGCATTGGTCAAGTTTAAAAGGCTTCAGTTCAAAAGCAATGCAAAGTTGCCTAAGTACAAGCTCAGCAGCTCAGTAAAGCACGAGTTAAGAAGAATCGAAGCACACGACCTAGTCCCTAGGCGTATACTTCGAGGGGCAAGTGTTAACTCCACTTTTTCAGCAAGGCCGTGATATCAAAAATCGACCGAGAAGCTAATGATAGTTCATTTCGAAGGATGGTCAACTCAACCCCCCAACAAAGCAAGTTCTGTTGAATGTATTTTCGGATAAGATCCCCTATGGAGGGGGGGGTCCAGGGGGGGTGCCAACCCCCCAAGGTGGGGGTGCGGGGGCAACGCCACCGCTTACGGTGTTCGACCTGACCGGTCAGGTCGCAGGGGTCCAGGGGGCAGCGCCCCCGGCGGGGTGCGGGGCAGCGCCCCGACCAAAACGGTATACGACTTAAAGAATGAAGCGACCTATCTTCTATTCGAGGCCAGCAACCTAACTGCTCAAGAAGTGGGCGACTCAATAAGTGGCGACTCAAGAGGTGGCACCGACTTAAGGAGTTAAAGGGTCAACCGACTTAACGAGATAAGCGGGTGCCGACCTAGTAACATAGCATGGAATGCCGACCTAAGGCTAAAAGGGATGCTGACCTAAGGCTAAAAGGGATGCCGACCTAAGGCCTGATGGAATGCCGACCTAAGGCTAAAAGGGATGCCGACCTAAGGCTAAAAGGGATGCCGACCTAAGGCCTGATGGGATGCCGACCTAAAGGTGCTACCGACCTAAGGCATGAAGGGATGCCGGTCTAACGAGGCTATGCCGACCTAAGGAGAATTCCGACCTAGTATGGAAGCCGACCTATTTACTCGAACTAATGGCCGACCTAAATGCTAAAAGTAAAGTGGTTCATACTTATCTCGGCAACGACCCAGAGCTTAACCTATCTCAGCCCCGACCTAGGACTTCAACCTAAAACCGGAGACCTCGCATTAGAAAAGGAAAATAACCTGCGACCTAGCCTAACCCGGAGCTGACCTACGACCCAACTTTAGACCGGTCTAAAGTTGCGACCTAACTCCGAGCAGAGCCTATAAATACGCAACCACCTATAACATTGAGGGGACTTTTTGGCCATCACTTTCTTGAAGAAAACTACACCCTGCCACTTCTGAATTCAAGCAATACAATGAACTCCGAGAAAGGATCTACATCATTCATCATGGATTCAAGAAATTGCTTTTCATCGAAGTTTGAGCTATTCGTCAAAATGTGTTGTAATCGAAGTGTTTTGTAAAGAATTGTAATCGAATCAGTAATAAAGGAGATAAAGTGGATGTAGGCTTGATTATAAGCTGAACCACTATAAATATCGTGTCTTTTACTGCTTTTCTGCTAGTTTTCTACTTGTTTCTAATTCCCGTACAAACGGGTGGTGCTTTCACAATTACATCCTATACACCAGGGTGTTAGCGTTTAAATTTTAGCGTTAACAGCTTAATTTTTGGAAACCTTTGAAACAAAAGGTATCACGTAAGACTTCCCATACATAAAGATAGGTAAGTTTTTACCTTACGCTAACCAAAATATTTGATAGGAAATTCAGTGATATTATAGTAGGTCTAGGGTTTTCACGTAAGTAGAAAATAGCCGAAATTGTTACATTCATTAAATTCCAGCCACTAGCCACAAAAGTGGGTAATACAATCAAATCCGATGGCACTTATTGGATTTTGGATTCCATACAATGGCAGGGATACTGGGGTGCCGCCCGTCATAGTACGTGGCCTAGATCAACGTACCGAGGATCACTCCCGACCCCCTACAATACAAGGGCAGAACCATTCCTTACTGAACAGTCCCGAACAAGATAACCCCGGCAGTTGTTGCAATCAACCGCCCACACAGTCGAAAAATAAAGGGACATCTAGATAGGGGTATATCTCATCCTGCTTGGGCATGACCCACCTAACCTTGCTGCACCTCCCCTGTTTTAGCCATTCCCGGTTGATGAGTCTTGAGGCCGCGATTACCTTTAGAGAATACATTTCTTAGAATGCTCATCGCCCACCTAACGATGTTCTGAAAGCACTCAATCCATACAAGTTCGTTCCGGGTTCGAACGAAACCGAAGGAATTATCTCGCTACACTCATTTTGGAATCACCCTCAGATTTAACGACAATATCCCTTGCACTCTGAATCTTCATCTACACTTCAGATTCATGACATATCGTTAATTTGGATCGATGTGGTTTTCGGATGTCCAAATATGGAAACCCAATCCCGGTCTCATCGAAATCCAAAAACGTATCTTTTAAGGCCAAGTTGTTTTAAAGTTAAAGTAATTCAATTCAATATTATCAATATACACACAGATAGATAATTCACATCTCATAATAGATAATCACATTATCATCATAAACAGATAATCAATATTATCATCCAAACAGATACTTACTATTATCATACTTAAACCATACATCCATATCACATAGATATTACTCATCTCATATCTGAGATCACAATCAATCAATGAAATATCAATATCGTCATCCAAAGCAATGATTTATTATTCACAGTCTATAATTAATTTAAAATGAATTAAATTAATTACATCTATCTTTAATTAATTTAAAGTAAATTAAATTAATTACTCATTCCATAAATCCTGCTCATACAACCATTAATTAATTATAAATCAAATTAATTAATTATTCTCTAGATATTCATCTTGGTTAAACACCTTTGATTAATAATCTTCTAATTACAATAACTAATTAGTCTTTATTTAATTCCACAAATTAATTATTTTAAATCATTCATAGTAATTAACATATAATTACTTCATTTATTAATTAAATATGAATAATTACATTTATCCATAATTAATCTCATAAATTAATCACCACATTATCAATTATTCCTTAATTAAACAATTTTTAATTACATCATTAATTATATTAATCAATGATCTCTAATTTAGATTTAAATTAAATTACTTTATTTAAATTGATTACATTAAGCGATTAATGTTTATTTAAACACAATTATTAATCACCCTTGATTAATAACAAAACAGTAATTAACTATCCTTAATTACTTACATTAATAAATTAATTATTCCATAATTAATTATCTCCATTAATTAATCCTTTGATTAATTACATAAGTAATTATCCAAATTACTTCATTTACAAATCATCTTGTATTAATTTCAACCAGTAATTATCATCTAATTACTTCCCTAAGTAACTATACTCTATTAATTACACTAAGTAATTGCGCTTATAAAAACATCAAATGATTCCTTAAATTAATTAAACTAAATTAATGAACTTAATTTAATCATATCATCTAAATTTATTACAATAAGTAATTTATTTCTTAATTACCTTTATCAAGTAGTTACATTTAACAATTTACAATATATTATCTAATTAATCTAATTAATTATCAAAATTAATCACATTAATTAATTAATAATCCTTAGTTAATTATCTTCACATTTCTTAATTTACTTCTTAATAAATCTCTAGCTATAAATTAATCTAAATTATTAATTTATAAATTAAATACAAAAGTCATTCCTTAATTAACTTATTCATTAAATCATTTTAATATCTAAGTTATTTCTAAGATAATTTATTTCTTTATTAACGGCTCCCTTAATATTAAAGTGTATTAGAATATTACATTTTTAATTTAAATTCAAATTCCACTCTGAATTTAAGATTCAAAATGATTATTGTTTAAACATTTACCAAATTTAAATTCAATTTATAATCTTTTAAATAACATTTATCACTTACTTATGAACTTATATAAGAAAAGCCTTTAAATTCAAGTACTTAAATCTTTATTTAAATTTGAACTTCCAAAATACGTTTATATTTTAACTTGCAAATTCAAGTTAAACTAATTGTTTTAACTTCCATTCAAAAATCCCTTTAAAAAGAACTATGTCAAAATCAATTTAAATATTTATTTGAGACAAATTACATTAAAAAAACTATTTGATTTAAACTTGTTTTATGTATTTAGATTTAAAAACTGATTTAAATTTCAGATTTGAATTCAAGAAAAACTTGAATTCATTAGTTTAACTTTGAATTTAAAACTTCGGTTTAACTTGCTTTTAAAAACTTGATTTTTAATTCCTGGTTTAAAATCCAAATTCATTTTTAAAAACTTAGATTCTAAAGTTCATTTGAATCTATACTTTGAACTTTAAATTTTAAAACATAGTTTAAATTTTTGTTTCAGATTTTAAATTACATTTAAAAAATCTGAAACTATCAGGTTTTAAACCTGAAAAAATCCACATTTAATTGTTTTTAAAACTTGATTTGAATTCAAGAATAAATTTGAATTCATACTTCGACCGGATTTAAACCTGTTTAAATCTATTATTTATTTTTAGGTTTCATTTGAATTTGTTTAAATAAATTTTTGCTTCCAGGTTTTACAAAGCCATAGAAAACACTACTCGAGCCCAACAACATTTATTTCAAAGTCATCCCTCCCTCTGCTTCGAGTCACATACTCGAGTGACTCGTGTATTTCCCCAGTCAAAATACCTTGCACCCAACAAAAATACCTCAGCACTACAATGGGCACGGTGCACGTGCACCGTGGCTCCGGCCACCTCCAGCCACCCACCAGAACTTCAACACGACGCCGACCATCACCAGACATGATCTCGACCCCCACCCCCGAAGCCACCCACTCGCTCGAATCAAAATCGAGCTCATCTTCTCAAACCTGGAAACTCGACATGGCCTATCACCCAAAACCTGGAACCACCTCGTTTTCGAGCTTCCGACCATCTGAACCTCCACGATTTCGGACACATCATCTCCTACCTCCCTACTTCCATCCCCTCGAGTTTGATCACGCTCGATCAACCAGCGCCGACGCCATGATTCAAAGAGTACAACCTGCTCAAACTAGGTTTGCATACATCAAACGATTGCCACCATCGCCACCGTGCACAGACCAACCACCAGACATCTTTCCCATCACCACCTTAGCCTCCTCGATCGCCCCGAGCAAGCCCGACCACCCAGATAACAGTGATCGCCCAAAAATCCCAAATTTGCTTTTACAGTTCATTTCAAAACTGCACTATACCCTTATTTCTAGAAATCTTAATTTTTATTTTAAAATTCATGTTTTTAAATGTTGTTTCAGAAATTAACTCTGAAACAAAAATTGATGAAGTTTAAATTTTCACTATTTCAAAGTTGATTCATCTGTTTAAAAAAAATTCCAGAGATATTTACATATTATTTCAACTCAAGTACAAGTTAAAACTAAAGTTTATGATAAGAAGACCTGTTTCATATGAAACTTAAATTTAAAAAGAAACATAATAACAAGATTTAAATTTTTAAACCAAAACTTGAGTACTGGAAGGTATAAGCAGAGGATACTCTAAAGCAACAACATACATACTATAAAAAAATATATACACAGCAGATGTCATATGATTCACATTCATTTCAGATTAGTTAGTATGCAACCAAGTTCACCTGCTTAAGTTTTTTTTTAAAAGTGAAGTTACTCACCTATGGTCAGAGGAGAGGGAACGAGCATAGCTAGTTGGAAAGCAGTTTGAACTTTTAACAGAGCTGAGAAATAGTTTTCTTGATCTTCCTTTAACTTCTTGTTTGTTGATGTATGATGCTTCAGTTTATAAAATCGAAAATGTTTGCTACTACTATATTTTCAGCTTTGTTATGACTTGAATGGACTAAAAATAAGGGGATGATATATAGAAAAGAAAAGTTAGTATGGGGAAGGTGTTTACTGGGTTAGCAAATGCAGGTACAATATTTGTTTTTGTTTGTATCAGGCAAGATTTTTATATTAGGAGGCTGAGTTTTACTTTTATACAATTTGAATTGACAATTGTTGCTAGCATTTATTACTTATGTACTTTGTGTCTCCTATTACTCATTTTTATATATAGATATTTTTGCTTTACTTTGCTTTGCATTCTTTCTTTGCCTACATCCTATTTTTTTTTACTTTGCTTTACTTCTTAACTTTGCATTTTAAAACCCTACAAGCTACCTATTTTATTTACAAGCTACCTGCATTTTATTTATTTTGTTCTTGCATTCAAAACCTTTATAGGTTACATACAAACACATTTTTACTTACCTGGCAGCTTTATACTTTATGTACATATTATTATTTTGTTTTAGTTATGTTATAAATTTTTAAATTAAGTATTTACCATAGTTTCTTGTATTTATATATTTATACTTATGTTTATAACCATATAAATGATTTATGCTTATGTTTAAATATTTATAAGATTTATTTTATCTTAGACATACTTGAAAGATTTTATTTTAAATTTACAAATCATAGCTTTCATTCAAACACACATATATAAATAAAGTTGAAATAACAATTTCTATGAAAATCCATTTGTAAAAACATTACACTATTAATATAGCTCATTATTAAATTAAAATAATTTATAAAAGAAATTATCACTTAATTGCTTTTTTCATCAAGCTATATTTAGAAAAGAACAAACAAACCTTTTGCTAAATTTAAATTTTAGCTAAAATCATCTAAACAAAATTTAACTTTATCTTGAGTATATTTTAACCATATTTTTATCAAGCTGTACTAAATAGAAAATAAAACAATAATTTTGTTAATAAATTTTAAATTTAAACTTAATCTAGAATAAGTTCTAACTATTAAACATTTATCTTAAGTATTTAAAACCATATATTTATTTATTTAATAGCTTAATACTAAATTAAATCAAATTTCCAAGTTATCAGAAATAATAAATTAGAAAACATGTTTTCATTTATTAAATTTAAAACAGAGCTTATCTATTTATAATACATACAAATATATACATACTACAAATAGAAAACAATTTATTAGCTTTTAAAAGATAAATAATCAGTTAAATATTTATTTAAAAGAAGATTATGAAATCCATTTAAATGTTATTAACAATTATTATTAAATTAATTTAGTTTTTAACACAGATTATTAAATTGATATTGCCAAAATTTCCGGGATATCACATTCCCCCCTTAAAAGAATTTCGTCCCCAAAATTTAAAACAAAGGTAATTTAATAGTCTAGTTAGAGATTTAAATTTTAAACACAAGCATATATCAATCATATGCTAACAACCATAGCAACCAATTCACCCTAACAAACAAATCTAACTATCTATACAAAATCAGGATAGAATTTTCTCGAGTTTCCCAAATATAAATACCGGGATACTCATATTACAGAATCCAACCAATCTAGCTACTAAGCTATAGATCCCCACTCATCTTTATTTACAAAACAAGACAGGATATCAGACTACAGACAAGTCTGTATCAACAACCATAACTCCCTGAACTGCTGGTTCTACAACCAGAGATAGATCTTAAACGTACTCCCTCAGAGATACGTGAAACACAACGAATTCCAGTTATCCAAACTGACAATTCAATCCTGAAGACCAAACACTTATCCAAAATTAAATCTCCAACTTGAAAATCCAAATTCCTCCGTCTCTTATCCAAAAAACTCTTCGGACGATCCTGGGTTGCCTACATCTTTCCTGATCAGCTCAACCCTTGCTGATGTCCTTTGAAACAAACTGAACCAAAGACAATCCAACAAAATGATCTTACCAATATCAACCAAATTCAGAACACAAACTCTATTCTAAATTAGAAAACAGAACTCACTTCTCTCATCCGGCAAAGATAAAACAGGTGCACTCCAAACTGGCCTCAGATGCTGAAAAATTTCCTGTAGAACTCTCTAATCCAAACATTGCAACATCCAATTGCTTCCTAACTAGAACAGCTGCCACCATGCTTCCACTATGCAACGATGACTGAACAGATGAAAATGCTGAAGTCGAACACAGACTGGACAACACATTCCAAAAATAAAGTTCGCATATCCAAAAATAAAACTCATAAGTTCCTCCAAAACACGAGCTGCTTCACCAAACTCAAAAATCATCCTTTTACTAAGCTGATCCATCGGTACCACTTTTGAAATCCAGTCGATATCAAACTCAATCTTCAGATGTTAGCAAAATTCCGACTTCTTCAAGACATCCAGAAAAATTCTGAAACACAAGAGAACACTCAAACTATCGCAAGTCACTTTTGCGATCGATCCAGCTTAATTCCAAAAATACTGCTCTCTCTTTACCAAACAGAACAACTTACGCTTATGTGGCCGATCCATCGAAGAAACGGAACTACTCTGCTGCTTCTGAAGTTACGCCAAGAAAAACTGCTAAGCCAGAAGACTTCCTAATCCAAAGTTCTTCGAGAAACTCGGACCTCAAATCAAATAGAACCACCTTGCTGAACACAGCCACAACACGGAGCAGACACACATCCTTAATCGATCCCAAAAACATCTTCAGAGGCATACATAGTCATTGTGTCTCATCACACAGCTACTACATCCTGAGGTATCAAGATATCCGAACTTGCTTCTGCCAAACCGATGGATACAAACTCTAGCTCATCCAAACTTACACTTCAAAAATGAACTCCGAACCTTAACAGGTTTCCTTCGGAGATTAATGAAATCCTTACACCAGCAAAGCTCAATCGAGATGGTATTAGGTCTACAGTCTCGACAGATACACCTCCAACCTTAAACATTCAAACGCCAACCATTGTAGTCGTGTTACACACACCACTACCCTATCTACCTTTATAACTTATATTGGAAAAGAAGAACAGGTAACCCAACAAATAGGTAGAAATATACATACATACATACATATATATTATGTATGTATGTATGTATGTATGTATATATATATATCAAAATTACAAATACGCTCTCTCAAGAAAGAAATCACTCAAGAGCCTAGGTATTCACTCAACCTAGCGCTCTGATACCAACTGTGACGACCTGACTTTCAAAGCACAGAAAATCGTATCATCATGAAGAAAGAAAGGGGTGAGAAAATAGAAGAGATAGAGAAGAAAGAAGAAACAACAACAGAATCTCAACAGCGGAACGAATAAATTATATTAATCACATAAGAGAATACATAATATACAACATCATCAGAGTTACACAGATAATACAACACATTCTATGTTAACTCCGCTTTCTCTACGATCTTACGACTTAAGGAAGGTACATGACTTAAGGCATTGACGACCTAACAATTCAGAGTACTTCACAACCTACGACTTAAGGTCTGGACAGCCTAACGAGTTAAGGTCTAGACGACTTAAGAATTGAAACGGTCTAAGCAGTCTTCAACTTAAGGAAGTCTACGACTTAAGGAAGTCTACGACTTAAGAGATGGCACGACTTAAAAGCAGTTCACGACTTAAGAAGTTACGACCTAACGACCCAAGGGAGTAACGGTCCAACAACCTAAAAAGTCTATGACTTAACGACTCAAGGCGCGAAAAGTTAGGACAACTACCCCTAAGTCGCGACCGACTTAGGACCCTTGCTAGGTCGTTCACGACCTAAGACTACAGAGGAAAATTCAATACCGCAAGCCAAGAATCAGTTTAGGTCGGTCACGACCTACGGCCTATGATAAGTCGTACACGACTTAGGCGAACAAATTAGATAACGTGATACTTATGCCACATCTTGTTAACTCGGTCGCGACTTAAGACTACGGAGTTAAGGTTCAATGCTGCATCGCTTACAAGAGGACCGGTTGACTCATTTGTGACTTAGGACTTGTGATATATCCAGAGTTCAGCAAGGATGCCTTTCCGAAGTCTCGACCCAGCATTTAAGTCGCAACCGACCCACGACCTAGTTTAAGTCGTCCACGACCCAACTTAGGTCGGTTACGATTTAGGACTTGGCAATATTTCCTGCCAGAATTCTCTATAAATACCTTGCCAACTCCAACTTTCAGGGGACTTTTGGACAATCTCTTCAAGCGCCGATACTCTGCCGGTTTCTAAACCGACTTTATACTTGAAGTTTCGAAGAACACTAAAAGCTACTTTGAAAGACTTTCACACATCCGACATGGATTCGAAGACTTTCATCTACATCGAAGCTTAAGCTACTTGCACAAAGTGTTTTGTAACTAAAGATATTTGTACTTGAAGAGCATTGTATCGTTTTGTAACAAGATCAGTAATAAAGATACTTAAAGTGGACGTAGGCTACTCCTCAAGCCGAACCACTATAAAATCGATGTCTCTTACTGTATTTTCTGTTATTTTAGCTGATATTCTATTCCCGAACCGTTGGGTGGTGCTTTCACATTCACACTTCACACACTGGGGTGTTAGCGTTCAACCTCTAAAGCGTTAACATTTTTGGTGCTTTCACTGAGAACTGAACTCAGGTTTGTCTCACCATTGCTTCTCAAAAAGTTATCGAAAGGAATTCTTTTAAAACCAGAAGTTTATTGGAAATAATGGCTACTGGGAGAAAACGAAGTTCTGTAAGATCCGACAATGTTCAAGAGAATACCGCTACCTCCCCTCCTTCAAGTCAAGCTGCTCCAACTGTTGGAGTTACATGAGCAGAATTGGACGTTGTAGTTTTGGGGTTGAATCAACAATTGAATGCCCAGAATGCACAATTGGAGGCTCAGAATGCCCAGAACGCCCTGATCTTAAGTAAGTTGAATGATCTAATTGGGGCTAAACGTCAACCGGTTAATAATGATGGAAACCTTACTGCGGGAGTTCAAGATGGTGTAGGAGGGAACGTTTCCCAAAGACCCACAGAACCTGTAGATAAGACACACCTCTAGGCTGGAGGATCAGGACCACAGCCGACCCTCCGTGAACGGTTGTCAAGACAGAATTCAAAAAGAATGGCTGATGTTTTCCCTCCAGAGCCTTTAAATGATGAAGAATATTTCTCAGGCATGGTTCGTCGGATCATGAAGGAAAGTATGTGAAGGGATGAAGACGGGAAAGAATGGGGTTTTGCTCCAAGCAAAACTCCGTTTACCGAGAAAATCTTGAAGGCAGAATTCCCAAGAAAATTCGTTCCTCCTACTATTCCGGCATACAAAGGGACAAGTGATCCTAATGAGTTTCTGTATAAGTACGATTGGCATATGACGGGTGCCAGAGCGTCTGATGAAATCAAATGTCGATATTTCCTGGTATATCTGGAAGGTGTGGCTCTATTGTGGTTTACGAAGCTACCGGTCAGGTTCATTGATCAGTTCTCTGATTTGACCAGGAAATTCAAGGAGCAATTTCGATTGTATGCTTCAAAAGCAAAGGATATAATGTCGCTGTCAAGTCTAGAGCTAAATCCAGGAGAATCCATCAGATCATTCTTGAATCGTTTTAACATAGCATTGGCTGAGGTAGATAATGCTGAGCCACGCATGGTCCTGACATACTTGATGAGGGCGATTGAAAAATCAAGCGAATTTGGAAAATGGTTGAAAATGAAAGAACCAAACTCACTCGACAAATTCTACAAGAAAGCGGATGAATTCATGCGCTTAGAGAGCCTCCAAGCACCGGCTAAGGCGGTATCAGTAGAAGCCGTGAAAAATGTTGCTGCTTCGAACAAGAAAGAACCTAACACTTAGAAAAGGGGAAATGATGGTGGAAAGAAACAAGGAGATGCTAAGAAAGGCCGTCCTTTCGACTTCACGCCCTTGATCGATACCCCTAAGAACATCTTCTTTGCGACCAAGGATGATGTCGATTATCCGACACCACTTAAAATGAGAGTGGGAAGTAAGATGGAAAAAAGTGGAAGGTTCTGCCGGTTCCACAACCAACCCGACCATGACATCAACGAATGCCGTCATTTGAAAGAGGTAATTGAACAACTCTTGAAAGAAAACAAGCTCCAACAGTATGTGAAAAGGAATAGAAATGCCCCAGCCTCGTCGACTCAAGGACAACAAGTTCCCGCTCACCGTCCAGGCTCAAGTGAGAAGGCCGTAGAACATGAGTCAGAAAGACCTGTCATCAATATAATAACTTGAGGGCCTCACCCAGCAGGCAAAAGCTGGGGCGAGATGGAAAGGTATGCCCGGGCCTTGAGGCATGTACCGCCTAAAGGGAATGTTTTTGTATTAGAAAATGATGCACCTTTAAAGCAACAAAAGATTTCCATTGATGATATTGTATTAAGTGCCAGAGATTCTTTGGGTATCGATGCTCCTACCATAGATCCTTTGGTCATATCCGCTGGTATTGGGCCGGCTACTTTGAGAAGAGTTCTAGTTGATTGTGGAGCTTCATGCAACATTCTCTTCAAGAAGACTTTTGATCAGATGAAAATTCCAATGGCTGATGTTCAGGCTTCATCACTTAAGATTGTTGGGTTTGCTGGAGAACCCAAACAGCCGATTGGGACCGTAGATTTGTTCGTAGAACTTGGAAAAGGGTTGAGGAAGGTGGATCGAAAGCAAACCTTTATAATTGTTGAAGAATTCTCTGCCTACAATGCCTTTTTAGGCCGACCAACTCTTGCTGCATTCAGAGCTGTTCTTGCCCCATGGTGTCTGACTATAAAATTCCCCACAGATAATGGAGTTGGTGTGATTAAAGGAGACCAAGATGCGGGGCGAGAATGTTATATTACAGAGTTGCGTGAATCAAGGAAAAGAGAAACGGGAAAAGGTGCGGCGGCTCCAATCCGCATCAAAGAACCAACCTTGCAGCAATTACAGGGTGGACCCTGCACTGGTGAATATAGTGGCGCACGAAGAGAGATGGATCCAAGGAAAGCCGATGCAGGGGAGAATAGGGTAGTACCGGTAGAAGTAACAGTGCCGGTACCCGTTGACCCAAAGGACCCAAACAAAGTGCTAAATGTGGGTTCACAACTCAACACAACAGTCCAGAATGTTCTGATTTCAATTTTGAAGGCAAATTTGGATGTATTCGTTTGGAATCATGCTGACATGTGTGGAATATCCCCAGAGATTGCAGTACACACTCTGAACATTGATCCAAAGTTTACACCCGTGAAACAGAAAAGAAGAACTCCGGGTCCAGAAAGGTCAGCAGCATTGAAAGAAGAAGTGGATCGGCTCATGGAGAACGGTTTCATCAGAGAATCTACTTATCCAAATTGGGTATCAAATCCTGTGCTGGTTAAAAAAGCTAACGGAAAATGGAGAGTATGCATTGACTTTTCAGATTTGAACAAAGCCTGCCCCAAAGACTACTTCCCGCTGCCCAGGATTGATCAGTTGGTGGATGGGATGGCAGGGCATGAATTGTTATCTTTTATGGATGCATACTCCGGATATAACCAGATTATGATGCATGAGCCAGATCAAGAGGACACAAGCTTCGTCACAGATGTTGGACTCTACTGCTACAAGGTCATGCCTTTCGTACTCAAGAATGTAGGGGCAACTTACCAAAGGCTTGTTAACGCCATGTTTAAACCGCAGATTGGCAAGACAATGGAAGTTTATGTTGATGATATGCTAGTGAAGTCTAAGAAAGTGGTGGACCACATGGATCGCTTGGCAGAGATGATTGCAGTACTCCGAAAGTACAGAATGAAGCTTAATCCCTTGAAATGTTCATTTGGAGTGGAGTCCAGAAAGTTTTTGGGTTTCATTATGAGCGCTAGGGGCATTGATGCTAATCATGCTCAGATCACTTCCCTGAGAGAGGTCAAAGCTCCTAGAACGAAGAGGGAATTGCAAAGTCTAAATGGAAAGGTTGCTGCCTTGAGTCGGTTCGTTTCAAAAGCTACTGACAAATGCATTCCATTTTTTGATGCTCTGAAGAAAGGAAGGAAAAACTTTGAGTGGATCTTCAATGTCAGAAAGAATTTGATGAGTTGGTTCGTCATATGGAAGTGCCTCCGATACATTCAAAGCCTGATGACGGTGAAGATCTTTTCATGTATTTGGCAATTTCATCTCATGCTCTCATTGCTGTGTTGGTACGGGAAGACGCAAAGATTCAATGCCCAGTCTATTATATCAGCAAGAGATTCACTGGGGCAGAGATGAACTGTTCAAGGTTGGAGAAGCTCGCCTATTGTTTGTTAATCACATCAAGAAAATTGAGGCCGTATTTCCAAGCTCATCCCATCAAAGTCCTCACTGATCAACCTCTAAAGCAAGTCCTATTCCGTCCTGAGACTTCAGGCCGTCTTTTGAAATGGAATATTGAACTCAGCCAGTATGACATCACTTATCATCCCCGAAAAGCAATCAATGGACAAGCCTTAGCAGATTTCATCGCAGAATGTACGGATAAAGGTGATAGTGAGGAAGAAGCCACTGATAACATCCCAATCCAATGGAAATTGTATGTCGATGGCGCAAGGAATGATTACTGTTCTGGAGCAGGGGTTGTCCTTGAAACCCCAGAAGGGCGATCGCTGTGTTATGCACTGAGACTAGAATTTCCTTCGACAAATAATGAAGCAGAATATGAAGCTCTCATCGCTGGTTTAAGGATCGCTAAAGAACTAAACATCTAGGTATTGCAGATCTTCAGTGATTCTCAGCTTATTGTCTGCCAAGTCAAGAAGGAATTTCAAGCCAAAGGAGGGAATCTACCCGCCTATTTATCAAAAGCCTGGGAGCTTCTTGAAGATTTTGACCGTTATTCAATAAGCCATATAACCCGAGAAGAGAACATGAAGGCGGATTCTCTCGCAAAGTATTCAAGTACTGGTGAAGCTCAACTATTGGGATTAGTTCCCGTCGAAGTCTTGTCAGCTCCGAGCACAGATGAAATGGATGTTGATTGGATTATGAATGTATCCCAAGCGCAGGAATCATGGATGTGTGATATCCCGGAAATTTGAGAGTTTAAATCGAAGTTTTAAATCAAGATAAATTGAGAAATTCAAGTTTACTTAGAATTCAAAATCTGAAAGTTTAAATCAGTTTAAATATGAATGTTTTAAGAATGAGTTCAAATAAAATAGTGACAAGTAATTTGTTTCAATAAAAATTAACTTGATTTTTGAGAATTCTTTGATTTAAGATTTTTGAATGAAAAATAAATAAACTGTTTAACTTGAGATTTGCAAGTTAAATATTAATGTATTTTGGAAATTTAAATTTGAATTAAAAAATTCAAGTAGTTTAATTTAAAAGATTTTCTTATGTAAGTTCATGTGAAAGTGTTACTTACATTTATTTAAAAGATTTTGAACTGAATTTAAATTATTATCATTTTGAATCTTCAATTCAAATGATCTAGAATTTAAATTTAGAATGTAATGTGAATGAAGTCATTAATTAAGAAATAAATTATCTTAAGAATAATAGGGTAATTATGGAATGACTTATGTATTCAAGTTAATAATTTAAATTAATTTATAACTAAAGATCAATTAAGAAGTAAATTAAGGAATGTTATTAGGTAATGAAGATAATTAACTAAGAATTATTAATTGATTAACATATGTGATTTTATTTTATTAATTAATCAGATTAATTAGTTAAGATAATCGATTGTAAATTGTGAAGTAATTACTTGATTAAATAATTAATTACTTATTGTAATTAGTGTTGATAAAATGATTAATTTAAGTTAAGTTTAATTAATTTAAGAAATCATTTTGATAAGTGTAATTACTTAGTGTATTCAATGGAGCATAATTACTTAAGAAAGTAATTAATGATAATTACTGAATGTAATTAGCGAAAGATGATATGTTAATAAAGTAATTTGGAAAATTACTTTTGAAATTAATCAGAGGATTAATTAATGGAGATAATTAATTATGGGATAATTATTATTTATATGAGTAATTAAGGATAATTAATTACTGGTTGATATTAATCAAAGGTGATTAATAATTGTGTTTAATACAAGATTAATCACTTAATGTGATTAATAAAGTAATTTAATCAGAATTAAAGATCATTAATTAATATAATTAATGATGTAAATTAAGAATTGTTTAATTAATAAATAATTAATAATGTGGAGATTAATTTATGTAATTAATTAAGAATAAATGTAATTAATTATAAATGAAGTAATTAAAAGTTAATTACTAGGAATGATTTAGAATAATTAATTTGTAGAATTTATTAAAGACTAATTACTTATTGTAATTAGATAATGATTAATTAGAGGAGTTAATCAAGATAAATGTCTAGAGATAAATTAATTAATTTGTATAAATTTAATTATTGGTTGTATAAGCAGGATTTATAAAGGAAGTAATTAATTTAATTTACTTTAAATTAATTAGAGTTAGAAGTAGTTAATTTAATTCATTTTAAATTAATTACAAATGGTATGATTATAAATCATTGCTTATGAATGAATGATATTGATATTTCATTTGATGATTGTGAACTCAGATATGAGATGAGTAACACCTAGGTGACTTGGATGTTGTTTAAGCATGATAGTATATTATTATCTGATTGGGTTGATAATTTTGATTATCTGTTTATGATGATGATATGATTATCTACTGTGGTATTATGGATTATCTATCTTTGTGTATATTGTTGATTTTGAATTAAACTGTTAAGACTAAATAGACAACTTGGCCTTAAAAGACACGTTTTGGATTTCGATGAGACCGGGATCGGTTTTCCTTATTTGGAACATCCGAAAACCACATCGATTCCAAATTAACGATAGGTCGTGAATCTGAAGTGAAGATGAAGATTCAGAGTGCAAGGGTTGTCCTCGTTGACTCTGAGGGTGATTCCAAAATGAGTGTAACGAGATAATGCCTTCGGTTTCGTTCGAACCCGGAACGAACTTGTATGGATTGAATGCTTTCAACACATCGTCAGGTGGGCGATGAGCATTCTAAGAAATGTTTTCTATAAAGGTAATCGCAGCCTCAAGCCTCATCAACCGGGAATAGCTAAAACAGGGGAGGTGCAGCAAGGTTAGGTGGGTCATGCCCTAGCAAGACAAGATTTTCCCCTGTCTAGATATCCCTTTTTATTTCGGCTGTGTGGGCGGTTGGATGTACACCAACTGCGGGGTTATCTTGTTCGGGACTGTTCAGTAAGGAATGGTTCCGGCCTTGTGTTGCAGGGGGTCGGGAGTGATCCTCGTTACGTTGATCTAGGCCACGTACTATGACGGGCGGTAACCCAGTAGCCCTGCCATTATATGGAATCCACAATCCAATAAGTGCCAACGGTTTTGATTGTATTACCCACTTTTGTGGCTAGTAGCTGGAATTTAATAGATGTAACAATTTCGGCTATTTTCTATTTACTTGAAAACCCTAGACCTATTATAATATCACAGAATTTCCTATCAAATGTTTTGGTTAGCGTAAGGTAAAAACTTTTCCATGTTTATGTGTGGGAAGTCTTACGTGATACCTTTATTTTCAAAAGATTTTCAAAGTTAAGCAACTTTAACCTGTTACTCATGCCAGACCCATGTCTGACCCGGAGTTTATTTTTGTTTTTTCATAAACTCTCGGGTACCCAAATTTTTACGAGTAGCCAAGGGATTCAGGTTAGCTTTGACGAAATCTGGAGGAGCAATGGAGCAGGAGGCTTCAGCGTTGTAGATATATAGTGTTGGTATCTCTGAGTCGTTTTGTTTGAATTGTTTTGTGTATTGAGTTGTAAAACTAGTCAGGTGATTATAACTGTCTAGTATGTGATGTATTATCTGCATAACTCTTTTGTTGATATTATGTAGATACCTATGTGATTATTATAAATTATTCATTCCGCTGTGAGATTCTGATGTTGTTGTTCTTTCTTCTCTATCTTTTCTATTTTCCCACCTCTTTCTTTTCTTAATAACGATACGTCTTCCTGAGCGTAGGAAGTTGGGTCGTTACAGTGGTATCAGAGCGCTAGGTTGAGTGAATACCTAGGCTCTTGAGTGATTTCTTCTTGAGAGAGCGTATTTGTAATTTTGATATATATATATATATATATATATATATATATATATATATATATATATATTTCTACCTATTGTTGGGTTACCTGTTCAGGTTTTCCAATATGTTATAAAGGTAGATAGGTAGTGTGTGTAACACAACTATCAGTGATTGGAAGTGTACTTGTCGAGACTGTAGGCCTAATACTGTCTCGAGTAAGTTCTGGATGGTGTAAGGATTTCATTGATCTCTGAAGGAAACCTGTTAAGGTTCGGAGTTCATCTTTGAAGTGTTAGAGTTTGGTTGAGCTAGAATTTGGATCTGTCGAGTGGACAAAAGTAAGTCAAGATATTTTGATACATCAAGGTGTAGTGGCTGTGTGATGAGACATAGTGACTATGGATGTCTCCGAAGATGTTTCTTTGGATCAAGTTAAGGATGTGTGTCTGCTTCGGTGTTGTGGCTGTGCTCAGCTGGGTGTTTTGTTTGTTTTGAGGTCCGAGTTTCTCGAAGAGCTTTGGATAGGAAATCTTAGCATCTGTGGCAGCAATGCAGCTTGGAATGTTTTCGGTGTTGGCAAGAGATCTTCTGGCTTAGCAGTTTTTCTGGAATGAAATTCAGAAGTAATTATGTAGACCCATTTCTTCGATGGATTGGCCACATAAGTGTAAGCTGTTCTGATTTATAAACAGAGAGAGCAGTATCTTTAGAATTTGGCTGTATAGATCGCAAAAGTGACTTGCGATGGTTTGGGTGTTCTTTTGGGGTTTCATAGATTTTTCTAGATGTCTTCTGGAAGTTAGAGTTTTGTCAACATCTGGAAATTGAGTTTGGTGAAGCAGCTCAGAATTTTGGTGGAACTTCTGAGTTTTATTTTTGGAATGTGTTGACCAGTCTGTGCTTGAGTTCATAATCAGCATTTTCATTTTTTCAGTCAGAGTTGCGCAGTGGAAGCATGGTGGCAGCTGTTCTAGTTGGAAGCAATTGGATGTTGCAATGTTTGGATTAGAGAGTTCTACAGGAAATTTTTCAGGATCTGAGACCATATTGGAGTGCACCTGTTTTATCTCTCCGAACGAGAGATGTGAGTTCTGTTTTCTGATTTTGGAATAGAGTTTATGTTGTGAGTTTTGGTTGATCTTGGAAAGATCCATTTGTTGGATTGTCTTTGGTTCAGTTTGTTTATAAGGGCATCAGCAAGGGTTAAGCTGATCAGGAAAGATGAAGGAAGCCCGGGATCGTCTGAAGAATTTTGTGGGTAAGAGATGAAGAAATTTGGAGTCCGTAATCGGAGATTTGATTTTGGATAAGTGTTTGGTTTCAGAATTGGATTGTCAGTTTGGATAACTGGAATTCGGAGTGTTTCAAGTATCTCTGAGGGAGTACGTGTAAGATCTATCTTTGATTTTAGAGTCAGCAGTTCAGGGAATTTCGGTTGTTGGGTCAGACTTGAGTTTAGTCTGATATTTTGATTTGTTTTGTAGATTTAGATGAGTGGGAACTCTGTAGTTTAGTAGTAGTGTTGGATGTTTGGATTCTATAGGGCGAGTAACCCGGTAATTATACTTGGGGAAACTCGAGAAAATTCTATTTCGAATTTTGTCTGGATAGTTAGATTTGTTTGTTTGGATGAATTGGTTACTATGATTGTTAGTTTATGGTTGATATATGCTGGTGTTAAAATTTTAAATTTTTAGGATTATTAAATTGCCTTTGTTTTAAATTTCGGGGACAAAATTCTTTTAAGGGGGGAAGAATGTGATATCCCGGAAATTTGGGACAATATCAATTTAATAATCTACATTAAAAATTAAATTGATTTTGATAATATTTGTAATAATATATGAATTGATTTAATAATCTTCTTTTAAATAAATATTTAACTGATAATTTATCTTTTATGTATATATTGTAAATGGATAATCTTTGTTTTAAATTTAATAAATAGACATGTTTCTAATTCTAATATTTTTTATAATTTAGAAATTGGATATTAAGCTATTTAATAAATGATCATATGGTTTTAAATTACTCAAGATTTAAGTTTAGTTGTTTTAAAATAATTTTAGCTTACATTTAAATTTAGCTTGATAAAAATAAGTAGTTTATTAATAAAGAGATAAATTCTTTTATAAATCATTTTGACTTAATAATGAGCTCTATTAATAATGAAATCTTTACAAATGAATTTTTAATAAAATTGTTGTTTCAACCTTAATTTATATATATGTGTGTTTGAATGAAAGTTATGATTTGGAAATTAAAAATAAAGGTTTCAAAATGTTCAAATTAAAATAAACAATTATTAATATTAATATAAGTATAAAGTAAAATAATAATTAGTAATCAAATATTTGTTAGTCTATGTTAAAAATAAATGAAAAATAAAAGTGAAACACATGTTAGAAAATAGAACTAAATACTTAGGATAAATTCATAGTAAAAGTAAAGCTAAGTTAAGAAAACAAAATAAAAAGGAGTTACATATGTAGGATTGCTTGTAAGTATGCAGGCAAGAATAGGAAAGAAAAAGACAAGTATGCAAAGCCAAATAAAATATCTTCATTCTAGTCAAATGAAATTGGTCAAAGTATGGAAATTGCACCTCACAAAATCTGTATATTATAGTTCAAACTAGAAACAATAAAACAAATATCTATAAACAAGAAGCTTCATATACAAGCTAAATCTTGACCTGCAGGTTATATACTTACATGCATATCTTTTTGCAGCTGTACATAATTATGCTTATGTCAACTAATAGAGGAACCCGGTCTTAATTACTATCGTTTCAACACATTTTTTTGTCAATTCAAGTGAATCCAAATCTGTACCTCTCAGATACAAAAATCTGCCATATCAAAACAAGTAAAACTTGTACATATGGTAACCTACAGCTATTCAAAAAGCTTTCCTATTAATATGTCATACTAGTTAGTTCGGTCAGAATCACTTAATAAATTTAGTAAACCCAAGAGTATACAGGTAGCATTTCTATTTTGCTTGCAACTGAAACATCGACAATAAACTTCCTTTTTTCAACTTAAATAAAGTTTGCAACTCAACTACAAACAGGAAAATCAAAGAAAACCATTTTCCAGTTTTGACATCCAAAGTTTTACAAATAAAAGTGCTCTGTCCATCTCCATCACTGGTGAGTAACATCATTTTTAAAGGTTTAAATTTTAAATATGGTTGCTTGGTTGATGTCTGTAGTATATATATTGTTTGCCATATTTCTGCAGGAATGAGTGTAGCCATTTCTGTACATTTTGTTCTTACTTCAAGCCTCAGTGTGAGGTAAAAAAAATCATTATTTTTTTTTATCACTTGCTATTTGGATTAGGACTTAATCTAAAGTTTTTGAATTAGCATAGATGGATGGTTAAAATTTATAAGAAAGTTAAATACAAATTTGAGTAAGCCTGAAAAGAAAAAAAAATGAAGTAACAGAGCAAATCATAAAACAAGTCAAAATTCAGTTGTCATGATACATAAATTCAAGTTTATGAACTGATTACTAAATCAAAATTAGGATTTTTAAAACTCAAATTACATTTTTTAGTTGAGCTATGAACAGGCTTTACTGGGTTGAACAATTCGAGCATTTTGGGTTGCCTCTGGGAGTGTAGTTGATCGGAGGGCTTGAGGTTCGTTTTGGAGGTAGTTGGATGGTCGGTGAGGCCAGGAAAATTGTCAGGAAGTTGACCTATGACCGGAGGTGACGATGGTGGCTAGTTTTATCTCCTAGACCTAGTTTTGACTATGGCTGGAAATTTGATCGTTTCGGGGCCAAGAAGGGATCGAGTTCGATCGAACTCTGGGGGATGGTTGCGGGGACATGGTAAAAGCTGTAGCCAGAGGCGGTGGTACTCCGGTGGTCGGAGTTTGAAGAGCGGTGGAGGTTACAGGTTTTGGGGGAAATTGCTTTTTGTGTTTCCAGGTTTTAGAGGGAAGGTTTGCTTTTGTTTTCGAGCAAGTGGTTATCTTCTGGTGATTGTGATAGGATCTGGGGGTGACTGGCGTCGTGTGGGAGTGCTAGAGGATGGTCGGAGGTGGCTGGGGCCACGGTGCACATGCACCGTGCCAGTGAAGTATGGTGGTGTTGATTTTTTTGGTGTGTAGAGTTTTGAACTGGGAAATCACTCGAGTCAATCGAGTATGTAACTCGAAGCAAGATGGTGGAGGACACGAAGCACTGAAGTGGGTTGGTAATTTAGATGGTTCCAGGTTTGATTTGTCACAGTTTTTAGTGTGCAGGGTTTGAGCTCGAGGGAGTCTCGGGTTATTTGCTCTGTTTACTCGAAGTAGGGAGGCAGTTGACCTGAAGCATTTTGTTTTGGTCTCAGGTGAAAGTTGAATTTGCTACAGGTTGTATAAACAGCCTGTAGATTCTAAATTTAAACTAAATTTAAAGCAAAATAAATTGTAAGTTAGTTGAAATCTTGATGTAATTGAATTCAAGTTTGTCAACTAAGATTTAACCAAGTCTGTCTAATTAGAAGTATAAATTCAAATTTATATTTTGAATCTAAAATGCAGTTTTAAAATATTTAAAGGGGTTTCAGATTTAAAACTTGATAATTTCCATATTTTAAATTAAATCTGAAACAAAATGTTGCTGCAGTTAAATTCGATTTTTGTTAAAGTTTTTGATTCAAATGGATATTTGAATTTTAGAGTTTAAAATGGTTTTGGATTTAAAAATCGAGTTTCTAATTCTGGTTGTTAAAAGAGAGTTTAAATCGAAGTTTTAAATCAAGATAAATTGAGAAATTCAAGTTTACTTAGAATACAAAATCTGAAAGTTTAAATCAGTTTAAATATGATGTTTTAAGAATGAGTTCAAATAAAATAGTTGACAAGTAATTTGTTTCAATAAAAATTAACTTGATTTTTGAGAATTCTTTGATTTAAGATTTTTGAATGAAAAATAAATAAGCTATTTAACTTGATATTTGCAAGTTAAATATTAATGTATTTTGGAAATTTAAATTTGAATTAAAAAATTCAAGTAATTTAATTTAAAAGATTTTCTTATGTAAGTTCATGTGAAAATATTACTTACATTTATTTAAAACATTTTGAATTGAATTTAAATTATTATCATTTTGAATCTTCAATTCAAATGATCTAGAATTTAAATTTAAAATGTAATGTAAATGAAGTCATTAATTAAGAAATAAATTATCTTAAGAATAATAGGGTAATTAAGGAATGACTTATGTATTCAAGTTAATAATTTAAATTAATTTATAACTAAAGATCAATTAAGAAGTAAATTAAGGAATGTTATTAGTTAATGAAGATAATTAACTAAGAATTATTAATTGATTAAAATATGTGATTTTATTTTATTAATTAATCAGATTAATTAGTTAAGATAATCGATTGCATTGTGAAGTAATTACTTGATTAAAGAATTAATTACTTATTGTAAATAGTGTTGATAAAATGATTAATTTAAGTTAAGTTTAATTAATTTAAGAAATCATTTTGATAAGTATAATTACTTAGTGTATTCAATGGAGCATAATTACGTAAGAAAGTAATTAATGATAATTACTGAATGTAACTAGTGAAAGATGATATGTTAATAAAGTAATTTGGATAATTACTTTTGAAATTAATCAGAGGATTAATTAATGGAGATAATTAATTATGGGATAATTAATTTATTTATATGAGTAATTAAGGATAATAAATTACTGGTTGATATTAATCAAATGTGATTAATAATTGTGTTTAATACAAGATTAATCGCTTAATGTGATTAATAAAGTAATTTAATCTGAATTAGAGATCATTAATTAATATAATTAATGATGTAAATTAAGAATTATTTAATTAAGAAATAATTAATAATGTGGAGATTAATTTATGTAATTAATTAAGAATAAATGTAATTAATTATAAATGAAGTAATTAAAAGTTAATTACTAGGAATGATTTAGAATAATTAATTTTTAGAATTTATTAAAGACTAATTACTTACTGTAATTAGAAAATGATTGATTAGAGGAGTTAATCAAGATAAATATCTAGAGATAAATTAATTAATTTGTATAAATTTAATTATTGGTTGTATAAGCAGGATTTATAAAGGAAGTAACTAATTTAATTTACTTTAAATTAATTAGAGATAGAAGTAGTCAATTTAATTCATTTTAAATTAATTACAAGTGGTATGATTATAAATCATTGCTTATGAATGAATGATATTGATATTTCATTTTATGATTGTGAACTCAGATATGAGATGAGTAATATCTAGGTGACTTGGATGTTGTTTAAGCATGATAGTATATTATTATCTGATTGGGTTGATAATTTTGATTATCTGTTTATGGTGATGATATGATTATCTACTGTGGTATTATGGATTATCTATCTGTGTGTATATTGATGATTTTGAATTAAACTGTTAAGACTAAATAGACAACTTGGCCTTAAAAGACACGTTTTGGATTTCGATGATACCGGGATCGGTTTTCCTTATTTGGAACATCCGAAAACCACATCGATTCCAAATTAACGATAGGTCGTGAATCTGAAGTGAAGATGAAGATTCAGAGTGCAAGGGTTGTCGTCGTTGACTCCGAGGGTGATTCCAAAATGAGTGTAACGAGATAATGCCTTCGGTTTCGTTCGAACCCGGAACGAACTTGTATGGATTGAATGCTTTCAACACATCGTCAGGTGGGCGATGAGCATTCTAAGAAATGTTTTCTATAAAGGTAATCGCAGCCTCAAGCCTCATTAACCGGGAATGGCTAAAACAGGGGAGGTGCAGCAAGGTTAGGTGGGTCATGCCCAAGCAGGACAAGATTTTCCTCTGTCTAGATGTCCCTTTTTATTTCGGCTTTGTGGGCGGTTGGATGTACACCAACTGCGGGGTTATCTTGTTCGGGACTGTTCAGTAAGGAATGGTTCCGGCCTTGTGTTGCAGGGGGTTGGGAGTGATCCTCGGTACGTTGATCTAGGCCACGTACTGTGACGGGCGGTACCCCAGTAGCCCTGCCATTGTATGGAATCCACAATCCAATAAGTGCCAACGGTTTTGATTGTATTACCCACTTTTGTGGCTAGTAGCTGGAATTTAATAGATGTAACAATTTCGGCTATTTTCTATTTACTTGAAAACCCTAGACCTATTATAATATCACATAATTTCCTATCAAATGTTCTGGTTAGCGTAAGGTAAAAACTTTTCCATGTTTATGTGTGGGAAGTCTTACGTGATACCTTTATTTTCAAAAGATTTTCAAAGTTAAGCAACTTTAACCTGTTACTCATACCAGACCCATGTCTGACCCGGAGTTTATTTTTGTTTTTTCATAAACTCTCGGGTACCTAAATTTTTACGGGTAGCCAAGGGATTCAGGTTAGCTTTGACGAATTCTGGAGGAGCAATGGAGCAGGAGGCTTCAGCGTTGTAGATCTATATATAGTTCCGCCGTGTTGGTATCTCTGAGTCGTTTTGTTTGAATTGTTATGTGTATTGAGTTGTAAAACTAGACAGGTGATTATAACTGTCTAGTATGTGATGTATTATCTGCATAACTCTTATGTTGATATTATGTAAATACTTATGTGATTATTATAATTATTCATTCCGCTGTGAGATTCTGATGTTGTTGTTCTTTCTTCTCTATCTTTTCTATTTTCCCACCTCTTTCTTTTCTTAATAACGATACGTCTTCCTGAGCGCAGGAAGTTGGGTCGTCACAGGATGACTCCGATATTTGAATATTTGCTCAATGGCTCTTTGCCAGAAAGTTCAAAAGAACGATAGAAGCTGCTAAGGAAAGCTCTAGATATATGATCCAGGACGGCCGATTGTACAGGCGGGGATTTTCAATGCCACTACTCCGCTGTGTAATTAAAGAAGAAGCCAAGACAATTCTAACTGAAGTACATGGAGGGGAGTGTGGAGATCATATAGGAGGTCAAACTTTAGCAAAATAAATTCTGCGTTATGGTTATTTTTGGCCTGAGATTAATCGAGATGCTGCTGACTATTCCCGAAAGTGTGATAAATGCCAGAGATTTGCCAAAATTCCTAGAGCACCTTCCACTGAGCTAACACAAATGGCCAGTCCATGGCCATTTGCCATCTAGGGAATAGATCTCATTGGGACTTTGCCGACTGCCAAATCGGGGATTAAATATGTTAACGTTGCTGTTGATTAGTTCACTAAATGGGCTGAAGCTGAACCATTGGCTACCGTTACCTCTAAGAAAATGATAAGTTTTGTGACTAAAAATATCATTTGTAGGTATGGTGTGCCTCAAAAGATAATCACATATAATGGTACGCAGTTCGAAAGTGAGGAATTCTAAGATTTCTGCAAACGATTCAAGATCCGAAAAAGCTTCTCAGCAGTAGCTCATCCGCAGGCAAACGGGCAAGTGGAAGCAATAAACAAGATCATCAAATCAACCATCAAAAAGCAGCTATAAAAAGCAAAAGGTGGTTGGGTCGATAAGTTACCACTTGCATTATGGGCATACAGAACTACCCACAAAACTATGACTGGGCATACTCCGTTTTCATTGGCATACGGATCAGAAGCAATGATTCCAGTAGAAACCGAAGTTCCCTCACACAGAAGGATCCATTTTGATCAAGATGAGAATGAAAAACTGCAATTCGAAGCGCTTGACCTCCTTGATGAAAGAAGAGAAGAGGCTAAGCTTATAATTGCAGCCCATCAGCAAAGGATAGCCAGGCAGTTCAATTCCAAAGTTCGTCAGCGCAGCTTTGAAGTTGGGGACTTAGTCCTGAAGAGAATTATGACAGCCACAGGTGTGTTTGGGCCAAACTGGGAGGGGCCATATGTCATAGGCATGAAACTTCTTGATGGAACATTCGAACTCACAACTGTCGAAGGAGAACCAATTCCAAGAGCTTGGAACAGCAATCATTTGCGTCCATATTTTACTTAAAAGCTTTGCTGAAATGTTGTAAAAGAGTTACGAATATATGATTCTTGTATTGAAAGCAATTGTAAAGCAAGTGAATAATGAAAAGCTATAAAGTGGACGTAGGCCCAACTTTTGGCCGAACCACTATAAATCTTGTGTTCTCTAGTACTATAAACTGCTTTGTTTTATTTCGACATATAAAATATGTTAATTGTGTTACTAAAAATGTCGATTTAATAATGCAGGACATAAAAACAAAGCTTACCCATCGCAAGACCAAGCGATCTCCGACATCACCCAGCAAGCAAACGCTAAACCATTCAAAATTTCCATACTCAAATCCTACGAAAGAAGTGCTTCGAAAAAAAGTTAGCGATGTGGCTGGAAGTGGATCATTTCTAACTAACTGCGAATGTTTGTACAAACGAGCATCCAGTTAGATAGTCTGTGTCTACCACCACCAACTCGCTTAACTATGAAGTATATTTCTTTGGATAAGGAAAATTATTGGCAAATAAAAAGGGATGATACTTGGAAAAAATAACGGGGATCGCCGACATGAATAGATGGCAAAGAGACATGGGCGAGCAAGCATCAAACAGCAAAAGACCTCTTCGGAGGCACAAGCCCTCTTCAGAGGCACAACTCTTCGGAGGATAAAGACCTCAAACGGGGCAAGCCAGAAGACTTTCTCAACATGGTATGGAATGATCAGAAGCACCTTCCCAACAAGAAGGCAAAGCGCTTGCTTACTAGTTGAGACAGTTTGCGTAGACAAGCGTCCAAGTAACTTACGTCCGCCCCGTGAGTCCATGAGACGACCGAAGGCACCTTCCCAAGTGGAAGGCAATGCGCTCGTTCACTAGTTGAGACAATCTACGTAAACAAACTTCCAAGTAACTTGCGCTCGCCCCGTGAATCCGGCCAACCATGAGAAAGAAACTTCCAGGTAGACTCGGAGGCCCATTTCACCACAGTCGAAATGCTAAAAGACCTCGAACGGGCCTCGCCAAAAAAAGAGAGTTCTTTCTCGACATAAAGTTGTGGACTGATCGGTGATACACTCCCGTGAATCCATCCAACTAATAGAAAGAAGCTCCAAACATCCAGGCAAAAGCCCCACTCAGAGGCACACATTTCACCGTGATCTGAAATAAAATTTCACACGAGTTGAAATGTGAAAGCCCTCTTCGGAGGCCCATTTCACCACAGTTGAAATGCTAAAAGACCTCGAGCGGGCCTAGCACGAAAAAGAGAGTTCTTTCTCGATATAATGTTGCGGACTGATCGGTGATACACTCCCGTGAATCCATCCAACTAAGAGAAAGAAGCTCCAAACTTTCAGGCAAAAGCCCTATTCAGAGGCACACATTTCACCATGATCTGAAATAAAACTTCACACGAGTCGAAATGTGAAAAGCCCTCTTCCGAGGCCGGCTTCCAGTGAACAGGGAAAGAATAAAAGCCTCTCCCAAGAGGCAGAAACAAAAAGACCTCTTCCCAGAGGCACAATCAAACAAAAAGACCTCTTCCCAGAGGCACAATCAAACAAAAAAGACCTCTTCCCAGAGGCACAATCAAAAACTCTCATCAGAGGCTCAAGCAGGTTGAAACCCCTTTTTCTTTTTGAAAGGCCCACTGCACTATGAAGTGAAACTCACTAGCCAAAGAAAAAGTGACTTTTTTCAGAAAAAAGAAAAAGAGGAGTGCAAAAACTGTGCAATAAAAAAAAGGAAGCCCTCTTTAAAGGCACACTTTAGCTTTCAAAGGAAGATTGGTTCATCTATTCTTGAAAATACTCTTCCTCGAAAATGTCAAAGTGCCCTACGGAGGCCCGCTCTACCATATAGGAGAATTCACTTTGTAAAAATGTATATATGCACAAAAGGAAAAGTGATATCTCCGAAGGTTGAAGCATAAAAACTCATATGAAACGAGATGTGCTCTATTTTGAGCAGAATAATATTCCTCCAAGTATGGAATAATTATTCTCCATAAAATAAGAGTACTAGTCCCCTCAAAGTTGAAAATATTGCAACGAGCTTATGGTATAGGGGCAACATGGTACAGCTACATTGGTAAAAATAACGCTCGAACAACATACCACAAGCTCACTACGATATCATATAAAGAAACTTGTACAAAAACGAAGAGTAAATGCATTCTCAAATATAGACAGAAGTTTGTACAAACAAAAAGAATCATTTTATTCAATACTGTCAAAATTTTGTACAGGTACATGTTTCAAAATAAAAAGAGAAGCGGAGGCCGTTACCCGCACAATCTCCGGCTAGTACATCAAACAGCAAAAAGTAAAAATAAGGGGAAGCAGGGCCCGTTACTTCTTCTTGCCACCACCTTTAGAGCCTTCTCCTGACCTAATAGGCAGTTTTTCAGGACAGCTTGGGAGAGTTGGGGATGAAGGAGAGAGGGTTACTGCCGGATCAACCTTCACTTCCTCTTCAGAAACAAGAATGCTTTTCCTTTTCTTCCTGGAAGTGGTACACTTCCTCCTCCTCCTTGAAGAAGACTAACTTCCTGGGGTAACAAGAGCAGCCAGTTTTACGTCACCAGAAATAGTATGCTCCGAGGATTTGTCGCCTCCTTCAAGTCCTTCGTCTTTCTGCTCCTACGAAGCGATTGGATCATCCAAGCCTTGAAGGGCTCCTATTAATTCTTCCTGTGATCCCGGATGGGAAATATGAGTGATTTGACGGAATGGAGGAGGGACAACTAGAGGAGGAGAAGTCTGTGTGGCACTTGGCGTTTTTGCTACAGAAGAAGAAAAGCCAAAAATATTAGTGTCTCCCGTGAAGAAAGGAGATAGAGGCTCATTGAGATTTAAGAAATAATCAAAAAGTTCGTCAAACTCATGAGGAGCAAACAAACAGTCCACTTGGGCAAGATTAACAGTAGAGTTACCTGGAGAAGTCGGCTTCCTAATGTCAACTTCATAAGCCTGTGCTTCGGTGCTATCTTCGCCTTCATCTCCACCCTGCGTGCTTGTGATCTCAGTTATAACTTTAACAGGGGACAGGGAATGAGAACCGGAGCCTTTGATGTCAACATCGGCCGAAATCGAAGGAGGGACGGGGGCAGTTAATGGTGCTTCTTTCACAAAGTGCTGCTCCCCTGCCTCAGCTCATGCTTTGGCAAGCTGCTCTTTTCCCCGGGCTAGAGCAGCTATGGAGACATCATCTAGAAAGTTCTCTGCAAGAGATGCTTCAGCATAGCCGGCGCCTGCACCTCCAAGCATGTCAAGAATTGACTCCCAAACTTAGGCCAGCGTAATCTCATACTTCGGTCCTAAGAATGAAAGGCTCCCACGCCCCATAACGCTATGCACGTAGAAGTCAAATAAAGTGGAGTTGATATTGGCTTTAGTCGCCTCATGCGACTGTTCGGCAGCCTGCCTTCCAGCGATAGCTTCATCACGTTCCTTCTCGGTCTTTAATAATTGGGCCTTTAGCCTCATAATCTCAAAATCCTAGGAGTTGACCTTCTCCCGTAACTCTGCAACGTCAGCACGATACCTTTCCATTGTTTTCTGCTCAGCCTCAAGTTGTGCCTCGGCATGTCGCTGAGCAGCGTGAGCATCGCGAACTTGCTTTTGAAGTACTTCTTCTTTTTGAGTATATGAGGTAGAATAAGTAGCAAGCTCTTGTTTAATTTTTTCAACTTCTGCTTCAAGCTTCACGTTGTAATCAGCGATGTTCCTCATCTCGGTATCATGCTGGCTTAAAGTTTTCTGCCACTCGGCCTTATCATTTTCCATTGTCAGCATGGCCTCTAAATTCACGTGGTTGACCCTCTGAAGCTCATTAACAAGCTTTTGCCACCCTGACATCCGCTCGATATCAAGTCTAACGGCATCAAGATTTTGCAGCATTGCTTGTTTGTCAATAGGGACCAAGTCAAGATCGAACCGCACTCCCTTTAGGCACCAGTGCAGGAACCGGCTTTGCTGAGTAGCCGGGCCTAGTCCAATTTGGAATTTAGGCCAGTTGACCATTGTCTGAATGCCTGTCTTCCCGAGAGCAGGAGAGACGGAAGGGATGTCAAGTGAGACGGGGGCAGCGGCCTTTTCAGGAGTTGTAGTTGCATGCTTTTCAACGTGCCTGGCATGCTTGCTTGGATCCTCAACTACATGACTTTTTCCTCGGTCATCATGCGACTTTCTTTTGTGAGAGTCGTCACCTCTCTAGGAAGAATCATGGTGCTCCTCCCTTTCTCTCCTCTCATAACGCTCTTCTTGAGCCCTCCTCTCCTGAGCCTTTCGAGCGGCTCTCTCTTCGTCAGTTTCTTTGTAAATGGGAAGGTAGCGCCTATAGTCATATTGATTACGCCTCTCGTAGAGCCGAATGTCATCGTAATAAGAACTGTTGTGTCCCATCGGAGAATCTGAAATTAAAAAAAGAGACAAGTCTTAAAAGTCTTCAGAGAAAAGATGTTAAGTACGAATAAGTGCTGAAAATCCTATGTGTGTGTGGTGTGCAAACTACACGCGTCAGGCTACAAACCACTCTTTGGCACAGGGGTGGTAGTGACTTGAGTGGCAGGAGTCAAAATTTGCTGAAAAGTGGATGTCACCTCGACAACAGGAGAAGCAGCTTTAGGAACATCATCTTTAAAAAGTTCCTATGAAGTTATGATCAGGTCGCTTAGCCCCTCAAAGGTATCATCGCCGCCATGCTCGAAGGGAGTTTCTTTTTCAGCTTCCAGACCGGCCGCATCTTCAGAGCAACGAAGAGTTTCTTCCTCCTCAATAACTGGGGCAAGTGCCGGTTTGCTGGATGGACCCGCAACATCGGTAAGTGTGGGGCACTTTACCAGTGAGGTTTCAGTAGAAGGTCCTTCGACATAAGTTTTTCAGTAGGGATTGAGGCATCTGGGGCCTCCACTGGAGAATCGGGGACTTCATGAGGCTGAGTGGAGCGTGAAGGGTGAAGAAGTCCGAAGTGGAGAAGGAATTCGTCGTTCAACAAAAATTTCATATCCCGCTCTTCAACCGGCATAGCCACGAGCCTCTCCAGAGTTGGCTTGTGGCTGGGATCTCTAGAAGGAGGGGGGAGCGCTGAAATGAAAAAAGAAGAAGTTAACACTTGGCAATTCGGACTTCGCAAAACCCAAAGAATAGAAGAAGTAAAGGAGGATGATCTTACTTCCTTCCCTCCACACAGCGTAAAACCCCGGGGGGCAGCGGACAAAGAAGAACTGAGTTAAGAACCCATGAGCAGTGTCAGGAAGGCTAACGATCAATTTGCGATTTCGGACGCTTCTCACGACGGTGATAGAAGGGTGATCCTTAGTCCTGGTAAAGGAGCATAGGAAGCAAATCTCATCGAAGCTTGGAAGTCGATCGAATGTTCTCATAAATAGCACACACAACCCCATCAGAATGGCGTAGCCATTGGGGTGTAGCTGGAATGGGGAGATGGCTAGTCGACGAAGAAGATTCTCGAGAAAGTTGTTGAAAGGGGGAATGGCCCCGCTCAGGCACATTTGCCGGTTAACCGCTACAAAACCAGGAGGCATCACATCAGCAGTGATTGTTTTCTCAGGAAGAATGGCATCTGCTTCAGCAATGCCAAACTGGATGCATAACTGACAAAAAACTTTGATGATAAAGTGGTAGAGACTCTCTCTGGAGGGTTAACTAGGGGAGCCAGAATAAGAGTGGCTTCTCCAGTCTGGACTATTATCTCTTCTTGTTGAGAAGTCATTCTACACAAGCAACTGGATATTCAAATGTGAAGGTGCACGTTTCCTAAGAGTGTGAAGTGTTGTGCAGAACTAATAAAAATAACAAGTAAATATAACTGGAATTAAACTAGTCGACAATTGATCGATTACCAGATTTTAGGACTTGTTAATTTAAAGTTCAGATATAGTATTAGTGCAAATTGGGCAGCTTCAGTTGACTATTTCAATGTTGCTTTAATACTTTACTTGAATTTGAAAGCACTTCATTCACACAATCTATTTAAGTTGATTATCTGTTGTTAACTAATCAGCCATTTGATGTGGGCAGTCAGTGGCAGTATATTCGTCCCAATTTTCTGTAAATGATGTATTGAACAGATTGTTAGCTTGCAAGTCAAAAAGTGATCTGTGAAAGAATGCGACAAAGTTTAACAGTTTAAAGACTAAACAGTTCAAGGTTCAAGCAATCCAAAGTTCAGAAAGATCAAGTGCTAACTCGCCGACGACTTAAGGATTTTTCCTACGGGTTAAGCGCTTTGAGTCGTAGGTCGTGAAAAAAAAAAGGAAAAGCTTTAGTTCAAAGCAATGAGGAATTCTTCAAGTCCTAACTCGACCATGACTCAAGGCTTAAGTCGTAAAGGTTGCTAGGTCGGTTCATAGTTGAATCGCAAAGATCACTGGGCAGCATAAAGTTTCTAGGTCGTACCCGAGGAAATGTCCCACTCTATTTGGCCAACTTACATTCTCACCTAACTCCTGACCCGTTAACCTTCTAACTCCTAGCCCTTTAACCTTCTAACTCCTAACCCGTTAACCCAATAACATCTCAATCAACAACAACCCTAGTTCTATCACACCACCGAATCGCCACAAATCGCGAGTCGTCTTAAGTCAAATCAAACAGCCCTAAATCCATCAATGACCAATGCAACAATACTCGCATGGCTAAAGGGGTGAATCAGAGACGAAGGACGGGGCACATAGATTGACGGTGTTCGACGATTAAAAAAGAAGCAAGATCGCTTAAGTAGTGCGATGCTAGAGAGAATCAGAAATGAATCAGGAAGGAATCGCCGTAGGGAGCTCGGAGAAATGCTAATGGCAGATGCGACTTAGGAGATAGGTAATGAGCAGAAAGAAGTAGGAGAAACGACTCAAGTCTTTTATATCTCAGGGCAGTGGAACCCGAATCGACACACGCGAGTTAAGGAAAGTCGAAGCACACGACCTACGACTTAGGCGTGTACTTCGAGGGGCAAATGTTGACTCCGCTTTCTCTACAACCTTACGACTTAAGGAAGGTACACGACTTAAGGCATTGATGACCTAACAACTCAGATTACTTCACAACCTACGACTTAAGGTCTGGACGGCCTAACGAGTTAAGGTCTAGACGACTTAAGAATTGAAACGGTCTTAGCAGTCTTCAACTTAAGGAAGTCTACGACTTAAGGAAGTCTACGACTTAAGAGATGGCACGACTTAAAAGTAGTTCACGACTTAAGAAGTTACGACCTAACGACCCAAGGGAGTAACGGTCCAACAACCTAAAAAGTCTATGACTTAACGACTCAAGGCGCGAAAAGTTAGGACAACTACCCCTGAGTCGCGACCGACTTACGATCCTTGCTAGGTCGTTCACGACCTAAGACTGCAGAGGCAAATTCAATAGCGCAAGCCAAGAATCAGCTTAGGTCGGTCACGACCAACGACCTATGATAAGTCGTACACGACTTAGGAAAACAAATGAGATACCGTGATACTTATGCCACATCTTGTTAACTCGGTCGCGACTTAAGACTACAGAGTTAAGGTCGTAAATGAAATTTTATAGATTACGTACTTATTTGGTGGGTATATCACCTTCACGTTCAAGTTCTATGAAGTTATAGGAAGAAATTTAGCAGATAATAACAGAGTAATAGTTTTGTGAGGAAATTCTAACGATTGCACAATCAATGTTCGCACAGAAATGGATTTCATAAATTTATATAGCAAACAAATGGGTCCCCATTAATCCAACAAAATGGTTGGGGGCATCAAATCTCTGTGCTGGGCTAGCTTAAAAGGGGGGTCAGTGTGGCGGACAGCTGAATTCCCTAGCTCTACTCTCTGGAGTGGGGTTTTAAAAAAAACAATATAAATTCTACTTTCAAGCTTGTGATACAAATAGGAGCAACACAAAAACTTGTATAAATCAACTAACTGAAGAAGTGCTAAATCATATATACCTGATATTGATTTGCTATAAAATTATAAAGTGATCCAAACGTCAACAATGGAGTGAACCCACGATCAATACAAATAAGCATAATGCTATGGAAGCTTATCTAGGTGCTAGTATAGAAATTCCAGCAACCAATAGAGCCATTTTTTCAGTCAAAAAACATGCTTTAGCATTTGCTATACCCGAGCATACCCAAAACAAAAGCAACAGTCATCGAAAATGTGTAGAAACACAACTTTATGTGTTAGAGGTTCAATTATTTGTGAAAGGTTGGGAAGTATGATTGTGACGGAGTGGTGGAAAGAGAGGAGAAAGATGGCGACAGTGAAAAAAACGAATGAAAAAGAGGGACTTTGACAGCCGATTATTGATGTTTGTAGGGTTAGAGGATCGACGATTTGAGAGGGAAAGGGGTGGACGATTGCAAGATGAACTCCATAACTTGAAATTTGATATAGAAGAAGGGAAAGATGTGAACTTTAAGGCTTTTTTTAAAGAATTAGGGAAGATGGTTGATTGCACAAAGGATAAGAACCGAAAGGATTGTGTGAGAAACATAGCAATAAAAAAAGAAGAGCTGTGACTGTTCATTTTTCAAAATTCTCTAGAGGCCTGTGCGCTCTTGAAACCAAACTTAGTAATCATGTGATAATATAGATATGCGCATTTTTTTTAATTAATTTATCTTTATTAACTTATTTAATTAAACTATTTTAATTAAATTATATTAATTTTGGAAATTTATCTCATATACATACATGTATACTTATGCTATCTTAAACACTTTAAAATAACATAACATATATCAACATATATAATACATGTATGTTAGTCTTAATTAATAAACTCAATTAATTAGGTTATTTTATTAATCTTATTAATAAAACTTTGTATTTCAAAATAAATATTTAAATAGTCTCAAATTTTGAAATTTTCATTACTTTTTCAAACATTTTGAAAATTTATTGTATACTGCAACCAAATATAATAAACAGTTTTTATTCTAAATTTAACTTTTAAATTTAAAATCTTATTGTAATTTTCAAAACTATTTTGAAAATTAGCCCAAGACTAAATTCAAATTGTTCTTTTTTATTTTATGTATACATATCAATTACCACTGGGTATGCATGCTCCCTATATATTTAATATTTACTATGAATATATTTATAATTCATATCATATTTAGATTAGTCGTTAATTTTATTTTATAATCAATTATTTAATTCGATTAAGAAAAGGAAATGAAAAGTTTCCTTCTTTAACGAAATTTATGATCCCACATTAATTGAATAATTTAAGAGAAAGGAAATGAGAAGTTTGATTCTCTAAATAAAATAATGCCCACTCATTAACTGAACAAGTTAAGAGAGAAAGGAAATGAAATATTTCCTTCTCTGAATAAATTTGAAAAATAAATATTACAAATAAATTTGTATACGAGTACATCTGATATACATTGACTTACATGTACATTAGATTAAAGTAAAATTTTATTAGTGTGGTTAAATAAAATATTGATTTTATTTAAAAGAAACTTATAAAACTTTCAAATGAATTTAGTGTTCGTAGGCCCATTAAAGATCCAAAATGGCTAAAATTTTTGAAATTCACACATTTCTTTCATTGTGAGGTAGACCAATTCTTCAATGGTATCAATTGGATACATTGAAGGAACTATGCCAGTCTGCAATTGAAGAAATGAGTGAGTTTCAAAAAAATTAGCCAGTTTGGATCTTTAATGGGCCTATGAAGTCTAAATTTACTTAGAACTTTTCTATGTTTCTTTTAACTAAAATCTACATTTTAATTAATTTTATAAATGAACTTTTCAAAGTTTATTTTATGTATTTTTTTAAGTTTCATGTTTATTTTACATTTACATATCAACTACCACTGATTATGCAAGCTCCCTATAATATTTGATATGACATATTTACAATTTATGTCATATTTAGATTAGTGATTAACGTTATTTTATTAATTAATTCGATTAAGAGAAGGAAATGAAAAATTTCCCTCTCTAACTAAATTTATGATTCCTTCATTAATTGAATAATTTAAGAGAAAGGAAATGAAAAGTCTCATTCTCTATATAAGTTTATGTGTCCTCATTAATTGAATAAGTTAAGAGAAAGGAAATGAAATATTTCCTTCTCTAAGTAAATTTGAAAAGTAAACGATACATACAAATTTGGATATAAAAGTTTATTTGATGCATTCTTACTTACATAATTGAATTACAGTGAAATTTATTTATGAAGTTGAATAACATACTAATTTTATTTAAAAGAAACTTGGAAAAGTTTCAAATGAATTTGGACTTTATAGGCCCATTAAAGATCCAAAATAGTTTTTATTTTTGAAATTCACCCATTTCTTCCGCTGCGGGCTGACCTAGTTCCTTGTACTATGAATTATTCTGTCATTTAGAACATAGAATGTTTTCTTATGTCATAATGATTACTTTATTGCAAACTGAATGATGCATATATTAAGTTTGTCAAAACGGAAAAGATGAATCAATCATCTTTGCTAAAGCTCCGATACGAACTAGGTAAGCCTGCAGCAGAAGAAATGGGTGAATATCACAAATTTAACCATTTTGGATCATTAATTAGCTTATGAAGTCTAAATGCATTTAGATCTTATCTAAATTTTCTTTTAAATAAAAAAATATTTTATTTAATTTTGTAAAAAATATTCATCATTCAGTGTGTAGTATAAACTTATATGAATGAGTGTATCAAATACATCCATGTGTGTAGTAGTTACTTAGTAAAATAAATATGAGAAAGTAATGCAATTAATTATGAAAATAAACAACATTAACCACAGAGAGAAACCTCTATTTCTCCATCTCTGATTAGATTGATAATATGTTAAATAAATATGTTAACATTTTGATTGAATGTTTTATTAGGAAAGCATCAATTCAATTTATTTTGATTAACTGGAAATGATTATGAGCATATCACATGAGAAAGTAATGCAATTAATTATGAAAATAAACAACATTAACCACAGAGAGAAACCTCTATTTCTCCATCTCTGATTAGATTGATATTATGTTAAATAAATATGTTAACATTTTGATTGAATGTTTTATTAGGAAAGCATCAATTCAATTTATTTTGATTAACTGGAAATGATTATGAGCATATCACATGCACTTACATGCATATTGTAAGTGCAACATATAAAAGTGTACAAAGTTAATGAGAACATTGCTTACGTGTTGGATTACACCACAATGGACACAATTGCCATCTGCATATGCCTTTTTCGTCCTAAACATGAATTGTTTAATTTGTTTAATAATATACAAATACGGACGTACATACACATACACACATACATACACACAGATATATATACACAAACACATGCACACACATTTGTGTGCGTTGAAAAATACATATATACATATGCCATTAATATTTAGCATAATGAATAAAATAGATTTCATTTCAATTACAAGCAGTAAATCAAAGAATATTAAGATTAATGAAAAGTTTGAAATACTTATGTAAATAATCCTTCCTTTTAAGCAAAGATTTAATTTTTAATTAGATGGAATTGCAAATTGTTGAGTACATCATTGATTTAATGTTTCCCTTTTTCTTTTAAAAAAAGAATTTTTAAAGAATGATTTGAAATATAATATTTAAAAACCCTATTAATTCGACGGCAATATTTCCAAATTTTAATTACATAGAAACCCATGTCTAAATATTTAACTGTAAATCTTTTGATATAAAAAACTGAATTATGAATGTAAAAACCCAAAGTTCAATTATGTGTTTTTTTGGGTTTTTTAACAATAAATCAAACGTCATAGGCATATATGGATTTGAGATAAGAAGATCTAGATCTAGATTGGACAACATTGTAAGTAAACAACATAGAGTACATAAAATAAAATTAAGAAGGTCTAGATCTAGCTTAAATAAACTAATCAAGTAATCATACATGAGAAAGAAAATGAGATTTTACAATTCATAACAAAATAGAAGTGAACAAAAGAAAAAATTCAATGTTTTAATAAGATAGAACAATTTAACCAAATAAGGGAATGAAGATACTTAAATCAACGTTCAAATTCACAAGTATGAACAGAAGGGAAAGATATAGATTAAGGGGATAAAACCAAATTATAAGATATGTAGATATCGAGTTATACATGAATATAATTACCTTATGATAAAGCATGTAAAAACACCTTAAATGATAGAAGAATACCAAGATCTAATTGATCATTCTCCAAATCAGATAAACCCTGCCATTCATCGCATCTTAATTTGTGGCTTCACCTTAGATTTTAGAAATACCATCCCACTGTGCAAGAGAAGAATGAACCACCTTTATAATTTAGTTTGATGTTGATTTGAATTTGTTTTGTTGTTCTTTTGGATGAAGTTGCAACCATGATGGAGTGATGGAGATGTGGAAGAAAAAGGAAGAAAAGTGAAATTCATGTTCTGTTCTCCACACTTAAATTGAGAAGGTTTTGATTTAAATTGAATTAAAGGAATCTTTTCCTATTCTCCTATTAAAACTTCCTCTTTTATTTCCTCTTTTGTAAATTTCAATTAAATTCCTTAATTGATTTCCTCCTCTTACCCTTATATGATGGAACCAAGCACATTTCAAATGTACAAATTTTCCAAATAAAAGAAAAACAAATTTTATGCAAATGTTTTATTATTTAAAAAATGTTTAAAATTATATCAATATCGCTTATAGATATATGCAAATATAACTTTTATATATTCAATAAACAATTACCTATAACATTCAAAACAACACATAAATTGACAATAATTAATATTTCATAAATGATAATTAATTTAATATGTTTTCAACATTTTACAAGCTAATTAAATTGGGTGGTTGTCGGACAAATCATAAACACGGTTGTGTAACTCAGAGGTGTGAATCAAGTCAGTGATTAATAATTGTAACGACCTAGAATTTCAATGCTTTGATTAGTGAATATTTAATTAATTTTTAATATTCAATATATAAGATTTATAATGAAAATAAACACATTTTTTAATTAATGATGGTGGTGAAATCGTTTTCAATGTTTTCGTACCAAATTAGATAGTTTGTAGAAAAATAGAAGACATGACTGAAGAACGTTTTTCGAAATTTCTACCTTTCGACATCAAAAGTTGATGGGAACATTGTTCATCTTTGTGCACTATATGTACATATATATAAGAGTTAATTTACTAGATAATAATACACTTAGAAATAAATTATCTTATATTGATTTGGATTAGTAAGCGATGTGATGAGACAGTTTTAAATGTAATAAACATTATAATATATATATATATATATATATATATTAAGTATTGTCACATCATAGGTTCCAATCATTAACTATAATTATCGCTTATCACATCTTCATTAAATATATATATATACAAAGAAAGTGATGTGACTATACATAATTATATATATACATATAAAAGAGAGATGTGATTAAATATTATTATATATATTACAAAAGATTTGTGATGTGACTAGATATAATGATGACATAGAAAATTTTCCAATAAATAGCCATATGTTTCTCCATTTCCCTCTTATTTCCACCAACTTTTCTTCCACATTTCAAACTCAAATGGTGTTTTTATTTTTTTGGAACCATGTGAAATTTTAATGGCTACAATATTGTATTTGAGCACTTTTCCAAATTTCTATCATAGCTAAAACAAAATACCCAATCTTTGCATAGCAATTTTCGACCAAGAATTTCAAGTCTAAAAATTATCCTTCTTAGTTTGATCATAACTTCTTCAAAATATCGTAAAAGTGATTCTTTGTTTGCAATAACAGAGAAAAAAATCCAATAACTTTTTGTTTGAGCGCATTTTGAAATTCCATGATTACGTAGCCCAAAAATCAGTTGCAAAATGACCTATTTTTAGGTTTATTATTGAGAATGCGATGTTTAACTGAAGTTTCTCTATGTGACGACCCGACTTTCTACTCCTAGAAAATCGCATCATCAATTAAGAAAGAAAGGGATAGAAGAGGAAACGAAAGAAGAGAAAGAAGAAACAACACTAGAATCTTAACAGCGGAGCGAATAAATTATATTAATAACATAAGTATTTAGATAATATACAATATCAATCAGAGATACACAGCATACACATCACATATACTAGACAGTTATAAAGACCTGTCTAGTATTTACAACTTAATACAATCACAACACAGAGAACACATAGCGGAACTATATATCTACAACGCAGAAGCCTCCTGCTCCATTGCTCCTCCATTATTCGTCAAAGCAAACCTGAATCCCTTGGCTACTCATAAAAATTTGAGTACCCAAGAGTTTAAGAAAACAAAGATAAACTCCTGGTCAAACATGGGCCTGGTGTGAGTAACAGGTTATGGTTGCTTAACTTTAAAAAAAACTTTTTGAAAAGAAAGGTATCACGTAAGACTTCCCATACATAAACATGGAAAAGTTTTTACCTTACGCTAACCAAAACATTTGATAGGAAATCTGGTGATATTATAATAGTGTCTAGGGTTTTCAAGTAAATAAGAAATAGCCGAAATTGTTACATTCATTAAATTCCAGCTACTAGCCACAAAAGTGGGTAATACAATCAAAACTGTTGGCACTTATTGGATTGTGGATTCCATACAATGGCAGGGCTACTTGGGTACCGCCCGTCACAGTACGTGGCCTAGATCACTGTAACGAGGAGTACGCCTACTCCCCTGCAACATAAGGACGGAACCATTCCTTACTGAACAGTTCCAAACAAGACAACCCCACAATTGTTTGCAACCAACTGCCCACACAGCCGAATATAAAGGGACTTCTAGATAGGGATCAATCTCGCTCTCCAGTGGGAGCTATCCACGAAGCCTTGTTGCACCTCTCCTGTTTTAGCCATTCCCGCTTGATGAGGCTTGATGCTGCGATTACCTTTAGAGAACACATCTCCTAGAATGCTCATCGTCCACCTGACGATGTTCAGAAAGCATTCAATCCATACAAGTTCGTTCCGGGTTCGAACGAAACCGAAGGCATTATCTCGTTACACTCATTTTGGAATCACCCTCAGAGTTAACGACGACAACCCTTGCTCTCTGAATCTTCATCTCGAACCTATAAGTACTCGTTCCGTCAAACTCATCACGGAATCACCCCCAGAGTTATACTGACGTATAGTTCTTACACCTCGAGTCTTCACTCTTCACATAAGATTCACGACCTATCGTTAATTTGGATCGATGTGGTTTTCGGATATCCAAGTATGGAAACCCGATCCAGGTCTCATCGAAATCCAAAACGTGTCTTTTAGGTCCAAGTTGTTTTAAACGTTTAAAACAATTCAATTCAATATTATCTATATACACACAGATAGATAATACACAACATCACAATAGATAATCCACATTATCATTACCAACCGATAATTCATATCATCAACTCAATGCAACCATAGCTTCCAAATCACACAACATCATTTATCTCATAACTGAGATTTCAACCATTCAGGGTAATAAATATCAAACATCATTCATAAGCAGTTACTTATTAATCCAATCTATAATTAATTTAATGAATTAAATTAATCACCTCTTCCCTAAATTAATTTAAAATGAAATAAATTAATTAATCATCCATATAAATCTTGCTTACATTCCTTAATTAATTATAAATCAGGTAATTAATTACTCTCAACAAATTATCCTAATTAATCATCTTGATTAATTATACTTAATTACATTCAAGTAATTACCCTTCAATTAATTTCACAAATTAATTAATCTAAACCAAATTCAGTAATTAACCTATAATTAGTTTATTAATTAATTATAATTAATTACATTAATCCTTAATTAATTACATTAGTTAATTCCTTCATTGATTAATTGTTCTTATTAATCCATCCTTAGTTATATCATTAATTATATAAATTAATGATCACAATTTATTTTATTTTATAATTACCCTATTTAAATTAATTATCAATTGTCAATATTGATTTATCACATTAAGTAATTAATTGCATTAAATTAATTACATCTATTTATTTCCTTCAAGTAACTCAATTGTCAAAACCTAAATTAATTACTCTAAGTAATTAATTATTAATGCTTCCTTAAGTAATTATTCAATCATACATATTAATTACACAAAGTAATTGATTTCCAAAACTCCTTCATTATTCAAGTATTCATTAATTAAATTACATCAAGTAATTTATCTTCTTAATTACTTCACTAAGTAATTATTCATTTTTAATTACATTGGTAATTACTTCTCAAATCAACCAGTGATTAAATTAATTAAACTTAATTAATTAACTTAACTAATCAAAAATAACTTAATTAATTACAATCAATAATTAATTTTCTTAATTACTTTCATTAAGTAATTTACTTAAACAATTCTCAAATGATTATCTTTAAATTAATTAATACAATTAATCATTAAAATTAATTACATTAATTAATTATAAAATAATATTAAGTTAATGGCCTTCATTAACCCATAACAAAACTTTAATTATTTTTATTTTTCCAAAGTAATTAATTGAATTAATCAATACTAATTCTTTACTTATAAAACTCATTAAATTAATCAAGTGATAATTAAAAACTTAATTGGTTATTAATTACTTGATTAATAAATTCAATTCATTAACTAAATTAATCAAATCTTATTTAATTAATTTCTAAATCACACTTTAATCAAGTTTAATTAACTTACTTAATCTTTTATTAATTAAATAAACCCTTAATTATTTAATTAATACCCTAATTATTAATTAATTAAATTAATTAATTATAAACTTAATTACCTTGATCAGATAATTATTAAGTTCAAAATAATTTAATGAAAATCATTAACCTCATTAATGATTTAATTACCATTATCAAAGTAATTTAAAAATAATTTGCTTTTAAATTTTCTCTAAATTCCATTTTAAATTAAAATTAAAATGAAATCAAATTTAAACAAGATTCAATTACTAAACACTTTTTATTTCATATTAAAGAATTACTTAAGGTATTTTATAAATAGTTTAACCCATAATCAATTTAAATAAAATTTAAATTATACTTTAAATATTCATGTGATTTTAAAACATTCAAATTAAAATCTTATTTCATTTCAATCCAGAATTCAAATTATGTTTCCAGATTCAGGTTTAAAAATTTAAGTTTAAAATCCTGTTTTAAATTTCATTTCAGATTTATAAAAACATATGTTATAAAATAACAAAATATACAAACTTAATTATAACATTTGAATTTTATCAACCTATTTCCTTTTTGAAATTTCATATTCAAGTTCAAATTTTAAATCCAGGATTTCAAATTCAGATTTAACTAAAAATTTAAAACTTGTTTTAAAAATCTATTTTCAGATGTAAAAATCACTTTATATAAAACTTTGCAGGTTTTAGTGTTTAAATTATTTTATTTTGCAACTCTTGTTTATTCAAAATCTGGAGTTCAAACCTATTTGAATTTATAATTCAATCTTGCATTAAGTTTAGATTTAAACTTGCCTTGCTTATTTTTAAATTTAGTTTTAAAAAATTTGAAAACCTGAAACTGTTCAGGCTACAGAAAACATAACACTGCAACCAAAAACTACCCGAGCTCAAAACTGATTTACTTCGAGTCACCTTCCACCTAACTTCGAGTCACACCCTCAAGCTACTCGAGTCTTTCCCCTACAACTTACAGAAGACCAAAACCCCTTCCAAAATGACCTCTGTGCACATGCACATAACCATGGGCCAATTTCGATCATCAGTGATGATCATCCACCTCCATAAACCCTCTCTTGAATCAAATATGATCACCAAAACATCAGAAAATCTTTCATTACCCAAAATCAAAGTCCAGCCTCCTTTATAAACCTGGAAACACAGTGCGACCCAAACCCAAATCCTATCAACGGCATGTTCACCACCCTCCGACCATCGTTAGGGCTACAATTTCGTCTAGTACCTCCTCTAGGGACCAGCAACCAATCCTTAGAGTTGCTAAACACTCGATCAAATATTGAGAGGGAACGAGCCTATTTGCTAACAGCTTCAAACATTAAGGTTACAGAACAAATTTGTCCACCGCTGACTCTATATCTATTTGATCACCGTATATCTATTTTTCCTTGATTTCCTGATCTCCCATCTACCATCTACCATCATACAAAAACATGAACCCCAAATTCACCTGAAACATCAGAGACACTCCAAAACCAAACTTTAGGTTAAAACATCAATGCACAGTCAAACCCCATTTAGAACTTATGATTTTATATTTAAAAATCATGAATTTTTCTAAGGTTTTGATTTGTATAACCGAATTGCACAATCATCAAGTTTAAATTTTGAACAGAGTCTTGAGTTTCACTTTTAAACTGGTCTTCTAGAGCAATTCAATTTCTAATTAAGTTAAATAAATTTTTAAAATCTAGTTTATAACCAAACAAACAAATATTGTTTAAATCCTAAGTCATAAGATTTAATAGATAAAGCAAGATGAATTTAAAATAGGAAACATGATTGAAATTTTAGGGCAGGGATCTTATACAGGCAGTACAAATTTAACAATATCACACATCACAAATGCATAGGAGATTTTCAACATATATACAAAAAAACAACTTATTTAAAACATGATTCAACAACCTTATTTTCCTTAATTTTTTTTTAAAAGAAGTGTTACTCACCTTATACTCAGAAGAACAGAGCACCATTGATTTAGAAAAACTTTGAAATCCTGTCTTTTAAATGCAGCAGTGTTATGCTAATGGAAATGAAGTGCTACTGCTTCTTATCATGTAACAGCCTGCAAATCCATACCCCTTGAATCAACACTATTCTACCTAAATCAACTCAAGTTGTACAGAAATACGACCCATTTGGGTTAAAGAAGAAGAGGTAGAAGAAGAAAATAGAAAACAACAGCAGAATCTAACCATCGCAGTGGAACACAATATAATAGATAATAAATAATCTTAACTCAACATCAAATATTTCGGTTTATATATTACATCATCAGAGTACATCAATCACAGCTCAACAACAATATCATACAATGGATACACAACTCAAACAACGGAATATATATATATAATAACAAGTACGAGAGTACGTATCGTCATCCAGCTCGTCTCTTGAGCTTCACAGCATCATAACCTGTATTCTATAATACTCGGTCTGACCCGAGCATTACAGTTAAATAACACCCGAGTCAGTCTGGAATACCAGCGTGAGAAAACCACACCCAATTGATTATTAAAGTTTCAAAAATCCTTTGAAAACAAAACCATCTCGTAAGACCACGCCACAAATAAACATGTCGGGTTTTTACCTTACGATAGCTAAAACAATTTTTTTATAGAAATCCTCCGATATTATAATAGGGTCTGTAACGACCCAAGTTTTTAGTAATTAAAATTCGAATATTTAATTAATTTTAAATATTAATAAGTGAATTTATAAGTCAAATAAATTTTATTTTGAATAATTGGATTTAATTGAATAATTAAATCGATAATTTAATATGTGAAAATACAGAAATAATTGAAAATTGAGTTAAATATGATTGAAAATGATTTGTAAAATTTTATTTTATCATATTGGAGCTAGAACGATATTTTAGAACTTTTAAAATCGAATTAAAAGTTTATTTGTGAAAATTGAATATTTTAATATTAAATCGACTAGTGAAAATATTCAATTTTTGAACAGTCTCAGAATTGGACGAAACTAGTTCCATTGGATCCGTAATAGTTATTTATTATTGGAATTCAAAGTTCGTAGCAATCGGAGTTATCGTTTGATCGTGGCAGCTCGAAACGCATCGAATTGTTTTTTATATTAATTTGGCGAGTTAAAATAGTCATTTTTCAAAAAGTCTCGGATTTCGACGAAACCAGTTTCATCGGATCTGTAATGTGATATTATTGTAACTTTTCAAATTTCGTGTCAATTGGATTTACCGTTTGTCCGGTACAAATTAAAACGCCTAGAAAATCGTTTAAACCGGTTTAATTCAAATTGAACGTTTATTGCCATAACTCGCACAGATGTACGAATTAGCTTCCAAAACCTATTTCATTGTGTCCGGAACGCGGGGTAAACCCTAGAAACGCTGGTTACGGTGCATGAATCGGAGTTCGGAATTTCCGGAATGAATAGTGTCGTTCGTTCTTCTATAAATAGCCCTCTCTCTCTCTCTAAATAAAAAAAAGAAAAAAAATAAACCTAACCCTAATAAACTGCAGCCGCCACCATAGAAACCAAAGGCCAGAAATTTATGATCTTCATCTCCAAATCTCTTCAAATCCGTGAAGCAATTCAAGAAGTGTTCAACTGCGAAGTTATAGAGCACATCGAGATCTTCGTGTTCAACGTTGGAGATCGAGATTGGAGCTATGGATCAACGGGAAAATGGTGATGAAGGCAATGCGTTGCGTGCGCGTTTTCCAAGGAAGGAGGAGGCCGAGTTGGCCTATTCTCTGGCCGAGCATGGAGTGGAAGGCACTCTTCAATATGGCGCTATCTGATCGTCACTAAAGTCGTCGTGGTGGTCGAATTTCTTAACCCTAATATTGATGTAGTGGGTTTCTTTTGCACGGCCTGGAGATGTTGCGTACGTGAAGATGAAGATGAGCAAGGAGAGGCCTGATGTTGTTGGGCAGGAGATCCTATGGCTCTTAATTGATTTAGGTTTAAAATTAATTAAAAGTTGTAAATAATTGTTTATTAAATTCGTGTAAACTGGTTAAATGCATATCTTTTTCGTACGAGGTCGAAAACGCGCGATAGCAGTTGTGTTGGAATCGTATGGACGAGCACTACGCGATGCAATTAGATTGGAGTCGTTTGGAGTTAGTGAGAATTTTGGGTAAAATTAAACGTCCGTTTAATTTTATTCGAAATAAATCGCTAAAACGAAATTAAAATCAAGGTGAGAACTTCTCACTCAATCGAATCAGTTTCGATTTTAATTTTAAATAGTTATATTTCAAATATTTGAATGCATGTTTGAATGATGATTGTTATCTATTGATTGTTAAATTAGACATTATGCGCCGTTAGTAAGCGGATGTTATTTAGTAAAAACATATACCGCGAATATTTCATAAACAGTGAAATTGGTATTATATATAATAGCAATATATATATATATATTGGCATATGTATATATTGGAGTTATTGATTTCCCGCATTTGTATAGCGGATGAGACCCTATTGCGCCGTCTATTAAGCGGATAATATTTTAAATCCCATATACCGCGATAATTCCGTACTGGAGCGGAATTGGTATTGTGCTAATGTTTGTGGATGCAGGAAATAGGTTGGAGGGATCCAACTTGATTCCTCAACAGTATTTATTTGATTTCAGATATTTTGATATTTGATGGATTATCATATCGATATATGATATCATTGTTGTCGTGATTGACTATTTGGTGTGTAGCATCATTGGTCCAAATTTTGGAATTTTAAAATGTTTTTAAAGTGATTTTTGAAAGTATACGTTTATAAAATATTTTGGAATTGATTCATATTAAATAAATAAACGTATAAATTTTAATGTTATAAAATAGTGTAAATCGGGATTTCTGAATTTATTATAAAAAGTTTAAAATTAGGATTTATGAAATTTGATTATTTAATAAATCATAATGGTGATTTATATAAGAAATTTATAAATTGATATTTATAAATTAAAGTATTGGAATTATAAAACGAGTTTTTATAAGTGTTAGAATGAATTGTGAATGAATTTCATAATTGAATGAAATTTATAAAATTATAAACGGTGAAGTTATGAAAGGAATTTTATAAGCAGTAGGTTTATAAAATTTGCAAAGTTATTAAAAGAATGGTTTTGGATAAATAAATAAATCTTATAAGTTATAAGATTTATAATTTGGGAAGTTAAAGGAACGATTTTGCAAAGAAATAAATTATAAGTGTTTAACTTATAATATGGACTTTTGGTTCATAATAGAGATATAAAGTGAATAGGTTAATAAAGAAAATTTATAAGGAAAGATGTTATAAGATAAATAGAAATGGAATTTATAAACGTTGTTTTATAAATTCGAAAACGACTTATTTTGATAAGTAAATTGTTATAACTTATTTATGGAGTTATATTCACGTTTTTGTACTGTGAATAATCCTTTAAAATGAAATGTATAGAAATGATGAAATTGTTAACGTAGTATATTCACGTTTTTGAATAGTGTATAATATGTTAAAGAAATTGTTTTGAATGTGATGTTTTAAATAGAATTAAAGCGATCTAACGATGTTTTAAATTGCATTAAGATTCGAAACCATAGATTTCAACATTCATTGTTGAAATTGACGTTTTCGAGAAATAGAAGGAAATGGTGGACTATAACACTGTTTTATAGTAAATGATTTCCGAAAGGAAATGTTTTGTATAGTATTGGGATTTATATATCTATTTTAATTTCGAATCCCTATACTAGTGATTTTGGGTTGTCGTAACGATGTTTTACGCAACATCCATTTTGACCCAAATAAATATGTTTAAGAGCATGTTTACCTTAAAGAATGAAATATATACTTAATTTCGATTTAAGTATATTGAATATTTTCCAAGAGTTGAAAATAAAAAGATTTGTGATTTTCTTATTAAATAAGTATGGAAATGTTTTCCAATATAAAGTGAATATTAGAGAATTTATCTTTTTAAGGATAAATTGAAATGAATAATTGAAATCGTATATACATGGATATTTTGGAATGAAAATTCACTATGGAATTTATAAAAGAATGGGGAAATTTGTTTAAAAATAAATATTGATTTATTTTTGAAGTGTGAAAATTAAATATCTTGTAAAGATATTTTTGGGAAATAAATTATTTGGAAAATTATTTGGAATCTAGTGATGTGTGCATATCCATTGATAGTTCAATAACCGACTATCAATATATACCATTGAAAGGTATTTGTTGTGATTTGTTGAATTTGAATGCTACACTTATTTTTAAATTATTGCGCTCGTTATTCGGATTACCCATTCCGAATAATGATACGACGTAATGGATAGCATTGAAGATCGGTGTTGAAGACCCGTATTTGCGAGAGAGATAGGATGACCTGTCGATTGACTCTGCACCGAGTTGCTCCGGTATTGAGTTCTCCATATGTGATGGGAAATCCGATCAGGATTGTGGATATCCGGATTGCAAGGACTTCTTTGTAAGTGCCTTCGGTTTTGTTCGATCCCGGAACAAACTTGTATGGATTGTATGTCTGACATTATAAATTGAGATATAAAGCAGATTTCTTTCAAATATATTTCTGTTGGTGGCGAAGAATTTATTCTTTTAGCTTAACACCCTTCTCTGAGACGTACGAGCTCAGAGGTTATGTAGTTGAAGGTTATCAGCAATATATTCCCAATTTGGTAATGTGACATGTTGAGTGTTGCTGTGAAATGATCATTGTGTTGATTATTTGTGATAGGATCATTTGTTTGATCGTCTATCTTAGTGATCATTTCTATGATCATTTGTTGACCCAAAGCATGTCTTTTGAATAAAGTTGTTTTTGTGGACGTGACTTTGTCGAGCCTCACACCCCGGGAATGGTCAAAACTGGAAAGATGCGGCAAGGTTATGAGGGGTAGCGCCCTTTAGGGTATGTGCATTTCCTTCTGGAAAAGGGTGGTATCATGGTATGGAGCCCAGATACTTACTCATGTTGAAAACGCTTTATGATTGTGTGAATTGATTACGAGCACTCGGTTAAAGTTCCCAAAGGACCGGGGGATGGCATACTCGGTCAGTTGTTACTCAGTTAGGGGTGACCCGGCCTTGTGTTGGTAGAGATCCGGTTTGGTTCTCGGGGATGTCCTTCCAGAGTCATTCTCATGTGGCAATGGGATGTTCCTTGGCCTGATCGTTCGTTTGAAATCCAAAGAAACAATACGAGACTTGTACGGTTTTAGTTGTATAACCTGCTATGGAATGTGGCGGTAACCTGCTATTGAACATAGTTAGCTATAGTAGGCATAGTTCGAAATGTCTATGCTGGCTAAGATTTATATTCTACCTTCGAAATAAATTTTTCCTACACTATGCACTAGTAATAATAACAAATGTTCTTTTAATGCGTATCAAGCTTCTTTGACTATCATAAGGAGAAATCTCCTCCGATTCTGCGTTTGCATTGTGTGTGTGTGCGGAAGGCCTTATGGTAGTCTCATTTTTAAAAAGCATTGCAAATTGACTTTAAAAATATTCCTATATTTTGATTTTAAAGATAAATAAACTGTTTTGAGTTCTCACACCAGTCACATGACTGACTCGGAGTTTATTGTTTTCCTACCTAAACTCTGAGTGCCCACCAATTTTCACACGGGCAGTTAAGAGTTAGGTTTATCAGGATATTCTGGATATTCAGGAGTTGCTGGAGGCAAGATGGATGACATGGCGTATTACTAGTTATATAGTATTTCTTTTTCCGCTGCACTGTTTATTGCTGTACACTCTGATGTAATGAAATGAAATGTAATGTAATGTAATAACTGATATAGTTCTTTGTTTAAAGATTATTCATTTATCTATTATAAGTTGTTCCGCTGCGAATTATGAGATTCTGTTGTTGTTCTGTTGTTCTGTTCCGTTCTATTTTCTATTTTCTTTTCTCTCTATCTTTTCCCTCTTCTTCTCTCTCTTTCTTTTTCTTAAACCCTACAGATTCGGGAGTTCGTTCCTCTTTGGCTGGATTGTTGTGGAAGTTGCCAGCTCAAAGGAGTTCGGATTTTCGGGTCTTTACATCTGGTATCAGAGCATATGGTTAAGCGACAACCATGGTTCTGTTGGGTATTACTCATTAGAGATAGAGTCAGTAGTACTCTAGAATGAGTTGAGTGTAATAATAGATATGAGAGCGTATTTGTTAGTGAATATAAAATTGTTTTATATTGTGATGATTGGTTTATTGAGTGGCATATGAACTTTCGTCAGCACGGTATGCACAACTATGCCGAAGGGGTTTTATAAACACTTGAATAGAACAATTCGACACATTATTGTTCTAAATTGGGTAAATGAAATAATTTTACCTTGAGTATATTTTATATATAAAGAAATAATTTTTCAGAATTATTAAAGTGTATATAAGTAGATTGTTTAGTTGTTTGAATAATCTAAATAAAAGAATAATTGTATAAGCAAATGAATTATAAGAATTGAATTATAATTAAAGTAACTTACAATTGTGAAACAAACTTATATATATATAAGAAGTGAAACTAATGAATATATTTATGAATATGAGTTGTAAATAAAAATGAATTTAAAGTAAATGGAAATTCAACTTGAAATGATTAACTAATTGAATGTAAATCAATTAAATGTAAATAATTGATAGGAAGTAATGAATGTAAGTGTTAATTCATTAAAATCTAATGTTAGTGGAAATTGAATAGTTGAATAAAAATCAATTAATTAACCAATTGAAAGCAAAGGAATTTGGTTGTAATTAATATACATTGATTGTTATATGATTGTTAGTTGATTGTATATAATTCATTAAGAACTAATGAAATTGAAAGCTAAAGTAATTGAAATTCAATTGGAAGTTAAGTGAATCTTAAATAGAATTGAATTTGATTTGGAAGTGAACCAACTTGAATATAAATTAGTGAATATAAACTAATTGAAAATGAATGTTAGAAAACATCCACTGTGAAAGAATCAAATGTGAGTTATATTGAAAACCCATTTCATTGAATATTAATGAGAATATGAAGGAATATTTATTGGTTATGAATTTTTGGATTATAGTTGGTTGATGGTTTAATATATTGCTTTTATTGCATTTGCTATGTTGACATATATAGTTATTATGTTGCTATATGTTGTGTATTGATACTATTTTCATATATACATGGTTCTCATGTTGTTTGTTGAGTGTTTAGTAGGTGCAGATCGCGTTTGCTTCGCATTTGGAGCTCGCTTTCGCGCTATATTAGCCATATATGCTTGCTAATAAAATATAAGGTACATATCTCGGATTATATATCGTACTTTTATACTTTTTTCCCTGCGGGATGCCTCATTACTTGATGAGATGTATATTTGTGATATATATACTGTCATTTTTTTTTCGGAATGAGCCACGCAAAGGAGACTATGGCGAATTTTTTCGAAAATTTAAGGCGTTAGAAAAATTTGAGAAAATTAGGAAAATTTTGAAAATTTTAATTTTGATTTGGAATTGAAAGTTAAACAATAGTAGTTGTTTTTGAAAAGATAACTAAGTATGATTTGAAAACTTAGTAAAGTTATTGTAAGAAATTTAACTATGGATTTTGGAGAGTTAATGCATTCTGTAATTTTTCTTACTTGATAATTTCGAGGACGAAATTCTTTTAAGGGGGGAAGATTGTAACGACCCAAGATTTTTAGTAATTAAAATTAGAATATTTAATTAATTTTAAATATTAATAAGTGAATTTATAAGTCAAATAAATTTTATTTTGAATAATTGGATTTAATTGAATAATTAAATCAATAATTTAATATGTGAAAATACAGGAATAATTGAAAACTGAGTTAAATATGATTGAAAATGATTTGTAAAATTTTATTTTATCATATTGGAGCCAGAACGATATTTAAGAACTTTTAAAATCGAATTAAAAGTTTATTTGTGAAAATTGAATATTTTAATATTAAATCGACTAGTGAAAATAGTCAATTTTTGAACAGTCTCAGAATTGGATGAAACTAGTTCCATTGGATCCGTAATCGTTAGTTATTATTGGATTTCAAATTTCGTAGCAATCGGAGTTATCGTTTGATCGTGGCAGCTCGAAACGCATCGAATTGTTTTTTATATTAATTTGGCGAGTTAAAATAGCCATTTTTCAAAAAGTCTCGGATTTCGAAAAAACCAGTTTCATCGGATCTGTAATGTGATATTATTGTAATTTTTCAAATTTCGTGTCAATTGGATTTACCGTTTGTCCGGTACAAATTAAAACGCCTAGAAAATCGTTTAAATCGGTTTAATTCAAATTGAACATTTATTGCCATAACTCGCACATATGTCCGAATTAGCTTCCGAAACCTGTTCCATTGTGTCCGAAACGCGGGGTAAACCCTAGAAACGCTGGTTACGGAGCGTGAATCGGAGTTCGGAATTTCTGGAATGAATAGTGTCGTTCGTTCTTCTATAAATAGCCCTCTCTCTCTCTAAATAAAATAAAAAATAAAAAAAGAATAAACCTAACCCTAATAAACTGCAGCCGCCACCATAGAAACCAAAGGCCAGAAATTTATGATCTTCATCCCCAAATCTCTTCAAATCCGTGAAGCAATTCAAGAAGTGTTCAACTGCGAAGTTATAGAGCACATCGAGATCTTCGTGTTCAACGGTGGAGATCGAGATTGGAGCTATGGATCAACGGGAAAATGGTGATGAAGGCAATGCGTTGCATGCGCGTTTTCCAAGGAAGGAGGAGGCCGAGTTGGCCTATGCTCTGGCCGAGGATGGAGTGGAAGGCGCTCTTCAACATGGCGCTATCTGATCGTCACTAAAGTCGTCGCGGTGGTCGAATTTCTTAACCCTAATATTGATGTAGTGGGTTTCTTTTGCACGGCCTGGAGATGTTGTGTATGTTGAAGATGAAGATGAGCAAGGAGCGGCCTGATGTTGTTGGGCAGGAGATCCTACGGCTCTGAATTGATTTAGGTTTAAAATTAATTAAAAGTTGTAAATAATTGTTTATTAAATTCGTGTAAACTTGTTAAATGCATATCTTTTTCATACGAGTTCGAAAACGCGCGAAACTAGTTGCATTGGAATCGTATGGACGAGCACAACGCGATGCAATTAGATTGGAGTCGTTTGGAGTTAGTGAGAATTTTGGGTAAAATTAAACGTCCGTTTAATTTTATTCGAAATAAATCGCTAAAACGAAATTAAAATCAAGGTGAGAACTTCTCACTCAATCGAATCAGTTTCGATTTTAATTTTAAATAGTTATATTTCAAATATTTGAATGCATGTTTGAATGATGATTGTTATCTATTGATTGTTAAATTAGACATTATGCGCCGTTAGTAAGCGGATGTTATTTAGTAAAAACATATACCGCGAATATTTCATAAACAGTGAAATTGGTATTATATATAATAGCAATATATATATATATATTGGCATATGTATATATTGGAGTTATTGATTTCCCGCATTTGTATAGCGGATGAGACCCTATTGCGCCGTCTATTAAGCGGATAATATTTTAAATCCCATATACCGCGATAATTCCGTACTGGAGCGGAATTGGTATTGTGCTAATGTTTGTGGATGCAGGAAATAGGTTGGAGGGATCCAACTTGATTCCTCAACAGTATTTATTTGATTTCAGATATTTTGATATTTGATGGATTATCATATCGATATATGATATCATTGTTGTCGTGATTGACTATTTGGTGTGTAGCATCATTGGTCCAAATTTTGGAATTTTAAAATGTTTTTAAAGTGATTTTTGAAAGTATACGTTTATAAAATATTTTGGAATTGATTCATATTAAATAAATAAACGTATAAATTTTAATGTTATAAAATAGTGTAAATCGGGATTTCTGAATTTATTATAAAAAGTTTAAAATTAGGATTTATGAAATTTGATTATTTAATAAATCATAATGGTGATTTATATAAGAAATTTATAAATTGATATTTATAAATTAAAGTATTGGAATTATAAAATGAGTTTTTATAAGTGTTAGAATGAATTGTGAATGAATTTCATAATTGAATGAAATTTATAAAATTATAAACGGTGAAGTTATGAAAGGAATTTTATAAGTAGTAGGTTTATAAAATTTGCAAAGTTATTAAAAGAATGGTTTTGGATAAATAAATAAATCTTATAAGTTATAAGATTTATAATTTGGGAAGTTAAAGGAACGATTTTGCAAAGAAATAAATTATAAGTGTTTAACTTATAATATGGACTTTTGGTTCATAATTGAGATATAAAGTGAATAGGTTAACAAAGAAAATTTATAAAGAAAGATGTTATAAGATAAATAGAAATGGAATTTATAAACGTTGTTTTATAAATTCGCAAACGACTTATTTTGATAAGTAAATTGTTATAACTTATTTATGGAGTTATATTCACGTTTTTGAACTGTGAATAATCCTTTAAAATGAAATGTATAGAAATGATGAAATTGTTAACGTAGTATATTCACGTTTTTGAATAGTGAATAATATGTTAAAGAAATTGTTTTGAATGTGATGTTTTAAATAGAATTAAAACGATCTAACGATGTTTTAAATTGCATTAAGATTCGAAACCCTAGATTTCAACATTCATTGTTGAAATTGACGTTTTCGAGAAATAGAAGGAAATGGTGGACTATAACACTGTTGTTATAGTAAATGATTTCCGAAAGGAAATGTATTGTATAGAATTGGGATTTATATATCCATTTTAATTTCGAATCCCTATACTAGTGATTTTGGGTTGTCGTAACGATGTTTTACGCAACATCCATTTTGACCCAAATAAATATGTTTAAGAGCATGTTTACCTTAAAGAATGAAATATATACTTAATTTCGATTTAAGTATATTGAATATTTTCCAAGAGTTGAAAATAAAACGATTTGTGAATTTCTTATTAAATAAGTATGGAAATGCTTTCCAATATAAAGTGAATATTAGAGAATTTATCTATTTAAGGATAAATTGAAATGAATAACTGAAATCGTATATGCATGGATATTTTGGAATGAAAATTCACTATGGAATTTATAAAAGAATGGGGAAATTTGTTTAAAAATAAATATTGATTTATTTTTGAAGTGTGAAAATTATATATCTTGTAAAGATATTTTTGGGAAATAAATAATTTGGAAAATTATTTGGAATCTGGTGATGTGTGCATATCCATTGATAGTTCAATAACCGACTATCAATATATACCTTTGAAAGGTATTTGTTGTGATTTTTTGAATTTGAATGCTACACTTATTTTTAAATTATTGCGCTCGTTATTCGGATTACCCATTCCGAATAGTGATACGACGTAACGGATAGCATTGAAGATCGGTGTTGAAGACCCGGTATTTGCAAGAGCGATAGGATGACCTGTCGATTGACTCTGCACCGAGTTGCTCCGGTATTGAGTTCTCCATATGTGATGGGAAATCCAATCAGGATTGTGGATTTCCGGATTGCAAGGACTTCTTTGGAAGTGCCTTCGGTTTTGTTCGATCCTGGAACAGACTTGTATGGATTGTATGTCTGACATTATAAATTGAGATATAAAGCAGATTTCTTTCAAATATATTTCTGTTGGTGGCGGAGAATTTATTCTTTAGCTTAACACCCTTCTCTGAGACGTACGAGCTCAGAGGTTATGTAGTTGAAGGTTATCAGCAATATATTCCCAATTTGGTAATGTGACATGCTCAGTGTTGCTGTGAAATGATCATTGTGTTGATTATTTGTGATAGGATCATTTGTTTGATCGTCTATCTTGGTGATCATTTCTATGATCATTTGTTGACCCAAAGCATGTCTTTTGAATAAAGTATGTTTTTGTGGACGTGACTTCGTCGAGCCTCACACCCCGGGAATGGTCAAAACAGGAAAGATGCGGCAAGGTTATGAGGGGTAGGGCCCTTTAGGGTATGTGCATTTCCTTCTGGAAAAGGGTGGTATCATGGTATGGAGCCCAGATACTTACTCATTTTGAAAACACTTTATGATTGTGTGAATTGATTACGAGCGCTTGGTAAAAGGTCCCAAAGGACCGGGGGATGGCATACTCAGTCAGTTGTTACTCAGTTAGGGGTAACCCGGCCTTGTGTTGGTAGAGATCTGGTTTGGTTCTCGGGGATGTCCTTCCAGAGGCATTCTCATGTGGCAATGGGAAGTTCCTTGGCCTGATCATTCGTTGGAAATCCAAAGAAACAATACGAGACTTGTACGGTTTTAGTTGTATAACCTGCTATGGAATGTGGCGGTAACCTGCTATTGAACATAGTTAGCTATAGTAGGCATAATTCGAAATGTCTATGCTGGCTAAGATTTATATTCTACCTTCGAAATAATTTTTTCCTACACTATGCACTAGTAATAATAACAAATGTTATTTTAATGCGTATCAAGCATCTTTGACTATCATAAGGAGAAATCTCCTCCGATTCTGCGTTTGCATTGTGTGTGTGTGTGCGGGAGGCCTTATGGTAGTCTCATTTTTAAAAAGCATTGCGAATTGACTTTAAAAATATTCCTATTTTTGATTTTAAAGATAAATAAACTGTTTTGAGTTCTCACACCAGTCACATGACTGACTCAGAGTTTATTGTTTTCCTACCTAAACTCTGGGTGCCCACCAATTTTCACACGGGCAGTTAAGAGTTAGGTTTATCAGGATATTCTGGATATTCAGGAGTTGCTGGAGGCAAGATGGATGACATGGCGTATTACTAGTTATATAGTATTTCTTTTTCCGCTGCACTGTTTGTTGCTGTACACTCTGATGTAATGAAATGAAATGTAATGTAATGTAATAACTGATATAGTTCTTTGTTTAAAGATTATTCATTTATCTATTATATGTTGTTCCGCTGCGAATTGTGAGATTCTGTTGTTATTCTGTTCCGTTCTATTTTCTATTTTCTTTTCGCTCTATTTTCTATCTTCTTCTGCTCTCTTCTACCTTTTCCTTTTTCTTAAACATTGAGAATTCATATTTCTGTTCGTCTTGAATTAATCTACGGAGATTAGTGTATATTCAAGGAGTACAGATTTGCGGGTCCTCACAGGGTCTATATACAAATACTTATAAAATAGCCGAAATTGTTACATTCATTAAATACCAGCTACTAGCCACAGAGTGGGTAATACAAACAAAACTCGTAGGGAGAACGGATTTCCAACCAATGACTAGGCACTGGGGTACCACCTGTCACAGTACGGGGCCTAGATCACCGTATCGAGGAGTATGCCCGCTCCCCTGCAACACAAGGCCGGGACTACCCCTTACTGGGTAATCCCGAGTGAGATCACCGCGGTTGGGATCAGCAACCGCCCACTAAGCCGAAATAATAAGGGACATCTAGACTGGAATGACCTCACCCTGATTTTCAGTCATTCCCATTGGATGAGGCTTGAGGCTAAGTGTTACCTCTTTAGAAAATATTCCTTAGAATGCCCATCATCCACCTGACGATGTTTCGCAAGCATTCATCCATACAAGTCCGTCCCGGGTTCGAACGGAACCGAAGGCACTATTCCTACTACATCCATTTTGGAAATATCCTCAGGATTAGTAGCGACTAGCTCTTGCACTTCAATGCTCCATCTTCGAATCCAAAAATCATTTTCACGAAACATACAAACCGGATCGAAGTGGTTTTCGAGAAATAAATCTCGATCCCGGTCTCTTCGAAACGATTGACGCATTGTCCAATATTGATAGTCGGTTATTTAACTATCAATTTCTATTCACAAACATCCATCAAACAATAAATATTTTTCCAAATTATTTATTAATCCCAAAAATATCTTCACAATATATTATTTCTATTTTCAATCCTTTGAAAACAGTTTCAAAACCATCTTTCCTTTCAGAATAAACTTTCCCAATTATTTTCTATCTCCTCCGAAATCACCAAGCACAAAACTAGATTTTAAAATAAATTTAAAACACTTTACTTTGAAATATACTTTAAAACATTTATTTTAAAACTACTTCAAGGATTTGAAAAAAATACATACTATATGAATATTTGAAAATAATGTTACTTTATAAAATATAACTAAATTTTTAAATCTTAAACAAACTACTAAGTCACTCTTTAAATAATTACTACTACAATAGATTAAAAGGAAAGACTTACTTCATAATTTAAATATTTAGAAATAATAAAATTTCCAAACTTGCTTTTAAAATCAACTTAAAACTTTTAACTTATATTTAAAAACTTACTTTGAAACGTACTTGGTTATCCAGGGAGAAGATCCAACTTCAATCACTTAAATCAATTTCCCAAATTGATTTCAAATTTATCTCATTTGAAATAATTTTCTTTAATTGCTTAATTCATTTCAAAATTCATGAAGTATGGACTTAATTATTATGATTGTTATTTTTCGTTTGATTCTAAAACTTTTAACGGAAATATACAAATTCCATATTTTTCCCAATTTCTTCTTTATTCTTTTAATAATTTAAATCTTAACCTTTAAATAAATGTTTTGTTCTTTTAAATAATAACACTGAATTTTTACAATTCATTAACTTCCTGTTTATTCAAATTTTCCTTCTATACTCACAATTTATTTATTAGAAATTTAAAGTCACTTTATTTCTTCTCCAATTCATTCTTAAATCTATTCAAATTTCCAAAATTATTTTACTTACAATTTCACTTATTTAATTTTCTTTTCCAAAATTCAATTATATATTTTTGGGCAATTCATTATACCCAATTATATCCAATCGAACCATAACATTCAATATACCAATTATTAATAATATCAATAATATTCATCACAGAATATAAAATAATCACAACAGAGGGTATTAAACAATTTAAATAAATGTTGAGGGATCTAGTTGGATCCCTCCAACCTGTTTCCCTGCATCCACAGATATTAGCACAATATACAATACCAATTCCAAATATATATCACACTATAGCACATCAGTCAATCCAATCCTTCAACAATTATTTAAATTTAATCATTTAAATCTAATTTATACTGAGTGAGATTAACTCACCTTTGATTATTGAAATCCCAATCCAAATCTCGAATTGTTTTCTTTGCGATCTTTTAACCTTGTATAAATATTCATATGATTAATATTTGAACTAAGCGAAAAATTAATTTCCATTTAATAGAATTTTATTTAATCTAATAATTTAAATTTAAACTAATCCTTTTATAAAAATGTTTTAGTAACCGGAATAAATTAAATAAGCTAATTAATTACCAAATCATTATTTTATTTCTAACACTTCCTTTTAATAAATATGCTTTCGACTAAAATAATTTTATAAACTTATTAAATAAATTTGTCTCCTCTTATTTTCCCTATTAAAGTCTTCCAGTAACTAAAATAAATAATATAGGTTAGTTAAAAAAAACTTGTCTTACTGAAAACAATTATTCATGTTTACATTATATATAATATATATATATATATATACTGCTAAATGAAAAATATTTAAATAAAATTCCATTTTTACCTTACTGCAATAATTCCTGCCTAACACTGACGTTAGAAAACCCTAGCTCACAAATACTGGCTTCCTTTTTGGTACTGCTGTTCCGGTCTGTTGATTCGACATTGGCAGCTTCCTCGACAGTAACCCTAGCTCGACTTGAGTGTCCCAAAACTCGCAGCACCCTACGAATCGCGAGATTCCTTAAGCCCTACGAGTACAACTTGCTTCCTCGAACCACATCGTCGTCGCCCCAATTCAAACAACGACTCGGCCTCACCCCATCGCTCTATGCTCTCGCGTTTTACGAATCTGGATATGAACCAATCGTGATTCGATTGAAGCGAATTCGATTTCGAATTCGAAGATTTGAGGAGCGTTCGAATTTGATTAGAAGGGAATGGAACTTTCGGCCATTACCGACTTATATTTTTTTTGTATATGATTTCATTACAGAAGAAATGAAAAGGAAGGGTTCGTGCTTATTAAAGAGAAAAATGAATCGCGTGTTGATACGCTTGTGATTGAATGGATGTGCTACAGCGATATGAGGTGATGTTAAAACCAGCTGAAATGAGGAAAAGGTTTGATATTGATATAATTTCAGCAGATGTTGACCAAATATAAATATAAATATAAATATAAATTGAATTCGATTGTAGATTTCAACGCGTTTATATGTCGTACGCACACACGACAACTCCGATCAATACAAAATTTGAAATTCGATAATAATTCAATATGACGGACCAAATGGAACTGGTTTCGTCGGATTCCGAGACTGTGTCTCGGAAGGCTATTTTTAAATTCAATTTAAACGATATATTTTTAAAACTGAACAAATCAGTATAAATTTCAATTTTAAAACTTCTATTATCTTCAGCGTTATCAATATAAATTTTATAAGCCTTCAAATATATTTTTAATAGGCTTAAAACTCCAGATTCAACAATTTTCCCAACTTCGCTTATTTAATTTAATTATTCAATTATCAAATAATCTGTGATATCCGTAATTCAATTTAAAATTGTACTATTGAATATTTAAAATCGATTAAATATTCCGATTTAAATTGCTTAAAAATTCCAGGTCATCACATTCCTCCCGCCTTAAGAGAATTTCGTCCCCGAAATTACTAATTAGGAAGAATGATCCAATACCCTTTTACTATTTCCCTAAAACCAAACAGTTCAACATCTATCCAACTATCTTTTTGTAAAAGACCCATTATCATTCTTATTAACTTTCCAAACCTTTCCCTAGTTCCCAAACAACTCTATTTACAATCATTTAAATTATAAGTCAAAACTAAATTTTGAATTATTAAAATTTTCTCAAAATTTTTCTAACTCCCTAAATTTTCGAAAAATTTCGCTAGCGTCTCCTTTGCGCGGCTAGCTCGGTACAACTACAAAATGGCTCTGCGGCCTCCCAAATCCAAAAAGAAAACAAAAAGCCATGTGGCTATATCCAAAAATCCAATCCAATTTCATACCAAAATTTAAATACATACCTTTTTGTCGAGCATTTCAAATTTATCTTCTGAAATCAAAATCAATTCTCTTTTCTCCGTTTATATTACCTGCATATCTTGCTTAGCACTAATATCCGATCACAATATTCCCAAAACAGTTTATCGACTTTCTCACAAAATGCCAATATCTATTCATTTCAATATTGACTTAAATTACATTAGTAGTATCGATTTCCATTTAAGACTTCACCATTCCCTCTTAAGTTCAGTTTAATCACTTTATATGCTCCTTATATTTATTTTCACCTTACCATTTTAGTTTATATCTATTTCTATTCAAATTGATTTATCTCCATTCCATATGAATTCAATTTATCCTTCAACTTTGAATATTTTAAATTTTATTTTTCATTTATACTAATTCATATCATTATTTTAATTAGTTTCATTTACTAACCTTTTTCAATTTCCAATTTTAAACTGCTTTATCGTTAACAAAATTTTCGTAAAAAATTTCAAAAATTTTCTAACTCCCAAAATTTTCGGAAAATTTTGGCAGAGTCTCCTTTGTACGGAGAAGCTTTTGCAATTTGACAAAAGAGATAAATGTATATACATCGACCCACACGGTCGGAAAAATAAAAAACAGTTCATATTTCCTATTTTTAATTGCATGGGCGCACCTTATGTAGCATTTTTAAGCATGCAACTTATTTATTTAGCAGTTAATGCAACCAAATCCAGCCACACGGCTTCCAGGTACATGTACTTACTCAATTTAAACATGTAAGTGCCGAATATATGAAGTTTAACAGCATATCACTTATCTGCAATAGATAAAACATATGAATTCTAAATGAAATGTCCATCAAACATTTTACGTAAGCAATTTATATAGTTTCCATGCTAATTCAACTGTTTCCATTAATTTATGACCATTTTCATTCAATTTGAATGGTTTTCAATCCATTCTTATACAACTTCATCAATTTGGATGGTTTAAAACTCAATCATTTACATTAATTTATTTTTAAGCAAATTGAACTCACATTTAATTCAATTTCTCTCAAAACCAATTTATTTTATTTTATCCATCCAAGGTATTTTAATAACTTCTATTTACATTCAATAACAATTTATTCTTGGCAATTTGACGAGATTTATGTGAATACATAAGCACTTGAGTTTTATAATCAATTTAAATTGACTCCAACTCAACTTACACTTAATTCTATTCCATTTCAGATTTATTCACAATCCATATATTCTCATTTTCGTTGCATTTTAAATTTGAATACCATTCACTTTGCACCTCATTTTATTATCCAACTACTTCACTCAAAACCATTTACAACCTAGGTTCATCTTAATTGCCACTTAAATTTCCCTTTTATTTTAATCCATTCACAATCATTTATGTAGCTCGACGCATTCCATTTAAATTTTCATTTACAATCCATTCATTTACATTTCATTCCATGTTAATTTATTCCAAACTATTTTATTTAGCTCGAAAACAGTCTAGGCTATTTCATTCAATAACCATTTCTCAACTCATTTAAACCAACACTTCATTTGATACTTATTTATTCCATCATTTATTAATTCAATATAATTAGTTTATCCACATTCACTTAAACCATTCTAATAAACTCGAAACATTCTATTTCCCTTATTGTATCAAGTTATTTCAATTCCTTATTAATTTAAATGGTTTAAAATTATTTATTTAAGCATTTTCATTCCATTAAATATTATCGGCAACTCACCGAATTTTATTTCAATTAAATATATTTTTTTACTTGATTTAAATCCAATCCACTATTATTGAACTTAATTTTTAGTTGAATTCAATTAAACTCTTTTCCATCTTTTAGCTTAAGTTTATTCACTCCACTTTTATACTAAAGCTCATTTCGTCTCATGTAAATCTTTCTCTTCCATTTAACTTAATTCTATTTCAGTTAAATCTCATTTTAAAATTTACAATTTCATTTGATTTGTTATTACCACATTTAACCTTTCAGATTCAGTTCATCCAATTTATTGCATGGCCATTTCCAATTTATTTCCACTTATTCGAATTTTTATTTGCAATTCATACCATTACTATGTTAATCCAATTTCATTTTTATTCAATGCATTACCAATTATATCTAATTTGGTAACATTTCAAGTTAAATTTAATTTATAACTCAAGTCATGATCCCACCATTTTCCTTTAATTTACCATCCAATTTATTAACTCACAATCCAATTTCATTCTCAATTCATTTAATTAATTGCAAGGCCACTTTCAATTATATTTTCTTCATCGACAATTTAAGTCGAATTTAATTATAACTTGAGTTTTATTTTCAAACCTCATCATAACTCACAATTCAATTTCATTAACTAATTTATTAACAAATTAGATCTTTCGTTATTTATAATCCAACACATGAATTTTAACTCTAAATATTACTCCATTTAATTTTCTTAGTTCAATTTAGTTAATAATTCAAGTTTGGATTTTCTTTTCATTATCCAAAACATCAAACAATATTTATTTTGGATTTTCTATCCCATTTTTCAATTTATAAGTCATAACTTATTATTTTACACACTTCCATTCATTCTAGGTTTGAATATATTCTTCTTTTATTTTGAACTCAAGATTTACGCTTATTTATAACTCAAGCATACTTTTATTCCATGTATTATAATTCTTTTATAAGTTATTCTGGTTTATTTATTTCAATCTAATTCTTATCAAGTTTATTTCTTATCCAACATATTTTCTAGTTATCCAGGTAAGAATCAATTCCAATTCAATTTATTCAATTGAATTTTTATTCTAGTTCAATTCTATTTTAAACTCAAATTTATTTAATCTCAATTCAATTTCAACTTAATTCGAAAACAACTGGATATTATTTTCAGCCTATTCAATCAATTTCAATCTAGTTAAATTTTATTCTCCAATCCCAGTTAATTTCATTTTTAACTTTTCCCTGTAAATTTAAATTTCCGACATTCAAAGCTTATATTTCTTTCCTGATTTAAAAATCATCTTAATTTATAAGCTTACAACTATCTCATCAGGATTTTTAAACACCCGAGCTTTGGTTTCAAATTATTTTGGAATCTCTAACATCTCAAATCACATTTCTCAAAAGTTAAACCAATCTTGTTTGATTCCCAGCAAATTCCTTTTGAGATTTCAAAAACAACTAGCTTTTCTGAACGAATAAATTTTTTTGGCAGCAATTCGTCACTTAGAAATTCGAAAATGAATACCGATGATGCGGCCGTCATCGTCAGAATTATTTTCCAATAATCCAAGTGATTTCAATGCTATTCCACTTTCAAAATACATTCAAAACAAATTTCTTTTCATAAATACCTCCAAAATAATAATGCTAGTATTTATCATCAAAATACTTCCAAATCTCCGGGGTTTTAAAGTTTCAAATTCTATTTTAAATTCAAATTTTAGCTAAAATTCCTTTGCACTGCTTATTCTCATACTAATTCTCATTTGATTATATTTCAATTTATAAATTACATTCATAATTCATGCTTATACATTTTATTTTATAATGAATTCATTGCCTTGAACTTTGGTTATATTTCCAATTTCTAGTTAAATTTTCCACACAATAAGGATAATAATTTAAAATTATTCTTCCTAACATCCAAGCAACCATATATTAATTAAATAGTTTCCAAAAACTATTCTTTATATCAAAATATGTTTGTGGGTAAAATTATTTCATTTACTGTGGCGACCCTGACTCGACCTTCGGAAATCGGCACCGAATACGACACTCGTATTCAAATGCCGCAGATTCAAACGTCAAATCTGGTTCGCCGGAGCTTATAACACCATTAAGTAAAACAACACAGCGGAAGAAAAAGAATAGCATATATCAATATACAACATTGATATAATATCAGATACAATATGATACAACAGATGATACAATGAATATCAATATACATCAGAGATATGATACAAGATAATAGCAGCGGAACAACAACTCTAATATGGTCTTCAAGAAAGATCTCCATCTTCAAAACACAATCCAGAAATAGCTCGAACTCCCAATAATGATGCACAAAGATAAGCAAGTGCAGTTCAGATCCAAAGTCAGAACTAGCTCCAGATAATCTACTAAACCTGACTATCTGAAAAAAAACCCAACTCTAGACTGCCCGTGTGGAAGAATAGTGGGCACCCAGAGTTTAGGAAATGAACAATAAACTCCAGGTCAGTCATGGGACTGGTATGAGCAAACAAAAGCATTTGGTCCTTTAAAACAAACGAAAGAATTTAAATTTGCAATCCGCAATGCTTTTAGAAAATGAAACTACCATAAGGCCTCCCGCCACACATAAATGCAAATGCAGAATTGGAGGAGATTTCTCCTTATGATAGTCAAACATGCTTAATACGAGAAATTCTTTGATATTATTACTATAAGTGCAAAGTGTGGAAAACCATTTCGAAAGTATAATATAAATCCTAGCCAGCATAGACATTCCGAACTATGCCTACTATAGCTACCATCTAAACAGTGGTGACCACCATAAGTAAATGGCCGGTTCTACAACTAAAACCGTACAAGGCACGTATTGGATGAATGGATTTCCAACAAATGGTCAGGCTAAGGAACTTTCTACTGTCCATGGGATCGCCTCTGGCGGGATGTCCTGAGAACCTACCCGGATCTCTGCCAACACAAGGCCGGGTTACCTCTGTAACTAGTTTACTACTACTCGAGCATGCCATCCCCCGGTCCTTTGGGACCTTTATCCGAGGCACCTCAAAACCACAAAGCAATCAAAAAGTAATAGATCTGCAGTATCCACATGAGTAAGTATCTGGGCTCCATACCATGATACCACCCTTTACCAGAAGGGAATGACACGCCCTGTAACAACCCGCATATTTAACGATTGTATATTTAAATGTTTCATTTAGATATAGCGTCGTTAGTCGGATTTAGGTCCGAAATGTTACTTTCTGCAAATGGCCGAATTGGGACTCGAAACCATTTCCATTGATTCCAAAATGGCGTTTGCGATCTTTTTGAGTGTAAGCTTTGATATGTTTGGAGCAAGTCAAATTTTTTTCTATTTGCTAAGTGGGCTTTGGGTTTGGGTTTCACCCAAATTGTTCTATTAACCTCAACTCAGCCTTTCTCTCCTTCCATTCACTTATTCATTTCATAAAAGCTTAAGCAAAAACTGAAATGGGGGAAGAGAAAGGAAATTAGAAACTCCTAGCCCTAAATCCATTTGCAAACTACAAATTCTTGCTCCAAAATCAAAGAGAAGCCATTGGTAAGTTCTTCTTCATCTTCTCCAACTCTTCTCTTCTTCAATTTCAGAAAAATTTCCTAAACCTAAATTGGGAAATATGTGATTTATTCTTAGATTGAAGCTTGTTGAGTTGAAGTGGTGTTTGTTGGTCTTCTCCTTGCAAATTGAACTCCTTCTTCTTTGTTTTGGGTTAAAGGTGAGTTTTGAACTCACATCTACTTCTTTTGGTATCATTGATGTTAGGAATGAATTCCTAATACTTGTTCATGCGCATTTACTTTCGATTTGGATTGCTTTGGTGAAATTACCAAATATTGAATTTTGAAGCCAAATCTATGTAAAACCTTATATGGTTGGTGTTTATGTTGTTCGGAGTGTTTGGGGGTGTTGTTAAGGTTGGGTAGTCGTTTAACGTAAGCCTATAATCAACACGCATCCAATTGCTTTCGATTTGCTTGGCCACAGTTGGCCTAGGTTCAGGAAATGCCTGGCCATCAGGTTTCAGACGTCTGAAATGCCTATTTCAGACGTCCGAATATTGTTCTTGGAAGAAATTTCACTCCCAGATTCAGACGTCTGAATCTATATTCCAGACGTCTGAATTGGCTAAATTTCGACCAGAAAGGAAATAGGCAAAATATTGCCTGTTTCAGACGTCTGGATGGTTGGATTCAGACGTCTGAATTCTGTTTTGGAAAACAAATTGATTTCCAGATTCAGACGTTTGAATCCCTTCTTTCAGACGTCTGAATATGTTGTTTTTTTTGCCAATTTGCCTTGTTCGTTTAATTTTCCAAATTTGGTCGATGCATATTGATTCCAATTAGTTGTTTATGCATATTTGACCTTGATAATTTCTTTTGAATTCATTCACGGGTTTTTTTAAAATTATTTCCTCAAATTATATTAAAAGTTCGCTTCTCCGATTTATAAATTCTATTTAAATCACACGTACAATTTCGCACTTCGAGCGAAGTGGAAGGGTGATTAAATGGTTGGGCAAAACACGGACCATGAATCTGTGAGTTTATCTTTCCGATTAATTCCCGACCTATTCAATTGATCATTTTAACCTTCGGGTTTGGTTTACCGATGAGATGAGGTGAACTTTGTACTACTTTGAGTGTGATAGTGGCTGACGGATAGTAAACCGTTTAGTGCGAACGAGTGGTTATGGGACATACGTTAACACTTTTCGGATTCCTTTTCGAGAGTTGTGACACATTCCGCCAGTTATTGGTGTCTAGTACTGGGTATCTGACCTTCACCACTACGGTTTGTTGCCTTCGGGTATGTGCCTTCGGGTTTGTTGCCCTTTAGTATCGCTTCCGATGTTGGTTGTTATGAGCCGCATGGGTGATATTGGGTTGCCCTTTAGTATCGCTTCCGATGTTGGTCGTTATGAGCCGCATGGGTGATATTGGGTTTGGAGTCTTCGGGCTCATGGATCCTTGTTTATACAGTACTGAGCTCGATCAATTTTATGATGTTTCATTCATATGTATATTCCCTTGGTATCGCCCTTCGGTGTTGGTCATTATGAGCCGCATGATGAGTAGCGTTTACCTTGTGGAACTTGTATACCTTATTGGTATTTGTTATTGCCTTTTGGCTTGTTTTTGGATATTCGTATCCTTTGTTTCTATACGTTGCCGATGATATGAGGCTTGTTATCATATGATTCATCTTTTGTTAGATGATTGTGTTATCTCTCTTAGAGATATTTGCTGTACTTTGTAACCTTGCAGGTTTATTGTTGTTCAGTTTATCTAACTGATTTGTTTAGCTAGACTGACCCGTGTATCTTATACTCGGGTCAGACCGAGATGTTTCAGGTTAGGTGCTTTTGGACTTAGCCTATTTTGCTTCCGCATGGACTACTCCGTTAGCTTCTTTTTGTCATAGCTTCTTGTGTAGTCCTATTTTGTAGTAACTCTGATATGTATTCTTTTGACTCGTCTGTATATGGTGGTTTGTTATACCACTTGATATGTATTATTGTATAACTCTGTTGTGAATCGTATATGTGTATATGATGATTTACTGTTCTGTGATGTATATTACATTTGAGTTATTATATTCTGTTCTGATAGATCCAACCACCTATGGTTTTGTTTTAAGTATTCATTGGGTATGTCGACCTGGTTGGTATGTTTATTGTCGATGTATTCAATAGATAGTTAGAGCAAGGCTATAGATGGTCGCTCCTAACCAGCCGTATTCTCCGTGTTAGTTGACGGCATTACTTTGTAGTGTCCTTGGCTAGCGTGGGTATAGAGGTGGGGCGTCACAGCGTGGTATCGGAGCTGAGTTCAGAACAAAATATGATAAACACAGAATAGATGCATATATTACGGTACATCAAAGTGTATAAGTGATACAAATCTTTGAATCATCGTGTCTCTTTATTCCATCAAGGTTAAATAGAGTTTGGGGATACGTCTATGAATTCATTTTATTCTGTAGTATTCCGTAATGAAGTATCTACCTTGTGAATAATCTTGTTCTTATCTTACTTTCAGCGTATGGCTGGAAGAGGCAGGGGACGACGTTCGGGTGCTGGGCAATCCAGTGGCTCACATCCGGATGGCGTATATATGTCTGCTGATCAGTTTTTGGATATGTTTAGGAGCACTCAACCTCCAGTTCCTCCTCGAGTGTCTCCACCTCGCAAGTCTGCCTTTGCACGTCAGTGTAGTGATTTTTCTCGTCTTGGAGGAAAGCCATTTAAGGGCTCCGAATCTGTTCTTGAAGTCCAAGCTTGGCTTCGCACGTGGGAGCGTATCTTCTATCGCATGGATCCTTCCGACCATGATAGAGTTCTTGTGACTTCTAGTTTATTAAAAGAGCGTGCTCTTGATTGGTATGAGCTTCTTGTAGCCGAGATTAATGAGTCTACTCTTTCTTGGACTCAGTTTCGGGAGCGATTTGAACTCAAGTTCGTTCCTGAATCTGAAAAAGTTTTATTGACCCGTCGCTTCCTTGAGTTGAAGCAAGGGAAATATTCTGTTTCTGAGTATGTCGCATCGTTCGAGGCTTTATCTCAGTATGGTCTTGAATTTACCAGTACTTCTTACAAGAAGAATTTGAAGTTTGTTTCTGGTCTTAAGAAATATCTTAAGAAGTCTTTGTTGCTCCAGCTTAAACTTTCTTTTGAGGAGTTGGTTGATTCGGCACTTCATCTCGAGACCGTCGAGAAGGAGTGTGATAGTGATGTTGATGTTTCCAAGAACCCCAACAAGAGGCCGTTTTCAATTCATAAGAAGCCTTTTCCTTCTAAGAAAAAGAAGACCGGTGGTCCTAGCTCTCAGCCTCAGTCTTCCGGAACACCTTTCGTTCAAAAGTGTTTCAATTGTGGTTCTCTCGATCATATTATTCGAGCTTGTCCTAAGCCTCTCTTCTGCCGTTATTGCAAGAAGGAAGGTCATCATGTTTCAGCTTGCCCTACTGTTCCGGCTAGTGCCAAGTCTAGCAGGCTTTATGCTGCTAAGGCTTCGGAAGGTCCTTCTCAGCCCAAAGGTATATCTCCATCCATTTTGGAAGGTTCTATTTTATTTTATGACCATAGTATACGAGTTCTTTTCGATAAGGGTGCATCACATTCTTTCGTATCGAAAAAGCTCGTTGATGATTTATCTTTGGATGTTTCTTGTTTGATTACTTCTTTAAGGATTGCGAATCCAATTGGGGGATCCGCGACCCTTAGTTTGCTTTGTGATGATGTTGAGATTATTTTATGTGACTTTTCTTTCCGTGCGAATCTGCACGTTATTTCTTGTCTGGGATTCCATATGATTTTGGGTATGGACTGGCTAGTGAGATATGATGCCAGGATTATTTGTTCGGAGAGAACTATATATCTTCGACATCCGGATTCGCCTACTCAGCTATCTCTTGTTCTTGGGGATGTGGATAATTCCGAAATGGCTTTGTATTTTCTTGACTCGCGAGATGATGATGATATATCTCATATTCCGGTTGCTTGTGACTTTTCTGATGTTTTTGAGCCTGTATCGGGTTTGCCACCCAAACGGGCAATTGAGTTCCGCATTGATCTTATTCCAGGCGCGTAGCCAGTTAGTCGTCCTCCCACGAGGATGTCTACAAAGGAAAACGAGGAACTCAAGAAGCAGCTTTTGGAGCTTGAGTCCAAGCAGTTGATTCAGTCTAGTTTTTCTCCGTGGGGATCCGCGGTCGTCTTCGTGAAGAAGTCTGATGGAACTCTTAGGCTTTGCATTGATTATCACAAGCTTAACGAGTTAACCATCAGAAATAGGTATCCATTGCCTAGGATCGATGACATGTTCGATCTATTGAGTGGTGCTAAGGTCTTTTCTCAGCTCGACCTTGCCATGGGTTTTCATCAGTTATGAGTCGCGGAGGATAGCATACCTCTTACAGCTTTCCGCACTCGATATAGTTCTTTTGAGTGGCTCGTTATGCCGTTCGGTTTGACTAACGCTCCTTCTTTCTTTGTCGATCTCATGAATCGAGTATTCCGGGAATATCTCGATAAGTTCGTCCTTGTGTTCATTGATGATATCCTTATATATTCTAAGTCTGAAGCTGAGCATGCTAATCACTTGAGAATTGTCTTGAGTACCCTCCGTCGTCATCAGCTTAGAGCCAAATTCTCCAAATTTCACTTTTGGGAGAATAAGGTTAAGTTCTTAAGCCATGTTGTATCTTCCGATGGCATTTCTGTCGATCCCTCAAAGATCGAAGCCATCCAGAATTGGAAGAGGCCTGAAAATGTTCATGAGATTCGTAGTTTCCTTGGAATGGCGGGTTTATTACCGTCGGTTCATTAAGAACTTTTCCCGTGTTGTGCTTCCTCTCACTTGCCTTACTCGTAAAGGCATTTATTTTATTTGGTCCGACAAGTGTGAAGCTTCCTTTTTGACATTGAAGGAACTTCTCACTAATGCTCCTATTCTTGTGGTTCCCGAAGGGAATCATGATCTCGTTGTCTACACCGATGCTTGTGGTAGTGGTCTCGGTGCTGTTCTTATGCAGAAGGATCGGGTAGTTGCTTATGCTTCTAGGCAACTGTGTCCGAATGAAGTTCGCTACGCCACTCATGATCTTGAGCTTGCCTCCATTGTCTTTGCCTTGAAGATTTGGCGACATTATTTATTGGGCGAGCGCTTCATTCTCTATACCGATCATAAATCTTTGAAGTATTTATTCACTCAGAAGGAACTCAATATGAGACAACAACGTTGGCTTGAGTTTCTTTCTTCTTATGACTTTGATATCCAGTATACCCCTGGTAAGGGTAATGGTGTTGCAGATGCGCTTAGTCGTAAACATTCGGCTGTTATTTCTATGATGTTTGCCGAATGGGATGTTCTTGAGACTCTATCTTTTTGTGAAATTCATGATCGAGGTTCATCTTCTGATTCTCCTATTCTATTATTTATTTTGGGAGCTCGACCTATTTTATTGGATCGTATTGCCGATGGTCAGCGGCGTGATCCTGAGTTGTTGCATCTTATTCAGCTTTGTGAGTCTGGATCTTGTGATGAGGCGTTGCAAGATTTCAGCATTGATTCTCATGGGTGTCTTCGTAAGAAGAACCGTCTTTTTGTGCCTTCTGATCTTGCACTTAGGCATGACATTCTTGATGACTGGCACCGTTCTAAGTGTACATTCATCCCGGTAGTAGCAAGATGTATGCCGATATGCGTCGTCTTTATGATTGGGAAGGCATGAAGCGCGATGTGGCGAGTTATGTGAGCAATTGCATAACTTGTCAGCGTTTTAAAGCCAAGCATCAGCGTCCTTCGGGTCTTCTTCAGCCTCTTGAGATTCCATTGTGGAAATGGGATCAGATTTCTGTGGATTTCATCGACGGACTACCTCGTTCGAGATCAGGCCATTCTAGCATTTGGGTTATTGTTGATCGCCTCACTAAGTCTGCTCATTTTGTCCCTATTAAGTCTAATAGGACTGCTGCGCTTTTGGCTCAGTTATATGTCAAGGAAATCGTAAGACTTCACGGTGTTCCTAGTTCTATTGTGAGTGACCGTGATCCTTTATTCACGAGTCATTTTTGGAAGAGTCTTCAGCAAGCTTTGGGAACAAAGCTTAATTTTTCTACAGCTTATCATCTGCAGTCTGATGGACAGACTGAACGGGTGAATCGTATCTTGGAAGATCTTCTCCGTATTTGTATTTTTGATTTCGGTGGTTGTTGGGAGGATCACCTACCTCTTGTAGAGTTCTCCTACAACAATAGTTTTCAGTCTGGTATCGGTATGGCTCCTTTCGAAGCCTTATATGGAAGGCCATGTCGATCACCTTCACGTTGGTTGAATCTGGTGAGAAGCTTATTCTTGGTCCAGATTTTGTTCGTGATTCTACTAAGAAGATTGATCTTATTCGGTTGAGAATGAAAGAGGCACAGAGTCGCCAGAAATCCTACGCGGATAACCGTAGGAAGCCTCTCGAGTTCTCGATCGGCGATCTTGTTTTTATTCGTGTTTCTCCTTTGAAGGGGGTTATGCGTTTCAGTACGACTGGGAAATTGGCTCCTCGCTTTATAGGACCATTTTCTATTACTGAACGTATTGGCCCTGTGGCTTATAGAGTTTTGCTTCCAGCTCATTTATCTGGCATTCATGACGTGTTTCACGTCTCGCAACTTTGGAAGTGTCTTCGGGAGTCGGATTCTGTTATTACTTCTCCTGATTTGCAAGAGCTTGAGATCTCACCGGACTTATCTATTGTACAGCAACCTATTCGCTTGCTTGACACGGAGGTGCGACACCTTCGGAACAAGGACGTGCCGCTCGTTAAAGTTCAATGGTCCGCTAATCCCAATGACTGTACTTGGGAAACCAGAGAGTGTATCGAGCGATCTTATCCGGGTTTTCAATCTTTACTTGTCGATGTTGAGATTATCTTTTCGTTTCTAACTTGTTTCCTTCTCTTTTGAATGTTTTATGTATGTAGTTGTTACAAATATCGTCTCTAGGAATTGTAGGGACGCAATTTTGTAAGGAGGGGAGATCTGTAACAACCCGCATATTTAACGATTTTATATTTAAATGTTTCATTTAGATATAGCGTCGTTAGTTGGATTTAGGTCCGAAATGTTACTTTCTGCAAATGGCCGAATTGGGACTCGAAACCATTTCCATTGATTCCAAAATGGCGTTTGCGATCTTTTTGAGTGTAAACTTTGATATGTTTGGAGTAAGTCGAATTTTTTTCTATTTGCTAAGTGGGCTTTGGGTTTAGGTTTCACCCAAACTGTTCTATTAACCTCAACTCAGCCCTTCTCTCCTTCCATTCACTTATTCATTTCATAAAAGCTTAAGCAAAAACTGAAACGGGGGAAGAGAAAGGAAATTAGAAACTCCTAGCCCTAAATCCATTTGCAAACTACAAATTCTTGCTCCAAAATCAAAGAGAAGCCATTGGTAAGTTCTTCTTCATCTTCTCCAACTCTTCTCTTCTTCAATTTCAGAAAAATTTCCTAAACCTAAATTGGGAAATATGTGATTTATTCTTAGATTGAAGCTTGTTGAGTTGAAGTAGTGTTTGTTGGTCTTCTCCTTGCAAATTGAACTCCTTCTTCTTTGTTTTGGGTTAAAGGTGAGTTTTGAACTCACATCTACTTCTTCTGATATCATTGATGTTAGGAATGAATTACTAATACTTGTTCATGCGCATTTTCTTTCGATTTGGATTGCTTTGGTGAAATTACCAAATATTGAATTTTGAAGCCAAATCTATGTAAAACCTTATATGGTTGGTGTTTATGTTGTTCGGAGCGTTTGGGGGTGTTGTTAAGGTTGGGTAGTCGTTTAACGTAAGCCCATAATCAACACGCATCCAATTGCTTTCGATTTGCTTGGCCATAGTTGGCCTAGGTTCAGGAAATGCCTGGCCATTAGGTTTCAGACGTCTGAAATGCCTATTTCAGATGTTTGAATATTGTTCTTGGAAGAAATTTCACTCCCAGATTCAGACGTCTGAATCTATATTCCAGATCTATGAATTGGCTAAGTTTCGACCAGAAAGGAAATAGGCAAAATATGCCTGTTTCAGACGTCTGGATGGCTGGATTCAGACGTCTGAATTCTATTTTGGAAAACAAATTGATTTCCAGATTCAGACGTCTGAATCCCTTCTTTCAGACGTCTGAATATGTTGTTTTTTTTGCCAATTTGCCTTGTTCGTTTAATTTTCCAAATTTGATCGATGCATATTGATTCCAATTAGTTGTTTATGCATATTTGACCTTGATAATTTCTTTTGAATTCATTCACGGGTTTTTTTAATTATTTCCTTAAATTATATTAAAAGTTCGCTTCTCCGATTTATAAATTCTATTTAAATCACACGTACAATTTCGCACTTCGAGCGAAGTGGAAGGGTGATTAAATGGTTGGGCAAAACACGGACCATGAATCTGTGAGTTTATCTTTCCGATTAATTCCTGACCTATTCAATTGATCGTTTTAATCTTCGGGTTTGGTTTACCGATGAGATGAGGTGAACTTTGTACTGCTTTGAGTGTGAAAGTGGCTGACGGATAGTAAACTGTTTAGTGCGAACGAGTGGTTATGGGACATACGTTAACACTTTTCGGATTCCTTTTTGAGAGTTGTGACACATTCCGCCAGTTAGTGGTGTCCAGTACTGGGTCTCTGACCTTCACCACTATGGTTTGTTGCCTTCGGGTATGTGCCTTCGGGTTTGTGCCTTCAGGTTTGTTGCCCTTTAGTATTGCTTTCGATGTTGGTCGTTATGAGCCGCATGGGTGATATTGGGTTGCCCTTTAGTATCGCTTTCGATGTTGGTCGTTATGAGCCGCATGGGTGATATTGGGTTTGGAGTCTTCGGGCTCATGGATCCTTGTTTATACAGTACTGAGCTCGAGCAATTTTATGATGTTTCATTCATATGTATATTCCCTTGGTATCGCCCTTCGGTGTTGGTCATTATGAGCCGCATGATGAGTAGCGTTTACCTTGTGGAACTTGTATACCTTATTGGTATTTGTTATTGCCTTTTGGCTTGTTTTTGGATATTCGTATCCTTTGTTTCTATACGTTGCCGATGATATGAGGCTTGTTATCATATGATTCATCTTTTGTTAGATGATTTTGTTATCTCTCTTAGAGATATTTGCTATACCTTGTAACCTTGCAGGTTTATTGTTGTTCAGTTTATCTAACTGATTTGTTTAGCTAGACTGACCCGTGTATCTTATACTCGGGTCAGACCGAGATGTTTCAGGTTAGGTGCTTTTGGACTTAGCCTATTTTGCTTCCGCATGGACTACTCCGTTAGCTTCTTTTTGTCATAGCTTCTTGTGTAGTCCTATTTTGTAGTAACTCTGATATGTATTCTTTTGACTCGTCTGTATATGGTGGTTTGTTATACCACTTGATATGTATTATTGTATAACTCTGTTGTGAATCGTATATGTGTATATGATGATTTACTGTTCTGTGATGTATATTACATTTGAGTTATTATATTCTGTTCTGATAGATCCAACCACCTATGGTTTTGTTTTAAGTATTCATTGGGTATGTCGACCTGGTTGGTATGTTTATTGTCGATGTATTCAATAGATAGTTAGAGCAAGGCTATAGATGGTCGCTCCTAACCAGCCTTATTCTCCTGTTAGTTGACGGCATTACTTTGTAGTGTCCTTGGCTAGCGTGGGTATAGAGGTGGGGCGTCAGACACCCTAAAGGGCGCGACCCTCATAACCTTGCGGCATCTTTCCTGTTTCGACCATTTCCAGGGTGTGAGGTCCTGATGCAGTCTCGTCCACAAAGCTACGCTTTATACAAAAGCCATGCTTTGATCACAAATGGTCAACAAATGATCATCAACACATAGCAGCACTTAGCACGCCACACTACCAAATTGGGAATATATCACTGATAAATATCAACTACATAACCTCTTTGCTTGTACGTCTCAGAGAAGGGTGTTAAGCTAAGAGAATAAATTCTCCGCCACTAAGAAGAAATGTATTTGATAGAGATCAATTTAATATCTCAAAGTGTAGTGTCAGACATAAAACCATACAAGTCTGTTCCGGGTTCGAACAGAACCGAAGTCACTTTCGAAGAAGCCCTTGCAAATCCGGGTATCCACAATTACGATCGGACTCCCCATCACATGTGGAGAATTCTATACAGGAGCAACTCGGTATAGAGTCAATCGACAGGTTACCCTATCGTTCTCGAAGACAACCGATCTTCAACGCCGGTCTTCAATTGCAATCCATAACGTCGTATCACTATTCGAAACGGGCTATATGACACAAGGTCCTCTCCCGGCTAAACCGAATAGTGCACGTAATATTTAAAAACATATGGATATGGGATTTCAGTTAAGTCACAACTTGAAAATCCAAAGTTTTTCTTTTAAATGGTTAAACAAATTACCATTTTAAATCTTTAAATAAAAAGATTCATTTCATAAAATTCACCTAGTTTCACAAAGATCATCCATAGATTCCAAAACAATTTCCATTTCAATTGGATTTATTCCTTAAATCTTTAAACTAAAGATTTAATTTATAGCTTTCAAAACACGTTTCCAAAGATTTATCTATAACTTGGGAAACTATTTCTATTTTAGACTTGAAATCCTTTTATCACGAATTGGAAATTCATTTCTTATGTGAAAGCTCTTATTATTTGAAAACATATAGTTTCCGTTTCAGAAAAATTCAATTATATTTATACCAGTTAAAATCTTTGGGTTTAGAATTTAAATTCCCAATCAACGCTTTTAAAAAAGTTTAAAAACCCATTTATAAGTTGAATAACCCTTTTGAACCATAGTTTCCAAGCCAAAGAATTCAATCCTAAATATTGAATTCAAGTTTAAATCAAATTATTTAAATTTCAAACTCAATCAAGTTATTCAAAATAACTTTTAATTTTGAAAATTCATTTTCAAAATTCTAATTCTAATTCCAAAAATATTTTGGATTCAAAAATTCAATTTTAAAACAATTCCAAAGATCTTTGACTTAACTCATTTCCACGTGCAATCCATATTTGTGTGCGTATAAGTGTGGTCCAGGGGTTCAACACAATAGTGCATAACATCAATCATCACAGATATATCAATATCGATAAGCGATATAACCCGTAACGCTTATCTATATTCACAGATTCATAGATAAAATAAATTTATCAATCACAAAGATTCACTAATATGATTCAATGTAGGTTTCGGATAACCAACCGGAATCCGACTCCTTGTCGCATCGAAATCCAAATGTCGTTTTACGGGTCAATGGGTTTCCATATTCATATAACATCACAGATATAACAGCTTAGCACAAAACATTACATAGCACCACAAAACATATCAAATATATCAACCCATCACAAAGCATTCAATAACAATCAAACATCTAATTAAGATGATTATTTGGGTGGTTTTAAATCTATTACCTACATAATTACTTCCATTAATAATTTTAAACCAATGATTAATTATTATTAGCTACAATTGATTAAGTTTTAATCACCTTCATAATTAATCATTTCTTTAATTAATTATCTTAATTTATTAACCCTTAATTGTAATCTATTAAATCTCAATTACTTATTTCTTAATTATTACATTCATTAATAAGCCTTTAATTATTGATTAAATCTTCATTATAATTAATTATCTTTTAATTAATTATTCTTAATTTAATTATCCTAATTAATTAACCACATTAATTAATTATAGTTTAAAGTAATTAACCCTTAATATTTGATAAATCAATCTTTAATCTTTCATTATCTACTCTTAATTACTTTCACTAATTAATTATTATTTTTATTTAATCATTAATTACTTGATTTATTAGCTCGAATTATTAGTCAGTTTACTTTAATTACTTATATTAAATAATTCATTTCAAATAATAATTATTTCCCTTAATATGTTAACGCAACTTTGAAAACTAATTTAACCGCTTTAAAACATCCTTTTTAACAATTATTTCCTTATACATTATTAAGTAGATACCTTTTAATTAAAATCAATTTGTTTAAACCATTTTTATTTAGGTTAATTGAAACTCCTTACTATTTTAAAACTTAGGAACGTTTAAATATTGAAGAGAATTTTTATTTAACAAGTTTATTTTTAAACCTTGAATTTCCTTAAAATTTCAAACCGCTTACATGCTGACTCGAGAAAATTATCAGCTGCTTCGAGTCAAACCCGAGCTCAAAGCTCTATTACTTCGGGTTTTTTCCCAAGTTGCACGAGAAACAAAAATTTCAACTTGAAAAATTTTCGTCAAGTACTGTACTTAAACCCTGAACCCTACTTCGAGTTAAGACTCGAGCCACGACGTTATTTTCCCGAGCCAAACTCGAGAACCACACGAACTACCCCCCAAACTTTTCCCCATTTTACAACCCATTTACAAGTTCCACGCGTGCACCTGCACACGAAACCCCATCACCTCCGGCCACCATCGTGATGCCCAGCAAGTCGGCAATGACGTCCTCACACCATTGAGCTACTCGGCAACCTCAATTGAATCGTTGAAACAAATCGAGCTCTCAACTGCAATCCAAAGACCATCCTTCATCAGAAAAACTCTCGTATCACCATGCCTCGACCACCGCGAATCATGCGAACCTGATTGGAGCCGCGCCAACCACCTCGCTTTGATTCCACCCAGACCGAACGGCTTTTGATCAACGTTTTTCACCACCCGAAGTCGATGAATACAGCAGCAATTCTGGGTTCTTAAACCCTAAAACCCCATCGACAAACCTTCATGAGCATCTAAAAAATTATTGACTATTTTTCCAGTAAACTTCATTACTAAATCTACCTCCAACATCAACCACAAGCTTGATTTCCCCTTGATCGTTTGGAATTGGCGAAAACACAATTTAGTTCAAAACCCAGATCCCACATTCAATTTGAAACTAAAAATCAAAATTTTATTTTTAAAATTCAACATTCCAGAGTACAAATTAGATTGTAAAATCAAAAACAGGAATTAAATTACTTGAATTTTCACCATTAAAGGTCATTACTATGAAATTGAAATTTCCAATAAACTATCTGTTAATTTTTGCTTATTTATATTTTTATAAATAATGTTATACCCATATAAACTTAATTCATTCCACCATCAAATCCTAATATGTTTTTTGTTGGGATGATTTTTAATTTTTTTTTTCTTTCTTTGAAACCTGGAACAGAGGCATGTTGTTTTGCCTGCACACTAGTATACACCCAATTTTTTTCACATATATATAAAAGCATTTAAACAAATCCACACAGTCATTCAACCATAACCCATGCATACTCCAAAGACAAATACAAGCATAGAAAAAAAAATAGCAGGCTAAGGGATTTGCTCACCCTTTTATTCTCTTTTAGATGATGAACAGAGGATAGGGGTCTGTCTGTACACACAATACCCCATATATACACATACACGTATATTTGTACTCGTGCGAGCTCAATCCACAACCAAACATTCAATGCTAATTACATGCAACATCAAAATAATAATAAAAATGGGTTTGAGAGTTTGCTCATCTGGATTCCAAAAGAAACAGAGAGTTTCCTGACAATTTTCAAAAGCAAGATGAAGCCTGTAACCTTTCTTTAATTTTTTTGAAGCTTAGATCTGCAACTTGCAAGTACAGATCTTTGATTACTCTTTGTTGTATTAGTTCACTTAGTTAATCAATAACAGCAATTTTAAATTACTTACAATTGAATTTATATAACAGAGAAGCTTTTTATTTCCTGAATCTTGAAAAACTGCAAATAGTTTAAGCTTTTGATCTTGATTACTTTGCTGCAAATGATTGATGGATCCAATGGTTAAATTCTTGTTTTCATTAATGTTTGAAAAATTCAAATTAAAAACCTTCAAAAGAAAATTTTACTTGCTTTAAGATTGTTTCAAAAATTATTGCACTGCTTCATTCTAGCCAAAGCCTGCAGCATTTCTAGCCTACAGTTAAATTCATTTATTTTAAAACTTGAGTTTTAAATCATAATCTCAGTAAATTATAAAGTTTAAAACTACCTGAAAGATGGTGTTTTGTGGGCTATAGCTTGAGTTTATTTGTATGGTTTTAGATTTTTAAACTTGAATTGAAGAAGAAGAGTAGTTTTTTTTTCCTCTTTTGATGATTTCCTTTTGAATGATGATGTTCAAAGATTACAAATCTTTGTGGCTGCTGTACTTATCAGAGTTGAAGCTTAAAATTTCAAAATTTTGGAAACTGGAAAGTTTCTTCAATTTTTTATCTGAATATTTTATTTTTAATTAAGACATTTCATGCCATTTGTAAAAAATCATCATAAACTCTAGATTTTGTTAACTCCTACACTCCATCTCTTTTATGTAAATGTTTACATTTAAATGTTTAAAGACAAAAGAATGTTTATAAATCTCTTTATGTCATATTTATTTTATAAATGAACACACATTTTATTTCATTAGTATATGTATCTGTACAATGTTGAAAGAAAATTGTTTTTTTTAACCAATATTTATATATATACTTCTACATCTTAATTCGTTTTAAATGCTACTTAAAATTTTAACATTTATTTTAAATTTAATTTCAAATTCCAATTCACTTGAAAAATTTTAAATTCAGTCTTACTCATATATGTATAAATTTTTAAATTTGGTTGACTTTTTAAAACACTCATTATTTCAAAAGTTTAAAATATATTATTAATCTATATTGATAAATTTTAGGATGTTATATATATATATATATATATATATATATTCTATAAGATATTAAATATACAAATTCAAAACCCCAATTAAATTTTAAAATCAATACCCAATAAACAAATATCCTATTTAATTTGAAAAAATTCAAATTAATCTACAATTTTATTCCAAAATTCCTTTTAATTATCCATTAAAATCTAATTAAAAATCGGGATCGTTACTGATTCCCTCCCTTAAAAAATTTCGTCCTTGAAATTTGCAAGGAAGATGAGAAAGAATAGACGATAGAGAAATATCTTTCCAAATCAAAATGAATATTAATTCTGGATTTGGCTTACCAAATCAGAATATCAAAAATATGAGAAAAACTCATACAATATTACACCAGAGATATTTAGGTCCATCGGTCTACGAACATACGAGGGCATTGATTAGTTCGAAGGGATAACTAATCGTTCGTAGAATATATCGGATCCCAAAGAATAGATAGTTGGATTCAATCTTTTACGATCTCTCAAACGCTAGGCAGGATTTCAAATTCGGATTGGAATATCCCAAAGTATATACCAATTTGTCCCTCTTCGGACTTCGATCAATACAAGAAATTACGATAGAATTTCCAATTTGGTTTTAACCGATATAGTTTTATCGATACAATTCAAATTTATTCTTATATTTGTTAACCAATTTATTCAATTTAAAACTTCCCATTTATTTAAATTTAAATTTTCAAATTCATTAGAGTTTAGATCGAAAAGCTGATAAGAAATCAATGAAGATACAAAGTAAGGATTTCTACAAAGATTCGTAGGGTCACCATCACACCGAAACTTCTTTCCAGAGCTGACACGAAGAATCAAAAGAATTTTGGAATCGAATCAAAGGAGTTTGAGAAGAAATGATAAGCAAATGAGATTGATAGAGATAAGATTGTTCCCCGTTGTTATAGGTATTGACCATCTATAGTGGTACTCCCCTGTCCCCTATCTCGTTCTCTTCTCGCACTCATACTTACTATCAGTGGATAGTAAGAGAATTTACTGAGGCATTCGAACGAATATCTTAGGGATTACTCATTCTAGGGTATACTTCACCCTATCTCTAATGAGCTACTTAATGTGTTATACTCCTGAGCTAAAGTTTTAACCCTCAGCTCTGATACCAAAATGTGGGGACCCTGACTCGACCTTCGAAAATCGGCACCAAATACGACACTCGTATTCAAATGCCGCAGATTCAAACGTCAAATCTGGTTTGCCGGAGCTTATAACACCATTAAGTAAAACAACACAGAGGAAGAAAAAGAATAGCATATATCAATATACAACATTGATATAATATCAGATACAATATGATACAACAGATGATACAATGAATATCAATATACATCAGAGATATGATACAAGATAATAGCAGCGGAAAGAAAAGATAACGCGACAGCGGAACAACAACTCTAATATGGTCTTCAAGAAAGAACTCCATCTTCAAAACACAATCCAGAAATAGCTCGAACTCCCAATAATGATGCACAAAGATAAGCAAGTGCAGTTCAGATCCAAAGTCTGAACTAGCTCCAGATAATCTACTAAACCTAACTATCTGGAAAAAAACCCAACTCTAGACTGCCCGTGTGGAAGAATAGTGGGCACCCAGAGTTTAGGAAATGAACAATAAACTCTAGGTCAGTCATGGGACTGGTATGAGCAAACAAAAGCATTTGGACCTTTAAAACAAACGAAAGAATTTAAATTTGAAATCCGCAATGCTTTTAGAAAATAAACTACCATAAGGCCTCCCGCCACACACACAATGCAAACGCAGAATTGGAGGAGATTTCTCCTTATGATAGTCAAACATGCTTAATACGAGAAATTCTTTGATATTATTACTATAAGTGCAAAGTGTGGAAAACCATTTCGAAAGTATAATATAAATCCTAGCCAGCATAGACATTCCGAACTATGCCTACTATAGCTACCATCTAAACAGTGGTGACCACCATAAGTAAATGGCAGGTTCTACAACTAAAACCGTACAAGGCACGTATTGGATGAATGGATTTCCAGCAAATGGTCAGGCTAAGGAACTTCCTACTGTCCATGGTATCGCCTCTGGCGGGACATCCCGAGAACCTAACCGGATCTCTACCAACACAAGGCCTGGTTACCTCTGTAAATAGGTAACTACTACTCGAGCATGCCATCCCCCGGTCCTTTGGGGCCTTTATCCGAGGCGCCTCAAAACCACAAAGCAATCAAAAAGTAATAGATCTGCAGTATCCACATGAGTAAGTATCTAGGCCCCATACCATGATACCACCCTTTACCAGAAGGGAATGACACACCCTAAAGGGCGCGACCCTCATAACCTTGCCGCATCTTTCCTGTTTCGACCATTTCCGGGGTGTGAGGTCCTGATGCAGTCTCGCCACAAAGCTACGCTTTATACAAAAGCCATGCTTTGATCACAAATGATCAACAAATGATCATCAACACACAGCAGCACTTAGCATGCCACACTACCAAATTGGGAATATATCACTGATAAATATCAACTACATAACCTCTGAGCTCGTACGTCTCAGAGAAGGTTGTTAAGCTAAGAGAATAAATTCTCCGCCACCAAGCAGAAATGTATTTGATAGAGATCAGTTTAATATCTCAAAGTGTAGTGTCAGACATAAAACCATACAAGTCTGTTCCGGGTTCAAACAGAACCGAAGGCACTTCCGAAGAAGCCCTTGCAAATCCGGTATCCACAATTACGATCGGACTCCCCGTCACATGTGGAGAACTCTATACCGGAGCAACTCAGTGCAGAGACAATCGACAGGTTATCCTATCGTTCTCGAAGACACCCGGTCTTCAACGCCGGTCTTCAATTGCAATCCATAACGTCGTATCACTATTCGGAATGGGCTATATGACAGAAGGTCCTCTCCGGCTAAACCGAATAGTGCACGTAATATTTAAAAACATATGGATATGGGATTTCGGTTAAGTCACAACTTGAAAATCCAAAGTTTTTCTTTTAAATGGTTAAACAAATTACCATTTTAAATCTTTAAATAAAAAGATTCATTTCATAAAGTTCACCTTGTTTCACAAAGATCATCCATAGATTCCAAAACATTTTCCATTTCAATTGGATTTATTCCTTAAATCTTTAAACTAAAGATTTAATTTATAGCTTTCAAAACACGTTTCTAAAGATTTATCTATAACTTGGGAAACTATTTCTACTTTAGACTTGAAATCCTTTTATCACGAATTGGAAATTAATTTCTTATGTGAAAGCTCTTCTTATTTCAAAACATATAGTTTCCGTTTCAGAAAAATTCAATTATATTTATACCAGTTAAAATCTTTGGGTTTAGAATTTAAATTCCCAATCAACGCTTTTAAAAAAGTTTAAAAACCCATTTATAAGTTGAATAACCCTTTTGAACCATAGTTTCCAAGCCATAGAATTCAATCCCAGATATTGAATTCAAGTTTAAATCAAATTATTTAAATTTCAAACTCAATCAAGTTATTCAAAATAACTTTTATTTTTGAAAATTCATTTTCAAAATTCCAATTCTAATTCCAAAACTATTTTGGATTCAAAAATTCAATTTTAAAAATATTCCAAAGATCTGTGACTTAACCCATTTCCATGTGCAATCCATATTTGTGTGTGTATAAGTGTGGTCCAGGGGTTCAACACAATAGTGCATAACATCAATCATCACAGATATATCAATATCGATAAGCGGTATAACCCGTAACGCTTATCTACATTCACAGATTCATAGATAAAATAAATTTATCAATCACAAAGATTCACTAATATGATTCGATGTGGGTTTTGGATAACCAACCGGAATAACAACATAGCACAAACATTACATAGCATCACAAAACATATCAAATATATCAACCCATCACAAAGCATTCAATAACAATGAAACATCTAATTAAGATGATTATTTGGTTGGTTTTAAATCTATTACCTACATCATTACTTCCATTAGTAATTTTAAACCAATGATTAATTATTATTAGCGACAATTGATTAAGTTTTAATCACCTTCATAATTAATCATTTCTTTAATTAATTATCTTAATTTATTAACCCTTAAATGTAATCTATTAAATCTCAATTACTTATTTCTTAATTATTACATTAATTAATAAGCCTTTAATTATTAATTAAATCTTCATTATAATTAATTATCTTTTAATTAATTATTCTTAATTTAATTTTCCTAATTAATTAACCATATTAATTAATTATAGTTTAAAGTAATTAACCCCTAATATTTGATAAATCAATCTTTAATCTTTCATTATCTACTCTTAATTACTTTCACTAATTAATTATTATTTTTATTTAATCATTAATTACTTGATTTATTAGCCTGAATTATTAGTCAATTTACTTTAATTACTTATATTAAATAATTCATTTCAAATAATAATTATTTCCATTAATATGTTAACGCAACTTTGAAAACTAATTTAACCGCTTTAAAACATCCTTTTTAATAATTATTTCCTTATACATTATTAAGTAAATACCCTTTAAATAAAAATCAATTCATTTAAACCATTTTGATTTAGGTTAATTAAAACTCCATACTATTTTAAAACTTAGGAACGTCTAAATATTGAAGAGAATTTTTATTTAACAAGTTTTATTTTTAAACCTTGAATTTCCTTAAAATTTCAAACTGCTTACATGCTGACTCGAGAAAATTATCAGCTGTTTCGAGTCGAACCCGAGCTCAAAGCTCCATTACTTTGGGTTTTTTCCCAAGTTGCACGAGAGACCAAAATTTCAACTTGAAATTTTTTTCGTCAAGTATTGTACTTAAACACCTGAACCCTACTTTGAGTTGAGACTCGAGCCACGACGTTATTTTCCCGAGCCAAACTCGAGAACCACACGAACTACCCCCCAAACTTCTTCTTCTTCCCCATTTTACAACCCAGGTACAAGTTCCACGCGTGCACCTGCACACGAAACCCCATCACCTCCGGCCACCATCGTGATGCCCAGCAAGTCGGCAACGACGTCCTCACACCATTGAGCTGCTCGGCAACCTCATTTGAATCGTTGAAACAAATCGAGCTCTCAACTGCAACCCAAAGACCATTCTTCATCAGAAAAACTATCGTATCGCCGTTCCTCGACCACCGCGAATCACGCGAACCTGACTGGAGCCGCGCCAACCTCCTCGCTTTGATTCCACCCAGACCAAACGGCTTTCGATCAACGTTTGTCACCACCCGAAGTCGATGAATACAACAGCAATTCTGGGTTCTTAAACCCTAAAGCCCGATCGACAAATATTCATGAACATCTAAAAAATTATTGACTATTTTTCCAGTAAACTTCATTACTTAATCTACCACCAACATCAACCCCAAAGTTTGATTTCCCCTTGATCGTTTGGAATTGACGAAAACACAATTTAGTTCAAAACCCAGATCCCACATTCAATTTGAAACTAAAAATCAAAATTTATTTTTAAAATTCAACATTCCAGAGTACAAATTAGATTGTAAAATCAAAAACAAGAATTAAATCACTTGAATTTTCACCATTAAAGGTCATTACTATGAAATTGAAATTTCCAATAAACTATCTGTTAATTTTTGCTTATTTACATTTTTATAAATAATGTTATACCCATATAAACTTAATTCATTCAACCATCAAATCCTAATATGTTTTGTGTTGGGATGATTTTTAAATTTTTTCTTTCTTTCTTTGAAACCTAGAATAGAGGCATGTTGTTTTGCCTACACACTAGTATACACCCAGTTTTTTCACATATATATAAAAGCATTCAAACAAATCCACACAGTCATTCAACCATAACCCATGCATACTCCAAAGAAAAATACAAGCATAGAAAAAAAAACATAGCAGGCTAAGGGATTTGCTCACCCTTTTTTTCTCTTTTAGATGATGAACAGAGGATAGGGGTCTATCTGTACACACAGTACCCCATATATATACATACATGTATATTTGTACTCGTGCGAGCTCAATCCACAACCAAACATTCAATGCTAATTACATGCAACATCAAAATAATAATAAAAATGGGTTTGAGAGTTTTCTCATCTGGATTCCAAAAGAAACAGAGAGTTTCCTGACAATTTTCAAAAGCAAGATGAAGCCTGTAACCTTTCTTTCATTTTTTTGAAGCTTAGATCTGCAACTTGCAAGTACAGATCTTTGATTACTCTTTGTTGTATTAGTTCACTTAGTTAATCAATAAAAACAATTTTAAATTACTTACAATTGAATTTATATAACAGAGAAGCTTTTTATTTCCTAAATCTTGAAAAACTGCAAATAGTTTAAGCTTTTGACCTTGATTACTTTGCTGCAAATGATTGATGGATCCAATGGTTAAATTCTGGTTTTCATTAATGTTTGAAAAATTCAAATTAAAAACTTTCAAAAGAAAATTTTACTTGCCTTAAGATTGTTTCAAAAATTACTGCACTGCTTCATTCTAGCCAAAGCCTGCAGCATTTCTAGCCTGTAGTTAAATTCATTTATATTAAAACTTGAGTTTTAAATCATAATCTCAGTAAATTATAAAGTTTAAAACTACCTGAAAGATGGATTTTTGTAGGCTATAGCTTGAGTTTATTTGTATGGTTTTAGACTTTCAAACTTGAATTGAAGAAGTAGAGCAGTTTTTTTCTTCCTGTTTTGATGATTTTCTTTTGAATGATGATGTTCAAAGATTACAAATTTTTGTGGCTGTTGTACATATCAAAGTTGAAGCTTAAAATTTCGAAATTTTGGAAACCGGAAAGTTTCTTTAATTTTTTATCTGAATATTTTATTTTTAATTAAGACATTTCATGCCATTTGTAAAAAATCATCATAAACTCTAGATTTTGTTAACTCCTACACTCCATCTCTTTTATGTAAATGTTTACATTTAAATTTGTAAAGACAAAAGAATGTTTATAAATCTCTTTATGTCATATTTATTTTATAAATGAACACACATTTTATTTCATTTGCATATGTATCTATACAATGTTGAAAGAAAATTGTTTCTTTTGACCAATATTTATATATATATATATACTTCTACATCTTAATTCTTTTTAAATGCTACTTAAAATTTTAACATTTATTTCAAATTTAATTTCAAATTCCAATTCACTTGAAAAAATTTAAATTCAATCTTACTCATATATGTATAAATTTTTAAATTTAGTTGACTTTTTAAAACACTCATTATTTCAAAAGTTTAAAATATATTATTATTCTATATTGATAAATTTTAGGATGTTATATATATATATATATATTCTATAAGATATTAAATATACAAATTAAAAACCCCAATTAAATTTTAAAATCAATACCCAATAAACAAATATCCTATTTAATTTGAAACAATTTAAATTAATCTACAATTTTATTCCAAAATACGTTTTAATTATCCATTTAAATCTAACTAAAAATCGGGATCGTTACATTTACCCATATTTAAAACAATGCCGTGTGGATTGCTCTATTCCAGTGTTTAGAAACCCCTTCGATATTGTTGCGCAGACTGTGTCGACGAAGGTTCATATGCCACTTAATAACCCAATCAACACAATATTAAAACAATTTATATTCACTAACAAATACGCGCCCATATCTATTAATACGCTCAAACTCGTTGTAGAGTACTACGGACTCTACGTTAAATGAGTAATTCCCACCAGAGCCAAGGTTATCTCCAACCTAAGCTCTGATACCAACTGTAACAGCCCGCAAATCCGTACCCCTTGAATCAACACTATTCTACCTAAATCTACTCAAGTTGTATAGAAATACGACCCATTTGGTTAAAGAAGAAGAGGTAGAAGAAGAAAATAGAAAAAACAGCAGAATCTAACCATCGCATCGGAACACAATATAATAGATAATAAATAATCTTTACTCAACATCAAATATTTCGGTTTATATATTACATCATCAGAGTACATCAATCACAGCTCAAATCAATATCATACAATGGATACACAACTCAAACAGCATAATATATATAATAACAAGTACGAGAGTACGTATCGTCATCCAGCTCGTCTCCTGAGCTTCACAGTATCATAACCTGTATTCCATAATACTCGGTCTGACCCAAGCATTACAGTTAAATAACACCTGAGTCAGTCTAGAATACCAGCGTGAGAAAACCACACCCAATTGATTATTAAAGTTTCAAAAATCCTTTGAAAACAAAAGCATCCCGTAAGACCACGCCACAAATAAACATGTCGGGTTTTTACCTTACGATAGCTAAAACAATTTTTTTATAGAAATCCTCTGATATATAATAGGGTCTATATACAAATACTTATAAAATAGCCGAAATTGTTACATTCATTAAATTCCAGCTACTAGCCACAGAGTGGGTAATACAAACAAAACTCGTAGGGAGAATGGATTTCCAACCAATGACTAGGCACTGGGGTACCACCTGTCACAGTACGGGGCCTAGATCACCGTATCGAGGAGTACGCCCGCTCCCCTGCAACACAAGGCCGGGACTACCCGTTACTGGATAATCCCGAGTGAGATCACCCCGCGGTTGGGATCAGCAACCGCCCACTAAACCGAAATAATAAGGGTCATCTAGACTGGAATGACCTCACCCTGCTTGGGTGCTACCCACCTAGCCTTGCTGCATAACCCCTGATTTTCAGTCATTCCCATTTGATGAGGCTTGAGGCTAAGTGTTACCTCTTTAGAAAATATTCCTTAGAATGCCCATCGTCCACCTGACGATGTTTCGCAAGCATTCATCCATACAAGTCCGTCCCGGGTTCGAACGGAACCGAAGGCACTATTCCTACTACATCCATTTTGGAAATATCCTCAAGATTAGTAGCGACTAGCTCTTGCACTTCAGTGCTCCATCTTCGAATCTAAAAATCGTTTCACGAAATGTACAAACCGGATCGAAGTGGTTTTCGAGAAATAAATCTCGATCCCAGTCTCTTCGAAACGATTAATGCATTGTCCAATATTGATAGTCAGTTATTTAACTATCAATTTATATTCACAAACATCCATCAAACAATAAATAATTTTCCAAATTATTTATTAGTCCCAAAAATATCTTCACAAGATATTATTTCTATTTTCAATCCTTTGAAAACAGTTTCAAAACCATCTTTCCTTTCAGAATAAACTTTCCCAATTATTTTCTATCTCCTCCGAAATCACCAAGCACAAAACTAGATTTTAAAATAAATTTGAAACACTTTACTTTAAAATATACTTTAAAACATTTATTTTAAAACTACTTCAAGGATTTGAAAAAAATACATACTATATGAATATTTGAAAATAATGTTACTTTATAAAATATAACTAAATTTTTAAATCTTAAACAAACTACTAAGTCACTCTTTAAATAATTACTACTATAATAGATTAAAAGGAAAGACTTACTTCATAATTTAAATATTTAGAAATAATAAAATTTCCAAACTTGCTTTTAAAATCAACTTAAAACTTTTAACTTATATTTAAAAACTTACTTTGAAACGTACTTGGTTATCCAGGGAGAAGATCCAACTTCAATCACTTAAATCAATTTCGTAAATTGATTTCAAATTTATGTCATTTGAAATAATTTTCTTTAATTGCTTAACTCATTTCAAATTTCATGAAGTATGGACTTAATTATTATGATTGTTATTTCCCGTTTGATTCTAAAACTTTTAACGGAAATATTCAAATTCCATATTTTTCCCAATTTCTTCTTTAGTCTTTTAATAATTTAAATCTTAACCTTTAAATAAATGTTTTGTTCTTTTAAATAATAACACTGAATTTTTACAATTCATTAACTTCCTGTTTATTCAATTTTCCTTCTATACTCACAATTTATTTATTAGAAATTTAAAGTCACTTTATTTCTTCTCCAATTCATTCTTAAATCTATTCAAATTTCCTAAATTATTTTACTTACAATCTCACTTCTTTAATTTTCTTTTCCAAAATTCAATTTATATATTTTTGGGTAATCCATTATACCCAATTATTTCCAATCGAACCATAACATTCAATATACCAATTATCAATAATATCAATAATATTCATCAAAGAATATAAAATAATCACAAAAGAGGGTATTAAACAATTTAAATAAATGTTGAGGGATCCAGTTGGATCCCTCCAACCTGTTTTCCCTGCATCCACAGATATTAGCACAATATACAATACCAATTCCAAATATATATCACACTATAGCACATCAGTCAATCCAATCATTGAACAATTATTTAAATTTAATCATTTAAATCTAATTTTAACTGAGTGAGATTAACTCACCTTTGATTATTGAAATCCCAATCCAAATCTCGAATTGTTTTCTTCGCGATCTTTTAACCTTGTATAAATATTCATATGATTAATATTTGACCTAAGCGAAAAATTAATTTCCATTTAATAGAATTTTATTTAATCTAATAATTTAAATTTAAACTAATCCTTTTATAAAAATCTTTTAGCAACCAGAATAAATTAAATAAGCTAATTAATTACCAAATCATTATTTTATTTCTAACACTTCCTTTTAATAAATATGCTTTCGACTAAAATAATTTGATAAGCTTATTAAATCAATTTATCTCCTCTTATTTTCCCTATTAAAGTCTTCCAGTACCTAAAATAAATCATATAGGTTAGCTAAAAAAACTTGTCTTACTGAAAAGAATTATTCATGTTTACATTCTATATATATACACTACTAAATGAAAAATATTTAAATAAAATTCCATTTTTACATTACTGCAATAATTCCTTCCTAACACTGACGTTAAAAAACACTAGCTCACAAATACTGGCTTCCTTTTTGGTACTGCTGTTCCGGTCTGTTGATTCGACATGGCAGCTTCCTTGAAAGTAACCCTAGCTCGACTTGAGTGTCCCAAAACTCGCAGCACCCTACGAATCACGAGATTCCCTAAGCCCTACGAGTACAACTTGCTTCCTCAAACCACGTCGTCGCCGCCCCAATTCAAACAACAACTCGGCCTCACCCCATCGCTCTATGCTCTCGCGCTTCACGAATCTGGATACGAAACAATCGTGATTCGATTGAAGCGAATTCGATTTTGAATTCGAAGATTTGAGGAGCGTTCAAATTTGATTAGAAGGGAATGGAACTTTCGGCCATTACTGACTTATTTTTTTTTGTATATGATTTCGTTACAGAAGAAATGAAAAGGAAGGTTTCGTGCTTATTAAAGAGAAAAATGAATCGCGTGTTGGATACGCTTGTGATTGAATTAATGTGCTACAGCGATATGAGGTGATGTCAAAAACAGCTGAAATGAGGAATAGGTTTGATATTGATATAATTTCAGCTGATGTTGACCAAATATAAATATAAATATAATATAAATTGAATTTGATTACAGATTTCAACGCGTTTTAATGTCGTACGCACACACGACAACTCCGATCAATACGAAATTTTAAATCCGATAATAATTCAATATTACTGACCCAATGGAACTGGTTTCGTCAGATTCCGAGACTGTGCCTCGGAAGGCTATTTTTAAATTCAATTTAAACGATATATTTTTAAAACTGAACAAATCAGTATAAATTTCAATTTTAAAACTTCTATTATCTTCAGCGTTATCAATATAAATTTTATAAGACATCAAATATATTTTTAATAGGCTTAGAACTCCATATTCAACAATTTTCCCAACTTGCTTATTTAATTTAATCATTTAATTATCAAATAATCTGTGATATCCGTAATTCAATTTAAAATTGTACTATTGAATATTTAAAATCGATTGAATATTCCGATTTAAATTGCTTAAAAATTCCGGGTCGTCACATATCCCAATCTACATGCATGCAGGCCTTTGAAAAAATGCAGACTTGAGATTGCATGTTGAAAAATGCTGATGAATTCCAGAGATGAAAAATGCAGGTTCTTGATCCTTTATTTTTGAAAAAAAATGCAGACTTGATTTGCATGAATTTGAATTGTATGTTTTCTTTGATTTGCTTAGCTTTGGTTTGAAAAGAAAATGAGGAAAAAAATGAAAAGTTTATAAGGCTGAAATTTATTTTAATTCAAAATAAAGAAAAAGATAAAATAAGACAATGACACTTGTCATGTTGCTTTATCTTTAATAAACACATGTAGCTTAAGATTATTTAATTGTTAACACTTGTCTATTATTTAATTTAGTTATATTTTTAAATGTTTATAAAGAGTTTTCTTTAATTTATGTTATGTTTATGTAAATATATGTGAATTTCCTATTAAAAGTAAATGTAAATAAAACAATTTACAAATTAAAACTTACACAAATATTTTAAAGAATCAATTAATTTGAATTTCAAAATAAAATTTCCAAATCAAATTAATTCTTTGAAATCAAAATAAAAATCAATTTATTCAAATTAAAATGAAGATTCTATTTCCTATTCTAATCCCTTTTTTATATTTATGAAAAATAGTACATTTATTAATATGGCTTAAAATAACTAATTAACAACTTTTATATGATTTATAAAGAATTATAAATCACTTTTATATTTAAATAAATCATAGGCTATTTTATATTTTAGACTTATAAAATATACTCAAATCATATTACTCAAATAATATTTAAAAAGAAATAAATTCAACTTTTATTTAAATTTTAAGAAAAATATTAGACTAAGACAAATTTTAAACAATTTAATATTTATCTTAAATATTATCAAACCATATAGTTATTAATTTAAATAGATTTCTAAAAGCTTAATATTAATTTAAAACATAATTTCCTAATTATTAGATATATTGTTAGAACTTAAAAACAAAACTTAATTTATTTATTAAATTCCAAAACAAAAATAAACTATAATATAAATACAAATATATATACATTATAATTAAAGCATTTATTTTAGCTTTTAAAAAATAATCACATATTTAATGTTTATTAAATCTGATTATTAAATCAAAACATACTTTACTAATCAATATTGTCAATATCAATTAAATTTTATATAAAGATTTTTAAATTGATATTGTCTAAGACTCCGGGATATCACATTCCTTCCCCCTTAAAAGAATTTCGTCCCCAAAATTTAAAACAAAGGCAATCTAATAACCTATTGAAGATTTTTTAATTTTAACGCACAAGCATATATCAAACATATGCTAACAACTATAGCAATTCATTCATCCAATCAAACAAAATTAACTATCCAGACAAAATTCTGGATAGAGTTTCCTCGAGTTTCCGAAGTAAACACTGGGATACTGGCTCTATAAAACGCAAACAATCAACACTGCTAATTTACAGAACTCCTACTTATCTTGATCTACAACTGAACCAAACATCAGACTATAGACAAGTCTGATTCAACAACCAAATTTCCCATAACAGCTGATTCCAAAACAAGAAATAGATCATACACGTACTCCCTCAGAGATACATGTAACACATCGAATTCCAGTTGTCCAAGCTGGCAATTCAGTCTAGAAAATCAAAAACTTATTCAAAACAAAACTCAGAGGAAATCCAAAACATTTCGGAGCTAGCTTACTGTAACGACCCAACTTCCAGACTCCAGGAAGTCGCATCGCTAAGAAGAAAGAAAGGGATAGAAGAAGAAAAGAAAGAGAAAGAAGAACACAAACAACATCAGAATCTCACAGCGGAACGAATAAAATATAATATATCACATAATACTTTACATAGTATCATATACATCAGAGTTTTACAGCCAATACAACACATACTAGACAGTTATAAACATCTGTCTAGTTATACAACTCTAAACAGTACAAGGAATAACTCAGAGAGACGACTCAGAGATACCAACACAGCGGAAAATAGATAACTACAACGCAGAAGCCTCCTGCTCCATTTGCTCCTCCATAACTCGTCAAAGCAATCCTGAATCACTTGACTACTCATACATAATATGAGTACCCAAGAGTTTAATAAAACAGAAAATAAACACTCGGGTCAGACAGGGGTCTGGTGTGAGTAAATAGTTTAAAAGTTGCTTAACTTTAGAAAATCCTTTGAAAACAAAAGGTATCACGTAAGACTTCCCACACATAAACATGGAAAAGTTTTTACCTTACGCTAACCAAAACATTTGATAGGAAATCCAGTGATATTATAATAGTTTCTAGGGTTTTCAAGTAAATAAGAAATAGCTGAAATTGTTACATTCATTAAATTCCAGCTACTAGCCACAAAAGTGGGTAATACAAACAAAACCGTAGATTCTCGTAGGGAAAATGGGTTTCCAACAATGGCAGGGCTACTGGGGTACCGCCCGTCACAGTACGTGGCCTAGATCACCGTACCGAGGATTACTCCCTTCATCCCCTGCAACACAAGGCCGGACCCATTCCTTACTGAATAGTTCCGAACAAGATAACCCCGACGGTTGGAGCTCTCAACCGTCCACACAGCCGAAATATAAAGGGACCTCTAGACAGGGGTAAATCTCGCTCTCCAGTGGGTGCGACCCACGAAGCCTTGCTGCACCTCCCCTGTTTTAGCCATTCCCGGTTGATGAGGCTTGAGGCTGCGATTACCTTTAAAGAACACATCTATCTTATAATGCTCATCATCCACCTGACGATGTTCTGAAAGCATTCGATCCATACAAGTTCGTTCCGGGTTCGAACGAAACCGAAGGCATTATCTCGTTACACTCATTTTGGAATCACCCTCAGAGTTAACGACAATAACCCTTGCACTCTAAACCACCATCTCGAATCTATAAGTACTATTCCGTCAAACTCATTACGGAATCACCCACAGAGTTATACTGACGTATAGCCCTTACACCTCGAGTCTTCACTTGCTCCACTTAGATTAACGACCTAACGTTTAATTGGAATCGATGTGGTTTTCGGATATCCAAATATGGAAACCCGATCCCGGTCTCACCGAAACCAAACGCCATTTTAATGTCCAAGTTATACTTAAGGGTTTTAAACAATTAACTCATTTTATTTTTATCTATTTCACACAGATAGATAAACTACATATATCATCATAGCAGATAACCCATAACATTATCATAACAGATAATCATCACAACAGTCAAACATCACAACAACAATCATCACAACCAAATAATCCATCATACTATAACTAAGCATCCATATCCTATAGATACTACTCATCTCATTTCTGAGATCACAACCATCCAAAAGCATATCAATATCATTCATAAGCAATGATATATTATCCATCATTTATAATTAATTTAAAATGAATTAAATTAATTACTTCTATCTTTAATTAATTTAAAATAAATTAAATAAATTACCATCCTATAAATCCTGCTTAAAAATCCATTGATTAATCAACCTAGTTAATTAATCATTCATAAAGTATTTAACTTGGTTAAACATCTTTGATTAATCATTCACTAATTACAATAAGTAATTAGTCTTAAATTAATTTCATAAAATTAATTAACCTTATTCATAAGTAATTAACATTTAATTACTTCATTAATTAACTATAATTAATTACATTTATCCTTAATTAATTACAATTGATTAATCACTTAATTAATTAATTATTACTTAATCAACAATTCTTAATTACATCATTAATTATAATAATTAATGATCTCTAATTAATATTTAAATTAATTACTCAATTAAATTAATTACAATTATTAATCACCTTGATTAATACTTAAATCCAGTAATTAACTACCTTAATTACTCATTTATAAATTAATTATCCAATAATTAATTATCTATCTTAATTTATCCTTGATTAATTACAAAAGTAATTATCCAAATTACTTTTAAATAAATCACCTTTCCTTAATTACATTCCAGTAATTATCAATTACAACTTCTCTAAGAAATCCTGCTCCATAAATTACATTAAGTAATTATTATCATTTAATTATTAAATTATTCTTAAATTAATTAAACTAAATTAATTAATTTAACAAAATACATTATCAGAATTAATTACAATATGTAATTAATCCCTTAATTACTTTTACAAAGTAATTACTTAACAAATTACAATTGATTTTCTTAAAATAATTAATCTAATTAATCCATCAAAATTAATTACATTAATTAATTATTAATTATCCTTAGATAATTAACAACATTTTCATTAATTCCTTACTTAAGAATAATTACCTTAAATTAATTATTCATTAATCATCTTTAATTATAAATTAATTCAAGTTATTATTTAAAATCAAATAAATAAGTAAATCCTTAATTATTTTCAAAATAATTCATTTACTTATTTATAACTTAATTAATATTCAAAATGTATTAAAATAATACATTCCTAAAATTTACTTCAACTTTCAATTTAAAGTTAACATATCATAATTTTATTTAATACTTAAAAGAAGAAATCTTTTAAATTTAAACCTTTGTTTGAAATCAAATTTATATTTGAATTCTACTTAATAACATTTTTGTTCAATATTTAAAACTTTTCAAACTTGATTTGAATTCAAACAGGTTTTAAAGTAAAAACTGAAATCATATTTGAATTTGATTTCTAACCCAATTTTTAAATCTTGCTTATCATTCAAATGTTTCATTTTGAATTCAAAGTATTCCTGAATCTAACTCAAATTCAAACCTGAATTCGAATCTTAATTTTAAACATTGAATTCCTTTAAAAAAATTTAAAAAGAAACAAAACTGTTTTTAATAAAAATCTGGATTTAAAACCTGAAAACTACACTTGCACTGTTTCCATATTTGAATTTAAACTCAATTCCAATTCAAACCTAAATTTGAATTTTGTTTTAAATATTGAATCCACTTTTAAATTTTCAAAAGAACAAACTGTTTTTAGATAAAAATCTGGATTCAAAACATAAACTACATTTACTGTTTCTCCCAGATTTAAAATTTAAATCTCCCTCAAATTTAAATTATCATTTAAACTTCCTGAATTCAAAACTTTCTTGAATTCAATTCAAACTATACTTGAATTTAATCACAGCTTTTAAACATTTTAAATTTCTAGATTTTTAAAAAAAACCCAACTCAGGTTTATACCCTGCACACTAACCCGAGACCATCACAAATTACTTCGAGTCAATCCATATCTTCCTTCGAGTCACAACAGCAACTGCACGGTACCATCTTCGAGTCACCAAACCTGCACCTCCAAAACTTGCACCAGAATCAACAAAACCTGTCAACCATCATCACAACTCACTCTGGTCATCTTATGGCCTCTAACTCCGGCCACTGCTCCTCCTATACACCTTTTGCAATACCCCAAATTCTCAGTACACTCGAACCATCACATAGTTTCAGACAGTGACAAAACTTCATCACTTTTAATTGGAATTCAAACCTGAAACCCACTCTTGCCATCAACACAAACTCTATGACCAACTTCCCTTATTTTCCCCTCATTTCCCAGTCAAACTCCCATCTTCAGATGAAATTTCAGATCCCCAAGTAACTTATGAATTTATACCCAAAAATCTCAACTACTGCACAGACCAAAATCACAGACTACTCAGTAGCTTTATAACCTGATGCATGTTTTTATTTTCCATATTTTTAAACATGCATTAAAGCTTAAAACTTGTTTGAATAATTTTAAAGATGTTTACAAATTTCACTTCTGGTAACTATTGACTGTTGTTCTTGATTTTCTCAAGTATCAGGTTTTAATTTTCTAAATTAAAAATTTACAGGCCTAATATATGCAGAACAAACACAATTTATTCACACCATACTTCCTAACTAAGATTCAGACATAATTAAATGGATTTGTATTTAAAATCCTAATAAAAACCATGGCAAGCTTGTAGAAATTTTTCATCACAACTGTCTGCATAAACAAGAATGTATGCAGGCATATTCATAAAATATTCACATCACACTTTCCTGCATATTCCAGAAAAACACAGAGCATCCATCATAGAACAAACAAGACATACTCAGTTATATCAATACTTATGCAAAGATAAATTTAGTACATCCTATAAAATTTTAAGGTTACTTATTAAAAAAAACAGAACAGTCTTTAGTTATCACTGATTTACAGTTCTTATTTGAAGGCATTTGGAATTAACTTTAGTTTCTGTAAATCTTGATAGCTTGATTTATTTATTTTTTTATTATTAAATGAAGAACTGTTTTTAAACCATAGATTTACTCACCTTTAAAAATGGAAACAGACAGAGAGCAATCCAGATGAATTCATCCCTGCAGCCTGAATTCTTCTTGCATGATTGAATCTGTGCTTGCTTCACTTGAAGATGGTATTAACTTGATGCTTGCAGGCCTATTTGAATTTGCATTTGATGATGCCATGATGCTTCAGGCTTTGGAACTGCATTTGCCAATGATTTTGGTCTGCATGCTTCCAGATTCACCTTGCTTGCATTGATCTTTCAGATTGCAGATTATTTCCCACAGGTTGAAGAAGTTGGTTTGCAGAACTTTGTTTGTTTGCAGATTCAAAAACTTTGATTTGCAGAGTAGAGATTGGGTTGCAGGTTAACAGAATTTGCAGGTTTAAAGAATATGCAGAGTTTAGATTTGAGTATAGTTTGTGGAATTTTTCTTTTGCAGGGTTTAGAAGAATTTGTTTTGCAGATCTTGACTGAATTTATTTGCAAAGTAGAGATTGAGTTTGGGTTGTGGATTTTTGAGTGAAGTTGATTTCAGTTTCAATAGATCTGAATTTTAATTTTACAAAGAAGATAATGGTTTGAAACAAAAGATATGTTTAAGTTTTATCTAACATAATAAAGTCAAATAGGTTTTAGAATGCCACTTGTTATTTGAATGTAAAGATTTATTTACAAGTGTCAATTTTAAAATATGAAGGTAACACATGTAAGAGATTTTAATATAAAAATAAATTCTTTGTTTTACAATTGTTTTTAATTAAAGATAAAACCAATTCTAATTTAAATTTAAGATGTTTATATATGTTTCATATGTATTTAGTCTTTATAAATGAATTATCCAAACATATACAAATATTTGTTTGAATATTTTAAGAATTATTTTAAAACCAATTTCAAAAGAGAAACTTTTTAGAAAGAAAAGAACAATGTTGAATTATTTTTTATTTAAAAGATTTCAAATCAACATATTATACTTAAATATAAATAAACTAAATTTATTTCAAAACAATTTTAAAATAAAACAAAATAAACTTTATTATAAAAATACAATTCTTAACTATATATTTATAACAAAGTATTTACTATAATTTCTTCCAAAAAAATACAAGATAGATTTATAACTTGACTTATACAAAGTTCAATACTATTTTCAATTTAATATAAATCAATCCATAAATTATACACCTATATATACTATAAATTTGAAAAGATCCTTTATTAAATTTAAAATTAAAATTTAAAATCAAAACTCCTATTTACAATGTATACACATATATACATTATAAATAAATATTTTTAAATCAGCTTAGAAAGGAAATTTTATCATAAAAATATTTTTAACATTTTAAAACAATAAGCTTTTCAAATTAAATCATTATTATAAATTTTCAAAATAATATCATTTATTAACAAAATAATTATAAATTTTAAAAAGAAAATTATATTTGAATTGGATTATTAAATCAGTATTTCACATTTTAAAATAAATTAAAAATGAAATTATTAAATAAATATTGCCCAAATTTCCGGGACATCACATTCCTCCCCCCTTAAAAGAATTTCGTCCCCGAAATTTAAAAGCAAAGGTAATTTAATAATCTCTTTAAAGATTTTATTTAAAACACAAGCATATATCAAACATATGCTAACAATCAAAACAACCAATCCAATCAAATCAAACAAATCTAATTATCCAGACAAATTCTGGATAAGATTCTATCGAGTTTCCCCAAGTATATATATACCGGGATACTCGCTTAAGAGAATCCAAACAATCAATACTAAGAAATTCCAAAAACTCCTATACAGCTATATCTACAACACTAGACAAGTTATCAAACTACAAACGAGTCTGACTCAACAACCAAAACTTCAGAACTGCTGGTTCCATAACCAGGGATAAATCATACACGTATTCCCTCAGAGATACATGAAACTCATCGAATCCCAGTTATCCAAACTGGAAATCCAATCCTGCAGATCAATCACTTAAACTTTGAGAGAAAACAGAAAGGTCCAATCTCCTATCCACAAATCTTTCCTGTCGATCCTGGGCTGCCTTCAACTTCTAGATCAATCCAATCCATCACACAAACTCTGCTACAAATATCAGAAGACTTCAGACAAACTACACTTATTCGGAAAACAGAACAGATGCAGAGGACATCCAAGTCTCCATATTAAAGTGAATTTCCCGTAGAAATCCTCTGATCCAAGACAAAACACAAATCCCAATGAATAGGGTGTTGCTTAAATTCTGAAATAGCTGCCACCATGCTTCCACTGCGCAACTCTGATTCGAGAATGTTGTTAATGAACACAGGTACACTTGATCAACTTACCCCGAAAATATTGTTCATCAAATACCATAAAATCTCCAAAATCCAAGTCGAAACAGAACTCCATCTCCTGATGCGGATGCAAAACTTAACTCCTTCGAAGACATCCAGAGAATATCAAACCACCTCGATAACTCAAACATCTTCTAGAGGTGCTTCAATCCAAACAAAGATTACTCAGAAAACTTCCGGATCATCGCAAGTCACTTTTGCGATTCTACTCAGTTCAGATTGTTCTCTCTTCAACAATCAGAACAACCAAAGCCTTCAAATCAAAAGGGAAACCAGTGGTCCACCTTCAACTACAAATATCACACCCAGCTGATCTTCCAGAAGAAACGGACAAGCTTCAACATCTGCCTGGCCTACTGACAAAAAAAAATCACAGAAACTTCAGAACCATCGAAGAAATAGGCCACTCACTGCTGCTACTGCTGCCAAAACTTCCTTACCCAAAAGCTCATCGAACCTCAAAGCTACACCAACCACTTTTACAGAAGAGCCTTCAGAAGACAGATATCCCTCGGGAAACTCGACTCAAACCAAGCACAAAACACTCTGTCAGATTGAGTCTCAAACTCAAATACAAACAGAACTCCTTCCTAAGGTTGCCAAAATACCATTGCTAGCTTCAGTACTCCAAACTGATCCAGACTCAAGAAAAATCCACTCACACGAGTGAGATCTAGCTTAACATCCAAGATACACTCCGAATCATGAAAAGATTTTCCTTCAAAGATCAGAAAAATCCTTCACACCAAACTGCCAAACTACTCAAGATGCCCAATACTGCCCTAGCAGATCACTTCCAAGCTCAAACACTCGGAACTCCAACCATTGGTTGTTGTGTTATACACACCACTACCCTATCTACCTTTATTACTTATATTGGAAAACCTGAACAGGTAACCCAACAGATAGGTAGAATTAAATATATTTATATTTAAAATTACAAGTACGCTCTCTCAAGAAAAAGACACCACTACAGAGCCTAGGTATTCACTCAACCTAATGCTCTGATACCACGTTGTAACGACCCAACTTCCAGACTCCAGGAAGTCGCATCGCTAAGAAGAAAGAAAGGGAAAGAAGAAGAAAAGAAAGAGAAAGAAGAACACAAACAACATCAGAATCTCACAGCGGAACGAATAAAATATAATATATCACATAATACTTTACATAGTATCATATACATCAGAGTTTTACAGCCACTACAACACATACTAGACAGTTATAAACATCTGTCTAGTTATACAACTCTAAACAGTACAAGGAATAACTCAGAGAGACGACTCAGAGATACCAACACAACGGAAAATAGATAACTACAACGCAGAAGCCTCCTGCTCCATTTGCTCCTCCATAACTCGTCAAAGCAATCCTGAATCACTTGACTACTCATACATAATATGAGTACCCAAGAGTTTAATAAAACAGAAAATAAACACTCGGGTCAAACAGGGGTCTGGTGTGAGTAAATAGTTTAAAAGTTTCTTAACTTTAGAAAATCCTTTGAAAACAAAAGGTATCACGTAAGACTTCCCACACATAAACATGGAAAAGTTTTTACCTTACGCTAACCAAAACATTTGATAGGAAATCCAGTGATATTATAATAGTGTCTAGGGTTTTCAAGTAAATAAGAAATAGCCGAAATTGTTACATTCATTAAATTCCAGCTACTAGCCACAAAAGTGGGTAATACAAACAAAACCGTAGAGTCTCGTAGGGAAAATGGGTTTCCAACAATGGCAGGGCTACTGGGGTACCGCCCGTCACAGTACGTGGCCTAGATCACCGTACCGAGGATTACTCCCTTCATCCCCTGCAACACAAGGCCGGACCCATTCCTTACTGAATAGTTCCGAACAAGATAACCCCGACGGTTGGAGCTCTCAACCGTCCACACAGCCGAAATATAAAGGGACCTCTAGACAGGGGTAAATCTCGCTCTCCAGTGGGTGCGACCCACGAAGCCTTGCTGCACCTCCCCTGTTTTAGCCATTCCCGGTTGATGAGGCTTGAGGCTGCGATTACCTTTAAAGAACACATCTATCTTATAATGCTCATCGTCCACCTGACGATGTTCTGAAAGCATTCGATCCATACAAGTTCGTTCCGGGTTCGAACGAAACCGAAGGCATTATCTCGTTACACTCATTTTGGAATCACCCTCAGAGTTAACGACAATAACCCTTGCACTCTAAACCACCATCTCGAATCTATAAGTACTATTCCGTCAAACTCATTACGGAATCACCCACAGAGTTATACTGACGTATAGCCCTTACACCTCGAGTCTTCACTTGCTCCACTTAGATTAACGACCTAACGTTTAATTGGAATCGATGTGGTTTTCGGATATCCAAATATGGAAACCCGATCCCGGTCTCACCGAAACCAAACGCCATTTTAATGTCCAAGTTATACTTAAGGGTTTTAAACAATTAACTCATTTTATTTTTATCTATTTCACACAGATAGATAAACTACATATATCATCATAGCAGATAACCCATAACATTATCATAACAGATAATCATCACAACAGTCAAACATCACAACAACAATCATCACAACCAAATAATCCATCATACTATAACTAAGCATCCATATCCTATAGATACTACTCATCTCATTTCTGAGATCACAACCATCCAAAAGCATATCAATATCATTCATAAGCAATGATATATTATCCATCATTTATAATTAATTTAAAATGAATTAAATTAATTACTTCTATCTTTAATTAATTTAAAATAAATTAAATAAATTACCATCCTATAAATCCTGCTTAAAAATCCATTGATTAATCAACCTAGTTAATTAATCATTCATAAAGTATTTAACTTGGTTAAACATCTTTGATTAATCATTCATTAATTACAATAAGTAATTAGTCTTAAATTAATTTCATAAAATTAATTAACCTTATTCATAAGTAATTAACATTTAATTACTTCATTAATTAACTATAATTAATTACATTTATCCTTAATTAATTACAATTGATTAATCACTTAATTAATTAATTATTACTTAATCAACAATTCTTAATTACATCATTAATTATAATAATTAATGATCTCTAATTAATATTTAAATTAATTACTCAATTAAATTAATTACAATTATTAATCACCTTGATTAATATTTAAATCCAGTAATTAACTACCTTAATTACTCATTTATAAATTAATTATCCAATAATTAATTATCTATCTTAATTTATCCTTGATTAATTACAAAAGTAATTATCCAAATTACTTTTAAATAAATCACCTTTCCTTAATTACATTCCAGTAATTATCAATTACAACTTCTCTAAGAAATCCTGCTCCATAAATTACATTAAGTAATTATTATCATTTAATTATTAAATTATTCTTAAATTAATTAAACTAAATTAATTAATTTAACAAAATACATTATCAGAATTAATTACAATATGTAATTAATCCCTTAATTACTTTTACAAAGTAATTACTTAACAAATTACAATTGATTTTCTTAAAATAATTAATCTAATTAATCCATCAAAATTAATTACATTAATTAATTATTAATTATCCTTAGATAATTAACAACATTTTCATTAATTCCTTACTTAAGAATAATTACCTTAAATTAATTATTCATTAATCATCTTTAATTATAAATTAATTCAAGTTATTATTTAAAATCAAATAAATAAGTAAATCCTTAATTATTTTCAAAATAATTCATTTACTTATTTATAACTTAATTAATATTCAAAATGTATTAAAATAATACATTCCTAAAATTTACTTCAACTTTCAATTTAAAGTTAACATATCATAATTTTATTTAATACTTAAAAGAAGAAATCTTTTAAATTTAAACCTTTGTTTGAAATCAAATTTATATTTGAATTCTACTTAATAACATTTTTGTTCAATATTTAAAACTTTTCAAACTTGATTTGAATTCAAACAGGTTTTAAAGTAAAAACTGAAATCATATTTGAATTTGATTTCTAACCCAATTTTTAAATCTTGCTTATCATTCAAATGTTTCATTTTGAATTCAAAGTATTCCTGAATCTAACTCAAATTCAAACCTGAATTCGAATCTTAATTTTAAACATTGAATTCCTTTAAAAAAATTTAAAAAGAAACAAAACTGTTTTTAATAAAAATCTGGATTTAAAACCTGAAAACTACACTTGCACTGTTTCCATATTTGAATTTAAACTCAATTCCAATTCAAACCTAAATTTGAATTTTGTTTTAAATATTGAATCCACTTTTAAATTTTTAAAAGAACAAACTGTTTTTAGATAAAAATCTGGATTCAAAACATAAACTACATTTACTGTTTCTCCCAGATTTAAAATTTAAATCTCCCTCAAATTTAAATTATCATTTAAACTTCCTGAATTCAAAACTTTCTTGAATTCAATTCAAACTATACTTGAATTTAATCACAGCTTTTAAACATTTTAAATTTCCAGATTTTTAAAAAAAACCCAACTCAGGTTTATACCCTGCACACTAACCCGAGACCATCACAAATTACTTCGAGTCAATCCATATCTTCCTTCGAGTCACAACAGCAACTGCACGGTACCATCTTCGAGTCACCAAACCTGCACCTCCAAAACTTGCACCAGAATCAACAAAACCTGTCAACCATCATCACAACTCACTCTGGTCATCTTATGGCCTCTAACTCCGGCCACTGCTCCTCCTATACACCTTTTGCAATACCCCAAATTCTCAGTACACTCGAACCATCACATAGTTTCAGACAGTGACAAAACTTCATCACTTTCAATTGGAATTCAAACCTGAAACCCACTCTTGCCATCAACACAAACTCTATGACCAACTTCCCTTATTTTCCCCTCATTTCCCAGTCAAACTCCCATCTTCAGATGAAATTTCAGATCCCCAAGTAACTTATGAATTTATACCCAAAAATCTCAACTACTGCACAGACCAAAATCACAGACTACTCAGTAGCTTTATAACCTGATGCATGTTTTTATTTTCCATATTTTTAAACATGCATTAAAGCTTAAAACTTGTTTGAATAATTTTAAAGATGTTTACAAATTTCACTTCTGGTAACTATTGACTGTTGTTCTTGATTTTCTCAAGTATCAGGTTTTAATTTTCTAAATTAAAAATTTACAGGCCTAATATATGCAGAACAAACACAATTTATTCACACCATACTTCCTAACTAAGATTCAGACATAATTAAATGGATTTGTATTTAAAATCCTAATAAAAACCATGGCAAGCTTGTAGAAATTTTTCATCACAACTGTCTGCATAAACAAGAATGTATGCAGGCATATTCACAAAATATTCACATCACACTTTCCTGCATATTCCAGAAAAACACAGAGCATCCATCATAGAACAAACAAGACATACTCAGTTATATCAATACTTATGCAAAGATAAATTTAGTACATCCTATAAAATTTTAAGGTTACTTATTAAAAAAAACAGAACAGTCTTTAGTTATCACTGATTTACAGTTCTTATTTGAAGGCATTTGGAATTAACTTTAGTTTCTGTAAATCTTGATAGCTTGATTTTTTTATTTTTTTATTATTAAATGAAGAACTGTTTTTAAACCATAGATTTACTCACCTTTAAAAATGGAAACAGACAGAGAGCAATCCAGATGAATTCATCCATGCAGCCTGAATTCTTCTTGCATGATTGAATCTGTGCTTGCTTCACTTGAAGATGGTATTAACTTGATGCTTGCAGGCCTATTTGAATTTGCATTTGATGATGCCATGATGCTTCAGGCTTTGGAACTGCATTTGCCAATGATTTTGGTCTGCATGCTTCCAGATTCACCTTGCTTGCATTGATCTTTCAGATTGCAGATTATTTCCCACAGGTTGAAGAAGTTGGTTTGCAGAACTTTGTTTGTTTGCAGATTCAAAAACTTTGATTTGCAGAGTAGAGATTGGGTTGCAGGTTAACAGAATTTGCAGGTTTAAAGAATATGCAGAGTTTAGATTTGAGTATAGTTTGTGGAATTTTTCTTTTGCAGGGTTTAGAAGAATTTGTTTTGCAGATCTTGACTGAATTTATTTGCAAAGTAGAGATTGAGTTTGGGTTGTGGATTTTTGAGTGAAGTTGATTTCAGTTTCAATAGATCTGAATTTTAATTTTACAAAGAAGATAATGGTTTGAAACAAAAGATATGTTTAAGTTTTATCTAACATAATAAAGTCAAATAGGTTTTAGAATGCCACTTGTTATTTGAATGTAAAGATTTATTTACAAGTGTCAATTTTAAAATATGAAGGTAACACATGTAAGAGATTTTAATATAAAAATAAATTCTTTGTTTTACAATTGTTTTTAATTAAAGATAAAACCAATTCTAATTTAAATTTAAGATGTTATATATGTTTCATATGTATTTAGTCTTTATAAATGAATTATCCAAACATATACAAATATTTGTTTGAATATTTTAAGAATTATTTTAAAACCAATTTCAAAAGAGAAACTTTTTAGAAAGAAAAGAACAATGTTGAATTATTTTTTATTTAAAAGATTTCAAATCAACATATTATACTTAAATATAAATAAACTAAATTTATTTCAAAACAATTTTAAAATAAAACAAAATAAACTTTATTATAAAAATACAATTCTTAACTATATATTTATAACAAAGTATTTACTATAATTTCTTCCAAAAAAATACAAGATAGATTTATAACTTGACTTATACAAAGTTCAATACTATTTTCAATTTAATATAAATCAATCCATAAATTATACACCTATATATACTATAAATTTGAAAAGATCCTTTATTAAATTTAAAATTAAAATTTAAAATCAAAACTCCTATTTACAATGTATACACATATATACATTATAAATAAATATTTTTAAATCAGCTTAGAAAGGAAATTTTATCATAAAAATATTTTTAACATTTTAAAACAATAAGCTTTTCAAATTAAATCATTATTATAAATTTTCAAAATAATATCATTTATTAACAAAATAATTATAAATTTTAAAAAGAAAATTATATTTGAATTGGATTATTAAATCAGTATTTCACATTTTAAAATAAATTAAAAATGAAATTATTAAATAAATATTGCCCAAATTTCCGGGACATCACACTTACCCAACCTTACCAAAATTTATAGCTTCTAAAAACTAAGAAACTTATCCAAAATCATATCTCCGACTTCAGATTCACCAAACTCTTCAGACATTCTCAGGCTGCCTACTTCTTACCTGATCAGCTCAATCCTTAATGATGTCTCTAGAAACAAACAGGATCAAACCCAATCCACCAAAATGATCCTCCACGATCAACCAAGATCAAGAACAAACCCCACTCACAACCATCAGAAGGAAACAAACTTCTCCTATTCGAAAAAGAAAAGAAGATGCACTCCCAAACTGCTTCCGCTGCACAACTTTGATCTGGGTAGAAAAGAATGCTGATGAAGAACACAAGCACAACTGGACAACAAAACCAAGAAGATCTCTAATAACCAAGAAAAAATTAAGAATTTCCTCAAAACCTGAGTTGCTTTAACAAACTCCATCTCTAGAAACCAACCTTCAACTAGTAGAACCACTGGTACCACTGAATCTTTAGATGAAGACAAACTCTGGCTTCTCTGAAAATAGTCAGAAGAATCTCCAACAATCCATGAGAATACCCAATCATCGCAAGTTGCTTTTGCGATCAACTCAATCTAATTCCAAAGAGAACAATTCTTTCTTTACCAATCAGAACAGCTTATGCTGGTCTTACCAATCCATCAAAGAAATGGATTCACTCGACTGCTTCTGAACTCCATCTCCAGAAAACTGCTAAGCCAAAAAACTCTACCGACACACAGAAAACTCCGAGCTGCACTGCTGACACCAATACCGAAGAATTCTCAATCCAAAGCTCTTTGAGAAACTCGAACTTCAAATAAAACAGAAACATCATGTTGAATCCAGCCACAACACCGAAGCATACCTACATCCTTAAACTTATTCCAAAAAAATCATCTTCGAAAACATCCATAGTCACTGCATCTCGTCACGCAGCTACTACTTCCGTGAGGTATCAAGGTACCATTACTCGCTTCTGCTCAGCCAACAGATCCAAACTCTACTCATCCAACTTCAAAGATAAACTCCGAACCTTAACTGGTTACCTTCAGAGATTAATGAAGTTCTTACACCACTTCAAACTCACTCAAGACGATATTAGGTATACAATCTCGTCAGATATACTACCAACCTCAAACATTCAAACTCCAACCAATGGTAGTCGTGTTATACACACCACTACCTCAATCTACCTTTATAACCTATATTGGAAAACTAGAACAGATAACCCAACAGATAGGTAGAAATAAAATAAATATATATAAATATATTAAAAATTACAGATACGCTCTCTCAAGATAGACACCACTCCAGAGCCTAGGTATTCACTCAACCTAACGCTCTGATACCAACTGTGACGACCCGACTTTCTACTCCTAGAAAATCGCATCATCAATTAAGAAAGAAAGGGATAGAAGAGGAAAAGAAAGAAGAGAAAGAAGAAACAACACTAGAATCTTAACAGTGGAACGAATAAATTATATTAATAACATAAGTATTTACATAATATGCAATATCAATCAGAGATACACAACATACACATCACATATACTAGACAGTAATAAACACCTGTCTAGTATTTACAACTTAATTCAATCACAACACAGAGAACACACAGCGGAACTATATATCTACGACACAGATGACTCCTGCTCTATTGCTCCTCCATTATTCGTCAAAGCAAACCTGAATCCCTTGGCTACTCGAAAAAATTTGAGTACCCAAGAGTTTAAGAAAACAAAGATAAATTCCGGGTCAAACATGGGTCTGGTGTGACTAACAGGTTAAGGTTGCTTAACTTTAAAAAAACCTTTTGATAGGAAATCTGGTGATATTATAATAGTGTCTAGGGTTTTCAAGCAAATATGAAATATCTGAATTGTTACATTCATTAAATTCCAGCTACTAGCCACAAAAGTGGGTAATACAATCAAAACCGTTGGCACTTATTGGATTGTGGATTCCATACAATGGCAGGGCTACTGGGGTACCGCCCGTCATAGTACGTGGCATAGATCACCGTACCGAGGAGTACGCCCACTCCCATGCAACACAAGGACGGAACCATTCCTTACGGAACAGTTCCAAACAAGACAACCCTGCAATTGTTTGCAACCAACTTCCCACACAGCCGAATATAAAGGGACTTCTAGACAGGGATCAATCTTGCTCTTCAGTAGGAGCTACCCACGAAGCCTTGTTGCACCTCCCCTGTTTTAGCCATTCCCGGTTGATGAGGCTTGAGGTTGTGATTACCTTTAGAGAACACATCCCTTAGAATGCTCATCGTCCACCTGACGATGTTCTGAAAGCTTTCAATCCATACAAGTTCGTTCCATGTTCGAACGAAACAGATGGCATTATCTCGTTACACTCATTTTGGAATCACCCTCAGAGTTAATGACGATAACTCTTGCACTCTTAATCTTCATCTCGAACCTGTAAGAACTCGTTCCGTCAAACTCATCACGGAACCACCCCTAGAGTTATACTGACGTATAGTCCTTACACCTCGAGTCTTCACTCTTCACATAAGATTCATGACCTATTGTTAATTTGGATCGATGTGGTTTTCGGATATCCAAGTATGGAAACCCGATCCCGGTCTCATCGAAATCCAAAACGTGTCTTTTAGGTCCAAGTTGTTTTAAATGTTTAAAACAATTCAATTCAATATTATTTATATACACACCGATAGATAATACACAACATTACAATAGATAATCCACATTATCATTACCAATAGATAATTCATATCATCAACTCAATGCAACCATAGCATCCAAATCACACGACATCATTTATCTCATAACTGAGATTTCAACCATTCAGGGTAATAAATATCAATCATCATTCATAATCAATTACTTATTAATCCAATCTATAAATAATTTAAAATGAATTAAATTAATTACCTCTTCCCTAAATTAATTTAAAATGAATTAAATTAATTAATCATCCATATAAATCTTGCTTACATTCCTTAATTAATTATAAATCAGGTAATTAATTACTCTCAACAAATTATCCTAATTAATCATCTTGATTAATTATACTTAATTACATTCAAGTAATTACCCTTCAATTAATTTCACAAATTAATTAACCCAAACCAAATTCAGTAATTAACCTGTAATTACTTTATTAATTAATTATAATTAATTACATTAATCCTTAATTAATTACATTAATTAATTCCTTCATTGATTAATTGTTCTTATTAATCAATCCTTAATTATATAAATTAATGATCACAATTTATTTTATTTTATAATTACCCTATTTAAATTAATTATCAATTATCCATATTGATTTATCACATTAAGTAATTAATTACATTAAATTAATTGCATCTATTTATTTCCATCAAATAACTCAATTATCAAAACCTAAATTAATTACTCTAAGTAATTAATTATTAATTACTTCCTTAAGTAATTATTCAATCATACATATTAATTACACAAAGTAATTGATTTCTAAAACTCCTTCATTATTCAAGTATTCTTTAATTAAATTACATCAAGTAATTTATCTTCTTAATTACTTCACCAAGTAATTATTCATTTTAATTACATTGGTAATTACTTCTCAAATCAATCAGTGATTAAATTAAATTAATTAAACTTAATTAATTAACTTAATTAATCAAAAATAACTTAACTAATTACAATCAATAATTAATTTTATTAATTACTTTCATTAAGTAATTTACTTAAACAATTCTCAAATGATTATCTTTAAATTAATTAATACAATTAGTCATTAAAATTAATTAGATTAATTATAAAATAATATTAAGTCAATGACCATCATTAACCCATAAAAAAACTTTAATTATTTTTATTTTTCCAAAGTAATTAATTGAATTAATCAATATTAATTCTTTATTTATAAAACTCATGACATTAATCAAGTGATAATTAAAAACTTAATCGGTTATTAATTACTTGATTGATAAATTCAATTCATTAATTAAATTAATCAAATCTTATTTAATTAATTTCTAAATCACACTCTAATCAAGTTTAATTAACTTACTTAATCTTTTAATAATTAAATAAACCCTTAATTATTTAATTAATACCCTAATTATTAATTAATTATAAACTTAATTACCTTGATCAGATAATTATTAAGTTCAAAACAATTTAATAAAAATCATTAACCTTATTAATGATTTAATTAACATTATCAAAGTAATTTAAAAATAATTTGCTTTTAAATTTTCTCTAAATTCCAGTTTAAATTAAAATTAAAATGAAATAAAATTTAAACAAGATTCAATAATTAAACACTTTTTATTTCATATTAAAGAATTACTTAAGGTATTTTATAAACAGTTTAACCCATAATCAATTTAAATAAAATTTAAATTATGCTTTAAATATTCAAGTGATTTTAAAACATTCAAATTAAAATCTTATTTCATTTCAATCCAGAATTCAAATTATGTTTTCAGATTCAGGTTCAAAAATTTAAATTTGAAATCTTGTTTTAAATTTCATTTCAGATTTATAAAAACATATGTTATAAAATAATAAAATGTACAAACTTAATTATAACATTTGAATTTTATCAACCTTTTTCCTTTTTGAAACTTTCAGATTCAAATTCAAATTTTAAATCTAGGATTTCAAATTCAGATTTAACTAAAAATTTAAATCTTGTTTTTAAAAATTTATTTTCAGATATAAAAATCACTTTATATAAAACTGTGCAAGTTTTAGTGTTTAAATTATTTTACTCTGCAAATCTTGTTTATTCAAAATCTGAAGTTCAAACCTATTTGAATTCATAATTCAATCTTGCATTAAGTTTAGATTTAAACTTGCCTTGCTTATTTTTAAATTTAGTTTTAAAAAATTCGAAAACCTGAAACTGTTCAGGCTACCGAAAATAAAACACTGCAACCAAAAACTACCCGAGCTCAAAACTGATTTACTTCGAGTCACCTTCCACCTAACTTCGAGTCACACCCTCAAGCTACTCGAGTCTTTCCACTACAACTTACAGAAGACCAAAACCCCTTCCAAAATGGCCTCTGTGCACATGCACATAACCATGGGAAAATTCCGATCATCAGTGATGATGGTCCACCTCCATAAACCCTCTCTTGGATCCAGTATGATCACCAAAACATCAGAAAATCTTTCATTACCCAAAATCAAAGTCCAGCCTCCTTTATAAACCTGGAAACACAGTGCTGACCCAAACCCAAAACCTATCAACGACATGTTCACCTCCCTCCGACCATCGTTAGGGCTACAATTCCGGCTAGTACCTCCTCTAGGGACTAGCAACCAATCCTCAGAGTTGCTAAACACTCGATCAAATATTAAGAGGGAACGACCCTATTTGCTAACAGCTTCAAACATTAGGGTTACAGAACAAATTTGTCCACCGCCGACTCTATATCAATTTGATCACCGTATAACTATTTTTCCCTGATTCCCTGATCTCCCATCGACCATCATACAAAAACATGAACCCCAAATTCACTTGAAACAACAGAGACACTCCAAAAACCAACTTTGGGTTAAAACAGCAATGCACAGTCAAACCCCATTTAGAACTTATGATTTTATATTTAAAAATCATGAATTTGTCTAAGGTTTTGATTTGTATAACTGAATTGCACAATAAACAAGTTTAAATTTTAAACAGAGTCTTGAGTTTCACTTTTAAACTGGTCTTCCAGAGCAATTCAATTTCTAATTAAGTTAAATAAAATTTTAAAATCTAGTTTATAAACAAACAAACAAATATTGTTTAAATCCTAAGTCTTAAGATTTAATAGATAAGGCAAGATGAATTTAAAATAGAAAACTGGATTGAAATTTTAGAGCAGGGATGTTATACGGGCAGTACAAATTTAACAATATCACATATCACAAAAGCATAGGAGATTTTCAACGTATATACAAAAAAAACAACTTATATAAAACATGATTCAACAACCATATTTGCCTTAAATTTTTTTTAAAAGAAGTGTTACTCACCTTATACTCAGGAGAACATAGCACCATTGATTTAGAAAAACTTTTAAATCCTGTCTTTTAAATGCAGTAATGTTACGCTAATGGAAATGAAGTGCTACTGCTTCTTATCCTAATCTACATGCATGCAGGCCTTTGAAAGAATGCAGACTTGAGATTGCATGTTGAAAAATGCTGATGATTTCCAGAGATGAAAAATGCAGGTTCTTGATTCTTTTTTTTTTGAACAAAAATGCAGACTTGATTTGCATGAAATTCAATTGCATGTTTTCTTTGATTTGCTTAGCTTTGGTTTGAAAAGAAAATGAGGAAAAAAAATGAAAAGTTTATAATGCTGAAATTTATTTTAATTCAAAGTAAAGAAAAAGATAAAATAAGACAATGGCACTTGTCATGTTGCTTTATTCTTTAATAGACACATGTAGCTTAAGGTTATTTAATTGTTAACACTTGTCTATTATTTCATTTAGTTATATTTTTAAATGTTTATAAAGAGTTTTGTTTAATTTATGTTATGTTTATGTAAATATATATGAATTTCCTATTAAAAGTAATTGTAAATAAAATAATTTATAAATTAAAACTTCCATAAATATTTTAAAAAATCAATTAATTTTAATTTCAAAATAAAATTTCCAAATCAAATTAATTCTTTGAAATCAAAATAAAAATCAATTTATTCAAATTAAAATGAAGATTCTATTTTCCTATTCTAATCCCTTTTTTATATTTATGAAAAATAGTACATTTATTAATATGGCTTAAAATAACTAATTAACAAATTTTATATGATTTATAAAGAATTATAAATCACTTTTATATTTAAATGAATTTAAATCATAGGCTATTTTATATTTTAGACTTATAAAATATACTCAAATCATATTACTCAAATAATATTTAAAAAGAAATAAAATCAACTTTTATTTAAATTTAAAACAAAAAGTAAACTAAGACAAATTTTAAACAATTTAATATTTATCTTAAATACTATCAAACCATATAGTTATTAATTTAAATAGATTTCTAAAAGCTTAATATTAATTTAAAACATAATTTCCTAATTATTATATATATTATTACAACTTAAAAACAAAACTTCATTTATTTATTAAATTCCAAAACAAAAATAAACTATAATATATATACAAATATATATACATTATAATTAAAAACATTTATTTTAGCTTTTAAAAGATAAATCACAAATTAAATGTTTATTAAATCTGATTATTAAATCAAAACATATTTTATTAATCAATATTGTTAATATCAATTAAATTTTATATAAAGATTATTAAATTGATATTGTCTAAAATTCCGGGATATCACACTCTACCTTACCAAAACGAGTCTTGCTTCCTCTTCCCTTCAAGGCCAAGCGTACCTAGTGATTTAGGGTTCAAGACTCCATCTTGTTGCCTAGGATTCTAATTTAATGAGAGTTTGGATAGCTTTTGGCGGGTAAATTACAAATCTTTTGAAAAGAAATTTCCATTATATGTTGTGTTGATCCGTAGCTATATGTATGTTATATGTATGTTGGATCTTGGCGTGTTTGAAATGTGACGATAAGTGTTAATGTATGGGTTAGTGTTAGCATTCGAATGGATGTGTTATTGCAAAATTAGTAATTGTATATATTGGTATATGTATACAACTTGTTATATGAATGTGATGTGTGAATATAAAGGATTGGTGATTAACTTGACTATAATCATAATGGGTTGAGAACGAAGTTGAAACTTTGTATGTAGTCGCGACAGATTTAAGGTCGGATTTGAAATCAAACTCGTTTCAAGAGTTTAAAGTTTAGATTTTGGTTAAATTTTGCGTAATTGGTTTTGAAGTGTGAAAATTTACTAAGATATGTTTTAATCATGAATTAGAATGTCTTTAGTAAAGTGGCCTCACCTAAAGGTAAACTAGAGCAAACTGCACTCATGGAGACAGTGGCTATGGATGCAGTTTGGCAACAGGTTGAATTTCTTCTTCAAGTTCATTTTATTTTGAAATTAGTGACAAAGTTTTTCAAACTTAATTAGTAACATTAAAAAGTAATTAAGTTGTTACATAGTTAATTAATTAATTCATTTGTTAACTAAAAGTAGCACCAAATTGGTAATTAAGAAGGTGATTAGAGGTTAATCATCACTCAAGTTAAGTTAGTGACTGTTAACTAATTAATAAACTTTTAATTTAATATTTTGTATGGTTATGAAGTAATTAAGTGATTAATAATTATTTGGTTAAGATTAATGTCAGTTAATTAATTATTTAATTAACAGATTATTTAATCAATATTGATTAATTAGGGTTTAAATTTTAAACAATTTGTTTTAACCTTAAATGTGACGGATCAGATTTTTGATCCTCGAAAATCGACATTAGTACGTCCACTGTATAGAATACTGAGCAATCGAGTACCGAAAACATCAGTTCATTAGGGGTGAAGGAGGAAAAGGTTGAAGAAAAATGGAAACAACAACACAAATCGCAGCAGAACAAAATATAGTATATAATAATAGAATTTTATGCGAAAGAATCTGTAACTGTTTGTTTCTTACAATAATCAGAGTACAACAAATATTACATCAATCCGGACAGTTATAATAACTTGTCCTCATACATCATAAATATAAATCATGCATGGAAATACATCTCTATCATCTAGCTCGTCTCCTGAACTCCATCGCATTCTATCTTGAATCTACAATACTCGGTGTGACGTGGGCATTATAATAAAATAACACCCAAGTCAGTCTGGAAAACCAGTGTGAGAAAACACACTCAATTTGGATTATTATCATTATTACTTTCAAATTCCTTTGAAAAACAAAGGTATCTCGTAAGACCACGTCACACATAAACATGACGATTTTTTCCTTACGATGACCAAAACAATTTTTATCAAAATCATCTGATACTATAATGGTGTCTATAGAAAGTAAATAGAAAATAGCTGAAATGCTTGCATCTCACGTTTCAGCATAGTTAGGCACAATCAAAACCATACGGCGCTTATTAGAGAATAGATTCCATACAGTGACTATGCACTGGGGTACCACCTATCACGGTACTCTTCTAGAAAAATGTACCAAGGACCTCGCCGGGATCCCCTACAACACAAGACCAACCTTATCCCTAACCTGGATAGAACCGAATACGTTATCACCTCGGGTGTTCCCACCCTTACCGAGAGCTCTTTTGCATGCACCACCATATCTATAATTTATAATATATCTAAGGTTATCTAGAAAGGTGACAACATATCCTAATTGGGTGTGATACACTTAGCCTTGCTGCATAACCCCTAATTTTCAGTCATTCCGGCTAATGAGGATTGAACCTAATGCTTACCTTTCAAGAACAATTTCTCTAGCATTCGTCCATACAAGTTGTCCTTGGTCTGGACAAACCGAATCACTATCTTCATCATCTTTACGACATTCATTCGTAATGCTCAAATTGGATCAAAGTGGTTTTCGAATAGTTAAATTTGATCCCGGTCTCTTCAAAACAATCAGCGGATCTGGCCAAATTTGATGGTCAGTTATTTAACTATCAATAAACATCCATTAGCAGACATCGGGCCTTATTTTAAACTTCCCATAATTTATTTCAAATATCTTTATAAGATATATATTTAAACAACTTCCAATATTACAACATTCGAAACCATTTCAAATCCTTATATATTCATCGGAATATTTCCAACCATTCCAATACTTAGGATATTTTTTTCAACTCCATTTTATGTTCAACAATTAGGAAGTATTCCATTTATGTCCTATTTCTTATTTTGCTAAAAATTATTTACAATTTATTTTTAAATTCCTTTACTTGTTTACAACAAATTCTATAAGTTTCTGAAATTCATTAACTAATCCCCTTTAATATTTCCAAAGTCAAATATACTTGCTTATAATTTCAATTTCCCTTCCCACTTCTTGTATGAATTTTATTTCATTTTTTGAAGTTTACTTTTATTTAACTGCTTCAGAAATTTTCTTACTTTTTCCCCATTCCATTTGAGAATTCTCTTATAAATCCCATATACTAATAACCTCGTTTCAAGATTTCCGAGAAGATGTATAAATAAATTTAAAACATTACAAAACTCTATATATATATATATAATAAATATTTAAAAGAATAATAGTAATTTATTTTTAAGACACGTTTAAGTAATTATCTAAAATATTGAAACACTTTTTATAACATCACTTTTCAAAGTTGGTTTTAAAATTTAGGGTTTATTAAAATAAATGTTAAGTATTCGAAAAATTCACTTTTTGATGTATTCCAATTCTACTAGTTCAACAATGCATAGTTTGGTAAATAAAACTCACCTCTTTAAAAACAACTTAATTTCTTTGTAGTAAAATATATTTTTAAAATCTCAATAACCAAATAATTTATAGATTCCTCTTGATTCACAACCCATCCATTTCATTTGTATTCTCCAAACCATTTCCACTTTTCAAAAATAGTATACACTATTTTTCTCTCAACCTATCTCTATATTCTAATATAAATTCACCCTATGAATTTTATATTCCCAATTTAGCGATTGCTACGGTTTTCCCTTATTTATAAATGTCGCTTATAAATTTTATAACTCCTTTGAGTTTACCTTTTTTATCAAACTATCCTCACTTATAAAATTCCATTTTATAAGTCCACTTCTTTATAAATTCCATTTCTTTTTTAAAATCATTCTTTAATATCAATTTCAATGCCTTTCCATATTTTTCTGACTATCATTGTTTAAAATCTTATGACGAGCCGTCCCTCTCGACCTTCGAAAATCGATACAAAATACACCATACTGTAATATGCCGACGACCGAGTGCCTGAAAAGACAGATTGTTGATGGAAAAGAAAACGATGGAAGAAAGAAGGAACTAATCAAGTACAGAATCTCACAATCGCAGCGGAACACAATATTCAAAATCCATATTTAACATCTAAAATGATTTAAATGTTCAAAATCTGACGACCAAATTCTGGGTCGCTACATTCCTCCCCTCTTATAAAAATTTCGTCCTCGAAATTTGCTAAGGTATGAAAAATGCTAATAAACTCATTTACTTACCCATACTTACTTAGTTAAAAACATACATTCACCTCACCCAAAACTTTTAGCTCAATTCCAAAACCATTCGCTTTATTTTTAATTCAAAAGCTTGTTTTCAATATCACTTCAAAAATCACTTTCCTAGTTAACCCAAAATTTTCAAGATTGCCAAGAATTTTCCAACTCCCAAAATTTTTGATAAATTTTGACAGCGTCTCCTTTGTACGGAGAGCGTTTCACAATATCACAATAGACACAAATATATATACATCGACCCACACGGTCGGAAAACAAAATATACCAAAATATATATATATATATATTTATATATATATATATATATCATTTTTTTTTAAATTTTATTGCGTATGCGTACCTTTGATTAGCATTTTAAAAGCAAGCGGCTAATTTATATTGAATTTACGCACTCCAACTCTATCGGTTGCCTTCTGTACCTGTACTTACTCAAACATACATATCAGTTTTCAATAATATAAGATTCTTAACAACCTTCCATACATTTATCTTACCTAAACACAACAATTACATAGCCCAACAACTAATTTCATAATCCTACAAGTACAATCTTTATACCAATCACAAGTTTTCAACACCATTTAATTTTCCTAACAAATCCAAACTTCATTTTATTCCACTCGAATGATTTACAATCAAGTTTACTTTTTACAATTCATATTTACTACAACCAATTCATTTTCTCTTCAATAAGATTAACCTATGCTTTACTTACATCAATTTACTTCAATTCTATTCCAAATTGATTCACAATCAAATTTTTATTTTAAATCTGATATATTTGCATTTCTGTTATGATTCACTTGCATTTATGTACAAAACCACTTAACTAGATTTCACTTAATCTGATTGATTCAAAAACCAACTTAATTTGCTTCTTTAAATCAATTCAATTCCGTTTACAACAAACATCCAATTTCCATACAAAGTTTAAAGTTATCCATGCAAGTAACCATCACTTAAGCTTATAACCATTTAAAATTAATTCCATCTCAATTTATCAATTTTATTTCTTTCGGAATAATTCATAACCCAAATAATTTTTACTTCATCACAAGTATTAAATCAAATCCCTATTCTCGTTTCAAGTTCATCATCCAACTTAAGTTTATATTAATATCATTCCATTCTGGATTATTTACAACTAATACAATTTATTTCATCGCTATAAGAAATTAAAATTCTTTCACTTGCATTGAAATTTTATTATCTAAACAGATTTCATTCAAGACCCCTTATAAAGCTCGACCACAGTGATTGTCCCATTTGCTTAAGTTATCTCAATAACAATATAACTCCATTTCTTCTCACCTTAATCTTATTTCCATTTTAATTTGATTCTTATTCAATCAAATTCCAATCATTACAAATTTTAATTCAATTTGTTTACTTACTCAATCCATTTTAAATTTATTCACCTTCTCAATTCATTTTTGAATTTATTAATAACATAACCATTCCAATTGTTCTAAATCAGAACTGGGTTTTATTTTTCTTTTTAAATTTTTAACAAGCTACCAAAATTTTATTCATTCCAATACAAATTCATTTAATTCAGCTTACACTAAATTCATCCTTAAACAATTCCTTTGGATTTAGTTTAGTGAGCATTTACTTCATTCAATATCATTTCAACTAAATTAAATTTTCTGTCAATTCAATTCTTTTTCTGGTTCTAATTCAAGTTCAACCAAATTTTATTTAGCCAACCTAAATTCATACCATTTCCTTTAATTCTTTAAATAAAAATTTAATTCTATTCCAGATTATTTATAACACAACTGAGTTTTGATTTTAATTCAATTCAAATTCAACTAAAATCCGATTCTCTATATATAAGTTCAAACTTATTTACTAACCTAAGTCCATTCACATTTTATTTTTCTTCACCTTATTCCAATTTATATGTCATTTAGGATCACGTTTTGAATTTCCCACAAAATAACATTCATTTTATTTTGGTTTTACAACTTTCATTTCATATTCTTAAGTTCACCAACTTATTTATTTAAAAGCTTATATTGCTCATTTGAGTCATTTTCATATTATAATTTCAGTTCTAAATTATATATATATATGTATGTATGTATGTATGTATGTATGTATCACTTAATGCTTCAGCATATAAATTTTCATTACTCAATTATAACCCACAGTTATATAATCATTTTACATTTTAACTTTATATCCAATTTAATTCAATTTCAATTCCAATTTTATTTTAACTTATCTCAAGTTAAATTCAATTATATTCTATTCACTTCCATACACTCAAGTTGAATTTTAATTTCAAGATTAAAATTTCAAACTTCTTTTCTTATTTATATCAACTTCACTTAATAAGTTCAATAGTTGATTCGTCTTAACCTTACACATTATTTAAATAGAACTTTCTAGAATTCAATTGCTCGGTCTTATTTCAAATCCTTTTGAAATAATAACCAACACATACCCACTTGGTATATCAAATCAAATCTCTGAATTCCAAATAACTTGTTTATACCAAAACAAATTTCCCCTTTTGAAATTTCTAAAACAACTTGCATACCCATCAAGTCTAAACAAATATCATAACTAATCTCTACAGTAGCAATCCGTCACTTTAGAAACTCGAAAATGAATACTGATGATGTGGCCATCATCATCTGGATTATTTTCCAGCGAATGAAGTGAGTTCAGTGCTCTACTACCCCAAATTCCCTTCAAAACATTTTCCATTCAAAAATATTTCCCAAAATAATACTCCATCATTTCCTTCCAATTTTCTAAAAACATTTCCACCGTTCCCAAGACTTCAAAACCTTTGTTTAAATACACTTTAAACGCTTTTCAAATTTTTCGGGATTTAAATTCTGGTTTAAATCAAATTTTAGTTAAACTTATAGAATTCTATTTGGTTATCAACCATTTTAACTTTTAGATTCTTATTTGATTATAGTATTAACACCCAAACATCCAAATATATATAATAATTTCAGAAAATTATTTGTTTCATATCAAAATATAATTTTGGGTAAAATTATTTCATCAACCCACTTTAAAAATAATACTATGTCGGTTTATCTTGTTAAAGAGTTTAGAAACCCCTATCGATACGGTTGTACTTCCCGTACCGACCAGAATTCATAAACACTCAACCGATAAGTCAACACAGTATAAAAACAGTTTTTATATTCACTAACAAGTATGTGCTCATAGCTATTAATACACTCAACTCATTATAGAGTACCATTGACTCTATTAAATGAGTAATTTCCCCACCTGAGCCACGCTTATGGCCAACCTAAGCTCTGATACCACATGTGACGACCTGTCCCTCTCGACCCTCGAAAATCGACATAAAATACACCACAGTATAATATACCGACGATCGAGTGCCTGAAAAGACAAATTGTTGAGGGAAAAAAATAGAAGAAAGAAGGAACTAATCAATACAGAATCTCACAATCACAGCGGAACAAAATATAATATCCAATAATAGATCTTTACACAAAATGAAAACTATATCTATTTTATATATTACATCATTGGAGTATCAGAAACAAATAACAATTACCAGCCTGACAATTTCAAACAATCACAGCAGCGGATATAAACAAATACGGTAATACGTCTCGGACTCCAGCTCCTCTCCTGAGCTCCACAACATCCTTTCCTATAATCTACATTACTCGGTCTTACCCGAGCATTACACTAAAATAACACCCTTGTCAGTCTGGAATACCAGCGTGAGAGAAATACACCCAAATTGATTATTAAAGTTTCAAAAATCCTTTAAAAATCAAAAGCATCTCGTAAGACCGCGCTACAAATAAACATGTTGGATTTTTACCTTACGATAGCCAAAACATTTTTATCAAAATCCTTTGATATTATAATAGTGTCTATATACAAATACTTATTCAAATAGTTGAAATTGTTACATGATTAAATTTCGGCATACTAGGCACAAAGTGGGTTCTACAATCAAAACCGTACAAGGCACGCAGGGAAAATGGATTTCTAACGAATGACTAAGCACTTGGGTACCATCTGTCGCGGTACCTGGTCTAGATCAACTTACCGAGGATCCACCCTAAATCCCCTGCAATACAAGACCGGGACTACCCCTTACTGGATAATCCCGAGTAAGATCACCCTGCTGTTGGGATCAACAACTGCACCACACATCGAAAATAAAAGGGACATCTAGACAGGGATGACCTCACCCAAATGGGCACGACCCACTCAGCTTTGCTGCATAACCCCGGATTTTCAATCATCCCCGGTTGATGAGGCTCGAGGCTAAGCGTTACCTTTTTAGAACACATCTCTTAGAATGCTCATCGTCCTCTTGATGATGTTCTGAAAGCATTCATCCATACAAGTCCGTCCCAGGTCCGAACGGAATCGAAGGCACTACTCCTACTACATCCATTTTGGAATCACCGTCAGGATTAGTAGCGATTAGGCCCTCCACTTCACTGCTCCATCTTCGACTCCAAGCTCTTGTCTACATCACGAAAATGTACTCGTTGGATCAAAGTGGTTTTCGGATTACAAATCTGATCCCGGTCTCTTCGTAACAACGTTCGCTATTTCCCGGTTAACTCAACCCCGGTTCTTTAGGAAATACACAAACGAAGATAATATTGGAGTTCATCTCCTAACCGTTAGTGGACGAATTTCCTTAAAAACGTCCTAGAAGAAAGAACGAGTTTATACGTACAGTATAACACCTCGAACGGTAACTGTGCCATATAATTCTCATGCCTCTGCTAGACATTTCAAAAGTTATATTTGGGTCCAGATTTGATAGTCGGTTATTTAACTATCAAATAAACAAACAATTCAACCAATCCTTTCATTTCCATTGGAAACATCAAGTCTCTTTAAAACTTAGATTTTTATAATTTAAATCACTTTACACAAAAATATACACGTAAAACATTTTAAAATAAAACTACTTTAAATCCCTTTACTCAGAATAATGGTTATGAAATCCTATAATAAATTTCCAAGTTAAATTTTAAGCCACAACTATTTTTAAAATAAAAGTTTTATATAAAGTATAAATATTAGAAAATTTCTTTTAAAAAAAACATAATTCCAGTTTACCCTTTAAATAATTACTATTAAAATTAATTTAAATAGATATATTTTAAAATTATGAAAAAAATAAAAAAATTAAATTTCCCCAAAACATTCTTTTTAAAACAATTTTCAAAACTTAAACTTATATTAATAAAATTCCTTTGAAAAATATACTTGGCTTTCAAGTCAATACACTTCCATTCCATAATACTCTGAAGAATCCTTTTATAAATCCTGCTTGATTTTTCTTAACTTAAATTTACGTCTTAATCCCATAAATTTCTTCCCTCGCTTTAAAAATAAAATTCCCTTTTATTTTTAGCCACATTACCCATTTCCTGGAAATCACTTTCAAAATATATACTTAAATTATTTAAAATAAGTTGCCAAATTCTTTATTCAAAATATACTTTTGAAAATCTATAAAAGTTTTCTTGGGTTACTTAAATCAGAAATTTCCGTTTAATATAAAGTTATTACATCAAATACTTACAATAAAATTTCCTTTAGATAACATAATAATAATTTACCTTTCAAATAATTAAATACCATAATTGCTCTAATAAATATTTACTTTTCACCTGAAATAATTAAAAATAGTATTTTCTTCTAAAACATTCTAAAAACACATTTTAAACTTATATTTTATCCTTCGAAAGCTTTTCTTTGAAAACATACTTAGTTTTCCAGGAAAATACACTTTCTATCTTTTAAAAATAACCCCGCCATTACTTTTTAAAACATTTTGCACCTTCTGATAGAAGTTCCCACCGGAAATCTATACTTTCAATATTTATCCCCCGATATATATTCCATTCCATTATAAACCCAGTTTATAAATTTCCATTCCTCATTTCCTTTTAAATCACAATTTCAAAAACGCTTCAAATTCCAAACCAATTTCCTAAATTCAGCACTCAAAAATTCCTTTCCAATTCCCTTGTAATCCCAATTTACTTTATTTTCATTTATGTTTGAAAATACCAGATTATACTTGTTCAATCATAACACATCATAACTTAATTTCCAAATTAATCTATCATAGTATATAAATGAAATACATCATCAATTATGAAAATAATTTCTATATAGTGAGGAATCCAGTTGGATTCCCAACAACCTGTTTCCCTGCATCCGCAGATGTTAGCACAACCAATAAATATCGATCCAATCTGATAATAATTATCATATTCAACTAATCAACCAATCAATCATTTAAATATTAGCGATTTAAATTAAATGGCACCCAGATGTGAGTGAGATTAACTCGCCTTGAATTCAAAAAGCCGGGTGTTCAAATTTTGCAATAAATCGAGCACGTTCGATTTAATGCAAAAGCTTCGCTTTCTCAAAACGACTCCAGATCTTCTGCAGCACGTAGATCGCGTTGCTGCGATTCCGGCGCTTCTTGTTTCGTCGGAATCTGATCACGCATGCAATAGATATGAATTTTTATAGTTTGAACTAAAATTTAAAACAAATTCTTTTTATTATTGTATAATATTACACCATAACGAAATCAGGTCATCCCCTAATTATATAATATTATACCATAACGAAATCAGGTCGTCCCCTAAACTTTCTTCCTCACGCAAACGTTCCCTAGAACAACTGAAACCCATCACAACGTCCAAGCTTTGATCGCCGCCCTCCCCCCTATGACGAACTGCGATGATCGAGACCCACAACAACGAAGATCGTCCTATCCTCTACCATCGGCCTAAAGATGGGCACACTCGGTTTCATCAGTCTCTCGAAAAACGCATTGGAATGTCATGTGTTCGAGGTTGATTTCACGGCGATCCACTCCACGATATACGATCATACCTGTTGAACAGGAAGATCTATCTGAGCCCTACAACTTCCTAGTTCGGAGTTTTCAAAAATATTGATTGGATCAACTGAAAATCGAGGAACAAAACGGAATGTTTTCGGCCATTGGAGCTTATGCTGGCGGCTGTAAAATATAGATCTAGGGTTAGGCCTGAAACGTGTTGATATATAAACGTTATACTAATATTATATTAATATTATTTCCAATTTAACAAACTTTACAAACAAACTCCAAATAACGCATGCCGCCTAGCATTTATAAGGTTTTACCCATATTCCGAATGCAATGGAACGTTTTTCGGAAGCTAATTCAATCATATGTGGAAGATGGCCATTTGAATTGATTAAAAATAATAAATTATCGATTTAAATTTCAACACGTTTCTCACCCGTACGGACAACGGTAACTCCAAAACATTACGAAATTTGAAATCCTATAATATCTAACTATTACGGATCCAATGGAACTGGTTTCGTTGAATTCCGAGACTGTGCCTTGGAAGGCTATTATAACTCATTGATTAATTTAAACGATTTTCAAAATCGTTGAAATCTTTTAAAATTTTACTTTTAAAATTTTACTAACTCTACTACAAATCATATAGAATTTATAATCACATTAGAAATCATTATGATTCATTTTAAATCAAAATTTGATTATTTACCATTACTATATATTAAATCCCATTATTAAATTAAATATAGAAATTCCAAATTCATCTTATCGACCTTTGATTCCATCCAAAAACTCAATATTAAAAATCAAATCAAACAAGACCAAAAAGAAAACTTAGAAACCATTTTCATAACCATTTAGATCCATATTTACTAATTATCCCAATTTCAAATAAAGATTATCATTATTCAAATCCAATTGAATTGCCATATACGATATTTTAACTAATAATATTGTTTTAACCAAAATTTCTTACTTCAAAATCAATTCAAAATCCACATTTAACATTTAAAATGAATTAAACGTTCAAAATCTAACGACCGAAATTCTGGGTCGTTACAAATCTTCTATATGAATTATTTTAAAATCTCAACAAATTTTTTCTTGAATTGTTAAGTACGATCAAAATTATTTATTGCTTATCCAAAACATTTACTTTTAAATAATTCGAATTTTGATATAAATGTTTTCATATTAAAAATCTCCCTTAATTTCTTAAAAATTCAAAATAATATTTATGGTATTTAGAATATCAAATTATGGCCAGTGCTTCTATAGTATCAAATGATTTACATCACAACAATGATCTATAAAAGGTTATTCTAGCACATCATATATTAATATATATGAAAAATAATCAATATAATTTTTTTGAGGAATCCATTTGGATCCCTTCAACCTGTTTCCTTGCATCCACAGATGTTAGACAACAATAAAAATACCAATCCCACTTCAAGGTGAATATCGTGGTATATAGGGTCATCCGCTATTATGCTGGGACATAGAGTCTCATCCGCTCCAATAAGCAGGAATATTTCCAACTATTAATATATATACTACTACTATATATATATATATATATATCACATCCAGCAGATAAAAATTTATAAATTCATCCAATCACTCAGTAATTAATTTTCAACAATTTAAATAAAAATAGTAATCCAAGTCGAGTGGGTAAAACTCACCTTTATTTTCGAATTTGTTGATCGATCCAATTTTAATCCCTGCTTGTATATTTCTTATCTACAAATACGAACTCGCCATGATTTCATTTATTTTGGACCTCAAATGCAAATTTTATTAAATTTATTAGCTATCTCAAATTTAATATTTTAATTAAATAACTAAATATATAACTAAATTAGTTACAATATTATACCTCACCATTGCTGTGCTCGTACCCGAGAATTCATCCCCGACCATGATTTACCCTTTCACGCTGCCTCACCCCGTCTGTAGACATCTCGTCTATCAGATTGAGCAACTCTCTATCGCCGAACCCTTCAACGCACGCGAGTAGACACTAAAAGAACACTGCTGTGCCACCACGACATCGCCATGAACATGCTCCAGCCCCCTGTCAGCACGCGTGACACAACCCAATGCTCTGCATTCCTTCCATCGCTTCCGCCTATGACGAGAATTTTCCACCTTCCCTCAACCTCGACGTCGACCTTGCAAACCCTGCCAGTATAACCCCACACAACCCAAAACAATCATGACTTCCCCATAAAATTACCGCGATCCCCTATGGTCCCCCTACCTCTAGCGTGGCTATGCGCGCTTTAAACCCCCACCAAACCTCGCTCAAAACTTGAGTGTGCCACCATACCCTCCACTTGAACTCAAAACACGACGACGCCGCAAGCTTCGATTGCATGATTTCGATTGAACGACGATTTTGATTTGCTTTCTTTATTTTTTATTATTTCTACCGCGATTTTGATTTCAATTCTTGATATCTTTTTTTATAAGTGAGGGCGAATTCCATTTTGAAGGAAGAAAAATAAGATTACGTCATTTTTACTTCCCTCATTTTAATTCTGAGAAGAAGGGATGGACATGATTTAAAAGTAAGGAGGGAAGAATGCTTAGATAATAGTATAGTGATTTGAAAAGGAGAAAAAAAGATGATGTGAATATTTTACTAGAAAATTTATTCATTAAAATTTCAAAACGTCTCGATTTATGCAGCTCAAAATTCTCAAACCCTTATCGAGGCATGCCAACATGCAGCTCAAAATCTCATACCTCTATTCCGAATGCAATGGAAAGGGTTTCGAGTCCAAATTCGATGGCATGTAGAAGATAGCTTTTTAGACCCAATTATTATATTTAATTTTAGATATTAAATTCAACACATTTATATCCCGTACGACCAACGGTAAATCCAAATACTACGAAATTTGAAATCCTATAGTAATACACTACTATAGACCTAATGGAAATAGGTTAGTCGAATTTTGAGACAATGCCTCGGATCGCTATTTTAACGTGTCAATTAAATTGATGATTTCAAAATTTTGCGAAATCGCTTGAAATTTCAGTTTTAAAATCTTACTTACTAAATTAAAATTCCAAATCAAATAATTAAAACCATTTAAATATTCAAAATAAACGACGAAAAATTCAGGTGGTTACATTAACCATGTTGCATTAGGAATTTAATTAGTGCTTAATCAAGTTCATTAAGACTATTTAGAATTCAGTTATGATTTAATCAGGATTTAATTAGGGTTAGGTTTAAGCTGATTAAATCTATTTAAATCTTCTCAAAGGTAATTTAAAAGTTAAACGACTGTGTTCTAAATAAATTTTCTTTTTAAGAGCAAACAGATTCCAAATCAAAGGATCTATTGTCCAGACCCTTAAGTAACCCATATGATTGGGAGAATTAAATGACATCCATTACTAGAACAAAACACCATATTGCCATAGTGTAGGTGATTTGATGGTGTGGACATGTGTTAAGAAGAATAAATCCCTGTTGTGTTATAAATTGATTGAATTTTTTGGACATCCATCTAGTAGGATAAATCACCATCCTTTTGTTATTTTTATTTGGAATTGTATATGCTAACCAGTTATATTGACCAGTTATTCCCTAATTGGATATGAACTATATTTACATATATGATAGCCTATGTAAATAATTGTTATGTGATTTGGGAATCGAATTGACATTGAATGGTAATTTAAATTAGTATCATTGGGACTGCTAAGCCTCATTTGGAATTTATAAAGTATAGTTTGAATTTACTTTAATTCTATAATCAAATTGAGGCTAAGTTTTTATAAATGGTTTTTCAAGTTATATAACTCTTGTAAAGGTATTTATAAATTATAACTTGTGTATAGAAAGGGGTTTTCTAATTAAAAAGGTTTATTAAATCTGGACAATAAAATGTCATCCTAAGATATAAGGAAGAACTAAAGGTATTTGTAAATGATAACTTGTGTATAGAAAGGGTTTTTCTATCCTAAGTGCCTAAAAGACGAATTGTTAGGGTAAAATAAAGGAAAATAAATAAATAGAACAAGCAAGAAGGAACACAATATTAGAATCTCACAATGGAACGATCATTTATAATACCAAAAGACAGTATAAAATGTCATCCTAAGATAGAAAATTTTTCGGAGTTACAATAATCAGCCCTGACAGTTATAACAACCTGTCCTAACAACTGTTGATGTTATACACAAAGTAATGCAGCAGAAATAAATACAACGATAGGCAGAACTTCAAATCTTCTCCTAAATCTCCAAAGCTAAATCTAGAAACATACACGGGGCTGACCTGGGCCCTGATTAGTCAGTTAAACCAGTGTGAGAAACCAAATCATATAGATATGTTATAACTTAAAACCCTTCAAAAAAAGGGTATTACATAAGACCACGTTGTCATAAACATGGACGGGTTTTCAACTTATGATAACCAAACCATTTATAGAGAATCCAGCGATACTATAGTAATGTCTAGGGTGTAGAATATAAATGTTAATCATAGTTGAAATGGTTACATTGATTACATATATGATAAGGAACATTCGCATATTGTACTTTCCGTAGTGATCTCTACGAGGAAGCCAAATCCGAGCTCCATGCACAAGGATCAGAAACCATAGCGTCATATATCTCTAGATAAAGTATCCATAAGGTAAAGACAAGAGGCCAACGTCCGAACATAAACATGAACAATGTGAACCAAATATCATCAACTCCTCCTGGCCAACAATCTATAAGTATCTCAAAATATGGAGTGGATAACATCCTCACATAGGTCGCTAACTTTAACGACCCAGATTTTTAGCCATCAAATATTTGGCGATTGACTAATTTTAATTTTTAAATATTAATTTTTATTAGTAGGATAGATAAATTTTCAGATATTTAAAATATCTGAATGTATAAATTAATATAAAAACTATATTGAAATTTAAAATAAAATTTCTAGACATGATAAATTATGTGTGTGTATATATATATATAAACAACACAACTAATATTTTAAGATGGAATATCCATATAAGTATATATAAATATATATATAAGCTTTATGATGTTTGATAATATATATATAAGTATATATGTATACATATTTGTATATATATGCCCATACAAAGTATTGTATATGTAAATAGGAATGTTTTGTGCGTCTATATATATATATATATATATATATATATATATATATATATATAGACAAAATATATGTAAGTATATGTATATGTAAATATATGTTATAAAAAAATAGTGTATATGTAAATGTAAATAAACGTGTAAATATATATACATAAGTTTAGACCCTTTTTTATGGCAAAAATATAAGTGTGTAGTTCAATGTATATGAAAAATATGTAAAAGAGTAATCAAGGATATGATAACAAAATGTATACCAAAGTAATATATATATGAACTAATGTATATGAAAATTGTAAAAAAATAATTAAGTATAAGTATATGTATACCTACATACATACATACATACATACATACATACATACATACATACATACATATATATATATATATAAGTGCATATGGAAATATAAATATCTATAGGTAAACATGTGTATATCTAAATGTATAGATGAATGTGTAAATATATACGTATATATATAACTATATACAAGTACTGTGATATCCCGATAATTTGGAACAATATCAATTTAATAATCGACATTAAAATTAAATTGATTTGATAATATTTGTTAATAATTTAATAATCTTCTTTTAAATAAATATTTAAGTGATAATTTATCTTTTGAAGTTAATCAAATTTCCTTCTATCTATAATGTATATATATCTGTATATATATATTGTACATGGAAAATCTTTGTTTTAATTTAATAAATAGATATGTTTTCTAATTCTAATATTTTTGAAAATTTAAAAATTTGATATTTAAGCTATTTAATAAATGATTATATGATTTTAAATTACTCAAGATTACAGTTTAATTTGTTTAAAATAATTTTAGCTTACAATTAAATTTAGCAAAAAGGTTTGTTTAATTTGTTTTAAATTTATCTTGGTAAAAATAAATAGTTTATTAATAGATAAATACTTTTATAAATCATTTGACTTAAGACTGAGCTCTATTAATTATGTAAATGTTTACAAATCAATTTTTAATAATGCCAACTTTATTTATATGTGTGTTTGAATAAAATTTATGATTTGGTAATTAAAAATAAAGGTTTCAAAATGTTCAAATTAAAATAAACATTTACTAATATTAAAATAAGTATAAAGTAAAATAATAGTAAGCAATCAAATATTGGTTAGTTTATGCTAAATAAATAAGAAAGAAAAAAATAAAAATAAAACATATGCTAGAAAATAGAACTAATTATTAAGACTAAATTCATAAGCAAAGACTATAAAGTTTAGACATAAGTAAATTCTACATGTCCTATAAAATAAAGATGCAAAGTTAAAAACAAAGTGTAAAATTATGTAACTTGTATGTAATGTATACAAGACAGGTTAGAACAGAAGTGTAAAAGCTTAAAATAAAAAAAAATATGTGCAGGTAGCTTACAACATAAGATGCAGGCAGAATAGTAAAAAGAAAAGACCAGTATGCAAGCTAAATAAATATCTTCATTCTAGTCAAATGGAAGTAGTCAAAGTCTGAAAATAACAGATTCACTTAGATGTATATTATAATTTGAACTAGAAACAATAAAACATATATTTATAAACATGTAGCTTCATATACAAGCTAAAGTTTGGCCTGCAGATTGTACACTTACACAGCTGTATATAATTATAATTATGTTCACTAATGGAGGAACAAAACCTTAATCACTATCGTATCAGCACATAATTTTGTCAATTCACTTGGATATAAATCTGTACCTCTCTGATACAAAAAAAATCTGCTATATCAAATACAAGTGAAACCTGTACATAGGGTAACCTGCAGCTGTTCAACAGTTTTCTTATATATATATATCCTACTATGTTAGTTCGTTCACAATCACTTAATAAATTTAGTAAACCAGAAAAGTAAGAAAGGTAGGCATATCCATTTTTACAAATTGAAAACAACACTCAGGCAAGATGATTAGAGGATCAAAGTAAGGGCTATTTCCAGTTTTACAAATTCAACAACTGTTTACAATCAGAGGTGCTCTGTCCCTCTTTTCAAAGCAAAGGTGAGTAAAACTTTTTAAAAGTTATTTAAGTTTAATCTGATGCATGTTAATGTTTGAATGCTTGACATATTGTGTGAATATTCATTTATTTCATTATCTGGACATTTCTGAGTTGGAATTGCTGCATATTGAATTTTTAGTAAAGTAACATCACAATCAAAAACCTTTAAGTGGATCTGTGTATATTCCTGAGTTGGAATTGCTTGACATATTGCATGTTGCATAGTGGTTCCGTGTATATTCATGTTTGAAGTTTAATTTAGCTGTAAATAACTTGTTCTTATACTTAAGTATTTGTTTGTTAGATTTAAGTATTAGGATAACTATATTTTTATGTTGATAAATGGCTCAAATTTTGTGTGATTGTGAAATAAGATACTTACAGGTTCTATAATCCTGTAACTGCATCCCTGTATCTAGAATTCAAACTCTGGTGATTTAAAAACTTAACATTTCTTGATTTACTTGTTGTGATGACCTAAAATCCAATCAGGATATGTTGTCTTGATTATAAAGTTAAGATTTAAATTTAATAAAGTTAAAAATAACTTAAATTTGTTCTGGAAACTAAAGGAAAAAGAGAGGCTTTAATTTATGTAAAATTCAAGTTTGCTGATTTAACAATTCAGTATCATGAATTGAATCTTTGTACTTAATAACAAATTTAGAAAGCAAAATTTCATCTTTTATGTTAAGAGTTAAGGGTGCGGTAGCAGGTTTTCTCCTAGAACCCTACAGTTCTGCTGTGTATAAAATTGATCACCACGGCCCATGTTGATGATCGAGTGCAGGGACATTTGGGGTGGTGGTAGTTGGGTTGTAGTCGAATATGATGCCGGAGTTGTAGATAGTCATATGGTCGGAGAGTGGAGAACTCGAGGGTGACAGGTTTTTGAAGTGGGGATGTGTTGGTGTTTCAGGTGTAGAGGGAAGTGTGTTTTTGTTTTCGAGCAAGTGGTTAGTATCTGGTGATTGTGATGGGATCTGGAAGAGACTGGCGTCGTGTGGGGGTGTCAGGGGATGGCCGGAGTTGGCAGGGGCCACGGTGCACGTGCCCCGTGCCAGTGAAGTAGGGTAGTATTATGTTTTTGGTGTGCAGTATTTGGTCTCAGGAAGCACTCGAGTCACTCGAGTTGATTACTCGAAGCAATGTGATGGAAAACCCGAAGCAGAAATAGGATGGCTCGAGTATTGTTACACAGTTTTTAGTATGCAAGATTTGGACTCGGGGAAGTCTCGAGTAAACTGCATTTTTACTCGAAGCACGGAGGTAGATGACCCGTAGCATTTTGTTTAGGTTCAGGTGAAAGTTTAACTTTCTACAGGCTGTATAAACAACCTGAACATTTAAATTTAAATCTCTATTTAAAGCAAAATGAAATGTTTGTTAGTTGAAATCTTGATGTAATTGAGTTTAAGTTGTCAACTAAGATTTAACAAGCCTAAATCTAAATATAAGTATGAATTCAAATTTATAGTTTGAATCAAAAATGCAGTTTTAAAATATTTAAAAGGTTTTCAGATTTAAACTTGGAAATTTCCAGATTTTAAATTTAGATCAGAAACAAAATGTTACTGCAGTTAAATATGATTTTTGTTAAAGTTTCGTTTCAAATGGATATTTGAATTTTAAAGTTTAAAATGAATTTGGATTTAAAAATCAAGTTTCTGACTCTAGTTGTTAAAAGAGAGTTTAAATCGAAGTTTAAAACAAAATAAATTGAGAAATTCAAGTTTGCTTAGAATTCAAAATCTAAAAATTTAAATCAGTTTAAATACGAATATTTTAAGAATGAGTTCAAAATAAAATAGTTGACAAGTAATTTGTTTCAATAAAGATTAACTTGTGATTTTGAGAATTCTTGATTTAAGATTTTTGAATAAAAAAATGAATGAATTGTTTAACTTGAGGTTTGCAAGTTAAATATTAATGTAAATTTGGAAATTTAAATTTGAATTAAAAATTCAAATAGTTTAATTTAAAAGATTTTAATTTGAATGTTCATCACAATCATTTGAATCTTCAATTCTAATGATAATAGAATTTTAATTTTAAAATGTAACGTTAATGAAGTCATTAATTAAAGAATGAATTACCTTAAGGATAATAGGGTAATTAAGGAATGTCCTATGTATTAAAGTTAATAAATAAAGATCAATTAAGAAGTAAATTAAGAAATATTATTAAATGTAGACAATTAACTAAAGATCTTTAATTAATTAATATATATGATTAACTTTGGCTAATTAATTAGATTAATTAGGTAATTCTTGATGAAAGTAATTGAGAGATTAATTACTTATGGTAATTAATTTTGATAAGATGATTAATTTAAGTTAGTTAATTTATTTTAATTAATTTAAAGAAATCATTTGCTAAATTGATTAATTACTAGTGTATGCAATGGAGCACAATTACTTAATGAAGTAATTAATGTTAATTACTGAATGAAATTAGTAGAAGATGATATGTTAATAAAGTAATTTGTATAATTACTTTTGAAATTAATCAGAGGATTAATTAGTGGACATAATTAATTATGGGATAATTAATTTATTTATATGAGTAATTAAGGATATTTAATTACTGGTTGTTATTAATCAAAGGTGATTAATAACTGTGTTTAGTTAAAGATTAATCACTTAATGTGATTAATAAAGTAATTTAATCTGAATTAGAGATCATTAATTAATATAATTAATGATGTAAATTAAGAATTGTTTAATTAAGTAATAATTAATAATGTGGAGATTAATTTATGTAATTAATTATAAATGGAGTAATTAAAGTTAATTACTAGGAATAACTTAGAATAACTAATTTGTACAATTTATTAAAGACTAATTACTTACTGTAATTAGAAAAAGATTAATTAGAGGAGTTAATCAAGATAAATATCTAGAGATTAATTAATTAATTTGTATAAATTTAATTATTGGTTGTATAAGCAGGATATATGAATGAAGTAATTAATTTAATTTACTTTAAATTAATTAGAGATAGAAGTAGTAATTTAATTCATTTTAAATTAATTACAAATGGTATGATTATAAATCATTGCTTATAAATGAATGATATTGATATTTCATTTGATATGAGATGGGTGATATCTTGTGATATGGATGCTTGGTTTAAGTAGGATAATATTTAATTATCTGATGGATGGTAATTTTGATTATCTATTTATGATGATGATATGAATTATTTATTGTGATATTATGAATTATCCATCTGCGTGTGTATTGGTTATGTTGAATTAAACTGTTAAGACTAAATAGACAACTTGGCCCTAAAAGACACGTTTTGGATTTCGATGAGACCGGGATCGGGTTTTCCGCATTAGGAACATCCGAAAACCACATTGTTTCCAAATTAACGTTATGTCATGAATCTGAAGTGAAGTTGAAGATTCAGAATGAAAGGGTTGTCGTCGTTAACTCTGAGGGTGATTCCAAAATGAGTGTAACGAGATAATGCCTTCGGTTTCGTTCGAACCCGAAACGAACTTGTATGGATTGAATGATTTCAACACATCGTCAGGCGGGCGATGAGCATTCTAAGTAATGTTTTCTATAAAGGTAATCGTAGCCTCAAGCCTCATCAACCGGGAATGGCTAAAACAGGGGAGGTGCAGCAAGGTTAGGTGGGTCATGCCCAAGCAGGACAAGATTTTCCTCTGTCTAGATGTCCCTTTTTATTCGGCTTTGTGGCGGTTGGATGTACACCAACTGCGGGGTTATCTTGTTCGGGACTGTTCAGTAAGGAATGGTTCCGGCCTTGTGTTGCAGGGGATGAAGGGAGTAATCCTCGGTACGTTGATCTTGGCCACGTACTGTGACGGGCGGTACCCCAGTAGCCCTGCCATTGTATGGAATCCACAATCCAATAAGTGCCAACGGTTTTGATTGTATTACCCACTTTTGTGGCTAGTAGCTTGAATTTAATGAATGCAACAATTTCGGCTATTTTCTATTTACTTGAAAACCCTAGACCTATTATAATATCACAGAATTTCCTATCAAATGTTTTGGTTAGCGTAAGGTTAAAACTTTTCCATGTTTATGTGTGGGAAGTCTTACGTGATACCCTTTTGTTTTCAAAAGATTTTCAAAAGTTAAACAACTTTAACCTGTTACTCAAACCAGACCCATGTCTGACCCGGAGTTTATTTTTGTTTTCCATAAACTCTCGGGTAGCCAAATTTTTACGGGTAGCCAAGGGATTCAGGTTAGCTTTGACGTATTCTGGAGGAGCAATGGAGCAGGTGGCTTCAGCGTTGTAGATATATAGATAGTTCCGCTGTGTTGGTATTTCTGGGTCGTTTTTTTGAGTTGAGTTGTATTAACTTGACAGGTGTTTATAACTGTCTAGTATGTGATGCATTATCTGTATAACTCTGATTGATGTTGTATATTATGTAAATACTTATGTGATTATTATAATTTATTCGTTCCGCTGTGAGATTCTGATGTTGTTGTTCTTTCTTCTCTATCTTTTCTACTTTCTCACCTCTTTCTTTTCTTATTAAAGATACTCCTTCCTGGGCGTAGGAAGTTGGGTCGTTACAGTGGTATCAGAGCGCTAGGTTGAGTGAATACCTAGGCTCTTAAGTGATTTCTTCTTGAGAGAGCGTATTTATAATTTTGATATATATATATATATATATATATATATATATATATATATATTTATATTTATTTCTACCTATTTGTTGGGTTACCTGTTCAGGTTTTCAAATATGTTATAAAGGTAGATGGGTAGTGGTGTGTGTAACACAACTACCAATGATTGGAAGTGTAATTGCCAAGACTGTAGGCCTAATACTGTCTTGAGTAAGTTTTGGACGGTGTAAGGATTTCATTGATCTCTGAAGGAAACCTGTTAAGCTTCGGAGTTCATCTTTGAAGTGTAAGAGTTTGGTTAAGTTAAAATCTGTCGGGTAAACAGAAGTAAGTCAAGATATTTTGATACATCAAGGTGTAGTAGCTGTGTAATGAGACACAGTGACTATGGATATCTCCGACGATATTTCTTTGGAACATGTAAGGTGAAGTGACTACTTCGGTGTTGTGGCTGTGCTCAGCTGGGTGTTTTGTTTGTTTTGAGGTCCGAGTTTCTCGAAGAGCTTTGGATAGGAAATCTTAGCATCTGTGGCAGCAATGCAGCTTGAAATGTTTTTGGTATTGGCAAGAGATCTTCTGGCTTAGCAGTTTTTCTGCAATGGAATTTAGAAGTAATTATGTAGACCCGTTTCTTCAATGGATTGGCCACCTAAGTGTAAGCTGTTCTGTTTTGTAAAGAGAGAGCAGTATCTTTGGAATTTGGCTGTATCGATCGCAAAAGTAACTTGCGATAGTTTGGGTATTCTTTTGGGGTTTCAGAGATTTTTCTAGATGTCTTCTGGAAGTTAGGGTTTTGTTCTAGAAATTGAGTTGGTGAAGTAGCTCAGAATTTTGGAGGAACTTCTGAATTTTATTTTTGGAAGGTGTTGACCAGTCTGTGCTTGAGATCATCATCAACATTTTCATCTGTTCAGTCAGAGTGGCGCAGTGGAAGCATGGTGGTAGCTGTTTTAGTTCGGAAGCAATTGGATATTGCAGTGTTTGGATTAGAGAGTTCTACGGGAAATTTTTCAGGATCTGAGGCCAGATTGAAGTGCACCTGTTATATCTTTTCCGGATAAAAGAAGTGAGTTCTGTTTTCTGATTTGGAGTAGAGTTTGTGTTCTGAGTTTTGGTTGATCTTGGAAAGATCAATTTGTTGGATTGTTTTTGGTTCTGTTTGTTTCTAAGGACATCATCAAGAGTTGAGCCGATCAGGAAAGATGAAGGAAGCCCAGGATCGTCCGAAGAGTTTTGTGGATTAGAGATGAAGGAATTTGGAGTCCGTAATCGGGGCTTTGATTTTGGATAAGTGCTTGGTCTTCAGGATTGAATTGTCAGTTTGGATAACTGGAATTCGGAGTGTTTCACGTATCTATGAGAGAGTACGTGTAAGATCTATCTTTGATTTTAGAATCAGCAGTTCAGGAAGTTGTAGTGTTGGGTCAGATTTGAGTTTGGTCTGATATTTTGTTTTGTTTTGTAGATTTAGATGAGTGAGAACTCTGTAGTTTAGTAGTAGTATTGGTTGTTTGGATTCTATAGGGCGAGTAACCCGGTACTTATATTTGGGGAAACTCGAGAAAATTCTATTTAGAATTTTGTCTGGATAGTTAGATTTGTTTGTTTGGATGAATTGGTTGATATGATTGTTAGTTTATGTTGATATATGTTTGTGTTTCAAATTTAAATTTTTAATTGGATTATTAAATTACCTTTTTTTTAAATTTTAGGGACGAAATTCTTTTAAGGGGGGAAGAATGTGATATCCCGGGAATTTGGAACAATATCAATTTAATAATCGACAATAAAATTAAATTGATTTGATAATATTTGTTAATAATTTAATAATCTTCTTTTAAATAAATATTTAACTGATAATTTATCTTTTGAAGTTAATCAAATTTCCTTCTATCTATAATGTATATATATCGGTATATATATATTGTACATGGAAAATCTTTGTTTTAATTTAATAAATAGATATGTTTTCTAATTCTAATATTTTTGAAAATTTAGAAATTTGATATTTAAGCTATATAATAAATGATTATATGATTTTAAATTACTTAAGATTATAGTTTAATTTGTTTAAAATAATTTTAGCTTACAATTAAATTTAGCAAAAAGGTTTGTTTAATTTGTTTTAAATTTATCTTGATAAAAATAAACAGTTTATTAATAGATAAATATTTATAAATCATTTGACTTAAGAATGAGCTCTATTAATTATGTAAATGTTTACAAATGAATTTTTAATAATGTCAACTTTATTTATATGTGTGTTTGAATAAAATTTATGATTTGGTAATTAAAAATAAAGGTTTCAAAATGTTCAAATTAAAATAAACATTTACTAATATTAAAATAAGTATAAAGTAAAATAATAGTACGCAATCAAATATTGGTTAGTCTATGCTAAAAAAATAAGAAAGAAAAAAATAAAAATAAAACATATGCTAGAAAATAGAACTAAATATTAAGACTAAATTCATAAGAAAAGACTATAAAGTTTAGACATAAGTAAATTCTACATATCCTATAAAATAAAGATGCAAAGTTAAAAACAAAGTGTAAAATTATGTAACTTGTATGTAATGTATACAAGACAGGTTAGAACAGAAGTGCAAAAGCTTAAAATAAAAAAAAATATGTGCAGGTAGCTTACAACATAAGATGCAGGCAGAATAGTAAAAAGAAAAGACCAGTATGCAAGCTAAATAAATATCTTCATTCTAGTCAAATGGAAGTAGTCAAAGTCTGAAAATAACAGATTCACTTAGATGTATATTATAATTTGAACTAGAAACAATAAAACAGATATTTATAAACATGTAGCTTCATATACAAGCTAAAGTTTGGCCTGCAGATTGTACACTTACACAGCTGTATATAATTATAATTATGTTCACTAATGGAGGAACAAAATCTTAATCACTATCGTATCAGCACATAATTTTGTCAATTCACTTGGATATAAATCTGTACCTCTCTGATACAAAAAAAAAATTTGCTATATCAAATACAAGTGAAACCTGTACATAGGGTAACCTACAGCTGTTCAACAGTTTTCTTATATATATATCCTACTATGTTAGTTCGTTCACAATCACATAATAAATTTAGTAAACCAGAAAAGTAAGAAAGGTAGGCATATCCATTTTGACAAATTGAAAACAACACTCAGGCAAGATGATTAGAGGATCAAAGTAAGGGCTATTTCCAGTTTTACAAATTCAACAACTGTTTACAATCAGAGGTGCTCTGTCCCTCTTTTCAAAGCAAAGGTGAGTAACACTTTTTAAAAATTATTTAAGTTTAATCTGATGCATGTTAATGTCTGAATGCTTGACATATTGTGTGAATATTCATTTATTTCATTATCTGGACATTTCTGAGTTGGAATTGCTGCACATTGAATTTTTAGTAAAGTAACATCACAATCAAAAACCTTTAAGTGGATCTGTGTATATTCCTGAGTGGGAATTGCTTGACATATTGCATGTTGCATAGTGATTCCGTGTATATTCATGTCTGAAGTTTAATTTAGCTGTAAATAACTTGTTCTTATACTTAAGTATTTGTCTGTTAGATTTAAGTATCAGGATAACTATATTTTTATGTTGATAAATGGCTCAAATTTTGTGTGATTGTGAAATAAGATACTTACAGGTTCTATAATCCTGTAACTGCATCCCTATATCTAGAATTCAAACTCTGGTGATTTAAAAACTTAACATTTCTTGATTTACTTGTTGTGATGACCTAAAATCCAATCAGGATATGTGGTCTTGATTATAAAGTTAAGATTTAAATTTAATAAAGTTAAAAATAACTTAAATTTGTTCTGGAAACTAAAGGAAAAAGAGAGGCTTTAATTTATGTAAAATTCAAGTTTGCTGATTTAACAATTCAGTATCATGAATTGAATCTTTGTACTTAATAACAAATTTAGAAAGCAAAATTTCATCTTTTATGTTAAGAGTTAAGGGTGCGGTAGCAGGTTTTCTCCTAGAACCCTACAGTTCTGCTGTGTATAAAATTGATCACCACGGCCCATGTTGATGATCGAGTGCAGGGACATTTGGGGTGGTGGTAGTTGGGTTGTAGTCGAATATGATGCCGGAGTTGTAGACAGTCATATGGTCGGAGATGGAGAACTCGAGGGTGACAGGTTTTTGAAGTGGGGATGTGTTGGTGTTTCAGGTGTAGAGGGAAGTGTGTTTTTGTTTTCGAGCAAGTGGTTAGTATCTGGTTATTGTGATGGGATCTGGAAGTGACTGGCGTCATGTGGGGGTGTCATGGGATGGCCGGAGTTGGCAGGGGCCACGGTGCACGTGCACCGTGCCAGTGAAGTAGGGTAGTATTGTGTTTTTGGTGTGCAGTATTTGGTCTCAGGAAGCACTCGAATCACTCGAGTTGATTACTCGAAGCAATGTGATGGAAAACCCGAAGCAGAAATAGGTCGGCTCGAGTATTGTTACACAGTTTTTAGTATGCAAGATTTGGACTCGGGGAAGTCTCGAGTAAACTGCATTTTTACTCGAAGCACAAAGGTAGATGACCCGTAGCATTTTGTTTAGGTTCAGGTGAAAGTTTAACTTTCTAGAGGCTGTATAAACAACCTGAACATTTAAATTTAAATCTCTATTTAAAGAAAAATGAAATGTTTGTTAGTTGAAATCTTGATGTAATTGAGTTTAAGTTGTCAACTAAGATTTAACAAGCCTAAATCTAAATATAAGTATGAATTCAAATTTATAGTTTGAATCAAAAATGCAGTTTTAAAATATTTAAAGGGTTTTCAGATTTAAACTTGGAAATTTCCAGATTTTAAATTTAGATCAGAAACAAAATGTTACTGCAGTTAAATATGATTTTTGTTAAATTTTTGTTTCAAATGGATATTTGAATTTTAAAGTTTAAAATGAATTTGGATTTGAAAATCAAGTTTCTGACTCTAGTTGTTAAAAGAGAGTTTAAATCGAAGTTTAAAATCAAAATAAATTGAGAAATTCAAGTTTCCTTAGAATTCAAAATCTAAAAATTTAAATCAGTTTAAATACGAATATTTTAAGAATGAGTTCAAAATAAAATAGTTGACAAGTAATTTGTTTCAATAAAGATTAACTTGTGATTTTGAGAATTCTTGATTTAAGATTTTTGAATAAATTATGAATGAATTGTTTAACTTGAGGTTTGCAAGTTAAATATTAATGTAAATTTGGAAATTTAAATTTGAATTAAAAATTCAAATAGTTTAATTTAAAAGATTGTAATTTGAATGTTAATTACAATCATTTGAATCTTCAATTCTAATGATATTAGAATTTTAATTTTAAAATGTAATGTTAATGAAGTCATTAATTAAAGAATGAATTACCTTAAGGATAATAGGGTAATTAAGGAATGTCCTATGTATTAAAGTTAATAAATAAAGATCAATTAAGAAGTAAATTAAGAAATATTATTAAATGTAGACAATTAACTAAAGATCTTTAATTAATTAATATATATGATTAACTTTGGATAATTAATTAGATTAATTAGGTAATTCTTGATGAAAGTAATTGAGAGATTAATTACTTATGGTAATTAATTTTGATAAGATGATTAATTTATGTTAGTTAATTTATTTTAATTAATTTAAAGAAATCATTTGCTAAATTGATTAATTACTAGTGTATGCAATGGAGCACAATTACTTAATGAAGTAATTAATGTTAATTACTGAATGAAATTAGTAGAAGATGATATGTTAATAAAGTAATTTGGATAATTACTTTTGAAATTAATCAGAGGATTAATTAATGGAGATAATTAATTATGGGATAATTAATTTATTTATATGAGTAATTAAGGATATTTAATTACTGGTTGTTATTAATCAAAGGTGATTAATAATTGTGTTTAGTTAAAAGATTAATCACTTAATGTGATTAATAAAGTAATTTAATCTGAATTAGAGATCATTAATTAATATAATTAATGATGTAAATTAAGAATTGTTTAATTAAGTAATAATTAATAATGTGGAGATTAATTTATGTAATTAATTATAAATGGAGTAATTAAAGTTAATTACTAGGAATAACTTAGAATAACTAATTTGTACAATTTATTAAAGACTAATTACTTACTGTAATTAGAAAAAGATTAATTAGAGGAGTTAATCAAGATAAATATCTAGAGATTAATTAATTAATTTGTATAAATTTAATTATTGTTTGTATAAGCAGGATTTATGAATGAAGTAATTAATTTAATTTACTTTAAATTAATTAGAGATAGAAGTAGTAATTTAATTCATTTTAAATTAATTACAAATGGTATGATTATAAATCATTGCTTATAAATGAATGATATTGATATTTCATTTGATATGAGATGGGTGATATCTTGTGATATGGATGCTTGGTTTAAGTAGGATAATATTTAATTATCTGATGGATGGTAATTTTGATTATCTGTTTATGATGATGATATGAATTATTTATTGTGATATTATGAATTATCCATCTGCGTGTGTATTGGTTATGTTGAATTAAACTGTTAAGACTAAATAGACAACTTGGCCCCAAAAGACACGTTTTGGATTTCGATGAGACAGGGATCGGGTTTTCCGCATTAGGAACATCCGAAAACCACATCGTTTCCAAATTAACGTTAGGTCACGAATCTGAAGTGAAGTTGAAGATTCAGAATGCAAGGGTTGTCGTCGTTAACTCTGAGGGTGATTCCAAAATGAGTGTAACGAGATAATGCCTTCGGTTTCGTTCGAACCCGGAACGAACTTGTATGGATTGAATGCTTTCAACACATCGTCAGGCGGGCGATGAGCATTCTAAGTAATGTTTTCTATAAAGGTAATCGTAGCCTCAAGCCTCATCAACCGGGAATGGAGAAAACAGGGGAGGTGCAGCAAGGTTAGGTGGGTCATGCCCAAGCAGGACAAGATTTTCCCCTGTCTAGATGTCCCTTTTTATTCGGCTTTGTGGGCGGTTGGATGTACACCAACTGCGGGGTTATCTTGTTCGGGACTGTTCAGTAAGGAATGGTTCCGGCCTTGTGTTGCAGGGAATGAAGGGAGTAATCCTCGGTACGTTGATCTAGGCCACGTACTGTGACGGGTGGTACCCCAGTAGCCCTGCCATTGTATGGAATCCACAATCCAATAAGTGCCAACGGTTTTGATTGTATTACCCACTTTTTTGGCTAGTAGCTGGAATTTAATGAATGTAACAATTTCGGCTATTTTCTATTTACTTGAAAACCCTAGACCTATTATAATATCACAGAATTTCCTATCAAATGTTTTGGTTAGCGTAAGGTAAAAACTTTTCCATGTTTATGTGTGGGAAGTCTTACGTTATACCCTTTTGTTTTCAAAAGATTTTCAAAAGTTAAACAACTTTAACCTGTTACTCATACCGGACCCATGTCTGACCCGGAGTTTATTTTTGTTTTTCATAAACTCTCGGGTATCCAAATTTTTACGGGTAGCCAAGGGATTCAGGTTAGCTTTGACGTATTCTGGAGAAGCAATGGAGAAGGTGGCTTCCGCATTGTAGATATATAGATAGTTCCGCTGTGTTGGTATCTCTGAGTCGTTTGTTTGAGTTGAGTTGTATTAACTTGACAGGTGTTTATAACTGTCTAGTATGTGATGCATTATCTGTATAACTCTGATTGATGTTGTATATTATGTAAATACTTATGTGATTATTATAATTTATTCGTTCCGCTGTGAGATTCTGATGTTGTTGTTCTTTCTTCTCTATCTTTTCTACTTTCTCACCTCTTTCTTTTCTTATTAATGGTACTCCTTCCTGGGCGTAGGAAGTTGGGTCGTTACAAGTACATGAAAATATGTACAAGTATAAATAAATGTGTGCATGCTGACAACAATATTTATATGAATAGTTATATATATTCATAAGAGTAGTGTATATATAAAGATGAAAAATATGAAGAAATTTATATATATATATACATATATAAAAGGATGTATATATGCAAGGAGACATCATCATAATCAATTTCAAATTCAAGGCACTCACAAATCAAAATCAAGTCAAGCATTAAATTCAAGCGTACAAAACATTTAAACAAGTCATATAATATCAAATCCACATGTGAAATCAAATCAAGAAAAAAAAGCCAAACAAAAGAAAAAATATATAAAGTCTGCGGCATGGAAAAAAGCATAGTCACCCTTCTTCATTGATTTTTCCATTCTCTACTATATATTTACACCCTTGTCCATGCTTGCCTTGTTCATATTCAAACAAGAGAAAAAAATAAGATAAAGAGTATCTGCCATTAAAACATAAAAAAGAATTAAGGACAATAAAAAGCATGAAGTAGAGCAATACAAAGCAAGCAGTGTTCATCTATATTGTTACAGGTGAGTAAAACATCACAAATTTGTAAAATCTATATACCTGAAATGTTGGATGAATCTTTTGGTTTGTCAACAATACATTTTTTGATATGAATACATGCTTTTGTATATGAGTACTAAATCTGGTAGTATACCCAAAACCCTGTACTTCTTCCAGGAAAATAACTCCGTTCCATGTTCATTTTGTTCAAAAATAGTTAGACATTTAACTTCAAAAATCCAATACTCAACAACCGTTTAGTTTTAACCTATGATTACAAAATCAAAGTTGCTTGTTTTTGTATGTAGATTATTTTGCAATTGGTTTCACTAAAATCTATCAAGTGGGGAGAAAGGAAAATGTAACAACCCGCATACTTAACGATTTTATATTTAAATATTTTATTTAAATATAGTGTCGTTAGTCGGATGTTTTGTCCGAAATGTTACTTTTTGCAAATGGCCGAATTAGGGCTCGATACCGCTTCCATTGAGTCCAAAATGGCATTTGCGATCTTTTTAAGTATAAGCTTTGATATGTTTGGAGTAAATTGAATTTTGCTACTTTTTCTAGTTGGGCTTTGGGTTGGGTCCAGCCCACTAACTATCTAATTAACCGTAATTCAGCCCCTCTCTTCTCCACACTTATTTCATTTCATAAAAGCATAAGCTAAAACTGAAATGGGGGAAGAGAATGGGAACTAGAAATTCCAAGCCCTAGTTTCTTCTTGCAACTTGAATTCTTGCTCCAAAATCAAAGAGAAGATAGTGGTAAGCTTCTTCTTCATCTTCTCCAACTCTTCTCCTCTTAAATTTCGGAAAAATTTCCTAAACCTAACTTTGGGAAATATGTGTTTTATTCTTAGATTGAAGCTTGTAGAGTCAGAGTGAAGAGTGGTTAATCTCCTTCTTGTGTTTGAGCTCCTTCTTCTTTGTTTTGAGATAAAAGGTGAGATTTTTATCTCACATCTATGCTTATATATATCTTTGTTTAGGTGTAAGAAGGTGAGTTTTGAACTCACATCTACTTCTCTTGATATCATGGGTGATGGGTATGAACCCCTAGCACTTGTTCATTTGCACTTGCTTTTGGTTTGGATTGAATTGGTGAATATCCAAATTTTTATTGTTTGGGTTCAATTCTTTAAAGATACAAACTTTGATGTTTGAACATGTTTTTGGTGGCGAATCGGGGAGCTAATGGAGCTGGGGTATCTATTGGCTAAGGCTCCTTAGACCCATTTCTCGACCGGTTGCGTTTCGGGAGGGTTTGCTCCACGATGAGATAGGGCAGGAACTACAGAAACTTGTAGTTCGGCCGACCGAGCCCTGTAGCCGGCCGACCGACCTGCTACCCCGAGCATTTTTTCCTACTTCTGGCCAGTCGACCGAGCCCTGTAGTCCGGTCGACCGACCTGCTCCTATTTTTCTGTTTTGCCTATTTTTGCTCATTTTGATTGGTTTTCCAAATTTTATCAATTCAAGTTGGTTCTTAGTGGTTGTTATTTCATCTTTGGCTTTGATAACTTCTTTGTGACTTCATTCACGGGTTTTCATAAATAATCTTCTAAAATTACATTAAAAGCTCGTTTCTCCAATTTAAAAATTCTATTTAAACACACACAATTTCGCACTTCGAGCGGAGTGGAAGGGAGATTAAATGGTTAGGTAAAACACGGACCATGAATCCATGCGTTTATCTTGCCGGTTAATCCCCGACCTATTCCATTGATTGCTTTGACCTTTTTGTCTGGTTTACCAACGAAATGAGGTAGACTTTGTACTGTTTTGAGTGTGAAATAAACAAATGGATAGTAAACCGTTTAGTGCAAACGAGTGGTTATGCGACTCACGTCACCACTTTTTGGATTCCTTTTTGAGAGTTATGACACATTCCGCCAGTTAGTGGTGTCCAGTACTGGGCCTCCGGACCTTCACCACTACGGTTTGTTGCCTTCGGGTGTGTTGCCTTCGGGTTTGCACCTTCAGGTTTGTTGCCTTCGGGTATGTTGCCTTCAGTTATGTTGCCTTCGGGTTTGTGCCTTTGGGTTTGTTGCCCTATTGTATCGCTTTCGGATTTATACAGTACTGAGCGCGTGCAAATTTTATGATGTTTTCATTGTTATGTATATTCCCTAGGTATCGCCCTTCGGTGTTGGTCTTTTTGAGCCGCACGATATGTAGTGATTACCTTGTCGAACTTGTGTTACCTTCATTGGTATTTGTTATTTGCCTTTATGGCTTGTTTTGGGATATTCCTATCCTTTGTTTCTCTGAGTTGCCGATGATATAAGGCTTGTTATGATATGATTCATCTTTTTGTTAGATGATTGTGTGATCTCTTTTAGAGATATTTTTTGTACATTGTGACCTTGCAGGTTACTGTTGTTCAGTTTATCTAACTAATTTTCTTAGCTAGACTGACCCGTGTATTTTATACTCGGGTCAGACCGAGATGTTTCAGGTTAGGTGCTTTTGGACTTAGCCTATTTTGCTTCCGCATGGACTATTCAGCTTGTTCCTTTTTGTTAAAGCTTTTTGTGTGGTCCTTTTTGTTGTAACTCTGATATATGTATTATTCTGGAATCGTCTGTATATTGTGGTTTGCTATACCACTTGACAAGTATTATTTCGTATACTTTGTTATGTATCAATATATGTGTATATGATGATCTACTGTTCTATAATGTGTATTACATTAAGTTGTTATATTCTGTTCTGATAGATCCTTCAACCACCTATGGTTTTGTTTTAAGTATTCATTGGGTATGTCGACCTGATTGGTATGTCTATTGTCGATGTATTCAATAGATAATTAGAGCAAGGCTATAAATGGTCGCTCCTAACCAGCCTTATTCTCCATGTTAGTTGACGGCATTACTCTGTAGTGTCCTTGGCTAGCGTGGGTATAGAGGTGGGGCGTCACAGCGTGGTATCAGAGATGAATTCAGAACAAAATATGATAAACACAGAATAGATGCACATATTCTGGTACATCAGAGTGTATAAGTGAGACAAATCTTTGAATCATCGTGTCTATCTATCCCTTCTACCATCAAGGTTAGAATGAATGTGGGAATATGTATAGGAATGCATTTAAATTCCATAGTATTCCATATTGAATTATCTACCTTGTGAATAATCTTGTTCTTATCTTACTTTCAGCATATGGCTGGAAGAGGCAGGGGACGACGTTCGGATGCTGGGCAATCCAGTGGCTCACATCCGGATGGCGTTTATATGTCTGCCGATCAGTTTTTGGAATTGTTTAGGAGCACTCAGCCTCCAGTTCCTCCTCGAGTTTCTCCACCTCGCAAGTCTGCCTTTGCACGTCAGTGTAGTGATTTTTCTCATCTTGGAGGAAAGCCGTTTAAGGGCTCCGAGTTGGTTCTTGAAGTCCAAGCTTGGCTTCGCACGTACGAGCGTATCTTCTCTCGTATGGATATTTCTGACCATGATAGAGTTCTTGTAACTTCTAGCTTATTACAAGAGCATGCTCTTGATTGGTATGACCTTCTTGTAACTGAAATTGATGAGTCTACTCTTTCTTGGACTCAGTTTCGGCAGCGATTTGAACTCAAGCTCGTTCCTCAATTTGAAAAAATTTTATTGACTCGTCGCTTCCTTGAGTTGAAGCAAAGGAAATCTTCTGTTTCTGACTATGTTGCATCCTTCGAGGCTGTATCTAAGTATGGTCTTGAATTCATTAACACTTCTTATAAGAAGAATTTGAAGTTTGTTTCTGGTCTTAAGAAATATCTTAAGAAGTCCTTGTTGGTCCAGCTTAAGCTTTCTTTTGAGGAGTTGGTAGATTCGGCACTTCATCTCGAGACCGTCGAGAAAGAGTGTGATAGTGATGTTGGTGTTGAGGTTTCCAAGAACCCCAACAAGAAGCAGTTTCCATTTCAGAAGTCCATGTCTTTTCCTTCTAAGAAGAAGAAGACTGGTGGTTCTAGTTCTGAGCCTCAGTCTTCTTGAACATCTTTCATTCGGAAATGTTTCAATTGTGGTTCTCCGGATCATATTATTCGAGCTTGTCCTAAGCCTCTCTTCTGCCGTTATTGCAAGAAGGAAGATCGTCATATTTCCACTTGCCCTACTGTTCCGGCTGGTGCCAAGTCTAGCAGGCTTTATGCTGCTAAGGCTTCTGAAGGTCCTTCTCAGCCCAAGAGTATATCTCCATCTATTTTGGAAGGTTCTATTTTATTTCATGATCATAGTATACGAGTTCTTTTCGATACAGGTGCTTCACATTCTTTCGTATCAAAAAATCTCGTTGATGATTTATCTTTCGGATTTTCTTGTTTGGTTACTTCTTTAAGGATCGCGAATCCTATTGGGGGATCCGCGACCCTTAGCATGCTTTGTGATGATATTGAGATTGTTTTATGTGGCTTTTCTTTTCGTGCGAATCTTCACGTTATTTCTTGTCTGGGATTTGATATGATTTTGGGAATGGACTGGCTAGTGAGATATGATGCCAGGATTATTTGTTCGGAGAGAATTTTGTATGTTCGACATTCGGATTCGTCTACTCAGTTATCTCTTGTTCTTCGGAATGTGGATAATTCCGAAATGGCTTTATGTTCTCTTAATTCGCGAGATGATGATGATATATCTCGTATTCCTATTGCTTGTGACTTTTCTGATGTTTTTGAGCATGTCTCGGGTTTGCCACCCAAGCAGGCAATTGAGTTCTGCATTGATCTCATTCCAGGCACGCAGCCAGTTAGTCGCCTCCCATGAGGATGTCTATAAAGGAAAATGAGGAACTCAAGAAGCTGCTTTTAGAGCTTGAGTCCAAGCAGTTGATTAAGTCTAGTTTTTCTCCATGGTGATCTGCGGTCGTCTTCGTGAAGAAGTCTGATGGAACTCTTAGGCTTTGCATTGACTATCGCAAGCTTAAGGAGTTGACCATTAGGAATAGGTATCCATTGCCTAGGATCGATGATATGTTCGATCTATTGAGTGGTGCTAAGGTCTTTTCTCAGCTTGACCTTGCCACGGGTTTTCATCAATTATGAGTCGCGGAGGATAGCATACCTCTTACCGCTTTTCGCACTCGTTATGGTTCTTTTGAGTGGCTCGTTATGCCGTTCAGGTTGACGAACGCTCCTGCTTTCTTTGTTGATCTCATGAATCGAGTATTACAGGAATATCTCGATAAGTTCGTCCTTGTCTTCATTAATGATATCCTTACTTATTCTAAGTCTGATGCTGAGCATGCTAATCACTTGAGAATTGTCTTGAGTACTCTTCGTCATCATCAGCTTAGAGCCAAATTCTCCAAATGCCATTTTTGGGTGAATAGGGTTAAGTTCTTAGGCCATGTTGTATCTTCCGATGGCATTTCTGTCGATCCCTCAAAGATCAAAGCCATCCAGAATTAGAAGAGGCCTGAGAATGTGCATGAGATTCGTAGTTTCCTTAGATTGGCGGGTTATTACCGTCGGTTCATTAAGGATTTTTCCCGTGTTGTGTTTCCTATTACCATCCTTACTCGGAAAGGCATTCGTTTTATTTGGTCCGACAAGTGTGAAGCTTCCTTTTAGACATTGAAGGAACTTCTCACTGATGCTCCTATTTTAGTGGTTCCCGAAGGGAATCATGATCTTATTGTCTACACCGATGCTTGTGGTAGTGGTCTCAGTGCTGTTCTTATGCAGAAGGATCGGGTGGTTGTTTATGCTTCTAGGCAACTCCGTCCGAATGAAGTTCGCTATGCCACTCATGATCTTGAGTTTGCCGCCATCGTCTTCGCCTTGAAGATTTGGTGACAATATTTATTGGGCGAGTGCTTCATTCTCTATACCGATCATAAATCCTTCAAGTATTTGTTTACTCAGAAGGAACTCAATATGAGACAACAGCGTTGGCTCGAATTTCTTGCTTCCTATGACCTTGATATCCTGTATACCCCTGGTAGGGGTAATTGTGTTGCTGATGCGCTTAGTCGCAAACAATCAGCTATTATTTCCATGATGCTTGCCGAATGGGATATTCTTGAGACTCTATCTTGTTGTGAAATTCGTGATCGAGGTTCATCTTCTGATTTTCCTATTCTATTATTTAGTTTGGGAGCTCGACCCATTTTGTTGGATCGTATTGCCGATGCCCAACGGCGTGATCCTGATTTGTTGCATCTTATTCAACTTTGTGAGTCTGGATCCTGTGATGAGGCGTTGCGGGATTTCAGCATTGATTCTCATGGGTGACTTCGCAAGAAGAACAGTCTTTTTGTGCCTTCTGATTTTGTACTTAGGCATGACATTCTTGATGACTGTCACCGTTCTAAGTATACCATTCATCCTGGTAGTAGTAAGATGTATGCTGATATGTGTCGTCTTTATATTAGGAAGGCATGAAGCGCGATGTGGCGAGTTATGTGAGTAATTGCATAGCTTGTCAGCGTGTTAAGGCCGAACATCAGCATCCTTCGGGTCTTCTTCGGCCTCTAGAGATTCCATTGTGGAAATGGGATCAGATTTCTATGGATTTCATTGATGGCCTTCCTCGTTCGAGATTGGGCCATTCTAGCATCTGGGTTATTGTTGATCGCCTCACTAAGTCTGCTCATTTTGTTCCTATTAAGTCTAATAGTACTGCTTCTCTTTTGGCTAAGTTATATATTAGGGAAATCGTGAGACTTCACAGTGTTCCAAGTTCTATTGTGAGTGACGGTGATCATTTATTCACGAGTCATTTTTGGAAGAGTCTTCATCAAGCTTTAGGAACAAAGCTTAATTTCAGCACAGCCTATCATCCGCAGTCCGACGGACAGACTGAACGGGTGAATCGTATCTTGGAAGATCTTCTCCGTATTTGTGTTTTTGATTTCGGTGGTAGTTGGTAGGATCATCTACCTCTTGTAGAGTTCTCCTACAATAATAGTTTTCATTCTAGTATCGGTATGGCTCCTTTCGAAGCTTTATATGGAACGCCATGTCGATCACCTTCTTGTTGGTTAGAATCTGGGGAGAAGCTTATTCTTGGTCCAGATTTTGTTCGTGATTCTTTCGAGAAGATTGATCTTATTCGGCTGAGAATGAAAGAGGCAAAGAGCCGTCAGAAGTCCTATGCTGACAGCCTCTCGAGTTCTCGATTGGTGATCTTGACTTTATTCGTGTTTCTCCTTTGAAAGGGGTTATGCGTTTCAGTACGACTGGGAAATTGGCTCCTCGCTTTATAGGACCATTTTCTATTACTGAACGTATTGGCCCTGTGGCTTATAGAGTTTCACTTCCATCTTATTTATCTGGCATTCATGACATGTTTCACGTCTCTCAACTTCGGAAGTGTCTTCGGGAGTCGAATTCTGTTATCGCTTCTCCTGATTTGCAAGAGCTTGAGGTCTCACCGGACTTATCTATTATACAACAACCTATTCGCGTGCTTGACACGGAGGTGCAACACCTTCGAAACAAGGACGTGCCGCTTGTTAAAGTTGAATGGTCCGCTTATCCCAGTGACTGTACTTGGGAAACCGGAGAGTATATCGAGCGATCTTATCCGGGTTTTCTATCTTCGCTTGGCAATGGTGAGAATATCTTTTCGTCTCAAGCTTATTTCCTTTTCTTTTGAATGTTGTATGTATGTAGTTATTACAAATATCGTCTCTAGGAATTGCAGGGACGCAATTTTGTAAGGAGTGGAGATCTGTAACAACCCGCATATTTAGCGATTTTATATTTAAATATTTTATCTAAATATAGTGTCGTTAGTCGGATTTTTGTCCGAAATGTTACTTTTTGCAAATGGCCGAATTAGGGCTCGATACCGCTTCCATTGAGTCCAAAATGGCATTTGCGATCTTTTTAAGTATAAGCTTTGATATGTTTGGAGTAAGTTGAATTTTGCTACTTTTTCTAGTTGGGCTTTGGGTTGGGTTCAGCCCACAAACTATCTAATCAACCCTTACTCATTCCCTCTCCTCTCCACACTTATTTCATTTCATAACAACTTAAGCTAAAACTGAAATGGGGGAAGAGAATGGGAATTAGAAATTCCAAGCCCTAGTTTCTTCTTGCAAATTGAATTCTTGCTCCAAAATCAAAGAGAAGATAGTGGTAAGCTTCTTCTTCATCTTCTCCAACTCTTCTCCTCTTCAATTTCAGAAAGTTTTCCTAAACCTTACTTTGGGAAATATGTGTTTTATTCTTAGATTGAAGCTTATAGAGTTAGAGTGATGAGTGGCTAATCTCCTTCTTGTGTTTGAGCTCCTTCTTCTTTGTTTTGAGATAAAAGGAGAGATTTTTATCTCACATCTATGCTTATATATATCATTGTTTACGTGTAAGAAGGTGAGTTTTGAACTCACATCTACTTCTCTTGATATCATGGGTGATGGGTATGAACCCCTAGCACTTGTTCATTTGTACTCGCTTTTGGTTTGGATTGAATTAGTGAATATCCAAATTTTTAGTGTTTGGGTTCGATTCTTTAAAGATCCTAACTTTAATGTTTGAACATGTTTTTGGTGGCGAATCAGAGAGCTAATGGAGCCGGGGTATCTATTGGCTAAGGCTCCTTAGACCCATTGCTCGACCGGTTGCGTTTCGGGAGGGTTTGCTCTACGATGAGATAGGGCAGGAACTATAGAAACTTGCAGTTCGACCGACCGAGCCCTGTAGCCGGCCGACCGACCTACTACCTCGAGCATTTTTTTCTACTTCTGGCCAGTCGACCGAGCCCTGTAGTCCGGTCGACCGACCTGCTCCTATTTTCCTGTTTTGCCTATTTTTGCTCATTTTGATTGGTTTTCCAAATTTTATCGATTCAAGTTGGTTCTTAGTGGTTGTTATTGCATCTTTGGCTTTGATAACTTCTTTGTGACTTCATTCACGGGTTTTTATAAATAATCTTCTAAAATTATATTAAAAGCTCGTTTCTCCAATTTATAAATTCTATTTAAACACACACAATTACGCACTTCGAGCGGAGTGGAAGGGAGATTAAATGGTTAGGTAAAACACGGACCATGAATCCATGCGTTTATCTTGCCGATTAATCCCCGACCTATTCGATTGATTGTTTTGACCTTTTGGTCTGGTTTACCAATGAGATGAGGTAGACTTTGTACTGCTTTGAGTGTGAAATTAACTAATGGATAGTAAACCGTTTAGTGCAAACGAGTGGTTATGGGACTCATGTTACCAATTTTCGGATTCCTTTTTGGGAGTTATGACACATTCCGCCAGTTAGTGGTGTCCGGTACTGGGCCTCCGGACCTTCACCACTACAGTTTGTTGCCTTTGGGAGTGTTGCCTTCGGGTGTGTTGCCTTCAGGTTTGCACTTTCAGGTTTGTTGCCTTCGGGTATGTTGCCTTCGGGTATGTTGCCTTCGGGTTTGTTGCCCTATTGTATCGCTTTCCTAGTTAGGTATTAATGAGCCGCACGAGTGATATTTGGGTTTGGAGTCTTCGGTCTCATGGATCCTTGTTTATATAGTACTGAGCGCGTGCAAATTTTATGATGTTTTCATTTTATGTATATTCCCTATGTATCGCCCTTCGGTGTTGGTCTTTTTGAGCCGCATGATATGTAGCGATTACCTTGTCGAACTTGTGTTACCTTCATTGGTATTTGTTATTTGCCTTTATGGCTTGTTTTGGGATATTCCTATCCTTTGTTTCTCTGAGTTGCCGATGATATGAGGCTTGTTATGATATGATTCATCTTTTTGTTAGATGATTGTGTTATTTCTTTTAGAGATATTTGTTATACATTGTGACCTTGCAGGTTATTGTTTTTTCAGTTTATCTAACTGATTTGCTTAGCTAGACTGACCCGTGTATTTTATACTTCGTTCAGACCGAGATGTTTCCGGTTATGTGCTTTTGGACTTAGCCTATTTTTCTTCCGCATGGACTATTCAGCTTGTTCCTTTTTGTTAAAGCTTTTTGTGTAGTCCTTATTGTTGTAACTCTGATATATGTATTATTCTTGAATCGTCTGTATATTGTGGTTTGCCATACTACTTGACATGTATTATTTTGTATACTCTGTTATGTATCAATATATGTGTATTTGATGATCTACTGTTCTGTAGTGTATATTACATTGAGTTGTTATATTTTGTTCTGATGGATCCTTCAACCACCTATGGTTTTGTTTTAAGTACTCATTAGGTATGTCGACCTGCTTGGTATGTCTATTGTCGATGTATTCAATAGATAGTTAGAGCAAGGCTATAGATGGTCGCTCCTAACCAGCCTTATTCTCTGTGTTAGTTGACGGCATTACCCTGTAGTGTCCTTGGCTAGCGTGGGTATAGAGGTGGGGCATCACATAAAAAGAAAATAATAGTGAATTGGTTAATAATGGTCTCAACTAAATTTTTCATAAATCAACGAATGGATCTTCTAGGCATGTTCGTTAAGGTGGATCGTGATTTTTTAGGGCTGTTTGAGGATTTTTAGTTTCATATGGAGGTAGTATAGGAGAGATGATCAGAATTGGGGCTTTCCTCAAATTGCGGCGACGTGGTTGATGTCGTGCCTCGATGCTAGTCGTGGAGGGGGTTTGAGTGATGGGGCATCGAAGAAAAATGTTGTGCCGTTTTGTAATAGATACGATCAGGCGTAATCGAGTAGGGTTTTTGGTTTGGTTTTGCTTGGCTTCGGCCATGATGGAATGACAGTGATGAGAGAGGAGGAGAGGCATGTGTTAGGAACTGAGACATTGGTTTTGATGACAGTAACATTTTTAACTTATCTTATTATAAAATATATACTAACAATGTTGTCTAGATAGATATGCATATGTAGGATATATATGCAGGTATTGACTACTGAAGACTGATCACTATAAAGACTTAAGACTCAAGGTTGAAGACTCTGGAGTTTCAATTTCAAGATTTCAAGGTATGTGTCTATTTTTTGTTAAAACTTCATAATTGCATGAAAATCTTCATTCCAAATTTCATTTGGAATGGAACCCATTTCTACCTTCTTAGTGGCTTACAAACCCACGATAAGTAGCTTACAAACCCGACAAATGGATTACAAACCCACAAACATCCTGGTTTTGTACAAGTTCTCAAGTCCTGATGCGATGAGATATTCTCCAGGAAGAAGCATGCAAAACTACTTCAAAATGATTTTTCAGAATGATTTTCAACTGCTTTTCAAAATATTTTAGCCTTAAAATTATCTTTTCAAATGATTTTCAAAACGATATTTTAGCCTTAAAATATTATTTGTTTTAAAATAAACACTTGTTTTAAACTTCATTTTCAGAACAAATTTTACATTGTTTTTTAACTAGGGATGTTGATATCATGGGATACCCCATGTCGACATGGTGGCCGTTGAGTTAGAAAGTTTCAATTTTCAAAAGATGTGTCTGTTCTTTAAAGCCCTTAACGAATGGTTATGAACGTTGGTGCTTTATAAATAGCCTTCACAAACAAATTTTTTAACTAACTAATTTTCTTATTTTCTTCATTTTCTTCTCCATAAATACATATTCTAGAATTATCATTTTTTCAAGATCGTGCCGAAATTCTACCGAATTCTTAAGCGAATCAATTTAGAATCTCATTCTTGTTGGATTCTCTGCCCTCTCTCGAAGAAGAAAGTGCTATTCAGAGGTATAGAATCAATTTGTATTCAAAATTTTATCGAGTCTCTCTATAAGGTGTGATTGTGCTGGGAAGTCAATTGGGTGATCTTATATGCTGTAAATCAAAGGAGTTCTCCCCGGACACGTGAGATAGGAGGGTACCTCAAGGCCTTCAGAAATTAAGGATTGTAATCTTGACATCGGTATAATAAAAATCTGTATGAGGTGTTTTCCTTGGTACAGGACTGGATGTAGGGTAACTCCGAAGCAGTATAAAATCTGGTGTGTTCTTTCCCTTTACTGTTTTTTATTTACTTTCTGCAACTATGTTTGATTATGCGATTGTTCTATGATTAAGTTCTGCATTTTTTTATATCATAATTTTTAAATTAGTTCATATAAGTCTTAGTATCTATCAAACACTATTCACCTCCTCTGTAGTGATAAATTAGCCTTAAGATCCTTAATCCGTTGTCCCTCTCAATTAGTATCAAAGCATTGGTTTTCATAGTTTTCATAATCTTAAACTTGAAAATTTGTTTTAATGGCTACCAACACTGGTAATGTCAACTCTGGCACTAGTTCTGTTATCACTAACAGTAGTTCATTTATAGAAGGTCAGTCTACTGTCAGACCACCATTTTTCAATGGCAGTACTTATGCATATTGTGCTTGTAGAATGAAATTTTATTTACAACCAGTAGGATTAGACACTTGGAATATCACACAAACGGAGTATGTTGAACCAACTACCAATTTTTCCTAGTTGACTGTTGAGAAAAAGGGTGTTCTCACAAAAGAACTCAAAGACCATGAATATATCATTTTGTTCACTAGATAGGAATGAGTTGAATAAAGTGTCTGTTGTAAGTCTGCATTTGAAATCTGGAAAACTTAGCAAGTTACTCAGGAAGGAACAAGCAAATTTAAACAGATCAAAATTTCCATACTAACTAATTAGTTTCAGTTGATTAAAATGAATGCAAATGAGTCTATTTCCGACATGTATTGTCCATTTCAAGATATTGTTCATTCATTAAATGCACTAGGAAAAAGCTTTTCGGAGGAAGACCAAGCCAAAAAAAATTCCAAATTCACTTATTCCAGAATGAGATCAAACGACACTTGCAATCGAAGAAGCAAATGATATAAGTCTAAGAAGAATTGATTGGAAATCTGATGTCTTATGAAGTTCAACTGCAAGGAGAAGAGAAAACAAGGCTACAGAAAAGAAGTCATAGCATTCAATGCAACAACTAAAGATTCGGAACCAGACAGCGATGAGGAGATTTCTTTCATAATAAGAAACTTTCAGAAATTCCTAAATTATTGAAAAATGAATAATTACAAAAGAGTTGATCAAACGAATTTCAGAAATAATATGGAGAAAGTCAACAATGATAGATGCTACAATTGCAAAAAAATCGGGCATCACTGGAAAGATTGTCCGTATCCTGAGAAGCAGTCGTTCCCTCTAAATAATGATTCGTTAAGGAATAGAAAGAAAGCATACACACCAACTCTTGATGACTCAGACTCATCATCCATTGATATTGAAAAGAAGATGGATAATTCAAATCTTTGTTTCACAGCAATTCTTGAATCAGATGACGATGGGAGTATGGATCTAAAAATAGGTACACATTTACGTTATTTTCAAATTTTCTTGTTTGAATGGATGCTTGTTTGTTTGCTTGATTCTTTTAAATTCCTTGAATTTTAAATTTATCCCTTGAATTTTGAATTTTAAATTCAAAAATAGTATTATTTCAATAATATTTTAAGCATTCAATTATTAATGTTTAAGTATTATCGTATTTAATGGTTTCACAGGAATTATACAATTTGAATATAGGATATAATATATACATTTTTTAGAAATTAGGAATAGAAACTTGTCTTTCGATTCAATAGGCACATGTCGACATACCAGGATACCCCATGTCGACATGCCCCTCAGAATTTGATTTCAAAATTTGAATTCAAACTTTTGAATTTCCCTCCACCTTTTCGCCAACTTCATTGCTTTGGAAAGATGCCTCTTGACCAGAGAACATGTCTATAGAATCTCTATTTATTTCACTCTCTTTATCATCACTTTTCACTTTTATTTGAAATTTATCTTCATTAGCTTCGACTCCTCTGAAACTTCTTCAATGGCCTCTTCAGGAAATCCTAACACCATTAGGTTGCCAAAATATGTCAAAAACTTCCTTTAATGACCCAGAAGCTATCAAAGCTTACATCAACTATGTAAACTTTGGTAAAATTCATAGGGGAAAATTTTCTATTTTTGAAGATTTTCCTTCTTATGAAATTGAACATCTTTTTCAACAATGTTCTATTCTTAGTTTAGTAAATAAAAAACAAAATGATTTTGTATGTTATCCAAATCTTTTTAAGTTGTTTTATGTGAATTTGAATCATGGTTTTTATGATGGGGAAGAAGGACAAATTTGGAGTAGTGTTAAAGGAATACAAATTGTTTTGGATTGTGAAATTTTGGGAAATATTTTGGGATGCAAGTATACTGAAATGAATCTCTCAAAATTTCAAATCAATGAAAATGATCGAGAGATATCTCATCACATCTTTGAGGACGATGACAATTTTGAACTCAAATATCATTATTTTCGTCCAAAAGCAAGAATTGTTAATCTTTTTATCCAACACTCTCTTATACTAAGATCGGGAAACTACAACAACTCGACTTTGAAAACTTGCAAAGCTCTTTTTGCAATTTTTGGAAATTATGAAATTAATTAGGCTCAAGTTATTTTGGATGAGCTAAGGCCCAAGAATTTTACTATGGGTGAAAACACATTATATAATGGAATTTATCTCACTTGGATTTTTAATTACTTTGGAGTTGATTTCAAAAGGGGAGAATTTATAACTAGAAAAGTGTTCAACCATGGAAACGTTTCCCTTGTGCAAATTCCAGTAGTGTTTCAACCATAAGAAACACCTACGGAAAAGGAAGAAAGACTTGCTCACGAAGAGATGGAAGAAATGGAGGAAGAAGAATAAGAAGAGGAAGAGGAAGAGGAAGGAATGGAAATTGAAGAGGAGGAAACGAAAGATCAAGAAACTTTCTTAGAGAGTATTGAATATTGTGATGACCCGTAAATCCGTACCCCTTTGTGTCGACACTATTCTCCATCAATCAACTCAATATGAACGGAAATGCGAACCATTAGGTTTAAAGAAGAAGAGGTAGAAGAAGAAAGTAGAAACAACATCAGAATCTTACCATCGTAGCGGAATAAAATATAATAGATAATAACATATCTTTACACAAAAGAAAACTATATCCGTTTTATATATATATACATCATGAGAATACATCGTCAGGGTTCAACAACTGTAACGATCGCGATTTTTCGTTGCCGAAAAATCGAACCGTTAGGGTTTTAGAAGAAGAAAGAGGTAGAAGAAGAAAGAAAAGAAAGAGAAGAGAAAACAGAAAAACAAGTAACAGAACGAGAAACAATAACAGAATCTCACAGTCGCAGCGGAACAACATATAATAGATAAATGAATATTCATTAAAACAAAAGAACTATACATTTTATACATTACATCACATTACATTACATCAATCAGAGTGTATGACAACAACAGCGGAAAGAAATACTATATACAATAGATAATAGACTACGCTATCTGGCTCGCCTCCAGATCTGCACAGCAACTCCCGAATCCAGAATAACCTGATAACCTAACTCTAGACTGCCCGTGTGGAAAATAGTGGGCACCCAGAGTTTAGGAAAGGAACAATAAACTCCAGGTCAGTCATGGGACTGGTGTGAGAACTCAAAACAGTTTATCTTTAAACAAGCAACAAGAAAATTTAAATTTTTAAATCCGCAATGCTTTTTGGAAAATGAAACTACCATAAGGCCTCCCGGCACACACACAATGCAAACGCACACATGGGGGAGATTTCTCCTTATGATAGTCAAACATGCTTACTACGAGAAAAATTCTTTGATATTATTACTAGTGCATAGTGGAAAATATTTCGAAAGTATAATATAAATCCTAGCCAGCATAGGTACCATGATACTATGCCTACTATAGCTGCCATGTTAAATGGCAGGTTCTACAACTAAAACCGTACAGGGCGCGTATTGGATGAATGGATTTCCAACAAATGGTCAGGCTAAGGAACTTCCTACTGCCACATGGGATCGCCTCTGGCGGGACGTCCCGAGAACTAACGTTACGGTTAGATCTCTGCCAACACAAGGCCGGGTTACCTCTGTAACTAGGTAACTACTACACGAATATGTCATCCCCCGGTCCTTTGGGACCTTTATCCGAGCGCTCGATCCAACAACACCACACAGAAATAGATATAGTGTTTCAACATGAGTAAGTATCTGGGCTCCATACCATGATACCACCCTTTACCAGAAGGAAATGACATACCCTAAAGGGCGCGACCCTCATAACCTTGCCGCATATTCCTGTTTCGACCATTTCCGGGGAGTGAGGTCCTGACGAAGTCTCGTCCACAAAGCTACGCTTTGTGCAACAAAGCCATGCTTTGGGTCCACAGATGACCAAAGCAATAATCACAAAGATAAATGATCAAACAAATGATCATATCACAAATGACCAACCAATGATCATCACACAGCAGCACTCAGCATGCCACATTACCAGATTGGGAAATATCGCTGATAACCTTCAACTACATAACCTCTGAGCTCGTACGTCTCAGAGAAGGGTGTTAAGCTAAGAGAATAAATTCTCCGCCACCAACAGAAATGTATTTGAAAGAAATCTGCTCTATCTCTCAAAATGTAATGTCAGACACGTAACCATACAAGTCTGTTCCGGGTTCGAACAGAACCGAAGGCACTTCCAAAGAAGCCCTTGCAATCCGGGTATTCACAATCCCGATAAAATTTCCCATCACAAAGGAAATCTCCATATCGTAGCTAACGATGCGGAGACAATCGATAGGTCATCCTATCGTTTTCACAAATACCCGGTCTTCACACCGGTCTTCAAATGCGATCCAAACGACGTATCGCATATTCGGAATGGGATATATGACACAAAGGTCCTCTCCCGGCTAAACCGAATAGCGAGCGCTTATTTTAAAAAAATAAGTGTGCATTCAATTCCAAACAAACACAATCAATACCATCCAAGGGTAAATATTGATAGTCGGTTATTTAACTATCAATAAAGATGCGCCACATCATCAGATTCCAAATAATTTTTCCAAAATTATTAAGTCCCAAAATATCTTTACAAGATATATATATATATATACACCATTTACAAATAATTGCCCCAGTTATTTGTTTTACCAAAACCACTTCACGATAAAATTTTCCACACTTAACCAATTGAAAAACCAATTTTCAATTTACCTTTACCATTTGAAAACCAATTTTCAAATTACATTAACCATTTGCAAACCAATTTCAAATCACCTTAACCATTTGAAAACTAATTTCAAATCACCTTAACCGTTTGAAAACTAATTTCAAATCACCTTAACCATATATACCTTTTGAAACAAATTTCAAACCACCAAATAAATCTTTACCGATTTATTTTTAAATTTTACGCTCCAAATTTGTGAATTTTATTTCCATCTTTAAAAATAAATCAACATTTATTTTTAAACCAATTTCCCTTCATATTATAAATTCCAACGTGAATTAAATTCCAAATACCCATTCATATTCGATTTCAAATCGATTTCAAAATATTCGCTTACAATTTACCCTTAAAAGGTGAATTCACAAAAACATTCCATTCCATATTGAAAAATCATTTCTAAACTTATTTAAAAATAAGTAATTCACAATTCAATTTATTTTCAACAATTCGAAAATATTCCATATGCTTAAACCATAGTTAAGTATTAATTTCATTCCTTTAAAGAAATATTCTTTTATTCACATTTATTTGGGTTAAAACGAATGTTGCGTAAAACATCGTTACGACAACCCAAAAACACTAGTATATGGGTTTGAAATTAAAAATAGATATATAAATCCAATACTATACCAATTATCCCCTTCTGTTTCTCGAAAACGTCTATTTCAACAATTAATGTTGAAATCTATGTTTTCAATACTCAATACATTTTAAAACACCTTTAATTCGTTTTAAATTCCATTTAAAACATTCCTTTCCCAAAAACAAACCCATTTTATTTAATAATCTATTCAATATTCAAAATAGTGAATATAGCCCACTTAACAAATTCCCATATTTCAATTTATCAAATTCGATGGATTTCAAATTTATAAACATAGTTTATAAATTCCATTTCTATTATAAACCCCAATTTTATAAATTCCTTTATTAACCCGATGCAATTTACATAACCCAATTTCATACCCAAAAGCCATATTGTAAGTTAAATACTTATAATATTATTTATTTACCAAATCGTTCCTTTGAACTTCACCAATTTAAAATCTTATCACTTACAAGATTTCTTTATGGTTTATAATAATTTCGACTAATGAAATCTTCATTTATTAACAATTTCTATAAAATTCCCCTTTTTAATGCCCAAATCCATTTTTATAAGTTAATAACTTATAAGCTTAAAATTTTCCAATAACCATTCGTTTTATAAATTTCACATTTATTAATCTATAAATCCTAGTGAAATTCATGTTATACATCAACTTAACACTTTATAAATTTATTCTATAATTTCAATAATTTTAATTTTAAAAACATCCATTTATAAAATCCTTTATATAAACCATTAATAATAATAACTTCCCAAAAACCAAATTTAACTATTTTATAAAAACCTATTATTGTTAAAAATTTCTTTTAAGTTATATTTTATAAAAATATAAATTTTTAAAACATAAAATTTTATCCATATATTTATTTTAAAATTTAATCAATTCAAAATTTTAATAACCCTTATTCTTTGAAAAATCGATTTAAAACCCCTTTTAAATTCAAAACCGTTATTTTAATTTTAAAAATTAGAATCCGATGATGCAACGACATCGAATGGTCAATCACGGGAATAACATCATATATCAATGTGATTATCAACAATCAACATAATATTTATAAACAAATAAATATGTGAGGAATCCAGTTGGATCCCTCCAACCTGTTACCCTGCACCCACAGACGTTAGCACAATACCAATTCCACTTCGAGGTGGAATAACGCGGTATATGGGATTTTATAAATATCCGCTTAATAGGCGGCGCAATAGGGTCTCATCCGCTATACGAGGCGGGAAATCAAATCCGATATATACATATGCCAATATATATATATCGCTATATATAGTATATATCCTACTATATCTACTAGCACAATCAATCAACCATCAACAATCAATATTAACTATTCAAAATTTTAAACAAAACCTTTCGATTGAGTGAGGAGTTCTCACCTTGATTTTATTTCCGTTTTCGCGTTCGTTTTCGAATAAAATTAAACGAACGTTTAATTTTACCCGAAATTCAAACGAGCTCCAATCGATTCCAAATCAGCTTCATCGCGAAGTGCTCGATGATATGATTCCAACGCACTTTGATTCGTCCAAATCGGGCCTCGCATGAAAGAGATATCGCAGTTTAAAGTTTGAACGAATAAATATAATTAAAATTTACATTTTCTTTCCTCATACCAACATCTGGGCCGCACATCTTGCCTCCCCCTTCCTTCTCTTTGAGTGCGCACGGCTTTGCTCCTAGATTAATGAAACACTCACGTAACCCATGAGCCGCCCATTAGCCCTAATTCTCGTCTTCACCACAAACGCCTACGACACGATCAACGAGCTCCATTACGTTCGCCATCACGAGCTCCATTCTCGGCCAGAGGCCGGCCCCACTCGGCTGCTCCTAGGCCTTGGGATTCAAGCTTAAACGGCCAGCCTTCAAATGAGATTTCCCGATGATCCTTTGCATGATTTCCGATCTCGACCGTTCAATACGTGAATCTCGACTCTCTCTTCAATTTATTAGTTGGGAGTTTATGAAATTACTGCATGGATTGAGAGATTTGGGAGGAAGAAGCTAAATCATTTTCGGCCATTGACTATAATATGCGGCGGCCTGATGTTATTAGGGTTTGGAAAGAGATTAATATATATATATAAATTGTTTAATATTATTTTATTAAAATAAATTCTCGATTTAATCACGTATGCAAACGAACCCCAATTCTCACGTTCCAATAGGCGATTCTAAGGTTTTTCTGCGTTCCGGACACAATGGAACAGGTTTCGTAAGCTAATTCGGAAGTATGTGTGAGATACGGCAATAAACAGTCGATTTAAATTTAAACCGATTTAAGCGATTTCTAGGCGTTTTGGCTTGTACCGGACAAACGATAAATCCAAACGACTTGAAATTTGAAATCTTACAATAATATCACATTACGGATCCGATGAAACTGGTTTCGTCGAAATCCGAGACCGTTTGAAAAATGGCTATTTTAACTCGCCGAATTAAAATTAAAACGATATCGATGCGTTTCGAGCTGCCACGGTCAAACGACAACTCCGATTGCTACGAAAATTGAAATCCGATAATAACTAACTATTACGGATCCAATGGAACTCGTTTCGTTCAATTCCGAGACTGTTCAAAAATTGGCTATTTTTCAGTTGATAATTAAATATTAAAATATTCAATTTTTACGAATTAACTCCAAATTCAATTTTACAAGTTCCAAAATATTTCTATAACTTTAATATGATAAAACAAAATTTTCCAAACCATTTCCCATTATATTTAACCCAATATCTAATTATTTGTGGAATTTCACTATTAAATAAATCGATTTAATTGCAAAATTAAATCCAAAATTCAAAATAAAATTTATTCGACTCCAAAAATTCACTTATTAATATTTAAAATTAATTAAATATTCAAATTTACATTATTAAAAATTCTGGGTCGTTACAATCTTCCCCCCTTAAAAGAATTTCGTCCTCGAAATTGCAAGTTAAGGAGAATGATCCTAAACCGTTTATTATTTTTCCAAAGCTAATAGTTTTATCAACTTCTAACACCAATCTTTTTATTAAAGATTTACTATCATTTCAATTAGCTTTCCCAATTCAATTATAGGTTTCAAACAACATTGTTTACTCAACAATTCAAATTTAAATTTCAATTCAAATTTCAAACTTTCAAAATTTCTCAAAATTTTACTAACTCCCTAAATTTTCGAAAAATTTCGCCAGAGTCTCCTTTGCGCGGCTAGATCGGTACGACTACAAAACGGCTCTACGGCCCCTCAGAATCAAAAAGAAAAGAGAAAGCCAAGTGGCTGGAGAAGGAAATCATCAAATCTCATATAAAAACTGAAATACGTACCTTTTTGTCGAGCAATTCAATTTTTTTTTTTAACTTCAAAATCAAAATTCCAATCCATTATATACCTGTATATCCTGCTAGCATAATATCCAATTATAATATTCAAACCAATTTGCCAATTCAATTATAAAATTTCCAATACATGCTTCTTATACCACTTTTAGCTTACTATTAAAGTTGCATATTCATTTTCATTCAACTTTGCATTCCAATTTTCATTTGAATTCAATTACATAGCTTTCAATTTTTACTAATTCAATTTCATTAACACTTAATGAATTTACATACAACCAACCAACAAGCAAATAACAACCAATGCACATCCAATACAACCAAATTTTATTCGTTTTACTTACATTCAATTTGGTTCAACTGTTTTAATTCCAATTGGTTTAACATTCAATTGATTTTCATTCTATTATTCAACTATTTTCAAACGAATTTACACTTGCATGCATCATTTCATATCAACTTATTCATATTCTATTGATTATCATTCAATTCATACTTTAACTCAATGGCTAGTTCTTTTTTACAAATAAAATTGAATTCCATTTATATAACTTAAGTTCACATCTTTTTAACAATTTCATTTACTCACTTTATTCACTTACTTTGATATTAACATCAATTCTTTCAACATTACTTAACTTGCATTCCATTTCAACTTTATTTACATCATTTAATTCACTTGATTATTTAACTTTGATGCAAAGATCGATTTTTTATTCAACTTTGCTTAAGTTATACTTCATTAAACATCATTTGTTAATTAAACTTAAGTTTTACTTATCAATTCAATTCGGATTTTAAATTCCAAAGTAAATCCTATTTAACTTTTACTTAAGCCAAATTCATATCAATATTCAAATTCATATTCCATTTTACTTAACTTAATTGTTTAACCACTTCAATAACTGGTTTCACTTACATTCTCCCATTTTATAAGTTATAAAACCTTTTTATTCAACTTCTAACTTATATTATAACTTCAAAACCTTTTTCACTTATATTTATCAATTTCAAATTGAATTTTAATTTCAAATTGATTTATTACAACAAAACTTCAATTTTAAATTCATTTTTGTAGCAAATCCATCACATAAAAACTCGAAAATGATACTGATGATGCTGCAGTCATCACCCTTATTATTTCCCAGTGACAATAGTGAAATCAATGCTAAATATTCTTTCAAAAATTTCCTTTCTATTCATAAATCACTTTTATAAACCTTTTACTTATATAATTTTTCTTCTTATATACATACATGATTATCTTACAATTGTAACTCATTATTAATTATAATTTCATCTTATGATTCATTGGTTTATACCATTATTCTTTTACAATAGTTGCTTTTATTAGCTTATTCAAACAACTTTTAATTATTTTATATTTATATCATTTACAACAACCAAGCAATCAATTATATACATACTTCAATAATTCCTGAAAAATTATTTTCTTTTTATATATAAAATATAATCGAGGTAAAATTATTTCATTTACCCAATTTAAAACAATATTGTGTCGAATTGTTCTATTCAAGTGTTTAGGAACCCCTTCGATTCAGTTTTCGAGGCTGCGCCGACGAAGGTTCATATACCACTCAACAAACCAATCATCACAATATAAAACAATTTTATACTCACTAACAAATACGCACTCATATCTATTATTACACTCACACTCATTCTAGAGTACTGCTGACTCTATCTCTAATGAGTAACACCCAACAGAGCAGGTTGTCGCTTAACCATAAGCTCTGATACCAAATGTAACGATCGCGATTTTTCGTTGCCGAAAAATCGAACCGTTAGGGTTTTAGAAGAAGAAAGAGGTAGAAGAAGAAAGAAAAGAAAGAGAAGAGAAAACAGAAAAACAAGTAACAGAACGAGAAACAATAACAGAATCTCACAGTCGCAGCGGAACAACATATAATAGATAAATGAATATTCATTAAAACAAAAGAACTATACATTTTATACATTACATCACATTACATTACATCAATCAGAGTGTATGACAACAACAGCGGAAAGAAATACTATATACAATAGATAATAGACTACGCTATCTGGCTCGCCTCCAGATCTGCACAGCAACTCCCGAATCCAGAATAACCTGATAACCTAACTCTAGACTGCCCGTGTGGAAAATAGTGGGCACCCAGAGTTTAGGAAAGGAACAATAAACTCCAGGTCAGTCATGGGACTGGTGTGAGAACTCAAAACAGTTTATCTTTAAACAAGCAACAAGAAAATTTAAATTTTTAAATCCGCAATGCTTTTTGGAAAATGAAACTACCATAAGGCCTCCCGGCACACACACAATGCAAACGCACACATGGGGGAGATTTCTCCTTATGATAGTCAAACATGCTTACTACGAGAAAAATTCTTTGATATTATTACTAGTGCATAGTGGAAAATATTTCGAAAGTATAATATAAATCCTAGCCAGCATAGGTACCATGATACTATGCCTACTATAGCTGCCATGTTAAATGGCAGGTTCTACAACTAAAACCGTACAGGGCGCGTATTGGATGAATGGATTTCCAACAAATGGTCAGGCTAAGGAACTTCCTACTGCCACATGGGATCGCCTCTGGCGGGACGTCCCGAGAACTAACGTTACGGTTAGATCTCTGCCAACACAAGGCCGGGTTACCTCTGTAACTAGGTAACTACTACACGAATATGTCATCCCCCGGTCCTTTGGGACCTTTATCCGAGCGCTCGATCCAACAACACCACACAGAAATAGATATAGTGTTTCAACATGAGTAAGTATCTGGGCTCCATACCATGATACCACCCTTTACCAGAAGGAAATGACATACCCTAAAGGGCGCGACCCTCATAACCTTGCCGCATATTCCTGTTTCGACCATTTCCGGGGAGTGAGGTCCTGACGAAGTCTCGTCCACAAAGCTACGCTTTGTGCAACAAAGCCATGCTTTGGGTCCACAGATGACCAAAGCAATAATCACAAAGATAAATGATCAAACAAATGATCATATCACAAATGACCAACCAATGATCATCACACAGCAGCACTCAGCATGCCACATTACCAGATTGGGAAATATCGCTGATAACCTTCAACTACATAACCTCTGAGCTCGTACGTCTCAGAGAAGGGTGTTAAGCTAAGAGAATAAATTCTCCGCCACCAACAGAAATGTATTTGAAAGAAATCTGCTCTATCTCTCAAAATGTAATGTCAGACACGTAACCATACAAGTCTGTTCCGGGTTCGAACAGAACCGAAGGCACTTCCAAAGAAGCCCTTGCAATCCGGGTATTCACAATCCCGATAAAATTTCCCATCACAAAGGAAATCTCCATATCGTAGCTAACGATGCGGAGACAATCGATAGGTCATCCTATCGTTTTCACAAATACCCGGTCTTCACACCGGTCTTCAAATGCGATCCAAACGACGTATCGCATATTCGGAATGGGATATATGACACAAAGGTCCTCTCCCGGCTAAACCGAATAGCGAGCGCTTATTTTAAAAAAATAAGTGTGCATTCAATTCCAAACAAACACAATCAATACCATCCAAGGGTAAATATTGATAGTCGGTTATTTAACTATCAATAAAGATGCGCCACATCATCAGATTCCAAATAATTTTTCCAAAATTATTAAGTCCCAAAATATCTTTACAAGATATATATATATATATACACCATTTACAAATAATTGCCCCAGTTATTTGTTTTACCAAAACCACTTCACGATAAAATTTTCCACACTTAACCAATTGAAAAACCAATTTTCAATTTACCTTTACCATTTGAAAACCAATTTTCAAATTACATTAACCATTTGCAAACCAATTTCAAATCACCTTAACCATTTGAAAACTAATTTCAAATCACCTTAACCGTTTGAAAACTAATTTCAAATCACCTTAACCATATATACCTTTTGAAACAAATTTCAAACCACCAAATAAATCTTTACCGATTTATTTTTAAATTTTACGCTCCAAATTTGTGAATTTTATTTCCATCTTTAAAAATAAATCAACATTTATTTTTAAACCAATTTCCCTTCATATTATAAATTCCAACGTGAATTAAATTCCAAATACCCATTCATATTCGATTTCAAATCGATTTCAAAATATTCGCTTACAATTTACCCTTAAAAGGTGAATTCACAAAAACATTCCATTCCATATTGAAAAATCATTTCTAAACTTATTTAAAAATAAGTAATTCACAATTCAATTTATTTTCAACAATTCGAAAATATTCCATATGCTTAAACCATAGTTAAGTATTAATTTCATTCCTTTAAAGAAATATTCTTTTATTCACATTTATTTGGGTTAAAACGAATGTTGCGTAAAACATCGTTACGACAACCCAAAAACACTAGTATATGGGTTTGAAATTAAAAATAGATATATAAATCCAATACTATACCAATTATCCCCTTCTGTTTCTCGAAAACGTCTATTTCAACAATTAATGTTGAAATCTATGTTTTCAATACTCAATACATTTTAAAACACCTTTAATTCGTTTTAAATTCCATTTAAAACATTCCTTTCCCAAAAACAAACCCATTTTATTTAATAATCTATTCAATATTCAAAATAGTGAATATAGCCCACTTAACAAATTCCCATATTTCAATTTATCAAATTCGATGGATTTCAAATTTATAAACATAGTTTATAAATTCCATTTCTATTATAAACCCCAATTTTATAAATTCCTTTATTAACCCGATGCAATTTACATAACCCAATTTCATACCCAAAAGCCATATTGTAAGTTAAATACTTATAATATTATTTATTTACCAAATCGTTCCTTTGAACTTCACCAATTTAAAATCTTATCACTTACAAGATTTCTTTATGGTTTATAATAATTTCGACTAATGAAATCTTCATTTATTAACAATTTCTATAAAATTCCCCTTTTTAATGCCCAAATCCATTTTTATAAGTTAATAACTTATAAGCTTAAAATTTTCCAATAACCATTCGTTTTATAAATTTCACATTTATTAATCTATAAATCCTAGTGAAATTCATGTTATACATCAACTTAACACTTTATAAATTTATTCTATAATTTCAATAATTTTAATTTTAAAAACATCCATTTATAAAATCCTTTATATAAACCATTAATAATAATAACTTCCCAAAAACCAAATTTAACTATTTTATAAAAACCTATTATTGTTAAAAATTTCTTTTAAGTTATATTTTATAAAAATATAAATTTTTAAAACATAAAATTTTATCCATATATTTATTTTAAAATTTAATCAATTCAAAATTTTAATAACCCTTATTCTTTGAAAAATCGATTTAAAACCCCTTTTAAATTCAAAACCGTTATTTTAATTTTAAAAATTAGAATCCGATGATGCAACGACATCGAATGGTCAATCACGGGAATAACATCATATATCAATGTGATTATCAACAATCAACATAATATTTATAAACAAATAAATATGTGAGGAATCCAGTTGGATCCCTCCAACCTGTTACCCTGCACCCACAGACGTTAGCACAATACCAATTCCACTTCGAGGTGGAATAACGCGGTATATGGGATTTTATAAATATCCGCTTAATAGGCGGCGCAATAGGGTCTCATCCGCTATACGAGGCGGGAAATCAAATCCGATATATACATATGCCAATATATATATATCGCTATATATAGTATATATCCTACTATATCTACTAGCACAATCAATCAACCATCAACAATCAATATTAACTATTCAAAATTTTAAACAAAACCTTTCGATTGAGTGAGGAGTTCTCACCTTGATTTTATTTCCGTTTTCGCGTTCGTTTTCGAATAAAATTAAACGAACGTTTAATTTTACCCGAAATTCAAACGAGCTCCAATCGATTCCAAATCAGCTTCATCGCGAAGTGCTCGATGATATGATTCCAACGCACTTTGATTCGTCCAAATCGGGCCTCGCATGAAAGAGATATCGCAGTTTAAAGTTTGAACGAATAAATATAATTAAAATTTACATTTTCTTTCCTCATACCAACATCTGGGCCGCACATCTTGCCTCCCCCTTCCTTCTCTTTGAGTGCGCACGGCTTTGCTCCTAGATTAATGAAACACTCACGTAACCCATGAGCCGCCCATTAGCCCTAATTCTCGTCTTCACCACAAACGCCTACGACACGATCAACGAGCTCCATTACGTTCGCCATCACGAGCTCCATTCTCGGCCAGAGGCCGGCCCCACTCGGCTGCTCCTAGGCCTTGGGATTCAAGCTTAAACGGCCAGCCTTCAAATGAGATTTCCCGATGATCCTTTGCATGATTTCCGATCTCGACCGTTCAATACGTGAATCTCGACTCTCTCTTCAATTTATTAGTTGGGAGTTTATGAAATTACTGCATGGATTGAGAGATTTGGGAGGAAGAAGCTAAATCATTTTCGGCCATTGACTATAATATGCGGCGGCCTGATGTTATTAGGGTTTGGAAAGAGATTAATATATATATATAAATTGTTTAATATTATTTTATTAAAATAAATTCTCGATTTAATCACGTATGCAAACGAACCCCAATTCTCACGTTCCAATAGGCGATTCTAAGGTTTTTCTGCGTTCCGGACACAATGGAACAGGTTTCGTAAGCTAATTCGGAAGTATGTGTGAGATACGGCAATAAACAGTCGATTTAAATTTAAACCGATTTAAGCGATTTCTAGGCGTTTTGGCTTGTACCGGACAAACGATAAATCCAAACGACTTGAAATTTGAAATCTTACAATAATATCACATTACGGATCCGATGAAACTGGTTTCGTCGAAATCCGAGACCGTTTGAAAAATGGCTATTTTAACTCGCCGAATTAAAATTAAAACGATATCGATGCGTTTCGAGCTGCCACGGTCAAACGACAACTCCGATTGCTACGAAAATTGAAATCCGATAATAACTAACTATTACGGATCCAATGGAACTCGTTTCGTTCAATTCCGAGACTGTTCAAAAATTGGCTATTTTTCAGTTGATAATTAAATATTAAAATATTCAATTTTTACGAATTAACTCCAAATTCAATTTTACAAGTTCCAAAATATTTCTATAACTTTAATATGATAAAACAAAATTTTCCAAACCATTTCCCATTATATTTAACCCAATATCTAATTATTTGTGGAATTTCACTATTAAATAAATCGATTTAATTGCAAAATTAAATCCAAAATTCAAAATAAAATTTATTCGACTCCAAAAATTCACTTATTAATATTTAAAATTAATTAAATATTCAAATTTACATTATTAAAAATTCTGGGTCGTTACAACAACATCAATAACATACAACTGGAAAGTCATATAAACTTATCCTTAAAACTGAATACACAGCGGAACAATAAACAAGTAAGGAAGTACGTATCGCCATCCAGCTCGTCTCCTGAGCTCCAAAGCATCCTTTCCTATATTCTATAAAACTCGGTCTGACCCGAGCATTATAGTGTAATAACACCCGAGTCAGTTTGGAATACCAGCATGAGAAAACCACACTCAAATTGATTACTAAAGTTTTCAAAAATCTTTTGAAAATCAAAAGCATCTCGTAAGACCACGCCACAAATAAACATGTCGGGTTTTTACCTTATGATAGCTAAAACACTTTTTATCAAAATCCCCTGACATTATAATAGTGTCTATAGAAAGTAAAATAGAATCTAGCTGAAATGCTTGCATCTCACGTTTCAACAATAGTTGTGCACAATCAAAACCGTACAGGCGCGTAGGGAGAATGGGTTTCCAACTAATGACTAGGCACTGGGGTACCACTTGTCACAGTACCTTGCCTAGATCAGCGTACTGAGGATTACTTCCAATCCCCTGCAACACAAGACCGGGACTACCCCTTACTGGATAATCCCGAGTAAGATCACCCCACGGTTGGGATCACTAACTGCACCACTAAGCCGAATAAAATGGACATCTAGACATGGATGACCTCACCCTAATGGGCTAGCCTTTCTGTATAACCCCTAATTTTTAGTCATTCCTGGTTGAAGAGGCATGAGGCTAAGCGTTACCTTTTAGAACATTTCACTTAGAATGCCCATCGTCCACCTAACAATGTTCCAAAAGCATTCATCTATACAAGTCCGTCCCGTGTTCGAATGGAACCGAAGGCACTAATCCTACTACATCCATTTTGGAATCACCTAAGGATTAGTAGCGACTAGCCCATGCACTTCGAAACGATCGAACCGGATCGAAACTCATCTTTGTCCCGAAAACTTACGAACCGGATCGAAGTTGTTTTCAGGAAATAAATCCCGATCCCAGTCTCTTCGAAACGATCGGTGCATCAGCCAATATTGATAGTCGGTTATTTAACTATCAATTAACATTCACAAACATCCATCAAACAATAAATAATTTCCCCTGAATTGTTTATTAACCTCAAAATATCTTCGCAGGATATATTTCCATTTTCTGCCCTTTTTGAAAACAGTTTTCAAACCACACTTTCCTCATGAAATAATTTTCCAAATATTTATTTCCACTGAGAACACCAAGTACAAAAACTTTGGCTTTTTAAAATAATTTAAAACACTTTATTACAAAATATCCTTTAAAATATTTAAACTAAAAATTACTTTAATTCTTATTAAAAATATATACTTTAAGAATATTTAAAATAAGTCCACTTTGTACAATATAAAAATAAATTTCTAACTTTTAAAACATAATACCAACCCACCTTTAAATAATTACTACTATAATAAATTAAAAGAAAATAATTACTTTAGAATTTAAACATTTAGAATTTTTTTTTCTAAAACATGCTTTTTAAAACAACATTAAAACTTTTAACTTATATTAAAAAAAATTGCGTTGAAAACGTACTTGGCTATCCAGGGAAAATACGCTTCACTTTCACATCTTTTAAAAATAAATCACTATTTATTTTTAAATAAATTTTCCCATTCCTTTAATAAATTCCCATCGTAAATTTATTCTTCAATATCCACTGATATCTTACTTCACTTTTATAAACCCAGTTTATAAATTTCATATTCACGTTCTCCTTTAAATTTCCAATTTCAGACACTTAAATCAATTTCCAAATTAATTTCCAATTTACTCCATTTTGAAATAAATTCCTCTACTCACTCATTTATTTCAAAACCCATTGACTTCAGATTTATTTCTTAATTATGATTTAAAAATCTTTTTAACTGAAATTACCAATTTCATATTTTCCAAATTTCTTCTTTATCCTTTTAAATAAATTCAAACATTGAATTTTTAAAACAAATTCTTATTTTTATTCTATAATTATTTCACTTCAAAATTTACTATTATATTTCTTTCAAAATTCCAATTCTAAATATTTTGATGCCTTAGTGTACCGAAATATATTAAATCGGACCATGGTATCCAATATTCCAATTATCAATATAATTCATCACAGCATATCAAATAATCATAACACAGAATTATTAGAACCATCTAAATAATTTTGAGGAATCCAGTTGGATCCTTCCAACCTATTTCCCTGCATCTATAGATGTTAGCACAACATAAAATACCAATTCCACTTCAAGGTGGAATATCGCGGTATATTGGATTATATAATATCATCCGCGATTATGCGGTGCATAGGGTCTCATTCGCTATATAATGCAGGAAATCAATCACCCAATATATACTATATACTACTATATATAATATAGCACATCAAATCAATTCAATCATTCAACCAATTATTTAAATTTAAGTTAAACCTAGATGAGTGAGACTAACTAACCTTTGATTTTTTATGCAATCCAATCCATCTCGACCATTTCTTCACGACTCCTGACCTTGTATAAATTTTTTTCAATTTTATTAATTTTTGACTAACCGAATAATCAGCTACTCCTTAATAAATTAAATTAACTAATTATTTTATTTAAACTAAATTGTCCTTAAATAAATAAATTTTAAGTTACAAAAATAATTAAATTGATTAATTTTCAAAATAAATTATTTTAAAACAACCAAGCATATGTTTTCAAATAGATAATTCATGTATATTTTTCTTTGAAACTACATATACCAAAAAAAACATATATACAATTAAAAATCAATTCTTTATAAACCTTACACCAGTTTTTTTAAATTCCTTTACTTTCCAAAAACATATATAAACTAATTCTCTGTTTATATACACATTAAATCTAATAAAATTCCTTCCCTTTTTCTGTAAATAACAATAATTTACTTTACTGTTTCCATATATATATATAATCTATACATTGAAGAAGAAAATAAATTACTTTATAAAACTTTACGGTTATTATATATATATATATTTAATCTATATATTCACATTAAATTAAAATAAATTGAACAAGACTGCAAACCTAACTGCCCACTTCAGCAATCATTTTGGTACTCCCTCGCTACCTGCCGCTCGCACGCGCCATCACCGAGTTCTCCACCATCACCTAGACATAGCAGGGACTGGCGTCCAAAAGCCTTGAGATTCAAAATACACGATGCTCAAGACTCCCCTCAATCTCTACGCTAGCCTAGGCTTCGCACAAACAAGCTCGCGATATGCCTGGATCCCTGATTTGATTGAACAGCTCTGGCTACAGCAACTGCTCGATTGAACAACCCCAAAATCGAAGACGTTGACGAAGCCTCTTCCACGCACGACTTCCCATCGAGCTTCGAACGAGCTTGCGAGAAAAGGAAGCGGCTCCAATAATCGTTTGAATCGAAAATGATTTCAAATTTATTTAATTTTTTGAGTTAATCCCTATATTTACACAGCTCGCCATTTTTTTCGTTTGATTATTTTTTTGATTTGAACTGAAAAGTGGTAAGGGGAAATGAATTTCAATTTTTACAGAAAGGAGAAAAGGAGAACAATGCTTAAGAGACGCGTGTTGGATCAAAGACGGCGCTTGTAGAATCAGAGACACGTGTTGATAAGATTACATTGTCTTAAAGGGGAAGACATATTATATTTCAAATTTAAATTTACATTCAAATCGTTTCAGTTTTGCAATCTCTAAATCTCAACCTCCTATCGAGGCGTGCCGCTAGGCGTTTATAATGTTAAACCCCTATTCCGGACGTAATGGAAATGGTTTCAAGTCCTAATTCGATCGTATAGAGAAGATAACTTTTGGACCCAATTTTTTTATTAAATTTTCGATATAAATTTCAGCGCGTTTACATACCGTACGCTCACATAACAACTCGAAATACTCCGAAAATTGAAACCAGATGGTAATGCAATATTACGGATCCAATGAAACTAGCTTCGTCACAATACGAGACTGTGCCTCGGAAAGCTATTTTTAATATCGATTTAAACGATACAATTTCAAATTTAACAAAACACTTACAAATTCAAGTTTAACGCTTGTACTATTTCCAGCATTATTAATATAAATCTTACAAGCCTTTAAAATATTTTTAACAAGCTTGAAATTCAAGATTTAATATTGTTAACGCTAAAATGTGAACGCTAACACCCCGGTGTGTAAAGTGTAGTTGTGAAAGCACCACCCGATAAATCGGGAAAGAATTACAAGCAAGTAATAGCAAAAAAGCAGTAAACAACAACGATTTTATAGTGGTTCGGCTTAAGGGTATAGCCTACGTCCACTCTAAGTACTTTTATTAATAATCCCGTTACAAACTGATACAATTCTTCTCAAGTACAATACACTTCAAGTTACAAGTGATTTGGAACAAGTCTTAAGCTTCAATGTCGATTAAAGTTCTTAAATTCATGTTGAAGATGTGTGGTTTCTTCGTGAATTTCTTTGATGTATTCCTCTAATCTTGGAAGCTCTAAGTGTTGATGAAGTTCTCAATGCAGCAAGGTAACGGTGTGTGAAGAGAATGTGCCAAAAGTCCTTTGAATGTTGGAGGTGGGCGTGTATTTATAGTGAATTCTGGGCTGGAATTACTGCCAAGTTCTAAGTCGTGGCCGACTTAGTATAAGTCGTGGCCGACTTAACATATGTCGTGGCCGATTTACCGAGTCAAGTCCACGGCTTAATAGAAGCAAGCTTATCTGAATTCATATCATCTGTCTCAAGTCGTCGCCGAGGTAACGTGCCGCGCGTTAAATTGTTGCACTACTTCTTCCTTCATATCTCTAGGTCGGTTACGACTTATTACAAGCCCTAGGTCGGCCATGACTTGGGTGTGGACAACTTGTTCTTAACAGTTATGTCGGCAAACCACTTGAGTCGTTAGATCGGAGATTGTGTTAGGTCGGTAGACTTTTGTAAGTCCTAGGTCAGAATCTCCTTGAACTTTAAGTCGGCATCTTCTCAGGCCCCTTAGGTCGATAACTTGGTCAAGTCATTGAGTCGGCATTACTTCAAAGCGTTAGGTCGGCACACTCTTAGCAGTTGGGTCGGCAGACGATGCGAATGGTTAGGTCGGCAACAAGCTAAGGCTATTGAGTCGGGACTTCCTTCGAGCCTTAAGTCGTCATTACTTCAAGACGTTAGGTCGGAACTTTCTTTAAGGCCTTAGATCGGTCTCCTTCTCAAGCCTCTTAGGTCGGTATCCCTCTTAATCCTTATGCAATTAGGTCGGTTTTCCGTGCTAAGATATTAAGTCGGCACCCTTCGTTAAGTCGGCAGAACGTTAGGTCATCTATCATTTTGGACCGGTGACCCACGGCCGAGTCGGGGTTAACATTTGCCCCTCGAAACATACGCCTAATAGTTCGGTCGTATGCTTCGATATCTTTTAACCCGTTCCTTTTTAAATCGGTAGGTCGTACGCGACCCATCAGTTGGATGGCCTATGTCGCTTCAGTCCCTACCATAGTGAGATATAAATCGTCCATTTTCTTCTTTCTTCTCATTACCTATTTCTTCGATTCCGCCATTAAAAATCTTCCGAGCTCCAAAAAGGCGATTTAATTTCAATCAACTACTGAAAACATCTGCTATTCATCACGTAAGTGATTTCATTCCTTTTTCGACCGTAGATTACTATTGATTCGTGAATTCTGTTTCTTAAACTCGAATCGCCTCCCTATATGATGCTCCATCACGAATCCCATCACGTTTATAGCTGATGAAACCTAGGTTGCTCAATTTGGCTTTAGATGACCGCTGATACAACGAAGGTGACTTATCACCTTAGGCTCGATGATCTCTGATGGTAGGGTATTGGATTTGTGACAACTTCGAACTGTTGTATTGGGTGATTTGATAGCATGAATGAAGGCTGTTGTTGATGGAATGGTTATCGGGTTAATGGGTAGATGGAGTGTGATGTTGGTTCGGGAGCGAGTCAGTGATTTTGGGTGGCTTATCCTTTGGCCGACCTGGCTCTTAGCAACCTTAAGTCGTGGCTGAGACAGTGCTTGAAGAACACTTGCCGATTTAAACTTTAAGGCCTGAATCGTGACCGAGTTAATACTTGGAAAGTTCCTGCCCTTCGGACCGGAGCTTACTTTCTTATCTCTCCCTTGCGGCCTAGAGGACTGAGTTGCCAAATTAAACTACTTAGACCCTGACCCGCTTCCGACCTAGCCTTATCTCGCGAAAAACTTTTGAACCGTAGCCGACTTAATACTTGGGCTTTAGACGTGTTATCATTTAGGAGCATAGGCCTACTTCGAGCATTTGTCTTGAGCTACCGAACTAAATTGTCTGAATTTTGAACTGCCCCAACTTTAAACTTGCTTGAATCTCATTGTATTATTTCACAGGCCGCATTAACTTATAAGCTGCTAACCTGCTGAAAATGACAAACAAAGAAAACCAAGGCGAAAATACTGCCATTGACTGCCCACGTCAGATGACAGATTAGTCAAGACAAGACAAGCAACTTAACTATATTGCATGAAATGTTTGTGAATCAATCAATTAAAGTTAAACATTAATGCAAAGTATCAACAATCTGAACTGATTTGTCTGCATCAACATCATACTTGCATATTTAGGCTCAAAACAATAATCCCTGGATTTCATAACTAACAAATGCTTGCTAGTTTTCATTCCAGTTATATTTGTTTACTGCTTGATTGATTTTACACAACACTTCACACACTTTAGGAAACGTGCACCTTCATGTTTGAATACCCAGTTGTTTATGTAGAATGACTTCCCACCGAGAAGAAGAAGTGGTAACTCAAGAGGAAGAAACTTTTCCGATAGCTGTTCCCATAGAGAATCCTCCGGAGAGAACCCCGACTATTCTAACTTCGAGAGCGTTTGTCCAGCTGCGCACTCAATTTGGCTTTGCTGAAAGTGATGTTCTTCTTCCTGGGCCAAGTGATACTGCTGACAATCCTCCCTATGGCTTTGTTGCAGTCAATCGCCAAATGTGCTTAAGTGGGGCGATTCCTCCTTTTAATGACTTCCTTCGAACTCTTCTCCTTCGGTTGACAATCTCTCCGTTTCAACTTCATCCCAATGGCTATGCCATCTTGACGGGGTTATGTGTTTTGTTTAGAAGAACTCTTGATCGCCTACCGAGTTTTGAAGAAATTCGTTATCTGTGCTCGTTTGCAAAGAGTAAAGATCATCCTTCCCTTATTATTGTGAGAAGTGCCAGAAACCGCAAGCTCATTTTCGATCTTACTGAAAGCGTTCATGGATTTTTGAACCAGTTTTTCTTTGCCCGCTGTCCCTCAGGGTTTTATGCCATCTGGAGAGTAGGAAGTAAGATTAGTGTTTCTATTTTTTACGTTTCGAAACTTTTTCGAGATCGAACTTTCAGTTGCTAATTTCATTCTTTGTTCCTTTCAGCACTTCCTCTCCCTTCTAGAGATCCAATTCACAAGCAAGTTTTTGAGAGGTTGAGTGCCGTGGCCACAGAAGAGAGGAGCATAAAATTTCTGTTGAGGGATGAATTTTTACATCAACATGAGCTTCTACACACTTCTCGCTCTATGCATGCTCATGAAGTTCCAACGGAAGTCCCCGATTCTCCGATAAAGACTCCTGAATCTTCGCTGGTGAAGTGCTCCACTTCTGTTGATGTTGCGGGGCCATCTGGTAAACTTGCCCCGGTTATCGAGGAAGAAGAGCCTCAGGGATCCTCTCACCATTCACAAGAATCTGGTGAAAAGGCTAAGAAATCCAGTCCTGTCAAGCAAAGCAGGGACGATACCTTCGAAGGATTGAGCGACCTCTTCGCTACTTCACAAGAGATCTTCAAAGATGACCCTACTACCGCCGGGATTTCTTCTTCAGTAGTTGAAGCTACTTCTATTTTGCAACAGTCGTCGTCGACTCAAGAGTTGACGTTAACTATTACACCCACAACCACTCCCCAAATAAAGAGTGGTTCGTAGATGAATGCGCGTAGTTTGCACAACACACACACTTAGAATTTCTCATCACTTCTATGCACTTATCTTCTTGCACTTTAAAGATTTCTAAAGCTTATTATTTTAATTCCAGATTCTCCTATGGGGCGCAGCGGCTCATACTATGACGATTTCCAGCGCTACGGGAGGCGTAGCCAGTATGATTACAGGCGTTACCTTCCTTCCTACAGAGAGTCGGATGAAGAGAGGGCTGCCCGAAAGGCTCATGAAAGGAGGACTGAAGAAGAACATCGTGAAAGAAGGGAGAGAGAAGAGCGCCATGATTCTTGGCAAAAAGGCGATGACTCTCACAAGAGAAAATCTCATGACGATCGAGGAAAAGGTCACATGAGTGAAGACTTAAGCAAACGAGCCCGTCACAGTGAAAAGCAGGCCTCTACTACTCCTGAGAAAGTTACTATTCCTGCCTCACTCGACATTCCTTCTTACTCTCCCGCTCTTGGGAAATCAGATATTCAAACGATAATTAGCAGGCCCAAATTTCAAGTTGGACCGGGTCCTGCCACTCTGCAGAGCTGATTTCCTCAATGGTGCCTTAAGGGGGTGAGGTTCGACCTAGACTTGGTCCCCATCGACAAGTCTGCTATGTTGCGCAATCTTGATGCCGTCAAGCTTGATATCGAGAGGATGTCAAACTGGCAGAAGCTTGTCGATGAGCTTCAAAGAGTTAACCGTGCCAACATAGAGGCCATGCTTACTATGGAAAACGATAAGGCCGAATGGCAAAAGGTCGTTGAGCAACACGACACCGAGATGAGGAACATTGCTTCTTACAATGAGGAGCTTGAAGCAAAAGTCGAGGAATTGAAACATGAGCTTGCTGCTTCCTCTACTTCCTATTCTCAAAAAGAAGAAGTGCTCCTGAAACAAGTGAGAGACGCTCACGCTAGCCAAAGGGATGCCGAAGACAGGCTAGAAGTACAAAAAAGAATCAGTGAAGGCTATGCTACTGATATTGTTGAGCTCCGAAAGAAAAACAACTCCCAGGAGGCGGAGATACAAATGCTTAAGCTTCAGCTTGCCAAAACTGAAAGGGAGCGTGATGAGGCTGTCGCCGGCAGAATCGCAGCTGAAGAATCTCATGAGGCGACTAAAAACAGCATCAGCTCAACATTATTCGACTTCTACTTGCACAGCGTCTTGGGGCGTGGAAGCCTTGCCTTTCTAGGCCCCAAGTATGAAATCACACTGGCTGAAGTTTGGGAGACAGCACTTGATATGCTTGGTGGTAAAGGTGCTGGATATGCTGAGTCAGCCCTTGAAGAGCATTATCTTGATGACGAAGCCCGTGCCGCTCTTGCCAAGGGTAAGGAGCAGCTTGCCAGAGCGCGGGCCGGGATGGCGGAAGAAGAGCGTTCTGAAAAAGAAGTACCGCCTACCATCTCCGAACGTCCTCTAGTTTCTCCCGAGGTGGACATTACAGGCCCTAGTGCTCATTTGCCGCCTCCTACAAGAACTGGGGTAATCACCCCTACTGATGAAGAGGCTTTGGAGGACATTGGGGCTCAGAATTATGAGATTGAACTGACAAAGCCAATATCTTCAGGTAATTTCGACATTGGTCCGATTCAGGTGGATTGCCTGCTTATTCCTCAAAAATTTGATGAGCTTCTCGATTACCTCCTGAATCTCGATGAACCCATATCTCCCTTCTTTCGGGAAGATACTAACATTTTCAATTTTTCTTCTTCTGCAGTTGAAACAACAAGTGCCGTGCAGACTTCGCCTTCTCTGGTTATTCCTCCTCCATCTCTTCAGGTGACTCCTCCTTCTGCTTCACAACCTGGGTCACAAGAGGAGAAAATTGAGGCTCTTCATGGTTTGGATGACCCTGTTGCCTCGCAGGAGCAAAAAGATGAGGGACTCGAAGGAGGCGAGATCTCTCCGGAGCGGACTCCTTCTGACGACGTAGTTTTGTCCGCTCTCATTACTCCGGGGAGTGAGTCTTCTTCGCAGAGAAGAAAGAAGCTTGGGACATCGAAGAGGAGGGGGAAGAAAATTATCACCACTGAAGAGGAACCGGAAATTGCGCCAGTTGTACCTCCCTCCCCTTCTTCCCTCATGCCTTCAGACCAACCTGGAAGACCCGAAAAGCTAACCACTCGGTCGGGTAAAGGGTCTAAAGGCGGCAAGAAGAAATGAAGAGTTGAGCTTTTTGATTCCTTTTTTGTGTAATGGTCGGATGTTGTGCAGGCACCGGCCCCTGCTTCTTATTTTGAAACCTGTATCTGCAATATCTGAAATTGAATAAAATGATTCTTTATTTGTACATACTTCTGTTTGAATTTGAGTATACATTTATTATTCATTTTTGCACAAGTTTATTTATATGATATTGCAGCGGGCTTATGGTATGTTGTTTGAGTATTACTTTACTGATGCAGCTATACTATTATACCATGTTGCCCCCATACCTTAAGCTTGCTGCAATATTTTATACTTCGAGGGGAGTTGCACTCTTATTTGCTAAAGAATAATTATTTTATTCTTTAAAGAAAATTTTTGTAGAGTACAACTCCCTTCGTATAAGTTTCTACGCTTTGTCGTTCGAAGAAATCACTTTTTTCTTTTGCTTATGTGCATATTTTACCAAGTGAATTCCTCTATGTGGTAAAGCGGACCTCTGAAGGGTACTTTAACTTCTTTTCTTTTTATTTTTTTTTCTTTTTTTTTTAACGATCATTTTCCATAGTAGGTAAATTACTCTTCCTTTGAAAGTTAAAGTACGCTTTTGATGAGGATTTTTTTTTTATACAAAGTTGTACCTCTGAGGAGGGATTTTTCACGTTTCAACACTTGGAAGTTTTATTTCAATCTCGATGAAACGTGTACCTCCAAAGAGTTGTGCCTTTGAAGAAAGCCTTTTCACATTTCAACACTTGGAAGTTTTATTTCAATCTTGGTGAAACGTGGGCTTCCGAAGAGGTCTTTCTTCTTGATTGTGCCTTCGAAGAGGTCTTTCCTTTGAATTGTGTCCCCGGGAGGGGGTTGTACCTCTAAGGAGGGATTTTTCACGTTTCATCACTTGGAAGTTTTATTTCAATCTTGGTGAAACGTGTACCTCCAAAGAGTTGTGCCTTCGAAGAAAGCCTTTTCACGTTTCAACACTTGGAAGTTTTATTTCAATCTTGGTGAAACGTGTACCTCCAAAGAGTTGTGCCTTCGAAGAAAGCCTTTTCACGTTTCAACACTTGGAAGTTTTATTTCAATCTCGGTGAAACGTGGGCTTTCAGGAAGGTCTTTATTTTGTTTTTGCATTTCAACTTTGGTGAAGTGAAATTCCGAAGAGCGGTTGTTACACTTCAACTCCTGGCGAAATGTGCCTCCGAAGAGGGCTTTTATTTTGTTTACATTTCAACTCTGGTGAAGTGAAATCCCGAAGAGCGGTCATAACACTTCAATTCCTGGTGAAATGGGCCTCCGAAGAGGGCTTTTTTTTTTTTTTTTGCATTTCAACTCTGGTGAAGTGAAATCCCGAAGAGCGGTCATAACACTTCAACTCCTGGTGAAATGTGCCTCAGAGAGGGTTTTCATCGCCTGGAAGTTGCTCTCTCATGGTTGGAGGGTCATGACTCCTCCAATCTTTTTTTGTTGAGTAGAGAAATTTCTTTTTTGTGGCGTATGACCCATTAGAGGTCTTTTATCCTCCGAAGAGTTGCGCCTCCGAAGAGGACTTGTGCTGCTGATGATAGCTATGGTTGTTCCTCTGTTCACTTGCTTATGCCTTTTCAGCGATCCCCTTTTTTTTCTTTTCAAGTTTTCATTCCCCTTTTCTCGCAAGTGGCTTGTTTAATCCAAGGAAGCGTACTTCATCGTCAGGCAAGTTCGTGAGAACGGGCACTAGCTTCCTAGTTGGATGTTTGTTCGTTCAAACAATCTCAATTTATTAGCAAGGGCTCGTTTCTATCGAAATCATAAGCCGTTCAATTGAAGTATTTCCTATCTAGGATTTGAATTCGGGGCCTTTATGACTTGAAATTTGTTTGTTGAATGATGGTGAGAATCACTCGGTCTTATTATGCGCAAATTTTATTTCCATTGTCTGCAAAAATTTAAATCGACATTTCAGCAATACATTTTATGTATTTTTATATCGAAAACAAAGCAAACATATAATAATAATAAGGAACACAAGATTTATAGTGGTTCGGCCATGAAATTGGGCCTACATCCACTTTATATTCTTTCATTATTTACTTGCATCAGTTTCACAATTGCTTTCAATTACAAGAATCATACATTCATAATTCTTTTTACAATGTTTCAACAAAATTTTCAAGTAAAGTATGGACGCAAATGGTTGCTGTTCCATGCCCTTGGAATTTGATCTCCATCAATAGTGGTGAGCTTGAATGTGCCGTCAAGAAGCTTCTGACCTATTACATACGGTCCTTCCCAATTTGGCCCAAACACACCTGTCGCGGTCATAATTCTTTTCAGGACTAGATCTCCAATTTCAAAGCTGCGTTGACGAACTTTGGAATTGAAATGTCTGGCTATCCTTTGCTGATGAGCTGCAACTCTGAGGTTAGCTTCATCTCTTTTTTCATCAAGGAGATCCAGCGCTTCAAGTTGTAGCTTCTCATTTTCTGCTTGATTGAAATGGATTCTTCTGTGTGAAGGGACCTCTGTTTCAACCGGGATCATTGCTTCCGATCCGTATGCTAACGAAAAAGGAGTATGCCCAGTTGCAGTTTTGTGAGTAGTTCTGTATGCCCATAGTGCAAGTGGTAGTTTATCGACCCAACCACCTTTTGCTCTTTCGAGTTGCTTTTTGATAGTTGATTTGATGATCTTGTTCACTGCTTCCACTTGCCCGTTTGCCTGCGGATGAGCTACTGCCGAAAAGCTTTTCTGGATTTTGAATCGTTTGCAAAAATCCTGGAATTCCTCGCTTTCAAACTGAGTACCATTGTCTGTGATTATTTTCTGAGGCACACCGTATCTGCAAATGATATTCTTGGTCACAAAGCTTATCATTTTCTTAGAAGTGATAGTAGCCAATGGTTCAGCTTCAGCCCATTTAGTAAAGTAATCAACTGCAACAATAGCATATTTAATCCCTGATTTAGCAGTTGGTAGCGGCCCAATGAGATCCATTCCCCAAATTGCAAATGGCCATGGACTGACCATCTGTGTGAGTTCGGTAGAAGGTGCTCTAGGAATTTTGGCAAATCTTTGGCATTTGTCACATTTTCGAGAGTAATCTGCAGCATCTCGATTAATTTCTGGCCAAAAATATCCGTATCGGAGAATTTTCTTTGTTAATGTTTGACCACCTGAATGATCACCACATTCTCCTCCATGCACCTCAGCTAGGATTGTTTTGGACTCTTCCCGGGATACACATCGAAGCAATGGCATTGAGAATCCCCGTCTGTACAATCGGCCATCCTGAATTACATAGCGAGAGGCTTTCCTTAGTAGCTTTCGTCTTTCTATCGAATTTTCTGGCAGAGAACCTCTGAGTAGGTAGTCCAGTATTGGAGTCATCCATGACTCTTGTTCTTGAGATACATTCATAATCCAGTCTATATCCATCTCGTCTATACTCGGTGCTGAAAGGACTTCTACAGGGACCAATCCCAATAGTTGAGCTTCGCCAGAACTTGAATACTTTGCGAGGGAATCTGCCTTCATATTCTCTTCCCGAGGAATGTGGCTTATTGAATAGTGATCAAGTTCACATAGGAGTTCCCAAGCCTTTGACAAGTAGGAAGGCAGGTTTCCACCTTTTGCTTGAAATTCCTTCTTGACTTGGCATACAATAAGCTGAGAATCACTGAAGATCTGTAATGCTCGAATGTTTAGCTCTTTAGCGATTTTCAGACCTGCAATAAGAGCTTCATACTCTGCTTCATTGTTTGTTGAAGGAAATTCCAATCTTAATGCATAACATAATGATCGACCCTCAGGAGTTTCAAGTACCACTCCGGCTCCAGAACAGTAGTCATTTCTTGCGCCATCAACGTACATCTTCCACTGGATTGGGGAATCATTGATCGTTTCTTCCTCACCATTATCTTTCTCTGTGAATTCTGCAATGAAATCAGCTAAAGCTTGCCCGTTGATTGCTTTTCGGGGGTGATAGGTGATGTCATATTGACTGAGTTCAATGTTCCATTTTAGAAGGCGACCCGAAGTTTCAGGGCGAAATAGGACTTGCTTTAGGGGTTGATCAGTGAGTACTCTGATAGGATGAGCTTGGAAATATTGCCTCAGTTTCCTTGATGCAACTAGTAGGCAATAGGCGAGTTTTTCCAACTTGGAGTAATTCAGCTCTGCCCCAGTGAGTCTTTTGCTGATATAGTAAACCGGATGTTGAATCCTTTTGTCTTCCCGTATCAGCGCTGCACTTAGAGCATGAGATGATACTGCCAAGTATATAAGAAGATACTCACCATTGCCTGGCCTAGAAAGTATTGGAGGCGTTTCCATATGACGGATCAACTCATCGAAGGCTTTTTGGCATTCGGAAGTCCATTCAAAATTCTTCTTTCCTTTCTTCAGGGCGTCAAAGAATGGGATGCATTTATCAGTGGCTTTGGAAATGAACCGACTCAGGGCGGCGACCTTTCCGTTGAGACTCTGCAATTCCTTCTTTGTTCTAGGAGCTTTAACTTCTTTCAAGGCAGTAATTTGAGCTGGACTAGCCTCAATGCCCCTAGCACTGACGATGAAACCTAAGAACTTTCCGGACTCGACCCCAAATGTACATTTCAGAGGGTTAAGTTTCATTCTGTATTTCCGGAGGACTGCGAACATTTCTGCTAAGTGTTCAATGTGATCCGCTGTTTTCCTGGACTTCACTAACATGTCGTCGACGTAGACCTCCATAGTTTTGCCCAATTGTGGTTTGAACATAGCATTAACAAGTCTTTGGTAGGTTGCCCCTGCATTTTTCAATCCGAAGGGCATAACTCTGTAGCAATAAAGTCCAACATCTATGATAAAGCTTGTATCCTCCTGATCCGGCTCGTGCATCATGATTTGGTTATAACCGGAGTAGGCATCCATGAAAGATAACAATTCATGTCCCGCAGTTCCGTCTACCAGTTGATCGATCCTGGGTAATGGGAAGCAATCTTTGGGGCAAGCCTTGTTTAGATCAGAAAAATCAATGCACACTCTCCATTTTCCATTAGCTTTCTTGACCAACACAGGATTTGAAACCCAATTCGGATATGTAGATTCTTTGATGAAGTTATTTTCCATGAGTCGATCAACTTCTTCTTTTAATGCTGCTGACCTTTCTGGACCTTGGGTTCTTCTTTTCTGTTTAACTGGCGTAAACTTTGGGTCAATATTCAGAGCGTGTACTGCAACTTCTGGGGATATTCCACACATATCGGCATGAGTCCAAGCAAAGACATCCAGATTTGCTTTCAGGAAAGATATCAAGATATTCTGAATTGACACATTAAGCTGTGAACCCACATTTAACACCTTATTTGGGTCCTTCGGGTTAACAGGTACCGGAACTGTCGTTTCCACCGGTACCACTCTATTCTCCCCTGCACTGGCTTTTCTGGGGTCCATTTCTTTCCGTGCCCCGCTGTGCTCGCCAGTGCAGGGTCCGCCCCGTAATTGCTACAAGGCTGGTTCTTTGATGCGGACTGGGGTTGCCGTATCCTTCCCCATTTCTCTTTTTCTTGACTCTCGCAGCTCTGTCAAATAGCACTCTCGCGCAGCATTTTGATCCCCTTTTATAACTCCTACTCCATTGTCAGTAGGGAATTTAATAGTGAGGCACCACGGGGCTAGGATAGCTTTGAATGCTGCGAGTGTTGGACGGCCAAGAAAAGCATTATAAGCAGAAAACTCATCGACAATCACAAATGTTTGCTTGCGGACAACTTTCCTTTCTGCTTCTCCAAGTTCTACAAGCAGATCGATGGTCCCAATTGGTTGTTTTGGCTCCCCAGTGAAGCCAGCGATCTTCTGTGATGAGGCTTGTACATCAATCATAGGGATTTTCATCTGGTCAAATGTCTTCTTGAAGAGGATATTACATGATGCTCCGCAGTCAATGAGGACTCTTCTGACAATGGCCGGTCCAATACCAGCCGAGATGACCAAGGGATCTAGGGTAGGAGCTTCTATACCTGTGGAATCTCTGGCTCTGAAAACAATATCATCGCTGAAAGTTTTCTGTTGTTTCAGGGGCGTAGTGTCTTCTAAAACAAAGACGTCTTCTTTGGCTGGAGCATATTTCAAAGCCCTGGAATATCTCTCCATCTCACCCCAGCTCTTGCCAGCTGGGTGAGGCCCTCCTGTAATGACATTGATAACGGGCCTTCCAGATTCATGTCCCGTAGCTTTCTCACCTGTCCTAGGCTGATGAACAGGAACCTGTTGCCCCTGACTTGATGATGCAGGATTGTTGCTATTTTTCTTCACGAATTGCTGCAGTTTGTTTTCTCTTAGCAACTCTTCAATCAGATTTTTCAACTGGCGGCATTCATCAGTCTCATGACCGGGTTGATTGTGGAAGCGGCAGAATTTCCCACTCTGTATGGCTTTTTTCCCGGTTCTCAAAGGGATAGGTTTAGGGAAATCGACGGAATCTTTAGTGGCCAGGTAGATGTGCTCCGGTGTATGTGATAATGGAGTATATTCTGATGGCTTGAAGGATCGGGGCTTCTTCAGATTACCCTGTTTCTTCCCATTATCATTCTCCCTTTTTTGCCCCACCGATTCATTCTTGCGTGGAGCGACAGTGTTGTCTTCTGCTTTCTCCAACACTGTCTTTACTGGTAAAGGACGGCTTTCCAAGCGAATGAATTCATCTGCTTTTTTGTAGAACTTTTCGAGAGAGGTTGGCTCCTTCATATTTAACCATTTCCCAAATTCGCTTGACTTATCAATAGCCCTCATCAGATAAGTCAATATCATTCGTGGTTCAGCATTGTCCACCTCAGCCAGTGCTATATTAAAGCGGTTCAAGAAGGATCTGATAGACTCACCAGGATTCTGCTCTAAACTCGATAGTGACATAATGTCCTTGGCCTTCGAAGCATATAGTCTAAACTGCTCCTTGAATTTTCTGGTCAAGTCTGAAAACTGATCGATAGATCGGACTGGCAACTTGGTGAACCATAGTAAAGCCACACCTTCCAGGTATACGGGGAAATATCGACATTTTATTTCGTCAGAGGCCCTGGCACCTGTCATGTGCCAATCATATTTATACAAGAACTCATTCGGATCACTTGTCCCTTTGTAAGCTGGAATAGTCGGAGGGACAAACTTCCTTGGAAATTCCGCCTTCAAGATTTTTTCAGTGAACGGAGTTTTACTTGGAGCGAAACCCCATTCCTTCTCATCTTCAACCCTTTGCATACTTTCTTTCATGATTTGCCGGACCATTCCAGAAAGATATTCCTCATCATGCCGAGTTCTAGATCCACCAGCCTCAGGAACTGCCTGCTCAAAGGGACTAGTAGCCCTTTCAGGAGCATTTCTTTCACTGACATCATGAATGTTGCCAGCACAGTTCCTTTCATTACAAGCTGGTTGATTGTTTGCCCCAAGTAAATCGTTCAATTTATTCAGAATCAGAGCATTCTGGGCACTTTGAGCCTCTAATTGTGCATTTTGGGCGTTTATCTGCTGGTTTAGCCCTAGAATCACAGCATCCAACTCCGCTTTCGTAACTCCAACAGACGGAGTGGGTTGATTAGGTACAGGGGAAGCGGAGGTTCCCTCTTGAATGTTTCCAGATCTGATAGATCTACTTTTCCTTCCAGGAGCCATAATCTCAGATAGACTTCTGGTTTTTAAGGAAATTCTTTCTTCAAATCTCTGCGAAGCAATGATGACAGTCTTCCTGAGTTCAATTCTCAGTGAAAGCACCAAAAATGTTAACGCTAAAATGTGAACGCTAACACCCCGGTGTGTAAAGTGTAGTTGTGAAAGCACCACCCGATAAATCGGGAAAGAATTACAAGCAAGTAATAGCAGAAAAGCAGTAAACAACAACGATTTTATAGTGGTTCGGCTTAAGGGTATAGCCTACGTCCACTCTAAGTACTTTTATTAATAATCCCGTTACAAACTGATACAATTCTTCTCAAGTACAATACACTTCAAGTTACAAGTGATTTGGAACAAGTCTTAAGCTTCAATGTCGATTAAAGTTCTTAAATTCATGTTGAAGATGTGTGGTTTCTTCGTGAATTTCTTTGATGTATTCCTCTAATCTTGGAAGCTCTAAGTGTTGATGAAGTTCTCAATGCAGCAAGGTAACGGTGTGTGAAGAGAATGTGCCAAAAGTCCTTTGAATGTTGGAGGTGGGCGTGTATTTATAGTGAATTCTGGGCTGGAATTACTGCCAAGTTCTAAGTCGTGGCCGACTTAACATATGTCGTGGCCGATTTACCGAGTCAAGTCCACGGCTTAATAGAAGCAAGCTTATCTGAATTCATATCATCTGTCTCAAGTCGTCGCCGAGGTAACGTGCCGCGCGTTAAATTGTTGCACTACTTCTTCCTTCATATCTCTAGGTCGGTTACGACTTATCACAAGCCCTAGGTCGGCCATGACTTGGGTGTGGACAACTTGTTCTTAACAGTTATGTCGGCAAACAACTTGAGTCGTTAGATCGGAGATTGTGTTAGGTCGGTAGACTTTTGTAAGTCCTAGGTCAGAATCTCCTTGAACTTTAAGTCGGCATCTTCTCAGGCCCCTTAGGTCGATAACTTGGTCAAGTCATTGAGTCGGCATTACTTCAAAGCGTTAGGTCGGCACACTCTTAGCAGTTGGGTCGGCAGACGATGCGAATGGTTAGGTCGGCAACAAGCTAAGGCTATTGAGTCGGGACTTCCTTCGAGCCTTAAGTCGTCATTACTTCAAGACGTTAGGTCGGAACTTTCTTTAAGGCCTTAGATCGGTCTCCTTCTCAAGCCTCTTAGGTCGGTATCCCTCTTAATCCTTATGCAATTAGGTCGGTTTTCCGTGCTAAGATATTAAGTCGGCACCCTTCGTTAAGTCGGCAGAACGTTAGGTCGTCTATCATTTTGGACCGGTGACCCACGGCCGAGTCGGGGTTAACAAATATTTTACTCAATCTTCAATTATTGAATTGAATAATTATATTGTTCAACAAATTGTTGTATCTACATTCTAAATAGATAAATCCAAGTTTTCCATATTCACAACCAATTAAAAATTCAGATTTCAGTATTTTAAAACATTTAAATATTCCAAATTAAATATTGAAAAATATCTGGGTCGTCATAATCCTCCCCCCTTAAAAGAATTTCGTCCCCGAAATTACTAAGGCTGAAGAATGTCCCAAACCCACTTACTAAAACATACTTAGTGAAAATCCCATATTCATTTTCTAATCCTTTAGTTCCAACTGAACAATTAGTTTCAGTTTCCATCTTCAAAATTCCTTATTCAATTCCAATTTGAAATCGTTCTGTCGCCAACAAAAATTTTCCCAAAAATTTTCAAAAATTTTCTAACTCCCAATATTTTTGAAATTTTTTGGCAGAGTCTCCTTTGCACGGAGGGACTTCTACGATATCGCAGGATGCACAAATATATATACACATCGTCTTCAGGCCGGAAATCACAATATATATTTATATATGCAGTTCATATCTCCTATTTTGAATTTTTGCGTAAGCGTACCTTATTTCAGCGTTATATAAGCGAGCTTTCACATTTTAAAAGCAATATACGCAGCTAAAACCAAGCCAATAGCTCCCTGAACCTGTACTAACTCGATTTAAACATGTAAGTTACATATTATATGAAATCTAATAAAATTTCATTTGTTTAAGTAGTGCAAACATATAAACTTTGTAACAAATGATGTTGTACATGAATATTTACAAGCAATTATAAGTTTTCAACCTTCAACTTCCCATTTTCAGTGATTTATATATTATTCCAATCAACTTTGAATGGTTCCAATCCATATTCTCTTGCATTCAATGTATATTCGCACACATCATATTCATATCCATTTAATGTGGATACTAACTAATTTATTCTCCCATTCGTTTCTTTATTTTAGCTTACAACAAACAACATGTTTCCTACGCTAATTCAGCGACGTTCATTTAGTTACATAGCCACTTAAGCTGACCTTTGTTTAAAATAGATTCCAAATCAATTCATTCACTTTTTATCAATCCACAAAAATTTATTTACTCTCCATTTGCAACAAACGACAATTTTTCATGCAAATTTTAGTGAAATTTATTTACCAATATAGTCACTTAAGCCTATAATTACATTAAGTCGATTACTAATCCATGTATCGATTTTTACTAATCCATATTCAATTTTTATCAACTCCAAATCGATTCATTTACTTCGATATGTTCACTACGCTTGTTTATATATGTTTACAACAAACTACAATCTTGTTCGTTTAATCAAACAATTTCATACTTTTTTATTATTCTAAATTGATTTCAAACCAATTTATTGATTCACACTCAATTCGCATTTAATTTCGCTTATTTATAAGTCCAACTTTATTAACAGTTCAAACCATATATTCAATATTCTTTTTATTCGTATTGAACCTCATTCTTGCACTAGTTTGGATTCTACTCCAATTTGATTTCCAATTCATTTAGTCACTTCCCGTCGATTTGAGATTTATTTATTTTTGTTTACAACAACGGTAAATTCCTATGCGCACCCCCATATGTTATTCACCAATCTTGTTTTAAATATTTCATACAAATGAACAATTCAATTTATTAGTTAGAAAATTTCCACTAAAAACTTTCAACTCTTTAAATTTTCAAAAAATTTCACCAGCGTCTCCATGTGCGGCTCAATCGATACTACTACAAAACGCCTCTCTAGGCCTTTACAAATCAAAAAGCCAAGCGGCTTGCCAAATTGGTTCATAAAAAATCATCAAACCCCAAATAATAATATAAACAGGTACCTTTTGTCGAGCATAAATTTTATTTCTCACATTACCTTCTATTCAACAAACCTGTTTAATGCACCCATTTCCCATTAATTACAAATCAATTCAACTTTTACTTTCTATTCACTAATTAATTCACTAATTAATTCTCTAATTAGTTCATTTCCTTTATTCATTTTTAATTTGAAATAACAATGTTCACATATATTCCATTCGCTTATAACAAGTCGAATTTTATTTATGACTCAAGTTTCATATCCATATTTTAAATTACAAGTCCATGTTAATTTCATAATTTTTGAACTCGAGTTTAGAACTCATTTTCAATCAAATTTCAATATATTTGATTAAACCAATAATTAAACCAATTCAGTGATAACTCAGGTTCTTATTTAACTTATTTCTAAAGAGTTGAATTCCATTTGTAATATCAGTTTGTACTTCCCTTTTCCATTTTTAATTCACAATTCAAATTTATTTAAAATCTAATTTTATAATGTATATACATATTCATTTCTAATTCCATAACCAAAGCTCATTTGAATAATATTTCGAAGTCATATTCCATTTATTTGTACTTGAATTGAATTTTTTCACAACTTAAGTCATTTTTGTTTCAATTCGTTTTTATTTTGCTTGACCACATTCAAAATATACGTGTCGAGCTCTATTTGTATTATCCACATTCGATTAGTTAGTATTTCAGCTTGAATTTCATTTAATAATTTCCATTTAATCCAAGTTCCAAATTTAATTAACTAATTAATTTATCAAACTAGTTCGCCTCCAATTTTCGATTTAACTCCAAATCATATTCTTTTTATTCCAAGAATTTTCCATTTTATTTCCTTAAGTTGATTTCATCTCATTAATTTCCATGCATATAATTCTTTTAATCAGCTCATCCTATTTAACTTGCTTATGTTAATTTTCCATTCACATATTGGAATTTACATTCCAAATTTATGGATTCAAACTTATTCTTTTGTATCTCCATAAACATTCATTGAATTCCCGATTCAACTTTCTTTCCCCAAAACGATACAAAACAACTTTGGCAGCAATCCATCACCTAGAAACTGGAAAATAGACTCTAATGATGTGGCCAGCATCACGAGAATCATCCCCGAGCGACTAAAGTGAGTTCAATGCTAAATCACTTTTTCAAAACCATCTTTAAAACACTTCCATTTGGAAGTTACTTCAAAATACCTTTCAAATTGCTTTGAAAAACAACTCTAACTTTACAGAATCAAAAACCTCCAAATATTCAATCCAAATCCATTTTCAAAATTTTCCAGAAATTTCTTGGTTCAAATTCTAAATTCTAGCTTCAATTTTACTTTTATTTACGATTTTATTCATAACTCAAATCTTGAAATATTCTCTTTGATTTCTACAATCCAATTTAAACTTTAAAATCTCAGTTCGATCATAATCTCAGCAACCAAACACATCAATATACTATAATAATCCAAGAAATTCAATTATTTTATATCAAAATATCTTTTGGATAAAATTATTTCATTTACCCTTTTTCAAAAACCATACCGTGTCAGTTTATCCCGTTCGAGTGTTTAGAAACTCCAGTCGATATCGTGGCGTCCCACCAATCGACCAGAATTCATAAACACTCAACCAATAAATCAACACAATATTAAACCATTTTATATTAAATCTACAAATACGCACTCCCGTGTGTATATAAATACACACACACACACACTCAACTCATTCTAGGGTACTACTACCCTATCTCTAGCGAGTAACCCCCACCAATGCCTAGGTGTAACGCCAACCTAAGCTATGATACCAACTGTAATGACCCGCAAATCCATACCCCTTTGTGTCAACACTATTCTCCATCAATCAACTCAAGATGAATGGAAATGCGAACCATTAGGGTTAAAGAAGAAGGGGTAGAAGAAGAAAGTAGAAACAACATCAGAATCTTACCATCGCAGCGGAATAAAATATAATAGATCATAACAGATCTTTACACAAAAGAAAACTATATCTGTGTAATATATATACATCATCAGAATACATCATCAGGGTTCAAAAACATCAATAACATACAACTGACAGTCATATAAACTTATCGTTAAAACTGAATACACAGCGGAACAATAATCAAGTACGGAAGTACGTATCGTCATCCAGCTCGTCTCCTGAGCTCCAAGCAACCTTTGCTATATACTATAATACTCGGCCTGACCCGAGCATTATAGTGAAATAACACCCGAGTCAGTCTGGAATACCAGCGTGAGAAAACCACAGTCAAATTGATTATTAAAGTTTTCAAAAATCTTTTGAAAATCATAAGCATCTCGTAAGACTATGCCACAAATAAACATGTCGGGTTTTTACCTTACGATAGCTAAAACACTTTTTATCAAGATCCTCTGATATTATAATAGTGTCTATAGAAAGTAAAATAGAATCCAGCTGAAATGCTTGCATCTCACGTTTCAACAATAGTTGGACACAATCAAAACCGTATAGGGGCATAGGGAGAATGGATTTCCAACTAATGACTAGGCACTGGGGTACCACCTGTCACAATACCTGGTCTAGATCAGCGTACCGAGGATTACTCCCGATCCCTTACAACACAAGACCGGGGCTACCCCTTTGGATAATCCCGAGTAAGATCACCCCACGGTTGAGATCAGCAACCGCACCACTAAGCCGAATAAAAGGGACATCTAAACAGGGATTACCTCACCCTAATGGGCGCTACCCACCTAGCTTTGCGGCATAACCCCTGATTTTCAGTCATTCCTGGTTGATGAGGCTTGAGGCTAATCGTTGCCTTTTAGAACGTTTCACTTAGAATGCCCATTGTCCACCTGACGATGTTTCGAAAGCATTCATCCGTACAAGTCCGTCCCGGATTCGAACGGAACCGAAGGTGCTACTCCTACTACATCCATTTTGGAATCACCTCAATATTAGTAGCGAATAGCCCTTGCACTTCACGGCTCGATCTTCAAATCCAAACTCGTCTTCCTCACAAAAACGTACAAACCGGATTGAAGTGGTTTTCAAAGAAATAAATCTCAATCCGGATCCCCTCGAAATGATCAGCGCATTGGCCAATATTGATAGTCAGTTATTTAACTATCAATTAACATTCACAAACATCCATCAAACAATAAATAATTTCTCTTGAATTATTTATTAACCTCAAAATATCTTCGCAAGATATATTTCCATTTTCTACTCTTTTTGAAAACAGTTTTCAAACCACACTTTCCTCATACAATAATTTTTCAAATATTTATTTCCACTGAAAACACCAAGTACAAAAACTTTAGCTTTTTAAAATAATTTAAAACTCTTTATCATAAAATATCCTTTAAAACATTTAAATTAAAAATTACTTTAATTCTTATTCAAAATATATACTTTAAGAATATTTAAAATAAGTCCACTTTGTAAAATATGGAACTAATTTCTAACTTTTAAAACATAATACCAAGCCACCTTTAAATAATTACTACTATAATAAATTAAAAGAAAATAATTACTTTAGAATTTAAACATTTAGAAAAAATATATTTTCTAAAACATGCTTTTTAAAACAACACTAAAACTTTTAACTTATATTAAAAAAAATTATATTTGAAAACGTCCTTGGCTATCCAGGGAAAATACGCTTATCTTTCACATCTTTTAAAAATAAATCACTATTTATTTTTAAACAAATTTTCCCATTCCTTCAATAAATTCCCATCGTGAATTTATTCTTCATTATCCACTGATGTCTTACTTCACTTTTATAAACCCAGTTTATAAATTTCATAGTCACATTCTCCTTTAAATTTTCAATTTCAAACACTTAAATCAATTCCAAATTGATTTCCAATTTATTCCATTTTGAAATAAATCCCTTTACTTACTCATTTATTTCAAAACCCATTGACTTCAGATTTATTTTTATGATTTAAAAATCTTTTTAACTGAAATTACCAATTTTATATTTTCAAAATTTCTTCTTTATCCTTTTAAATAAATTCAAAACTTGAATTTTCAAAATAAATTCTTATTTTTATTCTATAATTATTTCACTTTAAAATTTACTCTTATATTTCTTTTAAAAATCTAATTCTAAATATTTTGATGCCTTGGTGTACCGAAATATATTAAATCAAACCATGGTATCAAATATTCCAATTATCAATATAATTCATCGCAGCATATCAAATAATCATAACACATAATTATTAGAACCATCTAAATAATTTTGAGCAATCCAGTTGGATCCCTCAAACCTGTTTCCCTGCATCCACAGATGTTAGCACAACATAAAATATCAATTCCACTTCAAAGTGGAGTATCGCGGTATATGGGATTTATATAATATCATCCGCTATTATGCGGCGCATAGGGTCTCATCCGCTATATAATGCGGGAAATAATAACCTAATATATACTATATACTACTATATATAATATAGCACATCAAATCAATTCAATCATTCAACCAATTATTTAAATTTAGCCATTTAAATTAAAATTAAACCCAGATGAGTGAGATTAACTCACCTTTGATTTTTGTTTGCAATCAATTCCATCTCATCCATTTTTTCATGACTCTTGACCTTGCATAAAATTTTTGTAATTTTATTAATATTTAATTAATCGAATAATCAGCTACTCCTTAATAAATTAAATTAACTAATTATTTTATTTAAACTAAATTTTCCTTAAATAAATAAATAAATTTTAAGTTACAAAAATAATTAAATTAATTAATTTTTAAAATACACTATTTTAAAACAATCAAGCATATGTTTTTAAATAGATAATTAATGTATATTTTCCTTTGAATCTACATATACCAAAAATAACCTATATACAATTAAAAATCAAATTTTTATAAACCTTACTCCAATTTTTTTTTAAATTCCTATACTTTCCAAAATCATATATAAATTAATTCTCTGTTTATATACACGTTAAATCTAATAAAATTCCTTCCCCTTTTTTTCTGTAAATAACAGTAATTTACTTTACTGTTTCCATATATATAAATTCCATACATTGAAGAAGAAAATAAATTACTTTAGAAAACTTTACTGTTATTATATATTTATATATATAATTAATCTATATATTTACATCAAATAAAAATGAATTGAAAGAGACTGCAAACCTCACTGTCCACTTCAGCAATCACTCTGGTACTCCCTCGTGACCTGCCGCTCGCATGCGCCATCACCGAGTTCGCTACCATCACCTAGTCGTAGCAGCGACCGGCGTCCAAATGCCTCACGATTCAAAATACGCAATGCTTGAGACTCCCCTCAGTCTCTACGATAGCCTCGGCTTCGCACAAACAAGCTCGCGATATGCCTAGATCCCTGATTTGATTGAACAGCCCTGGCTACAGCAGCTGCTCGATCGAAAAACCCAAGTTCGAAGACGTTGACGAAGCCTCTTCGACGCGCGACTTCCCATCGAGCTGAACGAGCTTGCGAGAAGAGGAAGCGGCTCCGATAATTGTTTGTATCGAAAATTATTTCGACTTTATTTATTTTTTGAGTTAATCCCTCGATTTACACAGCTCGGCCATTTTTTTCGTATTATTTTTTTGAACTGAAAAGCGTTAAGGGGAAATGAAATTCAATTTTTACAGAAAGGAGAAAAGGAGATCGGTGCTTAAGAGACGGGTGTTGGATCAGAGAGGACACGTGTAGCATCAGAGACACGTGTTGATAAGATTACAGTGTCTTGAAGGGGAAGACATATACTATATTTAAAATTAAAATTTACATTTAAATCGTTTCAATTTCGCAATCGCTAAATCTCAACCTCCTATCGAGGCGTGCCACTAGGCGTTTATAATGCTAAACCCCTATATCGAACGTAATGGAAATGGTTTCAAGTCCTAATTCGATCGTATGGAAAAGATAGCTTTTGGATCCAGTTTTTATATTAAATTTTCGATATAAATTTCAACGCGTTTACATATCGTACGCTCACGCAACAACTCGAAATACTCCAAAATTTAAATCCGATTATAATACAATATTACGGATCCAATGAAACTCGTTTCGTCGAAATACGAGACTGTGCCTCGGAAAACTATTTTTAATATTGATTTAAACGATATAATTTCAAAATTTAACAATACACTTACAAATTCAAGTTTAACACTTGTACTACTATCCAGTACTATCAATATAAATCTTACAAGCCTTTAAAATATTTTTAACAAGCTTGAAGTTCAAGATTTTATATTTTACTCGATCTTCAATTATTGAATGGAATAATTATATTGTTCAACAAATTGTTGTATCTACATTCTGAATTGATAAATCCAGGTTTTCCATGTTCACAACAAACTAAAAATTTAAATTTCAGTATTTTAAAACATTTAAATATTCCAAATTGAACATTGAAAAAAATCTGGGCCGTCACAAATATCCTACTAATCCCACTAATCCATCCAACAAGACCAATCTCAATAATCAAAGAATTATAGTGGAAAATCAAAAGACACTTAAAAGATTAATGAGTAAGAAAATGGATAAGATTTCCACTAAAATCAACTGGTTCTTCAGGAAAATTAGTAGAAAGCATGGACTATCATTTTCTTCATCTTCATCTAACTGATTTTAGTTCATGTTGTCTTGTTTGCTTCAAGTTCTATCCATGTATTTTTCTTTATTTTTGTTAATATTATGTTATTTTATATAATGTTGACTGGAATCTTAAAGATTGTTTTTATTTCATGTTATTCAACTTCACTTATCTCTATAATTGATTGTTTTTATATTATACAAATTTTAGTTAAATAGATTTGTTCATAATATTAAAAACAAAGAATTTTTTTACTTTAGATGGAGGCATGTAGACATATACCATCCCCCCACACACAACGGGCAGAAAATAGTTACACTTTCAAATTTTAATTTCATGTAACTAACGCATGTCTATTCATTTCAAATGACTTTCTACCCCTATTTATACCTATTTATTCCAAAACAAATTATCAAACTTTTAATCACTCCATGTCATAGTTCTTCCTATTTCTTGAATTATGACTTCTCCGGTTAAGAATCTAGGTGATAATCTTGAAGAAACTCTCACTTCTTTCAAGAATATTCTAACATTCATACTTCGTAATCAGCGCCACATAGAATTGAGTCAAATATAGATGATCAAGGAGCAAGAGAGACATTTGGACGCCTTCGTTGGATGATCTCCGCCCTTAACAAGGACGATCTCAAAGGAAATCCACCAAGCACTCTCGATAAAGATAAAAAAGAATGGGATGCCATCAAGGAAAGTCTAGTCATTCTGTATGTTATTTGTTTGATTTGATTGGTGTGTTTTAAACTTGATTTATTTGGTATGGTGTGTTTATATGTTTGGATAGAATAATTACTGTAAATATGATTGGATGATGATTGATTTGCTTTTGGATTACACTCATGATAACATTTCACATTTATGATCACATTTCATACTTATGATCACACTTAGCACTTATTACGCTTATATATTGATTACTCTATTATGGTTGGTAACAAAGGGGGAGAAGTTATAAAATAGTTTAAAATAGTAGTTGGAGTAAGGGGGAGTCATGGAGTAAGGGGGAGTTATCGAATAGGAGTTATGGTATGATCAAAGTGGTAAGTATATTTTAAGTTTGTCATCATCAAAAAGGGGGAGATTGTTAGGAACTGAGATGTTGGTTTTGATGATAATTTCTTTTAACTTATCTTAATATAAAATATATGCTAACTCCGTTGTCTAGATAGATATCTATATGCAAGATATATAGATATGTATGTAGGTGTTGATTACTGAAGGTTGATCAGTATAAAGACTCAGGACTCAAGATTGAAGACTCTTTGACTCCGTCGATCTTATTTTTCTGTGTTTTTCATGCATTTTCGCCAGTAGAAAATTTCGAATTTTTATAATTCGATCGTTCCACTGATATCTGTATACCATTTTGATCGTCTTGTCGTGCTGATCTCTACGGTATATTCGATTATCAAATTCGAAGTCCGGTGTATGTTGGACCGTGCAAAAGGCCTTCCGTATCGGTATCGATTTGTGTCTTTTGGTTTTGTGACTTCCAATGTCCCAACCGTGTAAACCAATGGACACCATCGTTCAATGTTTTCAAAACTTAGCATTTATTCTACTCATACGTTTCCAATAGTCTGTAAGCTTTCGTCAAATATCAAAATATAACCGTGACCCTTTGATATTCCCATATTTAATTTTATTTTTATCTTAACTTCTCTGGCTCATTTCACCTATCACTCACTTCTTCCCACTGTGACTCTCTCCTCCATTCCATTTTAAATTTCATTTTATGTGTTCATATGAAGAGAACAACTTGTACAATACACTCCATCTTTATCTTCCTCGCATATTTTTCTCACCCTCCATCTGAACAAAAGCAAACTTACATATTTTTGCCTGTAGCCAACGTCTCCACTTTTCCTCACTTCCCTTCCTCCCTCCGCCTTCAACACGCATGCCGATTGTCCTTGGCCATTCACCACAACCGGATCTGGCCTTCACCACCTTAGCTTGCCCACAGCCTGCCGTCCTTCCCTTTGCCTCTTTGAAACCATCCACCAGCCAAGCTTGTAGCCGAGCTCTGCAGCTCACGACAAACGCTCACCTTGGCGCCGAATCCACCACCTCCTCTATCCCTTATCGTCGCCTGCTTCCTTCATCACAACTCAACCTGTCTTTCGCCAAGAATAGCTGCATCATCACTATTGCCGACAGCCCATCACAGCAGCGCCTTCAATTCCTCCTTCCTCCAGCTGCCACGTTAGCCTCACACCACCCTCGACAGCGCCACAGCAAGCTGCCGACCATTCACCGATCTCCATGAGTTCATCCACCCAAGTCATCAATCACCCTCTCTTTTTCTGTTGGATTGATGTAAGTTTGCATGCAAAAATATTTATATGATACTTTATATTATATTGATTATTATAGTCTGTTAGTTGTTTTGATCCCTCTGGTTTTGTACAAGCCAATGCATTTCAATTTGAAGTTTAGTCTTTATTTAAGTTTCATTATTTAAGGCTCTGTAGCTTTTAGGATTACTGTTGTTTAAGGAATGATTTATATTTACCCTTTTGTTATGCCTTTAGTCATAGTAAATAATATTACTAAACGGTACCTTAAACTGTAATAAAGTTAATACTTAGTGCACTTAACTGTTTATTATATTATATTATATTATATTATTATTTTATTATATATATATATATATATTTTGTTTTATTTTATGATTGTAATATGTAAAAAAAAATCCTAAATTTAAACTCAATTTGAACTATCATATGTACTATCCTATTTTATTTAGGGTATATTCAGCAGTTTCTGTTCAATTTTATAATAAGTTAGTTTTACACATATTGTATTATATTCCAGTAAGGTATATATATGTACAGGATTTTACTATATAAGTATATTTGTTTATTTTTATTTTTCTGAACAGCAGTTAGACTTCATGTTCACGATATCATATCTCATTCATGTTTTATCGGAATGGTTTGATTCTATTTTAAAAAAAGAGTCGAAATTACCTAGTTTATGCATGTCAAATTTCAGCAAAATCCGACATCGTTTGATTAGTGGTCGAGGATCTAGAATTTGACCCAGGCAGCTGTTCTTTTGTACTTAAAATTATTTTACACTGCTGCAAACACGACCTGAGTTCATGTTCGACGCATCGTATCTCCTCCGTCTTATGTCGGAATCAAGTGATTCTTTGCAGTTTTGAAACACAAATTTTGATCTTTATTCATACCAAATTTCAGACCATTTCGATCTCGGTAGCACATAGAATTATATTGTTAAACTTTGACGTAGGACATGTTTTGTAATTGTTGCTATGTTGAATGTTTTGATTTGATTTCGGCAATTCCTATTTAACAGTTTTGCTCGTCGATTCGTCCCAATCTTACTTTGCTCTGAGAATCATGCTTGGATTTGTAACTCTATTTCAGTGTCCGTATCAGTGTGCGTATCCGTGCCATCTTCTATTTTCTCTAGCCTCGAAAGGTGAGCAATCACCCACGATTAATGTTCTTTTATTTATTAAATTTAATTTCAATTGAAACGACAATTGAAATATACTGCTGTTATTTATTGCACTGTTATTTATGTATCAGTTCACCTTTGACATCTGACACCGCTATCTGTTATGTATGCAATAATAATCCAGTTTTGGTTGATAATTGATTGTTTGTGTGTTGTTTATATTGGATGTTAAATTGTAATGTATAAAGTGATAAATATTATACAATTAAATTTGACGTAGGATAGTTAAAATTTGAATCGACCTATATGTTGAATTTGATTAGTGGACTATGACCCCTTTTAATTGTTAAATTAATTGACATGTAGATTAGTGATAATTACACTTTGAACCATTGAACGTATATTGGTTTAATTGTTGTAGTGAAAAATTAAAATCGAATGACAAGTGAAGAACCGTATAAATAATATTGTAGTAATCTTTAATCTACATGAAATGATAGTGTAGATTCTAGAAATAATTATATTAATTTGCACAAACAACAATGTGAATTAATACGATTATTTCGGGATTATTTGGATTGATTATTGGATTGTGTTGATTGTTGTTATTGCGTGTTTATTTACTTTGACACCATCCCAGTTATCACACTGCAAGTTCCCTTTGTTATGTTTTGGTTTTTTGAATTGGAATTGGAATCAGGTTGAAATGATAAATACCCAAACGAACTTGACTTAGGATAGAGAATTAAATAAACCGATTGGGCTATAATTTGATTTAAATAAAATAAAGATTTTATTTGAATCATAAGGGTTCGAAATGAAATTGGAACGTAAATCTTGATGAATGGAAATGTTAAGACTGAAATATGAAATAAATATTAAAGTAGTAATTGATGAAAGAACGTTGTTTGAAATTTAATTATTTAATAATTAAATTGGGAATTATTAATAAATAATTTGGAATTAGTAATAATTGAGTTTTGAAATTATTAAGTTTGAAATCATTTAATAATTAAAATTCGAATTATAATTAAGTTTGGAATTATAATTAAGTTGAAATTATTAAGTTCAATTTATAATTAAGTTGAAATGATTTGATAATTAAGTTGAATTCATAATTAAGTGGAAATGATTTAATAATTAAGTTTGAATTTATAATCAAGTTTGTAATTATTAAGTTTTGAAATTATTAATAATTAAGATTGAAATTATTTAATAATTGAATAAGATTTAAATTATTTGATAACTAAATAAAAATTGGATTCTTTGATAAGAGAAAATTTAACTTTTGAATAAGTAGATTTGAACTTCGTTAATAAATGAAATTGAGTCTCTTTATTTATTAAAGTTTTGGAAAATTTATTTAAGTAAGTGAAACTGAAACTTCTCGATTATGTGAAATTTAGTTCTTTATTAATTGAGTTTGAAATTTGTAACAAAGTCAATAAATAAGTGAAATTTGAATTTCTTTAACAAGAAATAAAATGTGATTTATTGAAATAAATGGAATTTATTGAAATTAATGTAAGACCTATAACTTAAAGAATTGATTTGACGAATTTAATTTATTTCATTTTGAAGTTTGATATAATGAAGTTGAACGCAAGTAATTGATTTAAATGAATTGGAATTTAAATAGAAGTTGGTTGAAGGATAAATTTACTTAGCGAATATTGAATGAAATCGATAAATGAATTTAAATTGATTTGAATGAAAAATAAACAATTTAAATGATTTCGGAATGAAACCTATATACGAACTTGAATCAATATTTGAATTTTTTTTAAATAAAAATTGAAATTGAATTGTAAGAATTTGAAATGGTTATTTGGAAGTTTTGAAACGTAAATTTTGGAAATTGATAGTGAAAGACAAATGAAATGTTGATATAAAAATTCTAATTGAAATTGGAATTGATTTTGTTTTGAAATTTATTAACGACCAATCGGTGTAATAATTACGAAAGTTATTAAAGAGACCGGAATCGGTTATGGATATACTCTCTATCTAAACCGAAAACCACTTTAATAACTATACGCGGAGTGGTGATCCAGAATGAAGTGGTTGGAATGATGTACGTGATGACTGAAGAAAGAGAACGATAATGGATTGCCTTGATACTTGTGTCAAATTGGAAATGACTAAAATCAGGAGTCGTGCCGTGCCAAATGGGGTTATCCACCTCGAGCGAACACACTTCTTCGTAACTACTACTCATTACTTGTTATCGATTGGTGCACCCTCGTACTTTTCAGGAGTGTTGTTTCGCGGTGTTGCGATCGCTGCGGCGATGCGTTCTCACCAGTCCGGATCAGGCGAACGGTAGTTTCACTACCTTGGGTATTGCCTCATGTGCCTTGTCATACCTGTATCCCTATATACGCGACCACTACGAATTTGTTTTGTGTTATACCTATGGAGTACTCCCTGATATCCCACCAGTTTACGGTGGAGTTTACAGTGCTGTATAGACTATGACATTTATATAAAAACGTGTTAAGGGGGATAATGGTAACGCCTTAACACTATTTTGATACTTTATATTACTGATAGACATTATCTATTTAGCGTATACTACTACATAGTAGATAGTTTAACGGATCCTTAGAGGATGGTGATTCCAACATCCTTTAAGTTACTTGTATTTCGATTGTTATTTCACTTGAGTTAGATTTATTGATATGAGAATATTAATCCTGACTCGAGTGTTTTGTATTCGCTTTACGCTCGGGTTAGACTGAGAGGTTCAGCTTTCAAGACTCACCTTTGGAGTTGCAGCTTTGCTTGAAGATCCATCCATCTATCCTCCTTCAGTATTCGATGATTCCAGTGATGTATTTTGATTTGTATTTGATGTATCGTGTTACTCTTCTGCTGTAAAATCTGATGTATCTTATATATTTATATAGTAGCTTCATGAACTACTATCTCTTTTACTTCCGCTGCATATTATTGCTCTGTGTTTGTGTTTCTGTGATTATTTATTTACTGTATATCTGAGTTTCTCCAAATTTTAAATTAACAATTCGGTATTTTGAATTATTCAAGTCTGACATGTGCGGATGCGAATAGTCCAAAATAGCGGGTCGTTACAGTTGGTATCAGAACTTTTGGTAGCTCTAGGCAGTACTTAGCATATAGAGTAAATGTATTTACAGAATCACTCTCATTCGAGTTTCAATCTCTTCCTTTTGTCTCAGTTCCTTTGAATTTTGGAACGTTCCCTGCGGTTTCAAAATTCATTTTTGTCCCTCACTATTCGTCTTCTTTCAATTCTGGAGCATCCCATAACTCCACTTCGAATGATATCTATAATAGATCGGCGGTCTCGCCAATCTTCGAATTATTTGTAAATGGGTGAAACTCCTTTCCAATAGACATCGATTTACCGGAGATTTCTGTATCCTCGGTTTACGATTCTATTTATTTCTTGCTTGCCTGAATTCTATCTCTTAAGATCGAATGTTGATTTACCTCGGAATTCTGCATCGATCTTATTCTTGAAATTACGGTCGACCCGGTTAAGATTGCCCGTGAATTAAGTAAGCTCATTCATCTCTTGATTGTGGTAATTGAATTATCTTATCATCTGTATCGAACTTATTATCGAATCAAAATTCTCTTTAATTTGATTTCGATCAAATTTTAATCTCTATACTTATTTTGAAATCCATTCTTATATCATCAAGTGAGAAAGTGTATTTGTAAATCAATGTTAAAAATGTTTTATATATTGTGTTGTTTGAGTTGTGGATGCTGATTTGGGTTTTCGATCGATTCGTCTGATCAACGCTATCGTTAGGATTTCCAAAACACTTTAACAGAGCAAACCAACACAATATCGTTTTCAAATTTGGTAAACAAAATAAATTTTGTATAATTATGTTATATATATGAGTATAATTTTCTGAAATTGAATTGTTAACTGAATTGGTTGTTAAAGGATAATATTTAAATTTCATTTGTGTTTTGTAAGTTACTGATTTTACCAACATATAAATAAAGGCAGGTTATATAAAAATTGGTTTATAAATCGATTTAGAGTTTAAGTGAATTTAATTGAAATTTGAGAATTTAATTCCCGACAATTTCGAACTACGGTGTTAAAAGTTTAAAACATATATTATTTAAAATATTTTCGAATAAAAATGGTTTTCAAAGAAATTTAAATGATTAAATTTGAGCTCTTCCCTTTTGTCACTGGAAAATAATTTCGGTGATGGCGGCCGCATCATCGACGTTCATTTTCGAGTTTCGAAGCGGAGAGACTATTCTGTAGCTTTGTTACGGTTTGTTTTGAAAATTTAAATAGATTTGAATTTCTAAATTATGACTTGATTTTTTCATATTGGTATTTGATTTTTGATTTGATGAGATATATTAGATGTATGTATATATTTATTCCAAAATTGTTTGAAGTAAATTGAAAAGAAAATTCTTAAAATTTATGTTAAGAATGATTTCAATTTTAAACGAAGCCAAAATTTGAATGAATATTGAAACTTAACAAATTGGATTAGAAAATTAACTTGTATAATACCGAATTACATTTTAATACGACTTACCAAAACCATCCAAAAGTTGAATATGTAATTGAATAATTTACAATGCGAAATGATGTTAAAAGAAATTTAAAATTGGAATAGTTATAATAACTATAAATATGCTTGTTATATGTGATAGGATATATTAGGTGGAAGTAATTTAATAATAATTTAAATTAAGAATAATTGAATTTGTTGAATAAAATATGATTAATTATTAATAGGTTATAAGTGGATAATAACACAATGAATAAATGAGATAAATAAATAAAATTTGTTCAGAAGGAATCTTTTGTTATCAAATTTTAATAAATTGAATTGAAATCAACTTAATAAATAATCTTGAATTTAAAAACAAATTGTGAATATAAATTTATTTTAAAAAGAAATTTATATGGTTTAATTTATTGTTTATAATGTAATTCAAGTTTATTTCTTTTGGTTGTTTCTATTCTCCAACTTCCTTCCTTTTCGGGGGACGAAAAGTTTTGAGTGGGGGAGAATGTAACGACCCGTAAATTTAACCGGTTTTAATAACATTACTAATTGAATTTTGTGGAATTTTAAACGATAAAATTTTGAAATATAAATTTTATATTTGGAACGCGTCCAATTAAACATAGCAACTGGAAAATTTTCGTCCGAAAATATGAAAGTTTATTTCGCGCGTAAATTTACTTCATTTTAATCAGTTAAAAAGCGATGAAAATAAAATGTTTCAAAACCAAACTATTTTTGCATAGAAAAATTCTAAAACATCTTTTGAGCAAGTTGTCAGTTTGTCGTTTTTCCAAATTCGGACATCTTTGGCTCCGTCGATCTTATTTTTCTGTGTTTTTCACGCATTTTCGCCAGTAGAAAATTTCGAATTTTTATGATTCGATCGTTCCACTGATATCTGTATACCATTTTGATCGTCTTGTCGTGCTGATCTCTACGGTATATTCGATTATCAAATTCGAAGTCCGGTGTATGTTGCACCGTGCAAAAGGCCTTCCATATCGGTATCGATTTGTGTCTTTTGGTTTTGTGACTTCCAATGTCCCAACCGTGTAAACCAATGGACACCATCGTTCAATGTTTTCAAAAATTAGCATTTATTCTACTCATACGTTTTCAATAGTCTGTAAGCTTTTGTCAAATATCAAAATATAACCGTGACCCTTTGATATTCCCATATTTAATTTAATTTTTATCTTAACTTCTCTGGTTCATTTCACCTATCATTCTCTTCTTCCCACTGTGACTCTCTCCTCCATTCCATTTTAAATTTCATTTTATGCGTTCATATGAAGAGAACAACCTGTACAATACACTCCATCTTTATCTTCCTCACATATTTTTCTCAGCCTCCATCTGAACCAAAGCAACCTTACATATTTTTGCCTATAGCCACGTTCTCCACTTTTCCTCACTTCCCTTCCTCCCTCCGCCTTCAACACGCATGTCGATTGTCCTTGGCCATTCACCACAACCGGATCTATCCTTCACCACCTTAGTTTGCTCACAGCCTGCCGTCCTTCCCTTTGCCTCTTTGAAACCATCCACCAGCCAAGCTTGTAGCCGAGCTCTGCAGCTCACGACAAACGCTCACCTTGGCGCTGAATCCACCACCTCCTCTATCCCTTATCGTCGCCTGCTTCCTTCATCACAACTCAACCTGTCTTTCGCCAAGAATAGCTGCATCATCACTATTGCCGACAGCCCATCACAGCAGCGCCTTCAATTCCTCCTTCCTCCAGCTGCCACGTTAGCCTCACACCACCCTCGACAGCGCCACAGCAAGCTGCCGACCATGCGCCGATCTCCATGAGTTCATCCACCCAAGTCATCAATCACCCTCTCTTTTTCTGTTGGATTGATGTAAGTTTGCATGCATAAATATTTATATGATACTTTATATTATATTGATTATTATAGTCTGTTAGTTGTTTTGATCCCTCTGGTTTTGTACAAGCCAATGCATTTCAATTTGAAGTTTAGTCTTTATTTAAGTTTCATTATTTAAGGCTCTGTAGCTTTTAGGATTACTGTTGTTTAATGAATGATTTATATTTACCCTTTTGTTATGCCTTTAGTCGTAGTAAATAATATTACTAAACGGTACCTTAAACTGTAATAAAGTTAATACTTAGCGCACTTAACTGTTTATTATATTATATTATATTATATTATATTATTATTTTATTATATATATATATATATATATATATATATATTGTTTTATTTTATGATTGTAATATGTAAAATAAAAAATCCTAAATTTAAACTCAATTTGAACTTTCATATGTACTATCCTATTTTATTTAGGGTATATTCAGTAGTTTCTGTTCAATTTTATAATAAGTTAGTTTCACACATATTGTATTATATTCCAGTAAGGTATATATATGTGCAGGATTTTACTATATAAGTATATTTGTTTATTTTTATTTTTCTGAACAGCAGTTAGACTTCATGTTCACGATATCATATCTCACTCATGTTTTATCGGAATGGTTTGATTCTATTTTTAAAAAAGAGTCGAAGTTACCTAGTTTATGCATGTCAAATTTCAGCAAAATCCGACATCGTTTGATTAGTGGTCGAGGATCTAGAATTTGACCCAGGCAGCTGTTCTTTTGTACTTAAAATTATTTTACACTGCTGCAAACACGACCTGAGTTCATGTTTGACGCATCGTATCTCCTCCGTCTTACGTCGGAATCAAGTGATTCTTTGCAGTTTTGAAATACAAGTGGTCGGAATGATGTACGTGATGACTGAAGAAAGAGAATGATAATGAATAGCCTTGACACTTGTGTCAAATTGGAAATGACTAAAATCAGGAGCCGTGCCGGGCCAAATGGGGTTAGCCACCTCGAGCGAACACACTTCTTCGTAACTACTACTCATTACTTGTTATAGATTGGTGCACCCTCGTACTTTTCAGGACTGTTGTTTCGCGGTGTTGCGATCGTTGCGGCGATGCGTTCTCACCAGTCCGGATCAGGCGAACAGTAGTTTCACTACCTTGGGTATTGCCTCATGTGCCTTGTCATACCTGTATCCCTATATACGCGACCACTACGAATTTGTTTTGTGTTATACCTATGGAGTACTCCCTGATATCCCACCAGTTTACGGTGGAGTTTACAGTGCTGTATAGACTATGACATTTATATAAAAACGTGTTAAGGGGGATAATGGTAACGCCTTAACACTATTTTGATACTTTATATTACTGATAGACATTATCTATTTAGCGTATACTACTACATAGTAGATAGTTTAACGGATCCTTAGAGGATGGTGATTCCAACATCCTTTAAGTTACTTGTATTTCGATTGTTATTTCACTTGAGTTGGATTTATTGATATGAGAATATTATTCCTGACTCGAGTGTTTTGTATTTGCTTTACGCTCGGGTCAGACTGAGAGGTTCAGCTTTCAAGACTCACCTTTGGAGTTGGAGCTTTGCTTGAAGATCCATCCATCTATCCTGCTTCAGTATTCGATGATTCCAGTGATGTATTTTGATTTGTATTTGGTGTATCGTGTTACTCTTCTGCTGTAAAATCTGATGTATCTTATATATTTATATAGTAGCTTCATGAACTACTATCTCTTTTACTTCTGCTGCATATTATTGCTCTGTGTCTGTGTTTCTGTGATTATTTATTTACTGTATATATCTGAGTTTTGCCAAATTTTAAATTAACAATTCGGTATTCTGAATTATTCAATTCCGACATGTGCGGATGCGAATAGTCCAAAATAGCGGGTCGTTATAGGGATAAATATCGAAGATATAGATTTCCAGAGGGAATTTCTATAAGAAGTGCGAATTGTTTTGAAAATAATAGCGAGATTATATTTGAAGGATGGGAATTGTATTTTTCTTGGAAACTAAGCATGTTTCAAAGAAAAAGTTTTTGAAATATAAACTAGAAACTTTTGAAAGGTGTTTTTAGAATATTTTAGAAAATTATTATTATTTTTAATTATTTAAGTGAAAGTAAATATTTATTTAAGTAATTATGGTTTTTAATTATTTAAAAGGTAATTTAGTTGTATGTTTTCTAAAGGGAAATTAATATAAATATTTGATATATTAACCTCATATAAAAGGAAATTTTTTATTTAAGTTACTTAAGGAACTTTCATAGATGTTCAAAAGTACAATTTGAATAAAAAAATTCGTAATCGTATTTTAAGCACATATTTTAAAAGTGATTTTCCAGGAAATGGGAAATGTGATAAAAAAAAGATGTTTATTTTTAAAGTGTTGGTAGAAATTTACGGTATTTAAACGTAAATTCGAATTGAGATAGATCAAGAAGGATTTATAAAAGGATTCCTTTGGTTTATTCTGAAATGAAAGCGTATTTCCCTGAAAGCCAAGTACGTTTTAAAGCAGATTTTTAAGTAAAAGTTAAAAGTTTTAAATTCGATTTTAAAAGAATGTTTTTAAGAAAATTCTTATTTAAGCTGTAAAATTTTTAGAGGTAAATATTTACTAAATTAGTTATAGTGATAATTATTTTAAAAGGGGTAATTGGAATTATGTTTTAAAGAATATTATTAATATTTATATTTTATAAAATGGTTTTATTTTAAAGATAATTGGTTAAAGTTTTATTTGAAAATTGTATAGGATTTTGTAACCCTTCTTGTAAAATTTAGTTTAATTGAACTTTTATTTTAAAATTAGCTTATATTTTATAAAGTAGTTTTGCATTAAATATTTTTAAATATATTTTAAGATATATTTAGAATAAAGTGATCTAATGTTTTAAAATCTAAAATATTTGGACATGGTTATTTTCAGTGGAAATAGAAAATGTTTGGGAAAATTTATTCTGTAAAAAGGAAGATGTTCAAACTATTTTAAGAAGGGTTGAAAAGTGGAAATATATCATGCGAAGATATTTTTGAGGTTGACAAATAATTTGGGTGAAATTATTTATTGTTTGATGAATGTTGTGAATGTTAATTCACAGTTAGATAACCAACTATCAATAATAGCCAATGCGTTGATCGTTTCAAAGAGACCAGGATCGGGATTTATTTCTCGAAAACCTCTTCGATCCGGTTTGTACGTTTTCATGGAAAAACGTGTCCGGAGTCGAAGATGGAGCAGTGAAGTGCAAGGGTTAGTCGCTACTAATCCTGAGGATGATTCCAAAATGGATGTAGTAGGAGTAGTGCCTTCGGTTCCGTTCGAACCCGTGACGGACTTGTATGGATGCATGCTTGCAGAACATCGTCTGGTGGACGATGAGCATTCTAAGTGAAACGTTCTAAAAAGGTAACGCTTAGCCTCAAGCCTCATCAACCAGGAATGACTGAAAATCAGGGGTTATGCAGCAAGGCTAAGTGGGTAGCACCCATTAGGGTGAGGTCGTCCTTGTCTAGATGTCCCTTTTTATTCGTCTTAGTGGTGCAGTTGCTGATCCCAACCGTAGGGTGATCTTACTCGGGATTATCCAGTAAGGGGTAGTCCCGGTCTTGTGTTGCACGGGATTTGGAGTAATCCTCGGCACGGTGATCTAGGCCACGTACAATGACAGTTGGTACCCCAGTGCCTAGTCATTAGTTGGAAATCCATTCTCCCTACGCGCCTTGTACGGTTTTGTTTGTATTACCCACGATTGTGGCTAGTAAGTGGAATTTAATCTTGTAACAATTTCATCTATTTTAATAAGTATTTTTATATAGACCCTATTGTAATATCAGAGGATTTTGATATGAAATGTTTTGGCTATCGTAAGGTAAAAACCCGACATGTTTATCTGTAGCGTGGTCTTACGAGATGCTTTTGATTTCAAAGGATTTTGAAACATTAATAATCAATTTGGGTGTATTTTCTCACGCTGGTATTCCAGACTGACTCGGGCGTTATTTTATTATAATGCTCGGGTCAGACCGAGTAATATAGATTACAGGAAAGGATGTTTTGGAGCTTAGGAGAGGAGCTGGAGTCCAAGACGTATTACCGTATTTGTTTATATCCTCTACAGTGATTGTTTGAAATTGTCAGGCTGGTAATTATTGTTTGCCTCTGATACTCTGATGATGTAATATATAAACAGATATAGTTTTCATTTTGCGTAAAGATCTGTTAGTGACTATTATATATTTTCCCCTGCGATTGTGAGACTCTGTTATTGTTTAGTTCCTTCTTTCTTTTATCTTCTTTCTTTTTCCTCAACAATTTGTCTTTTCCGGCACCCGATCGTCGGCATACTATGCTATAGCATATTTTGTGTCGATTTTCGAGGGTCGAGAAGGATGGGTCGTGACAATTTGAATGGCACAAAATAATTGAGATTGCAAGTACATGTTAAAAAATACCACGTTTCATAATTTACATTATTGCATTGAACAAAGCCAACGATAAAAAGGATGAACAATAGATAGAAGAAGGTACATACCTCTATTCGTCGACGATAGCGATGAGTTAGATTATTACTGAACAAATAACATTAAGGATAATAAATCAGCGTAGATGAAATTTTATAGATTACGTACTTATTTGGTGGGTATATCACCTTCACGTTCAAGTTCTATGAAGTTATAGGAAGAAATTTAGCAGATAATAACAGAGTAATAGCTTTGTGAGGAAATTCTAACGATTGCACAATCAATGTTCGCATAGAAATGGATTTCATAAATTTATATAGCAAACAAATGGGTCCCCATTAATCCAACAAAATGGTTGGGGGCATCAAATCTCTGTGCTGGGCTAGCTTAAAAGGGGGGGTCAGTGTGGCGGACAGCTGAATTTCCTAGCTCTACTCTCCGGAGTGGGGTTTTAAAAAAAACAATATAAATTCTACTTGCAAGCTTGTGATACAAATATGAACAACACAAAAACTTGTATAAATCAACTAACTGAAGAAGTGCTAAATCATATATACCTGATATTGATTTGCTATAAAATTATAAAGTGATCCAAACGTCAACAATGGAGTGAACCCACGATCAATACAAATAAGCATAATGCTATGGAAGCTTATCTAGGTGCTAGTATAGAAATTCCAGCAACCAATAGAGCCATTTTTTCAGTCAAAAAACATGCTTTAGCATTTGCTATACCCGAGCATACCCAAAACAAAAGCAGTAGTCATCGAAAATGTGTAGAAACACAACTTTATGTGTTAGAGGTTCAATTATTTGTGAAAGGTTGGGAAGTATGATTGTGACGGAGTGGTGGAAAGAGAGGAGAAAGATGGCGACAGTGAAAAAAACGAATGAAAAAGAGGGACTTTGACATCCGATTATTGATGTTTGTAGGGTTAGAGGATCGACGATTTGAGAGGGAAAGGGGTGGACGATTGCAAGATGAACTCCATAACTTGAAATTTGATATAGAAGAAGGGAAAGATGTGAACTTTAAGGCTTTTTTTAAAGAATTAGGGAAGATGGTTGATTGCACAAAGGATAAGAACCGAAAGGATTGTGTGAGAAACATAGCAATAAAAAAAGAAGAGCTGTGACTGTTCATTTTTCAAAATTCTCTAGAGGCCTGTGCGCTCTTGAAACCAAACTTAGTAATCATGTGATAGTATAGATATGCGCATTTTTATTTAATTTATTTACCTTTATTAACTTATTTAATTAAACTATTTTAATTAAATTATATTAATTTTGGAAATTTACCTCATATACATACATGTATACTTATGCTATCTTAAACACTTTAAAATAACATAACATATATCAACATATATAATATATGTATGTTAGTCTTAATTAATAAACTCAATTAATTAGGTTATTTTATTAATCTTATTAATAAAACTTTGTATTTCAAAATAAATATTTAAATAGTCTCAAATTTTGAAATTTTCATTACTTTTTCAAACATTTTGAAAATTTATTGTATACTGCAACCAAATATAATAAACAGTTTTTATTCTAAATTTAACTTTTAAATTTAAAATCTTATTGTAATTTTCAAAACTATTTTGAAAATTAGCCCAAGACTAAATTCAAATTGTTCTTTTTTATTTTATGTATACATATCAATTACCACTGGGTATGCATGCTCCCTATATATTTAATATTTACTATGAATATATTTATAATTCATATCATATTTAGATTAGTCGTTAATTTTATTTTATAATCAATTATTTAATTCGATTAAGAAAAGGAAATGAAAAGTTTCCTTCTTTAACGAAATTTATGATCCCACATTAATTGAATAATTTAAGAGAAAGGAAATGAGAAGTTTGATTCTCTAAATAAAACAATGCCCACTCATTAACTGAACAAGTTAAGAGAGAAAGGAAATGAAATATTTCCTTCTCTGAATAAATTTGAAAAATAAATATTACAAATAAATTTGTATACGAGTACATCTGATATACATTGACTTACATGTACATTAGATTAAAGTAAAATTTTATTAGTGTGGTTAAATAAAATATTGATTTTATTTAAAGGAAACTTATAAAACTTTCAAATGAATTTAGTGTTCGTAGGCCCATTAAAGATCCAAAATGGCTAAAATTTTTGAAATTCACACATTTCTTTCATTGTGAGGTAGACCAATTCTTCAATGGTATCAATTGGATACATTGAAGGAACTATGCCAGTCTGCAATTGAAGAAATGAGTGAGTTTCAAAAAAATTAGCCAGTTTGGATCTTTAATGGGCCTATGAAGTCTAAATTTACTTAGAACTTTTCTATGTTTCTTTTAACTAAAATCTACATTTTAATTAATTTTATAAATGAACTTTTCAAAGTTTATTTTAAGTATTTTTTTAAGTTTCATGTTTATTTTACATTTACATATCAACTACCACTGATTATGCAAGCTCCCTATAATATTTGATATGACATATTTACAATTTATGTCATATTTAGATTAGTGATTAACGTTATTTTATTAATCAATTATTTAATTCGATTAAGAGAAGGAAATGAAAATTTTCCCTCTCTAACTAAATTTATGATTCCTTCATTAATTGAATAATTTAAGAGAAAGGAAATGAAAAGTTTCATTCTCTATATAAGTTTATGTGTCCTCATTAATTGAATAAGTTAAGAGAAAGGAAATGAAATATTTCCTTCTCTAAGTAAATTTGAAAAGTAAACGATACATACAAATTTGGATATAAAAGTTTATTTGATGCATTCTTACTTACATAATTGAATTACAGTGAAATTTATTTATGAAGTTGAATAAAATACTAATTTTATTTAAAAGAAACTTGGAAAAGTTTCAAATGAATTTGGACTTTATAGGCCCATTAAAGATCCAAAATAGTTTTTATTTTTGAAATTCACCCATTTCTTCCGCTGCGGGTTGACCTAGTTCCTTGTACTATGAATTATTCTGTCATTTAGAACATAGAATGTTTTCTTATGTCATAATGATTACTTTATTGCAAACTGAATGATGCATATATTAAGTTTGTCAAAACGGAAAAGATGAATCAATCATCTTTGCTAAAGCTCCGATACGAACTAGGTAAGCCTGCAGCAGAAGAAATGGGTGAATATCGCAAATTTAACCATTTTGGATCATTAATTAGCTTATGAAGTCTAAATGCATTTAGATCTTATCTAAAATTTCTTTTAAATAAAAAAATATTTTATTTAATTTTGTAAAAAATATTCATCATTCAGTGTGTAGTATAAACTTATATGAATGAGTGTATCAAATACATCCATGTGTGTAGTAGTTACTTAGTAAAATAAATATGAGAAAGTAATGCAATTAATTATGAAAATAAACAACATTAACCACAGAGAGAAACCTCTATTTCTCCATCTCTGATTAGATTGATAATATGTTAAATAAATATGTTAACATTTTGATTGAATGTTTTATTAGGAAAGCATCAATTCAATTTATTTTGATTAACTGGAAATGATTATGAGCATATCACATGAGAAAGTAATGCAATTAATTATGAAAATAAACAACATTAACCACAGAGAGAAACCTCTATTTCTCCATCTCTGATTAGATTGATATTATGTTAAATAAATATGTTAACATTTTGATTGAATGTTTTATTAGGAAAGCATCAATTCAATTTATTTTGATTCACTGGAAATGATTATGAGCATATCACATGCACTTACATGCATATTGTAAGTGCAACATATAAAAGTGTACAAAATTAATGAGAACATTGCTTACGTGTTGGATTACACCACAATGGACACAATTGCCATCTGCATATGCCTTTTTCGTCCTAAACATGAATTGTTTAATTTGTTTAATAATATACAAATACGGACGTACATACACATACACACATACATACACACAGATATATATACACAAACACACGCACACACATTTGTGTGCGTTGAAAAATACATATATACATATGCCATTAATATTTAGCATAATGAATAAAATAGATTTCATTTCAATTACAAGCAGTAAATCAAAGAATATTAAGATTAATGAAAAGTTTGAAATACTTATGTAAATAATCCTTCCTTTTAAGCAAAGATTTAATTTTTAATTAGATGGAATTGCAAATTGTTGAGTACATCATTGATTTAATGTTTCCCTTTTTCTTTTAAAAAAAGAGTTTTTAAAGAATGATTTGAAATATAATATTTAAAAACCCTATTAATTCGACGGCAATATTTCCAAATTTTAATTACATAGAAACCCATGTCTAAATATTTAACTGTAAATCCTTTGATATAAAAAACTGAATTATGAATGTAAAAACCCAAAGTTCAATTATGTGTTTTTTTGGGTTTTTTAACAATAAATCAAACGTAATAGGCATATATGGATTTGAGATAAGAAGATCTAGATCTAGATTGGACAACATTGTAAGTAAACAACATAGAGTACATAAAATAAAATTAAGAAGGTCTAGATCTAGCTTAAATAAACTAATCAAGTAATCATACATGAGAAAGAAAATGAGATTTTACAATTCATAACAAAATAGAAGTGAACAAAAGAAAAAATTCAATGTTTTAATAAGATAGAACAATTTAACCAAATAAGGGAATGAAGATACTTAAATCAACGTTCAAATTCACAAGTATGAACAGAAGGGAAAGATATAGATTAAGGGGATAAAAACAAATTATAAGATATGTAGATATCGAGTTATACATGAATATAATTACCTTATGATAAAGCATGTAAAAACACCTTAAATGATAGAAGAATACCAAGATCTAATTGATCATTCTCCAAATGAGATAAACCCTGCCATTCATCGCATCTTAATTTGTGGCTTCACCTTAGATTTTAGAAATACCATCCCACTGTGCAACAGAAGAATGAACCACCTTTATAATTTAGTTTGATGTTGATTTGAATTTGTTTTGTTGTTCTTTTGGATGAAGTTGCAACCATGATGGAGTGATGGAGATGTGGAAGAAAAAGGAAGAAAAGTGAAATTCATGTTCTGTTCTCCGCACTTAAATTGAGAAGGTTTTGATTTAAATTGAATTAAAGGAATCTTTTCCTATTCTCCTATTAAAACTTCCACTTTTATTTCCTCTTTCTAAATTTCAATTAAATTCCTTAATTGATTTCCTCCTCTTACCCTTATATGATGGAACCAAGCACATTTCAAATGTGCAAATTTTCCAAATAAAAGAAAAACAAATTTTATGCAAATGTTTTATTATTTAAAAAATGTTTAAAATTATATCAATATCGCTTATAGATATATGCAAATATAACTTTTATATATTCAATAAACAATTACCTATAACATTCAAAACATCACATAATTTGACAATAATTAATATTTCATAAATGATAATTAATTTAATATGTTTTCAACATTTTACAAGCAAATTAAATTGGGTGGTTGTCGGACAAATCATAAACACGGTTGTGTAACTCAGAGGTGTGAATCAAGTTAGTGATTAATAATTGTAACGACCTAGAATTTCAATGCTTTGATTAGTGAATATTTAATTAATTTTAAATATTCAATATATAAGATTTATAATGAATATAAACACATTTTTTAATTAATGATGGTGGTGAAATCGTTTCAATGTTTTCTTACCAAATTAGATAGTTTGTAGAAAAATAGAAGACATGGCTGAAGAACGTTTTTCGAAATTTCTACCTTTCGACATCAAAAGTTGATGGGAACATTGTTCATCTTTGTGCACTATATGTACATATATATAAGAGTTAATTTACTAGATAATAATACACTTAGAAATAAATTATCTTATATTGATTTGGATTAGTAAGCAATGTGATGAGACAGTTTTAAATGTAATAAACATTATAATATATATATATATATTAAGTATTGTCACATCATAGGTTCCAATCATTAACTATAATTATCGCTTATCACATCTTCATTAAATATATATATATATATACAAAGAAAGTGATGTGACTATACATAATTATATATATACATATAAAAGAGAGATGTGATTAAATATTATTATATATATTACAAAAGATTTGTGATGTGACTAGATATAATGATGACATAGAAAATTTTCCAATAAATAGCCATATGTTTCTCCATTTCCCTCTTATTTCCACCAACTTTTCTTCCACATTTCAAACTCAAATGGTGTTTTTATTTTTTTGGAACCATGTTAAATTTTAATGGCTACAATATTGTATTTGAGCACTTTTCTAAATTTCTATCATAGCTAAAACAAAATACCCAATCTTTGCATAGCAATTTTCGACCAAGAATTTCAAGTCTAAAAATTATCCTTCTTAGTTTGATCATAACTTCTTCAAAATATCGTAAAAGTGATTCTTTGTTTGCAATAACAGAGAAAAAAATCCAATAACTTTTTCTTTGAGCGCATTTTGAAATTCCATGATTAGGTAGCCCAAAAATCAGTTGCAAAATGACCTATTTTTTGGTTTATTATTGAGAATGCGATGTTTAACTGAAGTTTCTCTATGTGACGACCCGACTTTCTACTCCTAGAAAATCGCATCATCAATTAAGAAAGAAACGGATAGAAGAGGAAACGAAAGAAGAGAAAGAAGAAACAACACTAGAATCTTAACAGCGGAGCGAATAAATTATATTAATAACATAAGTATTTACATAATATACAATATCAATCAGAGATACACAGCATACACATCACATATACTAGACAGTTATAAAGACCTGTCTAGTATTTACAACTTAATACAATCACAACACAGAGAACACATAGCGGAACTATATATCTACAACGCAGAAGCCTCCTGCTCTATTGCTCCTCCATTATTCGTCAAAGCAAACCTGAATCCCTTGGCTACTCGTAAAAATTTGAGTACCCAAGAGTTTAAGAAAACAAAGATCAACTCCTGGTCAAACATGGGCCTGGTGTGAGTAACAGGTTATGGTTGCTTAACTTTAAAAAAAACTTTTTGAAAAGAAAGGTATCACGTAAGACTTCCCATACATAAACATGGAAAAGTTTTTACCTTACGCTAACCAAAACATTTGATAGGAAATCTGGTGATATTATAATAGTGTCTAGGGTTTTCAAGTAAATAAGAAATAGCCGAAATTGTTACATTCATTAAATTCCAGCTACTAGCCACAAAAGTGGGTAATACAATCAAAACTGTTGGCACTTATTGTATTGTGGATTCCATACAACGTACGCGGATTTTCGTTGCCGAAAAACCGAATAGTTATGGGTTTTTAAAAAGAATTTAAGAAAAGAAAAGAGAAGAAGAGAGAAGATAGAAAATAGAGAGAAAAGAAAATAGAAAAGAGAACAGAAAATTTAGAAGAGAGAGAGGAAAGATAATAGAAAACTTTTAAAATAGAAGAAAAAGAGAATAGAACGGAAAAGAAAAATAGAAGAAAATAGGACGGAATAGAAAACAACAGAACAACATCAGAATCTCACAATTCGCAGCGGAACAACATATAATAATAAATGAATAATCTTTAAACAAAGAACTATAGCAGTTATTACATTTTATACATTACATTACAACATATCATCAGAGTGTACAACAACATCATACAACAACAAACAATGCAGCGGAAAAAAGAAATATTATATAAACTAGTAATACGCCATGCCATCCAGCTTGCCTCCAGCAACTCCAGAATATCCAGAATATCCTGATAAACCTTAACTCTTAACTGCCCGTGTGGAAATTGGTGGGCACCCAGAGTTTAGGAAGGAAAACAATAAACTCCGAGTCAGTCATGTGACTGGTGTGAGAACTCAAAACAGTTTATTTACTTTAAAATCAAAATAGAGAAATATTTTTAAAGTCAATTCGCAATGCTTTTAAAAATGAGACTACCATAAGACCTCCTGCCACACACACAATGCAAACGCAGACTTGGAGAAGATTTCTCCTTATGATAGTCAAAGATGCTTGATACGCATTAAAATCAAATCAATTTTGATATTATTATTAGTGCATAGTGTATAAAACGATTTCGAAAGTAGAATATAAATCTTAGCTAGCATAGGTACCATTATATTATGCCTACTAATAGCTACCATATTAGATGGCAGGTTCTACAACTAAAACCGTACAAGTCACATATTGTTTCTTTGGATTTCCAACAAATGGTCAGGCCAAGGAACTTCCCATTGCCACATGAGAATGCCTCTAGAAAGACATCCCCGAGAACCAAACCGGAACTCTGCCAACACAAGGCCGGGTTACCCCTAACTGGGTAACTACTGACACGAGCACGCCATTCCCCGATCGTAAACGACCTTTCTCACGGGATTCCGAAAACCAACAACCACAAAGTAATAAATTCGTAGTAACCACATAGGTTAAATATCTGGGCTCCATACCATGATACCACCTCTATCCAGAAGGAAATGTACATACCCTAAAGGGTGCTACCCCTCATAACCTTGCCGCATCTTTCCTGTTTTGACCATTTCCGGGGTGTGAGGCTCGACGAAGTCACGTCCACGAAAACATACTTTATACAAAAGCCATGCTTTGGGTCAACAAATGATCAACACAATGATCACAAGGATAGACGATCAAATAAACGATCCTATCACAAATAATCAACACAATGATCATTTCAGCATCACTCAGCATGTCACATTACCAAATTGGGAATATATCGCTGATAACATTCAACTACATAACCTCTGAGCACGTACGTCTCAGAGAAGGGTGTTAAGCTAAAAGAATAAATTCTCTGCCACCAACAGAAATATATTTGAAAGAAATCGGCTTTATATCTCAACTTGTAATGTCAGACATACAATCCATACAAGTCTGTTCCGGGCTCGAACAAAACCGAAGGCACTTCTCACGAAGCCCTTGAAATCCGGGTATTCACAATCCCGATCGAATTTCCCATCACTTAGGAGATCTCTATACCAGGAGCTACCCAGTGCAGAGACAATCGATAGGTTATCCTATCGCTTTCGCAAAATACTCGGTCTTCAACACCGATCTTCAATGCAATTCACAACGACGTATCACATATTCGGAATGGGTTATACGACCCCATGGTCCTTTCCCGGTTAACCCGAATAGTGAGCGCTTATTCAAAAATAAGTGTGGCATTCAAATTCAAACAAATCACATCAAATACCCATTCAAAGGGAAATATTGATAGTCGGTTATTGAACTATCAATTGATATGCATACATCACCAGATTCCAAATAATTTTCCAAATTATTTACTTTCCAAAATATCTTTACAAGATATATATTTTTCACACTTCAAAAATAAATCAATATTTATTTTTAACAAATTCCATTTTCATTTATAGATTCCATAATGAATTTATATTCCAAAATATTCATGCATATATGATTTCAACTATCCATTTTCAATTTATCTTCAAAAAGATAAATTCTAAATATTCACTTCATATTGGAAAACATTTCCATACTTATTAAAAATAAGTAATTCACAAATCTTTTTATTTTCAACCTTGGAAAATATTTAATATACTTAAATCGAATTAAGTATATATTTCATTCTTTAAGGAAATCATTCACTTAAACATATTTATTTGGGCCAAAACGAATGTTGCGTAAAACATCGTTACGACGTCCCAAAATCACTAGTATAGGGATTCGAAATTAAGATAGATATATAAATCCCAATACTATACAAAACATTTCCTTTCGGAAATCATTTACTATAACAACAGTGTTATAGTCCACTATTTCCTTCTATTTTTCGAAAACGTCTATTTCAACAATTAACGTTGAAATCTATGGTTTCGAATCTCAACACATTTTAAAACATCGTTAGATCGTTTTAATTCTATTTGAAATATCACATTCAAAACAATTTCTTTAACATCTTATTCACTATTCAAAAACGTGAATATACTTCATTAACAATTTCATCCTTTTATTCATTTTTAATTCAAAGGATTATTCACTATTCAAAAATGTGAATATAACTCCATTAATAGGTTTCAACAATTTACTTATCAAAATAAGTCATTTGCGAATTTATAAAACAACGTTTATAAATTCTATTTCTATTTATTTATAAAAACTTCCTTTTTATAAATTCTTTTATTAACATATTCCAGTTTATAACTCAATTATAAACTAAAAGTTCATATTATAAGTCAAATACTTATAAACGATTATTTTACAAAATCGTTCTTTTAAACTTCATAGTTATAAATCTTATAACTTATAAGATTCAATTATTCATCCTAATATATTCTTTAATAATTTCACAAAACTTATAAATCTTACTATTTATAAATTTCATTTATAACTTCACCATCTATAATTTTATAAATTCCATTCATTTACAAAATTTATTTTCACTTCATTCAAACACTTATAAAAACTCGTTTTATAATGTCAATATTTCAATTTATAAATATCCATTTATAAATCTCTTAATATAAATCAATTTATCTTATTCTTTAAAACGACTTTAATCTCCTTTATTATTTCACCATTTTGATTCATAAAATAATTAAAATTTATAAATCCTATATTTAATCTTTTCACAATAATTTCTAAAATCCCGATTAAACTATTTTATAAACTCAATAGCATCGTATTCTCAAAATTCAGTTTTTAACTGTATTTCACAAAAATCATAATTTTTATAACATTAAAAATTATAACGTTTATTTATTTAAAATGGATCAATTCCAAAATTATTTTATAAAACGTATACTTTCTAAAATCACTTTAAAAATCATTTTAAAATCCCAAAATCTGGGTCCAATGATGCTACACACCAAATAGTCAATCACGACAACAACGATATCATATATCGATATGATAATCAATCAAATATCAAAATATCTGAAATTAAATAAATACTGTTGAGGAATCCAGTTGGATCCCTCCAACCTGTTTTTCTGCATCCAAAAACATTAGCACAATACCAATTTCGCTCCAGTACGAAATTATCGCGGTATATGTTCTTATTAAATATTATCCGCTTAATAACGGTGTAATAGGGTCTCATCCGCTAAAAAAATACGGGAAATCAATCAACTGCAATATATACATATGCCAATATATATATTGATATTATTTATAATACCAATTTCAATGTTTATGAAATATTCGCGGTATATGTTTTTATTAAATAACATCCGCTTACTAACGGCGTATAATGTCTATTTTAACAAACAATAGATATCAATCAACATTCAAACATGCATTCAAATATTTTAAATCTAACTATTTAAAATAAAATCGAAACTAATTCGATTGAGTGAGAAGTTCTCACCTTGATTTTAATTTCCGTTTTAGCGATTTATTTCGAATAAAATTAAACGGACGTTTAATTTTACCCAAAATTCTCACTAACTCCAAACGACTCCAAACCAACTCCATCGCGTAGTGCTCGTCCATACGATTCCAACGCAACTGAGTTTGCATTTTTTCGACCTCCTATGAAAAAGTTATGAATATTTGAAGTTACACGTGTTTATATACATAGATTTATAACATAATTTATAAAACTTATAACCTAACTTCATGCATCCACCGTCCATCACAGATCCAACGGCCCCCCCACCATCTTCCTTCTCACGCGAATGCACAGGTTTAAGGCCGACATCACAACCCATTCAACATCCAACTAAGGTTTCAATTTGCATCCACCTCACTCGACGAAACTCGATCAAACTACCGCCACGCGAAAGCTCTCGACCCAAGCTATGCTCGGCCTGAAGCTCGGCACACTCGGCCCCCCCCCCCCCTTGCACGCAGTTCGAGAATGAACGCGGGCGCTTCCAGCTCCATTTCCCGTTGATTCGCTCCACCATCTTCGATCTTGACCGTTGAGAATGTAGATCTTGATGTGCTCTACATCTTTCTAGTTGAAAGATTCTTGTAAATGTTGATGGATGAAGAGAAAAGAGGAGAAGAAGTTGGGAACACTTCAGCCGTTCATGGGGGCTGGCGGCTAGGGTTTGTTAGGTTATTTTTTTTTTTTTAATTTGTGAGGGAGAGAGGGCAATTTATAGAGTTTTGAACGAACACTATTCATCCGAAAATTCCGAACTCCGATTTAGGCGCCGAAACTGACGTACCTAGGGTTTATCCCGCGTTCCGGACACAATGGAACAGGTTTCGGAAGCTAATTCGGACATCTGTGCGAGTTATGGCTACAAACGCTCAATTTAAATTAAACCGATTTAAGTCGATTTCTAGGCGTTTTAATTTGTACCGGACAAACGGTAAATCCAATTGACTTGAAATTTGAAACCTTACAATAATATCACATTACGGATCCGATGAAATTGGTTTCGTCGAAATCCGAGACTTTTTGAAAAATGGCTATTTTGACTCGCCAAATTTAAATTAAAAATAATTCAATGCGTTTCGAGCTGCCACGATCAAACGATAACTCCGATTGACACGAAATTTGAAATCCGGTAATAACTAACTATTACGGATCCAATGGAACTGGTTTCGTTCAATTCTGAGACTGTTCAAAAATTGACTATTTTTACTAGTCGATTTAATTATTAAAATATTCAATTTTCACAGATTAACTTTTAATTCGATTTAAAAGTTCTAAAATATCATTCTAACTCCAATATGATAAAATAAAATTTTACAAATCATTTTCAATCATATTTAACTCAATTTTCAATTATTTCCATAATTTAACGTATTAAATTATTGATTTAATTATCCAATTAAATCCAAAAATTCAAATAAAAATTTATTCGACTTATAAATTCACTTATTAATATTTAAAATTAATTAAATATTCAAATTTTAATAAATAAAAATTCTAGGTCATTACAATCTTTCCCCCTTAAAAGAATTTCGTTCTCGAAATTACAAGTAAGAAAAGTTACAGAATTTATTAATTTTCCCAAAATTCATAGTTAAACTTCTTACAATAACTTACTAAGTTTTCAAATCATAATTAGTTATCTTTTCAAAAACAACTACTATTGTTTAACTTTCAATTCCAAATCAAAGTTTAAGTTTTCACAAATTTTCCAATTTTCTTAAATATTTTCTAACGCCTTAAATTTTCGGAAAAATTCGCCATAGTCTCCTTTGCGCGGCTCGATCTGAAAAAAAATGACAGTATATATATCACAAATATACATCTCATCAAGTAATGAGGCATCCCGAAGGGAAAAAAATGTAAAAGCACGGTATGTAATCCGAGATATGTACCTTATATTTTATTAGCAAGCATATACGGCTAATATAGCGCAAAAGCGAGCCCCAAATGCGAAGCAAACGCGATCCGCACCTACTAATTACTCAACAAACAACATGAGAACATGCATATAGACAATAGTATCGATATACATCATATAGCAACATAATAACTATATATGCCAACATAGCAAATGAAGTAAAAGCAACAAATGCAAACATCAACCAACTATCACCCAACTAACATCCATAACCAATAAATATTCATTCATATTCTCATTAATATTCAATGAAATGGTTTTCAATTTAAATCACATTTGATTCCTTAACATTGGATGTTATCAACATTCATTCTTATTCAATTTTAATTAGTTTGCATTCACTAATTAAATCCAATTCACGTTCAATTCTGTTCAAATTTATTTACTTTCAATTTGAATTCAATTTACTTTAGCTTTCCATTTCATTAACTACTTAATGAATTATATATAATCACTAACAATCATATAACAACCAAAGTATATTCATTCCAACCAAATTCCTTTGTTTATATTCATTCTCATTCAATTTATTCAACTTCCAACAACATTAGATTTTAATGAATTAACACGTACATCCATTATTTCTTATCAATTTAATTTACATTCAATTGATTAATATTCAATCCATTCATTCAATTCAATTACAAAAGTTGAATTTCATTTATATAACTCAAGTTCATATTCATTTAATCCACTTGATTATTTACTTCGATACCAAAATCAATTCCATTCAACAACACTTAAGTTATATTCCATTTTATAAACATCACTTTTTATTTACAATTCACATTCATAAATATATTCATATAGTTTCACTTCTTATATATATAAGTTTATTTCACAATTGTAATCACTTTAATTATAATTCCATTCTTATAATTATTTTTACTTATACAATTATTCTTCAATTTAGATTATTCAAACATCTAAACAATCAACTTATATACACTTTAATAATTCTGAAAAATTATTTCTTTATATATATAAAATATAATCAAGGTAAAATTATTTCATTTACTCAATTTAAAACAATACTGTGTCGAATTGTTCTGTACAAGTGTTTAGAGATCCCTATCAACAACGTTAATTACTCGTATTAACCAGAATCTATATACCACTCAACAAACCAATCATCACAATATAAAACGATTTCATATTCACTAACAAATACGCTCTCATAGCTATTATTACACTCAAACTCATTCTAGAGTACTGCTGACTCTATCTCTAATGAATTATACACAACAGAACCATGGTTGTCGCTTAACCATATGCTCTGATACCAAATTGTAACGTACGCGGATTTTCGTTGCCGAAAAACCGAATAGTTATGGGTTTTTAAAAAGAATTTAAGAAAAGAAAAGAGAAGAAGAGAGAAGATAGAAAATAGAGAGAAAAGAAAATAGAAAAGAGAACATAAAATTTAGAAGAGAGAGAGGAAAGATAATAGAAAACTTTTAAAATAGAAGAAAAAGAGAATAGAACGGAAAAGAAAAATAGAAGAAAATAGGATGGAATAGAAAACAACAGAACAACATCAGAATCTCACAATTCGCAGCGGAACAACATATAATAATAAATGAATAATCTTTAAACAAAGAACTATATCAGTTATTACATTTTATACATTACATTACAACATATCATCAGAGTGTACAACAACATCATACAACAACAAACAATGCAGCGGAAAAAGAAATATTATATAAACTAGTAATACGCCATGCCATCCAGCTTGCCTCCAGCAACTCCAGAATATCCAGAATATCCTGATAAACCTTAACTCTTAACTGCCCGTGTGGAAATTGGTGGGCACCCAGAGTTTAGGAAGGAAAACAATAAACTCCGAGTCAGTCATGTGACTGGTGTGAGAACTCAAAACAGTTTATTTACTTTAAAATCAAAATAGAGAAATATTTTTAAAGTCAATTCGCAATGCTTTTAAAAATGAGACTACCATAAGACCTCCTTCCACACACACAATGCAAACGCAGACTTGGAGAAGATTTCTCCTTATGATAGTCAAAGATGCTTGATACGCATTAAAATCAAATCAATTTTGATATTATTATTAGTGCATAGTGTATAAAACGATTTTGAAAGTAGAATATAAATCTTAGCCAGCATAGGTACCATTATATTATGCCTACTAATAGCTACCATATTAGATGGCAGGTTCTACAACTAAAACCGTACAAGTCACATATTGTTTCTTTGGATTTCCAACAAATGGTCAGGCCAAGGAACTTCCCATTGCCACATGAGAATGCCTCTGGAAAGACATCCCCGAGAACCAAACCGGAACTCTGCCAACACAAGGCCGGGTTACCCCGATCGTAACTACTGACACGAGCACGCCATTCCCCGATCGTAAACGACCTTTCTCACGGGATCCCGAAAACCAACAACCACAAAGTAATAAATTCGTAGTAACCACATAGGTTAAATATCTGGGCTCCATACCATGATACCACCTCTATCCAGAAGGAAATGTACATACCCTAAAGGGTGCTACCCCTCATAACCTTGCCGCATCTTTCCTGTTTTGACCATTTCCGGGGTGTAAGGCTCGACGAAGTCACGTCCACAAAAACATACTTTATACAAAAGCCATGCTTTGGGTCAACAAATGATCAACACAATGATCACAAGGATAGACGATCAAATAAACGATCCTATCATAAATAATCAACACAATGATCATTTCAGCATCACTCAGCATGTCACATTACCAAATTGGGAATATATCGCTGATAACATTCAACTACATAACCTCTGAGCACGTACGTCTCAGAGAAGGGTGTTAAGCTAAAAGAATAAATTCTCCGCCACCAACAAAAATATATTTGAAAGAAATCGGCTTTATATCTCAACTTGTAATGTCAGACATACAATCCATACAAGTCTGTTCCGGGCTCGAACAAAACCGAAGGCACTTCTTACGAAGCCCTTGAAATCCGGGTATTCACAATCCCGATCGAAGTTCCCATCACTTAGGAGATCTCTATACCAGGAGCTACCCAGTGCAGAGACAATCGATAGGTTATCCTATCGCTTTCGCAAATACTCGGTCTTCAACACCGATCTTCAATGCAATTCACAACGACGTATCACATATTCGGAATGGGTTATACGACCCCATGGTCCTTTCCCGGTTAACCCGAATAGTGAGCACTTATTCAAAAATAAGTGTGGCATTCAAATTCAAACAAATCACATCAAATACCCATTCAAAGGGAAATATTGATAGTCGATTATTGAACTATCAATTGATATGCATACATCACCAGATTCCAAATAATTTTCCAAATTATTTACTTTCCAAAATATCTTTACAAGATATATAATTTTCACACTTCAAAAATAAATCAATATTTATTTTTAACAAATTCCATTTTCATTTATAGATTCCATAATGAATTTATATTCCAAAACATTCATGCATATATGATTTCAACTATCCATTTTCAATTTATCTTCAAAAAGATAAATTCTAAATATTCACTTCATATTGGAAAACATTTCCATACTTATTAAAAATAAGTAATTCACAAATCTTTTTATTTTCAACCTTGGAAAATATTTAATATACTTAAATCGAATTAAGTATATATTTCATTCTTTAAGGAAATCATTCACTTAAACATATTTATTTGGGCCAAAACGAATGTTGCGTAAAACATCGTTACGACGTCCCAAAATCACTAGTATAGGGATTCGAAATTAAGATAGATATATAAATCCCAATACTATACAAAACATTTCCTTTCGGAAATCATTTACTATAACAACAGTGTTATAGTCCACTATTTCCTTCTATTTTTCGAAAACGTCTATTTCAACAATTAACGTTGAAATCTATGGTTTCGAATCTCAACACATTTTTAAACATCGTTAGATCGTTTTAATTCTATTTGAAATATCACATTCAAAACAATTCCTTTAACATCTTATTCACTATTCAAAAACGTGAATATACTTCATTAACAATTTCATCCTTTTATTCATTTTTAATTCAAAGGATTATTCACTATTCAAAAATGTGAATATAACTCCATTAATAGGTTTCAACAATTTACTTATCAAAATAAGTCATTTGCGAATATATAAAACAACGTTTATAAATTCTATTTCTATTTATTTATAAAAACTTACTTTTTATAAATTCTTTTATTAACATATTCCAGTTTATAACTCAATTATAAACTAAAAGTTCATATTATAAGTCAAATACTTATAAACGATTATTTTACAAAATCGTTCTTTTAAACTTCATAGTTATAAATCTTATAACTTATAAGATTCAATTATTCATCCTAATATATTCTTTAATAATTTCACAAAACTTATAAATCTTACTATTTATAAATTTCATTTATAACTTCACCATCTATAATTTTATAAATTCCATTCATTTACAAAATTTATTTTAACTTCATTCAAACACTTATAAAAACTCGTTTTATAATGTCAATATTTCAATTTATAAATATCCATTTATAAATCTCTTAATATAAATCAATTTATATTATTCTTTAAAACGACTTTAATCTCCTTTATTATTTCACCATTTTGATTCATAAAATAATTAAATTTTATAAATCCTATATTTAATCTTTTCACAATAATTTCTAAAATCCCGATTAAACTATTTTATAAACTCAATAGCATCGTATTCTCAAAATTCAGTTTTTAACTGTATTTCACAAAAATCATAATTTTTATAACATTAAAAATTATAACGTTTATTTATTTAAAATGGATCAATTCCAAAATTATTTTATAAAACGTATACTTTCTAAAATCACTTTAAAAATCATTTTAAAATCCCAAAATCTGGGTCCAATGATGCTACACACCAAATAGTCAATCACGACAACAACGATATCATATATCGATATGATAATCAATCAAATATCAAAATATCTGAAATTAAATAAATACTGTTGAGGAATCCAGTTGGATCCCTCCAACCTGTTTTCCTGCATCCAAAAACATTAGCACAATACCAATTTCGCTCCAGTACGAAATTATCGCGGTATATGTTCTTATTAAATATTATCCGCTTAATAACGGCGTAATAGGGTCTCATCCGCTAAAAAAATACGGGAAATCAATCAACTGCAATATATACATATGCCAATATATATATATTGATATTATTTATAATACCAATTTCACTGTTTATGAAATATTCGCGGTATATGTTTTTATTAAATAACATCCGCTTACTAACGGCGTATAATGTCTATTTTAACAAACAATAGATATCAATCAACATTCAAACATGCATTCAAATATTTTAAATCTAACTATATAAAATAAAATCGAAACTAATTCGATTGAGTGAGAAGTTCTCACCTTGATTTTAATTTCCGTTTTAGCGATTTATTTCGAATAAAATTAAACGGACGTTTAATTTTACCCAAAATTCTCACTAACTCCAAACGACTCCAAGCCAACTCCATCGCGTAGCTCGTCCATACGATTCCAACGCAACTGAGTTTGCATTTTTTCGACCTCCTATGAAAATGTTATGAATATTTGAAGTTACACGTGTTTATATACATAGATTTATAACATAATTTATAAAACTTATAACCTAACTTCATGCATCCACCGTCCATCACAGATCCAACGGCCCCCCCACCATCTTCCTTCTCACGCGAATGCACAGGTTTAAGGCCGACATCACAACCCATTCAACATCCAACTAGGGTTTCAATTTGCATCCACCTCACTCGACGAAACTCGATCAAACTACCGCCACGCGAAAGCTCTCGACCCAAGCTATGCTCGGCCTGAAGCTCGGCACACTCGGCCCCCCCTTGCACGCAGTTCGAGAATGAACGCGCGCGCTTCCAGCTCCATTTCCCGTTGATTCGCTCCACCATCTTCGATCTTGACCGTTGAGAATGTAGATCTTGATGTGCTCTACATCTTTCTAGTTGAAAGATTCTTGTAAATGTTGATGGATGAAGAGAAAAGAGGAGAAGAAGTTGGGAACACTTCAGCCGTTCATGGGGGCTGGCGGCTAGGGTTTGTTAGGTTTTTTTTTTTTTTTAATTTGTGAGGGAGAGAGGGCTATTTATAGAGTTTTGAACGAACACTATTCATCCGGAAATTCCGAACTCCGATTTAGGCGCCGAAACTGACGTACCTAGGGTTTATCCCGCGTTTCGGACACAATGGAACAGGTTTCGGAAGCTAATTCGGACATCTGTGCGAGTTATGGCTACAAACGCTCAATTTAAATTAAACCGATTTAAGTCGATTTCTAGGCGTTTTAATTTGTACCGGACAAACGGTAAATCCAATTGACTTGAAATTTGAAACCTTACAATAATATCACATTACGGATCCGATGAAACTGGTTTCGTCGAAATCCGAGACTTTTTGAAAAATGGCTATTTTGACTCGCCAAATTTAAATTAAAAATAATTCGATGCGTTTCGAGCTGCCACGATCAAACGATAACTCCGATTGACACGAAATTTGAAATCCGGTAATAACTAACTATTACGGATCCAATGGAACTGGTTTCGTTCAATTCTGAGACTGTTCAAAAATTGGCTATTTTTACTAGTCGATTTAATTATTAAAATATTCAATTTTCACAGATTAACTTTTAATTCGATTTAAAAGTTCTAAAATATCATTCTAACTCCAATATGATAAAATAAAATTTTACAAATCATTTTCAATCATATTTAACTCAATTTTCAATTATTTCCATAATTTAACGTATTAAATTATTGATTTAATTATCCAATTAAATCCAAAAATTCAAATAAAAATTTATTCGACTTATAAATTCACTTATTAATATTTAAAATTAATTAAATATTCAAATTTTAATAAATAAAAATTCTGGGTCGTTACAATACAATGGCAGGGCTACTTGGGTACCGCCCGTCACAGTACGTGGCCTAGATCATTGTACCGAGGAGTACGCCTACTCCCCTGCAACACAAGGACGGAACCATTTCTTACTGAACAGTTCCAAACAAGACAACCCCACAATTTTTTGCAACCAACTGCCCACACAGCCGAATATAAAGGGACTTCTAGATAGGGATCAATCTCGCTCTCCAGTGGGAGCTATCCACGAAGCCTTGTTGCACCTCTCCTGTTTTAGCCATTCCCGCTTGATGAGGCTTGATGCTGCGATTACCTTTAGAGAACACATCTCCTAGAATGCTCATCGTCCACCTGACGATGTTCAGAAAGCATTCAATCCATACAAGTTCGTTCCGGGTTCGAACGAAACCGAAGGCATTATCTCGTTACACTCATTTTGGAATCACCCTCAGAGTTAACGACGATAACCCTTGCACTCTGAATCTTCATCTCGAACCTATAAGTACTCGTTCCGTCAAACTCATCACGGAATCACCCCCAGAGTTATACTGACGTATAGTTCTTACACCTCGAGTCTTCACTCTTCACATAAGATTCACGACCTATCGTTAATTTGGATCGATGTGGTTTTCGGATATCTAAGTATGGAAACCCGATCCAGGTCTCATCGAAATCCAAAACATGTCTTTTAGGTCCAAGTTGTTTTAAATGTTTAAAACAATTCAATTCAATATTATCTATATACACACAGATAGATAATACACAACATCACAAAAGATAATCCACATTATCATTACCAACCGATAATTCATATCATCAACTCAATGCAACCATAGCTTCCAAATCACACAACATCATTTATCTCATAACTGAGATTTCAACCATTCAGGGTAATAAATATCAAACATCATTCATAAGCAGTTACTTATTAATCCAATCTATAATTAATTTAATGAATTAAATTAATCACCTCTTCCCTAAATTAATTTAAAATGAAATAAATTAATTAATCATCCATATAAATCTTGCTTACATTCCTTAATTAATTATAAATCAGGTAATTAATTACTCTCAACAAATTATCCTAATTAATCATCTTGATTAATTATACTTAATTACATTCAAGTAATTACCCTTCAATTAATTTCACAAATTAATTAATCTAAACCAAATTCAGTAATTAACCTATAATTACTTTATTAATTAATTATAATTAATTACATTAATCCTTAATTAATTACGTTAATTAATTCCTTCATTGATTAATTGTTCTTATTAATCCATCCTTAGTTATATCATTAATTATATAAATTAATGATCACAATTTACTTTATTTTATAATTACCCTATTTAAATTAATTATCAATTGTCAATATTGATTTATCACATTAAGTAATTAATTGCATTAAATTAATTACATCTATTTATTTCCTTCAAGTAACTCAATTGTCAAAACCTAAATTAATTACTCTAAGTAATTAATTATTAATGCTTCCTTAAGTAATTATTCAATCATACATATTAATTACACAAATTAATTGATTTCCAAAACTCCTTCACTATTCAAGTATTCATTAATTAAATTACATCAAGTAATTTATCTTCTTAATTACTTCACTAAGTAATTATTCATTTCTAATTACATTGGTAATTACTTCTCAAATCAACCAGTGATTAAATTAATTAAACTTAATTAATTAACTTAACTAATCAAAAATAACTTAATTAATTACAATCAATAATTAATTTTCTTAATTACTTTCATTAAGTAATTTACTTAAACAATTCTCAAATGATTATCTTTAAATTAATTAATACAATTAATCATTAAAATTAATTACATTAATTAATTATAAAATAATATTAAGTTAATGACCTTCATTAACCCATAACAAAACTTTAATTATTTTTATTTTTCCAAAGTAATTAATTGAATTAATCAATACTAATTCTTTACTTATAAAACTCATTAAATTAATCAAGTGATAATTAAAAACTTAATTGGTTATTAATTACTTGATTAATAAATTCAATTCATTAACTAAATTAATCAAATCTTATTTAATTAATTTCTAAATCACACTTTAATCAAGTTTAATTAACTTACTTAATCTTTTATTAATTAAATAAACCCTTAATTATTTAATTAATACCCTAATTATTAATTAATTAAATTAATTAACTATAAACTTAATTACCTTGATCAGATAATTATTAAGTTCAAAACAATTTAATGAAAATCATTAACCTCATTAATGATTTAATTACCATTATCAAAGTAATTTAAAAATAATTTGCTTTTAAATTTTCTCTAAATTCCATTTTAAATTAAAATTAAAATGAAATCAAATTTAAACAAGATTCAATTACTAAACACTTTTTATTTCATATTAAAGAATTACTTAAGCTATTTTATAAATAGTTTAACCCATAATCAATTTAAATAAAATTTAAATTATACTTTAAATATTCATGTGATTTTAAAACATTCAAATTAAAATCTTATTTCATTTCAATCCAGAATTCAAATTATGTTTCCAGATTCAGGTTTAAAAATTTAAATTTAAAATCCTGTTTTAAATTTCATTTCAGATTTATAAAAACATATGTTATAAAATAATAAAATATACAAACTTAATTATAACATTTGAATTTTATCAACCTATTTCCTTTTTGAAATTTCAGATTCAAATTCAAATTTTAAATCCAGGATTTCAAATTCAGATTTAACTAAAAATTTAAATCTTGTTTTTAAAAATCTATTTTCAGATATAAAAATCACTTTATATAAAACTTTGCAGGTTTTAGTGTTTAAATTATTTTATTTTGCAAATCTTGTTTATTCAAAATCTGGAGTTCAAACCTATTTGAATTTATAATTCAATCTTGCATTAAGTTTAGATTTAAACTTGCCTTGCTTATTTTTAAATTTAGTTTTAAAAAATTTGAAAACCTGAAACTGTTCAGGCTACAGAAAACAAAACACTGCAACCAAAAACTACCCGAGCTCAAAACTGATTTACTTCGAGTCACCTTCCACCTAACTTCGAGTCACACCCTCAAGCTACTCGAGTCTTTCCCCTACAACTTACAGAAGACCAAAACCCCTTCCAAAATGACCTCTGTGCACATGCACATAACCATGGGCCAATTTCGATCATCAGTGATGATCATCCACCTCCATAAACCCTCTCTTGAATCAAATATGACCACCAAAACATCAGAAAATCTTTCATTACCCAAAATCAAAGTCCAGCCTCCTTTATAAACCTGGAAACACAGTGCTGACCAAAACCCAAATCCTATCAACGGCATGTTCACCACCCTCCGACCATCGTTAGGGCTACAATTTCGTCTAGTACCTCCTCTAGGGACCAGCAAACAATCCTTAGAGTTGCTAAACACTCGATCAAATATTGAGAGGGAACGAGCCTATTTGCTAACAGCTTCAAACATTAAGGTTACAGAACAAATTTGTCCACCGCTGACTCTATATCAATTTGATCACCGTATATCTATTTTTCCTTGATTTCCTGATCTCCCATCTACCATCTACCATCATACAAAAACATGAACCCCAAATTCACCTGAAACATCAGAGACACTCCAAAACCAAACTTTAGGTTAAAACATCAATGCACAGTCAAACCCCATTTAGAACTTATGATTTTATATTTAAAAATCATGAATTTTTCTAAGGTTTTGATTTGTATAACCGAATTGCACAATCATCAAGTTTAAATTTTAAACAGAGTCTTGAGTTTCACTTTTAAACTGGTCTTCCAGAGCAATTCAATTTCTAATTAAGTTAAATAAATTTTTAAAATCTAGTTTATACCAAACAAACAAATATTGTTTAAATCCTAAGTCATAAGATTTAATAGATAAAGCAAGATGAATTTAAAATAGGAAACATGATTGAAATTTTAGGGCAGGGATCTTATACAGGCAGTACAAATTTAACAATATCACACATCACAAATGCATAGGAGATTTTCAACATATATACAAAAAAACAACTTATTTAAAACATGATTAACAACCTTATTTGCCTTAATTTTTTTTTAAAAGAAGTGTTACTCACCTTATACTCAGAAGAACAGAGCACCATTGATTTAGAAAAAATTTGAAATCCTGTCTTTTAAATGCAGCAGTGTTATGCTAATGGAAATGAAGTGCTACTGCTTCTTATCATGTAACAGCCTGCAAATCCATACCCCTTGAATCAACACTATTCTACCTAAATCAACTCAAGTTGTACAGAAATACGACCCATTTGGGTTAAAGAAGAAGAGGTAGAAGAAGAAAATAGAAAACAACAGCAGAATCTAACCATCGCAGCGGAACACAATATAATAGATAATAAATAATCTTAACTCAACATCAAATATTTCGGTTTATATATTACATCATCAGAGTACATCAATCACAGCTCAACATCAATATCATACAATGGATACACAACTCAAACAATGGAATATATATATATATATATAATAACAAGTACGAGAGTACGTATCGTCATCCAGCTCGTCTCTTGAGCTTCACAGCATCATAACCTGTATTCTATAATACTCGGTCTGACCCGAGCATTACAGTTAAATAACACCCGAGTCAGTCTGGAATACCAGCGTGAGAAAACCACACCCAATTGATTATTAAAGTTTCAAAAATCCTTTGAAAACAAAAGCATCTCGTAAGACCACGCCACAAATAAACATGTTGGGTTTTTACCTTACGATAGCTAAAACAATTTTTTTATAGAAATCCTCCGATATTATAATAGGGTCTGTAACGACCCAAGTTTTTAGTAATTAAAATTCGAATATTTAATTAATTTTAAATATTAATAAGTGAATTTATAAGTCAAATAAATTTTATTTTGAATAATTGGATTTAATTGAATAATTAAATCGATAATTTAATATGTGAAAATACAGAAATAATTGAAAATTGAGTTAAATATGATTGAAAATGATTTGTAAAATTTTATTTTATCATATTGGAGCTAGAACGATATTTTAGAACTTTTAAAATCGAATTAAAAGTTTATTTGTGAAAATTGAATATTTTAATATTAAATCGACTAGTGAAAATATTCAATTTTTGAACAGTCTCAGAATTGGACGAAACTAGTTCCATTGGATCCGTGATAGTTATTTATTATTGGAATTCAAATTTCGTAGCAATCGGAGTTATCGTTTGATCGTGGCAGCTCGAAACGCATCGAATTGTTTTTTATATTAATTTGGCGAGTTAATATAGCCATTTTTCAAAAAGTCTCGGATTTCGACGAAACCAGTTTCATCGGATCTGTAATGTGATATTATTGTAAGTTTTCAAATTTCGTGTCAATTGGATTTACCGTTTGTCCGGTACAAATTAAAACGCCTAGAAAATCGTTTAAATCGGTTTAATTCAAATTGAACGTTTATTGCCATAACTCGCACAGATGTACGAATTAGCTTCCAAAACCTATTCTGTTGTATCCGGAACGCGGGGTAAACCCTAGAAACGCTGGTTACGGTGCATGAATCGGAGTTCGGAATTTCCGGAATGAATAGTGTCGTTCGTTCTTCTATAAATAGCCCTCTTTCTCTCTCTAAATAAAAAAAAGAAAAAAAATAAACCTAACCCTAATAAACTGCAGCCGCCACGATAGAAACCAAAGGCCAGAAATTTATGATCTTCATCTCCAAATCTCTTCAAATCCGTGAAGCAATTCAAGAAGTGTTCAACTGCGAAGTTATAGAGCACATCGAGATCTTCGTGTTCAACGGTGGAGATCGAGATTGGAGCTATGGATCAACGGGAAAATGGTGATGAAGGCAATGCGTTGCGTGCGTGTTTTCCAAGGAAGGAGGAGTCCGAGTTGGCCTATGCTCTGGCCGAGCATGGAGTGGAAGGCGCTCTTCAATATGGCGCTATCTGATCGTCACTAAAGTCGTCGTGGTGGTCGAATTTCTTAACCCTAATATTGATGTAGTGGGTTTCTTTTGCACGGCCTGGAGATGTTGCATACGTGAAGATGAAGATGAGCAAGGAGAGGCCTGATGTTGTTGGGCAGGAGATCCTACGGCTCTGAATTGATTTAGGTTTAAAATTAATTAAAAGTTGTAAATAATTGTTTATTAAATTCGTGTAAACTTGTTAAATGCATATCTTTTTCGTACGAGGTCGAAAACGCGTGATAGCAGTTGCGTTGGAATCGTATGGACGAGCACTACGCGATGCAATTAGATTGGAGTCGTTTGGAGTTAGTGAGAATTTTGGGTTATTCGAAATAAATCGCTAAAACGAAATTAAAATCAAGGTGAGAACTTCTCACTCAATCGAATCAGTTTCGATTTTAATTTTAAATAGTTATATTTAAAATATTTGAATGCATGTTTGAATGATGATTGTTATCTATTGATTGTTAAATTAGACATTATGCGCCGTTAGTAAGCGGATGTTATTTATTAAAAACATATACCGCGAATATTTCATAAACAGTGAAATTGGTATTATATATAATAGCAATATATATATATGTATATATATAAATATATATATATATATATATTGGCATATGTATATATTGGAGTTATTGATTTCCCGCATTTGTATAGCAGATGAGACCCTATTGCGCCGTCTATTAAGCGGATAATATTTTAAATCCCATATACCGCGATAATTCCGTACTGGAGCGGAATTGGTATTGTGCTAATGTTTGTGGATGCAGGAAACAGGTTGGAGGGATCCAACTGGATTCCTCAACAGTATTTATTTGATTTCAGATATTTTGATATTTGATGGATTATCATATCGATATATGATATCATTGTTGTCGTGATTGACTATTTGGTGTGTAGCATCATTGGTCCAAATTTTAGAATTTTAAAATGTTTTTAAAGTGATTTTTGAAAGTATACGTTTATAAAATATTTTGGAATTGATTCATATTAAATAAATAAACGTATAAATTTTAATGTTATAAAATAGTGTAAATCGGGATTTCTGAATTTATTATAAAAAGTTTAAAATTAGGATTTATGAAATTTGATTATTTAATAAATCATAATGGTGATTTATATAAGAAATTTATAAATTGATATTTATAAATTAAAGTATTGGAATTATAAAAGGAGTTTTTATAAGTGCTAGAATGAATTGTGAATGAACTTCATAATTGAATGAAATTTATAAAATTATAAACGGTGAAGTTATGAAAGGAATTTTATAAGCAGCAGGTTTATAAAATTTGCAAAGTTATTAAAAGAATGGTTTTGGATAAATAAATAAATCTTATAAGTTATAAGATTTATAATTTGGGAAGTTAAAGGAAGAATTTTGCAAAGAAATAAATTATAAGTGTTTAACTTATAATATGGACTTTTGGTTCATAATAGAGATATAAAGTGAATAGGTTAATAAAGAAAATTTATAAGGAAAGATGTTATAAGATAAATAGAAATGGAATTTGTAAACGTTGTTTTATAAATTCGAAAACGACTTATTTTGATAAGTAAATTGTTATAACTTATTTATGGAGTTATATTCACGTTTTTGTACTGTGAATAATCCTTTAAAATGAAATGTATAGAAATGATGAAATTGTTAACGTAGTATATTCACGTTTTTGAATAGTGTATAATATGTTAAAGAAATTGTTTTGAATGTGATGTTTTAAATAGAATTAAAACGTTCTAACGATGTTTTAAATTGCATTAAGATTCGAAACCATAGATTTCAACATTCATTGTTGAAATTGACGTTTTCGAGAAATAGAAGGAAATGGTGGACTATAACACTGTTTTATAGTAAATGATTTCCGAAAGGAAATGTTTTGTATAGTATTGGGATTTATATATCTATTTTAATTTCGAATCCCTATACTAGTGATTTTGGGTTGTCGTAACGATGTTTTACGCAACATCCGTTTTGACCCAAATAAATATGTTTAAGAGCATGTTTACCTTAAAGAATGAAATATATACTTAATTTCGATTTAAGTATATTGAATATTTTCCAAGAGTTGAAAATAAAAAGATTTGTGATTTTCTTATTAAATAAGTATGGAAATGTTTTCCAATATAAAGTGAATATTAGAGAATTTATCTTTTTAAGGATAAATTGAAATGAATAATTGAAATCGTATATACATGGATATTTTGGAATGAAAATTCACAATGGAATTTATAAAAGAATGGGGAAATTTGTTTAAAAATAAATATTGATTTATTTTTGAAGTGTGAAAATTAAATATCTTGTAAAGATATTTTTGGGAAATAAATAATTTGGAAAATTATTTGGAATCTAGTGATGTGTGCATATCCATTGATAGTTCAATAACCGACTATCAATATATACCTTTGAAAGGTATTTGTGGTGATTTGTTGAATTTGAATGCTACACTTATTTTTAAATTATTGCGCTCGTTATTCGGATTACCCATTCCGAATAGTGATACGACGTAATGGATAGCATCGAAGATCGGTGTTGAAGACCCGTATTTGCGAGAGCGATAGGATGACCTATCGATTGACTCTGCACCGAGTTGCTCCGGTATTGAGTTCTCCATATGTGATGGGAAATCCGATCAGGATTGTGGATATCCGGATTGCAAGGACTTCTTTGTAAGTGCCTTCGGTTCTGTTCGATCCCGGAACAGACTTGTATGGATAGTATGTCTGACATTACAAATTGAGATATAAAGCTGATTTCTTTCAAATATATTTCTGTTGGTGGCGGAGAATTTATTCTTTTAGCTTAACACCCTTCTCTGAGACGTACGAGCTCAGAGGTTATGTAGTTGAAGGTTATCAGCAATATATTCCCAATTTGGTAATGTGACATGTTGAGTGTTGCTGTGAAATGATCATTGTGTTGATTATTTGTGATAGGATCATTTGTTTGATCGTCTATCTTGGTGATCATTTCTACGATCATTTGTTGACCCAAAGCATGTCTTTTGAATAAAGTATGTTTTTGTGGACGTGACTTCGTCGAGCCTCACACCCCGAGAATGGTCAAAACAGGAAAGATGCGGCAAGGTTATAAGGGGTAGCGCCCTTTAGGGTATGTGCATTTCCTTCTGGAAAAGGGTGGTATCATGGTATGGAGCCCAGATACTTACTCATGTTGAAAACGCTTTATGATTGTGTGAATTGATTACGAGCGCTCGGTTAAAGTTCCCAAAGGACCGGGGGATGGCATACTCGGTCAGTTGTTACTCAGTTAGGGGTAACCCGGCCTTGTGTTGGTAGAGATCCGGTTTGGTTCTCGGGGATGTCCTTCCAGAGGCATTCTCATGTGGCAATGGGATGTTCCTTGGCCTGATCATTCGTTGGAAATCCAAAGAAACAATACGAGACTTGTACGGTTTTAGTTGTATAACCTGCTATGGAATGTGGCGGTAACCTGCTATTGAACATAGTTAGCTATAGTAGGCATAGTTCGAAATGTCTATGCTGGCTAAGATTTATATTCTACCTTCGAAATAAATTTTTCCTACACTATGCACTAGTAATAATAACAAATGTTCTTTTAATGCGTATCAAGCATCTTTGACTATCATAAGGAGAAATCTCCTCTGATTCTGCGTTTGCATTGTGTGTGTGTGCGGAAGGCCTTATGGTAGTCTCATTTTTAAAAAGCATTGCGAATTGACTTTAAAAATATTCCTATATTTTGATTTTAAAGATAAATAAACTGTTTTGAGTTCTCACACCAGTCACATGACTGACTCGGAGTTTATTGTTTTCCTACCTAAACTCTGGGTGCCCACCAATTTTCACACGGGCAGTTAAGAGTTAGGTTTATCAGGATATTCTGGATATTCAGGAGTTGCTGGAGGCAAGATGGATGACATGGCGTATTACTAGTTATATAGTATTTCTTTTTCCGCTGCACTGTTTGTTGCTGTACACTCTGATGTAATGAAATGAAATGTAATGTAATGTAATAACTGATATAGTTCTTTGTTTAAAGATTATTCATTTATCTATTATAAGTTGTTCCGCTGCAAATTATGAGATTCTGTTGTTGTTCTGTTGTTCTGTTCCGTTCTATTTTCTATTTTCTTTTCTCTCTATCTTTTCCCTCTTCTTCTCTCTCTTTCTTTTTCTTAAACCCTAAAGATTCGGGAGTTCGTTCCTCTTTGGCTGGATTGTTGTGGAAGTTGCCAGCTCAAAGGAGTTCGGATTTTCGGGTCTTTACATCTGGTATTAGAGTATATGGTTAAGCGACAACCATGGTTCTGTTGGGTATTACTCATTAGAGATAGAGTCAGTAGTACTCTAGAATGAGTTGAGTGTAATAATAGATATGAGAGCGTATTTGTTAGTGAATATAAAATTGTTTTATATTGTGATGATTGGTTTATTGAGTGGCATATGAACTTTCGTCAGCACGGTATGCACAACTATGCCGAAGGGGTTTTATAAACACTTGAATAGAACAATTCGACACATTATTGTTTTAAATTGGGTAAATGAAATAATTTTACCTTGAGTATATTTTATATATAAAGAAATAATTTTTCAGAATTATTAAAGTGTATATAAGTAGATTGTTTAGTTGTTTGAATAATCTAAATAAAAGAATAATTGTATAAGCAAATGAATTATAAGAATTGAATTATAATTAAAGTAATTTACAATTGTGAAATAAACTTATATATATATATATATATATATATATAAGAAGTGAAACTAATGAATATATTTATGAATATGAGTTGTAAATAAAAATGAATTTAAAGTAAATGGAAATTCAACTTGAAATGATTAACTAATTGAATGTAAATCAATTAAATGTAAATAATTGATAGGAAGTAATGAATATAAGTGTTAATTCATTAAAATCTAATGTTATTGGAAATTGAATAGTTGAATAAAAATTAATTAATTAACCAATTGAAAGCAAAGGAATTTGGTTGTAATTAATATACATTGATTGTTATATGATTGTTAGTTGATTGTATATAATTCATTAAGAACTAATGAAATTGAAAGCTAAAGTAATTGAAATTCAATTGGAAGTTAAGTGAATCTTAAATAGAATTGAATTTGATTTGGAAGTGAACCAACTTGAATATAAATTAGTGAATATAAACTAATTGAAAATGAATGTTAGTAAACATCCACTGTGAAAGAATCAAATGTGATTTAAATTGAAAACCCATTTCATTGAATATTAATGGGAATATGAATGAATATTTATTGGTTATGAATTTTTGGATTATAGTTGGTTGATGGTTTAATATATTGCTTTTATTGCATTTGCTATGTTGACATATATAGTTATTATGTTGCTATATGTTGTGTATTGATACTATTTTCATATATACATGGTTCTCATGTTGTTTGTTGAGTGTTTAGTAGGTGCAGATCGCGTTTGCTTCGCATTTGGAGCTCGCTTTCGCGCTATATTAGCCATATATGCTTGCTAATAAAATATAAGGTACATATCTCGGATTAAATATCGAACTTTTATACTTTTTTCCCTGCGGGATGCCTCATTACTTGATGAGATGTATATTTGTGATATATATACTGTCATTTTTTTTTCGGATCGAGCCGCGCAAAGGAGACTATGGCGAATTTTTTCGAAAATTTAAGGCGTTAGAAAAATTTGAGAAAATTGGGAAAATTTTGAAAATTTTAATTTTGATTTGGAATTGAAAGTTAAACAATAGTAGTTGTTTTTGAAAAGATAACTAAGTATGATTTGAAAACTTAGTAAAGTTATTGTAAGAAATTTAACTATGGATTTTGGAAAGTTAATGCATTCTGTAATTTTTCTTACTTGATAATTTCGAGGACGAAATTCTTTTAAGGGGGGAAGATTGTAACGACCCAAGATTTTTAGTAATTAAAATTAGAATATTTAATTAATTTTAAATATTAATAAGTGAATTTATAAGTCAAATAAATTTTATTTTGAATAATTGGATTTAATTGAATAATTAAATCAATAATTTAATATGTGAAAATACAGAAATAATTGAAAACTGAGTTAAATATGATTGAAAATGATTTGTAAAATTTTATTTTATCATATTGGAGCCAGAACGATATTTTAGAACTTTTAAAATCGAATTAAAAGTTTATTTGTGAAAATTGAATATTTTAATATTAAATCGACTAGTGAAAATAGTCAATTTTTGAACAGTCTCAGAATTGGATGAAACTAGTTCCATTGGATCCGTAATCGTTAGTTATTATTGGATTTCAAATTTCGTAGCAATCGGAGTTATCGTTTGATCGTGGCAGCTCGAAACGCATCGAATTGTTTTTTATATTAATTTGGCGAGTTAAAATAGCCATTTTTCAAAAAGTCTCGGATTTCGACAAAACCAGTTTCATCGGATCTGTAATGTGATATTATTTTAAGTTTTCAAATTTCGTGTCAATTGGATTTGCCGTTTGTCCGGTACAAATTAAAACGCCTAGAAAATCGTTTAAATCAGTTTAATTCAAATTGAACATTTATTGCCATAACTCGCACAGATGTTCGAATTAGCTTCCGAAACCTGTTCCATTGTGTCCGGAACGCGGGGTAAACCCTAGAAACGCTGGTTACGGAGCGTGAATCGGAGTTCGGAATTTCTGGAATGAATAGTGTCGTTCGTTCTTCTATAAATAGCCCTCTCTCTCTCTAAATAAAATAAAAAATAAAAAAAGAATAAACCTAACCCTAATAAACTGCAGCCGCCACCATAGAAACCAAAGGCCAGAAATTTATGATCATCATCCCCAAATCTCTTCAAATCCGTGAAGCAATTCAAGAAGTGTTCAACTGCGAAGTTATAGAGCACATCGAGATCTTCGTGTTCAACGGTGGAGATCGAGATTGGAGCTATGGATCAACGGGAAAATGGTGATGAAGGCAATGCGTTGCGTGCGCGTTTTCCAAGGAAGGAGGAGGCCGAGTTGGCCTATGCTCAGGCCGAGCATGGAGTGGAAGGCGCTCTTCAACATGGCGCTATCTGATCGTCACTAAAGTCGTCGTGGTGGTCGAATTTCTTAACCCTAATATTGATGTAGTGGGTTTCTTTTGCACGGCCTGGAGATGTTGTGTACGTGAAGATGAAGATGAGCAAGGAGCGGCCTGATGTTGTTGGGCAGGAGATCCTACGGCTCTGAATTGATTTAGGCTTAAAATTAATTAAAAGTTGTAAATAATTGTTTATTAAATTCGTGTAAACTTGTTAAATGCATATCTTTTTCATACGAGGTCGAAAATGCGCGAAACCAGTTGCATTGGAATCGTATGGACGAGCACAACGCGATGCAAATAGATTGGAGTCGTTTGGAGTTAGTGAGAATTTTGGGTAAAATTAAACGTCCGTTTAATTTTATTCGAAATAAATCGCTAAAACGAAATTAAAATCAAGGTGAGAACTTCTCACTCAATCGAATCAGTTTCGATTTTAATTTTAAATAGTTATATTTCAAATATTTGAATGCATGTTTGAATGATGATTGTTATCTATTGATTGTTAAATTAGACATTATGCGCCGTTAGTAAGCGGATGTTATTTATTAAAAACATATACCGCGAATATTTCATAAACAGTGAAATTGGTATTATATATAATAGCAATATATAAATATTGACATATGTATATATTGGAGTTATTGATTTCCCGCATTTGTATAGAGGATGAGACCCTATTGCGCCGTCTATTAAGCGGATAATATTTTAAATCCCATATACCGCGATAATTCCGTACTGGAGCGGAATTGGTATTGTGCTAATGTTTGTGGATGCAGGAAAGAGGTTGGAGGGATCCAACTTGATTCCTCAACAGTATTTATTTGATTTCAGATATTTTGATATTTGATGGATTACCATATCGATATATGATATCATTGTTGTCGTGATTGACTATTTGGTGTGTAGCATCATTGGTCCAAATTTTGGAATTTTAAAATGTTTTTAAAGTGATTTTTGAAAGTATACGTTTATAAAATATTTTGGAATTGATTCATATTAAATAAATAAACTATAAATTTTAATGTTATAAAATAGTGTAAATCGGGATTTCTGAATTTATTATAAAAAGTTTAAAATTAGGATTTATGAAATTTGATTATTTAATAAATCATAATGGTGATTTATATAAGAAATTTATAAATTGATATTTATAAATTAAAGTATTGGAATTATAAAATGAGTTTTTATAAGTGTTAGAATGAATTGTGAATGAATTTCATAATTGAATGAAATTTATAAAATTATAAACGGTGAAGTTATGAAAGGAATTTTATAAGCAGTAGGTTTATAAAATTTGCAAAGTTATTAAAAGAATGGTTTTGGATAAATAAATAAATCTTATAAGTTATAAGATTTATAATTTGGGAAGTTAAAGGAACGATTTTGCAAAGAAATAAATTATAAGTGTTTAACTTATAATATGGACTTTTGGTTCATAATTGAGATATAAAGTGAATAGGTTAACAAAGAAAATTTATAAAGAAAGATGTTATAAGATAAATAGAAATGGAATTTACAAACGTTGTTTTATAAATTCGCAAACGACTTATTTTGATAAGTAAATTGTTATAACTTATTTATGGAGTTATATTCACGTTTTTGAACTGTGAATAATCCTTTAAAATGAAATGTATAGAAATGATGAAATTGTTAACGTAGTATATTCACGTTTTTGAATAGTGTATAATATGTTAAAGAAATTGTTTTGAATGTGATGTTTTAAATAGAATTAAAACGATCTAACGATGTTTTAAATTGCATTAAGATTCGAAACCATAGATTTCAACATTCATTGTTGAAATTGACGTTTTCGAGAAATAGAAGGAAATGGTAGACTATAACACTGTTGTTATAGTAAATGATTTCCGAAAGGAAATGTATTGTATAGAATTGGGATTTATATATCTATTTTAATTTCGAATCCCTATACTAGTGATTTTGGGTTGTCGTAACGATGTTTTACGCAACATCCGTTTTGACCCAAATAAATATGTTTAAGAGCATGTTTACCTTAAAGAATGAAATATATACTTAATTTCGATTTAAGTATATTGAATATTTTCCAAGAGTTGAAAATAAAAAGATTTGTGAATTTCTTACTAAATAAGTATGGAAATGTTTTCCAATATAAAGTGAATATTAGAGAATTTATCTTTTTAAGGATAAATTGAAATGAATAATTGAAATCGTATATGCATGGATATTTTGGAATGAAAATTCACTATGGAATTTATAAAAGAATGGGGAAATTTGTTTAAAAATAAATATTGATTTATTTTTGAAGTGTGAAAATTATATATCTTGTAAAGATATTTTTGGGAAATAAATAATTTGGAAAATTATTTGGAATCTGGTGATGTGTGCATATCCATTGATAGTTCAATAACCGACTATCAATATATACCTTTGAAAGGTATTTGTTGTGATTTTTTGAATTTGAATGCTACACTTATTTTTAAATTATTGCGCTCGTTATTCGGATTACCCATTCCGAATAGTGATACGACGTAATGGATAGCATTGAAGATCGGTGTTGAAGACCCGGTATTTGCGAGAGCGATAGGATGACCTGCCGATTGACTCTGCACCGAGTTGCTCCGGTATTGAGTTCTCCATATGTGATGGGAAATCCAATCTGGATTGTGGATTTCCGAATTGCAAGGACTTCTTTGCAAGTGCCTTCGGTTTTGTTCGATCCCGGAACAAACTTGTATGGATTGTATGTCTGACATTATAAATTGAGATATAAAGCAGATTTCTTTCAAATATATTTCTGTTGGTGGCGGAGAATTTATTCTTTTAGCTTAACACCCTTCTCTGAGACGTACGAGCTCAGAGGTTATGTAGTTGAAGGTTATCAGCAATATATTCCCAATTTGGTAATGTGACATGCTGAGTGTTGCTGTGAAATGATCATTGTGTTGATTATTTGTGATAGGATCATTTGTTTGATCGTCTATCTTGGTGATCGTTTCTATGATCATTTGTTGACCCAAAGCATGTCTTTTGAATAAAGTATGTTTTTGTGGACGTGACTTCGTCGAGCCTCACACCCCGGGAATGGTCAAAACAAGAAAGATGCGGCAAGGTTATGAGGGGTAGGGCCCTTTAGGGTATGTGCATTTCCTTCTGGAAAAGGGTGGTATCATGGTATGGAGCCCAGATACTTACTCATTTTGAAAGCACTTTATGATTGTGTGAATTGATTACGAGCGCTCGGTAAAACGTCCCAAAGGACCGGGGGATGGCATACTCAGTCAGTTGTTACTCAGTTAGGGGTAACCCGGCCATGTGTTGGTAGAGATCCGGTTTGGTTCTCGGGGATGTCCTTCCAGAGGCATTCTCATGTGGCAATGGGAAGTTCCTTGGCCTGATCATTCGTTGGAAATCCAAAGAAACAATACGAGACTTGTACGGTTTTAGTTGTATAACCTGCTATGGAATGTGGCGGTAACCTTCTATTGAACATAGTTAGCTATAGTAGGCATAATTCGAAATGTCTATGCTGGCTAAGATTTATATTCTACCTTCGAAATAATTTTTTCCTACACTATGCACTAGTAATAATAACAAATGTTCTTTTAATGCGTATCAAGCATCTTTGACTATCATAAGGAGAAATCTCCTCCGATTCTACGTTTGCATTGTGTGTGTGTGTGTGCGGGAGGCCTTATGGTAGTCTCATTTTTAAAAAGCATTGCGAATTGACTTTTAAAATATTCCTATTTTTGATTTTAAAGATAAATAAACTGTTTTGAGTTCTCACACAAGTCACATGACTGACTCAGAGTTTATTGTTTTCCTACCTAAACTCTGGGTGCCCACCAATTTTCACACAGGCAGTTAAGAGTTAGGTTTATCAGGATATTCTGGATATTCAGGAGTTGCTGGAGGCAAGATGGATGACATGGCGTATTACTAGTTATATAGTATTTCTTTTTCCGCTGCACTGTTTGTTGTTGTACACTCTGATGTAATGAAATGAAATGTAATGTAATGTAATAACTAATATAGTTCTTTGTTTAAAGATTATTCATTTATCTATTATATGTTGTTCCGCTGCGAATTGTGAGATTCTATTGTTGTTCTGTTCCGTTCTATTTTCTATTTTCTTTTCGCTCTATTTTCTATCTTCTTCTGCTCTCTTCAACCTTTTCCTTTTTCTTAAACATTGAGAATTCGTATTTCTGTTCATCTTGAATTAATCTACGGAGATTAGTGTATATTCAAGGAGTACAAATTTGCGGGTCCTCACTGGGTCTATATACAAATACTTATAAAATAGCCGAAATTGTTACATTCATTAAATACCAGCTACTAGCCACAGAGTGGGTAATACAAACAAAACTCGTAGGGAGAACGGATTTCCAACCAATGACTAGGCACTGGGGTACCACCTGTCACAGTACGGGGCCTAGATCACCGTATCGAGGAGTATGCCCGCTCCCCTGCAACACAAGGCCGGGACTACCCCTTACTGGGTAATCCCGAGTGAGATCACCGCGGTTGGGATCAGCAACCGCCCACTAAGCCGAAATAATAAGGGACATCTAGACTGGAATGACCTCACCCTGATTTTCAGTCATTCCCATTGGATGAGGCTTGAGGCTAAGTGTACCTCTTTAGAAAATATTCCTTAGAATGCCCATCATCCATCTGACGATGTTTCGCAAGCATTCATCCATACAGGTCCGTCCCGGGTTCGAACGGAACCGAAGGCACTATTCCTACTACATCCATTTTGGAAATATCCTCAGGATTAGTAGCGACTAGCTCTTGCACTTCAATGCTCCATCTTCGAATCCAAAAATCATTTTCACGAAACATACAAACCGGATCCAAGTGGTTTTCGAGAAATAAATCTCGATCCCGGTCTCTTCGAAATGATTGACGCATTGTCCAATATTGATAGTCGGTTATTTAACTATCAATTTCTATTCACAAACATCCATCAAACAATAAATAATTTTCCAAATTATTTATTAATCCCAAAAATATCTTCACAAGATATTATTTCTATTTTCAATCCTTTGAAAACAGTTTCAAAACCATCTTTCCTTTCAGAATAAACTTTCCCAATTATTTTCTATCTCCTCCGAAATCACCAAGCACAAAACTAGATTTTAAAATAAATTTAAAACACTTTACTTTGAAATATACTTTAAAACATTTATTTTAAAACTACTTCAAGGATTTGAAAAAAATACATACTATATGAATATTTGAAAATAATGTTACTTTATAAAATATAACTAAATTTTTAAATCTTAAACAAACTACTAAGTCACTCTTTAAATAATTACTACTATAATAGATTAAAAGGAAAGACTTACTTCATAATTTAAATATTTAGAAATAATAAAATTTCCAAACTTGCTTTTAAATCAACTTAAAACTTTTAACTTATATTTAAAAACTTACTTTGAAACGTACTTGGTTATCCAGGGAGAAGATCCAACTTCAATCGCTTAAATCAATTTCCCAAATTGATTTCAAATTTATCTCATTTGAAATAATTTTCTTTAATTGCTTAATTCATTTCAAAATTCATGAAGTATGGACTTAATTATTATGATTGTTATTTTTCGTTTGATTCTAAAACTTTTAACGGAAATATACAAATTCCATATTTTTCCCAATTTCTTCTTTATTCTTTTAATAATTTAAATCTTAACCTTTAAATAAATGTTTTGTTCTTTTAAATAGTAACACTGAATTTTTACAATTCATTAACTTCCTGTTTATTCAAATTTTCCTTCTATACTCACAATTTATTTATTAGAAATTTAAAGTCACTTTATTTCTTCTCCAATTCATTCTTAAATCTATTCAAATTTCCAAAATTATTTTACTTACAATTTCACTTATTTAATTTTCTTTTCCAAAATTCAATTATATATTTTTGGGTAATTCATTATACCCAATTATATCCAATCGAACCATAACATTCAATATACCAATTATGAATAATATCAATAACATTCATCACAGAATATAAAATAATCACAACAGAGGGTATTAAACAATTTAAATAAATGTTGAGGGATCTAGTTGGATCCCTCCAACATGTTTCCCTGCATCCACAAATATTAGCACAATATACAATACCAATTCCAAATATATATCACACTATAGCACATCAGTCAATCCAATCCTTCAACAATTATTTAAATTTAATCATTTAAATCTAATTTATACTGAGTGAGATTAACTCACCTTTGATTATTGAAATCCCAATCCAAATCTCGAATTGTTTTCTTCGCGATCTTTTAACCTTGTATAAATATTCATATGATTAATATTTGAACTAAGCGAAAAATTAATTTCCATTTAATAGAATTTTATTTAATCTAATAATTTAAATTTAAACTAATCCTTTTATAAAAATGTTTTAGTAACCGGAATAAATTAAATAAGCTAATTAATTACCAAATCATTATTTTATTTCTAACACTTCCTTTTAATAAATATGCTTTCGACTAAAATAATTTGATAAACTTATTAAATAAATTTGTCTCCTCTTATTTTCCCTATTAAAGTCTTCCAGTAACTAAAATAAATCATATAGGTTAGTTAAAAAAAACTTGTCTTACTGAAAACAATTATTCATGTTTACATTATATATAATATATATATATATATATATATATATATATATATATATATACTGCTAAATGAAAAATATTTAAATAAAATTCCATTTTTACCTTACTGCAATAATTCCTGCCTAACACTGACGTTAGAAAACCCTAGCTCACAAATACTGGCTTCCTTTTTGGTACTGCTGTTCCGGTCTGTTGATTCGACATTGGCAGCTTCCTCGACAGTAACCCTAGCTCGACTTGAGTGTCCCAAAACTCGCAGCACCCTACGAATCGCGAGATTCCTTAAGCCCTACGAGTACAACTTGCTTCCTCGAACCACATCGTCGTCGCCCCAATTCGAACAACGACTCGGCCTCACCCCATCGCTCTATGCTCTCGCGTTTTACGAATCTGGATATGAACCAATCGTGATTCGATTGAAGCGAATTCGATTTCGAATTCGAAGATTTGAGGAGCGTTCGAATTTGATTAGAAGGGAATGGAACTTTCGGCCATTACTGACTTATATTTTTTTTGTATATGATTTCATTACAGAAGAAATGAAAAGGAAGGGTTCGTGCTTATTAAAGAGAAAAATGAATCGCGTGTTGGATACGCTTGTGATTGAATGGATGTGCTACAGCGATATGAGGTGATGTTAAAAAGAGCTGAAATGAGGAAAAGGTTTGATATTGATATAATTTCAGCAGATGTTGACCAAATATAAATATAAATTGAATTCGATTGTAGATTTCAACGCGTTTATATGTCGTACGCACACACGACAACTCCGATCAATACAAAATTTGAAATCCGATAATAATTCAATATGACGGACCAAATGGAACTGGTTTCGTCGGATTCCGAGACTGTGTCTCGAAAGGCTATTTTTAAATTCAATTTAAACGATATATTTTTAAAACTGAACAAATCAGTATAAATTTCAATTTTAAAACTTCTATTATCTTCAGCGTTATCAATATAAATTTTATAAGCCTTCAAATATATTTTTAATAGGCTTAAAACTCCAGATTCAACAATTTTCCCAACTTCGCTTATTTAATTTAATTATTCAATTATCAAATAATCTGTGATATCCGTAATTCAATTTAAAATTGTACTATTGAATATTTAAAATCGATTAAATATTCCGATTTAAATTGCTTAAAAATTCCGGGTCGTCACATTCCTCCCCCCTTAAGAGAATTTCGTCCCCGAAATTACTAATTAGGAAGAATGATCCAATACCCTTTTACTATTTCCCTAAAACCAAACAGTTCAACATCTATCCAACTATCTTTTTATAAAAGACCCATTATCATTCTTATTAACTTTCCAAACCTTTCCCTAGTTCCCAAACAACTCTATTTACAATCATTTAAATTAAAAGTCAAAACTAAATTTTGAATTATTAAAATTTTCTCAAAATTTTTCTAACTCCCTAAATTTTCGAAAAATTTAGGCCATGTGGCTATATCCAAAAATCCAATCCAATTTCATACCAAAATTTAAATACATACCTTTTTGTCGAGCATTTCAAATTTATCTTCTGAAATCAAAATCAATTCTCTTTTCTCCCTTTATATTACCTGCATATCTTGCTTAGCACTAATATCCGATCACAATATTCCCAAAACAGTTTATCGACTTTCTCACAAAATGCCAATATCTATTCATTTCAATATTGACTTAAATTACATTAGTAGTATCGATTTCCATTTAAGACTTCACCATTCCCTCTTAAGTTTAGTTTAATCATTTTATATGCTCCTTATATTTATTTTCACCTTACCATTTTAGTTTATATTTATTTCTATTCAAATTGATTTATCTCCATTCCATATGAATTCAATTTATTCTTCAACTTTGAATATTTTAAATTTTATTTTTCATTTATACTAATTCATATCATTATTTTAATTAGTTTCATTTACTAACCTTTTTCAATTTCCAATTTTAAACTGCTTTATCGTTAACAAAATTTTCGCAAAAAATTTCAAAAATTTTCTAACTCCCAAAATTTTCGGAAAATTTTGGCAGTCTCCTTTGTACGGAGAAGCTTTTGCAATTTGACAAAAGAGATAAATGTATATACATCGACCCACACGGTCGGAAAAATAAAAAACAGTTCATATTTCCTATTTTTAATTGCATAGGCGCACCTTATGTAGCATTTTTAAGCATGCAACTTATTTATTTAGCAGTTAATGCAACCAAATCCAGCCACACGGCTTCCAGGTACATTTACTTACTCAATTTAAACATGTAAGTGCCGAATATATGAAGTTTAACAGCATATCACTTATCTGCAATAGATAAAACATATGAATTCTAAATGAAATGTCCATCAAACATTTTCCGTAAGCAATTTATATAGTTTCCATGCTAATTCAACTGTTTCCATTAATTTATGACCATTTTCATTCAATTTGAATGGTTTTCAATCCATTCGTATACAACTTCATCAATTTGGATGGTTTAAAACTCAATCGTTTACATTAATTTATTTTTAAGCAAATTGAACTCACATTTAATTCAATTTCTCTCAAAACCAATTTATTTTATTTTATCCATCCAAGGTATTTTAATAACTTCTATTTACATTCAATAACAATTTATTCTTGGCAATTTGACGAGATTTATGTGAATACATAAGCACTTGAGTTTTATAATCAATTTAAATTGACTCCAACTCAACTTACACTTAATTCTATTCCATTTTGGATTTATTCACAATCCATATATTCTCATTTTCCTTGCATTTTAAACTTGAATACCATTCACTTTGCACCTCATTTTATTATCCAACTACTTCACTCAAAACCATTTACAACCTAGGTTCATCTTAATTGCCACTTAAATTTCCCTTTTATTTTAATCCATTCACAATCATTTATGTAGCTCGACGCATTCCATTTAAATTTTCATTTACAATCCATTCATTTACATTTCATTCCATGTTAATTTATTCCAAACTATTTTATTTAGCTCGAAAACAATCCAGGCTATTTCATTCAATAACCATTTCTCAACTCATTTAAACCAACACTTCATTTGATACTTATTTATTCCATCATTTATTAATTCAATATAATTAGTTTATCCACATTCACTTAAACCATTCTAATAAACTCGAAACATTCTATTTCCCTTATTGTATCAAGTTATTTCAATTCCTTATTAATTTAAATGGTTTAAAATTATTTATTTAAGCATTTTCATTCCATTAAATATTATCGGCAACTCACCGAATTTTATTTCAATTAAATATATTTTTTTACTTGATTTAAATCCAAACCACTATTATTAAACTTAATTTTTAGTTGAATTCAATTAAACTCTTTTCCATCTTTTAGCTTAAGTTTATTCACTCCACTTTTATACTAAAGCTCATTTCGTCTCAAGTAAATCTTTCTCTTCCATTTAACTTAATTCTATTTCAGTTAAATCTCATTTTAAAATTTACAATTTCATTTGATTTGTTATTACCACATTTAACCTTTCAGATTCAGTTCATCCAATTTATTGCATGGCCATTTCCAATTTATTTCCACTTATTCGAATTTCTATTTGCAATTCATACCATTACTATGTTAATCCAATTTCATTTTTATTCAATGCATTACCAATTATATCTAATTTGGTAACATTTCAAGTTAAATTTAATTTATAACTCAAGTCATGATCCCACTATTTCCCTTTAATTTACCATCCAATTTATTAACTCACAATCCAATTTCATTCTCAATTCATTTAATTAATTGCAAGGCCACTTTCAATTATATTTTCTTCATCGACAATTTAAGTCGAATTTAATTATAACTTGAGTTTTATTTTCAAACCTCATCATAACTCACAATTCAATTTCATTAACTAATTTATTAACAAATTAGATCTTTCGTTATTTATAACCCAACACTTGAATTTTAACTCTAAATATTACTCCATTTAATTTTCTTAGTTCAATTTAGTTAATAATTCAAGTTTGGATTTTCTTTTCATTATCCAAAACATCAAACAATATTTATTTTGGATTTTCTATCCCATTTTTCAATTTATAAGTCATAACTTATTATTTTACACACTTCCATTCATTCTAGGTTTGAATATATTCTTCTTTTATTTTGAACTCAAGATTTACGCTTATTTATAACTCAAGCATACTCTTATTCCATGTATTATAATTCTTTTATAAGTTATTCTGGTTTATTTATTTCAATCTAATTCTTATCCAGTTTGTTTCTTATCCAACATATTTTCTAGTTATCCATGTAAGAATCAATTCCAATTCAATTTATTCAATTGAATTTTTATTCTAGTTCAATTCTATTTTAAACTCAGATTTATTTAATCTCAATTCAATTTCAACTTAATTCGAAAACAACTGGATATTATTTTCAGCCTATTCAATCAATTTCAATCTAGTTAAATTTTATTCTCCAATCCCAGTTAATTTCATTTTTAACTTTTCCCTGTAAATTTAAATTTCCGACATTCAAAGCTTATATTTCTTTCCTGATTTAAAAATCATCTTAATTTATAAGCTTACAACTATCTCATCAGGATTTTTAAACACCCGAGCTTTGGTTTCAAATTATTTTGGAATCTCTAACATCTCAAATCACATTTCTCAAAAGTTAAACCAATCTTGTTTGATTCCCAGCAAATTTCTTTTGAGATTTCAAAAACAATTAGCTTTTCTGAACGAATAAATTTTTTTGGCAGTAATTCGTCACTTAGAAATTCGAAAATGAATACCGATGATGCGGCCGTCATCGTCAGAATTATTTTCCAATAATCCAAGTGATTTCAATGCTATTCCACTTTCAAAATACATTCAAAACAAATTTCTTTTCATAAATACCTCCAAAATAATAATGCTAGTATTTATCATCAAAATACTTCCAAATCTCCGGGGTTTTAAAGTTTCAAATTCTATTTTAAATTCAAATTTTAACTAAAATTCCTTTGCACCGCTTATTCTCATACTAATTCTCATTTGATTATATTTCAATTTATAAATTACATTCATAATTCATGCTTATACATTTTATTTTATAATGAATTCATTGCCTTGAACTTTGGTTATATTTCCAATTTCTAGTTAACTTTCCCACACAATAAGGATAATAATTTAAAATTATTCTTCCTAACATCCAAGCAACCATATATTAATTAAATAGTTTCCAAAAACTATTCTTTATATCAAAATATGTTTGTGGGTAAAATTATTTCATTTACTGTGGCGACCCTGACTCGACCTTCGGAAATCGGCACCGAATACGACACTCGTATTCAAATGCCGCAGATTCAAACGTCAAATCTGGTTCGCCGGAGCTTATAACACCATTAAGTAAAACAACACAACGGAAGAAAAAGAATAGCATATATCAATATACAACATTGATATAATATCAGATACAATATGATACAACAGATGATACAATGAATATCAATATACATCAGAGATATGATACAAGATAATAGCAGCGGAACAACAACTCTAATATGGTCTTCAAGAAAGATCTCCATCTTCAAAACACAATCCAGAAATAGCTCGAACTCCCAATAATGATGCACAAAGATAAGCAAGTGCAGTTCAGATCCAAAGTCTGAACTAGCTCCAGATAATCTACTAAACCTGACTATCTGAAAAAAAAACCCAACTCTAGACTGCCCGTGTGGAAGAATAGTGGGCACCCAGAGTTTAGGAAATGAACAATAAACTCCAGGTCAGTCATGGGACTGGTATGAGCAAACAAAAGCATTTGGTCCTTTAAAACAAACGAAAGAATTTAAATTTGAAATCCGCAATGCTTTTAGAAAATGAAACTACCATAAGGCCTCCCGCCACACACAAATGCAAACGCAGAATTGGAGGAGATTTCTCCTTATGATAGTCAAACATGCTTAATACGAGAAATTCTTTGATATTATTACTATAAGTGCAAAGTGTGGAAAACCATTTCGAAAGTATAATATAAATCCTAGCCAGCATAGACATTCCGAACTATGCCTACTATAGCTACCATCTAAACAGTGGTGACCACCATAAGTAAATGGCCGGTTCTACAACTAAAACCGTACAAGGCACGTATTGGATGAATGGATTTCCAACAAATGGTCAGGCTAAGGAACTTCCTACTGTCCATGGGATCGCCTCTGGCGGGATGTCCTGAGAACCTACCCGGATCTCTGCCAACACAAGGCCGGGTTACCTCTGTAACTAGTTTACTACTACTCGAGCATGCCATCCCCCGGTCCTTTGGGACCTTTATCCGAGGCGCCTCAAAACCACAAAGCAATCAAAAAGTAATAGATCTGCAGTATCCACATGAGTAAGTATCTGGGCTCCATACCATGATACCACCCTTTACCAAAAGGGAATGACACGCCCTGTAACAACCCGCATATTTAACGATTGTATATTTAAATGTTTCATTTAGATATAGCGTCGTTAGTCGGATTTAGGTCCGAAATGTTACTTTCTGCAAATGGCCGAATTGGGACTCGAAACCATTTCCATTGATTCCAAAATGGCGTTTGCGATCTTTTTGAGTGTAAGCTTTGATATGTTTGGAGCAAGTCAAATTTTTTTCTATTTGCTAAGTGGGCTTTGGGTTTGGGTTTCACCCAAATTGTTCTATCAACCTCAACTCAGCCTTTCTCTCCTTCCATTCACTTATTCATTTCATAAAAGCTTAAGCAAAAACTGAAATGGGGGAAGAGAAAGGAAATTAGAAACTCCTAGCCCTAAATCCATTTGCAAACTACAAATTCTTGCTCCAAAATCAAAGAGAAGCCATTGGTAAGTTCTTCTTCATCTTCTCCAACTCTTCTCTTCTTCAATTTCAGAAAAATTTCCTAAACCTAAATTGGGAAATATGTGATTTATTCTTAGATTGAAGCTTGTTGAGTTGAAGTGGTGTTTGTTGGTCTTCTCCTTGCAAATTGAACTCCTTCTTCTTTGTTTTGGGTTAAAGGTGAGTTTTGAACCCACATCTACTTCTTTTGATATCATTGATGTTAGGAATGAATTCCTAATACTTGTTCATGCGCATTTGCTTTCGATTTGGATTGCTTTGGTGAAATTACCAAATATTGAATTTTGAAGCCAAATCTATGTAAAACCTTATATGGTTGGTGTTTATGTTGTTCGGAGTGTTTGGGGGTGTTGTTAAGGTTGGGTAGTCGTTTAACGTAAGCCCATAATCAACACGCATCCAATTGCTTTCGATTTGCTTGGCCACAGTTGGCCTAGGTTCAGGAAATGCCTGGCCATCAGGTTTCAGACGTCTAAAATGCCTATTTCAGACGTCCGAATATTGTTCTTGGAAGAAATTTCACTCCCAGATTCAGACGTCTGAATTGGCTAAATTTCGACCAGAAAGGAAATAGGCAAAATATTGCCTGTTTCAGGCGTCTGGATGGTTGGATTCAGACGTCTGAATTCTGTTTTGGAAAACAAATTGATTTCCAGATTCAGACGTCTGAATCCCTTCTTTCAGACGTCTGAATATGTTGTTTTTTTTGCCAATTTGCCTTGTTCGTTTAATTTTCCAAATTTGGTCGATGCATATTGATTCCAATTAGTTGTTTATGCATATTTGACCTTGATAATTTCTTTTGAATTCATTCACGGGTTTTTTTTAAATTATTTCCTCAAATTATATTAAAAGTTCGCTTCTCCGATTTATAAATTCTATTTAAATCACACGTACAATTTCGCACTTCGAGCGAAGTGGAAGGGTGATTAAATGGTTGGGCAAAACACGGACCATGAATCTGTGAGTTTATCTTTCCGATTAATTCCCGACCTATTCAATTGATCATTTTAACCTTCGGGTTTGGTTTACCGATGAGATGAGGTGAACTTTGTACTACTTTGAGTGTGATAGTGGCTGACAGATAGTAAACCGTTTAGTGCGAACGAGTGGTTATGGGACATACGTTAACACTTTTCGGATTCCTTTTCGAGAGTTGTGACACATTCCGCCAGTTAGTGGTGTCTAGTACTGGGTATCTGACCTTCACCACTACGGTTTGTTGCCTTCGGGTATGTGCCTTTGGGTTTGTTGCCCTTTAGTATCGCTTCCGATGTTGGTTGTTATGAGCCGCATGGGTGATATTGGGTTTGGAGTCTTCGGGCTCATGGATCCTTGTTTATACAGTACTGAGCTCGAGCAATTTTATGATGTTTCATTCATATGTATATTCCCTTGGTATCGCCCTTCGGTGTTGGTCATTATGAGCCGCATGATGAGTAGCGTTTACCTTGTGGAACTTGTATACCTTATTGATATTTGTTATTGCCTTTTGGCTTGTTTTTGGATATTCATATCCTTTGTTTCTATACGTTGCCGATGATATGAGGCTTGTTATCATATGATTCATCTTTTGTTAGATGATTGTGTTATCTCTCTTAGAGATATTTGCTATACCTTGTAACCTTGCAGGTTTATTGTTGTTCAGTTTATCTAACTGATTTGTTTAGCTAGACTGACCCGTGTATCTTATACTCGGGTCAGACCGAGATGTTTCAGGTTAGGCGCTTTTGGACTTAGCCTATTTTGCTTCCACATGGACTACTCCGTTAGCTTCTTTTTGTCATAGCTTCTTTTGTAGTCCTATTTTGTAGTAACTCTGATATGTATTCTTTTGACTCGTCTATATATGGTGGTTTGTTATACCACTTGATATGTATTATTGTATAACTCTGTTGTGAATCTGTATATGTGTATATGATGATTTACTGTTCTGTGATGCATATTACATTTGAGTTATTATATTCTGTTCTGATAGATCCAACCACCTATGGTTTTGTTTTAAGTATTCATTGGGTATGTCGACCTGGTTGGTATGTTTATTGTCAATGTATTCAATAGATAGTTAGAGCAAGGCTGTAGATGGTCGCTCCTAACCAGCCTTATTCTCCGTGTTAGTTGATGGCATTACTTTGTAGTGTCCTTGGCTAGCGTGGGTATAGAGGTGGGGCGCCACAGCGTGGTATCGGAGCTGAGTTCAGAACAAAATATGATAAACACAGAATAGATGCACATATTACGGTACATCAAAGTGTATAAGTGATACAAATCTTTGAATCATCGTGTCTCTTTATTCCATCAAGGTTAAATAGAGTTTGGGGATACGTCTATGAATTCATTTTATTCTGTAGTATTCCGTAATGAAGTATCTACCTTGTGAATAATCTTGTTCTTATCTTACATTCAGCGTATGGCTGGAAGAGGCAGGGGACGACGTTCGGGTGCTGGGCAATCCAGTGGCTCACATCCGGATGGCGTATATATGTCTGCTGATCAGTTTTTGGATATGTTTAGGAGCACTCAACCTCCAGTTCCTCCTCGAGTGTCTCCACCTCGCAAGTCTGCCTTTGCACGTCAGTGTAGTGATTTTTCACATCTTGGAGGAAAGCCATTTAAGGGCTCCGAATCTATTCTTGAAGTCCAAGCTTGGCTTCGCACGTGGGAGCGTATCTTCTCTCGCATGGATCCTTCCGACCATGATAGAGTTCTTGTGACTTCTAGTTTATTAAAAGAGCGTGCTCTTGATTGGTATGAGCTTCTTGTAGCCGAGATTAATGAGTCTACTCTTTCTTGGACTCAGTTTCGGGAGCGATTTGAACTCAAGTTCGTTCCTGAATCTGAAAAAAATTTATTGACCCGTCGCTTCCTTGAGTTGAAGCAAGGGAAATATTCTGTTTCTGAGTATGTCGCATCGTTCGAGGCTTTATCTCAGTATGGTCTTGAATTTACCAGTACTTCTTACAAGAAGAATTTGAAGTTTGTTTCTGGTCTTAAGAAATATCTTAAGAAGTCTTTGTTGCTCCAGCTTAAACTTTCTTTTGAGGAGTTGGTTGATTCGGCACTTCATCTCGAGACCGTCGAGAAGGAGTGTGATAGTGATGTTGATGTTGAGGTTTCCAAGAACCCCAACAAGAGGCCGTTTTCAATTCATAAGAAGCCTTTTCCTTCTAAGAAAAAGAAGACCGGTGGTCCTAGCTCTCAGCCTCAGTCTTCCGGAACACCTTTCGTTCGAAAGTGTTTCAATTGTGGTTCTCCCGATCATATTATTCGAGCTTGTCCTAAGCCTCTCTTCTGCCGTTATTGCAAGAAGGAAGGTCATCATGTTTCAGCTTGCCCTACTGTTCCGGCTAGTGCCAAGTCTAGCAGGCTTTATGCTGCTAAGGCTTCGGAAGGTCCTTCTCAGCCCAAAGGTATATCTCCATCCATTTTGGAAGGTTCTATTTTATTTTATGACCATAGTATACGAGTTCTTTTTCGATAAGGGTGCATCACATTCTTTCGTATCGAAAAAGCTCGTTGATGATTTATCTTTGGATGTTTCTTGTTTGATTACTTCTTTAAGGATTGCGAATCCAATTGGGGGATCCGCGACCCTTAGTTTGCTTTGTGATGATGTTGAGATTATTTTATGTGACTTTTCTTTCCGTGTGAATCTACACGTTATTTCTTGTCTGGGATTCCATATGATTTTGGGTATGGACTGGCTAGTGAGATATGATGCCAGGATTATTTGTTCGGAGAGAACTATATATCTTCGACATCCGGATTCGCCTACTCAGCTATCTCTTGTTCTTGGGGATGTGGATAATTCCGAAATGGCTTTGTATTTTCTTGACTCGCGAGATGATGATGATATATCTCGTATTCCGGTTGCTTGTGACTTTTCTGATGTTTTTGAGCCTGTATCGGGTTTGCCACCCAAACGGGCAAGTGAGTTCCGCATTGATCTTATTCCAGGCACGCAGCCAGTTAGTCGTCCTCCCACGAGGATGTCTACAAAGGAAAACGAGGAACTCAAGAAGCAGCTTTTGGAGCTTGAGTCCAAGCAGTTGATTCAGTCCAGTTTTTCTCCGTGGGGATCCGCGGTCGTCTTCGTGAAGAAGTCTGATGGAACTCTTAGGCTTTGCATTGATTATCGCAAGCTTAACGAGTTAACCATCAGAAATAGGTATCCATTGCCTAGGATCGATGACATGTTCGATCTATTGAGTGGTGCTAAGGTCTTTTCTCAGCTCGACCTTGCCATGGGTTTTCATCAGTTACGAGTCGCGGAGGATAGCATACCTCTTACAGCTTTCTGCACTCGATATAGTTCTTTTGAGTGGCTCGTTATGCCGTTCGGTTTGACGAACGCTCCTTCTTTCTTTGTCGATCTCATGAATCGAGTATTCCGGGAATATCTCGATAAGTTCGTCCTTGTGTTCATTGATGATATCCTTATTTATTCTAAGTCTGAAGCTGAGCATGCTAATCACTTGAGAATTGTCTTGAGTACCCTCCGTCGTCATCAGCTTAGAGCCAAATTCTCCAAATGTCACTTTTGGGAGAATAAGGTTAAGTTCTTAAGCCATGTTGTATCTTCCGATGGCATTTCTGTCGATCCCTCAAAGATCGAAGCCATCCAGAATTGGAAGAGGCCTGAAAATGTTCATGAGATTCGTAGTTTCCTTGGAATGGCGGGTTATTACCGTCGGTTCATTAAGAACTTTTCCCGTGTTGTGCTTCCTCTCACTTGCTTTACTCGTAAAGGCATTTATTTTATTTGGTCCGACAAGTGTGAAGCTTCCTTTTTGACATTGAAGGAACTTCTCACTAATGCTCCTATTCTTGTGGTTCCCGAAGGGAATCATGATCTCGTTGTCTACACCGATGCTTGTGGTAGTGGTCTCGGTGCTGTTTTTATGCAGAAGGATCGGGTAGTTGCTTATGCTTCTTGGCAACTGTGTCCGAATGAAGTTCGCTACGCCACTCATGATCTTGAGCTTGCCTCCATTGTCTTTGCCTTGAAGATTTGGCGACATTATTTGTTGGGCGAGCGCTTCATTCTCTATACCGATCATAAATCTTTGAAGTATTTATTCACTCAGAAGGAACTCAATATGAGACAACAACGTTGGCTTGAGTTTCTTGCTTCTTATGACTTTGATATCCAGTATACCCCTGGTAAGGGTAATTGTGTTGCAGATGCGCTTAGTTGCAAACATTCGGCTGTTATTTCTATGATGTTTGCCGAATGGGATGTTCTTGAGACTCTATCTTTTTGTGAAATTCATGATCGAGGTTCATCTTCTGATTCTCCTATTCTATTATTTATTTTGGGAGCTCGACCTATTTTAGTGGATCGTATTGCCGATGGTCAGCGGCGTGATCCTGAGTTGTTGCATCTTATTCAGCTTTGTGAGTCTGGATCTTGTGATGAGGCGTTGCAAGATTTCAGCATTGATTCTCATGGGTGTCTTCGTAAGAAGAACCGTCTTTTTGTGCCTTCTGATCTTGCACTTAGGCATGACATTCTTGATGACTGGCACCGTTCTAAGTGTACCATTCATCCCGGTAGTAGCAAGATGTATGCCGATATGCGTCGTCTTTATGATTGGGAAGGCATGAAGCGCGATGTGGCGAGTTATGTGAGCAATTGCATAACTTGTCAGCATTTTAAAGCCAAGCATCAGCGTCCTTCGGGTCTTCTTCAGCCTCTTGAGATTCCATTGTGGAAATGGGATCAGATTTCTGTTGATTTCATCGACGGACTACCTCGTTCGAGATCAGGCCATTCTAGCATTTGGGTTATTGTTGATCGCCTCACTAAGTCTGCTCATTTTGTCCCTATTAAGTCTAATAGGACTGCTTCGCTTTTGGCTAAGTTATATGTCAAGGAAATCGTAAGAATTCACGGTGTTCCTAGTTCTATTGTGAGTGACCGTGATCCTTTATTCACGAGTCATTTTTGGAAGAGTCTTCAGCAAGCATTGGGAACAAAGCTTAATTTTTCTACAGCTTATCATCCGCAGTCTGATGGACAGACTGAACGGGTGAATCGTATCTTGGAAGATCTTCTCCGTATTTGTATTTTTGATTTCGGTGGTTGTTGGGAGGATCACCTACCTCTTGTAGAGTTCTCCTACAACAATAGTTTTCAGTCTAGTATCGGTATGGCTCCTTTCGAAGCCTTATATGGAAGGCCATGTCGATCACCTTCATGTTGGTTGAATCTGGTGAAAAGCTAATTCTTGGTCCAGATTTTGTTCGTGATTCTTCCAAGAAGATTGATCTTATTCGGTTGAGAATGAAAGAGGCACAGAGTCGCCAGAAATCCTACGCGGATAACCGTAGGAAGCCTCTCGAGTTCTCGATCGGCGATCTTGTTTTTATTCGTGTTTCTCCTTTGAAGGGGGTTATGCGTTTCAGTACGACTGGGAAATTGGCTCCTCGCTTTATAGGACCATTTTCTATTACTGAACGTATTGGCCCTGTGGCTTATAGAGTTTTGCTTCCAGCTCATTTATCTGGCATTCATGACGTGTTTCACGTCTCGCAACTTTGGAAGTTTCTTCGGGAGTCGGATTCTGTTATTACTTCTCCTGATTTGCAAGAGCTTGAGATCTCACCGGACTTATCTATTGTACAGCAACCTATTCGCTTGCTTGACACGGAGGTGCGACACCTTCGGAACAAGGACGTGCCGCTCGTTAAAGTTCAATGGTCCGCTAATCCCAATGACTGTACTTGGGAAACCAGAGAGTGTATCGAGCGATCTTATCCGGGTTTTCAATCTTTACTTGTCGATGGTGAGATTATCTTTTCGTTTCTAACTTGTTTCCTTCTCTTTGAATGTTTTATGTATGTAGTTGTTACAAATATCGTCTCTAGGAATTGTAGGGACGCCATTTTGTAAGGAGGGGAGATCTGTAACAACCCGCATATTTAACGATTTTATATTTAAATGTTTCATTTAGATATAGCGTCGTTAGTCGGATTTAGGTCCGAAATGTTACTTTCTACAAATGGCTGAATTGGGACTCGAAACCATTTCCATTGGTTCCAAAATGGCGTTTGCGATCTTTTTGAGTGTAAACTTTGATATGTTTGGAGTAAGTCGAATTTTTTTCTATTTGCTAAGTGGGCTTTGGGTTTGGGTTTCACCCAAACTGTTCTATTAACCTCAACTCAGCCCTTCTCTCCTTCCATTCACTTATTCATTTCATAAAAGCTTAAGCAAAAACTGAAATGGGGGAAGAGAAAGGAAATTAGAAACTCCTAGCCCTAAATCCATTTGCAAACTACAAATTCTTGCTCCAAATTCAAAGAGAAGCCATTGGTAAGTTCTTCTTCATCTTCTCCAACTCTTCTCTTCTTCAATTTCAGAAAAATTTCCTAAACCTAAATTGGGAAATATGTGATTTATTCTTAGATTGAAGCTTGTTGAGTTGAAGTAGTGTTTGTTGGTCTTCTCCTTGCAAATTGAACTCCTTCTTCTTTGTTTTGGGTTAAAGGTGAGTTTTGAACTCACATCTACTTCTTCTGATATCATTGATGTTAGGAATGAATTCCTAATACTTGTTCATGCGCATTTGCTTTCGATTTGGATTGCTTTGGTGAAATTACCAAATATTGAATTTTGAAGCCAAATCTATGTAAAACCTTATATGGTTGGTGTTTATGTTGTTCGGAGTGTTTGGGGGTGTTGTTAAGGTTGGGTAGTCGTTTAACGTAAGCCCATAATCAACACGCATCCAATTGCTTTCGATTTGCTTGGCCATAGTTGGCCTAGGTTCAGGAAATGCCTGGCCATTAGGTTTCAGACGTCTGAAATGCCTATTTCAGACGTCTGAATATTGTTCTTGGAAGAAATTTCACTCCCAGATTCAGACGTCTGAATCTATATTCCAGATCTATGAATTGGCTAAGTTTTGACCAGAAAGGAAATAGGCAAAATATGCCTGTTTCAGACGTCTGGATGGCTGGATTCAGACGTCTGAATTCTGTTTTGGAAAACAAATTGATTCTTGGATTCAATCTTTTACGATCTCTCAAACGCTAGGTAGGACTTCAAATTCGGATTGGAATATCCCAAAGTATATACCAATTTGTCCCTCTTCGGACTTCGATCAATACAAGAAATTACGATAGAATTTCCAATTTGGTTTTAACCGATATAGTTTTATCGATACAATTCAAATTTATTCTTATATTTGTTAACCAATTTATTCAATTTAAAACTTCCCATTTATTTAAATTTAAATTTTCAAATTCATTAGAGTTTTGATCGAAAAGCTGATAAGAAATCGATGAAGATACAAAGTAAGGATTTCTACAAAGATTCGTAGGGTCACCATCACACCGAAACTTCTTTCCAGAGCTGACACGAAGAATCAAAAGAATTTTGGAATCGAATCAAATGAGTTTGAGAAGAAATGATAAGCAAATGAGATTGATAGAGATAAGATTGTTCCCCGTTGTTATAGGTATTGACCATCTATAGTGGTACTCCCCTGTCCCCTATCTCGTTCTCTTCTCGCACTCATACTTACTATCAGTGGATAGTAAGAGAATTTACTGAGGCATTCGAACGAATATCTTAGGGATTACTCATTCTAGGGTATACTTCACCCTATCTCTAATGAGCTACTTAATGTGTTATACTCCTGAGCTAAAGTTTTAACCCTCAGCTCTGATACCAAAATGTGGGGACCCTGACTCGACCTTCGAAAATCGGCACCAAATACGACACTCGTATTCAAATGCCGCAGATTCAAACGTCAAATCTGGTTCGCCGGAGCTTATAACACCATTAAGTAAAACAACACAGCGGAAGAAAAAGAATAGCATATATCAATATACAACATTGATATAATATCAGATACAATATGATACAACAGATGATACAATGAATATCAATATACATCAGAGATATGATACAAGATAATAGCAGCGGAAAGAAAAGATAACGCAGCAGCGGAACAACAACTCTAATATGGTCTTCAAGAAAGAACTCCATCTTCAAAACACAATCCAGAAATAGCTCGAACTCCCAATAATGATGCACAAAGATAAGCAAGTGCAGTTCAGATCCGAAGTCTGAACTAGCTCCAGATAATCTACTAAACCTAACTATCTGAAAAAAAACCCAACTCTAGACTGCCCGTGTGAAAGAATAGTGGGCACCCAGAGTTTAGGAAATGAACAATAAACTCCAGGTCAGTCATGGGACTGGTATGAGCAAACAAAAGCATTTGGCCCTTTAAAACAAACGAAAGAATTTAAATTTGAAATCCGCAATGCTTTTAGAAAATAAACTACCATAAGGCCTCCCGCCACACACACAATGCAAACGCAGAATTGGAGGAGATTTCTCCTTATGATAGTCAAACATGCTTAATACGAGAAATTCTTTGATATTATTACTATAAGTGCAAAGTGTGGAAAACCATTTCGAAAGTATAATATAAATCCTAGCCAGCATAGACATTCCGAACTATGCCTACTATAGCTACCATCTAAACAGTGGTGACCACCATAAGTAAATGGCAGGTTCTACAACTAAAACCGTACAAGGCACGTATTGGATGAATGGATTTCCAGCAAATGGTCAGGCTAAGGAACTTCCTACTGTCCATGGGATCGCCTCTGGCGGGACATCCCGAGAACCTAACCGGATCTCTACCAACACAAGGCCTGGTTACCTCTGTAAATAGGTAACTACTACTCGAGCATGCCATCCCCCGGTCCTTTGGGACCTTTATCCAAGGCGCCTCAAAACCACAAAGCAATCAAAAAGTAATAGATCTGCAGTATCCACATGAGTAAGTATCTAGGCCCCATACCATGATACCACCCTTTACCAGAAGGGAATGACACACCCTAAAGGGCGCGACCCTCATAACCTTGCCGCATCTTTCCTGTTTCGACCATTTCCGGGGCGTGAGGTCCTGATGCAGTCTCGTCCACAAAACTACGCTTTATACAAAAGCCATGCTTTGATCACAAATGATCAACAAATGATCATCAACACACAGCAGCACTTAGCATGCCACACTACCAAATTGGGAATATATTACTGATAAATATCAACTACATAACCTCTGAGCTCGTACGTCTCAGAGAAGGTTGTTAAGCTAAGAGAATAAATTCTCTGCCACCAAGCAGAAATGTATTTGATAGAGATCAGTTTAATATCTCAAAGTGTAGTGTCAGACATAAAACCATACAAGTCTGTTCCGGGTTCAAACAGAACCGAAGGCACTTCCGAAGAAGCCCTTGTAAATCCGGTATCCACAATTACGATCGGACTCCCCGTCACATGTGGAGAACTCTATACCGGGGCAACTCAGTGCAGAGTCAATCGACAGGTTATCCTATCGTTCTCGAAGACACCCGGTCTTCAACGCCGGTCTTCAATTGCAATCCATAACGTCGTATCACTATTCAGAATGGGCTATATGACAGAAGGTCCTCTCCGGCTAAACCGAATAGTGCACGTAATATTTAAAAACATATGGATATGGGATTTCGGTTAAGTCACAACTTGAAAATCCAAAGTTTTTCTTTTAAATGGTTAAACAAATTACCATTTTAAATCTTTAAATAAAAAGATTCATTTCATAAAGTTCACCTTGTTTCACAAAGATCATCCATAGATTCCAAAACATTTTCCATTTCAATTGGATTTATTCCTTAAATCTTTAAACTAAAGATTTAATTTATAGCTTTCAAAACACGTTTCCAAAGATTTATCTATAACTTGGGAAACTATTTCTACTTTAGACTTGAAATACTTTTATCACGAATTGGAAATTAATTTCTTATGTGAAAGCTCTTATTATTTCAAAACATATAGTTTCCGTTTCAGAAAAATTCAATTATATTTATACTAGTTAAAATCTTTGGGTTTAGAATTTAAATTCCCAATCAACGCTTTGAAAAAAGTTTAAAAACCCATTTATAAGTTGAATAACCCTTTTGAACCATAGTTTCCAAGCCATAGAATTCAATCCCAAATATTGAATTCAAGTTTAAATCAAATTATTTAAATTTCAAACTCAATCAAGTTATTCAAAATAACTTTTATTTTTGAAAATTCATTTTCAAAATTCTAATTCTAATTCCAAAACTATTTTGGATTCAAAAATTCAATTTTAAAAATATTCCAAAGATCTGTGACTTAACCCATTTCCATGTGCAATCCATATTTGTGTGTGTATAAGTGTGGTCCAGGGGTTCAACACAATAGTGCATAACATCAATCATCACAGATATATCAATATCGATAAGCGGTATAACCCGTAACGCTTATCTATATTCACAGATTCATAGATAAAATAAATTTATCAATCACAAAGATTCACTAATATGATTCGATGTGGGTTTTGGATAACCAACCGGAATAACAACGTAGCACAAACATTACATAGCATCACAAAACATATCAAATATATCAACCCATCACAAAGCATTCAATAACAATGAAACATCTAATTAAGATGATTATTTGGTTGGTTTTAAATCTATTACCTACATCATTACTTCCATTAGTAATTTTAAACCAATGATTAATTATTATTAGCGACAATTGATTAAGTTTTAATCACCTTCATAATTAATCATTTCTTTAATTAATTATCTTAATTTATTAACCCTTAAATGTAATCTATTAAATCTCAATTACTTATTTCTTAATTATTACATTAATTAATAAGCCTTTAATTATTAATTAAATCTTCATTATAATTAATTATCTTTTAATTAATTATTCTTAATTTAATTATCCTAATTAATTAACCATATTAATTAATTATAGTTTAAAGTAATTAACCCCTAATATTTGATAAATCAATCTTTAATCTTTCATTATCTACTCTTAATTACTTTCACTAATTAATTATTATTTTTATTTAATCACTAATTACTTGATTTATTAGCCTGAATTATTAGTCAATTTACTTTAATTACTTATATTAAATAATTCATTTCAAATAATAATTATTTCCCTTAATATGTTAACGCAACTTTGAAAACTAATTTAACCGCTTTAAAACATCCTTTTTAATAATTATTTCCTTATACATTATTAAGTAGATACCCTTTAAATAAAAATCAATTCATTTAAACCATTTTGATTTAGGTTAATTAAAACTCCTTACTATTTTAAAACTTAGGAACGTCTAAATATTGAAGAGAATTTTTATTTAACAAGTTTTATTTTTAAACCTTGAATTTCCTTAAAATTTCAAACTGCTTACATGCTGACTCGAGAAAATTATCAGCTGCTTCGAGTCGAACCCGAGCTCAAAGCTCCATTACTTTGGGTTTTTTCCCAAGTTGCACGAGAGACCAAAATTTCAACTTGAATTTTTTTTCGTCAAGTATTGTACTTAAACACCTGAACCCTACTTCGAGTTGAGACTCGAGCCACGACGTTATTTTCCCGAGCCAAACTCGAGAACCACACGAACTACCCCCCAAACTTCTTCTTCTTCCCCATTTTACAACCCAAGTACAAGTTTCACGCGTGCACCTACACACGAAACCCCATCACCTCCGGCCACCATCGTGATGCCCAGCAAGTCGGCAACGACGTCCTCACACCATTGAGCTGCTCGGCAACCTCAATTGAATCGTTGAAACAAATCGAGCTCTCAACTGCAACCCAAAGACCATTCTTCATCAGAAAAACTATCGTATCGCCGTTCCTCGATCACCGCGAATCACGCGAACCTGACTGGAGCCGCGCCAACCTCCTCGCTTTGATTCCACCCAGACCGAACGACTTTCGATCAACGTTTGTCACCACCCGAAGTCGATGAATACAACAGCAATTCTGGGTTCTTAAACCCTAAAGCCCGATCGACAAATATTCATGAACATCTAAAAAATTATTGACTATTTTTCCAGTAAACTTCATTACTTAATCTACCTCCAACATCAACCCCAAAGTTTGATTTCCCCTTGATCGTTTGGAATTGACGAAAACACAATTTAGTTCAAAACCCAGATCCCACATTCAATTTGAAACTAAAAATCAAAATTTATTTTTAAAATTCAACATTCCAGAGTACAAATTAGATTGTAAAATCAAAAACAAGAATTAAATCACTTGAATTTTCACCATTAAAGGTCATTACTATGAAATTGAAATTTCCAATAAACTATCTGTTAATTTTTGCCTATTTACATTTTTATAAATAATGTTATACCCATATAAACTTAATTCATTCAACCATCAAATCCTAATATGTTTTGTGTTGGGATGATTTTTAAATTTTTTCTTTCTTTCTTTGAAACCTAGAACAGAGGCATGTTGTTTTGCCTACACACTAGTATACACCCAGTTTTTTCACATATATATAAAAGCATTCAAACAAATCCACACAGTCATTCAACCATAACCCATGCATACTCCAAAGAAAAATACAAGCATAGAAAAAAAAATATAGCAGGCTAAGGGATTTGCTCACCCTTTTTTTCTCTTTTAGATGATGAACAGAGGATAGGGGTCTATCTGTACACGCAGTACCCCATATATATACATACATGTATATTTGTACTCGTGCGAGCTCAATCCACAACCAAACATTCAATGCTAATTACATGCAACATCAAAATAATAATAAAAATGGGTTTGAGTTTTTGCTCACCTGGATTCCAAAAGAAACAGAGAGTTTGCTGACAATTTTCAAAAGCCAGATGAAGCCTGTAACCTTTCTTTAATTTTTTTGAAGCTTAGATCTGCAACTTGCAAGTACAGATCTTTGATTACTCTTTGTTGTATTAGTTCACTTAGTTAATCAATAAAAACAATTTTAAATTACTTACAACTGAATTTATATAACAGAGAAGCTTTTTATTTCCTAAATCTTGAAAAACTGCAATAGTTTAAGCTTTTGACCTTGATTACTTTGCTGCAAATGATTGATGGATCCAATGGTTAAATTCTTGTTTTCATTAATGTTTGAAAAATTCAAATTAAAAACTTTCAAAAGAAAATTTTACTTGCCTTAAGATTGTTTCAAAAATTACTGCACTGCTTCATTCTAGCCAAAGCCTGCAGCATTTCTAGCCTGTAGTTAAATTCATTTATATTAAAACTTGAGTTTTAAATCATAATCTCAGTAAATTATAAAGTTTAAAACTACCTGAAAGATGGATTTTTGTAGGCTATAGCTTGAGTTTATTTGTATGGTTTTAGACTTTCAAACTTGAATTGAAGAAGTAGAGCAGTTTTTTTCTTCCTGTTTTGATGATTTTCTTTTGAATGATGATGTTCAAAGATTACAAATATTTGTGGCTATTGTACTTATCAGAGTTGAAGCTTAAAATTTCGAAATTTTGGAAACTGGAAAGTTTCTTTAATTTTTTATCTGAATATTTTATTTTTAATTAAGACATTTCATGCCATTTGTAAAAAATCATCATAAACTCTAGATTTTGTTAACTCCTACACTCCATCTCTTTTATGTAAATGTTTACATTTAAATTTGTAAAGACAAAAGAATGTTTATAAATCTCTTTATGTCATATTTATTTTATAAATGAACACACATTTTATTTCATTAGCATATGTATCTATACAATGTTGAAAGAAAATTGTTTCTTTTAACCAATATTTATATATATACATACTTCTACATCTTAATTCTTTTTAAATGCTACTTAAAATTTTAACATTTATTTCAAATTTAATTTCAAATTCCAATTCACTTGAAAAAATTTAAATTCAATCTTACTCATATATGTATAAATTTTTAAATTTAGTTGACTTTTTAAAACACTCATTATTTCAAAAGTTTAAAATATATTATTATTCTATATTGATAAATTTTAGGATGTTATATATATATATATATATATATTCTATAAGATATTAAATATACAAATTAAAAACCCCAATTAAATTTTAAAATCAATACCCAATAAACAAATATCCTATTTAATTTGAAAAAATTTAAATTAATCTACAATTTTATTCCAAAATTCATTTTAATTATCCATTTAAATCTAACTAAAAATCAGGATCGTTACATTTACCCATATTTAAAACAATGCCGCGTGGATTGCTCTATTCCAGTGTTTAGAAACCCCTTCGATATTGTTGCGCAGACTGTGTCGACGAAGGTTCATATGCCACTTAATAACCCAATCAACACAATATTAATACAATTTATATTCACTAACAAATACGCGCCCATATCTATTAATACGCTCAAACTCGTTGTAGAGTACTACGGACTCTACGTTAAATGAGTAATTCCCACCAGAGCCAAGGTTATCTCCAACCTAAGCTCTGATACCAACTGTAACAGCCCGCAAATCCGTACCCCTTGAATCAACACTATTCTACCTAAATCTACTCAAGTTGTATAGAAATACGACCCATTTGGTTAAAGAAGAAGAGGTAGAAGAAGAAAATAGAAAACAACAGCAGAATCTAACCATCGCATCGGAACACAATATAATAGATAATAAATAATCTTTACTCAACATCAAATATTTCGGTTTATATATTACATCATCAGAGTACATCAATCACAGCTCAAATCAATATCATACAATGGATACACAACTCAAACAGCAGAATATATATATAATCACAAGTATGAGAGTACGTATCGTCATCCAGCTCGTCTCCTGAGCTTCACAGTATCATAACCTGTATTCTATAATACTCGGTCTGACCCAAGCATTACAGTTAAATAACACCTGAGTCGGTCTAGAATACCAGCGTGAGAAAACCACACCCAATTGATTATTAAAGTTTCAAAAATCCTTTGAAAACAAAAGCATCTCGTAAGACCACGCCACAAATAAACATGTCGGGTTTTTACCTTACGATAGCTAAAACAATTTTTTTATAGAAATCCTCTGATATATAATAGGGTCTATATACAAATACTTATAAAATAGCCGAAATTGTTACATTCATTAAATTCCAGCTACTAGCCACAAAGTGGGTAATACAAACAAAACTCGTAGGGAGAATGGATTTCCAACCAATGACTAGGCACTGGGGTACCACCTGTCACAGTACGGGGCCTAGATCACTGTATCGAGGAGTACGCCCGCTCCCCTGCAACACAAGGCCGGGACTACCCCTTACTGGATAATCCCAAGTGAGATCATCCCGCGGTTGGGATCAGCAACCGCCCACTAAACCGAAATAATAAGGGTTATCTAGACTGGAATGACCTCACCCTGCTTGGGTGCTACCCACCTAGCCTTGCTGCATAACCCCTGATTTTCAGTCATTCCCATTTGATGAGGCTTGAGGCTAAGTGTTACCTCTTTATAAAATATTCCTTAGAATGCCCATCGTCCACCTGACGATGTTTCGCAAGCATTCATCCATACAAGTCCGTCCCGGGTTCGAACGGAACCGAAGGCACTATTCCTACTACATCCATTTTGGAAATATCCTCAAGATTAGTAGCGACTAGCTCTTGCACTTCAGTGCTCCATCTTCGAATCTAAAAATCGTTTCACGAAATGTACAAACCGGATCGAAGTGGTTTTCGAGAAATAAATCTCGATCCCAGTCTCTTCGAAACGATTAATGCATTGTCCAATATTGATAGTCAGTTATTTAACTATCAATTTATATTCACAAACATCCATCAAACAATAAATATCTTCACTTGGAAATAATTTTCCAAATTATTTATTAGTCCCAAAAATATCTTCACAAGATGTTATTTCTATTTTCAATCCTTTGAAAAGAGTTTCAAAACCATCTTTCCTTTCAGAATAAACTTTCCCAATTATTTTCTGTCTCCTTTGAAATCACCAAGCACAAAACTAGATTTTAAAATAAATTTGAAACACTTTACTTTAAAATATACTTTAAAACATTTATTTTAAAACTACTTCAAGGATTTGAAAAAAATACATCCTATATGAATATTTGAAAATAATGTTACTTTATAAAATATAACTAAATTTTTAAATCTTAAACAAACTACTAAGTCACTCTTTAAATAATTACTACTATAATAGATTAAAAGGAAAGACTTACTTCATAATTTAAATATTTAGAAATAATAAAATTTCCAAACTTGCTTTTAAAATCAACTTAAAACTTTTAACTTATATTTAAAAACTTACTTTGAAACGTACTTGGTTATCCAGGGAGAAGATCCAACTTCAATCACTTAAATCAATTTCCTAAATTGATTTCAAATTTATGTCATTTGAAATAATTTTCTTTAATTGCTTAATTCATTTCAAAATTCATGAAGTATGGACTTAATTATTATGATTGTTATTTTCCGTTTGATTCTAAAACTTTTAACGGAAATATTCAAATTCCATATTTTTCCCAATTTCTTCTTTAGTCTTTTAATAATTTAAATCTTAACCTTTAAATAAATGTTTTGTTCTTTTAAATAATAACACTGAATTTTTACAATTCATTAACTTCCTGTTTATTCAATTTTCCTTCTATACTCACAATTTATTTATTAGAAATTTAAAGTCACTTTATTTCTTCTCCAATTCATTCTTAAATCTATTCAAATTTCCTAAATTATTTTACTTACAATCTCACTTCTTTAATTTTCTTTTCCAAAATTCAATTTATATATTTTTGGGTAATCCATTATACCCAATTATATCCAATCGAACCATAACATTCAATATACCAATTATCAATAATATCAATAATATTCATCAAAGAATATAAAATAATCACAAAAGAGGGTATTAAACAATTTAAATAAATGTTGAGGGATCCAGTTAGATCCATCCAACCTGTTTTCCCTGCATCCACAGATATTAGCACAATATACAATACCAATTCCAAATATATATCACACTATAGCACATCAGTCAATCCAATCATTGAACAATTATTTAAATTTAATCATTTAAATCTAATTTAAACTGAGTGAGATTAACTCACCTTTGATTATTGAAATCCCAATCCAAATCTCGAATTGTTTTCTTCGCGATCTTTTAACCTTGTATAAATATTCATATGATTAATATTTGACCTAAGCGAAAAATTAATTTCCATTTAATAGAATTTTATTTAATCTAATAATTTAAATTTAAACTAATCCTTTTATAAAAATCTTTTAGTAACCAGAATAAATTAAATAAGCTAATTAATTACCAAATCATTATTTTATTTCTAACACTTCCTTTTAATAAATATGCTTTCGACTAAAATAATTTGATAAGCTTATTAAATCAATTTATCTCCTCTTATTTTCCCTATTAAAGTCTTCCAGTACCTAAAATAAATCATATAGGTTAGCTAAAAAAACTTGTCTTACTGAAAACAATTATTCATGTTTACATTCTATATATATACACTACTAAATGAAAAATATTTAAATAAAATTCCATTTTTACATTACTGCAATAATTCCTGCCTAACACTGACGTTAAAAAACACTAGCTCACAAATACTGGCTTCCTTTTTGGTGCTGCTGTTCCGGTCTGTTGATTCGACATGGCAGCTTCCTTGACAGTAACCCTAGCTCGACTTGAGTGTCCCAAAACTCGCAGCACCCTACGAATCGCGAGATTCCCTAAGGCCTACGAGTACAACTTGCTTCCTCAAACCACGTCGTCGCCGCCCCAATTCAAACAACAACTCGGCCTCACCCCATCGCTCTATGCTCTCGCGCTTCACGAATCTGGATACGAAACAATCGTGATTCGATTGAAGCGAATTCGATTTCGAATTCGAAGATTTGAGGTGCGTTCGAATTTGATTAGAAGGGAATGGAACTTTCGGCCATTATTGACTTTTTTTTTTGTATATGATTTCGTTACAGAAGAAATGAAAAGGAAGGGTTCGTGCTTATTAAAGAGAAAAATGAATCGCGTGTTGGATACGCTTGTGATTGAATTGATGTGCTACAGCGATATGAGGTGATGTCAAAAACAGCTGAAATGAGGAAAAGGTTTGATATTGATATAATTTCAGCTGATGTTGACCAAATATAAATATAAATATAAATATAAATATAAATATAAATTGAATTTGATTACAGATTTAAACGCGTTTTAATGTCGTACCCACACACGACAACTCCGATCAATACGAAATTTGAAATCCGATAATAATTCAATATTACTGACCCAATGGAACTGGTTTCGTTGGATTCCGAGACTGTGCCTCGGAAGGCTATTTTTAAATTCAATTTAAACGATATATTTTTAAAACTGAACAAATTAGTATAAATTTCAATTTTAAAACTTCTATTATCTTCAGCGTTATCAATATAAATTTTATAAGCCATCAAATATATTTTTAATAGGCTTAAAACTCCATGTTCAACAATTTTCCTAACTTGCTTATTTAATTTAATCATTTAATTATCAAATAATCTGTGATATCCGTAATTCAATTTAAAATTGTACTATTGAATATTTAAAATCGATTGAATATTCCAATTTAAATTGCTTAAAAATTCCGGGTCGTCACATATCCCAATCTACATGCATGCAGGCCTTTGAAAAAATGCAGACTTGAGATTGCATGTTGAAGAATGCTGATGAATTCCAGAGATGAAAAATGCAGGTTCTTGATCCTTTATTTTTGAAAAAAAATGCAGACTTGATTTGCATGAATTTGAATTGTATGTTTTCTTTGATTTGCTTAGCTTTGGTTTGAAAAGAAAATGGGGAAAAAAAATGAAAAGTTTATAAGGCTGAAATTTATTTTAATTCAAAATAAAGAAAAAGATAAAATAAGACAATGACACTTGTCATGTTGCTTTATCTTTAATAAACACATGTAGCTTAAGATTATTTAATTGTTAACACTTGTCTATTATTTAATTTAGTTATATTTTTAAATGTTTATAAAGAGTTTTCTTTAATTTATGTTATGTTTGTGTAAATATATGTGAATTTCCTATTAAAAGTAAATGTAAATAAAACAATTTACAAATTAAAACTTACACAAATATTTTAAAGAATCAATTAATTTGAATTTCAAAATAAAATTTCCAAATCAAATTAATTCTTTGAAATCAAAATAAAAATCAATTTATTCAAATTAAAATGAAGATTCTATTTCCTATTCTAATCCCTTTTTTATATTTATGAAAAATAGTACATTTATTAATATGGCTTAAAATAACTAATTAACAACTTTTATATGATTTATAAAGAATTATAAATCACTTTTATATTTAAATAAATCATAGGCTATTTTATATTTTAGACTTATAAAATATACTCAAATCATATTACTCAAATAATATTTAAAAAGAAATAAATTCAACTTTTATTTAAATTTTAAGAAAAATATTAGACTAAGACAAATTTTAAACAATTTAATATTTATCTTAAATATTATCAAACCATATAGTTATTAATTTAAATAGATTTCTAAAAGCTTAATATTAATTTAAAACATAATTTCCTAATTATTAGATATATTGTTAGAACTTAAAAACAAAACTTCATTTATTTATTAAATTCCAAAACAAAAATAAACTATAATATATATACAAATATATATATATATATTATAATTAAAGCATTTATTTTAGCTTTTAAAAGATAAATCACAAATTTAATGTTTATTAAATCTGATTATTAAATCAAAACATACTTTACTAATCAATATTGTCAATATCAATTATATTTTATATAAAGATTTTTAAATTGATATTGTCTAAGACTCCGGGATATCGCATTCCTTTCCCCTTAAAAGAATTTCGTCCCCAAAATTTAAAACAAAGGCAATCTAATAACCTATTGAAGATTTTTTAATTTTAACGCACAAGCATATATCAAACATATGCTAACAACTATAGCAATTCATTCATCCAATCAAACAAAATTAACTATCCAGACAAAATTCTGGATAGAGTTTCCTCGAGTTTCCGAAGTAAACACTGGGATACTGGCTCTATAAAACGCAAATAATCAACACTACTAATTTACAGAACTCCTACTTATCTTGATCTACAACCGAACCAAACATCAGACTATAGACAAGTCTGATTCAACAACCAAATTTCCCATAACAGCTGATTCCAAAAAAAGAAATAGATCATACACGTACTCCCTCAGAGATACATGTAACACATCGAATTCCAGTTGTCCAAGCTGGCAATTCAGTCTAGAAAATCAAAAACTTATTCAAAACAAAACTCAGAGGAAATCCAAAACATTTCGGAGCTAGCTTACCCAACCTTACCAAAATTTATAGCTTCTAAAAACTAAGAAACTTATCCAAAATCATATCTCCGACTTCAGATTCACCAAACTCTTCAGACAATCTCAGGCTGCCTACTTCTTACCTGATCAGCTCAATCCTTAATGATGTCTCTAGAAACAAACAGGATCAAACCCAATCCACCAAAATGATCCTCCACGATCAACCAAGATCAAGAACAAACCCCACTCACAACCATCAGAAGGAAACAAACTTATCCTATTCGAAAAAGAAAAGAAGATGCACTCCCAAACTGCTTCCGCTGCACAACTTTGATCTGGGGTAGAAAAGAATGCTGATGAAGAACACAAGCACAACTGGACAACAAAACCAAGAAGATCTCTAATAACCAAGAAAAAATTAAGAATTTCCTCAAAACCTGAGTTGCTTTAACAAACTCCATCTCTAGAAACCAACCTTCAACTAGTAGAACCACTGGTACCACTGAATCTTTAGATGAAGACAAACTCTGGCTTCTCTGAAAATATTCAGAAGAATCTCCAACAATCCATGAGAATACCCAATCATCGCAAGTCGCTTTTGCGATCAACTCAATCTAATTCCAAAGAGAACAATTCTTTCTTTACCAATCAGAACAGCTTATGCTGGTCTTACCAATCCATCAAAGAAATGGATTCACTCTACTGCTTCTGAACTCCATCTCCAGAAAACTGCTAAGCCAGAAAACTCTACCGACACACAGAAAACTCCGAGCTGCACTGCTGACACCAATACCGAAGAATTCTCAATCCAAAGCTCTTTGAGAAACTCGAACTTCAAATAAAACAGAAACATCCTGTTGAATCCAGCCACAACACCGAAGCATACCTACATCCTTAAACTTATTCCAAAAAAATCATCTTCGAAAACATCCATAGTCACTGCATCTCGTCACGCAGCTACTACTTCCCTGAGGTATCAAGGTACCATTACTCGCTTCTGCTCAGCCAACAGATCCAAACTCTACTCATCCAACTTCAAAGATAAACTCCGAACCTTAACTGGTTACCTTCAGCGATTAATGAAGTTCTTACACCACTTCAAACTCACTCAAGACGATATTAGGTATACAATCTCGTCAGATATACTACCAACCTCAAACATTCAAACTCCAACCAATGGTAGTCGTGTTATACACACCACTACCTCAATCTACCTTTATAACCTATATTGGAAAACCAGAACAGATAACCCAACAGATAGGTAGAAATAAAATAAGTATATATAAATATATTAAAAATTACAGATACGCTCTCTCAAGATAGACACCACTCCAGAGCCTAGGTATTCACTCAACCTAACGCTCTGATACCAACTGTGACGACCCGACTTTCTACTCCTAGAAAATCGCATCATCAATTAAGAAAGAAAGGGATAGAAGAGGAAAAGAAAGAAGAGAAAGAAGAAACAACACTAGAATCTTAACAGTGGAACGAATAAATTATATTAATAACATAAGTATTTACATAGTATGCAATATCAATCAGAGATACACAACATACACATCACATATACTAGACAGTAATAAACACCTGTCTAGTATTTACAACTTAATTCAATCACAATACAGAGAACACACAGCGGAACTATATATCTACAACACAGATGACTCCTGCTCTATTGCTCCTCCATTATTCGTCAAAGCAAACCTGAATCCCTTGGCTACTCGAAAAAATTTGAGTACCCAAGAGTTTAAGAAAACAAAGATAAATTCCGGGTCAAACATGGGTCTGGTGTGACTAATAGGTTAAGGTTGCTTAACTTTAAAAAAACCTTTTGATAGGAAATCTGGTGATATTATAATAGTGTCTAGGGTTTTCAAGCAAATATGAAATATCTGAATTGTTACATTCATTAAATTCCAGCTACTAGCCACAAAAGTGGGTAATACAATCAAAACCGTTGGCACTTATTGGATTGTGGATTCCATACAATGGCAGGGCTACTGGGGTACCGCCCGTCATAGTACATGGCCTAGATCACCGTACCGAGGAGTACGCCGACTCCCATGCAACACAAGGCCGGAACCATTCCTTACTGAACAGTTCCAAACAAGACAACCCTGCAATTGTTTGCAACCAACTGCCCACACAGCCGAATATAAAGGGACTTATAGACAGGGATCAATCTCGCTCTTCAGTAGGAGCTACCCACGAAGCCTTGTTGCACCTCCCCTGTTTTAGCCATTCCCAGTTGATGAGGCTTGAGGTTGTGATTACCTTTAGAGAACACATCCCTTAGAATGCTCATCGTCCACTTGACGATGTTCTGAAAGCTTTCAATCCATACAAGTTCGTTCCATGTTCGAACGAAACAGATGGCATTATCTCATTACACTCATTTTGGAATCACCCTCAGAGTTAACGACGATAACTCTTGCACTCTGAATCTTCATCTCGAACCTGTAAGAACTCGTTCCGTCAAACTCATCACGGAACCACCCCTAGAGTTATACTGACGTATAGTCCTTACACCTCGAGTCTTCACTCTTCACATAAGATTCACGACCTATTGTTAATTTGGATCGATGTGGTTTTCGGATATCCAAGTATGGAAACCCGATCCCGGTCTCATCGAAATCCAAAACGTGTCTTTTAGGTCCAAGTTGTTTTAAATGTTTAAAACAATTCAATTCAATATTATCTATATACACACAGATAGATAATACACAACATCACAATAGATAATCCACATTATCATTACCAATAGATAATTCATATCATCAACTCAATGCAACCATAGCATCCAAATCACACGACATCATTTATCTCATAACGGAGATTTCAACCATTCAGGGTAATAAATATCAATCATCATTCATAATCAATTACTTATTAATCCAATCTATAAATAATTTAAAATGAATTAAATTAATTACCTCTTCCCTAAATTAATTTAAAATGAATTAAATTAATTAATCATCAATATAAATCTTGCTTACATTCCTTAATTAATTATAAATCAGGTAATTAATTACTCTCAACAAATTATCCTAATTAATCATCTTGATTAATTATACTTAATTACATTCAAGTAATTACCCTTCAATTAATTTCACAAATTAATTAACCCAAACCAAATTCAGTAATTAACCTGTAATTACTTTATTAATTAATTATAATTAATTACATTAATCCTTAATTAATTACATTAATTAATTCCTTCATTGATTAATTGTTCTTATTAATCAATCCTTAATTATATAAATTAATGATCACAGTTTATTTTATTTTATAATTACCCTATTTAAATTAATTATCAATTATCCATATTGATTTATCACATTAAGTAATTAATTACATTAAATTAATTGCATCTATTTATTTCCATCAAATAACTCAATTATCAAAACCTAAATTAATTACTCTAAGTAATTAATTATTAATTACTTCCTTAAGTAATTATTCAATCATACATATTAATTACACAAAGTAATTGATTTCTAAAACTCCTTCATTATTCAAGTATTCTTTAATTAAATTACATCAAGTAATTTATCTTCTTAATTACTTCACCAAGTAATTATTCATTTTAATTACATTGGTAGTTACTTCTCAAATCAACCAGTGATTAAATTAAATTAATTAAACTTAATTAATTAACTTAATTAATCAAAAATAACTTAACTAATTACAATCAATAATTAATTTTATTAATTACTTTCATTAAGTAATTTACTTAAACAATTCTCAAATGATTATCTTTAAATTAATTAATACAATTAGTCATTAAAATTAATTACATTAATTATAAAATAATATTAAGTCAATGACCTTCATTAACCCATAAAAAAACTTTAATTATTTTTATTTTTCCAAAGTAATTAATTGAATTAATCAATATTAATTCTTTATTTATAAAACTCATGAAATTAATCAAGTGATAATTAAAAACTTAATCGGTTATTAATTACTTGATTGATAAATTCAATTCATTAATTAAATTAATCAAATCTTATTTAATTAATTTCTAAATCACACTTTAATCAAGTTTAATTAACTTACTTAATCTTTTAATAATTAAATAAACCCTTAATTATTTAATTAATACCCTAATTATTAATTAATTATAAACTTAATTACCTTGATCAGATAATTATTAAGTTCAAAACAATTTAGTGAAAATCATTAACCTTATTAATGATTTAATTAACATTATCAAAGTAATTTAAAAATAATTTGCTTTTAAATTTTCTCTAAATTCCAGTTTAAATTAAAATTAAAATGAAATAAAATTTAAACAAGATTCAATAATTAAACACTTTTTATTTCATATTAAAGAATTACTTAAGGTATTTTATAAACAGTTTAACCCATAATCAATTTAAATAAAATTTAAATTATGCTTTAAATATTCAAGTGATTTTAAAACATTCAAATTAAAATCTTATTTCATTTCAATCCAGAATTCAAATTATGTTTTCAGATTCAGGTTCAAAAATTTAAATTTGAAATTTTGTTTTAAATTTCATTTCAGATTTATAAAATATACAAACTTAATTATAACATTTGAATTTTATCAACCTTTTTCCTTTTTGAAACTTTCAGATTCAAATTCAAATTTTAAATCCAGGATTTCAAATTCAGATTTAACTAAAAATTTAAATCTTGTTTTTAAAAATTTATTTTCAGATATAAAAATCACTTTATATAAAACTGTGCAAGTTTTAGTGTTTAAATTATTTTACTCTGCAAATCTTGTTTATTCAAAATCTGAAGTTCAAACCTATTTGAATTCATAATTCAATCTTGCATTAAGTTTAGATTTAAACTTGCCTTGCTTATTTTTAAATTTAGTTTTAAAAAATTCGAAAACCTGAAACTGTTCAGGCTACCGAAAATAAAACACTGCAACCAAAAACTACCCGAGCTCAAAACTGATTTACTTCGAGTCACCTTCCACCTAACTTCGAGTCACACCCTCAAGCTACTCGAGTCTTTCCACTACAACTTACAGAAGACCAAAATCCCTTCCAAAATGGCCTCTGTGCACATGCACATAACCATGGGCAAATTCCGATCATCAGTGATGATGGTCCACCTCAATAAACCCTCTCTTGGATCCAGTATGATCACCAAAACATCAGAAAATCTTTCATTACCCAAAATCAAAGTCCAGCCTCCTTTATAAACCTGGAAACACAGTGCTGACCCAAACCCAAAACCTGTCAACGACATGTTCACCTCCCTCCGACCATCGTTAGGGCTACAATTCCGGCTAGTACCTCCTCTAGGGACCAGCAACCAATCCTCAGAGTTGCTAAACACTCGATCAAATATTAAGAGGGAACGACCCTATTTGCTAACAGCTTCAAGCATTAGGGTTATAGAACAAATTTGTCCACCGCCGACTCTATATCAATTTGATCACCGTATAACTATTTTTCCCTGATTCCCTGATCTCCCATCGACCATCATACAAAAACATGAACCCCAAATTCACTTGAAACAACAGAGACACTCCAAAAACCAACTTTGGGTTAAAACAGCAATGCACAGTCAAACCCCATTTAGAACTTATGATTTTATATTTAAAAATCATGAATTTGTCTAAGGTTTTGATTTGTATAACTGAATTGCACAATAAACAAGTTTAAATTTTAAACAGAGTCTTGAGTTTCACTTTTAAACTGGTCTTCCAGAGCAATTCAATTTCTAATTAAGTTAAATAAAATTTTAAAATCTAGTTTATAAACAAACAAACAAATATTGTTTAAATCCTAAATCTTAAGATTTAATAGATAAGGCAAGATGAATTTAAAATAGAAAACTGGATTGAAATTTTAGAGCAGGGATGTTATACGGGCAGTACAAATTTAACAATATCACATATCACAAAAGCATAGGAGATTTTCAACGTATATACAAAAAAAACAACTTATATAAAACATGATTCAACAACCATATTTGCCTTAAAATTTTTTTAAAAGAAGTGTTACTCACCTTATACTCAGGAGAACATAGCACCATTGATTTAGAAAAACTTTTAAATCCTGTCTTTTAAATGCAGTAATGTTAGGCTAATGGAAATGAAGTGCTACTGCTTCTTATCCTAATCTACATGCATGCAGGCCTTTGAAAGAATGCAGACTTGAGATTGCATGTTGAAAAATGCTGATGATTTCCAGAGATGAAAAATGCAGGTTCTTGATTCTTTTTTTTTTGAACAAAAATGCAGACTTGATTTGCATGAAATTCAATTGCATGTTTTGTTTGATTTGCTTAGCTTTGGTTTGAAAAGAAAATGAGGAAAAAAAATGAAAAGTTTATAATGCTGAAATTTATTTTAATTCAAAATAAAGAAAAAGATAAAATAAGACAATGGCACTTGTCATGTTGCTTTATTCTTTAATAGACACATGTAGCTTAAGGTTATTTAATTGTTAACACTTGTCTATTATTTCATTTAGTTATATTTTTAAATGTTTATAAAGAGTTTTCTTTAATTTATGTTATGTTTATGTAAATATATATGAATTTCCTATTAAAAGTAATTGTAAATAAAATAATTTATAAATTAAAACTTCCATAAATATTTTAAAGAATCAATTAATTTTAATTTCAAAATAAAATTTCCAAATCAAATTAATTCTTTGAAATCAAAATAAAAATCAATTTATTCAAATTAAAATGAAGATTCTTTTTTAATTATTCTAATCCCTTTTTTATATTTATGAAAAATAGTACATTTATTAATATGGCTTAAAATAACTAATTAACAAATTTTATATGATTTATAAAGAATTATAAATCACTTTTATATTTAAATGAATTTAAATCATAGGCTATTTTATATTTTAGACTTATAAAATATACTCAAATCATATTACTCAAATAATATTTAAAAAGAAATAAAATCAACTTTTATTTAAATTTAAAACAAAAAGTAAACTAAGACAAATTTTAAACAATTTAATATTTATCTTAAATACTATCAAACCATATAGTTATTAATTTAAATAGATTTCTAAAAGCTTAATATTAATTTAAAACATAATTTCCTAATTATTAGATATATTATTAGAACTTAAAAACAAAACTTCATTTATTTATTAAATTCCAAAACAAAAATAAACTATAATATATATACAAATATATATACATTATAATTAAAAACATTTATTTTAGCTTTTAAAAGATAAATCACAAATTAAATGTTTATTAAATCTGATTATTAAATCAAAACATATTTTATTAATCAATATTGTTAATATCAATTAAATTTTATATAAAGATTATTAAATTGATATTGTCTAAAATTCCGGGATATCACACTCTACCTTACCAAAACGAGTCTTGCTTCCTCTTCCCTTCAAGGCCAAGCGTACCTAGTGATTTAGGGTTCAAGACTCCATCTTGTTGCCTAGGATTCTAATTTAATGAGAGTTTGGATAGCTTTTGGCGGGTAAATTACAAATCTTTTGAAAAGAAATTTCCATTATATGTTGTGTTGATCCGTAGCTATATGTATGTTATATGTATGTTGGATCTTGGCATGTTTGAAATGTGACGATAAGTGTTAATGTATGGGTTAGTGTTAGCATTCGAATGGATGTGTTATTGCAAAATTAGTAATTGTATATATTGGTATATGTATACAACTTGTTATATGAATGTGATGTGTGAATATAAAGGATTGGTGATTAACTTGACTATAATCATAATGGGTTGAGAACGAAGTTGAAACTTTGTATGTAGTCGCGACAGATTTAAGGTCGGATTTGAAATCAAACTCGTTTCAAGAGTTTAAAGTTTAGATTTTGGTTAAATTTTGCGTAATTGGTTTTGAAGTGTGAAAATTTACTAAGATATGTTTTAATCATGAATTAGAATGTCTTTAGTAAAGTGGCCTCACCTAAAGGTAAACTAGAGCAAACTGCACTCATGGAGACAGTGGCTATGGATGCAGTTTGGCAACAGGTTGAATTTCTTCTTCAAGTTCATTTTATTTTGAAATTAGTTACAAAGTTTTTCAAACTTAATTAGTAACATTAAAAAGTAATTAAGTTGTTACATAGTTAATTAATTAATTCATCTGTTAACTAAAAGTAGCACCAAATTGGTAATTAAGAAGGTGATTAGAGGTTAATCATCACTCAAGTTAAGTTAGTGACTGTTAACTAATTAATAAACTTTTAATTTAATATTTTGTATGGTTAAGAAGTAATTAAGTGATTAATAATTATTTGGTTAAGATTAATGTCAGTTAATTAATTATTTAATTAACAGATTATTTAATCAATATTGATTAATTAGGGTTTAAATTTTAAACAATTTGTTTTAACCTTAACTGTGACGGATCAGATTTTTAATCCTCGAAAATCGACATTAGTACGTCCACTGTATAGAATACTGAGCAATCGAGTACCGAAAACATCAGTTCATTAGGGGTGAAGGAGGAAAAGGTTGAAGAAAAATGGAAACAACAACACAAATCGCAGCAGAACAAAATATAGTATATAATAATAGAATTTTATGCGAAAGAATCTGTAACTGTTTGTTTCTTACAATAATCAGAGTACAACAAATATTACATCAATCCGGACAGTTATAATAACTTGTCCTCATACATCAAAAATATAAATCATGCATGGAAATACATCTCTATCATCTAGCTCGTCTCCTGAACTCCATCGCATTCTATCTTGAATCTACAATACTCGGTGTGACGTGGGCATTATAATAAAATAACACCCAAGTCAGTCTGGAAAACCAGTGTGAGAAAACACACTCAATTTGGATTATTATCATTATTACTTTCAAATTCCTTTCAAAAACAAAGGTATCTCGTAAGACCACGTCACACATAAACATGACGATTTTTTCCTTACGATGACCAAAACAATTTTTATCAAAATCATCTGATACTATAATAGTGTCTATAGAAAGTAAATAGAAAATAGCTGAAATGCTTGCATCTCACGTTTTAGCATAGTTAGGCACAATCAAAACCATACGGCGCTTATTAGAGAATAGATTCCATACAGTGACTATGCACTGGGGTACCACCTATCACGGTACTCTTCTAGAAAAATGTACCAAGGACCTCGCCGGGATCCCCTACAACACAAGACCAACCTTATCCCTAACCTGGATAGAACCGAATACGTTATCACCTCGGGTGTTCCCACCCTTACCGAGAGCTCTTTTGCATGCACCACCGTATCTATAATTTATAATATATCTAAGGTTATCTAGAAAGGTGACAACATATCCTAATTGGGTGTGATACACTTAGCCTTGCTGCATAACCCCTAATTTTCAGTCATTCCGGCTAATGAGGATTGAACCAAATGCTTACCTTTCAAGAACAATTTCTCTAGCATTCGTCCATACAAGTTGTCCTTGGTCTGGACAAACCGAATCACTATCTTCATCATCTTTACGACATTCATTCGTAATGCTCAAATTGGATCAAACTGGTTTTCGAATAGTTAAATTTGATCCCGGTCTCTTCAAAACAATCAGCGGATCTGGCCAAATTTGATGGTCGGTTATTTAACTATCAATAAACATCCATTAGCAGACATCGAGCCTTATTTTAAACTTCCCATAATTTATTTCAAATATCTTTATAAGATATATATTTAAACAACTTCCAATATCACAACATTTGAAACCATTTCAAATCCTTATATATTCATCGGAATATTTCCAACCATTCCAATACTTAGGATATTTTTTTCAACTCCATTTTATGTTCAACAATTAGGAAGTATTCCATTTATTTCCTATTTCTTATTTTGCTAAAAATTATTTACAATTTATTTTTAAATTCCTTTACTTGTTTACAACAAATTCTATAAGTTTCTGAAATTCATTAACTAATCCCCTTTAATATTTCCAAAGTCAAATATACTTGCTTATAATTTCAATTTCCCTTCCCACTTCTTTTATGAATTTTATTTCATTTTTTGAAGTTTACTTTTATTTAACTGCTTCAGAAATTTTCTTACTTTTTCCCCATTCCATTTGAGAATTCTCTTATAAATCCCATATACTAATAACCTCGTTTCCAGATTTCCGAGAAGATGTATAAATAAATTTAAAACATTACAAAACTCTATATATATGTAATAAATATTTAAAAGAATTATAGTAATTTATTTTTAAGACATGTTTAAGTAATTATCCAAAATATTGAAACACTTTTTATAACATCACTTTTCAAAGTTGGTTTTAAAATTTAGGATTTATTAAAATAAATGTTAAGTATTCGAAAAATTCACTTTTTGATGTATTCCAATTCTACTAGTTCAACAATGCATAGTTTGGTAAATAAAACTCACCTCTTTAAAAACAACTTAATTTCTTTGTAGTAAAATATATTTTTAAAATCTCAATAACCAAATAATTTATAGATTCCTCTTGATTCACAACCCATCCATTTCATTTGTATTCTCCAAACCATTTCCACTTTTCAAAAATAGTATACACTATTTTTCTCTCAACCTATCTCTATATTCTAATATAAATTCACCCTATGAATTTTATATTCCCAATTTAGCGATTGCTACGGTTTTCCCTTATTTATAAATGTCGCTTATAAATTTTATAACTCCTTTGAGTTTACCTTTTTTATCAAACTATCCTCACTTATAAAATTCCATTTTATAAGTCCACTTCTTTATAAATTCCATTTCTTTTTTAAAATCATTCTTTAATATCAATTTCAATGCCTTTCCATATTTTTCTGACTATCATTGTTTAAAATCTTATGACGAGCCGTCCTTCTCGACCTTCGAAAATCGACACAAAATACACCATACTGTAATATGCCGACGACCGAGTGCCTGAAAAGACATATTGTTGATGGAAAAGAAAACGATGGAAGAAAGAAGGAACTAATCAAGTACAGAATCTCACAATCGCAGCGGAACACAATATTCAAAATCCACATTTAACATTTAAAATGATTTAAATGTTCAAAATCTGACGACCAAATTCTGGGTCGCTACATTCCTCCCCTCTTATAAAAATTTTGTCCTCGAAATTTGCTAAGGTATGAAAAATGCTAATAAACTCATTTACTTACCCATACTTACTTAGTTAAAAACATACATTCACCTCACCCAAAACTTTTAGCTCAATTCCAAAACCATTCGCTTTATTTTTAATTCAAAAGCTTGTTTTCAATATCACTTCAAAAATCACTTTCCTAGTTAACCCAAAATTTTCAAGATTGCCAAGAATTTTCCAACTCCCAAAATTTTTGATAAATTTTGACAGCGTCTCCTTTGTACGGAGAGCGTTTCACAATATCACAATAGACACAAATATATATACATCGACCCACACGGTCGGAAAACAAAATATACCAAAATATATATATATATATATATATCATTTTTTTTCAAATTTTATTGCGTATGCGTACCTTTGATTAGCATTTTAAAAGCAAGCGGCTAATTTATAATGAATTTACGCACTCCAACTCTATCGGTTGCCTTCTGTACCTGTACTTACTCAAACATACATATCAGTTTTCAATAATATAAGATTCTTAACAACCTTCCATACATTTATCTTACCTAAACACAACAATTACATAGCCCAACAACTAATTTCATAATCCTACAAGTACAATCTTTATAGCAATCACAAGTTTTCAACACCATTTAATTTTCCTAACAAATCCAAACTTCATTTTATTCCACTCGAATGATTTACAATCAAGTTTACTTTTTACAATTCATATTTACTACAACCAATTCATTTTCTCTTCAATAAGATTAACCTATGCTTTACTTACATCAATTTACTTCAATTCAATTCCAAATTGATTCACAATCAAATTTTTATTTTAAATCTGATATATTTGCATTTCTTTTATGATTCACTTGCATTTATGTACAAAACCACTTAACTAGATTTCACTTAATCTGATTGATCCAAAAACCAACTTAATTTGCTTCTTTAAATCAATTCAATTCCGTTTACAACAAACATCCAATTTCCATACAAAGTTTAAAGTTATCCATGCAAGTAACCATCACTTAAGCTTATAACCATTTAAAATTAATTCCATCTCAATTTATCAATTTTATTTCTTTCGGAATAATTCATAACCCAAATAATTTTTACTTCATCACAAGTATTAAATCAAATCCCTATTCTCGTTTCAAGTTCATCATCCAACTTAAGTTTATATTAATATCATTCCATTCTGGATTATTTACAACTAATATAATTTATTTCATCGCTATAAGAAATTAAAATTCTTTCACTTGCATTGAAATTTTATTATCTAAACAGATTTCATTCAAGACCCCTTATAAAGCTCGACCACAGTGATTGTCCCATTTGCTTAAGTTATCTCGATAACAAAATAACTCCATTTCTTCTCACCTTAATCTTATTTCCATTTTAATTTGATTCTTATTCAATCAAATTCCAATCATTACAAATTTTAATTCAATTTGTTTACTTACTCAATCCATTTTAAATTTATTCACCTTCTCAATTCATTTTTGAATTTATTAATAACATAACCATTCCAATTGTTCTAAATCAGAACTGGGTTTTATTTTTCTTTTTAAATTTTTAACAAGCTACCAAAATTTTATTCATTCCAATACAAATTCATTTAATTCAGCTTACACTAAATTCATCCTTAAACAATTCCTTTGGATTTAGTTTAGTGAGCATTTACTTCATTCAATATCATTTCAACTAAATTAAATTTTCTGTCAATTCAATTCTTTTTCTGGTTCTAATTCAAGTTCAACCAAATTTTATTTAGCCAACCTAAATCCATACCATTTCCTTTAATTCTTTAAATAAGAATTTAATTCTATTCCAGATTATTTATAACACAACTGAGTTTTGATTTTAATTCAATTCAAATTCAACTAAAATCCGATTCTCTATGTATAAGTTCAAACTTATTTACTAACCTAAGTCCATTCACATTTTATTTTTCTTCACCTTATTCCAATTTATATGTCATTTAGGATCACGTTTTGAATTTCCCACAAAATAACAATCATTTTACTTTGGTTTTACAACTTTCATTTCATATTCTTAAGTTCACCAACTTATTTATTTAAAAGCTTATATTGCTCATTTGAGTCATTTTCATATTATAATCTCAATTCTAAATTATATATATATATATGTATGTATGTATGTATGTATGTATCACTTAATGCTTCAGCATATAAATTTTCATTACTCAATTATAACCCACAGTTATATAATCATTTTACATTTTAACTTTATATCCAATTTAATTCAATTTCAATTCCAATTTTATTTTAACTTATCTCAAGTTAAATTCAATTATATTCTATTCACTTCCATACACTCAAGTTGAATTTTAATTTCAAGATTAAAATTTCAAACTTCTTTTCTTATTTATATCAACTTCACTTAATAAGTTCAATAGTTGATTCGTCTTAACCTTACACATTATTTAAATAGAACTTTCTAGAATTCAATTGCTCGGTCTTATTTCAAATCCTTTTGAAATAATAACCAACACATACCCACTTGGTATATCAAATCAAATCTCTGAATTCCAAATAACTTGTTTATACCAGAACAAATTTCCCCTTTTGAAATTTCTAAAACAACTTGCATACCTATCAAGTCTAAACAAATATCATAACTAATCTCTACAGTAGCAATCCATCACTTTAGAAACTCGAAAATGAATACTGATGATGTGGCCATCATCATCTGGATTATTTTCCAGCGAATGAAGTGAGTTCAGTGCTCTACTACCCCAAATTCCCTTCAAAACATTTTCCATTCAAAAATATTTCCCAAAATAATACTCCATCATTTCCTTCCAATTTTCTAAAAACATTTCCACCGTTCCCAAGACTTCAAAACCTTTGTTTAAATACACTTTAAACGATTTTCAAATTTTTCGGGATTTAAATTCTGGTTTAAATCAAATTTTAGTTAAACTTATAGAATTCTATTTGGTTATCAACCATTTTAACTTTTAGATTCTTATTTGATTATAGTATTAACACCCAAACATCCAAATATATATAATAATTTCAGAAAATTATTTGTTTCATATCAAAATAAAATTTTGGGTAAAATTATTTCATCAACCCACTTTAAAAATAATACTATGTCGGTTTATCTTGTTAAAGAGTTTAGAAACCCCTATCGATACGGTTGTACTTCCCGTACCGACCAGAATTCATAAACACTCAACCGATAAGTCAACACAGTATAAAAACAGTTTTTATATTCACTAACAATTATGTGCTCATAGCTATTAATACACTCAACTCATTATAGAGTACCATTGACTCTATTAAATGAGTAATTTCCCCACCTGAGCCATGCTTATGGCCAACCTAAGCTCTGATACCACATGTGACGACCTGTCCCTCTCGACCCTCGAAAATCGACATAAAATACACCACAGTATAATATACCGACGATCAAGTGCCTGAAAAGACAAATTGTTGAGGGAAAAAAATAGAAGAAAGAAGGAACTAATCAATACAGAATCTCACAATCACAGCGGAACAAAATATAATATTCAATAATAGATCTTTACACAAAATGAAAACTATATCTATTTTATATATTACATCATCGGAGTATCAGAAACAAATAACAATTACCAGCCTGACAATTTCAAACAATCACAGCAGCGGATATAAACAAATACGGTAATACGTCTCGGACTCCAGCTCCTCTCCTGAGCTCCACAACATCCTTTCCTATAATCTATATTACTCGGTCTTACCCGAGCATTACACTAAAATAACACCCTTGTCAGTCTGGAATACCAGCGTGAGAGAAATACACCCAAATTGATTAATAAAGTTTCAAAAATCCTTTAAAAATCAAAAGCATCTCGTAAGACCGCGCTACAAATAAACATGTTGGATTTTTACCTTACGATAGCCAAAACATTTTTATCAAAATCCTTTGATATTATAATAGTGTCTATATACAAATACTTATTCAAATAGTTGAAATTGTTACATGATTAAATTTCGGCATACTAGGCACAAAGTGGGTTCTACAATCAAAACCGTACAAGGCACGCAGGGAAAATGGATTTCTAACGAATGACTAAGCACTTGGGTACCATCTGTCGCGGTACCTGGTCTAGATCAACTTACCGAGGATCCACCCTAAATCCCCTGCAATACAAGACCGGGACTACCCCTTACTGGATAATCCCGAGTAAGATCACCCTGCTGTAGGGATCAACAACTGCACCACACATCGAAAATAAAAGGGACATCTAGACAGGGATGACCTCACCCAAATGGGCACGACCCACTCAGCCTTGCTGCATAACCCCGGATTTTCAATCATCCCCGGTTGATGAGGCTTGAGGCTAAGCGTTACCTTTTTAGAACACATCTCTTAGAATGCTCATCGTCCTCTTGATGATGTTCTGAAAGCATTCATCCATACAAGCCCGTCCCAGGTCCGAACGGAATCGAAGGCACTACTCCTACTACATCCATTTTGGAATCACCGTCAGGATTAGTAGCAATTAGCCCTTCCACTTCACTGCTCCATCTTCGACTCCAAGCTCTTGTCTACATCACGAAAATGTACTCGTTGGATCAAAGTGGTTTTCGGATTACAAATCTGATCCCGGTCTCTTCGTAACAACGTTCGCTATTTCCCGGTTAACTCAACCCCGGTTCTTTAGGAAATACACAAACGAAGATAATATTGGAGTTCATCTCCTAACCGTTAGTGGACGAATTTCCTTAAAAACGTCCTAGAAGAAAGAACGAGTTTATACGTACAGTATAACACCTCGAACGGTAACCGTGCCATATAATTCTCATGCCTCTGCTAGACATTTCAAAAGTTATATTTGGGTCCAGATTTAATAGTCGGTTATTTAACTATCAAATAAACAAACAATTCAACCAATCCTTTCATTTCCATTGGAAACATCAAGTCTCTTTAAAACTTAGATTTTTATAATTTAAATCACTTTACACAAAAATATACACGTAAAACATTTTAAAATAAAACTACTTTAAATCCCTTTACTCAGAATAATGGTTATGAAATCCTATAATAAATTTCCAAGTTAAATTTTAAGCCACAACTATTTTTAAAATAAAAGTTTTATATAAAGTATAAATATTAGAAAATTTCTTTTAAAGAAAAAACATAATTCCAGTTTACCCTTTAAATAATTACTATTAAAATTAATTTAAATAGATATATTTTAAAATTATAAAAAAAATAAAAAAAATAAATTTCCCTAAAACATTCTTTTTAAAACAATTTTCAAAACTTAAACTTATATTAATAAAATTCCTTTGAAAAATATACTTGGCTTTCAAGTCAATACACTTCCATTCCATAATACTCTGAAGAATCCTTTTATAAATCCTGCTTGATTTTTCTTAACTTAAATTTACGTCTTAATCCCATAAATTTCTTCCCTCGTTTTAAAAATAAAATTCCCTTTTATTTTTAGCCACATTACCCATTTCCTGGAAATCACTTTCAAAATATATACTTAAATTATTTAAAATAAGTTGCCAAATTCTTTATTCAAAATATACTTCTGAAAATCTATAAAAGTTTTCTTGGGTTACTTAAATCAGAAATTTCCGTTTAATATAAAGTTATTACATCAAATACTTACAATAAAATTTCCTTTAGATAACATAATAATAATTTACCTTTCAAATAATTAAATACCATAATTGCTCTAATAAATATTTACTTTTCACCTGAAATAATTAAAAATAGTATTTTCTTCTAAAACATTCTAAAAACACATTTTAAACTTATATTTTATCCTTCGAAAGCTTTTCTTTGAAAACATACTTAGTTTTCCAAGAAAATACACTTTCTATCTTTTAAAAATAACCCCGCTATTACTTTTTAAAACATTTTGCACCTTCTGATAGAAGTTCCCACCGGAAATCTATACTTTCAATATTTATCCCCCGATATATATTCCATTCCATTATAAACCCAGTTTATAAATTTCCATTCCTCATTTCCTTTTAAATCACAATTTCAAAAACGCTTCAAATTCCAAACCAATTTCCTAAATTCAGTACTCAAAAATTCCTTTCCAATTCCCTTTTAATCCCAATTTACTTTATTTTCATTTATGTTTGAAAATACCAGATTATACTTGTTTAATCATAACACATCATAACTTAATTTCCAAATTAATCTATCACAGTATATAAATGAAATACATCATCAATTATGAAAATAATTTCTATATAGTGAGGAATCCAGTTGGATTCCCAACAACCTGTTTCCCTGCATCCGCAGATGTTAGCACAACCAATAAATATCGATCCAATCTGATAATAATTATCATATTCAGCTAATCAACCAATCAATCATTTAAATATTAGCTATTTAAATTAAATGGCATCCAGATGTGAGTGAGATTAACTCGCCTTGAATTCAAAAAGCCGGGTGTTCAAATTTTGCAATAAATCGAGCACGTTCGATTTAATGCAAAAGCTTCGCTTTCTCAAAACGACTCCAGATCTTCTGCAGCACGTAGATCGCGTTGCTGCGATTCCGGCGCTTCTTGTTTCGTCGGAATCTGATCACGCATGCAATAGATATGAATTTTTATAGTTTGAACTAAAATTTAAAACAAATTCTTTTTATTATTGTATAATATTACACCATAACGAAATCAGGTCGTCCCCTAATTATATAATATTATACCATAACGAAATCAGGTCGTCCCCTAAACTTTCTTCCTCACGCAAACATTCCCTAGAACAAATGAAACCCATCACAACGTCCAAGCTTTGATCGCCGCCCTCCCCCCTATGACGAACTGCGATGATCGAGACCCACAACAACGAAGATCGTCCTATCCTCTACCATCGGCCTAAAGATGGGCACACTCGGTTTCATCAGTCTCTCGAAAAACGCATTGGAATGTCATGCGTTCGAGGTTGATTTCACGGCGATCCACTCCACGATTTACGATCATACCTGTTGAACAGGCAGATCTATCTGAGCCCTACAACTTCCTAGTTCGGAGTTTTCAAAAATATTGATTGGATCAACTGAAAATCGAGGAACAAAACGGAATGTTTTCGGCCATTGGAGCTTATGCTGGCGGCTGTAAAATATAGATCTAGGGTTAGGCCTGAAACGTGTTGATATATAAACGTTATACTAATATTATATTAATATTATTTCCAATTTAACAAACTTTACAAACAAACTCCAAATAACGCATGCCGCCTAGCATTTATAAGGTTTTACCCATATTCCGAATGCAATGGAACGTTTTTCGGAAGCTAATTCAATCATATGTGGAAGATAGCCATTTGAATTGATTAAAAATAATAAATTATCGATTTAAATTTCAACACGTTTCTCACCCGTACGGACAACGGTAACTCCAAAACATTACGAAATTTGAAATCCTATAATATCTAACTATTACGGATCCAATGGAACTGGTTTTGTTGAATTCCGAGACTGTGTCTTGGAAGGCTATTATAACTCATCGATTAATTTAAGCGATTTTCAAAATCGTTGAAATCTTTTAAAATTTTACTTTTAAAATTTTACTAACTCTACTACAAATCATATAGAATTTATAATCACATTAGAAATCATTATGATTCATTTTAAATCAAAATTTAATTATTTACCATTACTATATATTAAATCCCATTATTAAATTAAATATAGAAATTCCAAATTCATCTTATCGACCTTTGATTCCATCCAAAAACTCAATATTAAAAATCAAATCAAACAAGACCAAAAAGAAATCTTAGAAACCATTTTCATAACCATTTAGATCCATATTTACTAATTATCCCAATTTCAAATAAAGATTATCATTATTCAAATCCAATTGAATTGCCATATATGATATTTTAACTAATAATATTGATTTAACCAAAATTTCTTACTTCAAAATCAATTCAAAATCCACATTTAACATTTAAAATGAATTAAACGTTCAAAATCTAACGACCGAAATTCTGGGTCGTTACAAATCTTCTATATGAATTATTTTAAAATCTCAACAAATTTTTTCTTGAATTGTTAAGTACGATCAAAATTATTTATTGCTTATCCAAAACATTTACTTTTAAATAATTCGAATTTCGATATAAATGTTTTCATATTAAAAATCTCCCTTAATTTCTTAAAAATTCAAAATAATATTTATGGTATTTAGAATATCAAATTATGGCCAGTGCTTCTATAGTATCAAATGATTTACATCACAACAATGATCTATAAAAGGTTATTCTAGCACATCATATATTAATATATATGAAAAATAATCAATATAATTTTTTTGAGGAATCCATTTGGATCCCTTCAACCTGTTTCCTTGCATCCACAGATGTTAGACAACAATAAAAATACCAATCCCACTTCAAGGTGAATATCGTGGTATATAGGGTCATCCGCTATTATGCTGGGACATAGAGTCTCATCCGCTCCAATAAGCAGGAATATTTCCAACTATCAATATACATACTACTACTATATATATATATATATCACATCCAGCAGATAAAAATTTATAAATTCATCCAATCACTCAGTAATTAATTTTCAACAATTTAAATAAAAATAGTAATCCAAGTCGAGTGGGTAAAACTCAACTTTATTTTCGAATTTGTTGATCGATCCAATTTTAATCCCTGCTTGTATATTTCTTATCTACAAATACGAACTCGCCATGATTTCATTTATTTTGGACCTCAAATGCAAATTTTATTAAATTTATTAGCTATCTCAAATTTAATATTTTAATTGAATAACTAAATATATAACTAAATTAGTTACAATATTATACCTCACCATTGCTGTGCTCGTACCCGAGAATTCATCCCCGACCATGATTTACCCTTTCACGCTGCCTCACCCCGTCTGTAGACATCTCGTCTATCAGATTGAGCAACTCTCTATCGCCGAACCCTTCAACGCACGCGAGTAGACACTAAAAGAACACTGCTGTGCCACCACAACATCGCCACGAACATGCTCCAGCCCCCTGTCAGCACGCGTGACACAACCCATTGCTCTGCATTCCTTCCATCGCTTCCGCCTATGACGAGAATTTTCCACCTTCCCTCAACCTCGACGTCGACCTTGCAAACCCTGCCAGTATAACCCCACACAACCCATAACAATCATGACTTCCCCATAACATCACCGCGATCCCCTATGGTCCCCCTACCTCTAGCGTGGCTATGCGCGCTTTAAACCCCCACCAAACCTCGCTCAAAACTTGAGTGTGCCACCACACCCTCCACTTGAACTCAAAACACGACGACGCCGCGAGCTTCGATTGCATGATTTCGATTGAACGACGATTTTGATTTGCTTTCTTTATTTTTTATTATTTCTACCGCGATTTTGATTTCAATTCTTGATATATTTTTTTATAAGTGAGGGCGAATTCCATTTTGAAGGAAGAAAAATAAGATTACGTCATTTTTACTTCCCTCATTTTAATTCTGAGAAGAAGGGATGGACATGATTTAAAAGTAAGGAGGGAAGCATGCTTAGATAATAGTATAGTGATTTGAAAAGGAGAAAAAAAGATGATGTGAATATTTGACTAGAAAATTTATTCATTAAAATTTCAAAACGTCTCGATTTATGCAGCTCAAAATTCTCAAACCCTTATCGAGGCATGCCAACATGCAGCTCAAAATCTCATACCTCTATTCCGAATGCAATGGAAAGGGTTTCGAGTCCAAATTAGATGGCATGTAGAAGATACCTTTTTAGACCCAATTATTATATTTAATTTTAGATATTAAATTCAACACATTTATATCCCGTACGACCAACGGTAAATCCAAATACTACGAAATTTGAAATCCTATAGTAATACACTACTATAGACCTAATGGAAATAGGTTAGTCGAATTTTGAGACAATGCCTCGGATCGCTATTTTAACGTGTCAATTAAATTGATGATTTCAAAATTTTGCGAAATCGCTTGAAATTTTAGTTTTAAAATCTTACTTACTAAATTAAAATTCCAAATCAAATAATTAAAACCATTTAAATATTCAAAATAAACGATGAAAAATTCAGGTGGTTACATTAACCATGTTGCATTAGGAATTTAAGTAGTGCTTAATCAAGTTCATTAAGACTATTTAGAATTCAGTTATGATTTAATCAGGATTTAATTAGGGTTAGGTTTAAGCTGATTAAATCTATTTAAATCTTTTCAAAGGTAATTTAAAAGTTAAACGACTGTGTTCTAAATAAATTTTCTTTTTAAGAGCAAACAGATTCCAAATCAAAGGATCTATTGTCCAGACCCTTAAGTAACCCATATGATTGGGAGAATTAAATGACATCCATTACTAGAACAAAACACCATATTGCCATAGTGTAGGTGATTTGATTGTGTGGACATGTGTTAAGAAGAATAAATCCCTGTTGTGTTATAAATTGATTGAATTTTTTGGACATCCATCTAGTAGGATAAATCACCATCCTTTTGTTATTTTTATTTGGAATTGTATATGCTAACCAGTTATATTGACCGGTTATTCCCTAATTGGATATGAACTATATTTACATATATGATAGCCTATGTAAATAATTGTTATGTGATTTGGGAATCGAATTGACATTGAATGGTAATTTAAATTAGTATCATTGGGACTGCTAAGCCTCATTTGGAATTTATAAAGTATAGTTTGAATTTACTTTAATTCTATAATCAAATTGAGGCTAAGTTTTTATAAATGGTTTTTCAAGTTATATAACTCTTGTAAAGGTATTTATAAATTATAACTTGTGTATAGAAAGGGGTTTTCTAATTAAAAAGGTTTATTAAATCTGGACAATAAAATGTCATCCTAAGATATAAGGAAGAACTAAAGGTATTTGTAAATGATAACTTGTGTATAGAAAGGGTTTTTCTATCCTAAGTGCCTAAAAGACGAATTGTTAGGGTAAAATAAAGGAAAATAAATAAATAAAACAAGCAAGAAGGAACACAATATTAGAATCTCACAATGGAACGATCATTTATAATACCAAAAGACAGTATAAAATGTCATCCTAAGATAGAAAAAATTTCGGAGTTACAATAATCAGCCCTGACAGTTATAACAACCTGTCCTAACAACTGTTGATGTTATACACAAAGTAATGCAGCAGAAATAAATACAACGATGGCAGAACTTCAAATCTTCTCCTAAATCTCCAAAGCTAAATCTAGAAACATACACGGGGCTGACCTGGGCCCTGATTAGTCAGTTAAACCAGTGTGAGAAACCAAATCATATAGATATGTTATATCTTAAAACCCTTCAAAATAAGGGTATTACATAAGACCACGTTGTCAATAAACATGGACGGGTTTTCAACTTATGATAACCAAACCATTTATAGAGAATCCAGCGATACTATAGTAATGTCTAGGGTGTAGAATATAAATGTTAATCATAGTTGAAATGGTTACATTGATTACATATATGATAAGGAACATTCGCATATTGTACTTTCCGTAGAGATCTCTACGAGGAAGCCAAATCCGAGCTCCATGCACAAGGATCAGAAACCATAGCGTCATATATCTCTAGATAAAGTATCCATAAGGTAAAGACAAGAGGCCAACGTCCGAACATAAACATGAACAATGTGAACCAAATATCATCAAGTCCTCCTGGCCAACAATCTATAAGTATCTCAAAATATGGAGTGGATAACATCCTCACATAGGTCGCTAACTTTAACGACCCAGATTTTTAGCCATCAAATATTTGGCGATTGACTAATTTTAATTTTTAAATATTAATTTTTATTAGTCGGATAGATAAATTTTCAGATATTTCAAATATCTGAATGTATAAATTAATATAAAAACTATATTGAAATTTAAAATAAAATTTCTAGACATGATAAATTATGTGTGTGTATATATATATAAACAACACAACTAATATTTTAAGACGGAATATCCATATAAGTATATATAAATATATATATAAGCTTTATGATGTTTGATAATATATATAAGTATATATGTATACATATTTGTATATATATGCCCATACAAAGTATTGTATATGTAAATAGGAATGTTTTGTGTGTCTATATATATATATATATACGATGACAAAATATATGTAAGTATATGTATATGTAAATATATGTTATAAAAAAATAGTGTATATGTAAATGTAAATAAACGTGTAAATATATATACATAAGTTTAGACCCTTTTTTATGGCAAAAATATAAGTGTGTAGTTAAATGTATATGAAAAATATGTAAAAGAGTAATCAAGGATATGATAACAAAATGTATACCAAAGTAATATATATATGAACTAATGTATATGAAAATTGTAAAGAAATAATTAAGCATAAGTATATGTATACCTACATACATACATACATACATACATACATACATACATATATATATATAAGTGCATATGGAAATATAAATATCTATAGGTAAACATGTGTATATCTAAATGTATAGATGAAGTGTAAATATATACGTATATATATAACTATATACAAGTACTGTGATATCCCGGGAATTTGGAACAATATCAATTTAATAATCGACATTAAAATTAAATTGATTTGATAATATTTGTTAATAATTTAATAATCTTCTTTTAAATAAATATTTAAGTGATAATTTATCTTTTGAAGTTAATCAAATTTCCTTCTATCTATAATGTATATATATCTGTATATATATATTGTACATGGAAAATCTTTGTTTTAATTTAATAAATAGATATGTTTTCTAATTCTAATATTTTTGAAAATTTAGAAATTTGATATTTAAGCTATTTAATAAATGATTATATGATTTTAAATTACTCAAGATTACAGTTTAATTTGTTTAAAATAATTTTAGCTTACAATTAAATTTAGCAAAAAGGTTTGTTTAATTTGTTTTAAATTTATCTTGGTAAAAATAAACAGTTTATTAATAGATAAATACTTTTATAAATCATTTGACTTAAGAATGAGCTCTATTAATTATGTAAATGTTTACAAAAGAATTTTTAATAATGTCAACTTTATTTATATGTGTGTTTAAATAAAATTTATGATTTGGTAATTAAAAATAAAGGTTTCAAAATGTTCAAATTAAAATAAACATTTACTAATATTAAAATAAGTATAAAGTAAAATAATAGTAAGCAATCAAATATTGGTTAGTCTATGCTAAATAAATAAGAAAGAAAAAAAATAAAAATAAAACATATGCTAGAAAATAGAACTAAATATTAAGACTAAATTCATAAGCAAAGACTATAAAATTTAGACATAAGTAAATTCTACATGTCCTATAAAATAAAGATGCAAAGTTAAAAACAAAGTGTAAAATTATGTAACTTGTATGTAATGTATACAAGACAGGTTAGAACAGAAGTGCAAAAGCTTAAAATAAAAAAAAATATGTGCAGGTAGCTTACAACATAAGATGCAGGCAGAATAGTAAAAAGAAAAGACCAGTATGCAAGCTAAATAAATATCTTCATTCTAGTCAAATGGAAGTAGTCAAAGTCTGAAAATAACAAATTCACTTAGATGTATATTATAATTTGAACTAGAAACAATAAAACAGATATTTATAAACATGTAGCTTCATATACAAGCTAAAGTTTGGCCTGCAGATTGTACACTTACACAGTTGTATATAATTATAATTATGTTCACTAATGGAGGAACAAAATCTTAATCACTATCGTATCAGCACATAATTTTGTCAATTCACTTGGATATAAATCTGTACCTCTCTGATACAAAAAAAATCTGCTATATCAAATACAAGTGAAACCTGTACATAGGGTAACCTACAGCTGTTCAACAGTTTTCTTATATATATATCCTACTATGTTAGTTCGTTCACAATCACTTCATAAATTTAGTAAACCAGAAAAGTAAGAAAGGTAGGCATATCCATTTTTACAAATTGAAAACAACACTCAGGCAAGATGATTAGAGGATCAAAGTAAGGGCTATTTCCAGTTTTACAAATTCAACAACTGTTTACAATCAGAGGTACTCTGTCCCTCTTTTCAAAGCAAAGGTGAGTAAAACTTTTTAAAAATTATTTAAGTTTAATCTGATGCATGTTAATGTTTGAATGCTTGACATATTGTGTGAATATTCATTTATTTCATTATCTGGACATTTCTGAGTTGGAATTGCTGCATATTGAATTTTTAGTAAAGTAACATCATAATCAAAAACCTTTAAGTGGATCTGTGTATATTCCTGAGTTGGAATTGCTTGACATATTGCATGTTGCATAGTGGTTCCGTGTATATTCATGTTTGAAGTTTAATTTAGCTGTAAATAACTTCTTCTTATACTTAAGTATTTGTTTGTTAGATTTAAGTATTAGGATAACTATATTTTTATGTTGATAAATGGCTCAAATTTTGTGTGATTGTGAAATAAGATACTTACAGGTTCTATAATCCTGTAACTGCATCCCTGTATCTAGAATTCAAACTCTGGTGATTTAAAAACTTAACATTTCTTGATTTACTTGTTGTGATGACCTAAAATCCAATCAAGATATGTTGTCTTGATTATAAAGTTAAGATTTAAATTTAATAAAGTTAAAAATAACTTAAATTTGTTCTGGAAACTAAAGGAAAAAGAGAGGCTTTAATTTATGTAAAATTCAAGTTTGCTAATTTAACAATTCAGTATCATGAATTGAATCTTTGTACTTAATAACAAATTTAGAAAGCAAAATTTCATCTTTTATGTTAAGAGTTAAGGGTGCGGTAGCAGGTTTTCTCCTAGAACCCTACAATTCTGCTGTGTATAAAATTGATCACCACGGCCCATGTTGATGATCGAGTGCAGGGACATTTGGGGTGGTGGTAGTTGGGTTGTAGTCGAATATGATGCCGGAGTTGTAGACAGTCATATGGTCGGAGAGTGGAGAACTCGAGGGTGATAGGTTTTTGAAGTGGGGATGTGTTGGTGTTTCAGGTGTAGAGGGAAGTGTGTTTTTGTTTTCGAGCAAGTGGTTAGTATCTGGTGATTGTGATGGGATCTGGAAGTGACTGGCGTCGTGTGGGGGTGTCAGGGGATGGCCGGAGTTGGCAGGGGCCACGGTGCACGTGCACCGTGCCAGTGAAGTAGGGTAGTATTATGTTTTTGGTGTGCAGTATTTGGTCTCAGGAAGCACTCGAGTCACTCGAGTTGATTACTCGAAGCAATGTGATGGAAAACCCGAAGAAAAAATAGGATGGCTCGAGTATTGTTACACAGTTTTTAGTATGCAAGATTTGGACTCGGGGAAGTCTCGAGTATACTGCATTTTTACTCGAAGCACAGAGGTAGATGACCCGTAGCATTTTGTTTAGGTTCAGGTGAAAGTTTAACTTTCTACAGGCTGTATAAACAACCTGAACATTTAAATTTAAATCTCTATTTAAAGCAAAATGAAATGTTTGTTAGTTGAAATCTTGATGTAATTGAGTTTAAGTTGTCAACTAAGATTTAACAAGCCTAAATCTAAATATAAGTATGAATTCAAATTTATAGTTTGAATCAAAAATGCAGTTTTAAAATATTTAAAAGGTTTTCAAATTTAAACTTGGAAATTTCCAGATTTTAAATTTAGATCAGAAACAAAATGTTACTGCAGTTAAATATGATTTTTGTTAAAGTTTTGTTTCAAATGGATATTTGAATTTTAAAGTTTAAAATGAATTTGGATTTAAAAATCAAGTTTCTGACTCTAGTTGTTAAAAGAGAGTTTAAATCGAAGTTTAAAACAAAATAAATTGAGAAATTCAAGTTTGCTTAGAATTCAAAATCTGCAAATTTAAATCAGTTTAAATACGAATATTTTAAGAATGAGTTCAAAATAAAATAGTTGACAAGTAATTTGTTTCAATAAAGATTAACTTGTGATTTTGAGAATTCTTGATTTAAGATTTTGAATAAAAAAATGAATGAATTGTTTAACTTGAGGTTTGCAAGTTAAATATTAATGTAAATTTGGAAATTTAAATTTGAATTAAAAATTCAAATAGTTTAATTTAAAAGATTTTAATTTGAATGTTCATTACAATCATTTGAATCTTCAATTCTAATGATATTAGAATTTTAATTTTAAAATGTAATGTTAATGAAGTCATTAATTAAAGAATGAATTACCTTAAGGATAATAGGGTAATTAAGGAATGTCCTATGTATTAAAGTTAATAAATAAAGATCAATTAAGAAGTAAATTAAGAAATATTATTAAATGTAGACAATTAACTAAAGATCTTTAATTAATTAATATATATGATTAACTTTGGCTAATTAATTAGATTAATTAGGTAATTCTTGATGAAAGTAATTGAGAGATTAATTACTTATGGTAATTAATTTTGATAAGATGATTAATTTAAGTTAGTTAATTTATTTTAATTAATCTAAAGAAATCATTTGCTAAATTGATTAATTACTAGTGTATGCAATGGAGCACAATTACTTAATGAAGTAATTAATGTTAATTACTGAATGAAATTAGTAGAAGATGATATGTTAATAAAGTAATTTGTATAATTACTTTTGAAATTAATCAGAGGATTAATTAGTGGACATAATTAATTATGGGATAATTAATTTATTTATATGAGTAATTAAGGATATTTAATTACTGGTTGTTATTAATCAAAGGTGATTAATAACTGTGTTTAGTTAAAGATTAATCACTTAATGTGATTAATAAAGTAATTTAATCTGAATTAGAGATTCAGGTTAGCTTTGACGTATTCTGGAGGAGCAATGGAGCAGGTGGCTTCAGCGTTGTAGATATATAGATAGTTCCGCTGTGTTGGTATTTCTGGATCGTTTTTTTGAGTTGAGTTGTATTAACTTGACAGGTGTTTATAACTGTCTAGTATGTGATGCATTATCTGTATAACTCTGATTGATGTTGTATATTATGTAAATACTTATGTGATTATTATAATTTATTCGTTCCGCTGTGAGATTCTGATGTTGTTGTTCTTTCTTCTCTATCTTTTCTACTTTCTCGCCTCTCTCTTTTCTTATTAAAGATACTCCTTCCTGGGCGTAGGAAGTTGGGTCGTTACAGTGGTATCAGAGCGCTAGGTTGAGTGAATACCTAGGCTCTTAAGTGATTTCTTCTTGAGAGAGCGTATTTGTAATTTTGATATATATATATATATATATATATATATATATTTATTTCTACCTATTTGTTGGGTTACCTGTTCAGGTTTTCCAATATGTTATAAAGGTAGATGGGTAGTGGTGTGTGTAACACAACTACCAATGATTGGAAGTGTAATTGCCAAGACTGTAGGCCTAATACTGTCTTGAGTAAGTTTTGGACGGTGTAAGGATTTCATTGATCTCTGAAGGAAACCTGTTAAGCTTCGGAGTTCATCTTTGAAGTGTAAGAGTTTGGTTAAGTTAAAATCTGTCGGGTAAACAGATGTAAGTCAAGATATTTTGATACATCAAGGTGTAGTAGTTGTGTAATGAGACACAGTGACTATGGATATCTCCGACGATATTTCTTTGGAACATGTAAGGTGAAGTGACTACTTCGGTGTTGTGGCTGTGCTCAGCTGGGTGTTTTGTTTGTTTTGAGGTCCGAGTTTCTCGAAGAGCTTTGGATAGGAAATCTTAGCATCTGTGGCAGCAATGCAGCTTGGAATGTTTTTGGTATTGGCAAGAGATCTTCTGGCTTAGCAGTTTTTCTGTAATGGAATTTAGAAGTAATTATGTAGACCCGTTTCTTCAATGGATTGGCCACCTAAGTGTAAGCTGTTCTGTTTTGTAAAGAGAGAGCAGTATCTTTGGAATTTGGCTGTATCGATCGCAAAAGTGACTTGCGATAGTTTGGGTATTCTTTTGGGGTTTCAGAGATTTTTCTAGATGTCTTCTGGAAGTTAGGGTTTTGTTCTAGAAATTGAGTTGGTGAAGTAGCTCAGAATTTTGGAGGAACTTCTGAATTTTATTTTTGGAAGGTGTTGACCAGTCTGTGCTTGAGATCATCATCAGCATTTTCATCTGTTCAGTCAGAGTGGCGCAGTGGAAGCATGGTGGTAGCTGTTTTAGTTTGGAAGCAATTGGATATTGCAGTGTTTGGATTAGAGAGTTCTACGGGAAATTTTTCAGGATCTGAGGCCAGATTGAAGTGCGCCTGTTATATCTTTTCCGGATAAAAGAAGTGAGTTCTGTTTTCTGATTTGGAGTAGAGTTTGTGTTCTGAGTTTTGGTTGATCTTGGAAAGATCAATTTGTTGGATTGTTTTTGGTTCTGTTTGTTTCTAAGGACATCATCAAGAGTTGAGCCGATCAGGAAAGATGAAGGAAGCTCAGGATGGTCCGAAGAGTTTTGTGGATTAGAGACGAAGGAATTTGGAGTCCGTAATCGGGGCTTTGATTTTGGATAAGTGCTTGGTCTTCAGGATTGAATTGTCAGTTTGGATAACTGGAATTCGAAGTGTTTCACGTATCTCTGAGAGAGTACGTGTAAGATCTATCTTTGATTTTAGAATCAGCGGTTCAGGAAGTTGTAGTGTTGGGTCAGATTTGAGTTTGGTCTGATATTTTGTTTTGTTTTGTAGATTTAGATGAGTGAGAACTCTGTAGTTTAGTAGTAGTATTGGTTGTTTGGATTCTATAGGGCGAGTAACCCGGTACTTATATTTGGGGAAACTCGAGAAAATTCTATTTAGAATTTTGTCTGGATAGTTAGATTTGTTTGTTTGGATGAATTGGTTGCTATGATTGTTAGTTTATGTTGATATATGTTTGTGTTTCAAATTTAAATTTTTAATTGGATTATTAAATTACCTCTTTTTTTAATTTTAGGGACGAAATTCTTTTAAGGGGGGAAGAATGTGATATCCCGGGAAATTGGAACAATATCAATTTAACAATCGACAATAAAATTAAATTGATTTGATAATATTTGTTAATAATTTAATAATCTTCTTTTAAATAAATATTTAACTGATAATTTATCTTTTGAAGTTAATCAAATTTCCTTCTATCTATAATGTATATATATCAGTATATATATATTGTACATGGAAAATCTTTGTTTTAATTTAATAAATAGATATGTTTTCTAATTCTAATATTTTTGAAAATTTAGAAATTTGATATTTAAGCTATTTAATAAATGATTATATGATTTTAAATTACTCAAGATTATAGTTTAATTTGTTTAAAATAATTTTAGCTTACAATTAAATTTAGCAAAAAGGTTTGTTTAATTTGTTTTAAATTTATCTTGATAAAAATAAATAGTTTATTAATAGATAAATACTTATAAATCATTTGACTTAAGAATGAGCTCTATTAATTATGTAAATGTTTACAAATGAATTTTTAATAATGTCAACTTTATTTATATGTGTGTTTGAATAAAATTTATGATTTGGTAATTAAAAATAAAGGTTTCAAAATGTTCAAATTAAAATAAACATTTACTAATATTAAAATAAGTATAAAGTAAAATAATAGTACGCAATCAAATATTGGTTAGTCTATGCTAAAAAAATAAGAAAGAAAAAAATAAAAATAAAACATATGCTAGAAAATAGAACTAAATATTAAGACTAAATTCATAAGAAAAGACTATAAAGTTTAGACATAAGTAAATTCTACATATCCTATAAAATAAAGATGCAAAGTTAAAAACAAAGTGTAAAATTATGTAACTTGTATGTAATGTATACAAGACAGGTTAGAACAGAAGTGCAAAAGCTTAAAATAAAAAAAAAATGTGCAGGTAGCTTACAACATAAGATGCAGGCAGAATAGTAAAAAGAAAAGACCAGTATGCAAGCTAAATAAATATCTTCATTCTAGTCAAATGGAAGTAGTCAAAGTCTGAAAATAACAGATTCACTTAGATGTATATTATAATTTGAACTAGAAACAATAAAACAGATATTTATAAACATGTAGCTTCATATACAAGCTAAAGTTTGGCCTGCAGATTGTACACTTACACAGCTGTATATAATTATAATTATGTTCACTAATGGAGGAACAAAATCTTAATCACTATCGTATCAGCACATAATTTTGTCAATTCACTTGGATATAAATCGGTACCTCTCTGATACAAAAAAAAATTTGCTATATCAAATACAAGTGAAACCTGTACATAGGGTAACCTACAGCTGTTCAACAGTTTTCTTATATATATATCCTACTATGTTAGTTCCTTCACAATCACTTAATAAATTTAGTAAACCAGAAAAGTAAGAAAGGTAGGCATATCCATTTTTACAAATTGAAAACAACACTCAGGCAAGATGATTAGAGGATCAAAGTAAGGGCTATTTCCAGTTTTACAAATTCAACAACTGTTTACAATCAGAGGTGCTCTGTCCCTCTTTTCAAAGCAAAGGTGAGTAACATTTTTTAAAAATTATTTAAGTTTAATCTGATGCATGTTAATGTCTGAATGCTTGACATATTGTGTGAATATTCATTTATTTCATTATCTGGACATTTCTGAGTTGGAATTGCTGCACATTGAATTTTTAGTAAAGTAACATCACAATCAAAAACCTTTAAGTGGATCTGTGTATATTCCTGAGTTGGAATTGCTTGACATATTGCATGTTGCATAGTGATTCCGTGTATATTCATGTCTGAAGTTTAATTTAGCTGTAAATAACTTGTTCTTATACTTAAGTATTTGTTTGTTAGATTTAAGTATCAGGATAACTATATTTTTATGTTGATAAATGGCTCAAATTTTGTGTGATTGGGAAATAAGATACTCACAGGTTCTATAATCCTGTAACTGCATCCCTATATCTAGAATTCAAACTCTGGTGATTTAAAAACTTAACATTTCTGGATTTACTTGTTGTGATGACCTAAAATCCAATCAGGATATGTTGTCTTGATTATAAAGTTAAGATTTAAATTTAATAAAGTTAAAAATAACTTAAATTTGTTCTGGAAACTAAAGGAAACAGAGAGGCTTTAATTTATGTAAAATTCAAGTTTGCTAATTTAACAATTCAGTATCATGAATTGAATCTTTATACTTTAATAACAAATTTAGAAAGCAAAATTTCATCTTTTATGTTAAGAGTTAAGGGTGTGGTAGTAGGTTTTCTCCTAGAACCCTACAGTTCTACTGTGTATAAAATTGATCACCACGGCCCATGTTGATGATCGAGTGCAGGGACATTTGGGGTGGTGGTAGTTGGGTTGTAGTCGAATATGATGCCGGAGTTGTAGACAGTCATATGGTCGGAGAGTGGAGAACTCGAGGGTGACAGGTTTTTGAAGTGCGGATGTGTTGGTGTTTCAGGTGTAGAGGGAAGTGTGTTTTTGTTTTCGAGCAAGTGGTTAGTATCTGGTTATTGTGATGGGATCTGGAAGTGACTAGCGTCGTGTGGGGGTGTCATGGGATGGCCGGAGTTGGCAGGGGCCACGGTGCACGTGCACCGTGCCAGTGAAGTATGGTAGTATTGTGTTTTTGGTGTGCAGTATTTGGTCTCAGGAAGCACTCGAGTCACTTGAGTTGATTACTCGAAGCAATGTGATGGAAAACCCGAAGCAGAAATAGGTTGGCTCGAGTATTGTTACACAGTTTTTAGTATGCAAGATTTGGACTCGGGGAAGTCTCGAGTAAACTGCATTTTTACTCGAAGCACAGAGGTAGATGACCCGTAGGATTTTGTTTAGGTTCAGGTGAAAGTTTAACTTTCTAGAGGCTGTATAAACAACCTGAACATTTAAATTTAAATCTCTATTTAAAGCAAAATGAAATGTTTGTTAGTTGAAATCTTGATGTAATTGAGTTTAAGTTGTCAACTATGATTTAACAAGCCTAAATCTAAATATAAGTATTAATTCAAATTTATAGTTTGAATCAAAAATGCAGTTTTAAAATATTTAAAGGGTTTTCAGATTTAAACTTGGAAATTTCCAGATTTTAAATTTAGATCAGAAACAAAATGTTACTGCAGTTAAATATGATTTTTGTTAAAGTTTTGTTTCAAATGGATATTTGAATTTTAAAGTTTAAAATGAATTTGGATTTAAAAATCAAGTTTCTGACTCTAGTGGTTAAAAGAGAGTTTAAATCGAATTTTAAAATCAAAATAAATTGAGAAATTCAAGTTTGCTTAGAATTCAAAATCTAAAAATTTAAATCAGTTTAAATACGAATATTTTAAGAATGAGTTCAAAATAAAATAGTTGACAAGTAATTTGTTTCAATAAAGATTAACTTGTGATTTTGAGAATTCTTGATTTAAGATTTTTGAATAAAAAAATGAATGAATTGTTTAACTTGAGGTTTGCAAGTTAAATATTAATGTAAATTTGGAAATTTAAATTTGAATTAAAAATTCAAATAGTTTAATTTAAAAGATTGTAATTTGAATGTTAATTACAATCATTTGAATCTTCAATTCTAATGATATTAGAATTTTAATTTTAAAATGTAATGTTAATGAAGTCATTAATTAAAGAATGAATTACCTTAAGGATAATAGGGTAATTAAGGAATGTCCTATGTATTAAAGTTAATAAATAAAGAACAATTAAGAAGTAAATTAAGAAATATTATTAAATGTAGACAATTAACTAAAGATCTTTAATTAATTAATATATATGATTAACTTTGGATAATTAATTAGATTAATTAGGTAATTCTTGATGAAAGTAATTGAGAGATTAATTACTTATGGTAATTAATTTTGATAAGATGATTAATTTAAGTTAGTTAATTTATTTTAATTAATTTAAAGAAATCATTTGCTAAATTGATTAATTACTAGTGTATGCAATGGAGCACAATTACTTAATGAAGTAATTAATGTTAATTACTGAATGAAATTAGTAGAAGATGATATGTTAATAAAGTAATTTGGATAATTACTTTTGAAATTAATCAGAGGATTAATTAATGGAGATAATTAATTATGGGATAATTAATTTATTTATATGAGTAATTAAGGATATTTAATTACTTGTTGTTATTAATCAAAGGTGATTAATAATTGTGTTTAGTTAAAGATTAATCACTTAATGTGATTAATAAAGTAATTTAATCTGAATTAGAGATCATTAATTAATATAATTAATGATGTAAATTAAGAATTGTTTAATTAAGTAATAATTAATAATGTGGAGATTAATTTATGTAATTAATTATAAATGGAGTAATTAAAGTTAATTACTAGGAATAACTTAGAATAACTAATTTGTACAATTTATTAAAGACTAATTACTTACTGTAATTAGAAAAAGATTAATTAGAGGAGTTAATCAAGATAAATATCTAGAGATTAATTAATTAATTTGTATAAATTTAATTATTGGTTGTATAAGCAGGATTTATGAATGAAGTAATTAATTTAATTTACTTTAAATTAATTAGAGATAGAAGTAGTAATTTAATTTATTTTAAATTAATTACAAATGGTATGATTATAAATCATTGCTTATAAATGAATGATATTGATATTTCATTTGATATGAGATGGGTGATATCTTGTGATATGGATGCTTGGTTTAAGTAGGATAATATTTAATTATCTGATGGATGGTAATTTTGATTATCTGTTTATGATGATGATATAAATTATTTATTGTGATATTATGAATTATCCATCTGCGTGTGTATTGGTTATGTTGAATTAAACTGTTAAGACTAAATAGACAACTTGGCCCCAAAAGACACGTTTTGGATTTCGATGAGACAGGGATCGGGTTTTCCGCATTAGGAACATCCAAAAACCATATCGTTTCCAAATTAACGTTAGGTCACGAATCTGAAGTGAAGTTGAAGATTCAGAATGCAAGGGTTGTCGTCGTTAACTCTGAGAGTGATTCCAAAATGAGTGTAACGAGATAATGCCTTCGGTTTCGTTCGAACCCGGAACGAACTTGTATGGATTGAATGCTTTCAACACATCGTCAGGCGGGCGATGAGCATTCTAAGTAATGTTTTCTATAAAGGTAATCGTAGCCTCAAGCCTCATCAACCGGGAATGGAGAAAACAGGGGAGGTGCAGCAAGGTTAGGTGGGTCATGCCCAAGCAGGACAAGATTTTCCCCTGTCTAGATGTCCCTTTTAATTCGGCTTTGTGGGCGGTTGGATGTACACCAACTGCGGGGTTATCTTGTTCGGGACTGTTCAGTAAGGAATGGTTCCGGCCTTGTGTTGCAGGGAATGAAGGGAGTAATCCTCGGTACGTTGATCTAGGCCACGTACTGTGACGGGTGGTACCCCAGTAGCCCTGCCATTGTATGGAATCCACAATCCAATAAGTGCCAACGGTTTTGATTGTATTACCCACTTTTGTGGCTAGTAGTTGGAATTTAATGAATGTAACAATTTCGGCTATTTTCTATTTACTTGAAAACCCTAGACCTATTATAATATCACAGAATTTCCTATCAAATGTTTTGGTTAGCGTAAGGTAAAAACTTTTCCATGTTTATGTGTGGGAAGTCTTACGTGATACCCTTTTGTTTTCAAAAGATTTTCAAAAGTTAAACAACTTTAACCTGTTACTCATACCGGACCCATGTCTGACCCGGAGTTTATTTTTGTTTTTCATAAACTCTCGGGTATCCAAATTTTTACGGGTAGCCAAGGGATTCAGGTTAGCTTTGACGTATTCTGGAGGAGCAATGGAGAAGGTGGCTTCAGCATTGTAGATATATAGATAGTTCCGCTGTGTTGGTATCTCTGAGTCGTTTGTTTGAGTTGAGTTGTATTAACTTGACAGGTGTTTATAACTGTCTAGTATGTGATGCATTATCTGTATAACTCTGATTGATGTTGTATATTATGTAAATACTTATGTGATTATTATAATTTATTCGTTCCGCTGTGAGATTCTGATGTTGTTGTTCTTTCTTCTCTATCTTTTCTACTTTCTCACCTCTTTCTTTTCTTATTAACGATACTCCTTCCTGGGCGTAGGAAGTTGGGTCGTTACAAGTACATGAAAATATGTACAAGTATAAATAAATGTGTGCATGCTGACAACAATATTTATATGAATAGTTATATATATTCATAAGAGTAGTGTATATATAAAGATGATAAATATGAAGAAATTTATATATATACACATATATAAAAGGATGTATATATGCAAGGAGACATCATCATAATCAATTTCAAATTCAAGTCACTCACAAATCAAAATCAAGTCAAGCATTAAATTCAAGCGTACAAAACATTTAAACAAGTCATATAATATCAAATCCACATGTGAAATCAAATCAAGAAAAAAAAGCCAAACAAAAGAAAAAATATATAAAGTCTGCGGCATGGAAAAAAGCATAGTCACCCTACTTCATTGTTTTTTCCATCCTCTACTATATATTTACACCCTTGTCCATGCTTGCCTTGTTCATATTCAAACAAGAGAAAAAAATAAGATAAAGAGGATCTGCCATTAAAACATAAAAAAGAATTAAGGACAATAAAAAGCATGAAGTAGAGCAATACAAAGCAAGCAGTGTTCATCTATATTGTTACAGGTGAGTAAAACATCACAAATTTGTATTAGTTATTATATATAAATCTATATACCTGAAATGTTGGATGAATCTTTTGGTTTGTCAACAATACATTTTTTGATATGAATACATGCTTTTGTATATGAGTACTAAATCTGGTAGTATACCCAAAACCCTGTACTTCTTCCAGGAAAATAACTCCGTTCCATGTTCATTTTGTTCAAAAATAGTTAGACAATTAACTTCAAAAATCCAATACTCAACAACTGTTTAGTTTTAACCTATGATTCCAAAATCAAAGTTGCTTGTTTTTGTATGTAGATTATTTTGCAATTGGTTTCACTAAAATCTATCAAGTGGGGAGAAAGGAAAATGTAACAACCCGCATACTTAACGATTTTATATTTAAATATTTTATTTAAATATAGTGTCGTTAGTCGGATGTTTTGTCCGAAATGTTACTTTTTGCAAATGGCCGAATTAGGGCTCGATACCGCTTCCATTGAGTCCAAAATGGCATTTGCGATCTTTTTAAGTATAAGCTTTGATATGTTTGGAGTAAATTGAATTTTGCTACTTTTTCTAGTTGGGCTTTGGGTTGGGTTCAGCCCACTAACTATCTAATTAACCGTAATTCAGCCCCTCTCTTCTCCACACTTATTTCATTTCATAAAAGCATAAGCTAAAACTGAAATGGGGGAAGAGAATGGGAATTAGAAATTCCAAGCCCTAGTTTCTTCTTGCAACTTGAATTCTTGCTCCAAAATCAAACAGAAGATAGTGGTAAGCTTCTTCTTCATCTTCTCCAACTCTTCTCCTCTTAAATTTCAGAAAAATTTCCTAAACCTAACTTTGGGAAATATGTGTTTTATTCTTAGATTGAAGCTTGTAGAGTTAGAGTGAAGAGTGGTTAATCTCCTTCTTGTGTTTGAGCTCCTTCTTCTTTGTTTTGAGATAAAAGGTGAGATTTTTATCTCACATCTATGCTTATATATATCTTTGTTTAGGTGTAAGAAGGTGAGTTTTGAACTCACATCTACTTCTCTTGATATCATGGGTGATGGGTATGAACCCCTAGCACTTGTTCATTTGCACTTGCTTTTGGTTTGGATTAAATTGGTGAATATCTAAAATTTTATTGTTTGGGTTCAATTCTTTAAAGATACAAACTTTGATGTTTGAACATGTTTTTGGTGGCGAATCGGGGAGCTAATGGAGCTGGGGTATGTATTGGCTAAGGCTCCTTAGACCCATTTCTCGACCGGTTGCGTTTCGGGAGGGTTTGCTCCACGATGAGATAGGGCAGGAACTACAGAAACTTGTAGTTCGGCCGACCGAGCCCTGTAGCCGGCCGACCGACCTGCTACCCCGAGCATTTTTTCCTACTTCTGGCCAGTCGACCGAGCCCTGTAGTCCGGTCGACCGACCTGCTCCTATTTTTCTGTTTTGCCTATTTTTGCTCATTTTGATTGGTTTTCCAAATTTTATCAATTCAAGTTGGTTCTTAGTGGTTGTTATTTCATCTTTGGCTTTGATAACTTCTTTGTGACTTCATTCGCGGGTTTTCATAAATAATCTTCTAAAATTACATTAAAAGCTCGTTTCTCCAATTTAAAAATTCTATTTAAACACACACAATTTCGCACTTCGAGCGGAGTGGAAGGGAGATTAAATGGTTAGGTAAAACACGGACCATGAATCCATGCGTTTATCTCGCCGATTAATCCCCGACCTATTCCATTGATTGCTTTGACCTTTTTGTCTGGTTTACCAACGAAATGAGGTGGACTTTGTACTGCTTTGAGTGTGAAATAAACAAATGGATAGTAAACCGTTTAGTGCAAACGAGTGGTTATGCGACTCACGTCACCACTTTTTGGATTCCTTTTTGAGAGTTATGACACATTCCGCCAGTTAGTGGTGTCCAGTACTGGGCCTCTGGACCTTCACCACTACGGTTTGTTGCCTTCGGGTGTGTTGCCTTCGGGTTTGCACCTTCAGGTTTGTTGCCTTCGGGTATGTTGCCTTCGGTTATGTTGCCTTCGGGTTTGTGCCTTTGGGTTTGTTGCCCTATTGTATCGCTTTCGGGTTTATACAGTACTGAGCGCGTGCAAATTTTATGATGTTTTCATTGTTATGTATATTCCCTAGGTATCGCCCTTCGGTGTTGGTCTTTTTGAGCCGCACAATATGTAGTGATTACCTTGTCGAACTTGTGTTACCTTCATTGGTATTTGTTATTTGCCTTTATGGCTTGTTTTGGGATATTCCTATTCTTTGTTTCTCTGAGTTGCCGATGATATAAGGCTTGTTATGATATGATTCATCTTTTTGTTAGATGATTGTGTTATCTCTTTTAGAGATATTTTTTGTACATTGTGACCTTGCAGGTTACCGTTGTTCAGTTTATCTAACTAATTTTCTTAGCTAGATTGACCCGTGTATTTTATACTCGGGTCAGACCGAGATGTTTCAGGTTAGGTGCTTTTGGACTTAGCCTATTTTGCTTCCGCATGGACTATTCAGCTTGTTCCTTTTTGTTAAAGCTTTTTGTGTAGTCCTTTTTGTTGTAACTCTGATATATGTATTATTCTGGAATCGCCTGTATATTGTGGTTTGCTATACCACTTGACAAGTATTATTTCGTATACTCTGTTATGTATCAATATATGTGTATATGATGATCTACTGTTCTGTAATGTGTATTACATTAAGTTGTTATATTCTGTTCTGATAGATCCTTCAACCACCTATGGTTTTGTTTTAAGTATTCATTGGGTATGTCGACCTGATTGGTATGTCTATTGTCGATGTATTCAATAGATAATTAGAGCAAGGCTATAAATGGTCGCTCCTAACCAGCCTTATTCTCCATGTTAGTTGACGGCATTACTCTGTAGTGTCCTTGGCTAGCGTGGGTATAGAGGTGGGGCGTCACAGCGTGGTATCAGAGATGAATTCAGAACAAAATATGATAAACACAGAATAGATGCACATATTCTGGTACATCAGAGAATATAAGTGACACAAATCTTTGAATCATCGTGTCTCTCTATCCCTTCTACCATCAAGGTTAGATAGAATGTGGGAATATGTATAGGAATGCATTTAAATTCCGTAGTATTCCATATTGAATTATCTACCTTGTGAATAATCTTGTTCTTATCTTACTTTCAGCATATGGCTTGAAGAGGCAGGGGACGACGTTCGGATGCTGGGCAATCCAATGGCTCACATCCGGATGGCGTTTATATGTCTGCCGATCAGTTTTTGGAATTGTTTAGGAGCACTCAGCCTCCAGTTCCTCCTCGAGTTTCTCCACCTCGCAAGTCTGCCTTTGCACGTCAGTGTAGTGATTTTTCTCATCTTGGAGGAAAGCCGTTTAAGGGCTCCGAGTTGGTTCTTGAAGTCCAAGCTTGGCTTCGCACGTACGAGCGTATCTTCTCTCGTATGGATATTTCTGACCATGATAGAGTTCTTGTAACTTCTAGCTTATTACAAGAGCGTGCTCTTGATTGGTATGAGCTTCTTGTAACTGAAATTGATGAGTCTACTCTTTCTTGGACTCAGTTTCGGCAGCGATTTGAACTCAAGTTCGTTCCTCAATTTGAAAAAAATTTATTGACTCGTCGCTTCCTTGAGTTGAAGCAAAGGAAATCTTCTGTTTCTGACTATGTTGCATCCTTCGAGGCTGTATCTAAGTATGGTCTTGAATTCATTAACACTTCTTATAAGAAGAATTTGAAGTTTGTTTCTAGTCTTAAGAAATATCTTAAGAAGTCCTTGTTGGTCCAGCTTAAGCTTTCTTTTGAGGAGTTGGTAGATTCGGCACTTCATCTCGAGACCGTCGAGAAAGAGTGTGATAGTGATGTTGGTGTTGAGGTTTCCAAGAACCCCAACAAGAAGCAGTTTTCATTTCAGAAGTCCAGGTCTTTTCCTTCTAAGAAGAAGAAGACTGGTGGTTCTAGTTCTGAGCCTCAGTCTTCTGGAACATCTTTCATTCGGAAATGTTTCAATTGTGGTTCTCCGGATCATATTATTCGACCTTGTCCTAAGCCTCTCTTCTGCCATTATTGCAAGAAGGAAGATCATCATATTTCCACTTGCCCTACTGTTCCGGCTGGTGCCAAGTCTAGCAGGCTTTATGCTGCTAAGGCTTCTGAAGGTCCTTCTCAGCCCAAGAGTATATCTCCATCTATTTTGGAAGGTTCTATTTTATTTCATGATCATAGTATACGAGTTCTTTTCGATACAGGTGCTTCACATTCTTTCGTATCAAAAAATCTCGTTGATGATTTATCTTTTGGATTTTCTTGTTTGGTTACTTCTTTAAGGATCGCGAATCCTATTGGGGGATCCGCGACCCTTAGCATGCTTTGTGATGATGTTGAGATTGTTTTATGTGGCTTTTCTTTTCGTGCGAATCTTCACGTTATTTCTTGTCTGGGATTTGATATGATTTTGGGAATGGACTGGCTAGTGAGATATGATGCCAGGATTATTTGTTCGGAGAGAATTTTGTATGTTCGACATCCGGATTCGTCTACTCAGTTATCTCTTGTTCTTCGGAATGTGGATAATTCCGAAATGGCTTTATGTTCTCTTAATTCGCGAGATGATGATGATATATCTCGTATTCCTATTGCTTGTGACTTTTCTGATGTTTTTGAGCATGTCTCGGGTTTGCCACCCAAGCAGGCAATTGAGTTCCGCATTGATCTCATTCCAGGCACGCAGCCAGATAGTCGCCTCCCATGAGGATGTCTATAAAAGAAAATGAGGAACTCAAGAAGCAGCTTTTAGAGCTTGAGTCCAAGCAGTTGATTAAGTCTAGTTTTTCTCCATGGTGATCTGCGGTCGACTTCGTGAAGAAGTCTGATGGAACTCTTAGGCTTTGCATTGACTATCGCAAGCTTAACGAGTTGACCATTAGGAATAGATATCCATTGCCTAGGATCGATGATATGTTCGATCTATTGAGTGGTGCTAAGGTTTTTCTCAGCTTGACCTTGCCACGGGTTTTCATCAATTACGAGTCGCGGAGGATAGCATACCTCTTACCGCTTTTCGCACTCGTTATGGTTCTTTTGAGTGGCTCGTTATGCCATTCGGGTTGACGAACGCTCCTGCTTTCTTTGTTGATCTCATGAATCGAGTATTACAGGAATATCTCGATAAGTTCGTCCTTGTCTTCATTAATGATATCCTTATTTATTCTAAGTCTGATGCTGAGCATGCTAATCACTTGAGAATTGTCTTGAGTACTCTTCGTCATCATCAGCTTAGAGCCAAATTCTCCAAATGCCATTTTTGGGTGAATAGGGTTAAGTTCTTAGGCCATGTTGTATCTTCCGATGGCATTTCTGTCGATCCCTCAAAGATCAAAGCCATCCAGAATTAGAAGAGGCCTGAGAATGTGCATGAGATTCGTAGTTTCCTTAGATTGGCGGGTTATTACCGTCGGTTCATTAAGGATTTTTCCCGTGTTGTGTTTCCTATTACCAGCCTTACTCGGAAAGGCATTCGTTTTATTTGGTCCGACAAGTGTGAAGCTTCCTTTTAGACATTGAAGGAACTTCTCACTGATGCTCCTATTTTAGTGGTTCCCGAAGGGAATCACGATCTTGTTGTCTACACCGATGCTTGTGGTAGTGGTCTCAGTGCTGTTCTTATGCAGAAGGATCGGGTGGTTGCTTATGCTTCTAGGCAACTCCGTCCGAATGAAGTTCGCTATGCCACTCATGATCTTGAGTTTGCCGCCATCGTCTTCGCCTTGAAGATTTGGTGACAATATTTATTGGGCGAGTGCTTCATTCTCTATACCGATCATAAATCCTTCAAGTATTTGTTTACTCAGAAGGAACTCAATATGAGACAACAGCGTTGGCTCGAGTTTCTTGCTTCCTATGACCTTGATATCCAGTATACCCCTGGTAGGGGTAATTGTGTTGCTGATGCGCTTAGTCGCAAACAATCAGCTGTTATTTCCATGATGCTTGCCGAATGGGATATTCTTGAGACTCTATCTTGTTGTGAAATTCGTGATCGAGGTTCATCTTCTGATTTTCCTATTCTATTATTTAGTTTGGGAGCTCGACCCATTTTGTTGGATCGTATTGCCGATGCCCAACGGCGTGATCCTGATTTGTTACATCTTATTCAACTTTGTGGGTCTGGATCCTGTGATGAGGCGTTGCGGGATTTCAGCATTGATTCTCATGGGTGACTTCGCAAGAAGAACAGTCTTTTTGTGCCTTCTGATTTTGTACTTAGGCATGACATTCTTGATGACTGTCACCGTTCTAAGTATACCATTCATCCTGGTAGTAGTAAGATGTATGCTGATATGTGTCGTCTTTATATTAGGAAGGCATGAAGCGCGATGTGGCGAGTTATGTGAGTAATTGCATAACTTGTCAGCGTGTTAAGGCCGAACATCAGCATCCTTCGGGTCTTCTTCGGCCTCTAGAGATTCCATTGTGGAAATGGGATCAGATTTCTATGGATTTCATTGATGGCCTACCTCGTTCGAGATTGGGCCATTCTAGCATCTGGGTTATTGTTGATCGCCTCACTAAGTATGCTCATTTTGTTCCTATTAAGTCTAATAGTACTGCTTCTCTTTTGGCTAAGTTATATATTAGGGAAATCGTGAGACTTCACAGTGTTCCAAGTTCTATTGTGAGTGACGGTGATCATTTATTCACGAGTCATTTTTGGAAGAGTCTTCATCAAGCTTTAGGAACAAAGCTTAATTTCAGCATAGCCTATCATCCGCAGTCCGACGGACAGACTGAACGGGTGAATCGTATCTTGGAAGATCTTCTCTGTATTTGTGTTTTTGATTTCGGTGGTAGTTGGTAGGATCATCTACCTCTTGTAGAGTTCTCCTACAATAATAGTTTTCAGTCTAGTATCGGTATGGCTCCTTTCGAAGCTTTATATGGAAGGCCATGTCGATCACCTTCTTGTTGGTTAGAATCTGGGGAGAAGCTTATTCTTGGTCCCGATTTTGTTCGTGATTCTTTCGAGAAGATTGATCTTATTCGGCTGAGAATGAAAGAGGCAAAGAGCCTTCAGAAGTCCTATGCTGACAGCCTCTCGAGTTCTCGATTGGTGATCTTGACTTTATTCGTGTTTCTCCTTTGAAAGGGGTTATGCGTTTCAGTACGACTGGGAAATTGGCTCCTCGCTTTATAGGACCATTTTCTATTACTGAACGAATTGGCCCTGTGGCTTATAGAGTTTCACTTCCAGCTCATTTATCTGGCATTCATGACATGTTTCACGTCTCTCAACTTCGGAAGTGTCTTCGGGAGTCGAATTCTGTTATCGCTTCTCCTGATTTGCAAGAGCTTGAGGTCTCACCGGACTTATCTATTGTACAACAACCTATTCGCGTGCTTGACACGGAGGTGCGACACCTTCGAAACAAGGACGTGCCGCTTGTTAAAGTTGAATGGTCCACTTATCCCAATGACTGTACTTGGGAAACCAGAGAGTATATCGAGCGATCTTATCCGGGTTTTCTATCTTCGCTTGGCAATGGTGAGAATATCTTTTCGTCTCAAGCTTATTTCCTTTTCTTTTGAATGTTGTATGTATGTAGTTATTACAAATATCGTCTCTAGGAATTGCAGGGACGCAATTTTGTAAGGAGTGGAGATCTGTAACAACCCGCATATTTAGCGATTTTATATTTAAATATTTTATCTAAATATAGTGTCGTTAGTCGGATTTGAGGTCCGAAATGTTACTTTTTGCAAATGGCCGAATTAGGGCTCGATACCGCTTCCATTGAGTCCAAAATGGCATTTGCGATCTTTTTAAGTATAAGCTTTGATATGTTTGGAGTAAGTTGAATTTTGCTACTTTTTCTAGTTGGGCTTTGGGTTGGGTTCAGCCCACAAACTATCTAATCAACCCTTACTCATTCCCTCTCCTCTCCACACTTATTTCATTTCATAACAACTTAAGCTAAAACTGAAATGGGGGAGGAGAATGGGAATTAGAAATTCCAAGCCCTAGTTTCTTCTTGCAAATTGAATTCTTGCTCCAAAATCAAAGAGAAGATAGTGGTAAGCTTCTTCTTCATTTCTCCAACTCTTCTCCTCTTCAATTTTAGAAAGTTTTCCTAAACCTTACTTTGGGAAATATGTGTTTTATTCTTAGATTGAAGCTTATAGAGTTAGAGTGATGAGTGGCTAATCTCCTTCTTGTGTTTGAGCTCCTTCTTCTTTGTTTTGAGATAAAAGGAGAGATTTTTATCCCACATCTATGCTTATATATATCATTGTTTACGTGTAAGAAGGTGAGTTTTGAACTCACATCTACTTCTCTTGATATCATGGGTGATGGGTATGAACCCCTAGCACTTGTTCATTTGTACTCGCTTTTGGTTTGGATTGAATTAGTGAATATCCAAATTTTTAGTGTTTGGGTTCGATTCTTTAAAGATCCTAACTTTAATGTTTGAACATGTTTTTGGTGGCGAATCGGAGAGCTAATGGAGCCGGGGTATCTATTGGCTAAGGCTCCTTAGACCCATTGCTCGACCGGTTGCGTTTCGGGAGGGTTTGCTCTACGATGAGATAGGGCAGGAACTACAGAAACTTGCAGTTCGACCGACCGAGCCTTGTAGCCGGCCGACCGACCTACTACCCCGAGCATTTTTTTCTACTTCTGGCCAGTCGACCGAGCCCTGTAGTCCGGTCGACCGACCTGCTCCTATTTTCCTGTTTTGCCTATTTTTGCTCATTTTGATTGGTTTTCCAAATTTTATTGATTCAAGTTGGTTCTTAGTGGTTGTTATTGCATCTTTGGCTTTGATAACTTCTTTGTGACTTCATTCACGGGTTTTTATAAATAATCTTCTAAAATTATATTAAAATCTCGTTTCTCCAATTTATAAATTCTATTTAAACACACACAATTACGCACTTCGAGCGGAGTGGAAGGGAGATTAAATGGTTAGGTAAAACACGGACCATGAATCCATGCGTTTATCTTGCCGATTAATCCCCGACCTATTCGATTGATTGTTTTGACCTTTTGGTCTGGTTTACCAATGAGATGAGGTAGACTTTGTACTGCTTTGAGTGTGAAATTAACTAATGGATAGTAAACCGTTTAGTGCAAACGAGTGGTTATGGGACTCATGTTACCAATTTTCGGATTCCTTTTTGGGAGTTATGACACATTCCGCCAGTTAGTGGTGTCCGGTACTGGGCCTCCGGACCTTCACCACTACGGTTTGTTGCCTTTGGGAGTGTTGCCTTCGGGTGTGTTGCCTTCGGGTTTGCACTTTCAGGTTTGTTGCCTTCGGGTATGTTGCCTTCGGGCATGTTGCCTTCGGGTTTGTGCCTTCGGGTTTGTTGCCCTATTGTATCGCTTTCCTAGTTAGGTATTAATGAGCCGCACGAGTGATAGTTGGGTTTGGAGTCTTCGGTCTCATGGATCCTTGTTTATATAGTACTGAGCGCGTGCAAATTTTATGATGTTTTCATTTTATGTATATTCCCTATGTATCGCCCTTCGGTGTTGGTCTTTTTGAGCCGCATGATATGTAGCGATTACCTTGTCGAACTTGTGTTACCTTCATTGGTATTTGTTATTTGCCTTTATGGCTTGTTTTGGGATATTCCTATCCTTTGTTTCTCTGAGTTGCCGATGATATGAGGCTTGTTATGATATGATTCATCTTTTTGTTAGATGATTGTGTTATTTCTTTTAGAGATATTTGTTATACATTGTGACCTTGCAGGTTATTGTTTTTTCAGTTTATCTAACTGATTTGCTTAGCTAGACTAACCCGTGTATTTTATACTTCGTTCAGACCGAGATGTTTCAGGTTATGTGCTTTTGGACTTAGCCTATTTTTCTTCCGCATGGACTATTCAGCTTGTTCCTTTTTGTTAAAGCTTTTTGTGTAGTCCTTATTGTTGTAACTCTGATATATGTATTATTCTTGAATCGTCTGTATATTGTGGTTTGCCATACTACTTGACATGTATTATTTTGTATACTCTGTTATGTATCAATATATGTGTATTTGATGATCTACTGTTCTGTAGTGTATATTACATTGAGTTGTTATATTTTGTTCTGATGGATCCTTCAACCACCTATGGTTTTGTTTTAAGTACTCATTAGATATGTCGACCTGCTTGGTATGTCTATTGTCGATGTATTCAATAGATAGTTAGAGCAAGGCTATAGATGGTCGCTCCTAACCAGCCTTATTCTCTGTGTTAGTTGACGGCATTACCCTGTAGTGTCCTTGGCTAGCATGGGTATAGAGGTGGGGCATCACATAAAAAGAAAATAATAGTGAATTGGTTAATAATGGTCTCAACTAAATTTTTCATAAATCAACGAATGGATCTTCTAGGCATGTTCGTTAAGGTGGATCGTGATTTTTTAGGGCTGTTTGAGGATTTTTAGTTTCATATGGAGGTAGTATAGGAGAGATGATCAGAATTGGGGCTTTCCTCAAATTGTGGCGACGTGGTTGATGTCGTGCCTCGATGCTGGTCGTGGAGGGGGTTTGAGTGATGGGGCATCGAAGAAAAATGTTGTGTCGTTTTGTAATAGATACGATCAGGCGTAATCGAGTAGGGTTTTTGGTTTTGCTTGGCTTCGGCCATGATGGAATGACAGTGGTGAGAGAGGAGGAGAGGCATGTGTTAGGAACTGAGACATTGGTTTTGATGAAAGTAACATTTTTAACTTATCTTATTATAAAATATATACTAACAACGTTGTCTAGATAGATATGCATATGTAGGATATATATGCAGATATTGACTACTGAAGACTGATCACTATAAAGACTTAAGACTCAAGATTGAAGACTCTGGAGTTTCAATTTCAAGATTTCAAGGTATGTGTCTATTTTTTGTTAAAACTTCATAATTGCATGAAAATCTTCATTCCAAATTTCATTTGGAATGGAACCCATTTCTACCTTCTTAGTGGCTTACAAACCCACGATAAGTAGCTTACAAACCCGACAAATGGATTACAAACCCACAAACATCCTGGTTTTGTACAAGTTCTCGAGTCCTGATGCGATGAGATATTCTCCAGGAAGAAGCATGCAAAACTACTTCAAAATGATTTTTCAGAATGATTTTCAACTGCTTTTCAAAATATTTTAGCCTTAAAATTATTTTTTCAAATGATTTTCAAAACGATATTTTAGCCTTAAAATATTATTTGTTTTAAAATAAACACTTGTTTTAAACTTCATTTTCAGAACAAATTTTACATTGTTTTTTAACTAGGGATGTTGATATCATGGGATACCCCATGTCGACATGGTGGCCGTTGAGTTAGAAAGTTTCAATTTTCAAAAGATGTGTCTGTTCTTTAAAGCGCTTAACGAATGGTTATGAACGTTGGTGCTTTATAAATAGCCTTCACAAACGAATTTTTTAACTAACTAATTTTCTTATTTTCTTCATTTTCTTCTCCATAAATACATATTCTAGAATTATCATTTTTTCAAGATCGTGCCGAAATTCTACCGAATTCTTAAGCGAATCAATTTAGAATCTCATTCTTGTTGGATTCTCTGCCCTCTCTTGAAGAAGAAAGTGCTATTCAGAGGTATAGTATCAATTTGTATTCAAAATTTTATCGAGTCTCTCTATAAGGTGTGATTGTGCTGGGAAGTCAATTGGGTGATCTTATATCCTGTAAATCAAAGGAGTTTGCCCCGGACACGTGAGACAGGAGGGTACCTCAAGGCCTTCAGAAATTAAGGATTGTAATCTTGACATCGGTATAATAAAAATCTGTATGAGGTGTTTTCCTTGGTACAGGACTGGATGTAGGGTAACTCCGAAGCAGTATAAAATCTGGTGTGTTCTTTCCCTTTACTGTTTTTTATTTACTTTCTGCAACTATGTTTGATTCTGCGATTGTTCTATGATTAAGTTCTGCATTTTTTTATATCATAATTTTTAAATTAGTTCATATAAGTCTTAGTATCTATCAAACACTATTCACCTCCTCTGTAGTGATAAATTAGCCTTAAGATCCTTAATCCGCTGTCCCTCTCAATTGGTATCAAAGCATTGGTTTTCATAGTTTTCATAATCTTAAACTTGAAAATTTGTTTTAATGGCTACCAACACTGGTAATGTCAACTCTGGCACTAGTTCTGTTATCACTAACAGTAGTTCATTTATAGAAGGTCAGTCTACTGTCAGACCACCATTTTTCAATGGCAGTAATTATGCATATTGTGCTTGTAGAATGAAATTTTATTTACAACCAGTAGGATTAGACACTTGGAATATCACACAAACGGAGTATGTTGAACCAACTACCAATTTTTCCTAGTTGACTGTTGAGAAAAAGGGTGTTCTCACAAAAGAACTCAAAGACCATGAATATATTATTTTGTTCACTAGATAGGAATGAGTTGAATAAAGTGTCTGTTGTAAGTCTGCATTTGAAATCTGGAAAACTTAGCAAGTTACTCAGGAAGGAACAAGCAAATTTAAACAGATCAAACTTTCCATACTAACTAATTAGTTTCAGTTGATTAAAATGAATGCAAATGAGTCTATTTCCGACATGTATTGTCCATTTCAAGATATTGTTCATTCATTAAATGCACTAGGAAAAAGCTTTTCGGAGGAAGACCAAGCCAAAAAAAATTCTAAATTCACTTATTCCAGAATGAGATCAAACGACACTTGCAATCGAAGAAGCAAATGATATCAGTCTAAGAAGAATTGATTGGAAATCTGATGTCTTATGAAGTTCAACTGCAAGGAGAAGAGAAAACAAGGCTACAGAAAAGAAGTCATAGCATTCAATGCAACAACTGAAGATTCAGAACCAGACAGTGATGAGGAGATTTCTTTCATAATAAGAAACTTTCAGAAATTCCTAAATTATTGAAAAATGAATAATTACAAAAGAGTTGATCAAACGAATTTCAGAAATAATATGGAGAAAGTCAACAATGATAGATGCTACAATTGCAAAAAAATCGGGCATCACTGGAAAGATTGTCCGTATCCTGAGAAGCAGTCGTTCCCCCTAAATAATGATTCGTTAAGGAATAGAAAGAAAGCATACACACCAACTCTTGATGACTCAGACTCATCATCCATTGATATTGAAAAGAAGATGGATAATTCAAATCTTTGTTTCACTGCAATTCTTGAATCAGATGACGATGGGAGTATGCATCTAAAAATAGGTTCACATTTACGTTATTTTCAAATTTTCTTGTTTGAATGGATGCTTGTTTGTTTGCTTGATTCTTTTAAATTCCTTGAATTTTAAATTTATCCCTTGAATTTTGAATTTTAAATTCAAAAATAGTATTATTTCAATAATATTTTAAGCATTCAATTATTAATGTTTAAGTATTATCGTATTTAATGCTTTCACAGGAATTATACAATTAGAATATAGGATATAATATATACATTTTTTAGAAATTAGGAATAGAAACTTGTCTTTCGATTCAATAGGCACATGTCGACATACTAGGATACCCCATGTCGACATGCCCCTCAGAATTTGATTTCAAAATTTGAATTCAAAATTTGAATTCAAACTTTTGAATTTCCCTCCACCTTTTCGCCAACTTCATTGCTTTGGAAAGATGCCTCTTGACCAGAGAACATGTCTATAGAATCTCTATTTATTTCACTCTCTTTATCATCACTTTTCACTTTTATTTGAAATTTATCTTCATTAGCTTCGACTCCTCTGAAACTTCTTCAATGGCCTCTTCAAGAAATCCTAACACCATTAGGTTGCCAAAATATGTCAAAAACTTCCTTTAATGACCCAGAAGCTATCAAAGCTTACATCAACTATGTAAACTTTGGTAAAATTCATAGGGGAAAATTTTCTATTTTTGAAGATTTTCCTTCTTGTGAAATTGAACATCTTTTTCAACAATGTTCTATTCTTAATTTAGTAAATAACAAACAAAATGATTTTGTATGTTATCCAAATCTTTTTAAGTTGTTTTATGTGAATTTGAATCATGGTTTTTATGATGGGGAAGAAGGACAAATTTGGGGTAGTGTTAAAGGAATACAAATTGTTTTGGATTGTGAAATTTTGGGAAATATTTTGGCATGCAAGTATACTGAAATGAATCTCTCAAAATTTCAAATCAATGAAAATGATCGAGAGATATCTCATCACATCTTTGAGGACGATGACAATTTTGAACTCAAATATCATTATTTTCGTCCAAAAGCAAGAATTGTTAATCTTTTTATCCAACACTCTCTTATACTAAGATTGGGAAACTACAACAACTCGACTTTGAAAACTTGCAAAGCTCTTTTTGCAATTTTTGGAAATTATGAAATTAATTAGGCTCAAGTTATTTTGGATGAGCTAAGGCCCAAGAATTTTACTATGGGTGAAAACACATTATATAATGGAATTTATCTCACTTGGATTTTTAATTACTTTGGAGTTGATTTCAAAAGGGGAGAATTTATAACTAGAAAAGTGTTCAACCATGGAAACGTTTCCCTTGTGCAAATTCCAGTAGTGTTTCAACCATAAGAAACACCTACGGAAAAGGAAGAAAGACTTGCTCACGAAGAGATGGAAGAAATGGAGGAAGAAGAATAAGAAGAGGAAGAGGAAGAGGAAGGAATGGAAATTGAAGAGGAGGAAACGAAAGATCAAGAAACTTCCTTAGAGAGTATTGAATATTGTGATGACCCGTAAATCCGTACCCCTTTGTGTCGACACTATTCTCCATCAATCAACTCAAGATGAACGGAAATGCGAACCATTAGGTTTAAAGAAGAAGAGGTAGAAGAAGAAAGTAGAAACAACATCAGAATCTTACCATCGTAGCGGAATAAAATATAATAGATAATAACAGATCTTTACACAAAAGAAAACTATATCTGTCTTATATATATATACATCATGAGAATACATCGTCAGGGTTCAACAACATCAATAACATACAACTAGAAAGTCATATAAACTTATCCTCAAAACTGAATACACGGCGGAACAATAAACAAGTAAGGAAGTACGTATCGCCATCCAGCTCGTCTCCTGAGCTCCAAAGCATCCTTTCCTATATTCTATAAAACTCGGTCTGACCCGAGCATTATAGTGTAATAACACCCGAGTCAGTTTGGAATACCAGCATGAGAAAACCACACTCAAATTGATTACTAAAGTTTTCAAAAATCTTTTGAAAATCAAAAGCATCTCGTAAGACCACGCCACAAATAAACATGTCGGGTTTTTACCTTATGATAGCTAAAACACTTTTTATCAAAATCCTCTGACATTATAATAGTGTCTATAGAAAGTAAAATAGAATCTAGCTGAAATGCTTGCATCTCATGTTTCAACAATAGTTGTGCACAATCAAAACCGTACAGGCGCGTAGGGAGAATGGGTTTCCAACTAATGACTAGGCACTGGGGTACCACTTGTCACAGTACCTTGTCTAGATCAGCGTACTGAGGATTACTTCCAATCCCCTGCAACACAAGACCGGGACTACCCCTTACTGGATAATCCCGAGTAAGATCACCCCACGGTTGGGATCAGTAACTGCACCACTAAGCCGAATAAAATGGACATCTAGACATGGATGACCTCACCCTAATGGGCTAGCCTTTCTGTATAACCCCTAATTTTCAGTCATTCCTGGTTGAAGAGGCATGAGGCTAAGCGTTACCTTTTAGAACATTTCACTTAGAATGCCCATCGTCCACCTAACGATGTTCCAAAAGCATTCATCTATACAAGTCCGTCCCGTGTTCGAATGGAACCGAAGGCACTAATCCTACTACATCCATTTTGGAATCACCTAAGGATTAGTAGGGACTAGCCCATGCACTTCGAAACGATCGAACCGGATCGAAACTCATCTTCGTCCCGAAAACTTACGAACCGGATCAAAGTTGTTTTCAGGAAATAAATCCCGATCCCAGTCTCTTCGAAACGATCGGTGCATCAGCCAATATTGATAGTCGGTTATTTAACTATCAATTAACATTCACAAACATCCATCAAACAATAAATAATTTCCCCTGAATTGTTTATTAACCTCAAAATATCTTCGCAGGATATATTTCCATTTTCTGCCCTTTTTGAAAACAGTTTTCAAACTACACTTTCCTCATGAAATAATTTTCCAAATATTTATTTCCACTGAGAACACCAAGTACAAAAACTTTGGCTTTTTAAAATAATTTAAAACACTTTATTATAAAATATCCTTTAAAATATTTAAACTAAAAATTACTTTAATTCTTATTAAAAATATATACTTTAAGAATATTTAAAATAAGTCCACTTTGTACAATATAAAAATAAATTTCTAACTTTTAAAACATAATACCAACCCACCGTTAAATAATTACTACTATAATAAATTAAAAGAAAATACTTACTTTAGAATTTAAACATTTAGAATTTTTTTTTCTAAAACATGCTTTTTAAAACAACATTAAAACTTTTAACTTATATTAAAAAAAATTGCGTTGAAAACGTACTTGGCTATCCAGGGAAAATACGCTTCACTTTCACATCTTTTAAAAATAAATCACTATTTATTTTTAAATAAATTTTCCCATTCCTTTAATAAATTCCCATCGTAAATTTATTCTTCAATATCCACTGATATCTTACTTCACTTTTATAAACCCAGTTTATAAATTTCATATTCACGTTCTCCTTTAAATTTCCAATTTCAGACACTTAAATCAATTTCCAAATTAATTTCCAATTTACTCCATTTTGAAATAAATTCCTCTACTCACTCATTTATTTCAAAACCCATTGACTTCAGATTTATTTCTTAATTATGATTTAAAAATCTTTTTAACTGAAATTACCAATTTCATATTTTCCAAATTTCTTCTTTATCCTTTTAAATAAATTCAAACATTGAATTTTTAAAACAAATTCTTATTTTTATTCTATAATTATTTCACTTCAAAATTTACTATTATATTTCTTTCAAAATTCCAATTCTAAATATTTTGATGCCTTAGTGTACCGAAATATATTAAATCGGACCATGGTATCCAATATTCCAATTATCAATATAATTCATCACAGCATATCAAATAATCATAACACAGAATTATTAGAACCATCTAAATAATTTTGAGGAATCCAGTTGGATCCTTCCAACCTATTTCCCTGCATCTATAGATGTTAGCACAACATAAAATACCAATTCCACTTCAAGGTGGAATATCGCGGTATATTGGATTATATAATATCATCCGCGATTATGCGGTGCATAGGGTCTCATCCGCTATATAATGCAGGAAATCAATCACCCAATATATACTATATACTACTATATATAATATAGCACATCAAATCAATTCAATCATTCAACCAATTATTTAAATTTAAGTTAAACCTAGATGAGTGAGACTAACTAACCTTTGATTTTTTATGCAATCCAATCCATCTCGACCATTTCTTCACGACTCCTGACCTTGTATAAAATTTTTTCAATTTTATTAATTTTTGACTAACCGAATAATCAGCTACTCCTTAATAAATTAAATTAACTAATTATTTTATTTAAACTAAATTGTCCTTAAATAAATAAATTTTAAGTTACAAAAATAATTAAATTAATTAATTTTCAAAATAAATTATTTTAAAACAACCAAGCATATGTTTTCAAATAGATAATTCATGTATATTTTTCTTTGAAACTACATATACCAAAAAAAACATATATACAATTAAAAATCAATTCTTTATAAACCTTACACCAGTTTTTTTAAATTCCTTTACTTTCCAAAAACATATATAAACTAATTCTCTGTTTATATACACATTAAATCTAATAAAATTCCTTCCCTTTTTCTGTAAATAACAATAATTTACTTTACTGTTTCCATATATATATATAATCTATACATTGAAGAAGAAAATAAATTACTTTATAAAACTTTACGGTTATTATATATATATATATATATTTAATCTATATATTCACATTAAATTAAAATAAATTGAACAAGACTGCAAACCTAACTGCCCACTTCAGCAATCACTTTGGTACTCCCTCGCTACCTGCCGCTCGCATGCGCCATCACCGAGTTCGCCACCATCACCTAGACGTAGCAGGGACTGGCGTCCAAACGCCTTGAGATTCAAAATACACGATGCTCAAGACTCCCCTCAATCTCTACGATAGCCTAGGCTTCGCACAAACAAGCTCGCGATATGCTTGGATCCTTGATTTGATTGAACAGCTCTGGCTACAGCAACTGCTCGATTGAACAACCCCAAAATCGAAGACGTTGACGAAGCCTCTTCCACGCACGACTTCCCATCGAGCTTCGAACGAGCTTGCGAGAAAAGGAAGCGGCTCCAATAATCGTTTGAATCGAAAATGATTTCAAATTTATTTAATTTTTTGAGTTAATCCCTATATTTACACAGCTCGCCATTTTTTTCGTTTGATTATTTTTTTGATTTGAACTGAAAAGTGGTAAGGGGAAATGAATTTCAATTTTTACAGAAAGGAGAAAAGGAGAACAATGCTTAAGAGACGCGTGTTGGATCAAAGACGGCGCTTGTAGAATCAGAGACACGTGTTGATAAGATTACATTGTCTTAAAGGGGAAGACATATTATATTTCAAATTTAAATTTACATTCAAATCGTTTCAGTTTTGCAATCTCTAAATCTCAACCTCCTATCGAGGCGTGCCGCTAGGCGTTTATAATGTTAAACCCCTATTCCGGACGTAATGGAAATGGTTTCAAGTCCTAATTCGATCGTATAGAGAAGATAACTTTTGGACCCAATTTTTTTATTAAATTTTCGATATAAATTTCAGCGCGTTTACATACCGTACGCTCACATAACAACTCGAAATACTCCGAAAATTGAAACCAGATGGTAATGCAATATTACGGATCCAATGAAACTAGCTTCGTCACAATACGAGACTGTGCCTCGGAAAGCTATTTTTAATATCGATTTAAACGATACAATTTCAAATTTAACAAAACACTTACAAATTCAAGTTTAACGCTTGTACTATTTCCACCATTATTAATATAAATCTTACAAGCCTTTAAAATATTTTTAACAAGCTTGAAATTCAAGATTTAATATTTTACTCAATCTTCAATTATTGAATTGAATAATTATATTGTTCAACAAATTGTTGTATCTACATTCTAAATAGATAAATCCAAGTTTTCCATATTCACAACCAATTAAAAATTCAGATTTCAGTATTTTAAAACATTTAAATATTCCAAATTAAATATTGAAAAATATCTGGGTCGTCATAATCCTCCCCCCTTAAAAGAATTTCGTCCCCGAAATTACTAAGGCTGAAGAATGTCCCAAACCCACTTACTAAAACATACTTAGTGAAAATCCCATATTCATTTTCTAATCCTTTAGTTCCAACTGAACAATTAGTTTCAGTTTCCATCTTCAAAATTCCTTATTCAATTCCAATTTGAAATCGTTCTGTCGCCAACAAAAATTTTCCCAAAAATTTTCAAAATTTTTCTAACTCCCAATATTTTTGAAAATTTTTGGCAGAGTCTCCTTTGCACGGAGGGACTTCTATGATATCGCAGGATGCACAAATATATATACACATCGTCTTCAGGCCGAAAATCACAATATATATTTATATATGCAGTTCATATCTCCTATTTTGAATTTTTGCGTAAGCGTACCTTATTTCAGCGTTATATAAGCGAGCTTTCGCATTTTAAAAGCAATATACGCAGCTAAAACCAAGCCAATAGCTCCCTGAACCTGTACTAACTCGATTTAAACATGTAAGTTACATATTATATGAAATCTAATAAAATTTCATTTGTTTAAGTAGTGCAAACATATAAACTTTGTAACAAATGATGTTGTACATGAATATTTACAAGCAATTATAAGTTTTCGACCTTCAACTTCCCATTTTCAGTGATTTATATATTATTCCAATCAACTTTGAATGGTTCCAATCCATATTCTCTTGCATTCAATGTATATTCGCACACATCATATTCATATCCATTTAATGTGGATACTAACTAATTTATTCTCCCATTCGTTTCTTTATTTTAGCTTACAACAAACAACATGTTTCCTACGCTAATTCAGCGACGTTCATTTAGTTACATAGCCACTTAAGCTGACCTTTGTTTAAAATAGATTCCAAATCAATTCATTCACTTTCTATCAATCCACAAAAATTTATTTACTCTCCATTTGCAACAAACGACAATTTTTCATGCAAATTTTAGTGAAATTTATTTACCAATATAGTCACTTAAGCCTATAATTACATTAAGTCGATTACTAATCCATGTATCGATTTTTACTAATCCATATTCAATTTTTATCAATTCCAAATCGATTCATTTACTTTGATATGTTCACTACGCTTATTTATATATGTTTACAACAAACTACAATCTTGTTCGTTTAATCAAACAATTTCATACTTTTTTATTATTCTAAATTGATTTCAAACCAATTTATTGATTCACACTCAATTCGCATTTAATTTCGCTTATTTATAAGTCGAACTTTATTAACAGTTCAAACCATATATTCAATATTCTTTTTATTCGTATTGAACCTCATTCTTGCACTAGTTTGGATTCTACTCCAATTTGATTTCCAATTCATTTAGTCACTTCCCGTCGATTTGAGATTTATTTATTTTTGTTTACAACAACGGTAAATTCCTATGCGCACCCCCATATGTTATTCACCAATCTTGTTTTAAATATTTCATACAAATGAACAATTCAATTTATTAGTTAGAAAATTTCCACTAAAAATTTTCAACTCTTTAAATTTTCAAAAAATTTCACCAGCGTCTCCATGTGCGGCTCAATCGATACTACTACAAAACGCCTCTCTAGGCCTTTACAAATCAAAAAGCCAAGCGGCTTGCCAAATTGGTTCATAAAAAATCATCAAACCCCAAATAATAATATAAACAGCTACCTTTTGTCGAGCATAAATTTTATTTCTCACATTACCTTCTATTCAACAAACCTATTTAATGCACCCATTTCCCATTAATTACAAATCAATTCAACTTTTACTTTCTATTCACTAATTAATTCACTAATTAATTCTCTAATTAGTTCATTTCCTTTATTCATTTTTAATTTGAAATAACAATGTTCACATATATTCCATTCGCTTATTACAAGTCGAATTTTATTTATGACTCAAGTTTCATATCCATATTTTAAATTACAAGTCCATGTTAATTTAATAATTTTTGAACTCGAGTTTAGAACTCATTTTCAATCAAATTTCAATATATTTGATTAAACCAATAATTAAACCAATTTAGTGATAACTCAGGTTCTTATTTAACTTGTTTCTAAAGAGTTGAATTCCATTTGTAATATCAGTTTGTACTTCCCTTTTCCATTTTTAATTAACAATTCAAATTTATTTATAATCTAATTTTATAATGTATATACATATTCATTTCTAATTCCATAACCAAAGCTCATTTGAATAATATTTCGAAGTCATATTCCATTTATTTGTACTTGAATTGAATTTTTTCACAACTTAAGTCATTTTTGTTTCAATTCGTTTTTATTTTGCTTGACCACATTCAAAATATACGTGTCGAGCTCTATTTGTATTATCCACATTCGATTAGTTAGTATTTCAGCTTGAATTTCATTTAATAATTTCCATTTAATCCAAGTTCCAAATTTAATTAACTAATTAATTTATCAAACTAGTTCGCCTCCAATTTTCGATTTAACTCCAAATCATATTCTTTTTATTCCAAGAATTTTCCATTTTATTTCCTTAAGTTGATTTCATCTCATTAATTTCCATGCATATAATTCTTTTAATCAGCTCATCCTATTTAACTTGCTTATGTTAATTTTCCATTCACATATTGGAATTTACATTCCAAATTTATGGATTCAAACTTATTCTTTTATATCTCCATAAACATTCATTGAATTCCCGATTCAACTTTCTTTCCCCAAAACGATACAAAACAACTTTGGCAGCAATCCATCACCTAGAAACTGGAAAATAGACTCTAATGATGTGGCCAGCATCACGAGAATCATCCCCTAGCGACTAAAGTGAGTTCAATGCTAAATCACTTTTTCAAAACCATCTTTAAAACACTTCCATTTGGAAGTTACTTCAAAATACCTTTCAAATTGCTTTGAAAAACAATTCTAACTTTACAGAATCAAAAACCTCCAAATATTCAATCCAAATCCATTTTCAAAATTTTCCAGAAATTTCTTGGTTCAAATTCTAAATTCTAGCTTCAATTTTACTTTTATTTACGATTTTATTCATAACTCAAATCTTGAAATATTCTCTTTGATTTCTACATTCCAATTTAAACTTTAAAATCTCAGTTCGATCATAATCTCAGCAACCAAACACATCAATATACTATAATAATCCAAGAAATTCAATTATTTTATATCAAAATATCTTTTGGGTAAAATTATTTCATTTACCCTTTTTCAAAAACCATACCGTGTCAGTTTATCCCGTTCGAGTGTTTAGAAACTCCAGTCGATATCGTGGCGTCCCACCAATCGACCAGAATTCATAAACACTCAACCAATAAATCAACACAATATTAAACCATTTTATATTAAATCTACAAATACGCACTCCCGTGTGTATATAAACACACACACACACACACTCAACTCATTCTAGGGTACTACTACCCTATCTCTAGCGAGTAACCCCCACCAATGCCTAGGTGTAACGCCAACCTAAGCTATGATACCAACTGTAATGACCCGCAAATCCATACCCCTTTGTGTCGACACTATTCTCCATCAATCAACTCAAGATGAATGGAAATGCGAACCATTAGGGTTAAAGAAGAAGGGGTAGAAGAAGAAAGTAGAAACAACATCAGAATCTTACCATCGTAGCGGAATAAAATATAATAGATCATAACAGATCTTTACACAAAAGAAAACTATATCTGTGTAATATATATACATCATCAGAATACATCATCAGGGTTCAAAAACATCAATAACATACAACTGACAGTCATATAAACTTATCGTTAAAACTGAATACACAGCGGAACAATAATCAAGTACGGAAGTACGTATCGTCATCCAGCTCGTCTCCTGAGCTCCAAGCAACCTTTGCTATATACTATAATACTCGGTCTGACCCGAGCATTATAGTGAAATAACACCCGAGTCAGTCTGGAATACCAGCGTGAGAAAACCACAGTCAAATTGATTATTAAAGTTTTCAAAAATCTTTTGAAAATCATAAGCATCTCGTAAGACCATGCCACAAATAAACATGTCGGGTTTTTACCTTACGATAGCTAAAACACTTTTTATCAAGATCCTCTGATATTATAATAGTGTCTATAGAAAGTAAAATAGAATCTAGCTGAAATGCTTGCATCTCACGTTTCAACAATAGTTGGACACAATCAAAACCGTATAGGGGCATAGGGAGAATGGATTTCCAACTAATGACTAGGCACTGGGGTACCACCTGTCACAATACCTGGTCTAGATCAGCGTACCAAGGATTACTCCCGATCCCTTACAACACAAGACCGGGGCTACCCCTTTGGATAATCCCGAGTAAGATCACCCCACGGTTGAGATCAGCAACCGCACCACTAAGCCGAATAAAAGGGACATCTAAACAGGGATTACCTCACCCTAATGGGCGCTACCCACCTAGCTTTGCGGCATAACCCCTGATTTTCAGTCATTCCCGGTTGATGAGGCTTGAGGCTAATCGTTGCCTTTTAGAACGTTTCACTTAGAATGCCCATTGTCCACCTGACGATGTTTCGAAAGCATTCATCCGTACAAGTCCGTCCCGGATTCGAACGGAACCGAAGGTGCTACTCCTACTACATCCATTTTGGAATCACCTCAATATTAGTAGCGAATAGCCCTTGCACTTCACGGCTCGATCTTCAAATCCAAACTCGTCTTCCTCACAAAAACGTACAAACCGGATTGAAGTGGTTTTCAAAGAAATAAATCTCAATCCGGGTCCCCTCGAAATGATCAGCGCATTGGCCAATATTGATAGTCGGTTATTTAACTATCAATTAACATTCACAAACATCCATCAAACAATAAATAATTTCTCCTGAATTATTTATTAACCTCAAAATATCTTCGCAAGATATATTTCCATTTTCTACTCTTTTTGAAAACAGTTTTCAAACCACACTTTCCTCATACAATAATTTTTCAAATATTTATTTCCACTGAAAACACCAAGTACAAAAACTTTAGCTTTTTAAAATAATTTAAAACTCTTTATCATAAAATATCCTTTAAAACATTTAAATTAAAAATTACTTTAATTCTTATTCAAAATATATACTTTAAGAATATTTAAAATAAGTCCACTTTGTACAATATGGAACTAATTTCTAACTTTTAAAACATAATACCAAGCCACCTTTAAAAAATTACTACTATAATAAATTAAAAGAAAATAATTACTTTAGAATTTAAACATTTAGAAAAAATATATTTTCTAAAACATGCTTTTTAAAACAACACTAAAACTTTTAACTTATATTAAAAAAAATTATATTTGAAAACGTCCTTGGCTATCCAGGGAAAATACGCTTATCTTTCACATCTTTTAAAAATAAATCACTATTTATTTTTAAACAAATTTTCCCATTCCTTCAATAAATTCCCATCGTGAATTTATTCTTCATTATCCACTGATGTCTTACTTCACTTTTATAAACCCAGTTTATAAATTTCATAGTCACATTCTCCTTTAAATTTTCAATTTCAAACACTTAAATCAATTCCAAATTGATTTCCAATTTATTCCATTTTGAAATAAATCCCTTTACTTACTCATTTATTTCAAAACCCATTGACTTCAGATTTATTTTTATGATTTAAAAATCTTTTTAACTGAAATTACCAATTTTATATTTTCAAAATTTCTTCTTTATCCTTTTAAATAAATTCAAAACTTGAATTTTCAAAATAAATTCTTATTTTTATTCTATAATTATTTCACTTTAAAATTTACTCTTATATTTCTTTTAAAAATCTAATTCTAAATATTTTGATGCCTTGGTGTACCGAAATATATTAAATCAAACCATGGTATCAAATATTCCAATTATCAATATAATTCATCGCAGCATATCAAATAATCATAACACATAATTATTAGAACCATCTAAATAATTTTGAGCAATCCAGTTGGATCCCTCAAACCTGTTTCCCTGCATCCACAGATGTTAGCACAACATAAAATATCAATTCCACTTCAAAGTGGAGTATCGCGGTATATGGGATTTATATAATATCATCCGCTATTATGCGGCGCATAGGGTCTCATCCGCTATATAATGCGGGAAATAATAACCTAATATATACTATATACTACTATATATAATATAGCACATCAAATCAATTCAATCATTCAACCAATTATTTAAATTTAGCCATTTAAATTAAAATTAAACCCAGATGAGTGAGATTAACTCACCTTTGATTTTTGTTTGCAATCAATTCCATCTCGTCCATTTTTTCATGACTCTTGACCTTGCATAAAATTTTTGTAATTTTATTAATATTTAATTAATCGAATAATCAGCTACTCCTTAATTAATTAAATTAATTAATTATTTTATTTAAACTAAATTTTCCTTAAATAAATAAATAAATTTTAAGTTACAAAAATAATTAAATTAATTAATTTTTAAAATACACTATTTTAAAACAATCAAGCATATGTTTTTAAATAGATAATTAATGTATATTTTCCTTTGAATCTACATATACCAAAAATAACCTATATACAATTAAAAATCAAATTTTTATAAACCTTACTCCAATTTTTTTTTAAATTCCTATACTTTCCAAAATCATATATAAATTAATTCTCTATTTATATACACGTTAAATCTAATAAAATTCCTTCCCCTTTTTTTCTGTAAATAACAGTAATTTACTTTACTGTTTCCATATATATAAATTCCATACATTGAAGAAGAAAATAAATTACTTTAGAAAACTTTACTGTTATTATATATTTATATATATAATTAATCTATATATTTATATCAAATAAAAATGAATTGAAAGAGACTGCAAACCTCACTGTCCACTTCAGCAATCACTCTGGTACTCCCTCGTGACCTGCCGCTCGCATGCGCCATCACCGAGTTCGCTACCATCACCTAGTCGTAGCAGCGACCGGCGTCCAAATGCCTCACGATTCAAAATATGCAATGCTTGAGACTCCCCTCAGTCTCTACGATAGCCTCGGCTTCGCACAAACAAGCTCACGATATGCCTGGATCCCTGATTTGATTGAACAGCCCTGGCTACAGCAGCTGCTCGATCGAAAAACCCAAATTCGAAGACGTTGACGAAGCCTCTTCGACGCGCGACTTCCCATCGAGCTGAACGAGCTTGCGAGAAGAGGAAGCGGCTCCGATAATTGTTTGAATCGAAAATTATTTCGAATTTATTTATTTTTTGAGTTAATCCCTCGATTTACACAGCTCGGCCATTTTTTTCGTATTATTTTTTTGAACTGAAAAGCGTTAAGGGGAAATGAAATTCAATTTTTACAGAAAGGAGAAAAGGAGATCGGTGCTTAAGAGACGGGTGTTGGATCAGAGAGGACACGTGTAGCATCAGAGACACGTGTTGATAAGATTACAGTGTCTTGAAGGGGAAGACATATACTATATTTAAAATTAAAATTTACATTTAAATCGTTTCAATTACGCAATCTCTAAATCTCAACCTCCTATCGAGGCGTGCCACTAGGCGTTTATAATGCTAAACCCCAATATCGAACGTAATGGAAATGGTTTCAAGTCCTAATTCGATCGTATGGAAAATATAGCTTTTGGATCCAGTTTTTATATTAAATTTTCGATATAAATTTCAACGCGTTTACATATCGTACGCTCACGCAACAACTCAAAATACTCCAAAATTTAAATCCGATTATAATACAATATTACGGATCCAATTGAACTCGTTTCGTCGAAATACGAGACTGTGCCTCGGAAAACTATTTTTAATATTGATTTAAACGATTTAATTTCAAAATTTAACAATACACTTACAAATTCAAGTTTAACACTTGTACTACTATCCAGTACTATCAATATAAATCTTACAAGCCTTTAAAATATTTTTAACAAGCTTGAAGTTCAAGATTTTATATTTTACTCGATCTTCAATTATTGAATGGAATAATTATATTGTTCAACAAATTGTTGTATCTACATTCTGAATTGATAAATCCAGGTTTTCCATGTTCACAACAAACTAAAAATTTAAATTTCAGTAATTTAAAACATTTAAATATTCCAAATTGAACATTGAAAAAAATCTGGGCCGTCACAAATATCCTACTAATCCCACTAATCCATCCAACAAGACCAGTCTCAATAATCAAAGAATTATAGTGGAAAATCAAAAGACACTTAAAAGATTAATGAGTAAGAAAATGGATAAGATTTCCACTAAAATCAACTGGTTCTTCAGGAAAATTAGTAGAAAGCATGGACTATCATTTTCTTCATCTTCATCTAACTGATTTTAGTTCATGTTGTCTTGTTTGCTTCAAGTTCTATCCATGTATTTTTCTTTATTTTTGTTAATATTATGTTATTTTATATAATGTTGACTGGAATCTTTAATGATTGTTTTTATTTCATGTTATTCAACTTCACTTATCTCTATAATTGATTGTTTTTATATTATACAAATTTTAGTTAAATAGATTTGTTCATAATATTAAAAACAAAGAATTTTTTTACTTTAGATGGAGGCATGTAGACATATACCATCCCCCCACACACAACGGGCAGAAAATAGTTACACTTTCAAATTTTAATTTCATGTAACTAACGCATGTCTATTCATTTCAAATGACTTTCTACCCCTATTTATACCTATTTATTCCAAAACAAATTATCAAACTTTTAATCACTCCATGTCATAGTTCTTCCTATTTCTTGAATTATGACTTCTCCGGTTAAGAATCTAGGTGATAATCTTGAAGAAACTCTCACTTCTTTCAAGAATATTCTAACATTCATACTTCGTAATCAGCGCCACATAGAATTGAGTCAAATATAGATGATCAAGGAGCAAGAGAGACATTTGGACGCCATCGTTGGATGATCTCAGCCCTTAACAAGGACGATCTCAAAGGAAATCCACCAAGCACTCTCGATAAAGATAAAAAAGAATGGGATGCCATCAAGGAAAGTCTAGTCATTCTGTATGTTATTTGTTTGATTTGATTGGTGTGTTTTAAACTTGATTTATTTGGTATGGTGTGTTTATATGTTTGGATTGAATAATTACTGTAAATATGATTGGATGATGATTGATTTGCTTTTGGATTACACTCATGATAACATTTCACATTTATGATCACATTTCATACTTATGATCACACTTAGCACTTATTACGCTTATATATTGATTACTCTATTATGGTTGATAACAAAGGGGGAGAAGTTATAAAATAGTTTAAAATAGTAGTTGGAGTAAGGGGGAGTCATGGAGTAAGGGGGAGTTATCGAATAGGAGTTATGGTATGATCAAAGTGGTAAGTATATTTTAAGGTTGTCATCATCAAAAAGGGGGAGATTGTTAGGAACTGAGATGTTGGTTTTGATGATAATTTCTTTTAACTTATCTTAATATAAAATATATGCTAACTCTGTTGTCTAGATAGATATCTATATGCAAGATATATAGATATGTATGTAGGTGTTGATTACTGAAGGTTGATCAGTATAAAGACTCAGGACTCAAGATTGAAGACTCTAGAGTATCAAGATCAAGATTTCAAGATATGTGTCTAGTCTTTGTCAAAACTTCATAATAGCATGAAAATCTTCATTCCAAATTTCATTTGGGATGGAACGCATTTCAACCTTCTTAGTGCCTTGCAAACCCACGATAAGTAGCTTGCAAACCTATGACAAGTGGCTTACAAACCCACGAACATCCTGGTTTTGTACAAGTTCTTGAGTCCTGATGTGATGAAATATTCCGTAGAAAGAAGCTTGCAAAACTACTTCAAAATTGTTTTTCATAATGATTTTTAAAACTGCTTTTCAAAATATTTTAGCCATAAAATTGTCTTTTAAAAAGATGTTTTAGCCTTAAACTAAAATAAACTCTTGTTTTGAGCTTCATTTTCAAAACAAATTTTACATTTTTTTTAATTAAGGATGTCGACATCACAGGATACCCCATGTCAACATAGTGGCCATTGAATTCAAAAGTTTTTTTCAAAAGAAGTGTCTATTCGTTTAAATCCCTTCACGAATGGTTATGACCGTTTGTGCTTTATAAATAGCATTCACAAACGAATTTTTTAACTAACTAATTTTCTTGTTTTCTTCACTTCTTCTTCTCCAAAAATCCATATTCTAAAATTCTCATATTTTTAAGATTGTGCCTAAAATCTGTTGAATTCTTAAGTAAATCAAATTAGAATCTCATTCTTTTTTGATTCTCTGCCCTCTCTCGAAGATCAAAGTGCTATTCAGAGTTATATGATAAATTTGTAATCAAAAGTTTATCGAGTCTCTCTATAAGGTGTGGTTGTGCCTGAAAATCATTTGCGTGATCTTGTGTCTCATAAACCAAGAGAGTTTGCCTCGTACTCATGAGACAGAAGGGTACCTCAAGGCCTTTAGAAATCGAGGATTGTAATCTCAATATTGGTATAATAAAAATCTATATGAGATGTTTGCCTTGGTACAGGACTGGATGTAGGGTAACTCCGAACCAGTATAAAATCCGGTGTGTTCTTTCCCTTTACTAAAATTTATTACTCTCTACATCTGTGTTTGATTCTGTGATTGCTTTGTGATTAAGTTCTGCATTTGTTTATATCATAAAATTTAAATTAGTGCATACAAGTCTTAGAATCCATTAAACACTATTCACCCCCCCTACTGTTAAATTAGCCTTAAAATCCTTAATCCATTGTCCCTTTCAATTGGTATCTGAGCATTGGTTTTCATAGTTTTCATAATCTAAAACTTGAAAATTTGTTTTAATGGCTACCAACACTAGTAATGTCAACTCTGGCACTAGTTGTGTTATCAATAACACTAGTTCATTTATAGAAGGCCAGTCTACTATCGGACAACCATTTTTCAATGCTAGTAATTATGCATATTGGGCTTGTAGAATCTAAGTCCCGAAAATTTTGTAATGTGTTTCAATGTGTTTAAGGAAATAATAAGTTATATTATTATAATACTTTTGATATGGAAATTTTTGTTTTAAACAAGGGTAGAAAATTCTAAAGGAATTTGGTTTGGACAGAAACCAAAGTTGGTTAAAAATTTAAAGTATGACTTGGTATGCAAAAGATATATATTTATATATATACATATATATATGTAGAATTATGTAGTTGATTTGAAAACAAATATCGGGTATTGTATTCTGGAATCCGCCTTGAAAATGAGAAGTATAAACCAAAAGAAAGGTAAGTTTTTGAACTTGTAAGTGGGAAGTGATATTAATAGAAATTGGATTTGGCTTACGGAAGTTAAAGGAATAAATTAATTTACGGATGTTAAATGAATTATGAAAGAAAAGGTATAGATTTGATAAGAGGTGCAAAAGAAGTTATGCATATATGAGTAATTCCAAACGTGTTTTGAAATAAAAACAGGTTTCCAATTCTGGAAATTAAAATGAACCAAAATATCAAATTAGTTGATTAAATTATAAAAATGAACAAGAACAAATAAAATAATATTTGGAAACAAGAATAAAGGTTGAAAATTCGACTAGTCGAGGTTTTAATTATAGGTTAGGAAGTCCTGCTAGAATCTCGTACAAGTTGTAAGAGACGGCAAAAGGAGAAGAATGAAAGGAAAGGCGTAGGGAGCGGAGAGCGGTTGCATGTAAGGCACGGGAAGAAGCAATAATGGAACATGAGAAACGAGTTAGCGAAAGGGCTAGACCAGGTCCTTATGATAATATCATATGTTATTATATGTCATAATAAAGGACATTACGCAGCTAAGTGCAGTAAACCAAGGAAGGAAAAGAATGAAGAAGTTAAATGGTTTCGCTTATGCTTTAAGTGTCAAGAGAAAGGACATTTTCTAAACAATTTACCTAAGGCGAGGAAGATTAAACATAAACCCATAGTACGGTCGAAGGATCAACCATTTATTACCACTATAAAATGATGGGACACATCGCTTGGGATTGTCCCAAGAGATGGAAGAAAGAGAAAGTTGTGGAACGCCTCGCAGGAGGCGTGAAAATATCTCGGAAAATGGGAGTGTAAAATTCTTTTGTGGCAAATGCAATAAGTGGGGACACTCTATTACGGATTGCACGGACAGTTTTGGCTAGTTGATAGGAAGTCCTTAATGAAGTTTTTATGAAGGTTGCTAGGGCTCTGTTCCTTTCTAGTTCCATAGGTAGTTGTTAAGGCATCTAGACTTATGACCTTTTGTAATACTTTCTATATGGATAAATGGAGGTAATGTTTGAACTCACTAGTGATCTAGTCTATCAATGTTGTGAAATATTTTAAAGAAATACGATCTTATATGAGGTCACTTTTTATATGGATTTGAACACAAATTTATAATTACTTAATTACTAATGTGGAAATTGAAATTGATTTGAATTAGAGAGTGCGAATTGAATTAGTTTGACTTTGGAACTATTTTCATATAAATTATTCTTAATATAAACTTTTTTAAATCTATCTTCTTAAATATTCAAATATTTTGGATTTTCCAAGCTACGTACTACAAGCCATTCTTTTTAAAACTCAAACTATCTTATATTAACTATTTAACTATTTTAAAACTATTCAAGCTATTTTCTAAATCCAAGCCGGTCAGAGTGGAAATTGTTATATTTAAACCATGGATTTAAATATGAATTGGGATAAATTAAAGTTATAACCCAAATGGAAATTCGAAGTAATTTTAAATTGGAACTGAAATTGAGATACTAACGAAAAATTATTTTGAAGTGAAATGGTATATTTTGAATAAATATGATGATTTTAGAACGAGTTTTAATAGTTACTATAACTGAAACTTACTTTATAAGAGGTCAGAAATGTGACAAATAACTTTGTAAAGTAATCGAACTAGGAAATAATTGATTTTGCACAAATAAGGCTATATATATTAGTTATATATTCAAAATTCTCTTATTGAATTTATAACCAGAAAGAGACGATCTTTAAAAGATATTTGAAATACTAAATGGAGTTTATATAAGTATGAGGTGGACTCAGAAATTATTGATCCGAAAATTATTTAAGTTAAAACGAATGATCTTATATGCATATGAAATGGTGATAGTTTTGGAAACCATTAATTTTAAAAGACTTTTGATTTTGGAAAATAGTCAATTTGGAAATTGGGTAAACCTAATTTGAAAACTATTGATCTTTTATAGATAAAGTTCATATGTGATACATATAAAGAGTATGATTTGAAAGGTATTATATATGTATACAGTATGATATGTTTTGAGACAAAAGTATTGAAAGGCACCCTACGAAAGTCAAAAACTATCGTAGGAGATCCACTGGGTGATTCTGCCTAGGAATCCACAATGTGGGTTCAATGGGAATTGGGACCTAGAGGACGTCCGGATAAAACTCATGAGTTCTTGGTGATCATTTGTTGGGTAGTATAAGTCGAGAGGTGTTGATACCTATAGTTACAATGGATTTTGCTATGATAGCAATGTAACCTTTCTGTAACTGCGATCTATCGCAGTTCCATAGCGTAATTCGGGTAGCAGTGATTTCCTACAATCTAGGTTTGATTTTGTTGGGATAGCGACGTAACATCGATAGATTGCGATCTATGTGGTTTGGTTCCATAGCGAAATTCGAGAGGCAGCGAGTGCCTACAGTCTACATTGGGTTTCACTGGGATAGTGATGCAATCTTTGTGTAGCCTACGATCTATGTGGTATAGTTTTATTTGATAGCATAATTCGAGGGGCAGTGATTGCCTACAAACTACTCATGGTTTTGCTGTGATAGCAATGCAACCTTTATGTAGCTGCGGACTAAGGTTCTCCCATGGCGTAAGTCGAGAGGTGTGGATGCCTATAGTTTTATTATGGTTTCGTCGGGATGGCGACATAATCATTGGGTTAACTGCGATCCATGGTCGGAAAGGAGGGTGATACTTTCCATATCATTTTTGAAAAAGGTTTTCAAGTATGTTCACTGGATGTTGAAATGGGTCTACTAAGTACTTATGATTTTCAGTCCTATACTTGATAAACAAATGACTAAATTTCTGTAAGAACAAGGATGCACTTGTTAAGACATCGAGTTGTGGAAAAATGTTTTAATTTAAAATTAGCTTGTTAAAACTATGTAATTTACAGTGTATGTATTTTTAGATTGTATAACAAAAGAGTAAGGAGTTTAATTGTTTAAAGATGATTTATTTAATGATATACATCAAAATTAAAATTCTTGCTTAGTTCCTTTTCGAGGATGAAAGGTTCTTAGAAGGAGAAATGTAACGATCTGGATTTTTAGCCATCGAATATTGGGCGATTAACTAATTTTAATTTTTTAATATTAATTTTTATTTGTCAGATAGATAAAATTTTTGATATTTATATTTATATGTAAATAGGGAATAATGTGAATATATATATATATATTTGATAACAAAATGTATGTAAGTATATGTATATGTAAATACATGTTATAAAAACTAGTGTATATGTAAATGTAAATAATTGTGTAAATACACACAAATAGGTTTAGACCTTTTTTATGAGAGAAATATGTGTGTGTATTTAAATGTATATGAAAAATATGTAAAAATGTAAATATGGATATGATGATAAAATATATACCTAAGTAATATATATATATATATATATATATATATGCCATACGAACTAATGCATATGGAAATTATAAAAAATAATTAAGTATAAGTATATGTATACATGTATACAAAAGTGCATATGGAAATATAAATATAAATATAAATATATATATATATAGGTAAACATGTGTATATCTAAATGTATAAATGAATATGTAAATATATATATATGTATGTATATACAGCACTATATATAAGTATATAAAAATATGTATGAGTATAAATAATTGTGTGCATGACGACAACAATATTTATATGAATAGTTATATATGTTCATAAGAGTACTGTATATATAAAGATGAAAAATATAAAGAAATATATGTATATACATATATGAAAGGATGTATATATGCAAGGAGACATCATGATGGCCAATTTCAAATTCAAGTCACACACAAATCAAAATCAGGTCAAGCATTAAATTTAAGCATACAAAACATTTAACCAAGTCATAGGATATCAAATCCACAAATGAAATCAAATCAAGAAAAAAGCCAAAGAAAGGGATAAAAATGTAAAGTCCGCAGCATTGAAAAAAGCACAGTCACCCCACTTCGCTATTTTTCCCATCCTCTCCTATATATTTGCACCCTTGGTTGTGCTTGCCTTATTCATATTCATCCAAGAGAAATAAAAATAAGATAAAGAGGATCTGCCATTAAAACATAAAAAAAAAGATTAAAGACAGTAAAAAGCCTGAAGTAGAGAAATACAATGCAAGTAGTGTTCATCTATATTGTTACAGGTGAGTAAAACATCACAAATTTGTACTGGTTATTATATATAAATCTGTATACCTAAAATGCTGGATGAATCTTTTGGTTTGTCAAAGATACATGTATTGATATGAATACATTGTTTTGTATATGAGTATTAAACCTAGTAGTATACCCAAAACCTTGTACTTCTTCCCAAAAAATAACTCTATTCCATGTTTATTTTGTTCAAAAATAGTTAAACAATCAACTTCAAAAATCCAAAGCTCAACAACTGTTTAGTTTTAACCTATGATTCCAAAATCTAAGTTACTTGTTTTTGTGTGTAGATTATTGTAAAATTGGTTTCACTAAAATCTATCAAGTAGGGAGAAAGGAAAACGTAAATAATAGTGAATGGGTTAATAATGGTCTCAACCAAGTTTTCATAAATCGACGAAGGATCATCTAAGGATGTTAGTTGTGGAGGATCATGATTTTTGAGGGTTGTTTTAGAATTTTTATTTGCGAATGGAGATAATATACGAGGGATGATCAGAATTGGGGGTTTCCTCAATTTGTGGTGATGTGATTGATGTCGTGCCTCAGTGTTGGTCATGGAGGAGATTTAGGTAACGAGGCATCGAAGAAAAATGGTGTGGCTTATTGTAATAGATCATGGTGGTGAGGCGTAGTTCAAGTCAGGTTTTTGGCTGGGTTTTGCTTGGCTTCGGTCATGAGGGAACAATGCTGACGAGAGTGGAGGAGAGGTTTTTGTCCAGGAGGATTGGGAAGAGGAGGTTGTAGAAAAGTGATGGGCGGAGTTTGGTGATTGACGGTGGTGTGTGGTGGCCTAGCGAGGCGTTGGAAAGGGTGCATATGTAACAACCCTGAATTTTGAACAATTTAAAAATGAAAATATTTAATTAATTTTAAATATTTGAATGATGGTTTAAATTGAATTCCCAATACAACTATGAATTGGCGATTAAATTTTTGAATTTAATTTATTTAAAGTTGAATAGAATTCGAAATTGACTTTGGAGTTTGAAATGAATATTGAATTTGTATTTTAAATTCGAACTAATGACTTAGAAAAAAAAATTGGATTTAAGAATTTTTATTTATGTAAATGTATAAATGGATGGTTAGTTTTAAATAACATTTTTCTTTTCTTTAAAATAAAAAAAAAGAATAAAATTTTAATCAATACAAAATAAATAAATAAATACACTTAGTTAAAGTTTTAACAACAAAAAAAAATTAAACAAAACAAAACAAAGTAAAGGAAATGATTATACAAAACAAAATTGAATTCAAAATAAAAATGAAAATATAATAATATATATATATATATAAAGAAAAAAAGAGTACACCGCCTTACCTTATCACCTTGATCCACGCCCTAAATCGTGCCCCCTCTGCAAAAACACGTTCCTCCTTTCCCTTTTATATTCGATACCCCTTTCCTCCATTTCAAAGCAGAAATCAAACGAAAGAAAATTAAAAATGGTGGCGGCTTCATCTTCATTCGTCCCCCTCTTCAACAGCTAGGGTTTTTTTCAAATTAGGGCATCGACTTCAAATTTCGTGACCGCTTCGGTGAAAGGTGAGTGACCCTCACATCTATTTTCATTCTCAGTCGTTTGATTTAGTTATCATGTTGATGATTTCTCTGTTGATTTTTTTTTGATTGGTTCGATTCCTTCTTGTTGGCTTCGGCATCCTTTTGATTTGCGAGTTCAATTTGGGTTTTAATGAGGGTTGCTGCTGCTATATACCTTGCCGTACTTTTAAGTTCGAGTTTTTGATTCGAAATGAGAATCGATTTTGGGTTGGACAATATTGAGTTCGTTCGTGACCACCACGATTTTGATTCTTGTCGACTTTGGTCACTTGAATTGTTCGAACTTGTTTTAATGACTTCGGCTTGTACCTTAACTTACTTGTAGCCATTAACTGTTAACCTCGGCTTTGACTTTAATATGTGAAACTGCTTCTGACTTTTGTAGTTCCATATTTTTATGAATTTGTGCCTGCATTAATAGGGTCTTGTATCACTTGTTGGTCTTTGGTACAACATGCTCCTTGGTTACTGTGACATATAAGTTGAACTGATGCCACTGTAAATTATCTTCTTTGAGTTTGTGACATTTTGTTCCACTGATGCCCATATCTCGTATACATGATGCAGTGTAGTTGTTTGAATAATGAGTATAGTACCCTCGCTGTTTTTACAATAAAAAGAAGAATATACTTTTGTTTATAGTAAATCATACTTTGATTTAAACAGTAATGATTTTTTTTTCTTGCATTATAGATTATCATAAACCAATTTATATTAGATGATAATGGCTTGGTCGCCTATGCTATTTGGATTCATGTCATTGAATGCTTGAGTTTGATGACTGTGTTGCTTTTATTGATTGATGAAAGAGTATTAGTATCTGTTTGAAATTAAAAACATGATAAAAGATGGATGGAGAATTTTAATATAAACTATGATAGGAAGAAAATCAAAATTGTTTATAAAATAAATAAATTGAAAGTATAAAAACTGTGTTTATATATATGCAAATGGAATTGATATATATTTTGATTGTTAAATTGCTTGATCGGTTAAAATAATATTGCTAAATATAAGTTTATCAATATATGAATTTTTTCTTTATCCCAAAATGAGAATTTTATGGGACAAAATTCATTGTACTAAGAAGAGAATCTGTTTATTTAAAGCCATTTTTAACATATTTTCAACAAAACAGAATCTACCACAAAGGCATATCATTTTTGAAGATGACAAATGTGTTTTGTGTAATCAGGTTACAAAAACGCTAACCATCTGTACTTTGACTGTAATTATTCTAATATATCTGGAGTTGGTGTAAGCTCAAGTCTGGTTCATTTGCATTGTATGTTTCTCTTGTTGCTCGTTACTTGAACCCAGTTGCTTTTGTCTTGTGTTATGATGTTGGGTTCATGTTTAAATACCTGTTTGAGTGTTGCTATGTTTCTGTGTACATGTACAGTTTCATTGTGCAGTGATATTTTGAATTTTGGTCGAGGCCATTTGTACTTGTGTTGAATCTGATTTTGATTTGATCTTGTGCACTCGAGTTGGCGAGGCAGTGCACATGTATGTATGTGTGTACTGCAGCCACACCTCCTTAATTTTATTGGTAATTTTTTTTTTCTTTGATGCATTGATCTTTTGTGCATTTTATACTAGTGGCGAGGCAGTGCGCGCAAGCGTGGACTGCAGCCACACGAAGTTAACATTTTAAAAATGTGGCGAGGCCGTACACGCGTGTGTGTACTGCAGCCCTACCAAATCTAATGTTTTAATTGTTTTTTCTATTGATGGAAATTTATGTTTTATGTTGCCAATTCAATATATTTTGAATCGCATTTTGATGATTTTGTTGTTAACTGCCGTTTAGGCAATTCTGATTTTTTTTCTAGATTACCTTCATAAATAGTCCCTTCATCTATCTTCATCAAAAAATCTGAATCTACTGTTTTATTGTTTAACACTGTTAAGTGTTATATTTACCGTTATCCGATTTCTTGTTAAAGGATCGGACAAGCAAATTTATATTTGACTGTCGTCTAATTGTTGTTTGATTGTTATTGCCTCTATGCACTAATAACTGAGTTGAATTAGAATGACCTGTGTATTATTTTCTTTTGAATGTAATACTTGGGTCAGACCGAGTAATTTTACAGCTTGAAGATTTTCAGGCCGCGAAGTTAGAGAGAGTTGGGAAAATTGCTTCACTTTAGCTTTTCGAAAAAAAATTGTACGTGTAAAAGATATATTCCGCTGTATAAAAATTTAATGCATTGTATAAACTGTGATATATGTAAGAAAATTCATTTAATGTGAAATATTATGATTATTCTGTGATTCTGTGGCTGTTTCTGTTTAAACTCTATAAACTGAATAACAATCCGTCATTTTGAACGTCTCAAGTTGGTTTAATTACCGACTGGGGGCGGTCAGAACGGCGGGTCGTTACAAAAGTGGTATCAGAGCTTTGGTTTGCACAAAGCTCAGTTTATTATGTTTAATATGAATAGTTACTAGGATCACTTTAAAGAAAAATGTTTTTCAAATTTAAAACAAGTATGAAATTGTTTTCTTTGAAAAATAAAAGGTATTTTGAAAATTCAAATCTTTTTCGAAAATTCCCCTCTCTAATTATAGGTTTGCGATAGTTTCTCATTCAAAAATCCATTATCGAATTATTGAGATTTATGAAAAATAAAATATAAGTGGAGTGAATTAATGAATTGGTTTGAATCCAATATTTTGAATATCTCCAAAGTAATAATTGGGAAATAAAATGACATGTCAATTTAGTATAGCCAAGAAGATCATTAAACTATAACTTGGGAATTTGATTCTGAATTCTTTTGAAAAATTGATTTCAAATATTTTTGAAGAATGATTTAGTAAATAAATGGATTATAAGTACTTAACTTATGAATGGACTTTTGATATATAACTGAGTTATATAATTGAATTGAATTATTAAAGAAGATTTGTAAATCGAAGTTTATAAATAGAAATGGAATTTGTAAAGATTGTTTATAAATTCGAAACCAATTGAATTTGATAAATGAAACATAGAAGTTATTAAAGCAGATTTATTCGTGATTTTGGACAGCGAATTATCCTTTAAGTTAAATATTGTGATAGTAAATGTTGGTTAGGAATTTTATCCACGATTTTGGACAGTGGATAATCCTTTAAAATAAAATGTGTAGAAACATTGAATTGAATAAATAAGTATATTCACGATTTTGGATAGTGAATATATTATTAAATAAAACGGATATGTTTAGGAAAGTGATATTATGAAATGAAGTTAACTGATTTAAAGATGTTTTAAAATGCATTAAGTATCAAACACATAGATTTCAACATTCATTGCTGAAATAGACGTTTTCGAGAGAAATAAAAGGAAATGGTGGACTATAACACTGTTGTTATAGTAAATGGTTTCCGAAAGGAAATGTTTTATATAGTATTGGGATATATATCTATCTTAAATTCGAATCCCTATACTAGTGATTTTGAGTAGTTGTAACAATGTTTTACGCAACATTCGTTTTCACTCAAATAAATGTGTTTAAAAGAATGATTTCCTTAAAGAATGGAATATATACTTAATTTTGATTCAAGTATATTGAATATTCTCCGTGTTGAAAATAAATGAACTTGTGAATTACTTATTAAATAAGTATGGAAATGTTAAATGAAAGGTTTGAAATTTTATCTTTTAAAGATAAATTGAAAAAAATGAATATTTGAAATTTGTTTCAAATGGTTAAGTTGGAAAATTATATATATCTTGTAAAGATATTTTTGGAAATTTGAACGGTCAGTTCAACTTGAATATTTTCCAAAAAAGATTGAATCTTGAGTTAAACTGAGTTTAACTTTGACATCAAAAACAATATAAGTTGAGTTTTGAATTTTGGATAGTCGATTTGGATTGTATGTCTAGCATTGTGAATTGATGACATAGCAATTGATCTCTATTAAATATATATCTATTGGTGGCGGAGAATTTATTCTTTTAGCTTAACACCCTTCTCTGAGACGTAGGAGCTTAGAGGTTATATATCGGTAGACATCAATTATGTGTTGAGAATTGACAATGTAACGTGAAATCCAAATCGAATGTGAAGTCGATAATGAATTGGATTATGAATGTGAATTGGGTTTGAGATAACCTTAAATTTTCAAATCGATTTAGAGGAAAATTTTAAATGAAACGGAAAATTTTGGAATCCTCTATTTGTTATGAATGTGAATTGTGTTTTCATAATTTATATATGTGAATGTAATAATTCGAAAGCCATCAGTTTTGAAAGTCATTATTATGAAAATCCTGTGTAGGTTTACATAGGTATGATATGTACGAAATGTGAAATGAAGTACTATATGTATATGACATATGTTTTCTAAAACTGAGGATATGGAAATGTACCTTCCATTTGTAATTTGTGAAGGTGATTGGAACTCGGTGTGAGTGTCCATTGGAAATCGTAGCTACGTAGAATTTCCATTAGTGGAATGTCCATTGGGACTGGAATTCCCCACGATGGATCATCGTGTTGGGATTATGTGAATTGGTGCTGGCGTAATTCGTGGGGCGTGATGCCTACAGTTACAAGCGATTCCACTGGGATAGTGGAGCAACCGCCGCGTAAACTGCAATCTAGAGGCCGAAGCGTAATTTGAGGGGCGAGATGCCTACGGTCATGAGCGATTCTACGGGGATAGTAGAGTAACCGCCGTGTGAACCACGATCTATGGCAACAACCATGGCGAAATTCAAGAGAGATATGAAATCTACAGTTACAAGCGATTCTACTGGGATAGTAGCGTAACCGCCGGGTAAACTGTGATCCATGGGGGAACGTGGTTTCCATATCCATTTTTAAAGGAATTTTTAAAAAGTATTTTCACTGGGAGTTGAAACAAGTATATTTAGTACTTGGAGATTTTTAGACTTGCGCCTGGCCAGCGTATGCCTAATGTTTGTGAGAACGACGATGGACTTGTTAAACTTCGAGTTAGCAAGTATTTTCAAAACTTTGAATATAAAATCAATAGTCTGAAATTAGAATTACATAATTATAACCTAATAAATTAAGGAAGAAGATTTTTAAAATATCTTGAAAGCACACAGCTTTGGAAAAGATGTAATATGCAAATATCTAATATGAAGAATTTCAAGTTTAAAAATCTGAGTTTTGTAAGTCAAAATTTTTGGTAAAAGACTTTTGTGTCTTGATTGTAGAAATCGATGAATAAAGCTAGTGAAATAAAATAAACGGAATGAATCCTATATTTATTTGTGAGTTTGGAACTTGGCAAAAATTGTGTAGGGTATAAATATCGGTGAGATTTTAGCAATCATTTTTCCTAACTTATAATTTCGAGACGAAATTCTTTAAGGAGGGAAGATTGTAACAACCCTGAATTTTAAACTATTTAAAAATGAAAATATTTAATTAATTTTAAATATTTGAATGATGGTTTAAATTGAATTCCCAATATAACTATAAATTGGCTATTAAATTTTTTAATTTAATTTATTTAAAGTTGAATAGAATTTGAAATTGACTTTGGAGTTTGAAATGAATATTGAATTTGTATTTTAAATTCGAACTAATGACTTAGAAAAAAAAAATTGGATTTAAGAATTTTTATTTATGTAAATGTATAAATGGATGGCTAGTTTTAAATAACATTTTTCTTTTCTTTAAAATAAAAAAAAGAATAAAATTTTAATAAATAAATAAATACACTTAGTTAATGTTTTAACAACAAAAAAAAATTAAACAAAACAAAACAAAGTAAAGGAAATGATTATACAAAACAAAATTGAATTCAAATAAAAATAAATATATAATAATATATATATAAAAAAAAATAAAAAAAAATAAGAGTACATCGCCTTACCTTATAACCTTGATCCACGCCCTAAATCGTGCCCCCTCTGCAAAAACACGTTCCTCCTTTCCCTTTTATATTCGATATCCCTTTCCTGAATTCAAAGCAGAAATCAAACGAAAGAAAATTAAAAATGGTGGCGGCTTCATCTTCGTTCGTCCCCCTCTTCAACAGCTAGGGTTTTTTTCAAATTAGGGCTTCGGCTTCAAATTTCGCGACCGCTTCGGTGAAAGGTGAGTGACCCTCACATCTATTTTCGTTCTCAGTCGTTTGATTTAGTTATCATGTTGATGATTTCTCTGTTGATTTTTTTTTTGATTGGTTCGATTCCTTCTTTTTGGCTTCGGCCTCCTTTTGATTTGCGAGTTCAATTTGGGTTTTAATGAGGGTTGCCACTGCTATATCCCTTGCCGTACTTTTAAGTTCGAGTTTTTGATTCGAAATGAGAATCGATTTTGGGTTGGACAATATTGAGTTCGTTCGTGACCACCACGATTTTGATTCTTGTCGACTTTGGTCACTTGAATTGTTCGAACTTGTTTTAATGACTTCGGCTTGTACCTTAACTTACTTGTAGCCATTAACTGTTAACCTCGGCTTTGACTTTAATATGTGAAACTGCTTCTGACTTTTGTAGTTCCATATTTTTATGATTTTGTGCCTGCATTAATAGGGTCTTGTATCATTTGTTGGTCTTTGGTACAACATGCTCCTTGGTTACTGTGACATATAAGTTGAACTGATGCCACTATAAATTATCTTCTTTGAGTTTGTGACTTTTTGTTCCACTGATGCCCATATCTCGTATACATGATGCAGTGCAGTTGTTTGAATAATGAGTATAGTACCCTCGCTGTTTTTACAATAAAAAGAAGAATATACTTTTGTTTATAGTAAATCATACTTTGATTTAAACAGTAATGATTATAATTATTTTTCTTGCATTATAGATTATCATAAACCAATTTATATTAGATGTGAATGGCTTGGTATCCTATGCTGTTTGGATTCATGTCATTGAATGCTTGAGTTTGATGACTGTGTTGCTTTTATTGATTGATGAAAGAGTATTAGTATCTGTTTGAAATTAAAAACATGATAAAAGATGGATGGAGAATTTTAATATAAACTATGATAGGAAGAAAATCAAAATTGTTTATAAAATAAATAAATTGAAAGTATAAAAACTGTGTTTATATATATGCAAATGGAATTGATATAGTTATATTTTGATTGTTAAATTGCTTGATCGGTTAAAATAATATTGCTAAATATAAGTTTATCAATATATGATTGTTTTCTTTATCCTAAGATGAGAATTTTATGGGACAAAATTCATTGTACTAAGAAGAGAATCTGTTTATTTAAAGCCATTTTTAACAGATTTTCAACAAAACAGAATCTACCACAAAGGCATATCATTTTTGAAGATGACAAATGTGTTTTGTGTAATAAGGTTACAAAAGACGCTAACCATCTGTACTTTGACTGTAATTATTCTACATATATCTGGACTTGGTGTAAGCTCAAGTCTGGTTCATTTGCATTGTATGTTTCTCTTGTTGCTCGTTACTTGAACCCAGTTGCTTTTGTCTTGTGTTATGATGTTGGGTTCATGTTTAAATACCTGTTTGAGTGTTGCTATGTTTCTGTGTACATGTACAGTTTCATTGTGCAGTGATATTTTGAATTTTGGTCGAGGCCATTTGTACCTGTGTTGAATCTGATTTTGATTTGATCTTGTGCACTCGAGTTGGCGAGGTAGTGCACATGTATGTATGCGTGTACTACAGCCACACCGCCTTGATTTTATTGGTATTTTTTTTTTGCTTTGATGCATTGATCTTTTGTGCATTTTATACTAGTGGCGAGGCAGTGCGCGCAAGTGTGGACTGCAGCCACACGAAGTTAACATTTTAAAAATGTGGCGAGGCCGTACACACGTGTGTTTACTGCAGCCCTACCAAATCTAATGTTTTAATTGTTTTTTCTATTGATGGAAATTTATGTTTTATGTTGCCAATTCAATATATTTTGAATCGCATTTTGATGATTTTGTTGTTAACTGCCGTTTAGGCAATTCTGATTTTTTTTCTAGATTACCTTCATAAATAATCCCTTCATCTATCTTCGTCAAAAAATCTGAATCTACTGTTTTATTGTTTAACACTGTTAAGTGTTATATTTACCGTTATCCGATTTCTTGTTAAAGGATCGGATGTGCAAATTTATAATTGACTATCGTCTAATTGTTGTTTGATTGTTATTGCCTCCATGCACTAATAACTGAGTTGAACTAGACTGACCTGTGTATTATTTTTTTTTGAATGTAATATTCGGGTCAGACCGAGTAATTTTACAGCTTGAAGATTTTCAGGCCGCGAAGTTAGAGAGAGTTGGGGAAATTGCTTCACTTTAGCTTTAGGAAAAAAAATTGTACGTGTAAAAGATATATTCCGCTGTATAAAAATTTAATGCATTGTATAAACTGTGATATATGTAAGAAAATTCATTTAATGTGAAATATTATGATTATTCTGTGATTCTGTGGCTATTTCTGTTTAAACTCTATAAACTGAATAACAATCCGTCATTTTGAACGTCTCAAGTTGGTTTAATTACCGAATGGGGGCGGTCAGAACGGAGGGTCGTTACAGCATCTTTGATTCTAGATTTGGACGAGTGGCTTGTTTTCGTATGTGCATGTTTGTCGCGAGTTTCAGGGGATGGACGCGATGTTGCAGTCGGTGGTGACTCATGGGAATGATCTGTGGCAAAGGATTTGGCCAGAGGTGAGCGTGCATGTGCACACTTTGGGTGCACAGGGGAATGAGTGAAGAAAAAAGCAAAAGGAAGAAAGGAGAGGAGAGAAGGTAGAGCGGGCTTGTATTTTTTTTTTCTTTGGACCGGTCTAGTGTGTTTGGGTTAGGCATTGTTTTTTATGGGAGTTGTATAAGTTTATGTTAAAATCTTTTCACCTTTTGGAAAAAAAAGTATGTTCTCTTCCATTTTAAAAAAAAATCAAATAAACATGATAAAGAAATTGTAATGGAATCCTATTACCCATATTTTTAACCAAACTAATGTTATTGATTTTTCATAATTTAAAATTTAATTATATTATAATAATTAAAATGAGTAATGAATTATATTCTTATTCGACTTAAATCTTATGTTAATTAATTAGTTGTAAATAGATTGTTTAATTTTAATTAACCAATAATAGATCGTTTTATAATTTCTCTAATTTATCATTAATTTGGATTAAAAATTTAAGTAGATGAAGTATAATTTAAATGATTAAATCTTGATTGTGAATTAGTTAATATTAATTATTTATCATTAAATTAAGTTAATAATATATGTTTCGCTTAATTGCACTTGAATATATAATTCAAATATTCTTGGCTGTGCCATTAAGTAGCCAAATGAACTTAAATAATTGGAATAAAACGTTTACAGGGTTTTATTGAAAATAAGCATATTCAATAAATTCCCTTGTGTAAATATTGACACCTTGAATATGAATTGTTTATTTCAAACAATCTTCTTCTTTAAATCTATGGCTTAGATTCAAAGAGACCGGGATCGTGTATCTGCATTATCCAGAACCACTTCGATTTAATAACCACTACGAACCTTTACGGTTCTTATTATAAGTTTATTGTGCTGGGTTTAATTAATTTAACAATTTTCGGCTTTTATAAAGAATTTATTTTTAGACACTATTATAATATCATTTGTTTTTCAAAAAAAGTGTTTTATTTATCGTAAGATAAAAACTCGTCACGTTTGTACGAGTTACCTTGGTTTTACAAAAGATTTCGATAACTATAGTAGTTCAATTTAAGTGTTTACTCACACTGGTTTCCAGCCTGACTCAGGTGTTAATTTATTATAATTCTCGGGTCTGACCGAGTATTACAGTTTTCAGGTTAGGACACCTTGGAGCTTAGGGGACGAACTGGATGGCGGAGACGTATTGCACGTATTCGATTATATTCCACTGTGTATTGTAGGCTGTATATTCAACACTTTTGAGGAAAAATTAATGTAACTGTCCAAATTATACGTGTGATGATTGTACTCTAATAACGTGTATGTATATTCACAGTTATAGTTTTCCTTTGTATAAAATGCTGTTATTATATATTATATTTTGTTCCGCTGCAATTGTGAGATTCTATGTAGTAATTCCTATTTTTCTTTTCTATCTCTTTTCTTCTAAACCCTAACAACTTGGTATTTTCGACACTCGATTGCTCAACATTCTATACAGTGAACGTATTAGTGTAGATTTTCGGGTGTCGAAAACTACCAGGTCGTTACACTAACCCTAGGTTATGCATCCTACTCTGTTTTTAGCCATTTCGGATTTCGAGGTTACGTTCGGCATCTTTCACATAGGTCTTCATCACTTGAACAGACAGAATCCCAAATTGGATCCTCACATCTCGAAACCTTACATGGATTCGCATATCTCAACAGATCTCAGAATCACATATGGATTCCTACATCCTGAATGGATCATAAACAATTACATGTGTTCGAGCATCTTAAACAGATCTTGAATCTCCATATAGATTCCTTTCTTTAACCTCTTCCCAAACATATATCATGTACATGATTTTGAAGTGGTATTCGATAAGTAGAACACTTACCGATCCCAGTTTCTTCAATCCCGATCGTTGAATTTTCCAGTTAACTCAATCTTGATTCTCCCGGAAGTAAGTGAAAGGTAGAGACGTTTCGTACCAATACTCCTCCATAGAGGTTCACGTTGGTATGAAATCGTGAAGCCTTTCGATAACTTCTTAAGTCATATTTTGGGCAATTTCAATAGTTGCCTAATCGACTGTTCAGTATAAGATAGATGTTACTAAATGGAAACCAAGTCCAGACCACTTTCCATAAAATAAAACACAAAACACAATCATCATCCAAAACACAATCAAGCCACATAAATTATGATTAAGTTAATTAAGCACTATTAATCTCTTTAATTTAATTAGTCTTTTTTATCAATTAAATCTCTTTTATTAGTAAACTTCATTTACCTAATAAAATTATATTTTTCTATCCTTTTCCAAAATTCCATTACTTATCATTTCCTTTAAAATATCCGTTTTAAGGGTCTAAGTACTTTCACAAATCCATTCAAAAAGGTTTAATACTAATGTTAATTAAACATCATAACTACAACTCAACCATTTCGCCTTTTCTTATCTTTAAAATCTTTCTTTTAAAGAGCTATTTACATTTCTTTCCAAAAGGGTTAAAGACGAATGTGATTAAGAGATTGTTGCAAAAAACCCAAACGATTTTCCTACTTGTTACTATCTTTACAAACCTTTGCTTTAAAGATCTAAGTATTTTCCAAACTCATTTAACCATATTTTAACATTTTAAAGTATTATCCAATGGTTCAAAATAAGACGTTAGTAAAACTTTGTTCATGACAAACCTAAAATTACTTTACTATCCCGTTATCTTTAAAACTCCATTTTAAAGATCCAATTACTTTTCAAAGGTATAGTTAAATGGGCCAAAACAGATGTTGCACAAACATCGATACAATAAACCCAAAATCGCTTTTGTATTTTCCATTTACTTTAAAACATCCCTTTGAAGTTCTAAGCTCATATTTAGTTAAGTTCAATATAGACTAGTTAACTATCAACTTGTCAAATTATTGCTTATACAAATCACGATACATACACTTAACTCAATTCTGAAATTTTGACCTTATCTATCCCACACCCAGGGAAGAGGTTAGGTGAGCAAGAGCACTGGTTGCTACTGAACATCTCCATAGTTTCAGCACCTCACGAAAAGAAAAATCCAGTCTACTCATCAGCTTTAAGTGTTAAGTATAGTATTGATGATTTCCATGAACAATAAGAAATCAACTTGATTAACGCGTTTCCGACATTTTCCATATAGCAGGTCGGTCGACCGGCTACAGGGCTCGGTCAGCCGAACTGCATATTTCTGTAGTTTCTGCCCTTTTTCTAATGAAATGCCAATTCTTCCAAAACGCGATCGTTCGAGCAATGGACCTAAGGATCCTTAGCCAATAGATACCCCAGCTCCATTAGCTCTCCGATTCGCTACCAAAAACATGTTCCAATATCAAAGTTAGGATCTTTAAAGAATTGAATCCAAACACTAAAATTTTGGATATTCACCAATTCAATCCAAACCAAAAGCAAGTGCATATGAACAAGGTGTTAGGAATTCATACCCAACATCAATGAAATCAAGAGAAGTAGATGTGAGTTCAAAACTCACCTTTTTACCCAAACAAGGAAGAAGAAGAAGCTCAACAACAAGGAGAAGACCAACCAAACTCTACTTCAACTCAACAAGCTTCAATCTACGAATAAAACAAGTATTTCCTAATTTAGGTTTAGAAAACTTTCTGAAATTGAAGAGGAGAAGAGTTGGAGAAGATGAAGAGGAGCTTACCAATGGCTTCTCTTTGATTTTCAAGCAAGAATTTGGAGCTTGCAAATGGAATTAGGGCTTGCAATTTCTATTTCCTCTTCCCTCCCACCATTTTCAGTTTAGCTTAAGAAATGAAAATGAAATGAAGATGAATGAAGAGAAGGGGCTGAGTTAGAGTATTAGTTCAGCTAGTGGGCTGAACCCAAACCCAAAACCCAATAGAAAAAGGGTCAAAATTTCACAAACTCCAAACATATCAAAGATTATACTCAAAAAGATCGCAAACGCCATTTTGGAGCCAATGGAGGTGGTTTCGAGCTCCAATTCGGCCGTTTGCAAAAAGTAACATTTCGTACCTAAATCCTACTAACGACGCTATATTCAAATAAAATATTTAAATACATAATCGTTAAATATGCGGATTGTTACAGATCTCACATCCTTACAAAATTGCGTCCCCGCAATTCCTAGAGACGATATTTGTAACAACTACATACATACAACATTCAAAAGAAAAAGGAAATAAGCTTGAGATGAAAAGACATACTCACCGTTCACAAGCTAAGATAGAAAACTCGGATAAGATCGCTCAATAAACTCTATGGTTTCCCAAGTACAGTCCTTGGGATTAGCGGACCATTGAACTTTAACGAGCAGCACGTCCTTGTTTCGAAGGTGTCGCACCTCCGTGTCAAGCAGGCGAATAGGTTGCTGTACAATAGATAAGTCCGGTGAGATCTCAAGCTCTTGCAAATTAGGAGAAGTAATAACAGAATCCGATTCCCGAAGACACTTCCGAAGTTGCGAGACGTGAAACACGTCATGAATGCCCGATAAATGAGCTGGAAGTGAAACTCTATAAGCCACAGGGCCAATACGTTCAGTAATAGAAAATGGCCCCACATAACGAGGAGCCAATTTTCCAGTCGTACTGAAACGCATAACCCCTTTCAAAGGAGAAACAGGAATAAAAACAAGATCACCAACTGAGAACTCGAGAGGCTTCCTACGGCTGTCCGCGTAGGATTTCTGGCGACTTTGTGCCTCTTTCATTCTCAACCGGATATGATCAATCTTCTCGGAAGAATCACGAACAAAATCTGGACCAAGAATAAGCTTCTCCCCAGATTCCAACCAACATGAAGGTGATCGACATGGCCTTCCGTATAAGGCTTCGAAAGGAGCCATACCGATACTAGACTGAAAACTATTGTTATAGGAGAATTCTACAAGAGGTAGGTGATCCTCCCAACTACCACCAAAATCAAAAATACAAATACGGAGAAGATCTTCCAAGATACAGTTCACCCATTCAGTCTGTCCGTCAGACTGCGGATGATAAGCTGTAGAAAAATTAAGCTTTGTCCCCAAAGCTTGCTGAAGACTCTTCCAAAAATGACTCGTGAATAAAGGATCACGATCACTCACAATAGAACTAGGAACACCGTGAAATCTCACGATTCCCTTAACATACAGCTTAGCCAAATGCGAAGCTGTCCTATTAGACTTAATAGAGACAAAATGAGCAGACTTGGTGAGGCGATCAATAATAACCCAAATACTAGAATGGCCTGATCTCGAACGACGTAGGCCGTCAATGAAATCCACAGAAATCTGATCCCATTTCCACAATGGAATCTCAAGAGGCTGAAGAATACCAGAAGGACGCTGATGTTCGGCCTTAAAACGCTGACAAGTTATGCAATTACTCACATAACTCGCCATATCGCGTTTCATGCCTTACCAATAATAAAGACAACGCATATCGGCATACATCTTACTACTACCAGGATGAATGGTATACTTAGAACGGTGACAATCATCAAGAATGTCATGCCTAAGTACAAGATCAGAAGGCACAAAATGACGGTTCTTCTTACGAAGACACCCATGAGAATCAATGTTGAAATCCTGCAATGCCTCATCATAGGATCCAGACTCACAAAGCTGAATAAGATGCAACAAATCAGGATCATGCCGCTGAGCATCGGCTATACGATCCAATAAAATAGGTCGAGCTCCCAAACTAAATAATAGAATAGGAGTATCAGAAGATGAACCTCGATCCCGAATTTCACAAAAAGATAGAGTCTCGATAACATCCCATTCGCAAGCATCATAGAAATAACAGCCGAATGTTTGCGACTAAGCGCATCTGCAACACGATTACCCTTACCAAGGGTATATTGGATATCAAAGTCATAGGAGGCAAGAAACTCAAGCCAACGTTGTTGTCTCATATTGAGTTCCTTCTAAGTAAACAAATACTTCAAAGATTTATGATCGGTATAGAGAATGAAGTGCTCGCCCAATAAGTAGTGTCGCCAAATCTTCAAGGCGAAGACAATGGCGGCAAGCTCAAGATCATGAGTGGCATAGCGAACTTCATTCGGACGCAGTTGCCTAGAAGCATAAGCAACTACCCGATCCTTCTGCATAAGAACAGCACCGAGACCACTACCACAAGCATCGGTGTAGACAACAAGATCATGATTCCCCTCCGGAACCACTAAAATAGGAGCATTAGTGAGAAGTTCCTTCAATGTCAGAAAGGAAGCTTCACACTTGTCGGACCAATCAAAACGAATGCCTTTCCGAGTAAGGCAAATGAGAGGAAGCACAACACGGGAAAAATCCTTAATGAACCGACGGTAATAACTCGCCAATCCAAGGAAACTACGAATCTCATGCACATTCTCAGGCCTCTTCCAATTCTGGATGGCTTCGATCTTTGAGGGATCGACAGAAATGCCATCGGAAGATACAACATGGCCTAAGAACTTAACCCTATTCTCCCAAAAGTGGCACTTGGAGAATTTGGCTCTAAGCTGATGATAACGGAGAGTGCTCAAGACAATTCTCAAGTGATTAGCATGCTCGGCTTTAGACTTAGAATAAATAAGGATATCATCAATGAAGACAAGGACGAACTTGTCGAGATATTCCTGGAATACTCGATTCATGAGATCAACAAAGAAAGCAGGAGCGTTCGTCAAACCGAACGGCATAACGAGTCACTCGAAAGAACCATATCGAGTGCGGAAAGCTGTAAGAGGTATGCTATCCTCCGCGACTCGTAACTGATGAAAATCTGTGGAAAGGTCTAGTTGAGAAAAGACCTTAGCACCACTCAATAGATCGAACATATCATCGATCCTAAGCAATGGATACCTATTCCTGACGGTTAACTCGTTAAGCTTGCGATAGTCAATGCAAAGCCTAAGAGTTCCATCGGACTTCTTCACGAAGACGACCGCGGATCCCCACGGAGAAAAACTAGACTGAATCAACTGCTTGGACTCTAGCTCTAAAAGCTGCTTCTTGAGTTCCTCATTTTCCCTTGTAGACATCCTCGTAGGAGGACGACTAACTGGCTGCGCCTGGAATGAGATCAATGCGGAACTCAATTGCCCTCTTGGATGGCAAACCCGATACAGGTTCAAAAACATCAGAAAAGTCACAAGCAATAGGAATACGAGATATATCCTCACGATCTCGCGAATCAAGGGAATATAAGGCCATCTCGGAATTATCCACATCCCGAAGGATAAGAGATTGCTGAGTAGGCGAATCCGGATGTCGAAGATATATAATCCTCTCCGAACAAATAATCCTGGCATCATATCTCACTAGCCAGTCCATACCCAAAATCATATCAAATCCCAGACAAGAAATAACGTGCAGATTCGCACGAAAAGAAAAGCCACATAAAACAATCTCAACATCATCGCAAAGCAAACTAAGGGTCACAGATCCCCCAATAGGATTCGCAATCCTTAAAGAAGTAACCAAACAAGAAACATCCAAAGATAAATCATCAACGAGCTTCTTCGATATGAAAGAATGTGAAGCACCCGTATCGAAAAGAACTCGAATACTATGATCACGAAATAAAATAGAACCTTCCAAAATAGATGGAGATATACCTTTGGGCTGAGAGGGACCTTCAGAAGCCTTAGTAGGATAAAGCTTGCTAGACTTGGCACTAGCCGGAATAATAGGGCAAGCTGAAACATGATGACCTTCCTTCTTGCAATAACGGCAGAAGAGAGGCTTAGGATAAGCTCGAATAATATGATCCGGAGAACCATAATTGAAACACTTTCGAATGAAAGGTGTTCCGGAAGACTGAGGCTGAGAGCTAGGACCACCAGTCTTCTTCTTCTTAGAAGGAAAAGGCCTGGACTTCTGAATTGGAAACGGCCTCTTGTTGGGGTTCTCGGAAATCTCAACATCAACATCACTATCACACTCCTTCTCGACGGTCTCGAGGTGAAGTGTCGAATCAACCAACTCCTCAAAGAAAGCTTGAGCTGGAGCAACAAAGACTTCTTAAGATATTTCTTAAGACCAGAGACAAACTTCAAATTCTTCTTATAAGAAGTGCTGATGAATTCAAGATCATACTTAGTTAAAGCCTCGAATGATGCAACATACTCAGAAATAGAAGATTTCCCTTGCTTCAACTCAAGGAAGCGACGGGTCAATAAAACTTTTTCAGATTCAAGAACGAACTTGAGTTCAAATCGCTCCCGAAACTGAGTCCCAGAAAGAGTAGACTCATCAATCTCGGCTATAAGAAGCTCATACCAATCAAGGGCACACTCTTGTAATAAGCTAGAAGTTACAAGAACTCTATCATGGTCAGAAAGATCCATACGAGAGAAGATACGCTTGCACGTGCGAAACCAAGCTTGGACTTCAAGAACGGATTCAGAGCCCTTAAACGGCTTTCCTCCAAGATGAGCAAAATCACTGCACTGGCGTGCAAAGGCAGACTTGCGAGGTGGAGACACTCGAGGAGGAATTGGAGGCTGAGTGCTCCTAAACAACTCCATAAACTGATCGGCAGACATATAAACGCCATCCGGATGTGTGCCACTGGATTGCCCAGCATCCGAACGTCGTCCCCTGCATCTTCCAGCCATACGCTGAAAGTTAGATAAGAACAAGATTATTCACAAGGTAGATATTGCAATATGGAATACTACGGAATAGAAATGCATTCCTAGACATATTCCCAAATTCTATCTAACCTTGATGGAATAAATAGACACGATGATTCAAAGATTTGTATCACTTGTACACTTTGATGTACCGTAATATGTGCTCTATTCTGTGTTTATCATATTTTGTTCTGAACCTAGCTCTGATACCACGCTGTGACGCCCCACCTCTATACCCACGCTAGCAAAGAGTATTAATAGATAATACCATCTGCTAACACGGAGAATAAGGCTGGTTAGGAGCGACCATCTATAGCCTTGCTCTAATTATCTATTGAATACATCGACAATAATCATACCAAGCAGATCGACATATCCAATGAATACTTAAAACAAAACCATAGGTGGTTGGAGGATCTATCAAAACAGAATATAACAACTCAAATGTAATATACATTAGAGAACAGTAGATCATCATATACACATATACAGATACATAACAGAGTATACAAAATGATACATGTCAAGTGGTATAGCAAACCACAATATACAGATGAATCTAGAAGAATAAATATCAGAGTTGCTACAAATATGGGACTACACAAAAAGCTATGACAAAAAGAAGCTAGCGGAGTAGTCCATGCGGAAACAAAATAGGCTAAGTCCAAAAGCACCTAACCTGAAACATCTCGGTCTGACCCGAGTATAAAATACACGGGTCAGTCTAGCTAAACAAATCAGTTAGATAAACTGAACAATAATAAACCTGCAAGGTTACAAAGTATAACAAATATCTCTAAAGGAGATAACGCAATCATCTAACAAAAGATGAATCATATGATAACAATCCTCATATCATCGGCAACATATAGAAATAAAGGATACAAATATCCCAAATCAAGCCAAAAAGGCAATTAACAAATACCAATAAGGTATACAAGTTCCGCAATGTAAACGCTACGCATCATGCGGCTCATAACGACCAACATCGAAGGGCAATACCTAGGGAATATACATATGAATGAAACATCAGAAAATTGCTCGAGTTCAGTACTGAATAAACAAGGATCCATGAGCCCAAAGACTCCAAACCCAATATCACCCATGCGGCTCATAACGACCAACATCGGAAGCGATACTAAAGGGCAACCCAATATCACCCATGCGGCTCATAACGACCAACATCGGAAGCGATACTAAAGGGCAACAAACCCGAAGGCACAAACACGAAGGCACATACCCGATGGCAACAAACCGTAGTGGTGAAGGTCAGAGACCCAGTACTGGACACCACTAACTGGCGGAATGTGTCACAACTCTCGAAGAGGAATCCGAAAAGTGTTAACGTATGTCCCATAACCACTCGTTCGCACTAAACGATTTACTATCCGTCAGTCACTTTCACACTCAAAGCAGTACAAAGTTTACCTCATGTCATCGATAAACCAAACCCGAAGGTCAAAATGATCAATTGAATAGGTCGGGGATTAATCGGAAGGATAAACGCACAGATTCATGGTCCGTGTTTTGCCCAACCATTTAACCACCCTTCCACTTCACTCGAAGTGCGAAAGTGTGTGTTTTAAAAAGAATTTTATAAATTGGAGAAACGAGCTTTTAAATGTGATTCGAGAGATTATTTTATAAAAACCCGTGGATGAAGTCAAGAATAAGTTATCAAAGTCAAAGATGCAATAATAACTATTAAAAAGCAACTTGAATCGATAAAATTTGGAAAACCAATCAAAATATGCAAAAATAGGCAAAACAGGCAAAACATGAACAGGTCAGTCGACCGGTTGCAGGGCTCGGTCGGCTGGCTAGATGCAGGAAATAAGACATAGCTCGGGGTAGCAGGTCGGTCAACCGGCTACAGGGCTCGGTCGGCCGAACTAAATATTTCTGCAGTTTCTGCCCTTTTTCTAATGAAATGCCAATTCTTCCAAAACGCGATCGTTCGAGCAATGGACCTAAGGAGCCTTAGCCAATAGATACCCCAGCTCCATTAGCTCTCCGATTCGCTACCAAAAACATGTTCCAGTATCAAAGTTAGGATCTTTAAAGAATTGAACCCAAACACTAAAATTTTGGACATTCACCAATTCAATCCAAACCAAAAGCAAGTGCATATGAACAAGGTGTTAGGAATTCATACCCAACATCAATGAAATCAAGAGAAGTAGATGTGAGTTCAAAACTCACCTTTTTACCCAAACAAGGAAGAAGAAGAAGCTCAACAACAAGGAGAAGACCAACCAAACTCTACTTCAACTCAACAAGCTTCAATCTAAGAATAAAACAAGTATTTCCTAATTTAGGTTTAGAAAACTTTCTGAAATTGAAGAGGAGAAGAGTTGGAGAAGATGAAGAGGAGCTTACCAATGGCTTCTCTTTGATTTTCAAGCAAGAATTTGGAGTTTGCAAATGGAATTAGGGCTTGCAATTTCTATTTCCTCTTCCCTCCCACCAATTTCAGTTTAGCTTAAGAAATGAAAATGAAATGAAGATGGATGAAGAGAAGGGGCTGAGTTAGAATATTAGTTAAGCTAGTGCGCTGAACCCAAACCCAAAACCTAATAGAAAAAAGGGTCAAAATTTCACAAACTCCAAACATATCAAAGATTATACTCAAAAAGATCGCAAACGCCATTTTGGAGCCAATGGAGGTGGTTTCGAGCTCCAATTCGACCGTTTGCAAAAGTAACATTTCGGACCTAAATCCGACTAACGACGCTATATTTAAATAAAATTTAAATATATAATCGTTAAATATGCGGGTAGTTACAAGTGCATTTATTACTTGAGTCCCACACCATAGGGATTATTGAAAGATACTCGTATATGTATATATGAGTTTCTTAGCTCCTGAATTGGACCCTTTGGGCACCCAATAGTTGCTTTTATGTTGAGGAGGGAGCGAATGCATGACCATCACATGCATGCGTTGACATACCTTATCCATAAATATAAATTTATATTTTTGGATGAAATTTATTTTACATTTTCTGACGGTTATTTTATTTAGAATGGTAAAATTTCAGATTTGAATTTTGAGCCAACGTCATCCCAATATTCAAAAGACGTTTGATTTGGTATTCCATTGATTTAATTAATTTTTAGACGAGACCAAATAATTTTTTTACCTTCGCAAAACCTATCTTCTTCTCCACGAAACTATTTTCTTAAATCAAAAGGCGAGCAGTCGTTTTTGAGTGCAACTAAGTCAGTTTCGTGTGTGCAAGCGAGTCGATACCAAATCATAAAGAAGAGGCTGCTTTATCCTAAAGGCGGTGGATTTAGTTAAACTATTTTGAACCCTAAGTAAAAATCGAAACATCTTTAAGATAGTGACCAAGTACATGACTCGTCCAAAGATCATTGTTTTCCAACAATTTAAAGACGTTCCCCCAAGCAATGACTTTTGTTAGCCATAAAATTCACTCAAGAGCAGAAGTATGGAAGAAGGTTAATGAAAGTATTAAGTTTCGATGAAGTTACATGCATGAGTTTCAACAAAGGTCAAAAGAAGATGTTTCGAAGGCATTAAGAAGTTTTCGAAGGAGTCAGAGGCACCGCCGCCGTTATAGTGTGAAGGTTTTCGATTCAAATGCAAACAGGACTACCCTTTCGCCACTTTTAACCTTTCGACACAGATAAATAAACAAAGACAATTTTGAAACCCCTTTTCGAAGGCAATGGATGATAATCTCCCACTTATGCACCAAACCATTCGGAATCAACGGTTTTGCCTACATAACAACCCTTTCAAAAGCATATCTAGGCCTTTCGAACTGGTCGAGGCCAATGACCTCAGGAGAAGGTTCCGCGTCTATCAATAGATAAGCATTTGGAAGCTACTAATAATAATGGAAACATTAGATCTTCAATGTCTTCAAAGCCCCTATGAAAATCCCTATCATTACTTCCAAGGACAACAGGGTAACATGAAAATAAAAGCGCATTTGAAGACCTTTCGATAACGTCGAAAGCAGTTTTGTAGAAAGTGGAGAAAAGGAATACTACAGACTTAACAAAGGCAAAAGGTTGATAAAAGAACCTTTCGACTCAGTCAAAAGGTATGGGGAAAAATGAATAAAGCGCTTGGATGAGTCAAAGCATACGAAGGAGATACCTTTCGACGGCATTGAAGGCAGACAAGGCATTTTGATCAAGTCGAAAGGCCTGAGGCAACATATTAAAAGGGGCCTATGACAACTTCGGAACCCTTTTCAATGGCAATAGATGATAACCTCCCACTTACATGCCAAACCATTATTTGGTTTCACCTGCATAACAACCCTTTCGAAAGCATATCTAAGCCTTTCGAACTAGTCGAGATTAGTGGCATCAGGAGAAGGTTCCGAATCTATCAACAGTAAGCATTTGGAAGCTACAAACAATGAAGGAATCATTAGAGCTTCAATGTCTTCGAAGCCCCTATGGAAAGCCTTCGACAGAGTCGGAAGGCTCTCATCATTACTTCCGAGGACAGCAAGGCAACATGAAGAGAAAGGCGCATTTGAAGAGCTTCAGACAATGTCGAAAGCAGTTCTGGAGAAAGCGAAGAAAAGGAATGCTAAAGACTTAACAAAAATGAAATGTTGATAAAAGAGCCTTTCGACTCAGTCGAAAGGTCTGGGGAAAAATGAAAAAAGAACATGGGTAAGTCAAAGGATATGAAGGAGATACCTTTCAACAGCGTCGAAGGCGGACAAGGCCTTTTGACCAAGTCAAAAGGCATGAGGAAGCATATAAAAAGAGGCCTTTCGATAGGTTCGAAGGCATGAATATGAAAAGGGGGCCAACTTGAATTTTTAACTAAGACCCAAGGGGTCCAGTATTGGGAGAAGAATTTTAGGATCCTAAATTCATTGCTTCTACTCTAATTTCTTAGCTATAATTAAATCCTCTAGAAACCCTAAATCAAATTGGGGATAAAGCTCTATTAATTGTAACTCATTTTGGATTATTAATAAAGGAGAGATGGCTGGTTCATTAAGGATTTTGATGATGAGGAAGATAACTTAGATTATTAGCTAGTCTAATGATCCATTGCACATGATTCTAACATAATTTATTAACTTCTTTTTGTCTATGCAATGCATAGGATCGACTTAGGTATATACGTTCGAAACACATCATTATCGAAATTAATATCAGATGATGAAAAATAAGAATGATGATGGGGTTTCCACCTTGGTGAATTTAGATAATAGAGGGTATCCATGTTGATCTTATACAGCGAAAACAAAGTGAAGCCGTAACAATTATAAGCCGGACCTGTTTTCAAAAGAGTGGAACCCCTCTCGACCTAAACAAAAGGGGCATTTCAAAGGGATCCTCGTTTATAGTTGACTAAATATTGCTTAGAGAGTAACTCGTTCGAAATGGGGTTTATCCCCAGCTACATCTACAGCCCTTTTAAAAGGGCTCCACAACAAAAGTAGCGAAACGATGGGGTCGAGAGCAGCTGTGTCATATTAGTGAAACATGCATCCCTATCGACATAATCGAAAGGGATAGAACAAACCTTTCAACATGATCGAAAGGGTTGAAAAGCCAAAATGACTAGTTACTTCCTACCCACTTAAAAAAAAAGGTTTTAAGCAGGATGCTACTTCCTTAGCCTACATTCCAGTGCTTGCTCTTTGAGCCTTTCGACTAAGTCAACTTGGTCAAAAGGTAGAGCTAACTCCTTGAACCCTTTCGATTAAGCCAACTTGGTCGAAAGGTAGAGCTAACCCCTAAAATCCTTTCGACTAAGTCAACCTGGTCGAAAGGTAGGTTTTGAAGGAAGAGATCTTTTCAACAACTTGGTTTCGTTTGAGCTCAGCTACCTTTCATATAGCATTGGGGAAGTTGACAAGTTTTCTTGATAACATTTTTGGCGCTAGAAGGAGGGCTCGAACCTTCGACCTTATCACTATATTATAGACTAATTTTGGTTTATTTGACTTGCGTAAGAAAATGAGATCTAAATGATTAAGCGGAATTGAGGAAGGAGTTATCCACACCACCTCTCTTGAGGGGAACATAGCTCCCTCCTTCAATTTGGAAAGGGTTGTTCAAGGACAACCTTTGCCATCGGCTCAATGAGATGAGAATATTGCAAAGATATAGCACTTGGAGAAGTAGCTGTAAGAGATGCAAGAGCAACTCAAGATGGCACTTCTTAGAATTTTTCAAAGACACCAAAACCAACTCAAGGGGATGAGGTTGTTTCTCTTAGGAGAAACTTGAAAGCCAACTTTGCTGAAGACAAAAGTAAAATAGACTTAACATCCTCCAAGTAGAAGGAGCTTCTTCAGTCAAAAGCTAACCATTAAGGAAGAGTTCTTGACAAGAACTTGAGCAATCCGAAAGCTCAACATCAAAAGAGTATTTTCTGAACCCAAAAAATTATTGTAATATGGAAACATATCTAAAAGAAGTAGCTGAAAAGGAAATAAAGGATCTTATAAACACGAAAGGGAAGAGAACAATGGATGAAAATGCTAATGACAATGAACGAGTGCCTCCCTCCACCGATGAGATCATGACAACAGTCGTCCTGCCTTATGCGAAGATCACATCAATGAAATACCATGGGGTTACAAACCCAAACGATCATCTAATGGATATTGATAGCTAAATGGATTTGTACAATGCATCTGGAGTTGTCAAATGCCGATTATTTCCGGTCACTCTCCAAGGAACTATAGCAAAATGGTAATGACCGTACCGGGAGAAAACCATATATTCGTTATGATATTCCGTCCATATTATAAATTATTTTAAATTGATAAAATTATTATTTTCAAACAATAATGAAAATGGGTTATTATTAAATATAGATAAATAAATTTTTAAATGGAATTATTAATTACAAACTGAATTTGGGTTTGTTTAAAATATATATGTACTGTTTGAATTGATTTTTAAACTGGATTTTTAATTTGTATTTGAATTTGAATTTAAATTTGAAAATTTTTAAAGAAGTATATCTTAAATATATTTCGGGTTTAAATATATATATGATTCATTTTGAATATAATTGGTTTTCGTTTTATTTTCTTTAAATGAATTTTATTATATATATTTGGAAAAGTATTTATTAATAGTAAATAAACACAAAGGCTTTTATTTAACATTTAATAGTTAATTAAATTTGCATAATTACAAGTGTTTGTTTATAAATCATATTACTGACATGTGTAGTTTAATTGACAAATGTTAAGTAAATTAACATGTGTCACCATTTTATTTGCATTTTCTTTAATTTTAAATAAATCATAAATTACTCTATATAAACTCCCATCTTCCCTCTTCATTTCTTTTTCCCTATCTCATTTCTAAACAAAGAAATTCAAAGACAAAACATGTATAACAATTTACCAGATCAACTCAAACTCCTGTAAAACAATTTTTCTCAAACCTGAAATCAATTCTCAAACCTGTAACATTAAACCCAGTAAACAAATTCAAGATGAAACAAGATCATCTCATATTAATGGGTAATTCAAGTTTAAAAGCAAGCTCCAACCAATAATCTTTTACAAAGTTTAGTCATCTCAACAACATCAAGATTTCCAACAATTCAAAGTTTCAAGTTTTGTCTTATCAAAGCTTTCCAGTTTTTAAGCATCTGCTTCAAACTCTCTATCAGGTGAGTAAACACATTATCTAAAAGCATAAGTAAAATAAAAATCTATGCATGTGATTCTTGAATTAAATGGTGCTTTCATGTGTATTTATAAGTGTGATCTCTGTGTATATGTATGTGTATGGACTGTGCATATATAGTATGTTTGTTCTTCTCTGTTTTCAAACTACAGAGATTAGAAATAAATAAAAATTCAAAATCTCCTTATTTAATCATTGTTAGGTTTTGAGTTTCAAACATAATATGTTTGTTTAAACGTAAATTAAAGTTTAAAATTTTATTCAACCAAAATAGATTTGAAAATCTTCTAGAATCAAGATAGTACATTACCAATTTTAAATGCATGTTAAAATCAAGTATTATAATTTGTTGATCCAATTATATAACTTAAATCTTCTCTGTAAAACACGATTTTTAAGATAAAAATCATGATTTTTAGTTTGGAATCATGTGAGTAATTTTAAGTTAACCAGAAAATGGTATTTGAGAGTTTTCTGGTGATCGGTTGTGCTTGGGAGGTCGGGATCTTGGCTGAAGCGAGCCTAGGATTCGTTGATGTCGGGAAAAATGGTTAGGGTATTTATCGGTCACTGTGGCGACAGGGGATGGCCCTACTAGGGTTTTAGGTAGGTTCGAAGTCAGGGTGGAAAATTGGGTTGCTGCTCCATCTACAGAGCATCGAAGTTCGTCGGTCGAAGGGGAAAAGAAGCTTGGGACGTGGACGAGGCTGTAGCCGGAGTTTGGGAAGCTCTGGTTGTCGGCGTCGCCTGAACGAGGTGAGTTTGGTCGGAGTTCTTTGTTACAGGTTGCTCAAGTATGTTCAATTTCGATCGTGGATTTGTATTGGAGTTTAGGTGATCGGGATCTAGTGTAGAGGCGATCATCAATATCCAGGAAGTGCCATGGGTGGTCGGAGGTGGTTGGATGGTGCATGTGCACGGTAGTGTCTGTTGTGTCAGGTTTTTGGGTTGTAGCATGACTCGAATGGAAACTCGAGGAAATAGGCTGAAGGCTGGGGTTCGTCTTCGTGTTATTCGTGAGTGTAATGCATGTTTTAGAGTTTTTAAAATTTTAACAAAGTTTTTTTAAAGATAAAAATGGAAGAAGGTGATTTTCTCAGGGCATGTATCGGAAGGGACTCGGATAGAACCAAAAGCAGGTTTTAAAAAGTTTTATAAAACAAGTTTTAAATTTAAATTGAATCTAATTTAAACTATTATGTAACATAAATGTTTTCTTAAACATTTGATTATAAGTTTTATAATTTGTTTTACTTAAAATTTGTTAAGTTAAATTATAAGTATTTTGATCTTAAATTTAGGAATAAAATTCAAAGTTTAATTTAAAAAGTGGAAAGTTTTAAAATGTATTTAAAATGTTAATGATAATTATGTCATTAATAAAGATAATGGTTTACCTTAAAACCTAATTAAGACTTTAATGAATTGAGATTAATTAAGTTAATAAAGAAATTTAAGTATAATTAATTAATTTAATTAGTTAATGATAAAGGAGTAATTAAGTAATTAATTAAGAGTAATTAATTAATTAAATGATTAATTACTTAATGTAAGTAATTAAAGGATAACTTTGTTAGGGGTTAATTAATTTAATAATTAATTAGAGGTTAATTAATTGAGGATAATTAACCAATAGGATAATTACTTAATGGAAGTAATTAAGGATTAATTACTTGGTGTAATTAATTAAACGGCTAATTAATCCAGGAAAATAATTGTGGGTTAGTCAATTAATGAGTGTGATTAATTAAAGAATAATTTATCAATGTAAGTGATGATAGGATAATTAATTTGAGTAATTAATTAAGGATAAATGTAATTAATGTGAATGGGTGAACATTAGTTAATTTGGGTAATTAATTAAAGGCTAATTACTTTATGTAATTAAAGATGATAATTAAAGGATGATTAATTAATTTGTAAGTAATTAATGTTAAATAAGCATGATTTAAAGGTAATTTGTGACGACCCGAAAATCCGTACCCTTTGAATCGACAATAATCCACACATGTCACAGCCAAAAAGCACCGACTGACGGAAAGTTAAGAGAAAGAAAAGAAGAGAGAAGAAGAGAAGAGAAAAAAGAGAGAAGATAGAACCAAACAGGACAATACAGAATCTCACATCGAAGCAGAAGATATACAATATCATATCAATGATCTTTACGAAACAGAAATTGTATATACATACATCAATCAGAGTTCAACAATCAATCAATAGTTATCAGCTTGAACAGTGATAATAACATGTCCTCACAAATGCTGATAATATAAAACAACAAACAAGGCACAGCGGATAATCAAAACAAGTACGTGTATACGAAAATGAAGATCTCCAGCTCTCCTGCTGAAGCTCCAAAAGCATCAAATCTGAACCTGTAAATATACTCGGTCTGACTCGAGCATTGAAAGGGAAGAATGCCCGTATCAGTCTGGTAAACCAGCGTGAGAAACACGCTTAACTGAATTTATTAAATTACCAAAACTTTTCCTTTATCAAAATAAAAGTATCTCATAAGACACGCCTACACATAAACACGGACATGTTTTTATCTTACGATAACTAAAACATTTCTTTCATATCAAATTCATGTTATATTATACTAGTTTCTAGTATACAAATAATATTAATCATAGTCGAAATGGTTACCTATATAGCATTTTGAGGCTATTCATTACGCCTTTACAAACAAAATCGCAGCTCGTAGCGGGTTTTGGACTTCCATACAAATGACCAGATGAAGGGACTACCTTCTGGTAGTACATCTCTAGAAGAATATACCAAGGACCATCACAAAGGATCCTCTACCAATACAAGATCGGCCCACCTTTGTAGCTAGATCGTACCAAATATATCATCCTCCGGTCATTACCGACCTTTACCAAGGGCTCTCTAAGCATACAAACTACATAATCAGATACACGACATCACAGCGTGTAAAGATATATCTAGAAGAGGATGATCATATCCTACTTGGGAATGACTCACTTAGCCTTGCTGCATCTAACCGTTTCGGTCATTTCTGGTTGATGAGGCCTGAAGAGGCAACGATTACCTTTCACAAAGCACAGTTACATCACTTAGAATGCCATACGGCCATTTCCATTGACTACTAATTGCCTTCCACAAAAAAACAACCCTTAAGCTCATACGTCTCAAGGAGGGTGTTAAGCTAAGAGAAGTTGCCTTCTCCGCCACCACTGATGTACGTTTGTGAAAACCAATGTACGTAATCTATAGAAATGCAATGGCAGACAAACATCCACACAAGTTGTCCAGGAATAGGACAAACTGAAGGTACTTTCCTACCACATCCTGTCAGGAAATCCCTAGGATTAGCAGCTAATAGTCCTTACATTGGATATTTCATAATGAAGAGACCACTGCTACTGGATGTATATTGGGATTTTAACCCCAAACAATCAACAAGCAGTCCCCCACTATGAAACTCCGAAAATCAATATCATCACAAGCAACCTGCACAATCATTGCATATACGTTGGTCCAAAGTGGTTTTTGGATAAACCGATCCCGGTCTCTTCGCACCAACAACGCAAAAGCGTTTCTCAACCTCACACAGAAACTAAGTCTCATAGACTTATCACATCTCCAATTTTCAACTTGCTATCCTTCAGGCTAAGAAGGAAGCTTGATAGACTAGAGTAATACTCCGCACTATACGAATCAACATCCTTAACAAAAACGATAATCAATCCTACACAGAAGGCTACGTACTAAATGTACAACTAAATAGTTCCCACATGAAGTCGAGGAACTAAAATTTGGCCAAGTCTGATAGTCGGTTATTTAAATATCAAAACAAACAAATATTCAGCACCATAACAATCATTAGGCCCTTTTAATTAATCTTTATTAATTAATTCACTTGCCAAATATTCACCTCAAATTATCTTTAGAAAGATATATCTTCAAAACCATTTCAACATTGGAAAACATTTCCAAATACTTATTTAATAATAAGTAATTCACAATCCAATTTATATTTTCAACACTTAGAAAATATTTCATATACTTAAATCAGGATTAAGTATATATTTTATTCTTTAAGGAAAACGTTTTTTTTAAACGTCTTTATTTTAGATCAAAACGAATGTTGCGTAAAACATCATTACGACAACCCAAAATCACTAGTATAGGGATTCGAAAATAAGATAGATATATAAACCAATACTATACGAAAATATTTCCTTTCGAAAATCATTTACTATAACAATAGTGTTATAGTCCATCATTTCCTTATTTCTCGAAAACGTCTATTTCAACAATGAATATTGAAATCTATGTATTCGATACATAACACATTTTAAAACATCTTTAACCATTTAACTCCATTATAAAATATCACTTTCCAAAACATTTCTTTAAATTATTCACTGTCCAAAATCGTGAATATAAATCTCTAACCAAATTCAACACTTCTACATATTTAATTAAAGAATTATCCACTGTCCAAAATCGTGAATATATTTCCTTTAATAAGCCTTCATATTTACTTATCAAATTCAATTGATTTTGGATTTATAAACAATGCTTATAAATTCCATTCGTATTTTATTAAAACTTCAATTTATAAATTCTCTTTATTAACCAATTCTACATATATCTCATTTACAGCCAAAATCCAATTTATAAGTTAATTCCTTATAAATTATTTATTTTACAAATTCATTTATTTTTTAACTTCACAATTATAATTCTTATTCACTTATAAACTCCATTTATAACTTCATTTTAACATTTATAAAAACTCCTTTTTAAATTCCATCATTTTGATTTATAAAAATTCAATCTTATAAATCTTATATATATATATAACCATTTATAATAAATCAAAAATCTCAATTTAAAATATTTGACAAAATAGTTCATTTCATATTTCAAAATAATAATTTACTATATTTCACAGAAATCATAATTTTTATAACATAAAAATTATAATATTTATATATTCAAAATAAATTCAATTCCTTTACAATTCAAAAAACCAATAAAACGTTTTTTTCAAAATCACTTTAAAGTCATTTTAAATTTGGAAATCATCACTTTAACATTTTAAAATTCCAAAAATAGGCCCAATGTTGCAACAACACTATATACATCAATCATGGCATCCAAAATATCATATATAATATGATAACAGCATATATCACAATATCTGCAAATAAATCAATACCGGTGAGGAATCTAGTTGGATCCCTCCAACCTGTCACCTGCAACACATATACATATTAGAATATGTGTATAATGTCCGCTTCAAGGCAGACGCTCGTACAAAGGGTCATCCGCTCATACACGGGAACGTATAGGGTCATTTGCTCCACTAGGCAGGTATATATATATATATCCAAATACCAATCAATATCATATATCATCCAAACAATCATCAATCATCATAAATAATATATATTCTCACTTATATAAAAATATCAGTGAGTAAGAAAGAGTGAGTTGTACTCACATTTCTTGTAGTCGTCGCGTTAGCGATTTATTTCGATCAAAATTGAACAAGCGTTTAATTTCAACCAAAATTCACACTATCTCCAATTAACTCCAAACAACCTCCATTGCGTAATGTTCGCGAATATGAACCCAACGCAATTCGTTTCATGTGAAACGGACCTCATATGACAAAGTTATGATGTTTAGAAGTTAATATGAATTTATATATAATTAAATTACACAATTTCTATTTATTTTTAAAACCTTGTAATCGTGGCCGTTTGTCTCAGATCTAGCAGATCACGGCCTTTGTTTTTTTCTTCTTCTTCCATGCATTGTTTTCAGTAAAACTCACGAACGAAACCCATTGAAGCCGTCGTTCGAACCCTATTTATCACCACTACACCAAGCATCTACACGACGATCAGAGAATACCACGTCGAAGCCCTCATCCTTGCGCACCACCACCCCTGAGCACGACAAGCTCGGCCTCGAATTGTCATAGGAAATCATGCCCAGATGAAGGAAGAACGCAAGCAAATTATAGCCTCCACACGATGCCGTTTCAGATCTCCACCGTTGAGATTATAGAGCTCGATATGCAATTCAACTTTGTAGCTGAAAGTATTTGCTAGAAGCTGATGGACTGGGAGAGATCGAAGGAGAAAGGAAACAAATTTCTGGCCATAGAAAGTATAATGGCGGCTAGCCCTAGATGTTGTTAGGGTTTAGTGAAAAATATGGCCTTATATAGAAAATTACGCGACACTGTTCATCCGAAATTTTTCCGAACTCCAAACGAAGCATGCCGCTTGGCGTTTATAATATTTTACCCATATTCCGAACGCAATGTAATATATATCGGGAGCCAATTCGATCGTATTTGGAAGATAGGTTTTCGAATCGATTATATAAATTTAAAAATCACTTAAACCAATTTCTACGCGTTTTAGCTTGCCCCGGACAAACCGTAAATCCGATTGACACGAAATTTGAAACGTTACAATAATTTAACATTACGGATCCGATGAAACTAGTTTCATCGAAATCCAGGACTGTTTGAAAAATGGCTATTTTTACTCGTCAATTAAATATTCAAATATTCAATTTCTACAAATTAACTTTTAATTCAATTTTAAAAGTCCTTTAACATCATTCTAATTCAAATAGAATTTAATTCAACTTTATAAATCATTTTTATCCACATTAAATCCAATTTCTAATTATTTCCTCAATTTCAAATTTTAAATTAACCATTTAATTATCCAATTAAATCCAGATATTCGAAATAAAACTTATTCAGCTTATAAAATCAACTTGTGCATATTAAAATCAATTAAATACATGAATTTCAACTGATTGAAATTCTGGGTCGTACATTCTCCCCTACTTAAAAGAATTTCGTCCTCGAAATTATCAAGTAAGAAAACGTCACAAAATCCATTAATTTTTCAAAACAATTCATTCAAACTAGATTTCACATTCATTTAAACATTTAACTTTTCCAAAATCCATTCGTTAAACTTCTTTCAAAAACTAAGTTTTCAAATCCACTTATAGTTATCTTTTCAGAACCAACTAATATCGTTTTACTTTTCAACTCAAAATCAAAAAATTTCCAAAATCTCAAAAAAATTCTAACTCCTTAAATTTTCAAAAAAATTCACCAACGTCTCTTTTGCGTGGTTCGATTGTAGTAGGATCACAACATATATATATATCACAAATATACATCTCATCTTAGTGATGAGGCATCCTATAGGAAAAAAAGTGTAAAAGTACGATATGTAATCCGAGATATGTACCTTATATATTATTAGCGAGCGTATACGGCTAGTATAGCGTGAAAGCGAGCTGAAATGCGAAGCAAGCGCCATCCGCACCTACTAAACACTCAACAAACAATGAGATACATGTATATATGAAAATAATATCAATATACAACATATATCACTTCAACAACTATATACGCCAATATAGCAAATGAAATCAAAAACAACAAATCCAACCATCCAATAACTATCATCCAACAAACCAATATCCATCCAATCAATCCATAACAAATCAATATTCATTCACTTCTTATAAATATTCATTGAATTGGTTTTTTAATTTAATCATGTTTGATTCATCAACATTGGATTTTACTAATATTCATTCATTCAAATTCAATTAGTTTACATTCACTAATTACATTCAAATTCAAATTCAATTCTATTTAAATTCACTTAACTTCCGATTTGGACTCAGTTATTTATATCTTTCAATTTTATTAATTTAACTTCATATGGATTTTCTATACAATAAATTAACGTCCATCTAACAATCAATGCATATCCAACAATACCAAATTAATTTACTTTGCATTCATTCAATTTGGTTCAACACTTTTAATTTCAAACTGGTTTAACATTCAATTGACTTTCATTCAATTATTCAATTCACAACTTCTTAACTTAAGTTTTATTCAATTCTTAACAACAACATTTTCTAATCCATGTTTATTCCCTAATTCACTTTTACAATTAAAGTTGAATTTCTTTATATAACTCAATTTCATATTCATTTAACTACTTTATTAATTTATTTTGATACCAAAATCAACTTCATTCAATATTTACTTAAGTTATCTTTCATTTCAACTTCATTTACCTTCACTTTCACTATACAACTTAAGTTCATTCTCTAATTTATTTCAAATTCTATTTTATTTAACTTTTACTTAAGTCAAAGTCATATCACTATTCAAATTCAGATTTCGTTTTGCTTAACAAAATAGTTTAACCATTTTAACAATTGGTTTTACTTACTTTTTCTCACTTTATAAGTTACAAAACTTATGTATTCATAATTCCGTGAACATCTACCTAAGTTCACTTCCCTTCACTAAACCCATTCTTTATAATTTCAAATCCAATTCAATTTATTAAACTTCCTTTAGTTGAATTTCAAATCATATATCTAATATGCTAACTCAAATTTATTTCAACTTTACCAAAGTTAAATCTTTATCATTTCATATTATAAGTCCAAAACTCATTCTACTTATATTTATCAATTACACTTGGATTTTAAATCAAATTTGTTTTTCATAACAAAACTTCAATTTCAATTTACTATTGGTAGCAAATTCATCACAAAGAAACTCGAAAATGATACTGATGATGCTGCAGTCATCACCCTTGTTATTTTCCAGCAACAGTAGTGAATTCAGTGCTTTATATTCTTTAAAGAAATTCTTCTATTTATAAATCGCATTTAAAAATCTTTACTTCTACAACTTCACTATTCACTTTACTTATGTAAGATCATTTCAAATTTATTTATCTTATCTAGATTTATAATAAAATAACTCTTTCACTTTTGAAAAATAACTTCCAAAATCAACAAGATTCAAATCCTCAAATTCTCAATTTAAATTCATTTTTACTTATAACTCAAATAGTTTCATTTCTTATATATAAGATTATTTCACAATTGTAAATCATATTAGTCATAATTCCATACTTATAATTCTTTTGCTTATATAATCTATTCTCTTACAATTGTTGTTTTTATTTAGATTACTCAAACATCTTTATTAACTTTTACATATTTACATTTTCAAATAACCAACAATCATTTCAATTTATATACACTTTAATAATTCTGAAAAATTATTCCTTCATATATAAAATATAATCGAAGTAAAATTATTTCATTTACCCAATTAAAATAATACTATGTCGACTTGCCTCGTTTAAGTGTTTAGAAATCCCTATCGATAACATGGCGTCCCATATTCCGACAAGAATTCACAAACAGCTCAACGGATAAGCAAACACAATATAAAATATTTTATATAACTAACAAATACGTGCTCATATAGATAATAAATTCAAACTCAATCTAGGGTGCTACTATCCCGATCTATATTGAGTACACATCAAAGCTTATGAATATACAAAATCTAAGCTCTGATACCAGCTGTGACGATCCGAAAATCCGTACCCTTTGAATCGACAATAATCCACACATGCCCGACCCAAAAAGCACCGAATGACGGAAAGTCAAGAGAAAGAAAAGAAGAGAGAAGAAGAGAAGAAAAGAAGTGAAGAGAAGAAAGAGAGAAGATAGAACCAAACAGAACAATACAGGATCTCACATCGCAGCGGAAAATATATAATATCATTTCAATGATCTTAACAAAATAGAAATTGTATATACAAACATCAATCAGAGTTCAACAATCAATCAAAAGTTATCAGCTTGAACAATTATAATAGCCCGTCCTCGCAAATGCCGATAATATAAAACAACAAACAAAGCACATCGGATAATCAAAACAAGTATGTGTATACGAAAATGAAGATCTCCAGCTCTCCTCCTGAAGCTCCAAAAGCGTCAAATCTGAACCTGTAAATATACTCGGTCTGACCCGAGCATTGAAAGGGAAGAACGCACGGATCAGTCTGGTAAACCAGCATGAGAAACACACTCAACTGAATTTATTAAATTACCAAAACTTTTCCTTTATCAAAATAAAAGTATCTCGAAGACACGCCTACACATAAACACGAACATGTTTTTACCTCACGATAACTAAAACATTTCTTTCATATCAAATTCATGTTATGTTATACTAGTGTCTAGTATACAAATAATATTAATCATAGTCGAAATGGATACCCATATAGCATTTCGAGGCTATTCATTACCCCTTTACAAACAAAATTGCAACTCGTAGTGGGTTTTGGATTTCCATACAAATGATCAGGTGAAGGGACTACCTTCCGGCAGTACATCTCTAGAAGAATGTACCGAGGACCATCACAAAGGATCCTCTACCAATACAAGACTGGCCCACCTTTATAACTAGATGGTACCGAATATATCATCCTCCGGTCGTTACCGACCTTTACCGAGGGCCTTCTAAGCATGCAAACCACATAATCAGATACACGACGTCATAGCGTGTAAAGATATATCTAGAAGAGGATGATCATATCCTACTTGGGAATGCCCCACTTAGCCTTGCTGCATCTAACCCTGTTTTGGTCATTTTCGATTGATGAGGCCTGACGAGGTAACGATTACCTTTCACAAAGCACAATCACATTACTTAGAATGCCACACGGCCATTTCCATTGACTACTAATTGCCTTCAACAAAAATACAACCCTTAAGCTCATACGTCTCAAGGAGGGTGTTAAGCTAAGAGAAGTTGCCTTCTCCGCCACCACTGATGTATGTTTGTAAAAACCAATGTACATAATCTATAGAAATGTAATGTCAGACAAACATCCATAAAAGTTGTCCAGGAATAGGACAAACCGAAGGTACTTTCCTACCACATCATGTCAGGAAATCACTAGGATTAGTAGCAAATAGTCCTTGCATTGGATATTTCATAATGAAGAGACCACTGCTACTGGATGTATATTGGGATTTTAACCCCAAACGATCAACAAGCAGTCCTCCACTATGGAACTACAAAAATCAATATCGTCACAAGCAACTTGCACAATCGTCGCATATATGTTGGTCCGAAGTGGTTTTCGGATAAACCGATCACGTTCTCTTCGCATCAACAACGCAAAAGCGTTTTCAATCTCACACAGAAACTAAGTCTCGTAGGCTTATCACATCTTCAACTTTCAACTTGCTATCCTTCGGGCCAAGAAGGAAGCTCGATAGATTGGAGTAATACTCCGCACTATACGAATCAACATCCTCAACACAAACGATAATTAAGCCTACGCAGAAGTCTACGTACAAAGCGTACGACTAAATAGTTCCCACATCATGTCGAGGAACTAAATTTTGCGAAGTATGATAGTCGGTTATTTAACTATCAAAACAAACAAACAAATTTCAGTACCATAACAATCACTAAGCCATTTTAATTAATTTTTATTGACTAATTCACTTGCCAAATATTCACCACAAATTATCTTTAAAAAATATATCTTCAAAACCATTTCAACATTGGAAAACATTTCCAAATACTTATTTAATAATAAGTAATTCACAATTCAATTTATATTTTCAACACTTAGAAAATATTTCATATACTTAAATCAGGATTAAGTATATATTTTATTCTTTAAGGAAAACGTTCTTTTTAAACTTCTTTATTTTGGGTCAAAACGAATGTTGCGTAAAACATCGTTACGACAACCCAAAATCACTAGTATAGGGATTCGAAAATAAGATAGATATATAAAACCCAATACTATACGAAAACATTTACTTTCGAAAATCATTTACTATAACAATATTGTTATAGTCCATCATTTCCTTATTTCTCGAAAACGTCTATTTCAACAATGAATGTTGAAATCTATGTATTCGATGGTTAACACATTTTAAAACATCTTTAACATTTAACTCCATTATAAAATATCACTTTCCAAAACATTTCTTTATATTATTCCCTGCCAAAATCGTGAATATAAATCTCTAACCAAATTCAACACTTCTACATATTTAATTAAAGAATTATCCACTGTCCAAAATCGTGAATATATCTCCTTTAATAATCTTTCATATTTACTTATCAAATTCAATTGATTTTGGATTTATAAACAATGTTTATAAATTCCATTCATATTTTATTAAAACTTCAATTTATAAATTCTCTTTATTGACCAATTCTACATATATCTCATTTTACAGCCAAAATCCAATTTATAAGTTAACTCCTAATAAATTATTTATTTTACAAATTAATTTATTTTATAACTTCACAATTATAATTCTTATTCACTTATATACTCCATTTATAACTTCATTTTAACATTTATAAAGCTCCTTTTTAAATTCCATCATTTTGATTTATAAAAACTCAATTTTATAAATCTTATATATATATAAAACCATTTATAATAAATCAAAAATATCAATTTAAACAATTTTACAAAATAGTTCAATTCATATTTCAAAAATCATAATTTAGTATATTTCACAAAAATCATAATTTTTATAACATAAAAATTACAATATTTATATATTCAAAATAAATTCAATTTCTTTACAATTCAAAAAATCAATAAAATGTTTATTTCCAAAATCACTTTAAAGTCCTTTTAAATTTGAAAATCATCACTTTAACATTTTAAAATTCCAAAAATAGGCCCAATGTTGCAACAACACTAAATATATCAATCACGGCATCCAAAATATCATATATAATATGATAACATCATATATCATAATATCTATAAATAAATCAGTACTGGTGAGGAATCCAGTTGGATCCCTCCAATCTGTCACCTGCAACAAATATACATATTAGAATATGTGTACAATGTCCGCTTCAAAGCAGACGCACGTATAAAGGGTCATCCGCTCATATACGGGAACGTACAGGGTCATCTGCTCCACTAGGTAGGTATATATATCCAAATACCAATCAATATATCATATATCATCCAAACAATCATCAATCATCTTAGATAATATTAATTCTCACTTATATAAAAATATCAGTGAGTCAGAAAGAGTGAGTTGTACTCACATTGCTTGCAGTCGTCGCGTTAGCGATTTATTCCGATTAAAATTAAACACGCGTTTAATTTCAACCAAAATTCACGCTAGCTCCAATCAACTCCAAACCATCTCCATCGTGTAATGTTCACGAATACGAACCCAACGCAATTTGTTTCGCGCGAAACGGACCTCGATGACAAAGTTATGATGTTTAGAAGTTAATACGAATTTATATATAATAAATTACACAATTTCTATTTAATTTTAAAACCTTGTAATCATGGCTGTTTGTTTTAGATCTAGCAGATCACGGCCCTTGTTTTTTTCTTCTTCTTCCACACGTTATTTTCAGTAAAACTCGCGAACAAAACCATTGAAGCCGCCATTCGAACCCTAATTATCACCACTACCCTAAGCATCTACGCGACGATCAGAGAATACCACGTCGAAGCCCTCATCCTTGCGCACCACCACCCCTGAGCACGTGGAGCTCAGCCTCGAATTGGCATAGGAAATCATGCCCAAATGAAGGAAGAATGTGAGCAAATTATAGCCTCTACACGACGCCATTTCAGATCTCCACCGTTGAGATTGTAGTGCTCGATATGCTCTAAAACTTTGTAGTTGAAAGTATTTGCTAAAAGCTGATGGATTGGGAGAGATCGAAGGAGAAAGGAACCAAATTTCTGGCCATATAAAGTATAATGGCGGCTAGCCCTAGATGTTGTTAGGGTTTAGTAAAAAAAAGTGAAAAATATGGCCTTATATAGAAAATTCGCGCCACTATTCATCCGAAATTTTTTCAAACTCAAACGAAGCGTGCTGCCTGGCGTTTATAATATTTTACCCCTACTTTGAACGCAATGGAATATATATTGTGAGCCAATTCGATCATATTTGGAAGATAGGTTTACGAATCCACTATTTAAATTTAAAATTCACTTAAACCAATTTCTACTCGTTTTGGCTTGCCCCAAAAAAACCGTAAATCCGATTGACATGAAATTTGAAATCTTACAATAATTTAAAATTACGGATCTGATGAAACTAGTTTCGTCGAAATCCGAGACTGTTTGAAAAACGGCTATTTTTACTCATCAATTAAATATTAAAATATTCAATTTCTACAACTTAACTTTTAGTTCAATTTTAAAAGTCCTCTAACATCATTATAATTCAAATAGAAATTAATTCAACTTTATAACTCATTTTTATCCACATTAAATCTAATTTCTAATTATTTCCTCAATTTCAAATATTAAATTAAACATTTAATTATCCAATTAAATCCAGATATTCGAAATAAAATTTATTCAACTTATAAAATCAACTTATTCAAATTTAAAATCAATTAAATATACGAATTTCAAATGACTGAAATTCTGGGTCGTTACATAATTAAAGTAATTAATTTAATTTATTTAAATTAATTAGAAATGATGTGACTAATTAATCTTACTTATGGATGATTGAATTATATGGAATGCCTTGAATTGGTTGATATCACCAATATAAAATGTTTTGTGATATGATGTGATGGGTTGTGCAGTGATAATGTGGTTATCTATCGATGATGAATTGTTGTGTAAGCGGCATCCTGTTTTTAAAATTTGTATTGTATTCATTTGAATACTTGGGTTAAGAATGACATTGGATTCGAAGAGACCGGGGTCAAATATCAGTAAATACCCGAAACCACTTCGATTTGTAATTTATAATAATTCTTTACGAATTTGACTTTGGAATAAATAAGCTGAAGTGGAATAAATAGTGTCTGGGTCATTTAAATCTGAGTAATGATACTTAGATGATTATAGGATGTGTATTTGACTAAGGCAAGTTAAACTTGTAGTGAAGTATGAGTTACCCCGGGTCTTTCAAATAAATTTTATATCTTTGTATTTCATGTTAGATGCGTTTACTCACGCTGGTTTCTTGCCTGACCCGGGTGTTACTTGATGTAATGCTCGGGTCAGACCGAGTACTACAAATTTTTGGGTTAGGACGTTCTGGAGCTCAGGAGGCGAGCTGGATGGCAAGAACGTATGGAATATATTCCGCTATGATATATTATTATTTATCTGGGACAAGTTATTTTAACTGTCCAGTGATTGTGAAATGTTGTAACTCTGATGTATTAATGTAAATTAACTGATACAGTTTTTTCCTTGTATGGCTGTTATTTTATTTGATAGTATATTTTAATCCACTGCGAATGTGAGATTCTATGTTTCATTTCTGTTTCTTCTTCTATCACTTTTCTTCCTTTCCTAACTATTCGGAATTTCGAGATCGAAAATTCCGGGTCGTTACATCCATGGAAGCAGTTCTCTTATGAATTCTCCGCCCAATTTTTGCATTTGCAAATGTCCCACAATAGACCATACTGTTTTGGCCAATATAGAGCAAAGATAGGGGGAATCCTTAGGAGGTTATCTAAGGAGATTCAACATTGAAGCTCTAAAAGCCAAAGACATGAATAACCGAGACAAACTTGTTACAGTTAATTCTAGCTTGATAGAAAACAGCCCTTCTAGAAAATGCTCTTTGTTAACGACTGTAAAGGTTTATAAGACTTCCATTTCCAGGCTGATAAGTCCATCCGGATGGTTGAGATTTACTATGCTAAGAAGAAAACTATCCTCAAGAAAGAAGGGGGAGATTTGGCCAAGACCGAGGACATAAAAGGACAAGATGGAAAGAGCCAATCGCTACCACGGTCGCTTTAAAAAGGCCACTGTCTTACGTTTATGTCACAGCTAAGGGAAGAGTCAACTTTTCGACCTCCTTTAAAGCCAAGAACAACCCTAAATAGAGAAAGGGAGGATGTTACTCTGCTTATCACAAGGCCAACGGTCACAAGACCGATAAGTGTAGGGTTCTAGCTTGCATTACCCAAAAACTAATCTATGAGGGTCATTTGAAGGAGTTCATTCAAGATCAACAAAAAGCTCAATAGACAGAGGATGGTTCGTAGAAACACCCTAGCAATGCCATAAATATATTGAATGATGAAGACCCCCTAAGTTTGAGCCCACCAGTAAATAGAGTTGACGTGATTCACGGTAGGTCGCATCCAGTAGGAAATAATAAGGGGGCCTGAAACAGGTATATTAAGGAAGCTAAAGAAGGCATCTACTCTGTGTAAGAGGAACCCCCAATGAAGAATCCACATCTCAATATTCAGATGTTGAACCTTGTTGTCACTCATCAAGTGCTAAGAAAGGGGGTTCACCATCCTCATAATGATCCTTTGATGATTACTGCACAAATTGGATCATCCATAGTCAGGTTTGCTATGACCATGCTATGTTCAAAACATACACGAAGATTGAGGACAAGAAAGTGTTGTTGGGAGATTCTCACACCAGTATTGTTGTTGGGATTGGAAGCGTAGAGCTAAAGTTTACCCCTAGAAAGATGGTCATTTTGAAAGACGTCGTGCATACTCTAGAGATGAGAAGGAATCTTGTTACGGGTTATCTTCCTAATAATGCTCGGTTTACATAGACTATTTGGATGATATGTAAACCATCACTATGAATGGTATATTTGTAGGTAGGAGTTATGCAACTGATGGATGTTAAAACTGAATATTGAATGTAATAAAATGTCTACTTCTAGTTATATGTTGAATGATTTTAATTTCTGGCACTCTAGACTATGTCATATAAATAAACGAATAATAAAGAACATGAGTAGCTTAGGTATAATCTCTAATATGTCACTAAATGATTTTGAAAAATGTGATTTTTACAGTCAAGCAAAAATAACAAAAATGCCACATAAATCTGTAATTAGAGAATCAAAACCCTTAAACTTGATTCATTCTAATATATATGAGCTTGATGCCACTCTGCTTAGAAATGGGACTGCTACTTTATCACTTTCATTGATGATTGCTCTGATTTTACTTATATACATTATAAAAAATAAAAGTGATGCATTTGAGATGTTTATATCTTTCATAGCTGAAATTGAAAATCAATCTAATAAAAAAGCTAAAAGATTGCATAGTGATAGAGGAACTGATTATGAATCAAGTTTATTTTGTTGATTTTACAACTCAAATGGAATAATACATGAAAGAACCGCACCATATTCACCAGAAATGAATTGTAAAGTTGAAAGGAAAAATACAACATTAACTAAATTAGTAGTTGCGATTTTTCTTACTTCTAGTGCATCATCACTTTGGGTGGGGGGAATTTTATTGACTACGTGTTATGATTTGAATAGGATCCCTAAGTCAAAAAGAAATTTTCAACTTTTGAAATCTTAAGAAATTATAAATCGAATGTGTCTTATTTTAGAACTTGGTGATATTTAGCATAAGTTCATATACTTGACGCTAAGAGAATAAAATTAGTAAGTAGAGCATGCGAATGTATGTTTATTAGCTATGCTATCAATAGCAAAGCGTACAGATTTTTTTGACCTGAATACATATAATATAACCTAATAATGCAGATTTTTATGAATTGAGATTTCTCTTTAAATTAAGGAAGAGTAGGGGGACATCCAGTAACATATACCTATTAGAACAGAACCTGATGAATTTTCTCAAAACGAACCTAGAAGAGGTAAAAGTGTAAGAATTGCAAAAGATTTTAGTTTGGGTTTTTTGCTTTTACTATAGAGGATGATGCCTTAAACCTCCAAGAAGCCTTATCTTCATTAGATGCTGATTTTTGGCAAGAGTCTATAAATGATGAGATGGATTCTTTGCAATCCAATAAGACTTGGCACTTAGTAGATTTATCATCTGGTTGTAAGACTATAGGCAATAAATGGGTACTTAAAACAAAATTAAAACCCAATGGCTTAGTTGATAAATATAAAGCCCGTTTAGTAGCTAAAGGGTTTACGCAAAGAGAAAATGTAGGCTTTTTTGACACTTTTTCACTTGTAATTAGAATTACATCCATTCGGGTACTAATCTCACTTGCATCTATTCGTAATTTGATAATACACGAAATGGATGCTAAAACTGCCTTTTTAAATGGTGAATTGGAAGAGAAAATTTATATGGACCAAATTGAAGGCTTTGTAACTCATAGTTAAGAACATAAAGTTTGCAAGTTAGATAAATCAGTATATAGCTAACAACAAGCACCTAAGCAATGGCATGAAATTTTGATAACTTAATAATCTCACATAGTATCAAAGTTAATGAAAGTGATAAATGTATTTATTACAAAACTGAGAACGATATTTGCACTACCATATGTTTATATGTAGACGATCTATTTATTTTTGGGCCAAATATTCACGACATAAATACTGTTAAATCTTTGTTAAGTGCCAACTTTGATATGAAAGATCCAGGTGAAGCGAGTGTAATCCTTGGAATTAAGATTACTATGTCAGAAAAGGGAATTTCTTTGGATCAATATCATTACATTGAAAAGATACTAAAGGAATAGAATTACTTTGAATGTAAACCTGCACTTACACTATATGATCCTAGTGTAAAACTATTTAAGAACACTAGTGAAGATGTACGACATTCTGATTATGCGAGCATCATTATTAGCCTTTGATATGCCACTGATTGTACCACACCTTACATTGCTTATGTCATGGGACTATTATGCAGGTTTACTAGTAGACCAAGTATAGAGCACTGGCATGCTATCGAAAGGATCATGAGATACCTAAAACGTACCATGAATCTTAGGTTACATTATGAAAAGTTTCCATCTATCCTTGGAGGATACACCGATGCAGACTGGAATACTTTATCTGATGATTCGAAAGTAACCAGTTATTATATCTTTAACATTGCTGGTGGAGTTGTTTCTTGGAAGTCTAAGAAACAAACTATTTTGGCTCAATCCACTTGGATTCCGAGATAATAGCACTAGCCACAACTAGTGAAGAAGCGGATTACTTAAGAAATCTGCTAGCTGAGATTACTTTGTGGGAAAAACTGATACCAGCTACGTTGATCTATTATGATAGTACCGCGGCTATAGAAAAGTACAGAACCGTTATTACAATGGTAAGAGACGACAGATAGGTCGTAAGCATAACACTGTTAGAGTGCTACTCAATTCAGGAGCCAATAGAGTGGATCGCATTCATAGTAATGAGAATTTGACCGATTCTTTGACGAACGAGCTAATTAGAGAGAAAGTCCTTAGAACCTCTAAAAGAATGATATTATTGTCCATAGATTATTGAGTCATGCACAATGGTAACCCAACCTAATGATGGGAGATCCCAAGAACTAGGTTCAATGGGTAAGACCAAGTTGTGAAGTGATATGATTTGAACATGCTATTTAGAAGCATGTATTTTTTAAGTGATCAAACGATGAGTTAATAGAAACTCTTAATGAGATATGTACTCTATATGGAATGGAGTACCTACCTTCAGGAGTACTCTTGATCGACTCACCTATGTGGATGTGGAAATGTAGCCGATTCTATGGAATTTAGGGAAAAATTCCCATAGCATTCATTAAACTGGGATAGATGTGCTTAGTCATAAATGTTCGAGCTTATTTGATTTTACTTTAGAAGGATTTTGTGTGGTTTGATGACAGGAATAGAGTTCAAGACTACGTGTCACTCTAGTAAAGCTGAATATTATACACTATGCAAAGGTTCAAGTCAAAAAATGCTTTGTTTATGCACAATCTTATATTTTCAGAAACTGCTCGAAAATATTTATAAAAAAATTCAAGTGGGGATTGTTTTGAGAAAATTGGGTTATGAATTGTTTAAAAATTAAAGATCTTTGAATAAGTGCATTTATTGCTTGAGTCCCACACCATAAGAATTATTAAAAGACACACACACACACACACACACACATATATATATATATATATGAGTTTCTTAGCTCCTATATTGGACCCTTTGGGCACTCAAATTTAGATTTTGTGTTGAGGAGGCATTACCATCACATGCGCGCGCGGACTAACCAACTCGACCCAACCCGACCTAAGCCTAGGCTTGTTGTGGTGTAGCCATATATAATGATGCAGGGGAAGCAATTACCTCGCTTCGCACCACCACCAACCTCGATCGCCATAGCCGCGACCTAAACCCATCCCCGTTTGCCGCGACCTACTCCATCCCTATATGCCACGACCTACCACATCACCATATGTTGCGACCTAACCCTCCTACGCGATCTAACCTTCACCACAAACAAACCCTAGGTCGCGAGTTTCCCGCCTCCTTAGGTCGCAAAATCGTACGTCGTGACTCAAAGTTAGGTCGCGAACGACCTATTCCAATTCCAGTAAGTCGCGAACGAAAGTAAGTCGCGAGCGACCTTCCTCTTCGCTCTTCCAGCTTGTTGCTCCTTTAGGTCGCGTTTCTGTGCCGTGCTCCATTTTTAAAGTCGCGAAGGTTTCCTCATCATACTTCATTTTAGCTTGTGTGAAGTTTGTTAAGTCACGTGAAAACACTTTTTTATAAAACTACTTAAGTCGCGTAAGAATTTCCCTAGGTCGTTTTTGAGTTAGGTCGCGTGACAAGTTTAAGTCGCGTCCTGTCTTGTAGGTCACAAACGAGGCTGTTGTGTTGTATTGTGTAGCTTTATGTCGTGTACATATTGTGTTGTAATTCATGTTGTAAGCCTATAAATAGGCGAGTCGTGTCATTTGTAAAAGGTTGTTGAAAATTTGAATAAAATTTGGTTTGTGCTTTGTGCCTCCTTTTTTAAATTGGTAGTCGAGTGTTATCTCCTATCTCCACTTTCGGCATTCGAATGCGCTCGAATCAACGAACGTTGAAGCCAATTCGCGGAATCAAGTGCGCTTGATCAACGCTCAAAGAATTGTAGATCTTTCTTCACGGTATCGTGCGCGATCAACGTGTCGAAGATTGCTAAAATCCGGTATCTTCGTGATCAACGGATTCGGGCCTCTTCAGGATTCTTAAATCCATCGATATATCCCCGATTCACTGATTATTTCCGCTAATCGTGTGAGATCCTGGACGGATTCGATTCACGTCGTCGAATTCACTTCCCACGCTGCATCAGTTTGGTATCAGAGCTAGATCGCAAGAAGTTCGCATTATTTGGAGACTTGGGTTTCGAGAATTTGAAGTTTGGAGATCGGATTTGCAAATTGTTGAGAAGTTTGGTGTTCATCATGTTCATCGTGAAGTTGCAACAACTTGGGAGTTTCGATCCATCTCACTTTGGATCAAAGTACGGGAAGTGTTTGAAATTTATTTTTGAGTTTGTTTGAAGTTCAATCATGCCTCCGAGATGAGCTCAACGTCATCGCAATATTAATTCTTTGTATGGAAGAGAAGAGGCCGATAAAATGGAACAACGAATCAACGAGAGTTTCACCGAGAAGTTGAATGAAGGAATTGGTCGATTAGAGAGAATGATGCTTGAAATGAATCAAAGTAGAAGAAGGGTTTCACCTGAATCGAGTCATGGGGGAAATAGAGTTTCACCACATTCAGATAGGGAGAGAAGAGAAGATCATGATCGTAGAAATGTTGACGATCGTGATAGAAATGTTGATGAACGAAATCGGAGAGATGTGGATTATCGTGATCGGAGGAATGTAGATCGAAGAAATGTTGGTGGTAGAGATATTGGTGGCCATGAACGACATTGATATGCATCAGATTTTGATGAGGAGTTTGATGGAGGAAGTGTTCATAGTCGAAATCGAAGCCAAGGAAGAAATCATTCAGAGTATGATCACAAATGGGAGTCCGGAATGAAAATTGAAATTCCAGAGTTTAAGGGTGGTATGCAGGCTGAAGAATTTCTAGATTGGTTATCTAATGTTGAAGAGAACTTTGATTTCAAGGAGGTTCCGGAAGATCGTAGAGTGAAGTTGATTGCTACTCGTTTAAGAGGGAGAGCCATGGTGTGGTGGCAGCAGACAAAACTTACACGAGAACGAACGGATGGGAAAGTCAAAGATTGTTGATTGGGAGAAAATGAAGAAATTGATGAAAGCTACATTTTTACCTTACAATTATCAATCACTCATGTATCCGAGGTTGCAAAACTTGAGGCAAGGGACGAAGACTATTAATGATTATGCTGACGAGTTTTATCAACTGATTGCTCGAAATGACATTATGGAGACAGAGGAACAACTAACTTCTAGGTTTGTTGGAGGGTTGCGAATGCAGATCCCGGATATGGTTAATATGTTTGATCCAAGATCTGTGGCGGAAGCACACCAGAAGGCGTTGGCTTGGGAGAAGCAGGGTAGGCGTGGAGGTGGAGTGTTTACAAGTTCCAATATTCAAAGCAAAGGTGTTAGTGGGAGTTCCAATGTTACTAAAGCTGTCAATAAACCAGTTGTGAATGAAGTGGCGAAGGCGAAGATTACTAACAGTTTCAAGTGTTATAACTGCCAAGAAGTGGATCATAAGAGTAACGAATATCCTAAGCCAAAGAAGAGAACGATGATAGCTGAAGTTGAAAGTGAGGATGCTGTTGAAGGGGAAGATAGTCCAGTTGAGGAGAATGAACAGGATATCGCATCAGGAGATGAATGGTGTAATCTAATGATGAGAAGGTCTTGTTTAACACCGAAACAAGAGGATGATGCTAGTTGGTTGAGCAGTAACATCTTTCAGTCGACATGCACTATATTGGGGGAAGTTTGTAAGTTTGTAAGTTTGTAATTGACGCAGGGAGTAGTGACAATATCCTTTCTACAGAAGCTGTGAGAAAATTGAAGTTGAAAACGAAAAAACATCCAAATCCTTACAAGTTAGCGTGGCTGAGAAAAGGAGGAGAGGTGAAGGTGGACAGGCGAGTTCGAGTTCCATTTTCTATTGGGAAGAAATATAAAGACGAGATTTGGTGTGATGTTGTTAAGATGGATGTTTGTCATTTGCTTTTGGGAAGACCGTGGCAGTATGATCGAGCAGTGCAGCACGACGGTCGAACCAATAGCTACAGTTTTATGTTTGAAGGCATTAAGATTATTTTAGTTCCAAAGAAGAGACAGCAGGGAGAGAGCAAGTCAGAAGAGATTGAGGAGCTTAAAGCTTTGTTGACTTTAAAGGAATTTGTTGAAGAAGTAGAGGAGAGCCCTGAAGTGTTTTTGTTGATTGGACATGAAGCTACCGAACCCGTTGAAGTTCCTGAGGAAGTAAAACCGATATTGGAAGAATTCAGTGATGTGTTTCCAGAAGAGTTACCAAAGAAGCTATCGCCTTTGAGGGATATTCAACATCAGATTGATCTTGTGCCAGGGTCAATTTTACTCACAGGCCACATTACAGGATGAGTCCTAAAGAGCATAAAGAACTAAGAAGGCAGGTGGAGGAGTTGTTAGAACAAGGGCGTGTTCAAGAGAGTTTGAGTCCAGGTGCTGTGCCAGCCTTATTGGTACCGAAGAAGGATGGGACGTGGAGGATGTGTACGGACAGTCGGGCTCTTAATAAAATCACCGTGCGATACAGATTTCCTATGCTGAGGTTTGATGATTTGATAGATCAGTTGAGTGGGGCAGTGGTATTTTCAAAGATTGACTTGAAAAGTGGATACCATCAAATTCGTATTAGACCGGGTGATGAGTGGAAGACTGCTTTCAAAACTAGGAAAGGTTTATATGAATGGTTGGTTATGCCGTTTGGTTTATCAAACGCTCCTAGTACTTTTATGAGAGTGATGAACCAGATTTTCAGACCATTTGTTGGGAAGTTCGTGGTTGTTTACTTTGATGATATTTTGATTTATAGTGGGAGTACGGAAGAGCACATCCAGCATTTGCAAGAAGTATTGTTGATTTTACGACAAAAGCAGTTTTATGCAGCAACAAAGAAGTGCGTGTTTATGACGGACAGTGTTTTATTTCTGGGGTATGTTCTGTCAAAGGAAGGTATTCAAGTGGATGAAAATAAAGTGGAAGCTGTCAAGAGTTGGCCACAGCCAAAGACAATTACTGAAGTGAGGAGTTTTCACGGATTGGTATCTTTCTATCGAAGATTCATTCCACATTTTAGCAGTGTGATGGCACCTGTAACTGATTGCATGAAAGGAAAGAAGTTTGCATGGTCAGAGGAAGCAGGGGTTGCTTTTGAGAAGGTCAAGACACTTTTGACGACAGCACTAATACTGGTACTGCCGAATTTTCAGTTGTTGTTTGAATTGCATACTGATGCTTCGAAGGTTGGAATTGGTGGAGTTTTGAGTCAGAATGGAAGACCAGTTGCTTATTTCAGTGAAAAATTATCTAGAGCCAAGATGATATATAGTACATATGATGTAGAGTTTTACGTGATTGTTCAAGCTGTGAAGCACTGGCGACATTACTTGTTTCAGAAAGAGTTTGTTCTTTACACTGATCATGAGGCGTTGAAACATCTACAAGGGCAGGACAAGATTTCAGCGAGACATGCTTCGTGGATAGCATATCTACAACAATTTACTTTCGCTGTAAAACACAAATCAGGGGTGACAAATCGTGTAGCGGATGCTTTGAGCAGGAGCAATCACTTGTTGACAACGTTGAAGGTTGAAGTGACAGGATTCGAGTTGTTGCCAGAGTTGTTTGAGGAGGATCCTTACTTTGCAAAGTTTGTTGAGAAAGTTAAGGATGGGAGTACTGATGAATTTGTATTGGTTGATGGATTCTTGTTTAAGGAGAATCGATTATGCATACCAGACTGCAGCTTAAGAATGAAGATTATCAAAGAGTTACATGACGAAGGCCATGTAGGCAGAGATCGTACATTGCAGTTGATTTCTCAATCATATTTTTGGCCGTCAATGAGAAAAGAGGTAGAGAGATTTGTGGAGAGATGTCATATCTGTCAGGTTTCGAAGGGAACAGCTACGAATGCGGGATTGTATATGCCGTTACCTGTGCCAACCAGACCATGGGTTGATATCAGCATGGATTTCGTTTTGGGCTTGCCTAGAACTCAAAGGGGGAATGATTCTATATTTGTTGTGGTGGACAGGTTTTCGAAGATGGCACATTTTATAGCCTGTAAGAAGACTGGGATGCAGTTCGAGTGGCTCAATTATTCTTTAAAGAGGTGTATCGATTGCATGGTTTACCAGAATCTATTGTTTCTGATCGAGATACTAGATTTTTATGCCATTTTTGGTTGAGTCTGTGGAAGATGGTTGGAACGAAGCTGAATTTTAGTAGCGCTTATCATCCGCAAACAGATGGGCAAACAGAGGTGGTGAATAGATCGTTAGGAAATTTGTTACGATGTCTTGTGAAAGATAACTTAAAGAGATGGGATATGAAGTTGTGTCAAGCGGAATTCGCACAAAATCATGCTGTTAACCAGAGTACAGGTTTCAGTCCATTTCAGATTGTATATTCAAACTTACCAAAAGGGCCGTTAGACTTAACGATAGTACCACAACCAAAGGGTACAGTTAAGCGGGTTGCTGATTTTGTTGATGGGTTGACAAAATGCCATAGAATTGTTCAGGAACGGTTGGAGAAGACGAATGAGAAGTATAAACAAGTGGCGGATAAGAAACGAAGAAGTGTTGTCTTCAAAGAAGGAGATTTTGTATATGCAATATTGACCAAAGATCGTTTTCCGGTTGGAACTTACAGCAAGTTAAAAGCATGAAAGATTGGTCCAGTAGAAATTTTGAAGAAGGTCAATGATAATGCGTATCGGTTAAGGTTGCTGGAAGAGGTTCATACTTCTGATGTGTTTAATGTGAAACACTTGATTCTGTATTATGCTGATGATCAAGAAAATGCGAATTCGAGGATGAATTCTTTCGTACCCAGGGAGGATGATGCAGGGGAAGCAATTACCTCGCTTCGCACCACCACCAACCTCGATCGCCATAGCCGCGACCTAAACCCATCCCCGTTTGCCGCGACCTACTCCATCCCTATATGTCGCGACCTACCACATCACCATATGCCGTGACCTAACCCTCCTACGCGACCTAACCTCCACCACAAACAAACCCTAGGTCGCGAGTTTCCCGCCTCCTTAGGTCGCAAAATCGTACGTCGCGACTCAAAGTTAGGTCGCGAACGACCTATTCCAATTCCAGTAAGTCGCGAACAACAGTAAGTCGCGAGCGACCTTCCTCTTCGCTCTTCCAGCTTGTTGCTCCTTTAGGTCGCGTTTCTGTGCCATGCTCCATTTTTTAAGTCGCGAAGGTTTCTTCGCCGTACTTCATTTTAGCTCATGTGAGGTTTGTTAAGTCGCATGAAAACACTTTTGTATAAAATTACTTAAGTCGCGTGAGAATTTCCCTAGGTCGTTTTTGAGTTAGGTCGCATGACAAGTTTAAGTCGCGTCCTGTCTTGTAGGTCACAAACGAGGCTGTTGTGTTGTATTGTGCAGCTTTATGTCGTGTACATATTGTGTTGTAATTCATGTTGTAAGCCTATAAATAGGCGAGTCGTGTCATTTGTAAAAGGTTGTTGAAAATTTGAATAAAATTTGGTTTGCGCTTTGTGCCTCCATTTTTAAATTGGTAGTCGAGTGTTATCTCCTATCTCCACTTTCGGCATTCGAATGCGCTCGAATCAACGAACATTAAAGCCAATTCACGGAATCAAGTGCGCTTGATCAACGCTCAAAGATTTGTAGATCTTTCTTCATGGTATCATGCGCGATCAACGTGTCGAAGATTGCTAAAATCCGGTATCTTCGTGATCAACGGATTTGGGCCTTTTAAGGATTCTTAAATCCATCGATTTATCCCCGATTCACCGATTATTTCCGCTAATCGTGTGAGATCCTGGACGGATTCGATTCACATCGTCGAATTCGCTTCCCACGCTGCATCATATAATTTTGGACGAAATTTGTTCTGTGTTTTTCGAGCATTATTTTATTTGAAACGGTAACTTTCAGATTCAAATTTTGAGCCAACGTCACCAGGCTATTCAATAACACATTTGATTTGGTATTCCATCTATTTAATTTGGTTTTGGACGAGACCAAATAAGTTTTCTATCTCTGCAAAACTTATCGTCTTCTCCACGAAACTGTTTTCTTAAAATCAAAAGGCGGCTTTTGAGTGCAACTGAGTCGGTTTGGTGTGTGCAAGCAAATAGATACCAAATCAGAAAGAAGAGATTGTTTTATTCAAGAGGCGGCGCCATTAGTTAGACTACTTTGCATCCCTGAGCAGAATACCGAAACCTATTCAAAACAACGACGAAGTAGACGACTCAACTAAATATCATTGTTTTCCAACATTACATGCCTGCAAACGCATGCCAGAGAACTCTCTCACAGAGCGCGCACACACTAACAGCCATGCACAGACATATATATACCACACACTTGAATCCTATGCAAAACAGTACTTCCACTCACACACACGGCAAACTATATTTTCAGAGGAAAAAAGGAAAAATTATAAGAAGTCTTGCTGTGTAAAGTTTTCATGCAGTAAGAAATGGAAAAGGAAAGAGGAATGAAAAGGAAAGAAAAAAAGCGTTGGAGAAAAATGAGCTTTTGTCCATATTTCATTCACTGGAAACAATTTGAAGAAGAACTTTTCTATAGTAGGATCACAACATATATATATATCACAAATATACATCTCATCTTCGATGATGAGGCATCCCTAAGGAAAAATATAAAAGTACGATATGTAATCCGAGATATATACCTTATATATACATATATATATATATATATATATATATATATATATATTATTAATGAGTACATACGGCTAATTTAGTGCAAAAGTGAGCTCCAAATGCGAAGCATACGCCATCCCCACCTACTAAATACTCAATAGCCAAATGAGAAACAGGTATATATGAAAGTAATATAATATACAACATATACCAATACAACAACTATACATGCCAATGCAGCAATGCAATCAAAAGCAACAATCCAACCATCAAACAAATATCATCCAACTAACATCCAACAAACCAACATCTATCCAATAAACCCATAACCAAACCAATGTACATTCAATTCTTATTAATATTAATTGAATTGATTTTCAGTTTAAATCACATCCGATCCATTTACATTGGATTAGACTAACATTCGTTTATTCATATTCAATTAGTTTACATTCACTAATTTACATTCAAGTTAGTTCATTTTCATATCAAATCAAATTCAGTTTTATTTAGATTTACTTCACTTTCAATTTGGATTCAATCGTTTTAGTTTTCAATTTTATTAGTTCAATTTCATTAATACTTAATGAATCTCTATATAATCAACTAACATCCATCTAACAGCCAATGCATATCCAACATTACCAAATTTTACTTACTCTACTTTCTTTCAATTTGGTCTAACACTTTTAATTTCAATTGGTTTAATATTCAATTGACTTTCATTCAATTTTCAATTGCTAATTCATTTTACAACTAAAGTTGAATTTCATTATATAACTCAAATTCATATTCATTTAACTACTTCAATTCATTAACTTCTTATTATTCAACTTTACTTTGCATATTCATTTTATTTATCAAAATCAACTTGATCAACATTACTTAAGTTAAATTTCATTTCACTCTCGTTTACATTTACTTTCACTATACAATTTAAGTTCATTCTAATTTAACTTTAAATTCTATTTTATTTAACTTTTACTTAAGTCAAATTTCATATCACTATTCAAATTTAGATTTTGTTTTGCTTAACAAAATTTGTTTAACCGTTTTAATAATTGGTTTTACTTACCTTTTCTCTCTTTATAAGTTATAAAACCTATTTATTCAAACTTCCAAATTTAAATTATATAATAACTTCCCCTCTAAATTTTAACCGTTTAACTTTCATTTCAATAACATATCTAATCTAGTTCAAATCTGATTCACTTTATTTAGCATTCCTTTAGTAAAATTTCAATTCATGTATTTTACTATGCTAACTCAAACTTATTTCGACTTTTCTTAAGTTAAAATCTTTATTTCATATTATAAGTTCAAATTCATTTCCCTTATATTTATCAATTTCAACTTCAGTTTTAAATTCAAATTTTTTTATCATAACAAAACTTAAATTTCAATTTACTATGATAGCAAATCAATCACACAGAAACTCGAAAATAACACCGATGATCCTGCAGACATCACCCTTATTATTTCCAGTAACAGTAGTGAATTCAATGCTTTATATTCTTTTAAAAAAAATTATAAATCACATTTACAATCATTACTTATATAATTTCACTATTCACTTCACTTATATAAGATCATTCCAAATTAATTTATCTTACGTAGAGTTATAATAATATAATCTCCTTTATCTTTGAAAGATAACTTTCAAAATCAATAGAATTCAAATTTTCAAATTCATAGTTTAAATCCATTTTATTTATAACTCATACAGTTTCATTTCTTATATATAAGATTATTTTACAATTATAAATCATTTTAATTATAATTCCATACTATATAATTCATTTGCATATATAATTTATTCTTTTACAATTGTTGTTTTTATTTAGATTATTCAAACAACTTTCTATTAACTTATATACATTTACATTTCCAAGCAACCAAACAATCAATTTGCATACACTTTAATAATTCTAGAAAAAAAATCCTTTATATATAAAACACAATCAAGGTAAAATTATTTCAATTACCCAATTTAAAAATAATACTATGTTGACTTGCCTCGTTTAAGTGTTTATAAATTGCCGTCGATAACATGGCATCTCACATACTGACCAGAATTCACAAACAACTCAACGGATAAGTAAATACAATATAAAACATTTTTACAATCACTAACAAGGAATATACAAAATATAAGCTCTGATACCAAATGTGACGACCCGCAAATCCATATCCTTTGAATCGACAATAAACCACAAATGTTCGACCTAAAAAGCACAGACTGATGGGAAGTCTGGAGAAAGAAAAGAAGAGAGAAGAAGAGAAGAGAAGAAAGAGAGAAGAGCGAACCAACAGAACAATATAGAATCTCATATTACAGCGGAAAACATATAAAATCATATCAATTATCTTTACAAAACAGAAACTATATATACATACATCAATTGGAGTAAAACAATCAACCAATAGTTATCAGCCTGGACAGTTATAACAACATGTCCTCACAATTGCTGATAATATAACAACAACAACCATAACGCGCAAAGCGGATAATCAAAACAGATACGTGTATACGAAAATGAAGATCTCCAGCTCGCTTGCTGAAACTCCAAAAGCACCAAATCTGAACCTGTAAACATACTCGTTCAAACCCGGGCATTGAAATGGAAGAACGCTCGGATCAGTCTGGTAAACCAGCATGAGAAACACACTCAACTAAATTTATTAAATTACCAAACTTTTCCTTTTCAAAACAAAAGTATCTCGTAAGACATGTCCACACATAAACACGGACATGTTATTACCTTACGATAACTAAAACCTTTCTTATCCAATCCTCTTATATTATAATAGTATCTATATACAAATAATATTAATCACAGCTGAAATTGTTACATTGGTTAAATTTCAACATATACCCCAAAATGGGTAATACAATCAAAATGGTAGGTACGTAGTGGATTTGGATTCTATACAAATGACCAGGTGAAGGGACTACCTTCCAATGGGTACACCTCTAGATGGATGTCCCGAGGCACAGAACATCTGCCCTCTGCCAACACAAGACCGACCTACATCTATAACTAGGTAGCACCGAACATGTCATCCTTCGGTCATTACCGATATTTTCTGAGGGCCCACATAGCATACAAGCCACAATAATCAGATACATGACGTCTTAGTATGTAAAGATATATCTAGAAGAAGATAATCATATCCTACTTGGAGCGATCCACTTAGCCGTGCTGCATCTAACCATGTTTCAGTCATCGGTTGATAAGGCCTGAGGTAGCGATCACCTTTCACATATCACATATCATATCACTTTGAATGCCACATGGTAATTTTCATTGACTAATAATTATCTTCCACAAAAAATACAACCCTTGAGCTCATACATCTCAAGGAGGGTGTACATATTAGAATATGTGTACAATGTCTGCTTCGAGGTAGATGCATGTACAAAAGGTCATCTGCTCATACACGGGAACATATAGGGTCTCATCTGCTCATGTACAATGTCCGCTTCCAAGTTGTAGTGTTTTATTCCGAATAAAATAAAACAGCCGTTTAATTTTACCTAAAATTAACATTAGCACCAACCAACTCCAAATTAGATCTAAAATTTATTTCTCGTCAATATGGATCCAACGCAACTTGTTTCGTTAAAAACAAACCTCGTATGAAGATGTTATGACATTTCGAAGTTTATACGGCTTATTAGATAAATCAATTTCAATTTTAATTTTAATTTTAAAACCTTTTTTCAATCTCAGCCGTATATTCCTGCATTTCACATCTGAGCAAATGTTGTGAGAAATGCAGATTACGGATCTTAAGGCTAAGATAAACACTAGAGGGGGTGAATAGTGTTTATAGGAATTATTAAATCTTTTTGAGTTTTTGTTAATTTTAACATAAATGTATGCAATATTCAGACACAAATATGATCACAGAATCAAACACAGATGCAGAAATAAAGTAAAAGCAGTCAAGGAAAGAACACATTGGATTTTATACTGGTTCGGAGTTACCCTACATCCAGTCCTGCACACAAGTAAGGATTTCCTTTCAAAAGAAATTGTATAATTACACGCTCGATTTCAAGGCAACGAGGTACACCCTCCAGATTCACAATCCTATGGGTAGAGATACTTGATTTTAGGGGCAACAAGTTTACCCAATTGATTTCCTAGGCTACAATCACACCTTTTCTAACTTGATTGATTTCCAAGGCCACAATCACACCTTTTCTCACTTGATTGATTTCCACGGCTACAATCACACCTTTTCTCGATTAATTGATTACAAGGAAGGCTATAATTCTGAATAGCACTGAGGATCTTGTTGAGATAGTGATAGAGATAGAGAATCAAACCAGAGATAATCTAGTTAGAATCAATATTGATTTCGGCAGAGTAATGGTAGGAATGTACGCAAAGAAATGTGGAAGAAGAAGAGAAATGAAAACCAGAAAATATGATGAAAATTCATTGAAAACAACCCTTATTTATAGAAGAACAACAGCCATGTCCATTCGCGAAGAGTATAATGAATACACACTTCTTTTGAAATTTAAATTTTGAAATTAACTGACACTATATTGACATGGGTATGTTGAGTATGTCGACATCCCAAAGAAAATTTTGGTGGTTTGTTTTTCTTTGAAAAATAACGTTTATCTTATATTAAAACTATTTTAAACTTTTATAAATATACTTAACCATAGTTAAAATACATAAATAAATATAGAGAATAATATATAAAATTTTACTATAATTTTATATTTAAATCTAAGTATAAATGTATTATTATTAAAGACGGTTTTAAAAATAAGGATAATTTGATTTTGAAAATAAAGATTATTTTGAGGCTAAAATTATTTAAAATCAGGATAGATGTTTTTGATTCTTCTAGAAGGAAGGTTTTGAAATCATTTTGAAAACAAGATAATTCTGTAAAATCATTTGAAAAAAGTGAGCGGGTACAAAATAATGTTCCACTATATTTTCATAGGTTCCATCCTACTTAAGGTTCCATCCCTTTAACGGGCTCGAAGTGGATTCCATTCCACGAATAAATTGGATTTAAGATGCCAGTGCTTTTCTAGAAGTTTTAACAAAATTCCTAATTAAAAAATAAATTACTTGAAATCTTGAACTCTTGATATTCTTGATACTCATGAGTCTTCAATCTTGATATCTTGAATCTCTATACTGTACAGTCTTCATTCTTGGTACCTACATGGTTAAATCCTGCATATACATATATTTCTAAACTATAATGTTAGTATTTATATTTTATAATCTTATTCTAAGGTTATTGTCATCAAAACCATCATCTCATGGACTAACAATCTTCCCCTTTTTGATGATGACAACCTTTGTTTATAAAATATTACTTCTATCCTAATAGTTCCCCCTTAATCTGTGCCTAACTATCCTATTTTATACTTCTCCCCCTTTGTCATCAACAAAAAAATAACTCCAAACTGTATAACTCCCCCTCGATCTTGTACTAAAGCACCTGCATTAATAAACTATACAATTGAGTATATAATAGATAGATTAAGAGATAATTATACTGATAGACATCATAATTATTAAAGATCATATAAATATCAATGCATATTTATACATGTTTTTCACACCAAATATCAATCCAAATAAAATCAATTCAAATCAAATCAAATCAAATCAAACAATTCAAATCAATCGAACCAAATCAAACAAACCAATCAAATCAAACATTACGAGGAACTTCAACCCATCCTTCTTCTCCAAATATAGGGTCTGCTTTAATGGCATTCCAATTTTCGTTATCATTAGCGAGAGAGACTGGAGGATGTGCTTCGTTATCATCCTTGCGCAGGGAGGAAATCATCCATCGTATTGCATCGAAATGGCTTTCTTGCTCTTTATTCATCTGCATTTGACTCAATTCTAAGTGTCGCTGGTTACGAAGAATGAATGAAAGAATATTCTTAAAAGAATTAAGAGTTTCTTCAAGATTCTCGGATAAATTATGAATTGGATTGGCCATATGCGAGTTTGTGAGAAGAATGAGAAACAAAGTGTGTAATGACCCTCCATTTCGTACCATTCAAATCGACAATAATCCACACATGTCAGACTTGAATGATGCGAAATAACAGATTGTAAATAAATTTGGAGCAAATGAAATCAAATACACAAAATCACAGACACAGAACAATCAAAATAACTCGCAGCGGAATATAAAAATAACATAGTAGTTCATGAAGCTACTATAACAGAGTCTCAAACCAAATACATAATACAGTCTGAAAACAACATAATAGAAATCCCAAATACATAGAAGTTAACTAATACATGAGATAAACTAGAACAGCTGAAACAGAAGTAGATATAAATGTAGATAAGTAGAAACTCCAGCAATGACCAGCTCCTGAAAGAGAATCCAAAGCTGTGAATACCCAGGTTGACCCGAGCGTAAAGCAAAACACAAAACACTCGAGTCAGGACAATATATACTTATATAATGTAAACCAACTCAAGTGAACTGTAATAAGGAACAAGTAACTTAAAGGATGTCTGGGACCGCCCATCCTCTAAGGATTCGTCAAACTATTTACTATATAGTAAAATTGCGTATTATAATAATGTCTACAGTAAAGTAAACATACATTTAAATAGCGTTACGGGCTACCCATATCACCCTTCACGCATAATAGTCCTAGTAGTCCGTCGAGTATCAGCATATCTCCAGATCGGGAGACTACCCTAAGTACTTCATGGGCTACGGGAGAAAAAACAAACTCGTAGTAAAGGCTCGGTATGGTAGGTGACACGGAACACAAGGCAATGCCACGGTAGATATACCAATTACGCACACGGGCTGGTGGTAACGCAGCAGCCACATACGCCCACCCCAAACAACACTCCAAATCAAGGGGTGCACCTAATCGATCACAATAGTAATAGAATGGTATCGAAGAAGTGTGTCCAGCCAGAGGTGCAATCTCCTTTGGCCCGAGATTGCTCCTTTTTTAGCCACTTTAAGCTAACTCACGGGAGTTAGGTCCACGTAAAGTACCTTAGGAACGTCGTCACCATCCTACTTCATTCTGGAATCTCCACCGCGTATACGGTTGTTAAAGTGGTTTTCGGTATCGATAGAGAGTTTGTCCATATCCGATCCCGGTCTCTTTAACAACCGATCGTTATTATAACCCGTAGTTATAATTTAAAAAATGGTATTTATTTCTCAAAAATCAAATATCATATAACAATTTAATATCCTTTCAAATCTATTTCAAAATATCAAACTTATCATTTCATCTCAAAACCATATTCATATTATTCAATTTAAAACACCATTTCAAATTACATTTCAAAAATAGTTTATATTTCAAATCGAGTTACATCATTTAAATCATTAAAATGAAGTTATTACATTTAGTAATTAAATTATTAAATTTTCAAAATTTTAAACTTTTCAAAGTTCATCATTCACTTAATTTTATCAAACGGTGAAAATTCATCTTTCGTAGCATTTAGAAAACGCTACGGAAAGTTACATTCAAAACAGTTCAATTTAACAAAAGACAGCATTTAAAAATGTTGTAATAGTGTTGCATTAGTTTCAAATAAAACTTAGTTGAATTCAACAAATATATCACTTACAAAAATGCCATAATAGCCTTTAATTAAATTAAGCCATTTAGTTCATTTACATCAACTATAGCATTTACAAATGTTGTATTATAATTTACATTAGAATTAATAGCATTTCAAAAATGCAGTTAATTAACTTCAAATGTTCAATATAATTTCACAAACAGTTATATTTTTATTTAAATCATTTTTAACTTATAAAATCATATAATTTCACTTTTATAATCATCATTTAATTTTCCTTAAATTCATGATTTTATAAAGTTAAATTTCCATTCAAAAATCTAGATTTAATAATAATTCACTTATTAAATTCCAACATTCAATTTTAAATTCATTAAATTAAATTTTAACTTAAGATTAAATTTTCAAAGATAACTTAATTTCATTTTTATTTACTTAACTTAAAATTTACTTTTAAGCCAAATTCACAAATTCCCAATTTTAGTTATATTTCAAAATTTCAACTTAATTATTCATTTATTTGACAATTTGACTTTATTCAAAAATCATAATATCTTATAAAAGTCATTTTAAATTCATTTAAATTCAAAATATCATAAATTTATCATATTTTCGTAATTTATTTAAATTCCAATTATCACCAAATTAAAATTTCCAAAATAACTTACATTTCAAATTTTCTAACTTTTCCATAATTTATTTAACTTACAAATTTTCAGAAAATCGATAATACTTTACAAAAATAATTTTTAATTAAGTTTAAATCAAAATATTATAATATTTACATTTCTAAAATATTTTAAAAAGTTTAGAAAAACATATTTTAACTACGGGTCTGTATAAAATTTACTACTCTAGGTAAAGTGATACGGGTAATGTATCATTTCAACCCGTAATTTACAAAGAAAACCTGGGTTTTATCATTTCAAACCCGCAGTCCCAAGTAAATGAAATAATTTGAGAATCGCTCAGGCCTATCATTTCAGCCCATAACAATTTTTCCTTATTCTAAAGTCCGTTCTGGTATGTATCATTTAAACCCATAGTGATTCTAATCTAAAGGGAACTTGCAGTGTGATAAACTGATAAAAATAACAGAACAGCATAATATAACAGTAACATATGATATAATAGGTGTTTAAACATGGGTGAACATCATATAATCATAACATAGCAGATGTAGTATGGTTATGCATTTTACAGATTCATAAGTGGTCAATTTACTAGTTATATAGGCACAAATTGTCAGGTGAGAATAACCCATTGGTTTAGCTGGAGATGACAACTGAAACACACAAAAGAGAGCACGATAGCACGACATGATTCGAGTGGGAGAGCCATAGATCAATTCCCTTGAAAACAATTCAAACAAAAACAATATAACAACTATAAGCTTCCAAACCAAAAATACGATAACTATGCTAGAATTAACTGCATAAATCAAAGCAGAAATGCTTTGCACTTGCTTCCAGCATACTTTAGGTTCGGCCATAGGTTGAATACAGGTCTAAGACAAGGGTCTGGATCTGGTTGTGGGTGGATATGGGTCGGCCTACATGGTTTGAAGATGGTGCAAAGGAGGTCATGCATGAAACAACACTACACAACAACATACATGGTTTTCAATGCAAAGTAAAGCTCGGCCAAGGCCACAAGGGGCACGGCCATCACTGGTGCGGTCAAGATAGGACATGGAAGAGGTGTGTCAGGTTGGCTGGAGGTGGTGGTGGTGGAGTAGGTAGCGGCTAAGGGGGTGATGAAGTGGTGGAAGGTTTTTTATGCTCGGCTATGGGTATATAGTTGAAGTTTTGTGAATTTTGTGGTGGATAATCAAACAATGGAGGCTCGACCTGGGGTTGTCCAGAGAGGAGGACGTGATGGTGACATGCTCAGGTGGTCGTGGAGGCAGCATGGCTGATGGAGGAGGATGGCCGAACCTAAAGGAAGAAGACACAAGTGCAAATCAAATCAAAGAGAAGAGAACAATAAAAGTGAAAAAAAAGAAAAGAAGTTTACCAATTTTTTTCACAAGCTACGGAGGCCGAAATTTTTTTCAAGAATGAGAAAAAAATTTATGTGAATGAGAAATGAGGTAGGTGGCTGAAGAAATGAAGCGATATGGCCAATTGAATGAAAAGTTATGTTGAAATGTGAAAATGTGAGAATATAAAAGGTCTTAGGAAACAAAAAGCCACAAACCTTTTCAAATTTCTCTATTTTATTTTTATAAACTTAACTAACTGAAAATACTTATAAGTTCAGTTAAAATTCGAAAATATAAGAAAAAAACAAAATATAAATAAATAAATAAATATTAAATATATATGATTGCAATAAGAAAATAGCACGAAAAATGAAAACTAGTCAAGAAAATTTGAAAATAAACAGAATGAACTTTGGAAAATTTATATAGACTTGGAAAATATTTATACATAAAGATAAGAACATAAAATAAAAATACATTCACAACAATAAATAAATATAATTTAATTAAATATAATTTAAATGAAGAAAATAGCAGAAAAATAGAAACTAGCCTTTAAAAATAGGAAATAAATGCAATAAATTTTGGAAAAATTCTATTATCACTTTAAAAATATTTAGAAATGATATCTCACAAGTAAAACAAATTTAAAATAATTTCAAAATGAAAGAAAGTCAAATTTAAATTATATTCAAAAATCTAGGGTTGTTACACTCTCCCCCACTTAAATCTTTTCATCCTCAAAAAGAACGACAAGGAAAATAAAAGAAACAAGGTAGAAAAACAAAATAGTACCTGAAACGAATAATTCCGGATTCGAAGCACAAATGCGCTCCTCCGTTTCCTAGGTACAATCTCGATCGTCGGTACTCCACTGTACTTTGATCGGATTAACAGATTTCTTTCTGAGCTGCTTTGTACCTCTGTCAACAATACGAAGTGGCTTCCTCTCAACAGTCAGATTAGGCTCAATATCCAAACTATCAAGAACAGAAGGCTAGACAATAAAAGATGGATCATGAAGATGACGACTAAGATGAGAGACATGGAATAAATCATGCACTCTAGAAAGCTTCTCGGGTAAATCCAGGCGATAATACAAAGAACCCACTCTTTCCACAATGTAGAAAGGACCAATGAATTTAGGAGAAAGCTTCCCTCTATGACCAAAACGAATGACATTCCTGAAGGAAGAAAGCTTAAGGAACACCTGATCACAAACAGAAAATTCCAAATTTCGCCTACGCCTATCAGCATATTTCTTCTGCCTACCCTGAGCGGCTCTCAACCTCTTCTTAATCTCTTTAACTTTCTCATAAGCTTCCAAAATAACATCAGGACCAAGAACCATACGATTACCGGATTCAATCTAGCAAGATGGGGATCTACAAGGTCGTCCGTATAGAGTAGCATACGGAGACATTTTGAGACTGGCATGAATGCAAATATGGAATGAGATAGATAAAAGATTAAGAATAGACTGAAAAACAAAAGATAAGATTATACCTGATAACTATTATTGTAGGTAAATTCGGCAAGATGGAGATAATCTTCCCAAGATCCTCCATAATCAAGCACACAAGCACGAAGAAGATCCTTGAGAACCTGATTCACTCTTTCTGCTTAACCGTCGGTCTGTGGATGGTAAGCAGTGCTCAGATTCAAACGAGTACCCAGAGATTCCTGAAAAGCCTTCCAAAACTGACTGGTGAAGATAGGGTCATGATCACAAACAATGCTGAGAGGAACACCGTGGAGACGAACAATCTCTCTCATGTAGATCTCAGATAAGCTAGAAGCAGAACGAGTAGACTTGATCGGAATAAAATGAGCGGACTTGGTCAGTCTATCAACAATAACACAGATACTCTCATTACCTCTCCGAGTCCTCGGTAAACCATCGATGAAATCCATGGAAACCTGTTCCCACTTCCAATTGGGAATCTGAAGGGGCTGTAGCAAACCAGGGGTCTTCTGGTGATCGGCTTTGACTTGCTGACAAGTCGAACTCCGACTAACAAAGATAGAGATATCCCTCTTCATCCCCTTCCACCAATAAAGCTTCTTCATATCCTGGTACATCTTTGACACACCAGGATGAATAGAAAGCCTGGATCGGTGATTCTCCTGAAGCAACTCCAGCCTCAAACCATCAACATTCGGGACACAAATCCTGCCATTAATCCTCAAAATCCCTCTATCATCAATCTGAGCTCCACTACTACCACCACTACTACCAACCCTGCTACGAACACTCTCCTTCATCAATCTAAGCATCTCATCCTCATCCTACTTAGCCATAATACAATACAGAAGAGGAGAAGAAGAAACAGCAAGCTGACACAACAAAGCCATCTTCCGACTCAGAGCATCGGCCACAACATTAGCTTTACCGGGAGTATAGCTAATATCGAGGTTGTAAGAAGCCAGAAACTCAAGCCAACGAACTTGCCTCTGATTCAAATCCTTCTGGGAAAAGATATATCTCAGAGGCTGATGATCGGTGAAAAGCTCAAACTTGGTTCCAAGAAGATGATGCCTCCAAAGCTTCAAAGCAAAGACAACAGCAAGCAACTCTAAATCATGAGCAGCATAATTTGCCTCTTAGGTTTTCAACTGACGGCTGGCATAGGCAATAACTGTAACGGCCCGGATTTTTCTAACACTGAAATTCCATATAGTTATGAAAAAGAAGAAAGAGATAGAAGAAGAAGAACAGAAACATCAACAACTCACATTCGCAGTGGATAAAATATAATGATAAATAACAGTTTACAGAAAAATACTATATCTGTTGATTACATTTAATATACATCAGAGTTACACATATATACAGACACTGAATATATACAATTATCATGTCTCGGATTAACGATAATATAAACACAGCGGAAATATTCTATACGCTCTTGCCATCCAGCTCGTCTCCTGAGCTCTAGAACGTACCTACCTGAAAATATGTAATACTCGGTCTGACCCGAGAATTACACCAAAGTAACACCCGGGTTAGGCTGGAAACCAGCGTGAGTAAACCCAACTAACATGGAATACCAAGCAACCAACTTATATAAACCCGGGGTAACTTATATCAATTTAACCAATCACAATTTTCTATAGACAACATTTTATTCCACATATAAAATTCTAAGTACCCAACTTAGATAGAATAATCCAATTCACTTAAATCATTACATTCCTGCCTATTGATTTCACAAATCAATTTATAAAAATTCGAAGTGGGTTCGGGTATTTCCTAATACCCGACCCCGGTCTCTTCGAATCCATTGTCGCTTAAACCCAAGTTATACAATTAAATACAATTCAACTTTAATTACTGAATAACACTTTTACACAGCAATTCTTAATTGATAGATAATCACATTATCACCATCCATCCAACATACCATATCACAAACAAATCATATCAGAGAAATCATCCAATTCAAAACATTTACAATATTCAATCATTAGTAAGCAAGATTTGATTATTTCCCTTTATTACATTAATAAACGATCCTCTAATTATTTCCATTAGTTAATTATTCGTAAAAATTTCATCTGATAATTAACCTTTAATTTAATTACATTCATTTAATCAATCTTGATTAATCCCTATCAGAAATTATATATTCTAATTTACTCCATCAAATTAAACCAACTCCTCGATTAATTATATTAATTAATCCTTTAATTAAACTGAGTAATTATCACTTAATTCCTTCCACTGAGTAATTACTCTTTAATTACTTCTCGTCAAGTAATTACCCATTCATTTATTACATCCTAAATATCCATTAATTACTTCACTAAGTAATTACACTTCATTTATTACATTTATTCATAATTAATTATTCAAATTAATTATTCAAAAATCATTTTCATTGATTAATGATCCTATATTTAATCACACTCATCAATTAACTAACCCCTAAATAACTTCCTTAATTTATCAATCCTTTAAGTAATTAATTCTCAATTAATTTCTTAACTATCCAAAATTTAGTAATTATTCTTTAATTAACATCTTAATTATTTAAAGGTAAACATCTTAACTTCAATTACTTACTTATTTATATCATTTGAATTCAATTAATTAAATACTAGAAATCACATAAAACCTTAATTTACTTATCTTAATTAACTAACAAATAAGTAAATATTTCCCAAGCAAAACAATTTAAATTCAAAATTTATTACTAGAAAACCTTTGTAATAAATTATTTTGGAAACTCGAACAACATCTTTTAAAGTAAAACCCGAGCCAACACAACAAACTCACGTCACTCCCTTCGAGTATCACACGAATACGCTGCTCGCTCCAGCTTCAAGTTAAACATCTTCCACTTCGAACAAAACTAATGAGAACATAACTCCTTCATCAACATCACATTGAATCACAGGCACGAAGGCCACATGCACGTGCACAAGTCAACCACAGCGTCGCCACTTCCGGCAACTCGCTCCACATATCTACGATCGTCCCAACGTTCGACCCAATCTTCGAATCAACGCCACGAAACACTAAGGGAAAATTGAAACTTCCAGTCAAAACTTGAACACTCGACCCCACCGAAATCCTCCTCGACACGGCCATCCCGACCACCAGAGTCGCCGTGCCTTCACCTACGCCTACCCCCACATCTCAGCCACGTCCCCTTCAAATCCGGTCAAACTCGATACAACGCAGAACCCACGACATCGAAATTTCCATAGCTAGTTAAAACTAGGGTTAACAACTCAAATGAACTATCGCCGACGCCACGGCGACCTACCCAACTCCTTGACATTTTTCCCAGCCTCAACGATCTCCAGGCTAGCTCCAAGCGAAACCCCAACCTCCAAAGTCTTCCCAGTCACCAGAACTTGGTCGAAAATCGAAAACTGATCATTCCCAAATTGTAAACTCAGTACCAAACTAAAACTCATGAAACTTGTATTAAAAATCAAGTTTTCCAGAGTTCATTCCAGTTACATTCTTGAATTTACAAATCTAATTGTTTAAATTTTTCATCATATTTGAAAAAAAGTCTACTGTTTACTGATTACTGAAAAATGTTAAACATATATTACTTAACTTATTTTAATAACCAAAATCTCATCTACACAAACTTCTTTTGTTTTAGAATTTAAATTCTAATAACACATAGATAAGGAGTTGATTTAATTTTGCTTTGTTTTTAACTCTGCAGTCTAAACAGAGAAGGACAGGTTTACATCAGTATATATGTAGAATAGATACACACATATATGCAGAGCTTCATGCAAATATATATATATACACATCCAGGAGCACAGATTTAAACCTACTTAAGATTTTAAAATATATGGAATTACTCACCAAACATGCAGAGGACAGAGAACTATATTTATTTCCAGGCTCTTGAATTTCCAGACATGTAGATCAGTAGCTCTTTATTAAATCTTCTTTTGCTTGTTAAAATTTAAATCTTGTTTCTTGATGTTTTAATTAACTTGAAGAATTGAACTGTTGTTGCTTTCTTGCCTTTGTTTTCTTGCTTCAGATTTGGTTTCCATATTTAAATTTTCAGCTTCACTTTTCTTATTTCTGGTTTGATTAAATTTCCAGTATTTTGTCTACTGGTTTGTTGCAAGCTTTGTGTGTGTGTGTGTGTGTGTGTGTGTGTGTGTGTGTATTTTAGATTTGAATGTTCTCTAATGATATAAACTTGATAAAGATATGTGTAGTTATATGTAGAAAAGTGGCTGCCTTCTACAGCAAGCTTTTGTTTATATATTTTTTTCTTTTGTCAGCAATACCTTACAAGATTTTTATATGGAGGCTGAGTTGATTTTCTGCAATTTGAATTAACAAAAGGTTGTGGTAATTAAATGCATATGTCTATGTCTTCAAATATGTTTACACCTAATTAATAATGACTGATATTTGTATGTGAGTATGCATTTGCAGGTAGACAAAGTTTGTGTATGAAGATAGTTTGTATAAAAATATTTGTCTTTTTGCTTGATTCATATACAAATGTTTGACTTATTAACTTCTAGCTTGAACTTCAATATACATGTTTTGTCTGGTTTACTTCTATACACTTGTGCTTTATTTTATTCTATACTTTGTGCTTATTTTATTTTATGCTTCCAAATTTACAGTTTTTGTTGTATGCTTGCTCATTCATTTTAATCCTATTTGTATGTTAACTATCAATGTTTTAAATTAGATTCCTAAGTTTGACTTACTTATATTTATATTTTATACTGATAGAATTTTGTTTTATTTCAACATTATGATCTATATATAATATTTACCAAATGTAATAAAAGTAAATTATTTTAATTCAATTATATAAGATAAGTTATATCGTAGATATTATTGAGATATTTTATTTTAAATTTCCGAAATCAAATTTCCTTTTTTTTTAAATACAAATTCATACATATAAATGGCAATTATTCCAAAAGTCATATTCATTTTAAAATGATAAGTTTACTCTTTATTTAAATTAGATTAAATATTTATTGAAATAATAGGGCCAAAATCCAGGGTCATCACATTCCTCCCCCCTTTGAATCTTTTCGTCCTCGAAAAGGAACGAAGCCAGATTCATTAAAATGCTTAAAATCATATAATTTTTCTTTGATCACTTTTAAACTACTTTAAAAATCTATATAATATTTCTAAAATAGTTTTTTACAAGATACTTTTATAACTCGATGTTTCAACAAGTCCATCATTATCCTCACAGAATTTCGGTCAAACGTTGATCAGGCGTACAACTGAAAATCTATAAGTGCTTGGCCGACCCGTTTCCAACATCTAGTGAAAATACTTGTGAAAATAATTTTATTGAAAATATAGAAAACAGTTTTTGAAATTAGAGGATATATTTGGTGAGAATGCTCTGGAAATCATCACCCCTATCCATGGTCGCAGTTAACCCGATGGTTACGTTGCCATCCCGACAAAATCCATAGATAATTGTAGGCCTCCGCTCCCCTCGATTACACCATGGAACCCACGACAGATCGCAGCTACAACAGGGGTTACGTAGCTATCACATCAAAAACCCATATAACCGTAGGCATCAGCGCCATCGAATTTCGCTGTCAAAAATGAAACTTCTCCATTCCACTTGACCATAGATCGCAGTCTACCGATGTTGCGTTGCCTTCCTGGCAAAATCAAGTGTAGACTGTTCGCACTCATCCACCACACGATTTCGCTATGGTCCCCACAGTAGATCGCAGCGACATCGAGTTACATTGTCGTCATACCATAACCCAAATGCCTCTGTAGGCATCAACACCATCGACTTGCGCTGCCCAATAATCCTCAGGAACTAGTTTTGTCCGGACTCCTCACAGGATCAACTTTAGAACCCCCACTTGGGGCTTAAGGCAGCACCACCCGGTGGCACTCCTGAGAAGTTCATTTCAAGGGAGCGCCTTTTTCCCCAGAGCCATCATCAAAATATTTTATACTATACACATATAGTATCTTCAAATCATACACCTAGTATGATATCATACAAAGCTCCTTTACACAAAATCGATTATCCCAAAATCGATAATTCTCAAACTAGGCTTTCCAAATTCAATATTGATTTTACCCAAAAATCAAAAGCCTTTTCAAATCCAAAGGTTCCCAAAACCTTTTCCAAAATCCTCATAAGATCCTTTATATATATATATATAGATATATATAATTTTAAAAACTTTGGATCATTTCAAACTTGTATAAGACCCTTTTATACTTCAAACACTTTCAAAAATATTTTCTTCTGGCCATAGATTTATAAGGGGAGTTTTATCTCATATAATAAAGATATATAGCTTCATTTATTCAAAATCAAATATTCAAATTTGACTTCTCTTTCCAATATCAATTTCATTCAAATCCGCACGATGTACACTTATCATTCGTACGTTATACCAATCTGGTCGCTCACTCGATCACACAATTTCACTTCCGAACTAGTATCGTCCACCCGACTTCCTAGTGCGGACACTGATTAGGTTTCTTGATTAGAAACCGTCATTCTCCTTGCATAGCCATAACTATGATAGAGAATATCCAGAACCAATCAACAATCCATATCCAGGTTTGCCATCGAAAATCGAGTGAAAAATCCCAACTCGGATCGATAAACTATCTCGAAATTCTGTGCTCGAATCTGGATCAAATCACTATGCGAACAGGATAATACACGTACATCCTACGTATTTATCTTCATTGATTATTAGCCAAATCAATTTCCATTTCTATTCACAAATGCCTCAATTCCATTGAATTATCGCTCTGATACTTAGCTTAGTTGGGTATTTAATCAATAACAATTGGAACTCCGACCAGTTTAGAAAATAGCTGGATAATTGAAAAATAGGTAAGTAGTTGAAAAATAATTATTAGTTTGCAAAATAGTTGTAAAATAGTTAACTAATTGTAAAATAGTTGAAAAATGGTTAAATAGTTTCAGAGATTTTAGATAATTGTAAAATAGTTGTAAAATAGAAATTAGTTTGTGAAATAGTTGAAAAATAGTAATTAGTTTAGGAAACAGTTGAAAATTGGTTAAATAGCTTCAAAAATAATTGTAAAACAAGTATAAAATAATTTGGCTTTAAGAAAGAAAGATTGTATATATTTAATAGCTTAGAAAAATAAGTTTATATTAAATCAATTTATATTGAAAATAGTCCATAGTCAAAACTGTTCACTTTTCCAGTTTCCAATTCAAATTTAAATAACTTTAATTTCCACTGAAATTGGTTTAACCCAATTTAGGTTGAATTAATTCTCAATTTCTTTCCCAATCCAAATCAAATTCCATTTGATTTTAAATATATTCAACTATAATTACAATCCCAAGTTATTGCAATCACTTTGGACTGATATCCATTCAATTTGAATCCACTTAAATTTCAATCATTTCAATTCAACCCCAATTTTCCATTTGAATTTTTAAACTTATACACCTTCAGTCTTAAATCCAATTAATTCAAATCAGATTCAATTTGGACTAATTCAATTTCAATCTCAAATTTTAAACCATCTCAAATTATATACATTCGAGTTAAATTCTCAAAGGTTGGTTTAACCCTTTAAATCAAGTTAATCTTTATTAATTTTATTTTTATTTTAAATCAACCATCCGAATCTTTATACAATTAAATCCTGAGTCTAATTTCCAAAATTCGATTGTAAATTATCTTTACTTATGTATTTCAAGGTTCAAATAAGAGTACAATACAGTTTTATTTTAAAATTTTGATTTATTACTAAATTTTATCTTCCAATTTGAAGCCAGTTCTTAAACAATTTTAATTTACAGATTCAATTATTCAAATTTTTAATTCAAAGTAATTCCATACCCTTTATTTCATATTAAAGTTAAATTTTCCTTTTATCTCAATATTGGATATATTACTACACTTTATTCCTTATTCATTTAAAACAAATCTAATTTACAATTTAAAGATTATTAATAACTATAGGATGATATCATCCAAGTTATTTTAAAACATCCATTAATTTTCAATTTCCATATCTCAAACCCATTTTGAGATCGCACAAACTCCCAATTCAAATTACCACTTAACTTTCCAAGTTCAATTCCAATTTCATCTTGAAATTTCCAATTCAAGTTGTTCATTCAAACTTATTTAACTTCTCCCAAAGTTAAATTTCAATTTACTTATTCCAATCAACATTACTCAATTTGAATTCCCACTTCAAATTTCAAAATTCTTTCTCTCTTATAAGTTCAAAACTTATATCACTTTGGGTTTTTACATCACTCTTCAGGGAAAATCAAAACTCAACACCTTAGAGTGTATTTCAAATTATCTTTGATATCATGTATATCCATTCATATATACATATTTATTTCTTGGCCCTCCCAGCCATGTTTTAAAATTTTAAACCACCTTTGGTTTTAAATTCAGGTCCAATCTTCAAACAACCCATTGTTTGCAACAAGTCTCTTTTATTCAAATAATATTTATTTATCCTTTTTAGCACTTTGAAACAAATTTCAAATTCAAATTTTAAATTTCACAATTTAAGTATCTTGAATTTCAATTTATAAGTCATACTTTATCTAATGTTTACTCCTTTAAAATTCCATTTTCTTACTCATTAATACACATTTTATTTATCATTTATGATAATAACCAAAATTATCATATCCAAACCATCCGTTATCATCTTATTCTGAATTACTTTTCCAATTCGAGATTTCAATTTCAGTTCGAATCCATTTCAAACTTATCTTTATTTAATTTCAGTTTGGATGTATTTCTTTTAACATTTAGTTTAATTCCAATAATTTAACAACCAATTACCTTAATATTTATTAGAAAGAAATATTGCTTTATATATCAAATATAATCTGATATAAAATCATTTAAAAACCTTATATAAGAAAAATAACAAGTACGCTCTCATACATATATATACTCTTAACTCATTCTAGAGTACTACAGTCTCTATTTAATGAGTAACTTCCACCAGAGCCAAGGTTCTCGCTTAACCTTTCAGCTCTGATACCAAATGTAACGGCCCGGAATTTTCTAACCCGAAAATCCAGATAGTTATGAAAAAGAAGAAAGAGATAGAAGAAGAAGAATAGAAACATCAAAAACTCACATTCGCAGCGGATAAAATATAATAATAAATAACAGTTTACAGAAAAATACTATATCTGTTGATTACATTTAATATACATCAGATTTACACATATATACAGACACTGAATATATACAATTATCATGTCTCGGATTAACGATAATATAAACACAGCGGAAATATTCTATACGCTCTTGCCATCCAGCTCGTCTCTTGAGCTCCAGAACGTACCTACCTGAAAATCTGTAATACTCGGTCTGACCCGAGCATTACACCAAAGTAACACCCGGGTCAGGCTGGAAACCAGCGTGAGTAAACCCAACTAACATGGAATACCAAGCAACCAACTTATATAAACCCAGGGTAACTTATATCAATTTAACCAATTACAATTTGCTATAGACAACATTTTATTCCACATATAAATTTCTAAGTACCCAACTTAGATAGAATAATCCAATTCAATTAAATCATTACATTCCTGCCTATTGATTTCACAAATCAATTTATAAAAATTCGAAGTGGGTTCGGGTATTTCCTAAAACCCGACCCCGGCCTCTTCGAATCCAATGTCACTTAAACCCAAGTTATACAATTAAATACAATTCAACTTTAATTACTGAATAACACTTTTACACAGCAATTCGTAATTGATAGATAATCACATTATCACCATCCATCCAACATACCATATCACAAACAAATCATATCAGAGAAATCATCCAATTCAAAACATTTACAACATTCAATCATTAGTAAGCAAGATTTGATTATTTCCCTTTATTACATTAGTAAACGATCCTCTAATTATTTCCATTAATTAATTATTCATAAAAATTTCATCTGATAATTAACCTTTAATTTAATTACATTCATTTAATCAATCTTGATTAATCCCTATCAGAAATTAAATATTCTAATTTACTCCATCAATTTAAACCAACTCCTCGATTAATTATATTAATTAATCCTTTAATTACACTATGTAATTATCACTTAATTCCTTCCACCGAGTAATTACTCTTTAATTACTTCTCATCAAGTAATTACCCATTCATTTATTACATCCTAAATATCCATTAATTACTTCACTAAGTAATTACACTTCATTTATTACATTTATTCATAATTAATTATTCAAATTAATTATTCAAAAATCATTTTCATTGATTAATGATCCTGTATTTAATCACACTCATCAATTAACTAACCCCTAAATAACTTCCTTAATTTATCAATCCTTTAAGTAATTAATTCTCAATTAATTTCTTAACTATCCAAAATTTAGTAATTATTCTTTAATTAACATCTTAATTATTTAAAGGTAAACATCTTAACTTCAATTACTTACTTATTTATATCATATGAATTCAATTAATTAAATACTAGAAATCACATAAAACCTTTATTTACTTATCTTAATTAACTAACAAATAAGTAAATATTTCCCAAGCAAAACAATTTAAATTCAAAATTTATTACTAGAAAACCTTTGTAATAGATTATTTTGGAAACTCAAACAACATCTTTTAAAGTAAAACCCGAGCCAACCCAACAAACTCACGTCACTCCCTTCGAGTATCACGCGAATACGCTGCTCGTTCTAGCTTCAAGTTAAACATCTTCCACTTCGAACAAAACTAATGAGAACATAAATCCTTCATCAACATCACATTAAATCACAGGCACGAAGGCCAAGTGCACGTGCACAAGTCATCCACGGCGTTGCCACTTCCGGCAACTCGCTCCACACATCGACGATCGTCCCAATGTTCGACCCAATCTTCGAATCAACGCCACGAAGCACTAAAGGAAAATTGAAACTTCCAGTCAAAACTGGAACACTCGACCCCATCGAAATCCTCCTCGACACGGCCATCCCGACCACCAGAGCCGCCGCTCCTTCACCTACGCCTACCTCCACATCTCAGCCACGTCCCCTTCAAATCCGGTCGAACTCGATACAATGCAGAACCCATGACATCGAAATTTCCATAGCTAGTTAAAACTAGGGTTAACAACCCAAATGAACTATCGCCGATGCCACGGCGACCTACCCAATTCCTTGACATTTTTCCCAGCCTCAGCGATCGCCAGGCTAGCTCCAAGCGAAACCCCAACCTCCAAAGTCTTCCTAGTCACCAGAACTTGGTCGAAAATCGAAAACTGATCATCCCCAAATTGTAAACTCAGTACCAAACTAAAACTCATGAAACTTGTATTAAAAATCAAGTTTTCCAGAGTTCATTCCAGTTACATTCTTGAATTTACAAATCTAATTATTTAATTTTTCATCAAATTTGGAAAAAAGTCTACTGTTTACTGATTACTGAAAAATGTTAAACGTATATTACTTAACTTATTTTAAAAACCAAAATCTCATCTACACAAACTTCTTTTGTTTTAGAATTCAAATTCTAATAACACATAGATAAGGAGTTGATTTAATTTTGCTTTGTTTTTAACTCTACAGTCTAAACAGAGAAGGACAGGTTTACATCAGTATATATATAGAACAGATACACGCATATATCCAGAGCTTCATGCAAATATATATATACACATCCAGGAGTACAGAATTAAACCTGCTTAAGCTTTTAAAATATATGGAATTACTCACCAAACATGCAGAGGACAGAGAACTATAATTGTTTCCTGGCTCTTGAATTTCCAGACATGCAGATCAGTAGCACTTTATTAAATCTTCTTTTGCCTGTTAAAATTTAAATCTTGTTGCTTGATGTTTTATTTAACTTGAAGAATTGACTTGTTATTGCTTTTTGCCTCTGTTTTCTTGCTTCAGATTTGGTTTCCATATTTAACTTTTCAGCTTCACTTTTCTTGTTTCTGGTTTGATTAAATTTCCAGTATTTTGTCTACTGGTTTGTTGCAAGCTTTGTATATATATATTTTTAGATTTGAATGTTCTCGAATGATATAAACTTGATAAAGATATGTGTAGGTATATGTAGAAAAGTGGCTGCCTTCTACAGCAAGCCTTTGTTTATATTTTTTTTCTTTTGTCAGCAATACCTTACAAGATTTTTATATGGAGGCTGAGTTGATTTTCTGCAATTTGAATTGACAAAAGGTTGTGCTAATTAAATGCATATGTCTATGTCTTCAAATATGTTTACACCTAATTAATATTGACTGATATTTGTATGTGAGTATGCATTTGCAGGTAGACAAAGTTTGTGTATGAAGATAGTTTGTATAAAAATATTTGTCTTCTTGCTTGATTCATATACAAATGTTTGACTTATTAACTTCTAGCTTGAACTTCAATATACATGTTTTGTCTGGTTTACTTCTATACACTTGCGCTTTATTTTATTCTATACTTTGTGCTTATTTTATTTTATGCTTCCAAATTTACAGTTTGCATTGTATGCTTGCTCATTCATTTTAATCCTATTTGTATGTTAACTATCAATGTTTTAAATTAGATTCCTAAGTTTGACTTACTTAAATTTATATTTTATATTGATAGAATTTTGTTTTATTTCAACATTATGATCTATATATAATATTTACCAAATGTAATCAAAGTAAATTATTTTAATTCAATTATATAAGATAAGTTTTATCATAGATATTATTGAGATATTTTATTTTAAATGTCCGAAATCAAATTTCCTTTTTTAAAAAATACAAATTCATACATATAAATGGAAATTATACCAAAAGTCATATTCATTTTAAAATGATAAGTTTACTCTTTATTTAAATTAGATTAAATATTTATTGAAATAATAGGGCCAAAATCCAGGGTCGTCACAATAACCCTACCATATCGCATGAGAACGGCACCCAAACCCCCACGACTAGCATCAGTATATATTGTAAATCCCTCACTTCTGTTCAGAACAGTGAGAACTGGTGCGGAAGTTAGCTTGCTCTTCAACTCATTGAATCCAGCCTTACACTGATCACTCCAGACAAATTTGGCATTCTTACGAGTCAAAGCTGTGAGAGGTGCAGCAATCCGAGCAAAATTATCAATGAATCTTCGGTAGTAACCGGCAAGGCCCAGAAAACTACGAATATCAGATGGAGTCTTTGGAGTTTCCCAATCCTGAAACAAAATAAGGAGAAAATAAGGTCAACGGAGAAGATAGAATTATTAAAATGATAAAGGAAAAGAGAAAGAAAGAAAGAAAGACTTACATTGATCGCAATGATCTTGGCTGGATCAACTGAAACTCCATTACTAGAAACAGTATGCCCGAGATATCGAACTTCATCCTTCCAGAAATGGCATTTAGAAAATTTAGCCTTCAACTGATGATTTCTGAGAGTCTCAAGAACATATTTCAAATGCGGCTCATGCTCTTCCAGGGTCTTAGAGAAGACAAGGATATCATCAACAAAGACTAGCACAAATTTATTAAGCACATCACGAAAAACACGATTCATCAAATCAACAAAGAAAGCAGGAGCATTAGTCAAACTGAAAGGCATGACCAACCATTCATTAAAACCATTCTCAGTGCGGAAAGCAGTCTTAGGAATGCTATCCTCGGCAACCCTGAGCTGATGAAAATCAGTGACAAGATCAAGCTGAGAGAAAACTGTGGCACCATAAAGCTGATCAAACATGTCACTGATACGAAGCATTGGATATCTGTTTTTCATGGTGAGCTTGTTCAGCTCCCTATAATCAACATACATCCGAAGAGAACCATCAGACTTGGTGACAAAAACCACCGCAGCTCCCCATTCGGAAAAACTAGGCCTAATCAGACCCTTGGAAGGCAAGTCCTCAATTTGCTTTCCCAACTCAACCTTCTCGTGGAGTGCCATTCTTCTAGGAGGAAGAACAACAGGTCGAGCACCAGGAATAAGATCAATCCGGAAATCAATTTCCCGCTTCGGAGGTAAAGAAGTGACTTAACCAAATACATCAGGATATAATCTAACCATGGGAGTTGAATCAAGATCACTGGGAGAAGAATCCAAAGAATAAATAAAGTTGCCAGCAAAATCCTAAGGCAAGCGGCACTGAATAATCAAGGAATTCCCTTGATCATCAACAAGACGAATAGTCCGGGCTTTACAAGAGATATGAGCATCATGGTGCACTAACAAATCCTGACCAAGCAGTAAATCAAAAGCATCGAAGCCCAAAAAATAAAAATCACCACTAAAGCGATGATCAAAATGGAGAAGTTTCACTTCTCGACAAATCCGATTAAGGTTAGCAGGACCTCCAATAGGATTTCAAACACCTAATGGAACAGAAGCATACTCAGGAGATAGGAGACGCTCAAACTTATTACACAAATTAACAGAAATAAAACTGTGTGAAGCACCGGTATCAAACAACACACGAACAGGATGATGGAATAAAGTAAATGAACCCTGGAGAGTACCTTGGTCATCAATAGGAGCAGGTGGAGGAACAGGGGATGATGCAGATGTGACAACAAATATACCAGAAGGAGTACCCCCTCTGCTGGGTTGGACAGTCCTTCTTAAAATGACCAGGCTAGAGGCGGATATGGCAAAGATCACATCTAGCCAACTGAGCAGGTGGAGGAATAACAGCACCAGATAGATTAGGACAGCTATTGGTATAGTGCCTCTTCTGATCACACCTAAAGCAAGTAATGGAGGAGAGATCAACCGGTTGCCTCTGAGAAGGAGTTGATGATGAAGATCCCAAACCAGAACGCTTCTGCCAATTCTTCTTCTGTTGTTGGAAATTAGGCTTATGCTTCTTGGAATTAGCAGATGAAGACTGAGCACCAGAAACAGCAGGACCTTTGGATGTGGGATTCTCATAGCGAATAGCCATATCCATAAATTCGGTGAAAGTACCATGAACATGAGAAATAAGGCAACTATAATACTCTGGACGAGCACCAGCAATGAATTTCTCATTCTTCTTGAGAGGAGTACCAATCAGGCTAGGACCGAACTTGGAAAGTTCATTGAACTTCCTCTCATACTCAGTAAAAGACATGCTATCCTGCTTAAGATGCATAAACTCTCGATAAAGCTGAGATTTCCTGGCTTCTAGCATCCATTTTGCCACAAAAGCCTCCCTGGAAAAGAAATACAGAACAAGCTTAAGATAGATTTCAAAAGAAAAGGAAAAATAGGAACAAAATTCAAGATAACACAAAGGATACCTAAACTGCTCCCAAGTGATATCAGCTTTGACGGTGTTAGCCGTAACGGACTCCTACCAATCTAAAGCAGAATCACGCAACTGCCAAGCTGCTAACTGACGCTTCTGGGCATCAGTAATATCAAGACCACTAAATATCCTCTCAAGACTCCGCAACCACTGCTGAGCCTCAATGATGCTCTTTGGACCGGTGAATGGGGTTCCACCAAGTTGAGAGAATTTCTTACAAAGAAAAGTGAAATGAACAGGAGCAACAGGTTGAGGAGCTGGGGCAATACCGACCCTTACCTATGGCATTTCCTCGATTCATCCTGAAAAATATCAAGAATGAATTTAGGACAAGATAAAGAAAATCCAAAGATAAATTTAAGATAAGACAAGATAATTCACTTGGATGAATATCCTAAAGACGGAAAAATCTAATAAGGTAGATACGAAAAGGAAGGAAGTTAGAAAACATTTGAAAATCTTTTAAAACAAGAAAAAATTTATATATCAAAATAATTTTTGAAAATCCTTTGAAAACATTTTGAAAAATCATTTACACTTTGAAAATACATCTCTCACAAAGATATGATTCTGAGATTGATTTCACTCATTCTAGGGTAGAAATACCCTATCTCTAATGAGTTTTTGCTTCGCAAAGGGAATGGTTTGCCAAAAACCAAAGCTCTGATACCAACTGTAACGACCCGCCATTTCGTACCATTCAAATCGACAATAATCCACACATGTCAGACTTGAATGATGCGAAATAACATATTGTAAATAAATTTGGAGCAAATGAAATCAAATACACAGTATCACAGACACAGAACAATCAGAATAACTTGCAGCGGAATATAAAAATAACATAGTAGTTCACGAAGCTACTATAACAGAGTCTCAAACCAAATACATAATACAGTCTGAAAACAACATAATAGAAATGCCAAATACATAGAAGTTCACTAATACATGATATAAACTAGAACAGCTGAAACAGAAGTAGATATAAATGTAGATAAGAAGAAACTCCAGCAAAGACCAGCTCCAGAAAGAGAATCCAAAGCTGTAAATAATCAGGCTGACCCGAGCGTAAAGCAAAACAAAAAACACTCGAGTCAGGACAATATATACTTATATAATGTAAACCAACTCAAGTGAACTGTAATAAGGAACAAGTAACTTAAAGGATGCCTGGGACCGCCCATCCTCTAAGGATCCGTCAAACTATTTACTATATAGTAATATTGCGCTATTATAATAATGCCTATAGTAAAGTAAACATACTTTTAAATAGCGTTTCGGGCTACCCACATCACCCTTCACACATGATAGTCCCAGTAGTCCATCCATTATTAGCATATCTCCAGATCGGGAGACTACCCTAAATACTCCATGGGCTACGGGAGAAAAACAAACTCGTAGTAAAGGCTCGGTATGGTAGGTGACATGGCACACAAGGCAATGCCAGGGTAGATATACCAATTACGCACACGGGTTGGTGGTAACGCAGCAGCCACATACGCCCACCTCGAACAACACTCCAAATCAAGGGGTGCACCCAATCGATCACAACAGTAATAGAATGGTATAGAAGAAGTGTGTCTAGCCAGAGGTGCTACCTCCTTTGGCCCGAGATCGCTCCTGTTTTAGCCACCATAAGCTAACTCACGGGAGTTAGGTCCACGTAAAGTACCTTAGGAACATCGTCACCATCCTACTTCATTCTTGAATCTCCATCGCGTACACAATTGTTAAAGTGGTTTTCGGTATCGACAGAGAGTATGTCCATATCCGTTCCCGGTCTCTTTAACAACCAATCATTATTATAACCCGTAGTTATAATTTAAAAAATGGTATTTATTTCTCAAAAATAAAATATCATTTAACAATTTAATCTCCTTTCAAATCTATTTCAAAATATCAAACTTATCATTTCATCTCAAAACCATATTCATTTATTCAATTTAAAACACCATTTCAAATTACATTTCAAAAATAGTTTATATTTCAAATCGAATTACTTCATTTAAATCATTAAAATGAAGTTAGTACATTTAATAATTAAATTATTAAATTTCCAAAATTTTAAACTTTTCAAGTTCATTCATTCACTTAATGTTATCAAATAGTGAAAATTCATCTTTCGTAGCATTTAGAAAACGCTACGGAAAGTTACATTCAAAACAGTTCAATTAACAAAAGACAGCATTTAAAAATGTTGTAATAGTGTTACATTAGTTTCAAATAAAACTTAGTTAAATTCAACAATTATACAACTTACAAGAATGCTATAATATCCTATAATTAAATTTAGCCATTTAGTTCATTTACATCAACTACAGCATTCACAAATGTTGTATTATCATTTACATCAGAATTAATAGCATTTCAAAAATGCAGTTAATTAGCCTCAAATATTCAATATAATTTCACAAACAATTATATTTTTATTTAAACCATTTTTAACTTATAAAATCATATAATTTCACTTTTATAATCATCATTTAATTTCCTTAAATTCATGATTTTATAAAGTTAAATTTCCATTGAAAAATCAAGATTTAATAATAATTCACTTATTAAATTCCAACATTCAATTTTAAATTCATTAAATTAAATTTTAACTTAACACTTAAGTTTAAATTTTCAAACATAACTTTATTTCATTTTTATTTACTTAACTAAAATTCGCTTTTAAGCCAAATTCACAAATTCCCAATTTTAGTTATATTTCAAAATTTCAACTTAATTATTCATTTCTTTCACAATTTGACTTTACTCAAAAATCATAATATCTTATAAAAATCATTTTAAATTCATTTAAATTCAAAATATCATAAATTTATCATATTTTCATAATTGATTTAAATTCCAATTATCACCAAATTAAAATTTCCAAAATAACTTACATTTCAAATTTTCTAACTTTTTCATAATTTATTTAACTTATAAATTTTCAGAAAATCAATAATACTTTACAAAAATCATTTTTAATTAAGTTTAAATTAAAATATTATAATATTTACATTTCTAAAATATTTTAGAAATTTTAGAAAAACAAATTTTAACTACGGGTCTATATAAAATTTTCTACTCTAGGTAAAGTGATACGGATAATATATATCATTTCAACCCGTAATTTACAAAGAAAACCTGGGTTTTATCATTTCAAACCCGCAGTCCCAAGTAAATGAAATAATTTGAAAAACGCTCAGGCTTATCATTTCAGCCCATAACAATTTTCCCTTATTCTAAAGTCCGTTCGGGTATGTATCATTTCAATCCATAGTGATTCTAATCTAAAGGGAACTTGCAGTGTGATAAACTGATAAAAATAACAGAACAGCATAATATAACAGTAACATATGATATAACAGGTATTTAAGCATGGGTGAACATCATATAATCATAATATAGCAGATGTAGTATGGTTATGCATTTTACAGATTCACAAGTGGTCAATTTACTAGTTATATAGGTACAAATTGTCTAGTGAGAATAACTCACTAGTTTAGCTAGAGATGACAACTGAAACACACAAAAGAAATCCACACAAGCATGATAGCATGACAAGATTCGAGGGGGAGAGCCAAAGATCAATTCCCTTGAATACAATTCAAACAAAACAATATAACAACTATAAGCTTCCAAACCAAAAATACGATAAACTATGCTAGAATTAACTGCATAAATCAAAGCAGAAATGTTTTGCACTTGCTTCCAGCATACTTTACGTTTGTCTATAGGTGGAATACAGGTCTAAGGCAAGGGTTTGGATCTGGTTATGGGTGGATATGGGTCGGCCTACATGGTTTGAAGATGGTGCAAAGGAGGTCATGCATGAAACAACACTACACAACAACATACATGGTTTTCAATGCAAAGTAAAGCTCAGCCAAGGCCACAAGGGGCACGGCCATCACTGGTTTGGTCAAGTAGGGATATGGCAGAGGTGTTTCAGGTCAGCTGGAGGTGGTGGTGGTGGAGTAGGTGGCGGCTAAGGGGGTGATGAAGTGGTGGAAGTTTTTGTATGCTCGGTTGTGGGTATATAGTTGAAGTTTTATGAATTTTGTAGTGGATAATCAAACAATGGAGGCTCGGCTTAGGGCTGGCCAGAGAGGAGGAGGTGATGGTGACATGCTCAGGTGGTCGTGGAGGCAGCATGGCTGGTGGAGAAGGATGGCCGTACCTAAAGGAAGAAGGCACAAGTGCAAATCAAATCAAAGAGAACAATATAAGTGAAAAAAAGAAAAGAAGTTTACCATTTTTTTTCACAAGCTATGGATGTCAAAAAAAAATTCAGGAATGAGAAAAAAAGTTTACGTGAATGAGAAACGAGGTAGGCGGCTGAAGAAATGAAGAGATATAGCCACTTGAATGAAAAGTTATGTTGAAATTTGAAAAGGTGAGAATATAAAAGGTCTTAGGAAATAAAAAGCCATAAACCTTTTCAAATTTCTCTATTTTTGTAACGAATCGAAATTTTCGAACCCGAAAATTCCATATAGTTATGAAAAAGAAGAAAGAGAAAGAAGAAGAAGAACAGAAACACCAAACATCTCACATTCGCAGCAGATAAAATATAATAAATATTAACGGTTTACAAAAGAATAATATATCTGTCGATTACATTCTAATACATCAGAGTTTCACCATTATATACAGTCACTGAATATATACAATTATCACATCTCAGATTAACAATAATATAAATACAGCGTAAATACTCTATACGATATTGCCATCCAGCTCGCCTCCTGAGCTCCAGAACGTCCTAACCTGGAAATCTGTAATACTCGGTATGACCCGAGCATTACACCAAAGTAACACTCGGGTCGTGCTGGAAACCAGCGTGAGTAATCCCATCCAACATGGAATACAAAGCATACAACTTATAGAACCCGGGTAACTCAAATCAATTTACAAAGTCACAATTTGTTATAGACATAACTTATTTTTAGAATAAGTTTTCTAAGTGTCAAAATTCAGATTAAATAATCTGATTCATCTAAATCCATTCATTACAACCTATCAATTTTTCATATCAATTTATAAGAAATTCGAAATGGTTTCGGGTATTTCCTAATACCCGTACCCGGTCTCTTCGAGTCTCATGTCACCCTAACCCAAGTTATCCAAATGAAATACACAACATTTCATATCAGAGGTATCAACTTATTCCAAGAATTCAATACCATTCAATCATTCATAAGCAAAACTTAATCACATACAAGTTTAATTTCATTAATCTTGATTGAATTACCATCCTCAACCACTTAGATTTCTTCATTTAACATTAATTAATTTCAATTCAATTAGTCAATCATCCCTATATTTTTTTCATCTTAATTAACCATCCTGGATTAATTATCCTTCAATTACATTCAAGTAATTGACTTTAATTAATTTAACGATATTAATTCTTCTTAACCAAGCCAATAAGCAGTCTTTAATTTCTACACAAATTAATTAAATATAATCAGTTACATTAATCCTTAAATACTTATATTAATTAATTTCTCATAAGTCGCTTATTATTGATTTATTTAATCTTAATCAATCAATCTTTAATTACACCATTAATTGTATAAATTAATGATTTTCCAATTTCATTTTAATTTATCCCATCAAATATTAATTACTTTAATTCAATCCCCAATATTAATCATTCTCGACCAATCTCAACCCGTACTTATCTCCCTTTTTATTTACCTCATTTAATAAATTAGTTATTTCTTAATTAATTATTTAAATTAGTCTCTTGATTAATTTCACAAAGTAATTATATTTTATCAATTTCATTAAGTAATTACTTATTAAACCATCTATCGATTATTCTAAATTCTTAGTTAATTAACTTACCTTTAATTAATTAATTCCACTCTTAATTACTCAATTAATCAACCCGCATCATTAATTAACTTAATTAATCAATTATACATTTTAATTACCTTTCTAATTTGATGAATCACAAATCACTAGGTCCTTATTAACAATGAAAACATTTTCGTATTTATGACTTAAGTTTTTTTTTTAAAATAAATTTTTAAAACCCAAATATTCCAAGTCAAAACACAATTAACTCAAGAAACATCCAAAGCTAAAATCACCAGATCATCAATACACATCCAACAATTCAATCATTCATCCATTTATTTAAATTCAACCATCTAAATTCAAATAATAATAAATAAATAAATAATTCAACAGAATGAGATTTACTCACCTTGCTTTAGTTCGTAATCCACTTTAATCTCGACCCGATTTTCACCATTTCCTTGACCTTGTATAAACATTATACATACGGCGCTTATTAATATTTAAACTAATTGAAAAATTAATTTCCGTTTAATAAATTTAATTAGAACTAATGATTTAATTTTAAAACTAATTATTTAATTAAACTAATAATTTCCCTTTTTCAAAAAATCTTTTAGTGACTATAATAACTTAAATAAGTTAATTGGATATATTAATCATCAAGCCATATTATTATTATTATTTTAAATTAAACTAGTATGTTAAGAAAAATGTGTATTAAAATGTGCGAGTGTAAATATATATTTATCCCTATTTAAATTTAATAATTTGCATATATATTTCACTGTTAAAAATCAAATACTGATATATATATATATATACACACACTTTTAATTTCCTAACTTGAAAGCCTACATATAACAATACTAAGAATGGATCTGCATATACCTTAAACTCAAAACCCCTCCATCTTGGCCACGACCTTGGCTGCCATGCAAGCAAACCCTAGCCACGACGCCGCAACCTGCCGCATCGTTCCTCCTCCACCAAATCACCATTTCGGGCGCGAGCTTGCCAACTCTTTGCCAATGACGCGCCCTAATACCCAAAATCGAGCGCGCACCATTTGCCGAAATCGACGACAACCACCTCGAATTCGCACGCAAACGGCTAACCGATGAGACCTCTGCGTCGATACCCAGCTTCCCCTTTCCTTCAATCGCGACACAATTCGAACATGGCTTCGGCCGATCGCGACACGATTCAAACATGGCTTCGGCCTCTATCTTTTTTTTTTGGTGTTACTTCCTGTTTGGATGAAGAGGGGATCGACCCTTCTCTTTATTCATTTGCTTCTGAACGAAGCCCTCCCCTCTTTTTTTTTTGATTTGCTTTCAGTTTCGAAGGTTGCCCTCTTTTTTTTAGAACGAGATCGCGATTTGAAGTGAATTAGAGAGGAGGAAAATGGATTTCAGCTGAAAGAGGAGATTCGACTTTTTAAGAGGATAGATTGGTGTGTTGAAGAAGGTTGCTTATTATATATATATATATATATATATATATATGTATGTATGTATGTATGTATGTATGTATGTATGTATGTATATTCTTATATTTTACAAGCTGATCGAACGGACTCCAAATCAGACAAGCCGCCAAGCGTTTATAAGATTCTACCCACACTCCGAACACAATAGAACATGTTTCGAAGGCTAATTCGATCAAATGCGCAAGTTACGGAAGTAAACGATCGATTTTAAATTAAATCGATTAAAATAGTTTCTATGCATTTCGAGCTGCTAGGGTCAAACGACAACTCTGATTGCTACGAAAATTGAAATCTGATAATAGCTAACTGTTACGGATCCAATGGAACTGGTTTCGTCGAATTCCGAGACTGTGTCTCAGAAGACTATTTTCAAATATCGATTAAAACGATATATTATTAAAATTGAACAAATCACCTTTAAATTAAATTTCTATTATTCTATTACCTTCAGTGTGATCGTTAAAAATTTTATAATCCTTCAAATTATTTTAAACAGGCTTAGAGATTTCAGATTCAACAATTTACCCAATTTCAATTATTAAATCCAATATTTAAACTATATAATTCAATGATTTAATTACCAAGTAAATATTGATATCTTGAATTCAAGTTAAAATTGACTTTTGAATATTTTAAATCAATTAACTATTCAAATTTAAATTGTTAGAAATTCTGGGTCGTCACAATTTTCTTTTTATAAATTTAAATAACTGAAAATACTTATAAATTCAGTTAAAATTCGAAAATATAGCAAAAAATCAAAATATAAAAAATAAATATTAAATATATATGATTAAAATAAGAAAATAGCACAAAAATGAAAACTAGTCTAGAAAATTTGAAAATAAACAGAATGAACTTTGGAAAATTTATATGGACTTGGAAAATATCTAAAAATAAAGATAAGAACATAAAATAAAAATACATTCACAAAAATAAATAAATATAATTTAATTAAAGATAATTTAAATGAAGAAAATAGTAGAAAAATAGAAACTGGCCTTTAAAAATAGGAAATAAATGCAATAAATTTTGGAAAAATTCTATTATCACTTTAAAAATATTTAAAAATGATATCTCACAAGTAAAACAAATTTAAAATAATTTCAAAATGAAATAAAGTCAAATTTAAATTATATTCAAAAATCTAGGGTTGTTACAAAGTGGATAAGAAATAATATTCAGTGATGAATTCTGGAAGAAATAGGTATTTATAGGTGTAGAAATTCGTTTGAAATGAATAGACATAAGGTAGTTATTCAAATTCAAAATGAACTGTCATTTCTGACCAGTACATGTCGACATGGTCATAGGGGAGATGTCGACATGGTCCAGTGAATTTTGATGACTTATTTTGATTTTGTGAATAATTGTGTGTGTCTATATATATATATATATATATATATATATAATATACTAACATTTATTCTGGAGATAAGATAAGCTAGATAACAGAAAAGAAATTCAATTTCATTTCATGATAACACGATACAACGATTAAACACAAAGAACTACACGAACATTCAAATAAAAATAAACTAAAACAAATGTAACGAGATACGAAAAGGTAGAACTAGTTAGAGGATGATGATGATGATGAAGATAATACAAGCTTCTTGCTGACTTTGGAAATAAACTTGTTCATCTTGGATGAAATTTTGTCCAACTTCTTACTAACGGATCGTTTAAGAATCCGTTGATTCTCAACAATGGTCTTTTGGTTTTTGGGAAGGGCTTTGTTGGTTGGATTAGGAGGATAATCAATGCTTTCCAAAGAAGTTTCACCTTCTTCTTCTTCAATTTCCATTTCATCCCCTTCTTCTTCTTCTTCAATTTACATTTCATTCCTTCTTCTTCTTCCTCTTCCTCTTCTTCCAACTCCTCATGAACCAAACGCTCTTCCTTTTTGGCAAGAGTCTCATAAGGTTAAAAAACTAATGGAATTTTCATAAGTGAAATGTTGGAATGATTGAAAACTTTTCTAAAAACAAATTCTTCTCCTTTGAAATCCACTCCAAAATAGTTAAAAATCCGAGTGAGATAAATTCCATGATACAAAGTATTCTCACCCATTTCAAGATTTTTGGGACGAAGTTCATCCAAAATAACTTGCACCCAATTAATATCATAATTTCCAAAAATAGAAAAAAGTGCTTTGCAAACTTTTGAGGTAGGATTGTTAAAATTTCCCGATCTTGGGGTCAAAATATGTTGTAAAAGAAGATTAACAATTCTCCCTTTTGGTTGAAAGTTTCGATTTTTGAATTCAAAATCATCATTTCCTTCGAAAATGTGATGAAATGTCTCATGATCATTTTCATCGATTTTAAAATTAGAAAGATCCATTCCCGTATTCTTGCAATTGAGAGTGGTACCCAAAAGATCACAATTCAAAACAATTCTAGTGCCTTTGACACTACTCCAAATTTCATCATCATTTCCAATATAAAATCCACGGTTTAAATTTGCATAGAAAATTTTAACAAGATTTGGATGACAAACAAAATCATTTTGAGAAGCATCAATAAGACTAAGAACTTGGTTGTTTGCAAAAAGAGAATCAATTTCATAAGAAGAGAAATCTTGAAATATAGCAAACTTTCCGGGGTGAACTTTGCATAGTTAGCATAAATGATGATGCTTTTATTGCCTCTGGATCATTGAAGAGTTGCTCTTTTATCTTTCTGGAAATTATCATGGTGGAGGGGTTGCTTGAAGAAGCCATTAGAGTAGAGAGCTTGAAGTTTTGAAGAGAGAGTTTGAATTTGAAAATGAGAGTGAAAAGATATGATAAAAGATAGTGAATAAATAGATTCTCAAAGGACATGTTCTCTGGTCAAAAGATGCCTTTTCAGATAATGAAGTGAAAAGGTGGAGGAAATTCAACCATTTGAATTCAAATTTTGAATTTCAAAATATGTACCCATGTCGACATCATGGTAGGGACCATGTCGACATGTGTCTTTGAATTTCTATGATTTATTTTTCCTAAGTATTCTAATATATATATATATATACACACACACTTATTATTTTTAAAGTATATATATATATCTGGAATAATTCTAGAATATTATAATGTTGTTAAAAATAAAAATAATAATAATAATAAAATAATAGTAAAAATTTAAAATTAACATGACACACCAATTCAAAATAAATCAATCAAGCAATCAAGCATCCAATTCTAAGCATGCAATTTCAACCAATTGTATTGTGAATGTGTACCTTTTTCTGAGTTCGTTTCTCTGAATTCATCGGAGTCATGAACTGCTGTGAAACACATATTTAAATTATCTATCTTCCGATCATCATCGCTTGAGGACGAGTCTGAGTCATCTAGAGTAGCAGTAAATGCATGCTTCCGTTTCTTTACTGAATCATTGTTTATAAGAGGATTTTCCCTATCTGGATATGGGCAGTCTCTTTTGATATGGCATGGTTCATCACAGTTGAAATATTTGACATTTTTTGGCACTGCATTCTGATTTCCAGAGTTCTTATAGTTGTTTCTCTTGAGATTATTCATCTTTCTGTAATTTAGAAATTTCCGAAAATTCCTGGTCATAAAGCCTATTTCTTCATCATTATCGCTGTTTGAGTCTGATCCATCGATCAATGCATTGAATGCCATTGATTTCCTTTCAGATGCTTTGCTTTCTTTTCTTCCAATCATTTAGACTTCAAACGACATTAGATTTCCAATTAATTCTTCTACCTTTAAGGTACTGATGTCATTTGCCTCTTCGATTGCAAGTGTCTTTTGATCCCATTCTGGAGTAAGAGAATTTAAAAAAATTCTGACTTGATCTTCTTCTGAAAATTCCTTTCCCAAGGATATTAGAGAATGCACAATATCCTGAAATCTACTATACATATCTGAAATACACTCATTAGAATTCATTATAAATAATTGAAACTGATTTGTGAGCATGGAAATTTTGATCTGTTTAACTTTGCTTGTTCCTTCTTGAGTCACTTGCAAAGTTTTCCAGATTTCATATGCAGACTTACAAACTGACACTCTATTAAATTCATTCCTATCAAGTGAACAAAATAGAATATTCATTGCTTTAGAATTATTTTGTGCAAGTCTTTTGCTCAGCGGTCCACTGTGCAAAATCGGTTATGGGTTCAGAATATTCAGTTTGTGTGATATTCCAAGTGTCTAATCCTACAGATTGTAAATATATTTTCATCCTACATGCCCAATTGGCATAGTTACTGCCATTAAAAAGTGATGGTCTGACAGTAGACTGACCTTCTACAAATGAACTAGTGACAGGGATACTAGTGTTAGTAACAGTACCAGTGTTGGTAGCCATTTTGAAAACTTTTCAAAATTCAGGTTATGAAACGTTTGAAAACCTTGCTCTGATACCAAATGTGAGAAATGCGGATTACGAATCTTAAGGCTAGGATAAACACTAGAGGGGTTGAATAGTGTTTATAGGAATTATTAAATCTTTTTGAGTTTATGTTAATTTGAACACAAATGTATACAATATTCAGACACAAATATGATCACAGAATCAAACACAGATGCAGAAATAAAGTAAAAGCAGTAAAGGAAAGAATACATTGGATTTTATACTGGTTCAGAGTTACCCTACATCCAATCCCGCACACAAGTACGGATTTCCTTTCAAAAAGCAATTGTATAGTTACACCCTCGATTTCAAGGCAACGAGGTACACCCTCCAGATTCACAATCCTTTGGGTAGAGATAATTGATTTCGAGGGCAACAAGTTCACCCAATTGATTTCCTAGGCTACAATCACACCTTTTCTAACTTGATTGATTTCCAAGGCCACGATCACACCTTTTCTCGCTTGATTGATTTCCAAGGCTACAATCACACCTTTTCTCATTTAATTGATTACAAGGAAGACTATAACTTTGAATAGCACTGAGGATCTTGTTGAGATAGTAATAGAGAATCAAACTAGAGATACTCTAGTTAGATTCAATTTGATTTCGATAAAGTAATGGTAGGAATGTATATAAAGAAATGTGGAAGAAGAAGAGAAATGAAAACCAGAAAATATGAATGAAAATTCATTGAAAACAACCCCTATTTATAGAAGAACAACAGCCATGTCCATTTGTGAAGAGATAACGAATAAACACTTCTTTTGAAATTTAAATTTTGAAATTAACTGACACTATGTCCACATGGGTATGTTGAGTATGTCGACATCCCAAAGGAAATTTTGGTGGTTCCATCCCTGTAGCGGGCTCGAAGTGGGTTCCATTCTACGAATAAATTGGATTTTAAGATGTCGGTGCTTTTCTAGAAGTTTCAACAAAATTCCTAATTAAAAAAATAAATTACTTGAAATCTTGAACTCTTGATAATCTTGATATTCTTGATACTCATGAGTCTTCAATCTGGATATCTTGAATCTCTATACTGTACAGTCTTCATTCTTGGTACCTGCATGATTAAATCCTGCATATATATATATATATATATATATATATATACATATATATATATATATATATATCGAAACTATAATGTTAGTATTTATATTTTATAAACTTATTCTAAGGTTGTTGTCATCAAAACCATCATCTCACGGACTAACAACGGTTATCCTTCTCCTTCACCATCGTTCAAAACCGTGAAGGAACCCACGTAGCCGCCGTTTCTTAATCGAATTATGCTCCCTCTACGATCATTGAAACAGTGATCAAGTTCCACCGCATGATAGCCCATCCTTACCTCCACTTATGACCAAAGCCCCTTGAAGCTCAGCCCTTGCACAACCTTGAGAATCGTGTACGAACATACGCGTTTGAACGCACATTGCCATCGATCGTAGCTTCAAAATCCATCATCACCCTAGATGTGTTAGTCTCTCCATCCTACAAGTTTCTAGTTGGAAGATTTTCAAAATAATCGAGGGATTGAGAGATAATGGAGGAGGAAGTTTTGAGCTTCCATAGTCGTTCAAATTTCAAGCAGCGGTTAGGGTTAGAGGGCTAGGGTTTTATGAAAATAGAAAATAATCAAGTCTTTTTATAGAAAATTTTCAAGCACTATTCATCTGAAAAAATTTCGAACTCCAAACGAAGCATGCCGCCTAGCGTTTATAATATTTTACCTATATTCCAAACACAATGAAATATATATCGAGAGCCAATTCAATCGTATTTGGAAGATAGGTTTTAGAATTGACTTATTATATTAAAATTTGACTTAAATAAATTTCTACGCGTTTTATCTTGCCACAACTAAACCATAAATCTGATTAACATGAAATTTGAAATCCAACAATAATATGACATTACGGATCCAATGAAACTAGTTTCATTAAAATCTGAGACTGTGTCAAAAATGACTATTTTTACACGTTAATTAAATATTAAAATATTCAATTTTTATAAATTAACTTTTAATTCAATTTTAAAAGTCTCTAACATCACTGTAATTCAAATAGAATTTATTTCATCGTTGTAAGTTATTTTCATCCACATTAAATCCAAATTCCAATTATTTCTGCAATTTCAAATATTAAATTAAAATTTTAATTATCCAATTAAATCACTATCTTTGAAATATAAGTTATTCAACTTATAAAATTAACTTATGAATATTTAAAATCAATTAAATATCTGAAATTCGAATACTAAAATTCTGGATCGTTACATTCTCCACTACTTAAAATTATTTCGTCCTCGAAATTACTAAGTAAGAAAAGTCACAAAATCCATCATCTTTCCAAAAACAACTCGTTCAAACTTGATATCAAATTCATTTAAATATTTTTAACTTCTCCAAAATCCATTTAGTTAAACTTCTAATGAAAGCTTTTCTAAGTTTTCAAATCCATTAATAGTTATCTTTCGAAAACCAACTAATATCGTTCAACTTTTAACTCAAAATTAAATTTTAGTTATCGCAAATTTTCTTCCAATTTCTCAAAAAAATTCTAAAGCCATAAATTTTCAAAAAATTTCGCCATCTTTTTCTTTGCGTGGTTCGATTGTAGTAGGATCACAACATATACATATATATGTATATATGTATATCACAAATATAAATCTCATCTTCGAGAATGAGGCATCCCGTAAGGAAAAAATATGAAAGTATAATATGTAATCCTAGATATGTACCTTATATACTATTAGCGAGCATATACGGCTAATATAGTGCGAAAGCGAGCTTCAAATGCCGAACATACGCCATCTGCACCTACTAAATACTCAACAACCAAATGATAAACATGAATATATGAAATTAATATCAATATATAACATATACCAATACAACAACTATACACGCCAATGCAGCAATGCAATCAAAAGAAACAAATCAACCCATCAAACAACTACCATCCAATGAACATCAAACAAACCAACATCTATCCAATAAATCCATATCCAAACCAATATACATTCAATTCTTATTAATATTCATTGAATTGAATCACACTTGATTCATTTACATTGGATTTTACTAACATTCATTTCTTTACATTTAATTAATTTACATTTACTAATTTACATTTAAGTTAGTTCATTTTCAAATCAAATTCAATTCTATTTAAATTTACTTCACTTCCAAATTGGATTCAAGTTATTTTAGTTTTCAATTTTATTAGTTCAACTTCATTAACACTTAATGAATCTCTATATAATCAACTAACATCCATCTAACAGCCAATGCATATCCAACATTACCAAATTTTATTTACTTTGCTTTCTTTCAATTTAGTCTAACACTTTCAATTTCAATTGGTTTACATTCAATTGACTTTCATTCAATTTTCAATTGCTAATTCATTTACAACTAAAGTTGAATTTCATTATATAACTCAAATTCACATTTATTTAACTACTTTAGTTCATTAACTTCTTATTATTCAACTTTACTTTGCATATTCATTTTATTTATCAAAATCAACTTGATTTAACATTACTTAATTTAAATTTCATTTCACTCTCATTTTCATTTACTTTCAATATACAACTTAAGTTTACTCTAATTTAATTCAAATTCTATTTTATTGAACTTTTACTTAAGTCAACATATCACTATTCAAAATTAGATTTTGTTTTGCTTAACAAAATTTGTTAACCATTTTAATAATTAGTTTTACTTACCTTTTCTCTCTTTATAAGTTATACAACTTATTTATTCAAACTTCCAAATTTAAATTATATAATCACTTACCCTCTCAAGTTTAACAGTTCAACTTCCATTTCAATAACATATCTAATCCAGTTCAAATCCGATTCACTTTATTTAGCTTTCCTTTAGTTAAATTTCAATTCATATATTTTACTGTGCTAACTCAAATTTATTTCAACTTTTATTAAGTTAAAAATCTTTATTTAATATTATAAGTCCAAATTCATTTCACTTATATTTATCAATTTCAACTTCGATTTTAAATTCAAATTGTTTATCACAACAAAACTTAAATTTCAATTTACTACGGTAGCAAATCAATCACGCAGAAACTCAAAAATGATACTAATGATGGTCCAGTCATCACCCAAAAACTCGAAAATGATACTTATGAAATCTTAAATTTAATTTATAATCCTGTACGAACGTACGCATTCGAACGCACATTGCCGTCGACCCATAGCTCTAAAATCCATCATCACCGTTGGATGTGTTCGTCTCTCCATCCTCTACAAGTTTCTAGTTGAAAGATCTTCAAAGTAATCGAGGGATTAGGAGATAATGGAGGAGGAAGTTACGAGCTTCCATGACCGTTCAATTTCAAGCGGCAGCTAAGGTTAGAGGGTTAGGGTTTTATAAAATAGAAAATAATCAAGTCCTTTTATAGAAAATTTTCACGCACTATTCATCCGAAAAAATTTCTAACTCCAAACGAAGCGTGCCGCCTAAAGTTTATAATGTTTTTACCCTAATTCCGAATACAATGGAATATATCTAGGAGCCAAATCGATCATTTTTGGAAGATAGGTTTTCAAATTGAATTATTTAAATTAAAATTTGACTTAAATAAATTTCTACGCGTTTTAACTTGCCACGACTGAACCGTAAATCCGATTGACATGAAATTTAAAATCCTATAATAATATAAAATTATGGATCCAATGAAACTGATTCGTCGAAATCCGAGACTGTGTCAAAAATGACTATTTTTACATGTTAATTAAAATTAAAATATTCAAATTTTATAAATTAACTTTTAATTCAATTTTAAAAGTTCTCTAACATCATTCTAATTCAAATAGGATTTATTTCGTAATTATAAATTATTTTCATTCACATTAAATCCAAACTCCAATTTTTTCTGCAATTTCAAATATTAAATTAAAAATTTAATTATCCAATTAAATTACTACATTTTAAATATAAGTTATTCAACTTATAGAACTAACTTATGAATATTTAAAATCAGTTAAATAATTGAATTCCAAATGACTAAAAAAATTGGTCGTTACACGTCTTGCTTTAAAATTTTGTTTTTAAAAGTTTTGGAATACGACGCTACATAGTATTACGTTTGCGTACGAGCCGCTAACAACAGAAATAAAAATACGACCACGTACAATAATATGACACGATCATAAAACAACAATAAAATATTGCTTATCTTATTTTATAAAATTTTAAAATTATTAACATTTGCCGTAAAATACGTCAACCAAAAAATTGCTTATTTTCCAAATTAAAATTTATGGAAAATCCGATAAATTAAATTAAGAATGTGTCACTAAAAATCAAGTTGTTTTGCTAAAACTAATTGTCTCATTATTTAATTACATTTGAATCAAATTTGAATATTTAAATAAATAAAATATTCTCATTCAAAACGTTAAAAATTTCAGATCATTACAATATATGTATACCTTCAGAGATTCGAACCCGTGTCCTCTAGGACATCAGCCTACAACATCATAACAATTGACATACACACACACACACATACATACATACATGTATGTATGTATGTATGTATGTATATGTATGTATGTAGTTGTGTGTGTATGTAGATGTATATGTATATATTGCATAACATAAGTAGACGTATATGTATATACATGTACGTATACATACACATACATACACATGTATGTATACATATACATATACACATATATACATACATATATATACATAGCTTTATGTTATAGAAAATAATGATTGTCGTACAAAATGTTGTTTGGGAAATGATTTTACTTATGATTTTATGAAATTGTTTTTATTGTCATATATGTTAAAGTAGTTCCATTTTTTCCACAAAGTAAATTAAACTTGCACAAAATTTAAAATGCAACCTACATTTGACCAAATTTGATAAATGAAGATTGGATACCAACTTGCACATACTGATGATGGAAAGAGAAAAAAATCAAAAAAGAATTAATATATCGAAAATTATGGAGATGTAAATCTATGCCCTTACTGGTATTTCAAAATTTTCATAGAAAAACAAGATTCATTGCATTATTTTGGAAATTCGTACTTGTGGCCTTATACACACACATATTGTGACGGCCCTGACTCGACCTTCGAAAATTGGCATAGAATACGACACTCATATTCAAATGCCGCAGATCCAAACGTTGAATCTGGTACGCCGGAGCTTATAACACCATTAAGTACAACACAGCGGAAGAAAATGAATATCAATATATAACATTGATACAATGACAGATACAACATTTGATATACTATGATACAACAGAATGATACAAAAGATACCAATGCTATCAGAGATACAAGACACGACGGAAAGAATATCATTAAAAGAATGCATCCCCAAATCCAACGCTCCAAGCCAAGGCTAGCTAGAACCACCATCACGTTTCACCTTGATAAGCAAGTGCAATCCTGATCCAAAGACTGGACTAACTCTAGATAATCTACTAAACTTGACTATCTGAAAACCCAACTCTAGACTGCCCGTGTGGAAAATTATGGGCAACCAAAGTTTAGGAAAGGAACAATAAACTCCAGATCAGTCATGGGACTGGTATGAGTAACAAAAATATTTTATCTTTAAAACAAGCAACAAGAGAATTTAAAATAAATCTGCAATGCTTTTTGGAAAATGAAACTATCATAAGACCTCCCGGCACACACACAATGCAATCGCACACATGGGGGAGATTTCTCCTAATGATAGTCAAACATGCTTACTACGCAAAATTCTTCTTTTATATTATTATTAGTGCACAGTGGAAAACATTTCAAAAGTATAACATTAATCCTAGCCAGCATAGGTACCATTATATTATGCCAGCTATAGCTACCTCCTAAGGAGGCAGGTTATACAACTGCAATCGTAAAGGGCTTGTATTGTTTTGTTTGGATTTCCAACAAATGGTCAGGCTAAGGAACTTCCCACTGTCCATGGGTACGCCTCTGGTGGGACGTCTCGAGAACTTAACCAGCTCTCTGCCAATACAAGGCCGGGTTACCTCTGCAACTAGGTAACTACTACACGAGCATGCCACCCCCCAGTCCTATGTGACCTTTATCCGAGGCGCCTCTAAACCAAAAAGCAACAACCACACAGTAAATGAGATTGAAGCCACCACATAGGTAAATATCTGGGCTCCATACCATGATACCACCCTTTACCAGATGGGAATGACACACCCTAAAGGGCGTGACCCTCATAACCTTGTCGCATCTTTCCTATTTCGACCATTTCCGGGGTGTGAGGTCCTGATGTAGTTTCGTCCACAAAGCTAAGCTTTACACTAAAGTCATGCTTTGACCACAAATGATCAATGAATGATCATCAACATACAGCAGCACTTAGCATGTCACACTACCAAATTGGGAGTATATCACTGATAACCTTCAACTACATAACCTCTGAGTTCGTACGTCTCAGAGAAGGGTGTTAAGCTAAGAGAATAAATTCTCCTCCACCAACAGATATGTATTTGAAAAAAATCGGCTTTATATCTCAAAGTGTTGTGTCAGACATACAACCATACAAGTCTGTCCCTGGTTCGAATAGAACTGAAGGCACTTCCGAAGAAGCCCTTGCAAATCCGGGTATTCACAATCCCGATCGGACTTCCCATCACATATGGAGAACTCGATACCGGAGCAACTCAGTGCAGAGTCAATCGATAGGTTATCCTATTGTTCTCACAAATACCCGATCTTCAACACCGGTCTTTAATGCAATCCATAACGTCGTATCACTATTCGAAATGTGTTATATGACACAAGGTCCTCTCCCGGCTAAACCAAATAATGAGCGCAATATTTAAAAACATATGGATATGGTATTTCAGTTAAGTCACAGCATAAAAATCCAAAGCTTTTCTTCAAATGGTTAAAACAAATTACCATTTTAAATCTTTAAACAAAAAGATTTATTTCATAAAGTTCACCCAGTTTCACAAAGATCCATTTACGGATTTCAAAACAATTTCCATTTCAACCGGATTAATTCATTAAATCTTTAAATTAAAGATTTAACTTATAGCTTTCAAACCGTTTCCATAACTTGGAAATCATTTTCATTTCAAATTAGAAACTCTTTTAACACAAATTGGAAGTTCATTTCTTATGTGAAAGCTTTAATTATTTGAAAACAAATAGTTTTTGTTTCGAAAGAATCCAATTATATTTTCACGAGTTAAAGCCTTTGAATTTAAATTCAAATCCCCAAATCAATACATTTAAAATGGTTTAACCTATATATAACTTGTATAACATCTTTAATCCCTAGTTTCAAATCATAGAATTCAGTTTCAAATTTAGAATTTAAATTTAAATCGAATTAATTAAATTTCAAAACTTTATCAAGTTATTCAAAATAACTTTTATTTTGAAATTCATTTTCAAAAACTTTTTACTTTAATCCTAATCTATTCCCAAAACTATTTGGATTTAAAATTCAAATTCAAACTATTTCAAAAATCTACGACTTAACCAATTTCCATGTGCCATCCATATTTGTATGTGTATGGGTAGTCCAGGGGTTTCACACAATAGTGCAACATCATCAATCATCACAGATAAAGTAAATTAATCAGTCATAAAGATCCACTATTACGATTCGATGTGGGTTTCGGATAGCTAACTGGAATCCGACTCCCTGTCGCATCGAAATTTAAATGCCATTTTACGGACAAAATGGTTTTCACATAATTACATAAACAAATCACAGTTTAGCACAAAGCAATTCACATCACACTGTAAAACAATCATAACAGAAATACCAATCCAGTACACAATATTTGACAATAGTTAATCATCTCAATTAAGGTGAATGTAATTTAAATGAATTAACCACATAATTAACACTTTTATATATTATTCTATCTATTTATTACTTTTCTAAGTAATTATGCTTTCCAAATTGTCAAGTGATCATTCTAAATTAATTAAACTTAATTAATTAACTTAAGCTAATCCAATTAAACTCAATTAATTACACTAAATAATTAATTCCTTAATCACTTCCATTAAGTAATTACACTTAACAATTCCACAAATGATTATTATTAAATTAATTAATCTAAATTAATTATTAAAATTAATCACATTATTAATTATTAAATAATCTTAGTTAATGACCTTCATTAACTAATAATAATTCTTTAATTACTTTCCTAATTAATCTCTAATTATAAATTAATCTAAATCATTAATTTATAAATAAGTCATTCCTTAATTATCTTATTCATTAAATCATTTTAATACCTTAATTATCTCTAAGATAATCCATTTCTTTTTTAATGACTTCATTAATATTAAATTGTATTTAAAACATTACACTTCTAAATTTAGATTCAAATTACATTTTGAATTTAAAATTCAAAATGATTATATATTTAAACATTAACCAAATTTAAAATCAACTTGTAAACCTATATAAGAAAAGTTCTAACTAAATTACTTAAACTTTTATTTAAAATTTAAGCTTTAAAATACATTATATTTTTAACTTGCAAATTCAAATTAAAACAAATTCTTTAACTTTTTATTCAAAAATCCTTTTTATAAAAGAAATTTATCAAAAATCCAATTCAAATATTTACTTGAAAACAAATTACTTTAAAAAGCTATTTGATTTAAACTTATTTAAAACATTCAGATTTAAAATCTGATTTAAATCATAGATATGAATTCAAGAAACTTGAATTCATATTTAAACATTTAATTTAAACTTGGCTTTATAATTTTGATTTAAAACTTTGATTTAAACATACTTTTAAAACCTTGATTTTAAATTCTTGATTTAAAATCCCAATTCATTTTAAAAGCTTAAGATTCAAAAGTTTATTTGAAAACTAACTTAACTTTTGAATTTAAACCTAGTTTAATTATGTTTCCAGATTTTAAATTAAATTTTAAAATCTAGAAAAACTGTCAGGTTTGTATTTAAAACCTGAAACCCCTTTTTTTTTTAAATTAAGATTTAAATGCCATTTTGAATTTAACTTTATCTAGATTTAAACTTGTTTTTAAATCTATCTCAAAAATTAAATTCTATTTAAATTTGCTTTAAATTAAAAACTTGTTGTCAGGTTTATCAAAACCTGTAGCAAAACAAAACAACCCGAGGCAACTTTTCTTTACTTCGAGTTCAACCCTAACTTAACACGAGCCAAACCACCCATTACTTCGAGTAAAACTCGAGACAAATATGCGTTCACTCCTGCTTCCACCCAATACACAATTTCCAGATTACAGAACAATGCACGTTGTACGTGCACATCATCGCCGACCAACTCCAGGCACCAACACTTCATCGAGCACGTCGACAATCACCTATGACCCATCACCCGACCATCAAAATACCCATCTTCCTCGCAAATTCGAATTCGAGTATAAACTCGAAACCTGAAAACTTGAATTGGCCTCATCACCAAAACCTGGAAATCACATCATTCGCACAACCTCCACGACCAAGAACTCTGGAACTTCGACCATCTACTCATCATCGCTCCTCCTACCATCACCCAAAAGCATGAGCAACTCGATCATACGTGGATGAAGATCGAATCAAAACTTCCCGACCTTACAAAACTAGGTTTAGAAACTTTAAGCGTTAGCCGCCGCCACCACGTCCATCTGTAAGCCCAACCAGTATTTTTCCTAGAACCATCGTTCGCTCCTCCATCACCAGCCAAAATCCCAACCTTCCCCATCGACGACATCACCAGAAATCGACAAAACTATGCAATTTCGACAACCCTCAACTGCTCCTCAAACTCAGTCTAAAAATTAAGATTCTTGCTTTTAAAAGTCATATTAAAGTATAAGAATTCCATTTATACACCTGAATTCGTAAATCATGAAGTTTGAATTTTTGACTTACTTAGAATTTGCTCAAATTATCTTGTTTTCCAGAGAGAATATTAAGTTGTTTAAACTCAATAAATTTTTTATCTTTAGCTTATGCTATAACAAACAATTTTTTTTCTTAACACTAAACTCAAACAGCAAGTATATCAAGAGGGAATGATTTCTGAATCAAAAATCTAGTGTTTAAATCCAAGATAGAGGACAATTATAAACACAACCTGTACAAAAACATCCATCTTTCAAATACTAAGAGCATTTTCATATATATATATATATATATATATATATATATATATATATATATATATATCCTAACGTACTATTCACGTATATATACATATATATATGCAACAAGTTCAAACTTTAAATAAAAAAATATGATGTTACTCAAAGTGTTTTCAGGAAAAAGAACAGAGCTTCCTCAATTTGAAATAGGCTTGAATTTTTTTTTTAGCTGAAGCTCCCCTCTTAATCTCTGGTTTGTCTGGATTATATTATTGTTAATTATTGTCATAAGGTGGTATTTTGTTTAATTTTTTTTTAGATAATATTACGTTAGATTTTCTTTGAATGAACGAACTAGGAATAAGAAGATGATGTATATAAAATGAGTTTACAGGGTGATATAATTCTTGTTTGTACAATGGCCTTGGAGGCTGATAACATTTCGTGTTGACCTTGTTTATGCTAGCATTAAATTCTTAAGTCCTTTATGTCTTCTTTTATAAGCTTATGCTTATCTTCATACTTAAATATATATCACTGGTTCCTTTGTATTCTAAATGAAATCTATAGTTATTTGTTGTTCCTAGATACTTATAAATTTTTGTTGTTGTCTTGTGTCACCTTTTTATATGTATACTTTATTTGTTTTGTACATAATTATTTTGTCTTATTTTACATTTACATTCCTATATATATAGAGATATTTAACTTTTAAACATCCTTTGAAAATTATTTTATATCCATTTCAAAATATAACTTTCAAAAGATTCAATTATATAAATAAAGGCACATCAAATTTAATCATATCCAAAATCCAAATACTAATTTATTTTCTAAGATATTTAAATTTACATTCCAATTTCAAATTCTGTTTTCAATCTATTTTATATACATATTTATTTTCAAATATCCAAATTAATTCTCAGTTAATTCATAATTTAACTAGAATCTTATATTAATTACCAATTAATTTCACCATTTTTATTTAAAAATTAAATTAATTATCAATTTAAACTTAGTAAAAATCCGGGATCGTCACAGATTCCCCCCTTAAGAAATTTCGTCCCCGAAATTTGCAGGCACGAAAACAACAAAGATAGATACACAAAGACAGAGAAATAGTTTTCCAGGTCAAACTGGATATCTATTCTGTATTTGGCTCACCAAATCAGAATACCACTAATATGAGAACAAACTCATTCAATTTTTCACAAGATACTCGGGTCACCAGATCTGCGAAATATGCAAGGCATTGGTTAATTCGAAGGGATAACTAACCATTCGTAGAATATATCGAGATCCAAACAATAGATAAATAGATTCAATCTCTACAATTTCTCAAACACAAGATTTGGATTCCTACTTACGTCGGAACACCCTAAAGTATATACCAACTTGTCCCTCTTCGGACTTCGATCTTCCCAAGAAATTATAATAGAATTTCCAATTTGGTTTTAAACGAAATCATTTTATCGATTCAATTCAAATTTAGCTTCATATTTGTTAACCAATTTATTTAGAATTTCCAATTTCTAATTTCTAATTCATTAAAGTTTAAATCGAAAAAATGATAAGAAACCGATGAAGATACGAGTAAGGATTTTCTACAACGATTCGTAGGGCCATCTCACACTAAAAATTCTTCTCGTAGCTGCTACGAAGCAGATCAAAAGAATTTGGAAATGAATCAAAGGATATTGATAGAGAAAATTGTTTCCACTATTGCAGGTATTGACCATTTATAGTGCTATTTCCCTGTCCCCTATCTCGTTCACTTCTGGCCCTCATACTCACTATCAGTGGATAGTAAGAGAATTTACTGAGGCATTCGAACGGATATCTTAGGGATATACTCATTCTAGGGTATACTTCACCCTATCTCTAATGAGTTACTTAATGTGTTATGCTCCTGAGTTAAAGTTTTAACCCTCGGCTCTGATACCAAATATGACGGCCCTGACTCGACCTTCGAAAATCGGCACCGAATACGACAATCATATTCAAATGTTGCAGATCCAAACGTCGGATCTGGTTCGCCGGAGCTTATAACACTATTAAGTACAACACAGCGGAAGAAAATGAATATCAATATATAACATTGATATAATGACAGATACAACATTTGATATACTATGATACAACAGAATGATACAAAAGATACCAATGCTATCAGAGATACAAGATACAGTGGAAAGAATATCTTCAAAAGAATGCATCCCCAAACCCAATGCTCCAAGCCAAGGCTAGCTCAAACCACCATCACGTTTCACCTTGATAAGCAAATGCAGTCCTGATCCAAAGACTGGACTAACTCTAGATAACCTACTAAACCTGACTATCTGAAAACCCAACTCTAGACTGCCCGTGTGAAAAATTATGGGCACCCAGAGATTAGGAAAGGAACAATAAACTTCAGGTCAGTCATGGGACTGGTATGAGTAACAAAAACATTTTATCTTTAAAACAGACAACAAGAGAATTTAAAATAAATCCGCAATGCTTTTTGGAAAATGAAACTACCATAAGGCCTTCCGGCACACACGCAATGCAATCGCACACATGGGAAAGATTTCTCGTTATGATAGTCAAACATGCTTACTACGCAAAATTCTTCTTTTATATTATTATTAGTGCATAGTGGAAAACATTTCGAAAGTATAACATTAATCTTAGCCAACATAGGTACCATTATATTATGCTAGCTATAGCTACCTCCTGAGGAGGCAGGTTATACAACTGCAATCGTAAAGGGCTCGTATTGTTTTGTTTGGATTTCCAACAAATGGTCATGCTAAGAAACTTCCCACTGTCCATGGGTATGCCTCTGGCGGGACGTCCCGAGAACTTAACCAGCTCTCTGCCAACGCAAGGCCGGGTTACCTCTGTAACTAGGTAACTACTACACGAGCATGCCACCCCCCGGTCCTTTGGGACCTTTATCCGAGGCGCCTCTAAACCACAAAGCAACAACCACACAGTAAATGAGATTGAAGCCACCACATAGGTAAATATTTAGGCTCCATACCATGATACCACCCTTTACCAGAAGGGAATGACACACCCTAAAGGGCGCGACCCTCATAACCTTGCCGCATCTTTCCTGTATCGACCATTTCCGGGGTGTGAGGTCCTGATGCAGTTTCGTCCACAAAGCTATGCTTTACACTAAAGTCATGCTTTGATCACAAATGATCGATGAATGATCATCAACACACAACAGCACTTAGCACGTCACACTACCAAATTGGGAGTATATCATTGATAACCTTCAACTATATAACCTCTGAGCTCGTACGTCTTAGAGAAGGGTGTTAAACCAAGAGAATAAATTCTCTGCCACCAACAGATATGTATTTGAAAGAAATCGGCTTTATATCTCAAAGTGTAGTGTCAGACATACAACCATACAAGTTTGTCCCAGGTTCAAACAGAACTGAAGGCACTTCCGAAGAAGCCCTTGCAAATCCGGGTATTCACAATCCCGATCAGACTTCCCATCACATATGGAGAACTCTATACCAGAGCAACTTAGTGTAGAGTCAATCGATAGGTTATCCTATCGTTCTCACAAATGCCCGGTCTTCAACACCGGTCTTCAATGCACTCCATAACGTCGTACCACTATTCGAAATGGGTTATATGACACAAGGTCCTCTCCCAGCTAAACCGAATAATGAGCGCAATATTTAAAAACATATGGATATGGGATTTCAGTTAAGTCACAACTTAAAAATCCAAAGCTTTTCTTCAAACGGTTTAAACAAATTACCATTTTAAATCTTTAAACAAAAAGATTTATTTGACAAAGTTCACCCAGTTTCACAAAGATCCATTTACGGATTTCAAAACAATTTCCATTTTCAATTGGATTAGTTCATTAAATCTTTAAATTAAAGATTTAACTTATAGCTTTCAAACTGTTCCCATAACTTGGAAATAATTTTCATTTCAAATTAGAAACTCCTTTAACACAAATTGGAAATTAAATTCTTATGTGAAAGCTTTAATTATTTGAAAACAAATAGTTTTCGTTTCGGAAGAATCCAATTATATTTGCACGAGTTAAAGCCTTTGAATTTAAATTCAAATCCCCAAATCAATACATTTAAAATGGTTTAACCCATATATAACTTGTATAACATCTTTAATCCCTAGTTTCAAATCATAGAATTCAGTTTCAAATTTTGAATTTAAATTTAAATCAAATTATTTAAATTTCAAAACTTTATCAAGTTATTCAAAATAACTTTTATTTTTGAAATTCATTTTCAAAAACTTTTTACTTTAATCCCAATCTATTCCCAAAACTATTTGGATTTAAAATTCAAATTCAAACTATTTCAAAAATCTGCGACTTAACCAATTTCCACGTGCCATCCATATTTGTGTGTGTATGGTCTAGTCCAGGGGTTTCACACAATAGTTCAACATCATCAATCATCACAGATAAAGTAAATTAATCAGTTACAAAGATCCACTATTACGATTCGATGTGGGTTTCGGATAGCCAACTGGAATCCGACTCCCTGTCGCATCAAAATTTAAATGTCGTTTTACGGACAAAAGGGTTTTTCGAAATTTAAATGCCATTTTACGGACAAAAGGGTTTTCACATAATTACATAAACAAATCACAAATCATAGTTCAGCACAAAGCAATTCACATCACACAGTAACACAATCATAACAGATATACCAATCCAGCACACAATATTTGACAATAGTTAATCATCTCAATTAAGGTGAATGTAATTTAAATGAATTAACTACATAATTAACATTTTTATATATTATTCTATCTATTTATTACTTCTCTAAGTAATTATGCTTTCCAAATTATCAAGTGATCATTCTAAATTAATTAAACTTAATTAATTAACTTAAGCTAATCTAATTAAACTCAATTAATTACACTGAATAATTAATTCCTTAATCACTTCCATTAAGTAATTACACTTAACAATTCCATAAATGATTATTATTAAATTAATTAATCTAAATTAATTATTAAAATTAATCACATTAATTAATTATTTAAATAATCTTAGTTAATGACCTTCATTAACTAATAATAATTCTTTAATTACTTTCCTAATTAATCTCTAATTATAAATTAATCTAAATCATTAATTTATAAATAAGTCATTCCTTAATTATCTTATTCATTAAATCATTTCAATACCTTAATTATCTCTAAGGTAATCCATTTCTTTATTAATGACTTCATTAATATTAAAGTGTAGTTAAAACATTACACTTCTAAATTTAGATTCAAATTTCATTTTGAATTTAAAATTCAAAATGATTATATATTTAAACATTAACCAAATTTAAAATCAACTTATAAACCTATATAAGAAAAGTTCTAACTAAATTACTTAAACTTTTATTTAAAATTTAAGCTTTAAAATACATTACATTTTTAACTTGCAAATTCAAGTTAAAACAAAATGTTTAACTTTTCATTCAAAAATCCTTTTTATAAAAGAAATTTATCAAAAGTCTAATTCAAATATTTATTTGAAAACAAATTACTTTAAACGGCTATTTGATTTAAACTTATTTAAAACATTCGGATTTAAAAACTGATTTAAATCCCAGATTTGAATTCAAGAAACTTGAATTCATATTTAAGCATTTAATTTAAACTTGGCTTTAAAACTTTGATTTAAAACTTTGATTTAAATTTACTTTTAACCTTGATTTTAAATTCTTGATTTAAAATCCCAATTCATTTTAAAAGCTTAAGATTCAAAAGTTTATCTGAAAACTAACATAACTTTTGAATTTAAACCTAGTTTAATTCTGTTTCCAAATTTTAAATTAAATTTTAAAATCTAGAAAAACTGTCAGGTTTGTTTTTAAAACCTGAAACCCCTTTTTTTAAAACTTTAAGATTTAAAAGCCATTTTGAATTTAACTTTATCTAGATTTAAACTTGTTTTTAAATCTATCTCAAAATTTAAATTCTATTTAAATTTGCTTTAAATTAAAAACTTACTGTCAGGTTTATCAAAACTTGTAGCAAAACAAAACAACCCGAGGCAACTTTTCTTTACTTCGAGTTCAACCCTAACTTAACACGAGCCAAACCACCCATTACTTCGAGTAAAACTCGAGACAAATACGCGTTCACTCCTGCTTCCACCTAATACACAATTTCCAGATTCCAGAACAATGCACCGTGTACGTGCACATCGTCGCCGACCAACTCCAGGCGCTACCACTTTATCGAGCACGTCGACAATCACCTATAACCCATCCCTCGACCATCAGAATACCCATCCTCCTCGCAAATTCGAATTCGAGTATAAACTCGAAACCTGGAAACTTGAATTGGCCTCACCACCAAAACCTGGAAATCACGTCGTTTGCACAACCTCCACGACCAGAAACTCTAGAACTCCAGCCATCTACTTATCATCGCTCCTCCTACCATCACCCAAAAGCACGAGCAACTCGATCACACGTGGATGACGATCGAATCAAAACTTCCCGACCTTACAAAACTAGGTTTAGAAACTTTAAGCGTTCGCCGCCGCCACCACGTCCATCTGCAAGCCCAACCAGTATTTTTCCTAGAACCATCGTTCGCTCCTCCATCACCAGCCAAAATCCCAACCTTACCCATTGACGAGATCACCAGAAATCGACAAAACTATGCAATTTCGACAACCCTCAACTGCTTCTCAAACTCAGTCTAAAAATTAAGATTCTTGCTTTTAAAAATCATAGTAAAGTATAAGAATTCCATTTATACACCTGAATTCGTAAATCATGAAGTTTGAATTTTTGACTTATTTACAATTTGCTCAAATTATCTTGTTTCCAGAAAGAATACTAAGTTGTTTAAAATCAATAAAGTTTTTATCTTTAGCTTATGCTATAACAAACAATTTTTTGTCTTAACACTAAACTCAAATAGCAAGTATATCAAGAGGGAATGATTTCTGAATCAAAAATCTGGTGTTTAAATCACAAACAGAGGACAATTATAAACACAGCCTGTACAAAAACATCCATCTTTCAAATACTCAGAGCATTTACATATATATATATCCTAACATGCTATACATATATATATATATATATATATATATATGTATATGCAACAGGTTCAAACTTTAAATATAAAAAATATGATGTTACTCACAGGAAAAAGAACAGAGCTTCCTCAATTTGAAACAGGCTTGAATTTTTATTTTATTTTTAGCTGAAGCTCCCCTCTTAATCTCTAGTTTGTCTGATTTATATTGTTGTTAATTATTGTTATAAGGTGGTATTTTGTTTAAGTTTTTTCTTTTTTTAGATAATATTACTTCAGATTTTTTTTGAATGAACGAACTAGGAATAAGAAGATGATATATATAAAATGAGTTTACAGGGTGATAAAATTCTTGTTTGTACAATGGTCGAAGATTTTTTTTATATTTGGAGGCTGATAACATTCGAGTTGACCTTGTTTATGCCAGCATTAAATGCTTAAGTCCTTTATGTCTTCTTTTATAAGCTTATGCTTATCTCATACTTAAATATATATATATATATATATATATATATATATCACTGGTTCCTTTGTATTCTAAATGAAATCTATAGTTATTTGTTGTTCCTAGATACTTATAAATTTTTGTTGTTGTCTTGTGTCACCTTTTTATATGTATACTTTATTTGTTTAGTACATAATTATTTTGTCTTATTTTACATTTACATTCTTATATATGTATATATAGATATTTAACTTTTAAACATCCTTTGAAAATTATTTTATATCCATTTCAAAATATAACTTTCAAAAGATTCATTTGTATAAATAAAGGCACATCAAATTTAATCATATCCAAAATCCAAATACAAATTTATTTTCTAAGATATTTAAATTTACATTCCAATTTCAAATTCTGTTCTCAATCTATTTTATATACATATTTATTTTCAAATATCCAAATTAATTCTCAATTAATTCATAATTTAACTAGAATCTTATATTAATTACCAATTAATTTCACCATTTTTATTTAAAAATTAAATTAATTATCAATTTAAATTTAGTAAAAATTCGGGATCGTCACCTATATACATATACATGTATATGTATAACGTACACACACACATATATGTATGTATGTATGTATAAGTATACGTATACATGTATATATGTATGTATGTATGTATATACACACGTACGTACGTACGTGTGTATGTATGTATGTTATAAAGATACTTAGGGAAGTTTGCAATGAATCTATGGGTGTGTTTTTTACAAGTGAAAGTGGTATTTTGATAGGGGTATTTCGAAAGAACTAACTTATCGAAAGAAGAATGCGTTTATGTGTTAGGACATGGGTACGGAAAATGGAGTACAATTGTTGTAGGAAAATTAGCATCATGCGTGGGACCCTAATTAATTATTTCTCTTGGCCAAATGAACGAGCGGAAAGGTTGTTTTTTCTATTTTGGCTTCGAATGCATCAGGTACAAAAGCAGGGTATGTTATAACACAACTCAAGAATGTTATGATTCATGCAATCCAAACTTGGGACTAAAGCTAGCATTCTAAATTATTTCGAGCATTTGTGCGTTAAACTTAGTTAAACTTAGGCATATACAATGATATTGTTGTTATGTTTGAAAAGAATTGGTTAAATTAATTTTTTTAAATATCATAATCCTAAAACTTGGGCTATAAAGCTTTTTAACTGGCTTAGCATTAAACAGCAAAGAGACTTTAAACGAATTTATTATTTAATCAAACCGACCATCAGGAACTGTCCGTAAAGTCAAAATAAACTAATAGGAAACCAAAAATAAAAGTATCCCGTTACGCTGGTTCATCCGCATCCATTTTTCTTCGGCAAATATCTCCATTTTTTCCCTCTCATTTCCTCCAATTGAAATTCCAAATTCCCTATGCTCGAATTCCAAATCAAAATCCTAATATTCAGATCGACAACGACTTTAAAAATGGGTAAATCCTACAATTCTGAAAGCAATTTGAATGCACCCACTGCAGTAAATGAAACCAAAATATCGTGCTTCTATACAAATCATGATTTAGTTTCTGGCCAAATCAATTTCTATAGAACCCTAAAAGACATGATTTTCTCAAAATCGAAAAAGCAACATAAAAGCACGATCTAAAACTTCAAAGATGAAAAGAGCATCGGTCACAGAAAAAGATCATAAATGGGGAAAACACTAAAGGTGAGGAAGAAAAAGAATAACCTGATTCGACGCTAGTTTTCTGCCATCAAGGTGAGATCTGAAACTTATTTCGATTTCTACGTTTTATATTATTTATATTGTTTGAATAACCTTTGCCCTTGCTTAATTTGCAATTCCGATCATGATTTCGTTTATTTTGAAAGTGGTTGTATTGAGATGTTTAGTTTGATTTGTTGACAACGAATCAGTTTTGGAAATTTTAGCAAATCTAAGCTTTAATTTTGTATCTTGTGTTACTATTACTATTATTTTCCACAGTGGTAGTAGAGTGACTTTAGAGAAAGGAGATTGAGGTTTGATTTTAAGTTTAAATTCTTATTCTTTGAAAGCTTGCTTCCTTATTTCATATTGTGATTTTATTCATATGAGTGTACGCTGTTGTTTATGAGTTTGCAATCAAAAATTGTAATTTTCTTTTGGTGGTTAGTGGTTTTTGCTGTTAATTATATAGCATTTTGATTTTACAGCACAGATTACTGTGTTGCTAGAGTATGACTTATCTGTTTCTGTTAAAAAATGCATAGTCCGCATTTCTATCTTTGTTAAATATAATAAAAATATATCTGAGGCTACCAGTTGAATCTATCTTGAATAGTTGATCGTCTTTAAACTTGCATAAGTGGAACTCCATATTTGGCAATTTAATACATTTTTTGTACAGTATAACCAATATAAGGCTAGCATTCGATTGACTTAAATTGAACAATGGTGGTAAAACTGAATAACAAAGAACACTTGAACTTCGAGAAACTTTGCTTCTAGCGAAGAAAACCATGTCGATTTTATTTCTACACTTGTTCTTTTAGGACACATGTGATAAACAAGAAATCAATGTTTTTATTCTATGTAGTATCCTACCTAGCTAATAACTTTTACATAGTGATCAAATTAGTATACCAAACATATTCCAATTGGCCACCATTGATGGCAAATGCATATGTGTACAGTTTAAGCATGACATATATATACACACACACACACACTTAGTTGCATTAACAATATTACCCATGTTTCATAGCTTTAGATGATTTCCTTTTGATAGATGGGGTTTGATAGTGCATGCGTTACATGAGAGTTCTTACTGATCTCTATTTTTAATAATGTTTTCTCCTTTATTATAAAGATTTCCAATTGAATTTTTGATCATACAACAATTTTATTTCCTGTTTACAGTTTCACTTTCTTTTTTATCTATATATATGCTATTATAGTCCAATATTAACTGGGGTGTTGTAAAATACTTACTACAATGCAACATAGGTAGTGTGGATATTTAATATCATTACATTCATGTAAAGATATTATTTTTTCGTAATATATTTGTTTTAAGATGATAATACACATATAAGTAGATAATACACAGACAATTAAAGCGTGTTGGCGTGCCTATACATACACATGAAGCATGGTTATTAAAGCGCGCAACCAGGCGCACCCAGGTTCGAAAAAGCCCGAGGCTCAAGGTTTGCGTCTTTTTTCAGTTTAAGTGCGTCTTTTTACAATTTGAAGCGCTTTTTTGCAAAATCCAAATTTTAATTTACAAAGTAATAAAATAAAAAATTTAAATCGTTAAATGAATTATAAAATATGGTTTAAAATTTAAATTTTAGCTAATAAAATATTTAAATAGTTGAATGACTTATAAAATATGATTTAAAACTAATTTGCAGTTAGTAAAATAGTAGATTAAACTTGTACAAAAGACACGCATAAAAGCCCAATGCTCAAAAAAGCCCACGGCTCAAGCCTTGCGTCTTTTTGCGTCTTAGCGCCTTAACTACTATGATGTGAAGTAATATACTAACCATTGAAATCACACTTATTAACAGTTTACTTTGCATTCACTAGCATGTTAAACTGTATGTCTGTATGCAGGTACAAACTTTGTCTTGGAAGAATACAGTAATCCCAGAGTAATGAATGATTGTGTCATTAATGCCTAGACTATCAGGCTTCCTAATACAATGGAAAATGCTTTTGCTGCCTTGATTTGAAAGGTTGCTAGAAAAACAAATGATTCGGCTAGCAATGATACAACCACGACATGTGTGCTTGCCTGAGAAATTACCGAGTTGGGTCTCCTTAATGTTATTTAGACTTATAATCTTGTTAACATCAATTCATTAATTGATAAAAGGACAAACTTTCAAATTAGATCCAAGAAAATAATATATTTCAATTTTAGATCTCATTCAAACTTATTACAAAAATAGATCTAATTTTGCGCAAATATGGACCGCGCAAGTGTATTTTAAAAAAAAAATTGTACATATGCAAATTTGAAATGCGCAAGTGTTATATAAAATCAAATTTTTGTTTGAACATTTTTGAAATGCGCAAGTGTTATTTTTGAAAGAAAAAAACCCGTGCTTGAGCATTTTTTGAATTCGCAGGTGTTATTTTTTAAGAAGAAAAAACTTGTGCTTGCGCATTTTTGAAATGCACAAGCATAAAATGCTTTATAAATTCAAACGAGATGTATTTTTATAATAAGTTTTGTATGAGGCTTAAAATTGAAATATATTATTTTTTTGGGTATAATTTGAAAATTTGTCCTTATAAAATTGTCTGAGGATGTTAAAGAGCTTGAGAAGCCATACCAGTTAAAGGACGCGATGACATCAAAAATCCATTGCTTATATCTGACTATCTCAGCTAAAAATGTAAATGATAGAGGTGAGATGATAGTTGATGCATTTAATATTGTTGGTCCTGGTGTTCTTTTTATTGAATCTTCATCATCATTTAAAACAATCTTTTCGTCAGATCTTTGTTTGTTAGCATAAGAAAAAAAGGCCTTTTATTTCTGAAATTTTGTTAAGATGCACAATACGTATATACGATCATAAATTTCATCCCATCAAATGTCATAAACATTATAATCAAACCAATAATATTATAGGAGTGATCGCTGAAAACCTATGTATTGGTTGTTAAGAGAAATTTTATTACAAGTGATCAATCACTGAAAATCTGTATTGATTTACTCAAGGCGGTAAATGGATATCCGAAAATTTTGAGATCCGTCTACATCCACATTCGAAAATTATACATTCAATTTTGGTTAAAATTATAGTTTAAATTATGTGCATTTTGGTGCAGTGAAGCGTTATAGCACTTGCTTCGCACGTGATAATCATACACGCTTTATGCGGGAATTATTTTTTTGTAAATTGAATATGTTTATGGGATATTAAGATTCAGTAATATTTGCAGATGAAAATTTTGAATTTGTAAAAGAGGTTGGATTCAAACTTTAAGCAATATTAAGATAGAGGGGTATTTTTGGTAGCTCACGCTGATACCAAAAAAGCGTGACACCAAAGGTATTGCAACTATTAATAAAGATTTTATTAAATTGGTAGTTTATATTATATGCGCTTAATGTTTATTAACTGTTTGAAATTATTTATTATCATAGTATTTGTTAATTTTAACATTTTTATACTCAATGAGATTGAAAAATATTTATGTCAAATTAAAATCTTTCTTTTACAATTCTTGATTTATTGATCATTAGTTGATAGGCTAATTATCCGATATCCGTCCGTATCTGTGGATACGGATATCCAAAAACATCCGTCGACGGGTCTAGATTAACTTTTTTTCCTCCATACCTCTGTACTAGTGCTCGTAGAGTGAACATGCCATTAGTTTCATGCACTTGCATTAGGATTTAACTAGTATTTGTGTATTGTTGGTTATTAAAATATTTGTTGTTATCTATTTATTGTTTGTACGATAACTAAAGATTGAGATTGTGAATTTTCAGCTTTAGTGGCGCTATTTTATATGGCATACTTAAACAATATTTTGAAAGAAAAAAAACTATAATAGGCTAATAGAAAAATAAAAGGGCTTAATTTATGCTCAGGTTTTGAGTGACAAATTTGATTCGTATATTTTTGTAGTTTTTGTATTGCCAGCTGTATATTTTTCCAAATTCAACCACTTTTTTATTTTTTTTATTCTTTTTTATATGCCTTTTGCAACAAAATCAGGAGTTGCTGAATATATTGAATTAGTTCAGGATAAGACTAAATGTCTATAAAATGAAATCCATCGAAAACTTCACATGCTTCAAATTTGAAGATTGAACAACTACTGGGTATAACCAACATTTTCATACAATAAAAACTAAAAACTAAAAACTAAAACAGTGAGTCATAACATGTTCTTACTGTTTTTATTTGATGCTTCTAATAATGAATATAATTTTTGTCCCACTTAGCTGAAAACAACTTAGGAATTCAATAAATTCGTTTTTCTATTTATTATCTAACTGTTGGTTTCTTCGCTGTTTTATGGTTGTAGTAGTAGCATTAAACTGTAAAGCGGTAGAAAATAAAAATGAAAATGTAATTTAAAACATATTTTTGAATATGATTTTTGGTTTATCAAGCTTAAAAACAAGGAGCCGTTTCCTCCTCTATATATTTCAAACAGTTTCCAGGCTGAATTCAATTTTGCCAGACCACATTTAGAAAGAAATAAGACCAATTTGAAACTTAATTACAAATACAGGCCTGTTTTGACTTTTACGGAAAAACACGTTGACGGTTTTTCAAAAATCGCCAAAAGAAAAAAACAATTTTCCTAGTTGGCACTTTTTCAAAAATTGTCAAAGTTGTTTTGTGGACGATTTTTTAAAATTCGCCAACGTCAAAACGTGAAGTGGTCTACTTCTGTAAATATTTTCGAAAATGACCTAAATTTGTTATTTTTTTCAAAAAGTGGGTCAAATGCGCAAATTTTCCTTTTAAGTATTTACAGATATGGGATGACGTCTGCATTCTTTGTCAACATAGCGTTGACGTGACCCAAATGAACTTCCTAAATGATTTAAGGACTCGTCTATTTTTCCTCTCTTGGTCCAGTTAAAATTAAGGTAGTGTCTGGCTTAAAAGGAATTTTTCGTTTCCGGTTTTATCAAATATGAGAAGAATGAAGGGATGACGAAAGGGATAAAAGAAAGACGTGTGGAAGAACGAAGTGATAGAGAAACGACGGAAGAATAATTTGTTAGAAGTGTTTGTTTTATTTTCCAAAACACGAAAAATTAAAAAAAAATATTTTTTATTTTGTATGTTAACTTCGTTTTCTAAATTGATCGTTTTCGACAATATACACAAGTCATGTACATTTTTGTACGGACGAAAACTTAAAACAAAAAATAACAAACCAAACACTACCTAAGGCTCTTATTGGTTTGTCATTTATAGTTTTGATTTTTCGTCCATATAAAAATACGCACGATACATACATATTGTCGAAAACGACCAATTAGAAAACGAAGTTAACATTCAAATTAAAGAACAATTTTTTTTTTTTTCTTCTTGTGTTTTTGGAAAACAACGAAAAGAAACATTCCATCTTTCAGTCGTTCCTTCGTCCTCTCCATTGTTTCCTACGCCTTTCTTCCATTTTCTCTATCGTTCCTCCACTATTAACATATTCGACATACATACCGAAAATCAAATACATAAAATTCGTTTTTAAGCCAAAAAGCATCTAAAACATTCAAAAATAAAAACCACTAATTAAGTGCTGATGCATTTTGTCCTTTTCGCACATGGTGCTTACGCGATCTTATAACGAGTCATGCATTTTAACAATAAAAGCATGTTGTTATGCTGAAACCACAATGGTGAGTTGTTAAATGCAGTAGCACTCTATTTTACCCAAAATAATTCATCATCATTGAATGACTGTAAAGTAAACTCGACATCGTATCGCCGAGTGAAATAAAATCTTTTCTTAGTTAAATTTCATTCGACCACATATTGCCACATGACACTATAATACAGTGCATCTAGCAACACCGACATTGGCCATTAACACAAATTAAGATGGCAATGACATTGTTAAACTACTGATAATCTCAAGTTAAGGTAACATTTCGAATTAAAAAAATAAGAATTCAAACAGATTTGGCAAATGATAGTAATCTTCTGAACGAGTAAAAACCTCAAGCTATTGACATTAGCAGTTTCATGCAACCTAAACACCCATCCAAAATACTGCAATCAGTGTTCGAGTTATATAGAATTTAAAAAAAGGAAAGCATGCCTGCATCACAAAAGAAGCAAAGACCAAATAACACCATAGCCTAAATTTCAGACTGTAAACGCAAAGATGGCCAGCATCATTCTTAATAAACAGTTAAACCCAAAAAGCATATAGATAGAAACATTAACAACAAAAGCTAAAGAAAAGGCTAAAAAGGCCCAGAGCATTTCTAAATACAAACCCACATTTATCTGCTAGCAAGTTTCAGTTTTCATGAACAACCAGTTCATATTCAACCAAGGAAAGATTGTTGTCCACATTGACTGTAAAATCAGCAGGCTCGGTAACTTCGACACGGCCCCACTTGTCGACCGCCAGCCTCATTGATCCCTTGAACATTTCTATTTTTGCATTGCGGAGTATTACAGTGGTTCCAGGTTTCATCATGTCAACTGCCGGTTTCACAAAATATACAACAGCATTTTAGAAGCCATACGGCACACTTTATATGTGTGTGCGCATATGTACGTGTGTGTATGACAAGTATCGGCAACCCCTCAATTTGGCTTTACCTCTAATTCTCACTAATTTCCACCAGAAATTCTGATTTAAATAATAGTAATTTCTCTCTCCTCCCAACACACTATTATTTAGTTCGGAACTCGTGATGGAAATCAAGGAAGAATTGAGATGTAGCCGATCATTTCCCATATATGTGTGTATACATGTGTATGCCCCCTTGTACATACAAATATAGCAGTTAATTACACCAAAGATGCACAGATAACAGCATTTTAGAATACACACACATACAGATACAGCAGTTAATATACATACAAATATATCATTTTAGTTTTGTACAAGTGTATACATATGCTACATACAAAATTAACAGCATTTTAGACAATATACAATGCACACATACAAATATAGCAGTTTATACGGCACAGGTGTACAAATAAAGCAATTTCAACCAAGGTTCAAGATCACCGTCTCCGTTTAGATCTTTTTGTAATACACAATAGCATTTTATAAACCATACGGCACAGTTTATGTGCGCGCATATGTACGCATGTGTGTATGCCAAGGATCGGCAACGCCTCAGTTTGGCTACACCTCTAATTCTCGCTAATTTCCACCAGAAATTCTGATTTAAATAATAGTAATTTCTCTCTCTTCCCAACACACTATTATTTAATTCGGAACTTGTGATGCAAATTAAGGGAGAATTGAAATGTAGCCGATCTTTGCCCATATATGTGTGTATGCATGTGTGCACCCCCGTGTACATACAATTATAGCAGTTAATTACACCAAAGATGTACAAATATAGCATTTTATAATATGTACACGTACAAATATAGCAGTTAATACACACACAAATATAGCATTTTAGTTTTGTACATGTATATACATACACTACGTACAAAATTAACCGCATTTTAGACAATATACAATGCACACATACAAATATAGCAGTTTATACAGCACAGGTGTACAAATATAATAATTTCAACCAAAGTTCAAGATCATCGTCTCCATTTAGATCTTATTGTAACTTTTAGAATTTTGATCTAATTGATAAATTTCAGATTCAGTTTTGGTTTCGGATTTCACTATTTATTTATTTATTAATAATACATATATTTGTTTAATTTATTGAAACAAAATGTATAATTTATCTTTAATTGAAAATTAAGATATAAATGAATAATTATAAATAGTCCTAACAATAAAAAACGTTTATTCCTTCATTTTTTTAAACTTTTTTTTAGTTACATCTTTTGTATATTGGATGATTTTGTATACTTCCTAAGTTAAAATTTTGGATTTTGAATATTCGCCTATTTGAAACTCAAATTAGTTCTTTAATATTGATCCAAAGTTTTAATTTGTTTTCGTTTCGGTGCTCCCAAACCGAAACGACCGAAACGAGACGACCGGAATCTTGGTGTTTCGGTCAAAAAATCAAATATTGGTTTCGACAGACCATAATAGCATTTATATACAGCACCATACACACATATATAGCATTTACAAGTTTCCAATTATTACATCATGACATATACAGTTGCCTTGCATCCACCTTGATGTCCTTCTAACAGGAACTAAAAAAATAAAATCAAAAGAAATAAGACAATTAAGAACCTAAGATACACACTTGCTAAGAACTACATTATTTAATCAGCATTCAACAATATTTTTAGTTAATAATAAGAAAGAGATTGAAAGTTTTATATTTCATTACTATCTTGTATGGTTTTTTTGCTAACTAGCTTTTGAATTCTTCCCTCTCATTCTAGATGTCATATTTGAAGAATCAAAGATGGATAGTAATATCTGTTTGTTTAAAGTTAAGTTTTAAGGTATGTGTTACGAATTCAAGTTCCCTCAATCAAAATTTTCTACCTGCACTTTTTTGCAATTGTGGAATTGAATTTTGTTTTGATTGTATAATAATTTGGGTGGTGTTGTAGAAAGTCAGCTTGAATTTTCTAGTAGGTTTTAAAATAAGTACTAAGACAAGGGCATTAGGATGCATAAAAGCATACCTTTATCACAGATATAACCTGTGTTTTCTCAGAGAGCTATACCAAAGTTAATGACTATACAAGCTAATCTATTACAAATTATCGCTCTCGAGATATCACATTTATTCATAAAATAAAATAGAACTTAATGAATATATTGCACGGTACTTTTTAAGAATTTCATAAACACCTTCTGCTGACGAGAATATTTGTTGTATGTATGTATCATCATTGAACTTAACGTTATGCCGCTGGTCACGTCGAAACAATCAAAGGGTTTTACCACACTGCTTTCGGAATTATAAATAAAAATAATTGTTTCTATAGGTTTCACCAGTGCACTGGTCGTTTCAATGGTCCAACATAAATACTTGCTTTCTAGATGTCCCCCTCAATGAGGTCATTTAGTCGAGTAACAAACATCTAACAACTCACATGCACAAAAGTCGCACACACATTATGTATGTTGTTTTACTGGTGGTTAATAATGATATAATCAAAAAAATCGAATCAAGTGAAAGATGTAATTAAATGAGAACATTAAGATACATTTTGGCTATTGGTTATACAGTTACAAAAGACGATATATTAATGAATACATTGGGCATATAATTAATTTTGTAATTAAACTTAACACCGAAGAAAAGATTTGAAGTATATGTTCAACCATGATTTTAGCTTTTCAGTGACAAGTTTAAAAACTGATCAAATCCAGCATAATTTATGAAATTATTTCAACCGAAGTGATAAAAAAGCAAATCCATATAACCTAATCACTAGATCCCATCTCTCTACCTTGTGCCTGAAAATGCAACCATATATTACAATAAAATTATTAATATGAAAAATGTCATATGAGATTCTAATTATGTAATCTACACTAAAATGAATTTATAACTTTGCAAAATTTAACTAATTTGTTGGCTTATAATCGAAAAACTAAATTTACGAGTTGAACGCAAAATTCATAATCTTCCTTAACGTCATTCGTAATTTAATCACTGGTCAATATTCATTTTATTCAACTTCTAACATTTTAACTGATATAAGTGCCATAACTAATAATAATTTTAACTAAATTAACATCTAATGCAAACAAAAACAGGCATTTTTATTAAAAACTCACAAAACTCTCTTCACATTCTGCTATTTCTCCCTAACAAGTAAGACCTCATAAAAGTTATCCCCCCCACCCCCAAAAACCCAAATCAAAAAAAAAAATTATGACACAATTTCCCTGGATCTTTTTTCCTTCATCCAAATAATTTAACCTAAAAAAAAAAAAATGTTCTGAATTTGATTGAATTTAGTAACAAAACTTTGAATAGTTCAATAACAATAACCTATAAGTTAATTATATTAAAATTAGAGATTATGCTTGCTTTTATTAACTACGGTTGGTGTTTGAATGATGTTAGTTTATTGATTATGTTTGATTAACTTCAATCATTATTGGCATTAGGATTTGATTAATGCTATAACTTGCTAAAAAATGAGTACCTTTAGAAGTTGATGTCTAAATTCTGCGGTGCATGCTTGAATGAAATATAGAATTATAAAAGAAGAAAGGTTGATGCAGAGAGTAGATAACAATAGAAATTCATAAATTTTAGTGGTTGTGAAAGTAAGGTTTAAATTTTTAAATAGAATTTACCACCAAAATAATGCATGAGCTTGGGCAATCCAAATACAAGACAGGCTCTGCCCATGATAATACAATGACATTACAAACTTGGAATTCTTTTTTATAAAAACTATAATCAGATATATAAAGTATCTATGGTTAAATGAATGCATAATTAGTAACTTTGGGTCAAAAGGCACGAAAAACATATTTTTGATGTACATATGCAAACTGCACGTGCTTCCAATATATTCAGTAATCCAATCAACAGGTCATGCTTTATGAATATATTAGGAAGGTTTCCTTGTTTTTCTTCTTATTTCTTTACATGTTTATTCATTTTTTTATATTAGATTGATCTTGTTGGAAGAGAGAACGTTATTTTCTAAGTTGTACACAATAATATGTTATGGATATTATAGGGGACAGATACAGTATTGAATGCACAATAGCTTATCTGAGGGTTGAGCTTAAAATGAGAGTACGGTATGCATGAATTATCTTTGGTGAACAATAAATATAACATAAAAAACAAAAAACCTAAAACTAGCTTTTGATATTGGTAAATATGAAACCTCAACTTAATACACTTGTTTGTCATATGCCAAATTCAAGTTGAAGTCATTTCCATACTGTTCAAATCACGTCGGGCATTATTATTGTCAATCACGATATCATCACTCGCAAATCACAAACATAACATTAAAAGATGTTGTAACATTTGATGAATAGAAATTAGATGCCGAAATGCATGTGAATAGACTATAAAAACTTTGGTTTCTAATAACAGAACACATAACACTAGATTTTTGCTACGAGTGTTGAAATCTATAACAAATTTACACTTTCAAATATCAGTTTCGCATGGAAAATAATATCAAACAAGCTAAAGATCGTTTAGCAAACTGAAATGAAGTTCTCTCCCTTCTTTTATAGTACAATATTCAGTGAATAAAAGTTTGTTCAAACTAAGAACAATGCTGAAATTTTTTTATAATACCAATTAGAAACTAAAAGTTGGTGTATTCGGAAGCGTTATTGATGAATTTACTAATATATTTATGACCGCATATTAACAAACATAAACCCAGATACATAGTTTACTATTCGTAGTAGGCTATCATCCCCAATCACGCCAAATTATGTAAGATACTAAGATCAGGTATTATGAATGGTACACCTCTGTTCAACATAAAATATATTGATGTAACTTATTTTTGATAGACTACTGATCATTCATAATTGTTATAAAAACTATCCGCTGCACACAAATTATCACAGTTTACAAAGAACATTGCTACACTTACCCTTAAACCAAGTCGGTTGTTAACCCAAAAAATGGATCAAACACACAAAAATTCAAATAAAAACACTAGTTCTTTTAAAATAGATGTAAAATAGAAATCTCAGATCAAGCAACTAAAGATAGCAGAAAAATAAAATAACATACAAGAATTTTTATAGTGGTTCGGCAATCTCTGACCGACGTACTTTATAGTTTGTTATTCGTTGTCTTCTCTTCAGATTACGAGTTATATCAGATCTGACCACAATCTAGTGGGTCTCAGATTACAATGGAGTTTCTAAAGTGTTAGGTAGAGGATGAGAGCGAAGAAGAAGATGTCTTCAATGACAGAGAAATCAGAACCCGTTTTGGTTGCAGCTAGATTTGTACTTGTAAGAAAACAGGATGTAGAGGTCCAAAAGCCCACTTGTACTGAAGTCCAGAAGATAGCCCGAAGTTGCACAAGAGGAATCAGAGCACCATGAGTCAAGAGCATAGCTCAGTATCGACCTATGGTTTTTGGTGCAAGTTGAATTTTTCCACTCGCATTGCTCTTCTGTCTTCAAATTGAGTTGTTCCAAACTCTTTTCTATCGACTTTGGCTTGGTTCTAGTGATCTTCCTGATAGCCACGTTCTTTAATTTTTTTTGTCAACTCTTGGAATTGTTCATCCAAATCATGGAGAGAGAAAAACCACTTGAACACGAGTAGTCGGAGGGGTATATAAGATGCATGGAGTTTGGAAAGTGGAATGGGAGAAATGATAGGTCAGTACCGACCTATGGGGTAACGAGCTATGCACTTAGCTTCGAATTGAGTGAAACTTTCCCAAGTTGTTTATCTACTTCATTTAGGTGTGATTGCAAGTTTTTGAATCGTTTCGTTTTTATTTTGATCTTCTAAGTCCAGTTGAAATCTGCTTGATTAAAAAGCGGGTTAACACTTATCTCCCAAAGTACACCTTTCGAATGTAATGTGTGTTTTGCTCAAAAACAGCTTCTAGCAATCAATCTTCGATAGTTGAGCTCTATGACTATTCGTTGACCTCAATCTTGGTGAATAATACGGAAGTGTCATTCCACATATCCAAGTCATCTTGCGTTCGTTCAGGGCTAATCTTCCTTTCTTTGGTTTCAAGGCATTCAAATCTTTTTATTAAGTTTGCATCCACTTCGAAACATGGTCTTGTCGGACCGTTGATCTTTCAATTTAGGATTTGATCTCTCTGTATCGTCTTGTCGTCCAATCCAGATTCTTGATGTCCGCTCACTCTTCGACGAGGGTACCCAATGACCAAGCAAGTCATCGCCAACTCTCCAATTGGAGACGTTCTTTTCGTACAAACCCATCCACTTGCTCACTGGCAAGTAAGCTTACACCATGCACTCTGGTCTCGTCTCTCCAAATAGGACTTTAAGCGATTAATATCGTACACGTTCATCTGCTCACTCTTCGACTAGGGGACTTGCATTCTACATTCCGGTCCAGTCCCTCCAGACGAGATTTAAGACGATCAATATCGTACAAGTTCACCGCTCGCTCTCTGACAAGGGGACTTGCACCCTGCACTCCAGCCCCGTCTCTCCGGACGAGACTTAAAACGATCAATATCGTACAAGCTCATCCTTTCGCTCTCCGACGAGGGAACTTGCACCCTACACTCCGATCGATATCGATCATCACATTCAATGTGGACTTTTCAAAAATCAAATATTCAAATCAGGACAGACAAGCTGAAGTCCTAATTATCCATCCCAGACACCCAACTCAGACCATGCCTAGGGACCAATCTAGATCATGGACACGTATAAACGATCTGATGTTATTATTGCCCTAAATAGTCATCCTAGCAACCCGACTCAGAGTCTGCCTAAAAACTAATCTTGGCCTCGTACACATGTAAACGGTGTGAAATTATTATTATTCTAACTATTCAAAATGAGGGAGTCGAACCTGACTCCCAACCATCCTGATCATGGGATTTCGAGTCTCGGACTAGATTTCTGATTGTTCCTTAATGTGTTCGCTGCTGATGGTGGTTGCTTTGGTCGCACCACTGTAGTTCAGTCCTCACGTACTGCTGCAGCTGTTGCTTCGAACCAGCTCTTCTATCAGATCACGAAAGTATCAGCATTCGTTTGTTTCATGTCCATCCAGCTCCCGATCAGTGGGCTCTCTCTTAGTTGGCGTTCGGTATGAGATCTGTCCCCTAGTGTCCAGATATATCCTCTTGAAGGTCTCTGTTAGCTCGGTGTAAGAAAACTTCAGTTTCCTCCTCTGCCGTTTCAGTTCTCCAAATTTATCGTCAGCTCTTCTTTTCCCTCTGACCTTTCTGTTTCCTGCTACAGACGGTCCTTTGTCATCCACAACATTAACTTCAGCATTCTCAGCTTTGGTGCCTTCCTAAAGCAAATATCTCTCAGTTTCGTGGTAGAATTCTGTAAGATCTATCGATGGATCACTTTTCAAAGCAATCTTGAAGTCGATCTTGCTTACGACTCCAAATACTGCCACCATTAAGATTATAAGTAGATTCGTCTTATCGACGATTGCAGTTGCCGCATTAAATCTTGTCAAATAACTTCTCAAGGTCTCTCTGGGCCTTTGTTTCACGCTTGATAGCGTCATCGCATTCTTCGGTCGTGAGACATGAACTTTGAACGGTCTTAAAATTATTCACGAAATCGGTCCACGTGTTTAAGGACCCATTCTTTAGTTGCATGAACCCAAGGTTTTAAATCTCGGATTTCGATCACGTTTCGTCTCGAAATTTCTAGAGACTTGATCTTGTATCTCGGACGTCCAACTCGGATTTATATCTCTGATCATGAAGTTCACTTCGGGAATATCTCGGGGTATATATTATCTCTAAAATTTATTTGTATGCATAATAATATCCATAATTACTACCTTAAAAGTAATAATTTTCACCTGATTTGTTATCTCGTTATTTCTACTCTAAATTGTCCAATTCCACTTCTAATTGATCTAAAGTATTTCTTGATCCAAAATCCAACTAAAGGTAAAACCCAGTACAAGAAGCTTCTGCACGATAGTGGACTCTGGAAAGGTATATATTATCTCTAAAATTTATTTGTATGCATAATAATATCCATAATTACTACCTTAAAAGTAATAATTTTCACCTGATTTGTTATCTCGTTATTTCTACTCTAAATTGTCCAATTCCACTTCTAATTGATCTAAAGTATTTCTTGATCCAAAATCCAACTAAAGGTAAAACCCAGTACAAGAAGCTTCTGCACGATAGTGGACTCTGGAAAGGTTGATAATGTACGCAGTCTTTCCCTCACATTGCGAAGAGGCTGTTTCCGGATGATCCAAAATCAAACTAAACACATAAAATTGAATTTTTTTATAAATTGAATTTTTCTTACCAAATTCAATCAAATTACTTATATTAAAGTTTCCTTAATTCTTTAACAAATCAAACCAACATGAAATCACAATCAAATCTCTACCTAATTGAACTTAGTCATCTTCTAGTTTCGAAATCAATTAAATAATAATAATATTTATCATATTAATGTATGATAGGTAAACAACATTCAATCATTGATAAAGGAATAAAGTGAGAGATTTACTCACAAGTTTCTTGTAATCGATATTAAATTTGAATTCCCTTATTTCTTCTCTTCCTCTTTAAATAATTTTCTATTCTACAATAAAGTTCTCTTGTCAAATGACAAATAAGACAGAAGTGTAGCATATAAAAAAGTTATGGCTCGCGAAATTATAGCCTCAAAGTTGAATTTTTGAATCTCGTCGAAATAAATACCAATTCCCCTCAAAATATTTATAGTAACCATTCGCATTCTAATTCGCATTTCTACCAGCATTATCTATTCCCGACATCCCAACATTGCCCTCGAGTATCATTCTCTCAATATCAAGTAGATTTGGGTCGGTGTCGAGTTGTTCTACTTGTGAAACATTGTTATGGTTTGCTCCGCTCCAACTCCAAATATTCTTGCATCGGCTATTTGTCTTTGGTTCTGAATTCCAGCGGTTCTAGCTATTCCTTGTTGTCACATCCTTTGAAAAAATCCTATAAGCGTTTCTTGTTGTCGAATCATTAATCCATCTTGTATCTTCTTCATCATTTTCTTCATCTCTTCTTTGATCACATAGATGGATTGATGATAATTTGAGGACATCTTCTGGTTGCCTACATGCTCTAGTTGGCTTGCTCTAACCTTAGATCAAGTGTTAGATCTCTTCATCTTCTCCAAATTTAGATCCAAACTTTAGGTTGTGAAATTTAGCTTCTTTTTCAGTGAAGCATCAAAATATTAGTCCAGAAAATGGATCAATATTCAGAAATTCAAATGAAAGCAACAGTTAAAATAGATGTGAAAGCAGTAGAAATCTCAGATCAAGCAAGTAAAGATAGCAAAACAGTAAAAGAACACAAGAATTTTTATAGCGGTTGGGCAATTTCTAGCCTACGCCCACTTTATAATTTGTTATTCATTGTCTTCTCTCCGGATTACAATGAGTAATATCATATCTGAACACAATCCAGTAGATCTCAGATTTAGAATGGAGTTTCTTGAATATTTGAGCGGTAGAGGATAGGAGTGGGGAAGAAGAAGTGTCCAATGATAGAGAAATCTCCATTGACAGAGAAATCAGATTCTATTTTAGTTGCAGCTAGACTTGTATTTCTTAAAAAAAAGATGTTACCATCGGTATTCCTAACAAGTAAAAAATTTACACGCAGGATCCACAATTCATGCAAATCACACACATCGCAGTATCTTTTGTTTTGTTAGTAACATTCATTGATTAGTAAATATACCAACGACCATCCATACTCAAACATTTTGTTTCATCGTTTATTGACAAAAAATGGTACGAATCATCAAGGACTTGTCATAGAAGTTCATACTCAAACATTATGTTTCATCGTTTATTGACCAAAAATGGTACGAATCATCAAGGACTTGTCAAACCCATTAAGACCGTAAAATAAAGCTCACCTTGCTCGTTTCTGGCAGTGAAAACGATGGAACCAGTCTCGTCACCAATCAAGCACTCAGATATCTTAGTTTTGCGAAGAGGAGTAGAAGTAGAGCGTCCTTTCTGAACCACCGATTCAGAGCTGACGACTTTTGCCGTCAGCGTATGGCCATTAGTACCGGGCTTCAGTTGATCGACCTTCACGAAGACCGGCTTCCTTTTTTCCGTTACTGTTGACTGTGTCGACATTGTTGCTCACTTAAAACCCTAGCTTCAAGACCGTATGGTTAGCTTTATTAATGAAACCAAGGAAAACAGGATTGGTTAGATTGCGTCTGTGGAGGTCGGCTTTTGGTTGGATGGGTTCATTTCCGTAACGTTGCATTTTCATATAATATTTTATTATTATGTGTTTATCTGATCTCGTTAAATCAATCATATTTTTTTATTTGTGATCTTTCAACTATAAATGTCATATTTCATCATCCTTTGCAAATGCTTTGCTATAGTGACAAATTCATAAATATTTCATGTGCACAATTTTTTTTTTCCTATTTTTTTTTCTTTTGCATGTTAGTTTGGCTTTAAATGTATGTTAATAACGTTGGATTAAGTGCATTGGCAACGAGGTAAAAATGAGGAGTTTCAGAAGAAAAAAATTCATTTTTATTAATTTGCACAAAATCGTATTTTGTTTTTACATGAGTAAATATTTTGTACTAAATCATATGTGGTATTGATTAATAAAAGAGTTTGAGTTATAGTTTAATTAATTTGTATATCAAAACTTTGTGTTTGTTTGTTATGATTTAATTATAATATTTTAGTTTAATTAATTTAATTTAATTTTATATTTTTGAAAGAAAAGGTAGTGGATTCACTTAGATACTTCTAAGCTTACCACGTCATATCGGTTACTAAATAAAAGTTAGAAGTATCAAGTTATAAAGCTAGACATATTTACAGATACAACCACGGCTTATGCTCGCGCAGGAGCTATAACCCATACAACATAAAATTACATTGCGAACCGAAACAAAAGCAAAAGTACAATAGGCCCTTACAAAATAAGTCCTGAACCCAAAACAAAAGGTATAACATACCACATACATCAACTCGTATTGGCCATGCAAAATACCAAAGCAAAAAAGTGCATTGCGCATGCCACCTTCAATCCAGAGCGAGCATCAAATCAACTTGCTTCCATTTATACACTCCTGCCCATATATATATATATATATATATAAATATATATATATATATATATATATCACTTGAAATAATGTTGAGTTAGAATTTTTAGCAGCTACCTTGAAACGCCTATTATTTCTTTCATTCCACGTAATTTACCAATATGAAAAGTTGAAGAAAACATATTTATTCAGCATTTCCTTGTTAGAAATCGTGCTATATTCATAACTCCAAAACTATATGTTCACCCTACTCAAAATCAATGTTTAAATGAACTAAATATTTAGTCCATACATAAAATGCCATGTCACGGTCATGGAACAAATATGTATAGCTTTCTTCTTCACATCCATAAAACAAGCACTTTTCAATAATATTCATATTTTTACTCTTTAACATGCTCGTAGTGTTGATTTTCTCATGCATTAGTATCTACATGTGAATCTTTACTTTCGTAGAATTTTTTTTATGCTCCACATTCTAACAAATCCATCAAACTTTTTACTAAAGAAGTTAAAAATTTATAGCAGTTGTTCGCTTCCAAACATTTCTTGTTAGAACAAAGCCACTCAGCTTCATCCATGTCACTGTTTAAATCAATGTTCTGCAACAATTTAATGAGCATCAAAAGTTGATTAAGTGCTCTTCCTTCAATAATCTGATTAAATAATAACTTCCATTTAAAACCCACTGCTTGCTTATCATACATATCAGTAACTGAACCTCTTATATCTCTTGCTATTTCAAATGAAAGCTCGAACTCAGTAGCAAAAGGAACTGTCAATGGCCAACCATCCAACCAAAAAGAACAATTCCTACCATTGTTTACCTTGATATTTATTCCAATCTGAATAGCTGCACATTACTCATTATATCTCTCCAAAACTTCGAATAATGTTTAAAATCAACAGGCAAAGAGAAAGCTCCATCGTATAAGCATTTACAATCCATTCAATCTACAGCACATTCTTGTGACTCACCATATTTCACAGTCATTTACACTATAAAAAAGAGTTCACCTGCTTTAAATTGATAATACCCAAACCCCTTTGATCAAAAGACTTACACAGATGATCTCAAGCAATCAAACAGCTCAAAACACTAGTATCTTTATTTCCGGTCCAAAAGATATTCCTCCTAACTGCATCGATTTTTTCCAGTACCCATACAGGACATTTATAAAAGATAAAGGCAAAACTGATGCATAGAGTTGACCAAAACTAACCTTCTAGCTTTTAAATGTGAACCTCCTTTCGACCTTGCCAATTTAGTATCAAGTTTACTGATGATTGGAAACCAGTCCTCTTTATGTAATTTGCCTAGACTAATGTATAGTTCCAAATAATTAAATGGAAACCCTCGTACTTTGTAGTTAAGCATTCCTGCTATCTCCTTGGCAAGCTCATCACTTGACCCAATAAACAAAATAGTTTTTTTTTAATGAAAGTTTATTTAAAGAACAGATAAGCTTTCAAATGCATAAAAAAATGAACTTAAGTGCCCTATATATTTGCAGTCCGGGTTGCTAAAGATGGTATTATCATCTGCATAGTGTAAAGAATTTATTCCTCCCATAATAAACTATTCCCTAAAACTTTTTAGAATTCCATTGTTGCAACTAACTCTCAAAATTTATGCGAATACATCGGCAGCTAAATCAAATAGTAGTGAAGATAATGGATCCTATTGTCTCAACCCTCGTTTTGAATTAATTGTATTATCAGCAATCACATTAACATATATATATATATATATATATATATTTGGTTTGCTAGCTGAAAAAACACTAGTACAAAACTGGTCATTTGTGTCAGTTGTGTAACCCCTGTTGTGTCGGTTTTACAACCGACTCAAATGAAGACGACACAAAAGACATTTTTCTGTTGTGTCGGTTGTACAACCGACACAAATATCAATTATTTGTGTCGGTTGTTAATAGAGAACCGACACAAAACTATCAACAGTTGTGTCGGTCTTTCTAATAGGACCGACACAAATCAGCTTGTATAGTGATGCAAACCGCCGTTATTGTGTCGGTCCTTTAAGAAAAACCGACACAACTGTTGCTTGTTTTGTGTCGGTTCTTTATTGATGACCGACAGAAATGATTGACATTTGTGTCGGTTATGTTTGTTTTTTCAACCGACACAATTGATATGCAGTTGTATCGGTTCCCTTTGAAGTAACAACCGACACAAGTTATATCTGAAGCAAAAAAAATATTATTACCATTCAAGATTATTAAAACAGTATGAAATTGAATTTTAATTTTTTGTAAATGAACGTTACTATGAACTGATTGAACAAAAAATATAATTATATTATCCATCAACATAATTCATGTTTACAGACCAAAATAGAATATAATCTATCACAAACATAACGTACATAATAAAATACCAACGTACGTTACAAAAGATCAGCATACACAACAAAAAACAACTACATTCAATTATACATGATATAACTAGCTAAATTCTCTCGAACCTCGTCTATCTCTTGTTGGTTATAAGAACCGTCTCGTACAAAGTCCTGCAATTAAGAGAATTGTTATACAAAAGACAATAATTAAGTCAGGAATACTCTGCATAAAAGAATCTGAGAGGAATGTAATTCAAACATAGGTCGAACCATAAGCTGAATATAGGAAACAGTAATTTGGGACCTGTGTTATTCACCGTGTACCATGATCATATTATCTGTATTAGAGGTGATTTGTTACTTGCATGTGCAATATGTAATAATGTTTGTTGTTTTCACAATTAAATGACGTGTAGTTAACAGTCTCAATGGTTTCTTCTAACTAGCATTTCCACCACCAGACATTGCATACTACATTGCCATACTCCCAAAAAAACTGCCCATTCATATCACTTACATTCACCCACCAGACCATACATTCGTCTTACAACCCTTTGACACTCTTTTCACCTACCGGAGCCTCTGCTGTCATCATCATCAAACATCATGACTTCAAACCAAACTTCTTACTTCCGCAAAACAAACTTCATCATCAAACCTGAAGCAACTGCTGTTCTCCTACCATTCCAACTGCCTACCATTGTAACTCACATACAAACCAAAGCTGCCTTCTTATCTCAAAACTGACCAGACTTCTCTGCCAAACAAACTTGCAACACCAAACAAACAACTCTATACAGACTTCAAATATCAACACTGCTACTGCAAACAAGTTTGTTGACAGTATTCAACAAACTTCTTCAAACTAAAGCACGACGAACGAGGCCAAAAAGAAAAAAAAGTGAAAAAAAATCACCACTGTCAGCCTCGATCACCACTAGCCCATCAAACTTCAACACTGCTTCGACAACACTTCGAACCACCTTCTATCAACACAACATTATACACAACTACTATTTCTAGTAACTGCAGCCATACCACCACAATACTCAACCAGTCAACTACCAACAACCATAATCTACATTCAGCAACTTAACTCATCAACATTCAATAGTGCAACAATGCACTGTATCACCACCCTTCCTTGTGCATATCGCATTGCCTTGCCCACCTCTGTCAACAACATATAACCACTGCACCTATCACCACACCGATAACAACAATTGCACAGTGCCATCATCACCTATCACCACCTAAAACAAACTGTCTTCATCTCAATTCCCTATGCCTGCATATTGTTTCATCAATCTACCACACTGCCTTGTAACTTCTTTCATCACAGTGCACTGTTAAAAACACTGAATATCAACTACCACTACAGCCACATACATCCATCCACCACGCCACCTTCAATCACTCAATCAACCACCATCTAACAACACCTCTGTCCATACTACTTTAACATTCACATTCCCTTCAAACAAACAACTGTAGCCATCAACCAACAGACTTCACCAAATAACCTACAGTACTGCCACTTGCAACAACTGCTGCTCATTCCCAAAATTACTGTCATTCCCCTCTCCTACCAATAACACTTCAATATTCATCATCCAACTGCCTGCAACACCTATAAACACACAATCCCCTACCAGCACCCTACTGACATCTCCGATACAGCTCCAAAACCAAATCGAACACCCCAATCGACTCACCCTGCAATCGCCTCTTCGAACATCAAACATTGAATCAACTGCCTGTAGCGACCAAAATCTCCCCCTTCAATCTCCCAAAACGCAACGTAACCTAATTACGCCTGCCTTTGTGTGAATTTGGAAATTGAAGTTCTAATTTGGGTTTGTGAATTGAGGAAATGTGAATTTTGAACGGTGAAGAAAGTTTTATTTTTTGTGTGAGTTATGAATTTTTTTTACTGGGCCGGGCCCATGTGTTCTATATAAAAAAGATTTGTGTTAAAGCTATTTCTTTATTTTTAAGTTTTTTTAAAAAAAATGAAAAAACAAACAAGTTTTTCTCCAAAGAACTGAACAGTAAATAAAGACTTGCCATTTGATTTCTTCTAACTAGCATTGCAGCAATGATTTGATCGAAATATACCTATAATGTAGCTAATGTATAATATGAAGGAAAAAAACTAAAGTAGTACCTTTTGTAAATCGATGCTTTGATTGTGGTTTTTCACTATGTCATGCATATACCTCATCACATAATTAATATACACGGTCAGTTGCTCCTAATTGTTGAGGACACTACAGCAATATTACAAGATAACTTAATAGTTAGTTTAAAATGAATTCATATGCCAAACAATATATAGTATTTATTTTTTTTTATTTTTTTTTTGAAAATCAAATCACCTTAACATGCTTCCATTTCAAGGTACTTCCTCGAGACTTGCCACCGAATGCCTTGTAAATTTTGAAGGCCCTACACATGCAAGAAAATGTTAAATAATAACTACTCTGGCACCCGCATTTACATACACTAATTTCATGTACAAATTTTTAATTTTACCATATATACTACTCTGGAGTTGAAGATTGTGGTGAATGATGATGGTGTAATGATTAGGTAGTGGGTTGATTGGGTGATTGGAGTGTATGGATGTGCGGGTTGCCGATGTGACTGTGCAGTTGAATGTCGGTGAGGGTGAGTCATGGTAGAAGCTTGCATTGAGGAAGTGTATATACGGTTGGTGATTGAATAATGACAGTTGAAAGTTTATGAAGGTGGTGATGGAGAAGTAACTGCTCAGGTTTGATGAAAGGAGGGATGTTTGTGATGCAAGCAGGTGATGTAGTGGGCAGTCAAGTTTATGGCAGTGGGAAAGTTTGTATTTATGACAGTGGGGAAGTTTGTATGCAAGTAGTTAGTGTGTTTGGTTTGTAATCTTTAGGCTGATGATGGAGGTAGTGTGGAAACTTGATAGAGGAAGTGGTGGTTTGGAACAAGTGAGCTGAAGTGGTGGTAGGCTTGCTGACAGGTTGATGGTTGGAGAAGAGGGAGTATGTTGTAGATTGCTGCTATGTTGATGAAGGCAAGTGAAGGTTTGATGAGGCAGGGGTAGGTTGTACTTGATGGTGGCGGTTTAATAAATGAATGATGATGATTGTAACACAAAAAATGATGATTGTAACAAAGAAGTTTTTGTAACAGAGAGATGTAATGCACCAGAGAAATGCACTATATAACGCACGAAAGAAATGCACTATATACCTTTTTCTAAATAAAAGCAGTTACTATAAGTTTGTATGCCATATATATGTTACAGTATCTACCAATCAATTCAAGTATACCTGACTCAAACCTGTATGCCTTTTTCTATTTCTAAATAAAAGCAGTTACTATAAGTTTGTATGCCACATATATGAAATGAACTGAATCTGAAAGGATGGGAATAATTATTTCTAAATGCTTAGTGTGCACTGTATATATGTTGCAGTCACTATAACAGTATGGACATGACTCAAACCTGTATATGTGCACTATAACAGTATGTATATGTGCACTATAACAGTATGTATATGTGCACTATAACAGTATGTATGCCATATATATGTTGCAGTCACTATAACAGTATGGACATGACTCAAACCTGTATACCTTTTTCTATTTCTAAATAAAAGCAGTTACTATTTGGTCCCTTGATTCACCTTTATCATTAAGAAACCGATGAACTGATAACAACTCATCATCAATCATATGCATCAGCCTATAAAATAAGTAGTTTATGCAAAAAAAATTAGAGTGCTATAGCCCATGAATACACGACATTAATAGTTTGGAATGTGAATATTATAGGAAGATATCAGGGTGTAACATATAATATTAATGGCTACTTTGGTTGATGTCTTGTTCAAATACCAGCCTTGTTGCTATTGGTTATAAGCTCAAATACACCTATTGTTTATCAATAAACTTAATAAAGAAGATAACCCATATGTGCATACATTTGTTCTTGTTTTTTTCAGAAGTTACAAAGCATCAAACTTTTGTTCTTACACTTGGACCATTACAAACAGGATCCATTAGTTTAATCCAGCTTTTTAAAATTTAGATAATATTTAAGATCTGGAACTCATATTCTAGTAGTTGTGATTGGTTAACAAATAAATATACAAAGCTGGAAAAGCCTAAGAAAAGGGAATAATTTCACATATTAACATAACATAACTATGGTTAATGATTACAATGATTAAAATTAATCAATCATAAAGGAATGAAATATATCTGATTACTTCTGTAATAATGGATCAAATGAACCTTTTTTTTCCAGAAGAAAAGGCGTAAAACTCTGGTATATACAGAGTGATTCATATTGGAATGCAGCTATTTTATAAATATACATACCTTTCACGATTATATCCATAGGTATGAAACCACCAACTGCAGCAACATCTTCTTTAACCTCATCCCAAATGAGGTCAGTATCAACAAACTGTAAAATATATTATCCTTACAGATGTATCTTTACTGAAAGCAACCCCAGCAAGGGAGCAGCAAAATCTTTGATTTCTTTTTGCATTGTATAAATCTGACTATAATAAATTGCAGATATTTATCCATTGTTTTTTTTACTTGACTGTTGGTTGATCTAGTGGTTTGGCTTAATCGTCCGTTTACAAGAGTTAGTTGTTCACACCATGAAATCAAAAACCCACGATTTTGAACTGTATTTATGTATCATTAATTTACAAAATTACACATTAGCAATACTTCACACCTCATTTAGAGCCAATCCTTCTGGTTTAAAAATATTATCTTACTCGTACATTAATTTTACTTTCGGTTCACATTTGCTAAAATGCTTGTTAATTATAAACTAGGTGAATACCAAGTTTTATACAAAATTGTCTTAGTATCTTTTTCATTAATAGGTTCTTTAAACTGCTACTTGTCCAACCATTTATTATCTAAGCCAAATCATATTAGCAAGTTTAAACATATACCGACACACAGTAGGAAAAGAATAGAATGATAAAAATAAAAATAAAAAAGATTTTCAATTGCATATGTTAACACGTATGTTGATCAAGAAACAATGAGTTCAAATTAAAAATGATAAATTATTTATTAAGGTAGTTTCTTGCAGTAAGGAGCAATGAGTAACCAAAAATATTATTAGTAGTATGTTATTGTTTCAATTCGATGAATTGTACAAGGATTGGAAGGAAAGACATGAAGAAAACAGAAATACTTGTTAAAATATACTTATAATGGAGTTCAATTATCAAAAACAAATTAATTTTCCAATTTTTTGTCAATAATCTTGACAACGATCTAAGGCATGTATTAATCATGAAGATAGGCAAAGGCGAATAAAAGAAAAGAGAAAACATAATTTGTGTTTTTCAACAATTTAAGAAAGAGAAGCATAAGAAAATACGAGACAAGACAAGAACTTTTGGACAACAAATGCTTATATAAAGAGAAAATGTATTTATAAACCCGACATCTAAACAACGTTTACATTAACTATGTATATTTTTCATATATTGCAATTGCAATTGCAATTACATATGTATGCGTTTGATGAGCTCATTTAACTATTATATACAACTTAAAGTAATTTTAACCAAATTTAAATAAAATAAAATTTTTATTTAAATTTTAGATTATAATTAAAATCAACCTAGACTTCGCAGGGTCAATCAAAATCTAAATAAAAGAATTTTCAAAATTCACACTTTTAACCCGCTTTAAATTAGGCCGATTCCAACATTATACGGTGTTTCAACTCTTAGATTCATATAACTACTTGAAATTACATGAACTTTGATCTGTTCATCAACACTTTTCACTTTGTACTCCTAATTTACTCTACTAGAATCTAGGAAATTCGTATAAATTTTTGGACGTGAATGTACGAGTGGTGAAGTAATATGCTTCTTACCGCAACTCTAGTGCAGTCAATAACAACAACCAGGTGTATATCGATAATACGATTCCATGTTGCACTGTCATCCTCTCATCCTTGCAATCCTCTACTGCTACAAACCACACCCCTCAACTTTCACATGGCAACCAAACCATCAAATCCTATATCACTCAGCAGCAGTTCTGTTCTACACAACCTCTGCCTTGCATCACAAACTAGTTCACTAACCAAAACCAATTCAATGCCTGTTGCAATTCACCACTACATATACAACTGTTCACTTCTGTTATGCACATCCCCTTCATTCAGATACACGACCAACTTCTACCACATCCAAAACTACACAACTCATAACATCTTCCACTTACATCACTGAACAACTGTCAAACAGCCATCACCTTGCTGCCTCATCTTCTTACATCTGAACTTCACACACTTTTAACCATCAAATATACTCATTAACACTCCACTCTGCATACTCTTTTGTGTTTAAATCACCACACTTCGTAACTCAATTTCTATCAACTTCAAACTTCCAGACAAATACCGCAACACTCACCAGTGCAATACAACACTTACCAGTGCAATACACTTACCAGTGCAACACCTACTAGAGCTTCTAAAACCATCACCAGACATACATCATTCAACCTGTCACCATACTAACCAACATTCCCATAGTACGCCCATCCTCAAATCAAAACAAATTGCTCTACGAATCGCCTGATTTCAAAAGTCGAACATCCCTAATTCGAACCGGAAGGCCAGAAACAACCCACGCGAACCACCTCGAACCGCAACCAAAACCATCACCTGAATTTGAACAAGACATCAACCAAAGTCGACAACTCCACCGTTTCTAATATGTATTATCACATAATTTTTATTTAGTAAACTGTTGATAGATGAGTACTGAACAGTTCGTACCATTTAATTATAGAAAATAGTGAATGTAAATGCAACAGATCGAAATTAAAATACCTTCAAGCCCATGTGGTCGAAGTCCAATGGGAATTGGAACAGCGATGGCTGAGGATAACCGTCGGTAGGTGATAGACCTTCGTCAATTGCTGATCGTAGTTATCGAGCTAGGGTATCAGATTCCTAAACTTCGGTTGCAATTGCAGGAATAGATGTCGATGGAGGCGGGAGCAGATTGTTAATCGTCGATCGGTAGTTTGGGGTTGGAATCGGGGAGGATGGTAAAGGGAATTAGGGTATGTGAGAAATCTTCAACAGTTGCTGATTGTAGTTAATTGGTAATGGGCGTTGGCGGAGATGGGCATGAGATTGCAAATCATTGGTTGTTAGTTTAGATATAGAAACAGTGAGAATGGGAAAGGGAATTAGGGTTTTAACGTTGAGGAAGGAGTGAGGAGGTGTGAAAATGGAGGAAAAGATCTGGAGCGGAATGGGGAGAGCGGAGACGGGTCGGGTACGTGATGGCTAAATTTTTCCTCTAAAATTTATGGTTTCGCGAGAAAAGATGGGGCGGCTGAAATGGATTTGGGGGGAAAAGTTGTGTGCCTATTGTGTCGGTTTTTGGACAACCGATGCTATTGTATTTAATTGTGTCGGTTGTTCAAACAACCAACACGAGTAGATCTATTGCTTCCATTCAATTGTGTCGGTTTCTTAAGAACAACAGATGCAAATTACATTTTTAACATTTTCTTCTTACCCCATAAGTCAATAGTTTCGGTTGTTAATGAACAACCGACACAAATTACACTATTTGTGTCGGTTTTATGGAAAACCGACACAAATGAGGCGAAGCAACTGATCTGTTTTGTACTAGTGAAATATTTATGATCCACTTAATCAATTTCTCACTAAGCCATCTAGCTCTAAGCAAATCAATAATAAAATTCCAATCGACGGTGTCAAAAGCCTTAGCAAAATTCAATTTTAGAATAGCATATGGCATTGAATTCTTGTTAAAATATGAAACAACTTCTTGTTACAATATGAAACAACTTCTTGTACTAAAGTAGCACCATCGAGAATATAATTTCCTTTTATAAAATCAGTTTGAGCTCTGTCTACTAAACTTTCCATCTTACCCTTCCTATTATCAAGTATCTTAATTATCAACTTGTATGTACAACTTAATAAACTAATTGGTCTAAAGTCAGCCAAAGTCATGCTTCCTTCCTTTTGGGTATCATCACAACATTTGCATAATAATTTTCTCAAAATTCAAAAGTTCCAAACTCCAAATCATCAAGCATCTTCATTATGTCATCTTTTAATCAACTTCAATAATCTGTGGAAAAAAATTTGGAAAACCATCAGGTCTTGGAGCTTTATCATTGGGCATTGCATTCAGAGCATTCCAAATCTTTAGTGAATTTCACATCTAGACTGGAAAAATTAATATTACTAGGATAAAAAAGCTTCCAGTCCACTTCAACTCTGCTCTTACTATAACTTCGAAATATATTTTTAAAATATTCCGTAAAAGCTCTATTTGAATCCTCTTGTTCACCAATTTCATCTTCTCCACGCATCGCACGACAAATCATATTGGATCTCCTTCTACCATTAGCTATTCTATGAAAATATCCTTTATTTTTGTCATCTTATTTTGACCATTGAGTTCCTGATCTTTGCTTCCAAAATATTTCTTCTTAATCTATCACTTTTAAGAGCTCTTTCTCCTTAGCTAATAAGCAACATTTCTAATCATCATTTAAACTTCTTTGCTCAACAATAACATTCAACCCATGTATGACGTTCTCCAACTTCTCCTTCCTAAGCTTAATACTTTCAAAAACTTATCTATTCCACTTTTTCAAATAAATTTTGAGATTTTTCAATTTTTTACTAAAAATGCTCGCTGCATCTTCTGTCCTCTAAAATTTTGTCCATTTCTTCTTCATCATATCTTCAAAACCATTTTCAAGACACTACATATTCTCAAATCTGAATGTTGCCTTCCTCTTTACATTATCACCAGAGTGAAAAAACAATGGGACCATGATCCGAGACAATAGTAGCATGTCCTTTTTTAAAAGAAAGTAGATGTACATCCTGAAATTCTGGGTTTATAAAAATCTATAGAACTTCGCTAATGTAGGATGCTCTCTACCATTACTCCAAGTGAACTTTCTATTAGCAAGAGAGAGATCTATCAAGTTACAAGTCCTCATAAATTCACCAAAATCTTCTATATAATCTATATATTCATCCTCTCTTCGATTTCTTTCATAAGTAAACCTAGTAATATTAAAGTCTCCACTAATTAGCTAGGGCCTTTGAATTAAATTTTGAAATTATACGCATTCCTCCCATAGCAACTTTCTCTCTTCTCTATTATGAGGACAGTGCACATTAGTAATAAAGTATAACACCCAAGAGCCTTTAAGTTCCAAAGCCACATGCAAACAATACACATTCTTTATCTCATGTTTCAAAATGCGTTTACTGCTGTTCCAACCAATGAACGAACCCCAGCACTACCTCTTGCTTCTACGTAATTCCATTTATCCAAAATATTTCCTCCCAGACAAAGAAAAAAATTGTCATCGGGACAAGATTTTTTTTTTTTTTGTAACTTGGGGTAAACATGATGAAGGTATATACAAAATTTACCATTGTCATTTACGCTTAGTAAATAGGTTTAAGGTCATAAGCCAATGATGTTGTCGTATATATATACGCACATTAATATCTATACATGTAACGACATTAATATGTGGACTAATAATTGTTAGTATATTTAAATTCAGCCATTAGTTTTATTAATATATATATATATGTATATATATAATATTATTTAAAATTCAAATATATATTATTATAATTTTTTGTCTCGGCATACACACACACATACACATATATGTGTGTGTGTTAATTATTTATTATTTAAAATCCAAAATTTAAAACATTTTAACCTTTTCATTGTCAAAAAAATGTTTTTAGGCAACATATAAAATAATTATATCTTTAAAATATATTATTTAGATTTAATAATCTATATATATTTCTATTAGTTATTTATGTGTTTATGTGTAAGAAATCTATTTTAATTTTTAACATATTAGCTTTTCCAAAATATTTTAACAGTTGTTTTTAAAATTGTAAGCCGTGAGTAGATTATTAGGTTTTTATAAATATTATCTATGCAAATTATGTATATATACACATGTTTGCACCAGAATTGGTCACAAGCACCCAAGAAAAGATTTTTGTAGAGAAGTAAGTAAAGAAAATAAAATAAAAACCGAGGAAAAAAAATTAAGCTAATAGAAGATAAAAAGCAATAATTAGAAACACAAAGATTTATAGTGGTTCAATAGAGTCTAGTGCAACAAGCAGTGTAAATGATCCTTAGAATGATCCGTTAGGCCGATATTTAAAGGTGAAGACGACCACCAACCTCTTTGCGCTAAATGACTTTCTAATCCATATGGGCCCAGTAGAGGGGTGGCTGGGACCAATTCCCAATGAGGAGGGATCGGTATCGGTCCCTTCATTGGTTGATTCTTGGGTAGTGGTCCTTATGGTAGCTTTTACATGCTTAAATATGTTGACCCTTCAATTCTCATGTCATTTTGGCCACAGAGCTCAAGCTGTTGATCGATCTTTGATTTAACTCTACTTGTAAACTGCTTTCTGCCGAACCCTCTAAAGGGTTGTATACCGATCTCTTTAGCTTTGCCTATTTAATTTCTGATCCTTAGGGTAGGTCCCTTAGGGTCCATATGCCTTGCTCTCCAAATTTCATATGCTTTGGACTAATAGATCTCAAGATATTGATCGTTGTATGCAAGAATATCCTCGGACTTCGATGTCTACCGACCCCTATTCGATGAAGCTTTTTGATCCATCTTTTCCAATGAAGCATGGTGACCTATATTTTCTAATAAAGTATGGTGATCTATCTCTTCCACTAAAACATCTCGATCCCTCTAAGTTGAGCATGCCAATCCCTCTCAAGGAGCCGATCTCTCCATTTATTGAGTATATTCCATATATTAAGCATTCTACGTTGTACGTCCATCGAATCCATTCAATCCTATCTTCGTATTACCATTTGTAATTGACTTCTAAGTACTACAATCGTCATTCTGGAGCCATCGGTCTTGATGGTAGTCGGATCTAACTCGTATAGCCAGTTCAATATAGCCGGACTAGAGTGTCGAGTTGTAACACACACACATATATATATAATTATACAAATCCAAAATAATTTTTTTTATTTCGAAACCAAAACAAAATTTGTTTTTTTAATTTTAAACCGCTCAAAATAATTTTTATATAATTTAAAGTATTCGTTTATATATGTATGTATGTAGATCCATATAAAGAAGTATTTTTAAAATAGCCAAATGGAATTTTATATTTGTATACAATGTATTTTTATTGTTTTTGATATTATTTAATTATTAAAAATTAAATTAATTTTTTTAGTTTTTTAGTATTAAATTTAGGGAACCTATATGACTTATATTCCTATGAATTAATTTAAAATAGGATTTTAGCTTATCGATATCCCATCGTCCGTCGAACACCTTGGTTGTTAATTGCTTGCTTCTCTGAACTTCAAGTCCTCTCTCCTTGACATAGGATGAAAATCCATTGATAATGCATCATCAATGTGTAGCGATGGAGGCTAGGGTTAGAGTCTGATTCAATTTTGAGAGAGAATGAGTGGGGTGGCTATTTATGATCAAATAGATCAAAAACTTTACCTCTTTCTTTCTAGCCCCGAAGGATAGGCCTTCATCCTTCATTCCCTTCCTTTGCCACCCCTTAATGTCTGGGCCTCTAGAACTCGGGCTTAATTGATTTAATAATTAAATAAATTATTTATTTAAGCATGTTATTTAATTAAACCAACGTATAACTTGTATACATCGTTTTAATTAATTTGTAGGCTTCAAATGAATAGTTAAAACGCAATAAAAAATAATACAGATTAAATCAATTATTTAATTTATTTATTTAAGCATGTTATTTATTAAATCAACGTGTGACTTTTATATATACATTGTTTTAATTAATTTGTAGGCTTCAAATGAATAATTAAACTGCCATAAAAAATAATACAATATTTGTATTAATTTATTATAATTTGTAACATTTATAAATTAAATTTACATTAGCCGAACTCAAAAATTAACTAACAACGCGGTTATGATAACTTCTGATGTGAACTTCTTCCTCGGTCAATATTTAAACAATTCAGATATTGAAGTTTGTTCAGACTTTGTTGAAGTAAGACATCAGGCACAATTGTAGTCGCTTATAGATCAATTAGACAAAATCTAAGTTCTAATCTTTATTAAGCTGCACCTAGTAATGACATTTAGTGCACATATTTTTTCGTCAACACGGTATCACTAAGATATTTAGAGTTTGGTCTATTGTAAAAACTTACAAAATATGCATTTAATTGCGTAGACCACTCTAAGGTCCTTGGTTCAATCCAATAACAATTATCAATTAACTGGTTTACTTTGGTTAGAGATTTCGACAATTGAATACGAATTATCGTGATACAACCTTCTATAATGGAGAAGACAAATCCTTGCTTTGGTAGTGTTCTCTCCAAGTAGTTCAAGTATACCAATTATGTTCATAACTTAATCCTGATGTCACATGATTGACCTTGTGTAGCTAAACTCCCGCAAAATCCCCCTATAGCGCATAATACTCTTTTAGTACTTTTTCAATTTTGCGCTATTAAACAACGCATCCACTATAACCTCGTTATTTTCCGCTACACCCGCTAAATCAAGGCTTTTTTAGCAGCTGCTTTAACAATATTAATATAGACTAGACTCTTTTAAGCCAAATAAATAAAATTATAGTAGAGACCTAATTTTTAAGGCACGACTACTTAAGAAGAATTAGAAATTTATTGTGGCCACCAAATCTAGACTGCATAAATCAACATATTCTTCGGTTTGTTATACAAGACTAAACAATACATCTTTTTCCAACGCAAATGATATGAGAATGAGAATACATTAACTTTAAATATTTGGTTTTATATCTAATGAAGCGTTGCACTTCTACTATTTTTCGCTATATCCTCGCTTTATCCCTACAGTAATGTTTTACACCTCCACAACTATAGAATTAATAAGTCTTTAACCGCACATGATTGACCATAATTAAAATAGATCTTCTGTTTTGACCTAGTTGTACTATCCCGTTGAAGAATCTCCATGAGTCATTCTATGATTATCCTAAACCACCACAAGTATGCAACCCTTTGGGGCCTCCTTAGGTCATGAGTTATTCACCGTCCGTCGTATGGAGAAAATTATGCACGCTAGCCTCAACAGATATATTGATATCCTTTTCTTGATACATCTTAACTACAAAAATTTAAGAAGTAAGAATTCCGATAAAATATTTCTCCCAAAGATTCTATACTTATATATGTTTAATATATTTATTTCATTATTTTTATCTCTTGTAACAACTTGTATCATAATGGGCTCGATTTTTCGACTAAATCGAATATCCAAGTCCGTTAGAGTAGGAAAGTTGGTGTTGGTAACTTGTGACAAACATAACTACACTGTATGACTATCTATACAAAATCAAAGTAGAATAGTAAAATATAGTAAAACCTATATACCAACTAAGGATACTACCAGGAACCAAAGTTATTCCTTAGATATCTGTTTGTCTAATTAGTGCAGAGCATGAGTGAGAAGACATGTCTACCTACTATTCCCGACTTATACCAGTACCATATCCCTCTAAATCTATCTTGAAGGTTGTAACGAGGAGGGGGTCGGAACAAGTTTTAGTGAGTGGTAATTAGATACTTTATCCATAATGCTAGCTTTTGCCAATTGATTTCCATTTAAGTGTTATATCTACTACTTACGGATTAGTCATCTAGTTCCACATGTGTACGAAATATATCTAACCTACTTCGAGGTATAAGATATACATGTGTGTGTATGTATATGTATCCCTTACTCCCAAAAAGGAAACCCTTTACTACGTAATCGACGGTCAACCGACCCTAACTATGAAGGCCGCTGACTCCTATATACGGCTTTATAATTTAATTAATCGTGTCTCAAAGACTTTTTTAAGAGTTAGCTAGCCAACCTCCATCCAAATAAATAAGCAACCAAAGTTTGAGGTTATTGCGTATCACATACGGACTATACACTAGTAGGAAGTGTTATCCCTATAGGCTTAATCCGAGTCTTTGCTAAAGACCGCTCGGGACGCTGGTGGTTTAATCTATGCTCAGCTCTACTCCATAAATACTAATTTACCAACAATGCGGACACAACGCCAACCTCCGAACCTATATCTCATTTAGATTTGCCTAACGTAAAGCATGGAAAATACATACTCCCAGTTACTTAATCCCCTGATATGGAATTAAACCAGACCCCAATTTTCCAATTAAGCACCATCGCAGGTTATTTAAGACTTCTTAAATAGAAAAAGGCAAACTCAAATGACCATTCAATACCTCAACCCCAAAGTAAGCACTTTGATCACTCTAAAGGTACTTAGCCATTTAATACTTCAAATCCGAGGTGAACCCCTTGGTATATATTCCCCAAACTTATACGCAAACGTATATCCCTATGGGTCTTATAAATGGAGATGTCTCATATCAGTAGTATGTATATACAACTGCTAGTAATCCGTTGTGGTAGGAAGACTTTCGTTGTGTAACTTTATTGATCTTGCATCTCAATCCTTACCAACCATGTCATTTATAGGTAATCTAAATTTTAGGCTAAAGCCCACTAATTCACACTCATTGCAAACGTATTACCGAGGCTATATAATTTCAACAATGGAATTATTATGTCCCCTAAGTTCATTTATTTGTATTCATTTGTTTACTTCTATGAACTTATCTTTTATTTTATATGTGTACCATCTTTAACTTTTTATTTCATTAATGTTATTAAATGTCATTTAATGCTTCTTTTACCTCCAATTAATGTCCTTTTAGAAATGACCTTTTATATTCAAATTAGACAAATGTTAATGACATTTATTTGTATGTTTCAGAATTAATTTACTGTGCCTATTTAGTTTCCTTCATAAATGTCATATTTGGTCTCGGTAATTAATTTCATTAAACGGTGGCTAGATTACTATAACTTCCCATTAACTCCTTAATTTATTACATTATTCATATTTTAGCATTTTATTTGTAATTAATATGACAATATACAATTAATTGCATGTTACTGCACATACTCTTTTAATTAGTAAACAGGATTGTTCATCTTTATGTTCGTAACTTTTTAGTTTATGCATTTAGAGATTTCTGGGTATACACTTATATGTAAGTTCAAAAATATTTATTTTCATTTTTGAAGCATTGGAACTGTATCTTTTCTAAAAAGGAAATGTCACCATTGCAAATCTTCCATAAACTACCAAAAGTGGGATTGTGCTGCATTTGTAATTACAAGAAATTATCTTCTTTTCTTTTGGACATATTACCCATTATTTCAAATGATGCACTTTTCAGACATAATTGTGAGGTTGGATAGTTTATGGAAATTCACATAGCAATCAATACAGCTAAATTGTACCTACAAATCTAATAATTAAAATATAGAAAATTTACATTCCAAATAAAATCAAAGCATTCTAGATGAATGATTAACAATCTATAGCCCAAATAACAAGAATATGGAAATAACTACACAATTCTATCAATATTATATTTCATAAATTTTAGGGATTATTCTCCTTAAATTCCAGATCAAGGGTGCATATATTATTTCATCAATGTTAAATAATTTACTGAATATATGTAATCAAGGTTTCAAATTGGATTTATTCATTTAAGCTTACAATTCAATGGTTTTCACATAGGCATGATAACAAAATATAGAATTTCAATAATGTAAATTTAGTATTATGAAAGTTACATAAACTTTCCGTCCACCATCTGGCTTTCAAATCTCCATATCTAAACCTATTCCTTTCTTCTCTTTTATTTTATATCATTCCCCAATATTATATACATAATATTTTTTGTAATTTCCAGAAGTAGTGGAGAAGGTAGAAAGACAATGCTTCGCTTCTTAGTTCAGAAAATACGAGAAGAAAAGTGAGGGGCTACCATGTATTTATTGGCACTCGGATCAATTATGTATGTTAGATTATTATTTATTAAATCTGGACCGTTTAAGGCAAGGTTCAATCTACGCCGACCATAATCGACTAGTAGACCGCCCCTATATCGCGGTCGACGGGCTATCCCCAACGGTCAACTGGTGGGGGTCCCAAAGCTTAATTACGATGTTAAGTTATAATAATGTTAAATTTATTATTATTTAAATAATTTTGAATTCTTTTATATTATTTTTGATTCAAAAACTTTAAATGTTGACAACTTTTTTCATTTGAACTTCGATCACGGAACTTTATTTATGAAAGTTGATCAAAAGAGCGCCATGAACGCAATGGTGCAAGTTTCACGACCAATTCCGATGTTTTCTCAAATTCCATTTTTGAGCGTTATGAATTATTTATTAATTCCTTTTAATTAATTAGTGTTTATTTTAACGAGCATTACATTCTACCCTCCTTAAAAGAACTTCGTTCTCGAAATTCCTTAAGGATCGGACTATATAACATAGCGCATAACCATTTTGACTATCCAACCAATTAGTGTACAACTAGATTTGCTACCAATCGTGTACAAGTGCACGGTATGTCACAGCACATATGATATGTATGTTGAATGATACTAAATCAGCACTTCCTATTTGAATGCATTCTTTAAAAAAGTTTTGAAAATATGGTGCAAACAATGTATGCTAGTTTTCAAAAACCAAAATCCTTGTTTTCGTGCGACAATTTTCACACTCCTGTGAATAGGAGTACAACCAAATTTGCATCCAATCTTACCATTTAATACCAAATATCTTCATTTCTAACAGCCAAAATTTTAAAAATCCATTTTTCCTAAATCTGTACTTTTCAGCTGGAAAAGAAATTTAGATAGAGAATTTCATATTTCCATCCTTCTTCTACATTTCAATTATGTTGTACTTTGAAACTTTCTCTTTTGCCCTAAATCTTTTCCATCTTTTCCAAGTACAATTCGCATAATGAGGTTTATTTTTAAATTTTAAAATAGAATTACTTTTAAGACTAGCTTTGTTTATTATTGACAAGGCATAGAAATAGGAATTATAAAGCTAAAACACCTTCCCTCCCCATTATTATACATTTTTTGTATACTGTCGCACTTACTGAATGGTAAAATTCATATTCACCGCACATCGGCCATACCTATGCTAATAATGTGACATTTGGAAACTAGAGATTTTCTCATTTTCCGTTCAAAATATTTTCCCTTTTCAATTAAATTTGTAAAATCGTTTGAAGTTTATCGTTTAAATTTTTTATTTCATAGGCTTTTACCTTTAACCTTTAAAACAAATCATGCCACATCTTCAAGTAATCGGGATTCAGTCAATGAGTTAACATGTATAATTGACCCTAGCATATTACGTAGTTAATACTAAACTTTTGAAAAACTTCTCTTTTATTTCAAAACAACAAACAACTCATAAGTATATTTATAAATTTTAGCTTTTAAGGCGCAAGGATAGTGACCCGTAAGTTTTATAGTAACTCTGCTCTGTCCTTCGCTTGCTAAAATTATTTTTTTTTCAAAATTCTAAAGGTTTTTGGGATTTAAGCATTCTTTATTTTTAGTTACTAATTTAATTAGTTTTCTAATTTATTTTATAAAATTTTAGTCTTACTTTACATTCATTGGTAGTTAAGTGTCCTTATGATATTTCCTTATCTATACTGGTTTCCAATATATATAGTGGTCAAAGCTTATCTAGAAAATCAACATAATAATAAAATAGCAACATGTTTCATCTCATATCATATGCATTTTTGATAACTAAAAGAAGACAACTAACATTGCAATCAGAATAACCTAAAAGAAACAATTGCTAGAAGCCGCCCTTCAACATCAACTTGTATTGATGATGTTGTGGATTTATCACTTCTTACTCAAATAAAATGGACACTTTTAGTACGCCATTCTACTATAACACACATGTCTTAACTTACCTTTTTGGCTTTTAATAAATAAGTTTCATCTAGTACTTCAATTATCACAGCTAATAATAAGATAAATTGTGCATTTCCATATTGTAGTAGGTAAGAAATATAAGCTATGCACCTTTAGTATAACTCATTGGAATATTTGCTTGTAGAATAACTTCATACCCCCTATATTGCCTTCTTTAATCCTGAGTTAACCAACGTCCTGTATGCATGTTTGTCGTCTCATCCCCTCTTCTTAATTATATTACTATCTTCTTTTAATAAAAATTCTTGATAGTATTTTAAATTTTCGGTATATATTTCTTTATCTTTAATCTTTCATGCGACTATACTCTACATCTCATAGAAGTGTACTTTAGTACCATTCCACATTTCTTTGTAGGTTCTTCTTATCGCTTTCACACATGTCTAATGAAACAACCTTAGGTTCATAACAATATTCCTCATATTTAACAGGGATTCCTTCTTACTACACTAGGAGCATTCATAGCTGTTTTATTTATAGTCCTAACATTCACCTATCTTTCCTAGGTAGTCATCCATATTTACTCCATATCAAAGTTGATTTGGATTCACCACTCTTTGTAAAATTATTAAACTTCATAGTCATGAAGTAACTAACCCAAATTTTACCTTTGAAAATATAAACTTAGAAACATTTTATTAAATTCAATAATTTCTTGGTTTTCAAAGGGAGTCATGATAAAATCCTCATTTTAACCGATTTTAACTGTAGGTCACATAATTTTTAAGATTTAGGATTCACAAAGTAAGTTCATTTATTAAGTTTAAAAATCAATGTTAGCAATTTTCTTAAAAAATATCCTTTCTTTTAAACAACTTATTATTTCCTTCTTTTCGAATGATAAGAGTCAAGTTTTACAATATATTTTATAACTTTAGACAATAAAACCTATAGTAGAAAGGACAACTTTCATTTTGTTATTTTCCTATTACTCATGCTATTTTCACTTTCGACCTTAGCAGAGACTCAAATAGTATATGATGGGGAAATTAAAAGATATGTATAATTACTAAACATATTTATGGAACATATCAATTTTTCATTTGTTTTACCTTTAGTTTCTTACATTATTTTTATTAGATTGTTTTAATATAAATTTATGATGTTGCTTCTATTTAAATTTCATATTGTTGCCACTATTTAAATTCCTTCAAACTAAATTGCTCTTATTTAAATTGCTACTTTTTATATAGCTCTTTTTCTCCTTTATTTGATTGTTGTCTTCATTAAACATAGTGCATTTGCCTACTGCTTTAACCATTGGGCTTTTCACAATTAACATGAAACTGTTTCCTTCTTATGCATAAATTTATTTTGGTTGTTTTCCCCTGTATAGTCCTTACAGGGGAATATTTTATCTTCATTATCAGCCATTTTACCTTCCATTCTCTTTATCCCATTTGAATCAAGTACATTTCCATTTATCCACCCCTAAAAAAGAATCTTAAAACTTTTAAATTTACAAAAATAGAAAAAATCATCGAGCTAAACATACATCCTATTTTCCATTTATTTCAAAAATAGATGTTCTTGGCTTTCCTTAAATTTTCTAGTTTTTCAAAACTCTATTCCAAAGGAGTAATTTATGTGGAAAAAATTTAGTATTTAGTTCTCAAAAACAACAACCATTAAGTGACATGTTTCTTCTATTTTTATTTAAGTTATTTTGAAGCAAATAATTTGAGAAACTTCAAAGTCCTCTTTTGCTAAATTCTTTTATACTCTAGGCTGCCTATGGTGGCATACAATGGTATCTCAGATACTGGTGTTACGTCTAGCCTCTTGACCCGGACCAATCGATCACATGCCATATAGGGGCAAGAGTAAATGCTTCCCCACACTCACCATAGATCACAAGGTGAGAATACCCCATCATGCATCAACTTGCTCTAATACCACTTGTTATCTGGGTTTCCTATGGTGGCAAATAATAATACCTTAGATGCCACTTGTTACTATGGACGTGTCAGTGGTGGTGAAGAATGATATCTCAAACACCAGTGTCTGACCTCCCAACGTCTCATCATTAATGCCAAACGTGAAAGATAAGCTTTGTTAAAATAGAGTACTGCATACTTTACAATGTTAATTGACTTGGCTCCACCATTTGAACTTCTCCACAAAATTGTCTATGCCAAAAATGCAACACAAAAGCAGACAAAAAATATCGAGCATATGTTGTGTCAGTCATTATTCAAAGGAAATAAAGATAGCATAATCACTATTTTGAAAAATCAATATGTTTAGAAACCATTGTTTGAAAATTTTAAGTCCATAATTTAATTTAGCAAGACATGAAAGTTCTAGATATTGAATTTTCTAATCAATAAAACTAGATTCAAGTCAAAATGACAAACAAATCAAAATATACGTTTAAAATACCCCAGATTGGCAAGACTATGGAAGTATATGTTGGTGAAATCGAAGAAGGCAGTAGACCACATGGATCATTTGGCAGAAATGTTCGCGGTCCTCCGATAGTATGGGATGAAGCTAAATCCTTTGAAATTTTCATTCGGGGTAGAGTCTGGAAAATTATTGGGTTTCATTGTGAGTGCTAGGGGCATCGAAGCTAATCCTGCTCAGATTACTGCTTTAAGAGAAGTCAAAGCCCCTAGGACAAAGAAGGAATTGCAAAGCCTCAACGGGAAAGTCGCTGCTTTGAGTCGGTTTATTTCCAGGGCCACTGATAAATGCGTTCCCTTCTTTGACACTCTAAAGAAAGGAAAGAAAAACTTTGAATGGACTCCTGAATGCCAGAAAGCTTTTGATGAACTGATTCGTCACATGGAAACGCCTCCAGTACTTTCTAAGGCCAGCAATGGTGAAGATCTTTTCATATATTTAGCGGTTTCATCTCATGCTCTCAGTGCAGCATTAGTACGGGAAGACGCAAAAGTTCAGCGCCCGGTTTATTACATCAGCAAAAGATTCACTGGGCAGAGATGAATTATTCAAACATGGAAAAGCTCGCCTACTGTTTGTTGATTGTGTCTAGAAAGTTGAGGCCATATTTCCAAGCTCATCCTATTAAAGTCCTCACTGATCAACCTCTAAAGCAAGTCCTATTTCGCCCTGAAACTTCGGGTCGTCTTCTGAAGTGGAATATTGAACTCAGCCAATACAATATCACTTATCATCGCTGAAGAGCAACCAATGGACAAGCTTTAGCAGATTTCATTGCAGAATACATAGATAAAGGTGACAGTGAGGAAGAGGTGACTGACGACACCCCGATCCGATGGAAATTATATGTCGATGGTGCAAGAAATGACTATTGTTTCGGAGCTAGGGTTGCGCTTGAAACCCCCGAAGGGCGGTCATTGTGCTACGCATTAAGATTAGAATTTCCTTCGATAAATAATGAAGCAGAATATGAAGCTCTTGTCGCCAGCTTGAAGATTGCTAAAGAACTGAACATCAAGGTATTGCAGATCTTCAGTGATTCCCAGCTTATTGTATGCCAAGTCAAGAAAGAGTTTCAAACTAAAGGAGGAAATCTGCCTGCTTACTTGTCAAAGGCCTATGAGCTTCTCCATGATTTTGATCATTATACAATAAGCCATATACTCCGGGAAGAGAACATGAAGGCAGATTCTCTCACAAAGTATTCAAGCTCTGGCGAAGCTCAATTATTGGGACCGATCCCTGTGGAAGTCTTGTCAGCTCCAAGTACCGATGAGATGGATATTGACTGGATTATGGCTGTATCTCAAGAGCAGGAGTCATGGATGACCCCGATTAAGGAATATCTACTCAACGGTTCCCTGCCAGAAAACCTAAAAAAGAACCAAAAGCTGCTAAGAAAAGCCCCGAGATATGTAATTCAAGACAGCTGGTTGTACAGATGGGGATTCTCGATGCCATTAATCCGATTTGTAACCAAGGAAGAGGTTAAGATAATTTTAGCTGAGGTGCACGGAGGAGAATGTGGGGATCATTCAGGTGGACAAACTCTAGCAAAGAAAATTCTCCGCTATGGGTATTTTTGGCCAGGTATTAATCATGACGCTGCTAGCTACTCCCGAAAGTGTGACATATGCCAGAGATTTGAAAAAATTCCAAGAGCACCTTCCACCGAGCTAACATAGATGGTCAGTCCATGGCCATTCACCATTTGGGGGATAGATCTCATTGGACCTTTGCCAATTGCCAAGTCCGGATTCAAATATGCTATTATTGCTGTTGATTATTTCACTAAATGGGCTGAATCTGAACCATTGGCTACTATTACCTCTAAAAAGGTGATAAACTTTGTGACTAAAAATATCATTTGCAGGTATGGTGTGCCTTAGAAGATAATCACAGACAATGGTACCCAATTTGAAAGCGAAGAATTCCAAGACTTTTGCAAGCGATTCAAGATCCAAAAAAGTTTCTCAACAGTGGCTCATCCGCAGGCAAACGGGAAGTGGAAGCAGTGAACAAAATTATCAAATCAACCATCAAAAAACAGCTAGAAAAAGCAAAAGGTGTTTGGGTCGATAAGCTGCCACTAGCACTTTGGGCATACAGAACTACCCATAACACTGCGACTGGGCACACTACGTTCTCATTAGCATATGGATCAGAAACAATGATTCCAATAGAAATAGAGGTCCCCTCACACAGGATAATTCATTTCAACCAAGCTGAAAATGAAAAGCTGCAACTTGAAGCACTTGACTTACTTGATGAAAGAAGGGAAGAGGCTACGCTTAGAGTTGCAGCCCATCAGTAAAGGATAGCCACACACTTCAATTCTAAAGTTCGCCAATGCAGCTTTGAAATTGGAAATTTAGTCTTGAAAAGGATCATGACAGCAACAGGTGTGTTTGGGCCAAACTGGGAAGGGCCATACGTCATAGGCAAAAAACTTCTTGATGGCACTTTCAAACTCACAACCGTCGAAGGAGATCCAATTTCGAGAGCTTGGAACAGCAATCACTTGCGTCCATATTTTACTTAAAAGCTATGCTTAAATTTGTAAAATGATTGTGGATGTATCATTCTTGTACTAATTCAAACTGATTTTATAATAAATCTTGTGTTCTCTACTACTATAAAGTGCCTGTCTCATTTCGATGTGCAAATATCTTAAATATATTGCTAAAATGTCGATTTAATATTGCAGGCTATCAAAGCAAAGCTTACCTATTCAAACATCATAAAGCCAAGCGATTCCAACAAATCACTCAACAAACAAATGTCATGCCACAAAAATTCCAGATTCAATTCCTACATAAGAAGTGCTTCTTATAAACATTTGGTGATTCCACCGAAGGGGCACCTTCCTAACGTGGAGGTTCCAAGCCCTTGCTAACTGATTGCGATCGTTTGTGCAAACGGACATCAGGTTAAGTAGCGTGCGCCCGCCTCGTGGATTCACTTAACAGTGAAATGCACTTCTCTGAAAAAAAAACAAATAACTTGCAAAAGAAGGGAACATGTGCTTGGAAATGATAATAAGGAACCGCTGAGGGGCAGAAGGTGGAAAGACATGGGCAAGCAGACAAAAAACAGCCAAAATGGAGTCTTTTCTCTCAACCAAAAAGGTTGGTGGGACCACTAAAGGGGCACCTTCCCAAAATGAAGGTTCGAGGCCCTTGCTAGTTAATTGTGATCGTTTGTGCAAACAAACATCCAGTTAGGTAGCTTGTGTCTGCTTCGTGGACCCACTTAACTGTGAGATGCAACCATCCTGGCAAGCGAAACAAAAAAGCCCTCTTCGGAGGCACACTTCTACTCTCAAGGGAAGATCAATTTCTCTATAATAAGGACATTCTTCCCCAAAAAAGTGGAAGTGCCAAATAAAGCCCTCTAACGAGGCACGCAAATAAAAGCCCTCCAACGAGGCACGCCGCAAAATGAAATGCTTTTCTCAAAGGTTGGTGGAACCACCAAAGGGGCACCTTCCCAAAGTGAAGGATCGAGGCCCTTGCTAACAAATCATGATCGTCCATACAAACGAACATCCAATTAGGTAGCTTGCGTCCATCTCTTGGATCCATCTAACTGCGAGAAGTAACTTTCAGGCAAATAAGTAAAGCCCTCTAACGAGGCGCACAAAGAAATCCCTCCAACGAGGCACGCCGAAAAATGAAATGCTTTTCTCAAAGGTTGGTGGAACCACCAAAGGGGCACCTTCCCAAAGTGAAGGCACCAGGCCCTTGCTAGTTAATTGTGATCGTTTGTGTAAACAAACATCCAGTTAGGTAGCTTGCGCCTGCTCCGTAGATCCACTTAACTGTGAAAAGTAACTTTCAGGCAAACAAAAAAGCCCTGTTCAAAGGCACAAAAAAGCCCTCTTCGGAGGCACAAAAAAGCCTCTTCGGAGGCACACTTCTACTCTCAAGGGAAGATCAATTTCTCCATAATAAGAACATTCTTCCCCAAAAAAGTTGAAGTGCCAAATAAAGCCCTCTAACGAGGCACGCCCAAAAATGGAATGTTATCTCTTGAAAAAGTCGTTGGTGGAACCAACAAAGGGGAACCTTCCCGAAGTGAAGGTTCCAGGCCCTCGTTAGTTAATTGTGATCATTTGTGCAAACAAACATCCAGTCAGGTAGCTTGCATCTGCTCCGTGGACCCACTTAACGATGAGATATAACTTTCTGGCAAACAAATCAAAGCCCTCTTCGGAGGCCCGCTTCACCTCTTAGGAGAATCCACTTCTCAAAAATAAAAGTGACCATCTCCGAAAGTTGAAGTGTAAAAGCTTTTTCTAAAAAAAAGAAAGACTTCTCCAATACAAGGCACACTCTACTAGAGCAGAATAATGTTTCCTCAAAATGGAAGAATTATTCTCCAAAGTAAGCATACAAAGTCTTCTCAAAATGGAGAAGATTGCAATAAGCCGTGATATGGGGGCAATATAATATAGCTACACTGATAAAAGCAACGCTCAAGCAACATATCATGAGCTCACTGCAATATCATACAAAGAAAATAAAGAAACTTGTATGAAAATAAGGAATAAATGCATTTACAAATACAGTCAAAAGATTGTACAAGTAAAATGAGTCATTTTATTCCATACTATAAAAGATTTTTATACATGTGCAGGTTTCAAAAAGCGGGGGCCGGTACCCGCACAATCTCCGGTCGATACAAGTCTTTAAATACAAGCAAAAAGCAAAAAAGCAGGACAAGAAGGATAAAACCAGACCCATTACTTCTTCTTCCCGCTGCTTTTAGAGCCCTCGCCTGGCCTAATGGTTAACTTCTTAAGTCGGCCTGAACGATTTAGAAAAAGAGGAGAAAGAGGTGCAATTGGGTCCTCTTTTGCTTTCTCATCGCTAGCAGAAGTGCCCTTCCTTTTCTTCGAAATTCCATGCTTTCTCCTCTTCTTTGAAGAAGATTCGCTGCCCGGAGTGATAAGATCAATCAGCTTTGTATCATCAGCAGTAAATTCCTCCGGGGTCCTCTCACCCTCCTCAAGTTCCTTAGCTTTCTGCTCTTGTGAAGCGGTCGGATCATCTAAGCCTTGAAGAGCTCCTATTTGTTCTTCTTGCGACCCAGGTTGAGAAGCAGAAGGAGTAATTTGAAGAGATGGAGGAGCAACAGCTGGAAGAGGCGAAGCCTGTACAACACTTGCTGTTTTCACTACAGAAGAAGAAGAGTTGAACATCAGTATTTCTCGCAAAGAGAGGAGATAGTGGCACGTCGAGGTTTAAGTAACAAGCAAGAAGTTCATCGAGCTCATGTGAAGCAAACAAGTAGTCCACTTGAGCTGGATCAATGTTGAAGTTACCTGGAGAGGTTGGCTTTATCACGTCAATTTCAAAATCTTAGGCTTCGGTGTCTTCTTGGGCCTCGTCTTTGGCATGAGCAGTTGTAGTTTCAGTTTCGGCTTTGGCCGGAGGCGGAGAGTGGGAACTAGAGCCAATAATATCGACGTCAACCGAAGCCGAAGGACAAGTTGGGTCGGTCAAAGGTGCCTTCCCTAGATGCTCTCCTTCCGCCGCTTCGGCTCGTTCCTTGGCAAGTTGTTGTTTCCCTCTAGCAAGGGCGGCTCGACCCTCATCATCCAAAAATAAGCCTCAAGACCCTCCTCAGCGTAGCCGGTGCCTTTAAGCATTTCGACTGCTGCCTCCCACACTTTATCCAGGGTAACCTCATACTTTGGGCCCAAAAATGAAAGACTGCCACGCCCCAAGACTCTGTGAATATAAAACTCGAATAGAGTGGAGCTGACGTTGGCTTTAGTCGCCTCATGTGATTGTTCGGCTGCTGCTTTTCCAGCGATGGCCTCGTCATGCTCCTTTTCAGCCTTAGAAAGCTGGGCCTTTAGCATTGTGATCTCCAAATCTTGGGAGCTAGTCTTTTCCCACAGCTGAGCAACATCATTGCGGTAGATTTCCACGATTTTCTGCTGTGCCTCAAGTTTAGCCTCAGCATCTCGTTGACTAGCGTGGGCGTCTCTTACTTGCTTTTGAAGAACCTCTTCCTTTTGAGTATAAGAAGTGGAAAAGGTGGCAAGATCATCTTTAAGCTGCTTGATTTCAGCCTCAAGTTTCTCGTTATAGGCTGTGATGCTCTTCATCTCCGTATCATGCTGATCAAGAACATTTTGCCACTCAGACTTATCGCTTTCCATGGTCAGCATAGCCTCGAGATTTAAACGATTTACTCTTTGAAGCTCATCAACTAGGTTTTGCCAGCCGGACATTCTTTCAATATCAAGCTTGACAGCGTCGAGATTTCTCAACATGGCCTGTTTGTCAATGGGAACTAAGTCCAGATCAAAACGTACTCCTTTCAAACACCAATGCGGAAATCGGCTTTGGAGTGCAGGCGGAGGCTTCTCAACTTGATAAGGAGGCCTATTAATGATTGCTTGAATGTCAGCTCTTTTAAGGGAAGAAGAGCTAGAGGGGATGTCTAGAGAGATAGAAGTAGCAGACACTTTAGAAATTTCAGATATAAACTTTTCACTAAGCTTGGCTCGCTTGCTTGAATCTTCAGCTACATGACTCTTCCCCTTATCGTCATGAGACTTTCTCTTATGGGAGTCATTATCCCTCTGGCGAGAGTCATGTCGGTCGTCTCTTCTCCCATAACGCTCCTCATATGCCCGCCTTTCGCGAGCTTTCCTAGCTGCTCTTTCCTTATCAGTCTCCCTAGGGGCAGGAAGATAGCACCTGGGGTCATAAGAATCACGCCTCGCTTAGCGTTGAAAGCCATCGTAATATGAGCTGCTGCGTCCCATGGGAAAACCTGAAAGTGAAGAAGAGACAAAATTTAGAAATCTTCGAAATAAAGAAGCTAAGTGTGCATAATTGCCAAAAATCCTAAGTGTGTGTGGCGTGTGAACTACGCGCATCAAGCTACAAACCACTCTTAGGCTTAAGAGTGATGTCGGCTTTTGCAGTAGGAGTCAACTCTTGGGTTGATGGAATTGATCACAAAACGGATGTCGCTTCGATTGTTGGAGAAACAAGCTTAGAGGTGATGGTGTCATCTTTAAAGAGATCTTAGGAAGTCACTATAAGGTCGCTCAGTCCTCCAAAGACATCATCACCATCGTGCCCAACGGAATGGGTCATATCAGCAGCTCCCTCTTCAGCTTCTTTAGTAGCCTTCCTAGAATGTTGAGGAAATTCCTCTTCTTCAATAACTGGGGGAAGTTTATATTTTCCAGATAATCCCGCATCGTCAACGGAACTGGAGCATTTCACTAATGAAGCCTCTATAATAGGTTCCTTTGGTGCGGATTCCTTTATGGAGCTGGGGCATCTGACGCTTCTGCTTGAGAACTGGGGGCATCACAGGAGTGAATGGATCGAGAAGAGTGCAAAAGTCTGAATTGGTGAAAAAACTTGTCCTTCAGTAGGAACTTAATACTTCTCTCACCAACAGCTACGACATTCAATCTTTCGAAAGTCGGTTTGTGACTAGAATCTTTAGAGGGAGGAGGAAGTGCTGCAAAAGTAAAGAATGAAATTAGCACTTGACAACTCGAATTTTGAAAGGCTCAAAAATGAAGTGAACGGAGATAGGTAGTCCTACTTCCTACTCTCAAGATACCAAAAAATCTCGAGGGGCAACGGACAAAGAAGAACTGGTTTAAAAACCCGTGAGCACTCTCGGGCAGATCCGTAACCAGTTTGCGGTTTCTTGCACTCCTTATAAGAGTGATGGATGGGTGATCTTCGTTCCTCCCAAATGAACACAAATAACTGTTCTCCTCGAAGCTTGGGAGGCGGTTAAGCGTCCTCCTAAACAGTTCGCACAACCCCATCAAAATGGCATAGCCATTAGGGTGCAACTGGAATGGAGAAATAGTTAATCGAAGGAGGAGTATTCTAAGAAAATCATTGAAGGGGGAATAGCTCCATTCAGCCACATTTGACGATTGACTGCAACGAAGCCAGGAGGCAGCCTATCGGCAGTGTCATTTACCTCAGGAAGCAGAGCATCTGCTTCAGCAATGCCGAATTGAATACATAGCTGGCTGAAAGCCCGTTGGTTCAACGTAGTTGAAACTCTTTCTGGAGGATTCTCCAAAGGGTCAGCTATTGGGAAGACCTCATCGGCCCATTCTACTATCTCTTCTTGCATTTGTTGAGAAGCCATTCTACACAAGGAACTGGATATTCAAATATGAAGGTGCACGTTTCCTAAAAGTGTGAAGTGTTGTGCAAAACTAATAAAATGACAAGCAAATATAATTGGAATTAAACTAGTTGTCGTTTGTCAATTATAAAGTTTCAGGGCTTGTTATTTTAAGTCCAAGTACATTGTTGATGCAAACAGATCAGCTTTAGTCGATTGATTTAGCTTTTCTTCAATACTTCACTTGAAATGGTTAATTCACAGCATTTCGTTCACACAATTCCCTTAAGTTGATTATTATTTATCGACTAATATGTCATTCGATGTGGGCAGTCAATGGCAGTATATTCGCCCTAGTTTTATGCAAATGTTGTATTTAACAGGGTGTTAGCTTAAAAGTTAATACAATCTATGAAAGAATGCAACAAGTTCAAACAGTTCATTCTGCAGTTCATCGGTCATGTTCCTACGAGTTAAAGCTATGCTGCGGGTTAAATTAGGTCGTGTTGATTCTTTAAGTCGTTCCGCTTTAAGTCATGTGCTATTCTGGCAAGATAAGTCGCAAGTAATTTGAGTCGCGGTCCCTTATGTCGTTCAGAGTTTGGATGTTAAGTCATTAAGTTGTTCACTAAGTTAAGTCATGCGATTCATGTCCAAACTGCTAAACCCTAGGTCGTTCGAAGCTTCTAAGCCGGGCACTTCCTAACTCTCCTTAACCCGCTAACTCCTCTTAATGCAACAACTCGCCTAACTCGCTTACCCGTTAACTTGTAACCCGATAACCCGTTTGCATCTCCACAATGAAATCCATCATCTCACCACACTGCCAAATCATCCAAGACCAATTCAAATCGCCTCAGATCCATCATAGATCCGATACACTGCTGTGTTCTCATGAATTACAATGACAACATGTCCAATGAAAATCAAAGATTGATCGTAACGTGACTTGTGGTGAAACACGACACATGAAATCGGATTAGGGTCGGAAAATGGAGGATTCATGATTCGATGATGGTCATGGTTGGATAATGATCGGATTCACTTACGCAAGGTGATGGTGAAGATGATCAATGACTGGGTAGCTTGAATACGTCTTCGAGAGCTCGGAGATTCTTTAATAGCGGATTAAAGTGTTAGAGCAGGTGAATAGAAGAAGGAGCGGCCAAAGCGACTTATATACAGGGGCAATGGAACTCGAATCAGCACGAATGACCTAGCTCTCTCAAAAGTTGCTCATGACTTAGCGACTCAGGATGGCGTGAGTTAAGAGGCATCGAAGCACACGACCTAGCCCCTAGGCGTATACTTTGAGGGGCAAGTGTTAACACCTCTCTTATTCACGACCTAACGAGCTAAAGCACAAAGCGGCTCAACATGGCACGACCTAGCGACCTAAAGCACAAAGCTGCTCAACATGGCACGACTCAACTACTTAAGGAGCTCCAGCGACCTAGCGACCTAAAGACTCCTACAACTCAACGGGTTAACAACCTAACGAGTTAAGGAAAGAGCGACCTAACGACCTAGCAAGCTTCAGAGTAAAGCCGCATGCGCACTGCCTCTTCCATTAGGTCGCTCACGACCTTAGCAAGCCGAGATAACTCCTATGCTACACATGCTAAGTCGCTCACAGCATATATCTCGTCCAGGATGGCTCCATTAAGTCGCTAACGACTTATGCTACCTTGGGATCACCCTTGGATCACAACTCCCTAGATCGCAACTCCCTAGGTCGCCCACGGCCCACGCCACTTGACCTAACTCCTAAACTCTCCTATATATACCCCGCCTACTCCACATGGAAAGGGGATTTTTCTGGATGATTATTGGAGGGCCGAGACTTTGCTGTTTTCACTTCTTCTTCAACACTTCAAACGCCAAAGACACTTCAAAGAACCTCGAGAAAAGATCAAGTTCATTCAACATGAATTCAAAGAGCTTTTCTGCATCAAAGTTTTAACTAATTGCCTTCATGGTGTTGTAATTGAAGAATTATTGGAGAATTTGTAATCAAATCAATAATAGAAGAGATTAAGTGGACGTAGGCTTGACTTTGAGCCGAACCACTAACAAAATTATTGTCTCTTTACTATTTTCTGCTTGCTTTTAGTTCCCGTACCAACGGGTGGTGCTTTCGCTATATCACAACTCACACCGGGGTGTTAGCATACATTTTTTGCGTTAATAGAGTATATCCCTAAGATATCCGTTCGAATGCCTCAGTAAAGATAGTGAGTATGAGTGCGAGAAGAGGACGAGATAGGGGACAGGGAAATACCAGTATAAATGGTCGATACCCTGCAAAAGCGGAAACAATCTTCCTCTATTAATCTCCTCTGATTCTTCTTTTCAATTCTTTGATGATTCCTGACAGATCCAGGAAAAAGCTTTGATTATATCTGTATGGGACATAAACTCCAGATGGGTCAGAATTGGTTTTGGATGAATTGTTTGCTTTGGTTGCTATGGTTTATTGGTATATTTTGGTTGTTTGAACTTAAAGTTTTGGATTGTATCCATATATCTGTTTATTTCATTGGGTCCCGGTATATTCTAGGAATGGTTAGTTACCTTTCGAACTAACCAATACCATCGTATATTCCGTAATTCGAGTGAGCCGAGTATCTTGATTCGTTCTTGTATCTATTGTTGATATTTTGATTTGGTAAGCCAAATGCAGAATAGATATTCATTTTGACCTGGTAAATCAATTTTCTATCTCAGACGTGTTCATCTATCCTTTGTTGTCTCCCTACTTACAAATTTCGAGGACGAAATTTTCTTCAGGAGGGAATCTGTAACATTCTCGGATTTTAGCTAGAATAAATTTGATAATTAAATTTAATTTTGAATTAAATTGTGGATTTATTTGAGTTTTCCCAAATAAAATAAGCTGTTTGGTTGTTTGTTTAAATGTTTATAAAGAAATTTCTATTGGAATCTTAGTTTTGTAATTCAAAAAGAAAATAAATATTTTCAATTGGGTTTGAAAGAAAAACTCTATCTTTTAAAATTAATAGAGATTTGTTTCCAAATATATAACATACATATGTAATATGTATTTTGAAAATATATTTGAATTCAGTATAGTAAATTTCTAAAAGCTAACCCAATATATATGTACACGTATTTATTTATTTATATATATGAATAAATACTTATTTAAAGGTATAATAGTTTGAAATATAATTAACTAAAGGATTTAAAATGTAAATTGTATTTACTAACTTATAAATATTTATTAGTAATGTAATACATTTAATTTCAAACCTTTTTTCTTTAATTTGTATAAGTATAAGTAATTGAAATTATACTTTGAAAATAAATAAGAAAACATGATTTGTAAGTAGAAAATAAAAGAAGGCTTAAAAACAAACATTAACAGAATAATTTACATTAGGGACTTAAACACAAATTTGAAAAATTTTCATAAGTGTTCATATGATAAACAAATGTTAACAAGTGTAAATGATAAGCACAAGTGGCATCTCATCATCTTTTAATTAAAAATATATGTAAAGAAAAAAATATCAGATTTATCAACATTGTAAAACTGTCTCTCACAAACCTGAAAGAAAATCAAAGAATTTTTTTATCTCAAAACTCAAAACAAACATTCAAAAGAAAACGAAGCTCGATTCTTCTCAAACGAAATCAAATAAAATAAAAAACCGAGAAGTAAAATCAAAAGGAAGAACAAAATCATATCTGGGAAACAAAGCATTTTCAAGCATGCAACAATCTAAAGCCTCTATATCATATTTTTTATTCAACTTGGAAATTGTAACCTGCATTTGTTTTCTTCTGCAATCTGGAAATTGGCTCTGCTTCACCCTTCAGGTAATTTAAGTAAAACCCCTAATTAAAATTAAAATTTAAAGAATTTTTTTAAGCAATTAAAACATTATTAACCCTATTATTTTTGACCTGAGGGAATATGATCAAAAATAATGATAAAAGGTGCAGAACAGTAGGGGATTGCATGTTCCAGATTTTCAAACTTAATAACATGCTCTGTTCTTCTTTGTTCCTTCAGGAAAAAGGTGAGCAAATTCATTTAAATCCATCTATATATCTTGATATCCGATATGATGTTTGAAGTAAATTAGGAAAAATGATTGTTTGTTGATAATTATATCAGTATGCATGTATGATGCTCTCTGCTTTCACCTTCCAGCATGCAAGTTTTGATTTAAAATTTCAAATCTTGTGATCTTGTCTCTGTTTAAATTTAAGTTTCAAAGGAAACTTGTTTTCTTAATCATAAATTTTAGTTTTAAATTGTACTTAATTAAAACAATATGTGAATGTCTCTGGAACTATAACAGATGATCACACCTTAAAATAAGTGAAAATTTAAGTATCACGATCTATTGCTTTAGGGGTAGGATCTGAACAACTATACAAAATCATGATTTTTAAAAACAAAATCACAATTCCTAGTGTTGGAATTTGGAAGCAGTTCTGTTTTTCCTGTGTTTTGCTTTTGAGGTTACCTCTGATGATCTCTGTGACCGGATGGGTTGAGTTTTCTCCTGGAGGTGGAGGAGGGATCAGTGAAGTGGGAAAAAATAACAGGAAGATAATTAGGAAGCTGTGGAGGTGATGGTTGTGGTTTGAAGGTTGGAACCCTAGTTTTAGCTGGGTAGAAAGAATCGATCACCACGGCCTATTGTTTTGATTGAGTGTTACGAGTTTTTGGGGAACGATAGTTGGGTAGCTTACGCGTACGTGGACGAAGTCGCTGACGCTCAGGTGGCCGGAGTTGAAGGAGCGAGACGTTGACAGGTTTTGGGTTGAGGAGGTTCAACTGTTCCAGGTTTGAGTTCCTCATCTCGAATTCGACTTCGAGATTTGAAATACGATCTGATGAACGTATTAGAGAGTTTTGATGGTGAGTGGCATGGTCAGATCATCATTGATGATCTGAGGTGATCAACGGCACCGTGCATGTGCACGGTGCACTGTTGTTCCAGTAAAGATGAATTGGGTTTTTGGATTGTGCTCGAATTAGTGATGTTGACTTGGAGTGTGGTGAGGTTTTTCTCGGGGAAATCTGCTTCTGGCTCGATGTGAATTAGGTTGCCTCGGGTAAAAAATATTGACGCAGGTTTTTAACAGAAAACTCGAAGTAGTTGGGTTGCTCGGGTATTTTTTGTGTTTGCTCGAAGATAAGGCTGGTTTGACTCGAAGCAAAGACTGAGGTGGCTCGGGGAAGAATCCGGCTACATTTTTTAAAAAAAAACCTGTACTATTCTGTTTTTTTTTAAATTCAAAAAATGAAATTTTAAATAATAAGCAAGGTTTAAATTAAGTTTAAATCTAAGTCTAAAAATAGATTCAAGTCTAATTTGAATCTTAGTTTGGAAATAAATAAGTTTTTAAAATTTAAATTATTTAATAACATAAAAGTGTTTAAGAGGTTAATGTGTATTTAAAGAATTTGAATTTAAAATGGAATTTAAAAATGTAAAGGAAAGATTTTAACAAAATTTAAATCAAAATTTTAAATTTGAATTCAAATCTAAATTTGAATCCTAGGTTTTGAAATAAAATAAAGTTTTGTAAATTTAAATGTTTCAATAAGTTTAAATATTAAGGTACTTTAATGATTTGAATTTAAAAAGGAATTTGGTTTAAACTCTTTTAAAATTTCTTTTATAAGATGTAAGTATTCTTTAACATGTGAATTTAAAGGTTTTAGAAATGTGTTTTAAAATTTTTTTAAAGATAATTTGTATTTTAATTTAAATCTTTAAATTTAAAATGAATTTCAAAGCAAATTTAAAGCAAATGGTTTAAATGCTTTGGTTAAGTAAGAAATGTTTTATCTTAAAGTTAAATAGAATTTAATAATTTGGATTCACTAAATTATTAAGTTAATTAAATGGATAATTAATTTATTTAAATTTATTAATGTCTTGGATTAATTAAGTAAGTAATTAAAGGGTTAAATTATTTAGTTAAGTAATAATTAATTTGTAATTAAGGACTATAAGTTAGAATATAAATTAATAATTAGAGATTAATTAATCAAGGAATTATGAATTAATTAAGTTACAGTTAACAGTTAATAAATTAAATAACTAAGGATTAATTAAGTAATTAAGATAAATTAATTTCTAATTTGGAATTAATTAATCAATTAATTAAGATTAATTAATTGTAAATTAAGGGTTAATTAGTAATTAAGTAAGGAATGATAAATTTTTAATCAAGTTTTAATAATGAATAATTAGAGTTATTAAGTAATAATTAAAGGGTAATTAATTAATCAATTAAAGATTAATTAATTGATAATGAGGTTGATTAAGAAGTGATTAATAATTAAATGATTGTGATTAATTAATTAATGATTGGTTAAGTAAAGTAAAGTGATTAATTCTTAAGTAATTGATTTTATTTAAATTAATTAAATCAATTAAAATTTGAATTAAAGATATGCTTGCTGATGAATGATTGTATTGCCTTGCATTGATTGTTATCTCTGGACTGTAATATTTTGTGATGTGAGATATGCTGTGTATTGATCTGTGATATCTGTGATATGTTTTCGGTGTAAATACCCTCGGCCATAAAACGACATTTGAAATTCGATGCGACAGGGAGTCGGATTCCAGTTGGTTATCCGAAACCCACATCGAATCATATTAGTGAATCCTTGTTATTGATAAATTTACTTTATTTATGAATCTGTGAATGAAGATAAGCGTTATAGCTTATACCGTTTATCGATATTGCTGCACTTTAATCTGTGATGTGATGATTGTGGTCGCACTATTGTGTGCAAACCCCTAGACTACACTATACACACACAAATATGGATTGCACGTGGAAATCAGTTAAGTCACAGATTTTTAAAATGGTTTTGTATTCGAATTTTAAATTCAATGGTTTTGGAAATGAATCGGGTTTAAAGTGAAAAACTTTTAAAAAGGTGTTTTAAAAATGAAAGTTATTTTGAATAACTTAATAAAGATTTTAAACTTCAGTAATTTGATTTAAATTTAAATTCAATATCAGAAATTGAATTCTATTGATGATGTAAAAAGGTTATACAAACTATAATTGTGTTTATATGGGTTTTTAAACCATTTTAAAAGTATAATTTTGAGAATTTGAACTTAACCCAAGTTTAAATTTGAAAGGCCTTAACTCGTGCAATTATAATCGGGTTTTTCGAAACAAAATAAAGTGGTTTCAAATACTAATAGCTTTTATATAAGGAAAGAATTTCCAAATTTTGATGAAAAGATTTCGAAATTGAAATTGAATGATTTTGAAAGCTATAATTGAATCTTTGTGAAAGATAGATGAACCTTATTTTGAAAATTGAAGAGGATTTTTTTTAAATTAGTGTATCTTTTATATATAAAAGATTGAAACGGGAATTGTTTTGAAAATTATGAATGAACCTTTGGAAATTGTTTTGAAAGCTATAAAATAAGTCTTCGATTTAAAGACCGGATGGGTAAACCCAATTTGAAATGGAATTTTTTTGAAAGGCTATGAATGAATCTTTGTTTAAAAGATTGGTGAACCTTGTTTCAAATTGAAAGGGGTTTTAAAAGTGAATCTTTTGTTCAAAAGATTTAAACGTGGAAATTGTTTAAACCCTTGAAGGTTTTTGAAATGAATCTTTTTGTTTAAAAGATTGGGAATGGTAATTTGTTTAACCATTTGAATGAAAGATTTTGGGCTTTAAGCTGTGACTTAACTGAGATCCCAAATCCATATGTTTTTAAATATTGCGCTCATTATTCGGTTTAGCCGGGAGAGGACCTTTGTGTCATATAGTGCATTCCGAATATGTGATACGACGATATGGATAGCATTTAACGACCGGCGGTGAAGACCAGGTATTTGTGAGAGCGATAGGATGACCTATCGATTGTCTTTGCACTGAGTCGCGCCGGTATAGAGATTCCGTAAGTGATGGGAAGTCCGATCGGGATTGTGAATACCCGGATTTGCAAGGGCTTCTTCAGAAGTGCCTTCGGTTCTGTTCGAGCCCGGAACAGACTTGTATGGATTGTATGTCTGACATTACAAACTAAGATATAAAGCCGATTTCTTTCAAATACATATCTGTTGGTGGTGGAGAATTTATTCTCTTAGCTTAACACCCTTCTCTGAGACGTACGAGCTCAGAGGTTATGTAGTTGAAGGTTATTAGTGATATACTCCCAATTTGGTAGTGTGGCATGCTGAGGGCTGCTGATCATTTGTTGATCGAAGCATGGCTTTGTGAAAAAGCGTAGCTTTGTGGACGAGACTTCGTCAAACCTCACAACCCGGTTATGGTCGAAACAGGAATCGTGGCAGCAAGGTTACATAAGGGCAGCGCCGCCTGAGGGTATGTCCATTTCCTTTTGGATTATAAGTGGTATCATGGTATGGAGCCCAGATACTTACTTCGTGGTTGCTGCAAACTTATTGCTTTGTGGTTGTTGGTTGAGAGGATCCTCGGATAAAGGTCGCAAACGACCGGGGGGGGGCATGCTCATGTCAGTTGTTACCTAGTTACAGAGGTAACCCGGCCTTGTGTAGCAGAGATCCGGTTAGGGTCCGGGGACGTCCCGCTAGAGGCGTTCCATTTTATTTTATATGGGAAGTACCTTTGCCCGACCATTTGTTGGAAATCCAAACAAAACAATACGAGCCCTGTACGGTTTTAGTTGTATTAGCTGCCATTCACTTATGGTGGCGCCCCACTGTTTGGATGGTAGCTATAGTAGGCATAGTACGAAATGTCTATGTTGGCTAAGATTTATATTATACTTTCGAAATGTTTTTCACTGTGCATTTATAATAATAATATCAAATGGTTTTCGCGTATCAAGCATTTTTGACTATCATAAAGAGAAATTTTCTCCAAGTGTGCGATTGCATTGTGTGTGTGGCGGGAGGCCTTATGGTAGTTTCATTTTCCAAAAAGCATTGTGGGTTTTCAAAATTTAAACCTTTTGATTGTTTTCAGTGATAAAATGTGTTCGTTTTCTTACACCAGTCCCATGACTGACCCGGAGTTTATTGTTCCCTTCCTAAACTCTGGGTGCCCACTATTTTCCACACGGGCAGTCTAGAGTTGGGTTTTTCAAATAGTAGATAGTAGATATCAGTTCGGTAGCTTTCAGTTTTCTCTTTGGATTCACGGACCAGACTTACTTGTCTGAGTGAAATGAGATGGTGGTTCGAGCTTGTGGTTTGGAGTTTGGCTTTGGAGCATTGGTTTTGAGTTGCAGTTGCTGTTTGGAGTTTTGGTTCCGCTGCTAGTTTATTTAGGTTTTCCACTTTAGCATGGATATCTTGTATCTCGGATATTGATTCATATTGTATCATTGTTGTATCGAATGTTGTATATCAATGATATTCTTTTCTTTTCTTCCGCTATGTTATTTTACTTAATTGTGCTATAAGCTCCGGTACGATTCGAATTTCAACGATTGAATCTGCGGCATTCAAGTACAAGTGGTGTATGAATGTCAATTTTCGAACGCTGGAATTTGGACCGTGACATTTTGGTATCAGAGATGAAGGTTGAAACTTTAGCTCAGGGGTATAACACATTAGGTAGCTCATTAGAGATAGGGTGAAGTATACCCTAGAATGAGCATATCCCTAAGGTATCCATTCTAATGCCTCAGTAAATTCTCTTACTATCCACTGATAGTGAGTATGAGTGCGAGAAGAGGACGAGATAGGGGACAGGGAAATACCAGTATAAATGGTCGATACCCTGCAAAAGCGGAAACAATCTTCCTCTATTAATCTCCTTTGATTCTTCTTTTCAATTCTTTGATGATTCCTGACAGATCCAGGAAAAAGCTTTGATTATATTTGTATGGGACACAAACTCCAGATGGGTCAGAATTGTTTGTTTGGATGAATTGTTTGCTTTGGTTGCTATGGTTGATTAGTATATTTTGGTTATTTAAACTAAAAGTTTTGGATTGTATCCATATATCTATTTATTCTGTTGGGTCCCAGTATATTCTACGAATGGTTAGTTATCTTTCAAACTAACCAATGCCACTGTATATTCCGTAGTTCGGGTGACCCGAGTATCTTGATTCGTTCTCGTATCTATTGTTGATATTCTGATTTGGTAAGCCAAATGCAGAATAGATATTCATTTTGACCTGGTAAATCAATTTTCTGTCTCAGACGTATTCATCCGTCCTTTGTTGTCTCCCTACTTACAAATTTCGAGGACGAAATTTTCTTAAGGGGGAATCTGTAACATTCCCGGATTTTAGCTAGAATAAATTTGACGATTAAATTTAATTTTTGAATTAAATTATGGATTTATTTGAGTTTTCCCAAATAAAACAAGCTGTTTGGTTGTTTGTTTAAATGTTTATAAAGAAATTTCTATTAGAATCTTAGTTTTGTAATTCAAAAAGAAAATAAATTTTAAATAAAATTAGGTTTGAAAGAAAAACTCTATCTTTTAAAATTAATAGAGATTTGTTTCCAAATATATAACATACATATGTAATATGTATTTTGAAAATATATTTGAATTTAATATGGTAAATTTCTAAAAGCTAACCCAATATATATGTATACATATTTATTTATTTATATATATGAATAAATACTTATTTAAAGGTACAATAGTTTGAAATATAAATAATTAAAGGATTTAAAATGTAAATTGTATTTACTAACTTATAAATATTTATTAGTAATGTAATACATTTAATTTCAAACCTTTTTTCTTTAATTTGTATAAGTATTTGGAATTATACTTTGAAAATAAATAAGAAAACATGATTTGTAAGTAGAAAATAAAAGAAGGCTTAAAAACAAACATTAACAAAATAATTTACATTAGGGACTTAAACACAAACTTGAAAATTTTTCACAAGTGTTCATATGATAAACAAATGTTAACAAGTGTAAATGATAAGCACAAGTGGCATCTCATCATCTTTTAATTAAAAACATATGTAAAGAAAAAATATCAGATTTCTCAATATTGTAAAACTATCTCTCACAAACCTGAAAGAAAATCAAAGAAATTTTTTATCTAAAAATTCAAAACAAACATTCAAAAGAAAATGAAGCTTGATTCTTCTCAAACTAAATCAAATAAAATCAAAAACCGAGAAGTAAAATCAAAGGAAGAACAAAATCAAATCTGGGAAACAAAGAATTTTCAAGCATGCAATAATCTGAAGCCTCTATATCATTTTTTTTATTCAACCTGGAAATTGTAATCTACATTTGTTTTCTTCTGCAATCTGGAAATTGGCTCTGCTTCAACCCTTGGGTAATTTAAGTAAAACCCCTACTTAAAATTAAAATTTAAAGAAATTTTGAAGCAATTAAAACATAATTAACCCCATTATTTTTGACCTGAGGGAATATGATCAAAAATAAAGATAAAAGGGGCAGAACAGTTTAAAAGGGGATTGCATGTTCCAGATTTTCAAACTTAACAGCATGCTCTGTTCATTTAAACCCATCTATATATCTTGATATCCGAGATGATGTTTGAAGTAAATTGGGAAAAATGATTGTTTGTCGATAATTATATCAGTATGCATGTATGATGCTCTTTGCTTTCATCTTCCAGTATGCAAGTTTTGATTTAAAATTTCAAATCTTGTGATCTTGTCTCTGTTTAAATTTAAGTTTCAAAGGAAACTTGTTTGCTTAATCATAAATTTTAGTTTTAAATTGTACTTAATTAAAACAATATGTGAATGCCTCTGGAACTATAACAGATGATCACACCTTAAAATAAGTGAAAATTTAAGTATCACGATCTATTGCTTTAGGGTTAGGATCTGAAAAACTATACAAAATCATGATTTTTAAAAACAAAATCACAATTCCTAGTGTTGGAATTTGGAAGCAGTTTTGTTTTGCCTGTGTTTTGCTTTTGAGGTTACCTCTGATGATCTCTGTGACCGGATAGGTTGAGTTTTCTCCTAGAGGTGGAGGAGGGATCAGTGAAGTGGGAAAAAATAACAGGAAGATAATCAGGAAGCTGTGGAGGTGATGGTTGTGGTTTAAAGGTTGGAACCCTAGTTTTAGCTGGGTAGAAAGAATCGATCACCATGGCCTATTGTTTTGATCGAGTGTTATGAGTTTTTGGGGAACGCTAGTTGGGTAGCTTACGAGTACGTGGCCGAAGTCGCTGACGCTCAGGTGGCCGGAGTTGAAGGAGCGAGACACTGATAGGTTTTGGGTTGAGGAGGTTCAACTGTTCCAGGTTTGAGTTCGTCATCTCGAATTCGACTTCGAGATTTGAAATACTATCCGATGAACGTATTAGAGAGTTGTGATGGTGAGTGGTATGGGAAGATCATCATTGATGATCTGAGGTGATCAACGGCAACTGTTGTTCCAGTGAAGATCAATTGGGTTTTTGGATTGTGCTCGAATTAGTAATGTTGACTCGGAGTGTGGTGAGGTTTTTCTCGGGGAAATCTGCTTCTGGTTTGAAGTGAATTAGGTTGCCTCGGGTGAAAAATATTGATGTAGGTTTTAACAGAAAACTCGAAGTAGTTGGGTTGCTCGGGTAGTTTCTGTGTTTGCTCGAAGATAAGGCTGGTTTGACTCGAAGCAAAAATCGAGGTGGCTCGGGGAAAAGTCGGGCTACAGTTTTTTTTTTAAAAACATGTTCTATTCTGTTGTTTTTAAATTTAAAAAATGAAATTTTAAATAATAAGCAAGGTTTAAATTAAGTTTAAATCTAAGTCTAAAAATAGTTTCAAGTTTAATTTGAATCTTAGTTTGGAAATAAATAAGTTTTTAAATTTTAAATTGTTTAATAACATAAAAGTGTTTAAGAGGTTAAAGTGTATTTAAAGAATTTGAATTTAAAATGGAGTTTAAAAATGTAAAGGAAAGATTTAAACAAAATTTAAATCAAAATTTTAAATCTGAATTCAAATATAAATTTGAATCCTAAGTTTTGAAATAAAATAAAGTTTTATAAATTTAAATGTTTCAATAAGTTTAAATGTTAAGGTACTTTAATGATTTGAATTTAAAAAGGAATTTGGTTTAAACTCTTTTGAAATTTATTTTATAAGATATAAGTATTCTTTAACATGTGAATTTAAAGGTTTCAGAAATGTGTTTTAAACTTTGTTAAAGATAATTTGTATTTCAATTTAGATCTTTAAATTTAAAATGAAATTTGAAAGTAAATTTAAAGCAATCGGTTTAAATTCTTTGGTTAAGTAGGAAATGTTTTATCTTAAAGTTAAATAGAATTTAATAATTTGGATTCACTAAATTATTAAGTTAATTGAATGGATAATTTATTTATTTAAATTGATTAATGTCTTGGATTAATTAAGTTAGTAATTAAAGTGTTAAACTAATTAATTAAGATTAATTAATTAAGTAATAATTAATTTGTAATTAAGGATTATAAGTTAGAATATAAATTAATAATTAGAGATTAATTAATCAAGTAATTATGAATTAATTAAGTTACAGTTAACACTTAATAAATTAAATAATTAAGGATTAATTAATTATAATTAATTAAGTAATTAAGATAAATTAATTTCTAATTTGGAATTAATTAAGCAATTAATTAAGATTAATTAATTGTAAATTAAGGGTTAATTAGTAATTAAGTAAGGAATGATAAATTTTTAATCAAGTTTTAATAATGAATAATTAGAGTTATTAAGTAATAATTAAAGATTAATTAATTGATAATGAGGTTGGAAGTGGTTAATTAATTAAATGATTGTGATTAATTAATTAATGATTGGTTAAGCAAAGTAAAGTGATTAATTCTTAAGTAATTGATTTAATTTGAATTAATTAAATTAATTAAAATTTGAATTAATGATATGCTTGCTGATGAATGATTGTATTGCCTTGCATTGATTGTTATCTCTGGACTGTAATATTCTGTGATGTGAGATATGCTGTGTATTGATCTGTGATATCTGTGATATGTTTTCGGTGTAAATACCCTCGGCCGTAAAATGGTATTTGAAATTCGATGGGACAGGGAGTCGGATTCCAGTTGGTTATTCGAAACCCACATCGAATCATATTAGTGAATCCTTGTTATTGATAAATTTACTTGATTTCTGAATCTGTGAATGAAGATAAGCGTTATAGCTTATACCGCTTATCGATATTGTTGCACTTTAATCTGTGATGTGATGATTGTGGTCGCACTATTGTGTGTAAACCCCTGGACTACACTATACACACACAAATATGGATTGCATGCGAAAATCGGTAAAGTCACAGATTTTTAAAATGGTTTTGAATTTGAATTTTAAATCAATGGTTTTGGAAATGAATCGGGCTTGAAGTGAAAAACTTTTGAAAAGGTGTTTTAAAAATGAAAGTTATTTTGAATAACTTAATAAAGATTTGAAATTTCAGTAATTTGATTTAAATTGGAATTCAATATTAGAAATTGAATTCTATTGACGATGTAAAAAGATTATACAAACTATAAATGTGTTTATATGGGTTTTTAAACTATTTTAAAAGTATGATTTTGAGAATTTGAACTTAACCCAAGTTTATATTTGAAAGGCCTTAACTCGTGCAATTATAATCGGGTTTTTCGAAATAGAAACAAGTGGTTTCAAATAATAATAGCTTTTATATAAGGAAAGAATTTCCAAATTATGATGAAAAGATTTCGAATTTGAAATTGAATGATTTTGAAAACTAAAATTGAATCTTTGTGAAAGATAGTTGAACCCTATTTTGAAAATTGAAGAGGATTTTTTTTTTAAAAAGTGTATCTTTTATATATAAAAGATTGAAACGGGAATTGTTTTGAAAATTATGAATGAACATTTGGAAATTGTTTTGAAAGCTATGAAATAAGTCTTTGATTTAAAGACCGGATGAGTAAACCCAATTTGAAATGGAATTGTTTTGAAAGGCGATGAATGAATCTTTGTTTAAAAGATTGGTGAACCTTGTTTCAAATTGAAAGGGGTTTTAAAAGTGAATCTTTTGTTTAAAAGATTTAAGTGTGGAAATTGTTTAAACCATTGAAGGTTTTTGAAATGAATTTTTTTGTTTAAAAGATTGGGAATGGTAATTTGTTTAACCATTTGAATGAAAGATTTTGGGCTTTAAGCTGTGACTTAACTGAGATCTCATATCTATATGTTTTTAAATATTGCGCTCATTATTTTGTATAGCCGGGAGAGGACCTTTGTGTCATATAGCCCATTCTGAATATGTGATACGATGATATGGATAGCATTTGAAGACCGATCGTGAAGACCGGGTATTTGCGAGAGCGATAGGATGACCTATCGATTGTCTCTGCACTGAGTCGTGCCGGTATAGAGATTCCCTAGGTGATGGGAAGTCCGATCGGGATTGTGTAACGACCCGGAATTTCGGGCAATAACAATTTAATAATCTGCATTAATAATTAAATTGATTTGATAATTTTCTTTATAATTTTAATTCAAACTGATAATTTTTTTTAAGGTTAATAAATATTCAATCTGATAATTGTGATCGATATCTTTTTAACAATTTAAAATGGATAAGATTTATTTTTCAAAGTTAATAAAATATTATTCGGTTTATAATATATATATACATTTGATATATATGGTGAATAGGAATATCTTTTGTTTTAAATTTAAGATTAATTTTCAAATTGTAATATATATGTATGTATATGTTATAATTTGAGTTGTTTTGGAAATTTAATTTTAATCTATTGGTATTGATTGTTTTATATTGAATGAATTGTAATTTAAAGCTCTGTTTAAAAATTAATATTTTTCAAAAGTTAATTTAGATTAATTTAATTGTTTTCAAAAATATAAGATAATTGCTTATTTTAAGTGTGATAGTTTATAAAGGATTTAATCAAAGTTTTGTTTTATTTTCTCTTTAAAGTGTTTAATTTAAATGGTTATAAATGTATGTAAATAAATGTTTTAGATTTGTGAATACATGTATAAGCAATTCATTTGTATTTTAACTAGATTTATAATATTCTCTTTTAAAGGTAAATTTATATTCACATATATAAGAATTTATTTATAAAGTAAAATAAAAAAAAATGTAAGTTTATATTTACATTTAAATTAAATAAAGGTTTATTAAAATACAAAGGGCATGTGTAAACATATTAATATCTAAATAACACATGTAAAGAAGATTAAGCTAGCATTTGACAAATGGTGGCAAAATAAACATGTGGCACTATTTTATTTTTAATTTTTATTAAATGTCTTTAGAAGAAAACAAGTTTCTTTCAAAACATTTTCATTCTTTCATGAATTATTGGCAACCAGTAAACTACTCTCTCAAATCTGAAATTTAAAATCAAAGAGAAAAATCAAAATTGAAAGTAAAATCTGCAAATTTGAATGTTCTTCATATCAACAAACCAACCTGCAACTTAAACAGGCAAATGAAGATCTGCACTTTCAATTTTTTTAAAAGCATCAGATTTAAAGGGCATGCAAGAATTCAATTTTATCTGCAAGCATCAGATTTAAAAGCATGCAAATGGATTTTTCTTCAGCATATCAAATCCTGGAAATACTACTCTGTTTATAAAATACTGCCCTGCATTTTCAGGTGAGTAAATCATTTTCTTTAAAAACAGTTTTGGTTTAACTTGTGATCGAATTGAAGATGCATGTGGTTAAATATGCTTGATGATTGAAAATTTATTATTTAATGCATGATAAATCTGTGAACCTGTAATGAAATGGAAGTTCTGTTATTTAACAGATTTAAATATTTTCCCTCTTAGGATTTAATAACTCACTCTTTGATCATTATTAGCTTTGAATATTTGAATAAAAGTTGTTTGTAAGTGATTAATGATGACTGTAATATAGTTTCTATAATTTTTAAATTTACAGATAATTTTTAAATAGAAGACACAGTGAACATTTATATATGATAAAAATCAACTTATTTAATTTTGGATTTGGATTACATGATTGTAATCATGGCAGCAAATAATGAATTTAGGAGTTAATATCAAAAATTTTAGTTGACAAATTGATTAGAAATTTGGTTTTGTTCGAAAAAGGGGGTTTTCGCAATTGCCGATTATCCATACATTGAATCAGTGTGAAACTTGGATCGAAGCTTGTTTGTAGGATGAAGATGTTAGGAAAAATGCAAGAGAATTTTTATAATTGTTGAATCGATGGAAATTGGTACAAGTAGGGTTTAAGCTTGCTTTTATTTGGGTTTTACTGTTGAGGTGATTGCGTCGCAAAGGAAGGTTCGGGAGTGATCGCACATGGGGAAAATGGAGCTCGAGTCGTGACGCCTCGATGGTGAGGACGGCAGAGGTTGGACGACGTCAGGGCGATGGCCGTGGAGGGGTTTAAGGTCAAGTGGTTGCTGCAGTTTCGAGCAAATGGGTCAATTTCGATTCGCATTTGTTTGGTTCGATCTGGGTGCCCGGTCGAGTTCATGTGCATTTGTGTGATTATCGTCGATGGTCGCGACGACCAAGATTGGCCGGAGGCGCGTGGGTAGGTGCACACATGCACGTTGTGCAACTGGGATTAAGGAATTGGGGGAAACGAGGTTTTTTTTCAGGTTGCTCTCGAGTTTGCATCAGGGCCGACTCGAAGTAAAGGGGCGTAGGTTTACTTCGGGGCTGGCACGCATGGATACTGGGTTCGACTCGAGTAATCAGGTTGATGTGTTTTAGATAAGGTCTGTAATGATTTTGGGTTGCAAATTAAACCTCAAGTTAGAAACAAATTAAGATCAGGTTTAAATTATACACAAGTTTTATAAAAGAAATAAAATTTCAAAGTTAAGCTTGTTGTAAAAGCATAAATTGAAATTATTTTAAAATTTAAATTTGTTTCCATGATTTCTTTTGAAAGTAGTTTAATTTAGTTAAGTTTTTAATTTAAAGAAGAGTGTTTTGAAATTGGAATCAAAGCTTTTAAGTTAAATTTTAAAGTAAGGTTTTAATAACAAAGTTTTCAAATTTATATTGAAAATAAATAAGTTTATATTAGATAATTTAGAGTGTTTTAAATTATAAACTTGACTTCTTAATGCCTTACTTTCAAATAAGGATATTGATATAATTTTGTTATCAAAATTAAAAAAATTTGTTTTTAAGTTATTAAATTGGATTAATTCAAATAATTTATTTATGAAGATAATTATGGTTAAATTATTTAATAATTAACTTAAGAATACTTATTTAATATGATTTATTAATAAGTAAGAATTAATTAAGATAAATGTGTTTCTTAATTAATTAAAGATTTAAAAATGTAAGAAGTCAATTAATTAATTATCTAATTAATTTTAAATAATTAGTTAATTGTTTATTTAATTTTAAATAATCACTTAATTATGGATTAATTAAGTGTAATTACTTAATGAAGTAATTAGTGGATAATAATTGAATGTAACTTAGAAGGTAATTACTCATGGAAGTAATTAATGGAAAATACTCATGGGAGTAATTAAGTTGGAGGTGATTAATGGGTAATCACTTGTTGTTATCAATTAAAGAATTGATTAATTTAATTGTTTTGAAGTTAATTAATTATGAAGTAATTAATTTATTTAAAGAACGAAGGACAGTTTGATGATGGAATTAATTACTTGTTAAGTAATTAATTAAGAGATTAATTAAGATTTATTAATGAAAGTAATTAGAGATAATTACTTATGTAAGTAATTAGGAGTTAATTACTTAATTATTTTAGATAATTCATTAATGTGATCAATTAATTAATGAATGTGATTAATTTAGGATTAATTAACTAAGTGTAACTAATTAAAACTGTAATTAATTTAAATTGTAATTAATTAATAAAGTAATTAATTAAGGATTTATTTATTAATTTAATTGTTGATAATTACTTAATGAAGTAAATAAGGATTAAATAGTTGGATTAATTAATCAAGAATTAGTATAATTAATTTAGAAGTTAATTAATTTAGTCAAGTAATTACAAATTGTTAATTACTAACTATGATTAATAGAATGATTGATTATAAGTTAATTATTTAATTAATTAAAGTGATTATTAATTAATAAGGATCATTTATTAATTTATCAAGGTTGATTAATATAAGTGATTTAATTTAAGTATAATTACTTAATTAAGGATTAATGTAATTAATTAAAATTAATTAATTAATGTAATTAAATAAAGGATCATTAATTATTGTAATTAATGATAGTAATTAAAGGTCAATTACTGAATATGGCTAAGGATAATTACTTAAAATGTAATTAAATATAATTAATGAAGGAAGATTATTAAGGAAGATCATTAGAGATGATTAATTTAATTTATTTGGAATCATAATTAATGAAGAAGGATTATGGTAATTTAATTGATTAAGAGATAATCAAATCTGTTTTGGATGTTTGATTACTATGGTTGATTGATTAATCTTGGTTAATTGATTAATATTGGATTGTAACGATAGCGATTTTTCGTTGCCGAAAAACCGAATAGTTAGAGATTTAAGAAAAAGAAAAGAAAAAGAAGAGAGAAGATATAAGATAGAGAGTAAAGAAAACAGAAAATAGAACGGAACTGAAATACCAGAACAACAATATCAAAATCTCACAATTCGCAGCGGAACAACATATAATAGATAAATGAATAATCTTTAAACAAAGTACTATATCAGTTATTACATTACATCACATTATATCATATCATCAGAGTGTACAACATCAAACAATGCAGCGGAAAAAGAAATACTATACTAGTAATACGTCATGTCATCCATCTTGCCTCCAGCAACTCCAGAATATCCAGAATATCCTGACAAACCTTACTCTTGACTGCCCGTGTAAAAATTGGTGGGCACCCAGAGTTTAGGAAGGAAAACAATAAACTCCGAGTCAGTCATGTGACTGGTGCGAGAACTAAAACAGTTTATTTTTCTTTAAAATTAAAATAGAGGAATATTTTTAAAGTCAATTCGCAATGCTTTTAAAAATGAGACTACCATAAGGCCTCCCGCACACACACACACAATGCAAACGCAGAATCGGAGGAGATTTCTCCTTATGATAGTCAAAGATGCTTGATACGCATTAAAAAGAACATTTGATATTATTACTAGTGCATAGTGTAGAGAAAATTCATTTCGAAAATAAAGATATAAATCTTAGCCGACATAGACATTTCGAACTATGCCTACTATAGCTACCATGTTCAATAGCGGGTTACCGCCATATTCCATAGCAGGTTATACAACTAAAACCGTACAATGCTCGTATTTGAAGAATGAATTTTCCAACAAATGGTCAGGCCAAGGAACTTCCCATTGCCACATGGAAATGCCTCTGGACGGACGCCCCGAGAACCAACCGTTCTCCGCTAAACAAAGCCGGGAATCCCTTTTCCCAAGGAATATTACAAACCCTCAGATATGCCACCCCCGGTCCTTTGGAACCTTTAAACGAGAGCTCTCTAACCAACATCACACCATAATAATAAGTGTTTCAACATGAGTAAGTATCTGGGCTCCATACCATGATACTACCCTTTTCCAGAAGGAATGGTCATACCCTAGGGAAGCGATCCCTGGAAACCTTGCCGCACAATTCCTGTTTCGACCATTACCGGTTTGTGAGGCTCGACGAAGTCACGTCCACATAAACATACTTTATACAAAAGCCATGCTTTGGGTCAACAAATGATCATAGAAATGATCACCAAGATAGACGATCAAATAAATGATCCTATCACAAATAATCAACACAATGATCATTTCACAGCAACACTCAGCATGTCACATTACCAAGATTGGGAGTATATCGCTGATAACCTTCAACTATATAACCTCTGAGCTCGTACGTCTCAGAGAAGGGTGTTAAGCTAAGAGAATAAATTCTCCGCCACCAACAGAAATATATTTGAAAGAAATCGGCTTTATATCTCAACTTGTAATGTCAGACATACAATCCATACAAGTCTGTTCCGGGCTCGAATAGAACCGAAGGCACTTACAAAGAAGTCCTTGCAATCCGAATAATCTCTAATCACGTTCGGATTTCCCATCACATATGGAGATCTCAATACCGGGGATCAGCCAGTGCAGAGACAATCAACAAGAAACCCTTACGTTTTGAAAATATCCGGTCTTCAACACCGATCTTCAAATGCAATTCATAACGACGTATCACATATTCGGAATGGGTTATACGACCCCAAGGTCCTTTCCCGGTTAACCCGAATAGTGAGCGCTTATTTAAATAAAATAAGTGCGGCATTCAAATTCAAGCAAATCACAACAAATACCTATTTAAAGGTAAATATTGATAGTCGGTTATTGAACTATCAATAGATATGCCAACATCACCAGATTCCAAATAATTTTCCAAATTATTTATTTTCCAAAAATATCTTTATAAGATATATATTTTCCATTCTTTAAAAATAAATCAATATTTATTTTTAAACCCAATTTCCAATTTCATTTATAAATTCCATATTGAATTTACATTTCCAAAATATTTATGAATATACGATTTCCATTCGTTTTCAAATATTCATTTTCAATTTATCTTCAAAAAGATAAATTCAAAATATTCACTTAATATAAAAAAAACATTTCCATACTTATTTATTTATAAGTAATTCACAAGCCTTTTTATTTTCTACGCTTAGAAAATATTTAATATACTCTAATCGAAATTAAGTATATATTTCATTCTTTAAGGAAATCATTCACTTAACCATATTTATTTGGGCCAAAACGAATGTTGCGTAAAACATCGTTACGACAACCCAAAATCACTAGTATAGGGATTCGAAATTAAAACAGATATATAAATCCCAATACTATACAAAACATTTCCTTTCGGAAATTATCTATTATAACAACAGTGTTATAATCTACTATTTCCTTCTATTTCTCGAAAACGTCTATTTCAACAATGAATGTTGAAATCTATGGTTTCGATAGTTAATACATTTTAAAACATCTTTAGATCGTTTTAATTCTATTTAAAACATCACATTCAAAACATTTCTTTAACATATTATTCACTATTCAAAAACGTGAATATACTTGTTAACAAATTTTATCATTTCTATTCACTTTATTTTAAAGGATTATTCACTTCCTAAAACGTGAATATAACTCCATAAATAAATTATACAATTTACTTATCAAAATAAGTAGTTTGCGGATTTATAAAAACAACGTTTATAAATTCTATTTCTATTTATTTTATATCAACTTCCTTTTTATAAATCCCTTTATTAACCTATCTCAATTTATATCACAATGATATACTAAAAATTCATATTATAAGTCAAACACTTATAATTTATTTGTTTATAAAATTGTTTCTTTAAACTTCCCAAATTTATAAATCTTATAACTTATAAGATTCTTTTATTTATCCAAAATCTATTCTTTTACAAATTTTATAAACCTACTGCTTATAAATTCCATTTATAACCTCACCGTTATAATTCTATAGATTTCATTCATTTATGAAATTCATTCACAATTTATTCTAACACTTATAAAGGCTCGTTTTATAATTCCAATAATTTAATTTATAAATTATCAATTTATAAATCTTTTATATAAAACAATTCGTATTACTATTTTAAAACGTCTTTGAACTCCTTTATAATTTCATCATTTTGATTTATAAAATAATCAAATTTTATAAATCCTATTTTTAAACTTTTTATAATAAATTCAGCAATCCCAATTTAAGCTATTTTATAAAAATTATTAATCTCATATCTTCAAAAATCAACTTTTAACTGTATTTCTCAAAAATCATAATTTTTATAATATTAAAATTATAACGTTTATTTATTTATGATGAATCAATTCCAAAAATATTTTATAAACGTATATTTCCAAAAATCACTTTAGAAATCAAAATCGTTGTTTTTTTTTAAAACTTCAAAAATTGGGTCCGATGATGCAACACATCAATAGTCAATCACGACTTTCAAACATCATATATCATCCATGATAAACAATCAAACATCACAATATCTAAAATCAATAAATATTTGTGAGGAATCCAGTTGGATCCCTCCAACCTGTTTCCCTGCATCCACAGACATTAGCACAATACCAATTCCGTTTCAAGACGGAATATCGCGGTATATGGGATTTTATAAAATATTGTCCGCTTACTAACGGCGCAATAGGGTCTCATCCGCTATACAATGCGGGAAATCAATCAACTGCAATATATACATATGCCAATATATATATATATATATATATATATATATATATATATATATTGCTATATATATAATATAATACCAATTCCACTTCGAGATGGAATATCGCGGTATATGTGTGTAATAAATAACCTCCGCTTACTAACGGCGTATAGGGTCTATTCACATCCAATATATATATATATATATATATATATATATATATATATATATATCAATCATCATTCAAGCATTCAATCAACACAACTAACAATTTTAAATCTAACTATTTAAAATTTAAATAAATCCTTTTGAGTGATAAGTTCTCACCTTAGCTTTTTATTTTGCAATCCGCTTCCAATTCCGTCTTGATTCTCTTGTTTTATACCTTGTATAAACAATTGTACGATTTTAATAAATATTTGAACGGAATCGAATAACCAATTATCATTTATTAGTTTTAAATTCAACTAATAATTTCAATTTTTAACTAGTGATTTAATTTTTTTTTCTGATAAGTTTTTCCTTTAATAAATCTATTAAACTAACCCTTTTAAATTTCAAACTAACTATCTGTAAACTTAACTGAATTAATAACCCACTATTTATAAATTTAAACTTTGAGATTTTAGAACTAACATTAAAGATTCTTTTAACAACCAATTCTCCTTTAAATAAATTTAATCAACTAACAAATTTTGGTTTTAATCTAATACTTTTAAATTTCAAACAAATCCCCTTTTATAATAATTTAAACTAATGACTTAATTAATTATTTAGTTTAAAATCAAATTTCCTCTAAATAAATCTTTCACTTAATAAATTGAATTTCCATTTGATAAATATACTTAACAAAATATTAAATTTCTTTTAATGATTGAATTAACTAAAAATCTAAATTTAAAACTAATTTCCACTTTAATAAATACTTATACATATTTTTTCTTTATATCTTTACTGTCCATTTTTCTTTAAAACAACTAAACAAACAGTTTATTTTTTTCTTTCAAAATTTAAATTGTAAACTAAAAGAATACCTTACTGTCATTACTATTATTTTTACAATATATATACAGATGTATTTTTTTTATTCAAATCAAACGAAAACAACTTTTATACCTCACGAATTTGCCTCTGCCTGATGCCGCACTCGAGCTCGCGAAGTCCATCGTGCTCACGACCCCACGAATCTCGACGTCACCATCAACCCCTTGTCGCGCGCAAGCTCGTACGCGCCTCCCCACCTCGAACGCAAACGCCGCCGCCGCCGCCGCGAGTTGAACTCCCATAGCCTGCAATCGACTCGCGACCTCCTGATTTCGCGACCCTATCTCGTATCGAGCACCGTAATGAATTTCCCCCTCCCCCAATCCCAAGCTTCGAAGCTCGACCGCCACGAGCTGCCGCTCCATCATAATCATCGCATGCGGCCATTAATTTAAATTTGATTTGGGAGTTTGTTTTATTTCTGAATAGTAGGAAAAGGAATAGCGTTTGAGTTGTTAACGAAGTATCGGCCATTTGATTTTTTTTTCTATCCGAGAAACTTAAAAATGAAGTTGCGTGATTATTTGAAGAGGGATGGAGGAGGCAAAAGAACGTGGTTTATCAGAGAAGAATCGTGCAAGCACGTTATCGCGATTTTAGGCGTAATTGAAGGGGAGAACGTGTTCTTGTTTGACTCAATTTAAATTTAAATTTAAATTGAATTCAACTTAAATTTCAATGCGTTTAGGTGTCGTATTCTCACACAACAACTCAGAAAAATACAAAATTTAAAATTCGGCAATAATTCAATATTACGGACCCAATGGAACTAGTTTCGTCGAATTCCGAGACTGTGCCTCGGACGGCTATTTTTGAATATCGATTCAAACGATAAAAATTCCAAAACCGAACAAATCACTTTCAAATTCAATTCTGAGGCTTCTATAATCTTCAATATTATCAATATGAATTTTACAAGCCTTTGAAATATTTTTAATTGGCTTAAAATTGAAGATTCAAATTTTTATTCAAAATTTAATAGATCAAATTCTAAAATTTAATCGTCAAATTCAAAGTTATATTGAAAATTCAATCCAAACCATCATTTAAATATTTAAAATAAATTAAATATTTCCAAATTAAATTATTCAAAATTCTGGGTCGTTACAATCTTCCCTCCTTAAAAGAATTTCGTCCCGAAATTACAAGTTAAGAAGAATGCCCTTATCCCGTCTATTTTTCACAATCAAATAGTTTTATCAACTTACTAACCTAAATCTTTTTATTAAAGATTCATTATCATTTCAACTAGCTTTCTAACTTCAATTATAGGTTTCAAACAACATTGTTCTTCCAACAATTTAAATTTAAATTCAAATTCAAATTTCAAACTTTCAAAATTTCTCAAAATTTTTCTAACACCCTAAATTTTCGAAAAATTTCGCCAGCGTCTCCTTTGCGCGGCTAGCTCGGTACGACTACAAAATGGCACCACAGACCCTCAGAATCAAAAAGAAAAGAGAAAGCCAAGTGGCTGGAGAAGAAAATCATCAAATTTCATACTGAAATTCAAATACGTACCTTTTTGTCGAGCAATTCTATTTTATCTTTGAAATCAAAATCTCAATCCCTTTATATACCTGTATATCCTGCTAACAGTAGCATCCAAATATCCAATTCCAACATTCAAACTATTTTGCCAATTCTGTTACAAAATTTTCCAATATATGCTTCTTATACATTTTTACTTCACTATTGAAGTTACATATTCATTCTTATTCAATTTTACATTTCAGTTCAATTCACAATTTCAATTCTATTTGAATTCAATTCTCAATTTCAAACATTGAATTCTAACGATTAAATTTCATTTGCTAATTCATATGATTACTTTAAATTAGTTTCATTCACTAATTCATTTCATTTTTCAATTTCCATATTCAATTCATCTCGAATTTACTTAATTACTAACAAAGAAAATTTCAATTTATTTCTTTTACTTACTTGAACTTATATACAAATTCTAATTTATCTTCAAATTTAGCTTACAACTAAACTTTAATTTTAACCAATTCAAATTCCAATTATTAATCCATAAATTAATAATTTATCAAGTTAGTTTACTTGAATTCAATCCATCTTATTTTATTACCAATTCAATTTATTTTACGAATCCCAATTGCATATGAATTCATTTCCTTATTTTAATTCCATATACTAATGATAATAATTTAATATTATTAACAACCATGCAACCATATACTATAATAATTCATAGAAAATCATTTCTTTTCTATACAAAAATAGTTTTGGGCAAAATTATCTTATTTACCCGATTCAAAAACAATTTCTATATTCACTAACAAATACGCGCTCATATCTATTATTACACTCAAACTCATTCTAGAGTACTGCTGACTCTATCTCTAATGAGTAACACCCAACAGAACCATGGTTGTCGCTTAACCATATGCTCTGATACCAAATGTAACGATAGCGATTTTTCGTTGCCGAAAAACCGAATAGTTAGGGTTTTAAGAAAAAGAAAAGAAAAAGAAGAGAGAAGATATAAGATAGAGAGTAAAGAAAACAGAAAATAGAACGGAACTGAAATACCAGAACAACAATATCAGAATCTCACAATTCACAGCGGAACAACATATAATAGATAAATGAATAATCTTTAAACAAAGAACTATATCAGTTATTACATTACATCACATTATATCATATCATCAGAGTGTACAACATCAAACAATGCAGCGGAAAAAGAAATACTATACTAGTAATACGTCATGTCATCCATCTTGCCTCCAGCAACTCCAGAATATCCAGAATATCCTGACAAACCTAACTCTTGACTGCCCGCGTAAAAATTGGTGGGCACCAAGAGTTTAGGAAGGAAAACAATAAACTCCGAGTCAGTCATGTGACTGGTGCGAGAACTAAAACAGTTTATTTTTCTTTAAAATTAAAATAGAGGAATATTTTTAAAGTCAATTCGCAATGCTTTTAAAAATGAGACTACCATAAGGCCTCCCGCACTCACACACAATGCAAACGCAGAATCGGAGGAGATTTCTCCTTATGATAGTCAAAGATGCTTGATACGCATTAAAAAGAACATTTGATATTATTACTAGTGCATAGTGTAGAGAAAATTCATTTCGAAAATAAAGATATAAATCTTAGCCGACATAGACATTTCGAACTATGCCTACTATAGCTACCATGTTCAATAGCGGGTCACCGCCATATTCCATAGCAGGTTATACAACTAAAACCGTACAATACTCGTATTTGAAGAATGGATTTTCCAACAAATGGTCAGGCCAAGGAACTTCCCATTGCCACATGGAAACGCCTCTGGACGGACGCCCCGAGAACCAACCGTTCTCCGCTAAACAAAGCCGGGAATCCCTTTTCCCAAGGAATATTACAAACCCTCAGATATGCCACCCCCGGTCCTTTGGAACCTTTAAACGAGAGCTCTCTAACCAACATCACACCATAATAATAAGTGTTTCAACATGAGTAAGTATCTGGGCTCCATACCATGATACTACCCTTTTCCAGAAGGAATGGTCATACCCTAGGGAAGCGATCCCTGGAAACCTTGCCGCACAATTCCTGTTTCGACCATTACCGGTTTGTGAGGCTCGACGAAGTCACGTCCACAAAAACATACTTTATACAAAAGCCATGCTTTGGGTCAACAAATGATCATAGAAATGATCACCAAGATAGACGATCAAATAAATGATCCTATCACAAACAATCAACACAATGATCATTTCACAGCAACACTCAGCATGTCACATTACCAAGATTGGGAGTATATCGCTGATAACCTTCAACTATATAACCTCTGAGCTCGTACGTCTCAGAGAAGGGTGTTAAGCTAAGAGAATAAATTCTCCGCCACCAACAGAAATATATTTGAAAGAAATCGGCTTTATATCTCAACTTGTAATGTCAGACATACAATCCATACAAGTCTGTTCCGGGCTCGAACAGAACCGAAGGCACTTACAAAGAAGTCCTTGCAATCCGAATAATCTCTAATCACGTTCGGATTTCCCATCACATATGGAGATCTCAATACCGGGGATCATCCAGTGCAGAGACAATCAACAAGAAACCCTTACGTTTTGAAAATATCCGGTCTTCAACACCGATCTTCAAATGCAATTCATAACGACGTATCACATATTCGGAATGGGTTATACGACCCCAAGGTCCTTTCCCGGTTAACCCGAATAGTGAGCGCTTATTTAAAAAAAATAAGTGCGGCATTCAAATTCAAGCAAATCACAACAAATACCTATTTAAAGGTAAATATTGATAGTCGGTTATTGAACTATCAATAGATATGCCAACATCACCAGATTCCAAATAATTTTCCAAATTATTTATTTTCCAAAAATATCTTTATAAGATATATATTTTCCATTCTTTAAAAATAAATCAATATTTATTTTTAAACCCAATTTCCAATTTCATTTATAAATTCCATATTGAATTTACATTTCCAAAATATTTATGAATATACGATTTCCATTCGTTTTCAAATATTCATTTTCAATTTATCTTCAAAAAGATAAATTCAAAATATTCACTTAATATAAAAAAAAACATTTCCATACTTATTTATTTATAAGTAATTCACAAGCCTTTTTATTTTCTACGCTTAGAAAATATTTAATATACTCTAATCGAAATTAAGTATATATTTCATTCTTTAAGGAAATCATTCACTTAACCATATTTATTTGGGACAAAACGAATGTTGCGTAAAACATCGTTACGACAACCCAAAATCACTAGTATAGGGATTCGAAATTAAAACAGATATATAAATCCCAATACTATACAAAACATTTCCTTTCGGAAATTATCTATTATAACAACAGTGTTATAATCTACTATTTCCTTCTATTTCTCGAAAACGTCTATTTCAACAATGAATGTTGAAATCTATGGTTTCGATAGTTAATACATTTTAAAACATCTTTAGATCGTTTTAATTCTATTTAAAACATCACATTCAAAACATTTCTTTAACATATTATTCACTATTCAAAAACGTGAATATACTTGTTAACAAATTTTATCATTTCTATTCACTTTATTTTAAAGGATTATTCACTTCCTAAAACGTGAATATAACTCCATAAATAAATTATACAATTTACTTATCAAAATAAGTAGTTTGCGGATTTATAAAAACAACGTTTATAAATTCTATTTCTATTTATTTTATATCAACTTCCTTTTTATAAATCCCTTTATTAACCTATCTCAATTTATATCACAATGATATACTAAAAATTCATATTATAAGTCAAACACTTATAATTTATTTGTTTACAAAATTGTTTCTTTAAACTTCCCAAATTTATAAATCTTATAGCTTATAAGATTCTTTTATTTATCCAAAATCTATTCTTTTACAAATTTTATAAACCTACTGCTTATAAATTCCATTTATAACCTCACCGTTATAATTCTATAGATTTCATTCATTTATGAAATTCATTCACAATTTATTCTAACACTTATAAAGGCTCGTTTTATAATTCCAATAATTTAATTTATAAATTATCAATTTATAAATCTTTTATATAAAACAATTCATATTACTATTTTAAAACGTCTTTGAACTCCTTTATAATTTCATCATTTTGATTTATAAAATAATCAAATATTTATAAATCCTATTTTTAAACTTTTTATAATAAATCTAGCAATCCCAGTTTAAGCTATTTTATAAAAATCATTAATCTCATATCTTCAAAAATCAACTTTTAACTGTATTTCTCAAAAATCATAATTTTTATAATATTAAAATTATAACGTTTATTTATTTAGGATGAATCAATTCCAAAAATATTTTATAAACGTATATTTCCAAAAATCACTTTAGAAATCAAAATCGTTGTTTTTTTTAAACTTCAAAAATTGGGTCCGATGATGAAACACATCAATAGTCAATCACGACTTTCAAACATCATATATCATCCATGATAAACAATCAAACATCACAATATCTAAAATCAATAAATATTTGTGAGGAATCCAGTTGGATCCCTCCAACCTGTTTCCCTGCATCCACAGACATTAGCACAATACCAATTCCGTTTCAAGACGGAATATCGTGGTATATGGGATTTTATAAAATATTATCCGCTTACTAACGGCGCAATAGGGTCTCATCCGCTATACAATGCGGGAAATCAATCAACTGCAATATATACATATGCCAATATATATATATATTGCTATATATATAATATAATACCAATTCCACTTCGAGATGGAATATCGCGGTATATGTGTGTAATAAATAACCTCCGCTTACTAACGGCGTATAGGGTCTATTCACATCCAATATATATATATATATATATATATATATATATATATATATATATATCAATCATCATTCAAGCATTCAATCAACACAACTAACAATTTTAAATCTAACTATTTAAAATTTAAATAAATCCTTTTGAGTGAGAAGTTCTCACCTTAGCTTTTTATTTTGCAATCCGCTTCCAATTCCGTCTTGATTCTCTTGTTTTATACCTTGTATAAACAATTGTACGATTTTAATAAATATTTGAACGGAATCGAATAACCAATTATCATTTATTAGTTTTAAATTCAACTAATAATTTCAATTTTTAACTAGTGATTTAATTTTTTTTTTTGATAAGTTTTTCCTCTAATAAATCTATTAAACTAACCCTTTTAAATTTCAAACTAACTATCTGTAAACTTAACTGAATTAATAACCCACTATTTATAAATTTAAACTTTGAGATTTTAGAACTAACATTAAAGATTCTTTTAACAACCAATTCTCCTTTAAATAAATTTAATCAACTAACAAATTTTGGTTTTAATCTAATACTTTTAAATTTCAAACAAATCCCCTTTTATAATAATTTAAACTAATGACTTATTTAATTATTTAGTTTAAAATCAAATTTCCTCTAAATAAATCTTTCACTTAATAAATTGAATTTCCATTTGATAAATATACTTAACAAAATATTAAATTTCTTTTAATGATTGAATTAACTAAAAATCTAAATTTAAAACTAATTTCCACTTTAATAAATACTTATACATATTTTTTCTTTATATCTTTACTGTCCATTTTTCTTTAAAACAACTAAACAAACAGTTTATTTTTTTTTTCAAAATTTAAATTGTAAACTAAAAGAATACCTTACTGTCATTACTATTATTTTTACAATATATATATAGATGTATTTTTTTTATTCAAATCAAACGAAAACAACTTTTATACCTCACGAATTTGCCTCTGCCTGATGCCGCACTCGAGCTCGCGAAGTCCATCGTGCTCAGGACCCCACGAATCTCGACGTCACCATCAACCCCTTGTCGCGCGCAAGCTAGTACGCGCCTCCCTACCTCGAATGCAAACGCCGCCGCCGCCGCCGCGAGTTGAACTCCCATAGCCTGCAATCGACTCGCGACCTCCTGATTTCGCGACCCTATCTCGTATCGAGCACCGTAATGAATTCCCCCCCCCAATCCCAAGCTTCGAAGCTCGACCGCCACGAGCTGCCGCTCCATCATAATCATCGCGTGCAGCCATTAATTTAAATTTGATTTGGGAGTTTGTTTTATTTCTGAATAGTAGGAAAAGGAATAACGTTTGAGTTGTTAACGAGGTATCGGCCATTTGATATTTTTTTTCTATCTGAGAAACTTAAAAATGAAGTTGCGTGGTTATTTGAAGAGGGATGGAGGAGGCAAAAGAACGTGGTTTATTAGAGAAGAATCGTGCAAGCACGTTATCGTGATTTTAGGCGTAATTGAAGGGGAGAACGTGTTCTTGTTTGACTCAATTTAAATTTAAATTTAAATTGAATTCAACTTAAATTTCAATGCGTTTAGGTGTCGTATTCTCACATAACAACTCAGAAAAATACGAAATTTAAAATCCGGCAATAATTCAATATTACGGACCCAATGGAACTAGTTTCGTCGAATTCCAAGACTGTGCCTCGGACGGCTATATTTGAATATCGATTCAAACGATAAAAATTCCAAAACTGAACAAATCACTTTCAAATTCAATTCTGAGGCTTCTATAATCTTCAATATTATCAATATGAATTTTACAAGCCTTTGAAATATTTTTAATTGGCTTAAAATCGAAGATTCAAATTTTTATTCAAAATTTAATAGATCAAATTCTAAAATTTAATCATCAAATTCAAAGTTATATTGAAAATTCAATCCAAACCATCATTCAAATATTTAAAATAAATTAAATATTTCCAAATTAAACTATTCAAAATTCTGGCTCGTTACATGGATGATTAATATTTGGGGATTGATTGATATTGGATGTTTGATATTGGTTGATACTGGATATCTCTGTTATGTAATATGCTGCTTTGTGAAGATGAATATCAATATTAATTATCAATTGTGGTAATATGATTCATCTATCTGTTTATATCATCCTGAATATGGATTAAACTGTTTAAACCCTTAAGTACAACTTGGACATTAAAATGGCGTTTGGTTTCGGTGAGACCGGGATCAGATTTCCATATTTGGGATTCGAAAACCACATCGATTCCAATTAAATGTTAGGTCGTGAATCCAAGTGGAGCAAGTGAAGACTCGAGGTGTAAGGGCTATACGTAAGTATAACTCTATGGGTGATTCCGTAATGAGTTTGAAGGAATAGTGCTTATAGGTTCGAGATGGTGATTTAGAGTGCAAGGGCTATGGTCGTTGACACTGAGGGTGATTCCAAAATGAGTGCAACGAGATAGTGCCTTCGGTTTCGTTCGAACCTGGAACGAACTTGTATGGATTGAATGCTTTCAAAACATCGTCAGGTGGACGATGAGCATTCTAAGATATATGTATTCTGTAAAGGTAATCGTAGCCTCAAGCCTCATCAAACGGGGAATGGCTAAAACAGGGGAGGTGCAGCAAGGCTTCGTGGGTAGCCCCCACTTGAGAGCGAGATTTACCCTAGTCCAGAAGTCCCTTTTTATTCGGCTGTGTGGGCAGTTGGGTCGCGGCCAACTACGGGGTTGTCTTGTTCAAGACTGTCCAGTAAGAGATGGTCCCGGCCTTGTGTTGCAGGGGAGTGGGCGTACTCCTCAGTACGGCGATCTAGGCCACGTACTATGACGGGAGGTACCCCAGTAGCCCTGCCATTGATGGAAACCCATTCTTCCTACGAGACCCTACGGTTTTGTTTGTATTACCCACTTTTGTGGCTAGTAGTTGGAATTTAATCATGTAACAATTTCGATTATTTTTTATTTACTTGAAAACCCTAGACACTATTATAATATCACTGGATTTCCTATCAAATGTTTTGGTTAGCGTAAAGTAAAAACTTTTCCATGTTTATGTGTGGGAAGTCTTACGTGATACCTTTTCTTTTCAAAGGTTTTCTAAAAGTTAAGCAAATTTTAACCCGTTTACTCACACCAGACCCCTGTCTGACCCGAGTGTTTATTTTCTGTTTTATTAAACTCTTGGGTACTCATATTATGTATGAGTAGTCAAGTGGATCAGGTTAGCTTGACGAATTCTGGAGGAAATATGGAGCATGAGGCTTCCACGTGTAGATATATTATGGTTCCGCCGTGTTTGATTGATATCTGTTTCTGTTGTACTTGAGTTATATAGTTAGACAGAAGTTTATAACTGTCTATTATCTGTTGTTTAAGTTGTGTACTCTGATGTAATAAGATACTATGTAATATTTATGTGATATATTATATTTTATTCGTTCCGCTGTGAGTTCTCTGATGTTGTTCTGTTTCTTCTTTCTCTTTCTTTTCTTCTTCTTCTATCCCTTTCTTTCTTCAAGATGATGCGATTTTCTGGAGATAGGAAGTCGAGTCGTCTCATTTGGTATCAGAGCATTAAGCTTTGCAGTATGTCTTTCTTTAGGGAGCATTAGGATGAGTGAATACCTAGGCTCTGGAGTGGTGTCTTTCTTGAGAGAGCGTACTTGTAATTTTTATATATAACTATATATATATATCTATCTAGCTGATTTGTTGTGTTATCTGTTCGGATTTTCCAACATAAGTTTTTAAAGGTAGATGGAGTAGTGGTGTGTGTGTGTAACACGACTACTACTGGTGGAAGAGGTCCATATGTTTGAGGTTGGAAGTATTTGTCGAGACCGTAGACCTAATACCGTCTCGAGTGAGATTTGTAGTTTGGACTAAGAATTTCTCTGATATCCGAAGGAAATCTTTTTAATGATTCGGAGTTTATCTTTGAAGTATAAGTTTGGATTTCGCTCAGGTGAGCGAATTTTTCTTGAGTTTGGATCTGTCGGTAGTGCAGAAGTAAGTAATGATATCTTGGTAACTGCGTGATGAGATGCAGTATCCTTGGATATTTTCTGAAGGTGTTTTCTCTTGAAGTAGTTTTAGTAGTAGTAGAGGAGCAGTCTTTATCTGCCGTAAAGATGATTCATCTATGTAGAAGTTGTTTGGATCCTTAGCAAGGAGGTTGTCTGCTCTGGAATTTGAGACTAAGGTCTATAAGTTATTTGTTTTGGCATGATCTCATTTGTCATTCCCTAAGGAAAGCGAGATATGGATGCTTGGTTTGGAGTCCGAGTTTCTTGAAGGGATGTTTGCCATCTCGAAAGTCAGTTGTGTGGTTTGTTGATGGTTTTGGAGTTGAGAAGCATTTGGATTAGAAGTCTTTGGTTAGCTGTGGTAGCAGTGTTGTTCGAAGTGTTCGGTGTGCTGATGAGAAGGTCTTTTGGCTCTGCAGTATCTTTAAGATAGAGTTTGGGAAGCAGCAGTGTAGTCTGTCTCTCCGATGGTTCAGGAATCTTGGTGGTTCTTCTTTCAGTACCCCGAGCGAATGGTGAAGTGTTTTCTTGAAGGGTTAACCTTGTTTGGAGAAGCTTAAAGCTGTTCTAATTGGTAAAGAGAGGACAGTTTATTTGGAATCTGAACTGGGATTGGATCGCAAAAGTGGCTTGCGATTAGTTTGGAAATTTTTCTTGGGCAATCTTTTGTTTGAGACTGAGGATTCTCATAAGGAAGTAGAAGCTACTGAAGTGATCAGAAGTTTGTCTGCATCTGGGGTTGAGTTCCATATTGTTTTGGTTCCAGAAGAAAATTTTGGTAGTTAGCCTGATAGTAGGATGGTTCTTGGAGTAGGAAGAGTTGGTGTTGCAGCTTAGAATATTTTTGGATTTGGATTTGGTCAGATCTTGTTTTGAGTTGGATTCTACTGTAAGATTGTGACTGAGTCAGATGAGTCACTCAGATTTTTATGGATTTGATGAACAAAGTTTTCCGGATATATTGGATAAGTTATACTTGTGTTCATCAATAGTATTCTCATCTATTTCAGAATCAGAGTTGTGCAGCGGAAGCGAGGTAGCAGCTGTGCAAGGAAGGAAGCAAGTTCTGTTTGCTATTACTTGAGTAGTAGAGCTTGTGTCCTGGATTTCGACGGATCTTGGAAGACTTTTCTGTTGAATAGGATCCGGGAACTGTTTGCTGTGGTCTAGTTATTTCTGGGATTATCAGCATAGGTTGAGCTGATCAGGAAGAAGATTGGCAGCCCAGGATTGTCTGTTGAGTTATGCTGATATGAGATAAGAAGTTTTGGAATTCAAAGTTGGAGACTTCATTGTTGTTAAAAATCTCTCGGGTTAAGAGAACAATAATTGGATAAGTTGGATGGCTAGTGCTGTGGCATTTGAAGATTTCTTATCGATGTTTTGATATGATAAGATTGAATTGCCAGTTTGGATAGCTGGAATTCATTGTATTTCACGTATCTCTGAGGGAGTATGTGTATGATTCATCGATTGGTTATTGAATCTGCAGTTCAGTTGGAGTTGGATGTTGAGCTGGATTTGAGAGTAATCTGATGTTCTGTTCAAATTGATTGATTTGGAGATGAGAGGAGCTCTGGATTTTGGTTCTGTAGTTAGTTTGTTGGCTTTTGTAAAGTGAGTATCCCGGTGATTTATACTTGGGAAACTCGAGATAGTATTAGAGATTTATCCTGATTTGTGTCAGAATAATTAGTTAGGTTTATTTGTTTGATTGGTTGCTATGGTTGATAGTATTGGTTGTTAGGAATGATCTGCTGTTTGAAATTAAAATCTTTGCTGGGTTATTAAATTATCTTTGCTTTAAAATTTCGAGAACGAAATTCTTTTAAAGGGGGAGGATTTTAAGGACCCGGAATTTTGGGCAACAACAATTTAATAATTTGCATTAATAATTAAATTGATTTGATAATTTTCATTATAATTTTAATTCAAACTGTTAAATTTTTTTAAGGTTAATAAAAATTCAATCTGATAATTGTGATCAATATCTTTTTGACAATTTAAAATGGATATTTTTCAAAGTTAATAAAATGTTATTCTGTTTATAATATATATACATTTGATATATATGGTGAATAGGAATATCTTTTGTTTTAAATTAAAGATTAATTTTCAAATTGTAATATATATGTATGTATATGTTATAATTTGAGTTGTTTTGGAAATTTAATTTTAATCTATTGGTATTGATTGTTTTATATTGAATGAATTGTAATTTAAAGCTCTATTTAAAAATTAATATTTTTCAAAAGTTAATTTAGATTAATTCAATTGTTTTCAAAAATATATGATAATTGCTAATTTTAAGTGTGATAGTTTATAAAGGATTTAATCAAAGTTTTGTTTTATTTTCTCTTTAAAGTGTTTAATTTAAATGGTTATAAATGTATGTAAATAAAAGTTTTAGATTTGTGAATACATGTATAAGCAATTCATTTGTATTTAACTAGATTTATAATATTCTCTTTTAAAGGTAAATTTATATTCACATATATAAGAATTTATTTATAAAGTAAAATAAAAAAATGTAAGTTTATATTTACATTTAAATTAAATAAAGGTTTATTAAAATACAAAGGGCATGTGTAAACATATTAATATCTAAATAACACATGTAAAGAAGATTAAGCTAGCATTTGACAAATGTTGGCAAAATAAACACGTGGCACTATTTTATTTTTAATTTTTATTAAATGTCTTTAGAAGAAAACAAGTTTCTTTCAAAACATTTTCATTCTTTCATGAATTAATGGCAACTAGTAAACTACTCTCTCAAATCTGAAATTTAAAATCAAAGAGAAAAATCAAAATTGAAAGTAAAATCTGCAAATTTGAATGTTCTTCATATCGAAAACCCAACCTGCAACTTAAACAGGCAAATGAAGATCTGCACTATCAATATTTTTTAAAAGCATCAGATTTAAAGGGCATGCAAGAATTCAATTTTATCTGCAAGCATCAGATTTAAAAGCATGCAAATGGATTTTTCTTCAGCATATCAAATCCTGGAAATACTGCACTATTTATAAAATACTGCCCTGCATTTTACAGGTGAGTAAATCATTTTCTTTAAAAACAGTTTTGGTTTAACTTGTGATCGAATTGAAGACGCATATGGTTAAATATGCTTGATGATTGAAAATTTATTATTTAATGCGTGATAAATCTGTGAACCTGTAATGAAATGGAAGTTCTGTTATTTAGAAGATTTAAATATTTTCCCTCTTAGGATTTAATAACTCACTCTTTTATCATTATTAGCTTTGAATATTTGAATAAAAGTTGTTTGTAAGTGATTAATGATGACTGTAATATAGTTTCTATAATTTTTAAATTTACAGATAATTTTTAAAATAGAAGACACAGTGAACATTTATATATGATAAAAATCAACTTATTTAATTTAGGATTTGGATTACATGATTGTAATCATGGCAGCAAATAATGAATTTAGGAGTTAATATCAAAAAATTTAGTTGACAAATTGATTAGAAATTTGGTTTTGTTGCAATTGCCGATTATCCATACATTGAATCGGTGTGAAACTTGGATCGAAGCTTGTTTGTAGGATGAAGATGTTAGGAAAAATGCAAGAGAATTTTTATAATTGTTGAATCGATGGAAATTGGTACGAGTAGGGTTTAAGCTTGCTTTTATTCGGGCTTTACTGTTGAGGTGATTGCGTCGCAAAGGAAGGTTCGAGAGTGATCGCACATGGGGAAAATGGAGCTCTAGTCGTGACGCCTCGATGGTGAGGACGGCAGAGGTTGGACGACGTCAGGGCGATGGCCGTGGAGGGGTTTAAGGTCAAGTGGTTACTGTAGTTTCGAGCAAATGGGTCAATTTCGATTCGCATTTGTTTGGTTCGATCTGGGTGCTCGGTTGAGTTCGTGTGCATTTGTGTGATTGTCGTCGATGGTCGCGACGACCAAGATTGGCCGGAGGCGTGTGGGTAGGTGCACACATGCACGTTGTGAAACTGGGATTAAGGAATTGGGGGAAACGAGGTTTTTTTTGGGTTGCTCTCGAGTTTGCATCAAGGACGACTCGAAGTAAAGGGGCGTAGGTTTGCTTCGGGGCTGGCACGCATGGATACTGGGTTCGACTCGAGTAATCAGGTTGATGTGTTTTAGATAAGGTCTGTAATGATTTTGGGTTGCAAATTAAACCTCAAGTTAGAAAGAAATTAAGATCAGGTTTAAATTATACACAAGTTTTATAAAAGAAATAAATTTTCAAAGTTAAGCTTGTTGTAAAAGCACAAATTGAAATTATTTTAAAATTTAAATTTGTTTCCATGATTTCTTTTGAAAGTAGTTTAATTTAGTTAAGTTTTTAATTTAAAGAAGAGTGTTTTGAATTTGGAATCAAAGCTTTTAAGTTAAATTTTAAAGTAAGGTTTTAATAACAAAGTTTTCAAATTTATATTGAAAATAAATAAGTTTATACTAGATAATTTAGAGTGTTTTAAAATATAAACTTGACTTCTTAATGCCTTATTTTCAAATAAGGATATTGATATAATTTTGTTATCAAAATTAAAAAGTTTGTTTTTAAGTTATTAAATTGGATAAATTCAAATAATTTATTTATGAAGATAATTATGGTTAAATTATTTAATAATTAACTTAAGAATACTTATTTAATATGATTTATTAATAAGTAAGAATTAATTAAGATAAATGTGTTTTCTTAATTAATTAAAGATTTAAAAATGTAAGAAGTCAATTAATTAATTATCTAATTAATTTTAAATAATTAGTTAATTGTTTATTTAATTTTAAATAATCACTTAATTATGGATTAATTAAGTGTAATTACTTAATGAAGTAATTAATGGATAATAATTGAATGTAACTAAGAAGGTAATTACTCATGGAAGTAATTAATGGTAAATACTCATGGGAGTAATTAAGGTGGAGGTGATTAATGGGTAATCACTTGTTGTTATCAATTAAAGAATTGATTAATTTAATTGTTTTGAAGTTAATTAATTATGAAGTAATTAATTTATTTATAGAACGAAGGACTGTTTGATGATGGAATTAATTACTTGTTAAGTAATTAATTAAGAGATTAATTAAGATTTATTAATGAAAGTAATTAGAGATAATTACTTATGTAAGTAATTAGGAGTTAATTACTTAATTATTTTAGATAATTCATTAATGTGATCAATTAATTAATGAATGTGATTAATTTAGGATTGATTAACTAAGCGTAATTAATTAAAACTGTAATTAGTTTAAATTGTAATTAATTAATAAAGTAATTAATTAAGGATTTATTTATTAATTTAATTGTTGATAATTACTTAATGAAGTAAATAAGGATTAATTAGTTGGATTAATTAATCAAGAATTAATATAATTAATTTAGAAGTTAATTAATTTAGTAAAGTAATTACAAATTGTTAATTACTAATTATGATTAATTATAAGTTAATTATTTTATTAATTAAAGTGATTATTAATTAATAAGGATCATTTATTAATTTATCAAGGTTGATTAATATAAGTGATTTAATTTAAGTATAATTAATTAATTAAGGATTAATGTAATTAATTAAAATTAATTAATTAATGTAATTAAATAAAGGATCATTAATTATTGTAATTAATGATAGTAATTAAAGGTTAATTACTGAATATGGCTAAGGATAATTACTAAAAATGTAATTAAATATAATTAATGAAGGAAGATTAATTAAGGAAGATTATTAAAGATGATTAATTTAATTTATTTGGAATCATAATTAATGAAGAAGGATTATGGTAATTTAATTGATTAAGAGATGATCAAATCTGTTTTGGATGTTTGATTAATATGGGTTGATTGATTAATATTAGTTAATTGATTAATATTGGATGATTAATATCTGGAGACTGATATTGGATGATTGGTTGATATTGGATGTTTGATATTGGTTGATACTGGATATCTCTGTTATGTAATATGCTGCTTTGTGAAGATGAATATTAATATGAATTATCAATTGTGGTAATATGATTCATCTATCTGTTTATATTATCCTGAATATGAATTAAACTGTTTAAACCCTTAAGTACAACTTGGACATTAAAATGGCGTTCGGTTTCGGTAAGACCGGGATCGGATTTCCATATTTGGGATCCGAAAACCACATCGATTCCAATTAAACGTTAGGTCGTGAATCCAAGTGGAGCAAGTGAAGACTCGAGGTGTAAGGGCTATACGTCAGTATAACTCTGTGGGTGATTCCGTAACGAGTTTGACGGAATAGTGCTTATAGGTTCGAGATGGTGATTTAGAGTGCAAGGGCTATGGTCGTTGACCCTGAGGGTGATTCCAAAATGAGTGCAACGAGATAGTGCCTTCGGTTTCGTTCGAACCCGGAACGAACTTGTATGGATTGAATGCTTTCAAAACATCGTCAGGTGGACGATGAGCATTCTAAGATAGATGTATTCTGTAAAGGTAATCGTAGCCTTAAGCCTCATCAAACGGAGAATGGCTAAAACAGGGGAGGTGCAGCAAGGCTTCGCGGGTAGCCCCCACTTGAGAGCGAGATTTACCCCTGTCTAGAAGTCTCTTTTTATTCGGCTGTGTGGGCAATTGGGTCGCGACCAACTGCGGGGTTGTCTTGTTCGGGACTGTCCAGTAAGGGATGGTTCCGGCCTTGTGTTGCAGGGGAGTGGGCGTACTCCTCGGTACGGTGATCTAGGACACGTACTGTGACTGGCAGTACCCCAGTAGCCCTGCCATTGATGGAAACCCATTCTTCCGACGAGACCCTACGGTTTTGTTTGTATTACCCACTTTTGTGGCTAGTAGCTGGAATTTAATCATGTAACAATTTCGGCTATTTCTTATTTACTTAAAAACCCTATACACTATTATAATATCACTGGATTTCCTATCAAATGTTTTGGTTAGCGTAAGATAAAAGCTTTTCCATGTTTATGTGTGGGAAGTCTTACGTGATACCTTTTCTTTTCAAAGGTTTTCTAAAAGTTAAGAAAATTTAACCCGTTTACTCACACCAGATCCCTGTCTGACCCGAGTGTTTATTTTCTGTTTTATTAAACACTTGGGTACTCATATTATGTATTAGTAATCAAGTGGATCAGGTTAGCTTGACGAATTCTGGAGGAGATATGGAGCGGGAGGCTTCCACGTGTAGATATATTATGGTTCCGCCGTGTTTGATTGATATCTATTTCTGTTGTGCTTGAGTTATATAGTTAGACAGAAGTTTATAACTGTCTTTATCTGTTGTTTATGTTGTGTACTCTGATGTAATAAGATACTATGTAATATTTATGTGATATATTATATTTTATTCGTTCCGCTATGAGTTCTCTGATGTTGTTCTGTTTCTTCTTTCTCTTTCTTTTCTTCTTCTATCCCTTTCTTTATTCAAGATGATGCGATTTTATGGAGATAGGAAGTCGAGTCGTCTTAGATTGTGAATACCCGGATTTGCAAGGGCTTCTCCGAAAGTGCCTTCGGTTCTATTCGAGCCCGGAACAAACTTGTATGGATTGTATGTCTGACATTACAAACTGAGATATAAAGCTGATTTCTTTCAAATACATATCTGTTATTGGCGGTGAATTTATTCTCTTAGCTTAACACCCTTCTCTGAGACATACGAGCTCAGAGGTTATGTCGTTGAAGGTTATTAGTGATATACTCCCAATTTGGAAGTGTGGCATGCTGAGTGTTGCTGATCATTTGTTGATCGAAGCATGGCTTTGTGAAAAAGAGCAGCTTTGTGAAAAAGCGTAGCTTTGTGGATTGACTTCGTCAAACCTCACAACCCGGTTTTGGTCGAAACAGGAATCGTGGCAGCAAGGTTATTTGGGGGTAGCACCCCCTGAGGGTATGTCCATTTCCTTCTGGATTATAAGTGGTATCATGGTATGGAGCGCAGATACTTACTTCGTGGTTGCTGCAAACTTATTGTTTTTTGGTTGTTGGTTGAGAGGATCCTCGGATAAAGGTCGCAAACGACCGGGGGATGGCATGCTCGAGTCAGTTGTTACTTAGTTACAGAAGTAACCCAGCCTTGTGTAGCAGAGATCTGATTAGGGTCCGAGGACGTCCCTCCAGAGGCGTTCCATTTTATTTTATATAGGAAGTTCCTTTGCCCGACCATTTGTTGGAAATCCAAACAAAACAATACGAGCACTGTGCGGTTTTAGTTGTATTAGCTGCCATTCACTTATGGTGGCGCCCCACTGTTTAGATGGTAGCTATAGTAGGCATAGTACGAAATGTCTATGTTGGTTAAGATTTATATTATACTTTCGAAATGTTTTTCACTGTGCACTTATAATAATAATATAAAATGGTTTTCGCGTATCAAGCATTTTTGACTATCATAAGGAGAAATCTCCTCCAAGTGTGCGCTTGCATTGTGTGTGTGGCGGGAGGCCTTATGGTAGTTTCATTTTCCAAAAAGCATTGCGGGTTTCCAAAATTTAAATCTTTTGATTGTTTTCAAAGATAAAATGTTTTTGTTTGCTCACACCAGTCCCATGACTGACCCAGAGTTTATTGTTTCCTTCCTAAACTCTAGGTGCCCTCTATTTTCCACATGGGCAGTCTAGAGTTAGGTTTTTCAGATAGTAGATAATAGGTATCGATTCGGTAGCTTTTAGTTTTCTCTTTGGATTCACGGACCAGACTTGCTTATCTGAGTGAAATGAGATGGTGGTTTGAGCTTGTGGTTTGGAGTTTGGCTTTGGAGCATTGGATTTGGGTTGCAGTTGCTGTTTGGAGTTTTGGTTCCGCTGCTAGTTCATTTAGTTTTTCCACTGTAGCATTGATATCTTGTATCTCTGATATTGATTCATATTGTATCATTGTTGTATCGAATGTTGTATATCAATGATATTCATTTCTTTTCTTCCGCTGTGTTGTTTTACTTAATTGTGTTATAAGCTCCGACACGATTCGAATTTCAACGATTGAATCTACGACATTCAAGTACAAGTGGAGTATGAATGTCGATTTCAAACGCTGGAATTTGGACCGTGACAGAAAACATATCCTAACCCTTAAGCTTTAAAAACTTATCATGTTATAGAAAATTTCCATAGCACCTCTTTTGCATGGCAGGTTCGAAAAATTCAAAAGATCAATATAAGCCCATGTCTGGGACCTCCCATAACTAGGGACAACACAACAATAATATATACGTATGATATACCTTATAGATTATGTCGCATAACAAACACACCATTAAGCATAAACACGTACCAATTTATGAGCAAGCTAACTCTACTCATAAAACCAAAAGCAATTAGCAAGCCTTTGCTTCATTGTACCTGTATTTCACTTACATAACCCAAAAAGAAAGTTAAACACGGAAAATGAAACAATACAACAATGTAATCATCATGCATGAATCTAAGCTTGCTAATCATATATAGAAATCAACTCACATAAACATTCTATATCAAACCATGTAACTTGCATTTCTAATGTAGGAAACATACAATTACATTAAAGCACATATGATGTACATATATTATCCATATGCAATATCAAATCCGATCACTTTCTCAATGACATAAACTTCTCTTCTGAACTAATATTGCTCACTTGACTCCCTAGGGAGGACTTTGATCAGGTTCCTTGATTAGAAATTTCGTTCTCCTTACATAGCCATATACTATGATAGAAAACTATAGATATCAAGAATCCATATCATGTGTTCCCTGTAAAAAAAATCAAGTGAAGAATTCTTTTTCGGATCAGTGCGAACCACCTCAAAGTCATGTACTTGAATCTTAGACTAAGAACGGTGGGAAGAAATGATCTATGTACAACATATATATTTATTCCATTAGTTTCTTAACCACATCATTTATTTTTAATTCATGTTTATTCAAATCAATAGTATTTCATTTTGAACCACATTCATCTATGTTTGTAGTATTAATACTAAAATCATTTATGAATCATTTCATAACACATTACTATGTAATAAACCTTCAAGCCCTGAGTTCTTGTTTGTATTATACTTCACTACTTCCTAACAGTTTATATACATAATATTTGATTTGTTTTACTTAACCAAGATATTCAATAAATTTAGAACTTGTTTTAACTTACTATCTTTCTATTCTAGAGTCGCAAAATTCTACTTTATTCACAAACATTTAGCTTCAAGTTCTCAACTAATTCGAAAGTTTTCGACTGTCTAAAAGCACTGAAAAAAATCATTTCAGTCTAATAAATGAAATCTTCCAAACAACATATCATAATGATATGCAAAACTAAAACTACCATAATGCATATGGTATATGCATCCATAAAATAACTTAATAGAAAACTTAAAACCTAAACACTAGGTTTTACTTCAAATCATTTTGGAATAATAATAATATTCATATCTCCATTTTGTATACCAATTCATACTTTTGGAATTAAATCTATTTTACTAAAACAACTCTGTAGAAAACTACTATAGTAGCATCTCCTACTTAGAAACTCGAAAATGAACGTCGATGATGCTGCAGTTGTTACTAGAATTATATTTCTAGTAACAGAAGTGGGTCCGGTACTTTCTATCTCCTTTTAAATCTTTTTAAATATTTCCATTCATAAATACTATAATGACCCAGAGTTTCATAGCCTTAATTTGCGAATATTCAATAAATTTTAAATATTATAATGGTAGATTTTATAATTAAAATATAACTCTTATAAATAATAACAAATGATGGTAAAATAGATTTGTAATGACTCGTGATTTTGCCACTTTGAAATAGGCTATTTAATTATAGTTTATATAATCAACAAATGGATTTTTTAGCAAATAAACCAATTTTTATTATTTATTAATGATGATAAAATAGGTTTCAAAATTTGTTTATCAATATAGATAGTTCAATTAAAAATAAAAAAGGCGATCGAAGAATGTTTTCCAAAATTTCAACTTTTCGACATCCTAAAGTCGGTTAACATTGTGCAACTTGGTGTAACATGCACACATTTACATATGTTATTATTATTATCAATTAAGTATACTTATGTATATTAACTTATACACATATACACACACACCCCTAAGCATAAATGTGACAAATTATGTTATAAAAAGCATATATATATATATATACATATAAATACACTTATACTTTCATAAAACATCTACATATCTTTAGTACAAACACATGGATGCTTTAGCATGATTCAAGGCACGGAAAGGGGGCAACGTGTACAAATGAGGGAAATAGGAGATATAGGGTGCATGCATGTGTGTCTATTTCTTATCACTTTGTGCATTTTAATAATTTTCTATGCCTATGAATACCCCTTCCATTTCATGTTTTTCCCTTTGCAACTTCCATTCTTCATTTCTTTACATCTTCTTCTTAAACTCCCTAATACTGTTAGTCCTTGAAATGGATGGTTTTGATGACAACAACCTTAGGACTTATTATAAAATACAAATACTAACATTATAGTTTACATACATACATACATACATACATACATACATACATACATACATACATACATACATACATATATATATATATATATGCAGGATATAAACATGCAGGTACGAAGAATAAAGACCGTACAGTATAAAGATACAAGACTGATGAATTTAAAGATCGAAGATATCAAGATTGAAGACTCATGAGTATCAAGATATCAAGAGTTCAAGATAAGTATTGAGTCTAGAATTATGTTAAAACTTATTGAAAGCACTTACATCTTTATTCGAAATTTATTCGTGGAACGGAATCCACTTCGAGCCTCTTAAAGGGATGGAACCCTAGTGGGATGAAACCCACGACAATATCTAATGGAACATATAGTGGTCCTATTTTGATATCCACTAATATTATAAAAATGTTTCTCAAAAATATATCTCTTGTTTTTAAAAATGTTTTCAAAACTTTCTTTTCGAAAAAGACGTCTCTCTTGGTTTTAAATATTTTAGCCTCAAAACTATTTTTATCATTTTTAATATTTTAATTTCAAAATTGTCCTTGATTTTAAACTATCTCTTGTTTTAAATATTTAGCTTTAAAAATATTTATATACTTAGATTTCAAATCACTTTATAGATTAAGATTATATATACTAAAAATTACTTTCTAAACACTTTTATGTGTTTAAATTATATTCAAATATATTTACAAAGTTTAGAAATTATTTTGACAATTTAGAGAAAGCTATTTGAAAAAGAAAATCAAAACATCAAATTTTCCTTGAGCATGTCAACATACCCCTACCCCCCATGTCGACATAGTGTCTACTATTTTCAAATTTCAATTTTCAAAAGAATTTTCTATTCGTCGTATCCTTTCACGAATAGATATGGCTGTTGATCTCTATAAATACCAGTAAGATCGAAATGAATTTTTAACCAGATTTTCATTCATTTTCTCTCTTCTTCATCTTCCACATTTATTCTAAAGAATCCAATACCATACTCTGCCGAAATACCAAGTGAGTCGAACATGATTATCTCTTGTTTGATTCTCTACCATTCTCTCCATAAGATTACAGTGCTATTCAGAGTTATAGGATTATTTGTAAATCAAACTGTTGAGTAAAAATTGCGGCTGAGCATTGAAATCAATTGAGTGCCCTGAAAATTGATTAGGTGATCCTATGGCCTGGTAAATCAAGAGAGTTTGCCCCGGACTCGAATACAGGAGGGTGTACTTCGTGGCCTTGAAATCGAGGGTGTAATATGGAAGATTATTTTGAAAAGAAATCCGTACAATTGTGCAAGACTGGATGTAGGGTAACTCCGAACCAGCATAAAATCCTAGTGTGTTCTTTCTTTTACCGCTTTTATTTATAATTTGCACCTATATCTGATTCTGTGATTATATATGTGTTTGTGTATTGCATTTGTTAGTGATTAAATCACATAAGTTTCAAAAAGATTTAGTAAATCCATAAAACATTATTCACCCTCCTCTAGTGTTATTCTATCCTTAAGATCTGTAATCTGCATATCTAACATTTGGTATCAGAGCAAGGTTTTCAAAGTTTACATAACCTGAATTTTGAAAAATTAAAAAATGGCTATTTTAGGTAATTTTGTTAACCCTAATTTAAGTCTATTCAAATCATCATTGTCTCATAAGTTTGCATAGAGTTATTATATAAAATCAAATTTTCTACCAAGTTTGCATTCTGTGCAAGAAGAAAAAAGTTATATGGCCCTTGAAGAATCAACTCTCAATGGAAAAATTATACAAATCAGGAAGAATAAGTGGATACTTGATAGTGGATGTTCAAGACACATGACAGCTACTTCAGTATTGGATTACGAGGGAGTTATAATAATATAGGATTAGTTTTTGTTGATGACAAAGGGGGAGAATTATAAAATAGAGTAGTTAGAGTAATTAGGCTTAGATTAAGGGGGACTTATTAGTTTTAGGGGGAGTTATTAGTTTTAGGGGGAGTTATAGTAAAGATGAAGTATATTTTATAAACATAGGTTGTCATCATCAAAAAGAGGGAGATTGTTAGTCCATGAGAAGGACGGTTTTGATGACAACAACCTAAGGACTTATTATAAAATATAAATACTAACATTATAATTTAGATACATATGTATATGCAAGATATAAACATGCTGGCACCAAGAATAAAGACTGTACAGTATAAACATACATGGCTGATGAATTTAAAGATCGAAGATATCAAGATTGAAGACTCATAAGTATTAAGATACCAAGAGTTCAAGATAAGTATTGATTCTAGAATTATGCTAAAACTTCTTGAAAGAATTTACATCTTTATTCGAAATTTATTCGCGGAATGGAATCCACTTCAAGCCTGTTAAAGGGATGGAACCCTAGTGGGATGAAACCCATGACAATATCCAGTGGAACATATGGTGGTCCTATTTTGTTATCCACTAATCTTATAAAAATGTTTTTTTAAAATATTTCTTGTTTTTAAAAATGTTTTCAAAACTTTCTTTTCAAAAAGACATCTCGCTTGATTTTAAATATTTTAGCCTCAAAACTATTTTTATCATTTTTAATATTTTGATTTCAAAATTGTCCTTGATTTTAAACTATCTCTTGTTTTAAATATTTAGCTTTAAAAATATTTATATACTCATATTTTTAATCACTTTATAGATTAAGGTTATATATATTAGAAATTACTTTCTAAACTCTTTTATGTGTTTAAATTACTTCAAATATATTTACAAAGTTTAGAAATTGTTTTGAACAATTATAGAAAAAAGAAAACCAAAACATCAAATTTTCCTTGATCATGTCGACATACCCCTACCCTCTATGTCAACATGGCATCCATAATTTTCAATTTTCAAATTTCAAAAGAAGTGCCTGTCCGTCATATCCTTTCACGAGTATATATGGCTGTTGATCTCTATAAATACCAGTAAGTTCTAAACGAATTTTTAACCAGATTTTCATTCATTTTCTCTCCTCTTCATCTTCCACATTTATTCTAAAGAATCCCAAACCATATTCTGTCGAAATACCAAGTGAATCGAACTTGATTATCTCTTGTTTAATTCTCTACCACTCTCTCCATAAGATCTCAGTGCTATTCAGAGTTATAGGATTATTTGTAAATCAATCTGTTGAGTAAAAGGTGCGGTTGAGCCTTGAAATCAATTGGGTGTGATTGTTGCCCCATAAATCGATTAGGCGAACTTGTGGCCTGGTAAATCAAGAGAGTTTGCCCCGAACTCGAATACAGGAGGGTGTACCTCGTGGCCTTGAAATCGAGGGTGTAATCTAGGTGATTATTTCAAAACGAAATCCGTACAATTTTGCGGGACTAGATGTAGGGTTACTCCAAACCAATATAAAATCTGGTGTGTTCTTTCCTTTACTGCTTTTATTTATTATTTGCATCTGTGTCTGATTCTGTGATTGTATCTATGTCTGTGTAATGCATTTGTTGTGATTAAATTACATAAGTTTCAAAAAGATTTAGTAAATCCACAAAACACTATTCATCCCCCCTCTAGTGTTATTCTAACCTTAAGATCCGTAATCTGCATATCTAAAATATACTTTGATGGTCTCCTCACTAAATTCCTAAAAGAAAAGGTTAGTGAAAACATTTTAAACATAGCTTAAATAATTCTGTTTCAATTCCTAAACTATTCTCTTCACAATGCAACTACACATAACCTCAAAACCACCATGGCCAATCCCAAACTCCCCTATGGCTATGCCTATTGTTCGGTCGGCTGAGCCCATTTAGCCTTCCAAGAGTCCATATCTTCACTTTGTTGAGATAGAAGCAAGTGAGCTAGCTCGAGATCAAGTTCAGTTTCATTTAGTGAGTGTTTGGTGGGTAAAGTTCATGTTTATAAAACTCAATTTACTTTCTTTTTAAAGTTGTAAAATTTATGAGGTAAAGGATCGCTTACATATGTGGTACTGTTATATGTTGTGTATGCATGCATATATGTTGACTTGGAGTTGATTGCTTATGCCGAAATTTGAGTAGGTGATAAAAATTATACCTTGAATATTGGAAAAGTTGGTTAGTATTTGTGAAGTAATATTCTTGCTTATGATTGTGCTATAATATTTTGATGTGATATTATGTTGGAATGTTGTATTTATTTTATATGGATTCATGACATGAAGATAGCATTTCGCTAACCAAAAGCAACGTAGAAATATGCTTTTTATCGAAAATTTAATTTTTGTTTCAAAGTGAAAAGTTTACAAGTTAAAACATTAATTCGGTTTTTCAAAATTTTATTTTCATGTTTCAAAGAGGATAATAGATCAAAAGGGAAGTTTTAGAAGTTAGGAAATGAAATTTCAAGTTTTTGAAATTAGGGGTCTGTATAACAATAGTCGCTATACGCGTAGTTTGGAAAATCTAAATAATTTTTTTCTAATCTAAACTTATTTTCACTTAGAAATATTTATGAATTTTTTTTACTAACTTTAATTTAGTAATTAGAGAACATTTATTTAATTATTTATTTATTTAACGATTAGCTAATTGATTAGTTAAGGTAATTAATACTTAATCATTTATTAATAATAGAATTTAAACTTAAGTGTTAATCGATTAAGTTAATCATGATTTACTATTTAATTAAAGTTAACTATTATTTAATTATTAGTTATTTATTTATTTAAGATAACTATTAATTAATTATTATTTTAAAAAGGAGTTTATTTAATTAATCTTTGACCAAAATTAATTATGTGAATAAGATTTAATTGAGGTTTAGTTACTTTTACTTAGAGTTTAATTACTATTTAACGAAGATTTGACTCTCATTTACAAGGATTTTTAATTTATTTTAAAACCGCTTTGAATTTAAGTAATCAGTTTTGTTTTAATTGTTTTTTTATTTCAAGTTTGTTTTTAAACTAAGTGAATCCTATCGCTTACCCTGAAGTAACCATATATGATTAGGAAAACTAAATAACTTCTATTACTAGAACAAAACACTAATTTGCTATTACAATTAACTTGGACATTTACTTAAGTTGATTGATTGTTATGTGTTGATCCCTTATATACCTGTTGTTATGTGGTGCCATGTTAAACTAGATGAGTAAAATCAAATTAAAAGCGCCATTGTGGTCGCTAATCCTCTGTTTAATTTTGTAAAGATAAATGTTTTATTTTCTTTTTGGAACAGTTTCGACGCTATTGCATTTTGAATAAGATATATAAAGAAATTTGGAAATTTATAAAATGTTTTGGGTAAATGGATTTGAGCTTTTAAGCATAGAAGATTTCATAAATATGGGAGATTTATAAAAGAGATCTGCTTATTAAAGAAAGATAATTTGATTTAAGGTTATTCGAAAGTAGTTTAAACAATAATGGTTTATAAAGAAGTTTTATAAATGATTTTGGGTATTTATAAAAGAAGTTTCAGAAAATAACTTGGATACTCATAAAGGGAGTGGGAGTTTATAAAAAGGTTTTGATATTTATAAGAAATTTATATAAAAAGCTTGGATATCTATAGAATCTATTATTATAAATGATTTGAGTATAATGGGTTTTATAAATGAATTTGGGAAGCTGGAATGTATTTTTAAATGGATTTGGATTCAAGTAAAAGAGATTGCATGAATGAAATAGATTTTTATTAAAAATGATTTATCAAAAGAAATAAGAAAAAAAAGAATTTGAGATTTGGATTTCTCTAAACCGACTCTTTAAAAATGGTAGTATGGAACATCCGTTCAACATTTAACACTAAGGGGATAGTGTTTAGGGTTATCCTTATCTCCAATTTAAACAACATTTGTTTAATCCTTTTTAACATGATTTGGTAGTAAGAAGTTATTCACAAATGCTTTATGAGTATACTTATGTCAAAAATATAAGTATACGAATATTTTAGAAAAACGTTTTGAAAAGAGATTTATTAAATAAAGATTTAATTTGAGGCTTAGTGGTTGCTGTGGATAAATAAATCTCAAATGGAATTGGTTTTGTTTTCTATTTGATAGTTACATTACCAACTAATAAATATGGTCCTAAACCGTAACTTTGAAAATATCTAGGAGAAGGACATGAGTTATATGGCACAGTCATCTCCAATGATGTTGTACTATGCGTCTAAATCTCACTTCGTTCTCCTAGGACAAATGACATGGAAATCCATCTACTAATAGTTAGGAGGTGATTTTCGCTCTTATCTTTTACTATATATTTCCTAAAGAACCAAGGTTTAGTTTATCAGAAAATATCATATGTTGTTTCGAAGAGACCGGGATCTGATATGTTATCCAAAAACCACTTCGATCTAACTCAAGCATTTCGAAGTGAAGACATCTTGAAGATGATGGAATTGAAGATGAAGCTTTTTAAAGTGCAAGGGATGCTTACTACTAATCCTGAGGGTGATTCCCCAATGGATGTAGTAAAAGTAGTGCCTTCGGTTTGTTTATGTCTTGAACGACTTGTATGGATGAATGCTGGCATTGAATCATTGCTTGGAGGGCAGTGTTAGCATTCCACGTGGGAAATGCTATATAAAAGGTAAAACATAGCCTCAAGCCTCATCAATTGGGAATGACTAAAACAAGGGAGATGCAGCAGGGTAATGGTCACTTCCATTAGGGTATGATCATCTCTATCTAGGGTTTGTATGGTATCTCATTTGTATACTTCGGTTTCATTAACCAAGGGGTAAACATATTCACAACTACTAGTCAAGTGGTAGGCCAGTTCTGTGTTAGCAGGGGATCCCGACGAGGTCCTTGGTGTTATTTTATCTAGAGGTGTACCGTGACGGGCAGTACCCTAGCAGGCCAGTAATTGTATGGAATCCATTCTCCAATAAACGTAGTACGGACTTAGTTGTGCCCTACTATGTTGAAATGTTAGATGCAAGCATTTCATCTATATTCATATTTTACTTGGACCCCTAGATTATTATAACATCAATGGATTTTCTACAGAAAATGTTTTGTTTATCATAAGGTAAAATCTTATCCGTATTTATGCATGGTCTTACGAGACGCCTTTGATTTAAAGGTTTTGAAAAAGTTAAAATGTGTACTTTACTCACACCAGACCCATGTTTGGCTTAGAGTTTATTTTTCCTTTTCCTAAACACTTGGATGCTCAAATTTGAATAGACAGCCAAGTAGTTTATGTTTTTCGCAGATTCATCTGGGAGGAGCTTAGAGTGGGACATATTTAGCTAATTATTACGTTGTTTTCCATTGTATTATATGTATATTATATCTGTTAGGTAGGGACAAGCTGTTATAACCGTTCTAGGCTAGAATTTGTCTTAGAATGACTATGATGTAACATTTTTGAAATGACTTTGTAATATATCATGTTGAGTAATATATATTGTTCCATTGCATTGTTAGATTCTGTGTTGTTAGTTCCTTCTCTTCTATCTTATCCTTTTCTTTTACTTTTAATGCCTTGTCTTTCGAAGTAAGAAAGGCGGTTCATTGCAAATACTTTCAAATAATTCCATTATTATTTTCGCAAAAACCTTAAGAAAAACAAATTTTCAAAACATCTGGATTTACATTCTCAAATTTAAGCTCAAATCCTTTTTATTTATAAACCATACTTATATAATTTCACTTTCTTATACAAAATCATTCCACAAATTTTTATCTTTATTTGGATTATAATAAACATCTTTTATTAAGATGAGAAATTTTAAATCAACATTATTATCGCACGCCTTACACTCAAACTGTGAAATTTAATTCATAAGTTGTTCGTTTTAATGTTCCCACAATTACTCTACCCAAGCCATGCAGTAAAAGGTAAAACTTCTCATAAACTAGTTAAGCACAACTAATCAAACAATAAGTGATAATACTTGAATATTATCATTTCCTAACAAACAAATACATCATAAATAACTATATTAATTTTTGAAAATTAAAATTTTACATTTAAATATAATAATAGGTAAAATTATTTCATTTACTAAGTTTTCAAAACAATATTATGTCGATTTTCCTTGTCCAAGTGTCTAGAAATCCTTATTAATAAAGTTGTACCTTCTACATCGACCGAGATTCATAAACAACTCAACAGATCAATCAACACAATATAAATTTTTTTAATAGCAATAATAAATATGCGCTCCCATACACACACACACACTCAAATGCACTATAGGGTGTTACTAACCCTATCTTTAATGAGTCTACCACACCAAGGCCTAGGTGTTCAATCAACCTAAGCTTCGGTAGAAACTACAACTACCGGTCTTTTCGACCCTCAAAAGTCGGCACTAATACATCCACGGTACTCGCGTGCTGAGCATACGAGTGTCAGAAAGATAGATCGTTGGGGTGAAAGGAAAGAAAAGACTGAACAAAAATCTCACATCGTGACGAGTAATATGTAATATAAATATGACCTTTACAAAAGAACAGTAATATACATGCATCAATTAGAATAAACTAACCTATCATTAGCCTAGACAGTTATAACAGTTTGTCCTCACAAATGCTGATAAATACAAAACAAGAATGCAACCGAAATTAAAATATGTGAATAAGTCCAGGAAGTATCCAACTCATCTTATGAACCTAAAGCGTCCAAAGAAAAATCTAAAAATATGCTTGAGCTGATCCGAGCATTATAAGAAAATAACATCCAGATCAGTCTAGTAAAGCAGCATGAGAAACTCAAATCATATAGATTTATAATATTGTAAAACATTTCAAAAATAAAGGTATCTCGTAAGACCACGTCGTATATAAACACGGACGAGTTTTTACCTTACGATAACCAAAAGTTTTTATTGGAGAATCTTATGATATTTCAATAATGACTAGGGTTTAGAATAAATATATAACATAGCTGAAATGCTAGCATCTCACATTCTGGTATATCTAGCATACAAGTAAGTCTATAAGGCACGTATTGGAAAGTGGAATCCATCAATGACTTGGCTATTGGGGGTACCACCAACCACGGTAATCTCTATAAAAATGTACTAAGAGCCTTAGCTAACTACCTTTGAATCAAGACCGAACTATACCTTCCTAGATAGTACCATATTTGTCATCACCCTAATTGAATCCTTAACCATACCTAGCCCAAAGCATACATAAATCTATAAATATCGATCTGGATTGGGTGATTACCACACCTAATGGTAGCGAACCACGTAGTCCTAAAGCACATTTCATGTTTTGCTCATTATTAGGTGTAAGGCTACGTTTTAGCTTTTTAGAAAATCCCACTTGGAATGCTAACACGGTCCTTCAAACAACAATGCAATGCTAACATTCATCCATACAAGTGCTTCAGGATATGAATAAATCGAAGGCACTACTTCTACTAAATGCATTTTGGAATCACTCTCAGGATTAGTAGCAAATAGCCCTTGCACTTCAAGAATTCTTCTTTTTATTTCCATTATCTTCAAAAAAAATTCCATTCAAATGCTTATGTTAGTTTGAGTGGTTTTTAGATAACATATCCTATCCCTATCTCTTAGAACAAACAATCGATAGTTCCAAAATTGGCTAAGATTTGGTAGTCATTTTTTTAGTTATCAAATGAACAAACAATCAAATAAGATATTTAATTTTATATGATAACACAGCATGGTTAAGCATATAAGTAACCACTAAGGCTCTTTAAATAAATCCTTTCACTAGTAAAAATCCCCTTTCAAATATTCGTATTAAATACCTTTTAAAGAAGATATATTCACAAACCCTGGTGCTCTTTTCAATACTTAAAAAATATTTATATATTTATCTCACAGGTATAAGTATATTCACAATCACATACTTTCAATATTTAGAGATCGTAATCATATACTTATCTCAACGGTATAAGTATATTCACAAAATATTACACTTCTAATACTGAGAAAATATAACTAAATACTTATTTCAACGGTATAAGTGTATTCACAAAATCTTAAGAATGATTTCATAAGTGGAAAAAAACAAATGTCACTTAAAAACATTGTTTACTATAAACCTAAACCACTTTTCTTTTAGTGTAAATAAATGGATCATATGGAAATTAGACCGAACATACTTACCACTAATTTTTGATTTCAAATTTGTACCATCCCTCGATTAACAATGAAGTCGGACAAGCTAGTGAACTATCCTTATCTCAATGTACATTCTTAATTCTCACAAATAAAGAGGAGTTTCCAAACCTTGAAATTTAGTGTTAAGTATGAATACTTTCCACCCACCATACGTTACAAGGATCATTTATGAAAATTAAATCTCATTCCTTTATAAAACTCCCTTTTATAAATCTCTTTTATTTTTATAAATCTTCGTTCTATTTATAAAACTTCTTTTACAAATCTTCTTTCTATTTATAAAACTTCTTTTACGAATCTCATTTTTATTAATAAAACTTCCTTCATAAATAGAATCACATTATTATAAAAGTTAAACCCCTTTTTCTTTACAAAATTAGCTGTTATTGTATTAACTATTCTGTAAAATAAATACTTCCCGAATACTTTAAAACATTTCGATATAAATTTGAAGAGACTAAAAAAATGGTTGGAGTAAAATAGAAAAGTTCAAAAAACCATTTCTAAATAAATGCCATCAAAATCCCCAAAGTTGCATTTAAAATTATTATTTGAATCAAAATCATTTTCAAATCAAAAATAGAAAATATCAGTATTTCAAAAATACTATAATGAGGCCTAGAGCTACCATAACACTTAATAAGTGATTTCTATATAGATGTAACAAGGGCAATAATAATAAGGCCAATATAAAGTCATATATCAAAGCCACGTCCACTAAGTCCAAGTAACCGAGCTTTTGGCATTCGATAGTTTATCCAAATATCATATAAATGAAAGTTAAAATCAACAGTGGTGAGGAATCCGGATCCCTCTATAAAATTTTCTAGGTTCCCTGTATTTCATTATATATGTCATCCACTTTCCAAAGCGGGAATTCAACCAAACTGTAACAGTACGATTTAGTTCACTTTGAATTTTGTTTACTCAACTAAATGAACTAGATTTAATTGTGTCAGATTAATAGTTTAATAAGTGAGGAATTGAGTAACTGGATTTTTAGTTTAAACTGAGTATTTGTGTAACTTAGAGTATAATAATCTTTTTAAGGATTAAATGATAAATTTAGAGGTATTGGAGTTTTTTTTCTAAAATTTATAAGTTAGAGTGTTGAGTTGAATTAAAAAACGTGTTACTTTACTAATGGAATTTAGAGAAAATATTGAATAAATGGAATTTGAGTGTATAATTTCTTATTTAAAACTTGTATAATATTATGTTAGTGCTTTATAGAATATTTATAAGCTTGTTTTAAGTGAAAATGAGGTTTTGGTGTTAAAAATGAGTTAAGTGTTGTATTGTCTTATTTTAGATATTACAACATTGCCTTATTTTCAACAATAAAATTAACGGTTTAATAATTATTGAAAATTATATATTGAATTCAATGAGATATTGGTGTTTTAACATGAACTTAATTTTAGCATGAAATTTTTTTCTATATTGAAATCAATGAGATGTTGGTGTTTAAATGGGTAGAAAATAAGAAAAATGCTTAAGTCTTTTATTGATCAAGTAAATGAGGGTTAGGGCTAGGTGTTTAATTCAGCCCATTTAAGAACTTAGGAAATTTTCTTTAACTTAAGAAACTAATGAACTATATGTTCATTTCCACTCTTCAAATCAACAAAGCTTCTAATTTTCTCAAAACCAATTTACAATGAACCTTTTCTTCCTAATTTCTCAAAAACCCTAGCCCTCCAAAAATCCAATCAAATCAAATAAACTTTTAATTATTCTCAAATCTGAATATGTTGATGCTGCCATGTTCTAGAACCTCTTTCGAATTTCATGGAATTTCGTTGGGATTTTTTGGGTTAAGGATAACCATCTTTCCAAGTTGTTTTCGATGAAATCTAGAAGAAAAATGGAGGTTAGTAGAAAATTTAAAATTAATTGTTGGTAAACCATAAAAACATGAAATTTGGGCATGTTGTTCTCAACTAATGTATGCAGCATTAAATAAAATTTCATGAAAAAATATTTAAGTTTGCTATGTCAAATTAGCATGGTACTAGAGATAAATTTTAGGCTTGTTTACTTGATTTGGCTTAGAGTTTATGCTTGTGACTTTGAAGATTTTTGGATATTAAGGTGAGTTCACCTCACATTTCTAGACTACAAATGACTACAAGTTGCTGTTGTGATAATTGGATGAATATATTTTGATTTTCTCTAAATTAGTTTTGATAACCTTTGAATCATGTTTCCAAATTCCCAATTTTCCTGAAACCCTAACATATGAATCTTTAAATTTGCAAATCATGGTTGTTTATATGCTTGCAAGGCTTCACAATGATGCCCTTAGAGTTAGAACAACCCTCACCTAGAGAATCATCGCCGTCAGAAATCCGGGGAGCCAGGAACACTACCTGGAATTCGGACCAAGCAATGTGATAGGTCCACTGGTCGCACACAACCGGTGCACGACCTGGGCTTAGCCCAGGTTGTATTCTCGTGCTTCCCTATAGCGCTGCTTTGCTTGATTCTTGTCTATTTGCTTCTTATTAATGCATGCATGTTTAATTGCCATCTTATGATGATTTTTGATACTTAATCCAAGAATTTGAACTCTTGATTATAGTATTGCCTTTAATATTAGTTTTATTGATGTTTTTGAATTTTTGATTTTTGAATTGCAGAATTCACTTTGATGTTTTATACTGTAGAGATTGTTCTATGGATCTTGAGAGAATTACACGCCTTTAATGCACATTTTTAACACAGATTTATAAAGGATTGATTTCTAAATCCAGTCGTTTTATGCAAGACTATTTATGTACCAATCTAATATATATATATATATATATATATATATATATATATATATATATATATATATATATATATATAGACACACACACACATATTCATACAAAGAATTTTAGTAATACATACGTACAATATATTTCATATGCAATGGTTTTAGAAATGTTTTGGAATTATAGTTTGAAAAACTTACTTATATATATATATATATTCATTATAAATAAATATTTTAAAAGTGGTTTTAAAAGAGAATATTTTCATAAAAATGCTTGTTATCGATCGATGAGAAATTGATTTAAATTGTTAAATAAAACGAGTGATATGGAACGCTCACATTTGTTTTATCGATTAGCTCCTCAACTTGTTCGACCGAACCATTGTGACACACGAATGGAGTTTACTATTGTATAGTAAACGTTTGGGTAAACCCATGAGGTATGGGGCACATGATCGTTATCTATTCGATTGTTATATAAAAGTATTTAACACCTTTCGACGAGTTTGTGACTCGCCTTTGATGTTTATAGGACTTGTTCTTATTTGATGTTTATCAGTTTTGTAACTATCTTGATGTTTATAGGATTTATTCCTATTCGAGGTTTATAGATTTCATACCTATCTTGGAGTTCATAGGTTTTATACCTATTTCGTTCATAGGTCTTGTGCCTATCTTGGTGTTTACAGACTTATACGTCTATCTTGGAGTTACATGCATGTCGATCAATTTATTCACCAATCTTGGTGTTTGGCGCTTACCCCCTTGTTCTAAAATTTTTAGATTTCTATTTAGATTTCTAGATTTGATGTCGTTGAATTATCAACATTTCAGGGATTTGTTACTTTTAAGAAGCTATCTTGAATTTTAATAGTTGGCAATTTGAAGTTATTGATGCATGTTTGATATTTGATGGTATATAACAATATTTAAGTTCTAATTCATTTTATCTACTATTCATTTTTCTAACTCATTTATTTTAGTCTACACTGACCCATTTATTATTTTATAATACTAAGGTCAGACCGAGATGTTTCGGGTCCTTCAGCTTGAGGCTTTTAAGGTGGACTTTCTATTAGTTAGATTATTTTTATCATCACCATGTATGTTGATGTTACATTGTACCTTATGTTAAGATGGACTACTTTTGTGTACATAATCATATTGAGAGATGTAGTACTTGTGTACCTTGTAGTTTACATCTTGTATATATTTTATGTCAGTTCAGACTTGTATCTATTCGTATTCCGCTGTGCCTGATCTGTGATTCTGTGAACTTTATATTATTATCTGTTGTTCTGAATTTTTATTAATTTTTATTTTAGCCACCATAGTATTTTAAGAATGAATTTTATACATCGATTTCACTTGATTATACAAGTGTATAGTATATTAGTCGACGTATCGATGCTTTCTTAAAGTGAAGTTCATACATGGTCACTCCTAACCAGCCCTACTCTCTACACTAGCCGATAATATTACTTTTTAATATTCTTTGTTGGTATGGATCTTGAGGTGGGTGTCACACAAACTGACCAAAGAAATCATTCAAGTATGCAAACAATAATTTATATCTGCCATACATCATATAATTTTCATCCAAAGGCGAGTTAACTAACCAAAATTCCAGCCGATGCTTACCCGTTCCTACTTGAACTATAATCGAATGGCGTTGGATTTTACCTCAAAATTCTACTTGCTCCAAACTTGACAAAATCTACTCTAGTGCGTTGCATATATAACACATCTACGAGCGTAACACAAAAGACTGCATCTAGATCAGACCTCGTATGCAAAAGTTACTAATTTTGTAAGAATTTTATTTTTAAATTTTATTTAATTTACTTGATTAACTTTATAATATACCTTAATCCCACTTTCCTCTAATTCCCAATTCAAATTGCCATATCATTGTACACGTACACAAACCTATTACCATACCTTCTCTCCCATCCATTCCCTTCCCTGCTCGACGATTCGCTGCACCATCACTTGCAATGGACTACACTTCGAAAGCTCTACGCAACCGACCCAAACTCGTCAAGCTAAAAAGCTCCATAAGAATCCCGACCTGCTACCTCCATGTGCTACAATGCAATGTCGCACATTGCCATGGTGGATTGAACCCCACCAAATCACCATCAGCGCGCGTCTCATCCCTAAGTCCAACGCTTCCCTTCATTTCGCCTAATTCCTCCTCAATCACCACCAATCTCTAACCCTAGCTTGGGCATCAATATGATGAACTCCACCAACCACCACCACACGTGTTGAAATGCATATGGATTTGACTCCCTCCTTTACACGAGTCCAATGGAACAAAGGACATTGAATTTCATGGCTTGTAACTCTAGCAATAATTTTGTAAAGGAGGTGGCTCATATTTGTGAAACAGGAAATGAAAAAAGAAAGAGGAGAATTGTAGTGGAGAAGAGTGAGGTCGTGAGAGTATTTAAAAGGACTTATATTATTATTTCCAGTACTTTATTACACAATATTACCTTCACGTATGAATCATTAATAGCAGAAATAAAAATACGATCACACAACAATGCGACATGATCACAAAATAATGCAAAAATACACAGTTCAACTTCTTATATGTAGTTTTAAAAAATACCACAATTTACCACAAAATTCATCAAACAATAATTTAAATATTTTTAAATTAAAAATTGCGCAAAAATCCTATATGTTCATTTAAAAATATGTCGTTAAAATCAAGTCATTTTATTAACTATTGATTTTTCTTATTATTTATAATATTTGAATCAAATTTGAATATTTGAATAAATTAAATATTCCCATTTGAGACATTAAAAATTGTGGGTTGTTACAATCTCGCTTATGATAATGTTTATTTAAGTACCCCTTAATGTAAAGGATCAAGATAACTTTATAGGGCTGATTGTTCTTCTACTTACAATCTTTTAATAGGAAAACTGGTGCTTGCTGAACTGGACACCATTATTTCCTACAACCACCTTGTCATGAAATTCCCCATCTAAGGTGGGATCATGAGATATGGGACAATCACTAGAAGGCTAGAAAGTGTTATGGGACCTACATGAAACAAGTAAAGAAAGGTGTCCTAATGCTTCGGTAAGAACTTGCAGCACTCAATGGTGAGTCACTCGAGAACCGTTGAGCCTATCTGTGCTTTACTTTGTGCCAGGATCTCCTTCAACTCTGATGCATCACCCTCGCTGGATCCTCTTGCCAATAGCACCTTTTCCAATCATATCATGACATTCAATGATGTCTCACCTAAGAGTACACTCTTTGGACAGTGCTCAGGGTCATGTTGGGACTATACTTTTTGTTAAAGACATAAGTGTCGATAATGTGTCACCTTAGAGTACCCTTGAGCCAAGAAACGCTCGGGGTCGTGCTAATACCACCCATGGCAATGCAAATGTATCAACTTTCTACTTGTCAATTGATAGTGCCTTCGAGTCCAACGGAGCTCAAGGTAAAGCCGAGACCGCCTGCCATAATGTATAGTGGGATAGCAATAATCCTATATCCTTAGCCATTCTTTGAAGAATGAAAGAAGTTATGTTATCATTGAATGAGTAAGTAGCTCCCTATTGGAAAGCAAGGACATTCTCCACAAAATTTTTTATCCTCTCAATACCAACAAACTCATCTATGAGAGTAGGGGGCAACATCATTACCCTAACTCAAGCATGAATGCCTGTGCTGACTAAGGATGTCATAAAGCGCATGAATTTCGTGCTATATCAATATGACTTGAAACAAATTTAGATCCATCGGTAACCTGCTGGAACCCTACATGGGTGACTCGAGAATTAAAGGTGGGTTGGCTATTCCCTTGGAACCAATATTTATATACTATGTCGGCCCAAGCAAATTTATTCAAATTAGTACTGAAATTAGCCTAAAAGTTATTATCAGATTCTTACGGTGGAGCAAAGACATCTTCCATAAGGGAATGCTGACATAACTAGCATTGATCCTAAGATCATCATGAGGTCAACATTGATCCCATTGCCAGCTCATCCGTCAAAAGTGTTGAGCTCCCAACCTAGAAAGGTACCAAGCTCTCAAAGAAAAGGTAGAGAACATGTTAGCCAATAGCTTCATTCGGGAGGTAGAATCTTTGATCTGAGTAGCTAAAATGGTCTGGTCAAAAAGCGAAATAGGTGTTGGAGAACTTGCATTGACTTCTTTGACCTTGACAAAGCCTGATCCAAAGTTTGTTTTCTCATGCCTCGCACCGATCACCCTGTGAATGCAACTAGTGGACAGAGTTCCTTACCTTCAGGAAAGCATACTCTAAGTATAATTAAGTTTCCATGCACAATCTAAAACAAGAGCACACCTCATTCATCACAAATGCATGCTTATATTATTATCGTTTCATTCCATGAGTGATTTATCACAATAGAAAAAACATACCAATTTAAATATTCATAGTCATGATATATCGAGACCGGACATCATTGCATCCCCTAGAACTAAAGTGCATAATGTTAATCAAATGTTAGGCAGTGTATTTCTCATAACTACTAAGGACACCAAGGCACTACGTACTGCCAATTATCGGATAATTATGAAATGAATCATCTGATAGTTTATGTTAGTTAATATAACTAAGGTAAAAATGTGAAAAAAATTACACAATTTCTTGACTTAAGGATATTGTTGATATTCAGTATGGAAACTCTGCTTTGATTATAGTTAAATCATGGCATGACACCCATCAAACAACTATAATTGGGTTAAGTGGAAGCATTGAAAGTGAAACACTATTCAAGAGAGGATTTGTTTGCTCGATTATATGAGGTTAGTATCATGATCAACTAAAGTAAACTCATCATAGTATCTGAACACAGAAGTTTGATAATAATAAATGTTATTATTAAACCAAAGACTGTCTTTGTCTTTGGACTATAAAGTTGGATATGGACGATACTGGAATTTTGACGATTACCATATTCCATAAGTCTAAAGTGATATAGTTCTATCGAAAAGAATTAGTGTAAATGGTTAATGTGATTAACGTAACCTTAAGGTGTATTTGTAGAGTTTATTCATGTGGTCACTACCACCTCTAAACCTCCTTAAAAGATCACCAAGCACGCTCCCTCTCACATGCAACCTTTACACCTCATTTCCAAACTAAATATTAAAATATTTTTTATTTCTAATTAATTACACAATGATATATTAGACACGCCCAAAAAGTTCGAACAACTTTTATTGAGAAAATAGTCGTTTGTCGATAAAACAATTTTCGATCACATTATCGATATTTCTTTGAAGTATTTATTTTTTAAACATTTTCCAAAAACAAGTTTGTCATCATTCTTTATTAATTAAAAGGAGTTAACAAGATAATAAAATCCATTTAATCGTATTAAATCCAAGTTTCAAATATTCAAATGCGAAGTGTTTAAAATTTTGGATCGTTGTATTCTCCCACACTTAAAACATTTCACCCTCGAAATTCCAACACAACCAACACACAATAGAAATAAGCACAGATAAAAAATTAATGGTATTCACATTCATAAACAAAAAATGCTCACAGTTTACTTAGTTTCAAAAACCTCTCACTACACAAGGACGATATGTAATATACTAAGCGTACCTTATGCTCAATAGCCTTAGGTTATTACTTTGACTATTATTCAAGCTACCTAAGAACAAATGAAGAATCTTTCCCCAAACTCTGCATAAGCCAAAAGACCATGGTATACATACTTACATACCCGAGCTCATATTATACTATGGATCACCCATACGCAATATCAAATCCAATCACTTGCTCGATCACATAAATTTCACTTCCAAACTACATAGATTACTTGACCTCTCTAGTGCGGACCCCGATCAGGTTCCTTGATTAAAAATCTCTGTTTTTCTTATTTAGCCATATACTACGATAGAAAACCTCGTGAAAAAATCCATTTCAAGTGTTCGTTGTCAAGAATCAAGTGAATTTTTTTTGCTCGAATCGATGTAAATAACCTAAAAACACATATTAGAATCCTGGATCATGAACTGTAATACAAATAAAATAATTTATGTACAACTTATGTATTTAATCCTATTGGTTTCTTAACTACACCAATTTCTTTATATATCACATTCATTTGCACAAATAATATGGTCTAATAACCGACTCAACCTTTTAATTTCTTTAACCGTCAGGTTAGGCAAGTAGCTAGAAAGAGCATGAAATTAGTATCTAAACTTATGCCTAGTGCCTACTTTCATTAGACAACCCTAAGTTAAAGACATTTATTAGCTGGCCCAATAACCTCGAACGTCCTACTTTACATAGATGTGCAATAGTTTAAAAGTTGTTTAAACTTAACTATCTCCTCAATTCAAGAGTTACAAAAACTCGTCTTTATATTTCGATATCAAATTTCTTTAAAGAAAACTTTAGAACTAAACATCTAGGTTTTATTATAAAACATTTAAATAATAATATGTACATATACCTTTATATGTCAAATCTTATTTTCGAGATTAAATCAAAATCTGTTTTACTGAAACTACTATGTAGTAAACTATTTTTGGTAGCATCTCCCACTTTGAAACCTGAAAATGAACGTCGATGATGTTGCAGCCATCACCAAAATAATTTTCAAATGATATATGTGAGTTCAGTACATTTAAATCATGCTTTTAGGACTTAAAAATCATTTTCAAAGCAATATCAAATAATTCATATAATATTACTAAGTATCACGATCTCAATTTCATAAATCAATTTCCTAGACATTTTCTTTAAAATCCACAAAAGACATGTGAATCGATCGAATAACACCAAAATTATACAAGGAAATAGGTCTTATTAAGTCAAACAATACATCCCCTTAATACGAAGGGTAATACTCACGAGAAGTGTTTACCAATCTAACACCTCCCTTACCCTTTTTAGCCATTCTCGAACTAGCTAACGTAAATATACTTTATTTTCGAATTAACTCGTTGATTCTGAGAGCATTCTTGAACTCGAACAAATCTAAAAGCACTTTTCAAAATATAAGTATTCACAAATAATTTCAAATAATACTACTATTATTTTCTAAAATCTTGAAAACCATTTTTTATAGATACCGGATTTATGTTCTTAAAATATTAGTTTGAATCCTCTTCGTTTATAAACCATATTTTATAAATCGCTTTCTTATATAAAATTATTTTGCAAGTATTCGTACCTTAAATAACGTATCCTTTCTTGAGGTTAGAATAACTTTTTTTTTATTAGAGTTTGCTTTTAATCCAACATTATCACCTAATGCCTTGTAGTCAGAATGTGAAACTCAATTCATAATGTATTTATTCCAATGCATTAATAAACTACTGTCTACATAACCCATGTAGTAAAAAGGTAAAACTGCTCATAAACTGGTTGAGCATGACAAATCAATTTACATTTACAAATGATAACAATAGTCTTAAACAGGCTTAGTAAGACAAAGATAATCAGTTAGGGTTAAGAATGACCATCGATGATCCCTATATTAATTAGACTGCACTTACAGTTCATATTTATATATAAGAAATTCGTATATGCTCTCATATGTATAATACTCTCAACTCCTTCTAGGGCATCGCTTACCATATTTCTAATGAGCTATGTCCAACCGAAGGGAAGGTTCTTTGTAATGATCCGATTTTTCAACACCCGAAAATCGACATCGTTACATTTGGTATCAGAGCAGGTTTTAATTTTAATCCCTAATTCAGTTTCCACACAACAATGATAATAAATTTAACTTTATCACTTCCTAACAACCAAGCAACCCTATATGACTATAATAATTTACAGAAATTATTTCTTCTATATACAAAAATTATTTTCTGTAAATTATTTTAGTCATATAGGGTTGCTTGGTTGTTAGGATGTGATAATATTAAATTATTATCATTGTTGTGTGGAAATTGAACTAGGGATTAAAATTAAAACCTGCTATGATATCAAATGTAATGATGTCGATTTTCGGGTGTAAAAAAATCAGGTAGTTACAATGTATACAAAAATAATTTGCTGAAAAATCGGGTCGTTACATTCTTGCTTAACCTTCAGGTTTGGTACAAAGTGTAACGACTAGCCTTTTTAATCCCCAAATGTCGACATTAATACATCAACGACATTCAAGTATCGAGCATCCAAGTGTTAGAAAGATAGATTGTTAGGGTAAATAAAAAAAGAAAAGGAATAAGGATGAGGAACACAATATTAGAATCTCACACGTGGAACAAAAATATATAAAATCTCAGGAAAGCTTTATCAAAAACGAAACTTTAATATACATATAACAATCGGACCAAACTAACTTATCATCTGCCTAGCCAGTTATAACAACATGTCCTCACAAATGCTGATAGATACAAATCAGAAAATAAATTCGTGAATAGGTCTTAGAGACATCTAGCTTATCTTCTGGAGCTCTAAAGCATCCTGTTAAATTTAGAAATATACTCAGGGTTGACCCAAGCATTATAAGAAAATAACACTCGGATCTGTATGGTAAACTAGCATGAGATACTCAAATCAAATGGATTTTTATACTTATAAAACCCTTCAAAAATAAAGGTATCCCATAAGATTGGGTCACAAATAAACAAGGATGGGTTTTTACCTTATGATAACCGAACAACTTCTATTAGAAAACCCAACAATATTATAATAATGTCTATGGTGTGAAATGTAAATAATTAAGTACCTATGATGCATCTGAGGGTACATCACTGCAATAATAGGTATGCAATTAAAATCACTAAGAAGCGTTCGCTAATTATGTAGGATTCCAAGGAGGTGCCCTCATTTCTTCAAGAATGGTCTTCCCATATAAGGATCAGAGCCATCCTTTTCAAGCAATATACATCTCTAGCTGATGTACATAGGAAATACATAGTTGGCCACAACATAAGGACAAGTGAAGCACTCACGCATGCATAACTATAGGTATCTCTAGCGTAGAGTTTTCCTGCACCTTTGGGTTAGTTAGACCCCTGGTCCACACATCCTATCTCTGATTTTAGTCATATCTGCTAGTGAGTATATGTTCGACATTTCAGCACATGAGCCACAACTCGAACAGATCTCAACACATGAGTCCTAACTCGAACAGATCTTAAAACTATACATGGATACCTATATTTCAATAGATCTTAGAACCACACATGGATTCCTATATCTTAAAAGATCTTAGAATCATACATGGGTTCCCACATCTCAATATATTTTAAAATCATAAAAAACTACATGTGTTCAAGCATCTCAAACAGATCTCAATTCTTTTCATAGATTCTAGCATCTCGAACCAATTATGAACCTCTTCCAAAGCATAGAATGTGTACATGGTTTTGGAGTAGTTACATTTTGAGTCATCTCATATAAGTATACACCCCAGCTTATCGGACGCTCCAAAAACAATCGATCGATTTTCGGTAAATCCAACTCTTGTTCTTTTGAAAATAAAAAGACAATACGTAAGCATAGAGACCACCTCCTAATCGGACATGGTCGGATTTCCTTATTATTTGTCCTAAAAGAGAAATACGAGTTTATATGTATGATATAGCATCACCGAAGATAAGTGTACCATATAATTCCCATGCTTTAATAGATATTTCCGGAGTTATACTTTGGCCAATTTTAACAATAATGGGAATAATCACATAATTAAAACTAAGTCTTGTATGCTTTTGATGCAGCGGATTAATCACAAATCGATGTAAATCGATGAAAGTAGTACTTGGTGGATTGAATATACCGTAATGCCCAAATCCGTTAATCCAAAGATGCCGGATTCTAGCTATCTTTGTCTCGTTGATCGCGCACGATACCGAGAAACAAAGATCTACGATTCTTCGTACGTTGATCTAGCGCACTAGATTCCGTGAATCGGCTTCAACAAACGTGGATTCGAGCGCACTCGAATGACGTAAGTGGAGATAGGAGATTACACTCAACTACCAATTAGAGAAGAAAGCACAAAGCAATCAACAAGAAATTTTATTTCAAAATCAACCCCCCAAAAAGTTACAACACACTCCCTATTTATAACCTTTTCTCAACACAGCTTCTTAAGTCGTTGCCGACTCACGACTCATCCCTAACACACATTCGTCCGACTCACCTACAGGCCGACGTTCGACTCAGCAGATACACCGACTCATATATACACATAACCGAGACAACTCTTAAGTCGGCACCGACTTAACATGAAGCGACTCAGAAACTACAAACACACATCCTTCTACCGACTCAACTTCATGCCGACTCACGACCTATGGAGTAACCGACTCAAGAAAATACACTACACAGACACATTGCGGCATAACTCCTTAACGACTCAATTAGGTCGACTCATCATGAGTCGTAACTCGTTGACTCGGCACCATTTTCTCTCTGTATCCAGTTATCCCTTCTTTCAGTCTTTCCTTAGGTCGTTGCCGACCTACTTCCGATGCCTTGTTAACTCGGGCTAACTTCCCCCATGGCTTGTTAGATCGTGGCCATCCTTCCTTAGCTCGGAAACGACTCAAGCTTTCATTGAGTCGTGGACGACTCATCAAACTACACCACAAGCTCATGCTTTCAGGAATTAAAGATTGCACAATTTCTTCTCTGGCCTTAGCTGCATCATCCTCCCCTGGTTGAGAAAAATTCGTCCTCGAATTTGTACATTCTTCTTCATCTGATTGTTTACCTCCGTAATATGGAACAAGATGTTTAACATTGAACACGTCAGACGTGTAAACATCTTCTGGCAGCTTCAACTTATAAGCATTTTCATTAATTTTCTTCACAATTTCAATTGGACCAATTTTCCGCGCCTTCAACTTGTTATAAGTACCCACTGGAAATCGATCCTTCGTCAATACAGCATAAACCAAATCACCTTCCTTAAATTCAACACTCCGTCGTTTCAAATCAGCAGCCCGCTTATACTTCTCATTTGACTTTTCTAATCGTTCTTGAACAATCTTATGACATTCCGTCAACCCGTCAACAAAGTCTACAGCTCGTTTAACCGTCCCCTTCAGTTGTGGTACTACTGCCAAATCCAACGGTCCCCTGGGTAAATTTGAATATACAATCTGGAATGGACTGAATCCCGTGCTACGATTCACTGCATGATTATGAGCAAACTCTGCCTGGCATAACTTCATGTCCCAACTTTTCAGATTATCTTTCACCAAACATCGCAACAAATTTCCCAATGATCTGTTCACAACTTCGGTTTGACCATCTGTCTGCGGATGATACGCGCTGCTAAAGTTCAACTTCGTTCCCATCATCTTCCACAAACTTAACCAAAAGTGACTCAAAAAACGAGTATCTCTATCCGACACAATAGACTCTGGCAATCCATGAAGTCGATAGATCTCCTTGAAAAATAACTGAGCAACACGAACAGCATCCGTCGTCTTCTTGCAAGCAATAAAATGTGCCATTTTAGAAAATCTGTCAACCACTACATATATAGAATCATTACCACGCTGCGTTCTCGGCAATCCCAATACAAAGTCCATACTCACATCAACCCATGGTCTAGCCGGTACAGGCAACGGTATATACAACCCAGCATTGGTCGCGGTTCCTTTTGAAACTTGGCAAATATGACATCGCTCCACAAACCTTCCCACTTCTTTCCTCATCGACGGCCAAAAGTAAGACTGTGAAATCAATTGCAAAGTACGATCACGGCCCACATGCCCTTCCTCGTGTAACTCCTTGATAATTTTCAATCTGAAGCTACAATCCGGTATGCATAAACGATTCCCTTTAAACAGAAAACCATCTACCAATATAAACTCGTCAGCACTTCCTTCCTTTACCTTTTCAACAAATTTCACAAAATAAGGATCTTCTTCAATCAGCTCTAGCAATAGCTCAAAACCTGTCACTTCCACTTTCATTGTTGTCAACAAATGACTCCTCCGACTTAAAGCATCAGCCACACGATTCGTCACCCCTGACTTATGTTTGACAACAAAAGTAAACTGTTGTAAATAAGCGATCCATGATGCATGTCTCGCTGAAATTTTATCCTGCCCCTGCAAATGCTTCAACGCTTCATGATCAGTAAAGAACAAACTCTTTCTGAAATAGATAATGCCTCCAATGTTTAACAGCTTGCACAACAGCATAAAACTCAACATCGTATGTACTATATCTCATCTTGGCCCCTGACAACTTCTCACTAAAATATGCAATAGGCCTTCCACACTGACTCAGCACTCCTCCAATCCCAACCTTTGATGCATCAGTATGTAGCTCAAACAACAACTGAAAATCAGGTAAAACAAGAATCGGTGCTGTCGTCAATAGTTCCTTGATCTTCTCAAAAGCAACTCCCGCTTCCTCTGACCATACAAACTGTTTCCCTTCATGCAATCAGTAACTGGAGCCATCACGCTACTGAAGTGTGGAATGAATCTCCGGTAGAATGACGCTAGCCCATGAAAACTTCTCACTTCCGTAATTGTCTTTGGCTGTGGCCAATTCCTGACTGCTTCAACTTTATTCTGATCAACTTGAATACCTTCTCCTGAAACAACATAACCCAGAAATAAAACACTTCTTGTCATAAACACACATTTCTTCGTAGCAGCATAAAATTGTTCTTCACGAAGAATAATCAACACTTCCCTCAAATGTAGAACATGCTCCTCCATACTCCTTCTATATATCAGAATATCATCGAAATAAACCACCACGAACTTCCCAATGAATGGTTTAAAGATTTGATTCATTACCTGCATGAATGTACTAGGTGCATTTGATAAACCAAATGGCATAACCAACCATTCGTATAACCCCTCTCTCGTCTTGAAAGCTGTCTTCCATTCGTCTCCCGGTCTAATTCGAATCTGGTGATAACCACTCTTCAAATCAATCTTCGAAAATATAGTTGCCCCACTCAACTGGTCTAATAAATCATCCAACCTCGGCATAGGAAATCTATAGCGGACAGTGATCTTGTTCAAAGCTCTACTATCTGTACACATTCTCCACGTCCCATCCTTCTTGGGTACCAATAAAGCTGGCACAACACATGGACTCAGACTCTCCTGTACACGTCCCTGTTCAAGCAACTCTTCCACCTGCCTCCTCAACTCTTCATGTTCCTTCGGACTCATTCGATAATGTGGTCTATGTGGTAATACTGCTCCCGGAACAAGATCGATCTGATGTTGAATGTCTCTCAGCGGCGGTAACTCCTTGGGCAACTCCTCTGGAAATACATCCTCAAATTCTTTCAAAACTGGCTTTGCTTCTTCTGGAATTTCAACTTCTTCACCACAATCTCGCCCAATCAACAAAAAGACTTCAGGCTCCTCTTCAACTTCTTTAACAAACTCCTTCAAAGATAATAAAGTTTTCAGCTCTTCAATTTCTTCCAGCTTGCTCTCCTTCTGTTGTTGCTTCTTGGGAACCAAAGTGATTTTAGTACCCTCGAACATGAAACTGTAACTATTGGCACGACCATCATGTTGAACTGCTCTATCAAACTGCCATGGTCTGCCCAACAACAGATGACACACGTCCATATCCACTACATCACACCAGATTTCGTCTTTGTATTTCTTCCCAATAGAAAAATTAACACAAGCCCTTCGACACACCTTCACTTCACCACCCTTCCTTAACCATGCGAGCTTGTACGGTTTAGGATGCTTCTCAGTTTTCAAGTTCAACTTCTTCACAGCCTCGGTAGAAATAATATTATCGCAACTTCCAGCATCAATAACGAACTTGCAAACTTTTTCCAGAATAGTGCATGTCGACTGAAAAATATTGCTTCTCAACCAACTACAATCCTCCTCTTGCTGTGGTGTAAGACATGACCTCCTCATCATAAGATTACAACCTTCATCTCCAGACAATTCTTCTTCCTCCTCAACATAAGGTGTATTTGAACATTCTGCCTCCTCATCATCATCCTCCTCAACTTCTGCAACCATTGCTCTCTTCTTCGGCTTCGGACATTCATTGCTTTTATGACCCAACTCCTGACAATTATAACATTTGAAACCACTGGTAACCTTCGCCTTCTCAGCCTCCTTCACAACTGGCTTTGTAACAGATTTAGGAACATTAGAACTTCCACCAACACCCCTTGCTTGATTATTGGAATTAGTAAACACACCACCTCCACGCCTTCCTTGCTTCTCCCAAGCCAACGCTTTCTGTTGTGCCTCTGCCACGGATCTAGGATCAAACATATTAACCATATCCTGGATCTGCATTCTCAATCCCCCAATGAATCTAGCAGTTAGCTGTTCTTCCGTTTCCATAATATCATTCCTGGCAATGAGTTGGTAAAATTCATCAGCATAATCATTAACAGATTTCGTCCCTTGCCTCAGATTCTGCAACCTCTGGTACATAAGTGACTGATAGTTGTAAGGTAAGAAAGTAGATCTCATCAATTTCTTCATCTTCTCCCAAGATTCTATCTTTGACTTCCCCATTCTTTCCCTGGTAAGTTTAGTTTGCTGCCACCACGCCAAAACTCTCCCCCTCAACCTAGTAGCAACCAACTTTACTCTCCTATGCTCAGGAACTTCCTTGAAATCAAAGATCTCTTCAACATTTGATACCCAATCAAGAAATTCTTCTGCTACCATCCCTCCTTTAAATTCTGGAATTTCCATCTTCATACCCGATTCCCATCGACGATCATCTTCAGCATCCCGATAAGAATTTCGAACTTGGTCTCGATCTCGATAATGAATACTAGCTCTATCACCCTCTTCATCAAAATCAAAAGTACGCCTACATCGATCTCGACCATTATCATCTCTTCGTTCATGCATGCTTCTTTGACTATGTCTCTCTTCCTCTCTATATGCTTCATTGTCAAATTCACGTCGACTTCTTCTCTCTTCATGTGCATAGTCATGATGATCTCTTGTGATGAAATTGATGTTTCTCTTCTATCTCTACAAGAATGTGGTGATACCCTCCTCGCTTCCGTAACCGATGGCGAAACTCGGTTTCCTCCATGGTTCGAGTTTGGTGATCTCCTCCTTTGATTCAAATCATTCATCAACTTCTCTAACTTTCCAATGCCTTCATCAAATTTCTCATTAATACGTTGTTCCATAAGCTCGGCTTCTTCTCTTCGATATAAAGCTTCAACGTTTTGATGACGATTAGCTCTTCTAGGTGGCATGATTCAAACTCACAAACTTTCAACAAATCGATACCAAAGTGATGCTTCAACTTCACATACAACTTCATAAGGCTCGGCCTAACTCCTTAGCTCGAAACAAGCTTCCAATTCCTTCCTAGGCTCGGCTACTTCACTAGTATGCACGGCCTACTTCAAATTCAAACACTTTCAACACTTTGATCCAAAATGGAATGGATCGAAAGTTCTCCTCTTGTTGCAACTTCAATATGAACACGATGAACAACTTCAAACTTCAACACTTTGCTCCAAGACCCGATTTAGGTATAATTGGCTAAAACAAGCTTTGATACCAAAACTGACGCAGCGGATTAATCACAAATCGATGTAAATCGATGAAAGTAGTACTTGGTGGATTGAAGATACCGTAATGCCCAAATCCGTTGATCCAAAGATGCCGGATTCTAGCTATCTTCGTCTCGTTGATCGCGCACGATACCGAGAAACAAAGATCTACGATTCTTCGTACGTTGATCTAGCGCACTAGATTCCGTGAATCGGCTTCAACAAACGTGGATTCGAGCGCACTCGAATGACGTAAGTGGAGATAGGATATTACACTCAACTACCAATCAGAGAAGAAAGCACAAAGCAATCAACAAGAAATTTTATTTCAAAATCAACCCCCCAAAAAGTTACAACACACTCCCTATTTATAACCTTTTCTCAACACAGCTTCTTAAGTCGTTGCCGACTCACGACTCATCCCTAACACACATTCGTCCGACTCACCTACAGGCCGACCTTCGACTCAGCAGATACACCGACTCATATATACACATAACCGAGACAACTCTTAAGTCGGCACCGACTTAACATGAAGCGACTCAGAAACTACAAACACACATCCTTCTACCGACTCAACTTCATGCCGACTCACGACCTATGGAGTAACCGACTCAAGAAAATACACTACACAGACACATTGCGGCATAACTCCTTAACGACTCAATTAGGTCGACTCATCATGAGTCGTAACTCGTTGACTCGGCACCATTTTCTCTCTGTATCCAGTTATCCCTTCTTTCAGTCTTTCCTTAGGTTGTTGCCGACCTACTTCCGATGCCTTGTTAACTCGGGCTAACTTCCCCCATGGCTTGTTAGATCGTGGCCATCCTTCCTTAGCTCGGAAACGACTCAATCTTTCATCGAGTCGTGGACGACTCATCAAACTACACCACAAGCTCATGCTTTCAGGAATTAAAGATTGCACAATTTCTCCTCTGGCCTTAGCTGCATCAGCTTTCCATATGCAAGTAACACTTAAAGCATGATCGATACACACAAGCATGATCAAGTCATATAAACGATTTCTATTCTCTTTTTTAATTAATTAATTCTTTATTAATTATAACTTCACTTTTATTAATAAAACTCCTTTTTACTCTATAAACTTCTTTATTAGTGAAACTTCACTTTTTCATTAAACTCCATTATTCATTTCTATACATATCAATGCTCTCAAAAATATTCATATACTAATCTCAATGGTACATGTATATTCACGAATCAATAACAATTTAAACTCAGTCAAAGAGGTTAAAAATGAACGTCGCTCAAACATTGTTACATAAATCCTTTCTCTCTTTTATACTTTAAAACTTATACTTTTCTATCTTTTTCCAAAGATTCCATACTTATCATTATCTTAAAATTTTAATATTAATGATCTAAGTATTTTCCAAAATTATTTAACAATATTTTAGCACTTTAAAGCACCATTCAAGGGTCTAAAAACTAATGTTACTAAAACATTATTTACAATAAACCTAAAACACTTCACTTAATCATAATCTTTAAAGCTCTCTTTTAAAGATTATTTTACTTTTCAAAAGTATAATTAAATGGGTTAAAAGCAAATTGTTTCTTAAAAATTATTATTGTAAACCCAAAATCACTTTTATACCTGTCATCAAATTCGGAAATATCCATTTAAAGATATGAGTACATCCTCGCTTCTTATAGAAGGCAATATACTTATTTAACTATTTTTACGCAACCATTCATGATAAATTAAGTGTTATAATCCAATAGACCTCTTTAAAATACTTATAGTATGGTTTAAAACACTTGCTTAAAATATTACTTAAAATATCATTTAAAATATCAAATTTATAATTTATTTAAAAATCATAAAACAATTTTTATAATTTAAAACCCTTACTTAAACCTATAATAAATGTTTATAAAATCATATTCAAACTTCAAAACTCCTTTCAAAATACTTTAATACCTACAAACTCCTTAAAAAAATTTAGAAAAATATCTAAATATCCAACATTTTATACTATATTAAAAAAGAATTTTCAAAATACATTTATAGCGACCTTTTCGCTATACAAAAATTATGCAACTTCGTTTGAAATTTTCCAAACCAATTCCTTTAGGTCAAACACACCCAACCAAGCTTAAAGAACAACTAATTATATATTTTCATAATATATTCACATTTGAACCAATCTAACATGTGTGAAATACAGGGAATTTGAAAGCATGTTTATAGCGACAATTTTGCTTCAAGCATTCACAAAATTTTCCAACTTTATCCAACAACAATATCAAACATGTAAACAACTCTGGGTTATGCGACATGTTATAAAGGGTTAAAAGAGAGATTATACTACATATATTACTATCACTTGATTTCAAAAGCAAGAAGCGGTGTAAAAATAATAACTTGCATTGTTATCTATTTTTATTTAAGTTTTGCACAACAATAATTATACACATAACATATAAAAATTATCTATTGAGCAAGCTCACTCAATCCTAAACCAATCCAAGATGTAGATAACCCCAATATGAATGCAATGGCGAAGATGGCATCTTGATCTGACCTCGTATGCAAAATTACGAATTTTATAAGAATTTGGATTGAAAACTCAATTAATTAAAATAATTAACTCACCGATCACTTTACTTTACCTCTCATCATCCACTAATGTTTCTCCTCTTATTCCTACTTCTTCTACCTGTACATGCATGAGATGCAACCTAATAGTCATGCACGTCTTTACCATGATACAGAGCTCCAGTCAACGGATTGACGAACGAATTTCTCCATCATGTCACACTTCCTCTCCTCTTCTCATCAGACTACACCATTTCCTACTCGAATGATCGAAACAAAATGCAACATGTATCCCGTCATCACTATACAAAATTTCGCATATCACCTTGGTGCATCGCAGCTCCTCTGACCAACGTCTACTCACTTCTCTTCGCTCCCCTAGTTCAACCAGGCCATCAATTTCACCTTTGACACTTCCCTCTACATCATGGCAGCCACCACCATAAAATGAGAGCCAAATGTCGAGGCTCACTATCCATAGCTACATCACTCCAAACTTCCGCTACAAACACACTTTGTAATACCCCATATTTTTGCTATCATTATTTAGGACATATAGTTAGATAAATAAAATAAAATAATGTGTTGATTATGGTATTGAGATTTGATTTAATTAAGGTGTAGCCATCCCATTTAACCAATGAATTAAAAGAAGAGTTTAAAATGAAATCTAGGAGGGGTATAATAGGAAAGAGGCCATTATTATAACCTCAAAACTTGGCTATGTATTCCTCTATAAACGTTCATTTTATTTTTCAAATTTAAAAGCATAAGGTCGGCCACCATTAACAAGGAAAAAGGGAAAAAGATAAAGAAAAACTAGGAAGAAGCTTAAGCAAATCAAATCCATTCACATCTCAATATCTTTAATCACAAAAGCCAAGGCGAATAATGTTTACATCCCTCTTTTGATTTGTTTTCATTTTTAAGGATAAATCCAAAATGATTTGAAATGATTTGTTATGTTTTTGAATGATGAAATGATTATATATACTTGTTGATGATTTATTCATATTCATATTGATTTTATGATATGTTTTGAAAATCCTATTAAATAACATCTAAATGCCTTGTGAATTTTTATGAAGATCAAACATTTCAGAGATGAGTTTTCATTTTCAGAATTTTTTGAATTTTTATGGAATTTATATGAATTTTCTAGTAAAGAAAGTGTTATTTGGGTTATAATTATTTGCGGGTAAATAATAAAAGGTTTGGGTCTGAAATTTTTATATGTTAGAAAACATATTAAAATAGATTTTCTGGAATTTTTCTAGATTTTTCCTAAGTGTTTTAATAGGTATATAAAATTATTTAAGGTACGGGACTTAAATGTTTTATATATTTTAAAAAGAGAAGGGGCTCTTTGAAAATAATTTGAAATTGTTATTTCTCGAAATTGGCAACAATTTTTAAAAGTAAAATGACAACCAATCAAATTTAGACAAACAAGGCAAGTTAGGTAAAGAAGAAATAGTTCAAAAGTACAAATAAATTTGTTTTTCACTGTTTCGACGCTTTCAGCACAAGTTCTGCCTCTATTCCTTCACCTCTGACACAGTTGAAACTAACAGACATGGTATCTGGGAACTAGTACATAGTGAATTGGGTGCGGCTGAAAGGTATTAGGTCGAAACTATGGGGTTCCGTAGGTGTTGAAGCATTACTTTGATTTGAAAGGAAAGTGCGCCTACTTGCTTTCGACTAAAATGCTTTCGAATTGGTAGCTTTTGACGAAGTCAAATGGTTTAAAGGAAGTGGTTTAGATTGGGTTGGGCATTCATTTTAAAATAAATGATTTCGACTAATCGAAGCCTTTTTGCAACCGCCTTTTTACCTTTTGAACCAAAGGGTTTCGAGTGGTATTGTTTTGTTTTAAAATCTGCCCACATCTCCAATGCTTTTGAAGGGATGGTTTCGATACCATCACTTCTTTACTTAGGAAGATTTTTGAAAGGTAGTCTTTCAACTTAAATGGTTTAATGACCCTTTTTACTCAATTGAAGTATAACGAAAATGGTTTCGAAAGAGCCAGTTTTTAATGGTTTCGAAAGAGCCAGTTTTGAATGGTTTTTAAAAGTTTTCTCCACATGTTTTGAATTGAACCCAAGTGCATTTGAAAGGTTTATGTTTATCATGGTTTGATGCTTTCAAAAGGTTCTAAGGAAGGATTTCCAATGGTTTCGAAGGGGTGGTTCCTAGTGGTTCTGAAGGAGTCGAAAAATGTGGTTTTCAGGTTGTTTCAAAAGGGTTAAGAGAAAATGTTTTTCCAAAGGTTTCGAAAGGCTATGTTAAGGGTTTTAAAGAAAGATGTCTATGGTTTTATAGCTTTCAAAAGGAAGGTTTCCAGTAGTTTCGAAAGGGTTTTGAGAATGCTTCGAAAGGAAGGTTTTGGTCTTTCGGCCTAGATAAAATAAAGGGTTTTACTTGGTTTAGAAAAGAGCACTTTCAATGGATTTTAAAGGGTTACTTTCAATGGTTTTGAAAGGAGTTGATGCAGCCAAGGTTGAGATTAGGTCGCTTTCCATAGTTCGCTTAGCCTTAAGTCGCCAGTGACCTACCAAACCCCGAGCTAAAGATTCACGACCTAGGGAAGGTCACTCGCGAGTTACTGGGATAAGCAATCAGACATGCACGTGACCTAGCGAGTTAACCAAGCCTTCCTTGAGTCGCGTGCGACCTACAGTACTGAAGGATGATGTGAGTTGCACAGTGGGAAGGACCCAACGACCTAACAAGCTAAAACTTGACGAACTACGACCTAAGATAGGCCGCTCAAGCCTTGAGTCGCTCCAATTCTTAAGCCGCATGAAGCAAGTTCCTTATGTCGTTTAAATGTTAGGTCGTGTGAAGATTTCCTAAAGCTGTTCTTGAGTCGCTGCTGCCGTATATTTTTAAGTCGCGGCCAAGTGTTATGTCGTTGAGTCGCGTGTTGTTAGGTCGCGGAATACTGTAAGTCGCGTACCAGTGTTGTGTTGTAAGTAGTTAGGTCGCTAACGACCTTGGTTAAGTCGTAGGTCGCCTGACGACCTAAGGGTCTGGTGTTGTAAATGCTATAAATAGGCATGGACGGGTCAGTTGTAAGGTTGTTGATTTTGGAATAAAACTTTTGTTTTGTAAGCTTTGTGCTTTCACTAAATTGGTAGTTGAGTGTGATCTCCTATCTCCACTTTCGGTTATTTGAGTGCGCTCGAATCAACGATTGTTGAAGCCAATTCACGGTATCAAGTGCGCTTGATCAACGTTTGAAGAATTGTAGATCTTCTTTCACGGTATCGTGCGCGATCAACGTGTCGAAGATAGCTAGAATTCGGTATCTTTGTGATCAACGAATTTGGGCATTTCAGTATCTTCAATCCACCGTTTGCTACTTTTATCGTTTCATCTATTTTTCTGTAATTCCGCTGCATCATTATTGGTATCGGAGCTAGACTTAGCCAATCATAGCTAAGCCGAGTCTTGGAGCCAAGGAGTTTGAAGTTTGTTGTTCATCGTGTTCATCGTTTGTTGCAACAAGTTGGGTGTTTTTGATCCATTTCATTTTGGATCAAAGTTGGAAAGGTGTTTGAGTTTGAGCCGAGTTGGGTAGAGCCGTGCATCACTTTGTGAGAAGTATTTGAAACCGAGCTAGTGGTTGAGCGAGCTTGAGATAGGTTGCTCCAGACCAAACCGAGCTAAGTTTTGGTTGAGTTGAAGTTTTAATTTAAAATTTGTGAAGTTTTTGAAGTATTTGTGTTGATTCAATCATGCCGCCAAGAAGAGCTAACCGACATCAAAATGTGGAAGCGTTGTATCGAAGGGAAGAAGCCGGCAGATGGAACAACGCATTAATGAGAAGTTTGATGAAAGCATTGGAAAGCTAGAGAAGTTGATGATTGATATGACTCAAATTCAAAGGAGGAGATCACCAGTCTCGAACCATGGAGGAAACCGAGTTTCTCCATCGGTTACGGAAGCGAGGAGGGTATCACCGCAATCTTTTAGGGAAGGAAGAGAAACATCAATTTCATCAAGGAGAGATCACCATGACTATGGACATGAAGAGAGGAGAACTCCACGAGAATTTGAAAATGAGCCATATAGAGATGAAGAGAGACATAGTAGAAGAGAGATGCGTGATCGAAGGGATGTTGATGGTCGAGATCTATATAGATGTACATTTGATTTTGATGAAGAGGGTGATAGAGCTAGCATTCATTATCGAGATCGAGACCAAGTTCGAAATTCATATCGGGATGTAGATGATGATCGACGATGGGAGTCGGGTATGAAGATGGAAATTCCAGAATTCAAGGGTGGAATGGTAGCAGAAGAATTTTTGGATTGGTTGTCTAATGTTGAAGAGATCTTTGATTTCAAAGAGGTTTCGAAAAATCGTCGAGTGAAGTTGGTTGCTACTAGGTTGAGGGGGAGAGCTATGGCGTGGTGGCAGCAAACCAAACTTACACGAGAACGGATGGGGAAGTCGAAGATTGAATCATGGGAGAAGATGAAGAAACTGATGAAAGCTACATTTTTACCTTACAATTATCAGTCGCTCATGTATCAAAGGTTGCAGAATCTGAGGCAAGGGACGAAGACTGTTAATGATTATGCTGATGAATTTTATCAACCGATTACTCGAAATGACATTATGGAGATAGAGGAACAATTGACTGCTAGGTTTGTTGTAGGGTTGAGAATGCAGATTCAAGACATGGTTAATAGTTTGATCCTAGGTCTGTAGCTGAAGCACATCAGAAAGCGTTGGCTTGGGAGAAGCAGGGAAGACGTGGAGGTGGTGTGTTTACAAGCTCCAATATTCAGAACAAAGGAGCTAGTGGGAGTTCCAATGTTTCGAAAACTGTCAGTAGACCAGTTGTGAATGAAGTTGCGAAGGCGAAGGTCAACAACAGTTTCAAATGTTATAATTGCCAGGAGGCGGGTCACAAGAGTAATGAATGTCCGAAGACGAAGAAACGAACTATGATTGCTGAAGTTGGAGGTGAGGATGTTGGTGAAGGTTATTCTAATCTAGTTGAGGAGGATGAACAGGATGTTGCGTCAGGAGATGAAGGATGTAATCTAATGATGAGGAGGTCTTGTTTAATACCGAAACAGGAAGAAGAAGCTAGTTGGTTGAGGAGTAACATCTTTAAGTCGACCTGCACTATTCTGGGAAAAGTTTATAAATTTGTGATTGATGCAGGAAGTTGTGGCAATATTATTTCTACTGAAGCCGTGAGGAAGTTGAATTTGAAGACGGAGAAGCATCCAAATCCTTACAAGTTAGCATGGTTGAGAAAAGGAGGAGAGGTGAAGGTGGACAAGCGAGTTCATGTTCCATTTTCTATTGGGAAGAAATATATAGACGAGATTTGGTGTGATGTAGTCGAGATGGATGTTTGTCACTTGCTTTTGGGAAGACCATGGCAGTATGATCGAGCAGTGCAACATGACGGTCAGACCAATAGCTACAGCTTTATGTTTGAAGGTGTTAAGATCATTTTGGTTCCAAAGAAGAGACAGCAAGGAGAGAGAAAATCAGAGGAAATTGAGGAGCTGAAGACTTTGTTGACTTTGAAGGAATTCATCGAAGAATTAGAGGCGAGTCCAGAGGTGTTTTTGTTGATTGGACGTGAAGCTACTGAATCCGTTGAAATTCCAGAGGAAGTAAAACCGATATTGGAAGAATTCAGTGATGTGTTTCCAGAAGAGTTACCAAGGGAGCTACCGCCTTTGAGGGATATTCAACATCAGATTGATCTTGTGCCAGGGTCAATTTTACCTCACAGACCACATTACAAGATGAGTCCTAAGGAGAATGAGGAGTTGAGAAGGCAAGTGGAAGAGTTGTTAGAACAAGGGCGTGTTGAGGAGAGCTTGAGTCCTTGTGCAGTGCCAGCTTTATTAGTACCAAAGAAGGATGGTTCGTGGAGGATGTGCACAGACAGTCGGGCTCTAAACAAGATTACTGTGAGATACAGATTTCCCATACCGAGGTTTGATGATTTGATTGACTAGTTGAGTGGGACTGTTGTGTTTTCAAAGATTGACTTGAAGAGTGGATACCATCAGATTCGTATAAGACCGGGTGATGAGTGGAAGACTGCTTTTAAAACAAGGGAAGGTTTATACGAATGGCTGGTTATGCCATTTGGTTTATCGAATGCACCGAGTACTTTTATGAGAGTGATGAACTAGATTTTTAGATCATTCATTGGGAAGTTTGTAGTAGTTTACTTTGACGATATTTTGATCTATAGTGGGAGTATGGAAGAACATGTCCAACATTTGCATGAAGTACTGTTGATTCTACGACAGGAGAAATTTTATGCCGCAACAAAGAAGTGTGTGTTCATGACGCACAATGTTTTGTTTCTGGGTTATGTTCTGTCGAAGGAAGGTATTCAAGTGGATGAAAGTAAAGTGGAAGCTGTCAGAAGTTGGCCACAACCCAAGACAATTACTGAAGTAAGGAGATTTCATGGGTTGGTATCTTTTTATCGAAGATTCATTCCACATTTTAGCAGTGTAATGGCACCTGTAATCGATTGCATGAAAGGGAAGAAGTTTGCATGGTCAGAGGAAGCACGGGTTGCTTTTGAAAAGATCAAGACATTGTTGACGTCAGCACCAGTTCTAGTTTTACCGGATTTTCAGCTATTGTTTGAGTTACATACTGATGCTTCGAAGGTTGGGATTGGTGGGGTATTGAGTCAGAAAGGAAGGCCAGTTTCTTATTTCAGTGAGAAATTGTCTGGAGCCAAATTGAGATATAGTACTTATGATGTTGAGTTTTACGCAATTGTTCAAGCAGTGAAGCACTGGAGACATTATCTGTTTCAAAAGGAGTTTGTTCTTTATACGGATCATGAAGCTTTGAAGCATTTGCAAGGGCAGGACAAGATTTCAGCTAGGCACGCTTCATGGGTCGCGTATTTGCATCAGTTTACGTTTGTCGTGAAACACAAGTCAGGGGTGACGAATCGTGTAGCTGATGCTTTGAGCAGGAGGAATCATTTGTTGACAACAATGAAGGTTGAAGTGACAGGGTTTGAACTATTGCCAGAGTTGATTGAAGAAGATCCTTACTTTACAAAGTTTGTCGAGAAAGCCAAGGAGGGGGGTACTGATGAATTTGTGTTGATGGATAGATTCTTATTCAAGGGGAATCAATTATGCATACCAGAAGGAAGCTTGCGAATGAAGATTGTAAAGGAGTTACACGAAGAAGGCCATGTGGGTAGAGATCGTACATTGCATTTGATTTCTCAGTCTTATTTTTGGCCATCGATGAGGCGGGAAGTTGAGAGATTCGTGGAGAGATGTCATGTTTGTCAAGTTTCGGAAGGGACAGCTACAAATGCGGGATTGTATATGCCTTTACCTGTTCCTACAAAGCCGTGGGTAGATATAAGCATGGATTTTGTGTTGGGTTTGCCGAGGACTCAAAGGGGGAATGACTCTATATATGTGGTGGTGGACCGTTTTTCAAAGATGGTACATTTTATTGCTTGTAAGAAGATAGCAGATGCAGTACATGTGACACAGTTGTTTTTTAGAGAAATCTATCGTTTGCATGGTTTACCAGAATCTATAGTTTCCGACAGGGATACCAGATTTCTGAGTCATTTTTGCTAAGTTTGTGGAGGATGGTAGGAACGAAGCTGAATTTCAGTAATGCTTATCATCCGCAAACTGATGGACAGACGGAGGTTGTGAACAGATCGTTGGGAAATTTATTACGGTGTCTTGTGAAAGATAATATGAAGAGTTTGGATGTGAAGTTATGTCAAGCGGAGTTTGCTCATAATCATGCGGTGAATCGTAGTACGGGTTTCAGTCCATTTCAGATTGTATATTCAAGCTTGCCAAAAGGACCGTTGGATTTAACGATAGTGCCGCAACCGAAGGGAATAGTAAAACGAGCTGCTGATTTTGTTGAAGGTTTGACTGAATGCCATAAAATCGTTCAGAAACGATTGGAGAAGACAAATGAGAAGTATAAACGATCTGCAGATCTGAAGCGACGAAGTGTTGAATTTAATGAAGGAGATTTAGTATATGCTATACTAACGAAGGATCGTTTTCCAATGGGAACATATAATAAACTTAAAGCTCGAAAGATTGGTCCTGTAAAGATTGTGAAACAGATCAATGAAAACACTTATAGGTTGGAGCTACCGGAGGATGTGTACACTTCTGATGTGTTTAATGTTAAACATCTTATACCTTATTATGGAGATGGACAATCTAATGTGGAAGAACTTTTAAATTCGAGAACGAATTTTTCTCAACCAGGGGAGGATGATGCAGCCCAGGTTGAGATTAGGTCGCTTTCCATAATTCGCTCAGCCTTAAGTCGCCAGCAACCTACCAAACTCCGAGCTAAAGATTCACGACCTAGGGAAGGTCACTCGCGAGTTACTGAGATAAGCAATCAGACATGCACGTGACCTAGCGAGTTAACCAAGCCTTCCTTGAGTCTTGTGCGACCTACAGTACTAAATGATGATGTCAGTTGCGCAGTGGGAAGGACCCAACGACCTAACAAGCTAAAACTTGACGAACTATGACCTAAGATAGGCCGCTCAAGCCTTGAGTCTCTCTAGTTCTTAAGCCGCATGAAGCAAGTTCCTTATGTCGTTTAAATGTTAGGTCGCGTGAAGATTTCCTGAAGCTGTTCTTGAGTCGCTGCCGCCGTATGTTTTAAAGTCGCGGCCAAGTGTTATGTCGTTGAGTCGCGTGTTGTTAGGTCGCGGAATACTGTAAGTCACGTACCAGTGTTGTGTTGTAAGTAGTTAGGTCGCTAACGACCTTGGTTAAGTCGTAGGTCGCCTGACGATCTAAGGGTTTGGTGTTGTAAATGCTATAAATAGGCATGGACGGGTCAGTTGTAAGGTTGTTGATTTTGGATAAAACTTCTGTTTTGTAAGCTTTGTGATTTCATTAAATTGGTAGTTGAGTGTGATCTCCTATCTCCACTTTCGGTTATTCGAGTGCGCTCGAATCACCGATTGTTGAAGCCAATTCACGGTATCAAGTGCGCTTGATCAACGTTTGAAGAATTGTAGATCTTCTTTCACGGTATCGTGCGCGATCAACGTGTCGAAGATAGCTAGAATTCGATATCTTTGTGATCAACGAATTTGGGGATTTCAGTATCTTCAATCCACCGTTTGCTACTTTTATCGTTTCATCTATTTTTCCGTAATTCCGCTGCATCAGGAGTACTTTTAGTAGATTTGAAAGGGAACTTTTAAAAGTTAAATGTTTTCATCAAGTAGATTTGAGTAAAGTATATATAAAATGGCAAATTGATTTTGAGTAAAGCATAGAGATGATATATTTTCCTTGTTTGAGTTTGATTTAAAGGTTTTAAATCATTTTGAAAATGTTTTTAAGGAAAAGTTTGGGAAGGGATCCCTATATAAAATGGCTTAGATATTTGAATACCAGATGGGACAAGTATAGGGTCGTCCTATACATTAGCTATAGCCCCCGCTAATTTATTCCAAAATTCCAGTGCATAGGGATTTATCAAAAGTAAGACAAAAATTATGGATACACACAGAAAGGAATATATGTTTGTATACAGATAGGTTATTGGTGAGCCCGCAAAACCATTATGATCTAGTGACCTTAGGAGATGATAAGTTAAGGATAGACCGTCCTAAAAAGAAGTATTTAACATATAGTTATGGACAGGCTGTCCAGAAGTGGACTTCCTAACAGACGTTAGATAATATTAATTTTATTATGTGGCAGGCACGACTCATCCAAAGGTTAATACTTAGCTAAACAAAACTTATGTGTTTGAGCAGATAGTCCATTTATTACCTGATATATACATAATGATGCTTTATAGATATTTTAACTATTTTGGTTGTAGGAAAAGATTTACAAAAGATATATTTTAAAGAAATGTTAGTCAGCGAAAACCTGTTCCGCTAAGCAGCATGGTCTCACTTAACATAAAATATCAGAGATAAACAGTATTGTTCACACTAGGCTTTATGTTTGACTCAATGTTTTTGTTTCCCCTTAAACTCTTGGGTGCTCAAAATTGATTTGAGTAGGCTGAGGATTGAGGTTTTCAGGTTGTTGTCTTTTGACGAATAAAGCTTCCAGAGACAAGCAGGCGGCTGACGGATAGCTAATTAGGAGTTTCAGTTTATTCTGTTTTGGTTTTGTTGTGTATATTAAGTCAAATATGACTATATTGCTTTGATCATTTAGGGGGCATCAACATATGTTGCTCATGGTGTATTATTGTATATTATATTTTGTCATTGCATAGGAACGTTTTGGAATTATGTAACTTGGATATAAATGCTTGTATTGAGATGTAATCAGTAATTTTTTTTTGAAATCTGTGATTTGTTCATGTTCAAGTGCTTCTGATATTATGGATACCATTAGCATCACCACATTTTTTCACCAGAAGTTAATACTATAGATGACTGCAACATCTGTATCGCTTAGCTTTTGGCCTCCTGATTCGGGATGTTACAACTTGGTATCGGAACATAGGTTTATGAAAAATTTAACTAAAAATGGTTTTGATAACATAATCCTAAGGATTTAGAGTAATATTGAGGTATGTGATAATGTTATAGTTTGTATTTGCTATATATGAGTATACGCTTTATCTCTAGTCTCCTATCTCTGTTAGGTTATCTTTCTATATCTCATGAGGTTTGAATGCATATACGGATTGTAGAAGATGAAGAGCTAACCTAGGAATGGGAAGCACATATGGGAATGGCAGACCAAATACCAAGCGAACCCAAGGTTGGGCACAAGCAAAGAATGTGGGTGTTGGAGTCCCATAGGTCAGAATAGAAGCTAAGTATTAGTGTTTCATGAATATGGTGTAAGTGGATGTTGCTGCTAGAGTAATTTGAGGAGGAGTTTCAGAATTTTCAGTTGTCAACGATTATGCTAAGTTGAGTGGAGATCACATTAAGCTCGGAGGAAAGCCATTTATTTGAACCGATGATGCTATCGAGGTGGAAAACTAGTTGTTGCACTACGAAAGGACTTTTGCGGACTTAAGGCTCAATGATGAGAAAAAAGGAGGTTGGAATTTAGACAACTTCAGGGAGCTGCATTGTTTTGGTGGAATAATGTAACTGTGGAAGCGGATAAGGAGATTATGACCTGGACATAGTTCAAAAGGAGGTTCCAGGAGAGGTTCATCTCGGTTATGGCACAGTCTGTTTTGATTGGGAAGTTTTCTAAGCTAGAACAGGGAGGGATGACTACTCTATAGTATGCAAGTAGGTTTGAAGAGTTGGCCCGATATGGTTATGCTGCTATAGATACAGCGATAAAGAGGAATGAGAAGTTCATCAGGGGATTGAAGCCTAGGTTGGCCAAGGATACTTTACCGCATATCAGAGATCCCTGTGATGTGGTTGTGGAGATGACTTTGAGACAAGAGGATATGCTCGTTTGTCAAGAGAAGAATAAGGATAAGGAGGTCCTGGTTAGGCAGGGCTAGAAGAGGAAGTTCTTCCATAAGAAGGGTGCTCAGAAGGGTGGAGCAGCCAAGAGTGGAAAGTCCGAGGTGGCCGGTTTCAAGTGCAATATGATGGGTTATTTCGCCAATAAGTGTCGTACTGAGAAGGCTAAATAAGTGATCGGAAAGAAGAACTTTAGGTGCTTTAACTGCGATCAGATAGACCATTATAAGAACCAGTGCAAGGAGCCAGCTAAGGATGGAAAGGGAAAGGTGTATGCATTGGAGCTTGCTGCTTCGAAGCCAACAATTCAGAATAAAGGAAAGTTGATTTTGGGAGGTATGCTTCAGATCCTTGGTGTGTATGTTAGCATTCTATTTGATACTGGTGCATCACATTCTTTTATATCTAGATGTTTGATAGATAAGCTTAACCTATAACCCACATATTTAATTACTTCCTTTTGGGTTGCGAATCCGATAAGAGGGTATGCAACTCTAGGGTTGAGATGTGACCAGTTAGAGTTTGACCTGTTAGGTCACAATTTTGTTTGAAGTTTGCATGTGTTTGATTTTGTGGGGTTCAGAATTATTCTTGGGATGGATTGGTTAAGTGAGTGCGATGCTAGCATATTTTGCCAGGATAGAAAGATATCTTTTAACACTTTGATTATAGCGGCAGGATCGTTTATACCGTAGAAGGTTCTAGCGGTGAGGTGTATGCTTTGTTGAGTGTTATGGAATTGAATGATGAGTTGAGTCGGGTTTTTGTGGTTAGAGAATTCGCAGATGTTTTTGAGCCTGTAGTAGGATTGCCACCAAAGCGAGCCATTGAGTTTTGGATAGATTTCGTTCTAGGAGCAGAACCAGCGAGTAGGCCATCAAGCAGGATGACCCCTACAGAGATAAGGGTGTTGAAAGTGCAGTTGGTGGATTTGGAGGACAAGAAGTTTATCAGGCCAAGTAATTCACCTTAGGGTACATCAACAGTGTTTGCTAACAAGCCGAATGGATCTGTAACAACCCTGAATTTTGAACAATTTAAATTGAAAATATTTAATTAATTTTAAATATTTGAATGATGGTTTGAATTGAAATTCCCAATATAACTATGAATTTGACGATTAAATTTTAGAATTCAATCTATTGAAAGTTGGATTAAAATTTGAATTTGATTTTGGAGTTGAAATTGAATATTGAATTTGTATTTTAAATTCAAACTAATGACTTAGAAAAATAATTTGGATACAAGAATTATTATTTATCTAAATTTATAAATGGATGGTTAGTTTTAAATAACATTTTTCTTTTCTTTAAAATAAAAAGGAATAAAATTTTAATCAATACAAAATAAAGAAAGAAATACACATAGTTAAAAATGCAAACAACAAAATTTACAAAACAAAGTAAAGAAAATAATTATACAAAACAAAAAAATAAAAATAAAAAAAAATATATATAATATAACTAGTACAACTGCCTTACTTTGATCAGCTAAAAACACGCCATTACTTACGCCTTCAACCACGCCCTAAATCGTGCCCAAAAATGACGTCTCCCCTTCTCTTATATTCATTCGAAACCCTCTTCATTTCAGAGAAAAAAATGGCGACTTTTTTAAATTTTCGTTCGTCTTCCTTCAACAATGAGGGCTTTTCAAAATCTAAGGCTTTGGCTTCAATTTTGCTCGCGACCGCTTCAAGCAAGGTGAGTAATTAAATTTACTCACATCTAATTTAATCTTAATATAGGGTTTCTGCAAATTCGATGTTGATTTGATTTTGTGTTATCGGCCTTGAATTTCTGGTGTTTCGACTTCGGTCGTTTTGATTTCTGTTCGATGTTGATGATTTCTGATTTATTCATATCGAATAAGTTTGTTTTCTCGTCCGCGACTGCTCCAATTCGATGCTAAGGTGAGTGGTTAGCCACTCACATTTAATTCGAGTCAGTTTCAATGATTTCTGGCTTGTGTAAATTCTTGATTTTGGATGTTGCGATTCCTTGATTTATTTGGCTTTGATGATTTTGAACTGTTTGCATTTCAGTGTACTTATGTTCGATCACTAAGCACTTGTCATGTTGCACACTCTCTGTTGCACTGAGTCTTGATATCACTTGAACCATAGTGTAGTTGTTGTTGCTTTTGGTTCACTATTTGCATCACTGGTCTTTGATGTTTGGACATACCTGGACTTTGATATTGTTATGGTCTAGTTGGTTAGTCGAGTTGCCTACATGTGCTCTTGTAGTCGAGTCTGCATATGTGTATTTTGTAGCAGCTTGGTCTAGCACTTGTATTAAATCTGGATTCTTTTGGAGTCCAGTTCCATTCTGGTTTATGTTTTTGATCGCTGAGACAGTTTTGACTTGTTTCAGTTTGAAGATTTGTCTGGTTACAGAACTATTTCTTGTTCCTGGTCTTGATGGTGCACTGTCACACACACTATCATCTGGTTGCATTTGTCTTTGTTAGAATCTTGAAGTAGTCTTCACTGTTGCATTCTTTTGCTTCGAGCATGTTGTCTGCAGATGCTTGGTGCATTCATGTATATTGGTTCAGATTTGTACTGAACTTGTTTTTGTGTCTTTCTTCCATTTTCATCTGTGAATATTGTCGAGTCTGATTGTATAGCAGTTGTACATGTGTCTTGTGATCTTCATATATGAGTCCTTTGCATCCATATACTTGAGTCTTTGCCCTTTGGTCTGCATCATTGCTTGACCTGTTGCACTATTGTCGACACTGGGTTGCATACCTTATTGCATTCACTCCAAGTAAGTTGATTCTCTTAACCATATGCATCTGTAGTTATTTCACCTGTTGCACTTCATTGTGGTTTCATGTCTGTAGTTGTCTGCATTCACTCCAGATATTCTTCACTTTTGTCCATGCTGATACTGTATGCTTGCATATCCAAATTGCATATGTACTGTTCTTTGATGGCTGATCATTTGTATACATACATTCTTGTATGTATATATGTGTATGGCCACTGCATTCTGAAATCTTGAGTTTGGTTTGTCTACACTCACTACTGCCTTTGTAGTTGATCAATTTTGTTTGAACTGAATCATGCAGTTCCATTTTGTTGCATCTTTGAATTTTATTGTCTTGATGTTTTACTGCCATCATGTACAGTCTACTTTTGTGTTTACTACTCTATGTAGTAGCCTTACTTGTGCACTTGGTGTAGCAGTTTCAATGTTGCATTCATGTGTACATCATTTATCACTGGCTTGCATTGTTTTGGGTATGACTGCCTTTGTGCACTTGTTGTTGAACTGCAAGTTGCCTTAAACTTTGAATACTTGGTTTTGATTTGGCCTGACAGTGACATGTGTAGTTGTAGTGTTTCAGTTCTTAACTTATGTTGTTCAGTTGAGTTCGGCACTTACGTTGTCGTTGCTCGACTGTTTAGTTCCGAGGCCATTTGCTTGTTTCAACTGCAGATTCTATGTGCAGTTGTTTCTTGCTTTACTTTGATAATTGCAGTTTTCCCCTGTTTGGTTTGGGTCTGCACATCCATGGGCCTCCTCTGTTGCGTTATGCTTCCCCTGTGTTGCCATATCTTGGCTGCGTCTGGACTTACCTTTGGTTGATTGCATGTCCACTTCGTTGAAATACTTATTCCAGTGGACCATGCCTTGTGCACTTGGTCATTTTTGTTGCCCAGACTTTTTCTTGGTTTTGCTGTTAACCTTGGTTTACTGTTGCAGTTGTGTTGAGTCACTGACTTGACCTCTGCAGCTTTGATTTCTGATAGTATTCTCTGTTGTGATGATTTCACATGTTGTGGCGAGGCAGTGCACGCAAGCATGAACTGCAGCCACACAGTATCCACATTTTGAATTGATATTTGAACCTTCATTGATTTTGGTTCGTTGATTTTTTGAGTACATCATCACGATAGTGGCAAGGCAGTGCACGCAAGCGTGAACTACAACCACACGGTATTGTTTTATTGATATACTATTTTGTTTTGATTTATGATCTTTTGCGTATTTCATTACGATAGTGGCGAGGCAGTGCACGCAAGCGTGAACTGCAGCCACACAGAGTTAACATTTTAAATGTGGCGAGGCCATACACGCGTGCGTGTACTGCAGCCCTACTAGACTTGATGTTTTAAATGATGTTTTCTATTGATGGAAATTTATTTTATGTTGCCAATTCAATATATTTTGAATCGCATTTTGATGATTTTGTAGTTAATTGCCGTTTTGGCGATTCTGTTATTTTCTAAATTTTCTTTGTTAAAAATCCCTTCATCTATCTTCATTGATAATCTGAATCTACTGATTTGTTGTTTAACACTGTTAAGTGTTATATTTACCGTTATCCGATTTCTTGTTAGGATCAGACAGGTGAATTTATATTTGACTGTCGTCTAATTGTTAATTGATTATTATTGCCTCTATGCACTAATAACTGAGTTTGAATTAGACTGACCTGTGTATTATTTTCTTTTGAACGTAATACTCGGGTCAGACCGAGTATTTTACAGCTTGAAGATTTTTGGGCAACGAAGTTAGAGAGAGACGGATAAAGCTCACTTTAGTTCATTGTTATATTTTTGTACCTTAAAGAAATATTCCACTGTATAAATTAAAATTCATTGTATAAACTCTGATATATGTAAGAAAAATTCATTATATGAAATATAATTATTCTGTGTTTCTGTGGCTGATTCTGTTTAAGCTCTATAAACTGAATAACAATCCGTCATTTTGAACGTTTCAAGTTGGTTTAATTACTGACTAGGGGCGGTCAGAAGGGCGGGTCATTACAAAAAGTGGTATCAGAGCTTTGGTTTATACAAAGCTCAGTTTATGATGTTTAATATGAATAGTTACCAGAATCACTTTAAAGAAAACATTTTTCAAATTTAAAGAAGTATGAAATTGCTTTACTTTGAAAATAAAAGTTATTTTGAAAATTCAATTTTTTTTGGAAATTCCCCTCTCTAATTTTAGGTTTGCGATAGTTTCTTTTCGGTAAAGTCTCCTTAGATTTGAGTCCCGATCATTCGAAAACCCATTATCGAATTTGCTGAGATTTATGAAAAAAATAAAGTGTAAGTGAAGTGAATTAATGAATTGGTTTGAATCAAATATTTTGAATATCTCCAAAGTAATAATTGTGAAATAAAATGACATGTCAATTTAGTATAGCCAAGAGGATCATTGAACTATAACTTGGGAATTTGATTCTGAATTCTTTTGAAAATTGATTTCAATTGTTTTGAAGAATGATTTAATAAATAAATGGATTATAAGTACTTAACTTATAAATGGACTTTTGATATATAACTGGGTTATATAAATTGAATTGGATTAATAAAGAGATTTATAAATCAAAGTTTTATAAATAGAAATGGAATTTGTAAAGATTATTTATAAATTCGAAACCAATTGAATTTGATAAATGAAACATAGAAGTTATTAAAGGAGATATATTCGTGATTTTGGACAGCGAATTATCCTTTATGTTAGATATTGTGATAGTAAATGTTGGTTGGGAATTTTATCCACGATTTTGGACAGTGGATAATCTTTTAAATAAAAGTGTAGAAACATTGAATTGGGTAAATAAAGTATATTCGCGATTTTGGACAGTGAATATGTGGTTAAATAAAATGGATATGATTTTGGGAAGTGATGTTTTAAATGGAATTAAAACAATTTAAAGATGTTTTAAAGTGCATTAAGTAACGAATACATAGATTTCAACATTCATTGTTGAAATAGGCGTTTTCGAGAAATAAGGAAATGGTGGACTATAACACTGTTGTTATAGTAAATGGTTTTCGAAAGGAAATGTTTTATATAGTATTGGGATTTATATATCTATCTTAAATTCGAATCCCTATACTAGTGATTTTGGGTCGTCGTAACGATGTTTTACGTAACATTCGTTTTGACTCAAATAAATGTGTTTAAAAGAACGCTTTCCTTAAAGAATGGAATATATACTTGATTATGATTTAAGTATATTGAATATTTTTCAAGTGTTGGAAATAAATGGATTTGTGAATTACTTATTATTAAATAAGTATGGAAATGTTTTCCAATATGAAATGGAAAGTTTGAAATTCTATCTTTTAAAGATAAATTGAAAAAAATGAATATTTGAAATTTGTTTCAAATGTTTAAGTGTGGAAAATTATATTTATCTTGTAAAGATGTTTTTGGGAAATTTGAACGATCAGTTCAACTTGAATTTTTTTCAAAAAGATTGAATTATGAGTTAAATTGAGTTTAACTTCGACACCAAAAACAATATAAGTTGAGCTTTGAATTTCGGATAGTCGATTGGGATTGTATGTCTAACATGGTGAATTGATGACATAGCAATTGATCTCTATTAAATATATATCTGCGGTGGCGAAGAATTTATTCTTTTAGCTTAACACCCTTCTATGAGATATACGAGCTTAGAGGTTATATATCGGTAGACATCAATTATGTGTTGAGAATTGACGATGTAACGTGAAATCCAAATCGAATGTGAAGTCGATAATGAATTGGATTATGAATGTGAATTGGGTTTGAGATAACCTTAAATTTTCAAATCGATTTAGAGGAAAATTTTAAACGAGATGGAAAATTTTGGAATCCTCTATTTGTTATAGTTTGGGATATTGTGGTTTACGTAACTTATATATGTGAATGTAATAATTCGAAAACCATTAGTTTGGGAAGTCATTATTATGAAAATCCTTTGTAAGTTTATATAGGTATGATATGTATGAAATGTGAAATGAAATACTATATGTATATGACATATGTTTTCTAAACTGAGGATATGGAAATGTACCTTCCATTTAAAATTTGTGAAGGTGATTGGAACTCGGTGTGAGTGTCCATTTGAAAATCGTAGCTACGTAGAATTTCCATTAGTGGAATGTCCATTGGGACTGGAATCCCCCACGATGGATCATCGTGTTGGGATCATGTGAATTGATGATGTACGCTGGCGTAATTCGTGGGGCATGATGCCTACAGTTACAAGCGATTCCACTGGGATAGTGGCGCAACCGCCGCGTAAACTGCGATCTAGAGGCCAAAGCGTAATTTGAGGGGCGAGATGCCTACGGTCACAAGCGTTTCTACTGGGATAGTAGCGAAACAGCCGTGTGAACCGCGATCTATGGCAACAACCATGGCGAAATTCAAGAGAGATGTGAAATCTACAGTTACAAGCGATTCTACTGGGATAGTAGCGTAACCGCCGGGTAAACTGTGATCCATGTAGGAACGTGCTTTCCATATCCATTTTTGAAAGAATTTTTTAAAAGTATTTTCACTGGGAGTTGAAGCAAGTATATTTAGTACTTGGAGATTTTTAGTCCTGCGCCTGGCCAGCGTATGCCTAATGTCTGTAAGAACGAAGATAGACTTGTTAAACTTCGAGTTAGCAAGTATTTTCAAAACTTTAGATAGCAAATCAATAGTCTGAAATTAGAATTACATAATTCCAACCTAATTGAATTAAAGAAGAAGATCTTTAAAATATCTTGAAAGTCCACAGCTTTGAAAAAACTAAATATATATAGATATAATATGCAAATCTTTAGCATGAAGAGTTTCAAGTTTAAATTTGAGTTTTGTAAGTCGAAAATTTTGGGTAAAAGACTTTTACGTCTTGATTTTAGAAAATAATGAACAAAGCTAGGAAGATAAAATAAATGGAATGAATCCTATGTTTATTTATTTTTAATAAGATTCGAACTTGGTAAAAATTATGTAGGGTATAAATATCGGTGAGATTTTAACAATCGTTTTTCCTAACTTGTAATTTCGAGACGAAATTCTTTTAAGGGGGAAGATTGTAACAACCCTGAATTTTTAACAATTTAAATTGAAAATATTTAATTAATTTTAAATATTTGAATGATGGTTTGAATTGAAATTCCCAATATAACAATGAATTTGACGATTAAATTTTAGAATTCAATCTATTGAAAGTTGGATTAAAATTTGAATTTGACTTTGGAGTTGAAATTGAATATTGAATTTGTATTTTAAATTCAAACTAATGACTTAGAAAAATAATTTGGATACAAGAATTATTATTTATGTAAATTTATAAATGGATGGTTAGTTTTAAATAACATTTTTCTTTTCTTTAAAATAAAAAGGAATAAAATTTTAATCAATACAAAATAAATAAAGAAATACACATAGTTAAAAATTCAAACAACAAAATTTACAAAACAAAGTAAAGAAAATAATTATAAAAAACAAAAAAATAAAAAAATAAAATAATAATAATATATATAATATAATTAGTACAACTGCCTTACTTTGATCAGCTAAAAACACGCCATTACTTACGCCTTCAACCACGCCCTAAATCGTGCCCAAAAATCACGTCTCCCCTTCTCTTATATTCATTCGAAACCCTCTTCATTTCAGAGAAAAAAATGGCGACTTTGTTAAATTTTCGTTCGTCTTCCTTCAACAATTAGGGCTTTTCAAAATCTAGGGCTTCAGCTTCAATTTTGCTCGCAACCGCTTCAAGCAAGGTGAGTAATTAAATTTACTCACATCTAATTTAATCTTAATATAAGGTTTCTGCAAATTCGATGTTGATTTGATTTTGTGTTATCGGCCTTGAATTTCTGGTGTTTCGACTTCGGTCGTTTTGATTTCTGTTCGATGTTGATGATTTCTGATTTATTCATATCGAATAAGTTTGTTTTCTCGTCCGCGACTGCTCCAATTCGATGCTAAGGTGAGTGGTTAGCCACTCACATTTAATTCGAGTCAGTTTCAATGATTTCTGGCTTGTGTAAATTTTTGATTTTGGATGTTGCGATTCCTTGATTTATTTGGCTTTGATGATTTTGAACTGTTTGCATTTCAGTGTACTTATGTTCGATCACAAAGCACTTGTCATGTTGCACACTCTCTGTTGCACTGAGTCTTGATATCACTTGAACCTTAGTGTAGTTGTTGTTGCTTTTGGTTCACTATTTGCATCACCGGTCTTTGATGTTTGGACAGACTTGGACTTTGATATTGTTATGGTCTAGTTGGTTAGTCGAGTTGCCTACATGTGCTCTTGTAGTCGAGTCTGCATATGTGTATTTTGTAGCAGCTTGGTCTAGCACTTGTATTAAATCTGGATTCTTTTGGAGTCCAGTTCCATTCTGGTTTATGTTTTTGATCGCTGAGACAGTTTTGACTTGTTTCAGTTTGAAAATTTGTCTGGTTACAGAACTATTTCTTGTTCCTGGTCTTGATGGTGCACTGTTACACTATCATCTGGTCGCATTTGTCTTTGTTAGAATCTTGAAGTAGTCTTCATTGTTGCATTCTTTTGCTTCGAGCATGTTGTCTGCAGATGCTTGGTGCATTCATGTATATTGGTTCAGATTTGTACTGAACTTGTTTTTGTGTCTTTCTTCCATTTTCATCTGTGAATATTGTCGAGTCTGATTGTATAGCAGTTGTACATGTGTCTTGTGATCTTCATATATGAGTCCTTTGCATCCATATACTTGAGTCTTTGCTCTTTGGTCTGCATCATTGCTTGACTTGTTGCACTGTTGTTGACACTGGGTTGCATACCTTATTGCATTCACTCCAAGTAAGTTGATTCTCTTGACCATATGCATATGTAGTTGTTTCACCTGTTGCACTTCATTGTGGTTTCATGTCTGTAGTTGTCTGCATTCACTCCAGATATTCTTCACTTTTGTCTATGCTGATACTGTATGCTTGCATATCCAAATTGCATATGTACTGTTCTTTGATGGCTGATCATTTGTATACATACATTCTTGTATGTATATATGTGTATGGCCAGTGCATTCTGAAATCTTGAGTTTGGTTTGTCTACACTCACTACTGCCTTTATAGTTGATCAATTTTGTTTGAACCGAATCATGCAGTTCCATTTTGTTGCATATTTGAATTTTATTGTCTTGATGTTTTACTGCCATCATGTACAGTCTACTTTAGTGTTTACTACTCTATGTAGTAGCCTTACTTGTGCACTTGGTGTAGCAGTTTCAATGTTGCATTCATGTGTACATCATTTATCACTGGCTTGCATTGTTTTGGGTATGACTGCCTTTGTGCACTTGTTGTTGAACTGCAAGTTGCCTTAAACTTTGAATACTTGGTTTTGATTTGGCCTGACAGTGACATGTGTAGTTGTAGTGTTTCAGTTCTTAACTTGTGTTGTTCAGTTGAGTTCGGCACTTACGTTATCGTTGCTCGACTGTTTAGTTCCGAGGCCATTTGCTTGTTTCAACTGCATATTCTATGTGCAGTTGTTTCTTGCTTTACTTTGATAATTGCAGTTTTCCCCTGTTTGGTTTGGGTCTGCACATCCATGGGCCTCCTCTGTTGCGTTGTGCTTCCCCTATGTTGCCATATCTTGGCTACGTCTGGACTTACCTTTGGTTGATTGCATGTCCACTTTGTTGAAATACTTATTCCGGTGGACCATGCCTTGTGCACTTGGTCATTTTTGTTGCCCAGACTTTTTCTTGGTTTTGCTGTTAACCTTGGTTTAGTGTTGCAGTTGTGTTGAGTCACTGACTTGACCTCTGCAGCTTTGATTTCTGATAGTATTCTCTGTTGTGATAATTTCACATGTTGTGGCAAGGTAGTGCACGCAAGCATGAACTGCAGCCACACAGTATCCACATTTTGAATTGATATTTGAACCTTCATTGATTTTGGTTCATTGATTTTTTTGAGTACATCATCACGATAGTGGCAAGGCAGTGCACGCAAGCGTGAACTGTAGCCACACGGTATTGTTTTATTGGTATACTATTTTGTTTTGATTTATGATCTTTTGCGTATTTCATTACGATAGTGGCGAGGCAGTGCACGCAAGCGTGAACTGCAGTCACACAGAGTTAACATTTTAAATGTGGCGAGGCCGTACAAGCGTGCGTGTACTGCAGCCCTACTAGACTTGATGTTTTAAATGATGTTTTCTATTGATGGAAATTTATTTTATGTTGCCAATTCAATATATTTTTAATCGCATTTTGATGATTTTGTAGTTAATTGCCGTTTTGGCGATTCTGTTATTTTCTAAATTTTCTTCATTAAAAATCCCTTCATCTATTTCATTGATAATCTGAATCTACTGATTTGTTGTTTAACACTGTTAAGTGTTGTATTTACCGTTATCCGATTTCTTGTTAAAGGATCGGATAGGTGAATTTATATTTGACTGTAGTCTAATTGTTAATTGATTATTATTGCCTCTATGCACTAATAACTGAGTTTGAATTAGACTGACCTGTGTATTATTTTCTTTTGAATGTAATACTCGGGTCAGACCGAGTATTTTACAGCTTGAAGATTTTCGGGCAGCGAAGTTAGAGAGAGAGGGGTAAAGCTCACTTTAGTTCATTGTTATATTTTTGTACCTTAAAGAAATATTCCGCTGTATAAATTTAAATTCATTGTATAAACTCTGATATATGTAAGAAAAATTCATTATGTGAAATATAATTATTCTGTGTTTCTGTGGCTGATTCTGTTTAAACTCTATAAACTGAATAACAATCCGTCATTTTGAACGTTTCAAGTTGGTTTAATTACCGACTAGGGGCGGTCAGAAGGGCGCGTCGTTACAGGATCGTTGGGCTATGTATCGATTATTGTAAGTTGAATGAGAGGATGATAAAGAATCGATATCCATTGTTGAGAATTGTTGTTCAACCAGTTGAGTGGAGCCAAGGTATTTTCCCAGTTTCATTTGGCAACATGCTTTCATCAGCTCAGGGTAGCAAGGATAGTATACCTTTGACAGCGTTCAGGACCAGATATGGGTCGTAATAATGGTTAATTATGGCGTTCGAACTGATTAATGCACCAGCTTTCTTTGTGTATTTGAAGAACCAGGTTTTTGAAGAGCACCTGGATAGGTTCATATTGGTTTTCATAGATGATATCTTAATATACTAAGAGTATGAGAGAGAGCATGAGGTTCAACTTAGAGTGGTGCTTGAGAAGCCGAGCCAACATCGGCCGAAGGAGAAGTTTTTACAACGTCATTTTTGGAAGAGGGAAGTGAAGTTTCTTGATCATGTAGAGGAAGGGTCGTCAGTAGATCCGATGAAGGATGAGGCTGTGAATAGTTGGAAGAGACTCGAGATAGTGACTGTAATAAAGAGTTTCCTTGGGTTGGCTGGTTACTATCAGAGATTTATTAAGGATTTCTCGTGGATAGTAGCACCGATGACCAAGCTAACGAGAAAGGATATGAAGTATGTGTTACCAATAAGTGTGTAGAAGCGTTCTAGAATTTGAGACACTTATTGACCCATGCACCTATGTTGGTTGTTCCGAAAGAGAATCAGGATTTGGTGGTTCATGCTGATGTATGTGGAATGGGACTAGGAGCTATGTTGATGCAGAGAGGTAAAGTGATTGTCTATGCTTCTAAACAGCTTAGACCGCATGAGGTCAGATATGCAACGCATGATTTGGAATTTCCTTTAGTGATTTTTGCATTGAAGGTGTGGAGACATTACCCTTTGGGAGAGAGGTTTGAGCTATATACATATCATAAGTCGTTGAAGTATTTGTTCTCTTAGAAGGATCTGAATATGAGATAGCATAGATGGTTAGAGTTTATAGCCACTTATGATTTTGGAATTGAGTACACACTAGGGAAAGGCAACAAGGTTGCAGATGCACTTAGCAGGAAACACCAAAATGCAGTTTTAGCGATGATTTCTAAGTGGAAAGATTTGGAAGCATTAGCAGATTGCAGAGTGCAGTGGAGATCCGCGGCTGGTTCTAGCAGAGAAACCATAGTGTTATCTTTTGAAAGTTTGACCAATGATGATCGAAAAGATTGCTTCTAAACAGGAGGAGGATCCAGTATTAGCTGAACGGATCAGGAAGTTAAGGGAAGGAACCGAGAGCAATGAGTTGAAAGACTTTAGTCTTGACCAGAATGGATGGTTGATAAAGAAAGGAAGATTTTGTTTTCCGAGTGTAGGAAACATAAGGAAAGAAGTTTTGGAGGAATGCCACCATTCGAAGTTTATTATTCATCTAGGAGGAACTAAGATGTATCGGGATATGAAGAGGAGTTCCTTTTGGGAAGGTATGAAGCGGGATATTGGGTTATGTGTAAAGCAATGCTTGAATTTTCAACAAGGAAAGGCTGAACACCAGAAGCCAAGTGGATTACTTCAGCCGTTAGATATTTTTGTATGGAAGTGGGATTTTATTTCTATGGACTTTATTGACCTGTTGCCAAGGTCAAACAGAGTAAATGAAAGTATATGGGCCATAGTGGATAAGTTGACCAAGAGTGCCCATTTCATTCCAGTTAAGTCAACTTGGACGACACCTGTTTTAGCAAAGTTGTTTTCGAAGAATGTAATTAGACCGCATGAAATTCCTAGTAGTATTGTTAGTGATAAAGATTCCTTATTCACTAGCGACTTTTGGAAGAGTCTACAGGATGTTTTAGGAACCAAGCTCAAGATGAGTACCGCTAACCATCCGTAGATAGATAGGAAAACATAGATAGTTAACAAAATCTTAGAGGATTTGTTAAGAATTGTGTTCTAGATTTCAGGGGATTATGGGAAGACCACCTAGTCGAATTTTTCGTATAACAACAGTTATCGGACTAAAATTAGGATGGCACCCTTTGAAGATTTGTATGGAAGGCCATGCAAGTCTCCCGTTTGTTGGTTGGAGAATGAGGATAGGTTGGTCTAAATTTAGTAAGAGAAGTTGCAGAAAAGATTGAGGTCATTCGGACTAGAATAAAGGAAGCTCGGTCTAGGTAGAAAAGTTATGTAGATAGAAGGAAAGATTTAGACTTTCCAGTTGGAGATCAGGTGTTCGTCAAGATGTCACCGATGAAGGGTATGATCAGATTCGGGAGGTCAAGGAAGTTTGCATCGAGATTCCTTGGACCTTTCCCTATTGTTGAGAGGATCGATAAACTCGCATACAAAGTTGAGCTACCGAGCAGTTTGGTAAGTGTCCATGGTGTTTTTTATGTTTCTCATCTCAGAAAGTGTGTTAGAGACCCGAAGACTGCTATTGCACCGACTGCGCTAGATGACTTAATAGTAGAACAAGACTTGACCATAGTTAGAAAATCAGTTAGCATAGTGGCAAGAAATGAGAGGAAGCGTAGAACCAAGACGGTTAGATTAGACAAGGTCCAGTGGAGTGACGATGATAGGGACTGTACTTGAAAGGTTGAGGGCAGGATTAGAGATGCTTATTCAATTTTTTTTGATGGTATGTTTTACTTTCTTGTTTGATTTGATGTGTACCTTATCGTAATTTCGAGGATGAAATTTTTTAAGGAGGGGAGTGATTAACACCCCATATTTTTGCTATCATTATTTAGGATATTTAATTAGGTAAATTAAATAAAATAACATGTTGATTAGGGGATTGAGATTTGATTTAATTAAGGTGTAGCCGTGCCATTTAACCAATGAATTAAAAGAAGAGTTTAAAATGAAATATAGAAGGGGTAAAATAGGAAAGATGCCATTCCTTTAGCATCAAAACTTGGCTGTGTATCCTCTATACATGTTGATTTTATTTTCTCAAATTTAAAAGCACAAGGCCGGCTAACATTAACAAGGAAAAAGGGAAAAAAGATAGAGAAAAGCTAGGAAGAAGCTTAAGCAAATCAAATCCATTTACATCTCAATCTCTTTAATCATAAAAGTTTAGGTGAATAATGTTTACATCTCTCTTTTGATTTGATTTCGGTTTTAAGGAGAAATCCGAATGATTTGCAATGTTTTGTCATGTTTTTGAATGGTGGAATGATTATATATACATATTGATGATTTATACATGTTCATATTGATTTTATGTTATGTTTTGATATGGAAACCCTATTAAATGACATCTAATTGCCTTTTTTGAAGATCGAAAATAATATTTTAGAGATGACTTTCATTTTTTAAGAATTTTATGAATTCTTGTGGAATTTATATGAATTTTCTAGTAAAGAAAATGTTATTTTGGGTTATAAATTAATTACGGGTAAATAATAAATGGTTTGGGTCTAAAAAATTTATATGTTAGAAAACATATTAAAAGAGAGATTTGGAATTTTTCTAGATTTCCCTCAGTGTTTTAATGGGTATACAAAATTATTTAAGATATGAGACTTAAATGTTTTATATATTTTAAAAGGAGAAGGCGCATATTACAAATAATTTGAAATTGTTATTTATGGAAATTAGCAGCACTTTTGATAAAATAAAATGGAAACCAATCTGATTTAGATAAACAAGGCAAGTTAGGTAATGAAGAAATAGTTTAAAAGTACAAATAAATTGGTTTTTCACTGTTTCGATGCTTTCGGCACCAGGTTCCACCTCTATTCCTTCGCCTCCGATTAATTCGAAACCAATGCACATGGTATCAAAGAACTAGTACGTAGTGAATTGGATGTGGCATGAAGGTATAGGGTCGAAACTATGAGGTTTTGAAGGGGTTGACGCATTACTTTGATTTTAAAGGAAAATGCGTCTGCTTGCTTTCGACTAAGATGCTTTCGACTTGGTAGATTTCAACTAGGTAAAATGGTTTTAATGGAAATAGCTTAGATTGGGTTGCGCCTTTGTTTTAAATAAATGCTTAGATTAAGGGGATTGTTTTGTTATAAAATCTGCCCACATCTCCAATGCTTTTGAAGGGATGGTTTCGACACCATCACTCCTTCACTTAGATAAGTTTTCGAAAGGTAGGCTTTCAACTTAAATGGTTTAAGGCCCTTTTTACCCAATTGAAGTATAACGAAAATGTTTTGTAAAGAGCCAGTTTTGAATGTTTTCGAAAGATTTTTTCCACATGTTTTAAACTGAACCCAAGTGCATTCGAAAATTTTATGTTTATCAAGGTTTGATACATTTGAAAGGTTTTAAGGAAGGATTTTCAATGGTTTTGAAGGGGTGGCTCCCTAGTGCTTCCGAAGGAGTCGAAGGTTTGGTTTTCTGGTTGTTTCGAAAGGGTTAAAGGACAAGGTTTTTTCAATTGTTTCGGAAGGCTACGTTTAAAGGTTTTATAGAAATATGCCTAAGGTTTTAAAGCTTTCGAAAGGAAGGTTTTCAAAGGTTTTGTGACACCCCACCTCTATACTCACACTATCCAAGGACAATACGAGGTAAAGTCGTCGACTAGCACAAAGAATAAGGCTGTTAAGGAGCGATCATCTGTGTAATTGCTTTGTGCGAATACCGATATGTCAGATAGTATGACATTCATTTCATTTCAAGAGGAAATCTGATATATCAAATACAAACTCAAAGCTACTACTCAATGGCTTTGTGGTCTTCAGAAATAAATATAAAATAAGCATAACACAAATCAGTTATGGATATTCATACTATTAAGGCAGATACAGATATGAATATAACACATAGAAGTGTACATCAAAGTAGTGGTCATAAAAGATCCATTACATCACAAAAGAATAGGTACAAGTGCTAGACAAAAGAATATGTATACATCAAGGAGTCTCTATCTTGAATGTATAAAAGCAAAAACTACTAAGCTAAAGTAGTTAACCAAAAGTCAGAAGCTAAACCTTTTGGAATCTCGATTTTACATCGTTTTGATTATGACAAGCTATATAAAATATTTTGTGTATACTAATCATTTTTGCAACAGATTTGTTGTAGATTCATATTCAGAGTTTTGAAGCTGATTATTGTTGTATCTAGAGTCTTTATTTCATTTAGAATTTTGTTAAAATCTCTCTTGAATTGATATATACACACACATACGTACATAAACATGCACATCAGGATGGAAACAGCAGGCTGAATGCATTCATTCAGCCAACTGAATGTTGATACGGAAATATTGTTTCACAATATTCAGTCGGCAGAATGAATATATTCAGAAAGTTGAATAAGGCCAGAAATAGCCTAAAACCTTACTGTTTGCGTTTTAATTTAATTCAGACAGCTGAATTGTTTTATTCAGACAGTTGAATATTCTCAACTGCTATTTTCATGAATAGACGCTTTTCTTCATCGAAGAGTAACGTCATCAGTATCAACTGTTGCACCCATTCTTTTCAATAGTTTTTTTCATCTATGGTTGCAACCTTTTACACTTTACAAATAGATTTCAAAATTCAACAAATGATACACAGAAAACTATTTTAATATTCTTGAATTTTTTTATTCTCTTGTTTTCAAATTGCACTCAAATTGTTTACATTCTCTGATCATTGATCACTCTATCTTCCATAATTCTCAAGCACATCACACTATATATCATAAAGCAGAAGATTATAGGAAGATTATACTTAATTGACTTATCAGTGCTATTCAAAGAGAACATTTCAGCTAGATACTTTTGTTATTTATAAAGAAGTCCTATTCGGTTGCTCAGACGGTAGAAGTCCTGTTCGGATGCTTAGGCGGTAGAAGTCCTGTTCGATTGCTCAGGCGATGTAAACCTACTCCTTCGGGTTAAGTGAGGGTTGCTAGTTTAATCCAGAAGGAGTCTGGGACTGGGCATAGAACGACAGTTTGAATCAGTATAAAAATCTCTGGTGCCATTTACTTTACCGCTTTTACTATTTACTTACTTATTCCGCACAAGTAATTTATCCATATTACAAAATCCAATAGCACATACACTTTCATTGGTTATCAAAGCATTAGTTATCATATAACTATAACATAGTTATCTGGTATTTCCATAATATGGAAAATAACACCAACACTGTTGTTAACTCTACATTCCTAGAAGGTCAATCTACTGCACGACCATCACTGTTTAACAGAATGAAGTATAACTATTGGGCCACTAGAATGAGCATCTATATACAAGCTAGTAGTTACGAAATCTGGAACATTATGCAATCTGAATATATTATTTCTACTATTGAATACTCTACATGGTCTAACACACAAAAATTAGATGCTACTTCAAATGCTAAAGCTATGAATATGTTGCATTTTGCATTAGACAAAAATGAGTTTAATAGAATAAGCATGCGTAGAACTGCTCATGAAATTTGGCGTACTCTTAAAGTTACACTTAAAGGTACTAACAAAGTCAAACAAAGTTAAATTTCAATGCTTAAAAATCAGTTCCAGAATTTAAAAATGAAACAAGATGAGACTATAAATGAAATGTACTCTAGATATCATTCTTTGATAGCATTAGGAGAAACTTACACATATTTTGATATTGTTTCAAAAATCCTCAACTCACTAACGGATGAGTGGGAATGAAAAATCTTAGCAATTGAAGAAGATAACGACATATCGACCATAAATCCAAAAGAGTTGATTGGTAATCTAATGTCTTACGAAGTTAATCTCCAGGAAAAACGAGTACAAGCTCAAGATAAGAAAAATATAGCATTCCAGGAAGAAAATGATGAATCAGATTCAGATGAAGAAGATATGGCGTTCATTGCCAAAAATTTCAAAAAGTTTTTGAAATTTAGAAAGTGCAACAAATTTAGATATAACAAGAACAACTCCAGTAATAGTATCAACACAAACAAACGATCGACATCTGCTCTAGAATGTTATGAATGTCACAAGAAAGGCCACATCAAGAAAGACTGTCCTGAGAAAAAGAAAGACAAGTATAAGCATAAGAAAGACAGATTCAAAAAGAAAGCTTTCTCAGTCGCATGGGACGATACAAAATCATCCTCATCATCAGAAAGTGACTCGACAGTGATTCAGAACAAGCCAATGTTTGCTTTACGGCTACAAAAGACGAGGCAAGTGTTTTAACTTTCAATGATCTTTTGGAAATCAATACAGAATTACTTGATAAATTAAAAGTCAAAATAGAAAGTGCAAAGAAACTCTTGAAAAATTGAATAGAACCGAAATTGAAGTAGAAATGCTGAGAGATGAAAAGAAAATTTTAGAAGAAGAACTCAAAGTTACTCAAGAATCCTGTTCTAATATGTCATCTCAACTTTCTCTGCTAAGTCAAGAGGTAGAAACTCGGAAAGAAAGAATGATGCTTTATTAATTGAAAATCATAACCTTAAATCAAATATCAAGATTTTATAGTTAGATAACTCTAGCCTTAAAACAAAATTAGATGACATCACTAAAAATGTTTCTAATTTTAATGAAGGCAGAGAAAATCTTTCAAAAATTATAGAAAATTCTCAAACTGTTTCAAATAAAAGAGGATTAGTATATAAACAGACTTCTTAAATTATTCCAAAGAAAAATAATTCTTCATATAAAATAAAGTTGAAATACCAAATTCTAAAAATTCTAATTTTACTACTTCAATTAAAATTTGGGTTCCTAAAACTAATAATTCTTCAATAAGAAACAAGTATATAAAGTATTTTATAAAAACTGTTCATAAGAACAAAGATTTTATGTTTAAAAGGAATTCTGAACTCTCTTGGGTTTGGCTTCCTAAGACCTAGTTCTTAGGACCCAAAATAAATGGTGGGTACCAATGTTAATTCTATATTTTGCAGGTACCATCGAAAAAGAGAGGAAAATGGATACTGGACAATGGTTGCTCAAAACACATGATAGAAAACAAAGATATTCTAACAAACATTATCTACTCAAGTGGAGGTTCTGTCACAGTTGGAGATAGTTCCAAAGGATATGTCATCAGTAAAGGCAATGTGAGCAATAACGGTATATCTAATTTACCTCTTATTACATATGTTTTATTAGTTAAAAATTTGAAACACAACTTACTTAGTATTAGCCAATTGTGTGACAAAGGATTCAATATTTCTTTTTCTGAAATTATGTGTAGTATTTTTGATCAACATAAGAATCTTATTTTTGAAGGCTTTAGTGATAAAAATATTTATGTTTTAAATATGAATATAAATTATAATATAAATATGTGTCTAATAGCCACAGAAAATGATTCATGGTTATGGCACAAAAGATTTTGTCATATTAATTTCAAAACTATAAATAAATTATCCAAAAATAATTTAGTAAAAGGCTTACCAAAAATGAACTTTAAAGTAAACAATATTTGTGATGCTTGTCAATTAGGAAAACAATCAAAATCATCTTTTAAATCAAAGAAAAATATTTCTACTATACAACCATTGGAATTATTACATTTCGATCTTTTTGGCCCAACTCAAATTCAATCTATAAATCATAATAAATATGTATTTGTTATTGTAGATGATTTTTCAAGATTCACTTTGGCCATTTTCTTAAAAAATAAAAGTTATACTTTTGAAAATTTCAAGAATTTTGCAAAAAGAATTCAAAATCTCAAAAAATTAAAAATTAATAATTAAAAATATTAGAAGTGATCATGGAGGTGAATTTGAAAATGAAGCATTTGAACATTTTTGTAATAAAAAGGGAATTTACCATAATTTTTATTTTCCTAAGATACCACAACAAAATGGTGTTGTAGAAAGGAAAAATAGAACATTACAAGAATGTGCAAGAACTTTGTTAAATGGAAACACATTACCAAAACATTTCTGGGCAGAAGCTGTAGCAATTGCTTGCTATGTTCTAAATCGTGTCTCTATTCGATCTTTAACAAAACATACTCCTTATGAACTATTTTATCGTAGAAAACCAAACATTTCTTATTTTAAAAATTTTGGTTCAAAATGTTGTATTTAAAATACAAAAGATCAGCTTGGAAAATTCGATCCAAAATCTGATGAAGGAATCTTCATAGGGTACTCAGATCGAAGCAAAGCTTATCGAATTTTTAATAAAATAACAAAAACAATCGAAGAAACACTTCATGTTTCATTCGATGAAAATTTCAACTTTAATAATTTTTTGAGGATACTCCTAAGATAATCACAAATATGGTTACTCAAAATAATTTTGATGAAGATGAAGACTTTTTAAATAATATTGAACAAAATGAAAACATTGATCATAATGAAAATGAATTTAGATCTCCTCCTTGGATTTTACGTGACCACCCAGTAGAAAATGTCATTGGAGAAATTGATTCACATGTTAGAACTAGAAATCAACTTAATCAAATGGGCCATGTATGTCACGACCTGGTATTTTCAACCATTCGCATCCACACCTGTCGGACTTGAATTGTTCAAAATACCGCATCGTAAATAAAATTTGGCAAATCTCATAATATACAGTAAATAAATAATCATGGAATCACAGACATAGAAATCAGAATACTCACAGCGGAATTAAAATACTATAGTGGTTCATGAAACCACTATCACAAAGTCCCAAAATAAGTATAAATTACATAGTTTTAAAACCAAATATAGTTTGGAACAACCACATAAAATCTCAATATTCAATTGTCTTGATTTCATAAGCTAAGATAAGAACTGAACAGAAATTAGGCAGCAACTTGGTAAAGATGGTCTTCAGCAGTCCTAGCTCCAAGGAACGAAGTCCGAACTGATACTCAGGCTGACCCGAGCGTAAGAAATAAACACAAACACTCGAGTCAGGACATACATACATATACAGTGTAAGCTAATTCAAGTGAACTGTAATATCAAATACAAGCAACTTTAAGGATGCTTGGGACCACCCATCCTCTACTGACCCGTTAAACTATTTATTATGTAGTAATAATTTCGCTATTATATTAGTGTCTATATTAAAATAACTTACTTTTAAATAGCGTTAAGGAGTTACCCAATCTCCCCCTTAACACAATAATAGTCCCAGTAGTCCATCCAATATCATAGTCCCTCCCGATTGGGAAGCCACCAGAGGATACCACACGGGCTACAGGAGAAAACCAAACTTGTACAAGGCTCGCTAGGGTAGATGTCATGGCACAACTAGGCAATGCCAGGGTAGATATACCAATTGCTATCCGGACTGGTGGAAACGCGTAGCAGCTACTACCGCCCATCTCGAACAACACTCCCAAAATCAAAGTTGCGCACCAAACAATCACAAAGTAATAGAACGACATACGAAGAAATGCGTTCGATAAGAGGTGCTACCTCCTTGGCCCGAGAATCGCTCCTGTTTTAGTCACCTTATGCCAACTCACGGGAGTCGGGTCCACGTACATACCTCAACAGAACATCACCACCATCCTACTTCATTCTGGAATCTCCACCGCGTATACGGTTGTCAAAGTGGTTTTCGGTATCGACAGAGAGTATGCCCATATCCGTTCCCGGTCTCTTTGCCAACCAATCGTTATTATTACCCATGGTTATAAATTTCAAAAATAGTTTATATTTAAATCAAAATACTTCGTTTTAACTTTCAAAGTGAAGTTATTTTATTTTCACATCAAATATTCAGAAATCTCATTTGAGCTAAGGACAACACTTAACAAGTGCTACTGTAGCCCTTTTATTTATTCAGATTTAGTTTTAAATTTCGCAATCACAACACTTACCAAGTACTGCAATAGCCTTTAATTGATTTAGCCTTTTGTTCATTTGCATCAACTAAGGCACTTACAAAGTGCGGTAATATCCCTTACAACGGAATTTGAGTAAATTAAATTTCTGACTTTAATATAAATTTATCAATAATTAAACTTTACTTTAACCAATTTAACTTATAAAAAATCATATTCCACTTTTAAAACGGTCATTTAAATTTCTTAAAATTTATGATTTATATAAGGTAAATTTCACAAATAAATATCAACTTCTTAAGGCTTCAAAAGTCAAATACACAAATTTCTATTCTTGGTATTCAAAATTTACCTTAAATTTAATTACCATTTCAAAATATAACTTATTTCCAATTTATTTCTTAACTTACCCTTTTCTCTTAAACCAAACTTCACCTTTCCTAAGTTTAGTTATATTCAAAATTATATTTTTATGTATTTATTTTATTAACCATTTAATTTATAAATTTTTTAATAACACCTTATTTATCCATTTAAATTCAATTTATATCAATTTATTTTGTTTTATGTACTTACTTAAATTTCATTCTTTTACAAAATCAAATTTCAAAATAAAATTATATTCCAAATTCCAACTTAACCATTTATTTATTTATATATATTTAACTTGTATAAAATCACTAAAATCATTTTGATTCAATTCAAATCAAAAATAATAAAATATAAAAATTTAAAATACTTAGATTTTTCCAGATATATATATATATATATATATATATATATATATATATATATATATAACCATGGGTCTGTACACTATTTTCTAACCTAGGTCAAGTGTAACGGATAATATATCATTTCAATCCATAATTTACAAGAACAATCCGGGTTCTATCATTTCAAACCCGCAATCCTAAGTTAAATAAATAAATGATAAACAACTAAGTAAATAAATAAATATCATTCAGGCCTATCATTTCAGCCCGTAATGATTCTATTCTACAGGGAACTTGCAGTGTGATAAACAGTAAATAGATAAATAGTATAACAGCATAAATATAACAGTATATGATATAACTGATGATGTGTCAATTTAATAACAGGGTTTTTATCATCATAAATTTATATCATGGGCAAGTAAAATAAAATATAACCATTCTACAATTTACTTGTTATTAATTTACAAATCTATAAGTATGTTCGTCGGGTGAGCATACTCACCTTTACGCTGCTAGAGTTTTGATACAAAATAACGAATATCTACACCGGAAAGCATACAGAAGGCACGATCAATTTTCAGAGGATGCGACAACCCAATTCCGATCTTGAACAAAATATATAAACAATTTACGCGAATTCAAAATGATCATAGCAAATTTTAAATAACAACAGGAACAAAGATTGGATAAAAAAAGAATTTTGACACACGTGGCTCGATCGCTTCATCACACACCCCGACCCCAACTCCAAAGGCTCGGCCTAGATAAATTTTTCTGAAACGCGAAATCACTAAAGTAGTGGGATAAATGCATATAGGTGGTGCTTGAACTCAAAGGTGGCGCATGCATTTACTATTTTTTTTTTCAATCAACTCTGGCCAGAACACGATGGAACAAGGATGGAAATAAAAGGAAAACTAAAGAAGAAAATAAAAAAGGAGAAGGAGAGCAGCTATTTACCTGATGTAGCTCGTGCTAGAGAGATGAGATTGAACCCAAACGAGATGGAACAAAACTTTATATGTGGGTTTATACTTAAATTAGTGAGGCGGTGATTTAATTTTATGAACACGGGTTATGAATTTATATAGGAAAGTTTGCATATGGGTTGCGTGAATTTAGGTGAAATAAAATAGCAAGGAATAATTTTTGAAATGTCAGAAGCAATAGGAAGCATTTATTCCACATATACAAGAGGTAAATGGAAATGAAATATGTGAGTTTTAATTAAGAAAAAAATGAGTTGCGTAAACAAGGAGGGGAAAGTGGCAAGAATTAATTGATTTGAAACGTCTACAGGAATTGGAAGATTTTGTTCCAATTATATATGAGAGGTAAATGGAATTGGAACGTGGGTTTTTTATTTATAAGCTGAGTTGTGTATTCCAGAAGGAGATTGTGTTAACAAAATTCAAGCTAAATATTATTGCAGTGGTATTAGCGTACGTGGCCGAGTATTCAAAGAAAACTTGCGTTGATTGAGAACAAAAATGGCAAGATATTAATTTTCTTGAAAACGGCTACGCGATTTTGGAGGAATTTATTCCTATTATATAAGAGAGTCAAGTGTAGAAAGTTGCACGTGAATGACAATACAACAAATGAATTCGAATGGTAGGGAAATAAATATCTTATACCAATTAAAACAATTTAAGCAAAAGGAAAGTGTGTAAAGTTTAAACGCGAATGACTGTGCAAGTAATAAATTTGAATGGCTATAGATAATTTCTTCCCTCCTTTGAAATGCCCAACTATTAATTGATTGATTGATTTTTTTATAGCTAAGGTAAGAAATTTTAAGAATGCGTACTAAAGACGCAATAATTTAAATCAAACATACGCCTATTTTTAACAAAAGCACGTATCTAAATTTATACGTTTTCGTATTTACTTAATACATATATTTAGTAAATATACATTTAAAGAATATCTCATTAAATACGTGCCATTTATGCCAACTAAATTAATCGAAACGGATATAATCGTACAAATTAAAGGTGTAATTAAATAGATTATTTATACACTATAAATTTTAAATTTTTTTACTTAAATAAAATATGATTTGTTTACATCCTTTTGATTCATTTACCATTTACTAAGAACTGATGTATATACGTTGATTTATTTATCATTTAACTAAGAATCATGTATATACGTATAAAGAAACATAACATTTTATTTCTTTTTACCCAATATTTATTACTTAATTTAAAAGGTATATAACAATTTTTTAAAAGAAACAAAAGTGGAATAAAAATGTTGTACGAATATTTCAATTAAATTAAAAGATTTGGAAAAATTTCTACCACACTTTAAAACAAATAATGAATAAAATAAAAAAACTGAAATAAAGTGAAAAGGAAAATAAATAATTATATATTAGGAAAATAGAAAGATAAATAAAGAAAATAGCTTAATTTATTGAAACTAGCTTAAGAAAATTGCAAATATAATCCACTTAACTTTGGGAAATTACAACTCTTCTTGAAAATGGTTTAAAGTAAATATTTGAGAAAAAAAATAAAGTGAGAATGAGAATAAAATAAGTTATTGAGAAAAATATAAAAATAAATAAAGAATTTCTTAAATTAATCGAAGTTGGAAATTAGAAATTGTAAACAAAATACAATTGACACTGGAAAATGTCAATTACACTTTTAAAAACGTTTTAAACCAAAATATATACAAACAAGTTATTTTACCCCTGAAAACATAAATTAGAACATTACATGACCAAATAAAATATTATTTATATAATTTAAAGTAAACAATTTTGTTAAATACAGCAAATTACACACAATAGTTAAAAATGCATAACTTTCACATTACAAATCAGATTTCAACGAAACGAAAAGCAGTATTCTTAAAATTTTATTTACTTTAAAAATAAAAGATAAAATTCTGATTTTTTAAACTTTCAAATTTTTAAATTTAAAAGTCAAAGTTTGACCATATTGACAAAATTCACATTTTTGGAAAATATTCTATTAATTCATGTGTGGAATTCTAATGCACACCAAAATTTATATTTTAAATAACAAAATTATCTAAATTAAATAAATAAAACATTTATTAAATTTTTTGGGTTGATGCATAGATGGTTTAGATGGCGAGCAAAGTGAGAGTAAATGCTAAGAAACATAAAAGGCATAAGTTAAGGAGATAGAAATGTATATATGTTTTATTCTTAAATGCAAATGAAAATGAGGAGTTTTGAAATGAGAAATAAATCTTCTTGTACATGATTTGTAAATGAGAAATACACGGCTAGGAAAAGAGTTTGTACGGCTAAAGCAAGAAATAAAGAGGCCATGTAGAAAAAGGCAAGAAATCAAGCAATGACCTGATGGATTTAATTAATTTCTTTCCTTTGTATTAACAGTTGTTCTTAATTATATTGAATTTGCTAAATGTGTACATTTATTATGACTAAATCCTCAAGTAAATTCATTCAGATAAGTTTCGTTCTTTTATATTAACTTATGAATAAAATATGCATTTCCACTTTAACATTCCTTCCTAATTTTATTACAAAGTTTATTTTTCTTCATGTTAAATTACCAAAATTTTATCAATTTATCAATTTTATTTATTAAAAATTTATGGGTCGTTACAATGTATCTTTTCTTACCAAAATCGAACCCAAAAATGAAAAAGAAGCATCTATTGATGACTATTGGATTATAGCTATGCAAGAAGAGCTAAACAAATTTGAACGAAATGAAGTTTGGGAACTAGTTCCTAGATCAAGTGATCAAACAGTCATTGGTACTAAATGGGTCTTTAAAAATAAAGTAGATGAACAAGATAATATAATTAGGAATAAAGCTAGATTAGTCGCACAAGGATATAATCAAGAAGAAGGAATTGACTACGAAGAAACATTTGCTCCAATTGCATGATTTGAAGCAATACGTATCTTATTGGTCTTTGCATGTTTTCATAATTTCAAACTTTATCAAATGGATGTTAAAAGTGCTTTCTTATATGGTTATATAAACGAAAACGTTTTTGTTAAACAACCTCCTTTATTCACTCATAAAAAATTTCTAGATCACGTCAATAAACTTAAAAAGGCTTTATACGGACTAAAACAAACACCTCGTGCTTGGTATGATCGTCTTAAGTGCTATCTAATAGCTTCTGGTTTTGAAATTGGAAAGGTTGATCAAACTCTTTTTATTAAAAAAACTAAAAAGGATATTTTAATTATTCAAATTTATGTTGATTGTATTATTTTTGGATCTACAAATGAAAAGTTATGTCAGGAATTTTCAAAGATAATGACCAAAGAATTTGAAATGTCACATATGAGAGAATTATCTTATTTTCTTGGATTACAGATTAAAAAAATACAAAATGGAATTTTCATTAATCAAGAAAATATTGTAATAATCTAACTAAACGATTTAATATGGAAAACACATCTCCTAAACCAACTCCAATGAGCACAACATTTCATCTCGATAGAGATGAAGATGGCAAAAGTGTTGACCAAAAATTATTTCGAAGTATAATTGGATCATTAGTTTATCTAACAGCTAGTAGATCTGATATATAATGATGAGTGTTTGTTTGTGTGCTCGATTCCAAGCAAATCCTAAAGAATCACATATGCGAGCAGTGAAACACATATTGCGTTATCTAAGCAAAACTAAAGATTTTGGGATTTTCTATCCGAAAGAATGCCCTTTTGAGTCAGTTTCATATAGTGATGTTGATTTTGGAGGATGTCGGACCGGATCGAAAAAGTACAAGTGGGACTTGCCTCTTCATTGGACAGCCTTTACTCTCTTGGTTGAGCAAGAAACAAAATAGTGTTTCACTTTCAACTTGTGAAGCAGAATATATTTCTGCTGCTTTAGCTTGTGCTCAAGTCATTTATATGCAGCAAACACTTCAAGATTTTGGTGTTAACTTGTCTAAATCAACAATTTTCTGTGATAATACTAGTGCTATAAACTTGTCAAAAAATCCTATAAATCACTCATGAACTAAACGCATTGATGTACGTTATCATTTTCTTCATGATAATATTGAAAAGGATTTAGTCAGACTGGAATTTGTATCCTCTGAAAATCAATTGACTGATGTATTTAAAAAACCTTCAAATGAAAATATATTTATAAAATTAAGAAGAGAATTAGGAATTGTATCAATAAAGGATTTATAAGTTTTTTTTTGATAAAATAAAAAAATGGTCTTCCAATGCTTAAACTCGAGATCTCTTACTTGGTAGTCCATTGTTCTACCACTACTCTATTTTGTCTTTTTATAAAAAATTAGTTGGTTTGTATTTTTCATTATTTACCATACATTCATTTTTTTATCACCCAACTTTTTCTCTGGTTATTATTATTTTAACCACAAAATTCCTTTCTATTTATATACGTCTCTACCCATATATATATCCGCCTTTCTTTCTTCTTTTTGCATTAGCTTTCAAATAAAAACTCAACTTTCAAATACTTTTCTCGAAATGTCGTCGCAACACAATTTAGAATCTTATGATCCCTCTTATACTTCTCCTTCTTCGGGATCAGTGAATTTACCAACTCCAACACCGATTTACGAACCCGTTCCGATTATTCCTCCTATCACTCATACTGGATATACTCCACCTATTAAAAAAACGAGACAATCTCTCTATTCTTTGGTCACCATCTATGAAAGAGAAAATAATTGATATTCATCACTACCAACGATAAGTACTAGAATTACAGCGCGAACCGTACTATGAACAAAAGTTAATGCTAAGCAGTTAAGCTTTTTGGAATGTGTCGTGTCAAAATTTTATGGTTCTTCCTCCAAAAAAATAGCTCATCAACCGTCACCTATTCGTTCTCCAAATCGTCATTATTCTTGGGAACCATCACCACAACATCCACCGATATCACCAAATTCTTGGGATTGCGATAATAGATGGTCCCCACTTCGACCATTTCAAGAGAACACTAAAATAGAAGAAGATGCATATCACACTCCAAGCTCTTCTTCGAAATCTTTTTAATTTGTTATATGCTATTGTTAATATGTTATTTTTCTTTTCTAATTGTTCGAAAATTGTATTATTTAAAATATATATTTATATATATATTGTTTGCTATAACAAATAGGCTAATATGAATTTCTGTATAAATTCAGCTTGTTGTTACTTTTAAAACAGACGGCTGAATATTATGGGGATAAAAATCTATCCCTAGATTCAGACGGTTGAATCAAATAAAACAGCCATCTAAATTAGCTCACAAATGAACTATTTCTTTGCGGGTTGAAACTCAAAGCAATTCAGACGGCTGAATTCATTTATTCAGCCGGCTGAATTCCATGTAAGTCATTTTTTTAACCTGCCTCTATTTTTTTCTTCCACTTTTGCCCTTGCTTTTTACCTACTATATATTCACCTTTTCATTTTCTTACCCATTCATTTCAGAACCCTAGCCACCATCTTCAAACTTTTCAAACTTTTATCTTCCCTTTTTAATCTCTAATGGCACCAAGATCCAAATGCACTAGAGAATCAACCTCCGGACCATCCGAAGATCTGATTCGACAATGGCTATGAAATGATGTTTTTTCAATATCATTGAAGGATCCTTCATGAAATTTCTAGATTTTGCAGCCTACCGAATTAGAGAATTGGCGGAGCGATTCCACTTTGATAGTCTAATAGGGTATGCTCCAAATAATGTCAAAATCAACCATCTTTTGATCAAACTCTTTCTTGCTAATTTGAATTTAGATCACCATAATCCTCAAAATCGGCAAGATTGTGTTTGGTCCATAGTTTGTGGCATTAAAATTTTCTTACCTTTATAAAGACTAGGTAATATTCTAAATTGTCCCTATCAAGGCATTGATATTGATGATACTGAAGTTGATATGGATCATCCTGATGAGGTTTCACATCGTTTCTTGTCCGATCAACTTACAAATTTGAGTTCTTTAAAGTCTAGTTTCTTAAGGCCTCACGCATGCCTCATTCACCGCGCATTTATTCGTTCTCTACAACCAAGAATGGGGAGTTATGAAAAGGTTTATAAAGAGATTTCCAAGCTCCTTATTCAATCTACTCCAATCAACAAGTGAATTGGTGCAAAATTATTTTGGATGAATTTCAAGACATCACAATCCAAAGAAAATATAAGACCATACATTATGGTTCTTATATTATGTGTATCCTTCTCAACGTCGGCGTTCCAATGCCCGACTTCGAATTTTCGAGTATTAGTGAGTTAGGCGCAAAAACTTTAGGATTGATGGGTCTTACTCACCGGCTTTGTAACGACCCGTCTTACATTCCACAGAAAGACGTATCATCAATAAGAAAGAAAAGAGATAGAAATAGAAAGATAGAATGAAAAGAACAACAATCATCAAAATCTCACAGCGGAAACGGAACAAAATATAATATTACACATATCCATTACATAGTTTTACATATCAGAGTACACAAAATAATATCACTTCATTACATCTGACATTCATAAGTGTTTTTCCAACCCATACAACCCAAAATACAACATCAAAATGCTACTACAACGAATATAGATAGATGGTACGTCTGGACTCCAGCTCCAGCTTCCAAAACATTTGCTAATCCAAACCTAATCATTTGGATACTCATAAAAATTTGAGTACCCAAGAGTTTATGAAAAACAAACAAAATAAACTCCGGGTCAGACATGGGTCTGGTGTGAGTAAATTAGTTAAAGTTGCTTAACTTTTAAAAATCATTTTGAAAACAAAAGGTATCACGTAAGACTCCCCACAAATAAATACGGGTACGTTTTTACCTTACGCTAACCAAAGCATTTGATAGGAAATTCAGTGATATTATAATAGGGTCTAGGGTTTTCAAAATAAAATACAGAAATAGCTGGAATGCTTAAATCTCACGTTCCAACATAGTTGGGCACAATCAAAACCGTACAGGCACTTATTGGATTTTGGATTCCATCAATGGCAGGGCTACTGGGTAACGCCCGTCACAGTACGGGGCCTAGATTACCGTACTGAGGACCACTCCCGATCCACTGCAACACAAGGCCGGAACCATCCCTTACTGGACAGTACCGAATAAGACAACCCCGCAGTTGTGGCCAACAACTGCCCACACAGCCGAAATAATAAGGGATTTCTAGACAGGGGTAAATCTCACTCTCAAGTGGGGGCTACCCGCGAAGCCTTGCTGCACCTCCCCTGTTTTAGCCATTCCCGGTTGATGAGGCTTGAGGCTACGATTACCTTTAAAGGACATATTCCTTAGAATGCTCATCGTCCACCTAACGATGTGCTGAAAGCATTCAATCCATACAAGTTCGTTCCGGGTTCGAACGAAACCGAAGGCATTATCTCGTTACACTCATTTTGGAATCACCCTCAGAGTTAACGACAATAACCCTTGCACTCTAAAACTCCATCTCGATCTTCACTTGAGATGTCACGACCTAACGTTTAACTTGGATCGATGTGGTATTCGGAAAATCAAATCTGATTCCCGATCCCGGTCTCATCGAAATCCAAACGTGTCTTAGAGGCCAAGTTGTTTAAAGTTTTAACAATACAATTCAGATTTAAACATTGCATCTCATAGCATTATTAATAGATAATAACCAATATCTATCACAGATATACATCATCTCATCATAGAATATCACTCAACTACCATTCAACAGATATCAACCATATTCAGATATCAATTCAAACAATCATCTATAAGCAATCACTACTTAAATTCATGCTATAATTAATTTAATAAATTTAAATTAAATTAATTACTTCAGAATTTATCCCTTAATCTTGCTTAACCAAACATTAATTAATTAATCACAACCTTTAATTAATTAATCACCTCTTAATTATCTCATTATTAATTAATTACTACTTAATTAATTAATAATATTTATTTAATTATCAATTAATTACTATAATTATTTATTAATTAACTTGATTAAAAATTAATCATTCCTTAATTGGTTATTAATTAACCCTTAATTTATAATTAATTAACCTTAATTAACTCTTAATTACCATAATTAATTCTTAATTAATTACAAATTAATTTCTTAATTACATAATTAATTATACATTAATTAACCTTAATTATTTAATTAATTAAATTTTAACCCTTAATTTATAATTAATTAACCTTAATTACTCAATTAATCACAAATTAATTTATCTTAATTACTTAATTAATTATAATTAATTATCTTAATTACTAAATTAATTATAATTAATTAACCTTAATCATTTAATTAATTAAATCTTAATCATTTAATTAATTAAATATTAATTATAATTTAATTAATGTTTAAGTACTTAATTAATTAACCCAAATCATTTACTTAATTAATTCTTAATCACCAATTAATTAATTACTAATCATTTAATTAATTAGTTATTAATCACTTATTAATTAATCTTAATTATTTAATTATTAATTATTAATTATAATTTAATTTTATTCTTAATTATCCATTAAATAATCCATAAGTAATTTAATTAAATCTTAATCAATTAATTAACCTAAATTAATTAATTAATTCCAATCCTAATTACTAAATAATTAAAGTAAACTTTTATTTCAATATTTAATTAACTTCCAAAACAAAACAATTTCATTTATCATTTAAAACTTTTAAATATTTAAATATTTCAATTCATTAAAACTAATTACCCTTTGAAAAAGTTAGATTTAACATGTAAATCATTTCAAAACTTCAACAAATAAATATGATTTCCTTTGGAAATAAAATATTTGATACTTTATAAAGTAGTGAAGATATAAAATTTTTAAATTTAAACTTAAAACAAAATTGAAATTTTAAAACGAGTTTTGAACTTGTCTTCATTCATGTTGATATAAGCTCGACCAAACCCAGCTAACAAATACTATCTATATACTCATCTGCCCTTCCTTCTCATTCTTACCTGAACCATCAAACCCACGCAAACATAGCTACTCACACCCGAGCACAATCACGAGCTTCTCGACCAAATACTCGAGCGTTACTTCGAGTAAAACCCACGTGCACGCGAACCTATCTCCACTGATACAAACCCCTACCTCGTGCACATGCACGGTGCTCCGGCGTCGCCGCCGCCACCTACGACACCACACGCAAGTTCCATCTCGACCAACGACCCAATTCCGGCCCTCCATCCTCACTCACACGAACGCAATTGAAATCGAGACAGCTCAATCCCAAAACCCAAAACTGCATCACCAGAAAATCCCCTCGTCCACGGCGAGCCGACCACCGAACGTTGCCAAACCTCGGCCACATCTCCACATGACCCTAACGCATCTCCACTCCAAGCCGTTCGCAACTCGATCACCTCCATGCTCCACACTCTCGAATTCTTCAAACTCAAAAACTCAGAGTCTAAAAACCCTAAAAATCAAAATTCTAAATTCTCTGTTGAAATTTAATTTCAACCAATATTTTTTTAGTGTTAAGCAACATGAAACACAACTACCATCCAAATTTCAAAGCTTAAAATCAACTCATTCACACGAATTTGACAAAAGCCCCAAATTCAGCATTTCTCAAATTTCATCTTCCTCTTAAAGTTAAAAATTATGATTTCTTTCCTAAAATTCATATTATGCATTGTAGATTTAGGATAAAATCTTGTTTCATTAAAATTCGAACAAAATTTACATGATATAATTACTTGGTTTTTACTGCATATTTTGTTTTCTGCAGTTTTTAACAGTTTCATAAGCAAATTTACTCTTAATACTTAATTCAGGTTAAATCAAACCTCTACATTGAATATTTCAACTTAACAATGATCTATTTCATATAAATTTGGAGTTTTTGTTTTAAACTTCCTCAGAACTTTGAAAATACAAAGTACAACAATTGCTTTTAAACATGCACAGCTAAATTTAAAACTTGTAAACAAATATTGTACCACATAGAAAACATGCAAGCATTTTCAGAACAAACATTCACATGCAACATATTTTTATACTTCAAGTTTTGATTTAAAATTTACTCACCTGATATTGTTGTTAAGCCTTAAACTGCTGGAAAAAGAAATATGAACTGCAGGCCTTTAAAAACTGAAATCACTTGATGTTGTTGCTTTGAAGATGCCTCAAACTTGAATTTGTTTGCTTAACTTTGAAATGCTTCAGATCTTGAATTAATAAGTGATAAAAACTTGAGACTTGTTTCAGAATTTGGTTGATTTCAAGAGTCTATATTGCAGATTTCTTTACTGTAAATTTTGCTTTTAATTCTGTTTTGCAGTTTTCTTTCTAATTTTGTTTGCAGATTAAAGCTTTTATTTAATTTTTGGTTGTAGTGAAGATTTGAAGAGTTTCGGTTTTGTTAATGGAGGTGTAAAACTTTTCTTGCTTAAGAAAATTTTTGAATGAGAAAATTTAGATGAAGAATAGGAAGTGGGTTTTAAAAAAAAATAGTTTTGTTTTATAAAAATTTAAAGAAAATAAATAAATCTTTGACACTTGTCATTATCCCTTGCTAATTCCTTAACACATGTTATAAGTGAGTTTTAAATGTTAACAAGTGTAGTTTCCATGCAAAAAGAATTTAAAAATGTTTTCTTAATTGATTTTTCTTATTTTAAATCCATTCTTAATTCCTATAAAATCAATTTCCCTTAAAGAATGAATATAAAACAAATGTTATAACTTAAATAAAATCATGAGAATATTACTTAACACTTAAAGTAAAATTTAGAATAAAAATTAACATATTTTAAATCTTTTAATTTATCAATTCAATTTCAAATTAAGTTTTAAAATCCAATTCAAAATCAAATTTGATATGAATACAATTTTAACACATTCATTACCCTTATGTATATATTAATTTTAATTAGAATCAATGTACATTTACAATTCATTTATTGTTATTGAATAAAATAACAAATTTATCAATTTAAGTTAATTTATTATAAAGATTATCATATTTAAATTGGGTTTGAAATTCCGGAATATCACATTCCTCCCCCCTTAAAAGAATTTCGTCCCCGAAATTTAAACAAAAGATAATCCAAAAATTTTCATTTCAACAATTCAAACATACATAACATCCATACATAAGCAACCATCAAACAAAACATCCAAACAACCATACATCCAATACAAACACCACTAGCTATCCGGACACATATCCGGGTAAGCCTTCCTAAAACTATCTAGAGTCTCCCAGGTACTATCTCTAGGATCCTCACTCCACTGGACTTTAATGAGCTTCACAATCTTGCTTCTGAGTTGCCTTTCGTCTTGATCGATAATTCAAACAGGATGTCTGACAACTGATAAGTCCGGCTCAACCTCTAAGTCTTCCTGCACAGCTGGCTCTACAATAAGAGATGGATCATGCACATATTTCCGTAGATGAGATACGTGGAAAACATTGTGAATTCCAGCCATCCGGACTGGCAATTCAACCCTGTATGCCACAACATCAATCTTCTCAAGCACTCGAAGCGGACCAATGTATCTCGGAGCGAGTTTCCCTGTCTTCCCAAATCTTACAGCTCCTTTAATAGGGGAAACTTTGACAAAGACTAAATCACCAATCTCGAACTCCAATTGTCTTCGTCTTTTATCCGCATACTTCTTTTGACCATCCTGGGCAGCTCTCATCCTTTTCTTGATAAGCTCGACTTTAGCAGATGCTTCACGAATCAGATCTGGTCCAAGCACAATACGGTCTTTCGACTCTATCCAACAAGCTGGTGATCTACACGGTCTTCCATACAGTGCTTCATAAGGAGCCATCTTGATACTTGCTTGGTAACTGTTATTATAAGAGAACTCCACTAGATGAAGATGGTCCTCCCAGGATCCACCAAAATCTAATACACAGGCTCTCAGCATATCTTCTAGAATTTGATTAAGCCTCTCCGTCTGCCTATCCGTTTGGGGATGATATGCTGTACTCAATCTCAAACTAGTCCCCAAAGCTGATTGCAATGCCTTCCAGAACTTGCTGGTGAAGATCGGATTTCGATCACTTACAATACTGACTGGAACGCCATGCAATCTTACTATCTCTTTCAATAAAATTTCCGCCAGAGAAGCTGCTGTACGGGTTGCCTTAACTGGTATAAAATGGGCGCTTTTGGTAAGACGATCCACAATTACCCATATTCCTTCATTCCCCTTCTTTGTTCTAGGCAAACCGTCGATGAAGTCCATTGAAATCATCTCCCATTTCCACGTCGGGATCTCCAAAGGTTGTAACAAACCGGCTGGCTTCTGCTGATCTCCTTTAACTTGCTGGCAGATAGCACAACTATTAACGAATCTGGCTACATCTCTCTACATACTCGGCCACCAAAAAACTCTCTTCATATCCTTATACATGTTTGAGATTCCTGGATGGATATTTAATCTGGAGCGATGACTTTGTGATAAGACTTCGTGTCTCAATCCATCTATATCCGGTACACACAATCGACCATTAATCCTCAACACCCCTTGATTGTCTATCTTGAAATCTGAATATCGACCATCTTTAGTTCCAAGAATCAATTCTTCAAAAGATCTATCCTCCATTTGCTTGTTATTATTCTTTCCTAGAGAGACAGAACAGCTTCCAAAAGAGAAAGAACCGCATTTTCTGCTAAGAGCGTCTGCCACAACGTTCGCCTTCCCCGGAGTATACAGAATGTCCAAATCATACGATGCTAAGAACTCGACCCATCGCTGCTGTCTTAGATTAAGATCTTTTTGAGAGAAAAGATATTTCAACGGTTTGTGATCCGTGAATAACTCAAACTTTTCTCCTGAAAGATAGTGTCTCCATATCTTTAAAGCAAAAACAATAGCCAACAGCTCTAGATCATGCGTAGCGTAGTTTCTCTCATGTGGCTTCAATTGCCGACTCGCATACGCAATTACTCTACCATTTTGCATAAGCACAGCTCCCAATCCAACAATACAAGCATCTGTATATACTTCAAACTTGCTCTTCCCATCTGGAATAGCCAATACAGGAGCACTTGTCAATTTTGCCTTCAGATTCTGAAAAGCTTCTTCACATTCCGGTGTCCACTTGAATTTAGCTCCCTTCCTTGTCAGCTTCGTTAGGTGAGAAGAGATCTTAGAATAATCCTTAATAAAATTCCTGTAGTATCCGGCCAATCCCAGAAAACTGCGAACTTCTGTTGGTGTCCGAGGCTGCTTCCATTCCAGAATAGTCTCAACTTTAGCTGGATCTACAGAGATTCCCTCACCAGAAACAATGTGGCCCAAAAATTTTACTTCAGATTTCCAAAAATGGCACTTAGAGAACTTCGCTTTCAGCACATGCCTTCTCAGAGTTTCCAATACTATTCTCAAGTGCTGCTTGTGCTCTTCTTCCGACTTAGAATAAACCAAGATATCATCGATGAACACCAAAACAAACTTGTTCAAAACATCCCTAAAGACTTGGTTCATCAGATCAACAAAGTAGGCAGGAGCGTTGGTTAACCCGAAAGGCATAACCAACCACTCATAGAAACAATTAGGTCCTCTAAATGCAGTTAAGGGGATACTGTCTTCAGCTACCCTTAACTGATGGAAACCTGATGCCAAATCTAACTGAGAAAAGACTGAAGCTCCATGAAGCTGGTCGAAGAGATCATCAATACGAGAAAGAGGATACTTATTACGAGTGGTTACTTTGTTCAATTCTCGATAGTCTACACAGAACCTTAGCGACCTATCCGACTTGGCGACAAATACTGCAGCCGAGCCCCAACAAGAAAAACTTGGTCTAGTCAAACCCTTCTCCAACAGATCTTGAGTCTGCTTCACTAGATCCTCTCTCTCCCGTGGAGCCATCCTCCTACTAGGTTGAATTACGGGTACTGCTCTAGGAACCAAATCTATGCGAAATTCTATTTCATGGTGCGGAGGCAAACACTTAACTTCTTCGAATACATCAGAGAAATCCCGGACTACTTCAATATCTTCAACTCCCTCTTGAGAAGTCTCAACTCCATGAAAAAGACTACTCAAGTGAATTCCAGAGTTATCACACATTACTCTGGCTATCCTACCCAGATCAGTTTCTAACGAAACTGTTCTCTCATCACAATTTAAGGTAGACTTATATTTGTCAAGCCAATCCATTCCCAATATAAGGTCAAAACCTTTAAAATCCAATACATAAGGGTCACAGGAAAAACTATGGGATAGATAGGAGATTCTCAAATCCTTACAAATCTTATCTAATTTAGTTACCCCTCCTATAGGATTAGATACACAAATGGGATTGTCTACGATACTAGGGGTAAGTAAGAAATTCTCTACAGTTTCCAGAGAAATAAAACTTAAAGAAGCACCATAATCAAATAAGACTTTAATATATTTCCCATTTAAAAGTAAGGTACCTTCTAAAACTCCTTTTCCCTTGGACGAGTTCGATGGTGCACCTTCTAAAGCAAATACTTTGTTCTGCTGGACCTTATGGAGGAGCGGGCAATCTTTAATCATATGTCCAGGTTGATGGCAGTTAAAGCAAAGAGACTTCTGAACTAAAGCTGAACCTGGTCCACTATACTGCTGTCGCTGCTGCTGTTGCTGAGATCCTCTGCTGGGACACTTATTTGCCAGGTGGTCTTCTTGATGACAAATATAGCATTTACGAGGCTCCTTTTTATTCCCAGACTTCTTCTTGTTTTGCTTCTTCCAGTTAGGATTGAATTTTCTTTTATTCTGGTTAGAAGAATTTCCTCCTGATGCAGCAACTTGTGCCACTGACCTCTTCTTCATCAAATCTTCATACCTTAATGCCATATCTATAAGCTCCACAAAAGACCCTTTCAGATGCGCTGTCATCCTATCATGGTACTCTGGCCTCAACCCTTGGACAAACGTCTCGTTCTTCTTAAGAGAGGTGTCTATAAGTCCTGGACCATAGCAAGATAACTCGTTGAATTTAGTCTCGTATTCTGCTACAGACATGCTTCCTTGTTTCAGATTCAGAAAATCTTGATAAAGACGAGTTCTCCCTGACAAAGGTATAAACTTCTCCTCAAACAACTCCTTAAACTCTTCCCAAGACATATCATCCTCCGAGAAATTAGCAATCACTGAATTCCACCATAGTGCAGCACCACCTTGTAATTGCCATGCAGCCATTATTCTTTTCTGCTCATCCAATAATTTCATGCTCTTAAAAATCTTCTCGCACGAGCGAATCCATTCTTGGACTTCTATTATAGTTTCTGATCCTTGAAACGGTTTTCCTCCAAGATGAACGAAGTCCTTGCATAACGCAGCAAAACGGACTGGAGACGTAACTGGATTAACAGCCTCATTATCAGTCTGCTCTCTCCTATTACCGGTTGATGCACTTCCAACAACCCTTCCCCTTTTGCCTCTTGAACTCGTTCTGGCTACCTGGACAGGTTACCTAACCAATTTATATAGGGATATAGTTATATAAGAAAATTACAAATACGCACTCTCAAGATAGATACTACTTCAGAGCCTAGGTGTTTCTCAACCTATGCTCTGATACCAACTGTAACGACCCGTCTTACATTCCACAGAAAGACGTATCATCAATAAGAAAGAAAAGAGATAGAAATAGAAAGATAGAATGAAAAGAACAACAATCATCAGAATCTCACAGCGGAAACGGAACAAAATATAATATTACACATATCCATTACATAGTTTTACATATTAGAGTACACAAAATAATATCACTTCATTACATCTGACATTCATAAGAGTTTTTCCAAAACATAGAACCCAAAATACAATATCAAAATGCTACTACAGCGAATATAGATAGATGGTACGTCTGGACTCCAGCTCCAGCTTCCAAAACATTTGCTAATCCAAACCTAATCACTTGGCTACTCATAAAAATTTGAGTACCCAAGAGTTTATGAAAAACAAACAAAATAAACTCCGGGTCAGACATGGGTCTGGTGTGAGTAAATTAGTTAAAGTTGCTTAACTTTTAGAAATCATTTTGAAAACAAAAGGTATCACATAAGACTCCCCACAAATAAATACGGGTAAGTTTTTACCTTACGCTAACCAAAGCATTTGATAGGAAATTCAGTGATATTATAATAGGGTCTAGGGTTTTCAAAATAAAATACAGAAATAGATGGAATGCTTACATCTCACGTTCCAACATAGTTGGGCACAATCAAAACCGTATAGGCACTTATTAGATTTTGGATTCCATCAATGGCAGGGCTACTGGGGTACCGCCCGTCACAGTATGGGGCCTAGATCACCGTACCGAGGACCACTCCCGATCCACTGCAACACAAGGCCGGAACCATCCCTTACTGGACAGTCCCGAACAAGACAACCCCGCAGTTGTGGCCAACAACTGCCCACACAGTCGAAATAATAAGGGACTTCTAGACAGGGGTAAATCTCACTCTCAAGTGGGGGCTACCCACGAAGCCTTGCTGCACCTCCCCTGTTTTAGCCATTCCCGGTTGATGAGGCTTGAGGCTACGATTACCTTTAAAGGACATATTCCTTAGAATGCTCATCGTCCACCTGACGATGTGCTGAAAGCATTCAATCCATACAAGTTTGTTCCGGGTTCGAACGAAACCGAAGGCATTATCTCGTTCCACTCATTTTGGAATCACCCTCAGAGTTAACGACAATAATCCTTGCACTCTAAAACTCCATCTCGTTCTTCACTTGAGATGTCACGACCTAACGTTTAACTTGGATCGATGTGTTATTCGGAAAATCAAATCTGATTCCCGATCCCGGTCTCATCGAAATCCAAACGTGTCTTAAAGGCCAAGTTGTTTAAAGTTTTAACAATACAATTCAGATTTAAACATTGCATCTCATAGCATTATTAACAGATAATAACCAATATCTATCACAGATATACATCATCTCATCACAGAATATCACTCAACTACCATTCAACAGATATCAACCATATTCAGATATCAATTCAAACAATCATCTATAAGCAATCACTACTTAAATTCATGCTATAATTAATTTAATAAATTTAAATTAAATTAATTACTTCAGAATTTATCCCTTAATCTTGCTTAACCAAACATTAATTAATTAATCACAACCTTTAATTAATTAATCACCTCTTAATTATCTCATTATTAATTAATTACTACTTAATTAATTAATAATCTTTATTTAATTATCAATTAATTACTATAATTATTTATTAATTAACTTGATTAAAAATTAATCATTCCTTAATTGGTTATTAATTAACCCTTAATTTATAATTAATTAACCTTAATTAACCCTTAATTACCTTAATTAATTCTTAATTAATTACAAATTAATTTCTTAATTACATAATTAATTATTCATTAATTAACCTTAATTATTTAATTAATTAAATCTTAACCCTTAATTTATAATTAATTAACCTTAATTACTCAATTAATCACAAATTAATTTATCTTAATTACTTAATTAATTATAATTAATTATCTTAATTACTAAATTAATTATAATTAATTAACCTTAATCATTTAATTAATTAAATCTTAATCATTTAATTAATTAACTATTAATTATAATTTAATTAATGTTTAATTACTTAATTAATTAACCCAAATCATTTACTTAATTAATTCTTAATCACCAATTAATTAATTACTAATCATTTAATTAATTAGTTATTAATCACTTATTAATTAATCTTAATTATTTAATTATTAATTATTAATTATAATTTAATTTTATTCTTAATTATCCATTAAATAATCCATAAGTAATTTAATTAAATCTTAACCAATTAATTAACCTAAATTAATTAATTAATTCCAATCCTAATTACTAAATAATTAAAGTAAACTTTTATTTCAATATTTAACTAACTTCCAAAACAAAACAATTTCATTTATCATTTAAAACTTTTACATATTTAAATATTTCAATTCATTAAAACTAATTACCCTTTGAAAAAGTTAGATTTAACATGTAAATCATTTCAAAACTTCAACAAATAAATATGATTTCCTTTGGAAATAAAATATTTGATACTTTATAAAGTAGTGAAGATATAAAAAATTTAAATTTAAACTTAAAACAAAATTGAAATTTTAAAACGAGTTTTGAACTTGTCTTCATTCATGTTGATATAAACTCGACCAAACCCAACTAACAAATACTATCAATATACTCATCTTCCCTTCCTTCTCATTCTTACCTGAACCATCAAACCCACGCAAACATAGCTACTACCCGAGCACAATCACGAGCTTCTAGACCAAATACTCGAGCGTTACTTCGAATAAAACCCACGCGCACGCGAACCTATCTCCACTGATACAAACCCCTACCTCGTGCACGTGCACGGTGCTTCGGCGTCGCCGCCGCCACCCACGACACCACACGCAAGTTCCATCTCGACCAACGACCCAACTCCGGCCCTCCATCCTCACTCACACGAACGCAATCGAAATCGAGACAGCTCAATCCCAAAACCCAAAACTGCATCACCAGAAAATCCCCTCGTCCACGGCGAGCCGACCACCGAACGTTGCCAAACCTCGGCCACATCTCCACATGACCCTAACGCATCTCCACTCCAAGCCGTTCGCAACTCGATCACCTCCATGCTCCACACTCTCGAATTCTTCAAACTTAAAAACTCAGAGTCTAAAAACCCTAAAAATCGAAATTCTAAATTCTCTGTTGAAATTTAATTTCAACCAATATTTTTTTGTGTTAAGCAACATGAAACACAACTACCATCCAAATTTCAAAGCTTAAAATCAACTCATTCACACGAATTTGACAAAAGCCCCAAATTCAGCATTTCTCAAATTTCATCTTCCTCTTAAAGTTAAAAATTATGATTTCTGTTCTAAAATTCATATTATGTATTCTAGATTTAGGATAAAATCTTGTTTCATTAAAATTCGAACAATATTTACATGATATAATTACTTGGTTTTTACTGCATATTTTGTTTTCTGCAGTTTTTAACAGTTTCATAAGCAAATTTACTCTTAATACTCAATTCAGGTTAAATCAAACCTCTACATTGAATATTTCAACTTAACAATGATCTATTTCATATAAATTTGGAGTTTTTGTTTTAAACTTCCTCAAAACTTTGAAAATATAGAGTACAACAATTGCTTTTAAACATGCACAGCTAAATTTAAAACTTGTAAACAAATATTCTACCACATAGAAATATGCAAGCATTTTCAGAACAAACATTCACATGCAACATATTTTTATACTTAAAGTTTTGATTTAAAATTTACTCACCTGATATTGTTGCTAAGCCTTAAACTGCTGGAAAAAGAAATATGAACTGCAGGCCTTTAAAAACTGAAATCACTTGATGTTGTAGCTTTGAAGATGCCTTAAACTTGAATTTGTTTGCTTAACTTTGAAATGCTTCAGATCTTGAATTATTAAGTGATAAAAACTTGAGACTTGTTTCAGAATTTGGTTGATTTCAGGAGTCTATATTGCAGATTTCTTTACTGTAATTTGTTGCAGAATTTTGCTTTGAATTCTGTTTTGCAGTTTTCTTTCTAATTTTTTTTGCAGATTAAAGCTTTTATTTAATTTTTGGTTGTAGTGAAGATTTGAAGAGTTTCGGTTTTGTTAATGGGGGTGTAAAACTTTTCTTGCTTAAGAAAATTTTTGAACGAGAAAATTTAGATGAAGAATAGGAAGTGGGTTTTTAAAAAAAATAGTTTTGTTTTATAAAAATTTAAAGAAAATAAATAAATCTTTGACACTTGTCATTATCCCTTGCTAATTCCTTAACACATGTTATAAGTGAGTTTTAAATGTTAACAAGTGTAGTTTCCATGCAAAAAGAATTTAAAAATGTTTTCTTAATTGATTTTTCTTATTTTAAATCCATTCTTAATTCCTATAAAATCAATTTCCCTTAAAGAATGAATATAAAACAAATGTTATAACTTAAATAAAATCATGAGAATATTACTTAACACTCAAAGTAAAATTTAGAATAAAAATTAACATATTTTAAATCTTTTAATTTATCAATTCAATTTCAAATTAAGTTTTAAAATCCAATTCAAAATCAAATTTGATATGAATACAATTTTAACACATTCATTACCCTTATGTATATATTAATTTTACTTAGAATCAGTGTACATTTACAATTCATTTATTGTTATTGAATAAAATAACAAATTTATCAATTTAAGTTAATTTATTATAAAGATTATCATATTTAAATTGGGTTTGAAATTCCGGAATATCACAGGCTTCCTCCATAACAAATCATCTCCTTTCAACAATGGTCTCAGAATGTTCAACAAGGTACTTCACAACCTCATGACACTAGTATTACTTCCTCTTCTCATGCTCAACATGAAGAAGAAGAAGAGGAGGATGATGATTCAATTCAAGAGATTGGCCCGTACTCTTCCTCCAGACAAGCTATTATCACTCTTTCTCGGAATTAATCAAAACTTCATAGAGAAATTAAGTATCTTGAAAAGAAAATGGAAAGAAAATTCAACTCGATCAAAGGTTTTCTAAATAAAATATGGGATAAAATTTCTTACTTCGGTACTACATCCACCAAAGCTTACAACCCTTCCCCATTTCAATGGTCTTCTTCGAGTTCGAGTTATGCTAATGTGACGGTCCTGACTTAAACTTCGAAAATCGACACCAAATACATCATCCGTATTAGAATGCCGCAGATTCAAACGTCGAATCCGGTTCGCTGGAGCTTATAACACATTACGTACAACAAAATAGCGAAAGAAAATGAATATTTCATTGATATACAACAGTGGGTTACAACAATGATACAACATCAGATATAAATGAGATATCAATACATATATCAAAGGTAGACAAAAGCGGAAGACAAAACGACAGCAGCGGAGAGATAATGTCCTCAATGCCAAACTCCAAAACTCCAGGACACAAGCTCGAACTACCATCACATTGTATTAAGCAAGGCCAGTCATTGTGTTGAAGTGGAACAAATGCGATCGCCAATGCAGATACTTCAAAGATATCGAATCTACATCTACTATTAGACTACCTAACTCTAGGATGTCCGTGTGAAAAATTATGGGCACCCAGAGTTTAGAAAGGGAATAATAAACTCTAGGTCAGTCATGGGACTGGCATGGGCAAACAAAACTAGTTTATCTTTATCAAAAGCAAAACAAAATATTTTACAAGAAATCCGCAATGCTTTTTGGAAAATGAAACTACTATAAGGCCTCCCCGCACACACACAATGCAAGTGCACAATTGGAGGAGATTTCTTCTTATGATAGTCAAACATGCTTGATACACGAAAATCATTTTGATATTATTATTAGTGCATAGTGCAGAAAACCTTTCGAAAGTATAATATCAATCTTAGCTAACATAGGTACCATTATATTATGCCTGCTATAGCTACCACTTGAGGTGGCAGGTTATACAACTGCAATCGTAAAGGGCTCGTATTGTTTGATTGGATTTCCAGCCATGGTCAGGCTAAGGAACTTCCTCACCGAATGGAACGCCTGTAGAGAGACGCCCCCAAGAACCAAATCGGATCTCTGCCAACACACGGCCAGGTTACCTCTGTAACTAGGTAACACCTACAAGTTTGCCATCCTCGGTCGTTACCGACCTTTATCCAAGAGCTATCAACACCAACAACCACAAAGAAATAAGTTTGCAGCAACCACATAGGTTAAATATCTGGGCTCCATACCATGATGCCACTTTTTATCCAAAAGAAAATGGACATACACTAGGGACGCGACCCCTAATAACCTTGCCGCAACATTCTTGTTTCGACCATTTTTGGGTTGTGAGGCTCGACGAAGTCTCGTTCACAAAGCTACGCTTTTGACAAAAGCCATGCTTCGATAAGCACATGATCAACAACAATTCGTATGCCACATTATCAAATTGGGAATGTATCATTAGTAACCATCAACTACATAACTTCTGAGCTCGTACGTCTCAGAGAAGGGTGTTAAGCTAAGATAATAAATTCTCGGCCACAAAACAGAAATGTATTTGATAGAAACCAGCTTTACATCTCAAAGTGTTACGTCAAACATACATCCATATAAGTCTGTTCCGGGTTCGAACATAACCGAAGGCACTTTCGAAGAAGCCCTTGCCATTCGGGTTTTCACAATCCCGACTGGACTCCCCATTGCATACAGAGATATCTATACTGGCACGACTCAATGTAGAGACATTCGACGGATAATCCTTTCGTTCTCGAAAATACCCGATCTTCACCACTGGTCCTTAAATGCTATCCATTACGTCGTATCACTATTCAGAATGGGTTATATGACATAAACCCTCTCTCGGCTAAATCGAATAATGAGCGCTTAATTTAAAAAGCATATGGATATTGGGGTCTTAGTTAAGTCACAACTTATTACCCAAAACCTTTCTTTCAAATGGTTTAAACCAATTTCCACTTTTAATCTTTTAAACAAAAGATTCACTTTTAAGATCCTCTTTACTTTGAAAACTAAGTTCACCAATCTTCCATAAAGATTCATTCATAGCTTTTCATAACAATTTCCATTTCAAATCTTTTATACAAAAGATACACCTTTAAGATCCTTTTCAATTTGAAAACAAATTCACCAATCTTTAACAAAGATTCATTCACAATATAAACAAAAAATCTATCTTTGAGATCCTCTTTAGTTTGGAATGAAGTTCACCAAAATCTTTAACCAAGATTCATTTATAGCCTTTAATCTTTTAAGTAAAAGATCCACTTCATTTCAACAACAAGATTTACCAAATATTTAACAAAGATAGCTTTCGAAACTATTTCCTTTTCAAGTTTGATTTATTTATAACTCGGAAATCCTTTCCTTTATTTGAAAGCTATTATCATTTGAAAACAATTACCTCTTGTTTCGGAAAAATCCGATCAAATATACACAAGTTATAGCCTTTAAAGTATAAAGTTGGGTTAATTTTAAATTCCCAAAATAATACTTTTAAAGTACTTTAAAGATGGTTTTAAAATCCATATATATTATATAAATTGTATCACTACTTTTCAAACCATAGTTTCCAAAATAATTTCAAAACTTTAAACAAGATACATTTTATTCAAAACGATCTTCAATTTCAAACCTACTTTTTTCAAAAGCTTTTCATATTCAATCCATTTCCATTTCCAAAATAATTTGGGTTTCAAAATTCAACTTTAAAACCATTTTATTAAACTCAAATATCCGTGACTTAAATTTCTTCGTGCAATCCATATTTGTATGTGTATGGTGTAGTCCAGGTGTGACGACCCAAACTCGATGCCCGACAAACGACATCGAATCCGTATAGCCGGAGCTTGCAACAACATTAGATGATAAACAACACAGCGGAAACAAAAGATAACACATTGATATACAATAGAAATATAATGTGATACACCATGATACAACAACCCAACACCATCAGAGAATGATACAACACCACAGCGGAAAATCATCTCAACAAGAGCAAAGTTTTCAAAAGAAACCAAAATTGCAACTCCGATCCAAACTTCAAAGCCAAAGCTCTAAACTTCAAGCTCCAAATCAACAGCTTGAACCATCATCATCAATGCTGAAGTGAAACAAACTCCATCCCAAAGACGATCGCCAAACCAAAACTTCAAAGATCCAAAAGCTAAACAAGATCTCCGAATACTACCAAACCAATGACTTCAAAAGCTATCTAATCTACACCTATTTATTGGATTATCTGTAAAACCCAACTCTAGACTGCCCGTGTGGAAAATTGTGGGCACGTCGAGTTTAGGAACGGAGCAATAAACTCCAGGTCAGTCATGGGACTGGTGTGAGCAAACAAAAACAGTTATATTTAAAAACAAATAAAAGAATTTAAATTTGAAATCCGCAATGCTTTTTGGAAAATGAAACTACCATAAGGCCCTCGGCACACACACCATGAAATCGCACACTTGGAGGAGATTTCTCCTTATGATAGTCAAACATGCTTACTACGCAAAAATCCTTTTTGATATTATTATTAGTGCATAGTGGAAAACATTTCGAAAGTATAATACTAATCTTAACCAGCATAGGTACCATTATCTTAACCTGAGGTGACAGGTTATACAATTGAAATCGTAAAGGGCTCGTATTGTTTTATTGGATTTCCAACAAATGGTCAGGCTAAGGAACTTCCTATTGCCACATGGTATGCCTCTGAAGGGACGTCCCGAGAACCTACCCGGCTCTCTGCCAACACAAGGCTGGTTTCCCCCTACCCGGGAGTAATACCTAAAGATATGCCACCCCAAGTCGTTTGCGACCTTTATCTGAGGATCCTCAACCGCAAAGCAACATCACACAATAATAAATATACGGTGTCCACAAGAGCAAGTATCTGGGCTCCATACCATGATACCACCTTTTTCCAGAAGGAATGGACATACCCTAGGGGTACGACCCCTGCAACCTTGCCACATCTTTCCTGTTTCGACCATTACCAGTTTGTGAGGTCCGATGAGGTCTCCTCCACAAAGCTACGCTTTTTCACAAAGCCAAGCTTTGATCAACAAATGATCAGCAGCACTTCGTATGCCATATTACCAATTTGGGAATGTATCACTAGTCACCATCAACTACATAACCTTTGAGCTCGTACGTCTTAGAGAAGGGTGTTAAGCTAAGAGAATAAATCTCCGCCACCAAACAGAAATGTATTTGATAGAAACCAGTTTTACATCTCAAAGTGTAATGTCAGGCACACATCCATACAAGTCTGTTCCGGGTTCGAACATAACCATAGGCACTTCCGAAGAAGCCCTTGCAATCTGGATATTCACAATCCTGATCGGACTCCCCATCACATATAGAGAACTCTATATCGTAGCTACTCAATGCAGAGCCATTCGATAGGTTATCCAATCATTCTCGTAAATACCCGATCTTCACCACCGGTCTTCAAATGCTATCCATAACATCGTATCATTATTCGGAATGGGTTATATGACACAAGGTACTCTTCCGGCTAAACCGAACAATGAGCGTAATATTTAAAAACATGTGGATATGAAATTTCAGTTAAGTCACAACTTTAAAACCTAAAACTTTCTTTCAAATGGTTTAAACAAATTACCATTTCAAATATTTAAACAAAAAGATTCATTTCACAAAGTTCAGTTTCACAAAGATCCATTCACGGATTTCAAAACGATTTCCATTTCAATTGGATTAACTCATTCAATCTTTAAATCAAAGATTTAACTTATAACTTTCAAAACTCGTTCCCAAAGATTCATTCATAACTTGGAAAACCATTTTCAATTCAAACTTGAAATTCCTTTAATACAAATTGGAAATTCATTTCATATATGAAAGCTTTTATTATTTGAAAACAAACAGTTTTCATTTCAGAAAAATCCAATTTAATTTATACAAGTTAAAATCTTTGGGTTAAATTCAAATTCCCAAAACAACACTTTAAAAATGGTTTAAAACCCACATAAACTTGGATAACCTTTTTAAATCATAAATTCTCAACATAGAATTCAATTTCAAATTTCGAATTCAAATTTAAATCAAATTTCAAAACTAAATCAAGTTATTCAAAAATAACCTTTATCTTTGAAATTCCTTTTCAAAATCTTTTCACTTTAAATCCAATCCATTTCCAAAACATTTTGGATTCATAAATTCAATTTTAAAATTATTTCAAAAATCTGTGACTTAATCAATTTCCACGTGCAATCCGTATTTTTGTGTGTATGGTGTAGTCCAAGGGTTTTACCTAATAGTACAACATCATCAATCATTACAGATTCAATCACAGCAATATCGATAAGCGGTATAATCCTATAACGTTTATCTATATACATAGAATCACAGATAGATAATATAAATGCATTATAGGTAGATAAATTACATTCATCATAGCTTGAACTAAAACAATTCTAATCACAAAGCATTACACAGCAGAGATGACAAAACAATTCACAACATTCAATAGAATACAATCATCCATAAATAAGGTTAATTGATCATATGATTAATTGAAACCAGATTAATCACTAATTCTGGTTGATCAACATTAATTAATCAAAGTTTATGTTAATTAGTTATCCTTTGATTATTTATTAATTAACCTTAATTAATGAATTAATTAACCTTTAGTTATTAAAGAATTAATCTTAACCAATTAACCTTAACAAATTATTCTTAATTAATTAATTAACCCTTGATTAATTATCATTTAATTAATTAATCCTAATTAATTTAAAATAAGTAATTATTATTAATTACTTAATTAACTTTTACCATTAATTAATTACTTTTATCAATTAACTAACTTTTGATTAATTAATCACTTCTTAATTTAATTAATTTAATTAACTTAATTAACTTAATTATTTATTTATTCCTTTAATTATCCTCCTTAATTAATTAAAGATAAACCTTTTCATCTAAATTCATTACTTAATTACATCATTTAAATTAACTGCTTGAAATCATTCTATACCAAAATATTGATTAATTACAGTTTATTACACTTACATTAACCACTTTCTAATTTGCATTATTTTTTTAGAAAACAAAATAGAGATTTAATAAGATAATTTACCTTATCATTATTTCAAAAACAATTTAAATTCAATTTTAATTTGTTTTAAAATTTTAAAACCCTGTATATGCATCATTGTGCTGACCTGAGATGACTCGAGTCCTTACCCGAGCCCCAAACAGTTTTCCCCAGGCAATCACTCGAGTTACCCATATTTTTACTTGCTTTGAGTCGAACTCACATTTTTCTCGATCTTGAACTTGAGTCCTCCTCTTCTTCCTAATCCACATCATTTCCAGAAACACCAAATTCCATGCATACACGTGCATGATCATTAGAGCCATTTTCGATCATCGCTAATGTCATCATCAAGTCGGCGATCCACTCTACGCATGCTCCTACCCACCAGAACCTCCAAATTCTCCATATATCAAAAGCGAGCTTCTCGATTCAAAACTGGGACCTGATCTGTTCAACCAAAACCATTCGCCACCACTATTTTGACCACCTGGACATGAGCCACCAAGCCCAAACCTTCGCCACATCGCGACGCATTGTCCATCATCTCGCGATCGACTCTGTTCACCTATTAATGCCGGAAATACTACGAGAAACGCTACGACTAAAACCCAAACTAATACACTAAATCGCCTTCGATCAACCGCGTTGATCATCTAAAAAATCCATTACCAATTTTCCATCAATTTGCATCCTTCAGGCTACGCTCGACCCAAAGCCCAATCTACGAAACGTTGAAGATCACCAGAATTTTACGAAAATGACAATTCCGTTAAACTAGCATTTTCTCACAATTTAATAACCTAAAAATCTTGAAACTTGCATCAAAATTCATGGATTGGCAACACGAATCCATTCATATGATCAGAATTCAAAATCCAGATATATGATATTGAACTTAAATTTGGATGGTCACTGTAAACTTTAATTTCTGAAATGATTACATGATAAAAAATCTCCAAACCATTTTTAAAAACGAGTTTACACTATTACCATCATTTTTTATTTAAAGATCAAAGCCAAATATTTATTCGTTTGGTTGGTATGAACTTTTGAAATAGGTTTTAAGAGCCTGTCATATATACCAGAGGCATATTTTGTTTGTTCACAACAGATACACAGATGTTATGCATGCAATCATTTTTAAATAACATATAAATCACATTCCATATCAAAATTTAGAAGATTATTACCTGCTAATTTCTAATTAAATCAGGGTTTTAAGAGTTTACACACCTGAATATTGATGAACAGAGGATCAAGAAGTTGTATTTGACTTGAAACAGTTTTGCCTGATCTTTCTCCTATCTTCCAGATTTGATTACTTAGGTTGAATCATGTTTTGAAACTAAACCCTGAGTTTGATCTGAAGCTAACAAATTGATTTGCTTCGCTTTCTATTTAAATTTTGATTTGCATCTTTCTTTTTTCCAGGTTTGAAAATTTGTGTTTCCAGCTTTCCAATTTCTTCTTTTGTTTGCCAAATGTATTTCTCAAGTTTTAAATGATTTGCATCTTTGGCTTTTTGTACTTGATATTTCCCAGGCCTTAAAGATTTTAAATTGTTGTTTTGATTTTTGGTTTTATGGAGAGTTTACAGGTTGTTTTGTTCTTGTTACAAGCTTGAAAAATTTTGGTTACAGGTTCTTGAGATGATTTTTTTTTCTGATTTCAGTTTTCTTTGATATTAGAAAATATGAGAAAAAAATGAATATAGTTTATAAAATTTTAGTTTATTTCAAGAAAGGATTAATGCCACTTGTTTAACTTAGGCTAACACTTGTCAATTACTTTATAAAAATGCTTACACTTGTTAAAAATTATAAAAATTATGTTTACCCTTTTGTTTAAATTAATTTACAGTTTATTTTTAAACCCATTTATGCATTTATATTCTCACATCTTAACATATGTATTTTATTTTATTTGCAGTTGTTATAACAATATTTTCATATACATGTATACAATTTAAAAGAGAATGGTTTTAATACTAATGTATATGTTTATGCATTCAAGGAATTGATTTTAAAAAAAAATATAATTATACTTTAAACAATTAACCACATATGTAAATTATAAAATTTAGCTTTTAAACAACATTCAAATTTTACTATATATTAAACACTACAAATAGTATTTTAAATACAACTTAATATCATATTTCTTATTTAAATAAATACATCTCTTTATTAATCATTTATATAATCTGTTAAAGCAAAAGATGGTTTTACAATTTAATTGCACATGAATAAATAATTTCTATTCTAAATTGGCCTTTGAAAATCTATTACATCAAATTCAAAACTTCATTTTTTTAAAAATCAGAATGCATATTTAATAAAATTAGAAACAATTTCTTATTAACTTAAGAATAAATTTTTAAATCAAATTTATGTCCAATATATTAATTTTTACATCCAATTTTTATTTATAAAATATTTATCCTTAAATTTCAAACCAAAGTTTTATTTAAAATCTATAATATTTATTCTGGAAATTTTCTAATTAATTCACAAATATTTTCACAATTTAACTCAAAATTAAATTAATTGTCAAATTAAACTTGGCTAAAATTCGAGAATGTTAGAGATTCCCCCCTTAAGAAATTTTCGTCCCCGAAATTTGCCAGGGAGATAACAAAGAACTGATGAAAGATAGAGAAATATCTTTTCAGATCAAACCGAATATCTATTCTGCATTTGGCTTTCCAAATCAGAATATGAACAATAGATATGAGAACAAACTTAATCAACTCTTTAAGAAATACTTGGGTTATTCGCATCTACGAAATATGAAGGGGCATTGCTTAGTTCGAAGGGATAACTAACCATTCGTAGAATATATCGAAACCTAATGAAATAGACAAAAATAGATTCGACTACGATCTCAGATTCAAGATTTAACTTATTTATGATTTTCTACGAAATAAAACTCTGCGTAGTTCCTATGTCGAACAAAATTCGAAGAATTTTATCGCAAACGAGAAGGTTACCTTTTAAAATCTCTTTTCCTTTATCAGTCTTTGAGGTAGAAGAATCATCTTCGATTGCATATACACTCGCTTTTTGAGCTTGCTTCACTGCTGGGCAATCTATGGTCCTATGTCCCGGCTTGTGGCAATAATACATTCCCTAGATTCCTGATCCGGCTTCATAAATTGCTCCCTCTTTCCTTGCTTCCTGGGATTCTTACAATTGTTCAAGTAATGGACTTTCTCCAAGCAATTGAAACAAGTAACATCTTTCACCTTTTTCTTCTGTATATTCTTCTTTCCTTTATCTTTCCTTGGTTTCTTTCCACCAAACTTCCTTTTCCTCCAACTCAGATTGCTTGTATTTCCCTTCTCCTCTGAAACTTCTTGCTTATCCAGAGTATCGTATCTATAACCCATATCAATTAATTCAGAAAAAAATTCCTTAACGTGAGTAGTCACCTCTCCTGAAACTTCTTGTTCATTCCCCAAATAAACTTTTCATTCTTCTTTAATGGTGTATTCACCAATTCTGGGCCAAACCGAGATAATTCGTTACATTTGTTTAAGTATTCCTAAAATGATAAGCTTCCTTGCTTCAAATCTGTGAACTCCTGGTACATTCTAGAGATACCAGCAGAAGGCATATATTGCTGCTCGAACACTTCCTTGAAACGACTCCAAGAAAACTCATCCGCCGGCTCATCCGCAGTAACTATTTCCCACCAAGCTAAAGCCTCTTCCTGGAGTTGCCAGGAAGCTATCAATCGCATCTGATCATCTTTCAATTTTAGTCCTTTGAAAATCCTTTCACATGATCGGATCCAGGCTTGTGCTTCGATAATGGTTTCCTTGCCTGTGAATGGCTTTCCACCAAGTTTAGAAAAGCTCCGATATAAATCAGCCAGATTTGGTTAAGATTGAGTGGGAATATCTGTTGTTGTAGGAACTCAACCAGTTGAAGTGGTACTTCCCCGTCCCCTACCTCGTCCCCTTCTTCCACTCATTCTTACTATCGGTAAATAGTAAGAAAACCGATTTAGGCATTCGGACGCGATATCTTAGGGAATAACAATAGTTAAAGAAAATAGACTGAGAAATTTGGGTTTCCTGTTTCACTGGTTTTACTCATTCTAGGGTGTACTTCACCCTATCTCTAATGAGCCATCTAATGTGTTACACTCCATAGATAAAGTTCTTACTCAACCTTTAGCTTTGATACCACTTGTGACGACCCGAACTCGATGCCCGACAAAAGACATCGAATCCTTATCGCCGAAACTTGCAACAACATTAGATGATAAATAACACAGTGGAAACAAAAGATAATACATTGATATACAATAGAAATACAATGTGATACATCATTATACAACAACCCAACACCATTAGTGAATGATACAACACAACACACAGCAAAAAATCATCTCAACAAGAGCAAAGTCTTCAAAAGAAACCAAAACTGCAACTCCAATCCAAACTCCAAAGCCAAAGCTCTAAACTTCAAGCTCCAAATCAACAGCTTGAACCATCATCATCAATGCTGAAGTGAAACAAACTCCATCCCAAAGACGATTTCCAAACCAAAACTTCAAAGATCCAAATCTGAAGAAGATCTTCGAATACTAATAAACCAAAGACTTCAAAAGCTATCGAATCTACACCTATTTATTGGATTATCTGAAAAACCCAACTCTAGACTGCCCGTGTGGAAAATTGTGGGCACACACAGTTAAGGAACGGAACAACAAACTCCAGGTCAGTTATGGGACTGTGTGAGCAAACAAAAACAGTTTATTTTTAAAAACAAACAAAAGAATTTAAATTTGAAATCTGCAATGTTTTTTGGAAAATGAAACTACCATAATGCCTCTCGGCACACACGCCTTGCAATCGCACACTTGGGGGAGAATTCCCCTTGTGATAGTCAAACATGCTTACTATGCAAAAATCCTTTTTATATTATTATTAGTGCATAGTGGAAAACATTTCAAAAGTATAATATTAATCTTAACCAACATAGGTACTATTATATTATGCCAGCTATAACTACCACCTGAGGTGGCAGGTTATACAATTGAAATCGTAAAAGGCTCGTATTGTTTGATTGGATTTCCAACAAATGGTCAGGCTAAGGAACTTCCTATTGCCACATGGGTACGCCTCTGGAGGGATGTCCCGAGAACCTACCCGGCTCTCCGCCAACACAAGGCCGGTTTCCTCCTTTCCCGGGAATAGTACCTAAAGTTATGCCACCCCCGGTCGTTTGCCACCTTTATCCAAGGATCCTCAACCACAAAGCAACATCACACAATAATCAATATACAGTGTCCACATGAGTAAGTATCTAGGCTCCATACCATGATACCACCCTTTTCCAGAAGGAATGGACATACCCTAGGGGTGCAACCCCTGCAACCATGCCGCATCTTTCCTGTTTCGACCATTACCAGTTTGTGAGGTCCGATGATCGTCCACAAAGCTACGCTTTTTCACAAAGCCATGCTTTGATCAACAAATGATCAGCAGCACTTTGTACGCCACATTACCAAATTGGGAATTATCACTAGTAACCATCAACTGCATAACCTCTGAGCTTGTACGTCTTAGAGAAGGGTGTTAAGCTAAGAGAATAAATCTCCGCCACCAAACAGAAATGAATTTGATAGAAACCAGTTTTCCATCTCAAAGTGTAATGTCAGAAACACGTCCATATAAGTCTGTTCCGGGTTCGAACAGAACTGAAGGCACTTCCGAAGAAGCCCTTGCAATCCGGATATTCACAATCCCGATCGGACTCCCCATCACATATAGAGAACTCTATACCGTAGCTACTCAGTGCAGAGTCATTCGATAGGTTATCCTATCATTCTCGTAAATTCCCTGTCTTCACCACCGGTCTTCAAATATTATCCATAACGTCGTATCATTGTTCGGAATGGGTTATATGACACAAGGTCATCTCCCGACTAAACTGAATAATGAGCGTAATATTTAAAAACATATGGATATGGGATTTCAGTTAAGTCCCAGCTTTAAAACCCAAAACTTTCTTTCAAATGGTTTAAACAAATTACCATTTCAAATCTTTAAACAGAAAGATTCATTTCACAAAGTTCACCCGGTTTCACAAAGATCCATTCACGTATTTCAAAACAATTTCCATTTCAATTGGATTAACTCATTCAATCTTTAAATCAAAGATTTAACTTACAGCTTCCAAAACCCGTTCCCAAAGATTCATTCATAACTTGGAAATTTTTTTTCAATTCAAACTTGAAATTCCTTTAATACAAATTGGAAATTTATTTCTTATATGAAAGCTTTTATTATTGAAAACAAACAACTTTCATTTCGGAAAAATCTGGTTTCATTTATACAAGTTAAAATCTTTGGGTTAAATTCAAATTCCCAAAACAACACTTTAGAAATGGTTTAAAACCCACATAAACTTGGATAACCTTTTCAAATCATAAATTCTCAACATAGAATTCAATTTCAAATTTGGAATTAAAATTTAAATCAAATTTCAAAACTAAATCAAGTTATTCAAAGATAACTTTTATCTTTGAAATTCCTTTTCAAAAGCTTTTCACTTTAAACCCAATCCATTTCCAAAACCATTTCGATTCAAAAATTCAATTTTAAAATTATTTCAAAAATCTGTGACTTAATCAATTTCCACATGCAATCCATATTTGTGTGTGTATAGTGTAGTCCAGGGGTTTTACCCAATAGTGGAATATCATCAATCATTACAGATTCAATCACAACAATATCGATAAGCGGTATAATCCTATAATGCTTATCTATATACACAGAATCACAGATAGATAATATAAATGCATTATAGATAAATAAATTAAATTCATCACAGCTCGAACTAAAATAATTCTAATCACAAAGCATCACACAGCAGAGATGACAAAATAATTCACAACATTCAATAGAATACAATCATCCATAAAAAAGGTTAATTGATCATCTGATTAATTGAAACCATATTAATCACTAATTCTGGTTGATTAACATTAATTAATTATAGTTTATGTTAATTAATTATCCTTTAATTATTTATTAATTAACCTTAATTAATGAATTAATTAACCTTTAATTATTAAAGAATTAATCTTAATTAATTAACCTTAATAAATTATTCTTAATTAACTAATTAATTAACCCTTGATTAATTATCATTTAATTAATTAATCCTAATTAATTTAAAATAAGTAATTATCCTTAATTAACTTTTCCCATTAATTAATTACTTTTATTAATTAACTAACTTTTGATTAATTAATCACTTCTTAATTTAATTAACTTAATTATATTAATTATTTATTTATTCCTTTAATTATCCACCTTAATTAATTAAAGATAAACTTTTTTATCTAAATTCATTACTTAATTACATCATTTAAATTAAATGCTTGAAATCATTTTATACCAAAATATTGATTATTTACAGTTTATTACACTTACAATAATCACTTTCTAAATTACATTATTTTGTTTTAGAAAACAAAATAGAGATTTGATAAGATAATTTATCTTATCATTATTTCAAAACAATCTAAATTTAATTTTGATTTATTTTAAAATTTTAAAACCTTGTATATGCATCACTGTGTTGACTCGAGACGACTTGAGTCCTTACCCGACCCTCAAACAGTTTTCCCCGAGCAATCACCCGAGTTACCCATATTTTTACTTGCTTCGAGTCGAACTCTAATTTTTCTCGAGCTTGAACTCAAGTCCTCTTCTTCTTCCCAATCCACATCATTCCTAGATGCACCAAATTCCACGCGTACACGTGCATGATCATCAGAGCCATTTTCGATCATCATCAATGTCGTCAGCAAGTCGGCGATCCTCTCTACGTATGCTCCTACCCACCAGAACCTCCAAATTCGCCATATATCAAAAACGAGCTTCTCGATTCAAAACTGGGACCAAATCTGTTCAACCTAAACCATTCACCGCCATGATTCCGACCATCTGGACATGAGCCACCAAGCCCAAACCTTCGCCACATCGCGACGCATCGTCCATCACCTCGTGATCGAATCCGGTCACCTATTGATGCCGGAAATACCCCGAGAAACGCTATGACTAAAACCCAAACTAATACCCTAAATCGCCTTCGATCAACCGCGTCGATCATCTAAAAAATCCATTACCAATTTTCCATCAATCTACATCCTTCAGGCTACCTTTGACCCAAAGCCCAATCTACGAAACGTTGAAGATCACCAGAATTTCCCGAAAATGATAATTCCGTTCAACAAGCATTTTATCATAATTTAATAACCTAAAAATCTTGAAACTTGCATCAAAATACATGGATTCGCAACACGTATCCATTCATATGATCAGAATTCAAAATCCAGATATATGATTTTGAATTCAAATTTGGATGGTCACTGTAAATTTTAATTTCTGAAATGATTACATGATAAAAAATCTCCAAACCATTTTTAAAAATGAGTTTACACTATTACCATCATTTTTTATTTAAAGATCAAAGCCAAATATTTATTCATTTGGTTGATATGAATTTTTGAAACAGGTTTTAAGAGCCTGTCATATATACCAGAGGCATATTTTGTTTGTTCACAACAGATACACAGATGTTATGCATGCAATCATTTTTAAATTGATATATAAATCACATTATATATCAAAATTTAGAAGATTATTACCTGCTAATTTCTAATTAAATCAGGGTTTTAAGAGTTTACTCAACTGAATATTGATGAACAGAGGATCGGGAAGTTGTATTTGACTTGAAACTGTTTTGCCTGATCTTTCTCCTATCTTCCAGATTTGATTACTTTAGGTTGAGTCAGGTTTTGAAACTGGACCCTGAATTTGATCTGAAGCTCGCAAATGGATTTTCTTTGCTTGCTATTTAAATTTTGATTTGCATCTTGCATTTTTCCAGGTTTGAAAATTTGTGTTTCCAACTTTCCAATTTCTTCTTTTTTTTGCCAAATCTGTTTCTCAGGTTTTAAATGATTTGCATCTTTGCCTATTTGTACTTGATATTTCCCAGGCCATAAAGTTTTAAATTGCTGTTTTGATTTTTGGTTTTGAGGAGAGTTTACAGGTTGTTTTTGTTCTTGTTACAGGCTTGAGAAATTTTGGTTACAGGTTCTTGAGATGATTTTTTTTTTTCTGATTTCATTTTTCTTTGATATTGGAAAAAATGAGGAAAAAATGAATATAGTTTATAAAATTTTAATTTATTTCAAGAAGAGATTAATGCCACTTATTTAACTTAGGCTAACACTTGTCAATTACTTTATAAAAATGCTTACACTTGTTAAAAATTACAAAAATTATGTTTACCCCTTTTGTTTAAATTAATTTATAGTTTATGTTTTAACCTCTTTATGCATTTATATTCTCACATCTTAACATATGTATTTTATTTTATTCACACTTGTTATAACAAATGTTTTCATATATATATATATATACACACAATTTAAAAGAGAATGGTTTTAATACTAATGTGTATATATATATGCATTCAAGGAATTGATTTTAAAAAAAATATATAATTATACTTTAAACAATTAACCACATAAGTAAATTATAAAATTTAGCTTTTAAACAACATTCAAACTTTTACTATATATTAAACACTACATATAATATTTTAAATGCAACTTAATATCATATTTCTTATTTAAATAAATACATCTCTTTATTAATCATTTATATAATTTTTAAGGCAAAAGATGGATTTACAACTTAATTGCACATGAGTAAATAATTTCTATTTTGAATTGGGCTTTGAAAAATCTATTATATCAAATTCAAAAATTCATTTTTTTAAAATCAGAATGCATATCTAATAAAATTTGAAACAATTTCTTATTAACTTAAAAATAAAATTTCAAATTAAAATTTTTGTCCAATATATTTATTTTTACATCCAATTTTTATTTATAAAATATATATCCTTAAATTTCAAACCAAAGTTCTATTTAAAATCTAAAATATTTATTTATTCTAGAAATTTTCTAATTAATTCACAAATAATTTCACAATTTAGTTCAAAATTAAATTAATTATCAAATTAAACTTGGCTAAAATTCAGGAATGTTACATCAGGGGTTTTACACGATATTGCAATATCATCAATCATCACAATCCAAACATAGCAATATCGATAAGCGGTATAATTCTATAACACTTATCTCCATTGACATATAAATGGTATAAATTCATCACAGATAATTAAGTTACATTCATCACAGCTCAAATCAAAATAATTCCATCACAATGCATCACACATCAGGGATATCAAACAATTCAAAGCATTTAATAGAATCCAAACATCAATAAGTAAGATTAATTAACATCTGATTGTAATTAATTTAAACCAGATTAAATACTTATGAATAAATTACAAATTTTGGTTAATTAAATCATTAATTAATTACAAACCATTTTAATTAATTATAAATTAATTAACCTATAATAATTAATTATCCTTAATTAATTTCCATACAATAATTATCCTTAATTAATTACGATAAGTGATTATCCCTAATCACTTATATTAATAAATCACAAATTAATTACATTAAGTAATTATACTTTAATCACTTGATTAATCAACTTTAAATCATTAAATAATTAATTTTAATTAAGTAATTATCTTTAAGTAATTAATTACCTTTAATTACTTACATTAATTAAGTAATTATTCTTTAAGTAATTATCCTTGATTACCTTTATTAAGTAATTAACTTTTTAAGTAATTAGTTATCCTCTAATTACTTTTATAAAGTAATTACCCTTTTTATTACTTTTAATAAATCATCTTTTAATTACAATATGTAATTATTCTTAATTAACTTAAGATAAACCATTGATAAATTTAGCTTTATTAACCTAAATACTAGTTTAACCTGTTATTAGTAAAACTACCTGAGCCCACACTCAAATCCACTTGAGCCAAATTCAATTTTTTTCCGAGACAAACCCGAGGCTATCAAACAAAAACCCGAGTAAACACTTTCTTCCTAAACCTTTCTACAACCATCAGATACCAATGTGTACCGTGCTCGTGCTTCGATGATCTGCTCGATTCCGACCAACGCCGCGATGACTGCAAGTCACCGATCACCTCCACAATCATTCCGACAGCATGTCGAATGATTCTGTAAATCAAAATTGAGCATCAAGCATCACCTGGAATCCAAATCCCCTCGAATAAATCCTTTTAGCCCTAACAACTCCGACCACCAGAGATCATGAATCTCTGACCACAACTTCACCGAAGCCCCACGTTTCAATCCCTCCACCACAGGTCGATCCTGATGCTTCATTGACAACACACGACCTTCAAATGCAACGACGACCAAATCATGGTCTTAAACCCTATTTCACCATCAATATGCCACACGGCCACCAAAAAATTCCTACACTATTTTCCCGCAACGTCCATCACTTGAACTCCCTCCAGCACCAGACCCGAATCCAGATTCCTCACTGATCATCGAAGATTGTCGAATTTCCATTTATCGTTCAACTTGAGATTTCTCATAATTTAATACATTAAAAATCCTGAAAAAACTTTCAAAAATCATTATTTTCAACTTTTAATCGAGTTATGTAATCGAATTGTGAAATTAAAACATTTGGATTTCCTGTTTTTTTCAAAGCTTCACTATATGTATTGTTTTTGTAATAATCACTGAGTATAAATACCTATAATTATTTTTAAAAATAATGTTATAATCTTATAACCATTTTCTATTTATAAATCAAAATCTAAAATTGATTATATAAGGTGCGGTTTGAATTTTTCTTTAGTGGCCGTAACCCTAAGATTCAACAGAGAGGTTGTGACAGCCCGCAAATCCGTACCCCTTGGATCGACACTATTCTACCTCTGTTGACTCAAGTGGCACAGAAATACGAACCATAGGGTTAAAGAAGAAGAGATAGAAGAAGAAGAAGCTAAACAATATCAGAATCTCACAGTCGCAGCGGAATAAAATATAATAGTAAATATAGAACTTTACACAAAATGAAATTTGTACCAGTTTTATACATCACATCATCAGAGTATCTCATACATCAACATCATCAATCAGACAAATCCATACAATCATAGCAGAGGAATATATATATAAATACATATAATACGTCTCGGACTCTTGCTCCTCTCCTGCTCCATAGCATCCTGTCCTGAACAAATAATACTCGGTCTGCCCGAGCATTATAATGAAATAACACCCGAGTCAGTCTGGAATACCAGCTGATAATAATGCACCCAAATTGATTATTAAAGTTTCAAAAATCCTTTGAAACAAAAGCATCTCGTAAGACCACGCCACAAATAAACATGTCGGGTTTTTACCTTACGATAGCTAAAACACTTTTTATAGAAATCCTCTGATATTATAATAAGGTCTATATACAAATACTTATAAAATAGACGAAATTGTTACATCTATTAAATTCCAGCTACTAGCCACAAAAGTTGGTAATACAAACAAAACTCGTACAAGGCTCGTAGGGAGAATGGATTTCCAACAATGACTAGGCACTGGGGTACCACCTGTCACAGTACAGGGCCTAGATCACCGTACCGAGGACCACTCCCGATCCCCTGCAACACAAGGCCGAACCCATCCCTTACCGGACAGTTCCGAATAAGATCACCCCGCGGTTGGGATCAGCAACCGCACCACTAAGTCGAAATAAAAAGGGACATCTAGACATGGTTGACCTTACTCTCCAGTGGGGGCTACCCACGAAGCCTTGTTGCATATCCCTTGATTTTCAGTCATTCCCATTTGATGAGGCTTGAGGCTAAGCGTTACCTTTTAGAACGTTTCTCTTAGAATGCGCATCGCCCTCCTGACGATGTTCCGAAAGCATTCGTCCATACAAGTCCGCCCCGGGTTCGAACGGAACCGAAGGCACTACTCCTACTACATCCATTTTGGAAATATCCTCAGGATTAGTAGCGACTAGCCCTTGCACTTCACTGCTCCATCTTCGACTCCGAACACGTTTTTCGCACGAAACGTACAAACCGGATCGAAGTGGTTTTCGAGAAATAAATCTCGATCCCGGTCTCTTCGAAACGATCAACGCATTTGTCCAATATTGATAGTTGGTGATTTAACTATCAATTATATTATTCACAAAAATCCATCACACAATAAATAATCCCCACATTATTTATTTACCTCAAATATCTTTAAAAGATGTATTTCCAAATTTTCAAAACTCTTTGAAAACAATTTCCTAAAGTTCTTCCTTTACAAAGTAAATCCTTTACCATATATTCCCATTGGAGATAACCAAGTTCATAAAATTTAAGTTTAAAACAGGTAAAACATTTAATACTGAAATATACTTTTAAAATACCTAAATTTACTTCTAGTTACTTACTCAAAAATTTAAATTTAAAATAAGCGAAGTAAACTATTTATTAAGATCTAAACTTGATTTTACATAAATGTTTAGTTAAACTAAATTTAAAAGTAGAGTTTTCAAAGGATTAATAACAATTTCAAATAACTTTGTTCAAATCTAGCCTTTAAATAAATCTATTTGTAAAAATAATTACTAAGGTATTCATAAAAATTTACTATTGCTAATTTATCAATAATTACCTTAAAATAATAATTTCCAAAACACTCTTTTAAACAAGTTTGGATATTTAAACTTTCTTTTAATAAAATCTGTTTAAAACTCGAACTTGGTTTTTCCCAGGGAAACTCACTCCCACTCAAACAACCCAGAAAATCCATTTTATAAATTTTGTCGATTATATTTCAATTCAGATTTATGTTTAATAACATAAATTTCCTCCCCAGGTTTAAAATAACTTCTTACGAAGCTTAACCACATTTCCATTCCCGGAAATTCACTTCCAAAGTATAAGTGTAAAGGTCTTTTTAAATAAACTATCATAAATTTATTTAAATGAAATCATACTTAAGAAATTGCTTAACTAAATACCTCCTTAAATTTTCAATGGTTTTAAATAATATTTCTGCAACATTCTAATTTGCAATTTATTGCTAATTTAATTTGAAGGGTTTCTTTTGAAATCATATTTAATTCCAGGGAATATTATTATCAAAATAACCCCATTGTTATTTTTAACAATTTATAATTTCTTATTGAAATTACCACCAGAAATCCATACTTTCACATTTATCAACTAATAAATGTTCTACTTATTTTTATTTCCAACTTTACAAATTTTCATTCTTTACTCAACCCAGATTCCAAATTTTATTCCCTTAAATTCTTTATTTATCAATTTCTTTTTTTTAAAAAACCCAATTTAATGTCTTTATAATTAACATTCTGAGTTTATAGTTTATCCAACACCATCACAATACAATTTAATTCCAAATTTATCAATCGCAATATATAAACAGGCATCATTATCAATTATAAAAATAATTGTTACATTGTGAGGAATCCAGTTGGATCCCTCCAACCAGTTTTCCCTGCATCCACAAATATTAGCACATCACATATATAAATATCAATCCAGACTGATAACCACAGTTATATCCAACCAATCACATAGATATTTAAATATTAACTATTTAAATCAGCCAACATCCAGATGTGAGTGAGAGTAACTCACCTTGAGTTTCGGCGAGCGTTCGAAATTTAAATGAAACCGAGCGACGTTTGATTTAACTCAAATTTCTACTTGCCCGGAATGATTCCCAAACTGCACCACCACGTAGTACTTGTTTTTGCGATTCCGGCGCCGCAAATTTTGTTCCAATCTGATAACGTATGAGTAAGTTACGGATTTTTAAAGCTTGAACTAAATTTAAAACCAATTTCTTTTATTATTATTATTATTATTATTATTATTATTATTATTATTTTTAACAAAAATACCAAATCACGGCCGTTGCTTCCAGAAGCAAAATCAAGGCCGTCAGCCTTTTCCTCTCATGCGAAAGACACAGGTAACGAAACCCAACACCGCCATTTAGGGTTTCGAACTCCACCACCAACGATCGCCGCTACACCAATCAAACGCTTCCATCGCGTCGCCATATATCTTCTCCACCTCCACCCAGAATAGGGCCAAGCTCGGTCGTCTCGAGCCCCAGGAAAACGCGAAAACACGGCCCCCTTATTGGTCACCATCATGTCCACCACGCTCCGCTACGCTCAAATTCAATCGTTGGATTTCAAGAGTTCGTCGAGCCCTACGTTATCCCAGTTGAAAGAATTCAAAATCAATGTGTGGATTGATTAAAAATTTGAGGAGAAGGTAGACGTTTTTCGGCCATTAAATTTTTAAGTGACGGCCGGCTAAGAGAACTAGGGTTTTGTTAGCTTAAACGTATATATACGTATATACCTATTAAATTAATATTAAATTCAATTTTAACGAACGTTCTCAAACGAACTCCAAATCCGACATGCCGCCAGGCATTCCTATGGTTTTTCCGCGTTCCAGACACAATGGAATAGGTTTCGTAAGCTAATTTGGCCATACGTGCGAGTTACGGAATTTAACGATCAATTTAAAAATTAAATCGATTAAAACGATTTCTATGCGTTTCGAGCCGCCACGGTTAAACGACAACTCAGATTGCTACGAAAATTGAAATCTGATAATAACTAACTATTACGGATCCAATGGAACTATTTTCGTCGAATTCTGAGACTGTGCCCTGGAAGGCTATTTTACTCGTCGATTAAATCGAGCGATTTCTCAAAATTAACGAAAGCACTTAAAATTTCACCTTTAAAATTTTTAATAACTTTATAATAAATCATACAAAATATATAATCACATTAAAAATCATACTGGCTCATTTCGGACTAAAATCGGATAATTGCATTTTAATAATATTAAATTCATTTTTAAATTAATATAAAATTCCAAATATTAATTTATCAACTTTAAAATTCTTCTAAAATTCCCATCACGCTATTTACACTCAAATAACTCAAAATAAATTTTTAAAACCATTTTTATCACTGTTCACATCCAAATTTACTTTTATTTCAATTCCGAATATTTAAATTATTATTTTCCCATTATTCAAATTCAACCAGAATTACTAAAATTAAAAATTATAGCTTATTTCATTGATTGAACCCGAATTCATTCATTTCAAAATCAATTAAGAATCCACATTAAACATTTAAAACGAATTAAATGTTCAAATTCAATGGCTTAAAAATACGGGATGTAACATTCCTTCCCCCTTATAAAAATTTCGTCCCCGAATTTGCTAGGGTAGAAAATACTCTCCAACTCATTTAGTGAAAATCCCAAATTCACTTTGCCTAAACTCCTTTAGTTTCAAATCGAAACTACTAATTCAATCATATTCCATAATCCTTTATTTTCAATTGTTTATTTGAAATCAACTTGTCACTTATGAAACAAATGTTCCTACACTAACTTAACCCAAACTTTTTTAGTTACAACTTATATACACTCTTCCCAAAACCATTTAGCTCAAATCCAAACTCATTTACTTTATTTATACTCAAAAGCTTTTGTTTCATCATTTTGTTCTTAAAACAAATTTCCATGTTGATTACAAATTTTTTTAAATTTCCAAAAATTTTCTAACTCCCAAAATTTTCAGAAAATTTTGGCAGAGTCTCCCCTGTACGGAGGAGCTTTCGCGATATCGCGATACAGATAAATATAGATACATTGTGACGACCCGACTTTCCGCTCCCGGAAAATCGCATCATCTTTAAGAAAGAAAGGGATAGAAAAGAGAAAGGAAAGGAGAGAAAGAAGAAACAACACAAGAATCTCAACAGCGGAACGAATAAATTATATTAATAACATAAGTATTACATAGTATTACATCAAATATCAGAGTTACACAGACATATACAACACATACTAGACAGTTATAAACACCTGTCTAGTTATTACAACTCAATACATACAGAAACACTCAGAGATACCAACACAACAGAAAACTATATAACTATTCGCAGAAGCCTCCTGCTCCATTTGCTCCTCCACAATACGTCAAAGCTATCCTGAATCCTAACCTAAATTCCCTTGGCTACTCGTAAAAATTTGAGTACCCAAGAGTTATAGAAAAACAGAAATAACTCCGAGTCAGACGTGGGTCTGGTGTGAGTAACAGGTTAAAGTTGCTTAACTTTTAAAAACCTTTGAAAAGAAAAGGTATCACGTAAGGCTTCCCACACATAAACATGGAAAAGTTTTTACCTTACGCTAACCAAAACATTTGATAGGAAATCCGATGATATTATAATAGTGTCTAGGGTTTTCAAGTAAATAAGAAATAGCCGAAATTGTTACATGATCAAATTCCAGCTACTAGCCACAAAAGTAGGTAATACAATCAAAACCGTTGGCACTTATTGGATTTTGGATTCCATCAATGGCTGGGCTACTGGGGTACCGCCCGTCACAGTACGTGGCCTAGATCACCGTACCGAGGATTACTCCCTTCATCCCCTGCAACACAAAGCCGGACCCGTTCCTTACTGAACAGTTCCAAACAAGACAACCCCGCAGTTGTGATCAGCAACCGCACCACTAAGCCAAAAATAAAGGGACCTCTAGACAGGGATAAATCTTTCTCTCAAATGGGTGCTACCCACAAAGCTTTGCTGCACCTCCCCTGTTTTATCCATTCCCGGTTGATGAGGCTTGAGGCTACGATTACCTTTATAGGACATATCACTTAGAATGCTCATCGTCCACCTGACGATGTTCTGAAAGCATTCAATCCATACAAGTTCGTTCCGTGTTCGAACGAAACCGAAGGCATTATCTCGTTACACTCTTATTGGAATCACCCTCAGAGTTAACGACAATAACCCTTGCACTTTAAACCACCATCTTGAATCTATAAGTACTATTCCGTCAAACTCATTACGGAATCACCCACAGAGTTATACTGACGTATAGCCCTTACACCTCGAGTCTTCACTCGCTCCACTTGGATTAACGACCTAACGTTATTTGGAATCGACGTGGTTTTCGGATTCCAAATATGGAAAACCGGTCCCGGTCTCATCGAAAACCAAAGCGTGTCTTTTAGGGTCCAAGTTGTTTTAAAGTTTAAAACAATTCAATTCATCATCTAAATATACACAGATAAATAATTCACAACACAATAGATAATCATCCTTATCATTATCAACAGATAATTCATATCAAAATAAGATAATCCATATTATCATCCAAAAACAACCATTGCATCCATACCACAACATTATTCATCTCATAGCTGAGATTACAAACCATACCAGACAACCAATACCATTCATCAAACATAAGCAATGATCTAATGATCACACCATTTATAATTAATTTAAAATGAATTAAATTAATTATCTAAACTCTAATTAATTTAATATAAATTAAATTAATTATTTCATCATTAAAATCCTGCTTATCTTAATCTTCAATTGATTACAAATCAATCTATAAATCATCATCTCAGTATTTATTTCAATTAATCATTATTGATTAACTATCCCTAATTACAATAAGTAATTAGCATTTAATATTAATCATATCTTAATTAATCAATTCCAAATTACATCATTAATTAATTAATGATTACATTTAATCAATCTCTAAATATAAATTAATTACAAAAGTAATTAATCTTCAATTTAAACAACATATATATTAATCACCTTTGATTAATAACCATTCAGAAATTAACAACCTTAATCACTCATCCCATAATTAATTATTCTTAATTAGTTATCTAAATTAATCCTTGATTAATTCTAAAGTAATTTAAATCAAATTACTTCTATAGTAAATATCTTTAATTACATTTAGTAATTATTAACTAATTACTTCTCTAAGTAATTACAATCCATAAATTACATAAAGTAATTATCAAACAATCCTCAATGTTTAAACTAATTAATCTTAATTAATCTAAACTAATCACATAAATCAAATTAATTACACTAAGTAATTAATTCATTAATTACTTCCATTAAGTAATTAAAACATAAATAATTGATTATTATTAAATTAATTAACCTAATTAATTATCAAGAATTAATCACATTAATTAATTATTAATTAATCTTAAGTTAATGACCTTTATTAACATTCCTTAATTACATAATTAAGAAATTAACTTATAATTCGTCATTATTAATTATTAATTAACTAATATTTAATTACAATTTAATTAAACCCTAATTATTAATTAATTAAGTTACTTAAAGTCTAAATTATCATTAATCTCTTGATTAAGTAAATCTTAATCATAAATTAAAATTTAATTAACCATCCTTAATTATAGATTAATTAACCTTAATTAATTAATCTCAAATCTTAATTAATTGTAACAACCCGGTATTTTGCATCAATTATAATCGACAATTTAAACGATTAATATTGACACAAATTTCCATTTGAAGTTTTTAAATTTGAATTAGAATTCTTTTATAAATTTTTAAAAGGGATTTTGGGCTTCGAAATTTAATAGTGGTCCATGTTTTTTTTTAATTGGGCCGTGTTAATTCTCAAAACAAATAACCCATCCCCTTTTCTTTTTTTTTATTCATTTTTTTTCTTATTTCGTTTGTTTAAAAACCTAAAACCACCAAAAGGAAAATAATGGCGGCCTCCTCTTCGTCATTCATAGATTAGGGCTTTTCAAAATTGAAGATGCCGACGTTGATGTTTTCGAACGTCTTCGTGAGGACCATGGCTTCGTCTCCCCTCGGCTGCCTCGTTTTACAAAGGTGAGTGATGTAATTACTCACTCACATCTAATTTAAACTCTAGCTAGTTAAATCTTGTGTTTATGTGATTTACTCGGGTTGCTTGATTTTACGATATTGATGTTGTTCGACTATCGGCCTGGTTCAATTTGATTGTTGCCTTGAGTACTTTGTTGCTTTTAGCTTGATACACGCGTTTGAACTATTCGATTTTTGATAACCTTGTCTCTGGCCTGTTCATCTCCTTATTGGATCACGGCTTTGACTTGGTTCGTTGTTGACTTCAATTTTGGTTGAAATTCATGCTGTAGCATACTTAACTCGTTTGATTTGGAATGCAAATGATTTTGAGCATTTTGTTGGCATTGGTATTAACGTGAATTTTGTTTCTGTTCAATTTGGTTATCACCTAACTTCGGCTGTGACAACGTTGTCTTCGACTTTGGCATTGTTCGAACTCGAAGTTGTCTGGAGCTTCAATGTCTAAATGCTTACAGCTTTGGAATCTTTGTGTAATTGTCTTTTGTATGTATTCATTTATAGTTGTCTTGGTTTTGTATTTCGCCTCTATGACTTTGGCATTTTTACTGCTTTGAACCTAACATAGTTGATGTTGATTTTTTTTTGTGATCTCTGGTTCATTGTAGTTTGATTTAGACCTGAAGCTTGAACATATGTTTGAAATTGTTGTTGTCCATGCCATGTGCTTCAATATACGTATTTATCAAAACCTTGTAATGCTCTGGTGCCTCTGAGCCTGTAGCACTGCCTATATATGTATATATCTATGCGTATACATGTGTAGATATTTACAGGGTAGTCACATTGTTGTTTCACTGTTTTACATGTTATTGTTTCTTTGAAGTTCTGGTCTGAGTCACTTGTATCAGTCAATGTTCTTGGGTGCACCTGGTTTGTACTTCACTATTGACTGTTGCATTGCTCCATTAACTTTGTTCATATACATTGATGTTTTATTGGACTGTAGCTCCATGCTGTCACATCTGTTTCACTTTGTTTTTGGGCATTAACAACTACTTGGAGCTGGTTGCATGGAGAACTTATTTCTTGAGTTGAGTTCATTGTGTACTATGGTATCACTTGCAGTTTCACACAACCTTGAGTTTGCACTGTGCACTTACATATGCAATTTTTAGTGCAGTGCCACTGTTCTGAACCGTGTCTTGGTCTTTGAGTATTTTTGAGTTTGTTCTTTTTAACTGTTGCAATTGTTTTGGTACAACTGCACTTGTGCTTCTGTTTGATCTGATGCTCCAAGTTACCACCTCTGATCAGTTGCATTATTGCCATGTTGTAGCTTGGTCTTTGGTGCCCTTGGTCACTCGAGTCTTTGTGCTTGTGCATTGACATTGTTCTTGTGTGGTGCTACGGTCTTTGACTTGTGGAATGCTTTGTCGAATTCGTTTGCATTGTGTTGCCTGGCCTTTCTAACTGTGCGTCCTTACCCCCCACTGCTGCATTCGTGTGATTGTTGCATTTGGGTTTTCGGCTGCAGTTTGTGGTCATTTTTTCATGACCACTTGGGCATTTCTCTGCCTTGTTCGAATTTGTTTGGTTGCCGTTGCTTGAGACAGTCAACCAATTCAATTCACTTGATTGAAACTTTTCTCTACTGTCACTTGTTTATTGCATTTGTTGGCACTGTGAATTCTTGAGCATTGGCCTTTGTGCCTTATTGCTATTTCTTTATATGCTGTTATGGCGAGGCAGTGTACGCGTGCGTGCACTGCAGCCACTCAGTATCGACATTTTGAAATGATATTTGAATTTTCATTGATCTTTTTAGTACATCATCACTGTAGTGGCAAGGCAGTGCACGCAAGCGTGAACTGCAGCCACACGGTATTGAGTTTTTGGGTACGACATCACTATAGTGGCAAGGCAGTGCACGCAAGCGTGAACTGCAGCCACACGGTATGGCATGTATGATATTCTATTTGTTTTGACTTATGGATCTTTTTGCGTATTCCACATTCTGTAGTGGCGAGGCAGTGCACGCGTGCGTGTACTGCAGCCCTACTTGAATTAATATTTTAATTGATATTTCAATGGTTTGAACTATTTTGTTTATTTCAATTCAATATTCTGAATTGCATTCTGATTTGGTTTAATTACTGTCGTCTATTCATTATTTAATTATTATTGCTTCTGTGCACTAATAACTGAGTTTGAATTAGACTGACCCGAGTATTATTTTCTTTTGAATCTAATACTCGGGTCAGACCGAGTATTTCAGGTTGTAGATATTCTGCTTTGGGTTGCTGCTAGAGCTATGAAGTTCTTTCATATCTTTTGGAGTAGTCGTCGTCATTTGTAGTAGTCTGTATAATTGTATAGGAAGATATGTATTCATGTATATTATATACGTTAATGTGCTTGTATATGTAATTTCCTGAGTCGACTATGGTAGTTGTATCATATGTACCGCGTCATATGTATTGTATCAAATGTATTGTAACTGACATCAGTTATTGTATATATGAGACTTTCTGTTTTATTTGTGTTCCGCATTATATTATCTGTGTAATATTTTATGTTTACTGTTCTAAACTATTACGAACCATCGTAGTTCGTTTTATACTGGAATTGGGGTATGTCGATGGGAGAATATAAATCAGATATGAAAAATGAAAGAATATTTATATATATATACCACTACTATCGAGATAACCAATACTAGTGTAAAGCCTAACTATTGATGGCCACTCCTCAACAGCCTTATTCTCCGTGCTAGTTGACAGCACCACACCGTAGTGTTCTTGGCTAGCGTGGGTATAGAGGTAGGGCATCACAACTTGGTATCAGAGCCTGGGGTTTAGGACAAATATAAAACATAACTTAGATGGAACATGTGATACAACTATATGTTGACGTTTTATCTCTCATATTTGCATATGATTGTCTTTGATTGTTAGGTATGAATTCCTAACGCTTATTCATATGCATTTGATTTTGATTCTCGTGTTTTCGGCTTTGATTTGATTTAGCCGATGATTGATTTTGTTCGAATCTCAGCGATTCTGAACTTGATATTTTATTTTTTCCTCGGCTTGATTTCCATTCGACTTCGGTCACTTTGTTTTTGAGAAATTTCTAAATTCTTGATTTCCAAGACTCTGACTTGGTTTGCCGTTGAATTCTTTGATGATGATGTTGAATCGTTTTGTACTCGATTATGGCCATTAATTGTTGACTTCGACAATGACTTGATTTTTATGTTTGTTGAAGTCATCTATGCATTTATGCTTGTTCTGCTTTGTTTTTCCAATTGTTATTCGATTCTTCTTTTCCGATTAGTTGTTATCTCCTTTGTCGACTTTAATAACTTCTATTTCTGGAATTTTTGGGTATTTCTACTTTGGTGGATTTAGAATCGAATTCTTTGGATTTTATTCACATCTTCGAATGTGAATTTTAGTGAATTGATTTGGTTTCCAAATTTAATCGATTCTTGTTAATTCCCCGATTTGTTGCTATCATTTATTAGCAACTTTGATAACATTTTCTTCGGGATTTTCGTGAACATACCTTTTGATGGATACGGTATCGATTTCTTTGGATTCTATTCACATCTTTGTATGTGAATTCTTGTGATTGGTTGTTCCTACAATCATTATTGTGAATTGTCACTTTAAAATATAAAGGTTTTCTATACTAGTAGTAAATATCAAAACTCTTTTATCAAAATGTTTTCAACTCTATTTTCAATATCAAACTCTTTTCCTAAATCGTTTTCCAATCTATTAGTATATACAAACCTTTGTTTCACTCGTATGAGAAATCTAATTAAACGACTTAGCAAAACAGGTGGTATGAAACGCTTGCGTTTACTTCGTCGGTTAATTTTTGGACTTGTTCGATTGAACCACTTATGACATTTTTCTAGTGAAGATCTACAGTTTGTTCGTAAATATTTAAGTTAAGCTAGTGGTTATGGGACATGAAGCTAAACTTTTATATTTACTAGCTTAGTGTAATTGACACTTCTCGTTGATCTTGACGATCACTTTATGAATTAGACTAGCAATTGTGCGATGTGTCTTTCATTGCAAGTTTAGGCTAGACACCATTTGTGTGATTTCGCTCACACATACCTTTTTGCTTTTTGGTTAGCCTAGACACCATTTGTGTGATTCCATTCATACATGCCTTTTTGTTTGCGAGGTTAGGCTAGACACCATTTGTGTGATTTCGCTCACACATACCTTTTTGCTTTTTGGTTAGCCTTTGACCTCATCTGGGTGATTCAGACTCACTCATGCGGGGTAGCTCCCCATGGTCTTCGGACCGTCATGTGATAGGCCTCTTTCCTTTTTTATGATTTCTGGATTTCTTGTGTTGATTTCTGGAATTTATGTCGTTGACTTGTTATGAGTACAAGTTTCGGGTGTGATGCCCCCTTTGGATCTTTGAGAAGATTCTTGTGATATTGATTGATCTCTGGATGATTATGACGGTCATCTTTGTGATTTAGACTAGCAATTGTGTGATGTCTCTTCCCTTGCTTTCTGGTTAGGCTAGACACCACTTGTGTGATTCCATTCACACATACCTTTATGCTTTTTGGTTAGCCTAGACACCATTTGTGTGATTCCATTCACACATATCTTTTTGCTCTCTGGATAGGCTAGACACCACTTGTGTGATTCCATTCACACATACCTTTATGCTTTTTGGTTAGCATAGACACCATTTGTGTGATTCCATTCACACATATCTTTTTGCTTTCTGGATAGGCTAGACACCACTTGTGTGATTCCATTCACACATACCTTTATGCTTTTTGGTTAGCCTAGACACCATTTGTGTGATTCCATTCACACATATCTTTTTGCTTTCTGGATAGGCTAGACAGCACTTGTGTGATTCCATTCACATATACCTTTTTGCTTTTTGGTTAGCCACCATGAGATAGCGTCTCGATTTGCGTTGCACGTGTTGGTGAGTTTTCATGCTCACGTGTAGGTGAGTTTTCATACTCCCATTTGGGTTTCCGTACTCCTATTTGAGTTTTCATACTCTCATTTTGTGATATCTGGATTTCTTGTGTAGATTTCTAGAATTTTTGTTTCCTGGATTTCTTGTGATGATTTCTAGAATTTGTGCTTCACCAATTTTCGTGATTTCTATTGATAAGTATTATCAATTTTTGTGCATTGGTGAATTCGTGTGTTATTGACTTGTTATGAATACAAGTTTAGGGTATGATACCCTTTCCTATCTGAACTGTGTCTTGGTCTTTGAGTATTTTTGAGTTTGTTCTTTTTAACTGTTGCAATTGTTTTGGTACAACTGCACTTGTGCTTCTGTTTGATCTGATGCTCCAAGTTACCACCTCTGATCAGTTGCATTATTGCCATGTTGTAGCTTGGTCTTTGGTGCCCTTGGTCACTCGAGTCTTTGTGCTTGTGCATTGACATTGTTCTTGTGTGGTGCTACGGTCTTTGACTTGTGGAATGCTTTGTCGAATTCGTTTGCATTGTGTTGCCTGGCCTTTCTAACTGTGCGGCCTTACCCCCCACTGCTGCATTCGTGTGATTGTTGCATTTGGGTTTTCGGCTGCAGTTTGTGGTCATCTTTTCGTGACCACTTGGGCATTTCTCTGCCTTGTTCGAATTTGTTTGGTTGCCGTTGCTTGAGACAGTCAACCAATTCAATTCACTTGATTGAAACTTTTCTCTACTGTCACTTGTTTATTGCATTTGTTGGCACTGTGAATTCTTGAGCATTGGCCTTTGTGCCTTATTGCTATTTCTTTATATGCTATTATGGCGAGGCAGTGTACGCGTGCGTGCACTGCAGCCACTCAGTATCGACATTTTGAGATGATATTTGAATTTTCATTGATCTTTTTAGTACATCATCACTGTAGTGGCAAGGCAGTGCACGCAACAGTGAACTGCAGCCACACGGTATTGAGTTTTTAGGGTACAACATCACTATAGTGGCAAGGCAGTGCACGCAAGCGTGAACTGCAGCCACACGGTATGGCGTGTATGATATTCTATTTGTTTTGACTTATGGATCTTTTTGCGTATTCCACATTCCGTAGTGGCGAGGCAGTGCATGCGTGCATGTACTGCAGCCCTACTTGAATTAATATTTTAATTGATATTTCAATGGTTTGAACTATTTTGTTTATTTCAATTCAATATTCTGAATTGCATTCTGATTTGGTTTAATTACTGTCGTCTATTCATTATTTAATTATTATTGCTTCTGTGCACTAATAACTGAGTTTGAATTAGACTGACCCGAGTATTATTTTCTTTTGAATCTAATACTCGGGTCAGACCGAGTATTTCAGGTTGTAGATATTCTGCTTTGGGTTGCTGCTAGAGCTATGACGTTCTTTCATATCTTTTGGAGTAGTCGTCGTCACTTGTAGTAGTCTGTATAATTGTATAGGAAGATATGTATTCATGTATATTATATACGTTAATGTACTTGTATATGTAACTTCCTGAGTCGACTGTGGTAGTTGTATCATATGTACCGCGTCATATGTATTGTATCAAATATATTGTAACTGACATCAGTTATTGTATATATGAGACTTTCTGTTTTATTTGTGTTCTGCATTATATTATCTGTGTAATATTTTATATTTACTGTTCTAAACTATTACGAACCATCGTAATTCGTTTTATACTGGAATTAGGGTATGTCGATGGTAGAATATAAATCAGATATGAAAAATGAAAGAATATATATATATATATATATATATATATATATATATACCACTCCTATCGAGATAACCAATACTAGTGTAAAGCCTAACTATTGATGGCCGCTCCTCAACAGCCTTATTCTCCGTGCTAGTTGACAGCACCACACCATAGTGTTCTTGGCTAGCGTGGGTATAGAGGTAGGGCGTCACATTAATTAACTTAAAAATTATTAATTACTTGGTTAATCATCCACATTATTAATTAATTAAATAATTAATATTCCATTTAAATTAATTTAATAATTTAAAATGAAACCAATTTTCTTAAGTTTAAAATTTAAAAAAATTCTTCTTTATACAAAGTATTTTAAACAAATTGTTTCAAACAAAAATTCAAATTTTGAATTTTTTTTTTTTTTTTTTTTTTAAAATTTCAAACTGAACACAATTCAAATTTCCATTTCAAATTCAAACTTAATATTTAAAACTTTATTTACACTTCCATCTTCATTTTCAAATGCAAATCATTATTTGAAAATAAATTTAAATTTAATCCTTTATTTTTAAAGACTGAAGTTTGAATTTAAACTCCAAATTTAAATTAAATCAAACTCAGATTCATTTCATACTTCACTTCCAGATTTAACTTGTTTAAATTTTTCATTTGCATTTTGAAATTTTACTTTGTAATTTAAATCAGAAAAACAGAAAACAGTTTCTTATTTGTTTGAAACAATCTTAAATTTTGATTTCAAATTGTTTTCAAAAACCAAAATTTAAATTACTGAATTCATATTTAAGTTCCAGTTTTAAAAATTCTAGATTGAACTTCATCTTGCAAAATTTAATTTTACTTTAAATCTGAAAACAGAAAAACAGTTTCTGTTTTGTTTGAAACCCAAACTAATTTTAAAAACTCAAAAATAACGAAAAAAACAAGATTCAAATCATTTGAATTTATATCTAAATTCAGTTTTAAATATTTTAGATTGTTTGCAATATTCATTACTTCAAAACTCAAAAAAAACTGGAAAACAGGTTTTCTACTTTTGTTTAAGTATAAATAGAATTTCCAAAATTTAAATTATTTCAGGCCTAAAATTAAACTAATTGACTTTACATTTGAATTCAGTTTAAATATTATACTTGTTCAGGTTTTAATTTACATTTTAAAAACTTTTAAAAAAAAAATCTTAAAACCTGAAACAACAAATTCTGGTCAAAAACACAACCTGAAACATTATATAACCCGAGCAACTTGGATTCTACTTCGGGTCAGAAGCTCACTTGCTTCGAGTTATTTCCTAAAATTCCCGAGAAAATCTCGAGCTACCGAAACCCTACAACCAAAATCCACTTACCCATCATCACCAACATACACAGCTCCCCTGTGCATGCACTTCCCCCACTCCGGCCATCACTGGCGATCACCTAAGACCATCCTCCATCGACCAAACTCCCTATATCAACATCCAACCCTTAAATACCCAAAATTTAACTTGAATTTTGAATTCAAGTTTTATAACAGAAACCTAAAACTACACAGGCCACAACCCAGTTAACCTGTCAACACCAATTTTCCCCATCACCGACCATCATCAACACCCAAACTCCGGTGAAGACTCCAACAACACACCATCTATCCATTCCCAAAAGAGCTTTGAACTCGATTCATTTTGAAAGCTGCAGCACCCAATTTCTTGAACCCAGTAAAAACCAGGGTTCTTAACTAGAAATCCCAAATTACCATCTCAAAATTGGATTGCAAAACAATTTAATAATTTTCCTATCATACTTGATGGCTACTCCATCAATAGAACCAAATTCAACCAATTTAAAGGCAAGTATCAACTGAACTTAGCAAATATGTAATATACAGTACGTTTGAAACTGCACAATATACATAGCTCTAACATTTGAAATTTTTGTTTTAAAATTCTTGAGTTCACTTATTGTTTCTATTAGTAAACCTGAAATACTTAATTATGAAGTTTGAATTTCAAATTATATGAATTGTTGCTCTGCATAACTTGATCCCCAGGTTACAGAAAATTTTGTTAGTTTATATGAAATTTTAAAGCTTATTCTATTCTAAAATAAACAAGCTTTGTTCAATTGTTTTAAATCATAATAGCAACAAGCTACAAAAAAGCTCAGGGATCAATATGAGTTTGAAAGCTTGCAGAAACCCACATGCACAGCCATCAATTTGAACACAGGCAGATATTTGTATGTATAACATTCAAAGAAATCTCATATGAATCTATTTGCAATTTATAAAACATATACACAATTCAATTCATCAGATAAGCAAGCAATGAAATCCTACTAAACTTATTTAAATTAGGTGTTACTCACCTGAAATTGTGCAGAGTCCAGATTGAAAATGAATGCAGATGCAAATCCCCCCCCCCAAGGTTGCTTCCAGATCTTAAAGAATTGAATGCAGACCTCCTTGCCCCCTTTTTTCCAGATGAATGCATGTTTATATTTTGGCAAATGTAGATTGCAGGAACAAAATGCAGGCTTCATTTGATTAAAATTGAAATGCAGGCCTTTTTTTTAATGCTTTCTAATCTTTTGTTTTATACATGCTTCCAGTTTGAAGATTCATGCAGGTTGCTTGAAATTGGAGTGCATGTTTGCATTTTGCAGATTTTAGAAAGAATGCAGGCCTCATGCTTTTTCCCAGTTTCAATTGCATGTTTCAGAGTTTTGAAAAGTGAATGCATGCTTTTGATTTTGCATTTGAGGAGATGAACTTGCAGATTTGAGGAATGCATTTACAGGTTTGAAATTTGTTGCATGCAATGTTTGCTTGATTGAAAAATATAAGTGTTTGCATTATGATGAAGAGGGTTTCAGATTTCTTTATTTTTAGAATGAAAAAGAAAAGAATGAAGAAATGAATATATGCAATGTTTTATAATCTGAATTATGATTTAATTAAAATTAAAGAAAACAAAATGACAACATGACACTTGTCTAAGATGTTAACACATGTAAACTTATATTTTAAATTACTTACACATGTCATTTTTAAATGATTAGTTATTTAATTAAGTGTTAATGAGTGTTTAAATTAAATTAATTAGTTCTTATATCTTTAAACAATTAAAATAAACTTATGAAAGATGTTACAACTTATATGAATACATGTTTCATATTTAAATTGTATTTTATATTTCAAATTAAATTTACAAATCAAAATTATCAATCAACATTTAAAAAGAATTATCACAAACATTTTGTAACTTATTTTAATATTCAACCTTTTAGTCAAAAATGAATTTTAAACCAATTAAAACATTTTTTCTCATATTTAAAATCATATAGTATTTATTAAAATTTTTGAAAAGCTTAAATTAAAAATAAATCTCAATTCCTATTTTCAAAACATTAAAACTAATTTAACAACTTATTTATTTATAATATATACAAATACATATATATTATTAAATAGAAAACTATTTTATTCATAAATTCACAAATTAAATATTTAAATAAATAAGATTATTAAATCAAACCAAATTGATTAACAAAAATTATCAATTCAATTTAAATTTAAACACAGATTATTAAATTTAAATTGTCCAAAATTTCGGGATATTACAATCCTTCCCCCTTAAAAGAATTTCGTCCCCGAAATTTAAAACAAAGGTAATTTAATAATCTATTTATAGATTTTATTTTAAAACACAGCATGTGTTAATCATATGCCGACAACCAAAGCAACCAATTCACACAATCAAAACAAATCTAATTATCCAAAAGAATTTTGGATAAACCTTCACGAGTTTCCCCGGTATATATATATATATATATATATATATCGGGATACTCGCTCTATAGAATACAATCAATCAATACTACTAAACTATAGAGCTCCTATCAACAATTCTAAACAGAATATCAGACTACAGACGAGTCTGACTCAACAAACAAACCATCCTAAATTACTGGTTCTTCAACCAGAATATCAAACACGTACTCCCTCAGAGACACGTGAAACATACTGAATCCCAGTTATCCAAACTGGCAATTCAACTCTAGATAACCAAACACTAATCTAACCCAAAACAGAAGAAACCAAAACACTACGGAGCTAGCTTCCCAACTTATAGCTCCTTGAATCAGAGAAAAACTTAACCCAAAATCAAATCTCCGATTCCAGAATCCAAATTTCTCTGCCTCATATCCATAAAAACTCTTCGGACGATCCTGGGCTACCAACATCCATCCTGATTAGCTTAACTCTTGCTGATTCCATTAGAAACAGACTGAATCAGAAACAATCCAATGATCTCCTCAAGATCACTCAAAAACTAAGAACACACACCCTGCTTCTCAACAACAGAAGACAGAACAAACTTCTCCTTATCCGGAAAAGACAAAATAGAAGACATCACCAAACTGCTTCCGCTGCACAACTCTGATCCGAAACAGAAGAAAATGCTGACTAAGAGCACAAGCACAAACCAGACAACCCAACACAGAAATATGGTTCCATATATCCATATAGAAAACTCAGATGTTCCTCCCAAACATGAGTTGCTTTACCAACTTCTATCTCAAGGAACCATCCTTCTACTAACTGAACCACCAGTTCCATTCCTGGAAAGAAAACTCGATCTCCAGATGCACACAAATTATGACTTCCAGAAAACATCCGGACAATCTCCAACAATCCAAAAGAAAACTGCTCTCTCTTAACCAAACAGAACAGCTTATGCTGGCCTAGCCAACTTACCATAGAAAAGATCCACTCTGCTGCTTCTGAACTCCACTTCAGAAAAACTACTCAGCCAGAAGACTTTCTTACCAACACAGAACATTCTACTAAACTCAGCCACATCACCGAGAAGACTCACATCTTACTCTTGTTCCAAAGAAACATCTTCGGAAATATCCATAGTCACTGCATCTCATCACGCAGCTACAACTTCCTAAGATATCAAAATATCATCACTCACTTGCTTCAGCCCTACCGACAGATCAAAACTCAATTCGGCACTTCAAAGATGAACTCCGAACCTTAACAGGTTTCCTTCAGAGATCGATGAAGTCCTTTCACCAAGAAAAACTTACTCGAGACGGTATTAGGTCTACAGTCTCGACAAATACACTTCCAGCCTCATCTATTCAAACTCTAACCAATGGTAGTCGTGTTACACACACTTCTACCTCATCTACCTTTATAACTTATATTGGAAAACCTGAACGGGTAATCCAACAAATAGGTAGAACCATATATATATATATATATAATAAAAATACAAATACGCTCTCTCAAGATAGACACCACTACAGAGACTAGGTATTCACTCAACCTAATGCTCTGATACCAACTGTGACGACTCGACTTTCCACTCTCGGAAAATCGCATCATCTTTAAGAAAGAAAGGGATAGAAAAGAGAAAGGAAAGGAGAGAAAGAAGAAACAACACAAGAATCTCAACAGCGGAACGAATAAATTATATTAATAACATAAGTATTACATAGTATTACATCAAATATCAGAGTTACACAGACATATACAACACAAACTAGACAGTTATAAACACCTGTCTAGTTATTACAACTCAATACATACAGAAACACTCAGAGATACCAACACAGCGGAAAACTATATAACTATTCGCAGAAGCCTCCTGCTCCATTTGCTCCTCCACAATACGTCAAAGCTATCCTGAATCCTAACCTGAATTCCCTTGGCTACTCGTAAAAATTTGAGTACCCAAGAGTTATAGAAAAACAGAAATAACTCCGGGTCAGACATGGGTCTGGTGTGAGTAACAGGTTAAAGTTGCTTAACTTTTAAAAACCTTTGAAAAGAAAAGGTATCACGTAAGACTTCCCACACATAAACATGGAAAAGTTTTTACCTTACACTAACCAAAACATTTGATAGGAAATCCGATGATATTATAATAGTGTCTAGGGTTTTCAAGTAAATAAGAAATAGCCGAAATTGTTACATGATTAAATTCCAGCTACTAGCCACAAAAGTGGGTAATACAATCAAAATCGTTGGCACTTATTGGATTTTGGATTCCATCAATGGCTGGGCAACTGGGGTACCGCACGTCACAGTACGTGGCCTAGATCACCGTACCGAGGATTACTCCCTTCATCCCCTGCAACACAAAGCCGGACTCGTTCCTTACTGAACAGTTCCAAACAAGACAACCCCGCAGTTGTGATCAGCAACCGCACCACTAAGCCGAAAATAAAGGGACCTCTAGACAGGGATAAATCTTGCTCTCAAATGGGTGCTACCCACGAAGCTTTGCTGCACCTCCCCTGTTTTAGCCATTCCCGGTTGATGAGGCTTGAGGCTACGATTACCTTTATAGGACATATCACTTAGAATGCTCATCGTCCACCTGACGATGTTCTGAAAGCATTCAATCCATACAAGTTCGTTCCGGGTTCGAACGAAACCGAAGGCATTATCTCGTTACACTCTTATTGGAATCACCCTCAGAGTTAACGACAATAACCCTTGCACTTTAAACCACCATCTCGAATCTATAAGTACTATTCCGTCAAACTCATTACGGAATCACCCACAGAGTTATACTGACGTATAGCCCTTACACCTCGAGTCTTCACTCGCTCCACTTGGATTAACGACCTAACGTTATTTGGAATCGACGTGGTTTTCGGATTCCAAATATGGAAACCCGATCCCGCTCTCATCGAAAACCAAAGTGTGTCTTTTAGGGTCCAAGTTGTTTTAAAGTTTAAAACAATTCAATTCATCATCTAAATATACACAAATAAATAATTCACAACACAATAGATAATCATCCTTATCATTATCAACTGATAATTCATATCAAAATCAGATAATCCATATTATCATCCAAAAGCAACCAATGCATCCATACCACAACATTATTCATCTCATAGCTGAGATTACAAACCATACCAGACAACCAATACCATTCATCAAACATAAGCAATGATCTAATGATCACACCATTTATAATTAATTTAAAATGAATTAAATTAATTATCTAAACTCTAATTAATTTAATATAAATTAAATTAATTATTTCATCATTAAAATCCTGCTTATCTTAATCTTCAATTGATTACAAATCAATCTATAAATCATCATCTCAGTATTTATTTCAATTAATCATTATTGATTAACTATCTCTAAATACAATAAGTAATTAGCATATAATATTAATCATATCTTAATTAATCAATTCCAAATTACATCATTAATTAATTAATGATTACATTTAATCAATCTCTAAATATAAATTAATTACAAAAGTAATTAATCTTCAATTTAAACAACATATATATTAATCACCTTTGATTAATAATCATTCAGAAATTAACAACCTTAATCACTCATCCCATAATTAATTATTCTTAATTAATTATCTAAATTAATCCTTGATTAATTCTAAAGTAATTTAAATCAAATTACTTCTATAGTAAATATCTTTAATTACATTTAGTAATTATTAACTAATTACTTCTCTAAGTAATTACAATCCATAAATTACATAAAGTAATTATCAAATAATCCTCAATGTTTAAATTAATTAATCTAAACTAATCACATAAATCAAATTAATTACACTAAGTAATTAATTCATTAATTACTTCCATTAAGTAATTAAAACATAAACAATTGATTATTATTAAATTAATTAACCTAATTAATTATCAAGAATTAATCACATTAATTAATTATTAATTAATCTTAAGTTAATGACCTTCATTAACATTCCTTAATTACATAATTAAGAAATTAACTTATAATTAATCATTATTAATTATTAATTAACTAATATTTAATTACAATTTAATTAAACCCTAATTATTAATTAATTAAGTGTTAATTAAAGTCTAAATTATCATTAATCTCTTGATTAAGTAAATCTTAATCATAAATTAAAATTTAATTAACCATCCTTAATTATAGAATTAATTAACCTTAATTAATTAATCTCAAATCTTAATTAATTAACTTAAAAATTATTAATTACTTGATTAATCATCCACATTATTAATTAATTAAATAATTAATATTCCATTTAAATTAATTTAATAATTTAAAATGAAACCAATTTTCTTAAGTTTAAAATTTAAAAACATTCTTCTTTATACAAAGTATTTTAAACAAATTGTTTCAAACAAAAATTCAAATTCAAATTTTTTTTTTAAATTTCAAACTGAACACAATTCAAATTTCCATTTCAAATTCAAATTTAAAATTTAAAACTTTATTTACACTTCCATCTTCATTTTCAAATGCAAATCATTATTTTAAAACAAATTTAAATTTAATCCTTTATTTTTAAAGACTGAAGTTTGAATTTAAACTCCAGATTTAAATTAAATCAAACTCAGATTCATTTCATACTTCACTTCCAGATTTAACTTGTTTAAGTTTTTCATTTGCATTTTGAAATTTTACTTTGTAATTTAAATCAGAAAAACAGAAAATAGTTTCTTGTTTGTTTGAAACAATCTTAAATTTTGATTTCAAATTGTTTTCAAAAACCAAAATTTAAATTACTGAATTCATATTTAAGTTCCAGGTTTAAAAATTCTAGATTGAACTTCATCTTACATAATTTAAATTTACTTTAAATCTGAAAACAGAAAAACAGTTTCTGTTTTGTTTGAAACCCAAACTAATTTTAAAAACTCAAAAATTACAAAAAAAAAACAAGATTCAAATCATTTGAATTTATATCTAAATTCAGGTTTAAATATTTCAGATTGTTTGCAATATTCATTACTTCAAAACTCAAAAAAAACTGGAAAACGGGTTTTCTACTTTTGTTTAAGTACAAATAGAATTTCCAAAATTTAAATTATTTCAGACCTAAAATTAAACTAATTGAATTTACATTTGAATTCAGTTTAAATGTTATACTTGTTCAGGTTTTAATTTACATTTAAAAAACTTTTTTTAAAAAAAAATCTTAAAACCTGAAACAACAGATTCTGGTCAAAAACACAACCTGAAACATTATATAACCCGAGCAACTTGGATTCTACTTCGGGTCAGAAGCTCACTTGCTTCGAGTTATTTCCTAAAATTCCCGAGAAAATCTCGAGCTACCACAACCCTGCAACCAAAATCCACTTACCCATCATCACCAACATACATAACTCCCATGTGCATGCACTTCCCCCACTCCGGCCATCACTGGCGATCACCTAAGACCATCCTCCATCGACCAAACTCCCTATATCAACATCCAACCCTTAAATACCCAAAATTTAACTTGAATTTTGAATTCAAGTTTTATAACAGAAACCTGAAACTACACAGGCCACAACCCAGTTAACCTGTCAACACCAATTTTCCCCATCACCGACCATCATCAACACCCAAACTCCGGTGAAGACTCCAACAACACACCATCTATCCATTCCCAAAAGAGCTTTGAACTCGATTCACTTTGAAAGCCGCAGCACCCAATTTCTTGAACCCAGTAAAAACTAGGGTTCTTAACTAGAAATCCCAAATTACCATCTCAAAATTGGATTGCAAAACAATTTAATAATTTTCCTATCATACTTGATGGCTACTCCATCAATAGAACCAAATTCAACCAATTTAAAGGCAAGTATCAACTGAACTTAGCAAATATGTAATATACAGTACGTTTGAAACTGCACAATATACATAGCTCTAACATTTGAAATTTTTGTTTTAAAATTCTTGAGTTCACTTATTGTTTCTATTAGTAAACCTGAAACACTTAATTATGAAGTTTGAATTTCACATTATATGAATTGTTGCTCTGCATAGCTTGATCCCCAGGTTACAGAAAATTTTGTTAGTTTATATGAAATTTTAAAGCTTATTCTATTCTAAAATAAACAAGCTTTGTTCAATTGTTTTAAATCATAATAGCAACAAGCTACAGAAAAGCTCAGGGATCAATATGAGTTTGAAAGCTTGCAGAAACCCACATGCACAGCCATCAATTTGAACACAGGCAGATATTTGTATGTATAACATTCAAAGAAATCTCATATGAATCTATTTGCAATTTATAAAACATATACACAATTCAATTCATCAGATAAGCAAGCAATGAAATCCTACTAAACTTATTTAAATTAGGTGTTACTCACCTGAAATTGTGCAGAGTCCAGATTGAAAATGAATGCAGATGCAAATCCCCCCCCCCCCCCAGGTTGCTTCCAGATCTTAAAGAATTGATTGCAGACCTCCTTGCCCCATTTTTTCCAGATGAATGCATGTTTATATTTTGGGAAATGTAGATTGCAGGAACAAAATGCAGGCTTCATTTGATTAAAATTGAAATGCAGGCCTTTGTTTTAATGCTTTCTAATCTTTTGTTTTATACATGCTTCCAGTTTGAAGATTCATGCAGTTTGCTTGAAATTGGAGTGCATGTTTGCATTTTGCAGATTTTAGAAAGAATGCAGGCCTCATGCTTTTTCCCAGATTCAATTGCATGTTTCAGAGTTTTGAAAAGTGAATGCATGCTTTTGATTTTGCATTTGAGGAGATGAACTTGCAGATTTGAGGAATGCATTTACAGGTTTGAAATTTGTTGCATGCAATGTTTGGTTGATTGAAAAATGTAAGTGTTTGCATTATGATGAAGAGGGTTTTAGATTTCTTTATTTTTAGAATGAAAAAAAAAATGAGAAAGAATGAAGAAATGAATATATGCAATGTTTTATAATCTAAATTATGATTTAATTAAAATTAAAGAAAACAAAATGACATCATGACACTTGTCTAAGATGTTAACACATGTAAACTTATATTTTAAATTCCTTACACATGGCATTTTTAAATGATTAGTTATTTAATTAAGTGTTAATGAGTGTTTAAATTAAATTAATTAGTTCTTATATCTTTAAACAATTAAAATAAACTTATGAAAGATGTTACAACTTATATGAATACATGTTTCATATTTAAATTTTATTTTATATTTCAAATTAAATTTACAAATCAAAATTATCAATCAACATTTAAAAAGAATTATCACAAACATTTTGTAACTTATTTTAATATTCAACCTTTTAGTCAAAAATGAATTTGAAACCAATTAAAACATTTTTTCTCATATTTAAAATCATATAGTACTTATTAAATTTTTTGAAAAGCTTAAATTAAAAATAAATCTCAATTCCTATTTTCAAAACATTAAAACTAATTTAACAACTTTTCTATTTATAATATATACAAATACATATATATTATTAAATAGAAAACTATTTTATTAATAAATTCACAAATTAAATATTTAAATAAATAAGATTATTAAATCAAACCAAATTGATTAACAAAAATTATCAATTCAATTTAAATTTAAACACAGATTATTAAATTTAAATTGTCCAAAATTTCGGGATATTACATACATCGACCCACACGGTCGGAAACCAAAATATATCACAATATATATATATCATTTTCCCAATTATATTAGCGTAGGCGTACCTTTTTTAGCAAATTTTAATAGCAAGCAGCTAATATAACGCATATACGCGCTCCAACTCTCTTGAATGTCTTCCGTACCTGTACTAAACTCAAACAAACTCATCAGTTTCCAGATATGAGCATTTTAATAACATTTCCAATATTAATCTAAGCCAAACATATCAATTTCACAATCCCAAACATCACTTTGCATAATTTCATAGGTAAACCATATTTTATAACATGCATAAAGTTTCCTTTTCTAATGCCAAATCCTACTTTATTTCACACAAAGGATTTACATACAAGTTTCACTATTTCAATTCACACTTTACCCAATTTTCGAATTGATTCGCCTAGCAAATTTCATTTCAATTTGTTACATTTGCATTTCTATTATAACTCACTTACATTTATACTCAAATCTATTCATTCAGATTTTACCCCCTTCCAATTTATCCAAAAACAAACTTTATTTTATTTCACTTAAATGATTTACATTCAAGTTTTCTTTTGACAATTCATATTTTTCCTAACCAGTTCAAATTCACTTCAATATTATGAATATGCGCTTTTAATTTATTTACTTTTCTTTTTACTTAATCTGCATTTACATACAAACCCATTAAATAGGTTCCAATTCATCTCCCATTATTCAAATATCAATTTCATTTACTTCCTTTAATTTATCCACTTAAGTTTAATGACTAATTTCTATGCAGGTTGTGGTTATTCAAACAAATAACCAATTTTAAAGCTTATACCAATTAAAATTTAATTCCAGCTTCAAATTTCATTAATCTCTGTTTCATTCGAAACTATTCTCAATCCAAATATTCCTATTTCCTTACACATTTAAAATCAAGTCTTTATCCTCACTTTTCAAATTTATTATCCATCTTAAGTTTATTTTATTATTTAATTATTAGTATAGTTTTATTATATATATATATATTATAGTAATATATATCATTCCATACTTATTTACAACTCATATACCCTTTTTTATCACAATTACGAACTTAAAATCATTTGCTTGCATCCAAATTTTATTTTCCAAACAAATTTCATTTAAAACTATGGCATAAACTTAAAAATAATCATCTCATCATTTTCTTAAATAATTTCAATTCCATAATATCTCAATTTATTTCCATTTTAATTGATTCTTACCCAATCAAACCATTTACAAATTTTAATCCAACTAGCTTATACATTCAGCTTAAGTTTAGATTAATAACATCTCATTCCATATTATTTCTAACTCTCACACATCTTTAATTCATACTTTCTTATTCCATCATAATAATTAATTAAAACTATTTCACTTGCAAGTCATTTTCAGCATCTAAACAAATTTATCCAAGACCACGTTATAATGCTTAATCACAATTATTTAATTTGCTTAAGCTTTCTTCACAATATTTTACTATCTTCTTATAAATCAATTTTTTATTATTTTCATTTGATTCTCATCCCAATCAATTCAAATCCAATTACAAACTTTAATGCACTTTGTTTATTTCTTCATTAATTTTTTTATTAGATTTATTTTATTAACAAAGAGCCATTTTAAATTATTTCACTCATTGGAATTTATTTACAATTCAAACCATCACAATTATAATCTAATTTCATTATTCATTTACACTTCCAATACTTATTACCAAAACTAAATCCCATGCACAACTGGATTTTTATTTACTTTCCAAATTTTGACCAAACTATCAAAATTCTATTCATTTCAATACAAATCTCATTTATGATTAAGTTTTGAATATGCCACACCATTCAACTCTTTTCCCTTAATGAATAACAATTTCATTTCTATTCAAGAGCTTAGATTGCTTACTTAAGTCCATTTCCATTTTATAATCACAAGTTCAAGTTATAACACTTAATAACTTAAGAATATGAATTCCTTTGTGCAATTATAAGAAATTTACATTTCACCTTTATATCCAATTTAATTTAATTCCAATTCATTTAGATTTACTTTAATTTCAAATTCACAATTTATTTCCTAACTTAAGTTCATTCACTTCCTTTATCTCACTTTACATTATCTCAATTCACATTTCATTAGAGATTAAGTTTTGACTTCACCATACCATTCCACTATTTCCCATTTGTGATTATAACTTCATTTCTATTTATATAAGTTCACCAACTTATTGATTTCAAAGTTTATATTGCTCACTTGAGTTATCTTCATCTTATAATCACAATTCCCACTTATATATATATGTGTATCATTGAATCCTTAAGGATACAAATCTTCTTTCACCTTAATTCTTTGCAAATTTTAAATTCATAATCCCAGCTAAAGTATAACACTTACTAGCTTGTGGGTATAATCCATTATACAATGACCCACAATCTCAAAGTCAACTTATTTTTTAATTTAATCCAGATCAACTTTATTCCTAGTCCAATTTATTTAACTTATCCAAGTTAAATTTCAAATTTTCTATTCACTTCAATCTATTTCATTCACTTTCATTTACTCAAGTTAAATTTTAAATTTCAAGATTAAAATCTTCATTTCTTTCTTATTAGCATCAACTTCACCAAATATATCCAATAGTTGATTTTTTTTTCACATTATTTTAATAGAATTTTCCAGAATTCAATTACCCGTTTTTATTCCAAAACCATTTTGAAATAATAATCAATACCTATCCATTAGGTATATCAAATCAAATCTCCAGATTTCCAAACAACTTAGTTGTGCCAAAACAATTTCCCCATTTTGAAATTTCCAAACACTTGTTATAACCAACAAGTCCCAAACAATATCATAACCAAGTACTAGGGAAGCAATCCATCACTTTAGAAACTCGAAAATGAATTCTAATGATGTGGCCAGCATCATCAGGATTATTTTCCAGCGATTGAAGTGAGTTCAGTGCTTCTTTACTTTCCCAAATTCATTTCAAAACAATTTCTATTCAAACATATTACCCAAAATAATATTCCATTATTGGCTTCAAAAGCTTTGGGAAGCATTTCAACATTGTCAAAATTTAAAATTTTCCAAATCCCTTGTTTCAATCCATTATAAACACCTTTCAAATTTTCCGGGTCAAAATTCTGGTTTAACTCAAATTTTAATTCCATTTCTTCTTATTTACAACATATTTAATTAATTCTATTTGGTTATAAACCATTTTAATATTTTATATTCTTATTAGCTTATCATTTCAAATTTTGATCAATTTCAATATTCTTACTTGATTAGGGTATTAACAACCAACAAACACCCAATATATAATAAGTTAGAAAATCATTTCTTTAATATCAAAATATAATTTTGGGTAAAATTATTTCATTTATCCACTTTAAAAACAATACTATGTCGGTTTATCTTGTTTAAGAGTTTAGAAACCCCTATCGATACGGTTGTACTTCCCATACCGACCAGAATTTATAAACACTCAACCGATAAGTCAACACAGTATAAAATTTTTTTTATATCCACTAACAAGTACGCTCTCATATCTATTATTACTCTCAACTCATTATAGAGTACTATCGACTCTAGTTAATGAGTAATTTCCCCCACCAAAGCCTAGGTTGTCGCCAACCTAAGCTCTGATACCAAGTGTGACAGCCCGCAAATCCGTACCCCTTGGATCGACACTATTCAATCTCTGTTGACTCAAGTGGCACAGAAATACGAACCATAAGGTTAAAGAAGAAGAGATAGAAGAAGAAGCTAAACAATATCAGAATCTCACAGTCGCAGCGGAATAAAATATAATAGTAAATATATAACTTTACACAAAATGAAATTTGTACCAGTATTATACATCACATCATCAGAGTATCTCATACATCAACATCATCAATCAGACAAATGCATACAATCATAGCAGCGGAATATATATATATAAATACATATAATACGTCTCGGACTCTTGCTCCTCTCCTGCTCCATAGCATCCTGTCCTGAACAAATAATACTCGGTCTGACCCGAGCATTATAATGAAATAACACCCGAGTTAGTCTGGAATACCAGCTGATAATAATGCACCCAAATTAATTATTAAAGTTTCAAAAATCCTTTGAAAACAAAAGCATCTCGTAAGACCACGCCACAAATAAACATGTCGGGTTTTTACCTTACGATAGCTAAAACACTTTTTATAGAAATCCTCTGATATTATAATAAGGTCTATTTACAAATACTTATAAAATAGCCGAAATTGTTACATATATTAAATTCCAGCTACTAACCACAAAAGTGGATAATACAAACAAAACTCGTACAAGGCTCGTAGGGAGAATGGATTTCCAACAATGACTAGGCACTGGGGTACCACCTGTTACAGTACGGGGCCTAGATCACCGTATCGAGGACCACTCCCGATCCCCTGCAACACAAGGCCGGACCCATCCCTTACCGGACAGTTTCGAATAAGATCACCCCACGGTTGGGATCAACAACCGCACCACTAAGCCGAAATAAAAAGGGACATCTAGATAGGGATGACCTTACTCTCCAGTGGGGGCTACCCACGAAGCCTTGCTGCATATCCCCTGATTTTCAGTCATTCCCATTTGATGAGGCTTGAGGCTAAGCGTTACCTTTTAGAACGTTTCTCTTAGAATGCCCATCGCCCTCCTGACGATGTTCCGAAAGCATTCGTCCATACAAGTTCGTCCCGGGTTCGAACAGAACCGAAGGCACTACTCCTACTACATCCATTTTGGAAATAACCTCAGGATTAGTAGCGACTAGCCCTTGCACTTCACTGCTCCATCTTCGACTCCGAACACGTTTTTCGCACGAAACGTACAAACCGGATCAAAGTGGTTTTCGAGAAATAAATCTCGATCCTGGTCTCTTCGAAACGATCAACGCATTTGTCCAATATTGATAGTTGGTGATTTAACTATCAATTATATTATTCACAAACATCCATCACACAATAAATAATTCCCACATAATTTATTTGCCTCAAATATCTTTAAAAGATATATTTCCAAATTTTCAAAACTCTTTGAAAACAATTTCCCAAAGTTCTTCCTTTACAAAGTAAATCCTTTACCATATATTCCCATTGGAGATAACCAAGTTCAAAAACATTTAAGTTTAAAACAGGTAAAATATTTAATACTGAAATATACTTTTAAAATACCTAAATTTACTTCTAGTTACTTACTCAAAAATATAAATTTAAAATAAGTGAAGTAAACTATTTATTGAGATCTAAACTTGATTTTACATAAATGTTTAGTTAAACTAAATTTAAAAGTAGAGTTTTCAAAGGATTAATAACAATTTCAAATAACTTTGTTCAAATCTAGCCTTTAAATAAATCTATTTGTAAAAATAATTACTAAAGTATTCATAAAAATTTACTATTGCTAATTTATCAATAATTACCTTAAAATAATAATTTCCAAAACACTCTTTTAAACATGTTTGAATATTTAAACTTTCTTTTAATAAAATCTGTTTAAAATTCGAATTTGGTTTTTCCCAGGGAAACTCATTCCCACTCAAACAACCCAGAAAATCCATTTTATAAATTTTGTCGATTATATTTCAATTCAGATTTATGTTTAATAACATAAATTTCCTCTCCAGGTTTAAAATAACTTCTTACAAAGCTTAACCACGTTTCCATTCCCGGAAATTCACTTCCAAAGTATAAGTGTAAAAGTCTTTTTAAATAAACAATAATAAATTTATTTAAATGAAATCATACTTAAGAAATTGCTTAACTAAATACCTCCTTAAATTTTCAATGGTTTTAAATAATATTTCTGCAACATTCTAATTTGCAATTTATTGCTAATTTAATTTGAAGGGTTTCTTTTGAAATCATATTTAATTCCAGGGAACATTATTATCAAAATAACCCCATTGTTATTTTTAACAATTTATAATTTCTTATTGAAATTAACACCAGAAATCCATACTTTCACATTTACCAACTAATAAATGTTCCACTTATTTTTATTTCCAACTTTACAAATTTTCATTCTTTACTCAACCCAGATTCCAAATTTTATTCCCTTAAATTCTTTATTTATCAATTTCTTTTTTTTTAAAACCCAATTTAATGTCTTTATAATTAACATTCTGAGTTTATAGTTTATCCAACACTATCACAATACAATTTAATTCCAAATTTATCAGTCGCAATATATAAACAGGCATCATTATCAATTATAAAAATAATTGCTACATTGTGAGGAATCCAGTTGGATCCCTCCAACCTGTTTTCCCTGCATCCACAAATATTAACACATCACATATATAAATATCAATCCAGACTGATAACCACAGTTATATCCTACCAATCACACAGATATTTAAATATTAACTATTTAAATCAGCCAACATCCAGATGTGAGTGAGAGTAACTCACCTTGAGTTTCGGCGAGCGTTCGAAATTTAAATTAAACCGTACGACGTTCAATTTAACTCAAATTTCTACTTTCCCGGAATGATTCCCAAAATGCACCACCGCGTAGTACATGCTTCTGCGGTTCCACCGCTGCAAATTTCGTTCCAATCTGATAACGTATGAGTAAGTTACGGATTTTTAAAGCTTGAACTAAATTTAAAACCAATTTCTTTTATTATTATTATTATTATTTTTTAACAAAAATACAAAATCACGGCCGTTGCTTCCAGAAGCAAAATCAAGGCCGTCAGCCTTTTCCTCTCACGCAAAAGACACAGGTAACGAAACCCAACACCGCCATTTAGGGTTTCGAACTCCACCACCAATGATCGCCGCTACACCAATCAAACGCTTCCATCGCGTCGCCATATATCATCTCCACCTCCACCTCCACCCAGAATACAGCCAAGCTCGGTCGTCTCGAGGCCCAGGAAAACGGGAAAACACGGCCCCCTTATCGGTCACCATTATGGCCACCACGCTCCGCTACGCTCAAATTCAACCGTTGGATTTCAAGAGTTCGTCGAGCCCTACGTTATCCCAGTTGAAAGAATTCAAAATCAATGTGTGGATTGATTGAAAATTTGAGGAGAAGGTAGACGTTTTTCGGCCATTAAATTTTTAAGTGACGGCCGGCTAAGAGAACTAGGGTTTTGTTAGCTTAAACGTATATATACGTATATACCTATTAAATTAATATTAAATTCAATTTTAACGAACTCCAAATCCGGCATGCCGCCAGGCATTCCTAAGGTTTTTCCGCATTTCGGACACAATAGAATAGGTTTCGTAAGCTAATTCGGCCATACGTGCGAGTTACGGAATTTAACGAACAATTTAAAAATTAAATCGATTAAAACGATTTCCATGCGTTTCGAGCCGCCACGGTCAAACGACAACTCAGATTGCTACGAAAATTGAAATATGATAATAACTAACTATTACGGATCCAATGGAACTAGTTTCGTCGAATTCCGAGACTGTGCCCCGGAAGGCTATTTTACTCGTCGATTAAATCGAGCGATTTCTCAAAATTAACGAAAGCACTTAAAATTTCACCTTTAAAATTTTTAATAACTTTATAATAAATCATATAAAATATATAATCACATTAAAAATCATTCTGGCTCATTTCGGACTAAAATCGGATAATTGCATTTTAATAATATTAAATTCATTTTTAAATTAATATAAAATTCCAAATATTAATTTATCAACTTTAAAATTCTTCTAAAATTCCCACCACGCTATTTACACTCAAATAACTCAAAATAAATTTTTAAAACCATTTTTATCACTATTCACATCCAAATTTATTTTTATTTCAATTCCGAATATTTAAATTATTATTTTCCCATTATTCAAATTTAAGCAGAATTACTAAAATTAAAAATTATAGCTTATTTCATTGATTGAACCCGAATTCATTAATTTCAAAATCAATTAAGAATCCACATTAAACATTTAAAACGAATTAAATGTTCAAATTCAATGGTTTAAAAATACGGGATGTTACAGAGATGATTTAAAACCTTAACAGATATGCACGCAACCATAATCCACCTATACATACATACATACATACATACACACACACACACAGATACGTTTATACTTAGACAAATATAATTCACAACATACACATATATCAAGCACAATATCAATATATATATATATATATATATATATATATATATATATATATATATATATAAACAAGTTCAGGTTCAATAAGCTAAGTTGCTCATCTGGATTGGTTTTAAAGCAGAGAACAAGTTTTTTTTAGCCTGGAAATGATATTGAACTGGAAATTGATTTAGGTCTGAGAACACGATTGTTTGATCTGCTTTGATGCTAATCAGCTCTTCATCCTTATCTTTGCATTTGATTTCAGGTTGATCTGTAGTTTGATTTTGATTTGATCTTCATTTCCAGGTTTGAAAACTTTAAATTGCTGAGATGATTTTGTTTTTCGAATTTGTTTGATCTGTTGCTGTTTGAATTTGAGATACTTCAGATTTGTTTTTAATTTACTTTCAGGTTTTGGTTTTAAACTTTTTCTTTGATTGCTTTCTTTTGAGTTTGACCATAAATTTATTTTTGATTTAAAATGATAAGATTTTTCGTAAGTTTTGTTTTAGATTTTTGAAAATTGAAGATAAAGGAAGATGGGAGGATAAGAATACACACACACACATACATACATACATAGCCTTGAATTCTCTTATTATTTTTACCAATGAAAATAAATAACTTGACACTTGTCTTTATGCAAGCTAATTTGATTACAAATGTTTTAAATGCCTTTTAAATGGTTTACACTTGTAAATTCCTATATTTATAATACTTACACATGTATAAGGGCATGCATAGATGTTTATGTAATTTTTATACTATTTACTTTTTTAAATTAAACATTTATCTTATGTTTTTAATATAATCTTATATTATATTTTGTATGTTTACAAATATACAAACTACTTATTACAAATATAAAGGAAAGTGTTTTAAACCCTTCATTTGTTACTTATGTTCATTTATATATATATATATATATATATATGTATGTATGTATGTATGTATGTATGTATGTGTGTGTGTGTGTGTGTGTGTACATTATGTTTTTATTACAAACAAGAAAGAAAGTGTTTTTAAATCATTTTTATAAATCTCATTCTATATTTACAAACCAAATTTCGTTCAAGCAATTAAAAAGAAAGTATATGAACCTTTGATTAATTAATATTAATTAAAAATTAAATCTAATTACACATTAAATAAACAAACATGTATATGTATATGCTTTATTAATTTCAAAAGATACATATGTATATATTTTTAACTTTATACTTGTTGCTTTCAAATAGCAATTTAAAAATTAATTTCAAAATATAACTTCGAAATAATTATTTCTTATGTATATTATTAAAATCAGAAAACAAATCCTTATTAGTTTTAAATATAGAATTTCTAAATCCAATTTATTTTCTTGACATTCATTTTTAAATTCCAAATAAAAATCATATTTATATACATTTATATTAATTAACAAACAAAATCTTATTTTATTTGGAAAAATTCAATTAAATTCACAATATAATCCAAAATTTATATTAATTATTATTTTAAATTTGACTCAAAAATCGGGATCATTACAGCTAATAATGATCCTTCTCTCCCTAGCCAATTTTAGTTATGGTTGTTTTTATGTTTATTTTGCAGTTTTAATTATGTTAGTTATGTTGTTTCAAACTTTTATCATGTCTTGTTGTATGAATATTTAAGTTAGTTTAATATATTGCCTTTCTTTCTTACAATAATATTCTTCTTCCATTATTATCCTACTTTTTTTCGATGACAAAGGGGGAGAAAGTAAATTAAATAACTGTGCATATTAACAAGGGGAGTAACAATATTATGAATATTTATATTATTGATTATATAGTTGTCATCATCAAAAAGGGGGAGAATGTTGGAATCTCGATTTTACATCGTTTTGATTATGACAAGCTATATAAAATATTCTGTGTATATTAATCATTTTTGCAGGAGATTTGTTGCAGATTCATATTCAGAGTTTTGAAGCTGATTATTATTATATCTAGAGTCTTTATTTCATTTATAATTTTGATGAAATCTCTCATGAATTGATATATATATAAATTTATATACACACGTGCACAAACATGCACAGTAGGCTGGAAACAGCCGACTGAATGCATTCATTCAGCCCACCGAATGCTGAAACAGAAATATTGTTTCACAATATTCAGCCGGCTAAATGAATATGTTCAAACGGCTGAATAAGGCTAGAAATAGCCTAAATCCTTGCTATTTGCGTTTTAATTTGATTGAGATGGCTGAATTGTTTTATTCAGACGGCTAATTATTCCCATTAGCTATTTTCATGAATAGAAGCTCCTCTTCATCGAAGAGTAACATCTTCAAAATCAACGGTTGCACCTGTTCTTTTCAATATTTTTTTTTCATCTATGGTTGCAACCTTTTACACTCTATAAATAGATTTCAAAGTTCAACAAAACAATTCACCGAAAACTATTTTAATATTCTTGAATTCTTATCTATTCTATAGTTTTCAAATTGCACTCAAATTGCTTACATTCTCTGATCATTGATCATTCTATCTTTCATAATTCTCAAGCATATCACACTATATATCATAAAGGAGAAGATTATAGGAAGATTGTACTTAATTGACTTACCAGTGCTATTCAAAGAGCACACTTCAGTCAGATACTTTTGTTATTTGTAAAAAAGTCTTATTCGGTTTCTTAGGTGGTAGAAGTCCTATTCGGTTGCTTAGGAGGCAGAATTCCTATTCGGTTGCTCAGGCGGTGGAAACCTATTCCTCCGAGTTAAATGAGGGTTTCTAGTTTAAATCCGGAAGGAGTCTGGCACTAGATCCAGAATGGGAGTTCGAACCAGTATAAAAATCTCTGGTGTCATTTACTTTACTATTTTTACAATTTACTTACTTATTCCACACAAGTAATTTATCCGCATTACACGATACTATAGCACAGGCACTTCAAGACCTTGCTAAGAAGTCAAGCGGAAGCACCTGAAACACCTCAGTCTGACCCGAGTATTATTTAAGAAGAAAAATAAAAAATGGATCAGTCTAGCTATAATTATCATATAAGAAGAGATAGGATAAGAGATATGACAAATATATATGATAACAACAAAAATCATACAATATCTCAACCTTTCTCAAAACACCAAAAAGAATATCGTATTCTTTATGTTTATTCACCAAATCACAAATATTGATAAAGCTTATCAATACAAATCACAAAAACCGGTGAAACGCAAATTCTAGAAATCATTAATTAACAATCCAGAAAACACAAAGGGAAAGGCCTATCACAAACGGGAGCATGAAAACTCACCAACAAGTGTATCACAAGCAGGATGTGATCCCATGGGTCACCAACCCATAGAGCCGGTGCAATGACATAGTACAACGGTACGCCCGAGGAACCTGAAACTCAAATAAGCCAGAACAACGATGTAGTATAACGGTACGCCCAATGAACCGAAATCCATAAAACAGTCAAAAGACTATGGGTCGCTAGCCCACAAAAATGAGATGAATCTCCAAAGAATGGGGGCATAATCCCCCACGTGGGTAAAGAGACATCGCATATCACTAGTCTAAACCACAAAATGATCATCATTGATCAAAAAGAAGTGTAAATTACACTAAGCTAATAAATAAATGAGTTTAGTTTTATGTCCCATAACCACTGGCTTAACTTAAATTCTTACAAAAAAATTGTAGATTCCCACTCGAAAATTGTCACAAGATTTCAATCGAACAAATCCAAGAATTAACCGACGAAGTAAACACAAGCGTTTCATACCACTAGTTTTGCTAAGTTGTTTAATTAGATTTCTCATACGAACGAGGTAAAGGTTTATATATATTAATAGAATAAAAAACAGTTTTAAAAACGAGCTTTGTATTAAAAGTAACTTTGAAATCATTTTTGTGAAAGAGTTTGAGTATTTGCTACTAGTATAAAAACCTTTATATTTTAAAGTGACAAATCACTGAAATGATTGTAAAAACAATCTATCACCAAAAATCCTCATTCGACGACGTGAATTAAAACCATGAAAATCGATATTAAATCCATCAAATAGATATTCCCAAAAATACATAAAGGAAGTCATCAAAGTCGGTAATAAGTGACAACAACTAACCGGATCAACCAAAATTGATTAGAAGGGAATCCTACATAAAAATAGGCAATTTTTCTGAATTTAACAGTGCTAGACGTCTGGTAGTTTCCTAGACGTCTGAGCTGAAGGTCTGGAATTTTCTTCCAGATCGCCCAGATGTCTGGGAATAACCTCAGACATCTGAGCTGTAAATCTAAATTTTTATTCCGTAGCTTCAGACGTCTGAGCATTTTACCAGATGTCTAAGCTAAAACTCAGGGCAAATTTGTGCCTAAGCCATGAATGGCCAAATCATCTTAAAAGCGATCGAACGAGCAACGATGGCAAGGGATTTATACAAAGCGACAACCCAACCTTATAGGCTCTTCAATACACTCCAAACAACATGTCCAAACATTAATAGTAGGATTTTCGTAGATTTTGACTTCAAAATACCCAAAATTGGAAAATTTATCAAAGCAATTCAATTCAAAAGCATATGAATATGAAATAGAAGTTAGCAATTCATACGTAACAACAACGAAAGCTATAGACATAGATGTGAGTTCAAGAACTCACTTTTAAACTCAGAAATAACGAATGAGAAGCTCTAAAACAAAGCAAGACCAATTCCTTTTCAACAAGACCTCAAGAATCTTCAATCTATTATCAAATGAAATGAATTTACCAAGTTAGGTCATAGGAATTTCTAAAAAGTGAAGAGAGATTGAGATGGAGAAAATGAAGAGGATGCTTACCTAAGCTTCTTTTTGATTTCTAGAACTTGAGTTTGAATTTCTTAGGAATCATGGTCTTAGGAATTTTGATTTCCCCTCTTTTTCCCTATTTTTCTTCAGGTCTTGAGTGTTAGGAAATGAGGAGTAGAATGGATGAATAGGAGTGGAGTTAGGATATTTGGTAGAGGAGTTTGGGTTCTCTTATTGGGTTAGTGGGCTAGAGCACAACCCAAAGCCCAAACAAAATACCAAAATACTAATCAACTCCAAACATATCAATGTTTATACTGAAACAAGTTGTAAACATCGTTTTGAACTCAATGAAAATGGTCTAGCATTAGGATTTGACCGTTTACAAAAGGTCACATTTTGGACTTTAAATTCAATTAACGATGCTATATTTAAATAAAACATTTAAATATATAATCGTAAAATTTGCGGATTGTTACAGACTCTCCTCCTTAAGGAAATTGCATCCTTGCAATACTTAAGAAGAGAATAAAAAATAAAAAGTAATAACTACACTAATGCATAACAACACAAAAGAAAATTTTTGAAGTGAGAAGTTCACCTTAAGGAGTACAAGAGAGTAAATTCGGATGTGCTTACTCGATGAATTCTCTGGATTCCCAAGAACAATCCTTAGGGTTTGAGGATCATTGAACTTCCACAAGCGGAACATCTTTATTTTGAAGGCGTTTAACCTCCGTAGCAATGATACGAACAGGATGTTGCTCATAAGTCAAATTAGGTGAAACTTCAATTTCTTTAATAACACCAGGCTCAAGAATTGAATCAGAATCCCTAAGGTATTTATATAGTTGAGAGACGTGGAATACTATCAGAAAACTGAGCAGGCAAATAAAAGAAAATAAGCCACGGAACCAATGCATTCGGCGATGGGAAATGGGCCAACATATCAAGGTGTTAATTTTCCCGATCGACTGAAGTGCACAACACCCTTCATAGGTGAAACACGAAGGAATACCAAATATCCCACAGAAAAATCTAATTTCCTTCTTTGGTTAAGGTCATAGGATTTTTGTCTGCTTTGAGCTTCTTTCATCCCACAACGGATAAGGTCAATCTTTTCTTGGCATCATGAATAAAATCTAGACCTATAACTAGCTTCTCACCAGCTTCAAGTCAACATGAAGGAGATCGGCAGGGCCTTCCGTATAGTGCCTCGAAGGGTGCCATAACAATACTAGATTGGAAGCTATTATTATAAGAAAACTCAACAAGAGAAATATGATCTTTCCAACTTCCACCAAAATCAAGAACACATGCACGAAGAAGATCTTCAAGAGTTTGATTCACACACTATGTTTGTTCATCAGACTGAGGATGATAAGCGGTGCTAAACTTAAGCTTCGTTCCCAAAGCTTTTTGAAAACCCTTCCAAAATTCATTAGTAAATAATGGATCATGATTGCTAACAATAGAAGTAGAAACTCCATGCAATTTAATAATTTCTTTAACATAGAATTTAGCCAAAAGAGGTACGGTCCGATTAGACCGAACGGGATTAGAATGGGCGGATTTTGTAAGTCTGTCTACAATCACCCATAAACTGTCATGACTTGAACAAGAATAGGGAAGACCGTCAATAAAGTCCATGGTGACTTGATCCCACTTCCAAACGGGAATGTTCAAAGGTTACAATAACCCATCGGGCCTTTGATGCTCGGCCTTAACGAGTTGGAAAGTCATGCAACGCTTAATGAAGTTTGCAGTTACAATTTTCATTCCATCCCAATAATAAAATCGTTTCATGTCTGCATACATTTTACTACTACTGGGATGAATGGTTAATTTAGAACGATGAGAATCTTCCAAAATGTCTTTACGAAGATAACTAATATTTGGCACAGTAAGTCTACCAAATTTTCAAATACCACTACGAGCATCGATTTCAAAGTCTTTCAAACCATCAATATTTCTATCCCTGCAACTTTTTCTAAGAAGAGTCAATTAGGGATCATGTTTTTGAGTTCAAGAATGCGGTCTAAAAGAGAAAGATGAGTCTCAAGGCTACATAAACCAAGAGATGAACATGAATCAGATTCACGATCTCGAATATCACAAGTGGATAAAGTCTCCAGATCATTCCACTCTGATATCATCATGGAATTAACCGCTTGTTGCTTACAACTAAGGGCATCGGCAACACGATTTCCCTTTCCGAAAGTATAAAGAATATTAAGATCATAAGTTGCAAGGAATTCGAGCCAATGTTGTTAATGCAAATTATGTTCCTTTTGAGATAATAAATACTTTAAAGATTTATGATCAGTGTAGAGAACAAATATCTCCCCAAAAGATAATGATGCCAAATTCTAAGGGCGAAAACAATGGCTGCGATCTCTAAATCATGAGTGGCACATCTAGTCTCGGCGGGCTTTAATTGCCTACAAGCATAAGCAATAACACATTCCCTTTGCATGAGAACGACTCCCAAACCAACACGACTAGCATCAATATAAACAATCAAGTCTTGGTTCCCTTTGGGAATCAAAGGAATAGGAGCATCGGAAAGGAGTTCTTTTAATTTCTGAAAAGCAGCTTCACATTTGTCCGACCAAATGTACTTAACTCCCGTCTTTGTCAAACTAATAAGAGGTACGGAAATTTTAGAAAAATCTTTAATGAACCGACGGTAATAGCCCGCCAATCCAATAAAGCTACGAATTTCCATCACACTCTCCGGTCTCTTCCAATTTTGAATCGCTTCAGTCTTTGAAGGATCCATCGAAATTCTGGATTCAGAAATAATATGTCCTAAAAATTTCACATGGGATTGCCAAAAGTGGCACTTAGAAATTTTTTATTTCAACTGATTTGTCCTAAGAGTTTCCAACACAATTTGAATTTTTTTCATGCTCTTCCTCGATTTTAGAATAAACAAGAATATCATCGATAAAGATGAGAACAAATCGATCGAGGAAGTCTTTGAAAACCCGATTCATAAGGTCAACGAAATAAGCTGGAGCATTCATTAAACCAAATGGCATAACAAGCCATTCATAAGATCCATAACGAGTACGAAACGATGTCAAAGGAATGCTATCCTCTGCAATTTGAAGTTGATGAAAACCTATCGCTAAGTCTAATTGTGAAAAGACTCTAGCACTGCTAAGTTTATAGAATAAATCATCAATCCGAGGTAACGAATATTTATTCTTAATGGTGAGATCATTAAGCTTCCATTAGTCAACGCAAAGTCTAAGTGTACCATCAAATTTCTTCACAAAGATAGTTGAAGCTTCCTAATGGGAGGAACTAGAACAAATAAACTGTTTTGCTTCCAATTCAGATAATTGATTACGCGTCTCCTCGTTTTCCTTATTGGACATACAATAAGGAGGACGAGTGACAGGAAAAGCTCCAGGGATTAGATTAATTCTGATCTCAATTGCTTGCTTAGGTGATAATCCTAAAACGGGCTCAAATATATCGGGAAATTCACAAACAACGTGAATGAGGGAAATGACATCTTCCTCATCATCATTATCATCATCATGTGGATTTAGAGAATAGAAGGATGCCACCGAATTGGAATATGAATCTTTAAGAACAATAGAAATTGTAACAACCCGCTATTTATCGATTTTTATATTTAAATATTTTATTTAAATATTTTATCGTTAATCGGATTTTGGTCCGAAGCTACTTTTTGCAAACGGTCAAATTAGGACTCGAGACCACTTCCATTGAGTTCGAAATGTCGTTTGCAATCTTCTAAGTATAAACATTGATATGTTTGGGGTATGATGCCCTTTCCAAATCTTTGAGAAGATTCTTGTGATATTGATTATCTCTTATTGATTGATCTTCTGTTGATCATTATTTACATACTTATAGTGGTATGTCATTATGGATGTTTATGTTTATGCCATATCTTTTATGTTATATCATGTCATCTGATATTTATAGCTAGACTGATCCGTTTATTATTTTCTTAAATAATACTCGGGTCAGACCGAGATGTTACAGGTGCTTCTGCTTGACTTCTTCCCAGGGATACATCACTCTGACTTTTGGCTAACTGTTTAGATTAGCAGTTTTTGTTATATACACTTGAGAGATAGACTCATAGTTGTATTCTTTTGTATAGCACGTGTTGCTATTCTTTTGTATTATCGTGGATCTTTTTAGACCACTACTCTGATGTACACTTTTATGTGATATATATTCATATCTCTTTCCGCCTTTGTGATATGGATATCTGTGATTGATTCGCATGTTATGCTTACTTCTATATTTGTTTCCGAAGATTATTTTATAGCCACCGTGTGATAAGAAATTACACGGATGGTCGCTCCTCAACAGCCCTATTCTCCGCGCTAGTTGACAGCACTACACCGTAGTGTTCTTGGCTAGCGTGGGTATAGAGGTGGGGCATCACAGCTTGGTATCAGAGCCAAACTTCGGAACAATATAGAATAACTTAACAAGGATCATTGTCCTAAGTCCACCTTAGGAGTCGTGCTTCAGGATTTGGTTCGAATCTTCGAACCAATTCATCCTGTTTTCTTTATGATTCCTTGTTTTATCAGCCAAGATTGCTTGATATTCATTCTGAGAATAATCTTTTCCTTCTTCTTCTTTTCTTTCTTAAAAAAAAAGAAGAAGAGATGGTTAGTTCTGGCAGTACTAGCGCTGGTCAATCCAGTAGTCCTTCTCTGGATGGCGTATTCATGTCTGCCCAACAACTTTTGGATCTTGCTCAGAATCAAAGGTTTATCTGTGCTTTGGATAAGGATCCCGAAATGGTTTTACCTCTGAAACTAGAAGTTCCTTTTGACCAACTTGTAGATATCACGCTACAAGAAAAAGAGGCTGATAGAGGGATTGATAGTGATATTAGGATTTCCAAGAAGAGGCGAATTAAATTCAAAAGCCCTCATCCCGATAAGAAGGTGACGCAACCTATTTTTGGAGCAAAGACTCCAATCCTTAATTGTGGAAAATGCTACAACTGTGGTTCTAGGGACCACTATGCGAAGGAGTGTCCGGAACCACTCTTTTGTCGTTACTGCAAAGATTCCAGTCATCATATTTCTGTCTACCCCATACTTCTAAGGAAGAAGAAGGTGAGACCAGAAACTTCGGTAGCCAAGCCATCTACCTCTAGTCGTAAACGATGCTACAATTGTGGTTCCTCAGACCATTATGTAACTAAGTGCCCGGAACCCCTCTATTGCCGCTATTGCAAGGGCTCGGGCCATTACTTGCCTACATGTCCCACACGACCTAGTAAGAGAGAAGGAAAGATAAAAGCTTCTAACGAAACTTCTCTGGGTCAAGGTATTCCTTATTTAATCCTTGATTTCATTTGTTTGCGATTATCCGATTCGAGTTCTTTTGGATATGGGTTTCCCTCATCATTTTTATTTATCAGAAGAACTTGATGATTTTCTTTCTTTTTATGTTTTGGGCTTGATGACTTCTTTGAGGATTGCGAATCCAGATTAGTGGATCTGCAACACTCTACTTGCTTTTTATTGATATCGAAAATTATTTCATGTGATTTTTCTTTCCGAACCAATTTGCATGTTATGCATTGCTTTGGTTTCAGAATTGATTTGCGTGAAAGGATTGGCTTATTGCAAAGCCCATATCCAATTTTTCCGAATGGACAATTCCTTTTTTGACATTTTCAATCTGTTAAGAAGATTCATATTTTTCCTTTGTAATTTCGATTTCAAATCGATGGCATCATTTTATTCTTTAAGCTCACATGTTGAATAAAGAGATATCTCTCTCATTCATATCGGTTGAGAATTCTCCGATATTTTTGAGTTTGTCTTAGGATCATTACCTAAGCAACCTTTTAAGTGGTGTTAAGGTCTTTCTAGTTTGACCTTGCCACCGAATTTCAATCACTACGAGTTGCGGAAGTTAGCCTTCCACATACCGCATTCCGCACTCACTATGATTTATATGAATGACATATTGTGTCATTCAGTTTATCCAGTTTATTTCATCCATTTTATAAATCAAGTATTCTATGGATATCTCAATAATTCCAATCTTGTATTTATTAATTTTGGATGAAAATAGAAATTTAAAATTTTACAAATCTTTTAAGAAGATATTTTAAATTCCTATAAAAAGGTAATTTTGTGTTGTATTGCCCATTTAGTGTTTTAAGATTTCTGGTCGATGCACTTGATCAACGCTATCGATAGGGATTTCCTAAACGCTTTGATGAGACAATCAGACACAATAAATTGACTTGTAAAATATAAATTTTTCTATAAAGGTAATTGTGATTTTTAAAGTTTTAGCTTTTTGGGAAAGAGGACAAAATTCCTTCTTTTCAATATTCTTATTCTTGTGATTCCCGAAGAGAACCAAGACTTTAACCTTAGTACCAATGCTTATTGTATGGGTTTGGATGCCGTTCTCTTGCGAAAGAGAACGTGCAATCACTTTTGCTTCTTAAGGCCGATCGAGACTAGGAATGCCACTTATGATCTGGTACTCGCGGCTATTGATTTTGCTTTCAATATTTGGCATCATCGTCTTTGGTGGAGAAATTTGTTCTCTACCTCAATTATAAATCATTGGGATATCTATTTCTCATAATTAAGTTGCGTCAACCATGTTGGCTCGAATTTCCTGCATCTTATGATCTTGATATTCTATATACTCCCTGAAAGGGGAAATCTTGTTGCCAATGCACTAGTCGTAAGCAACAAGTAGTTGTTTTCTATGGTGATATCCGAATGGAACGATCTCGAGACTCTATTCACTTGAGAGATTCGAGATCGCGAAATCCGATTTATATGCATCCCTTGTTTTATGTAGTCTAGAGGTTCCTTATTCTTTTTAGACTGCATTCTTGTAGCTCAAAGGGCTAGATTCTGAATTGGCTCTTCTTAGCCAATGTTGTAGGGATAAAATTATTATTGAAAGTTAGAAAGACTTCGATATTGATTTTCGTGGCGACATTTAAAAGTTTGGTAGACTTATCGTACCAAATATTTGTGATCTTCGTCAATATATTTTAGAAGATTCACATCGTTCCAAAATTACCATTCATCCTAGAAGTAGTAAAGTGTACGTAGATATGAAGCGACTTTATTATTTGGAGTGAATGAAATCTGATATCGCTAACTTTGTTAAGTGTTGTATGACTCGCCATCTTGTCAAGGCCCTACACTAAAGGCCTGGTGGGTTAATGCAACCTTTAGAAATTCCAATTTGGAAGTAAGACCAAATCTCCATGGATTTTATAGATGTCTTTCCCCGTTCCCGTTTGGGTCATGATAACTTATGGGTTATAGTAGATAGACTTACTAAATCCGTCCATTTTATTCCCCGTTCGGATTAACCGTACCGTTCCTCTTTTGGCCCAAACTCTTTGTTAAAGGAGTTGTTAAATTACATGGAGTTCCTACTTCTATCGATAGCGATAGTGATCCATTGTTTACTAGTGGATTTTTGGAAGTGTCTTCAAAAAGCTTTAGAAACGAAGCTTAATTTAATCACCGCTTATTACCCCAGTCCGATGGACAAGTAGAGCGTGTGAACCAAACTCCGGAAGACCTTCTTCGTGTTGTGTGCTTGATTTTTGTGGAAGTTGGGAAAATCATATTTCTCTTGTTGAATTTTCCTATAATCATAGCTTCCAATCTAGTATTGGTATGGCATTCTTCGAGGCACTCTAGGGAATGCTATGCCGGTCTCCTTCTTGTTGGCTTAAGGTCGGTGAGAAGCTGGTTTTAGGTCTAGAATTTTACTCGTGTTTCACCTATGATAGGTGTTGTACGTTCCCGTTGATAGGGAAAGATTAGCGCCTCAATATATTGGGCCATTCCCTATCACCGTACGTATAGATTCCATGGCTTGTCGCCTTGCATTACCGGCTCAGTTTTCTGCTATGCACGACATGTTTCACGTTTCTCAATTACGGAAATGCCTTCGTGATTCCGATTCCATTCTTGAGCCTGCTGTTATGGAAGAAATTGAAGTTTCGCCGAATTTAACTTATGAGCAGCATCCTATTCGAATTATTGCTTCGGAGGGTAAACGGCTTCGAAATAAAGATGTTCCGCTTGTGAGGGTTCAATGGTCCACAAATCCTAAGGATTGCTCTTGGGAATCCAGAGAATTCATCGAGCGAACACATCCAGACTTGCTTACTCCTGCTCTTTGAGGTGAACTTCTAATATCAAATTTCTTTAGTATTAATATGCTTTTATGGTTGTTACTTCTTATTTCCACCTTATATATTGCGAGGACGCAATTTCTTTAAGGAGGGGAGTCTGTAACAACCCGCTATTTATCGATTTTTATATTTAAATATTTTATTTAAATATTTTATCGTTAATCGGATTTTGGTCCGAAGCTACTTTTTGCAAACGGTCAAATTAGGACTCGAGACCACTTCCATTGAGTTCGAAACGTCGTTTGCAATCTTCTAAGTATAAACATTGATATGTTTGGGGTTAGTGGAATTTCACCACTTTTTGTCTCAAGCCTTTGGTTTGGACTTTTAGCCCATTAGGCCCAAGTTCCACCCCCCTTCTTCTTCATTGCTTCATTTCATTTCCTAACACTAAAGCTTCAACAAAAATGGTGAATGGAATGAGAAATTAAAACTCCAAAGTCTTTGTTTTATTGCAACTCCAACATTCAACTCCAAATTCAAGAAGAAGACATCGGATTCAAGCTTGTGGTTGCTTCTCCATTTGCCTTCAAGCTTTGTTCTTCATTTTCATTGGGTTTTGGAGCAAAGGTGAGATTTTTATCTCACAATTCTAGTCTATAACTATATTGGACTGTTGGGAATGATTCCCCATCACTTTAGCATGTATATTTGCATTTGGTTTGGATTGGATTGGCGAAAAACTCCAATTTTTAGTTGTTTGGTGAACTTCCTGAGCTTAGGTCGCTCTGCCCAGGTATAGGTCGCTCGGAATCATTAGCTCGCGCGTGTGGAAAAGTCAAGGCCTGCATATTTCGTTCGCCTCGGATTTAGGTCGCCTCGGATTTAGGTCGTAGATCGTTGGACTTTAGGTCGTTCGCGTATAGGTCGTTCGGCCTTGCCTGCCTCATTAGGTCGTGGGACCTTAGGTCGTAGGTCGTTAGGCTTAGGTCGTTAAGTCGTTCCCTCTGTTGGAAACGTCTCCTCGGTCTTAGGTCGTTAGATCTTAGGTCGCCCCCCCTAGGTCGTTAGACCCTGAGTTGTTCCGCCTTCATTTAGCTCGCGCACTTCTTTAGGTCGCAAGCTCCTTAGGCCGTAGGTCATTCGAATGTTAGGTCGCTCGGCCCTTATCCCCTTAGGTCGCTAGGTCGCGACGTTTTAGGTCGCTAGGTCGCGACGTTTTAGGTCGCTGCATCCTATGCCTCTATAGGTCGCTCGACCTCGTTTATGACCATAGGTCGCTCACCCCCTCTTCGTTAGGTCGCTCGGCCTTGCCTTCCATTTTTAGGTCGCTGGGTCGCGACGTTCTTAGGTCGCTAGGTCGCGACGTTTTTGGTCGTTAGGTCGCGACGTTTTAGGTCGCTTGACCTTGTTTTCCTCTAGGTCGCATGGCCTTTAGACCGTTAGGTCGCGAGCGTTAGGTCGTTAGACCTTACCTTCCTTAGGTCGCTTGACCGGTTAAACCTTTAGGTCGCTCAACCCTACTACCATTACTAGGTCGTTTGGCCATAGCTCGTTAGGTCGCATGACCTTATAAACCGATAGGTCACATGACATTATAACCCTATAGGTCGTTGGACCATATCCCGATAGGTCGCTTGACCCCTTGGACCCCTAGGTCGCAACCCTTAGGTCGCTCGACCCTATTCCCCTTAGGTCGTTAGACCTCATTTTGTCTTCACTAGGTCGTACCGTTTTGGTCGGGGCGCTGCCCCCTGGACCCCCGCGACCTGACCGGGCAGGTCGAACCCCGTAAGCGGTGGCGTTAGCCCCGCACCCCCACCTTGGGGGGTTGCCACCCCCCTGGACCCCCCCTCCGTAGGGGATCTTATCTGAAAAACATTGAGCTGATTTCTTTGGATTTTATTCACATCTCCGTATGCGATTTTTGTGACTGATTGTTTCTACAATTGCTTCTATGTTTTGTCACTTTAAAATATAAAGGTTTCAATACTAGTAGTAAATATCAAAACTCTTTTAACAAACAATTTCAACTCTATTTTTAATAACAAAGCTCTTTTCTTAAACCGTTTTCCAATCTATTAGTATATACAAGCCTTTACCTCACTCGGATGAGAAATCTAATTAAACGACTTAGTAAAACAAGTGGTATGAAACGCTTGCGTTCACTTCGTCGGTTAATTCTTGGACTTGTTCGATTGAACCTCTTGTGACAATTTTATTAGTGAAGATTTACAGTTTGTTCGTAAATATTTAAGTTAAGCAAGTGGTTATGGGACATGAAGCTAAACTTCTATATTTACTAGCTTAGTGTAATTGACACTTCTCGTTGATCTTGATGATCGCTTTATGAATTAGACTAGCAATTGCGCGATGTCTCTTTCATTGCAAGGTTAGACTAGACACCACTTGTGTGATTCCATTCACACATACCTTTCTGCTTTTTGGTTAGTCTTGACCTCAATCTGTGTGATTCCATTCACACATGCGGGGTAGCTCCCCATGGTCTTCGGACCATCATGTGATAGGCCTCTTTCTTTTTTCTATGATTTCTGGACTTCTTGCATTGATTTCTAGAATTTATGTCATTGACTTGTTATGAGTACAAGTTTGGGGTATGATGCCCTTTCCGAATCTTTGAGAAGATTCTTGTGATATTGATTATCTCTTATTGATTGATCTTCTGTTGATCATTATTTACATACTTATAGTGGTATGTCATTATGGATGTTTATGTTTATGCCATATCTTTTATGTTATATCATGTCATCTGATATTTATAGCTAGACTGATCCGTTTATTATTTTCTTAAATAATACTCGGGTAAGACCGAGATGTTACAGGTGCTTCTGCTTGACTTCTTCCCAGGGATACATCACTCTGACTTTTGGCTAACTGTTTAGATTAGCAGTTTTTGTTGTATACACTTGAGAGATAGACTCATAGTTGTAGTCTTTTGTATAGCACGTGTTGCTATTCTTTTGTATTATCGTGGATCTTTTTAGACCACTACTCTGATGTACACTTTTATGTGATATATATTCATATCTCTTTCCGCCTTTATGATATGGATATCTGTGATTGATTCGCATGTTATGCTTACTTCTATATTTGTTTCCGAAGATTATTTTATAGCCACCGTGTGATAAGAAATTACATGGATGGTCGCTCCTCAACAGCCCTATTCTCCGCGCTAGTTGACAGCACTACACCGTAGTGTTCTTGGCTAGCGTGGGTATAGAGGTGGGGCGTCACAGAAATCTACTTAACAGATTGAGGATGTCGAAGATGGATAGTCCTCTCAGGACATGGGATGTGGGCTTCATAACGATAAAGCCAATCCATTCCAAAAATCATTCCGAAACCTAAGTAGCGCATAACATGCAAATCGGCTTGGAAAGCATAATCACATAAAATAATTTCGACATCTTTACAAAATAAACTGAGTGTTGCGGATCCACCAACTGGATTCGCAATTCTTAGTGAAGTCATTAAAGCCATAACATTTAAAGAAAAAGTATCAACAAGTTCTTTTGATATAAAAATGTGGGATGCACCCGTATCAAAAAGAACTCGAATAGGATGATCACAAAACATAATAATGCCATCAAGGACAGAATGAGAAGTACCTTGAGCAAGAGAAGTGTTACTAGGGGCTTATACAACATTCACTTTTCCCTCTTTCTTGCTTTGAAGTTGGGGACATGAAGATATGTGATGACCCGAACTTTTGCAATAGCGGAAATAAAGGGGTTTTGGACACTTATTTGCATAGTGGTCCTTAGAACCACAATTGTAGCATTCTCCATGATTAGGGTTGGGAGTCTTTGCTACCGAAGTTACTTGATTCCCTTTCATGTTGGGGTTAGGTTTAAACTTGATTTGCCTCTTCTTGTTGATGCTGAAGTTCTGTTTGGCACCCATAATTTTAGCATCACTTTCTTTGTTGGCCTCTTCAAGTCGAAGAGTGATATCAACAAGCTGATTGAAAGAAACTTCTAGTTTCATAAGTAAAGCCTTTTTGAGATTCTTATTCAATCTATAGATAAACCTCTGTTTTTCTTTAATGGGGTATTGATATACCTGACCCTATATTTAGAGTGGGATTCAAAAGATGCGACATAATCTATCACAGAAGATTCACCTTAAACAAGTTGCAATAAAGCGTAGGGCTAAAGTTACTTTTTCAGCTCTGGCACAAACTTTAACTCGAACCTTTCTCGGAATTGCTCCCAAGTAAGATCCGCTTCAATAATTTTTGAAATCAAAAGCTCATACCAATCTAATGTTCTCTCCTAGAGCATGCTAGAAACCACTTGGAATCGATGTAGATTCACAAGATTCATGCGAGAAAAGATGCGATCGCATGTTCTAAGCCAAGCTTGGACTTCCATAACGCTTTTGGAACCCTTGAATGGCCTTCACCAAAATTGGTATAGTCACTGCATAAGCATGCAAACCTAGATTTAGGATGAGTAGGCTCTGGAATGGGTCCGGTGGCTTGGGCATTCTTTACAATATCCAAAAGCTGTTGGGCAGACATGAATGCGCCATCCTAAGGAGTAGCCCTGGATTGACCGGTGCTGGGACGACCAGGTCTAACCATTTCTCTTCTTTAAGAAAGAAAAAAAGAAGAGGAAAAAGGTTATTCTCAGAACGAATATCAAAAAAACTTGATTAGTAAAACAAGGCATCATAAAATAAAATAGGATAGAACGGGTCCTTAGACTTGGATTAAATTCTAAGGCACGATTCCTAAGAGAGACTTAGGACTGATCCATACTAGATTATTCTACGTTTTTCCAAAATTTGACTCTGATACCAAACCGTGATGCCCCACCTCTATACTCACACTAGCCAAGGAAACTATGAGGTAAAGCCTTCGACTAGCATGAAGAATAAGGCCATTGAGGAGCGACCATCTGTGTAATTGCTTTGTGCGAGTACCGATATGTCGGATAGTATGACATGCATTTCATTTCAAGAGGAAATATGACATATCAAATACAAACTCAAAACTACTACGTAGTGGCTATGTGGTCTTCGGAAACAAATATAAAATAAGCATAACAAAAATCAGTCACAAATTTTCATATCACTAAAGCGGAAACAGATATGAATATAACACATAGAAGTGTACATCAAAGTATTGGTCATACAAGATCCATTACATCACAAAAGAATAGGTACAAGTGCTAAACAAAAGAATATGTATACATCAAGGAGTCACTGTCTCAAATGTTTAAAAGCAAAAACTACTAAGCAAAAGTAGTTAGCCAAAAGTCAGAAGCTAAATCTTGCTAAGAAGTCGAGTGGAAGCATCTGAAACACCTCGGTCTGACCCGAGTACTATTTAAGAAGAAAAATAATAAATGGAACAGTCTAGCTATAATATCATATAAGAAGAGATAGATAAGAGATTTGACAAATACATATATGATAACAACAAAAATCATACAATATCTTAAACTTTCTCAAAACACCAAAAAGAATATAATATTCTTTATTTTTATTCACCAAATAACAAATATTGGTAAAGCTTATCAATACAAATCACAAAAATTGGTGAAATACAAATACTAGAAATCATTAACTAGAAATCCAGAAAACACAAAGGGGAAGGCCTATCACAAACGAGAGCATGAAAACTCACCAACACGTATATCACAAGCGGGATGCTATCCCATGGTTCGCTAACCCATAGAGCCGGCGCAACGACGTAGTACAATGGTAGGCCCGAGGAACCCGAAACTCAGATAAGCCAGAACAACGACATAGTACAACGATACGCCCGAAGAACCAAACTCCATAAAACGGTCAAAAGTCCGTGGGTCGCTAGCCCATAAAAATGAGACAAAGCTCCACAGAACGGGGTATTGTCCCCCACGCAAACAAAGAGACATCGCATATCGCTAGTCTAAACCATAAAATGATCATCATGGATCAAAAAGAAGACTAAATTACACTAAGCTAGTAAATAAATAAATTTAGCTTCATGTCCCATAACCACTGGCTTAACTTAAATATTTACGAACATATTGTAGATTCACACGCGAAAATTTTACACAAGATTTCAATCGAACAAGTCAAGCATTAACCAGTAAAGTAAATGCTAGCACTTCATACCACTTGTTTTGCTAAGTCGTTTAACTAGATTTCTCATACAAATGAGGTAGAGCTTTGTATATACTAATAGATTGAAAAACTGTTTTAAAAACGAGCTTTGTATTAAAAGTACTCTTGAAATCATTTTTGTGAAAGAGTTTGAGTATTTACCACTAGTATAAAAACATTTATATTTTAAAGTGACAAATCACTGGAATGATCGTAAAAACAATCTATGATCAAAAATCCACATTCGACAACGTAAATTAAAACCATGAAAATCGATATTAAATCCATCAAACGGATATTCCCAAAAATCTAGAAAAGAAGTCATCAAAGTCAGTAATAAGTGAAAACAACGAACATGATCAACAAAAATCGATTAAAACGAAATCCTACATAAAATTGGCAATTTCCTTGAATTTAACAGCGCTAGACATCTGGTAGTTTCCCAAACGTCTGAGCTGAAGGTCTGGAATTTTCTTCCAGATCGTCCAAACGTTTGGGAATAACCTCAGATGTCTAAACTGTAAATCTGGAATTTTTATACCGTAGCTGTAGACATTTGAGCATTTTACTAGACGTTTGAGCTGAAGCTCAGGGAATTTTTTTGCCTAAGCCATGAGTGGCCAAATCATCTCAAAAGCGATCGAACTAGTAAAGTTGGCTAGGGATTTATGCCAAGTGACAACCCAATTCTATAGGCCCTTCAACACACTCCAAACAACATGTCCAAACATCCATAATAGGATTTTCATAGATTTTGACTCTGAAATACCCAAAGTTGGAAAATTCATCGTACCAATTCAATTCAAAAGCATACGAACATGAAATAGATGTTAGGAATTCATACTTAAGAACAATGAAAGCTATAGACATATATATGAGTTCAAGAACTCAACTTTAAACTCAAAAACAACGAATGAGAAGCTCTAAAACAAAGCAAGGCCAATTCCTCCTCAATAAGACCTCAAGAATCTTTAATCTATTATCAAATGAAATGAATTTCCTAAGCTAGATCATAAGAATTTCTGATAATTGAAGAGAGATTGAGATGGAGAAGATGAAGAGGATGCTTACCTAAGCTTCTCTTTGATTTCTAGAACTTGAATTAGAATTTCCTAAGAATCTAGGGCTTAGGAATTTTGATTTTCCATCTTTTCCCCCATTTTTCTTTAGGGCTTAAGTGTTAGGAAATGAGGAGTAGAATGAATAAAGAGGAGTGAAGATAGGGTATTTGGTAGAGGAGTTTGGGTTCTCTTATTGGGTTAGTGGGCTATAACACAACTCAAAGTCCAAAAACAATACCAAAATCTTAATCAACCCCAAACATATCGATGTTTATACTCAAACAAGTTGAAAATGTCGTTTTGAACTCAATGAAACTAGTCTCGAGTCCAGATTTGACTGCTTACAAAAAGTCATATTTTGGACTTTAAATTCAACTAACGATGATACATTTAAATATATAATCGTAAAATATGCGGGTTGTTAGAGGTTTTGAGAATGGTTTTGAAAGGAAGGTTTTGGCCTTTCAGCCTAGATAAAAGAAAGGGTTTTACTTTGTTTAGAAAGGGGTACTTTAAATGGTTTCGAAAGGGGTACTTTCAATGGTTTCGAAAGAGGTACTTTAAATAGATTCGAAAGGGGAACTTTCAAATGTTAAATGTTTTATCAAGTAGATTTGAGTAAAGTATATATAACATTACATGGTTATTTTGAGTAAAGCAAAGAGATGACATATTTTCCTTGTTTGAGTTTGATTTAAAGGTTTTAAATCATTTTGAAAAGGTTTTCAAGCAAAATTTTGGGAAGGGATCCCCAAAATAAAATGACTTAGTTATTAGAATACCAGACGGGACGAGTATATGGTCGCGACATGTACATTAGCTATTAACACCAGCTAATTTAGTCCCAAATTCCAGTGTGTAGGGTCAAAGATAAGACTAAAATGTGGATACATACAGAAAGGAATATATGTTTGTATACAAACTGGTTATTGATGAGCCTACAAAAGATTAGGATCAGGTGACTCTGGGAGATAATAAGTTAAGGACCGATCGTCTAGAAGAGAAGTATTTGATAGATAGTTATGGACAGACCGTCCAAAATAGGAGTGCCTAACAGATGTTAGATAATATTAATTTTATTGTCTGGTTGGCCCGAGTCAGCCAAAGGTTAATTATTAGCCAAACAAAAATTATGTGTTTGAACAGATAGTCCATTTATTACCTGATATATACATATGCTTACATAATAATGCTTTGCAAATATATTAACCGTTTTGGTTGCAAGAAAATATTTACAAAAGATATATTTTAAAGGATTGTTAGTTAGGGGAAACCCGATTTTCTAAGCGGCGTGGTCTTACTTAACATAAAATAACAGAGATGACCAGTATAATTCACACCAAGCTTTATGTCTGACTCAAAGTTTTTGTTTCCCCTTAAACTCTCGAGTGCTTAAAATTGATTTGAGTAGGCTGAGGGTTGAGGTTTTCAGGTTTTTGTCTTTTGACAAATAAAGCTTTCAGAGACGAGCAAGTGGCTGACAAATAGCTAATTAGGAGTTTAATTTATTTTGTTTTTATTCCGCTGTGTATATTAACTTAGATAAGACTATATTGCTTTGATCATCTAAGGGGGCATTGTCATATATCGCTGTTGGCGTATTATTGTAAATTATATGTGATCATTGCCTGGGAAAACATTTTGGGATTATGTAACTTGGATATGAATACTTGCTTTGAAATGTAATCAGTAATATGTTGTTTTTGAAATCTATGATTTGTTCATATTCAAGTGCTTCTGATATTATGGATACCATTAGCATCACCGTATTTTGTCACCATAAGTTAATATTATATATGACTGCAGCATCTGTAGCACTTATTTTGGCCTCCAGATTCGGATGTTACACGCTTTGCATGAGAAGCCCGGATCAACAAAACACGTTAGCCAAACTTACTTCTAATCACTGATAATATCTTGCCCTAGTTCAGCCACCACATTCTTGCACTTCTCCAACTATCACCGCACCCTTCATCTTTTACATCAAACAAAGCCCTCACCCATATGATCCCAACGATTCCAGAATCATCAAATTTCATTGATCTTAGCTCATAAAACAATTGGAAGAAGGAAAAAGGGGTGGCAACATTACTTTTGATCTATTGGAAAATGAAAGTGAAAAGGGAAGGGAGAGAGAAGTGACGGAGTAAGGGTTAAGTGTGAATATTTTTATAATAAAATAAATATTATATTTTAATTCATGAAATTAATTGTTATGCATTTTCAAGCTCGCACGACCACACAACATGTCTGATCTTCATGAAACCCATCTGTGCAAATCACCTTATTTTTTCGATTTCGATGGCACTAGTTTCATCAAAATCGAAGACATTGTTCCAGAATGATAATTTCACGCGTTTACAAAACGAAATTGTTATTAAAACAAGTTTAATCACTTTGATTATTATTAGAAGTTTACCGTTATCATTTATTATTTAACACGAGTTTAATAATCTTTTGAAATTATTTTATTCACATTAAATCCAAGGTCTAAGTATTTAAATAATTTTGATACTTAAGTACAAAGCGTTTAAAATTCCGGATCGTTACATTCTTCCCACTTAGAATGTTTTATTCTTGAAATACTGACACAAGCAACACAACCAATAACCACACATCAATACCTAATAGTATTGCAATCAGTAGCAACCAAAGAATAATCACATGACAATACTGCACAGTACTGCAATCCCTAACAACCTAAGCTCATGGTTCGCCTATGTTCAAAGACTCTCATCACACAAGGATGATGAATAACATACTATGTGTACCTTATGCTCGACAATCTCAGGTATTACTAAGTTGATTATTCATGCTACCTCAGAATAAATCGAAGAGTCGTCCCCAAACCGTCCACCAGCCTACCTACATACAATATACATATATCGTCCGTATGTAATATGAAATCTGATCACTAACTCGATCACATAAATTTCACTTTCAAACTAGTATAGGTCGCTTGACCTCTCTAGTGCAGACTCCGATCAAGTTCCTTGATTAGAAATCTATATTTCCTTACATAGCCATATACTATGATAGAAAACTTCAGGATCATATCAAGAATCTATATCAAGTATCCGCCTTCAAGAATCGAGTGAATAATTCTAACTCAGATCAGTGAAATCACCCCGAAATCCATGTAGTCGAGTCCTGTTAACGCTAAAATTGAACGCTAACACCCCGGTGTAAGTAGAGATAAAGTGAAAGCACCACCCGTCAATATGGGAATTAAAAGTAAGTAAAAAAAGTCACAGAAAAAATAGTAAAGAGACAACAGTTTTATAGTGGTTCGGCTTCAAGTTAAGCCTACGTCCACTTTAATCTCCTTTATTGCTGATTCAATTAAAACTTATATAACAATCTCCGATTACAACATCACGTAGACAAATAACTAGAACTCCGATGTAAGAGAATTCTTCAAATTCATGTTGAATGTATTATATCTCTTCTTGAAGTTCGTTGAAGTGTCTTTCGTGTTTGATGTGTTTGATGAGTCGAGAAATTAGCAGAGTATAGGCGTTCCAGAAATGAGCCGAAAAGTCCTCTCTCAGTTAGAGTAAGTGGAGTATTTATAGGGAAAATCCGGGCTAAGTCGTAGGTCGCGAACGACCTAAGGGTAGGTCGTAGGTCGCTAGCGACCTAAGGGATAGGAGCTACGGCTTATCCTTGTTACACTTAGTCAATCTGAACGGGTTAGTAGGTCGCAGCGACTTAGGGAGAAGCGGCATAGAAAGTTGCGGCATAAGGAATTGTCTTGGTTTATTTAGGTCGCTAGGTTGTTTATCTGTCGAACCTTTGGAGTCTTTTAGGTCGTTAAGCTGTTGTGTCTTTTTCTTGCAATGTACTGTTAGGTAGTCGTATACTTAGGTCGCTTACCATATTAGGTCGTTAGGTTGCTTACCTTATTAGTTCGTTAGGTCGCTTACCATATTAGGTCGTTAGGTCGTGAAACAGAACGATATTAACACTTGCCCCTCGAAGTATACGCATATGTCGTAGGTCGTGTGCTTCGATGTACTTGCTCTAGGTCGTGGGCGACCTAATGAGCTAATTAACTTCGTGCCAATACGCCTTCTTCTTTTCCACCTATATAATCCATTAGCTTGCTTCTTCTTCCTTACTTGATCGCTTACTTCTGCCGCCATTATCACACTCGAGCTTGCAAAATTTGCTCTTTTTCATCCCAATCGTCAACTCCAATTAGTGAATTTAGGTAATTTCGATCATCCATTTGCTGTGTTTACCATCGATTCCCCATAATCTTCTCCATACTATCTTTGGTATCCCGTTGTAAAAGCACACTCGTATTTGTCTTTGATTTTTGTTGAATTGCCGGCGATTGCCTTTAAGCTAGTAAGTTCTATGAATTCGAGAGGTTTTGGTAATGATTCCTAGAGATTCAGAGGAGAAGACGAGGCTTTAGGAGGTTTAAGGAGAGAAAAGGATTCGTGGTTAATCGGGTTAATGGATTTTTAGGTTTAGTCACGATGCTTCAAGCGATGCAATGGTTGGTGGACGTGTGGCAAAGTGTAATTTGAGAGCAAGACATAGCGGTTTTGACGAGAGATAGCTTGAGATCGCTGCGTTACTTCAGAAATGACCTAGTGAATCTGAGCGACCTAAAGACCTTCACGACCTAATAGATTTGGCCGACCTAACAACCTTTACGGCCTAACTTCTCAAGCATTACCCTTTGCGACTTGACTCTTAGCGACTTAATCTTTAGGTCGCGTAAGCGACTTAGAACTTAAACAAATTTGCACTGCCTTGACTTGAAGCACAATATTAACTTGTAGGAGCATGAATAATGAACTTTTTGACTTGAACAGAATGAGTTAATGGAACTTCGACCCATGCTAGGTCGCTTGAGCTTGATTGCTTGCAAAAATTGGACAGCACTTAACTGAATTTTCAATTTGAACTATTGAGATAAACTGCCTGAACTTGCTGCACTTCTTTACATATTATATTAACTTTTAATGCTAGTAACCTGCTAAATTCAATATTTGCAGAAAACTAGGGCGAATATACTGCCACCGACTGCCCACATCGAATGACAGATTAGTCGATAAAGAATAATCAACTTAAAGAGATTATACGAATGAAGTGCTATGAATCAATAAATTCAAATGAAGTATTAATGCAAAGCAAAATTAATCAACTAAAGATGATCTATTTGCATCAACATTGCACTTGTACTTGGACCTAAAATAACAAGCCTTGAAACTTTATAATTGACAAATGCCTATTAGTTTAATTTCAGTCACATCTGCTTGTCATTTTATTAGTTTTGCACAACACTTCACACATTTAGGAAACGTGCACCTTCATATTTGAATATCCAGTTCTTTATGTAGAATGACTTCCCAAGAAGAGATAGCAGAGCAAGCTGGAGAGGTCTTCCCAATAGCTAACCCCTTGGATGATCCCCCGAAAAGGACTCCGACTACTCTGAATCAACGGGTGTTCAACCAACTATGCATTCAGTTTGGTATTGCTGAGGCAGATGCTTTGCTTCCTGGGGTAAACGATACTGCTGATAGGCCACCTTTTGGTTTCATCGTGGTTAACCGTCAGATGTGCTTGAGTGGAGATATTCCTCCCTTTAACGATTTCTTCAACAACTCCTCCTCCGATTAACTATCTCTCCCTTCCAGTTGCACCCCAATGGCTATGCCATTTTGATGGGACTATGTGTACCGTTCAGGAGGACACTCGAACATCTTCCAAGCTTTGAAGAAATTTGTTATTTATGCACATTTGCGAAGAATAAAGATCACCCCTCTATAATACTCGTGAGAAGCGTAAGGAACCGTAAATTGATCATCGATCTTCCCGAAAGCGCCCACGGGTTTCTGAACCAATTTTTCTTCGTCCGTTGCCCCCCAGGATTTTATAGCATTTGGAGAGTAGGAAGTAAGCGTGCCTATCTCCGTTCTTTCCATTTCTAAACTTCCAAAATTCGAGTTGTTAAATGCTAACTTCATTCTTTACTTTTACAACACTTCCTCCTCCTTCTCAAGATTCAAGCCATAAGCCGACTTTTGAAAGACTAAGTGCTGTGGCGGTTGAGGAGAGAAGCATTAAATTTTTGCTGAAGGATGAATTTTTGCATCAATTAGGACTTCTGCATTCTTCCCGACCTACTCAGCTTCATGACGCCCCTGGCTCTCAAACAGAGACTCCAGATGCCCCAGTTTCCGCTGGAGAATTGACACCGAAGGAACCTACTGCCTAGGCTTCATTGGTGAAATGTTCTGCTTCCGTTGACGTTGCGGGGTCATCCGGAAAACTTGCACTTCCCTCGGTTATCGGAGAAGAGGAAGCTTCTCAACATTCCGGGAAGGCTGCTGATGCAGGAGCTAAGAGAAAGAGTCCCGCTAGGCATGACGGTGACGATACTTTTGAGGGATTGAGCGACTTGATGGTTACTTCACATGAACTCTTCAAGGATGATTCTACCGCTTCTAAACTTGCTTCTCCAGCAATTGAAGTGACATCAGTTTTGCAGACAGCTCCATCAACTCAAGAGATAACTCTTAAGCCGAAGAGTGGTTTGTAGTTTGACGCGCGTAGTTCACACGCCACACACACTTAGGATTTTAGCAGCTTTGTGCACTTAACTTCTTTACTTTGGAGATTTCTGAACTTGTTTCTTATTCATTTTCAGGTTCTCTAATGGGACGTAGCGGCTCTTACTATGACGATTTTCAGCGTTATGGAAGGCGCGACTCTTATGATCCCAAACGGTATCTTCCTGCCCCGAGGGAAACCGATGAAGAAAGAGCCGCAAGAAAAGCTCGTGAGAGGCGGGCTTATGAAGAGCGTTATGGGAGAAGGGATGAACGACATGATTCTTCCCAGAGGGGTGATGAATCCCATAAAAGAAAATCTCATGATGACAAAGGGAAAAGTCACATCGCTGAAGATCCAAGCAAACGGGCCAAGCTTAGTGAAAGGCCGGAGTCTGCAATTTCTGAAAAGCCAGCTGCCCCCATTTCTTTGGAATTCCCTTCCAGCTCTCTTGCCCTTCAAAGAGCTGATATTCAAACGATCATCAGTAGGCCTTCGTATCAAGTTGGACAGGGTCCGGCTACTCTTCAAAGCCGGTTTCCGCACTGGTGCTTAAAAGGAGTGCGTTTTGATCTTGATTTGGTCCCAATCGACAAGCAAGCTATGTTGCGAAATCTAGAGGCCGTCAAACTCGATATTGAGAGAATGTCTGGTTGGCAAAAACTTGTTGACAAGATTCAAAGAGTAAACCTGCAAATCTCGAAGCCATGCTGACTATGGAAAACGATAAATCCGAGTGTAGAAAACTCTCGATCAGCATGATGCAGAGATGAAGAGCATCGCCGCTTACAATGAGAAGCTTGAAGCGAAAATTGAGAAACTCAAAGAAGAGCTTGCCACTTCTTCTACTTCTTCTTCTCAAAAAGAAGAAGTGCTTCAAAAACAAGTGAGAAATGCTCATGCCGGACAAAGAGACGCTAAACCTAAATTCAAAGCACAACAGAAAGTTGTAGAAAGCTACCGAACTGACGTTGCTCAGTTGCGAGAAAAAACCAGCTCCCAGAACTTGGAAATTGAAATGTTAAAAACTCGACTTTCTGAAATTGAAAAAGAGCATGATGAAGCTATCGCCAGCAAAGAAGCAACTGAAGAATCTCATGAAGTGACCAAGGCCAACATCAGCTCTACCTTATTCGAGTTTTACATACATAGTGTTTTGGGGCGCGGTAGCCTTTCGTTTTTGGGTCCGAAGTACGAAATCACTTTGGACGAAGTATGGGAGGCCGCAATTGATATGCTTGGAGGCGCTGGCTATGCTGAAGCAGATCTTGAGGCACATTATCTGGATGATGATGCACGTGCCTCCCTTGCCAAGGGGAAGGAGCAACATACTAAACAGCGAGCCGGAATGGCGGAAGGAGAACCTTTAGGGAAGGCACATTCGACCGACCCGACTCTTCCTTCGGTTTCGTCCGACATTGATATCATTGGCTCCAGTTCCCATTCCTCGCCTCCTACCAAGGCTGACATTGAAATTGTAACTGCTCATACTGGAGATGAGGCTCAAGAAAGTGGTGAAGCACAAGGCTTTGAAGTTGACATTATAAAACCAACTTCTCCATGTAACTTCAACGTTGATTTAGCTCAAGTGGATTACTTGTTCACTTCACATGAACTTGACGAACTTTTTGATTATTACTTATGTCTTGACGCGCCACTATCTCCTCTCTTTGCAGGAAATACTGACTTTAACTTCTCATCTTCTGTAGTGAAAACGCCAAGTGCCAAGCAGACTTCTCCTCTTCCAGCTGTTCCACCTCCGTCTCTTCAAATTACTCCTCCTTCTGCTTCTCAACCGGGCTCGCAAGAAGAATTAATAGAAGCTCTTCAAGGCTTGGATGACCCGGCTACTTCGCAAGAGCAGAAGGCTGAGGAATTTGAAGAAGGTGAAAAGACTCCGGAGCAATTTCACGATGACACAAAAATGTCTGCACTTATCACTCCGGGCAGCGAGTCTTCTTCAAGGAAGAAGGGAAGCGTGCAATTTCAAAGAGGAGAAGGAAAAGCACTTCTGCTGGCGAAGTGAAGGCGGATGTAGACCCAACTATAACCCTATCTCCTTCTTCCCCGACTCGACCAGGCCGACTCCCAAAGTTAACCATTAGGCCAGGTGAGGGCTCTAAAGGTGGCGGGAAGAAGAAATAATGAGTCTCGTTCTACCCTTTTTGCTTTGCTTTTTTGCTTGTACATAAAGGCTTGTATTGACCAGAATTTGTGTGGATACCGGTCCCCGCTCTTTTGAAACCTGCACATGTATAAAATTTTTATAGTATGGAATGAAATGATTCTTTTTTACTTGTACAATATTTGACTGTATTTGTGAATGCATTTATTCCTTATTTTCGCACAAGTTTCTTCACTGTGATATTGCAATAAGTTCGTGGTATGTTGCTTGAGCGTTGCTTTTATTAATGTAGCTTTATTGTATTGTATTGCCCCCATACCACGACTTATCGCAATTTCTTTTATTTGGTAAAACTTTGGAGAACAGTTCTTTGGCTTCGAGAAGACTTGTACTCTTAATTTGGAGAACAATTCTTCTGTTTCGAGAAGACTTATACTCTTAAGTTGGAGAACAATTCTTCCATTTTGAAGGGGCTTGCACTCTTTCTTTAGAGAATAATTTTTCCATTTTGAGGAAATGTTATTCTGCTTTAGTAGAGTGTGCCTTGTATTGGAGAATTCTTCTATCTCTTTTGTTTGGAAATATTACACTTCACTTTCAGAGATAGTCACTTTTATTTTTTGATAAGTGTACTCTCCTATGTGGTGAAGCGAGTTTTCCAAAAGGGCTTTGAGTTGGCACTACAACTTCTGCGGAAGAATATTTTCAAGATGGGAAAATTGATCTTCCTTTGATAGCTGCAGTGTGCCTCCGAAGAGGGCTTTCTTCTTTTTTTTCTTGTTGTGCTTCGTCGGAGGGCTTTTTTTTTGTTTCGTTCACTTGAAAGTGCTTTTCTTGGGACGTGCCTCCGAAGAGGTCTTGTGCCTCCGAAGAGGTCTTATGGTGCCTCGGGAGAGGTCTTCTACCTTCGAAGAGAGCAGGTGTGTGCCTTTGGTGAAGGCGAGTGCCTCCGAAGAGGTCTTATGGTGCCTCGGGAGAGGTCTTGTGCCTCCGAAGAGGTCTTTATTTGATTGCTTGGAAGTTACTCTCTCATGGTTGAATGGATTCACGGGGCAGACGCAAGTTACTTAATTGGATGTTCATTTGCACAAACGATCGCAACTAGTTAACAAGGGCCCTCGGTGATTCCACCAATCTTTTTTGGTTGCGTAGAGAACTTTCTTTTTTCGGCATGCCTCGTTAGAGGTCTTTATCCTCCGAAGAGTTGTGCCTCCGAAGAGGGCTTGTGCCTCCGAAGAGGTCTTTTCCCTCCGAAGAGGTCTTTATCCTCCGAAGAGTTGTGCCTCTGAAGAGGGCATGTGCCTCCGAAGAGGTCTTTTGGGGTGGTTGGCTTGCCATGAAGGTTGCGTCTCACGGTTAGGTGGATCCACGGGGCAGACGCAAGCTATCCAACCAGATGTTCGTTTTCACAAACGATCGCAATTAGCTAGCAAGGGCCTAGTGCCTTCGCTTTGGTAAGGTGCCTCTCCAGTGGTTCCACCAACCTTTTTGTTGAGAGGTAGGACTCCTTTTTGGCCGTTTTCTGTCTGCTCGCCCATGTCTGTTCGTCATTTGCTCATTAGCGATTCCCTGTTATCATTTTCCAAGCACATGTTCCTTTCTTTTGCAAATAGTTTGTCTTATCCAAAGAAGTGTACTTCATTGTTAAGCGAGTCCGACGGAATCACTAACTGTTTGCATGAAGCACTCCTTATATAGGATTTGGAATCTAGAATTTTTGTGGCTTGACGTTTATTTATTGAGTGATTTCAGGGATGGCTTGGCCTTGTGATGGGTAAGCTTTGTTTTAAGGGCCTGCAATGTTAAATCGATATTTTAGCAATACATTTAAAGTATTTACACATTGAGACAAAACAGGCATTTTATAATAGTAGAGAACACAAGATTTATAGTGGTTCGGCCAAGAACTGGGCCTACATCCACTTTATAGTTCTTATTATTCATTCATACTGCTTTTACAATGGTTTGCAGTACAAGAATCATACATCCATAATCATTTTACAAATTTAAGCAAAGCTTTTAAGTAAAATATGGACGCAAGTGACTGCTATTCCAAGCTCTTGGAATTGGATCTCCTTCGACAGTTGTCAGCTTGAAAGTGCCATCAAGAAGTTTTTTCCTATGACATACGACCCTTCCCAATTTGGCGCAAACACTCCTGTTGCTGTCATGATCCTTTTCAAGACTAGATCTCCAATCTCAAAGCTGCATTGGCGAACTTTGGAATTGAAGTGCTTGGCAATTCTTTGCCGATGAGCGGCAATTCTGAGCCGAGCCTCTTCCCTTCTTTCATCAAGGAAGTCTAATGCTTCAAGTTGCAACTCTTCGTTTTCGGTTTGGTTGAAGTGAATCCTTCTGTGTGAAGGGACTTCTATTTCCACCGGAATCATTGCTTCTGATCCATATGCTAATGAGAATGGAGTGTACCCAGTCGCAGTTTTGTGGGTAGTTCTGTATGCCCATAGTGCTAGTGGCAGCTTATCGACCCAACCACCTTTTGCTTTTTCCAACTGTTTTTTGATGGTTGACTTGATAATTTTGTTTACTGCTTCCACTTGCCCGTTTGCCTGTGGATGAGCCACTATTGAGAAGCTTTTTTGGATCTTGAATTGCTTGCAAAAATCCTGGAACTCTTCACTTTCGAATTGGGTACCATTGTCTGTGATTATCTTTTGAGGCACACCATACCTGCAAATGATATTCTTAGTCGCAAAGTTTATCGTCTTTTTAGAGGTAATAGTAGCTAATGGTTCGGATTCAGCCCATTTAGTAAAATAATCAACAATAACAATAGCATATCTGATTCCGGACTTGGCAGTTGGCAAAGGCCCAATGAGATCTATTCCCCAAATAGCAAATGGCCATGGACTGACCATCTGCGTTAGCTCGGTGGAAGGCGCTCTTGGGATTTTTGCAAATCTCTGGCATCGGTCACACTTTCGGGCGTAGCTAGCAGCATCATGATTAATGTCTGGCCAAAAATACCTGTAGCGGAGTATTTTCTTTGCTAGAGTTTGACCACCTGAATGATCCCCACACTCTCCTCCGTGCACTTCAGCTAAAATTGTCTTAGCCTCTTCCTTGATTACACATCGGAGTAATGGCATTGAGAATCCCCGTATGTACAACTGACCGTCTTGAATAACATATCTTGAGGATTTCCTTAACAGCTTCTGACGCTCCTTTGAATTTTCTGAAAGGGAGCCATTAAGTATATATTCCTTTATTGGAGTCATCCACGACTCTTGCTCTTGAGAAACAGTCATGATCCAGTCAATCTCCATTTCACCAGTACTTGGGGCTGACAAGACTTCTACAGGAACCAATCCCAGTAATTGAGCCTCGCCAGTGCTTGAATACTTTGCGAGAGAATCTGCCTTCATGTTCTCTTCCCGGGGTACATGACTTATCGTGTAATGATCGAAATCATCGAGAAGTTCCCAGGCCTTTGAAAAGTAAGCAGGCAGATTTCCTTCTTTAGTTTGAAACTCTTTCTTGACTTGGCATACAATAAGTTGGGAATCACTGAAGATCGACAACACTCTGATATTCAGTTCTTTAATGATCTTCAAGCCGACAACAAGAGCTTCATATTCTGCTTCGTTATTTGTTGAAGGGAATTCCAACCTCAATGCGTAGCACAATGATAGCCCTTTAGGGGTTTCAAGCACAACCCTAGCTCCAGAACAATAGTCGTTTCTTGCGCCGTCAACATATAATTTCCATCCGGTCGGGATGTTATCAGTAACTTCTTCCTCGCTGTCACCTTTATCTATGTATTCTGCAATGAAATCTGCTAAAGCTTGTCCATTGGTTGCTCTTCGGGGGTGGTAAGTGATATCATATTGGCTAAGTTCAATATTCCACTTCAGAAGATGACCCGAAGTCTCAGGACGAAATAAGACTTGCTTTAAAGGCTGGTCAGTGAGGACTTTGATAGGATGAGCTTAAAAATATGGCCTCAACTTTCTGGAAGCTATCAGTAGGCAATAGGCGAGCTTTTCTAGCTTTGAAAAATTCATCTCTACCCCAGTAAATCTCTTGCTGATGTACTAGACCGGACGCTGAATTTTTGCATCTTCCCGTACTAATGCTGCACTGAGAGCATGAGACGAAATTGCTAAATATATGAAAAGTTCTTCACTGGTGCTAGGCTTAGAAAGTATTGGAGGCGCTTCCATATGACGAATTAGTTCATCGAAAGCTTTCTGACATTTCGGAGACCATTCAAAAAATTTCCTTCCTTTCTTTAGAGCGTCAAAGAATGGAATGCATTTATCCGTGGCCTTGGAAATAAACCGACTCAAAGCAGCAACTTTCCCATTGAGGCTCTGCAATTCCTTCTTTGTCCTAGGGGCTTTAACTTCTCTCAAAGCAGTAATTTGAGCAGGATTAGTTTCAATGCCCCTATCACTCACAATGAAACCCAAAAAATTCCCTGACTCTACCTCGAATGAACATTTCAAAGGATTAAGCTTCATTCCATACTTACGGAGGACTGCGAACATTTCTGCCAAATGATCCATATGGTCCACTGCCTTCCTTGATTTCACCAACATATCATCAACGTAAACTTCCGTAGTTTTGCCAATCTATGGCTTGAACATAGCATTAACAAGTCTTTGGTAAGTTGCCCCCGCATTCTTCAGTCCAAAGGGCATGACTCTGTAGCAGTAAAGACCGACATCGGTGATGAAGCTAGTGTCCTCCTGATCTGGCTCATGCATCATGATTTGATTATATCCGGAGTAAGCATCCATGAAAGACAACAATTCATGCCCAGCTGTTCCATCCACCAACTGATCAATCCTAGGTAACGGGAAGCAGTCTTTGGGCAGGCTTTGTTTAAATCTGAAAAATCAATGCATACTCTCCACTTTCCATTTGCTTTTTTAACCAGCACCGGATTAGAAACCCAATTTGGATAAGTGGACTCTCTGATGAAACCATTCTCCATGAGCCGATCTACTTCTTCTTTTAATGCTGCTGACCTTTTCGGACCCTGGGTTCTTCTTTTCTGATTCACAGGTGTAAATTTCGAATCAATATTCAGAGTGGTACCGCGATTTCTGGAGATATTCCACACATATCGGCATGACTCCAAGCGAATACATCCATATTTTCTTTCAAGAATGATATCAAAATATTTTGAACCGTCACACTAAGTTGAGAACCTACATTCAGCACTTTGTTTGGATCTTTCGGGTCAACAGGTACTGGCACCGTTACTTCCACTGGCATCACTCTATTCTCCCCTATACTGGCTTTTCTGGGATCCATTCCTTTTCATGCACTACTATGCTCTCCATTTCTGGGCCCACCCTGTAATTGCTACAAGGTTGGTTCCTTGATGCGGAGTGCAGCTGCCGCATCCTTTCCCATCTCTCTCTTCCTTGCTTCCCGCAACTCTATCAGATAACATTCTCGCCCAGCATTCTGATCCCCTTTAATAACACCAACGCCATTATCCGTGGGGAACTTCATAGTGAGGCACCACGGGGCGAGAATTGCCTTGAATGCTGCAAGAATTGGCCGGCCTAGGAAGCCATTGTAAGCAGAAAATCCGTCAACAATCACAAAAGTCCGCTTTCGAACCACCTTTTTTTTCCCCTCTCCAAGTTCAACAAATAAGTCAATAGTTCCAATTGGCTACTTTGGTTCCCCAGTGAAACCAGCAATCTTCTGCGATGAAGCTTGAACATCAGCCATATGAATCTTCATTTGATCAAATGACTTTTTGAAGAGGATATTGCAAGAGGCGCCGCAATCAACAAGCACCCTTCTTACAATAGCAGACCCGATGCCTGCGGAGATAACCAATGGATCCATGGTGGGAGCTTCAACACCCATAGAGTCCCTGGCCCTGAACACAATATCATCATTAAAACTTCTTTGCTGTTTCAAAGGTGTAATGTCTTCCAACACAAAAACATTCTCTTCTGCTGGGGTATATTTCAAAGCACGAGCATATCTTTCCATCTTGCCCCAGCTTCTGCCTGCCGGGTGAGGACCTCCCATGATTACATTAATAACAGGCCTTTCTTATTCATGCGCGGTAGTCCTCTCACCCGAGCCAGATGGATGAGCAGGATGTTGCTGGCCCTCAGTAGACGAAGTTGGGTTGTTCCTATTTCTCTTAACATATTGCTGCAGCTTGTTCTCTCTCAATAGTTCTTTAATCAAACTTTTCAAATGGCGACATTCGTTAGTATCACGACCGGGTAGATTATGAAACCGACAAAATCTCCAACTTTGAACAGCCTTTTTCCCAACTCTCAACTCAGGTGGTTTAGGATATTCCACGGCATTTTAGTAGCGAAAAAGATATTCTCCGGAGTATCAGTTAAAGGTGTGAAATCCAAAGGTTTTAAGAATCGAGGTTTCTTCACATCCTTCTGCTTCTTCCCACCGTTATTCTCCCTCTTCTGGCTTCCGGATTCCTTTTTGGTAGGAGCAGCAGTGTTAGTTTTTACCTCTGTTAATGCCACTTTTGCCGGTGGATGAAGGCTCTCCAAGCGCATGAACTCGTCAGCTTTCTTGTAGAATTTCTCAAGCGAGTTTAGTTCCTTCATCTTCAACCATGTCCCAAACTCACTCGATTTGTCGATAGCCCTCATTAAGTAGGTCAAGACCATTCGTGGCTCTGCATTGTCCACTTCAGCCAAGACTACGTTGAAGCGGTTTAAGAAAGATCTAATAGATTCTCCGGGATTCTGTTCCAGGCTAGACAGTGACATAATATCCTTCGCCTTTGAAGCATACAACCTGAATTGTTCTTTAAACTTTCGAGTTAAATCGAAGAACTAGTCTACAGATCGGACCGGTAGCTTTGTAAACCAGAGTAGAGCCACTCCATCCAAATATACCAGAAAGTACCGGCATTTGATCTCATCCGATGCTTTAGCTCCAGTCATGTGCCAGTCACACTTATATAGGAATTGGTTAGGGTCGCTTGTTCCCTTATAAGCCAGAATGGTGGGGGGAACAAACTTCCTTAGGAACTCTGCCTTCAGAATCCTTTTGGTGAACGGAGTTTTTCTTGGAGTGAACCCCTACTCTTTTTCATCTTCTTCTCTTTGCATACTTTCTTTCATAATCTGCCGAACCATGCCCGAAAGGTATTCCTCATCGTTTAAAGGCTCTACGGGACAGACTTCAGCCATTTTCTCGGAAGTTTTCCTGGACAAACATTCGCGGAGAGTCGGCTGTGGCCTTGATCCTCCAGCCTGGGGAGGTGCCTCTTCAGCGGGGCTAGCTGCCTTTTGAGGAATATTCCTCTCTTCAGGATTATGAACATGATCAGCAAAGTTTTCTTCGTTATTCGCTGGTTGACGATTAGCTCCGAGCAAAGCATTCAACCTATCAAGCATTAAAGTGTTCTGGGCTTCCATCTGCTGATATAACCCAGACACTGCAGCATCCAACTCTACCTGTGTAATTCCAGCACTTGGAGCTGCTTGACTTGACGAAGGAGAAGTGGCAATATTCTCATGAACATCACCGGGTCTAGTAGATCTGCGCTTTCTTCCAGGAGCCATAATCTCTGATAGACTTCTGGTTTTGAGAGAGATTCTTTCAACAAACTTTTGCGAAGCAATGATGAAAACACCATGAGTTCGATGTTCTCAGTGAAAGCACCAAAAATGTTAACGCTAAAATTGAACGCGAACAACCCGGTGTAAGTAGAGGTAAAGTGAAAGCACCACCCGTTAATACGGGAATTAGAAGTAAGTAAAAAAGTCACAGAAAAAACAGTAAAGAGACAACAGTTTTATAGTGGTTCGGCTTCAAGTTAAGCCTACGTCCACTTTAATCTCCTTTATTGCTGATTCAATTAAAACTTATACAACAATCTTCGATTACAACGCCACGTAGAAAAATAACTAGAACTCCGATGTAAGAGAATTCTTCAAATTCATGTTGAATGTATTAGATCTCTTCTTGAAGTTCGTTGAAGTGTCTTTCGTGTTTGAAGTGTTTGATGAGTCGAGAAATCAGTAGAGTATAAGCGTTCCAGAAATGAGCTGAAAAGTCCTCTCTCAGTTGGAGTAAGTGGAGTATTTATAGGGAAAATCCGGGCTAAGTTGTAGGTCGCGAACGGCCTAAGGGTAGGTCGTAGGTCGCTAGCGACCTAAGGGATACGAGCTACGGCTTATCCTTGTTGCACTTGGTCAATCTGAGCGGGTTTGTAGGTCGCAGCGACTTAGGGAGAAGTGGCATAGGAAGTTGAAGCATAAGGAATTGTCTTGGTTTATTTAGGTCGCTAGGTCGCTAGGTTGTTAATCTGTCGAACCTTTGGAGTCTTTTAGGTCATTAAGCTGCTGTGTCTTTTTCTTGCAATGTACTGTTAGGTCGTCGTATACTTAGGTCGCTTACCATATTAGGTCGTTAGGTCACTTACCATATTAGGTCGTTAGGTCACTTACCATATTAGGTCGTTAGGTCGTGAAACAGAACAATATTAACAAGTCCTAGATCAAGAACTGGTATGCGAAAAAAATGATCTATGTATATCTTACATACTCTATTCCAATTGATTTCTTAACTACACCAATTATTTTTCAATTCACATTCATTTAAATAAACAGTATTTCTCATTTAATACTAAAATCATTTATGAACCATTTCATAAAACATTACTTTAGTTCGTAAACATTTTATAACTTAAATTCACACTTGTATAATACTCCACTGCATCTTGAGAGTAAACGCAAAAACATCCAATTCATTTTACTAGTATGTTCAATAATTCAAAATTTGTTTTAACTCCCTACTATCTTTCAATTTAAGAGTTATATAATCTCAACTATTATATTTTCACGAAACACTTAGTTTTAATTTCTATATCAATTAAGAAGTATCTAACTATTCAAAATCATCGAAAATTCGATTTTATCCTAATAATTGAAAACTACTAATCATATATTAAACTAGATGCACAACAAAACTATCATAATGCATAAGGATATATGAGTCTATAATCCAACATAACCGAAAACTTAAAAACTAAACAATTGGTTTCATTTCAATCATTTTGAAAGAATATACACTTATAACTTTTTGTATATCAAATCATACTTTTGGAATTTAATTCTAAATCCGTTTTACCAAAAAAACTATGGAGCAAAATTACTATAGTAGCATCCACTACATTGGAACTCGAAAATGAATGTCGATGATGTTGTACTCATCATCAGAACTATTTTCCAGCGATAGAAATGAGTTTAACACTTCCTATCTCTTTCAAAATCCTTTTGAAAACATTTTGGTACATAAATACTTTCAAATAATACTAGTATTATTTTCTCTTCCCAAACTTTGAACAATAATTTTCAAAAACACTAGGATTTCACTTCTTAAATTCTCATTTTAAATCCTTTTTATTTATAAACTGTACTTTAAAAACCATACTTTATATAAGGTCACTTTCTTATATAAATCATTTCATAAATATTTATTTTCAAATTATCTTATCTTTAAATACTGTAATAAAAAACTTTCATTAAAATTAAACTTTAACCCAATATCATCACCGAATGCCTTACAATCAAACTATGAAACTTATATTACAAGATGTTTGTTTCAATATTCCGACAAGTTACTATCTACCATCCCCTGCAGTGAAAATGTAAAATTACTGATAAACTGGTCGAGCATAATTCAAAAACTAATAAATAATAAATGATAATAGTTGAATATTATAATTTTCTAAAAAAACAAACACATCATAAACAACTGCATCAATTTTTAGAAACTATTCTTTTATACGTAAAAAATAAGTTTAGATAAAATTATTTCATTTACCGATTTTAAAAGCAGTATTATATCGATTTGTCTGGTTCAAGTGTTTAGAGATCCCTATCAATAACGTTAGCAACATGTATTGATCAGATTCCATAAACCACTTAACAGACCAATTTACACAATACAAAACATTTTATAACAATAGAAAATACGTGCACTCATATATATAGTACATTCGACTTATAATAAGGCATTCCATTACCCTATCTCTATATGAGTCATATCCCAACAAAGCCAAGGTTCGCACTTAACCTTCAGCTCTGAAACCGAATGTAATGAACGACCTTCTTGGCCTTCGAATGTTGACATTAATACATCCACGATATTCACATGTCCAACACCCAAGTGCCGGAAATATAGAACTTTAGGGTAAAAGAAAAGTGTAACGACTCGCATTTTTGGATGGTTTAAATCGATGATAAGCCATATCAATCAAACTCAAACCATTCAGGATTGTCATGGGGAAAATAAGAAGAAAAAACAGAGAATGAAAGAAAAAAATACAGAATCTCACAGCAGAATGACAAAAGATAATAATTAAATAAACAATTCACGAAGATATTTACAAATAACATTGATTATAATTTACAATACAGATCAGAGTTACATACAACAAGAATAAATAAATAAATAAATGCAGCGGAATAACATGATGCAGTGGAATAAATATGGTAAATAATAATAGTACAAATTCTTTGTCTGCATCCTCCATAAAGCAGTCTTCGATAAACAAAAAAGCTCAGACTGGCTCGATTGAATTGAAAAGACAAAACACTTGAGTTAGAACTAAAAGATCTTATGTAAGTTAAATCAATAGTAAATAAATATGAGTGTAATGGAATCATAGATATTTGCGAGGTTTGACATATCCTATCCAACTTCTAACGTGAGTGCAATAACTTAAGAGATGTACAGGATTACCATCTCCTAAGGATCCATTAAACTATCTACTATGTAGTACAATACGCTATTATAATAGTGTCTACAATAAAGTAAAGTATTAAAATAGCATTAAGGCTTTACCCTTATCCCTTTTAACACATTTTTATATATATTCCCATAGTCTATACAGTACTGAATTCCTTCGTCAACTAGAGGGCTATCGGAGGGCACTCCATAGGTATGGTATAAACCAAACTTGTAGAAGGCGCGATAGGGCATGTAAACATGGCACTCGAGGCAATGCCAGGGTAGATATACCAATTGCACTCCCAGACTAGTGGTAACGCATAGCAGCTACTACCGCCCACCTCGGGACATGCTCCCATAATCATAATCAAGCGGTGGCTACCAAGTCAATCACAATGTCAAAATACAGTATCAAAGAAATGTGTCTGATAGGAGGAATGAACTCACTTGGCCTGGCATAGCTCATGTTTTAGTCACATTTAAGCTGACTCATGGGAGTCAGGGTCACGTAAATATCTCATACAGAATCGTTCGCCAAACCATCCTACTTCATTTTCAAAATCTCCACCATATACATAGTTATTAAAGTGGTTTTCGGTATTGGTAGCGAGTATGAAAATATCCAATCACGGTCTCTTTAACAACTAAACGCTTATTTCACACCGGATGGTTCTTTTACATTTCAAAAGTCAATTCACAAGTGATATCAAAATATCATATTCTCAAAACTATATCATTTTCGAAATCACGTTTAGTTCCAAAATTATATCACATTGAAATCGTATCGCTTTTGAATTCATATTTCCAAAAATAAATTACATCCTCATTTAAAATCATCATATTTCTCAAATATTTCATTTAAGTCCCTACTTATTTTATAACATCATTAAGCCTTATTTGCTTTAAAATCAAGGATTTACTTATAAACATTCCATTTTACATCATCTAAAATTTAGAAAATAATTTAGATAGTTAGAAATAGTTTAATTACTTCAACATAGTTTTAAATAGATATAAATTAGGTTAAATAAGTTTAAAATAGATTAAATAAATTTAAAATAGACTAAATACATTTAAAATACTTTAAATAGATTTAAAATGGATTAAATGAATCTAAAATATATTAAATAGAATTAAAATAGATTAAACAGTTTGAATAAATTTAAACGGTTTAAAATAAATTAAAAAAGTTTTATATAGTTTAATAAAGTTTTAAATGGTTTAAATAGATTAAAATATATTAAAATAGATTGAATAAATTAAAATAGAGTAAGATGGATTAAATAGATTAATTAGTTTAAAATAGGTTAAATCAGATTAAATTAAATTAAACAGCTTAAATTGATTAAGTTGGTTTAAAATAGATTAACTTATTTTAACAGTTGAAAATCTTGAAATTAGAGTTTAAAGGAACATTTACAAATCATGTTGAGATAAAAAAATTTCAAATTAACATCACATTTAACCATTTCTTCCATCCCAACAAATCTAAACCATGTCCAAATTTCAAATCAAAACTAATTTCAAATCTCGAAATATCAAATTTAACTATTCCAATTTCTTATAGGTTTTCAAAGTTACATTTTCTAACATCTCAATAACTTAATTTATTTGAATGTCCTTTATACATCAAATTTAACTTTACAATTCCAATTTAAATCCTTTGAACATTTCATTAAATCAATTCCAATTTCAACATTAACGTTCGGATTTTCAAAAATAATTCAGTTTATATAAATTAGTTTTTATTTTAAAATACCCGTTAGCACCAAAATTGGTCACTAACACCCAAAGAAAGATTTATGTAAAGAGATTAATGAAGATAGAAAATTAAAATAGAGGAATATATGCAGAATTAATTTCAAAAACTAGAACACCAGATTTATAGTGGTTCGGTATAGCTGCCTACAAAAATGCCAGCACCAAAATTAGTCACTACCACCTACAAAAAGATTTGTATATAGAGATCAATGAAGATAGAAAATTAAAATAAAGGAATATATGCAGAATTAATTGCAAAAACTAGAACACCAGATTTATAGTGGTTTGACGTAACTGCCTACGTTCACTTTGAGTTTAATCTTTATTGCTTTTTCAAATAATTAAATACAGATACAATCCATGCACCAACAACTTGAATACAAGTTCTAACTGAAAAGGAACGAGTCTTGAAAATGGAAGAGTCTCCCGGTGTTCTCCAAAAAAGGTCCCTCTTCACTGCGCCCCTGCCCCTCTATTTATAGGCAGAGATAGACTGGACTTTCCTTCACGGGCCTGGGGACAATGTATCTCGGCCTATAGTAGGTGGCTTCTATGCAACAGGCCAGACATGTCGAACGAGACAGGCCCATCGAGAAATGCCGATAGAGAAATGCCGACCCACAATGTCTGGTCGATTATCAAGTGGCTCGAAGTAAACCCTCAGGAGACCCGAAGAAAATAGCAGGTTGACTCGAAGCGAAGTCATGCCGATCACCTTGCTGTGTTGCAGGCCTGATAACCTACCAACTTCTCTAGAATGCACCGATCAATGTATGCCGAAATTTCCACACCGAGCGACATGTTCCGACCATCTAAGCCAAGCGACATGTGTCCGTGCTTCCTTGACCAAACCACTCATGCCGAGCCATCCTTCCCCGAGCATCCAGATCGTACCATATCACCGTTAACTTCAATGGTCGAACGGTGATTGCCGAACGACATTGCCAAATGAAGTTAGCTAAGAGGTATTGGCCGAGCGATGCTACCAAACGATGTTTCTGAATGGTATTGGCCGAAAGACAGTGCCGAACGGTGGATGTCGAGCGGCGTTTATTGAAACATATAGAACCAACGGCATACAGTGCACTATCCAGACTGAGCGACGAATCCTACACTGAACGATAATTGACCGACCGATGAACTTCCACCTTAAGCCAAGACATACATATGAAATTCATAACAACATCCTTCTTTGGCCGGATGACATATAGCCCTTTCACTACGGTCGTGCCATGCATCTGGGTAACATTTGCCCCAAAAAGTGTGTCGTGTAAAGCAACAGACACGCTTTGAATCGTTCACACGACACGATAAAATGAAGGTTGAAAAATCGCTGTCCTCCCAAGCACCAATCATAGATTTTTGAGTTTATTTTCCTTTCTTCTTCTCTTTTTTTATATAGACAAGAGTTCATTCGGCATATAAAGATTGAACCACACGGTCGGTTCACTGGAACTATAGCATGCATGCCTAAAAACTTACCTTTCAAAACATATTGACCGGGTCTATAGGAGATAGCCTATTCACCTCCCCTCTACCGTATATAAGTTCTGGCCTCCCCTCTTGTAGGATCGATTTCACCCTAGAGGGGGGTGAATAGGGTGATGCTGTTAATTATGAAAATTAATTACGGAAGCTTATTGGATTATTTCAACACAGACATATCAAAACAATATCGGCACAGAGAATAACAGAAAAATGCAGAAATAGAATGTCAGAGAATTTACCCAGCTTCGGCAAAATCCTGCCTACGTGCTGCCCCCAAGGTTTCTACTAGAAATTAAGTAATCACACGCTTACACACATAAACTAACGACACCCGCTGCTGACTAACCTAACTCTACGCTCAAAACCCTGCCACAACTCAGCCACTGAGTTGCGAATTCTCAAACTTCGCCACGTAGTTTGTCCCTTAGTCACACGACTAGTAACTACAACGTTTTAAAAGGGAAATACAAATTTTAAAACCAATTTAAAAACAAAAACTCTAACACCCTAATTAATTCTCAATTAAAATCGAACAAGGCGGCCCAACAAAACATGCCCTCCTTTATTTCTATTCTTATGTGTTCGGCCCATTTCTTCTTTGTTCTGTATAATGGCGGCTCATTCCTTTTCCTTGTTCGATCAAAATTAGGGCTTTTGGAGAGATTTGAAGATGCCGAATTAGATCGATTGATATCAATTTCCTTGCTCTGTCGATTGATATCGATTTCCTTGCTCTGTCGATCGGCCGCTTCTATTTGATTGAGTTTTGCTTTGATTCAGATATGTGATTTTTGCCTTTTGCTCTTTGGTTTTAAATACTTGAACTCGATGCTCTCTACATGCCGATGATGTTACCTATTTATATATGATTTGAGACCCTTGAATTTTTTTCGTATTCATTTACTTGAATTCGTCACTAGATTTTTCTCGGCCATACGATTTTGTTTTAATGCTAATGATAAGTTTTCACTTGTTCATATCGAATAATTTCATTTACTTCATAAACACGGTTTTGATTTCAAAGCGTTCGATCTTTCCTTAGTCGTTACGGTAGTGACTTTCCTACTTTACTTTGGCTTTGATTTTTGACTTCTTCAATTGTATAATTTGCTTGATTTCTGACTTGGTCAATTTGTTGCCTTGGTCATCACGACACTGTTTTGATTTCATGGCCACAACGGCCTGATTTGCATTTTACTTCGGTCATTTGATTTTTTGTATGCGATTCCATGACTTGCCATCTTTGGCCATCACCATTACTTTGACATTGAACTGTAGTTGTTTACTTGTTAATTACTGCTTTGATTTGTATTTTGTGTTGAAGTCACTCTGGCTTGTTACTCTGACCACTTGTTGTTCACTGGTCTGCGTTGGCCCAGTGTCTTCACCTGTTTTCGACGTCTTTGTGCAATTGATTTACTTGCAGCCTTGACTTTTTTGTACTTTGATTTGTGTTTGCATTGCATATAGCTGTGCACATTGTTCATTGTCCTGTGGAGTGCCATTGTTGCCTCTGATTCATTGTATGTTGTCACTCCCCTTTTATTTGCAGTTTGCATTTTGTGCATTTGTGTTTGGTACACAGTCTTGACCTGTTGCAGTGTTCATCCTGGCTTGTAACTGTGTCAAGTCGCCTTCACTGTTCACTGCTTGGTTGCTGCATTGCTCTTTCTGGTAGATTGTTTATTCAAGTCATATATGTGTGTTCACGAATGTTTGCATCGACTTGTTTTGGTTGGTGGTCTTGCAACACTGCTTACTGTCATGTTGAATTGAGTTTGATCATGTTGCATCGACTTGTTTTGCTTGGTGGTCTTGTGGCACTGCTTACTATCATGTTGAATTGAGTTTGATCATGTTGTATATATGCTTGCTGCCTGGTCATCATTGTATGTGGTCACTGCCCTTGTATTCTGTTATTTGTTGTGCCTTGCTGTGTTGCCTTATCTTTGGTGCACTTAGTCATTCGAGCCTTTGTGCTTTGGTGTTGTTATGTTGGTTCAGTCTTGCATTTGAGTTGAGTCATGGTAGCAGTGACTTGATCTTTGCATTTTGTTTGTGGTTTGGTGCCTTCTTGAATTGTGTAGTCTTTTGTGAGCATGTTGACTTTTAGTTGGACTGTGGATTACACTTGAGTTGAATCCAGCTTGTAGCTCGGATTTGACCTTGTATTGAGAGTTGTGACATTATTTTATCGCACTTGAGTTGAACTCGGCGTTTTGGGTTTGACTTGCGCTCACATGTCCCTATAAATTTATCAAGTGTATATTTCGGTGTGCACGGCCTTGTGGCATATATAGTAATACACTATGTATGTCACAAGCTGTTCGTGTATGATGGATTCAAAATTAAATGATGATAAACAACCCAAATAACCGAGACAAATATTATTTTCAAAATCTAAATTTTATTTTATACTGCAAAAATATTTTATTTTCAATTTTACTGCATCAATATATATTTTTACAGATTTCTCAGATGCTGGATTCACATTGGAATAAAGTTGAAGATCAGTACGAGTTGAGTGAATGAGTGATATGTAGTGAGGTGCAATGTGAATTGTAATTTAATCAAATTTGTATTGTAATTGAAACTGTATATAGTGAGAGCTTGAAATTTGTACTATTCAAAAATTGTAATAAATATTTGTTTGAATAAAATTTTTGTTTGAATTCTAATTCTGTGTTATTTCTTGTATTCAGCAAATATTTAATCTATGGAAAATATAATAGTGTATTAACACATACATATATATATATATGTTTATTATCATTAAACAAAAATCATAATATAATCGCATATTCAACAATCTTCCCCTTTTGATGAAAACAAACATATATTTAAGATTTTGAAACATATTAAATGTATTTGATGATTCCATTTGCTCCCCCTATTTGAATGCTTCATCTTTACACGAAACTCCCCCTTCATATATGCATAAAAATATAAAATCTATTTGACATTTATTTGCAAAAATCTAACATTTCTCTCCCCTTTTGTTATCAGCAAAAGAGTAAAAGTGTTATGAAAATAGAGATAAGGTGATAGATAGTAATACAACATCAAAAATCAATCGAATATAAATATGAAATTTCAATAAAAAATCAAACAAAAATCATAACTACTCTTGTTAGGCGCATATTCCATTTCTAGAAATGATGGGAATGATGTCATCATATAAAATCATATAATTGTGTCTATTTGCGGTATATTTATATCAGGAATTTGAATATCTACTAACCATGCATAACCGTTAGGACTTTTAAACGAGGTTAGTAGTATTCCAATTTTATTTTAAAAATTGAATTCAAGTATCTTCTAACCATGCATAACCGTGGGACTTTTAAATGGGATTAGAATCAACTTGTTTATTTAATAAATCAATTTTGATATGTGTTCCATACATGCATAAACGTGAGGAATTTTGAATGAGCATGGAAGCACATACCAAATTCCAAGTAATTCACCCATGCATAACCGTGAGGACTTTTAAATCAGAGTGAGCACTTTGGATTTTATTTTATTTTATTTTATTTTATGTAAAAATGAAAAACGAATGATTCATGTTTAAAGTACCACAAATCGACAAACTATATTGAATTTTGATGAGCGATGGTCGATAGAAATATGATTGAAATAGAAATGGTCGTGGAATCTTTACCAAACAAAAGTTTTTTTATAACTCTTGTTTGAATTTTTAAAGAAATTTACTAAATATACTATCTTGAGTAATAATGTATGATTAATATCAACCCTCGTTATTTTTTCAATCACTATTTACCTTTTTGATAATTAGTAGGGAGATAGATTTGTTAAATAGGCAAAAAAATCAAATTTCTAAAACACCTAAACTGGGACGTAGTTTGCAGAAACTATTTTCTAGTAAGGGTTTTGTAAAGATGTCTGCCAATTGAGAATCGGTTGAAATAAAATTTATGCTGATATTTTCTTTGGAAGTATGATCTCTAATAAAATGATGTCTAACATCTATATGTTCTGTTCGTGAGTGATGTACAGGATTATTTGTGAGATCAATTGCGCTTTTACTATCACACATTAGTGGTATACGTTTAAAATTTAGACCACAGTCTTGCAAATTCTGTATCATCCACAAGATTTGAGCAGAGAAACCACTTAGAGCAATATACTCTGCCTCTGTAGTGGATAATGCAATACAATTCTGTTTTCTGCTTGACGATGCTACTAATGAACGCCCTAACATAAAGCATGCTCCACTAGAACTTTTTCTATCAACTAGATTTCCAGCATAATCTGCATCTGAAAAACCTTTTAATTCAAAGGCATCATTTGTTGGATACCAAAGACCAAACCGTGGGGTGTGCAACAAATATCTTATAATTCTTTTAACAGCTTTTAAATGAGATTCTTTTGAGTTAGATTGAAAATGTGCACACAAGCAGACATAAAACATGATGTCAGGTCTAGAAGCGGTAAGATAAAGGAGTGATCCAATCATACCTTTGTATTGCTTTTGATCAAGTGTCTTACCTTTTTCATCCTTATCAAGTTTAATTGTTGTACCCATGGGGGTTCTTGCTGGTTTAGCATCTTTCAATCCAAATTTATTGACAAGTTCCCTAATATATTTCGTTTGATAAATGAATGTACCTTTATCGCTTTGTTTGATTTGAAATCCTAAAAAGAATTTCAACTCTCCAAACAAGCTCATTTCAAACTTTTCCTGCATGACTTTTTCAAATTTCTCATACAATAATTTGTTAGTAGCTCGATAAATGATGTCATCAACATATATTTGAACAATCAAAAGATCATCGTTTTCATGCAACAGAAATAGTGTGGTGGCTACACAGCCCTTTTTGAACCCATTTTCAAGGAGATAAGAACTAAGACATTCATACCAAGCTCTAGGAGCTTGTTTTAATCCATATAGTGCCTTTTTAAGTTTATATACATGGTTTGGATATTCATAACTTTCAAAACCTTCTGGTTGTTCAACAAACACATCTTCTTTTAAAATTCCGTTAAGAAAAGCACTTTTAATGTCCATTTGTCTTAGTTTAAATCCTTTGTAGAAAGCAAAAGCTAATAATATTCTAATTGATTCTAGTCTAGCTACAGGTGCAAAAGTTTCATCAAAGTCAACTCCTTCAATTTGGTTGTACCCTTTAGCAACTAATCTTGCTTTATTTCTAATTACATTTCCAAATTCATCATATTTATTTTTTAAAATCCATTTTGTTCCTATGATTGGATAATCCTTAGGTCTAGGTGCTAGACTCCAAACATTTTTTCGTTCAAATTGATTTAGCTCTTCTTGCATGGCCATAAACCAGTTTTCATCATTAAGAGATGTATCTATGTCATTTGGTTCTATTTCTGAAATAAATCCACTATATAAACACAGATCACATAGATTTCTAACGGAGGAACGAGTTTGTATACCTGCTATAGGGTTTCCTATTACCAATTCTGGAGGATGGTCTGCTTTGAATTTCAGTTTCTCTGGATCCAGATTCCTTCGGACATCTTTTGTTGTGGCAGCTTCTTTTGGTTTTTCATGTCCATCTTTTTCGTTCTCCTCTTCAACATTGCTTTTGGTTGCTTCCTGATCATCAATGCCTTCATCAAATTTCACATTGATTGACTCCTCGATTGTTTTAGTCGTTTTTTTGTAGACTCTATAAGCTTTGCTTCTAGAAGAGTATCCCATGAAAATGCCCTCGTCGGCTTTTGCTTCAAATTTTCCTAATTGATCGCCTGTATTGAGAATATAGCAAGGACACCCAAACACTTTGAAGTAAGCAATGTTTGGTTTATTTTTGAATCATGGCTCATAGGGTGTTTTGTTAAGAATCGGTCTAATCATAACTCTATTCATTACATAACATGTTGTATTTACCTCCTCTGCCCAAAAATACAAAGGTAGTTCATACTCATTTATCATACACCTAGCCAACTCTTGCAAAGTTCGATTCTTTCTCTCAACTACCCCATTTTGTTGTATGGTACGTGGTGCAGAGAATTCATGTTTGAATCCATTTTCATCACAAAAAATTTCAAATTCATAATTTTCAAATTCTCCACCATGATCACTTCTTAGTGAAATAATAGAAACTTCTTTTTCATTTCGGACTGATTTTGTGAAATTTTTGAAGTATGAAAATGTTTCTGATTTCTTAGCTAAGAAATATAGCCATGTATATCTTGAGTAATCATCAACTATCACAAAACAATATTTCTTACCACCTAAACTAGCAATGTCGTTAGGTCCAAATAGATCCATATGAACTAGTTCAAGAACTCTAGAAGTGCTTACATTGTTCTTGGCATGAAACGATGATTTTTTAAGTTTTCCCATAGTACATGCTTTACATAGAAATTTTGTTTCGTAATCATGTGATGGCAGCCCTTTTTCCAAATCTTTTCTTTTCAATTTGTTTAACAGATTCGTGCTAGCATGCCCTAATCGTCTATGCCATAAATTTACTTCCATATCCTTGGCTACCAAACATTTTTAAAGGGTGATATCATCAAACGATAGAGAGTATATATTACCTTTCGTCTTACCCGAAAATAAGACTTCTTTTGATGATTGGTCAACTATTTTGCACAAGTCAGAGTAAAAAATAACGTTCATACCTTTATCACATAGCTGACTGATTGATATCAAATTGTGGTGCAGATTTTCAACATAGAGTACGTCATTTAAGTTTAATGTATTGTTACCTACTTTACCTTTACTGACAATTCTACACTTGTTATTGTTACCTATTGTGACTCTGCCACCTCTATACTTTTCTAGGCTAAGGAACTTTGATTTGTCGTCTGTCATGTTCTTGGAACAGCCAGAATCCAGGTACCATTGTTGTTGTTCCTTAGCCTGCCAGCATACCTACACAAGAGGTGAGTTTAGTGACCTATTTGTTTTCATAGGTCCATGATTGTTAGTGGAGATAAATTTTGAAAGATAGGTAAGTGGAGATAAATCGACTTGATTAATTTGATTTCTAACATTTTGAGATTTATTATATCCGAGTCCTTGTCTAACTGTATTAATAGTTTGTTTTCCTAAAAGCATATTCAATGATATTTCACCTTTTGAAAATTTATCTAAAGTCGTCGATAATTGTTGGACTTGTGTTTTGAGATATTCATTTTCGTTTAACAATTGTGTGCACCTTTTAATAGAATTTTCTCTTCTTGTGTTTTCACTTTTTTTCAAAATCAGAATTTCATTTTCAAGTGATTTAATTTTGATTTTTGATTTTTTAATCTCTTCTTCGAATGTTGGACATTTATCATACTTAGGGATCCTACTTTGATAGGTTTCAACTAATTGGTCAAGTTGTTTATTTAAATCAATCAAAGTATCTTTTTCCGATTCAAGTTTGACATACTTTTCCCTAAGTCGTTCAAAACAGCCATTTACTTTGCGAAAATATATAAGTAATTCTGAATGAGAAAGTTTTGATACCTCACTTGGCTCGTCATCATCACTATCAGTTATTTCACCATGAAGACACAGATTTGCTCTTTCACTCTCACTACCGGTGCTATCGCTTTCATCTTCATCAATTTCATCCCAAGTAGCTGCTAAACTTCTCCCCTTCAGTTTTTTTCCTTGATTGGGTCGATTTTGAGGACAATTTGGCTTGATATGGCCTAGTTTGTTACATTTGTGGCAGATGATCTCATGTTTTTCTGAACTGTCTAGTACTTTGTTTATTCTTCTCTTTACTTGATGATTTTTGGTCGGATTGCCATATTTGCAATTCCACTTTTTGAATCTTTTTATTAATAGTGCTAATTCAGCTTCACCATCATCATCATCATCTTCATTTTCAGTTGTTCCTTTGAAAGCTATTGATTTCTTTCGTGTGTCACCTCCTTCACGTTCTTCCTTGAATTTCATTTTTAGCTCATAAGCGGTGAGATTTCCAATGATCTCTTCCACCTTGATTTGTTCAAATCCTTCGATTCTTGAATGGCTGTGACTTTTGCTTCAAAACTCCACGGAAGAACTCTGAGGATTTCTCGGACTATTTCCAATTCCGTGTATGATTTTCCAAGAGCTTTTGATTTGTATACAATATTGGAAAGTCATCCGTACATTTCTTTGACATTTTCTTCTTTAGACATTGTGAAATTCTCGTATTCGCTGCTTAGAATGGCAAGGCTAGATTCTTTGACTTGAGATGTTCCTTCGTGAGTCACTTCGAACATGTGCCATATTTCCTATCCAGTTAGACAATGTGAGACACGATTAAATTCAAATTGATCCAATGAACAGATAATAGAATTCATAGATTTAGCATTAGCATTTTGTAATTTATTTTCTAGCTCTGTCCATTGGTCCATCGGTTTATCTATTTCCTGATTATCTATAATTATAGTTGGTGCTCTATAACCAGTCTCAACAATGTTCCAAGCGCCAATGGTTTTCAGAAAAATTTTCATTCTATTTTTCCAGTAGGCGTATTCACCATTGAACATCGGTAGTCTAACTATAGACTGACCCTCAGCAAAAGCATTATTAAAAGAAGCCATTTTAAAAATTCAATTTAAAAAAACTGATTTTTTGAAAACGAATTTTTAAAACAAAAGTTGACTTCTAAACCTGGCTTTGATACCACTTGTAGGATCGATTTCACCCTAGAGGGGGTGAATAGGGTGATGCTGTTAATTATGAAAATTAATTGCGGAAGCTTATAGGATTATTTCAACACAGATATATCAAAACAATATCAGCACAGAGAATAACAGAAAAATGCAGAAATAGAATGTCACAGAATTTATCCAGCTTTGGCAAAATCCTGCCTACGTGCTGCCCCCAAGGTTTCTACTAGAAATTAAGTAATAACACGCTTACACACGTAAGCTCGTGACACCCGCTACTGACTAACCTAACTCTATGCTCAAAACCCTACCACAACTCAGCCACTGAGTTGCGAATTCTCAAACTACGCCACGTAGTTTGTGCCCTAGTCACACGACTAGTAACTACAACGTTTTAAAAGAGAAATACAAATTTTAAAACCAGTTTAAAAACAAAAACCCTAACACCCTAATTAATTCTCAATTAAAATTGAACACGGCGGCCCAGCAAAACAGGCTCTCCTTTATTTCTATTCTTATGTGTTCGGCCCGTTTCTTCTTTGTTTTGTATAATGGCGGCTCGTTCCTTTTCCTTGTTCGATCAAAATTAAGGCTTTGGAGAGATTTGAAGATGCCGAATTAGATCGATTGATATTGATTTCCTTGCTTTGTCGATTGATATCAATTTCCTTGCTCTGTCGATCGACTGCTTCTATTTGATTGAGTTTTTCTTTGATTCGGATATGTGATTTTTGCCTTTTGCTCTCTGGTTTTAAATACTTGAACTCGATGCTCTCTACATGCCGATGATGTTACCTATTTATATATGATTCTAGACCCTTAAATTTTGTTCGTATTCATTTACTTAAACTCGTCACTTGATTTTTCTCGGCCATTCGATTTTGTTTTAATGCTAATGATAAGTTCTAACTTGTTCATATCGAATAATTTCATTTACTTCATTAACACGGTTTTGATTTCAAACCGTTCGATCTTTCCTTGGTCGTTACGGTAGCGACTTTCCTACTTTACTTTGGCTTTGATTTTTGACTTTTCTAATTGTATAATTTGATTGATTTCTGACTTGGTCAATTTGTTGCCTTGGTCATCACGGCAATGTTTTGATTCCATGGCCACAACGGCTTGATTTGCATTTTACTTCGGTCATATGATTTTGTGTATGCGATTCCATGACTTGCCATCTTTGGCTATCACCATTGCGTTGACATTGAACTGCAGTTGTTTACTTGTTAATTACTGCTTTGATTTGTATTTTGTGTTCAAGTCACTCTGGCTTGTTACTCTGACCACTTGCTGTTCATTGGTCTGCATTGGCCTAGTGTCTTCACCTGACTTCGACATTTTTGTGCACTTGATTTACTTGTGGCCTTGACTTTGTTATACTTTGATTTGTGTTTGCACTACATACTGCTGTGCACAAATGTCCTGTGGAGTGCCATTGTTGCCTCTGATTCATTATATGTTGCCACTCCCCTTGTATTTGCAGTTTGCATTTTGTGCATTTGTGTTTGGTACACAATCTTGACCTATTGCAGTGTTCATCCTGGCTTGTAACTGTGTCAAGTCGCCTTCACTGTTCACTGCTTGGTTGCTGCATTGCTCTTTCTGGTAGATTGTTTATTCAAGTCATATATGTGTGTTCACGAATGTTTGCATCGACTTGTTTTGCTTGGTGGTCTTGCAACACTGCTTACTGTCATGTTGAATTGAGTTTGATCATGTTGCATCGACTTGTTTTGCTTGGTGGTCTTGTGGCACTGCTTACTATCATGTTGAATTGAGTTTGATCATGTTGTATATATGCTTGCTGCCTGGTCATCATTGTATGTGGACAAACCCTCTGTCTCCCTTCTTCATTTGTTGTAGGAATAGGTAGAAAATAAATTTAGAGGAGAAAATGAGATGGATCAGGAATAAAATGCGAGCTCTAGGTTAGGGCCTTGGCCTGCCTTTGTTGGTCGTTGGTAGCTAAAGTCGCGTAGAATAGGTAGTCGTTTTTGCCACTAAATTTGGAAATCGAGACTTAAGAGGAGGTTAGGAGTTGTTCCTTGGTGAAGAAAGACGAGGAGAAGAGGGATTTGGCAATTCGAGAGTGAGTGCAGGTCGGTCAGAGTCCTGAGGAGTAGGTCGGTATCTTGATCAAGTGGGTCATCTTGTTGTTGGATAACGATAGGAAGTTTGTGGGTAGGTAAGTATGATTGGTTTTCGGATTTAGGGACATTGGCCCGGTGTCGTTCGGTGCTGAGGTAGTAAGTGTGGTTTAATCACTCGAGTGTAGTATTACGGCCCGGTCAGGGATCACGAGGTATGTTCGGTATACCAAGCAAGTGTGGCTCGGTATAGCCCCAACAGGTCGTTCGGTAAAGAGAGAGATTGTTGGAGAGGAGAGTGAGTGATTCAATGGTGTCGGTCTAGGTTGATATTCAATGTCTAAGTAGGTCAGTGAGTAGACAAGAAAAGAGAGAAATGGGATAGGCTTTGAGTTCCGGTACCGAGAGGGGCATTACGGTTCAGCATACATGCACTCAAATAGACAACTGGTCCTAAGTATAGGGATCGGCATCGACATACTTACCTTACCTCAACTCGTAGAACATAACATTGCTGCTTATTTCCATACTTATTCATGTACCCACAAATCCTTGACACAATCTAACTCCAAAAGCACATGGAACTGATTAAGACTAATAACTTCACGATTGAAATCATAATAAACGTGAACTTAAAACTTTGTAAAGAGGATAACTTAAAGCTCGACGTGTTACACTTTACTTTTCAAAACTCTAATTTATTTATAATCTTTACATGAACCATCACACTATCTCACACACCACGCAGGGGGAAAATCTTTGTCGTTATATCTAATATCAATTGTCTTTCAAGTATAGTTCAAACATGTATTTATCCAAATTTGACGCTCATTGAAGATGTCAAGAAATTCGAGCTTTGCCACAGTCTCAGATAAACCTGAGCCAAGTTCTCAATAGGAAGTAGTGGAAACCTCGAATCTATCGACAACTCCTGCATAGAATATTCCAAATCTGACGACTGTAACTATTAACTTGGTCCCTAACGCCAAAGATGGAGTGATTATCCTTTACAATCCGGTTGATTCTCAAGTTTTGAGAATCAATGAAAGCACTCTTCACTGACTATGCTCAATATAGTAATTCCTTTTGACGATGTACTGGTACCATCGTGATAGGATCGTCCTCGGCTGCCCCCAACTGGATACACTTCCTGCAACAATTCATATGCTGGGTCGGTAGCATGCCACCATTCAACTCCTTCCTCCATGATGTGTTGCAGTATATTGAAATCGCCTCAGCACAGTTACATCCTAATAGTCACGCATTCATATATGGCATGTGCATTCTTTTCATGAGCATTCTATTCAGGCTTCCCACTCCCGGTGATATCCTCAATATCTACCGTTTCAAGCGACGATCTGACAGCCCATTTTTCATATTCCTTGAGCCACATAACAAATGCCAAATCCTGACGAGGGCATGGAGCAAATTCTCCCAAAATAAGCATGAATGGTTTTACGTGCACTGTACCCTTGCCTTTGCAAGGAGATGGTTAGAAGAGAGTAAGTTCCTTTTCTGGATCAATGTTTGTATGCGACAGAAAGTGCATTATTTCTAACCCTTTTCCCGACTTTTACAGGTATCAGCCCACGTCCCGGAGGCTCCGGTTACTTTGAGGCCGTCGAAGCTATTTGAGCAATTTCCATGGGAGACTGGGACATCAGATACATCATTGTCAATGAATCGCTCTCAAAATTTAGGTTGTCAGCGGAAGTTCGCCAAATAAGTCTTCCTCACAGCGCCATTGCAACTAGACCTGCCTTGGAAAAAGGCAAAAGGCAAGCTGGGCCTTCAATCCTTCGACACGTGGTGCCCCCGACACACCCAAGGAGGGCGAGATTAGAGAATCTGGGGTGTCGGAGGCACCGGGTGAGAATGCAAGTCCTGCTCCGAAACCGATGGTTAAGGCACATGGCACTGATGAACTGCCTCCCTCTTCAGAGGGAAAAAAGAAACTGGCTTATAAATTCAGGAAAAAGACAGTGGGTAGAATCACAAAGGTCAAAATTACTCCAATGGAGAAAGAACCATCTGAGGGTTCACTGAAAGGCTTATCTGACCTCACTATTCCCGACGACTTGCTCAATTGTGGCTTCAACGATCCAAAAGCCCTAAAACTCCATTCTCCCGCGAGAGGCGATGAAGGCGTTCAAGCCCATAATCAAGGAGAAAAAACTCCGATAAGTAGAGCTAAAGAAATTGGTCCGTCGGGGGGGAACACTAGGACACATAGATTAACACTTACACCTCATCTTGCACTTAAACTTCAGCCATCATTTTATTCTTGCTAACTTGTGTTTACTTAATTTCTATGAAGGTAATATATGACACTATCATGGATTCGGCCGCCTTCATGGGTCCTCTATTTTCTATCATTCCAACCGAAATTCGAGGTCCAGCAAATGCCGAGATAGAGATGACAACAGTGATAGAGACTATCGCCCTCGAGATTCATCATCTCGAAGGAAAATTTAAGGTCATTCTTTATACCCTCACAATCCTCCCTATCCATCAGTGCAAGGCAGGGAGAAATCTGCTCGTAAGGGGTCCCAGTCCGAGACTCGTCGTGATCAACACTCTGGTTCATCTAGTATCAGGCAATCCCGGCAATCTCACAAAAAATATGTAGTCTCTATACAAACTTCTTCTGCTCCCGCACATGATCTGTCGATAGCGGGAAAGCTAGCCGAGCTTATGGCCACGTTCCCAAAAATATGTTTCGACGGTCTGAAGTTTCTTCCAGCGATTCACTATATTCCAGGACACGTTAAAAAAGTGCCACCGCTTGTAACAATGATGTCTACGTTCAACACAATGCATTTGTTCACTTGGTAGAAAAAGTTTAAAAAATCTCTACCGAACGCCTGCATGAAATCCATCGTATGAAACTTGAAGCCGTCCATGAGAAAGAAATTATTAAAGCCGAGGATGAAGAGCTTTCCTCATTTAAGTCTCAGCTTGAATCTGCTCATAAATATGCTTAAGACACAGATGAGGCAGTTAATCGCCTGGAGGCCACTTATAAGAGAGAGATCGATGAAGTGGTTCAACGCTGCAATGCCTTAGCTTTAGAGAAAGACTCCGCTCAAAAGGAGAAAAATGCACTTGCTCAACGTGTCAAAGAATTGGAAGAGCTACTCTCTAAATAATAAGAAGAAAAGACTGCCACTCAAGAGGAGTCATAACGATATTGTGACGAGATTGTTGCAACTTGTCTCCAAAAAACTCGACGAGGAGCTCTCTAAGGCTGAAGCGCTAAAGAACGAAGCCCGTGAGGAGGGCAAAAGAGTGGTACTTTTGAAAATTGACTCTCGCCGCGAAGCGGCCGTTGAGGCTGGTAAGAAGGATATTAAGTGCATGTTTGATCCGCTCATAGCCGAGTACAATGCTCGAGTCCACATGCATCGCGACCTAACATTTCTTGGCAAGGGTTACCTCGAATCTTTGGACGAAGCATGAGACACTTTACTACATATCAAAAAGGTTGAGTCGGGATCCGAAGAGGTTGACGAAGAAGCTTTAGTGAAAGAATTTATCCATGGGAATGACCCTTCGGATGTGTCTACAATGAGGCCTCTTTATAGCAGAGACTCCTCCTCGTTAAAAGGAAATAATGACACTATAGGTCTATCTGGAACCGAGTCTCCAATTCCTCCCCTACTCAACCGACTATTCGCCCATCACTTGACCCTTTCGAGCAACACATTGGCTATGACCCCAAAAGATCCTGGCCTTGACATTCATGTTCTATCTTCTATTCCTGAGGATGAAACTCCCTGAATAGTTGAGAGTCAGCCTAATACCGGTACATAATTTTTCTTCCTTGTGTTTAACGGGCCATCGTTTTTGGCGAGTAGTAAATCTATTATAACACTTGCCTCTTATGATTTCGTGTAGGCCATTCTGATCACGAGCCAACTCCAAGGAGCGATGTCACCATAGAGAAGGAGGAGAAAACGGGAGAGGCAATTCAAATGGGAGAGACTCCCAGACCTGACGCTCAAGTAATCAAAGAGCATAACGAAGACAAATCTGAAAATCCGTCGCCCTTCGAAGAACACGACGAAGTTTAAATTACAGGCGCCTCCGAACATACTTCGAAATTGATTATGGAGGAGCAACTTATGGAAGAGAAGAAGAAGAAAGCCGAAATCAAGGTCGAGCCCCAAGTAGTGGAACTAGATGATCCCTTGAACAGGCCTTTGAAGGTCATTCTCCCGGTGGGGCCAGGCCACTGGAAGTTCCTCTTCCTTTCTCGGACACCACTTCCCTTACAAGAAAGGCGTCTAAGAGAATATGTGTGCGGGAGGAGTCGTCTGAGAAACCGAGGAAGAGGAAGAAGTAAAAGAAGTAGTTATCATGCTCGCTCAATGAGAGTCAACATGGATTATGTAATTATTTCTATTTATTTTCATAGCCAATGTAAATAAACTTTTGACTCCGAGTTTAGGAGGAATTATAGCGGAACTTTGTTTTGGGATTTGAGAATAAAACTTAGTTTCTTTTTTTCGATGACTTTTGTTTTTCATCTTATTGTCTAACTTGTTTCCATAACTCGGAATTTGGTGCGTTACACAAGCTCCAGTTCACCTCCTTGTAACTCGAAAAGTTTTTGAGAATCGTAGATCCTTTATTCCACGCTTCGGACACTTAGATTAATTTTGGTCCGCACTCTGGGGACTTTAAGATTTTCGAGTCATTTATACTCTAGTCCACACTTTGAGGACTAACAGGACTCCAGTCCACACTCCGGGGACAAGGAGATTTTTAAGTCGTTTATGCTCTAGTCCGCACTCTGGGGACTCAGAGTACTCCAGTCCGCACTCTGGGGACTTGGAGATTTTAAGTCATTTATAATCTAGTCCGCACTTTCGAGACTCAGAGTACTTCGTTCCGCACTCTGGGGACTCGGAGATTTTAAGTTGTTTATACTCTAGTCCGCAATTTAGGGACTCAAAGTACTCCAGTCCGCACTACAGGGACTTGGAGATTTTAAGTCGTTTATACTCTAGTCCGCATTTTGGGGACTCAGAGTACTCCAGTCCGCACTATAGGGACTTGGAGATTTTTGAGTCGTTTACACTCTTGTCTGCACTTTGGGGACTCAGAATACTCCAGTCTGCACTCCGGAGACTTGGAGATTTTAAGTCATTTATACTCTAGTCCCACTCTGGGGACTCAGAGTACTCCGGTCTGTACTCTGGGTACTCGGAGATTTTAAGTCGTTTATACACTAGTCCGCCCTCTAGGGACTCAGAGTACTTCTGTTCGCACCCCGGAGACTTGGAGATTTTAAGTCGTTTTACCCTAGTCCGCACTCTGGGGGCTTAGAGTGTCCCATTCCGCACTCGGGGGACTTGGTGATTTTTAAGTCGTTTATGCTCTAGTCCGCAATCTGGGGACTCAGAGTACTCCAGTCCGCACTCTGGGGACTTGGAGATTTTAAGTCATTTATACTCTAGTCCGCACTCTAGGGACTCAAAGTACTCCGATTCTCACTCTAGGGACTCAGATATTTTAAGTCGTTTATACTCTAGTCTGCACTATGGGGACTCAGAGTACTCCAGTCCACACTCTGGGGACTCGGAGAGTTTAATTCATTTATGTGTGCATTCATACGTGTGATGCCCCACCTATATAATCACGCTAGCCAAGGACACTACAGAGTAATGCCGTCAACTACGTGAAGAATAAGGCTGTTGAGGAGCGACCATCCGTGTAAATGCTTTGTGCAAGCACCGATATGTCAGATGGTATAACATGCATTTCATTTCAATAGGAAATCCGACATACCGAAACAAACTAAAAGCTACTACATAGTGGCTATATGATCTACGGAAACAAATATAGACATAAACATAACACAAATCAGTCACAGATAATTCATATCACAAAGGCGGAAATAGATATGAATATATAACACTTAGAAGTGTACATCAAAGTAGTGGCCAAAAAGATCCACAATATCACAAAAGAATAGATACAAGTGCTAGTCAAAAGAATAAGCATACATCAATGAGTCTATATATTGAGTGTATAACAACAAAAACTACCAATCTAATGTAGTTAGCCAAAAGTCAGATAATACTCCCAGATGAGGAGTCAAGCAGAAGCACCTGTAACATCTCGGTCTGACCCGAGTATTATTTAAGAAGAAAATAATAAACGGATCAGTATAGCTATAATTATCAGATAAAATGAGATATAAGAAGAGATATAATAATAAAATGTATGATATCCAAAAATGTCATACTATGACAAGTATACATTAGAAAATCCACAAAAGTCATACAATATCTCAAAAATCCCGTAACATCAAAAAGAATGTCATATTCTTTACTTAATTCACCAAGACACAAAAAAATGACATACATATCCATGCCAATTATAAAAATTGGTGAAACATAAATTCCAGAAATCAATAAATAGAAATCCAGGTATCACAAGAAAAGTATGGCCAATCCTAAACGGAACACCGTTCCATAAACCGGACATCGACGCACCTAAATAGACACACCCCATGCATAGTCAAACATCGATGCACCTAGATAGATACGCCCCATGTATAATTAAACATCTACATACCTAGAAAGATACGCCCCCGTAGTGTCTAACATCGATGCACCTAGAAAGATACACCCCATGCAAATTCGAACATCGACGCACATAGATAGATACGCCCCATGCGTAAACAAACATCGACGCACCTAGAAAGATACGTCCCATGCCTCGACTAATTGAGCCGATTGCTCCACGACGTAAATGAACACCGACGCACCTAAATAGGTACGACCCATGTATAAACAAACATCGACGCACCTAAATAGGTACGACCCATGTATAAACAAACATCGACACACCTAAATACGTACGACCCATGTATAAACAAACATCGACGCACCTAAATGGGTACGACCCATGTATAAACAAACATCGACGCACCTAAATAGGTACGACCCATGTATAAAAAAATATCGACGCACCTAAATAGGTACGACCCATGTATAAACAAACATCGACGCACCTAGATAGGTACGACCCATGCAAGAAATGAGACGAAGCTCAATACATCGAGGAACAGTCCTCTACGTGGACAAAGAGACATCGCACATTGCTAGTTTAAACCATAAAATGATCATCATCGATCATCAAGAAGTGTCAATTACACTAAGCTAGTAAATATATGAGTTTAGCTTCATGTCCCATAACCACTAGCTTAACTTAAATATTTACGAACAAATTGTAGATCTCCACTAGAAAATTGTCACAAGAGATTCAATCGAATAAGTCCAATAATTAACCGACGAAGTAAACGCAAGCATCTCATACCACTCGTTTTACTAAGCCGTTTAATTAGATTTCTCATACGAGTGAGGTAAAGGTTTGTATATGCTAATAGATTGAAAAAAATGGTTTTATAACGAGTTTGATATTGAAAATAGAGTTGAAATCATCTTTGTGGAAGAGTTTGAATATTTACTACTAGTATTGAAACCTTTATATTTTTAAAGTGACAAATCACAAAAATGATTGTAGGAACAATCAGTCACAAAAATGACGTGAATTAAATCCAAAGAAATCGATATCAAATCCATCAAAATGGATATTTCCGAATATCCAAAAATAGAAGTCATCAAAGTATAATGAATGATAACAACAACTCGGATAGTCACAAATCGATAAAAGTTGGATTCACTAGCAAAATAGGCAAATCAAAATGAAGCAAGAAGGTCAGTCAACTGGCCCAGATGGTCAATCGACTAGTACAGAACCTGGAAACTCTCGGGTTTCCAAGTCAGTGGACTGACTCATCAGGTCAGTCGACTGATACAGGGACAGAAAGTTCTCTGCCTCCTCGTTCAGTCGACTGACCTACTGTGCCAGTCGACTAAACCTGCTTCCAGAGCAGAATCAGCCTAGCTCCCTTGTGGGGCAAAATCCATAACATGTGACGGAGGCGAACGAGCGAGCAACGACGACTAGGGAATTACGCCAAGCGTCAACCTAGCCTTGTATGGCCCTCCGAAACACCCCGCAATCACATTCAAACATCCATAAAAGGATTTTCACAAAAATTGGACTTAAAAACAAAAAATTGAAATATTCACTAATTCAATCCAAATCAAAAGCAAATGCACATGAAAAAGTGTTAGGAATTCATACCTAACAATCAAAGATGGTTATAGACATAGGCGTGAGATAAAAATCTCACCTTTAAACCCAAATTAATGAAGGAGAAGCTTTTAAAACAAGTTAAGATCAATTCCTCTTCAATAACAACCCAAGAAGCTTCAATATAAGCTTAAAAGAAGAACATTTCCTAAGTTAGGTTTAGGAATTTTCTGAAATAGAAAGGAGAAAGAGTTGGAGAAGAAGAAGGAGATGCTTACCATTAGCTTCTTCTTAAATTTCGAGATAGAACTTGGATTTGCAAATTGAAACTAGGGCTTGGAGTTTCTAATTTCCAATCTCTCCCACTATTGTTGCTAAAGCTTGAGTATAAGGAAATAGAAATGAAGTAATGAAGAGGGGAGGGTTGGAGCTAAGTTGATAAGTGGGGTTAATGGGCTAAAACCCACCCAAAGCCCTAAGTGAAAAGTAGCAAAATTCTACTATCTTCAATCATATCGAAGTTTATACTCAAAAAGGTCGCAAACGGCATTTTGAACTCAATGGAAGTGGTCTCGAGTCCCAATTCGACTGTTTGCGAAAAGTAGCCTCTAGGACCAAAATCCGACGAACGATGAAATATTTAAATAAAATATTTAAATATTCAATCGTAAAATTTGCGGGTTGTTACAGACTCCCCTCCTTAAAGAAATTGCGTCCTCGCAATACTTAAGAAGAGAATTGAGTAATAACCATAAAAGCATATCAACACAAAAGAAAATTTGAAATAAGAAGTTCACCTCAAAGAGCACGAGAAAGTAAGTCTGGATGTGTTCGCTCGATGAATTCTCTAGATTCCCAAGAGGAATTCTTAGGATTTGAGGACCATTGAACTTTCACAAGAGGAACATTTTTATTTCGAAGGCGCTCAATGTCCGAAGCAATAATGCGATTAGGATGTTGCTCATAAGTCAAATCTGGTGAAACTTCAATTTCCTCAATAGGACCTGCTCAAGAATAAAAATCGGAATCCCTAAGGCATTTTCGTAGTTGAGAGACATGGAAAACGTCATGAATAACAGAAAAATTGAGCCGGTGCAATGATGTAGTACAATAACGGTATGCCCGAGAAATTAGAAACATGAATAATTTGGAACAACGGCATAGTACAATAATGGTACGCCAGATGAACCAAAGCTTAAGTAATTCGGAACACCGACGCAGTACAAACAGTATGTCAAATGAACCGAAAAGCCAAGACATCGATGTAGTACAATAACGGTATGTCCGATGAACCGAACACCCTAAAAGAACATCGGATGCTAGTCCATAAAAGGAATGAGACGAAGCTCAATAGAACGAAGTACATCGAAATGTTCGATGAACTTGGTAAAAAGATCATTCCATTCGGACATCATCAAAAAAACAACCACTTGTTGCTTACAACTAAGGGCATTGGCAACACGATTTCCCCTTTCGGGAGTATAAAGAGTATCAAGATCATAAGATGCTAGGAACTCGTTCCAACATCAAGTTCCTTATGAGAAAATAAACATTTCAAAGATTTATGATCGGAGTTGAGAACGAATTTCTCCCCCAAAATAAATGACGACCCCAAACTCTAAAAGCGACAACAATAGCCGCGAGCACTAGATCATGAGTGGCATACCTAGTCTCTATCGGCTTAAATTATTTAGAAACAAAAGTGACAGCACGTTCTCTGTTGCAAGAGATTGGCACCCAAACCAATACCACCAACATCGGTATAAACAATAAAGTCTTGGTTCCCTTCGGTAATCACAAGATAAGAGTATCGGAAAAGAGTTCTTTTAAATAATCTTCTTTCCCGAAAAGCTAAAACTTCCAAAATCACAATTATCTTTATGTAATAATCTTTCTAGAAAAATTTACATTTTTACAAGTCAATTTATTATGTCAAATTGTCTCATCAAATCGTTTAGGAAATTCCTATCGATAACGCTGATCAAGCGCATTGACCAGAATTCTTAAAGCACTCAATGGACAATACAATCACAAAATCATCTTCTTTATGATAAAGGTATCTCTTAAAAATTTTACGAATATTCTTTGTTCGTTTCAAGAACAAAATCCAATCATACATGTAAATAAATCTTATGAAAAAGATTTGCAAAATTTTAAATTGCTGTTTTCATCCAAAATCAATAAATACAAGAATGGAGTCATCGAGATATTCGTAGAATACTCGCTTAAAAAATGGATGAAATAAGCTGGACAAACTGAATGACATAATAATTAATTCATAAAAATCATAATAAGCGCGGAATGCGGTTAGTGGAACGTTATCGTCCGCAACCCATAGCTAATGAAAACTGGTGGCAAAGTCGAGCTGAAAAGACCTTAACACCACTCAAAAGATTGCTTAGGTGGTAATCCTAAGACAAGTTTAAAAATACAGAAAAATCTCATAAACTATTTAATTGAGAGAAATAACACTTTTCTCATCATGTGGGCTTAAAGAATAAAATGATGCCACTAAATTGAAATCAAAAATCTTTAAGAAAAATAGAAATCTGCTTAACAGATTGAGAATGTCGAAGATGAGTAGTCCACCTGGGATATAGGATATGGCTTCATAATAATTGAGTCAATCCCTTTTCAAAAATCAATTCCGAAGCCTAAGTAACGCATAACATGCAAATCGGCTCGGAAAGAAAAATCACATAAAATAATCTCGACATCAAAACAAAAAAATTGAGTTTTGCGGATTCACCAACCGGATTCGCAATTCTCAAAGAAGTCATCAAGCCCAAAATGTTTAAAGAAAAAGAATCAACAAGTTCTTTTGATATAAAATAATGAGATGAACCCATATCAAAAGAAACTCAAATAGGAAGATCACGAAATAAAACAATGCCATCTAGGATTAAATGTAAAATACCTTGACCAAGAGAAGAGTTGCTAGGGGCTTGCACAACATTCAGCTTTCCCTCTCTCTTGCTTGGAAGTTTGGGACACGAAGATAAAAGATGACTCGAACTTTTACAATAACGACAAAAGTGAGGTTTCAGACACCTATTAGCATAATGATCCGTGGAACCACAACTTTAGCATTAACCACGACTAGAGGTAGGAGACTTTGCTACCGGAGTTTGCTGCTTCCCTTTCTTGTTGGGAGTGGGACCTTTGAATTCGATGGGCCTCTGCATGTGGTTGTTGAAGTTTTGTTTAGCATCCACAACTTCAACATTACTCTCTCTATCGGCCTCTTAAAGACGAAGAGCGATATCAATGAGTTGATCAAAAGAAACTTCTAGTTTCAGAAGTGATGGCTTTTTAAGAATCTTATTCAAGTCATGGACAAATCTCTGATTTTTCTTCAATGGGCTATTAATGTATTCAACCTCGTATTTAGAAAGTGATTCGAAAGATGCGACGTTGTCCGTCATAGAAGATTCACCTTGAACAAGGTCAATAAAACGCCGGGCCAAAGTCACTTTTTCAACTTCTGGCAAAAATTTCAATTCGAACCTTTCCCGGAATTGCTCCCAAGTAAGATCTGCTTTAACGATTTCAGAAATCAAAAGCTCATACCAATCTAATGCTCTTTCTTGGAGCATGCTAAAAGCTACTTGGACTCGTTGTAGATCAATAAGGCTCATGCGAGAAAAGATGCGATCGCATGATTTGAGCCAAGCTTGAAATTCTATAAGACTCTCGGATCCTTTGAATGGCCTTCTACCCAAATCGGTATAGTCTCAGCACAAGCATGAAAAACCGGATCTAGGATGAGTAGGCTTTGGGATGGGTACGGCTGGTTGAGCGTTCTTAAGAAGATCTAAAAGCTGCTGAGCTGACATAAATACTCCATCTTAGGGAGTAGCACTAGATTGACCGGCGCTGGGACGGCCAGGTCTAACCATTTCTCTTCTTTAAGAAAGAAAGAAAGAAAGAAGAGGAAAAAGTTATTCTCAAAATAAATTTCAATCAAACTTGATTGATAAAACAAGGAATCATAAAAGAAAATAGGATAGAACGGGTCCAATGACTCGAATAAAAATCCTAAGGCACAACTCCTAAGAAAGACATAGGACATGATCCTTGCTAGATTATTCTACATTGTTTCGAAGTTTGGCTTTGATACCAAGCTGTGATGCCCCACCTCTATACTCACACTAGCCAAGGACATTACAGAGTAATGCCGTCAACTAGCGTGAAGAATAAGGCTGTTGAGGAGCGACCATTCATGTAATTTCTTTGTGCGAGCACCGATATGTCAGATGGTATAACATGCATTTCATTTCAATAGGAAATCCGACATACCGAAATAAACTCAAAGCTACACAGTGGCTATATGATCTTCGAAAGCAAATATAAAAATAAACATAACACAAATCCGTCATAGATAATTCATATCACAAAGGCGGAAATAGATATGAATATATAACACTTAAAAGTGTACATCAGAGTAGTGGTCATAAAGATCCACAATATCACAAAAGAATAGATACAAGTGCTAGTCAAAAGAATAAGCATACATCAATGAGTCTATATCTCGAGTGTATAACAACAAAAACTACCAATCTAATGTAGTTAGCCAAAAGTCAGATAATACTCCCAGATGAGGAGTCAAGCAGAAGCACCTGTAACATCTCGGTCTGACCCAAGTATTATTTAAGAAGAAAATAGTAAACAGATCAGTCTAGCTATAATTATGAGATAAAATGAGATATAAGAAGATATATAATAATAAAACGTATGATAACTAAAAATGTCATACTACGACAAGTATACATTAGAAAATCCACAAAAGTCATACAATATCTCAAAAATCCCATAACATTAAAAAGAATGTCATATTCTTTGTTAATTCACCAAGCCACAACAAAATGACATACATATCCATGCAAATTGTAAAAGTTGATGAAACGTAAATTCCAGAAATCAATAATTAGAAATCTAGAAATCACAAGAAAAGTATGGCCAATCCCAAACAGAATGCTATTTCATAAACCGGACATCGATGCACCTAAATAGACACGCCCCATGCACAGTCAAACATTGACGCACCTAGATAGATACACCCCATGCATAATTAAACATCGATGCAGCTAGAAAGATGCGCCCCATGTAGCGTCTAACATCGATGCACCGAGAAGATACACCCCATGCAAAGTCGAACATTGACGCACCTAGATAGATATGCCCCATGCATAGACAAACATCGACGCACCTAGAAAGAAACGTCCCATGCCTCGACTAATTGAGCCGATTGTTCCACGGCATAAATGAACACCGACGCACCTAAATAGGTACGAGCCATGTATAAACAAACATTGACGCACCTAAATAGGTACGACCCATGTATAAAAAAACATCGACGCACCTAAGTAGGTACGACCCATGTATAAACAAACATCGATGCACCTAGATAGGTACGACCCATGCAAGAAATGAGATGAAGCTCAATATATCGAGGAACAATCCTCCACATGGACAAAGAGATATCGCATTTTGCTAGTCTGTACCATAAAATGATCATCATCGATCATCTAGAAGTGTCAATTACAATAAGCTAGTAAATATATGAGTTTAGCTTCATGTCCCATAACCACTAGCTTAACTTAAATATTTACGAACAAATTGTAGATCTCCACTAGAAAACTGTCACAAGAGATTCAATCGAATAAGTCCAAGAATTAACCGACGAAGTAAACGCAAGCGTCTCATACCATTCGTTTTACTAAGCCATTTAATTAGATTTCTTATACGAGTGAGGAAAAGGTTTGTATATACTAATAGATTGAAAAAAATGGTTTTATAACGAGTTTGATATTGAAAATAGAGTTGAAATCATCTTTGTGGAAGAGTTTGAATATTTACTACTAGTATCGAAACCTTTATATTTTTAAAGTGATAAATCACAAAATTGATTGTAGGAATAATCAATCACCAAAATTTCACGTACAAAGATGTGAATTAAATCCAAAGAAATCGATCTCAAATCCATCAAAATGGATATTTCCAAAAATCCAAAAATAGAAGTCATCAAAGTATAATGAATGATAACAACAACTCAGATAGTCACAAATTGATAAAAATTGGATTCATGAGCGAATAGGCAAATCAAAATGAAGCAAGCAGGTCAGTCGATTGGCCCAGATGGTCAGTCGACTAGTACAGAACCTAGAAACTCCCGGGTTTCCAGGTCAGTCGACTGACTCATCAGGTCAGTCGACTGATACGGGGACAGAAAGTTTTCTTCCCCCTGGTTCAGTCGACTGACCTACTATGTCAGTCGACTGAACCTGCTTCTAGAGCAGAATCAGCCTAGCCCCTTTGTGGGGGAAAATCATTACACGTGACGGAGGCGAACGAGCGAGCAACTACAACTAGGGAATTACGCAAAACAACAACCCAGCCTTGTATGGCCCTTCGAAACACCCCGCAATCACATTCAAACATCCATAAAAGGATTTTCACAAAAATTGGACTTAAAAACTAAAAATCAGAATATTCACCAATTCAATCCAAATCAAAAACAAATGCACATGAAAAAGTGTTAGGAATTCATACCTAACAATCAAAGATGGTTATAGACATGGATGTGAGATAAAAATCTCACCTTTAAACCCAAATTAATGAAGGAGAAGCTTTTAAAACAAGTTAAGATCAATTCCTCTTCAATAACAACTCAAGAAGCTTCAATCTAATCTTAAAAGAAGAGCATTTCCTAAGTTAGGTTTAGGAATTTTCTGAAATAGAAAGGAGAATGAGTTAGAGAAGAAGAAGGAGATGCTTACCAATAGCTTCTTCTTGAATTTCGAGATAGAACTTGGATTTGCAAATTGAAACTAGGGATTGTAGTTTCTAATTTCCAGTCTCTCCCACCATTGTTGCTAAAGCTTGAGTATAAGGAAATAGAAATGAAGTAATGAAGAGGAGAGGGTTGGAGCTAGGTTGATAAGTGGGGTTAATGGGCTAAAACCCAACCCAAAGCCCTAAGTGAAAAGTAGCAAAATTCTACTATCTTCAATAATATCGAAGTTTATACTAAAAAAGGTCGAAAATGACATTTTGGACTCAATGGAAGTGGTCTCGAGTCCCAATTTGACTGTTTGCAAAAAGTAGCCTCTCAGACCAAAATCCGACGAACGATGAAATATATAAATAAAATATTTGAATATTTAATCGTAAAATATGCTGGTTGTTACAATACGCAAGGTAGAATAATGTAACTCTAATTTTTCCATAGAATTACAACACATGGAAACATCAATAGTTCATGGTAAAGATGGCTTCAAGCGTTTATCAATGAAAACGAGCTGAATTGTCTTATTACATGCCGAAAACTAAGAATCAATGAAATAAAAATTCACTGGAAATAATTGCAACTAAAATGTGAAAGTAATAGACTAGATATAATAACATTGCAGATGCTCGCTATTCCATGCTCGGGGGAGTGTCACGCCATCAACAGTCACTAGCTTGAAAGTTCCCTCTCCAAGCCTCCGTCCAATGACATAAGGACCTTTCCATGTGGGATTCATATGCGATCGGATCGGAAAAACTCGCTTCAAAACAAGATCACCCACATCAAAGTTTCTCAGTCGGACTTTTTCATTATAATAATGAACGACTCGATGCCTATATGGAGCCGCCCTTAAATCAGCTTCTTTACGTTTTTCATTAACAAAGTTCAATGATTCCTGCAAGAGATCCTAATTCGTCTTAGGGTCATAATGAGTTACCCGATGTGAAGGAGCTTCAAGTTCCACGGGTATAATGGCTTCCGTACCATATGCCAATGTGAATAGAGTGTGGCCAGTCGTGGACTTGTGGGTAGTTCTGTAAGCCCAAATTGCTGTTGGAAGCTCATCCACCCACTTGTCTCTAGCCTTTTCCAAATGTTTTTTCAACATGGACTTGATTATTTTGTTCATGGCTTCTACTTGTCCATTGGCTTTTGGATGAGCAAATGCTGCAAATCTTTTCTCAATGCCATACTTTTGACGAAATTCTTTCAACTCCCTACTATTGAACTGAGTTCCATTGTCCATAATGATAGTTCGCGAGAGGACAAAATGGCATATGATGTTTCGCACAACAAAATTGATGACCCTCTTGGTAGTGATTGTAGCTATAGGCTCTGCTTCCCCCCACTTGGTAAAGTAATCAATCACAACTATTGCGTATTTTGTACAACCTTTGGATTAGGTAAGGAAACGGTTATATCGTTTCCTCTTTTTGCCAACGGCCAGGGACTAACCATTTGTGTGAGTTCCATTGGCGGTGCTCTTGGGATTTTTGCATACTTTTGACACTTGTCACATCTTCTTACGTAGTCTGCAGCATCTCGATTTACAGTTGACCAATAGTATCCATAGCGGAGGATCTTTTTTGCTAGTATCTGGCCCCCAGTAAGGTCACCACATTCTCCTTCATGAACTTCCTTTGGGACTCGTTTTATCTCACTGTGGGAAATGCATCGGAATAAGGGGATCGAGAATCCCTTTCGATACATTATTCCATCCTGCATTACATATCGCGAAGCTTTGCGAATGAGTTGTCGTCTTTTTCTCTTTCTTTTGGGCAAGACCTCGTGTAGCAGGTATTGCATGAATGAGGTTATCCATAACTCCTTTTCGATTTCTGTTTCTAACACGAAATCTACTTCCATCTCATTTATACTCGGAGTAATGTAAGGTTTCGATGGGAACCAATCCCGTTTGCTGTGCATCGCCAGTACTTGCAAGTTTTGCCAATGAATCGGCTTCTCTATTATGTTCACATGGGACATGCGAAATATCGTGATATTCGAAATCTGCTAACAACTCTTAAACCCGAAGGTATGGGGCAAGTCTTTGCCCCTTTGCTTGATAGTCCTACCACATCTGGTACACCACCAATTGTGAGTCACAAAAGATCTCAACTAATTTTACTCCAAGTTCCTCGATAAGTTTCAAGCCAGCAATCAATGTTGCATACACGGCTTCGTTATTAATAACTAGGAAATTGAGCTTCAAAGCATAAAAAATTGATTGGTTTTCGAGAGTCACAAGAATTATACCAGCCTTGGAACAACGGTCGTTGGATTCCCCATCGGTGTATAGTTTCCATCGAATGGGGGGAATGACATTATGATTATTTGGTTCATTTGGTACGGTGAATTGTGCAATGAAGTCTGCTAGTGCTTGCCCTTATATGGCCTTTCGTGGTAGGTAGGTAATATCGAAATGACACAACTCAATATTCCATTTTAGCATCCTTCTAGAGGTTTCTAGTCGTTGGAGTACCTGTCGCAAGGGTTGATCGGTATAAACACTGATCGAGTGTACCTGAAAGTACGGTCGAAGCTTGCGTGATGCAATCACCAAACAGTAGGCCAGGTTATCAATTCTAGGATTATTTCTTCCTGCCCCCGTCATACGCTTGTTGAGATAGTACACCAGCTTTTGAACTCGTTCCTCCTTGCGAACCAATGCCGTACTGATGGCATGTTGAGGTACGACCAAGTATAAATGCAACACTTCATGGTTTACAGGCTTCGACAGCACCGGGGGACTTTCCAAATGCCTTAATAGAGCTCGGAATGCATCCTCACAGTTGGGCGTCCATTCGAAATTTCTCTTTCCTTTTTTTATTACATCGAAGAAGGGAATACACTTATCTGTGGCTCTAGATATGAATCGACTCAGCGCGACCACTTTTCCATTTAGGCTTTGTACTTACTTTACAGTTTTGCACACTTGTATGTTTCGAATAGCCAGAATCTTTTCTAGGTTAGCTTCAATTCCCCATGTATTAACAATGAAACCCAAAACTTCCCTGACGCAACGCCAAAGGAAAACTTTAGAGAATTGATTTTCATTCCATAATATCTGAGTATATCAAACTTTTTTGCCAAGTCTCGAATGTGGTCATTTGACTGTCGTGACTACACGAGCATGTCATCCGCATAGACTTCCATTGTTCTACCAATCTAGTCTTTAAACATCCGATTCACCATACGCTGATAAGCTGATCCCACATTTTTCAAGTTGACAGGCATCACTACATAGCAATACAGCCCAACATCTGTGATAAAACTAGTGTGTTCTTGGTCTGGAACGTGCATCGGGATTTGATTATATCCCGAGTATGTATCCATAATTGACAATAACTCGTGTCCTGCCATTGAGTCGAATAGCTGGTCAATTCTGAGGAAAGGCAAACTATCCTTAGGGGATGCTTTGTTCAGATCAGAGTAATCTATGTTGGTTCTCCATTTCCCATTATTTTTCTCACTATCACAGGGTTAGACACCCATTCAAGGTAGAGGGCGTCGTAGACGAAACCATTGGCTTTGAGTTTGCCACCTCACCAGACCTCTCCGGGTCCATGCCCCTCTTTTTTGCTTTACTGGTACGTACCATGGGTCTATGTTCAACATATAACTCGCAATGGCGGGAGAAATCCCGCACATATCAGAATGTCTCCAAGCGAAAACATCCAGATTCGCTCGGAGGAAATAAGTGAGATCCTTGGTCATCGAGGGGTTGAGTTGTGTTCCAACCTTAAGTACTCGTGATGAGTCATCTTGGCTAACTGACATGTCAATCCTTAGTTTAGACGGTGTTGCTTTTGCCTCCCTGGGTTCCTCATCATCATCTCTCGGATCTATTTCTTTATAGATCTGATCATGTTGCCCCAGCTAGGGCTCGGGCAGTACTTGTCAATTTTCAGTGATTCGAGTGCGGACGGAGCTGTCCACAACCTTTCCTTTCTCTCTTCGCTGGGCCTCTCTCAGCTCAGCCACATAACACGCAAGACCAGTCGCCTGATCACCATGCACAACACCAACTCCTTTGTCTGTCGGAAATTGCAATGTTAAACACCAAGGGGCGAAAGCTGCCTTAAACTCTGCCAATGCCGGTCGACCCAGAAACATGTTATATGGAGAATGACATCCAAACGATGAAATGTAGGATTCACACCCTCCTACGTTCACCTTGTCCAAGTTCAACAAGCAATTCAACAAAACCCACTGCATTAGTAGCTGCACCATTAAAGCCATGGATACGGGCTTTAGACAGTTTTAAATCCTTTGTCTCTATTTTCATTTGGTCATATGCTTTCTTGAAGATGATGTTAACAGAACTTCCACAATCAATCAATATTCTTTTAATGAATGCTGGCCAGATCATCATGGAGATGACCGTTGGGTCAACGGTAGGAGCCTCTACCTGATCAGCATCTCTACTCCTCAACACCATATCATCCATCATCATTCGCTGCTGTTTAGCCAGGGACCCATCTTCCGTATTTAAACAATATTCAAAATCTGTGTGCTTTAAGAAACCGCCATACCACTCCATCTCCTGACAATTCTTGTCTGCTGGGTGAGGCCCACCGACTACCGTGTTTATTATTAGTCTTCCTACAGTCCGAGCAGGTTCCTCAGGATAGCATGGAGCTTGCCCGCAACCGGGGTCTGATGCTCCATATTCGCCCTCCTGTGGATTCTTGGCAAATTCCTGCAACTTCTTCTATCAAATCAGATTTTCTACAACATCATGGAGGTGCCTACACTCCTCCATATTGTGCCCAAAAGTCTCACGAAAGTGACAATACTTCCCAGTCTGCTTTTGTTCCTCAGTGGACCCTTTTGGACGTGGCTTTCGATATTGAATATTAATATAAGTTGATAGGTAAATATTTTCTAGAGATGCATTCGGAGGAGTGTATACGTTGTAAGTCGGAATCCTTGGTTTCCATTTTCCTACTTCCCTTTTTGTGACGCCCCACCTCTATACCCACGCTAGCCAAGAACACTACGGTGTAGTGTTGTCAACTAGCACGGAGAATAAGGCTGTTGAGGAGCGACCATCCATGTGATTGCTTATCACACAGTGGCTATAAATAATCTTCGGAAACAAACATAGAAATAAGCATAACACAAATCAGTCACATACATCCATATCACAAAGGCGGAAGAAGATATGAATATATAACTAACACATGAAAGTGTACATCAGAGTAGTGGTCAAAAAGATCCACAATAATACAAAAGAATAGCAACACGTGCTATACAAAAGAATACAACTATGAGTCTATATCTCAAGTGTATACAACAAAAACTGCTAATCTAAATAGTTAGCCAAAAGTTAGAGTAGAAAATCCTGGGAAGAAGTCAAGCAGAAGCACCTGTAACATCTCGGTCTGACCCGAGTATTATTTAAGAAAATAATAAACGGATCAGTCTAGCTATAAATATCAGATGACATGGTATAAAATAAAAGATATGGCATAAACATAAAATATCCATACTGACATACTACTATAAGTATGCAAATGATGATCAACAGAAGATCAATCAATAAGAGATAAATCGATATCATAAGAATCTTCTCAAAGATCCAAAGAGGGCATCATACCCTAAACTTGTACTCATAAAAAGTCAATGACATAAATTCCATAAATTAACACAAGAAATCCAGAAATCACAGAAAAAGGGAAAGAGGCCTATCACATGACGGTCCGAAGACCATGGGGAGCTACCCTATATGGGTGAGTCGGAATCACCCAGATGAGGTCTAGGCTAACCAAAAAGCAAAAAGATATGTGTGAGTGGAATCACACAAATGGTGTCTATCCTAACCTCGCAACAAAAAGGTATGTGTGGGTGGAATCACACAAATGGTGTCTAGACTAACCTTGCGGACAAAGAGATATGTGTGAGTCGGAATCACACCCATGAGGTCTAGTCTAACCTTGCAAATAAAGAGACATCGCACAATTGCTAGTCTAAATCATAAAATGATCGTCATGATCAACGAGAAGTGTCAATTACACTAAGCCAGTAAATATAAAAGTTTATCTTCGTGTCCCATAACCACTTGCTTAACTTAAATATTTACGAACAAACTGTAAATCTTCACTAGAAAATTATCACAAGAGGTTCAATCGAACAAGTCCAAGAATTAACCGACGAAGTGAACGCAAGCGTTTCATACCACTTGTTTTACTAAGTCGTTTAATTAGATTTCTCATCCGAGTGAGGTAAAGGTTTGTATATACTAATAGATTGGAAAGCGGTTTAGGAAAAGAGCTTTGTATTAAAATAGTGTTGAAATCGTTTTGATGAAAGAGTTTTGATATTTACTACTAGTATTGAAACCTTCATATTTCTAAACTTGTTATCCCACCTTTTTAGCAAGGCTGTGATACCATAAAATCGACCGAGAAGCCAAAGATAGTTTGTCTCGAAGAATGGTCAACTCAGCATCTCAACAAAGCAAGTTCTGTTGAATGTTTTTTAGATAAGATCCCTTACAGAGGGGGGGTCCGGGGGGGGGGGGGGGGGCAACCCCCCAAGGCAGGGGTGCGGGGGAAACACCCCCGCTATGCGGTTCGACCTAGTGAAGACTTAAGTTAGAATAGGATCGAGCGACCTAGGGGTCTAAGGGGTCAAGCGACCCAGTGATTGCGACCTAGAGGTGTTCGCGAGTTAGCAGAAGCGAGCGACCTAACAGAGGCGAGCGACCTAAGGGACTCACGACCTAACAAGGTAATAAGGTCGGCCTAGTGAAACATGAGACCTAAAATGTACGCGACCTAATGCGACCGAGTGGTTTAAGGTCGGAGACGACCTACGACTTATAAAGGTTGAGCGACCTAGCGAGGCCCGCGACCTAACGACCTGATGGTGAAAAAGGCCGAGCGACCTAACGTGTGAACTAGCCGAACGCCTAAGGGATAAAAAGGCGAGCGACCTAACGTCTTAACAAGGCCGTGCGACCTAACGCTATAAGGCCAAGCGACCTAGATCCAAGCGAGCTAAGATTGAGGTAACGTTTCCAACAAAGGGAGCGACCTAACGACCTAAGGCCTAATGACCTACGACCAAGCGGCCCACGACCGACGACCTACGACCTAGCGGCCCACGACCTACGATCTACGACCTAATTCCGAGGCGAACGACCTAAAGCATGCGAACGAGTTTAAGGCCATAAACAAACTATTTGGTGACCGAGACTTTTCCACGCAAGCGACCTAGCATAGGCAGAACGACCTAAGTGCAGAATTTCACCAAAAACACTAAAAATTGGAGTTTTTCGCCAATCCAAACCAAATGCAAATGCACATGCTAAAGTGATGGGAATTCATTCCCAATAGTCCAAGATAGTTATAGACAAGAATGTGAGATAAAAATCTCACCTTTTCACCAAATTATGAAGGTAAAGCTAGAAGGTGAATGGAGAAGCAACTACAAGCTTGAATCCAATGTCTTTACTTTGATTTTGGAGTTGGATGTTGAATTTGCTAATAAACTTGGGCTTGGAATTTTAATTTCCCTTTCCACTCACCATTAATGCTAAAACTAGAGTTAGGTAGGAATTTATGAAGAGATGAGGAGAAGGGGTTGGAACTTAGGTTTAATAGGCTAAACCAACCCAAAGTCCAAAGCGGGAAAAGTTAGTGAAATTCCACTAACCCCAAACATATCAAAGTTTATACTTAAAAAGATTGTAAACGGCATTTCGAACTCAATGGAAGTGGTCTCGGGTCCTAATTTGACCGTTTGCAAAAGGTAGCTTTTCAGACCAATATTCGATTAACGACAAAATATTTAAATAAAATATTTAAATATAAAATCGATAAATATGCGGGTTGTTACACTTTTCTTTCTGGGATTTCCTCCTCTGGACCCTTTAGATTGCTCTGGCTTGTTCTGTATGTTGACCTGGACCTTCCCCGAGTTATCACTAGATTGTTTTACAGCAATGTTGCTCTTCACGGTCTCCTTCCCAGGCCCTGTTGCATTGTCTTGCCTCATCCACCTGGCTTCCTCTCTTCTTATGAATTGATGCGCCTTTGAATAAAAACGTTCTAGTGTAGTCGGAGGCTTTCCTGCCAGCCAATTTCCAAACTCCAAATCCGGATCTACCCCTCGCATGATAGCCATCAGAATGGCATGGTCATTTGGGTTGCTAACTTCGGTAGTCGCAAAGTCAAATCTTTGCAAGTGATCCTTTAGCGACTCCCGTGACGCCTGAATCACACTGGAAAAGGACATCACGTCTTTGGTACGAGTGGCATGAATATTGAAGTGTTCCAAAAGTTTCTTCACTAACTCATCAAAATTGGAAATAGACCGTGGAGGATGTCGGATGAACCACATGGTAGCAATTCCAGATAAAGTTATTGGGAAGAATCTACACTTAGTTGCATCATTTTCTCTAGCTGAATCCATCATCCATTCATATCTCATCACATGCCGTCAGGGATCTATCCTCCTTTCGTAGGCCGGAATAGTTGGCATGTTAAACTTCCTTGGGTACTCGGCTTGTAGAATAGTATCTGTGAATGGGGTATGACTCCTGGATATCCCTTAATCATCACTAGTCAAGCCTTGATTTTCTCTCATCAGCTGTCTGACCATAGCCGATAGGTCAGGGATATGTATGGAAGACAGCAGGTTGGAATCTGTCCTACGAGACTGTTCTGGTTGGTGTCTCCGCTGTTGGCGATCTACCAAATGTGTATCTAGGGGACCAGCATCATTAGGACCTTGGTGAGCCGCCCATCCATCTTGCACTCGTGCTCTCGATCATAAGTTTCATGTTCCAGCTTGGGTGTAATTTCCATGATGTGAGTAAGGGGCCATGGCTCCAGGTAGGGAACTTGGACAATCCCTGGTTGATCGATCAACAACATCTTCTTGCGTTGTCTCAGCTCTACGGTGTCTACGCCTAGGAGGTTCATCGGGCGAAGTAGAGCTGTCTGATGAAGAGTAAGAAGCAGGGACTCCTCCAGCATTCTGATGTTGTTATTGAGTAAGCTGAGTCATGAGGTTGGCGTTAGCTTGAATCTGTTCGTTAAGTTGTCTCCTTCTTTCCATGAGTTCTCTCATCAGCTCGTTGAACTCTATTCTAGTGACAACTTCCATTTGGTTTTGGGCAGTGGCGGTCCCTGCGCCTAGATTAACTTGTTGATTGTTGGGTCCTACTTGTTGGACACCAGTAGTCTCGTTGACGTCCATGTTGTGTGAGGCTGATCTTGTACGAGGACTTCCCATTGTAGAGTTATTGGCAGGAACTCTGAGTAGAATCAATGAACTTCCTGTGAATGACTTGGATCTCCTTCAGGGGATTTCTTCAATCCAGTAGCTACAAAGTAGATCCTAATAACCTGAGAATGCATTCTCGGTGGAAGCACCAAAATGTTAGCATCAAAATTGGTCACTAACACCCAAAGAAAGATTTGTGTAAAGAGGTTAATGAAGATAGAAAATTAAAATAGAGGAATATATGGATAATTAATTGCAAAAACTAGAACACTAGATTTATAGTGGTTCGACATAACTGCCTATAAAAATTTTAGCACCAAAATTGGTCACTAACACCCAAAGAAAGATTTGGGTAGAGAGATTAATGAAGATAGAAAATTAAAATAGAGGAATATATGCAGAATTAGTTGCAAAAACTAGAACACCAGATTTATAGTGGTTCAGCGTAACTGCCTACGTCTACTTTGAGTTTAATCTTTATTGCTTTTTCAGATAATTGAATACAGATACAATCCATGCACCAACAACTTGAATGCAAGTTCTAACTGAAAAGGAATGAGTCTTCAAAATGGCAGAGTCTCCCCGGTTTTCTCCAAAAAAGGTCCCTCTTCACTGCGCCCCTGCCCCTCTATTTATAGGCAAAGATAGGCTGGACTTCCTTCACGGGCCCAGGGTCAAGGTATCTCGGTCCATAGTAGGTGACTTCTACGCATCGAGCCAGGCGTACCGAACGAGACAGGCTGATCGAGAAATGCCGGTCAAGAAATGCCGACCCACCATGTCTGGTCGATTATCTAGTGACTCGATGTAAACCCTTTAGGGACCCGAAACAAATAGCGTGTTGACTCAAAGCGAAGTCATGTCGATCGCCTCGCTTTGTTGTAGGCCTGATAACTTACCAACTTCTCTAGAATGTATCGAGCAATGTATGCCGAAACTTCAACACCGAGCAACATGTGTCCGTGCTTCCTCGACTGAACCACCCATGCCAAGCCGTCCTTCCCCAAGCATCCAGACCGAACCATATCACCTTTAACTTCACTGGCCGAACGGTGATTGCCGAATGACGTTGCCAAACGAAGTTAGCCAAGTGGTATTGGCCGAGTGATGCTGCCAAACGATGTTACCGAACGGTATTGGCCGAAAGATATTGCCAAACGGTGGATGCCGAGCGGCTTTTGTTAAAACATATAGAACAAATGGCATACAGTACACTATCCAGACCAAGCAGCGAATCCTACACCGAACAATAATTGACCGAACGATGAACTTCCACCTTAAGCCGAGCCATACATATGAAATTCATAACAACATTCTTCTTTGGTCGAACGATATACATCCCATTCACTCCGGCCGAGCCATGCATCTGGGTAACAATACCAGTTAACTGAATTCAAAATTTTAAAGATTTAAAAATCATTTAATTTAACCATTCAGTGCCCGTATAAAATTTTCTACCCTATAGTCAAGCGATGCAGATATTTATCATTTCAATCAGCAATTTAAAATTTTACGAGTATATATAATTTCAACCCACAATCCCAAAATTTAATTTCAAATACATGAAATCGTTCTAGTCTATCATTTCAGCCCATAATGATTTCTCCCTAATCTATCAGATCGTTTGGGTATGTACCATTTAAACCCATAAGGAACTTGTAGTGTTATAACAATGTAAATATAACATCAAAACATCTAATATCAACATTCAAACATCCATCACAATCATCATCCACATCACCAATAAATAACAACAATTTACTGATCATCAATAACGTGTATTAACTGCAACTTAAAAGTCAATATTAAATTAAATTCAATAAAAGTCAAATTTAACTAAAATGATAACTTAAATATACCAAACATCAACCAATCAATTTTTAATCACATCATAAATTTAATTTAACTAACATAAGATTATTTAGTAGTTGTGAGTGGGTTAAAACACTCACATTCGATTTGTCCTCGACTTAAAATCCAAAAATTAGCCTAAAATTTGACAGTCTCAAAATGTAGCTAAATTGGTTTTTAAATTTATAGAATTTCGATATGAGCCCAACAGAGAAAGTCGTGCATGAATCCAAGCTCGTATGCAAAATGTATCAACGTTAGAAGATTGAATTTTTTTGACTTTGGGTCTTACTTCGAGTCGCCGCCTCAAATACCCGGGATTGCTCTGAATTTTTGTCAAAATGACCCGAGACTGAGTCATTTGCTTCCTGACACGAAGTCACTGCAGTCGCCTTTAGAACTCGAAGCACGCCCTGATCCGCCTTGTTTTGCATGGAACTCTCTCTGACTCGAAGTTGCTGCATGGTTTTCCCTGTGGAACTCGAAGCGAACCTATTCCGGACTCGAAATAATCCTGGAGCAATTGTCTTTTTTTAAAAATTAGGTTTTGGAATTTGGAATTTAGGTTTGAGAAAGAGGAAGAAGATGTATGTGACGACCCAGAATTTTTAAGCAATTTAAATTGGAATATTTAATTAATTTTTAATATTTGGAAGGTTAATTTTAACTCTAATTCAAATATCACAGTTTATTTGATAATTAAATTATTGAATTAAATAGTTTGGAGTTGGATAAAATATTGAATCTGGAATTTTAAGCTAGTTAAAAATAATTTGAAGGCTTATAAATTTTATATTGATAATACTGAGGATAATAGAAGTTGTAAAATTGAATTTAACACCGATTTGTTCAATTTTGAAATTTTATAGTTTAAACTGAATTTAAAAATAGCCTTCCGAGACACAGTCTTGGAATTCGACGAAACCAGTTTCATTAGATCCGTAATATTAAGTTATTACCGGATTTCAAATTTCGTAGCTTTCGGAATTATTGTGTGATCGTACGAGATTAAAACGCCCAGAAAATAATTATCAATTTAATTTAAACATCTCTATCAATCTAATCACAGCCGAATCTTCCTGAAGCAAGCCGACCTAGCAAATCTAATCCTGTCCCTTTTCTATGAACACGCACATTTTCTTGTTCCCCCTTCTCTTTCCTTTCATTCTTCCGAGAGAAGCCTACTTGTTACAAATAAAAACTAATATATATCAACGCGTTCCATTATTTTAAAAACAAACAAACAAGATATTTTTTTTCCCTCCACCATTCATGAATAAGACGACAATTTCTCCTTCGTTCGGCCAAATTGAAACTCAAAATTCACGTTCTTCCTCAACTCAAATTTGCGAAAATAAATTGAAGTATGGCCGCCCCTTCCAGATTTAAATCCATGAATTCATTTGATTGAAAGGGCCGCTACTTCCATTCCTTCTATCGATCTCGTTCGTATCCAATTGAAGAATAGTGGCACGCGAGTTCATGGATGATGTCGAGCTTGGAAACAGGAGCAGAGGTTCGTGGACGCGGCGTGGTCCTAGCAAGTATGGCCGAGGGTTTCGAATCCAGCTAGGGTTTTCGTTCGCGAAGAGGCAATCTGGCGAGCGACCGATGGAGGGGGAAGACGAGATTCGCGGCGTGGGTATTTGGCTGAATTAGGGACGAAGCTGGCTAGGGTGGGTTGTGCGATGCGAGCAGGGATTCGCGATAGGTGGTCGCGATTCGATTAGAGTGTGGTCGACCCGCCGTAGACGTGGGAAACTATAGGCAGTGAGGTATTCAAACTCATCTTTTCTAATTAAATTTTGATTCAATAAATTTGAATTTACAGTAAGTTTAAACTATTGATTTCAAACAGAGTTTTTATTTTTTCTATGTTTCTTATGTTTGAACTCCTAAATAAATTGTTGGTTATTATTACACTGATCGAAAATTACAATAGGGTTTTAAACAGTGTTTTAAAAATCAAAATCGGCTGTGTAATTGTATATACATATGTAAAACAACAAGGTATATTATTTTGCTTATAATTACTAACCCGTTGTAATCATATATGGGTTTAAGAAGAAAAAATATGCAAAGTATAAAACAGTTAATTTTTGTAGTAAGAATATAGGATTTGTTTTTAATTAGGTGTATGTGTATATAAAAGTTAAAGGAATTAGATTTACAGTAAAGTGTAAATTGTATATGGACTGTCGATTTTTGTTTTAATTAATTTAAATTGAATGAGATATACAAATTTAAATCTATATATATAAAGTTAAAACATAAAACTTTTTGGAAACATACAGATATGCATATATAGTTAAAATTTAATAAATTGTTGACTAATTCAAATATTTATAAATTATATTAGTATTTTATCCTATTAGTATTTCCAGAAGAAATGAGTTGATGATTAAACAATTTTAATTAACTTATTCAAGTACGGGGTTACCAAGGATAATTTGTTAAAGAAATTTTGGTTTAAAAATCTAAAATTAAATTATAAGTTAATTTAATAAGTAAATGTTAGTCAATTATTAGATTAATTCAAGTATTAATAAAAACATCTAATGTTTGTTCAAGGTCTGAAATCATGGAAAATAAGTCGGGATGGTTTGGATTGCAAATCGATATGCAAAGGTGAGTTAATCTCACTCAGTTAGATTTAAATTTAAATGATTAAATTTAAATAATTGTTTGAATGGTTGAAATTGATTGATGTGCTATAGTATGGTATATTCTGGAATTGACATATTATTGTGCTAACGTCTGTGGATGCAGGGAAAACAGGTTGGAGGGATCCAACTGGATCCCTCAACATTTATTATTTAATATTCTCTGTTGTGATTCCTTGATATTATATGATGAATATATTGCAATATTGAATGTTATGATTTGATTGGATATATTTGGGCATAATGGATTGCCAAGAATATATATCAATTGAGTTTGGGAAAGAAAATAAAGGAAATAAAGTTGTAACGAAATAATCTTAGGAAATTTGATAAAATTAGAATGAATTGAAATGAAATAGAAGTATGCTAAATACTAATAAATAATTTTGAGTATGGAAAAGAATAAGAATTTTGAATAGACAGAAAATTAATGAGTTATAACTTAAGTGATAACAATCAAGGAAATAAAGAATTATGATAAAATTTAAAGTCTAAATTTTTTTAAAAGGGTTAAGAAGTAATCTGAAAAATCTAAAACTTGTATTTCCAGTTAAAGTATGTTAAATAATAAGTAAGAAATAAAATTTGAAATTAATGGTTTTTGAGATAAAATAGAGTAAATTTGAAATCAATTTGTAAATTGATTCAGGTGTTTGAAATTGAAATTTTCAAGAAGAATGTGGAAGGAAGTATATTTCCCTGGATAGCCAAGTACGTTTTAAAAGAAAATTTTAAATATAAGATAAAAGTTTTAATATGGTCTTAAAAAGCATATTTTAGAAAATTTATTATTTATGAATGTTTAAAGTTCTTAAGTAAATATTTTTCAAATCTACTATTGAAATAACTAATTAAAGGTGACTTAGTATTTTATATTTAAACGTGAAAACCTAGTTTTATATTTTATAAAGTAACCTTATTATTAAAAATCATATAGTATGTATTTTTAGTAAATTATTGAAGTAGTTCTAACTTAAACGTTTAAAAGTATATTTAAAGTAAATTGTTTTTAAATTATTTTAAAAATATAAGTTTTGTGCTTGGCGATTCCAGTGGAAATAGAAACTAATTGGGAAATTGATTCTGAGAAAGGAAGATAGTTTTGAAACTGATTTCAAAAGGGTTTGGAAAGTGGAAATATATCTTGTGAAGATATTTTTGGGATTAATAAATAATTTGAGAAATTATTAATTGTTGGATGGATGATTGTGAATATTAATTGATAGTGAAATCACCGACTATCAATATTGGCCAAATGCGCTGATCGTTTCGAAGAGATCGGGATCGAGATTTATTTCTAGAAAACCACTTCGATCCGGTTTGTACGTTTCGTGCGAAAAACGTGTTCGAAGTTGAAGATGGAGCAGTGAAGTGCAAGGGCTAGTCGCTACTAATCCTGAGGATATTGCCAAAATGGATGTAGTAGGAGTGGTGCCTTTGGTTCTGTTCAAGCCCGGGACAGACTTGTATGGATGAATGCTTGCGAAACATCGTCAAGCGGGCGATGGCATTCTAAGTGAAACGTTCTAAAAGGTAACGCTTAGCCTCAAGCCTCATCAAATGGGAATGACTGAAAATCAGGGGATATGCAGCAAGGTTAGGTGGGTCATGCCCAAGCAGGACAAGATATTTCCCCTGTCTAGATGTCTATTTTTATATATTTCGGCTTAGTGGGTGGTTGGTCGCGCCAACCAGGGGTTTATCTTGTTCGGGACTGTTCAGTAAGGAATGGTTCCGGCCTTGTGTTGCAGGGTATGAAGGGAGTAATCCTCGGTACTATGATCTAGACCACGTACTGTGGCAGGTGGTACCCCAGTGCCTAGTCATTAGTTGGAATCCATCTTCCCTACGAGCCTTGTACGAGTATTGTTTGTATTACCCACTCTGTGGCTAGTAGTTGTAATTTAATAATGTAACAATTTCGGCTATTTTATAAGTATTTGTATATAGACCCTATTATAATATCAGAGGATTTCTATAAAAAGTGTTTTAGCTATCGTAAGGTAAAAACCCGACATGTTTATTTGTGGCGTGGTCTTACGAGATGCTTTTGTTTTCAAAGGATTTTGAAACTTTAATAATCAATTGGGTGTGATTTTCTCACGCTGGTATTCCAGACTGACTCGGGTGTTATTTAACTGTAATGCTCGGGTCAGACCGAGTATTATAGGATACAGGATATGATGCTGTGGAGCTCAAGAGACGAGCTGGTTGATGATACGTACTCACGTACTTGTATATATATATTATTCCGTTGTTGAGTTGCTGTGTATCCATTGTATATTATTGATGTGAGTTGTGACTGATGTACTCTGGTGATGTAATGTATGTAAACAGATATATTTGATTTTGAGTAAAGATTATTTACTATCTATTATATTTTATTCCGCTGCGATGGTTAGATTCTGATGTTGATTTTGTTTTCTCTTCCTCTACCTCTTCTTCTTTAAACCAAATGGTTCGTATTTCTGTGCAACTTGAGTTGATTTAGGTAGAATAATGTTGACTCAAGGGGTACGGATTTGCGGGTTGTTACATTTGGTATCAGAGCTTTGGTTGGTGATAACCTTGGCTCTGGTGGGAATTACTCATAGAATAGAGTCCATAGTGCTCTAGAATGAGTTTGAGAGTATTAATAGTATGAGCGCGTATTTGTTAGTGAATAAAAAGTTGTTTTATATTGTGTTGTTTTATCGGTTGAGTGTTTATAGATTCTGGTCGATATGTGGGACGCCATGTTATCGATAGGGATTTCTAAACTCTTAAACAAGATAAACCGACACAGTAATGTTTTAAATAGGGCAAATGGAATAATTTTACCCAAATTATTTTTGTATATAAAGAAAATAATTTTCTTAAATCATTATAGTATATATGGATGCTTGGTTGATAGGAAGTGATAATATGTAATTATTATCATTATGGTATGAGAATTGAATAAGAAACTGAAATGATAACCAAAGATTAAGGAATAAATTAATAAAGTAAATGAATGAAATTTGTAAAGGTGATTCATAATTGAATAAAGGATTGAAATCATAATTAAGAACTTAAGAAACAAATTCATAAACAAATGAAATTGTTAAGTATAAATTATAAATGTAAATTATAGGGTGATTAATGATTAAAATAAGATAAAATTCCAAGGTAATGTTTAAATATAAATTTAAAGAATTTGGAGTTTGGGAAACAAATTGGAAATTTAAGTTTCCTTTGGATTAGAAGATGTTTTCTGGAAGTTCCAGAATAATGCTTTGATGGATTTCAAATTTGGGGTTTTGGGAAAATTTTTGAGTTAGATTTGAACTCTGGGGAGTTTGGAATTTTTGAAAGGATTTTAGTAAGAGAATAAAAGCATTGAACTCTTTTGGTCGCTAGAAAATAATTTCGGTGATGACTGCAGCTTCATCGATGTTCATTGTCGAGTTTCCAGAAGAGAAATTGCTACCAAATTGTTTTGAATCGAAATTGTTTGCAAATGATAGATTTGGTTTTAGTAATGCAAGGAATTTTGGATATATGATTTCAAAGGGAAGTTTGAAATGTTAAAAGACTGTTTAAACTCTGAAATCTTAACTAAGAATGTTTATGACATATAATAAGTTTGATAACTTGAAAATTTGGAATTAGTTGAAATAAAATTCAACTTGAAAGAGATGTATTAAAAGAAGTAGGAATCGAAATAAGATAGTAAACCAATACAATAGACTGAATTAATAATGAATTGTGTGAATTTATATGGAATGGGAAATTTGTCAGGATGGACTAAAAATAATTAATGTTTGAAAATAAAATTTATTGGTCAAATAATGAATTGGTGAGTGAATAAATGGATCAACTATTGTACTTACAAAGTGAAGTTGATATTAATAAGAACAAATTAGAAATTTTAATCCGGGAATTAAAAATTTAACTTAAGTAAATGAAAGTGAAGGAAATATATTTGAATTTAACTTGAGATGAGTTAAATAAAATTGAAAATTGAAATTTAATAAAATTGGATATAAAGTTGGAAGGCCAAATGATTATAATTCTGAAATGAAAATTTATACCTTAAGCTAGCAAGTGTTATATATATAATCTGGAATTTGGTTAAAGATGAAATGATTCAATGAGCAATGTAAGCTTTTAAATAAATAAGTTTTGAACACATATTGAGAAATAAAATTTAGTTAAATTTGGATTGAATTGAATCAAAAGTCAGTTGTGTCATGAATGTTGTTAAGTGGAATTAAATCCTTGCTTAGCAAAATTCAGAAGAGAATGGTTTAGCTAGATTTAATTGGAGTTAAGCTAAATAATTTGGGTTGAAATAAATTCAGTCGAGTTATAGATATTATTGAATGGAATAAAAATTCTACTCAAACAAATAGATGTAAACAATCCAAACTTGGGATATAAAATAAGACTGAACTCACGGAAATCAAAAAAATGATTGTCAAGATAAATGAAAAAGAAAATCAAGTATGGAATTATAAACTGGTTGTGATGTTGAATAAAATTTGAATTGGGTTAAAATGGATATGGTGTGAAATATAGACAAATCCACTGCAAGCATAAATTGAATGACCTTAGTATGAATGAATTCAACAACGAATTGTTGATGTAAATTAAAATTTAAAATGGATAAAGGAATAAACTAATCAATTAAATTAATGGAAGGGTTGGAATTTGATTAAAAAAAAATCAAATCAAAGATTGTGAATAAGCAATAGAGTTTGGAATTAGAGCTTGAGTTATAAATAGAATTTCAACATGGAATTGTATATGAATTAAATATGAATTGAAGTTGTATGGAATTGGATTAAAATAAAAATGATTTGAGATGAAAATAAATCCAATTCGAGTATGGATAAATTAAAAATGAGAATGGACTTAAGTTATTAAATGGGAGTGAATTGAAGTAAATTAACTTAAGTTTAAAGTTAATAGAAGTTGGTTGAATAGAATAAACTTAAGTTATTGGGTGTAATAGTTGAAGAAAATAAATAACTTAAGTAAATTATGAGATGGTTATTGGATGTCGGGTTTAATAACATGGTTTGAGATCAAATTTTTAGATATGAAAATTTAAGCAATGAAAATGCAATGAAAAGTTTGTGAATAAGTTAAAAATGGGAATGCGACTATATGGTTTCGAAATAAGCTAGATTGGAATGGAATCTATATACATTGAGTTGGAATCAATGTAAATTGGATTATAAAGCTTATGTTATTATTTATTCACATAAATATTGTCGAATTGCTTTAGAAAATTTGTCGTTCGTCGTAGACGGAAGTAAACAAATTATATGAATCAACAGCAGTTTAATAAATTGATGTTGGCATCAATTGGAATGAATATGCGTTTGTTTTGCTTAGAATGAATTAAATATAAGCGAGTAAGTTGTAAATCGCTTAAACTGAATGAAAAGGTTTGGGAATTGGTTGTAATCAATGGTAGTAAGTGTCGGAACCTTGCATATATGTTTATGGAAATTATATAACATGCTTTATATGTAAAATCTATGTGTTCGCTATTGAAAGTAATTGAAATGTTAATAAATTGCATATATTTAGTACTAACATTTTCAAATTGAGTAAGTACAGCTTCAGGGAAGCCGCTTGGCTGGATTTGCGCGCAAAATGCAATTTAAGTAAGCCGCTTGCTTAAAAATGCTAAATAAAGGTACGCTTACGCAAAAAATTCAAAATAGGAGATATGAACTGCATATATTGATATATATTGTGATTTCCGGCCTGAGGCCGATGTATATATATATCTGTGTATCCTGCGATATCGCAGAAGTCCCTCCGTACAAAGGAGACTCTGCCAAAATTTACCGTAAATTTTGGGAGTTAGAATTATTTTTAAAAAAATTCACTAACGGCAAATGATTTAAAATTAGTAAGCAAATAGATTTAAAATTAAATATAGAAATCTAATTTAAAAGTGTGAATGTAACGTAAAGTGAAATCGAAGAAATTGTTTGGAGAAACTTAAGGAAGAAAAATTTACAATTAAACTTTTTATTTGAAATTTTAAATAAATTAGTAAGCAGAATTAATAAAAGGAAATGGTTAATCACATGTAGTTGAGACAAGGCGAATACAATTCTATATTCAAAACCAAAAGACTAAATTGAATTCTTAGTTGGAGATTGATACTGCAAATATATATTAGGTTAATATTTGAAAGAATAAGTATTGACATTGGTAAGGAATTCAATAAAATGTATTTTTGAGATATTGTGATTGGATATTAGTGCTAAGCAGGATATGCAGGTATTATAAAGGGAAAGGAAATTGATATTTTTATTTCGAAAGATAAATTTGAAATGCTCGACTAAAAGGTATGTGTTTAAATTTCTATATGAAATTGATTGGGTTTTTGGATCGAGCCACATGGCTTTTTGTTTTCCTTTTGGATTTGGGAACCCGTAGAGCCATTTTTGTAGCAGTACCGAGCTAGCCGCGCAAAGGGGACGCTGGCGAAATTTTTCGAAAATATAGGGAGTTAGAAAATTTTTGAGAAATTTTGACAATTTATGACTTGGTTTTAAATTGTAATTTGAATGGTTAAATAAGTAAAGTTGTTTGAAAACTAGGGAGAGTTTGGGAAGTTAGTTAGAAGAGTAATGAGTCTTCTATAAAAAGATAATTGGTAGGAAGTTGGATTGTTAGTTTTGGGAAAAGTAAATGGGCATTAGATCATTCTTCCTAACTAGTAATTTCGGGGACGAAATTCTTTTAAGGGGGGAGGAATGTGACGACCCGGAAATTTTAAGCAATTTAAATTGGAATATTTAATTAATTTTAAATATTTGGAAGGTTAATTTTAACTCGAATTCAAATATCACAATTTATTTGATAATTAAATTATTGAATTAAATAGTTTGGAGTTGGATAAAATATTGAATCTAGAATTTTAAGCTGGTTAAAAATAATTTGAAGGCTTATAAATTTTATATTAATAATATTGAGGATAATTGAAGTTGTAAAATTGAATTTAACACCGATTTGTTCAATTTTGAAATTTTATAGTTTAAATTGAATTTAAACATAGCCTTTCGAGATACAGTCTTGGAATTCGATGAAACCAGTTTCATTAGATCCGTAATATTAAGTTATTACCGGATTTCAAATTTCGTAGATTTCGGAATTATTGTGTGATCGTACGAGATTAAAACGCACAGACAATAATTATCAATTTAATTTAAACATCTCTATCAATCTAATCACAGTCGAATCTTCCTGAAGCAAGCCGACCTAGCAAATCTAATCCTGTCCCTTTTCTATGAACACGCACATTTTCTTGTTCCCCCTTCTCTTTCCTTTCATTCTTCCGAGAGAAGCCTGCTTGTTACAAATAAAAACTAATATATATCAACGCGTTCCATTATTTTAAAAACAAACAAACAAGTTATTTTTTTTCCTCCTCCATTCATGAATAAGACGACAATTTCTCCTTCTTTCGGCCAAATTGAAACTCGAAATTCACGTTCTTCCTCAACTCAAATTTGCGAAAATAAATTGAAGTATGGTCGCCCCTTCCAGATTTAAATCCACGAATTCATTCGATTGAAAGGGCCGCTACTTCCATTCATTTTATCGATCTCGTTCGTATCCAATTGAAGAATAGTGGCTTGCGAGTTCGTGGATGATGTCGAGCTTGGAAACAGGAGCAGAGGTTCGTGGACGCGGCGTGGTCCTAGCAAGTATGGCCGAGGGTTTCGAATCCAGCTAGGGTTTTCGTTCGCGAAGAGGCGATGTGGCGTGCGACCAATGGAGGGGGAAGACGAGATTTGCGGCGTGGGTATTTGGCTGAATTAGGGACGAAGCTGGCTAGGGTGGGTTGTGCGATGCGAGCAGGGATTCGCGATAGGTGGTCGCGATTCGATTAGAGTGTGGTCGACCCGCCGTAGACGTGGGAAACTATAGGCAGTGAGGTATTCGAACTCATCTTTTCTAATTAAATTTTGATTCAATAAATTTGAATTTACAGTAAGTTTAAACTATTGATTTCAAACAGAGTTTTTATTTTTTTTATGTTTCTTATGTTTGAACTCCTAAATAAATTGTTGTTTATTATTACACTGATCGAAAATTACAATAGGGTTTTAAACAGTGTTTTAAAAATCAAAATCGGCTGTGTAATTGTATATACATATGTAAAACAACAACGTATATTATTTTGCTTATAATTACTAACCCGATTCATATATGGGTTTAAGAAGAAAAAATATGCAAAGTATAAAACAGTTAATTTTTGTAGTAAGAATATAGGATTTGTTTTTAATTAGGTGTATGTGTATATAAAAGTTAAAGGAATTAGATTTACAGTAAAGTGTAAAGTGTATACGGACTGTCGATTTTTGTTTTAATTAATTTAAATTGAATGAGATATACAAATTTAAATCTATATATATAAAGTTAAAACATAAAACTTTTGGGAAACATACAGATATGCATATATAGTTAAAATTTAATAAATTGTTGACTAATTCAAATATTTATAAATTATATTAGTATTTTATCCTATTAGTATTTCCAGAAGAAACGAGTTGATGATTAAACTATTTTAATTAACTTATTCAAGTACGGGGTTACCAAGGATAATTTGTTAAAGAAATTTTGGTTTAAAAATCTAAAATTAAATTATAAGTTAAATTTAATAAGTAAATGTTAGTCAATTATTAGATTAATTCAAGTATTAATAAAAACATCTAATGTTTGTTCAAGGTCTGAAATCATGGAAAATAAGTCGGGATGGTTTGGATTGCAAATCGATATACAAAGGTGAGTTAATCTCACTCAGTTGATTTAAATTTAAATGATTAAATTTAAATAATTGTTTGAATGGTTGAAATTGATTGATGTGCTATAGTGTGGTATATTCTGGAATTGACATATTATTGTGCTAACTTCTGTGGATGCAGGGAAAACAGGTTGGAGGGATCCAACTGGATCCCTCAACATTTATTATTTAATATTCTCTGTTGTGATTCCATGATATTATGTGATGAATATATAGGAATATTGAATGTTATGATTTGATTGGATATATTTGGGTATAATGGATTACAAGAATATATATCAATTGAGTTTTGGAAAGAAAATAAAGGAAATAAAGTTGTAAACGAAATAATCTTAGGAAATTTGATAAAATTAGAATGAATTGAAATGAAATAGAAGTATGCTAAATACTAATAAATAATTTTGAGTATGGAAAAGAATAAGAATTTTGAATAGACAGAAAATTAATGAGTTATAACTTAAGTGATAACAATCAAGGAAATAAAGAATTATGTTAACATTTAAAGTCTAAATTTATTTAAAAGGGTTAAGAAGTAATCTGAAAAATCTAAAACTTGTATTTTCAGTTAAAGTATGTTAAATAATAAGTAAGAAATAAAATTTGAAATTAATGGTTTTTGAGATAAAATAGAGTAAATTTGAAATCAATTTGTAAATTGATTCAGGTGTTTGAAATTGAAATTTTCAAGAAGAATGTGGAAGGAAGTATGTTTCCCTGGATAGCCAAGTACGTTTTAAAAGAAAATTTTAAATATAAGATAAAAGTTTTAATATTGTCTTAAAAATCATATTTTAGAAAATTTATTATTTATGAATGTTTAAAATTCTTAAGTAAATATTTTTCAAATCTATTATTAAAATAACTAATTAAAGGTGACTTAGTATTTTATATTTAAACGTGAAAACCTAGTTTTATATTTTATAAATTAACCTTATTATTAAAAATCATATAGTATGTATTTTTAGTAAATTATTGAAGTAGTTCTAACTTAAACGTTTAAAAGTATATTTAAAGTAAATTGTTTTTAAATTATTTTAAAAATCTAAGTTTTGTGCTTGGCGATTCCAGTGGAAATAGAAACTAATTGGGAAATTGATTCTGAGAAAGGAAGATAGTTTTGAAACTGTTTTCAAAAGGGTTTGGAAAGTGGAAATATATCTTGTGAAGATATTTTTGGGATTAATAAATAATTTGAGAAATTATTTATTGTTGGATGGATGATTGTGAATATTAATTGATAGTTAAATCACCGACTATCAATATTGGCCAAATGCGCTGATCGTTTCGAAGAGACCGGGATCGAGATTTATTTCTCGAAAACCACTTTGATCCGGTTTGTACGTTTCGTGCGAAAAACGTGTTCGAAGTCGAAGATGGAGTAGTGAAGTGCTAGGGCTAGTCGCTACTAATCCTGAGGATATTGCCAAAATGGATGTAGTAGGAGTGGTGCCTTCGGTTCTGTTCGAGCCCGGGACGGACTTGTATGGATGAATGCTTGCGAAACATCGTCAGGCGGGCGATGGCATTCTAAGTGAAACGTTCTAAAAGGTAACGCTTAGCCTCAAGCCTCATCAAATGGGAATGACTGAAAATCAGGGGATATGCAGCAAGGTTAGGTGGGTCATGCCCAAGCAAGACAAGATATTTCCCCTGTCTAGATGTCCCTTTTTATATATTTCGGCTTAGTGGGTGGTTGGTCGCGCCAACCACGGGGTTTATCTTGTTCGGGACTGTTCAGTAAGGAATGGTTCCGGCCTTGTGTTGCAGGGGATGAAGGGAGTAATCCTCGGTACTGTGATCTAGACCACGTACTGTGACAGGTGGTACCCCAGTGCCTAGTCATTAGTTGGAATCCATCTTCCCTACGAGCCTTGTACGAGTATTGTTTGTATTACCCACTCTGTGGCTAGTAGCTGGAATTTAATAATGTAACAATTTCGCCTATTTTATAAGTATTTGTATATAGACCCTATTATAATATCAGAGGATTTCTATAAAAAGTGTTTTAGCTATCGTAAGGTAAAAACCCGACATGTTTATTTGTGGCGTGGTCTTACGAGATGCTTTTTTTTTCAAAGGATTTTGAAACTTTAATAATCAATTGGGTGTGATTTTCTCACGCTGGTATTCCAGACTGACTCGGGTGTTATTTAACTGTAATGCTCGGGTCAGACCGAGTATTATAGGATACAGGATATGATGCTGTGGAGCTCAAGAGACGAGCTGGTTGACGATACGTACTCACGTACTTGTATATATATATTATTCCGCTGTTGAGTTGTTGTGTATCCATTGTATATTATTGATGTGAGCTGTGACTGATGTACTCTGGTGATGTAATGTATGTAAACAGATATATTTGATTTTGAGTAAAGATTATTTACTATCTATTATATTTTATTCCGCTGCGATGGTTAGATTCTGTTGTTGATTTTGTTTTCTCTTCCTCTTCTTCTTTAAACCAAATGGTTCGTATTTCTGTGCAACTTGAGTTGATTTAGGTAGAATAATGTTGACTCAAGGGGTAAGGATTTGCGGGTCGTTACAATGTACGTACAGAAATAATAAAATGAGAAACAACTTGGGTTTATAACAGCCTATATATAGGCAGGGTTGGATCGAAACGACTACGCGGCCTAAAAAGCCTGTTCTGACCCTGAAACGAAAATAGGTCATCCCATATATCAAAATGGATGTTTTGGTATTTTTAAGTTCAATGGAATAGGTTTCATGTCCTGATTTCATCGTATGAAGAAGTTAGCTTTTAAAATCATGTTATTTCAATTGAATTGATTTCTAGGTGTTTCAAGTCCATATGATCAAATGACAAGTCCAATCGCTACGAAACTTGAAATCGTACAATAATTCACCGTTACGGATCCGATGAAACTAGTTTCGTCGAAATTTGAGAAAGTAGCCAAAATGGCTATTTTTACATTAATTAAATAAATTATCATTAAATAGATTAGATCACCTTTTTAATTTCAAATTTAATAACTAATAATTTTCATCATTTTTTATTTCTTAAACAATTACAATAATTTAAAACAAATTTACATATCAATCCAGTGTTAAATATTACACTGATTAGAGGGTTCAATTTCAACTGTAATTAAATCCAACTAATTATAATTTAATTACAATGAATTTATTCAATTTGATTTAAATCTTTTTATTCAATCAACATTACTTTATGGACCTAGTTAACATTGGTTTACATCATATCGCATTAATATTCCAGAATTATCATCTTTTACCATATTAGTAGAAATGTTTCAATTATTTAGAATCTTTGTCAATTTTCACATTAATTACAGTTTAAAATCCCAATAAATTAATTTATCTTGGTTTCACTCCTTTTTAATAAATCAATTATTAGCTTATGAACGTAACCGACATTTCTGTACATCTTGTTGCGTTCAGCTTTTCCAGTTATAATCTTAACTACCTATTTTATGTAACATTTAATTTAATTTAATTTAATTATAATTGGTTAAATAAATTGGTAACAAATAATAATGTCCACTATTTCTATATTAATCACATTTGTATTTTTGTTGTATACACACAAATTGTAACATTCCTGAAATATTAGCCAAAATAATTCAATAATTAAATTGATTTTGAATTTAAACTATGAATTTAATTGTGAATTAATTTGAGATTTCCAAAATAAACTTAAAATTTTAGATTATAAATAGAAATTTGGTGGAAATTTAAGGATAATTTTATTTGAGATGAATATGCACTATAATTTGAATAAATATGTATATATTTATAAATTTGGATTTTAAAACCACATAATTTTATACTAGTAGAAATTTGGTAATATTTCTTTTGAAAATTTTATTTTGAATTAGATATAAATGATTTAAAACTAAGCTTAAAAAAATAATATTGGTTTAAAAAGTAATATTATAAAATTGATATAAATAAATAAAAAATTTACAAAAGCTATTTCAGAATTTTAATTCAACCATATTATGTACCTTTTTATTTGATTTGATAAAAAGATTTAAAATACATCTTCTTCTGGAAAAAAAAAATATAGTTGTATATTACCAAAATTTAAAATGTAAAAATATTTACAAATGTTAGAAATATGAAAATATAAATAATACAAATCACTTCCATATTTACAAATCAATAATTTAAAAGAGGTAGAACATGAAAATATATATATTACATATGTATATGTACAAACAATGTAATCATACCTTTAGATCTTACATGTTTATATACATACAAATAGCATCATTTCTTTTGTTTAAAATAATGAAATTAAAAAAAAAAATACAAGAAACTTCACATCTTCCCATATGCCATCATATAGTATCTTAGAAAATCTGAAAAAAATAGTAGAAAAAAGATTTGGCTTCACATCTTTCAAAGCCATAAAGCTGTTCAAAACATAAGATGAGAAAAAAAAACAATTCAGTTTGAACTCAAAACAAAAGAAAAACCCAAAATCTTCATTCTCAGACCATACAAACTGCATTTTTCAAATCTGCATACATTTGCATTCATGTTAAAATCTGAAACCCAAACAAACCTTCAACTCCTCTTTCCAAAAATTGCAAATCTGCATCAAACAATCCAACTCCTCTTCTTCAAAATACAAGCCTGCACATCAATTTAAAGCCTGCATGTATAAATCAAAAAGCCCTGCAATTTCAAGATTGAGGCTCTGCATTTCAAAGGCCAGCATGCATTCATTTTTAAACCCTGGAACATGCATGTATGAATCAAGAAGCTCTGCATTTCTTTGCATCTGCAAATTGCAAGCAAGGCCTGCATGCATCAAGTAGAAGCTGCATGTTTTTAAAAAGCATTCAAGCCTGCATTTCATAAATCTGGAACAAGAAGCTAGAAGCCTGCATGTTGTAAACTGAAGCATTATGAAGCAAGCATCATTTTTTAAAGGCAGGGGTCTGCATTTTTAAGAGCATTCAAGCCTGCATTTTCATAATTTGGAACCTGCATTTGAATGGGCATTCAAGCTTCTGCATGATCAATCTGGACAGTGCATGCTCTGCATTTTGGCAAATAAGGTGAGTAACTTATCCTTTAAAAAAATTAAGTAGGTGAAAGTTGTTGCATGCTTTTATTTAGAAATGACTTAACATTTGAATTTGTTGTTTATATGTGTACATAGGATACATTCTGTTATGTTCTGGCTATCTACAATATAGGTTCTAGTAGATAGAAAAATCCTTTCCTTTTGATTGTTTGCTGTTATGTTTAATCTGTGAATGAAACTTGCTTATATCAAATATAGTAAGCATTAAACAAAATTATATGAGTTAAAATCAAATTTTGTTTTACTTGATAATAATATAACAGAGTAAAGATTTATATCAAGTGAAATTTAAATTATAGGAATTCATGTTTTAAATTAGTATATTAAATCATCAAACAAAATAGAATTTTTTAAAAGTAAAATTACAGTTCTTATTGCTTTAACCAGAAAGCAATTCAAACTCTACTGTATTTTATATTTGAACAAGATCAGTTGATTCTTGTATTTGAATTGGATGAATTTTTTTTCTGGTGATAGTTTATCTATCACCAATCACAAGAAAACTATTGAATTGATTTGCAATTCAAAATTGAGATTGAAATTTGGAAATTACTGTGATGAACCCTAGTTTATTTGGGATACTGTTTTGTGGTCGATTTTGTACTCCTCATTGCATCGAGTTCGAAGCTGTTTTGGGAAATGATGGATGGTGTAGTGATGAAGCTAACACCAGAGTTTGGGTGTTAATGATGGTCGAGAAGTGGAGGAATCGACGTTGTCAGGTTTTAGGTGGTATTGGGTACAGGCTGTTACAGGTTGTAGTTAAAAAAACTTGAATTCAAATTCAAGATTGATCTCAGGGGATCTGGGGTTTTGAAGTTGTAGTGTGGTCTCCGATAGTTAGGAGATGGTCGGAGATGAAGATTAGAGGTGGCTGGAGATGGATGAAGGTTACACAGGGGTGTGTGCATGTTTGAGATGGTGGTGGGTTTGTGATGTTGTTGGTTGCAGGGATTTATGCCTCGGGTAGGTCTCGGGTTAATTGGGGAAAAACTCGAAGAAAGTGGGTTACTGACTCGAAGTAGAATATCGGCATCTCGGGTTTGTGTCATGTTCAGGTTTAACAAACAGACTTGTTCTGTTTTAAGAATTTTTAAGGTAAAGTTTAAGTATAAATTTAGAAATTTGAACCTAGGATTAAACTTGAATCTAAAATGAATTCAAATTTTTTTGAATTCTTATTTTATAATTGTTTAAATGCAGAAATTCAAATTTTGGTTTGGAATTAAAATAAAAAGAAAGGGGAACATGAGCCTGTTTCCAGTTTTTTTAAGGTTTGAATTAAATGCAAACTACAATCTAACTTAGGTTTTTGAAACTCAATTCAAATATGAATTCAAATAAGTTGAATTCTGTTCTTCTGAAATTATTTAATTTCAGGAAAATTCAAAGTTTGATTTTCTTTTTATAAAACAGAAAACTGTTTCTGTTTTTAAATGTAAGAGGTAAGTTTAAATTTTTGAATGGAGATTTAAACTGAGTTTAAGTTGAAGTTTGAATATGAATTCAAATGCTGATGGTTTGAAATTTGAAACCATTTAAGTTTTTAAATTCAAATTTGATTTTAACTCTCAAGTATAAAATGCATTGTTGTTTTGCATATTGAATTGGAAAGTTAAGTATTTAATTTAGAAATTCAAATTGAATTCAAAACTGAGTTTTTAAATCTGGATTTAAAATTTAGATTTCAGTTTTTAAATAAAGATTTAAATTTAAATTGCTTTCAAATGATTTACATTTGAATTGAAGGTGAAATTGTAGGAAGAGTTTTAAAGAGTTTAAACTAAATTGAAAATGGAAGTTATATTTCAGTTTTGAGATTTTAAAGCAATTTTTGAATTTATTTGAATTTAAGTTGAATTGAAATCTAAATTGTTTTAAACTTATTAATAAAGTATATGTTTCTTTTAAACATATAAGATTAAGTTGTGTATTGTTTTAAACTCTTATTTAAGACAAATTTGAGTCTTGAGTTTAAAGAAAATGTTAAATGGAATTTAATGTAAATTTAAAAACATTTTGTTTTTAAATGCATAATTTAAATAAGGAATGTTTATCTAAAGATAAAGAAAAGTTTAATGATTTGTAATTCATTTATTTATTAAGGTAGTACAAATGGATAATTAATATAATTAATTAATTAAGAAATGGATAATTAATTAAAGTAATTAAGGGTTTTAATTTGATTAATTAAAGTTTAAGATTAATTTTTCTTAGAATAATTAATTTGTAATTAAGAAATCATTAATTGAATGATATTAGATTTTAAATTAATTGAAGATTTATTAATTGAATAAATATGGATAGTTATTTAATTAGGAATAATAAATGAAAGTAATCATGTAGGTAATAAATTTAAAACCACCCAGTTTATTCATCTTAATTGTAGATGCTGATTGTTATTGAATGTTGTGTGATGGATTGATATATTTGGTATGTGATGTGATGCTATGTGATACTTTGTGCTGAACTGCTATATTTGTGATAAATATACTTTCGTATGTATATGAAACCCTTTGACCCGTAAAACGACATTTGAATTTCGATGCGACAGGGAGTCGGATTCTAGCTGGTTATCCGAAACCCACATCGAATCATATTAGTGAATTTTTGTGATTGATAATTTACTTTATCTATGAATCTGTGAATATAGATAAGCGCTATGGGTTATACCGCTTATCTTTATGATTTAATCTGTGATGATGATGTTGTGCACTATTGTGTTGAACCCCTAGACCACACTTATACACACACAAATATGGATTGCACGTGGAAATGGGTTAAGTCACAGATTTTGAAATTGTTTTAAAATTTGAATTTTAGAATCCAAAATAGTTTTGGAATTAGAATTGAAGCTTTTGAAAAAAAATGAATTTCAAAAATAAAAGTTATTTTGAATAACTCGATTGAGTTTTGAAATTTTAAATAATTTGAGTTAAATTTGAATTCAATAATTGAATTGAATTCTATAATTTGGGAACTAGGGTTTAAAAAGTTATCCAACTTATAAATGGGTTTATATGGGTTTTTAAACCATTTTAAAAGGGTGATGTTTTGGAATTTAAATTTAACCTAAGATTTCAACTTGTATAAATCGGACTTTTCTGAAACGAAAACTGTCGTTTCTAAATAATAGAAGCTTTCATATAAGAAATGGATTTCCAATGTATGTTAAAAGGAATTCAAGTTTTGAAATGAAAATGGTATTCCAAGTTATAAATAAATCTTTGGAACGGGTTTTTGAAAGCTATAAATTAAATCTTTAATTTAAAGATTTATTGAGTTAATCCAATTGGAAATGGAAGTTGTTTTGAAATCTATGAATAGATCTTTGTGAAACTAGGTGAAACTTTGTGAAATAAATCTTTTTGTTTAAAGATTCAAAATGGTAATTTGTTTAACCATTGAAAGAAAAGTTTTGGATTTTATAAGTTGTGACTTAACTAAAATCCCATATCCATATATTTTAAAATATGGCGCTCATTATTCGGTTTAGCTAGGGGAGGACCTTGTGTCATATAGCCCATTCCGAATAGTGATACGACGTTATGGATAGCAATTGAAGACCGGTGGTGAAGACCGGATATTTCCGAAAACAAAAGGGTAACTCGTCGATTGTCTCTGCACTGGCTGATCCCCGGTATAGAGATCTTCATATGTGATGGGAAGTCCGGACGTGATTAGGGATTATCCGAATTTGCAAGGGCTTCTTCGGAAGTGCCTTCGGTTCTGTTCGAACCCGGAACAGACTTGTATGGTTGTATGTCCGACATTACACTTTGAGATGTTAACTGATTTCTATCAAATACATTTCTGCTTGGTGGCGGAGAATTTATTCTCTCAGCTTAACACCCTTCTCTGAGACGTACGAGCTCAGAGGTTATGTAGTTGATATTTATCAGTGATATTCCCAATTTGGTAATGTGGCATGCTGAGTGCTGCTGTGTGATGATCATTGGTTGATCATTTGTGATATGATCATTTGTTTTATCATTTATCTTTGTGATCATTGCTTTGGTCATCTGTTGACCCGAAGCATGGCTTTGTGCCAAAGCGTAGCTTTGTGGACGAGACTGCATCAGGACCTCACTCCCCGGAAATGGTCGAAACAGGAAAGATGCGGCAAGGTTATGAGGGTCGCTCCCTTTAGGGTGTGTCATTCCCTTCTGGTAAAGGGTGGTATCAGGTATGGAGCCCTGGTATTTAACCTATGTGGTTGCTCAAATCTCATTTACTGTGTGGTTGTTGCTTTGAGGCGCCTCGGATAAAGGTCCCAAAGGACCGGGGGATGGCATATTCGTGTAGTAGTTACCTAGTTACAGAGGTAACCCGGCCTTGTGTTGGCAGAGATCTAACCGTAACGTTAGTTCTCGGGACGTCCCGCCAGAGGCGATCCCATTGACAGTAGGAAGTTCCTTAGCCTGACCATTTGTTGGAAATCCAATCAAAACAATACGAGCCTTGTACGGTTTTAGTTGTATTACCTGCCATTCACTTATGGTGGTCACCACTGTTTGGATGGTAGCTATAGTAGGCATAGTTCGGAATGTCTATGCTGGCTAGGATTTATATTGTACTTTCGAAATGGTTTTCTGCACTATGCACTAGTAATAATATCAAAGAAAACTTTCTCGTATTAAGCATATTTGACTGTCATAAGGAGAAATCTCCTCCAATTCTGCGTTTGCATTGTGTGTGTGGCGGGAGGCCTTATGGTAGTTTCATTTTCCAAAAAGCATTACGGATATATTTTAAATTCCTTGTTGCTTGTTTTTAAAGACCAAATGTTTTTGTTTGCTCATACCAGTCCCACGACTGACCTGGAGTTTATTGTTCCTTTCCTAAACTCTGGGTGCCCACTATTTCCCACACGGGCAGTCTAGAGTTGGGGTTTTCAGATAATCTATAGTAGGTGTAGATCCGATAGCTTTCAGCCTTAGGATTTGGCAATCGCATATTGGATCGAGTTGCTTCTCTTCATCTTGATTTGGGAGTTCTCGCTATTTCTGGATTGATGCCTTGGAGATGGAGTTACAGCTGGAGTTCTTTCTTGAAGCTACATTGGAGATTTTGTTCCGCTGCTAGTGTTATCTTTTATTTCCGCTGCTATTCTTTGTATCTCTGATAATGTTGATATTCATTGTATTATCTGTTGTTCCATTCTATTGTATTCTGTTGTATCAGTTATTGTATCAAATGTTGTATATGAAATATATTATTCATTTCTTCCGCTGTGTTATTTACTTAATGTGTTATAAGCTCCGGCGACTCGAATTTGAACGGTCGAATCTGCGGCATTCGAGTACAATGTAAAGTATGGATGTCGATTTTCGAACGCGAAAAATTCGAATCGTTACATTTGGTATCAGAGCTGATGGTTAAAACCTTAGCTCAGGAGTATAACACATTAAGTAACTCATTAGAGATAGGGTGAAGTAAACCCTAGAATGAGTATATCCCTGAGATATCCGTTCGAATACCTCAGTAAATTCTCTTACTATCCACTGATAATGAGTATGAGTGCGAGAAGAGAACGAGATAGGGGACAGGGGAGTACCACTATAAATGGTCAATACCCTGCAACGGTGGGAATATCTTTTCTCTATCAATCTCCTTTGATTCGATTTCGAATTCTTTTGATTGCTTCGTAGCTGCTCTAGAAAGAAGTTTCGGTGTGATGATGGCCATACGTATTGTTGTAGGAAATTCTTACTTCGTATCTTCATCGGTTTCTTATCAGCTTTTCGATCTAAACTCTAATGAATTTGAAATTGAAAATATTAAATAAATTGGAAATTTTAAATTAGTAAATTGGTTAACTAATATGAAGATTTGATCCATCTATCTATTCTCTGGGATCCGATATAGTCTACGAACGATTAGTTATCTCTTCGAACTAGTCAATGCCCTTGCATATTCGTAGACCGATGGACCCAAATATCTTGTGTAGTATTATATGAGATTGTTCTCATATCTATTGTTGATATTCTTATTTGGTAATCCAAATGCAGAAAAGTTAATCGGCCTGATTTATGAGTCGATTATCTATCCTTGTGTATCTATCCATCATTGGTTGTCTTCCTACTTTCAAATTTCGAGGACGAAATTTCTTAAGGAGGGGAATCTGTAACATTCCTGAAATATTAGCCAAAATAATTCAATAATTAAATTGATTTTGAATTTAAACTGTAAATTTAATTGTGAATTAATTTGAGATTTCCAAAATAAACTTAAAATTTTAGATTATAAACAGAAATTTGGTGGGAATTTAAGGATAATTTTATTTGAGATGAATATGCACTATAATTTGAATAAATATGTATATATTTATAAATTTGGATTTTAAAACCACATAATTTTATACTAGTAGAAATTTGGTAATATTTCTTTTGAAAATTTTATTTTGAATTAGATATAAATGATTTAAAACTAAGCTTAAAAAAATAATATTGGTTTAAAAAGTAATATTATAAAATTGATATAAATAAATAAATAATTTACAAAATCTATTTCAGAATTTTAATTCAACCATATTATGTACCTTTTTATTTGATTTGATAAAAAGATTTAAAATACATCTTCTTCTGGAAAAAAAAAAATATAGTTGTATATTCCCAAAATTTAAAATGTAAAAATATTTACAAATGTTAGAAATATGAAAATATAAATAATACAAATCACTTCCATATTTACAAATCAATAATTTAAAAGAGGTAGAACATGAAAATATATATATTACATATGTATATGTACAAACAATGTAATCATACCTTTAGATCTTACATGTTTATATACATACAAATAGCATCATTTCTTTTGTTTAAAATAATGAAATTAAAAAAAAAAATACAAGAAACTTCACATCTTCCCATATGCCATCATATAGTATCTTAGAAAATCTGAAAAAAATAGTAGAAAAAAGATTTGGCTTCACATCTTTCAAAGCCATAAAGCTGTTCAAAACATAAGATGAGAAAAAAAAAACAATTCAGTTTGAACTCAAAACAAAAGAAAAACCCAAAATCTTCATTCTCAGACCATACAAACTGCATTTTTCAAATCTGCATACATTTGCATTCATGTTAAAATCTGAAACCCAAACAAACCTTCAACTCCTCTTTCCAAAAATTGCAAATCTGCATCAAACAATCCAACTCCTCTTCTTCAAAATACAAGCCTGCACATCAATTTAAAGCCTGCATGTATAAATCAAAAAGCCCTGCAATTTCAAGATTGAGGCTCTGCATTTCAAAGGCCAGCATGCATTCATTTTTAAACCCTGGAACATGCATGTATGAATCAAGAAGCTCTGCATTTCTTTGCATCTGCAAATTGCAAGCAAGGCCTGCATGCATCAAGTAGAAGCTGCATGTTTTTAAAAAGCATTCAAGCCTGCATTTCATAAATCTGGAACAAGAAGCTAGAAGCCTGCATGTTGTAAACTGAAGCATTATGAAGCAAGCATCATTTTTTAAAGGCAGGGGTCTGCATTTTTAAGAGCATTCAAGCCTGCATTTTCATAATTTGGAACCTGCATTTGAATGGGCATTCAAGCTTCTGCATGATCAATCTGGACAGTGCATGCTCTGCATTTTGGCAAATAAGGTGAGTAACTTATCCTTTAAAAAAATTAAGTAGGTGAAAGTTGTTGCATGCTTTTATTTAGAAATGACTTAACATTTGAATTTGTTGTTTATATGTGTATATAGGATACATTCTGTTATGTTCTGGCTATCTACAATATAGGTTCTAGTTGATAGAAAAATCCTTTCCTTTTGATTGTTTGCTGTTATGTTTAATCTGTGAATGAAACTTGCTTATATCAAATATAGTAAGCATTAAACAAAATTATATGAGTTAAAATCAAATTTTGTTTTACTTGATAATAATATAACAGAGTAAAGATTTATATCAAGTGAAATTTAAATTATAGGAATTCATGTTTTAAGTTAGTATATTAAATCATCAAACAAAATAGAATTTTTTAAAAGTAAAATTACAGTTCTTATTGCTTTAACCAGAAAGCAATTCAAACTCTACTGTATTTTATATTTGAACAAGATCAGTTGATTCTTGTATTTGAATTGGATGAATTTTTTTTCTGGTGATAGTTTATCTATCACCAATCACAAGAAAACTATTGAATTGATTTGCAATTCAAAATTGAGATTGAAATTTGGAAATTACTGTGATGAACCCTAGTTTATTTGGGATACTGTTTTGTGGTCGATTTTGTACTCCTCATTGCATCGAGTTCGAAGCTGTTTTGGGAAATGATGGATGGTGTAGTGATGAAGCTAACACCAGAGTTTGGGTGTTAATGATAGTCGAGAAGTGGAGGAATCGACGTTGTCAGGTTTTAGGTGGTATTGGGTACAGGCTGTTACAGGTTGTAGTTAAAAAAACTTGAATTCAAATTCAAGATTGATCTCAGGGGATCTGGGGTTTTGAAGTTGTAGTGTGGTCTCCGATAGTTAGGAGATGGTCGGAGATGAAGATTAGAGGTGGCTGGAGATGGATGAAGGTTACACAGGGGTGTGTGCATGTTTGAGATGGTGGTGGGTTTGTGATGTTGTTGGTTGCAGGGATTTATGCCTCGGGTAGGTCTCGGGTTAATTGGGGAAAAACTCGAAGAAAGTGGGTTACTGACTCGAAGTAGAATATCGGCATCTCGGGTTTGTGTCATGTTCAGGTTTAACAAACAGACTTGTTCTGTTTTAAGAATTTTTAAGGTAAAGTTTAAGTATAAATTTAGAAATTTGAACCTAGGATTAAACTTGAATCTAAAATGAATTCAAATTTGTTTGAATTCTTATTTTATAATTGTTTAAATGCAGAAATTCAAATTTTGGTTTGGAATTAAAATAAAAAGAAAGGGGAACATGAGCCTGTTTCCAGTTTTTTTAAGGTTTGAATTAAATGCAAACTACAATCTAACTTAGGTTTTTGAAACTCAATTCAAATATGAATTCAAATAAGTTGAATTCTGTTCTTCTGAAATTATTTAATTTCAGGAAAATTCAAAGTTTGATTTTCTTTTTATAAAACAGAAAACTGTTTCTGTTTTTAAATGTAAGAGGTAAGTTTAAATTTTTGAATGGAGATTTAAACTGAGTTTAAGTTGAAGTTTGAATATGAATTCAAATGCTGATGGTTTGAAATTTGAAACCATTTAAGTTTTTAAATTCAAATTTGATTTTAACTCTCAAGTATAAAATGCATTGTTGTTTTGCATATTGAATTGGAAAGTTAAGTATTTAATTTAGAAATTCAAATTGAATTCAAAACTGAGTTTTTAAATCTGGATTTAAAATTTAGATTTCAGTTTTTAAATAAAGATTTAAATTTAAATTGCTTTCAAATGATTTACATTTGAATTGAAGGTGAAATTGTAGGAAGAGTTTTAAAGAGTTTAAACTAAATTGAAAATGGAAGTTATATTTCAGTTTTGAGATTTTAAAGCAATTTTTGAATTTATTTGAATTTAAGTTGAATTGAAATCTAAATTGTTTTAAACTTATTAATAAAGTATATGTTTCTTTTAAACATATAAGATTAAGTTGTGTATTGTTTTAAACTCTTATTTAAGACAAATTTGAGTCTTGAGTTTAAAGAAAATGTTAAATGGAATTTAATGTAAATTTAAAAACATTTTGTTTTTAAATGCATAATTTAAATAAGGAATGTTTATCTAAAGATAAAGAAAAGTTTAATGATTTGTAATTCATTTATTTATTAAGGTAGTACAAATGGATAATTAATATAATTAATTAATTAAGAAATGGATAATTAATTAAAGTAATTAAGGGTTTTAATTTGATTAATTAAAGTTTAAGATTAATTTTTCTTAGAATAATTAATTTGTAATTAAGAAATCATTAATTGAATGATATTAGATTTTAAATTAATTGAAGATTTATTAATTGAATAAATATGGATAGTTATTTAATTAGGAATAATAAATGAAAGTAATCATGTAGGTAATAAATTTAAAACCACCCAGTTTATTCATCTTAATTGTAGATGCTGATTGTTATTGAATGTTGTGTGATGGATTGATATATTTGGTATGTGATGTGATGCTATGTGATACTTTGTGCTGAACTGCTATATTTGTGATAAATATACTTTCGTATGTATATGAAACCCTTTGACCCGTAAAACGACATTTGAATTTCGATGCGACAGGGAGTCGGATTCTAGCTGGTTATCCGAAACCCACATCGAATCATATTAGTGAATTTTTGTGATTGATAATTTACTTTATCTATGAATCTGTGAATATAGATAAGCGCTATGGGTTATACCGCTTATCTTTATGATTTAATCTGTGATGATGATGTTGTGCACTATTGTGTTGAACCCCTAGACCACACTTATACACACACAAATATGGATTGCACGTGGAAATGGGTTAAGTCACAGATTTTGAAATTGTTTTAAAATTTGAATTTTAGAATCCAAAATAGTTTTGGAATTAGAATTGAAGCTTTTGAAAAAAAATGAATTTCAAAAATAAAAGTTATTTTGAATAACTCGATTGAGTTTTGAAATTTTAAATAATTTGAGTTAAATTTGAATTCAATAATTGAATTGAATTCTATAATTTGGGAACTAGGGTTTAAAAAGTTATCCAACTTATAAATGGGTTTATATGGGTTTTTAAACCATTTTAAAAGGGTGATGTTTTGGAATTTAAATTTAACCTAAGATTTCAACTTGTATAAATCGGACTTTTCTGAAACGAAAACTGTCGTTTCTAAATAATAGAAGCTTTCATATAAGAAATGGATTTCCAATGTATGTTAAAAGGAATTCAAGTTTTGAAATGAAAATGGTATTCCAAGTTATAAATAAATCTTTGGAACGGGTTTTTGAAAGCTATAAATTAAATCTTTAATTTAAAGATTTACTGAGTTAATCCAATTGGAAATGGAAGTTGTTTTGAAATCTATGAATAGATCTTTGTGAAACTAGGTGAAACTTTGTGAAATAAATCTTTTTGTTTAAAGATTCAAAATGGTAATTTGTTTAACCATTGAAAGAAAAGTTTTGGATTTTATAAGTTGTGACTTAACTAAAATCCCATATCCATATATTTTAAAATATGGCGCTCATTATTCGGTTTAGCTGGGGGAGGACCTTGTGTCATATAGCCCATTTCGAATAGTGATACGACGTTATGGATAGCAATTGAAGACCGGTGGTGAAGACCGGATATTTCCGAAAACAAAAGGGTAACTCGTCGATTGTCTCTGCACTGGCTGATCCCCGGTATAGAGATCTTCATATGTGATGGGAAGTCCGGACGTGATTAGGGATTATCCGAATTTGCAAGGGCTTCTTCGGAAGTGCCTTCGGTTCTGTTCGAACCCGGAACAGACTTGTATGGTTGTATGTCCGACATTACACTTTGAGATGTTAACTGATTTCTATCAAATACATTTCTGCTTGGTGGCGGAGAATTTATTCTCTCAGCTTAACACCCTTCTCTGAGACGTACGAGCTCAGAGGTTATGTAGTTGATATTTATCAGTGATATTCCCAATTTGGTAATGTGGCATGCTGAGTGCTGCTGTGTGATGATCATTGGTTGATCATTTGTGATATGATCATTTGTTTTATCATTTATCTTTGTGATCATTGCTTTGGTCATCTGTTGACCCGAAGCATGGCTTTGTGCCAAAGCGTAGCTTGAGACTGCATCAGGACCTCACTCCCCGGAAATGGTCGAAACAGGAAAGATGCGGCAAGGTTATGAGGGTCGCTCCCTTTAGGGTGTGTCATTCCCTTCTGGTAAAGGGTGGTATCAGGTATGGAGCCCTGGTATTTAACCTATGTGGTTGCTCCAATCTCATTTACTGTGTGGTTGTTGCTTTGAGGCGCCTCGGATAAAGGTCCCAAAGGACCGGGGGATGGCATATTCGTGTAGTAGTTACCTAGATACAGAGGTAACCCGGCCTTGTGTTGGCAGAGATCTAACCGTAACGCTAGTTCTCGGGACGTCCCGCCAGAGGCGATCCCATTGACAGTAGGAAGTTTCTTAGCCTGACCATTTGTTGGAAATCCAATCAAAACAATACGAGCCTTGTACGGTTTTAGTTGTATTACCTGCCATTCACTTATGGTGGTCACCACTGTTTGGATGGTAGCTATAGTAGGCATAGTTCGGAATGTCTATGCTGGCTAGGATTTATATTGTACTTTCGAAATGGTTTTCTGCACTATGCACTAGTAATAATATCAAAGAAAACTTTCTCGTATTAAGCATATTTGACTGTCATAAGGAGAAATCTCCTCCAATTCTGCGTTTGCATTGTGTGTGTGGCGGGAGGCCTTATGGTAGTTTCATTTTCCAAAAAGCATTACGGATATATTTTAAATTCCTTGTTGCTTGTTTTTAAAGACCAAATGTTTTTGTTTGCTCATACCAGTCCCACGACTGACCTGGAGTTTATTGTTCCTTTCCTAAACTCTGGGTGCCCACTATTTCCCACACGGGCAGTCTAGAGTTGGGGTTTTCAGATAATCTATAGTAGGTGTAGATCCGATAGCTTTCAGCCTTAGGATTTGGCAATCGCATATTGGATCGAGTTGCTTCTCTTCATCTTGATTTGGGAGTTCTCGCTATTTCTGGATTGATGCCTTGGAGATGGAGTTACAGCTGGAGTTCTTTCTTGAAGCTACATTGGAGATTTTGTTCCGCTGCTAGTGTTATCTTTTATTTCCGCTGCTATTCTTTGTATCTCTGATAATGTTGATATTCATTGTATTATCTGTTGTTCCATTCTATTGTATTCTGTTGTATCAGTTATTGTATCAAATGCTGTATATGAAATATATTATTCATTTCTTCCGCTGTGTTATTTACTTAATGTGTTATAAGCTCCGGCGACTCGAATTTGAACGGTCGAATCTGCGGCATTCGAGTACAATGTAAAGTATGGATGTCGATTTTCGAACGCGAAAAATTCGAATCGTTACACAAATGTTATAGTTATTTACACAACGCTGATTTTATCAATTACAACTTATTGCATACCATTTCATTAATTAATCAAAAATTAAAATTATCAATTACTCTTTAATCCAATTATCAATTAATATACATTATAACAATAAATTTGCAGTCTTTAATTAATTATAAATTTTTAATCATTTTGATTAATTGGAGTTACATATAAAGCAGTTATCAATTACCTTAAATTAATACTATTACATTTCATTCTAGTTACATTCTTACTATTAAATCATAAATTTTTATTCCTTCCAAAATTAAATCACAAAGCCTTATTAAATTAACTATTCACATCCTTTACTATTCAATTTTTTTTCCTTCCTTTTTTTGTCATACAATGAACATTTTCTTTAATCTACATTCATTACTTACAAAATTTCATTTCTCATTTATACATAAATGCTATTTTCAATTTCTTTACATCCATGTACTTACATGGTCAATTTTTTTTCAATTATTTGGAATAAACAATGAATTCATTAACTTAAGCATTGCATACTTTTTATTTCAGTTTACTTCAGATTTATTATTTGCTTTGATTTCCCTTTTAACATCAATATTCATTTGTGAAACAACTCAAACTTAGATTTTTATTCTTTTCCTTTTCGCATTTATTCCTTTCATATATAATCTTCACTTTTACTATTTCACTTTTACTTTATAAATGACTTCAAACATTACTTAAGTTTATAATCAGTTAATTAAAGTATTCACGTTTCTATTTAATATAATTATTAGCATTTCAAACTATTAACTTAAGTTTATAACAATTTATAATACCAAAATTCTTATTTATAGAAGTAATTCCATTGAACACTTTCAAACTTGTATAATATTCTATTACATATTCTTTTTAACATTTCAACTTTTAACATTTTGGTAAGTTACATGTATTGTTTTAAGAATGCAATTGAATATCACACAAGTTTATCTTATTCATTTAGTAGATAATTGTTCAATAGTTACATCTTCATAATTTTCATATCTATAGTTACAGATTTTCAATTTCTTATATATTTCATCAATCACTTAACATCAATTTCTTAATTTCACATTTTATAAGTTTCTGATTATTAAAATAGTTAATGTTACATTTCATTATAATAATTGAAATTTCCAATTTGTATAAAACTTAAGAACTAAATACCGAGTTCTTTTTCAATCATTTTAAAATAATATATATATACACCTTTTATATATCAAAATCATATTTAGAAAATTTTAAGATTTGTTATCAAAACAAATGTGTAGTAAAATTACTATAGTGGTCTTCCCACTTTGAAATTCGAAAATGAATGCCGATGATGCATGCACTCATCACTGAAATTATTTCCGAATGACAGAGAGGAGAGTACAAAACTTATTTCCTTTAAAATTACTTTAAACATCCCTTATAAATCATATTGAAATATTTATATCAGGAAATACTTCCAAATAATACTAATATTGTATTCCAAAATCCTACGATAGAAAATTCCAAAATCCCGGAGCTTAAATTCTAAATTTCCAATTGATATTCATTTTATTTGTAAAATTTATTTTGCAACCAATTTTTATGAATTTCAATTCCTAATAAACAATTATATCACATCTAACCATATTGTTTATAAAATTATTCTTAATATACAAAATATAATACTAGGAAAAATTATTTCATTTACCTATATTTCAAAACAATATTGTGTTGGTCTGCCCTATTAAGTGTATAGAAATCTCTATCGATGCCATAGCGTCCTATGTACCGACCGGAATTTATAAAAACAAAATAGAACAAATTAACACAATACAAAACCTTTTATACACTAACAAATACGCTCTCTCATATATACACTCAACGACTCAACCACAGCTCACCAAATGGCAGTCGCCCACATATTAGCCACCTTTCCTCCACCACTGCCTGGACATCACAACATCCAGATCCACTATGTCACCACGTCCACTGACAGCCTTCAGCCATCCCCTATTTCCCACCATAAAATCCTTCTATCCACCATCGAATGCCTACCCATGTCAATGCCTCACCCCCTCACCTTTGTCGGTCACCTTCTCTAACATCGACTTCCTTTCCCCTCTCCTGCTTGTGTTTGCTTGCCACTCTCCTGCTTGTGTTTGCTTGCCACTCTCCTCGTCCCAGCCTTGGCTGCATCACTACTTTTCCGCCACAACTCCATTGCCAAGTCAGTCGTGCTACACCACTGCCACATATTGCTTGAGAATATTTTGCCTGAGGATATATATGTGTTGGGGTGTTGTTTATATATATTTGATATTTTGAAAGGTAATATATTTGTTTTATTAAATATTGATTTTAAATTATTATATATATATATATATATTACGGCTGACGTTATACTGTTTTTTATATAATGTGTATATATGTATATATATTTACATATTGGGTTTATATATATTATTTGAAGTGTAAATTTCTTGGAGAGTAAGTACATATAACAGTAGTATATATATATTAATATACATATCATATATTACTTTTAAGAAATGATTTCATGTACTGTAAATATAATATAATATATGTATTTTAAATATATGTGTTAAATTTAACAATGATCTTGAAATATATATAGATTTTGATTTTGATATATGTATATACGTTTAAATTTAATATTGATTTTCAAATATATATATTGTATATTAAAGATTTTTTTACGTATTTGAATTTTAGACTTTAAAATATATAGCTATATATATTTTTTCATCAATCTTTTGTCCTTCTTGACTTACTTTCACAATATCGAATTTGTCGCGGCAATTCCTAGCTTGTCGCTGTTTCGATAGTTCATGTCTGTATCCACAAACGTGTTTGTGTCGTCCTCTTGTTTCTGTAACCTCGAAAAGTGAGCAATCAATCACGATTAACATCCTTTAAGTTACTGGTATTTTAGTTGACATTTCACTTGAGTTAAATTTGCTGATATAAGAATATTAATCTTGACTCGAGTGTTTTGTGTTTTTCTTTATGCTCGGGTCAGACTGGGTGTCACTGCATTTGAGACTCATCTTTGTGGTTTGGAGCTTCGCTTGAAGATCGGTCTTTGTTTATTCAACTAATTTATTCCAGTTGTTTTGTTAAGACTTTTTCATTGGCATTTGTATTGGTAACTTCTATATATTCGAGATCTATTGTGTTTTACTTTAAACTCTGATGTTTATATAGCAGCTTCATGAACTACTATTTATCTATTCCGCTGACTTTATATGCTAAGTTTCGCCAAATATAAATTAACAATCTACTGTTTTGAACAATTTAAGTCTAACATGAGTGGATGATTGTGGATTTGAATGGTTCGAAATATCAGGTCGTTACAAAAAGGAGGAAAACAAACGAACAAGATAGATGAACACAATATCAAAATATCTCATATGGAACGATGATATATAATATCTCAGAAAATCATTACCAAAAAGAAACTATACTATACATACAACAATCAAAGCAAACTAACCTATCATCATTCTGCATAGTTATCACAATCTATCCGCACAAATTCTGATAGATAAAAAATAGGTAATGCATCAGAAAATTAATATGTGAATAGGTCTTGGTGACATTTAGCTCGTCTTCTGAAGCTCTAAAGCATCCAGCTAAATCGGAAAATATTCTTAGGGATGACCCGAGCCTTATAAGAAAATAACACCTAGATCATTCTGGTAAGCCAGCGTAAGAAAGTCAAGTCATATGAATTTGTATACTTATAAAACCGTTCAAAGATAAATCTCATAAGACCATTCCGCAAATAAACATGGACAGTTTTTTACCTTACGATAACCAAAACATTTCTATTACAAATCCAGTGATGTTATAATAATATCTAGGGTGTGAAATATAAGTAATCAAGTAGTTGTGATGCATGTGAGTGTACACCACAACAATAATAGGTATACAACAAAAACTACAAAGGCACCTATGTTAATTATGTAGGATTCAACGTAGGTGTCCTTAGTAATTCGAGAATTTTTCTCCTGCATAAGGATCAGAGCTATCCTTCTATAGCAACATACATCCCAAGCTGACATACGTAGGAAATACCTAGTTAACCACAACATGAGGTTGAGTGCACCACTCACGAAGTTTAATTAGAAGTATCTCTAGGTTAGAGTTCGCCTGCAACCATGGTTTAGCTACACCCATGGTCTATGCATCCTATCTCTGGTTTTAGTCATATCTGCTGGTGAGGCGACGCCCAACATTCTAACGCACGAGTTACAATTCGAGATCTTGACATACGAGTTCCCAACTCAAATAGATCTTGTAACCACACATGGATCCTCATATCTCAATAGATCTAGAATCACACATGGATTCCCACATCTCAATAGATTTTAGAATCGCATATGGAATCGCACATCCTGAATAGATCATGAATAACTGCATGTGCTGAAAATCTCAAACAGATCTCGAATCTTCATATAAATTCCAGTATCTCGAGCCAATCACGAACCTCTTTAAAAGCATAGAACACGTACATGGTTTTGGAATGGTTACAGTTTTGAGTTATGTCATATATGTACACTCCCCCGCTTATCGGGTGCTCCAAATCCAATCAATTGTTTTTTGGTAAACTCAAGTCCGGTTCTTTTGCAAACAAACAGACAATACATAAGAGCAAAGACCGCCTTCTAACGGGACAGGGTTGGATTTTCTTATCGTTTGTCCTTAACGAGCAAAATGAGCTTATATGTACAATATAGTGCCACTAAAGATAACTATACCATATAATTTCCTTGTTTCTTCTAGATATTTCTAGAGTTATGATTTGTCAATTTCAATGATAATGGGAATGATTAGATAAGGGAAACTAGGTCCCGTATACTTTCCATAAGCAAGCAATGCATAAAGCATAATCAACATATACAAACATAATCAAGTCATATAAATGATCTCTAATCTCTTTTTAAATTTTTATTAATTGAAACTTCATTTTTATTTGTAAATCTCCTTTTACTCAATAAACTTCTTTATTAATGAAACTTCAATTTAAAAACTTCATTATTCATTCTACGCATTTCAGTACTCTTAAAAGTATTTGTATACTTATCTCAAAAAGGTTTAAAACTATTGTCACTCAAACATTGTTATTATAAACCCCTTCTCTCTTTCAAACTTTAAAACTTATACTTTTCTATCTTCTCTAAAGATTCCATACTTGTTTTTATCTTAAAATTCCTTTATTAAATGTCTAAGTATTTTCCAAAATCAAACTTCAAACTTTCTTTCAAAATACTTTGATACTATTTGCAAACTCCTGTAAAAATTTTAGAAAAACATCTAAAGTATCTAACCATATATACTTCATTAAAAAAGGAATTTTCAAACCAATTCCTTTAGTTCGAACACACCCAAACGGGTGCAAATAACAACCAAATATATATTTTCACAATATATTCACATTTGAACCATAACAAATGTCAAATGTAGAGAGTTTCAATGTACGTTTACAGTGACAATTTTGTTTCAACTATTCATACATTCTAACTTTGTCGAACATGCAAACAAGTCTGTGCTATGCCACATGATATAATGGATTAGAAGAAAGATTATACTACAAATATTGTTATCACTTGCTTTCAAAAGCGAGGACAGGTCCAAAAATAATAGTTTACATATTATCTATTTTAATTTATATCTTGCACAACAACAATTATACACATAACATATACAAATCAACTAGTGAGTAAACTCACCTAAGCCTAAACCAATCGAAGACATAGATAATCCCCAAACGAGTGCAGTTGTGAAGACGTCGACTCGATCGGACCTCCTATATAAATAATATGAATTTTATCAGAATTTGGATTAAATTTTTAAATAATTAATATAATTAACTCATGAATCACTTTACATCTCATCATCCACTAATCTTTCATCCTTAACTCCCACTTCTTCTACCTATACACATATGAGATGCAACCCAATGGTCATGCATGTCTCAACCATGATATAGAACCCCGGTCAACGGATCGACGAACGGATTTCGCCATCACATCGCACTTCGTCACGTCTAACTCAATCGATCAAAACAAAATACAACCTATAGCCTACCATCACCGTACGAATTGTTGCACATCACCTGGGAGCATCACAACTCCTCCAACCAATGCCTATTGACTTCTTTTCATGCCTTGAGTTCAACTGCACCATCGATTTCACCTTCGACTCCTCCACTTTCATTATGATATCCCCCACCACAAAGTGACAGTAAAATGTCACAACTTACCGTCCATAGCCGCACGACTCCAAACTCCCTCTACAAACATGCCTTTGCATGAGAAGACTAGATCCATAATTACCTTGGGGAAACTCCCCTCCGATCGTCGACGATCTATAGTCATAGTTCGACCACCACACTATCGCACATCTCCCACCAACACCACATCTAACATCATTTATACCAAAATGAAGCCCTTGTCCATATGATCTCAACGGATCCAAAATCATCAAATTTCGTTGATCCTAGCTCACGAAAAATTGGAAGAAAGGGAAAAGGGGTGGCGGTTGTGCTTCTAATTTGTAGGAAAACAAAAAAGTGAAAAGTGGGAGGGAGAGATAAGTGATGGAGTAAGGGTTAAGTGTGAGTATATTTATAATAAAATAAAAATTATATTTTAATTCTTGAAGTTAATTGCTGCGCATTTCAAGCTTGCACGACCACACAACACGTTCGATCGTCATGAAAGCCGTCTGCACACATCAACTTATTATTTTGGTTTCGATGGTACTAGTTTTTTCAAAATCTGAGATACTACTCCAGAATGATAATTTCATATGTTGATTAAAAAGAATTATTTCTAAAATATGTTTATCAGTTTAATTATAAATTAATAGTTTACTATTATCGTTTATTAGTTAATAAGAGTTTAATAGGCTTTTGAAATCATTTTATTCACATTAGATCCAAGATTTAAAAATTTAAATAATTTTGATATTTAAATATAAAGAGTTTAAAATTTCGGATCATTACAGTTGATATATATACTACCAGTGCAGAGGAAATAAGAATATCAAAATCAGCTCTCACCTGAAGGTCCAAAGGATATGAACAAAAACATACCTTTCTCAAACTGCTTTAAAGATCTCTTGAGGGATTTAGGGAAAGATAAAACCATGACTCGGACATAATTCTGGTGTAAGAAACACAAAAAATATGAGACCTCGTATAATAGTATCTTTTGACACCACTCGAATCACCGTAACGGTTTTCACTTCATAAGAACCAAATCATCTAATAAGTATAATGTCTAGGATGTAGAATATAAATCAGATAATAGCTATGATCTTGCATCTCACAACACAACAACATCAGAAGTACAACTAAAACTTCTAAGATATGCTCGCATATCAATTTTCATGGATGTCTCCTCGGTACATCAAGGTCGGCCTCCTGATAAGGGTCAGAATCTACCTTTCGTAACCCGCATATCTCTGGATAAAGTATGTTAGAAAGGTAAACATACCTAGTCCATGCGCGAATACCTTATATCGAATGCCAACAACGCCCCCGCCCCTCAACTGAAAGCATCTCTAGATATTTGGAGTTGATGCACCATTAGGTAAGCTAAACCCACATGCCTATACTCCAACTCTATTTTCTATCAATACTAATGGTGAAATCATATTTAACATCCCAAATATGAGATCCTTCATTACTCGAGAAGATCTTGAGTCTCTGCATGGGTCCCAACATCTCGAACAGATCTCGAATCACTGCAAGGATTCTAACGTCTCAAACAGTTCTTGAATCTCTTCATGGATTCTAGAATAAGTCATCTAATGGAAGCTAACTCTGTGCACTCTTGGAATCAACCTCAAGATAGACCGCACCCTCATTAGCAACGTTTGAAACGTTAATGATGACCTCTCCCTTGGATTTAACCATAGGATTGACTATTCAACTCTATAACATTTCACACCATAACTACTTCCAAAATATAGGACATGTATATCGGTTTTGAAGTGGTTATAGTATCAAGTCATCTCATATAGTACACTCCCCTGCTCGCCAAACTCTTCAACAACCAAATCTATGAATCCCCAATTAGCTTAACTCTTGTTCTTTCATAAATAAACAAACAATGCATAAGGATGGAGATCATCTCCTATTTGGATAGATTTCCTTATCTCTTATCCTAGAAGAGTTAGACGAGCTTATACGTAGGTTATAACATCACTAAAGATAACCATACCTTATAATTCTCATGCTTTTTTCTAGATATTTCCTAAGTTAATATTGGTCAAATTCAATAATAATGAGAATGATCGCATATGAAAACCAAATATCATATGCTTATCATGACTCCGACCTTCTAAACTTATACTATCCCTCGACAAGAGTGAAATTTGTAGGTTAGAGCCTTATTTGCTTCTAAGCCCTACTCGAACATCATTCTGATGTCTCATAGATTGAACAAATCCACTTTATCGGCTTTTAGTGCTAAGTACATGACTAATACTTTCCATAGAAAAGTAAACACACAAAGCACAATTAAGTTACACAAGCACCTTCTAATCCCTTTTTTATTTAATTAATTCTTTTATTAATTAAAAAATCTTTTATTAAATAATTGCTTCCTTCAGAAGTAAGCGAACTACATGTGGTAGTCCTTTTTAGGGAATCTCAAATACATATGTTCTGAAAGCAATAAATGATGCAAATGAATGAGTCCTTCCTGAGGGATCTCAAACTATATAAATATGTGTTGCTACTATTCACTTCCTTTTTCAACTTGTATGTATACTTAAAATACCTTTATGAAAGATATATACATGTATTCTACGATTTCACTATTCATTTATACTCTTTTCAAAACTTGAAAATGTATTAGTATACATAACTGAAGGTATAAAAATATTCACAAATCACTTAACAAGATTTTTCGCTTTGAAAGTATTAACGAAAAGGGCTAAAATTAATGTTGCTAAAACATTGCTTGCTATAAATCCAAACACTTTATACTTTCCATTATCTTTAAACATTCCTTTTAAAGATTTGATTACGTGCATAAGTGTCACGACCCGAAATCCAGCGATTGAAAATCGACATCAAATACCTCGCTTGTATTCGACTACCGGAGATTCAAATGTTTAATTCCAGGTCGGATGGATTTTATAACAACATTAAATGAAAATAAACAGCGGAAAAAAATTGAATGTCATTGATCACAACACAAATACAACATCATCACAATATTTGATTACAACAAATGAACTTCAACATCAGAGTGATATACATAAGATACAATGACAGGGTGAGAACAATAAAGTGACTTCAAAAATTCCCAACGTAATTCGACTTTGAGAAGATCCTCCAAAAACTCCAAACACTTCAAAAGATTTCCAAGGCCAAAAGCTTCCAAAATCCGATAGCTTCCAAAAGACTTCAAAAGATTCCAAGCTAACTCCAAAAACACGGATAACCTGCTTTTAGGCTGACCGTGTGGAAATTATGGGCACCCAGAGTTAACGAAGGGAACAATAAACTCCGAGTTAGTCATGGGACTGGTATGAGTAAACAAAAATAGTTTTTTGTACAAAACAATTTTATAAAGAAATCCGATATGCTTTTGGAAAATGAAACTATCATAAGACCTCCCACCACACACACAATGCAATCACGCAATTGGAGGAGATTTCCTCTTATGATAGTCAGATATGCCTGATATGGGAAAACTCTTTTGATATCATTATTATTAGTGCATAGTGTAGAAAACATTTCGAAAGTATAATATTAATCTTAGCCAGCATACAACCATTACTGTATGCCTACTATAGCTACCATGTTTTATGGCAGTTTACTGCCACGCTGCATGAAAGGTTATGCAACTAAAACCGTACAGGGCTCGTATTATTTCTTTGGATTTCTAACAAATGGTCAGGCTAAGGAACTTCCTTATCGAATGGAACGCCTCTGGAGGGACACCCCCAAGAACCAAATTAGATCTCTGCCAACACAAGGCTGGGTTACCTCTGTAACTAGGTAACAACTACAAGTATGCCATCCCCAATCGTTACCGACCTTTATCCTAGGATACACCAATAAATAGCAACAACCACATAGTTAAATAGCTCAGCTCCATGATACCACCTCTTATCCAGAAGAAAATGGACATACCCTAGGGGCACGACCCTTAAAACCTTGCCACAACATTCCTGTTTCGACCATTACCGGGTTGTGAGGTTCGACGAAGTCTCGTCCATAAAGCTACGCTTTTCACAAAATCCATGCTTCAATCAACAAATGATCAAAAGCACTTAGCATGCCACACTACCAAGTTGGGAGTATATCACTAATAACCATCAACTATATAACCTCTGAGCTTGTACATCTCATAGAAGGGTGTTAAGCTAAGAGAATAAATTCTTCGCCTCCAACAGAAACGTATTTGAAAGAAATCAGCTTTATATCTCAAAGTGTTGTGTCAGACATACAACCATACAAGTCTGTTCTGGGTTCGAACAGAACCGAAGGCACTTCCAAAGAAGCCCTTGCAATCCGGGCATCCATAATCCCGATCGGACTCCCGACCACGTATGGAGATCTCTATACCAGATCAACTCAGTGTAGAGTCATTCGACATGTTATCCTATCATTCTCGAAGACACCTGGTCTTTACCACCGTCTTCAAATGCTATCCATTTCATCGTATCACTGTTCGGAATGGGTTACATGACACAAAGTCCTCTCCCGGCTAAACCGAGAGAGTGCTTAATTTGAAAACATGTGGATATATCGATCACAAAGATTCACTTTTAAGGTTCGATGTGGGTTTCGGATAACCAACTGGCATCTGGCTCCTTGTCGCATCGAAATTCAAATGCCCTTTTACGGGCCAATGGGTTTCATATTCAAACAAAAACAAATCACAGATATCACAGCTTAGCACAAAGCAATTCACATCATAAAGTATCACAATCACATAACCGGGGTATCAATCAGCTCAAGGCACTTCAATAATAATCAATCACCTAACAATGAGATGAATTAACATTGTGATTATAATCGATTAATCACATAATTATTTTCATTAATTATCTTTAATTAATGATTAATTATCCTTAATTTTAAATTAAGCAATCCTTAATTATTAAATAATTAAATCTTAATTGCCTTCATTAATTAATTATTCTATAATTAATTACCATAATTAATTAATCTTCAATTATAAGTTAATTAATTTAAATTAATAATTAACTAATCTTTAATTAATTATTCTTTAATTATTAAGTAATTATAAATTATTAATCTTAATTAATCATTCAGTTATTATTAAAAATCTTTACTTAATAAACTTTATAATTAATTATCATTAACATAAGGGATTGATGTTAGTTAAGAATTAAAAATCAATAGTTCATCTTAATTTACTTTTAATTATTTATTTAAAATAACTGATAAAAAATGGCCCAATTAAATAAATTAAACTTGATTGCTTATAAAGATATCTTTCTTAAACTTTTATTAATCCAGTACTTAAATTAAAACCATTTTTTAAAACGTGGATTAAAAATGTTTAAAAGTTTGAATTTTTTAAAAAGTAAAAACTGATTTATAAGTCAAACCCAAGACCTACTTCGGGTATGCCCTCGAGCCATAACATTGTTCACTTCGAGTTTCTTCTCTAAATGACCCGTATGCTTTTTAAGCAAAAAAAATTGTTTAAGTTTTTATACAACCCGTTACACACTTGAAAATACCTAGACTCAAACTCGAGCCAGTGCACGAACACCCCGAAGTTGTCTTCGAGTCAAAAACCTTCTTCTTCATTCCAGGCAATTGACACATCCCCATTGCATGTGCACATGCACAAACAAAACAGCCTCCTCTGGTCGAAGCTCCGGCCATCATCAAGTCATCGACCACCTGAGCAAACCTCCAGACCACCCAGAAACCATGAACTACGTCGAATTCACAATCAAGCTTTCCGACCAAACTAGAACCAAAACGATCAACACAAAAATGCCTCATTCTTCCATTTCTGACCATCAGAGTTCATGTGATCGCCCCCCGAAGCTTAACAGATGTCTAACGCTTCGATTGGCACTCATGCGATCGATTCCGATTGTCTAACGATGATGCAGCAATACCAATTCCGACCATGTGTAAATATGGGTTTCAAATTCTAGATGAACGTCGTTCGGCCACCACAATCAAATTAAAGTTCTTTGAGCATTTTTCCTCGAACCCACATCACCTCAGCCATCTCCAACAACAACCTCGACCATCCTCATCATGCCGACCAAAATTTGTAGATACCCCCAATTTCGATCATCCTCGAATAAATTAGTGAATTTGTACTTAAAAAAATGATTTTAGTTTTAAAAATATGTTTTTTGAAACCCTTTCAGATAGTATACCTGAAATTATAATTCATGATGTTTTAATTTTTACCCATTTTGAACTTTGCCTGTAATTTCACTTTCCAGAAGAAAACTTTAATATATTTTACTTGAATTCATTTTTATAACTTAAGACATGTTAAAAAAAACTTTTGTTTGAATCCTAAGATCAAACAAGGATCATAGAAAAAGAAGTTGAATTTTGTACAGGATTTCATATTCGTATAACCTGGAACAGGACTAGTGTCCTTATTTACAGACATGCACATATCATCTTCATGTATAAATATGCATGCACACAAAAAATTTCAATCATACTTCAACATGGTTTTTCAAACAACAAGCCAAAAATCCAAATTCAAAAGTTTACTCACCTGTTAGCCTGAAAACAGAAAGTAGAGCAAGGCTTGAAGTTGTTTTGAATTTGAAATCTGAAAACTTGCTTTTGTTTTGGTCTGGAATGCTTTGTTTGAAATCTTGTTTGATGATTCTAAGTTAGATCTTAATTGAGTTGAAATCTGTTAAATTGTTGAGTTGAAATCTTCACTTGTTTGACATTTGAAACTGCTTCTTGATTTAATGGATAGAGATGATCTTTGCTTGCTTAATTTCTGGTTTAAGATAGATTATAACTTCAGATTGAATAGAGTTGAGTTTGTTTTCATAAATTTCTGATTTGTTTTTCTTTGAGATTTTTTGTTTCCTAGCTTTAGAAAGTTTACAGATTTTTTTCTCTAAAGCTTTGAAGAAATTAAAAAAAATAAGAAGGAGGGGATTTGATAGTTTATATAATCTCATTTTTCTATTTTTATTAAAAAAATTCTCAAAGATAAAACAAAATGACGCTTCTCTAAAATTATTACATTTGTTAAAACACATATTATATGAATGACATTTGTTAAATTATTTGCTAAGATTTCAACACTTGTCTTTGGCATGCATAAATATTTTCATAAAATTTTTAATTTATATTTCCTATTTGTAAAATAAATTTTCCTATCATTATTATATACAAATTTAAAGAAGAAATGTTTTAAAATAATTTCCCATTAAATAAATTACATAATTATTATTATAAATGTAAATTATTTTTCTAAGACATTTATTTAAATTCTAAATTCAAATTCAAATTCAAATTCAAATTTGAATTTGAATTATAATCCATTTACATATGTATAAATCAATATTAATTCTATTTATCTTGAAAATTTTCAAATTAATTTCCACATATTCAAATAAATTACTAATTTTAAATAGACAAAATTTTAGGGATGTTACAATAAGTGTATTCCGAAGGGTTAATGACAAATGTTACTTAAACATTGTCGCTACAACCCAAAACCATTTCACTTTACTTTATCATTAAAATGTTCATTTTAAAGATCTTATTATATCCATAAGTATAATCAAAAGGGTTAAAGACAAATGTTACCAACACATTGTCACTATAAACCCAAAATCATCTATACTAAACATTATCTTTAGAACATTCATTTTAATGATCAAAGTATACTTTTTTTGAAAATTAAGATCTAATTAGACACATTAACAAGATAATATACTTTTACATAACTTCACAAAACCATTCATTATAACTAAAATGTAATAACCCAAAACCACTTATCCTTTTAAAAAATATTTCACTTACTTTTCCAAAATTATATTTAAATACTTTAAATGTCTTATAAATAGGTTTTAAATCTCTATATAAAATATTACTTAAAAATAATAAATTTAGAGTTTAAAAAATCAATAAAAAACATATTTTATATTTAAAACTCTTCACTTTAAAAATTCATAAATAATTATCAAAAATATATTTAAACTTAAAACCACTATTATAATACTCTAATAAATATTATTAAACACTTCCAAAAAGATTGTAGAAAAATATTATGTTTAAATGTCATTTTAAACCATTTAACGTTTCAAACATCAAACGATAGCATTTACAGAATTGCTATGAAAAGTTCAAAAACATGCTGAAAGTGTTTCTTATTCAAAGTGTAGTAGATACCTGTTTATGCGATAGAACCAATTTTAAACCCTTCAATGTTCGATTCATTTACAACATGCTATCAAGTAATTTAAAGTCCAATTTTTTTATAGTATACTTAGAGTACTTAAAAACCAAGTAAAGAAACCCCTAAGGATAACTTACAAAATTATACATAAAAAATGCCTAAAACAAGGCAATTTCACAGGGATCATATAGCGACCATTTTCGTTATAACTTTGCTATTTTGTTCAACAAGTTCTGTAACTTTTCAACCAATTCTCTATTGTCACCTACGCTTACCTATGTGTAGAGTAAAACCAATACATACACACGCAGATATATATATATATATATATATATATATGTATATATATATATATGTATGTATGTATGTATGTATGTATTATCACAATATTTTAACATAAAAACATTTTGAACAAGTTAAACATAAGGGGATTCAATGTGATCTCATAGCGAATATTGCTATATATGGACCATTCCATTTCGATTCCAGTTTAAACACACAATCCAAACAACTATATGTACACAATTTCAAGGCCGCTCCACATATTATAGAAGGTCATAGAAGTGATGATATACAATATAGAGTTGTCATTTGCTTTCACAAGTAAGGGGGTCCAAAGTTCTAGCGTTAATTATTTCATACTTAACTTTAAATTTAAGCACACAATATTTATAACACGATATATACTTGTTCAGTGGTGAATAAACTCAAGCACAAGTCACCTAGAACACTAGAACCACTTCCTACCATCACCAAACTTCCAAAGCTTCCACCTTTGCTTCATTTTGCACTAGGACACCTCCATCTCCCCACTAATGCTCATAGCCCAAATAAGTTATGGTTTTTGCTCCTTTTCTTTAACTTTTCACTTGCTTTTCCTTGTTGCCATGATAATTTAAGGCCTTCGCCAGAATTTGGTGGAGACTGAAGTTGATTTGATTAAAGAAAGATTAGTGCATATAGAAATGGATTAAGGCTAAATGTTTTTATCTTTTTAATTTTGTAAAAAGTGATTAATGTACTCTTAGTGATGCTTTGTAGAGTTTATTCAAGAGATCAATACCACCTTCAAATCTCCTTGGAAGATCTGTAACGACCAGGATTTTTCGACGTTTGATTTGGAATATTTAAATGGCTTTAAATATTGAATTTAATTATGAATTGATTTTGAATATGGAAAATTTAGGTTTTTATTTATAAAATAAATTCAGGATTTAAATATAGAGATTTATTGAATCATTTAATTATTTAATTTAATAATTGGATATAATTTAATTATTGAATTTAATAATTGGACATTGGTTAAATTTTTGAATCTTGTGTTTTAGCTTGTTAAAATAATTTAAAGGCTTATAAAATTCATATTAGTAATAGTAAAGATAATAAAACCTTTTAAATTGAATTTAAGAGAGGTTTTTTCAATTTTAAAAATATATTATTTAAATTAACGTATATAAATAGCCTTCCGAAGCACGGACTTAAATTTCAACGAAACCAGTTCCATTGGATCTGTAATAGTGTATGATTATCGAGTTTCAAATTCCATAGCATTTGGAGTCATCGTTTGGCCGTACGGGATATAAAAACTTTAAAATTAATATCGAAATTAATTTGAAATAGTCGATTCAAAAATCTATCTTCACCAAACGATCGAGTTAGGCCTCGAAACTTTTTTCGTTGCGTTCGAAATAGGGGTATAACATTATAAATGCCTAGCGGCACACCTCGATATGAGTTTGAGATTTTTAGCTTCGAAATCAGGATGTTTTGAAATTTAAATAATATGTATTATATGTTGACCTTTAAATTTATTCACATTAGCTTTCTCTTCTATTCAAAATCACTATACCATTTTCCTCCTTCCACACGTATAAGTCGTGTCCTTCTTTTCTCATATCAGTTGGCTTCCAAGTTTAAATCAGAGAAATTGCACTACCCCCAAAATCACGCATATCCCCTCCTAGATCACTTATCCTTTCCTCTTCTATTCGAATTCGTATAATTAAATATAAAAAATGAATGCAATCGAAATTGCGATGCTCTAAACGAGGATAGCGCTCGAGTAAGGAGGGAAGCAGCGCTATATGCATCGGCTGGCAAAGGGAGGTGCGGCACTTGTTGGGGATCGACGAATCGAGATTTGGTGATATTTTCGAACGATGCTGGGTGGCGGAGGCTAGGGCGACGCGAGGTGAACAGGGTGTGCGAGGCGCTGAGGTAGGGTGACAGTAGGGTTTGTCGGCGTTCGATTCTAGGGATGGATTTGCGAGTGATGGAAGTCGAAGGCGAACCGCATGAAGGCTTTGGGCACCGGCTACTGTTCACGTGAGGATTGGTGGTGCTTCGGCTTTCGGAGGAAGAGACATGGGACTGGTTGGAGTAGTGATGCGGAGTGGCCGAGCTCGGAATTTTGGTGTTTTGTTTAATCAAGGCAGTAAGGTATAGGATAATTTTATTTTAGTTAAATTTAATATATATATATAGGTTAAGAAAAATTTAAATGATGAATTAGTTATTAAATTCAAATGTTTAAGATCGAATGACTTTTGAATGCGAGGTCCAAAATCATGGAATAAATCGCGACGAATTCGTAGTTACAAATTCTACACGATGGGATAAAATTTTTTGGAGAGGATTGCAAATAAAATCAAGGTGAGTTAATCTCATTCAAATTTGGATTACTAGAATTTATTTTAAATAGTTAAAATAAATTATTGGCTGCTTGATTGAATTTATAAATTATTATATATTGGATGATATTATATATGTATATATGTATATATGTTAGTAGTTGGATATATTACCCACCGTTGGAGCGGATGAGACCCTATGCTCCCCGTATAATAACGGATGGCCCTATATACCATGATATCCCATCTCGAAGCAGGATTGGTATTTTTATGTTATATTAATGTATATAGTGATATAAGATTTTTTTAAATAATCCATGATAGATTTATTGTGTGATTTGAAACCGACTGGATGTTATGGTAGTTTTAGACCAAGATTTGGTATTTTAAATTTAACAATAATGTATGTTGGGATTTTGAAAGAAATTTAAAAGAAAATTTGGAAGTGAAATGTTTATAGAGAAGTATGGATTTAATTAAAGAAATGTGTTCGGAAAAAATATAAATAGTTTGAGTCTAAATTTGTCACGATCCGAAATCCAATGTTCGAAAATTGACACTAAATACCTCACATGTATTCGACTGCCAAAGATTCCAACATCGAGCTCCAGTCGGATGGAGCTTATAACAACGTTGGATGAATATAAAACAGAGGAAAACAGAATGAACTGCCATGCATCAATATTCCAGATACAACATCATCACAATATCCAATACAACATCGATCCCAGCTATCAGAGTGACACAACAATAATACGACAACAGAAACTTTAACAAGTTCCCAACATACTTCGACTTTTACAAGGTCTTCAAGACTCCAACACTTCAAAAGATTTCCAAATCCAAATCTCCCAGAAGACTTCAAATCCAAGCTAGCTCCAAAATACGGATAACCTGCTTCAAGGCTGCCCGTGTGGAAAATTATGGGCACCCAGAGTTTAGGAAAGGAACAATAAACTCCGGGTCAGTCATGGGACTGGTGTGAGTAAACAAAATAGTTGTTTGAAATAAAGGCAGTTTATTCTTATCAAAAGAAAACAAAAGAATTTGAAAGAAATTCGCAATGCTTTTTGAAAATGAAACTGCCATAAGGCCTCCCACCACACTCACAATGCAAACGCAGACTTGGAGTAGATTTCTCCTTATGACTGTAAAAAATGCTTGATATGGGAAAACACTTTTAAATATTATTATTAGTGCATAGTGTAAAAAAAACATTTTTCGAAAGTTTAATATTAATCTTAGCCAGCATACAACCATTATTATATGCCTACTATAGCTACCGTCCAAACAGTGGGGCGCCACGATAAGTAAATGGCAGGTTATACAACTAAAATCGTACGAAGCTCGTATAGTTTCTTTGGATTTCCCACAAATGGTCGGGCAAAGGAACTTCCCACATAAAAATGGAACACCTCTGGAGGGACGTCCCCGAGAACCTAACCGGATCTCTACTACACAAGGCTGGGTTACCTATGTGACTAGGTAACAACTGACACGAGTATGCCACCTCCCGGTCCTTACCAACCTTTATCTGAAGCGCTTCTCAACCGACAACCACAAAGTAATAAGTTTGCAGCAATCACAAAGTAAGTATCTAGGCTCCATACCATGATACCACTTATAATCCAGAAGGAAATGGACATAGCCTTAGGGGGCGCTACCCCCAAATAACCTTGCTGCCGCAATTCCTGTTTCGACCATAACCGGGTCATGAGGTTCGACGAAGTCATGTCCACAAAGCTACGCTTTTTCACAAAGACATGCTTCGATCAACAAATGATCAGCAGCACTCAGCATGTCACACTACCAAATTGGGAGTATATCACTAATAACCTTCAACTACATAACCTCTAAGCTCGTACGTCTCAGAGAAGGGAGTTAAGCTAAGAGAATAAATTCTCCGCCACCAACAGATATGTATTTGAAAGAAATCAGCTTTAAATCCCAGTTTGTAATGTCCGACATACAACCATACAAGTCTGTTCCGAGTTCGAACAGAACCGAAGTCACTTCCGAAGAAGCCCTTGCAAATCCGGGCATCTACAATCCCGATCGGACTCCCCATCACATATGGAGATCTCTATACCGGAGCAACTCAGTGCAGAGTCATTCGACATGTTATCCTATCATTCTCGAAGACGCCCGGTCTTCACCACCATCTTCAAATGTTATCCATTTTGACGTATCACATATTCGGGATGGGTTATAAGACACAAAGGTCCTCTCCCCGCTAAACCGAATAGTGAGCGTTAAATTTTGAAACACGTGGATATATCAATCACAAAGATTCACACGTTCGATGTGGGTTTCGGATAACCAACTGGAATCCAACTCCTTATCGCATCGAAATTCATTTTTCGTTTTACGGACCAATGGGTGTTTCACAATCACACAGCAATATATTCAATACCAATATCACAGCTCAGCACAAAGCATTATTACATAGCATCACATCACATAACAGGAATATCAATCCAACACACAGCATTAAGAACAATCAAAACATCTTCAATTAAGATGAATAAATCATGTGGTTTTAAATTTATTAATCACATGATTACTTTCATTAGAAATCAATGATAAATTGTCAGTAATTACAATAGATTAGATCTTAATCATCTTCTTTAATTTATCACCTCTTAATTAATTATCTTAATTAATTTCAAATTAATTAATCTTAATTATTAATCTACGATGATAAGCTTTCAGATAGTATATTTGAAATTAAAATTTACGAGGTTTGAAATTTAACATGATTTTCGTTTTAATTGTATTTTCATACGTTACAGGAGAAGCTTAAGTTCATTTTGCTTGAATTCATTTTTTACAACTTATGACATGTCAAAACAAACAACTTTTGTTTGAATTCTAAGATCAAACAAGGATCGGAGAATTGGGGAATTGGATTTTATACAGGATTATAAATCTCTGTCACATGGAACAGAGGTGATTCAAATTTAATCTGCATGCACAGGCAAAAATAGATTTTTGTGCATGCAATCAATTGTTCAAACTTGTTTAAATCCTACATTCAAACAATACATCAAACATCAGAGCTTAGAAATGTTTACTCACCTGTATAATTTAGCAGAGAGAGTTTTCTTATTTGGATTTGAAAATCAAAACCTGGAACTGCCTTTCCTTTCTTAGCTTGATTTTGAGTTTGTTATCTGCAATTAATTTTGTAAGAACTTGATTAATCTTTGATGTATTTACTTATTTAATCTTTTAACAACAAATTAAAAATTAAATTCACCTACAGTTTTATTTTTTAAATGGAACAGAGAGAAGAAAGATCTCTGGCCTGCACTTTAATCTTGTGTTTGCAAGTTTTTTTTTTAAATTGATTCCTGATTCTCTTTAATCCTTGAAGTTCTCCTGCTTAATTCTTAGTATTTGTTGAAGATACGTACCTATCCTTGAATTCTTCTTATGGCTTGAGATATGGAAGAAAATTTGTTTATAGATTTACTTTTTTCCTAGAAATTTGTTTCTTGATTTCAAAGTTGAGGAAATTATGTTTGTTCTTGATGATTTTTTTCTTTTTTTTCTGATGTAAAGATTGCACAAAATTTTTCTTTTGAAATGAATAATAAGGTAAGAGGAATAAGATAAAATGACTTATATAATTTTATTTCCTTTTCTAAGAAAATGAAAATGATGCAATGACACTTGTTTAAATTTTCTTCTCATGAATTACACTTGTCTCTATAGTCATTGCAAACTTAACACTTGTAATTAATTTTTTTTAACATAATATTTAACATTATTTAAATTGTATTTAAACTTACATTTCCCATTAAAGATATTTGCTTTATATTAATACACATTATTAAAAAGAGAATGTTTTGAAATTAAATGCATATTAAATAAATTACATAGATATACATTTATAAATGCAAATTATTTTACTAAAACATTTATTTTTAAATTTAAATTCAAATTAAAAATCAAAATTAATATATAAATTCAAATTTACCCATATATGCACACATACATATTTATTCACATATATGTATAAAATTTAGATTCAAATGTTTTTTATTTTTAGTATTTCAAATTTTATACTCAAAATAAATTTGAAATTTTTATTATCACTTATTATTTATTTATTTTGAAACTTTTCAAATTATATTACAAATTTTCAACAATAACCAAATTTTAAATTGATAAATTTTGGCATGTTACAGATTTCCCCCTTAAGAAAATTTCATCCTCGAAATTTTGAAAGAGAGAGAAAAATAAACAAAGAATATACGAATTCAAAAAAGGATAGAGAAATGGCTTGCCAGTTTAAGCCGAGATATCCACTCTACAATTGGAATATGACTTTTTCATAGTGTCTTCTGTCTCCCAGGTACAGTCCTTTGGATCACCGCTCCACTGCACTTTAACCAGTTTTACAATTTTGTTCCTTAATTGCTTTTCATCACGATCCATAATCTTTATTTGTTCTCTTTTAATTGTTAAATTTGGTTTGATCTCGAGATCTTGCTGAGCTGCCTCCTCAATAATACTATCTGGGTCGTGCATAAATTTTCGGAGGTTAGAAATATGAAATACATTATGCACGCCAGATAACCAGCTGGGCAGCTGTACTCGATATGTTAGAGGACCGATCCTCTCCAGAATAGGAAAAGGACCAATATAACACGGTGCTAGCTTTCCAGTTTCCCCAAACCTCGATACACCCCGCATCGGAGACACTTTGAGAAATACAGAATCCCCAACTTGAAATTCCAAATCTCTTGTTCAGCGGTCATAATAGCTCTTCTGGCGACTTTGAGCAGTTATTAACTTCTTCCGAATAAATCAACCTTTTCAGTGGCTTCTTTAATCATATCTGGTCCAAGAATGAGTCTATCACCGGATTCAATCCAACATGCCGGTGATCGACACGGACGACCATATAAAGCTTCAAAAGGAGCCATTTCAATACTGTCTTGATAGCTATTTTTATAAGAGAACTCGACAAGATGTAAATGGTCCTCCCAAGAACCACCAAAATCAAGAATGCAAGCACACAATAGGTCTTCTAAAATTCGGTTAATCCTTTCAGTCTGCCCATCAGACCGTGGGTGATAAGCAGTGCTGAAATTCAGCTTTGTTCCCAATGCGGCTTGGAATGCCTCTCAAAATCTACTAGTGAAGATCGGATCATGATCACTCATTATGCTGCTAGGAATACCATAGAGACGGAAAATCTCTTTAATATATAGCTCAGCTAAACTTGCTGTTGTCCGAGTGGATATCACTGGAATGAAGTGAGCAATTTTGGTTTGACGGCCCACGATAACCCAAGTTGCTTCATTTCCCTTCTTAGTTCGTGCCAATCCGTCAATGAAATCAATCAATACCTGATCCCATTTCCACTTTGGTACTTCCAAAGGTTGGAGTAAACCCGCCATTTTCTTTTGATCGCTTTTAATTTGTTGACAAGTAGCACATCGACTCACATATATAGATATGTCCCTTTTCATTTTCTTCCACCAAAACGTGCTTTTAATATCACGATACATTTTATTGACTCCTGGATGGATGCAAAGTTGGACTTATGGCATTCATCCAAAACTTCACGTTTCGGCTCCGGAATGTTTGGGACACAAATTCGTCCTTTCAACTTTATAACTCCACTATTATCGATTTCAAAACTGGAATCTTCACCTCGACATATTCTTCTACAAATTTCCCGAAGAAACTTGTCTTCAGTCTGTTGTCTTGCAATCTTTTTAAGAAGAGTAGGAGCAATAACAAGATATGAGAGAACAGCATGTCTTCTGCTCAAGGCATCGGCAACTACATGTCGAGAAGTTTCCACTTTCTAGAAACATCACCTCCATAACATTTTGCTAATAACTTTTTTTCTCATGGTTGATATGCTGAAGAAGATATAAATTCAAAGTAAGAAGATATAAATTCAAAGTTTGAAGAAAGGAAAATATCATGACGATCATAACAGTGTAGAGAAATTATTGGAGTGGATAAGAACAAATATGAGAGCCTTGTTGAATTTTTGCACTATTCAGTTCAGGTATTCACAGCTCTTGATTAAGCCTATTATGTATTATTATGCTGTAGCATGTAGGCATCTCTTAATAAAATAAGAAATTTTTGGAATATTGTATTGCCATTTGGTGTGATAATAAGTTGGTGAAGAGGTTCTCTTTTATCATGCAATTCAGTTAGTCATAATGTACCTAAAAGTCACTGATATGTAGGTGCAAGCATGAATAGGATACAGAGAAAGGTAAAAAGCATGCGTTGTTATTCTAGTCATAGCCTCTTTAGATAAACAAATGCAAACAAGGGAGACAGTTGGTAAAAAAAGGAAAAAAAGGTAAGTATTATCACTGACATACGTATCTCTTGCAATAACCTTGGAACCAATTGCAGCTTTTATAGTAATCTCAAACATTTGTCTGCCAAATAACAACTCAGATGAGAGTGAGAAGACAAGAACAGAAAAGATCTGAATGAACAACTTCCAAACCTATCAATGAAAGTTCTGAGTTTTTCAACTAGTTCATGCCCAATTCGATGTGCTTTCAACCTATGAACAATTGTAGCCATTGCATCAACTAAAGCATTAAGCATTAAATGGATTCAATACATCAAACAAAAAAAGCATGTTTTACTACTGCAGAATTCCAATGTCAACATAGATTTAATACACTAAACAAAAAACAAACAAAACATCCCTAGATAATTTTATTACTCATGGTTTCAAATTCAAAATTAAGCTATTAATGTTTTTCACAACTGTAAATGTAAGAAAATCAAACATTATTTCTTCTAGCATGTTGCTCTTCATGTTTTGGGAAAACAATGCATAAATACATGGAATAAAGCTTACAGCTTAGCTTTAAGTGCTTTTTATCAAGCTACACTGCAGTGCCTTATATTACATTTTAACCACTTTTGGTGTTTCGTTAATCAAAAAAACATATACGACAATATTTTTTCGCAGATAAGATTTCCATTGCTTGAAGATTTTTGTTTCTTCAGCTGCTATTGTTTTGACACCTTTTATAAATTGCAGTTTCTAATATTCAGATTTTAATATATTTTATCTCTAGCTGCCAAATAAACTGATTCCTATCAATGTTTCCATTTATAGTATCACCAACTTTTATATTTGTTCATAAATAATTCTACCAATTACCAATTGTATTGTGATATTGCAAAATGTTTTAGCATTTGTCAATGAATTAATTTCTTCTGTAACTATATGAGAAAATGGTCAATTTGTAATCCTTGTATATCCTCCACCTCTCCTAGCAAAGAAATTCAACTTTACGCTTGGTTTGTTACTTATATTGGATATATAATTCTATATCATATATTTCCATATAGACCTTTTTGTGGATCATATAATTAAATATCATATATTTCTCATTTGGATTTGGGACGAAATCTCAAAATCTCAAAATGATATCTTGGTAGATTCTAGAGTTGATATTTTAACATCTTAGGTGTTAAAGTATGTGTCTAAAAATTCATCTCACTCGAGTTCTTGATTTTGGAGGAGTTGAAACAGATTTAAAAGCACATACAGTCAAAAATTTTAGCAGTAAAATCAGTATCTGATTTACAACTATTTATTTACCTTTTGGAGGTACATACACATACTTGAAAATATCATGTGTATATGAAGCCTTAAAGACTTAAATTCTGATGGCATTTTTACTTGGAAAAAGGTGCATCTGAAATCTCATGTATACGAGACAATATATTTGAAACTATATTATTAATTTATGGATCTTTTCATATTCAAAAACCCATATATGTCTAAATTTTGTATGTATATATGTACGTAGAAACTAATACATATGTGCTTAAAATTTTGTACTTCCAAAAATAAATATAAAACCTTTTACTTTTGAACCATACCTTTTTCATTGGCATTTGAAATTTAAAAATAAAACCTGTCATATATATTTAGGACTTTATGTTATTGAAACCTAGGTAAACACAAATCCGACAAACATGTATATTGAAACCGTGTGCCTTACTGTCATGGACATTTTAAAGCATAAATATGTATATATTTAAAATGAACCTGTATATAAATATGTAAAAATATTGAAATGCATACATCTGATGGTATTTTAGAATTCGCACCTGCTAAGAGATTTAGTATATTCGAAGCTGATATGTTTTCAAAAACCCATACATATTCGAAGCCTCTATATTTAAAATCAAAATTTATGCACATAAATATTTGAATCCAATATATTCAAAGTTTTATTTGTTTGGAATCTTTTGTTTTATGAATATGAAATCATTGCATATGTAATTTTATATCTATGAATCTGTACATATGAAGTTCCGTATTAATAAAGACAGGTATGTATTCAAGGCTTATACATTGAAAATATGTTCCAATAAAACTTATACATTCCAAAATTCCTAAATGTTTGAAAATGATATACACACATTAATAAACTTGATTTCATCATAAAACCGCATAGATTCAAGAGCTTTACATATATACAAAACTAATATATATGTGAAAACATATATCTAAAACTTGAAATCTTTAAAAACCTTCATTTATGAACTCGTACATATATCCACTTTTAAAACCTGACAAACATATTTAGGGCTTTCTTTCTTATAAAACTAACGTATACGCATGAAGACATATATAAAATTTATTCGTCTAAAACATCAATTTTTCAAGATTTGCTTCATGGAACCCAAGATAGGTTCAAAAATTTGCATTTGAAACTCATTTGCATGTATATCTAAAGCTAAGATGTTAAATCTGACATGATTTTTTTTATATGTTCAAAAATTTGCATTATTCAAAGTTGGAATAGATGAGAAAAACTCAAAAAATATTAATGGTTCACTTGAATCTAATAATAAAACTCAGAAATTGGAGCTAATAAGCCAATCTTATATAATCCTTCAATTCATATGTAAGAAATTGATATGAATTTGAAAAAAAAAACATTCATACCTGAGTAGACGGAGGTGGAAAAGCAAAACCCTAGATTTGTAGTTCGTAACCCAGATCTTCCATCATCTTCTCGATTTGATATGACATAGGGAGGAGGTAGTGGTAGAAGACGGAGATGGTGGCAAACGGTGGAGGCGGTGGTCGAAGTGGAGGCGGTGGCAGACGAAATCCGATACGAACGAAAATGTAGAGTGAGAAATGATTATCGTGAGAAATGAGATACCGATGGATAGAAGATATGATTACAATTTTGTCCATATGCTTTTAATTATTTACGAAATTACCATATTTACTAACGTTAATACCGTTGTAAATGGTTGTAACGGATATAACCGTTAGAAATTTGTAACGGTTATTGGCATTGTAAATTGAAAGTGGAAAAGTGTTACAAAATGGGTTTTTAGGTGTAGTGTTAGGATATCATCGATAAATACAAGACCAAATTTATTCAGCACCTCCCGAAACACACGAGTCATCAAATCTACGAAGTACGCGGGAGCGTTGGTTAGTCTGAAAGGCATGACTAACCACCGTAGAACATATCCATACCCCTAAAAGAAGTTAGGTGAACACAATCTTCGAAAATTCGCAACTGATGGAATCCCTGGGCCAGATACATCTTAGAAAAGAATCGTGCACTATGAAGTTGATCGAATAAGTCGTCGATCCTGGGTAAAGGAAACTTATTCTTGAGAGTTTGCTTATCGAGGTCGCGATAGTCGACACACAATCTCAAAGACCCATCAGATTTAGCAACAAATACTACCGCTGAACCCCATTCAGAAACACTAGGACGAATCAATCCCTTTTTTAGCAAATCACCGGTTTGCTTGACTAGTTCAATTCTTTCCTGCGGTGCCATCCTACGTCTAGCATGAACGACAGGGCGAGCATTCGAAATTAATTCAATTCTGAATTCAATTTCTCTATGTGGGAGTAAAGATTCTACTTCATTGAATACATCGGGAAAATGCTGGACAGTAGGAATGGACTCCAAACTAGGTTCTGGATATCCCAGCGTATACATCAGTTTATCACTTTTCGGACTAGGGTCTTCACAAGAAATTTCAGCAGAATCTCCAAGTTTAGTTTTGACTAGAATCGTTCGATTGCTGCAATCTAATTTGGCTTCGTATCTCGATAACCAATTCATTCCGAGTAGGATTTCAAATTCATTAAAGTCGAGAACATAAAGGTTAATAGGAAATTTATGACCAGAATAAGGGATAGGCACCCTCCTACAATATAGACAAAGATTTGCAGGACCACCCACTGGATTCTTAACACAAATAGGTTCATCGACAAACTTGAGTTTAAGTTTTAATTCGTCCACGATCTATTTGGAGATAAAGTTATGTAAAGCTCCCGTGTCGAAAAAAACTCTAACAACTCTTTCACCAACAATAAGGTTACCCTCCAAAACTCCCTTTCCTTCATTCGCCTTAGAAGTTGAGGGGTTATCTTTTATTGTGCACACTTTCGCTATTTGTGCTTGTTTCTTTTTCAGGCAAATCTTAACTCCATGACCTGCCTGGTGACAACAATAGCATTCCTTGGATCTTCGACTTGTCTTTACAAGTTGATTTTTCCTAATTTGTTTCTTTGGCTTCTCACAATCATTTACTAAATGGCCTTTCTCCTGAAAGTTATAACAAGTAACATTTCTGCATTTCTGCCTGAATTCTCTTGATTACTCCTCTTCTTCTCCTTACCTTGAACCAGCCTCTTTCCTTCGAATTTTCTTTTCTTCCAATTCGAACTACTTGAACTCCGCTTCTCTTCCGGAACTTCCTGCATATCTAGAGTAGCATATCGATAACCCATATCGATCAAGTCCGAAAAAGATTCTTTAATGTGGGCTGTCATTCTCTCGTGATACTCCTTATTCATTCCTCAAATGAATCTTTCATTTTTCTTCAAGGGTGAACTCACTAGCTCCGGACCAAATCAGGACAATTATTTGAATTTATTCAAGTACTCTTCAAATGATAAACTTCCTTGCTTCAAATCTAGGAACTCCAGGTACATTCGAGAGATACTAGCAGATGGAAAATATCGCTGGTCAAACACTTCTTTAAATCGTCTCCAAGTAAACTTATCTTCTGACTCATCCACAATAACTGTCTCCCACCAAGCTGATGCTTCCTCCTAGAGTTGCCAAGAAGCTATTAATCGCTTTTGATCGTCTTCCAACTTCAATCCTTTAAAAATTCATTCACATGATCGGATCTAGGCTTGGGCTTCTACAATAGATTCCTTGCCAGTAAACAGCTTTCCACCATGTCTCGAAAAGCTTTTATACAGATCAGCTAGATTCGGCTGAGATTGAGTAGGCACAGTTGCAGTTGTAAGGACTTTTCCGGTTTGCTTGACTAGTGCAATTCTTTCCAGCAGTGCCATACTACAACTAACATGAACGATAGGGCGAGCATTTGAAATTAATTCAATTCTGAATTCAATTTCTCTATGTGGGGGTAAAGATTCTACTTCTTTGAATACATCGGGAAAATGCTGGACAGTAGGAATGGACTCCAAACTAGGTTCTTGATATCCCAACGTATACATCAGTTTAACCCTTTTCGGACTAGGGTCTTCATAAGAAATTTCAACAGAATCTCCAAGTTTAGTTTTGACTAGAATCGTTCGATTGCTGCAATCTAATTTGGCTTCGTATCTCGATAACCAATTCATTTTGAGTAGGATTTCAAATTCATTGAAGTCGAGAACATAAAGGTTAATAGGAAATTTATGGCCAGAATAAGAGATAGGCACCCTCCTACAATATAGAGAAAGATTTGCAGGACCACCCACTGGATTCTTCACACAAATAGGTTCATCCACAAAGTTGAGTTTAAGTTTTAATTCGTCCACGATCTGTTGGGAGATAAAGCTATGTGAAGCTCCCGTGTCGAATAAAACTCTAACAACTCTTTCACCAACAATAAGGTTACCCTCCAAAACTCCCTTTCCATCATTCACCTTAGAAGTTGAGGGGTTATCTTTTGTTGTGCACACTTTCGCTAATTGTGCTCGTTTCTTTTTTGGGCAATTCTTAACTCCATGACCTGGCTGGTGACGACAATAGCATTCCTTGGAACTTCGACTTGTCTTTACCAGTAGATTTTTCTTAATTTTTTTCTTTGGCTTCTCAAAATCGTTTACTAAATGGCCTTTCTCCTGAAAGTTATAACAAGTAACATTTCTGGCTGAATTCTCTTGATTACTCCTCTTCTTCTCCTTACCTTGAACCGGCCACTTTCCTTCGAATTTTCTTTTCTTCCAATTCGAACTACTTGAACTCCGCTTCTCTTCCGAAACTGCCTGCATATCTAGAGTAGCATATCGATAACCCATATCAATCAAGTCCGAAAAAGATTCTTTAATGTGGGATGTCATCCTCTCGTGATACTTCTTATTCATTTCCCGAATGAATCTTTCATTTGTCTTTAAGGGTGAACTCACTAGCTCCGGACCAAATCGAGACAATTTATTGAATTTATTCAAGTACTCTTCAAATTATAAACTTCCTAGCTTCAAATCTAGGAACTCCTGATACATTCGAGAGATACTAGCAGATGGAAAATATCGCTGCTCAAACACTTCTTTAAATCGTCTCCAAGTAAACTTATCTTCTGACTCATCCACAATAACTGTCTCCCACCAAGCTGATGCTTCCTCCTGGAGTTGCCAAGAAGCTATTAATCGCTTTTGATCGTCTTCCAACTTCAATCCTTTAAAAATTCATTCACAGGATCGGATCCAGGCTTGGGCTTCTACAATAGATTCCTTGCCAGTAAACGGCTTTCCACCAAGTCTCGAAAAGCTTTTATACAGATCAGCCAGATTCGGCTGAGATTGAGTAGGCACAGTTGCAGTTGTAGGGACTTGGCCGGTTGCGATGGTATTTCCCCGTTCCCTACCTTGTCCTTTTCTCCCGCTCATTCTTACTATCTGTAAATAGCAAGAAAACTTGATTTAGTCATATGGACAAGATATCTTAGGAAACATCAACAGTTAAGAGGAATAGACCAAGAAATTAGGGTTTCGGTCTTTCGGTCTATACTCATTCTAGCGTATACTTCACCCTATCTCTAATGAGCAATCTAATGTGTTATACTCCATGGCTAAAGTTCTTACTCAACCTTCAGCTCTGATACCACTTTGTCACGATCCGAAATCCAATGTTTGAAAATTGACACTAAATACCTCACTTGTATTCGACTACCAAAGATTCCAACTTTGAGTTCCATTCGGATGGAGCTTATAACAACATTATATGAATATAAAACAGCGGAAAACAAAATGAACTTCCATGCATCAATATTCCAGATACAACATCATCACAATATCCAATACAACATCGATCCCAGCTATCAGAGTGACACAACAATAATACGACAACATAATGTTTAACAAGTTTCCAACATACTTCAACTTCGACAAGGTCTTCAAGATTCCAACACTTCAAAAGATTTCCAAATCCAAAGCTCCCAGAAGACTTCAAATCCAAGCTAGCTCCAAAACACGGATAATCTACTTCTAGGATGCCACCCGGAGTTTAGGAAAGGAACAATAAACTCCGGGTCAGTCATGGGACTGGTATGAGCAAACAAAACAGTTGTTTGAAATAAAAGCAGTTTATTCTTATCAAAAGAAAACAAAAGAATTTGTAAGAAATTCGCAATGCTTTTTGAAAATGAAACGGCCATAAGGTCTCCCACCACATGCACAATGCAAACGCAGACTTGGAGGAGATTTCTCCTTATGACATTCAAAAATGCTTGATACGGGAAAACACTTTTATATATTATTATTAGTGCATAGTGTAAAAAAAACATTTTTCGAAAGTATAATATTAATCTTAGCCAGCATACAACCATTATTGTATGCCTACTATAGCTACCATCTAAACAGTGGGGCGCCACCATAAGTAAATGGCGGGTTATACAACTAAAATCGTACGGGGCTCGTATTGTTTCTTTGGATTTCCCACAAATGGTCAGGCAAAAGAACTTCCTACATAAAAATGGAACGCCTCTGGAGGTACGTCCCCGAGAACCTAACCGGATCTCTGCTACATAAGGCTGGGTTACCTCTATGACTGGGCAACAAATGACACGAGTATGCCACCTCCCAGTCTTTACCAACCTTTATCCGAAGCGCTTCTCAACCGACAACCACAAAGTAATAAGTTTGCACCAACCACAAAGTACGTATCTAGGCTCCATACCATGATACCACTTATAATCCAAAAGGAAATGAGAATACCCTCAAGGGACGCTACCCCCAAATAACCTTGCTGCCACGATTCCTGTTTCGACCATAACCGGGTCGTGAGGTTCGGCGAAGTCTCGTCCACAAAGCTACGCTTTTTCACAAAGCCATGCTTCGATCAATAAATGATCAGCAGCACTCAGCATGTCACACTACCAAATTGGGAGTATATCACTAATAACCTTCAACTACATAACATCTGAGCTCGTATGTCTCAGAGAAGGGCATTAAGCTAAGAGAATAAATTCTCCGCCACCAACAGATATGTATTTGAAAGAAATCAGCTTTATATCTCAGTTTGTAATGTCAGACATACAACCATACAAGTCTTTTCTGGGTTCGAACAGAACCGAAGGCTCTTCCAAAGAAGCCCTTGCAAATCCGGGCATCTACAATCCCGATCGGACTCCCCATCACATATGGGGATCTCTATACTGGAGAACCTCAGTGTAGAGTCATTCGATAGGTTATCCTATCATTCTTAAAGACACCCGGTCTTCACCACCGTCTTCAAATGTTATCCATTTCGACGTATCACATATTCGGAATGGGTTATATGACACAAAGTTCCTCTCCCGGCTAAACCGAATAGTGAGCGTTAAATTTTGAAACACGTGGATATATTAATCTCAAAGATTCACACATTCGATGTGGGTTTCGGATAACCAACTGAATCCGACTCCTTGTCGCATCGAAATTCATTTTCCATTTTACGGGCCAATGGGTTTTTCACAATCACACAGCAGTATATTCAATACCAATATCACAGCTCAGCACAAAGCATTATTACATAGCATCATATCACATAACAGGAATATCAATCCAACGCACAGGATTCAAGAACAATCAAAACATCTTCAATTAAGATGAATAAATCGTGTAGTTTTAAATTTATTAATCACATGATTACTTTCATTAGAAATCAAATGATAAATTATCATTAATTACAATTGATTAGATCTTAATCATCTTCATTAATTTATCACCTCTGAATTAATTATCTTAATTAATTTCAAATTAATTAACCTTAATTATTAATTAATTAAATCTTAATTTCTCTTATTAATTAATTACTCCTTAATTAATTAATAATTGATTACAAATTAATTAACCTTATTTAATAAATCTTAACATTAAGTAATAAATTAAGTAATCACTTTTTTTAAATAATTATATTAACAGAGTCATAAATTATTTAATAAACCAAAAGATAATTTAAATTACTTTGATTATCTTTTTAAACTTTGTTCAATAAATCACCTTTACCACATTAGATACCTTAAAAGGTTAAGATTTAGTTTTAAACAACATTTTATCTAAATTTTCTTTTAAGTTACATTATTTATTTAATATAAATAACGTTATAAAAATATTATATTAAAACTAAATAAACTAAAATTTAATTTCTTGAAACACTTCACTTAAGTCTTAAATTAACTTAAAATTCCAATCAAGTCATTGTTTGAAACATAATTTAAAAGTGTCTTAAAATTTTTAAAAAAAATTAAAGTAAAATTGTTTTATATATTGGTCTCAAGACCTGCTTCCGGTCACACGCGAGAGAAAACATCATTTCCTTTGGGTTTTTATCAAAACCAACCCGAGTAGACCATGTTTTAACTTAAAAAAAATTTCTAAGTATTTTAAAGTTGGTGCACCAATATTTTACTCGAGTGGATACTCGAGTCACCATATGTTCTTCCTCATGCCTACTTCGAGCCTATATCTTTCTTCCCCAAACCCACTTACTGATACCCATCAGAAGTTCATGCACATGCACGATCGAAGATGCTATTGTTGGTCGAAATTCCAACCACCATCGAGTCATCGGCAACTCACCTGAACCCCACGAGCACTCAGGGATCCCAATCGTTGACGAACTCGAAATCGAACACCACCACCCAAACTGTAACGAAACCAGGCCACCAGAAAACACATCGTTCTTCCACCTCGGGCCATCGGAGGCCATGAAAGCTTAACTAAAGCTTCCTCTCGACCAAACGCTGCTATCCCTACCGGAGCGATCAGCTCCGGTGGTCTGACAAAACCGTGGTGAATCTGTTTCCGCTGCGATCAAAAATGTGGGTTAAAACCCTATTTCGATCTCATCATCCCATCACAATGAATTTAAAAATCATTTAGCAATTTTCCCATAATCCCTGACCTTCGAACGTGCTCCACTCTTGATCGTAAGATCCATCATATTGCCCCGATCACCGAAATTTGGTGTAAAAAAAAAAACAATTCTGATCATCCTCGTTTTTCTCAAAGATTACTTAATTAAAAATTATAATTTTACTTTCAGAAATCATAAATTTTGATAAGTTTCAGGTAGTATATTTGAAATTAAAATTTACGAGGTTTGAAATTTAACATGATTTTCATTTTAACTGTATTTTCATATGTTGCAGGAGAAGCTTAAGTTCATTTTGCTTGAATTCATTTTTTACAACTTATGACATGTCAAACAAACAACTTTTGTTTGAAATTTGAGATCAAACAAGGATTGGAGAATACGGGAATTGGATTTTATACAGGATTATAAATCTCTGTCACCTGGAACAGAGGTGATTCAAATTTAATCTGCATGCACAGGCAAAAATAGATTTTTGTGCATGCAATCAATTGTTCATACTTGTTTAAATCCTACATTCAAACAATACATCAAACATCAGAGCTTAGAAATGTTTACTCACCTATATAATTTAGCAGAGAGAGTTTTCTTGTTTGGATTTGAAAACAAAACCGGGAACTTCCTTTCCTTTCTTAGCTTGATTTTGAGTTTGTTATCTGCAATTAATTTTGTATGAACTTGCTTAATCTTTGATGTATTTACTTACTTAATCTTTTAACAACAAATTAAAAGTTAAATTCACCTACAGTTTTATTTCTTAAATGGAACAGAGAGAAGAAAGATATCTGGCCTGCACTTTAATCTTGTGTTTGCTAGTTTTTTTTAAAATTGATTCTTGATTCTCTTTAATCCTTGAAGTTCTCCTACTTAATTCTGTAGTATTTGTTGAAGATATGAACCTATCCTTGAATTCTTCTTTTGGCTTGAGATATGGAAGAAAATTTGTTTACAGATTTACTTTTTTTCTGGAAATTTGTTTCTTGATTTCAAAGTTGAGGAAATTATGTTTGTTATTGATGATTTTTTTTTTCTGATGTAAAGATTGCACAAAATTTTTCTTTTGAAATGAATAAAAAGGTAAGAGGAAGAAGATAAAATGACTTATATAATTTTATTTCCTTTTCTATAAATTTTCTAAGAAAATGAAAATGATGCACCGACACTTGTTTAAATTTTCTTCTCATGAATTACACTTGTCTCTATAGTCATTGCAAACTTAACACTTGTAGCTAATTTTTTTTAACATAATATTTTACATTATTTAAATTGTATTTAAACTTAAATTTCCCATTAAAAATATTTGCTTTATATTAATACACATTATTAAAAAGAGAATGTTTTGAAATTAAATGCATATTAAATAAATTACATAGATATACATTTATAAATCCAAATTATTTTACTCAAACATTTATTTTAAAATTTAAATTCAAATTAAAAATCAAATTTAATGTATAAATTCAAATTTACCCATGTATGCACACATACATATTTATTCACATATATGTATAAAATTTAGATTCAAATGATTTTTAATTTTAGTATTTCAAATTTTATACTCAAAATAAATTTGAAAATTTTATTATAACTTATTATTTATTTATTTTGAAACTTTTCAAATTATATTACAAAAGTTCAACAATAACCAATTTTAAAATTGATAAATTTTGGTATGTTACAGATTTCCCCCCTTAAGCAAATTTCATCCTCGAAATTTTGAAAAAGAGAGAAAAACAAACAAAGAATATACGAATTCAAAAAAGGATAGAGAAATGGCTTACAAGTTTAAGATGAGATATCCACTCTGCAATTGGGATAAGTCTTTTGCATAGTGTCTTCTGTCTACCAGGTACAGTCCTTTGGACCACCGCTCCACTGCACTTTAACCAGTTTTACAATTTTGTTCCTTAATTGCTTTTCATCACGATCGACAATCTTTATTGGTTCTCTTTTAACTGTTTGATTTGGTGTGATCTCGAGATCCTGCTGAGCTGCCTCCTCAATAATACTATCTGGGTCGTGAACAAATTTCCGGAGGTTAGAAATATGAAATACATTATGCACGCCAGATAACCAGCTAGGTAGCTATACTCGATATGTTAGAGGACCGATCCTCTCCAGAATAGGAAAGGGACCAATATAATGGGGTGCTAGCTTTCCAGTTTCCCCAAACCTCGATACACCCCGCATCGGAGACACTTTGAGAAATACAGAATCCCCAACTTGAAATTCCAAATCTCTTGTTCAGCGGTCATAATAGCTCTTCTGGCGACTTTGAGCAGTTATTAACTTCTTCCGAATAAATCAACCTTTTCAGTGGCTTCTTTAATCATATCTGGTCCAAGAATGAGTCTATCACCGGATTCAATCCAACATGCCGGTGATCGACACGGACGACCATATAAAGCTTCAAAAGGAGCCATTTCAATACTGGCTTGATAGCTATTGTTATAAGAGAACTCGACAAGATGTAAATGGTCCTCCCAAGAACCACAAAAATCAAGAATGCTAGCATGCAATAGGTCTTCTGAAATTCGGTTAATCCTTTCAGTCTGCCCATCAGACCGTGGGTGATAAGCAGTGCTGAAATTCAGCTTTGTTCCCAATGCGTCTTCGAATGCCCCTCAAAATCTACTACTGAAGATCGGATCACGATCACTCACTATGCTGCTAGGAGTACCGTGGAGACGGACAATCTCTTTGATATATAGCTCAGCTAAACTTGTTGCTGTCCGAGTGGGTTTCACTAGAATGAAGTGAGCAGTTTTGGTTAGACGGTCAACTATAACCCAAATTGCTTCATTTCCCTTCTTAGTTCGTGGCAATCCGCCAATGAAATCCATCGATACTTGATCCCATTTCCACTTCGGTACTTCCAAAGGTTGGAGTAAACCCACCACTTTCTTTTGATCGCTTTTAATTTGTTGACAAGTAGCACATCGACTCACATATATTGATATGTCCCTTTTCATTGTCTTTCACCAAAATGTTCTTTTAATATCATGGTACATTTTATTGACTCCTGGATGGATGCAAAGTTTGGACTTGTGGAATTCATCCAAAACTTCATGTTTCAGCTCCGGAATGTTTGGGACACAAATTCTTCCTTTCAACTTTATAACTCCACTATTATTGATTTCAAAACTAGAATCTTCACCTTGACATATTCTTCTACAAATTTCCCAAAGAAACGTGTCTTCAGTCTGTTGTCTTGCAATCTTCTTAAGAAGAGTAGGAGCAATAACAAGATATGCGAGAATAGCATGTCTTCTGCTCAAGGCATCGGCAACTACATTGGCTTTTCCCTGCATATACAGAATATCTAGGTCATAGGATGCCAGAAATTCCAACCAATGTTGTTGTCGTAGATTCAAATCTTTCTGGGTGAAGAGATACTTTAAAGATTTGCGGCCGGTGAATAATTCAAATTTTTCACCCAAACAAGAAAGATTTATTTAATATATATTAAGTTAAGTTGAATTTTAAAATTTTCTTTTAGAAAAGCTGAAGGAGATTCTTACCCAGAAGATAATGTCGCCAGATTTTTAAAGCGAAAATAACAGCCAAAAGCTCCAAATCATGTGTTGGGTAGTTTCTCTCATGCGGACGTAATTGTCTACTCACGTAGGCATTTACCTTTCCATTCTGCATTATTACTGCACCAATCACATCACCGCACGCGTCAGTATAGACAGATAAACCTTGATTCCCATTAATGATAGCGAGGACAGGGGCAGTGGTTAATCTCTTTTTCAACTCTTGAAAAGCTTCATCACATTTCGGAGTCCAATTGAACTTGGCATTTTTCATTGTTAGCTTGGTCAATGGGCTAGCAATCTTAGAAAAGTCCTGAACAAACTTCCGGTAATAACCTGCTAAGCCCAGAAAACTTCTTTTGGAGCCATGGGTCGCTTCTAGTCAAGAATAGTGGAAATTTTGCTCGGGTCAACAGAAATCCCTTCTTCATTAACAATATGGCCAAGAAATCTGACTTCTTTGACCTAAAAGTGGCATTTCGAAAATTTAGCAAATAAGATGTTCCTTCTCAAAATTTCCAAAACAATTCTGTGATGTTCAGCATGCTCTTCTTCGGTTTTGGAGTAGATTAGGATATCATCGATTAATTCAAGAACAAATTTATTCAACACCTCCTGAAACACATGGGTCATCAAATCTACGAAGTACGCGGGAGCGTTGGTTATTCCGAAAGGCATGACTAACCACTCATAGAACATATCTAGACCCCTAAAAGCAGTTAGGTGAACACAATCTTCGGCAATTCGCGACTGATGGAATCCCTGGGCTAGATCCATCTTAGAAAAGAATCATGCACCATGAAGTTGATCGAATAAGTCGTTGATCCTGGGTAAAGGAAACTTATTCTTGAGAGTTTGCTTATTGAGGTTGCGATAGTCGACACACAATCTCAAAGACCCATCAGATTTAGCAACAAATACTACCGCTGAACCCCATTCAGAAACAATAGGACGAATCAATCCCTTTTTTAGCAAATCACCGGTTTGCTTGACTAGTGCAATTCTTTCCCGCAGTGCCATACTACAACTAGCATGAACGACAGGGCGAGCATTTGAAATTAATTCAATTCTGAATTCAATTTCACTATGTGGGGGTAAAGATTCTACTTCTTTGAATACATCGGGAAAATGTTGGACAGTAGGAATGGACTCCAAACTAGGTTCTTGATATCCCAACGTATACATCAGTTTAACCCTTTTCGGACTAGGGTCTTCATAAGAAATTTCAACAGAATCTCCAAGTTTAGTTTTGACTAGAATCGTTCGATTGCTGCAATCTAATTTGGATTCGTATCTCGATAACCAATTCATTTCGAGTAGGATTTCAAATTCATTGAAGTCGAGAACATAAAGGTTAATAGGAAATTTATGGCCAGAATAAGAGATAGGCACCCTCCTACAATATAGACAAAGATTTGCAGGACCACCCACTGGATTCTTCACACAAATAGGTTCATACACAAAGTTGAGTTTAAGTTTTAATTCGTCCACGATCTGTTGGGAGATAAAGCTATGTGAAGCTCCCGTGTCGAATAAAACTCTAACAACTCTTTCACCAACAATAAGGTTACCCTCCAAAACTCCCTTTCCATCATTCACCTTAGAAGTTGAGGGGTTATCTTTTGTTGTGCACACTTTCGCTAATTGTGCTCGTTTCTTTTTCGAGCAATTCTTAACTCCATGACCTGGCTGGTGACGACAATAGCATTCCTTGGATCTTCGACTTGTCTTTACCAGTAGATTTTTCTTAATTTTTTTCTTTGGCTTCTCAAAATCGTTTACTAAATGGCCTTTCTCCTGAAAGTTATAACAAGTAACATTTCTGGCTGAATTCTCTTGATTACTCCTCTTCTTCTCCTTACCTTGAACCGGCCACTTTCCTTCGAATTTTCTTTTCTTCCAATTCGAACTACTTGAACTCCGCTTCTCTTCCGAAACTTCCTGCATATCTAGAGTAGCATATCGATAACCCATATCAATCAAGTCCGAAAAAGATTCTTTAATGTGGGCTGTCATCCTCTCGTGATACTTCTTATTCATTTCCCGAATGAATCTTTCATTTGTCTTTAAGGGTGAACTCACTAGCTCCGGACCAAATCGAGACAATTTATTGAATTTATTCAAGTACTCTTCAAATTATAAACTTCCTAGCTTCAAATCTAGGAACTCCTAATACATTCGAGAGATACTAGCAGATGGAAAATATCGCTGCTCAAACACTTCTTTAAATCGTCTCCAAGTAAACTTATCTTCTGACTCATCCACAATAACTGTCTCCCACCAAGATGATGCTTCCTCCTGGAGTTGCCAAGAAGCTATTAATCGCTTTTGATCGTCTTCCAACTTCAATCCTTTAAAAATTCATTCACATGATCGGATCTAGGCTTGGGCTTCTACAACAGATTCCTTGCCAGTAAACAGCTTTCCACCATGTCTCGAAAAGCTTTTGTACAGATCAGCCAGATTCGGCTGAGATTGAGTAGGCACAGTTGCAGTTGTAGGGACTTTTCCAGTTGCGGTGGTATTTCGTCGTTCCCTACCTTGTCCTTTTCTCCTGCTCATTATTACTATCTGTAAATAGCAAGAAAACTTGAGTTAGGCATATGGACAAGATATCTTAGGAAACATCAACAGTTAAGAGGAATAGACCAAGAAATTAGGGTTTCGGTCTTTCGGTTTATACTCATTCTAGGGTATACTTCACTCTATCTCTAATGAGCCATCTAATGTGTTATACTCCATAGCTAAAGTTCTTACACAACCTTCAGCTCTGATACCACTTTGTCGCGATCCGAAATCCAATGTTCGAAAATTGACACTAAATACCTCACTTGTATTCGACTGCCAATGATTCCAAAATCGAACTCCAGTCGGATGGAGCTTATAACAACATTAGATGAATATAAAATAGCGGAAAACAAAATGAACTACCATGCATCAATATTCCATATACAACATCATCACAATATCCAATACAACATCAATCCCAGCTATTAGAGTGACACAACAATAATAGGACAACAGAAACTTTAACAAGTTTCCAACATACTTCAACTTCGACAAGGTCTTCAAGACTCCAAAACTTCAAAAGATTTTCAAATCCAAAGCTCCCAGAAGACTTCAAATCCAAGTTAGCTCCAAAACACGGATAACCTGCTTCTAGGCTGCCCATGTGGAAAATTATGGGCACCCAGAGTTTAGGAAAGGAACAATAAACTCCGGGTCAGTCATGCGACTGGTATGAGTAAACAAAACAGTTGTTTGAAATAAAAGCAGTTTATTCTTATCAAAAGCAAACAAAAGAATTTGAAAGAAATTCGCAATGCTTTTCGAAAATGAAACTGCCATAAGGCCTCCCACCACACACACAATGCAAACGCAGACTTGGAGGAGATTTCTCCTTATGACATTCAAAAATGCTAGATACAAGAAAACACTTTTAAACATTATTATTAGTTCATAGTGTAAAAAAAACATTTTTCGAAAGTATAATATTAATCTTAGCTAGCATACAACCATTATTGTATGCCTACTATAGCTACCATCTAAACAGTGGGGCGCCACCATAAGTAAATGGCAGGTTATACAACTAAAATAGTACGGGGCTCGTATTGTTTCTTTGGATTTCCCACAAATGGTCGGGCAAACGAACTTCCCACATAAAAATGGAACGCCTCTAGAGGTACGTCCCCGAGAACCTAACCGGATCTCTTGTACACAAGGCCGAGTTACCTCTGTGACTAGGTAACAACTGACACGAGTATGACACCTCTCGGTCGTTACCAACCCTTATCCGAAGCGCTTCTCAACCGACAACCACAAAGTAATAAGTTTGCAGTAACCACAAAGTAAGTATCTGGGCTCCATACCATGATACCACTTATAATCCAGAAGGAAATGGACATACCCTCAGGGGGCGCTACCCCCAAATAACCTTGCTGCCACGATTCCTGTTTCGACCATAATGAGGTCTTGAGGTTCGACGAAGTCTTGTCCACAAAGCTACGCTTTTTCACAAAGCCATGCTTCGATCAACAAATGATCAGCAGCACTCAGCATGTCACACTACCAAATTGGGAGTATATCACTAATAACCTTCAACTACATAACCTCTGAGCTCGTACGTCTCAGAGAAGGGAGTTAAGCTAAGAGAATAAATTCTCCGCCACCAACAGATATGTATTTGAAAGAAATCAGCTTTAAATCCCAGTTTGTAATGTCCGACATACAACCATACAAGTCTGTTCCGGGTTCGAACAGAACCGCAGTCACTTCCGAAGAAGCCCTTGCAAATCCGGGCATCTACAATCCCGATCGGACTCCCCATCTCATATGGAGATCTCTATAACGGAGCAACTCAGTGCAGAGTCATTTGACAGGTTATCCCATCGTTCTCGAAGACGCCCGATCTTCACCGCCGTCTTTAAATCCTATCCATTTCGACGTATCACATTCGGAATGGGTTATATGACACAAAGGTCCTCTCCCGACTAAACCGAATAGTGAGCATTAGATTTTGAAACACGTGGATATATCAATCACAAAGATTCACACGTTCGATGTGGTTTTCGGATAACCAACTGGAATCTGACTCCCTGTCGCATCGAAATTCATTTGCCGTTTACGGACCAACGGGTTTTTCACAATCACACAACAGTATATTCAATGCCAATATCACAACTCAGTACAAAGCATTATTACATAACATCACATCACATAATAGGAATATCAATCCAACACACAACATTCAAGAACAATCAAAACATCTTCAATTAAGATGAATAAATCATGTGGTTTTAAATTTATTAATCACATGATTACTTTCATTAGAAATCAATGATAAATTATCATTAATTACAATTGATTAGATCTTAATCATCTTCATTAATTTATCACCTCCTAATTAATTATCTTAATTAATTTTAAATTAATTAATCTTATTTATTGATTAATTAAATCTTAATGTGATGTCCCGGAAATTTGAGGCAAAAATTATTTAATAATTTCATTGATAATTGTTTTAAAATGTGAAATATTAATTTAATAATTTAATTCAAACTGGAATTTTCTTTTGAAAATTAATAATTATTTAATTTGTTAAATGATATTCTTTTCAAAGATTAAAAAAAAAATTATAATGTATAAATGTTTATACATTGTAAATAGAGATTTGGTTTTAATTTTAATTTTAATTTATATTAAATAAAGTATATTTTCTAATTATTATATATAAATGTAAATTTGTAAATTGATTTAAATTAGTAAGTAAGTATCTATTTGTTTATAGAATAAATATAGTTTAATTTTGTTTTATTTTAAATTGCTTTTCTTTGAATAGATTTAATTCATTCTTGTTAAAATATAACATTTGATTTAAATTTAGTTTCATAAAGAATGTTATTTTAAATAATCAATCAAACATTAAAATGAATGTTATATGAAGTTATAAATAAACATGTAAGTATTTCAAGGCTAAGGTTAATACAACATTTAAAACTTGCTAAAAACAAATTGGTAATGATTTAAGATAATTTAAATACATTTATACATTTAGAGTTTTCTTTTTATAATTGAATTGCATATGTGTTAAATTCTTAAACTATTAAAGAGACACTTGTAATCACCTAACAAATTAATACAACAAGTGGCATTTGTTTTAAAGTTTTTATTTTAATTTATTTTGACAAGAGAACATAATATAGCTAATGCATTTTGTTAAAACATTTTTTCTCATTTGAAACCTGAATCAAAATTTCAGTAAATTAAATCCCCTCAAAACAAAAGCATGTCAAAATCTGCAAATTATTTCTTCAAAATACAACTTCAAATCTACAATCCCTTTCTTCATATATCAACTACAAATCTGCAATCTAAAGTCTGCATGCTAAATTTTAACCTCAAATCTGCAAACAACTTCAATCAAATCTGTAAATCTGTGCAAATTGATTGGGTCTGCATGCATTATCATCTGCAAGCTTCAATATCAATTTGAAGCTCAATTTCAATACAAATCTGTGCAATGAGGAATGGAGTCTACATGCATGTTCAACAAATTACATCATCAAGTTAAAGCAAATTCAACTAGCTAATGGAAACTCGGATTTCAAAGGCAACTGCAATTTCGAAATGCAGTTTCAAACAGGGTCCTGGAAATTTAATTTGCACTTAAGATTGTCTCTGCATTTCTCTGCACTTAAGCTTGTTTCTGCATCTTCAATTATAAGGTGAGTAAGCTTTTATTTTAAAAACAGTTTTTTTCTAAAATTAAGATAAATGCAAATTCCAGAACTAAGTACTAGTTCACCTGAATTTAAAAACTGTTTGATGAGAACTCCTCTGTTTCTTTTGAAAGTGAAGCTTGAATTGTCTGATGCATGTAAATACTTAGAAAAGAAAGAAAAAAAACAGGCTTGTCTGTAAATTTTATATTGATGAATTCTGTGTATAAATATGTTTGCATGTTTTGATTTCTTGAAAACTGCATATAGTGATGGTTATAAATTAGGATATTCTTTCTTGGAAAAAAAGGGCTTAATCACTTGAATTGTTTCAGTTAGCAAGTTTGTATAAGTAAATAGGTTAGTTAGGTGTAAATTTAGAATTATAAATTTTAAGTTGGTTTAATAAATCTGTAGCCTTTGTAAACCAAAACCAGTCTTCATTAGAATGAAACAAAATATCAAACTTCTAAAAACATTAAAACAGTGTGACAGAATGCAAGATTGAATTCATAGATTTGGAAACAAATATTACATTTTTATTTCACAAGAGAGTGAGCATTTCTGTGTTAAACAGATTGGGTTTTTTTTTGGTTTGTTTGAGTTACTAGTGAATCATGGAAGCTCTGAGTCTTTTTGGAGGTGGGATGCAGAGGGGTTGATAGGGGAAGATGGTCAGTAATTTATGTCAGAGGAGATGGTGATTGAATTGTGGTTTCCAGGTTTCCAAAAACCTGATTTTTAGTGTGCAGTTCTTAGTACCTGCATAAGCTCTATGTTGCATTAAGTGGGTTAGGAATTTGGGAGGTTGAGTAGGGAGTGTAAAGGAAGCCATATCCAAGGTTGTGTCGATGATGGTGGCTGGAAGTGGAATTTATGGGTGTTGACAGATTGATCTTGGTTGCAGTGGAACTCAGGGGAATTATTTGGGTTGTGCAGGGTTTTGACCCGAAGTAGAACTCGGGTAGTTTTGCTTCTGACTCGAAGCAACAGGTGTAGTAACTCGAAGTAAATCAGGGGATTACTCGGGTAGCATGGTTACAGTTTTTTTTACAGAGAGCTTTCACAGTTTGTTTTTTTTTTATGTTGAATGGAAATCAAACTCAAGTGCAGAAGTTTTGATTCATGTATAAGTTGAAGCTGAATTCAAATAGAGTTTGAATTCAAAGTTTTAAGAAAATGAAATGTCTTAGACAAGTTTAAAGTTTGGTTTTAAATCAAAAATTAAAACTGTTTCAGGTTTTAAACCTGAAAGTTGTTGAGCAGTTTTTCATGTTGAATGAATTTTAATTTTTGGTATAGAAATTTGATCTTAGATGGAAGTAGAAACTGAATTTCAAATGTAGTTTTGAGTTCAAAGTTTTTAAAGATGAGAATCTTAAATTTAAACAAGATTTTAAATTTTGTTTTAAATCAGGAGTTAAAACAGTTTGCAAGTTTTTAAAAACCAGAGAGTAAATTTTGCAGTTTTTAGTTAAGTAAATTCATATTATTTTTAGTTAGAATCTGATTTAAATGGAAGTTAAATCTAATTTCAAATGAGGTTTGAAATTCAAAGTTTTTAAAAATGAAACTTTTAAATTTAAACAAGTTTAAATTCTGTTTTCAATCAAGTTTTAATAAAACAGTTTTACCCAGAGAGACTTTTGCAGTTTTGAATTTTAATGAGTTGTAATTGAATTCAAGTATAGTTGAAATTCAAAAGTTTTAAAAATGAAAATCTTAACTTTAAACAAGATTTAAATATGGGTTTAAGTCAAGATTTTTATTTAAAAAAAAAAAATGTTTTCAGGGTATCTTCCAAAACCAGAGTTTGAATTTAAACAGTTTTTGTATGTTTTAAAACTTTGAACAGATTTGAATGTTTTAAGTAAGTTTTAAACTGAGTTTGAAATCAATTTAAAAACTGTTTCCAGATTTCTTTGAAACCCAGTTTAATTTCAAAGCAGTTTTTAAAATTTGAAATAAATGAACATATTCAAATGTTTAAAAGTGAATTTGAAAATGAAATTTCATTTCAAATAAGTTTAAAACTTGAAAGAATTGAGTTCCTTTAGTATTTGAAAGTATTTGAATTAAAATATGAAGTGTTGATGTAAATTTAAAAGTTGAAAATAATCAATTTATTTTCAATACTTAATTTATCAAGTAATTTAGTTTTAAATCTTTCTTGAGTGATGAGTGTTGTTTAAACATTCATTTTTATTTTATGGTTTATAATTATTTTTGGAATTAATGAATCTTTAAATAAAATTTGAAATTGATTCTTAGAAATGTATTGTTTTAATACATTTTGAAATTAAATGAGTCTTTTGATAAGTAATTTGAATATTTTGAAAATATTTAAGATAATTAAGAATTTACTTAATTACCTGATTTGGAATAATGATTTAGATTAATTTTAATTAGAAATGATTTATTAATCTAATCCAGATTTCTTAAGTATGTAATTAATGAAATGTGTTAAATAATAATGATGATAATTATCTAAGGATAATTAAGTAATTAATTAATGTCAATAAATTTTAATATTGTGATTTGTTAAGTTAATTAATTTAGTTTAATTAATTTTAATAAATCATTAGATAACTTTAAGAATGTAATTACTTAATGTAATTAGTGGAGCAGGATTACTTGATGAAGTAATAAGATTAATTACTGGAATGTAATTAGTAATTTGGATAATTACTTTTGGAATTAATTAAGAAATTAATTAATGATTAATTATTGGTTAATTAATTTATAAATGAGTAATTAAGATAGTTAATTATTAATCAAGGTGTTTAATAATTAGGTTAATTACTAAATGTAATTAATTTTAATTAAGTAATCTATTTAAATATTAAAGATCATTAATTAATGTTAATGATGTAATTAAGGATTGTTCAATTAAGTAATAATTGATTAATTAAGTAATTAATTAATTGTAATTAATTAAGGGCAATTATAATTAATTATAATCAATTAATAAATGAGTAATTAATGTTAATTACTTATAATTTAGGTTAATTAATTTATAAAATTAATTAAAGACTAATTACTTATTGTAATTAGTGAATGATTAATCAAAGTTGTTTAATCAAGTTGAATACTTAGGAAGTGAATTAATTAACTGGGTTAATTAATGGATGTTAAGCAAGATTTAAATGAGTAATTAATTTAATTATTTTAAATTAATTAGAGATGGTTGTAATTAATTTAATTCATTTTAAATTAATTATAATTGTTGGTTAATGAATCATTGCTTATGGATGTTATTGATTAAATGGTTGTGACCTCAGAAATGAGATGATTGTATCTGTATGATATGAATGTTTGGATAACTATGATGGTTTGTGATGGATTATTTGGATGGATGATTATCTGTTTATGGATGATACAGATTGTCTGTTTATGATATGAATGTGATTATCTATTTTGAGATATAGTTTATCTATCTGTATGAATTAGATAACAATGAAATAAGTTAATTGTTTAAAACCCTTAAGTACAACTTGGACATTAAGATGGCGTTTGGTTTCGATGAGACCGGGATCGGGTTTCCATATTTGGAATTCCGAAAACCACATCGATTCCAATTAAACGTTAGGTCGTTAATCCAAGTGGAGCAAGTGAAGACTCGAGGTGTAAGAGCTATACGTCAGTATAACTCTGTGGGTGATTCCGTAATGAGTTTGACGGAATAGTACTTATAGGTTCGAGACGGTGATATAGAGTGCAAGGGTTATTGTCGTTAACTCTGAGGGTGATTCCAATACGAGTGTAACGAGATAATGCCTTCGGTTTCGTTCGAACCCGGAACGAACTTGTATGGATTGAATGCTTTCAGAACATCGTCAGGTGGACGATGAGCATTCTAAGAGATGTGTCCTCTAAAGGTAATCGTAGCCTCAAGCCTCATCAACCGGGAATGGCTAAAACAGGGGAGGTGCAGCAAAGCTTCGTGGGTAGCCCCCACTGGAGAGCAAGATTGATCCCTGTCTAGAGGTCCCTTTTTATTCGGCTTAGTGGGCAGTTGTCAGTGTACACCAACTGCGGGGTTGTCTTGTTCGGAACTGTTCAGTAAGGAACGGGTCCGGCTTTGTGTTGCAGGGGAGTTAGGGTGGCTCCTCGGTACGGTGATCTAGGCCACGTACTGTGACGGGCGGTACCCCAGTAGCCCTGCCATTGATGGAATCCATAATCCAATAAGTTCCTGTACGGTTTTGATTGTGCCCAACTATGTTGGAACGTGAGATGTAAGCATTCCAGCTATTTCTGTATTTTATTTTGAAAACCCTAGACACTATTATAATATCACTGGATTTCCTATCAAATGTTTTGGTTAGCGTAAGGTAAAAACTTTTCCATGTTTATGTGTGGGAAGTCTTACGTGATACCTTTTGTTTTCAAAGGATTTTCTAAAGTTAAGCAACTTTTATCCCCGTTTACTCACACCAGACCCCTGTCTGACCTGAGTGTTTATTTTCTGTTTTATTAAACTCTTGGGTACTCATATTATGTATGGGTAGTCAAGTGTTTCAGGATTGCTTTGATCGAGTTCTGGAGGAGATAATGGAGCAGGAGGCTTCAGCGTGTAGATATATGTAGTGGTTCCGCTGTGTTTGAGTTGTATCTGTTTCTCTGATGTATTTGGATTGTAATTGCTAGACAGATGTTTATAACTGTCTAGTTTGTGTTGTATTAGCCGTTTAACTCTGATGTATATGATACTGTGTAAAGTTTTATGTGATATATTATAATTTATTCGATTCCGCTGTGAGATTCTGATATTGTCTGTTCTTTCTTTCCTTTCTTTTCTCTTTTCTATCCCTTTCTTTCTTCTTAATGATGCAACTTTCTGGAGTATGGAAGTTGGGTCGTTACAACGTGGTATCAGAGCGTTAGGTTGAGTGAATACCTAGGCTCTGTAGTGGTGTCTTTCTTGAGAGAGCGTATTTGTAATTTTTAGTATATATATATTTCTGCCTATTTGTTGGGTTACCTGTTCGGGTTTCCAATATAAGTAATAAAGGTAGATAGGGTAGTGGTGTGTGTAACACAACTACCAATAGTTGGAGTTTGAGTGTTGGAAGTGATCTGCTAGGGCAGTTTGGGTATCTTGTTTAATTTGGCAGTTTGGTGAGAAAGATTTCTCTGATCTCTGAAGGAAATCTTTTCAAGATTCGGAGTTTATTTTTGGAATATAAGCTTGGTGCAGTCGTGTGAGGGGTTTTTCTTGAGTTTGAATCAGTTGGGAGTTCTGAAGCCAGCAATGGTATTTTGAAAACCTTAAGAAGGAGTTCTGTCTATATTTGAGTTTGAAACTCAGTTTGGCAGAGTATTTTGAGTTTGGTTTGGGAGCGAGTTTCCCGAGAGATATCTGTCTTTTGAAGGCTCTATTGTGAAAAGGCTGGTGTAGCTTTAAGGTTCGATGAGTTTTTGGTTAAGGAAGCTTTGGCAGCAGTAGCAGCAGTGAGTGGCCTGTTCTTCGGTGGTTCAGAAATCTCTGTGATTCTTCTGTCAGTAGTCCGGGCAGATGGTGGAGCTTGTCCATTTCTTCTGAAAGCTCAGTTGGGTGTGATGTTAGTGGTTAAGAGGTGGGCCACTAGTTTCTTCTTTTGAAGGCTTTAGCTGTTCTGATTTTGTAGTGAGAACAATTTCTTGAGATCTGAACCAGGTGGAATCGCAAAAGTGACTTGCGATAGTTCAGAAGTTCTCTGTGTGATCTTTGCTTGGATTGAAGCATCTTTAGTGGATGTTTGAGTTATCAAGGTGATTTGGTATTTTCTGGATATCTTTGAAGGAATCAAGATTTGCATTCGCATTAGAAGATTGAGTTCTGTATCGACTTGGTTCTTGGAGCTTTGCCGGTGGTTTAGCATTGTAGGAAATTCTTTGAGTATGATCTGTTTAAGTTGATAGAATTTATTGGATCCAGTTTCCTGGTTTCTGGTTGAATTTTTGCTGTGGTGGTTGTGACTGAATCGGATATGTCACTGGGATTTTATGGAATTTGATGAACAATATTCCGGGATAAGTTGATCAAGTTTATACTTATGTTCATCAACAGCATTCACGAATCAGAGTTGCGCAGTGGAAGCATGGTGGCGGCTATTCCAGAATAGGAGCATCCGATTCTTTGGGAATTTGAGTTTTGTCTTGGATCAAAGGATTTCTACAGGATATTCATTTTGGATCCGGAGACCTGATTATTTTATATCTGTAGTAGAGTTTGTGTGGTGGAGTTTGATTGATCTAGAAGTTGAAGGCAGCCCAGGATCAATATGAGTATTGGATCTTTCTGTTTTCTCTTAAGAGTTAAGTATATGGTTTATCTCTGGTTTTAGAATCAGTAGTTCTGTGAGATTTAGGAGTTGATCAGGACTTGTCTATAGTCCTGTATTCTGTTTAGATTTGTAGATCTAGATATATAGGAGCTCTAGATCTGTGTTGTGTTGCTAGTTTAGATTCTGTAGGGCGAGTGTCCTGGTGTTTGTACCTGGGAAACTCTAGGGAATTCTATCCAGAATTTTGTCTGGGTAGTTAGAATTGTTTGTTTGAATTGGTTGCTATGATTGCTAGTATTTGGTTGATAGTATATGATTGCTCTTTTAAAATTTAAAATTTGTATGGGATTATTAAATTACCTTTGCTTTTAAATTTCGAGGACGAAATTCTTTTAAGGGGGGAGGAATGTGATGTCCCGGAAATTTGAGGCAAAAATTATTTAATAATTTCATTGATAATTGTTTTAAAATGTGAAATATTAATTTAATAATTTAATTCAAACTGGAATTTTCTTTTGAAAATTAATAATTATTTAATTTGTTAAATGATATTCTTTTCAAAGATTAAAAAAAAAATTATAATGTATAAATGTTTATACATTGTAAATAGAGATTTGGTTTTAATTTTAATTTTAATTTATATTAAATAAAGTATATTTTCTAATTATTATATATAAATGTAAATTTGTAAATTGATTTAAATTAGTAAGTAAGTATCTATTTGTTTATAGAATAAATATAGTTTAATTTTGTTTTATTTTAAATTGCTTTTCTTTGAATAGATTTAATTCATTCTTGTTAAAATATAACATTTGATTTAAATTTAGTTTCATAAAGAATGTTATTTTAAATAATCAATCAAACATTAAAATGAATGTTATATGAAGTTATAAATAAACATGTAAGTATTTCAAGGCTAAGGTTAATACAACATTTAAAACTTGCTAAAAACAAATTGGTAATGATTTAAGATAATTTAAATACATTTATACATTTAGAGTTTTCTTTTTATAATTGAATTGCATATGTGTTAAATTCTTAAACTATTAAAGAGACACTTGTAATCACCTAACAAATTAATACAACAAGTGGCATTTGTTTTAAAGTTTTTATTTTAATTTATTTTGACAAGAGAACATAATATAGCTAATGCATTTTGTTAAAACATTTTTTCTCATTTGAAACCTGAATCAAAATTTCAGTAAATTAAATCCCCTCAAAACAAAAGCATGTCAAAATCTGCAAATTATTTCTTCAAAATACAACTTCAAATCTACAATCCCTTTCTTCATATATCAACTACAAATCTGCAATCTAAAGTCTGCATGCTAAATTTTAACCTCAAATCTGCAAACAACTTCAATCAAATCTGTAAATCTGTGCAAATTGATTGGGTCTGCATGCATTATCATCTGCAAGCTTCAATATCAATTTGAAGCTCAATTTCAATACAAATCTGTGCAATGAGGAATGGAGTCTACATGCATGTTCAACAAATTACATCATCAAGTTAAAGCAAATTCAACTAGCTAATGGAAACTCGGATTTCAAAGGCAACTGCAATTTCGAAATGCAGTTTCAAACAGGGTCCTGGAAATTTAATTTGCACTTAAGATTGTCTCTGCATTTCTCTGCACTTAAGCTTGTTTCTGCATCTTCAATTATAAGGTGAGTAAGCTTTTATTTTAAAAACAGTTTTTTTCTAAAATTAAGATAAATGCAAATTCCAGAACTAAGTACTAGTTCACCTGAATTTAAAAACTGTTTGATGAGAACTCCTCTGTTTCTTTTGAAAGTGAAGCTTGAATTGTCTGATGCATGTAAATACTTAGAAAAGAAAAAAAAAACAGGCTTGTCTGTAAATTTTATATTGATGAATTCTGTGTATAAATATGTTTGCATGTTTTGATTTCTTGAAAACTGCATATAGTGATGGTTATAAATTAGGATATTCTTTCTTGGAAAAAAAGGGCTTAATCACTTGAATTGTTTCAGTTAGCAAGTTTGTATAAGTAAATAGGTTAGTTAGGTGTAAATTTAGAATTATAAATTTTAAGTTGGTTTAATAAATCTGTAGCCTTTGTAAACCAAAACCAGTCTTCATTAGAATGAAACAAAATATCAAACTTCTAAAAACATTAAAACAGTGTGACAGAATGCAAGATTGAATTCATAGATTTGGAAACAAATATTACATTTTTATTTCACAAGAGAGTGAGCATTTCTGTGTTAAACAGATTGGGTTTTTTTTTGGTTTGTTTGAGTTACTAGTGAATCATGGAAGCTCTGAGTCTTTTTGGAGGTGGGATGCAGAGGGGTTGATAGGGGAAGATGGTCAGTAATTTATGTCAGAGGAGATGGTGATTGAATTGTGGTTTCCAGGTTTCCAAAAACCTGATTTTTAGTGTGCAGTTCTTAGTACCTGCATAAGCTCTATGTTGCATTAAGTGGGTTAGGAATTTGGGAGGTTGAGTAGGGAGTGTAAAGGAAGCCATATCCAAGGTTGTGTCGATGATGGTGGCTGGAAGTGGAATTTATGGGTGTTGACAGATTGATCTTGGTTGCAGTGGAACTCAGGGGAATTATTTGGGTTGTGCAGGGTTTTGACCCGAAGTAGAACTCGGGTAGTTTTGCTTCTGACTCGAAGCAACAGGTGTAGTAACTCGAAGTAAATCAGGGGATTACTCGGGTAGCATGGTTACAGTTTTTTTTACAGAGAGCTTTCACAGTTTGTTTTTTTTTTTATGTTGAATGGAAATCAAACTCAAGTGCAGAAGTTTTGATTCATGTATAAGTTGAAGCTGAATTCAAATAGAGTTTGAATTCAAAGTTTTAAGAAAATGAAATGTCTTAGACAAGTTTAAAGTTTGGTTTTAAATCAAAAATTAAAACTGTTTCAGGTTTTAAACCTGAAAGTTGTTGAGCAGTTTTTCATGTTGAATGAATTTTAATTTTTGGTATAGAAATTTGATCTTAGATGGAAGTAGAAACTGAATTTCAAATGTAGTTTTGAGTTCAAAGTTTTTAAAGATGAGAATCTTAAATTTAAACAAGATTTTAAATTTTGTTTTAAATCAGGAGTTAAAACAGTTTGCAAGTTTTTAAAAACCAGAGAGTAAATTTTGCAGTTTTTAGTTAAGTAAATTCATATTATTTTTAGTTAGAATCTGATTTAAATGGAAGTTAAATCTAATTTCAAATGAGGTTTGAAATTCAAAGTTTTTAAAAATGAAACTTTTAAATTTAAACAAGTTTAAATTCTGTTTTCAATCAAGTTTTAATAAAACAGTTTTACCCAGAGAGACTTTTGCAGTTTTGAATTTTAATGAGTTGTAATTGAATTCAAGTATAGTTGAAATTCAAAAGTTTTAAAAATGAAAATCTTAACTTTAAACAAGATTTAAATATGGGTTTAAGTCAAGATTTTTATTTAAAAAAAAAAAATGTTTTCAGGGTATCTTCCAAAACCAGAGTTTGAATTTAAACAGTTTTTGTATGTTTTAAAACTTTGAACAGATTTGAATGTTTTAAGTAAGTTTTAAACTGAGTTTGAAATCAATTTAAAAACTGTTTCCAGATTTCTTTGAAACCCAGTTTAATTTCAAAGCAGTTTTTAAAATTTGAAATAAATGAACATATTCAAATGTTTAAAAGTGAATTTGAAAATGAAATTTCATTTCAAATAAGTTTAAAACTTGAAAGAATTGAGTTCCTTTAGTATTTGAAAGTATTTGAATTAAAATATGAAGTGTTGATGTAAATTTAAAAGTTGAAAATAATCAATTTATTTTCAATACTTAATTTATCAAGTAATTTAGTTTTAAATCTTTCTTGAGTGATGAGTGTTGTTTAAACATTCATTTTTATTTTATGGTTTATAATTATTTTTGGAATTAATGAATCTTTAAATAAAATTTGAAATTGATTCTTAGAAATGTATTGTTTTAATACATTTTGAAATTAAATGAGTCTTTTGATAAGTAATTTGAATATTTTGAAAATATTTAAGATAATTAAGAATTTACTTAATTACCTGATTTGGAATAATGATTTAGATTAATTTTAATTAGAAATGATTTATTAATCTAATCCAGATTTCTTAAGTATGTAATTAATGAAATGTGTTAAATAATAATGATGATAATTATCTAAGGATAATTAAGTAATTAATTAATGTCAATAAATTTTAATATTGTGATTTGTTAAGTTAATTAATTTAGTTTAATTAATTTTAATAAATCATTAGATAACTTTAAGAATGTAATTACTTAATGTAATTAGTGGAGCAGGATTACTTGATGAAGTAATAAGATTAATTACTGGAATGTAATTAGTAATTTGGATAATTACTTTTGGAATTAATTAAGAAATTAATTAATGATTAATTATTGGTTAATTAATTTATAAATGAGTAATTAAGATAGTTAATTATTAATCAAGGTGTTTAATAATTAGGTTAATTACTAAATGTAATTAATTTTAATTAAGTAATCTATTTAAATATTAAAGATCATTAATTAATGTTAATGATGTAATTAAGGATTGTTCAATTAAGTAATAATTGATTAATTAAGTAATTAATTAATTGTAATTAATTAAGGGCAATTATAATTAATTATAATCAATTAATAAATGAGTAATTAATGTTAATTACTTATAATTTAGGTTAATTAATTTATAAAATTAATTAAAGACTAATTACTTATTGTAATTAGTGAATGATTAATCAAAGTTGTTTAATCAAGTTGAATACTTAGGAAGTGAATTAATTAACTGGGTTAATTAATGGATGTTAAGCAAGATTTAAATGAGTAATTAATTTAATTATTTTAAATTAATTAGAGATGGTTGTAATTAATTTAATTCATTTTAAATTAATTATAATTGTTGGTTAATGAATCATTGCTTATGGATGTTATTGATTAAATGGTTGTGACCTCAGAAATGAGATGATTGTATCTGTATGATATGAATGTTTGGATAACTATGATGGTTTGTGATGGATTATTTGGATGGATGATTATCTGTTTATGGATGATACAGATTGTCTGTTTATGATATGAATGTGATTATCTATTTTGAGATATAGTTTATCTATCTGTATGAATTAGATAACAATGAAATAAGTTAATTGTTTAAAACCCTTAAGTACAACTTGGACATTAAGATGGCGTTTGGTTTCGATGAGACCGGGATCGGGTTTCCATATTTGGAATTCCGAAAACCATATCGATTCCAATTAAACGTTAGGTCGTTAATCCAAGTGGAGCAAGTGAAGACTCGAGGTGTAAGAGCTATACGTCAGTATAACTCTGTGGGTGATTCCGTAATGAGTTTGACGGAATAGTACTTATAGGTTCGAGACGGTGATATAGAGTGCAAGGGTTATTGTCGTTAACTCTGAGGGTGATTCCAATACGAGTGTAACGAGATAATGCCTTCGGTTTCGTTCGAACCCGGAACGAACTTGTATGGATTGAATGCTTTCAGAACATCGTCAGGTGGACGATGAGCATTCTAAGAGATGTGTCCTCTAAAGGTAATCGTAGCCTCAAGCCTCATCAACCGGGAATGGCTAAAACAGGGGAGGTGCAGCAAAGCTTCGTGGGTAGCCCCCACTGGAGAGCAAGATTGATCCCTGTCTAGAGGTCCCTTTTTATTCGGCTTAGTGGGCAGTTGTCAGTGTACACCAACTGCGGGGTTGTCTTGTTCGGAACTGTTCAGTAAGGAACGGGTCCGGCTTTGTGTTGCAGGGGAGTTAGGGTGGCTCCTCGGTACGGTGATCTAGGCCACGTACTGTGACGGGCGGTACCCCAGTAGCCCTGCCATTGATGGAATCCATAATCCAATAAGTTCCTGTACGGTTTTGATTGTGCCCAACTATGTTGGAACGTGAGATGTAAGCATTCCAGCTATTTCTGTATTTTATTTTGAAAACCCTAGACACTATTATAATATCACTGGATTTCCTATCAAATGTTTTGGTTAGCGTAAGGTAAAAACTTTTCCATGTTTATGTGTGGGAAGTCTTACGTGATACCTTTTGTTTTCAAAGGATTTTCTAAAGTTAAGCAACTTTTATCCCCGTTTACTCACACCAGACCCCTGTCTGACCTGAGTGTTTATTTTCTGTTTTATTAAACTCTTGGGTACTCATATTATGTATGGGTAGTCAAGTGTTTCAGGATTGCTTTGATCGAGTTCTGGAGGAGATAATGGAGCAGGAGGCTTCAGCGTGTAGATATATGTAGTGGTTCCGCTGTGTTTGAGTTGTATCTGTTTCTCTGATGTATTTGGATTGTAATTGCTAGACAGATGTTTATAACTGTCTAGTTTGTGTTGTATTAGCCGTTTAACTCTGATGTATATGATACTGTGTAAAGTTTTATGTGATATATTATAATTTATTCGATTCCGCTGTGAGATTCTGATATTGTCTGTTCTTTCTTTCCTTTCTTTTCTCTTTTCTATCCCTTTCTTTCTTCTTAATGATGCAACTTTCTGGAGTATGGAAGTTGGGTCGTTACACTTAATTTCTTTTATTAATTAATTACTCCTTAATTAATTAATAATTGATTACAAATTATTAACCTTATTTAATAAATCTTAATATTAAGTAATAAATTAAGTAATCACTTTTTTTTAAAATAGTTATATTAATAGAATCATAAATATTTAATAAACCAAAAGATAATTTAAATTACTTTGATTATCTTTTTAAACTTTGTTCAATAAATCACCTTTACCACATTAGATACCTTAAAAGGTTAAGATTTAGTTTTAAAAAACATCTTAGCTAAATTTTCTTTTATGTTACATTATTTATTTAATACAAATAACCATATAAAAATATTATATTAAAACTAAATAAACTAAAATTTAATTTCTTGAAACACTTCACTTAAGTCTTATATTAGCTTAAAATTCCAATCAAATCGTTGTTTGAAACATAATGTAAAAGTGTCTTAAAAGTTGGAATTATTTTTTTTTAAAGTAAAACTGTTTTATATATTGGTCTCGAGACCTGCTTCCAGTCACGCACGAGAGAAAACTTCATTTGCTTCGGGTTTTTATCAAAACCAACCCGAGTAGCCTATGTTTTAACTTAAAGAAAATTTCTAAGTATTTTATACCTGGTGCACCAATATTTTACTCGAGTGGATACTCGAGTCACCACATGTTCTTCCCCATGCCTACATCGAGCCCATATCCTTCTTCCCCAAACCCACTTACTGATGCCCATCAAAAGTTCGTGCACATGCACGATCGAAGACGCCATTGTTGGTCGAAACTCCAACCACCATCGAGTCATCGACGACTCACATGAACCCCACGAGCACTTAGGGATCCCAGTCGTTGACGAACTCGAAATCGAACACAACCACCCAAACTGTAACGAAACCAGGCCACCAGAAAACACATCGTTCTTCCACCTCTGGCCATAGGAGGCCATGAAAGCTTAACTGAAGCTTCGTCTCAACCAAACGCTGCTATCCCCACCGAAGCGATCAACTCCGGTGGTCTGATAAAACCGCGGTGAACCTGTTTCTGCTGCGATCAAAAATGTGGGTTAAAACCCTATTTCGATCTCATCACCCCATCACAACGAATTTAAAAATCATTTAGCAATTTTCCCATAATCTCCGACCTTCGAACATGCTCCACTCTTGATCGCAAGATCCATCATTGCCTCAATCACCGAAATTTGGTAAAAAAACAATTCTGACCATCCTCGTTTATCTCATAAATTTCTTGATTAAAAATTATAATTTTACTTTCAAAATTCATGAATTTTGATAAGCTTTTAGATAGTATATTTGAAATTAAAATTTACAAGGTATGAAATTTAACATGATTTGCATTTTAACTGTATTTTCGTATGTTACAGGAGAAGCTTAAGTTCATTTTGCTTGAATTCATTTTTTACAACTTATGACATGTCAAAACAAACAACTTTTGTTTGAATTGTGAGATCAAACAAGGATCAGAGAATAGGGTAATTGGATTTTATACAGGATTATAAATCTCTGTCACCTAGAACAGAGGTGATTCAAATATAAACTGACATGCACAGGCAAAAATAGATTTTTGTGCATGCAAATAATTGTTCAATCTTGTTTAAATCCAATATTCAAACAATACATCAAGCATCAGAGCTAAGAAATGTTTACTCACCTGTATAATTTTGCAGAGAGAGTTTTCTTGTTTGGATTTGAAAATCAAAACCTGGAACTGCCTTTCCTTTCTTAGCTTGATTTTGAGTTTGTTATCTGCAATTAATTTTTTATGAACTTGCTTAATCTTTGATGTATTTACTTACTTAATCTTTTAACAACAAATTAAAAATTAAATTCACATACAGTTTTATTTTTTAAATGGAACAGAGAGAAGAAAGATCTCTGGCCTGCACTTTAATCTTGTATTTGCTAGTTTTTTTTTTAAATTGATTCCTGATTTTCTTTAATCCTTGAAGTTCTCCTGCTTGATTCTGTAGTATTTGTTGAAGATTTGAAACTATCCTTGAATTCTTCTTTTGGCTTGAGATATGGAAGAAAATTTGTTTACAGATTTACTTCTTTTCTGGAAATTTGTTTCTTGATTTCAAAGTTGAGGAAGTTATGTTTGTTCTTGATGATTTTTTTTCTTTTTTTTCTGATGTAAAGATTGTACAGAATTTTTCTTTTGAAATGAATAAAAACGTAAGAGGAAGAAGATAAAATGACTTATATAATTTTATTTCCCTTTCTATAAATTTTCTAAGAAAATGAAAATGATGCAATGACACTTGTTTAAATTTTCTTCTCATGAATTACACTTGTCTCTATAGTTATTGCAAACTTAACACTTGTAATTAATTTTTTTTTAACATAATATTTTAATTATTTAAATTGTATTTAAACTTACATTTCCCATTAAAGATGTTTGCTTTATATTAATACACATTTTTAAAAGTGAATGTTTTGAAATTAAATGCATATTAAATAAATTACATAGATATACATTTATAAATCCAAATTATTTTACTAAAACATTTATTTTAAAATTAAAAATCAAATTAAAAATCAAATTTAATATAGAAATTCAATTTTACCCCTACATATTTATTCACATATATGTATAAAATTTAGATTCAAATGATTTTTGTTTTTAGTATTTCAAATTTTATACTCAAAATAAATCTGAAAAATTTATTATCATTTATTATTTATTTATTTTGAAAATTTTCAAGTTATATTACAAAAGTTCAACAATAACCAAATTTTAAATTGATAAATTTTGGTATGTTACAAAATTAATATTCAACTATTTTAGAATATTGTAAATAGAGATTTTGGAATATTATCTATGTATATAGGACTTTAAAAAAATGAAATAAATTCCTAATGGATACTCGCTTAAAATATAAAGGATTTTAAATCAAGATGTTAATAAATAGGACGAATAGAAATGAATTTGGAAATAAGTATAAAAAGGTGGTTATATTGGATCTTAGATAAGATTTCTAGATTATGGAGTGAAATCGAAATTCAGTTGATTTGGAATAGAGGCTGGGTTATTAGAGAAATTAATTTATAAATGGAAATTAATTATGAAATCAATTTATATTGGGAATTAAGTGATATGAAAGCCATTAGAAACAGAGAATGAAACTGTGAGATTTATAAACAACGTTTATAAATTAGAGAGAAAGAATTGTCGGAAATAAATGGAAGATATAAATTCACAATGAGAATTTATAATGAAATGGATAAATTGGTTTCAAAACAAATAATAGATTTATTTTTAATAAAAGTGAAAAAAGGACTTACGAGATTGGGTCGTAGGTCAAATTGGCGATAAATCGAGAGGGGTTAATAAACATTGGACGAAATATATTGAAGTTAGAAGATATATATTATCGGGAAGTTGAGTTGTTCTAAAGGAGGATTTTTAATTATTAACTAGGTAATTTAAAAAGTGTTTAAAAATATTCTATAAGGAAATTAGTTATTTAATAGTTCAAATTGTTAAGTGTATTAATTACTAAATAAGTTAATTATAATGATTTGATATTAAGTTAATTATTTTTAAGAATAAACTAGTATTGTTATTTAAAATATAAATTATTCGATATGAGTATAGTTATATAATAACTTATATTTAAAGGATTTGCCTAAGTTGAACTTGGAGGAATTATTATAGAAGCTTTATAAAAATTTACTTTTAGAAATAGTTTTAAATAAAGTTCTTGGAAAGCAGTGGTATGCTTTCATGGCAAAATCGGAGGTAGAGATTGTCTGCAGTTAAGACTTGGTTTCTTTGGGATAAAGACGTAACCATTGACTGTGAATCCATGGTTGATACCATGTGGTACTTGTTGGCATTCACTTTAGAAGTTAAAATATTTTTAAAAGAAATGGTTTTTGAATATACTCATTTCGGTGAGATAAATACATATTTTTGAATAAAGCAATTTAATTTACGAACTCGAAACTTGTAGAATTCGTTATAAATGAGTTAAGGAAATGATAATATAATTTGGGAAAGGCTTTTGGATAAAGAAAAATAAGTGGAAATCTCCTAAGTGTTGGAAAGTATGAATTTAGGAAATATATTTAAATATTTTTCTAATTGACTAAAGAATAAAATGGTTTGGACAAAAAATATCCTGGTAGGATTAAGAAATTTAATTTGTTTCCAAATAATTGAAATATGAAAGAAGATTTGGAATATATCTTTAAAGATATTTTGAAATAAATTTAGGAAAATTTATATAAGGTCTGATGACTGTTACAGATGTTCTATTGATAGTTAAGTAACCGACTATCAATATTGGCCAAATGTGTTGATCATTTCGAAGAGACCAGGATCGAGATTTAATTATCCGAAAACCACTTCGATCCGATTTGAACGCGATCAATGAATACCGTAAAGATGATGAAGATGGTGATTCGGTTTGTCTAGACCAAGAACAAATTGTATAGATGAATGCTATCAGAGCATCTTTATTGGAGGACAATGAGCATTCTAAGTAGAAATTTGTTCTTGAAAGGTAACGCTTTGCCTCAAGCCTCATCAATCAGAATGACTAAAACGGGGGAAATGCAGCAAGACTAAGTGGGTCATACCCAATTAGGGTATGTTATCACTTTTCTAGATGTCCTTGGAAACCTAAATATAATGGATTTGGTTTGCATGAAAGAAGGAGCGCTCGATGGTAAGGGTGGGAATACTCGGAGTGATAACATATTCGGTCTATCCAGGTTAGGGGTAGGCCAGTCTTGTGTAGCAGGGGATCCCGGCGTGGTCCTTGGTACATTCTTCTAGAGGTTTACTGTGGTGGTCGGTACCCCAGTGGTCCATCATTCGATGGAATCCATTCTCCAATAAGAACCGTACGGTTTTAATTGTGCCCAACTATGCTAAAACATGGGATGTAAGCATTTCAGCTATTTTCTACTTACTTTCTATAAACACTATTATAATATCAGATGATTTTTATAAAAATCGTTTTGGTTATCGTGAGGTAAAAAGCCATCGTGTTTATGTGTGACCCTGTCTTATAAGATACCTTTGTTTTTCAAGGATTTGATAATGTTAATAATTCAAATTGAGTGTTTTTTCTCACGCTGGTTCTCCAAACTGACTCAGGTGTTATTTTATTATAATACTTGGGTCAGACCGAGTATTACAGATTCAGATTAGAAATCTATGGAGCTCAGGAGGCGAGCTGGATGATAGAGACGTATCTATGTACTTGATTTATATTCCATTGCATGAGGACAAATTATTATAACTGTCCGGATTGTTGTATTGATTGTAGTACTCTAATGATTGTAAGTATATGTACTGTTACAGATTCTTTTGTGTAAAAATCTATTATTATATATATTATTTTATTCCGCTATGTTTGTGAGACTCTGTGTTGTTGTTTCTGTTTATTTTCTTCTACCTTTTCTTCTTCACCCTTAATGAACTAGTATTCTCGGCACTCGACCATTCGATATTTTATACAGTGGACGTATTAATGTCGATTTTTGAGGGTCGAAACTCTCGTTCGTTACAAGATCACCAAGCATACTCCCTCTCATATGCAACCAAACCTTGAAAGTGTGTTATGGATCATATAATATGATAGTACAGAGTATAATGATGATAGCTCGACAGTAAATAGTCCAGAATATAGAAGCAGTACAATAAAAATAACACCAAAGATTTTGATACTAGTTCGGAGCTCTGTCCTACGTCCAGTCCCAGACTCCTTCTGGAATTTCACTAAAACAATAACCCTCACTTAACCAAGAGGAACGGGTATATACAACCCCTGAGCAGCCGAACAGGGACCCGAGCAGCGGAACAAGATTTCGCCTCAACAGCCGAAGAGAACTTCGCACGCCTGAGCAGCAGAACCAGACTTCAACAAATACAAAAGATTATTTGACCTTTTTATGTTCTGATAACATGTATAAGTCTGTCTATAGTACACCCTTCCTATGAACTTTTCCTCTAGTATAAATATGTATATTTGAAGTTTATGAAGATTAGAAAGAAATAGTATTGCTTAGAAAATGATATATAAATCTAACTCAAGCAATAAGTATGTTAAGAATGTTGAATATTTGAGAGTATAGCCGCAAGAATATTCAAGAGAGTTAGATAAGAGAGATAAGAAGATTCAGTGATTTGGAATGAAGATAGAACATGTATTTATAGTTGTTAAATAGCATCGACCATTGGCAAAGAGTTCCAGTTGGAGCGTCTTGTCCAAATCTCTTCGTAGAGATTCGTAACTCTTCACGAATGATTGTATCTTTTCAGAAAATATAGTCATTATAGAAATTCAGTCAACTGAGCCTTTGGGTCAGTTGACTAAATATTCAAATGATTTTTATTACATATTATATATATATATATACACACACACACACACACTTGCGCACCTGTGCATGTTGCATAAATACTAGCATACCAGTCGCCTGACCTGGTATTATCTGTGCAATTTGCATAATTTACACAGGTATATATAATATATATATTATATGATTCTAAATTTAAAACTTTGATAATATATATATATATATTATATGCTTATATATGTATAAATCATTTGAAAATAAGGAGATTATATATATAAGATAATATATACATAAACGAGAAAAGATCTTAACAATATTGATTTAAGACTCAAAACAAAATAATATAAAAGTTGATGCACCGATTTTGATGTCTTGTCTCCATGTAGTATATATTCTCTTTTTGTCGTAACAGTCGTTGAATCTGTATGTTACGGTGATAGCTTCGTGTCATGAATCAAAACCAAGTCTCAACATTCTCTCCCTTTTTGATTGATGGTAACCTATAAATAGATATAGATTTTGACTGTATATAATATGAATACTTACTCCTCATGAATCTTTGGAGATATATATCCTACATTCTTAATGTTAGTGTTAATTTTCTCCCACTTTATCATCGACAAAGAGGAATAAAGAACATGAATAATCATATGATGCATGTATAGATATTCAAATTATAGCAATAAAAGAAACAGGCATTCATACATTGCAACATCACAAATAAGAATTCTAAGGTAACAACATCATATATAACTTAAATAATACGAAACATTGGCTATTTAGTACAAGCCATGTTTTAATGTTTTGAAATGAAAAACTAATGTTTGTAAATCATAAAAAGCAAATACTAAGATAAGCAACAACTTACTCTATTATACGCTTACCCCTATCACCATGAGAATATTGACTAACTATAGCACCCCATCGCCTCCATTACCAATATTTTTGCTACTACTTGCTTGGTCATCGGAAGAGGAGGACCAAGTGAAGACGGGTTGTTTGCCCGAATCACCTAGTGCAGACTTGGAGGAGCCCGACGAACACGAGATCGCTTGCCCTAACTTTATGAAAAATCCTTAAACTTTATCTAGCTTTTGTCAATCCTAGTGATACGTGTATCAAAAATTTGTTGGTTACGACATATCATGGAAATAGACTTCTATGGAGGGAGACCTAGATTTGGAATCATAATTTCGTCTTGTTGATGAATAGTTGATCTTTAGTGAGTCAGACAGTGAGATGATGCTTCGCCTTGTTGTTGAGGTGGTTAATCCTGAGGTAATTGGCGTTGAGTCCGTTCTTCAAAGGAAATGATGGGAGGAGGTCGAGCAATAGGTAATTTCATCAATGCTAGAGTACGGGAGTTTAAGTAGCCAACGGTAGAGTCTGGTGAGTCGGGTTTCGGAATCTCACATTCTTTTGGTAAGCGCATAATGTACTCTCCGTAATATATGACATTCACGTGGCCATTGTTGAAACTTCAAAACTCATCAAGAATTAACCGGAGCCAATTAACTTTGATATTTCCAAAGATGGCATGTAAAGCTTTGAAATTGTGTTCATAAACAAGTTCATAATTTTCGGTTCTCGGAGTTACGGTTTTTCATTAACGCGTAGTGCATAATCCTAGCTTTAGGCCTTAAGAACATAGATTTGAGTTGGCGCATATCATCCTCAAAAAACAAATGACTTATACAATAACGAACAACCATATCACAATCAACATTACTTAATTCAATTCCATCATTTTTAGATTTTAGGATGTGAGCCATTCGATATAAAGAGAAAAATACTGGTTTTCCACAAGCCAAACTTCATACATAATCAACTTGGTTTTGTATATTTTGGCGACCCAAATTAAGATTGGCATAGAATAGCTTAACCATAATTTGATTTACCTTGTGCTAATTTTCATCGATATTAATTAAAAACTCCAAATTACTATGACGAGCCAATTCTTGTATAAGATAAGGAGAGAAACTGTCAAATTTTATAAACGAACCTTCAAAAATATGAGAATCTTGCACTCTCCTCCATCGTCTAACCGTGGTATCATCGAAAAGCCATTGTTGGATTTGGTCGTCGGTAGGAGGTTAAGAGGATGAAGTTACTTGACCTTTTCTTTTTGGAGCCATTGAATTTGATTTTTGAGGTTAAAAATTTTGTTTTTGAAGTTTTAGGGTTTGAGGAAAATTGAAAAATCTGAAGTAAAAGTGAAGAGTGAAGGTGAATTTGGAGGATAAAATATGAGGTTGGGTTGGTAGGAGCGGTTAATTGGGCTTTGATCTATGAACCAGTCGACTGAATCAGGTGTTCCATCGACTGAATATGAATTTCGATATTTTTGAACTTCTGGTTCGGTCAACTGAAGGCCTGAATCAATTGACTGAATCTACTATGATCATATTTTGATTACAGAGTCAGTCGACTGACCCACTGGTTCAGTCGATAGGCCTGTGACAGTTTCCCCAATAAGCCTGTTTTTGTGAAGATTTTGTGTATATTTGTTTATATTATATACATACACACACTAATGAAAATATAATTTTATTTATATGATTATTAGTACCAATATATATGTTTTGAATATATGAAAAAATGATTCCTTTTTTCTAATATTAAAAAGCTGTACATGGTTTATTAAATTAGTCAAAAAATGAAATACAATGACAAATTTTCTTATTTTTAAGGGCTAGAAATTTCGTAGCCTTATAGGTCTTTGCATTGAACGTTGGTCGCTTTATTTCGATCCTATGAGTTCGGTGAGACCGGTGGTCGAGGTGGGGATGAACTAGTAGGACGACGAATGGGCGTAACCACTTGTTCGTCGATTGGATGGGATGAAGCATTGCATAATTTCATGGCAATATGTTCTATAATGCCTAGACGTCTTGAATTGATTTTCTTCTCATAATACATTTCACGCTGAAGCATCAACGAATCCTGCTGATAGTGATGCATATCACTTATCTTTTGTTTATTCGTTAGAGAGTTGTCAAACATAATTTTCATTCCTCTCTTTCTCTCTTGAGTGTATCCGGTATGATCATGAGGAGTAGAAAGTGGTGTAGAGTGATGAACGGGTGTTTTTGTTGGGGATTTGAAGGAGGCTATGATTTCTACGGAGTGAGTTGAATGTGAGGAGTTTGACATAGTGGTAGAACTTTGTATTTTTCAGTTTAGTTGTTTATACGAATAGTAGTGAATAAGAGTGCTTATTTATAGGCTATAATGGAGAATAAAAAGATTAATTAAGTGGATTGAGTTATTTTTAGTTACAACAAATTCGTTAGTTAAGGATGATCATTGCTATTGTTTGGTGGTTTACTGTTATTGTAGTTTACTTTTGTCAATATAATATGTTTGTATATACAGTAAACATATGTATATAAAAGTGAGTGTTATAAAAAAATTAGAGTATAGTTGTGACCACATAAGAAAAGCTCTGAACTGGACTTTAATGCAAATAATCACTAGCTCAGGTGGTTAAGACATCTGGGATATTCACAAAAAGTCACAGGTTCGAGTCTTAACATGGTTAGAAAAATGAACTTTTGTCAAAAAAAATATTTTTGAGTTTTAGTCTAAAATTTCTTATTTTATTATTTTAGAACTATTTGTATATCTTTAATTGACATTATACTGAGTACTTGACGTAGTTTTATAAATGTGTTTTCTCACAACGGTTTTGTAATGATATCAGCTAATTGATTTTCAGATGGAACGTAATCTAAATTTATCACATCTTTTTCCATATTGTCGCATAGAAAATGATGTCGAATATCCATGTGTTTAGTTCTAGAGTAATTTACTGGATTTTTAGATAGATTAATTGCACTGGAATTATTATAGCAAATTGTTGATTTCGATAAAATAACTCCAAAATCTTTAAGTGTCTGTGGCATATAGATTACTTGTACGCAAGCTAATGTTGTAGATGTATACTCTGCTCCACAAGTTGATAGTGAGACTATAACGACCCGGAATTTCGATCCTGAAACTTCCAGATAGTTAGAAAAAGAAGAAAAGAGAAAGAAGACGAAACAGAAACCAGACACAGAAACCTCACATTCGCAGCGGATCAAAATATCATATAACATAAATAACAGTTTTACAAAGAAGAATCGTCATCAGTGCAATTATATTTTTATACATCAGAGTTACAACCATTACAATACACCAGACAGTTTAAAACAACATGTCCAAGCCAACTATACTATACACAGCGGTAAACACTCCATACGTTCCAGCCATCCAGCTCGCCTCCTGAGCTCCAGAACGTCCTTACCTGAAAATCTGTAATACTGGGTCTGACCTGAGCATTACATCAAAGTAACACCCGGGTCAGGCTGGAAACCAACGTGAGTAAACTCATCTAACACATATACAAAAGCATACATCTTAAATAAACCCGGGGTAACTTATATCAAGTTACAACTCCACAAGTTGTTATAGGCATCACCTATTTTACACATCAATTCCTAAGCACCAAAACTTAGATTAAATGGTCCAATCTACTTAAATCATTCCATTTCAGCCTACTAATTTCACATATCAATTTATAAAGAATCGAAATGGTTTCGGGTATTTACTAGTACCTGACTCCGGTCTCTTCGAATTCAATACCATCTTAACCTAAATTATTCAAGTGAAATTCAATTCAACTTGAAATACAAGATGTCACTTTTTTTTACACAACAATTTATCATCGATAGATAACCACATTACCATTGTCCATCCAACATATCATATCACAAAACATTTCATATTAAAGATATCAATTAATTCAAGGCATTTAATCATTATTCAATCATTCAAAATCAAGATGGATGATTTCCAAAATTAATTTAATTTATCACTAATTAAATTAATTACTAATCCTTTAATCACTTAGATTACCTTTACTTTATCATTAATTAATTACAAATCAATTAATTAATCATCTTTTAATTATTCATCTTAATTAATCATCCTTGATTAATTATCTTTAATTTCGTAAAGTAATTATCCTTTAATTAACTACACAAATTAATTATCCTTAACCATTTACAGTAATTTTATTTACTTTCGTTGGTTATATTAATAAATTACATTAATTAAGTAACCAAATTAATTACATTAAGTATTAATCCTTAATTACTTTCATTAAGTAATTATCCTTAACCAATTCTACAAATGATTATCCTTAATTAATTATTCAATTAGTTACCTTAAATTAATCACATTAATTTACGATTTCACAATCCCTAGTCAATGGTCTTCATTAACTATTAACAATTCTCTAATTACTTTTCTAAGTAATTAAAGTTTAAATTAACCATTATTAATTTCAAAGTTATTAATTCTTAATTACCAATCAATTCATCTCTAATTACTTAATTAATTAATTCTTAATTACACTCGATTGCTTGATTTATCAATCTCTAATCATTAATTAATAATCTTCATTAATTAAAATCATCATCTTTTTTTTATCATTATCTTTAGATTTATCTAAGTTAAATACCTTACTTTAATCACATTTTAAATCACTTCAAAACGATTTTATTTGAAACATTATTATATAATTTAACAAAGAAAAATTGAAACAAACTACTTTAAACAAAAGTTTAAATTATAAAAAATCCAAATTTTAAAACTAAATTCTTTTTAAGTCAAACATTCATTCTTTATAAAATTAATTAAAACACTTGTTCAAAATTCAACTTGCCTTTAAATTTGAAAATTCATTTATATAGTACAAAGTCCGGATAGTACTAAAATTTTGAAAACAACTATTTTAAAAGCAAAATTAACTTAACTTGTTTGAATGCAAAGTTTTAATTAAAACATTCAACCACTTTCAAACTGTTTTAAATTTTGTTTTAAAAATTTAGTTTGCATTAAATTCCAAAAATACATTTTATATTTTGGAAACTGACAATAATTTATCAGGATTCAAATCCTGGAACCAAATTTTACACGAGGCAAACAAACCCCATCTCCTCAAACACTCCAAGTCGCACACCCAAAAACGCAAGTCCCCCCACTACAAACACGAGGCATGCTTCGAGGAAACAACGAAAAACAATGGCCAAACACTCTCTTCCCAAAACAAAAGCAAATGCACCGATTTGAACTCCTGCACGTGCATGTTGGGTTTGGTCGACGGTGACCATCGTCGCAACACTCCACAAGTCTCTCTTGACCCTTACGATTACCATGTACCCCAAGATCGACGAAATCATCACTGACTCAAAAAAGAGTGCTTCAGCACTTCAACAGGAAAAGAAACTCGACCGAAGAAAACACTGCCATTGGCGAATCCCATCACCGGAGGGCATACCACCTCGCCCACACACGCGTCATGAACCACTTAAACTATTCCTCCATAAGCGATTCGCCCAAAATCATCAACGACGACGAACCTCACACGATTCCGATCCAAACAGGAATAGGTTCAAAAACCCTACTTCGCCCCTTCACGGCCACCTCGATAATCATTGACATCCATCACCATTTTTCCTCTGTCCCTTGACACCATGGCCACCTCCATGCCAAAGCTCGACCACCACCTCAACTCTGATCAACGGCAATCTACCAATAACCAAATTTCAAGAAATTCTCAATTCCTCTTCGAATACTAAATTATAAATTCCCAAATTCATGTTAAAATTCGTAATTTTGTATTCCAATTCAGGCCATATGATCAGAAATTTAAATTATGGAAATCGATTTTCACTCAATTTTGAATTTTCACTGTAAATCTAAAATTTACAGTTTATTGTTCAATATAAATTTTTAAATTTATTTTTAAACACGGGATTACTTCATTATGATCAAATTCCCTTCAATGATTAATGATTATTATTGATTAACTTGGGAGATGGGAATTTTTTTTATAAAAACTGGAACATGAACCAAAACAGAGTTTAAACTCTGCATACCTTCAGGCATTCACAGTCACTACCATATATATATTTGTATTCATCATCAAATCCGATATGCAAGCATTGATATCATATTTACTATATCATTCATTTCGTAGAATAAACTTATAAAGGATTTAAAACTGTTTTTAAGAAAGGTATTTACTCACCGGTCCTTTTAAAACAGAGAACAGCCTTCCATTTTTTTCTCCTCTCTGAAATCTATTGTATTTGATTTGAATTTCCATAGTAGATCTCTGAATCGTGTTTGAATTTGCTTGTTTGATGCTTGATCAGGTTTGCACTAGTAGCTTGATTTTCCTTCTTCTCTGATCTTAATTCTGAGGCTACTGCTTTAAACTTGAAATTAAACTGATCTTTGTTTTAATCTTGTTCCAGGTTTTGGTTGCAAATGTTTGATGTAATTCATTTCCAGGTTTAAGATCTTTGATCTGCTGTTACTTATGATTCGATTGATAAGTGTTTAACAGATTTGAGCTTCCATTAGATCAGTTTTGAAAAAAAAAATGGAGAAGAAAAATAACGGCCTGGCTACATTTTTATTTTATTTTACCATTTAAAATGGAAAATCTTTGCCACTTGTTATCATAAGATTACAAGTGTTTATCCCCTATGTTCATAGTTTAACAAATGTCACTTGTTAATTTAATTGTGTTTATGTCCTTGTTTAAATTAATTTTACAACTTTGTTTTAAGCCCTAACTTGAATTTATTAATACTTCTTATGTTAATATATTTATATATTATATTTACAAATGTTTAAAACCATTTTTTTCTTTTTTTTCAAATTAATTATACAAGTATTTATACTAATATGTTATGTTTATGTTAATTTATATTTAAGTTTTAAACTTATATGCATATATATAAACCTTATTCATGTGTTATTTAAAGAAAGAATTTTAAAAGCAAAGAAATGATCAAAAATTTAAATCTTATTTTAACTCAAGCTAATATATATATTGATTTGAAAATAATATAGAATAAATTTTAACTAATTTTGAAAATTATTAACTTGAATTTTTAAAACAAATTTTCCAATTACAAAATATACATATATATTAAGATTAAGCAACATATCTTTTATTTAATTTAAAACCAAAAACTTCCTTTAATTATCAAAGTTTCAAACTCATACAGATATCAGAATTTGATCTGTTCAACTGAATAAAACCAGTCAATTATTCAATCATCAGATATCAAAAATCCGGGTTATCATAGAGACACAATTTTGTTTCTTGCTAAACCACAATATTAATGATTTGCCAATGAAATGACAGTACCGCTCGTACTTTTTCTGTCTGTTCGTGATCCTCTGAAATCAGCATCGCTATAGGATACTAACTAGAAAGAGAAATCTTTTGGATAGAAAAGCCCAAACCTTTAGAGTTACTAAGATAGCGTAGTATCCATTTTATGGCTCGTAAGTGTGATTCTTTCGGGTCAGCTTGAAATCTTGCACATAGACATACACTCATCATTATATCTAGACGACTAGCTGTTAGGTATATTAATGATTCAATTATACTACGATACAGTTTTTGGTCTACACTCTTACCGTTTTCATCTCTATCGAGATGTGTTGTTGTGCTCATAGTTGTAGTTTTGGCAGAAGTGTTTTCCATTTCGAATCGCTTGATCAAATTATTATAGTATTTTTCTTGATTTATAAATATTCCATTTGAAAATGTTTTTAATTGAAGATCCAGAAAATACGATAATTCTACCATATGAGACATCTCGAATTCTCTAGTCATTTTTTCAGAAAATTCTTTACATAATTTATTATTAGTTGAACCAAAAATAATGTCATCTACATATATTTGAACTATTAGAATATCATTTTTTGTATGTTTTATAAATAGAGCCTGATCTACTTTTCCTATTTTGAATCCTGGTTCAATTAAATAGCTTTTAAGGCATTCATACCAAGCATATGGTGCTTGTTTTAAACCATATAAAGCTTTCTTCAGTTTATAGACATGATCTAGATATTTTCATGAACAAACAAAGGTAGTTGTTCAACAAAAACATTTTCTTTAATATAACCATTTAGAAATTCACTTTTAACATCATTTGATAGAGTTTAAAGTTATTAAAACACGTGTAAGCCAGTAAGATTCATATTACTTCTGGTCTAGAGACTGGAGCAAATGTTTCTTCGTACTCTATTCCTTCTTCTTGGTTATACCCTTATGCTACTTATCTGCCTTTGTTTCTAGTTATATTTCTTAATTCATCTGCTTTATTTTAATAAACCCATTTAGTTCCTATAACAGTCTGATCGGTCGGTCTGGGTTCTATAGTAAATCATCCACTAGTTCCCAAACTTCATTTCGTTCAAACTGATTTAGTTCTTCTTTCATAGAAATAATCCACTTTTCATCAGATGATGCTTCCTTAGTATTCTTAGGTTCTATAGTACAAAGAAAAGTTACATGACCTATTAAATTTAGTTGATTTCTAGTTCGAGCATTTGAATATATTTCTCCAATTATATTTTCTGTAGGATGATTTCATAAGATTATTGGAGGAGATCTTATTGTAGTAGTGATATTTCTATTTTCTGAATTATGAATAATGTTTTCATCTTCTCTAGAATTATGAATATGTTTTCATCTTCTCTTAAATTATTTATTTCTATGTTTGTGTTTTCATCAAGTAAATCATCATCATTTAAACTTGAAATATGTTTAAATTTTTGATTAAAAGATATGTGGAATGTTTCTTCAACAATATTAGTCCGTTTATTGAAAATTCGATAAGCTTTGCTTCGATCCGAATATCTAAGAAATATCCCTTCATCACATTTTGTATCGAATTTGCCAAGCTGATCTTTGGTATTTAACACAAAACATTTTAATCAAAAAACTTTAAAATAAGATATGTTTGATTTTCTACCGTTAAAAAGTTCGTAAGGTGCATTCTTAGTGAGGGGTCTAATAGAAACACGATTCAATTTGTAATGGCCTCTGCGTAGAAATGTTTTGGTAATGTGCCTTCGTTTAGTAAGGTTCTGGCACATTGTTGTAGAGTCTGATTCTTCCGTTCTGCAACTCCATTTTGTTGTTGAGTTCTAGGAAATGAAAAGTTATGAAATATTCATTTCTTTTACAGAAGTTATCAAACAGTTCGTTTTCAAATTCACCTCCGTGATCACTTCTAATATTTTTTATTTTAGTACCCTTTAAATTTTGAATTCGTTCAATAAATGTTTTGAAATTCTCAAAAGTATCATTTTTTTCATAAAGAAAGTCCACGTATGTCTAGAAAAATCATCAACTATTACAAACATATATTTATTGTGATTCATGGATTGAACTTGGGTCGGTCCAAATAAATCCATATGAAGTAATTCAAGTAGTTGTAATGTCGAAATGACTTTCTTAGATTTAAACGAAGATTTAGCTAATTACCTAATTGACATGCATCACAGATATTATTAACTTTAAAACTCATCTTTGGTAATCCTTATACGAGATTATTTTTAGAAATTTTATTTATTGTTTTGAAATTAATATAACAGAATCGTTTGTGCCATAGCCAGGGATCATTTTCTTTTCCTATTAAACATATATCTGAGTTATGATTAACTTTCATATTTAAAACGTAAATGTTTCTCTCTCTATCTCCTTCGAAAATAAGATTCTGATTTTTGATCGAAAATACTACATTTATTTTCATAGAAAGATATTTTAAATCCTTTATCGCATAATCGACTTATACTTAATAGATTATGTTTTAGATTCTTAACTAATAAAACGTTTGTAATAAGAGGTAAATTAGATGTACCGTAATTGCTCACATTGCCTTTGCCGATGATATATCCCTTGGAATTATCTCCAAAAGTGACAGAACCTCCACTTGAGTATGTAATGTTTGTAAGCATATCTTTGTTTCCTGTCATGTGTTTTGAGCAACTACTGTCGAGTATCCATTTTCCTCTTTTCTTGAGTGGGACCTGCAAAAAATATGAGATGACGTTGGTACCCACCTTTTTAATAGGGTCCTAAGAGTTAGATCTTAGGAAACCAAACCCTAGTGGGTTCAGTATCCCTTTTATAAGTATAATTCTTATTATTATGAACGCTTTCTACGAATGATCTAATATACTTATTTCTTATTAACTTGTTATTTGTTTTAGGAACCCATATATTGATAGTTTAAGAAACTGATATTTTTTAAGATATGGGTGTTTTATTAGACTTAACATTTTTTTAATTACTGGACTGTGAATTCTTGACTTTCCTTTTATATCCGAGTCCATTTTTATTGTTAGCAGGTTGTGAAGTTTCAATAATTCTAGATAAATTCTCTCTGCCTTTATTAAAATTCGAGATATTTTTAGCGATTTCTTCTAGTTTGGTCTTTAAACTCGAATTTTGTAGTTTTACAATTTTGATATTAGTTTTGTCATGTTTTTTAGAAACAAGAACATCATTCTTTTCTTTTTGAGTATCAATTTCTTGACTCAACAATATCAGTTGAGAATTAACATTTGAAAGCGATTCTTAAGTTTTCTCAAGTTCTTCTTCTAATATTTTCTTCTCGTCTTTAAGCATATCTCTTTCAAATTCTGCCTTGTTCTGATTTTCAACAGCATCTTTATATTTTCTTTTGAGATTTTTTTAAGTATCTAACAATTCTGAGTTTATCTCTATCATATCATCAAAAGTTAAATCACTAACCTCATTATCTTTGGCCACAAAGCATATGTTGGCTTGTTCATTATCGCTGTCATTCTCGCTTTATGAGGAGGAGGAGGAGGAGTCTGAATCATCCTATGTAACTGAGAAAGCTTTCCTTCTAAATTTGTCCTACCTTTTATTGTGATATTCTTTCTTTTGATCCGAACAATCCTTCTGTATATATGCCCCTTTTTCTGGCAGTTAAAGCAATTCAGAACTGATGAAGAAGGTGGTTTATTGCTGTTTGAGCCTCTCTTGCCATTGTTTCTGTTTCCTTTTCTATACTTTAAGAATTTCTTGAAGTTTTTCGCAATAAAGGCTAGGTTGTCTTCGTATGAATCTAATTCTTATTGTTTTACATGAAATGCTATATTCTTTTATCTTGAGCTTGAACTCGCTTAGCCTGCAAATTCACTTCATAAGACATTAGATTTCCTATTAACTCTTTTGGAATTATTTAGAAAATATCGTTCGCTTCTTCAATAGCAAGAACTTTTCATTCCCATTCTTCCATTAAAGAGTTAAAGATTTCGGATACATTATCAAAATCTTAATATTTTTCTCCTAATCCTACTAATGAATGATAGATATCCTGAAATCTTAAATACATATCGTTTATAGATTCATTGTCTTTCATTCTAAAGCTTTGAAAATGACTTTTGTGCATGGATATTTTGCTTTGTTTGACCTTGCTAGTTCCTTCGTGTGTAACTTTATATGTACGCCATATTACATATGTAGTGTTGCATATGCTAACACTGTTAAACTCATTTTTATCCAAGACACAAAACAACATATTCATGCCTTTTGCATTTGCTGTGGCATCTAGTTTCTCTGTATTGGTCCAAGTAGAATACTCCTCGATAGGAATAGTGTATTCTTTTTGAGTTATGTTCCATCAATCAAAACCATTTGCTTGCATATGTATTCTCATTCATGTGGCCCAATAGTTATAGTTCATGCCATTGAATAATGTTCGACGTGCAATGGATTGTTCTTCTATGAAGCTAGTGTTAGTGCTAGTGTTAGTTTCCATATTATTAGAATATCATATAACTGTTTTACGCTCATATGAACATCCTGCTCTGATACCAAATGAAAATGTGTTATGGATCGTGTAATATGGATATATGATAATACATAGTATAGTGATGATAGCTAGACAATAAATAGTGTGGAATATAAAAGCAGTATAATAAAAATAACACCAGAGATTTTTATATTGGTTCGGAGCTCCGTCCTTCTAGAATTTCACTAAAACAATGACACTCACTTAACCCGGAGGAACAGGTCTATACAACCCCTGAGCAGCTGAATAGGGACTGAGCAGTGGAGCAGGATTTCTCCTCAACAGCCGAAGAGGACTTCATACGCCTGAGCGGTAAAATAGGACTTCAACAGATACAAAAGATTGTTTGACATTTTTGTGTTCTGATAACATGGCTAAGTCTATTTATAGTACACCCTTCCTATTACCTTTTCCTCGAGTATAAATATGTATATTTGAAGTTTATAAAGATTAGAAAGGAATAGTATTGCTTAGAAAATGATATATAAATCTAATTCAAACAGTAAATATGTTAAGAATGTTGAATATTTGAGAGTATAGTCGCAAGAATATTCAAGAGAGTTAGATAAGAGAGATAAGCAAATTCAATTATTTGGAATGAAGTTTGGATATGTTTTTATAGTTATTAAATGGCAGCGACCATCGGCGAAGAGTTTCGGTTGAAGCGTCGTATCCAAGTCTCTTTGTAGAGATTCGTAACTCTTCATGAATGATTGTGTCTTTTCAGAAAAATAGCCATTATAGAAATTCAGTCAACTGAGTCTTTGGGTCGATCGACTAAATATTCAAATGATTTTTATTATATATTATATATATACTTATGCACCTGCGCATGTTGCATAGATACTAGCAGGTCAGTCGACTGATCTGGTATTATCTGTGCAATTTGCACAGTTTACACAAGTATGTAATATATATATATATATGATTATAACTTTAAAACTTTGATAATATATATTTTATATGCTTATATGTGTATAAATCATTTGAAAATAAGGAGACTATATATAAGCTAATATACACGTAAACGAGGAAAGATCTCAACAATATTGACATAAGACTCAAAACAAAATAATATAAAAGTTGATGCACCAATTTTTATGTCTTGTCTCCATGTAGAATATATTTTATTTTTGTTGTAACAGTCGTTGAGTATGTATGTTGCAGTGATAGCTTCGTGTCATGAATCAAAACCAAGTCTCAACAAACCATACACCTCATTTGCTAAAACAATTATCGAAACACTATTCACAACAATATCTCTTTCATAATCACTTTGCTAATCTATCACTATTCACATTTAGTTAGCCATAAAATTAAAATACTTTTAGTTCCTAATACCTTATATATTGATATATTAGACATGCCCAAAAAGTTTAAACAACCTTTATCGAGAAATCGACCGCTTATCGATCTTTCTTCGAAGTATTAGGTAGTGTCTGGTTTAAAAATGAATTTTGTGTTTTCGATTTTTAATATGTATGTCAAATATGAGAAGAATGGAGGGACGATGAAGGGGATTAAAGAAAGACGGATGTAAGGACGAAAGGGATAGTGGAACGATGGAAGAATGAATTGTTTCATGTACTTGTGTTGTTTCCAAAAACATGGAAAATAAAAAAATTGTTTTCTATTTTGTATGTTAAATTCGTTTTCTAAATTGGTCATTTTCGATAATATACATGTGTCATGTGCATTTTTGTATGGACGAAAATCCAAAACTAAAAACAACAAAGCAAACACTACCTTAATTTTTGTATATATTTTTTAAAAATTAGTTGACCATCATTACTTTTCAATTAAAAGGGGGTTAACAAAATTACAAAATCTGTTTAATCATATTAAATGCAAGATTCAAATATTTAAATACTTGAGAAATTTAAATACGAAGTGTTCGAAATTCCGGGTCATTATATCAACTTTACATAGCATATGTTCTTATAATATTTTAAAGGTCAATGTTACTCAATCTTATGACAAGCTCCCACTAGATTTTTTCCTTAGGGAGTCCGCTCCCCAGCCCTGAGGGTATTGCAAAGCCAGTAAACCATTCTGATTAAATAGGAACCCTCTTTAAAAGAAATAATTTCCAAATGCGAAACACATGAGGGGGAATTTAATCAATCGAAAAGTTCGTCCATTGGGGTTTCCCTATGTATAAACAACCATAAGAAGGCTTAGTCGGGTTAATAGGGTAGCAAGAATGCGGTGGTTCCTCTTTTTACGTCCAACATCGGACTCTGTTCGGATTTCCATCCCCACATAATGTGGACCCCTAGATTTGACCCTCTAAATTTATGTTTCTCAAAACAACATTGATATCTTTCGATTCCTCTAGTTTAAATATTGTTTGAAAGATCGAGTTTACATCAGGAAGTTGATACAACTGTTTAGCTAATTTCCAAGCTCGATCGGTTTAAAATTAATTTATAGATGTTATAAATTAATAAAAATGTTATATCGAATTTGTTTAGCGTTTTAATTATTTATTCGAAGCTTTAAAGTTAATTAAAACAATGTATAATTGTTATATAGTTATTTAATTAAGGTATGGGCTTAAAAAATTAATAATTAATTGATTTAGTGTTTAGATTAATTAGGCCCAATGTTTGGAAGTCCAAAAAAAGGAGGGGCCTAACCCAATAATGGGAGTGGAGGGGCATGAGACTTGGTCTCTAGGTCAGAAGAAATGCAAGATGTTTGTTATCTTCATTTTCTCAATACATAAGCAAACCCTAGCCTCCATTGATATAATTGGAGGCATCATGTACTTGGACTTGCAAGCCATAGTTGAGGATAGAGAGCTGAGATTTCGGAAAGGAGATTACAAACAACCAAGATGTTCTTAACCAGTAAGATCGTGAATAAGGTAAATATTTTAAACACATATACGTTGAATGATTTAACTACAACAAATATACCTTATTACCGCATCTAAAAAACATTGCAATATGTGTTTCGCAACATTTTTACAAACGTAGTTTTGACAAAGTTGTAAAATGATCAGCGTCTTTCACAGGGTTTACTGGACATTGCAAAAATATATAAAAAAAAAATAAACATTATAACATAGTCAACCAGAAGTATTTTTAGATGTTGTAATAGAGTGAACTACAAAAAAATTTAGATGTTGCAAAATATATTTTACAATTTTTTGATTCAAATACATAGAATTCATCGATTCAATCAATAACATTTTTCCAAATTGTTTGCCATTCAAAATAAGTTACATTATTCCAACATAAAAGTAATATAATACAATCCACCAATATGTAATTATTAACACAAAGTAATAGGCGTATGAACCCACACTAACACATCACAATAGTACCAATCAAATCCCAACCCACCACAACAACACCTAAACCACACTGCAACTGCTACTACCCATACCCAAAACCACACTGCAACTATTAACGCCCAAACCTCACGTCGATGATCCTCTATCAACAACCTACACCAGTAACATGCGATAGACGACGTTAAGGATTCGAACACCAATAACATCTTTTCTATCAAAAGTCTGAACAAGAAACTGACGTTTGAGTAGATGGTCGGCGACCAGTAGGTGATAGCCACGTTGGTTTGAATGTCGGCGGTTGCACGTACACATGCGCGTATGTCCGCCTGCATCAGTTGTCTGCTGAGATTGATGCTTCGGGGTAGATGATGGTTTTATTGATTTCGACTTCGGGTTTTCGTATGGTAGTAGGAGCTAGAGTGGATAGGGAATTTCCTTGAAGAAATATTGGATGAGCTCAGGTTAAATGTTGAAGATTCCCATGTTAAAAGTTAAAAACAAAAATCAAGTTTTAAAGTAAAGAAATCTTATTAACCTGTTTTAAAGCAGTGCTTAGTAAACAAGTTCCTTTGGAAATAAATCTCTCAACTAATTCTTTTATATGATAAATATTTTTAAATGAATGGTTTAAGAAAGTTGTGTGATTTATTTTACTTAAATTAATTTAGTTAAATTCTTAAGTTTAATTTAAACTTAATTTAGAAATGTAATTAAGTAGTTAATTAATAGGTAAAGTGATTTAAATTTATATGTTATTGATAATTAAGTAATTAATAAAGATAAATGAATTATCTTAAAGCTAATTAAGACCTTTGGTAATTGCAGATTAATTAAATTAATAAATTAATGATTAAGGATTAATTAATTAATAATTAAGGGTTATAATTAATTGATGGGTAATTAGAGACTAATTGATTGGTAATTAGAGATTAATTTATGAAAATAATTTGAGATTAATTACTTAAATGAGAATTAATTCATGTGAGTATTTAAGGATTAATTATTCAAGTATAATTAAAGAAACTAATTAAAGGGTTAGTTAATTAATAAATGTGATTAATTAAAAGGATAATTAATCAATGTGAGTGATGATAGAATAATTAATTAAAGTAATTAATTAAGGATCAATGTAATTAATTAACCAAAGAGAATAATTAAAGGATAATTAATGTGAATAGTTAAAGGATAATTATTTTGTTTAATTAATTAAAGGTTAATTACTTAATGTAATTAAGGAATAATTAATTAAGGATGATTAACTAAGATGTTAACTAAAGGACGATTAATTAATTGGTTTGTAATTAATTAATGATTTAGTCAACTGGATTTAAAGGTGACTGAAGTAATTAATTTAATTTATTTAAATTAATTAGAAATTGTGTGACTAATTAATCTTGCTTATGGATGATTGTATTATAGAAATGCCTTGAATTGGTTGATATCTCAGATATAAAATGTTTTGTGATATGATATGTTTGGGTTATAACGTGATAATGTGGTTATCTATCGATAATGAATTTGCTGTGTAAAAGTGACATCCTATATTTTAAGTTTGAATTGTATTTCACTTGAATAATTTGGGTTAAGGTGACGTAGGATTCAAAGAGACCGGGGTCGGGCATCAGTAAATACCCGAAACCACTTTGTTTTGAAATCTACTATAATTCTTTATAGATTTGATATGTGTAATCAATTGGCTGGAATGAAATAATTTAAGTAAACTGGACCATTGAAACTAAGTAAGAGTACTAGGGATTGATGTGTGAAATAAGTGTTGACTATAACAAGTTAAGAACTCATAGCAAATTACGAGTTACCCCGGGTTTAAAATAAGTTTTATGCGTTGGTATTTCATATTAGATGGGTTTACTCACGTTGGTTTCCAGCCTGACCTGGGTGTTACTTTGATGTAATGCTCGGGTCAGACCGAGTATTAGAGATTTCCAGGTTAGGACATTCTGGAGCTCAGAAGGCAAGCTGGATGGCGGGACGTATGGAGTATTCCACTGTATATATTATTGTTTGTATTTCTGGGACAAGTTAATTTTAACTGTCCAGTTTTGTGTAATAGCTATAACTCTGATGTATTAAATGTAATTTAAATGTTACAGTTTTCCTTGTGTAACTGTTATTATTTGATATTATATTTTGCCGCTGCGAATGTGAGAATCTGTGATTTATTTCCTTTTCTTCTTCTACCTCTGTTCTTCTTTACCCTAACAATCTGGGATTTCCAACGTTCGGATGCTTGGCACTTCTACAGTAAACGTATAAGTGTCGAATTTTCGGGGTCGAAAATTTCGGATCGTTACAATTTATGAAAATCATATAATCAATTGGGAGGTAAAAATAACAACTTCATCAAAAAATATCATACTGCACAAAAAATTTGAATAAAAAGATAATATGCTTTATCTTTTTAACTGTTTTGTATTTTTTTTGGGATTAAGATTTTTTTAGGATATAAAGTACCTCTTTTTTCTAAAAAAAAATAAAACACTTTTTTAGTATATAAAGTACCTTTTTCAAAAAAAATACAAATCAAATCTAACAGGTTTATTTTTTAAGGAACAAATGTTTGAAATTTTTTTACACCGGTTTCAATTTGCACGGTTTAAAATTTTCTTGTTATACAAGACATGTAGACATTTTGGCCATTAAATGTTGTTATCAATTTTAAGATCATTACAATGCAGCATGTATATTGATATACAATTATAAGATAAGTTTCCAAGTTTTCTCCATTCATGAATCCATTTTTTTAACCAAATTATACTGATATTGTTTTTCTTCAATAAGTGACTATAGATAAAAAGTAGAAACAAATGGAATTGCTAAAGTAGAATGTGTACATTCTAAACTGTCACTTCATTCAACCATGAGTTTTCACATTAATAGTAAACTGGTTGTTATAATTTTGCAATTTCAATGTAATGTTTAAGTTGTGGAACTTCACTAGTTTATCAATGAATAATTGTACTTTCATAAGGTAAATATCAAACATCTTAACTGAACATTATAGCGAATATTATTGAGAATTTTTTGATAATAATGGCTATGCTAAGTTGGTTGGAAAGTTAAACTAAATAAGACTAAAGGTGAAAATTAATAAAATTGGAAAGTGAATATTCACAACTGAAAATCAACAAGCATTATTTGATGAAATGAAAATTAACAATTAGAAGCAAGTGAAGAAAGTTTCAAAATTTGTCCACAGGAATTTGTATAGAAAGATAATTTGCTTTATATTTTTTTTAGTTGTCTGAGTAATGGTCAATTAGAAATTTGAAAACTTAGAGAGAACCAAAAACAAAATAGCCAATATTCATAATTAAGAACATGTTTTCATGTTAACATTCATTGTTTAGAACAGTCAACATTCAGAATCAAAAACATTTTTGGGGAGAAGCAATTTTGGTTGTGGTTTCAGTAGGTAGTTGCAAGGTCTGGTTGTAGATAGTTGAAGTTTTGGTGCAGTATAGCAACTTAACCGATTATGATAAGATGTAACTGAGGGGAGAAGATTAAAGTGGTATTGAATAGGATGATGAAATTAATTATTGAAGTAGTTGAGGTGTATTGTTGAGGAGTTGTTGTCCTTATTTCAGGTTGTAGTTTAGATAGGGTATGAGTATGTCATATTTCAGGTAGAGATTTGAATTCAAATGAATTGGATGGCAATTGGTACAAAAGTTGTTTGAGCAGTAATAGATTGTACTTTGTGAGGAAATTGAAGGATGGTAAAGTTGTAGTTGTAGAAGGTAGAGAAGAAATAGATGGTGACAAGGAAGGAGCAATGGGTGACAAAGATCAAAGGTTGTATGGATATTGAAAATAGGAGACAGAAATAGGAATAATAAAAATGATGAATGTAAAACACTAAGTTGAAAATGCAATAGCAACATTAAAAACACAAAAATGTTCAATGTAAGAGCTCATGAACACTATAAAGTGAGTGAACAAAGATATTAATGTGCACATATCAATGAAAACAGCGAATGGAAAATACTGAATGGATATTGGAAAATTTCACAAAAAAATGGAATACAATAACAATAACAATAACAAACAATGGATGAAAATAGTGAATGAATATTGAAAATTGTGCTAAAAAAGGCCAAAATATCTCTATAGAAATTTTTAGGAAAAGATACTATGTTTTACCTTTTTTAGTTGGTTTAAGTTTTTTTTTTGAAATTATGCTACTTTATAAACACTACAAAGTGAATGAATAAAGAGTCTAATGTGCAAACATCAAAGAAAAAAGTGGATAGAAAAAATTTGTACTTTTTATTTTTTGAGGAGAATGTGTGATCTTTGTGAGAAATGCGGAATACGGATCTTAAGGCTAGGATTAACACTAGAGGGGGTGAATAGTGTTTAAACGAATTACTAAATCTTTTTGAGTTTTTGTTAATTTGAACATAAATGTATGCAATATTCAAACACAGATATGATCACAGAATCAAACATAGATGCAGAAATAAAGTAAAAGCAATAAAGGAAAGAACACACCAGATTTTATACTAGTTCGGGGTTACCCTACATCTAGTTCCGCACACAAGTACAGATTTCCTTTCAAAAGCAATTGTACAATTACACCCTCGATTTCAAGACCACGAGTTACACCATTCTAGATTCACAATCCTCTGGGTAGAGATACTTGATTTCAGGGGCAACAAGTTCACCCAATTGATTTTCGAGGCTACAATCACACCTTTTCTCGCTTGATTGATTTCCAAGGCTACAATCACACCTTTTCTCACTAAATTGATTACAAAGAAGTCTATAACTCTGAATAGCACTGAGATCTTGTTGAGATAGTGATAGAGCCAAACCAGAAATGATCTAGTTAGATTCAATGTTGATTTCGGTAGAGTGATGGTAGGAATATGTATAAAGAAATGTGGAAGAAGAAGAGGAGTTAAAACCAGAAAAAATATGAATACAAATTTGTTCAAAACCACCCCTATTTATAGTAGAACAACAGCCATGTCCATTCGTGAAAGGATATGACAAATAGACACTTTCTTTGAAATTCAAAATTTTGAAATAAACTACTATCATGTCGACATGGGGTACTTGAGGTTGTCGACATGGGGTACTTGAGGATGTCGACATGCCAAAGGAAATTTTGATGATTTGTTTTTCTTTGAAAATAACTTCTGTCTTATATTAAAACTATTTTAAACTTTATAAATTACTTAACTATATTTAAAATACATAAGTAAATATAGAGAATAATATTTTGGTATATATATATATATATATAATTTTACTATAATTTATATTTAAATCTAAGTATAAATATTAAATATATTTATTATTAAAAGATAGTTTAAAACCAAGGATAATTTTGATTTTGAAAATAAAGATTATTTTGAGGCTAAAAGTATTAAAACCAGGATAGATGTTTTTGATTCTTTTAAAAGGAAGATTTTGAAAACATTTTGAAAACAAGATATAACTTTGTAAAATATTTTGAATAAAAGTTAGCGGATACAAAATAATATTCCACTAGATTTTTCGTAGGATCCATCCTATTTAGAGTTCCATCCCTTTAATTGGCTCGAAGTGGATTCCATTCCACGAATAAATTGGATTTTAAGATGCCAGTGCTTTTCTAGGAGTTTTAACAAAATTCCTAATTAAATTAGTTACCTTGAACTCTTGATAATCTTGATACTCATGAGTCTTCAATCTTGATATCTTGAATCTCTATACTGTACAGTCTTCATTCTTGGTACCTACATGGTAAAATCCTGCATATATATATATATATAAACTATAATGTTAGTATTTATATTTTATAATCTTATTCTAAGGTTGTTGTCATCAAAACTATCATCTCAAGGACTAACAATCTCCCCTTTTTTGATGATGACAACCTTTGTTTATAAAATATTACTTCTATCCTAATAACTCCCCCTTAATCTATGCCTAACTATCCTATTTTATACTTCTTCCCCTTTGTCATCACAAAAACTAACTCGAAACTATATAACTCCAAACTATATAACTCCCCCTCATTCTTGTACTAAAGTACCTGCATTAATAAACTATACAATGGAATATATAATAGATAGATTAAGAGATAATTATACTCATAGAAATGATAATTAACAAAGATCATATAAATATCAACGCATATTTATACATGTTTTGCACACCAAATATCAATCCAAAACAAATCAAATCAAAACAGATCAAATCAAATCAATTCAAGCAATCAAATAAAATCAAACATTACGAGGAACTTCCACCCATCCTTCTCCAACTATAGGGTTTGCTTTAATGGCATCCCAATTTTCATTGACATTGGTGAATGTAACATCCCGCCTTTTCGCACACTTTAAATCGACGATAAACCACACACGTCAGACTTAAAACATACAAAATGGTGGATAGTTATGGGGTAAATAAGAAAAAACAGAGGAGAAAAAAAACAAAACCGAATCTCACAGCGAAAGGATAAAATATAATAATCAATATACAGTTCATAAATTGTTTACAAAACATTTGATTCTTCTTTATACAATAAATATCAGAGTTCACATACCAATAAATATCAATGCAGCGGAATACAGTGTGTAGTGGAACCATATAATATATAATTATAATTATAATGAAATCTTCGTCTTCTTCCTTTAGAAATAAAGTCTTCAAATCCTGAAATGCTTGGACTGACCCGAGCGGATTGAAAAAAAACACAAAACACTCGTGTCAGGACTAAAAGATCTTATGTAAGTTAAATTAACAGGAATAAATATGAGTGCAGTAACTTAAGAGATGCTCGGGATTCACATCTCCTAAGGATCCATTAAACTATTTACTATGTAGTAATATTTCGCTATTATAATAATGTCTATTAGTAAAATAAACTTACTTTTAAATAGAGTTAAGGCTTTACATTTTCCACCTTAACACATTTATATATTCCCACAGTCTATACAGTACCGTAATCTCTTCCGTACTGGGCGTCGTCAAAGGGCACTCCATAGGTATGGTACAAAACCAAAATCGTATAAGGCGCGCTAGGGTAGGTGACACGGCACAACTAGGCAACGCCAGGGTAGGTATACCAATTACACTTCCGGGTCGGTGGTAACGCTTAGCCGCAGCTACCGCCTACCTCGAGCCACACCCCCAAATAAAAAATCCAAAAGTGGCCACCGAATCAATCCAAGAGTCAAAGTATAATATCGAAGGGATGTGTTCGATTAAAGGTGCTACCTCAATTAACCCGTCAATCGCTCCTGTTTTAGCCACCTTATGCCAACTCACGGGAGTTGGGTCTACGTATTTACCTCAAAGGAAACGCCGCCACCATCCTACTTCATTCTGGAATCTCCACCGCGTACACGGTTGTTAAAGTGGGTTTCGGGGTTGGCAGACCGGTCTCTTCAACAACCAAACGTTATTGTAACACCGCGGTTATCATAGCTTTGAAACATAACTTCCAATACTTAAATGGCTTACTATTAAATTACTTTATATAATAAATTAGCTTCTTTAATTTCAAAATCAATCCCAATACAGATTTAAATCCTCAAATAAACCATTTCAAATTTCATATATTTCAAAGCTTTAATATTCAAAATTCTACAACTAAATTTGATAATCTAGATTCAAAAGTCAAATCTTCTATTATTTACTTTTCAAATATTTTACATAATAAATCCATTTTTATAAAAAAACTCAAATTTCAAATACTAAATATTTTCTTCAATTAATTTATACTTGAAATAATCATTTTATTCACCTAGACCCAAAAATCCAGTTATAATAATTATACCTTTTAAAATTTTCAATTTAATAAATTCCACATCAACCTTTTAGAGTTTAATTCTTAAATAAATTCAATTCCAAATAAATCTCCAATTTATCTCCCAACCTTAATTTATTTAAATCATCATACTCTCTATATTAAAATAAAATTTAAATACTTACTCACATTTATTTTAATAAAAAATCAAACTCTATTATTAAACTAAATTTTTATTTAACAAACTTATACATAGCTTAATTTCAAGCATTTTAATAATATTTATATAATATCAAAAATCAATATTCATTAAACCTTATTATATAAAATAATCAAACTTTATTGTTAGGCTTATTTTATATTTCTAGCCTATTTATATATATCTAAAATCAATAATAAATTTGACGTTTACATAACATCTAAAATCAATATTTATATAATTTGTATATTTCTTTAAAAACCATAGAAATCATTTGAACATATTTATATATATATATATATAGACCGCGGTGTCTGTATATAATTTTCTACTCTTTGGTCAGGTGATACAGATGTTTATCATTTCAATCCGTAATTAAAAATAAAAATTACGGTTATATATCATTTCAAACCGCAATCCCAAATCAATAAAAATGCATAATAACTTGCAGTTTATAAAAATAAAATACAACATCCATTCATCCATCATAAATCATACATCCATCACAATCATCATCCAAAACAATCAATCAATATCAACATATAACTGATAATATATATAATAGGTATTTAACTGGCGGTTATGTTCAAAAATAAATTAAATAATGATTTAATTTAATAAATGAAATTAACTGAGATGATGATTAAAAATATACAAAAAAATCATAAATAAATGCATAATCACAAGCAAATTTAATTTAACAAACATAAGAAATTTTAGAAGTTGTGAGTGGGTTAAAACACTCACCTTTGATTTTAGCCTATAAAAATCCAAATAGAAGCGCAAAACTCAACAATCTCTAAATTCAACTAAATCAATCTCATGTTGTATGGAATATAAATTTGAATCCAACAGAAGAAATCGCGCGTCAATCAAAGTTTATATGCAAAAGATAATCATGTTACAAGAAATATTATTAAAATAAAAATTAGTACGCGTTAAAAATATATATAAATAAACAAATTTTAATACTTATGTTTTCTCAAGATGAGACTTCACGAAAAGATTGAAGAACAACTAAGATGAGGACAGGAAGTGTACAAAAATGAAAAAAAAGCATTTTTATAAAAGAATGCTTTTGGATTTGCAAGAATAAGAGCTTTTGAATATGAGGTGTTAGGAGAAACAAAATATAAAAGAAGAAATAAGATGTAGGTTATTTATAATTAGGAAATGAATGTGGAGGGACAAAAATAAATTTCACGTTTTATTAGTTTGATTCTAAATTAATTAAGTGCTAGATACAGAAAAGTTTGAATACATCATATATATTCATATTTTAACTGTGTGTCAAAATTGCTAAACATATATCAAGTATGATTAATTGGTGACAATATATAGGAATAAACAAGAATAAATGTAGATGTAATCACATAAGGATCTAATAGGGAAGGAGATAAAAGGTGACGACATTGATTAATTCCACTTTCCCACTTTAGCCAATTTTATTAATACGACATTTAATTATCATGCAAGTTGTATTATGACTAGAAAATATAAACAACAAACAATAAATTAATATGTATATAATATTACCTCACTTTTAAATTGTTTGAAAATAATAATAAAAATTAAATCATGCTTTAGCAATTTGAAATTAAAATATTAAATGTTTATATGTATACACATGCACACAAACACACATACATGTGTGTATAAAGATTAAACCAAAGCTTATTAATGAATTCAAAGCATACTTCCATACTACATTAAATTGTCTAATGCATTTGTAAACTTATGTATACTTGAAGTCAAAAATACAATAAATTAAACTTTTTTACCTTAATGATTTTTTTTTAACAAAACAAAAGTGGAACACGATAAATTAAGCAATATAGTAACAAACCTTTAAGATCCTTAAATAAGGATATTTGAGATAATAAATTAGGTAACAAATTTAAATATTGTTGTAATCAAAATCAAAGGTTAGATTTATCATCAAAAAATTGTTAAGCATATGTAAACTTCTATTATAATTTATTAGATTAAGAACAAATAATTTATTCAACATAGTATTCAAATTTCATGATATTTTCAATTCAAGATAAAATGACTGTTTCAACACAAATGCAAATTATATGTATATAAACTTTCAGATCTAAAAAAATGCAATTTGGTTTAAGAGTTTAAAACATGGATCTATAATTAAAGCATTCTTTTAATATATATACAAAAAAAAATTGTTTTGATTTATCAAATTAAAAGTCAAATTAATTCATTCAACAAAAAATTCAAATAACATAAACAATTTCAAAACAAATGAGGAAATAGCATATACATACAAACTATGATAATAACATTATACTTAATATAACATTTTAAAATAGAAGACACCTCTTAGATCTAGCCAAAATTCACTCCATGATTTGTACTTTCTCCTCAGATCGTCAAGACCCACACCCAACCCTTGCAAGAGCTGGATGAATCACCTTTTTTTTTATTTAATTTGATGTTTGACATTAAATTGTTATTGGTTTTATTTTTTTTAAATGAAGATGATGGAAGCCCCTTTTTTTGAGAGGAGGAGGAAGGATTTTATATAAAAAAAAAAGTAAAATGAGGAGATTTTTTTAATAGGGTAAAAGAATCTTTTTCTATTCTTCTTATTTAACTTTCTTATTTAATTCAATCAACATTTTCATTTTCTCCATGTGTTGGCTGATCTTAGCATGCATTCATAGTACATAAGGTTTCCAACAAAATAAAACCTCAATGTAGTTATTTAAAACCTTGTTTCAAAGGTGTGCCGATATTGAATATTGATATTTGCGTAACTTTTTATACATGCATTCGAATAATTAGTAATAAGATTCACATAATTTAATCATGATTAACATTTATTATTATAATCACCGTTATTAATTACATTCAAACAATGTCATTAAATACACTTGACGTACGTTATCATTTTTTTCTCTTACTGTAATACATGTTATTAGTAGAAGTTCAAATTAAGATCATAAACATATCACTTAACAAATGTTAACAAAAATAAAATCATAAATTTTTATTATTCTACCACTTATATTCCTCAATTATATCCCTTATTACATTTAGCCTTGGGTATTCCTATCCATTAATTACACAAATAACATAGTTAATATTTGTTTGTCTTTCACTACATTAATACTATCCAATTTTAGTCTTTTATTTATATTAATTACTGTATTTCAATTTATATTGAATTTTTTCAGTTTTACATATTAATAAAAATTAAAATCGCAATTATTTATTTTATCTTGGTTTCATTCTTTTTATTACATCAATTGTTAACTTATGAAATAAAATTAACATTTCTATTCATTTTTTTACATTCATAATTTTCAGTTATTGTCTAAATCTTATTAGTGTAACATTAAAGTTCATTTAATTGTAATCTTGGAAAAAATCCAGTTATAAATATCATATCTTTTAAAATTTCAAGTTTAATACATTTACATCAACTTATGGGGTTAAATTCTTAAATGCCTCTCAATTTTAATTTATTGCCATATAAATATTAAATTGTTAACATTTAATTACAGTTGCTTCATCAAATTTCTACATTCGTTCCAATATAAACTTTAAGACTTTTATTTCTTTCTAAATTAAATTAGAAATCCTATTAAATTAACTCATTTAAAATCATCGAATTTTACGGGTCATTACAGTGAAAAGAGACAGAGGATGTGCTTCATTATCATCCTTGTGTAGGGAGGAAATCATCCATCGTATCGCATCGAAATGCTTTTCTTGCTCCTTGATCATCTGCATTTGACTCAACTCAAAGTGTCGCTGGTTATGAAGAAAGAACAAAAGAATATTCTTAAAAGAATTAAGAGTTTCTTCAAGATTCTCGGTTAAATTACGAATTGAATTGGCCATATTTGAGTTCGTGAGAAGAATGAGAGACAAAGCAGAAAAGAAATAATATTGAGTGATGAATTCTAGAAGAAATAGGTATTTATAGGTGTAGAAATTCGTTCGAAATGAATAGACATAAGGTAGTTATCAAATTTCAAATTTCTAGTACAGGTCGACATGGTCGAGGGGGGATGTCGACATGGTTCAGTGAATTTTTATGACTTATTTTGATTTTGTGATAATTATGTGTGTATATATATATATATATATATTTACATAATATACTAACATTTATTCTAGAGATAAGATAAGCTAGATAACATAAAAGAAATTCAATTTCATTGCATAATAGAACGATACAATGATTAATCATAAAGAACTACACGAACATTCAAATTAGAACAAACTTAAACTAATACAACACAACATAAAAAGATAGAACTAGTTAGAGGATGATGAAGATGAAGATAATCCAAGCTTCTTGCTGACTTTGTGTAACGATAGCGATTTTTCGTTGCCGAAAAACCGAATAGTTAGGGTTTTAAGAAAGAAGAAAAGAAGTAGAAGAGAGAGAGAAGATAGAAAAGATAGAAAATAGAGAGAAAAGAAAACAGAAAGTAGAACGGAACAGAAAAAAAACAACTACAGAACAAACAGAATCTCACAATTCGCAGCGGAACAACATATAATAAATAAATGAATAATCTTTAAACAAAGAACTATATCAGTTATTACATTACATTACATTACATCATATCATCAGAGTGTACAACAACAAACAAACAGCGGAAAAGAAAGTACTATATACTAGTAATACGCCATGCCATCCATCTTGCCTCCAGCAACTCCTGAATTCCAGAATATCCTGATAAACCTTAACTCTTGACTGCCCGTGTGAAAATTGGTGGGCACCCAGAGTTTAGGAAGGAAAACAATAAACTCCGAGTCAGTCATGTGACTGGTGCGAGAACTCAAAACAGTTTATTTATCTTTAAAATAAAGTAGAGGAATATTTTTAAAAATCAATTCGCAATGCTTTTAAAAATGAGACTACCATAAGACCTCCCGCCACACACACAATGCAAACGCAGACTTGGAGGAGATTTCTTCTTATGTTAGTCAAAGATGCTTGATACGTATTAAAAAGAAACATTTGATATTATTATTGGTGCATAGTGTAGAAAACAGTTTCGAAAGTAGAATATAAATCTTAGCCAGCATAGGTACCATTATAGTATGCTTACTATAGCTACCATATTAAATGGCAGGTTCTACAACTAAAACCGTACAAGATCGTATTGTTTCTTTGGATTTCCAACGAATGATCAGGCCAAGGAACTTCCCATTGCCACATGAGAACGCCTCTGGATGGACGTCCCCGAGAACCAAACCGGATCTCTACCAACACAAGGCTGGCTTACCCCTAACTGAGTAACAACTGACCGAATATGCCATCCCCCGGTCCTTTGGGACCTTTCACCGAGCGCTCGCAATCAATTCACACAATCATAAAGTGTTTTCAACATGAGTAAGTATCTGGGCTCCATACCATGATACCACCCTTTTCCAGAAGGAAATGCACATATCCTAAAGGGCGCTACCCCTCATAACCTTGCTGCATCTTTCCTGTTTTGACCATTCCGGGGTGTGAGGCTCGACGAAGTCACGTCCACAAAAACACGCTTTATACAAAAGCCATGCTTTGGGTCAACAAATGATCATAGAAATGATCACCAAGATAGACGATCAAACAAATGATCCTATCACAAATGATCAACACAATGATCATTTCACAGCAACACTCAGTATGTCACATTATCAAATTGGGAACATATTGCTGATAACCTTCAACTATATAACCTCTGAGCTCGTACGTCTCAGAGAAGGGTGTTAAGCTAAGAGAATAAATTCTCCGCCACCAACAGAAATATATTTGAAAGAAATCGGCTTTATATCTCAATTTGTAATGTCAGACATACAATCCATACAAGTCTGTTCCGGGCTCGAACAGAACCGAAGGCACTTACAAAGAAGTCCTTGCAATCCGGATATTCACTAATCACGCCCGAATTTCCCATCACATATGGAGATCTCAATACCGGGGATCAGCCAGTGCAGAGACAATCAACAAGAAACCCTTACGTTTTTGAAAATATCCGGTCTTCAACACCGATCTTCAAATGCAATTCATAACGACGTATCACATATTCGGAATGGGTTATACGACCCCAAGGTCCTTTCCCGGTTAACCCGAATAGTGAGCGCTTATTTTAAAAAAATAAGTATGGCATTCAAATTCAAGCAAATCACAACAAATACCTATTTAAAGGTAAATATTGATAGTCGGTTATTGAACTATCAATAGATATGCACAACATCACCAGATTCCAAATAATTTTCCAAATTATTTATTTTCCAAAAATATCTTTACAAGATATATATATTTTCCATTCTTTAAAAATAAATCAATATTTATTTTTAAACCCAATTTCCAATTTCATTTATAAATTCCATATTGAATTCATATGTTAAAATATCTATGAATATACGTTTCCAATTATTCATTTTCAATTTATCTTCAAAAAGATAAATTCTCAACATATTCACTTTATATTGGAAAACATTTCCATACTTATTAAATAAGTAATTCACAATCTTTTATTTTCAACACTTGAAAAATATTCAATATACTCTAATCGAAATTAAGTATATATTTCATTCTTTAAGAAAATTATTCTCTTTAACATATTTATTTGGGCCAAAACGAATGTTGCGTAAAACATCGTTACGACAACCCAAAATCACTAGTATAGGGATTCAAAATTAAAATAGATATATAAATCCCAATACTATACCAAATATTTCCTTTCGAAATCATTTACTATAACAACAGTGTTATAGTCCACCATTTCCTTTTATTTCTCGAAAACATCTATTTCAACAATAAATGTTGAAATCTATGGTTTCGAATCTCAACACCTTTTAAAACATCTTTAGATCGTTTTAATTCTATTTCAAACATCACATCCAAAATAATTTCTTTAACATAATATTCACTATTCAAAAACGTGAATATATTTGTTAATAAATTTCATCACTTCTATTCATTTTATTTTAAAGGATTATTCACTGTCTAAAACGTGAATATAACTCCATTAATAAATTATAACAATTCACTTATCAAAATAAGTTGTTGTGGATTTATAAAACAATGTTTATAATTTCTATTTATTTTATAACAACTCCTTTTTATAAATTCCTTTATTAACCTATCTCAATTCATATCACAATGATATACTAAAAATTCATATTATAAGTCAAACACTTATAATTTATTTGTTTACAAAATTGTTTCTTTAAACTCCCCAAATTTATAAATCTTATAACTTATAAGATTCTTTTATTTATCCAAAATCTATTCTTTTAAATAACTTTACAAATTTTATAAACCTACTGTTTATAAAATTCCATTTATAACTTCACCGTTATAATTCTATAATTCCAATTTATGAAATTCATTTACAATTCATTCTAATACTTGTAAAAGCTCGTTTTATAATTCCAATATTTTTAATTTATAAATATCAATTTATAAATCTTTTAATATAAAACAATTTATATTACTATTTTTAAAACGTCTTTAAACTCTTTTATAATTTCATCATTTGATTTATAAAATAATCCAGTTTTATAAATCCTATTTTTAAACTTTTTATAATAAATTCAGAAATCCCAGTTTAAACTATTTTATAAAATTATTAATTCATATCTTCAAAAATCAACTTTTAACTGTATTTCTCAAAAATCATAATTTTTATAACATTAAAATTATAACGTTTATTTATTTAAGATGAATCAATTTCAAAAATATTTTATAAACGTATACTTTCAAAAGTCACTTTAGAAACCCCTTTAAAAATAAAAATCGTTATTTTTAAATTAAAAATTGGATCCGATAATGCAACACATCAAATAGTCAATCACGACTTTCAAACATCATATATCATCCATGATAAACAATCAAATATCACAATATCTAAATCAAATAAATATTTGTGAGGAATCCAGTTGGATCCCTCCAACCTGTTTCCCTGCATCCACAGACATTAGCACAATACCCATTCCACTTCGAGGTGGAATATCGCGGTATATGGGATTTTATAAATATTATCCGCTTACTAACGGCGCAATAGGGTCTCATCCGCTATACAATGCGGGAAATCAATCAACTGCAATATATACATATGCCAATATATATATATATATATATATATATATATATATATATATATATTGCTATATATATAATATAATACCAATTCCACTTCAAGGTGGAATATCGCGGTATATGTGTGTAATAAATAACCTCCGCTTACTAACGGCGTATAGGGTCTATTCACATCCAATATATATATATATATATATATATATAACAATCATCATACAAGCATTCAATCAACACAACTAACAATTTTAAATCTAACTATTTAAAATTTAAATAAATCCTTTTGAGTGAGAAGTTCTCACCTTTGCTTTTTTTATTTGCAATCCATTTCCTTCTTGACTCGATTTCATCATTTTAGACCTTGTATACACAATTTTGCAATTTATTAATATTCAAAATAAAAATCGAACAGTTAAAATTTTTTATTTCTTAATTTTAACTAATGATTGGCTTTAAACCAATTTTGTCTTTAATAACTTGTTTAACTAAAAATTAAATTTAAAACCAAACTTCCTTTAATAAATTTATCCAACTAATTGTTAACTTTCTTTTTCTTACCAAAAATCATATTTTAACTAATTTCCCCTTTAAAATTAATTTGGTAAATAATTGAAATAAATTCAATAATATCCGAAATAAATCGAATACCCATTCTCGTTCGGTATACTTATTTTATCTAACAATTTTAATTTCCAACAAATTTTCTTTTAATAAAATGGTTGAGCCAATCAAATACTCAAATCACTTTTTCGTAAATTAATTCCTTTTACCGAGTAACTAATTGGATAATTACTTACCATAGCTCATTATTAAAGAAAATAACTAGCAAGTTAAAAATGTATATACATCTATATTATTATCATTTCCTTTTATTCAAAATTCAATCTGTATATGTATTTCTGCATAAGCAAATTTTTTTTTCTTTGAAACTCATACAATTATACAATTAATTTAAATATCTTCAAAAACCAATTTTTTTTTCCCATACTGTTCAACATATTAATATTCGTATATATATATATATATTTTACTGTATGTAATTTCTTAATAAATATCATCAGGTTCAAATTCGAAAATAAACAAGTCAAGAATACCTCACCTCGAACACACGCGTTAAACTCGACTTTGGCCGCCGCCTCTACAACGGCACCACCACAACAAACTCCTCATCCCAAAATCACTATACGCGCACGTCCCCCCCCCCCCCCCCCCCGCTGCTACCACGACCTCACCATCGTGAAAAACCCAGCCGCCAGCCCATTGTGAAACTTCGCGTCGAACCTAAGCCCTAGCTTGACAGCGCCGCCATCATCTCGCGCTCCACACTCGCACGCCCATTTTCCCCAACTCGCGATGTCACCTCGCGCTTGCGAGCGTCGCCGCCATCGAGACCTCGTCCTACGCGCGCGGTCGAGCACCGCTATCTCGCGATGCTCGAGATTGAACTCGCGAACCCTGACTCCCCCCTTCGAGCTCGTGATTATCCTCTCGTTCGCCATGACTTTTTCGCGAATTGAACTCCCCAGGCTTCGGCCATTTTTTTTTTTTTCTGAATTGAGGAATGGAAGGAGAGTTAAGAGGTAGAATGAGAGAAAGGGAAAGGAATGTCGCCATTGTCGTTTGAACGAGAGGCCATTGATTTTGTTTTGATTTGCCTTTTGAAACTGAAGGGGGCTTCGGTATTTTAAAAGAAAGTGGGAGGCATGGGTTACACGATCTTGTTCGTGATTTCAATGGCGTGATTTTAGGCGTGAGGAAAGGAGGCAACGTGATGTCGTTGACCAAATTTAAATTTTAAATTTAAATTGAATCCAATTCAATTTCAACGCGTTTACATGCCGTGTGATCACATATTAACTCCGAAAAATACGAAATTTGAAATCCGAGAATAATTCAATATTACGGACCCAATGAAACTGGTTTCGTCGAATTCCGAGACTGTGCCTCGGACGGCTATTTTTCAATATCGATTCAAACGATTTAATTTCAAAACTGAACAATTCACTTCCAAATTCAATTCTGAAGCTTCTATAATCTTCAATATTATTAATATGAATTTTACAAGCCTTTGAAATATTTTTAATCGGCTTAAAATTGAAGAATCAAATTTTTATTCAACTTCAATAGATTAAATTCTATAATTTAATCGCTAAATTCATTCTGATAATTTGAAATTCAAGTCAAACCATCATTCAAATATTTAAAATTAATTAAATATTCTCAAATTAAATTGTTAAAAATTCCGGGTCGTTACACTTTGGAGATAAACTTGTTTATCTTGGATGAAATTTTATCCAATTTCTTACTAACGGAACGTTTAAGAATCCGTTGATTCTCAACAATAGTCTTTTGATTTTTGAGAAGGATTTTGTTGGTTGGATTGGGAGGATAGTCAATACTTTCCAAGGATGTTTCACCTTTTTCTTCTTCTTCTATTTCCATTTCATCCCCTTCTTCTTCTTCCTCTTCCTCTTCTTCCATCTCCTCATGAGCCAAACGCTCTTCCTTTTCGGCAAGAGTCCCATAAGGATGAAAAACAAATGGAATTTTCGTAAGAGAAATGTGAGTGATTAAAAACCTTTCTTAAAATAAATTCTTGTCCTTTGAAATCTACTCCAAAATAATTAAAAATCCGAGTGAGATAAGTTCCATGATACAAAGTGTTTTCTCCCATTTCAAGAATTTTGCGACGAAGTTCATCCAAAATAACTTGTGCCCAATTAATATCATAATTTCCAAGAATAGCAAAAAGTGCTTTGCAAACTTTTGAGGTAGGATTGTTAAAAATTCCTGGATCTTGGGGTCAAAGTATGTTGTAAAAGAAGATTAACAATTCTAGCTTTTGGTCGAAAGTTTTGATTTTTGAAATCAAAATCATCATTTCCTTCGAAAATGTGATGAAATGTCTCACGATCATTTTCATCGATATTAAAACTAGAAAGATACATTCCCGTGCTTTGGTAATTGAGAACGGTACCTAAAAGATCACAATTTAAAACGATTCTAGTGCCTTTGACACTACTCTAAATCTCATGTCATTTCCATTATAAAATCTACGGTTTAAATTTGCATAGAAAGTTTTAACAAGACTTGGATAACAAACAAAATCATTTTGAGAAGCATCAACAAGACTAAGAACATGATTGTTTGCAAAAAGAGAATCAATTTCATAAGAAGAAAACTCTTGAAATAAAGCAAACTTTCCGGGATGGACTTTTCCATAGTTAACATAATTGATGTATGCTTTTATGGTCTCTAGATCATTGAAGAGTTGCTCTTTTATCTTTTTGGAAATTCTCATTTTGAAGGGGTTGTTTAAAGAAGACATTAGAGTAGAGAGTAGAGAGCTTGAAGTTTTGAAGAGAGAGTTTGAATTTGAAAATGGAAGTGAAAAGATGTGATAAGAGATAGTGAATAAATAGATTCTCAAAGGACATATTCTCTGGTCAAAAGATAACTTTTCAGAGAATTGAACGAAGTGAAAAGATGGAGGGAAATTCAACCATTTGAATTCAAATTTTGAATTTCAAATTCTGTACCCATGTCGACATCATGGTAGGGACCATGTCGACATGTGCCTTCGAATTTCCATGATTATTTTTCTTAAGTATTCTAATATATATATATATATATATATATATATATATATATATATATTATTTTTAATGTCTATATATATATTTGGAATATTACCAGAATTATAGTATATTCCATAAAATATTATGATATTATTAAAAATAAAACTAAAACAAATAAAAAAATAAAATAAAATAATAGTAAAAAACAAAAAAATTGAAATTCAAACAACACACCAATTCAAAATTAATCAATCAACCATCTAATTCTAAGCATGCAATTTCAACCAATTGTATTGTAAATGTGTACCTTTTTCTGAGTCCGTTTCTCTGAATTTGTCGGAGTCGTGAACTGCCATGAAACACTATTTGAATTATCTATCTTCTGATCATCATCGCTTGAGGACGAGTCGGATTCATCTAGAGTAGCAGTAAATGCACGTATTCATTTCTTTACGGAGTCATTATTTATAGGAAAATTTTATCTATCTAGATACAGACAGTCTCTTTTGATATGGCCTGGTTCGTCACAGTTGAAACATTTGATATTGTTTGGCACTACATTTTGATTTTCAGAGTTCTTATAGTTGTTTCTCTTGAGATTATTCATCTTTCTGTATTTTAGGAATTTCCAAAAATTCTTGGTCATAAGGGCTATCTCTTCATCATTATCGCTGTTTGAATCTGATCTGTCAGTCAATGCATTGAACGCCATTGATTTCTTTTCAGATGCTTTTCTTTCTCTTCTCTCAATCATTTGGAATTCAAACGACATTAGATTTTCAATTAATTCTTCTATCTTCAAGGAATTGATGTCATTTTCCTCTTCGATCGCAAGTGTCTTTTGATCCCATTCTGGAGTAAGAGAATTTAAGATTTTTCCGACTTGATCTTCTTTCGAAAATTCCTTTCCCAAGGATATTAGAGAATGCACAATGTTCTGAAATCTACTATACATATCTAAAATAGACTCATTATAATTCATTTTAAATAATTGAAACTGGTTTGTGAGCATGGAAATTTTGGTCTGTTTAACTTTGCTTGTACCTTCATGAGTAACTTGCAAAGATTTCCAAATTTCATATGAAGACTTACAAACTGACACTCTATTAAATTCATTTCTATCAAGTGAACAAAACAGAATATTCATAGCTTTAGAGTTATTTTGTGCAATAATCTTTTGCTCAGCAGTCCACTGTGCAAAATCAGTTGTGGATTCAGAATATTCAGTATGTGTGACATTTCAAGTGTCTAGTCCTATAGATTGTAAATATATTTTCATCCTACGTGCTCAATATGCATAGTTACTGCCATTAAAAAGTGGTGGTCTGACAGTAGACTGACCTTATACAAATGAACTAGTGACAGGGATGATAGAACCAGTATTGGTAGCATTAACAGTACCAGTGTTGGTAGCCATTTTGAAAAAAAAATTCAAAATTCAGATTATGAAAAATTTGAAAACCTTGCTCTGATACCAAATGTTAGAAATGCGGAATTCGGATCTTAAGGCTAGGATTAACACTAGAGGGGGGTGAATAGTGTTTACACGAATTACTAAATCTTTTTGAGTTTTTGTTAATTTGAACACAAATGTATGCAATATTCAAACACAGATATGATCAAAGAATCAAGCAAAGATGCAGAAATAAAGTAAAAGCAGTAAAGGAAAGAACACACCGGATTTTATACTGGTTCGGAGTTACCCTACATCCAGTCCCGCACACAAGTACGGATTTCCTTTCAAAAGAAATTGTACAATTACACCCTCGATTTCAAGGCCAAGAGGTACACCACTCCAAATTCACAATCCTCTGGATAGAGATACTTGATTTCAGAGGCAACAAGTTCACCCAATTGATTTCCCAGGCTACAATCACACATTTTCTCGCTTGATTGATTTCCAAGGCTACAATCACACCTTTTCTTACTTGATTGATTTCCAAGGCTACAATCATACCTTTTCTCGCTAAATTGATTACAAAGAAGTCTATAACTCTTAATAGCACTGAGATCTTGTTCAGATAGTGATAGAGAATCAAACCAGAAATGACCTAGTTAGATTCAATGTTGATTTCGGTAGAGTAATGGTAAGAATGTGTACAAAGAAATGTGGAAGAAAAAGAGGAGTGAAAACTAAAAAAATGTGAATACAAATTCGTTCAAAACCACCCCTATTTATAGTAGAACAACAGCAATGTCCATTCGTGAAAGGATATGACGAATAGACACTTTCTTTGAAATTCAAATTTTTGAAATAAACTGCTATCATGTCGACATGGGGTACTTGAGGATGTCGACATGCCAAAGTAAATTTTGGTGATTTGTTTTTCTTTGAAAATAACTTCTATCTTATATTAAAACTATTTTAAACTTTATAAATATACTTAACTATAGTTAAAATACATAAGTAAATATAGAGAATAATATTTTGGTAGATATACAAAATTTTACTATAATTTTATATTTAAATCTTAATATAAATATTAAATATATTTATTATTAAAAGATAGTTTAAAACTAAGGATGATTTTGGATTTGAAAATAAAGATTATTTTGAGGCTAAAAGTATTAAAACCAGGATAGATGTTTTTGATTCTTTTAAAAGGAAGATTTTGAAAACATTTTGAAAACAAGATATAATTTTGTAGAACATTTTGAATAAAAGTTAGCGGATACAAAATAATGTTCCACTATATTTTTCATAGGTTTCATCCTACTTAGGGTTCCAACCCTTCAACGGGCCCAAAGTGGATTTCATTCCACGAATAAATTGGATTCTAAGATGCCGGTGCTTTTTTAGGAGTTTTAACAAAATTCCTCATTAAATTACTTATCTTGAACTCTTGATAATCTTGAACTCATGAGTCTTCAATCTTGATATCTTGAATCTCTATACTGTACAGTCTTCATTCTTGGTACCTGCATGGTTAAATCCTGCATATACATATATATCTAAACTATAATGTTAGTATTTATATTTTATAATCTTATTCTAAGATTGTTGCCATCAAAACTATCATCTCAAGGACTAACAATCTTCTAGGAAATAGAAGAAAGCACACATAAATTTGTACTTGTTATTAATAACTCTTTAAATATAAGATGCAACACAAAAATAATAACAAATAGTGAATAAAAGTGGTGAATGGAAATTGCAAACTAGATTAAAGAAAATGCCAAAGTATCTCTGCAAGAATTTAAATAAAAAGATAATTTGGTTTATCTTTTTTACTTGTCATAACCTTTTTTGAAATTTAACTATTTTTTATTTAAAATATGGAATCTAGCTTCCAATTTCATATGCATATACAATTTGAAGAGCAAAACTAAATATTATAGGAAACATAAGTGGAAAAACAGTTATCAATGAAGTTAAAGATAATGATGGTCTCTGGTTATATTCATCACAGAAAGAACTAGATATTGGTCTTATGTTTATGCATTGAGTTCCTCCTTCATTTATGAATATGCAAGTAGCTTTTTCAATGAATAACCTTGATTTGGAAGACCTTGTCTGTATCTTTATGCTGCATAAAAAATTGTCATGTATAATAAAGTGTTAGCAAGAGTGAAGAATAATATTTTTTTACTAAAAAGTTGATTAAGTATGTTTATTTCACATAAATCCATCAGGAAAACTAAAAATGACTTAAATTCACTATATATTATGTTATATGCAATAGCTAATATAAAATTTTATATAGGATTTATTATGTATTTAAATGTTGTTTCGACCTAGGGTTTAAATTAGTTGTATATATTTTTCTAATAACTTTAAATCGTGAGAAAAACAAAAACATAGCTAATAAGTATCAATAATTATTAAACACGCTTAGGGTTTAGCATGTAATTTAAATCTTTTACATTAAAAGATAGATGCATTTATCATTTTTAACAGCTAAACAATAACTTGTTCAGTTTAACACATATGATTTATTATCATCTACCATTGAATATTTAGGTATGCTTAATTAAACAAATGTCGATTATGTTAAATCATAACAAGAACTAAAATACCTTAAATCCATTACAAAAGCTATCATCGGCATCAGTAAGAATGAATATTTATCATCTAACTAAACCATTTACATCAAAATAAAATACAGCTTACTTGTTCCGCATTTAAGTTAGAGATGATTGTAGAGATTGCTTGGTGAAAGTATTTTATTTTAAGCTAAAATCGATGAAGTTGAAATTGATGAAGCTGAAGACGTTATAATTGAAATGAGGCTCTGATAAATGATTTGTATCGTTTTAGTAGAAATATTGGGAAGAGAAATTAATCGTTTGTTTTTTGAAACCTAGCTTTGGTTTTGGTTTGCAGCTCTGAAAAATGATAGATAAAAGAGAACGGAAGAAGGACATGAAGTAACGGATTGAAGGGCTGACGTAAGGTGTATAAAATTTTATCTTGTAAAGTAATTATTTTAAAGCCGTGTCCTACAAACTTATTGTTTGATGAAAGAAGACCCTTACGGTAAAATTCCTCTTAATTAAAATAATGAATGGCTGTTATATATTTATTTAGTTAAGGTATGAGTTTAAATAAATTAATAATTAATTGATTTAAATGTTATATTAATTAGGCCTAATGTTTGGAAGCCGAAAAAAAGAGGACCCGGCCAAATAATGGGAGAGGAGGGGCATGCGCCTTGGTCTCTAGATCATAAGAAAGAAGTGCAAGATATTTGTTAGCTTATTAGTTATAAATAGCCACACTTTACACTTTTCATTTTCTTCATACGTAAGTAAACCCTAGCCTCCATTGATAAAATTGGCGACACCTAATAGATAGACTTGCAAGCCATAGTCGAGGATAGAGAGCTAAGAGTTTGAAAAGAAGATTACAAACAACCATGATGTTGGCAACCAACAAGATCGTAAAGAAGGTAAATATTTAAACACTTTTCTATTGAATAATTTAACTACAATAAACATACCTTATTACAACATCTAAAAACACATTGTAATGTATGTTACTTAGCATTTTTGCAAATGTAGTTTTTGATAAAGTTGTACTATAATCGGCTACTTTCACAAGGTTTTTTGAACGTTGCAAAAAAGTTGCAATCGAGTCAACTATAAGTATTTTTAGATGTTGTAATAGCGTGAACTACAACAATTTTTAGATGTTGCAAAATATGTTTTACAATTTCAATTATTATAGAAACGTAATTTTCGAAATTCAAATACATAGAATTCATCAATTCAAATACATAGAATTCATCGATTTAATTGATAACGCTTTCCAAATTGCTTACCATTCAAAATAATTTAACATTATTCCAACATCAAGTAATAGGATACAATACACCACTATGTAGTTATTAACACAAAGTAACACAAGCAATACACATATGAACCCGCACTGACACATCACAATAGCACCAATCAGACCCCAACCCACCACAACACCCAAACCCATACTGCAACAGCCAACACCCAAACCCAAAATCGCAACTGCTAACACCCGAACGTCACGCCGACGATCCTCTATCAACAACCTACACTATTAACATGCGATAGACGACGTTGAGGAATTCGAACACCAGTAACATCTTTCTCTCTATCAAAACTCTGAACGAGAAACTGATAAGCAATTCAAAATTACAGCATGAAGAATCAAATAATACAAGTGCTTTCAGAGTCAGCAATAAAACAAAAGAAGTCAGTGCAAGTTTTAAATTGTGATACCAATAGTATATAGGAATGGTTCCTGGACTGTCAATTACTCTTGGGCTAGTCTGTGCTCTAAGATAACATGCATCAAGCAGTGTATTCAGCTTCTCAAAGTGAATCAAGCCGTAAAATGTAGAAAATATCTAATGCTCACTAGGTTATTGCAAAATATTTTATTTCTTTTACCTACCACATAGTGAATAAATGACCAGTAATTTAACCAAAATCAAACTTAATAAACTAGTAAAAAGTTAGGCTATATACAACACAAATTTGGCCTAATGTTTTGAAAAAATAAATTAATTAAAAAGTTAAAAACCATTTTCGGCATCTCAACTTTAACAATGTAATATGAAATCTGAACGAGAATTTCATGGCAACGAGGCATGAGTACAACAATAAGATTAAACGATTACTGTCGCTAGTGATAATATTCAGGAAAAAGTCCACATTATATCCATAACATCACATAACACAACTAAGCTAATGAAGAATCAACATCAGAGTGTTTTGGTTCATAACAAGCTTAAAACTTTCCAATACTTAAACAAATACTTGAATTTAGGGAATGAAAGTGATTTCTAAGTAAAACATTCAACTACCATATCAAATAAGCACATGTATATCACCGTCTATAAGTATCAATTAAAGACTTCCAATTCAGTTTACTTAATTATATCCAGTATTAGAATATTTCTAAAAACTATACCATGTACTCTCTTAATTATTGGTTAGTTTAATAACCATTGAACTAGAAATCAATTCGCTAAGGAAAAAAATGTATTCAATTCCCTGGGGAAAAAGAGAAGGTAAAAAGAAAAAGAAAAGAACTTTCCCTTGTATTATTTCTTCAGTTTGTGATAAATTTTGTCCAAATATTAAAACAGAAACTAATAACATTATTATTTTTATTTTTTGTCACCTTCTCTGTGTAAAACAGTTTAAGATGCCTGAACAAGCTAATCATTGCGTAATTTCTCATTATGATGGAAATGACAGTGGTGATGAGGGTGACAACCGTGAAGCCAAAAATAAGAAGAATGATGATACACCAAACAAAAGGAAAGAAATTGTATGATAAACAACAAACAATGTACAATCCATTTACCATCACTATAGTAAAATATAAAACTAGCCCAAACTTACAGTGAGGACATCACCAAGTGTAGCCTTATCCTGTTCGCTTACAACTCTAGCAATAGCATTAGCCGCAGCCTGAGCAGCAGCAGCAATGCTCCCCGGTACCTTTTCATTGTACCCAGTCGCCCTTACATCCGCAGCCTGGACTGCACCTGCATTGCTTTGATCCACCGCTTTGTCAACTATTGTCAACGCTGCTGCCTCCAAAGCCTCTTTGATCGTTATTGTGTTCTCCACCGATCCAGCTCCTGTGCCTGCAGCCACTGACGCTGCCATTGTGTGCTCCGTTCTTCTGGTAAATTCAACAAACATGTTGTGTGCTTTATTCCAAACGGTTTTTTTGCTGCATACCTAAGCTTGAGCTCTCCCTTTATCAAAAGCGTCACCAGAAACCCCAATCTCCTGCTCCTGAGCAGACTACCAAGGGCAAGCTTAGGCCACCTGGTGAAATGAAGCCCTATCCATTACGGGAAAACGGGTCGGGATTGCATCTCTATTGAAACCAGTAATGAAAGCGTGGCTAGATAAGCAGTTCGATGACTGTGTATAACTCCTTTCTGGGGATATCCAGTCATGCCAGAGGTGAAGACAATGGCAGAGGATATCAACCTAAAAACACAAAGCAGAAAATACCAACGTACGCGACAGAAGTCCCAAATGCGAGGACAACCAACTAATTTCTTCCGTCGGCGCTGAGAAGCTTGCTCGAAGACGGTTTGGAGGGAAATAATATGTGATCCAAACGAGGGAAAACTAATTTCTCACAGAGCTAGATCTGAAGAGGGAAATTTGAGTGAAGCTTCTCAAAGTTGCAAATTTTGAGGGATACTAGAGCCAAAAAAATCCAGACGGACGCAAAAAATTTGCTGGGGAAAAAATTTCAAGTGTAAAAAAGAAGTTTGGATTGTAGCAAAAATATTGCTGCTCAGAGCTAAAAAAATCGTGTGTATGTCAAAGGAAATGGTCACACCCATGCTTAAGTAATCGATATATCAGAGGAAGAGTTTACCGTTGGATAGCTTGGATCAATGGACATAGAAAAAAATGATAAAAAATGATCACTCGTATGTGATATTTTTCATCAACATAGATACGTTTTAATATTTGAGTAAATATGAAATAATACGTAATTTGTCTCGACATAAGGTAACATACACGAATTATAGAATTAAATATGCACAATTAAATTTTTTCCAACCAATAGAATCAGAGTGAGTAAAAATAATAAACTTTATATCATATCCAAAATACAATACATTATTTTCATACACACAACTCACCACATAAATAAATCACATCGACCAATACAAATATAAGCAGAGTAAATAACTGTCATCTGCTCCAACTTCATATCGTAGCTTACAAAGCACACACAGTCGTAATATTAACTTGGAAAACAACCTCAATCCAACCCGAGGTTGTTAAGTACATAACGAACCCAAGTCAGACTAGAAATCTAGCTGTGAGTATAACAAAAGCATAAACAATAAATGAATGTACAGTGTCAGATTTAAAGGTGACATTTTCAAACACACGGATGTCACCCACAACATACAAAATCCCGTCCATAATCAATTTTCACAAACAGTGATAACACACATATCACGACTCTATTCATCGTGATTCACATCTGCAACTCTAGTCGATTGGGATGCCACAATCTATCCATATTATATGGGTTGCTTTTTGGTTGTATAAATCTCAATTCAAATCATTTAGTTTACAAGGTCAGCATTTTTAGTTATATTTAAGAGAAGGCTAAATCATCTTCTCGTACCTACGAGAAGGTTAAATCATCTTCTCATTTTGTGAGTTCCAATGCGACCTCATATTGATAAATCTCCTCAATGGATTCACCCTCTACATAGACTATCTACCCCGATAAGTCATCACGATATTTTTCACTCGTATATTTTTGGTCAGTTGTAGCCCCCACTCGTACCATTGTTGTCATACCCTTCAGGTATCTAGAGACATGATAAATCTTACTCGTGCTATAGTCCACTTCATTTCATATCTCCATCAAGTGGCGCTACTCCTCTTCGTTTGCACTATGCCTCTAGCAATTCCATAATATCTTTGATAACTTCATGTCCTGGCAACAAATCATTTGGACATTGCGACAAGGAATGAGTTCATCATGGTTCATGTTGAGATCCTCGAATCAATCCACTAGGATGGATACTAGCAGTCTAATAGTCAGTACCTCATACCTTTCGCGTCAAATGTTAAATTTACTACTTTAAAATACACTTGACCTTCATTAACGTCTATATTTCCAAATGACGTTTATCCCATTTTCATCAAATAAACACGTGCATTTCATTGTTTGTAGCATAATGTTGATTGATATTACTTGTAAGTTGCTACATACATGATCCATGATGGTCAAATATATAAATACAGAATTAAAGCACAGTAATCACAACGACAACAATACAAATAAACAATAGATCACACAGTCGATTTATACTAGTCCGCACCTTATGTCTTACGCCCAGTTCCAAAGCTCCCCTCGGGTAAATTTTACCCGTGCCCGAAGACTCCTTTTTAAAGATTTGACTTTGTCGACTCCTTGGACTTTTACAACTAATTAGAATATAAATTTCTTTGACAATATTTTGTGTCTCAATACAATGACTTGTCACACTATAGTACAAACTTTACAACCCTCAAAATGATGTAAAGTGAGTGGGTAGAGAGGTTAGGAAGTGAATTGAGACCAAACTCAAATATGTGGAGGGAAAAAGCGCTTGTCAAGTTTGATTTTGGAATGAATATGGAGTTTAGGGCTTTAGAAAGCAGTTTAGAGCATAGGATTGAGTTGGTGCTTCTGGGATGGTGGAAGGCTTATATAGGAGTAATAAGAAGCCAATAAACACGTACAACTCTACAGAAAATCAGATTGGTGAAGATGCATCCATTAAAATAAGCAATTGGTCAAAAAGGCACTTGAATGGGCACTTGAACTATTCTTTTTGAAACAATATATGAAGCAGTCGGGAAGCTCCAAATCAGAATGTTGCCTAGGGTGGTTGGTAAGCCAACGACATCGACTAGGACCCAATCCCGCCTTGTCCCTTTTTTGCCATTTAAGTTCATGTTATTTTGAAATAGTAAATTACGCTAACCAACTATTATGAAAGCTGGTTGGTTAGGATGCGCATTCCTTTAGAACCCATTTGGGTCGAATCATGCCTTGATTGCTTTTAGCTATTTATTTTCCAACATTTTTCATTCAATATATTATACCGCTAACCAATTTTCTTGTTAAAGCTCTTCGTGGTAGGGTTGGTAAAATGGTGCTTATTTGATTAGCATGTCTAATGTTCAAATCCCACCATCATCATTTTTTTATTGCAATGTCTAGGGTAGCTTATATAAATTTTATCATCTATCGTATATCCACTTGACCTAAAATAACCCAACAAACACATTAGCAGCATTGTCATATAGTTGTTATCATCAAAACATTAAAAACATGTTTTCAACATTCTCCTTCTTTTTTATGATGACCTCTGTATGACTTTCTGAATAATATTGTATAACTGTCCCTTAATATGTACTCTTCCTGAATTTAAATACTCCACCTATCAATATACTCAATTTTCTCTCACTTTGTCATCAACAAAAAGGTTGAAAATCATCATAGGTCTTGAAGCATATATTAATTTAGTAAATTTTAATGCTGCTATTTTCATGTTAATATAAGGAAAAAATAATTTGAAATGTGTGTTATTATATATTTTAGCACTACCTTATTTAGAATTTATTGAATATATTTCTACCATTTAAGATTTTTTCTAAAACTGTAATTATTAGCCATTAAAAATATTTTAACAAAATGAACATAATATTAGCTGATGTTAGGAAAAAACGATTTATATAATATTAAGCATAGTTATATCTTTAAAAAAATATTTGTTTCTTTAAAAATTATTTTTGTTTTCCTCAAAATAATTTTTTACAATCGCTTAGCGTAAAGGAAAATAATATATATTTCTAGCTATTTTGAAATCAATATCCTATAAAAAAGAGTATCTAATTATTTTTTAAAATATTACTTCGTGATACTCTAAAATAAAAAATACTAACCACAAACTATTTATAAAAAGAAAAAATGAGTTAGGTATACCGAATTTGCTATGGTTCCATTATCCATAAATGCTCGTTCTTTGTACTGAACATTTGCTATTCGAAATTCATCTCATCCTTTTATCTTTCTTGGGTACCTGCAAAAAATAAATTTTATATTTTGGTACCTACTTCCTAAATTAGGGTACGGGGGTTAGGTCGAACGTAACCACAACTAAGAGGGTTTGGTGGAACCTTTGAAAATAAATTTTTCATTATCAATTACTATATCAAAATTATAATCATTGCATTTTTCTCTGTTTTTCTAACTAAATGGAATCCAATTACTTAGATGTTTTTTATTTATGTTTCATGTCAATAGTTTTGTTCTTCTTGAGATATTAGAAACATTACTGGTTACGGAAGTATTTGAATTTCCATAATAATTTGATTTTTATTTTACTAAAAGTCTAGTACTAGCATTAAAATTTTTACTATATATAAAAGCATATCTAGTGCTATTTCTACAATTAGTTTTATTATATCATAAACAAATTTTATTATTAAAAGCTTTAGAATCTAATAAAATTGAATTTAAATCATTATGATGTTTGTTGAAGTTTGTGACTTTTTGTTAATTTAATCATTTTTACCATATAGTCACCAATCTCTTTTTCATAAATTTTAATTATATTTATCGAAGTATTATTTTCTTTAATTAATTTCAAATTTTCATTCTTTAAAGGACAATTCCCATTTTCAAGAGTCAAAAATTGAGATATAGAATTACTTAAAGAAATTTCAAAATTATTTTTCAAATTGTCAAATATATTTGAAAATTTTCTCATTTTCCATTTCTAAAGAATTATTTAATTTTTCAAGATGATCTAACTTAGAAACAAAAATTTTCAAATTTTTTTTGAGGAGCTACTTTCGTTTCCTAAAATATGTTTTTCGTTTTTCAGCGTATTAATTTCTAACTCACATTTATTTATTTTTTCCAAACTTACTTTATGCTTTTTTTTAAAGGATTTTTAAACTTTCTAAATAAAATACCACAAAACTCATATAATTGATTATAGGTAGTTAGTGTGTCATCGATTATTGGTTTAGTGGTACTTTCGGTCTCGATGTCGCCTGTAGTCAAGTTTGTAGAAGTGTAACACACAAGACAATCTCTATTACTCATAATTCTTTGACTGTATCTTCTTCTGACTATTGTTCTAGAATGTTGTTACGATCGGTAGAACATTAAATTTTGATTCCACTTGTTTGTTGCATAGTATCAATCAATATTACTTGTAATTTGTTACATACAAGATCGATGACGGCCAAATATAAAATATAGAATTGATGCGCAGTAATCACAGCGGCAACAATATAAATATAGTAGTATATCACACACTCGATTTAGAGTGGTTCAGACATCTTGTCCTATGTCCAGTGCCTAAACTCTCCTTCGGTATTTCACTACTCAAAAAGCCCTTACTTCACATGGAGGAACATATTTGCAACACCGCTACGTGAAGACTCCTATTTCAGGACTTGACTTTTCCTACTACTCGTACTTTTACAACAAATTAGGATACAAATTTCTTTGACAATATTTTGTGTCTCAATACGCTGACTTGTCACACTATAGTACAAACTTCTATAACCATCGATAAGATGCAGAGTGAGTGTGAAGAGGTTAGGAAGTGAATTAGGATAATACTCAAATACTGTGGAGTGAAAGAGCGTTGCTCTACGTTTTCTTTTGGAACGAATATGGAGTTTAGGGCTTTACGAAGCAATACAAGAATAATTTGAGAGCATAGGATTGGATTGGTGTTTTTGGGATAGGGAAAGACTTATATAGGAGCGATAAGAAGATAATATATTGGTACAACTCTTCAAAAGTTGGATTATAGAAGATGCATCCATTGAAAGTTTGCAATCGGTCGAAGAGGCACTTGATTAGACACTTGAACTATTCTTTTTAAAATGTTGTATGAAAAAGCCAACAATCTTCAAACCTAAATGTTGCCTAGGGCTGTTAGTTTGCCACTGGCTTCTCTCTTATTTGATTAGGGATTGAATCTCGCCTTGTCCTTTTTTTTCATTTATTTTCATTTAAGTTTTCTTTGTTCTGTAATAATAAAATACGCTAAGTAACTATTGATGAAAGCCGGTTAGTTGGGAGGCACGTGTCTTTAAAACCCATTTGAGTTTGAATCCCGACTTTTTTGTTTTTAGCCATTTATTTTTCAACTTTTTCCATTTAATGTATTATACTGCTAACCAATTTTTTTGTCAAATCTCTTCGTGGTGGGGTTGGTAAAGCAATGCTTGTTTGAGTAGCATGTCTTGTATTCAAATCCCACCATCATCATTTTTTTTCATCTTTTTTACTGTAATGTCGAGTGTAACTCATAGAAATTTTATCATCCATCATGTAACTGCTTGACTTGAAATAACCCAGCAAACACGTTAGTATCATCGTCTTATAGTTATTATCATCAAAATATAAAAATTGTGTTTTCAACATCTCTCCTTTTTTAACGATGACAACTATATGACATTCTGAATAATAGTATATTACTCACCCTTAATATGTACTCTCCCTGAATTTAAATACTCCCCTTATTAATTTTCTCCATTTTCTCCCTTTTTGTCATCAACGAAAAGGTTGAAAATCATCATAGGTTCTAAGTCATATATTAATTTAGTTAATTTTAACTCTGCTATTTTCTTCTTAATACAAGTAAAAAATAATTTTAAATGTTTGTTATTATATTTATTTTTTCCAAGCAAGTTCAGGTTTGACTGGGCCCTTACCAGTTATTGCATTAAAAACAAAGAAGAGGAATATTGATATCAACATGATGAAACTCAACCAAAAAGAATAAAAAGGAGCGTAAGGGTAAACAAGAAAAGAAGACCTAAAAAAACTCATAGGAAACGAAGACGGAAATAAAAAAACATATAGAAACAAATTAAGCTTAAACCCTAATTTGCCTACTTTTCCTTGTCTTGAAACTCCATATCAAAGCTGCAGCATTCAAGACCCATCATAATTTCTTTTTTCATTTTTCTTTAATATTGCCTCCATAGAAAAACATTCTCCTTTGAATTTCTCTCCCCCTAAATCACATATAGAAAGACTTTCAACATTATCATAAGGGTGATTGCCTTAGAGTTTCTCCATCTAGTGAATCTAAAAGTTATATTCTACTCCATCTTATTGTCCCAATATGGATTATGCATGCCACCTTTGTCAAGCAATCTCCTCCACATACCATAAACCTCTACACAGTTGAAAAACTAATGTGTCTTCCTAATTAGCATTATAGTAACTACATCTTGTATCAATGATAATACCACGTGCCTCCAACTTTGAACATGTTCTTAGAGCATTCTTCAGTATTTTCTAGAGATGTAAATTGTACTTAGAGGACTATATTTTTTCCAAACCTTGTTTCTTCAGGCAAAATTAGCACCATCACTATTCTCAACCACTGCCTTATAACCTTGTTCCAAACATATTATTGCTTAGTTACTTTAGGTATGTATAATTTTTGCAGATTGGCCTAAAAGGCTCTAATGATTAGATTGATTGAATAAGGTAGAGTTATTTTTCCATTAAGAATATAAGTATGGGCATTAGCTTCCATAGGGATTCCTGCTTGTTGCCTTTAAGAATAATTCAAGACATGGAAAAGGATTAAACCTTTTGTTGCCCATGGTTCATGCTAGAAGCTAACATTTCCAATTTCATTATAGTGCACTTGGATGTGCGGCAAGACATCCCCCTTCATTCCTAAAATAGTTCTCCATACCCACCCACAGTCATGCTTTTTCTCTATAGTCCATATCTTTCATTTACCCAGATGACACTTCACGGTCCATGTAGCCCATAAATTATTTCTCTTGTTGAGTATACCATCCAAATTTTTAGAGAATGCAGCAACATTCCACAGCTTGTTCCTCCTGATACCCAGACCACCATAAGAAATAGGATTTTCCACCTTTTTTAATGCTATAGGGACCAACTTCTTAAAATGCATGTTCCCAGACCATATGAAATGATTCATGGCTTGCCTAATCCTATTAATTAGCTTTTGAGGTAAGATGATTATTCTAGAGAAATACATAGTCATAAATGCTATTACATATTTTAGCACTGTCTTATATAGGATTTATCAAATATATATTCTATAATTTAAGCTTTTTTTCAGAAATCCATAATTATTAGCCAATTTTTAAAATATTTTAACAAAATGGACATAATATTGACTGATGTTAGGAAAAAATGTTTTATACAATATTAAGCATAATTATATCTTTTAAATATATTCGTTGCTTTAATAAATATTTTTATTTTCCTCAAAATACTTTTTTACAGTCGTTCGGCATAAAGGAAAATAATATGTATTTCTAGCTATTCTAAAATCAATATCTTATAAAAAGAATATCTAGTTATTTCTCAAAAATATTACTTTGTGACATTCCAAAATTAAAAATACTAAACCTAAACTATTAAGCATAAATGATTGTTCTCCATCATATATACGGAACATTTTCTATTCGAAATCCATTTCATCCTTTTGTCCTTCTTGGATACTTGAAAAATATATATTATATTTTGGTACCTGCTTCCAACATTATGGTCCAGGAGGTTAGGTCGAAGGTAGCCATACCAAAGAGGGTTAGGTGGAACCTTTGAAAATAAAATTTTCATTATTAATTACTATATCAAAATAATCATCGTTGTATTTTTCTCTTTTTTTCCAATTAAAGGAAACCCAAATACTTAGATTATTTTTATTTATGTTTTATGTCAAGTTCTTTTAGGGATAATAGAAACATTATTGGTCATGGAAGTACTTGGATTTTGATAAAAATTGGATTTGGATTTTAGTAAAAAACTAATACTAGCATTAACATTTTTACTATACATTAAAGCATTTCTAATACTATTTCTACAATTAGTATTATCATATCATAAAGTGCTTTTTTATTAAAACGTCAAGATTATAATAAAACTGAAATTAAATTATTTTGATCTTTATTGAAATTTGTGATTTTTTCGTTTATCAATTTTTGATTTTAATCACCAATTTATTTTTCATAAATTTCAATTTTATTTCTCAAAGTATTAGTTTCTTTAAATAATTTAAAATTCTCATTCTTTAAAGCATAATTCTCATTTCCAAGAGTAAAAAATAAAAACATTGAATTACCTAAAAAAAAATTTCAAAATCACTTTTCGAATTTTCAAATTTCTTTGAAATTTTTTCATTTTCCATCTCTAAGGAATTATTTAAATTTTCAAGATGATCTATCTTAGAAAAAAAAATTCCACAAAATTTTTCAAGAAGCTATTTTCATTTTCTAAAATTATTTTTCATTTTTCAACATAATAATCTCTAGCTCATGTTTATTTATTTTATCCAAACTTTCTTTATGCTCATTTTTAAACTTTTTAAATCAAACACCACAAAACTCATTGATGTCAGCTGTAGTTGTGCATTCGACCATGGTGTCACTTGCAATTATATTTGTAGTGGTATAACATGTATGCTGGTCTCTATTACTTGCAGTGCTTCGACTAGATCTTCTTCCGACAAATGTTCTAGGATGTTATTACGATTGGTGGAACACCATGCACTAATACCACTTGTTAGCCATGTAGCATCAATCAATATTACTTGTAAGTTGCTACTATAGGATCGAAGATGGAAAATATAAAATGGAAGCGCAGTAATCATAGTGGTAGCAATATAAACATAATAGTAGATCACACAGCCAATTTATACTGGTTCAGACCACTTGTCCTACATTCATTACCAAAGCTCTCTTCGGTATTTCACTAAAAAAACCTTCACTTGGAGGAACAAATTTACACCACCACTGCATGAGGACTCCTCTTCTAGGACTTGATGATGCTGACTCCTCGTACTTTTACAAAAAATTAGAATATAAATTCCTTCAAAAATATTTTATGTCTCAATACACTGACATCTCACATTATAGTATCAACTTCTATAACCCTCAAAATGATGCAATGTGAGTGTGCAGAGGTTAGGAAGTAAATTAGGACCGGGCTCAAATATTGTGGAGTAAAAGAGTGCTGATCTAAGTTTTCTTTTGTAATGAATATAGGATTTAAGGCTTTAGGAAGCGCAAGAAGAATAATTTGAGAGCATATGATTAAGTTGGTGCTTTTAGGATAGTGAAAGGCTTATATTGGAGTGATAGGAAGCCAATAAATAGGTCCGACTTTCATAAAGTCGGATTGGAGAAGATGCATCGATTGAAAGTTTGCACTAGGTTGAAAAGGCACTTGAATGGGAACTTGAACTGTTCATTTTGAACGTCGCAAAAAATAGCCGACATTCTCCAAATCAAAATGTTGCCTAAATCGATTGTTAAGCAAGTAGATTCTCTACTGTTTGAACATGGGTCAGATTGTAACGACACACCATTTTGAACTATTCAAATCGACAATAATCCACACATGTCAAACTTGAATTGCTCAAAATGATATATTGTTATTTATGTTTGGCAAAACTTAGCATATACAGTAAATAAATCAATCATAGAATCATAGACACAGAGTAATACAACAATAGCAGTATAATAGATAAATAGTAGTTCATGAAGCTTCTACAGAATCATCATAGACTAAAACAAAATAAAACTTAAGTCCAAATATAAAGAAGTCTCTAATACATAAGCAAATGACAAGTCTGAATATAAAAAAGTGGAAATAATTAAAATAACCGAGATAACTAAAAAGATGAATAGGTTAAAGATAGATATCTAAGCAAAGCTACAAGCTCCAAAGGTGAGTCACAAATGTTGTAATACTCGGGCTGACCCGAGCATAAAGCAAAACACAAAACACTCGAGTCAGGATTAACAATCTTATGCAAGCAAACCTACTCAAGTGAAAAGTCCAAATTAAATGTAATAACTTAAAGAATATTTGGGATTTCCATCCTTTAAGGATCCGTGGAACCATTTACATGCATAATACAATATGCTACATAAATAATGTCTATAGTAAAGTAAAATATTAAAATAGCATTAAGGCGTTCCCCATATCCCCCTTAACAAATTTTTATATAAATGTCGTAGCCTATATAGATATTGTAAACTCCACCCGTGGGTGGGCTATCAGGGAGCACTCCATAGGTATGACACAAAACAACCTCGTAGAAGGCGCGATAGGGCATGTGAACACAGCACTCGAGGCAATGTCACGGTAGATATACCAATTTCACTGCCAGATTGGTGGTAAAGCATAGCAGCTACTACCGCCCACCTCGGAACACACTCCCATAATCAAAATCAAGGGTGGCCACCAAATCAATCACAAAGTAATAGTATGGTATCAAAAAAATGTGCCTGATCGAAGGTGCGACCTCACTTGGCCCGGTATAGCTCCTGTTTTAGTCACATCCAAGTTGACTCATAGGAGTCAGGGTCACGTAAATACCTTATACGGAATCATTCGCCAAACCATCCTACTTCATTTTTGGAATCTCCACCACGTACACAGTTGTTAAAGTGGTTTTCGATATTAGCAGAGAGTATGACAATATATGATCCCAATCTCTTTAACAACCAAACGCTTATTTCACATCAAATGGTTCTTTTACATTTCCAAAACCAGTTCTTAATTAATATCAAAATATCATATTCGATTTCAAACCATATCTCTTTTGATATCATATTCACTTTCAAATCTATATTTACTTCTAAAATCATATTCCCATTCAAACTATATTCACTTTCAAAATCATATTCCTTTCCAAAATTATATTCACTTTCAAAATCATATCACTTTCGAAATCATATTCATTTTCAAAATCTTAATTACAAAATAGGTTAAACCATCATATCAAAATATTCGCATTTTAAATCAATTAAATCTAAATCATAACAGTTCCAACTTTAAACATTTTGAATATTGTAAGTAGTTTATATATTGGAATAGTTATACATTAAAATAGTTTATATTTTAACAATAGGTTATAGATTGAAATAGTTTATGTATCAGAAATAATTTATATATCAAAATAGGTTATAAATTGAAATAGTTTATATATTAGAAACAGTTTATATATTAAAATAGGTTATATAATAAAATAAATATATAAATTTAAATAATTTAAACATAATATCTTTTATTTTTATAAAATTTTATTAAATTAAATCTTATATTATGAAAAAGTAAATAAAGTTATAAGTAAAACCTTAAAGTTCACATTTTAAAACTTAACTTATAAATTTAGAATTCTTAAACAAATAATTTAAAAATCTAAATTTTATATACATTTAAAAATAAAATCTTTATATTAAATTTAAAAATCATTTTTCTTTTCCAAATACATCTTTTCAAAATTTCATAAATCGCTTTAAAAATAGACCACCGATGATCATATATAGTTTTCTATTCTAAGGTCAAGTGAGAAAGATATTTATCATTTCAATCCATAATAATTTAAAATTTACGGGTATATATCATTTCAACCCGCAATCCCAAGTTTTCAAAATCAATAATAACCGCTTGGTTTTATCATTTCAACCCATAACGATTTCTCCTTATTCCAAAGATCATTAGGTATGTATCATTTCAACCCACAGGGATTACCTAAAACTAAGGGAACTTGCAGCATGATTTACATAAAATAAATAACATAACACAAAATCATACATAACATATTACATAAGGTAGCACATAATTTACATAACAAATTGCATAAAATAGCATATAACTTACATAACAAATAGTATGTAACTTACACAATTAATTATTGAACATAGCATGTAACATACATAATTAATTAAATAACGTAGCATGTAACTTACATAATTAATTACAAAACTGTCACGACCCAAAATCGAGCGTCTGAAAATCGACATCAAATACCTCACTTGTATTCGAATGCCGGATATTCAAACGTTGAACTCCAGTTCGGTGGAGCTTATAACAACATTAGATGATATGATACATCGGAAACAAAATAAATTTCATTGATAAACAACATTTATACAACATAGATACAACATTTAAATAACACATGAACACCAACATCAGAGTGCTATGCATGATGCAATCAGCAGGATAATAACACCACAACGGAATAATAACAAGACCATCATAAATTCAAAAGAAAGAGATCGAGAGCAAGAATCCAGCATAAGCACCTTCAATCCAAAAGCTCCAAAGACTTCAAAAAGATTTCCAAACCAAAAGCTCCAAAAACTTCAAAAAGATTTCCAAACTAAAAGCTTCCAAAATCCGACAGCTTCCAAAACCAAAGACTCCAAAAAACTTCTAAATCTAAATCTGAACTAGCTCCAAAACACGGATAGCCTGCTTCTAGACTGCCCGTGTGGAAAATTATGGGTACCCAAAGTTTAGGAAGGGAACAATAAACTCCGAGTCAGTCATAGGACTGGTACGAGTATACAAAAATAGATGTTTGAACAAAACAATTTAAAAAGAAATCCGTTCATGCTTTTGAAAAATGAAACTACCATAAGGTCTCCCCGCACACACACAAAGCAATCACACAATTGGAAGAGATTTCTCCTTATAATAGTCAAACATGCTTGATATGTGAAAATCTTTTGATATTATTATTAGTGCATAGTGTGAAAAACATTTTGAAAGTATAATATCAATCTTAGCCAACATAGGTACCATTATATTATGCCTGCTATAACTACCACCTGATGTGGTAGGTTATATAATTGAAAACCATAAAGGGCTCGTATTGTTTTGTTTGGATTTCCAACAATGTTCAGGCTAAGGAACTTTCTTTTCGAATGGGTATGCCTCTGGAGGGACGCCTCAAGAACTTAACCAGCTCTTTGCCAACACAAGGCTGGGTTACCTCTGTAACTAGGTAACTAACTGTCACGAGTATGCCATCCCTCGGTCGTAACCGACCTTTATCCGGGGCCCCAACAATAACAACAACCAACAAACACATAAGTTAAGTATCTGGGCTCCATACATGATACAACTTTTTATCCAGAAGGAAATGCACATACCCTAAGGGGCGCTACCCCCGTAACCTTGCCGCATTCTTCCTGTTTCGACCATTTCCGAGATGTGAGGTTCGATGAAGTCTCGTCCACGAAGCTACGCATTTCACAAAAGTCATGCTTCGATAAACAAATGATCAGCACTCAGCATGTCACACTACCAAATTGGGAGTATATCACTAATAACCATCAACTACGTAACCTCTAAGCTCGTACGTCTCAGAGAAGGGTGTTAAGCTAAGAGAATATGACGCAGCGGATTAATCGAAACAAACTTCAATCGATGAAATGTAGAAATCGATGGAATGAAGATACCGAAATGCCCAAATTCGTTGATCCGAAGATACCGAATTCTAGCTATCTCAAACACGTTGATAGCGCACTATACCGTGTTCAAAGATCTACGATTCTTCGCACGTTGATCTAGCGCACTAGATTCCGTGAATCGGCTTCAACAAACGTGGATTCGAGCGCACTCGAATGACGTAAGTGGAGATAGGAGATTACACTCAACTACCAATTGGAGAAGAAAGCACAAAGCAATCAACAAGAAATTTTATTTCAAAATCAACTACCCCAAATGTACAACCCACACCCCTATTTATAGAGTTACAACAGTCCCCATAAGTCGTTGCCGACTCATGAACTCCAACACATCATAAGTCGTTACCGACTCAACAACACAGCACAGCTTACACGACTCATAGATATACGACTCATCCACGATACAGACTCAAGCGACTCATGACTAAGAACACACGACTCACGACTCAGCAACAATACTACGCCCCCCATATGTCGCAGACGATTTACACTACAACGACTCATATATACACACGGGTTATACGACTCAAGATATGCACAGACTCAAACAGTACACGACTCAATGGTTCAGACGACTCATCATACAAAGCCTCATTACAACACCTCCGACCCAAGAAAATGCGACTCACAACTCATCACTTCATGCGACTCAACATCTTCCAACGACTCAAGCTCCCAAGCTTACTTGCGGCATATCCCTTCAACCGAGTCAACACCGAACGACTCAACTAGGTCGTAACCCTTCCACCGACTCAAGTCTTCATCAGTTGGAACCTTCTCCTTCTTCATGCTAAGTCGTAGCTCGTTCCTCCAAGCTTCGTTAAGTCGGAAACGACTCATGTTTCCACTAACCCGTGAACGACTCATCAAGCACGAACGACCTAAGCCGTTAAGAGATGCCTCTTTCCCATATGACTCCTTCACTTGCCTCGTGCACGACTTACGAGTTAAATCCGAAACTTCTTGACTCGTGCACGACTTAATATGGTCTAACTTCTGAATTTCCATAGGCCTTGCTGCATCATCCTCCCCTGGTTGAAAAAAATTCGTCCTCGAATTTGCAAATTCTTTCTCATCAAAATGTTCATCTCCATAATATGGCACCAGATGCTTAATATTGAATACGTCAGAAGTGTAAATATCCTCCGGCAGTTTCAACTTATAAGCATTGTCATTAATTCGTTTCACAACTTCGACAGGACCAATTTTTCTGGCTTTCAACTTATTATAAGCGCCCACTGGAAAACGATCCTTGGTTAATACAGCATAAACCAAATCACCTTCCTTAAATTCAACATTTCGTCGTTTCAAATCTGCAAACTTCTTATACTTCTCATTCGACTTTTCTAATCGTTCCCGAACGACTCTATGACATTTAGTCAGCTCATCAACAAAATCAGCAGCTCGTTTAACTGTTCCCTTCGACTGTGGTACTACTGCCAAATCCATCGGTCCCCTGGGTAAATTTGAATAAACAATCTGAAACGGACTGAATCCCGTGCTACGATTCACTGCATGATTATGTGCAAATTTAGCTTGGCATAACTTCATGTCCCAGCTTTTCAAATTATCCTGTACAAGGCATCGCAACAAATTTCCCAATGACCTGTTAACAACTTCCGTCTGTCCGTCTGTTTGTGGATGATAAGCGCTGCTAAATTTCAGTTTCGTTCCCACCATCTTCCACAAACTCAACCAAAAGTGACTCAGAAAACGAGTATCTCTATCCGACACAATAGACTCTGGCAAACCATGAAGTCGATAAATCTCTTTGAAAAATAACTGTGCTACTCGAACTGCATCCGCTGTCTTCTTGCAAGCAACAAAATGTGCCATCTTCGAAAACCTGTCCACCACAACAAATATCGAATCATTTCCCCTTTGAGTTCTAGGCAAACCCAAAACGAAATCCATGCTAATATCAACCCATGGCTTAGACGGTACTGGTAATGGCATATACAACCCTGCATTCGTTGCTGTTCCTTTAGAAACCTGGCAAATATGACATCTCTCCACGAACCTTTCAACCTCTTTTCTCATCGACGGCCAAAAGTAAGACTGTGAAATCAATTTCAAAGTTCGATCACGGCCCACATGCCCTTCCTCGTGTAACTCTTTGACAATTTTCAACCTCAAGCTACAGTCTGGAATACACAAACGATTTCCCTTAAACAGAAAACCCTCAACCAACATAAATTCATCGGTACTCCCATCCTTCACTTTTTCATCATATTTCATAAAGTAAGGGTCTTCTTCAATCATTCCTGGCAACATTTCAAACCCCGTCACTTCAACTTTCATTGTCGTTAATAAATGACTCCTCCTACTCAAAGCATCAGCTACTCGATTTGTCACCCCTGATTTGTGCTTAACGACAAAAGTAAACTGCTGTAAATATGCAATCCATGATGCATGTCTTGATGAGATTTTATCCTGCCCCTGCAAATGCTTCAACGCCTCATGATCAGTGTACAGAACAAACTCCTTCTGAAATAGATAATGTCTCCAATGTTTAATCGTTTGCACAACAGCATAGAATTCAACGTCATATGTACTGTATCTCATCTTTGCCCCTGACAGTTTCTCGCTAAAATAAGCAACTGGCTTCCCATTCTGACTAAGAACTCCTCCAATCCCAATCTTCGAAGCATCAGTATGCAATTCAAACAATAACTGAAAATTCGGTAAAACAAGAATTGGTGCAGACGTCAACAACTCCTTGATCTTTTCAAAAGCAACCCCCGCTTCTTCCGACCATACAAATTGTTTCCCTTTCATGCAATCAGTAACTGGAGCCATCACGCTACTGAAGTGTGGAATGAACCTTCGGTAGAATGATGCCAATCCATGAAAACTTCTAACTTCAGTGATAGTTCTCGGCTGTGGCCAATTTCTAATAGCTTTAACTTTACTCTGGTCAACTTGAATACCTTCTCCTGAAACAACATACCCAAGAAATAAAACAGTACGCGTCATAAACACACATTTCTTTGTAGCAGCATAAAATTGTTCTTCACGCAGAATAATCAACACTTCCCTCAAATGTAGAACATGCTCCTCCATACTTCTGCTGTAAATCAGAATATCATCGAAATAAACCACGACGAACTTCCCAATGAATGGTCTAAAGATTTGATTCATCACCCGCATGAATGTACTAGGTGCATTCGACAAACCAAATGGCATAACCAACCATTCGTATAACCCCTCTCTCGTCTTGAAAGCTGTCTTCCATTCGTCTCCAGGTCTGATTCGAATTTGATGATAACCACTCTTCAAATCAATCTTCGAAAATATAGTTGCCCCACTCAACTGATCCAGTAAGTCATCCAACCTTGGCATAGGAAATCTATAACGAACAGTAATCTTGTTCAAAGCTCGACTGTCAGTACACATCCTCCAAGTTCCGTCCTTCTTTGGTACTAACAATGCTGGCACGGCACAAGGACTCAAGCTTTCCTGAACACGTCCCTGTTCCAACAACTCTTCCACCTGCCTTCGTAACTCCTCATGTTCCTTCGGACTCATTCGGTAATGTGGTCGATGTGGTAACACTGCTCCCGGAACAAGATCAATTTGATGTTGAATGTCTCTAAGTGGCGGTAACTCCTTAGGCAACTCCTCTGGAAAGACATCTTCAAATTCTTTCAAAATTGGCTTTGCTGCTTCTGGAATCTCAACTTCTTCACTACTCTCTCTTCCAATCAACAAAAACACTTCAGGCTCCTCTTCAACTTCCTTAACAAACTCTTTCAAAGTCAACAGAGTTTTCAATTCCTCAATCTCTTCTAGCTTGCTCTCCTTCTGCTGTTGCTTCTTAGGAACCAAAGTGATTTTAGTACCCTCGAACATGAAACTGTAACTGTTGGCACGACCGTCATGCTGAACTGCTCTATCAAACTGCCATGGTCTGCCCAATAATAAGTGACAAACATCCATATCTACGACATCACACCAGATTTCATCTTTGTACTTCTTCCCGATCGAAAATTTCACACAAGCCCTTCGACACACTTTCACTTCACCACCCTTCCTTAACCATGCTAGCTTGTACGGTTTAGGATGCTTCTCAGTCTTCAAGTTCAATTTCCTCACTGCTTCTGTAGAAATAATATTATCACAACTTCCCGCATCAATAACGAACTTGCAAACTTTCCCCAGAATAGTACATGTCGATTGAAAAATATTGCTTCTCAACCAACTAGAATCCTCTTCTTGCTTTGGTGTCAAACAACTTCTCCTCATCATAAGATTACAACCTTCATCTCCAAACAATTCTTCTTCCTCCTCAACATAAGGTGTATTTGAACATTCTGCCTCCTCACCATTATTCTCCTCAACTTCTGCAACCATGGTTCTCTTCTTCGGCTTCGGACATTCATTGCTTTTGTGACCCAACTCCTGACAATTATAACACTTGAAAACACTGCTAACCTTCGCCTTCTCAACCTCCTTCACCACTGGTTTTGTAACAGGTTTAGGAACACTAGAACTTCCACCGGCACCCTTCACTGGATTATTAGAATTAGTAAACACACCACCTCCACGCCTTCCCTGTTTCTCCCAAGCTAACGCTTTCTGATGTGCCTCCGCAACGGATCTAGGATCAAACATATTAACCATATCCTAGATCTGTATTCTCAATCCCCCAATGAATCTAGCAGTCAGCTGTTCTTCTGTCTCCATAATATCATTCCTGGCGATGAGTTGGTAAAATTCATCAGCATAATCACTAACAGATTTTGTCCCTTGCCTCAGATTCTGCAACCTTTGATACATAAGTGACTGGTAGTTGTAAGGTAAGAAAGTAGATCTCATCAACTTTTTCATCTTATCCCATGATTCTATCTTTGACTTTCCCATCCGTTCACGAGTAAGTTTAGTTTGCTGCCACCACGCCAAAGTTCTCCCCCTCAACCTAGTAGCAACCAACTTCACCCTTCTATTCTCCGGGATCTCCTTGAAATCAAAGATTTCTTCAACATTAGACAACCAATCAAGAAATTCTTCAGCTACCATTCCTCCTTTAAATTCTGGAATTTCCATTTTCATACCCGATTCCCATCGACGATCATCTTCAACATCCCGATAAGAGTTTCGAACTTGGTCTCGATCTCGATAATGAATACTAGCTCTATCACCCTCTTCAACAAAATCAAAAGTACGTCTACATCGATCTCGACCATTATCATCTCTTTGTTCATGCATGCTTCTTTGACTATGTCTCTCCTCATCTCTATATGCTTCATGGTCAAATTCCCGTTGACTTCTTCTCTCTTCATGTGCATAGTCATGATGATCTCTTCGTGATGAAATTGATGTTTCTCTTCTATCTCTACAAGAATGTGGTGATACCCTCCTCGCTTCCGTAACCGACGGCGAAACTCGGTTTCCTCCATGGTTCGAGTTTGGTGATCTCCTCCTTTGATTCAAATCATTCATCAATCTCTCCAATTTACCAATGCCTTCGTCAAACTTTTCATTAATACGTTGTTCCATAAGCTCGGCTTCTTCTCTACGATACAAAGCTTCAACGTTTTGATGACGATTGGCTCTCCTTGGTGGCATGGTTAAAAACTTCACAAACTTCAACAATTCAATCACAAGACTTCTAAATCTTCACACAATTTCACAAGGCTCGGCCTTGAACTTAACTCGGCAACACAATGCTTATACGACTCAAATAAGGTCGGCTTAACTTGACTCGGCTACCTCTCAAACACTTCTCTAGGCTCGGCTACTTCCCAAGTATACACGGCCTAACTCCCTTCAAACACCTTTCAACACTTAGATCCAAAAACCAATGGATCAAATACTTCACACTTGTTGCAACTTCAATATGAACACAATGAACAACTTCAAACTTCAAAAACTTCAAAAACTTGGCTCCAAGAATCAACTTAGCTATGATTGGCTAAGTATGGCTCTGATACCAAATAATGACGCAGCGGATTAATCGAAACAAACTTCAATCGATGAAATGTAGAAATCGATGGAATGAAGATACCGAAATGCCCAAATTCGTTGATCCGAAGATACTGAATTCTAGCTATCTCAAACACGTTGATAGCGCACTATACCGTGTTCAAAGATCTACGATTCTTCGCACGTTGATCTAGCGCACTAGATTCCGTGAATCGGCTTCAACAAACGTGGATTCGAGCGCACTCGAATGACGTAAGTGGAGATAGGAGATTACACTCAACTACCAATTGGAGAAGAAAGCACAAAGCAATCAACAAGAAATTTTATTTCAAAATCAACTACCCCAAATGTACAACCCACACCCCTATTTATAGAGTTACAACAGTCCCCATAAGTCGTTGCCGACTCATGAACTCCGACACATCATAAGTCGTTACCGACTCAACAACACAGCACAGCTTACACGACTCACAGATATACGACTCATCCACGATACAGACTCAAGCGACTCATGACTAAGAACACACGACTCACGACTCAGCAACAATACTACGCCCCCCATATGTCGCAGACGATTTACACTACAACGACTCATATATACACACGGGTTATACGACTCAAGATATGCACAGACTCAAACAGTACACGACTCAATGGTTCAGACGACTCATCATACAAAGCCTCATTACAACACCTCCGACCCAAGAAAATGCGACTCACGACTCATCACTTCATGCGACTCAACATCTTCCAACGACTCAAGCTCCCAAGCTTACTTGCGGCATATCCCTTCAACCGAGTCAACACCGAACGACTCAACTAGGTCGTAACCCTTCCACCGACTCAAGTCTTCATCAGTTGGAACCTTCTCCTTCTTCATGCTAAGTCGTAGCTCGTTCCTCCAAGCTTCGTTAAGTCGGAAACGACTCATGTTTCCACTAACCCGTGAACGACTCATCAAGCACGAACGACCTAAGCCGTTAAGAGATGCCTCTTTCCCATATGACTCCTTCACTTGCCTCGTGCACGACTTACGAGTTAAATCCGAAACTTCTTGACTCGTGCACGACTTAATATGGTCTAACTTCTGAATTTCCATAGGCCTTGCTGCATCAGAATAAATTCCCTGCTACCAATAGAAATGTATTTGATAGAAGCTAGCTTTATATCTCAAAGTGTAATGTCAGACATACAACCATACAAGTCCATCCTGGGTCTGAATGGAACCGATGGTACATCGTCCAATAAAAGAAGAAGCCCTTGCAAATTCGGGCATCAACAATCCTGATCGGACACCCCATCACATATGGAGATCTCTATACCGGAGCAACTCAGTGTAGAGACAATCAATAGGTAATCCTTTCATTCTCGAAAATACCCGGTCTCCACCACCGTCTTCAAATGCACTCCCATCATTATTCGAAATGTGTTTTATGACACAAAGTCCTCTCCTAGCTCAACTGAATAATGAGCTTATTTTAAAACACGTGGATACACAAGTCATAAAGATTCACTATTAATATTCGATGTGGGTTTCGGATAACCATTTGGAATCCGACTCCATGTCGCATCGAAATGCAAATGCCGTTTAAAGGCCAAAAGTTTTCACATTCACACCGAAATATATCACATATGTCATAGTTCAATTCGCAACAATTCACATCATAAAGTATCACAATCACATATAAGAGGTATCAACCAATTCAAGGCATTCAATAATAATTCATCATCTATAAGCAAGATTAATTAATCGTATGATTATAATTAATTAATCACATAATTACTTCCATTAATTATCCTTAATTAATGATTAATTATCCTTAATTATAAATTAATTAATCCTTAATTATTAATTAATTAACCTTAATTATTTATTAGTTAATCTTAATTATCATTTGATTAACCTTTAATCGTCAATTAATAAATAAATAAATTATTCTTTAATTACTATCATGAAGTAATAATCCTTTAAGTAATTATCTTTTAATTATTATCATTAATTAATTAATCTTTAATTACTTAAACTTGAATTGATTTAAAGATAAATCATTTATTTTAATTTATCACTTAATTATCATTAAAATCTTTAATTAATAAACCTTATAATTAATCATCATTAACACAAAAATAAACTTAACAGATTTAGGTAAATTAACAATTTAAAAAAACATTTCATCTTAATTAATCTTTAATCACATTATTTATTTAAAATAAACTAAGAATTAATTTATAAATAATGATCAAATGATTAAATAAATTAAACTTAATTATTTAAAATAACTTACTTTTAAACCTTAAAACAAAAAAATTATTCAAAAGAATAAGTTAAACATGTTTAAATTTGAATTTGGTTTAAAGTTTTGAAAACTGTTTTGTATCTACCCGAGACCTCCCTGAGTGTCGCCCCGAGCCAGAAACAAAATTATCCAAGACTTCCCCGAGCCATCAAATTTTTTTTACTTTGTTTTTGTTCTAAGTTCTTAAACCTGATGTATACTTGAAAACACCCGATCCAAATCTCAAACCAGCAACCCAATCTCCCGGGGTCGACTTCGAGTTAAAACCTTTCTTCCTCAAACCCATGCTACCGACACAACCCAAAGCATGTGCATATGCGCCGCCGATCGTACGCGTTCTGGCCGTCGCCACCACCTTCCACAAGTAATCGTCAACCCACTCGAGCACCACGAACACTCAGATCGACAATTCATATGCCATTCGAAATCAAGCAACTAAACTACCTACCAGAACAAACCCAAATACCCAAGGTCACCTCACACTTCCACCTCTGACCATCAGAGGTCACACGAATGTACGCGAAGCTCCATCGATGTCCAACAGCTCGATTCCTCCATGTCCGGTTACCTCCGATCCACTAATGACGCTGTAGTTTATCGAATTCCAACCAATACTAAAATGTAAGCTAAAACCCTAAATCATCAATGTTCGGCCACCACGATGATCAGGAATTTTCCTGATCATTTTTCATGAGCTCGTCCATCACCCGGCTACCCTCAGCCATGATCCCGAGACCACCACTTCCACCGATCACTAGAATTTGCCACAAAACCCAAATCGATCAACTTGCCAATTCTCCATGAATACTTACTTAAAAATTCTGATTCCTCTTTTAAAAATCATCATTTTTGAAAACATTTCAGATGATATACTTGAAATCAGAAATTATGATATTTGAAATTCCAACATATTTTTGAGTTTGCATGTATTCCTTGATTTTCATGAAAATACTTTAATTGATTATGCTTGAAATTATTTTTAAAACTTAAAACATGATTATATAAATATGTTTGGTTTAGATCTTGAAGTCTAACAAGAATCAGAGGGGGACAATTTGAATTTTTAAACAGGTTTTTGAACCTGGAACCAAATAGAGGCAATATGCCTGATATTAGACATGCACAGTATATATCCATATTTTTGTACATATACACCTATAATTCAAAGCTTCATTTCAACATAATTCACTATATCAAGTCAAAGATTAGATCAAAGAAGTTTACTCACCTTTTATTTTGAAAATAGAGAACTTTCTGAAAATACTGGAAGTTGATTTCTTTTGAAAACTGGAAAACTGTTTTGATTTCTGCAATTTAATCTTGAAAACATTGATTTCTTGAATCTGCTTGTTGTTGATGTTTGAGATGATCTTTGAACTGCTTTGATTCAGGTTGAAGTATTGATATAGTTATATTTGTGAAAGTTTGATTTGTTTTATTTTTATTTTCCTTTGCTCTGGTTTGTTTTGTCTTATAGGCTTTTGATTTTGGAAATGAAAAAATAAAAGAAATGAGGGAGAGGAGAGTAGAGATTATATAACCTGGTTTTCTCCATTTATTATAAACAAATAAATAAAGGAAAATTATAACACTTGTAAATATGCATGAGAGATCGAGCTAACACTTGTAATTACTTATGTTAAATTTTTAACACTTGTTAACTTCGTGTGTTAATCTCTTGCACTTGTAATTTTCTATATTAATAATAGTTTTATATAATTTATATACCACATATTATTTAGTTTATACTTATATATATATATATATGTTTTTGATATAAATTTATATCTTTATTAAATACATTTTTTATATAAAATTTCAAAGAATATGTTTAATACAAAAATCGTATATATATTAATTTTAAATCTGAATATTAATATATTATATTTGAATTTCAGATTCAAATTCAAATTACAATCTATTCATATATATATATAAATCAATACTTATCTAATTTGTTTTTGAATTTTTTTAAATTTGTTCACAAATTAATCCTAATTTTTATATTAATTACTTATTTAAACTTGATTTAAAAGCGGGATCATTACGGATTCCCCTTACGAAAATTTCGTCCTCGAAATTTGAAAGAGAGAGAGACAAATATATATATATATATATATATATATATATATATATATATGAATACATATAAAAAGATAGAGAAATGGCTTACCAGATTAAGCCGAAATATCCACTCTGCAATTGGAATAGGACTTCCGCATGCTATCCTCTGTTTCCCAAGTACAGTCATTTGGATCACCACTCCATTGCACTTTTACAAGTTTCACCACTTTATTTCTCAACTGCTTTTCATCTCGGTCAATTATCTTCAATGGTTCTCTTTTTACTGCCAGATTTGGTGTGATCTCCAAATCCTGTTGAGCCGCCTCATTAATGATACAGTATGGATCGTGTACATATTTCCAAGGATGAGAAACATGAAACACATCATGTACGCCAGATAACCAATTGGGTAGCTGCACTCGATAAGCCAAAGGACTGATCCTTTCCAGTATAGGAAAGGACCTATATATCACGATGCCAGCTTACCAGTCTTTCCAAACCTCAATACTCCATTCATTGGAGAAACCTTTAGGAAAACAGAATCTCTAACCTGGAATTATAAATTTCTTCTCCGAAGATCAGCATAAATTTTCTGATGACTTTGAGTAGTTTTCAACTTCTTTTAAACAAAATCAACCTTCTCATTAGCCTCCTTTATCATATCTGGACCAAGAACAAGTCTATCACCTGACTCAATTCAACACGTAGGTGATCGACAAGGACGCCCATACAATGCTTCGAAAGGAGCCATCCTAATATTGGCCTGATAACTAGTATTATATGAAAATTCAACCAGATGCAAATGGTCCTCCCATGAACTGCCAAAGTCAAGAATACAAGCTCGTGAAAGATCTTCCAAGATTCGATTAACTCTTTCTGTTTGCCCATCAGACTGCGGGAGGTAAGCAGTACTGAAATTCAACTTAGTTCCGAGTGCGGCTTGAAATGCCTCCCAAAATCTGCTAGTGAAGATCGGGTCACGATCACTCACTATACTACTCGGTATTCCATGGAGACAAACAATCTCTTTCACATACAGCTTTGCCAAACCTGCTGCCTTCGAGTCGATTTTACAGGGATAAATTGGCAGTCTTGGTCAGACGATCCACGATAACCCAAATTGTCTCATTACTTTTTTGAGTTCGTGGAAACCCTTCTATGAAATCCATAGGCACTTGATCCCTTTCCACTTAGGCACCTCCAATGGTTGGAGTAAACCCGCCATCTTCTTTTGATCACTTTTGACTTTTAACAAGTTGCACATCGACCGACATAAATAGATATGTCCCTCTTCATTGTTTTCCACCAGAAATTCCTTTTGATATCTCGATACATCTTATTAACCCCTGAATGGATACTAAGCTTGGACTTGTGACACTCGTCCAATACTTCACATTTTAGATCTTGGATATCTGGGACACAGATCCTGCCTTTCTGTCTTATAATTCCACTACTATCAATTCCAAAACTGGAATCTCCACCATGACATATTCTCTCATAAATTTGATGAAGAAACTCATCTTCTTTCTGCTTTCTAGCAATCTTTTCATGAAGAGTAGGAGTGACAACAAGATAAGTGAGAACGATATGTCTTCTACTCAAAGCATCGGCTACCACGTTGGCTTTTCCGAGCGTATATAGAAAATCTAGGTTGTATGTCGCTAGAAATTCCAACCAACATTGCTGCCCTAGATTGAAATCCTTCTGGGTAAGGAGATACTTCAGGGATTTATGGTCGGTGAACAGTTCCAATTTTTCACCTAAAACAAGAAGGATTTATTAAGTGTATGTATTAAATTAAGTTAAACTTTTAAATTTTTAGGAAAGCTGAAAAGAGATCTTTACCCATAAAATAATGACGCTAGATTTTCAAAGCAAAAATAACAGCCAAGATCTCAAGATCGTGGGCTGGGTAGTTTTTCTCATGTGGCCGCAATTGTCTACTCGCGTAGGCAATCACTCTACCTTCATGCATTAAAACAGCACGCACATCTTCACCACACGCATTTGTGTACACAGATAAACCTTGATTCCCATTAATAATAGCGAGAACTGGAGCGTTGGTCAATATTCTCTTCAACTCCTGGAACGCTTCTTCGCACTTTGGAGTCCAATCAAACTTTCTATATTATCCGGCTAAACCTAGAAAACTTCTGTCTTCTTTCGGAGTTATGGGTTGCTTCCAGTCTAGGATAGCAGAAACCTTGCCCGGGTCTACAGAAATTCCTTCTTCGGTGACAATATGTCTGAGAAATCTAACTTTCTTGACCCAAAAATGACATTTAGAAAATTTGGTAAATAGAGTGTTCTTCCTCAATATTTCTAAAACAATTTTCAAGTGTTCATCATGCTCTTCTTCTGTTTTGGAATAGATCAGAATATCGTCAATAAACACAAGAACAAATTTATTCAACACTTCTCGGAATACACTGGTCATCAAGTCTACGAAATATGCGGGAGCATTGGTTAGTCCGAAAGGCATAACTAACCATTCGTAGAATGTATCAGGACCCCTGAAAGTAGTTAAATGAATACAGTCTTCAGAAACTCTCAACTGATGGAATCCATGGGCTAGATCCATCTTAGAAAAGAATCGAGCGTCATGCAACTGATCGAACAAGTCGTCGATTCTAGGCAAAGGAAATTTGTTTTTGAGAGTTAATTTATTGAGATCCCGGTAGTCCACGCACAGTCTCAAGGATCCGTCGGACTTGGCTACGAAGACAACAGCTGAACCCCAACTGGAATAACTAGGACGTATTAATCCTTTCTCCAGCAAATCTCGGGTTTGCTTGACTAGCTCTATGCTTTCCCTTGGTTCCATCATGTGGCTTGCATGAACAACAGGGCGAGCATTGGGAACCAAGTCGATTCTGAATCCAATTTCCCTATGTGGAGGCAAAGATTTAACTTCTTTGAATATGTTTGGAAATTCCCAAACAATAGGTATAAATTCTGAACTAGGTTCGGGATACCCCGAAGTATACATCAACTTATCCCTCTTTGGACTGGGATCCTCACAAGAAATTTCGACAAAATTCCCAAATTTAGTTCTGACCAAAATCGTTCGATTGTTATAATCTAATTTAGCTTCGTATTTCGTTAGCCAGTTCATTCCGAGTAATATTTCAAATTCATTAAAATCGAGAACAAAAAGACCGACAGGAAATTGATGACGAGAATACGAGATAGGAACCTCTCTACATCGTAGACAAAGATTCGCAGGGCCACCAACCGGATTCTTTACGTAAATGGGTTCATCGCCAAATTCAGGTTTAAGTTTTAATTCATTTACGTTTTGTTGGGAGATAAAGCTATGTGTGGCTCCCGTGTCGAATAGAACTCTAACAACTCTATCATAAGGTTACCTTCTAAAACTCCTTTCCCTTTGTCTGCCTTTGAAGTCGAAGGGTCATCCTTAATCGCATACACCTTCGCTACTGGAACCTGCTTCACTGCTGGGTAATCTTTAACTACGTGTCAAGGCTTATGACAATAATTACATTCCCTAGATCCCTGACTTGTCTTCATAGGTTGTTCTTTCTTTCCTTGCTTCTTGGGTTTTATGCAACTGTTTGAATAATGGCCTTTCTCCAAACAATTAAGACAAGTTACATCCTTCGCTTGGTTCTCCTGATTATTCTTCTTCTCCTTGCCTTGCCACGGTTTCTTCCTTCCGAATTTCCTCTTCTTCCAATTCAGGTTGCTTGCACTTCCTTTCTTTTCCTCTAAAACTTCTTGTTTATCCAAGGTAGCGTATCTATAACCCATATCGATCAAGTTAGAAAAAGATTTCTTCACGTGGGCTGTCACTCTCTCATGGAACTTCTTATTCGTCCCTCGAATAAATCTTTCATTCTTCTTCAGAGGGGTGTTCACCAACTCCGGGCCAAATCGAGATAACTCGTTAAACTTGTTCAAGTGTTCTTCAAATGATAAGCTCCCTTGCTTCAAGTCAGTAAATCCCCGGTACATTCTGGAGATACCAGCAGACGGCATATAACGCTGTTTAAACACCTCTTTAAATCGATCCCAAGTGAATTCATCCTCTGGCTCATCCAATGTAACAGTCTCCCACCAGGCTAGAGCTTCCTCATGTAGTTGCCAAGAAGCTATCAATCTCATCTGATCATCCTCCAACTTCAGTCCTTTGGAAATCCTTTTGCACGACTGAATCCAGGCTTGTGCTTCTATAATAGACCCTTTGCCTGTGAATGGCTTTCCACCAAGTTTTGCAAAACTTCGATATAAATCAGCCAAATTCGGCTGAGGTTGAATGGGAATAGCTTCTTTTGTTGTTGCAAGGCCTTGATCAGTATTTCTAACCCAATCTCTAATAAGTCACCTAATGTGCTATACTCCAAAGCCAAATTTCTTACTCATCCTTTAGCTCTGATACCACATGTAACGGTCTAGGTTCTTTGACCTTCCGACAGCGTCCAATCTCGGCAGGTAGGCTTTTCAACTATCCCAACCCCACCGTGGCTTATAATGGTACCTCACATTGGTTTTTACGGCTAGCCTTTCGACTCTCAACCTAACCGGTTAGCCAACCCCTCCCCGGGGACATGTAGGGGAAAGAGTCTCCGTCTCGCCACTAAGCCCGAAGCGAGAACCCCCTATTATGCTGCAATGAAACACAATGCGATTGTACAATTGGAGGAGATTTCTCCTTATGATAGTCAAACATGCTTGATACGCGAAAATCTATTGATATTATTATTATTATTATTGCATAGTGTGAAAAACATTTCAAAAGTATAATATTAATCTTAGCCAGCATAGGTACCATCATTATATTATGCCTGCTATAGCTACCACCTGAGATGGTAGGTTATACAATTGAAACCATAAAGGGCTCGTTTTGTTTTGTTTGGATTTCCAACAATGGTCAGGCTAACGAACTTCCTTTTCGAATGGTTACTCCTCTAGAAGGACGCCCCGAGAACTTAACCAGCTCTCTGCCAACACAAGGTCGGGTTACCTCTATAACTGGGCAACTAACTGTCACGGGTATGCCATCCCTTGGTCGTAACTGACCTTTATCCGGGGCCCTAACAACAACAACAACAACCAATAACCACATAAGTTAAGTATCTGGGCTCCATACCATGATACCACTTTTTACCTAGAAGGAAATGCACATAACCTAAGGGACGCTACCCCCGTAACCTTGTCGCATCCTTCCTGTTTCCACCATTTTCGGGTTGTGAGGTTCGACGAAGTCTCGTCCACAAAGCTATGCTTTTCACAAAAGCCATGCTTAGATCAACAAATGATCAGCACTTAGCATGCCACACTACCAAATTGGGAGTATATCACTAATAACCATCAACTACAAAACCTTTGAGCTCATATGTCTTAGATATGGGTGTTAAGCTAAGAGAATAAATTCTCCGCCACCAACAGAAATGTATTTGATAGAAATCAGCTTTATATCTCAAAGTGTAATATCAGACATACAACTATACAAGTCCATCCTGGGTCAGAGTGGAACCAAAGGCACTTCGTCCAATAAAGGAAGAAGCATTTAAAAATCCAGGCATCCACAATCCCGATCGGACTCCCCATCACATATGGAGATCTCCATACTGGAGCAACTCAGTGCAGAGACAATCGACCGGTAATCCTTTCGTTCTTGAAAATACCCGGTCTTCACCACCGTCTTCAAATGCACTCCTATTTCATCGTATCATTATTCAGAATGTATTTTATGACATAAAGTCCTCTCCCGGCTCAACTGAATAATGAGCTTATTTTAAAACACGTGGATACACAAGTCACAAAGATTCACTATTAAGATTCGATTCGATGTGGGTTTTGGATAACCATTTAGAATCTGACTCCTTGTCGCATCGAAATGCAAATGCCGTTTAAAGGCCAACAGTTTTCACATTCACACAGAAATATATCATAGATATCACAGTTCAATTCACAGCAATTTACATCACAAAGTATCACAATCACATATCAGAGGTATCAACCAATTCAAGACATTCAATAATAATTCATCATCTATAAGTAAGATTAATTAATCGTGTGATTATAATCAATTAGTCACATAATTACTTCCATTAATTATCCTTAATTAATGATTAATTATCCTTAATTATTAATTAATTAACATTAGTTATTCATTAATTAATCTTAGTTATCATTTGGTTAACCTTTAATCATCAATTAATAAATTAATTAATCTTTAATTACTATCGTTAAATAATAATACTTTAAGTAATTATCTTTTAATTACTGTCATTACTTAATTAATCTTTAATTACTTAAACTTGAATTAATTTAAAGATTAATCATTTATTTTAATTTATCACTTAATTATCATTAAAATCTTTAATTAATAAAACTTATAATTAATCATCATTAACACGTAAATTAACTTAAGAGATTAAGGTAAATTACTAATTTAAAAAAACATTTCATCTTAATTAATTCTTTAATCACATTATTTATTTAAAATAGATTAAAATTAATTTATAAATAAAGATCACATAATTAAATAAATTAAACTTAATTATTTAAAATAAATCACTTTTAAACCTTAAAACAAAACAATTATTCAAAAGAATAAGTTAAACATGTTTAAATTTGAATTTGGTTTAAAGTTTTGAAAACTGTTTGTATCAACTCGGGACCTCCCTGAGTGTCACCCCGAGCCAGAAACAAAATTGCCTGAGACTTTCCCGAACCACCCAGTTTTTTTACTTTGTTTTGTTTTAAGTTTTTAAACTCGATGTATACTTGAATACACCCGATCCAAATCTCGAGCCAGCAACACAATCTCCCGGGGTCGATTTTGAGTTAAAACCTTTCTTCCTCAAATCCATGCTACTGACACAACCCAAAGCATATGCACGTGCATCGCCGATTGTCGGCGTTCTGGCCATCGCCACTACCTTCCACAAGTCATCATCAACCCACTCGAGCACCACAAACACTCAGATCGACGAATTTGTATGCCAATCGAAATCGAGCAACTAAACTACCTACTGGAACAAACCCAGATAGCCAAAATCACCTCGTACTTCCACCTCTGACCATCAGAGGTCACGCAAATGTATGCGAAGCTTCATCGATGTCCCACGGCTCAATTCCCCCATGTCCGACTATCTCCGATCCACTGATGACGCTGCAGTTTATCGAACTCTGACCAATACTAAAATGTAAGCTAAAACCCTAAATTATCAACGTTCACCTACCACGATGATCATGAATTTTCCTGATCATTTTTCACTAGCTCATCCATCACCTGGCTACCCTCAACCACGATCCCGAGACCACCACTTCCACCGATCACCAGAATTTGCCACAAAACCCAAAATCGATCAACTTGCCAATTCTCCGTGAATACTTACTTAAAAATTCTGATTCCTCTTTTAAAAATCATAGTTTTTGAAAACGTTTCGGATGATATACCTGAAACCAGAAATTGTGATATTTGAAATTCCAACATATTTTGAGTTTGCCTGTATTCCTTGATTTTCCAGAAAATACTTTAATTGGTTATGCTTGAAATTATTTTTAAAACTTAAAACATGATTATATAATCATGTTTGGTTTAGATTTTGAAGACAAACAAGATCAGAGGAGGAGAATTTGAATTTTTAAACAGGTTTTTGAAACCTGGAACCAAACAGAGGAAATATGCCTGATATCAGACATGCACAATATATATCCAATATTTTGTACATATACAACTATAATTCAAAGCCTCATTTCAACATAGATCACTATATCAAGTCAAAGATTGGATTAAAGAAGTTTACTCACCTTTTATTTTGAAAATAGAGAACTTTTAGAAAAGCCTGGAAGATGATTTTTTTATTGAAAACTAGAAAACTGTTTTGATTTCTGAAATTTGATCATGAAAACTTTGATTTGTTGATCTGCTTGTTTTTGATGTCTGAGATAATCTTTGAACTGCTCTGATTCAGGTTGAAGTATTGATGTAGTTGTATTTGTGAAAGTTTGATTATTTTTATTTTTATTTTCCTTTGCTCTGGTTTGTTTTGTCTTACAGGCTTTTGATTTTGGAAATGAAAAACTAAAAGAACATAGGGAGAGAAGAGTAGAGATTATATAACCTGCTTTTCTCCATATTATAAAGAAATAAAGGAAAATTATAACACTTGTAAATATGCATGAGAGATTGAGTTAAAACTTGTAATTACTTATGTTAAATTTTTAACACTTGTTAACTTCATGTCTTAATCTCTTACACTTGTAATTTTCTATATTAATAATAGTTTTATATAGTTTATATACCACATTTTATTTAGTTTATACATATACATACTGTTAGCGCCAAAATTGGTCACTAACACCCAAATGTAAATGAAAGCACCAATTAACAGTTACTGATAACAGATAGAGTGTGTGTAGAGAGTAATAATATGAAGAACAGTTAAAATTAAAACGAAAGCAGTAAAGAACAATAGATTTTATAGTGGTTCGGCTAACTCTGGCCTACGTCTACTCCAGAAGTTTTCTTTTTTATTGCTGTAACAATCGATTACAGTTACAAAGTGATAGGCTAGCCTTAGCCTTAGAAAATAGAAAGTCCGAAAGCAGAGGAGAAGAAGAAGATAAAAATGAAGTCCCTTTTTCTGAAGCTCTACGTGCTCTATTTATAGACACGTCCAGGTAGATGTTGGGCTCTCTGAATGATTCCGGCCCACCAAGGCCATATGCCGAACCGTACTTCCCATTGTAACCGAACTACTCGTGCCGAACAACAACCATGGCCGTACCATCCTTTGCTAAACCCTTAGGCCGACCTACCTCCTAATGCCGAGCCAACCTCCTAATACCGAACCAGGACCTTATGCCGAGCGACATCTGCCGTCCTCCTCCTTATGCCGAGCCACCATCGGATGCCGAACCATCCAAAGGCCGAGCACTAATGAGTGCCGAACTACCCCGATGCCGAACGATGTCTGATGCCGAACGAGGTTGGACGTTGAATGATGCTTCCATGCTGAACACTCGTCCAATGCCGAACGATGCCATCATGCCGAACGCTAGTCTAATGCCGAACGCTACTTCCATGCCGAACGCTGCTAGGATGCCGAGCGATACATCTAATGCCGATCGATCCCTGATGCCGAACGATCCATCCTGCCGAACGACCTACCATGCCGAACGATCCCTGATGCCGAGCGACCTACCAATGCCGAACGATCCAACGTGCCGAGCGACCTTGTATGCCGAACGATCCATCGTGCCGGTCGACCTACCATGCCGAATGATTGCCAATGACGAACCATATTTCCTAGACCCAAACTATAGTTGATCCATCTTTATCCAGTCATATTTCCATCTCCTAAGCACGTTGCGTCATCCATCCATCCAGTCGACTGAATCCATCGTACACCAACCTTGACGAACGTGCAACCGATTAAGTTAAACCCGCATGTCCATGGCCTGGTAAAAAGGTGGGTTAACACTTGCCCCCCAAAACAGCCTTGCTATTGGAAGGTGTGTTTTGAATAGCCTCAAATCCAATATCCAAAGTCCATATCCTTTTTGTAACCATACTGTCAAATCCATGACCTCTCTGGGCTTAACCTTGGATCCATAGACCTCGCTGGGTCGCGTTATCCTGTTCCAGCCTTGACTTTTCCATCACGGGCTTGTATGTCTTCCAGCCTCGACTCTCTAGTCAAAGACTTTGATATTCACCGGCCTTGACTCCCCGGTCAACGACTTTTTTATTCTCCGGCCTCGAATCTTCGGTCAAGGACTTTTTATATTCACCGGCCTCGACTCTCCGGTCAATGACTTTTTATATTCTTCGGCCCCGACTCTCCGGTCAAGGACTTTTTATATTCACCGGCCTCGACTCTCCGGTCAAGGACTTTTTATATTCTCCGGCCTCGACTCTTCGGTCAAGGACTTTTTATATTCACCGGCCTCGACTCTCCGGTCAAGGACTTTTTATATTCTCCGGCCTCAACTCTCCGGTCAAGGACTTTGATGTTCTGTCCGAGTCCATCCCATCGCTCTCCGATGAAGGGACTCGTAATTCGTGATCATTGCCCCGTCTCTCCGGTCGGGACAGTAATCATAGAACTTGGACTGTTTATTACATTGATCCGAATCCAATCAGAAAACCAGAAATCCATATCAAAAGTCCCAATCAGAATCCAAATCAAACATCAAAACCAGAATGGAAAACCAAAAAACCAACCAAACTGGGAGTTCAATCCAAACTCCAAAAATCATACCAAAGAAAAGTAAATGTCCAAAACACGAAAGAGGAAACCAAAGTTTGCAGAAAAATAGAAAGAAAGCGGGATTTCATAGACTCAAGTAGTATGGTTTTCAGTCATCTCAGAGCACGCCTAGGGACCGTCCTCAATCCCGTACGTGTGTAAGTGACCTAGCCGTATTACTTTGAGTTCTATTACTTATTCAAAACCATGAACCTGTTTAGTTGATAGTAAACCGGCGTTGACCAGACCCAATGCCTCCATTGCTAGAGGTAGGTGGTGGCTGCTCTTGCTCCTCTGCCGTAGTTCGATTCCTGACATATTGCTGTAGGTGACCATTCCTTACATGCTCCTCAATGATATCCCTCAAATGCCTACAGTCGTTTGTGTTGTGCCCATCTAGCTCATGGAATAGGCAATGCTTTCCCGATGTCCATTCGTATTCTGAAGGCTCTCTCTTTGCTGGCCTTCGGTATTGGAGCCGCCCTCGAGTGTCCAAGTAAATCCTTTCTAGAGTCTCAGTTAAATCTGTGTAAGAAGAAAACTTTGACTCCCTCCGAGGTTTCTTCGAAGTGCCACCATTTCCATTCGTTTTCCGTTTTCCTTTATCATCTTTACTTAGATCCTCCCTGGATGGACCTCCACCCCTCACTGCATAAGCTTCAGCCTCTCTCCCTACTCTCTCAGCCTGCGCATCCTCCTGTCTCAAGAACCTTTCCGCCTCATGATAGAACTCCCCGAGATCCCTCGGTGGGTCCCGTTCCAATGATATTTTGAAATCCGAGTTATCCGCGATTCCCGAGACGGCTGCCATCAAAACCATTGACGGATCGGGTCGATCCACTGAGGCTACCGCTGCGTTGAATCTGGTTAAGAAGTCCCTGAGCGATTCCCCTTTCCATTGTTTCATAGATGTCAGAGTCATCACGTTCTTGGGTCTAACTATGTGGACCCGAAACTGTCTCATAAACCTCTCAATTAGCTCCGTCCATGTGCCGATAGAACCATTCTCCAGCTGTCTAAACCACATAGCTGCGATATCTGTCAAATACAATGGGAAGCATCGAGCCATGACCTCATCCGATGCCCCCAGTACCTCCATATGCCTTATGTATTTCGTCAGATGAACCGTTGGATCCGCCTTCCCATTATACATTTCCAAATTTGGTAGCTTAAATTCAGGTGGGTTCCTAGCTTGCCTGATAGTAGGAGTAAAGGGACTCCTATTTACATCCTCCAAGTCTCTATTTACCAATCCACCTCTCATAGCCCGTCTAACCATCTCCTCTAGTCTGTCGTTGCCCCCAAGATGTAATCCTTGTCCATCGCCTCTGGTCTGCCCCCCGAGTTTATGAGGGAATTCTGGCACATACTCCTCATCTCGCACTCCTGCACTCCTGTTGGTGTCGGGTTGCACAACATCGTCTGGTATCCCTCCATGGGTTGGTCCAACATTTCCTTGTGGTATGCCCCTAAGTATAGATCCATCTGGATTGATAGCTGTTTGCTGATTGGGGGTTGCTCCCTGCCGAGCTATTCCCTCTGCTTGCTGGTTGAGTGCTTCTGATCCAGCTCCACGGATCTGAGCTCCTGCATTTTCTGTTTGTGCAAATTTCCTCAACTTCCTTTTTATTTCCTCAATTTCCTCTTTTATTTTAATTCAAACATACGTTCTATTATTACGTTAATTATAATTAATGTTCTCTTTCCTTTTATTTGAAAGATTTCAATTACATTTAATTTCATCGATTACAAAATAAAGACCAAAGCGGATTAATTAAAGGGATGAGGAATAAATCAATTGTTACAACTTAGTAATTTATATATATTAGTTTATTGTTTACACAAGGAGTATAAATCTACTTACCAAATAATGGATTCTTGTTGTATGCTAAGATATTTAGAATATTGTCTATCCCATTCTTATGTAACATTTATTATTATTACAGTTGATTGAAATTGCATTAATACAGTTGTCAATTACATTCAGTCAATATTATTAAATTATGTTCTAATACGTGTTACCACCTTCCATTTCAAAAAAGACTAGTTGTTTTAGAATTTCGTTTAAAATCATGTTTTACATTCTAACAAATTTACTGTTATTATTATTTTACAGTAATAATTGAAAATTCTTTATTTCTAACCATATTCTATACAACAGTTATAGTTAATATTCTTAAAATGTGTTCAAATTTACAAGTCGTTACACAAATTCCGCCTTGTCCTATTTTTTGCCATTTACTTTTGCTTTGTTCGATAATAATAAAATATGCTAACCCATCATTTACGAAAATAGTTGTAGTGGGGTTTGTTAGGAGGTGCATATATTTGTAAAGACTTAGATTCAAATACTACTTTGGCTTTTTTTAGTCGTTTATTTTCCAATTTTTTCCCATTTAATATATTTTACCACTAACCAATTTCTTGTCAAAGCTCTTCACAGTGAGATTAGTAAAATAATGGTTGTCTCAATAGCATGTCTTGTATTCAAAATCCCACCATCATCGTTATTTTTGTTTTTCCTTTTCTTTTACACTACAATGTCAAATGTAGCTTATATAAATTTTATCATCCATCGTAAAGCTACTTGACCTGAAATAACTTAACAACCACGTTAGTAGCATTATCATATAGTTGTTATCATCAAAACATCAAAATTATGTTTTCAACATTCATAACATCATATTATAAGCATAGTAACTGGATAATTTAAACATTACAATTCATATATTAATATGAAACATCACATGGGATAATAAACTTGCACTTATACATAATGGGTGAATCAATCATCATATTTTCTTGTATTTAAAATAAAAAAGTACTCAAATGCACTTATAGTCATTCAATGCAAACAATTCATCCAATTCACTTGTTGTTCATTTATAGGATACTCAGCAATTCATTAAACATGATATACCTCACATATCAACCATAGCCAAGATTGTAAAAATCGCTAAGATGATGCTAGGCGGCAAGCATGGTCAATAGATTAACTATATAGACGAGGATTAATCAGAGCAAGCCTTTTTGATAAACCCATGCATTGGATAAAATTTTAGTATTTTGTGTAATAATGACTGATCCACAATGGGATATTATGGATTTGGATGGGTTTGGAAGCAACCATGGAGACAAAATCGCTTGAAACAAATATTTTGATGCTTATAAGAGGCATCAAGGCCAAATTAGTGCATATAAGGTGCCTATAAACCTGTTTATATGCCTAGATAATGCAGTAAGCCTCATCTAGACGGACTAGAGAAATACATAGGAAGTAAGGCTAGTCTAGCGCCTAGGCTGGGAGTAGCGGGAGCCTATAAAGATTTTTACAACAAGGACCATAGCCAAGTATCATTTCAAATTAAAATCCAAATCAAACAAGCATTTCATCACTTAATAAACACGAGTATATTTGCATAGTGTACGTGAAAATTACAATGCAATCTCTTAAAAAATAAATCAATTATTTTAGTCACCCAGATAATTCAACTTATGCACAATTTATTTCTTTTGTTTTTATTTAACAACACTCAACGGGTTGGTTTATAAATCATATATCCAACTATGTTATCCATGGCCAAGCTTCACACAAATCACACAACATAAATTGCCCTTTTTTATAATCATGCCAAGTCACAATAGCAAATCATTTTAATTTTTGTTGAAGGCATGAAATAATTAAGTGGTCTTCAGGCATGAAATAATCGTTATAAACATAGATTCAAGTCCACATGTCTTCATATCAAGTTATTAAAAATAGTTTCAGACTGCTCGAATTCGATTATAATCTCATTTATATGAAGTTTTTACTTCATATCATTTTCTTCAACAATATTTATTCAAAAAACTAAACATCCTCCTATTAAAATTATTCAAAACCCATTCGAAAATCCAAACCCTTCTAGGAATTATTAAGTTTTTATGTATAACCATAGCCTAAATTCAACATAAACATTCCAAAAAAATTAGAGAAAAAAAGAAGGAAATAAAAATCGACCAAATTCGGCAAACTTCAGAGTAATTATGCTCACCAATAATCAAGATTATGTTGTACTCACCAAAAATCCACGTTTTCTTCCTACTAATAATCATAACCCTAAATTGCATCGTTGGTCACTACCACACACAATCGCCAAATCTGACCTTCTCTCTAGGTTCACACGCTGACTCTCTACCGACAACAGCCTTCAAGCTACCGCCTCCCGACGTCGAGGTTACATCATGCCTTATCGTTACTAATTCTGGTCCAATAAGTCCATGTGTTTTTTCATTTATAGTGATTAGGGCAAAGAAGGGGATAAAGAGTTCGAATTTAATGTTTGGTCAATGTAGTTTAAAATGGAATGGATAAGGATAAGATTATTTGGTAATGAGTTTATGTTATTTTTAGGCCTAAAATTGATTTTCAATTCAATATATAATGCTATTACCCAATTTAATTTCAAATCAAATTGCAACGACCCAAAATTTTCGATCCTGAAAATTTTGGATAGGAAGAAAGAGATAGAAGAAAAAGAAGAAACAGAAACACCAACATCTCACATTCGCGGCGGATATAATATAATAACAAATGATATCACTTATACATAGAACAATGTATCAGTAAATTTACGTTTTAATATATCAGAGTTACAACATTTACACAACCACTGGATAGCTAAAATAACTTGTTCCAGATATCCAACAATATATCACAACGGATATGCTCTATACGTTCCTGTCATCCAGCTCGCCTCCTGAGCTCCAGAACGTCCTTACCTAAAAATCTGTAATACTCGGTCTGACCCGAGAATTATATCAAAGTAACCCCGGGTTAGGCTGGAAACCAGCGTGAGTAAAACCCATCCAACAAGAAAATACAGATGCAATATACTTATCTAAAAACCGGGGTAACTCGTATAAATTTACAAATTCACAATTTGTTATTAACAACATTTATTCCACACATCAATCTCAAAGTACCAAAACTTAGATTAATTAGTCCAATTTACTTAAATCATTCTATTCCAGCCCATTGATTTCACATATCAAATCTATATAGAATTTTATAGAGATGACAAATCAAAGTGGGTTTGGGTATTTACTGATACCCGACCCCGGTCTCTTCGAATCCAATATCATTCCAAATCCAAATTGTTAAGTTGTAAAACAATATAATTCATATCCAGAATATCATACCATATAACAATTCAACTCAAATAGATAACCCACAATATCACTGTTCAACCCAATCATATCACAAAACAATCCATATCAGAAACATCACATTTTCCAAGGCATTCAATATCATTCCATCATTCATAAGCAAGATTTACCATTTCCCAATTAATTCAATTAATCTCTAATTACATTAATTACTAACTTTAATCACTTAGATTACCTTACTTAACATTAATTAATTACAAACCAATTAATTAATTAATGATCCTTTAATTATCCATCTAAATTAATCACCCTTGATTAATTATCCATTAATTACATTAAGTAATTAACCTTGAATTAATTTCACAATTTAACTATCCTTCACCCAAGCACATTAATTACATTGATCCTTAATTTATTACTCAAATTAATTAACTTATAATCAATAACATTGATTAATTATCCCTTAATTAAACACACTCATTAATTAACTAACCCTTAATAAATTTCCTTAATTAATCAATCCTTTAATTAATTATACCAAGTAATTAATTCTTAATTACTTCTCTTAATTTCTCCTTAATTTGTTTACTCGCCTTAGATTTAATAAAACAAAATTCTAAGATAACTTTTTTATTATAGTTGATTATTAAATCCTACCATTAAACTTTATTTAAAATATAACATTTAAGAAATCAATTATAATTAAAACAATAGAAAATCTAATGAAATTTTAAAATCTTTTAAAACTTTTAAAGTTATTGAATAAAATTTTAAAACAAACCTCATTTTGGAAACTCACTTATCATACCCTTAAAACCTTTATATTTCAATATTTATAAAACTTACTAAAAACTTATCCTTGAAAACTAATTAATATTATAAGTAAAAACTTGTTTTACTTTGTTTTAAAAACTTAGAAACATTTCAAAATTCAGAATTTCTTTATTTTAAAACTTTTTAAAACTTCCTGTAATGGCCTTAATCTGGTACATCACAAACCCGAGCGAAACTCTGAATCACCGATCAAAACCCGAGACTTACACTACACCCCTGCTTCGAGAAAAACTCAAGCCTACCCGAGCTTAAACCCAAGCACCCCCTCTTCTTCTCCAAACCAACTTCCAGATGCATGAAAACATGCACGTTCATGTGCATCCTTAATCGCCGACGAACCATGCTCCGGCCTCCGACCAGACGACCTAAACCTCGGTGACACTACGCAAACACCCAGATGTCTCGATTCGATCGTGAATCGAAAACGACCCAAAAACACACAGCCTGGAAACTTACACCAGCAGAAATTCGACCACCTTCGACGATCTATGCCTCGATACACCTCACCTTCATCACCACAACTCCGTCTCGACCTCCAGCTCCTTCATCATGCCTCACCAACGTCACCGATCAAGTCGCGTCGCCCCAATTCCCACTGAAACCTCGACGACAAAACCAAGGTGTTAAACCCTACTTCGTCGTCGCATAACCATGCCGACCCTCTACAAATTCGAGCACCATTTTTTTGATGATCCTCGTCTTCCCCTCAACCTTCAGACCAAATCACGACGGCCAATTCGTCATTGATCAACGGAAATCGACTAAAATGGTCAAGCCGTCCAACTCTAGAAAACTCACTGATTTTCAAACTAAAAATTGTGATATATACATTAAAATTCATGATTTCCTATTTCGAATTCAAACATGCAATCTGATCTAAAAATTGAATTTATAAAATTTTGACCTAATATAAATTTTCACTGTTATTTATAAAATTTCGAGACCAATATTTATTATAAATTCCTGGAATGATTTTTAATAGTGATGTTTCATAATTTCAATCACTTTTCATTTGCAAATCAAAAGCTAATAGTGATTCAATGACGAGATATTGAATTTAGAGAGGAAATCAAAACCTGTTAAAACAACAGAGCCTGTATTTGCATTTACACAGGCATTCAATACTTATTACATACATGCATTCATTTAAATCCAAGCATTTCAACCAAACATATTGATTTTCAGACATCAATAAAAGTGAAATCAAGATTTAAAACTGTTTTTGAAAAAAATATTATGTTTACTCACCTTTTGATGTTGGACAGAAGCACTTGCTTCAAAATAACTGTTGATGGTTTGATTTTTATCTGCTTGATCGTAGAATTGGGAATCCTAGTTGAGTTGCTCCGGCTTTAAATCTGAGATGATCTTGAGTTGTTTACAAAATGAAAATTGATCTTGTGTCAAGTTTTGAGTTGCAGATGTTTGAATCTGTTTTGATTCTTCTTTTTGATCCACTTTGGTCTTGTTTCCTTCTCATTTTTTTATACCGGATTTTGTTACAGACTAATATTTTCTTTGCTTAAGAAATTTTACCGATAAAGAAAATGTAATAGATAGGAAGATGTTTTATATATCTTAATTTTCTCATTTATTAATTATTTTGAAAAATAAGGAGAGATTAAGGACACTTGTATACTTTTAATATCACTTGTCACTTAACACAATTTCTTTAATTACATTTGTGATCTCCATGCTTTATATATTTACAAATGTAAAAAAAAAACTTATTTTATATATCTCTTACAATTTATATGAAAAATTCTATATCATATTTCCTATTTAATTCAAGATTTTTATATGTATGTATAATTATATTTAAACTTTATCATTTTAGTTTCTATTTGTACAATAAAAATTCAATTATACATTCGTAGATAATTATATATATACACTCTATCTTTTAAAATATATAGTTTTTTTTAGAATCAATTTAGTTTTAAGATGTTTGAATTTCAAATCCAAAACTTTAGTTGCCATCTACTATATATATATACACAAATAAACAACTCCTTATTATTTATTAGGAAATAAAAATTTTGTAAAAATAAATTAGGAGATTATCAAATAAATATTAATCTAAATATAAATATTTATCATCGGATTTATTGTTTCATTTATAAATCAGTGTATTAAATAGTCAAAATCAAATAATTATCCAATTATCAGATGACCAAAATCTGGATTATCACATTCCTCCCCCTTTAGAATCTTTTCGTCCTTGAAAAGGAACGAAGCCAAAATTTATTAAAATGATTACTATCAAAAAATTACCCTATGATAAAATTTTAAAACACTTTAAAATATTATAAAATAGTTTTTATAAAGACACTTCTTATAACTCGAAGTCTCAACCAGTCCATCCTTGTTCTCACAGAAATTCGGTCGTACGTTGATCAGGCATAGGACTGAAAATCTATAGTACTTAACAGACCCATTTTCAACACCCGGTGAAAATACTTGAAAAATAATTTTATTGAAAATATAGAAAATATTTTTGGAATTGAGGAAACATCTTTGGCGAAAATGCTCTGGAAATCATCATCCCTATCCATGGTCACAGTTAACCCGATGGTTACGTTGCCATCTCGGCAAAATCCATAGATAACTGTAGGCACTCCGCTCCCCTCGATTACGCCATGGAACCTACTACAGATCGCAGCTACAACTGGGGTTACATTGCTGTCACAGCAAAAACCCATATAACTGTAGGCCTCAGCGCCCTCGAATTTTGCTGCCAAAAGAATGAAACTTCTCCGCTCCTCTTAACCATAGATCGCAGTCTACCGATGTTACGTTTCCTTCCCAACAAAATCAAGCATAGACCGTTAACACTTACCTCCACACGATTTTCGCTATGGTCCACAATAGATCGCAGCGACGTCGAGTTATACTATCGTCATAGCATAACCCAAATGCCCATGTAGGCATTAGCGCCCTCGACTTTTGCTACCCAATAATCCTCAGGAACTAGTTTGTCTGGTCTCCTCACAGGATCAACTTTAGAACCCCCACTTAGGATTCAAGGCAGTACCATTCCGTGGCACTCCTGAGAAATTCATTTCATGGGAGTGCCTTTTTCCCCAGAGCAAATCTCAAAACACTTTAAACTATACTCTTATAGTATCTTCCAAATCATACACCTAGTATGAATCTCAAATAAATCTCCTTTTCACAAAAACGATTATCCCAAAATCGATAATTCTCAACTAGGCTTTTTAAATCTCCAAAATTGATTTTTCCTAAAAATCAAAAGGCATTCCAAATCCATAGGTTCTAAAAACCTTTCCTCAAAATCATTCTCATAAGATCCTTTATATATATATATATAAGTCTAAAAATCTTTGGATCACTTCAAACTTGTATAAATTTCCTTTTCATACTTCAAAAACTTTCAAAACCTTTTTCTTCTGGCAAAAATTCAACAAGGGAAGATTTATCTTATATAACAAAGATATCTTTGTTTATTCCAAATCAAATATTCAAATTTGATTGCTCTACAAAGTCACTTACCAGTTTACTTACTTCCATAAAGTAAATTTTTACCATAGAAATATCCAATTTCTATTTTACTTCATCATATAGTTCACATAATATATTTTTTTTCACTTCAAAAACCATTTTACAGTTCTTATCCACAAACTTTCAATAACAATTTCATTCCAATCCATATGATGTACACATATATCCGTACGCAATATCAATCTTATCGCTCAACCGATCACACAATTTCTCTTCCGAACTAGTATCGTCCATTCGACTTCCTAGTGCGGACTCAGATCTGGTTTCTTGACCAGAAACCGTCATCCCCTTTCATAGCCATAACTATGATAGAGAATATCTAGAACTAATCAACAATCTTTATCTAGGTTCGCCGTCGAAAATCAGTGAGAAATCCCAACTCGGACCGATCTAACTATTTGGAAATTCTGTGCTCGAATCTGGATCAAACCACTATGCGAATAGAATAATATATGTATATCTTACGTATTTATCTTAATTGGTTATTAGCCAAACCAATTCTCTTTATATTCACCTTCACTTTGATTTTCATTCACTTACTCACAATTTCTTAAATCCTCATTTGGATTATCACCTCAATTCTTATCTCAAATGGATACTTAACCATAAACAGTTTGAACTCTGTCCCGCTTAATTTTAGAAAATAGCTTGAAAAATTAAGAATAGATAAGTAGTTGAAAAATAATTATTAATTAGTAAAATAGCTGTAAAATAGTTAAGTAATTGTAAAATAGTTGGAAAATAGTCAAATAGTTATAGAAATTTTTAAATAATTTGCATAATAGTTGTAAAATAGTAATTAGTTATAAAGTAGTTGAAAAACAGTAATTAGTTTATAACACCGTTGAAAAATTATTAAATAGTTCCAAAAATAATTGTAAAACAAGTATAAGATAGTTCTAGGTTTAAAATGAAAAATTGTATAGTAAATAGTTTGTAAAAATAGATTTATAAAACAATATATTTTGGAAATAGTCCAGAGTCAAACTGTTCTATTCCCAATCTCCAATCCCATCAGTTCAATTTAAATTCCCACTTCCATTTAAATTGACCCAATTCCAATTTAAACAACTTCAATTTCCATTGAAATTGATTTAATCCCAATTCAAGTTGAAATAATCCTCAATTTCTTTCCTAAATTCAAATCAAATTCCATTTGAATTTATTATTCAACTTTAATCATAATTTCAATTAATTCAAATAAATTTCAAATTGAACCAATTTCAATTCATATCAATTTCAGTTTGAATTAATCCCAGTTCCCATTTGATTTTTGAACACATTTAACTTCAATTTCATTTCAAATTAATCCAATTCAAATTTTCCATTTGAATTTTTAAACTTGTCCATCTTCATTCACAATTCCAATTAATTCAAATCAAATCCAGTTTGAACTAATTCGATTTAAATCTCAACTTTACTCAGAATTTAAAAATTCCATTTTAAATTATCTTTACTTTACTTCTTTCAAAGCTCAAATAAGAATTCAAAAACAATTTTATCTTCAAAATCAAATTTTATTTCTCAAATTTTTAACTTCAAAACCAATTCTCAGTTTCATAGATTATTTATAACAATAGAATAACATCCTGATAAATAAACATCCGAATTTATCCAAACACCAATTGACAGCATCCATTTTCAATTTCCAGTTCTCAAACCCATTTTGAGATCACTCATAACTCCCCATTCAAATCAACCATTTAACTTCCTAAGTCAAATCTTAATTTCTTCTTGTAATTTACAATTCAGATTGCTTGTCATAAACTTATTTAACTTTCCCTAAGTTAAATTCAATTCAATTTGAACTTCCATTTCAAATTTAAACTTCTCATTAATAATCTTCCCTCTTCAAATTTCAAATTTCTGTTAATATTCCTCCTTACTTATAAATTAAAAGACTTATATCACTTTTGGTTTCACATCACATTTCAAGGAAAATTCACTCAACCTTAGAGTTTATTTCAAATCACCCTTGAAATTATGTATATCTCTCGTTTATACATATTAATTTCCTTTACACAGCAAGTTATCCTTAATTTTTTTTAAACCACCTTTGGCTTCTAATTCAAAACAAATTCCTATAAATTTTCAAACAACTCTTGTTTGAAACAGGACCCTTCATTCAAATACGTTAAATAACATTATTTATTATTTCTTTATCACTTTGAAACAATTTTCAAATTCTGGACCCAGATTAAAACTTCCCAATTTAAACCATTCTTCAATTCCAACTTATAGGTCATACTTCCCTAAATGTTTTACTTCCCTAAAACATTTCATTTTGCTTACTCATTAATACACATTTTATTATTAAACACAATAATCATTTATGATAATAACCAAGATTATTATATCAGGAAACCAATTCATTATTATCTTATTCTAAAACTCTTTTTTTATATTCAAGGTTTAATTTCAGTTTGAATCCATTTCAAACTTATCTTTATTGAATTTCAATTTGGTTGTATGTCTATGATCACTTAATTTAATTCCAATAATTCAACAACTAATTACCTTAATATTTATTAGAAAGATATATTACTTTATATATCATAATATATTCTTACATAAAATCATTTAAAATCCTTATATAAGAAAATAAAAAGTACGCTCTCATATATATATATATATACACACACACACACTCAACTCATTCTAGGGATCGTTGACCCTGTTCGTAATGAGTAATCCCACTAGAGCCAAGGTTCTTGCTTAACCTTCAGCTCCGATACCAAATGTGACGACCCAAAATTTTCGATCCCGAAAATTTCGGATTGGAAGAAAGAGATAGAAGAAATAGAAATACCAGCATCTCACATTTGCAGAAGATAAAATATAATAACAAATAATATCATTTATACAAAGAAAGCTGTATCAGTAAATTTACATTTTAATATATCAGAGTTACAACATTTACATAACCATTGGACAACTAAAATAACTTGTTCCACATATACAACAATATATCACAACGGATACGCTCCATACGTTCCTGCCATCCAGCTCGCCTCCCGAGCTCCAGAACGCCCTTAGCTGAAAATCTGCAATACTCGGTCCGACCCGAGCATTACATCAAAGTAACACCCGGGTCAGGCTGGAAACTAGCGTAAGTAAAACCTATCTAACAAGAAAATACTGATGCAATATACTTATCTAAAATTAACAAAAAAGTCTCAAAATTAATTGAAGCCATAATTTAGAAACACCCCGACATTGGTAAAATCACCTAAGTGATACTTTCTTCACGTGCGATTGACATGCACACAACTGTGTATTCTAAGTTAGTTTTCAATGAATTTCCTTAAGTAAAGAGCCTTCTTCCAATCCGAGGGGATGATTAAGAAGAATCCTTTTTATCCCTTCCTTCAAATCTTACAAGAAAAATTGATCTACTTTTCTATGAAAATCGCCTCCGCATTCTCAACACGTGTAGATAATTATATCTTCTCTTAACGAAAACTCATATCTTTGGATTAACCATATATTGTGAAATCTTGACTACTACTTTATCTAGGACACCTTTTAAAATTCAAAAATTCGTTCTCCTATTCATCGATTTCATTCCATGAACGAGATCTTTTTATTAAACGCAACTTCTTATCACTTCACTCCAATATTTTACTTATCTTATGATTGAGACACTTAATAGAATGGCTCCTAACCATTTTAATCCAATAGACATGATGACCATTACTTTGGTTTATACCTAGGGACTTTGGTGTTTTAATGCATTGGAACAACACTTTTCCCAAAAGAAAGGTGAACACTGTTACTTTGCGTAAATTGTCTAAAAGGGAATTTGTGTTATGTTTGGAATTACAAGGAATCATCGCTTCTGTTTATTATTGAAATAGACAATACAAAATACGGTGACTACCCCATTTTGTACATCTCTTTTCTGGGTTTATTCCTTGTTATTTTCAACAATACACTTTTGTACTAAGCTGGATAATTTATAGAAATTTACATTTTTACACACTTCATCCTAATGAATTAAAATACTATTTAACTCCGCTCTATTTTTATAACAACTTTAAAATGATGTTTAGTACTACATCTCAATTACTCAAAAATTTACTACGATGACTAATTCTATATTTTTACTTGTTTAAGTGGTTTGATTCTACCAATTTGGAGCTATTACATAATCTATAAGTTTCAAAAACTACTACTATCCATATTTTTTGGTACTCAAATATGTGCAACATTCAACCCCACAATTCCAAGGTTCACATCTAGGCATCCATGAAACACAACTACTATGATAAAAATGCAATAACATGTATAAATTAGATACTTTTCCATTCTTGTCCACCTGGTCTTCCCGTAGCCTTCAGGGGACAACACAATACCTGGACTGCCAATAACCTATAGGTACCATATTCTCATTTATATGGTACCAACTAATGTCTTTCCTATAATTAATGTTCAGCTTAAGATTGCGTAATGTAACTAATGGATTGCCTATTTGTTGCTTAGCACTTTTAATATGGATTGAAGTTGACCTTACTTGCCTCTTTAACACTTCAAACTGAAAAAATTCTTGACTTACACTTTTCTTATTCTATAATAGGTTTACTCAAATCATACTTGGGTGGAAAAAGACAAGGTGGTGCTCACCTTTCACTGCTACAGAAAGATTGACCTAGTACTCTGTCCTTCTAATCTCAATGCCTCAAAACTCCATAATCAAATTTATCCTTGTGCGTTGTTTAATCCTATTTATCAAACTCTAACCTATTTTCTATCCTTTTAAGTTTTAAATGATGGTCATAATATTTTCTTTTTAACTTTTTAAATCAAAACCTTTGATTTTTTACCATTTCTACAAAACTAGTAAGTATATAAAGCTTTAACAACCCTCATTCATTTTTAACAACCGTTTATTTACTAGGGTCATAACATTTCTTTTAATTAAATTATCAAAAGTGATTAACTTAACTTAGTAAAACGTACATAAAATAAAACACAACTTTCTAAAATCTTCTTTAAAAAAAGAAATTTTATAAAAGCTTATTTTATATTATTATTATTTTCCAAAGAAAATGTAATATTCTTATCTTATTAATATTATTTTATATGTACAGTAGAAATATTTATAAAATATTTTCAGATACATAACCATTTCTTATTTACAAAAGGAATTCAAAAGTTAGACCTTGCATACTCTTTAACTTTTAATTTTCTTTTCAAAAGTTCCATTGTTAAAAGCAAAGTGCACATTGAGGTAAGTATAACAATGCGTCTAAAAACAAAACAAAAGCTTTAAAACAGTCATTGAAAAATAGCCTTTTACCAATTTCTTCAAATTTTTTTAAACCAATACCATAAAATTTATATGACTGCTTTATACAAAATCATAAACAAAATTTTCCTATTTAAAATATCATATATATACCATTTCTAACTTTTTAGAAAACATTTTCATTCGTATATCATTACTTTGGAGTAGGCAATAGAAACCTAATTATTTTAGCCAACTTATTCCTAATGTTGCTTTAAGTGTATAAAGTTATGTCTTCCTTTCAAAGATGGTTACACAAGTTTATTTTTTAATATAGTTTCCAACTCAATATGGAAATGTTCCAGCCATATTTTTAAGTAAATATGAATCTTTGCAACTCCTACAAATATGAAGATGGGTTTTCTACTATAATTGGGGAAATTTTGCCTTAAATTTGTAAAGTCCATTTTCATGTTCTCTTTATGCTTTGCTAGCATCTTACTCTTATCATACGGATCTCATAGTACTAATCTTCTTCTTTCACCCTTAATTTCTTAATTTACTTGTTACTGCTAGTTAGCGTTTAAAACCTCTACTAGTCTTTCTTTATGGGGAAACTTCAATAAATGTGAAAATTTATTTTTCACCTCAACTATTATAACCTTAACATTTATCCTAACCCAAAATTATTAGCTTACGTAGGAGATATGCCAACAACTACCTTATGTGCCAATATGTATAGGATGTTGTGTATTAATATACATATCAGAAAATCATTATTAAACTCTCCTAATTAGATTTGGCTCATCTTATCTCCTCGCTTATGGAAACCAACGAAACCATATAAGGATGTTCATGCTCTGAATCCTAGTTGCCTTTCCAGAGCCATTCCTATATAATTTGTACTCATTCTCACAATTAGTGATTGAGATTATTTTTTACTTTTCCGCACACAATATAGGCACGAAAAAAAGAATTTTCAACATATAGATAAAATATTTGGAAATCTCTTTCACTACAAGAAAAACCATTTATAGTTGCAAAAATTAGTGGCATTTCTTTCTAAATGCAGCCAAAAAGTATTTCCCTAAAAATATAAATGCGGCTAAAAAGATTTCACGTTCTCACTTTGCACCCGCGTAAAGTAAAAAATATTTCACGAATTTTTTTATTTACTGTCACGTTTCCCTTCCTCTTCATTATTTAGAAACTTTTCTCCTCACGCTTTCCTTTTCCCTCCAGCAAAATCTACCTCACCCTCCAACAAAATCCACCTTGCTTCGTTATCATTGTTGCGGTAGATGTCCTTCATTCTACTCCTCGCCACATCGTCGCAGTAGCCCTTCACAGATCTCTCCTCACGGATTAGGTATGAAATTTTATAAACCGATTTTATGAGTCTACTGGATTTTATATGATTATGTATGGATACTCTATACGAATTTCTACATAAACCCTAATTAGAATAGTCGATTTAACCCTAATTGGAATAAATCCTAACTGGAATAATTGATTTTATATGATTATGTTCGATCTATTTTTTTTAATAAATTTTACTTATATTCTAATCATTTCCTATTATGTTAGTGCGATGTGCTTGCTTTAATTGTATCTAATTTATGTTATTTTATTTGCATTTACATGGTTTGCCTCTGAAAAAACTATCATTCCTCTTCAAGTTTCTTAACGAAGAGCTTACTGATCCTTTAGAGCTTTTCTTCTTTATAATTCTAGATGAATTCATCATACTCCAACTATTATTTTTCAATGCTTTGATCTTCTTATTTGATGGGTTTTCAGTTTTGATTAGATCCTCCAAACTCTTCACGCTCGATAGTGATGTAAACGACTGTGATTTTCCTTCGTAGTGTTTTGATAAACCTCTCCTGAAATTCAAATGATTTGTTAGACAACTTGTATATGAAAACTTATGTATACGTGTTATGAATGTTATGATACCTTAAATTATTTACGTATGATTAATGTTTCAGACATAAAAATAAAAAACAAAAGAAAGAAAGAAAGAATTAAGAAAAAGAAATCTGAACAAAAAAAAATGTTCTATGTATGAAAAGAAGCAAAATCAGAACACAATTGAACAAAAACTTACTTCAAAGGAAGATGTGAAATGAGAGATGACATATCATAAAGTGATGAATTCGATGATGATGAGGAAGAATTCAAAGAACATGAAGATGAATTCAAATCGTCTATAAAATCTTCATCTTCAGATGAATTTTCGCCAATTGAATTGCAGCTATCATCATCATCATCATCTTCTTCTTCTGATAAAGAGCTCAAATATCCATCATAACCATTGTTTTCTTGATATTCTTCTTCATCACCACTATGAGGATTAATCATATTCCCATGCTTTACTTGTGCCATTGCGAAAGAAACTGTAAGTAAAACTCAGATATAATCTCTATACTTGATCATAATTTTAGAAGCATGTCAATGTTGAAATGAAGTATGTATATTTATATGTATAAAATATACAAATGATAGATAAGAATGAGTTTAAATAAGAAAAACATATGTGTTATTTTTCTATAAATAATTTTCCGACAGATGCGTTTACATGGTCACATGGAGTTATCTCACCGATACATATCTATATGTGTTATATTTTCAGCAAATGCGTCATAATTTCAGTCACCAAACGAAGAAAAACAAATCTATGTAACCTTGTGAACGGGGTTTGATTCATGTGTGCAGTATCCTAAAAATAAAAACTATCTCTGTTATTTCATTCACTGCAGCACATGCTATTTCTGTTATTATTCATTTTATGTGGTTTATTGTAGTTTATTATCCTTACTATGGGCGTGTTACCAATGTTCCAGATAATGCATTATTTATAAGATGCTTGGATGTTTTTTTGGGTAATAACTTCAACGTCTAGTTATTTTTTTGATTACAACAGATAACCAATTTATACGTCAAAGATTGGAAACTTATTTGCCTTCATATGTCGAAAATGGAAAAAGACTGGGTTTTTTTAAGCAGTGATAAAACCATGATTAACTTAATATGTATTTTGAGAATTATAACATATAATATAATATTACAGCTCAATTTTTTTATTTGTTTTACTTTTTTCATAGAACTAGTATAGAGTACCGAAAAGGAGCAATGAATTTTGTGAATTCTGCAAAGAGGAATGCAAGAAGTGTAGAAATTTTTTTATGCCCTTGCAAGGATTGTCAGAATCTTAGTTGTCATGATGAACAAATCATCGTTGAACATTTAATTATAAAAGGAATGGATCCTAAATACATGGGTGGTGTATGGTTTAACCATGGTAAAGAGATAAATGTAGAGAAGAAAGCAAATACGTTTGATGTATATGATCTATTCAAGATGATTCACTATGAAGATGAAGAATTTTTGAATCAAGAATTTTTTGATGATGATAAAGATAATGTTAATTCACAAAGAAAAGAGGATGAGTTACTCAAGAACTTGGAAGATGCAGAAACTCCATTATATCCTGGTTGCATAAATCACACAAAATTATCTGCTATCACCGTCTTATATAATCTTAAATGTGAGACTGGCTTGTCTGATAGTGGGTTTGATAAGCTTTTAACTGTGCAACATTTATTTCTGCCAAAGGATGACGTGCTTCCTAAAAACTTATACGATGTAAAGAAATTTCTTAGAGCATTCAACATGGGATTTGAAAAGATACATGCTTGTGAGAATGACTGTTGCCTTTACAGAAAAGAATACAAAGATTTAGAAAGTTGTCCAAAATGTGGTTCTTCAAGATGGAAGAAAAATCAAGATACTGAAGAGGTTATACAAGGTATTCCAGTTAAAGTATTGAGATACTTTCCAATAATGCCAAGATTTAGAAGAATGTATAGATCTCAAAAGATGGCAGAAGATTTAAGATGGCATTTTAATAATACAAGCAACGATGGAAAAATGCGTCATCCCTTGGATTCTACGACATGGAAAATTATGGATGAAAAGTATAAATCCTTTTTATCCGATCCATGCAATCTTAGGCTTGGTCTTGCTACAGATGGATTCAATCCATTTTCCATGTTGAGTTCGAAATATAGTTGTTGGCCGGTGATGCTTGTGACATACAATCTCTCGCCTATGTTGTGCATAAAGAAGGAAAATATTATGTTAACTTTACTTATTCCAGGCCCAAAGCAACCCGGTAATGATATTGATGTATATTTGGCACCTTTGGTGGAAGACTTGCATCATTTGTGGTGTAATGGAGTCGATGCTTATGATGCATTTAGTAAAACTTTGTTTAAACTGAATGCAATTTTGCTATGGACAATTAACGATTTTCCGGTTTATGGAAATCTTGTTGGATGTCATGTGAAGGGGGGAAAAGCTTGCCTATCATGTGGTGTCAATACCCATTCTCGTTGGTTGAATCATAGTCGAAAGAGCGTCTACATGGGTCATAGAAGATTTCTACTTGCTTCAGATTCACGGAGGAAACAAAAGGCATTGTTTGATAACACCATAGAGAAAGGTAGTGCTCCTAGAATACTAACTGAGAGAAACATTCATGCATTGTTGAAGGATTATCCAAATGATTTTGGAACAGAAAAAGAAGAGAAAAGTAAGAAGAGAAAGTGCGTTTATGATACAGAAGATGAAGATGATAATACTAACGATTCTACAAAAATGGAGCTATCGAGGTGGGAAAAAAGATCAATTTTCTTTAATTTGCCTTATTGGAAGGTTAATGGTTAGTTTTTTTTATTTTTCATTGTTTTAATAGAAGAAAAACCCAATAGTGCGTTATAATTTTGGTTTTCATAGGAGCTTCCATTACGTCACAATATAGATGTGATGCATGTGGAGAAAAACATTGGTGAAAGCCTATTGGGCACGATGTTGCATGGTAATAAATCAAAAGATGGAACCAACTGTAGAAAGGATTTTGAGGATTGGGGAATTCAAAGTGAGCTTCATGCACAACCATGTGGGAATAAAACATATCTTCCACCGGCTCCATACATGTTGTCAAAATCCGAGAGAAAAATATTTTACAAAAGATTGTACGATTTCAAAGGACCAGATGGCTGCTGTTCAAATCTGAAAAATCGGATTTCGTTGCAGGATTGCAAAATTAGCGGATTGAAGTCACATGATTACCATGTATTAATGCAATAATTATTACCAGTAACATCGAGAGGATTAATGGAAAAGAAGGCAAGAAAAACAATAATTCGCTTATGTTCTTTTTTCAACAAATTATGTCAAGTGTTCTTGATAGAGAGAAGGTAGAACAAATCAATGTTGAGATTATTGAAGTTTTATGTGAGCTTGAAAAATATTTCCCACCATCTTTTTGTGATATAATGGTACATTTATCCATTCATCTTGGAAAAGAAACACTAATGTGTGGACCGGTTCATTTTCGTTGGATGTACCCATTTGAAAGATACATGAAGACACTTAAAGATATGTCAGAAACTATGCTCGACCAGAGGGATGTATTGCAGAATTTTATCTTGCAAAAGAATCCATGATGTTTTTCGATGAATTTTTGAAAAAATCAGGACATATAGCGGAGAAAGAAGCTCGAAATGAAGATTATGAAAGCAGTGTAATACTCAAGGGATGTCCGATTCAAATATCCAAGACAGTTAAACTGTCAGTTAATGACAAAGAAAGTGCTCATTTAGCCGTGTTAATGAATATGGCTGTGGTGGAACCATTTATAGAGTAAGTGTATGTTATATTGTTTTAATTATTTTGATGTGTTCGTAATGCTATATATAACTTATAATCAATTATTCAATACTAGTTTGCATTTGGAGGAATTAGAAAAGTCAGACCCACGCATGACAAAAAATGCGACCTTACTTTGGGAAACACATATAAAATTTTTTGCCGATTGGATTAAAAGAAAGGTTAGTTAGATTTCAAATATATTCTATTTTGACTATTAATCTTACTATAAAATATACATGCTAAATAAAATTTGTTGCAGATACCTATTACTTACAAGGATCATGATGACATGTTAAGATGGATTGCTTTTGGTCCGAAGGATGATGCCATGTCTTACAATGGATATATCATCAATGAGCAATGTTTTCATATACAAGATGTAGGGAGAGAAACTCAGAATTGTGGGGTGACTTTTGATGCGACTAATATGTGTAGAGCAAGTGAAAAAGATATGTCCCAAGTGGTTGATGTGGTCACTTACTATGGAATATTGACAGATATAATTTTATTAGATCATCATACGTTTTATATTCCAGTTTTTAGTGTCGTTGGGCGTATAAAGGAAATGGAGTAAAAGTTGATGATGATGGGTTCACTCTTGTTAATTTATAGCAAGCATCGTTTTCACAAGATCCATACATACTTGCATCTCAAGCAAGACAAGTATTTTATTCAAGAGAGAATGATGTTTCTAATTGGTATGTTGTAATGAAAGCACCATCAGGAAGTTTTAATGATTTAGAGGATCACGATTGCATCGAGGAAGATATCCTAGTAGTGGAAGGTAACGAAATAACCGAAATGGATGATGAAGATGTTAGTTATGTTAGAGAGGATTGCGAAGGCATACTTGAGTAGATTATATGTTCTACTTGAGTAGATTATAAAACTTGTTGTACTATCATTTGAAAACTGTATAACAATCAAGTAGTTTCTTTTCCTTGTTTCATGACAGCTTTGACATTTACCACCTTTGTTCTGTCTACTACTCAAGAATCAAAATCTAGCATTAAACCTTACATATATGTCATTTGAAGATGTATGGTCAGCTTCTGATTGAGGATATTCATTTCTACTCTAGCATGCATCATTTCTACATATAACTCATTTTTTTTCTATTTTAATTTTGTAATATATTTCCTTTTTGTATGACTCTAATTGGATTTGATATGTCAAATCAAATTTAATATTATGTTTATGTTGAATTTAATTCCATTCCTATGCCAAGTTTGTTCCCTGTTGCATAATTGTCAAAAGATACCTTTTTCCCTTGTAATAACATCTTAATTACACCTTACTTGATTTTGATGAAAAATATTTTGTTTTCTCAAAAGGAAAGAAGTAATTTTATGTTTATCTTAACTTCCAAAGGATTTCTACTTTAGCTTAGGAAGATGTGCCAAATGTTTTCATGGATGTCAATAGGGTTAGATAGCTTAGGAAGATGTGTCTAAAGGATTTGTACTTTAGCTTGGAAATAATCTATAGTTATCTTTTTGCTGATATAAGAACAAATTAAATTATGAAGTGGACACATTTAGTTTCTAGCATTCGGTGATATTTTTCGGTTATAACTATTGCATGTTTCTCTTAGTTTAAGTAAATATTTCCTCCCCTTTTTCTTTTTATCTACATAATCATTAGCATATTTTTTCTAGTCTAATAGCGATTCAAGCTAATGTTTGTTTGATAATCTTCCCTTGACATATGTGGTCCATAATTGGAAGTTTGGCATATTTTGTTGTTTTTTGATAGATTTAGTATGTAACTACAACAGTGTATTCATATTGCTTTATGAGTTATATGATATCAAATTATGATTTAGGCATGTCCTCTCCCAGACTCAGATCACAAGGCACTGTAAAACTGTTTATGTAATACAATTTTTCAACTTTGGAATATTTTCATTTACATAAGGTGCATATTAATACTATCTTTTTTTTTACACAATATTTATCTACTATATAAAACAAATACTTGAGCATGGTATTGCTTAAAGTACCAAGTATTCCTCCATATTAACAGATAAATAATATTAAAGAATCGAAACTCAGAAGACAGTGAGTGATAACCAGAGGATAGTGACTGATAAGGTAAGTGGGTAGTTAGTCCACATATGTGTTTGTGTGTACTGTGTTTGTGAGGGTTGTCTGACTATCTGTAGGGTGAGTTGGGTTTGTGAATATGTTGTGTACTGTGTGCTTGTGTGAGTTAGCATTGCTATGTTTTGTGTTTGTGAGAGGTTGCAAATTTTGTTGAGTGTGCTGTGCTTTTTTTTATTAGATGTTAGGTGCCTTCATTTGTAAATGCAAGCATAGAAAACATATTAATATATATTTACAGAAATTATATGTTTTGATTATTCCATTATCAAGTATTAATGTGATTATTTACAGAGTTTACATTACAGAGTTCATATACATGTATTAATAACTATTGTATTCAAGTTTACATAATAGATACTATTAACTATCCTTTATATGAAGTATTCTCAAAATAAGTTACTGTTTTTTGTTTCATTTGCAGAAAAAAGATGCATTCAAGCTTTGTATGTACTCGCAACCAGAGAAAGGCTGATGAGGAATCTTAGAAGTATAAGTCAAAGCGGAAGTATAATCCAAAGAAAAAGGTTAAGATTCCAGCTAGTGCTTGCACGGACAGTGAAGAACCAACAGTCAACGCTAAGAAGCAAGCTATTGTTTGCAATGAAGACAAAGAACAAGAGCCACCTGTTACCCCCTCCGACCTAAATGAAGAAGGACTTCGCTCAGAAAATGAAATCCTTCCTAAACAAACTGATGATGCTGAGGGAGAAATTGGGAGAGAAAGTGAAGCCGAATCCAGAATTACATCTCGGAAAAGAGGTGGTAGAGGTCCAGCAAAAGCAAAAAGACCCCCGTTAAGCAGTCAGGATCGAATTGAAGTTGAGTTCAATGATATAGGTATACCAATATGGAAAGGGTCAGTACATTTATCCTCTTTTCTTGGACCGCTTGTGCGGGAGCTGGTTCCATACACACTTATTATTCTAAAAATACTAAAAAGAACAAATTTATTCTCTCTCCCAAACTTATTATATGTTCTCTGCCATTTTAAGTATGGTCATTTAAATTTTAGCAACTCAATTTTATTTTTTTCACTTGTTGGTTTCGGTAGCCATATTAATTTCACCCCATCATTTATAGCTGTAAAATACATTAACTGATCAAAGTCCATTTAGTAGTTTTCGATAGTCAATTAAACGCCTACATTACATTTAATTGAGTGCTTTTAAGATTAAAATATCCTGATATTAGAGCTTTGCTGCAGGGTGTAGAAAGTTCGAAAAGGAGAACATCTGAATTGGTAAAAATAATAATTATATTACTCAAGAAATAACATTTATATTTTAAATTTTGATCCAGTGATTGCTATAATTTTTGGTTGAATAATTGCATAGCAATGACGATGTATATTCGATGTTGAATTGGGATGGAAACTGTGAAGTTGTTGCCAATGGGAGGGTGTTGTCCAGGGACCCAACTGCGGTTGTCAATGGCATTCATCTTGGACCAAATGCTATGAGCGTTATTGTAGATATCGTGGACAAACTAGATACTTATTTATGGAGGCCTACACCTAAAATGATAGTATTAGCAGATGCTGTGAAGAAGATAGTAGCTTGGCCATCAACTTGCATTAAGATGGCGCTGCGAGTAAATTTGAACGACGTCAGTACGGTAAATTTTACACTTCTCATACTAAACTGTTGAATTACACTTCTCGTTGAAACATACTAAAGTTTTAGTTTTAGTTTTTAGATATTAGTACCCCAAATTAATCCATTTGTATATTTATTTGTTTGTTAAAATCTTAATAAAAATTTGAATAATTTTTTTATATTAATAGCACTGTCCACAATATTATGGTTGGAATTACACTTCTCATTTTATAACCTGTGAATGAATTGCTAAGTAATTTGCTAAGTAGAAATTTATTTGTTTGTTAAAATAAACCTTCTTTATATTTAGTTGTTTGTTAAAATTACACTTCTCATTTTATAACCTGTGAATGATTTGCTAAGTAATTTGCTAAGTAGGAATTTATTTGTTTGTCAAAATAAACCATCTTTATATTTATTTGTTTGTTAAAATTACACTTCTCATGTTTAGACTAACAGCACTGTCCAAGATGACAAATGTAAGACTTATGGTTGGAATGAGGGTGAAGGGGTAGTTGCTGAAGGAAGCGTCTACTCCAGAGAGCCACAATATGTTGTTAATGGTATTCCGCTCGGTCCGTGTGCCGTTGTGATTTCGATCGACATAGTAATAAATAAAGATGCTTATTTGTGGCGACCCACATGTGATATGTCATGCATTGGAGATGCAGTTGGTAGGAAAGTAGCATGGCCAAAATCAAAAGTTGAAGTTGATAAAGAAAATGTAAATGACAGTGTAAATTATGCGACTTCTCCCATGAAATCTACACCCGTGGTCATGAAGAAATCAGAGCATGTAAGTATTAATTTTCAAAATTGAAGAAATTACCTATGTATGAAAGTTTATTTATTATGTGTATGTATATATTCTGCATAATAATCTCTTTTTTTACAGCCAATTGCAAAGTGGACAAAAGATAGCAAATGCCAGTTGATCGATTTGGGTGGAACAAACATAATGGCTGAAGGAACTGTTGCATCAACTGATTCGATAACATTGGTCCATTGTCGTCCATTGGGACTTAATGCTGTAAAAGTTTGGGTTGATATTGTGAGAGATGCAAATGCAGAGCTATGGAGACCAACATCGGCGTTGACGTGCATGGAAGATGCACTTGGCGTTCTTATAACTTGGCCAACGGAAAATATCATTCTGAAAACAAACTGAAAGGTATATAACTTGTTCATCATAAATGTTTTCAAACTTTGATTCTAATACCCTGAAAATATGTAAGGACCCGATTCTTTGTCTTCCGAAAACTGACATCAATACGTACACTATATCAACTGCCGAGCAATCGAATGCCGGAAAACCGAACACTTAGGGTTTTAAGAAAAGAAAGAGACAGAAGAAGAGAGAAGAAGGTAGAAAATAGAGAGAAAAGAAAATAGAACGGAACAGAAACAACAGAACAATATCAGAATCTCACAATCGCAGCGGAACAACATATAATAGATAAATGAATAATCTTTAAACAAAGAACTATATCAGTTATTACATTTTATACATTACATTACATCATCATTTCATTTCATCATCAGAGTGTACAACAACAAACAACATCAAACAATGCAGCGGAAAAAGAAATACTATATAAACTAGTAATACGCCATGCCATCCATCATGCCTCCAGCAACTCTAGAATATCCTGATAAACCTTAAATCTTGACTGCCCGTGTGGAAATTGGTGGGCACCCAGAGTTTAGGAAGGAAAACAATAAACTCCGAGTCAGTCATGTGACTGGTGTGGGAACTCAAAACAGTTTATTTATCTTTAAAATCAAAATAGAGGAATATTTTTAAAGTCAATTCGCAATGCTTTTAAAAAATGAGACTACCATAAGGCCTCCCGCACACACACACAATGCAAACGCAGAATCGGAGGAGATTTCTCCTTATGATAGTCAAAGATGCTTGATACGCATTAAAAAGACATTTGATATTATTACCAGTGCATAGTGTAGGAAAAATTATTTCGAAAGTAGAATATAAATCTTAGCCAACATACGACCATTATCGTATGCCTACTATAGCTACCATCTAAACAGTGGTGACCACCATAAGTAAATGGCAGGTTCTACAACTAAAACCGTATAGGGTTTCGTATTGGGAATTGGATTTCCAACAAATGGTCAGGCCAAGGAACTTCCCATTGCCACATGAGAATGCCTCTGGAAGGACATCCCCGAGAACCAAACCGGATCTCTGCCAACACAAGGCCGGGTTACCCCTAACTGAGTAACAACTGACCGAGTATGCCATCTCCCGGTCCTTTGGGACCTTTTACCGAGCGCTCGTAATCAATTCACACAATCATAAAGTGTTTTCAACATGAGTAAGTATCTGGGCTCCATACCATGATACCACCCTTTTCCAGAAGGAAATGCACATACCCTAAAGGGCGCTACCCCTCATAACCTTGCCGCATCTTTCCTGTTTTGACCATTTCCGGGGTGTGAGGCTCGACGAAGTCTCGTCCACAAAAACACACTTTATACAAAAGCCGTGCTTTGGGTCAACAAATGATCATAGAAATGATCACAAAGATAAACGATCAAATAAATGATCCTATCACAAATGATCAACACAATGATCATTCACAGCAACACTCAGCATGTCACATTACCAAATTGGGAATATATCGCTGATAACCTTCAACTACATAACCTCTGAGCTCGTACGTCTCAGAGAAGGGTGTTAAGCTAAAAGAATAAATTCTCCGCCACCAACAGAAATATATTTGAAAGAAATCGGCTTTATATCTCAATTTGTAATGTCAGACATACAATCCATATAAGTCTGTTCCGGGTTCGAACAGAACCGAAGGCACTTACAAAGAAGTCCTTGCAATCCGGATATTCACTAATCACGACCGGACTTCCCATCACATATGGAGTCTCTATACCGGGGACCATTCGATGCAAAGACATTCGACGAGTTGTCCTTTCGCTTTCAAAAATATCCGGTCTTCAACACCGGTCATCAATGCTATCCATTACGTCGTATCACTATTCGGAATGGATAATCCGAATAACGAGCGCAATAATTTAAAAATAAGTGTAGCATTCAAATTCAGCAAATCCCAACAAATACCCATTCAAAGGTAAATATGTATAGTCGGTTATTGAACTATCAATGGATATGCACACATCACCAGATTCCAAATAATTTTCCAAATTATTTATTTTCCCAAAAATATCCTTTCTAGATATATAGTTTTCACACTTCAAAAATAAATCAACATTTATTTTTAAACAAATTCCCCTTTCTTTTATAAATTCCTTAGTGAATTTATATTCCCAAAATATTTATGAATATACGTTTTCAATTATTCATTTCAATTTATCTTCAAAAAGATAAATTCTCAAAACGTTTCATTTCACATTGGAAAACATTTCTATACTTATTTATTTATAAGTAATTCACAAATCTATTTATTTCAAACACTTGGAAAATATTCAATATACTTAAATCGAAATTAAGTATATATATTTCATTCTTTAAGGAAATCATTCTCTTAACCATATTTATTTGGGCCAAAACGAATGTTGCGTAAAACATCGTTACAACGTCCTAAAATCACTAGTATAGGGATTCGAATTTAAGATAGATATATAAATCCCAATACTAAATAAAACATTTCCTTTCGTAAATCATTTACTACAACAACAGTGTTATAGTCCACCATTTCCTTCTATTTCTCGAAAACGTCTATTTCAAAAATGAATGTTGAAATCCATGGTTTCGAACTCATTTAAAAACATCGTTAGATCGTTTTAATTCTATTTAAAACATCAAATCCAAAACATTTTCTTTAACATATTATTCACTATTCAAAAACGTGAATATACTCGTTAACCAATTTCATCATTTCTATTCATTTTGTTTCAAAGGATTTATTCACAGTCTAAAACGTGAATATAACTCCATTAATAAGTTTCAACAATTTACTTATCAAAATAAGTCGTTTTCGAATTTATAAAACAACGTTTATAAATTCCTTTATTAACCTATTCAATTCATATCTCAATGATATACTAGAAATTCATATTATAAGTCAAATGCTTATAATTTATTTATTTACAAAATCATTCCTTTAAACTTCATAATTTTAAATCTATAACTTATAAGATTCATTTATTTAACCAAGTCTATTCTTTTAATAACTTTACAAATTTTATAAACCTACTGTTTATAAAATTCCATTTATAACTTCACCGTTTATCATCCTATAAATTTCATTCATTTATGAAATTTATTTACAATTCATTCTAATACTTATAGAAACTCGTTTTATAATTCAAATATTTTAATTTATAAATATCAATTTATAAATCCTTTATAAAATCAATTTATACTATTATTTTAAAACATCTTTAATCTCCTTTATAATTTCACCATTCTCTTGATTTATAAAATAATCTATTTTTATAAATCCTATTTTTTTTAAACTTTTTATAATAAATTCAAAAATCCCAATTTAAACTATTTTATAAAATTATTAACCCATATTTTCAAAATCAACTTTCAACTATATTTCCCAAAAATCATAATTTTTACAACATTAAAATTATATCGTTTATTTATTTAAAATGAATCAATTCCAAAAATATAGCATATTTTCAAAAATCACTTTAAAATCATTTTAAAATTCCAAAATTTGATCCAATGATGCTACACACCAAATAGTCAATCACGACTACAACGACATCATATATCGTATATGATAATCAACGAATATCAAAATATCCATAATCAAATAAATACTGTTGAGGAATCCAGTTGGATCCCTCCAACCTGTTTTCCTGCATCCACAAACATTAGCACAATACCAATTTCGCTCCAGTACGAAATTATCACGGTATATGGGATTTAAAATATTATCCGCTTAATAGACGGCGCAATAGGGTCCCATCCGCTAAAAAATGCGGGAAATCAACAACTGCAATATATACATATGCCAATATGTATATACTGCTATTATATATAATACCAATTTCACTGTTTATGAAATATTCGCGGTATATGTTTTTAATAAATAGCATCCGCTTATTAACGGCGCATAATGTCTATTTTAACAATCAATAGATAACAATCATCATTCAAACATGCATTCAAGTATTTTAAATCTAACTATTTAAAATAAAAATCGAAACTGATTCGATTGAGTGAGAAGTTCTCACCTTGATTTCAATTTCGTTTTAGCGATTTATTTCGAATAAAATTAAACGGACGTTTAATTTTACCCGAAATTCTCAATAACTCCAAACGACTCCAATCCAACTCCATCGCGTAGTGCTCGTCCATACGATTCCAACGCTTCCTGTTTCGTGCGGTTTCGACCTCGTATGAAAAAGATATGCATTTATGAAGTTACACGTATTTATATTAACTAAATTTACAAATATCCTTTTAGTTTTTAACCTAAGCTCATTTACAGCCGTTGATCTCCAAACCCCCCCCATCTAGACCGCACGCCCTTTCTTCCATCTCGTTCACGTTCACCCAGGCCGCGCAACCCATAGAAAACCAAACTAGGGCTCGACTTTGCAACCACCACACGCGAGTTGAAGGCGATCAGGATGCGCCATCGTGTAGCCCTACTCGTGCACGACGCTCGGCCAGAGGGGCACAGAGCTCGGCCCCACCACCATCTCGAAAAACGTGAAGAACGACAGCACTTCAAACACCAATTGCCGATGATCCATGACTCCAATTTCGATCACAACCGTTGAGGTTGTAGATCTTCATATGCTCTTGAATTCTCTAGTTGAAGACGAGGCTCGATATCGCTTGGATTAGAAGATTTGGAGGGAGGAAGGTGGGTTGTTTTCGGCCGTGGGTTTCTGGTGGAGGCGGCTGTAGTTTATTAGGGTTTAGAAATTTTTTTTATTTGTGAATGGTGTTGGTCTATTTATAGGAAATAAAACGACACTATTCATTCCGGATTTTCCAAACTCCGATTCACGCGCCGAAACTGACATTCCTAGGGTTTATCCCGCGTTCCGGACACAATGGAACAGGTTTCGGAAGCTAATTCGGACATCTGTGCGAGATATGGCAATAAACGTTCAATTTAAAATTAAACCGATTAAACGATTTTATAGGCGTTTTAACTTGCACCGGACAAACGGTAAATCCGATTTACACGAAATTTTAAACCATACAATAACATCACATTACGGATCCGATGAAACAGGTTTCGTCAAAATCCGAGACTTTTTGAAATATGGCTATTTTAACTCGCTAAATTAATATTAAAACAATTTCGATACGTTTCGAGCTGCCACGATCAAACGATAAATCCGATTGCTACGAAAATTAAAATCCGATAATAACTAACTATTACGGATCCAATGGAACTGGTTTCGTCCAATTCTGAGACTGTTCAATAATTGGCTAATTTCACTAGTCGATTAAATATTAAAATATTCAATTTTCACAAATAAACTTTTAATTCGATTTTAAAAGTTCTAAAATATCATTCTAACTCCAATATGATATAATCAAATTTTACAAATCATTTTCAATCATATTTAACCCAATTTTCAATTATTTCCATAATTTAACATATTAAATTATCGATTTAATTATTCAATTAAATCCAATTATTCGAATTAAAATTTATTCGACTTATAAATTTCACTTATTAATATTTAAAATTAATTAAATATTCAATTTTTAGTTAATAAAAATCCTGGGTCGTTACAGTCTTCCCCCCTTAAAAGAATTTCGTCCTCGAAATTAACAAGTAAGAAAAGTTACAGAATCTATTAACTTTCTAAAATTCATAGTTTAACTTCTTACGATAACTTTATTAAGTTTTCAAATCATACTTAGTTATCTTTTCAAAAACAACTACTATTGTTTTACTTTCGATTCCAAATCAAAGTTATAGTTTTCAAAACTTTCCAATTTTCTTAAATTTTTTCTAACGCCTTAAATTTCCGGAAAAATTCGCCATAGTCTCCTTTGCGCGGCTCGATTCGAAAAAAAATGACAGTATATATATCACAAATATACATCTCATCAAGTAATGAGGCATCCCGAAGGGAAAAAGTGTAAAATTACGATATTTAATCCGAGATATGTACCTTATATTTTATTAGCGAGCATATACGGCTAATATAGCGCGAAAGCGAGCTCCAAATGCGAAGCAAACGCGATCCGCACCTACTAAACACTCAACAACAACATGAGAATCATGCATATATGAAAATAATCTCAATATACATCATATAGCAACATAATAACTATACATGCCAACATAGCAAATGAAACAAAAGCAATAAATGCAAACATCAACCAACTATCATCCAACTAACATTCATAACCAATAAATATTCATTCATATTCTCATTAATATTCAATGAAATAGGTTTTCAATTTAATCACATTTGATTCATTAACAGTGGATGTTTCTAACATTTATTTTCAATTAGTTTATATTCACTAATTCATATTCAAGTTGGTTCACTTCCAATTCAAATTCAATTCTATTTAAGATTCACTTAACTTCCAATTGAATTTCAATTACTTTAGCTTTCAATTTCATTAACTCTTAATGAATTATATATAATCAACTAACAATCATATAACAACCAATGTATATTAATTACAACCAATTTCCTTTGCTTATATTCATTTATTTTGGTTTAACACCATCACTTTCAATTGGTTTAAATTAAATTGATTTTCATTCAATTATTCAATTTCTAATAACATTAGATTTTAATGAATTAACACTTATATCCATTATTTCATATCAATTATTTAACTTTCAATTGATTTTATATTCAATTCATTAATTCAATTCAATTTCTTATATATAAGTTTATTTCACAATTGTAAATCACTTTAATTATAATTCAATTCTTATAATTCATTTGCTTTATACAATTATTCTTCAATTTAGATTATTCAAACAACTTATTCAACAACCAAACAATCAACTTATATACACTTTAATAATTCTAAAAAATTATTCTTTTATATATAAAAGTATAATCAAGGTAAAATTATTCCATTTACCCAATTTAAAACAATATTGTGCCAAATTGTTCTATTCAAATGTTTATAAACCCCTTCGGCGTAGTTGTCGAGACAGTGCTGACGAAGGTTCATATGCCACTCAACAAACCAATCATCACAATATAAAACAATTTTATATTCACTAACAAATACGCTCTCATAGCTATTATTACACTCAAACTCATTCTAGAGTACTACTGACTCTATCTCTAATGAGTAATACCCAACAGAACCATGGTTGTTGCTTAACCATAAGCTCTGATACCAGCTGAAAGGACCCGATTCTTCGTCTTCCGAAAACTGACATCAATACGTCCACTATATCAACTGCCGAGCAATCGAATGCCGGAAAACCGAACACTTAGGGTTTTAAGAAAAGAAAGAGACAGAAGAAGAGAGAAGAAGGTAGAAAATAGAGAGAAAAGAAAATAGAACGGAATAGAAACAACAGAACAATATCAGAATCTCACAATCGCAGCGGAACAACATATAATAGATAAATGAATAATCTTTAAACAAAGAACTATATCAGTTATTACATTTTATACATTACATTACATCATCATTTCATTTCATCATCAGAGTGTACAACAACAAACAACATCAAACAATGCAGCGGAAAAAGAAATACTATATAAACTAGTAATACGCCATGCCATTCATCTTGCCTCCTGAAACTCCAGAATATCCTGATAAACCTTAACTCTTGACTGCCCGTGTGGAAATTGGTGGGCACCCAGAGTTTAGGAAGGAAAACAATAAACTCCGAGTCAGTCATGTGACTGGTGTGGGAACTCAACAGTTTATTTATCTTTAAAATCAAAATACAGGAATATTTTTAAAGTCAATTCGCAATGCTTTTAAAAAATGAGACTACCATAAGGCCTTCCGCACACACACACAATGCAAACGCAGAATCGGAGGAGATTTCTCCTTATGATAGTCAAAGATGCTTGATACGCATTAAAAAGACATTTGATATTATTACCAGTGCATAGTGTAGGAAAAATTATTTCGAAAGTAGAATATAAATCTTAGCCAACATACAACCATTATCGTATGCCTACTATAGCTACCATCTAAACAGTGGTGACCACCATAAGTAAATGGCAGGTTCTACAACTAAAACCGTATAGGGTTTCATATTGGGAATTGGATTTCCAACAAATGGTCAGGCCAAGGAACTTCCCATTGCCACATGAGAATGCCTCTGGAAGGACATCCCCGAGAACCAAACCGGATCTCTGCCAGCACAAGGCCGGGTTACCCCTAACTGAGTTTCAACTGACCGAGTATGCCATCCCCCGGTCCTTTGGGACCTTTTACCGAGCGCTCGTAATCAATTCACACAATCATAAAGTGTTTTCAACATGAGTAAGTATCTGGGCTCCATACCATGATACCACCCTTTTCCAGAAGGAAATGCACATACCCTAAAGGGCGCTACCCGTCATAACCTTGCCGCATCTTTCCTGTTTTGACCATTTCCAGGGTGTGAGGCTCGACGAAGTCTCGTCCACAAAAACACACTTTATACAAAAGCCGTGCTTTGGGTCAACAAATGATCATAGAAATGATCACAAAGATAAACGATCAAATAAATGATCCTATCACAAATGATCAACACAATGATCATTCACAGCAACACTCAGCATGTCACATTACCAAATTGGGAATATATCGCTGATAACCTTCAACTACATAACCTCTGAGCTCGTACGTCTCAGAGAAGGGTGTTAAGCTAAAAGAATAAATTCTCCGCCACCAACAGAAATATATTTGAAAGAAATCGGCTTTATATCTCAATTTGTAATGTCAGACATACAATCCATACAAGTCTGTTCCGGGCTCGAACAGAACCGAAGGCACTTACAAAGAAGTCCTTGCAATCCGGATATTCACTAATCACGACCGGACTTCCCATCACATATGGAGTCGCTATACCGGGGACCATTCGATGCAAAGACATTCGACGAGTTGTCCTTTCGCTTTCAAAAATATCCGATCTTCAACACCGGTCATCAATGCTATCCATTACGTCGTATCACTATTCGGAATGGGTAATCCGAATAACGAGCGCAATAATTTGAAAATAAGTGTAGCATTCAAATTCAGTAAATCCCAACAAATACCCATTCAAAGGTAAATATTTATAGTCGGTTATTGAACTATCAAAGGATATGCACACATCACCAGATTCCAAATAATTTTCCAAATTATTTATTTTCCCAAAAATATCCTTTCTAGATATATAGTTTTCACACTTCAAAAATAAATCAACATTTATTTTTAAACAAATTCCCCTTTCTTTTATAAATTTCTTAGTGAATTTATATTCCCAAAATATTTATGAATATACGTTTTCAATTATTCATTTCAATTTATCTTCAAAAAGATAAATTCTCAAAACGTTTCATTTCACATTGGAAAACATTTCTATACTTATTCATTTATAAGTAATTCACAAATCTATTTATTTTCAACACTTGGAAAATATTCAATATACTTAAATCGAAATTAAGTATATATATTTCATTCTTTAAGGAAATCATTCTCTTAACCATATTTATTTGGGCCAAAACGAATGTTGCGTAAAACATCGTTACAACGTCCCAAAATCACTAGTATAGGGATTCGAATTTAAGATAGATATATAAATCCCAATACTAAATAAAACATTTCCTTTCGGAAATCATTTACTATAACAACGGTGTTATAGTCCACCATTTCCTTCTATTCCTCGAAAACGTCTATTTCAAAAATGAATGTTGAAATCCATGGTTTCGAATCTCAACTCATTTAAAAACATCGTTAGATCGTTTTAATTCTATTTAAAACATCAAATCCAAAACATTTTCTTTAACATATTATTCACTATTCAAAAACGTGAATATACTCGTTAACCAATTTCATCATTTCTATTCATTTTGTTTCAAAGGATTTATTCACAGTCTAAAACGTGAATATAACTCCATTAATAAGTTTCAACAATTTACTTATCAAAATAAGTCGTTTTCGAATTTATAAAACAAAGTTTATAAATTCCTTTATCAACCTTTTCAATTCATATCTCAATGATATACTAGAAATTCATATTATAAGTCAAATGCTTATAATTTATTTATTTACAAAATCGTTCCTTTAAACTTCATAATTTTAAATCTTATAACTTATAAGATTCATTTATTTAACCAAGTCTATTCTTTTAATAACTTTACAAATTTTATAAACCAACTGTTTATAAAATTCCATTTATAACTTCACCGTTTATCATCCTATAAATTTCATTCATTTATGAAATTTATTTACAATTCATTCTAACACTTATAAAAACTCGTTTTATAATTCAAATGTTTTAATTTATAAATATCAATTTATAAATCCTTTATAAAATCAATTTATACTATTATTTTAAAACATCTTTAATCTCCTTTATAATTTTACCATTCTCTTGATTTATAAAATAATCAATTTTTATAAATCCTATTTTTTTAAACTTTTTATAATAAATTCAAAAATCCCAATTTAAACTATTTTATAAAATTATTAACCCATATTTTCAAAATCAACTTTTAACTATATTTCTCAAAAATCATAATTTTTATAACATTAAAATTATATCGTTTATTTATTTAAAATGAATCAATTCCAAAAATATAGCATATTTTCAAAAATCACTTTAAAATCATTTTAAAATTCCATAATTTGATCCAATGATGCTACACACCAAATAGTCAATCACGACTACAACGACATCATATATCGTATATGATAATCAACGAATATCAAAATATCCATAATCAAATAAATACTGTTGAGGAATCTAGTTGGATCCCTCCAACCTGTTTTCCTGCATCCACAAACATTAGCACAATAACAATTTCGCTCCAGTAAGAAATTATCGCGGTATATGGGATTTAAAATATTATCCGCTTAATAGACGGCGCAATAGGGTCTCATCCGCTAAAAAATGCGGGAAATCAACAACTGCAATATATACATATGCCAATATATATATATTGCTATTATATATAATACCAATTTCACTGTTTATGAAATATTCGCGGTATATGTTTTTAATAAATAACATCCGCTTATTAACGGCGCATAATGTCTATTTTAACAATCAATAGATAACAATCATCATTCAAACATGCATTCAAGTATTTTAAATCTAACTATTTAAAGTAAAAATCGAAACTGATTCGATTGAGTGAGAAGTTTTCACCTTGATTTCAATTTCGTTTTAGCGATTTATTTCGAATAAAATTAAACGGACGTTTAATTTTACCTGAAATTCTCACTAACTCCAAACGACTCCAATACAATTCCATCGCGTAGTGCTCGTCCATACGATTCCAGCGCTTCCTGTTTCGCACGGTTTCGACCTCGTATGAAAAAGATATGCATTTATGAAGTTACACGTATTTATATTAACTAAATTTACAAATATCCTTTTAGTTTTTAACCTAAGCTCATTTACAGCCGTTGATCTCCAAACCCCCCCCCCCATCTAGACCGCATGCGCTTTCTTCCATCTCGTTCACGTTCACCCAGGCCGCGCAACCCATAGAAAACCAAACTAGGGCTCGACTTTGCAACCACCACACGCGAGTTGAAGGCGATCAGGATGCGCCATCGTGTAGCCCTACTCGTGCACGACGCTCGGCCAGAGGGGCACAGAGCTCGGCCCCACCACCATCTCGAAAAACGTGAAGAATGGCAGCACTTCAAACACCAATTGCCGATGATCCATGACTCCAATTTCGATCACAACCGTTGAGGTTGTAGATCTTCATATGCTCTTGAATTCTCTAGTTGAAGACGAGGCTCGATATCGCTTGGATTAGAAGATTTGGAGGGAGGAAGGTGGGTTGTTTTCGGCCATGGGTTTTTGGTGGAGGCGGCTGTAGTTTATTAGGGTTTAGAAATTTTTTTTTCTATTTGTGAATGGTGTTGGTCTATTTATAGGAAATAAAACGACACTATTCATTCCGAATTTTCCAAACTCCGATTCACACGCCGAAACTGACATTCCTAGGGTTTATCCCACGTTCTGGACACAATGGAATAGGTTTCGGAAGCTAATTCGGATATCTGTGCGAGATATGGCAATAAACGTTCAATTTAAAATTAAACCGATTAAACGATTTTCTAGGCGTTTTAACTTGCACCGGACAAACGGTAAATCCGATTGACACGAAATTTTAAACCATACAATAATATCACATTACGGATCCGATGAAACTGGTTTCATCGAAATCCGAGACTTTTTGAAAAATGGCTATTTTAACTCGCCAAATTAATATTAAAACAATTTCGATACGTTTCGAGCTGCCACGATCAAACGATATCTCCGATTGCTACGAAAATTAAAATCCGATAATAAATAACTATTGCGGATCCAATGGAACTAGTTTCGTCCAATTCTGAGACTATTCAAAAATTGGCTAATTTCACTAGTCGATTAAATATTAAAATATTCAATTTTCACAAATAAATTTTAATTCGATTTTAAAAGTTCTAAAATATCATTCTAACTCCAATATGATATAATAAAATTTTACAAATCATTTTCAATCATATTTAACCCAATTTTCAATTATTTCCATAATTTAACATATTAAATTATCGATTTAATTATTCAATTAAATCCAATTATTCGAATTAAAATTTATTCGACTTATAAATTTCACTTATTAATATTTAAAATTAATTAAATATTCAATTTTTAGTTAATAAAAATCCTGGGTCGTTAAAAAATATTCCTAGATAATCGACTATAAAAATTAGTTATATTACTCAATAAATATTGGTATAGAGCTAGAAAGTGATTGAATTGGTGATTGAATGTTGTCAGTTTGGCTGAGGTTGTTGATGTAGTTAGGCTAAAATTCAGTGGAGGGGGGTTACGATTTAGGTCATACAGTGGCAGGACTGTCAACTTGTCTTTAATTTTAACTTGGCATGTTGTGGATTTTTTTCTATAGTATGAATGGGGAGGGGTTGTTGCAAGGCAGTTGATGGAAACTGTGTTGAAGTAGGGAAGTGATGCTTGTAGTAGATAGAACTATAATGACCGAGGTTGTTTGAACTGAAGCAGTTTGAAGGTGGAACAGTTCAAGTGAAGGTGAAGTTTTTAGAAGTAAGGGTGATATTGGTGGTAGGTTGTTTAAGGGATAGGAAGGGTTGTATTGTTTGTGATTGAGGAAGGAATGATTTTGACTTGGTGTTGGAGTGGCAGTTTAAGGAAGTTGCGATGATGGTTGTTATCAGGTTTGGGTGAGGTTATAGGGAGGAGGAAGTGTTGGCAGTGATGATCCAGAAGTCGGGGAACTATCGGGAATGTTAGCAGTTTTGTGGTGGAGTTTTGGTGAAGTTGAGATGGTGGACAGTTTGGCTATTGTCGGATTTGGATATGAGATGGTTGAGATGGTGGACAGTGTGGACAGTTGATACACTGATCCAAAACTCTGTGTGGCTTTCGGTCTCGTGTCGTGTCGAGAAATACAAGCTGTTGGGATTTTAAAACATTATATAGCATAATTATAAGGGTAAGTTCTAAGACATTCTAGAATTTTAGATTTCATAGCGTAAGGAATTAAAATATAACTACGAAAAATAGACATCTTAGAAAAATAGTCATTAAATTACTTGTTTTACATATACATTGTATTAAAAGTACAATATAATCTTTACAGACATTTAATAGATAAACAACTATAAGAGGAACAATGAATAGTATGATAACTGTAATGTGAAGCGCCTTTCTCCGCGTACTATGCCCAATCAGCTACTAACCTATTATTCTGTGGTGGGGAAAAATGGAAAGGACGGAGTGGGTCAAACAAAAGTTTGGTGAATGAGTACAAGTTTAATATGTGATGACCACTTCCAGTTAACTTTAAGACTATTTCAAACGACATATGGCAACTTACAAGTGTTTGGGAATTCCTAAGGTCCATTACCTAAGGGTTCTTGTTTAATACATATCTACACTACCACTTGTGTAGGCTACTATAATGATTAAACTATGGATCAAACCTCATGATGACAATCATATAATTCTCCTAGAACTACCCAATAAGAAATCACCACCCGTAGGCTACTATGGAAACCCCTTTTTCCACTAATGTTGTGGGAAATGAATACCTATAACCATCATTACGTTTGGAGAAGGAGAACCTCAAAATGCAAACTCGGCGTGTGACTCATCGTATGCAGCCACTATTCAAATCTCTATTGTAGTGGCAAAATGCCTCTTATCGTACTACATCGGCATCTACTTGTACCATGTCACGTCAGAACCGTGCGTACAAGGACTCCCGTTAGTACTAAGCTACGTTTTCTACTCTATAGCCTGTTATTGTGCTGTGTCGGACACAACTTTCCTTTAGAATCCCTTTTTTGCACCGGACTCACTCACCTGGTGACTCCATCAATGCTGCGCTCCACTACAGAGCACCTCCCGAGTTTCTGCGAAATAGATCGCCCTAGTCAACTCTTAACTCTTATTTGGTTATTTAATTATAACTCAAACCGCGATGACTTACTGTTCTTTGATAGGGAACCAACTTCCTTACTATCTTTAGCATGTGTACATAGCCTAAAATAGGCTTAAACAATTAGTTTTACATTTATATACATTTTTATGAAATTATGTAATTTTTATACTTTAACTTAGGCAGGATTCACGATCTGCAATTGACTTCAAGAATGGCCGACCATCGTTCCTCTATGATTGACCACTATCAGCTGACCGCTGGGGGTCCAGGGTGGACCGTCGCTAAAAAAATTAGGGTTTTTCTACTATTTTAATTGTTACATTATATTCGATGTTTAACTGCATGTTATTAATAGAATTCAGACCCTAATCACTAAGTGACCAGTTCATATTTCAGTTAGCTATTCAATTTGAGGTTTATTATTTTAGGTTTTGCAAATTTAATGGTAAAAGTGATTATAGATCAATATTCAATTAATAATTTACAGTGCTTCAATTTTAATCTAGTTTGTATATTTTGGGGTTTTATATAATTTAGTTTAGATTTTGTTAACGTAAAAATCAGACGCTAACACCCCGGTGTAGATTGAAGTTGAGCGAAAGCACCACCCGTGAACACGGGAACTAAAAACAAGTAGAAAAGTCACAGAGAAAGCAGAAAAGACAACAGCTTTTATAGTGGTTCGGCTTAGGGTAAGCCTACGTCCACTTTAATTCTCTTTATTACTGAATTGATTACAACTTTACAACAATCTTCAATTACAATTCCGATGAGACAAACAACTAGAACTTTGATGCAGAAGAATTCTTTGAATCCATGTAGATTGCGTTAGATTTCCTCTCGAAGTTAATTGAGATGCCTTTCGTACTTGAAGTGTCGAGTGAGTCGAGAATTCAGCAGAGTATCGGTGCTTAAAGAGATCGGCCAAAAGTCCCCTTCATGTTTGAGGTAGGTTGGTATTTATAGGAAAATTTCCCCCTTGGGTCGTAAGTCGTGACCGACCTATGGCAGGTCGTGGCCGACTTATCTGGCCAAACCCCACGGCTTCACATAGGTTCACTTGTACAAGTCCCAGGTCGCCCCCGAGTCAACACGACCTAGTATCAGTAATACGGCATCGGGCTTATGTTTAGTAGCTTTAGGTCATGGACGACCCAAGCTAGGTCGTGAGTCGTGTACGAGTTAACTGGTAAGTCGCAAGTCATGGCTTAACTGATAAGTCCTGAACCGTGTACGAGTTAAGAGGCCACTGTGCCAAGTAGCTGCATCGGATTTGTCTTCCTTTGCCTGGATCGTGAACGTCCTAGTATAGGTCGTAAGTCGGTAGCGTCTCAAGTGTAGTTCGTGATCTTGTCCCTGTCTTGAGCAGTTAGGACGGCAACTTCCTTGGACAGTTAGATCGGCATCTACCTTAGGCCAGTATCCATGTTAGATCGGTAACCAACTTAAGCCTTAGGTCGGTACCCCCTTAAGTCTTAGATCGGCATTCTTGTTAAGTCGGCATCCTCTAAGGCACTAGGTCGGTACCCCGTGTTAAGTCGGTAGCCATCTTAAGTCGGTACTTTTTGTTGAGGCATTAGGTAGTTAGATCGGTATTCATGTTAGGTCGGCAACCTTGTTAAAACTTAGATCGGTAACCTCGTCAAGGCAGTGAGTCGGCATCTCTTTTAAGTCTTAAGTCGGTAACTTTTTAGGTCACTGAGTCATGGCCGAGGCGTAGTTAACATTTTCCCCTCGAAGTATACGCCTAATGGTTAGGTCGTATGCTTCGACATTCTCTAACCCGTCCACTTTCTAGGTCAGTAGGTCGTGTACGACCTAACAGTTATGTCACACGTGCCTCTTCAGGTCTCTCTGCTATAAGTCGTATATCCTCTCCTTTCTTCTCATTACTTGCCTCTTCATTTGTTTTTGCTGTTAACTCTTTCCCGAGCTTCCAAAGGCGATTTCGATTCAATCAATCATCGATTAATCTTTAGGTTACATTGTGTAAGTGATCTTGTTTTCTTCTCCTGATCCTTTACCATCTCTGATTCGTGAATTCCATTTCTCCATCCTAACCCACCTCTCCACGCAATGCGTCATCGTGAATTTTCCATAGCTGGCGAACTCTAGTTGGTTTGATTTAGGTTTAAACGTTTGATTGGTGGGCTTCAATGCTTCAAGCTAATCGATTTTCGAATTGCGTTAGGATTGCAAGGTGTTGAACTTGCAGTGGTTTCGAACTGGTTTACTGGATGATCCGATATCGTGAATGAAATAGCATGAATGGAATGAGGGTTTTTTGTGGATGGAGCGGCTAACGGGTTAACGGGTTGAGTGGAGCGAGATATTGATTTGGACGCGACCCAGTGATTTCGGGTGACTTAACTTTTGGCCGACCTAATCCTTAAATCGTGGCCGAGTTAACCCTTGGGGAATATCTGCCGACCTAATCTTCTGCCGACCTAACCCTTAAACCGTCGCCGAGCTAGCACTTGGGGAATTTCATACCACTTTTTGAACCGGAGCCTTCCTCCTTACTACTCTTCACGACTTAGAGAACTACCGATTTAAGGAACCGGAAACTTTAATATTAACTCGCGAGAGATTCCTTGGGTCGCAACCGAGTTAACACTTGGATGCCCAACTCGAATTCTCTCTTAAAAGCATAGTTCCAATTTGAATTCTTAACTTGATCTACTGTGCAGAACTGCTTAAATCCTGGATTGTTTTAACTTTATTGCTTTATTTCACAGACCACATTAACTTATAGGCTAACAACCTGCTGAAAACAACAATCACAGAAAACCAAGGCGAATATACTGCCATTGACTGCCCACATCAAATGACAGATTAGTCGACATAGAGTAATCAACTTAAATACACTGTATGAAATGTTGTGAACCAATCAACTAAAGTGAAGTATTAATGCAAAGCATCGCTAACTTGAACTGATTTGTTTGCATCAACATTACACTTGCATATTAAAACAACGAACCCTGGACTTTATAACTGACAAATACTTGCTAGTTTTTATTCCAGTTACATTTGCTTATTGCTTGATTTATTTTACACAACACTCCACACATTTTAGGAAACATGCACCTTCATGTTTGAATATCCAGTTGTTTGTGTAGAATGGCTTCCCACCAAGAAGAGGAAGTGGTAGCTCAAGCGGGAGAAATCCTTCAGACAGCTGTTCCCATAGAGAATCCTCCAGAGAGAACTTCGACCATCCTAACTTCGAGAGCATTTATTCAGCTGCGTACTCAATTTGGTTTTACTGAAAATGATGCCCTACTTCCCGGGCCAAATGATACTGCCGACAGTCCTCCCCCCGGTTTTGTTGCAGTCAATCGTCAAATGTGCCTAAGCGGGGAGATTCCTCCCTTTAATGACTTCCTTCGAACCCTTCTCCTTCGGTTGACAATCTCTCCATTCCAACTTCATCCTAATGGCTACGCCATCTTGATGGGGTTGTGTGTTTTGTTTAGGAGAACTCTTGATCGCTTGCCAAGTTTTGAAGAAATTCGCTACTTATGCTCGTTTGCAAAGAGTAAAGACCATCCTTCCCTCATTATTGTGAGAAGTGCTAGAAACCGCAAGCTTATTTCTGATCTTACCGAAAGTGTTCATGGATTTTTGAACCATTTTTTCTTTGCTCGCTGCCCCCCAGGGTTTTATGCCATCTGGAGAGTAGGAAGTAAGATTACATGTTTCTATTTTCTCCATTTTCAAACTTTTTCGAGGTCCGAACTACCAACTGCTAATTTCATTCTTTGCTCTTTTCAGCACTTCCTCTCCCTTCTAGAGATCCAAGCCATAAACAAGTTTTTGAAAGATTAAGTGCTGTGGCCGTAGAAGAGAGAAGTATAAAATTTTTGTTGAGGGATGAACTTTTGCATCAGTATGGGCTTTTACACATTTCTCGTTCTACACATCCCCATGAGGTCCCAGACTCCCCGGCTAAAGCATTAGATGCCCCAGTCTCTTCTGACGCACCCATACCAAAAGAACCTGCCCCTGAGGCTTCTTTACTGAAGTGCTCTACTACTGTCGATGTTGCGGGGTCATCTGGCAAATCCGCACTTGCCCCAGTCATTGAGGAAGAAGAGCCTCAAGGATCTCCCCAACGTTCACAGAAGTCTGGCGAAGAAGCCGGGAAAACAAGCCCTGTCGGGCAGAGCGGGGACGACACTTTCGAAGGGTTGAGCGACCTCTTTGCCACCTCACAGGAGATCTTTAAAGACGACCCTGTCACTACTAGGGTTTTTTCTTCAGTAGTGGAAGCAACTTCTTCTTTGCAACAAGCTCCGTCGACCCAAGAGTTGACGTTAACTACTACCCCCATGATTACTCCGCAATCAAAGAGTGGTCCGTAGTTTGATGCGCGTAGTTTGCACGTCACACACACTTAGAATCTTTCGGCACTTTTATGCTCCTAACTCTTTGTACTTTGAAGATTCTAAAGTTATGCTTCTTTTCTCTGAAGACTTTTAAGGCTTGTTTTTTTATTTATTTCAGATTCTCCGATGGGACGTAGCGGCTCTTATTATGATGACTTTCAGCGCTACGGGAGGCGTAGTCAATATGATTATAGGCGTTACCTTACCGTTCACAGAGAAACCGACGAAGAGAGAGCCGCTCGAAAGGCTCAGGAGAGGAGGGCTCAAGAAGAGCATTATGAGAGAAAAGAAAGGGAGGAGCACCATGACTCTTCCCAGAGAGGTGACGACTCTCACAAAAGAAAGTCGCATGATGATCGAGGAAAAAGCCATATGGTTGAGGACCCAAGCAAGCGTGCCCGGCACGGTGAGAAGCATGCATCTACAACTCCTGAAAAGGCCACTGCCCCCGTTTCACTCGACATCCCTTCTGGCTCTCCTGCTCTCAGGAAGACAGACATTCAGGCAATAGTTGATAGGCCTAAATTTCAAATTGGACCAGGCCCAGCCACTTTGCAAAGCCGGTTTCCTCAATGGTTCTTGAAGGGGGTCCGCTTCGATCTCGATTTAGTTCCAATTGACAAGCCTGCCATGCTGCGAAATCTTGATGCCGTCAGGCTTGATATTGAAAGAATGTCGAACTGGCAAAAGCTTGTTGACGAGCTTCAAAGGGTAAACCGTGCGAATCTCGAGGCCATGCTTACTATGGAAAATGACAAAGCTGAATGGCAGAAGGTTCTTGAGCAGCATGATACCGAGATGAGGAGCATCACTACTTATAATGAAGAGCTTGAGGCGAAGGTCGAGAAACTTAAAGAAGAACTCGCCACTTCTTCTATTTCTTACACTCAAAAAGAAGAGGTGCTTCAGAAACAAGTGAGAGATGCTCATGCCGGCCAAAAAGACGTCGAAGACAGGCTCGAAGTGCAAAAAAGAATCAATGAGGGCTATATTGCTGATATTGCAGAGCTTCGGAAGAAAACCGACTTTCAAGAGGTGGAGATCGAAATGCTTAAGCTTCAACTCTCCAAAGCTGAAAGAAAGCGTGGTGAGGCCGTTGCCGGTAAAATTGCAGCTGAGGAATCTCATGAGGCAACGAAGACCAGCATCTGTTCGACACTATTTGACTTCTACCTGCATAGCATCTTGGGGCGCGGTAGTCTCGCCTTTCTAGGTCCCAAATATGAAGTTATTCTGGCTGAAGTGTGGGAGGCCGCACTTGACATGCTTGGTGGTAAAGGTGCTGGCTATGCCGAATCAGCTCTTGAGGAGCATTACTTGGATGACGACGCTCGCGCCGCTCTCGCCAAGGGAAAAGAACAACTTGAAAAATTAAGAGCCGAGATTGCCGAAGGGGAACGTTTAGGAAAAACTACTTCAACTATTCCAGTCCAGCCTTCACTTTCGGCCGAAATCGACATTGTCGGCTCCAGTTCTCATTCTCCATCCCTGGTTAAAGTTACAACTGAGATCACAAGTATACAGGGTGGAGATGAAGGCGAAGAGAGCGCCGAAGCACAGGCTTATGAGGTTGATATCAGGAAGCCGACTTCTCCAGGTAACTCTACTGTTAATCTTGCCCAAGTAGACTGCTCATTTGCTTCTTATGAGTTCGATGAGCTTCTCGACTATTTTCTGAACCTCAATGAGCCTTTATCTCCTCTCTTTACTGACTTTAACTTCTTTTCTTCTGTAGAGAAAGTGTCGAGCATCGTTCAGACTCCTCCTCCTTCAATTATTCCTCCTCCGCCTCTCCAGGTCACTCCTCCATCTGCCTCTCAACCCGGGTCGCAAGAGGAGAAAATAGAGGCTCTTCATGGCTTAGATGATCCTATTGCTTCTCAAGAACACGGGGGAGAAGGGCTTAGAGAAGGCAACGAGTCTCCGGAGCGAACCACTTCTGATAACGTAAAATTACCTGCTCTTGTTACTACGGGAAGTGAGTCTTCTTCAAGGAGAAGGAGGAAGCGTGTCACTTCCAAGAAGAGAAGGAAAGACATTCTTGTTTCTGAAGAGGAAACGAAAGTTGATCCGGCAGCAACCCTCTCTCCTTCATCCCCGACTCTCCCAAGCCATCCTGAAAAGCTGCCTATTAGGTCAGGTGAAGGCTCTAAGGGTGGTGGCAGGAAGAAGTAAGGGTTCCTGCTTCGATTTATTTTTATGTTTTGCTTTTTGCATGTATTGGCCGGAGATTGTGCGGGTACCGGCCTCCGCTTTTCTTTTTCTTTTTATTTTGAAACCTGTACCTGTACAAAATTTTGACAGTATTGAATAAAATGATTCTTTTTGTTTGTACAAACTTTTGTCTGTATTTGAGAATACATTTACTATTCATTTTTGTACAAGTTTCTTTATAGTATTGCAGTGAGCTTGTGGTATGTTGTTCGAGCGTAATTTTAACCAATGTAGTTATAACATGTTGCCCCTATACCATAAGCTCATTGCAATATTTTATACTTTGAGGGGACTTGCACTCTTATTTTCTGGAGAATAATTATTCCGTATTTGGAGGGATATTATTTTGTTCAGAATAGAGTACACCTCCCTTCATATGAGTTTCTACGCTTCAACCTTCGAAGATATCACTTTTTCTTTTGTGCATACACACATTTTTACCAAGTGAATTCTCCTATGTGGTAAAGCGGGCCTCTGAAGGACACTTTAATTTCTTTTTGAGGAAGAGTATTTTCTAGAATAGACGAACCAGTCTTCCTTTGAAAGCTAAAGTGTGCCTTTGAAGAGGGCTTCTTTTTTTTATTGCGCCTCGGTGGAGGGCTTTCTGATCTTTGCTTTGCATTCCTAACGAAATGCTTCTTTGAAAAGTTGTACCTCTGAGGAGGGCTTTTTCATGTTTCAACACCTGGAAGTTTTATTTCAATCTCGGTGAAACGTGTGCCTTCGAAGAGTTGTCCCTCCGAGGAGGGCTTTCCACGTTTCAACACTTGAAAGTTTTATTTCAATCTCGGTGAAACGTGTGCCTCCGAAGAGGTCTTTCTGTTTGATTGCACCTCTGGAAAGAGGTTTTTTGTTTGATTGTGCCCCTGGGATGGGGTCTTTTTGTTTGATTGTGCCTCTGGGAAGAGGTCTTTTGATTCTACCCCTTGGGAGAGGCTTTCATTTTTCCCTGTTCGCTGGGAAGTGGGCCTCCGAAGAGGGCTTTCCACATTTCGTCTCACGGGAGTGTATCACCGATCACGGTGAAATTTGTGCCTCTGAGTAGGGTTTTTGCCTGGAAGTTTGGAGTTTCTTTCTCTCGGTTGGACGGATTCACGGGAGTGTATCAACTGATCAGTCCGCAACTTTGTATCGAGAATGATCTCTCTTTTTCTGGTTTAGCCCGCTCGAGGTCTTTTAGCATTTCAACTGTGGTGAAATGGGCTTCCGAAGAGGGCTTTTCACGTTTCAACACTTGGAAGTTTTATTTCAATCTCGGTGAAATGTGTGCCTCTGAGTAGGATTTTTGCCTGGAAGTTTGGAGTTTCTTTCTCTCGGTTGGACGGATTCACGGGAGTGTTTCAACCGAGAAGTCCGCAACTTTGTATCGTGAAAGATCTCTCTTTTTCTGGTTAAGCCCGCTTGAGGTCTTTATCCTCCGAAGAGTTGTGCCTCTGAAGAGGGCTTGTGCCTCCGAAGAGGTCTTTTGCTGTTTGATGCTTGCTCGCCCATGTATCTTTGCCATTTATTCATGTCGACGATCCCCGTTATCTTTTGCAAGTGTCATCCCTTTTTAGTTGCCAATAATTTTCCTTATCCAAAGAAATATACTTCATAGTTAAGCGAGCTGGTGGTGGTAGACACAGGCTATTTAACTGGCTATTTGTTTGTTCAAACATTTGCAGTTAGTTAGAAATGATCCACTTCCATCCACATCGCTAACTTTTGTTCGAAGCACTTCTTTTGTAGGATTTGAGTATGGAAATTTTGAATGGTTTAGCATTTGCTTGCTGGGTGATGTCGGAGATCGCTTGGTCTTGCGATGGGTAGGCTTTATTTTTACGGCCTGCATTATTAAATCGACATTTTAGTAACACAGTTAACGTATTTTATATGTCGAAATAAAACAAAGCAGTTTATAATAGTAGAGAACACAAGATTTATAGTGGTTCGGCCAAAAACTGGGCCTACATCCACTTTATAGCTTTTCATTATTCACTTGCTTTACAATTGCTTTCAATACAAGAATCATATATTCATAATTCTTTTACAACATTTCAGCAAAGCTTTCAAGTAAAATAGGGACGCAAATGATTGTTATTCCAAGCTCTTGGGATTGGTTCTCCTTTGACAGTTGTGAGTTTGAATGTGCCATCAAGGAGTTTCGTGCCTATAACATATGGCCCTTCCCAATTTGGCCCAAATACACCTATGGCTGTCATAATTCTCTTCAGGACTAAGTCCCCAACTTCAAAGCTGTGCTGACGAACTTTGGAATTGAAGTGCCTGGCTATTCTTTGCTGGTGAGCTGCAATTCTAAGTCTAGCCTCTTCTCTTCTTTCATCGAGGAGGTCAAGTGCTTCCAATTGCAATTTTTCATTCTCATTTTGATCAAAATGGATCCTTCTGTGTGAGGGGACTTCAATTTCCACTGGAATCATCGCTTATGATCCGTATGCCAATGAAAATGGAGTATGCCCAGTCGCAGTTTTGTGGGTGGTTCTGTATGCCTATAGTGCAAGCGGTAACTTATCGACCCAACCACCTTTTGCTTTTTCCAGCTGCTTTTTGATGGTTGATTTGACGATTTTGTTTACTGCTTCCACTTGCCCGTTTGCCTGCGGATGAGCCACTGCTGAGAAGCTTTTTCGGATCTTGAATCGTTTGCAGAAATCTTGGAACTCCTCACTTTCAAACTGAGTACCATTGTCTGTGATTATCTTCTGAGGCACACCATACCTGCAAATGATATTTTTAGTCACAAAACTTATCATTTTCTTAGAGGTAATAGTAGCCAATGGTTCGGCTTCAGCCCATTTAGTGAAGTAATCAACAGCAACGATAGCATATTTAATCCCCGATTTGGCAGTCGGCAAAGGCCCAATGAGATCTATTTCCCATATAGCAAACGGCCATGAACTGACCATTTGTGTTAGCTCAGTGGAAGGTGCTCTAGGAATTTTAGCGAATCTCTGGCATTTATCACACTTTCGGGAATAGTCAGCAACATCCTGATTAATTTCTGGCCAAAAGTATCCATAATGGAGGATTTTCTTTGCTAAAGTTTGTCCAACTGTATGATCCCCACATTCCCCTCCATGTACTTCAGTCAGAATTGTCTTTGCTTCTTCCTTTGTCACGCACCGGAGTAATGGCATTGAAAATCCTTGTCTGTACAAACGACCATCTTGAACTATATATCTGGACGCTTTCCTCACCAGCTTTTGTCGTTGTTTTGAACCTTCTAGCAAAGAACCATTGAGTAAATATTCAAGTATCGGAGTCATCCATGATTCTTGCTCTTGGGATACATCCATAACCCAATCAACATCCATTTCATCTGTGCTTGGAGCTGACAAGACTTCGACGGGAACTAATCCCAATAGTTGAGCTTCACCAGTACTCGAATACTTTGCAAGAGAGTCCGCTTTCATGTTCTCTTCGCGGGGTATATGGTTTATTGAATAACGGTCAAAATTTTGAAGAAGCTCCCAGGCTTTTGATAAATAGGCGGTTAGATTCCCTCCTTTAGCTTGAAATTCCTTCCTGACTTGGCAAACAATCAGTTGAGAATCACTGAAGATCTGCAATGCCTTGATGTTTAGTTCTTTAGCGATCCTTAAACCAACAATGAGAGCTTCATATTCGGCTTCATTGTTTGTCGAAGGGAATTCTAGTCTTAGCGCATAACATAGCGATCGCCCTTCTGGGGTTTCAAGGACAACCCCTGCTCCGGAACAGTAATCATTCCTTACGCCATCGACGTACAATTTCCATCGGATTGGGACGTTATCAGTGACTTCTTCCTCACTATCACCCTTATCCGTACATTCTGCGATGAAATCTGCCAAAGCTTTTCCATTGATTACTTTTTGGGGATGGTAAGTGATGTCATATTGGCTGAGTTCAATATTCCATTTCAAAAGACGGCCCGAAGTCTCAGGACGGAATAGGACTTGCTTTAGAGGTTGATCAGTGAGGACTTTGATGGAATGAGCTTGGAAATACGGCCTCAATTTTCTTGACGCGATCAACAAACAATAGGCGAGCTTTTCTAATCTTGAATAGTTCATCTCTGCCCCAGTGAATCTTTTGCTGATATAATAGACTGGGCGTTGAATCCTTGCGTCTTCCCGTACCAACACTGCACTGAGAGCATGAGACGAAATTGCCAAATATATGAAGAGATCTTCACTACTGTCAGGCTTTGAAAGTATCGGAGGCACTTCCATATGACGAACCAACTCATCAAATGCTTTCTGACATTCAGGGGTCCACTCAAAGTTTTTTCTTCCTTTCTTCAGAGCATCAAAGAATGGAATGCATTTGTCAGTAGCTTTGGAAATGAACCGACTTAAGGCAGCAACCTTTCCATTGAGACTTTGCACTTCCTTCTTCGTTCTAGGAGCCTTGACCTCTCTCAGGGCAGTGATCTGAGCTGGATTAGCTTCAATGCCCCTAGCGTTCACAATGAAACCCAAAAACTTTCCGGACTCCACACCAAATGAACATTTTAAGGGATTAAGCTTCATTCTGTACTTTCGGAGTACTGCGAACATCTCTGCTAAGTGATCCATGTGGTCCACTGCTTTCTTAGACTTTACTAGCATGTCATCAACATAAACTTCCATTGTCTTGCCAATCTGTGGTTTAAACATGGCATTAACAAGCCTTTGGTAAGTTGCCCCTACATTCTTGAGTCCGAAAGGCATGACCTTGTAGCAATGGAGTCCAACATCAGTGATGAATCTTGTATCCTCTTGATCTGGCTCATGCATCATAATCTGGTTATATCCGGAGTATGCATCCATAAAAGATAACATTTCATGCCCTGCCGTCCCATCCACCAACTGATCGATCCTGGGCAGCAGGAAACAATCTTTGGGGCAGGCTTTCTTCAAATCTGAAAAGTCAATGCATACTCTCCACTTTTCGTTAGCCTTTTTCACCAGCACTGGATTTGATACCCAATTTGGATAAGTAGATTCTCTGATGAAACCGTTCTCCATGAGCCGATCCACTTCTTCTTTCAACGCTGTCGTCCTCTCTGGACCCTGAGTTCTTCTTTTCTATTTTACAGGTGTAAACTTTGGATCAATGTTCAGAGTGTGTACTGCAATCTCTGGGGATATTCCACACATGTCAGCATGAGTCCAAGCGAATACGTCCAAATTTGCCTTCAAAAACGAAATCAGAACATTCTGCACCGTTGTGTTGAGTTGTGAACCCACATTCAGCACTTTGTTCGGGTCCTTTGGGTCAACGGATACCGGCATTGTTACCTCTACCGGTACTACCCTATTCTCCCCTGCACTGGCTTTCCTTGGATCCATCTCTCTTCGTGCGACACTACATTCACCAGTGCAGGGTCCACCCTGTAATTGCTACAAGGCTTGTTCTTTGGTGCGGACTGGAGTCGCCGCACCTTTTCCCATTTCTCTCTTCCTTGATTCACGCAACTCTGTAAGATAACATTCTCGTCTCGCATTTTGGTCTCCTTTAATCATGCCAACTCCGTTATCTGTGGGGAATTTTAGAGTTAGACACCATGGGGCAAGAACAGCTTTGAACGCAGCAAGAGTTGGTCGGCCTAAAAAGGCATTGTAGGTAGAGAATTCTTCAACAATTATAAAGGTTTGCTTTCGAGCCACCTTTCTCAGCCCCTTTCCAAGTTTTACAAACAAATCTATGGTCCCAATCGGCTGTTTGGGTTCTCCAGCAAACCCAGCAATCTTAAGTGATGAAGCTTGAACGTCATCCATTGGAATTTTCATTTGATCAAAGGTCTTCTTGAAGAGGATGTTGCATGAAGCTCCACAATCAACTAGAACTCTTCTCACAGTTGCCGGCCCAATACCGGCGGATATGACCAAAGGATCTATGGTCAGAGCCTCGATACCCAAAGAATCCCTGGCACTGAACACAATATCATCTGTGGAAGTCTTTTGTTGCTTTAAAGGTGCATCATTTTCTAAAACAAAAACATTCTCTTCAGCTGGTACATGCCACAAGGCCCGGGCATACCTTTCCATCTCGCCTCAGCTTTTGCCTGCTGGGTGAGGTCCTCCAGTAATTATATTGATAACAGGTCTTTCCGATTCATGTTCTATGGCCTTTTCACTCGAGCCAGGATGGTGAGCGGGAACTTGTTGTCCTGGAGTTGATGAGGTTGGGGCATTTCTATTTCTTTTCACATATTGCTGGAGTTTGTTTTCCTTCAAGAGTTGTTCAATTACCTCTTTCAACTGACGGCATTCGTTGGTGTCATGGCCGGGCTGGTTGTGGAACCGGCAGAACCTTCCACCTTTTTCCATCTTAATCCCAACTCTCATTTTAGGTGGTGTCTGATAATTGACATCATCCTTGGTCGCAAAAAAGATGTTCTTAGGGGTATCAGTCAAGGGTGTGAAGTTGAAAGGACGGCCTTTTTTAGCATCTCCCTGTTTCTTTCCACCATCATTTCCCCATTTATGAGTGTTGGGTTCTTTCTTGTTCGAAGGAGCACCATTATTCCCGGCCTCCGCTGATACCACCTTAGCCTATGTTTGGAGGCTCTCCAAGTGCATGAATTCATCCGCTTTCTTGTAGAATTTGTCAAGTGAGTTTGGTTCTTTCATTTTCAACCACTTTCCAAATTCACTCGATTTGTCAATCGCCCTCATCAAGTATGTTAGGACCATGCGTGGCTCAGCATTATCTACCTCGGCCAAAGCTATGTTAAAATGATTTAAAAATGATCTGATAGATTCTCCCGGATTTTGCTCTAGACTTGACAGCGACATTATATCCTTTGCTTTAGAAGCATACAATCGAAATTGCTCCTTGAATTTCCTGGTCAAGTCGGAGAATTGATCAATGGACCTAACCGACAGCTTTGTGAACCACAGTAGAGCCACACCCTCCAAATATACCGAGAAATATCGACATTTGATTTCATCAGACGCTCTGGAACCCGTCATATGCCAGTCGTACTTGTACAGAAACTCATTAGGATCACTCGTCCCCTTGTAGGCCAGAATAGTAGGGGGAACGAATTTCCTTGGGAACTCTGCCTTCAAAATCTTTTCAGTAAATGGAGTATTGCTTAGAGCAAAACCCCACTCTTTCTCATCTTTTTGCATATTTTCCTTCATGATTTGACGAACCATACCCGAAAAATACTCTTCATCATTTAGAGGCTCTGGAGGGCACACATCAGTCACTCTCTCTGAATTTTGCCTTGACAATCTTTCACGGAGGGTCGGCTGCGGCCCTGATCCTCCAGCTTGAGGAGGAGTCCTTTCTACAGGATTTGCGGCTCTTTGAGAAATGTTCCCTTCAACATCCTGAACTCCCACAGTAGGGTTCCCATCATTATTACCCGATTAACGGTTTGCCCCAAGTAGATCATTCAATTTACTCAAGATCAGGGCATTCTGGGCTTCCAACTGCGCATTCTGAGCATTCAATTGCTGATTCAATCCCAAAACTACGGCGTCCAATTCTCCTCGCGTAACTCCAACAGTTTGAGCTGCTTGACTTGAAGGAGGAGAGGTAGCAGTATTCTCTTGAACATTGTCGGATCTTACAGAACTTCGTTTTCTCCCAGGAGCCATTATTTCCAATAAACTTCTGGTTTTAAAAGAAATCCTTTCAACAGTCCTTCGCGGAGCAATAGTGGAAGTTTCCTGAGTTCAATTCTCGGTGAAAGCACCAAAAATGTTAACGTAAAAATCAGACGCTAACACCCCGGTGTAGATTGAAGTTGAGCGAAAGCACCACCCGTGAACACGGGAACTAAAAACAAGTAGAAAAGTCACAGAGAAAGCAGAAAAGACAATAGCTTTTATGGTGGTTCGAGTTAGGGTAAGCCTACGTCCACTTTAATTCTCTTTATTACTGAATTGATTACAACTTTACAAAAATCTTCAATTACAATTCTGATGAGACAAACAACTAGAACTTTGATGCAGAAGAATTCTTTGAATCCATGTAGATTGCGTTAGATTTCCTCTCGAAGTTAGTTGAGATGCCTTTCGTACTTGAAGTGTCGAGTGAGTCGAGAATTCAGCAGAGTATCGGTGCTTAAAGAGATCGGCCAAAAGTCCCCTTTATGTTTGAGGTAGGTTGGTATTTATAGGAAAATTTCCCCCTTTGGTCGTAAGTCGTGACCGACCTATGGCAGGTCGTGGCCGACTTATCTGGCCAAACCACACGGTTTCACATAGGTTCACTTGTACAAGTCCCAGGTCGCCCCCGAGTCAACACGACCTTGTATCAGTAATACAGCATCGGGCTTATATTTAGTAGCTTTAGGTCGTGGACGACCCAAGCTAGGTCGTGAGTCGTGTACGAGTTAACTGGTAAGTCGCAAGTCATGGCTTAACTGATAAGTCCTGAACCGTGTATGAGTTAAGAGGCCACTGTGCCAAGTAGCTGCATCAGATTTGTCTTCCTTTGCTTGGATCGTGAACGTCCTAGTATAGGTCGTAAGTCGGTAGCGACTCAAGTGTAGTTCGTGATCTTGTCCCTGTCTTGAGCAGTTAAGACGACAACTTCCTTGGACAGTTAGATCGACATCTACCTTAGGACAGTATCTATGTTAGATCGGTAACCAACCTAAGCCTTAGGTCGGTATCCCCTTAAGTCTTAGATCGGCATTCCTGTTAAGTCGGCATCCTCTAAGGCACTAGGTCGGTACCCCGTGTTAGGTCGGTAGCCATCTTAGGTCGGTACTTTTTGTTGAGGCATTAGGTAGTTAGATCGGCATTCATGTTAGGTCGGCAACCTTGTTAAAACTTAGATCGGTAACCTTGTCAAGGCATTGAGTCGGCATCTTTTTTAAGTCTTAAGTCGGTAACTTTTTAGGTCGCTGAGTCATGGCCGAGGCGGAGTTAACAGATTTATAGCAGCCTAAATCAATTAAAATAGTTTGAATTTAACTACAATAATCCAAGTTGTTCCCACTCACCACTAGCCTAAGCTTTTCCTATTGTTCTTGCTTGAGAATCCCTCCTTTATTCGCTAGATACGCTTGCTCCATCTTGATTCCAACGCTTATTTTCTTCTAGAATGCTTTTATTTTATTTTTAAGAAATTTTAGAGTTTGGAGAGGTTGAAATTTTTTGGCAGGATTTTGTTGCGGTATAGATTTATGTGAGAATTGGGTTTTGATTTGGCACGTATTTATAAGGTTTGCAATGTAGTTTAGAGCATCAGATTTAGCTTAAGGGACATTCCAATCACCAGGTTCATTTGTCAAAACTTAGTCTAGAAGGAATGATCAAGGCTATCAAAACAACGCACAAAGCAACGCCTAGGTTCATGAATTTTCAAGTTGCATGGCCGACCTAAGAAGGCCCAAGGTCGACTTATACCGATCTACCATGCCTGTAACGAACGAGGCTGTCGACCTTCGAAAGTAGACATCAATATGTCCATTGTATAGAATGATGAGTAATCGAGTGCTGGAAACACTAGTTCATTAGGGTGAAGAAAAAAAGATAGAAGAAAATGGAAACAATAAAACAAAGTCTCACAATCGCAGCGGAACAAAATATAATATATAAACAATCATCAGAATACAATTGACGATAATCAATCTGGACAGTTTAATAACTTGTCCTCATATACATAACAAACACAGTGGAAATATAAATCAAATACAGGAATACATCTCTGTCTTCTAACTCGTCTCTTGAGCTCCATAGCATCCTATCCTAAATCTGTAATACTCAGTCCAACCCGAGCATTGTAATAAAATAACATCCGAGTCAGTCCGAAAAGCCAGCGTGAGAAACACACTCAATTTGAATTATTACTATTATTTTCAAAATCCTTTGAAAAACAAAAAGGTATATCGTAAGACCACGCCATACATAAACACGATGGGTTTTTCCCTTACGATAACCAAAACATTTTTCTCAAATCCATCTGAGAGAGCACATGTATATAATTTTTTTATATTATATTACCTATTTACATTACATCAATTACCCGGGATATTATAACAGCGTCTAAACCATGTAAATAGAAAATTGCTGAAATGCTTGCATCTCATGTTTTAGCATAGTTAGGCACAATCAAAACCGTGCGGCGCTTATTGGAGGATGAATTCCATACAATGACCGAGCCATTGGCGTACCGCCCATCACAATTCATCACTAGAATAATGTATCGAGGACCACGCCAAGATCCCCTGCTACACAACACCTACCTACCCCTAACCTGGATAGACCGAATATTTTATCACCCCGGATGTTCCCACCCTTCAAAATCAAGCGCTCCTTCTTTCAGGTACAATCATATCCATAATATATAGGTTTCCAAGGATATCTAGAAAGGTGATAACATACCCTAATTGGGTGCGACCCATTTAGCCTTGTTGCATCTCTCATGTTTTAGTCATTCCCGGTTGATGAGACCTGCGGCTATACATTACCATTCAAGAGACAATTCCACTTAAAATGCTCATCGTCCTCCAATGACGATGTTTTGATAGCATTCATCTACGCAAGTTGTCCTGGGTTTGGACAAGCTAGATCACCATCTTCACTACCTTCACGGTATCTATTTGTAACATTTAAACTGGATCGAAGTGGTTTTCTGATAACTAAATCTAATCCCGGTCTCTTCGAAACGATTAAAGAAATTGGCCAATATTGATAGTCGGTTATTTAACTATCAATAGACATCCATAAGCAGACATCAGGCCTTATTTCAAATTTTCCAAAATTTATTTCAAAATATCTTTATAAGATATTACTTTCAGTACTTCATCATTTGAAAACAGTTTCAAATCCTTATATTTTCAATGCAACATTTCCACCCATTCCAATACTTAGAATTTTTTCCCCATTTTGACACTTAGGAAGTGTTCCATTTATTTCCTATTTCTTTTCCTCAAAATCATTTGAAAATTTATTTGAAAATTTCTTAACTCGTTTACAATGAATTTTATGAGTTCCGGAATTCTTTAATTAATTCCATTCAATATTTCCAAGTCAAATATACTTACTTATAACTCCAATTTCCCTTTCTACTTCTTTTATGAATTCTACTTCATTTTTTGAAGCTTTATTTAACTACTTTTGAAATTTTCTTACTTTTCCCAAATTTCATTTTGAGAATTATCTTATAAGTCCCATTCGCTAAATAACCCTTTCCCAAACTCTCGAGAAGATTTATAAATAAATTTAAACCATTTCAAAACTCCATATATATACATATGTAAATAAAAATAAGTATTTAAAAGAATAATAATAATAATTTATTTTTAAGACATGTTCAAATAACTATCAAAAATATTGAAACGCTTTTCATAACATCACTTTTCAAAGAAAGTTTTAACATTTTAGGATTTATTAAAAGAAATATTAAGTATTGAAAAAAATTCACTTCCGAAGTACTTCAATACTAACTAACTTTAAATTACATAGTTTAATAAATAAAAAATTTCTTTTTAAAATAAAACTTAACTTATCAAAATAAAATATATTTTAAATCTCAATAACCAAATTTCAATTTATAAATCCCTCTTGATTTCCATCACATGACTTCCATTTCGGTCTCCTTAACCATTTTTACTTCAAAAATAGTATCTACTATTTTTCTCTCACCCTTTTTCCATATATAAGTTCTCCCTGTAAACTTATATTCCAAATTTATCATCTGATATCGGTTTCCTTTATCTATAAACATCATTTATAAATTTTTGTAACCCCTTTGACTTTCACTGCTCTTTTATAAAATTCCATTTTATAAATTCAATTCCTTATAAATTCCCTTTTTTTGCCAATCTATTTTAATATCGGTTTCAAATTCTTTCTATATTTTCGGAATATCATTTTAAAATCTAGTCTTGAAAAATTCCTTTATGTAATTTATTTTAAAATATCTATTTAAAATATTTTTTCCGCATTATTTAGTACGATCAAAAACCAATTATTGCTTATTCAAATCAATCTCTTTTAAATAATCCAAATTTCGATATATAGATTTTTATATTAAAAATCTCTTTATAATTCCTTAAAAATTCCAAATAATATTTATGGTATTTGATATATCAAAGTTAATTTCCATGCAATTATAACATTTAAAAATTTACCACATACAATAATCCAGTAGATTACTAAATCACATCATATATTTTTATATATGTGAAAAAAACTAAATATATTTGAGGAATCCAGTCGGATCCCTCCAATCTGTTTTCCCTGCATCCACAGATGTTAGACAATATAAAATACCAATCCCACTTCGAAAGGGATGTCATGGTATATAGGGTCATCCTATATTATGCGGGGAGCATAGGGTCTCATCCGCTATAATGTGCGGGAATATCACTCCAACTACTAATATATATACTACTATATATTATATAATCGTCCAACAGATGATTAGAATTTATCAATCCAATCAAACATCCAATAGTTTAAATTTTAAACATTTAAATTTAAATGTGGCAATCCAAATCAGCGAGAAATTCTCACCTTGATTTTATCTGCAGTCCATTCCAATTTTAATTCCATCACATAGACTTCTCGGCTACAAATTCAAACCGCTGATCCCATTCTGATTTAACCTCGTACGAATAAATTATACAATATATAAGACTTTGATTTTTTTAAAATATCACTACTTTTAAATTATAGATTAACTTATGTAAATTTCAAGTTAAGAAAACCAATTTAATATCATTTACTAACCATAACACTAACCTTACCATCTCCATCCTCTCTCGTAAACGTTTAAGACTGCATAACTATCTTCTGCCTCGATCAAACTTCAACGTCGTCATCCCCACCTTGAAACCCAAAAACGCATTTGTTCCCATCTTCCTCATGCTCCAGCAACAGAGGCCATATTCCCCTCAATTCGCGACCTCTTCCAAATCATGTGGCCGCCGGTCCCTACGCTCAAGTACTTCGAGCAAATCCATATCCCTACTACCGTTCATCACTCGACACTTCATTGTGAACATCATCATTCCACACACAAATGCACGACCTCGTCGAGCTTTATACCACCAAACACGGCCACATCCCTCTAACTCGCGAGCGTCGCACAAGACTTGAACTCCACAGCAGCCACATTACGCTTCACTCCGCCATCGATGTCGTTCAATCGCCATTCCATTTTTTAAATTGAATTAGATTGGATTTTTGTTTTCATTTTTTTTGAATCGAATTGATTTGTTTGAAAGGAAGGAAGATAAAAGAGAACTCGCATTTGAACTGAGAAAGGAATGAAGTCACGATTTTTATATACATGTATTTAAGTCAAAAAAGGCTTCACCTATTTTTTTTGAGCCGAAGAGATCTCAGTTTTGAAAGAAGGAATGGGGGGAAGATACATGATTTTTAAAATGAAAGGAGGTGGCTTGACATGATGGTTGTGTGTTAGAGAGGGGAAACGGTAGAGTGACTTATGAGGAAGGAAAAGAGCTGATGTGAATTAAAAGGTCAAGTCAATTATATATATATATGTATATATATATATATATATATTAAATTTTCAAATCATCTCATTTATGCAACTTAAAATCTCAAACCCCTATCGAGGCATGCAGTTAGGCGTTTGCAATGTCATATCCCTATTCTGAACATAATGGAAAAGGTTTCGAGTCGTAATTCGATCGTATGGAGAATTTTTGCATCCAATTATTATATTGAATTTCGATATTAATTTCAACGTATTTCTATCTCGTATGATCAAACGATAACTCCAAACACTATGAATGTAACAATCCTGTATTTTCTGATTATTGTAATTGTATATTTTAACTATTTTAATTTAAATTCCTAATTTAGAAACTTTATTTTATTTATTAAAATGAATAAGTTTTGTTATTTTAAATATAAATTTTGATTTGTATGTGAATTATAATTTCAAACATGAATAAATAGAATATTTTCCAGAAATGTGAATTTTGGTCAATTTGGTCAAACTTTGACTTTTAAATTTAAATTTTAAATTTTTGAATTTTTTAATTTTATCTTTTATTATGATAATAGATAAAATTTCAAGAATACTGCTTTTCGTTTCGATGAAATCCGATTTATATTTTGAAAGTTATGCTTTTTCTAATATTGTATGCACATTGTTTAATTTAACAAAATTGTTTATTTTAATTTATATAATGATATTTTTTTTGTCAAATCTTGTTCTAAGTTGTGTAATATGTCATGTTATGAATATATTTTGGTTTTAAAACATTTTTAAAGTGTAATTGACATTTTCCAGTATCAGTTGTATATTTGTTTACAATTTCTAATTTCCAGCTTCAATTAATTAAAGTAATTCTTTATTTATCTTTATATTTTTCTTAAGTTCTTATTTTATTCTCATATCCACTTTATTTTGTTTCTCATTTATTTTATTTATTTGAAATTTTTTTTTAAAGTGAAATAGAAATTTTATAAGGCTAGTGACATTCTATTTGTAATTTTTAAGTCCTGTTTTGAATTTTTAAACAATTTCTTTAGTTATTTTTCTATTTTCTCTAAATTTAATTATTTATTTCATTTTTAAAATTTTTTAAAAATTATTTTATTTCAAATTTTTTTTTCGAATAGTTTTAAAATGAAGTAAACAATTTTCCAAAGTCAATGGTGATTTATTTGTAATTTCTAGACACTGTTTTGGATTTTTAAGCAATTTCTTTTATTCTTTTTCTATTTTCTTTAAATTTTATTATTTATTTTCATGTTATTTCACTTTGTTTCGGTTTTTAAGAGTATTTTCTGAATTATTTTTGTTTTATTTGTTTTAAAAAGAATGGAAATTTAAAAGGTCAAAACCTTTTCATATGCCATGACTTTTCACATCTCTTTTGTCTTTTCACTTTCCAATTGTCATTTGCATTGAATAGCCGACCATACTTCTTTCTTATAGCCGTATATATTTTTTCATTTTCACTTGAGAAAGTTTTCTCCCTCCCCAAACTCATGGCTATGGAAGAAAAAGGAAAAAAAAATATTGCTTCTCTTTTTTTTCTCTTTTTTCCACTCTCTTTCATTGATTTTTAGCCTTGTTTTCTCCTATATTTGCTCATCCATGGATCACTCCATCACCACATCACCACCACCTCCACCATACTTGGTAGCTCCTCCTCCTACTCCACTGACCATTACAGGCCATGGCCTTTCCAAGGTTGCAAATTCCTCAAATTAATACAAGCATCACTTGAAAACTAGCCTAGCCAAACCCTTAAGGCCATAGCCTTCATTTTTCACCTAAACCACCTTCATGGCCTCCACCACCAGTCCCTCCAGCACCTCTGGCCGCCACTCTAGCCACCATGTGACCATCCCCTTGCATGACCAAGCCCAAGCCATGGCAGGCCGAACCTATAGTTGCACCAAAAATCCACTTAATTGCCTTGACTTTTGTATTCTCATGTCACAACTTCCACTCCTTCATTTCCAAGTTAGGCCGAGCCATATGAACCCATATTGACCCAAACCTGAGCCATGTTGGCATCTAGGCCGAGCCTAGTGTGATGAGAACAAGCCCATTTGATAATGTGACAATCCTTGTTGTCGTGGTCAGCCACTTTCGTGTTAAAGCTGGGTAATGTTCTTTGTTGATTTAAAATTTCAATTTCGTTTCAATTCATATTTGTATTGTATGCATATGTTTATATGGTCTTGTTTATTTGTTGCATATCAAGGCTCTCCATTCATTCAATTCAAATCGTGCTTGTCGTGGCTTCTGGAATCGTTTTGTGTGTCGTAGTGGTCTTCAGCTTGAAAAGGTGAGTCTTTCTCACTCTGACATTTATACTTATGAAATAGTGAATTGATGACAAGTGTTTAGTAATATAAAATGTTTATGCACGTTAATGATGATCATATGATATGCTATGCCATGTTATTACCATGCTAAAACGGTTAATTATCACCTGACATCTGATATATGACATTATATTGTGACATTGACATTGTTTATATTGTTTATGCATATATTCACACTGCAAGTTCCCTATTAGAATAGAATCACTATGGGTTGAAATGATACATATCCAAACGGACTTTAGAATAGGGAAAAATTGTTATTGGCTGAAATGATAGACCTGAGCGATTTTTATTGTATTTGTTTTGACTTGGGATTGCGGGTTTGAAATGATAGAACCCGGGTCTTCTTTGTAAACTGCGGATTGAAATGATATATATCTGTATCACTTGACCAAGGTTAGAAAATTATATACAGAACCCGTGGTATATTTTTAAATGCTTTTATTACAATATGTATTTTTTAAAAATATGAAATTATGATTTAAAATTATATATTTTATGGTTTTAATAAAATTAAATATTAAGTCTTGAAATTGTGAATTTAAGTACGTAAATTTGAAGTAATTGTGATTTTTGACTTTAAATTTTATTTTAAAATGTAAATAAATAATGGAAATTAAATTTAAAGTTTTGAAATGATATTTGAAGTAAAATGTTGAGTTTTATTAAATTTATAAGTTAATAAACAGTGAATTTTGACTTAATAAATGAATGGAGTTTTTAAATTGAATATTTGATCTTAAAATTTTATTATGTTAAATCATATGTCAAAATGATTTTAAATGTGAAATTTTGAAGTCTAGAAATATGATTTTTAAGTTATAATAATAAAAATTTGGAGTTTTATTATTATTTTTGAAAAGCTAAAATGAAATCTGGAATTTTATAGCATTTTCAAAATGCTGTAGTCTTTTGGCAGCATTTTTAAATGCTGTTGTTTTGAATCTAACAGTGTTTGAAATAACTAAATATCTATTACGGCATTTTATAAATGCCGTTACTCTTAAACTAAACCATTTTGGAAACTATAAGCTACGATAGCACTTTATAGATGCTGTCGTTGCTATAATTTGACAATGTTTTGAAATGTTATGATTTTAACACTGTTTGAGTTATATTTTAAAAAGTTAAATGATTTAACTTTTGCAAATTTATTAATTTTGAAATTTAAGAAGTTTTGAATAAATGTTAATATTTACTTTGAATTTTTAAGGAATTTAAATTTGAATTTGAATTTAAATAGGGTTTACTTGGTTATGTGTTAAATGGAATGAAATGTAATGAGATAAATGAATTTTTGAAAGGAAATTTTAATTTATTTTGTAATGATACTTGAAATAATAAATGAATGACTTATTTGATTTAAAAATGATAATTAAATTTGAGTATTCGAATTTGAATTCAGATAATGATTTAATAATGAAGTTTCGAAAGGATATGATATTTTAATGATTTTGAAATGATTTGGAAATGATTTGATCTTTATTTTAATAAAGAATGTGAATGTGCAATGATATTTGATTTTGATTTATTTGATAAAGGAATATTTGAAGTTTATATTCGTATGAAAAGATATTTGGTTTAATTGTAATTTAAGTTTATTGAAATAATATTGGATTTATGAAATGAATATTTCAAAACTAAATAATAATTAAATTAGATTTGAGATATGAATATATGGAATTATAAAGTTTAGTTTTGAAATGTGGGATATTAAAGTTTTGAAATATATTAAAATTGGATAGTTTATTTTGTGGATCAAATCTATATTTGAAATTTATAAGATTTGAAATGTTTTGTTAGAAACTAAATTGAATTGAAACTGATGGTTTGAATGAATTAAATTGGAAATTTGAAATTTTGGCTTGATGGAATAAATTTGCAAAGTGTAAAGAATTAAAGGATGATTTCAAATGTATGATTTCGGAATGTTATGATTTTCAAAGTGTAATGATTTCAAGTATTTTTGTGATAACCCAAATTTTGAGGCATTTGATAATTGGATAATTAACTAATTTTATCTGGTTAAACAAATAAACTTTGGTAATTAAAATTATACCTGGATGTATATAAATTGATTTGAGCTATAATAAATACTGATTTCTGAATGGATATTTTAAACAGTTGGAAATGATAAACCTTATAATAAAATGACAAAGATATAAATAGATATGCAAACTCTATAAGTTGGAAATTATAAGTACATAAGTGTGTGTATATATATGTATGTATACCTATTGTAATTGGAAGCTTTGTTTTAATTTAATGTATAAAAAAAATTCAAAATATGTAAGATCAATATTTATTAAATTTAAAAGTATGATAATTTAAATAGGATTTTAATAAAGAATTAAAAATCTTTTTCTTTTGTACTTGAAATTAAACATAACACATAAAATAAATATAAAGAGATATATTAATAAAAAACATAAGAAATATTTTTAAATAAAGGCTCTAAACATTTGTAAGAATTATGATACATGAGATTAACATTTGTAGCAAGTATAATACATATAGTGACAAGTGTCATTAGCTTCTTTTTCTTTAATAATAATAATTCAAAAATAAAAATAAATAAATAAACAAAGATATACATATCATTAAAATTACTCTATTATCATTCTTCTTTTGCTCAAACAAAACATAGCAAACAAAGATCTGAAACCCGGATCAGTAATTAAACAAACATGTAAATCAAACTCCTTATATCAAGATCAAATACCTATAAACAAATTCTCAGTTCAAACATGCAAACCATTTCCCTGTAATTCACTTAAAATTGCAAACTGGGAATTGGTATTGCATGCAAATCTGTCCATCTTCAAATCAATGCCTCTGCATTTTCAAAGCAACTTCATTTTTCAAGCACACAGGCTTTTAGAGAAGCATTTCAGTTTTTCTGAAAAAAAAAACAGAGAGTTCAAGTATAAGAAGGGCTGTTTTCAAAGGTATTCCTGTTTGCAAAGAGCTTTTCAAAAACAATTTGGGGGCTCTGTCTTCAAATTTAAACAGGTGAGTAACTTCGCTGTCCTTAAAGTAAAATTATGATTGCAAGTTATTGTTGTGAGTAATGTTGTATTGAGTATATTCATAAGTATGTTTGTGTATTTACAAGGTTGTTTTTCCTGGATGCATAGTATACATGTTGTTTTCCAGAGTACTCTCTGCCTATAGCTTCAGTTTTCTCAAGTTTTGGTTTTTAAAAAAAACCACTTGATTTAGTCTCTGTTTAAAACTTAAGTTTCAAATGAAACTTGTTTATTCCATCAAATATTTAGTTTAAATTCATTTAATTTAAATAAGTTGAAATCATCACTGGGAATCAAGGAGGAAACTGAGCAAACTTAATATAAGTGAAATTCAAAACATCTTAATTTATAAATTTAAGAATGTAAATTGTATTCTTATCCTAAAACATGATTTTAAACACTAAAATCATAATTTTTAATGTTGAGTTGAGGGTACATTGTTGGTTTAACCAGAAAAGGGAAATTGGGTGGATCTCTGGTGATTTAGTTGATCTGAGGTTTGGGAAATCTCTGTGATGATGGAGGAGTGAACCGTGTTAGAGGCAAAAATGGTAGATGGTGATGAATTTTAGTGAGGAGTTTGCAGCAGAGGGATATTTTCTGTAACCCTAGTTTTCAACTAGGTTAATTATTTGGTCGGCAGGGCTTGTAGAAATGATCGAGTTGAATGAGTTTTTAGGGGGTGATATCATGGTGGTTGATGAACATGTGGCCGGAGGCGCTGCTATTCCGGTGGTCGGCAGGGTGAGAATGACATGTTCCAGGTTTTGTGGTGTTACCTGGTTTTTCTGTTCTAGATTTCAGATAAGGACTTGAATTTGATTTCGAACTGTGGTGGTACGATTTGTTGGTCGTGTTGAGGCGAGGGGTTAGTCGCCGATGTAGGGAGGCCACCGGAGGTGGTAGAAGTTGGTCGGAGGCACGGTGCATGTGCACCGTTCAACTTTGATTTCAGAAGTTTGCCTAATGGAAGCACGAAAATAAGCTCGAGAATTACTCGAGTAATTATTGTGTTTGCTCGAAGAGGTTTGCTGGTGGACTCGAAGTTGGAAAGTGGGTGTCTCGGGTTTAAAGAGACATTACAGGTTTCAAACAAAACCTGTACAATTAGTTTTATAAAATTTTAAAACAGAAGCTTGTGAATGGAAGGAATGGTTTAAACCTAGTTTTAAAACCAAGTTTGAAATCTAGAATTCAAATTTGAGTTTAAATCACAGTTTTAATATAAATTAAGTTTTTAAGCTTGAATTGTTAAATACTTTAAAATGACTAAGTAGTTTGAATTTTAAAAATAAAGTTGAAAAACATAAGTAGAGTTTTAAAGATTAATTTGAATTCAAATATAATTCAAATTTTGAAATGTAGGAAGGTTTTTAAAATTTAAAATGTTTGGTCTTGAATCTTTTTAAAAACTTCTTTATCAAATGAGAAATTCCTAAACTTGTGAAATGAAAGGTTTAAAAATGTGTTTTATAAACTTTGTTAAAAATGATTTGAATTCATTTTTAAATCTTAAAGTTAAAATGAAATTTGAAAGTAAATTAAAAGTAAATTGTTTTAGAACTTTATAAATGATAACTTGATTAGTAACAAAGTTTGATTTTAAAAGTAAAATAGAATTTAAAGATTTGTAATTTATTAAATTTATAAGGAAGTTTAATAGATAATTAATTTATTTGACTAATTAATCATTTGGATTAATTAAACAAGTAATTAAGGTTTAAAATTAATTAATTATGATTAATTAATTAAGGATAATTAGTTAGTAATTAAAAACTATTAATTAGAAACTTAATTAATAACTAGAGGTTAATTAATTAAGTAATGAAATAATTAAAGGTTAATTTATTAGATAATCAAGGTTAATTAATTTATAATTAATATTGATTAATATAAGTTAATTACTTAAGAAAAATAATCAAAGAATGGTTAATAGTTAATGAAGGTCATTAACTAAGGATTATTTAACAATTAATTAATGTGATTAATATTTAATAATTAATTAGATTAATTAATTGATGATAATCATTTGAGAATTGTGTAAATATAATTACTTAATGTAAGTAATTCAGAAATTAATTACTTAATGTAATTAATGGAGTTTAATGTGATTGGATTAAATTAATTAATTAAGTTTAATTAATTTTAGTCACTTGATGATTTGATAATAATTATTTAATGTAATTGATGAAGTATAATTACTTAGTAAAGTAATTAATGATAATTACTGGATGTAATTAGTGTAAGATGGAAATTGTGAAAGTAATTTGGTTTAAGTTATTTTGTATAATTAATCAAGGGATTAATTAGAGATAATTACGGAATAATCAATTTATTTGATGAAGTAACTAAAGTTAGTTAATTACTGATATTATCAATCAAGGGTTATTAATAATTATGGTAGCAATTAATTAATGAAATAATTAAAGGTTAATTACCGAATTGGTTTAAGGGTAATTAGTTGTGAAATTAATTAAGGGTCAATTACTTAAATATAATTAAAGGATAAATAGAACGATATTGGAAGTTTTGATTAATTGTTATTCCTAATATGTTGTTTGTGATGCTATATGTTGATTTAAACTGTGATGATGTGGTTATCTATCGTTGATGAATTATGTGACACCCTGTATTAAAAATTGAGTTGTATTTCACTTGAATAATTTAAGTTAAGATGATATTGGTTTCGAAGAGACCGGGGTCCGGTATAAGTAAGAACCCAAAACTACTTCGATTCTTTATGAATTGCTATGTGAAATCAATATGCTGATTGAAATGATTTAAGTTGAACCATTTAATCTATGTTTTGGTACTTAGAATTTAATGTGTAAAATAAGTAATGTCTATAACAGCTTGAGAAGTGTAGATTGATATAAGTTACCCCGGGTTTATATATATTGTATGATTTTGTATTCCAAGTTAGATGGGTTTACTCACGCTGGTTTCCAGCCTGACCCGGGTGTTACTTTGATGTAATACTCGGGTCAGACCAAGTATTACAAATTTTCAGGTAAGGACGTTCTGTAGCTCAGGAGGTGGGCTGGATGGCAGGGACGTATGGAGAGTATCCACTATGATATTGTAATAATTGGACATGATTGTTTGTCCAATGTTTATGTACATGTATAACTCTGATGTATTTAATTGTAATTTAACAGATATAGTTTTCTTTGTATAACTGATTTTATTGATATTATATTTCGATCCGCTGCGAATGTGAGGATTTCTGTGTCTTGTTCTGTCTTCTTCTTCTTCTCTTCCTTCTTTTCACTAACTATCTGGAAATTTTGGGATCAGAATTTCCAGGTTGTTACATTTGGTATCAGAGCTAAAGGTTAAGCGAGAACCTTGGCTCTGGTGGGATTACTCATTAAAAATAGGGTAGGTGGTACCCTATAATGAGTTGAGTGTATAAATATGAGAGAGCGTACTTGTTATTTTCTTATATAAAGGTTTAAATGATTTCAAAAGTAAATGAATCTTATATAAGTAATAGATTATCTATTATATTAAGGAAATTGGTTGTAGTATTAATTAAATTAAAAGTAATAGTAAAAGTTAAGTGGTAATAGAATTACAACCAAATTGAAATTAAATTAAACACAAGTTTGAAATGGATTCAAACTGAAATTAAATCTTGAAAATTGGGAAAGGTTTCAGGATATGGATAATAATTGGAATTAATAAATAAGAGGGAGTCACTTAATGAAGTAACTAGAGGTAAGCAATTTAAGGGACAATTACTTAATGAAGGTAATTGAGAAATAAGTTAATTACCGAATGTGATTAATTAATGATGTAATTAATTTAAAGAAATAACAAATAATATTATTTAATGCATTTGAATGAAATGGTCCTATTTCAAACAAGAAATGTTTGGAAATTTTAAAAGAAATTTGTTTTGAATTAAAACCAAAGGTGGTTTAAAATTTTAAAGTATAACTTAGTATGTAAAAGAAATTAATATGTATATATGTGAATATACATAATATCAAAGGTGGTTTGAAATAAACTCTAAATATTGAGTTTTAAATTGGGAATGAGATGTGAATACCCGAAATGCTAAGTTTTTGAACTTAATAAGTGGGAAGATTATTTATGCGAAGTTTAAATTTTGAAATGGAAGTTCAAATTAGGTAAGGTTGACTGGATTAAGTGAATTGAGTTTAACTTGGGAAAGGTTAAAAAGTTGGAATGGTCAATCTAATTTGGAAATTTCAAGATGAAATTGGGATTTAACTTGGAAGAGTTAAATGGTTGATTGTAATTGAGAGTTTGAGTGATCTCAAATTGGGTTTGAGATCTAGAAACTTAAAATGAATGGATGTTTTAAAGTAAATTAGATAATATCATCCTATTGTTGTTAAAAATTTTTAAGTTGTGAATTGGAATTGTTTAAATGAACGAGAAATGGAGTATGGTAATCCATTGTTGGGAAAAGGGTAAATTGATTTAAAGGAATTAAATCTACATTAAAAGTATTAACTCGAATTTATATATAATTCGAGATGGTTTAAAATTTGAAATTCAAATTGAAATTAGTTCAAATTTAATTTGATTTGAATTAATTGAAATTGTGATTGAAGCTGTATGAATATAAGATTCAAATGGAAATTTGAATTGGGTTGATTTGAATAATTTGGAATTATAATTAAAATGTGAATAGTTTTAAATTCAAATGGAATTTGAATTTAATTTGGGAGGAAATCAAGAATAATTCAACTTGATGTGGAAATGGAGTTTGAAATTGGGATTAATTCAAACTAGAGTTGAAATGAATTGAAATTGGAACTAGTTCAATTGAAATTTATCTGAATTAGAAGAACTTGAGATCAAAGTTGAATAAAGTTGAATTTGAAGTGAAACTGAGGTTAATTCAACTTGATTTAGGGTTGAATCAATTTCAATGGAAATTGAAGTTATTTAAAATTGGAATTGGGTCAATTTAAATGAAAGTGGAAATTTAAATTGAATTGATGAGAATGGAGATTGGGAAGTGAGCAGTTTTGACTCTGGACTATTTTTAATATAAAATTTGTTTTAATATAAACCTATTTTTCCAAGCTATTCATTATATATACAACCTTTCTTTTAAAAGCCAAAACTATTTATTTTACAATTATTTTTGAAATTGTTTAACAATTTTCCAACTGTTTTATAAACTAATTACTATATTTCAACTATTTTACAAAACTAATTACTATATTACTATTATATTGCAATTATCTAAAATTTCTATAATTATTTAACTATTTTCTAACTATTTTACACCTATTTTACAAACTAGTAATTATTTTTCAACTACTTATCTATTTTTGATTTTTTCAAAACTATTTTCTAAATAAACTGGGCCGAGTTCAAACTACTATTGGTTAAATACCCAATCGTGATAAGAATAGAGGTGGTAATCCAAATGGATGGAAGCAATTGTGAGTAAGTGAATGAAAATTAAAGTGGATGTGAATAGAAAGAGAATTGATTTGGCTAATAACCAATAAAGATAAATACGTAGGGTGTACATATGTTATTCTATTCGCATAGTGATTTGATCCAGATTCGAGCACAGAATTTCGAGATAGTTATATCGATCCGAGTGGGTTTTTTTCACTCGATTTTCGACGGCGAACCTAGATATGGATTGTTGATTGGTTCTGGATGTTCTCTATCATAGTTATGACTATGCAAGGAGAATGACGGTTTCTGATCAAGAAACCAGATCTGAGTCCGCACTAGAAAGTTGGGTGGACATACTAGTTTGGAAGTGAAATTGGGTGATCGAGTGAGCGATCAGATTGGTATGGCGTACGAATGATATATGTACATCGTACGAATTTGAATGAAATTGATATTAAAAAGAGTAATAAAATTTGAATATTTGATTTTGAATAAACAAAGTTATATATCTTTGTTATATAAGATAAAACTCCCCTTGATGAATCTTTTACCGGAAGAAAATGGTTTTTGGAGGTGTTTGAAGTATAAAGGAGTTTTATACAAATTTTAGATGATCCAAGCTTTTAAAAATTATATATATCTGTATATATATATAAAGGATCTTATGAGGATTTTGGAAAAAGGTTTTTGGAACCTTTGGATTTGGAAATGCTTATGATTTTTGGGTAAAATCAATATGAGAATTTGAAAAGCCTAGTTTGAGAATTATCGATTTTGGAATAATCGATTTTGTGTAAAGGAGCTTTGTATGAGATCATACTAGGTGTATGATTTGAAGATACTATATGTGTAGAGTATAAAATGTTTTGATGATGGCTCTGGGGAAAAAGGCGCTTCCTTGAAATGAACTTCTCAGGAGTACCACCGGGTGGTGCTGCCTTGAGCCCCAAGAGGGGTTCTAAAGTTGATCCTGTGAGGAGTCCGGACAAAACTAGTTCCTGGGGATTATGAGTAGAGTATACCATAGCGAAAGTCGTGTGTGCCGCTGAGAGCCAACAGTTACATGGACTTTTGCTGCGATGGCAACGTAACCCAGGATGTAACTGCGATCTATGGTATAACATAGCGAAAGTCGTGTGTGCCGCTGAGAGCCAACAGTCTGCATTTGATTTTATATCGGTAGACTGCGACCTATGTAGGTGTGGAGGAGTTTCATTTCGACAGCGAAATCAGAGGCCGCTGAGAGCCTGCAGTTACATGGACTTTTGCTGTGACTACAACGTAACCCTGGGTGTAACTGTGATCTGTTGTGTGGGTTCCATGGCGTAATTAAGAGGCCGCTGAGAGCCTGTAGTTACATGGACTTTTGCTGTGACGGCAACGTAACCCTGGATGTAACTGTGACCATGGATGGGGGTGATGATTTCCAGAGCATTCTCACCAAAGATATATCCTCTATTTTCAAAAACTGTTTTCTATATTTTCAATAAAATCATTTTCAAAGTATTTTCACTGGATGTTAAAAACGAGTCTGCCAAGCACTTGTAGATTTTCAGTCTTACGCCTGATCAACGTATGACCAAATTTCTGTGAGAACGAGGACGGACTTATTGAAACATCGAGTTATAAAATGTATTTTCATAAAAACTATTTTATAATACTATATAGATTTTAAAAAGTGTTTTAAAATAATCAAAGAGAAATTTATCTAATTACAAGCATTTTAATAAATCTGGCTTCGTTCCTTTTCGAGGACGAAAAGATTCTAGGGGGGAGGAATGTGATAACCCAAATTTTGAGGCATTTGATAATTGGATAATTAACTAATTTTATCTGGTTAAACAAATAAACTTTGGTAATTAAAATTATATCTGGATGTATATAAATTGATTTGAGCTATAATAAATACTGATTTCTGAATGGATATTTTAAACAGTTGGAAATGATAAACCTTATAATAAAATAACAAAGATATAAATAGATATGCAAACTCTATGAGTTGGAAATTATAAGTACATAAGTGTGTGTGTGTATATATGTATATATATGTATGTATACCTATTGTAATTGGAAGCTTTGTTTTAATTTAATGTATATAAAAAAAAATCAAAATACGTAAGATCAATATTTATTAAATTTAAAAGTATGATAATTTAAATAGGATTTTAATAAAGAATCAAAAATCGTTTTCTTTTGTACTTGAAATTAAACATAACACATAAAATAAATATAAAGAGATATATTAATAAAAAACATAAGAAATATTTTTAAATAAAGGCTCTAAACATTTGTAAGAATTATGATACATGAGATTAACATTTGTAGCAAGTATAATACATATAATGACAAGTTTCATTAGCTTCTTTTTCTTTAATAATAATAATTCAAAAATAAAAATAAATAAACAAACAAAGATATACATATCATTAAAATTACTCTATTATCATTCTTCTTTTGCTCAAACAAAACATAGTAAACAAAGATCTGAAACCCAGATCAGTAATTAAACAAACATGCAAATCAAACTCCTTATATCAAGATCAAATACCTATAAACAAATTCTCAGTTCAAGCATGCAAACCATTTCCCTGTAATTCACTTAAAATTGCAAACTGGGAATTGGTATTGCATGCAAATCTGTCCATCTTCAAATCAATGCCTCTGCATTTTCAAAGCAACTTCATTTTTCAAGCACACAGGCTTTTAGAGAAGCATTTCAGTTTTTCTTTAAAAAAAAACAGAGAGTTCAAGTATAAGAAGGGCTGTTTTCAAAGGGATTCCTGTTTGCAAAGAGCTTTTCAAAAACAATTTGGGGGCTCTGTCTTTAAATTTAAACAGGTGAGTAACTTCGCTTTCCTTAAAGTAAAATTATGATTGCAAGTTATTGTTGTGAGTAATGCTGTATTGAGTATATTCATAAGTATGTTTGTGTATTTACAAGGTTGTTTTTCCTGGATGCATAGTATACATGTTGTTTTCCAGAGTACTCTCTGCCTATAGCTTCAGTTTTCTCAAGTTTTGATTTAAAAAAAACCACTTGATTTAGTCTCTGTTTAAAACTTAAGTTTCAAATGAAACTTGTTTATTCCATCAAATATTTAGTTTAAATTCATTTAATTTGAATAAGTTGAAATCATCATTGGGAATCAAGGAGGAAACTGAGCAAACTTAATATAAGTAAATTCAAAACATCTTAATTTATAAATTTAAGAATGTAAATTGTATTCTTATCCTAAAACATGATTTTGAACACTAAAATCATAATTTTTAATGTTGAGTTAAGGGTACATTGTTGGTTTAACCAGAAAAGGGAAATTGGGTGGATCTCTGGTGATTTAGTTGATCTGAGGTTTGGGAAATCTCTGTGATGATGGAGGAGTGAACCGTGTTAGATGCAAAAATGGTTGATGGTGATGAATTTTGGTGAGGAGTTTGCAGCAGAGGGATATTTCCTGTAACCCTAGTTTTCAACTAGGTTGATTATTTGGTCGGCAGGGCTTGTATAAGTGATCGAGTTGAATGAGTTTTTGGGGGTGATATCATGGTGGTTGATGAACATGTGGCCGGAGGCGCTGCTATTCCGGTGGTCGGCAGGGTGAGGACGAGGCATGTTCCAGGTTTTGTGGTGTTACCTGGTTTTTCTGTTCCAGGTTTCAGATAAGGACTTGAATTTGATTTCGAACTGTGGTGGTATGATTTGTTGGTCGTGTTGAGGCGAGGGGTTGGTCGCCGATGTGGGGAGGCCACCCGAGGTGGCAGAAGTCGGTCGGAGGCACGGTGCATGTGCACCGTGCAACTTTGGTTTCAGATGTTTGCCTGATGGAAGCACGAAAATAAGCTCGAGAATTACTCGAGTGATTACTGTGTTTGCTCGAAGAGGTTTGCTGGTGGACTCGAAGTTGGAAAGTGGGTGTCTCGGGTTTAAAGAGACATTACAGGTTTCAAACAAAACCTATACAATTAGTTTTATAAAATTTTAAAACAGAAGCTTATGAATGGAAGGAATGGATTAAACCTAGTTTTAAAACCAAGTTTGAAATTTAAATTCAAATTTGAGTTTAAATCACAGTTTTAAAATAAATTAAGTTTTTAAGCTTGAATTGTTAAATACTTTAAAATGACTAAGTAGTTTGAATTTTAAAAATAAAGTTTAAAAGCATAAGTAGAGTTTTAAAGATTAATCTGAATTCAAATATAATTCAAATTTTGAAATGAAGGAAGGTTTTTAAAATTTAAAATGTTTTAAACAATTTTGAATGTTTAAAAGCTAATTCAAATTGATTTGAATTTAAATCTGAATTGGTCTTGAATCTTTTTAAAAACTTCTTTATCAAATGAGAAATTCCTAAACTTGTGAAATGAAAGGTTTAAAAATGTTTTTTATAAACTTTGTTAAAAATGATTTGAATTCATTTATAAATCTTAAAGTTAAAATGAAATTTGAAAGTAAATTAAAAGTAAATTGTTTTAGAACTTTATAAATGATAACTTGATTAGTAACAAAGTTTGATTTTAAAAGTAAAATAGAATTTAAAGATTTGTAATTTATTAAATTTATAAGGAAGTTTAATTGATAATTAATTTATTTGACTAATTAATAATTTGGATTAATTAAACAAGTAATTAAGGTTTAAAATTAATTAATTATGATTAATTAATTAATTAAGAATAATTAATTAGTAGTTAAAATCTATTAATTAGAAACTTAATTAATAACTAGAGGTTAATTAATTAAGTAATGAAATAATTAAAGGTTAATTAATTAGATATTCAAGGTTAATTAATTTATAATTAATATTGATTAATATAAGTTAATTACTTAAGAAAAATAATTGAAGAATGGTTAATAGTTAATGAAGGTCATTAACTAAGGATGATTTAACAATTAATTAATGTGATTAATATTTAATAATTAATTAGATTAATTAATTGATGATAATCATTTGAGAATTGTGTAAATATAATTACTTAATGGAAGTAATTTAGAAATTAATTACTTAATGTAATTAATGGAGTTCAATGTGATTGGATTAAATTAATTAATTAAGTTTAATTAATTTTAGTCACTTGATGATTTGATAATAATTATTTAATGTAATTGATGAAGTATAATTACTTAGTAAAGTAATTAATGATAATTACTGGATGTAATTAGTGTAAGATGGAAATTGTGAAAGTAATTTGGTTTAAGTTATTTTGTATAATTAATCAAGGGATTAATTAGAGATAATTACAGAATAATCAATTTATTTGATGAAGTAATTAAAGTTAGTTAATTACTAATATTATCAATCAAGGGTTATTAATAATTATGGTAGCAATTAATTAATGAAATAATTAAAGGTTAATTACCGAATTGGGTTAAGGGTAATTAGTTGTGAAATTAATTAAGGGTTAATTACTTAAATATAATTAAAGGACAAATAGAACGATAATGGAAGTTTTGATTAATTGTTATTCCTAATATGTGGTTTGTGATGCTATATGTTGATTTAAACTGTGATGATGTGGTTATGTATTGTTGATGAATTATGTGACACCCTGTATTAAAAATTGAGTTGTATTTCACTTGAATAATTTAAGTTAAGATGATATTGGTTTCGAAGAGACCGGGGTCCGGTATCAGTAAGAACCCGAAACCACTTCGATTCTTTATGAATTGCTATGTGAAATCAATATGCTGATTGAAATGATTTAAGTTGAACCATTTAATCTAAGTTTTGGTACTTAGAATTTAATGTGTAAAATAAGTAATGTCTATAACAGCTTGAGAAGTGTAGATTGATGTAAGTTACCCCGGGTTTATATATATTGTATGCTTTTGTATTCCAAGTTAGATGGGTTTACTCACGCTGGTTTCCAGCCTGACCCGGGTGTTACTTTGATGTAATGCTCAGGTCAGACCGAGTATTACAGATTTTCAGGTAAGGACGTCTGGAGCTCAGGAGGTGGGCTGGATGGCAGGGACTTATGGAGAGTATCCACTATGATATTGTAATAATTGGACATGATTGTTTGTCCAATGTTTATGTACATGTATAACTCTGATGTATTTAATTGTAGTTTAACAGATATAGTTTTCTTTGTAAAACTGATTTTATTGATATTATATTTCGATCCGCTGCGAATGTGAGAATTTCTGTGTCTTGTTCTGTCTTCTTCTTCTTCTTCTCTTCCTTCTTTTCGCTAACTATCTGGAAATTTCGGGATTGGAATTTCTGGGTTGTTACAATTTTGGTTTCGAAAAATTTGTACTTTGAAAGTATTCTGAATTTTTTTAAAGGTGGATATATGTTTGAAATGTAAATGATAAACTATTTTGCTTTGAATATAGTTTTGAAATAAAAATGGTTTTGGTTTCGTAGTATAAACTATTTTGATTGAATAAATAGTTTTGAAATAAAATGGTTTTGGTTTCGAAGAATAACTATTTTGAAAGGGATATAATTTTGAAATGAAATGATTTGATTTTTGAAGTATAAACTATTTTGAAATGACCACGACATTATAATAACGATTAGTTGTTAAAGAGACTGGGATCGAAAGTTGTCATACTCTCTGCCAACTCCGAAAACCACTTTAACAACTGTGTACGTGGTGGAGATTCCAGAATGAAGCAGCATGGTGGCGACGTTCTTGAGGTATATATTACGTGGACCCAACTCCTGTGAGTTGGCATAAGGTGGCTAAAATAGGGGCGATCTCGGGCCAAAAGGGGTAGCTCCTCTGGTCGGACACATTCCTTCGATACTATACTCTTACTGGTGATTGATTAGGTGGCCATCCTCTGATTTTGATTGGGAGTGTGTTCTGAGGTAGGCGCATGTGGCTGCTGCGTTACCACCAGCCCGGGTGCGTAATTGGTATATCTACCCTGGCATTGCCTTGTGTGCCGTGTCACCTACCATACCGAGCGTTTACTATGAGTTTGTTTTTCTCCCGTAGCCCGTGTGGTATCCTCTGATAGTTTTTTTATCTGGAGATATCATGATATTGACTGGACTGCTGGGACTATTATGTGTGAAGGGTGATACGGGTAAGCCCAGAACGCTATTTTAAAGTAAGTTTATTTTACTGTGGACATTATTATAATAGCGCAATATTACTACATAGTAAATAGTTTAACGGATCCTTAAGGATGGGAGATCCCAAGCATCCTTTAAGTTACTGATGCATTTTGTTACTATTCAGAGTTGATTTACAGTTCATAAGTATTTATGTCCTGATTCGAGTGTTTTGTGTTTTGCTTTACGCTTGAGTCAGATTGAGTGAGTTAGTATTCAAGATTTACCTTCGGAGTTGGAGCTTTTCTTTAAGATCCAGCCATCTATTTTTCTTTCTGTATCCAGTAATTTCAGTGATGTATTCTGATTTGTACCTGATGTATCTTGTTACTCTTCTATTGTATCTTGTTTAACTCTGATGTATCTTATTTTTACATAGTAGCTGAATGAACTACTATCTCTTTTATTTCCGCTGCATTATTATTTACTCTGTGTCTGTGATCTGTGATTATGTATTTTCTGTATACTCTGAGATTTGCCAAATTTTATTTACAACGCGACACTTTGAGCAATTCAAGTCCGACATGTGCGGATGCGAATGGTTGAAAATATCGGGTTGTTACACTTGGTATCAGACCTTTGGCAGCTCTAGGGAAAACTCAACATGTACGGTAAATGATTTACATAATCACTTTCATTCGAGTTTAAATCTCTTCCTTTTGACTCGATTCCTTTGAATTTTGGAACATTCCCCGCGGTTCCAAAATTCCATTCAGGTCCCTCACTATTCATCTTCTTTTGATTCTAGAGTATCTCATAACTCCACTTCGAATGATCTTTATAATGAGACGGCGAACTCGCCAGTCTCAAAGTGATTAGAAAAGAGGTGAAACTCCTTTACAACAGCATCGATTCACCAAAAGATTTTATATCCTCGATTTAGATGCTAGAATCTCTTATTATCCTAAAACTCTATCTCTTGAGATCGAATGTTGATTTACCCCAGAAATCCACATCGATCTTATTCTTTAAGTCACGGTTGACCAGGCTAAGGTTGCCCGCGATTAATTTAATCTTATCCATCTTCCTATTCTATTATATAACCATCTTATCTTTGTTTCCAACTTATCTTGAAATCATTCTTGAAGTGTATTTGTAAATCTATATTTAAAATGTTTTATATATTGTGTTATTTGAGTTGTTGATGTTGGTTTGGGTTTCCGATCGATTCGTCTGATCAACGCTATCGATAGGATTTTCAAAACACTTGAATAGAGCAAATTGACACAATATTTTTTTAAAATTTAGTAATGCAACAAATTTTTAATTATACTATAATAATTTTCTGGATTTTATTGGATTGGTTGTTAAGAAATAATATTTGATTTTATATATCATTATCTTTTGTTTTATATATAAATAATTGAACTATAAACATGGTTATAAATTTATTTGGAAATTTAAAATGAATTTAAACAAAAATTTGAGAATTTAATTTCCGATGGATTTCAAACCTTGTATTTAAAGTTTTAAAGGATATATTATTTAAAGTATTTTCGAATAGAAATTTGTTTCCAAAGAATTTTAAAATTAGTACTCTTCTCGTTGTCGCTGGGAAATAATTTCGGTGATGACTGCAGCATCATCGATATTCATTTTTGAGTTTCGAAGTGAAGAGACCGTTATGTAGTCTTGCTACAGTTTTGTTTTGGGAAATTTAATTGATTTGAATTCCTAAAATAGACTGGATTTATAACATATGCTAACATATGATTTAAATTTGAATGGATATATATATAGTATATATGCATTTATTTATCTCTAAATAGTTTGGAATTTATCGAAAATTTAATTCCTAAATTGTATCTTGAAAGAAAATTTTTAGTGTAATTTCAAGATTTGGATAAATATTCAAGTTTGAAATGATTGAATTGGAATGTTTTATTTGTATAATACACAATTTCATTCCAATATAAATTACATTAATTTTCAAAAGTTGAATATGTAATTGGATAATATACAATATAAGAAAAAGATTTTATAAATAAAATTTGATTGGTTATAATAAATGTTATACGCTTAAATTTTAGTTATAAAAATGATTAACAGTGGTAAATAAAGAAAAGGTAATGGAAAAATTTACAATATAAAATGATGATAAAAGAACTAAGAATAAATTAAAAAAGTTATAATAAGTATAAATATATTTAACATGGGTGATAAGATATATTGAGAGAAATAAACTTAATTTTAATTAGAAATGAAGAAGAACTAAATTTTATTTGGTATATTTTGATTATAATAATTTTTTTTCTTCAAATATATGATTTTAGGGATCTGTTAATTTAAGATAATTGGATAATGAGATAATGAGATAATGAAATTGGAGATGATAAAGATTTATTTAACTTATGTAAAATTAATTTCCAATTTAAGTTGAAATTTTTAGGGTTTTTAATTTATTATCTTATTTTGTTTTTCAAACTATCTTTTGGTTGTCTTTATTCTCGTATCTTGCTACAGAAGGGAAAGCTATTGCTTATACCTATCTGTTTAGAAATCTTTCTATAACTTTTGGTACTCATTTTGAATCTGGGCACTGCTTGCTATCCACAAACCATCGGTCAAATGGAAAGGGTGAATCAGATTCTAGAAGAGATTTTCATGCTTGTATTCTTGATTATGGAGGATCTTGAGAAGATCCTCTCCACCTTGTTATACTTACCTATAACAACAATTATCAGGTATAATTTCAGTCTTCTTGTCACCCTGTCCTAATCTTATTTCATTCTATCTTTATCCGTGCTTTCCCATACCTCATTCCTTTTCGGGGACGAAAATTTTGAGTGGGGGAGAGTGTAACAACCCTGTATTTTCTGATTATTGTAATTGTATATTTTAATTATTTTAATTTAAATTCCAAATTTAAAAACTTTATTTTATTTATTAAAATGAATAAGTTTTGTTATTTTAAATATAAATTTTGATTTGTATGTGAATTATAATTTCAAACATGAATAAATAAAATATTTTTCAGAAATGTGAATTTTGGTCAATTTGGTCAAACTTTGACTTTTAAATTTAAATTTTAAATATTTGAATTTTTGAATTTTATCTTATTATGAAAATAGATAAAATTTCAAGAATACCGCTTTTCGTTTTTGATGAAATTCGATTTATATTGTGGAAGTTATGCTTTTTCTAATATTGTATGTACATTGTTTTATTTAACAAAATTGTTTATTTTAATTTATATAAATGATATTTTTGTTTGTCAAATCTTGTTCTAAGTTGTGTAATATGTCATGTTATGAATATATTTTGGTTTTAAAACATTTTTAAAGGGTAATTGACATTTTCCAGTATCAGTTGTATATTTGTTTACAATTTCTAATTTCCAGCTTCAATTAATTAAAGTAATTCTTTATTTATCTTTATATTTTTCTTAAGATCTTGTTTTATTCTCATATCCACTTTATTTTTTTTCTCATTTATTTTATTTATTTGACATTTTATTTGTTTTAAAGTGAAATAGAAATTTTATAAGGCTAGTGATATTCTATTTGTAATTTTTTAGTCCTGTTTTGAATTTTTAAACAATTTCTTTAGTTATTTTTCTATTTTATCTAAATTTAATTATTTATTTCATTTTAAAAATGTTTTAAAAATCATTTTATTTCAAATTTTTTTAAGAATAGTTTTAAAATGAAGTAAACAATTTTCCAAAGTCAATGGTGATTTATTTGTAATTTATGGACACTGTTTTGGATTTTTAAGCAATTTCTTTTATTCTTTTTATTTTTTATTTAAATTTAATTATTTATTTTCATATTATTTCACTTTGTTTCGGTTTTTAAGAGTATTTTCTGAATTATTTTTGTTTTATTTTTTTTAAAAAGAATGGAAATTTAAAAGGCCAAAACCTTTTCATATGCCATGACTTTTCACATCTCTTTTGTCTTTTCACTTTCCAATTGTCATTTGCATTGAATAGCCGACCATACTTCTTTCTCATAGCCATACATATTTTTTTCATTTTCACGTGAGAAAGTTTTCTCCCTCCCCAAACCCACGGCTATGGAAGAAAAAGGAAAAAAATATATTGCTTCTCTCCTTTTTTTCTCTCTTTTTTCTCCTCTCTTTCATTGATTTTTAGCCTTGTTTTCTCCTAGATTTGCTTGGCCATGGATCACTCCATCACCACATCACCACCACCTCCACTATACTTGGCATCTCCTCCTCCTAATCCACTAACCATTATAGGCCACGGCCTTCCCAAGGTTGCAAATTCCTCAAACTAATACAAGCATCACTTGAAAACTAGCCTAGCCAAACCCTTAAGGCCATAGCCTTCATTTTTCACCTAAACCACCTCCATGGCCGCCGCCTCCAGTCCCTCCACCACCTCTGGCCACCACTCCAGCCACCACCTGACCATCCCCTTGCACGACCAAGCCCAAGCCATGGCAGGCCGAACATATAGTTGCACAAAAAATCCACTTAATTGCCTTGACTTTTGTATTCTCATGTCACAACTTCCACTCCTTCATATCCAAGTTAGGACGAGCCATATGAACCCATATTGACCCAAACCTGAGCCATGTTGGCATCTAGGCCGAGCCTAGTGTGATGAGGACAAGCCCATTTGATCATGTGACAAGCTTTGTTGTCGTGGTCAGGCACTTTCGTGTTAAAGCTGGGTAATGTTCTTTGTTGATTTAAAATTTCCATTTCGTTTCAATTCATATTTGTATTGTATGCATATGTTTATGTGGTCTTGATTATTTGTTGTATACAAGATCATTATTAAGGTCTCCATTCATTCAATTCAAATCGTGCTTTTCGTGCCTTCTGGAATCATTTTGTGTGTCATAGTGGTCTTCAGCTTGAAAAGGCGAGTCTTTCTCACTCTGACATTTATACTTATGAAATAGTGAATTGATGACAAGTGTTTAGTAATATAAAATGTTTATGCAAGTTAATGATGATCATATGATATGCTATGCCATGTTATTACCATGTTAAAACTGTTAATTATCACCTGACATCTGATAAATGACATTATATTATGACATTGACATTGTTTATATTGTTTATGCATATATTCACACTGCAAGTTCCCTGTTAGAATAGAATCACTATGGGTTGAAATGATACATATCCGAATGGACTTTAGAATAGGGAAAAATCGTTATGGGCTGAAATGATAGGCCTGAGCGATTTTTACTGTATTTTATTTGACTTGGGATTGCGGGTTTGAAATGATAGAACCCGGGTTTTCTTTGTAAACTGCGGATTGAAATGATATATATCCGTATCACTTGACCTAGGTTAGAAAATTATATACAGACCCCATGGTATATTTTTAAATGCTTTTATTAAAATATGTATTTTTAAAAGTATGAAATTTTGATTTAAAAATATATATTTTATGGTTTTAAGAAAATTAAATATTAAGTCTTGAAATTGTGAATTTAAGTACGTAAATTTGAAGTAATTATGATTTTTGACTTTAAATTTTATTTTAAAATGTAAATAAATAATGGAAATTAAATTTAAAGTTTTGTAATGATATTTGAAGTAAAATGTAAAGTTTTATTAAATTTATAAGTTAATAAACAGTGAATTTTGACTTAATAAATGAATGGAGTTTTTAAATTGAATATTTGATCTTAAAATTTTATTATGTTAAATCATATGTTAAAATGATTTTAGATGTGAAATTTTAAAGTCTAGAAATATAATTTTTAAATTATTAATAAAAATTTGGAGTTTTATTATTATTTTTGAAAAGCTAAAATGAAATCTGGAATTTTATAGCATTTTCAAAATGCTGTAGTCTTTTGGCAGCATTTTTAAATGCTGTTGTTTTGAATCTAACAATGTTTGAAATAACTAAATATTTATTACGGCATCTTATAAATGCCGTTACTCTTGAACTAAACCATTTTGGAAACTATAAGCTACGATAGCACTTTATAAATGCTGTCGTTGCTATATTTTGACAATTTTTGAAATGTTATAGATTTTAACTCTGTTTGAGTTATATTTTAAAGTGTTAAATGATTTAACTTCTGGAAATTGATTAATTTTGAAATTTAAGAAGTTTTGAATATATTTTAATATTTAAATTTGAATTTTTAAGGAATTTAAATTTGAATTTGAATTTAAATAGGGTTTACTTGATTATGTGTTAAATGGAATGAAATGTAATGAGATAAATGAATTTTTGAATGGAATTTTTAATTTATTTTGTAATGATACTTGAAATAATAAATGAATGACTTATTTGATTTAAAAATGTTATTTAAATTTGAGTATTCGAATTTGAATTCAAATAATGATTTAATAATGAAGTTTTGAAAGGATATGATGTTTTAATGATTTTGAAATGGTTTGGAAATGATTTGATCTTTATTTTAATAAAGAATGTGAATGTGGAATGATATTTGATTTTGATTTATTTGATAAAGGAATATTTGAAGTTTATATTTGTATGAAAAGATATTTGGTTTAATTGTAATTTAAGTTTATTTAAATAATATTGGATTTATGAAATGAATATTTCAAAACTAAATAATAATGAAATTAAATTTGAGATATGAATATATGGAATTATAAAGTTTAGTTTTGAAATGTGGGATATTAAAGTTTGAAAATATATTAAAATTGGATAGTTTATTTTGTAGATCAAATCTATATTTGAAATTTATAAGATTTGAAATGTTTTGTTAGAAAACTAAATTGAATTGAAACTGATGATTTGAATTGATTAAATTGGAAATTTGAAATTTTGGTTTAATGGAATAAATTTGTAAAATGTAAAGAATTAAAGGATGATTTCAAATGTATGATTTCAGAATGTTATGATTTTCAAAGTGTAACGATTTCAAGTATTTAGGTTTTGAAAAAGTTATACTTTGAAAGTATTATGAATTGTTTTAAAGGTGAATATATGTTTGAAGTGGACATGATAAATTATTTTGATTTGAATATAGTTTTGAAATAAAATGGTTTTGGTTTCGAAGTATAACTATTTTGAAAGGGATATAATTTTGAAATGAAATGATTTGATTTTTTAAGTATAAACTATTTTGAAATGACCACGACGTTATAGTAACGATTAGTTGTTAACGAGACCAGGAACGGAAGTTGTCATACTCTCTGCCAACTCCAAAAACCACTTTAACAACTGTGTAGGTGGTGGAGATTCCAGAATGAAGTAGCATGGTGGTGACGTTCTTGAGGTATATTATGTGGACCCAACTCCCATGAGTTGTCATAAGGTGGCTAAAACAGGAGTGATCTCGGGCCAAAAGGGGTAGCTCCTCTAGTCGGACACATTCCTTCAATACTATACTCTTACTGGTGATTGATTAGCTGGCCATCCTCCATTTTGATTGGGAGTGTGTTCCGAGGTGGACGTATGTGGCTGTTGCGTTACCACCAGCCCGAGTGCGTAATTGATATATCTACCCTGGCATTGCCTTGTGTGCCGTGTCACCTACCGTACCGAGCCTTTACTACGAGTTTGTTTTTCTCCCGTAGCCCGTGTGGTATCCTCTGATAGTTTCCCGACCTAGAGATATTATGATATTGGATGGACTACTGGGACTATTATTTGTGAAGGATGATATGCGTAAGCCCGGAACGCTATTTTAAAGTAAGTTTATTTACTGTAGACATTGTTATAATAGCGCAATATTACTACATAGTAAATAGTTTAACAGATCCTTAAAGGATGGGCGATCCCAAGCATCCTTTAAGTTACTGATGCATTCTGTTACTATTCACTTGAGTTGATTTACAGTTCATAAGTATTTATGTCCTGACTCGAGTGTTTTGTGTTTTGCTTTACGCTCGAGTCAGATTGAGTGAGTTAGCATTCAAGATTCACCTTCGGAGTTGGAGCTTTTCTTGAAGATCCAGCCATCTATTTTGCTTTCTGTATCCAGTGATTTCAGTGATGTATTCTGATTTGTACCTGATGTATCTTGTTACTCTTCTGTTGCATCTTGTTTAACTCTGATGTATCTTATTTTTATATAGTAGCTTCATGAACTACTATCTCATTTATTTCCGCTGCATTATTATTTACTCTGTATCTGTGATTGATGTGCACGTGAATGTGCATATTTTTAACACCATATTTATTCTATTTAAATTAAATAAATGATCATATTGGGTATTTTAACTTGTTTTAACCAAAATTCATATTAATTCCAAATTTTCACATATTCATCTTCATATAGGGGCAAAACGGTCATTTAAGTGCATATATTTCTTTGAGAAAAATTGATTGGAAATTTATATATATTTTTGTAGGAAAATGGTCTCAAATAGGAGTGGTTTCATGAAAGAATATGCATGCACAAAGAATATAAAGGAATGAAGATGGAAATAATTCAAAGTGAAGATCATGGAGGACCCCACCTACCCACTACCTTGATGTACAAGTGAAAGGCTAATGCACATGCTTATGGAATTAATGGCTTCATGTACACTTAAATAATGATTAGTAGAAGCTAATGATTACTTGGCCTCCATACTTTCTCAAGGGTAGTTTGGTCATTCCCCAAATTATGGATTAGGGTTTCATGCATGTATAAATAACCCATTATGTTTCATGTAACACCTCTTCTCTTAGTCTCTCTTAGGCCCCCTTCTCTTTAGTTTAGTTTAGATCAAATAAAAGAAAGCTCTCTTACTCTTTTCATGGCTACTTAGCCATTTTTATTTTATGTAATTTTCTTTTCTTTTTATGCAATGTTAATTAGTGTTTCCTTTTATTTACATGTTCATTTCCTTTCATGCTAGTAGTGTAGATTTACTTTTATGCAAGTAGAATAGTTTTCTTTTTCATTTGCTTTCATTTTTCTTTCTTTTTTTTTGCTTTCATGTTGTTGTTACATTTGTTCATATGATGACAAATATGAGAGGCTAAACCCCTTCAATTTAGGGGTAATGAAGCTCTCTAATTAATGTAGCTTCAACATTTTGTTAATTCATGCTCTCTTTTTGTGCTTAATGGCATTGATAGAATTGGTTTAATTGTTGTTTTTGTTTTGAATTTGATAGCCTATATTGCTGACACCAAATTGGCTATGCTTAAACAATCACTAACACAAATGCTCTTCATCAAAATATGATTATGGCATAAGAAAGTGATTTGAAATTAAAATTTGATGGTCTATGTTTCTAACCAATAGTTAATAGGCCATACTTAAAATAAATTCCATTCTCATTTTCTTTGTCAAGTTTCATGAAAGTTAGTAAGTGTTTTAAGGGGTGTGTTATAGTTTGATGGCTTATGTTGGCTAATCAATAGCTCAAATATGTCATACTTATGATAGACACATCAATTAAAACACTAATGATCATAAAAGAGAGATCATGATTTCATGTGTTGAACTACATGATCTAGAGAGTGGATTTATTCTCTAAATTGTCATTTAACTCTCATATTTGCATTTCTTTTCTTTTTATTAGTTAGTTCATTTTTTCATTTTCTAGCTTAAACACACTCTCGACTTTGGTATAATTTGATTGAGTAGGAAATTTAAATCAACAATTCTCTGTGAATCGACCCGTATTCGCCGCGTGCTACATTCGTACACCGTGCGCTTGCGGTTATTTTTATTTCAAAATTCGTCCGACGGTTTTCTAAACCGATAGAATTTCCGTCGAAGAACAAGTTTTTGGCGCCGTTGCCGGGGAATTGTTTTGATTTTGATTTTCTATTCTTCGAATTATTTTTCTTTGATTTTTGTGTGTTTATTATTTTGTGTGTGTTTTTTATTTTGTGTGTGTTTGCGATTAAAAAAAATTGTGTTTGTTTGTTGTGTGTTGTTGTTCTTGTGCATTGTTCGTTTACAATTAGCATTTGCATTTTTAGTTTCTATATAAAAAAAATACACAAGTTCATTTCAAAAAAAAGAAATTCCATTTCATTTTTCATATCATTTTCAATTCTCACCTGTACAACTTTCATTGCATTACACTCTCGGTTACACTGTTCTGTTACAATTTCATTTCTGTTTGTTCAACTGAACATTCTCTATTACAACACTCTCTGCTTGTACCATTCCTCTGCCTATAACACCACTCTCCCACTCATATACACATACATTTATCCCGACCAGACAATACATTCATCATAACTTCATACCAAACTGTCACCAGAACCACCTACTCCGACCACATACAGATTAGACCACAAACCGCTACCATAGTGCAGTTCGAAATCACCACCCACCTGAAACTGTGACTATTACATATCACAGTGCACTTCTACAACCACAAACACCATTTGACACACCACTTTCATAGAATTCAAGGCACACAGACTCACATACTTCAATCATCCCCTGCAAACTCTTCTGCAAACACCTCCCAATCAACTTTGCACTTCATCCTCCTTCAACCCTGAAACATCCACCAACATACTTCTACCCGACATCACAATTCATCATCCAAAATCTCTCTTGTACAACTGTAGCAACATTAGAGTTCCTCCCCTATTGTCATTGATTTCCTATAATTACTCCCATATTTTCCTCTGCCTCCTCCCCTTACAACTTGCGGTCATCACTTCATCTTCCAGTCATCACCCACGTTCGACATCCCCTTAACTGACCAAACACTCATTCACTGACCCCAAACTTCACTTCATACAACACGCTACCCCTCTGCGTTCAGCCAACAACTACTCACCATTGTTCAACTGCAACCCCGCATTACCCTTTCAAACTACTCATCCACTTTGCACTGCCTTTCGCGTTGTTTCATATAAGATTCAAACAACAAATACCATCTACCTTGCACAGCCATACCATCCCCTGCCTTCACAACATCACCATTACAAGAACTGCTATTGAAAAATTCCTCCAACCATCAGCCTGATCAGTTGCAACAACATTCTGAAACGTACATCATTTCATCCCAAAACTGTCACTCGCAAAATCCCACTGCATCCTCACCACCAGTCAAAACTGCCACATTTTCTGCCTCAAACTCTCATCACATCCTCAAGAAGAAAAAAAACCATCAAACTTCATCACTACCTTCACTCCTCTGCGCACAGTCTTCAGTTCATCGACAGTTACCCACCCTACCTTCAACGATACTGCTGCAGCTAGCATAACTCAAACTTCCATACATTCATAGCATACACATATTCAACCCTGACCATAAATACATACATCTCAACTAAACACCCAAACCACATCATTCATCATTTCAAAAATCACCCTCTACCATACAAAACAAACCATCACTTGAATCTCCTCACACTTGCCAACACAACATTGCTCAAGTCGCCAATCAACAGTTGCACACCTCTGCTCAACCACACAGACCAACCAACAGCAACGACTACTGCTGAGACAACTTGCTTTTTCTTTCACTAAACCACCCTCGACACCTGAAGCACTACTGAGCATCTCCACCCACCGAAACTCTACTGAGCACTTCCAAAGCACTACTGAGCTTCATATAATTCATTTGCCTCTTCAACTGTCATTGCTCACCAAAACAACACTTCATTGCACATATCAATTCCATTTCGAACAGCAAACATCCTCTGTTCTCTGCCTCATTTCTCAAATCGTTCGACATCGAACGAGAACACTCACTGCATCTCAACCTCAAGATCCCCAAATTCCGACCTCCACCAAATCGATACGCCAATCCATCGCAACAAATTCCATCACGACACTCGAATTCGAAGCCACCGCAAACCCATTCAAACATCCCAATCGAAATCGCCACTACCTTCGAATCATTCCTTCAATCAGAACATCCGCGAACACAGCCTTCGAACCACTCTACACATCCGTGAACCAGTGATTTGAGAAGTTCGCAGTTATTATTATTACTATTTCTTGAATTTGCGTTTCCTGGTTAATTGAAAAATTTGAGTAATTATATGTGAATTAAAAGAAAGACTGATTATCTTTGTGGATGGTGGGTTTATATTTGGGCCGGGTTTGGGTGTGACGGTGTTCAAAAAAAAAGGAGGGGTTTTTTGTTGTATAAATTTTTTTTCTTTATAAAAATTAAAAAAGAAAGAGTGGAATGGTCTTGTTAATAAAAAAATAGAACTGAAGTGGCTGTGGTTTGATTGTGAGTTTATTTGGGGAATTCATCTGTTTGGTGTTTAGTTTAGTTTTTGTTTTTTGTTTTTTAAGTTTGTTTTAGGTGCTTTATTTAAAGCATTTGTTTTGAGTTGAATGTGTTGTTTTAATTTCGTTTGAGGGTTAATGATTTTCGTTTCTCAAAAAGAAATTGTGTGTATATATTTATCTTGTTTTTAATTTCAGGTTGCAAAAGCAGAAAAGGAAAGGAGCCGCTTGCTAAAAATAATTGCTTCGCTCTGCTTCAAAAAAAAACTGTTTGCTTGTTTACCTATTGTTTTATTAGCTTTGCATTGTTGGTTGCTTGCATTTTCATTTTTATAAATAAAAAAAAGAATTCAAAAAAAAAATCCATCATAGTTGTATTGTTAATGCACGTTTAATTTTGGCCTTGCATTTCATTTAGATCTTAATTAATAATAACGGTTAGACATCTATAAATCTTAATTGTATATTGACAAGTTGTCTTCTTTGAACAATTTAATTTCTTGGTGTCTAGGCTACGGCAGAGTAATAACTATTTATAAATATTACGGTGATTCGTAAATATTATAGCGGTTATTCCTCTGAAGGTACTTAAACCTTCGGCTCCATTGCTACGCTGATTCGTGGTGCACCGATAAATCCTGTCCGTTACCTGGCCGAGAACTATCTTGTTGATTTAAGACAATCTGTGATTATACAATTTTGGGTTAACTTAGGATAAATTATTTGAAATTAACCTTGCATTCATTTAGTTGCATTAGTTCATGCATATTTATTAAGAAAAAAACAAAAAAAAATTTCAAAATCCAAAATTAAAAAAAATTGTAAATATTTCTCAACTTATTTTTTTTCCTTTTCCTTTTGAAATTTTCAAATCAAAATTCCAAAAATCCAAAAAAAATTATAATCAAAAATAAAAAGAAAAAATCATTTCAAAAAAAATAAAAACCCAAAAAACAAAACAAAAATCAATTTCCCTTTTGAAAAATAAATTTTATTTGTATATATTTTTCCTTTATAAAAAAACCCAAAACATTCTTCAAAATGTCCGAATTTCCATATTCACATGAATTTTGTGATAGTTGCGAAAATCAATATAATCCATATAATTTCACTTCGAATTCTTATGGATATTTTAACAACTATTGTTTAAATGATTCAAATTTTGAACCACAAAATTTTCAAAATGATAACCAACATTCAAATCTTGAAAATAACATTTCATCTTTACTTGAAATCGCTACACAACAAAATCAAATGATAAATGAGTTGTATAATTCATATTTTTGCGATAACTCGAATCAAAGTTTTCAAAATAATCAAAATTTGAATTCTCTTCAAAATTCAAATGATTTCGAGTATAACCCATGCAAATTCAATTTCGAGCTTCAAAATGAATTTCAAAATAAAGATGAAAATGTGAACCAATTTTCAAATAATTTTGGCAGTGGAAATAGTTCCAATAAAGATACGATTGAAAACTTTGGTTATCAACAAATTCAAAATGAATATTTTCAAATTAACAATCATGAATTTGATTTTGTTGACCAAATGGAAAAAAATAACGGGGATTTATTACTTGAAAAATACAAAACTTTTCGTGAAAATCATAATCAAATGTCAACATGCGAAGAATCAAATAATAATCTACCGTTTATCGAACTTGACAATTCTTGTTCTCAATGAGTCCAAATTGAAAATTTTCAAGTTCATAATTACAAATTTGACTTTGTTGAGCAAATGAATGAAATTTACGAAGACCACACAAATTTTTGTTTGAAACATATATGAAACAATGTGAAAAACAAAATCAAATTCCAACGTGTGATGAGTCAAATAATATTCCATCTTTTACCCAAATCGACGATTTTCAAACAACAACTTTTGAAAGTGAAAATGAGAATCTTAATAAAGTTGTTGACAATTGAGTTGGATTTCAATTCTTTTGAGGGTGTGGAAACAAATTTAAAATTCAATCTTCCTTTTCTCGATTTTGAAAGTTTGAATACAACAACTTTGGACATTGAAAATGATATATGCAATGAAGTCGTTGATAATCCAACAAAGGAAGATGAATTTAACGAATACGATTTCTTTGGACTTTGTGAAAACGAGTTGCCGAATTCTGAAGGGGAAAATTTAAAACACCATTTTGATTTTGAAATCAATAATTTCGAAAAATTTGTAAACGATGAATTTGAATTTCAAAATGGTGAAAATAAACTTGAATTTCAACCAATTGTTTTATCAACCCCGAAAATCATCGAAAATAAAACAACTCATACAATTTTTAATAAAACGACATTCGTTTTTCCAAATCAACATGCAACTTCGAAATCTTTTACGGTTTGGTTTTCTCCGTTTGAGCTGTGTCTCGCATATTTGGCAAGACAAATGAATCATTTTTTGGAAGACCGGTTCATTTACTCTTTAACGACATACTTTTTGAGGTCTTGTAAATAATCAATTTTTTCATTTTGATTTAAATAATGGTTATGTTTTTATTTTTCTCCTTCCACTTGGGTTGACTATGGGGACACAGTCATAATCAAGTGTGGGGGAAGACTCATCTTCATTTTTTTGTCCATTTTTCATGGTTTATTTTTGCTTTAAAATATCAAAAAAAGTAAAAAAAATTCCCAAAAACAAATTTTCTTTTGATTTATTTTTAAAAGAAACACTATAAGATAAATATATGGTTTTGGTTTATTAAATTGAAATTTTTGAAAATTTATTTGTCCTAACAAAAATAAAAATGAATTTTATTACAAATAATAATGGTTTAACTAGTATATAGGAAGATTCATACGTGTTAAATATGAAGTACATCCTAATTGAAAATCTTTGTTTTAAAAAGTGGTTGATTTAAAGTAAAAGATATAACATTTTTTTTGTCTTCTAAGTTAAATGGTGCTAAGATAATTTTGCAAAACTCTCTCTCCCTCTTAAAAAAGATATAAAAATAAAAATAATAACATCCAAGTATTCACTCTCATTTAAAAGTCCTCACGGTTATGCATGGGTGAATTACTTGGAACCTTTGATATGTGCTTTCATACTCATTTAAAAGTCCTCACGGTTATGCATGTATGGAACGCATGTAAAAAAAAGACTTCATAAAAACCACCTATGGTCGATAGGTGTATGCATGAAAGTGTGTGCACTCACCATGCTCTTTACTCCCCTCACATATGCCCGAAAGGCAGTGCATGGGTGGTATATCTGGCCTCAGTTTACCTGAGCTAGGTGTGTAATTTTTCTTGCAAATAATGAGAGAGCAAGCAACTGAAATCATAGCACTATTTTTACTTAGTTGATTTGATTTGTTATTGAAAAGAAATGAAAATACCACTTTGATAAACTTTGATAACCAACTAAGGATCCATTTTATAATTACACTTTGTTATCAACCGAAACAACAAGTTAAACTATTGTCTATTTGTTATGATAACTTGATTTTTGTTGGAAATTTACAAGTAAATGACTTAAATTTTCAAGATAATGACCAAAACCAATATTTAACTTATTTGTGTCGATTCAAAAATAAATCCTTAATTTTGTAAATATTTCAAAAACTTGCGTTCATCTCTTTGTAAATAAATCTTGCATTTTATAAATATTTTCATCCTGCATTTGGATTTTGTGGGTAGTATCCGCTGAAAACCCTCACAAGACAACATTCGCCCTACTGGGGACACCCAGAGGTTTAACGGCTTGTTGCATACGCTCGATGCAATCGTGCTCCCTACGAAAACGGATTTATCTTAGTTTTTCTTTATTCGAGGACGAATAAAAAGATAAGTGTGGGGGTATTTGATGTGCATGTAAATGTGCATATTTTTACCACCATATTTATTCTATTTAAATTAAATAAATGATCATATTGAGTATTTTAATTTGTTTTAACCAAAATTCATATTAATTCCAAATTTTCACATATTCATCTTCATATAGGGGCAAAATGGTCATTTAAGTGCATATATTTCTTTGAGAAAAATAGGAAATTTATATATATTTTTATAGGAAAATGGTCTTAAATAGGAGTGGTTTCATGAAGGAATATACATGCACAAAGAATATAAAGGAATGAAGATGGAATATATTCAAAGTGAAGATCATGGAGGACCCCACCTACCCACTACCTTGATGTACAAGTTAAAGGCTAATGCACATGCTTATGGAATTAATGGCTTCATGTACACTTAAATAATGATTAGTAGAAGCTAATGATTACTTGGCCTCCATACTTTCTCAAGGGTAGTTTGGTCATTCCCCAAATTATGGATTAGGGTTTCATGCATGTATAAATAACCCATTATGTTTCATGTAACACCTCTTCTCTTAGTCTCTCTTAGGCCCCCTTCTCTTTAGTTTAGTTTAGATCAAATAAAAGAAAGCTCTCTTACTCTTTTCATGGCTACTTAGCCATTTTTATTTTATGTAATTTTCTTTTCTTTTTATGCAATGTTAATTAGTGTTTCCTTTTATTTACATGTTCATTTCCTTTCATGCTAGTAGTGTAGATTTACTTTTATGCAAGTAGAATAGTTTTCTTTTTCATTTGCTTTCATTTTTTTTTTCATGTTGTTGCTACATTTGTTCATATTATGACAAATATGAGAGGCTAAACCCCTTCAATTTAGAGGTAATGAAGCTCTCTAATTAATGTAGCTTCTACATTTTGTTAATTCATGCTCTCTTTTTGTGCTTAATGGCATTGATAGAATTGGTTTAATTGTTGTTTTTGTTTTGAATTTGATAGCCTATATTGTTGACACCAAATAGGATATGTTTAAACAATCACTAACACAAATGCCTCTTCATCAAAATATGATTATGGCATAAGAAAGTGATTTGAAATTAAAATTTGATGGTCTATGTTTCTAACCAATAGTGAATAGGCCATACTTAAAATAGATTTCATTCTCATTTTCTTTGTCAAGTTTCATGAAAGTTAGTAAGTGTTTTAAGGGGTGTGTTATAGTTTGATGGTTTATGTTGGCTAATCAATAGCTAAAATATGTCATACTTATGATAAACACATCAATTAAAACACTAATGACCATAAAAGAGAGATCATGATTTCATGTGTTGAACTACATGATCTAGAGAGTGGATTTATTCTCTAAATTGTCATTTAACTCTCATATTTGCATTTCTGTTCTTTTTGTTAGTTAGTTCATTTTCTCATTTTCTAGCTTAAACACACGCTCGACTTTGGTATAATTTGATTGAGTAGGAAATATAAATCAACAATTCTCTGTGGATCGACCCGTATTCGCCGCGTGCTACATTCGTACACCGTGCGCTTGCAGTTATTTTTAATCTAAATTCGTTCGACGGTTTTCTAAACCAATAGAATTTCCGTCGACGAACAGTGATCTGTGGCTATGTATTTACTGTATATTCTAAGATTTGCCAAATTTTATTTACAACGTGGTGTTTTGAGCAATTCAAGTCCGACATGGGCAGATGCGAATGGTTGAAAATATCGGGTAGTTATAATGAAATTTTAAATCTGATAATAATACACTATTATGGATCCAATGGAACATGTTTCATCGAATTCCAAGACTGTGCCTCGGATAGCTATTTTAACACGTTAATTAAATCGACGATTTCAAAAATTTGTGAAATCACTTTAAATTTCAGTTTTAGAAACTTTCTAACACAATTATAATTCCAAATCCAATATTTGAACCATTTAAATATCCAAATTAATCATTGAAAAATTTTGGTCGTTACAATGCCCGTCAAAGGGTTGACCTATACCTATATTTTTTTCTTTCTTCTTTAAAATTTATTTCAAATAATCCCTGCCAACAACTTCACCATACTAACTCCAATTTCAAAATGTTATATATGAAAATCGTCCATAAATTACTATGAATGCAATGATGCTAATTTCCTAGCCAAATTTGGACATCCATGAGGATTTTGTTTTTATTCCTTGTTTTAATCAAATTTACTTTTCTAATTAATTTTCTGTTTAAATTTCATTTAAATTCTTATTTAATTTTACGTAAATTTTTAGGATGTTACATGTAATGTTATCGACCTTCTCAACTTACACCATCCCTCGATTAAGACTGAAGCCGATAGGTTATGGCATTATTTGCTTCTAAGCCTTACTTGAACATCATTCTTAACTCTCACGGATAGAATAAGCTTATTTTATTGGCTTTTAATTCTAAGTACAGGACTAAATACTGTCCACTGGCAAGAGAACATACATAATACGATTAAGTAACTACGATTATGTCACATAAGCGACTTCTAATCCTATTTTTATTTAATTAATTCTTTTATTAATTAAAACTTCTTTTCTCAATTAATTACCCCCTTCATAAGTAAGCAAACTGTATATAGGAGTCCTTTCCAGAGATCTCGAATGCATATGTTCTAAAAGCAAGAGACGATTTAGACAAATGAGTCATCCCTGATCTCAATCCATATGAATACGTGATGCTTCTATTTAATTCCTTTTTCCTAATTGTTTGTACATTTAAAATACCTTTATATAAGATATATATACGAGCATTCTACTATTTCACTATTCAATTGTACTCTTTTCAATACTTCAGAATGCATTCATATACTTATCTCAAAGGTACAAGAATATTCACAAATCATTTAGCTAGATTTTCCACTTTTAAATGTATAAACAAAAGGGTTAAAAACAAATTTTACTAAAATATTGTTTACTGTAGACCAAAATACTTTATGCTTTCCATTACCTTTAAAACATTTTTTTAAAAGATCTAATCAAATTCTTAAGTATAATCGAATTGGTTAAAAACAAATGTTACACAAATATTGTCATAACAAATCCGAAACCATTTATACTTGACTTTATCTTTAAAAACATTCTTTTTAAAGATCCACTTAAATTTAAAAATATATTCAAATTGGTTAAAAACAAATGTTGTTAAAACATTGTTTATTATAAATCCTACTATTTTATACTTATCATTATCCCTAAAACATTCTTTTTAAAGATCTAGGTATCTATACTTCTTTAACAAAGTAATGTACTTTTAATTAACTTCTCCAAACCCTTTTATACATACATATTTTGTTTGAAATCAACAATAGTATCCAGAATTGAATTTATAAGTTTTTTATGATGCGATATGGGATATTTTTTGAATATGAAAGGCATGGAAATCCCAATGATTGAATAAACGTTAGCATAAAATATGTAAAGTTTGTTCGCATGTCTTCCTTCACTAATGTTTATACTTGTTTCATTTAATTTGTCCTCTACTTTTTTATGAGTCGTTCTTGTAAAACTTGGCTAAGTTCATGGCAATCGCTAAATTTAGATTTTTCTTCTTTTGATAACTTGTTTTTGATTAAAAGCATTGTTTGCTTTGGCATTATACATAAATTATTATCGAATTATATTATACAAGTCTACATATAAAACAATAAGTTCTTCAGCACTGATTGAACACTGATTATGCTTGATTGCTCCATTTTCTAGAAAAGATTGAAATAAACATGCATAGAGTAGAGAAGCAAATACATCTCAGAAGTATAAACATGGAGAAACATAATTCATCGTAGCTAAAACATATCAAGTGAATTAAAATAAGCCTCGAAAGAAACTATTTAAGTTAAACTTAAGGATCTAGGCCAGTAATCAAATTGACTTGATAAGCAAACATTTATACATTACATATAATACTTCTAAATCTAAGCTTCTAAAATATGTAAACTATAGTGAAACTGATTCAAAGCAGATGTCATTAAATGGAATAAAAACACAAGCTAGCAATGACATAAAAACTTATTCACTGTAAGCAGTAAGTAGAAAATTGCAAGAATAAAAATAGATAATCAAACAATCGAAAGGAAACTAATTAACAACTAAGGTAGTATTTGCCTTAAAAACAAATTTTGTGTTTTCGATTTTCAATATGTATGTTAAATATTAGAAGAGTAAAGGAATGATGGAGGGAATGAAAGAAAAATGGAGGGGACGATGAAGGGGATGGAGGAACGACGGAAGGGTGTATTGTTTCTCATTCTTCTGTTATTTCCCAAAACATGGAAAATGAAAATAAATTGTTTTCTTTTTTGTATGCTAACTTTGTTTTCTAAATCGGTCGTTTTCGATAATACGCATGCATCGTACGCATTTTTATATGGACGAAAATTCAAAACTAGAAAAAACAAACCAACCGTAGCTTTAGTTTTTCCATCAAATTAAAAGGGCTTACAACTTAACTCTAGCAAATCAATTACTCATTATCACACATTAGCTAATATAAAATGATGATGGCACCAAACAAGAACAAAGTTAAACTGAAATTCAAAAATATGTATATAAATAGTTGAAAACACAAACTTGATAAGAATGAAACCCAAAACTTAGTCGACATCTTCATCCTTAGGACCTACACAATCGCCAGGAAGAGGAGATTTAATAGTAATAACCCATTAACTACAGAATTTTCTTGCAAGAATTTAATTAGATTGAAAAAATCGAATGAAATTAAACAAAAGAGAGCAATATACCTATGGAAACAACATAGAGTTACGGGTTTGGAGACAGGTTGGAACAACAAAGAAAAAGCAATTTTCAAAGAGGAATTTTAGGTTTTGGAGAAGATGAAAAGGGCGCTTAGGTGGCAAACATTGGAATAAGAGAATAAGAGGGAAACCAAAATATTAGTACACCAACTTTTTAGAAGCAGGGAAGCCAGCTTGAATAATGTGTTATTTTTAACCTCAAAATAAGTAATACTACTAAATATAGCAACTTATATTCCAATGCTATCCTTCTTTGCTGTTAGTTGACCATTTTCTTATAGATCTCATTGACATGTAATGAGTATTTCGATTGTGTTAGCGATGCCCGGTGGTGAATTAGGATTTAGGGCTTCGATCAAAACCCTAGCTGGTGGCGTCTTACCCCACGAGATAAGACATGAGTAGGTCGAGATGTCATGATGTCTTATAGTCGAACGAAGTAGCAACGTTCCCTATTACAAATAGGTGAGGCCAATTTAGGTTCAAAATTGAATATATAGGGTCAACTTCGGCAAAAAAATATGTGATCATGGAAAGTTTTATATATGTCCCTGATATTTTATTGTTTGTATAAATGACCCCAAAAGTTGCAACTCAAGTACTTACACATATGAGCTCATTTTTCACGCAATTTACACTGTTGAGTTCATATCGAAATTCTAAACATAATAACATTGCTAAAAATTATGTTATTTAATTTCATCTTACACTGTTAATTAAATATTAAACATTTCATGTTTATTATATATTTGTACATTGACGCTATCAATATGAAACTAGTATATTACTAATTGTTTAATTAAGGTCATATTACATAAGTACAATGTTATCTTGAAATTTGTACATTAGGATATTATTTGACCTATTCGAATATTTGATATTAAAATTTGAATGAACCATATGATAGTCATATTTGAAATACTTGACTATATTTAATCCTATAGTTGAACGTACGTTATATCAACTACGCTAAAATAAAGTAATCCCATTAAATATTATTTTGAATAGGTATTATCCTAATTAAGTTATGTTCTATATATTATATATATAACACAAAATCAAAATGAAACATCTTCTTATCAAATCATTATTAGATATTATTTGACGTATGCTAAATTATTCATGAGAACACTATAGTGCATAATGATTTTTTTTGTTGATATTTTTGCCTTTTATTATGCTGCCAGTTTCACCCGATCCAACATAAATATTATACAAAAATATGTTTGGTGTCATTTCAAAATAAAACAATACATTAATCACTATTTCTTTTTCAACACTATTCCATTCAATTCTATTTTTCCAAACATTATGCACACTTGAGCTTACACTTTTCAAACTTTGAAATATTGCAATGCACATGCTCCCCCTTGTTTACCGTATAATGAATACTTCAATGACCATATGTCATTAATATTAATAGAATAAAAAAACAACTTTACTAGAACTTAATAGCAATTACATAAGAAGTAATTATACTAGTACTCTCCTTAGAATCGACACATCCTATGGTTATAGAGTCAATCCTTAAAATATGGGATTTCAGGTAGTTGACTAGAGAATTAGCCAACCTCGAAAATAGACTAATGTATTGTGAAAGCAAATGTTATTTGCTAATTGCTAGACTTAAAATTTACGATGAGGAAGAATGTAAAGAAAAGTAAATAACAAAAATATGTACAATTGTTCAGCAAACATGCCTACGTCCACTGTGAAGATGTATTACTATGGTTCTCTCTTACAATTATAAGGAATTACAAGAGAATAATAAGAAATAGCACTTAAGACTAAAAAGTAGCTAATCTTAAGAGTTTAAGCCTTTGATTTGCCATGATGAGTGATTGAGTTATGAGATGATGGCTTAAATACAAGTGGAAACCAACCCTTTCGAATTTGATAGTTGGGTCATTTATAGTGGCTGCAAGAGATGATGGATGGCTGAGATTGTAACGCCCCACCCCGAGACCCACCTTAGCAAAGAGAATTAACAAGTAATTCTATCTACTAAAGCAGAGAATATGGCTGGTTAAGGGCGACCATCTATAATTTTGTCTTAAACATCTATTGAATACGTCGATAAATGCATTATAATTTTTCAACTCAAGTGGATCAACATACCCAGTAAATGCTTAATCCAAAACTATAGGTGGCTAATGGATCAGTCAGAACAAAATACAATAACTGAATGTAAATCACATCACAGAACGGTAACCAACATCATATATATACATATACACTGATACAGGTTCAGTACAATACAATATGAATACAATAACGGTGGTACACGACCACACCATATACATCGAATCAAATGTAGAAACATCAGAGTATGCAGAAGAAATAAACTATTCAAGAGAAAGAAGAGCTGTTATCCAACATCAACTTCAAGCTAAGCCCAATATATGATACCTGAAACAACTCGGATTGACCCGAGTGAAAACACACGGGTCAGGCCAGCTAAAATCATCAGTTAAACGGAATAATCGATAAGGATAAGTAGGTGAAAGCTATGGTATCCTTTTTCTTAAAGGATGCCATGCCCTAAACAGAGTTTCAACCTCATAAGAAAGGACGACATATCTTCTTGGCAAGTAGAAGAGGTAATGATGATAAAGTCATACTTAAGTGGCATAAGTGACACTTAAGAAAATGGAACATCGACGAGCAAAGTTTTAAAGATAAGACTCAATAAACATCGCTTTTGCCTCGTATCATCGATGATATAAAGGAATATGGATAATGACTTCAAATGATTCAACTATCTTCTTAGATGTGGTTGTCAATATAACAATACATCAAAGGTACATATCCTTCATACATAGAATAAAACGCATATGGATGTGCCTCATCTCATTGGCACGTCCCAAGGACCATTCAAGGAAATATAAAACCCAATCATAAAGCATTATACTTATTCATACCTCATCTCATCGGTATGAATATAGATACATCTCAAATTCATCACTAAAACTCATCATAAAAGATTCTTCATAATTATTTATAGCTCATCTCATCGGTATAAATATGTAAATGCATCTCAACTCCATCTTAACATCAAGTAGTCTATAAAATCATTAAATCATCAATCCATAATGCAAATAACTCAACCAAAGAGTAACATCATAAATGATTTCAACATATATGTATACATCTCATCTGGCACTAGGCTATCAATGTAATAATCATCTAAAGACGGTGAAGTCTAAAACATCAAAACTCAAAGAAATCATGGATTGGCCAGATCCTTGATTGCATGCCAAAGCAATGCTACGCGCGTTACATCGTGACTAGTACTACTATTTGGTACCATAAACATCATGATGACTGGAGTCAAATAACATCTTAACATCGTGAACATCGTGAATGACTATAGTCTATAACATCATAATGACTCCCAGCCACAAAGACCCAAGTTAATAACATCGTAATGATCGGAGTAGCAACTACATCGTGATGACTCCAATCGAGTACTTGTGGTCTGTAGTACTAGTAAACATCGTGAATGTGTCTCAACTTCTCGGATAGGAATCCAATAGGTGTTAACGTACTCACATACCATACGCTCACTCCTAATGGTTTACTAGCCGTTAGTTGGTACCACACTAGTAAAACATCATAAACATCATGAAAATATACTCAGCCTCATCTCATTGGCGAGTAAATACAATACCATGTTCGTCTCATCTCATTGACGAGTACAAGTAGCATCGTGACTTGTCTCATCTCATCAACAAGTAAAAATTCATCAAATCATCATCAACCCATCATAACAACTTGCCTCATCTCCTAGGCAAGTAAAAGAACATTGTGATGGTTATTTCTAACCATAGTTGCAAATTAAAAATTGACTTTGCCTCATTTCATCGGCCATCACAAAATGCATCAAGATTGGTTCGTCGTCGAATGTACTCAAAGAGTAATTCTCAAACCAATAATCGTCACCAAAATTTGGTAACTTCTAAATGAACTCAAAATAACACTTCAAAATGGTTTCGATGAAAACCGTGCTCGAATACAATGAAAACTAAGAGGGATATCTAAAAACCGATAACTTGAATTCAATACGAATTCAATTCAAATTTAAGCCAAAATCAATCCAAATTCCATTTAAAATTTGCATTTAAAATTCTCCAAATATAGCTAGTGTAACAACCCGCATATTTAACGATTTTATATTTAAATTTTTATTTAAATATAACGTCGTTAGTCGAGTTTTTGGGTCCGAAATGCTACTTTTTGCAAACGACCGGATTGGAGCTCGAAACTACCTCCATTGGTTCCAAAATGGCGTTTGCGATCTTTTTGAGTATAATCTTTGATATGTTTGGAGTTTGTGAAATTCTGACCCTTTTTCTATTGGGTTTTAGGTTTGGGTTCAGCCCACTAGCTTAACTAATACTCTAACTCAGCCCCTTCTCTTCATTCATCTTCATTTCATTTTCATTTCTTAAGCTAAAACTGAAAATGGTGGAAGGGAAGAGGAAATAGAAATTTCAAGCCCTAGTTCCATTTGCAAACTCCAAATTCTTGCTCCAAAATCAAGGAGAAGCCATTGGTAAGCCTTCTCTTCAGCTTCTCCAACTCTTTCTTCTTCAATTTCAGAAAATTTCCTAAACCTAACTTATGAAATACTTGTTTTGATCTTAGATTGAAGCTTGTTGGGTTGAAGTAGAGTTTGGATGGTCTTCTCCTTGTTATTGAGCTCCTTCTTCTTTGTTTTGGGTTAAAGGTGAGATTTTTATCTCACATCATCTTCTCTTGATATCATTGATGTTGGGTATGAATTCCTAACAAGTATGCATGTGCCATTGCTTTGGATTTGAAAAGGATTGACATTCATTGAAAATAGGGCAGGAAGTGCAAATCATCAGGTTCGGCCAACCAAACTCAGGGTCCGGTCGACCGACCTGCTACCTGGGCACTTCCCTGCCTCTATTTTGGGAAGTGCAGAAATTTGGGCTTCGGTCGACCGACCTGATGCCCCGAGCACCTCACTGTTTTAGGCCCGGTCAACCGACCCAGGAGGTTCGGTCGACCGACCTGCTCCTGTTTTGTCTATTTTGCCTATTTTTGCATATTTGGATTGGTTTTCCAAATTTTATCAATTCAAGTTGCTTTTTAGTAGTTGTTATTGAATCTTTGACTTTGATAACTTATTCTTGACTTCATCCACGGGTTCTTATAAAATAATCCCTCTAAATCGCATTAAAAGCTCGTTTTCTTCGATTTATAAATTCTATTTAAAACACACACACAATTTCGCACTTCGAGCGGAGTGGAAGGGAGATTAAATGGTTAGGTAAAACACGGACCATGAATCCATGCGTTGGTCTTGCCGATTAATCCCCGACCTATTTGATTGATCGTTTTGGCCTTTTGGTCTGGTTTACCGATGATATGAGGTGAACTTTGTACTGCTTTGAGTGTGAAATTAACTAACAGATAGTAAACCGCTTAGTGCGAACGAGTGGTTATGGGACTCACGCTACCACTTTTCGAATTCCTTTTTGAGAGTTATGACACATTCCGCCAGTTAGTGGTGTCCAGTACTGGGTCTTCGACCTTCACCACTACAGTTTGTTGCCTTCGGGTTTGTGCCTTAGGGTTTGTTTCCCTTTAGTATCGCTTCCGATGTTGGTCGTTATGAGCCGCATGGGTAATATTGGGTTGCCCTTTAGTATCGCTTCCGATGTTGGTCGTTATGAGCCGCATGGGTGATATTGGGTTTGGAGTCTTCGGGCTCATGGATCCTTGTTTATACAGTACCGAGCTCGAGCATTTTTCTGATGTTTCATTCATATGTATATCCCTAGGTATCGCCCTTCGGTGTTGGTCTTTTTGAGCCGCATGATATGTAGCGATTACCTTGTGGAACTTGTATACCATATTGGTACTTGTTATTGCCTTAAGGCTTGTTTTGGGATATTCTTATCCTTTGTTTCTATGAGTTGCTGATGATATAAGGCTTGTTATGTTATCATATGATTCATCTTTTGTTAGATGATTGTGTTATCTCCCTTGGAGATATTTATTATACCTTGTAACCTTACAGGTTTATTATTGTTCCGTTTATCTAACTGATTTATTTAGCTAGACTGACCCGTGTATTTTATACTCGGGTCAGACCGAGATGTTTCAGGTTAGGTGCTTTTGGACTTAGCCTATTTTGCTTCCGCATGGACTATTCGGCTTGTTCCTTTTTGTCGTAGCTTTTTGTATAGTCCTTTTATTTGTAACTCCGATATGTGTATTCTTTTGACTCGTCTGTATATTGTGGTTTGCTATACCACATGACATGTATTATTTTGCATACTCTGTTATGTATCAGTATATGTGTATATCACGATCTACTGTTCTGTGATGTTTATTACATTTGAGTTGTTATATTCTGTTCTGATAGATCCTCCAACCACCTATGGTTTTGTTTTAAGTATTCATTGGATATGTCAATCTGCTTGGTATGATTATTGTCGATGTATTCAATAGATAGTTAGAGAAAGGCTATAGATGGTCGCTCCCAACCAGCCTTATTCTCCGTGTTAGTTGACGGCATTACCCTGTAGTGTCCTTGGCTAGCATGGGTATAGAGGTGGGGCGTCACAGCGTGGTATCAGAGCCAGGTTCAGAACAAAGTATGATAAACACATAATAGAGCACATATTACGATACATCAGAGTGTGATAAGTGATACAGATCTTTGAATCATCGTGTCTCTTTATTCCATCAAGGTTAGATAGAGTTTGGGAATACGTCTAGGAATGCATTTCTATTCCATAGTATTCCATATTGCAATATCTACCTTGTGAATAATCTTGTTCTTATTTTACTTTCAGCATATGGCTGGAAGAGGCAGAGGACGACGTTCGGATGCTGGGCAATCCACTGGCTCACATCCGGATGGCGTTTATATGTCTGCTGATCAGTTTTTGGAGTTGTTTAGGAGCACTCAGCCTCCAGTTCCTCCTTGAGTATCTCCACCTCGCAAGTCTGCCTTTGCATGCCAGTGCAGTGATTTTGCTCATCTTGGAGGAAAGCCGTTTAAAGGCTCCGAGTCCGTTCTTGAATTCCAAGCATGGTTTCGCACGTGCGAGCGTATCTTTTCTCGTATGGATCTTTCTGACCATGATAGAGTTCTTGTAACTTCTAGCTTATTACAAGAGCGTGCTCTTGATTGGTATGAGCTTCTTGTAGCTGAAATTGATGAGTCTACTCTTTCTTGGACTCAGTTTCGAGAGCGATTTGAACTCAAGTTTGTTCCCGAATCTGAAAAAGTTTTATTGACCCGTCGCTTCCTTGAGTTGAAGCAAGGGAAATCTTTTGTTTCTGAGTATGTTGCATCATTCGAGGCTTTATGTAAGTATGGTCTTGAATTCATTAGCACTTCTTATAAGAAAATTTTGAAGTTTGTTTCTAGTCTTAAGAAATATCTTAAGAAGTCCTTGTTGCTCCAGCTTAAGCTTTCTTTTGAAGAATTGGTTGATTCGGCACTTCATCTCGAAACTGTCGAGAAGGAGTGTGATAGTGGTGAGGATGTTGAGGTTTCCAAGAACCCCAACAAGAGGCCATTTCCAATTCAGAAGTCCAGGCCTTTTCCTTCTAAGAAGAAGAAGACTGGTGGTTCTAGCTCTCAGCCTCGGTCTTCCGTAACACCTTTCATTCGGAAGTGTTTCAATTGTGGTTCTCATGATCATATTATTCGATCTTGTCCTAAGCCTCTCTTCTGCCGCTATTGCAAGAAGGAAGGTCTTTATGTTTCAGTTTGCCCTACTGTTCCGGCTGGTGCCAAGTCTAGCAGGCTTTATGCTACTAAGGCTTCTGAAGGTCCCTCTCAGCCCAAAGGTATATCTCCATCTATTTTAGAAGGTTTTATTTTATTTCATGATCATAGTATACGAGTTCTTTTCGATACGGGTGCTTCACATTCCTTCGTATCGAAGAAACTCGCTGATGATTTATCTTTGGATGTTTCTTGTTTGGTTACTTCTTTAAGGGTTGCAAATCCTATTGGGGGATCCACGACCCTTAGTTTGCTTTGCGATGATGTTGAGATTGTTTTATGTGGCTTTTCTTTTCGTGCGAGTCTGCACGTTATTTCTTGTCTGGGATTTGATTTGATTTTGGGTATGGACTGGCTAATGAGATATGATGCCAGGAATATTTGTTCGGAGAGGATTATATATCTTCGACATCCAGATTCGCCTACTCAGCTATCTCTTATTCTTCGGGATGTGGATAATTCTGAAATGGCTTTATATTCTCTTGATTCGCGAGATGGTGATGATATATCTCGTATTCCTATTGCTTGTGACTTTTCTGATGTTTTTGAGCCTGTATCGGGTTTGCCATCCATGAGGGCAATTGAGTTTCGCATTGATCTCATTCCAGGCACGCAGCCAGTTAGTCGTCCTCCTACGAGGATGTTTACAAGGGAAAATGAGGAACTCAAGAAGCAGCTTTTAGAGCTAGAGTCCAAGCAGTTGATTCAGTCCAGTTTTTCTCCATGGGGATCCGCGGTTGTCTTCGTGAAGAAGTCCAATGGAACTCTTAGGCTTTGCATTGACTATCGCAAACTTAACGAGTTAACCATCAGGAATAGGTATCCATTTCCTAAGATCGATGATATGTTCGATCTATTGAGTGGTGCTAAGGTCTTTTCTCAGCTTGACCTTGCCACAGGTTTTCATCAATTATGAGTCGCGGAGGATAGCATACCTCTTACAGCTTTCCGCACTCGATATGGTTCTTTTGAGTGGCTCGTTATGCCGTTCGGTTTGACGAACGCTCCTGCTTTCTTTGTAGATCTAATGAATCGAGTATTCCGGAAATATCTCGACAAGTTCGTCCTTGTGTTCACTGATGATATCCTTATTTATTCTAAGTTTGAAGCCGAGCATGCTAATCACTTGAGTATTGTCTTGAGTACTCTCCGTCATCATCAGCTTAGAGCCAAATTCTCCAAGTGCCACTTTTGGAAGAATAAGGTTAAGTTCTTAGGCCATGTTGTACCTTCCGATGGCATTTCTGTCGATCCCTCAAAGATCGAAGCCATCCAGAATTGGAAGAGGCCTGAGAATGTGCATGAATTCGTAGTTTCCTTGGATTGGCGGGTTATTACCGTCGGTTCATTAAGGAGGATTTTTCCCGTGTTGTGCTTCCTCTCACTTGCCTTACTCGGAAAGGCATTCGTTTTGATTGGTCCGACAAGTGTGAAGTCTCCTTTCAATCATTGAAGGAACTTCTCACTAATGCTCCTATTCTTGTGGTTCCCGAGGGAAACCATGATCTTGTTGTCTACACCGATGCTTGTGGTAGTGGTCTCGGTGCTGTTCTTATGCCGTAGGATCGGGTAGTTGCTTATGCTTCTAGGCAACTGCGTCCGAATGAAGTTCGCTATGCCACTCATGATCTTGAATTAGCCGCTATTGTCTTTGCCTTGAAGATTTGGCGACACTATTTGTTGGGCGAGCGCTTCATTCTCTATACCGATCATAAATCCTTGAAGTATTTATTCACTCAGAAGGAACTCAATATGAGACAACAACGTTGGCTCGAGTTTCTTGCCTCCTATGACTTTGATATCCAGTATACCCCTGGAAAGGGTAATCGTGTTGCTGATGCGCTTAGTCGCGAAAATTCGGGTGTTGTTTCCATGATGCTTGCCGAATGGGATGTTCTTGAGACTCTATCTTTTTGTGAAATTCGTGATCGAGGTTCATCTTCTGATTCTCCTATTCTATTATTTAGTTTGGGAGCTCGACCTATTTTGTTGGATTGTATTGCCGATGCTCAGCGGCGTGATCCTGATTTGTTGCATCTTATTCAACTTTGTGAGTCTCGATCCTGTGATGAGGCGTAGCGGGATTTCAGCATTGATTCTCATGGGTGTCTTCGCAAGAAGAACCGTCTTTTTGTGCCTTCTGATTTTGCACTTAGGCATGACATTCTTGATGATTGTCACCGTTCTAAGTATACCATTCATCCTGGTAGTAGTAAGATGTATGCCGAAATGCATCGTCTTTATTATTGGGAAGGCATGAAGCGCGATGTGGCGAGTTATGTGAGTAATTGCATAACTTGTCAGCGTGTTAAGGCCGAACATCAGCGTCCTTCTGGTCTTCTTCAGCCTCGAGAGATTCCATTGTGGAAATGGGAACAGATTTCAATGGATTTCATTGACGGTCTACCTCGCTCGAGATCAGGCCATTCTAGCATTTGGGTTATTGTTGATCGCCTTACCAAGTCTGCTCATTTTGTCCCTATTAAGTCTAATAGGACTACTTCGCATTTGGCTAAGTTATATGTCAAGGAAATCGTGAGACTTCATGGTGTTCCTAGTTCTATTGTGAGTCATCGTGATCCTTTATTCACGAGTCATTTTTGGAAGAGTCTTCAGCAAGCTTTGGGAACAAAGCTTAATTTTTCTACAGCTTATCATCCGCAGTCTGACGGGCAGACTGAAGGGGTGAATCGTATCTTGGAAGATCTTCTCCGTATTTGTATTTTTTATTTCGGTGGTAGTTGGAGGATCACTTACCTCTTGTAGAATTCTCCTACAACAATAGTTTTCAATCTAGTATCAGTATGGATCCTTTCGAAGCCTTATATGGAAGGCCATGTCGATCACCTTCAAGTTGGTTGGAATCTGGGGAGAAGCTTATTCTTGGTCCAGATTTTGTTCGTGATTCTTCCGAGAAGATTGATCTTATTCGGTTGAGAATGAAAGAGGCACAGAGCCGCCAGAAATCCTATGCGGATAGCCGTAGGAAGCCTCTCGAGTTCTCAGTTGGTGATCTTGTCTTTGTTCGTGTTTCTCCTTTGAAGGGGGTTATGCGTTTCAGTATGACTTGAAAATTGGCTCCTCGTTATGTAGGGCCATTTTCTATTACTGAACGTATTGGCCCTGTGGCTATTAGAGTTTCACTTCCAGCTCATTTATCTGGCATTCATGACGTGTTTCACGTCTCGCAACTTCGGAAGTGTCTTCGGGAGTCGGATTCTGTTATTACTTCTCCTGATTTGCTAGAGCTTGAGATCTCACCGGACTTATCTATTGTACAACAACCTATTCGCGTTCTTGACATGGAGGTGCGACACCTTCGAAACAAGGACGTGCCGCTCATTAAGGTTCAATGGTCCGCTAATCCCAATGACTGTACTTGGGAAACCAGAGAGTTTATCGAGCGATCTTATCCGGGTTTTCTATCTTAGCTTGTGAACGGTGAGTATGTCTTTTCATCTAAAGCTTATTTCCTTTTTCCTTTGAATATTGTATGTATGTAGTTGTTAGAAATATCGTCTCTAGGAATTGCGGGGATGCAATTTTGTAAGGAGGGGAGATCTGTAACAACCTGCATATTTAATGATTTTATATTTAAATGTTTTATTTAAATATAACGTCGTTAGTCAGATTTTTGGGTCCGAAATGTTACTTTTTGCAAACGGCCGAATTGGAGTTCGAAACTACCTCCACTGGTTCCAAAATGGCGTTTGCGATCTTTTTGAGTATAATCTTTGATATGTTTGGAGTTTGTGAAATTTTGACCCTTTTTCTATTGGGTTTTGGGTTTGGGTTCAGCCCACTAGCTTGACTAAACTCTAACTCAGCCCCTTCTCTTCATTCATCTTCATTTCATTTTCATTTCTTAAGCTAAAACTGAAAATGGTGGAAGGGAAGAGGAAATAGAAATTTTAAGCCCTAGTTCCATTTGCAAACTCCAAATTCTTGCTCCAAAATCAAAGAGAAGCCATTGGTAAGCCTTCTCTTCATCTTCTCCAACTCTTTCTTCTTCAATTTCATAAAATTTCCTAAACCTAACTTAGGAAATACTTGTTTTGATCTTAAATTGAAGCTTGTTGGGTTGAAGTAGAGTTTGGTTGGTCTTCTCCTTGTTATTGAGCTCCTTCTTCTTTGTTTTGGGTTAAAGGTGAGATTTTTATCTCACATCTTCTTCTCTTGATATCATTGATGTCGGGTATGAATTCCTAACAAGTATGCATGTGCCATTGCTTTGGATTTGAAAAGGATTGACATTCATTGAAAATAGGGCAGGAAGTGCAAATCATCAGGTTCGGCCGACCGAACTCAGGGTCCGGTCGACCGACCTGCTACCTGGGCACTTCCCTGCCTCTGTTTTGGGAAATGCAGAAATTTGGGCTCCGGTCAACCGACCCAGAGGTCCGGTCGACCGACCTGATTCCCCAAGCACCTCTCTGTTTTAGGCCCGGTCAACCAACCCAGGAGGTTCGGTCGACCGACCTGCTCCTGTTTTGTCTGTTTTGCCTATTTTTGCATATTTTGATTGGTTTTCCAAATTTTATCAATTCAAGTTGCTTTTTAGTAGTTGTTATTGCATCTTTGACTTTGATAACTTATTCTTGACTTCATTCATGGGTTCTTATAAAATCATCCCTCTAAATCGCATTAAAAGCTCATTTTCTCCGATTTATAAATTCTATTTAAAACGCACACACAATTTCGCACTTCAAGCGGAGTGGAAGGGAGATTAAATGGTTAGGTAAAACACGAACCATGAATCCATACGTTTGTCTTGCCGATTAATCCTCGACCTATTCGATTGATCGTTTTGGCCTTTTGGTCTGGTTTACCGATGAGATGAGGTGAACTTTGTACTGCTTTGAGTGTGAAATTAACTAATGGATAGTAAACCGTTTAGTGCGAACGAGTGGTTATGGGACTCACGTTACCAATTTTCGGATTCCTTTTCGAGAGTTATGACACATTCCGCCAGTTAGTGGTGTCCAGTACTAGGTCTTCGACCTTCACCACTACGTTTTGTTGCCTTCGGGTATGTGCCTTCGGGTTTGTGCCTTCCGGTTTGTGCCTTCGGGTTTGTTGCCTTTTAGTATCGCTTTCGATGTTGGTCGTTATGAGCCGCATGGGTGATATTGGGTTGCCCTTTAGTATCGCTTCCGATGTTGGTCGTTATGAGCCGCATGGGTGATATTGGGTTTGGAGTCTTCGGGCTCATGGATCCTTGTTTATACAGTACTGAGCTCGATCATTTTTATGATGTTTCATTCATATGTATATTCCCTAGGTATCGTGCTTCGGTGTTGGTCTTTTTGAGCCGCATGATATGTAGCGATTACCTTGTAGAACTTGTATACCTTATTGTTATTTATTATTGCCTTATGGCTTGTTTTGGGATATTCTTATCCTTTGTTTCTATGAGTTGCCGATGATATGAGGCTTGTTATGTTATCATATGATTCAGCTTTTGTTAGATGATTGTGTTATCTCCCTTAGAGATATTTGTTATACCTTGTAACCTTACAGGTTTATTGTTGTTCGGTTTATCTAACTGATTTGTTTAGCTAGAATAACCCATGTATTTTATACTCGGGTCAGACCGAGATGTTTCAGGTTAGGTGCTTTTGGATTTAGCCTATTTTGCTTCCGCATGGACTATTCGGCTTGTTCCTTTTTGTCGTAGCTTTTTGTGTAGTCCTTTTATTTGTAACTCTGATATGCGTATTCTTTTGACTCGTCTGTATATTGTGGTTTGCTATACCACTTGACGTGTATTATTTTGTATACTCTGTTATGTATCAGTATATGTGTATATGACGATCTACTGTTCTGTGATGTTTATTACATTTGAGTTGTTATATTCTGTTCTAATAGATCCTCCAACCACCTATGGTTTTGTTTTAAGTATTCATTGGATATGTCGATCTTCTTGGTATGATTATTGTCGATGTATTCAATAGATAGTTAGAGCAAGGCTATAGATGGTCGCTCCCAACCAGCCTTATTCTCCGTGTTAGTTGATGGCATTACCCTGTAGTGTCCTTGGCTAGTGTGGGTATAGAGGTGGGGCGTCAAAGCTAGCCTATTAATAGACATCATAGCTCTGAAAATATCTCAAAAACATCATTAAAACAGAAGAGAATGAGAGCAAAATGAGCTAATACAATTCTAAGGTCAACGATTGTTGTTGCTGTCATTTTGCTCTCAGGACAGCAACATACAACCATAATTTCGACCAAACAAACTTCAAAATTCTAGAAAACACAATGATTGAAACTTGTAGCACATGACCTAAGCTGTTTGGAACATCTAAAATTATCAAAATCAGTTAAGAGACGAAGAAGTTATGGCCAATTTCGTTTCAGCCTCAAGCACAGAGCAAATATTGGTTTTGCTTTCGGGATAACAGTATAAAAATTCGATTTTGACATAGCTAACCTAAAAATTACAGAAAAATCAACGCACGAAAGTTGTAGTACATGATTTTAAGCATTTCGAAACATCCAAAATTATTAAAATCGGTTAAGAAATGAATGAGTTATGGCCAAAATAATTTCTCAGACTTGTGATTGTTGTTGTTGTCATTTGCTCTCAGGATAGCAACAAACAAGCACGATTTTGATCCAGTAAACATCAAAAGTTTAGAAAACTCAAAACACAAAAATTATAGCACTTTGTCCGTGCTTTCCGGAGCATCCAAAATTATGAAATTTGGATGAGAAATGAATGAGTTATGGTCAAAATAAATTCTCAGACTTTGTGATTGTTGTTGCTGTTATTTGCTCTCGGGACAGCAACAAACAAGCATGATTTTGATCAAGAAAACTTCAAAATTTACAAATTTCAAAACATGAAACTTTTAGCTCTTTGTCTGTGCTTTCCAAAACATCCAAAATTATGAAATTTGGATAAAAAATGAAAAAGTTATGGCCAAAACAATAAACAGAAAATAACAAAGACGAAACGTAACCTTATTAATACGAAAATTCAACCCAAAACCTTATTTTTGGCTAGCATTTGTAAGCTTTTACACTTACCAATTGATTTTCAGTGAATAAGTAAGGATTTGCAAGCAAGGTTGAGCCTTTAGCATAAAATGGGAGCCCTAAACATCGGAAAATAGAAAAAGACAATACATGCAAAGAAGAAATTGATCAAAACAAAATTTACAGTAAACAATTCTAGGGTTTTAGATGGATTCTAAGATACGATAGGTTGGAGATTACCTTCTTTTATGATTATAACTTGAATTAGGCTTTTAAATTTGCAAAGATTGAGCTTGGAAGATTAAATTTTGAAGAGGGTAGCCATTGTTTTGTACTTTGAAGCATTTTCTTTTCTGATTTAGGTTTTACTATAATGAGTTTGGGAGAAAAGGAACGTACTTCATTAGAAAACTTTAGAATTTGGGTTACTTATGGCGATCCGCATACAATTTGGCTCCAGGCTAGCTCGTCAAGACCAGCTCCATTATCGATTGGTAAACTTAAGACGGCTTCAACAGCCAACACATCTGTCAAGGACGACTAAGGCAAGATCCGTCCTTAGACTGGCATCACCATAGCCCATCCCCTCATATCACGGCCAGCCTGGCACGTTCTTTGCACCTTGGTCCTTTGTAGTATTTAATTTTCTTCAGGTACCATCAACAACCAACCGACCATTATTACCGAGGGAAAGCCACTCATTTGCCTTGCCACATAGGAATTTGAAAGTAAACTATAAGTTGTACCACAGGATGTAGTAGGTACTGTAGCAAAGCGACCAAAAAGATATCTATTCTACAACACACTGTAACATCCCGGAATTTCGGGCATTAAATTTTGAACATTTAATTCATTTTAAATGTTCAACGTAGGTTTTGAATTGGTTTTAAAATAAAAAGAATTGGGTGGAATTAATAAATTACGTATAATTCAAAATAGGGTAATCCAATTGGAATTTAAATAATAATAATTAAATATGAAACGGAATAAATTGTGAATATGGAGGTAAATAAATATGAAAATGAGTTCTAAAATTTATTTTAAGTTTATTTGGTCATTAAAAGTGTTATTGGATTTTTAGATGAATTTAAAAGTTAATAAGTTATTATTTGGAATTTTATATTAATTTAATAATGGATTTAATATTATAAAAATGCAATTTAATCAGATTTTGGGTCCGAAATGAGACAGAATGATTTTTAATGTGATTATAAATTCTATATGATTTATTATTAAGGTACTAAAATTTTAAAAGTAAAATTCTAAGTGATTTCGACGATTGTGAAAATCGCTCATTTAATAGACGAGTTAAAATAGCCATCCGAGGCACAGTCTCGGAATTCGACAAAATCAGTTCCATTGGATTTGTAATAGTTAGTTATTATCGGATTTCAATTTTCGTAGCAATCGGAGTTGTCGTTTGACCGTGGCAGCTCGAAACGCATAGAAATCGTTTTAATCGATTTAATTTTCAATTGATCGTTAAATTTCGTAACTCGCATGTATGTCCAAATTAGCTTATGAATCCCATTCCATTGTGTCCGGAACGCGGAAAAACCCTAGGAACGCCTATTGGTACGTGAGAATTGGAGCTCGGTTGCATAGTCGTTAAACAATTGAGAATTTTTATTAATCAAATAATATTAAACAATAATATATATTGATATTATTCTTAAACCCTAGCTAAAAAATGAGGCCGCCGTCGTTCTCTCCTCCCATGGCCGAAAATCACCCGCCTTCTTCCCCAATTATCGATCAATCCACTCATTATTTACCAAAACTTTCAACTGGAAAGTCGGAGAGTCGCTCGAGCTTTACGAAGTGGACGGTGGTGATGGGTTTTGGCAAAGCGTAGAGGGGATACAGGGGCCGCATTCGTGGATGTTGCCGGCCCAGTTTTCGCGACCATGGCACAGCCGAGCTCGCGCGCGCTTAGGTTATAGGTAGAGGCCGAGTCGAGCTTCGTAGTGGTGGTTTTGGATCAACCTATCGGCGAGCGTGGAGGAGGCGATTTCGAACCCTAATTCGAACGTTTGGGTTCGGTCATCTGTAGATCATGCGTGATTGGGGTAGAACGACGTGGGGCCTTGATGTCTCTCCCTGGGTATACGACCGTGATTTGGTATAATAAAAGAAAATGTGTAATTTATTTCTAAAAATGTTTATACAATCTTTAAAATTTAATATCTCACTCATGTTTTATCCTTTTTTGACGAAAATGGAAACGCCGGGATCGCAGAGATGCGTACTATGCAATGGTGCAGTCCGGGAATCATTCCGTGTAAGTAGAAATTTGAGTTAAATCGAACGTTGTTCGGTTTAATTTAAATTTCGAACGCTCGCCGAAGCCCAAGGTGAGTTAATCTCACTCACATCTGGAATGTTAGCTGATTAAAATAAATATCTGTGTGATTGGTTGAATATAATGATTGTTATCAGTCTGGATTGATATTTATATATGTGATGTGCTAATATTTGTGGATGTAGGGAAAAACAGGTTGGAGGGATCCAACGGATTCCTCACAATATAGTGATTATTTTTAGAATTGATAATGCAAATTGTTTGTATGTTGTGATTGATAAATCTGAAATTAAATTGTACTGTGATATTTTTGAAATAAATATAAATCCAGAATTTTAATCATAAATGGATTAAATTGGGATTTAAGAAATGAAAGAATTGTTATATAAAGAGTTTAAAGGAATAAAATTTGGTTTTAGTTCGGATGAAGAATGAAATTTGTAAATGGGAAATTTAAATAAAGCGGGAAAATTATGAGCCGACAAATGCAAAGTATAGATTTGGGTGAGAAATTTTATAAGAAGACATAAAGTGTTAAAATATTGATGGGTTATGTTGATAATGAATAGTGTTTGCCAGAAAATTAAAATATGTTTTCAAAGAAGCTTCTAAATATAAATTAATAATTATAAATGTAAATTAGTGTTTTTGAAATGCCTTTTTCACCCTTGGAATTTAGTTAAGAAATTCATAAGTATTATTTTCCGGTAATAAATTCTCAAATGTTTTATTTAAAAATGTTTAACACCTATACTTTAAAATGGAATTTCCAGGAATGGAAAAGGGTGTTTAAACTTCAAAAGGAGTTTATTTTAAGCTTGGAAATAAATTTACGATAACTAACGTAAATTTGGGTTGGGATAGATCGGGCGGGATCTTTATGGAAGATTCTTTGGGTTGTTTCAATGGAAATGTTTCCCTGGGAAAAACTGAGTTCGTGATTTAAATCAGGTTTGAAAAGTTAAGTTTAAATTTGTTTTAAGGAAGTGTTTTAAGAAATTCTTATTTAAAGGTAAGTAGTAAGTTTGGCTATAGTATAATGATTTAAGAATATTATTAGTATCTTATTTGGTAAATGGATTTATTTAAAGGATAGATGATTTAAGTTATTTGAAACATAGCACTATACCTTTAAAACCACTACTTTTAAATTTAGTTAACGAAACTCCTGTTAATAAATAGTTTTATTTTACATATTTGAAATTATATTTTTGAGTAATAACTAGAAGTAAATTTATATATTTAAAGTATATTGTAGAATAAAGTGTTTTTAAATTGGTTTTAAATCCAAATGTTTTTGAACTTGGTTATTTCCAATGGGAATAAATGGTAAAGAATTTACCTTGTAAAGGAAGGACTTTGGGAAATTGTTTTCGAATGAGTTTTGAAAATTGGAAATATATCTTGAAAGATATTTGAGGCAAATAAATAATGTGTAAAATTATTTATTGTGTGATGGATGATTGTGAATATAAATTGATAGTTAAATCACCGACTATCAATATTGGACAAATGCGTTGATCGTTTTGAAGAGACCGGGATCGAGATTTATTTCTTGAAACCCACTTCGATTCGGTTTGTATGTTTCGTGAGAAAAACTTGTTCGGAGCCGAAGATGGAGTAGTGAAGTACAAGGGCTAGTCGCTACTAATCCTGAGGATATTTCCAAATTGGATGTAGAAGGAATAGTGCCTTCGGTTCCGTTCGAACCCGGGACGGACTTGTATGGATGAATGCTTGCGAAACATCGTCAGGTGGACGATGGGCATTCTAAGGGATATGTTCTAAAAGGTAACGCTTAGCCTCAAGCCTCATCAACCGGGAATGATTGAAAATCAAGGGATATGCAGCAAGGCTTCGTGGGTAGCCCCCACTTGAGAGTAAGGTCATCCCTGTCTAGATGTCCCTTTTTATTCCGCTTAGTGGTGCAATTGCTGATCCCAACCGCGGGGTGATCTTATTCGGAACTGTCCAGTAAGGGATGGGTCCAGCCATGTGTTGCAGGGGATCAGGAGTTGTCCTCGGTACGGTGATCTAGGCCCCGTACCGTGACATGTGGTACCCCAGTGCCTAGTCATTGTTGGAAATCCATTCTCCCTACGAGCCTTGTACGAGTTTTGTTTGTATTACCCACTTTTGTGGCTAGTAGCTGGAATTTAATAGATGTAATAATTTCGGTTATTTTATAAGTATTTGTATATAGACCCTATTATAATATCAGAGGATTTCTATAAAAAGTGTTTTAGCTATCGTAAGGTAAAAACCCGACATGTTTATTTGTGGCATGGTCTTACGAGATGCTTTTGTTTTCAAAGGATTTTTGAAACTTTAATAATCAATTTGGGTGCATTATTATCAGCTGGTATTCCAGACTGACTCGGGTGTTATTTCATTATAATGCTCAGGTCAGACCGAGTATCATTTGTTCAGGACAGGATGCTTGGAGCAGGAGAGGAGCTGGAGTCCGAGACGTATTATCTGTACCTATATATATTCCACTGCTATGATTGTATGGATTTGTCTGATTAGTAATTTGATGTATGAGATACTCTGATGATGTGATGTATAAAACTGGTATAGTTTTCGTTTTGTGTAAAGATCTATATTTACTATTATATTTTATTCCGCTGCGACTGTGAGATTCTGATATTGTTTAGCTTCTTCTTCTTCTATCTCTTCTTCTTAAACCCAAATGGTTCGCATTTCTGTGCCACTTGAGTTAACAGAGATAGAATAGTGTTGATTCAAGGGGTACGGATTTGCAGGCTCTTACAGTTGGTATCAGAGCTTAGGTTGGCAACAACCTAGGCTTTGGTGGGGAAATTTCTCATTGAACAGAGTCAATAGTACTCTATAATGAGTAGAGTGTATTAATACATATGAGAGCGTACTTGTTAGTGAATATAAAATTTATTTTTATACTGTGTTGACTTATCGGTTGAGTGTTTATGAATTCTGGTTGGTACGGGAAGTACAACCGTATCGATAGGGATTTCTAAACTCTTAAACTAGATAAACCGACATAGTATTGTTTTTTAAAGTGGGTAAATGAAATAATTTTACCCAAAATTATATTTTGATGTAAAAGAAATAATTTTCTGAAATTATTATTTATATTTTTGGATGGTTGGTTGTTGATACTACAATTAAATAAGAATCTAAAATTTGATCAAAAAATTGAAATGATTATAACCAAATAAAATTCTATGAGTATAAATTATACAACGGAAGAATAACTAAATTAAACCAGATTTTAAATCTCAAAAGTTTTGGAAAGGATTTTAAATGTGATGAAAACAAAAGTTTGGAAATTTAAAATCGTGGGAAAGATTGAAATGTTTGCAAAGGTGTTGAAGGCAATATTGGAATATTATTCTGGGTAATATTTTTGAATGAGAATTGTTTTGAAAAGAATTTGGGAAAGTAAGAAAGCATTGAACTCACTTCAGTCGTTGGAAAATAATCCTGATGATGCTGGCCACATCATTAGAATTCATTTTCGAGTTTCTAAAGTGATGGATTGCTACCAAAGTGGTTAGTTATGATATTGTTTGGACTTGTTGGGTATAACAGTTGTTCTGGAAATTTCAAAATGGGGAAAATTGCTTTGGTAAAAATAGATTGTTTTAGAACTCTGGAAGTATGATTTGATATACCAGGAAAGTATGAGTTGATTATTATTTCAAAATGGTTTTGGAATAAACCGGGTAATTGAATTCTGGGAATTTCTATTTTAATAATGTGTACAAATGGTCAACTATTGGACTTATTTGGTGAAGTTGATGCTAATAAGAAGGAAATGAAGATTTCAATCCTGAAATTGAAAATTTAACCTGAGTAAATGGAAATGAATAAAATGTATTGAAGTGAATAGGAAATTTGAATTTAACTTGGGATAAGTTAAATAAATTGGACTTAGAATTAAATTGATTTGGGTCAAATTGAAATGTAAAATGACTTTGTAATTGTGAGTCATTGTGTAATGAATTATACCCACAAGCTATTAAGTATTATACTTATAATGTGGAATTGTGGATTTAAAATTATGCAAGGAATTAAATTAAAGAAAATTTGTATCCTTAAGAATTCAGTGATACATATATATAAAGAATTTGGAATTGTGATTATAAGAAGTAAATGATTTAAATAAGCAATATAAAGTTATTAAGAAATTCATATTCTTAAGTTATTAAGTGTTATAATTAGAATTTGTGGTTATAAAATGGAAATGGACTTAAATAAGCAATCTAAACTCTTGAATGGAAGTGAAATTGTAATTCATTAATGGAAAGAATTGAATGTTGTGGCAAATTCAAAACTTAACCATAAATGAGATGTAAAGTGTAATGAAACAAAGTGAGAATAGAAGGGTGGATGTTCTTAAGTTAGCAAATAAGTCTTGAACTTATGTATGAGGAAAATGAAATTTGTTTTGAAAACAATATTGAATGAAATTTAGATTTTATTTAAAGGAGTGAAAAGGAAAGGTAGAAATTTAAATTTGCTAATTGAAATTATTGGAAAATGGTCATATTATAAATGAATTCAGAGTGAATTGAGGAAGTGAATTAAAAGCTAATATGGATTAGGTTAGAGACTAAATTAAATTACGATTAAATGGAATGTGTATGGTAATGAATAAAATTTTGACAGTTTGGTCAAAATTTGGGAAGTAAATAAAAATCCAATTGTGGCATGGGATTTAAATTTGTGGTAATAAATATTGGAAGTGTGAATGACTAATGGAATTAGATTATAATAGTGATGATTTGAAGTGGCCTTATTATTAATAAAGGATTTAATTATTGAATATGAACTTGAATTTGGTGAATATACTAGTTTGAAATTAACATTTGATAGAATGTATAAGCTAGTTGGATTAAAATTTGTAAATGGTTTGATTTGGGTAAGAATCAATTAAAATGGAAATAAATTGAGATATTATGGAATTGAAATCATTTAAGAAAATGGTGAGATGGTTATTGTTAAGCTTATGAAATAGCTTTAAATGAAATTTGTTTAGCTAATAAAATTGGAATGCAAGTGAAAATTTTAATTAATTATTGAGTTGAAATAAGAATGTATGAGTTGTATATAACCCAGAATTGAATGATATTAATATAAACCTATATGGATAATGAATTGGAAATGTAAGATTTGAGATTTAATTCAATAATTGTGATAAAGCAAGAATGTTTGGGCTGTAAATAATATAGAATGTGATGTTATTAATTTAAACTTAAATGATGATATTGAAGTGAAAATAAGAAAATTAAGTTAAAAATTCGCAATGGAATGAGAATGCTTGGATTGTGAACCATGCAAATTTAATAAAATTAATATGAATCTAAGTTGGAATTAATGTTAATGGTTATAAGCTTAAGAATTGGTTATTTGTTTGAATAACCACAACCTGCATAGAAATTAGTCGTTAAACTTAAGTGAATGAATTAAAAGGAGTAAATGAAATTGATATGAATAATGGGAAATGGATTGGAATCTATTTAGTGGGTTTGTATGTGAATGCAGGTTAATTAAAAAGAAAAGTAAATGAATTAAAAGCATGTATTCATAATATTGAAGTGAATATGAATTGGGGGTAGTAATTATGAATTGGGAATGGTAAACTTGTGTGTAAATCCTTTTTGTGAAATAAAATGGTATTTGGCATTAGAAAAGGAACTTTGTGCATGTTATAAAATATGGTTTACTTATGAAACCATGCAAAATGTTGTTTGGATTATGAAATGGATATCTTTAGCTTACATTATATTGGAAGTGTTGATTAAAATGTTCATATCTTTGAAAACTGATGAGTTTGTTGAGTAAGTACAGGTACGGAAGGCGTTCGATAGAGTTGGAGCCCATATATGCTAAAATATTAGCCGCTTGTTTTTAAAATTTGATAAAAAGGTACGCCTACGCAAATATAATTGGGAAATGATATATATATTGTGATATATTTTGGTTTCCGACCGTGTGGGTCGACGTATGTATATTTATTTGTATCGCGATATCGTGAAAGCTCCTCCATACATGGGAGACTCTGCCAAAAAATTTCGGAAATTTTGGGAGTTAGAAAACTTTTGGGGATTTTGGAAAATTTTAGTAACTAGTAATGTTGTTTTGAAATAATGTTGCCACAAAATCTTTTGAGTATAAATAAAGCAAATGAGTTAGAATTTGAGCTAAAGGGTTTTGGGAAGTGTATATAAGTTTTAACTAAAGAAGTTTGGGTTAAGTTAATGAGTGTAGGAGCATTTGTTTCATTAGCGACAAGTTGATTTCAATAACAAATTGAAAATAAAGGATTTTGGAATAGGATTGGATTAGTAGTTTCGATTTGAAACTAAAGGATTTGGGCAAAGTGAATTTGAGATTTCACTAAGTAAGTTTTGCTATTGAGTTGGGAACATTCTTCCTACCTTAGCAAATTTCGGGGACAAAATTTTTATAAGGGGGGGAATGTAACATCCCGGAATTTCGGGCATTAAATTTTGAACATTTAATTCATTTTAAATGTTCAATGTCGGTTTTGAATTGGTTTTAAAATAAATAGAATTGGGTGGAATTAATAAATTGCGTATAATTCCAAATATGGTTATCCAATTGGAATTTAAATAATAATAATTAAATATTGAATCGGAATAAATTGTGAATATGGAGGTAAATAAATGTAACGATCACGGATTTTCGTTCTTCGAAAATTCGACATCGATACTCACTTTATCGACTGCCGAGAAATCAAAGGCCGAAAACCGAGATGTTATGGATTTTAAAAAGAAAAGAAAAGAAAGAAGAGAGAAAAAGAAGAAAGAAAAAGAAAAATAGAGGGAAAAGAAGATAGACAAATTTTTAGAAAACAGAGAATTAGAAAAACAGAGAATTTGAAAAATAGAAGATAGAAGAATTTTAAAAATAGAACGGAACAGAAGAAATAGAACGGGACAGAAAGGAAACAACAGAACAACAACAGAATCTCACAATTCGCAGCGGAACAACATATAATAATAAATGAATAATCTTTAAACAAAGAACTATATCTGTTATTACATTTTATACATTACATTACATCATATCATCAGAGTGTACAACATCATACAACAACAAACAGTGCAGCGGAAAAAGAAATACTATATAAATAATACGCCATGCCATCCAGCTTGCCTCCAGCAACTCCAGAATATCCAGAATATCCTGATAAACCTAACTCTTAACTGCCCGTGTGGAAATTGGTGGGCACCCAGAGTTTAGGAAGGAAAACAATAAACTCCAAGTCAGTCATGTGACTGGTGTGAGAACTCAAAACAGTTTATTTATCTTAAAATTAAAATAGAGGAATATTTTTAAAATCAATTCGCAATGCTTTTAAAAATGAGACTACCATAAGGCCTCCTGCCACACACACAATGCAAACGCAGACTTGGAGAAGATTTCTCCTTATGATAGTCAAACATGCTTGATACGCATTTAAAAAGAGCATTTGATATTATTACTAGTGCATAGTGTAGAACAAATCCTTTCGAAAGTAAAGATATAAATCATAGCCAGCATAGGTACCATTATATTATGCCTACTAATAGCTACCATATTAAATGGCAGGTTCTACAACTAAAACCGTACAAGTTTCGTATTGTTTCTTTGGATTTCCAACAAATGGTCAGGCCAAGGAACTTCCCATTGCCACATGAGAATGCCTCTGGATGGACATCCCCGAGAACCAAACCGGATCTCTACCAACACAAGGCCGGGTTACTCCTAACTGAGTAACAACTGACCGAATATGCCATCCCCCGGTCCTTTGGGACCTTTTCACCGAGCGCTCGTAATCAATTCACACAATCATAAAGTGTTTTCAACATGAGTAAGTATCTGGGCTCCATACCATGATACCACCCTTTTCCAGAAGGAAATGGACACATCCTAAAGGGTGCTACCCCTCATAACCTTGCTGCTTCTTTCCTGTTTTGACCATTCACGGTGTGTGAGGCTCGACGAAGTCACGTCCACAAAAACATACTTTATACAAAAGCCATGCTTTGGGTCAACAAATGATCAACACAATGATCACAAGGATAGACGATCAAATAAACGATCCTATCACAAATAATCAACACAATGATCATTTCAGCATCACTCAGCATGTCACATTACCAAACTGGGAATATATCGCTGATAACTTCAACTATATAACCTTTGAGCTCGTATGTCTCAAAGAAGGGTGTTAAGCAAAGAATAAATTCTCCGCCACCAACAAAAATATATTTGAAAGAAATCGGCTTTATATCTCAAATTGTAATGTCAGGCATACAATCCATACAAGTTTGTTCCGGGATCGAACAAAACCGAAGGCACTTCTTACGAAGCCCTTGCAATACGGGTATTCACAATCCCGATCGAATTTCCCATCACTTAAGAGATCTCTATACCAGGAGCTACCCAGTGCAGAGACAATCGATAGGTCATCCTATCGCTTTCACAAATACTCGGTCTTCAACACCGATCTTCAAATGCAATTCATAACGACGTATCACATATTCGGAATGGGTTATACGACCCCATGGTCCTTTCCCGGTTAACCCGAATAGTGAGCGCTTATTCAAAAATAAGTGTGCATTCAAATTCAATCAATTCATATCAAATACCCAATCAAAGGGAAATATTGATAGTCGGCTATTGAACTATCAATTGATATGCATACATCACCAGATTCCAAATAATTTTCCAAATTATTTACATTCCAAAATATCTTTACAAGATATATAATTTCAACACTTCAAAAATAACTCAATATTTATTTTCACACAAATTCCACTTTCACATATAAATTCCATAATGAATTTATATTTCAAAATATTCATGCATATATGATTTCAATTATTCATTTCCAATTTATCTTCAAAAAGATAAATTCAAAATATTCACTTCATATTGGAAAATATTTCCATACTTATTTATTCATAAGTAATTCACAAATCTCTTTTATTTTCAACAGTTAGAAAATATTCAATATACTTAAATCGAATTAAGTATATATTTCATTCTTTAAGGAAATTATTCACTTAAACATATTTACTTGGGCCAAAACGAATGTTACGTAAAACATCGTTACGACAACCCAAAATCACTAGTATAGGGATTCGAAATTAAAATAGATATATAAATTCCAATACTATACAAAAACATTTCCTTTCGGAAATCATTTACTATAACAACAGGGTTATAGTCCACATTTCCTTTTATTTCTCGAAAACGTCTATTTCAACAATAAATGTTGAAATCTATGGTTTCGAATCTCAACACCTTTTAAAACATCATTAGATCGTTTTAATTTTATTTAAAATATCACATTCAAAACATTTCTTTAACATATCATTCACTATTCAAAAACGTGAATATACTTCTTTAACAAATCCCATCCTTTTATTCATTTTAATTCAAAGGATTATTCACTGTCTAAAAACGTGAATATAACTCTATTTCTAAGTTATAACAATTAACTTATCAAAATAAGTCATTTGCGAATTTATAAAACAACGTTCATAAATTCCATTTCTCTTTATTTATAAAAACTTCCTTTTTATAAATTCCTTTATTAACTTATTCCAGTTTATAACTTAATTATAAACTAAAAGTTCATACTATAAGTTAATTACTTATAAAACGATTATTTTACAGAATCGTTCTTTTAAAGACTTTCCAAACCATAAATCTTATAACTTATAAGATTCATTTATTTAACAAATTTTATTCTTCAAATAACTTCACAAATTTATAAATCTTACTATTTATAAATTTCATTCTATAACTTCACCATTTAGATTCTATAAATTTCATTCTTTAGTGAAATTCATTTTCACTTCATTCAAACACTTATAAAACTCGTTTTATAATGTCAGTATTTCAATTTATAAATATCCATTTATAAATCTCTTAATATAAATCAATTTATATTATTCTTTAAAACGTCTTTAAATTCCTTTATAATTTCACCATTTTGATTTATAAAATAATCAAATTTTATAAATCTTAAATTCAAACTTTTAATAATAAACTCAAAAATCCAGTTTAAATTATTTTATAAAATCATTGATCCATATTTCTCAAAAATCAACTTTTAATCGTATTTCTAAAAATCAGCTTTTTAACTATATTTCACAAAAACCATAATTTTTATAACTTTAAAAATTATAACGTTTATTTATTTAAAATGGATCAATTCCAAAAATATTTTTATATTTCAAAAATCACTTTGAAAATCATTTTAAAATCCCAAAAATCTGGGTCCAATGATGCTACACACCAAATAGTCAATCACGACTAACAACGATATCATATATCGATATGATAATCTATCAAATATCAAAATATCTGAAATAAAATAAATACTGTTGAGGAATCCAGTTGGATCCCTCCAACCTGTTTCCTGCATCCAAAAACATTAGCACAATACCAATTTCGCTCCAGTACGAAATTATCGCGGTACATGTTCTTATTAAATATTATCCGCTTAATAACGGCGTAATAGGGTCTCATCCGCTAAACAAAAAATGCGGGAAATCAATAACTGCAATATATACATATGCCAATATATATATATTGATATTATATATAATACCAATTTCACTGTTTATGAAATATTCGCGGTATATGTTTTTATTAAATAACATCCGCTTAATAACGGCGCATAATGTCTATTTTAACAATCAATATATACAGTCATCATTCAAACATGCATTCAAATATTTTAAATCTAACTATTTAAAATAAAATCGAAATCTATTCGATTGAGTGAGAAATTCTCACCTTGGTTTTAATTTCCGTTTAAGCTTTTATTTCGAATAAAATTAAACGCGCGTTTAATTTTACCCGAAATTCTCACTAACTCCAAACGACTCCAAACAAACTCCATCGCGTAGTGCTCGTCCATACGATTCCAACGCAACTGAGTTTGCATTTTTTCGACCTCGTATGAAAAAGTTATGCATTTTATAAGATTGTACAATTATAATACAAAATAAATTCACAAATTTATTTCAAATTTTCAACCTAAGACGATCCAGGCCGCACATCACGATTCAAGCCCCAGGCCGTAACACACGCAACGTCTTCTTCTTCACCCACGCGTTCCTCACAGTGAATTCGAAACCCATAGCTACAAACTAGGGTTTAACACCGCGGCCACCACAATGACTTCCAGTACGATCAAGTGATACCACGTCAAAGGCCTCGCCTCCACCTACCACCGCCATGAGCAGCGCCCAGCTCGGTGCCCTGTGTGCCTCGAATTTCGCGCCTAAAGCGAAGGCGAACGCGGCCCAACTGCTTCGCCCATAGTCGACGAAACCCCATCATCCCCGTAAAAATGTGAAGCCCTCGATTCACTCTTCATTTTTTTAGTTGATCGTTTGTTGAATCCATGCATGTATATGAAGAGATTAAGGAAAAGAAATAGGAAAACGTCAGCCCTTGAAAACGAAGATGGCGGCCACGAAAGCTTAACTAGGGTTTTATTTTTCTTCTTATATTTGTGAAATTAAGGTCTATTTATAGGAAAATGTTGAACACTATTCATTCCGGAAATTCCGAACTCCGATTTAGACGCCGTAACCAGCGTACCTAGGGTTTATCCCGCGTTCCGGACACAATGGAACAGGTTTCGGAAGCTAATTCGGAAGTATGTGCGAGTTATGGCTATAAACGCTCAATTTAAATTAAACCGATTTAAATCGATTTCTAGGCGTTTTAATTTGTACCGGACAAACGGTAAATCCAAATGACTTGAAATTTGAAACCTTACAATAATATCACATTACGGATCCGATGAAACTGGTTTCGTCGAAATCCGAGACTTTTTGAAAAATGGCTATTTTGACTCGCCAAATTTAAATTAAAAATAATTCAATGCGTTTCGAGCTGCCACGATCAAACGATAACTCCGATTGACACGAAAATTGAAATCCGGTAATAACTAACTATTACGGATCCAATGGAACTGGTTTCGTTCAATTCTGAGACTGTTCAAAAATTGACTATTTTACAGTCGATTATTAAATATTAAAATATTCAATTTTCACAAATTAACTTTAAATTCGATTTTAAAAGTTCTAAAATATTTCTATAACTCCAGTATGATTAATTAAAATTTTACAAATTATTTTCTATCATATTTAACTCGATTTTTAATTATTTCCATAATTTAACATATTAAATTATTAATTTAATTATCCAATTAAATCCAAAAATTCAAATAAAAATTTATTTGACTTAAAAATTCACTTATAAATATTTAAAATTAATTAAATATTCAAATTTTAATTTATAAAAATTCTGGGTCGTTACAATCTTTCCCCCTTAAAAGAATTTCGTCCTCGAAATTATAAGTAAGAAAGGTTACAGAATTTATTAATTTTTCCAAAATTTATAATTAAACTTCTTATAAATCTTTACTAAGTTTTCAAAATCATACTTAGTTATCTTTTCAAAAACAATCTATATCATTTAACTTTCAACTCTAAAACAAAGTTAAAGTTTTCTAAAATTTTCCCATTTTCTCAAAAATTTTCTAACGCCTTAAATTTCCGGAAAAATTCGCCATAGTCTCCTTTGCGCGGCTCGATCCGAAAAAAAAATGACAGTATATATATCACAAATATACATCTCATCAAGTAATGAGGCATCCCGAAGGGAAAAAAGTGTAAAAGTGCGATATTTAATCCGAGATATGTACCTTATATTTTATTAGCAAGCATATACGGCTAATATAGCGCTAAAGCGAACTCCAAATGCGAAGCAACGCGATCCGCACCTACTAATCACTCAACAAACAACATGAGAACATGCACATATGCAAATAATCTCAATATACAACATATAGCAACATAACTATACATGTCACATAGCAAATGCAACTAAAGCAATATATATTCAACCATCAACCAACTATAATCCATAACCAATAATATTCATTCATATTCTCATTAATATTCAATGAATTGGTTTTCAATCTAAATCATATTTGATTTATTAATATTGGATTTACTAACATTCATTCTCAATTCTAATTAGTTTCAATTTGTTAACATTCACTAATTTAAATCCAATTCACCTTCAATTCTATTCAAATTTATTTACTTTCAATTTGAATTTCAATTACATAGCTTTCAATTTCATTAATACTTAATGAATTTTATACAATCTACTACAATCATATAACAACCAATGTATATCAGTTACAACCAAATTCCTTTGCTTATATTCATTCTTATTCAATTTATTCAACTTCCAATAACATTAGATTTTAATGAATTAACATTTATATTCATTATTTCATATTAATTCTATTTTCCATTCAATTGATTCACAATTCAATTCATTTATTCAATTCAATTACAAAGTTGAATTTCATTCATATACTCAAGTTCATATTCATCACTTAACTTAATTAATTTAGTTTGATATCAATATCAACTTTATTCAACAACACTTAAGTTATATTCCATTTAACTTTAAATTCACTTTTATTTACAACTCATATTCATATAGTTTCACTTCTTATATATAAGTTTATTTCACAATTGTAAACACTTTAATTATAATACCAATTCTTATAATTCTTTTGCTTATACAATTATTCTTTAATTTAGATTATTCAACAACTAAACAATCAACTTATATACATTTAATAATTTTGAAAAATTATTTCTTTATATATAAAAATATAATCAAGGCAAAATTATTCCATTTACCCAATTTAAAATCAATATTGTGTCGAATTGTTCTATTCAAGTGTTTAGAAACCCCTTCGGCTCAGTTTCGAGGCTGTGCTGACGAAAGTTCATATGCCACTCAATAAACCAATCATCACAATATAAAACAATTTTATATTCACTAACAAATACGCACTCATAGCTATTATTACACTCAAACTCAATCTAGAGTACTACTGACTCTATCTCTAATGAGTAATACCCTACAGAACCATGGTTGTCGCTTAACCATCAGAGCTCTGATACCAAATGTAACGATCACGGATTTTCGTTCTTCGAAAATTCGACATCGATACTCACTTTATCGACTGCCGAGAAATCAAAGGCCGAAAACCGAGATGTTATGGGTTTTAAAAAGAAAAGAAAAGAAAGAAGAGAGAAAAAGAAGAAATAAAAAGAAAAATAGAGGGAAAAGAAGATAGACAAATTTTTAGAAAACAGAGAATTAGAAAAACAGAGAATTTGAAAAATAGAAGATAGAAGAATTTTAAAAATAGAACGGAACAGAAGAAATAGAACGGGACAGAAAGGAAACAACAGAACAACAACAGAATCTCACAATTCGCAGCGGAACAACATATAATAATAAATGAATAATCTTTAAACAAAGAACTATATCTGTTATTACATTTTATACATTACATTACATCATATCATCAGAGTGTACAACATCATACAACAACAAACAGTGCAGCGGAAAAAGAAATACTATATAAATAATACGCCATGCCATCCAGCTTGCCTCCAGCAACTCCAGAATATCCAGAATATCCTGATAAACCTAACTCTTAACTGCCCGTGTGGAAATTGGTGGGCACCCAGAGTTTAGGAAGGAAAACAATAAACTCCAAGTCAGTCATGTGACTGGTGTGAGAACTCAAAACAGTTTATTTATCTTAAAATTAAAATAGAGGAATATTTTTAAAATCAATTCGCAATGCTTTTAAAAATGAGACTACCATAAGGCCTCCTGCCACACACACAATGCAAACGCAGACTTGGAGAAGATTTCTCCTTATGATAGTCAAACATGCTTGATACGCGTTTAAAAAGAGCATTTGATATTATTACTAGTGCATAGTGTAGAACAAATCCTTTCGAAAGTAAAGATATAAATCATAGCCAGCATAGGTACCATTATATTATGCCTACTAATAGCTACCATATTAAATGGCAGGTTCTACAACTAAAACCGTACAAGTTTCGTATTGTTTCTTTGGATTTCCAACAAATGGTCAGGCCAAGGAACTTCCCATTGCCACATGAGAATGCCTCTGGATGGACATCCCCGAGAACCAAACCGGATCTCTACCAACACAAGGCCGGGTTACTCCTAACTGAGTAACAACTGACCGAATATGCCATCCCCCGGTCCTTTGGGACCTTTTCACCGAGCGCTCGTAATCAATTCACACAATCATAAAGTGTTTTCAACATGAGTAAGTATCTGGGCTCCATACCATGATACCACCCTTTTCCAGAAGGAAATGGACACATCCTAAAGGGTGCTACCCCTCATAACCTTGCTGCTTCTTTCCTGTTTTGACCATTCACGGTGTGTGAGGCTCGACGAAGTCACGTCCACAAAAACATACTTTATACAAAAGCCATGCTTTGGGTCAACAAATGATCAACACAATGATCACAAGGATAGACGATCAAATAAACGATCCTATCACAAATAATCAACACAATGATCATTTCAGCATCACTCAGCATGTCACATTACCAAACTGGGAATATATCGCTGATAACTTCAACTATATAACCTTTGAGCTCGTACGTCTCAAAGAAGGGTGTTAAGCAAAGAATAAATTCTCCGCCACCAACAGAAATATATTTGAAAGAAATCGGCTTTATATCTCAAATTGTAATGTCAGGCATACAATCCATACAAGTTTGTTCCGGGATCGAACAAAACCGAAGGCACTTCTTACGAAGCCCTTGCAATACGGGTATTCACAATCCCGATCGAATTTCCCATCACTTAAGAGATCTCTATACCAGGAGCTACCCAGTGCAGAGACAATCGATAGGTCATCCTATCGCTTTCACAAATACTCGGTCTTCAACACCGATCTTCAAATGCAATTCATAACGACGTATCACATATTCGGAATGGGTTATACGACCCCATGGTCCTTTCCCGGTTAACCCGAATAGTGAGCGCTTATTCAAAAATAAGTGTGCATTCAAATTCAATCAATTCATATCAAATACCCAATCAAAGGGAAATATTGATAGTCGGCTATTGAACTATCAATTGATATGCATACATCACCAGATTCCAAATAATTTTCCAAATTATTTACATTCCAAAATATCTTTACAAGATATATAATTTCAACACTTCAAAAATAAATCAATATTTATTTTCACACAAATTCCACTTTCACATATAAATTCCATAATGAATTTATATTTCAAAATATTCATGCATATATGATTTCAATTATTCATTTCCAATTTATCTTCAAAAAGATAAATTCAAAATATTCACTTCATATTGGAAAATATTTCCATACTTATTTATTCATAAGTAATTCACAAATCTCTTTTATTTTCAACAGTTAGAAAATATTCAATATACTTAAATCGAATTAAGTATATATTTCATTCTTTAAGGAAATTATTCACTTAAACATATTTACTTGGGCCAAAACGAATGTTACGTAAAACATCGTTACGACAACCCAAAATCACTAGTATAGGGATTCGAAGTTAAAATAGATATATAAATTCCAATACTATACAAAAACATTTCCTTTCGGAAATCATTTACTATAACAACAGGGTTATAGTCCACATTTCCTTTTATTTCTCGAAAACGTCTATTTCAACAATAAATGTTGAAATCTATGGTTTCGAATCTCAACACCTTTTAAAACATCATTAGATCGTTTTAATTTTATTTAAAATATCACATTCAAAACATTTCTTTAACATATCATTCACTATTCAAAAACGTGAATATACTTCTTTAACAAATCCCATCCTTTTATTCATTTTAATTCAAAGGATTATTCACTGTCTAAAAACGTGAATATAACTCTATTTCTAAGTTATAACAATTAACTTATCAAAATAAGTCATTTGCGAATTTATAAAACAACGTTCATAAATTCCATTTCTCTTTATTTATAAAAACTTCCTTTTTATAAATTCCTTTATTAACCTATTCCAGTTTATAACTTAATTATAAACTAAAAGTTCATACTATAAGTTAATTACTTATAAAACGATTATTTTACAGAATCGTTCTTTTAAAGACTTTCCAAACCATAAATCTTATAACTTATAAGATTCATTTATTTAACAAATTTTATTCTTCAAATAACTTCACAAATTTATAAATCTTACTATTTATCAATTTCATTCTATAACTTCACCATTTAGATTCTATAAATTTCATTCTTTAGTGAAATTCATTTTCACTTCATTCAAACACTTATAAAACTCGTTTTATAATGTCAGTATTTCAATTTATAAATATCCATTTATAAATCTCTTAATATAAATCAATTTATATTATTCTTTAAAACGTCTTTAAATTCCTTTATAATTTCACCATTTTGATTTATAAAATAATCAAATTTTATAAATCTTAAATTCAAACTTTTAATAATAAACTCAAAAATCCAGTTTAAATTATTTTATAAAATCATTGATCCATATTTCTCAAAAATCAACTTTTAATCGTATTTCTAAAAATCAGCTTTTTAACTATATTTCACAAAAACCATAATTTTTATAACTTTAAAAATTATAACGTTTATTTATTTAAAATGGATCAATTCCAAAAATATTTTTATATTTCAAAAATCACTTTGAAAATCATTTTAAAATCCCAAAAATCTGGGTCCAATGATGCTACACACCAAATAGTCAATCACGACTAACAACGATATCATATATCGATATGATAATCTATCAAATATCAAAATATCTGAAATAAAATAAATACTGTTGAGGAATCCAGTTGGATCCCTCCAACCTGTTTCCTGCATCCAAAAACATTAGCACAATACCAATTTCGCTCCAGTACGAAATTATCGCGGTACATGTTCTTATTAAATATTATCCGCTTAATAACGGCGTAATAGGGTCTCATCCGCTAAACAAAAAATGCGGGAAATCAATAACTGCAATATATACATATGCCAATATATATATATTGATATTATATATAATACCAATTTCACTGTTTATGAAATATTCGCGGTATATGTTTTTATTAAATAACATCCGCTTAATAACGGCGCATAATGTCTATTTTAACAATCAATATATACAGTCATCATTCAAACATGCATTCAAATATTTTAAATCTAACTATTTAAAATAAAATCGAAATCTATTCGATTGAGTGAGAAATTCTCACCTTGGTTTTAATTTCCGTTTAAGCTTTTATTTCGAATAAAATTAAACGCGCGTTTAATTTTACCCGAAATTCTCACTAACTCCAAACGACTCCAAACCAACTCCATCGCGTAGTGCTCGTCCATACGATTCCAACGCAACTGAGTTTGCATTTTTTCGACCTCGTATGAAAAAGTTATGCATTTTATAAGATTGTACAATTATAATACAAAATAAATTCACAAATTTATTTCAAATTTTCAACCTAAGACGATCCAGGCCGCACATCACGATTCAAGCCCCAGGCCGTAACACACGCAACGTCTTCTTCTTCACCCACGCGTTCCTCACAGTGAATTCGAAACCCATAGCTACAAACTAGGGTTTAACACCGCGGCCACCACAATGACTTCCAGTACGATCAAGTGATACCACGTCAAAGGCCTCGCCTCCACCTACCACCGCCATGAGCAGCGCCCAGCTCGGTGCCCTGTGTGCCTCGAATTTCGCGCCTAAAGCGAAGGCGAACGCGGCCCAACTGCTTCGCCCATAGTCGACGAAACCCCATCATCCCCGTAAAAATGTGAAGCCCTCGATTCACTCTTCATTTTTTTAGTTGATCGTTTGTTGAATCCATGCATGTATATGAAGAGATTAAGGAAAAGAAATAGGAAAACGTCAGCCCTTGAAAACGAAGATGGCGGCCACGAAAGCTTAACTAGGGTTTTATTTTTCTTCTTATATTTGTGAAATTAAGGTCTATTTATAGGAAAATGTTGAACACTATTCATTCCGGAAATTCCGAACTCCGATTTAGACGCCGTAACCAGCGTACCTAGGGTTTATCCCGCGTTCCGGACACAATGGAACAGGTTTCGGAAGCTAATTCGGAAGTATGTGCGAGTTATGGCTATAAACGCTCAATTTAAATTAAACCGATTTAAATCGATTTCTAGGCGTTTTAATTTGTACCGGACAAACGGTAAATCCAAATGACTTGAAATTTGAAACCTTACAATAATATCACATTACGGATCCGATGAAACTGGTTTCGTCGAAATCCGAGACTTTTTGAAAAATGGCTATTTTGACTCGCCAAATTTAAATTAAAAATAATTCAATGCGTTTCGAGCTGCCACGATCAAACGATAACTCCGATTGACACGAAAATTGAAATCCGGTAATAACTAACTATTACGGATCCAATGGAACTGGTTTCGTTCAATTCTGAGACTGTTCAAAAATTGACTATTTTACAGTCGATTATTAAATATTAAAATATTCAATTTTCACAAATTAACTTTAAATTCGATTTTAAAAGTTCTAAAATATTTCTATAACTCCAGTATGATTAATTAAAATTTTACAAATTATTTTCTATCATATTTAACTCGATTTTTAATTATTTCCATAATTTAACATATTAAATTATTAATTTAATTATCCAATTAAATCCAAAAATTCAAATAAAAATTTATTTGACTTAAAAATTCACTTATAAATATTTAAAATTAATTAAATATTCAAATTTTAATTTATAAAAATTCTGGGTCGTTACAATAGATATGGAAATGAGTTCTAAAATTTATTTTAAGTTTATTTGGTCATTAAAAGTGTTATTGGATTTTTAGATGAATTTAAAAGTTAATAAGTTATTATTTGGAATTTTATATTTATTTAATAATGGATTTAATATTATAAAAATGCAATTTAATCAGATTTTGGGTCCGAAATGAGCTAGAATGATTTTTAATGTGATTATAAGTTTTATATGATTTATTATTAAGGTACTAAAATTTTAAAAGTAAAATTCTAAGTGATTTCGACGATTGTGAAAATCGCTCGATTTAATAGAGGAGTTAAAATAGCCCTCCGGGGCACAGTCTCAGAATTCGATGAAACCAGTTCCATTGGATCCATAATAGTTAGTTATTATCGGATTTCAATTTTCGTAACAATCGGAGTTGTCATTTGACCGTGGCAGCTCGAAACGCATAGAAATCGTTTTAATCGATTTAATTTTAAATTGATCGTTAAATTCCATAACTCGCACGTATGACCAAATTAGCTTATGAAACCTGTTCCATTGTGTCCGAAACGTGGAAAAACCCTAGGAATGCCTATTGGTACGTGAGAATTGGAGCCCGGTTGCATAGTCGTTAAACAATTAAGAATTTTATTAATTAAATAATATTAAACAATAAAATATATTGATATTATTCTTAAACCCTAGCTAAAAAATGAGGCCGCCGTCATTCTCTCCTCCCATGGCCGAAAATCACCCACCTTCTTCCCCAATTATCGATCAATCCACTCATTATTTACCAAAACTTTCAAATGGAAAGTCGGAGAGTAGCTCGAGCTTTACGAAGTGGACGGTGGTGATGGGTTTTGGCGAAGCGTAGAGGGGATACAGGGGCCGCGTTCGTGGATGTTGCCGGCCCAGTTTTCGCGACCATGGCGCAGCCGAGCTCGCGCGCGCTTAGGGTGTAGGTAGAGGCCGAGTCGAGCTTCGTAGTGGTGATTTTGGATCAACCTATCGGCGAGCGTGGAGGAGGCGATTTCGAACCCTAGTTCGAACGTTTGGGTTCGGTCATCTGTAGATCGTGCGTGATTGGGGAAGAACAACGTAGGGCCTTGATGTCTCTCCCTGGGTATACGGCCGTGATTTGGTATAATAAAAGAAAATGTGTAACTTATTTATAAAAATGTTTATACAATCTTTAAAATTTAATATCTCACTCATGTTTTATCCGTTTTTGACGAAACTGGAAACGCCGGGATCACAGAGATGCGTACTACGCAAACGTGCAGTCCGGGAATCATTCCGGGCGAGTAGAAATTTGAGTTAAATAGAATGTCGTTCGTTTTAATTTAAATTTCGAACGCTCGCCGAAACCCAAGGTGAGTTAATCTCACTCACATCTAGAATGTTAGCTGATCAAAATAAATATCTGTGTGATTGGTTGAATATAATGGTTGTTATCAGTCTGGATTGATATTTATATATGTGATGTGCTAATATTTGTGGATGCAGGGAAAAACAGGTTTTGAGGGATCCAACGGGATTCCTCACAATATAGTGATTATTTTTAGAATTGATAATGCAAATTGTTTGTATGTTGTGATTGATAAATCTGAAATTAAATTGTACCGTGATATTGTTGAAATAAATATAAATCCAAAATTTTAATCATAAATGGATTAAATTGGGATTTAAGAAATGAAAGAAATTGTTGTATAAAGAGTTTAAAGGAATAAAATTTGGTTTTAGTTCGGATGAAGAATGAAATTTGTAAATGGGAAATTTAAATAAAGTGGGAAAATTATGAGTCGATAAATACAAAGTATAGATTTGGGTGAGAAATTTTATAAGAAGATATAAAGTGTTAAAATATTGACGGGTTATGTTGATAATGAATAGAGTTTGCCAGAAAATTAAAATATGTTCTCAACGAAGCTTCTAAATATAAATTAATAATTATAAATGTAAATCAATGTTTTTGAAATGCCTTTTTCACCCTTGGAATTTAGTTAAGAAATTCATAAGTATTATTTTCCGGTAATAAATTCTCAAATGTTTTATTTAAAAATGTTTAAAACCTATACTTTGAAATAGAATTTCTAGGAATGGAAAAGGGTGTTTAAACTTCAAAAGGAGTTTATTTTAGGCTTGGAAATAAATTTACGATAACTAACGTAAATTTGGGTTGGGATAGATCGGCGGGATCTTTATGGAAGATTCTTTGGGTTGTTTCAATGGAAATGTTTCCCTGGGAAAAGTTGAGTTCGTGATTTAAATCAGGTTTGAAAAGTTAAGTTTAAATTTGTTTTAAGGAAGTGTTTTAAGAAATTCTTATTTAAAGGTAAGTAGTAAGTTTAGCTATAGTATAATGATTTAAGAATATTATTAGTACCTTATTTGATAAATGGATTTATTTAAAGGATAGATGATTTAAATTATTTGAAACATAGCACTAAACCTTTAAAACCACTACTTTTAAATTTAGTTAACGAAACTCCTGTTAATAAATAGTTTTATTTTACATATTTGAAATTATATTTTTGAGTAATAACTAGAAGTAAATTTATATATTTAAAGTATATTGCAGAATAAAGTGTTTTTAAATTGGTTTTAAATCCAAATGTTTTTTAACTTGGTTATTTCCAATGGGAATAAATTTTAAAGAATTTACCTTGTAAAGGAAGCACTTTGGGAAATTGTTTTCGAATGAGTTTTGAAAATTTGGAAATATATCTTGAAAGATATTTGAGGCAAATAAATAATGTGGAAAATTATTTATTGTGTGATGGATGTTTATGAATATAAATTGATAGTTAAATCACCGACTATCAATATTGGACAAATGCATTGATCGTTTCGAAGAGACCGGGATTGAGATTTATTCCTCGAAAGCCACTTCGATCCGGTTTGTACATTTCGTGAGAAAAACGTGTTCGGAGTCGAAGATGGAGCAGTGAAGTACAAGGGCTAGTCGCTACTAATCCTGAGGATATTTCCAAAATGGATGTAGTAGGAATAGTGCCTTCGGTTCCCACTAGTACAAAACAGATCAGTTGCTTTGCCACATTTGTGTCGGTTGTCCATAAAACCGACACAAATAATGTAATTTGTGTTGGTTGTTCATTAACAACCGAAACTATTGATATATGGGTAAGAAGAAAATCTTAAAAATGTAATTTGCAACTGTTGTTCTTAAGAAACCGACACAATTGAAGGGAAGCAATAGATCTACTCGTGTCGGCTGTTTGAACAACCGACACAATTAAATACAATATCATCGGTTGTCCAAGAACCGACACAATAGGCAGACAACTTTTCCCCCAAACCCATTTCAGCCGGCCCATCTTTTCCCGCGAACCCTAAATTTTAGATGGAAAATTTAGTACCCGACCCGTCTCTTCGTTTCTTCTTCGTAAAACAAAAAAAAGAAAAAAAAAGAGAGAAAAAAGCAACCGCGCGCTTTTATTCCTTCTTCTCTCTACCCATTATACTACCGTTCTCTCTAGCAAAAGAAAAAAAGAACAGCAATCGTTTTAATTCCGTCTCCTTATGCTTCTCTCTCTTTTGAACAAAAGTCAAGTGATTGAAGAGTTTGCACTGCGATTTCGTCTGCTTCTAGATCAAAATTTTCGATCTTTTAGGTATGCCTTATTTTGAATTATTGAAGACTTTGGTTTTTTCGTTTTACGATTTTGGGTTTTTTCGATTTGCGATTTTGGGTTTTTTCGGTTGAATTTATGAATTATTGAATTATTGAAGACTTCTGATTTGTGAAAAGCTATCATCCAATTTAAAAAAAATGCGGTTGATTGCTCCTGATGCTATGCACTTATAAACTACTCTTTAGATAATTTTATATGTGTGTCTATATATAATTTAGACAAAAGCATGTGGGCGATGACTAAGGTCAGCTTTGCTCTTTGCTTCAGAAGTACGTATTTCATGACATGATCATATAATCTAATCTGATATATTTGTTTATAATTGTGGGCGCGGTGGATAAAATGACAATTGTTAATTGAGGGTAAGAGATACGGTGGATAAAATGTAATTGTGCACTGTTTGACAGTAGTGGTAGCGGGTAAGATATATGGTTGTTGATTGAGGGTAGGTTGTAGATAGTGTTGTAGTAGCTGTTCAAGTAATGAACCGAATTAATGGTGAGTTGCTGGTGAATTGCTGGCTGTGTGTTGCTTTGATGTGGTTTCGAATGTATGGTGTTTTGAGTAGGCAGACAGTGCACAGAAGTGGTCAGGGTTGTAAGCAGTTGTTGGAGATAATGGTATGCTATGATGGTTTGAGTTTTTGTGGCAGAGAAAGTATAACTGAGTATCGTGGTAGAAATGAACAAGGCAGTGAATGGATTGATGGTGCAGGTTGTAGAGAGTGTAGAGGATGGGTATGTGGTTGCAGTGGAGATGTCCTATTGGTAGTTGAAGGTGGCTGGAGGAAGTTGAGGTAGAGGAAGCTGACTGTTGTGACTTAGTGTTGATGTGAATAAGTTGATGTTATGATGTAGTTACTACTTGACAGTGAGTTGTTTGAATGGTATCTATGACTGTGATAATGATGTGCAGTGGTGAAGGAAGAGGATGTTGAAGGCTATGAATTGAGTTGTGAGTTGGTGTTAGTTTGTAGTTGTATGATGTAGTTGGAGGCAGAGGATGTTGATGTTGGTTGTGAATGGTAAGGTAACAGTAGTAAGAGGAAGTGGTAGAGGCAGTTTATGGTGAAGTGATGCAATGCAACAGGGAATTGAGTAGGGTATCACAAGTGGTTGATGTATGAAGGCAGGGGAACGATAGTTAGCACAATGAATATGCAGCAGTGTATATATGCACAGTGCAAAGTTTTTTTGAAGTAGGCCAGTAAATAAAATGTAAATGCAACGTAAATCAAAACAAAATTTTAAATATTTAAATGAAAATGAAATAAAATATTTTTTTGTTTTGAAATGCATTTTTTTTAAATATGCAAATGCAAATGCAAATGCAACTAGAAAAGCAAAAAACACACAAACAAAATAACAACAAAAATTACGCACAAACACAAAACAATAATTTTTTTTCTTTTTTTCTATATGCAATTCAACACACAGAATTAACGCAAAATAAAATCAAACAAAAATAATTTGAAGAATATAAATAAAATCAAATTAATTCCCCGGCAACCGCACTAAAAACTTGTTCAATCAACGATTTTTCTATCGGTTAGAAAATCGCCAAAAAAATTATAATAAAAATTAACCGTAAACGCACGGCGTACAATTTTAGTACGTGGCGAGTAAGAGTAAAACACCCCACATCCCTTAGTGTCCAGACTTACGATCGTGCTGTTACGGGGTACAAAAAGAATAATTCAAAGCGTTACCTTGAGCTGTAAATCATCCTTTTGTTCTTAGGATCAACACCTTATTTCCAGATATACGTAATATATTAGAACTAATATTCTGATTTTGGAAATATAAACATAGATGTATAAGCTGTACAAGAATATCTACGAGGCATTATATACTAGCGGATACGGAGTACATAACTAAAATAAATTTAGCACAAACAATATATATCATAACATAGACGCATCTTTCTGAACATGTTTCTTGAGCAGCTTCAGCACACATGCTCATCACAATCAGCAAGCACAAACCAAAAACTAATACCGTGACAGCCCGCAAATCCGTACCCCTTGAATCAACACTATTCTACATCTATTAACTCAAGTGGCACAGAATTACGAACCATTAGGGTTAAAGAAGAAAAGATAGAAGAAGAAGAAACTAAACAATATTAGAACCTCACAGTCGCAGCGGAATAAAATATAATAGTAAATATAGAACTTTACACAAAATGAAAACTATCACTGTTTTATACATCATATCTCAGAGTATCACATACAACAACCAATACCAATCATACCTACCATACAGTCACAGTAGCGGATATATATATAGGTACATATAATATGTCTCGGACTCCAGCTCCTCTCCTGCTCCATAGCATCCTGACCTGAACATATAATACTCGGTCTGACCCGAGCATTATAATGAAATAACACCCGAGTCAGTCCGGAATACCAGATGATAATAAATATGCATCCAAATTGATTATTAAAGTTTCAAAATTCTTTGAAAAACAAAAGCATCTCGTAAGACCACGCCACAAATAAACATGTCGGGTTTTTACCTTACGATAGCTAAATCACTTTTTATAGAAATCCTCTGATATTATAATAGGGTCTATTTACAAATACTTATAAAATAGCTGAAATTGTTACATTCATTAAATTCCAGCTACTAGCCACAAAAGTGGGTAATACAAAAAAAACTCGTACAAGGCTCGTAGGGAGGATTGATTTCCAACATTGACAGGGCACTGGGGTACCACCTGTTACAGTACGGGGCCTAGATCACCGTACCGAGGATTACTCCCTTCATCCCCTGCAACACAAGGCCGGAACCATTCCTTACTGAACAGTCCCGAACAAGATAAACCCCGTGGTTGGCGTGACCAACCAACCACTAAGCCGAAATATATAAGGGACATCTAGACAGGGGAAATATCTTGTTCTGCTTGGGCATGACCCACCTAACCTTGCTGCATATCCCCTGATTTTCAGTCATTCCCGGTTGGTGAGGCTTGAGGCTAAGCGTTACCTTTAGAACGTTTTCACTTAGAATGCCCATCTCCCACCTGACGATGTTTCGCAAGCATTCATCCATACAAGTCCGTCCCGGGTTTGAACGAACCGAAGGCACTACTTCTACTACATCCATTTGGAAATATCCTTAGGATTAGTAGCGACTAGCCCTTGCACTTCACTACTCCATCTTCGACTGCGAACACGTTTTCCGCACGAAACGTACAAATCGGATCGAAGTGGTTTTCGAGAAACAAATCTCGATCCCGGTCTCTTCGAAACGATCAACGCATTTGGCCAATATTGATAGTCGGTGATTTAACTATCAATTTATATTCATAAACATCCATAAGCATCCATCACACAATAAATAATATTCCACACTATTTATTTGCCTCAAATATCTTTAAAAGATATATTTTCCAAATTTCCAAAACTCATTTGAAAAACAATTTCCCAAAATTCTTCCTTTACAAGGTAAATCCTTTGCCATATATTCCATTGGAATAACCAAGCTCAAAACATTTAGATTTAAAACGGTAAAAATACTTTATTCTGAAATATACTTTAAAATATGTAAATTTACTACTAGTTATTTACTAAAAATATAGTTTCAAATATTTAAAGTTAAACCATTTGTTAGGATATAAATCTTGATTTTAAATTAGGGTTTTAGTTTAAACTAAACTTATAAGTAGAGTTTTTAAAAGGCTAATACTAATTTCAATAACTTAGTTCAAAACTAGTCTTTTGAACAAATCCATTTGTAAAAACAATTATTAAGATATTTATAAAATTTAGTATTGCTAATTTATAAACAGTTACTTTTGAAATAATAATTTTCAAACACTCTTTTAAACAAGCTTGAATTTTTAAAGCTTCTTTTTATAAAATCAGTTTAAACTCGAACTTGGTTTCCTAGGGAACTCATTTCCACTTAAACATCACAGAAATCCTTCTCACAATTTCTGTCAATTTATTTCAATTCAGGTTTATATTTTAATAACATAATCTTATTTTCCCATTTATCAACTAATAACTTTTCTCTTTGTTTATCATTCCAGATTTACCAATTTTCGATTTTCATTCCAAATGGATTTCAAATTTTAATTCTTTTAAATTCATTAGTTAACAATATCTTTTATTTCTCTAAAATTCAATTTATCCATTTATAATTAAATTCTGAATTTATAGTTTATCCAACCATATTCTTTATTTCTTAAAACCCAAATTTTATTCCTTTAAATTCTTTATATAACAATTTCTTTTATTTTCTTAAATCCAAATTAATCCCGTTTATAATTAAAATTCAGGATTTATATTTATTTCAACAATATCGCAGTACAATTTAAACTCAGATTTATCAATCACAATATGAAAACAGATCACAACATCAATTATAAAGATAATTATTATAATGTGAGGAATCCAGTTGGATCCCTCCAACCTGTTTTCCCTGCATCCACAAATATTAGCACAACGCATATATATAAATATCAATCCAGACTGATAAGAACAATAATATACAACTAATCACACAGATATTTAAATATTTATTATTTAAATCAGCCAATATCCAGATGTGAGTGAGAATAACTCACCTTGAGTTTCGGTGAGCGTTCGAAATTCAAATTAAACCGAACGACGTTCGATTTAACTCAAATTTATACTTGCCCGGAATGAATCCGGAACTACAACATCGCGTAGTACGCGTCTCTACGATTTCGACGATACCAAATTCGTTGCAATCTGACATCGTATGAAATAGATATGAATTTCAAAGTTTTAAATAACATTTTAAACAAATTCTCTTTTATTTTATATTTTTACCCAAAGCAAAAAGAATCAGGCCGTAGATCCACAAGCCAAAAATCACGGCCGCACAGAGAAAAACGCGTCTCCTTCCTCACGCGATGAAGGTTCAAACGAACCCAATGTCAACTTGCTTTGACCGACCATCGCCTCCCCAATCGTCCACTCGCACACGATCAACACCCACCACAACGAAGCCTTTCGCTGTCATGACCTACGTCCCAGATTTCACGAGGCTCGGCAGCCTCCTCACCTAGAGATTTGCACTCGAACGCTAACCTTACACGAGCAATTTCCGGCCATCTCGACACCTCAACCACGATCTTGACCGTATGGATTTGATCGTCTCGATAGGCTCTTCAATTTACTAGTTGGAGATTTTCAAAAATAATGAGAGGATAAGTGGAAATTAAGGGAAGAAGGAGGAAGAGTTCCGGCCATTGAAAGGGGCAGTGACGGCTACAGAAAAGGGTTAGGGTTTCGGCCCTAGTTTAATATATATATAAACGTTTAATTATATTATTTTAATATTAAAATCATTATAAAGCATCTTTTTCAAACGAACACCAAACAACGCGTCCCGACAGGCGATTCTATGGTTTTTCCGTGTTCCGGACACAATGGAACAGGTTTCGTAAGCTAATATGATCGTATGTGCGAGTTACGCAATTAAACGATCAATTTTAATTTAAACTGATTAACACGATTTCGATGCGTTTCGAGCTACCACGGTCAAACGACAACTCCGATTGCTACGAAAATTGAAATCTTGTAATAACTAACTATTACGGAGCCAATGGAACAGGTTTCGTCGAATTCTGAGACTGTGTCCCGGAAGGCTATTTCAACTCGTCTATTAAATCGGGCAATTATCCAAATTGTCGAAAACGCTTAAAATTTTACTTTTACAATTTTTATTAACTTTACAATAAATCATATAACATTTATAAACACATTAACAATCATTTGACTCATTTTGACTTAAAATCCGATTAATTGCATTTTTATATTATTAAATCCTATTATTAAATTAATATAAAATCCCAAATTCAATCTATTAACTTTTAATTTCTTCCAACGGTTCAATATTAAAACTCAAACCCAATTAGACCTAAATTAAATTTTAGAATCTAATTTTATCTCCATTTACACTCAAAATTACCAATTACCCCAATTCTAATATTGAATTAGTATTATTCAGTTACCAATTAAATTCCCGATTCAATATTTAATTATTGTTCTCAGTTATTTGAAATTGAATAGAATTACTATAACTAAAAATTATTGTTTATTTTATTTCAAGATTTAATTTATAACCCATATTCAACATTTAAATGAATTAAATGTTCAAATTGAGCGACCTAAAATTTTGGGTCATTACATTCCTCCCCCCTTATAAAAATTTCGTCCCCGAAATTTGCTAAGGTAGAAAATACTTGCCAACCCATTTACTTATCCAATTTGCTTAGTTAAAGCTTATATTTACTTTCCCAAAATCCTTTAGCTTAATCCCAAATTCATTTGCTTCATTTACTCTAAGTCTTTAATTTTTAACTTATAATTTTCCAAGTTAATTACAAATTTTCAAAATTCCCAAAAATTTTCTAACTCTCAAAATTTCCGGAAAATTTTGGCACGGTCTCCCCTGTACGGAGGAGCTTTCGCGATATCGCGATGCACACAAATATATATACATCGACCCACGCGGTCGGAAAACAAAATATATCACAATATATATATATATATATATATATATATATATATATATATCATTTTTCCAATTATATTTGCGTAGGCGTACCTTTTTAGCAAATTTTAATAGCGAGCAGCTAATATAACGCATATACGCGCTTCAACTCTCTCGAACGCCTTCTGTACCTGTACTAAACTCAAGCAAACTCATCAGTTTTCCAAGATATGAGCATTTTAACAACATTTCCAATATAAATGTAAGCCAACATATCCCTTTCATTGCCTAACCAAACAATTTCATAATTATGCATGCTAACCACCTTTATAAACAATTTCACAATTCCGACATCATTTTAAATTCTCTTTACAAACCCAAACTTCATATTTTAACAATGTTAACCATATTTATTTCAACAATCCAAAGATTTCAATCAATTCATTTTCACTTCAATATGATTACATATGCCTTTCATACATTTTTATTTTAACTTACATTCCCAATTTGATTTACAATCAAATTTTATTTTAAACTGGAAACATTCGCATTTCTGTTATGATCCATTTCCATTCATATCCAAAATCACTTAATTAGATCGCATTTATCAAATTAATTTAAAACCATCTTTATTTGCTTCTTCTAATCAATTTCACTTGCATTCATTTACAAAACCTTTGAATTAGATTCCAATTTAGTTCAATTTATTTAAGACTCAATTTCAAATGCTTCTTCAAGCAAACTAATCACCACGTAAGCTTAGAACCATTTACAATTATTTCTAGTTTAATTTATGTTAATTTTATTCCATTCTGAATCATCCAATTCAACTTTTAAATCACAGTCTTATTCACACCTTTCAAGTTTATTATTTCTCTTAAGTTTATTTTTATTATTTTATTACTCTTATTGTTTTATTATATATGTATAATATTTTTTTTTGTTATATAGTTATATATCATTCCATACTTATTTACAACTCGTACATTCTTTCTTCATCACAATAACTATCTTAAAAGTCATTTTCTTGCATTCAAATTTTATTTTCCAAACAAATTTCATTTAAAGCTATTTCCTAAGCTTAAAAATAACCATCTTATCATCTTTCTTAAATGATCTCAATTCCATAATATCTTAACTTGTTTCCATTTTAATTGATTCTTACCAAATCAAACCATTTACAAATTTTAATCCAACTAGCTTAAACATTCAGCCTAAGTTTAAATTAATAACATCTCATTCTATACTATTTACAACTCTCACCCATCTTTAATTCATACTTGCTTACTCCATCACAATAATTAATTACAATTCTCTTCACTTGCATTTCAATTTCTGCATCTAAACAAATTTATCCAAGACCACATTATTCAGCTTAATCACAATTATTTAATTTGCTTAAGCTTTCTTTACAATATTCCCATTATCTTCTTATAAATCAATTTTTTTTTCATTTGATTCTCATCCAAATCAAATTCCAATTCATTTACAAACTTTAATGAACTTTGCCTATTTATCAAATCCATTTTAGACTTATTTCATTAGCAAGGAAACCATTTTAAATTATTTCACACTTCATTATTTGTTACCACAAACTTAAATCCCATGCTACAGTTGGATTTCTATTTACTTCCCAAATTTTGATCAATTATCAAAATTCTATCCATTACAATACAAATCCCATTTAATTGTAATTCAATTAGTCTCTAACCTAATCCATATTAGGTTTTAATACTCTTTCCCAATTCATACTGAACTTATTTACAATACGACCATTTTCAAATGTTCTAAACAAGAACTAGGTTCCATTTTACCCTTCAATTATTAACAAGCTTCCAAAATTATACTCATTCCATTACTATTTTCATTTAATTAAGCTTATACTAAATTCATCTTCAAGCTTCTCTTTATTTAATTCAGCTTATGCTAATTTCATTCTCAAATAATCCCTTTGGATTTAGTTGAGTTAAAATTTTATTCACACAATATCATTTTTACTTCCCTGAATTAAATTTTCTTTCAATTTAATTCTTTTCCAATTCTAATTCAAGTTCAACCAAATTTATTTATCCAACCCACATTCATACTTTTTTTCTATACCATTCAACTATTTCTCATTTATGATTATAATTTCATTTCTATTTATATAAGTTCACGAACTTATTTATTTAGAAGTTTATATTGCTCATTTTTAATCCATCTACATCTTATAATCCCAATTTCAATTTTCTATATATATGCATCACTGAATTTTTTTTTTTGGATACAAATCTACTGTCACCTAAGTCCTTCGCAAACTTTAAATCCTCAATCCCAGATTATAAGCATAACACATAATAGCTTATGGGTACAATTTATTTCTTAATGACCTACAATTACAAAGTCACTTACATTTTAATCCAACCCAAATCAATTTAATTCTAAGCCCAATTTATTTAACTTATCCAAGTTAAATTCAAATTTCCAATTCACTTTAATATATTTTATTCACTTTCATTTACTCAAGTTAAATTTTAATTTCAGGATTAAAACTTCATTCCCTTTCTTACTTAATATCAACCTCAGTTTTTATTTAAATCAACTTCATTTTATAAGTTATAGTTGATTTATCTTAAATTTTCACTTTTTTTTTTACAGAATTTCCAGAATTTTATTACCCGGATTTATTTCAAAACCATTTTGAAATAAAAATCAACATATTTCCTCTTGGCATATCAAACCCAATCTCCAGATTCCAAAACAATTTGTTTATACCCAAAACAATTTTTCCCTTTGAAATTTCCAAAACAACTGGTATACCCAACAAATCCAAACAATACCATAACCAAATATTAGGAAAGCAATCCATCACTTTAGAAACTCGAAAATGAATTCTAATGATGTGGCCAGCATCATCAGGATTATTTCCCAGCGATTGAAGTGAGTTCAATGCTTTCTTACTTTCTCACATTCATTTCAAAACAATTTCAATTCAAACATATTACTCCAAAATCAATATTCCAATATACCGTTTAAACACTTAAGCAAACATTTCAAACTTTCCCAGGAATTTAAATTTCCAAACCTTTATTTTCATTACATTTAAAACCCTTTCCAAAACTTCCGGGATTTAAATTCTAGTTTTAATTCTTTAGTTATTCTTCTTTTATATAATTTATACACATGGAATTTATTTGATTATAACATTTCAAATTTTAGATTCTTATTTGATTAAGATATCCACAACCAATCATCCAAAAACATAGATGATACTTTCAGAAAAATTATTCCTTTCATATCAAAATATTAATTTTGGGTAAAATTATTTCATTTACCCTCTTTAAAAACAATACTATGTCGGTTTATCTTGTTTAAGAGTTTAGAAACCCCTATCGATACGGTTGTACTTCCCGCACCGACCAGAATTCATAAACACTCAATCGATAAGTCAACACAGTATAAAAACAATTTTATATCCACTAACAAGTACGCTCTCATATCTATTATTACTCTCAACTAATTATAGAGTACTATTGACTCTATTCAAAGAGTAATTTCCCCACCAAAGCCTAGGTTGTCGCCAACCTAAGCTCTGATACCAAGTGTGACAGCCCGCAAATCCGTACCCCTTGAATCAACACTATTCTACCTCTATTAACTCAAGTGGCATAGAATTACGAACCATTAGGGTTAAAGAAGAAAAGATAGAAGAATAAGAAACTAAACAATATCAGAACCTCACAGTCGCAGCGGAATAAAATATAATAGTAAATATAGAACTTTACACAAAATGAAAACTATCACTATTTTATACATCATATCATCAGAGTATCACATACAACAACCAATACCAATCAGACCTACCATACAATCACAGTAGCGGATATATATAGGTACATATAATATGTCTCGGACTCCAGCTCCTCTCCTGCTCCATAGCATCCTGACCTGAACATATAATACTCGGTATGACCCGAGCATTATAATGAAATAACACCCAAGTCAGTCTGGAATACCAGCTGATAATAAATATGCATCCAAATTGATTATTAAAGTTTCAAAATTCTTTGAAAAACAAAAGCATCTCGTAAGACCACGCTACAAATAAACATGTCGGGTTTTTACCTTACGATAGCTAAATCACTTTTTATAGAAATCCTCTGATATTATAATAGGGCCTATTTACAAATACTTATAAAATAGCCGAAATTGTTACATTCATTAAATTCCAGCTACTAGCCACAAAAGTGGGTAATACAAACAAAACTCGTACAAGGCTCGTAGGGAGAATGGATTTCCAACAATGACTAGGCAATGGGGTACCACCTGTCACAGTACGGGGCCTAGATCACCGTACCGAGGATTACTCCCTTCATCCCCTGCAACACAAGGCCGGAACCATTCCTTACTGAACAGTCCCGAACAAGATAAACCCCGTGGATGGCGCGACCAACCACCCACTAAGCCGAAATATATAAGGGACATCTAGATAGGGGAAATATCTTGTCCTGCTTGGGCATGACCCACCTAACCTTGCTGCATATCCCCTGATTTTTAGTCATTCCCCGTTGATGAGGCTTGAGGCTAAGCGTTACCTTTAGAACGTTTTCACTTAGAATACCCATCGCCCACCTGACGATGTTTCGTAAGCATTCATCCATACAAGTCCGTCCCGGGTTCGAACGGAACCGAAGGCACTACTCCTACTACATCCATTTGGAAATATCCTCAGGATTAGTAGCGACTAGCCCTTGCACTTCACTACTCCATCTTCGACTGCGAACACGTTTTCCGCACGAAACGTACAAATCGGATCGAATGGTTTTCGAGAAATAAATCTCGATCCCGGTCTCTTCGAAACGATCAACGCATTTGGCCAATATTGATAGTCGGTGATTTAACTATCAATTTAAATTCATAAACATCCATAAGCATCCATCACACAATAAATAATATTCCACATTATTTATTTTCCTCAAATATCTTTAAAAGATATATTTTCCAAATTTCCAAAACTCATTTGAAAAACAATTTCCCAAAATTTTTCCTTTACAAGGTAAATCCTTTGCCATATATTTCCATTGGAATAACCAAGTTCAAAACATTTAGATTTAAAACAGTAAAAATACTTTATTCTGAAATATACTTTAAAATATGTAAATTTACTACTAGTTATTTACTAAAAATATAGTTTCAAAATATTTAAAGTTAAACCATTTGTTAGGATATAAATCTTGATTTTAAATAAGGGTTTTAGTTTAAAATAAAATTATAAGTAGAGTTTTTAAAAGGCTAATAATAATTTCAATAACTTAGTTCAAAACTAGTCTTTTGAACAAATCCATTTGTAAAAATAATTATTAAGATATTTATAAAATTTACTATTGCTAATTTATAAATAGTTACTTTTGAAATAATAATTTTCAAACACTCTTTTAAACAAGCTTGAATTTTTAAAGCTTCTTTTTATAAAAACAGTTTAAACTCGAACTTGGTTTTCCTAGGGAACTCATTTCCACTTAAACATCACAGAAATCCTTCTCACAATTTCTGTCAATTTATTTCAATTCAGGTTTATATTTTAATAACATAATCTTATGTTCACATTTATCAACTAATAACTTTTCTCTTTGTTTATCATTCTAGATTTACCAATTTTCAATTTTCATTCCAAATGGATTTCAAATTTTAATTCTTTTAAATTCATTATTTAACAATATCTTTTATTTCTCTAAAATTCAATTTATCCATTTATAATTAAATTCTGAATTTATAGTTTATCCAACCATATTCTTTATTTCTTAAAACCCAAATTTTATTCCTTTAAATTCTTTATATAACAATTTCTTTTATTTTCTTAAATCCCAATTAATCCCGTTTACAATTAAAATTCAGGATTTATATTTATTTCAACAATATCGCAGTACAATTTAAACTCAGATTTATCAATCACAATATGAAAACAGATCACAACATCAATTATAAAGATAATTATTATAATGTGAGGAATCCAGTTGGATCCCTCCAACCTGTTTTCCCTGCATCCACAAATATTAGCACAATGCATATATATAAATATCAATCCAGACTGATAAGAACAATAATATACAACCAATCATACAGATATTTAAATATTTATTATTTAAATCAGCCAATATCCAGACGTGAGTGAGAATAACTCACCTTGAGTTTCGGTGAGCGTTCGAAATTCAAATTAAACCGAACGACGTTCGATTTAACTCAAATTTCTACTTGCCTGGAATGAATCCGGAACTGCACCATCACGTAGTACGCGTCTCTGCGATTCCGACGATACCAAATTCGTTGCAATCTGACATCGTATGAAATAGATATGAATTTCAAAGTTTTAAATAGCATTTTAAACAAATTCTCTTTTATTTTATTTTTTTACCCAAAGCAAAAAGAATCAGGCCGTAGATCCACAAGCCAAAAATCACGGCGGCACAGAGAAAAACGCGTCTCCTTCCTCACGCGATGAAGGTTCAAACGAACCCAATGTCAACTTGCTTTGACCGACCATCGCCTCCCCAATCGTCCACTCGAACACGATCAACACCCACCACAACGAAGCCTTTCGCTGTCATGACCTACGTCACAGATTTCACAAGGCTCGGCAGCCTCCTCACCTCGAGATTTGCACTCGAACGCTAACCCTACACGAGCAATTTCCAGCCATCTCGACACCTCAACTACGATCTCGACCGTATGGATTTGATCGTCTCGATAGGCTCTTCGATTTACTAGTTGGAGATTTTCAAAAATAATGTGAGGATAAGTGGAAATCAAGGGAAGAAGGAGGAAGAGTTCCGGCCATTGAAAGGGGTAGTGAAGGCTACAGAAAAGGGTTAGGGTTTCGGCCCTAGTTTAATATATATATAAACGTTTAATTATATTATTTTAATATTAAAATCATTATAAAGCATCTTTTTCAAACGAACACCAAACAACGCGTGCCGACAGGCGATTCTATGGTTTTTCCATGTTTCAGGCACAATGGAACAGGTTTCATAAGCTAATATGATCGTATGTGCGAGTTACGCAATTAAACGATCAATTTTAATTTAAACCGATTAACACGATTTCGATGCGTTTCGAGCTACCACGGTCAAACGACAACTCCGATTGCTACGAAAATTGAAATCCTGTAATAACTAACTATTACGGATCCAATGGAACTGGTTTCGTCGAATTCCGAGACTGTATCCCGGAAGGCTATTTCAACTCGTCTATTAAATCGGGCAATTATCCAAATTGTCGAAAACGCTTAAAATTTTAATTTTACAATTTTTATTAACTTTACAATAAATAATATAACATTTATAAACACATTAACAATCATTTTGACTCAAAATCCGATTAATTGCATTTTATATTATTAAATCCTATTATTAAATTAATATAAAATCCCAAATTCAATCTATTAACTTTTAATTTCTTCCAATGGTCCAATATTAAAACTCAAACCCAATTAGACCTAAATTAAATTTTAGAATCTAATTTTATCTCAATTTACACTCGAAATTACCAATTACCCCAATTCTAATATTGAATTAGTATTATTCAATTACCAATTAAATTCCCGATTCAATATTTAATTATTGTTCTCAATTATTTGAAATTGAATAGAATTACTATAACTAAAAATTATAGTTTATTTTATTTCAAGATTTAATTTATAACCCATATTCAACATTTAAAATGAATTAAATGTTCAAATTGAGCGACCTAAAATTCTGGGTCATTACAAATACAGCCTTTGATGCCATTATCGTTTTGTTAATAAATCCAGGAATATTTCAAGGAACTTTTGGTTATGGTTGTTGTATATATACATGTGTTGGTTGGTTGGTTTTGATAGGTTTGTAATAATTCGTGAGAGAAATTTATGCTACCCCTTTTATTTTTCATACCCAAATATAAACTTACAAAGGCTAATGTCATAGTCGCCTAATGAACCCAATGTTCCATGATAATTGAGCTGCTTTTCAATGGAAGACTATAATGTATTAAAAAATCTTTCGGTGCATCAGTTTCTTTTCAAAGGTTTCATTTGTTTTCTGTTGATGGACAAATATAATACATATAGCATTCTCCCATAGTTTTCTTTTGGTGGACAAATACTGTAAAAACATTGTATCCATACAATTTTTTTGTGAACATACAGAGAACCATGAAAGATATTGTTTGTACTATGTGGATAATGCAACCAACGTTGAAAATAATATTTTCTTATGCAACGTATGATGAATATGTTATGATAATGTAGTTATAAAATAAACTTTTATGTTAGTTTACATTTGTATATTTTGTTAAGTGATCAATATATTTTTGTATTTGAATGAAAATTTAACTTTATCATTTATTTGAAATGAATGTTGTATACATATTGAAATTGTATTTTCTGGATTTATTGGACAATTTAATGAATATTAGTTGAATTTGTTTATGCAGTTTAAATCTAATTAATTCAAATATAAGGACTCTGATACATAAGAGTAGGAGAGAATTGACAAGAAACTTTGTAACTAATCGTATATATTATAAAAATATGCAGGCATCTGATGGTTAATTAAACTATAAAAATAATTAATAGAACATTTTGAGTGATTGTAAATATGAAAAGTTACAATATTTGATGCAAAAAATACATTAGAAGAGAATTAAAGGGAGGGGGGAGTTCCTAAAATTAATGAAAGGATTGGAAATTCCGGATGGTTCGAGTTGTTCTTGGATTGAGAAGGGTGGCAATTTGAGCAGTTTGGAATCGAATTTGTGCGAGGCGATTTTCTTAGATTTCCAATTTTGTTCGAGGAAATTGCAGGGTTCACGTTTGGGCGTTGGAAATTGCAGAGTGTGTTGTAGTGATGCAGGGATCAAGTGGGTTGGAAATTTGTGCTGATTGAAGTGCATAAGGGCAGGGTGTGGTTTCAGCAGTGAGGATTTATGTGAGTAGTTGCAGTGTGAAGGAGGATGTGAGGAAAGGTCTGGTCACAGTCAGTTGAAGGATATGGCAGTTTCAAATGGGAAGGAAGTGATGGTTGGAGTTAGTGGACTTGGGGTTGCTCGTTTTCTATGAAGGAAGGTGGTGGTTTGTGGGATGGTGGTATTGCTGGTAATGGGTATATTATGTTGCATGGTGATGGAGAAGGAGGTTAGGTGTGAATTGTTGGGATGGACAGTTGATGGAAGGGTGAGGTTGCAACAATTGGTGATGTAGCGTTTTGGAGTTGGAAGCACATACCTCAAGTGGTTGTATGGAGTGGCACAAGTGATCGAGGCCGTGAGAGAGGGATTTGAATGGTTGAAGTTAGCGTCTGAAGTTGAAACAGAGGTTGTTTGGGCAGGGTGCTAAAGTGTTTGCAGTGCTGGGTTGATGCAGTTTGCTGTAGAAGGAGGAAGTACGGTTAAAGTGGAAGGCAGTGATCGAGGCCGTGGGTTGTTTATGGTTGTACTGACACGAGTAGGAATGCACTGGGTGGTGGCAATTGGTAGAGAAGGATAGTGGGTTGGGTGAAGTAGCTGATAGGAATGGGGTTGTTTTGTTTGTGGTCAGGAGCTTAGTTGAAGTGTGTGTGATGGTGGAGTGTACTGTAGGAGGTTGGAGGTGTTTGCAATAGACAGGGGGTTCAGGAAGTGGCAGTGTAGGTTGACATACCGGTGCTGTTGTTGAAATGGTAGTGGTGGTATTTGTAAGCAGAGAGGAAGGTGGAGTAGTAGCAGTGAAATAATGGATTGGAGGAGGTGATTGGTGTTATGGTTGTAGTTTTACACGGATTTTTAAGAATAACCCAAATTTCATTTCAAACCAGTTGCTTTTTACAATTTAATATGCTTTATATATCAACTTCATCTGCTTTCAACCTTTTTCCCTTAAAACAAATAAAGTGAACAAACCAACCATAAAAGTCACAGTAGAAGTCAACCGCTTCTTTGTATAACTGGCAGCTCGACTTAACTTTTCAACAAATGGAAAACAAGAATCAACGTCACATGCCAACAAATGAACATATTCTTTTTAGAAATCTTGTGCAAAAATACAAAATAAAACTACTAAATGCTATAATTATATACTCACGCCGATACATGACATTAACATACTAACTTTGAATGAAGTGCCAAATTAGCGTAAAGAATTCCTCAATTAACCATACCGATGCATGTTTAAAAGAAAATTCACGTTCCTATGTTTTTTAGGTATTTATTTATAATTATTTTACTTCTTGTTCACACTTGAAAAACAACATATATAAGGTCTAACCGGTCGATCTATAGGAATGCCGACAGTCGACTAGTGGATGGCTCTGCATTTTTAAATAAGGAAACAATGTTCAAAATTTTAAACCATCGCTCCTCTAAATTTTAACTCTTCCGAACAATTTTTTTCACCTTTCATGGTAACCCTACATTACTATACATGCTATATCCATTTCCGAACCATCTATAGTTGATTATTTTAAACACTCTCTTTCTCTCTCTCTTGGTCCCTAAAATGGCTTCTATAAAAAATCTAGCTATTGATCATTGCTTACTCATTCATACACTTTAATTTATAATCAATTATCCTTCTAGCAATGCACTTGCAAGAACAGAAATTCTAACTTCTTCATTTTCAATATCTAAGTTTATATGATCTGATGTTGAGGAATAATTGAAACATCCAAACAAACATAAGAAACACTTATGATTTTTTTTTGCTTATGCAGTGCATCTCTAGCAATTTCACATGGATTGTAATTGGATGTATAACGTGAAACATAGTGATGATGAGTTCTTGAACAAAATGGAAGGATTCATCAAGTGTGCGTTGAATGATCAATTAACAAGAAGAGAAGAAACAATTTTTTGTCCTTGTAGACGTTGCCAGAATAGGAGGAGATTTCGTAACATAGATCAGATCAGGGATCACATAATTCGGTATGGGTTCAAGCAAAATTATACACAGTGGATATGGCATGGTGAAAGCACACTTAGTACACCTAGTTTTAGTAATCAATACACTGATGTGGATGACCGGGAAGGTACCGTGAATAACGAGGTAAATGATGAGACTGATGAGATCGACAATATTAATGAGATGTTTGATGATGTTCAAGAACATTTGATGGTAGAGCCAAAATTATATGAAAAAATATTACGTGGTGCTGAGAAGCCTTTGTATTCTGGTTGTGCTAAGTTTACAATATTGTCTGTTGTGCTCAAGCTTTTCAATTTAAAAGCAAAATACGGGTGGAGTGATATAAGTTTTACATCATTGTTGGAACTTTTGAAAGACATGCTACCGGATGGTAACGAGCTTCCTACTTCTAATTACGAGGCAAAGAAAATTATGTGTCCAATTGGCATAGGATACAAAAAGATACATGCATGTCCAAATGATTGAATATTGTATCGAAATGAATATGAGAGCTTGCATGAGTGTCCTAAGTGTGGATTATCCCGTTACAAGTCGTGAGAAAATGTTTATAACGACCCAGATAAGAAATGGCCTCCAACAAAGGTTTTATGGTATTTGCCCATTATACCAAGGTTTAAACGTTTATTTGCAAATAAAGAAAATGCAAAAAACTTAAGATGGCATGCAGATGTGAGGAAAGATGATGGATTACTAAGGCATCCAGCCGATTCTCCGCAGTGGAGAAATATCGATACCATGTATTCTAGTTTCGGCGAAGAAATAAGAAATTTCAGACTTGGTCTTTGCACAGATAGCATAAATCCATTTGGCAATCTTAGCAGTCAACATAGTACTTGGCCGGTTCTTTTGGTGATTTACAATCTTCCACCTTACTTGAGTATGAAGCGCAAGTACATTATGTTGTCTCTTATGATTTTGGGACCACGACAACCAGGGAATGACATCGATGTTTATCTAGCTCCTCTTATTGATGATCTAAAGCTTTTGTGGTATAAAGGTGTGTGCGTATTTGATGCATATAGTAGAAGTGAATTTACATTACGCGCCATGCTTTTTTGTACCATAAATGATTTTTTCACATATGGTAACTTGTCTGGATATAGTACAAAAGGTGCTAGAGCATGCCCAATTTGTCAAGACGACATGGCTGTTGAGCGCTTGCATTTCTGCAAGAAAAATGTGTATATGCATCATCGTAGATTTCTCCCTCTCAATCATCCTTATCGTAAAAAGAAGAAACCTTTCAATGGGGAGATAGAAAGCGGAGTTGCTCGTTTGCCATTAACAGGAAATGATGTATATGAACAGATCAAGGATATTGAAAATGTATTTGGCAAAGCCTTTCCTCTTCAAGAAGGCATGTGGAAGAAAAAATCTATATTTTGGGAACTTCCATATTGGAAACATTTACAAGTTAGGATTGTCTAGATGTAATGCACATAGAAAAAATTGTTTGTGACAGTATCATTGGAACACTCTTAAATATATCTGGTAAGACAAAAGATGGTGAGAAAGCTAGACAAGATATGTTGAAAATGGGTATTCGAAAGGAGTTAGCACCAGTGGAGAAAGGTAAACGTATCTATTTGCCTCCTGCATGTTATACATTGTCCAAAAAAGAAAAAAACTAGTTTATGCGAGTGTCTTCATGGTGTCAAGGCTCCATCAGGTTATTCTTCGAATATTAGCAGTCGTGTATCAATGAAGGATTTGAAATTGACGGGCATGAAGTCTCATGGCTGTCATGTGTTAATGCAACATTTGTTGCCTATTGCTATTCGAGGTATATTGCCTAAACATGTTAGACATGTTATTACAAAGCTTTGTATTTTTTTAATGCAATTTGTAGTAAGGTGATTGATCCTGATATGTTGGATGATCAACAAGCCGATGTTATTGTTACCTTGTGTCAATTTGAGATGTATTTTCCGCCTTCATTTTTTGATGTTATGGTGCATTTGGTTGTACATTTGGTAAGAGAAATCAAGATTTGTGGTCCTGTTTTTATGAGGTATATGTATCCGTTCGAAATGCACATGGGAACTTTAAAAAGAAAAACAAAGAATAGATATAGACCTGAAGCTAGTATCGTAGAGGGTACTGTAGCCGAGGAAGTTATTGATTTTGTCACTCAATACCTAACTGACGTTGAACCTATTGGACTTTGCAAGTCTCGACATGAAGGGCGACTTGAAGGTCAAGGCATAATTGGGTTTAAATTGATATCAATTGGTGATGATATGTTTCACAAAGCTCACCTACTTGTTTTACAGCACCTTAGTGAGGTTCATCCTTACTTGGAAGAGCACATGACAATTCTAAAGTCACAAAATCCTTCAAAGATCGAAAGATGATTGACAAATGAACATAAGCACTCATTTGTCATATGGTTTAAAGATAGGGTAATGTCTCAATTGTCTCAAACAAATCATAATGTTTTCGACACAATAAAATGGTTGGCATATGGGCCTAAATTTCAAGTTAGCTCTTATGAAGTATACGCTATTAATGGGTATGTCTTTCATATGAAGCGTCAGGATGAAAAGAGCAAAATGCAAAATAGTGGAGTAAATGTCGTAGCATCTTCAGGAGAATTTGCTAGTGCTAAAGATAACAAACCAATAAATGCGACAATGTCATATTACGGAGTAATTGAGAATATTTGGGAACTTGAATATAGGGACTTCACGATTCCTCTATTTCAATGTAAATGGGCCGATAACCATCATGCTGTACAAGTGGATGAACATGGATTCACACTTGTTGACTTTGATCGAGTGAGTCATGATAACGATCCACTCATCTTGGCATCTCAAGTGGAACAAGTTTTTTATGTCACCGACCCAGCTGATCATAAGTGGTCTGTTGTCCTTCCTGGAAAAAGACGCATTGTTGGGATCGACGACGTGGTAGATGAAGAAGAGTATAATCAATTTGACGAGAATCCACCTTTTTCCATTGGCGTAAGTCTATCAGAAGAAGAAGTTTATTTAAATGCAAATTATGCACCTACTGATCACGATGAAGGGGTTTGGATAGCGGGGTAATTTTTTAGCCTTCTAATACTGTCACCATTTAATTTGATCATATGTGTACATTTATTTGGAATGTGTATATCAGAAGTTAAATCTTCAAACGAATGAGAAAACATGTGTGAGTATAGTTTTGTGAAAGCATGGTTAAATGAATAGTTGATATTTTGAAAATATTGGGTCATTACACATACTTCGATCTCTATAAAAGAATTCAAAAGGCATTTCTGTTTTGACTCATTGCAATACTAGCAGGTTAGCACTATTTTCTTGCATTAGTATCTATCGGATAACAATTTAATGATGAAATTTATATGCATTAGCTTATCTTCCTGACTCTATCATATAATAATTTATTGCAATACTTTCTGCTTGATATGAAAAAATTAACATATGAAATCATTTTCTTATATTGAAATGTGTGTCGTTGCTCATTACAATGTGAACTAGTTATGTGTAGCTTTCTCAGATATATGCATTTATTGGCCGGTTGCTTGCTCTGAAATTTAAGCAACCATGTATGTTTTGCTTAAGTGGTTAAATCATGAGCTTATAGTTCTGCATACAACAAAAGAAATTTACATCTTGAATCTACCTCAGAAAATATAGCTCTGGAAACATGAGACCATCTGAAAATGCAATCAAGCAAATATCTCTTCAAATAAGTTCTGGCTGTGTGCATTTTGCAATCAAGCAAATATGTCTTCAAATCAGTTCAGACTGTGTGATATTTAAGTTATTATTCGTTTGTTGAAATATTTTATAACTTTCGGGTGCACATATGTGATACAGGAATAATGGAAATGCAACTATATGAACACACTGAAGAGCAAAACACTTCCGCTTCCGCTTCAGAACCGTCATCTAAGAGGAGGCAAAGAGGTCCAACAACTGGAAAGAAATACAGAACATCCGAGCCAAAATTCATTGAGTGTTGTGATAATGGCAAACCTACTGGAAAATGGGTGAAGTCTTTTAAGGCGTGCGTAGGCGATACAGCTAGATCTAGAATTGATATCAATATCAAGAATTGGGCTAGCATTAGTCAAGGGCTTAAGGATACCATCTGGGAAGACATTAAGGTATTATAAATTCATTTGTTCGCTTATTAAATTGTCAGTTGGATCCTTTGTGTTTGGAGTCATGAACCGCTTTCGTTGTTTATTAAATTCATTTTTACTGCCTTGACGTTGTTTATTTTTTATTTTTTATTACCTCAGACCGAGTATCACATCGACGAAAAAATGAAAAATAATGTGTTAAAAAATGTTTGTGGAGCATGGAAGGGTTTCAAAACAAAATTGGTTAGTGGTTGGATTACGAAGACTAGAGAGCATCCAGAAAACCATAAAGAGCCATACGAATTTTATGATGGGGTTACAAAAACACAATGGGAAACATTTAAGAAGTATTGTGAAACCGAGGAGTTTAAGGTATGTTTTTTTTTATGCCATATCCACAAGTCACACGCTATTTCTTTCATTTTACAACTCACCAGCTTCGTCAGAGAAATTGCATATTTCACAAAATGAAACGTGCAGTTTCTTATAACAAAAATGAAAACTGCTCTTTAGCTGTATGAAACTAGAAACTCCCCTGCTCTGAATTGCATATTGTTATGAAACTAGAAACTCCTTTATAATTTGCTATAACCTGGTAAATTATGTTGGTTTGAATCCTTTTGCTCTAAGGATCCACCTGACGAGGAATAGTAAGAATTTAACTCAACTTGATGCATTGACAGTATTAGTTAAAACATTGGCTTAAACTTTGTGTAAAATGGTCGTTATCATATCAAAAAGAAACAGGGGAGTAGTTAATTGGGTATAAAGTTTGACGAATATATTTTGTGTGAATTCAAACTCTTATTCATCTAGTCCCAATATCTGCATTTGTTTAGCGCAAGATGTTACTTGTATGCGAAAAGATACCGTGTCATGGAAATGTATAAATAATACAACTAACAAGCTCTTCACTCAACTATTCTTTGATTTCACAATTTTAATTTATTAACCTGAAAAATTAAGTTTTTATATTTTATACACTCAATTTTCCTTACACTTGTATGCATACAAAGCTCATTTGCAATTCACTTGTATATTTACTAAAGTTTCTCTAACAATTCACTTGTATATTTATATCAAATGAACTGCTTTTGATTTCTTTATTCAATAAACTATTTCTTGAACAACGATATACGCCTTGGTAAGATTATATGCAAGCTTGGTGCATATCCTTTTTTTTAATTATTATATGTGTACGTGCCATTCGCCTGTTAGGTCCTTGAAATGGTTGTGGGAATAACCATGTGTTGATATCAATAAATCAATTTCATTGATGCAGAGTATCATTTCCATGTAATTAGAATTAAATTTATAAGAATTTATGAAAGCTGTTTTCCATCTAATTAAAGCGATTGATTGCTCACAAATGTATGCCCATAACCTAACTTATTACGTAGAATATTAAAATATGTGCAAAGAATAACAATAAATAGATACACTCATATGTTGTTAAGTATATATATCCTGTCCTTCACTGTTTCATGGCTTTGATTGTTATTGAATGTGATGCTTGCTCTGTAACTTATTTAGGTTGTTTTAGCAGCACTATTAATGACCCTGAGACATAATTGTTTGTTGTGTTGCTTCTAAATTTGTTGACACCGTAACACATATCATTGTTGTGATGTGTTACTGAAGGACCTTGTAACTTGTTTCATTGCTGAGACATGATACTTTGAGATGTTCACTTTGTGACTTTTTAGTTTTTGTGTGTATTCCTAAACTTGATGACCCTGAAACATGAATTGGTTGCTATGTTTATTGTGGTATTTGACTGTTGTTGTATAACTTTTTGAATGATGTACAATGAAGTACTAACTTGTACATGTTTTATGAATGAGGAATATGTTTCTATACAAACGAAATAAAAATTAATTTTAACAGCAGCATGTCAAACTTTTATAAATATACACGTCAGCATGTCATGTTTCTTGTTTAAATCTCATATACAATAGCACGTTCTTATTTTATACATGAATTGTATACAGGTTTTATACAAATGAATTTAATGTACAATAACTATTTTATGAAAAAGAAAAAGGAAAAAAAATGGTTTGAACTAAATTCATTTTATTCCACTTCATCTTTCTTTCCTATGACACGGTAGTGCAAAATAGAGAAGGGGAGAGCGTTTATGTGCAAGTCACAGTTTGTCAGTAGGTGGTACATTGGGTAGGGAGTCTGTGTTACATGGGCAACCTTTAGTTCTGGGCTTAAATGGTGCAGTCAGTAGCTTGACAGTGGATGGTTGCTCGTATGGTGAAACTAGCATGGACAAGGTCGGTATAATGGTAGCTATAGTAAATGGTGAGGCAGGGTTAGTTGGTCAAAAACATAACGTAGCAGGGAGAGATTGTGAGCTGCCTTTGCAAGTATTTTTCTTATGCAGGAGAAGATAAACTATATTTAATATCTACAATGACTAGAGTCATTTGGATTTGATTCAGTATGATTATTACCTGTTCCATTTTTGAGAGATTTGTTGAATAACATTATCACTGCTACCACAGTTATGGTTTCCAGTAGACAAATATTTAGTAATAGTGTTAGATACCGAATCATCATTTGAATCATTTTAAACACTAAAAATAGGAGGTTTTGATGGTGCAAGTCCTAGTAAGAGACCATTGGCCCATAGCTTTGGAGTAGGAATGCTAGATGCATACACAGGTGTTGAATCTGTAGGCTTATCCTCATTAGTTTTAGATTCCAACGCAGAATCTGAATTGTAAACATATGATTGGGGAGCATTAGAAAAATCTACTTTGCAAATTTCCGAAAATTTAGGCTGCCTTGACTTGCATATTTTTCTTTCTTCTTCTATCATTGCATGCTAAATGCATACTGCTCATGCATTGAGAAATAGTACAAACATTTGTGCAAATTGCAACTGTTCTGTGGCTTGTGCTATTCTGTTTTGCTGAATTTTGCAATGTCATAAAACAGCAAATAAGTGAGAAGGCTAGGAAGAGTCAGGCATGCAACGAGCATCCTCACTATTTAGGACAAGCTGGATATGCAGGGAAGAAGGCTAAATGGATAATTGAAGGCCATAGTTCTTCGACCATATTGCCAGGTGGACCTGTTTTGGATCAGAGCATTGATTGGATTTTGGCATGATCAAAAAAAGGAGCCGATGGAAATTAGACATCCCTAATGAGAAAACTAAGATGGTTGTAGATAAAATGGTACGACTAGTTTCCATGTGTTTTATCGCTTTACATGTTTTAAACTGAAAACACACACGACCCAGCATTCTTTATTAGATAAAATATGACTCGTAATATGATATCATTTCAGCAAACATGTGGTGCTAACATTTCAGTAAAAACATGATACTGTAGCACTATTTTAATTTTTTAATCTTCATATGATAGTGAAAAGCATGCCACCTTATGTTTTAGCTTTTTTTTGTTGACAGAATGATTGGAGAGGAAAAGCCGTTGAAGGGTCATGAGTTCCAGATAGGTATGATGATGTCTTGAGTCGTGGTCTTAAAAAAAAAGAGCATCCAGGTCGAGTTAGAGGGATTAGTGGGATGGTTGGTATAATAAACATATTTGGGGAAAAGGAAAGGTCGAAGTGGTGTAATATCAGCTGATGAGCTGCATGTTATCACTCAGGAAATAGAGGCTAAAGTGAGCCAAAAATTGAGACAAGAGATGAGTACAATGGTTCAAGAGCAGATTGCAAACATTTTGAACACGATGAATTTGCCCAAGGAGGTGGAGATCAACAAACCATCAACTGATCATCGTAGTAGTTGTCAATCAACGCACCCGAGCAAATCACAATATGCAAATAAAACTCAAGAGACGGATCCCTTTGGAAACTTGCAGGTAAACAATTCATAGTTGAATTTATAAACGTATACGATTTTATGTATTTGACTAGTGCTAAGAGAAAAATGTTGGTTTTGTACTTGCCATTCTAGAAACCGATTAAATGTCGTTTGGCCGTGAATGTGGACTCCAAAATTGTTGTAGTGGGTCATGGCATGGTATATCCCGCTTCAAGGTCCGGAGATCAATGTCATAATCAACAAATCTTGGTCGATCATGTAAAAGTTGGAATTGATGCAGTGGAGTCTAGTCATGAAGGAACCTCACTTCCTATTCCAACTAAACATCACAACACGATAGGAGAAGCGGTTGGGAGTTTTGTTCAATGGCCTAAAAGCCTTGTGCTTTTAAGAGATAATGATACGGTAATGAATGCATTTTTCTTCCTTAATTTAGCTTGCTAAACTCCTCTATTTCATATTAGAACATATTAAAGAAGTAAAATTTCTTCATACTAGAACTTATTATAGATAATTTAGCTATTTATAAACTTATCGAAAAGTAGTTAACATATGAAGTTGAATTCTTAGCATTCGTCTATTCTTTTAACAACATCATTTCAAACATCTACTTAAAATTTTGAATTAGGTGCCTACATCTCAACCAAACAAGGATTTGTTTGAAAATAGTAATGACAAGGTCGTGAATACAATGTCAGATGAGTCTGCAAAACGCAAATCAATCGTGGATGAAGAGATTCTCAAAACTTTAATGAGCGAGTGCAGATATTTCCATGACCTAATACTTCAAATGTTATCCAATGATAGCGCAATCAAAGCAATTCAAGTGAATAAGGATTTATTCACATACGATGAGGACTTTGAAATTCATATCACGATGGACGACATTATCCAATTCCTTAGTATGACATGGTTGAATGCATCATGGTTGCAACTTTACATCATGTGAGTATTTTTTCCTTAGCAATTTTTTTATATATAACCATCTTAGTTTTTTGATGAATAGTCAATTTTTAAAAAACTAATAATATATGTTTAAATTTGTTTAGGTGGTTAAATCATATGTGCAATGATCTCAAAGTGGAGACCATTGGGTTTATGTGTCCCAAAAAGCTTTCCCAAGTGTGAAAACATCCAAATGCGACAAATACATATTTGTCGAACACATGGAAAGCATTGCAATCTAAAAGCTTATTTTTAGCCCTACGGTACGAAGGGTATGAACATTAAACTTTTAGTAACTAGTTTACAAATTTGATGCCAATTTTAACTTACTATAAATCTTGTAACGCAGGAAACATTGTATACTGCCTGTTTTCCGTGTAGAAATGAATGAGATTTATGTTTTTGATCCTCAGGCCAAACGCAAACATAAACTTGAAATTAAACCGCAAGTGAGCACGTAAGTTTTATGTATTTGCTCTCCTATATGAAATTAGTATATGTGGTAAAATTAAAAATTTATACATGAAATTAGTGTATGTAAATGCGGGTGCCGGAGTCGTTATTTTTTTTTTTTTGAAAATAGGTTCAAACTTTTCTATTAGAACGAGTAAAAGAATGTACATTTGCCAGTCTTAGTCAAATATAGAAAAACAATTCCTACTGCTAATACGTGACTACCAACTAAACTAATTAGGCCCGAAATGGAGTACTAGGCCCACAAAACACAAACTAAAACCACCCGTTACCCAATTCTTCGAGATTCCTCTCGAACTAATAAAGGTAACTCAGTTCCGCAACCCTAATATCTCACTTCATATTCTCTTGCCATAAATAGATTAATACTTTAAAACTCAGAAAACTCAGTAATGGCGGCCAATAGAAACATGAGACTTTTCTCTACTTAACAGCGACTTTTGCTAACAGATCTGAGACTATTACAGAAGATGAAATGTCACTGGCTTTCAAGGACAGATAGGATTCTGTCTTTCTGAAAATAGAAGTCTTTTATCCTTTAAATGAAGATTTGACTGAAAACTTTTGGACTTTGCAGGTTACTCCCTGGAACTAGTAGTTGACGGTCAGAGGAGAGCAAAAGATTTCCACAGTTTCGAGCAAGATACGATCTTGCATCTAGTGCAGTTGGGATTTTGCAAGAGATTTAACCATTTTCTTTACAGATCTGTAGCTCAGCCCCACACAAGTGGCGATGAAAAGTCCACAGATTAGTAACGAGATATGAACGAAAGTTGATTGAAAAGTCCCACTGGGTCTTGGCGCTTGACGGGCAAATGGCAGTGTAAAGCTCCACTGATTTAAGCAAGGTACGTCTTTGAAACTCTTAAAGTTATATTTTAAAACTTAGCTCAAGAATCTAAACGACTTCAATTTGAATGCTTATACCAGATCTGAAATGAAAGATCTATACAGAAGGTGAGCTACTTACTTCTGGATCCTGAGCTTCGGAGATTCCTGTTTGCTGGATTTACAAACTATTTCATAGTATATTGAAAATTGTAATTTAATATGTAATTATAAGAGAGGGAAAGAGATCAATGTAAATTAAAACAGGTACATAAAGAACCTCAGACCAAGTGCAAAGGCTCAGAAGTGAGAGATCAGCACATGATATCGGAGATGCCCCAATTCAGCGTTGGGAGGTATAACCCCATTTCCTTGCGATTATGTCTTTCGTATCTGTGATGTGTTTGTAGAACTTAGATTTCACCATTCTGATGTTCATAGTCTGAAATATTTTATTGCAAGTCTCTGTATGATCGGTGAATCTGTTCTGAAAAATTCTTTCGTTCCTTTCTTTCCATATATGCCACACACATACTGATATCGAAAGATGAAATAAATCTGAGTTTAGATTCCTTCCCCTAGTTGAAGAGACTATTTTCAGTAAATCATCCTTCAAATGAAATGAGAGCACACTTTTTGGATAAGTGAGAAATTTTTTGCAACTCCATAACCAAATTTTCTCTGAATAATCACATTGAAAGAATAAATGATCTGTAGTTTCAATGTGTTTATTACATAAAACGCATATAGGGTCCACAACTATCTGCTTCTACACCAGCCTTTCTTTGGTAAGCAAAAAATCATTGATGGCTTTAAAAAGGCAAACCGCCATTTTTGGGACATGAACTTTATTCCATACTAATGACGACCAGCTTTTAGTTTCAAAACTAGTTCTAATCGAATTCCAGACTTTTTTAAATTGGTATAACCCATCCCTAGTGCATTTCCAGGACCAGTAGTCCCTCTCTCTTTCCTTATGAATCGATATTCCTTCTATTTCTGCATGAATTTGATAAAGAAAACTTATCTCATTCCATTTCCACGCGCCGTGTCACGACCCGAATTTCACTCCCAGAAAACCGCGTCATGAATTAAGAAAGAAAGGGATAGAGGAAGAAAAGAAAGAAGAGAAGAAGAAACAACATCAGAATCTAACACAGCGGAATGAATAAATTATATTAATAACATAATACTTTACATAGTATCATATACATCAGAGATACACAGCATAAACAACTCATACTAGACAGTTATAGACACCTGTCTAGTTATACAACATAATACAACAAACTCTCAGAGAACACACAGCGGAATACTCTATATATATCTACTCGCAGAAGCCTCCTGCTCCATTGCTCCTCCACAAGTCGTCAAAGCTAATCCAGAATCCTAACCTGAATTCCCTTGACTACTCATAAAAATTTGAGTACCCAAGAGTTTATGAAAAACAAAAATAAACTCCGGGTCAGACATGGGTCTGGTGTGAGTAACAGGTTAAAGTTGCTTAACTTTCAAAAACCTTTGAAAAGAAAGGTATCACGTAAGACTTCCCACACATAAATATGGAAAAGTTTTTACCTTACGCTAACCAAAACATTTGATAGGAAATCCGATGATATTATAATAGTGTCTAGGGTTTTCAAATAAATAAGAAATAGCCGAAATTGTTACATGATTAAATTCCAGCTACTAGCCACAAAAGTGGGTAATACAATCAAAACCGTTGGCACTTATTGGATTATGGATTCCATACAATGGCAGGGCTACTGGGGTACCGCCCGTCACAGTACGTGGCCTAGATCACCGTACCGAGGATTACTCCCTTCATCCCCTGCAACACAAAGCCGGACCCGTTCCTTACTGAACAGTTCCAAACAAGACAACCCCGGCGATTCTAGCTAGCAATCGCCCCACACAGCCGAAATATAAAGGGACTTCTAGACAGGGATCAATCTTGCTCTCCAGTGGGCGCTACCCACGAAGCCTTGCTGCACCTCCCCTGTTTTAGCCATTCCCGGTTGATGAGGCTTGAGGCTACGATTACCTTTAAAGGATATATCACTTAGAATGCTCATCGTCCACCTGACGATGTGCTGAAAGCATTCAATCCATACAAGTTCGTTCCGGGTTCGAACGAAACCGAAGGCATTATCTCGTTACACTCGTTTTGGAATCACCCTCAGAGTTAACGACAATAACCCTTGCACTCTAAATCACCATCTCGAATCTATAAGGACTAATTCCGTCAACTCATTACGGAATCACCCACAGAGTTATAATGACTCATAGTCCTTACACCTCGAGTCTTCACAAAGCTCCACTTTGAATTCACGACCTAACGTTATTTGGAATCGATGTGGTTTTCGGATATCCAAATATGGAAACCCGATCCCGGTCTCATCGAAAACCAAAGCGTGTCTTTTAAGGTCCAAGTTGTTTTAAAGTTTTAAAACATTTCAATTACAGTATCTATATTCACACAGATAGATAACTCAAATCATAACTGATAATCAACATTATCACATAACAGGTAATTCACATCATCAATATCATATAGATATTCCATATCTCAACATCACAATAGATAACCTATGTTATCATCACAATATAACCAACATCCATACCACACAATATCATTTATCTCATTACTGAGATTACAAAGCATCCAAGTCAAACCATTCATCCATAAGCAAAGATTCACTCATCACAATATAATTAATTTAAAATGAATTAAATTAATCATCTCTATCTCAAATTAATTTAAAATGAATTAAATTAATTCCTTCATCTTTAATTAATTTAAAATAAATTAAATTAATTGCTTTACCAAAATATCTTGCTTACTCAATCATTTAATTGATTTCAATCAATTAATCAATCATTCAAAATAACTTACCTTAATTAATCACTCTTGATTAATTACTCTTAATTACATTCATGCAATTATCCTCAATTAATTTTACAAAATTAATTATCCTCAACTAAACAGTAATTAACTTTTAATTACTCCAACTAATTAATTAATCATAATTAATTACATTTATCCTTAATTAATTACATTAATTAATTACCTTTAATTACCTATTATTGATTAATTAATCATAATTAATCAACTTAAATTACATCATTAATTAAAATAATTAATGATCTCAATTACTTCTTAAATTAATTATCAAAGTAATTAACAAACTTAATTACTATATTAAACCAAATTAATTACCCTTAAATTAATTTCTTAATTAATACCTTGATTAATTATTTAAATAATTAATCCAAATTCCTTCATACTTAAACATCTCCTTAATTACAACCTGTAATTATTATATAATTACTTAACTAAGTAATTTCCAAAACATAAAGTAATTATCCTTAACCCAAGTGTTTAAAATTAATTAAACTTAATTAATTAAATTAAACAATCTCATTTAATTAAATTAATTACAATAAGTAATTAATTTCTTAATTACTTTATCAAGTAATTACTCAAACTATTTACAATTGATTATTATTAAATTAATTAATCTAATTAATTATAAAAATTAACTATATTAATTAATTGTTAAATAATCATGGTTAATGACCTTCAATAACCATCCTTAAATTATTTTATAAGGTAATTAACTTAAATTAATTACAAATTAGATTATCTTTAATCATTTATTAATTAAAGTTATTTATTAAATTAATTAACCTTGATTTAAAACTTAATTACATAATTAATATTCATTCATCATTAATTAATAACTTAATTAATAACCTTAATTTCAAATTGATTAATCATTAATCAATTATTAATTCCAAATTAATTAATTAACAAATCTTAATTACCTTATTAATTAATTCTAAAACATAAATCTTAATCAAGTTTCAAAATAAACATAACTAAATTATGTTTAAAACAATTTAATTCAAATCTAAGTACTTTTGAAAATTACCTTTCAATTTCAATTTAAATTCAAATTTAAAATAAAATAATTTTAAACTTATCAAAGTTTTAAATAAATTTAAAACTTTTAAATTGCCAATCAAACAAATACTATATGAAATTTTAAAGTTAATTCCATTTTAAACCTTTAATAACTCAAGTTTCCACTTTAATTTAAAACTTCAAATTTAAACCTTATTTGAAATTTAAAGCTGAAATTCAAATTTAACTTTTTAATTTCCAGATTATAAAATTAACTCCAAATCTATTCATATGTTAAAATCTCATTTTTAAAAATGATTAAACTATTTATCAACATGATATAGTTAAATAAGTTAAATTTTAAACTTAAATTTCTATTTTAAAAACTGGAGTTTGAACTTGAATCAAAAAGTTCAAACTTGAATTTGATTTAAACCTAACCTTACTTTTAAACAACTACAGATTTTAAAATATGAAACCCAAATTTTAAAAATAAACAGAAAACAGGTTTAAATGCTTGGAATTTTAACTCAAATCAAAATTCAACTTGAATTTAAATCTAAAATACAAACTTGAATTTTATTTTTAAACTTAAACTTTCTAAAACCTAAAAACTACAGGTTTGATAGGTTTTGAAAACCCAGATTTCAAAAATAAACAGTTTCCCCTGAAACCTGTTAATCTACAGGTTCTACCCGAGAACCTCATTTTCTACTTCGAGTTTCCCTCACACTTACTCCGAGTTCCACACTACCCTGCTTCGAGTCATTCTTCCACTTTCCCCACAACTTCCCTGCAACATCCAAAATCAAAACAGTATGCCTGAAAACATGTCGCTGCCACCACTGCCGATCACTCGTGATGATCCAACAACCTCCAAAACCCCTCAATACCCTAACTACAACACCAGGTTGAACAAAAGTTCAAGCATTCCAATATTAAGCTCTGAAACCCCCAAATCAAAACCTGTAAAAAGTATTACAGGTTTACATTCTAACCTGTCAACGGCGAGTGCTTGTCGTTCCGATCATCTGATGATCAAACCTTTCGGCCCCGAGTTCCCTCACCCATCATCTACACCATCACCAACTTTCATAACACTCGATCATTCCCTCTCTTCACACTGACTAAAAGCTTAGACCCACTTCCAAAACTAGGTTTAACTGAAAATTTTTTTAAACTGTACTAACTCTAAACAGTTTTAAATAAATCACTTATTTTTCTGAGGATCAATGATCCTTACTCTATGACTCAGGAGAGTTTTAAGTTTCCTTAAACTACAGTTTGCAAGAATTTTGCTTATACTCAGTTTTGGTTTAAGAATAAACTGTTTCATTGTCAAGCACCTAAAAATACTAGAACTTGATTTAAAAATCAAGCTTCAATTAATACATAGTTTTGTGATTCTGAAATACCATGTTAACTCATTGAAAATTTGTTTTGAATTAACATGCAGAGGCCACACTACTTATATCTTTAGCTTGCTAAAGTTTATTTATCTCCATGCAGTAATCAATTCACCTAAAAATATTTTGATTTTTAATCTAAATAAGCAAACAGTTTTAGTTATTTGAAGAACAGATTCTAACCCAAATTTAACCATATTTGGTGGATTACTTTCAATAGGAAGATGAATTAGAGATCACAACAGAGCATAAACATCATGTACATTCAAACTTATATAAGTACACAACATATTTATCTCAACATTTAACAAGCAACTTATTTAATTTGAGATATAAATGTTACTCACTTTTGAAAAATGCAGAGCTCAGTTGAATATGCAGAAAACTCAAAAATGCAGGCATTCCATCTCATACACAAACACAGACATATCCTTCATACTTATCAGGAAACTAATTTAAGCAACTATATCATTTTAATTTAGTTTTAAAATAAATTGTTACTCACCTAATTGATGAATGCAGGCCCCCATTTTAATTTGCAGAAAACAACATGCAGAGCTCCTATTGATCACTTGAAATTTGCAGACATATGATGTGCAGATATACTCCTCTCTGTTGCTCAATTGAAAGTTCACAGAAACAAGCATATGCAGGTAGAAAATGCTATTTTCAATTTCCCAAACACATGCATGCAGGCTTATAGAAATGCAAGCTTGACTTTGATACGCTTCATGTAGATGATGCAGAGGTATTCATTGTGATTTCTGCAGATTTGAATGTGGTTTTGGGTATGCAAATGTGCCATTTGCTTTCAGGTTAATGCTTTTCAATGCATATTAATGTTTGAGGTAAGGGTGAGTTTGATTATAAAGAAGAGTGGAGTATGCAGGTTCTTTGATTTGAGAATTGAATGAAGGTGGATTTGATTGTGCAGGTTTGATTATGCAGAGGTTTGGATTGGATGATACAGCTAAAGGATTTGAGAAAATACAGAAATGAGATATGCAGGTTTGCATTGGACTTTCATATGCATTTGTGAATGCAAATTTTGATTGTGCAGATTGATCTTTTTAACATGCAGGTGTGGGATTTCTTTGGTACAGGAAAATGTAAATGCAATATGGAAATAAGGATGCAAGTTTAGACTAAATGTATTTCAGATTTTATGAAATTAAAAGAAAAAGAAAACTAAGATTTAACACATGTCCATTTCATAACACTTGTCAAAAGAATACATATAAATCAAACACTTGTTTTCTTAAAGATAATTAGTTTTTTAATTACAAATAAATGTTATATTAGCTTAACTTAAGTTGTTAATTTATATGTATAAATTTATAAATGAAAATAAAAACAAATCATGTTTACAAATGAAACTTATACAAATTATAGATTAAATCAATTAAACAATTTAGATTTTATTTTATTTTTGAATTTAAATTCAAACTAGATTCAAAAATCAAACAATTTTCAAATTAAGTTATAAATAGAAATTCAATTTGAACTAAAATTTACAAATGTTATTTAAAACTTATTAAAAAGTCATTATATTATCAATATTGCTTTTATAATCTTATTTTAAAAGAAATTACATTTTTATCAAATAAATATCCATTTTATTAAGTCATAAAAATCAATTTGTTAAATTTATCCTAAATTTAAAACAATATCAATCTATTTAAAATATAAACCATATATTCATATTGTAAATAGAAATCAATTTATTATTTTTAAAAAGATAAAATAACCAATTTAAATATTTATTGAAGAGGATTATTAAATTTATCTGAATAATTATTTACAGAACATCAATATCAATTTAATTTTAACACGGATTATTAAATTGATATTGTCAAAAATTCCGGGACGTTACAATCCTTCCCCCTTAAAAGAATTTCGTCCTCGAAATTTAAAACAAAGGTAATTTAATAATCTTATTAAATTTTAATTTAAACACAAGCATATATCAAACCTATGCTAACAACCAAACAACCAATTCAATCAATCAAACAAATCTAATTATTCAGACAAATTCTGGATAAAATAACATCGAGTTTCCCCAGGTGTATATATATATCCACCGGGATACTCGCCCTAGAGAACCCAAACAAACAATACCATGAAGCTACTAAGCTCCTATACAACTATATCTATAATACTAGACAAAATATCAGACTACAAACGAGTCTGACTTAACTATCAAAACTCCAAAACTGCTGGTTCTACAACTAGAGACAGATCATACACGTACTTCCTCAGAGATACGTGAAACTCATCGAATCCCAGTTATCCAACTGGCAATTCAATCCTGTAGATCCATCATCTTCTCCAAGAATACAGAAAAGATCCAAAACACATCAGAGCAACTCCTCAGACTTACCCAAACTTATAGCTCACTTCTGATCGGAGAAAACTTATCAAAATTAATCTCCGTCTTCAGAGTCCAAATCCCTCCGACTCTTATCCACAAAACTCTCCAAACAATCCTGGCTACCTACAGCCTTCCTGATCAGCTCAACCTTCGCTGATGTCTCTAGAACAAACTAGACCAATCAACTCACCAAAATGATCTCCTCAAGATCAACCAAAATCAAAAACTCAAACTCAACTTCTCAACATCAGAAGACAACAACTCACTTCTCCTGTCCGGGAAAAGAAAAGCAGATACACTTCCTAACTGCTTCCGCTGCTCAACTCTGATCCGAAGAAGAGAATGCTGAAGAAGAACACAAGCACAATAGGACAACACACCCCAGAAATATGGTTCAACAAATCCATAAGAAAATTCAGAAGTTCTCTCAAAACTCTAAGCTGTCATTCCAACTCAATCTCCTTGGAACCATTCTTCTATAAAGCTGAACCATCCGAACCATTCCTGGAATTCCAATCGATAAGAAAGCTCAATCTCCAGATGCGGACAGAACTCTGACTTCCTGAAGACATTCAGAAAAACTCAGATAACCCAAAAGAACTCTCAAACAATCGCAAGTCACTTTTGCGATCCACTAAACCAAATCCAAGTAAAACTGTTCTTTCTTAACCAAGTAGAACAGCTTATTCTTAAATAGCCAACCTATCAAAGAAACGGGTCCACTTAACTGCTCCACTTCAGAAAAACTGCTTAAGCCAAAAGATCTCTTGCCAACACCGAGAACATTCCAAACTGCACTGCTGCCACAGATGCCAAAGAATTCCAACACAAGGCTCTCCGAGAAACTCGGACCTCAAAGCAAACAGAAACTCCGGCTGACCACAGCCACAACACCGAAGCAAACTCACTTCTTTAACTTGTTCCAAAGAAAACATCTTCGGGAACATCCATAGTCACTACATCTCATAACGCAGCTACTACTTTCTGAGGTATTCAAAATACCATCACTTACTTCTGCCAAACCAACAGATCCAAACACTACTCATCTAACTTCAAAAATAAACTCCGAACCTTAACAGGTTTCCTTCAGAGATCAATGAAGTTCTTCATCACTACAGAACTCACTCGAGACGGTATTAGGACTACAGTCTCGACAGATACACTTCCAACCTCAAACATTCAGACTCCAACCAATGGTAGTAATCGTGTAACACACAATACTACCCCATCTACCTTCATAACTTATATTGGAAAACCTGAACGGGTAACCCAACAGATAGGTAGAAATAAATAAATATATATATTAAAAATTACAAATACGCTCTCTCAAGAAAGACACCACTACAGAGCCTAGGTATTCACTCAACCTAACGCTCCCTAAAGAAAGATACACTTCAGAGCCTAGGTATTCACTCAGCCTAATGCTCTGATACCACAATGTCACGACCCAAATTTCACTCCCAGAAAACCGCGTCATGAATTAAGAAAGAAAGGGATAGAGGAAGAAAAGAAAGAAGAGAAGAAGAAACAACATCAGAATCTAACACAGCGGAATGAATAAATTATATTAATAACATAATACTTTACATAGTATCATATACATCAGAGATACACAGCATAAACAACTCATACTAGACAGTTATAGACACCTGTCTAGTTATACAACATAATACAACAAACTCTCAGAGAACACACAGCGGAATACTCTATATATATCTACTCGCAGAAGCCTCCTGCTCCATTGCTCCTCCACAAGTCGTCAAAGCTAATCCAGAATCCTAACCTGAATTCCCTTGACTACTCATAAAAATTTGAGTACCCAAGAGTTTATGAAAAACAAAAATAAACTCCGGGTCAGACATGGGTCTGGTGTGAGTAACAGGTTAAAGTTGCTTAACTTTCAAAAACCTTTGAAAAGAAAGGTATCACGTAAGACTTCCCACACATAAATATGGAAAAGTTTTTACCTTACGCTAACCAAAACATTTGATAGGAAATCCGATGATATTATAATAGTGTCTAGGGTTTTCAAATAAATAAGAAATAGCCGAAATTGTTACATGATTAAATTCCAGCTACTAGCCACAAAAGTGGGTAATACAATCAAAACCGTTGGCACTTATTGGATTATGGATTCCATACAATGGCAGGGCTACTGGGGTACCGCCCGTCACAGTACGTGGCCTAGATCACCGTACCGAGGATTACTCCCTTCATCCCCTGCAACACAAAGCCGGACCCGTTCCTTACTGAACAGTTCCAAACAAGACAACCCCGGCGATTCTAGCTAGCAATCGCCCCACACAGCCGAAATATAAAGGGACTTCTAGACAGGGATCAATCTTGCTCTCCAGTGGGCGCTACCCACGAAGCCTTGCTGCACCTCCCCTGTTTTAGCCATTCCCGGTTGATGAGGCTTGAGGCTACGATTACCTTTAAAGGATATATCACTTAGAATGCTCATCGTCCACCTGACGATGTGCTGAAAGCATTCAATCCATACAAGTTCGTTCCGGGTTCGAACGAAACCGAAGGCATTATCTCGTTACACTCGTTTTGGAATCACCCTCAGAGTTAACGACAATAACCCTTGCACTCTAAATCACCATCTCGAATCTATAAGGACTAATTCCGTCAACTCATTACGGAATCACCCACAGAGTTATAATGACTCATAGTCCTTACACCTCGAGTCTTCACAAAGCTCCACTTTGAATTCACGACCTAACGTTATTTGGAATCGATGTGGTTTTCGGATATCCAAATATGGAAACCCGATCCCGGTCTCATCGAAAACCAAAGCGTGTCTTTTAAGGTCCAAGTTGTTTTAAAGTTTTAAAACATTTCAATTACAGTATCTATATTCACACAGATAGATAACTCAAATCATAACTGATAATCAACATTATCACATAACAGGTAATTCACATCATCAATATCATATAGATATTCCATATCTCAACATCACAATAGATAACCTATGTTATCATCACAATATAACCAACATCCATACCACACAATATCATTTATCTCATTACTGAGATTACAAAGCATCCAAGTCAAACCATTCATCCATAAGCAAAGATTCACTCATCACAATATAATTAATTTAAAATGAATTAAATTAATCATCTCTATCTCAAATTAATTTAAAATGAATTAAATTAATTCCTTCATCTTTAATTAATTTAAAATAAATTAAATTAATTGCTTTACCAAAATATCTTGCTTACTCAATCATTTAATTGATTTCAATCAATTAATCAATCATTCAAAATAACTTACCTTAATTAATCACTCTTGATTAATTACTCTTAATTACATTCATGCAATTATCCTCAATTAATTTTACAAAATTAATTATCCTCAACTAAACAGTAATTAACTTTTAATTGGTATCAGTAATCTTTGGGATTCTACTATCAGCAGACCCGGCAGATAGTGAAAGCTTATTTTTCTTTGGGAAGGCTCGGCAGAGCGAGATATCTGTTGGAAGTGATCTATCAGTTTCTGATAGGTAAGCCATTCTTGAAGATTGGTCTGGGATAGGATAAGCTGTTCTAGTTTGTAAAGACAGTTCTTTGGAATCTGAACTGAGTGGATCGCAAAAGTGACTTGCGATTAGTTTGGGAATCTTGGAGCATTCCTTGGTTTGATATTGAGGCATCTCAAGTAGAGGTGGAAGATATGGAAGTAGTCGGAGGATCTCTAGATGTTTTTGGGGAAATCTGAGGTCTACCTGAATCGAAGATTGAGATTTCTTATCGACTTGGATTTTCAGGAGTAGTATTGATGGTTCAATCTTATAGTGGGATGACTCTTGGAGCGAGAAGAGTTTGGAGAGGCAGCTCAGGATTCTTTGGAATTGATCATCTTATTCCGAGTTAAGATTCTGCTAAGATGTTTTGACCAAGTGGAATGGTCACTGAGATTTTTATGAGTCGGATGAACTGTGTATGGAAAAAGATTTTTGCTTGTATGCTTCGATAGCGTTCTTTTCTGCTCTAGATCAGAGTTGTGCAGCGGAAGCGAGTTGGGAATTATTCTAGTATGGAGCAACCGGATGTTGCAGTAAAGGAATTTCTACTGGAAATTCTGGTATGAAGGAATTTTCTGGATTTGGAAGGCAAGATTGTCAAGTGCAACTGTTTGGCTATTCAAATTTGAGATGCAGGTTTGAAGTCCATTGATGTTTGTGGTATAGAGTTGTATTTTGGATTTCAGCAAATTATTTTTGGAAAAGCCATTTTGTTGAGTAGAACCTGGAGATTTGGTTTGAGTTGGTGCTGTTGCTTCATGGAGCAATCAGCAAGGGTTAGGCTGATCAGGAATATTGAAGGTGACTCAGAGCATCTGAAGAGTTGTGCAGATAGAATTGAGGAGATTTTGGAATGTGCAGTTAGATTTTGAATATTGATTGGGTTTTATCCAATCAAAGGAGATATAAGAATGGGTAAAACTGGAGTGTTAGCTTTGAAGGTATTTGGAGTTTTATCTGTGATCTCTAGAGATTTGATTTTGATCTACAGGATTGAATTGCCAGTTTGGATAGCTGGAATTCATTGTATTTCACATATCTCAGAAGAATATGTGTATGATTCTTTGAGTGATAGAATCAGCAGTTCAGAAGGAATCTGGTAGTTGAGTTGGTTTTGAGTTTAGTCTGATATCTTGTTCAGATTTGAAGAATCAGGTGAGGGAGTTCTTGGTTTTAGTAGAGTAGTTAGTTAAGATTCTATAGAGCGAGTGTTCCAATATAGGTGCCTGGAAACTCTAGATAATATTAGGAAGTTCTATTCAGAATTTTGTCTGATAGATGAAATTATTTGTTTGTTTGTTTGAATTGGTTGCTATGATTGATAATGTATGATTAATTGTTTGATTTCTAATTTAAATTTAAATTCTATAACTAGGTTATTAAATTATCTTTGCTTTTAAATTTCGGGGACGAAATTCTTTTAAGGGGGGAGGAATGTGACGACCCGGAATTTTGAGCAATATCAATTTAATAATCTTTGATAATAATTAAATTGATTTGATCATTTTGTATTATAAATTGACAAGTTAAATTTATTTTAAAGGTTAATGATAATAATTTGTTAATATCTATTCATATTTTTCTTTACGATATGAATAGGCAAGATTAATTCTTTTGAAAATTTATAATCTGATTTGAAATATTTATTTTGATAAATAAGAAGTTTAATGTAATAAAACTTTGTATTCAAATTATAATATATATGAATGTATATATATATATTGTGATTTGATATTTGTTTTAAAATTTAATTTGGAAATTAATAAATTTAATGTTAGGATGTTTTCTATTTGAAATGTGTATATATATTTGTATATATGTTTGAAATAGGAATTATTAATTTGAATTTAATAATAGCTTTCAAACTTGAATATATTTAGTTTTGAATTTAAAATGATAATTTGATTTAATGACTTTAAATTGATAACTGAGATTTAAATTTAAATTAACAAAGTTAATTCAATATTCATGATAAATATGTACTTTAAGCTTTTAAATAAGATTTAATTTTAAAAATAGAAATTTCAAACATATAAACATTTAATTTAATTTAAAATGTAAGTTACTTGAATGAATACTTATTAAAATATATGTATGTACATTTTATATTATATAAATATATATAAGGCTTAAATAAGTTATTAAAAATAAAGTAATATTTTAAAAGAAAAACATTAACTAAACATAACAACACTTGTAAACAATTTAGTATGGGTTAAGACAAGTGTAAGATCATTATGATCTCAAGTGACAAATGTCTTTCTTTTGTAAAATAAAATTTAAATTTGGTAAATTTGAGAAGAAATTTACTTTTATTTTTCAGTTAAGAAAATCACTTTCTTCTTTCAAAAACAAAAATACAAATTAAGATCAAAACAAAGATAAATTCAAATAAAAGAATACAAATCTGCAAATCTGGGAAATTGGAAACAAAGAAATAAGCTGGAAGTATGAAGTCAGAAAGCAAAGAAATGTTGAGGATCTGAAAGGAAAATGAAATCTGTAGAAATTCTGTAATCAAAGAAAGTTTAAGCATGTACAAGAAGTAAAATATCAACATGCAAGGACCTGGAAGTAAATCAAACTTGAAATTCAGAAGAAGTAATCAACATGCAAATTATTCAAGGAATTATTCAACAGCAACATTCAATCATGCAAATCTGGAATCAAGAAATTCAAAGGCATGCAAATAAATTTCAGAGTCTGGAAAATGCAGATCTTCTCTCTGTTTTCTGGAAATTTTCAGGTGAGTAAACAAAATTTTAAAAACAGTTTTAAAATTTAAATTTCCCTTGTTCTTGTGTATGTAATCTTGATGAAATGTCTGGGTTCTTGGATTTCAATTGTTGCATGATGAAGTATGAAGATTTATGATATTTATATGCCTGTATCTTAATATGCTCAGTAAAACTATAGCAGGATGTCGAATAAATTCAATAACTTGAATTTGGATTCGAATCTGCTTATGTTTTGTTTACAAATGTTGTTTGAAATCCCATAAGCTATCATCTAAAAATAATCTCAAGATTTTATATTGAATAATTTATTATAAATAGTTAAATTTACAGTGCATGTTAAAATTGGACAAAAATTCATGGATTCAATTTTAAATTTTGGATTCATAATTGGATTGAGAATAGAAAATGATGATTTTTAGTGTTTGAATCACAATTTTTAATGGGGTGTTTAGTGAGAATTTTGGGATTCATTGATTTGGGTATTTTGGCCAAATTACGGCAAACTACGACGAATTGGTCGTCGCCGTTGATCTCGAAGATGGAGAAGGCTTCTTTGAGCATGCGAAAATTGTTTCAAGAATTTTTAATTGATAAAGTTGGTTAGGATTTGAGAAAATAGGGTTTTGCTTCCTGTACTTACTGTCACTGTTTAACTCGATTTCGCGACTTCGTGGGTATGCTGGTGGCTATCGCGAGGGGTTAGGGAGGTGATGGGAGGCGAGATGAAGTTACGGCGGCGGTGGCAAGGTTACTCGAGGCTTGGAGTTGCCGTGGAGGAGTGGGTTGCAGGTGATGTAGTTTCGAACTGCGTTGCTTGATTGGGTTCGAGTGGTGAAATTTTGTATGTCGATTTAATTTGTGTTTCTGGGTTGATCACTGTGATGAGGGGTGTGATCGTGACTCGATGAAGGTTGACTCGGTGATCGCCGTCGACCGGCGTGGTTGTGCACGTCGATGTGCACGGCCGTGTACATCTGGGTAGGGGATTAAGGTGGAAGAAGGGGGAAGTCTCGATGATGGTATCGGGTTATTTGCGTGTTGACTCGAAGTATGAAGGCAGCAGGGGGAACTCGGGGTAATCACTGGGTCTTTGGGTAGTTTACTCGGGTTTTTGGTCAGGGATTAGAACTAGTTGGGTAGGTCGCTAATGCAAAGAATAGTTGTTTTAGAAATTTAGTTTTTAAATCAAAGGTTGAGCAAGTTTCAAATTTGTTTCAAATTATGTTTTAAACAAGTTTATATATATTAAATATGAAGTTTTAAATAAGATAAGTGGATTTGAAATAGAGTTTGTATTAAACTTTAATAAGTAAATTTGGAAAGACTTTAAAGATTTAAAGTTCAATTTAAAATATGATTAAATTTAATTGTTTTCTAAATTATTATATTTTATTTAAATTAAGTTAATGATTTAGAATTTGATAATCAATTGTAATAAAGATTATCTTTAGTAAGTTTGAATTTTGTTTTATTTAAAGATAATTAATTTTGTAAAGATAATTGAGATAATTAAATTATTTTTAATTATCAAGTTTTAATTATGAATAAATGATTTAATTAAGATAAGGTTTCTTAATTAAGAATCTTTTAATATAATAAGTTAAGAATCATTTAATTTATTTTAAATGATTAAGTTAAATAATTAATTAAATGATTAATTTGTGATTAATTAAGATAATCACTTTGGATTAATCTAATTACTTAGGGAAGTAATTAAAGTAAATAAGAGATTAATTACAGAAGGTAATTAAGTAAGGGATAATTACTTTATTAAAAGTAATTAAGTAATGTGATTAGGTATTAATCACTTTAGTTATTAGTTAAAGAATTAATTAATAATTAGTTAAAGATTTAAATTATTTGGTTAATGATTGATTAATCAAAGAATTAAGAGTAATTAATTAAGTAATTAATTACTTGTGAAAGTAATTAATTAAGAAGAAATTTAATTAATGATGTAATCATTAATTAATGAAAATAATTAATTAATTGTTAATTAATAATTTAAGAATAATTAATTTGTAATTAAGTTTTTAATTACTAAATGTAATTAAAGTAATTAATCAAAGGTGATTAATTAAAAGTAATTAATTAAGTATGATTAATTAAAAGTAATTAATCAATGTGATTAATTAAAAATGATTAATCAAGTGTAATTGATTAAAGGTAATTAAGGAATAATTACCAGAATAATTAGAGAATAATTAATCAAGGTTGATTAATTTAGAAAGTAATTAAGAGGTAATTACTTAGTATAATTTGTAAGTAATTAATCAGGATGATTAATTAATTTGGTAATTAAGTAATAATTACTTATATTAATTGAGTGATAATTAATCAGGGAAGATTAATTGAGTTGGGTAATTAAGTGATGTTAATTAATTAATTTGTAATTAATTAATGAATAAGATGTTGGATTGATGATAATCCAAGTGTTTAATTGAGGATTAATTTAATTTAAGGATTAATTAAATTAATCAAGTTTGAATCAAACTTGTTTATGAATAATTAATGATTGGATGATTTATATATCATTGAATGAGTTAATGATATTGGATGTTGTTGGATGGCATTGATTGATATGTGATGATATGTATATGCTATATCTGAATGTGATACATATATGCTGCTTTGTGATATGTATAGATGCATGTTATAATAGATGCTTATCTATCTGTGTTGTGAATACATCCATTTATGTTAAGTGATATTTCTGAATATCTATTGTTTAAAATCCCTTAAGTACAACTTGGACATTAAAATGGCGTTTGGTTTCGATGAGACCGGGATCGGGTTTCCATATTTGGAATCCGAAAACCACATCGATTCCAATTAAACGTTAGGTCGTTAATCCAAATGGAGCAAGTGAAGACTCGAGGTGTAAGGGCTATACGTCAGTATAACTCTGTGGGTGATTCCGTAATGAGTTTGACGGAATAGTGCTTATAGATTCGAGATGGTGATTTAGAGTGCAAGGGTTATTGTCGTTAACTCTGAGGGTGATTCCAATGAGTGTAACGAGATAATGCCTTCGGTTTCGTTCGAACCCGGAACGAACTTGTATGGATCGAATGCTTTCAGAACATCGTCAGGTGGACGATGAGCATTCTAAGATAGATGTGTTCTCTAAAGGTAATCGCAGCCTCAAGCCTCATCAACCGGGAATGGCTAAAACAGGGGAGGTGCAGCAAGGCTTCGTGGGTCGCGCCCACTGGAGAGCGAGATTTACCCCTGTCTAGAGGTCCCTTTATATTTCGGCTGTGTGGACGGTTTTTGAGCTCCAACCGTCGGGGTGGTCTTGTTCGGGACTGTTCAGTAAGGAACGGTTCCGGCCTTGTGTTGCAGGGGAGTTAGGGTGGCTCCTCGGTACGGTGATCTAGGCCACGTACTGTGACGGGCGGTACCCCAGTAGCCCTGCCATTGATGGAAACCCATTTTCCCTACGAGACCCTACGGTTTTGTTTGTATTACCCACTTTTGTGGCTAGTAGCGGGAATTTAATAGATGTAACAATTTCGGCTATTTCTTATTTACTTGAAAACCCTAGACACTATTATAATATCACTGGATTTCCTATCAAATGTTTTGGTTAGCGTAAGGTAAAAACTTTTCCATGTTTATGTGTGGGAAGTCTTACGTGATACCTTTTGTTTTCAAAGGATTTTCTAAAGTTAAGCAACTTTTAAACTATTTACTCACACCAGACCCCTGTCTGACCCGAGTGTTTATTTTCTGTTTTATTAAACTCTTGGGTACTCATATTATGTATGAGTAGTCAAGTGATTCAGGGTTGCTTTGACGAGTTCTGGAGGAGCAAATGGAGCAGGAGGCTTCTGCGTTGTAGTTATCTATTTTCCGCTGTGTTGGTATCTCTGAGTCGTCTCTCTGAGTTGTTTCTTGTACTGTTTAGAGTTGTATAACTAGACAGGTGTTTATAACTGTCTAGTATGTGTTGTATTGGCTGTAAAACTCTGATGTATATGATACTATGTAAAGTAATTATGTGATATATTATATTTGATTCGTTCCGCTGTGAGATTCTGATGTTGTTTGTGTTCTTCTTTCTCTTTCTTTTCTTCTTCTATCCCTTTCTTTCTTATTAGCGATGCAATTTCCTGGAGTCTGGAAGTTGGGTCGTCAAAGTGTCATTAATTAAAGAATTAAGAGTTATTAATTACTTGTTTAAGTAATTAATTAAGATAGAATTTAATTAATGATATAATCATTAATTAATGGAAATAATTAATTAATTGTTAATTAATAATTTAAGAGCAATTAATTTACATACTGTAGCGACCCGACTTTCCACTACCGGAAAATCGCATCACTAATTAAGAAAGAAAGGGATAGAAGAAGAAAAGAAAGAGAAGAAAGAGAAAACAACACATCAGAATCTCACAGCGGAACGATTTAAATATAATATAGAACATATACAGAGTATCATATACATCAGAGTACACAACTAAACATCTCAAATTAGACAGTTATAACATTTCTGTCTAATACAATACAAGACAACATACAGAAACAACACAGCGGAAACTCTAATCATATCTACATGCTGAAGCCTCCTGCTCCAAAGCTCCTCCAGAATTCGTCAAGAGATAACCTGAATCACTTGACTACTCATATAGATTATGAGTACCCAAGAGTTTAATAAAACAGAAAATAAACACTCGGGTCAGACAGGGGTCTGGTGTGAGTAAACGGTTTAAGATTGCTTAACTTTAGAAAAACCTTTGAAAGAAAAGGTATCACGTAAGACTTCCCACACATAAACATGGAAAAGTTTTTACCTTACGCTAACCAAAACATTTGATAGGAAATCCAGTGATATTATAATAGTGTCTAGGGTTTTCAAATAAATATGAAATAGCCGAAATTGTTACATTCATTAAATTCCAGCTACTAGCCACAAAAGTGGGTAATACAAACAAAACCGTAGGGTCTCGTAGGGAAAATGGGTTTCCAACAATGGCAGGGCTACTGGGGTACCGCCCGTCACAGTACGTGGCCTAGATCACCGTACCGAGGATTACTCCCTTCATCCCCTGCAACACAAGACCGGGACCATTCCTTACTGAACAGTCCCGAACAAGACCACCCCGCAGTTGGTGTACACTGACAACTGCCCACTAAGCCGAATAAAAAGGAACCTCTAGACAGGGATCAATCTTGCTCTCCAGTGGGTGCGACCCACGAAGCCTTGCTGCACCTCCCCTGTTTTAGCCATTCCCGGTTGATGAGGCTTGAGGCTTCGATTACCTTTATAGGACCAATTATCTTAGAATGCTCATCGTCCACCTGACGATGTGCTGAAAGCATTCAATCCATACAAGTTCGTTCCGGGTTCGAACGAAACCGAAGGCACTATCTCGTTGCACTCATTTTGGAATCACCCTCAGAGTCAACGACCATAGCCCTTGCACTCTGATTCACCATCTCGAATCTATAAGCACTATTCCGTCAAACTCATTACGGAATCACCCACAGAGTTATACTGACGTATAGCCCTTACACTTCGAGTCTTCATTTGCTCTACTTGGATTAACGACCTAACGTTTAATTGGAATCGATGTGGTTTTCGGATTCCAAATATGGAAACCCGATCCCGGTCTCATCGAAACCAAACGCCATTTTAATGTCCAAGTTGTACTTAAGGGATTTAAACAATAGATATTTAGAAAATATCACTTAACATAAATGGATGTATTCACAACACAGATAGATAAGCATCTATTATAACATGCATCTATACATATCACAAAGCAGCATATATCTCACAATCACATATAGCATAATCACATCATCACATCTATCAATATCATCCAACAACAATCAATATCATTAACTCATCCAATGATATATAAATCATCCAATCATTAACCATTCATAAACAAATTTGATTCAACCTTGATTAATTTAATTAATCCTTAAATTAAATTAATCCTTAATTAAATACTTGGATTATCTTCAATCCAACATCTTATTCATTTATTAATTACAAATTAATTAATTAACATCACTTAATTACCCAACTCAATTAATCTTCCCTGATTAATTATCACTCAATTAATATAAGTAATTATTACTTAATTACCAAATTAATTAATCATCCTGATTAATTACTTCCAAATTAAATTAAGTAATTACCTCTTAATTACTTCTAAATTAATCAACCTCGATTAATTATTCTCTAATTATTCTGATAATTATTCCTTAATTATCTTTAATTAATTACACTTGATTAATCATTTTTAATTAATCACATTTGATTAATTACCTTTTTTAATTAATCATACTTAATTAATTACTTTTAATTAATCACCTTTGATTAATTACTTTAATTACATTTAGTAATTAAAACTAAATTATAAATTAATTGCTCTTAAATTATTAATTAACAATTAATTAATTATTTCCATTAATTAATGATTATATCATTAATTAAATTCTATCTTAATTAATTACTTAAACAAGTAATTAATAACTCTTAATTCTTTAATTAATCAATCATTAATCAAATAATTTAAATCTTTAACTAATTATTAATTAAGTCTTTAATTAATAACTAAAGTGATTAACTCTTAATCACATTACTTAATTACTTTTCATAAAGTAATTAACTTTTACTTAATTACCTTCTGTAATTACCACTTAATTACTTTAATTACTTCCCAAGTAATTATATTATATTAATCCATAAGTGATTATTTTAATTAATCACAAGTTAATTACTTAATTAACTATTTAACTAAATCATTTAAAATTAATTAAATGATTCTTAACTTATTATATTAAAAGATTCTTAATTAAGAAACCTTATCTTAATTAAATCATTTATTCATAATTAAAACTTGATAATTAAAAATAATGTAATTATCTCAATTATCTTTACAAATTTAATTATCTTTAATTAAATTAAATTCAAACTTACTAAAGATAATCTTTATTACAATTGATTATCAAATTCTAAATTATTAAACTTAATTTAAATAAAATATAATGATTTAGAAATCAATTAAATTTAAACATATTTTAAATTGAACTTTGAAATCTTTAAAACCTTTCCCAAATTATTTATTAAAGTTTAAATACAAACTTTATTTTAAGATCCACTCATTTTATTTTAAAACTCCATATTTTAAAATATATAAACTTGTTTAAAACATAACTTAGAAAACAATTTCAATCTGAAAACTTATTCAACCTTTGTTTTTAAAAAACTTTATTTCTAAAAACAAATATTCTTTGAATTAACAACTTAAACATAAAGTTCTAAAACCTGACCCTCTGAATACTCGAGTAACTAGCAACAACCCGTGCCACACCCGAGTAAACAAGCAAAACAACCCGAGTCTTCCCTGCCTACCCCTTGCTTCGGGTTCCATCAAACAAAACACGATGCCTGCTTCCTCTCACTTCATTAATCACTTATTATTGATTTGAGTTGTATAACTAGCAGCACATCGTCAGGTGGACGATGAGCATTCTAAGTGATGTGTTCACTAAAGGTAATCGTAACCTCAAGCCTCATCAACCGGGAATGGCTAAAACAGGGGAGGTGCAGCAAGGCTTCGTGGGTAGCCCCCACTGGAGAGCAAGATTGATTCCTGTCTAGAGGTCCCTTTTTATTCGGCTTAGTGGGCAGTTGTTAGTGCGCACCAACTACGGGGTTGTCTTGTTCGGAACTATTCAGTAAGGAATGGGTCCGGCCTTGTGTTGCAGGGGATGAAGGGAGTAATCTTCGGTACGGTGATCTAGGCCACGTACTGTGACGGGCGGTACCCCAGTAGCCCTGCCATTGTATGGAATCCATAATCCAATAAGTGCCAACGGTTTTGATTGTATTACCCACTTTTGTGGCTAGTAGCTGGAATTTAATCATGTAACAATTTCGGCTATTTCTTATTTATTTGAAAACCCTAGACACTATTATAATATCATCGGATTTCCTATCAAATGTTTTGGTTAGCGTAAGGTAAAAACTTTTCCATATTTATGTGTGGGAAGTCTTACGTGATACCTTTCTTTTCAAAGGTTTTTGAAAGTTAAGCAACTTTAACCTGTTACTCACACCAGACCCATGTCTGACCCGGAGTTTATTTTTGTTTTTCATAAACTCTTGGGTACTCAAATTTTTATGAGTAGTCAAGGGAATTCAGGTTAGGATTCTGGATTAGCTTTGACGACTTGTGGAGGAGCAATGGAGCAGGAGGCTTCTGCGAGTAGATATATATAGAGTATTCCGCTGTGTGTTCTCTGAGAGTTTGTTGTATTATGTTGTATAACTAGACAGGTGTCTATAACTGTCTAGTATGAGTTGTTTATGCTGTGTATCTCTGATGTATATGATACTATGTAAAGTATTATGTTATTAATATAATTTATTCATTCCGCTGTGTTAGATTCTGATGTTGTTTCTTCTTCCCTTCTTTCTTTTCTTCCTCTATCCCTTTCTTTCTTAATTCATGACGCGGTTTTCTGGGAGTGAAATTCGGGTCGTGACATTGATTTATATGTATAAATTTATAAATGAAAATAAAAACAAATCATGTTTACAAATGAAACTTATACAAATTATAGATTAAATCAATTAAACAATTTAGATTTTATTTTATTTTTGAATTTAAATTCAAACTAGATTCAAAAATCAAACAATTTTCAAATTAAGTTATAAATAGAAATTCAATTTGAACTAAAATTTACAAATGTTATTTAAAACTTATTAAAAAGTCATTATATTATCAATATTGCTTTTATAATCTTATTTTAAAAGAAATTACATTTTTATCAAATAAATATCCATTTTATTAAGTCATAAAAATCAATTTGTTAAATTTATCCTAAATTTAAAACAATATCAATCTATTTAAAATATAAACCATATATTCATATTGTAAATAGAAATCAATTTATTATTTTTAAAAAGATAAAATAACCAATTTAAATATTTATTGAAGAGGATTATTAAATTTATCTGAATAATTATTTACAGAACATCAATATCAATTTAATTTTAACACGGATTATTAAATTGATATTGTCAAAAATTCCGGGACGTTACACGCCGTTTTTTATGATCTTACTTAGAAACAAGTTTTCGGTACCGGTTCTAATTGCAGCATCTCTACCGATTCGCTCCATTATAGAACTACCGTTTAACCAAGGGTCAAACCATAGGGACGTGGTTTTACCGTCTATGATATTGAGGGAAAGACATTTCCGAGCCTCCTGTCTGTTCCTCAAAATAAATTTCCACACCCCCGAATCATCCGATCTCTCAGAAATTTCCCAAAAGCTTTTGTTTCCAATGTATTTATATTTCATGTATTTTGCCCAGATGCCTTCTTCATCTATAATTCTCCAAATCAGCTTTACATATAATGCTTTGTTCAACTCTTCAAGATTCCTCAATCCCATTCCTACCTCTTCATTTTCTCTACATAGTATATCCCAAGAAATTTTACTACAACGGCTTTTCCGTAGAAAATTAAGAATCAGATGTTTAATTTTTTGTACAGTAGAAACTGGAAGTCGGAAACATTGCATCCAAAATTGAACTATAGTGTAGATGGTTGATTTTATAAGTTCAAGTCTCCCAGCTAAGCTGAGCATTCTGGTTTCCCATCCTCCTACTTTTATCTTGATCTTCTCAATCAAAGGAACACAGTCTTTATCCCTCAAATTAGTGCTTGACAACGGAATGCCCAAATATCGTACTGGAAATTCTGATTGCTGAACATTGAGGATGGTACTAATATCATTGCAAAGCTCCACCCCTTTACCAAAGAAAACATTAGATTTTTCACAACTTAATTCCAGACCTGAAATTCTCTTCATGCTATTGAAGACTTCTATTATGGCTGTTGCTGACTGCACCGTTGCTTTAGAAAAGACAATTATATCGTCAGCATAGATAAGGTGCGTCAGTTTGTTGTTAAATTCTGATATGGGAGAAATTAACCCTTCCCTGACTTTTTCGCCCATCAAAAGAGTAAAATATTCCATAACCAAGGTGAAAAGAATCGGGGAAAGAGGATCTCCTTGCCTGAGACCGTTTGAACTTTTAAAGTATCCATGCGCTTCCCCATTTGAAATGATCGAAAACACAGGAGTTGTTATGATGTTTTCAATGACTCTCACCCATTTATTTGGAAATCCCATGCTATTTAACATGTGTATTACGAAAGATCTGTTAATCGAATCGTAAGCTTTCTTTAAATCAACTTTAATACACATGTATTTGTTATTCTTTCTCCCAAGACCCCTTATGATTTCGTGTGCAAGTAAAATACCGTCCCCAATAGCTCTGCCTTTGATAAATGCCGTCTGGTTCTGGGACACCAACTTATCCATGAAGGGGACTAGTCTGTTGCACAAAATTTTTGTGAAAACCTTATACAAAGTATTACAACAGGCAATGGGTCTAAAGTCTTGGATACTAGAGGAATGAGCTTTTTTAGGAATCAGATGAAGGAAAGTATGGTTCCATTCCTTTATAATTTGACCCTTCTGAAAGACATCATTTAAGGCTTTACATATTAGGTCTTTCGATACGTTCCAATGAATTTTAAAAAACTAGGAGTTAAAACCATCAGGTCTTGGGGATGTTGTATCCTTAATTTCCCATAAGGCAGATTTGATTTCTTCCATAGAAATTCTGTCATTCAAAAAATTAGCCCCATATTCTGTGATAATCGATTTACAAATGATTTCTGGGAACTGGTCTCCTGCAGGACGATTGAAGGCCCGTTTATAGAATTCTATTGCCGACTCCATAAGCTTGTCATCGGGAATCGTCTTTCCATCTATATCTATTCTGGACAAAATCTTGCCACTTCTTCTACTAGACATTTTTGCATAGAAAAAGGAGGAGGCTTCATCTCCCATCGTCAGCCAGTCACATTTAGCCTTTTGCTGTGTATCCAGAAATTCCTTTCTAAGTGCCAATTCCAAATTGGAACTCCGTTGCTAGACTAGGATTATTTGATTTTTCCAGAAGTTTCTGAAGTCTAGAACAGTTGTCTCTCTGATCTTTTACCTCCGACTTAGTGTTCCGAAGATTGGCACTCCATAGCTTAAGTCCCCTCTTGATATTCTTAAGGATAGAAATGATTTGGTATAAAGGGCGGTCTTCTTGATTAGATTTCCAGAGTTTCTCAATCAAAGGAAAGTATTGATCACACAGTGGACAGTGATTCATGTACTTAAATGGACTATTCTTATCCCTAGTAATACGGAAAAGTGAGACAACAATAGCATTGTGATCACTCACCGAAGGGGGAAGGAATTCAGCCGAAAGGTCTGGAAAAGAATTAATCCATTCCAAGTTAGAAAAACCCTGTCAATCTTTGAGAAAATGTTGCGACTAGGGCCTGACCACCAAGAAAATTCATACCCTTTGATATTGATCTCGTTAAGGCCTGTATATCTAGACATGTCTTCTAGTTCAAATAAGCTCCCAAATGCTACTGGGTTTCCTCCCTTTTTGTCTGCTGGGTTACGAATGCAGTTGAAATCCCCGAGAACAAGCCAGGGTCTATAAATACTGATGGCGTCCTCCTGTAGGTTAGTCCATAACCTTTTCCTAAGATTTATATGGTTCTGAGCATATACAAAGGATAAATTACATTTGAAGTTTGTGATATTGATCAATTCCAAAGTAATATGTTGTTCACTCATACTAATATAATTATAATCCCAAGAATTTCCATCGATGAAAACAAGAATTCTGCATTTGTAATAACATGATACATTGATTATTATTTTCCATCCATAATCCATATTCTTTTCGAGCTTCTTAATGTCCGAAAGCGACAATTTATTTTCTAAGACTCCAAAACAACTTATTTTGTACTTATTTATAAGATGTTTCACCTCTTTCATTCTGTTAGGGTTATGAAACCCTCTTACATTCCAACAAGCGATTGACATTACGTACCTCTGTTACTGCGAGACCTCTGCAGCTTGCTTCTAGAGGACTCCCTTTTATCCTCGGCAGAAATGCCAAACATCTGAACCCACTTGGGATTTTTACGAACAAGCTTGTCTTTCTGAATGATCTCTAATTCTTTGTTCTGATCCTTGGGGATTGAATACTCCTCCGGTACTGGATCTTCATTATCATATGTATTCTGATCCTCCATCGCTTCTGATGTTCCTTCATCTTGACCCAGATTCTCCGGTACCTGTATATCAATACACGACTCAGTACCTCTCTTAAAATTAACATTACTAACTGTACAATCTTCAATACATATTTCTTTAGAAAGTAAAGACTCAGTAATTAAAGAACCGTCCAGTGGTTTTGAGGGGCGTATTAGAATTGTGACATAATCTGAAGGAGATTTCTGATTTGAGAGACTCAGAATTGTCGTGACCATTGATCCCTCAGGATTAGAGGTCTCGAATTGATCTTGATTGGTGTCATTCTCGGCCACAGGGGTACGAGTACCACTAGTTGCCAGCTCCAGCGTGTTGTCAGTAGACTTGTCTCCCTCTTGAGCCTTCTCAACTGTATAACAGTTATCATTTTCCTCTAAATTATTTTATTGATCCTGGGGATGATCCATTGTCCTTGTGTCGTCCTCAACGCAAAGCCGGTTATCACCATCATGATTGTCCTTCAGAAGCTCTGTATTTGGGGATTCTTGGAGTCCCTCTTGCCTGCTTGTTTCTTTATTGTTGTCTTTTCTCGCTTCTTCCCCTGTAACTTCCGATCCTCCAATATGAATTAGCTCTCCTCGGTTTTCTTTCTCCAGGGTTGCTGATTGATTTTGTTTTGGAACCCAAGTCTTAGTCATTGGACAATCTCCTACTGCGTGTCCGAAACATACGCACTTATCACAAATCGGGGGAGGATTCTCGTACTCCACCTCCTGAAGAAAACTCCTCCCTTCGTCATCCATGCCTTCTATGATGTTTGGCATTCCGTAGCTAACATTAACTTCTACCAAAACTCTGGCATAAGCCAGCCTAGATTTATTTTTTGTGGCCTCATCCATTTTAATCGGGACTCCAATAGTACTTGTTAAGGCACTAATGGCCTTATTACCCCATAGTTTAAAACTCAATCCTGGGAGTCTAACCCACATAGGCAAAGATGTAAGTAGATCTCTGTCTGTCTTCATTTCTGGTGATAATCGCTTCATTATAATCAAGTTTCGGTCCATGAACCAAGGACCTGTTTTCAAGATCTTACTACAATCCTCCTCCATACCAAACCTTACCACAAAAAAACCATTATTCCTTGAATGAACAGAGAATGGTTTCTGAGTTGCCCAAACTCTGTTAGCATACCCTTCAAAAGTTTTCAGCCATGGCTTATAACCAACAACATATAGCAAACTACATGTGTCCCATCCATCCTCCGCTTCCTTGATGGCTTCATATGAAAGTGAACCAATCCTTTTACCATCAGAAATTTTTGGCTCTATATATTCAAGATCTAGGTTGCCCAAGTCTCCGACTGCCCCTATCTTAATTGCCTCACTGTATGAAATTTTTTTGGCATTTCCTGAAACAGTAAATTTGATTTTCGAATTGTACCCTGTTAGATTGAATCCTTTCTTTTTGGATTTCTGTACTTCATTGAAATTCCGAAAAGGATTATCCGCCTTTGGCTTGTTCCCACTGCTCCGACCAGAGGCCGTCCCAGATCTGCCTCCTAAATTGAGTCTGGTTTCCGGACCCGAAGATGCTGGGGCGTTGCCTCTTTTCCTCCTCACTTCCTCCCAACCTTCCTAATCGAGCAAAGATCCCATGCAGTATTGAAACAAAGTTGAAGAGATTTGAAGAGAATGATGAAAACCCTAGTTTCCAGATTTAGATCTGGAGTCCGCCATTGAAGAGATTTTAACTTTATTAAATCATCTGAGTCGTTATTATTTAACATTTTCTTGCTTGTGTAGGGCCTTCAAAATTTACAAGGCATTAGGTGGAAAGTCTCGAGGAAGTACCTTGAAATGGAAGCATGTTAAGGTGATTTGATTTTCAAACAAAAAATAAAATAAAATAAATACTATATATTGTTTGGCATATGAATTCATTTTAAACTAACTATTAAGTTATCTCGTAATATTGTTGTAGCGTCCTCAACAATTAGGAGCAACTGACTGTGTATATTATGTGATGAGGTATATGCATGACATAGTGAAAAACCACAATCAAAGCATCAATTTACAAAAGGTACGTACTACTTTAGTTTTTTTCCTTTATATTATACATTAGCTACATTATAGGTATATTTCGATCAAATCATTGCTGCAATGCTAGTTAGAAGAAATCAAATGCCAAGTCTTTATTTACTGTTCAGTTCATGTATTTGAAGTAGAAAAAAATAAACCGAGAAAATGTGTAGTGATGCACCAAGCAGATTTAATGGAATTTATCCATCACGTCACATTAATCTTAAGTTTTATTTAATATGGAAACATAGTATTCATAATTATTAATTTTATGAAAAATGAGATAAATATTTTCCGATGATTTTTACTATAATAATATGGAAACATAGTATTCATAGTCCACCGCTTTCAACTTGGATTATCTAAAGGTTGTTAGTCCAAATTGGGATAGCCCAAAGGACTACTGTTGCACATTTGATTAAGTCAGATGCTTGAAAACCAATTTAGATAATGAATTTGGAATGTGTCATTATTATTAACCAGCCAATCACCTTTAATGTTTCATGCTTCAATCTTTTCTCTTAGTTATATGCATAATGTTTGACTATTGAGGTTATACAAGGCCGTGTGGTTATACACTTCATTTAGCACCATCAGCCTGTATATGAGGGAATCAGTCACTGAGGCTTGAATAGGTGAAGCAACCGCTAACTAGTTGCTGAACTGGAAAACATGATTCAAGTAACTTGAGGTTGCTGAACTGGAAAACATGACATTAACTAAGTTTGTTGGGCATACAATAAACTAACCTTTTTTTCCTTCTAATATTCAAAATATTTCATCCTTTAATAATTATTATGCAAATATCCACAACTTCACTAAACTGCTACTAGATAGTTTATGATCATTCTTAATAGCTAATATAATTTTGATCATTCACTAAACTGCTTTGACACCATGCTTCAGTTACTCCTTTGCCTTTAACTCTAATAATCTCGCATAAATTAAATGATTCATTTTCCCATTTTATCATAAATTTTTACTCGTTTACCACACACGCTAGCTATTCTACACATTAATTATTTCAACATCCTAAATGTTTGTGCTAAGGTACAGTAGTCTTAGCCTCCATATTAAATAAAACTTAACATAAATTCTCTTAATTGCAGGACTTTGTACGAGATGGATCTTATAACCAACAACAGATAGACGAGGTTCGAGAGAATTTAGCTAGTTATATCATGTATAATTGGATGTAGTAGTTTTTTGTTGTGTACGCCGATCTTTTGCAACGTACGTTGGTATTTTGTTATGTACGTTTTGTTTGTGATAGATCATATTCTATTTTGGTCTGTAAACATGAATTATGTTGATGGATAATTTATTTATATTTTTTGTTCAATCAATTCATAGTAACGTTGGTTTATAAAAAATTAAAATTCAATTTCATACTGTTTTTATAATCTTAAACGGTAATAATATTTTTTTTTTGCTTCAGATATTTCTTGTGTTGGTTGTTACTTCAAAGGGAACAGATCTGTATATCAATTGTGTCGGCTGAAAAAACAAACATAAACGACACAAATATCAATCATTTGTGTCGGTTGTTAATAAAGAACCGACACAAAACTATGAACAGTTGTGTCGGTTTTTCTAAAAGGACCAACACAATAAACGGCGGTTTGCTTCACTATACAAGCTGATTTGTGTCGGTCCTTTTAGAAAGATCGACACAACTGTTCATAGTTTTGTGTCGGTTCTTTACAAACAACCGACACAAATGATTGATATTTGTGTCAGTCGTACAACCGACACAACAGAAAAATGTCTTTTGTGTCATCTTCATTTGAGTCGGTTGTAAAACCGACACAACAGGGGTTACACAACCGACACAAATGACCAGTTTTGTACTAGTGTCCGTTCGAACCCAGGACGGACTTGTATGGATGAATGCTTGCGAAACATCGTCAAGTGGACGATGAGCATTTTAAGGGATATGTTCTAAAAGGTAATGCTTAACCTCAAGCCTCATCAACCGGGAATGACTGAAAATCAGGGGATATGCAGCAAGGCTTCGTGGGTAGCCCCCACTTGAGAGTAAGGTCATCCCTGTCTAGATGTCCCTTTTTATTCGTCTTAGTGGTGCGGTTGCTGATCCCAACCTTGGGGTGATCTTATTCAGAACTGTCCAGTAAGGGATGGGTCCGGCCTTGTGTTGCAGGGGATCGGGAGTGGTCCTCGGTACGGTGATCTAAGCCCCGTACTGTGACAGGTGGTACCCCAGTGCCTTGTCATTGTTGGAAATCCATTCTCCCTACGAGCCTTGTACGAGTTTTGTTTGTATTACCCACTTTTGTGGCTAGTAGCTGGAATTTAATAGATGTAACAATTTCGGCTATTTTATAAGTATTTTTATATAGACCCTTTTATAATATCAGAGGATTTCTACAAAAAATATTTTAGCTAACGTAAGGTAAAAACCCGACATGTTTATTTGTGGCGTGGTCTTACGAGATGCTTTTGTTTTCAAAGGATTTTAGAAACTTTAATAATCAATTTGGGTGCATTATTATCAGCTGGTATTCTAGACTGACTCGGGTGTTATTTCATTATAATGCTCGGGTCAGACCAAGTATTATTTTTTCAGGACAGGATGCTTGGAGCAGGAGAGGAGCTGGAGTCCGAGACGTATTATCTGTACCTATATATATTCCGCTGCTATGATTGTATGGATTTGTCTGGTTGGTAATTTGATGTATGAGATACTCTGATGATGTGATGTATAAAAATGGTATAGTTTTCATTTTGTGTAAAGATCTATATTTACTATTATATTTTATTCCGCTGCGACTGTGAGATTCTGATATTGTTTAGCTTCTTCTTCTTCTATCTCTTCTTCTTAAACCCAAATGGTTCGAATTTCTGTGCCACTTGAGTTAACAGAGATAGAATAGTGTTGATTCAAGGGGTACGGATTTGTGGGCTATTACAACCAACTGTAGCGACCCGACTTTCTATCATCAAAAAATCGCATCACTAATTAAGAAAGAAAGGGATAGAAGAAGAAAAGAAAGAGAAGAAAGAACAACAACACATCAGAATCTCACAGCGGAACGATATTAATATAATATAGAACATATATATAGTATCATATAGATCAGAGTATATAACTATACATGTCAATTTAGACAGTCATAACAGTTTTTTTCTAATACAAAACAAGACATCATATAGGATAACAACACAGCGGAAACTCTAACTATATATCTACACGCTGAAGCCTCCTGCTCCAAAGCTCCTCCAGAATTCGTCAAGGATAACCTGAATCACTTGACTACTCATATATAACATGAGTACCCAAGAGTTTAACAAAACAGAAAATAAACATTCGGGTCAGACAGGGGTTTGGTGTGAGTAAATGGTTTAATATTTCTTAACTTTTAGAAAATCCTTTCGAAAAGAAAGGGTATCACGTAAGACTTCCCACACACAAACATGGAAAAGTTTTTACCTTACGCTAACCAAAACATTTGATAGGAAATCCAGTGATATTATAATAGTGTCTAGGGTTTTCAAATAAATATGAAATAGCCAAAATTGTTACATCTATTAAATTCCAGCTACTAGCCACAAAAGTGGGTAATACAAACAAAACCGTAGGGTCTCGTAGGGAAAATGGGTTTCCATCAATGGCAGGGCTACTGGGGTACCGCCCGTCGCAGTACATGGCCTAGATCAACGTACCGAGGAGTACGCCCACTCCCCTGCAACACAAGGCCGGACACATCCCTTATTGGATAGTTCCGAATAAGATCACCCCGCGGTTGGGATCAGCAACCGCCCACTAACCCGAAATAAAAAGGGACATCTAGACAGGGATGACCTTACTCTCAAGTGGGGGCTACCCACGAAGCCTTGCTGCACCTCCCCTGTTTTAGCCATTCCCGGTTGATGAGGCTTGAGGCTACGATTACCTTTATAGAACACATCTATCTTAAAATGCTCATCATCCACCTGACGATGTGCTGAAAGCATTCAATCCATACAAGTTCGTTCCGGGTTCGAACGAAACCGAAGGCACTGTCTCGTTGCACTCATTTTGGAATCACCCTCAGAGCCAACGACCATAGCCCTTGCACTCTAAATCTCCATCTCGAACCTATAAGCACTATTCCGTCAAACTCATTACGGAATCACCCACAGAGTTATACTGACGTATACTTCTTACACCTCGAGTCTTCACTTGCTCCGCTTGGATTCACGACCTAACGTTTAATTGGAATCGATGTGGTTTTCGAATTATCCAAATATGGAAACCCGATCCCGGTCCCACCGAAACCAAACGCCATTTTAATTTCCAAGTTGTACTTAAGGGTTTAAACAATTTAATTCATATTGTCGTCAGCATTTAGTGCGCATTAGATGCGCATTAAATGTAATGCATGTACCTAGTATGAAGGGGCAATTAGAATGCTTCTCCGCCATACATTCTAGCCTTCCTTTACAATTTTCTTCCAATGGCCATGGTGACCATATCAATGGCCATTTGCCCTTTCCACCCATTTTTCTACATGATATCTGCAACAACCCTGATTTTGGAGATTACCATTAATATTAAATTATAATGCAAATAATAATTTAATATTTTGATTATAAATGAATTGGAGTAGATTTCATCTAATCGAGTATAAGTCTCATCGATCTCATAAGTATCATACCAAATTCCATCAATCGAATCACTTTTTCGAGAAATACAACACATCTAAGTCGTACAAGTAAAGAGATCTATTCATTGATAAGAAAAAGAAAAAATGTGAACGGTGATTGGATTGATGATAAAATGGAATCCTGGGTGGAATGAAATGTGAATTAATATTGTTTATTTTATATAAACAATGTTTTGATGGATAAAACTTTGGTTTTTAATTTATGTGAGTTAATTTATCTCGAAAGATGTTATTTCAACATATTGATGGTTGGAATAAATATAAATGATTGAAAATAAGCATAGAATATTTTATTTATGAAAGTGGGTTGAAAATAAATGATGTTAGTTATTTATAGAGTCAAAATGGGAAGTATTGGAATTTTATTCCAATAATAGCCTTTTATAGTGAATAAAAAGGGCAAATGAGAAGGAAAAGAATTTTTCGAAGTGTATTAATGATTGAAAATAGTGTTGTAATATTTTAAAAAGTGTTAAAACATTTAATACACTTATTTGAGTTAAGAAATAATTTTTTATTTGACTCAGATTGTTTAAAATTATGGTTTTTTGTCTAAAAATAACAATATTGTCAAATATTGTGTAAATTAGTAGTTTATTGGGAAAATAGTATTTAAGTGTAAAAAAAATTATTGTGTTAATCATGTTCACCTTGTTAAAATATGAAGAATGCATTTTTTCTCATGTAAAAAGAAGTTAATAGAGAAAGTTATGTTAAAAATGGTATAACACCTGTGTATATTAGCCTAAATAATTTTCTAAGTATGAGAATGAACTAATTGGTTATAGTAAACATCCAGGGTCAGCTGTTTAATGCGAAAGTTGGTCCTAAGGACCAATTAGCCAAGGAGGTGCCGGGCCAACTATGAGACGACGAAATGGGATTCCTAGGTCCGGTTGGAGGCAGGCTGTGATGAAACTTGGCCAAAGATGGGGTTGCGCTTGAACCATTTTTGCCTTGTGAGTTACCTGCTTGAGTTATCACGAGCTAAGCCACCCGATACTAGGCTGGAGGGTTACTGACTAGGTAGACCGTCTTGGGCCATATTGCTCTAGGGTGGGCATGTACTAGCCAGTCTGAGTTTTGCTAAGCCGGCTTTGGTTGGTTTGGGCTATACCTAATTGGTCTGCTAAACATACTAATGAAAATACTAAGCAATATTTTGCCCTCCAAACAAGTTTGTATGAGCAGGGGTTAGTTAATTCATCAATCAACAAGGTAAGACACAAATTATAGTTTTCTTATCATTTATAATTAATATTTTTGTTTAATCCAAAGTATTAGGTAACAAAAAAAGTTTGACAATGAATGGTTAACCTAATTTGTATAAATGAACTTTTGGAATGATTTTAATATTTATACATTTCTACCAAAATCAAATACATTAAAATAAATATATCACTATGAAGTTAAATCCCCAAAAAATCCCTGCTATAATGCATAACGCTCTTCAACCTCTATGCATTTCAATTTAGTGCTATTTGTAACAACTCGGTATTTTGTGATTATTTTAATTGTTTATTTTAATTATTTAAATTGAAACTCTTAATTTAAAAACTTTATTATATTTATTAAAATGAATAAATTTTGTTATTTTAAGAGTATATTTTGATTTTTGTGTGAATTATAATTTCAAACCTGAATAAATAGGATATTTGCAGAAAAAGTGGATTTTTGGTCAATCTGGTCAAAATTTTGACTTTTAAATTTAAAATTTAAATATTTTAATTTTTGAATTTTATCTTTTATTATAAAAATAAATTTAATTTAAAGAATACTACTTTTTGTTTCATTGAAATCCGATTTATATTGTGAAAGTTACACTTTTTACAATATTGGGTGTAAATTGATTTATTTCATAAAATTGTCTATTTTAAATTATATAAATAATATTTTTATTTGTTAAATCATGTTCTAATATGTGTTATATGACATGTTAGGTATATATTTTATTCTTAAATATTTTTAAAGCGATGATAAAAAAATTTCCAAAATTTATTGCATTTATTTTCAAATTTTTAAGCCTAGTTTCCAAATTTTCAACTATTTTCTTCATTTGATTATATTTAATTAAAATTTATTTATTTATTTTTATGCATGCATTTTATTTTTTTGTTTTTATCTTTATTTATAAGTATTATTCATGTATTTATAATTGCAAAAAGAAATAGGGAAATTTGAATAGTTTCTGACCTTTTGTGTTCATTGTCTCTTCACATTCACTCCACCTTTTCAACAATCAATGCATCAATTCAATATGCTGCCTTATACCTTTCTTTCAGCCGACTTTCCCACTACTTCTCACATGAAAAATTTATATCTAGCCGTAGAAAAACAATCGGCCATTTCTGAAGCAAAAAATTTTGGTAAAACTTTCATTTCTTTTTACATTTTCTACTTGATTTTGTTGATGTTTGCACATGCATTCATCTCTTATGTTCGGCTCCTCCTTACTCTAGCACTTTGGCCGCCTCCACCACAACCTACATCAGCCATCTCCCCTCCTTCCACTGAGCTTCCATGGCCGAGACCCTCCAAGTTGATGATCCACCAAAAGTTTGAAGAAAACTCCACTTTAAAACACCATAGCCGAACTCCCCTTATCTCCACCACTCCAATCATGCTTTGGCCGACCCAAACACCACCACCACCAGCCACAACCTGAGCCTTGGACCTTTGTAACACCTATAGTTGACCTTCCCAGATCTGAACTTGTCCATCCGTGCTTGGTCAAGACCTTAAATGGCAACAAAACCCACTTTTGTTGCCTTGTTTTGTAAATTCATGCACACATACCATTTATCTCCTTTATATTGTTATGGCCGACCCCTGTTGGACCTCAACCTGATCCAAACCTGATTCAAATCCTCCCCATTACAGTGCTTTTATAGCCTATAGCTGAAGCATAAGTCGTTGAATGCAAGTGTAAAAGCGTTAGCTTTGTGTTTCATGTTTATTCCTAGCATTGTTTTGTAATAGTTTGGTTGTAATTCATGTTAGTATTTGTTCGTTTGATATTTAACAAGGCAATTAGCTTTGGCTCTCCTACTCTCAAATCATTGTCGTGTTATCGTGCCTTTGAAGTTCTTTGTTTGTGCATTTGGTTGTCATCTTCAGCTTATACAAGTGAGTAATTCTCACCAAACTAATTTATACTTATATGATCAGTAAACTGATCGCAATTGGATCTGTAAACCCATATCATTATGTTATATCTGCTATGTTATGATCATATGATGTTCACCCATGCTTATACACCTGTTATATCATATGTTACAGTTATATTATGCTATTCAGTTTATTTATATCAGTTTATCACACTGCAAGTTCCCTGTAGATTAGAATCACTATAGGTTGAAATGATACATGCTCGAAAGAACTTTAGAATAGGGAAAAATCGTTATGGGCTGAAATGATAGGCCTGAACGATTTTTTTTATTATTTCATTTTTACTTGGGATTGCGGGTTTGAAATGATCAAACTTGGTTTTTCTTTGTAAATTATGGTTTGAAATGATATATTATCCATATCACTTTACTTAGGCTAGAAAATGATATACAGACCCGTCGCTAATGTATATTTTTCTAAATTTTTTAAAGTATTTTAGAAATGTAAATATTATAATATTTTGATTTAAACTTAATTAAAAATGATTTTATTAAGTATTATTGATTTTCTAAAAATTTATAAGTGGAATAAATTAATGGTAAAGTTAGAAATTTGAAATATAGGTTATTTTGGAAATTATGATTTGGTTATAAATGGAATTTAAATTAAGTAGGAAATATGACGAAATTTGAATTAAAATTAATTTAAAATGATTTTATAAAGTGGTATTGGTTTTTGAATAAGTTAAAAGGTTAAATAAATGAATACTTAAGTTGAATTTTGAAATATAACTTAGATTGGAAATTTATGAATTTCGTTTAAAAAATGAATTTTAAGTTAGGTAAATAAAATGAAATATAAGATATTTGTAAATTTAAACTTAAGTGTTAATTTAAAAAATTTAATTATAAAGAATTGAAATTGAATGTTGAATTATATAAGTAAATTATTATTAAATTGATTTTTGAATGAATTTAACTTTATAAAATCATGAATATAAGGGTATTTTAAATGATTGTTTTAAAAGTAAAAATATATGATTTTATTAGTTTAAAATGACTTAAATAAAAATTTAATTGTTTGTGAAATTATATGGAATATTTGGAATTTAAGTAACAATATTTTTAAATGTTATTATTTCTAATGTAAAGTATATTACAACATTTGTAAATACTATAGTTGGTAGAAATGAACTAAATGGCTAAATTGAATTAAGGGCTATTACAGCATTTTGTAAGTGCTATAGTTGCTAAAATTAACTAAGATTTTATTTGAACTAAACTAACCCTATTACAACATTTTTTTGCTGTCTTTTGTTAAATTTAATTGTTTTAAAAGTAACCTTCCGTAGCATTTTCTAAATGTAGCGAAAGTTGAATTTTCATTGTTTTATAAAATTTAAGTGAATAAATAAACTTTGAAAGATTAAAATTTTGGAAATTTAATAATTTAATTATTAAATATAATAACTTCATTTTAGTGATTTAAAAATGAAGTAATTTGTTCTGAAATATAAACAATTTTTGAAATGTGTGTTGAAATGGTATTTAAATTAAATAAAATGGATGTGGTTTGGGACAAATATGATATGTTGATATTTTGAAATGGATTTTTAACGATATTGAATTTTGTAATGATATTTAATTTCAAAGTATAAACTACTATTTTGAAATTTTAACCACGGGATGTATTAGATTTATGGTTTAACTGATCCGTAGAGGATGGACGATCCCAAGCATCCTTTAAGTTATTGTACATTACTACTATGGTTCACTTGAGTTGGTTTACATTATATAAGTATATATGTCCCGACTCAAGTGTTCTGTATTTTACTTTATGCTCAGGTCAGCCTGAGTATTTATAGCTTAGCTTTGGATTTCTTTTATGGAGATAGGAGTCGCTGGAGATTCTGCTTGTCTAGTTATCTGTTCCCTTTCAGTTTCAGTTGTTCTATTGCAGCTCTGGTATTTATAAACTGCTATGTATTTGAGATTTCTATTGTATATTCTTTTTCAGATTGATATTATGTATTATGTTTTGAGAGTTTGTTATAGTAGCTTCATGAACTACTATGTATTTTAATTTCCGCTGCGAGTTATTCTGATATTTTTGCGTCTGCGATTCTGCGATTGTATTTCATTTGCTCCAAATTTTATTACAATGCGGTATTTTGAGCAATTCAAGTCCGGCATGTGTGGATGCGAATGGCTGAAAATATCGGGTTGTTACAGTTGGCATCAGAGCTTTGGTTTTTAGGCAAACCATAGCCCGCGGAGCAAAAACTCATTAGAGATACGTTAGAAATACTCTAGAATGAGTGAAATCAATCTCAGAATCATTTTCTTATGAGATAACGTATTTTCGAAGTATAAAATATTTAAGGGATTTTTAAAGATTATATTAGTATAAATAATTTTCCTTATTTTTAAATCAAGATTTTTTTTAAACTTCATCTCTTCGGTATCCATCTTGTTAGAAATCTCTTGGTTAGGATTCTTATCGATTAGGATTCCTTGAACTTTGGAACGCTCCCACTTGTTCTGAAATCTAGTCTTATCGTCCCTATTTTATCCTTTTGATTTTGGTCCATTCCATAACTCCATTTTGGAATGACCTCTCTAAAGATCGGTGATTTTGCCAATCTTTGAATGATTTGTAAAGGGGTGAAACTCCTTTACAATTGGCATTGATTAACCGGAGATTTCTCTATCCTCGGTTTACGATGTTGTCTACCTTCTGCTATATCTGGATTTTTTCTCTGGCGATCGAATGTTGATTTGCCTTAGATTTTCGAATTGATTACATTCATGAAATCACGGTTGATCGGTTAAGGTCGCCCGCAATTTGTATGGGCTTATCCATCTTCTATTTGGTAATAAAATTTTATTATCTTCGTTCGAGCTTATCTTCGAACCAGAATTCTATTTGATTAGAGTTCCTCTAAATTCTAATCTCTGTATAGTTTGATATCTAACCTTGAATAATTCTTTGGAAGTTTGCGTTTGATTGTATTTTGAATTTGTGCATACATCGAAATTATTATTTTGATAAGGATGACCCTATTTTGTGTATAAAAGTGAAATATTTTCAATAAGGATTTTATATCTTTTGAAAATGAGAATTTGAAGTTTGGAAAGGATTTGAAATTTTGAAAATTTATAAGAATTTGACTTATATAAAATGATTTATAACTGAAGGGTTTTGAATTTGAATTTCGAGGAATCGAACTCCGGTGTTTTGAAATCGGTTTTAAGATGTTGGAAAATATATAATAGTAATATGATTTAAAGATATTTTCTGAATAAGAAATGTTTCAAATGTATTCGAATGAATTCCAATGATTTCAAAGAGATTTCAAAGAAGTTTCAAGAAAATAAAAAGTCCAGAACCCACTTATGTCGTTGGAAAATAATTTCGGTGAAGAATGCATGCATCATCGACATTGATTTTCGAATTTCTGAGTGGGGAAGTGTAATAACCCGGGGTTTCGTAACAATTGATTATTGTCAAATGACGATTAAATGGGCTATTATTTGATATTCGGAATTTTAATTAGGTTTAAATTCTTTTGAAATTCTTTTGTAATTCGATAACGGATTACGGGCTTTAAATAAATCCCTTTTATTTTATTGGCCCATTCTGTTTTATGTTGTTGGGCCGTGATATTATTAAAAAGGCAATTGATCGTTCCCTTTTGATTCACTCTCGAACCCTAATCAAAAAATAAAAATAAAAATAAATGGCGGCTCCAATTTCGTTCGTTCCTCAGTCCAAATTAGGGATTCGATTTCGATTTCGCTCGTCTCTGTGATGCTCGGCCGCTTCTATTAGGTCGAGTTCGTCGCCGCTTCAAAGCAAGGTGAGTAATTTATATTGCTCACATCTAATTCAAATTTTTGTTCGAACTTGGTTGCTTTTACCGTTCTCGTGGTCTTCGGCTTCATTTGATTTTTGTTCGTTTTCGTGGCCATCATGTTCGGTTTTGGTTTGACTATCTTGAGTTGTTCGTGACCACCACGATTCCGGTTCCTGTTGAATTTGGTCACTTGAATTGAGTATGTTGATTTATGTAAATATTTTGGTACAGCTATGACTTTTAATCCTCTGATGCCATGGCTTTGATTCAGTTAGTATTAATTTCGGGCTTGCTGTGTTTTCATCTGTACATATACATATGTCTTTCCATTATCAAGTATGTATGCTTATACCTTGATATCTGTTGCTGACTTCAAGTATATATGCCTGGACCTTGATATGGATACTTACTATCACTTGTTGATGTTATTTTATTGCTTCACTATGCTTCTGTATTTTAATTTAGCATTGATTCTTGTAATCATGCATAGTACACACTTCGGCCTTTATGTACACTTGTTGTACTTGGTACTGCATTTGGATAAGGCTTGGTCGACACTTATTCTTGGTCTTTGGTGCTTCCCTGTTGATTTCCATTCTGAACTGCTTCACTATTACATGTTCCATTATGTAGTGGTTGTTTCATAGCATCGGGTTCGGTCATTTCACCGTGACCTGGGTTGCAGTCTCTCTGTCCCTATTGTATTTGCATTGGCATTTAGTTGAAGCTCATTCGTACGAGCTTGCTCTGGTCACTGTCCCCATGTGGGTTCACGTCTGCATTTTTGAGCATGTTGGCACTGGGTTGCCTATTGTTTCGACCTTTGTCTTGGGTATGTGCATTCATACATGTGCATACGTGCACTCTCTGTAGCCTTTATTTCATTGTTGCACTTAGTATCACTTGTGGTACGTCTCTTTGCAGTCATGTGTGTTTATCCCAATCGTGTTTTCAACCTGACTAGTTTTTGTAGTTGCCATCCCTGTCCACTCTAATTCATTGTTGCAGTCATGTGTATATTACTCTGATTGGTTGGGCACTGAGTTGTTTGGTCGACTCTTGCATTCCTTTTGTTTGGCCTGGACCACTGTCGAGTTCATTTGCTGTGGGACTTCATGCACCTATATACTCCACTGTCCCTGTTTTAATGATACTGTAACTTGGGTTTGGTACCATTTGCTTGATGCTTTCATGCTATATATATATATATATATATATATATATATATATATATATATATATGTTGCTTCATTTGCTTAGTGCATTGCTCACTTTTCTGATCTTTGCATTTGTGAAACGGTTTTGTCAAAATTGTCGTTTCATATCTGGTTCATGTGTACTTAGTTAGGCTTCTTTCTGATCAGTCTGCATTCATTGTTGTTGTAGATGTATTCATAAGTGTTGACCGTCTTCTTTGTTTTGTGTTGTTACACTGCCTCCATTCAAAAGTATTATTGCATGGAGCACTGTTGTATATTTGATTATTTGACCTTGTACACTCATGTTGCCCCTGAGTTGAACCGTAATTTATTTGGGTTTGACCTTGTGCCCGGTTGTGTACATTATCACTGTAGTGGCAAGGCAGTGCACGCAAGCATGAACTACAGCCACACGGTATTCATTGGGTACATCGTCACTGTAGTGGCAGGGCAGTGCACGCAAGCATGAACTGCAGCCACACGGTATTGGTTTTATTGTTATTTCTTTCGCTTTTGATTTATGGAACTATTTCGTATTCCATATGTTGTAGTGGCGTGGCAGTACACGCTTGCGTATACTGCAGCCCTACTCGAGTTGACGTCTTAATTGATGTTTCCAATTGTTTGAATTGGTTCGCGTTGTATTTACCGTTATCCGATTTCTTTACTTGAGAATCGGATAGGTAAATTTATTTTGATTGTCGTCTAATTTCTATTTAATTGTTATTGCTTCTGTGCATTAATAACTGAGTTTGAATTAGACTGACTCGGGTATTATTTTCTTTTGAATGTAATACTCGTGTCAGACCGAGTATTTACAGGTTGTTGATATCTCACTATGGGTTGCTGTTAGAGCTATGAAGTCTTTTCATATTTTTGGAGTAGTCGTCATCATTTAAAGTAGTCAGTGTATTTGTATAGGATGTTGTATATTCATGTATATTATTCACGGTAATGTACTTGTATATGTAACTTCCAGAGTCAATAGTTGTAGTTGTATCATATGTACTGTATCACATGTATTGTAACTGACATCAGTTATTATATATATATGAGACTTTTGTTTTATCCGTGTTCCGCATTTATATTATCTATGTTATTATTATATCTACTGTCCTAAACTATTATGAACCATCGTAGTTCGTTTTATACTGGAATTGGGTATGTCGATGGGAGTAAGTAAATAAGAGATGAAAAATAAAAATATATACCACTCCTATCGAAATAACCAATACTAGTGTAAGGCCTAACTATGGATGGCCGCTCCTGTCCAGCCTTATTCTTCGTAATAACAGACAGTATTTCCTTTAATACTCTTTGTTATTGTGAGCATAGAGGTGGGGCGTCACAGTTGGTATCAGAGCTTGGGGTTTATGGACATAATATAAAACATAACTTAGATGGAACATGTGTTACAACTATTTGTCGATATTTTAGTGTGCTTTGAGTCAAAACTAAAGTTTTGAAATTTTGATGAAATTTTTAAATATCCTTATTTAAAATATAAAAGTAAATTATGTTTTGATGATTTAATTTGTTTGTGCTTTGTTTATCAGAGTGCGCAGCGAAAACAGTGTGACTGCTTCGCTAAGTGCAGACGATAATTATTTTTATTTAAAAAGTCAAAATATGAAATTGAAATAAATTTCATTTGTTGCTTACATAGCTGTGTTTAATTTGTTTTCTTTAAAAACTTCGAATCTGATTTGAGGATTCGAAACGATTGCAGTTATGTGAATTTGTTGAGATTTCTGCTGTTTTGAATTATCTTCATTGAAGATATATTTGAATGATTTCTTTGTTCATATTGCGGTATACGTGCAAATTTATGTTGCACGTTACTACATTAATTTTACGTTGAACCGATGCTTGGTTATGAAACGTATTTTGTTGCCGTTATTCTTATAACGGGATTTTTACACCAATGCTATATTTTGAAGCAAGGTGTTTTGTTGACATTTTTAATGAATGAAAATTCACTGATATTATATTTTGGTGAGATTTTGACGTTTAAAAATTACTGTCGCTTTGACTTCAGTATCCGTCATATTTTAAAGTGGATTTTCAAGCGGTTATCCCGCAATGCTGATTTTGAGATCCGTTTCTACGGTGTTTTGAGAATTACAATTTTCTTATTGAAATTGTCATTAATGTTGCTGTTTTTATCACGGATTTGCAAATCATTTTAAAAATAAAATTGTTTTTCAAAACTTTTATAGTTTATGCTTTCAAAAGAATGAGGAAGCGATTTAAACGATTCAGCAAAATCGAGGACTATGAACCCTTTCTTTTACTGATTCGCTTAATTCCGGACTTGTTCGTTTGAGAATGTAGATTATTTACTTTTATAAAATAAATGAAATTGTTTTCAGAATTTTTACAGTTTGCGCTTTCAGAAGAATGAGAAAGTGACTTAAACGTTTCAGAAAAATCGAGGATTATGACCCCTTTCTTTTACTGATTCGCTTAATTCCGGACTTGTCCGTTTGAGAATGTGAAATGTTATTTTTGGAATACACAATTTGCACTTTCAAGGAAACGATGAAGAGATTTAAACGATGTAGCGAAAGTGCGGAGTATGGAACCACACTTTTACTATTTCGGTTAATTCCGGACTCGTTAATTTAAATAATTGCTGTTTTGATGGTTTTGATGATTTTACACGTTCAAGGAAACGATGAAGAGAATCAAACGATTTAGTAAAACACGTGGTATGGGACATGTGCGTTTGCTATTTCGGTTAATTCCGGACTCGTTAATTGAATATATGATGATTTTCGTGTGCTTTCGAGCAACTATGTTGGACCTTCGGGTCATATGTTGGACCTTCGGGTCAATACCAGTACCGGACCTTCGGGTCATATGTTGGACCTTCGGGTCATATGTTGGACCTTCGGGTCATTTGTTGGGCGCCAAAATTATGTTGGGTACTTGGTAGGCTTCGGCCATATGTTGATGCACGTGCGGCGTAGCTAAAACTCGCCATTTGTTGGGATCGATCCACCTTTTATGTTGATTTTCTAGATCATCTTAATTGATTTCTAGATATTTGTTGTTTCCAATTATCTGCAGGTAATTGGATATTTGTTGATATGAGTTCTAATTATCGTTTTTGATAATTAGATATTTGTTGATTTGATTATCGTTTTTGATAATCGAATATTTGTTGATATGAGTTCTAATTATCGTTTTTGATAATTAGATATTTGTTGATTTGATTATCGCTTGTGATAATTAAATATTTGTTGATATGAGTTCTAATTATCGTTTTTGATAATTAGATATTTGTTGATTTGATTATCGCTTGTGATAATCGAATATTTGTTGATATGAGTTCTAATTATCGTTTCTGATAATTAGATATTTGTTGATTTGATTATCGCTTGTGATAATCGAATATTTGTTGATTTGTTGATTTGATTATCGTTTTTGATAATCGAATATTCGTTGATATGAGTTCTAATTATCGTTTTTGATAACTAGATATTTGTTGATTTGATTGTCGCTTGTGATAATCGAATATTTGTTGATTTGTTGATTTGATTATCGTTTTTGATAATCGAATATTTGTTGATATGAGTTCTAATTATCGTTTTTGATAATTAGATATTTGTTGATTTGATTATCGCTTGTGATAATCGAATATTTGTTGATTTGTTGATTTGATTATCTTTTTTGATAATCGAATATTTGTTGATTTGTGATTTAATTATCGTTTTTGATAATTGAATATTTGATTGATTTAAGATTTAATTATCGCCTGAGATAATTAAATATTTGTTGATTTGAGAATTCTGATTATCGTTTTTGATAATTAGGCCTTTGTTGTTTTCTGATTCCCGTTTTGGCAACTAGATAATTGCGGTTTTGCGATTTGTGGTTTGAGTTTTATAATTATCCTTGTTGATAATTAGATTTTGCTGTTTTCTAATTATCGTATCGATGATTAGATATTGCTGTTTTGTGATTTCTGTATTCTAATTATCTAATTGATAATTGAATATTGCTGATAATTGCATTTATTCAGTTTTGATGTTTTCTGATTATCTATTTGATAATTAGATTTTGTAGAAAATTGTGAATTCCTTTTATGAAATTAAAAGATTTCTTTGACGTTTGAATTCTCTACCTTTATTTTCTAGCTTAACCAGTTTATGTTAGAAAATTTATTGTTAGTGACGACCTTAATTATGAAAATTGTGAGGACGCAATTTTTATAAGGAGGGGAGTATGTAATAACCCGGGGTTTCGTAACAATTGATTATTGTCAAATGACGATTAAATGGGTTGTTATTTGATATTGGGAATTTTAGTTAGGTTTAAATTCTTTTGAAATTCTTTTGTAATTTGATAACGGATTACGGGCTTTAAATAAATCCCTTTTATTTTATTGGTCCATTCTCTTTTATGTTGTTGGGCCGTGATATTAAAAAAAAGGCAATTGACCGTTCCCTTTTGATTCACTCTCGAACCCTAATCAAAAAATAAAAATAAAAATAAATGGCGGCTACAATTTCGTTCATTCCTCGGTCCAAATTAGGGATTCGATTTCGATTTTGCTCGTCTCTGTGATGCTCGGCCGCTTCTATTAGGTCGAGTTCGTCGCCGCTTCAAAGCAAGGTGAGTAATTTATATTGCTCACATCTAATTCAAATTTTTGTTCGAACTTGGTTGCTTTTACTGTTCTCGTGGTCTTCGGCTTCGATTTGATTTTTGTTCGTTTTCGTGGCCATCATGTTCGGTTTTGGTTTGACTATCTTGAGTTGTTCGTGACTACCACGATTTCGGTTCCTGTTAAATTTGGTCACTTGAATTGAGTATGTTGATTTATGTAAATATTTTGGTACAGCTATGACTTTTAATCCTCTGATGCCATGGCTTTGATTCAGTTAGTATTAATTTCGTGCTTGCTGTGTTTTCATCTGTACATATACATATGTCTTTCCATTATCAAGTATGTATGCTTGTACCTTGATATCTGTTGCTGACTTCAAGTATATATGCCTGGACCTTGATATGGATACTTACTATCACTTGTTGATGTTATTTTATTGCTTCACCATGCTTCTGTATTTTCATTTAGCATTGATTCTTGTAATCATGCATAGTACACACTTCGGCCTTTATGTACACTTGCTGTACTTGGTACTGCATTTGGATAAGTCTTGGTCGACACTTATTCTTGGTCTTTGGTGCTTCCCTGTTGATTGCCATTCTGAACTGCTTCACTATTACATGTTCCATTATGTAGTGGTTGTTTCATAGCATTGGGTTCGGTCATTTCACCGTGACCTGGGTTGCAGTCCCTCTGTCCCTATTGTATTTGCATTGGCATTTAGTTGAAGCTTATTCGTACGAGCTTGCTCTGGTCACTTTCCCCATGTGGGTTCAAGTCTGCATTTTTGAGCATGTTGGCACTGGGTTGCCTATTGTTTCGACCTCTGTCTTGGGTATGTGCATTCATACATGTGCATACGTGCACTCTTTGTAGCCTTTATTTGATTGTTGCACTTAGTATCACTTGTGGTACGTCTCTTTGCAGTCATGTGTGTTTATCCCAATCGTGTTTTCAACCTGACTAGTTTTTGCAGTTGCCATCCCTGTCCACTCTAATTCATTGTTGCAGTCATGTGTATATTACTCTGATTGGTTGGGCACTGAGTTGTTTGGTCGACTCTTGCATTCCTTTTGTTTGGCCTGGACCACTGTCGAGTTCATTTGCTGTGGGACTTCATGCACCTATGTACTCCACTGTCCCTGTTTTAATGATACTGTAACTTGGGTTTGGTACCATTTGCTTGATGCTTTCATGCTATATATATGTATGTTGCTTCATTTTCTTAGTGCATTGCTCACTTTTCTGATCTTTGCATTTGTGAAACGGTTTTGTCAAAAGTTTCGTTTCATATCTGGTTCATGTGTACTTAGTTGGGCTTCTTTCTGATCAGTCTGCATTCATTGTTGTTGTAGATGTATTCATAAGTGTTGACCGTCTTCTTTGTTTTGTGTTGTTACACTGCCTCCATTCAAAAGTATTGTTGCATGGAGCTCTGTTGTATATTTGATTATTTGACCTTGTACACTCATGTTGCCCCTGAGTTGAACCGTAATTTATTTGGGTTTGACCTTGTGCCCGGTTGTGTACATTATCACTGTAGTGGCAAGGCAGTGCACGCAAGCGTGAACTACAGCCACACGGTATTCATTGGGTACATCGTCACTGTAGTGGCAGGGCAGTGCACGCAAGCGTGAACTGCAGCCACACGGTATTGGTTTTATTGTTATTTCTTTTGCTTTTGATTTATGGAACTATTTCATATTCCATATGTTGTAGTGGCGTGGCAGTACACACTTGCGTATACTGCAGCCCTACTCGAGTTGACGTCTTAATTGATGTTTCCAATTGTTTGAATTGGTTCGCGTTTTATTTACCGTTATCTGATTTCTTTACTTGAGAATCGGATAGGTAAATTTATTTTGACTGTCGTCTAATTTCTATTTAATTATTATTGCTTCTGTGCATTAATAACTGAGTTTGAATTAGAGTGACTCGGGTATTATTTTCTTTTGAATGTAATACTCGGGTCTGACCGAGTATTTACAGGTTGTTGATACCTCACTATGGGTTGCTGTTAGAGCTATGAAGTCTATTCATATTTTTGGAGTACTCGTCGTCATTTAAAGTAGTCTGTGTATTTGTATAGGATGTTGTATATTCATGTATATTATTCACGGTAATGTACTTGTATATGTAACTTCCAGAGTCGACAGTTGTAGTTGTATCATATGTACTGTATCACATGTATTGTAACTGGCATCAGTTATTATATATATATGAGACTTTTGTTTTATCTGTGTTTCGCATTTATATTATCTGTGTTATTACTATATCTATTGTCCTAAACTATTATGAACCATCGTAGTTCGTTTTATACTGGAATTGGGTATGTCGATGGGAGTAAATAAATAAGAGATGAAAAATAAAAATATATACCACTCCTATCGAAATAACCAATACTAGTGTAAGTCCTAACTACGGATGGCCGCTCCTATCCAGCCTTATTCTTCATAATAACAGACAGTATTTCCTTTAATACTCTTTGTTATTGTGAGCATAGAGGTGGGGCGTCACAGGGAGAGGCCACTCTAGTAGCTTTGCTATGCGAGTGATTTTGTGAAACCAAATTTTGATTTCATATTTTGAAGTATGGTTTGATGTTCGAAAGATATATATATATATATATATATATATATATATATATATATATATATATATATTTAATGACATAAAGTAAGCCGGTGTGCGGTCCCTAAGATTCAGATTAATTTTGGTATAACGTTATCTATTGGAATTGATTTACTGATTTGTTGTTGATTTCCAACTCTTGGATTGAAAATATGATTTCTTGGACTATTTTTAAGATTCGAGCACTTCCAAATCAAGGTTAACTTTTCAAGGCTAAGAAATTTTGAAAGGTATAAGGTATTTGATAAAGAATATAAGTTTAGTTTTGTATGATTAAAGTATAATGTAATATGATTTATATAAGTTTGAAACTGTTTGTGAGTGAAATAAATAAGACTACTTTGAATTATACTGGTATGAAATATAGATTTGAAATGTTTTGAATAAAGATTATATATAGAATAATAATCTTTCCAATGGTAAATTGGATTTTTCATATCGAAATAAATAGTTTGAAGGTTTTTTTAAAAAAAGAGATGGTTTTAAACTTAGTAACCATTTTAGATATTTTGATGTTTCAAATGGTTTGGAAATGATTTAATCTTTATTTTGATAAAGAATGTGAATTTTAAAATGATAATTGATTTTGATAAATGAATACTGAAGTTTATATTTATATGAAAGGATATTTGGTTTACTTTTAATTTGAGTTTATTTAAAAATGATGGATTTATGAAATGAATATTTCAAAACTAAGTAATAATGAAGTAAAATTTGAGATATATAAAATTATAAAATTTAGTTTTGGAAGATGGTATATTTAAGCTTTGAAATATATTAAAGATTGAATAGTTTCTTTTATGGATCAAATATTTATTTGAAATTTGATAATAATTGAAATGGTTTTGTTGGAAAACTAAATTGAATTGAAACTGATGGTTTGAATTGAATGTAAAGAATTAAAGGAATGTTTTATGATTTCAAATGTGTTATTTCAAAAAGTTATGATTTTCAAAGTGTAATGATTTCAAGCATTTTGGTTTCTAAAGATTTATAACTTTGAAAGTATTATGATTTTTGAAAGTGAATGTATGTCTGAAATGGAAATGAATTTGTTTGGCATAAATTTTGTTGATTTGGAAATTTGGATTATTTTCTAAATCTATTGTTTTAAGAAACTTTGAAACTGAATATATGTAATTAGGAAGAAATGATTTGGCAAAATCATATACGATCTGGAAATTGAATTGATATTGAAATGGTTTGGAATTGAGAACCTTGTTTATTTAAATACTTTGATTTGGGAGTTATCGAACTTATATAAAATTGATTTATATAAGTATGAAGTGATTTGAAACTATTGATTTGTAAAGGTACTCAGTTTGGAAAGAGAAATCTTGTGACGTTTCGGATTTCTCACGCTCGAAAATCGACATCCATACTTCATATCGTATTCGAATGCCGTAGATTCGACCGTTCAAATCCGATTCGCCGGAGCTTATAACAACATTAAGTAAACAACACAGCAGAATAAAAGAATAATACATTGATATACAACTTTGATACAATATCTGATACAACAGATGATCCAATAGATATCAATATACATCAGAGATATGATACAATAAAATAGCAGTGGAAAAGAAAAATAGATAACATCTAGCAGCGGAACAATATAACTCTAAGATAGTCTTCAAGGAAGAACTCCAGAAACTGCAACTCATTTCCAAGAACCAATTCGGCAATAGCTCGAACTCCCAATAAAGATGCACCATGCTAGGCAAGACTGGTGTGGTCCAAAGACTGAACTAACTCCAGATAATTCACTGAACCTAACTATCTGTAAAACCCAACTCTAGACTGCTCGTGTAGAAAATAATGAGCACCCAGAGTTTAGGAAAGAAACAATAAACTCCGGATCAGTCGTGGGACTGGTGTGAGCAACAAAAACAGTTTATCTTTTAAAACATTCAACAAAAGATTTCCAAAGTCAATTCGCAATGCTTTAAAAAAATGAGACTACCATAAGGCCTACTATAGCTATTATTAGTGCATAGTGTAGTAAAAATCATTTCGAAAGTAAAGATATAAATCTTAGCCAACATAGACATTTCGAACTATGCCTACTATAGATACCATCCAAACAGCGGGGCGCCACCATAAGTGAATGATAGGTTCTACAACTAAAACCGTACAAGGTACGTATTTGAAGAATGGATTTCCAACAAATGGTCGGGAAAAGGAACTTCCCAAACCCCGAAATGGAACGCCTCTGGAAGGACGTCCCCGAGCATCCCAAATGGATCTCTGCCAAACAAGGCCGGCTACCCCTTTCCCAGGGAGTAAGAAACCTCAGATATACCACCCCCGGTCCTTTTGGACCTTTATACGAGGCCTCGATTCCAACAACACCACACAGTAATAGATATAGTGTATCCACATGAGTAAGTATCTAGGCTCCATACCATGATACTACCCCTTTCCAGAAGGAATGGTCCTACCCTAGGGAAGCGATCCCTGAAACCTTGCCGCCACGATTCCTGTTTCGACCATTACCGGGTTGTGAGGCTCGACGAAGTCTCGTCCACAAAGCCACGCTTTATACGAAAGCTGTGCTTTGGGTCAACAAATGATCATAGAAATGATCACAAAGATAAACGATCAAACAAATGATCATATCACAAATGATCAACACAATGATCATTTCACAACAACACTCAGCATGTCACATTACCAATTTGGGAATATATCGCTGATAACCTTCAACTACATAACCTCTGAGCTCGTACGTCTCAGAGAAGGGTGTTAAGCTAAAAGAATAAATTATCCGCCACCAACAGAAATATATTTGAAAGAAATCAGCTTTATATCTCAAATTGTAATGTCAGACATAACAATCCATACAAGTCTGTTCTGGATTTAGAGCAGAACCGAAGGCACTTCCAAAGAAGTCCTTGCAATCCGGATATTCACAATCCCGATCGGATTTCCCATCACTTAGGGAGTCTCTATACCGGCGCGACTCGGTGCAGAAACAATCGATAGGTCATCCTATCGCTTTCGCAAATACCCGGTCTTCATCACCGGTCTTCAAATGCTATCCATAACGTCGAATCACATATTCAGAATGGGTTATACGACCCAAAGGTCCTTTCCCGGCTAACCCGAATAGCGAGTGCAATATTTAAAACATATGGATATGGGATTTCAATTTAAGTCACAACTTAATAATTCAAGACTTTCTTTCAAATGGTTTAATCCAATTACCATTTCAAATCTTTTAAACAAAAGATTTATTTCATAAAGTTCACCTACTTTCACAAATATTTATTCCCAGATTTCAAAACAATTCCATCTCAATTGGATTAATTCATTTAAATCTTTAAATTAAAGATTTATTTTATAGCTTTCAAACCGTTCCCAAACATTCACTTTCAAAATTCATTTCCAAATATTCATCAATAACTTGGTAAACTATTTCAGTTTAAACTTGAAATCCCTTTTATATAATTTGAAATTCGTTTCTCCTATGAAAGCTTTTTATCATTTAGAAACAACTGTCTTATTTCGGAAAAAACCCGATTTCACTTATACAAGTTACAACCTTTGGGTTAATTCAAATTCCCAAAAATAATACTTTAAAAATGGGTTAACTCATAATGACTAGTATGATATCGTTAACCCCTAGTTTCAAATTACAGAATTCAATTTGAATATTGAATTCAAATTTAAATTAAAGTATTTAAATTCCAACACTTAATCCAGTTATTCAAAATAAATTTCCATCTTTGAAATTCCATTTCAAAAGCTTTTCACTTCAAACCCAATCCATTTTCAAAACATTTGAATTCAAAAATTCAAATACAAAACTATTTTCAAAAATCTACGACTTAACTGATTTTCTCGTGAAATCCATAATTGTGTGTGTATGGTGTGGTCCAAGGGTTTAACACAATAGTGCAACATTATTCAACCATTACAGATCAAATACAGAAATTTATTTGATAAGCGATATAAACTATAACGCTTATATTTTGATAAGCCGTATAAACCATAACGCTTATCTTTTATTCACAGAACACGGATATATATATCACAAATAATAATTTACATTAAACAAGCTCAAATCAAAACAGAGCATCACAATCAGGTAGGACAATCAATTCAAAGCATATCATACAATACAATCATTCATAAGTAAGGTCAAACATTCAATAAACATTTATAAGCAGGATTTATTTAAATTTATTTAATCCTAATTAATTCACTTTATTTCCAATTAAATTGATTATTTATGAATTATTTATCCAGTTCTGATTTATTAATTACAAATCATTTGATATAAATAAATAAATCAATCACCCTTATTAATTGTTCTTAATTAATTAATTATTCTTAATTAACCACATTAATTAAATTAACCTTTAAGTTAATTACATCATTAATTAACCCTTGATTTGATTATCATTCCTTAATTACCTTTATTAATTATCTTCCAATCAAAAGTTAACTTATACTAATCATTAGTTCTCAATTAATGAAATTATCCTTTTAATTAATTGACTCTTAATGAAATTCCTTTGATTTCTTATTTATTATTTAAATCTCGTTTAAATGAAATGTAGGTAATTAAATTAGTCAAAACGCTTAAGATCTTTAATTTATTAAAGTTAAATTACCCTTATTCTAATCATTTACCCAATTTCATTTTAATTTCAAATCAATTTTAAAAATACACTTTAACTATTAAAATTGCTTAAATCGTTTAAAACTTTAATTAACTTTCAAGATAAATCCTTTATCATATTAACGACTTGATCTAACTTAAAATCTTTAGGGAAAACAAACTTTTAATCATTTCGAAAATTAATTTATTTCAATTATAAGGAGCTTTAATGTTGATTAACTTTAATACTTAACTTAAATTAAGTTATTTAGCTAAAGTATTAATTAGAAAAACTTTGTTATGTATTTGCTTAAATAATTAAACTTATCATAATATCTTAGCTTAATTTATTAAGCTTTTGTTAAATCATTAAGAAATCTCCCAATTTTTAATAGGCTGTTAAATAAAATAAAAGCCCGAGAAAGGTTCCCAGTTTACTCGAGTATTACTCGAAATTCTTTCCCAATTCCCCGAGTCATCTCTTCCCCTCTCGCGCTTCTTCTTCTCCACTTTTTTGTTTCCTTTTTTTTCTTTCTTCGAAAACAAATAGCTACAGTTTTAAGCTACAGTTAAATCATCGAGATAAGGAACCACTCACACGCTCGAGTAAACACCCGAAATAACCTATGTGTTTCCTCAAGCTCCTATACCTTCTTCTTCCCCAACCCTTCAACCAGATGCACACATATGCACGTACACGTGCACGACCTTCACAGCCAACTCCGGTCAACGCCGCAGCTTCCCACGCATCATCGGTGATTGCTCAAATCAATTTGACTCAATATATTTTCTATTTGAATCGGGGAAACTCGCATCTCTTAAATCGATAAATTTTACAATTTTAATTCAAAAATTAAACAAGTCATAAATTAAAATTAAATGAAATTCTAGGGTCGTTACAAACTTACCCCCTTAAAAGAATTTCGTCCTCGAAATTCGCAGGCACGAAAACAATACATAGATAGACAGATTCGATCTCCTATAATTCCTCAAACTTACGATATGAATTCCAAACTCAAGTCGGAATATCTCAAAATATATACCAATTTGTCCCTCTTCGGACTTCGACCAACCCAAGAAATTTCAACAGAATTTCAAAATTTGGTTTTTTTAACGAAATCGTTTTATCGATATAATTCAAATTATCCTTCATATTCCATTGATCAAGTTAACTCGATTTAAATTTCCAATTTATTTAAAATTTTCAATTCCAAATTTCCAATTCATATTCATTAAGGTTTAAAATCAAAAATTGATAAGAAATCGATGAAGATACGAAGTAAAAATTTTGTACAATGATTCGTAGGGCCATCATCACACCGAAACTTCTTCTTGCAACTGCCACGAGGCAAATCAAAAGAATTTGGAAAGATGAATCGAAAGAGATTGATAGAGAAAGTTATTTTCACTGTTGCAGGGCGTCGACCAATTATAGTCGTATTTTCCTGTCCCCTATCTCGTTCTCTTTTTACACTCATACTCACTATCACTGGATAGTAAGAGAATTTACTGAGGCATTCAAACGGAAATCTTAGGGATATACTCATGCTAGGGATACTTCACCCTATCTCTAATGAGCTACTTAATGTGTTATACTCCTGAGCTAAAGTTTAACCCTTAGCTCTGATACCAAATGTGACGTTTCGGATTTTTCGCGCTCGAAAATCGACATCCATACTTCATATCGTATTCGAATGCCGTAGATTCGACCGTTCAAATCCGATTCGCCGGAGCTTATAACAACATTAAGTAAACAACACAGCGGAATAAAAGAATAATACATTGATATACAACTTTGATACAATATCTGATACAACAGATGATCCAATAGATATCAATATACATCAGAGATATGATACAATAAAATAGCAGCGGAAAAGAAAAATAGATAACATCTAGCAGCGGAACAATATAACTCTAAGATAGTCTTCAAGGAAGAACTCCAAAAACTGCAACTCCATTTCCAAGAACCAATTCAGCAATAGCTCGAACTCCCAATAAAGATGCACCATGCTAGGCAAGACTGGTGTGGTCCAAAGACTGAACTAACTCCAGATAATTCACTGAACCTAACTATCTATAAAACCCAACTCTAGACTGCTTGTGTAGAAAATAATGAGCACCCAGAGTTTAGGAAAGATACAATAAACTCCGGATCAGTCGTGGGACTGGTGTGAGCCACAAAAACAGTTTATCTTTAAAACATTCAACAAAAGATTTCCAAAGTCAATTCGCAATGCTTTTAAAAAATGAGACTACCATAAGGCCTCCCGCACACACACACAATGAAAACGCAGAATCGGAGGAGATTTCTCCTTATGACAGTCAAAGATGCTTGATACGCATTAAAAAGAAACATTTGATATTATTATTAGTGCATAGTGTAGTAAAAATCATTTCGAAAGTAAAGATATAAATCTTAGCCAACATAGACATTTCGAACTATGCCTACTATAGCTACCATCCAAACAGTGGGGCGCCACCATAAGTGAATGATAGGTTCTACATCTAAAACCGTACAAGGTACGTATTTGAAGAATGGATTTCCAACAAATGGTCGGGCAAAGGAACTTCCCAAACCCCGAAATGGAACGCCTCTAGAAGGACGTCCCCGAGCATCCCAAATGGACCTCTGCCAAACAAGGCCGGCTACCCCTTTCCCAGGGAGTAAGAAACCTCAGATATACCACCCCCGGTACTTTTGGACCTTTATACGAGGCCTCGATTCCAACAACACCACACAGTAATAGATATAGTGTATCCACATGAATAAGTATCTAGGCTCCATACCATGATACTACCCCTTTCCAGAAGGAATGGTCCTACCCTAGGGAAGCGATCCCTGAAACCTTGCCGCCACGATTCCTGTTTCGACCATTACCGGGTTGTGAGGCTCGACGAAGTCTCGTCCACAAAGCCACGCTTTATACGAAAGCTGTGCTTTGGGTCAACAAATGATCATAGAAATGATCACAAAGATGAACGATCAAACAAATGATCACAAATGATCAACACAATGATCATTTCACAGCAACACTCAGCATGTCACATTACCAATTTGGGAATATATCGCTGATAACCTTCAACTACATAACCTCTGAGCTCGTACGTCTCAGAGAAGGGTGTTAAGCTAAAAGAATAAATTCTCCGCCACCAACAGAAATATATTTGAAAGAAATCAGCTTTATATCTCAAATTGTAATGTTAGACATAACAATCCATACAAGTCTGTTCTGGATTTAGAGCGGAACCGAAGGCACTTCCAAAGAAGTCCTTGCAATCCGAATATTCACAATCCCGATCGGATTTCCCATCACTTAGGGAGTCTCTATACCGGCGCGACTCGGTGCAGAAACAATCGATAGGTCATCCTATCGCTTTCGCAAATACCCGGTCTTCATCACCGGTCTTCAAATGCTATCCATAACGTCGAATCACATATTCAGAATGGGTTATACGACCCAAAGGTCCTTTCCCGGCTAACCCGAATAGTGAGCGCAATATTTAAAACATATGGATATGGGATTTAAATTTAAGTCACAACTTAATAATTCATGACTTTCTTTCAAATGGTTTAATACAATTACCATTTCAAATCTTTTAAACAAAAGATTTATTTCATAAAGTTCACCTACTTTCACAAATATTTATTCCCAGATTTCAAAACAATTCCATTTCAATTGGATTAATTCATTTAAATCTTTAAATTAAAGATTTATTTTATAGCTTTCAACCGTTCCCAAACATTCACTTTCAAAATTCATTTCCAAATATTCATCAATAACTTGGTAAACTATTTCAGTTTAAACTTGAAATCCCTTTTATATAATTTGAAATTCGTTTCTCTTATGAAAGCTTTTTATCATTTAGAAACAACTGTCTTATTTCGAAAAAAACCCGATTTCATTTATACAAGTTACAATCTTTGGGTTAATTCAAATTCCCAAAAATAATACTTTAAAAATGGTTTAACTCATAATGACTAGTATGATATCGTTAACCCCTAGTTTCAAATTACAGAATTCGATTTGAATATTGAATTCAAATTTAAATTAAAGTATTTAAATTCCAACACTTAATCCAGTTATTCAAAATAAATTTCCATCTTTGAAATTCCATTTCAAAAGCTTTTCACTTCAAACCCAATCCATTTTCAAAACATTTGAATTCAAAAATTCAAATACAAAACTATTTTCAAAAATCTGCGACTTAACTGATTTCCTCGTGAAATCCATAATTGTGCGTGTATGGTGTGGTCCAGGGGTTTAACACAATAGTGCAACATCATTCAACCATTACAGATCAAATATAGAAATTTATTTGATAAGCGATATAAACTATAACGCTTATATTTTGATAAGCCGTATAAACCATAACGCTTATCTTTTATTCACAGAACACAGATATATATATCACAGATAATAATTTACATTAAACAAGCTCAAATCAAAACAGAGCATCACAATCAGGTAGGACAATCAATTCAAGGCATATCATACAATACAATCATTCATAAGTAAGGTCAAACATTCAATAAACATTTATAAGCAGGATTTATTTAAATTTATTTAATCCTAATTAATTCACTTTATTTCCGATTAAATCGATTATTTATGAATTAATTATCCAGTTCTGATTTATTAATTACAAATCATTTGATATAAATAAATAAATCAATCACCCTTATTAATTGTTCTTAATTAATTAATTATTCTTAATTAACCACATTAATTAAATTAACCTTTAAGTTAATTACATCATTAATTAACCCTTAATTTGATTATCATTCCTTAATTACCTTTATTAATTATCTTCCAATCAAAAGTTAACTTATACTAATCATTAATTCTCAATTAATGAAATTATCCTTTTAATTAATTGACTCTTAATGAAATTCCTTTGATTTCTTATTTATTATTTAAATCTCATTTAAATGAAATGTAGGTAATTAAATTAGTCAAAACGCTTAAGATCTTTAATTTATTAAAGTTAAATTACGCTTATTCTAATCATTTACCCAATTTCATTTTAATTTCAAATCAATTTTAAAAATACACTTTAACTATTAAAATTGCTTAAATCATTTAAAACTTTAATTAACTTTCAAGATAAATCCTTTATCATATTAATGACTTGATCTAACTTAAAATCTTTAGGGAAAACAAACTTTTAATCATTTCGAAAATTAATTTATTTCAAATATAAGGAGCTTTAATGTTGATTAACTTTAATACTTAACTTAAATTAAGTTATTTAGCTAAAGTATTAGTTAGAAAAATTTTGTTAAGTATTTGCTTAAATAATTAAACTTATCAGAATATCTTAGCTTAATTTATTAAGCTTCTGTTAAATCATTAAGCTATCTCCCAATTTTTAACAGGCTGTTAAATAAAATAAAAGCCCGAGAAAGGTTCCCATTTTACTCGAGTATTACTCGAAATTCTTTCCCAATTCCCCGAGTCTTCTCTTCCCCTCTCGCGCTTCTTCTTCTCCTCTTTTTTTTTCCTTTTTTTTTCTTTCTTCGAAAACAAATAGCTAAAAAGTTTTAAGCTATAGTTAAATCATCGAGATAAGGAACCACTCACACGCTCGAGTAAACACCCGAAATAACCTATGTGTTTCCTCAAGCTCCTATACCTTCTTCTTTCCCAACCCTTCAACCAGATGCACACATATGCACGTACACGTGCACGACCTTCACAGCCAACTCCGGTCAACGCCGCAGCTACCCACGCATCATCGGTGATTGCTCAAATCAATTCAAACCGCCCAGTAGACATAGTTCTTCCCAAATCAAAATCGAGTAAATTCGAGTACAATTTTTTTTCGTCCTTGAAACCCTACTCGAATCAATAATCTACCTCGCCACTCCACCTTACTTCGCCAGGACTCTCGCGACCTCGCCTGGAGCTCCGTCGCAACCCCACGCACCTGGCCCCCCATGACCGATCGTCTGAAACGCTTCGACGACGACGCGACAGTACGATTTCTTAGTTCGACTCAAACCAGCAGTGAAAACCCTAAATTTGATTCATTCACCCAATTCATTCATTAGAAAAATTATTCACCAATTTTTATGAAATCCATGGTGTTCAAACTTACTTCACCTAAAATTTTAACACCCAAATATTATCCAGGTAACAGAAATCGATCAAAATATGATTTGAGTTCAACTGCGAGTTGCACTCTACATACTTGACTAAAAATCACTGTTTTTGTTTTAAAAATCATGTTATGGTATAAGGATTTAGATTATATACCTGAATTCGCAAATAAAAATACTTGTATTTTAACAAATGAGGAGATTAGCTCAGATTTTTTGCTTCCCAGAGATATTTACAAATTGTTTTAATCTAAATTGATTTTTAAATTTTAGTTTATGGTAAAACAAACAGTAGTTGTCTTGATCTTAAATCCAAACAATAGGTGGATTGTGCAGAAAATATTTTTGAATTAAAATCTTTGTTTATAAGCTGAGACAGGGAACACATGAAAACAACAGCCTGCTACCAATACTTCAATTATGTAGATATTCACAAAGCATTCGGATATAAATATATACGTGTAAATATCTTCATTCACAGATATATGCAACCGATCTTACATTTGTGTTAAATAAACAAAAGTTACTGACTTTGTTTTTCCAGAGAAGTACAGAGATCTGCTAATGATTTCCTTTTTCTCTGATTTATTTGATTTGAAAGCCTGCATTGCTTTGATCTGAGTAAAACTTGTATCTGAATTTACTTAGCTTCAGAATGGAACCTTGATCCACTTGAAGTTGTTTCTATTTGTCTCAGGTAGAATTTTGGACCTATTTATTCTGCTTTGAATTGTTTTAAAGCTTCCAGGTTTTGATTCTTGTTTAGTTGTAACTGGAGCTCTTTTTTTTTCTTTTGGAATTTATTTAAGTACAAGATGATACTTCAGTTTCTACTTGATTCTTTTCTTAAAGGAACGAACTGAGATGAAGATTGCTATATGTAGAGTAAGTTTACAGGGACATCACTTTGTACAGGGTATTTTATATGGTTTGTACAGGTGATAGCATGTTCTTTTTGTACAAAGTGATGTTTATTTGTTTATTCAATAGGGTATGGCTGAGATGTTTGTATCATGGGCTGAGATGACATTAGTTTGTACAAATGTTTATACTTTGTACAAAGATTGAACAGGGATTTTTTTTTCTTTGGTTTAGAGGCTGATCAGATTTTATATTTTCATGTATTTTACACTTGCTTTTATTTGTTTGTATTTTTTTCTTTTGTTTAGTTTACTTTGTATTGCAAATAATTTTCTATTTTAATTATGTTTGTATGCATACATTTGTTTGTACATAGACGTTTAATATGTTTGTTTGGTTCCATACTTAACTTTTATTTATCTCTATTTATAACTCAAATATTTATTTTACTTCTATTTTTAGTTTAAATATTTATCATGAATTTTACTTTAATAATTATTGTTTTATATTTTTCTATATACACAGACATATATAGTATTTAAACTCAAATCAAATATATATATATATAATTTTAAATTTACTCATATATGCTCAAATACATATATATACATATATTCTCATATATATACATATATGTAAATTTTCAAATCAATTTGACTCAATATATTTTCTATTTGAATCGGGGAAACTCGCATCTGTTAAATCGATAAATTTTACAATTTTAATTCAAAAATTAAACAAGTCATAAATTAAAATTAAATTAAATTCTAGGGTCATTACAAATCTTATATAATTGAAGTCTATATAAGTATGATTTGATATACTATTGATTTGGAAAGTATTTGATTTGAAAATGGAATCTTATATATGATGGACTTTGTATAAGTATGATATTTGAAAGTGGTTTTGAAAGTTACTATATGATGCATATTTTCGAAGTAAAGATATGGAAAGTGCCTTCTGCTTGATATCCGCTTTATGGCCACACTATGGATTCATTCTATCGATATTATTCTCTCTGATTTGCGTTTTCCGGATATGATACTCGAGTGTCCATCGAATTCCATGGCGATCTCCATGGTCTTATGTTTACAGTTGCATAGCGTAATTCACCTGGCTAAGATGGCCTGGGGGTACGGATGTTTCCTGGGGAATCCAGGCATAACCATTGTGTATCCTGCGATCTATGTAGGTCGTAGTAGTAGCTAAATCTGCTGGCGGAGATAGCTTAAGGGTACGGATGTTTCTTGGGGGATCCAGGCATAACCATTGTGTATCTGCGGTCTACTAGCCATCATGGCGTAATTCGCAGGCTGAGATAGCTTACAGGTACGGATTTTTCCTTGGGGATCCAGGCGTAACTATTGTGTATCTACGATCCATGGTTGGACAAATGTTTGGTTTGGTTGATTTGTTTGGATTGTACTTTTCATATCTGTTGTTTTAAAAAAGTTTTCAAGTAGGTGTTGAAACAAGTCTACTAAGTACCTGGAGAATTCTAGCTTTGCGCCTGATCAACGCATGGTCAGAGTCTGCATGAACGAAAGTAAACTTGTTAAGACATCGAGTTATAAAAGTATTTGATAAAGTATTATATAAAGGATATTTTGATCATTTATTTTACTTTTCTAAATAATTTAAAAATGTTTTAAATATTGTTTACTTCAAACTATCAAATTTAATCAAATGACTATTTATCATATTATAAAATGTTTAAAATGTTGTAAATATAAAATTTTAAATTGAAATGTATATGTTTTAAAATATTGGTCCATGCTTGTGTTCCAACCTATTTTCCTTCTAGCTATTCCTACCTTCTTCTTCTTTGAGGGTCCTTTCTGCATTATGAAAAGAGTTGGTTCTTTGGCTTATCGTTTAGATTTGCCCAAGAAACTTTCTAGAGTGCATTATGTATTCCACATCTCACATCTCCTCTCGTATCTTCTTGACCCATCTCTTTTTGTTCAGCAAACTGCTCTTGATACTTTGGATATTTTGCTTAATATGACTGTCGAGAGTAAGCCACTTCGTATTGTCAATAAAGGTACGAAGCAGCTAAGAAGGGAATTTGTTTGTCTGATTGAGGTACGATGGGGTACTGATGATCAAGATTGTACCTGGGAGACGAAGGAGAGCATTCGTTCTTCGAATCCGAAATTGTTTTTTCCAGGTACTATTTGTTATCTATCTTGCTTTTCCTAATTTTCCTTGTTCGTTCTTTTCGAGGACAAAAAGATTTGAGTGGGGAGAGTGTAACAACCCAGTATTTTGTGATTATTTTAATTATTTATTTTAATTATTTAAATTGAAACTCCTGATTTAAAAAATTTATTATATTTATTAAAATGAATAAATTTTGTTATTTTAACAGTATATTTTGATTTTTGTGTGAATTATAATTTCAAACCTGAATAAATAGGATATTTCCAGAAAAAGTGGATTTTTGGTCAATCTGGTCAAACTTTGACTTTTAAATTTAAAATTTAAATTTTTGAATTTTAGAATTTTACCTTTTATTATGAAAATAAATTTAATTTAAAGAATACTTCTTTTCATTTCGTTGAAATCTGATTTATATTGTGAAAGTTATGCTTTTTACAATATTGGGTGCAAATTGATTTATTTAATAAAATTGTCTATTTTAAATTATATAAATAATATTTTTATTTGTTAAACAGGTTTTAATACGTGTTATATGACATTTAAGGTATATTGTTTTTAAATATTTTTAAAGCGATGATAAAAAAATTTCCAAAATTTATTGCATTTGTTTTCAAATTTTTAAGCATAGTTTCCAATTTTCAACTATTTTCTTCATTTGATTATATTTAATTAAAATTTATTTATTTATTTTTATGCATGCATTTTATTTTTTTGTTTTTATCTTTATTTATAAGTGTTATTCATGTATTTATAATTGCAAAAAGAAATAGGGAAATTCGAATAGTTTGTGACCTTTTGTGTTCATTGTCTCTACACATTCACTCCACCTTTTCAACAGTCAATGCATCGATTCAATGTGTTGCCTTATACCTTTCTTTTAGCCGAATTTCCTAGTACTTATCATGTGAAAAATTTATCTCTAACTATAGAAAAACTATCACCATTCCTGAAGCAAAAATTTTGGTAAAACTTTCATTTCTTTTTACATTTTCTGCTTGATTTTGTTGATTTTTGCACATGCATTCATCTCTTATGTTCGGCCCCTCCTTACTCCTGCACTTTGGCCGCCTCCACCACCACCTACACCAGCCATCATCCCCTCCTTCCATTGACCTTCCATGGATGAGACCCTCCAAGTTGATGATCCACCAAAAGTTTGAATAAAACTCCACTTTAAAACTCCATAACCGAACTCCCCTTGTCTCCAGCACTCCAATCATGCTTTGGCCGACCCAAACACCACAACCACCAGCCACAACCTGAGGCTTGGACCTCTGTAACACCTGTAGTTGACCTTCCCAGATCTGACCTTGTCCATCCATGCTTGACCGAGACCTTAAATGGCAACAAAACCCACTTGTGTTGCCATGTTTTGTAAATTCATGCACACATACCCGTTATCTCCTCTATATTGTTATGGAGGACCACCATTGGACCTCAACCTGATCCAAACCTGATTCAAATCCACCCCATTATAGTGCTTTTACAGCCGATAGCTGAAGCATAAGTCGTTAAATGCAAGTGCAAAAGCGTTAGCTTTGTGTTTCATGTTTATTCCTAGCATTGTTTTGTAATAGTTTGGTTATAATTCATGTTTGTATTTGTTTGTTTGATATTTAACAAGGCAATTAGCTTTGCTCTCCCACTCTCAAATCATTGTCGTGTTATTGTGCCTTTGAAGTTCCTTGTTTGTGCATTTGGTTGTCATCTCCAGCTTATACAAGTGAGTAATTCTCACCAGACAAATTTATACTTATATGATCAGCAAACTGATCGCAATTGAATCTGTAAACCCATATCATTATGTTATATCTGCTATGCTATGATCATATGATGTTCACCCGTGCTTATACACCGGTTATATCATATGTTACCGTTATATTATGTTATTCTGTTTGTTTATATCAGTTTATCACACTGCAAGTTCCCTGTAGATTAGAATCACTATGGGTTGAAATGATACATACTCGAAAGGACTTTAGAATGAGGAAAAATTGTTAAGGGCTGAAATGATAGGTCTGAACAATTGTTTTATTATTTCATTTTTACTTGGAATTGAGGGTTTGAAATGATCAAACTCGGATTTTCTTGTAAATTACGGATTGAAATGATATATTATCCATATCACTTTACTTAGGCTAGAAAATGATATACAGACCCGTGGTTAATATATGTTTTTATAAAAAATTTAAAGTATTTTAGAAATGTAAATATTATATTAATTTGATTTAAACTTAACTAAAAATGATTTCATTAAGTATTATTGATTTCCTAAAAATTTATAAGTGGAATAAATTAATGGTAAAGTTAGAAATTTGAAATATAAGTTATTTTGAAAATTATGATTTGATTATAAATAGAATTTAAATTAAGTAGGAAATATGATAAATTTGAATTAAAATGAATTAAAAATGATTTTGTAAAGTGTTAATGATTTTTGAATAAGTTAAAAGGCTAAATAAATGAATACTTAAGTTGAATTTTGAAATATAACTTAGATTGGAAATTTATGAATTTCGTTTAAAAAATGAATTTTAAGTTAGGTAAATAAAATGAAATATAAGTTGTATTTGGAAATTTAAACTTAAGTGTTAAGTTAAAAAAAATTAGTTATAAAGAATTGAAATTGAATGTTGAATTATATAAGTAAATTATTATTAAATTGATTTTTGAATGAAAATTTAACTTTATAAAATCATGAATATAAAGGTATTTTAAATGATTGTTCTAAAAGTGAAAATATATGATTTTATAAGTTTAAAATAACTTAAATAAAAATTTAATTGTTTGTGAAATTATATAGAATAATTGGAATTTAAGTAACAGTATTTTCAAATGTTATTATTTCTAATGTAAAGTATATTACAGCATTTGTAAATGCTATAGTTGATAGAAATGAACTAAATGGCTAAACTAAATTAAGGGCTATTATAGCATTATATAAGTGCTGTAGTTGCTGAAATTAATTAAGGTTTTATTTTAACTAAAGTAACCCTATTACAGCATTTTTTGCTGTCTTTTGTTAAATTTAACTGTTTTAAAAGTAGCTTTCGTAGCATTTTCTAAATGTTGCGAAAGTTGAATTTTCATTGTTTTATAAAATTTAAGTGAATAAATGAATTTTGAAAGATTAAAATTTTGGAAATTTAAAATTTAATTATTAAATATAATAACTTCATTTTAATGATTTAAAAATGAAGTTATTTGTTTTGAAATATAAACTATTTTTGAAATGTGTGTTGAAATGGTATTTAAATTAAATAAAATGAATGTGGTTTGGGACAAATATGACATGTTGATATTTTGAAATGAATTTTTAACGATATTGAATTTTGTAATGATATTTGATTTTAAAGTATAAATTACCATTTTGAAATTTTAACCATGGGATGTATTAGATTTATGGTTTAACTGATCCTTAGAGGATGGGAGATCCCAAGCATCCTTTAAGTTATTGTACATTACTACTATAGTTCACTTGAGTTAGTTTACATTATATAAGTATATATGTCCAGACTCGAGGGTTTTGTGTTTTACTTTACGCTCGGGTCAGCTTAAGTATTTACAACTTAGTTTTGGATTTCTTTTCTGGAGCTAGGAGTCGCTGGAGATTCTGCTTGTCTAGTTATCTGCTCCCTTTCAGTTTCAGTTGTTCTATTCCAGCTCTGGTACTTATAAACTGCTACGTATTTGAGATTTCTATTGTATATTTTTTTCAGATTGATATTATGTATTATGTTTTGAGAGTTTGTTATAGTAGCTTCATGAACTACAATGTATTTTAATTTCTGCTGCGAGTTATTTTGATATTTCTGTGTCTGCGATTCTGTGATTGTATTTCATTTGCTCCAAATTTTATTACAATGCGGTATTTTGAGCAATTCAAGCCGGCATGTGTGGATGCGAATGGCTGAAAATATCAAGTTGTTACACTATTAAAAAATAGATCTACTTTGAACCATGCTATTTTCCGCTACACCCGCTAAATCAAGGATTTATAACACCCACTTTGGCAACATTAATATAAAAAGGTCAATTTGACTAGTTTTCTTTTAAACCAAATCAACAAAAATAGGGTAAACACCTAATTTTAAGGTATAGTTGCTAAATAAAAGTTAGAAATCCATTGTATTCGTCAAATTGGACAGTAAAAATCATGATATTCTTCAAATTTTTTGTATAAGATTAGGTAATATTTTCTTTGCATACAAAAATGAAGCAAGAATGAGGATAAATCGACTTTAAATATTTGTTTTTGTATCTAATAGAGCTTTTTGCACCTTCATTATTTTTTGCTATGCCTCGCTTTATCACATCTATAACTTTTTTGTACCTCCATCTGTAACGACCCGTATTTTTCTATGTTTAATTTCAAATATTTAAATGGTTTTAAATATTGGATTTGGAATTACAATTTAGTTAATAAGATTTTAAAACTGAAAATTTCAAGCGATTCCGTAAAAATTTTGAAATCGTCGATTTAGTCAACAAGTTAAAATAGAGATCTGGGGCAAAGTCTCAAAATTCATCGAACCCAGTTTCATTGGATCCGTAATAGTTTACTATTATCGGATTTCAAATTTCGTAGCATTTGGATTTACCGTTTGGTTGTACGGTCTGAAAATGCCTAGAAATAATTTAATTGAATTTAATACAAATAGTTGATTTAAAAAGCTATATTTTTCATACGATCGAATTAGGCCTCGAAACTTATTCCATTGGGTTTATAATAGCGGTTTAACATTAGAAATGCCGAATGGAATGCCTCTGTGACGCCCCACCTCTATACCCACGCTAGCCAAGGACACTACGGTGTAATGCTTTCAACTAGCACGGAGAATAAGGCTGTTGAGGAGCGACCATCCGTGTAATTGCTTTGCACGAGCACCGATATGTCAGATAGTATAACATGCATTTTATTTCAAGAGGAAATCCGACATACCGATACAAACACAAAGCTACTACACAGTGGCTATAATAATCTTCGGAAACAAATATCGAAATATGCATAACACAAATCAGTCATAGATAATTCGTATCACAAAGGCGGAAGAAGATATGAATATATAACTAACAGATGAAAGTGTATACCAGAGTAGTGGTCAAAAAGATCCATAATATTACAAAAGAATAGCAACACGTGCTATATAAAAGAATACAACTATGAGTCCATATCTCAAGTGTATACAACAAAATAAACTACTAATCTAAGTAGTTAGCCAAAAGTCAGAGAAGTCAATCCCAAGTGAGAAGTCAAGAAGAAGCACCTGTAACATCTCGGTCTGACCCGAGTATTATTTAATAAGAAAATAACAAAACGGATCAGTCTAACTATAAATATCAGATGAAGCGATATAGAATAAGAGGTACGACTAAACACATAATAATCACAATGCCAAGCTGTGATATATATAAGTAATTGAAAATCAACAAGAGATTAATCAATATCACAAAAATCTACTCAAGAATCAAAAGGAATGTCATACTCTTTATTTCATTCACCAAACCATAAATATTGACGATTATATCAATATCAATCACAAAAGTCAATGACACACAAATTCACCAATGCACAAATATTGATAAAACTTATTAATGAAAATCACTAAAATTGGTGAAGCATAAATTCCAGAATTCAACACATGAAATCCAGAAATCACAAAAGGGGGGGGGGGGGGGGGAAGGCCTATCACACGAACGGGAGCATAAAAACTCACCAACATATGTATCACACGAACGAGACGCTATCTCATGGTAGCTAGCCATTAATTTTTGACACACGAATGGCCCGAAGACCATGGGGAGCTACCCCACAAAGAAATGAGACGAAGCTCAATAGAATGAGTTACAGTCCTCCACGTGGACAAAGAGACATCGCCCAATTGCTAGTCTAAACCAAAAAAATGATCGTCATGATCATCAAGAAGTGTCAATTACAGTAAGCTAGTAAATATATGAGCTTAGCTTCATGTACCATAACCACTAGCTTAACTTAAGTATTTACGAACAACTTGTAGATCTCCACTAGAAAATTGTCACAAGAGTTTCAATCGAACAAGTCCAAGAATTAACCGACGAAGTAAACGCAAGCGTTTCATACCGCTCGTTTTACTAAGCCGTTTTATTGGATTTCTCATACGAGTGAGGTAAAGGTTTGTATATACTAATAGATTGGAAAACGGTTTAAGAAATGAGCTTTGTAATAAAATAGTGTTGAAATCGTTTTGATGAAAGAATTTTGATATTTACTACTAGTATTGAAACCTTTATATTTTTAAAGTGACAAATCACAAAGAAGATTGTAGGAACAATCAATCACTAAAATTCACATTCGAAGACGTGAATAAAATCCAAAGAAACCGATAAAGAATCCATCGAAATGGATATTCAAAAATCCCTAAAAAGGAGTCATCAAAATCATAATAAATGATAACAACAAATAGAATGATCACGAATCGATTTAAATTGGAATTCTTAAACAAAAAGGCAAGCAGGCAAAACACTATAGTTTCAGACGTCTGAAACAAGTGGTTCAGACGTCTGAATCTGGAAAAATAAAAAATTTCCAGATCGTGATTCAGACGTCTGAACCAAATGTTTCAGACGTCTGAAATAGGCGTTTTTAGCCTATTTTCTTTCTGTTTGAAAATGAGCCAATTCAGACGTTTGAAATCCCAGATTCAGACGTCTGAAACTGGAATTTTGAGGATTTCCTGAACCTCGATCAAAAATGGCCAAACGAATATCGGAAACGATCGAACGAGCAAATGACGACTAAGGATTTATGCCACGCGACAACCCAGCCTTAACGGCTCTTCGATACGCCTCAAATATCAATGTCCAAATATCCATAATAGGATTTTCATAGATTTTGATTTCAAAACACCAAAAATTGGAATACACACCAAATCAATCCAAACCAAAATCAATTGCACAAGAATAAGTGTTAGGAATTCATACCTAATAATCGAAGATAATTATAGACTAAGATGTGAGATAAAAGTCTCACCTTTGAACCTAAACAAATGAAGATGAAGCTTGAAAGCAAAGGAGAATCAACCACTCTTCAAATCCAACTCAAGAAGCTTGATTCTAAGCTTTAAAAGAAGAACATTCCCAAAGTTAGGGTTAGGAATTTTTGAAATTGATAAGAGAATGAGTTGGAGAAGAAGAAGAGAAGGCTTACCAATGGGTTCTTCTATTAGTTTGGAGCTAGAGTTTGATTTGCAAAAGAAAACTAGGGCTTGAGTTTTAGTTTCTCATTCCACTCTCCATTGTTATAAAAGCTTGAGTATAAGAAAAATAGAAAGGAAGTAAATGAAGAGGAGAGGGTTGGAACTGAGTTAAGTGGGGTTAATGGGCTTAGCCCAAACCAAAGCCCTAAGTGAAAAAATAGCAAAATTCTACTATCTCCAAACATATCAAAGTTTACACTTAAAAAGACCGCAAACGTCATTTTGAACTCAATGGGAGTGGTCCCGAGTCCTAATTCGACCGTATCCAAAAAGTAGCTTTTCAGACTAAACTCCGAGTATCGATAAAATATTAAAATAAAATATTTAAATATAAAATCGATAAATATGCGTGTTATTACAGACTCCCCTCCTTAAAGAAATTGCGTCCTCGCAATATTTAAGAAGAAGATATATAGTAACAACCATAAAAGCATATTAACACAAAAGAAGAAATTCGAAATAAGAAATTCACCTCAAAGAGCACGGGAAAGTAAGTCTGGATGTGTTCGCTCGATGAACTCTCTAGATTCCCAAGAGCAATCCTTAGGATTTGAAGACCATTGAAATTTAACAAGCAGAACATCTTTATGTCGAAATCGTTTGACTTCCGAAGCAATAATACGAACAGGATGCTGCTCATAAGTTAAACTGGATGAAACTTCAATCTCTTCCACAACACCGGGCTCAAGAATAGAATCGGAATCTCGAAGGCACTTCCATAATTGAGAAACATGAAACAAGTCATGCATAGCAGAAAACTGAGCCGGTAAAGAAATGCGATAAGCCTTGGAACCAATACGTTCAGTGATAGGAAATGGCCCAATATATCGAGGCGCTAACTTTCCCGATCGACTGAAACGTACAACACCTTTCATAGGTGAAACACGAATGAACACAAGATCTCCCACAGAAAATTCAAACTTCCGTCTTCGATTATCGGCATAGAATTTTCGTCTACTCTAGGCTTCTTTCATCCTATGTCGAATAAGTTCAATCTTTTCTGTGGAATCACGAATAAAATATGGACCTAAAACCAGCTTCTCACCAGCCTCAAGCCAACAAGAAGGAGATCGCCATGGCCTTCCATAGAGTGCCTCGAAAGGTGCCATACCAATACTAGATTGGAGGCTATTATTATAGGAAAACTCAACAAGAGAAATATGATCTTCCCAACTTCCACCAAAATCAAGAACACATGCACGAAGAAGATCTTCAAGAGTTTGATTCACACGCTCGGTTTGTCCATCGGACTGGGGGTGATAAGCGGTGCTAAAATTAAGCTTCGTCCCTAAAGCTTTTTGAAGACTCTTCCAAAATCCACTAGTAAACAATGGATCACGATCACTAACAATAGAAGTAGGAACTCCATGCAATTTAACAATTTCTTTAATAAAAAGTTTGGCCAAAAGAGGTACGGTTCGGTTAGACCGAACGGGAATAAAATGGGCGGATTTAGTAAGTCTATCCACTATCACCCATAAGCTATCATGACCCGAACGAGAACGGGGAAGGCTGTCTATAAAATCCTTGGAAATTTGGTCCCACTTCCAAATTGGAATTTCTAAAGGTTGCAATAACCCACCAGGCCTTTGATGCTCGGCCTTAACGAGTTGGCAAGTCATGCAACGCTTAATGAAGTTAGCAATATCAGATTTCATTCCCTCCAAATAATAAAGTCGCTTCATATCCGCGTACATTTTACTACTACCGGGATGAATGGTAAATTTAGAACGATGTGAATCTTCTAAAATATCTTTACGAAGATCACTAATATTTGGCATGATAAGTCTACCAAATTTTCGAATGCCGCCACGAGAATCGATATCAAAGTCATTCAAACCTTCAATATCAATTTTATCCTTAATATTTTGGCCAAGAAGAGCCAATTCGGGATCTAGCCTATGAGCTCAAGGCTACATAAAACAAGAGATGAACATAAATCAGAAACACGGTCTCGAATTTCGCAAGTGGATAAAACCTCGAGATCATTCCATTAGGATATCATCATGGAAACAACCGCTTGTTGTTTTCGACTAAGTGCATCCGCAACGCGATTTCCCTTTTCGGGAGTATAAAGGATATCAAGATCATATGGTGCAAGAAATTCGAGCCAACGCTGTTGACGCAAATTAAGTTCCTTTTTAAAGAATAAATACCTCAAGGACTTATGATTGGTATAAAGAACAAATTTCTCTCCTAAAAGATAATGACGCCAAATACGAAGGGCGAAAAAAATAGCCGCGAGCTCCAAATCATGAGTGGCATATCTAGTCTCAGCAGGCTTCAATTGCCTAGAAGCATAAGCAATAACACGTTCTTTTTGTATAAGAACGACACCCAAACCAACGCGACTAGCATCGGTATAAACAACGAAATCTTGATTCCCCTCAGGAATAACAAGGATAGGAGCATCTGAAAGAAGTTCCTTTATTTTCTGAAAAGAAGTTTCACATTTGTCCGACCAAATGTACTTAACACCTTTCTTCGCTAAGCTAGTGAGAGGCACGACAATCTTAGAAAAGTCTTTGATAAAACGGCGGTAATACCCCGCCAATCCAAGAAAACTTCAAATCTCCGTCACACTCTCCGGTCTCTTCCAATCTTGAATCGCTTCAATCTTTGAAGGATCCACGGAAATTCTGGATTCGGAAATAATATGACCGAGAAACTTCACACGAGATTGCCAAAAGTGGCATTTAGAAAATTTCACCTTTAATTGATTACTCCTAAGAGTTTCCAATACAATCCAAAGATGCTTTTCATGTTCCTCCTTGGTTTTTGAATACACAAGAATATCATCAATAAAGATGAGAACAAACCGGTCGAGGAAGTCTTTGAAAACTCTATTCATAAGGTCAACGAAAAAAGCCGGAGCATTCGTTAGACCAAATGGCATAACAAGCCATTCATAAGATCCATAACGAGTATGGAACGATGTCAAAGGAATGCTATCCTCTGCATTACGAAGCTGATGAAATCCAGTAGCTAAGTCTAATTATGAAAAGACTCTAGCACCACTAAGTTGATCGAATAGATCATTAATCCGAGGTAAAGGATATTTATTTTTGATAGTAAGATCATTAAGCTTGCGGTAGTCAACGCAAAGCCTAAGTGTACCATCGGATTTCTTCACAAAAATAGCTGAAGCTCCCCAAGGCGAGGAACTAGAGCGAATAAATTGCTTCATCTCCTATTCGGATAATTGTTTATGCACCTCTTCCTTTTCTTTATTGGACGTACGATAAGGAGGACGAGTAATAGGTTGAGCTCCAGTGATAAGATTAATTCCGAACTCAATTGCTCGCTTAGGTGGTAATCCTAAAACGGGCTCAAATATTTCGAAAAATTCACGAACAATGTGAATAAGAGAAATAATATCTTCCTCATCACCATTATCGTCATCATGAGGATTTAAAGAACATAAAGATGCATGCAAGCTGGTATCCGAATCTTTAAGATTAACAGAAATCTGCTTAACAGATTGAGGATGTCGAAGATGAATAGTCCGCTCCAGACATAGGATATGAGCTTCATAACGGTTAAGCCAATCCATTCCCAAAATCATTCCAAAGCCTAAAAAACGCATGACATGCAAATCGGCTAGGAAAGGAAAATCACACAAAATAATCTCCACACCTTTACAAAGCAAACTAAGAGTTGCGGATCCACCAACCGGATTCGCAATTCTCAAAGAAGTCATTAATGCAACAACACTTAAAGAAAAAGTATCAACAAGCTCTTTTGATATAAAAGAATGGGATGCTCCCGTATCAAAAAGAACTCGAATAGGCTGATCACGAAATATAATAATACCATCAAGGATAGAATGAGAAATACCTTGACCACGAGATGTGTTGCCAGGGGCTTGAGCAACATTAAGCTTTCCCTCCTTCCTATTTTGAAGTTTGGGGCAAGAAGATAGATAATGATCCGGGCTTTTGCAATAGCGACAAGTATGAGGCTTTGAAAACTTGTTCGCAAAATGGTCTCTGGAACCACAGTTAAAGCATTTCCCTTTAGTAGAGGAAAAGGTCTTTGCAGCAGGATTTGCTTGCTTCCCTTTCTTATTGGGATAAGGATCTTTGAATTTGTTTGGCCTCTTCTAGTTGTTGAAGTTTGGTTTGGAACCTACCACTTCAACATCACTTTCCTTATCCGCCTCTTCAAGACGAAGAGCGATATCAATGAGTTGGTCGAAGGGAACTTCTAATTTTAGAAGTAATGGCTTCTTGAGATTTTTGTTTAAGCCATAGACAAACCTTTGGTTCTTCTTCAATGGGGTGTTGATGTATTCAACCCCATATTTGGAAAGTGACTCGAAGGATGCAACATAATCAGTCACGGAGGCTTCACCCTGAACAAGGTCAATAAAATGGCGAGCCAAAGTCACCTTCTCAGCTTTTGGTACGAATTTTAACTCGAAGCGCTCTCGGAATTTCTCCCAAGTGAGATCCGCTTCATTTATTTCAGAAATCAGAAGCTCGTACCAGTCTAATGCTCTTTCCTGGAGCATACTAGAAGCCACCTGAACTTGGTGAAGATCAATGAGGTTCATGCGAGAAAAGATTCGATCACATGTCCTTAACCAAGCCTGGACATCAATAATAGTTTCAGAACCTTTAAATGGCTTCCCACCCAGGTTGGTGTAATCATGGCACAAATGTGCAAACCCAGATTTAGGGTGAGTAGATTCCGGATTAGAACCAGCTGCTTGAGCATTCGTGACAAGGTCAAGAAGTTGCTGGGTGGTCATAAAAACTCCATCTTGGGGAGTAGCACTAGATTGACCGGCGCAGGGACGGCCAGGTCTAACCATTTCTCTTCCTTTAGAAAGAAATAAAGAAGAAGAAAAATGTTATTCACAAAATGAATATCAAGCAATCTTGATAGATAAAACAAGGAATCATAAAGAAAATAGGATGAATTGGTATGAAGACTCGAGTTAAATCCTAAGGCATGACTCCTAAGAAGGACTTAGGACTATGATCCTTGTTAAATTATTCCATATTGTTCCGAAGTGTGGCTATGATACCAAGCTGTGACGCCCCACCTCTATACCCACGCTAGCCAAGGACACTACGGTGTAATGTTGTCAACTAGCACGGAGAATAAGGCTGTTGAGGAGCGACCATCCGTGTAATTGCTTTGCACGAGCACCGATATGTCAGTAGTATAACATGCATTTTATTTCAAGAGGAAATCCGACATACCGATACAAACACAAAGCTACTACACAGTGGCTATAATAATCTTCGGAAACAAATATAGAAATAAGCATAACACAAATCAGTCACAGATAATTCATATCACAAAGGCGGAAGAAGATATGAATATATAACTAACACATGAAAGTGTATACCAGAGTAATGGTAAAAAAGATCCACAATAATACAAAAGAATAGCAACACGTGCTATACAAAAGAATACAACTATGAGTCCATATCTCAAGTGTATATAACAAAATAAACTACTAATCTAAGTAGTTAGCCAAAAGTCAGAGAAGTCAATCCCAAGTGAGAAGTCAAGCAGAAGCACCTATAACATCTCGGTCTGACCCGAGTATTATTTAATAAGAGAATAATAAACGGATCAGTCTAACTATAAATATCAGATGAAGCGATATAGAATAAGAGGTATGACTAAACACATAATAATCACAATGCCAAGCTGTGATATATATAAGTAATTGAAAATCAACAAGAGATTAATCAATATCACAAAAATCTACTCAAGAATCAAAAGGAATGCCATACTCTTTATTTCGTTCACCAAACCATAAATATTAACGATTATATCAATATCAGTCACAAAATTCAATGACACACAAATTCACCAATGCACAAATATTGATAAAACTTATCAATGAAAATCACTAAAATTGGTGAAGCATAAATTCCAGAATTCAACACACGAAATCCAGAAATCACAAAAAGGGGGGGAGGCCTATCACATGAACGGGAGCATAAAAACTCACCAACATATGTATCACACGAACGAGACGCTATCTCATGGTAGTTAGCCATTAATTTTTGACACACGAATGGCTCGAAGACCATGGGGAGCTACCCCACAAAGAAATGAGACGAAGCTCAATAGAATGGGTTACAGTCCTCCACGTGGACAAAGAGACAACGCCCAATTGCTAGTCTAATGATCGTCATGATCATCAAGAAGTGTCAATTACAGTAAGCTAGTAAATATATGAGCTTAGCTTCATGTACCATAACCACTAGCTTAACTTAAGTATTTACGAACAACTTGTAGATCTCCACTAGAAAATTGTCACAAGAGTTTCAATCGAACAAGTCCAAGAATTAACCGACGAAGTAAACGCAAGCGTTTCATACCGCTCGTTTTACTAAGCCGTTTTATTAGATTTCTCATACGAGTGAGGTAAAGTTTTGTATATACTAATAGATTGGAAAACGGTTTAAGAAATGAGCTTTGTAATAAAATAGTGTTGAAATCGTTTTGATGAAAGAATTTTGATATTTACTACTAGTATTGAAACCTTTATATTTTTAAAGTGACAAATCACAAAGAAGATTGTAGGAACAATCAATCACTAAAATTCACATTCGAAGACGTGAATAAAATCCAAAGAAACCGATAAAGAATCCATCGAAATGGATATTCAAAAATCCCTAAAAAGGAGTCATCAAAATCATAATAAATGATAACAACAAATAGGATGATCCCGAATCGATTTAAATTGGAATTCTTAAACAAAAAGGCAAGCAGGCAAAACACTACAGTTTCAGACATCTGAAACAAGTGGTTCAGATGTCTGAATCTGGAAAAATTAAAAATTTCCAAAACGTGATTCAGACGTCTAAACCAATGTTTCAGACGTCTGAAATAGGCGTTTTTAGCCTATTTTCTTTCTGTTTGAAAATGAGCCAATTCAGACGTCTGAAATCCCAGATTCAGACGTCTGAAACTGGAATTTTGAGGATTTCCTGAACCTCGAACAAAAATGGCCAAACGAATATCGGAAACGATCGAACGAGCAAATGACGACTAAGGATTTACGCCACGCGACAACCCAGCCTTAACGGCTCTTCGATATGCCTCAAATATCAATGTCCAAATATCCATAATAGGATTTTCATAGATTTTGATTTCAAAACACCAAAATTGAAATATACACCAAATCAATCCAAACTAAAGTCAATTGCACAAGAATAAGTATTAGGAATTCATACCTAACAATCCAAGATAATTATAGACTAAGATGTGAGATAAAAATCTCACCTTTGAACCCAAACAAATGAAGATGAAGCTTGAAAGCAAAGGAGAATCAACCACTCTTCAAATTCAACCCAAGAAGCTTGATTCTAAGCTTAAAAAGAAGAACATTCCCAAAGTTAGGTTTAGGAATTTTTGAAATTGATAAGAGAATGAGTTGGAGAAGAAGAAGAGAAGGCTTACCAATGGGTTCTTCTATTAGTTTGGAGCTAGAGTTTGATTTGCAAAAGAAAACTAGGGCTTGAGTTTTAGTTTCTCATTCCACTCTCCATTGTTATAAAAGCTTGAGTATAAGAAAAATAGAAAGGAAGTAAATGAAGAGGAGAGGGTTGGAACTGAGTTAAGTGGGGTTAATGGGCTCAGCCCAAACCAAAGCCCTAAGTGAAAAAGTAGCAAAATTCTTCTATCTCCAAACATATCAAAGTTTACACTTAAAAAGATCGCAAACGTCATTTTGAACTCAATGGGAGCGGTCCCGAGTCCTAATTCGACTGTATGCAAAAAGTAGCTTTTCGGACTAAATTCCGAGTATCGATAAAATATTTAAATATAAAATCGATAAATATGCGGGTTGTTACAGCCTCCATAGGGGTTCGAAATTTCTTGGTATATAAAACGAGATATTTTGAGCATTTAAACAATTTTAAATCAATCAATTAGGGGTCAATCTTTAGCCAACCTAAATCTTATCCTAGCCATCCTAAAACTAACATGGATCGCTTCCCTCTTTCCTTTTATAATTGCATATTCATTTTCCTACTCCTTCAAAAAATAAATCGAATGAAAATTTGTTTGTTTTAAAAATAAAAAAATAAAAACATAAATCGAAAGCCTCTTCCTCTCTCCCTTCCTTCTATAGTAAAAATCATGAGACCTCACGAAATCGAATCGGGATAAAGAAAAATGAGGGAAGGGCTCAAGCGATTGCAGCAACGATGGAGGAAAGTGGGCGCGAGAGGCTACTGCGGGGTCGAGTGTCGTGGAGTTTTTGGTTCGCTCTGGTTGCGCTTGCAAGGAGTTTGGAGGCCGTGACATTCGTGGCTGAGGGTGGAAGGGAAGTCATGGCAGAGTTGGAAGGGATTGCAACATTGATGAGACTGAGAAGGTGCGACAAGCTAAGGAAGATCACTATAGTGGTTGGCAGTAGGCGCGATGATTTCTCGAGCAGAAAAAAGGAAAGGGGATCACGTGCGTTTCCACTTGGACATGCCAAAATCAAGCTCGAGTTTACAAATGGAGTTGGATGTAAATTCTTGGTTCATCGATGGAGTGGTTTACCGGTTGAAGGAGGAAGTTGGTTAGTAGTTTTGACGGTAGTAGTGAGTTCCAAAGTTGAGGTCGAGGCTGATGCTGAGAGGAAGGAGAAGAATATTGAGGAAGGATGCATTCTCTATAACTAAATTCAAGTTTTATATAATCAGTTATTTAATTAAGAAATTATGTTGAGATCGCTAATAAAATTTAATATAATTTGCATACGAGACCGTGGCATTTAATTCTTAGGATACGAAAGAAAAATTGGAATGGTTTTCAAATAAAAGTCAAGGTGAGAAATTCTCATTCATTTGAATTGCTAAAGTTAATTTTTAAATAGTTAAAAAATGTGTTATGGATGCTTGGTTGAATTTATTAATTATTATCTATTGAATGGCATATTATATATGATAGTATATATTAGCAGTTGGATATATTTCCCGCCGTTGGAGCGGACGAGACCCTATGCTCCCCGCATAACAGCGGATGACCCTATGTACTACGATATCCCCTTCGAAGTGGGATTGTTATTTTTATATTGTATTAAAATCTATCGATGCAGGAAAACAAGTTGGAGGGATCAAACTGGATTCCTCAAATTTATATTGATTGTTTTTTAGATTTATAATATATGACATGTTAGAATAATCTGTTATATATTATTGTTGTGATGTGAATTAATGGATGCTATAGTAGCACTGGCCTAACATTTGGTATTATAAATATCATAAGTAATATTTTTGGAATTTGAAAGGAATTTGAAAGAAGATTTGGATATAAAAATATTTATATCAAAGTTTGTATTGTTTTTAAGAAATTGATTTGGATAAAAGAAATAATTGATTTAGTTTGTATTTAAGTATTCATAAAAATATTTTAAATTGAGATTTAAAAATAATTTATATAATGGATTTTTTTTAAATGCTAGATTTTTAAAAGGCATTTCTGGAAATTATGAAAAGGAGTTAAGTCTATATTTTAGATAGATTTGTGAAATATATGGAATTTTTAGGAAACAGATTTATAAAATGAGGTTTTATAAGTGGGATTAGTTTTTATAAACAAGTAAAACTCAAAGGAGTTATAAATTTATAAAGGATGTTTATAAATAGGTAAAATTGAAATTAATTGATAAAATGGAATATAATTTCACAGGGTGACTTTATATCGAGATATGAAAAAAATCGATTCTTGGGAAAAATAGTGAATTCTACTTTTGAGAAGTGAGGATGGGTAGAGAATTGGAATGGGATCGATGTGTTGTAAATCGAGAGGGATTTATAAATTGAATTGGATCTTGGGATTTTAAAAATATATTTATTTAAGAAGTTAAGTTTTGGTTTAAAAAGGGGAATTTATTTCTTTAACTGTGTAATTTAAAACTAGTTAGTATTAAAATACTTCGAAAGTGAATTTTTTAAATATCTATTATTAATTGGAATTAAATTCTAATTTTTATAACAAGTACTGTAAATCGATTAGTTTTAATTAAAGAGGGATTGGAAATGACTTGCTAATGTTTTATTAAAAAGTGTTTGATATTTTAAATAATTGCTTGAACATGTTTTAAAAATAAATTATTATTCTTTTAAATACTTATTATATATATATATTTGTAATGATTTTAATTTATCTGTAAATCTTCTTGAGATTTGGAAATAGAGTTTATTCAGTAGATGAGATTTATATGAGAATTCTCAAAATGGAATTTGAGAAAATGTAAGGAAATTTCTAAAGTAGTTAAATAAGAGTGAACTTTGAAAAATGAGATAGAATTCATAAAAGAAGTAGAAAAGGGGAAATTGAAATTATAGACTACAGTATTTGACTTTGGAAATATTAAAGGACATTAATCAAGGAACTCCGGAAATTATAGAATTCTTTACAAACAAGTTAAGGAATTTACAATATAAATTTTGAAGGATTTTGAGAAAAGAGAAACAAATTTGAACTTTCTTAAGTGTTGAGAAGTAAGGGGTTTAGAAAAATATATTTTTAAATATTCTAAGTGTTGAAATAAGAGATGGTTTGAAATATCCTGATATGGATAATTAACCGAGTTGTCTCAAATGTAGAAATTTTGTAAAGGATTTGAGTATATATATATATATATATATATATATATATCTTATAAAGATATTTGAAAATAAATTTTGGAAAATTATAATATGGGCCCAGTGACTGCTTATGGATGTTATATTGATAGTTAAATAATCGACTATCAAATATTGGCCAATTTTCGTTGATCGTTTCGAAGAGATCGGGATCAGATTTAATTATCCGAAAACCACTTCGATCTGATTTAAGTGTTACATATGGATGTCGTGAAGACAGTGATGACGGTGATTCGATTTGTCCAGACACAGGAGAACTCGTACGGACGGATGCAATCAGAACATCGCCATTGGAAGACGATGAGTATTCTAAGTGAAATTGTTTATGAAAGGTAAACGTAGCCTCAAGCCTCATCAACCGAGAATGACTAAAACTAGGGAGATGCAGCAAGGCTAAGTGGGTCGCACCTAATAGGCTATGTTATCATCTTTCTAGATGCCCTCGGATATATTAATAATAATGGATACGATGGTGCTTGGAAAAAGAGCTTTCGATAAGGGTGGAAACACCCGGGGTGGTAACATATTCGGTTCTATCCAGGTTAATAATTGGGTAGATCATGTGTTGTATGGGATCCCAACGAGGTCCTCGGTACATTTTTCTAGATGTGTACCATGATAGGTGGTACCGTAGTGCCTAGTCATTGTATGAAATCTGTTCTCCAATACGTGCCTTTACGGTTTTGGTTGTAGAGCCTAGCATGCTAGATTTTAATTAATGTAACAATTTCGACTATTTGAATAAGTATTTGTACTTAGAAACTATTATAATATCAGATGATTTTGATATAAGATATTTTGGTTATCATAAGGGAAAAACCCATCGTGTTTATGTGTGATGCGGTCTTACGAGATATCTTTGTTTTTCAAAAGATTTTGATAACTCTAATAATTCAAATCGAGTGTGTTTACTCACGCTGGTTTTGTAGAATGACTCGAATGTTATTTTATTATAATACATGGGTCAAACCAAGTATTATAGATTCAGATTAGAACGCTATGGAGCTTAAGAGACGAGCTGGAGGAGTTCAGATGTATGCTTGGTTATTTCCGCTATGTGAGTTATGTATACCAGGACAAGTTATTATAACTGTCCAAATTGATGTATTGATTATTATACCCTCATGATTGTAAGTATAAAACAGTTATAGGTTCTTTTGTACAAAAACATGTTATTACATATTATATTTTGTTCCATTGCGCTTAAGAGATTCTACCATGTTGTTCTATTTTCTTCTACCTTTTTTTCTTCACCCCTAACAATCCACCCTTTTTTTCAATTTGAGTTGACAAGTGCGGTTTTATTTTTCAGCTTAAACTGTGCGGAAAAATAGGTCGTTATAAGTGGTATCAGAGCGCAAGGTTAAGCGAAAACCTTGCCTTTGGTGGGGATTACTCATTAGAGATAGATTCAATAGTATCCTAGAATGAGTTAAGAGTATAAATAGATAAGGGCGTGTATTTTTTAGAGAATATAAAAGGGTTCTATATTGTGTTGATTAATCTGTTGGGTGGTATATAAATTCTAGTCGACTAGTGGGATGCCATGACATCGATAAGGTTTCTAAACATTTGAATAGAGTAATCAGATATAGTATGGTTTGGAAGTGGATAAATGAAATAATTATAACCAGATTATATTTGATATAAAAAGAATAATTTTCGAAAAAATATTGCAGTGATGTGTTTGGTTGTTGTTACATAATGAAAATAAGATTATAAAATCGGAAACGGTTTGTATAACCAAATGAAATTTTGTATAAGTATGAATTATACAAATAGATTATAGTTAAAATGGATTCAAACCAAAATTTGGAGATTTAAAATTCCAAAATCTTTGAGAAATGATTTAAATGTGTTTGAACTAAGTATTTGGAAATTTTGAAATCTCGGAAGATTTAAAAATGTTTTCCAAAGTGGATAAAACAATAATGGAGTTAAATTTGAGATTTTTGAAAAAAGTATTGTAAGGCATTTGGATGAATGATGGTGGTATTATTTTCGGAAGGGAAAATGCTTTGAACTGGGATAATAATTGTTTTAAATGGATTTTGGAAGAAATAGCACTGAACTCACTTCGGTCACTAGAAAATAGTCTTGGTAATGATTGCGCAGCATCATCATTATTCATTTTCGAGTTTCTAAGTGATGGATTGCTATCATAGTAAATCGATCTGGAGATTTTTGGTGAAAACAACTGTTGTTTTAGAGATTAAAAGGGATTTTTTTTTGAATGGAACCAAGTGAATTTTGAAAATTTCAATGAAATGGTTTTTTATCTAAAGGAGCTATATATACATATATGATTTCATAATGATTTGAAATAGATACTGGTTGTTTGAATTCCAGAAATCCTTTTTTAAATGTTTTAGGAAAACATTAGAAATAAGCTTTTGAACTTTTAAAGTGAGAATGATTTTAAATAAGGAAAAAAATACGGAATTTGAATTTTGAAATTAAATTTTAAGTTATGCAAGTTAAAATTAATTGTGTGAATTGGAATTTAACTTAAGGTAAGTTAAATAAAGAAATAAAGTTGAGTAGATTTGAAGCCATATCGAATGGAATTGAATGTAGAATTGGAACTGTGAAGTGACTATACAACTATACATTATAAATTATAATTGAAATAAAATTTAAATGAAATTTTTTAAATTGTGAATAAATAAGTTTGAATAGCTTGCAGGATTGGAATTAAGGAATAAATATATACATTTAAACTATAAAGTGATATATAATCTCGAGTTAAAAATTAAATGTGTATACACTCGAATATAGAATTGATGGAAATGTGAAAAAATAAGTTGTGTAACTTATAAAAGAAAACTGAAAAGTGAAATGGAGGAACAAAAATAAAAATCCAAACTTGAGTTATAAGATGAGTTTGAACTAAAGTAAACTAAATGAAGTGATTTTTAATATAAAAATCTAATTGTGAATTATAAATTGGAAGGAGACTAATTGGATAAATTAATCAGCTAATTGAATACGGAAATGGATATTAACTTGGTTAAGTAAATTGGATTGTGGATTGAAAGTGGATATTGGAAATGGAACTTGAGTTATAAATAAATTTCGACTTAAATTGTAAGCGAACTAAGTATAAATTGAAATGTGTCAAATAAAATGGAATTGAATTGAAATAGTAATGACTTAAGTTGTAAATAAATTCAGTTTAAAGTGTTAATAAATTGAATGTGGCCTTGGATATCAATTAAATAATTTCGTGAATGAATTCAAGTATGGAACTAAAATTTGAAGTAGATTAAATGAAGAAACTAATTAAATTAATTAGTAAATGAAATGGAATTTGATGGAAATAAAAATAAACTTAAGTTATATAGTTGAAATAACTTAAACTAAACGGATTAACTTAAGTGAATATTTTGAATGAAAACTTGGATTAAATAAATTTATGAAATGGTTCATAAATAGATTAGCATGAAATAATTCCGAGTTTAATAAAAATGGATTTGAATATAGTGAATGTGCATATGAGTGGGATATGAATGGAAGGATTGAGAATCAAAGTGAAATGAAATAAAATTGAATATAAATTGATTTGGAATCCATTTAAAATAGCTATAAACTGAAATGGTAATTTTATTAAATAAATATCGTCGAATTTTCATAGAAAATTTGTCATTTGATGTAAATGAAAGTAGATAATTTTTTTATGAATAAATGGCAAGCGAATAAATTGATTTTTAATTAATTTGGAATGAATATAATTATAATGTGTGTAATTATGAAGTGAATGCAAGTAAATTGGGTTGTAAATCATGCGAATCGAATATGAATCGATAGAAAGCAATTAAATTTGTATCGGAACCTTATAATTGCATATAATCATGTTTAGCATGATTGAGTTATGAAGTTTATGTGTTTTAACCATTTAAATGAATGAAATGCTATTAAATTTCATATTTTTGGTACTTACAAATTTAAATTGAGTAAGTACATGTATATGGAGCCGTTTTCTTTATTTTAGTCGCACAAACTGCATATAAAATAAGCCCCTCGCTTAAAAGGCCAAAATAAGGTACGTTTTCGGATTAAATACCGCAAAAATATAAATATTTTTATATATTTTATTTTACGACCGTGTGGGTCGATGTATATGTTTTTATCTCTCTTGTCACATTGCAAAAGGTACTCCATACAAAGGAGACTCTACCAAAAAAAAATTGGAAATTTACGGTGCTAGAATTTTTCTGAAAAGTTTTGGTTAATTAAAAGGTTGATTTTTGAATTGAAATTGAAAGAAAGGGTTTTGAATCAGAAGTGGAAACTAAATGTTGGAATGAACTAAAGGGTTTAGAAAAATGAATGTCAAGTTTTAACTAAGTGGGATTTGATAAGCTATTGGGATTGGGTCACTCGTCCTATCTTAGCAATTTTGAGGACGAAATTCTTTTAAGAGGGGAGTAATGTAATGATCCGGATTTTCCGATATTTAATTTGAAATATTTGAATGGTTTTAAATATTCGATTTGGAATTACAATTTAGTTAGTAAGATTTTAAAACTGAAAATTTCAAGCGATTTTGTAAATTTTCGAAATCGTCGATTTAATCGATGCCTTAAAATTGCGATCCGAGGCATAATCTCGGAATTCGATGAAACTGGTTCCATAATAACGTATTACTATCAGATTTAAAATTTTGTAGCATTTGGATTTACCGTTTGGTTTTAAGATCTAAAAACGCCTAGAAATAATTTAATTGAATTTAAGTTAAATAGTCGATTTAAAAATCTATCTTCTTCATGTGATCGAATTAGGCTTCGATGCTTGTTCCAATGGGTTCGGAATACCGTAATAACTTAGAAACGTCGGGCAGAATAGCTTAATAAGGGTTCAAAATTTCTTACCGTATAAAACGAGATATTTTGAGCATTTAAATAATTTCAAATCAATCAATCAGGGGTCAAACTTTAGCCGACCCAAATCATATCTCAACCACCCTAAAACTAACGTAGACCACTTCCCTCTTTCCTTTTATAATTGCGTATTCATTCTCCTTCTCCTTCAAAAAATAAATCGAACGAAAATCTGTTCATTTTAAAAATAAAAAAAATTAGATGCGAGCCTCCTCCTCTATCCCTTCCTTCTTCAGTAAAAATCATGAGCCCTCACGAAATCGAATTGGAAGAAAAAAAGGAGGAAGGGCTCGAGCGATTGCGGCAACGATGAAGGAAAGTGGGAGCGAGAGGCTACTGCGGAGTCGAACGTTGTGGAGTTTTTGGTTGGCTCTGGTTCGATACGCGAGGAGTTCAGAGGCCGCAATATTCGTGGCTGAGGGTGGAGGGGAAGTCGTGGTGGAGTTGCAAGGGATTATGACATTGATGTGACTGAGAAGGTGCGACAGGCTAAGGAGTATCACTGTAGCAGTCAACGGTAGGCGCGATGATTTCTCGGGCAGAAAAATAAGAAAAAAAGGAAAGGAGATCGCGTGCGTTTCCACGTAGACATGCCGAAATTGAGCTCGCGTTTACAAATGGATTTGGATGTAAATTCTGAATTCAGCGATGGAGTGGTTAACGGGTTGAAGGAGGAAGTTGGTCAGTAGGTTCGGTGGTGCAGTGAGTTCCAAAGTCGAGGTCAAGGCTGCTGTGGAGAGGAACGAGAATGATATTAAGGAAGGAGGTATTCTCTGTAACAAAATTCAAATTTACATAATTAGTTATTTAATTAAGAAATTATATTGAGATCGCTAATAAAATCTAATATAATTTGCACACGAGGTCGTGGCATTGAATTCATAGGATACGAAAGAAAAGTTGGAATGGTTTGAAAATAAAAGTCATGGTGAGAAATTCTCATTCATTTGGATTGCCAAAGTTAAATTTTAAATATTTAAAATGTGTTCTGGATGAGTGGTTCAATTTATGAATTATCATCCGTTGAATGATATATTATATATAATAGTATATGTTAGTAGTATGATATATTTTCCGCCGTCGGAGCGGATGAGGCCCTATGCGTCCTTCATAACAGCGGATGACCCTATATACCGCGGTATTCCCCTCAAAGTAGGATTGGTATTTTTATGTTGCATTAACATCTGTGGATGCAGAAAAACAAGTTGGAGGGATCCAACTGGATTCCTTAAATTTATATTCATTGTTTTCCATATATAATAATATATGATATGTTAGAATAATCTATTATAGATTATTGTTGTGATGTGAATTATTGGATGCTATCGTAGCATTGGCCTAAGTTTTGGTATTTTAAATACCATAAATGTTATTTTTTGAATTTGAAAGGAATTTAAAAGGAGATTTTGGTTAAAAAAATATTTATATCGAAGTTTGGATTATTTTTAAGAAATTGATTTGGATAAAAACAATAATTGATTTGTTTTGTATTTAACTATTCGTAAAAATATTTTAAATAGAGATTTCAAAATAATTTATATAAAGGATATTTTTAAACGTTGGATTTTTAAACGTTATTTTTGGAAAATATGAAAAGGAGTTAAAATCGATGTTTTAGATAAACTTGTGAAATATTTGAAATTTACTAGGAAATAGATTTATAAAATGAGGTTTTATAAATGGGATTAGTTTTATAAATAAGTGAAACTCAAAGGAGTTATAAATTTATAAACAATGTTTATAAACAAGGAAAAATGAAATTAAATGATAAATTTAAATATAATTTCACAGGGTGAATTTATATCGAGACATGAAAAAAATAGATTTTTGGGAAAAATAGAGAATTCTATTTTCAAGAAGTGAGGATGGTTAGAGAATTGGAATGGAATTGAGGTGTTGTAAATCCAGAGGGATTTATAAATTGAATTGGTTCTTGGGATTTTAAAAATATTTATTTAAGAAGTTAAGTTTTGGTTTATAAAGGGTAATTTATTTATTTAACTATGTAAATTAAAATTAGTTAGTAATGAAATACTTCGGAAGTGAAATTTTCAAATATCTAATATTAATTGGAATTAAATTCTAATTTTTATAACAAGCTTTGTAAATCGATTAGTTTTAATTATGATGGATTGGAAATGAGTTATTAATGTTTTATTAAAAAGTTTTTGATATTTTAAATAATTATTTGAACATGTTTTAAAAATAAATTGTTATTATTATTTTGAATACTTACTTTATATATATATATATATATATATATATATATATATATATATATATATGGTTTTTTAATGATTAAAATTTATTTGTAAATCTTCTCGAGATTTAGAAACGGAGTTTATTCAGTAGATGGGATTTATATGAGAATTCTCAAAATGGAATTTGAGAAAATGTAACAAAATTTCCAAAGTAGTTAAATAAGGGTGAACTTCGAAAAATGGGATAGAATTCGTAAAAGAAGTGAAAAAGGGAAAACTAAAATTATAGAAAAGGTTATTTGACTTTGGATATATTAAAGAAAATTAATTAAGAAACCCAGGAACTTATAGAATTCTTTATAGATGAGTTAAGAAATTTACAATATAAATTGTAAAGGATTTTGAGAAAAGAGAAATAAAATGGAACTTCTCTAAGTGTTGAGAAGTAAGGGGTTTAGAAAAATATATTTTTAAATATTTTTCTAAGTGTTGAAATAAGGGATGGTTTGAAATATCCTGATATAGATATAAGTAATTGAGTTGTCTCAAATGTTGAAATTTTGGAAGGGTTTTGTGTGTGCGCACACACACACACACCCCTTATAAAGATATTTGAAAATAAATTTTGGAAAAATATAGTATGGGCCCATTGACCGCTTGTGGATGTTATACTGATAGTTAAATAACCGATTATCAAATATTGGGCAATTTTCGTTAATTGTTTTGAAGAGACCAGGATTGGATTTAATTATTCGAAAACCACTTCGATCCTATTTGAGCGTTACGAATGGATATCGTGATGATACTAAAGACGGCGATTCGGTTTGTCCAGACCCAGGACAACTTATATGGACGGATGCTATCAGAATGCCATCAGTGGAAGACGATGAGCATTCTAAGTGAATTTTTTCATGAGGTAAACGTAGCCTCAAGCCTTATCGACCGGGAATAATTTAAATGGATGATGTAACAAGGATAAGTGGGTCGCACCTAATTAGGGTATGTTATCACCTTTCTAGATACTCTGGGATATATTATTAATTATGGATACGGTGGTGCATGGAAAAAGAGCTCTCGATAAGGATGGGAACACTAGGGATGGTAACATAATCGGTTCTATCTTGGTTGGGGATACGCCGGTCTTGTGTTGTAGAGGACCTTGGCGGGGTCCTTGGTACATTTTTCAAGATGTGTACCATGATAGGTGGTAACCCAGTGTCTAGTAATTGTATGGAATTCATTCTCCAATACATGCCTTTACGGTTTTTGTTGTAGAGTCTAGTATGCTGGAACTTAATTAACGTAACAATTTCGGCTATTTGAATAAGTATTTGTACTTAGACACTATATAATATCAGAAGATTTTGATATAAAATAATTTGGTTATCGTAAGAAAAAAAAATCCGTCATGTTTATGCGTGATGCTGTCTTACGAGATACATTTGTTTTTCAAAGGATTTTGATAACTCTAATTGTAACGATCCTAATTTTTGAGTCAAAATTTAAATTGATAATTCATATAAAATTTTTGGATTAAATTATGGATTCATTTGAATTTTTCAAATTTAATAAGATATGTGCTTATTTATTTTAAAATTTGAATTTGAAAACTCAAAATAAATATTTTAAATAGAATTATATTATAAATATAATTTTGATTTGGAAATTCAAAATGTATTGAAAATGAATTGGGTTTAAAAGTTATACTTGAAACATAATATGTGTGATTATTTATTAAATGTATAAATTGTGTTTTAATTCATTTTCTTTAAAAAGTTATAGAAAGTATAAAATAAGATGTAAGAAAAGATCAATATTCTTTCTTTTTAAATTATGTACTTAAACTAAGTACAGTTAGTAAAAGTAAAACATAAATACTTAAGTAAACAAGGGCTAAAACATAATTTGTATGTAAATTAAGTAATTTATAATGAGGTAAGGGTTTAAACAAAGTTTTAAGTTAATTTTAAACAAGGGTAGACATAAAAATGCTCAAATTTAACAAGTGTAAGATAATAATAAAAGACCATTACAAGAGTTTGCTCAATTTTAATGCAAAATTACAAGTGGCATTTTTTTTTCTTTTAAAATTTAATTTAAAACATAATGTTAACAAAAGAAGAAAATCAGGCCTCTCATTCTTTTTCATTTATTTTTCAAATCTAAAAACAAAAGCAAAGCTCAAACCTGAAAAACAAACCAAAATGCAATGTAAACCTGAAGCTTCAAAAACTCTTCATCTTCATATTCAAACCCTCTCAAATCTGAAAGCTTTCAAGCCTGAAATTCAAACCCAGAAACTAAATTTGAGTTCATTTCAAAATTCTGGAACACACAACAATCAAGAAAAGCAGAATCAAAATGAAATTATAAGTTTAAATTCAAAGATCAAACCAGAGCAACGCAAAGTAGTTTAAAAGCAATCAAACAAGAAATCAAAAATAAAATTGAAGTTTGAATAGCTTCAAGTATTCAAAGATTTCAACCTCGAAAAAAATTTGAGCAAGCCAGTTAAAAAAAACCCGGAAGCTTTAGAAACAAAACTGGAAATCAAGCAAAAACAAAATCAAGGCAAAACCATATCAACCAGTAATCAAGTAAAAAAATCAGAGCTCAAGAAAAATCAAATGAATGCAAAAGATCAAGCTTCAATGCAAAGCCTGGAAGCAAATGAAATGCCAGTTCAAAGCAAGCCAGTCTTCTCTGCTTCCAAACTACATGTGAGCAAACTTGCCTTTGTTTTAATCTCTGATCTGAAGTTGTGATGAATGTTGAAATAAAGTTGTAAATTTGTTTGTGTGCATGCAAATATGCATGTATATATGAAGAATTGGGTTTGAGCATGTCTGTATTCACCTCTGTTTAGAGTTACAGGCAAATGTTCTTTCAAAAAAATTGTTAAATCTCTCAATCGAGTCAGAATTAACCTTTGACATTGAAATGAAAGTTGTTTGTTTAAGTATAAAGATGATTATATAAATAGTTTTAGAATTTTAAACTCAGAAAATGATTTTAAAAATAAAATAATATAGTGAAAATTTAAAACTATGGCAAATTTGAGTATTACGATTTTGAATTTCATATACATCATCCAAATTAATTTTGAAAATAATGATTTTTAAAACAAAAAACGGATTTTTTTTAGTTGCGAATTGAGATCGTATTGGTTGGATGAACGGAAAATGGATTTTTACAAAATTCCGATGACCGGCGAGGTTGGGTTCATCGTGGTTCATGCTGGAGGTAGCATGTGGGTAGAGGTGTCAGGGAAAAATGGTTATAGATTTTCCTGATGGTCAGGGCGGCGATACTACGTGGTGGTAGGGTTTAGGGATATCTTTGGGTGGCTGTCATTCTCGAGCAATTTTCATCGTCGACATCGCAATCTGGTCGATCTCGCTAGGGGGAATAGGGGATAGGTGACGTGATGAAGCCGTGGTCGGAAATTCATGGTCATCGATGGCCGTAGTGGTGGGGCGAGGCAATTTCCTGGTGATGGTTTAAGTTCCACGAAGCGGTCGAGTTGTCGATTCTTGTTTTTGATACGATCACAAGAGATGGGTGGTCGGAATTGGTAAAGGAGGTCAATGGTGATCTGTGGGTGATCGTGGTAGTGACCGGAGTCAGAGGGCTGGTGCACGTGCATGAAGCTTCTCTGTGCATCGGCGTTTGTCTTCGAAGAAGAAAAAGGAGATGTTGGGGAAAAGGCAGTTTTCTCGAAGTCGCACTCGTGAAAGTGTGACGATAGCTCGAAGGAATCATCGGGTTCATGTGTGGGTTTGTCGCGGTTTTAAAATTTAAATTTAAAAACTAAGTTTAGAATAAGATAGCAGGAGACGACTCAAGGACATACTCAAGTAAAACAGGGTCTGGCTCGGGTTAACACTCGAGATAGGCCTCGAGTCTGATTTTTTTTGTATAAAACAGTTTTTATTTTTTTAAAACCAGATCAAGTTATATTTAAATTGATTTTTGGCAAAAATAGTTCTTTTGCTGATGATAAATGTATATCCAAATTTGAATTAGTCCAAAGGTTTAAAAATAAATTATTTCAAATTTATTAAGTTAAAAGTGCTTTTATATAACTTTTGTAAAGTTTATAAAATTAAATTTTTGTAATTAAATGAATGATTAAAGAAAAAAATGATTTTATAATCCTTAATCTAACTTAAAGATTTTAAGTTAATAAATATATTGATGACAGCCTATTTCCAAAGGATTATTAAATAAGATTTAAATGATAAAAAATAATAATGGTAAATGGCTATCTTTTAATTGATGAAATTTAAATAATTAAAGAACTATTAACTAATGAAAGTGATTAAGGAAGAACTGATTAATGAAGGTGATTAAAGGATAATCATAATTAAGAATAATTACTTAATTAAAGATTAATTAAGGTTAATTAATTAAATTGATTAAAGGCTCGTTAATTTATAATTAAAAGATATTTACTTAATTAATTGAAGGGTAATTAATTACTTAAAGATAGTTACTTAATTAAAAGTAATTAGTTAATGGTTAAAGTTGATTAAGTGATTAAGGATAATCACCTATCATAATTAATTAAATGATAATTAATTAAGGGTTAATCAATTAAGGTAATTAATAGAGGGTTAACTAATTTGTATAATTGATTAAAGTTAATTAATTAATAATTAAAGGTTAATTAATAAGTGATTTAAAGGTTAATTAATATTAAAATGGTTTGTAATTAATTAATATTATTAATTAACCAGGATTAGTAGTTATTCATAACTAATTAATTTAATTTAAATTAATCAGTTGATTAAATAAATCTTACTTATGGATGTTTGGATTCAATTGAATGTTGAATTGTGTGATACCCCTGATGTGTGATGCTTTGTGATATAAATTATTTTTGATTTGAGCTGTCATGAATGTAATTTATTTATCTGTGACGAATGTAATTTATTTAACTGTGATGAATTTATATTATTTATCTATCAATTTGTGAATGGAAGATAAGCGTTATACATTATACCGCTTATCGATATTGTTATGATTGAATCGGTGATGATTGATGATGTTGCACTATTGTGTAAATCCCCTGGACTACACCTTACACACATAAATATGGATTTCACAGGAAATCAGTTAAGTCACAGATAATTTGAATTTAATGTTGTTTTATTCAAATAATGTAATGATTTTAAAGTTGAATTGTGAATTCAAATAGTTTTGCAAATGGAATTGTATAAATTTGAAAAGCTTTTGAAAAGGGATTTCAAAGATAAAAGTTATTTTGAATAACTTGATAAAGTTTTGAAATTTAAATAATTTGATTTAAATTTGAATTCAAGATTTGAAATTGAATTCTATGTTTGGAAATTATGGTTTAAAAAGGTTATACAAGTTATAAATGTGTTTTTAGGGGGTTTAAACCATATTATTTTGGAAATTTGAATTTAACCCAAGTTTTATACTTGAAGGGCTTTAACTCGTGCACATATAATCGGATATTTCTGAAATGAAAACTATTTGTTTTCAAATAATAATAGTGTAACGCCCCACCTCTATACCCACGCTAGCCAAGGACACTACAGGGTAATGCCGTCAACTAACACGGAGAATAAGGCTGGTTAGGAGCGACCATCTATAGCCTTGCTCTAACTATCTATTGAATACATCGACAATAGACATACCAAGTAGGTCGACATACCCAAATGAATACTTAAAACAAAACCATAGGTGGTTGAAGGATCTATCAGAACAGAATATAACAACTCAAATGAAATATACATTACAGAACAGTAGATCATCATATACACATATATAGATACATAACAGAGTATGCAAACTAATACACGTCAAGTGGTATAACAAACCACAATATACAGACGAATCAAAAGAATTACATATCAGAGTTACAAAAAAATAGGACTACACAAAAAGCTATGACAAAAAGAAGCTAGCGGAGTAGTCCATGTGGAAGCAAAATAGGCTAAGTCCAAAAGCACCTAACCTGAAACATCTCGGTCCGACCCGAGTATAAAATACACGGGTCAGTCTAGCTAAACAAATCAATTAGATAAACTGAACAACAATAAACCTGCAAGGTTACAAAGTATAACAAATATCTCTAAAGGAGATAACACAATCATCTAACAAAAGATGAATCATATGATAACAAAACAAGTCTCATATCATCGGCATCACAGAGAAACAAAGGATACAAATATCCCAAATCAAGCCAAAAAGGAAAATAACAAATACCAATAAAGGTAACACAAGTTCCACAAGGTAATCACTACATATCATGCGGCTCAAAAAGACCAACATCGAAGGGCGATACCTAGGGAATATACCTATGAATGAAACATCATAAAATTTGCTCGAGCTCAGCACTGTACAAACAAGGATCCATGAGCCCGAAGACTCCAAACCCAATATCACCCATGCGGCTCATAACGTCCAACATCGGAAGCGATACTAAAGGGCAACCCAATATCACCCATGCGGCTCATAACGACCAACATCGGAAGCGATACTATAGGGCAACAAACCCGAAGGCACAAACCCGAAGGCACATACCCGAAGGCAACAAACCGTAGTGGTGAAGGTCGGAGACCTAGTACTGGACACCACTAACTGGCAGAATGTGTCATAACTCTCAAAAAGGAATCTGAAAAGTGGTAACGTGAATCCCATAACCACTCGTTCGCACTAAGCGGTTTACTATCCGTTAGTTAATTTCACACTCAAAGCAGTACAAAGTTCACCTCATATCATCGGTAAACCAAACTCCAAGGTCAAAACGATCAATTGAATAGGTCAGGGATTAATCGGAAGGATAAACGTACAGATTCATGGTCCGTGTTTTGCCCAACCATTTAACCACCCTTCCACTTCGCTCGAAGTGCGAAATTTTGTGTGTTTTAAATAGAATTTATAAATTGGAGAAACGAGCTTTTAATATGATTAGAAAGATTATTTTATAAAAACCCGTGGAAGAGGTCAAAAATAAGTTATCAAAGTCAAAGAGGCAATAACAACCACTAAGAACCAACATGAATTGATAACATTCGGAAAACCAATCAAAATAAGCATAATTAGGCAAAACAGGAAAACAGGAACAGGTCAGTCGACTGAAATTCCTGTTCAGTCGACAGAACACTGTCCAGAAAAATTTCGAGCTTCATCTCAGTCGACTGAACAGAGGATCCAGTCGACTGAACCCAATTTCTTGCATTTCCTATTTATTACCAATGAAGTGAAAACTCTCCCAACCTTCAATCGGACGAGCACGAACGCTAGGGATTTACGCCAAGCGGCTACCCGGCCCCATAAGCACTTCGATTCATCACCAAAACATGATCAAAACATCGAAGCTATGATTTTTGAGTTTTATACTTCCATAACACCAAAATTTGCAATGTTCACAAAACCAATCCGAATCAAAAGTAACTGCACATGAATAATTGTTAGGAATTCATACCTAACAACCAAAGATACTTATAGTCATAGATGTGAGATAAAAATCTCACCTTTAACCCAAAAACAAAGAAGAAGAAGAAGAAGCTCAATTTGTAAGGAGAAGACCAAGGAACCTTCACTTCAACTCAACAAGCTTCAATCTAAGAATAAAACACATATTTCCCAATTTAGGTTTAGGAAATTTTCTGAAATTGAAGAAGAAAGAGTTGGAGAAGATGAAGAGGAGGCCTACCTATCCTTCTCTTTGAATTTCAAGCAAGAATTTGGAGTTTGCAAATGGAACTAGGGCTTGGAGTCTCTAATTCTTCTTCCTTTCCCTCATTTTCAGTTTTCTTAAGTTAAAGGAATGAAATGAGGGTGAATGGATGAAGAGTTATGGGCTAGAGGGTTAAGAGGAGATTGGGGCTGAACCCAAACTCAAGCCCAAGTAGAAAAAGGGTCAAAATTTCACAAACTCCAAACATATCAAAGATTAAACTCAAAAAGATCGCAAACGACATTTTAGAACCAATGGAGGTGGTTTCGAGCACCAATTCGGCCGTTTGCAAAAAGTAACATTTCGGACCTAAAAATCCGACTATCGACACTATATTTAAATAAAACATTTAAATATATAATTGTTAAATATGCGGGTTGTTACAAATAGCTTTCATATAAGGAAAGGATTTCCATTTTGTGTTAAGAGATTTCAAATGTGAAATGGAATTGAAATAGGTTTGAAAGCTATGAATTAATCTTTGTGAAAGATGGTTGAACCTTGTTTTTGAAATTTAAGGGAATCTTAAAGGTGTATCTTTTGTATAAAAGATTTGAAATGAAATTATTTCGGAACCTACAAAAGAATCTTTGTGAAATATTTTTGAAACTTTGTTTTCAAACAAAAGGGGATCTCAAAGATAAATCTTTTGTTAAATATTGTGAATGAATATTTGTGAAAGATTAGTAAACTTTGTGAAGTGAATCTTTTTGTTTAAAAGATTAAAATGGTAATTATTTAACCATTTGAAAGAAAAGTCTAGGGTAACAAGTTGTGACTTAACTGAGATCCCATTATCCATATAGTTTTGAAATATTGTGCTCACTATTCGGTTTAGCCGAGAGAGGACTTTGTGTCATATAACCCATTCTGAATAGTGATACGACGAAATGGATAGCATTTGAAGACCAGTGGTGAAGACCGGGTATCTTCGAGAACGATAGGATAACCTGTCGAATGACTCTGCACTGAGTCGCTCCGGTATAGAGATCTCCATATGTGATGGGAAGTTCGATCAGGATTGTGGATACCGGGATTGCAAGGGCTTCTTCCTTTATTGGACGAAGTGCCTTCGGTTCCGTTCGAACTCGTAACGGATTTGTATGGTTGTATGTCTGACAATACACTTTGATATATAAAAATGATCTTTATCAAATACATTTCTGTTTGGTGGCGGAGAATTTATTCTTTTAGCTTAACACTCTTCTCTGAGACGTATGAGCTCGGAGGTTATGTAGTTGATAGTTATCAGTGATATACTCCCAATTTGGTAGTGTGGCATGCTAAGTGCTACTGTGTGTTGTTGATCAAGGCATGGCTTTTGTGTAAAGCGTAGCTTTGTGGACGAGACTGCATCAGGACCTCACATCCCGGAAATGGTCGAAACAGGAAAGATGCGGCAAGGTTATGAGGGTCGCGCCCTTTAGGGTGTGTCATTCCCTTGTGGAAAAGGGTGGTATCATGGTATAGAGCCCAGTTACTTAACTCATGTGGTCACTGCAAATCTATTACTTTATGATTGCTTTGTGGTTGTTGGTGCAGAGGTACCTCAGATAAAGGTCGCAAACGACCAGGGGATGGCATGCTCGTGTAGTAGTTACCTAGTTACAGAGGTAACCCAGCCTTGTGTTGGTAGAGAGCCGGTTATGTTCTCGGGACGTGCCTCCAAAGGAGTACCCATGTGGCAGTAGGAAGTTCCTTAGCCTGACCATTTGTTGGAAATCCAAACAAAACAATATATGCCTCGTACGATTTTAGTTGTATAACCTGCTATGGAATGTGCCGGTAACCTGCTATTGAACATGGTAGATATAGTAGGCATAAGTGTTTAATGTTTATGCTGGCTAAGGTTAGTATTATACTTTCGAAAGGTTTTCTACACTATGCACTAATAATAATATCAAAAGGTTTTCGCATTTCAAACATGTTTGACTATCATAAGGAGAAATATCCTCCAATTCTGCATTTGCACGGTGTGTGCGGTAGGAGGCCTTATGGTAGTTTCGTTTTCCAAAAAAATTATGGATTTCTTTTAAATTCTTTGTTTTGCGTTTGATAAAGATAAACTTTTTTGTTTTCTCATACCAGTCCCATGACTGACTTGGAGTTTATTATTCCCTTCCTAAACTCTGGGTTCCCACAATTTTCCACACGGGCAGTCTAGAGTTGGGTTTTTCAGGTAATCAAATAGTAGATATAGAATCGATAGCCTTCGATCTTTGGAGTCTTTGGTTTGGCAATCGCATTCGGAATCACATTTGCTTAATTCAGCCTGATGGGGGTTCGAGCTAGCTTTGGATTGGAGCATTTGATATGGAGATGCAAATGTTGGAGTTCTCTCATAGAAGTTCAAGTTATGACATCATATACGGCTGTTGTTCCGCTGTTGGTATTTTTTATTCCGCTGTAGCATTGTATATTATGCTCTGATATATTTGGGTTATCAGTGTTGTATCATATTTGGATATTGTTTTCATTAGAGATATATGATATTATCTTTTTCTTCCGCTATGTTGTTATACTTAATGTGTTATAAGCTCCGGCGAACCAGATCTGAATCTGTGGCATTCAAGTACAAATGAAGTACGGGTGCCGATTTTCGAAGGTCGAGTCAGAGTCGTTTCATTTGGTATCAGAGCTGAAGGTTGAAATTTAGCTCAGGAGTATAACACATTAGGTAACTCATTAGAGATAGGGTGAAGTATACCATAGAATGAGTATATCCCTAAGATATCCATCTGAATGCCTTAGTAAATTCTCTTACTATTCACTGATAGTAAGTATGAGTGCAAGAAAAGGACGAGATAGGGGACAAGGGAATACCAATATAAATGGTCGATACCCTATAACAACAAGGAACAACTCTTTCTCTATCAATCTCTTTTGTTCATCATTTGATTTCAAATTCTCTGATGTCTTCATGGCAGCTACAAGAAGAAGCTTCGATGTGGTGATGGCCCTGCGAATCGTGTAGATATATTACTGTCTCATAGTCTCGTTATCAGCTTTTCGTTTTAAACTCTAATGAATTTGAAAATTTATTTGGAATAAATTGGTTAACAAATATAAGGCTAAATTTGAATTGTATCAATAAAACGATATCGGTTGAAACCAAATATGAAATTCTATTGTAATTTCATGTGTAGATCGAAGTCCGAAGAGGGACAAGTTGGTATATACTTTAGGATGTTCTGACCTAAGTTTGGAATCCATATCTAGTGTTTGAGAAATATGAAAGATTAAATCCATTTATCTATCGTTTGGGTCTCGATATATTCTACGAATGGTTAGTTATCCCTTCGAACTAACCAATGCCATTGCATATTCATAGACCGGAGGACCCGAGTATCTTGTGAAATATTGAATGAGTTTGTTCTCATAATTATTGGTGATATTCTGATTCGGTAAGCCAAGTGCAGAATGGATATCTTAATTTGATCTAGAAACTGTTTCTCTATCGTTATATATTCATCTTTTATTGGTCTCCCTACATGCAAATTTCGAGGAAGAAATTTTCTTAAGGGGGGAATCAATAACGATCCCCATTTTTGAGTCAATTTTTTTTGATAATTTATATAAATTTTTTGGATTAGATTATGGATTTATTTGAATTTTTCAAATTTAATAAGATACATACTTATTTATTTTAAAATTTGAATTTGAAAACTCAAAATAAATATTTTAAATAGAATTAGATTATAAATATAATTTTGATTTGGAAATTCAAAATGTATTGAAAATGAATTGGGTTTAAAAGTTATACTTTGAAAAATAATATGTATGATTATTTATTACATGTATAAATTGTGTTTTAATTCATTTTCTTTAAAAGTTATAAAAAGTATAAAATAAGAGGTAAGACGAGATCAATATTCTTTCTTTTTAAATTCTATACTTGAACTAAGTATAGTTAGTAAAAATAAAACATAAATACTCAAGTAAACAAGGGCTAAAACATAGTTTGTATGTAAACTAAGTAATTTATAATGAGGCAAGGGTTTAAACAAAGTTTTTAGTTTGTTTAAACAAGGGTTTAGACATAAAAATGCTCATATTTAACATGTGCAAGATAATAATAAAAGACCATTACAAGTGTTAGCTCAATTTTAATTTAAAATTACAAGTGGCAATTTTATTTTACTTTTAAAATTTAATTTTAAAACATAATGTTAACAAAAGAAGAAAACCAGGCCTCTCATTCTTTTTCATTCATTTTCAAATCTAAAACAGAAGCAAAACTCAAACCTGAAAAACAAACCAAAATGCAATGTAAACCTGAAGCTTCAAAAACTCTTTCATCTTCATATTCAAACCCTCTCAAATCTGAAAGCTTTCAAGCCTAAAATTCAAACCCAGAAAATAAGCTTGAGTTCGTTTCAAAATTCTAGAGCAAACATCAATCAAGCAAAGAAGAATCAAACTGAAATTGTAAGATTAAATTCAAATATCAAACCAGAGCAACGCAAAGTGGTTTAAAAGCAATCAAAAATAAAAGTGAAGTTTGAACAGCTTCAAGTATTCAAAGATTTCAACCTGGAAAAAGATTTGAGCAAGCAAGTTAAAAAGAAGAAAGAAAAAATCCTAGAAGCTTTAGAAACAAAACTGGAAATCGAGCAAAAACAAAATCAAGGCAAAACCAGATCAACCTGCAATCAAGTAAAAAAATCAGACCTCAAGCAAGATCAAATAAATGCAAAAGATCAAGCTTCAATGCAAAGCCTGGAAACAAATGAAATGCCAGTTCAAAGCAAGCCTGTCTTCTCTGCTTCCAAACGGCAGGTGAGCAAACTTGCCTTTGTTTTAATCTCTGATCTGAAATTGTGATGAATGTTGAAAGAACGTTGTAAATGTGTTTGTGTGCATGCAAATATGCATGTATATATGAAGAGTTGGGTGTGTGCATGTCTGTATTCACCTCTAATTGGAGGTTACAGGCATAAGTTCTTTCAAAAAAATTTATTAAATCTCTCAATCGTGTCAGAATTAACCTTTGACATTCAAATAAAAATTGTTTGTTTAAGTATAAAGATGATTATGAAAATAGTTCTAGAATTTTAAACTCAACAAATGATTTTAAAAATAATAATACAGTGAAAACTTAAAACTATGGCAAATTTGAGTATCGTGATTTTGAATTTTATTTGCATCATCCAAATTCATTTTGAAAATGATGATTTTTAAAATAAAAAGCATATTTTTTAGTTGCAAATTGAGATCGTATTGGTTGGATGAATGGAAAATGGATTTTTACAAAATTTCGATGACCGGCGAGCTAGGGTTCGTCGTGGTTCATGCTGGAGGTAGCGTGTGGGTAGAGGTGCCAAGGAAAAATGGTTGTAGATTTTCCTGATGGTTGGGGCGGCGATACTACGTGATGGTAGGGTTTAGGGATATGTTCGGGTGGATGTCGTTCTTGAGCAATTTTTATCATCGGCGTTGCATTCTGGTCGATCGCGCCAGGGGGAATAGGGGCAAGGTGACATAATGATGCCGTGGTTGGAAATTCATGGTCATCGGTGGCTCATATTGGTGAGGCGAGGCAATTTCCTGGTGATGGTTTAAGTTCGCGGAAGCGGTTGAGTTGTCGAATCTTGTTTTTGATATGATCACCAGAGATAGGTGGTCGGAATTGGTAAAGGAGATCGACGGTGATCCGTGGGTGATCGTGGTGGTGACCGGAGTTAGTCAGAGGGCTGGTGGACGTGCATGAAGCTTCTCTGTACATCAGCGTTTGTCTTTGAAGAAGAAGGAGGAGATGATGGGGAAGAGGCAGTTTCCTCGAAGTCGCACTAGTGAAAGCATGACGATAGCTCGAAGGAATCATCAGGTTCGTGTGTGGGTTTGGCACGGTTTTAAAATTTAAATTTAGAAACAAAGTTTAGAATAAGGTAGCAGGAGATAACTCGGGGACATACTCAAGAAAAACAGGGTTTGGCTCGGGTTAACACTCGAGATAGGTCTCGAGTCTGAATTTTTTGGCAATTTTTGGCAAAAACAGTTCTTTTGCTGATGATAAATGTATTTCTAAGTTTGAATTAGTCGAAAAGGTCTAAAAATAAATTATTTCGAGTTTATTAAGTTAAAAGTGTTTTAATTTTATATAAATTTTGGTTTTAAAGTTTATAAAATTTAATTTTTGTAATTAAATGAATGATTAAAGAAAAAAATGGTTTTATAATCCTTAATCTAACTTATAGATTTTAAGTTAATAAATATATTGATGACAGCCTATTTCCAAAGGATTATTAAATAAGATTTAAATGATAAAAAATAATAATAAAGATAAATGGCTACCTTTTAATTGATGAAATTTTAAATAATTAAAGAACTATTAACTAATGAAAGTGATTAAGGAAGAATTGATTAATGAAGGTGATTAAAGGATAATCAGAATTAAGAATAATTACTTAATTAAAGATTAATTAAGGTAAACTAATTAAATTGATTAAAGGCTCATTAATTTATAATTAAAAGATATTTACTTAATTAATTAAAGGGTAATTAATTACTTAAAGATAATTACTAAATTTAAAGTAATTAATTAATGGTTAAAGTTGATTAAGTGATTAAGGATAATCACTTATCGTAATTAATTAAATGATAATTAATTAAGGGTTAATCAATTAAGGTAATTAATTACGGGTTAATTAATTTGTATAATTGATTAAGGTTAATTAATTAATAATTAAAGGTTAATTAATAAATGATTTAACGGTTAATTAATATTAAAAAGGTTTATAATTAATTAATATTATTAATTAACCAAGATTAGTAGTTATTCATAAGTAATTAATGTTATTTAAATTAATCAGATGATTAAATAAATCTTAATTATGGATGTTTGGATTCAATTGAATGTTGAATTGTGTGATATCCCTGATATGTGATGCTTTGTGATACAAATTATTTTTGATTTGAGCTGTCATGAATGTAATTTATTTATCTGTGACGAATGTAATTTATTTATCTGTGATGAATTTATATTATTTATTTGTGAATCTGTGAATGGAAGATAAGCATTATAAATTATACCGCTTATCGATATTGTTATGGTTGAATCGTTGATGATTGATGATGTTGCACTATTGTGTAAAACCCCTGGACTACACCTTACACACACAAATATGGATTTCACGGGAAATCAGTTAAGTCACAGATAATTTGAATTTAATATTGTTTTATTCAGATAATGTAATGGTTTTAAAGTTGAATTTTGAATTCAAATAGTTTTGGAAATGGAATTGGATTAATATGAAAAGCTTTTAAAAAGGGATTTCAAAGATAAAAGTTATTTCAACTTGATAAAGTTTTGAAATTTAAATAATTTGATTTAAATTTGAATTCCGTATTTGAAATTGAATTCTATGTTTAGAAATTATGGTTTAAAAAGGTTATACAAGTTATAAATGTGTTTTTAGGGGTTTAAACCATATTAGTTTGGAAATTTGAATTTAACCCAAGTTTCATACTTGAAGGGCTTTAACATAAGCAAATATAATCGGATTTTTCCAAAATGAAAACTATTTGTTTTCAAATAATAATAGCTTTCATATAAGGAATGGATTTCCAATTTGTATTGAAATATTTCAAGTTTGAAATGAAATTGAAATAGTTTTGAAAGCTATGAATTAATCTTTGTGATAGATGATTGAACCTTGTTCTGAAATTTAAGAGAATCTTAAAGGTGTATCTTTTGTATAAAAGATTTGAAATGAAATTGTTTCGAAACCTATAAAAGGAATCTTTGTGAAATATTTGTGAAACTTTGTTTTCAAAAAAAATAGGATCTCAAATATAAATCTTTTGTTAAATATTGTAAATGAGTCTTTGTGAAAGATTAGTAAACTTTGTGAAGTGAATCTTTTTGTTAAAAGATTAAAATGGTAATTTGTTTAACCATTTGGAAGAAAAGTTTTGGGTAACAAGTTGTGACTTAACTGAGATCCCATTATCCATATAGTTTTGAAATATTACGCTCACTATTCGGTTTAGCCGGGAGAGGACTTTGTGTCATATAACCCATTCTGAATAGTGATACGATGAAATGGATAGCATTTGATGACCGGTGGTGAAGACCGGGTATCTTCGAGAACGATAGGATAACCTGTCGAATCACTCTGCACTGAGTTGCTCCGATATAGAGATCTCCATATGTGATGGGAAGTCCGATCGGGATTGTGGATACTCGGATTGCAAGGGCTTCTTCCTTTATTAGACGAAGTGCCTTCCGTTCGAACCCGGAACGGACTTGTATGGTTGTATGTCTGACATTACACTTTGAGATATAAAACTGATCTCTATCAAATACACTTCTGTTTGGTGGCGGAGAATTTATTCTCTTAGCTTAACACCCTTCTCTATGACATACGAGTTCAGAAATTATGTAGTTGATAATTATTAATGATATACTCCCAATTTGGTAGTGTGGCATGCTAAGTGCTGTTGTATATTGTTGATCATTTGTTGATCAAATCATGGCTTTTGTGTAAAGCATAATTTTGTGGACGAGAATGCATCAGGATCTCACACCCCGAAAATGGTCAAAACAGGAAAGATGCGGCGAGGTTATGAGGGTCGTTCCCTTTAGGGTGTGTCATTCCCTTTTGGAAAAGGGTGGTATCATGGTATGGATCCCAGATACTTAACTCATGTGGTCACTGCAAATCTATTACTTTGTGATTTCTTTGTGGTTGTCGGTGTAGAGGTACCTTGGATAAAGGTTGCAAACGACCGGGGGATGGCATGCTCGTGTAGCAGTTACCTAGTTACAGAGGTAACCCGACCTTGTGTTGGCAAAGAGCTGGTTAAGTTCTCGGGATATCCCTCCAGAGGCGTACATATGTGGCAGTAGGAAGTTCCTTAGCCTGACCATTTGTTGGAAATCCAAACAAAACAATACGAGCCTTGTACGGTTTTAGTTGTATAACCTGCCATGGAATGTGGCGGTAAACTGCTATAGAACATGGTAGCTATAGTAGGCATAAGTGCGAAATGTCTATGCTGGCTAAGTTAATATTATACTTTCGAAAGGTTTTCTACACTATGCACTAATAATAATATCAAAAGATTTTTGCATATCAAACATGTATGACTATCATAAGGAGAAATCTCCTCCAATTCTGCGTTTGCATGGTGTGTGCGGCCGAAGGCCTTATGGTAGTTTCATTTTCCAAAATGCATTGCAGATTTCTTTTAAATTCTTTGTTTTTCTTTTGATAAAGATTAACTATTTTCGTTTTCTCATACCATTCCCATGACTGACCTGGAGTTTATTGTTCCCTTCCTAAACTCTGAATGCCCATAATATTCCACACAGGCAGTCTAGAATTGGGTTTTTCAGGTAATCAAATGGTAGATATAGAGTCGATAGCCTTCGATATTTGGAGTCTTTGGTTTGGCAATCGCGTTCAAAATTGCATTTTCTTAATTCAGCTTGATGGGGTTTCGAGCTAGCTTTGGATTGAAGCATTTGATATGGGGATGCAAATGTTGGAGTTCTCCCTTAGAAGTTTAAGTTATGATATCATATACAGCTATTGTTCCACTGCTGGTGTTTTGTATTCCGATGTAGCATTGTATATTGTGCTCTGATATATTTGGGTGACCAGTATTGTATCATATTTGTATATTGTATTCATTGGAGATATATGATATTATCTTTTTCTTCCGCTATGTTGTTATACTTAACGTGTTATAAGGTCCGACGAATCAGATCCGACGTTTGAATCTACGGCATTCGAGTACAAGTGAAGTATGGGTGCCGATTTTCGAAGGTCGAGTCAGGGTCGTTTCACTAATGATTCAAATTGAGTGTGTTTTATCATGCTAGTTTTCCAGATTGACTCAGGTATGATTTTATTATAATACTCGGGTTAGACCAAGTATTACAGATTCATGTTAGAATGCTATGGAGCTCAAGAGACCAGATGGAGGAGTTCGGACGTATATCATGTGCTTGGTTATTTCCTCCGTTTGAGTTATGTACATCAAAACAAGTTATTATATGTGTCTAGATTGATGTATTAATTATTGTACTCCGATGATTGTAAATATAAAATAGTTACGGGTTCTCTTGTAAATAAATCTATTATTGTATATTATATTTTATTCCATTGCGTTTGTGAGATTCTATGACGTTGTTCTATTTTCTTCTACCTTTTTCTTCTTCACCCCTAACAATCCACATTTTTGTTCAATTTGAGTTGACAAGTGTAGATTTTTTGTCAGCTTAGACTGTACGAAAAAGTGCATCATTACATCATCTCTATAGAACAGCTAAGCATTTTAACTCCATAGATATATCAATAATTTGAATTTCGTATGCAGAAAGAGTCAAAGACGGTCGCCTTTTTGGTACATTCTCGTGGTCAATTCTATATAGTAGTGGGGCCTAATATCCATTTTATGCAAGATATAAATGGCTCGGGTTAACATGAGTGCATTAAGCATATGCTAGTAACCACCAATCAGTAAAAGTGAATGTTACTTAATTGTAAAACAAAAATGGATAAAAATTTAAAATTACATGTGTTTTTTATACAAGAATACAAAAGTACAAGGTTACTATTGTAAATGTAACCTAAACTTAACATTTCCAACTACAAAAAATGAAGTGCAATGGTAAAAGCACTATAGTTAGTACTTCTTAACACTAGGATAATTTTAGTACAAAATACATTCTTATTAGTAAAATCATTTATATTATTTCACTTAGATGAAAATCATTATTCGACAATAAATCACTATAAGGACTACTCATTGACAATTGAAAAATCATCATGCAGTGATTTACATTCGTAGTTTCTCAATCAAGATGGATATAAACTGCACATCATCAATAAATTGTCGTAAATGTGGTAATAGCTGCAAAATTGGTATTAAAAAGTGCAATATCAGATTTTGAAGGTGTTATTTAAATAACATTATTAATCATAGGAAATTGTGGTGTTACCTAGCAGCACACAAGATGAATTAATGCGCACATAGATCATTGAACATTTGTAAAACACTGTCTATAAGTTTCAAATTAAACATCGCTCTCATAAAAAAACAAGGTTAAAAATATAACATTATTTTTAGTTTCAACTAAAACACAAGTATCTGCCCATTCAAAAAATGCCAAAAAAGATTTGGTCATAAAAACAAGGATATGGAATTAAATTCAGATTTAATTTTAGAAAAATAATGAAAAAGTAAAAACTCTATCAAAAATAAATTTAAGGCAAAATTTTCATCCTTAGAATTGTAAAAACTATGTTTTAGATCCCTCATGACTTTCATGTATATATATAAGTAGAAAAAGAAAGTGAATTGAGGCATTGCATATGGTTTGAGATCCCTTGGGGAGGACTCATCGTATCAATCATCTCTTGCTTCTAGAACGTATGTATTCGAGATCCCCGAGTAAGACTTCTATATATAGTTCGCTTACTTTGAAGTGAGTAATTATTTGGTAAAAGAAGTTTTAATTAATAAAAGAATTATTTAAATAAAAAGAGGTTTGGAAGTCGCGTACGTGATCTAAGCATGCTTTGTGTATTTATTTGTCTACGGATAATATTTAGTCATGTACTTAACACCATAGACTTGTTATATCTGGGAGAGTTAAGAATGATGATTTGAGTAGGGTATAGATGCAATAGTGTTATAACCTACTGGATTTCACTCTTCACCGAGGGATAGTGTTGGGAATGACATGGCAGATGATAATAAAAATACTAGAACATATAGTGAATGGCATGACTGACGACATTCAAAGCGAGACTAGTGACTTACTATGCAATGCTACTTTTGTATTTTTCCTTCAATTTTCCCATTGATAAGTCATGAGACCATATATTTATCAGAAATTGTCACTAATAATTCAACTGTAGTTTATGGGAATCGGGATATTTAGTGTCAAAACCATTGCAAAATATATCATTGAAATGTGAATATCATGCATGGCTTGATTGCAATCTTATATTCCACAACAAAGATTGCTCTGAAAACTTTTGGAATCAACACCACTTCATAACTGCATATTACTTGGCAAAGATCACCATCAACAATAGCAACATTTACATGAAAATAAATATACCAGCAAAAGATATCTTTAGAACTAAAACTTAAAGAGTTGAGATTTGCAAAGTGAAAGGAGACTTACTCGGCTACAAAATTATTGTATAATGGCCCAGATCCCTAATCGTTGTGCTATCAAAAATAGAAAACTTATGAATTTATATACTTAGCGAGCAAAATTGATCCTTACCAAGTTGTTATTATTATTTTTCCTTTAGTCGATGGAATTATGAGTTCTACTTATAAAAGAAAATAGCACGACTACAGGACCCATGCATTATTTCTGGGAATAACAAGTAATCAAGGTTTGAATCCAGGTCGCATGATGTGACATAACGCCATATAAATGGAAGTAATAACGTTACTAACCATCTGATATGTTCGTTTCATTCTTCCTCATGCTTTTGGACTAAGCAAATGAGCTGTGCGTCCATATGTCACTGTACCAGCTATAGATCACTTTAAAATAAAATAAAAATATAACGACAAAGTCTTCACCGTTATAATTTATATTTTAAGGCCAAAAACTTTGTCGTTATAATAGATTTTGCCATTATAATTTATATTTCAAGGCTAAAAGACTTAGCGTTATAATATTTTATAATATTATAACGACCAACTCTTTGCCGCTATAAAAATCATTTCCTTGTTCAGTTCACCAACCATGAAATCACTTCAAACCAGCCATGGGAAAGTGAGCAAGCCATATCTATTTACACAATGGCTAGTTTTTAAGTGAACAAGTCATTGGTTATTATACTCTAAAAGTCTATTAAAGGCAGTGAAATTGAATATGCAAAAAATATTGAGTTGCAATTGATTCTAACTAGTTAATGTTAAATCAATAAAGAAACTAACCGATATAGATGGAATAAAGGCAAATAAAAAGGAAAGTATGTATGGAAAAGGTGCACTTCACCTCCATCATGTTTTTCATGGGAAGAAATATCGGATGGAACCTACAAAAAGAACTAGAATTCCTTTTTGTTAAAGAACTCAACCAATAATTTATCATGTAACACTAGCCATATTTCTAACTAATATATATAATAATATCAAACTAACCAAAAAATTGATAATAGAAACATATGTATGTATATATACGCGCATACTAAAATAACTCAAGGATGAACGAAACCCAATTTTAGGGTTAAGGAGCACAATCAAATAGTTTATAAGTAACAATATTTATACATAATATTTAATGCTCATTATAGTCTCCTATACAATATGTATTAAATAATTTTTTTGAGTAATATGCATGAAAAAGTTTACATCCAAGATAAGCAGTCTATGCTCTATTATTACTCATCAATGGAGTAGTTAGAAACAGAAAATCAACAAAACGGTTAAAAGTAAGCAATAAAAATATATGCATGAATGAAGAATTAATAGCATTCAACCTTAAGTAAGGTCGCTTCCTTAAAACACATTGAAGAATCTATAGATGATTTATACAATGTGTGATAGTAATAATTGCATAATGAATTAATATAAGTATTAAACATAGACTATCGGGTTTAAAAAGTGTAACAACCCACCTCTTCGGCCCTTGAAAGTCGATACTAGTACATCCATGGTATTGACATGTCGAGCATCCAAGTGGCGAATAGACATCCTGTTGGGGGAAAACAAAAGAAGAAGGAAGATTGAATCTCACAGAAACATGACTAATGATATGTAACACTAAACAAATCTTTACAAAAAGAAGGGTACTTTGATATACGTATATAAATCAGAGTACAACACTAATCCGTCATTAGCCTGGAAAGTTACAACAATCTGTCCTCACAATCGCTGATAAGTACAATATGAACAAAAAATGAAAGAAAATAGAAAATAGGGAAGTACATCTTGGCAGCATCCAGCTCGTCTCCTGAAAGCTCCAAAGTGTCCAGCTAATATCTGAAAAATATGCTTACGCTGATTCGAGCATTATAAGAAAACAACGCCTAGCTCAGCATCTGGAACACAATCAAATGAATTACTTAATGTTATGGAAACATTTCAAAAATAAATGTATCTCGTAAGACCACTTTGCACATAAACATGCTCGTAAACACGGACAGGTTTTTAACTGAAATCATTTTTATAGAAAATGTGATATTATCATAGTGTCTAAGGGGAAACATAAATATAGAAAATAGCTGAAATGCTCGCACTCACATTTAAACATAGTTGGTGACAACTAAATCCGTAAAGACACGTAGTGGAGATTAGATTTCCATCAATGACAGGGCTACTTGGGTAGCGTCCATCACAGTGCACCTCCAGATAAAATGTACTGAGATCAATAAGAACTTCTAGCACCTCTGCTACACAAAGCTGACTACCCCTTTAACATGACATACTGGATTACATCATCCTCGGACCAGGGCTCCAAACAACATGCACCTGCCATGGGTTTACTCTCTCACACATACCAACAATTATAAATATCAACTCTAGATCGAGGAATGGTGCTCCTGATGGCAGTGAACCACATCGCTCGGCTACATATCCCTATTTTAGTCATTACCGGGTGTAAGACTTTTGAGGTCATGATTACTTTTTCCTATCTTAGCAATTCTCACTTAGAATGCTAACATTGCCTTCCAGGCACAATGCAATGCTAGCATTGGTTCATACAAGTTGTTTAGGATATGATCAAACCGAAAGCACTACTTTAACTACATCCATTTTGGAATCACCCTCAGGATTAGTAGCAAGTAGCCCATGCACTTCAAAGACCTCCGCCTTTAATTCCATTATATTCAAGATGCTTCCATTCAAACGTCGGAGTTGGTTCGAAGTGGTTTTCGGATAATTCATGTTTATCTGAGCCCAATCATCTCAAACCAACATTTGATAGTTTTGGCAAACTCAACTCCGATTCTTTTGGAAATGCATAAGCAATACATAAGAGCAAGGATCACCTTCTAATTGTTTAATTGGACAGATTTCCTTATCATTAATTTGTCCTAGAAGAACACACGAGTTCATATGTACAATACTGCATCCTCGAGGATAGCTGTACCATATAATTCTCATATTTTCTCCCAGATATTTTCAAAGTTAAAAATCAGTCTAGATTTGAGAGTCAATTTTTTAATTATCAAATAAAAAACATTCAAACATAGATTCAATTCCATATGGGATCCACCATGATTCAATTCCATATGGGATCCACCATGCCTCTATTAATTAATCTTTCATTAATTAAAATCTATTTTAATTATTTTATTTAAAATACCATCACAAAAGATATATTCACAAACCCTTTATACTCTTTCAAATATTGGGAAAAGCATTCATATGCTTATCTCACTAGTATAAGTGTATTATGGACATAATACTTTCAATTCTTGGAAAATACATCCATATTCTTACTCAAGGGTATAATTGTATATATTAAAACTTAAGGAAGATTTCCTCTTTTCCAAATTCATATTTTAAATGGGCCAAAAAAATAGTATTTAAAGTATTTCTTGCTATAAACCAAACCACTATCCTTCGGTGTTAATTATGGAAAGAATGTTTCCATATCACCATAATTAAGAGGGATTAATTATCAAAATAAAATCTCATATCTGTTTATAAAATTCCTTTTTTATGAGCCCATTTGATATTTACAAATACTTTTTTATAAATCTCCAAATTAAATTTAAAACTTCCTTATAAAAATCTAAAATGATTGTAAACTCATTTACAAAATATCACTTTAAAATCTTGATCTTTTTAGTAAATCCTTTTTACTAAGTATAATCCTTTTATAAAACAACTTATCCTTTATAAACACCCTTACTCAATTAAATAATTACCTTTAAATATCATAATTAAATAATTAATAAACTCGAAACCCTTATTTTAAAGTAAGTATTAGCTTTAAACATCGTTAACCAAATTATAAATTAACTTTAAACCTTCCTTGGAAATATAATTAACCAACTTACTCTAAAACATTTCCAATGAAATAGTTAATTAATTAACTTTAAGACATCTTTTATACTTATATAAACACTTAACCTCAAATTGTTACTAAAATTGGAGTTAATTTAAAACCAAAAATTACATTCAGAAAGAGGCTTAATGACCACAGTGGTACGAAATCAAGTTACCATTTTCTTAAATTGTACCTTTCAAGTCGCATGATAGGTATCTACATAAACCAACACATATGTAAATCAAATCAATTAGTAATCACCAACTAAACCATCACTTATCCAATATAAATTAACTGGCATACAATTCAATGTCCAAATCAATATATAAGTAGAATGGAAATTCTTTATGCCCAATGGATGCCCAAATAATCTATTTAATTTAATTATAGAAGAATGCAGATTAATTCTGCTAAATAGATGTCGAAGTTTAGTATAACTCATCCATATTTGTTTGGCTATTAATGGCTTAGACAAAAGAGCACTTGTTTAGAATCAATTTTCTAATCCAAGAAGTTGCCTTAAAACAGAACTAATAGAGTTTGAGATAAACCTTTATTTAATAATAGTTAAGTCTTAATTTAATTAAAAATTAAATCATAATTAACACTAAATTAAATCTTAATTAGACTTAATTAAACCTTAATTGAATCTAAATTAATAAATTAAACCCTACTTAATTAGTAATTAATTTATAATTAGACCCTAATTAAATAATAATTAATTAAATAATAATTAATTAAATAATTAAAATTAATTAAATAAACATTAATACTCAATTAATGATTTGTTAAAACTCTCTTAATTAATTATAATTAACTTAATTAATAATTAAGTACTCTTTACCTTTACTTACTAATTATCCACTACTTATATTTAATTAACTATTAATTAAATAAATATTACACTCATACTTTATTAAATAATAATTATCTATTATACTTAACTAGTGATTTGAATATGTTTTTAAAAAAATCTAAGAAGGAAATATTTTAAATTTAAAAAAGCATTTGGTTTTTCGAACTACATCCATAACGGCTATCGCTATGGATGTCACAACTCAAAATTAGTTTCTGAGTTAACATTCCAACTTCAACTCTTAAAAACTATACTTAATAAAATTTAGTAAGAGGTTTTGAAAACTATAATGAATTTGAAACTTTGAAATCCTTTTAGAAAATTAAATTAGCAAACATGATTTAGTTTCCAAGAGATCTCAAGTCACTTTACAAATCAAAATGCTAACTTTCGTAGGAATTTCAACAATCAAGTAAGAGCACAACTTATATATCCATGCCATAACACCATACATTAATAAATATCATAACTTTAACGTCAACTCACAACCAAACTACAATTTCAAGTTCATAACCAAGTAATACATACAATTCCATACATTAGCAACACCAAAAACACACACACACATACACATATTCAACCAAGAGCATCGTAATAACAAGCAGCATAAAAGTTTAAGGTTTTCAAATTAAAAGGTGAGTTTACTCACCAAAGCTAAGAAAGAAAACCAATTACCACTAGAAATTTGAAATTAATGGCCTTAGATTTTGGTATATCTTTTAGAAAAAGGTATTTTTTGCCTAGGGTTTTTGAAAATAGGCTTGACTCAGGAGTGCATGGGCTTGATTTTGAAAGAAGAAGAGATGTAGGAGGAAGAACAAGAATTTAAATAAGTTTTAAAGGATTAAAAAGGAAAAAGTTTTGATTTATAAACTTTAAAAAAAATTATGGATGCCATTAACATGTTTTTAGAACCTTGGAAAAATGAAGTTTGAAAAGGTGAGAAGTGAATGGGAAAATGAAAGAGAGAAAAAATGAAAAAGGTTCTATAAAAAATGGAATATTCAAATTACCAAAAATCCCTTAATTAAAATGCCCTCCACCCATTTAATCCTACATCACCACCTTCTCCTCATCCTTCCTTCCACATGCAATAACCAAGAGCCCCTTATTATTCAACATGTCAAGTCTTCCATGTACCATGATATGAAATGTTAATGTGACATTACATGCTTTATATCTTATTTTAATTTCAAATTTGAAAAACGGTCACATCTCTCCTTTTACTTAAGTAAACTTATCTTTAACCATATTATATTGCTAACTATATTTATGTATTTAATATATCTATGTGTATAAGTTAACTAAAATGTTTACAACCATTTCGACAACTTTTAAACGATGAAAAATAGAAAATTCAAAAAACAATTTCTGGTCACATTTTCTATTTTTCTTCGAACTAATTACTTTTGTAAAAACATTTTGAAAACCATTTCACCATCACTGGTTATTATTTAAAAAGATTTTTTAGATAATAAAATCCATTCATAAATTATTTAAAAATATATTAAATATTTACATTTAAAGTGATTAAATTTCGGGTCATTACATTCTTCCACCTTTAAAAAAATTTCAACCTTGAAATTTCATCATATGAGTACCCACAATTATTCATAAGTCCACATGATGTTCACAGATCATCCATATGCAAAATCTTGTTCGATCTCTACTTGAATACATAACCTCTCTTTCAAACTAGTATCACTCACCCGATTTTTTGGTGCTGACACCAATCAGGCTTCTTGATTAGAAACCTCTATTCTCCTTACATAGCTATATACTATGATAGAAAACTTTGGTTCATTATCAATAACCCTTACCAAGTGTTTTCCATCAAAAATTGAGTGATATATCCTTATTTGGAACGATGTGAAACCCTTTAAAGTCATGTGCTCGAATCTTGGATCAAAGACTATAGAAAAATGGGAAACAATCTACGTTTAACTGACGCACTTATATTATCAATTTTCATTAATACTAAGTCTATTTCTGTTAAAATTATTTATGAAAAATTCATCAATATAAACTTAAGTTCAACTTGTATAGTACCCTGCTACATCCTAAGAGTATATACCATTATTTGGTTCAAACCTTTTCCATTTTGATTAGTAAGTAAACTCAAAATCCAAATACCTAGTTTTATTCCAAAATCACTTTTGATATAAATTTATATGTGTAACCAAAGAAAATACATACATATAGCTCGATTAACCCCAAAATGATTCTAAGGAACTGGGTACTACCAAATTGTACTGTATATTCCTTAACAAAGAAGGGTAATACTTAAGAGAAGTGCTTACCATCCGAACACATATCTTTCCCATTTTTAGTTATTTTTGGGCTATTCAAACTAGTTAACATAAAAATATTTCTTCATTTCAAACTACCCCTTTAAATAATAGTTTACAATTTTCCAAACAAATAGTTTAACAAAATGTCTATATCCATATTGCTTTGGGTTCATTCGAATTCGAACTTGTTTCGATTGTGCAATGGTAAAGTTGATAATTTACTAAGTGCGCTGCAAGCGAACATCCGACCGTCACTTAGAAGATTATTCCAATTATCACAAAAGAGATTAAGACTCATTTTTGGAACCAATTCAAAGAAAATAATCCTTACTTAAAAATTTCCTTTCTGAAATATTTATACCTAAAAGTATTTTCAAGTAAAATATTACTACGTTTTTCCATAAAACATTTGAAATCTTCTTCAAGATTCTAGGATTTGAATCCATAAAACTTTTTATTTGTAAAACACATTCCTTTATTGTAATACAAAATTATGTGAAATCTATCCTTTATAAATAAAATCATTTCTCAAATAATTATTCTAAGATATTCTAACTTTTTGTAAACATCTTTTATAAAAATCCAATCTTAATCCATCATTAACATTGAACGTCTTATAGTCAAATTGTGAAACTTAATTCACAAGGTGTTCATTTCAATATTTCACCCAATTTCTATTTTCCCAACCCTTATTTACAAAAGGAAAATTTCTTATAAAACACCCAATAATAGTCACTGCTCAAATGGGCGAGCATAACTAAAAAAATGATAATAATTGAATGTTATCATTTCCTAACAAACAAGCACCTTAAAAATACTATACTATTTTTGAAAATCATTCTTGTATATTTAAAATATATTTCTAGGTAAAATTATTTTGATTTACCTATTTTAAAACAATACTATGTTTGTTGGCATTGTTCAGGTGCTTAGGAATTCCTATCGATGACATGGACTAGTCAAATCGACCAGAACCACATACTACTCAACTGATCAACCAACACAATATAAAACATTTTTATATCACTAAAAAATATGTGCTCTAAAATATATACACTCAAACTCATTTAAGGTATCACTTAGCCTATCCTACCGAGTTTACCCATAGGGCTAAGGTTCTCGCTTAACCTTCAGCTCTAATACCAATTGTAACAACCTGCCTCTTCGACCCATAGAAGTCAACACTAAAAGGTCCACGGTATTAACGAGACAAGCCTCCAAGTGCCAAAAATATAGCTTGTTTGGGAAAAAGAAAAGAAGAAGAAAGACAAAATCTTACAATAATGCAACGAGTAATAAATAATACTAAACAAGCCTTTACAAAAAGAAAGATACTACAATATACATACATAAATCATAGTGCAAACTAACCCATCATACACCTGGACAGTTATACTGATAAGTCCTTATAATCGATTATAACTACAACAAGAATAAATAGCGGAAGATAAAAGAAAATACGGAAGTATGACTTGGCGCATCCAGCTCATCTCCTGAAAGCTCCAAAGTGTTCATCTAATATCTAGAAAATGTGCTTGAGATGACCGGAGCATTAAAAGAAACAACGCCAGGGTTAGTCTGGTAAAAACAATGTGAGAACCATAATCAAATGGATTGCTTAATGTTATGGAAACCATTTAGAAATAAAGGTATCTCATAAGACCGCGTCACACATAAATACAGATGGGTTTTACCTTATGGTAACCAAATCATTTTATATAAAATCTGGCGATATTATCATGGTTTCTATGGGGAATAATAAATATAGAAAATAGCTAAAATGCTTTTATATCACATTTCAACATAGTTGCGCACAACTAAGTCCGTAAAGGCAAGGATTGGATTTCCATCAAAGGCTGGTTTACTGGGGTAGCGTCCGTCATGGTACACCTCTAGACAAAATGTACTGAGGTCAACAAGAATTTCTTGCACCTCTGCTACATAGAGCCGGTTGCCCTTTAACATGGCATACCAGATTATATCATCCCCCGGACCAAAGCTCCAAACAATATGATCATCCATGGCCCCACTCTCGCACACATACCAAAAACTATCAATATCAGCCTTAGATTGAGTAATGATGTTCTAATGGTAGCGAACCACATAGCTCTGCTGCATATCCCATGTTTTAGTCATCACAAGATTGTTGGGCTTGTGAGGTCACGACTACCTTTTCCTATCTTAGCAATTCCCATTTAGAAAACTTGTAACGACCTAGAATCTTGGGTATTTGAAATTGCAATATTTAATTGAATTTTAGATATTTTGGTGTTAATTTTTAACTTAAATGTCAAATACAACCATTTATTGGTTAATTTTATTATTGAATTTAGTAATTGAAAATTGGGTAAAATATTGAATCTTGTGTTTTAAGCTAGTTAAAAATAATTTAAAGGCTTATAAAATTTATATTAATAATTTTGAAGATAATGAGACTTTTAAATTAAATTTAAAGAGTGATTTGTTCATTTTTTAAAATATATCGTTTAAATTGGAATTTAAAAATAGCCTTTCGAGGCATAGTCTTGGAATTCGATGAAACCAGTTCCATTGGATCCGTAATAGTTTATTATTATCGAATTTCAAATTTTATAATGTTTGCAATTATCGTGTGGTTATAAGGGTTAGAAATGCACTGAAATTTATATCGAGAATTCAATACAATAATTGGGTCCAAAAAGCTATCTTCTCCATACGATCGAATTAGGAGTCGAAACCTTTTCCATTGCGTTCGTAATAGGGGTATAACATTAGAAACACCTAGCAGTATGCCTCGGTAGGTGATCAAGATTTTAAGTTACGAATTCGAGATGATTTAAATTTAAATAATGTTTATAAAATTGATTTGACAAATAAATTCACATCAGAACCTTTTCCTTTCTCTTCAGTCGCTATCACTTACTATTCAAAACACATTACCCTCCTTATCAAATCACGTCTCCTCTTTTTATATGGCATAGCCTAACACTGTTTGAATATGGAAAAAAATTAAAATTTTGAAATTAAATTTCTTCTAATCCACTCAACTAAAAATTTCAGAACCACTTCTTAAATTCAAGCTTGAACATGAGCTTCAAATGGGTATTTACTTTGTGGGATGCGACATTGATTTGGCGACCGACTGGGTCGGGTTCGAAAACTAGGGTTTTAGGTTGTTGGAGTATGGGTCGTCGCTGGCTCGTTTGGAGGCCATATATGGGTTCGTAGTGAAGATGGAACCTTAGTGAAAATTATGGAGGGTCCGATCGACTTGGGTTGCTCACAACATTGTCGTGGTCGAGGACCTCATGCGAGTAGGTTGCGTTTCATGTTGGTGAGTCGGAAGTAGCGATGGGGTGTGCAATCACGAGAGGAAGGCAAGGCGGAATTGTGGGTGGTCGCAGATCATTCGACAGTGGTGTTTTCCGTTCATGCACATGCATGATCTGGGTTGGGTGTACATTTTGGGCGAGGGAAGTGAAAGGGGGAAGAAGATAGTGGTAGTTTTGGGTCATAATGGCATGGGCTTTCATTTATAAAGAGAGAAAAAATAAAAGAAAAGAAAAGAAAAGAAAAAAAAGAAAGGGGACTGTGTGAGAAAATGAAACCGAAGGGAGGAGAAGAAGCAGGACGGGTTTGTGGTAGGTAATATGTTTTGTTTTTTTTTGGAAATTGAATTTATGTTTTAATTTAAACATTGACGAACTAAAAGAATTCATAACTCTCACATGCGAGGTCCATTTTGGACGAGACTTGTTGTGTTGCGATCATGATGACGAGAGCTTTGAAATGAAACTAGTTTCGACAGATTTAGAGACCGTCAAAATTTAGGCTAAAATCAAGCATCGTCCAGTTTTAGTGCCAACTGAAACGTCCCAGCAATGGTTAAAAAAAATCAAGTGTGAGTTAATCTCACTCAATTTTGTATTACAACAATTAATTTTAAATAGTTAAAATTAGTTATTGGTTGATTGCTGATTTTAATAATTATTATAAGTTGAATGCGGTATTATATATAGTGTATATATATTGGAGTGATTAATATTCCCTCAGATATATAGCGGATGAGACCCTATGCGCCCCACATAATAGAGGATGACCCTATATACCGTGATACCCCCCGCCCCGAAGTGGGTTGGTATTTTTATATTGTATTAACATCTGTGGATGCAGGGAAATAGGTTGGAGGGATCCAACTGATTCCTCAAAAATGTTGAATTAAATTTTATATATATTGTTATGTGATCTGTTTGAATATTCTGTGATAGATTATAGTGGAATTTGGATTTATTAGATTCTACGGTATTGCTGATTAGATTTTTGGTATTTTTTAGTACCAATGATAGATGTTTAAAATTAGGAAAGAAATTGAAAAGAGAATTCAAAGTAAAGATATTTATAGTGAAATTTGGGATTTATTTACAGAAACGAATATTGGGTAGCTTGATTTCAAAATTTTGACTTGATAATTTTGAAATAAGGAAAAATAGGTATTTTGGAAATAAGTTAAATTAAAATGGTTTTAAATAATAGAACTTAAGCAATATTGTTTACAAAAACTTTTCAAGTTTCCAAAAATGGCAGCTCCCGCCCATCCCTTATCCCATGCCCCGTCCTTTCAAACCATTCCTCCCTCTTCTTCAACTGTTTTCCCACCTCCTTCCCGTGCAGCACCCTTGCCGAACTCTCCTCTTACCTTACCTCCACCAGTTCCTCCACCTCTTAGGCCGATTCCATCATCTGACCCTTCTTCCTCTTCCTGGTCCTCTTTATTCAAATCCAAGCCACGCAATGCTGGCCAGTATTCCCCGGTGGATATTCCTCTTGAGTACAATGGTCCTGCACTTGTCCCTTTAAGTGCTGTTATTCAAGCAGGCAATGTTGTATGGGGTGGCTGGTTGGTTGGATTCTTTCTTGATAAACCACTTTCCTACCTATCTGTGATCAATCATCTGAAGAAATTATGGAAGCTGAAAGGAGAAATATCAGTTAAATCTGATGGAAACTTGTTCCTTTTCCATCTGTCTTGTGCTGAAGACAAAAGGAGAATTGTTGAATCGAACCCTATATTCATCAGGAACAAGATTTTCATTGTGAAGGCATGGGATCCATCTTTAGAAACAGCTGCAGTACGATCAAATATGACCCTGTTTGGTTAAAATTAACCAATATTCCAATTTTTGCCTGGTCACTTTTAGGCATTAACTGGCTTGCCTCGAGAATTGGAAGGCAATGCTTGGTGGATGTTTCGCCGGATGTTGATTTGGTAGATGAGTTTCCTGTACAACTGCTCGATGGTTCTACACAAATGGTGCGGGTGAGCTACCTATGGAGACCTAAAATATGCACAGTATGCAAAGAATTTGGCTATTTCACTAACAACTGCTTGATGCAATTTGGGGATAGTGGGAGGAATGATGTTGACTTGGTATCATTGGAGAAGAAACAAGAAGGGAAAGATAAAAAAATTAGGGTGGGAAAACAAATAATGAATAACAAACAGGCCTGGAGGAAAGTTCCCTTAAGAAAAGCTAAATTGGTGGAAAGAAAATCACAGATAATGTCAGATCTCATGGAGAATGGTGTGTTTGCAGGGAACTAACAGCAGTTCAACAACATGTCATGAATGGGAAAAATGAAGCGAAGAGTGGTAATGAAATTAATGAGGAAGTTGGAATAGTTGATAATCATCAGCAGTGTATTCTGTCATACAATAAATTTGATGTCCTAAATAATACGAATGATGCTATTAGGATGGAGAATGAAAAAAATATTGAAGATGATGATGATGTGGAGGATGAAATTGTGGTTGAGGGAATCATTTCAAATATAGAATGCATGAATGATAAGCAAAATGGAAATGAGCATTTATAATGTACAATTGAGGATACACTAGTAATGCAGTGTCAAACAGAAGTTATTGCAAATAAGATAATGCTTGAATCTGATAAGCAGCTGTTGCATGGTATCCAAATTGATCTTAATATCCAAATGCATGCCCAAAGACTAGATAATGCACATTCCTTCCAAACTTCATTTGCCTCAGTGCAACCAAAACCCAATCCCCCTCTGGATCCTAATTTTGATGAATTATTCTATGCTCTGTTGCAACAATAGATTTCTGACCTAATCTACTCCGACCATCAATAATCTCTCTCTACCTTTTCTTCTGTCCCTTCTCCTTCAGCTCCTAAAGACAAATCTCCATCTCTACAACCTTATGTCTTTTTAGGATCAATTCCAGGTTCGATATCTCCACCACCTTCTCCAAAAGAACCATATGCTGACAACAGTGTCTCTGCCAAGAATGATAAATTCAAGAAGAAAATAAAGCAAAAGAATCACAGATCAGATAAATCCAGAACCGAGTCTTCGATTACGAGGAGCAATGAAAGAAGCAGCTCTCCTCTCTCTAGTTTAATCCATGTTACACAATTTTGGTGCTTGGAATATTAGAGGATCCCATAACCTCCTCAAACTCGATCAAGTTAAGCATTTAATTGCCTCTCATCAGCTATCAATCTTTGCTATCCTTGAAACTAAGTTGAATCTTCCCTTAACTAAAACTGCTGCAAAGTACATAAACCCTACGCAGTCCCTTACTCACAATCTTCCTAAGGCGAGCTATGGTCGCATCATGGTGCTTCACAATCCAACTGAGCTTTCACTTGAACTCCTACTTGCTACGCCTCAAATAATGCATTTTCACGCTTAGTACAATAATTCCACCTCCTCTTTTTACATTTCTTTTGTTTATGCTTCTAACTCTGCTCCCATAAGACAATCTCTCTTCAATCTGATTCCTGCTCTCAGGCAGGAAACCCATCCTTGGGTAATCGTTGGTCATTTCAACAGTTGCTTTAACTTGTTCGACAAGCATGGAGGCCATCCTCTCATGCTAAGGGATATTCAGCCTTTGAATGCTGCTGTTTCTAATTCATCTTTAATTCCTATTCCCAAATCTGGTGCTATCTTCTCTTGGAACAATCGGTCTAGGAGAGGAATCCGAACTTTTTGTAACATTGATCATTCCTTTATCAACTTCAAAGCCGTTTCCATTTGGCCCAATATATCCACCTTCCTTCCCCATCCTGTTCTTTCAGACCATTCCCCCCTCATCGTTTCCACCGGGATGTTGCCTCAGGGAATTAAAAGAGGTTTCAAATTTTATAACTCCTGGGTTAATGATCCAAAGTTCATTTCGATCATTCAGTCTGCTTGGATGAATAATATTTTTGGAAATCCTATGTATATTTTTTGCAGAAATCTCAGGGCAGCAAAAGAAGCATTAAGGACATGGGCAAGGCACAAGTTTGGCAATGGCGATCTTAAATCTGCCTTCCTCATGGAGCAGTTGAAAGAAGCAGAGAAATTGATGATGGCCAATCCTGGCAGTGTTGACCTAGCTGAAAAAGAATCTGCTCTTTTCAATGAGCTCAATAAGGCTCTGGAAACTGAAAGTGATATGAAGAGGCAACAACTTCGAATCAAGTAGGTTGCTGTTGGGGACAGGAATACTTCTTTCTTTCATGCCTTGCTTAAGGTAAAGCATTCAAAAAATAACATCAATTCCATATATGATGAAGAAGGAATCTTGCACACATCCCTTGAGAGGGTTGACAATGCATTTCTGAAGTACTACACTGCCCTGTTTGGAAAGTACAATAATTTCAACCCTGGGCTGGACCAACTCTCTAATATAAATCTTCCAAGAGTAAATAATGATGAAGCTTTAAAGCTGGTGGAAAAAGTGACTAATGAAGAAATTAAGAAAACCCTTTTTGCTATGAATAAGAGCTCGTGTGGAGGTCCTGATGGCTTCAATGTGGTTTTCTTCACTTCTAGTTGGGATATAGTTTGTGGCGATTTCTGCAAAGGGTGAACAACTTCTTCGATAAATTTAAGCTCCTCAAATCTGTTAATGCTACGAACTTGGTTTTAATCCCTAAGAACATGCCGGTAGATTCTGTTACTTCATTCAGACCCATCTCCTGTTGCAACGTTGTCTACAAATGCATATAAAAAATTATTGCCTCGAGGCTGGTTTCTGTTTTGGTTAGAATAATATCCAACAATCAGGTAGCTTTCTTGCCTAACAGAAACATACTTGGTAACATAATGCTTGCCCATGAGTTGTTAAAGGGACATAACCGTGTCAATGCTACGCCTGGTGCAATGTTGAAGCTTGATTTACGGAAAGCACATGATAGTATCCATTGGAAATCAATTGTTAGAATTATGGCTATCATGGGCTTTCCTAAAGTCTTCGTTGCTTGGATTTATGAATGCATATCCTCGCCCACCTTCTCTCTGATCTTAAATGGTGCAGACACTGGCTTCTTTTCGTCTGAGCAATAGGCAGGGGGACTCTCTTTCTTCCTATGTTTTTCTCTTGGTTATGGAAGTCTTTACTTGCATACTAAGGCCTTTGTACCAAAGCAAAAAAATTCACTTTCATTCCAAATGTAAGGACCTTCAGATCACTTCCCTCCTCTTCGTCGATGATGTCATGATATTTACTAAACCGAACCTTCCTTCCATTGAATGCATTATTGGTGCTCTTCATAAATTTTACCTATTGACAGGCCTAAGGCTTAATATTTCTAAATCTAGTATTCTGTTTGCTGGCATTACTCGCTTGCAGCAGAATAACCTTGCATCCTCTGCTGGTTTACAATCCATGAATCTTGATATGACTTACCTAGGTTTGCCTCTATATACCTCTAGAGTGACACATGCGAACTGTCTTCCTCTTTATAAAAGAATAACTGATGTCATGGACTGTTGGGCGCACAAATTCTTATCTCAAGCCGGCAGGCTTGTTCTTGTTAAGACGGCTAGCTTCTCCATGATGGTTTATTGGGCTAGAGCTTACATTCTTCCTATCAAACTTTTGAGAATGGTTAGAAGGGAAATGATGAGATTTTTCTGGTTTGGGTCAATTCACTCCAAGAAGCCGGTTCCCTGTTCATTTTCTATTTTTGAGAAACCAAAGGTCAAAGGGGGTTTGGGTTTGTGCAACATTGAAGTGTGGAATAAAGCAGCCTATAGTTATCAACTAGATGCTCTGTTACATAAGAAGAATTCCTTATGGGTCCGTTGGGTGCTCAGATATAATGTTGGAGTAAATTTTTTTTGGCTTATGGAGGCTACTCAGTCTTCCAGTTGGATATGGAGAAGCATATTGAAGTTGAGAAATACATAACAGCCTTTTGTTTAGATCATGCTTTCTGGCAGTAGCACCTGCAGGTTTTGGCATGAACCATGGATAAGTAAGGGTATCATAATAGAGCAGCTACTAACTCCGCAACAAAAATTTCAATCTGGAATTGGTTTGAATGCAATGGCAGTGGATCACATTCATAATGGAGAACTTGTGATGCCTTACTCTAGTAACCAGTTTGTCAGAGCCTTCTGGAGTCATTATGCTGTGAACAAATATGTGTTAAATGATGAAAGCATAGTGCTTTGGAATGGAAAAAATCATGTTGTCTCCAGTATTTATAATGCTATGTTGGGAACAGATGCTATGCCTGACTTCAAGTGGAGCAAGGCTACATTGGCTGCTATCTCTTCTAGTAGTGATAATCTGATGCTATGGAAAGTTAGAAACATGGCATTGCTAACTAGAGATCGGTTGATTGGGTTTGGCATGTATGTTCATTCCTAGTGTGAATTATGTTATGCACATGATGAGAGTATCAAGCATTTATTCTTTGAATGTAAGTATGTGCTGCAGCTATGGAACAAAATGATGAACAGAATTGGTAGGGTGGTTGTTTCAAATAGTTATGCTAGTCAATGGGACTTCATTGAGAAAGCTACTAAATGGAGGGATGAGGAGGGATTATCTTTTTTCTTCATATTAAAAAAGCTGCTGAAAATAATATGGAAAGAAAGGAATAAAAGGTGTTTCAATGGTAAAATCAGGAGCCATGAAGTGTTATGGTCTGCATTGAGGCATAACATTTTGTTGGGAATGAGGGAAAGTGTGCATTCATTTCGTGATCATCAGATTGATCCTTGGATCAGCTAGTTCCTTGAACCTTTTCATGTATTCTTCTTTTTTTCTTTTTTGTTCTTGTCCTTTCCTTGTTTTGTCTTCTCTTGTATGTTGTCTCTTCTTTCTAATAAATCTGGTAGGGGACCAGTTTAACCCCGCTTGCTCTGCAAAAAAATATTGTTTAAGTGAAAAAGGGTTTATTTTAAAATCGAGATTTAAAATAGTTTGGGAAATAAAAAGGAAATTTGAAAATAAAATATGAATCTGGAAATAAAAAGGAAATTTGGATTTCATTATCATGTCCTAGAAGAGCGAAATGAGTTTACATGTGCAGTATAGCACCTCGAACGGTAATTGTACCATATTATGCTCGTACGTCTTCTAGATATTTCCAAAGTTATATTTAGGCCCAGATTTTATAGCCGGTTATTTAACTATCAAATAAACTATCAATTCAACCCCATACTTCATTTTCACCAAAAAAAGGCAAGTCTTATTAAAATAAAATAAATCAAATCTCTTTATCCAAAGGTCTTGTACTTATCTTGTCGAATTAAGTATATTCACAAAGTATCTTTTTCAAAAATATTTCGAAACCCCTTTAAAATAATATGGAAAGTACCATTGTAGTATCAAACCATGGATCATGCTCAATGGTTACGTCTCTATCCCAAAGAAATCCAAAACTTAACTGCAGGCACTCATTACCTCCGATTTATCGGAGTCGTTATGCTGTGAAATATGTTAACTGCAGGCGAGCTAGATGACGAGACGTATCACATGTACTTGGATTTTATTCCAATGTGTATTGTAGGCTGTATATTCAGCTTTTGTGAGGACAAGTTATTATTACTGTCTAGTTTTGTGCTATTGATTTGTGTTGTACTCTAATGATGTAATGTATAAAAACAGTTATAGTTCTTTGTATAAAGACCAATAGTTATCTATTATATATTGTTCCACTACGATTGTGAGATTCTGTGTTGTTTTTTCTATTTTTTTCTTCTACCTCTTTCTTCTTTACCCAAACGATCTGATATTTCCGGCATTCGATTGCTCGGCATGTAACACAGTGGATGTACCGATGTCTATTTTCGAAGATCGAAAATCGAATTTATGACAAAACTAACACTGCGTTCCAAGCATAATGCAATGCTAGCATTCGTCCATACAAGTTGATTAGGATACGAACAAACTAAAGGCACTACTTCTACTACATCCATTTCGGAATCACCCTCAGGATTAATAGCACGTATTTCTTACACTTTAAAGAGCTTCATCTTTGATTCCATCATCTTCAAGATGCTTCCGTTCGAACGCTTGAATTAGTTTGAAGTGGTTTTTGGATAGTTCATACTTACCGATCCCGGTCTCTTCGAACCAATATTCGATAGTTTCTGGTAAACTCAATTCTAGTTCTCTTGGGAATACACAGACAATACATAAGGGTGGGGATCACCTCCTAACCATTTAAGCTAACAAAATTCCTTATCATTTTTCCAAGAATAACACACAAGTTTATATGTACCATATAGCATCCTCGAGGATAACTATACCACATAATTCTTGTGTTTTCCCTTAGATTTATCCAGAGTTAAAAATTAGCCCAGATTTGAAAATCATTTATTTAACTATCAAATAAACAAACAGTCAGACATAGATTCACTTACATATGGGATCCACTAAGCCTCTATTAATTAACCTTTCATTGATTAAAATCTCTTTTGATTATTTGATTAAAATACCTTCACAAAAGATATATTCACAAACCCCTTATTCTCTTTCAAATACTGGGAAAATAATTCGTATATTTATCTCACTAGTATAAGTTTATCACAAACACTATACATTCAATACCTAGAAAATACATCCATTTACTTATCCCAATTGTATAAGTATATTTGTGATGCCTCAACCCGAGACCCACACTAACATAGGGTATCACTAGGCAATATTATCTAACAGTGCAGAGAAGAGGGCTGGTTAGGTGTGATCATTTGTAAAATTGCTTTGGGAAATTATCGAATACGTCAAATAATATGACTATAATTTTGTTTTCTAACAAGTAATAATTCGCTATGTACAATCCAGATGTAAAATAATATTACAATGGTTTAATCTAATATAGAACAATACACAATATACTATACAATATAGAGTCGGACATCATAAAAAATAAAATATATCAAATACTTCTCAAAAGTATTAGTCTACAAAAGAAAATACTAGACTCGCAATTATATCCATATACATAAATAAACATTGACAGAGATCAAATACTTACATAACAACAAAAGTCTATAACTAAACAAGCATCTATACAAGGTTCAAATGGCACATCAAAAATAATAACAACCTCAAAATAGACTTCTTAAGCTAGCATACATCCAAGGCCACTGAGTCCTTGTACCAATCAAGCCTTGATCTGACCCGAGCATTAAAATAACACTCGAGTTAGATATCTCTAATTATCACAAAAGGTGAGATACCAATGACAGTAAAATTGAATGAATGCTAGGATAATTATCAACAAATTGTACTTTACTAAAATAATAATACTTCATTTAATTACTTCATAGTTAATACTTAAACCATGTTCATTTATAATATTTAACAAAGTCAAAGCAACCACAACAATAAGAGCATAGATAATCACATCGAAATATGAAAACAAATAGGCATGCACTTTGCAAGTCAATACCAGTAACACGCACTTCGTGCGCCATTATAAGAGGGTGCATTTTGCAGTTATAACTTGTTTGAAAATGAGTATCACAAGATGGGCCCGATATCTCATTAATCCGCTTAAACCGATTCACCTACGAACGAGTCTCAAACCTGTTAAATAAGTGCTATCCACTTTTGATTGGTAATTATAAGAGTGTCAACTAATGTCCCATAACCACTTGACGATGTTGAATATTTACTCAAAGCTAGTAAATTCCACTCGTGCAAATAAATGTTCATTCGAACAAGTCCTAGAATTTTCTGGTGAAATAAACGCAAGCATTTCATACCACTGGTTTTACCGGACCATTTAGTTCAATTTCTATTCAAGTGAAGTAGTGTATTTTTGTAATAAAAATAGCTTTGGTTTGAAATCCAATTTAAAAATATTCATTCAAAAATATTCATAACAATACATATAGTAGAAACATGATTAAACTCATATCTATACTTATTTAAAACTTACTTTGAAACCATTTTATAATTACCACTATATATATATATAATTATTCAAATACACTTTTATTTAAAATACACACACATATGTTGGAAATCCATTAGCCATAATAATAACGTTTCCTCTACAAAGAGGTTTACCAATTCATGAATTCAATTAGTGTAATTGCAAGGCAGTATAATGTAGTTCCATCTATATAAACAAGTGTTCTCTAAAGCATGTTTCAGACTTTCCGAAATTAAGCAACCATAATTGTGCTTTTAGAATAGCGTGCACAAGCCAAGAAAACATCATGCAAAAAGGATCACAACCAAGTCATATAACATATAAGAGAAGACTCACGCAAATAAGGAGTCAAGCGGGTGAGCGGGAGGCCCCAGAACATCACCTAGGGCTATGCCTAGGTGCATGATCGATGCGCCGGTCTATAAAACCGATCCAGTAGATGCATCGCTTAGGCTGAGTCACGGCAATTTTTGATGCCTTTCGCTGGTCCATCGACGGGGAATTTTAGTCTCTGTAGGTTTTAACTTCAAGGGTATTAATTTCTAGTGTCATGCAACCCTAAATACAACTACAATTTGATGCTTAAAGAGATCATAGGGACAAGGGTTTTAGCAAATTGAAATTAGCATAGTTAAAGATGCAACCAACACTCAAGATTAAAATCAAGTCAACATTAAATTCATCTAACACAATGTCACAGCAAATTGAATTTTCAAAATAGAGATAGTTGCGAGGGTTAACTTACCTTTTTTCTTGAGTTAGACAATAATTTACCATCATAGCTTACAATTGCCTCAATAGAAAACCCTAGACTCGATCTCAACTAAAAAGAACAACAAAAAGAAATCAGTTGCTGCATATATTGAAATCTATTAATTCTAGAAGATAAATTATAGTACGAAAACATTACCTTGATTTACTATGAATTTCTAATAACCTGGAATTTCAGTCATTCAATTTGGAATAATAAATTGATTTTAAATACAGAAAAATTATTTTTGTAAGTTAAACAACTTATATTTCAAATATAGCGATTTATTTGATAATCGAAGTGTTAAATTTAATAACTTGAATTGTTTAAATTATCAAACCTTGAATTTAATATGAATAAAAATGATTTGGAAAGCTGATTTAAATTCTATTTGAATAAGAACGAAGATATTAAACCTGAATTTATAATTAAAGTGATTTAAATTGTTTAGCAATAACCATTTTAATTAATGTGTAAAAATAGCCATCGGGGACGCTGTCTCGGAATTGGATAAAACCAATGCTACTGGATCCATATTAAAGAATTATTATATGTTAACTAATTTAATGGCTATTGGACATATCTTTTGGTCATGCAAGCTCAAAACATGTAGAAATTTAATTAAAGGGATTTAAATTAATATAATTTCATTTTGAAAATTAACTTCTATATATGATGGAATTGGTACCCGATACTAGTTCCATTGTGTTCAAAATAGGGGTATTAATATAGAACGCGTAACGGCATGTCTCGTTTCGAGTTCAAAATTTTAGCGTGTGAATAGTGTCGTAAAATTTCTGTAAAAGGACTTGAGATATTTCATTTTGCAAAACCCTAAAATCAAATACGCAGCCACCATTAACGTTCCTATATCCTACGGTCGAGATTGAACGTGATGATCGGGGCCAAATAAGAGGAAACATTAAACATGAAACTTGTGGAGCTCATCACCACAAGTTGTGGTTGATCATCGAATGATGAAGCATAGCGGCAGGGAGGTCGTGATGAACAGTACAATTTTCCTTCCCATTTTCTAGTGAACGGTGCCAATATGGGTGACGAGAGTGGTGGCGATGGGTAGCGGCTTGACGAGGTAACCTTCGACGACAAACAACGTGACGTGGTAGTGGTGGCGAGGAGTCGAAGTCACAAATAAGGGTTGAAAATGCACGAGCCTGGAAATTGAATGAAGAGAAGAGGGGTTATTGTGGTGAATTACGTAATCAGGGGCTAATGATTGTAATTAAATTAAATTTATTATATTATTAAAATTGAATGCTTATAAATGTATAACTCTTTCATTCGAGGTCAAAATCGAATGCGACAAGTTGCGTTGCACTCGTACCAGAGAATACCATAATATAGAATTGGATTGGATAGATTTGGAGCAAATAGGAATTTATGTCAAAATTTAACGTCTGTTCGATCTTAATTCAAACTGGAACACTTTAGCGATAACTGGAATTTTGGTGAGTTAAACTCACCTCTCTGACGCACTTATCTTTCTATATAAGTACGGATAATTTTATTATTGATTTTTGTTGGTTGTTGGTTGATTTACTATTTTATTAGCTGGATTGAATATATTCCCGTCCCTGGAGTGAATGAGGCCCTACTAGTTTCAGTGTATAAGCGGATGACCCTTTGTATACGATCTCGTCTCGAAGCGGTTGATTTATATTCTATGATTATATACTGTATGTGATGGAGGAGGACATGTTGGAGGGATCCAGCATGATTCCTCACCATTATTAATTTTTATTTACACGTTTTTATATATATGTTATGACATGTGATTTGTGATGGAGTGGGACGGTTGGAGGGATCCAACTAGATTCCTCACCTATTGATTTTACTTTTCATATACTATGATATATGATGTGTTGGATGTCATATTTGATGACATTGATGTGATTTTCCTCAGTCAGTGCTATAGTAGCACTGGCTTTATTTTTGGTGTTTTAAAATACTATGAAATAATGGTTTTGATTTAAAAGGGATTTCAAAGTGATTTTAAAAGTATATATGTTTTAATTATTTTTAGATTATGAAAAGAAACGAATTTATTTTAAATAAATAAAAATGTATGATTTTTAATGTTATAAAATCATAGTTTTGAGAAATATTTTAAATAGAGATTTTTGAATGGTTTAAATAAAATATTTATAAAAATGATATTATACAGATTTAAAAACGGAGTTTATAATTATTTATAAATGGATTTGTAATCAATATTTCGTAAATGGATTTATAAATGGTTTTTATAAATAAACTAGATTTATAAAGAAAAGGATTTGTAAATGGATTGTTTATAATAAATGAGATTTAGAAATGAATATATTTATAATTGGAATTTATAAATAAAGAGATTTTATAAAAGAATTTTTATAAAAGAGTAATGAGATTTATAAACACAGTTTTATTAATACGGAAATGATTTATGTTGAGATTTGAATATGGATATTTATAAAGGCGACACATTCTAGTCTAAAAGGTTAAAATAATCTTGTAAAGAAACGTTTTGAAGTAATATTTTTAGATGGATTTAAATGGTTTTAAAAAGTGATACAAACCATACTAAGTGATGAAAGCATAGAATTCAACATTTATTGTTGTAATAAACATTTTCGAGAAAGCAAAGAAGGTATAGACCATAACACTGTTGTTAAAGTAAGTGATTTCCAAAAGGAAAAGTTTTATATAGTGTAAGGGTTTATAAAAATATAAATAGTCGAATTCCTATAATATTGTTTTAGGTTATCATGATAATATTTTACGCAACATTCTTTTTGACAGAATAAAGCATGTTTTGGAAAATATAATGCTTTCCTTAAAAGATTTGTATATACTTATTACGAATTTAAGTATACAGAGATGTTTTATAAGTATTAAAAATGAAATGGTTTGTGAATATACTTATACCATTGAAATGAGTATATGGAAATGTTTTTCGAATATCGGAATACTATATTGGTTCCGAGAATATATCTTTTTAAAGATATTTCGAGATAAATATTTGTAAAGTTATTTAATTAATAAAAGATTAATAAAGTGGGCCTAGTGAGTGCTTAACTGCTAGATTTTGTTTTTTGCATTGATAGTTAAATAATCGACTTAATTTGGCCATTTTTGGTTCCTTGACTTGATATGGGAACTGATTAGTCATGCATTTAGTATGAGGCCAACTTAGCAGGCTTGATTATCTTTTGATGTTGAGAATATTGATTCAAGTAGTGCGAAGTGACTATAGTACTCCAATCTATCAAGCTTCATTCATGACCAAAGGATAGAAAGCTGAGAGTTGGAAACATGATAAGTCTACGAGACTTGGTTTCCATATAAGGTTGAGGGCCTCTTATCGATTGTTGGTCTGGAGAGAACGAGATCAGATTTATCTGAAAACCACTTCGGACAAACGTATGCATTCGAAAGTGCAGATTTGTTGATGATTTTTGTAGACGAAGATCTTCGTGATGTAGGGCTGCTTGCAACCAGCCCTCCAATTTCATATTGTATGGTGGCAATAGTGCTCTGTTATGAAAATCTTCGATGCAAGGACTGCTTGTTACTTATCCTAGGGTTGATTCCCGACAAGATGTAGCAGGAGAGTGCCTTTCGTTTGTCATATTCCTAGACAACTTGTATGGACGAGGTCTGACATTGCATTTCTAAGAACCATGTACTTTGGTTTTTACAAACATACATTTGTTAGTTGTGTAGAAGGTAACCCCTCTTATATTTAACATCCTTCTCTGAAACATACGAGCTCAGAGGTTGTACTTTGGTGGAAATCAATTAGCGTGTTGTCGGAAATGACAATATGACATTCAAAGTGAAATATGTTCTGTGAAAGGTAGACGCTGCCTTAAGAATCACATCTCGAAAATGATACGCATAATGATGTAGTCAGACCAATATTTAGGGTTGTCGGTTTTATGAGTATGGAGGTGACCAGTGGATCTGGGCCTTAAGGCATTTATGCCATATGTACAGGTATTGGAGGCTTGACGAAGAATGAGTATAGCCACCGAGTAATATAATGTTCCATAGTAGTGTATCTAATAAAATTCAAAGGCATGTTTGGGATAAGTGAACAGCCACTAAGGTGCTATTTGTTTATGTGTGTATTTTGGAGGAAATGGGCACTAGTTCCCTATAATGTCGGAAACCCTATTCTAGTACATGCCTGCCATTTTGTTTGTAGAACCTACTTTATAGCTAGTATGCTAGAATTTAATCAATTTAACAATTACGGCTATTATTTGTATACTAGACATTAGTATAATAATTACAGAATTTGATATGAAATGTTTTGGTTATCGTAAGGTAAAAGCTCGTCCATGTTTATGTGCAACGTGGTCTTACGAGATACCACTGTTTTGAAAAAATTTAATAACTTTAAAATTCAATTGAAATGTGTTTTCTCATGCTAGTTTACCGGACTAATCTGGGCATTATCTCTTTTAATGCTCGGGACAAGCCGAGTATATCTACAAATTCAGTATTGATGATTTGGTGCTTTTGAATACGAAGTAGAGGTCTTTGAGTTGTATTCACGTATATTTTTGTTTTTCGCTACATTGGTTGTTTAAATTATCAGCATTATGAGGATTGGTTGTTATAACTATCTGGGCTAATTATTGTGATTTGTTGTTGTATTCTGATGGACGTATGTATCTTACAATTTCTCTATTGTAAAGATCATTGATATTATATTATACGTTCCGCTGCGATTGTGAGATTTTGCATTGTTTTAGTTTTTTTCTCTTCTTCTTCTCTTCTTTCTTCTTTCATTCCTATAACCACCCGTATTTCCGTTCAATTTGGGTTGAAATTGTATGGTTTATTGTCAACTTGAATTGTGGATTTGCCGGTCCTTGCAAATTTCCTTGAATTATTTGTAATTTTAATGTGTGACTTTAATTGATTTTGAAAGAGTAAAGGGAACCCGAGTTTTTTCTTTTGAAATTATGAATGTATTAAACATTGTAATGAGAAGGAGAACATCTCATTTTAGCTTAAGTGTTGGCATGGGTTCCATTTTACCCCATAAAGATAAAAACGCCAATCCTTTTACTTAAATTATCTCCTTTAAAACCATTTTAAAACACCAATATTTCATTAATTTCAACGTAGAAAAATTCAAGTTAATATGGTACAATTAAGTTCATCACCTAATCTTCATGATTAATTGATGAAACATAATTTTCAATATTTTGCAAACCCTTATTTTATTATTGAAAAAAGGTATTTGCATTTTCTAAAATAAGACAACAAATCACATAAATAATTTAACTCCAAAAACTCTCATTTTCACTTTAAATAAAAATTACACATTATTTAGAAGACACATACACATTGTTTAACAAGTTTTAAAATAAGAATTTAACATCAATAAATTACATATATTGTCTTTCCCATATATAAACATTACAAAATTCTCATTTCAATCATTATTATAATAAAACACTTAAATTATAATTTCTTCAACTTCAATAAATAAGGAATCAAATTTCTCATTTAAATTTCTAGTTTAAATCTTCATTTAATTTATTTTAAATAATGCTGAAAAATAAAGGTTGTTATAATATTTGTGGAAACTTAAGGAAGAGTTCCTCTTTTCCAAATTAATATTTTAAATGGAATAAATATTATTTAAAATATTTCTTGCTATAAACCAAACCACTATCCTTCGGTGTTAAGTATGGAAAGAACGTTTCCATACCGCCATAATTAAGAAGGATTAATTATCAAAATCAAATCCCATTTCATTTTATAAGATTTCTTTTTTTATAGGCCCATTTGATATTTACAAATACTTTTTTAAGAATCTTCAAATTAATTTATAAAAATTCCTTATAAAACTCAAAAATGATTTATAAACACCTTTACAAAATATCATTTGTAAATCTCTTTTTAATAAATCCTTTTTACTAAGTATAATCCTTTTTATAAAACAATTTATCCTTTATTAACACCCTTACTCAATTAAATAATTACCCTTAAACATCATGATTAAATAATTAATTAACTCAAAACCCTCATGTTTAAAACAAGTAATTAACTTTAAACCATCCTTAGAAATATAGTTAACCAACTTACATTAAAACATTTGCAGTGAAATAGTTAACTAACTTGCTTTAAAACATCTTTCATACTTATATAAACACTTAACCTCAAATTGTTACTAAAATTGAAGTTAATTTAAAACCAAAACTTGCACACTCGAATAAAGGATTAGCGACCACAATGGTACGAAATCAAGTTACCATTTTCTTAAATTTGACCTTTCAAGTCGCAGAACAGGTATTTACATAAGCCAACTAATATATGTAAAAAAAATCAATTATTAATCACCAACTAAACCATCACTTATCTAATATAAATTAACTAGCATATAATTCAATGTCCAAATTAATATATTAGCGGAGCGAAGAGTTATTCTGCTAAACGGATTCCTATATAATCTGCATAATTCAATTATAGTAGAAAAGGGATTAATTCTGCTAAACAGAGGTCAAACTTTAGTATAACTTATCCATATTTGCTTGGCTACTAAATTTGTAGCGACCCGTCGTTCCGTACCCCTTGGGTGGATAATAATTCTCCCTCGTTCAACCCAAAGTCTACGAAAAAGCGAATAACTAGGGTAAAAGAAGAAAGAGGTAGATGAAGAAAAATAAAAACAACATCAAAATCTCACAGTCACAGCGAAGTAACTATAATATATAATAACAGCTTTTGAATACAAAGAAATCTGTACTGTCATCCATACATACCATTATCAGAATACAACAAACATCCATCACTTTGGCAGTTTATTATCTGCCCTTACACAGCGGAAATTAATTATTCAAGTATGGGAATATGTCTCGTCATCTAGCTCGTCTCCTAAGCTCCATAGCATCCTATCATGTATCTGTAACACTCGGTCCGACCCGAGCACCATAATAAAATAAGACCCGAGTCAGTCTGGAAAACCAGCATGAGAAAACCACACTCAATTGGATTATTATTATATTTTCAAAAATCCTTTAAAACAAAGGTATCTCATAAGACCACGCCAGAAATAAACATGCCGGGTTTTTACCTTACAATAACTAAAACATTTTTATCAAATCCGTCTGATATTATAATAGTGTCTATAGAAAGTAAAATAGAATCTAGCTGAAATGCTTACATCTCATGTTCCAGCATAGTTGGGCACAACCAAAGCCATACAGGCTCTTATTGGAGAATATATTCCATACAATGGTAGGGCTATTGCGGTACCTCCCATCACTGTAACAACCCGATATTTTCAACCATTCGCATCCGCACATGTTGGACTTGAATTGCTCAAAATACTGCGTTGTAAATAAAATTTGGCAAATCTCAGAATATACAGTAAATAAATAATCACAGATCACATACACAGAGCAAATAATAATGCAGCGGAAGTAAAAGAGATAGTAGTTCATGAAGCTACTATATATATAAGATACATCAGAGTTAAACAAGATACAACAGAAGAGTAACAAGATACATCAGATACAAAACAGAATACGTCACTGGAACCACTAGATACTGAAAGCAAAATAGATGGCTGGATCTTCAAGCAAAGCTCTAACTCTGAAGGTGAGTCTTGAATGCTGAATCACTCAGTCTGACTCGAGCGTAAAGCAAAACACAAAACACTCGAGCCAGTACATAAATACTTATGAATTGTAAATAAACTCAAGTGAATAGTAACAAAAATGCATCAGTAACTTAAAGGATGCTTGGGACCGACCATCCTTTAAGGATCCGTTAAACTATTTACTATGTAGTAATATTGCGCTATTATAATAATGTCTACAGTAAAATAAACTTACTTTAAAATAGCATTAAGGGGTTACCCATATAGTCCTTAACACGTAATAGTGCCAGTAGTCTATACAGTCCCTGCAAATCTCCTAATCGGGAGACTATGAGAAGATGCTCCATAGGTACGACACAAATAAAAACTCATAGTAAGGCTTGCTATGGAAGGTGACGCGGCACACAAGGCAATGCCAGGGTAGATATACCAATTACGCACATGGGCTAGCGGTAACGTAGCAGCCACTACGCCCACCTCGTAACACACTCCCAATCAAAATCAGAGGATGGCCATCAAATCAACTACAAGTAAGAGTATAATATCGAAGAAGTGCATCCGACCAGAGGAGCTACCCCTTTTGGCCAGAGATTGTCCTGTTTTAGCCACCTTAAGCCAATTCATGGGAGTTGGGTCCATGTAATATACCTCAAGGACGTCGCCATCATCCTACTTCGTTCTGGAATCTCCACCGTGTTTGGAATAAAGTTTATATTTATTCATGTTTGGAATTCTAGTTAACATAAAAATCAAAATTTGTATTTAAAATAACAAAATTTATTCTTTTAATAAATAAAATAAAGTTTTTGAATCATAAATTTAAATTAAAATAATTAAGATATACAATTAAAATAATCATAAAAATGTAGGGTAGTTATACTCTCTCCCACGGAAAACTTTCGTCCCAAAAAGAAATGAGGTACGGGAAAACACAAAAAAAGATAGAATGAAATAGGATTAAGACAAGATGACAAGAAAATTGAAATAGTACCAGATAACTGTTGTTATAGGTAAGTTTAACAAGGTGGAGATGATCTTCCCAAGATCCTCTAGAATCAAAAACATAAGTACGAAAAAAATCTTCTAGAATCTGATTCACCTTTTCCGTTTGACCGATAGTCTGTGGATGGCAAGCAGTGCTCAGATTCAAAAATGAGTACCAAGATTATAGAAAGATTTCCAACAGCCTGGTATAAGCAATAGTCTCCCCATTCTGTAGCAAGATAAGGGAAATAAGGACAACCAAAAGATAGTTGAAAACGAAATAAGATAATAAATTTGAAACCATGAAAATTTCAACTTAAATTGAAAACTAATTTTACATAAGTTAATTAAATCTTAACCATCTCTAGTTTCAATATCTTATCATCCAATTAACTTAAATTAATAATCTCTAAAATCATGGATTTGAAAAAAATCATTTATTATACTCAAAATGTACTCAATAAAAATTAATTATTCTTTATTCCTAATTGGAATTAAATTTATTCCTCTCAATATATTTTATCACCTATGTTAAATATATTTACACCTATTGTGACTACTTTAAATTTATTCTTAGTTCCTTTAACATCATTTTATATTATAAATTATTCCATTACCCTTTCTTTTCTTTTTTTACATTGTATATTATCCAATTACATATTCAACTTATGAAAATTAAGGTAACTAATATTGGAATGAAATCATGTATTATACAAATAAAACTTTCCAATTCAATCATTTCAAGCTTGAATATTTATCCAAATCTTGAAATTATACTTGAAATTATCTTTCAAGATAAAATTTAGGAATTAAATTTCCGATAAATTCCAATTTTTTTAAAGATAAATAAATGCACATATACTATATATATCCATTCAAATTTAAATAAGGGGATTTTCACTTCAAGGGCTTATTTGTGCAGAGTAATAAGTTTTAAAGACACTACTTCTGAAAAATTAGTTTTAAGGACATTTTACAGGAAAAAGATAAAAGAATATATCATTTTCAGTTATACGGAAATAATGATAAAAGGATTCATCATTTTTCTGTATAACTTAAAAAGATAAATGAATTTATCATTATGCTGTAAATTGTCCTTAAAACTAATTATTCAAAAGTGCTGTCCTTAAAACTTATTATCCTACAAGTAGAAGCCCTTTAACCTAATTTCCACTTTAAATAATATATCAGCATATGTTGTATATCCAGTCTTATTTTATAAATTTAAATCAATTAAATTCCCCAAAACAAAACTGTAGCAAGACTACAGAACGATCTCTTCACTTCGAAACTCGAAAATGAATATCGATGATGCTACAGTCATCACCGAAGTTATTTTCCAGCGACAAAGAGAAGAGCACTAATTTTAAACTTTAAAATTCTTTGGAAACAAATTTCTATTCGAAAATACTTTAAATAGTATATCCTTTAAAACTTTAAAGACAAGGTTTGAAATCCATCGAAAATTAAATTCGCAAATTCTTGTTTTTAAATTCATTTTAAGTTTCCAAATAAATTTATAACCATGTTTATAGTTCAATTATTTATATATGAAACAAGAGATAATGATATATAAAATCAAATATTATTTCTTAACAACCAATTCAATCAAAAAAATCCAGAAAAGTTTATAATACAGTTACAAATTTTTTCCATTACTAAATTTGAAAAATCATATTGTGTCAGATTGCTCTATTCAAGTGTTTTGGAAATCTTATCGACGGCGTTGATCAGAGGAATCGATTGGAAACCCAAATCAACATCAACAACTCAAATAACACAATATATAAAACAATTTAAATATTAGTTTACAAATACACTTCAAGAATGATTTGAAGATAAGTTGGAAACAAAGATGAGATGATTAAATAATATAATAGGAAGATGGATATGCTTAAATAAGTCGTGGGCAACCTTAACCGGGTCAACCGTAACTTAAAGAGTAAGATCGATGTGGATTTCTATGGTAAATCAACATTTGATCTCAAGAGATAGAGTTTTGGATAATAAGAGATACTAGCATCTAAACCGAGGATATAAAATCTTTGGTGAATCAATGCTATTGTAAAGGAGTTTCACCACTTTGCAAATCAATTTGAGATTGGCGAGACCGCCGACTCATTATAAAGATCATTCGAAGTGGAGTTATGGGATACTCCAAAATCAAAAGAAAATGAATAGTGAGGGATACAAATGGATTTTGGAACCGCAGGGAATGTTCGAAAATTCAAAGGAATCGAGTCAAAAAGGAAGAGATTCAAACTCGAATGTAAGTGATTCTGTAAAAACATTTACCATATATGCTAAGTTTTCCTAAAGCTAACAAAGCTTTGATGCCAAATGCAACAACCCGATATTTTCAACCATTCGCATCCGCACTTGTCGGACTTGAATTGCTCAAAATACCACGTTGTAAATAAAATTTGGCAAATCTCAGAATATACAATAAATAAATAATCACATATCACAAACACAGAGTAAATAATAATGCGGCGGAAGTAAAAGAGATAGTAGTTCATGAAGTTCCTATACACTATATAAGATATATCAGAGTTAAACATGATACAACAGAAGAGTAACAAGATACGTCAGGTACAAACAGAATACATCACTAGAACCACTGGATACTGAAAGCAAAATAGATGGATGGATCTTCAAGCAAAGCTCCAACTCTGAAGGTGAGTTTTGAATGTCGAATCACTCAGTCTGACTCGAGCGTAAAGCAAAACACAAAACACTCGAATCAGGACATAAATACTTATGAACTGTAAATTAACTCAAGTGAACCGTAACAAAAATGCATCGGTAACTTAAAGGATGCTTGGGATCACCCATCCTTTAAGGATCCGCTAAACTATTTACTATGTAGCAATAATGCGCTATTATAATATAGTTTGCAGTAAAATAAACTTACTTTAAAATAGCGTTAAGGAGTTACCCATATAGCCCTTAACACGTAATAGTGCTAGTGGTCTATACAATACCTGCATATCTCCTTACCGGGAGACTATGAGAAGACACTCCATAGGTACGACGCAAATAGAAACTCGTAGTAAGGCTCGCTATGGTAGGTGACACGGAACACAAGGAAACGCCAGGGTAGGTATACCAATTACGCACACGGGCTGGCAGTAACGAAGCAGCCACTACGCCCACCTTGGAACACACTCCAAATCAAAATCGGAGGATAACCATCAAATCAACCACAAATAAGAGTATAATATCGAAGAAGAGCATCTGACCAGAGGAGCTACCCCTTTTGGCCCGAGATCGCTCCTGTTTATCTACCTTAAGCCAACTCACAGGAGTTGGGTCCACGTAATATACCTCAAGGACATCACCACCATCCTACTTTGTTCCAGAATCTCCACTGCGTACACGGTTGTTAAAGTAGTTTTTGAAGGTGGCAGAGAGTATGACAACTTCCGATCCCGGTCTCTTTAACAACCAAATGTTATTATAACGCCGTGGTCATTTCAAAATAGTTTATACTTCAAAAATCAAACCATTTCATTTCAAAAGTATATTCCTTTCAAAATAGTTTATACTTCGAAACCAAAACCACTTTTACTTCAAAACTTAATCAAAATCAAAATAGTTTATCATTTCCATTTCAAAACATATATTCACCTTTCAAAAGTCATAATACTTTCAAAGCTATAACTCTTTCGAAACCAAAATATTTGAAATCATTACACTTTGAAAATCATAACATTTCAAAATCAAATACTTGAAATCATGTAAAATTCTTTTAATTCTTTACATTTTACAAATTTATTCAATTAAACCCAAATTTTCAAATTTCCAATCTAATTCAGTTCAAACCATCAGTTTCAATTAAATTCTATTTCCCAACAAACCATTTCAAATCTTATAAATTTCAAACACAGATTTGATCCACAAAATAAACTATTCAATTTTTAATGTATATCAAAGCTTTAATATACTATATTTCAAAACTAATTTTTATAATTTCATATATCTCTAATTTAACTTCACTATTACTTAGTTTTGAAATATTCATTTCATAAATCCAATACTTTCAAACACATATAACTTCAAATATTCATTTATCAAATAAGACAAAATCAAATATCATTCCAAATTCACATTCTTTATCAAAATAAAGATTATGTCATTCAAAATCATTTCAAAAATCATTAACATATCCTTTCAAAACCTTATTTATCAAATCCTTATTTGAATTCAAATTCAAATATTCAAATTTAAATATCATTTTTAAATAAAATAAGTCATTCACTTATTATTCCAAATATCATTACAAAATTTCATTCAAAAATTTATTTATCTCATTACATTTCATTCCAATTGACACATGACCAAATAAACCTTATTTAAATTCAAATTCAATTTAAATTCCTTAAAAATTCAAATTTAAATATTAAAATATATATTCAAATTCTCGAAATTTCACAAAAAATCAATTCCAAAAGTTAAGTCATTTAACACCTTAAAATATAACACAAACTGTGTTAAAATCTATAACATTTCAAAACATTATCAAATTATAGCAACGACAGCATTTATAAAGTGCTATCATAGCCTATAGTTTCCAAAATAGTTTAATTCAAGAACAATGGCATTTATAAAATGCCATAATATATATTTAGTTATTTCAAACATAGTTAAATTCAAAACAACAGCACTTTAAAATGTTGTCATAAGACCACAACATTTTGGAAATGCTATTAATAAAATTCCATTATAACTTTTCAAAAACATTAACACTTCAAAAATTTCTATTTTAAATTTATAATTCATATTTCTAGACCTCAAAATTTCACATTTGAATAATTTTAACATATGATTTATTACAATAAAAAAATTTATGATTAAATATCCAATTAAAACTCAATTCATTTGTTAAGTCAAAATTCATTGCTTTCTTAACTTATAAATTAAATAAACTTAATATTTACTTCAAATATCATTTCAAACATCAAATTTTATTTCCATTATTTACTTACATTTTAAAAATAAAATTTAAAGTCAATACCACATTTACTTCAAATTTACGTACTTAAATTTACAAATTCAAAACTTAATATTTAGCCTTCTTAAAACCATAAAAAATATATATTTTTAAATCAAAATTTCATACTTTTAAAAATACATATCTTAAGAAAAATCATTTAAAATATACCACGGTGTCTGTATATAATTTTCTAACCTAGGTCAAGTGAACTGATATATATCATTTCAATCCACAGTTTAAAAAAGAAAACACGGGTTCTATCATTTCAAACCCGCAATCCCAAGTAAATAAAAATAAATAAATATCGCTCAGGCCTATCATTTCAATCCATAACGATTTTTTCCTATTCTAATGTCCATTCAGGTATGTATCGTTTCAACCCATAGTGATTCTATTCTAACAGGGAACTTGAGTGTGAACATATGCATAAACAATATAAACACATATCCTAACATGTAAATGTCACAATATAATGCCATTTATCAGATGTCAGGTGATAATTAACAGAGTTAACATGGTAATAACATGGCATAGTATGTCATACCATCATCATTTACTTGCATAAATGTTTTTAATTACTAAACACTTGTCATCAATTCACTGTTTCATAAGTAAAATGTCAGAGTGAGAAGGACTCACCTTTTTGCGCTGGGGATAGCAAATCAAACTACACATAATAGATTCCAGAAAGCGTGTTATAGCACGACACAGCACGGCTAAGGATTCAAGTGAGTAGAGAGAGCCAATATATGATCTTGTATCAACAATCAAAACAAAACAAACAAGACAAGATATATAAATATTTTTAACACAAAATACATTGAAACAATTTGAATTTAAAATGCAACAATGGACAAGATGACTTTACCATGCCTTAAAAATTCAAATGCTTGACCATAGGGGATCATAGGCTCGGCCATGGCTGGACATAGGCTCAGGTTAGGCATCAAAACAATTGCTACAAATGAATGAAGAAGGTAGAAGTAATAAATGAAGCATATAAAGGGACAAGGCAAATAGAGGAAAGTTTGGTCACATGTAGGCTCGGTCAAGGGTAAATGGGCTCGGCCAAAGCATGGTACTGGTCTGGTGATGGTTGGAGATGTGGCCAGACATGCGGTAGCAGCTGGTGGTGGTGGCTATGGGGGTGGCCGAAGCAACTATGAAGGAGATAGGTGAAGTCAAGCTCGGCTAGGCAAGGTTTCAAGGGGTTTTGTGCAAATTTGTGGTTCAAGCATCATAGGGAGGCACGGCCAGGCCATGGTCGGAGGAGTCGCTGATGGTGCTACTGTAGATGATAGAGGTGATGGTGGAGAAGTAGGGCCGAGCAAAGCTATGTAGAAGCCAAGCAAAAATTAATGGAAACAAAGATGAGAAATAAGGAAAAGATGCCATTAGAAAACTTGCAAATATTTTCAGAAATCATTGCCGTGAGTTTTTAGAAGGAATAAGAAGCATTTTCACGTGCAAATGAAGGAAGAATACATGGCAACCAAAAGAAAAAGGATGGCCAAAAGCTAGGAATGAAAAGGAAATAGCAAATGAAAGGACAAGTTAAACGAAAAGACACCGGAATATGAAAAGCTTTTGTCTCTTTGTATTTCCATTTCTTTTATTCAAATTAAACAAATAAAATTTCATTAAATAAAAATAAAACGCTGAACAAAATAAAATGAAATAGAAAATAAAAAAATAATTTAAGGAAAAGTAGAAATAAAATGAGAAAATAGCTTAATATTTGAAACTTGAATTTAAAAATATAAACAATAGACAATTAACATTTTGAAAATTATAACAACACTTTAAAAATGTTTTAAAAATAAAATGTATGCATAACATGTCATGTTACACATGATACACAAATTATAAAATGATTTGACAAACAAAATATTATTTATATAAACTAAAATAAACAATTTTTGTTAAATAAAACAGTTTACACACAATATTGTAAAAAACATAACTTTCACAATATAAACCGGATTTCAACAAAATGAAAAGCATTATTCTTAAAATTTAATTTATTTTCATAATAAAAGATAAAATTAAAAAATTTAAATTTTAAATTTAAAAGTCAAAGTTTGACCATATTGACCAAAATTCACATTTCTGAAAAATATTCTATTTATTCATGTTTGGAATTCTAATTCACATTAAAATCAAACTTTATATTTAAAACAAAAAAATTTATTATTTTAATAAATAAAATAAAGTTTTTAAATCAAAATTTTAAATTAAAATAATTAAAATATACAATTAAAATAAGCATAAAAATACATACAATCACAGTACCTAATCTAGACCAGTGTACCGAGGACCACTCTCGATCCCCTGCAACACAAGACCGGAGCTACCCTTACTGGATAGTCTGATCAACCCGCGGTTAGGATCAGCAACCGCCCACTAAGCCGAATAAAGGGACATTTAAACAGGGGAAATCTTACCATAATTAGGCGCTACCCACTTAGCCATGCTGCACCTCCCCTGTTTTAGCCATTCCCGATTGATGAAGCTTAAGGCTATGCATTACCTTTTTAGAACACATTTCACTTAGAATGCTCATCGTCCTCCTGACGATGTTCTAATAGCATTCGTCAATACAAGTTGCCTTGGGTCTGGACAAACCGAAACACCGCCTTCATCATCTTCATGGTCTTCATTCACAACATTCAAACCGGATCGAAGTGGTTTTTGGATAATAAAATCTGATCCCAGTCTCTTCGATACGATCAGCGTATTGGCCAATATGGAAAGTCGATTATTTAACTATTAATTAACATCCACAAGTAACCATCAGATTTTAAATAATTTTCCAAATTACTTAAATCAAAATATCTAATCAAGATATTATTTCCACAACACTTTGAAAGTAGTTTTCAAATCCCTTTTATTTCTTATAGAAAAAATTCCAACGCTTGCCCAACACTTGGAATATTTTTTCCCACTTCATTAGTTACTTAACACTTGGAAAGTATTCACTTTTGTTTCCTATTTCTTTCTCAAAATCATTTACAACTTCATTTGTAAATTGCCACTCGTTTATAAAAACCTAGAATTCTTTAGTCCATTTCCTTTAATATTTCCACAGCCATTTACGCTTATTTAAAATTCCAGTTTCACTTCTACTTCTTTGTGAATTTTACTTCACCTTCTGAAATTCCTATCTTATACTTTGGCAATTTGTTTAAGTTTCCATAACCCTGCTTTATGATCTTTCTCCTAAATCTTATCCAATTTGATAAATTTCGCTTCTCATCTCAAGAGTATTTTTAAATTGAATTTAAAACATTTAAAAACATATATGCTTATAAAATAAGAATAAAGGTTTAATTTTCAAAAAATGGTTCAAAGAAAACTAACTTCGGAATATTCTAAATCCAAAGTAATAGTTTAATTCATATAGTATAGTAGATTTTAAAAATTCATTTTTGAAACAATTTTACTTTACTTCACTAAAACTATTTTTATTTAATCCAATCAATTTGTGAATCCCTCTTGAATCGTATCTCATCGACCATATTCACCATTCCTCACATTCAAAATATTTTCACTATTTCTTTTCGAAAACATTTTCCATAACTCGATATAAGTTTACACCATTAACTTATATCCATTAACTTATATTTTCCCATATCAAATCATATCAATTTATCTTATTTATAAACCCCGTTTATAATTTTATAAACTCTACTATGTTTTTCCATTTATTTATAAAAACAACTTTATTTAAAAGCCCTTATAGTTTTCCCTTAGTAAAATTCCATTTTATTTCTCAATAAAATTCCATTCTTAATTCAAATCCATACATAGTTCCAATATCTCTTCCACCCTGAGTATTTAATAAAAATTCAAATCTTTACTTAATCCAATTTAGGTATACCCAAGTTAACCAATGTACTTTTATTCCTACTTAATTCTCATTAGAAATAAATCCCATTTCAATATAAATATTTTCTAATTGAATTTCTTTTTTTTATTCCTTCAATTTAATTATCTATGGTATTAAAAATATCTAAATTCAATTCACAGCCTATTTTACTTTTCATAATTCAATCTACATATCATTCGTAACAATTTATTTATCACATCATATATCAACATCTATATAAACAATAAATATTTTTATAGGAATCCTGTTGGATCCCTCCAACCTGTTTCCCTGCATCCAATATGTTAGTCAACGAATAAAATATCAATCCCACTTCCAGGGGGATATCATGGTATATAGGTTCGTTCGCTATTATGCGGGGCACATAGGGCCTCATCTGCTCTATAATGGAGGAAGATCAATCACTCCAATACTATATGTATACTACTATATATATATATAACATTCAACCAACAATCATTATTTAACTCAACCCAGCATCCAATGATTTAAATTTAACATTTAAATTTAATTAGGAAATCCAAATGAGTGAGATAATTCTCACCTTTATTTTTGTTTTGCACCCACTTCCATCTTGGCTTATTTCACGATTTTTGACCTTGTATAAACAATTTATGATTTATTAACATTTGAACTAATCAAACAATTAATTACCATTGAATAATTTTATTTAATCCGATAATTTAATTTTAAACTAATTTTCTTTTAATGAAATATTTTTAGTGATTAAAATAATCAAATAATTTTGTTAAATAAATTAATTTCCCTAAATACGTATTTTAAAAATAAACTAGTAAATTAAAATATGTATATGTATATTTTCAAACTTTCATACATTTATAAAAATACCTATATAGATCCAAAAATCAATTTTGCATAAACTCTTTACATTTAAAATTTCTCTTTTCAGAATCATATATATACATATATTTTCAGTTTAAACCTTAGATACATACATAGATATATTAAATAAAAATAAAATTTTCCTTCTAACCTATATATACAAGTACGTTGGCACGTCCGATGGACGTGCGTATAAAAAATCATGACCAAAGGTGGATTTGAGTTGTACCTTCTAACGTTATTACATACTTTGGTACATACGATGCACGTGTGCATAAGTGGTTGATTTAAAATTCAATCGTTTGTCATTGCAATGAGTCTAAGTTATTTTTGAAAATAATAAAACATATACTTCTACACGTCAGTCCCTACCCTTTCTCCCCCCTCCCAATGTTTACCTGTAGCATTCTACATGTTAGTCCCTAAACGTTAGTCCCAATGTTTACTCAATGGTATTACATTTAACTCAACAATTCCCTGAAGCTTTCTACTTTCACCTGATATTTTGTCTTGTGTAAAATTTATAGTTATATACAGTACATATAAGCTAATTCTTATGCTTATTTGTGGTCAATATATAGCACACATTTGATAAACTATGTAAGTGACAAAATAAACACATGCGAAAGTATTAAAACATAAAGCATAAACTTGAAGAATTAAGATGCAAACAGCTATATTTTAAAATGTTTATTGTTGTCACATACACTTCAGGAATGAAGTTTGCTCCTAAATATTGGTTATTAAAAAAAAACTTGTCCCCATTTTTTGGATGCCTGCTTTGACCCATGCATGTCTCAAACACAGCCTACCCATGCTCCTTCCCCCCTTCAACTACTTCTGCTCATCCAGCTGTTTAGCCAGTTGTTTATTTTGCTTTCCCTAACAGTTACCTATACCCTTATTTACTTAGATTCCTTTAGTTTCTTCTTTCTTTTTCTCACAACTAATTTATATATCTGGTATATATATAAAATGGTTAGATGGCCATCAACAAAAATATTTGATATGCATGCATATTTTGTAACCTCAATTTGAAATTGTAGGATATGAGTGTGTTCTATACATTCAGATGATGTGCTCGCCTTGCCGTTACTGGTCGTTGAATTCTTCTACAATTTCCTTTTCCTGATAAATTATTTAATGGTAAATAGTTTAGCTGTATAGTTCATGTTAGTCTAAACAATTATCACGGGACCGTAACAGATTTTAAATGCACCAAAAATAAGTACAGTTTCCTGAAAAAATGGAACACCAATCAATACAGCTCAGTTGGTAAGAAGAAATCAAATAAATATGGTTGTTCTGTAGAAATATCCAAAATCAAATTGTTTGCACCTCTAGAAAAAGAAAAAAACGAAGGAAAAAAGCAGACCATAGCTGCATATTGCAACATCAGAAACCTCATTTCTAGAAATTTTCGTTTAAATATTACCAAACAACAGCGATACATAAAAAATGAAAAAAACAAATACAAAAGGGATTAGTAGCAGTGCTCTACCATATCTACGAATCAAAGACACATCAAATGCTTAAATTTAAACACCACCATAGTTAACATCTAAACATAGTTAACGATACATTTTTCACAATTAAACATAGTTAAGTTCATAAGAGAAATGTATGTAGTGAAATGGACTGCTCACTTGTGCAGCTTGTAATCACGATGCACTCTCCTAAGCTCAACAGTCCGAGGGAATGAATCAGTAGTTGTAGTTGGGAGAATTGGAAGGTTCAATTTCATCATTTGTGCTTCTAGTCTAGCACTAACGTTTGTAGCTTTGTGACGTTCAGAACCCTTGAGAGCAGTAGCCTATTATCCAATAAATAACAAATAATATATATATTAATAAGAAGATTTGAACAAAGAAAAGAGATATGTAGGAACCTTTTAAAAAGAACATTCAAGCATGCCCTTGCTCAGTGGTGAGTCTGGGAAACAACTTCATTGAAGATTAAGCAGCAGCATTTGATGTGAAGAAGACCTGCAAAGTTATTCAAGTGTAAGGCAAGGAAGGGAGAAATATTTCACAAAACAAATAATGATTCTAGGTAGTAGTTGTATAATTATTATTCATAGTTAGTTTTCAAAGGGTAAATTTGTGTAAGAGAACTGATCAATGTATATATAGTGTGTCAGTAAAATTTGAATTTATAGTCGCAAGGAAGGGAGAAATATTCCACAAAACAATATGAGCAAACTATGCCTAACATGGGATAATATTGGTGTGGCAGGTCCAGGAAGCATAGCTTTGAATACATAGCACAATATCATGAAAACCTCTAAATTTCGTTTAAAGATATCTGTAATAGCAATATACAACATTAAAGTCCTTCCCAAATTACCTCTTGCAAACTTCCCGAAGCAACACCAATGGCCGCTAAACGACCAATAACCATGAAGCGTGATTTCAGAACTGCCAGCTTTTCTTTAGTAACAATTTCAGCAAAAATACCTGCAAAGAAAGCAAGAACGGAAGAAGCATATGTCCATTTTTCTATGATGTTTTTTCTTTCTCTGTTATATTAAAAAATTCAAGATTTGAATAATGGGCTTGCATTCACCTCTGCCTCTCCATGGATCAAAACATCAATGTCAAGCTCTTCTTGCAACTTCACCACATTATTGAGTGCCTCCTTGATGGCCTTAGCATACTCCTTTGCAGATATTCTGCAACATAAATTGATTATAATCGATGATGCATAGTCTTTTCCAGATATTCTACATCATAAATCGGTAATAAACGATGATTAACGACACATTTTTCACAATTAAACATAGTTAAGTTCATAAGAGAAATGTATGCTGTGAAATGGACTGCTCACTTGTGCAGCTTGTAATCACGATGCACTCTCCTAAGCTCAACAGTCCGAGGGAATGAATCAGTAGTTGTAGTTGGGAGAATTGGAAGGTTCAATTTCATTATTTGTGCTTCTAGTCTAGCACTAACGTTAGTAGCTTTGTGACGTTCAGAATCCTTGAGAGCAGTAGCCTATTATCCAATAAATAATAAATAATATATATATTAATAAGAAGATTTGAACAAAGAAAAGAGATATGTAGGAATCTTTTAAATAGAACATTCAAGCATGCCCTTGCTCAGTGGTGAGTCTGGGAAACAACTTCATTGAAGATTAAGCATCAGCATTTGATGTGAAGAAGGCCTGCAAAGTTATTCAAGTGTAAGGCAAGGAAGGGAGAAATATTTCACAAAACAAATAATGATTCTAGGCAGTAGTTGTATAATTATTATTCATAGTTTGTTTTCAAAGGGTAAATTTGTGTGAGAGAACTGATCAAAGTATATATAGTGTGTCAGTAAAATTTGAATTTATAGTCGCAAGGAAGGGAGAAATATTCCACAAAACAATATGAGCAAACTATGCCTAACATGGGATAATATTGGTGTGGCAGGTCCAGGAAGCATAGCTTTGAATACATAGCACAATATCATGAAAACCTCTAAATTTCGTTTAAAGATATCTGTAATAGCAATATACAACATTAAAGTCCTTCCCAAATTACCTCTTGCAAACTCCCCGAAGCAACACCAATGGCCGCAAAAGACCAATAACCATGAAGATTGACTTCAGAACTGCCAGCTTTTCTTTAGTAACAATTTCAGCAAAAATACCTGCAAAGAAAGCAAGAACGGAAGAAGCATATGTCCATTTTTCTGTAATGTTTTTTCTTTCTCTGTTATATTAAAAAATTCAAGATTTGAATAATGGGCTTGCATTCACCTCTGCCTCTCCATGGATCAAAACATCAATGTCGAGCTCTTCTTGTGACTTCATCACATTGTTGAGACAGCGGGAGGTAGAAGGACGAAGTCAGGTAAAGTAGGTGAAGTAGGGGAAGGAAAAAATGGTATTTGGGGCAGACTGAAGTAAGTTAGGGAGGTGGTGTAAAATCAGAGGAAATCAAAAGATCAAAAGCGAGAGAAAGGGTCTTACTTGGGGAAAGAAAGTCGGCCGCTGGTGGAAGCTTTAAGCAGTAATCGATCACCGAGTTGGTGGCTACGTATGGCGGTTGATGGAACGGAGTGCTCCGCTGATGGTCGACCGAGATGGCGGGGTTTACTGTCATTGGCACTGGCTGTTAGGGCAGGTGGTTGGGGAAGCATAGGTGGGGAGTTGCCAATTTTTCGCGATTGAGTTGAAAGTGGAAGAGGATGGGAAAAGAGAACTGAAAGGAGAAAGGGAGAAAGAGGAAGAAGTAGGTGAGCAGACGTGCGAACTATAATCGTGGAAAACGTGGGATGCGGTCGTGAAAAGACAAAGAAGCCATGCGTGAATTATTTCTACGTCTGTGAACAGTGGGCAGTATGGGAAGTCCAAAAAAGGCTTCACTTTGACCGGTTTGACCAAGGTTTTGCTTTATATATATATATATATATATATATATATATATATTGAAAAAACTGCATATACTCGATCGATCAACAGTCTTCTCGACTCCATTCTGCCCACCATCGTACCTGAGCATCAACGTGATGTCGCCTTAGGCACACGAGCAGCACGAAGTCGGCTACCTTCAGTTGCACTATACCTCGAAATTTGCGGCCACCATTTATGCCGAAATCAAAATAGCCACAGAGACAGCTGTGCCCACGCGCACGTACCCGCGTGTAGCTAGAGTTTACCCACCCCGCCGCCGTGTGCTCCTACCTTTCAATCGTATTTTAGACCCCTGTATGATCCTGGATCTGCACCCACAACGACCCGATAGAAGACAAGGTTCACGCGATTCAAAAATTGGCTTTTCCAAATTTCCATCGAGTTGATCTCGAAAGCCCCCTACATTCGTCAATTTGATTTTATTCTATTTTTCATTGAAAGGATTTGATCGAAGAAAGAGAACAGTAGGTACGTGTGCTACTCGATTTACAAAGGAAAGGAAACAAGATAATAAATGTGGTTTATATACTAAACAAATAATTTTCGGCCATATTGATTTTAGTTCATTCTGCTCTATCTTAAAGGAAGGGTGCAATTTAAAAGGACAGTGAAGAATGGTTGCATGAGATGAAGATAAAGAGGATGTGAAAGCTTACTTGTTGAATGCCTGCTACAGAGAAGTCAAACAGTGCTAATGGCCAAAAAAAACAGGCCGATGGGAGGAAATTTTGGCTGTTGACCAGGATTTATATATAAATTTAAATTCAAATTGTCTATATTGACGTAGCTTAAAATCGCGAACTCCTATCGAGGCGTGTCGCTAAGCGTTTATAACGTTATACCCCTATTTCGAATGCAATGGAAAAGGTTCCAAGTCCTAACTCAATCGTATGGAGAAGATAGCTTTTTGGTCGCAGTTATTATATTAAATTTCGATATAGAATTCAACGCGTTTACATACCGTACGACCACATGATAACTCCAAACACTTTGAAATTTGAAATCGATAATAATACAACTTTCGGATCCAGTGGAACTAGTTTCGTCGAATTCCGAGATTGTGCCTCCGAAGGCTACTTTTAAAAGTCAATTTAAACAATATATTTTTAAAACTGAACAAATCACTTTTAAATCTAATTTTAAAAGTTGAATTGTCTTCAGCATTATTAATATAAATTTTACAAGCCTTTAAAATATTTTTAACGAGCTTAAAACTCAAGAATCGCTATTTTAACCAATATTCGATTATAAACTTTAATAATTAAATTCTTCAATAAATTGCTGTATTTATATTCTGATTTCATTTTATCAAATAAAAACCAAACTTTCATATTTAAAATCAATCTATACTTCAGATTAAATATTTAAAACCATTTAAATATTCATAATTAATGCCAGAGAAACCCGGGTTGTCACAAAATGGCTTAGACAAGAGATCCCTTGTTTAAATCAATTTACTTATTCAAGAAGCTGGCTTAAAATAGAGCCGATAGAGTTTGAAATAAACCTTTATTAGATAATAATTAAATCTTAATTTTGTTAGCACCATAGGTATGGGTTTTGATGATAACAACTATAGATATTATATGAAATATGGATAGTAAAGTTTTTATCAAGTTATAGGTAATACATAGTGTAGGATATTAGATAAGTGTTGATTAAGAAGGTTGTACAGTATCAAGAGAAGATTCAAGATGCTAATTTAAGAGTTAGAGATTGAAGACTCATGATTGTTGAAGATTTCAATAGTTCAAGATATTACCATAGATAAGTTATAGAGTCTTCGATTATATGTTAAAAATCTAATAGCACTTTTCCTGCTCTCTCTGTCCCTCTATTTTTTTTTAAATGTTTACTAAAGTATCCTGGTTTTCAAAAAATGATCTTTTCAAAATATTTCTCAAAATAATTTTTAATCACTTATATTTACAAAGATATTATTTTGAGTTTACTTATAAGTTATAATTATATTTGTTATATATGTATATATATATTATTCACATTATATTTAATACTTATATTAAATCTTTTAAAATTATATTATGTAGTTTTATACATTTTACTTTATATTAGTTTTGAGTTTTATAGTTTATTTATTTTACTTTGATTTTAAAATACATATTTACTTTTATACCTGTATATATTGTTTAATCTTTTATATTTAAATGTTTTGAAATACTTTCTTTAGTTTTATTATGATTAAAATATGTATAAACTATGATTAAATGATTTTACAAAACAAATAATAGATTTTCGAAATAATGTTTTTAAATTTTATGAAGAGTTTGTTTACATACTCTATTCGTGTATGTCGACATAGTGGCCTATATTTTCAAAAATCAAATTTCAACAGAAGTTTATTTTCATTTTATCACTCCACGAATGGATATGACCATTATTCCTCTATAATTACCATACTTCCAATCTTTTAACACAATTTTCTTATTCATCTCTCCTACTTCCTCTCTCTCATTTTCTAAATAAAAATATACCCAACGAAATTCAACCAAAATCAAACTCAATCATTATTAGTTTGATTCTCTATAATTTACTTACTGATCTCTCTCACTCAAATCAAGATCACACTACACCAAACATGCCATTTTGTAGCACTATTTTTGCCACTATATCACTAATTGAAGAATCATAGCAAATGCCACATTATGTAGCAATCATACCTTAAAACTTCTCTTCAAGCAATAGAATGTCACCAGTTTCTTTGACAGTAATGCTTGGGCTAAGTGAATGCATTTTACGGTATTCTCCCACAAAACCAACAGTATTATTTCATCCGTCTCAATAAAAGATTGGAATATTAGTGATTTTGGAACAGGAACAGGTATTGCTGAAAGGATAAAAACACAATTTACCAGAATGGAAAAAAATTTATATGCCACTTAAAAAAAGTAATGACAATTTCCATGAAATTCCAAAAGTCAATTGCAGTATTACCAATAATAACATATTATAATGATTGTCCGTAACATAGTTACATATCAAATGAGACATCCACTGTTTAGTATCTATGCTCTTCGAAAGTCAACTAACATTACTAAAGAAGAAATCCTATTTAGTAAGAAAGAAGACCCAGTACTTGTATTTTAAGAATGAAGATGACAAATGCAAAAACTAATTAGTCTAGCATTTCCATCAAGTCATGACAGTCAAATGATAACTAGTTTGTGACTTTGTTCATTAGATATTAAGATGACCAAAAAATATTCTTCGGGCTAAAGTCAATACTGACCATTCGCCAATCCATCGGTTCAAATTATGAACTAATAATAGCCACCACCAAATGCAACGAGGACTTTGTCATAAACAAGATGGCAAGAAACATATTGTCTCTAGGCATTTCTAATAATGTCATAAACAAGATGGCCAGAAATAATATTGTCACGGGGAATCTCAATGTTCTCATCTGGCGAAAGCGGTGCTGGAACTTTAGTAGTCATGGCGATGAATTTCTATTTAATTCTTCTTTGTTATAATGTGATGGAAGAAAAACAAGTTACAATCTCTTTAGTAGTCATGGCGATGAATTTTTTTTAGGCATTCAGCAGGTTGCCTTGTAGAAATTAACACATACTTCAAAGCTCTAAATCATGTATTTGCTTTGATTCTTGTGGCTCCTGCTATTTTTGCACTTTTGCTTTCATTAAAGCAAAAGGAGATGACGAGCGTGGACATACATAATAACTAGTAATACAATTCAAACTAAACGTCTACAAGAGATTGTTATCCCAAAACTTTTGCAGCGGCGTTGTTCACATATGTAAAGCTACTTGTATTGATTTGAAAGAAATTTAGAAGAATTTTTGATTTGATATTATACGTTCACACCAATACTGCATGTTTTATACTACAGTTAGCTTTTGCTCACATGATGATAGGTACAGACTATTAAACAGAATTGACCATCCGCTTTAGATTGAAAATGGTTAGAAAGTATTGTTGTCTGTATCAATTGATTAGTTTTAGCAAACTTTTGAACTGTAAGACTTGCTAATATATACAAGTTTATATAAACCATATTAATTTTTTTGATCATAGTCAGCTGATGCAGTCCCACTGTTGACGCTATATGTTTTAGAATCTAATGCGTTATTTACTATTTCTTTAAGGTTTCCAAAGTTGGCACTTAGTTTGTCTTAATCCAATTTGAAATTATCAAACTGGTTTATGCTTGGTGTAACGACCCAGAATTTTATTTAATTAAAATTTGAATATTTAATTAATTTTAAATATTTATAGTGAAATTTATAAGTCGAATAAATTTTATTTCGAATAATTGGATTTAATTGGATAATTAAATCTAATATGTGAAAATACAAAAAAATTGAAAATTGAGTTAAATATGATTGAAAATGATTTGTAAAATTTTATTATATCATATTGGAGTTAGAATGATGTTATAGAACTTTTAAAATCGAATTAAGAGTTAATTTGTGAAAATTGGATATATTAATATTTAATCGACCAGTGAAATTAGCCGTTTTTCGAATAGTCTCAGAATTGGACGAAACTAGTTCCATTGGATCCGTAATAGTTTGTTATTATCAGGTTTTAATTTTCGTAGCAATCGGAGTTTTCGTTTGTGACGCCCCACCTCTATACCCACGCTAGCCAAGAACACTCCGGAGTAGTGCTGTCAACTAGCACGGAGAATAAGGCTGTTGAGGAGCGACCATCCATGTAATTGCTTATCACACGGTGGCTATAAATAATCTTCGGAAACAAACATAGAAATAATCATATCACAAATCAGTCACAGATATCCATATCACAAAGGCGGAAGAAGATATGAATATATAACTAACACATGAAAGTGTACATCAGAGTAGTGGTCAGTAAGATCCACGATAATACAAAAGAATAGCAACATGTGCTATACAAAAGAATACAACTATGAGTCTATATCTCAAGTGTATACAACAAAAACTTCTAATCTAAACAGTTAGCCAAAAGTCAAAGTGATGAATCCCTGGGAAGAAGTCAAGCAGAAGCACCTGTAACATCTCGGTCTGACCCGAGTATTATTTAAGAAAATAATAATAAACGGGTCAGTCTAGCTATAAATATCAGATGACATGATATAACATAAAAGATATGGCATAAACATAAACATCCATAATGACATACCACTATAAGTATGTAAATAATGATCAACAGAAGATCAATCAATAAGAGGTAATCAATATCACAAGAATCTTCTCAAAGATTCGGAAAGGGCATCATACCCCAAACTTGTACTCATAACAAGTCAATGACATAAATTCTAGAAATCAATGCAAGAAGTCCAGAAATCATAGAAAAGAGAAAGAGGCCTATCACATGACGGTCCGAAGACCAAGGGGAGCTACCCCACATGTGTGAATGGAATCACACAGATTAAGGTCCAGACTAACCAAAAAGCAAAAAGGTATGTGTGAGTGGAATCACACAAGTGGTGTCTAGTCTAACCTCGCAACAAGAGACATCGCACAGTTGCTAGTCTAAATCATCAGAATGATCGTCATGATCAACGAGAAGTGTCAATTACACTAAGCTAGTAAATATAGAAGTTTAGCTTCATGTCCCATAACCACTTGCTTAACTTAAATATTTACGAACAAACTGTAAATCTTCACTAATAAAATTGTCACAAGAGGTTCAATCGAACAAGTCCAAGAATTAACCGACGAGGTGAACGCAAGCGTTTCATACCACTTGTTTTACTAAGTCGTTTAATTAGATTTCTCATCCGAGTGAGGTAAAGGTTTGTATATACTAATAGATTGGAAAACGGTTTAAGAAAAGAGTTTTGTTATTAAAAATAGAGTTGAAATTGTTTGTTAAAAGAGTTTTGATATTTACTACTAGTATTGAAACCTTTATATTATAAAGTGACAAAACACAGAAGCAATTGTAGAAACAATCAGTCACAACAATCGCATACGGATATGTGAATAAAATCCAAGGAAATCAGCTCAATGTTTTTCAGATAAGATCCCCTACGGAGGGGGGGTTCAGGGGGGGTGGCAACCCCCCAAGGTGGGGGTGCGGGGGCAACGCCACCGCTTACGGGGTTCGACCTAAGTGAAGGCAAGAGGCCTACAACCTAAAGAAAAATGAGGTCTAACGACCTAAGGGTTCACGCGACCTAACACAATGGCTGAGCGACCTAACTAAGTGCGCGACCTGGTGGGTAAGGAGGTCGAGCGACCTAAAGTTCTTTGCGACCTAACGAGGTAGAGGGGACACGCGACCTAAAGGTACGCGACCTAAGAAAGCACGCGACCTATCGGCAACAAGGATCGAGCGACCTAACGGCAACATGGGTCGAGCGACCTAACTTTGCCGCGACCTATAAATATCACAACCTAAGGCCACAACGACCTAAGAAATAAAGGGGAGCGACCCAAAAGAGGAAGGGTTTAACGACCTAAGCAGTGAAGAGGCCAAGCGACCTAGCGTGGTCAACGACCTAAAAGGGTTCGCGTCCTAAGAAATTGCGCGACCTAAAGCACACGCGACTTACGACCTAAGGAAAGCAGGCGACCTAACTCCACACACAAGGCTTAACGACCTAAGAGTTAAACGACCTACGACCTACGCCACCAACTCACGAGCGACCTAAGTACTAGGTCGTGAACGACCTAACTCCGAACACACGAAAAGTGGTCAGAACGATCTAGGAGCTATCTCGTATGCGACCTATGACCTAAGACCCACACGACCTAACCCCGAACGACCTAAAAATGGCCAGAACGACCTAAATGCAGAAATTTCGCCAAAACGCCAAAAATCGGAGTTTTTCGCCAATCCAATCCAAACCAAAAGCAAATATTCATGCTAAAGTGATAGGGAATCATTCCCAACAACCCAAGATAGTTATAGACAAGAATGTGAGTTAAAAATCTCACCTTTGCACCAAATATCAATGAAAATGAAGTTTTAAGCAAGCAAGAATCAATCCTTCTTCTATCTAAGCACAAGAAGCTTGAATCCAATGTCTTCTTCTTGAATTTGGAGTAGAAAGATGGATTGCAATTGAATTTGAGTTTTGGAATTTTAATTTCCCATTCCCTCCACCATTAATGCCAAAGCTTGATTAGTTAGGAAATTTATGAAGAGTGAGGAGAAGAGGGTTGGAACTTGGGCTTAATAGGCTAAACCAACCCAAAGTCCAAAGCGGGAAAAGTTAGTGAAATTTCACTAACTCCAAACTTATCGATGTTTATACTTAAAAAAGTTGTAAACGACATTTCGAACTCAATGGAAGTGGTCTCGAGTCCTAATTTGACCGTTTGCAAAAAGTAGCTTTTCGGACCAAAATCTGGTTAACGAGTTAATATTTAAATAAAATATTTAAATACAAACTCGATAAATATGCGGGTTGTACATCGTTTGACCGTGGCAGCTCGAAACGCATCGAAATTGTTTTAATATTAATTTGGCGAGATAAAATAGCCATTTTTCAAAAAGTCTCGGTTTTCGACGAAACCAGTTTCATCGGATCCGTAATGTGATATTATTGTATTGTTTCAAATTTCAAGTCAATTGGATTTACCGTTTGTCCGGTGCAAGCTAAAACGCCTAGAAAATCGTTTAATCGGTTTAATTTTAAATTGAACGTTTATTGCTATAACTCGCACAGATGACCGAATTAGCTTCCGAAACCTATTCCATTGTGTCCGAAACGTGGGATAAACCCTAGAAACGCCAGTCACCGCGCGTAAGTCGAAGTTTTGAAAAAGCCGAATGAATAGTGTCGTTCAAACTTCTATAAATAGGCCCATTCTCTTCAAAAAAAAAATTAGGGTTTTAAAACCCTAGCCGCCGGCTATGCAACCGAAGGCCAGAAATTCGCAACCTTTCCCCTTCGATTTCTCCAAATCCGTTCATCAATTCAAAGAATTATCAACTACAAAGTTGTAGAGGATGTTGAGATGTATAATCTCAACGGTTATGATCGTGTTTCGTTGCACGGATTGATGACAAACTGCATTCAAACGCTCACCGCTCAACCTCGTTTTTCGCGCCGAGATGGAGACAGCGCGCGTGCGGTCACTGTCCGGTGGAGGCTCTGGGGGAGGCGCACGTGGTGGAGGTCTTTGATCGGGGTAGAAGCAAGCGTGGTGGTTGCGACTTGGAGGAATTCGAGCACGAGATGGGTTCTTGCGTGTGAGCTTTGCTGGAGCAAAAACGTGATGGAGAGGGAACAAACAAGCACGGCCAAATCTGAAGCAAAAAGAAAATGGAAGGCCAAGATTGATTTAGGTTTATAAAATATAAATTATGTTGTAAATTTATAATATAAAATTCGTGTAATCTTTGTAACGCGATATTTTTTTCATACGAGGTCGAAAACGCGCGAAACAAGTTGCGTTGGAATCGTATGGACGAGCACTACGCTATGAAATTGGATTGGAGTCATTTGGAGTTAGTGAAAATTTTAGGTAAAATTAAACATCCGTTTAATTTTATTCGAAATAAATAGCTAAAACGAAATTGAAATCAAGGTGAGAACTTCTCACTCAATCGAATCGGTTTCGATTTTAATTTTAAATAGTTAGATTTAAAATTCTTGAATGCATGTTTGAATGATGATTGTTATCTATTGATTGTTAAAGTATACATTATGCGCCGTTAATAAGCGGATGTTATTTATTAAAAACATATACCGCGAATATTTCATAAACAGTGAAATTGGTATTATTTATGTACTAGGAATTGATTTCCCGCATTATATAGCGGATGAGACCCTATTGCGCCGTCTATTAAGCGGATAATATTTTAAATCCCATATACCGCGATAATTTCGTACTGGAACGGAATTGGTATTGTGCTAACATCTTTGGATGCAGGAAAACAGGTTAGAGGGATCCAGTTGGATTCCTCTACAGTATTTATTTGATTTCAGATATTTTGATATTTGATGGATTATCATATCGATATATGATGTCGTTGTTGTCGTGATTGACTATTTGGTGTGTAGCATCATTGGGCCAAATTTTGGAATTTTAAAAAGGATTTTTAAAGTGATTTTTGAAAGTATATGTTTATAAAATATTTTTAGTATCGATTCATTTTAAATAAATAAACGTATAAATTTAATGTTATAAAAATTATGGTTTTTGAGAAAAATAGTTAAAAGTTGATTTTTGAAAATAAGAGGTAAATGATTTTATAAAATAGTTTAAATTGGGATTTTTGAATTTATTGTAAAAAGTTTAAACATAGGATTTATTAAATTTGATTATTTTATAAATCAAAATGGTGAAATTATAAAGGAGATTAAAGATGTTTTAAAATAATAGTATAAACCAATTTATATAAGAAATTTATAAATTGATATTTATAAATTAAAATATTTGAATTATAAAACGAGTTTTTATAAGTGTTAGAATGAATTGTGAATGAATTTCATAAATGAATGAAATTTATAGAATTATAAATGGTGAAGTTATAAATGGAATTTTATAAGCAGTAGGTTTATAAAATTTGTAAAGTTATTTGAAGAATAGATTCAGATAAATAAATGAATCTTATATGTTATAAGATTAATAATTTGGGAAGTTGAAAGGAACGATTTTTTGCAAACAAATAAGTTATAAGTGTTTAACTTAAATTATAAACTTTTGGTTTATAAATTAAGTTATAAATTGAATAGGTTAATAAAGGAGATTTATAAAGGAAGTAGTTATAAAATAAATAGAAATAGAATTTATAAACGTTGTTTTATAAATTCGCAAACGACTTATTTCGATAAGTAAATTGTTATAACTTATTTATGGAGTTATATTCACGTTTTATATAGTGAATAATCCTTTAAGATAAAATGTATAGAAGTGATGAAATTGGTTAACGAAGTATATTCACGTTTTTGAATAGTGAATAATATGTTAAAGAAAATGTTTTGGATATGATGTTTTAAATAGAATTAAAACGATCTAACGATGTTTTCAAAATGTGTTAAGATTCGAAACCATAGATTTCAACATTCATGGTTGAAATAGACGTTTTCGAGAAATAGAAGGAAATGGTGGACTATAACACTGTTGTTATAGTAAATGATTTCCGAAATGAACTGTTTTGTTTAGTATTGGGATTTATATATCTATTTTAATTTCGAATCCCTATACTCGTGATTTTGGGTTGTCGTAACGATGTTTTACGCAACATTCGTTTTGGCCCAAATAAATTAAGAGAATGATTTCCTTAAAGAATGAAATATATAATTAATTTCGATTTAAGTATATTGAATATTTTCCAAGTATAGAAAATAAAAAGATTTGTGAATTACTTATTAATAAATAAGTATGGAAATGTTTTGCAATGTGAAATGAAACGTTTTGAGAATTTATCTTTTTGAAGATAAATTGAAAATGAATAATTGAAATTGTGTATTCATAAATATTTTGGAATATAAATTCATTATGGAATTTATAAATGAAAAAGGGAATTTGTTTAAAAATAAACGTTGATTTATTTTTGAAGAGTGGGAATAAATTTACGGATTTGAAACGTAAATATAAAGTAAATCGTTAAGGATTTATTTAATTGGTTTAAATGAACCATGTCGAAATGAAAGTATTTCCACGTAAGGAAAATGATTGAAATTGTTTTCAAATGGTTGAAGTGTGAAAATTATATATCTAGTAAAGATATTTTTGGGAAATAAATAATTTGGAAAATTATTTGGAACCTGGTGATGTTGTGCATATCCATTGATAGTTCAATAACCGACTATCAATATTTACCTTTGAATGGGTATCTGTTGTGATTTGCTGAATTTGAATGCTACACTTATTTTTAAATTATTGCGCTCGTTATTCGGATTACCCATTCCGAATAGTGATACGACGTAATGGATAGCATTGATGACCGGTGTTGAAGACTGGATATTTTTGAAAGTGAAAGGACAACTCGTCGAATGTCTTTGCATCGACTGGTCCCCGGTATAGAGACTCCATATGTGATGGGAAGTCCGAACGTGATTAGTGAATATCCGGATTGCAAGGACTTCTTCGTAAGTGCCTTCGGTTCTGTTCGATCCCGGAACAGACTTGTATGGATAGTATGTCTGACATTACAAATTGGGAATATATTGCTAATAACCTTCAACTACATAACCTCTGAGCTCGTACGTCTCAGAGAAGGGTGTTAAGCTAAGAGAATAAATTCTCCGCCACCAACAGAAATATATTTGAAAGAAACCAGCTTTATATCTCAATTTGTAATGTCAGACATACTATCCCCTATCGATCCCCGTATCTCAATTTGTAGGTGAGCCTGATCAGTGATAAGATATGTCTATCAGCAGTTTAATTTACTTGGTATGGCTCTAAATAATTAAGCGATGACCTATTAAAAGGTTACATCAAGGTTAGTTTTCCTGCTTACGGTACATTTTCAGATTATCAATTGAAGAAACACTATGTTTAAGTACTTATTGGCATCGTATATGCAAACTTTTCATGTTCATATGATGATCAAATTAACAACATTTTGTCTATTGTTTTCAAATGTAATTGTATATTCTTTATTGTTTTTGCATTATCTAACCATTGCACATTTCATCATATCATTAATGCATTGGCCATTAAGGGTAAGAGAGTGAGAATGACGTTATTAGAGTAATACTATCTCCACTTGCAGCCATTACCGTAGAAATTGCTGCAACATCGCCTGGAAGACTGGATGACATCAATTGTCCTAGTACATATCTATATTTATTAATAATATTAATCTCTAACATAACAAGATCCTAATATTCATTATTTTATTTGAGTAAGAATATTTTTTCCATAGTTGATAATGTGAATTATGGTTTGTAATTTTCCTCAAACTCCGTGATAATTAATATCACATTTTTTAATCTAATTTTGATTGTCATGTTGCAAGTGAATCTTTACACTTAGTGTTTGTCTTTATTCAGTTAGGAAATTAAACTTCAAAGTAGTGTTAAATGTTTTGATATGGCAGTTGGTTGTCAATTAAGTTAGACATCTATATTGTAAATTGATATTTGAATTATTTTAGCGTGTAAGTGGAACATCTACACAATAAATTGATAACTATGAAATTAATAGAGGAATCGAGCTTGCTTTGTATCACTTTAAGTAATATATCAAGTATATGAAACATACACAATTTATTAACTAAATCAGAAAGTAGGTTAACAAACTAACTAGAATTAGCTTACAACCAGAACAATAATGTTAATAGGAACTTTTATTGTACTATCAATGAACAGAGTGAACCATAATAGACTACATAATTTAAGTTTGCAGCATATATATGTTTGTGTATCAATGGAGCAAGTATTGGTAGGTGTTGTTTCTGCATGCTATTGTTTGATTAACAACTACTCTCCCCCTCCCTGTACACACACAGAGACACACACATATAAAATAAAACTATTTGTATTTAATAGTGGAGACAAATAAATAGATAAAAAGTAATCTAATTTAGTAGAAATAAAGATATCCAACGGTTATCAATCATCCACCTAATCAAATGCTCGATAAATTGAATGTACTGTCATTTTATAACATAATAATTTTTAATATGTTCTATGAATTCTACAATACTCCCTAAATTCTACACTACCATTGGATCAATTTTCTATCATGTTTTGCAGGACCAACATTTCTATCAAATTTTACTGAGATACTTTGACCAAAATTATGTAAATAATTTGAATTAATTAATATATTTATTGTAAATAATATGTATACTATATTTAATATTAAATAATTTGATTAAATTATAAGGTTGTATTTACTGCTAAAAACTGGTTATTTTCTTGGTAAAATTATTTAATACATATTTGATATTAAATAATTTGATTAAATTATAAGATTGAATTTACTGCTAAAAACCTGTTATTTGCTTGGTAAAATTATTCAATACACAATTTAGAATTTGCTTTACTAGTGTTTAGTCAACTTAATTTACATTAATTGGTTTACTATTTTTGTAACGACCATAGACTTTGATAACTAAATTGGTTAATTAAGTAAGATTTTTGTAATTAAATTTAGAAAGGAAGAAAAACTTTAAAATTTATAATGGAACAAATGTTAGAAATGAAATGTAGGAATAGTAATTAAAATTTATTTATGGACAATTGGAGTGAATTCCCAATAATGAAATTGTGATGACCCGAAATTTTTAAGCAATTGTAATCGAAATATTTAATTGATTTTAAATATTTAAAAGGTTAATTATTAACTTAAATTAAGAATATCATAATTTATTTGACAATTAAATTGTTGGGTTAAATAATTTGAATTGGATAAAATATGAAATCTGAGATTTTAAGCCTATTAAAAATAAGTTGAAGGCTTGTAAAATTTATATTGACAATACTGAAGACAATAAAGTGACAGAATCGAATTTAAAGGCGCTTTGTTTAGTTTTGAAAATTTATATCGTTTAATTGAATTTAAAAATAGCCTTCCGAGGCACAGTCTCGGATTTCGACGAAACCAGTGCAGTTGGATCCGTAATATTTAATTATTGCTGGATTTCAAATTTCATAATTTTTGGAGTCTTCGTGTGAGCGTACGAGATATAAACGTTTCGAGAATAATTAACCGTTTTAATTCAAAATATCCTACATCTAATCACTGCCGTACCATCCTTCTTTCTTAGCTTCTCGAGTACACTTCCTTTCCTAACATAACTTCCCTCTTTCTTCCCTTATTTCTACTGCAGACATTAATAACTAAAAAAAAAAAAAATACACGAACGAAATCGCGTTCGATCGTGGGTTGCTGGGGCTTTGTATTTTGGAGTCGCGTGCGTGGGGTGGCGCTGCGAAGTCGAAGGTCATAGGGGTGGTCGCGACTTTGTTGTGAGGTTTGGAAGGGAGCGCACGCTCGCGCGTGAAGGTGTTCGTCTCGGAGTCGGCGGTTCAAGGCAGGTGGCACGCGATCAGGACTTGTTCGAACGGCGAAATTTGTGGCTTGTGGAGGGGAGCTCGCGCGATTGAATCGAGTTTCTCGAGTCGAAGGCAAATGGAGTGGGCTTTTCGATCTCGTGTAGGGTTTTGACAAGCGACAACGGTGAGGTGTGGCACTGCGAGCGATGGGATTCGAGAGCTTGAGGAGTCATGGGTCTCGATCGACCTGGGTTTCGATCGAAGGACGATCGATCGCGACATTAGGGGTTGCGACTTCGGTGCCGCCGTGACTTGGATTGATCTTGGTCGTGTGTGTTCGAACATCCGGTAGGGTTTGCAAAAGTGAGGTATATCCCTGTGCTGTTTTTTTTATTTAAAATGAATATAAATATATAATTCTTTTATTCAGTATACATTCACAGGAAGCAAGAAAGAAAATGGAAAATAGTTATGTTTTTAGGACACATTTATATATATGAAGTCTGAATCCAGATTTTTGTTTCACAAACTTATGCACAGTAGAGAAAAGATTACTGTTTTAATTTAATAAGATAAACAGTAAAACTGAAGATAATATTTATACGTGATTTTAGGAAGTATATGGGAATTTAAAATATTGAAAGCGAGTATATAAAAATTGGATAGATTGTTTTTACAGTGGAGCTTCAGAGAAAAACTATATATATAAATATACACATTTTCATCCACTCAGTTAAATTTTAAATAATGGAAATTAATTTGTTTATTTAATTATTTTAGTTAAAGATAATTTATTAAAGGGAATTTAGTTTTGAATTAAATTCTTAGAGAAATTAACTAGTGAATGGAAAATTTATAGTTCGATAGTTCGAATACTAATAAAATCCTATAATGCTTATACAAGGTCATAAACAATGGAAACGTGCCGGGTTGGACTGAGTTGCAAAACAATATTAAAAGGTGAGTTAATCTCACTCAGTTAAGTTTAAATTTAAATGATTTAATTTAAATAGTTGTTTGAATGGTTGAATTGAATGATGTGTTATAGTATAGTATATTTAGAAATTGGTATATATGTTGTGCTAACATCTGTGGATGCAGGAAAACAGGTTGGAGGGATCCAACTGGATCCCTCAACATTTATTTAAATTATTTAAATCCCCTGTTATAATGATTTGATATTTTGTGATGAATTATGTTGAAATATTGAATGATATGGTTTGATTGTACATAATTGGGTATAATGAATTTCCAAAATAAATGGGATTTTGGAAAGGAAATAAAATAAGTAAATTTTGTAAGCTAAACAATTATATGAATTTGAAAAGAAAAAAAAATTAAGAATGAATTGGAAAAGTAATAAAGTGACCTTAGAATTCTATTAAATAAAATTAGAGTATAGAAGGACATTTGAATAAACAAGAAGTTAATGAATTTTAATCTTTAGCATTATTGTTTTGAAAGAACAAAACATTTATCTAATATGTAGGATTTAAATGTTGAAAGGAATAAAGAAGAAATTGGGAAAAAGCATGAAATTTTTATATTGCAGTTAAAAGGTTTAAATCAAACGGAGAATAATAACATTAATAATAAGTCTATAATTAATGAAATTTGAAATGAATTGAGTAATTAAAGAAACTTATTTCAAATGGAATAAATTGAGAATCAATTAGGGAAAATTGATTTAAGTGATTGAAGTTGGAATTCTCCCTGGATAACTAAGTACGTTTTCAAGTAATTTTTTTTTTAAATATAAGTTAAAAATTTTAAATTTGTTTTAAAAGGTATGTTTTGAAAAATTTATTATTTCTAGTATTTAAATTCTAAAGCAAGTATTTTCTCAAATCTATTATAGTAGTAATTATTTTAAAAAGTGACTTAGTATTTTGGTTCAAAGGTGAAAATCTAGTTTTATATTTTATAAAGTAACTTTAATTTCAAATATTCATATAAGATGTATTTTTTACAAATTATTAAAGTAGTTTAAGTTAAATGTTTCAAAAGTGTATATTCAAAGTAAAGTGTTTTAAATAAATTTTAAAAATCTAGTTGTGTGCTTGGTGATTTCAGAGGAGATAGAAAATATTTGGGAAAGTTCATTCTGAAAAGAAAGATGGTTTTGAAACTGTTTTCAAAGGGTTGAAAATAGAAAAATATCTTGTGAAGATAATTTGAGGTTAATAAATACTTTGAGAAATTATTTATTGTTGGATGGATGTTTGTGCATTTTAATTGATAGTTAAATAACCGACTATCAATATTGGACAAATACGTTGATCGTTTCGAAGAGACCGGGATCGAGATTAATTTCTCGAAAACCACTTCGATCCGGTTTGTACGTTTTGTGCGAAAAACGTATTCGGAGTCGAAGATGGAGCAATGAAGTGCAAAGGCTAGTCGTTACTAATCCTGAGGATATTTCCAAAATGGATGTAGTAGGAGTAGTGCCTTCGGTTCCGTTCGAACCCGGGACGGACTTGTATGGACAAATGCTTGCGAAACATCGTCAGGTGGACGATGGGCATTCTAAGTGAAACGTTCTAAAGGTAACGCTTAGCCTCAAGCCTCATTAAATGGGAATGACTGAGAATCAGGGGATATGCAGCAAGGTTAGGTGGGCCATACCCAAGCTGGACAAGATAATTCCCCTGTCTAGATGTCCCTTATATATATATATATATATATTTCGGCTTAGTGGGTGGTTGGTCGCGCCAACCACGGGGTTTATCTTGTTCGGAACTGTTCAGTAAGGAATGGTTCCGGCCTTGTGTTGCAGGGGATGAAGGGAGTAATCGTTGGTACGGTGATCTAGGCCCCGTACTGTGACAGGTGGTACCCCAGTGCTTAGTCATTGTTGGAAATCCATTTTCCTTACGAGCCTTGTACGAGTTTTGTTTGTATTACCCACTTCGGTGGCTAGTAGCTGGAATTTAATAGATGTAACAATTTCGTCTATTTTATAAGTATTTGTAAATAGACACTATTATAATATCAGAGGATCTCTATAAAATTTGTTTTAGCTATCGTAAGGTAAAAACCCGGCATGTTTATTTGTGGCGTGGTCTTACGAGATGCTTTTGTTTTCAAAGGATTTTCGAAACTTAAATAATCAATTGGGTGTGATTTTCTCACGCTGGTATTCCAGACTGACTCGGGTGTTATTTAACTGTAATGCTCGGGTCAGACCGAGTATTATAGAATACAGGATATAATGTTGTGGAGCTCAGGAGACGAGCTGGATGACGAGACGTACTCCCGTACTTGTATATATATATTATTCTGCTGCGTTTGAGTTGTTGTGTACCTTGAGTTGTTGTGTATCCATTGTATTGTATTGATGTGAGCTTTGACTGATGTACTCTGATGATGTAATGTATGTAAACAGATATATTTGATTTTGAGTAAAGATTATTTATTATCCATTATATTTTATTCCGCTGCGATGGTTAGATTCTGTTGTTGTTTTCAATTCTCTTCTTCTACCTCTTCTTCTTAAATCCAAATGGTTCGTATTTCTGTGCAACTTGAGTTGATTGTTGTAGACTAGTGTGAACTCAAGGGGTATGGATTTGCGGGTCGTTACACTTGGTATCAGAGCTTAGGTTGGTGATAACCTTGGCTCTGGTGGGAAAATTTCTCAATTAGAGTCCGTAATACTCTAAAATGAGTTTGAGCGTATTAATAGATATGAGCGCGTATTTGTTAATGGATATAAAAATGGTTTATATTGTGTTGATTGGTTTATTGAGTGGCATATGAACCTTCGTCGGCACAGTCTGGACAACTGTATCGAAGGGGTTTCTAAACACTTGAATAGAACAATTGACACAGTATTGTTTTAAAGATGGGTAAATGAAATAATTTTACCCAAAATATATTTTGATATAAGAAAAGTTTTTGTAAACTATTTTAGCTAATATATGGTTGCTTGGATGTTAGAGATGATAATATTAAATTATTGTCATTAGAGTGTAAAAATTTTAACTAGAGATTGAAAGTATAATCAAAGGTTAGGGAAATAAATTCAATTATAAAATGAAATTTATAAATAGGAATTATGAATGTGGTTTATAAATTGAAATATAATCAAGTGAGAATTTGTATGAGCATAAACTATACAAATGAATTATAGTTAAAATTTGAACTAAAACCGAATTTGAAACTTTAAATCCCGGAGATTTTGGAAGCGTTTTGAAGATAAATAATAGCATAATTGTTTTGGAGATATTTCTGAAAGGAAAATTTGTTTTAAAGGGATTTTGAAAGTGAATAGCATTGAAATCACTTGGACTATTGGAAAATAATTCTGATGATGACGGCCGCATCATCAGTATTCATTTTCGAATTTCTAAGTGACGGATTGCTACCAAATTGATTTATTCAAAAAGCTAGTTGTTTTTGAAAATTTCAAAGAAATTTGTGGGAATAAAAACCAGGATTGGTTTGAATTTTTGAGAAGTATGATTTTGAGATGTGGGAGATTTCAAAATGTTTTGAAACCAAAGCCGGGAGTTTAAAAATCCTGATGAGAAAAATTGTAAGCTTATAAATGGAGATGATTTTTAAATTAGGAAGGAAATATAAGCTTTGAAGGTTGGAATTTAAATTTAAAATGAAAATGAAATTAACTTGGATTGGGAAATAAAATTCGACTGGATTGACATTAATTGGATAAGCTGAAAATAATATTCAGTTATTTTCGAAATAAGTTGAAATTGAATTGAGTTAAATAAATCTGAGTTAAAGTAAAATTGAATTGGAATGAGAATTCAATTGAATTAATGAATGAAATTAAATTCTTACCTGAACAAATGGAAAACAAGTTGGATAAGAATTGGAATTGGAATAAATAAATAGGACTTATAAAAGAATCAGATTTAGAAATCCATGGTAATAAAATATGCTTGGGTTATGATTAAACATAAGACTTGAGTTAAAAGTAAAAGATGAATACATCCAAGCCTGGAATGAATGTGATTGTATAAAATAGTAAGTTGTGACTTATAAAATTTGAAAAAAAAGTGGGATAGAAACCCACGATTAATATTTTGATGAATTGGAAAGTGAAAACAAAGATCCAAACTTGAATTATAAAATAAATTTGAACTTAAGAAATTTAAATGAAGGGATTTTAAGATTTAAATCAAGTTCTGAATTACAAGTTGGGGAAAGACTATTTAGATGATAATTAGATAATGAAATATGTAATGGGAACCCGATGTAGTTAAGTAAAGTTGAATTGTGAGTTTATGATGGAGTTTGGAAATAAAACTCAAGTTATAAATTAAATTCGACTTAAATTGTTGGTGAAGCAAACGAAATTGCGCTATAAAATTGGGGGGTAAATTGAGAATGAATAGTGGATTCAGAACTTGAGTTATAAATTAAAAATTTAACTTAAAGAGTTAACAAATTAAATATAATTGGAAATGTGTCGAATAAAGGAAAATGAAATAGATTAAAATAGTAATGGTATAAATTGCAAATAAAATCCAAATAAGTAGATATAAATTGGAAATAGCCTTGAAATCAATTGAATGAATTGAATCTGGAAGGTTCAATTTATAATAACCAATCAAATGAAATTGCAGGTTTAAATTGAAATTTAATCGAAATAGAATTGAGTTGAATAGAAAAGAAATTTACTTGAAAAATGAAATGAACTTAAAAATTTGAATATAATGAAGCAAATTAACTTAAGCTAAACAAATGAAAGAGTTGAATTAAATTCAACTTAAAACTAAGTGTAATGATATTGGGTTGGATTTAAATCAAGTGAAAATAAGTTTGAATCGAAATAGGATTTGGTGGGTTATAAATAATACGTAAGGAAATGAAAATTCAAAATGGATTGAGTGGATAAACTAATTATATTGAATAAATAAACGGATGGTTTTCGAGCTAAATAAAATAGTTCGGCATAAACAAATATGTAATAAATTGAGTAAAGTAACTAAAGCTTGGGATGTGTCGAGTTAAATAAATGATCGAGAATGGATTAAAATAAAAAGGAAATTTAATTTGTAATAAGGATGAACCCAAGTTGTTAATGGCTTGAATGAAACTAGTTTGGTTAATAAAATGAAATACAAGTGAATGTATTCAAATCTGAAATGCAATGAAAATGAGAATATATGAATTGTGAATAAATGTTAAAATAGAATTAAGTATAAATTGAGTTGAAATTCATTTACATTGGTTATGAAGCATAGTGCTTATTTATTCACATAGATCTCGTCAAAATTGCAAAGAATAAATTGTTATTGAATGTAAATGGAAGTTATTAATATTCTATGTGTAGATAGGAATAAAATAAATTGATTTCGAAAGCAATTGAATTAAATATGAGTTCAGTTTGCTTAAAAATGAATTAAATGTAAGCGATTGAGTTTTAAACCATTCAAATTGATGAAGTGATATACGAATGGATTGAAAACCATTCAAATTAAATGAAAATGGTTTATAAATTAATTGAAACAGTTGAATTAGTATGAAGGTTGTAAATATTGCTTACGGAAAATGTTTGATGTGCATTTTTTTAGAATTCATATGTTTTAACCATTGCAACTAAGTGAAATATAGTTAAACTGCATATATTTGGCACTTACATATTTAAATTGAGTAAGTACAGGTACCTAGGAGCCGTGTGGCTGGATTTGGTAGTGCTATTTGCTAAAAATAATAAGTCGCTTGCTTAAAATGCTAAATAAGGTACGCCTACGCAATAAAAATAGGATATATGAACTGTTTTTGGTTTTTTTTCGGACCGTGTGGGTCGATGTATATATTTATCTCTTTTGTCAAATTGAAAAAGCTCCTCTGTATAAAGGGGACTCTGCCAAAATTTTCCGAAAATTTTGGGAGTTATAAATTTTTTGAAAATTTTGGTAAATTTTGTTAACGACAAACGAATTCAAATTGAAAACTAAAATAAGTTAGTAAATGAAACCAATTTAAAATAATGACATAATTAGTTATAAATGGAAGATAAAATTAAAAGTTTAAAGTTGAAAATAAATTGAATTCATATGGAAATGAAGGAATCGATTTGAATAGAAATGGATATAAACGAGCAGTAAGATGAAAGTAAATATAAGAAACATATAAAATGCTTATTCTAAACTTAAGAAAGAAATGGTAATTTCTCAATTGGAAATCGATACTGCAAATATATTCTAAGTTGACATTTGAATGAATAAGTATTGACAATTATAAGGAAGCCGATAAAATGGTTTTGAGAATATTGTGATTGGATATTAGTGCTAAGCAGGATATGCAGGTATTATAAGGGAAAGGAAATTGATATTTTGATTACGAAAGATAAATTTGAAATGCTCGACAAAAGGTATGTATTTAAATTTCGGTATGAAATTTGATTGGGTATTTGGATCGAGCCACTTGGCTTTTTGTTTTCTTTTTGGATTTGGGAGGCCGTAGAGCCATTTTGTAGTTGTACCGAGCTAGCCACGCAAAGGAGACGCTAGCGAAATTTTTCGAAAATTTAGAGAGTTAGAAAAATTTTGAGAAAATTTTGATAATTCAAGATTTTGTTTTAAATTGAAACTTGAATGGCTAAACAAATAGTCTAGTTTGAAACTATGAGAGGGTTTGGAAAGTTAATAAGAATGATAATGGTCTTTTATAAAAGATTGTTGGTAAGATGGTGAATTGTTTGGTTTTGGGAAAAAGATAAATGGGAATTAGGCCATTCTTCCTAATTAGTAATTTCGGGGACGAAATTCTTTTAAGGGGGGAGGAATGTGATGACCCGAAATTTTTAAGCAATTGTAATCGGAACATTTAATTGATTTTAAATATTTAAAAGGTTAATTATTAACTTAAATTACAAATATCATAATTTATTTGACAATTAAATTGTTGAGTTAAATAATTTGAATTGGATAAAATATGAAATCTGAGATTTTAAGCCTATTAAAAATAAGTTGAAGGCTTGTAAAATTTATATTGACAATACTGAAGACAATAAAGTGACAGAATCGAATTTAAAGGCGCTTTGTTTAGTTTTGAAAATTTATATCGTTTAATTGAATTTAAAAATAGCCTTCCGAGGCACAGTCTCGGATTTCGACGAAACCAGTGCAGTTGGATCCATAATATTTAATTATTGCTGGATTTCAAATTTCATAATTTTTGGAGTCTTCGTGTGAGCGTACGAGATATAAACGTTTCGAGAATAATTAACCGTTTTAATTCAAAATATCCTACATCTAATCGCTGCCGTACCATCCTTCTTTCTTAGCTTCTCGAGTACACTTCCTTTCCTAACATAATTTCCCTCTTTCTTCCCTTATTTCTACTGCAGACATTCATAACTAAAAAAAAAAAAATTACACGAACGAAATCGCGTTCGAAATCGCGTTCGATCGTGGGTTGCTGGGGCTTTGTATTTTGGAGTCGCGTGCGTGGGGTGGCGCTGCGAAGTCGAAGGTCGTAGGGGTGGTCGTGACTTTGTTGTGAGGTTTGGAAGGGAGCGCACGCTCGCGCGTGAAGGTGGTGGTCTCGGAGTCGGCGGTTCAAGGCAGGTGGCACGCGATCAGGACTTGTTCGAACGGCGAAATTTGTGGCTTGTGGAGGGGAGCTCGCGCGATTGAATCGAGTTTCTCGAGTCGAAGGCAAATGGAGTGGGCTTTTCGATCTCGTGTAGGGTTTTGACAAGCGACAATGGTGAGGTGTGGCACTGCGAGCGATGGGATTCGAGAGCTTGAGGAGTCATGGGTCTCGATCGACCTGGGTTTCGATCGAAGGACGATCGATCGCGACATTAGGGGTTGCGACTTCGGTGCCGCCGTGACTTGGATTGATCTTGGTCGTGTGTGTTCGAACATCCGGTAGGGTTTGCAAAAGTGAGGTATATCCCTGTGCTGTTTTTTTATTTAAAATTAATATAAATATATAATTCTTTTATTCAGTATACATTCACAGGAAGCAAGAAAGAAAATGGAAAATAGTTATGTTTTTAGGACACATTTATATATATGAAGTCTGAATCCAGATTTTTGTTTCACAAACTTATGCACAGTAGAGAAAAGATTACTGTTTTAATTTAATAAGATAAACAGTAAAACTGAAGATAATATTTATACGTGATTTTGGGAAGTATATGGGAATTTAAAATATTGAAAGCGAGTATATAAAAATTGGATAGATTGTTTTTACAGTGGAGCTTCAGAGAAAAACTATATATATAAATATACACATTTTCATCCACTCAGTTAAATTTTAAATAATGGAAATTAATTTGTTTATTTAATTATTTTAGTTAAAGATAATTTATTAAAGGGAATTTAGTTTTGAATTAAATTCTTAGAGAAATTAACTAGTGAATGGAAAATTTATAGTTCGATAGTTCGAATACTAATAAAATCCTATAATGCTTATACAAGGTCATAAACAATGGAAACGTGCCGGGTTGGACTGAGTTGCAAAACAATATTAAAAGGTGAGTTAATCTCACTCAGTTAAGTTTAAATTTAAATGATTTAATTTAAATAGTTGTTTGAATGGTTGAATTGAATGATGTGTTATAGTATAGTATATTTAGAAATTGGTATATATGTTGTGCTAACATCTGTGGATGCAGGAAAACAGGTTGGAGGGATCCAACTGGATCCCTCAACATTTATTTAAATTATTTAAATCCCCTGCTATAATGATTTTATATTTTGTGATGAATTATGTTGAAATATTGAATGCTATGGTTTGGTTGTACATAATTGGGTATAATGAATTTCCAAAATAAATGGGATTTTGGAAAGGAAATAAAATAAGTAAATTTTGTAAGCTAAACAATTATATGAATTTGAAAAGAAAAAAAATAAAGAATGAATTGGAAAAGTAATAAAGTGACCTTAGAATTCTATTAAATAAAATTAGAGTATAGAAGGACATTTGAATAAACAAGAAGTTAATGAATTTTAATCTTTAGCATTATTGTTTTGAAAGAACAAAACATTTATCTAATATGTAGGATTTAAATGTTGAAAGGAATAAAGAAGAAATTGGGAAAAAGCATGAAATTTTTATATTGCAGTTAAAAGGTTTAAATCAAACGGAGAATAATAACATTAATAATAAGTCTATAATTAGTGAAATTTGAAATGAATTGATTAATTAAAGAAACTTATTTCAAATGGAATAAATTGAGAATCAATTAGGCAAAATTGATTTAAGTGATTAAAGTTGGAATTCTCCCTGGATAACTAAGTACGTTTTCAAGTAATTTTTTTTTAAATATAAGTTAATAATTTTAAATTTGTTTTAAAAGGTATGTTTTGAAAAATTTATTATTTCTAGTATTTAAATTCTAAAGCAAGTATTTTCTCAAATCTATTATAGTAGTAATTATTTTAAAAAGTGACTTAGTATTTTGTTTCAAAGGTGAAAATCTAGTTTTATATTTTATAAAGTAACTTTAATTTCAAATATTCATATAAGATGTATTTTTTACAAATTATTAAAGTAGTTTAAGTTAAATGTTTCAAAAGTGTATATTCAAAGTAAAGTGTTTTAAATAAATTTTAAAAATCTAGTTGTGTGCTTGGTGATTTCAGAGGAGATAGAAAATATTTGGGAAAGTTCATTCTGAAAAGAAAGATGGTTTTGAAACTGTTTTCAAAGGGTTGAAAATAGAAAAATATCTTGTGAAGATAATTTGAGGTTAATAAATACTTTGAGAAATTATTTATTGTTGGATGGATGTTTGTGCATTTTAATTGATAGTTAATTAACCGACTATCAATATTGGACAAATACGTTGATCGTTTCGAAGAGACCGGGATCGAGATTAATTTCTCGAAAACCACTTCGATCCGGTTTGTACATTTTGTGCGAAAAACGTGTTCGGAGTCGAAGATGAAGCAATGAAGTGCAAGGGCTAGTCGTTACTAATCCTGAGGATATTTCCAAAATGGATGTAGTAGGAGTAGTGCCTTCGGTTCCGTTCGAACCCGGGACGGACTTGTATGGACGAATGCTTGCGAAACATCGTCAGGTGGACGATGGGCATTCTAAGTGAAACGTTCTAAAGGTAACGCTTAGCCTCAAGCCTCATCAAATGGGAATGACTGAAAATCAGGGGATATGCAGCAAGGTTAGGTGGGCCATACCCAAGCAGGACAAGATAATTCCCCTGTCTAGATGTCCCTTATATATATATTTCGGCTTAGTGGGTGGTTGGTTGCGCCAACCATGGGGTTTATCTTGTTCGGGACTATTCAGTAAGGAATGGTTCCGGCCTTGTGTTGCAGGGGATGAAGGGAGTAATCCTCGGTACGGTGATCTAGGCCCCGTACTGTGACATGTGGTACCCCAGTGCCTAGTCATTGTTGGAAATCCATTTTCCCTACGAGCCTTGTACGAGTTTTGTTTGTATTACCCACTTCGGTGGCTAGTAGCTGGAATTTAAAATGTAACAATTTCGGCTATTTTATAAGTATTTGTAAATATACACTATTATAATATCAGAGGATTTCTATAAAATTTGTTTTAGCTATCGTAAGGTAAAAACCCGACATGTTTATTTGTGGCGTGGTCTTACAAGATGCTTTTGTTTTCAAAGGATTTTTGAAACTTAAATAATCAATTGGGTGTGATTTTCTCACGTTGGTATTCCAGACTGACTCGGGTGTTATTTAACTGTAATGCTCGGGTCAGACCGAGTATTATAGAATACAGGATATAATGTTGTGGAGCTCAGGAGATGAGCTGGATGACGAGACGTACTCCCGTACTTGTATATATATATTATTCCGCTGCGTTTGAGTTGTTGTGTACCTTGAGTTGTTGTGTATCCATTGTATTGTATTGATGTGAGCTGTGACTGATGTACTTTGATGATGTAATGTATGTAAACAGATATATTTGATTTTGAGTAAAGATTATCTATTATCTATTATATTTTATTCCGCTGCGATGGTTAGATTCAGTTGTTGTTTTCAATTCTCTTCTTCTACCTCTTCTTCTTAAATCCAAATGGTTCCTATTTCTGTGCAACTTGAGTTGATTGTTGTAGACTAGTGTTAACTCAAGGGGTACGGATTTGCGGGTCGTTACAGAAATAGTGTAAATGGTTGCACTTGGTTATAAAAATTTAAAATAAGTAACTAAAAGTAAGTATTGAATTAACCAATGAAATAGTATATTGATTAATAGTAATTGAATGTAAATTAAGGTAATAATGTTGATGCAGGTTGATAAATAACTAATTTAGTGCAATCTCAATTAATTGAAACAATTGTAAGGTTATAATTGATTGTAATTTGTAACGACCCAAAATTTTGAATAATTTAATTTGGAAATATTTAATTTATTTTAAATATTTGAATGGTGGTTTGAATTGAATTTTCAATATAACTTTGAATTTAACGATTAAATTATAGAATTTAATCTATTGAGAGTTGAATAAAAGATTTGAATCTTCAATTTTTAAGCCGATTAAAAATATTTCAAAGGCTTGTAAAATTCGTATTGATAATATTGAAGATAATAGAAGCTTCAGAATTGAATTTGGAAGTGAATTGTTCAGTTTTGAAATTAAATCGTTTGAATCGATATTTAAAATAGCCGTCCGAGGCACAATCTCGGAATTCGACGAAACCAGTTCCATTGGGTCCGTAATATTGAATTATTCTCGGATTTCAAATTTCGTATTTTTCGGAGCTGTTATGTGAGCACACGACACATAAACGCGTCGAAATTTTCAACGATTTAAATTTAAATTTAAATATAAATTTAGTCAAACATGCTTCCTTTTCTCACGCAGAGAATCACGCCTAAGATCACGATACTGAATCGTGCAAACCATACTTCATTCAATTTTAAAAACTCCTCTCATCCTTCAGTTTCAATTGGAACGAGAAAAAGAAACGAAATATTTTAATGGCCGAAGCCTATAAGGAAAATCAATTCAGTTCGTTCCCAAATTCAAAACGAACGAAAGCATCTCTTCTTTCTCAAAAACAGGCCGAGCCCTCTTCTCTTCCGTTCGAAATCGTTCCCAATTTAAATAATGGCGATCCTTCTGCTCATTCAACCCATCGAAGTCCTCGGTTTTGAGAAGAGCAAGCGGGGAGGCGAGCTAAGATCGCGTTCGATTTCATGGTGACCGAAGTCGCGATGTGGCGACGTGATGCTCGCGAATCGATTTGAGATCGATTAAATCTAGGGCAAGCAACGATCTGGAGCAATGAAGGGAGTTCGATCGACGCTAAGGTGGCGGGTTCGCGATGGGGTGTCTGCGCCTGTAGAAGTGGGCGTCGCGATGGGGGGAAACTCGAGAGGCTTGGTTGAAATCGTGGCAGCGTGGGCGACTTCAGAGCCGTGGAAGGTGGCGACGTCGGTGGACAGTGGCGATCGAGCGCGTGCGAGGTGATGGCCATGGCCGTTCGTAGCTCGGGCTCGCGATTTGGGTTCTTCAAATTTTGGCAGTAAGGTATAATTTTATTTATCGAATTTTTATATATATGCAGTGCAGTGAAAATATATATAAGTGAGGTTCAATAATCTTTAAATTTTTAATAATTTTATTGAACAAATATTTATATCTATACAGAAAAAAAAAGTATGAAAAAACATTTTACAGTAAACATAAGTTATAAGATTTATTTTTAAAAGTATAGAAATTTAAAAAAAAAAACAATATCGAGTTTAAAAAGACTTGATTTTTAAGAGAAAAGGATTAGTTTAAAACTAATTTTTAGTTAAACAGAATTTGTAAAAGGAAAATTAGTTTTAATAAATTTATTTAAAGAAGAAACTGGTTTAAATAAAACAATTGATTAATTAAACAATCAAGAACGAAAATTGAATAGTTCGATTTAATTTGAATATTAATAAAATTATTGGCTAATTTAATTTACCTAATAGGAATTTAATTTATTGGATAAATAAATTAAAAGAATTCTAGTTTAGGGTTTAAATCTTCAATTAGACAATTTTATTGAAAGTGAGTTTGGTTAATTTAAATTAAAATTTTAGTTAAAATAATTATTAAACAAAGGAATTTTAAAAGATTTAAGAAAATTTATATAAAGCAAGATGTTAGAATTATTTTAAAAAGAAAATCAGTTTGAGTCTTTAATTTTTAGTTTAAAATAGAAATCATTAACTTGAGATTGAAATAATTAGTTGAATAAATTCAATTTAAGGATAAGTTAATTAAATCTATTTAAGAAGAAAATTTAGTTTTAAGATTAAATTGTAGTTGAATAGAATTATTTAAAAGGAAAATTTATTTATAACAAATTTAATAGTTAAAACCAAAAATGTGTTAGTTGATTTAATTTATAAAATAGAAATTAACTTGTTCAATTATTTCTTTTACTAAAAATAATTTATTAAGATAACTTATGGGTTAATAAGTTTAGTTTAATTGTTAGTGGCCAAATTTATTTTTAAAGGGAAAATTAGTTAAAAATATAATTTTGGTAAGTAAAAGGAAATTTTGATTTATTAAATAAAATAATTTATAAAAAGGAAATTCAGTTCAATTGGAAATCCCTAGTTAAAATTATTTTAAAAGGACAAAATTAGTTTAAATAAATTTATTAAAGAAGAAAATTTGTTTAAATAAATTTATTAAACGAGAAATTGGTTTAAACGAAACTATGAGTTAATTTAACTATTAAAATGAAATCGCCGATGAATTAAAATTATAAAATGGAAAATTTATTTTTCGATTATTTCGAATATTAATAAATTGTGTAAATATTTATACAAGGTATAAATGAAGAAAACAAGTTGAATTGGAAGTGGATTGCAAACGGGAATATAAGGTGAGAACTTCTCACTCAAAAGGAATTTCGTTGTTCATTTAAATTTTAAATAGTTAAATTTAAAATTGCTTGACTGTGTTGATTGAATGCTTGAATGATGATGGTTATATATATATATATATATATATATATATATATATATATATATTGGATGTGAATAGACCCTATACGCCGTTAGTAAGCGGAGGTTATTTATTACACACATATACCGCGATATTCCACCTCGAAGTGGAATTGGTATTATATTATATATAGCAATATATATATATTGGCATATGTATATATTGCAGTTGATTGATTTCCCGCATTTTCTTTTAGCGGATGAGACCCTATTGCGCCGTTAGTAAGCGGATATATATTTATAAAATCCCATGTACCGCGATATTCCGTCTAGAAACGGAATGGTATTGTGCTAATGTCTGTGGATGCAGGGAAACAGGTTGGAGGGATCCAACTGGATTCCTCACGAATATTTGTTGATTCATATATTGTGATGTTTGATTGTTTATCATGGATGATATATGATATTGGAAAGTCGTGATTGACTATTGATGTGTTGCATCATCGGATCCAAAATTAAAGTTAAAACAACTATTTTAATTTCTAAAGTGATTCTTGAAAATATACGCTTTATAAATATTTTTGGAATTGATTCATCTTAAATAAATAAACGTTATAATTTTAATATTATGAAAATTATGATTTTTGAGAAATACAGTTAAAAGTTGATTTTTGAAAATAAGGGATTAGTGATTTTATAAAATAGTTTGAAATGGGAATTCTGAATTTTTTTATAAGAAGTTTAAAATAGGATTTATAAAATTTTTATTTTATAAATCAGAATGATGAAAATTATGAAAGAGTTTAAAGATGTTTAAAGTAATAATATAAATTGTTTTATATTAAAAAAAATTATAAATTGATATTTATAAATTAAAAATATTGGAATTATAAAACGAGCTTTTATAAGTATTAGAAAGAATTGTGAATGAATTTCACTAATGAATGAAACTTATAGAATTATAACGGTGAAGTTCTAAATAGAATTTTATAAATAAAATTTATAAAGTTATTTAGGAAATAGATGTGGATAAATAAATGAATCTTAGAAGTTATAAGATTTATAGATTTGGGAAATTTGAAGGAATGATTTTTATAAATAAATAAATTATAAGTATTTAACTTATAATATGAAATTTTAGTTTATCATTGAGATATGAAACTGAATAGATTTATAAAGGAAATTTATAAAAGGAAGTTGTTATAAAAATAAATAGAAATAGAATTTATAAACGTTGTTTTATAAATTCGAAATGACTTATTTTGATAAGTAAAATTGTTGTAATTTATTTATAAAGTTATATTCATGTTTTAGACAGTGAATAATTCTTTAAAATAAAATGAATAGAAATGATGAAATTTATTAACAAAGAATATTCACGTTTTTGAATAGTGAATAAAAAGTTAAAGAAATTATTTTGGAAGTGATGTTTGAAATAGAATTAAAACAATCTAAAGATGTTTTAAGAAGGTGTTGAGATTTGAAACCATAGATTTCAACATTTATTGTTGAAATAAATGTTTTCGGGAAATAAAAGGAAATAGTGGATTATAACACTGTTGTTATAATAAATGATTTCCGAAAAGGAATGTTTTGTATAGTATTGGGATTTATATATCTATTTTAATTTCGAATCCCTATACTAGTGAATTTGGGTTGTCGTAACGATGTTTTACGCAACATTTGTTTTGGCCCAAATAAATATGTTTAAGAGAATGATTTTCTTAAAGAATGAAATATATACTTAATTTCGATTAAAGTATATGAAATATTTTCTAAGGTTGAAAATAAAAGATTTATGAATTACTTATAAAATAAATAAGTATGGAAATTGTTTTTCCAATGTGAAATGGAAAGTTTAGAGAATTTACCTTTTTGAAGATAAATTGAAAATGAAAAATAGCAATCGTATATTCATAAATATTTTGGGAAGTATAGATTCAATATGGAATTTATAAATGGAATTAGGAAAATGGGTTTAAAAATAAATATTGATTTATTTTTGAAGTATGGAAATGGTTTCCAATATAAAGTAAATATGTTGAGAATTTATCTTTTTGAAGATAAATTGAAATGAATAATTAAAATAGTATATTCATGGATATTTTGGGAATATAAATTCATTATAGAATTTATAAATAAAAAAGGGGATTTGTTTGAAAATAAATGTTGATTTATTTTTGAAGTGTGAAAACTATATATCTTATAAAGATATTTTTGTGAAATAAATAATTTGGAAAATTATTTGGAATCTGGTGATGTTGGCATATCTATTGATAGTTCAATAACCGACTATCAATATTTACCTTTAAATAGGTATTTGTTGTGATTTGTTTGAAATTGAATGCCACACTTATTTTTCTTTTTAAAAATAAGCGCTCACTATTCGGGTTAACCGGGAAAGGACCTTGGAGTCGTATAACCCATTCCGAATATGTGATACGTCGTTATGAATTGCATTCGAAGATCGGTGTTGAAGACCGGATATTTTCGAAAACGAAAGGGTTTCTTGTTGATTGTCTCTACACTGGCTGATCCCTGGTATTGAGATCTCCATATGTGATGGGAAATCCGAACGTGATTAGAGATTATTCGGATTGCAAGGACTTCTTTATAAGTGCCTTCGGTTCTGTTCGAGCCCGGAACAGACTTGTATGGATTGTGTGTCTGACATTACAAGTTGAGATATAAAGCCGATTTCTTTCAAATATATTTTTGTTGGTGGCGGAGAATTTATTCTTTTAGCTTAACACCCTTCTCTGAGACGTACGAGCTCAGAGGTTATATAGTTGAAGTTATCAGCGATATATTCCCAATTTGGTGATGTGATATGCTGAGTGATGCTGTAAATGATCATTATGTTGATTATTGTGATAGGATCGTTTATTTGATCGTCTATCTTAGTGATCATTGTGTTGATCATTTGTTGACCCAAAGCATGGCTTTTGTATAAAGTATGTTTTTGTGGACGTGACTTCGTCGAGCCTCACACCCCGGAAATGGTCAAAACAGGAAAGATGCGGCAAGGTTATGAGGGGTAGCACCCTTTAGGGTATGTACATTTCCTTCTGGATAGAGGTTGTATCATGGTATGGAGCCCAGATATTTAACCTATGTGGTTACTACGAATTTATTACTTTGTGGTTGTTGGTTTTCGGGATCCCGTGAGAAAGATCGTTTACGATCGGGGAATGGCGTGCTCGTGTCAGTAGTTACCCAGTTAGGAGTAACCCGGCCTTGTGTTGGCAGAGTTCCGGTTTGGTTCTCGGGGATGTCTTTCCAGAGGCATTCTCATGTGGCAATGGGAAGTTCCTTGGCCTGACCATTTGTTGGAAATCCAAAGAAACAATACGAAACTTGTACGGTTTTAGTTGTAGAACCTGCCATCTAATATGGTAGCTATTAATAGGCATAATATAATGGTACCTATGCTGGCTAAGATTTATATTCTACTTTCGAAATGAATTTTCTACACTATGCACTAGTAATAATATCAAATGTTCTTTTTAAATGCGTATCAAGCATGTTTGGCTATCATAAGGAGAAATCTTCTCCAAGTCTGCGTTTGCATTGTGTGTGTGGCAGGAGGTCTTATGGTAGTCTCATTTTTAAAAGCATTGCGAATTGAAATAAAAATATTCCTCTATTTTGATTTTAAAGATAAATAAACTGTTTTGAGTTCTCACACCAGTCACATGACTGACTTGGAGTTTATTGTTTTCCTTCCTAAACTCTGGGTGCCCACCAATTTCCACACGGGCAGCCAAGAGTTTAAGGTTTATCAGGATATTCTGGATATTCTGGAGTTGCTGGAGGCAAGCTGGATGGCATGGCATATTACTTATATAGTATTTCTTTTTCCGCTGCACTGTTTGTTGTTGTTGTACACTCTGATGATATGATGTAATGAAATGTGTTGTAATGTAATAACTGATATAGTTCTTTGTTTAAAGATTATTCATTTATTATTATATGTTGTTCCGCTGCGAATTGTGAGATTCTGATGTTGTCCTGTTCTATTTTCTCTATGTTCTATTTTCTTTTCCCTCTATTTTCTCTTTTCTACCTTTCCCTTGTTTCTTCTTTCTTCTTCTTTTCTTTTTCTTAAACCCATAACTATTCGGTTTTTCGGCAACGAAAAATCGCAAACGTTACATTTGGTATCAGAGCTTATGGTTAAGCGACAACCATGGTTCTGTTGGGTATTACTCGTTAGAGATAGAGTCAGCAGTACTCTAGAATGAGTTTGAATGTAATAATAGATATAAGAGCGTATTTGTTAGTGAATATAAAATTGTTTTGAATCGGGTAAATGAGATAATTTTTCCCAAAACTATTTTGAATAGAAAAGAAATGATTTTCTATGAATTATTATAGTATATGGGTGCATGATTGTTAGGAAGGGATAATATTGAATTATTATCATTAGTACGTGAAATTAAATAAAATTGAATGAAATTGGTAATAAAATAAGATGGATTGAATTCAAGTAAATTAACTTGATAAATTATTAATTCATGGACTAATGAATTGAAGTTGAATTGGTTAAATTAAAGTTTAATCGTGAGCTAAATTTGAAGATAAATTTGAATTTGTATATAAATTCAAGTAAGAAAAAGAAATAAATTGAAATTCCCTTTGTTAGTAATTCGGTAAATTCGAGATGAATTGAATATTGGTGAATGAAACTAATTTAAAATAGTAATGTGAATTAGCAAATGAAAGTTGATCGTTAGGATTCAATATTTAGAATTGAGAATTGAATTCAAATAGAATTGAAATTGTGAATTGAATTGAAGAGTAAAATTGAATGAAATGGATATGTAACTTCAATAGTGAAGTAAAAACGTATAAGAAACATATATCGAAATTTTGCAATAGAATAGGCAAAATGGTTTGAATGTTGGATATGGATACTACTGTTAGCAGGTTATACAGGTATATAAAGGAATTTGGATTTTGATTTCAAAGTTAAAATTGAATTGCTCGACAAAAAGGTACGTATTTCAATTTCAGTATGAGATTTGATGACTTTCTTCTCTAGCCACTTGGCTTTTCTCTTTTCTTTTTGATTCTGAGGGGCCGTGGTGCCATTTTGTAGTCGTACCGAGCTAGCCGCGCAAAGGAGACGCTGGCGAAATTTTTCGAAAATTTAGGGTGTTAGAAAATTTTTGAGAAAAATTTGAAAGTTTGAAATTTGAATTTGAATTTAAATTTAAATTGTTAGGAAAACAATGTTGCTTGGAAACTATAATTGAAGTTGAAAAGCTAGTTGAAATGATAATGAATCTCTAGTAAAAAGATTTAGGTTGGTAAGTTGATAAAACTATTTGGATTGTGAAAAATAGTAGACGGGATAAGGGCATTCTTCTTAACTTGTAATTTCGGGACGAAATTCTTTTAAGGGGGGGAAGATTGTAACGACCCAGAATTTTGAATAATTTAATTTGGAAATATTTAATTTATTTTAAATATTTGAATGGTGGTTTGAATTGAATTTTCAATATAACTTTGAATTTAACGATTAAATTATAGAATTTAATCTATTGAGAGTTGAATAAAAAATTTGAATCTTCAATTTTTAAGCCGATTAAAAATATTTCAAAGGCTTGTAAAATTCGTATTGATAATATTGAAGATAATAGAAGCTTCAGAATTGAATTTGGAAGTGAATTGTTCAGTTTTGAAATTAAATCGTTTGAATCGATATTTAAAATAGCCGTCCGAGGCACAATCTCGGAATTCGACGAAACCAGTTCCATTGGGTCCGTAATATTGAATTATTCTCGGATTTCAAATTTCGTATTTTTCGGAGCTGTTATGTGAGCACACGACACATAAACGCGTCGAAATTTTCAACGATTTAAATTTAAATTTAAATATAAATTTAGTCAAACATGCTTCCTTTTCTCACGCAGAGAATCACGCCTAAGATCACGATACTGAATCGTGCAAACCATACTTCATTCAATTTTAAAAATTCCTCTCATCCTTCAGTTTCAATTGGAACGAGAAAAAGAAACGAAATATTTTAATGGCCGAAGCCTATAAGGAAAATCAATTCAGTTCGTTCCCAAATTCAAAACGAACGAAAGCATCTCTTCTTTCTCAAAAACAGGCCGAGCCCTCTTCTCTTCCGTTCGAAATCGTTCCCAATTTAAATAATGGCGATCCTTCTGCTCATTCAACCCATCGAAGTCCTCGGTTTTGAGAAGAGCAAGCGGGGAGGCGAGCTAAGATCGCGTTCGATTTCATGGTGACCGAAGTCGCGATGTGGCGACGTGATGCTCGCGAATCGATTTGAGATCGATTAAATCTAGGGCAAGCAACGATCTGGAGCAATGAAGGGAGTTCGATCGACGCTAAGGTGGCGGGTTCGCGATGGGGTGTCTGCGCCTGTAGAAGTGGGCGTCGCGATGGGGGGAAACTCGAGAGGCTTGGTTGAAATCGTGGCAGCGTGGGCGACTTCAGAGCCATGGAAGGTGGCGACGTCGGTGGACAATGGCGATCGAGCGCGTGCGAGGTGATGGCCATGGCCGTTCGTAGCTAGGGCTCGCGATTTGGGTTCTTCAAATTTTGGCAGTAAGGTATAATTTTATTTATCGAATTTTTATATATATGCAGTGCAGTGAAAATATATATAAGTGAGGTTCAATAATCTTTAAATTTTTAATAATTTTATTGAACAAATATTTATATCTATACAGAAAAAAAAAGAAGTATGAAAAAACATTTTACAGTAAACATAAGTTATAAGATTTATTTTTAAAAGTATAGAAATTTAAAAAAAAAAAAACAATATCGAGTTTAAAAAGACTTGATTTTTAAGAGAAAAGGATTAGTTTAAAACTAATTTTTAGTTAAACAGAATTTGTAAAAGGAAAATTAGTTTTAATAAATTTATTTAAAGAAGAAACTGGTTTAAATAAAACAATTGATTAATTAAACAATCAAGAACGAAAATTGAATAGTTCGATTTAATTTGAATATTAATAAAATTATTGGCTAATTTAATTTACCTAATAGGAATTTAATTTATTGGATAAATAAATTAAAAGAATTCTAGTTTAGGGTTTAAATCTTCAATTAGACAATTTTATTGAAAGCGAGTTTGGTTAATTTAAATTAAAATTTTAGTTAAAATAATTATTAAACAAAGGAATTTTAAAAGATTTAAGAAAATTTATATAAAGCAAGATGTTAGAATTATTTTAAAAAGAAAATCAGTTTGAGTCTTTAATTTTTAGTTTAAAATAGAAATCATTAACTTGAGATTGAAATAATTAGTTGAATAAATTCAATTTAAGGATAAGTTAATTAAATCTATTTAAGAAGAAAATTTAGTTTTAAGATTAAATTGTAGTTGAATAGAATTATTTAAAAGGAAAATTTATTTATAACAAATTTAATAGTTAAAACCAAAAATGTGTTAGTTGATTTAATTTATAAAATAGAAATTAACTTGTTCAATTATTTCTTTTACTAAAAATAATTTATTAAGATAACTTATGGGTTAATAAGTTTAGTTTAATTGTTAGTGGCCAAATTTATTTTTAAAGGGAAAATTAGTTAAAAATATAATTTTGGTAAGTAAAAGGAAATTTTGATTTATTAAATAAAATAATTTATAAAAAGGAAATTCAGTTCAATTGGAAATCTCTAGTTAAAATTATTTTAAAAGGACAAAATTAGTTTAAATAAATTTATTAAAGAAGAAAATTTGTTTAAATAAATTTATTAAACGAGAAATTGGTTTGAACGAAACTATGAGTTAATTTAACTATTAAAATGAAATCGCCGATGAATTAAAATTATAAAATGGAAAATTTATTTTTCGATTATTTCGAATATTAATAAATTGTGTAAATATTTATACAAGGTATAAATGAAGAAAACAAGTTGAATTGGAAGTGGATTGCAAACGGGAATATAAGGTGAGAACTTCTCACTCAAAAGGAATTTCATTGTTCATTTAAATTTTAAATAGTTAAATTTAAAATTGATTGACTGTGTTGATTGAATGCTTGAATGATGATGGTTATATATATATATATATATATATATATATATATATATATATATATTGGATGTGAATAGACCCTATACGCCGTTAGTAAGCGGAGGTTATTTATTACACACATATACCGCGATATTCCACCTCGAAGTGGAATTGGTATTATATTATATATAGCAATATATATATATATATTGGCATATGTATATATTGCAATTGATTGATTTCCCGCATTTTCTTTTAGCGGATGAGACCCTATTGCGCCGTTAGTAAGCGGATATATATTTATAAAATACCATGTACCGCGATATTCCGTCTAGAAACGGAATGGTATTGTGCTAATGTCTGTGGATGCAGGGAAACAGGTTGGAGGGATCCAACTGGATTCCTCACGAATATTTGTTGATTCATATATTGTGATGTTTGATTGTTTATCATGGATGATATATGATATTGGAAAGTCGTGATTGACTATTGATGTGTTGCATCATCGGATCCAAATTTAAAGTTAAAACAACGATTTTAATTTCTAAAGTGATTCTTGAAAATATACGCTTTATAAATATTTTTGGAATTGATTCATCTTAAATAAATAAACGTTATAATTTTAATATTATGAAAATTATGATTTTTGAGAAATACAGTTAAAAGTTGATTTTTGAAAATAAGGGTTTAGTGATTTTATAAAATAGTTTGAAATGGGAATTCTGAATTTTTTTATAAGAAGTTTAAAATAGGATTTATAAAATTTTTATTTTATAAATCAGAATGATGAAAATTATGAAAGAGTTTAAAGATGTTTAAAGTAATAATATAAATTGTTTTATATTAAAAAAATTTATAAATTGATATTTATAAATTAAAAATATTGGAATTATAAAACGAGCTTTTATAAGTATTAGAAAGAATTGTGAATGAATTTCACTAATGAATGAAACTTATAGAATTATAACGGTGAAGTTCTAAATAGAATTTTATAAATAAAATTTATAAAGTTATTTAGGAAATAGATGTGGATAAATAAATGAATCTTAGAAGTTATAAGATTTATAGATTTGGGAAGTTTGAAGGAATGATTTTTATAAATAAATAAATTATAAGTATTTAACTTATAATATGAAATTTTAGTATATCATTGAGATATGAAACTGAATAGATTTATAAAGGAAATTTATAAAAGGAAGTTGTTATAAAAATAAATAGAAATAGAATTTATAAACGTTGTTTTATAAATTCGAAATGACTTATTTTGATAAGTAAAATTGTTGTAATTTATTTATAAAGTTATATTCATGTTTTAGACAGTGAATAATTCTTTAAAATAAAATGAATAGAAATGATGAAATTTATTAACAAAGAATATTCACGTTTTTGAATAGTGAATAATAAGTTAAAGAAATTATTTTGGAAGTGATGTTTGAAATAGAATTAAAACAATCTAAAGATGTTTTAAGAAGGTGTTGAGATTTGAAACCATAGATTTCAACATTTATTGTTGAAATAAATGTTTTCGGGAAATAAAAGGAAATAGTGGATTATAACACTGTTGTTATAATAAATGATTTCCGAAAAGGAATGTTTTGTATAGTATTGGGATTTATATATCTATTTTAATTTCGAATCCCTATACTAGTGAATTTGGGTTGTCGTAACGATGTTTTACGCAACATTTGTTTTGGCCCAAATAAATATGTTTAGGAGAATGATTTTCTTAAAGAATGAAATATATACTTAATTTCGATTAAAGTATATGAAATATTTTCTAAGGTTGAAAATAAAAGATTTATGAATTACTTATAAAATAAATAAGTATGGAAATTGTTTTTCCAATGTGAAATGGAAAGTTTAGAGAATTTACCTTTTTGAAGATAAATTGAAAATGAAAAATAGCAATCGTATATTCATAAATATTTTGGGAAGTATAGATTCAATATGGAATTTATAAATGGAATTGGGAAAATGGGTTTAAAAATAAATATTGATTTATTTTTGAAGTATGGAAATGGTTTCCAATATAAAGTAAATATGTTGAGAATTTATCTTTTTGAAGATAAATTGAAATGAATAATTAAAATAGTATATTCATGGATATTTTGGGAATATAAATTCATTATAGAATTTATAAATAAAAAAGGGGATTTGTTTGAAAATAAATGTTGATTTATTTTTGAAGTGTGAAAACTATATATCTTATAAAGATATTTTTGTGAAATAAATAATTTGGAAAATTATTTGGAATCTGGTGATGTTGGCATATCTATTGATAGTTCAATAACCGACTATCAATATTTACATTTAAATAGGTATTTGTTGTGATTTGTTTGAAATTGAATGCCACACTTATTTTTCTTTTTAAAAATAAGCGCTCACTATTCGGGTTAACCGGGAAAGGACCTTGGGGTCGTATAACCCATTCCGAATATGTGATACGTCGTTATGAATTGCATTCGAAGATCGGTGTTGAAGACCGGATATTTTCGAAAACGAAAGGGTTTCTTGTTGATTGTCCCTGCACTGGCTGATCCCTGGTATTGAGATCTCCATATGTGATGGGAAATCCGAACGTGATTAGAGATTATTCGGATTGCAAGGACTTCTTTGTAAGTGCCTTCGGTTCTGTTCGAGCCCGGAACAGACTTGTGTGGATTGTGTGTCTGACATTACAAGTTGAGATATAAAGCCGATTTCTTTCAAATATATTTCTGTTGGTGGCGGAGAATTTATTCTTTTAGCTTAACACCCTTCCCTGAGACGTACGAGCTCAGAGGTTATATAGTTGAAGTTATCAGCGATTGATCGTCTATCTTAGTGATCATTGTGTTGATCATTTGTTGACCCAAAGCATGGCTTTTGTATAAAGTATGTTTTTGTGGACGTGACTTCGTCGAGCCTCACACCCCGGAAATGGTCAAAACAGGAAAGATGCGGCAAGGTTATGAGGGGTAGCACCCTTTAGGGTATGTACATTTCCTTCTGGATAGAGGTTGTATCATGGTATGGAGCCCAGATATTTAACCTATGTGGTTACTATGAATTTATTACTTTGTGGTTGTTGGTTTTCGGGATCCCGTGAGAAAGGTCGTTTACGATCGGGGAATGGCGTGCTCGTGTCAGTAGTTACCCAGTTAGGGGTAACCCGGCCTTGTGTTGGCAGAGTTCCGGTTTGGTTCTCGGGGATGCCTTTCCAGAGGCATTCTCATGTGGCAATGGGAAGTTCCTTGGCCTGACCATTTGTTGGAAATCCAAAGAAACAATACGAAACTTGTACGGTTTTAGTTGTAGAACCTGCCATCTAATATGGTAGCTATTAGTAGGCATAATATAATGGTACCTATGCTGGCTAAGATTTATATTCTACTTTCGAAATGAATTTTCTACACTATGCACTAGTAATAATATCAAATGTTCTTTTTAAATGTGTATCAAGCATGCTTGGCTATCATAAGGAGAAATCTTCTCCAAGTCTGCGTTTGCATTGTGTGTGTGGCAGGAGGTCTTATGGTAGTCTCATTTTTAAAAGCATTGCGAATTGAAATAAAAATATTCCTCTATTTTGATTTTAAAGATAAATAAACTATTTTGAGTTCTCACACCAGTCACATGACTGACTTGGAGTTTATTGTTTTCCTTCCTAAACTCTGGATGCCCACCAATTTCCACACGGGCAGCCAAGAGTTTAAGGTTTATCAGGATATTCTGGATATTCTGGAGTTGCTGGAGGCAAGCTGGATGGCATGGCATAATACTTATATAGTATTTCTTTTTCCGCTGCACTGTTTGTTGTTGTTGTACACTCTGATGATATGATGTAATGAAATGTGTTGTAATGTAATAACTGATATAGTTCTTTGTTTAAAGATTATTCATTTATTATTATATGTTGTTCCGCTGCGAATTGTGAGATTCTGATGTTGTCCTGTTCTATTTTCTCTATGTTCTATTTTCTTTTCCCTCTATTTTCTCTTTTCTACCTTTCTCTTGTTTCTTCTTTCTTCTTCTTTTCTTTTTCTTAAACCCATAACTATTCGGTTTTTCGGCAACGAAAAATCGCAAACGTTACATAATTAGTAAATTGGGAAATAAATTCAAAGTTATATTAATTTATGAAATAATACGTAATAAATTGTAATTTAATAGAATCAATGCTAGATAAGTAATTATAATAATTGTTGGTTGAAAATAAAGAATATAATTATAATAATCGTTGGTTGATAATAAAGTATGAATGGGAATTAAATTAGGCAAATAGCGATAACTATTAATTTTTTACCGATTAATTTAACTTATACAATTAGATTTAAATGCATTGCAATTAAACATAATTAAAATCTACGTTAATATGAATTTAGTGGATGACCGTAAAAAAATAGTAGGGTAACTGGATATATACTAGTGTTAAATTTATCCATAAGATGATGATTGATTGGATAAAGAGATTGAATACGAATTGCATTAATTTAATTGAAATTAAAAATATAATTTATTTGAATTTACTTAAATTGAAGGTAAACACTATAAATTTTGCAATAAATCCTTATTTGATTGATATGAGAATTTTAGTTAATGAATTTGAAGTTTATTTGTAATCAGAAAGGACAGAAATGGTAACTAATTAAATTTGAATTGAAGAAGTAATTAATTAATTTAAAATTAAATTATTTAATTAACTGGAAAATAGCCATTTTGGCCACTGACTCGGATTTCGTCGAAACCAATTTCATAGGATCTGTAACAGTGAATTATTATAGGATTTCAAGTTTCGTATCGATCGGACTCGTCATTTGATCGTACAGGCTCAAAACGCCAAGAAATCAATTTAATTAAAATCAATTGAAATCAACTTGGAATAACTTGATTTTAGCATAACTTCTTCATGCGATGGAATTTGGACTTGAAACCTGTTCCATCGATTTTAAAATATCCAAAAACATCTATTTTGATATATGGGTTGACCCATTTTCATTTCGGAGTTGAAACAGGCTTTTTGGGCCCTGTATCGTTCAACTTTCAAACCGATTCGATCTATTTGTTCCTATTTCTAAATTTGCCTGTATATACCTTGTTACAAACCCTAGCCACTTCTCATTCTCATTTTTCTGTACATACAATTCAGTTATCTCTCCTTCTCAATGGCAGACAAATAAATTCTCAATTCCAAATCCAATTGCAATTCAAAATCGAGTCAAAAATTAAATCTCCTCAAACAATATCAAATTTTATATGGCTTCGAAGCTCTCGATGAACGCGTCTCAGATCTTCAATTCATTTTTGGTTTCGAATCATCGTTTGTCTTGAAATCGCAAATCATTACTACCATTCGTATTGGAATTTGAGTGATCCAACGACAGATCAACATCCGATCGACGATCAGTTGGTGCTGTTGCAAAGCCGTGGTCGAGCAGGTCGCCAAGGTGGTGTTCATTCATACTAAGGGTGTCTGGATTTGTCGGAATCAGTGCAAGAATAGGGGGACTTCTGCTGGACGACGGCGTCAACCTAGGCTACCGGAGTTGACCGCGGTGGAGGCGCGTGGTCGGCTTGAGGAGGCGAGCATCTTGGAGGCGTCGTATCTGGTCGATGTTGATCTTGCAGGTGGCGATTCAGTGTTCGGCGGCTGGGAATTGATGCCTAGGGTTTAGGTTGAATCTGCGTGCAATGCGTGTGAGGAACGAGCGTACGTGGCTCTGTACGTTTTCTATTCTTTTTTTATTTAAATTTCGGATTCAAATGTTCTAACGTGCATAACTTTCGCATACGAGGTATAATTCAAGCGTGCTTTTCAACATTGCAATCCAATTGAAATTCTAGACATTTTGATGGTAATTTGGACAAATTTTGAGACTGTTCAAATTTTGGGCTTATTTTGAATCTAAATTCAATTTAAATTCGAAAGATGAGTGTTTTAATCCACTCACAGCTTCTAAAATTTCTTATGTTTGTTAAATTGATTTATGATGTGATTAGATGTTTGTTTATGACTGTTTGGCATATTTTGAATCATCATCTCAGTTTATTTAAATTTATTTGGATAAATTAGTCATTTAGTTTATTTTTGAGCATAAACTGCCAGTAAATACCTGTTATTTATTATCTGTTCCATATTGATGTTATTGATTGAATTGGATGATGATTGTGATAAATGTTTGATGATTGATATTGGATGAACGGGTGTTGTATTTTATATTATTATAAACTGCAATTTGTCATGGATTTTTATTTCATTCGGGATTGCGGTTTAAAATGATATATATCCGCATTTGTATTTTAAATTGTGGATTGAAATGATAAATATCTGTATCACTTGACTATAAGATAGAAAATTATATACAGACAACGTGGTCTATATAAAAATATTTTTGAAATGATTTCTATGGTTTTTTAAAGAGATATATGGTTTTATATAAATACTAATTCTAGATATTATATAAATGTTTATTCTTGATTTTTAAGCTATGTATAATTTGTTTTAATATAGAAAAGCTTAACCATAAGTTTGATTTTCATTGAAGATAATACGGTTAAGTATTTAAATTATATTTTAATATAGAGTTTATAATGACCTAAATAAATTAAGGTTGGAAGATAAATTTGAGTTTTATTTGAAATTGAATTTATTTAAGAATTTAGCTCAAATAAGTTTGATGTGAATTTTGTTTAAATTTAAAATTTTAGATGGTATGATTTTATAACTTAATTTTGGTTTAAGGTGAATTAAATGAAAATTTCAAGTATAAATAAATTGAAGGAAATATTTAGTTATTTGAAATTTGAGTTTTATTAAAATGATAATGGATTTATTAAGTAAAATATTTAGAAACTAAATAATAGAAAATTGAATTGTTGAATCGTAATTACCAAACTTAGTTTTGAAATTGTTGAATACTTAAAGTTTGAAATATATTGAATTGGAAATGGTTTATTCTGGGGATCAAATCCATTTGAAATCGATATAATTTGGAATTGTTTGTTTGGAAACTGAATTGAATTTGAAATTTATGATTTGGGATTTGGTTAAATTTAAAACTTAGAAATTCGAGTTGTTTTGGAATTGATTTGTGAAATTGAAGAAGGTAGTTTATTATATAAAGTATTTTAAATATTTAAACCATTTAAGTGGTGGAAGTTATGTTTCAAAGTTATGAGTTTCAAGGTATTAAAACTTGAAAGTGTTATACTTCAAATGTTTTGATTTCGAAATGTTATAACTTTGAAAGTGTTACGATTTTAGAGAAGGATATATTTGAAATGAAAATGATATCGTATTGATTTGGTTTTGAAAAGGCAATGATAGTTGATTTTAACGCATAAATTATTTTGAAATGACCGTGGTGTTACAATAACGTTTGGTTGTTGAAGAGACCGGGATCGGAAGTTGTCATACTCTCTGCCAACTTCGAAAACCACTTTAACAACTGTGTATGCGGTGGAGATTTCAGAATGAAGTAGGATGGTGGCAGCGTTTCCTTTAAGGTATATACGTGGACCCGACTCCCATGAGTTGACATAAGGTGGCTAAAACAAGAGCGATTCCGGGCCAGTGAGGTAGCTCCTCTTACCGGACACACTCCTTCGACATTATATTCTAACTTTGAGATTGATTTGGTGGCAACTTTTGATTTTTGATTTTGGGGGTGTTGCTCGAGGTGGCGGTAGTCGTACGCTCCACCACCAGTCTGGATAGTAATTGGTATATCTACCCTGGCATTGCCTTGTGTTCCGTGTCACCTACCCTATCGTGCCTTCTACGAGTTTGGTTTTCTCCCATAGCCCGTGTGGTATCTTCTGGTGGCTTCCCGATCAGGAGGAACTATGATACTGGATGGACTACAGGGACTATTACGTGTTAAGGTGGAAAAGTAAAGCCTTAACGCTATTTAAAAGTAAGTTTATTTTACTATAGACATTATTATAATAGCGAAATATTACTACATAGTAAATAATTTAACGGATCCTTAGGAGATGTGAATCCCGAGCATTTCTTAAGTTAATGCACTCGCATTAGACACTGGATAGGAGATGTCAAATATCGTAAACATCTTTGACGCCGTTCCACTCATATTATTTACCGTTGATTTAACTTACATAAGATCTTTTAGTTCTGACTCGAGTGTTTTATCTTTTCAATTCGCTTGGGTCAGTCTGAGCATTTCAAGCTTCGAAGACTTTATTTCTGGAGGACGAAGACGAAGATTGTATTACTATTATTTATTATATTATTCCGCTACATTCATATTGTTCCGCTATAGTATTTATTATTCTCTAGTATGTGTAACACTGGTATGTGTTTTATAAGTATAATCAAACGTTTTGTAAAACAGCTTCATGAACTGTTATTTGATTATTATATTTTGTCATTCCACTGTGACTGTTTTTTTATTTCTTTCTCTGCTTTTCTTATTTACCCCAATAACAATCCGCGCTCTTGTATGGTTTGAGTCTGACATGTGTGGTTTATCCTCGATTTAAACGTACAAAAAGGCGGGATGTTACATTTTGGTATCAGAGCTTTGGTTTAGCGATAAACCTTAGCTTTGTGGGGTCTGACTTTTTATTAATAGGGTAGTAATACCATATGGTGAGTCGCTGAGAGTGTGTGTGTGTGTATGATAAAGCGTATTTGTTAGTGTTATTAAAAGGTTTTAATATTGTGTTAATTTGTTCCATTTTGTATTTATAAATTCTGGTTGGTGCATGGGACGCTATGACATCAATATGGATTTCTAAACACTTAATAGGACAGAGCGACACGATATTTGTTTTGAGTATAGGTGAATGAATAATTTGCCTATTATATTATATATATATATAATAAAAAAAATTAAATGATATATTTGGTTGTAATATGTTGGTCGTTAGGTAGTGTAATTTATAAATATTAGTTTAAGGTAGGATTTGAAAAGTAAAAGAAATTTAGAACTTAAGTTCCGGGGTTTTGGAAATTTCTTTCGAATGATTTTGGAACATAATAATAATATTATTAGATGTATTTTCTAATATAAATATTTCAATATAATTTGGAAGTATAAAGAAATTTTGAAAAGAAATAAGTTCTGTACTCCCCTCTCTGTCACTGGAAAATAATTTTGGTGATGAGTGCACGCATCATCAACATTCATTTTCAAGTTTCTAAGTGGCAAGGCCACTGTGGTAGTTTTACTGCAGATTTATTTTGATAAACGAATATAAATTTTAAATTGTTTTAAATATAGTTGGATATATAAGTTGCAAGTATATACATTTATCTATTATTTTAAAATGATTTTGAATAAAACTCGTTATTTAATTCTTAAGTTTTCGTTAACTAATAGTTTCAATTATTATAGTGAAATGGAATGTAAATAATTAATAATTGGAGCCTCCAAATGAAATAAGAGAGTAAATGCTAGGTTATAAATGAAATTACAAGAAGGTTGAAATTGTAACCTATAAAACAAAGGATATGATTATTGAACATTAATTTAGTTAAAAGAAATGATAAAAACTTGTATGATTTTCAATTGCATTCTTAAAAGTATATATAACTTACCAAATAATAAAAGTTATAATGTTTAATAAGAAAATGTAATACGATATTATGCAATAAGACTTGAAGTAATGGAAGTATTCAATGAATTATTTTACAAATAATATTTTGATGTTATAGTAGTTATAAGCTTAAGTTATAATTGAAATGTTGCTATAATAAAATGTGATGGAAAGTAAATATTGCAAGTAGATGATTATAAACTTAAGTTAATGAATTGAAACGCTATATTATTGAATTGAACATGAACACTATTAATAAATGAATGTGAATAATGAAATTAAGTAGTGAATAAATGAATATAATGTAACAAAAACGATAATTTATATGATACGAATGAAAAGGAAATCGAACAACAAATGTTATGAAATGAAATTAAAAAGAACGAACTTGATTTATTGCTTGGAATTTGATGTTTGTTTAGCTTTAGGGTTGTTTGGGCAAGGATACTTTAAAATTGTTTGGATGTATGAATAATTTATTTAGTTTCACTTAAGACTGTTGAGTGAATGGTACACTTAGTAGTTTATTTTTCATTCTGTACAATTTCAGGTTTTTGAACCCGAACAATTATTTGTTTTGTTTGATACGAATTGATGATTGATTTGTATTGATTTTATATGGTGATTGTATATTGGTTGCAAGTGATTGTTGTTTCTATTTGTTTGTTAGTGGTTGAAACAACTTTAAATGTTTCATTTTATAATTATTAACTCCTTTAGATTATATAAGTGAAATACAGGTTATGGAAGCAATTGCTACTGCTTTTGGTTTCATAATTAAGTGTAAATTGCTCGACAAATAGGTACGTTCTCGGATTACGGTTTTATAGCGTTATTGTATTGTTTCTCCCGTGTTAGGATATATTATTTTGGAAATTATATGTTATATATTGTTATAATTGGTATTATATTTTCTCCCGAGCCTCTCCTTACAAAGGAGACTCTGCCGAAATTTTCCGTAAAATTTTGGACTTAGAAAATTTTTGTCAAATATTCTCCAAACTTTACTAAATGTGAGTATAAAAATATTTAATAGTTATAAATTGGTTTATTTTATTTAAATTAATTAATTTTGTAAATTTATTTGTATATAAAATTAATATTTTTGAATAAGATGTAATGTTTACTCAATTCCTTCTTTTCCCTTCTTTGAACTTTCCGGAGACGAAAATTTTGAGTGGAGGAGAGTGTAACGACCCATAGACTTCGATAATTAAATTGGTTAATTTAGTAAGATTTTTGTAATTAAATTTAGAAAGGAAGAAAAACTTTAGAATTTATAATGGAGCGAATGTTAGAAATGAAATGTAGCAATGGTAATTAAATTTATTTATGGACAATTGGAGTGAAATCCTAATAATGAAATAGTGTAAATTGTTGCAGTTGGTTATAAAATTTAAAATATGTAAATAAAAGTAAGTATTGAATTAACCAATGAAATAGTATATTGATTAATAGTAACTGAATATAAATTAAGGTAATAATGTTGATGCATGTTGATAAATAACTAATTTAGTGCAATCCCAATTAATTGAAACAATTGTAAGGTTATAATTGATTGTAATTAGTAAATGGCAAATAAATTCAAAGTGATATTAATTTATGAAATAACACATAATAAATTGTAATTTGATAGAATCAAGGCTAGATAAGTAATTTTTATAATTGTTGGTTGACAATAAAGCATATATTCTAATAATTTTTAGTTGATAATAAAGTATGAATGGGAATTAAATTAGGCAAATAGCGATAACTATTAATTGTTTACCCATTTATTTAATTTATTGAATTAGATTTAAATCCATTGCAATTAAACATAATTAAAAACTACGTTAATATGAATTAGTTGATGACCGTAAAAAAATATTAAGGTAATTGGATGTATGCTAATGTTAAATTTATCCATAAGATGATGATTGATTGAATAAAGAGATTGAATACAAATTGTATTAATTTAATTGAAATTAAAAATATAATGAATTTGAATTTAATTAAATTGAAGGTAAACACTATAAATTTTGCAATAAATCGTTGTTTGATTGATATGAGAATTTTGGTTAATGAATTTGAAGTTTTATTGTAATCCGAAATGATAGAAATCGTAAATAATTAAATTTGAATTGAAGAAGTGATTAATTAATTTAACATTAAATTATTTAATTAATTGGAAAATAGCCATCTTGAAATGCCATGAAATTATAGGATTTCAAATTTCATATCGATCGGACTTGTCGTTTGATCGCACGGGCTTGAAATGCCATGAAATCAATTTGATTAAAATCAGTTGAAATCAATTTGGAATATCTTGATTTTGGCATAACTTCTTCATACGATGGAATTTGGACTTGAAACCACTTCCATCGATTTTAAAATATCCAAAAACATCCATTTTGATATATGGGTTAACCCATTTCCGTTCCGGAGTCGAAATGGGCTTTTTGGGCCGTGTATCGTTCAACTTCCAAACCGATTCGATCCATTTGTTCCAATTTCTAAATTTGCCTATATATACCTCATTATAAACCCTGGCCACTCCTCATTCTCATTTGTCTGTACGTTCAATTCAGCTGTCTCTCCTCCTTAATGGCAGACAAACAAATTCTCAATTCCAAATCCAATTGCAATTCAAAATCGAGTCAAAAATTAAATCTCCTCAAACAATATCAAATTTTATATGGATTCGAAGCTCTCGATGAACATATCTCAAATCTGCAATTTATTTTTGGTTTCGAGTCATCTTTGTCCTGAAATCGCAAATCATTGATGGTCGTTCGTATTGGAATTTGAGCGATCCAACGGCGGATCAACATCCAATCGACGATCAGGTGATGCCGTTGCAAAGCCGTGGTTGAGCAGTTCGCCAAGGCGGTGTTCGTTCGTACTAAGGGTGTTTAGAGTGGTCGGAATCGACAAGCATATGGGGCATTTATCTCATCGGCGGCGTCGACCTAGGCTACCGGAGTTGGCCGTGGTGGAGGCACGTGGTCGGCTTGAGGAGGCGAGCATCTCGGAGGCGTCGGATTTGGTCGACGTTGATCTTGTAGGCGGTGATTCTGTGTTTTGGTTGGCGGCTGGGAATTGATGCCTAGGATTTCAGTTGAATCAACATGCAGCGCGCGTGAGGAATGAGCGTACATGGCTCTGTACATTTCTCTATTCATTTTTTATATAAATTTCGGATTCAAATGTTCTAACATGCATAACTTTCACATACGAGGTTCATTTTACGCACGGTTTTCTCTGCTACGATCCTATTGAAATTCCAGACATTTTGAAGCTGGCTTGGGCAAATTCTAAGACTATTCAAATTTTGGGGTTATTTTGAATTTAAATGCGAAAGGTGGGTGTTTTAATCGACTCACAACTTCTAAAATTTCTTATATTTGTTAACTTTATTTATAATGTGATTAGAAGTTTATTTATGACTGTTTGGCATATTTTGAATCATCATCTTAGTTTATTTAAATTTATTTGGATAAATTAGTCATTTAATATATTTTTAAGTATAAACTGCCATTAAATACCTATTATTTATTATCTATTCTATATTGATGTTATTGATTGAATTGGATGATGATTGTGATAAACGTTTGATGATTTATATTGTATGAATGGGTGTTATATTTTATATTGTATAAACTGCAAGTTGTTATGGATTTTTATTTCATTCGGGATTACGGTTTGAAATGATATATAATCGTATTTATATTTTAAATTGCGGATTGAAATAATAAATATCCGTTTCACTTGGCCATAGAATAGAAAATTATATACAGACACCATGGTTTATATAAAAATATTTTTGAAATGATTTATGCGGTTTTGTAAAGAGATATATAGTTTTATATAACTATTGATTCTAGATATTATATAAATGTTATTTTATTCTTGATTTTTAAGCTATGTATAATTTGTTTCAATATAGAATAAGCTCAACCATAAGTTTGATTTTTATTGAAGATAATATGGTTAAATATTTAAATTATATTTTAATATAAAGTTTATAACGACTTAAATAAATTAAGGTTGAAAGATAAATTTGAGTTTTATTTGAAATTAAATTTATTTAAGAATTTAACTCAAATAAGTATGATGTGAAATTTATTTAAATTTAAAATTTTAGAAGGTATGATTCTATAACTTGATTTTCGCTTAAGGTGAATTAAATGAATATTTCAAGTATATATAAATTGAAGGAAATGTTTAGTTATTTGAAATTTGAGTTTTATTTAAATGATAATCGATTTATTAAGTAAAATATTTCGAAACTAAATAATAGAAAATTGAATTGTTGAATCGTAATTACCAAACTTAGTTTTGAAATTGTTGAATACTTAAAGTTTGAAATATATTGAATTGGAAATGCTTTATTTTGGGGATCAAATCCGTTTGAAATTGATATAATTTGGAATAGTTTATTTGGAAACTGAATTGAATTTGAAATTTATGATTTGGGATTTGGTTAAATTTAAAATTTAGAAATTGGAATTGTTTTGGAATTGATTTGTGAAATTGAAGAAGCTAGTTTATTATATAAAGTATTTGAAATATTTCAACCATTTAAGTGGTGGAAGTTATGTTTCAAAGTTATGAGATTCAAGGTACCAAACTTGAAAGTGTTATATTTCAAATGTTTTGATTTTGAAATGTTATAACCTTGAAAGTGTTGTGATTTTAGAAAAGGATATATTTGAAATGAAAATGATATCATATTGATTTGGTGTTGAAAAGGAAATGATATTTGGCTTTAAAGCATAAATTATTTGAAATGACCGCGGTGTTATAATAACGTTTGGTTGTTAAAGAGACTGAGATCGGAAGTTATCACACTCTCTGCAAACTCCGAAAACCACTTTAACAACTGTGTACGCGGTGGAGATTCCATAATGAAGTAGGATGGTAGCAGCATTTCTTTTGAGGTATATACGTGGACCGGATTCCCATGAGTTGGTATAAGGTGGCTAAAACAGGAGCGATTCCATGCCAGCGAGGTAGCTCCTCTTATCGGACACACTCCTTCGATATTATATTCTGACTTTGAGATTGATTTGGTGGCCGCTTTTGAATTTTGATTTTGGGGGTGTGGCTCGAGGTGGGCAGTAGCTGCGGCTATATGTCACCACCAGTCCGGATAGTAATTGGTATATCTACCCTGGCATTGTCTTGTATGCCATGTCACCTACTCTATCGCGCCTTGTACGAGTTTGGTTTTCTCCCATTGCCCGTATGGTATCCTTTGGTAGCTTCCCGATCAGGAGGAACTATGATACGGGATGGACTACTGGGACGATTACGTGTTAAGGTGGAAAATTTAAAGCCTTAACACTATTTAAAAGTAAGTTTATTTTACTATATACATTATTATAATAGCGAAATATTACTACATGGTAAATAGTTTAACGGATCCTTAGGAGATGTGAATCCCAAACATCTCTTTAGTTACTGCACTCACGTTAGACATTGGATAGGAGATGTCAAATCCCGTAAACATCTCTGACGACGTTCCACTCATATTATTTACCGTTGATCTAACTTTCATAAGATCTTTTAGTTCTGACTCGAGTGTTTTGTCTTTTCAATTCGCTGGAGTTAATGTGAGTATTTCAGGATTCGAAGACTTTATTTCTAGAGGACGAAGATGAAGATTGTATTACTATTATTTATTATACTATTCCGCTACATTCATACTGCTCCGTTGCAGCATTTATTATTCTCTGGTATATGTAACTCTGATATGTGTTGTATAAGTATAATCAAACGTTTTGTAAAACAACTTCATGAACTTTTATTTGATTATTATATTCTTGCATTCCGCTGCGAGATTCTGTTTTGTTTTATTTCTTTCTCTTCTTTTCTTATTTACCCCAATAACAATCCGCTCACTTGTATGGTTTGAGTCTGACATATGTGGTTTATCGTCGATTTAAACGTACAAAAAGGCAGGATGTTAAAATTTCAATCAAATTTACTGGCCAATTTGATTAAAATTAGAAGTAACTTATGTTGATCTATAAATGCTAAATTGCACACCTATTTGAGTAAAAAAACCGAATTTGGTATACTCTTAATGTATTCTAATCAGAATCGATGTGTAATTTGTCGTTACAGTCGATCTTTTGATCGTTCCATAATTGTCTATTATAGTTACTAAAATTACATTCACCTAATATATTGCTAAAATTTGACTATTTGATTGCAAAATTTTCTTGGTAAAGAATCTGAATTACATTTTTATCATCTAATTGGTCTAACTGATTAACAAATATTTTCTATTTGTTTCTTGGAAAACGAATCCCATGTTGATGTAAAAGCTGCATAAAAATGTGTTGGTAATTTTAGATAATTTTAGTTTGTATATTTTTCATATTTTTAGTCTATCTATATGATAAATATCACACTACATTTTGTGCTCACTATTATCATGTTTTTGTCATATTTACAAATTATATAACAATGTTCTAAAGTATTGATCAGAAAACAAAAAAACAAAAATGAGGAAAAGAAGAAGGAAGAACTAGAAGTAAGGTCTTTAGAGCAGAAGACCAAGATAACTTAAAAGGGAGAATACAGATATTGATGAGAGAAGAAAAAAGAGGAGGAGAATTTCATATTTTGGTTTGTATGGGGGTTATGCATGATTTGGATTTGAATTTCACTTTCTGTTTACTACTACATACTCTAATTTGTTACTCTCATTAACAATGTTTACCCTCCATTCAAATACGTAACAAATTGACTGTAAAGATACATAATATTTAAATGATAAATTATAAGTGCAAGAATAATGAAAGAGGATTAAGAAAACAAAGAAGGAAGAACCCAAACTTTTTAACAAGGTAATTAATATACCAAGTGGAGCTATATTGGATTTTTCTTCATCATTATACCAACATACTTTTATCTTTCAACTTCTCCTGAGCTAAATAGGTTGTCTACAGTTTTAGTAATCAGTACCGATAACATTAGATGTCAAAACATTGTATATTAACATTTTTGAAAGTATGTTTTCTTTTCATGTATTGATGTTTTTCTTTTGATTTTATAGGAGTTTGACAAAGAGTTGTAGTGGAGGGAGAGAAAGCTATTTAGGTGGAGGAAGTTCTAGATCCGATCTAGTTGGCGGTGGGTTTGTAATTTTGTCCGATCATCGCTTGCATTATGTATAACCTTTTTGACCTATTATTTGTACGCTTATTGACTAGATTTTTAAGTTATGATACTTTCAATGAAATTGTCTGAATTTTGATATTGAGATAACCCGGATTTTTTTTTAGCATCAAAAATTGGATAATTATCCGATTCAATTATTGGAAATACTGATTTATAGATTGGATAGATAAAATTCTGATAATAAAGGATATTTGGATATATAAATGAATTTGAAAATATAATGGAAGTTGAATTATAAATATCTGTATATATTTGATAATCTACTAAATAATTATTTATCATTGGCAAAATTTTCCTTTAGAACAAATAATGTGTTGTCAAATATTTATATATATATTGGTTAATTTTTAATTTGAGAAAAAATAGAATTTGAATTGAAAATTCAAGAGGATAAATATCTTAAAATAATATAGATATAAAAATATATTATAAATGATTTTATTTCTTTATATAATTGATTTTATGTTATTTTCTTTAAACAGCTTTATTTATATACATTAAAAATAATGTATTTACTAAATAGAAAATATATATGTAGATACTTATTTTATTGTTAAAAAATAAAATTCAACTTTAAGTAAATCTTTGAAAAATATATACATACGTATATATCTAGAATTGGGTTGTAAGTATAAAAAATGAGACTTAATAAAAAGAGTTAAAAAAATTTCCTTGTATATACTTGAAAATAAACAAAGTAGTATATATAAATATAAATATAATACATATTTAAGGATGATACATGTATTTATGATATAAATATAATAAGTAAAGGTTTCAAACATAAAATACTTTATCTTGACATTTGTAAGCAATTTAAATAAAGGGATAAACAAATGTATGGTTTTAATTATATGTAGTTAACAAGTGGCAAGATATGTTTTTCTTTCAAAAATTCTAATGTAAAATTCAAACCAGGCTTCACTTTTCTTTTGAAAAAAAAAATCAGAAAAAAACTACCCCATACAATTTCAAAACTGGAAAACTTAAATACTCACCAAAGAAGCAATGGCAAACTTAGATCAAAAGCAAAACAAATAAAAAAACAAGTTCTTGTGCAAATTTCAGTTTTTTACAAACCTGAAGCTTAAACAACAATCAAAGAAACCTATTTTCAAGTGCAAATCTGGAGGCAGATCAGAAATCAAAACTTTTGTTTCAAAATTCAGATCAAATAAGTACCTATAGCTTGGTTCTCTGTTTCTAGAAATCAGTTGAGTGAAACTGCAACTATTATTAGATGCTTAAACCTGTTAACAATGATGCTCATGGTAAATCATTAAAATAACTTATGGAAACTTGTTTGCATGTGGTAGATATGTCTGTATATAGTTAGATAAGCAGTTACTGATCAAGTATGAATGAACATTTGTTTACTAGCCTCTGTTCCTTAATACAGGCTTATAATTTAGTTTTTAAAAATTCAATTCTCTTTATACAGACAATAATAAACAAGAATTTTAAAAGGGAAATTGATCTTGGCAATATAATTTATTTTTAAAAAGAATTCAGGAGAGAATATTAAGTAGAAGATGTGAAAATAAGAAATAACAGCTAAATTTATTTTTAGACAAAAAAAATCAAATATTGAAATTTAAAGTTTTGGATTCAATTCGAGCATCAAGACCATGAATTTTGGAATGTATTTCATGATTTTTAGAGCTTGGGGTGTTGGGGATTTTCTAGTTGATCGGACATTGGGTTTTTGGCTTTCGCCGGCAATCAAGGGGGAGTTGGGTGTCGTGGTCGGGGATGGAGGAGGTTTGCGAAGTGGGAATCATCAGAAAAATGGTTTGGTGTTTTATTTATCACCGGAGTGTTTTGGCGAAGGTAAATTAGGGCTTTGAGGTTGGGTTTGGCAATGGGCTTTCTGGTGACCGTATGTCGTCCGTGGCTCTTTGGAGTTGATCGGTGTAGGTGGGATGGGTGCGTAAGCCATTGGCGTTGGTTAGTTCGGAGTATTGTAATAACCTCCGGCGACCGAAGACGGTGGCGCAGAGGGATGGTTGATGATCTGGTTTTGGGTTTAGCTGTGGTGACTTGCTCGATTTCGTGTTTGGGGTAGATTCTAACATCTGGGTAGATGGGGACGATGGTGAGATCATGGCTGACTTACCTGAGGTCGTAGTGCCTACCGGAGCAGTGGCGACGCCTTGTGCACATGCACGCATTTACACATGTATCTGATGTTGCTTTGTGATGATGCTTGGGAAAGAGATTGTTTTGCTTCGAAGTTAACTCGAGGTTGCACACGAGCAGTTACGTGGATGAGAGGGAAGAGAAGCATGGGTTTGTTCGGGTATATTGGTTTGGGGTTTGGGTTGTAACCAAAGTTAATATCATGTTTTAAAACCTTAGATTTATATAAGTACTAATTAATTGTTAAACAGACATTCAAGAGTAAAGTATGAATAGGATTTCAAAACAAAATAAGTTAAGTGATTTTAGAAATTTTATTTGTTGAATTGGGAAATCCAATATTGAGTTAAATCATCAAAATAGAACCTATGTATTTCCAATAATTTAATTAAGTGAGTACTTATTAGTGCAATAATCTTTAAATCAATTAATCATTCAGGATAGTAATTACTTAATTAATTAGAAGTCAATTAATGTAAGTAATAAATAGTCAATTGATTTAAGATGAATTAATTTATTAATAGGAAGTAATTAGTGGTTATTACTTAAAAGAATTAATTCAAAAGGATTTTTCAAAGGAAAATTTCATAAAGGAATTAATTAAGGATTAATTACTAAATGTAATTCGTAACAATCCTGTATTTTGTGATTATTTTAGTTGCATATTTTGATTATTTTAATTGAAATTCCTGATTTAAAAACTTTATTTTATTTATGGATAAAACTTTTTTTATTAATTAAAATGAATAATTTTGTTATTTTAAATATAAATTTTGATTTTGATGTAAATTAGAAATCCAAACATGAATATATTGAATATTTCCAGAAAATATGAATTTTGGTCAATCTGGTCGAACTTTGACTTTTAAATTTTAAATTTAAATTTTTGAATTTTTGAATTTTATATTTTATTATGAAAATAAATAAATTTTCAAGAATACTGCTTCGTTGAAATCCGTTTAATATTGTAAAGTTATGCTTTTTACAATATTGTGTGTAAATAGATTTATTAAACAATATTGTTTATTTTAATTTATATAAATAATATTTTTGTTTTTCAAATATTTTTCTAATTTGCGTTATATGTCATGTTATGCATATATAATATTTTTAAAGTGACGTTATAATTTTCCAAAGCTTATTGTATTTTATCTACAATTTTTCACCCTAGTTTCTATTATTGTGCTATTTCCATAATTATTTTATATTTTTCTAAAATTAATTTATTTATTTTTATCTCTTACTTTATTTTTATTTTATTTTTTTATTTACATGCATTTTCATTTGTTTAAAATGAAGAAAAGAAAAAGAAATATGAAGAGGCTTTAACCTTTTCATATGCCATGACCTTTGATATGCTTTTACCTTTTCATTTCAAGTGCCACTTGCATTGAATATTATTGACCATACTTCTTTCTTCAGTCATTTATTCTTCTTCTTTTTCACGTAGAAGGGAAGATTTCTCATCCCCTAAAAATCACGTCCATGAAGAGAGAAAAAACAATGGCTTTTCTTTTCATATTTTTCCCTCTTCTTCATTGATGTAGCCTTCCTCTTCGTCAAGTTTGCTTGGCCTCACCTCTCTCCTTGCTGACCACCATCCTCTTTCCCATCACCAGCAGCAACAACCATCCCTCTCCTCTATCCCTGATAGGCCGTGACCTCAATATGACCAAAGCACCACAAACTTTGCAAAAATTTCCACAAAACACTACATAGCCAAGCCTATCTTCACAATCTCCTCCATATCTTGCCTTTTCCACCCCCTAGCTCCACCACCACCTACCCACATCACCTCTGACCATTAGCCACTCCACTGACCTGACATGTACAAGCATGGCTGAGCTCAATATTGACCATGTCCGAGCCAAATGTTGAAGCAAACTTGCCTATATTGCTTTATTCCTTGTATTCTTCAAGTTGTATCACCTACCTCCTTATATCATCTCCTACTCTTCACTTACTCCAAGTTTCCATGCATTTGTGATGCCATAACCTGAGCTTAACAACATCATGGCCGAGCACTTGATCCCCTATGGTCAAGTGTTTGAATGGTAAAGGCAAGGTCTTGTCTTTGTGGCTCTTTATTTCAATTTATTTCAATATTGGTTTGGTTAAATATTCATGTACATATTGTCTATGGTTTTGGTTGTTTACAAGATGATATATTGGCTCTCTCCACTCATTTGAATCACAGTCGTGCTGTATCGTGCTTGTCGTGCCTTTGGAATCGTTTTGTGTGTCGTAGTGGTCTTCGGCTTGAAAATGCGAGTCTTTCTCACTCTGACATATTTACTTATAAAATAGTGAATTGATGGCAAGTGTTTAGTAATTAAAAATGTTTATGCAAGTAAATGATGATTATATGTATGTTATGCCTTGTTATTACCATGTTAAAAATGTTAGTTATCACCTAACATTTGATATATGGCATTATATTGTGACATTGACATTGTTTATACTGTTCATTTATTTATGATCACACTGCAAGTTCCATGTTAGAATAGAATCACTATGGGTTGAAATGATACATATCCGAACAGACTTTAGAATGGGAAAAATCGTTATGGGCTGAAATGATAGGCCTGTGCGATTTTCATTTATTTTTATTTACTTGGGATTGCGGGTTTGAAATGATAGAACCCGGATTTTCTTGTAAATTGCGGATTGAAATGATATATATCTGTATCACTTCTCCTAGGTTAGAAAATTATATACACAACCCATGGTATATTTTAAAATGGTTTTCCTTAAGATATGTATTTTTAAAGTATGAAATTTTGATTTTAAAATATATAATTTATGGTTTTGAGAAAATTAAATATCAAGTCTTGAAATTTTGAATTTAAGTATGTAAATTTGAAGTGATTGTGATTTTGACTTTAAATTATATTTTTAAAATATAATAAAATAATGGAACTTAAATTTAAAGTTTTGAAATGATATTTGAAATAAAATGTTAAAATAAAATGTTAAGTTTTATTTAACTTATAAGTAAATAAACGGTGAAATTTTGACTTATTAAATGAATTGAGTTTTTAAATTGAATATTTGGTTTAAAAACTTTATTGTGATAAATCATATGTTAAAATTATTAAGATATGAAATTTTGAAGTATAGATATATGATTTATAAATTTAAATAGAATTTTTTTTTGAATTTTTGTTTGTTTTTGAAAAGTTAATTAAAATCTGGAATTTATTAATAGCATTTCCAAAATGTTATGGTTTTATGACAGCATTTTAAAATGCTGTTGTTTTGAACTTAACTATGTTTGAAATAAATAAATATCTATTACGACATTTTATAAATGCCGTTATTCTTGAACTAAACTATTTTGGAAATTTTAAGCTAGATAGCACTTTATAACTATTTTGGGTAAAGTGTTAAATGATTTAACTTTTGAAATTGAGTATTTGTGAAATTTAAGGAGTTTGAATATAATTTAATATTTGAATTTGAATTTTTAAGGAATTTAAATTGAATTTGAATTTAAATAATGATTACTTTGTTATGTGTTAAATGGGATGAAATATGTTAAATGAATTTTTGAATGGAATTGTTCAAATGTGTTTTGGTAATGATATTCGAAATAATAAATGAGTGACTTATTCGACTTAAAAATGATACTTAAATTTGGATATTTGAATTTGAATTCAAATACTGATTTAATAATGGGGTTTTGAAAAGATATGATATTTGATGATTGAAATGGTTTGGAAATGATTTGATCTTTATTTTGATAAAGAATATGAATTGGAATGATATGTATGTTAACGCTAAAATTTGAACGCTAACACCCCGGTGTATGAAGTGTAGTTGTGAAAGCACCACCCGATATTCGGGAGCAGAGTATAAGCAGAAAATCACAGAAAAAGCAGTGAATAACAACGATTTTATAGTGGTTCGGCTCAAGGAAAGCCTACGTCCACTTTAATTCTCTTTATTGCTAAACCGATTACAACTTTACAACAATCCTCAATTACAATTATGACGAGACAAACAACTAGAACTTTGGTAGAGAAGAATTCTTCGAATCCATGTAGATTGCGTTAGATTTTCCCTTGAAGTTAGTTGAAATGTCTTTCGAACTTGAAGTGTCGGGTGAGTTGAGAATTCAGCAGAGTATTGGCGCTTGAAATGATTGGCCAAAGGTCCCCCCAAATGTTGGAAGTGGTCGTGTATTTATAGGAGTTTTCGGTCTTGAGTCGTGAGTCGTACCCGACTCATCGTTAACTCGTAGCCGAGTCAGGTTGGGTCGTGGACGACTCAACAGGTTGAACCCCAGCTTCGTACCAGAGCGCCTTCGATCCTCTGAATATAGCACAAGTCTTAAGTCGTATACGAGTCATTCCTCTTTGATAAAAGTATCATGATAGCGGGCTGCGACTTAGTGACTTTAGGTCGTGGACGAGTCATGGTGAGTCGTCTCATGTTAACATGCGGCCGACCTACTAGGTTAGCTCACGGCTTGGTCCAAAGCTATGCTCCCATTCAAATGAATGACACAAGTCCTGAGCCATTCACGAATTAACCAGTGCAACTTTCCTTGATGTTAGTAGGAGTCGTACACGACTCATCATAAGTCGTATGTCGTCAACGAGTTATCTCATTATAGCATGGTATTGAACTTGTCTCTGAAGTCTTAGGTCGTATCACCTTTATGTCGCATTCCTCTTAAGTCGTAAACCTCCATAAGTCTTGACATTCCTCAGGTCGTTAATGTCTTAACTCGCAAGCCTTCCTTAACTCGTAAGGTTCCTTAACTCGTAAGGTTCCTTAAGTCGTAAGGTTCCTCAAGTCGTACAATCTCTCCTTGGGTCGTTGAGTCGTAACCCTTTAAGTCGCTTTGAGCTTTAGGTCGTTAACTTGTTGAGTCGGTGACTTGTTGAGTCGTGGGGCTTCCTGAGTCGTAGATCCTTTCTGAACCATTAAGCACCTTAAGTCGTGGCCCATCCCGGGCCTTAACTCGTTGACTCCTTTAACTCGTGGGCCTCTTAACTCGTAGGCTGGAACGGGGTTAACATTTGCCCCTCGAAGCACACGCTTAAGTCGTAAGTCGTGTGCTTCGACTCATCATAACCCGGGTGTGCCGATTCGAGTTCCAGCTCTTCCAGATATAAAACGCTTGATTCGTTCCTCCTATCTCCCACTTCTCATTACCTATCCTTTAAATCGCATCCGCCATTAACGTATCTCCAAGTTCTCACAGGCGATTCCAACTTGATTCTCCTCCGATCATCTCTGACATCACACTACGTAAACAATCTTGCTTCCCTTCCGATTGTCGATCATCATTAACCTATGCGCCCCGTCCTTACCTCCAATTTACTCCCTTGAGCCTTGCAAGTTTGGTCACTCTAACCATCAATGGATTTAAGGTTGTCTGATCTGATGATTTGCGTCTTGAGGCGATTTAGTGGCGTGATAAGACTAGGGTTGTTGATTGAGAGTTTATTGGGTTAATGGGTTAAAGGTTGGAAGATTAACGGGTTAGGAGTGAAATGGTTTATGGGTTAAAAGTTAGACGGTAAACTGGTTAGGAGTTAGGTGGTGAGTTGGCCAAATAGAGTTGAATATTGCCTTAGGTATGACTCGGCCATTTTTGTATGATCCAGCAACCTTTGCGACTTAACCATGATCCGACCCAACATGCTTCACGACTTAAGCCTTGAGTCGTGGCCGAGATAGGACTTGGAGATTTTCTTATTACTTTGAACTAGAGCTTTTCCCTTTTTTCCACAACTTACGACTCAGGGCACTGCCGACTCAAAACATCAACGACTCAAAATTGAAGTGACCTGACTCAACTTGCTTCCCAATCCTTAGGTCATGGACGAGCTAGCCAGAGAACCAACGATTTATCTTAACCCGTAGGAAATTTTTTTGAGCCGTTGACGAGTTAGGACTTGTATGAATTCTGTTCGAACTTTGAACCATTGCATAAACTTTGAACTGTTGAATTTTATTGCATTCATTCACAGGTTACTTTGACTTGCAGGCTAACAATCTGTTCAATACAACATTCACAGAAAATTGGGACGAATATACTGCCATCGACCGCCCACATCAAATGACAGATTAGTTAATAACAGATAATCAACTTAAATAAATTGTGTGAACGAAGTGCTATCGATTTCAAGTAGAATATTAAAGCAACACTGAAATAGTCAATTGAAACTGACCAGCCTGCACTAATATTATGCTTGAACTTTAAATTAACAAGTTCTGAAATTACCGTAGTCGATCAATCGTCGACCAGTTTAATTCCAGTTATATTTACTTGTTATTTTTATTAGTTTTGCACGATACTTCACACTTTTAGGAAACGTGCACCTTCATATTTGAATATCCAGTTGCTTGTGTAGAATGACTTCTCAGCAAGAAGAATCGATGGGCCAGGCTGAAGATGTCTTCCCAATAGCTAGCCTATTAGATAACCCTCCGGAGAGAACTCCCACTACTCTGAATCAGCGGGTGTTCAACCAACTGCGCATCCAGTTTGGTATTGCTGAAGATGATGCCTTACTCCCGGGACCAAATGACACTGCAGATAGGCCCCCTCTCAGCTTTATCGCTGTTAATCGCCAAATGTGCTTGAGTGGAGCCATTCCTCCTTTCAATGACTTCTTACGACAGCTTCTTCTTCGCTTAACTATCTCTCCATTTCAATTACACCCAAATGGTTATGCCATTTTAATAGGGCTATGCGCACTATTCATGAGGACATTTAATCGCTTTCCCAGCTTTGAGGAGATTTGCTATTTATGCTCATTCATAAAATCTAAGGACCATCCCTCTATTACACTTGTGAGAAGTGTGAGAGGCCGTAAATTGATTATGGGTCTCTCTGAAAGTGCTCATGGATTTCTGAATCAGTACTTCTTTGTTTGTTGCCCCCCTGGGTTTTATAGCATCTGGAGAGTTGGAAGTAAGTTTTGTTCTTTCCATTTGGACTTTTCCGAAATTCCAGTTGTCGAGTGCTAACTTTTTCCCTTTACCTTTGCAGCATTTCCTCCTCTTTCAAGAGATTCAAGACATAAGGCGACCTTTGAAAGATTGAGTGTTGTGCCAGTGGAAGAGAGGAGCGCTAGGTTCTTACTGAGGGATGAGTATTTGCACCAACTCGGGCTTCTACACCCTTCTCGATCTATCCATCCTCGCAAAGTCCCTGATTCTCCTGCTGAAGCATTAGATGCCCCAGTTCCCACTGAAGAGCCTGTGCGGAGTGAAACTGCTATCGAGGCTTCACTAGTGAAGTGTTCAACTCTGAAGGATGCTGCGGGGCCGTCTGACAAGTCTGTACTTGCCCCAGTCATTGAAGAAGGAGAGCTTCCGCATCGGGCAGAAAAGACCATCGAAGAAGGAGCTGATGGAAGGAGCCTTGCCGGGCGTGATGGTGAAGACATCTTTGGGAATTTAAGTGACATAATAATCACCTCTCAAGAACTCTTTAAGGATGACTCTACCACTACTAAAATTGTATCTTCGGCGGCCGAAACGACCTCTGCTCTTAAGCAGACTCCTTTAGCACAAGAACTGCCATTAGTTACAAAGCCTGTCACTACCTCCCGACTGTCGAGCGGTTCGTTGTTCGGCGCGCATAGTTTGCACGTCACGCACACCGTAGGATTTTTCAGCACTTCTATGCACTTATCTTCTTATACTTTAAAGATTTCTAAAGCTTATCTTTTTTTTTTTATTTCAGATTCTCCGATGGGGCGCAGCAGCTCATACTACGATGATTTCCAGCGCTACGGGAGGCGTAGCCAATATGATTATAGTCATTACCTCCCCTCTTACAGAGAATCTGATGAAGAAAGAGCTGCCCGAAAGGCTCAAGAGAAGAGGGCTCAAGAGTAGTGCTACGAAAGAAGGGAGAGGGAAGAGCGCCATGATTCTTCACAGAGAGGTGACGATTCCCATAAAAGAAAAACCCATGATGACAGAGGAAAAGTTCATGTGGTTGAAGATTCGAGCAAGCGAGCGCGACATGGTAAGAAGCACACCACTATAACTCCTGAAAAGGTTACCGCCCCTGCCTCGCTTGATATTCCTTCCGGCTCTCCCGCTCTCGGGAAGTTAGACACCCAAACTATAATTAGCAGACCCAAATTCCAAGTTGGACCGGGTCCTGCCACTTTGCAAAGTCGATTTCCTCAATGGTGTCTGAAGGGAGTAAGGTTTGACCTTGACTTGGTCCCCATTGACAAGTCTGCCATGTTACGAAACCTTGATGCCGTTAAGCTTGACATTGAGATGATGTCGAACTGGCAGAAACTTGTTGACGAGCTTCAAAGGGTTAATCGTGCAAACATAGAGGCCATGCTTACCATGGAAAATGATAAAGCCGAATGGCAAAAGGTGCTCGAGCAACATGACACCGAGATGAGAAGCATTGCTTCTTACAACGAGGAGCTTGAAGCAAAAGTTGAAGAACTGAAACAAGAGCTTGCTGCTTCCTCTACTTCTTATTCTCAAAAAGAAGAAGTGCTCCTCAAACAAGTGAGAGATGCCCATGCTAGCCAAAGGGATGCCGAAGACAGGCTCGAAGTGCAGAAAAGAATTAGCGAGGGCTATGTCGCTGACATTGAAGAGCTTCAGAAGAAAAACAGCTCCCAAGAGGCGGAGATTCAAATGCTGAAGCTTCAACTTTCTAAAGCTGAAATGGAGCGTGATGAGGCCGTTGCCGGCAAAATTACAGCTGAAGATTCTCACGAGGCAACGAAGGCCAATATTAGCTCAACATTATTTGATTTCTATCTGCACAGCATTTTGGGGCGTGGTAGCCTCGCCTTTCTAGGCCTTAAGTATGAAATTACACTAGCTGAAGTTTGGGAGGCAGCACTCGATATGCTCGGTGGTAAAGGCGCTGGCTATGCTGAGTCGGCTCTTGAAGAGCATTATCTTGATGATGATGCCCGCACCGCTCTTGCCAAGGGGAGAGAACAGCTTGCAAGATTGAGAGCCGAAATAGCGGCAGGAGAATATTCAGGAAAAATCGCCTCAACTACTCCAATTCAACCTTCTCCTTCAGCCGAAATTGATATTATCGGTTCTAGTTCTCATTCCCCATCTCCTACTAAAGTCACCACTGACATTACAAGCATACAAGGTGGAGATGAGGGCGGCGAGAGTGCCGAGGCACAGGCTTACGAAGTTGACATCAGGGAACCGACTTCTGCAGGTAACCCTACTGACAATCTTGCCCAAGTAGACTGCTCATCTATTTCTTATGAACTTGATGGGCTTTTTGACTACTTCTTGAATCTCGGCGAACCTTTATCTCCGCTTTTTGCTGACTTAAACTTTTTTCCTTCTGCAGAGAAAACGTTTGGCATTGTTCAGGCTTCTCCTCCTCCAATTATTCCTTCTCCGCTTCCTAAGGTCACTCCTCCTTCTGCCTCGCATCCCGGGTCACAGGAAGAGCAAATAGAAGCCCTTCACGGCTTAGATGATCCCGTTACTTCTCAAGATCCGAAAGGAGAAGAAACTGAAGGAAGCGAGAGGACGCCAGAACCCACTGGCTCCGACGCTGAACCGTTATCCAAACTTCTTTCTCCAGGGAGTGGGCCTTCCTCCAAGAAGAGAGGGAAGCAGAGAGTTTCCAAGAAGAAGAATAAGAAGGAATCTTCAACTGGCGAAGAAGAGACGGAAGAAAGTCCGATCGAGCCTCTTTCTCCTTCATCCCCTACCCTTACAAGCCGACCTAAAAAGTTGGTCATTCGGCCAGGTGCGGGCTCGAAAGGTGGGAGGAAGAAGAAATGATGGCTCTGGTTCTGTGGCTTTCATATCGCTTTTTTGCCTTTTTTGCATGCAATGACCAGAAATTGTGCGGGTACCAGCCCCCCACTTTTCTTTTGTTGGAACCTGTACCTGTATATAAAATAGTGTTGAATAAAATGATTCTTTTTCTTTGTATAAACTTCTGTCTGTATCTGAGAATGCATTTACTATTCATCTTTGTACAAGTTTTTTTGTTCGATATTGCAGTGAGCTTGTGGTATATATTTTGTTCGAGCGCAATTTTACCGATGTAGTTATGCCATGCTGCCCCTATACCATAAGCCCATTGTAATATTTCATTTTATGAGGAACTTGTGCTCTTATTTTTTTTAGAGAATAATTATTCCACATTTGGAGGAATATGATTTCATTAAAAAATAGAGCACAAATAAGTTTCTATGCTTCAACTTTCGAAGATATCACTCTTTATTTTGTGCATATACACATTTTATTGAATGAAATCTTCTATGTGGTAAAGCGGGTATTTGTAAGTCACTTCAACTTCTTTTTGAGGAAGAGAATTTTCTAGAACAAGTAGTTCACTCTTCCTTTGAAAGTTAAAGTGTGCTTTTAATGAGGAATTTTTTTTTTATTTGCCACAGTGAAGGGCTTCTTGATTTTTGTTTCTTTGAAAAGTTGCACCTCTGAGGAAGACTTTTTCACGTTTCAACACTTGGAAGTTTTACTTCAATCTCGGTGAAACGTGTGCCTCCGAAGAGGTTTTTATTTTGTTTTACATTTCAACTCTGGTGAAGTGAAATTCCGAAGAGCGGTTGTAACACTTCAACTCCTGGTGAAATGGGCCTCCGAAGAGGACTTTTATTGCCTGGAAGTTACTCTCTCATGGTTGGAGGGTCATGACTCCCCCAATCTTTTTTATTGAGTAGAGAACTTTCTTTTTTGCGGCATATGCCTCGTTAAAGGTCTTTATCCTCCGAAGAGTTGTGCCTCCGAAGAGGGCTTTAGGCTCCGAAGAGTAGCATTTGGTCTCCAAAGAGAAACATTTGTTCTCCGAAGAGAAGCATTTGGTCTCCGAAGAGAAGCATTTGGTCTCCGAAGAGAAGCATTTGGTCTCCGAAGAGAAGCATTTGTGTCTTTCTACCATGTGCTTCTTAGCGATTCCTTGTTATCACTTCGGGTATATGCCCCTTTCTTTTGCAAGCTATTCCTTTTTGCTCAAAGAGAGTGCTATATTACCGAGTGAAACCACGGGGCAAACGCAAGAGTCTGGAACTTTCTTGTTCAGAAAGTGCCCGTTTTAGTGGAATCCTCAATTGTTTGCAAATAGCACTTCTTTGAGTTCGGAGCTTTTGCAACTTGTGATTTGCTTATGTCGTGGTTCATGAGAATCGCTTAGCCTTATGATACGTTGAATGGACAGGCTTTACTTTGATTGCCTGCAAATTTAAATCGACATTTTAATAATACATTCAGAGTATCTTACATATCGAAATAAAATGAGCAATAGTAAAGAACACAAAGTTTATAGTTCTGAAATTCGAATCAGTTTTACAATGGTTCACAGCGCAAGAATTATACATCCATCATCGTTTTACGAGTTCAAACAATGAAATTAAGCAAGGTACGGATGCAAATAAATGCTGTTCTAAGATCCCGGAGGATTCATTGTTTTTGATCCATATGCCAATTTATGACAAGTTTCTCGGACTCCTGCTCTGTAGTTTTGTCGCGTGAGACGGATTGATTAGCAGGACGTTGCACCCGCTGAGCGGATGAGGTTGGGTCAGTTCTGTCTTTCTTCACATATTGTTGCAGTTTATTCTGTTTCAGCAACTCTTCAATCACATTTTTTAATTGGCGGCACTGGTCAGTGTCGTGACCGGGCTGATTGTGAAATCGACAGAATTTTCCGTTATCTTGTGCACCTCTACCCATCTCAGGTGGTTTGGGATACTTGATGACATCCTTCGTTGCCAGGTAAATCCTTTCCAGTGTATCAGTAAGGGGGGTAAAACTTGAAGGGTCAAAGAGGCGAGGTTTCTTCTCATTTCCCTGCTTCTTTCCTCCGTCGTTTTCCCTTTTCTGGCTTCCGGACCCTTCTCTGTTAGAAGCATCATTGTTATCTTTGACTTCAGCTATAATTATCTTAGATGGCCCTGAGAGGATTTCTAGCCGCATGAATTCGTCGGCCTTTTTATAGAACTTCTCAAGTGAATTAGGTTCTTTCATTTTCAGCCATCTTCCAAACTCGCTTGATCTGTTGATGGCTCGCATTAAGTATGTTAAGATCATTCGGGGCTCCGCGTTATCTACCTCAGCCAGAGCTATGTTGAAACGGTTCAAAAAAGACTTGATGGATTCTCCAGGTGCTTGTTCAAGGCCGGACAGTGACATTATATCTTTCGCACTTGATGCATACAACCTGAATTGTTCTTTAAATTTTCGGGTTAAATCGGAAAATTGATCTATGGATCGAACCGGTAGCTTGGTGAACCAAAGCAAAGCAACCCCTTCCAAATACACAGGAAAGTATCGACATTTAATCTCATCTGATGCTCGTGCCCCAGTCATATGCCAATCGTATCTGTATAGGAATTGGTTGGGGTCGCTAATCCCTCGATAGGCCGGGATAGTAGGAGGTACAAAATTCTTAGGAAACTCTGCCTTTAAGATCTTTTCGGTGAATGGAGTTTTGCTCGGGGCAAACCCCCAATCCTTTTCGTCCTCTTGCCTCTGCATGCTTTCTTTCATAATTGAGCGAATCATCCCTGATAGGTACTCCTCATCATTCGGAGGCCTCTCCTGGCAGATGTCAGCTGCTCTTTCGGAAGTTCGAAAGGTTGGCTGTGGCCTTGAACCTTCAGCTTGGGAAGGTGCCCCTGCGGCGGTGCCTTCTGCTCTTTGAGGAATACCTTTCTCTTGGGAGTCACGGGCATCTTCGGCAAAGGTTGTCTCATTATTCACTGGTTGACGGTCAGTCCCAAGCAAATCATTCAGCCTATTCAAGATTAAAGCATTTTGTATATTTTGAGCCTCCAACTGCGCATTCTGAGCATTCAACTGCTGATTCAACCCTAGAATTACAGCGTCCAATTCTGCCCTTGTAACTCCAACAGTTGGAATTGCCTGATTTGGTGTCGGAAAACTGGAGATTCCCTCATTTGCACTCCCGGATTTGACAAATCTACTCTTCCTACCAGGAGCCATAATTTCTGATAAACTTCTGGTCTTCAAAGAGATTCTCTCGACAATCTTTCGTGGAGCAATGGTGAAGACAGCCTGAGTTCAATTCTCAGTGAAAGCACCAAAAATGTTAACGCTAAAATTTGAACGCTAACACCCCGGTGTATGAAGTGTAGTTGTGAAAGCACCACCCGATGATTCGGGAGCAGAGTATAAGCAGAAAATCACAGAAAAAGCAGTGAATAACAACGATTTTATAGTGGTTCGGCTCAAGGCAAGCCTACGTCCACTTTAATTCTCTTTATTGCTAAACCGATTACAACTTTACAACAATCCTCAATTACAATTATGACGAGACAAACAACTAGAACTTTGGTAGAGAAGAATTCTTCGAATCCATGTAGATTGCGTTAGATTTTCCCTTGAAGTTAGTTGAAATGTCTTTCGAACTTGAAGTGTCGGGTGAGTTGAGAATTCAGCAGAGTATTGGCGCTTGAAATGATTGGCCAAAGGTCCCCCCAAATGTTGGAAGTGGTCGTGTATTTATAGGAGTTTTCGGCCTTGAGTCGTGAGTCGTACCCGACTCATCGTTAACTCGTAGCCGAGTCAGGTTGGGTCGTGGACGACTCAACAGGTTGAACCCCAGCTTCGTACTAGAGCGCCTTCGATCCTCTGAATATAGCACAAGTCTTAAGTCGTATACGAGTCATTCCGCTTTGATATAAGTATCATGATAGCGGGCTGCGACTTAGTGACTTTAGGTCGTGGACGAGTCATGGTGAGTCGTCTCATGTTAACACACGGCCGACCTACTGGGTTAGCTCACGGCTTGGTCCAAAGCTATGCTCCCATTCAAATGAATGACACAAGTCCTGAGCCATTCACGAGTTAACCAGTGCAACTTTCCTTGATGTTAGTATGAGTCATACACGACTCATCATAAGTCGTATGTCGTCAACGAGTTATCTCATTATAGCATGGTATTGAACTTGTCTCTGAAGTCTTAGGTCGTATCACCTTTATGTCGCATTCCTCTTAAGTCGTAGACCTCCATAAGTCGTGACATTCCTCAGGTCGTTAATGTCTTAACTCGCAAGCCTTCCTTAACTCGTAAGGTTCCTTAAGTCGTAAGGTTCCTCAAGTCGTACAATCTCTCCTTGGGTCGTTGAGTCGTAACCCTTTAAGTCGCTTTGAGCTTTAGGTCGTTAACTTGTTGAGTCGGTGACTTGTTGAGTCGTGGGGCTTCCTGAGTCGTAGATCCTTTCTGAACCGTTAATCACCTTAAGTCGTGGCCCATCCCGGGCCTTAACTCGTTGACTCCTTTAACTCGTGGGCCTCTTAACTCGTAGGCTGGAACGGGGTTAACAATGTACTTTTGATAAATGAATATATGAAGTTTATATTGGCATGAAAGGATATTTAGTTTATTTCTAAACTGAGTTTATTTAAATAATATTGGATTTATGAAATGAATATCTCAAAACTAAGTAATAATGAAACTAGATTTGAGATATATGAAATTTATAAGTTTAGTTTTGAAATGCGGGATATTAAAGCTTTGAAATATACTAAAAATTGACTAGTTTATTTTGTGGATCCAATCTATATTTGAAATTGATATGATTTGAAATGGTTGTTGGGAAATTTAATTGAAACTGATGGTTTGAATTGAATTAAGTTAGAAATTTGAAATTTGGGATTAATTGAATAAATTGTAAAATGTAATGAATTAAAGGAATGTTTCATGATTTCAAATGTATGATTTCGAAATGTTATGATTTTAAAAGTGTAATGATTTCAAGTATTTTGGGATTCGAAAGAGTTAGAATGTTGAAAGTATTATGGCTTTTGAAAGATGAATATATGTTTGAAACGGAAATGATAAACTATTTTGATTTGAATATAGTTTTGAAATAAAATGGTTTTAGTTTCGAGGTATAAACTATTTTGAAAGGGATATAGTTTTGAAATGAAATGATTTGATCTTTGAAGTATTATGATTTTGGAAATGACTACGGCATTATAATAACGTTTGGTTGTTAAAGAGACCGGGATCGGAAGTCGTCATACTCTCTGCCAACTTCGAAAACCACTTTAACAACCGTGGACGCGGTGGAGATTTAAGAATGAAGTAAAGGATGGTGGCGACGTTCTTGAGGTATATTACGTGGACCCAACTCCCGTGGTTGGCGTAAGGTGGCTAAAATAGGAGCAATCTTGGACCAAGTGAGGTCATTCCTTCGATACTATACCCTTACTGGTGATTGATTAGATGGCCATCCTCCGATTTCAATTGGGAGTGTATTCCGAGGTGGGCGTATGTGGCTGCTAAGTCACCACCAGCTCGTGCTCGTAATTACTATATCTACCATGACATTGCCTTGTGTGCTGTGTCACCTACCATAGCGAGCCTTACTATGAGTTTGTTTTTCTCCCATAACCCATGAAGTATTTAGGGTAGTATCCCGATCTGGAGATAAGCTGATACTGGATGGACTACTAGGACTATTACGTGTTAAGGAGAATATTGGGTCACTCCTTAACGCTATTTTTAAGTAAGTTTATTTTACCGTAGACAATATTATAATAGCGCAATATTACTACATAGTAAATAGTTTAATGGATCCTTAAAGGATGGGCGATCCCAAGCATCCTTTAAGTTACTGATGCATTTTTGTTTCTTTTCACATGAGTTGATTTACAGTTCATAAGTGTTTATGTCCTGACTCGAGTGTTTTGTGTTTTGCTTTACGCTCGAGTCAGATTGAGTGATTTAGCATTCAAGATTCACCTTCGGAGTTGGAGCTTTGCTTGAAGATCCAGCCATCTATTTTGCTTTCTGTATCCGTTGTTTCAGTGATGTATTCTAATTTGTACTTGATGTATCTTGTTACTCTTCTATTGTATCTTGTTTGACTCTGATGTATCTTATTTATATATAGCAGTTTCATGAACGACTGTCTCTTTTACTTCCATTGCATTACTATTTACTCTGTGTCTGTGATCTGTGATCTTTTATTTACTGTATATTCTGAGATTTTCCAAATTTTATTTACAATGCGGTATTTTGAGCAATTCAAGTCGACATGTGTGGATGCAAATGGTTGAAAATATCGGGTCGTTACATTTGGTATGAGAGCTTTGGTAGCTCTAGGCAAAACTCAGCATATGGAGTAAGTATATTTATAGAATCACTTTCATTCAAGTTTGAATCTCTTCCTTTTTGACTCGATTCCTTTGAATTTTGGAACGATTCCTGTGGTTCCAAAATCCATTTATGTCCCTCACTATTCATCTTCTTTTGATTCTGGAGTATTCCATAACTCCACTTCGAATGATCTTTATAATGAGTCAGTGGTCTCGCCAATCCCAAAATTATTTGTAAAGGGGTGAAACTCCTTTACAATAACATCGATTTACCAGAGATTTTATATCCTCAGTTTAGATGCTAGTATCTCTTATAATTCCAAACTCTATCTCTTGAGGCCAAATGTTGATTTAGCCCAAAAATCCACATCGATCTTATTCTTTAATTCACGGTTGACCCGGTTAAGGTTGCCCGCGATTTATATAAGCTTATCCATCTTCCTATTCTGTTATTTAATCATCCCATCTTTGTTTCCAACTTATCTTCAAATCACTCTTGAAGTGTATTTGTAAACTAATATTTCAAATGTTTTATATATTGTGTTGTTTGAGTTGTTGATGTCGATTTGGGTTTCCGATCGATTCTTTTGATCAACGCTATGGATAGGATTTCCAAAACACTTGAATAGAGCAAACTAGCATAATATGTTGTTTTTCAAATTTAGTAATGAAATAAATTTGTAGCTATATTATAAATTTTTCTGGATTTTATTGAATTGGTTGTTAAGAAATAATATTTGATTTGTATATCATTATCTCTTGTTTCATATATAAATAAAGGAACTATAAATATGGTTATAAATTTATTTGGAAATTTAAAATGAATTTAAAACAAGAATTTGAGAATTTAATTTTCGATGGATTTCAAACCTTGTATGTAAAGTTTTAAAAGGACATATTATTTAAAGAAATTTGTTTCCAAAGAATTTTAAAGTTTAATACTAGTGCTCTTTGCTTTGTCACTGGAAAATAACGTCGGTGATGACTGTAGCATCATCGACATTTATTTTCGAGTCTCGAAGTGAAGAGACCGTTCTTAGTCTTGCTACAGGTAACAACCCGCATATTTATCGATTTTATATTTAAATATTTTATTTAAATATTTTGTCGTTAATCGGATATTGGTCCGAAAAGCTACTTTTTGCAAATGGTCAAATTAGGACTCGAGACCACTTCCATTGAGTTCGAACCGTTTACAATTTTTTTAAGTATAAACATTGGTAGGTTTGGAGTTAGTAGAATTTCACTAACTTTTCCCGCTTTGGACTTTGGGTTAGATTGCCATTATAACTCAAGCCCAAACCCCCTTCCTTCTTCTCACTCTTCATAAATTTCCTAACAACCAAGCTTTTGCAATAATGGTGAGTGGAAGAGGAAATTAAAACTCCAAGCTTAGGTTTCAACTTTAAATCCATCATTCAACTCCAAAATCAAAGTGAAGACATTGGATTCTAGCTTGTAGTTGCTTCTCCATTGTTTCAAGCTCCTTCTTCATTGAATTTGTGCAAAGGTGAGATTTTTGTCTCATAAATCTATTCTATAACTATATTGGACTGTTGGTAATGATTCCCTATCACTTTTGCATGCACATTTGCCTTTGGTTTGCATTGGATTGGCGAAAAACTCCAATTTTTAGCATTTTTGGAAATTTCCTGCACTTAGCTCGTTCTGGCCACTTAACTCGTTCGGTGATAGGTCGCAAGGTCACTGGGTCGTAGGTCGTAGGGCTTTAGGTCGTTCTGGAAGAATTGGCACTTCGGAATTAGGTCGCTCACGAGTTAAGTCGTTAGGTCGCTCGCGAGTTAAGCCTTAAGTCGTAGGTCGCTCACGAGTTAGGCCTTAAGCCATAGGTCGCTCGCGAGTTAAGCCTTAAGTCGTAGGTCACTCACGAGTTAGGCCTTAAGCCGTAGGTCGCTCGCGAGTTAAGCTTTAAGTCTTAGGTCGTTTCCGACCTATAATCTCTAGGCAAACGTTAAGTTGCCCTGGTTTATCTCGTAGGTCGTCTCCGACCTAAGCTCCTGTTAAGTCGTTCGAGTTAGGTCGTTGGACCATTTACCTTAGGTCGCTCGTCCACTAAGTCGGCCTAGTTTATCTCGTAGGTCGTCTCCGACCTAAGCTCCTGATAAGTCGTTCGAGTTAGGTCGTTGGACCATTTACCTTAGGTAGCTCGACTCTGTTAAGTCGTAGGTCGTTCGCCTTCCTTAAGTCGCTCGACCCCTCCACATTAGGTCGCTCGGCTTGCTTGAGTCGTAGGTCGTTGGACCTTAAGATGCTTGCCTCCCTTAACTCCAGTTAGGTCGCTCGGCCATTGTGTTAGGTCGCGTGAACCCTTAGGTCGTTAGACCTCATTTTGCTTTAGGTCGTAGGCCGCTTGTCTTCACTTAGGTCGAACCCCGTAAGCGGTGGCGTTGCCCCCGCACCCCCACCTTGGGGGGTTGCCACCCCCCTGGACCCCCCCTCCGTAGGGGATCTTATCTGAAAAACATTGAGCTGATTTCCTTGGATTTTATTCACATCTCCGTATGCAATCTTTGTGATTGATTGTTTCTACAATTGCTTCTGTGTTTTGTCATTTTATAATATAAAGGTTTCAATACTAGTAGTAAATATCAAAACTCTTTTAACAAACAATTTCAACTCTATTTTTAATAACAAAGCTCTTTTCTTAAACCGTTTTCCAATCTATTAGTATATACAAACCTTTACCTCACTCGGATGAGAAATCTAATTAAACGACTTAGTACAACAAGTGGTATGAAACGCTTGCGTTCACTTCGCCGGTTAATTCTTGGACTTGTTCGATTGAACCTCTTGTGACAATTTTATTAGTGAAGATTTACAGTTTGTTCGTAAATATTTAAGTTAAGCAAGTGGTTATGGGACATGAAGCTAAACTTCTATATTTACTAGCTTAGTGTAATTGACACTTCTCGTTGATCATGACGATCATTCTGATGCTTTAGACTAGTAACTGTGCGATGTCTCTTGTTGCGAGGTTAGACTAGACACCACTTGTGTGATTCCACTCACACATACCTTTTTGCTTTTTGGTTAGTCTGGATCTTAATCTGTGTGATTCCATTCACACATGTGGGGTAGCTCCCCTTGGTCTTCGGACCGTCATGTGATAGGCCTCTTTCTCTTTTCTATGATTTCTGGACTTCTTGCATTGATTTCTAGAATTTATGTCATTAACTTGTTATGAGTACAAGTTTGGGGTATGATGCCCTTTCCGAATCTTTGAGAAGATTCTTGTGATATTGATTATCTCTTATTGATTGATCTTCTGTTGATCATTATTTACATACTTATAGTGGTATGTCATCATGGATATTTTATGTTTATGCCATATCTTTTATGTTATATCTTGTCATCTGATATTTATAGCTAGACTGACCCGTTTATTATTTTTCTTAAATAATACTCGGGTCAGACCGAGATGTTACAGGTGCTTCTGCTTGACTTCTTCCCAGGGATTCATCACTCTGACTTTTGGCTAACTGTTTAGATTAGCAGTTTTTGTTGTATACACTTGAGATATAGACTCATAGTTGTATTCTTTTGTATAGCACGTGTTGCTATTCTTTTGTATTATTGTGGATCTTTTGACCACTACTCTGATGTACACTTTCATGTGTTAGTTATATATTCATATCTTCTTCCGCCTTTGTGAAATGGATGTTTGTGACTGATTTGCGTTATGCTTATTTCTATGTTTGTTTCCGAAGATTATTTATAGCCACCGTGTGATAAGCAATTACATGGATGGTCGCTCCTCAATAGCCTTATTCTCCGTGCTAGTTGACAGCACTACTCCGTAGTGTTCTTGGCTAGCGTGGGTATAGAGGTGGGGCGTCACAGGTTTGTTTTGGGAATTTAATTGATTTGAATTTCTAAAATAAGATTGGATTTATAACATATGCTAATATATGATTTAAATTTGAATGGATATATATATATATAGTATATGTGCATTTATTTATCTCTTAATAGTTTGGAATTTATCGAAAATTTAATTCCTAAATTTTATCTTGAGAGATAATTTTTAAGTATAACTTCAAGATTTGGATAAATATTAAAGCTTGAAATTATTGAACTAGAAAGTTTTATTTGTATAATATACAATTTCATTCTAATATAACTTACCTAAATTTTATAAAGTTGAATCTGTAATTAGATAATATACAATATAAAAAAGGATAATATAAATAAAATTTGAGTGGTTATAATAAATGTTATCCACTTAAATTTTAGTTGTAAAAAGATTTACATGGGTAAATAAAAAAAAGGATAATGGAATAATTTACAATATAAAATGATGTTAAAGGAACTAAGAAAAAATTAAAGCAGTGATAATCAGTATAAATATATTTAACATAGGAGAGAAAATATATTGGGGGGAATAAATTTAATTTTAATTAGGAATAAATATGAATTAAAGTAATTGAGTACATTATTGGTATAATAAAAGATTTTTCAAATCCATAATATTAGAAATTGTTAATTTAAGATAATTGGATGAAAAGATAATGAAATTAGAGATGCTTAAGATTTATTTAACTTATGTAAAATTAATTTTTAATTTAAGTTGAAATTTTAATAGTTTCAAATTTATTATCTTATTTTTTTCTCAAACTATCTTTTGGTTGTCCTTATTTCCCTTATCTTGCTACATAATGGGAAGGCTATTACTTATACCAGTCTGTTTGGAAACCTTTCTATAATCTTTAATAATCTTTGGTAATCATTTTGAATCTAGACACTGCTTGTCATACACAAATCGTCGGTCAAACGGAAAGAGTGAATTAGATTCTCGAAGATCTTTTTCGTGCTTGTGTTCTTGATTCTGGAGGATCTTGAGAAGTTCATCTCCATCTTGTTAAACTTACCTATAACAACAGTTATTAGGTATAATTTTAATCATCTTGTCATCTTGTCTTAATCCTATTTCATTATATATTTTTTCTGTGCTTTCCCGTACCTCATTCCTTTTCGGGGACGAAAAGTTTTGAGTGGGGGAGAGTGTAACAACCCTGTATTTTGTGATTATTTGAATTGTATATTTTGATTATTTTAATTGAAATTACTGATTTAAAAACTTTATTTTATTTATGGACAAAACTTTATTTTATCAGTTAAAATGAATAATTTTGTTATTTTAAATATAAATTTTGATTTTGATGTCAATTAGAATTCCATACATGGGTATATTGAATATTTCCAGAAAATATGAATTTTGGTCGATCTGGTCAAACTTTGATGTGACGCCCCACCTCTATGCTCACAATAACAAGAGTATTAAACGAAATATTGTCCGTTATCACGAAGAATAATGCTGGATAGGAGCGGCCATCCGTAGTTAGGCCTTACACTAGTATTGGTTATCTCGATAGGAGAGTATCAAAAGGATAATCAAATCTCAAATCAACAAATATTCAATTATCAAAAACGATAATCAAATCCGATAATCAAATCTCAAATCAACAAATATTCAATTATCAAATCCGATAATCAAATCTCAAATCAACAAATATTCAATTATCAAAAACGATAGTCAAATCTGAAATCAACAAATATTCAATTATCAAAAAAGATAATCAAATCTCAAATCAACAAATAATCAATTATCAAAAGGATAATCAAATCTCAAATAAAAAAATATTCAATTATCAAAAACGATAATCAAATCTCAAATCAACAAATATTCATTGTCAAAAACGATAATCAAATCTCAAATCAACAAATATTCAATTATCAAAAGGATAATCAAATCTCAAATCAACAAATATTCCATTATCAAAAACGATAATCAAATCTCAAATCAACTAGTATTCAATAATCAAAAACGATAATCAAATCCCAAATCAACAAATATTCAATTATCAAAAACGATAATCAAATCTCAAATCAACAAATATTCAATTATCAAAAGGATAATCAAATCTCAAATCAACAAATATTCAATTATCAAAAGGATAATCAAATCTCAAATCAACAAATATTCAATTATCAAAAACGATAATCAAATCTCAAATCAACAAATATTCAATTATCAAAAACGATAATCAAATCTCAAATCAACAAATATTCAATTATCAAAAGGATAATCAAATCTCAAATCAACAAATATTCAATTATCAAAAACGATAATCAAATCTCAAATCAACAATTATTCAATTATCAAAAACGATAATCAAATCTCAAATCAACTAGTATTCAATTATCGAAAATGATAATCAAATCTCAAATCAACAAATATTCAATTATCAAAAACGATAATCAAATCTCAAATCAACAAATGTTCAATTATCAAAAACGATAATCAGAATCAACAAATATCTAATTATCAAAAACGATAATCAGAATCAACAAATACCTAATTATCAAAAACGATAATCAGAATTCATATCAACAAATATCCAATTACCTGCAGATAATTGGAAACAACAAATATAGAAATCAATGAAGATAATCTAGAAAATCAACATAAAAGGTGGATCGATCCCAACAGATGGCGAGTTTTAGCTACGCCGCACGTGCATCAACATATGGCCGAAGCCTACCAAGTACCGTCAACATAATTTTGGCGCCCAACAGTGACCCGAAGGTCCAACATAGGACCCAAAGGTCTAGTACTGCTATTGACCCGAAGGTCCAACATATGACACGCAGATCTAACATAGTGGCTCGAAAGCACACGAAAATCATCAAAATCATCAAAACAACAAATATTTCAATTAACGAGTCCGGAATTAACCAAAATAGCAAACGCACATGTCCCATAACCATGAGTTTTACTAAATCGTTTAATTCTCTTCATCGTTTCTTTGAAAGTGCAAAATTGTATATTCCAAAAATAACATTCCACATTCTCAAACGGACAAGTCCGGAATTAAGCGAATCAGTAAAAGAAATGGGTCATAGTCCTCGATTTTGCTGAAGCGTTTAAATCGTTTTCTCATTCTTTTGAAAATGCAAACTGCAAAACTTCTGAAAACAATTTCATTTATTTTATAAAAGTAATAATTTACATTCTCAAACGAACAAGTCCGAAATTAAGCGAATCAGTAAAAGAAAGGGGTCATAGTCCTCGATTTTGCTGAAACGTTTAATTCACTTTCTCATTCCTCTGAAAGCGTAGACTATAAAAATTTTGGAAAACAATTTTATTTTTAAAACGATTTGCAAATCCGTGATAAAAACAGCAACATTAGTGATAATTTCAACAAGGAAATTGCACTTCTCAAAACACCGTAGAAACGGATCCCAAAATCAGCATTGCGGGATAACCGCTTGAATAATCCACTTTAAAAGTTGACGGATACTGAAGTCAAACCGACAGTAATTTTTGAACGTCAAAATCTCATCAAAATAATTTGCATCAAAATATAATATCAGAGAATTTTCATTCATCAAAATGTCAACAAAACACCGTGCTTCAAAAATTTAGCATCGATGTAAAAATCCCGTTATAAAAATAACGGCAACAAAATACGTTCAGAACCAAACATCGATTCAACGTAAAAATAATGCAGTAACGTGCAACATAAATTCACATGTATATGAACAAAGAAATCATTCAAATACATCTTCAACGAAGATAATTTAAAACAACAAAAATCTGAACAAATTCACATAACTGCAATCGCTTCGAATCCTCAAATCAGATTCGAAATTTTCAAAGAAAACAAAATGAACACAGCTATGTAAACAACAAATGAAATTTATTTCAACTTCATAATTTGATTTTTAAATCAAAAAGGTTATCAGCTGTACTCAGCGAAGTTAGTCCCACTGTTTCCGCTGCGCACTCTGATAAATATATACAAATCAATCAATCATCCCAACAAAATTTCACTTTTATTTTTAAATAAAGATATTTAAAAATTTCATCAAAATTTCAAAACTTTAGTTTTGACTCAAAGCACAAATAAAACATCGACTAATAGTTGTAACACATGTTCCATCTAAGTTATGTTTTATATTATGTCCATAAACCCCAAGCTCTGATACCAACTGTGACGCCCCACCTCTATGCTCACAATAACAAAGAGTATTAAAGGAAATACTGTCTGTTTTCACGAAGAATAAGGCTGGATAGGAGCGGCCATCCGTAGTTAGGCCTTACACTAGTATTGGTTATCTCGATAGGAGTGGTATATATTTTTATTTTTCATCTCTTATTTATTTACTCCCATCGTCATACCCAATTCCAATATAAAACGAACTACGATGGTTCATAATAGTTTAGGACAATAAATATAATAATAACACAGATCATATAAATGTGGAACACAGATAAACAAAAATGTCTCATATATATAATAACTGATGTCAGTTACAATAAATGTGATACAATATATATGATACAACTACAACTGTCGACACTGGAAGTTATATACACAAGTACATTAACGTGATTAATATACATGAATACATAACATCCTATACAAATACACTAACTACTAAAATGACAACGACTACTCCAAAAGATATGAAGAGACTTCATAGCTCTAACAGCAATCCAAAGCAAGATATCTACAGCGTGTAATAACTCGGTCTGACCCGAGTATAAAATTCAAAAGAAAATAATACACGGGTTAGTCTAATTCAAACTCAGTTATTAGTGCACAGAAGCAATATAATTAAGTAACATATAGACGACAGTCACTATAAATTGCGTCTATCCGATCCTTAAATAAAGAAATCGGATAACGATAAATATAACACGTAACAGTGTTAAACAACAAATCAGCAGATTCAAATTTTCAACAAAGATAAATTTTAAAAGATTATTAATGAAGGTAATTTAGAAAACAACAGAATTGCCTAAACGGCAATTAACGACAAAATCTAATTATTAAATAAATAATTAGAAACTTATGATCTAATTATCAAAAAGATAATTAGATATCAACAAAATCATTAAATTAAACCAAATCAAAATACGACACAAACTATTGAATTGGACACAAAAACAATTCAAACATTTGACTTATCAATTAAAATGCCAATTCGAGTAGGGCTGCAGTACAGGCACATGTGCACTGCCTCACCACTACAGTATCTGGAATACGCGAAAGATCAATAAATAAAAACAAAATAGAATATCAATAAAGGAAATACCATGTGGCTGCAGTACACGCTTGCGTGCACTGCCTTGCCACTACTATGATGACGTACACAAAAGCTCAACGGAAATTCACAAATGGGCACAAGGTCAAATCCGTGCTACAAACTAGATTCAACACAAGTATAAATTCAAATGAAATGGTCAAGACAAAAGACTCAATCCTCAACCCAAGTTCAAATCAATCGACAGAAAACAGAGACTGCAATAAAAACTACAGCTACCTCATGAATATAAGGGCACACTGCAACAAAAGAAACTGCAACTACCGCAAGTATTCAAGGGCAAGACTGCAACAAAAGTGCAGCCACCACATGAATATACAAGCCACAGAGCTTTAAATATTTCAACTTGAAGTCAGCATGCATGCACAAAGAAATGAATAATGCAAGCAAGGCCAGAATGCGAATGCACAAGACTAAGGTGTTGGCACAAGTGGTACAAGACATGCAAACTATCTCAAAAAGTGATACAACAGTGAACATTTCAATATTGGACAGAAGCAATTTGAGGGAAACATGCATTCTAACAAGTATGACAACAACTTGAATATTGCAAAATAGCTACTCACGCATGCAGCTAAGGGTAACCCACGCATGTAGTACTTTTGCCTACTAAACTAGATTATGCTAAAGAAGTGCACATGTAGTTCATAAGGCAACAGTTCCAGAAACAAAATATCCAGAGTCAATGCAAATACAACACTAATCAGAGCTATGTCAAACCCAAAATGCCCCTGTCTTACATATGCTCAAGCTCAAGAAATAAGTTCCCAAACGACTCAAGACTGCACAATTCAACGAGGGCAAAACTTTATACAAAATGAAACTGCAGCCCCCCCACTTGAATTCAAGGGCAACTGCAAACAAGGAACTGTAGCCACCACATGAACACAAGGGCAAGCTATAGCCAAGAAACCCGAAATCAAACCAAGTCAAAAATCAATATCATAAGTACCGAGCATCATATGCAAATGAGACAAGGTTGCAAACCAAGAATCATACAAATACAAGAAATAGCTGTGGATACAAATGCATCACAATTCAAAGTAGTAGGAACAAGCAACAGTGCCGCAGTTCAAATGGCAATCAACAGAGACGTGCAAGAGTACCAAAGTCCAACAGTAAGTGTCGACCAAGCCTTAACCAAATGCAGTGACAAGTACAGCAAGTGTATATGAAGGCCGAGGTGTGTACAAGGCATGACTACAAGAATCAATACTAAATGAAAACACATAAATATGTGAAGTAACAAAACCACAACAACGCATGATACTGAGTACCCATATGAAAGTCTAGGAATCTATATTTGAAGCCAGAAACAATACAAATGCAGCCCCAAGTGATACAAGAAGCAATTATACACACACAGTGCAGTCATGAAATTCAAGCTGCAGATTGAAGAAATGACCGATGACATAAAGCAACAAGTAAAATCCAACAAAGACGAAAGTGCCACCAGAGGGAGTAAACCATATAGCCAAAGTCGACAAAAATGTCATCATCAAACTCAAATCAAAAATTATGAAAATCAAGTAACAAAGGGTTATACGACTTTTGATTAAGTTAGATAAATCATCTACAATGAAACCAAATCAAACGCAAGGCATAATACCAAGTCGAATTAGATGTGAGTGAAATAGAAATCACTCACCTTGCTTTGCCAAATTAAAGCAACCGAATTGAGCAACGAGCGCGATATCCACTCGATCGATCAATTAAAGTCGACGTCGCCAAATCTATGCAAAACCCTAATTTAAAGAAAATGGGAACAAGCCGCCACCATTTTTTTTCGATTGTTTAGGGTTGCGAACGAAAATAATGAGGGAGGAACCGGGTATTAACTCGAAAACTTTTCACAGCACCAAACAAAAGAAATATGGGCCAAGATTGTTTTAAAGCTCGTTTAACCCATTAACAACTTTTATAAAAGAATTTCAACCCGATTTTAAAAACTCCAAACTGCAATTAACAAACAATATTAATCGTCAAACAACGATAATTAATTGTTGTAAAACCCCGGGTTGTTACAGACTCCTATCCTTATAAAAATTGCGTCCCCGCAATTTTCCTAATTAATGGCGTCGATAACAATTATTTTTCTAACATAAACTGGTTAAGCTAGAAAAATAAAGGTCGAGAATACCAACACCAAAGAAATCTTTTAATTTCATAAAAGAAATTCACAAATTCTCAACAAAATCTAATTACCATTAGATAATTCAGAAAACAACAAAACTGAATAAGTACGATTATCAGCAATATTTAATTATCAATTAGATAATTAGAATACAAAAATAACAAAACAGCGATATCTAACTATCGATGCGACAATTAGAAAACATAAATCACAATTCGCAAAACTGCAATCATCTAGTTATCAAACAGAAATCAGAAAAACACGAACTCTATAATTAGAAAACTCTAACTATCAACAGAGATAGATAGAAAACAACAATTCAATATAATCAACATAATCTAGAATCAATTAGGGACTAGAAAATCTCATAATCAACAAATATTTAATTATCACAAACGATAATCAAATCTCAAATCAACTAGTATTCAATTATCAAAAACGATAATCAAATCTCAAATAACTAGTATTCAATTATCAAAAACGATAATCAAATCTCAAATCAACAAATATTCAATTATCAAAAACGATAATCAAATCTCAAATCAACAAATATTCAATTATCAAAAACGATAATCAAATCTCAAATAAACAAATATTCAATTATCAAAACCGATAATCAAATCTCAAATCAACAAATATTCAATTATCAAAAACGATAATCAAATCTCAAATCAACAAATATTCAATTATCAAAAACGATAATCAAATCTCAAATCAACAAATAATCAATTATCAAAAGGATAATCAAATCTCAAATCAAAAAATATTCAATTATCAAAAACGATAATCAAATCTCAAATCAACAAATATTCGTTATCAAAAACGATAATCAAATCTCAAATCAACAAATATTCAATTATCAAAAGGATAATGAAATCTCAAATCAACAAATATTCAATTATCAAAAACGATAATCAAATCTCAAATCAACTAGTATTCGATTGTCAAAAACGATAATCAAATCCCAAATCAACAAATATTCTATTATCAAAAACGATAATCAAACAAATCAACAAATATTCAATTATCAAAAGGATAATCAAATCTCAAATCAACAAATATTCAATTATCAAAAACAGTAATCAAATCTCAAATCAACAAATATTCAATTATCAAAATACGATAATCAATTCTCAAATCAACAAATATTCAATTATCAAAAACGATAATAAAATTTCAAATCAACAAATATTCAATTATCAAAAGGATAATCAAATCTCAAATCAACAAATATTCAATTATCAAAAACGATAATCAAATCTCAAATCGACAATTATTCAATTATCAAAAACGATAATCAAATCTCAAATCAACTAGTATTCAATTATCGAAAATGATAATCAAATCTCAAATCAACAAATATTCAATTATCAAAAACGATAATCAAATCTCAAATCAACAAATGTTCAATTATCAAAAACGATAATCGGAATCAACAAATATCTAATTATCAAAAACGATAATCAGAATCAACAAATATCTAATTATCAAAAACGATAATTAGAACTCATATCAACAAATATCCAATTACCTGCAGATAATTGGAAACAACAAATATAGAAATCAATGAAGATAATCTAGAAAATCAACATAAAAGGTGGATCGATCCCAACAGATGGCGAGTTTTAGCTACGTCGCACGTGCATCAACATATGGCCGAAGCCTACCAAGTACCGTCAACATAATTTTGGCGCCCAACAAATGACCCGAAGGTCCAACATATGACCCGAAGGTCTGGTACTGGTATTGACCCGAAGGTTCAACATATGACCCGAAGGTCCAACATAGTGGCTCGAAAGCACACGAAAATCATCAAAACCATCAAAACAACAAATATTTCAATTAACGAGTCCGAAATTCACCAAAATAGCAAACACACATGTCCCATAACCACGAGTTTTACTAAATCGTTTAATTCTCTTCATCGTTTCCTTGAAAGTGCAAAATTGTATATTCTAAAAATAACATTCCACATTCTCAAACGGACAAGTCCGGAATTAAGCGAATCGGTAAAAGAAAGGGGCATAGTCCTCGATTTTGCTGAAGCGTTTAAATCGCTTCCTCATTCTTTTGAAAACGCAAACTGCAAAACTTCTGAAAACAATTTCATTTATTTTATAAAAGTAATAATTTACATTCTCAAACGAACAAGTCCGAAATTAAGCGAATCAGTAAAAGAAAGGGGTCATAGTCCTCAATTTTGCTGAAACGTTTAAGTCACTTTCTTATTCTTCTGAAAGCGTAAACTATAAAAATTTTGGAAAAAAATTTTATTTTTAAAATGATTTGCAAATCCGTGATAAAAACAGCAATATTAGTGATAATTTCAACAAGGAAATTGCACTTCTCAAAACACCGTAGAAACGGATCTCAAAATCAGCATTGCGGGATAACCGCTTGAATAATCCACTTTAAAAATTGACGGATACTGAAGTCAAAGCGACAGTAATTTTTGAAATCCGTTTAATATTGTAAAGTTATGCTTTTTACAATATTGTGTGTAAATAGATTTATTAAACAACATTGTTTATTTTAATTTATATAAATAGTATTTTTGTTTTTCAAATATTTTTCTAATTTGGGTTATATGTCATGTTATGCATATATAATATTTTTAAAGTGATGTTATAATTTTCCAAAGCTTATTGTATTTTATCTACAATTTTTCACCCTAGTTTCTATTATTGTGCTATTTCCATTATTATTTTATATTTTTCTAAAATTAATTTATTTATTTTTATCACTTACTTTATTTTTATTTTTTTCTTTTTATTTACATGCATTTTCATTTATTTAAAATGAAGAAAAGAAAAAGAAATATGAAGAGGCTTTAACCTTTTCATATGCCATGACCTTTGATATGCTTTTACCTTTTCATTTCAAGTGTCACTTGATTTGAATATTGTTGACCATACTTCTTTCTTCAGTCTTTTATTCTTCTTTCTTTTTCACGTAAAAGGGAAGATTTCTCATCCCTTAAAACTCACGGCCATGAAGAGAAAAAAAACAATGGCTTTTCTTTTCATATTTTTCCCTCTTCTTCATTGATTTAGCCTTCCTCTTCTTCAAGTTTGCTTGACCTCACCTCTCTCCTTGCTGACCACCATTCTCTTTCCCATCACTAGCAGCAACAACCATCCCTCTCCTCTATCCATGATAGGTCGTGACCTCAATATGACCAAAGCACCACAAACTTTGTAAAAATTTCCACAAAACGCTACATAGCCAAGCCTATCTTCACAATCTCCTCCATATCTTGCCTTTCCCACCCCCTAGCTCCACCACCACTTGCGTACATCACCTCTGACCATCATTCACTCCATTGACCTGACATGTACAAGCATGGCCGTGCTCAATATTGACGATATACGAGCCAAATGTTGAAGAAAACTTGCCTATATTGGTTTATTCCTTGTATTCTTCAAGTTGTATCACCTACCTCCTCATATCATCTCCTACCCTTCACTTACTCCATGTTGCCATGCATTTGTGATGCCATAACCTGAGCTTAACATCGTCATGGCCGAGCACTTGATCCCCTATGGTCAAGTGTCTGAATGGTAAAGGCAAGGTCTTGTCTTTGTTGCTCTTTATTTCAATTTATTTAGATATTGGTTTGGTTAAATATTCATGTACATATTATATGTTGTTTTGCTTGTTTACAAGATGATATATTGGCTCTCTCCACTCATTTGAATCACTAGTCGTGCTGTATCGTTCTTGTCGTGCCTTTGGAATCGTTTTTAGTGTAGTATTGGTCTTCAGCTTGAAAAGGCGAGTCTTCCTCACTCTGACATATTTACTTATGAAATAGTGAATTGAAGGAAAGTGTTTAGTAATTAAAAATGTTTATGCAAGTAAATGATGATTATATGATATGTTATGCCTTGTTATTACGATGTTAAAACTATTAGTTATCACTTGACGTCTGATATTTGGCATTATATTGTGACATTGACATTGTTTATACTGTTCATTTATTTATAATCACGCTGCAAGTTCCCTGTTAGAATAGAATCACTATGGGTTGAAATGATACATGACTTTAGAACATGAAAAATCTTTATGGGCTGAAATGATAGACCTGAGCGATTTTTATTTATTTTTATTGACTTGGGATTGCGGGTTTGAAATGATAGAACCCAGATTTTCTTGTAAATTGCGGATTGGAATGATATATATCTGTATCACTTCTCCTAGGTTAGAAAATTATATACAGACCCCGTGGTATATTTCAAAATGATTTTCCTTAAGATTTTTATTTTTAAAGTATGAAATTTTGATTTAAAAATACATAATTTATGGTTTTAAGAAAATTAAATATTAAGTCTTGAAATTGTGAATTTAAGTATGTAAATTTGAAGTGATTGTCATTTTGACTTTAAATTATATTTTTAAAATATGAGAAAATAATGGAAATTAAATTTAAAGTTTTGAAATGATATTTGAAATAAAATGTAAAGTTTTATTTAATTTATAAGTTAATAAACAGTGAAATTTTGACTTAATAAATGAATTGAGTTTTTAGATTGAATATTTGATTTAAAAAATTTATTGTGATAAATCATATGTTAAAATTATTAAAATATGAAATTTTGAAGTGTAGATATATGATTTATAAATTTAAATAGGAATATTTTTTGAAGTTTTGTTGTTTTTGAAAAGCTAAATAAAATCTGGAATTTATTAATAGCATTTCCAAAATGTTATGGTTTTATGACAGCATTTTAAAATGCTATTGTTTTAAACTTAACAACGTTTGAAATAACTAAATATCTATTACGATATTTTATAAATGCTGTTATTCTTGAACTAAACTATTTTGAAAATTTTAAGCTACGACAGCACCTTATAAATGTCGTCGTTGCTATTATTTGACAATGTTTTGAAATGTTATAGATTTTAACACTATTTGGGTTATATTTTAAAGTGTTAAATGAATTAACTTTTGAAATTGAGTATTTGTGAAATTTAAGGAGTTTTGAATGTAATTTAATATTTAAATTTAAACCTTTAAGGAATTTAAATCGAATTTGAATTTAAATAATGATTACTTTGTTATGTGTTAATTGGGATGAAATGTGTTAAATGAATTTTTGAATGGAATTGTTGAAATGTGTTTTGGTAATGATATTCGAAATAATAAATGAGTGACTTATTCGACTTAAAAATGTTACTTAAATTTAGATATTTGAATTTGAATTCAAATACTGATTTAATAATGGGTTTATGAAAAGATATGATATCTGATGATTGAAATGGTTTGGAAATGATTTTATCTTTATTTTGATAAAGAATATGAATTGGAATGATATGTACTTTTGATAAATGAATATTTGAAGTTTATATTGGCATGAAAGGATATTTAGTTTATTTGTAAACTGAATTTATTTAAATAATATTGGATTTATGAAATGAATATCTTAAAACTAAGTAATAATGAAACTAGATTTGAGATATATGAAATTTATAAAGTTTAGTTTTGAAACGCGGGATATTAAAGCTTTGAATTATACTAAAAATTGAATATTTTATTTTGTGGATCCAATCTATATTTGAAATTGGTATGATTTGAAATGGTTGTTTGGAAATTTAATTGAAACTGATGGTTTGAATTGAATTAAGTTGGAAATTTGAAATTTGGGATTAATTGAATAAATTGTAAAATGTAATGAATTAAAGGAATGTTTCATGATTTCAAATATATGCTTTCGAAATGTTATGATTTTAAAAGTGTAATGATTTCAAGTATTTTGGGTTTCGAAAGAGTTATAAGGTTGAAAGTATTATGGCTTTGAAAGATGAATATATGTTTGAAACGGAAATGATAAACTATTTTGATTTGAATATAGTTTTGAAATAAAATTGTTTTAGTTTCGAGGTATAAACTATTTTGAAAGGGATATAGTTTTGAAATGAAATGATTTAATTTTTGAAGTATTATGATTTTTGAAATGACCACGGCGTTATAATAATGTTTGGTTGTTAAAGAGAGCGGGATCGAAAGTTGTCATACTCTCTGCCAACTCCGAAAACCACTAACAACCGTGTACGTGGTGGAGATTGCAGAATGAAGTAGGATGGTGGCGACGTTCTTGAGGTATATTACGTGGACCCAACGCCCGTGAGTTGGCATAAGGTGGCTAAAATAGGAACGATCTCGGCCCAAGTGAGGTCATTCCTCCGATCGGACACATTCCTTCGATACTATACTCTTACTTGTGATTGATTAGATATCCATCCTCCAATTTTGATTGGGAGTGTGTTCTGAGGTGGGCGTATGTGGCTGTTGGGTTACCACCAGCCCATGTGCGTAATTGGTATATCTACCCTGGCATTTCCTTGTGTGTCGTGTCACCTACCATAGCGAGCCTTACTACGAGTTTGTTTTTCCCCCGTAGCCCATGAAGTATTTAGGGTAGTCTCCCGATCTGGAGATATGCTAATGTTGGATGGACTACTGGGACTATTACGTGTTAAGGGGAATATTAGGTCACTCCTCAACGCTATTTTAAAGTAAGTTTATTTTACTGTAGACATTATTATAATAGCGCAATATTACTACATAGTAAATAGTTTAACGGATCCTTAAAGGATGGGCGATCCCAAGCATCCTTTAAGTTACTGATGCATTTTTGTTACTATTCACTTGAGTTGATTTGCAGTTCATAAGTGTTTATGTCCTGACTCGAGTATTTTGTGTTTTGCTTTACGCTCGGGTCAGATTGAGCGATTCAGCATTTAAGATTCACCTCCGGAGTTGGAGCTTTGTTTGAATATCCAGCCATCTATTTTGCTTTCTGTATCCAGTGTTTCAGATATGTATTCTGATTTGTACTTGATGTATCTTGTCACTCTTCTTTTGTATCTTGTTTAGCTCTGATGTATCTTATTTATATATAGTAGCTTCATGAACTACTATCTCTTTTACTTCCGTTGCATTATTATTTACTCTGTGTCTGTGATCTGTGATCTTTTATTTACTGTATATTTTGAGATTTGCCAAATTTTATTTACAATGCGGTATTTTGAGCAATTCAAGTCCAACATGTGCGGATGCGAATGGTTGAAAATATCGGGTCGTTACATAATTAATTAGAGGATAGATTAATTAAGGAATTAACTTAGGTTAGTTAATTTATGTGTGTGAATAATTTAAGGATAATTAATCAATATAAGTGATTTTGGAATAATTAATTCGAGTAATTAATTAAGAATCAATGTGATTAATGTGGTGGGTGAAGGTTTATTGATTTGTGTAATTATTTGAGAGTTAATTGCCTATTGAAATTAAAGGATAATTAGTCAAGGATGACTAATTAAGATGAATAATTAAGGAATGATTAATTTATGATTTTAATTAATTATTGTTAAGTATGTAGGATTAAAGTGATTAAAGGAATTAATTTAATTTATTGAAATTAATTGAAGTGGTCTTGTTTACGAATAATTGAATGATATTGTATGCATTGGATTACTGATATCCTTGATAAGCGATGCTTTGTGACATGATATGAATTGGACCAAACTGAGATGATAGGTTTTATCTATCCGTGATAAATGGCTATGTAAATATGTACTTCTGGATATATATATATGGAATTGTTCAAAACATGAACTGCTTTGTTTTAAGATGATATTGAATTTGAAGAGGCCGAAGACGGGTATTAATAAATACCCGAAACCACTTCGATTCTTCATAGATTAGATATGTGTAATCATTCGGCTGGAATGGAATGATTTAAGTGAATTGGACCATTTAATCTAAGTTTTGGTATTTAGAAATTGATGTGTGTAATAAGTGTTGTCTATACCAAATTTGTGAATTTGCAACTGTTGCGAGTTACCATGGGTTTTATGTAAGTTTTATGCTATTGCATTCCATGTTAGATTGGATTACTCACGTTGGTTTCCAGCCTGACCCGGTGTTACTTTTCTGCAATGCTCGTGTCGGACCGAGTATTACAGATTTTTAGTTAAGGACGTTCTAGAGCTTAGGAGGCGAGTTGGATGGCAGGAACGTATGGAGAGTTTTCCCTGTGATATATTGTTATTTATCTGGGATAAGTTATTTTAACTGTCCAGTGATTGTGGAATGTTGTAACTCTGATATATTAAAATGTAATTGACCGATACAACTTTCTTCGTGTAAAGAATATTATTTGATATTATATTTTATCCATTGTAAAAGTGAGATTGTGCTTTGGTGTTCTGTTCTTCTTCTTCTATCTCTTTTCTTCTTTCCTCTAACTATTTGGAATTTCTCAGATCGAAAATTCTAGGTCGTTACATTTTGGTATCAGAGTGGAAGGTTAAGCGAGAACCTCGGCTCTGTTGGGTTTACTCATTAAGGATAGGGTAAGTAGTACCCTAAAATGAGTTGAGTGTGTGTGTGTGTGTAAGAGCGTACTTGTTATTTTTATATAATGGTTTTAAAAGTAAAGAATATTTATATAATTTTATATATAAACCAATAATTGATTGTTGGATATTGAAATTAAATAAGAATTTAAGTGGTAAATATATATATATGTATATATATATATATATATCCAAATAGGAATTGAATAGAATGAACCATTCAAATAAGGAGAATTAAATTTGGTTTCAAACCAAAGTAAAATAAAATGGTTATTGTATCAAACATTGGGATGATTCTTTCCTAATAATGATAAAGAAAAATGAAATGTGTTAAGGGAGTAAACTTTTCGATAAGTTTGACTTGTAAATTGAAGTGGGGTTTTAAATTTTGAAGTTAGAATCCTAAGATTTAAAAACGTTTGAAATTTGTTTTCAAACTGTTAAAAGGAATGATAAATAATATTATTCAGAATATTTTTGAAAGTAATCTTATTTTGAAATAAGAAGTTGTTTGAAAATTGTGTTTGGAATTAAAAACCAAAGGTGTAACTTGGTAAGCAAATTGATATATATATAGGAGTAAAATTTGAATTCTCCTAATTAAGTCTAATTTATAGGTTAGGAAGTCCCTCTAGAATCCAGTCTTTGAGAGAGATGACTAAGAGTGAAGAATGGAAGGTTAGATGCAGAGAGCAAAGAGCAGTTGCACGTAAGGATCGAGAAGAAGCTATTTAAGAATATGAGAAACAGGTTAAGGAGAGGGCTGAACCAGGGCCTTATGACAATGTCACCTGCTACAGGTGTTTCAATAAGGGTCATTACGCAGCCAAGTGCAGTAAAAACATGGGAAGAATTGAAGGTACATTCCAACGGTTTCGCTCTGAGATCTTGTGCTTTAAGTGTCATAAGAAAGGACACTTCCTAAATCATTGCCCTGAAGTGAGAAAAGCGAAGCGTAAACCAGTTGAACTGGTCAATGAGTCGACTATTTGCCGTCATTGTAAGAAGACGGGACACATTGCTAGAAATTGTTCCGAGAGGTAGTTCCGAGAGGTAGAAGAAGAGTAAAGCTGTGGAACGTACTGTTGGAGGTGTGAAGGTTATCCAGATTAATGATAGGGTAGCAAAATTTTGTGGTAAATGTTATAAGTGGGGACACCCTGTTGAGAAGTGTATGTTCGGGCTTTGCCCTTTGGAAGGAAGTCCACAGAAAGGATTCTTGTAAGAATATTAGAGCTTTGTTCTTTCCAAACCTCTAGGTAATAGAAAAGGCATCTAGATTTATGACTTCTGTAAGACTTTTATTTGGATAAATGTATGCAATGTATAAACTACTAGTGTGTAGTCAATTAATGTATGGAATATTTTGTGGTAGTACAATCTAATATAAAATTTTCTTTATCTATTGAGAATATAATTGAAATTAATTCAAAAATGGAATTGTAAGAAATTAACTGAAATATGAAATTTGATTTGAATTAATTTGAAGTAAAATTTAAAGTTGAATAGTTTGAAATTCAAATGGGAAAATTTGAATTATATTAATTTGAAATAAAATTGAAGTTGAATGAGTTCGAATACAAAGAAAATTTGATATGAATCTGGAAAGAACCAAGGTTATTTCAACCTGAATTAAGATTAATTCAAATAGAAATTTAAATGATTTGAAATTGAGTGGGTTCAATTTGAAATTAGTCCAAATTGATTCTAATAATTTGGAATAGCAATTAAAATTGAATAGGTTTAAAATCAAATGGAATTTGATTTTGAATTTGGAATGAAATTGAGGCTAATTCAACTTGAATTGGGTTTAAATCAAGTTCAATGGAAACTGAAGTTATTTAAATTGGAATTGAGTCGATTTAAATGGAAATAGAAATTTAAATTGAATTGATTGGAAATGGAGATTGGGAATTGAACAGTTTGACTCTGAACTATTTTCAGAATAAATTGTTTTAGTATAAATCTATTTTTCCAAGCTATTTATTATATGTACAACCTTTCTTATTAAACCCAAAACTATCTTATACTTATTTTATAACTACTTTTGGAATTATTTAACTATTTTGCAACTGTTTTATAAACTAATTACCGTTTTTTACTACTTTATAACTAATTACTATTTTACAACTATTTTGCAATTGTTTAAAATTTCTATAACTATTTGTCTATTTTCCAACTATTTTATAATTACTTAACTATTTTACATCTATTTTACAAGGTAATAATTATTTTCAACACTTATCTATTTTTAATTTTTCAAAATTTTAGGATGGTCAGAGTGCAAACTGTTTATGATTAAAATATCCATTTGAGATAAAAAATTGAGGTGATAATCCAAATAAGGATTTAAGAATTGTGAGTGAGTGAATGAAAATTTAAGTGAATGTGAATAGAAAAGAAAATTGATTTGGCTAATAATCAATGAAGGTAAATATGTAGGATGTACGTATATTATTCTATTCGCATAATGATTTGATCGAGATTTGAGCACAAAATTTCGAGATAGTTTATCGATCCGAGTTGGGACATTTCACTTGATTTTCGATGGCGAACCTGGGTATGGATTGTTGATTGGTTTTGGATGTTCTCTATCATAGTTATGGCTATGCAAGGAGAATGATGGTTTCTGACCAGGAAACCAAATCTGAGACTACACTAGGAAGTCGGGTGGACGATACTAGTTCGGAAGCGAAATTGTGTGATCGAATGAGCGATCAGATTGATATAGCGTACGAATGATATGTGTACATCGTACGGGTTTGAATGAAATTGATAGTGGAATTTGCGGATAAGAAATGTGAAATGTTTTTTGAAATGAAAAGTATTTTTTGTGAGATATATGATAAAAAAGGGTAATTGGATATTTCTATAATAGAAATTTATTTTATGAAAGTAAGTAATATGGTAAGTGGTTTTGTAAAGAGTAATCAAATTTGAATATTTGATTTGGCAGAAACAAAGTTATGTATATTTGTTATATATATGATAAACTCCTCTTGTTGAATCTATAGCCAGAAGAAATGGGTTTTGAAAATATTTGAAGTATAAAAAGGGTTTTATACAAGTTCGAAATGATCCAAAGATTTTTCAAGGTTATATATATATCTATATATATAAAGGATCTTATGAGAATGATTTTAGAGGAAAGGTTTTTGGAACCTATGGATTTTGGAAAGGCTTTTGATTTTTGGGTAAAATTAATATTGGAATTTGGAAAACTTAGTTTGAGAATTATCGATTTTGGAATAATCGATTTTGAGAAAAAGAGATTTATATGGAATTCATACTAGGTGTATGATTTGAAAATACTATATGTGTGTAGTATAAAGTGTTTTGAGATTGGCTCTGGGGAAAAATGCTCTCCCTTGAAATGAACTTCTCAGGAGGGCCATAGGGTGGTACTGCCTTGAACCCTAAGGGGGGGTTCTAAAGTTGATCTTGTGAGGAGTTCGAACAAAACTAGTTCCTGAGGATTATGTTTAGTGTGTAGCGAAAGTCGATGGCGCCGATGCCTACAGAGGCATTTGAGTTATGCTGTGACGACAGTTTAACTCGATATCACTATGATCTACTGCATACCATAGCGAAAGTCGTGTGTGCCGCTGAGAGCCAACAGTCTACGTTTGATTTTTTATCGGTAGCCTGCGACCCATGGTGACATAGCGGAAGTCCTGTGTGCCGCTGAGAGCCAAAAATCTACGTTTGATTTTATATCGGTAGACTGTGACATATGGTGACATAGCGAAAGTGGTGTGTGCCACTGAGAGCCAACAGTCTACGCTTGATTTTACATTGGTAGACTGCGACCTATGTGGGAGTGGAGAAGTTTCATTTTGGCAGCAAAAATTAGTGGCGTTGATGCCTATAGTTACATGGACTTTTGCTGTGATGGCAACATAACCCTGTAATGTAACAGCGGTCTACCGCGGGTTCCATGGCATAATCGAGGGGCACGGAGTGCCTACAATTACATGGACTTTTGCTGCGATGGTAACGTAACCCAGGATATAACTACGACCATGGATGGGGGTGATGATTTCCAGAACATTCTCACCAAAGATATTCTCTCTATTTTTAAAAAAGAATTCTATATTTTCAGTAAAATTATTTTTCAAGTATTTTCACTGGGTGTTAAAAATGGGTTTACCGAGTACTTGTAGATTTTCAGTCCTACGTCTGATCAACGTATGACCGAATTTCTGTGAGAACACGGATAGACTGGTTGAGACGTTGAGTTATAAAAAGTATTTTTATGTACTATTTTAGCAACATTATATGATTTTAAAAGTGTTTTAAAAATGATCAAAGAATAAATTATCTGATTTTAAGTTATTGTATAAATTCTGGCTTCGTTCCTTTTTGAGGACGAAAAGATTCAAACATGGGAGGAGTGTGATAACCCGGATTATTTTTTGAGCATCGGAAATTGGATAATTATCTGATTCAATTATTGGAAATACTGATTTATAGATTGGATAGATAAAATTCTAATAATAAAGTAAATGAATTTGAAAATATAATGGAAGTTGAATTATAAATATCTGTATAAATATTTATTTGATAATCTACTAAACAATTATTTATCATTGGCAAATTTTCCTTTAGAACAAATAATATATATATATATGGGTTAATTTTTAATTTGATAAAAAATTGAATTTGAATTGAAAATTCAAGAGGAAAAGTATCTTAAAATAATTTAGATATAAAAATATATTATAAATGATTTTATTTCTTTATATAATTGATTTTATGTTATTTTCTTTAAAAAGTTTTATTTATATAAATTAAAAATAATGTATTTACTAAATATAAAATATATATGTAGATACTTATTTTAGTGTTAAAATATAAAATTCAACTTTAAGTAAAACTTTGAAAATTATGCACATACGTATATATCTAGAATTGGGTTGTAAGTATATAAAATGAGACTTAATAAAAAGATTTAAAACTTTTTTCTTCTATATACTTGAAAATAAACATAGTAGTATGTATAAATATAAATATAATACATATTTAAGGATGATACATGTATTTGTGATATAAATATAATAAGTAAAGGTTTAAAATATAAAATACTTTATCTTGACATTTGTAAGCAATTTAAATAAAGGGATAAACAAATGTAAAGTTCTAATTATATGTCGTTAACAAGTGGCAAGATATGTTTCTCTTTCAAAAAATTTAATGTAAAATTCAGACCAGGCTTCACTTTTCTTTTGAAAAAACAATTTGAAAGCAACTACCCTATACAATTTCAAAACTGGAAAACTCAAATACTCACCAAAGAAGCAATGGCAAACTCAGATCAAATGCAAAAAAAATAAGAATCAAATTCAAGTGCAAATTTCAGTTTTTTGCAAACCTGAAGCTTAAACAACAATCAAAGAAACCTATTTTCAAGTGCAAATCTGGAAGCAGATCAGAAATCAGAACTTTTGTTTCAAAATTCAGATCAAAGAAGTACATGTAGCTTGGTTCTCTGTTTCCAGAAATCAGGTAAGTGAAACTATAACTATCATTAAATGCTTATACTTGCTAATAATGAAGCTTGTGGTAAATCATTGAAATAACTTGTGGAAACTTGTTTGCATGTTATAGATATGTCTGTATATAGTTAGATATGCAGTTATTGATCAAGTATGTCTGAACATTTATTTACTAGCCTCTGTTCCTTGATACAGGCTTATAATTTAGTTTTTAAAACTTAAATTCTCTTTGTACAGACAATAATAAACAAGAATTTTAAAAGGGAAATTGATCTTGGCAATATAATTTTATTTTTGAAAAGAATTTCAGGAGGGAATATTAAGTAGAAGATGTGGAAATAAGAAATAACAGTTAAATTTATTTTTAGACAAAAAAATCAAATATTGAAATTTAAAGTTCTGGATTCATAAATGAATTCGAGCATCAAGATCATGAATTTTGGAATGAATTTCATGATTTTTAGAGCTTGGGGTGTTGGGGATTTTCTAGTTGACCGGAGATTGGGTTTTTGGCTTTTGTTGGCGATCATGGGGGAGTTGGGTTTCGTGGTCGGGGCTGGAGGAGGTTTGCGAAGTGGGAATCATCAGAAAAATGGTTTGGCGTTTTATTTATCACCGGAGTGTTCTGGCAAAGGTAAATTAGGGCTTTGCGGCCGAGTTTGGTAGTCGGGATTTTTGGTGACCGTATGACGTCAGTGGCTCTTCGGAGTTGATCGGTGTAGGCGGGATGGGTGCGTAAGCCACTGGCATAGGTTAATTCGGAGTATTGTAACCTCCGGCGATCGAAGAATATGGCGCAGAGGGATGGTTGATGATCTGGTTTTGGGTTTAGCTATGTTGACTTGCTCGATTTCGTGTTTGGGGTAGCTTCTTACATCTAGGTGGATGGTGACGACGGGGAGATCATCGCCGACTTGCCTGATGTCGTAGTGCCTACCAGAGCAGCGACGATGCCTTATGCACGTGCACGCATTTACACGTGTATCTGATGTTGCTTTGTGATGATGCTTGGGAAAGAGATAGTTTTGCTTAGAAGTGGACTCGAGGTTGCACACGAGCAGTTACGTGGATGAGAGGGAAGAGAAGCATGGGTTTGTTCGGGTATATTGGTTTAGGGTTTGGGGTGTAACCAAAGTTAATATCATGTTTTAAAACCTTAGATTTATACAAGTTCAAATTAATTGTTAAACAGACATTCAAGAGTAAAGTATGAATAGGATTTCAAAACGAAAAAAGTTAAGTGATTTTAGAAATTTTATTTGTTGATTTGGGAAATACAATATTGAGTTAAATCATCAAAATAGAACCTAAGTATTTCCAATAATTAAATTAAGTGAGTACTTATTAGTGTAATAATCTTTAAATCAATTAATCATTCAGGATAGTAATTACTTAATTAATTAGAAGTCAATTAATCTAAGCAATCAATGGTCAATTGATTTAAGATTAATTAATTAATTAATTATTATGAAGTAATTAGAGGTTAATTACTTAAAAGAATTAATTCAAAAGGATTTTTCAAAGGAAAATTTCATAAAGTAATTAATTAAGGATTAATTACTAAATGTAATTAATTAGAGGATAGATTAATTAAGGAATTAACTTAGGTTTGTTAATTTATGAGTGTGATTAATTTAAGGATAATTAATCAATATAAGTGATTTTATAATAATTAATTCGAGTAATTAATTAAGAATCAATGTGATTAATGTGGTGGGTGAAGGTTTATTGATTTGTATAATTATTTGAGAGCTAATTACTTATTGAAATTAAAGGATAATTAGTCAAGGGTGACTAATTAAGATGAATAATTAAGGGGTAATTAATTTATGATTTTAATTAATTATTGTTAAGTATGCAGGATAAAAAGTGATTAAAGGAATTAATTTAATTTATTTATATTAATTGAAATGGTGTGATTAATTAATCTTGTTTATGAATAATTGAATGATATTGTATGCCTTGGATTACTGATATCCTAGATAAGTGATGCTTTGTGACATGATATGAATTGGACTGAACTAAGATGATAGGGTTTATCTATCCGTGATAAATAGCTATGTAAATATGTAATTCTGGATATATATATATATATATATATATATATGTGGAATTGTTTAACACTTGAACTGCTTTGTTTTAAGATGATATTGAATTCTAAGAGGCCGGAGACGGGTATTATTAAATATCCGAAACCACTTCGATTCTTCACAGATTAGATATGTGAAATCAATAGGCTGGAATAGAATGATTTAAGTGAATTGGACCATTTAATCTAAGTTTTGGTATTTAGAAATTGATGTGTGTAATAAGTGTTGTCTATGCCAAATTTGTGAATTTGTAACTAATGCGAGTTACCCTGGGTTTTATGTAAGTTTTTTGTTCTTGCATTCCATGTTAGATTGGTTTACTCACACTGTTTCTAGCCTGACCCAGGTGTTACTTTTGTGTAATGCTCGGGTCAGATCGAGTATTACAGATTTTCAGGTAAGGACGTTTTGGAGCTCAGGAGGTGAGTTGGATGGCAGGAACGTATGGAGAGTTTTCCCTGTGATATATTGTAATTTATCAGGGATAAGTTTTTTAACTGTCCAGTGACTGTGGAATGTTGTAACTCTGATATATTAAAATGTAATTGACCAACACAGCTTTCTTTGTGTAAAGAATATTATTTGAAATTATATTTTATCCGCTGCAAATGTGAGATTGTGCTTTGGTGTTATGTTCTTCTTCTTCTATCTCTTTTCTTCTTTTCTCTAACTCTTTGGAATTTTTTAGATCGAAAATTCTTGGTCGTTATAGATATTTTGTTGTTCATTGTATATGGTTAGTGAAGAAGTTGCTCTGTATGACATTTATGGAACCTAATATTATATTTGTATATGTTGTGAAAATCGATTATGTAATTGTTGATGTAGAATTGAATATTCATATTTAATTGACCTAAAACTTTTATGTGAAATCTCTACATAGGATGTTGATTCAGGAAACAAAATTCCTAACGCTTATAAGCGTCAATAATTTTGGAAAGTGTAGCATTCAGTCGTGGTTATTACCAAAATTTCTTTAATTTCCAACGGTTATAACCGTTGGGAATTTTTTAATTATTGTTAAGTATGCAGGATTAAAAGTGATTAAAGGAATTAATTTAATTTATTTAAATTAATTGAAATAATGTGATTAATTAATCTTGTTTATGAATAATTGAATGATATTGTATGCCTTGGATTACAGATATCCTTGATAAGTGATGCTTTGTGGCATGATATGAATTGGACTGAACTGAGATGATAGGGTTTATCTATCGGTGATAAATGGCTATGTAAATATGTAATTCTGGATATATATATATATATATATATATATATATATATATATATATATATATATATATATATGGAATTGTTTAAAACTTGAAATGCCTTATTTTAAGATGACATTGAATTCTAAGAGGCAGGAGATGGGTATTAATAAATATCCAAAACCACTTCGATTCTTCACATATTAGATATGTGAACTCAATAGGCTGGAATGGAATGATTTAAGTAAATTGACCATTTAATCTAAGTTTGGTATTTAGAAATTGATGTGTGTAATAAGTGTTGTCTATACCAAATTTGTGAATTTGTAACTGATGTGAGTTACCTCGGGCTTTATGTAAGTTTTATGTTATTGCATTCCATGTTAGATTGGTTTACTCATGCTGGTTTCCAGCCTGACCCGGATGTTACTTTTGTGTAATGCTCGGGTCAGACCGAGTATTACAGATTTTCAGGTAAGGACGTTCTGGAGCTCAGGAGGTGAGTTGGATGGCAGGAACGTATGGAGAGTTTTCCCTGTGATATATTGTTATTTATCTAGGATAAGTTTTCTAACTGTCTAGTGATTGTGGAATGTTGTAACTCTGATATATTAAAATGTAATTGGTCGACACAGCTTTCTTTGTGTAAAGAATATTATTGAAGTTATATTTTATCCGCTGCGAATGTGAGATTGTGCTTTGGTGTTCTGTTCTTCTTCTTCTATCTCTTTTCTTCTTTTCTCTAACTCTTTGGAATTTTTTAGATCGAAAATTCCGGGTCATTACAGATATTTTGTTGTTCATTGTATATGGTTAGTGAAGAAGTTGCTTTGTATGACATTTATGGAATATAAAATTATATTTGTATATGTTATGAAAATCGATTATGTAATTGTTGATGTAGAATTGAAATATTCATATTTAATTGACCTAAAACTTTTATGTGAAATCTCTACATAGGATATTGATTCAGGAAACAAAATTCCTAACGCTTATAAGCGTCAGTAATTTTGGAAAGTTTAGCATTCAGTCGCGGTTATTACCAAAATTTCTTTAATTTCCAACGGTTATAACCATTGGGAATTTTTTTAATTTCTAACGGTTATAACCTTTGGTAATTACGTTTGCTTCCAACGGTTATAACCGTTGGGAAGTTCCCAAATTCCCTTTCCAACAGTTATAACCGTTACAAAATATGTAAAAAAATTATAATGTACCTGTTACCAACGGTTATAACCGTTGGGAATTTGATTACCAACGGTTATAACCGTTACAAAATGATAGTTCTGGTGTAGTGTCAACTATACAAGAGTTATAGGATCTATTATAATGAAGATCGAAGATCTAAGTTTGTGAATCTCTATTTAATCATATTAATATACTTACAGGTGTGATTATAGCCTATCAAATTAATTGGGTGTGCTTAATAGCCCATAAATCTTGTGTGTGTGCTTGTAGCTCCAAAATCAAACGACTCTATCCAGAGGTCGGGATTTTGGAGGGCATGTCTCATAGCCTTAAAATCGAGATTGTATTTATATTGAATAGTTGAAAAGAAATTGATATAAGGAATTGTGCAGGACTAGATGTAGGGTAACTCCGAACCACAATCCTGGTGTTTTCTTTCCTTTTTACTTTTAGAGCATTTATTTTTATCCATATTTTGATTCTATGATTATTTATATGATTGTTAATTTCATAATTTCAAGTATAATCTTAAAGAATTTGTAAAGTGTTCATATAATTCACTTAACACTGTTCACCCCTTTTAGTGTTAATTTAGCCTTAAGGTCCCTCTTCCGCAATCTTACAAATTTAATTGCTGATTAATTCATAATTAAATCTAAATTAAATCTTAATTTAACCTAAATTAAGTCTTAATTAAGTCAAAGTTAATGAATTAAACCTCACCTTATTTGTAAATAATTTATAATTAAACCCTAATTGAATAACTAAATGTAATTGAATAAATACTTAATTAACTCTTTACTTAATTAATAATTAGTTTAACCTCCCTTAATTGATTAATTATAATTAACTTAATTAATAGTTAAGTACTAATTACCTTTACTTAATTACTAATTAACCACTACTTACATTTAATTAACTAACTAATAAATAAATATTAAACTCATACTTAATTAAATAATAAATAAATACCTATTATACTTAATTAATGATTTGAAAAGGTTTTAAAAAATATTTAAGAAGAAAACATTTTTAATTTAGAAAAGCATTTGATTTTTCGAACTGCATCCACAACGACTATCGCTATGACTGCCACAACTCAAAGTTAGCTTCCAAGTTAACGTTTCAACTTTAACTCTTAAAAACTTTACTTACTTAATAAAACCTAGTAAGAGGTTTTGAAAACTATAATAAAGTTTGAAACTTTGAAATCCTTTTAATAAATTAAACTAGTAAACATGAAATAGTTTCCAAGAGATCTCAAGTCACTTTACAAATCGAAATGCTAACTTTCTTAGCAATTTACACACCTAGGCAAGAGCACAGCTTATATGTCCATGCAATAACACCATATATTAAGAAAGATCATAAATTTAACATCAATTCACACTAAGACTATAATTTTTAGTTCACAACTAAGTAATGCATATAATTCCACATATTAGCAACACCAAACACGTATATATTCAACAAAAAGCATCTTAATAATTAGAAACAAAAAAATTTAAAACTTTCAAATTAAAAGGTGAGTTTACTCACCAAAGCTAGGAAAGCAAACCAACTATCATTAGAACTTTTAAATGGCCTTAGATCTTGTATATCTTTCTGAAAAAATGATTTTTGCCTAGGGTTTTTGAAAAATAGTCTCGGCCTAGGAGGTTATGGGTATGATTATGGTTGAAAAAGGTGTGTGGGGGCTTGATTTTGAAAGAAAAAGAGATGTAGAAGGAAGAATAAGGGTTTAAATAAGTTTTAAAGGATTAAAAAGGAAATGATTATGATTTTTAAACTTTGGAAAAAAATTATGGAAGCCATTAACACGTTTTTAGGAGCTTTGGAAAAAATGAAGTTTGAAAAAGTGAGAAGTGAATGGGAAAATGAAAGAGAAACAAAGGAAAAGGTTTTATACAAAATGAAATATTTAAATTACCAAAAAGCCCTTTATTAAAATGCACTCCACACATTTAATGCCACATCACCACCTTCTCCTCATCCTTCCTTCCACACGCAACAATCAAGAGCCCCCTATTATCCAACATGTTAAGCTTTTCCTTGTACCATGATATGAAATGATAATGTGACATTGCATACTTTATATTTTATTTTAATTCCAAATTTGCAAAAGGGTCACATCTCTCCTTTTACTCAAGTAAACTTTTCTTTTACCATATTATATTACTAGCTATGATTATGTATTAAATATATGTGTGTGTGTGTGTATGTTAACTAGAATGTTTACAACCTTTTTGAAAAATTTCATATGATGATAAATCGAAAAGCGATTTCCGGTCACATTTTCTATGTTTCTTCGAACTAATCAATTTTACAAACACGTTTTGAAAACCATTTCACCATCACTAGTTATTATTTAAAAATTGGTATTTTTAGGCAATAAAATCACTAATAAATTATTCAAAAATATATTAAATATCCAAGTTTAAAGTGATTAAATTATAGGCATTACAAAAAGTGCAGTAGTAAAAGTGTATATTAGTAAAAGCAATTAAAACTCAGTAATCATTACTATTTCACAATGTTTTTCTTCACTGTTATTTGAATAATGATGTTGTTTGTGTTTTACTACTATCAAATACACAATTTTATTCATCATTACTTTTATTACCGTCACATGTTGCAATATAGTGAACCAAGCTTCCTTTCGCTAAAAAAAGAAAACCAACTTCAATGGACAACTAAAAAAATAATATGACCTAAAATGGTTAGATCTTTTTTAATATTTCAAGAGAAATTAATCATGTGATATTTATGGGTTATAAAAAAATCTCCATATAAGCCCCAAATCTAATGAACCGCATCAATAAATTAGTCACGTAATTTTTTTTTGCAAAACTATCTTTTATTCATTATTTATGAAACAAGCACGTTGTATGACATGTATATGCTAATTGGTAAATATTTTAGCAAACTTATAGTTTAGAAGTTCAACAAAAAATTGTTGTTAGAATCGTACTTAATGCAGATAGCATATTGTGTATATCGGTAATTAGAGTAAGTACTAGACCTTATTGTTTAAAAGTTGAAAATATTAAATAAATAACTAGGAAAACTTTTAGGTGATACAATCAAAGCAGAAGTAGAAAATTCTTGCATGGACCTATAAATTGAGCCATGGTTCCATAGTTACACATAATATATAAGAACAATGATTTGTAATATCCATTAGTAATAAGACAAATGGCAATATTTTGATGATTGAATTAGGAAATTTTATGCTCAATGAAACCACAAAATGTTTCTCTAATATCCATTTAGAAATATCATGCAACAGTGAACACTAAGAAAAAAGGGGCATACCACCTGTTCTATGTGGCAATGGAAACCTTCAGAGTTTAATTTCTTGACATCAATAACCATGCCAGTTCTAGGTTCAATTGATGAAAATGTTTTCTTATCGATCCAACGTTTAAGAACATGTCCAAAACTGCCTTCTCCTATTACAATGTAAGGACATAAGTTTTGGTGCGCTCTTCTGCTCATTAAATGAAAATGCACTCAAATTAGGAGATGATAGGAATTTACCTTATGTGCACAACATAGGAAGAGATTTTAGCATGGTTCATAAACATATATAGATGCAAGATAATATAACACCATGAACCATACTTAGACTTATTTTATAACCCATGGAAGCAGACTGGTAATAAGTGTCTTTTAGATTTGCAAACCAAACCATATTTTTAAAAAAGATTTAAAATATATTGAACAAACATTTGGCTGATAAGAGTACTTGATCGAAGACATTTCAAGAGCATGAATTAAGTAATTACATCAGTGATTATATAAATATCTATGTGTAACATGTTTCAAAAAGTTTGAATCTCATGTTACTGCATTAAAATTGTAGTCGTATACTTATATGAAATAGTATTACTATTTAGTTATTTAGGTTTGTAAAGAGTAATTGATGGTGAAAAACATTTTATGACCAAATTCTACAAGGTTAAAGAATGAAGAGAAGATATCGCGTAGAAGTGATTAAAATCATCTAAACCAAAGAGAGAGAAGGAGAGTGAGACGCAATGAGTGTTTTATTGGCATAATGAATTCTAATTCATTAATAACAAAGCTCAATAGCTTTTGAGGAAAGGGAAAAAGCACATAGAGTTAAGAGGGGACATAGACCCTCTCAAGATTTTCTATTTCAATGTAGTTTCTTTTATGTTGAATAATGATGACATTAGATACTTAGTATTTATCGAGTTTGTACAAGTTTTTAATCTTTTTTCCGATCCTCCTCCCATTTCAATATCTAGACAAAAACCTGTCTAGCAATAGCTACTAACTCATTAATTCCTTTTTCAAATCATTATCTTGACTTATGATCCTATCATTTCTTTAATAATTGTTGATTCATATTCCCAATCAATAAAAAAAATTCAAATAAATTTAGTAGTTAATAGTTTAAATAAATTCAGTGGTAGTTTCTATTAGCTTCACAAGTAAACAAGCAAGAATTTTTTTGTATTAATTAGAAAAGGAGGTTCTTTCGTAGCATTGCAACACCTCAAATTAGAAAAGTTAGATTTAGCTTATGTGGTACACATGAACTCAGGAAAAATTACAATCAAAGTTAAAATATGAAATATTTTCCCATCTAGAAGCGATAATTACACATAAAACCACCCTAATTAATCAATTAAACTAAACTAAATCTAGTTGCTTACTAAACCTAATAATTTCAACATTATAAACTCACAGCAATAAAAATTATCATTTATATATCTTTTCAAACAATTGTCTTTACAAACTAAATCCCTGAATTAAGACAAGATATCGTTCATAACAGTTGAAGTATATAAGTTGTAATCACATAATAAGATAAGTAGTCAAGATCGATAAATTAACACCTGAAATAGGATTTTTGAAGGGAATGGTTGGACATTTTCTTATGAACCACATTGCCATTCACCGAGTCGATCAAAACTTGGGTTGTGAGTCTTCGTTTTGGTTCAGGTTCGAATAGGTATGATTAAGGCTTAATTGAGATTTCTAAAGGAATTTTTGGGAGATTTGATGGAGCCATAGTAAAGAGGGATGTAATTTAAGGTTTTTCTTTTTTTATCCATAGTGGAAAAGAGAATGAAGGGGCTAGGTTTTGGAGTCGCTTAGAGAAATATACACAAGTGAAGCGGGAAATTTTTATTTAGGCAACCTTAGAAGGTATAGCATTCACATTTACTATTATTTTAATAAAATTACGTTCAATAGCGGTTTTAGCAAACATTCAATATATTAGTGCTATAAATAGTATATTTTCCTACAATGGGAGTGTATTTATATGAGATGACTCGAAACCATAACCACTTTAAAATTGATATATGTGTTCTATGTTTTGGAAGCGATTGTAAAGTAAAATGTTATAGAGTAGCATTAGGTTAAGTCCAAAGGAGAGGTCAGCGTTAACATTTCGATCGATGTTATCATATGGTTTGGTCGATCTTGAGGATGACCCCAAAAGAGAGGACATCATTAGCATTCTTCGAAGGACTTATGCATGAATTCATGCAGAGATTCATGAACTGTTTGAGATGCAGGTGTAACAACCCGGATATTTTAATGGTTTTAAATTAATTTAATTAACTGAATTTGCACGAAATTTAATAAAAAAATAAAAATAAAATTTTGAAATATAAATTTGATATTTGGAACGCGTCTAGTTAATCATAGCAACTGGTCAATTTTCTTCCGAAAATATGAAAGTTTATTCTGTGCGTTAATTTACTTCAATTTAATCAGTTAAAAAACGATGAAAATAAAACGTTTCGAAACCTAAATATTTTTACATAGAAAAATTCTAAAACATCTTTTGAGCAAGACGTCATTTTTCGTTTTTCGAAATTCGGACATCTTTAGCTCCGTCGATCTTATTTTTCTGTGAATTTCATGCATTTTCCGCCAATAGGAAAATTCGAATTTATATGTATGTTCCATAAAAAACACAAATTTTAGTTTTCTTCTTATAATTGTTTCTGATTCACCAATTTTTATTGCTTTTCAAGAAAACGATAAAAAATGAAAAAAAAAAGATATGAAATCTTAAATATTCTTGTTTTACATTTTTCTTATTTTATTCAGATATTTCAAAATTTTGAAAAAGTTATAAATTATTGCTTAAATGCTTTGTCTAAATAGCTCGATATAGAGCCATTTTTTAGTTATTAAGTTTTTAACTAAAATACTCATTTTTGAAGTAGAAAAATATTTTTTTATAAAAAAAGAGAAGGAGAATATGATATTAAAGAGGTTATATATATTTTATAAAGAGGTTATATATATATATATATAAGTGCATGTAGGTATATATTACTTAGTTATTTGTTTATATAAGTTGCATAGATTTTGTGAGTCTCGGTTGTTATGGATGGGTATTATAATAACTGCAGCTATATATAAGAGTAGATTTATTATAAACCTGTTATGCTTTTCATATATTTACTTTAATATATATATATATATATATATATATATTGTTAAAGGTTTGCCTGTTAGCCATTTTCTATGGGTTATATAATTTGTATTTTAAGACCTGTATGATTTATAATCCAAGTTATATGTATGTATTGTTAGTTTATGCAAGTAAGTCAGTATACATATATATATCACGAGGTTTTGCTAAGTATATAAAGTTTTTTAAAACTACAATTATATGCAGTCTAAGTACATTGGATATGTTCGAAAGTGTTTAAGGATGTATATTAAATTTAGTGTTATATATATTTTATATCATAATTTGGGTTCGGTTTTAATTTGCTGATTATACATTAGTCCTTGTTATAAAAGTTTAGTTTTATTTTCCAAAAGCTAGTTATTTATAAAATATATTCTTATACAGTCTTTTATTTATTTTTGATTCCAGAATGTTTTATGTAGGTAGGTTAAATATATAGATTTATATATATTCGTTTTATATATATAAGTAATGGTATGGTTGAGTATATACATATATAAGAAATTAGTTCAACATATATTATGTATATTGATATATACTTGATTCCAATATATGAGTTAATTTAAATAATGATTTTGCATTATTTTGATTTGTCTTAAATTTAAATTTTGAGAGGAAATATATATATATATATATATATATATATATATATAATAATGTATATATTTTTAGTTATATCAAAATTGATTTGGTTTGTTTCAACGATTCATGTTATCAGCTTTGTTCGTCATATTTGTGCCCGAGTCACTTTGCTTTGGGGAATTCTTTCCTGAATTCGTAACTCAACTTCATTGTCTATCCTCTCTAGCCTTGAAAGGTGAGCAATCACTCACGACTAATGTTCTTTAATTTATTAAATTTGATTTCAATTGAAACGATAATTGAAATATGCTGCAATTAGTTATTTACACTGTTATATACATGTTATTACCTGTATCAGTTCACCTGTGACATCTGACACCATTATCTGTTAATTATTTATGCCATGATAATACAGTTTGGCTGATAATTGATTGATTGTTGATTTTTATATTGGATTTTATATTGTTAAATGTTAAAGTGATAAATAGTATGCAATTGAAATTGATATAGGATGGTTAAATGTTGAATTTAATTAGTTAAATTTGTATAATATGACCCCCTTTAAATGATAAATAAATTTACACGTAGAAATAGTGATAACTACACCTTGAACCATTGAATGTACATTGTATAAATGTATGGTATGAAATTGAATAATGGATGTCAAGTGTAGAATTGCATAGAATAATTTGTGTAATAATCTTTAATCTACACGAAATGATAGTGTAGATTCTAGAAATAATTCTATTAATTTGCACAAACAACAATGCAATTTAATACGATTATTTCGGGATTATTTAAATAAATTATTGGATTGTTATTGATTGTTGTTATTGCTTGTTTATTTACTTTGAAACCATCCCATTTATCACACCGCAAGTTCCCTTTGCTATCTTTGATTTTTGAATTGAAATGGAATCGGGTTGAAATGATTAATACCCAAATGAACTTGACCTAGGATAGAGAATTAAATTAAACCAGATTGGTCAATAATTTGATTTAAAATAAATTAAAGACTTTATTTGAATAAATAATAAGGTTTTGAAATGAAGTTGGAACTTAAATTTTAATGAAAGAAAAATGTTAAATTTATAATCTGAAACAAAATATTAACAAAGTAATTGATGAAAGAACGTTGTTTAATTTAAGAAATTATTGAATTAATTTTGAGGTTATGTAATGATTAATTTTTGAAATTATTTAATAATTGAGTTTTGAATTTATTTAATAATTAAATAAGACTAAATTATTTGATAATTAAGTAAAAATCTAAATTCTTTGATAAGAGAAATTGAACTTCTGAATAAGCGAATGTGAACTTAGTTAATAAATGAAATTGAGTTTCTTTATTAATTAAGTTTTGAAACTATTGAAAGTAAGTAAATAAATAAGTGAAATTGAACTTCTTTACCAAGGAATAAATGTGATTTATTGAAATTTATGTAAGACTTGAAATTTAAGAATTTGATTTGACGAATTTAATTAAATTCAATTTGTAAGTTTAACGTAATGGATTTGAACTTAAATAATGGATTTAATAAATTGGAAATTAGATAGAAAATGTTTTGAATGATAAATTAACTTAACGTATATTGAGTGAAATCGATCAGTGAATTTAAATTGATTTGAATGTTAAATTAAATTTATTTAAATGATTGCGGAATGAACTTATACACAAGTTTAAATAAATATTTGAATTGTATTAAATCAGATTTTGAAATTGAATCATAGCGATTTTGAAATGGTAATTTGGAAGTTGGAAACGTAAATTATGAAAATTGATTTAGGAAGACAAATGGAATGTTGATTTACAAATTCTAATTGAAATTGAAATTGATTTGGTTTGAAATATATAAACGACCAGTCGGTGTAATAATTACGAAAGTTATTAAAGAGACCGGATCGGTTATGGACATACTCTCTGTCTAAACCGAAAACCACTTTAATAACTATACGCGGAGTGTGATCCAGAATGAAGTGGTTGGATTGATGTACTTGATGACTGAAGAAAGAGAACGATAATGGCTAGCCTTGACACTTGTGTCAAATTGGAAATGACTAAAACAGGAGCCGTGCCGGGCCAAATGGGGTTAACCACCTCGAGCGAACACACTTCTTCGTAAACTACTCATTACTTGTTATTGCTTGGTGCACCCTCGTACTTTTGGGAGTGTTGTTTCACGGTGTTGCGATCGTTGCGGCGATGCGTTCTTACCAGTCCGAATCAGGCAAACGGTAGTTTCACTACCTTGGGTATTGCCTCATGTGCCTTGTCATACTTGTATCCCTATATACGTGACCACTACGAATTTGTTTTGTTTTATACCTATGGAGTACTCCCTGATATCCCACTAGTTTACGGTGGAGTTTACAGTGCTGTATAGAATATGACACTTATATAAAATGTGTTAAGGGGGATAATGGTAACGCCTTAACACTATTTTGATATTTTATATTACTGGTAGACATTGTCTACTTAGCGTACACTACTATATAGTAGATAGTTTAATGAATCCTTAGAGGATGGTTATTCCAACATCCTTTGAGTTACTTGTATTTCAATTGTTATATCACTTGAGTTGGATTTATTGATATAAGAATGTTAATCTTCACTCGAGTGTTTCGTGTTTTGCTTTATGCTCGGGTCAGACTGAGTGGTTCAGCTTTTGAGACTCACCTTTGGAGTTGGAGCTTCGCCTGGAGATCTAGCTATCTAACCAGCTTTCAGATATTCAGTTGATTCCAGTGATGTATTCTGATTCTTGTATTTGACTATTGTATTCGAGACTTTTGTTGTAACTTACCTAACTCTGTTATTTATATATAGTAGCTTCATGAACTACTATCTTTTTCTTCCGCTGCATATTATTACTTTGTGTCTGTGATTCTGTGATTATTTATTTACTGTATATCTGAGTTTTGAAAAATTTAAATTAACAATTCAGTATTTCGAATTATTCAAGTCCGACATGTGCGGATGCGAATAGTTCAAAATAACGGGTTGTTACAGTTGGTATCAGAGCTTTGGTGGCTCTAGGCAAAACTCAACATATAGGGTAAATGTATTTACAGAATCACTCTCATTAGAGTTTCAAATCTCTTACTTTTAACTTTATTCCTTTGAATTTTGGAACGTTCCCTACAGTTTCAAAATTCATTTGTGTCCCTCACAATTCGTCTTCTTTCAATGCTGGAGCATCTCATAACTCCACTTCGAATGATCTTTATAAGGAATTGGCGGTCTCGCCAATCTTCGAATTATTTGTAAATGGGTGAAATTCCTTTATAATAGGCATTGATTTATCGAAGATTATTGTATCCTCGGCATACGATGCTATCTATCTCCTGTTGTACCTGAATTCTATCCCTTGCGATCAAATATAGATTTGCCTCGGAATTCTGCATCAATTAATTATTGAAGTCACGGTCGATCCGGTTAAGGTGGCCCGTGAATTAAATAAGCTTATCCATTTCCCAATTCTGTTGTTGAATTATTTTGTCTTTTCTTTTGAACTTGTCTTGGAATCAAAATTCTCTTTGATTTGTTTTCCATCAAATTTGAATCTCTATTCTTGCTTTGAAACCCATTATTGTATCGTCGAGCGAGGAAGTGAATTTGTAAATTAATGTTAGAGATGGTTTATATATTGTGTTGTTTGAGTTGTTGATGTTGATTTGGATTTTCGATCGATTCGTCTGATCAACGCTATCGAAAGGATTTCTAAAACACTCGACCAAAGCAAACTGACACAAAATTGTTTTTCAAATTTGGTAAATAAATAAATTTTGTATGATTATATTATACACAAGTATAAATTTTTTTTGTTTGAAATTAAATTGTTAATGAATTTGTTGCCTAAAAATAATATTTGATTTTCATTTATTGTTTGTAAACCATTGATTATTGAATAATATAAATAAATGAATTTATAAAACTGGGATAAAATTGATTTAAAATTCAAATGGATTTAAACTAAAATTGAGAATTTAATATCCGGTGATTTCAAACTTTGATTTGAAAATTTTAAAGTGTATAGTATTTAAAATAATTTCGAATAGAAATCATTTCCAAAGAATTTTAAATGTATAAATCAGTGCTCTTCTCTTTGTCGCTGGAAAATAATTTCGATGATGGCAGCCGCATCATCGACATTTGTAACGACCCCGGATTTTTATGAATTTAAATTGATAATTTAAATGAATTTTTGAATAAAAAAATTGTAAAATTAATTATAAAGGGCAGCGAGTTTCCCCGATTCAAATAGAAATTATATTAAGTCGTATGAATTTGAAAATTTGTATATATGTGAATATATATGTATATATTGGATTTTAAATAAATTCTTAAATAAATGATTTTGAAAAATAAATAATATACTTTAGACACAAGTATAGAAATAAATAAATAAATTGATTTAAAAAATTTATAAATGATGATAATTTGAGTTATATAAAATATATGTGTACAAAGAGAAATGTAAAACAATAATTTTTAAAGTAGAATTTATGATAAATATTTAAACTAAAAATAGAGATAAATATAAGTTAAAGTTATAACCAATAACAAAACAAATCAAACAAAATAACAAAACAAATACATAAACATGCAGGCAAATAGAAAGTAAGTATAAAAACATAAACAAACTGTACAAGTTTATAAAACAAATATAAATAAAGTAAGTAAGGCTGAAATAAAGAAGTACAAACAAAACATAACTAAAATAAGAGCAAATAAAAGTATTCAAACAAAAGAAATAACATACAAAGTAGAAACCACATATTTATAAAATTATGTAAAATATAAAACAAAAGACAAGTATCTAAAAGCAAAACACAAACAAAGCAAGCATTCATTAACATATCAGCCGAGCAAATACATGCAAGTAGAAAACAAATAAATAAAAAAATAATAAAAACAAGGCAGCAAGTGTATATTCAAAACATAAAGGACCATTTCATTTAATGCAAATATACAAGGAAAAGATATGCAGCCGAGACAAGAAGGAACAAAGCAAGAATAAAATTGAAGTGCAAGTAAATGACAAAGTACAAATATGCATAAACAAGTAAAGTAAGAAATGTACATAACATAACAAATAGTATAAGCTTATAAACAAGGACTCTTGCATTTAATAACCAAGCATAATACCACGTCTCCCCAGGTACAAATACATCTTCTCATCATGTACAAGATCATCTCGGCCGAAGTAAGCTACTTCATTTCAGCCTCTAAACAAAGAAAATCTTTAATTAAATAAAGAAAGTCTTGTACCTGCTTTGTATAAACAAATGTCATCCTGTATAAAAACATGCAACCCTGTAACTTCTCTCCTATATATCAAAAACATCCATCTCTGTTTAGTTTATTTAAAAGATGAGGAAGGAAAAGAAAATTTTAGTTATCAAGGGAGCAGGCTAAACTCATGTTCCAGGAAATAAAAGTACTCTCTACTTCTCTGTTTATCACCCCAGGCCAATAAGATTCATTCTCTGTTCTTCAACATTCCAGGCCTCTGCTTTCAAATCACAAGTGAGCAAACTCTAATTTTTAAACCAACTCCTTTGATCTCCTATGTCTGTGATGGTGATGATTGGAAATATGGTTTTAATGTTTACATATTAGCAAGTATAGATGTGTTTATACAGTGAATTAAGAGGTGCATATCTGTTGTCAAGCAAAAGCTTGCATCTGTTTATACAAAGCTTACCTCTGCTTATACATAACAGAGTCCAACAAAATAGTAGAAAATTCAAAATCTTCTTATCACATCTCTTATAGGTTTAGGAATTTAAATAATGTTTGTTTAAATCTAAACTGAAATTTAAAAATATATTTAGGGTTGACTGTTTTTGAATATCATCTGGAGAAGAAGATAAAGACAGTAAAACTAAATATATGTCAAAACATAAATATTTTAATTTCTTGAACTGATTTTATCATCTGATTGTTGTTCGGAAATGATGATTTTTCAAAGGAAAATCATGATTTTTAAAGTGGTATAACTCGAGGAATTGATGAAGGTCAAATTATCGTTCAAAAATCAATTTCTATTGTTCTCGTCAATGTTGGGTGTTACGGCCTTTTCTGGAAGATGCAGGTGGTCATGGGGGAGACTTCGACCATGGCCAAATTTTGAAACAGGGTTTGGATTGGGAAGGCGAGTGAGTTTTAGGGTTTTGAGATGGCTTAAGGTGGTCGGCAAACGCGATGGAATCACGTGATGTTGGAGCAACCAGGGGAAGTGATTCTTGGCAGGAGGGTGGCATAGGGAATGGGCATCCAATCAGTAAGGGGAGTGAGTTGGATCGGAGATAAAGGGAGGTGCAGTTCATCAATTAGTGGTGACAGGTGGGTTTCTTGAGTTTTAGAGGGTTGGAGAAATTGGTCGATTTCGATCAGGAAGGTGGTAGGCGTCGGCAAGATGGCGAATAAAATCAGGGGACGAGGTGAGATGGGTTGGCGATGCAGCGGCGGTGGAGTTGTCGGTGGAAGAGACGTGCACGTGCACTTTTGTGTCCGTGCATAGGGGTTTTGGATGGAGCAGTTTTTCATGTTTGGATTGGCAAGATGATGAAGGAGGTTGTCTCGAAGCTTTACTCGAGATTTTTTTTGGGGAGGACTCGAAGCAGGAATGATGTAACTCGGGTATATCTAGGTTTGGAAAGTTGTGGAAGAAGAAGCAAGTTTGGGTCGCCACGTGCTTTTGCTCGAGAAAATTTGGAAGTGGCTTCGGGTTTTTGGATCGCGTGCGCGTATAGGCCTGATGCTTGAATGTGTACTGTAGTTTAAAACTTAACTTTGCTGTAGGAAAAAAAAAGAGAAGAAAGAAAGAATAAGCAGGGAGAGGAAGCAAGAGGGAGATTCGTGGAAGATGGAGTGGTAACTCGAGTGTATACTCGAGTGCAATTGAGATTTTCTCGGGTTTAGCACTTAAGTGCTTACCCTTGTTAAATTTTTAAGTTAATCATCTTAAACCATTTTAAATATGAATAAATTAATTTATGTTTGTAAATTTTGAGTTAATATGAAATTGAGAACCATAGATTAGACTTTAATTAATTAATGAATTTTAAGGGTAAATCAAACTTATAATTAATAACGGTTAATGTAAGTTAATTATTTAGAAAAGTAATCAAATAAATGTTAATGAAGGTCATTAACTAGATTATTTTATAATAAATTAATGTGATTGATTTTTAATTAGATTAATTAATTTAATAATAATATTATAATAGTTTAAATGTAATTACTTATTAGGAAGTAATTAAGGAATTAATCACTTATTGTAATTAATTAAGAAAATTAATTAAATGGTAGTTAATTAAATTAAGGGTCGACTTAATTGTCAATAAATTAATCAAGGGAAATTAATAAAAGGATAATTGAATAATTTAAAGGTCAATTATTCAATAATTAAAGGTTGGTTTATTTGGTAAATGATTAAAGGACCATTAATCAAACAATTTGAAATCGATTAAAGTTAATTAATTATGATTGATGATCATTTGATTTAAATTAGTCAGAAAATTAATTGAGCATACTTATTAATGTTTGAACTCTATTGATGTTGAATTGTTTGATACCCCTGGAATTGATGCTTTGTGATAGGTCTTGATTTGTGTTATAATCTGAAATGTAATTTATTTATCTAAGATAAATGTAATTATTATCTGTGATATATATCTGTGATCTGTGAATGAACGATAAGCATGATAGTTAATACCGCTTATCAACTATATTGTTGTATTTGATCTGTCATGATTGAATGATGTTGCACTACTGTGTATAACCCCTGGACTACACCATACACACACAAATATGGATTTCACGAGGAAATCGATTAAGTCGCAGATTTTTGAAATAGTTAAATTGGAATTTTTAAATTCAAATGTTTTGGAAATGGAATCGGAATAAATGTGAAAAGCTTTTAGAATGAAATTTCAAAATAAAATTTATTATTTTTAAATTACTTGATTAAGTTTTGGAATTTAAATAATTTGATTTAAATTTAAATTCATTACTTGAAATTGAATTCTATGATTTGAAATTAGGAATTAAAGATGTTATATTGGTTACATAAGGATTAAACCACTTTTAAGTATTGTTTTTGGGAATTTGAATTTAACCCAAGGATTTCAACTCGTATAAATGAATCAGATTTCCAAAATGAAAACTGTTGTTTTCAAATGATAAACACTTTTAGATAAGAACCGAGATTCCAGTTAATTAGGGGAATTTCAAGATTGAATAGAGAAATGATTTTCCTAAGTTATGAATGAATTCTTTTTGAAAGCTATGAATTAAATCTGTTTGTTTTAACAGATTTAAAATGATGATTTGTTTAAACCATTTGAAATGGAATTGTTTTGAAAGATATAAGTTAAATCTTCGATTTAAAGATTTAACGAGTTAATCAAATTAAAATGAAAATTGATTTGGAAAATCTGTGAATGAATCTTTTGTTTAAAAGATTAAAATGTGAAAATTGTTTAAAACCGTTAAAGGTTGTGAAAATGAATCTTTTTGTTTAAAAGATTTGAAATGGTGATTTGTTAAGCCATTTGAAGAAAAGTTTTGGGTAATAAGTTGTGACTTAATTGAAATCCCATTATCCATTTGTTTTTGAAATATCGTGCTCACTATTCGGTTTAACCGGGAAAGGACCTTTGTGTCGTATAACCCATTCCGAATATGTGATTCGACGTTATGGATAGCATTTGAAGACCGGTGATGAAGACCGGGTATTTGCGAAAGCGATAGGATGACCTATCGATTGTTTCTGCACCGAGTCGCGCCGGTATAGAAACTCCCTAAGTGATGGGAAATCCGATCGGGATTGTGAATATCCGGATTGCAAGGACTTCTTTGTAAGTGCCTTCGGTTCTGTTCAATCCCAAAACAGACTTGTATGGATTGTATGTCTGACATTACAAATTGAGATATAAAGCCGATTTCTTTCAAATATATTTCTGTTGGTAGCGGAGAATTTATTCTTTTAGCTTAACACCCTTCTCTGAGACGTACGAGCTCAGAGGTTATGTAGTTGAAGGTTATCAGCAATATACTCCCAATTTGGTAATGTGACATACTGAGTGTTGCTGTGAAATGATCATTGTGTTGATTATTTGTGATAGGATCATTTATTTGATCGTCTATCCTGGTGATCATTTCTATGATCATTTGTTGACCCAAAGCATGGCTTTTGTATAAAGTATGTTTTTGTGGACGTGACTTCGTCGAGCCTCACATCCCGGAATGGTCAAAACAGGAAAGAAGCAGCAAGGTTATGAGGGGTAGCGCCCTTTAGGATGTGTGCATTTCCTTCTGGAAAAGGGTGGTATCATGGTATGGAGCCCAGATGCTTACTCATGTTGAAAACACTTTGTTATGATTGTGTGAATTGATTACGAGTGCTCGGTTGAAAGGTCCCAAAGGACCGGGGGATGGCATATTCGGTCAGTTGTTACTCAGTTAGGGGTAACCCGGCCTTGTGTTGGTAGAGATCCGGTTTGGTTCTCGGGGATGTCCATCCAGAGGCATTCTCATGTGGCAATGGGAAGTTCCTTGGCCTAATCATTCGTTGGAAATCCAAAGAAACAATACGAGTCTTGTACGGTTTTAGTTGTAGAACCTACCATTTAAAATGGTAGCTATAGTAGGCATAATATAATGGTACCTATGCTGGCTAAGATTTATATTCTACTTTCGAAATGATTTTCCCTACACTATGCACTAATAATAATATCAAATGTTTCTTTTTAATGCGTATCAAGCATCTTTGATTATCATAAGAAGAAATCTCCTCCAAGTCTGCGTTTGCATTGTGTGTGTGGCGGGAGGTCTTATGGTAGTCTCATTTCAAAAAGCATTGCGAATTAACTTTAAAATATTTCTTTGAATGTTTTAAAAGATAAACTGTTTTTGTTGCTCACACCAGTCCCACGACTGATCCGGAGTTTATCGTTTCTTTCCTAAACTCTAGGTGCTCATTATTTTCTACACGAGCAGTCTAGAGTTGGGTTTTTCAGATAGTCAGGTTTAGTAGATTATCTGGAGTTAGTTCAGTCTTTGGAGCGCACCAGTCTTGCTTATCTTGGTGTAGCGTTATTGGGAGTTCGAGCTATTGCTGGATTGATTCTTGGAAATGGAGTTGCAGTTATTTTTGGAGTTCTTCCTCGAAGACTATCTCAGAGTTATATTGTTCCGTATGCTAGATGTTATCTATCGTTTTCTTTTCCGCTGCTATTTATTATATCATATCTCTGATGTATATTGATATCTATTAGATCATCTGTTGTATCAGATATTGTATCAAAGCTGTATATCAATGTATTATTCTTTTATTCCGCTGTGTTATTTACTTAATGATTGTTATAAGCACCGGCGAATCGGATTTGAACGGTCGAATCTATGGCATTCGAATACGATATGAAGTATGGATGTCGATTTTCGAGCGGGCAAAATTCGAACCGTTACATTTGGTATCAGAGCTAAGGGTTGAACTTTAGCTCAGGAGTGTAACACATTAAGTAACTCATTAGAGATAGGGTGAAGTAAATCCTAGAATGAGTAATCCTTAAGATATCCGTTTGAATGCCTCAGTAAATTCTCTTACTATCTACTGATAGTAAGTATGAGTGCAAGAAGAAAACGAGATAGGGGACAGGGAAATACGACTATTATTAGTCAAAACTCTGTAACAACGGTGGAAATAACTTTCTCTATCAATTTTCTTTGATTCGTTTCCAAATTCTTTTGATTGATTCATGACGGTTACAGGAAGAAGTTTCGATGCGGTGATGATCCTACGAATCGTTGTAGAAAATTATTACTTCGTACTTCATCGATTTCTTATCAGCATTTTGATTTAAACCTTAATGAATTTGGAATTAGAAATTTTAATTGAATTAAATTGATTAATAGAATATGAAGAATGATTAGAATTGTATCAATAAAATGATTTTGTTTAAAACCAAAATTTGAAATTTTATTATAATTTCTTGTATCTATTATTGATATTCTGATTTGGTGAGCCAAATGCAGAACTGATATCCAGTTTGATCTGAAAAGATATTTCTCTATCTTTCATCTATCTGTGTTGTTTTCGTGCCTGCGAATTTCGAGGACGAAATCTTTTTAAGGGGGGAAGTCTGTAACGACCCCGGATTTTTATGAATTTAAATTGATAATTTAAATGAATTTTTGAATAAAAAAATTGTAAAATTAATTATAAAGGGCAGCGAGTTTCCTCGATTCAAATAGAAATTATATTAAGTCGTATGAATTTGAAAATTTGTATATATGTGAATATATATGTATATATTGGATTTTAAATAAATTCTTAAATAAATGATTTTGAAAAATAAATAATATACTTTAGACACAAGTATAGAAATAAGTAAATAAATTGATTTAAAAAATTTATAAATGATGATAATTTGAGTTATATAAAATATATGTGTACAAAGAGAAATGTAAAACAATAATTTTTAAAGTAGAATTTATGATAAATATTTAAACTAAAAATAGAGATAAATATAAGTTAAAGTTATAACCAATAACAAAACAAATCAAACAAAATAACAAAACAAATACATAAACATGCAGGCAAATAGAAAGTAAGTATAAAAACATAAACAAACTGTACAAGTTTATAAAACAAATATAAATAAAGTAAGTAAGGCTGAAATAAAGAAGTACAAACAAAACATAACTAAAATAAGAGCAAATAAAAGTATTCAAACAAAAGAAATAACATACAAAGTAGAAACCACATATTTATAAAATTATGTAAAATATAAAACAAAAGACAAGTATCTAAAAGCAAAACACAAACAAAGCAAGCATTCATTAACATATCAGCCGAGCAAATACATGCAAGTAGAAAACAAATAAATAAAAAAATAATAAAAACAAGGCAGTAAGTGTATATTCAAAACAAGGCAGTAAGTAGATACATGCATCTTATGCATTAGGAAAATCTAGTATGTACATTATCTTATGATATGTTTTTTTAATAGTTTTCATTTGTTAAAATGAACAGAATTTTTGGCGATTTTGAACGATCGAAAACTTCTGAATCATTTAAGAAATTAAAGTTAAGTGCTTTTGTGAAAATATAAAAGATGAGTTTTCATAACTCTTGAATTGAGAAGGTAGTAAGTTAAAACAAGTTTAAATTGGTTGAACATCCTTGTTAAGTAAAATGAATTTGTTTTTTGTATATGCTCTTAGGATATAATGGAGCATGATAGGAGTATAAACTCAAATTATGGAATGTTTATAAACTTGTAGTTATGTTTTTATGTAATGGTTCATAAATAATTTTTAGTACCAAATGAGATACTATTTGTGTATATAAATGTGATTAAAAATTGGTATAATAAAGAAACCAACAAGATAAAATTCTTTAGTTGTACGTATATCATTTTACTTGCATGACTATTCTTGATCTAGGATTTGACTACATGGTTTTTACGTGATTTATACCAATCCAAACAAGGATTTTTCACTCGATTCTTGACGGCGAACACTTGCAACGGATTCTTAATATGATCCTAAGGTTTTTTATTATAGTATATGGTTTTGTTAGGGAAACAGAAGTTTATAATCAAGGAACCTGATCGGTATCCACATTAGAGAGGTTAAGTGAAGCATACTGGTTTGGAAGTGAAATTTATGCAACCGAGCAAGTGATCAGATCGAATATTGCATATAGATGATCCATGTGCATTGACAGGGTTAAACATAATATATACTATGTTTTGCCGGCTTATGGAGAGTTTATGGAATGACACTTCGAATTGTTATGAGGTCGCACGTATAATCATCTAAGTAATAACCTGAGGTTGTTGAGCATATGGCAGCTTAGTAGATTATTTATTGTCTTATGTGATGAGAGGGTTTTTGAACCTGAGCAAACCACGAGCTTTGTTAGCTAGTATTTGTTATTATTAAGTACTGATTTGTGCTTATTTCTTTTACATGTTGGTCATGTTCGAATTTCAAGGATGAAATGTTTTAAGTGAGGGAGAATGTAACGATCCGGAATTTCAAACACTTCGTATCTAAATATCTTAATTATTTAAATATTTAAATCTTCGGTTTAATACGAAAAAGATGATTTAATAACCTTATTAACCTCCTTTTTAATTAATAACTAATGATTGTAAACATATTTATGAAAAATGCTTACAAAAATAAATACTTCGAAAAAATATCGACAATGTGACTAAAAATCGTTTTGTTGATAAACAACTGTTTTCGCGATAAAAGTTGTGCAAGCCTTTTAGACTTACTTAGTATATTAATGCTTCGTTAATTAGAATGTAACGACCCAGAATTTTCGAACCCGAAAATTCCAGATAGTTAGGAAGAAAGAAGAAAGAGATATAAGAAAAAGAAGAACAGAAACACCAAACATCTCACCTTCGCAGCGGATAAAATATAATAATAAATAATAACAGTCTACAAAAGAATATTATATCTGTTGATTACATTTTAGTACATCAGAGTTTCACATATATATTGTCATTGAACATACACAATTATCATATCACAAATTTACAATAATATAACACATCGGAAATACTCTATATGTTCCTGCCATCCGGCTCGACTCCAGAGCTCCAGAACGTCCTTACCTGAAAATCTGTAATACTCGGTCTGACTCGAGCATTACATCAAAGTAACACCCGGGTTAGGCTGGAAACCAGCGTGAGTAAACCCATCTAACATGGAATACAAAGCATACAACTTATATAGAACCCAGGGTAACTCGAATCATTTACAAGTTCACAATATGTTATAGACAACACTTATTCCACACAAAAGTTTTCTAATTACCGAATTCAAATTAATAGTCTGATTCACTTAAATCATTTCATTTCAGCCAATAGATTCCACATATCAATTTATAAAAATTCAAAGTGGTTTCGGGTATCTATTAATACCCGACTTCGGTCTCTTCGAATTTAATACCATTTAATCCCAAATCATTCAAGTGAAACACAATTCAAATTTCAAATACAGGGTGTCACCTATACACATTAACATCACCGATAGATAACCACATTATTTTAGTTTAAACCAACATATCATATAACATAGCATCACAAATACATATCTGAGATATCAATCAAATCTGAAGCATAATATTATTTAATCATTCATAAGCAAGATTAATTAATCACTCCATCTCTAACTAATTTAAAATAAATTAAATTAATCAGTATAAATCCTGCTTACTTTAACCATTAACTAATTACAAACCAATTATCAATCCTCCTCTAGTTATCCATCTTAATTAATCATCCTTGATTAATTATTCTCTAATTACATTAAGTAATTAGCCTTTAATTGATTACACAAATTAATTATTCTTAATCATTTACAGTAATTAACTTTTAATTACTTTCACTAACTAATTAACTAACATTAATTACATTAATACTCAATTAATGACATTATTAAATATTCTATAAACACTTATTATTGATTAATTATTCTTCAATTAATTGCATAAATTAAACCTTAATTGCTATCATCAATACATTAATTAATAATTCCCAAATTACCACTTTATTAATTACATTCAATAATTATTCATTAATCACTGATTACATCAAGTAACAATTTCATCATGTGATTACATTAATTAATTAATCTAATTAATTGTTTTTAACCAATTACATTAATCAATTTTCTTTAATTATTAAGTAATTATACCTTAATTACTTTTACTTATAAGATTTACATTCTATTAAGATAAACCATTTATCTTAATTAAATTCTTAACATTTATATTTCTTAAGTGGATGCTTCGGAAAAATTAATTACTCTTCCTTTTCCCACAATTTAATTCAATTCCCACAATTTTAACATAATCATTTAACTTTTGGTTTAAAACTTGAAACTTTTTTATACAATTACTTTACTTTAAATCAGGTACATGTCTTTATATAAAAATTTCAATCAAATAATGCATCTTGAAATTGTATTGGGATTGCAAGTTGAGAATTGAACAGTTCACCTAAGACTAAACAAGCCAACACCGAAACTTACCCGAACAAACTCGAAATTGCCCCTGCGTTTACTTCCAGTTGCCCATGAAAACACTCGAAATATAACCCAGCTACACTTTCTTCCCCAAATTAAAAACCCAGTCACACCGATGTGCACGTGTACAATCCCCTTAATCGCCTCTGAACGACGCCGCAAACTTCATCACATCGGCGATGACATCCACATGCGACCCATACACCCAGAAATCACCAAATCCCCTCAACTCGAAATCGAGTCACCTGAGTGAACCCAGGTACTAAACTGATCGTCAAACTCACCGTAGCGCTACCATAAACCACCGTTCGTCATGAAATTCTGGCCAAGACTTCTTCATGACCCATACCACCGATCCTCTCCGTGGACAAGATCCCGATCATCAATCGACGTTCCAAATCTAGCTAGAACTCAGCTCAGTCACAAAGCCACCTAAACCCTACATCCTCTCCTACCCACCGCCACGGCATTCGATAAAACACATCACTAATTTTCCCGAGACCGTCATTCTCTCATCTCCCTCTGACCATAGACTCGACCATTACCATGTCGCCTGTCGCCGGAATTTAATCGAAATACCTTTTGTGTTTAACCTAAAATTTCTCGATATTAAACTACTTACAATCCTATATTAATAATCATGATTTCATATCACTAATTCAATTATACAATCAAGCCTTGAAAAATAAGTAATAGAAGTTTGACTTGAATTGATTTTTGTTTCTTTTTTTTTGTTGTTTAATTTATATTTCCTGTTTAATCACCTACAAATTATACCTTTAAAAATTTTTAAAACAAGATTTGGTTAATACAACTAGATTCTGTTAATGATCATGATCTGTAAGACATTGAAGCAAAGGAAATGTTTCTTTTTGAATTGAATTTTGAGATTGTAAACCAATAACAGAGGCTATGCAATATATTTATACAGACATGCTGTAGATCATTAGCAATTTCATATAATTTCCAGGAAAATACTTTTATACATCTAATCAAACCATATTTCTATCTTTACCTATCATTTTACAAGTAATCGTGGAGGATCATGTGACGCCCCACCTCCATACCCATGCTATCCAAGGACACTACAGGATAATGCCGTCAACTAGCACGGAGAATAAGGCTGTTGAGGAGCGACCATCCGTGCAATTGCTTTGTGCGAGCACTGCTATGTCGGATAGTATAACATGCATTTGATTTCGAGAGGAAATCCGACACACCGATACAAACTCAAAGCTACTACACAGTGGCTATAATAATCTTCGGAAACAAATATAGAGATAAGCATAACACAAATCAGTCATAGATAATTCATATCACAAAGGCGGAAGAAGATATGAATATATAACAAACACATGGAAGTGTATATCAGAGTAGTGGTCAAAAAGATCAACAATAATACAAAAGAATAGCAACACATGATATACAAAAGAATACAACTATGAGTCCATATCTCAAGTGTATACTACAAAATAAACTACTAATCTAAGTAGTTACCCAAAATTCAGAGAAATCACTCCCAAGTGAGAAGTCAAGCTGAAGCACTTGTAACATCTCGGTCTGACCCGAGTATTATTTAATAAGAAAATAATAAACGGATCAGTCTAACTATAAATATCAGATGAAGCGATATAGAATAAGAGGTACGACTAAACACATAATAATCACAACGCCAAGCTGTGATATATATAAATAATTGAAAATCAACAAGAGATTAATCAATATCACAAAAATCTACTCAAGAATCAAAAGGAATGTCATACTCTTTAGTTCTTTCACCAAACCATAAATATTGACGATTATATCAATATCAATCACAAAAGTCAATGACACACAAATTCACCAATGCACAAATATTGATAAAACTTATCAATGAAAATCACTAAAATTGGTGAAGCATAAATTCCAGAATTCAACACACGAAATCCAGAAATCACAAAAAGGAGGGAAGGCCTATCACACGAACGGGAGCATAAAAACTCACAAACATATGTATCACACGAACGAGACGCTATCTCATGGTAGCTAGCCATTAATTTTTGACACACGAATGGCCCGAAGACCATGGGGAGCTACCCCACAAAGAAATGAGACGAAGCTCAATAGAATGAGTTACAGTCCTCCACATGGACAAAGAGACATCGTCCAATTGCTAGTCTAAACCAAAAAAATGATCGTCATGATCGTCAAGAAATGTCAATTACAGTAAGCTAGTAAATATATGAGCATAGCTTCATGTCCCATAACCATTAGCTTAACTTAAATATTTACGAACAAATTGTAGATCTCCACTAGAAAATTGTCACAAGAGTTTCAATCGAACAAGTCCAAGGATTAACCGACGTAGTAAACGCAGGCGTTTCATACCACTCATTTTACTAAGCCGTTTAATTAGATTTCTCGTACGAGTGAGGTAAAGGCTTGTATATACTAATAGATAGGAAAACGGTTTAAGAAACGAGCTTTGTAATAAAATAGTGTTGAAATCGTTTTGATGAAAGAATTTTGATGTTTACTACTAGTATTCAAACCTTTATATTTTTAAAGTGACAAATCACAAAGAAGATTGTAGGAACAATCAATCACTAAAATTCACATTCGAAGACGTGAATAAAATCCAAAGAAACCGATAAAGAATCCATCGAAATGGATATTCAAAAATCCCTAAAAAGGAGTCATCAAAGTCATAATAAATGATAACAACAAATAGGATCATCACGAATCGATTTAAATTGGAATTCTTAAACAAAAAGGAAAGTAGGCAAAACACTACAGTTTCAGACGTCTGAAACAAATGGTTCAGACGTCTGAATCTGGAAAAATTAAAAATTTCCAGAACGTGATTCAGACGTCTGAACCAAATGTTTCAGACGTCTGAAATAGGCGTTTTTAGCCTATTTTCTTTCTGTTTGAAAATGAGCCAATTCAGACATCTGAAATCCCAGATTCAGACGTCTGAAACTGGAATTTTGAGGATTTCCCGAACCTCGACCAAAAATGGCCGAACGAATATCGGAAACGATCGAACGAGCAAATGACGACTAAGGATTTACGCCACGCGACAACCCAGCCTTAACGGTTCTTCGATACGCCTCAAATATCAATGTCCAAATGTCCATAATAGGATTTTCATAGATTTTGATTTCAAAACACCAAAAATTGGAATATACACAAAATCAATCCAAACCAAAATCAATTGCACAAGAATAAGTGTTAGGAATCATACCTAACAATCGAAGATAATTATAGACAAAGATGTGAGACAAAAATCTCACCTTTGAAACCAAACAAATGAAGATGAAGCTTGAAAGCAAAGGAGAATCAACCACTCTTCAAATCCAACTCAAGAAGCTTGATTCCAAGCTTAAAAGAAGAACATTCCCAAAATTAGGTTTAGGAATTTTTGAAATTGATTAAGAGAATGAGTTGGAGAAGATGAAGAGAAACTTACCAAAGGGTTCTCTTGAATTTGGAGCTAGAAGTTTGATTTGCTAAGGAAGACTAGGGTTTTGGAGTTTTAATTTCCCATCTCTCCCACCATTGATGCTTTAGAACTGAAAAGAGGAGGAAGTGAGAGTGAACGGGGGGAGTGGTTCAGATTTGAGTATAAGTTAAACATAGGGCTGAACCCAAATCTAAAGTGAAAAGGTAGCAAAACTTGTCTAACTCCAAACATATCAAAGTTTACACTTAAAAAGATCGCAAACGGCGTTTTGAACTCAATGGGAGTGGTCCCGAGTCCTAATTCGACCGTATGCAAAAAGTAGCTTTTCGGACTAACTTCCGAGGAATGATGAAATATTTGAATGAAATATTTAAATACACAATCGATAAATATGCGGGTTGTTACAGACTCCCCTCCTTAAAGAAATTGTGTCCTCACAATATTTAAGAAGAAAATATAAAGTAACAACCATAAAAGCATATTCAACACAAAAGAAATTTGAAATAAAAGGTTCACCTTAAAGAGCACAGGAAAGCAAGTCCGGATGTGATCGCTCGATGAACTCTCTAGATTCCCAAGAACAATCCTTAGGATTTGAAGACCATTGAACTTTCACAAGCGGAACATCGTTATTTCAAAGTCGTTTTACTTCCGAAGCAATAATACGAACAGGATGCTGCTCATAAATTAAATTAGGCAAAACTTCAATCTCTTCCACAACACCGGGCTCAAGAATAGAATCGGAATCTCGAAGACATTTCCGTAATTGAGAAACGTGAAACACGTCATGCATGGCAGAAAACTGAGCCGGTAAAGAAAGGCGATAAGCCATGGAACCAATACGTTCAGTGATAGGAAATGGCCTAATATATCGAGGCGCTAACTTTCCCGATCGACTGAAACGTACAACACCTTTCATAGGTGAAACACGAATGAACACAAGATCTCCCACAGAAAATTCAAATTTCCTTCTTCGATTATCGGTATAGGATTTTTTCTACTCTGGGATTCTTTCATCATATGTCGAATAAGTTCAACCTTTTCTGTGGAATCACGAATAAAATCTGGACCTAAAACCAGCTTCTCACCGGCCTCAAGCCAACAAGAAGGAGATCGACATGGCCATCCATAGAGTGCCTCAAAAGGTGCCATACCAATACTAGATTGGAAGCTATTATTATAGGAAAATTCAACAAGTGAAATATGATCTTTCCAACTTCCACCAAAATCAAGAACACAAGCACGAAGAAGATCTTCAAGAGTTTGGTTCACATGCTCGGTTTGTCCATCGGACTGAGGATGATAAGCGGTGCTAAAATTAAGCTTCGTTCCTAAAGCTTTTGAAAGACTCTTCCAAAATCCACTAGTAAACAATGGATCACGATCACTAACAATAGAAGTAGGAACTCCATGCAATTTAACAATTTCTTTAATAAAAAGTTTGGCCAAAAGAGGAACGGTTCGGTTAGACCAAACGGGAATAAAATAGGCGGATTTAGTAAGCCTATCAACGATCACCCATAAGCTATCATGACCCGAACGAGAACGGGGAAGGCCATCTATAAAATCCATGGAAATTTGATCCCACTTCCAGATTAGAATTTCTAAAGGTTGCAATAACCCACTGGGCCTTTGATGTTCGGCCTTAACAAGTTGGCAAGTCATGTAACGCTTAACAAAGTTAGCAATATCTGATTTCATTCCCTCCCAATAATAAAGCCGCTTCATATCCGTGTACATTTTACTACTACCGAGATGAATGGTAAATTTAGAATGATGGGAATCTTCTAAAATATCTTTACGAAGATCACTAATATTTGGCACGATAAGTCTACCAAATTTCCGAATGCCGCCACGAGAATCGATATCAAAGTCTTTCAAACCTTCAATATCAATTTATCCTTAATATTTCGGCCAAGAAGAGCCAATTCAGGATCTAGCCCTTGAGCTTCAAGAATGCGGTCTAAAAGAGAAGGATGAGCCTCGAGGCTACATAAAACAAGAGATGAACATAAATCGGATACGCGCTCTCGAATCTCACAAGTGGATAAGATCTCGAGATCGTTCCATTCAGATATCATCATAGAAACAATAGCTTGTTGTTTACGGCTAAGAGCATCGGCGACACGATTACCCTTACTGGGTGTATAAAGAATATCAAGATCATAGGGAGCAAGGAACTCGAGCCAACGTTGTTGACGCAAATTAAGTTCTTTTTGAGAAAATAAATACTTCAAGGACTTATGATCCGTGTAAGGAATAAATTTTTCTCCTAAGAGATAATGACGCCAAATTCAAAGGGCGAAAACAATAGCCGCGAGCTCTAAATCATGAGTGGCATATCTAGTCTCAGCAGGCTTCAATTGCCTAGAAGCATAAGCAATAACACGTTCTCTTTGCATAAGAACCGCACCCAAAACAACGCGTCTAGCATCAGTATAAACAACGAAATCTTGATTCCCCTCGGGAATAACAAAAATAGGAGCATCAGAAAGAAGTTCCTTCAGTTTCTGAAAAGAAGTTTCACATTTGCCCGACCAAAAGTATTTAATACCTTTCTTCATTAAGCTAGTGAGAGGCACGGAAATCTTAGAAAAGTCTTTGATAAAACGGTGGTAATAACCCGCCAATCCAAGAAAACTACGAATCTCCATCACACTCTCCGGTCTCTTCCAATCTTGAATCGCTTCAATCTTTGAAGGATCCACGGAAATTCCGGATTCGGAAATAATATGACCGAGAAACTTCACACGAGATTGCCAAAAAGGCATTTAGAAAATTTTGCTTTTAATTGATTACTCCTAAGAGTTTCCAACACAATCCGAAGATGCTTCTTATGTTCCTCATCGGTTCTTGAATACACAAGAATATCATCAATAAAGATGAGGACAAACTGGTCGAGGAAGTCTTTGAAAACTCGATTCACAAGGTCAATGAAATAAGCCGGAGCATTCGTTAAACCAAATGGCATAACAAGCCATTCATAAGATCCATATCGAGTACGGAACGATGTCAAAGGAATGCTATCCTCTGTAATACGAAGCTGATGAAAACCGGTTGCCAAGTCCAATTGTGAAAAGACTCTAGCACCACTAAGTTGATCGAATAGGTCATCAGTCCGAGGTAAAGGATATTTATTTTTAATAGTAAGATCATTAAGCTTGCGGTAGTCAACGCAAAGCCTAAGCATACCATCGGATTTCTTCACAAAAATAGCCGAAGCTCCCAAAGGCGAGGAACTAGAGCGAATAAATTGCTTTGTCTCCAATTCGGATAATTGTTTACGCATCTCCTCATTTTCCTTATTATACATGCGATAAGGAGGACGAGTAATAGGTTGAGCTCCAGGGATAAGATTAATTCTGAACTCAATTGCTCGCTTAGGCGGTAATCCTAAAACGGGCTCAAATATGTCGAAAAATTCACGAACAATGTGAATAAGAGAAATAATATCTTCCTCATCATCATTATCATCATCACGAGGATTTAAAGAATATAAAGATGCAGTCAAAGAGGAATCCGAATCTTTAAGAATAATAGAAATCTGCTTAACATATTGAGGATGTCGAAGATGAATAGTCCGCTCGGGACATAGGATATGAGCTTCATAATGGTTAAGCCAATCCATTACCAAAATCATTCCAAAGCCTAAATAACGCATGACATGCAAATCGGCTCGGAAAGAAAAATCACCCAAAATAATCTCGACATCATTACACAACAAACTGATTGCTGCGAACCCACCAACCGGATTCGCAATTCTCAAAGAAGTCACTAAAGCAACAACACTTAAAGAAAAAGTATCAACGAGTTCTTTCGAAATAAAAGAATGGGATGCTCCCGTATCAAAAAGAACTCAAATAAGCTGATCACGAAATATAATAATACCATCAAGGATAGAATGAGAAATACCTTGACCACGAGATGTGTTGCCAGGGGCTTGAGCAACATTAAGCTTTCCCTCCTTCCTATTTTGAAGTTTGGGACAAGAAGATAAATAATGATACGGGCTTTTGCAATAGCGACAAGTAAGAGGTTTTGAACACTTGTTCGCAAAATGGTCTCTGGAACCACAGTTAAAGCATTTCCCTACAGTAGCGGAAAAGGTCTTTGCAGCAGGAGTCGCTTGCTTCCCTTTCTTATTGGGATAAGGACCTTTGAATTTGTTTAGCCTCTTCTTGTTGTTGAAGTTTGGTTTGGAACCCACCACTTCAACATCACTTTCCTTATCCGCCTCTTCAAGACGAAGAGCGATATCAATGAGTTGGTCGAAGGGAACTTCTAATTTTAGAAGTAATGGCTTCTTGAGATTTTTGTTTAAGCCATAGACAAACCTTTGGTTCTTCTTCAATGGGGTGTTGATGTATTCAACCCCATATTTGGAAAGTGACTCGAAGGATGCAACATAATCAGTCATGGAGGCTTCACCTTGAACAAGGTCAATAAAACGGCGAGCTAAAGTCACCTTCTCAGCTACTGGCACGAATTTTAACTCGAAGCGCTCTAAGAATTTCTCCCAAGTGAGATCCGCTTCATTTATTTAAGAAATCAGAAGCTCGTACTAGTCTAATGCTCTTTCTTAGAGCATACTAGAAGCCACCTGAACTCGATAAAGATCGATGAGGTTCATGCGAGAAAAGATTCGATCGCATGTCCCTAACCAAGCCTGTACTTCAACAATAGTTTCAGAACCTTTAAATGGCTTCCCACCCAGGTTGGTGTAATCATTGCACAAATGTGCAAACCCAGATTTAGGGTGAGTAGGTTCCGGATTAGAGCCAGCTGCTTGAGCATTCGTGACAAGGTCAAGAAGTTGCTGGGTAGTCATAAAAACTCCATCCTGGGGAGTAGCACTAGATTGACCGGCGCTGGGACGGCCAGGTCTAACCATTTCTCTTCCTTTAGAAAGAAATAAAAAAGAAGAAAAAGGTTATTCATCAAATGAATATCAAGCAATCTTGATAGATAAAACAAGGAATCATAAAGAAAATAGGATGAATCGGTACGAAGACTCGAATTAAATCCTAAAGTACGACTCCTAAGCTTGACTTAGGACGATGATCCTTGCTAAGTTATTCTACATTGTTCCGAAGTTTGGCTCTGATACCAAGCTGTGACGCCCCACCTCTATACCCACGCTAGCCAAGGACACTACGGGGTAATGTCGTCAACTAGCACGAAGAATAAGGCTGTTGAGGAGCGACCATCCGTGTAATTGCTTTGTGCGAGCACCGCTATGTCGGATAGTATAACATGCATTTGATTTCGAGAGGAAATCCGACACACCGATACAAACTCAAAGCTACTACACAATGGCTATAATAATCTTCGGAAACAAATATAGAAATGAGCATAACACAAATCAGTCATAGATAACTCATATCACAAAGGCGGAAGAAGATATGAATATATAACAAACACATGGAAGTGTATATCAGAGTAGTGGTCAAAAAGATCCACAATAATACAAAAGAATAGCAACACGTGCTATACAAAAGAATACAACTATGAGTCCATATCTCAAGTGTATACTACAAAATAAACTACTAATCTAAGTAGTTAGCCAAAAGTCAGAGAAATCACTCCCAAGTGAGAAGTCAAGCTGAAGCACCTGTAACATCTCGGTCTGACCCGAGTATTATTTAATAAGAAAATAATAAACGAATCAGTCTAACTATAAATATCAGATGAAGCGATATAGAATAACAGGTACGACTAAGCACATAATAATCACAACGCCAAGCTGTAATATATATAAGTAATTGAAAATCAACAAGAGATTAATCAATATCACAAAAATCTACTCAAGAATCAAAAGGAATGTCATACTCTTTATTTCGTTCACCAAACCATAAATATTGACGATTATATCAATATCAATCACAAAAGTCAATGACACACAAATTCACCAATGCACAAATATTGATAAAACTTATCAATGAAAATCACTAAAATTGGTGAAGCATAAATTCCAGAATTCAACACACGAAATCTAGAAATCACAAAAATGGGGGGAGGCCTATCACATGAACGGGAGCATAAAAACTCACCAACATATGTATCACACGAACGAGACGCTATCTCATGGTAGCTAGCCATTAATTTTTGACACACGAATGGCCCGAAGACCATGGGGAGCTACCCCACAAAGAAATGAGACGAAGCTCAATAGAATGAGTTACAGTCCTCCACGTGGACAAAGAGACATCGCCCAATTGCTAGTCTAAACCACAAAATGATCATCATGGTCATCAAGAAGTGTCAATTACAGTAAGCTAGTAAATATGAGCTTAGCTTCATGTCCCATAACCACTAGCTTAACTTAAATATTTACGAAAAAATTGTAGATCTCCACTAGAAAATTGTCACAAGAGTTTTAATCGAACAAATCCGAGGATTAACCGACGAAGTAAACGCAAGCGTTTCATACCACACTTTTTACTAAGCCGTTTAATTTGATTTCTCATACGAGTGAGGTAAAGGCTTGTATATACTAATAGATTGGAAAACGGTTTAAGAAACGAGATTTGTAATAAAATAGTGTTGAAATCGTTTTGATGAAAGAATTTGTATATTTACTACTAGTATTGAAACCTTTATATTTTTAAAGTGACAAATCACAAAGAAGATTGTAGAAACAATCAATCACTAAAATTCACATTCGAAGACATGAATAAAATCCAAAGAAACCGATAAAGAATCCGTCGAAATGGATATTCAAAAATCCCTAAAAAGGAGTCATCAAAGTCATAATAAATGATAACAACAAATAGGATCATCACGAATCGATTTAAATTGGAATTCTTAAACAAAAAGGCAAGCAGGCAAAACACTACAGTTTCAGACGTCTGAAGCAAGTTGTTCAGACGTTTGAATCTGGAAAAATTAAAATTTTTGAGAACGTGATTCAGAAGTCCGAACCAAATGTTTCAGACGTCTGAAATAGGCATTTTTAGCCTATTTTCTTTCTGTTTGAAAATGAGCCAATTCAGACGTCTGAAATCCCAGATTCAGACGTCTGAAACTGGAATTTTGAGGATTTCCTGAACCTCGACCAAAAATGGCTGAACGAATATCGAAAATGATCGAACGAGCAAATGAGGACTAAGGATTTACGCCACGCGACAACCCAGCTTTAACGGCTCTTCGATACGCCACAAATATCAATGTCCAAATATCCATAATAGGATTTTCATAGATTTTGATTTCAAAACACCAAAAATTGGAATATACACCAAATCAATCAAACCAAAATCAATTGCACAAGAATAAGTGTTAGGAATTCATACCTAACAATCAAAGATAATTATAGACAAAGATGTGAGATAAAAATCTCACCTTTGAACCCAAACAAATGAAGATGAAGCTTGAAAGCAAAGGAGAATCAACCACTCTTCAAATCTAACTAAAGAAGCGTGATTCTAAGCTTAAAAGAAGAACATTCCCAAAATTAGGTTTAGGAATTTCTGAAATTGATTAAGAGAATGAGTTGGAGAAGATGAAGAGAAACTTACCAATGGGTTCTCTTGAATTTGGAGCTAGAAGTTGGATTTGCTAAGGAAGACTAGGGTTGTGGAGTTTTAATTTCCCATCTCTCCCACCATTGATGCTTTAGAACTGAAAAGAGGAGGAAGTGAGAGTGAATGGGGGGAGTGGTTCAGATTTGAGTATAAGTTAAACATAGGGCTGAACCCAAACCCAAACCCAAAGTGAAAAAGTAGCAAAACTTGACTAACTCCAAACATATCAAAGTTTACACTTAAAAAGATCGCAAACGGCGTTTTGAACTCAATGGGAGTGGTCCCGAGTCCTAATTCGACCGTATGCAAAAAGTAGCTTTTCGGACTAACTTCCGAGGAACGATGAAATATTTAAATGAAATATTTAAATACACAATCGATAAATATGCGGGTTGTTACAGATCAAATCCTAATTAGTTCAAATTTTACTTACTGGTTTCAGCTTTGAACAGAGACTCCCTTTTCTTCTTCTTTTATTTCCCAGACACGCATATAAATATTAACACACATATATAAACTTAAAATCATTTTATGCACAACATCATCAATTTGTACTTTAAAGATCATCGCACTGCTAGAGCAAGTATAACAGATTTTTTTCAAGTTTACTCACCTGTTACAGGAAACAGAGCACAAGCTTTGAGTTTAAATCTGGAATTTGAAGAAGAACTTGAAAACTTGATTTTGTAGACTCGAATTGCTTGAAATGTTTGATTTAAAAACTTGAGTGCTGAAGAAAGCTGTTTTGATTTGAAACTGGAATGCTTATTATTGTTGTTTGTAGTGGAGATGACCACATTTGGAACAGAAAATGAAATCTGCTTGGTTTCAGGTTGAAAAAAAATGTAGACTTTATTTTGACATTGAAAATGAATTACAAGCTATTGATTTTTGATTTCTGGTTTGAAGAAGTGTTTGATCACTAATTTTTTTTGAGAAATTTACAGGCTAAAGTTTCTTAGTTTGAACTTGGGAAAGAAAAAAAATTGAAGAGAAGAAAACATATGTTTATAGAGGTTAATTTGTGATTTAAAAAAAAAACAAAAGAAAAATGAAAATTAAAAGGTACACTTGTTAAAACATCTTAACATTTGTCATAATTCTTGTTTATTAGTTAACACTTGTTACAAATGTTTTTATTTAATTAAACTTGTCGTTTAAGTAATTAATATTTATTTTAAATGTTAATAAAAACTCTTACTTAATTTATAACTTCTTATCTAAAAATATATATATCTAAATTACTTTAAAGAAAATATAATAAAAACAAATTATATACAAATAAAAGCTTATTCATATATTCTAAATTCCAAAACATTTTAAAATATCTTTCTTATGAATTTCAATTTAAAATCCAATTTCAAATTCAAATTTAAAAATCCAATTTAAAATCAATTCAACAATACTTATATATTTTAAACAAACCTAAATTCAAATTATAATTAATAATTCTATTTAAAAATTTATTTATCTATATTTAAAAATAGTCCATTACCATTATTGTTTGAAAATAACTATTTTTATCAATTTAAAATAATTTATAAAGGGAATTATTACATTTAATTTTGCTTGAAATTTTCCAGGATATCACATTCCTTTCCCCCTAGAATCTTTTCGTCCTCGAAAAGGGACGAAGCCAAAATTTATTCAATATTTAAAATCGAATAAATTTTCTTTGATCATTTTTAAAATACTTTAAAGATCTATAAAATATTACTAAAATAGTTTTTATACAAATACTTTTATAACTCGATATTTCAACAAGTACATCCTCATTCTCATAGAAATTCGGTCATACGTTGATCAGGCGTACGATTGAAAATCTATAAGCGCTTGGCAGACCCGTTTCAACATCCGGTGAAAATACTTTGAAAAAATAATTTTATTGAAAATATAAAAAACAGTTTTTGAAAATAGAGGAATATCTTTGTTGAGAATACTCTGGAAATCATCACTCCCATCCATGGTCGTAGTTACAAACTAGGGTTACGTTGCCATCGCAGCAAAAGTCCATGTAACTGTAGGCACTCCGTGCCCCTTGATTACGCCATGGAACCCACAACAGATCGCAGTTACATTCCAGGGTTACGTTGCCATCGCAGAAAAAGTCCATGTAACTATTGGCTCTCAGCGGCAAATGCGATTTTCGCTGTCAAAATGAAACTTCTCCACTCCTACATAGGTCGCAGTCTACCGATATAAAATCAAACGCAGATTGTTGGCTCTCAACGGCACACACGACTTTCGCTATGTTACCATAGGTCGCAGTTACATCCTGGGTTACGTTGCCATCGCAGCAAAAGTCCATGTAACCGTTGGCTCTCAGCGGCACACACGACTTTCGCTATGGTATACTCTACTCATAATCCTCAGGAACTAGTTTTGTCCGGACTCCTCACAGGATCAACTTTAGAACCCCCCTCCCCTTGGGGATCAAGGCAGCACCACCCGGTGGCACTCTTGAGAAGTTCATTTCAAGGGAGCGCCTTTTTCTCCAGAGCCATCATCAAAACACTTTATACTATACACATATAGTATCTTTCAAATCATACACCTAGTATGATCTCATACAAAGCTCCTCTACACAAAATCGATTATCTCAAAATCAATAATTCTCAAACTAGGCTTTCCAAATTCAATATTGATTTTGCCCAAAATTCAGAAGCCTTTCCAAACCCAAAGGTCCCGAAACCTTTTTCCAAAATCCTCATAAGATCCTTTATATATATATATATATATATATATATATATATATATATATAATTTTATAAACTTTGGATCATTTCAAACTTGTATAAAACTCCTTTTATACTTCAAAAACTTTCAAAATCCTTTCCTTCTGGCAATAGATTCAACAAAGGAAGATTTATCTTATATTACAAAGATATATAACTTTGTTTATTCAAAATCAATAGTCAAATTTGATTACTCTTTCCAATATCAATTCCATTCAAATCCGTACGATGTACACATATCATCCGTACGCTATACCAATCTGATCGCTCGCTCGAACACACAATTTCACTTCCGAACTAGTATCGTCCACCTGACTTCCTAGTGCGGACACAAATCTAGTTTCTTGATCCGAAACCGTCATTCTCCTTGCATAGCTATAACCATGATAGAGAACATCCAAAACCAATCAACAATCCATATTCAGGTTCGCCGTCGAAAATCGAGTGAAAAATCCCAACTTGGATCGATAAACTATCTCAAAATTCTGTGCTCGAATCTGGATCAAATCACTATATGAATAGAATAACATACGTACATCCTACGTATTTAACTTCATTGATTATTAGCCAAATCAATTTCCTTTCCATTCACATTCACTTAAATTTTCATTCACTTATTCACAATCGCTCCAATCCCATTTGGATTATCACCTCTATTCTTATCTCAATTGGGTATTCAATCATAAACAGTTTAAACTCTGTCCAGTTTAAATTTAGGAAGTAGCTTGAAAAGTTAAAAATAGATAAGTAATTGAAAAATAATTATTAGTTTGTAAAATAGCTACAAAGTAGTAAAGTAATTGTAAAATAGTTGGAAAATAGTCAAATAGTTATAGGATTTTTTTTATAATTGCAAAATAGCTATAAAGTAGTAATTAGTTATAAAGTAGTTGGAAAACAGTAATTAGTTTATAAAACAGTTGAAAAATTGTAAATAGTTCCAAAAATAATTGTAAAATAAGTATAAATTAATTTGACTTTAAAAAAACGGTTGTATATATTAAATAACTTGGAAAAATAAGTTTATATTAAAACAATTTATATTGAAAGTAGTCCAGAGTCAAAACTGTGCACTTTCCATTAATTCAATTAAATCTCCACTTCCATTTTAATTGACTCAATTCTAACTTGAATAACTTCAATTCCTATTGAAATTTATTTAACCCCAATTCAAGTTGAATCAACCTCAGTTTCTTTCCAAATTTAACCTTATTCAACTTTGATCTCAAATTCTACTAATTCAAATAAATTTCAATTGAACTAGTTCCAATTTCAATTCATTTCAACTCCAGTTTGAATTAATCCGAATTTCAAATTCCATTTCCAAATCAAGTTGAATTATTCTTGACTTCCTCCCAAATTCAATTCAAATTCCATTTGAATTTAAAACTATTCAACTTTAATTACAATTCCAAATTATTCAAATCAATTTGGACTAATTTCAATTTGAACCCACTTTAATTTCAAATCGTTTCAAACCAATCCATTTCAAATTTTCCATTTGAATTTTATACTTATACATCTTCAATCACAATTTCAATTATTTCAAATCAAATTTAATTTGAACTAATTCAATTCAAATTTCAAATTTAAACCATCCCGAATTATATAAATTCGAGTTAAATTTTCAAATGTTGATTTAAATCCTTTAAATCAAATTAACGTATATCTTTAATCCATTTAATTCTGAATCCAAATTCCATTTTTAACTTATTTCAAAGTTCAAATAATAAATTTAAATTCTTTTTTTAAAAAACTAAATCTTTGAAATTCATTTTTGAAACCAAATTTCAGTTTTGAAACCAAACCTTTGAAGTTTTATCTTAAACTTCAAAATTTAGGTCCAAAATGATTCCATGTTATCTTAATAATGGATATATTACCCCACCCCATTTCTTTATTCATTTTAAACAAATCCAGCTTAAGATTATTAATAACAATAAGATGGTATCATTCAAATTACTTTAAAACATCCATCCATTCCCATTTTCCAGATCTCAAACCGATTTTGAGATCACACAAACTCCCAATTCAAATTAACCATTTAACTTCCCAAGTTAAATCTTAATTTCACCTTGAAATTTCCAAATCAGGTTGATCATTCAAACTTATTTAACTTCTTCCAAGTTAAATTCAATTTACCTAATCCAGACAAATTTACACAATTTGAATTCCCATTCAAATTTTAAACTTCAGATTAATATCCTTCCCACTTAAGTTTAATTCTTACTTCACTTTGATATTCCAAGGAAAATTAAAAAATCAACCTTAGGGTTTATTTCATATTTATTTCCTTTATACCAGGTTACTTTTAAATTTTAAACCACCTTTGGTTTTAAATTCAAAAATTTCTTTTAAGATTTTCAAACGACTCTTGTTTAATCAAGTTCTATCATTCAAATAATATTAAATAACATTATTTCTTATTTCTTCATTACTTTGAAACAATTTCCAAATTCCGGACCCAGATTTAAAAATCCACAATTCAGATCAACTTTAGTTCCAATTTATAAGTCATACTTACCCAAATGTTGTTCTTCTTTAAAACATTTCATTTTGCTCACTCATTAATTATTAAACACAACTATCATTAAGGATAATAACCAAGATTATCATATCTAAAACCATTCATTATCATCTTATTCTGAAACACTTCTCCAATTTAAGATTTCAATTTCAATTTGAATCCATTTCAAACTTATCTTTATTTAATTTCAGTTTGGTTGTATTTCTATTACCACTTAATTTAATCCCAATTCAAGATTTCAATTTGGTCGTATTATATTACTTCTTAATTTAATTCCAAAAATTTAACAACCAATTACCATAATATTTATTAGAAAGAAATATTTCTTTATATATCAAAATATATTCTTATATAAAATCAGTTAAAATTTTTATATAAGAAAATAACAAGTACGCTCTCATACACACACACACACACTCAACTCATTCTAGGGTACCATTGGCCCTATCCTTAATGAGTAATCCCACCAGAGCCAAGGTTCTCGTTTAACCTGGCTCTGATACCAACTGTAACGACCCGGAATTTTCGAACCCGAAAATTCCAAATAGTTAGGAAGAAAGAAGAAAGAGATAGAAGAAAAAGAAGAACAGAAACACCAAACATCTCACCTTCGCAGCGGATAAATTATAATAATAAATAATAACAGTCTACAAAAGAATATTATATCTGTCGACTACATTTTAATACATCAGAGTTTCATATGTATACAGTCACCGAATATACACAATTATCATATCACAGATTTACAATAATATAACACATCGAAAATACTCTATACGTTCCTTCCATCCGGCTCGACTCCTGAGCTCCAGAACATCCTTACCTGAAAATCTATAATACTCGGTCTGACCCGAGCATTACATCAAAGTAACACCCCGGTCAGGCTGGAAACCAGCATGAGTAAACCCATCTAACATGGAATACAAAGCATACAACTTATATAGAACCCGGGGTAACTCGAATCAATTTACAAGTTCACAATATGTTATAGACAACACTTATTCCACACAAAAGTTTTCTAATTACCGAATTCAAATTGATAGTCCGATTCACTTAAATCATTTCATTCCAGCCAATAGATTCCACATATCAATTTATAAAAATTCAAAGTGATTTTGGGTATCTACTAATACCTGACTCCGGTCTCTTCGAATTCAATACCATTTTATCCCAAATCATTCAAGTGAAACACAATTCAAATTTCAAATACAGGGTGTCACCTATACACATTAACATCACCGATAGATAACCACATTATCTTAGTTTAAACCAACATATCATATCACATAGCATCACAAAGACATCTGAGATATTAGTCAAATCTAAAGCATAATATTATTTAATCATTCACAAGCAAGATTAATTAATCACTCCATCTCTAACTAATTTAAAATAAATTAAATTAATCGGCATAAATCCTTCTTACTTTAATCATTAACTAATTACAAACCAATTAATCAATAATCCTCTAGTTATCCATCTTAATTAATCATCCTTGATTGATTATTCTCTAATTACATTAAGTAATTAGCCTTTAATTGATTACACAAATTAATTATTCTTAATCATTTACAGTAATTAACTTTTAATTACTTTCACTAACTAATTAACTAACATTAATTACACTAATACTCAATTAATGACATTATTAAATATTCTATAAACACTTATTATTGATTAATTATTCTTCAATTAATTACACAAATTAAACCTTTATTGCTATCATCAATGCATTAATTGATAATCCCCAAATTACCTCTTTATTAATTACATTCAATAATTATTCATTAATCACTGATTACATCAAGTAACAATTTCATCATGTGATTACATTAATTAATTAATCTAATTAATTGTTTTTAACCAATTACATTAATCAATTTTCTTTAATTATTAAGTAATTATACCTTAATTACTTTTACTAATAAGATTTACATTCTATTAAGATAAACCATTTATCTTAATTAAATTCTTAACATTCATATTTCTTAAGTGGATGCTTGGGAAAAATTAATTACGCTTCCTTTTCCCATAATTTAATTCAATTCCCAAAATTTTAACATAATCATTTAACTTTTCGTTTAAAACTTGAAACTTGTTTAAACAATTACCTTACTTTAAAATCAGGTACATGTCTTTATATAAAAATTTCAATCAAATAATGCATCTATAAATTGTATTGGGATTGCAAGTTGAGAATTGAACTGTTCACCTAAGACTAAACTAGCCAACACCGAAACTTACCCGAACAAACTCGAAATTGCCCCTGCGTCTACTTCGAGTTGCCCATGAAAACACTCGAAATATAACCCAGCTACACTTTCTTCCCCAAATTAACAACCCAGTTACACCGATGTGCACAGTGCACGTGTACAATCCCCCTAGTCGCCTCCGACCGACGCCGATAACCTCATCACATCGGCGATGAAATCCACGTGCGACCCATACACCTAGAAATAACCAAATCCCCTCATCTCGAAATCGAGTCACCTGAGTGAACCCACGTACTAAACTGATCGTCAAAAACTCACCGTAGCGCTACCACAAACCACTGATCGTCACGAAATTCTGGCTAAGACTTCGTCATGACCCATACCACCGATCCTCTCCGTGCATAAGATCCTGATCATCAATCGACGTTCCATATCTAGCTAGAACTCAGCTCAGTCACAACGCCACCTAAACCCTACATCCTTTCCTACCCTCCGCCACGGCATTCGATAAAACGCATCACTAATTTTCCCGAGACCGTCGTTCACTCATCTCCCTCTGACCATAGACTCGACCACTACCATGTCGTCTGTCGCCGGAATTCGATCGAAATACCTTTTGTGTTCAACCTAAAATTTCTCGATATTAAACTACTTAAAAATCACGAATCATATATTAATAATCATGATTTCATATCACAAATCCAATTATACAATCAATCCTTGAAAAATAAGTAATTCAAGTATAACTTGAATTGATTTTTTTTCTTTTTTTACTGTTAGTTTATATTTCCTATTTAATCACCTACAAATTATACCTTTAAACATTTTTGAAAAAAGATTTGGTTAATACAACTAGATTCTATTAATGATCATGATCGGTAAGACATTGAAGCAAAGGAAATGCTTCTTTTTGAATTGAATTTTGAGACTGTAAACCAATAACAGAGGCTATGCAATATATTTATACAAACATGCTGTAGATCATTAGCAATTTCATATAATTTCCAAAAAAAATACTTTTATACATCTAATCAAAACATATTTCTATCTTTACCTATCATTTTACAAGTAATCATGAAGGATCAAATCCTAATTAGTTTAGATTTTACTTACTGGTTTCAGCTTTGAACAGAGACTCCCTTTTTTTTCGTTTATATCCCAGACGTGCATATGAATATTAATACACATATATAAACTTAAAATCATTTTATGCACAACATCATTAATTTGTACTTTAAAGATCATCGCACTGCTGGAGCAAGATATAACAGATTTTTTTTTCAAGTTTACTCACCTGTTATAGGAAACAGAACACAAGCTTTGAGTTTAAATCTAGAATTTGAAGAAGAACTTGAAAACTTGATTTTGAAGACTGGAATTGTTGGAAATGTTTGATTTAAAAACTTGAGTGCTGAAGAAAGTTGTTTTGATTCGAAACTGGAATGCTTGTTATTGATGTTTGCAGTGGAGATGACTATATTTGGAACAAAGAATGAAATCTGGTTGGTTTCAGGTTGAAAAAAAATGCAGACTTTGTTTTGATATTGAAAATGAATTACAAGCTGTTGATTTTTGATTTTTGGTTTGAAGAAATGTTTGATCACTGATTTGTTTTGAGAAATTTACAGGCTAAAGTTTCTTAGTTTGAACTTGGGAAAGAAAAATAGATTGAAGAGAAGAAAACACATGTTTATATAGGTTAATTTGTGATTTAAAAAAAACAAAAGAAAAATGAAAATTAAAAGGGACACTTGTTAAAACATCTTAAAATTTGTCATAATTCTTGTTTATTAGTTAACACTTGTTACAAATGTTTTGATTTAATTACACTTGTCATTTCAGTAATTAATATTTATTTTAAATGTTAATAAAAACTTTTACTCAATTTATAAGTTCTTATCTAAAAATATATATATCTAAATTACTTTAAAGAAAATATACTAAAACAAATTATATACAAACAAAAGCTTATTCATATATTCTAAAACCCGAAACATTTTAAAATATCTTTCTTATGAATTTCAATTTTAAATCCAAATTCAAATTCAAGTTTAAAAATCCATTTTAAAATCAATTCAACAATACTTATATATTTTAAACAAACCCAAATTCAGTTTGTAATTAATAATTCTATTTAAAAATTTATTTATCTATATTTAAAAATAGTCCATTATCATTATTGTTTGAAAATAACAATTTTTATCAATTTAAAATAATTTAGAAAGGGAATTATTACATTTAATTTTGCTTGAAATTTTCCAGGATATCATATACAAACTAAAAATAGTTTCCATCATATGGCTAACTAAATGTGAATAGTAAAAAGAGTAGAAACTGGATTAAGGAAGATATTTTGATGAATGGTGTTCTAGAAATTTGTTTTTGGTCAAAGGTGAGATGTAAAGAAAACACATGGGGAGATTGTTTGGCAAGCCAAGGATGGGTATTATAGGTAATTTTAACTTTTATTAACGTAACGACCCGGAAATTTCGATCCCGAAAATTATAGATAGTTAGGGAAAAAGAAAAGAGATAGAAGAAGGGTAGAAAACAAGTTACAGAATCTCACATTCGCAGTGGATCAAAATATAGTATCAAATGAAATAACAGTTATACAAGGAAAAACTGTATAAGTTAATTTACATTAATATATCAGAGTTACAACATTTCACTATCACTACACAGTTAAAATAACTTGCCCCGGATAAATAACCATATATCTCGGAGGAATGCACTCCATACGTTCCTGCCATCCATCTCACCTCCTGAGCTCTAGAGACGTTCTTACCTGAAAATCTGTAATACTCGGTCTGACCAGAGCATTACATCAAAGTAACACCCGGATCAGGCTAGAAACTAACGTGAGTAAACCCATCTAACAAGAAATACCAAAGCATAAATCTTATTTATTCTCAGGGTGAATCGTACTCCTATACGAGTTCATAACTTGGTGTAGTCCATACTTTAATTCACAAATCAATCTCTAAGTACCCCTACTTAGTTTAAATGGTCCGGTTCACATAATTTATTTCAATCTAGCCCACTGATTATACATATCAAGCTTATAAAGAATTATAGTAGATTTCAAATCGAAGTGGTTTCGGGTATTTACTAATACCCGACCCCGGCCTCTTAGAATCCCAAGCCATTTTAACCTACGTTATTCAAGTGAAATACAATTCAAACCTTGAATATAGAATGGCACTTTACACAGCAATTTATCTTAATAGATAACCATATTATCACTATTCAACCCAATCATTTCGCAAAACATTTCATAACAGAAGCATCAAATAATCCAAGGCATTTAAATATCATTCAATCATTCATAAGTAAGGTTAATTAATCACACATCCCAATTAATTTAAATTAATTGAATTAATTTCTTTAATCACTTTTAATCCTGCTAATCTAACATTTAATTAATTACAAACCATAATTTAATCATCCTTTAATTTTCGTCGTTAATTACAATAAGTAATTAACTTCTAATTAACAATACGAATTAATTAACCTTCACCCCTTCATATTAATTACATTTATCCTTAATTAATTAATCAAATTAATTATCCTATAATCACTCACATTGATTAACTATCCTTTAATTAATCACACTCATTAATTAACTATCCCATAATTAATTACCTTAATTCATCAATCCTTTAATTAATTGAACTAAGTAATTAATCCTTAAATACTTTCCTTAAGTAATTTACGTTTAATTACTTTCATCAAGTAATTATCCCATAGTCAATTCCTCAATTAATTAACCTTAATCATTAATTAATTTAGCCCATTTACTAATTTATTTAATTAACCCTCAACAGAATAATTCTTTAATTAATTACATTAAGTAATTAATCATTTCTCACATTTCCGTTCAGTAATTATCCATAATCACTTAAGTTAAATAAACTAACCCTTAGTTATTTTCATTAGTTAGTTATCTTTATATTTATTTACTTTAAATTATCACGTTTAGTAATTAACGATTCTTTAATGAATTTCAATCAATACTTACTCTTTAATCAATTATACTAAGTAATTAACTACCCATTAATTTATATTAATAGATTATATTTCAATTTGCAAAATCTTAAATAATTAAGATAAACCACATACTTAAATTAATTACTTAGTTCATCAATAAACTTATTTGAAATCCAAAAGCTTTAAAATTAATTTAGCCAAATCACTTCTTATTGAAGTTTTCAATATACTTATATTTGAAACCGTTTGATAATGGCTGTGAGAACTTGTTCATCTCAACTTGTTTCGAAAACTGGATAGAATTTTCTTTGTTTTTAAACCTCAAAATTAAAGCCCACCTAATCACCTAAAGAAAATACCTGACCCACATAACAAAAACACTCGGGTCAAATCTCGAGTTATTAATGAACTCACAATCCTCGAGTTAAACAAGAAAACGTCTTCGAGCCGATCACGAGAAAGTCCATCTTCCTCAACTCCTCAACCATTCTAAGCTACACCATACACTCGTGCACCTTACACGACGATCTAACCATCGTTGGTCAACTCCGAAACCCTTCGCGAGTCGCCCCAGCCTTCCCCGATCATACTAACCACCCATCACCGTTGATTAGGCCGGAAATCAAAATCGAGTCACTCAGCCTCAACCTATCACCCATCCTACTTGACAAATCCCCTTCGCGCTGCCACTGCTGCCCACCGAAGAACCCACAACTCCATCCAATCCTTCGCCATGCCCTCCTACTTCTTTGTCGCAACCACCGATAGCCCACAAATCAACCACAACGTCTCAAATGCCCCGATCTCGACATCGACCCGGCAAGATGCTTAGACCCTACTATGACCCCACGCCGCCGCCACGGTGAACGAATAATTCACCTTCCATTTTTTCCAAACTCGCCTTCCTCCACGCTAACTACAGCATAGATATCAATCCCCAAAACTTTACTGATCATCAGATATTGCTCAAAACAAAATTCCGATCAACATCCAATATCTCATAATTTAAAAACTTAAAATTCATGATTTAAATCTTAAAAATCCTAATTTTTAGAAACGTGATTGTTGATATACCTGAATCAAATATTTATCATGATTGAAATTTTGTTTTGAACTAGAATTTTACTGCATCTCTTCTTATTAATTAAACTAGCTTCGATCCTTAACTGTAAATATTTTTAGATCAGATATACTGTTAATGCAAGCAAGATTTGTTTATATATCTAAGTATAATAAGAATTGTTGAAGGAGATAAGAAATTTTTAACAAAGTTCTACCGTCCTAAAGCATAAGAACAAAGCAATAACAGGCATGCACACCAATATATTCTTACATATATACATGTGATTATACTAAATAATCATGAAATCACTAATTTACCTCAGGATCACTGCATGCAACAAGACTTAAGAAAAATAAAAAGCTTGTTTACTCACAGTTAAAGGATGAACAGAGGACTTTGAAGATGATTTTTGAAACTGAAATATCTCTTGCCATTAGATTTTGAAATTGAGCTGCTTTTAAATTTTGAAACTGAGTTGTTGAGAAGAATTAACTTTGAAACGGAGATGATCCAGGCTTGTTGATTTGCTTGTTCGAAACTTTTGATTTCTCTTTAGTTTTAAATTCAGTTTGGAAAAAGAACTTTGAATATGCCCAACCTGTTTTTTTTAAAGAAAGAAAAACACATATGCCACATGTTATTATGCATGTCATTATCAAGTTACAAGTGTTTTATGCATTTATTAAATATTTATTATATCATATATCCATATTTAACACTTCCTATTTCTTATTTTTATTACATATATATATATAACTCAAAGAAAACTTATTTATTTATTTATATTTTTATGTCAAATTCCTTTATGTATGTACACAACATATATATATTAAAGAAAGTATGATCCTTTATTAACTCCTATTTAAACTTGAACTACCATATTTAAACTGAATAAGTATTTATCTTATGTGTTTATAGGACTATAACTTTAAATCTCTCTTGAAAATTTTATATATTAAGTTCAAGTTAATGCTCCCAATTCAGAAAACATATATACACTTATATACTTGTGTATGATCATACATTAAAATTTCAACATTATTAAGTTTGCACAAAAACATTTATATGTATATGTGTGTGTGTGTGTGTGTATTAATTCACTATATATTTATTATATTTCCAAATCCATTTATAGACACTTCAATTAGCAAAAGTTTTATTTGTTTAATGTAACGACCCGCCGCCCTGACCGCCTCTAGTCGGTAATTAAACCAACTAGAAACGTTCAAAATGATGGATTGTTAGTCAGTTTATAGAGTTTAAACAGAATCAGCCACAGAATCACAGAATAATCATAATATTATTCATAAATGAATTTTTCTTGCATACATATAACAGAGTTGGTACAATGCATTAAATTTTTATGCAGCGGAACAATTTATTTTCATTAAGTACAAGAAAAATTTTCTTGAAAAACTTTAGTGGAGTGCTTTCCCCTCTCTCTCTAACTTCGCGGCCTGAAAATCTTCAAGCTGTAAAAATACTCGGTCTGACCCGAGCGTTAATTGCAAAACACAAAACACTCGAGTCAGGATTAATCTTAATTCAAGTAATTAAATTTGCAATGAATTGAATAAAATGGTCACAGAGATGATGAAACAAATGAACCAATTTAAAATCTATTATGGATTTTCATTATTAACAACTTCAAATTTTAAAAACTGTCGATCCTGTGTGGCTTACACACGTATAGTTACACACATGTGCACTGCCTCGCCAACACGTGTGCAAGCGCAAATCGAACAAATCACTGCAACAATATTTTTAAATGAAGTGCAACAATGCTACACTGTCTCAGCCATCAAGTTCAGGGCCACAGCAAACAAAAGAATGATACAAAGCAACCAGAAATGCATGCAAGTGCCAACATATCAACTAGAAGTGCAACTAAAAGATACAGTGAAGCATGTCCATGGGTAAACAGTACAATGCCACTGCAGATATAAGGTCAAAGACCAGATCACATCGAAGTGCAACAGACAAATTCCAAATGCATCAGTACATGAATACTGTAACAAATGCAAGCTAGACCAACCTAATGCAAACTACAATCCAACAGCTACATGAAGCATCAAAACTCATGAATGCAGTAGCAAGGTTGCAAGCATATGCAATGCAGACAACAAGTGACAACATACTACAATGACCAGAATATAAATACAACTCGAATGAATGCAAGTTCATATGTACAGCAACCCAACAGTGATACAAATGCAACAATTATACTACAAGTCAATGCCAAGTGAATGCAATTACAAAGAACATCAACTATGAAAACATATAGAACAGTGGACAGGACAAACTAGGTCCAACAGGTGAATGGGAAGTCATATATGGATATGAAGACTGGAACAACATCATGCATGCAATACTCAATACATGTCTTTATTACCAGAACAATCATGCACTTCAACTACTTAATTTTTTTTTATTTATGATGGTTACTCTCAACATACATATCAACATACAACCAGAGGTGCACAAGTCATGAATCAAGCAAAAATTTATTATTTAAGCTTTTAAACAGAGTCAAACTCTACAGATTTTGAAATTAAATCAAAATCTAAAACTGAGACAACAATAGAGGGTAATTTTAATGTAAACCATATGCATACCTTACTTTCAGAAATACAGCAAACAAAATATATATATATATATATATATATATATACATATATACAAACATATTCCTTTTAGAAATTATAACTTAACTTCATTTAGATGGGAAGATACTAATTCTTCTATTGAGTTTGGGTATGCAATTTTTTTAAAACAGAGAAGAGCATATGTACAAACATTTCTCAGATGCACACATGCATTCATAAATTCATACATGCAGAGTATTATGCATTATTTTGCTTTTGATATTTTTTTTTTCAAACTTTTGTTTTCTGTACTAAAAACAGAGACATGAAAGTATGACAGACATTCATTTGCTATTCCTGCTTTCACAGTAAAACCATTTGATAATTAAATTTGAGAATGTTTTTTTTTCTTTTCTTTTCTTTTTAAAACTTGGATATTGATTTCATAAACATAATTTATTTAAATTCTTAAGTTCACAAAGAATCAAGGAAGAAGCTTTTGAATTTATTGAACAGGGCTGGAAACACAGAGGCAAGTTATTCTTGCATGTACACAATATACACACAGTCCTCATTTTTATGAAGGCATGCAACACAATTCACATCATCCAAACAAAATTCACGACATATATCAAATATAGATCCAAGCATCAATGGATATAGCAAAGTTTTAGGGGAATGTTTGCTCACAGGCAGCAAGGTGTTAAAGTTTTGAGAATTTGCTTATATTGTGAAAACAGAGACAGAGAAACAAATTTGAGTTTGCCAAGAACTTTTTTTTCTTATCTGTATATCATAACAGAGGTGGCATATATATACATATACACAAGCATGCATCCATCACAATATAGATAAATTCACATCCATCACATGCAGCAACCTCATCAGTTTATAAATAAAGATTCAATAGCATCTGTTCTTATCAAATTTAAAACAACATTTAAGTAGCATCTGTTCTTATCAAATTTAAAACAACATTTAAGTAGCATCTGTTCTTAACAGTTTAAATTCAAGCAAATCGAGCAAGTGACAGCAAATAGCCTTCCTTCAAATCATAGCATGCAACCAAAACATTCAATTCAACAAATTTAAACACTTGCATTAAAATCAATCGTGAGCCAAGAACTCACCTTTCAAAATCGAAACAGCCGAAGAGTACTGAGCACAGCACAATCGAAACAAGGTCGAAGCCCCCAATTGATCGCAAGCCCTAACTTAGCTTCAAAGAGGAACGAATGAGAAGAACGAACGAAAACTCGCGGCCGCCATTAATTTTTTTTTTCTTTTTTTTTCTATCGTATGAAATGATGGAGGAAGGGTTCGTGTTTTAAGAAGATTTTGGGTATATAACTGAGTTATATAAATTGAATTGAATTGAATTAATAAAAAGATTTATAAATCGAAGTTTTATAAATAGAAAGGGAATTTGTAAAGATTGTTTATAAGTTCAAAACCAATTGAATTTGATAAGTAAATTGTTGTAGCTTATTAAAGGAGATATATTCACGATTATGGACAGTGGATAACCCTTTAAAAATAAAAAAAAATAGGTTGAAGAAATGATGAAATTGGTTGACAAAGTATATTCACGATTTTGGACAGTGAATACATTATTGAATAAAACAGATATGTTTTAGGTAAAATGATTGAATAATCCAACCTCTGCTAATAAGAATTGCAAATATTGATAGGAAACTTCGAAAACACCTTGTTTATTATAATGGCGAAAACCGAAGCACAAAAAGCAGCACGCCGTGAACGAAGAGCAATTGCTCGTAGAGAAGCAGAAGCGAGACGTGCGGAAATTGAAAGGAGATTCAGTGAAAGGCAAGCACCTGGTCCATATGATGAGGTTATTTGCTATCGATGTCATAAAAAGGGACATTATGCCATTAAGTGCCGAGTAAGGAGAAAGAAAAGGAATGTGGATGACCGGTTCGCTCGTCCTGAGATTGTGTGTTTTAAATGTCGGGAGAAAGGGCATTTTCTTAGTCATTGCCCTAAAGTGAAAAGGAAAAAGTGCGTACTCAATTTACCCGTCGATAGATTGACAATCTGCTACCATTGTCGTCAGACTGGACATATAGCCAGAAACTGCACCGAAAGACAACAGGGAGAGCAAGCTATAGCCCGACCAGCTAGAGCGAAAAGTGCTAAGGTGATAGATAAGGATGGAAACATCTCATATTTTTGCAATAACTGTAAGGAGTGGGGACATGCGGATTTTGAATGTGTTAATTCTCCTTTAACACAACATGAAATAGTGTCATCCGAAGATGAAAGTTTGGCAAAGATGCATACTATCGGACAAGAAGTCGTTAGTCCTTAATTATTCTGAATCTTAAACCAATCGATATATTTTGTAATACTATCCTTTGTAATCCACAATCTTTTGTGTACGTCTTTTAAAAGTATTAAGCTATGTAAAATTTTGTACGGAAGAAATATTTTAATGAAATAGCATCTTGGGAAGTGATATTATGGAAGGAAGTTTAATTGTTGATTTAACTGTATGAATCAAACTGAGTTTGATGTAAAGTTTATATTTCAAGTTTAGACTAATGTCTAAAATAGTTAATGTGGAAATATGAATTTAATGGAACCAAATTGATGAATAATTTACTAAAGAACTAGTTGATTATTTTTGAAATAGAAAGCAAATGTAAAGTTCAAATGAAATTTAGATTTCAAATTTGAAGTTGTCAACATGATAATCCATTATAGGTTTAATAAATTCAGTGATGAATTTGAATTTAAACGTGCGGAAAATTAAATTAAGTGAAAAACTTAATATTGAAAAGTTTGAAATCGATTTAAAACTAATACTGTGAAAAGTACGAGGAATTCAAACTATGAATTAAGTTGAAGTTGAAAAAGTTAATAGTTTCAAAGATGTTTTAAAATGCATTAACTATCGAATACATAGATTTCAACATTCAATTGTTGAAATAGGCGTTTTCGAGAAATAAGGAAATGGTAGACTATAACACTATTGTTATAGTAAATGGTTTCCGGAAGGAAATGTTGTTTATAGTATTGGGATTTATATATCTATCTTAAATCTGAATCCCTATACTAGTGATTTTGAGTTGTCGTAACGATGTTTTACGCAACATTCATTTTAACTCAAATAAATGTGTTTAAAAGAATGATTTCCTTAAAGAGTGAAATATATACTTAATTTTGATTCAAGTATATTGAATATTTTCAAAGTGTTGAAAATAAAAGAATTTGTGAATTACTTATTATTGAATAAGTATGGAAATATTTTCCAATATGAAATGAAAGGTTTGAAATTTTATCTTTTAAAGATAAATTGAAAAATGAATATTTGAAATTGGTTTCAAATGGCTAAGTGTGAAAATTTTATATCTTGTAAAGATATTATTTTGAGAAATTTGAACGATTAGTTCAACTTGGAAATTTTTCAAAGAATTGAATCTTGAGTTAAATTGAGTTTAACTTTGACACCAAAAACAATATAAGTTCAACTTTGAATTTTGGATAGTCGATTGGGATTGTATGTCTAACATTGTGAATTGATGACATAGCAATTGATCTCTATTAAATATATATCTGTGGTGGCGGAGAATTTATTCTTTTAGCTTAACACCCTTCTCTGAGACGTACGAGCTTAGAGGTTATATATCGATAGACATCAATTATGTGTTGAGAATTGACGATGTAACGTGAAATCCAAATAGAATGTGAAGTCGATAATGAATTGGATTATGAATGTGAATTAGGTTTGAGATAACCTTAAATTTTCAAATCGATTTAGAGGAAAATTTTAAACGTGATGGAAAATTTGGAATCCTCTATTTGTTGTGAATGTGAATTGAGTTTTCGTAACTTATATATGTGAATATAATCGAAAACCATCAGTTTAGAAAGTCATTATTATGAAAATCCTGTGTAAGTTTACATAGGTATGATAAGTACGAAATGTGAAATGAAGTACTATATGCATATGACATATGTTTTCTAAAAACTGAGGATATGGAAATGTACCTTCCATTTATTATGTGTGAAAGTGATTGGAACTCGGTGGAGTGTCCATTGAAAATCGTAGCTACGTAGAATTCCATTAGTGGAATGTCCATTGGGACTGATATGATATCCCCCACGATGGATCATCGTGTTTGGGATTATGTGATTGATGCTGGCGTAATTCGTGGGGCGTGATGCCTACAGTTACAAGCGATTCCACTGAGATAGTGGCGCAACCGCCGAGTAAACTGAGATCTGAAAACCGAAGCGAAATTCGAGGGGCGTGATGCCTAAGGCTACGAGCGATTCTACTGAGATAGTAGCGTAACCGCCGTGTGGACCGCGATCTAAGGCGACAACCATGGCGAAATTCGAGAGTGATGAGAAATCTAAGATTACAAGTGATTCTACTGAGATAGTAGCGTAACCGCCGGGTAAACTGTGATCCATGGGGGAACGTGCTTTCCATATCCATTTTTAAAAGAATTTTTAAAAAAGTATTTTCACTGGGAGTTGAAGCAAGTATGTTTAGTACTTGAAGATTTTTAGTCTTGCGCCTGGCCAGCGTATGCCTAATGTCTGTAAGAATGACGATGGACTTGTTAAACTTCGAGTTATCAAGTATTTTCAAACTTTGAATAGAAAATCAATAATCTGAAATTAGAATTACACAATTCTAACTTAATGAATTAAGGAAGAAGATCTTTAAAATATCTTGTAAGTCCACAGCTTTTGGACAAGATATATTATGCAAATATTTAGCATGAAAGATTTTAAGTTTAAAAATCTAAGTTTTTGTAAGTCAAAAATTTAGTAAAAGACTTTTGTGTCTTGATTATTGAAATTGATGAACAAAACTAGTGAAATGAAATAAATGGAATGAATCCTATAATTATTTGCGAGTTTGAAGCTTGGTAAAATTGTGTAGGATATAAATATCGGTGAGATTTTAGCAATCGTTTTTCCTAACTTATAATTTCGGGACGAAATTCTTTTAAGTAGGGGAGATTGTAACGATCCTGAATTTTGAACAAATTTAAATTGAAAATATTTAATTAATTTTAAATATTTGAATGATGATTTAAATTGAATTCTCAATATAACTAGGATATTGGCGATTAAATTTTTGAATTTAATCTATTTAAAGTTGAATAGAAATTTGAATTTAACTTTGAAGTTTGAAATTGAATATTGAATGTGTATTTAAAAATTCGAGCTAATGACTAGGAATAATAAATTTGGATACAAGAATTTTTTATTTAAATTAATAAAGGATGGTTAGTTTTAATAACATTTTTCTTTAGTTTAAATAAAAAGGAATAAAATCTTAATCAATATAAAATCAATAAATAAATACACATAGTAAAAATTTCAAAGAACATATTTATAAACTTTGAAAAAATATAATGTAACTACACTTGGTTAAAATTTTAACAACAAAAATAATACAAAACAAATTTGATTTCAAAATAAAAATAAAAATATAATTATATATATAATAAAATAAAATAAAATAATAAGTATACGCTACCTTACTTGCATCAGCTAAATCCACGCCGCTTTACACGCCTTTCATCATGTCGATACCCATTCCTCCATCCCCTTCTTAAAACACGAACCCTTCCTCCATCATTTCATACGATAGAAAAAAAAAGAAAAAAAAATTAATGGCGGCCGCGAGTTTTCGTTCGTTCTTCTCATTCGTTCCTCTTTGAAGCTAAGTTAGGGCTTGCGATCAATTGGGGGCTTCGACCTTGTTTCGATTGTGCTGTGCTCAGTACTCTTCGGCTGTTTCGATTTTGAAAGGTGAGTTCTTGGCTCACGATTGATTTTAATGCAAGTGTTTAAATTTGTTGAATTGAATGTTTTGGTTGCATGCTATGATTTGGGGGAAGGCTATTTGCTGTCACTTGCTCGATTTGCTTGAATTTAAACTGTTAAGAACAGATGCTACTTAAATGTTGTTTTAAATTTGATAAGAACAGATGCTACTTAAATGTTGTTTTAAATTTGATAAGAACAGATGCTATTGAATCTTTATTTATAAACTGATGAGGTTGCTGCATGTGATAGATGTGAATTTATCTATATTGTGATGGATGCATGCTTGTGTATATGTATATATATGCCACCTTTGTTATGATATACAGTTAAGAAAAAAAAAAGTTCTTGGCAAACTCAAATTAGTTTCTCTGTCTCTGTTTTCACAATATAAGCAAATTCTCAAAACTTTAACACCTTGCTGCCTGTGAGCAAACATTCCCCTAAAACTTTGCTATATCCATTGATGCTTGGATCTATATTTGATATATGTCGTGAATTTTGTTTGGATGATGTGAATTGTGTTGCATGCCTTCATAAAAATGAGGACTGTGTGTATATTGTGTACAGGCAAGAATAACTTGCCTCTGTGTTTCCAGCCCTGTTCAATAAATTCAAAAGCTTCTTCCTTGATTCTTTGTGAACTTAAGAATTTAAATAAATTATGTTTATGAAATCAATATCCAAGTTTTAAAAAGAAAAGAAAAGAAAAAAAAACATTCTCAAATTTAATTATCAAATGGTTTTACTGTGAAAGCAGGAATAGCAAATGAATGTCTGTCATACTTTCATGTCTCTGTTTTTAGTACAGAAAACAAAAGTTTGAAAAAAAAATATCAAAAGCAAAATAATGCATAATACTCTGCATGTATGAATTTATGAATGCATGTGTGCATCTGAGAAATGTTTGTACATATGCTCTTCTCTGTTTTAAAAAAATTGCATACCCAAACTCAATAGAAGGATTAGTATCTTCCCATCTAAATGAAGTTAAGTTATAATTTCTAAAAGGAATATGTTTGTATATATGTATATATATATATATATTTTGTTTGCTGTATTTCTGAAAGTAAGGTATGCATATGGTTTACATTAAAATTACCCTCTATTGTAGTCTCAGTTTTAGATTTTGATTTAATTTCAAAATCTGTAGAGTTTGACTCTGTTTAAAAGCTTAAATAATAAATTTTTGCTTGATTCATGACTTGTGCACCTCTGGTTGTATGTTGATATGTATGTTGAGAGTAACCATCATAAATAAAAAATTCTTGTATCCAAATTTATTATTCCTAGTCATTAGCTCGAATTTTTCAATACACATTCAATATTCAATTTCAAACTTCAAAGTTAAATTCAAATTTCTATTCAACTTTAAATAGATTAAATTCAAAAATTTAATCGCCAATTTCCTAGTTATATTGAGAATTCAATTTAAATCATCATTCAAATATTTAAAATTAATTAAATATTTTCAATTTAAATTTGTTCAAAATTCAGGATCGTTACATTTAACATATATATCAGTATTTTTATTAATTCAATCTGGTTTATTATCAATTAACGGCTGTTCAAAAATTCGGGTTATCACATTCCTCCCCCCTTAGAAACTTTTCGTCCTCTAAAAGGAACGAAGCCAGAAGTTATTAAAATACTTATATTGGATAAATTATTCTTTAACATTTTTAAACTATAAACTCCTTTTCTATTAAGAAATTTTTTTTAAAACACGTTTAAAATCTACATTGTATTACAAAACTAGTTTTATAAAAATACTTTTTATAACTCGATGTCTCAACCAGTCCATCCTTGTTCTCACAGAAATTCAGTTCAGTCATACGTTGATGAGGCGTAGGACTGAAAATCTATAAGTACTTAGTAAACCCGTTTTCAACACCTAGTGAAAATCCTTGGAAAATAATTTATTGAAAATATAGAAATCATTTTTGAAAATAGAGAGAATATCTTTTGGTGAGAATGCTCTGGAAATCATCACCCCCATCCATGGTCGCAGTTAACCCGATGGTTACGTTGCCATCCCGGCAAAATCCATAGATAACTGTAGGCACTCAGCGCCTCTCGATTACACCATGGAACCCGCTATAGATCGCAGTTACATCCTGGGTTACGTTGCCATCACAGTAAAAGTCCATGTAATTGTTGGCATCAGCGCCCTCGAATTTCGCTGCCAAAAAATGAAACTTCTCCACTCCCACATAGGTCACAGACTACATCAGTTAAGTTCCAATGTAGCCTTAGGCTCTCACGACCTCTCGACTATTGCTATATCTTCATAGATCGCAGTCTATTGATGCAAAATCAAACGTAGACTGTTGGCTCTTAGCAGCACACACGACTTTTGCTATATTACCATAGATCGAAGTCTACCGATGTAAAATCAAACGTAGACTGTTGGCTCTCAACGGCACACACGACTTTTGCTATGGTCTGCTGTAGATCGCAGTGACATCGAGCTACACTGTCGTCACAGCATAACCCAATGTCTCTGTAGGCATCAGTGCCCTCGACTTTCGCTACCCACAACACATAATCCTCAGGAACTAGTTTGTCTAGACTCCTCACATGATCAACTTTAGAACCTCCCCCCTTTGAGGCTCAAGGCAGTACCAACCTATGGTACTCCTGAGAAGTTCATTTCAAGGGAGCGCCTTTTTCTCCAGAGCCAATTTCAAAATACTTTATACTATACACATATAGTATCTTCCAAATCATACAACTAGTATGAATCTCATATATATCTCCTTTCTCAAAATCGATTATCCCAAATCGATAATTCTCAAACTTGGCTTTCCAAATTTCCAAAATTGATTTTTCTCCAAAAATCAAAAGCCTTTCCAAAATCCATAGGTTCCAAAAGCCATTCATTAAAATCAATCTCATAAGATCCTTCATATATATATATATAACCTTAAAAAAATATTTTTCAATCCCTTCATACTTGTATAAATTCCCTTTTTATACTTCAAATATTTTTCAAAAACCCTTTTCTTCTGGCAATAGATTCAACAAGGGAAGATTTATCTTATATAACAAAGATATATAGCTTTATTTATTCCAAATAAAATATTCAAACTTGATTTCCTATTACTTTTCTTCTTAAAGCGAACCTTTAATCATAGAAATTTCCAATTTCCATTTTACTTCACCATATATTTCACAAAATATATTTTCATTTCAAAAACATTTTACAATTCTTATCCACAAATTTTTAATATCAATTTCATTCAAACCCGTACGATGTACTCATATCATCCGTATGCAATATCAATCTGATCGCTCACTCGATCACACAATTTCTCTTCCGAACTAGTATCGTCCACCTGACTTTCTACTACGGACTCAGATCTGGTTTCCTGATCAGAAACCATCATTCTTCTTGCATAGTCACAACCATGATAGTGAATTTCCAAAACTAATCAAAAATCCATATCCAGGTTCACCGTCAAAAATCGAGTGAAAAATCCCAATTCGAATCGATATACTATCTCGAAATTCTATGCTCAAATCTGGATCAATCACTACGTGAATAGAATAATATACGTACATCCTACGTTTTTACCTTCATTGATTATTAGCCAAATCAATTCTTTTTTCTATTCACATTAACTTATGATTTCTATACACTTATTCATAGTTGCTTCAATTCTCATATGGATTATCACTTTAATTCTTATCTCGGTAATAAATCATAAACAATTTGAACTCTATCCAGCTTAAATTTAGAAAATAGCTTGAAAAGTTTAAAATAGATAAATAGTTGAAAAATAATTATTAGTTTGTAAATTAGATGTAAAATAGTTAAGTAGTTATAAAATAGACAAATAGTTCTAAAGCAGTTAGATAATTGCAAAATAGTTGTAAAATGGTAGTTAGTTATAAAGTAGTTGAAAAATAGTATTAGTTAATAAAACAATTGAAAAATAGTTAAGTAGTTACAAAAATAATTATAAAATAAGTACAAAATAGTTTGTCTTTTTAAAGAAAGATTGTATATAGTAAATAGCTTGAAAAAATAGGTTTATATTAAAACAATTTATTTTGAAAATAGTCCATAGCCAAACTGTTGAATTCCCGATCTCCATTCTCATTAATTTAATTTAAATTTCCACTGTTACTTGATTTAACCCCGATTCAAGTTGAATTAATCCTCAATTTCTTTCCTAAATTCAAATCAAATTCCATTTGAATTTACTTATTCAAATTTAATCGCAATTTCAATTAATTCAAATAAATTTCAAATTGAACCAATTTCAATTCATATCAATTCCCGTTCGAATTAATCCCAATTACCGTTTGAATTTGAACTCATTCAACTTCTATTTCATTTCAAACTAATCCAATTCAAATTTTCCATTTGAATTTTTAAGCTTATCCATCTTCAATCACAATTCCAATTAATTCAAATCGAATCCAATTTGAACTAATTCAATTTAAATCTCAACTTTAAACCATCTAGAATTATAAATTCGAGTTAAATTTTAAATGTTGATTTAATCCCTTAAATCAAATTAACTTTTATTTTTAAATCAATAATCTGAATCTTTAAATAATTTAATTTTGAGTCCAAATTTCAAAATTTCATTTTAAATTATCTTTACTTAACTTATTTCAAAGTTCACATAAGTGTTCAAACAATTTTATATTTTAAATTTTTAATTTATTACCCAATGTTATCTTCCAACTTTGAAACCGATTCTTAAACAATTTTAATTATTCAAATCTTAAGTTCAAAGTGATTCCATATCCTTAATATCAAATTAAAGTTTAATATTCATTTATCTCTATAATGGATATATTACTACAATCCATTTCTAGTTTCCAGATCTCAAACCCATTTTGAGATCACACAAACTCCCAATTCAAATCAACTATTTAACTTCCTAAGTTAAATTTCAATTTCCTCTTGAAATTTCCAAATCAGGTTGTTCATTCAAACTTGTTTAACTTCTTCTACGTTAAATTCAATTTAATCCCATTAATCCCACTCAAAATTTTAATTCACTATTTCAAATTTTTATCACTTAAAAGTTCAAAAACTTATTTTACTTCGGGTTTTTACATCACATTTCAGAAAAAATCAAAACTCATCATTTTAGAGTTTATTCCAAATCATTTTTGATATTATGTATATCCATACATATAATACATATTTACTTCTTGGCCTACCAAGCCAAATCATAAAATTTAAACCACCTTTGGTTTTAATTCAAAACAAATCCTTTTAAGGTTTTCGAACAACTTCTTATTTTAAATTAAGATCACATTCAAAAATTGTCTGAATAATATTATTTATTCTTTTCTTTCAACACTTTGAAACAATTCAACTGTTTCTAGACTTAGGTTTTAAAACTTCACAGTTTAAAACCTACTTCAATTTATAAGTTTTACTCATCTTAAAAGTTTACTTCATTTTGCCTACTTATTAACAAATATATCATCATTAAACACAATAACTATTTATGATCATACCCAAGATTATCATATATGGATACCAATTCATTTTATCTTTCTTACTTTTACAAATTCGGGATTTTAATTCCAGTTTGGATCTATTTCAAACTTATCTTTATTTAATTTCAATTTGGTTGTATTACTATTACCACTTAATTCTCATGATTTAATTTTCAAATAATGCAATGGCTAATTACCTTAATGGTTAGAAGAATCATTGCTTCATATATAAATTTATATAAAAATCATTTGCGTTTAAAACCACTATATAAGAAAATAACAAGTACGCTCTCTCATATATATTACACTCTACTCATTCTAGGGTAGTATTGACCCTATCCTTAATGAGTAAACCCATCAGAGCCATGGTTCTCGCTTAACCTTGCTCTGATACCAAAATGTAACGACCCGGAAATTTCGGTCTCAAAAATTCCAGATAGTAAGGGAAAAAGAAAAGCGATAGAAGAAGGACAGAAAACAAGTTACAGAATTCCACATTCGCAGTGGATCAAAATATAATATCAAATGATATAATAGTTATACAAGGAAAAACCGTATGCGTCAATTTACATTAATACATCAGAGTTACAACATTTCACTATCACTAGATAGTTAAAATAACTTGTCCCAAATAAATAACCATATATATCAGCGGAATGCACTCCATACGTTCCTGCCATGCAACTCACCTCCTGAGCTCTAGAGACGTTCTTACCTGAAAATCTGTAATACTCAGTCTGACAAGAGCATTACATCAAAGTAACACCCGGGTCAGGCTGGAAACTAGCGTGAGTAAACCCACCTAACAAGAAATACCAAAGCATAAACCTTGTTTATTCTTGGGGTGACTCATACTCCTCTACGAGTTCATAACTTGGTGTAGTCCATACTTCATTTCACAAATCAATCTTTAAGTATCCTTACTTAGTTTAAATAGTCCGGTTCACTTAATTTATTTCAATCTAGCCCACTAATTATACATATCAAGCCTATAAAGAATTATAGTAGATTTCAAATCGAAGTGGTTTCGGGTATTTACCGATACCCGACCCCGGCCTCTTCCAATCCTAAGCCATTTTAACCCAAGTTATTCAAGTGAAATACAATTCAAACCATAAATATTGAATGTCACTTTACACAGCAATTTATCTTGATAGCTAACCATATTATCACTATTCAACCCAATCATATCGCAAAACATTTCATAACAGAAACATCAAATAATCCAAGGCATTTAAATATCATTCAATCATTCATAAGTAAGGTTAATTGGTCACACATCCCAATTAATTTAAATAAATTGAATTAATTACTTTAATCACTATTAATCCTGCTTATCTAACATTTAATTAATTACAAACCATAATTTAATCATCCTTTAATTTTCCTCGTTAATTACAATAAGTAATTAACTTCTAATTAACAATACGAATTAATTAACCTTCACCCCTTCATATTAATTACATTTATCCTTAATTAATTAATCAAATTAATTATCCTATAATCACTCACATTGATTAATTATCCTTTAATTAATCACACTCATTAATTAACTATCCCTTAATTAATTTCCTTAATTCATCAATCCTTTATTTAATTACACTAAGTAATTAATCCTTAAATACTTTCCTTAAGTAATTTACGTTTAATTACTTTCATCGAGTAATTATCCCATAGTCAATTCCTCAATTAATTAACCTTAATAATTAACTAATTTATCCTTTAATTACTAATTTATTTAATTAACCCTCAACAGATTAATTCTTTAATTACTTTCATTAAGTAATTAATCATTTCTTAACCATTTCCATTCAGTAATTATCCATAATCACTTAAGTTAAATAAACTAACCCTTAGTTACTTTCATTAGTTAGTTATCTTTATATTTATTACACTAAATGATCATGTTTAATAATTAACTATTCTTTAATGATTTTCATTCAATAATTACTCTTTAATCACTTATACTAAGTAATTAGCTATCCATTAATTTATATTAATAGATTATATTTCAATCTGTAAAATCTTAAATAATTAAGATAAACCACATACTTAAATTAAATACTTAGTTCATCAATAAACTTATTTGAAATCCAAAAGCTTTAAAACTAATTTAGTCAAATCACTTCTTATTAAAGTTTTCAATATACTTATATTTGAAACTTGTTTGATAATGGCTGTGAGAACTTGTTCATTTCAACTTGTTTTGAAAACTGGATACAATTTTCTTTGTTTTTAAACCTTAAAATTCAATCCCGCCTAATCACCTAAAGAAAAATACCCGAGCCACATATCAAAAACACTCAGGTCAAATCTCGAGTTATTAAAGAACTCACAGCCCTCGAGTTAAACAAGAAAACATCTTCAAGCTGATCACGAGAAAGTCCATCTTCCTCAACTCCTCTACCATTCTCAGCTACACTGTACACTCGTGCACCATGCATGACGATCTAACCATCGCTGATCAACTCCAAAACACTTCGCGGGTCGCCCCAGCCTTCCCCGATCATACTGACCACCCATCACCGTTGGTTAGGCCAAAAATCAAAATCGAGTCACTCAGCCTCAGCCTCAACCTATCAACCATCCTGCTTGACAAATCCTCTTCGCGCCGCCACTGCTGCCCATCGGAGAACCAAAACTCCATTCAATCCTTAGCCTTGCCCTCTTACTTCTTTTTCCTAACCACCAATAGCCCCTAAATCAACCACAACTCACAAATGCCCCGTTCTAGACATCGACCAGGCAAGCTCCTTAAACCCTACTATGACCCCACGTCGCCGCCACGGTGACAAATAATTCCCCTTCCATTTTTTCCAAACTCGCCTTCCTCCAGGCTGACTACAACAGAGACGCCGATCCCTAAAACTTTACTGATCATCATATATTTCTCAAAAACAAAATTTCGATCAACATCCAATATCTCATAATTTACAAACTTAAAATTCATGATTTATATCTTAAAATTCCCAGTTTTCAGAAACGCGATTGATGATATACGTGAATCAAATATTTATCATGATTGAAATTTTGTTTTGAAGTAGAATTTTATTGTATCTCTTCTTATTGTTTAAACGAGTTTTGATCCTTAACTGTAAATATTTTTAGATCAGATATTCTGTTAGTGCAAGCAAGGTTTGTTTATATATCTAAGTATAATAAGAATTGTTGAAAGGGATAAGAAGTTTTTAACAAGGTTCTGCAGTCCTGAAGCATAAGAACAGAGCAATAATGGGCATGCACACCAATATATTCTTACATATATACATATGATTATATTAAATAAACATGAAATCACTAATTTACCTCAGGATCACTGCAGGCAACAAGACTTAAACAAAATAAAATGCTTGTTCACACACATTTAAAGGATGAACAGAGGACTCTGAAGTTGATTTTTGAAACTGAAATATCTCTTGCCACTAGATTTTGAAATTGAGCGACTTTTAAATTTTGAAACTGAGTTGTTGAGAAGAATTAACTCTGAAACAGAGATGATCCAGGCTCGTTGATTTGCTTGTTTGAAACATTTGATTTCTTTTTAGTTTTAAATTCAGTTTGGAAGAAGAACTTCAAATATGCCTGGCCTGTCTTTTTTTAAAGAAAGAAAAACACATATGCCACATGTTATTATGCATGTCATCGTTGACTTACAAGTGTTTTATGAATTTATTAAATATTTGTTATATCATATATCCTTATTTAACACTTCCTATTTCTTATTTTTATTACATATACATATAACTCAAAGAAAATTTATTTATTTATATTTTTATGTTAAATTCCTTTATGTATGTACACAACATATATATATATATAAAAGAAAGTATGATCCTTTATGAACTCCTATTTAAACTTGAACTACCATATTTAAACTAGATAAGTATTTATCTTATGTTTTTAGAGAATTATAACTTTAAATCTCTCTTGAAAATTTTATATATTAAGTTCAAGTTAACGCTTCCAATTCAGAAAACATGTATACACTTATATACTTGTATATGATCATACTATAAAGTTTCAACGTTATTAAGAATGCACAACAACATTTATATGTATATATACATATTAATTCACTATAATATTATAATCCAATCTTTACTATATTTCTAAATCCATTTATAGACACTTTAATTAGAAAATTTTTTTTTTTTGAACTGGTACTTTATATACAACAAATTATAGGGACAACATATCTCATGTCAAATAAACGTTCGAAAGCAAGTTTCGAACTTGTGACATCCTGCACCAAAGCCGAATCAATTAACCACTTGGACAAAGGTGCTTGTCAAAATTTTTATTTGTTTAACATATATATCAGTATTTTTATTAATTCAATCCGGTTAACTATCAATTAATGGCTTTTCAAATATCCAGATTATCACGGTTAAGTCCACACTTCATTTTTTTTTCTTAATTTTATTTCTAAGTTTTGAAACTAAAGTATTCAAGGCTCTTCTCTCTTTATAAACTCATATCAAACCACCTCCAAATCCTCCCAAACTTGGATATGGGTCTTAGATCATCATGGATACAAGGAATGGAAAATAAAAAGTTGAAGAAATGGAGCACAAATCCCAAACACTTCTTGCGCCGTGAGCAAATAAGAGAGGAAGGATAAGTGAAGTGAATTTTGGAGCAAAAGGTGGAAGCATTGGATGTTTGGTGATGGTAGAAAGTTGTTTTAGTGTTCTAGTGGTTGTGCTTGGTTTTAATGTGGATTTAAGTAAGCTTACTCACCATTGAATAAATATATATTGTGTAATATATGTTGTGTGCGAATATGAAGTTAAAGTTTAACTAATGAAGTTATAACTTTTGGACCCTTTGCTTTTGAAAGTAAATGATAACTTTATATGTAATATCATAACCTCTATTACCCTTTAAAATATGTATCATGGCCTAGACTTTGTGTTTATATGTTTGGTTGGCTTGTGTGTCGAGTTGATGTGAATATGAAAGTGCATGTATAACGATAGCTGCTATAAGTGCACTTTAAATTCCCCTTACTTCAAATTTGTTTAAATTCGTGATATGCTAATATATTGTGACATGTTATATTTGATTGTTATCTACACATATTTTGTTGTATGGGATAGTAAAGAGATAGTTTGAAAGGTTATGGAACTTGTGAAAGTTAGAAGTGAAAAGGTCGTTATGGATGCACTTTGAAAATGTCTTGTGTTCGACTACTATAATGTTGAATTTGAGAGACATAATTAGTGGTTTTATTGATGTTTTAATAAGTAAAATATGTGCACTTATTATCATAAAAATATCAAGGTTTAAAAAGTTATAGAACATGTTAAATGAAGTAGCAAAATGTACAATGAAAAGGTCGCTGTATGAGCACTTTGAGTACGTAAGCCCTTAGTGCAGCTAGTAACCATGAGAATAAACTTCCTAACATTTAAAGAGCATTACGCACTATAGTCTTAATGGAAGTATTTATACCCTTTCTCGAAATATCTTTGCTAGGAATATTTTGGGCAGAATGTTATTTCATTTACTGATTAATTCCATATGATTGCAATAATTTGCAGCCATAACCGCATAACATTTTATTTAAGGATTTTCTTATTAATATACTTCAAATTAATTTCGTAATTAATTGTATCATAATATAACAAAGTATATAATAGAAATCAAACACCTTTATTATGAACAAGATTGACTAGAGATTTAGATATATGTAAAAAAAATCATAATAGCGTATAGGGCATACCATTCACTCTTTCAATCTTCCACTTACACTTGGAATCAATAATGAAGTCTTAGTACCCTTCCTCCAACCTATTCAAAACTGAGCTAGTCCCTTCAAAACTGAGCTAGTCCCTTGGTGAATGGATCTACTTTATTGTATTACTATCTATTTTGTCATCCAACATCTCTTCGTCGTTGATAAACTTCCTTTATCATACGGAACTTTTGGACCTGGTGTCTTGGCATCTTGTGAGCATAGTTCTTCTACAATCTGCATCAAAACATTGTTTTCACAAAAGAATGTCGTAGTATTCTCAACATTTTGAATTACCCCTAGCTCAGTTGTAAATTTTGCATTTATATTTATACTGCTTTTATTGCGGAGCTATTCAAGGCAATGTACTTAGCCTTTTAGTTGAATCAACAACCATCTTTTATTTGAAGCATTTCCTACTTAAAGCTACTTAATTAAGGTTGAAATAAATTTAGGATTACTATACTCAATATCAATTATTAAGTTCAAATCTTAACTCTCTTTTATAGGAAGTTCATTTCTATAAGTGGTTCTCCATTATTTCTTATAAAATTGAGAATACTCTTAACTACAATTTAATGATATTAAATCGGATTTGATATTCACACAATGCGTCAAATAGAAAATAAAAACATGAAATGGTAGAATCATAGCTTATATGATAATTCCTATTGCTACTTCATAAGGAATCCATCGAATATTCTCCTATTAAACATTTTAATACAGTGTCTATGTACATCATTCGGGACAATCCCAACATCCTTTTATACTAATAATAAAAGGTGTTATTTTCAAATCCTACATTGATATCTACTCATGGTTTAGAAATATCTTAGTACCCTTAATATTCTTTCTTACAAACACTCGCTTCCTCTGCACTTTGACCGAAATTCAACCTTTTTGGTTTCTTTCTTAAAATAATTGCTCAACTCTAACGCTTGTCGAATGGTACTGCCATGTTAGTTCTTGGATCATATCCAATACTTACAAACTCAGTCATTGCTCCTAATGACATCGTGACATTTTGGTAATCATGAGCAAATAGTATACTCTAAATCATTATTCGAAATTTTTGTTCCAAGCAAGATATACCAAAATCCAAAGTCGTATTGGGTGGTAATTTTGCTAGTCAAATCTGAATTAACATAAGTATGTCGACTAATGAATCTATTATGCTGATTTCAATAATTGAAATTTACAACTCTGCTCCCATCAATGTTTCTTACTATATTCTAACTACATCGTTCATTCTTTTGAAGACACACACACATCCAATGGATAATATCCCATCGGGTACAACTATTAAAATCACGTGTTGATAATGTACTTGGAATATATTTTGAATTTGAGAATCATGTCAAATGTTAGAGTCTATACCATCTACGGCTTATTGGAAACTAAGAAAATTGTAGCTACTAATAATTCCTTTTCTCGAAATTAATATGAAACTTGTAGTTTCTCTTTAACATGCAATAATTCGTATTAGGCATTCAAATGAGTTATGACTATTTACTTTTCGGTACCAGATCTTACCTTTTTTATACTTGAACCGCATACTGATTGGATTTGACATTTCAACAAATAGTTAAAGTACAACTACTTGATTGTGTGAGCATTCCGTGACATAATCACTACCTCACAGAGAAGTTAAGACTACTTAATTTATATAATTCAAACCGTTGACTTAATTAGCACACTAATTATTTCGCACTTAATTAAGGAGTTGACGGATGAAAAAGTTCACCAACATCTTTTGGTTCTAGAATGAGGGCTCAAACCTTCGTTTATTTCTCACATCTAGTAAAAATGTACACCATGAACCATGAATCCTACCAATTCACCTACTGTTCTAATCTAAGAACCTTCTCATTTGGCATCAAATACTGCACCTAAATCACTTATACTTTTAGACGACATGGGAACTCCAACTGGGTTCTTTGTAGATCCTATCTTGGCCGCATTCTAATCCTTCTCATACCAAATAAACCAGCATATAGAGGGTTTAGAGAAACAAATGACCAAACATGTCATTCATAGGCTATCTTCACCTACCCACTCCATAGCTTACCGCCATCTTTCCACTACTGCATTGAAAATTGGGTAGAGGAACAATAACGGCACACCATTTAATGGGAACTGTGATGTTGGATTAAAATCTGATGCCAAATTGAAGAACAAATCCAAGCTAACCCTAGGATCAAAACCAGACTGGTCAATATAAATCCCTTGTTGCTAAAAAAACCAACCCCATCTGCAAAATATGATGAGGACACCGCTTTTGACTGTAGCTCATCCTAGGTTGACTAAAGAAAATAAGAGATCCACCAACTCAGAAGTTGAGTAGAGCAAATAGTAAAGATCTGCCAGTAGAATACCAGAGAAAAAATAGAGGAAGGAATTTACTCCCTTTTCTGTAAGACTGTTAACAAAGCCGATTTTCCCAATAACTTCAATGCCCCGGCAATTGACAAGTTTGATGGACATACCATACCGAAGATCACATCTTCACCTTCAAATACTTCATGGTCATCCTAAATATTGGGAGGATGATCCGGTGCATGCTATTCCATGTATACTTATACGACTAGCCTTAAGGTGGTTCAGAAGGCACAGAGCAAGAGAAGTCCGATCGTGGAGGAAAGTATCTGCTAATTTTCTATGCAATTCAATTCGAGAAGAGAAGCCTCCCCAGACGTCCAAACCATGTCATATGTGAAGCAGCGAAAGAACGAAAGCTAATGTGGTTTCGTCAAAAGCTTCAAGGTAGAAGCTCTCCGAATTGGGGCGACTAGTGAAGAAGCATTACTAATGGCGGCTTATATCGAGATAAGGAGAGGAACTGCTATGTGGGGTTAAAATAGTAGGAAATCTTGACATAGCATGAAAGCCCTTTATGAAAGGGCAGCTGCTTATATCAAGATGGAAGAAGCTGACTCCATATCACAATCTCATGGGATTTCGGCCCCCAATTATGATAGGAAAAGAGGGGGGCATACGGCTATCACCCACTCATAAAGAGGCAAAAGGAATTAAACCTCACTATAAAAACTCTCTTCACTCATCCCCTCGGATAGATATATGAGATGACCAAAGATGAACTAGCTTATAACTTGCCGAATAAAGGAAAGAAACCAAAGCAGAACAAAGGTGGAGATATTTCCACTTACACAGAGAAAATGATCATCATACTGATAGCATCCATGCCTAAGAAGGAGATAGAAAGGCCGATTGAAAATGGTTATTTTGTATCTTCCAAAGGGAAAATAGGAGATATAGGACAAGAAGTCTATCTAGATCTTAATGAACACCAAGCTGGCAATCCTTCAAACCCGATAGCTTCAATTCATGAAGGACCACAGCTCGTTGGTGCAAGCAAAAAGGCACATGAGAGGTATGTGTAGAAGGCAAAAATCCATAGGGAGATCTTTCACGTCAAACAGAAATCAACATCAGAAATAACAATCACAACAGCTAATGCAGTAGGAGTTGAATTCCCACATCAAGACCATTCATCATTACACTACAAGTATCAAATTGTACTATGAAGAAATCCTTTGTCGATTTGGGAGGCTCAATAAACATCATTTTCAAGTATGCTTATGATTAAATGAAATTACCATAAAAAAAATTAAAACCCAGCCCTAAACCGATATCTGTTTCAACAACATGACTACCATTCCAATAGGGTATGCGCGTCTGCTCGTTATGGCTAGAAGTGCCCCACTATATATGTCATTTTATGTAAGTTTCTTAACCATCAATCAACCCTCACCTTACAATGCTTTCTTGGGAAGACCTGCTCTGGTTACCTGGAGGAAATCATCACTCAAAAAGAACTACTCATAAAGTTATGTACTCCAGCTAGAATAGGATCAGTAAGAGGGGAACACTTTTTAACTAGAGAACTACACAATTAACTCTTAACTCTAACAATAAAATTGTTTCAAACTACCTTGCTTCCTTTTTTTATATTTATAGTGATAAGAAGAATTTATATTGGATCATAAAACTGTTGCAGTGCCGGATACTAAAACTAATACCGAGGAGAGTAATCATGCGCCCCTAAAACCAGAGACAAAAGAGAAGAGAGCATATATGCACAAGATTGGCACTGACGAATTTAATTCATTTTATGTGTAGAATTTCTCTGACGAAGCCTAGAAACAAGTGTCTTCTATGAATTCGCCATTAGAAGAGGAACCGGAACGTGAGATAGATCCACGGTTAGGGGCGGCGAGGAAAGAATTAAAGCCGGTGGATGATCTCGAAGACAAAAAATAGATCAAGAGGACCCCACAAAGGATACCAAGATAGGGAAGAGCCTTAGTACGGAGGCGTGGGATAAACTAATCGACTTCCTAAAAAGGCCAAAAGACGTATTTGCTTGGACTCATTCAGATATGGTAGGAATAGACCCAACCATCAATTGCCATGCTTAAGACATCGACCCAGATGTGCGCCCAGGCAGACAGAAGCATGAAACTCTATACTAGTAATGATACAATGCTCTATATGAAGAGGTTAAGAAGTTAAATGAAAATGGGTTCATCAGGGAGGTATATTATCAAACTGGAATGCCAAACTAGTGCTGTTAAGAAAGCCTAATGAAATATGAAGAGCTTGCATAGATTTCACTGATTTCAACAAGGGTTGCCCGAAAGACAGTTTTCCATTGCTAACGATTGATCGGTTGGTAGAAGCAACTAATAGGCACGAACCAATCTCATTCATGGATGCATATTCGGGGTATAATCAAATAACTATGTTTGAATCCAATCAGGAACATACTAGTTTCATGATAAAAAAGGGTTATACTGCTATAAGGTCATGCCATTTGGACCCAAGAATGCGGAGGAAATCTACCAGAGGTTAGTCAACATGATGTTTGCCGAACGGATTGAAAATAATGTAGAGGAATGTGTGGATGGCACATTAGTTGAATCAAAGACAGCATCAAACCATATCAAAGACTTGGAGCTTACCTTTATAGTCCTAGGGAAATACCATATGAAGCTAAATCCTTTGAAATGTACTTACGTTATCTAATCAGGCAAGTTCCTAGGGTATATAATGAGTGCACATGGTTTGGAAGCAAACTTAAAAAGATCGATGACATAACAGGAATGGGAATCCCAAAGAAGCCAAAGGATCTGATGAGTCTATGTGGTAGAGTAGCAGCCCTATGAAGATTCATATCCAAGGCCCCAGACAAGTGAATCCCGTTCTTCGACCAAGTGAAGCGGGGGTGAAACTTCAAATGGACCAAGGAGTGTGAGGCTGCATTCCAAAATCTAAAAGATCATTTTTTCAATACTCCTATATTATCAAAATCGGTAACAGGTGAGTAATTATACATTTATTTAATTGTAACTGATCAAGCTATCAGTGTTGCACTAGTGTAAAAGGATAAAGAGATGTAAAGGCTCAACTATTTCACAAGCAAACGACTATTAAAAGCAGAGCTAAACTACTCGGTTGTTGGCAAGCTTGCATACAACCTGCTTCTTACAGCAAGAACATTATGGCCCTATTTCCAAGCGTATCCCATCAAAGTCCTCACAGGCAAACCTCTTAGGAAAATACTGCATAAGCCAGAGACATCAGTTCACCTATTAAAGTGTGTAATGGACCTTAGCCTATATGACATTACCTACTGCCTAGGAAGGGAATCAAAGGTCAAATACTTGTCGATATTATTTTAGAATGCACCTTACCAACCGAACACCATTTAGAGGGAGAAACAAACACCCCACTGTTCTGGCACTTGTTCGTAGACATAGCATCAAATGGATAGGGGGCAGGAATTGGATATGTATTAATCACCCCGAACGGGAAAAAGCTGCATGGAGCAGTGCAGCTTAGTCTCAAAGCGGCCAATAATATGGCAGAATATGAGGCCCTCCTCATAGGCCTACGAATGGCCCAGGTAATTGTAACGACCCAGAATTCTGAGCAATATCAATTTAATAATCTTTGTTAATAATTAAATTGATTTGATCATTTTACATTATAAATTGACAAGTTAAAATTATTTCAAAGGCTGAAAACAATAATTTGTTAATATCTATCAATATTTTTTTCTTAACAACATAAATAGGCAAGATTTATTCTTTTGAAGTTAATAATATTTTGTTTATTTTTGGTAATTTAAAATTGGTAAGATTTATTTTATTTTCTATTTATAATATACATATATATTGATATCTCTTGTAAATAGGGAATGTTTAATGTAATAAAAACTTTATATTCAAATTGTAATGTATATGAATATATATATTATGATTTGGTTTGTGTTTTAAAATTCAACACAGTAAATTTCAAATTTAATGTTAAAATTTTTCTATTTGAAATGTGTATATATATTTGTATATATATTTTTGAAATAGGAATTTTATTAATTTGAATTTAATAAGTATTTGCAAACTTTAATATATATATAATTTGTATTTGAAATTTTAATTTGATTTAATATTTTTGAAATAATATTTGAGGTTTAAATTTCTATAAAAAAGTTAATTTCTTATTTAATATAGATACATATATATTTTGTACTTAAGTTTGGAATAAGATTTAAATTTAAAAAAAGTTCATTTGTTTTTATTATTCTTTCATTTTAATTTTATCATAAGATAGGTTGTTTTAAAATTTTACATAGAAAGTTAAAATAAAATTTTCAAATCTATAAACATATGTTATATTAAATTGGATCTAAAATATAAGTTATTTATAAAGGCCTATATGAATTTGCTTTTGAAATATTTATTAAAGATCTAAAAGCTTGTTTATATAAGATAAAAACATTTTACAATCATATAAATATTACATAATAAAATACATTACATACATATACACATTTCATGCAAAGCTTAAAATAAATTATAAAAGGAAAATAACATTCAAAGTATTAATTTAGCATTAAAAACATACTTGTAAACTTTTTAATGTGTATTAAGGACATTTGTAATTATTTGTGTATAGGTGTAAGCTAACTAAGGACTTAATAGGACAAATGGCAGTATTCTCTTAATAAGTTAATTTAAAATTTAAAGTTGTAAAAGTAAAAGAAGAATTTAGTCTTCAGCAAATTACCTTCTTCTTTCAGCAAAACTTAATACAAACAAATGAAAAAAAAGAATCTGTAAAATCTGGAAAACGCAGCAGCAAGAGTTAATCAACATGCAAATTTATTCAAGAAATTCTGGAATCAATCAATTCAAATGCTCAGCTGCAAGATTTAAAATTCATCATGCAAATAATAATTCAGAAGAAACGTCAACATGCAAGTTCATCTTCAAGTACAATCAGTAATCAATGCAAGGGTAGATTCAAAATAAAATTCAAGAGCATGCAAAGGAAAATTTCAAATGCCCGAAAGTCAAAGAACAGTTTCTGTTCTCTGCAATTTAAAGGTGAGTAAATGAATTTTTAAAAACAGTTTTTAACCTGAATTTCATCTTGTTTTTGAATGATGTCTTGATTATCTGAAATATTTGATTTGAAGTGAATGCATGTTTTGGAAGTATGAATAGTTGAATGCCTGTGAAGTGAAAACTTATGCTCTGTAAAATAACGGGTCTCAATTCTATAATAAATTCAATATCTAAATTTTGAATTCGAATTAGCTTTTGATTTGTAAATAAAAGTTGTTTGTAATCATCTAACTTATCATCTAAAAATGTTTGTAAATTTAAATTTGAATTATTAGTTTAAAATTTTCAAATTTACAGTTAAATGGTAAATTGGGAAAAAAAATTATTAGATCAACTTTAGGTTTTGATTACATGATTGAAATATCAATTGAAAACCATGAATTTTAGTGTGATTACTATAATTTTTAGATTGGTAATTAAAGAGAAATTTCGAGTTTCTTGCTTTGGGCATTTCAGCCAATCGGTAGCGAACGACGGCGATATGTGTGTCGTAGTTGTGCAGGAAGGTCGAGGGGTTGTAGGTGATCTTCAGAAAAATGCAATTGGGATTTATAGTTGCTCGTGTTGGCCGGTTGTGATCGAAATAGGGTTTTATTTCCTGTTTTTGGCCGATGTGTTCATCGCGACTTCACGGCATCATGAGGCTACCGGAGTACCGCACTTGTGTCGTAGGATCTTGGGGTGGTGGCGAAGCTAGGGTAATGGCGGCGTGGTCTCTAGTGAGGGGAATGGACGGCGATGGTCGAGTTTGAGGATATGGGTTTCGAAACAGTTTGGGTTGAAGGGCAAGATTTTGATTCTCGATCATATGTTGGTTTCTATGTTGCGCGATACGATGTAGTGGTCAAGTGCGACTTGGGGATGGCCGGAGAGGAGCTTGCCGTCGACCATCGGCGACGTGCACGTTTACGTGCACGATCGTTTATTTCTGCAGGGTTTTGGGAAGTGAAAGGGGAAGACTCGAAGACGATCTCGGGTTTGTTGTGGATTGAGCTCGAAGCAGGTATAGGGTTTTGGGTTGCTCGGGGAGAGTCGCGAGTATTTCTGAGTGTTTTGCTCGGGTTGTCGAGCATGTTTTAGTTGGTTTCAGGGAATTTAAAGTTTTAAATTTTTTTCTTCAGTAAAGTCCGAAAACTTTAAAGCAATGATAAGGTGATTGTGTATAAAATCAAAGTTTTAAAAAAAATGTTAAACAAGTTTTGTTTTAAAAACTAAATTTGTTTTCAATTTCAATTTAAACAAGTTTATATATATAATAAATGTTAAATCCTTTATTATGCGACCTAGCGACTCAACAACCGAAGCGACCTAAAGAGGTTAACAAGTTGGAACGACCTAGCGAATTACATAAGCACGGCGATCTAAAGTATGAAACGAGTTAGCGACCTAACAGGCAGCGACTTTCCGACCTAAGAGATGGGACGACTTAACTGCTTAAGGGAGTAGGCAACCTAACGACTTAGAGAAGTAAGCGACTTAACGACCTAAAGGTGGCACGACCTAAAAGGTGTAACGACTTAAGAGGTGGAACGGTAGAACGACCTAACGTATGACCAAGCTAGGAAACACAGCGACCTAACAAACAAGTACCCTGCAACCTAAGAGTGAAGCAGTCCAAGCGACCCAAGAAGATCAACGGTCCACGAGTTAAGACATAGAACGATTTAGAGCGGCCCCGACCTAACTACCTAAATGGGATAAGCGACTTACTGGTCCAGTGACTTAACGAGTCAGCGACCTATGACCTAACGGGTTAAGGCAGTATAAGAACGCATGACTCTTCATAAGGTCGCACACGACCTAAACAAGGCCGAGGCAACTCCATAAGTCGCTGCATCTTATGACATTCTTCTAGGTCGCTCCGTTCACCCAGAAGAGATCAGCGACCCATCCTAAGTCGCGTGCAACCTGCTAACCCGCTCAGGAGGAGCCAAGTGCAACTAGAATGGGTTGTAGCTCGTTTCCTTTAGGTCGCGACCTTCAACCTACAACCTACTTTAGGTCGCGACCTTCAACCCACGACTTACTTTAGGTCGCGACCTTCAACCCACGACTTACTTTAAGTCGCAGCCTTCGACCCACGACTTACTTTAAGTCGCAGCTTCCGACCTACGACTTATGACCAGGAAACTCCTATAAATACAGCGTGAGCTCCAACGTTCGGGGGATCTTTTGGCTCATTCTCGAAGCGCCGATACTCTGTCATTTTCTCAACTAAAACAGCACTTCAAGCACTCCAAACACCAAGTACACTACGACAAACTTCAAGAAAAAATCTACATCATTCAACATGGATTCGAAAGATTATTCTTCATCAAAGTTTGATCTACTAGTCTAAAGTGTGTTGTAATTGAAGAAAGTTGTATAAGTTGTACTTGAGTCAGCAATAAAGAGATTGAAAGTGGACGTAGGCTTGACTATAAGCCAAACCACTATAAAAACAGTGTCTTTTATTGTTTTTCTCATATTTTCCTGCTTCTTTCTGATTACCGTATCAACGGGTGGTGCTTTCACACTTGCTTTATTTGCACCGGGGTGTTAGCGTCTGACTTTTACGTTAAAATTTTTGGTGCTTTCACTGAGAATCCAACTCAGGATAGTGTCATCATAGCTTCATAGAAATTTGTAGAAAGAATCTCTCTAAAAACCAGGAGTTTATCAGAAATAATGGCCCCTGGAAGAAAGCGCAAGTCTGTTAGATCCGACGATGTTCGCGAGACTACTGCCACTTCTCCTCCTTTAAGTCAAACAGCTCCAACTGTTGGAGTAACGCGAGCAGAATTGGATGCTGCGGTTTCTGGGCTATATCAGCAGATGGAAGCCCAAAACAATCTGATGTTGGAAAGGTCGATCACTTTGCTTGGGGCTAACCGTCAACCGGTGAAAAACGAACCAAACTTTGCTGATAATGTTCATGATGTGGAAGAAAGAGATGCTCCTTAAAGGGCAGCTGGCCCGGTTAAAGACACACCTCCCCAAGTTGGAGGATCGGGACAACAGCCAACTATCCGTGTACGCCTGTCAAGGCAAACTTCTGAGAAGATGGCCGATGTCTGTCCTGCTGAGCCCCTTAATGATGAGGAATATTTCTTAGGGATAGTCCGACAAATCATGAAGGAAATATGCAAAGGGAGGAAGACGAAAAAGAATGGGGGTTTGCTCTGAGCAAGACTCCATTCACTGAAAGGATTTTGAAAGCAGAATTTCCTAGGAAGTTTGTTCCTCCTACCATACCGGCTTATAAGGGGACAAGTGACCCTAATGAATTTCTGTACAAGTATGATTGGCACATGACTGGTGCCAGAGCTTCAGATGAGATCGAATGCCGATATTTTCCGGTATACCTAGAAGGAGTTGCTCTACTCTGGTTCACAAAACTGTCGGTCCGGTCGATAGACCAATTTTCTGATTTGACTCGAAAGTTTAAGGAACAGCTCAGATTGTACGCTTCGAAGGAGAAAGATATAATGTTGTTATCCAGCTTGGAGCAGAATCCTGGAGAATCCATTAGAGCTTTCTTGAATCGCTTCAATATAGCTCTGGCTGAAGTAGACAACGCAGAGCCGAGAATGATTTTGACGTACCTGATGAAGGCTATTGATAAGACAAGTGAGTTCGGGAGGTGGTTGAAAATGAAAGAACCGAATTCGCTTGACAAGTTTTATAAGAAGGCCGATGAATTCATGCGCCTGGAAAGCCTCCAAGCACCGGCTAAGGTGGTATCGATAGGGGCTGGAAATAGTAATGTTATTCCAAATAGGAAGGAATCTGGCAATCAGAAGAGGGGTAGTGATGGTCAGAGGAAGCAAGGAGATGCAAAGAAAAGTCGTCCCTTCAACTTCACCCCTCTGACAGATACCCCGGAAAACATCTACTTTGCAAACAAAGACACAGTCGAATTCCCCGCACCAGCTAAGCAAAGGGTTAATAAGAAAGCCGAGAAGAATGGAAGATTTTGCCGGTTCCACAACCAACCCGGGCATGATACCAATGAGTGCCGTCACTTGAAGGAGTTGATTGAGGAACTACTGAAAGAGAACAAGCTCCAGCAATATGTAAGGAGGAACAAGAATGGCCCAACTTCGCCAACTCAAGGACAACAGGCTCCTGCTCATCGTCCTAGCTCAAGTGAAAAGGCAGCAGATCATGAATCAGAGAGGCTCGTTATTAATGTGATTACAGGAGGACCTCACCCAGCTGGAAGAAGCTGGAGTGAGATGGAACGGTACGCTCGTGCATTGAAGTATGCGCCAGCAGAGGAAAGTGTTTTTGTGTTGGAAGATGCTGCACCTCTGAAGCAGCAGAAAACTTTTAATGATGACATTATCTTCAGAGTCATGGATTCTATGGGTGTTGAAGCCCCTACCATAGATCCCTTAGTTATTTCTGCTGGCATTGGGCCAGCTATTGTAAGATGAGTACTTGTTGATTGTGGTGCCTCTTGCAATATTCTTTTCAAGAAGACTTTTGATCAGATGAAGATCCCAATGGCTGATGTTCAAGCCTCGTCGCAAAAGATCGTTGGGTTTACTGGGGAACCCAGGCAGCCCGTTGGGACTACTGACCTGTTCGTGGAACTTGGCGAGGGGCAGAAGAAGGTCGTTCGAAGGCAGACTTTTGTAATTGTTGATGAATTTTCTGATTACAACGCCTTCCTAAGCCGCCCAACTCTTGCAGCCTTTAAAGCAATCCTTGCCCCGTGGTGCCTTACCATGAAATTCCCCACAGATAATGGAGTTGGTGTTGTAAAAGAGGATCAGAATGCGGGGCGGGAATGTTATCTGATAGAACTACGTGAAACAAGAAAGAGAGAGATGGGAAATGATGCGGCAACCCCAGTCCGCATCAAAGTATCAACCTTGTAGCAATTACAGGGTGGACCCTGTACTGGCGAATGTAGCGAAGCACGACGAAAAATGGATCCCAGAAAAGCCAGTGCAGTGGAGAATCGAGTGGTGCCAGTGGAAGTAACGGTACCAGTACCTGTTGACCCAAAAGACCCAAACAAGGTGCTGAATGTGGGTTCACAACTTAGTGCGGCAGTTCAGAGTATTTTAATATCATTCCTGAAAGCAAATCTGGATGTATTCGCTTGGACCCATGCTGATATGTTGGAATATCACCTGAAGTTGCAGTACATACTTTGAATATTGATCCGAAGTTTACACCTGTGAAGCAGAAAAAAAGAACCCAGGGTCCCGAAAGGTCAGCAGCATTGAGAGAAGAGGTGGATCGGCTCATGGAGAATGACTTTATCAGAGAATCGACTTATCCGAATTGGGTTTCAAATCCGGTACTGGTTAAGAAAGCTAACGGAAAGTGGAGGGTATGCATCGACTTTTTAGATTTAAACAAAGCCTGTCCCAAAGACTGCTTTCCGCTACCTCGGATTGACCAGTTGGTTGACGGAACAGCGGGACATGAATTTTTATCTTTTATGGATGCTTACTCCGGATATAACTAGATCATGATGCATGAGCCATATCAAGAGGACACGAGCTTTGTTACCGATGTCGATCTCTACTGCTACAGAGTCATGCCCTTCGGACTGAAGAATGCAGGGGCAACTTACCAAAGGCTTGTTAATGCGATGTTCAAGCCACAGATTGGAAAGACCATGGAAGTTAATGTTGACGATATGTTGGTTAAATCAAAAAAAGCAGTAGACCATATGGACCACTTAGCGGAAATGTTCGCCGTCCTACGAAAGTATGGAATGAAGCTTAATCCTTTGAAGTGTTCATTTGGGGTGGAGTCGGGAAAGTTCTTGGGTTTCATTGTGAGCTCTAGAGGCATTGAGGCTAATCCTGCTCAGATCACTGCCTTAAGAGAAGTCAAAGCTCCTAGAAAGAAGAAGGAACTGCAAAGTCTCAATGGAAAAGTCGTTGCCTTAATTCGATTCATTTCCAAAGCTACTGATAAATGCATTCCATTCTTTGATGCTCTGAAGAAAGGAAGGAAAAACTTTGACTGGACTCCAGAATGCCAGAAAGCTTTCGATGAGTTAATTTGTCATCTGGAAACTCCTTCGATACTTTCTAAGCCCGACGATGGTGAAGATCTCTTTGTATACTTGGCAATCTCAGCTCATGCTCTTAGTGCGGCACTGGTGCGAGAAGACGCCAAAATTCAGCACCCAGTCTACTATATTAGCAAAAGGTTTACTGGGGCAGAAATGAATTATTCAAAGTTGGAGAAGCTTTCCTATTGTTTACTGATCGCATCAAGAAAATTGAGGCCATATTTTCAAGCTCATCCAATCAAAGTCCTCACTGATCAGCCATTGAAGCAAGTCCTCTTTCGCCTTGAGACTTCGGGTCGCCTTTTGAAGTGGAATATTGAACTCAGTCAATATGACATCACTTATCATCCCCGGAGAGCAATCAATGGACAAGCTTTGGCATATTTCATCGCAGAATGTACAGACAAAGGTGATAGTGAGGAAATAGTGACTGGTAATTCCCCAATTCCATGGAAATTGTATGTTGATGGCGCAAGAAACGATTACTGTTCCCGGTCTGGGGTTGTGCTTGAAACCCCTGAAGGGCGGTCATTGTGTTATGCTTTAAGATTGGAATTCCCTTCGACAAACACTGAAGCAGAGTATGAAGCTCTTATTGCCGGTTTGAGAATTGCTAAGGAGTTGAATGTCAAAATGTTGTAGATCTTCAGTGATTCACAACTTATTGTGTGTCAAGTCAGGAAAGATTTTCAAACCAAAGGAGGAAATCTGCCCGCTTACTTGTCAAGAGCCTGGGAGCTTCTCGATGACCTAAACCATTATGTGATAAACCATATACTCCGGGAAGAAAACATGAAGGCAGATTCCCTCGCAAAGTATGCAAGCACTGGTGAACTCAATTATTGGGATTAGTTCCTGTGGAAGTCCTGTCAGCTCCAAGCATTGATGAAATGGATATTGTCTGGATCATGACTGTATCATAGGAGCGAGAATCATGGATGACTCCGATATTGGAATATCTACGCGACGGTTCTCTACCAGAAAACTCAAAAGAACGGCAGAAGTTGTTAAGAAAAGCATCCAGATATATAATTCAAGATGGCCGATTGTATTGGCGGGGATTCACAATGCCATTACTCCGATGTGTGACCAAGGAAGAAGGTGAGACGATTCTAACTGAGGTACATGGAGGAGAGTGTGGAGATCATTCAGGTGGTCAAACTTTAGCAAAGAAAATTCTCCATTATGGGTATTTTTGGCCAGATATTAATCGTGATGCTGCAAGTTACGCCCGAAAATGTGACCGATGCCAGAGATTTGCAAAAATCCCAAGAGCACCTTCCACTGAGATAACATAGATGGTTAGTCCGTGGCCATTTGCTATTTGGGGAATAGATCTCATCAGGCCTTTGCTAACTACAAAATCCGGAATCAGATATGATATTGTTGCTGTTGATTATTTTACAAAATGGGCTGAATCTGAACCATTAGCTACTATTACCTCTAAGAAAATGATAAAGTTTGTAAATAAGAATATCATTTGCAGGTATGGTGTGCCTCAAAAGATAATCACAGATAATGGAACCCAATTCGAAAGTGAAGAGTTCCAAGATTTTTGCAAGAAATTCAAGATCCAGAAAAGCTTCTCAGCAGTAGCTCATTCGCAGGCAAACGGGCAAGTGGAAGCAGTAAACAAAATTATCAAATCGACCATCAAAAAACAGCTGGAAAAAGCGAAAGGTGGTTGGGTCGATAAGCTTCCACTAGCACTATGGGCATATAGAAATACACATAAAACTGCGACGGGGCACACTCCATTTTCTTTGGCATATGGATCAGAGGCAATGATTCCGGTAGATATAGAGGTCCCTTCACATAGAAGAATTCATTTCAATCAAGCCAAAAATGAAAAGCTGCAACTTGAAGCCCTTGACTTCCTTGATGAAAAAATAGAAGAAGCTGAGCTCAGAATTGCGGCTCATCAACAAAGAATAGCCAGGCACTTTAATTCCAAAGTTCGCCAACGCAGCTTTGAAGCTGGGGATCTAATCCTAAAAAGAATTATGGCACCTACAGGCGTGTTTGGGCCAAACTGGGAAGGGCCGTATGTCATAGGCCAAAAACTTCTTGATGGCACATTCAAACTCATAACTATCGAAGGAAACCCAATTCCAAGAGCTTGGAACAGCAATCATTTGCGCCCATATTTTACTTAAAGGCTTTAATGAAATATTGTAAAAGAATGATGAATGTGTGATTCTTGTATTGAAAGCCGTTGTAAAGCCAGTCCAAGTGAATAATAAGAACTATAAAGTGGATGTAGGCCCGGTTCTTGGCCGAACCACTATAAATCTTGTGTTCTTTACTATTATAAACTGCTTTTTTTATTTCGATATATAAAATACGTCAATTGCATTACTAAAATGTCAATTTAATAATGCAGGCCGTAAAAACAAAGCTTACCCATCACAAGACCAAGCAATCCCTGACATCACCCAACAAGCAAATGCTAAGCCGTTCAAAATTTCCATACTCAAATCCTACGAAAGGAGTGCTTCAAGCAAAAGTTTAGTGATTCAGCTGGAAGTGGGCCCTTGCTAACTAATTGTGGTTGTTTGCACAAATGAGAATCCAGTTAAATAGCCTGTGTCTGCCCCCACCAACTCGCTCAACTATGAAGTATACTTCTTTGGATAAAGGAAATCGTTGACAATTAAAAGAGAAGTGTATTTGGAAAAGATAACGGGGATCACCGATATGAATAGATGGCAAAGAGACATGGGCGAGCAAGCATCAAACAGCCAAAGACCTCTTCGAAGGCACAAGCCCTCTTCGGAGGCACAACTCTTCAGAGGATAAAGACCTCGAACGGGGCATGCCAGAAAACTTTCTCAACAAAAAAGATTGGTATGGAATGTCCGGGAGCACCTTCCCAACTGGAAGGCAAGGCGCTTGTTCACCAGCTGAGACAGTTTGCGCAGACAAGCGTCCAAGTAACTTGCGTCCGCCCCGTGAATCCATACGATGATCGGAGGCACCTTCCCAAGTGGAAGGCAAGGCGCTTGTTCACTAGCTGAGACAATCTGCGCAAATAAACGTCCAAGTAACTTGCGTCCACCCCGTGAATCCAGCTAACCATGAGGAAGAAACTTCCAGGCATACTCGGATGCACGCATTCCACCGAGATTTGAAATAAAACTTCACAAGTGCTAGAATGTGAAAAGCCCTCTTCGGAGGCCCATTTCACCATAGTTGAAATGCTAAAAGACCTCTAGCAGGCCTCGCCAGAAAAAGATAGTTCTTTGTCGATAGAAAGTTGCGGACTGATCGGTGGCACAGAACACTCGTGTCCGCCCCGTGAATCCATCCAACTAAGAGAATGAAACTCCAAACTTCCAGGCAAAAGCCCTACTCAGAGGCACACATTTCACCGTGATCTGAAATAAAACTTCACATGAGTTGAAATGTGAAAAGCCCTCTTCGGAGGCCCACTTCCCAGCGAACAAGGAAAAGATAAAAGCCTCTCCCAAGAGGCAGAAACAAAAACGAACTCTTCCCAGAGGCACAATCAAACAAAAATACCTCTTCCCAGAGACGCAACCAAACAAAAAGACCTCTTCCCAGAGGCACAATCAAACAAAAACTCTCTTCGGAGGCTCAAGCAGGTTGAAGCCCTTTTTTGGAAGGCCCACTGTACTATGAAATAAAATTCACTCGCCAAAGCAAAAGTGACTTTTTCCAAAAGTGAAGTGTAAAAACTTCGCAACAAAAAACAAGAGAAGGCTCCTCCAATATGAAGTGCATTCTACTAAATTAGAAAAATATTTTCTTGAAACGGAAATATTATCCTATAATGTACAAATGCAAACTTCCTTCAAATGAAAGAGTTGTTCTCTAAAGGAAGAGTACAAGTCTTCTCAAAACAGAAGAGTTGTTCTCCGAAACTTTGCTAATGTGAAAGAGATTGCAATAAACCATGGTATGGGGGCAATACAATATAGTCATCACAAAAATGAAAACAATGCTCAAGAAACATACCATAGGTTTACTGCAACTTCACTAAAGAGGATAAAGAAACTTGCATGAAAACAGAAAATAAAAGCATTCTTAAATACAGGCAGAAACAGAAATTTGTATAAGTAAAAGAACCATTTTATTCCATACTATGAGAATTTTATACATATGCAGGTTTCAAAGTAAAAGAAAGCGGGGACTGGTACCCGCACAATCTCCAGTCAACACAAGCTTATATACAAGCAAAAAGCAAAGAGCGAGATAAAAAGCACAGGACCAAAGCCATCATTTCTTCTTCCCTCCACCTTTTGAGCCTGCACCTGGCCGGATGACCAACTTCTTGCGTCGGCTTGAAAGAGTAGGGGAAGAGGGAGAAAGGGGAACAATTGGACTTGCTTTTGCTTTTTCCTCGCCGGCTGAAGCTTCCTTCTTCTTTGAGACTCCACTTTTCCCCCTTTTCTTAGAAGAAGGCCCGCTTTCTGGAGTAAAAAGTGTGGCTAACGGCGTATCGTGGGAGCCAGTTAGTTCCGGAGTCTTTTCGCCCTCCTCGGTTTCTTCTCCCCTATGTTCTTGAGAAGCAATAGGATCGTCCAAGTCTTGGAGAGCTTCTATTTGCTCCTCTTGTGACCTCGGTTGAGAGGCAGAAGGAGGAGTCACCTGAAGAGACGGGGGAGGAATAACTGGAGGAGGGGAAGTCTGAACAATGCTCGGTACTTTCTCTACAGAAGAAAAGAAGTTAAAATCAGTAAAGAGAGGAGATAAAGGCTCGTTGAGATTTAGGAAATAATCAAGAAGCTCATCAAACTCATGTGAAGAAAATGAGCAGTCTACTTGAGCAAGATCAGCATTAAAGTTACCTGGAGAAGTTGGCTTTTTGACGTCAATTTCATAAGCTTGTGCTTTAGTGCTTTCTTCGCCTTCGTCTCCACCCTGTGCGCTTGTAATCTCAGTTACGACTTTAGCCGTGAGTGGAGAATGGGAACTGGAGCCTATGATATCAATGTTGGCTGAAGTCGAAGGAGGGACAGGGGCAATTAAAGGTGCTTCTTTCTCTGGATGCTCCCCTCCCATCGTTTCAGCTCGTACTTTAAAAGCTGCTCCTTTCCTCTGGCAAGAGCAGCATGAGTTTCGTCATCAAAGTAATGCGCCTCAAGTTCATCTTCGGAATAACCGGCACCTCTGAGCATATCCATTACAGCCTCCCACACTTCAGCCAAAGTGATTTCATATTTAGGCCCCAAAAATGTAAGGCTGCCATGCCCCAAGACGCTTTGGACGTAAAAATCAAACAGAGTAGAGCTGATGTTGGCTTTTGTCTCTTCATGAGATTTTTCAGCGGGCCTCCTTCCAGCCATGGCCTCGTCACATTCTTTCTCAGTCTTTAACAGTTGAGCTTTCAGCCTCATGATTTCTAAGTCCTGAGAGATAGCTTTCTCCCGTAGCTCTGCAAAGTCAGCACGATATTTTTCCACCGTCTTCTGTGTAGCTTCAAGCTGGGTTTTGACATACCATTGAGCGACATGAGCATCTCGAACTTGCTTCTGAATCACTTCTTCCTTTTGAGTATAAGAGGTGGAAGAAGTAGCAAGCTCGTGCTTAAGTTTCTCGACCTCCGCCTCAAGCTTTTCGTTGTACTCAGCGATGTTTTTCATTTCGGTGTTGTGCTGATCAAGAATTTTCTGCCATTCAGACTTGTCGTTCTCCATCGTCAGCATAGCTTCAAGGTTGGCCCGGTTCACCCTCTGAAGCTCATCGACGAGCTTTCGCCACCTTGACATTCTCTCAATATCAAGTTTAACAGTGTCAAGATTTCGTAGCATGGGCTCTTTGTCGATGGGAACCAAGTCAAGGTCGAAGCGGACTCCCTTTAAGCACCAATGCGGGAACCGACTTTGAAGCGTTGGCGGACCTTTCTCAACTTGGTACGAGGGTCTGCCGAGAAGTGTTTGAATGTCGGCTCCTTCAAAGGCAGAGACTTTGAAGGAATTTTTAGAGAAGTGAGAGCAGCGGCCTTTTCTAAAGTTGCAGATGCAGTCTTTTCATCAAGCCTGGCCCGCTTGCTTGGGTCTCCGATGTCATGACCCTTTCCTCTATCGTCATAAGTTTTTCTTTTATGAGAGTCATCGCCTCTGTGAGAAGAGTCATGTTGCTCATCCCTTCTTCCGTACCTTTCTTCATACGCTCTTCTTTCTTGAGCTTTTCGAGCAGCTCTCTCTTCATCAGTTTCCCTGTGGGCGGGAAGATGGCGCCTATAATCATACTGACCACGCCTTCCGTACTGTTGAAAGTCGTCATAATAGGAACCGCTATGCCCCATTGGAGAACCTGAAAATGAGAAAGGGACAAAACTTGATTAGTCCTTGAAGTACAAAAGTTGAGTGCAAATAGGTGCTGAAAAATCCTAAGTGTGTGTAATGTGCAAACTACGCGCGTCAAACTACGAACCACTCCTCGGTTGCGGGAAATGATGGGTTTTATAGCTAATGTCAACTCTTGAGCTGACGGAGTCTGTTGTAAACTGGATGTTGCTTCAACTACTGAAGAGGTAACTCTAGCAGAAACAGGGTCATCTTTAAAGAGCTCCTGTGAAGTGATCATCAGATCGCTCAACCCTTCAAAAATGTCATCCCCACTCTGCTTGGCAGGACTCGCTCTCTCAGTTTCCTCGTCACCAGATTTCTCTGAACAATGAAAAGGCTCTTCCACTTCGATGATCGGGGCAAGTGTGGGTTTGTCAGATGGCCCCGCAATATCAGTAGAAGTAGAGCACTTCCCCAGTAAAGCCTCAGAAGTAGGTTCCTTCAGTATAGGTTCCTCAGCAGAAAGTGGGGCATCTGGCGAGTTGGCCGGAGAATCGGGAACTTCGTGAGGTTGAGTAGAGCGAGAAGGGTGCAAAAGCCCATATTGGTGCAAAAGTTCATCTCTCAGCAAAAACTTAATACTTCTTTGTTCAGCCGGCACGGCACTTAATCTATCGAAAGTCGTCTTGTGACCGGGATTTCTAGAGGGAGGAGGAAGTGCTGTAAAAGAAAAGAATGAAGTTAGCACTTAGCAATTCAAATCTTGAAAAGCTGAAACAGAAAAAACAGGGATGAGCAATCTCACTTCCTTTTCTCCAGAAGGCATAAAACCCTAGAGGACAGCGGACAAAGAAGAATTGATTCAGAAAGCCATTAGACTTTCAGAGAGATCGGTAATAAGTTTGCGATTCCTGGCACTTCTCACAAACATAAAGGAGGGGTGGTCTTTATTCTTTGCAAATGTGCATAAATAGCAGATTTCTTCAAAGCTTGGGAGGCGGTCAAGCGTCCTCCTGAATAAAACACACAATCCCATCAGGATGGCGTATCCATTGGGATGTAGTTGAAAGGGAGAGATGGTTAGTCGGAAAAGGAGTCGATGGAGAAACTCATTGAAAGGAGGGATGGAACCACAAAGGCACATCTGACGGTTGATGGCAACAAAACCAAGAGGCGGCCTGTCGGCAGTATCATTTGGGCCAGGAAATCTGGCATCCTCATCGGCAATCCCTAATTGCATACGTAGATGAGTGAATGCCCGCTGACTCAAGGTAGTTGGAGTTCTCTCCGGAGGATCAACCAATGGCTCAGCTATCGGAAAGACTTCTTCAGAATGCTCGATTATCTCTTCTTGAGAAGACATTCTACTCAAGGAACTGGATATTCAAATATGAAGGTGCACGTTTCCTAAATGTGTGAAGTGTTGTGCAAAAATAATAAAGTGACAAGTAAATATGACTGAAGTTAAACTAATGAACATGTGTCAATTGTAAAAATTTCAAGACTTGTCGCTCTAAGTCCAAGAACAAGTGTAGTGTTAATGCAAACAAATCAGCTTTAGTTGATTAACATTGCTTTACTACTTCACTTGAATTTGTTGACTCACAGCATTTCATATAATTTCTTTAAGTTGATTTAATTATCCTTTACCGACTAATCTGTCATTTGATATGGGCGATCAGTGACAGTATATTCGCCCTAGTTTTTTGTAAATGTTGTATTTAACAGGTTATTAGCGTCAAATTTGGTATAATCTATTAAGAAAGCATAGCAAAGTCATGCGAGTTATCTCGATAGTTCAAAGTTCAAATTAAAAGGCTTCAAGTCAAGGCAGTGAGGATTTTCTCAAGTCCTAGGTCGTACGCGACCTAACAAGTAAGCGAGATACGTAAGCCGCAAGAAGTTTCTCAGCAGTGCAAAGTCATCAAAGTCCTAGCTCGACCGCGACCTAAAGCCTAAGCCGTAGATATGATAAATCACAAGTGAGTTAAGTCGCAAGAAAAACAAGGCATGGCCGTGCACATCCAAGACCTAGGTCACTCGCATGATCTAAAGTTTAAGTCGCTAAGCATCAAATCAAGACAGTGTAAATCTGACTAAGTCCTAGGTCGTCAGGATACTAACACGACCTAAGATGTTAAGTCGTGCGCAATGTAAGTCGTGGGCATTAAGGTCGTTTAAGCACATTAGGTCGCAAAGTCTCTTAAGTCGTTCGGATTTGTTAGGTCGCCTCTGATGAAACTTGGCAGCCTTGGACCATCTCCTGTTGGCACTACTATATTCTTTTTTCTTAGCTCGTTTTCTTCCTCTCTATCCAGCAACTCCTACATCCTAACCCGATAACTCATTAGCCATGGAAATCCACCATCTTCTCAACGAAACCCGTCGTCTATCCATACCACCAAAATCACCAAAATACTGATCTGAATCATCTCAGATCTATCGTGAATACAGTACCATGCTATTCTCTCATGGATCGCAATGGCAACATGGCTAATGACGATCAGCATAACTCAAGAATGAAGCACGATGTACGAAATTGGTATGGAGTCAGAAGATTGGAATTCATGATTTGATGGTGATAGTGGATATGATAAAGGTCGAGTTTACTTACACAATGTGATGGTGAGAATGAATCGACAACTGGCTAGCCCAAATTCGCCTGTGGAAGCTCGAATATTTGTTAATGGCGGCTTAGAGTGATGGAGCAGGTAAAGTGAAGAAGGAGCGGGTTAAGCAATTTATATGAAAGGAAGGCATACCGTCATGCGACCTAGCAACCGTTTGAGTCGCTCACAACCTAAGGAACTATGTCGAAGCACACGACCTACGACCTAGGCGTGTACTTCGAGGGGCAAATGTTAAATCCTTTATTATGAGACCTAGCGACTCAACAACCGAAGCGACCTAAAGAGGTTAACAAGTTGGAGCGACCCAGCGACTTACATAAGCACGACGATCTAAAGTATGAAGCGAGTTAGCGACCTAACAGGCAGCGACTTACCGACCTAAGAGATGGGACGACTTAACTGCTTAAGGGAGTAGGCAACCTAACGCTTTAGAAAAGTAAGCGACTTAACGACCTAAAGGTGGCACGACCTAAAAGGTGTAACGACTTAAGAGGTGGAACGGTAGAACGACCTAACGTATGACCGAGCTAGGAAACACAGCGACCTAACAAACAAGCACCCTGCGACCTAAGAGTGAAGCAGTCCAAGCAACCTAAGAAGATCAATGGTCCATGACTTAAGACATAGAACGATTTAGAGCGGCCCAGACCTAACTACCTAAATGGACTAAGCGACTTACTGGTCTAGCGACTTAACGAGTCAGCGATCTATGACCTAACGGGTTAAGGCAGTACAAGACCGCATGACTCTTCATAAGGTCGCACACGACCTAAACAAGGCCGAGGCAACTCCATAAGTCGCTGCATCTTATGACATTCTTCTAGGTCGCTCCACTCACCCAGAAGAGATCAGCGACCTATCCTAGGTCGCGTGCAACCTGCTAACCCGCTCAGGAGGAGCCAAGTGCAACTAGAATGGGCTGTAGCTCGTTTCCTTTAGGTCGCGACCTTCGACCTACGACCTACTTTAGGTCGCGACCTTCGACCCACGACCTACTTTAGGTCGCGACCTTCGACCCACGACTTACTTTAAGTCGCAGCCTTCGACCCACGACTTACTTTAAGTCACAGCTTCCGACCTACGACTTATGACCAGGAAACTCCTATAAATACAGCGTGAGCTCCAACGTTCGGGGGATCTTTTGGCTCATTCTCGAAGCGCCGATACTCTGTCGTTTTCTCAACTAAAACAGCACTTCAAGCACTCCAAACACCAAGGACACTACAACAAACTTCAAGAGAAAATCTACATCATTCAACATGGATTCGAAAGATTATTCTTCATCAAAGTTTGATCAACTAGTCTAAAGTGTGTTGTAATTGAAGAAAGTTGTATAAGTTGTACTTGAGTCAGCAATAAAGAGATTGAAAGTGGACGTAGGCTTGACTATAAGCCGAACCACTATAAAAACTGTGTCTTTTATTGTTTTTCTGATATTTTCCTGCTTATTTCTGATTCCCGTATCAACGGGTGGTGCTTTCACACTTGCTTTACTTGCACCGGGGTGTTAGCGTCTGACTTTTACGTTAACAATAAATATGAAAGGTTTTTTTTAAAAGAAAATACGTGAATTTTTGAAATGAAATTTGTATTAAATTTTATTAAATATCTTTGGAAAGTTTTAAATATTTATTAAGTTTATTTTAAATGTTTAAATTGTTAAAATTAAAATTGATTTCTAAATATTATATTTTTAAATAAAGATAAATGATAAAGATTAAGAGTTCAATTGTAATAAAGATTTGTCTTAAGAAATTAAGTGTTTGATTAAGTAAAGATAAATAAATTTGTGAAGATACTTGAGATAATTAAATTTTTTTTGTCAAGTGTTGTTGGTTAATAAATGATTAAATTAAGATAATGAATTTCTTAATTAAGAATCTTTATAATATAAGAAGTTAAGAATCATTTAATTGATTTTAAATGATTAAGTCAAATAATTAATTAAATAATTAAATAGTGATTAATTAAGATAATCACTTATGAGTTAATTTAATATAATTAAGTGGTGAAGTAATTAGGATACTAAATGATTAATTTCAAGAGGTAATTAAATAAGAGATAATTACCTTATGAAAGTAATTAAGTAGATGTGATTAAGGGTTAATCACTTGGGTTATTAATTAAAGAATTGATTAATAATTAGTTAAGGTTTAAATTGATTAATTAATGATTTATTAATAAAAGGATTAAGAGTAATTAATTAAGTGATTAATTACATGTTAAAGTAATTAATTAAGAAGAAATTTAATTAATGGAAGTAATCATTAATTAATGAAAATAATTAATTAATTTGTCAATTAATAATTTAAGATAATTAATTTATAAATTAAGTTTTAATTACGAAATGTAATTAAAGTAATTAATCAAAGGTGATTAATTAAAAGTAATTAATTAAATGTGATTAATTAAAAGTAATTAATCAAGTAGTTTTAATTAAAAGTAATTAATCAAGTTTGATTAATTAAAAGTAATTATTCAGTTGTGATTGATTAAAGGATAATTAAGGAATAATTATCAGGATAACTAAAGAATAGTTAATCAAGTATGATTAATTTTAAAAGGTAATTAAGAGGTAATTACTTAGTATAATTTGGAAGTAATTAATCAGGATGATTAATTAATATGGAAGTTAAGTAATAATTACTTAAAGCAATTAAGTAATAATTAATCAAGGAAGATTAATTGAAGTGGATAATTAAGTGATGTTAGTTAATTAATTTGTAATTAATTAATGATTAAGAAGTTGGGTTGAAGATAGTCCAAGTGTTTAAGTAAGGATTAATTTAATTTAAGGATTAATTAAATTATTTAAGTTGGATCAACCTTGTGTATGGGTGTTTATTGATTGGTTGATAAGCATCATTGAATGAGTTAATGATATTGGATGATATGTGATGATATGAATGTGATATATCTGAGATGTGATATATATGCTGCTTTGTGATATGTATAGATGCATGTGATAATAGTGGATTACCTATCTGTGTGTTATGAATCATCCATTTATGTTTAAGTGATATTTCTGAAATATCTATTGTTTAAATCCCTTAAGTATAACTTGGACATTAAAATGGCATTTGGATTCGATGAGACCGGGATCGGGTTTCCATATTTGGATATCCGAAAACCACATCGATTCCAATTAAACGTTAGGTCATGAATCCAAGTGGAGCGAGTGAAGACTCGAGGTGTAAGGGCTATACGTCAGTATAACTCTATGGGTGATTCCCTAATGAGTTTGACGGAATAGTACTTATAGGTTCGAGATGGTGATTCAGAGTGCAAGGGCCATGGTCGTTGACTCTGAGGGTGATTCCAAAATGAGTGCAACGAGATAGTGCCTTCGGTTTCGTTCGAACCCGGAACGGACTTGTATGGATTGAATGCTTTCAGAACATCGTCAGGCGGACGATGAGCATTCTAAGATAAATGTGTCCTATAAAGGTAATCGCAGCCTCAAGCCTCATCAACCGGGAATGGCTAAAACAGGGGAGGTGCAGCAAGGCTTTGTGGGTAGCTCCCACTGGAGGGCGAGATACATCCCTTTCTAGAAGTCCCTTTTTATTTCGGCTATGTAGGCAGTTGGTCTGCAGCCAACTGCGGGGTGATCTTGTTCGGGACTGTTCAGTAAGGAATGGTCTCGGCCTTGTGTTGTAGGGGATCGGGCGTACTCCTCGGTACGGTGATCTAGGCCACATACTGTGACGGGCGGTACCCCAGTAGCCCTGCCATTGATGAAAACCCATTTTTCCTACGAGACCCTACGGTTTTGTTTGTATTACCCACTTTTGTGGCTAGTAGCTGGAATTTAATCATGTAACAATTTCGGCTATTTCATATTTATTTGAAAACCCTAGACACTATTATAATATCACTAGATTTCCTATCAAATGTTTTGGTTAGCGTAAGGTAAAAACTTTTCCATGTTTATGCGTGGAAAGTCTTACGTGATACCTTTTCTTTCAAAGGATTTTCTAAAGTTAAGCAATCTTAAACCGTTTACTCACACCAGACCCCTGTCTGACCCGAGTGTTTATTTTCTGTTTTATTAAACTCTTGGGTACTCATATTGTTATGAGTAGTCAAGTGATTTAGGTTATCTCTTGACGAATTCTGGAAGAGCTTTGGAGCAGGAGGCTTTAGCGTGTTGATTATAGTTAGAGTTTCCGCTGTGTGTTATCCTGTGTTGATGTCTTGTATCGTATTAGACAGAAATGTTATAACTGTCTAAATTGAGATGTATAGTTGTGTACTCTGATGTATATGATACTAAATATATGTTATATATTATATTTTATTCGTTCCGTTGTAAGATTCTGATGTGTTGTGTTTTCTTTCTTCTCTTTCTTTTCTTCTTCTATCTCTTTCTTTCTTAATTAGGGATGCGATTTTCTGGTAATAGAAAGTCGGGTCGCTACAGTAATGAAGGTAATGCACATTAAAGTTCATAGTGATTCGCAGTTAATCATCAATCAAGTGCAGGGCAATTACTAAGTGAAGGAACCGAGCTCAGCCAAATATGCAGAACTATCTAAGAAATTGCTAAGCAATTTGAACAATCTAAGACAGAACAAATCGCCCATGAGAGCTACTCCTTCTCTGGCTCTTTAGCAAAAATAGCTAGTACCAAAGCGGCCGACGAAATGAAGGTAATTCCAATTAGGCATCAAGTAGGGCTAAGTACAACAGAATCAAATTAAACACTGGTTCTAACCCAAGCCCAGCGGGTCGCCATTCAAGGCGCACAAAATCAAAAGGCAACAACGAGCCAAGAGCAACCTGTTGTTAAGTCCCTACCACAACAGACAAAGGAGAATAACTGGTTGACTCTTATCAAGCAATTGCTTCTAAACAAAATCTTACCACCGAATAAAAAAGAGGCTCGAAAGATAAGAAACTAAGCTCCATACTACTTCTTCGATGGCAAATTATACAAGAGAGGGTATTCTACCCCTTATCTTAGGTGCATTTCCAAGGAAGACAGGTTACGGGTCATGAGGGAAGTATATGAGGGCCAATGCAGTGATTGCTTGGGGAAACAAATTAGCAAAAAAGGTGCTAAGGCATGGCTACTTTTGGCCTACCGCACTGCAAGATGCAATGGAATTTGTAAGGATGTGTGATAGATGTCAACGATTCGCTAGTATTCCCAGACAGCCATTCCATGAAATCATCCCATTAGCAAGCCCATGGTCGTTCAACATATGAGAAATAGATCTAATAGGACCGCTTTATGTGTCAAAAGGAGGAGCTAAATACGCCACACTGGCCGTAGCTTACTTCACCAAATGGGTAATGGGGAAACCCCTAGCCACGATCACTACAAAGAAGATATTCACTTTTGTAGTAAGGAACGTAATTACTAGATATGGGATACCTTACAAAATTATTTATGATAATGGAACCCAACTGAAAGTAAAGAATTCGTCGAGCTTTATGAGAAGAATGAAATAATAAAAAGTTTCTCCTTGATCGCTCACCTATAGGAAAATAGATAGGTTGAAGCCGGGAACGAAACCATCAGAAAACTGTTCAAGAAAAGGCTGCAGAAAGCTAAAGGAAAGTGGGCAAAAGTACTCTCTTTAATACTATAGGCCTACCAAACTTCAACCGGATCTCCTATATGCCATACTCTCTTTTCGCTATCTACAAGTGTGAGGCCATGTTACCCATCGAATTAGAAGTCCCGTCACATAGAAGAATATCATATATCATAAAAAAGAATAAGAAACTGAAAGAAGCTACCCTAGATCTCATCTAGGAAAGAAGGGATAAAGTAGCGGTAGTAACAACCACATATTGACAAAGGATGGCAAAGAATTATAATGCAAGACTCAAAGAAAAAAACTTTTGTAAAGGGGACTTGGTACCGCGGAGAGTAATGACCAATACAAAAGATTCGGTAGATGGAACATTAGGATCAAAACAGGAAGGTTCACTAGTCATAGCAAAGGTTTTAGAGAACTACGCATATCGGTTATCTAAACCTGATGGCAACTGTAACAACCCGCATTTTAATGAGCCAAAATTTTGACAAAAATCGAAACCTAAGTTTATCAAAGCATGGATCGTTGAATTTGGTACCTACAAGAAAGCATGAGCGTATCAAAGATTTATAATTCTAAACTCATAGTGGAAACAAGATAGGATATAAATACTTGTTGTGGTTACTACCTTGAAATTAATAGAATTCCTTGGATAACAAAGCGTCACATCAAAATCAGACATGAGAGAAAAGAAGACTTCTCCGACAACCAATCACGCCCAACTCGAGTGACCTGATCCTCTAAGCCTATCTTTTGGGTTGTAATGAGGAGAGGGTCAAAACGACGTTCTGGTGACTAGAAAATCTACATAGCGTCCATAACCTAAATTTTTCCCGTTTGGTTTCCATTCAACTGTTATGTCCATATTCTAAGGTTAGCTAATCTAACCTAGTATTACAAGCACGATTTATCTACCTACCCTTTCCAAAGGTATAAAATGCCGACGAAGCCTATCAACCCTCTAATACTTCCCAAATCCATCGACCACTTAATACTTCAAATATGAGCAGGATCCTATTATCATCAAGTCCATCAAATACTTAATATTTCTAAAATAGATATAGATAGACTTTAGCCATTTAAGACCTCAATCAAGGCAGACCCCATCATTTAAGACCTATCTCTAAGGTGGACTCCTAGCATCATCGTCATTGGTCTATTGGTCCGAGCTACAAAGACCTCCGACCACTACTTAAGGTTTTATAATATCTAATAGTCATACTTATACAACTATCGCCAATAAAACCGCAGTTATGTGTGAGACAATACCAAAGCCACTTAATACCTTATAAATAAAGACTAGGCATACTTTCTAACCATTTAATACCTAAATTCTAGGTAGCTCTCACATTTTAATATCTAACCCAAGGCGAACTCTTCACAAGTACTATTTAGCTGAAATCGCTTGGAATCTCATTAGGCTACTTAATACTTCTTTTATAGGAAAGAGGTAGACCCTATAATCTAATGCTACTTAAGACCCCAATCCTAAAGAGAACCCTTCCAGAGATATTCACTATCACTCTTAATTATTAGTTTGGGATCTCACCAGGTTATTTAATACTTTTATTTAAGGGAGAGGCAGACCTACAGCCACTTAATACCTCAAACCTAAAGCGAACCCCTTTGAAGACATCCCTTACCACTCTTACTTATCTAATTTGGACATTTAATACTTTTTGAGTAGGAAGCAGGTGGGCTCTTAAATAACCACTTAATACCTTTAACCCTAAAGTAGGTCCTATCGCTTGTTTAGTCATCGGTCTTATGATTGGTGATGTTTCACATCAGTAGTAAGCATTCACAACTGCTGGTAACCTCTGAGTAAATAGCAGTCTTTTGTCATGTGACTCTACTGACCTCGCATCCTAATCTACTAATTCCAAATAACCATCATATGCCTATTCAAAATTTAGTTCATATATCCTAGTTCTTAATATTATTCCTAAGTTAAATATTGGACTTAGTTTACTAATCCCTTTTTTATAAGATAATTAGATTTACCTTAACATTTAATTACCCATAAATCTCCTTCTAATAATCCATAAATGTCAATTTGTCCATAATAATCCTAACGGACATTTCCTTAGGCATTTATGTATAATTACTAATTTCCATTTAGTAACTTTTTATAACTATTTCGTAGCTATTTATCTAATCTTCTATATTTATCAGTCCCATAAATCCATTTGCGCCTATTAATTGTAACTCCAAATTCATACCTCATTTATTTGCTCACTAATTGGGGTTACTACCTACTATACCATATTAATCAGTTGTAACCCCAAATTCAATTCTCATTTATTGCCTACTAATTTAAGTTACAATCTTTTGTATCCTATTAATTATTGGAAACTACTAACTTTATTGCCCATTAATAGAAATTACTATCTTTCATAATCATCCTATTTGCTTTCCTATCCTATCTATAAAAAATATGTTCTAAGCGAGTGGTACACGTAATTCAACGCTATTATTTAGATTTTATACTCACTTATTGGTACAATAAATATGTATTGACTACCTACTCCTATCCAAATATATTCTAGTCATAAATATTTAACTAGAATATGTTTCCATATTTAATTTACTCAAATTAGATTCCTTAGGAAAATTTTCCATTATAATTTGCATATTAGTAATATCTATGTCTCAGGAAATGTCCTTGGGATGATAATCATTTATCAAGGACAAATTGTAATGGAAGAAGCAAATAAAGGGGATTTATAAGGAATTGAATATTTGAGGTAAATTACATAGCCTTAAATAAATAGAAGGAGATTCATAAGCTAAGTCCAATATCCAATTTAGGATGATAAAGCTTAGTAATAGTAAAGCCTAGGATAATATCGCTTAAGTTAGTAAAGCCTAAAATAATTAATTGGACTTAGTAGGCTAGGATGTAAGGTTAGTAGAGTTACACAACAAAACTCCGCCCTTCGCTTTGAGGCTACCAACAGTTATGTGTACTTCCTACTAACGTGAAACATCTTTAACCATATGACCTATAGAATAATTGGGCTTATAAGATTGGGATGCGAGGCCAGTAAAGTGACACAACGAAAGTATGCACTTCATTTAGAGGCTACCAGCAATTGTGTACATATATTACTGATGTAGGACATTACCAACCATTGGACCCATGGTAAATGATTTTGGGAACAATAAGATCTACTTAAGGATTAAAGGTATTAAGTGGTTGTTTGAAGATGCGCCTCATTCCTAATTAAAGATTATTAAATGATCCAAATTATTTATTAGGAGCGGTAATGGTATCTCAGGTTGGGTCCACTTTAGGTTTGAGGTATTAAGTGACTGATCTAAGTGTCCTAGTGAGATTCCACGTAATGTCAGCTAGATAGTACTAATGAGGAGTCTGCCTTGGGGTCATGTATTAAATGACAAAGACCTACCTAGAATATAGGTATTAAATGGTCAGGGGTCTACCTAGTCCTTATTAATAAGATATTATGTGGCTTGGGTACTGTCTCTCACATGACCAATATTTTAGTGATGACAGATGCAGTAGTAGTATGGCTATGATGAACTTTAAAGCCTCAAATAGTGGTCAAAGGTCTCTAAAGGTAGGACCAATAGACCAACAATGATGATGCTAGAAGCCCACTTCATATTTGGAAGTATTAAGTGGTCGATAGACTGATGTCAATATTTTAACCTTGGGAAGGGTAGGTAGATGAATTGTGCTAGGTAGGAATATCGTGTGTACAATATTAGGTTAATTTTGGTTAATCTTAAAATAGTGGACATAATAATTAAATAGAAACCAATTGGTATGAATTTATGTTATGGATAATGTGTCGATTTTCCAATCACCGGAACATTGTTTTGACCCCTCCTCACTACAACCCACGGGATAGATTTAGAGGGACGGTTCACTAGAGCAGGACATGATTGATTGTTGGAGAAGTCTTCTTTCTCTCATGCTCGATGCTGATGTGACAATCGTATATCCAAGGAATAACATTAATCCCAAAGTAGTAGTCATAGTTGGTATTTATATCCTATTACTGTTTTTGTTGTGAGTTTGGATTTTTATCAACCTCTGATCTAATAAATCTCTGATAATGCTTATGCTTATTTGCAAGTACCAAATCCAACATTTTGTGCTTTGATCGACTTGGGATTCGATTTTTGTCAAAATTCAGGCTCATTAAAATGCGGGTTATTACATTTGGTATCAGAGCCTAGGTTAGTTAATAAGAGGAATTAGGATAAAAACGAGAGAATATATTCATATTCTCTATATTGTTATCATCTATGCACTTGACCCTAAGAATTCTGACTATACCATATTTGTGGTCCTACCCCGTAGGAATGAGCATGCAACTATGGGTTGGAAATATTTTAGAGTTTAAGATTCTCATGTCGACTCCAAACTACCCCATGGTGCGTTAGGCAATAATTTGAAAGAGCATGAGTATGACAAATGGCAGAATTCTCAGGACTGGAGGTGTACGACTTGGTGGTTGAGAACTAGCTACCTTATGATCTTGGATTTTGATGATGAGTTCCAGTCAAAGATGCATGTTCGTTCTAGATAGGCAAGAAATTGTAGTCTGTATGTCGCAACTGTCCAGAAGCAAGTTCTTGTAATAGCGCGTTCATCGATCACCTCTTTGATAGCGAACCAGATCTTTTTATTTGGAGAAATTTAGTCAATTCCTTAGTCCAACCACATGAGAGAAATTTTATTATATATATTTTGAATTTCTTTAGAGTATAGACAAAGGATTTTACTTCTAGATCTATTTGGGAAGTTTGTATTTAAAAAAAGTTTCTGAAATCCTAAAATATTTATATATGTATAATAATCATAATAATAAAAGTTCGAATTTTTTAGAAGTTTTGGTATGAAATAGTTTCTATTCTTTAGAAACAAGTATAAAGGAGAGTATATTTAGCTCGACGATTTTTTCAGTTTATAAAATCAAGGTTTTTAAGTTTTTCTCTCTTAAGGGACGGACAAAATAGGATGGATTTAAATCCATTGGGGATTATAGTTGAAGCGTTGTTCTACCCTCCAGCTATTATAAGGAATATTTTCATATAATGAAGAATAATAGCTGTAATATTTTCGGTTTGTTGGTAGTGTTGTTAGTCGCGGCAGTTTTTGTTAGGACCTTTATGAATTGCCTAAGAACGGTTTTGAACTAGAAGGTTGGCTTTGACACCACCGTGATGAGGACAAGAATTTTTCAAATCGTGTCGATTTAAAGGAGACAGCATGAAATGATTGTTATTCTTTATCCGACCCAAATTAGGTCCAGGTCCAACCAACGCCCAAAGCCCGTCTAGCAGTTGACCACCTAGCGGTAAACCTAGAGCGGTCTACTAGTCAACAAGTTTTTCCACAACCTGAACCAGGAACATGATAATATAAGTCACGTCTGAATTCCCCCAATTGCATTCTTTCATTCCTCCATCCTCAACCAGCCAAACCCAATCCTCTTCCTCCTCCTCCAAGTAGTAGCAATGCGACGTCATTTTTCTCCCTCTTCTAGGAGCAGTAGCCTTGCCTTTTTCCCTTCGTACCAGTTTTTGTTCCTTAGATCTTACCCCAACACCACTCCAGATCTAAACCCTATTTCTTCCCTCCGACTACTTCTTAGCCCATAGCACCTTCCCGAACCATCGGTTCTTCCTCGTGCCACCCAAGTCTCACCATTCAAGAGGTCCATTGGCTAGACCAGAATGAGCAAAAGGTTTCGTCGCTTTTGAGTTTGGGGAAGCTTCTCATCGTGGTGGGACTTGCATTGACCCTCCATTTCAAAACCTTTGAGCAAGATTGTTATCCATGCTGCATCTTCCTTTTTAATGCTCTGTTGGCATAGAATTTTGATGGAGGCAAAAGTTTGATTCATTCAGAGGTGAAAGTTGTCCAAATTGAGATGACTGTAAGGATCTCGCTGTGATTTTGGAGGCTTCCATGAAGGACGTAGACTTGGATATTTAGTAGTGACCGACCCAGAGATTTTCTAGCGGATGTTTTCCCAAGATATCGGCTTTGGAAGACGGGTAATCTATGTTTAACTACCACTCTAGTTGTGCACATCATTCAGCACAACGTCATCCCAAATACGGGAAGTTTCGAACGGATTTATCCCATGGTGTGGAAGATCACCTATGTTATTAGTGGCGGCATTGCCATCAATTGGACTCGCACTCTTATGGTTCATTTTGTCAATTAAGGAGTCGGCATTCCACGGAGTTACTTTCCATATTGTTATCTATTCATTCTCTTAATACGGGTGAATCTCCAAGGAGAGGCGGTTTAGAAGAATGTTCATTCTACCATCATAGATCCACCCTTAGGAAGATGGCGATTCCAGAGCCGCCAGCAACACCAGCAGCGCCAGCGCATGAGATTGGGAGTACACCGCCATGCTACATACAACACCCCAATTTTTAGTTAAACATTATTCAAGACATTTAATTGGATAGATTAAATAGAATAATGTAAAGGGATAAGGAGAATGAGATTTGAAACTTAGTAACATCGTGTCATACTTAATTAATTAAGTAAGATTGTTTAAACTTAATATACAAGAGAATATACGAGAGGGGAAATTTAGGAAATAGACCTCTCCTTTGCCTTAAACCCTATCCTCCTCATATCATTCTTACATTATTCATACAAAAACAATCAAAGAAAAATATAAGGATACTAGCCATTAATCAACCTAACGATGTCGAAATCGAAGGAGATTCGCAAATCCAAGCTTAGGAATTCAAGAGCTATGTAAAATCTCAACTCAACAATTAATCTAAGGTAAGTAATACATGTTTCGTCTCTATTTTTGCATTTGAGTTCGGTTATGGATTTGTAAATATATTATGTTATCCAACAGAAATTGGACAAGAAATAAGATTTGGTGAAAAGTTTTTGCTTAAAGTAGTAATAAAATAGTTTTCACATGAATTACGATATTGCCTACCATGCTAATGTCATCAAGCCTAAGACAAGGTCACATCCATAAGTGTCGATGTCTAAGTGAAACGAAGCATAAGATAGTTACTTCGGTAGTTGTGTAATGTTTTCAAGTAAGCAGAAGTTAGTCTCATCAGCAATATAGTATCGGTGGCAATGGTGTCTTCATGATTCACTTAAGCATTGTAGAAGCTTAACGTAGATGTCGACGATGTCACATGTTTTCACCACTATTTTAAATGATGTCGTACCTAACCACTTTAATTGTTTTGCGTACTAAGGAACTGACACTGTTCGTATTGACTTCGACTATATATATAAAGTGGCATAATAGCCAAAGTAATAAAGGTAAGGAATTTTTATAATGATGTCGAGGGTCTTGGTGTCATTGTGCATCAAGGTCGGCGACCTTATTTACTCGAAATTTTATATCGAGTGTAGTTGGCAATGATGCAGTGTAGCATCAACATCAGTCTTTTTCTTTTTAATGCCTAAGAGGATTGTTTTTTATGATAACTAAAACTATTTTAAAGGGGTGAAGGGGGCCTATACTTTAGAGGGTCGATGACCCTATATCTTCGGTAGTTAGCCACATAACCTATAAAGGTTTTAGTTTTGTTTAATTGGTGGACAACTTATGGTTTATGGCAATCGACAACGTCACTCGACAAGAGTTTATGCTTAAAAGAATTTAAGATTGGTTTCACCTTGGATAGAGGGTTGATGAGGTATAGTGTAGCTTGAATGTCTCCTATCTTCATCAAAGGCAGAGGGCCTTATGCTTTCCATTTCGACATCGTCATTGGGGACACCATATTGTTTTAAAATTTATAAACTTCGACACTATCATTAGGGGCACCAATGTAGATGAACTTCGAAATTGGTCTATATTAGCCTAATAAGGGCAGTGAGCCTATTGCTTTATGAGTTCTATTTTGAAAATTGGGGATACCAATGCTACTTTGATTATAAATGTCAACACTATCATCAAGGACACCAAAGTAGATTAGTTTCGACAAACAAATTTTTTTATAAATAAGAATTTATCATTGGGGATAGCAATACATTTTCTTAAAAAGTTCGACATTGATCATTTAGGGATACCAACGTATGTCACTTTGAAATGTTATAACTTTAAGGGAAGAAAACATAATTAGGGACGCCAATAGGCATAGGTTAAACATGTGGGTAAGATAAATTAAATTGTTAATTGATAGGATCATAATCATCCTAGAAAAACTATCGGATATGAGATGGATAGTCCACATCATGCTGGAGATAGATAGTCTCTATGAGGATAATGAATGGTTCATAGTCATCCTAGTAAAACTATGGGTTGTGTGATGGATAGTACACATCATTTTATGTTAAATGGAATATGTGTGATGGATAGTCCATACAATTTTAAATGGTGATGGATAGTCACTATGGTAGGGGATAGGTAATTACATATGAGACGGAAAGTCCACATAATTCTGAATATGCTTATATATGAGATGGGTAATCCACATAATTATAAGATGGGCAGTCGGATTAAAAATAAGATGGGTAGTTAGTTTAAATTGTGATGGGTAGTCATTTGAAATTAAGGTGGATAATCTAATGAATCGGGATGGGTAATCCAAAATATGTTGCATGTTATAAATGATATTTTCTATGTTCTGACAATTATGGCTGCAAGAGCACAGTATATGGTTGTTATGTTTTGGTTAACGTACCAGCAAGGTGAAACCCATTCCGCTCAATGGAGTGGTCTCGCTAGATATCTAATTTGGTTCGAGATGGAAGGTTATTATTCACACCAGACAGTTGTATGACCTGAAGTTTTTGTTTTTTCCCTTAAACTCTCTGGTACCCATTTGAGTAGATTGGGAGTAAGAAATTTTAAGTTACCATTTAGATGAATAAGCTTCTAAAGACATGCAAGAGGCAATCTAGCTATTAGGAGCTTTATTTGTTTTCACTATGTAATTTGGTTTTGTCCATTTGGATGTAACTGGCAAAGTTGCATAAATGCTAAGTATTTGACTCTGATCAATCAAGGGGCATCTTCATATGCCGCTCTTGGAGTATTTTATAATAAATATATTTTCTCTAAATGTGGGATTATAATTGGGACTATATAATGAATTTTTAATATCGTTCGTGAAACGAGATATGATAAACTATGTCGAAATTTTTTGATATTCATGTGCTTCTGATTATTGATATGATTAACACAACCATATTTTGTTGTCGAGAATTAATAACTATGGATGACTGCAACATCCATAGCAGTTAGTTTTGGGCCTTAGAATGAGGGATGTTAAAAGTTTGGTATCATTGCATATGTTTATGATTGAAATAATTTTAAACCAAAAGAGTTTTGAAAACCTAATCCTAATGAATCGGAGAATAAGATCAGGGTTATGGATAGTGCTACAGTAATATACTTGTATTTGCAATATATAAGTATGTATTCTCTCCTATCTCTTAGACCGTTCTTCTGTATCTTACTAAGGCTTGTATGCAAATTTACGAGAAAGAAAGATATGGTGACTGGAAACTAAAGAGTGAGTCTAGGTGGCAGAAGCAATACAACCATGGAAATGCTCAACCCAACACCAAGAGGAACCAAGGTCCACCGACAAATTCTAACCAAAATGCAAATGCCACTGTATGTGCCACAACCCTACCAATAGATATGGGGCTATGTATCAGTTCTTCATCAACTTGATGAAAGTTGGAATAGCTGCATGAGTAGCTGGAGGAAATGCTGCTAATGTGGGAGGAGTTAATCCCGTAGCACCAATTGGTAATAACTACCCTAAGCCGAGTCAAGATTACACCAATCTGGGTGGGAAGCCTTTTTTAGAAACTGAAGTTGCAATAGAAGTGGTGAACTGGCTATTACATTATAAAAGATTTTCACTGATTTGGATTTGAATGTTGAGCATAAAAGAAGATTCGCTTCGAGATAGTTGCAAGGAGCTGCTTTGTTCTAGTAAAACGGGGGACCGTAGGGGTACCAGAGGAGGAATTGACTTGGGCAGAATTTTGAAGGAAATTCGAGGAAAGGTTTTTGTCTAAAGTAGCTAAATCAGCCTAGTAAAGAAGTTTATAGAGTTAGAGCAGGGGGAAATGTCAGTGTTGGAGTATCTGCTAAATTTGATGAGCTATCCAGGTATGGATATTCCACTATTGATAATGTTATCAAGAGGAATGGGAAGTTTATCTGGGGTTTGAGGCTGGAGATTGCCAAGGAAACTATGCTATACTTTAGAGATCCATCAAATGTAATGGTGGAGATGGCTGTCAAGAATGAAGAAATGCTTTTGACCTTTAGGAAAAGTCAGTGAAGAATCGGAATTCTCGGAATAGAAGAGGAAATTCTTTAAGAAGAAGGGTGCTCAGAAAGGTGGAGCTATCAAAAAAGGGAAAGATAATATATTTTGTTACAAATGTGACGAGAAGGGGCACTATGCTAACGAATGTCGATCTTATGATGGCAAGTGGTTGTAGGGAAGTAGAATATGAAGCACTTTAATTACAACTAGGTGGGGCATTATAAGAACAAATTTCTAGAAGTGTCCAAGGCTAACAAAGGAATGGTGTTTGATTTGGAGCCATCTACATCAAGACTAATAGCAGCTTAGAAGGGAAAGTCTGTGATGGAAGGTAAGATTTTGATTCATAGCATATCAATTAGGGTACTATTTGATATCAGTGCATGGCATTCACTTATATCTTGGTGTTTGGTAAATAAGTTATGTTTATAGCCATCGTAACTTGCTACTTCCTTAAGGATAGCTAATCGAATAGGAGGTATGCGACTCTAGGGATGAGACGTGACCATCTAGAATTTGAGTTGCTAGGTTATACTTTTGCCTACAGTTTTATGTATTTGATTTCGTGGGTTTTGGAATTATTTTGGGTATGGATTGGCTGAGCAGATATGATGCTAGGATAGGAAAATACCCTTGAGACACCCTGATAGTAGTGATCGAATAGTATACTCAATTGAGAATACGAGTCCAGAAATTTGTGCCTTATTAGGAGCCGTAGAAGTGGAAGACGAATTAAATTGGGTTTTAATTGTAAGAGAATTTGCATATGTATTTGAGTCGATTACAGGACTACCACTGAAACGTGCTATTGAGTTTTGAATGGATCTTGTACTAGGAGCTGAACCTGTAAGTAGATCACCTAGCAGGATAACACCTAACGAAGAAGAAGGAGTTAAAGGTGCAGCTAGTTGACTTAGAAAGAAAGAGTTTTATTAGACCAAGCATTTCATCTTGGGGAGAGGCCGCGGTGTTCGTGAAGAAATCAGATCGGTTGTTAAGATTGCACATCGATCATCCTAGATTGAATGAAAGGATGATAAAGAATTGATATCCTTTGCCGAGAATTAATGATTTATTTGATTTCTAGAGTGGGGCCAAAGTATTGTCCCAGTTGGATTTTGCGATAACGAGGACAATATTCCTTTGATGGCATTTCTAACGAGGTATAGTTCATATGAGTGGTTAGTAATGTCATTCAGATTGACTAATGCGCCTGCTTTCTTTGTGGCCTTGATGAATCAGATATTCTTAGAGCACTTGGATAGGTTCATGTCGGTGTTCATCGATGACATTTTTATATTCTAAGGATGAAAGAGATCTTAAGATTCATCTTAGAATAGTGCTTGAGATGTTGTGCAGCATCGCTGGAAGAGAAGTTTTAGAAGTGTCATTTCTGGAAGAAAGAAGTAAAATTTTTGATTATGTAGTTTTAGAGAAAGGGTCATCAGTCGATCTAACTAAGATCAAAGCTGTTAACAGTTGGAAAAGACCCGAGACTGTGACCAAGATAAGAAGTTTTCTTGGATTAGCCATTGCTATTACCAAAGATTTATCAAGGATTTCTGGCGGATAGCAGCACCTTTGACTAAACTAACCAGAAAGGACATGAAGTTTATTTGGTCTGAGGAATATGAGAAAGCATTCCTTGAGTTGAAGCATTTATTAACCAATATGCTCGTGTTACTAGTACCAGATAAGAATCAACGTTTGGTGGTGTATGCGATGCGTGTGAAACAAGATTATGAGCTATAGCATAAGTTTGGTTTCAAACTCCGATTCGAACAGGACAGGAGAGGGGTAAAGTGATTGCCTACACTTCTTGGCATCTCAGACCACATAAAGATAGATATTCAAATCATGATTTAGAGTTGGCAGCGGTGGTTTTCCCATTGAAAGTGTGGAGACACTACCTCTTAGGAGCACGATTAGAGTTTTATACGGATCATAAGTCTTTGAGGTACTTATCTTCTCAGAAAGAATTGAATATGTGACAGCAGAAGTATCTCGAGTTTTTAGCAGCTTATGATTTTGGTGTTGAGTATACACCAAGGAAAGGAAATAAAGTTGCAGATGCACTTAGTAGGAAACATCGTAATGTGGTGTTAGCTAAGTTAGCAAAATGGAAGGAATTGGAAGCATTTACTGCTTGTAGTGCGTAGTTAAGGTCGACTATTAGTTCTAGTCAAAGTACTGCTATATTATCTTACTTGGAAGTTTGACCAAAATTGATCAAAAGGATTGCTTCTAAACAAAGGGATGATCCAGTATTAGTTGAATGGATCAGAAGACTGGGAAATTAAAATGGATCGATCATCTAAAGGATTTTAGTTATGGCTAAAAGAGATGGTTAAGAAAGAAGGGACGATTATGTGTTCCGGATGTTGGAAACCTAAGGAGGGAAGGTCTTAGGGAGCGTCATCGATTGAAGTATATGTTTCATCCTGAGGGAACCAAGATGTATCAGGATATGAAAAGAAGTTTCTTCTAGGAAGGTATGAAGAGGGATGTAGGTTTATGGGTGAAGAAATGTGCAAATTGCCAACAAGTGAAAGTCGAACATCAGAAGCCAAGTGGATTGCTTCAGCCTTTGGATATAACAGTTTGGAAATGGGGTCGATATCCATGAATTTTATTGATGGGTTGCCAAAGTCGAACATGAGAGATGAATGTATATGGGTTGTGGTAGATAGATTGATCAAGAGTGCACATTTCATTCCTGTTAGGTCTATCAGCGCATGTATTAGCTAAGTTGTCTATGAAGAACATAGTTAGACTGTATGTGTTCCTGGTAGTATAATTAGCGTTAGAGATGCATTGTTCACTTGTGAATTCTAGAAGGCTCTACGGGAAGTGTTAGGTACCAATCTTAAGATGAGTACCACGTATCACCCTCAGACACATAGGAAAATGGAGGGAGTCAATAAGGTGCTCAAAGATTTGTTAAGAGCTTTGTGTATTATATTTCGGTGGGACATGGGAGGACTATCTGCACTTGGTTGAGTTTTCCTATAATAACAGCTATCAGGCAAGTATAGGAATGGCTCCTTCAAAGCTTTGTATAGAAAGCCATGCAAATCACCATCATGTTGGTTGGAGATTGGAGACAGATTAGTCCTTGATTTGGATATGGTGAGAAAATCCATAGAGAAGATTGAGTTAATGTTGGATAGGATGAGAGAAGCTCAGTCTAGGCAGAAAATCACACAAATAAATAGCGTAAAGATTTAGAGTTCTCAATTGGAAATCATGTTTTCATTATGATATCATCGGTGAAGGGTGTTGTACAATTTGGAAAGTCAAGAAAACTGGCACTGAGATATGTTGAACCGTTCCCTATTATATAGAAGATCAAAAAACTCGCATACTAAGTAGAGTTATCGAGTAGTCTGGTAGGCATCCATAAAGTGTTCCATGTTTCTCATCTTAGAAAGTATGTGCATGATCCAGAGGCTACTATTGCTCCAACGGCATTGGAAGATTCAACAGTAGAACCAGATCCGACTTCTATGAGACAACCAGTTCGAGTTGCAACAAGAGATGAGAAGAGGTTAAGGAACAAGACAACCAAGTTAATGAAAGTTCGGTGGAGCAATAACTAACAAGACTGTACTTGGGAGACAAAGGACATGATTATGGATACTTATCATGGGTTGTTATCATAACATGTTCTATAATTGATTGTATATAAACTTATTAGCTGGTACGATATGCTATCATTAGTTGCATGTTTGATATGCTTGTTTTATAGTTCTTACTGAATTTCGAGGACAAAATTCTTTAAGGAAGGGAGTCTGTAACACCCTTTTGTTAAACATTATTCAGGACATTTAATTAGATAGATTAAATAGAATAATGTAATGGGATAAGGAGAATGAGATTTGAAATTTAATAAGGTCGTCCCATACTTAATTAATTAAGATTATCTAAACTTAACATATAAGAGAATATAGGATAGGAGCAATTTAGGAAATAGAGCTCTTTTTTGCCTTAAACCCTCTCTCCCTCATGTCATTCCTACATTATTCATACAAAAACAATCAAAGGGAAAATATAAGGAGGTCGGCCATCAATCAACCCAGGGAGGGTGAAATCAAAGGAGATTCACAAATCCAAGCTTAGGGATTCAAGAGCTATATAAAATCTCAACTCCAATAATTAATTTAAGGTGAGTAATAAGTGTTTCATCTCTATTTTTGCTTTTGAATTCAGTTATTGATAATATCCGAATGATTGATGTTTGTTTTGCCAAGGTATGGTTGTTTAATCATTGTTTGGATTGAATAATGGTTATTGGAATTTTTATAAAATTGTTAAAATAGGTTTTAAGGGTAAAGCCAAAGATTTTAATCTCTAAATGCTTTGATTTTCTGATATGTTGTGTAAAACATATTTTGGAGATGAGTTTTAAATTTCATAATTTTCCAAATTAAATTGAATATTTTATGAATTTCTTAAGGAGGAGATAAGTTAATTTTGGTTTTAATTATTTAAAATAATCAATGATAGGTTTTGGCTTTGAAATGTTTTTATGGTAAAGAGAAGGATGTTCTCTAATTTTTGTGAATTTTTGGTATTTTTCCCAAGTGGTATGATTTTATTATGAATTTATTATGCTAGATAAGCATTTAAAAGGATAATTAATTAAGGATAGTAATTAATTATTTTAAATATATTTTAGAATTTGAAAAATTAGTGCGATGGTGATTCTAAAAAGGTTTTAAAAAGAAATTTTTTTATCCAATAGAAATTGGACAAGAAATAAGATTTGGTGAAAAGTTTTTGCTTAAAGTAGTAATAAAATAGTTTTTACATGAATTACGATAGTGTAATACCTCCTAACGTCGTCGAGCCTAAACAAGGCCACGTCCATGAGTGTCAATGTCCAAGTGAAAGGAAGCAAAAGATACTTCGGTAGCTATGTAACATTCCCAAATAGGCCAAAGTCGACCTCGTCGGCTATATAATATCGGTGGCAATGGTATCTTCATGATCCATCTAAGCGTTTTAAAGGCTTAATGTCGACGTTAACGATGTCGCATGTTTTCACCACTGTTTTAAATGATGCTGAACCTAACAACTTCGACTGTTTTACATACTAAGGCAGTGGCACCGCTTGTATTGACTTCGACTATATATAGAAAACCGCATGATAGCCGAAGTGATTTAAGTAAGGAAGTTTTATAATGATGTCAAGGGTCATGGTGTCCTTGTGCATCAAGGTCGACGACGTTATATACTCAGAATTTAATGTTGAGTAAAGTCGGCAACGATGTAATGTAGCATTGACGCCAGTCTTCTTTTTAATGTCGAAGAGGATTGTATTTTATGCTAATTAAAACCATTTTAAAAGGCGAAGATGCCTATATGTTATACGGTCGATGACCCAATATCTTAGGCAGTTATCCATATAACTTATAAAGATTTTAAGTTTTGTTTAATAGGTGGATAGCCTATAATTATAGAAGACAACAATGTCGCTTTTGACATGAATTTATACTTAAAAAGAATTTAATTTTGACTTCACCTTGGATTGAGGGTCGATGAGGTATAGTGTGGTTTGAATGTCGTCTATCTTCATCAAAGGCAGAGAGCCTTATGCTTTCCATTTTGACACCATCGTTTGGGATACTAATGTAATTTTAAAATTTATAAACTTCGACACTATCATCGGCGACATCAATGTAGATGAACTGTAACGACCCGTAAAATTCGATAATTAAATTGGTTAAATTAATAATATTTTTGTAATTAAATTTAGAAAGATATAAAAAATTATAATTTATATTGAAATAAATGTAAGAATGAATTGTAGCAATAATTATTAAAAAAATAGTTATTGACGGTTGAAGTGAAATCACATTTTAAATGAAAAAGTGTAAATTGTTGCACTTGGTTAAAATGGAAAATAAGTAAATAAAAGTAAGTGTTGGATTTAACCAATGAATAATATATTGATTAATAGTAACTGAACGTAAATTTAGGAAATAATGTTAAAGCAAGTTGATGAATAACTAATTTAGTGCAATCCCAATTAATTGAAACAATTGTAAGGTTTTAATTGATTGTAAGTTGTAAATTGGGAAATAGATTCAAAGTTATATTAATTGATGAAATAATACATAATAAAGTGCAATTTGACAGAATCAATGTTAGTATGAATTAAAAAAATAATTGGGAATCATATTTATGAAATAATAACGAGAATGCAGGGTAAACAATGCTAATTAAAATTAATAATTAATGGATTGAATGAAATACCAACTTATGAAAATATGTTAGACTTGACTATAAATGGAACATAAGTGAATAAATGAAATATTGGATTTACCAAGGAAATAATATATAGTTAATGGAAATTAGATGAAATTAGTATTATGAAAATAAATGGTAACATTGATTGGTAAGTAATAAAAGCTTACTAAAGTAACTAAAGGTTAATGGCAACGATTATTTTATGTTACATATTTATGCAGCTTGTTAATTTAAAATTGGAAATCAGTTACAATAATTATAATTTAATATTACATTAATGTTAGTTAAGGTAATATTTGGAAATAATGTTAATGTTATTCACAATTGGACAATTTATTGAATTATAAGAATGGGAATAAAGATTTATCAATTTATTGGGATTTGAACCATAATAATTGGAGTAATGTAACGATCCAAAAATTTCGATCCCGAAATTTCCAAATAGTTAAGGAAAGAAGAAGAAAACAGAAACAAGACACAGAAACCTCACATTCGCAGCGGATCAAAATATAATATCACATAAATAATAGTTATACAAAGGAAAACTGTACTTATCAAATTACACTTTAATATATATCAGAGTTACCACATATTTACAAACACAGGACAGATAAATCAATCTGTTTCAAATACTATAATATATCACAGAAGTAATTCTTCATACGTGCCTGCTCTCCAGCTCGCCTCCTGAGCTTCAGAACGTCCTTACCTGAAAATCTGTAATACACGGTCTGACCTGAGCATTACATCAAAGTAACACCCAGGTCAGGCTGGAAACCAGCGTGAGTATACCCATCAACATGGAATACAAAAGCATACAACTTATATAAACCTGGGTAACTTATATCAATTTACAACTTCACAAGTGGTTATAGACATTACTAGTTTCACACCTTAATTTCTAAGTACCAAACTTGGATTAAATGATCAAGTTCACTTTAATCATTCCATTTCCTTCTATTGATTCCACACATCAAATTACAATTAATCGGAGTGGTTTCGGGAATTTTCTAATACCCGACTCCCGTCTCTTCGAATGCAATGTCATCTTAACATAGATTATACAATTGAAATTCAATTCAAACTTAATTCCAGGATGTCACTTTTACCTAACAATTCTTACTGATTGATAACCACGTTTTCATTTTCCACCCAAACAAACATATCATAAAGTAAAACAATTCATATCAGAGAAATCAACCAACTCATGGCATTTAATCTTATTCAATCATTCATAAGAAAGATAGATCACTTCCAAAATTAATTTAATTTACCTCTAATTAAATTAATCACTAATCTTAATTATTAGGATTTCCTATACTTAACATTAATTAATGACAAATCAATTAATTAATGATCCTTTAATTATCCATCTTAAATTAATCATTCTTGATGAATTATACTATAATTACAATAAGTAATTAACTCCTAATTAATTACTCAAATTAATTAACCTTTACTCATCTATATTAATTGCATTGGTTCTTAATATATTACTCAAATAAATTATCTTATAATCACTTATATTGATTAATTAACCCTTGATTGATCTCACCCATTAACTAGCCTTTAATTAATTCCTTTAATTAATCAATCCTTTAATTAATTATACTGAATAATAAATCTTTAATTACTTTCACTAAGTAATTATTCCTTTAATTACTTTTCTTAAATAATAAACCTTTAATTACCTTTATCAAGTGATTATACCATTGGTTAATTAATTATATTGATTAATTACATTGATTAATTAATCCTCATTAATAATTAATCACAACGACTAATTATTCCTTTACTAATAATTATCACTCTTTATTTCAAATTTATTAACTAATAATTAATTCTTAATTATTAATTAATAAATTTCTTAATTATCCATAAATATAAATGATAAATCTTTTATCCAAGTTCAATTCCTTAGTATTATTACTCCAAAATCTTTCCGAATAACCTTGAAATCAAAAATGACTTAAAAACTTTAAGTTTAAGTAAAATTTAAAACATTGAACCTTTTGATTTACCATTTAATTATCTACTTAGTTTAATCTTTTAAAACAGCATAAATACTTTCATAACTTAAATTAATAAAACTTTAACTAACCAATTATCACTTGTAATATTCTATGATAATTAACTTATCTAGGTTCTGCAAACACCTAATTTAACACAGAGCAACCCGAGTATTACTCCATAAAAAAACTCGAGTTAAACCCCTGCTTCCCTGCGTCACAATCCCTTCTTCAACTTCCTTCCTTTCGAACTATATTTTAGTTTAACTTTATAAAAACTGTTCAGTTAATAACTCACGAACCCATGAAGAACAAACGCAAGCGAGTTGTCTTCTACCCCGAGACTAACCCCGAAGCAACATTTTCCCCTCTTCTAATACACCGCTGACACACCAGAAAACCACGTGCACGTGCACCTTCCCACGCCGCCGCTTCGATCACCACCACTATCCCCAGCATATCATCATCGACATGCTCATTAGTTCTGACCACCCAGAACTAGTTCAAATCCCCTGGAACGAAATTGAGCAATTTCAAATTTCAGGAGGAAGAACCGATCACCCAAAACGTACGATTTGCCAACGAACTCTTCCACGCGAACCCTTGCCATCATCACCTAAGTTACATCGACCTTCAATGTTTGATTTCCCCCTCAAACGAACGGTTCCGATGCTTCACCATCGTCGCACCAAACTCAAATATCAACGCTAACAACTCGAGTCACTGAACCCAGTTCGCTCCTGTCAGGGCACCATGGTTAATAATAAAATCAACCTCTATTTTTCCCCCACCCACCACCCTCCTAACTACCTCCGGCGTCAATCCTGACCATCTCGAGTTCCCCTATTTCCAGAAAGACCCCAAAACCCAAAATCCAGTCAACTTAGAATTTCTCATCCAATATAGTGTTAAAAATTTTGAATTTCATTTTAAAAATCATGTTTTACTCAGAAAATTCAAGATATAAACTTGAATCAACTTAATTTAACACTTGGTTGAATCATGCATTTTAAACTTTTGCTGCGTTCCTTGATTCCAGAACAAAAATTCAAACCTATATTGTTTTAAATAAATTTTAAGCTTAAATTTATGATTTAACAATCATATATTGTTTGTATCTCTAAACCTAACAAATATCGCATGATTTGATTTGGATTTTTGATTAAACTTTCATTTCCTGAACCAAGAACAGAGATATAAAAATATAACAGGCACGCACCTAAACATCACTCAAAAATTCAGAGCTACCATTCATGTATGAACAAAGCATCATTCATCTCAGTCATTTTCATAAGCAACAGTCTAAAGTTTACTTAGCTTTTAAAATTTTAAAAGTGTCTACTCACTAGATTTTGAAAATGCAGAGACTTGAATGCTGGAAATTTTGAAGATTGAATTGTCTGGGGCTTTTGATTTCTTTCAAACTGCTAGTTGAAGCAATGCTGTTGAGAAGATTTCCTGTCCTGTACTTTAGGTTGTATGCTCGCTGCAAACTTGCTAACAGATTTGAAAGATGTGTATACATGCTTGCATTTTTGAAAACCTAAAGTTACAGGCTTGGCCAGATTTGAAAAAAAATGACTACAGGGTTTAGATTTTGGGTTTGAGGAGGTGATTACTTGGAAGTGGTTTTAGATTTGATTCTAAAGAATTTCAGGTTTGAAGATGGTTTAAAATGTTGAGTATCTTTAGAAATGAAATCAGAAAGAGATGGGAAAAAGAAGAGATAGGTTTATAAAATGTGATTTAGAACTTATTTGGAATTAAAGAAAAATAAAAATAAATCTTGCCACTTGTTTCAATTACTAACACTTGTCATTATTCATAACTACTTAACTTACATGTATACTTAAAAGCTTCATTAATCAACACTTGTAATTATTCATTTTGTATTATTTTTAAAAGACATTAAAAGCTTTTTAAATTAATTTTCCTAGTTTATAAATACATTTATAAATTAATGAATGCTTTCTAAATTTATATATAAATAAAATCTTTAAAAGAAAATTAAGTATAAACCAATTATAATTTAAATAAAATCATATAAAATATATTAAATCCATTTTAAAATGTTAATATAAACCCTTTTGTATTTAATTAGCAATTCAATAAACACTATCTTAATTTATAAACAAAAAATCCTTTTTAAGGAAAACAATTTCTATTTTTAATAAAAACTCATTCATATATTTTTTTATCCAACTAATTTAAATTAATTAACTTTAAAGATTCAAAATTTAAATTCAAATATTAGATTCAAATTCAAATTTTAAAATCCAATTTAAAATTAACTTAAACACGTATATATATATTAATTCAATCTAACACATTATTATTATTATGTGAAAATGTCAATTTTGCCAATTTAAATAAATATACTAGGAGGATTAACAAACTAATACTTAATCAGATATATATTTTATTACCGGAAAAGTTTATTTAACTTATAAATTAGTATTAAATTCAGTTACCTTATCAATTACAGATATTCTAAAATTCCGGGTTATCACATTCCTCCCCCCTTAGAATCTTTTCGTCCTCGAAAAGGAACGAAGCCAGAATTTGTTAAAATGCTTATTATTAGAAAAATTATTCTTTGAAGCACTTTTAAAACACTTTTAAAATCTACATAATATTTTAAAATTGTTTTATAAAAATACTTTTTATAACTCGATGTTTCAACCAGTCCATCCTTGTTCTCACAGAAATTCGGTCATACGTTGATCAAGCGTAAGACTGAAAATCTACAAGTGCTTGGCAGACCCGTTTTCAATGTCTAGTGAAAATACTTAGAAATAATTTTATTGAAAATATAGAAAATATTTTTGGAAATAGAGGAATATCTTTGGTGAGAATGCTCTGGAAATCATCACCCCCATCCATGGTCCAGTTACATTCCAGGGTTACGTTGCCATCGCAGCAAAAGTCCATGCAACTGTAGGCTCTCCACGGCCTCTCGATTGCGCCATGGAACCCACAACAGATAACAGCTACATTCCAGGGTTACGTTGCCATCGCAGCAAAAGTCCATGTAACTGCAGGCTCTCCGCGGCCTCTGATTTTTGCTGTCAAAATGAAACTTCTCCTCTCCTACATAGGTCGCAGTCTACCGATATAAAATCAAACGCAGACTGTTGGCTCTCAGCAGCATACACGACTTTCGCTATTTTACCATAGGTCGCAGTCTACCGATATAAAATCAAACGCAGACTATTGGCTCTCAGTGGCACACACGACTTTCGCTATGGTATACTCTACTCATAATCCCCAGGAACTAGTTTTGTCCGGACTCCTCACAGGATCAACTTTAGAACCCCCCCTTGGGGCTCAAGGCAGCACACCCGGTGGTACTCCTGAGAAGTTCATTTCAAGGGAGCGCCTTTTTCCCCAGAGCCATCATTAAAACATTTTATACTATACACATATAGTATCTTCAAATCAAACACCTAGTATGATCTCATACAAAGCTCCTTTACACAAAATAGATTATTCCAAAATCGATAATTTTCAAAATAGGCTTTCCAAATTCTCATATTGATTTTACCCAGAAATCAAAAGCCTTTCTGAACCCAAAGGTTCCCAAAACCTTTTCTAAAATCCTCATAAGTTCCTTTATATATATATATATATATATATATATATATAATTTTTAAAACTTTGGATCATTTCAAACTTGTATAAAACTCCTTTTATGCTTCAAAACGCCTTCAAAATCCTTTTCTTCTAGCAATAGATTCAACAAGAGGAGATTTATCTTATATATAACAAAGATATATAAATTTATTTATTCCAAATCAAATATTTAAATTTGATTACTCTATAAGGTCATTAACCATATTATTTACTATCAAAAGGTAAATTTCTATCATAGAAATATCCAATTTCCATTTTACTTCATCATATACTTCACAAAATATAACTTTCATTTCAAAAACCATTTCACATTTCTAATCCACAAATTCCCAGTATCAATTTAATTCAAATCCGTACGATGTACACATATCATCCATACGCTATACCAATCTGATCGCTCACCTGATAACAAATTTCATTTCCAAACTAGTATCGTCCACCCGACTTCCTAGTGCGGACTCAAATCTGATTTCTTGACCAGAAACCGTCATTCTCCTTGCATAGTCATAACTATGATAGAGAATGTCCAGAACCAATCAACAATCCACATCCAGGTTCGTCATCGAAATCGAGTGAAAAATCCCAACTCGGGTCGACATAATTATCTCGAAATTTTATGCTCGAATCTGGATCAAATCACTATGCGAATAGAATAACATACGTACACCCTACGTATTTATCTTTATTGGTTATTAGCCAAATCAAATCCATATCTATTCACATTCACTTTGATTTTCATTCACTTACTCGCAATTGCTTCAATCCATTTGGATTATCGCCTCTATTCTTATCTCGATTGGGTATTTAACCAATAACAATTTGAACTCCGACCAGTTTATTTTGAAAATAGCTTGAAAATTTTTAAAATAAATAAGTAGTTGAAAAATAATTATTAGTTTGTAAAATGGCTATAAAAATAGTTAAGTAATTGTAAAATAGTTAGAAAAGAAATAGTCAAATAGTTGTAGAAATGTTAAATAATTGCAAAATAGTAGTAAAATAGAAATTAGTTATAAAGTAGTTGAAAAATAGAAATTAGTTTATAAAGTAGTTCCCAAGATAATTGTAAAATAAGTATAAGATAATTTGGATTTTTAAAAAGAAAAGTTGTATAGTAAATAGTTTGAAAAAAAAAAATTATACTAAAACAATTTATTTTGAAAATAGTCCAGAGTCAAACTGTTCAATTCCCAATCTCCATTTCCCATTAATTCAATTTAAACTAATTTCAATTAAAATTCCAAATTTAAACCATCTCGAATTATATGAATTTGAGTTAATACTTCAAATGTTGATTTAATTCCTTTAAATCAATTTTCCTTTAAAGTTTTTATACAATTCAATTCTGAGTCCAAATTTCAAAATTCCATTTTAAATTATCTTTACTTAACTCATTACAAGGTTCAAGTAAGAGTTTCAAAAAATTTAATTTACAAATTTATTTCTTAACATTCAAATCTTAAGTTCAAAGGAATTCCATATCTCAATTTTAAATTTAAGTTAAATTTTATTTGTCCCTAATGGATATATTACCACACTTCACTTCTCATTCATTTAAACAAATCCAATTAAGAATTTAAAAATTATTAATATCAATAGGATGATATCATCCAATTCATTTTAAAACATCCATCAATTTCCAATTTCCAGATCTCAAACCCGTTTTGAGATCTCACAAACTCCCAATTCAGATTAACCATTTAACTTCCCAAGTTAAATCCCAATTTCATCTTGAAATTTCCAAATCAGGTTGACCATTCCAACTTATTTAACCTTTCCCCAAGTTAAACTCAATTCACTTTACCCAGTCAACCTGACCCAATTTGAACTTCCATTTCAAAGTATAAACTTCTCATAAATAATCTTCCCACTTATTAAGTTCAAAAACTTATCACTTTAGGTATCATATCTCATTCCAGATTTAAAACTCAATATTTAGAGTTTATTTCAAACCATCTTTGATACTATGTATATCTCTCATATACATATTTATTCCTTGGCCCACCTAGCCAAAATTTTAAAATTTAAACCACCTTTGGTTTTAATTTAAAACAAATTCTTTTAAAGTTTACAAACAACTTCTTATTCTAGAATAAAATTACATTCAAAATAGTTTGAATAATATTATTTCCTCTAAAATTTTGAAAACAATTTTCAAATGTTTAAATTTATAATTTAGAACTTCACAGTTTGAAACCTACTTTAATTTACATGTCATGCTTATTTAAAGGTTACCTCCTCAAAACATTTTATTTTTGCTTACTTATTAATACACATTTTATTATTAAACACAACAATTATTTATGATAATAATCCAAATTATCATACCTGAATTCCAATTTATTATTATCTTATTCTGAAACTCTTTCCCGAATTCAAGATTTCAATTTCCGTTTGAATTTATTTCACACTTATCTTTATCCAATTTTAATTTCAATTTGGTTGTATTCTGCTACTTCTTAATTTAATTCAATAATTTAACAACCAATTCCCTTAATATTTATTAAAAAGAAATATTGCTTTTATATATCAAAATGTATTTTTATATAAAATCATTTAAAATCTTTATATAAGAAAATAACATGTACGCTCTTATATAAATATATATACTCAACTCATCCTATGGTACTACTTACCCTACCCTTAATGAGTAATCCCACCAGAGCTAAGGTTCTCGCTTATCCTTCGGCTCTGATACCAAATGTAACGACCCAAAAATTTCGATCCCGAAATTTCCACATAGTTAAGGAAAGAAGAAAAGAGAAAGAAGAAGAAAACAGAAACAAGACACAGAAACCTCACATTCGCAGCGGATCAAAATATAATATCACATAAATTATAGTTATACAAAGGAAAACTGTACTTATCAAATTACCCTTTAATATATATCAGAGTTACAACATATTTACAAACACGGGACAGATAAATCAATCTGTTTCAGATACTATAATATATCACAGAAGTAATTCTCCATACGTTCCTGCTCTCCAGCTCGCCTCCTGAGCTTCAGAACGTCCTTACCTGAAAATCTGTAATACATGGTCTGACCAGAGCATTACATCAAAGTAACACCCGGGTCAGGCTGGAAACCAGCCTGAGTAAACCCATCAACATGGAATACAAAAGCATACAACTTACATAAACCTGGGTAACTTATATCAATTTAAAACTTCACAAGTGGTTATAGACATTACTAATTTCACACCTCAATTTCTAAGTACCAAACTTAGATTAAATGATCAAATTCACTTTAATCATTCCATTTCCTTCTATTGATTCCACACATCAAATTATAATTAATCGAAGTGGTTTCGGGAATTTGCTAATACCCGACTTTGGTCTCTTCGAATCCAATGTCATCGTAACTTAGATTATACAATTGAAATTCAATTCAAACTTAATTCCAGGATGTCACTTTTACCAACAATTCTTACCGATTGATAACCACGTTATCATTTTCCACCCAAACAAACATATCATAACATAAAACAATTCATATCAGAGAAGTCAACCAATTCATGGCATTTAATCTTATTCAATCATTCATAAGAAAGATAGATCACTTCCAAAATTAATTTAATTTATCTCTAATTAAATTAATCACTAATCTTAATTATTTGGATTTCCTATACTTAACATTAATTAATGACAAACCAATTAATTAATGATCCTTTAATTATCCATCTTAAATAATCATTCTTGATGAATTATACTATAATTACAATAAATAATTAACTCCTAATTAATTACTCAAATTAATTTACCTTTACTCATCTGTACTAATTGCATTGGTTCTTAATATATTACTCAAATTAATTAACCTTTATTTATCTGTATTAATTGCATTGGTTCTTAATATATTACTCAAATAAATTATCTTATAATCACTTACATTGATTAATTAACCCTTAATTAATCTCACCCATTAACTAGCCTTTAATTAATTCCTTTAATTAATCAATCCTTTAGTTAATTATACTGAGTAATAAATTTTTAATTACTTTCACTAAGTAATTATTGTAGGATCGATTTCACCCTAGAGGGGGGGTGAATAGGGTGATAGTGTAAATTAAAAAAACTTAATTGCAGAAGCTAATTAATATTAACACGGATCACAGAATAACAGCACAGATATAGCAGAATATAAATAACAGAACAGAACAACACAGAATTTACCCAGCTTCGGCAAAACCCTGCCTACGTGCTGCCCCCAAGGTTTCTACTAGAAATTAGATAGTCCCTCGCTTACACACGTAAACTCGCTATACCCGCTATTGACTAATCTAACTCTACGCTCAAAACCCTGCCACAACTCAACTACCGAGTTGCGAATTCTCAAACTACACACCGTAGTTTGTACCCTAGTCACACGACTAGAAAATTAAACGGTTTAAAAAGGAAAATGCAATTAAAAACAATAAAATAAAATAAAACCCTATTTAAAAATAAACTATAGCCTTATAATAAAACAAGGTCGGCCCCTATTCTTCAACCCGTTCCTTTTTCTTTTTCTTTTCTCCGTTCGTTGTTATGAGATAGCGGCGGCTTTGTCCTTCAATCCAGATTAGGGCTTTCGTTTGTGCGATCCAATTTAGGGTTTTTCGTGATTTCAAAGAGTCCGACTTTTGATCGATCCAATATATGCTCGTTGCTTGCTTTCGTCGATCGTTCTCTTCTCTGTTTTGCTCACGGCTTCGATGAAATTGATTGAGTTCGACTATGACTTCGGTAAGTACTTTGTTCCTTTTGCTTTTATTGGTTGTTGGCTTGCTTGAACTCGATGATAAAAATTGCCGATGATGATATCAATTTATATAGGGTTTGTAACCCTGGATTTGCGTCGTATATTTTGTACTTGAATTTGTCAACTGATATTTGATCAGCCGTTCGATTTCACTTTGATGCTGAGATGATTTCTGACCTTTTCATATGCGTATATTTTTGTTGCTTGCTTCCCACGGCTTTGATTCGTTCCGTGATGACCACGGTTTTGAATTTGACTTGTTCGTTTGATTGCGACTTGTTCAAAATTGACTTTGGCACGAACTTGATATTGATAGCTTCGGTTTAATTGTTATCTGACTTCGGTCTTCTGGTTCGATGCTTGGTGCATTGTATATTTGTTTTGGACTTGCTTCATTTGCTGGTCTTCAATGCCTTTGCCCACTGATTTTGAAGTTGTAACCTAGATTATTGGTTCAATTTTGGTTGATTGTCATATATGCATCTTGCTTTGACATGCTATACATATATTTACACAGATGCTTCACTGCATCTGTTGTAGTTGCTTTATACTTCACTGTGCACTTTACTTGGGCATTTTGTATGTTTCATTTTGATCCACTTTGTCATTGCATATCTATATATGCTTGACCTCTGTTGCATGCTTGCTGTATTCATTTGAGTTGATTGTTGCATTGTCACTGGTTCATTTGATAGCACTAGCTGTTGGTTACTTGATTGAGTTGTGTGGGAACTGGATTGATTTCTTTTGGCTTCACTTGTGTATACTGTGTCATAGTGATGCATTCTTAAGTCTTGGATATTGAACAGTATCATGTATTTGTAGTTTGCATCCATTGTTGTTTCCAGTTGCACTTGGTCATTTCACTGTGTTGCACTCTCTGATGGTTCATTGGTGCACTGCTTGTTCATTCTGTACTTCTGGTCTTTACATGGTGGTCTTGTGGCATGTGGTCTTTGCTGTCCACTGCAGTTTGTGTTGCTGTGCACTTTTGTGCTTTGGTTTGAACTTGCGGTTAAGAACAGTTGCTTTGTCTCGACTTTATTGGTGCATTGTTGCTGTAGCTTTTTTTGAAGCTTGAGTTTCTGGTCTTGATACTTGCAGTTGTATCACTTGATATTCATTCCTGTTGTTTGCAACTGTGTTGCACTTGCTTTTGATGTAGCTGATGGTCATTGTGGTCACTTGTGCAGTTTGGTCTTGCTGTTTGTCGAGTTGCATTTGTGTTACCATATTGATGCCTCTGTTTGCTATGACTCTGACCACCTGATTGTTGTATTGCATGTTGCTGTTTCATTTCATGCATGTTGAACTGATTTTGCTTGGTGGTCTTGTACTTGTATACTGCTGGTTTGAGGCTGTGTCATGTTTGAACATAGCATTCATGTCATGTCGCCTTGTGTTGAATCCAGTTTTACAGCTCGGGTTTGACCTTGTGCTCGTGTCGTGATTTTAAATATATTGCACGTGAGTTGAAACCCGGCTTTGCATTTGGGTTTGACCTGTGCTCACCTGTCCCTGTAGCATTATCAAGTGTATATCGGTGTGCACGACCTTGTGGCATATACAGTGATACACTGTGTATGTCACAAGTTGTTCGTGTATGATGAATTCAAATTTAAATTATGACGAACAACCCAAATAACTGAGGCAAATCATATTTTCAAAAATTCACGTTTTATTTTATATTGCAAGAATATTTCTTTTTCAATTTTACTGCGTTAGTGTATATTTTTGCAGATTGCTCAGATGCTGGATTCAAACTGGAATGCAGCTGAAAATAAATACGAGTGTGAGTGATATGTAGTGAGGTGCTGATGTAAAATAGTGATGTAATTGAAATTGTATCAAAGTTGAATAGTGAGAGCTTGAATTTGTATACTATTCAAAATTGTAATAAATATTTGTTTGAATAAAATATTCGTTTGAATTCAAATTCTGTGTTATTTATTTTATTCAGCAAATATTTATTTAATCTGTGAAAAAATAAAATAGTATATTATCAAATACATTTAAACAAATGAACATATGTTTATTATCATCAAACAAAAATCATATAAGCGCATATTCAACAATCTCCCCCTTTTGATGATAACAAACATATATTTAAGATTTTGAATATGTTAAATGTATTTGATCATTGATATATCCTAATTGCTCCCCCTATTTAAATGCTTCCTCTCTACACAAAGCTCCCCCTACATATATGCATACAAATAGAAATATATAAATGAGCCTATATGCAAATGGAAAATTATTTGACCTTTGCTTGATTCTATTTGACAAAATCTTAACTTTTCTCTCCCCCTTTTGTTATCAGCAAAAGAATAATAGTGTTAGAGAAAATAGAGATAAAGTAATCGATATCAATCCAACATTAAAACTCAATTGAATATAAATATTAAATTTCAATAAAAAGTCAAACAAAAATCATAAATATTTTGTTAGGCGCATATTCCACTTTTAGAATGATGGAGATGATGTCATCATATAAAACCATACAGTTGTGTCTATTTGTGGTATTTTTATATCAGGAATTTGAATATCTACTAACCATGCATAACCGTTAGGACTTTTAAATGAGATTAGTAGTATTCCAAATTTATTTTAGAAAAATGAATTCAAGTATCTTCTAACCACGCATAACCGTGAGGACTTTTAAATGGGATTAGAATCAACTTGTTTATTTTTTTAAAAAATCAACTTTTGATATGTGTTCCATACATGCATAACCGTGAGGACTTTTAAATGAGCATGGAAGCACATAACAAATTCCAAGTAATTCACCCATGCATAACCGTGAGGACTTTTAAATGAGAGTGAATACTTTGGTATTTATTTATTGTTATTTTTTATTTTTATTTTTATTTTTTTATTTTTTTTTATTTTTATTGTTATTTTTTTTTAAAAAAAAATGAAAAATGAACGATTCCTGTTTAAAGTACCACATATCGACAAACTATATAGAATTTTAATGAGTGATGGTTGATAGAAATATGATAGGTATAGAGATGGTTATGGAATTTTTTACCAACAAAAAGTTTTATAACTCTTGTTTACATTTCTTAAAGAAATTTTCTAATTATACTTTCTCGAGTTATAATATATAATCAGTATCAACACTCATCACTTTTTCAATCACTATTTTTCTTTTCGATGATTTGTAGGGGGAAACAAAATGTTAAATATTCAGCAAATTTCTAAAACACCTAGACTGAGTCGTAGTTTACAAAAACTATTTTCTGGTAGGGGTTTTGTAAAGATGTCTGCCAATTGAGAATCAGTTGAAATAAAATTTATGCAGATATTTTCTTTGGAAATATGATCTCTAATAAAATGATGTCTTACATCTATATGTTTTGTTCGCGAATGATGTACAGGATTATTTGTGAGATCAATTGCGCTTTTGCTATCACACATTAGTGGTACACGTTTAAAATTTAGACCATAGTCATGCAAAGTTTGTATCATCCATAAGATTTGAGCAGAGCAACCGCTCAAAGCAATATACTCTGCCTCTGTTGTGGATAATGCAATACAATTTTGTTTTCTACTCGACCATGCAACTAATGAATGTCCTAGCATAAAACATGCTCCACTAGTACTTTTTCTATCAACCAAGTTTCCAGCATAATCAGCATCTGAAAAACCTTTCAATTCAAAATTATCATTTGATGGATACCAAAGACCAAATCGTGGGGTGTGCAATAAATATCTTATAATTCTTTTAACAGCTTTTAAATGAGATTCTTTTGGGTTAGATTGAAAACGTGCACATAAGCAGACAGAAAACATGATGTCAGGTCTAGAGGCGGTAAGATAAAGGAGTGATCCAATCATACCTCTGTACTGCTTTTGATCAACTGTCTTACCCTTTTCATCTTTGTCAAGTTTAAGTGTTGTACTCATGGGAGTTCTTGCTGGTTTAGCATCTTTCAATCCAAATTTGTTGACAAGTTCCCTAATATATTTTGTTTGAGAAATGAATGTGCCTTTATTGCTTTGTTGGATTTGAAATCCTAAAAAGAATTTTAACTCTCCAACCAAGCTCATTTCAAATTTTTCCTGCATGACTTTTTCAAATTTCTCATACAATAACTTGTTAGTAGCACCATAAATGATGTCATCAACATATATTTGAACAATCAAAATATCATTGTTTTCATGCAACAGAAATAGTGTGGTATCTACACATCCCTTTTTGAACCCATTTTCAAGGAGATAAGAAGTAAGACATTCATACCAAGCTCTGGGAGCTTGTTTTAATCCATATAATGCCTTCTTTAGTTTGTATACATGGTTTGGATATTCATGACTTTCAAAACCTTCTGGTTGTTCAACAAACACATCTTCTTTTAAAACTCCGTTAAGAAAAGCACTCTTAATGTCCATTTGTCTTAGTTTAAATCCTTTGTAACAAGCAAAAGCTAACAATATTCTAATTGATTCTAGTCTAGCTACAGGCGCAAAAGTTTCATCAAAGTCAACTCCTTCAATTTGATTGTATCCTTTAGCAACTAGTCTAGCTTTATTTCTAATTATATTTCCAGATTCATCATATTTATTTTTAAAAATCCATTTTGTTCCTATAACTGGATAATCCTTAGGTCTAGGTGCTAGACTCCAAACATTATTTCGTTCAAACTGGTTTAGCTCTTCTTGCATGGCCATGAACCAGTTTTCATCATTAAGGGCTGAATCTATGTTATTTGGTTCTATTTATGAAATAAATCCACTATATAAGCACAGATCACATAGATTTTTAAAAGATGAACGAGTTTGTATACCTGCTATAGGGTTTCCAATTACCAATTCTGGTGGATGGTCTGTTTTGTATTTCAGCTTTTCTGGATCCAAATTTCTTCGGACTTCTTGAGTTGTGGTAGTTTCTCTAGCATCAGCAGTTTCTTTTGGTTTTTCAAATTCATCTTTTTCTTTCTCCTCTTCAACGTTGCTTTTGGACGTATCCTGTTCGTCAATGCCTTCATCAAATTTCACATTGATTGACTCTACGATTGTTTTAGTCTTTTTGTTGTAGACTCTATAAGCTTTGCTTCTCGAAGAGTAACCCATGAAGATGCCATCATCAGCCTTTGCTTCAAATTTTCCTAACTGATCACCTGTATTAAGAATATAGCAAGGACATCCAAACACTTTGAAGTAAGCGATGTTTGGTTTTTTGTTGAACCATAGCTCATAGGGGGTTTTGTTAAGAATCGGTCTGATGATAACTCTATTCATTACATAACATGCTGTATTTACAGCTTCTGCCCAGAGATGCAGAGGTAGTTCATATTCATTTAACATAGACCTAGCCAATTCTTGTAAAGTTCGATTTTTTCTCTCAACTACCCCATTTTGTTGTGGAGTACGTGGTGCAGAGAACTCATGTTTGATTCCGTTTTCATCACAGAAAGTTTCAAATTCATAATTTTCAAATTCTCCACCATGATCACTTCTTAACGAAACAATAGAGACTTCTTTTTCATTTTGCACAAATTTTGCGAATCTTGTGAAGTATGAAAAAGTTTCTGATTTTTTAGCTAAGAAGTATACCCATGTATATCTTGAGTAATCATCAACTAACACAAAGCAATATTTCTTACCTCCTAAGCTAGCAATGTCATTAGGTCCAAATAGATCCATATGAATAAGTTCAAGAACTCTAGAAGTGCTTACATTGTTTTTGCATTAAACGATGATTTTCTAAGTTTTCCCAAAGTACATGCTTTACAGATGTTTTCAGTTTCAAACTCATGTGATGGCAACCCTCTTACCAAACTTTTTCTTTTTAATTTGTGTAATAAGTTCATACTAGCATGCCCTAAACGTCTATGCCATAAATTCACTTATATATCCTTAGCTACCAAACATTTAGAGAGGATGAGATCATCAAAAGATAGAGAATATATATTACCTTTCCTTTTTCCTGAAAATAAGATTTCTTTTGATGATTTGTCAACAATTTTGCACATGTCAGAATCAAAGATAACATTCATACCTTTATCACATAGCTGGCTGATTGATATCAAATTGTGGTGCAGATTTTCAACATATAGAACGTCATTCAAGGTAAATGTATTGTTACCTACTTTACCTTTACCGACAATTTTACACTTGTCATTGTTCCCCATTGTGACTCTGCCACCTTTGTACTTTTCTAGGCTAAGGAACTTCGATTTATCGCCTGTCATGTGTCTGGAACAGCCAGAATCCAAGTACCATTGCTGTTGTTCCTTAGCCTGCCAGCATACCTACACGAGAAGAGAGTTTAGTGACCTATTTGTTTTTATAGGTCCATGGTTGTTAGTGGCAGAAAATTTTGAAAAATAATTTTGTGTAGACCCAAAACTATTTATAATTGTTCCCTTTGGCACCCAAATTTGTTTAACTTTGAGAGATTTTATATTTGTGCCTTTTGAAACCCAAATCGGTATAGTTTTCACATGTTTGGGTCTATACCAACAATTATTGTGACCATGTCCAAATTTTCTATAAATTGTGCACATAGAATTAACTTGATTAATCTTGTTTTCAACAATTTTCGAATTATTATATCCAAGTCCTTGTCTAACCGTATTAACAGTTTGCTTTCCTAATAGCATATTCGACGATTTTTCACTTTTTGAAAATTTATCTAAAGTCGTTGACAATTGTTGGACTTGTGATTTGAGAGATTCATTTTCGTTTAACAACTGTGTGCACTTTTTAATAGAATTCTCTCTCCTAGTATTTTCATTCTCTTTTAAAATCAGAATTTCATTTTCAAGTGATTTTATATTGATTTCCGATTTTTTAATTTCTTCTTCGAATGTTGGACACTTATCACACTTAGGAATTCTACATTGATAGTTCTTAACTAATTGATCAAGTTGTTTATTGCATTCTATCAAAGTATCCTTTTGAGATTCAAGTTTAGCATATTTTTCCCTAAGTCGTTCATAACAGCCATTTACTTCATGGAAATAAATTAGTAATTCAGAATGTGTGAGTTTTGATACCTCGCTTGGCTCGTCGTCATCACTGTCTGTAACTTCACCATGAAGGCACATGTTTGCTTTTTCACTCTCACTCTCGGTGTTATCACTTTCATCTTCGTCAGTTTCATCCCAAGTAGCCGCAAAGCTTTTCTTCTTTAGTTTCTTTCCTTGATTTGATCGTTTTTGAGGACATTGTGGCTTGATATGGCCGGGTTTGTTGCATTTGTAACATATGATTTTCTGATCTTTTGGGTTGTCTAGTGCTTTGCCTATTCTGCTTTTCAATTCATGATTTCGAGCTGGATTTCCGTATTTGCGATTCCACTTTTTGAATTTCTTTATTAGTAGCGCTAGCTCCGCTGCTCCATCATCATCGTCATCATTCTCATCATCACTTTCAGTTGTTCCTTTGAGAGCTATTGATTTCTTTCGAGTATCTCCACCTTCACGCTCTTCCTTGAATTTCATTTCTAGCTCATAAGTGGTGAGATTTCCGATGAGTTCTTCGACTTTGAGTTGTTTTAAATCTTTCGATTCTTGAATGGCAGTTACTTTTGCTTCAAAACTTCATGGAAGGACTCTGAGGATTTTACGGACTATTTCCAATTCGGTGTATGTTTTTCCGAGAGCTTTTGATTTGTATACGATGTTGAAAAGTCGTCCGTACATCTCTTTGACATTTTCTTCTTTCGCCATTGTAAAGTTCTCGTATTCGCTGCTTAGCATGGTAAGGCGAGATTCTTTGACTTGAGATGTTCCTTCGTGAGTCACTTCTAATATGTGCCATATTTCCTGCGCAGTTAGACAATGTGAGACACGATTAAATTCAAATTGATCTAATGAACAGATAATAGAATTCATAGCTTTGGCATTAGTATTCTGTAATTTATTTTCTAGTTCTGTCCATTGTTCCTTTGGTTTCTCTATTTCCTGATCATCTACAGTTATAGTTGGTATTCTATAACCTGTCTCAACAATATCCCAAGCGTCAATGGTTTTCAAAAAAAAATTCATCCTATTTTTCCAAAAAGCATATTCACCATTGAACATTGGTGGTCTAACTATGGATTGACCTTCTGCAAAAGCATTATTAAAAGAAGCCATTTTAAAAATTCAAATTTTAAACAAAAACTGATTTTTTTTAAAAAAAAAAAACAAATGTTGACTTCTATTCCTAGCTCTGATACCACTTGTAGGATCGATTTCACCCTAGAGGGGGGGTGAATAGGGTGATAGTGTAAATTAAAAAAACTTAATTGCAGAAGCTAATTAATATTAACACGGATCACAGAATAGCAGCACAGATATAGCAGAATATAAATAACAGAACAGAACAACACAGAATTTACCCAGCTTCGGCAAAACCCTGCCTACGTGCTGCCCCCAAGGTTTCTACTAGAAATTAGATAGTCCCTCGCTTACACACGTAAACTCGCTATACCCGCTATTGACTAATCTAACTCTACGCTCAAAACCCTGCCACAACTCAACTACCGAGTTGCGAATTCTCAAACTACACACCGTAGTTTGTACCCTAGTCACACGACTAGAAAATTAAACGGTTTAAAAAGGAAAATGCAATTAAAAACAATAAAATAAAATAAAACCCTATTTAAAAATAAACTATAGCCTTATAATAAAACAAGGCCGGCCCCTATTCTTCAACCCGTTCCTTTTTCTTTTTCTTTTCTCCGTTCGTTGTTATGAGATAGCGGCGGCTTTGTCCTTCAATCCAGATTAGGGCTTTCGTTTGTGCGATCCAATTAAGGGTTTTTCGTGATTTCAAAGAGTCCGACTTTTGATCGATCGAATATATGCTCGTTGCTTGCTTTCGTCGATCGTTCTCTTCTCTGTTTTGCTCACGGCTTCGATGAAATTGATTGAGTTCGACTATGACTTCGGTAAGTACTTTGTTCCTTTTGCTTTTACTGGTTGTTGGCTTGCTTGAACTCGATGATAAAAATTGCCGATGATGATATCAATTTATATAGGGTTTGTAACCCTGGATTTGCGTCGTATATTTTGTACTTGAATTTGTCAACTGATATTTGATCAGCCGTTCGATTTCACTTTGATGCTGAGATGATTTCTGACCTTTTCATATGCGTATATTTTTGTTGCTTGCTTCCCACGGCTTTGATTCGTTTCGTGATGACCACGGTTTTGAATTTGACTTGTTCGTTTGATTGCGACTTGTTCAAAATTGACTTTGGCACGAACTTGATATTGATAGCTTCGGTTTAATTGTTATCTGACTTGGTCTTCTGGTTCGATGCTTGGTACATTGTATATTTGTTTTGGACTTGCTTCATTTGCTGGTCTTCAATGCCTTTGTTCACTGATTTTGAAGTTGTAACCTAGATCATTGGTTCAATTTTGGTTGATTGTCATATATGCATCTTGCTTTGACATGCTATACATATATTTACACAGATGCTTCACTGCATCTGTTGTAGTTGCTTTATACTTCACTGTGCACTTTACTTGGGCATTTTGTATGTTTCATTTTGATCCACTTTGTCATTGCATATCTATATATGCTTGACCTCTGTTGCATGCTTGCTGTATTCATTTGAGTTGATTGTTGCATTGTCACTGGTTCATTTGATAGCACTAGCTGTTGGTTACTTGATTGAGTTGTGTGGGAACTGGATTGATTTCTTTTGGCTTCACTTGTGTATACTGTGTCATAGTGATGCATTCTTAAGTCTTGGATATTGAACAGTATCATGTATTTGTAGTTTGCATCCATTGTTGTTTCCAGTTGCACTTGGTCATTTCACTGTGTTGCACTCTCTGATGGTTCATTGGTGCACTGCTTGTTCATTCTGTACTTCTGGTCTTTACATGGTGGTCTTGTGGCATGTGGTCTTTGCTGTCCACTGCAGTTTGTGTTGCTGTGCACTTTTGTGCTTTGGTTTGAACTTGTGGTTAAGAACAGTTGCTTTGTCTCGACTTTATTGGTGCATTGTTGCTGTAGCTTTTTTTGAAGCTTGAGTATCTGGTCTTGATACTTGCAGTTGTATCACTTGATATTCATTCCTGTTGTTTGCAACTGTGTTGCACTTGCTTTTGATGTAGCTGATGGTCTTTGTGGTCACTTGTGCAGTTTGGTCTTGCTGTTTGTCGAGTTGCATTTGTGTTACCATATTGATGCCTCTGTTTGCTATGACTCTGACCACCTGATTGTTGTATTGCATGTTGCTGTTTCATTTCATGCATGTTGAACTGATTTTGCTTGGTGGTCTTGTACTTGTATACTGCTGGTTTGAGGCTGTGTCATGTTTGAACATAGCATTCATGTCATGTCGCCTTGTGTTGAATCCAGTTTTACAGCTCGGGTTTGACCTTGTGCTCGTGTCGTGATTTTAAATATATTGCACGTGAGTTGAAACCCGGCTTTGCATTTGGGTTTGACCTGTGCTCACCTGTCCCTGTAGCATTATCAAGTGTATATCGGTGTGCACGACCTTGTGGCATATACAGTGATACACTGTGTATGTCACAAGTTGTTCGTGTATGATGAATTCAAATTTAAATTATGACGAACAACCCAAATAACTGAGGCAAATCATATTTTCAGAAATTCACGTTTTATTTTATATTGCAAGAATATTTCTTTTTCAATTTTACTGCGTTAGTGTATATTTTTGCAGATTGCTCAGATGCTGGATTCAAACTGGAATGCAGTTGAAAATAAATACGAGTGTGAGTGATATGTAGTGAGGTGCTGATGTAAAATAGTGATGTAATTGAAATTGTACCAAAGTTGAATAGTGAGAGCTTGAATTTGTATACTATTCAAAATTGTAATAAATATTTGTTTGAATAAAATATTCGTTTGAATTCAAATTCTGTGTTATTTATTTTATTCAGCAAATATTTATTTAATCTGTGAAAAAATAAAATAGTATATTATCAAATACATTTAAACAAATGAATATATGTTTATTATCATCAAACAAAAATCATATAAGCGCATATTCAACAATCTCCCCCTTTTGATGATAACAAACATATATTTAAGATTTTGAATATGTTAAATGTATTTGATCATTGATATATCCTAATTGCTCCCCCTATTTAAATGCTTCCTCTCTACACAAAGCTCCCCCTACATATATTCATACAAATAGAAATATATAAATGAGCCTATATGCAAATGGAAAATTATTTGACCTTTGCTTGATTCTATTTGACAAAATCTTAACTTTTCTCTCCCCCTTTTGTTATCAGCAAAAGAATAATAGTGTTAGAGAAAATAGAGATAAAGTAATCGATATCAATCCAACATTAAAACTCAATTGAATATAAATATTAAATTTCAATAAAAAGTCAAACAAAAATCATAAATATTTTGTTAGGCGCATATTCCACTTTTAGAATGATGGAGATGATGTCATCATATAAAACCATACAGTTGTGTCTATTTGTGGTATTTTTATATCAGGAATTTGAATATCTACTAACCATGCATAACCGTTAGGACTTTTAAATGAGATTAGTAGTATTTCAAATTTATTTTAGAAAAATGAATTCAAGTATCTTCTAACCACGCATAACCGTGAGGACTTTTAAATGGGATTAGAATCAACTTGTTTATTTTTTTAAAAAATCAACTTTTGATATGTGTTCCATACATGCATAACCGTGAGGACTTTTAAATGAGCATGGAAGCACATAACAAATTCCAAGTAATTCACCCATGCATAACCGTGAGGACTTTTAAATGAGAGTGAATACTTTGGTATTTATTTATTGTTATTTTTTATTTTTATTTTTATTTTTTTATTTTTTTTATTTTTATTGTTATTTTTTTTTTAAAAAAAAATGAAAAATGAACGATTCCTGTTTAAAGTACCACATATCGACAAACTATATAGAATTTTAATGAGTGATGGTTGATAGAAATATGATAGGTATAGAGATGGTTATGGAATTTTTTACCAACAAAAAGTTTTATAACTCTTGTTTACATTTCTTAAAGAAATTTTCTAATTATACTTTCTCGAGTTATAATATATAATCAATATCAACACTCATCACTTTTTCAATCACTATTTTTCTTTTCGATGATTTGTAGGGAGAAACAAAATGTTAAATATTCAGCAAATTTCTAAAACACCTAGACTGAGTCGTAGTTTACAAAAACTATTTTCTGGTAGGGGTTTTGTAAAGATGTCTGCCAATTGAGAATCAGTTGAAATAAAATTTATGCAGATATTTTCTTTGGAAATATGATCTCTAATAAAATGATGTCTTACATCTATATGTTTTGTTCGCGAATGATGTACAGGATTATTTGTGAGATCAATTGCGCTTTTGCTATCACACATTAGTGGTACACGTTTAAAATTTAGACCATAGTCATGCAAAGTTTGTATCATCCATAAGATTTGAGCAGAGCAACCGCTCAAAGCAATATACTCTGCCTCTGTTGTGGATAATGCAATACAATTTTGTTTTCTACTCGACCATGCAACTAATGAATGTCCTAGCATAAAACATGCTCCACTAGTACTTTTTCTATCAACCAAGTTTCCAGCATAATCAGCATCTGAAAAACCTTTCAATTCAAAATTATCATTTGATGGATACCAAAGACCAAATCGTGGGGTGTGCAATAAATATCTTATAATTCTTTTAACAGCTTTTAAATGAGATTCTTTTGGGTTAGATTGAAAACGTGCACATAAGCAGACAGAAAACATGATGTCAGGTCTAGAGGCGGTAAGATAAAGGAGTGATCCAATCATACCTCTGTACTGCTTTTGATCAACTGTCTTACCCTTTTCATCTTTGTCAAGTTTAAGTGTTGTACTCATGGGAGTTCTTGCTGGTTTAGCATCTTTCAATCCAAATTTGTTGACAAGTTCCCTAATATATTTTGTTTGAGAAATGAATGTGCCTTTATTGCTTTGTTGGATTTGAAATCCTAAAAAGAATTTTAACTCTCCAACCAAGCTCATTTCAAATTTTTCCTGCATGACTTTTTCAAATTTCTCATACAATAACTTGTTAGTAGCACCATAAATGATGTCATCAACATATATTTGAACAATCAAAATATCATTGTTTTCATGCAACAGAAATAGTGTGGTATCTACACATCCCTTTTTGAACCCATTTTCAAGGAGATAAGAAGTAAGACATTCATACCAAGCTCTGGGAGCTTGTTTTAATCCATATAATGCCTTCTTTAGTTTGTATACATGGTTTGGATATTCATGACTTTCAAAACCTTCTGGTTGTTCAACAAACACATCTTCTTTTAAAACTCCGTTAAGAAAAGCACTCTTAATGTCCATTTGTCTTAGTTTAAATCCTTTGTAACAAGCAAAAGCTAACAATATTCTAATTGATTCTAGTCTAGCTACAGGCGCAAAAGTTTCATCAAAGTCAACTCCTTCAATTTGATTGTATCCTTTAGCAACTAGTCTAGCTTTATTTCTAATTATATTTCCAGATTCATCATATTTATTTTTAAAAATCCATTTTGTTCCTATAACTGGATAATCCTTAGGTCTAGGTGCTAGACTCCAAACATTATTTCGTTCAAACTGGTTTAGCTCTTCTTGCATGGCCATGAACCAGTTTTCATCATTAAGGGCTGAATCTATGTTATTTGGTTCTATTTCTGAAATAAATCCACTATATAAGCACAGATCACATAGATTTTTAAAAGATGAACGAGTTTGTATACCTGCTATAGGGTTTCCAATTACCAATTCTGGTGGATGGTCTGTTTTGTATTTCAGCTTTTCTGGATCCAAATTTCTTCGGACTTCTTGAGTTGTGGTAGTTTCTCTAGCATCAGCAGTTTCTTTTGGTTTTTCAAATTCATCTTTTTCTTTCTCCTCTTCAACGTTGCTTTTGGACGTATCCTGTTCGTCAATGCCTTCATCAAATTTCACATTGATTGACTCTACGATTGTTTTAGTCTTTTTGTTGTAGACTCTATAAGCTTTGCTTCTCGAAGAGTAACCCATGAAGATGCCATCATCAGCCTTTGCTTCAAATTTTCCTAACTGATCACCTGTATTAAGAATATAGCAAGGACATCCAAACACTTTGAAGTAAGCGATGTTTGGTTTTTTGTTGAACCATAGCTCATAGGGGGTTTTGTTAAGAATCGGTCTGATGATAACTCTATTCATTACATAACATGCTGTATTTACAGCTTCTGCCCAGAGATGCAGAGGTAGTTCATATTCATTTAACATAGACCTAGCCAATTCTTGTAAAGTTCGATTTTTTCTCTCAACTACCCCATTTTGTTGTGGAGTACGTGGTGCAGAGAACTCATGTTTGATTCCGTTTTCATCACAGAAAGTTTCAAATTCATAATTTTCAAATTCTCCACCATGATCACTTCTTAACGAAACAATAGAGACTTCTTTTTCATTTTGCACAAATTTTGCGAATCTTGTGAAGTATGAAAAAGTTTCTGATTTTTTAGCTAAGAAGTATACCCATGTATATCTTGAGTAATCATCAACTAACACAAAGCAATATTTCTTACCTCCTAAGCTAGCAATGTCATTAGGTCCAAATAGATCCATATGAATAAGTTCAAGAACTCTAGAAGTGCTTACATTGTTTTTGGCATGAAACGATGATTTTCTAAGTTTTCCCAAAGTACATGCTTTACAGATGTTTTCAGTTTCAAACTCATGTGATGGCAACCCTCTTACCAAACTTTTTCTTTTTAATTTGTTTAATAAGTTCATACTAGCATGCCCTAAACGTCTACTCACTAGATTTTGAAAATGCAGAGACTTCAATGCTGGAAATTTTGAAGATTGAACTATCTGGGGCTTTTGATTTCTTTCAAACTGCTAGTTGAAGAAAGGCTGTTGAGAAGATTTCCTGTCCTTACTTCAGATTGTATGCTCGCTGCAAACTTGCTAACAGATTTGAAATATGTGTATACATGCTTGCATTTTTGAAAATCTGAAGTTACAGGCTTGGCCAGATTTGAAAAAAATAACTAAAGGGTTTAAATTTTGGGTTTGAGGAGGTGATTACTTGGAAGTGGTTTCAGATTTGATTCTAAAGAATTTCAGGTTTGAAGATAGTTTAAAATGTTGAGTATCTTTAGAAATGAAATCAGAAAGAGATGGGAAAAAGAAGACATAGGTTTATAAGATGTGATTTAGAACTTATTTGGAATTAAAGAAAAATAAAAATAAATCTTGCCACTTGTTTCAATTACTAACACTTGTCGTTATTCATAACTACTTAACTTACATGTATACTAAAAAACTTCATTAATCAACACTTGTAATTATTCATTTTATATTATTTCCAAAAGACATTAAAAGCTTTTTAAACTAATTTTCCTAGTTTATAAATACATTTATAAATTAATGAATGCTTTCTAAATTTATATATAAATAAAATCTTTAAAAGAAAATTAAGTATAAACCAATTATAATTTAAAAAAAAACCATATAAATTAAATCCATTTTAAAATGTTAATATAAACCCTTTTGTATTTAATTAGCAATTCAATAAACACTATCTTAATTTATAAACAAAAAATCCTTTTTAAGGAAAACAAATTCTATTTTAAATAAAAAATCATTCATTTATTTTTTTTATCCAACTAATTCAAATTAATTAATTTAAAGATTCAAATTTTAAATTCAAATATTAGATTCAACTTCAAATTTTAAAATCCAATTTAAAATTAACTTAAACACACACACATACACACACACACATATATATATATATATTAATTCAATCTAACACATTATTATTATTGTGTGGAAATATCAATTTTGCCAATTTAAATAAATATACTAGGAGGATTAACAAACTAATACTTAATCAGATATATATTTTATTACCGGAATTGTTTATTTAACTTATAAATCAGTATTAAATTCAGTTACCTTATCAACTACAGATATTCTAAAATTCCGGGTTATCACATTCCTCCCCCCTTAGAATCTTTTCATCCTTGAAAAGGAACGAAGCCAGAATTTTTTAAAATGCTTATTATTGGTAAAATTATTCTTTGAAGCACTTTTAAAACACTTTTAAAATCTACATAATATTATAAAATTGTTTTATAAAAATACTTTTTATAACTCGATGTTTCAACCAGTCCATCCTTGTTCTCACAGAAATTCGGTCATACGTTGATCAAGCATAAGACTGAAAATCTACAAGTGCTTGGCAGACCTGTTTTCAACGTCTAGTGAAAATACTTAGAAATAATTTTATTGAAAATATAGAAATATTTTTGGAAATAGAGGAATAACTTTGGTGAGAATGCTCTGGAAATCATCACCCCCATCCATGGTCACAGTTACATTCCAGGGTTACGTTGCCATCGCAGCAAAAGCCCATGTAACTGCAGGCTCTCCGCGGCCTCTCGATTGCGCCATGGAACCCACAACAGATAACAGTTACATTCCAGGGTTACGTTGCCATCGCAGCAAAAGTCCATGTAACTTTAGGCACTCCGCGGCCTCTGATTTTCGCTGTCAAAATGAAACTTCTCCTCTCCTACATAGGTCGCAGTCTACCGATATAAATCAAACACAGACAGTTGGCTCTCAGCAGCACACACGACTTTCGCTATGTTACCATAGGTCGTAGTCTACAGACATAAAATCAAACGCAGACTGTTGGCTCTCAGCGGCACACACGACTTTCGCTATGGTATACTCTACTCATAATCCCCAGGAAGTAGTTTTGTCCGGACTCCTCACAGGATCAACTTTAGACCACCCCCTTGGGGCTCAAGGCAGCACCACCAGGTAGTACTTCTGAGAAGTTCATTTCAAGGGAGCGCCTTTTTCCTCAGAGCCATCATCAAAACATTCTATACTATACACATACGATATCTTCAAATCATACACCTAGTATGATCTCATACAAAGCTCCTTTACACAAACTCGATTATTCCAAAATCGATAATTTTCAAAATAGGCTTTCCAAATTCTCATATTGATTTTACCCGGAAATCAAAAGCCTTTCCAAATCCAAAGGTTCCAAAAACCTTCTCTAAAATCCTCATAAGATCCTTTATATATATATATATATATATATATATATAACAAATATATATAATTTTTAAAACATTGGATCATTTCAAACTTGTATAAACTCCTTTTATACTTCAAAACACCTTCAAAATCCTTTTCTTCTAGCAATAGATTCAACAAGGGGAGATTTATCTTATATATAACAAAGATATATAACTTTATTGATTCCAAATCAAATATTTAAATTTGATTACTCTATGAGGTCATTAACCATATTATTTACTTTCAAAAAGTAAATTTCTATCATAGAAATATCCAGTTTCCATTTTACTTCATCATATACTTCACAAAATATAACTTTCATTTCAAAAACCATTTCACATTTATAATCCACAAATTCCCAGTATCAATTTAATTAAAATCTGTACGATGTACACATATCATCCGTACGCTATACCAATTTGATTGCTCACTCGATAACACAATTTCATTTCCGAACTAGTATCGTCCACCCGACTTCCCAGTGCGGACATAGATCTTGTTTCTTGACCAGAAACCATCATTCTCCTTGCATAGTCATGACTATGATAGAGAATGTCCAGAACCAATCAACAATCCACATCCAGGTTCGTCATCGAAATCGAGTGAAAAATCCCAACTCGGATCGACATAATTATCTCGAAATTTTATGCTCGAATCTGGATCAAATCACTATGCGAATAGAATAACATACGTACACCCTACGTATTTATCTTTATTGGTTATTAGCCAAATCAATTCCATTTCTGTTCACATTCACTTTGATTTTCATTCACTTACTCGCAATTGCTTCAATCCATTTGGATTATCGCCTCTATTCTTATCTCGATTGGGTATTTAACCAATAACAGTTTGAACTCCGATCAGTTTATTTAGAAAATAGCTTGAAAATTTTTAAAATAAATAAGTAGTTGAAAAATAATTATTAGTTTGTAAAATGGCTATAAAAATAGTTAAGTAATTGTAAAATAGTTAGAAAATAAATAGTCAAATAGTTATAGAAATGTTAAATAATTGCAAGATAGTTGTAAAATAGAAATTAGTTATAAAGTAGTTGAAAAATAGAAATTAGTTTATAAAGTAGTTCCAAAGATAATTGTAAAATAAGTATAAGATAATTTGGATTTTTAAAAAAGAAAATTTGTATAGTAAATAGTTTGAAAAAAATAGATTTGTACTAAAACAATTTATTGTGAAAATAGTCCAGAGTCAAACTGTTCAATTCCCAATCTCCATTTCCCATTAATTCAATTTAAACTAATTTCAATTAAAATTCCAAATTTAAACCATCTCGAATTATATGAATTTGAGTTAATACTTCAAATGTTGATTTAATTCCTTTAAATCAATTTTCCTTTAAAGTTTTTATACAATTCAATTCTGAGTCCAAATTTCAAAATTCCATTTTAAATTATCTTTACTTAACTCGTTACAAGGTTCAAGTAAGAATTTCCAAAAATTTAATTTACAAATTTATTTCTTAACATTCAAATCTTAAGTTCAAAGGAATTCCATATCTCAATTTTAAATTTAAGTTAAATTTTATTTGTCCCTAATGGATATATTACCACACTTCACTTCTCATTCATTTAAACAAATCCAATTCAGAATTTAAAATTTATTAATATCAATAGGATGATATCATCCAATTCATTTTAAAACATCCATCAATTTCCAATTTCCAGATCTCAAACTCGTTTTGAGATCTCACAAACTCCCAATTCAGATTAACCATTTAACTTCCCAAGTTAAATCCCCATTTCATCTTGAAATTTCCAAATCAGGTTGACCATTCCAACTTATTTAATCTTTCCCCAAGTTAAACTCAATTCACTTTACCCAGTCAACCTGACCCAATTTGAACTTCCATTTCAAATTTTAAACTTCTCATAAATAATCTTCCCACTTATTAAGTTCAAAAACTTATCACTTTAGGTATCATATCTTATTCCAGATTTAAAACTCAATATTTAGAGTTTATTTCAAACCATCTTTGATATTATGCATATCTCTCATATACATATTTATTCCTTAGCCCACCCAGCCAAAATTTTAAAATTTAAACCACCTTTGGTTTTAATTTTAAACAAATTCTTTTAAAGTTTACAAACAACTTCTTATTCTAGAACAAGATTACATTCAAAATAGTTTGAATAATATTATTTCCTTTAAAATTTTGAAAACAATTTTCAAATGTTTAAGTTTAGAATTTATAACTTCACAGTTTGAAACCTACTTTAATTTACATGTCATGCTTATTTAAAGGTTAACCCCTCAAAACATTTTATTTTTGCTTACTCATTAATACACATTTTATAATTATATACAACAATTATTTATGATAATAACCCAAATTATCATACCTGAATTCCAATTTATTATTATCTTATTCTGAAACTCTTTCCCAAATTCAAGATTTCAATTTCCGTTTGAATTTATTTCAAACTTATCTTTATCCAATTTCAATTTCAATTTGGTTGTATTCTGCTACTTCTTAATTTAATTCAATAATTTAACAACCAATTCCCTTAATATTTATTAAAAATAAATATTTCTTTTATATATCAAAATGTATTTTTATATAAAATCATTTAAAATCTTTATATAAGAAAATAATATGTACGCTCTTATATATATATATATATATATATATATACATACATACATATACATATACATATACTCAACTCATCCTAGGGTACTGCTTACCCTACCCTTAATGAGTAGTCCCACCAGAGCCAGGGTTCTCGCTTATCCTTCGGCTCTGATACCAAATGTAACGACCCGAAAATTTCGATCCCGAAATTTCCAGATAGTTAAGGAAAGAAGAAAAGAGAAAGAAGAAGAAAATAGAAACAAGACACAGAAACCTCACATTCGCAGCGGACCAAAATATAATATCACATAAATAATAGTTATACAAAGGAAAACTGTACTTATCAAATTACACTTTAATATATATCAGAGTTACAACATATTTACAAACACAGGACAGATAAATCAATCTGTTACAGATACTTAATATATCACAGAAGTAATTCTCCATACGTTCCTGCTCTCCAACTCGCCTCCTGATCTTCAGGACGTCCTTACCTGAAAATCTGTAATACGCGGTCTGACCCGAGCATTACATCAAAGTAACACCCGGGTCAGGCTGGAAACCAGCGTGAGTAAACCCATCAACATGGAATACAAAAGCATACAACTTATATAAACCCGGGTAACTTATACCAATTTACAACTTCACAAGTGGTTATAGACATTACTAATTTCACACCTCAATTTCTAAGTACCAAACTTAGATTAAATGATCAAATTCACTTTAATCATTCCATTTCCTTCTATTGATTCCACACATCAAATTATAATTAATCGAAGTGGTTTCGGGAATTTGCTAATACCCGACTCCGGTCTCTTCGAATCCAATGTCATCTTAACTTAGATTATACGACTGAAATTCAATTCAAACTTAATTCCAAGATGTCACTTTTACCCAACAATTATTACCGATTGATAACCACGTTATCATTTTCCACCCAAACAAACATATCATAACATAAAACAATTCATATCAGAGAAATCAACCAATTCATGGCATTTAATCTTATTCAATCATTCATAAGAAAGATAGATCACTTCCAAAATTAATTTAATTTATCTCTAATTAAATTAATGACTAATCTTAATTATTAGGACTTCCTATACTTAACATTAATTAATGACAAATCAATTAATTAATGATCCTTTAATTATCCATCTTAAATTAATCATTCTTGATGAATTATACTATAATTACAATAAGTAATTAACTCCTAATTAATTACACAAATTAATTAACCTTTACTCATCTGTGTTAATTGCATTGATTCTTAATATATTACTCAAATAAATTATGTTATAATCACTTACATTGATTAATTAACCCTTAATTAATCTCACCCATTAACTAGTCTTTAATTAATTCCTTTAATTAATCAATCCTTTAATTAATTATACTGAGTAATAAATCTTTAATTACTTTCACTAAGTAATTATTTCTTTAATTACTTTTCTTAAATAATTAACCTTTAGTTACCTTTATCAAGTTGTTATACCATTGGTTAATTAATTATATTGATTCATTACCTTGATTAATTAATCCCTCATCAATAATTAATCACAACGATTAATTATTCCTTTACTAACAATAATCACTCTTTATTTCAAATTTATTAACTAATAATTAATTCTCAATCATTAATTAATAAATTTCTTAATTATCCATAAATATAAATGATAAATCTTTTATCCAAGTTCAATTCCTTAGTATTATTACTCCAAAATCTTTCCGAATAACCTTGAAATCAAAAATGACTTAAAAACTTTAAGTTTAAGTAAAATTTAAAACATTAAATCTTTTGATTTACCATTTAATTATCTACTTAGCTTAATCTTTTAAAACAGAATAAATACTTTCGTAACTTAAATTAATAAAACTTTAACTAACCAATTTATCACTTACAATATACTAAGATAATTAACTTATCTTGATTTTGCAAACACCTAATTTAACACAGAGCAACCCGAGTATTACTCCATAAAAAAACTCGAGTTAAACCGCTGCTTCCCTGCATCACAATCCCTTCTTCCACTTCCTTCCCTTTAAACTCTATTTTAGTTTAATTATAAAAGCTGTTCAGTTAATAACTCGCGAACCCATGAAGCAAAAATGCAAGCAAGTCATCTTCCACCCCGAGACCAACCCTGAAGCAACATTTTCCACCTCTTCGAATACACCGTTGACACATCAGAAAACCACGTGCAAGTGCACCTTCAAACACCGCCGCTTCGATCACCACCACTATCCCCACCATATAATCATCGACATGCTCATTAGTTCTGACCACCCAGAACTAATTCAAATCCCCTGGAACGAAATTGAGCAATTTCAAATTTCAGGTGGAAGAACCGATCACCCAAAACGTATGATTTGCCGACGAACTCTTCCACACGAACCCTTGCCATCATCACCTAAGTTACATCGACCTTCAATCTTTGATTTCCCTCTCAAGCGAACGGTTCCGATGCTTCACCATCGCCGCACCAAACTCAAATATCGACGCTAACAACTCAAGTCGCTGAACCCTAGTTCGCTCCTGTCAAGTCACCATGGTTAATAATAAAATCGACCTTTATTTTTCCCACACTCACCACCCTCCTAACTACCTCCGGTGGAAATCCTGACCATCTCGAGTTCCCCTATTTCCGGAAAGACCCCAAAACCTAAAATCCAGTCAACTTAGAATTTCTCATCCAATATAGTGTTAAAAAATTTTAATTTCATTTTAAAAATCATGTTTTTACTCAAAATATTCAAGATATAAACTTGAATCAACTTAATTTAACACTTAATTAATCATGCATTTTAAACTTTTGCTGCATTCCTTGATTCCAGAACAAAAATCCAAACCTATATTGTTTTAAATAAATTTTAAGCTTAAATTTGTGATTAACGATCATATATTGTTTGTATCTCTAAAGCTAACAAATATCGCATGATTTGATTTTGATTTTTGATTAAACTTTCATTTCCTGAACCAAGAACAGAGATATAAAAATATAACAGACATGCATCTAAACATCACTCAAAAATTCAGAGATACCATTCATGTATGAACAAAGCATCATTCATCTCAGTCATTTTCATAAGCAACAGTCTAAAGTTTACTTAGCTTTTTAAATTTTAAAAGTGTCTACTCACTAGATTTTGAAAATGCAGAGACTTAAATGCTGGAAATTTTGAAGATTGAATTGTCTGGGGCTTTTGATTTCTTTCAAACTGCTAGTTGAAGCAATGCTGTTGAGAAGATTTTCTGTCTTGTATTTCAGGTTGTATGCTCGCTACAAACTTGCTAACAGATTTGAAAGATGTGTATACATGCTTGCATTTTTGAAAATCTGAAGTTATAGGCTTGGCCGGATTTGAAAAAAATGACTACAGGGTTTAAATTTTGGGTTTGAGGAGGTGATTACTTGGAAGTGGTTTCAGATTTGATTCGAAAGAATTTCAGGTTTGAAGATAGTTTAAAATGTTGAGTATCTTTAGAAATGAAATCAGAAAGACATGGGAAAAAGAAGAGATAGGTTTATAAAATGTGATTTAGAACTTACATGGAATTGAAGAAAAATAAAAATAAATCTTGCCACTTGTTTCAATTACTAACACTTGTCATTATTCATAACTACTTAACTTACATGTATACTTAAAAGCTTCATTAATCAACACTTGTAATTATTCATTTTGTATTATTTTTAAAAATATTGAAAGCTTTTTAAATTAATTTTCCTAGTTTATAAATACATTTATAAATTAATGAATGTTGTTTAAATTTATATATAAATAAAATCTTTAAAAGAAAATAAAGTATAAACCAATTATAATTTAAATAAAATCATATAAAATATATTAAATCCATTTTAAATTGTTAATATAAACCTTTTTGTATTTAATTAGCAATTCAATAAACACCATCTTAATTTATAAAAAAAATTCCTTTTTAAGGAAAACAAATTCTATTTTAAATAAAAACCCATTCATATTTTTTTTATCCAACTAATTTAAATTAATTAACTTTAAAGATTCAAATTTTAAATTCAAATATTATAATCAAATTCAAATTTTAAAATCCAATTTAAAATTAACTTAAACACACACATATATATATATATATATATATATTAATTCAATCTAACACATTATTATTATTGTGTGAAAATATCAATTTTGCCAATTTAAATAAATATACTAGGAGGATTAACAAACCAATATTTATTCAGATATATATTTTATTACCGGAATTGTTTATTTAACTTATAAATCAGTATTAAATTCAGTTAACTTACCAATTACAGATATTCTAAAATTCCGGGTTATCGCAAGTAATTACAATTAGATGAAATTAAATATTTAATTATTACGTTAATTGAAATCAAGATGGAATTTGAGAATACAATGTAATAGATCATGGACCCAATGTTAATTCTATCCATTTGACCATGATGAATTGAATAATAAGAATGAAAATTAAATTCAATGGAATTATTGAATAATTGATTTTTAATTTCTGAATTTAGTGAAAATGAAATTTATCGTTGAAATTGATCAATGAATCAACATTAAAGTGACATTTAAATTTGTGTTAAATTTTGCTAAATGTCCAAGTAATTTAAAATGAGAGAAATTGTGATTTATTAAATTTGAATTGAAATTTAATTTAATTAATTTAATATTAATTTATTTAATTAACTAGAAAATAGCCATTTTAGCCACTGACTCGGGTTACGACGAAACTAGCTTCATCGGATCCGTAACGGTGAATTATGATAGGAATTCAAGTTTCGTAGCGATCGGACTTGTCGTTTGATCATACGGGCTCGAAACGCCTAGAAATCAATTAATTGAAATCAATTGAAATCAATTTAAAATAACCTGATTCTAGTATAACTTCTTTATACGACAGAATTAGGACTTGAAACCTTCTCCCTTGCGTTTAAAATATTTAAAAATATCTATTTTGATATATGGGTTGATCCAATTTCGTTCCGAAGTCAGAACGGGCTTTTCGGGTCATTTTATCGTTCAACGCGTATATCCAATCGATCTGATCCATTCTAATTTCAGCTTTCCTTTATATACCTTGTTATAAACCCTAGCCAATCTCTTATATTCATTTTTCTGTAAGTACAATTCCAATTGCTCCTCTTCCTCATTTCAATGGCAGAAAACCAAAATTCCATTTGCCATTTCAAATCAAATTCAAAGCCAGAATTTCAAATTCCTCGAATACTATTGAATTACATATGAATTTAAAGCTCTCGACAAGCGAAAGTCAAATATACGATTCGTTTTTCAATTTGAGTTTCGATGTGGCTAGAAATCGAGGAAGCATTCACGGCCGTTCATCATGCTGAACTTAACCTTCCCTGATCGTCGAATTGGCGGTACCGTGGCGTAGAGATCGACGAGAGGAGTGCATCGGACTGGTTTGCTTGGCGATTCGATGGTTGTATTTGTCGTGAAATTTCGATTATGGTTTCAAGAACATGACGGCGACTGCACTACTGCGTGCAACGATGGTGGCATTGGGGGCGCCCCATCACGGGAAAGAGGCAGGCGGTGGTCAGCGTGGCAATGGGCGGCCGAAGGTAGTCGATTTTCGTAGTCAACGGCATGGTTAGCGTCGATCTGGGTAGTGTGCGTGCACGTCTGTAGTTAGGTGAGAGAACCGTGTGATGACATGGCATAGGTGAAGCGGTATTCGTTTTTTTTAATTTCAAGCACTCTAATCGACGTAACTTTTACATCCAATATCTGTTTTACGCTTAGTTTCTTTTGTTATGATTGTATTGCAATTTTGGACATTATGGCGCTGGTTTGGACGAATTCTGAGACTGTTCAAATTTTGGGTTTAAATTGGATTTAAATTCAATTTAAATTCAAAAGGTGAGTGTTTTAAACCACTCACAACTTCTAAAATTTCTTATGTGTGTTAAATTAATTTCTGATGTGATTAGAAATTTATCAATGACTGTTTGGCATATTTTTATCATCATTCCAGTTAAATTGAATTTATTGAATTAAATTGTTATTTAATTTATTATTGCATATAAACTGCCAGTTAAATTGTTATTTAATTTATTTTTGAATATAAACTGCCAGTAAATACATGTTATTTATTATCTGTTATATATTGATGTTATTGTTTGAATTGGATGATGATTGTGATAAATGGTTGATGATTGATATTGGATGAATGGATGTTGTATTTTATATTGTTATAAACTACAAGTTGTTATGCATTTTATTTCATTCGAGATTGCGGTTTGAAATGATATATAACCGTATTTTATTTTAAATTACGGATTGAAATGATAAGTATCCGTATCACTTGACCATAAGGTAAAAAATTATATACAAACACCGTGGTCTGTATATAAAAATAATTTGAAATGATTTTCTATGGTTTTTTAAAGAAATATATGGTTTTATGAGATATTGATTTGGATATTTTATAAATGTTATTTTATATATAGTTAAATTCTTGGTTTTAAGCTATGTATAAAATTGGTTTAAAGTATAAAAGAAGTTGAATAATAAAGTTTGATTTTATTAAGATATAATATGGTTAAGTATTTATTTAAAACTATATTTCTGAATTTTATAATAACTTAAATGAGAATAAGGTGGGAAGATAAATACGAAATTGATTTGAAATTCAATAAAATTGAGATTTTAAAGATATGATTTTTATAACAGAATTTTGGTTTAAGATGAGTTAAACGAAGATTTCAAGTATAAATAAACTTAAGGAAATATTTAGTTATTTGTAATTTGAGTTTTATATAAATGATAATGGATCTATTGTGCAAATATTTTAAAACTAAATAACAGAACATTGAAATGTTGAATCGTAATTACCAACCTTAGTTTTGAAAGTGTTTAATACTCAAAGTTGAAATATATTGAAATTGAAATGGTTTATTGAAACTGAAACTGAGTTGTAAGTTATGAATTGAGATTTAATTTAAAGTGGATAAAAGTGTGAAGTCGAGGAAATTATTTAAATTTATAGAGTAATTTTAAATTAAAAATATTTTATTTTATATACTGTCTGAATATCCAAACCATTTAATTTTTTGAAGTTATGATTTAGAAGCTATGAAATTCGAAGTATTATGTTTTGAAAGATTATATTCCAAGCGTTTGGTTTCGAAATATTATAAATTGGAAAGTACTATGTTTTTGGAAAAGAGGTATATTTGAAATAAAAATGATATTATATTGATTTGGGTTTTTATAGAAATGATATCATAATAATTTGGTTTTTGAAATGGAAAGGATATCGTATTTATATGATTTCGAAATGGATATTATATTCTGGTTTTGAAGTATAATTATTTTAAAATGACCGCGGTGTTATAATAACGTTTGGTTGTTAAAGAGACCGGGATCGGAAGTTGTCATACTCTTCGCCAACTCCGAAAACCACTTTAACAACCGCGTACGCAGTGGAGATTCCAAAATGAAGTAGGTTGGTGGCGGCGTTCCTTTGAGGTATATACGTGGACCCGACTCCCATGAGTTGTCGTAAGATGGCTGAAACAGGAGCGATTCTAGGCCAGTGAGGTAGCACCTCTTATCAGACACACTCCTTCGATATTATATTCTGACTTTGAGATTTATTTGGTGGCCACTTTTGATTTTTGATTTTTTGGGGTATGGCTCGAGGTGGGCGGTAGCTGCGCCCTATGCGCCACCACCAGTCCGGATAGCAATTGGTATATCTACCCTGGCATTGCCTAGTTGTGCTGTGTCACTTACCCTATCACGCATTGTACGAGTTTGGTTTTCTTTCGTAGCCCGTGTGGTATCCTCTGGTGGCTTCCCGATTAGAAGGGACTATGATATTGGTTGGACTACTGTGACTATTACGTGTTAAGGGGAATATTGGGTCACTCCTTAACTCTATTTAAAAGTAAGTTTATTTTACTATAGACATTATTATAATAGCGAAATATTGCTACATAGTAAATAGTTTAACGGATCCTTAGGAGATGTGAATCCTAAGCATCTCTTAAGTTACAGCACTCACGTTAGACATTGGATAGGTGATGTCAAATCCCGTAAACATCTTTGATGCCGTTGCACTCATATTTATTTCTGTTGATTTAACTTACATAAGATCTTTTAGTTCTGACTCGAGTGTTTTGTCTTTTCAATTCGCTCGGGTCAGTCTGAGCATTACAGAACTTGAAGACTTTACTTTGGAGGACGAAGACGAAGATTTATTATTATTTATTACAGTATTCCACTACATTCATATTATTCCGCTGCATTATTTATTGTTCTCTGGTATGTGTAACTCTGATATGTATTGTATAAGTATAAATCGAATATTTTGTAAAACAGCTTCATGAACTGTATATTTGATTATTATATTGTATCGTTCCGCTGCAAGATTCTGTTTTGTTCTTTTTCCTTTCCTGCTTTTTCTTATTTACCCCATAACAATCTGCCCTTCTGTGTGGATTAAGTCTGACGTGTGTGGTTTATCGTCGATTTAAAGCGTACAAAAAGGCGAAATGTTACATTGGTATCAGATCTTTGGTTTTGTGACAAAACCTTAGCTTTATGGGGTCTGACTCTTTATTAATATGGTAGTAATACCCTATGATGAGTCGTTGAGTGTATATATATGAGAGAGCGTATTTGTTAGTGTTATAAAAGGTTTTAATATTGTGTTAATTTGTTCCGTTTTGTAATTATAAATTCTGGTTGATGCATAGGACGCTATGACATCAATAGGGATTTCTAAACATTTAATAGGACAGATCGACACAATATTTGTTTTGAATATACGTGAATGAAATAGTTTTTCCTATTATATTTTCTGTATATAAAGTAATAAATTTTATAAAAGATTATATTTGGTTGTAATGTATTGGTCGTTAGGTAGTGAAAATTTTAGATATTAGTTGAAAATAAGATTTCTAACAAAATAAATGAAATTTGGAAATTTAGAATCTAAGTTCTGGGGTTTTGAAAATTTCTTTTGAATGATTTTGGAATATAATAACAATTTTTTTAGAATTATTTTCTGATATATATATTTCAAAATGATTTGAAAGAGTTGTTATAAAGAAACTTTGGAAAGTAATAAGTCATGTACTCCCCTCTCTGTCGCTGGAAAATAATTTTGGTGATGAGTGCATGCATCATCGACATTCATTTTCGAGTTTCAAAGTGGAAAGGCCACTGTAGTAGTTTTCTACTGACTTAATTGGATAAACAAATATAAATTTTAAATTGTTTTAAATATAATTGGATATATAAGTTGTAAGTATATATTTATCTATTATTTTAAAATAATTTGAAATTAAACCCGGTATTTAGTTCTTAACTTCCATTAATGAATAGTTTCAATCAGTGTAGTGAAATGAAATTCAACTAACGATTGGAACCTCTAATTAAAACAAGAGATTAAATGCTAAGTTATTATGACGACCCGGAAATTTTTAACATTTGAAATGGAATATTTAATTGATTTTAAGTATTTGGAGGTTAGTTTAACTTGAATTTCGGATATAAATATGAATTTGGCTATTAAATTATTGAATTTGATTTATTAAAGTTGGATAAAAAAATTAAATCTTCATTTTTTAATTTGTTAAAAATAATTTAAAGGCTTAGAAAATTTATATTGATAATACTGAAGATAATGGAAGCTTTAGAATTTAATTTGAAAATATTTTTTTTAGATTTGAATTTATATTGTTTAAATCGATATTTAAAAATAGCCTTCTGATGCACAGTCTCGGATCTCGACGAAACTAGTTCCATTGGATCCGTAATATTGTATTATTATCGGGTTTCAATTTTCATAGTATTTGGAGTTGTTATGTGCGGCATATAAACGTGCTGGAATTTTATATCGAAAATTCTAATCGATTTCGTTCTTTCTCAACGAGAAAAAAATAATCGCGTTGCCTGCCTCTTTCCTTTCCTTTTTAAATCATGAAATTTATTTTTATTCCAGGCTTCTAAATCAAATCAAACGAAACCCATATCTTCGTTCCTTCTCTTCCAAGCTAAAAAATATAATAAAACGATAAAAACAAATCGTTCAACTGAGCCCTGCTTTTGCCTCAAACAAAATAGAAACAAAAAACTTCAAAATTAATGGCCGCTACTCAACCAAAGCTCAACTCAAAATAAAAGTCTTCTAAGTTGCGAATAGTTCGTGAATCGCGTAAGGGAGAGGGGGTTAATGCACGCTCGCACGCGCGATGGAGGCATAGTTAGAAGCTCTAGGGTTTGGGTGGCAACAGGAATCGCGATGGCCTTAGAAACACGGTGGCGCAGCTTCGAAGGCAGACTCGAGCAGCAAGTCGTGCATCGCGATCTGGAGATCGGGGCGACTGTCAATTTGGGTAGGGCGTTCTGGGCGTTCGCACACTTCGATGATAACCAAAGTCGAGTCAAGGTCGAGCAGTGGTGTTGGGCGACTCAAGTTGCGGCTGCTGGCAATAAGGTTAGGTCGCGAGCACGATTTCGATGTTGAGATCGACTTCGGCATTTAGGCAGCAGTGTAAGTATTTTATTCTAGTTTATTTTATTTTATTGGATTGTATAGAAATGTATATATAAGGTTTGAAAAACAGAGGTTTAAAACAGTAAAACAATTATACGAAGTTCAAAGTAGAAATATTTCTAAATTGGGAATAATTTTTAGATAAAGTTTTATATTGTTTTTCTTTTTCATGGTAAACTGGAAAAGATCTGGATAATCCATAAAGGCAGCAGTTTTAAATATATTGAATTAGAAAGTTATATAAAATTTTGATTTTGGAAATATACATATATATATATATATGCATATATTGTAAATTACAAACTTATTTTAAACCAAAGTATTAAGGTAATGAATTTGTTTAAATGGTTCATTTAATTATTTAGTTACTAAAAATTATTTTTAAAAGGAAATTAGTATAAAAAATTAATTCTTTGATTAAAATTGAATCATTAGTTAAATTATTAGTTTAAAATAACAAATATTTGTTGAATTAAAATTTTAAAATGGAAATTTAATTGTTCGATTTATTCGAATATTAATAAATAATATAAGTATTTATACAAGGTCAATATCTGAAAGAAAACAAGCCACAATGGAAAATGGATTGCATGCATAATAAAGGTGAGATCTTCTCACTCAATCAAATATTTTTTTTTTATTTAAATTTTGAATAGTTGGATTTAAAATTGAGTGACTGTGTGCTTGGATGATCGATTTATTATTAGTTATATTAGTTTAGACCCAATGCGCCGCATAACAGTGGATGATATTATATTTAAACCCATATACCGCGATATTCCACCTCGAAGTGGAATTGGTATTATATATGTATTTGGAGTTGTTGATTTATCGCATTATATAGCGGATGAGACCCTAGGCCATAATAGCGGATGATATTTTATAAATCGCATATACCGCGATATTACACCTCGAAGTGGAATTGGTATTTAATTGTTGTGCTAATGTCTTTGGATGCAGGGAAACAGGTTGGAGGGATCCAACTGGATTCCTCAAATATTGAATATGTTTCATATGTTGTGTGTTGATAATCTTTGTGTAATTATATTGTGATTGAAATCATTGAAGGCTAAAAGTTAGTCGAATATATTTTTGGTATCATAGGATACCAGAAAAATATAAAGTTGGATTTTTAAAATTCAAGTTGAAAAATTTATAGTAAAATATATTTTTGAGAATTGGACAAATTTAAAAGAAGGAATTTGTTTCAAAAGATAATAAATTTGATGTTTGAAATAAATTTGAGAATCGATTTGAAATTTGATTTGGTGTTTTGAAAATAAATTAGAAAATAAATTTGGTATTAATTTGGTAAAAATAATAAATATTTGGGAAATCGATCTAAAATTGATTTGATCTTTAAAAATAAATTTTGGGAAACCAATTCTGAAAATGGATTTGGTGTTGAAAGTGAATATTCGGAAATTAATTTGAAAATCGTATATCTGTGGATATTTGAAAATTTGAGATTCACAATGGGAATTTTATAAAGGAAAGGAAATTTTGTTTTAAAAATTGAATATCGGTTTATTTTTAAAAATGTGGAAAGAAATTTACAAATTTGGAATGTAAATTAAAATAAATCGAGAAGATTTATTAATTTATTTGAATGGACCATTTTATAATGGAAAAAGAGGATTCTTCTCTGGAAAGCCGAGTATATTTTTAAAATATCTTTTGAAATAAAATTAAAAGTTCTAGATTTGGTTCTAAAAGAATATTGTTGGAGATATTATCTTTGAAAATTGTTTTGAATCTTTAAAAGTAAAGATTTATTTAATTAAGTATAGAAAGGATTGTTGTAAAGTTTTAATTGATATCTGTTTTAGAAAATGGATATTTGAATATTTATACTCTATCTACTAATTTTATTTTAAAATTAGTTTGGACTTGAATTTTTATATGAGATATTAGTATAATATTTTCATAACTAATATTTAAGCAAGCGTTTCAAAATGATTTTATCTTAAATGATTCCAAGTATAGTTTGGATAAGTACTTTAAATTATTCTTAAAAGTATTAGAACTCGAAAAATTTTCAGTGGAATTAAATAAATATTGGAAATTTATTCCATGTGAGGAAGGTGATTTGAAATTTGTTTTCAAAGGATTGTGGTGTGAAAAGCGATTTGAAATTTGTTTTCAAAAGATTGAAAGGTGAAAAGTAATTTGAATTTTGTTTTCTAATGGTTGAAGTGTTAGAATTATACCTTGCGAAGATATTTTGAAAATAAATAATTAGGGAAATTATTTAAATCTTGGTGATTGTTGTAAATGTTGATTGATAGTTAAATAACCGACTATCAATATTGGCCTTTTTAATGGCATTTGAATTTCGATGCGATCGGGGGTCGGATTCCATTTGGATATCCGAAAACCACATCGAATCTTTGTGATTGTGATGGATCTTTTATTTAAAAGATTAAAGTAGAAATTTGTTGTGATTTGTTTGAAATCTGATTGAACACTTATTTTTAAAAATAAGCGCTCATTATTTGGATTAGCCGGGAGAGGACCTTGTGTCGTAAAACACATTCCGAATAATGATACGACGAAATGGGATTGCATTTGAAGACGGTGTTGAAGACCGGATATTTTCGAAAAACGAAAGGATTACCTATCGAATGTCTCTGCACCGGATTGCTCCGGTATAGAGATTTTATCACACTTTGTGATGGGGATTCTGGACGTGATTACTGAATATCCGTATTGTAAAGGCTTCTTTGGAAGTGCCTTCGGTTCCGTTCAATCCCGGAACGGACTTGTATGGATGTGTGTCTGACGTTACACTTTGAGATGTAAAGCTGCTTTCTATCAAATACATTTCTATTGGTGGCGGAGAATTTATTCTCTTAGCTTAACACCCTTCTTTGAGACGTACGAGCTCAGAGGTTGTGTAGTTGATGGTTACTAGTGATATATTCCCAAACTCGTAATGTGGCATACGAAGTGCTGATGATCATTTGTTGACCAAAACATGACCATGTGAAAAGTGTAGCTTTATGGACGAGACTTCGTCGGACCTCACACCCCGGAAATGGTCGAAACAGGAAAGATGCGGCAAGCTTATGAGGATCGCGCCCTTTAGGGTATGTCATTTCCTTCTGAAAAAAGGTAGTATCATGGTATGGAGCCTAGATACTTAACCTATGTGGTTGCTGCAATCTCATTTACTGTGTGATTGTTGCTTTGTGGTTGAGGATCCTCGGATAAAGGTCGCAAACGACCGGGGAATGGCATACTCGAGTAGTAGTCACCTAGTTACAGAGGTAACCCAGCCTTGTGTTGGCAGAGATCCGGGTATGTTCCCGGGACGTCCCTCTAGAGGCATACCCATGTGGCAGTAGGAAGTTCCTTAGCCTGACCATTTGTTGGAAATCCAATCTCCAATACGCGCCTTGTACGGTTTTAGTTGTATAACCTGCCATTTACTTATGGTGGTCACCACTGTTTAGATGGCAGCTATAATAGGCATAGTTCAGAATGTCTATGCCGGCTAAGATTAATATTATACTTTCGAAATGTTTTCCGCACTATGCACTAATGATAATATTAAAAGACTTTGCGTATTAAGCATGTTTGACTAACATAAGGAGAAATATCCTCCAATTCTACATTCGCATTGTGTGTGTGGCGGGAGGCCTTATGGTAGTTTCATTTTCCAAAAGCATAGCGTATTTCTTTTCCTTTTCTTTGTGAAAATAACTGTTTTTAAGATCTCACACCAATCCCACGACTGACCCGGAGTTTACTATTCCCTTTCTAAACTCTAGGTCTCCATAATTTTCCACACGGGCAGCCTAGAGTCAGGTTTCAGCTATTCTGTAGCGAAGTCAGAAAAAGAGTTGTTGTGGAGATCTAAAGGCAAGTTGGATGGCGAGACGTATCATTATATTATGTATTATCTGCTGCGTTGGGATTACTGTAAGTCCAGTTTAAATTTGGATTAGATGTTGTAAATGCCTAGTGTTGAATGGTGTTGTTGTAAACTCTGATAATGTGATGTATGTAAAAGTGACATAGTTCTTTGTTTTAAAGATAATCATTTATCTATTATATTTGTTCCGCTGCGATATGTGAGACTCTAATGTTGTTTTCTTCTTCTTCTACCTCTTTCATCTCTAAACCCGAAGACTCGTACATTTGTTCCACTTTGGGCTGGATTGTTGTGGAATTTTGCCAACTCAAAAGGGGTACGGATTTGTGGGCCTTCACATTTGGTATCAGAGCATTTGGCTAAGCGACAACCTTGTCTTTGTTGGGTGTTACTCATTAGGGATAGAGTCGGTAGTACTCTAGAATGAGTTTGAATGTATTAATAGATATGAGCGCGTATTTGTTAGTGAATACAAAATTGTTTTATATCGTGATGATTGGTTTGATGAGTGGTATATGGATTCTGGTCGGTATAGTCCGTACAACTCTATCGATAGGAATCTCTAAACACTTGTACAGAACAATTCGATACAGTATTGTTTTAAAATAGGGTGAATGAAATAATTTTACCTAAACTATTTTCGTAGATAAAGGAAATAATCTTTGTAAATTATTATAGTATATGGTTGTTTGATTGTTAGGAAGTGATAATATTATTATCAATTGAATAGGAAATTGAAATCGTAACTCCAAAATTAAGAAATAAATTCACATACAAATGGAATTTGAGAATATAAATTGTAAATGTGATTTTAATTTGAAATGGAATTCCAGAGAAGTATTTGGAAATGTTTTGAAAAGAATTTGAAAATTTTGAAGATTTGAAAAGTTTAAATCCCTTTTGATTTGAAGATGATTTTCAAAGGTTTTTGAAAAGTGTTTTGAAGGGTTGAAAGCTCTGAACTCTTTTCGGTCGTGGAAAAATAACTTCGATGATGACTGCAGCATCGTCGATGTTCATTTTCAGGTTTCCAGGAGAGGAATTGCTGCCGAATTATTTTAAATGGAAGTTGTTTGCAAACTGGGTTTGGTTTTGGAAATTCAAAGGATAATTTGAATCGATTTCAAAGATGATTTTGAATTGTTGGAAAGACTCTGGAATCCTATAAAAAATAGTTATGGAATAAAATTTTATAAGTTGGAAAATAAAGTTGTGAATGAATAAATAAATTTACAATTGAAATTAAATGAAAGTAAAATTGAGTGTTGAAATTCATTTCGAATTTGCAAGTAATTAGAACTGGAGTTGGAATTGAAAATTGATTTGTGATAAACAAAGTGAAGTATTAAACTAAAATTAGTAAGTGAAATTAATTGAAGAAATGACAAATTAATATGGTTTAGAATGAATTGAATTCAATAATTATAAATGAAAGATAAATTAAATTCATATGGAATTTGAGATCCAGTTTAAATATAAGTGGTTGTAAACCAAATAGTGAATTGAAATTGAATTGTGTTTGAGGATGAACAATAGAATAAAACTGGAATTGAAAACTGAATATCGAAAACTAATTTGAATTGTGTGAAATAAAATGAAGTTGTAAAATTAGTTCGAAGTGAAAAAAAGATAATAAAGGTGAAATAAAGAAATGGTTTGAGATAAAATGAATTGGAATTTGTAATGAATTAGTAAATGAAACTAATTTAAAATAGTGCAGTTGTGAATGAAAGATAGTTGATAAAATTTTAATATTTAGAAGTTAAATTGAATCCAAACAGAATTGAAAGTGTAAATCGAATTCAAATGAAATTAAAAATATAAGATTGAATGAAAATGGATATATAACTTCAATAGTGAAGTAAAAATAGTATAAGGAGTAAGTATTCAAACTTTTGCAAAGAAATGTGCAAAATCGTATGTGAATGTTGTAAATGGATATTATGCCTAGTAGAATATACAGGTGTGTTACAGGGAAATGGAATTAGGATTTTGATTTCAAAGATAAATTTTGAATTACTCGATAAAAGGTATGTATTTAAATTTCTATATGAAATTTGATGATTTCCTTGTCTAGCCACTTGGCTTTTTGTTTTCTTTTTGATCTGGAGGGCCATGGTGCCATTTTTGTAGTCGTACAGAGTTAGCCGTGCAAAGGAGACGCTGGCGAAATTTTTCGAAAATTTAGGGAGTTGGAAAAATTTTGAGAAAATTTTGAAAAATTAAATTTGAATTTATATTCGAATGGTTAAGAAAACAATATTGTTTGGAGTTTATGGTTGAGGTTGGAAAGTTAGTTGAAATGATAGTGGGTCTCTAATAAAAAGATTTGTTTTGGGCAAGTTGACAAAACTGTTTAGTTTTGGAAAGATAGCAAATGGGTTAAGGATCATTCTTCTTATCTAGTAATTTCGAGACGAAATTCTTTTGAGGGGGAAGGATGCGACGACCCAGAAATTTTTAACATTTGAAATGGAATATTTAATTGATTTTGAATATTTGGAGGTTAGTTTAACTTGAATTTCGGATATAAATATGAATTTGGAAATTAAATTATTGAATTTGATTTATTAAAGTTGGATAAAAAATTTAATCTTCAATTTTTAGTTTGTTAAAAATAATTTAAAGGCTTAGAAAATTTATATTGATAATACTGAAGATAATGGAAGCTTCAGAATTTAATTTGGAAATGTTTTGTTTAGTTTTGAATTTATATTGTTTAAATCGATATTTAAAAATAGCCTTCCGAGGCACAGTCTCGGATCTCGACGAAACCAGTTCCATTGTATCCGTAATATTGTATTATTATCGGATTTCAATTTCCGTAGTATTTGGAGTTGTTATGTGAGCGTACGGCATATAAACGCATTGGAATTTTACATCGAAAATTCAAATCGATTTCATTCTTTCCCAAGGAAAAAAAATAATCGCGTTGCCTGCCTCATTCCTTTCCTTTTTAAATCACGAAATTTCTTTTTATTCCAGGCTTCTAAATCGAATCAAACAAAACCCATATCTTCATTCCTTCTCTTCCAAGCTAAAATAAATATAATAAAACGATAAAAACAAATCGTTCAACCGAGCCCTGCTTTTGTCTCAAACGAAATCGAAACAGAAAACTTCAAAATTAATGGCCGCTACTCAAACAAAGCTCAGCTCAAAATAAAAGTCTTCTTAATCGTGAATAGTTTGCGAATCGCATGAGGGAGACGGGGTTAACGCATGCTCGCGCGCGATGGTGGCACAGTTAGAAGCTCTACGGTTTGGGTGGCAACAGGAATCGCCCTCGATCGCCGTAATTTGGCCAATTTGTCCAAAATAGACAACCCGAGAATTCACACCAATTACCCAACTAAAAATCATGATACAACCATTAAAATTCATGGTTTTGCATCACGAATTCAATTATGTAATTAAACCTTAAAATTGAATTGATTAAATTTTGACCAAAACTAAGATTTTACTGTAAATTTAAAATTTCCAGGCAATATCTAATGTAATTACCTGTAATGATTTTTAGTAGTGTTATTACATGATTCCAAACAACTTTCCTTTGCAAATCACAAGCTAATTTGAATTCAAAAATGAATTATTGAATTTATTAAGAAATTGATGTCTGTTATTATCACACAGAGACTATTTTAACAACACAGGCATTCAAATATTCATCATTCCAACATGCATCCAATATAATTCAAGTATTTCAAATATCATCATGATATTCATTCACAAGAACAAGTTGAAATCCAGGATTTAAAACTGTTTTTAAAATTCGTTTACTCACTTAGAAACGCAGAGGATAGAGACTATTTTTTGTTTCCAGGCTCTTGAATTTTCTTTCTGCATGTTGAATATAATCATGCTGCTGTTGATTTCCAGTCTTGCTTGTTGATTAATCCTGATTGCATTTGAAAATCTTGCATTGATGTTGAATTTCCAGCTTATCCTCTTTGATTCTTTGATTCCTGATTTTATTTCTTGTTTCAGATTGAATTTCCAGATTTTCTTCTTCTTATTTTCAGATTTCCCAGTATTTTACTTCTTTTAATTTGTATTATGTTTTTTTTGAAAAGAAGAAAGAATTTTTAGCTGAAGATTAGAAGTAAGTCTCTTCTTCATATTTTACAATTTAATTTTAAATTAAATTATCAAGAGAATTGACATTTGTCCCTTTTATGTTTTAATTAACTTATACCTAAGCCTATATGTTTAGAAATGCCTCTAACCCAAATTAATATACTTACAAGTGTTATTACTATTTATATTTTTTTTAACTTATTAAGAATTGTATCTATAAGTATGTAATATGTATACGTATGTAATGTATTTTAATGCTTTATTATTTATTTACAAGTGTTACTTTTCATTTTATAATTTATTTAAGTTATGTATATGTAATCATGTAATGTTTACGTGATTATAATGTGTATTTATCTTATATAAATAAGTTTTAGATTTTAGCAAATATACATGTGAATTTATGTAAACATTTATTTATAAATAACTTATACTTTGATCAAATTAAATGAATCATATATTTATAAGCTTGAGGATTTTATTTTAACTTTATATATAAAATTCCTAAACCAAATTTATATTATGTTAAAATTTCAAAATGAAAGAATATTAAAAACAATTGAACTTTTAATTTAAATCTTATTTAAAACTCAAGTTTAAAATATATATATTAAATAAGAAATTATCTTTGTTATTAAAATTTAAATCTCAAACATCACTTTTAAAAGTATTAAGTCAAATTAAAATTACCAAATTACAAATTATATATAATTTAGAGTTTGAAAACATTTTTCAAAACAATAATTTTTCCCATTTCTAATATATATACAAATATATACATTTCAAATGGAAAACATTTTTAATCATTAGTTTTGATAATTACTATATTAAATTTTGAAACACAAATCCAAACCACAATATATATATATTCATATATATTACAATTTGAATATATAGCTTTTATTACATTAAAGACTTCCAATATATAATATATACATATATATACATTATAAATAGAAGATATTTTGATTAGTTTTTGAAAAAAAAAAATCTTACCAATTTTAAATTGCTAGAATAAATATTTCCAAATTAAAGTATTATTAGTTTTCAAAAGAATTAAAGTTGCCAATTTTATGTTGTTAGGAAAAATGTTAATAGATATTGCCAAATTAAATATTATTAGCTTTTTTAAAAGAATTTTAACTTGTCAATCTATGATATAAAATTATCAAATCAATTTAATTATTAACAAAGATTATTAAATTAGTATTGCTCAAAATTCCGGGTCGTCACATTCCTCCCCCCTTAAAAGAATTTCGTCCCCGAAATTTAAAAGCAAAGATAATTTAATAACCCAGCAAAAGTTTTAACTTCAAACAGCAATCACACAAATAAATCATACACTATCAATCATAGCAACCAATTCAATCAAACAATTTTAATTATCAAGACAAAATTCTGGATAGAACTTCCTAATATTATCAAGAGTTTCCAGGTACCTGTTCTGGAATACTTGCTTTACAGAACCTTAAGTAACTACACTACTATAACTCAGAACTCCCTCTCATCTGGATCTACAAATCTGATCAAGATATCAGACTAAACTCAAGACCAGCTCAACTACTAGATCCTTCTGAACTGCTGATTCTATCACTACATAAATCATACATGTATTTCCTCGGAGATACGTGAAATACAATGAATTCCAGCTATCCGAACTGGAAATTCAATCCTGTAGATCAAAATCTAATCTCCAGAGAACACAAGAAAACCTCAAAATACTTCCGGAGCTAGCTATCCAGTTTTACCAAATCTTATATCTCCTTTGGTCGGATAAATCTTAAACAATATCCAAATTCCAACTTCACATTCCAAATCTCCTCAATTCTTAACTGCATAACCCTTCTGATGATCCTAGGTCACCTCCTTCTTTCCTGATCAGTTCAACCCTTGTTGATTGCTTCATGAAACAACTGGACCAAAATCAAACCAATTTCCAGATCCTAATCAACAAAATGGTTCTCCCAAAAATTTGCCGAAATTCAAAACACAACTCCATTCCACAAGCATTAGTCGACTTCAAACCTACATCTCTTATCTCGAATAGTCAAAACAGTTGCACTTGACAACCTTGCCTTCAAAATCCTAAAAATTCCTTCATACTTGAATTTCCTGTAGAAATCCTTTAATCCAAGAAAAACAGCAACTCCCGGTTGCTCCCATACTAGAATATCTGCTATCTCGCTTCCGCTGCACAACTCTGATCTAGAGTAGATGTGAATACCACCGAAGAACTCGAGCACAAACTTTCTCCATGCACTATTTATTCGACTCATAAAATCTTAGTGACCATTCTATTTGGTCAAAACATGCCAGCAGAATTTTAACTAGAAACTAGATGATCAATCCCTCCTCAAGAATCCTGAGCTGCTTCAATCTCTTCTCATTCTAAGGGTCATCCCTCTACATGGTCAAACCTTCAATATTTCTCCTGGAATCCAAGTCGATAAGAAAACTCAATCTCCGATGCGTATAGACTTCTGATTTCCTCAAAAACCTCTGGATAATGTCAGTCTACTTAATATCTTTTACCTCCACTTGAGATGCCTCAATTCCCAAACCAAAGAATACTCCATGAATTCCCAAATTAATCGCAAGTCACTATTGCGATCTTACCCAGTTTAGATTCCAAAGAACTATCTTCACCAACTAGAACAGCTTTCCTAATCGAGATCAATCTTTCCAGAATGGCTTATTTATCAAAATAACTGATAGATCACCTCCAACTAATACATCCTGCTTCACTGAGCCTCCAGAAGAAATGGATAAGCCTTCACTATATGCCTGGTCTGCCGATAGTAAAATCCCAAAGATTTTTGAACCATCGAAGAAACGGGTCCACGTTGTTGCTTTCAAACTTCACTTCAATGATACTGCTAAACCAAAAGATCTTCCTTAACCAAAAGCTCCTTGGGACACAAAACTATCACCCAATTCCAATAAAAGTTCCTTGAGATGGGTAGACATCTTCGCAAGAAACTCGGCCCAAACCAACACCAACCACTTGTTCTTCTTAAGGAAAACAATGAAACCATGTCTGAAATGAGGTAAATCATCGACCTTAGTCTCATACTTTAATATAGATAAGATTCCCTTACTTGAGATCTAGAAGATCCCTAAACATCCGAATCTTCCCTGTAGTAGGCATCATTGTTCCTTCAATACCATCTAAATCTGGTTCCAAAAGGAACATCTTCAGAACCATCTATGGATACTACATCTCACCACACAGCTATTCTTTCCTGAAGTCACCAAGATACCATCACCTGTTTTTGCTCATCCTACGAATTCAACTCTTGGAATCTCGCTCACTCGAGAGCAAATCAACCTCACACTTCCAGAATATACTCTAATTCTTGAAAAGACTTTCTCTAGGATCAATGAAATCCTTTCACCAATCTATAAAGCTTATTTGAGACGGTATTAGGTCTACAATCTCGATAGATACACCTCCAACCACAACATATGAGCCTCCTCCATTAGTGGTAGTCGTGTTACACACACTCCTACCTTATCTACCTCTATAACCTATGTTGGAAAATCCGAACAGATAACCCAACAGATTAGATAGATATATAAATACATACACACACATATATATATATATGTGTGTATATATAAATTACAAGTACGCTCTCTCAAGAAAGAAGTCACTCCAAAGCCTAGGTATTCACTCAACCTAGTGCTCTGATACCAACTGTAGCGACCCGCCTTTCTATCACCAGAAAGACGCATCATTACTTAAGAAAGAAAGGGATAGAAGAAGAAAAGAAAGAGAAGAAAGAACAACAACATATTGGAATCTCACAGCGGAACTGATGAAATATGATATATAACATATATATAGTACCATATACATCAGAGTACACAACTATACATCTCAATTTAGACAGTTATAACATTTCTGTCTACAATACAATAACTCCATACAGAATAACATCACAGCGGAAACTCTATCTATATATCTACATGCTGAAGCCTCCTGCTCCAAAGCTCCTCCAGAATTTGTCAAGGATAACCTGAATCACTTGACTACTCATACATAATATGAGTACCCAAGAGTTTAATAAAACAGAAAATAAACACTTGGGTCAGATAGGGGTCTGGTGTGAGTAAACGGTTCAAAATTGCTTAACTTTAGAAAATCCTTTGAAAGAAAGGTATCACGTAAGACTTCCCACACACAAACATGGAAAGTTTTTACCTTACGCTAACCAAAACATTTGATAGGAAATCCAGTGATATTATATTAGTGTCTAGGGTTTTCAAGTAAATAGAAAATAGCCAAATTGTTACATTCATTAAATTCCAGCTACTAGCCACAAAAGTGGGTAATACAATCAAAACCGTAGGGTCTCGTAGGAAGAATGGGTTTCCATCAATGGCAGGCTACTGGAGCACCGCCCGTCACAGTACGTGGCCTAGATCACCGTACCGAGGAGCCACCCTAACTCCCCTGCAACACAAGGCCGGGACCATTCCTTACTGAATAGTCCCGAACAAGACAACCCCGCAGTTGGCTGCAGATGCAACTGCCCACACAGCCGAATAAAAAGGGACATCTAGACAGGGGTAAATCTCGTTCTACTTGGGCATGACCAACTTAACCTTGCTGCACCTCCCCTGTTTTAGCCATTCCCGGTTGATGAGGCTTGAGGCTACGATTACCTTTATAGGACACACTTATCTTAGAATGCTCATCGTCCACCTGCTGATGTTCTGAAAGCACTCAATCCATACAAGTCCGTTCCGGGTTCGAACGGAACCGAAGGCACTATCTCGTTACACTCATTTTGAAATCACCCTCGGAGTTAACGACAATAGCCCTTGCACTCTGAATCTTCATCTCGAAACTAAAAGTACTACCTTCGTTAAACTCAATCTGGAATCACCCTCGGAGTTGTAACGATACATAATTCTTACACTTCGAGTCTTCACTTCACTTCACTTGGATTTACGACCTAATCGTTAATTTGGATCGATGTGGTTTTTGGATATAAAACCCGATCCCGGTCTCATCGAATCCAAAACGCCATTTTGATGTCCAAGTTATACTTAAGGGTTTAAATAGTAGATATTCAGAATATCACTTACATAAATGAATGATTCATAACACACAGATAGATAATCCACTATTATCAAATTTATCCACACATATCCCAAAGCAGCATATATATCACATCTCAGATATATCACATTCATATCATTACACATCAACTAATGACATCCAATATCATCCAATATCATTAACTCATCCAATGATATTTATCATCCAATCATTAGTCATCCATAAACAAGTTTGGACCACTCTTAATTAATTTAATAATCCTTAATTAAATTAATTCCTTACTTAACCACTTGGATTATCATCAATCCAACTTACTTATTCATTAATTAATTACATATTAATTAACTAAACATCACTTAATTATCCACTTTAATTAATCTCCCTTGATTAATTATCTCTTAATTACTTTAAGTAATTATTCCTTAATTACAATTTTAATTAATCATCTTGATTAATTACTTCTTAATTATACCATGAAATTATCTCTTAATTACTCTTTTAAATTAATCATCCTTGATTAATTATTCTTTAATTACCCTGATAATTATTTCTTAATTATTCTTTTTAATTAATCACACCCGATTAATCACTTTTTAATTAATCATACTTGATTAACTATTTTTTTAAATTAAACACACTTGATTAATTACTTTTTAATTACATTTGGTAATCAAAACTTAATTATAGATTAATTATCCTCTAATTATTAATTACTAATTAATTGTTTAATTAAAACTCACTTCTATTAATCAAATCCTTCCTAATTAATTATTTTAACAAGTAATTAATCACTTTATTAATACTCTAAATCCTTTCATTAATTAATTAGTCTTCTATTAATTAATTAATTTTAACCTTTAATTAATTATATTAATTAATTCTTTAATTAATAACACATGTGATTAACCCTTAATCACTTCCACCTAATTACTTTCATAAAGTAATTAACCTCTAATTACTTTGTTAAATAATTTCTTTTTACTTAATTACCTCCAGTAATTAATTAGTTAATTACCTCACCAAGTAATTACACTTAATCAGTTTAAATCATAAGTGGTTTTCTTTAATTAATCACTAATTAATTTCTTAATCAATTATTTAACTAATCATTTATGTTTAATTAAATAATTCTTTAACTGCTTATATTAAAAAGATCCTTAATTAAGAAAATCATTATCTTAATTAAATTATTTATATTAACCAATAACTCTTTGATTATTAATAATAATCGAATTATCTTAATTATCTTCATATATTTGTTTATCTTTAATTAACCAAACTCTTAATTACCCAAGATAAATCTTTATTATAATTGATTACTAAATCTTAATCTTTAACCTTCATTTAAAATATAACATTTTAGAAATCAATTATAATTAAAACAATTTAAACATTCAAATTAAACTTTTAAAATTTTAAAACTTCACAAAGTTATTTAATAAAATTCAATACAAACCTCATTTTTGAAAAACCCCTTATTTTATTTTAACAACTTTTATATTTCAATATATATATATATATATAACTTATTTAAAACTTAACTTTGAAACAAATTAGTTTTGTAGGTAAAAACTTGTTATACTTTGTTTTAAAACTTGAATCATTTATAAATCAATTTCCTTGTTACAATTTTTTTTTAAACGTTAGCTGTTAAATTCTTAAAGCCTGAACAACACAAATCTGCACAACACAGCATACTCAAGCAAAACATCCAACTGCTCATACGAAACTCGAGCAATCCTCTCCTTCTCCTGTTCCGAATAAAACTCGAATTTCCCTGAACATAACCCGAGCACCTCCCCTGAAACCTGATGCAAAACTCGAGACACTCCGCCACACTCCTACTTCGAGAAAAACTCGAGCATATTCGACAAAAACCCGAGCCACTCGACCCTTTCCCAAAACCAAACTTCAGATGCACGAAACCGTGCACATCCACGTGCACAGCGCCGCCGAGTGTCGATGAACTTCACTCTTGCCTCCGTCAAGTTGACTTCAACCACGACGACTCTAACAATCATCTAACTTCCTCGATTCAATCAAGAATCGAATTCGACCCTCTAAATCCATCAGCTTGAAACAAACTTCACCAGAAAGTCGACCACCACGGCAACCCCAGCCTCAAGAAACCCCGCCAGCTTAACCGTAGCTCCCTTACGTCTCCTGCACCTATCACAACCCTCGCGATCGCCACCGAATCGTTCTCAATGCCGAAAAAGCCACAGCACAAGCGTCACCAAAAATGGGAAATAAAACCTTACATTGCCTTCGCAAGACCACATTGGCCATCTAAAAATCCGAATACTAATTTTCTGATGAACTCCTACTTCCCCTCGACCTTCATGCTCAACCACGTCATCAAGTTCGCCGTCGATCGCCGTAATTTGGCCAATTTGTCCAAAATAGACAACCCGAGAATTCACACCAATTACCCAACTAAAAATCATGATACAACCATTAAAATTCATGGTTTTGCATCACGAATTCAATTATGTAATTAAACCTTAAAATTGAATTGATTAAATTTTGACCCAAACTAATATTTTACTGTAAATTTAAAATTTTCCAAGCAATATCTAATGTAGTTACTTGTAATGATTTTTAATAGTGTTATTAAATGATTCCAAACAACTTTCCTTTGCAAATCACAAGCTAATTTGAATTCAAAATTGAATTATTGAATTTATTAAGAAATTGATGTCTGTTATTATCATACAGAGACTATTTTAACAACGCAGGCATTCAAATATTCATCATTCAAACATGCATCCAATATAATTCAAGTATTTCAGATATCATCATGATATTCATTCACAAGAACAAGTTGAAATCCAGGATTTAAAACTGTTTTTAAAATTCGTTTACTTGCTTAGAAATGCAGAGGATAGAGACTATTTTTTTGTTTCCAGGCTCTTGAATTTTCTTTCTGCATGTTGAATATAATCTTGCTGCTGTTGATTTCCATTCTTGCTTGTTGATTAATCCTGATTGCATTTGAAAATCTTGCATTGATGTTGAATTTCCATCTTATCCTCTTTGATTCTTTGACTCCTGATTTTATTTCTTGTTTCAGATTGAATTTCCAGATTTTCTTCTTCTTATTTTCAGATTTCCCAGTATTTTACTTCTTTTGATTTGTATTATGTTTTTGTTGAAAAGAAGAAAGAATTTTTAGCTGAAGATTAGAAGTAAGTCTCTTCTTCATATTTTACAATTTAATTTTAAATTAAATTATCAAGAGAATTGACATTTGTCCCTTTTGTGTTTTAATTAACTTACACCTAAGCCTATGTGTTTACAAATGTCTCTAACCCAAATTAATATACTTACATATGTTATTACTATATATATATATATATATATATATATATATATATATATATATTAACTTATTAAGCCTTGTATGTATAAGTATGTAATATGTATATGCATGTAATGTATTTTAATGCTTTATTATTGATTTACAAGTGTTACTTTTCTTTTTATAATTTATTTAAGTTATGTATATGCAATCATGTAATATTTACATGATTACAATGTGTATTTATCTTATATAAATAAGCTTCAGATTTTAGTAAATATACATGTGAATTTATGTAGACATTTATTTATAAATAACTTATACTTTGATCAAATTAAATGAATCATATATTTATAAGCTTGAGGATTTTTTTAGCTTTATATATATTGTGACGCCCCACCTCTATACCCACGCTAGCCAAGAACATTACGATGAATGCTGTCAACTAGCACGGAGAATAAGGCTGTTGAGGAGCGACCATCCGTGTAATTGCTTTGTGCGAGCATCGATATGTCGGATAGTATAACATGCAAATCTTTTCAAGTGGAAATCCGACATGCCGACACAAACTCAAAGCTACTACACAGTGGCTATAATATCTTCGGAAACAAATATAGAAACAAACATAACATAAATCAGTCACAGATAATTCATATCACAAAGGCGGAATAAGATATGAATATTACACATAAAAGTGTACATCATAGTAGTGGTCAGAAAGATCCACAATAACACAAAATAATAGCAACATGTGCTATACAAAAGAATACATCAATGAGTCAATATCTCAAGAGTATACAACAAAAACTACTAATCTAAGTAGTAAGCAAAAGGTCAGAGTAATGGATCCCTGGAGAGAAGTCAAGTCGAAGCACCTGCAACATCTCGGTCTGACCCGAGTATTATTTAGAAGAAAATAATAAACGGATCAGTCTAGCTGTAAATATCAGATAACATGATATAGAACAAAAGATATGGCATAGACGTATAATATCCATAATGGCATACTACTATAAGTATGAAAATGATAATCAACAAACGATTAATCAATATCAAAGAATCTTCTCAAAGATCCAAAAAGGGTATCATACCCAAAACTTGTATTTACAATATGTTAATGACACACGAATTCACCAATGCCCAAAAATTGATAAATCATATCAATGAAAATCACTAAAATTGGTGAAGCATAAATTCTAGAATTCAACACACGAAATCCAGAAATCATAAAATAAAAAGGGGGAGGCCTATCACACGAACGGGAGCATGAAAACTCACCAACAGCTGTAACACACGAACGAGAAGCTATCTCATGGTAGCTAGCCATTAATTTGACATACGAATGGTCCGAAGACCTGACACACGAATGGTCCGAAGACCGTGGGTTGCTACCCCACCAATTTGAGTCGAAACTCCACAAAGCGGGGTTTAGTCTCCCTCGCAGACAAAGAGACATCGCACATTGCTAGTCTAAATCACAAAGATGATCGTCATGATCAACGAGAAGTGTCAATTACACTAAGCTAGTAAATATATGAGTTTAGCTTCATGTCCCATAACCACTTGCTTAACTTAAATATTTACGAACAAATTGTATATCTCCACTAGAAAATTGTCACAAAAGTTTCAATCGAACAAGTCCAAGAATTAACCAACAAAGTAAACGCAAGCGTTTCATACCACTCGTTTTACTAAGTCGTTTAATTAGATTTCTCATACGAGTGAGGTAAAGGTTTGTATATACTAATAGATTGGAAAACGGTTTTATAAACGAATTTGGTATTAAAATAGTATTGAAATCATTTGAGGAAAGAGTTTTGATATTTACTTCTAGTATAGAAAACCTTTATATTTTAAAGTGACAAATCACAAAGAAGATTGTAAGGACAATCAATCACTAAAATTCACATTCGAAGACGTGAATAAAATCCAAAAAAACCGATAAAGAATCCATCGAAATGGATATTCAAAAATCCCTAAAAAGAGTCATCAAAGTCATAATAAATGATAACAACAAATAGGATTATCACGAATCGATTTAAATTGGAATTCTCAAACGAATAGGCAAATAGGCAAAATACAGCAGTTTCAGACGTCTGAAACAAGTGGTTCAGACGTCTGAATCTGGAAATATAAAGATTTCCAGAACACAATTCAGACGTCTGAATCAAGTGTTTCAGACGTCTGAAATAGGCATATTTTAGCCTATTTCCTTTCTGGTTCCAAATGAACCAATTCAGAGTCTGAAACCATATATTCAGACGTCTGAATCTGGGAATAGAAAACTTCCCAAAACAATATTCAGACGTCTGAATATCACGTTTCAGACGTCTGAATCTGGGTTTCAGGGCATTTCCTGAACCTAGGCCAAAAATGCCAAACGAATATCGGAAACGATCGAACGAGCAAATGGCGATGACTAAGGAATTACGTCGAACGACAACCCAGCCTAAACGGCTCCTCGATACGCCTCAAGTATCAATGTCCAAATGTCCATAATAGGATTTTCTTAAATTAGACCAAAACACCAAAAATTGGAATATACACAAAATCAATCCAAACCAAAATCAATTGCACAAGAATAAGTGTTAGGAATTCATATCTAACAATCGAAGATAATTATAGACTAAGATGTGAGATAAAAATCTCACCTTTTTACAAAATCAAACAAGAAGAAGCTTGAAAGCAAATGGAGAATCAACCTCTCTTCAACACAACCCAAATGAGCTTGAATCTATGCTCACAACAAGAACATTCCCAAAATTAGGTTTAGGAATTTCTGAAATTGGTAAGAAAATAAGTTAGAGAAGAAGAAGAGAATGCTTACCAATGGGTTCTCTTGAATTTGGAGCTAGGAATTTGATTTGCAAGAGGAACTAGGGTTTTGGAGTTTTAATTTCAAATCTCTCCCACCATTAATGCTATAAAAACTGAAAAGAGAAAGAAGTGAGGGAGAATGGGGAGGAGGGGTTCAGTTTTTAAGTATAAGTTGGCTAATGGCTAAACCCAAACTCAAACCCAAAGTGAAAAGTAGCAAAAAAATCAACTTTCTCCAAACATATCGAAGCTTATACTCAAAAAGGTCGCAAACGGCATTTTAAACTCAATGGGAGTGGTCCCGAGTCCTAATACGACCGTATGCAAAAAGTAGCTTTTCGGACTAAATTTCGAGTACCGATAAAATATTTAAATAAAATATTAAAATATTAAAATCGACAAATATGCGGGTTGTTACAGACTCCCCTCCTTAAAGAAATTGCGTCCTCGCAATATTTAAGAAGAAGATATATAGTAACAACCATAAAAGCATATTCAACACAAAAGAAATTTGAAATAAAAGGTTCACCTCAAAGAGCACGAGCAAGTAAGTCCGGATGTGTTCGCTCGATGTACTCTCTAGATTCCCAAGAACAATCCTTAGGATTTGAAGACCATTGAACTTTAACAAGCGGAACATCTTTATTTCGAAGTCGTTTGACTTCCGAAGCAATGATACGAATAGGATGTTGCTCATAAGTTAAATTAGGCGAAACTTCAATCTCTTCCACAACACCGGGCTCAAGAATAGAATCGGAATCTCGAAGGCACTTCCGTAATTGAGAAACGTGAAACACGTCATGAACAGCAGAAAATTGAGCCGGTAATAAAAGGCGATAAGCCATGGAACCAATACGTTCAGTGATAGGAAATGACCCAATATATCGAGGCGCCAATTTTCCCGATCGACTGAAACGTACAACACCTTTCATAGGTGATACACGAATGAACACAAGATCTCCCACAGAAAATTCTAACTTCCTTCTCCGGTTATCGGCATAGGATTTTTGTCTACTCTGGGCTTCTTTCATCCTATGACGAATAAGATCAATCTTTTCTGTGGAATCGCGAATAAAATCTGGACCTAAAACCAGCTTCTCACCGGCCTCAAGCCAACAAGAAGGAGATCGGCATGGCCTTCCATAGAGTGCCTCGAAAGGTGCCATACCAATACTAGATTGGAAGCTATTATTATAGGAAAATTCAACAAGTGAAATATGATCTTCCCAACTTCCACCAAAATCCAGAACACAAGCACGAAGAAGATCTTCAAGAGTTTGATTCACACGCTCGGTTTGTCCATCGGACTGAGGATGACAAGCGGTGCTAAAATTGAGCTTCGTTCCCAAAGCTTTTTGAAGACTCTTCCAAAATCCACTAGTAAACAATGGATCACGATCACTAACAATAGAAGTAGGGACTCCATGCAATTTAACAATCTCTTTGATAAAGAGCTTGGCCAAAAGAGGAACGGTTCGGTTAGACCGAACGGGAATAAAATGGGCGGATTTAGTAAGTCTATCAACGATCACCCATAAGCTATCATGACCCGAACGAGAACGGGGAAGGCCATCTATAAAATCCATGGAAATTTGGTCCCACTTCCAAATTGGAATTTCTAAAGGTTGCAATAACCCACCGGGCCTTTGATGTTCGGCCTTAACGAGTTGGCAAGTCATGCAACACTTAACAAAGTTAGCAATATCGAATTTCATTCCCTCCCAATAATATAGTTGCTTCATATCCGCGTACATTTTACTACTACCGGGATGAATGGTAAATTTAGAACGATGTGAATTTTCTAAAATATCTTTACGAAGATCACTAATATTTGGCAAGATAAGTCTACCAAATCTTCGAATGCCGCCACGAGAATCGATATCAAAGTCTTTCAAACCTTCAATATCAATTTTATCCTTAATATTTTGGCCAAGAAGAGCCAATTCGGGATCTAGCCTTTGAGCTTCAAGAATGCGGTCTAGAAGAGAAGGATGAGCCTCAAGGCTACATAAAACAAGTGATGAACATAAATCGGATACGCGGTCTCGAATCTCACAAGTGGATAAGATCTCAAGATCGTTCCATTCGGATATCATCATAGAAACAACAGCTTGTTGTTTTCGGCTAAGAGCATCGGCGACACGATTACCCTTTCCGGGAGTATAAAGAATATCAAGATCATAAGGAGCAAGGAACTCGAGCCAACGTTGTTGACGCAAATTAAGTTCCTTTTGAGAAAATAAATATTTCAAAGACTTATGATCGGTATAAAGAACAAATTTCTCTCCTAATAGATAATGACGCCAAATACGAAGGGCGAAAACAATAGCCGCGAGCTCTAAATCATGAGTGGCATATCTAGTCTCGGCAGGCTTCAATTGCCTAGAAGCATAAGCAATAACACGTTCTCTTTGCATAAGAACGGCACCCAAACCAACGCGACTAGCATCGGTATAAACAATGAAATCCTGATTCCCCTCGGGAATAACAAGAATAGGAGCATCAGAAAGGAGTTCTTTTAATTTCTGAAAAGAAGCTTCACATTTGTCCGACCAAATGTATTTAACACCTTTCTTAGTCAAGCTAGTGAGAGGCACGGCAATCTTAGAAAAGTCTTTGATAAAACGACGGTAGTAACCTGCCAATCCAAGGAAACTACGAATCTCTGTCACACTCTCCGGTCTTTTCCAATCTTGAATCGCTTCAATCTTTGAAGGATCCACGAAAATTCCGGATTCGGAAATAATATGACCGAGAAACTTCACACGAGATTGCCAAAAATGGCATTTAGAATATTTTGCTTTTAATTGATTACTCCTAAGAGTTTCCAATACAATTCGAAGATGTTTTTCATGCTCCTCCTTGGTTTTAGAATACACAAGAATATCATCAATAAAGATGAGAACAAATCGATCGAGGAAGTCTTTAAAAACTCGATTCATTAAGTCAACGAAATAAGCCGGGGCATTCGTTAACCCAAATGGCATAACAAGCCATTCATAAGATCTACCGAGTACGGAACGATGTCAAAGGAATGCTATCCTCTGCAATACGAAGCTGATGAAAACCGGTAGTCAAGTCCAATTGTGAAAAGACTCTAGCACCACTAAGTTGGTCAAATAAATCATCAATCCGAGGTAAAGGATATTTATTTCTGATAGTAAGATCATTAAGCTTGCGGTAGTCAACGCAAAGCCTAAGTGTACCATCGGATTTCTTCACAAAAATAGCTGAAGCTCCCCAAGGCGAAGAACTAGAGCGAATAAATTGCTTCGTCTCCAATTCGGATAATTGTTTACGCATCTCCTCGTTTTCTTTATTGGACATACGATAAGGAGGACGAGTGATAGGTTGAGCTCTAGGAATAAGATTAATTCTGAACTCAATTGCTCGCTTAGGTGGTAATCCTAAAACGGGCTCAAATATGTCGGAAAATTCACGAACGACGTGAATAAGAGAAATAATATCACCCTCATCATCATCATCGTCATCACGAGGATTTAAAGAATATAAAGATGCGACCAAGCTGGAAACTGAATCTTGAAGATTAATAGAAATCTGCTTGACAGATTGAGGATGTCGAAGATGAATAGTCCGCTCCGGACATAAGATATGCGCTTCATAACGGTTAAGCCAATCCATTCCCAAAATCATTCCAAAGCCTAATTAGCGCATGACATGCAAATCGGCTCGGAAAGAAAAATCACACAAAATAATCTCGACATCATTACACAATAAACTGATTATCGCGGATCCACCAACCGGATTCGCAATTCTCAAAGAAGTCATTAAACACAAAACATCCAAAGAAAAAGTATCAACAAGTTCTTTTGATATAAAAGAATGGGACGCACCCGTATCAAAAAGGACTCGAATAGGATGATCACGAAATAAAATAATTCCATCCAGAATAGAATGAGAAATACCTAGGCCACGAGATGTGCTGCCAGGGGCTTGAGAAACATTCAACTTTCCCTCCCTCCTATTTTGAAGTTTGGGACACACATGCATAAAATGGTCCGGGCTTTTGCAATAGCGACAAGTACGAGGCTTTGAACACTTGTTCACAAAATGGTCTTTCGAACCACAATTATAGCATTTCCCTTGAGTAGAGGAAGAGGCCTTTTCAACAGGAGTTGCTTGCCTCCCTTTCTTATTGGGATAAGGACCTTTGAATTTGCTGGGCCTCTTCTTGTTGTTGTTGAAGCTTGGTTTGGAACCCACCACTTCAACATCATTCTCCCTATCCGCCTCTTCAAGACGAAGAGCGATATCTACGAGTTGGTCGAAAGAAACTTCTAATTTTAGAAGTAATGGCTTCTTGAGATCTTTGTTTAAGCCATAGACGAACCTCTGGTTCTTCTTTAAAGGGGTGTTGATGTATTCTACCCTATATTTGGAAAGCGACTCGAAGGAGGCGACGTAATCAGTCACGGAGGACTCACCTTGAACAAGGTCTATAAATCGTCGAGCCAATGTCACTTTCTCAGCTTCTGGAACGAATTTTAATTCGAAGCGTCCTCGGAATTGCTCCCAGGTGAGATCCGCTTCATTAATCTCAGAAATAAGAAGTTCGTACCAGTCCAATGCTCTTTCTCGGAGCATACTAGAGGCCACCTGAACTCGGTGAAGGTCAATAAGATTCATGCGAGAAAAGATTCGATCGCATGACCTTAGCCAAGCCTGTACTTCAATAATAGTTTCGGAACCTTTGAATGGCTCCCCACCCAAATTAGTGTAATCGCTGCACAAGCGTGCAAATCCCGACTTTGGGTGAGTAGGTTCTGGGTTAGCTCCAGCTGCTTGAGCATTCGTCACTAAATCAAGAAGCTGTTGAGCAGTCATAAAAACTCCATCTTGGGGTGGAGTGCTAGAAGGTACGGCTCTAGGGCGGCCTGGTCTAGACATTTTTCTCCCTTTAGAAAGAAAGAAGAAGAAGAAAAAGGTTATTCACCAAATTGAATATCAAGCAATCTTGATAGATAAACAAGGAATCATAAGGAAAATAGGATGAATCGGTACGAAGACTCGAATTAAATCCTAAAGTACGACTCCTAAGATGGACTTAGGACGATGATCCTTGTTATATTATTCCGTATTGTTCCGAAGTTTGGCTCTGATACCAAGCTGTGACACCCCACCTCTATACCCACGCTAGCCAAGAACATTACGGTGAATGCTGTCAACTAGCACGGAGAATAAGGCTGTTGAGGAGCGACCATCCGTGTAATTGCTTTGTGCGAGCATCGATATGTCAGATAGTATAACATGCAAATCTTTTCAAGTGGAAATCCGACATGCCGACACAAACTCAAAGCTACTACACAGTGGCTATAATATCTTCGGAAACAAATATGGAAACAAACATAACATAAATCAGTCACAGGTAATTCATATCACAAAGGCGGAATAAGATATGAATATTACACATAAAAGTGTACATCATAGTAGTGGTCAGAAAGATCCACAATAACACAAAATAATAGCAACATGTGCTATACAAAAGAATACATCAATGAGTCAATATCTCAAGAGTATACAACAAAAACTACTAATCTAAGTAGTAAGCAAAAGGTCAGAGTAATGGATCCCTGGAGAGAAGTCAAGTCGAAGCACCTGCAACATCTCGGTCTGACCCGAGTATTATTTATAAGAAAATAATAAACGGATCAGTCTAGCTATAAATATCAGATAACATGATATAGAACGAAAGATATGGCATAGACGTATAATATCCATAATGGCATACTACTATAAGTATGAAAATGATAATCAACAAACGATTAATCAATATCAAAGAATCTTCTCAAAGATCCAAAAAGGGTATCATACCCAAAACTTGTATTCACAACAAGTTAATGACACACGAATTCACCAATGCCCAAAAATTGATAAATCATATCAATGAAAATCACTAAAATTGGTGAAGCATAAATTCTAGAATTCAACACACGAAATCCAGAAATCATAAAATAAAAAGGGGGAGGCCTATCACACGAACGGGAGCATGAAAACTCACCAACAGCTGTAACACACGAACGAGAAGCTATCTCATGGTAGCTAGCCATTAATTTGACACACGAATGGTCCGAAGACCTGACACACGAATGGTCCGAAGACCGTGGGTTGCTACCCCACCAATTTGAGTCGAAACTCCACAAAGCGGGGTTTAGTCTCCCTCGCAGACAAAGAGACATCGCACATTGCTAGTCTAAATCACAAAGATGATCGTCATGATCAACGAGAAGTGTCAATTACACTAAGCTAGTAAATATATGAGTTTAGCTTCATGTCCCATAACCACTTGCTTAACTTAAATATTTACGAACAAATTGTAGATCTCCACTAGAAAATTGTCATAAAAGTTTCAATCGAACAAGTCCAAGAATTAACCAACAAAGTAAACGCAAGCGTTTCATACCACTCGTTTTACTAAGTCGTTTAATTAGATTTCTCATACGAGTGAGGTAAAGGTTTGTATATACTAATAGATTGGAAAACGGTTTTATAAACGAATTTGGTATTAAAATAGTATTGAAATCGTTTGAGGAAAGAGTTTTGATATTTACTTCTAGTATAGAAAACCTTTATATTTTAAAGTGACAAATCACAAAGAAGATTGTAAGGACAATCAATCACTAAAATTCACATTCGAAGACGTGAATAAAATCCAAAGAAACCGATAAAGAATCCATCGAAATGGATATTCAAAAATCCCTAAAAAGAGTCATCAAAGTCATAATAAATGATAACAACAAATAGGATTATCACGAATCGATTTAAATTGGAATTCTCAAACGAATGGGCAAATAGGAAAAATACAGCAGTTTCAGACGTCTGAAACAAGTGGTTCAGACGTCTGAATCTGGAAATATAAAGATTTCCAGAACACAATTCAGACGTCTGAATCAAGTGTTTCAGACGTCTGAAATAGGCATATTTTAGCCTATTTCCTTTCTGGTTCCAAATGAACCAATTCAGACGTCTGAAACCATATATTCAGACGTCTGAATCTGGGAATAGAAAACTTCCCAGAGCAATATTCAGACGTCTGAATATCACGTTTCAGACGTCTGAATCTGGGTTTCAGGGCATTTCCTGAACCTAGGCCAAAAATGGCCAAACGAATATCGGAAACGATCGAACGAGCAAATGGCGATGACTAAGGAATTACGTCGAACGACAACCCAGCCTAAACGGCTCCTCGATACGCCTCAGGTATCAATGTCCAAATATCGATAATAGGAATTTCATAAATTAGACCAAAACACCAAAAATTGGAATATACACAAAATCAATCCAAACCAAAATCAATTGCACAAGAATAAGTGTTAGGAATTCATACCTAACAATCGAAGATAATTATAGACTAAGATGTGAGATAAAAATCTCACCTTTTTACAAAATCAAACAAGAAGAAGCTTGAAAGCAAATGAAGAATCAACCTCTCTTCAACACAACCCAAATGAGCTTGAATCTATGCTCACAACGAGAACATTCCCAAAATTAGGTTTAGGAATTTCTAAAATTGGTAAGAGAATAAGTTGGAGAAGAAGAAGAGAATGCTTACCAATGGGTTCTCTTGAATTTGGAGCTAGGAATTTGATTTGCAAGAGGAACTAGGGTTTTGGAGTTTTAATTTCCAATCTCTCCCACCATTAATGCTATAAAAACTGAAAAGAGAAAGAAGTGAGGGAGAATGGGGAGGAGGGGTTCAGTTTTTAAGTATAAGTTGGCTAATGGCTAAACCCAAACTCAAACCCAAAGTGAAAAGTAGCAAAAAAATCAACTTTCTCCAAACATATCGAAGCTTATACTCAAAAAGGTCGCAAACGGAATTTTAAACTCAATGGGAGTGGTCCCGAGTCCTAATACGACCGTATGCAAAAAGTAGCTTTTCGGACTAAATTTCGAGTACCGATAAAATATTTAAATAAAATATTAAATTATTAAAATCGACAAATATGCGGGTTGTTACATATATAATTCCTAAACCAAATTTATCTTATGTTAAAATTTCAAAAGAAAGAATATTAAAAACAATTGAACTTTTAATTTAAATCTTATTTAAAACTCAAGTTTTAAATATATATATCTATATTGAATAAGAAATTATCTTTGTTATTAAAGTTTAAATCGCAAATATCACTTTTAAAAGTATTAAGTCAAATTAAAATTTCCAAATTACAAATTATACATAACTTAGAGTTTGAAAACACTTTATTAAGTTCAAAACAATAATTTTTCACATTTCTAATATATATACAAATATATACATTTCAAATGGAAAATATTTTTAATCATTAGTTTTAATAATTACTATATTAAATTTTGAAACACAAATCCAAACCACAATATATATATATTCATATATGTTACAATTTGAATATATAGCTTTTATTACATTAAAGACTTCCTATATATAATATATATACCTATATATATACATTATAAATAGAAGATATTTTAATTAGCTTTTGAAAAATAAATCTTAACAATTTTAAATTGCTAGAATAAATATTTCCAAATTAAAATATTATTAGTTTTCAAAAGAATTAAACTTGCCAATTTTATGTTGTTAGGAAAAATGTTAATAGATATTGTCAAATTAAATATTATTAGCTTTTTTAAAAGAATTTTAACTTGTCAATCTATGATATAAAATTATCAAATCAATTTCATTATTAGCAAAGATTATTAAATTGGTATTGCTCAAAATTCTGGGTCGTCGCATTCCTCCCCCTTAAAAGAATTTCGTCCCCGAAATTTAAAAGCAAAGATAATTTAATAACCCAGCAAATTTTTTAACTTCAAACAGCAATCACACAAATAAATCATACACTATCAATCATAGCAACCATAGCAACCAATTCAATCAAACAATTTTAATTATCAAGATAAAATTCTGGATAGAATTTCCTAATATTATCAAGAGCTTCCAGGTACATATTCTAGAATACTTGCTGTATAGAACCTTAAGTAACTACACTACTATAACTCAGAACTCCCTTTCATCTGGATCTACAAATCTGATCAAGATATCATACTAAACTCAAGACCATCTCAACTACCAGATCCTTTTGAACTGCTGATTCTATCACTAGATGAATCATACACGTATTTCTTCAGAGATACGTGAAATAAAATGAATTCCAGCTATCCGAACTGGAAATTCAATCCTGTAGATCAAAATCTAATCTCCAGATAACACAAGAAAACCTCAAAATACTTCCGGAGCTAGCTCTCCAGTTTTACCGAATCTTATATCTCCTTTGATCGGATAAATCTTAAACAATATCCAAATTCCAACTTCACATTCCAAATCTCCTCAATTCTTAACTACATAACCCTTCTGATGATCCTGGGTCGCCTCCATCTTTCCTGATCAGTTTAACCCTTGCCGATTGCTTCATGAAACAACTGGACCAAAATCAAACCAATTTCCAGATCCTAATCAACAAAATGGTTCTCCCAAAAATTTGCCGAAATTCAAAACACAACTCCATTCACAAGCATTAGTGGACTTCAAACCTACATCTCTTATCTGGAATAGTCAAAACAGTTGCACTTGACAACCTTACCTTCAAAATCCTGAAAATTCCTTCATACTAGAATTTCTTATAGAAATCCTTTAATCCAAGAAGAACTGCAACTCCCGGTTGCTCCCATACTAGAATAACTGCTATCTGGCTTCCGCTGCACAACTCTGATCTAGAGTAGATGAGAATACCACCGAAGATGTAACGACCCTGAATTTTTATTAATTTAAAATTTGAATATTTAATTTAAATATTAATAAGTGAATTTATAAGTCGAATAAATTTTATTTCGAATAATTGGATATAATTGAATAATTAAATCGATAATTTAATATGTGAAAATACGGAAATAATTGAAAATTGGGTTAAATATGATTGAAAATGATTTGTAAAATTTTATTTTATCATATTGGAGTTAGAATGATATTATAGAACTTTTAAAATCGAATTAGGAGTTTATTTGTGAAAACTGAATATTTTAATATTTAAATCGACTAGTGAAAATAGCCAATTTTCGAACAGTCTCAGGATTGAACGAGACTAGTTCCATTGGATCCGTAATAGTTTGTTATTACCGGATTTCAAATGTCGTAGCAATCGGAGTTATCGTTTGATCGTGGCAGCTCGAAACGCATCGAAATTATTTTAATATTAAATTGACGAGTTAAAATAGCCATTTTTCAAAAAGTCTCGGATTTCGACGAAACCAGTTTCATCGGATCCGTAATGTGATATTATTGTATGTTTTCAAATTTCGTATCAATCGGATTTATCGTTTGTCCGGTGCAAGCTAAAACGCCTAGAAAATCGTTTAAATCGGTTTAATTTAAATCGAACGTTTATTGCCATAACTCGCACAGATGATCGAATTAGCTTTCGAAACCTATTCCATTGTGTCCGGAATGCGGGGTAAACCCTAGAAACGCTGGTCACCTTGCGTAAATCGGAGTTTGGAATTTCCGGGATGAATAGTGTCGTTCAAACTTCTATAAAAAGCCCCCTCTCTTCACACAAATAAAAAAAAAAAAAAAACCCTAAACCTAATGCAGCCGCCACCCCTCATATGAACGGCCAGAATCTTGTAACCTTCCTCCCTCAAAATCTTTCAATCTATCCACTTTTACGAGAATCTCTCAACTACAAACTTCTAGATCTAGATGAGGGCTTCCAATCCATACGGATATGATGGGGTATGGCGCAACGATGGAGGAGTATTAGGCCGTGTGTGTGCTCGGTTGGTGCACGCAAATAGATGCAAGGCCAAGGCCGAGCTTGGTGCTGCCTAGGGCGTGGGTAGAGGTGGAGATGCTCTTCAGTATGGCGTTACCTGATCGAATTTTAATCGAGCGAGGAAGTTGCATAAATCAACCCTAGTTTACTTTGTTGGGTTCGTGCGCACGTATATTTCCTGGAGACGTGCGTGGAGATGGGGAAGAAAGCATATGGATGGCCTGATGATGGTGGGGGGTGAGATCTCACGGCTTGGAATTGAATAGGTTTAAAAATTATAAAATTAGTTGTAATTAGTTATATAAAAATCGTGTAAAACTTGTAAAAATCATATCTTTTTCATACGAGGTCGAAAACGCGCGAAACCAGTTGCGCTGGAATCGTATGGATGAGCACTACGCTATGGAATTGGATTAGAGTCGTTTGGAGTTAGCGAAAATTTCGTGTAAAATTAAACGTCCGTTTAATTTTATTCGAAATAAATCGCTAAAACGTAAATAAAATCAAGGTGAGAACTTCTCACTCAGTCGAATCGGTTTCGATTTTAATTTTAAATAGTTAGATTTAAAATATTTGAATGCATGTTTGAATGTTGATTGATATCTATTGATTGTTAAAATAGACATTATGCGCCGTTAGTAAGCGGATGTTATTTATTAAAAACATATACCGCGAATATTTCACAAACAGTGAAATTGGTATTATATATAATAGCAATATATATATATATTGGCATATGTATATATTGCAGTTATTGATTTCCCGCATTGTATAGCGGATGAGACCCTATTGCGCCGTCTATTAAGCGGATAATATTTTAAAATCCCATATACCGCGATAATTCCGTACTGGAGCGGAATTGGTATTGTGCTAATGTTTGTGGATGCAGGAAAACAGGTTGGAGGGATCCAACTGGATTCCTCAACAGTATTTATTTGATTATGGATATTTTGATATTCGTTGATTATCATATCGATATATGATATCGTAGTTGTCGTGATTGGCTATTTGGTGTGTAGCATCACTAGGCCAAATTTTGGAATTTTAAAAGGATTTTAAAGTGATTTTTGAAGAGTATACGTTTATAAAATATTTTTAGAATCGATTCACTTAAACAAATAAACGTTATAATTTTAATGTTATAAAAATTATGATTTTTGAGAAATACAGTTAAAGGTTGATTTTTGAAAATATGAGGCTAATGATTTTATAAAATAGTTTAATCGGGATTTTTGAGTTTATTATAAAAAGATGAAAATATAGGATTTATGAAATTTGATTATTTTATAAATCAAAATGATGAAATTTTAAAGGAGTTTAAAGACGTTTTGAAATAATAATATAAATTGATTTGTATAAAAGAGATTTATAAATTGATAATTTATAAATTAAAATGTTTGAATTATAAAACGAGTTTTTATAAGTGTTAGAATGAATTGTGAATGAATTTCATAAATGAATGAAATTTATAAAATTATAAATGGTGAAGTTATAAATGAAATTTATAAATAGTAAGATTTATAAATTTTGTAAAGTTATCAAAGAATATATTTGGGTAAATAAATGAATCTTATAAGTTATAAGATTTATAATTTGGAAAGTCTTTAAAAGAACGGTTTTGTAAAATAATCGTTTTATAAGCATTTGACTTATAATATGAATTTTAGCTTATAACTGAGTTATAATTTGAAATAGGTAAATAAAGGAGATTTATAAAGGAAGTAGTTATAAAATAAATAGAAATGGAATTTCTAAACGTTGTTTTATAAATCCGCAAACGACTTAGTTTGATAAGTTAATTTTTATAACTTATTTATGGAGTTATATTCACATTTAGACAGTGAATAATCCTTTGAAACAAAATGAATAGAAATGATGAAATTGTTAACGTAGTATATTCACGTTTTTGAATAGTGAATAATATGTTAAAGAAATTGTTTTGAATGTGATGTTTTAAATAGAATTAAAACGATCTAACGATGTTTTCAAAACGTTTTGAGATTCGAAACCATAGATTTCAACATTCATTGTTGAAATAGACGTTTTCGAGAAAGAAGGAAATGGTGGACTATAACACTATTGTTATAGTAAATGATTTCCGAAAGGAAATGTTTTGTATAGTATTGGGATTTATATATCTATTTAAACTTTGAATCCCTATACTAGTGATTTTGGGTCGTCGTAACGATGTTTTACGTAACATTCGTTTTGGCCCAAACAAATATGTTAAGAGAATGATTTCCTTAAAGAATGAAATATATACTTAATTTTGATTTAAGTATATTGAATATTTTCCAAGTGTAGAAAATAAAAAGACTTGTGAATTACTTATTAAATAAGTATTGAAATGTTTTCCAATATAAAGTGAATATTTTGGAGAATTTATCTTTTTGAAGATAAATTGAAAATGAATAAATGAAATCGTATATTCATAGATATTGTGAAATATAAATTCACTATGGAAGTTATAAAAGAAAGTGGAATTTGTTTAAAAAATAAATATTGATTTATTTTTGAAGTGTGAAAATTATATATCTTGTAAAGATATTTTTGGGAAATAAATAATTTGGAAAATTATTTGGAATCTGGTGATGTGTGCATATCCATTGATAGTTCAATAACCGACTATCAATATTTACCTTTGAAAGGTATTTGTTGGGATTTGTTGAATTTGAATGCTACACTTATTTTTAAATTATTGCGCTCGTTATTCGGATTACCCATTCCGAATAGTGATACGACGTAATGGATAGCATTGAAGATCGGTGTTGAAGACCCGGTATTTGCGAGAGCGATAGGATGACCTGTCTATTGACTCTGCACCGAGTTGCTCCGGCATAGAGTTCTCCATATGTGATGGGGATTCCGATCAGGATTGTGGATATCCGGATTGCAAGGACTTCTTTGTAAGTGCCTTCGGTTCTGTTCGAGCCCGGAACAGACTTGTACGGATTGTATGTCTGACATTACAAATTGAGATATAAAGCAGATTTCTTTCAAATATATTTCTGTTGGTGGCGGAGAATTTATTCTTTTAGCTTAACACCCTTCTCTGAGACGTACGAGCTCAGAGGTTATGTAGTTGAATGTTATCAGCGATATATTCCTAATTTGGTAATGTGACATGCTGAGTGTTGCTGTGAAATGATCATTGTGTTGATTATTTGTGATAGGATCATTTATTTGATCGTTTATCTTTGTGATCATTTCTATGATCATTTGTTGACCAAAGCATGGCTTTTGTATAAAGTATGTTTTTGTGGACGTGACTTCATCGAGCCTCACACCCCGGAATGGTCAAAACAGGAAAGATGCGGCAAGGTTATGAGGGGTAGCTCCCTTTAGGGTATGTGCATTTCCTTCTGGAAAAGGGTGGTATCATGGTATGGAGCCCAGATACTTACTCATGTTGAAACACTTTATTTATGATTGTGTGATGTTGATGACGAGCGCTCGGTTAAAGGTCCCAAAGGACCGGGGGATGACATACTCGTGTCAGTAGTTACCCAGTTAGGGGTAACCCGGACTTGTGTTGGCAGAGATCCGGTTTGGTTCTCGGGGACGTCCTTCAAGAGGCGTTCTCATGTGGCAATGGGAAGTTTCTTGGCCTGACCATTCGTTGGAAATCCAAAGAAACAATACGATCTTGTACGGTATTAGTTGTAGAACCTATCATTCACTTATGGTGGCGCCCCACTGTTTGGATGGTAGCTATAGTAGGCATACGATAATGGTCGTATGTTGGCTAAGATTTATATTCTACCTTTGAAATATTTTCCTACACTATGCACTAGTAATAATATCAAATGTTCTTTCTAATGCGTATCAAGCATCTTTGACTATCATAAGGAGAAATCTCCTCCGATTCTGCGTTTGCATGTGTGTGTGTGCGGGAGGCCTTATGGTAGTCTCATTTTTAAAAAGCATAGCGAATAGACTTCAAAAATATTCCTCTATTTTGTTTTTAAAGATAAATAAACTGTTTTGAGTTCTCACACCAGTCTTGCTTATGCTAGGTGATATGTGATGGGGGGTTCTCGCTTCGCGGTTTGGTGGCGAACGGGAGACTCTTACCCCCACACGTCCTCTTTATGGGGTTGGTTAGGCGAAGCCGTGACATTCGAAAGGGTGGCCGTAAAAGAAAGTTTGGGATATCAATGTAAGCCACGGTGGGGCTGGGATGGTTGAAAAGCCTACCGGTTGTGACCGCTGTCGTCGACCTTTACATTTGGTATCGGAGCATATGGTTAAGCGACAACCATGGTTCTGTTGGGTATTACTCATTAGAGATAGAGTCAGTAGTACTCTAGAATGAGTTGAGTGTAATAATAGCTATGAGAGCGTATTTGTTAGTGAATATATAAAATTGTTTTATATTGTGATGATTGATTTATTGAGTGGCATATGAACTTTCGTCAGCACGGTCTGCAAAACTATGCCGAAGGGGTTTCTAAACACTTGTACAGAACAATTCGACACAATATTGTTTTAAATTGGGTAAATGAAATAATTTTACCTTGATTTATATTTTTGTATATAAAGGAATAATTTTTCAGAATTATTAAAATGTATATAAGTGGATTGTTTAGTTGTTTGAATAATCTAGATAAAAGAAGAATTGTATAAGCAAATGAATTATAAGAATTGAATTATAATTAAAGTGATTTACAATTGTGAAATAAACTTATATATATATAAGAAGTGAAACTATATGAATACATTTATGAATATGAGTTGTAAATAAAAATGAATTTAAAGTTAAATGGAAATTTACTTTAGAATTGGAATCTGAATTTATTTATAAGTAGGAATTTAAGTTAAGTAAAAACCAAGTGATGTTTATTTAATGGAATATAACTTAAGAGATGTTGAATGAAGTTGATATTGGTATCGAAGTAAATTAATAAAGCTAAGTGATAGATATGAACTTGAGTTATGAAATGAAATTCAACTTTTGTAATTGAATTGAATTAATGAATTGAATGTAAATCAATTGAATGTAAATTAAGTTGATATGAAATAATGAATATAAGTGTAATTCATTAAAATCTAATGTTATTGGAAATTGAATGATTAAATGAGAATCAATTTAATTGAACCAATTGAAAGCAAAGGAATTTGGTTGTAATTAATATACATTGGTTGTTATATGATTGTTAGTTAATTGTATATAATTCATTAAGAGTTAATGAAATTGGAAGCTAAAGTAATTGAAATTCAATTGGAAGTTAAGTGAATCTTGAATGGAATTGAATTTGATTTGGAAGTGAACCAACTTGAATATGAATTAGTGAATATAAACAAATTGAAAATGAATGTTAGTAAAAACATCCATTGTTAATAGACCAAATGTGATTAAATTGAAAACCCAATTCATTGAATATTAATGAGAATATGAATGAATATTTATTGGTTATGAATGTTGGTTGGATGTTAGTTGGTTGATGGTTGAATATATTGCTTTTATTGCATTTGCTATGTTGGCATATATAGTTGTTATGTTGCTATATGTTGTATATTGATACTATTTTCATATATACATGATTCTCATGTTGTTTGTTGAGTGTTTAGTAGGTGCGGATCGCATTTGCTTCGCATTTGGAGCTCGCTTTCGCGCTATATTAGCCGTATATGCTCGCTAATAAAATATAAGGTACATATCTCGGATTACATACCGTACTTTTATGCTTTTTTCCCTGCGGGATGCCTCATTACTTGATGAGATGTATATTTGTGATATATATACTGTCATTTTTTTTTCGGATCGAGCCGCGCAAAGGAGACTATGGCAAATTTTTTCGAAAATTTAAGGCGTTAGAAAAAATTTGAGAAAATTGGAAAATTGTGAAAACTTTAACTTTGATTTGAAGTTGAAAGTTAAACAATACTAGTTGTTTTTGAAAAGATAACTAAGTATGATTTGAAAACTTAGTAAAGTTATTGTAAGAAGTTTAACTATGGATTTTGGGAAAGTTAATAGATTCTGTAATTTTTCTTACTTGTTAATTTCGAGGACGAAATTCTTTTAAGGGGGGAAGTATGTAACGACCCTGAATTTTTATTAATTTAAAATTTGAATATTTAATTTAAATATTAATAAGTGAATTTATAAGTCGAATAAAATTTATTTCGAATAATTGGATTTAATTGAATAATTAAATCGATAATTTAATATGTGAAATACGGAAATAATTGAAAATTGGGTTAAATATGATTGAAAATGATTTGTAAAATTTTATTTTATCATATTGGAGTTAGAATGATATTATAGAACTTTTAAAATCGAATTAGGAGTTTATTTGTGAAAATTGAATATTTAAATATTTAAATCGACTAGTGAAAATAGACAATTTTCGAACAGTCTCAGAATTGGACGAGACCAGTTCCATTGGATCCGTAATAGTTTGTTATTACCGTATTTCAAATTTCGTAGCAATCGGAGTTATCGTTTGATCGTGGCAGCTCGAAACGCATCGAAATTATTTTAATATTAAATTGGCGAGTTAAAATAGCCATTTTTCAAAAAGTCTCGGATTTCGACGAAACTAGTTTTATCGGATCCGTAATGTGATATTATTGTATGGTTTCAAATTTCGTATCAATCGGATTTATCGTTTGTCCGGTGCAAGCTAAAACGCCTAGAAAATCGTTTAAATCGGTTTAATTTAAATCGAACGTTTATTGCCATAACTCGCACAGATGACCGAATTAGCTTTCGAAACATGTTCCATTGTGTCCGGAAAGCGGGGTAAACCCTAGAAACGCTGGTCACCGCGCGTAAATTAGAGTTTGGAATTTTCGGGATGAATAGTGTCGTTCAAACTTCTATAAATAGCCCCCTCTCTTCACACAAATAAAAAAAAAACCTAAACCTAATGCAGCCGCCACCCCTCATATGAACGGCCAGAATCTTGTAACCTTCCTCCCTCAAAATCTGTCAATCTATCCACTTTTACGAGAATCTCTCAACTACAAACTTCTAGATCTAGATGAGGGCTTCCAATCCATACGGATATGATGGGGTATGGCGCAACGATGGAGGAGTAATTGGGCCGTGTGTGTGCTCGGTTGGTGCACGCAAATAGATGCAAGGCCAAGGCTGAGCTTGGTGCTGCCTAGGGCGTGGGTAGAGGTAGAGATGCTCTTCAGTATGGCGTTACCTGATCGAATTTTAATCGAGCGAAGAAGTTGCAAAAATCAACCCTAGTTTGCTTTGTTGGGTTCGTGCGCACGTATATTGCCTGGAGACGTGTGTGGAGATGGGGAAGAAAGCATATGGACGGCCTGATGATGGTGGGGGGTGAGATCTCATGGCTTGGAATTGAATAGGTTTAAAAATTATAAAATTAGTTGTAATTAGTTATATAAAAATCGTGTAAAACTTGTAAAAATCATATCTTTTTCATACGAGGTCAAAAACGCGCGAAACCAGTTGCGCTGGAATCGTGTGGACGAGCACTACGCTATGGAATTAGATTGGAGTCATTTGGAGTTAGTGAAAATTTCGTGTAAAATTAAACGTCCGTTTAATTTTATTCGAAATAAATCGCTAAAACGAAAATAAAATCAAGGTGAGAACTTCTCACTCAGTCGAATCGGTTTCGATTTTAATTTTAAATAGTTAGATTTAAAATATTTGAATGCATGTTTGAATGTTGATTGATATCTATTGATTGTTAAAATAGACATTATGCGCCGTTAGTAAGCGGATGTTATTTATTAAAAACATATACCGCGAATATTTCATAAACGGTGAAATTGGTATTATATATAATAGCAATATATATATATTGGCATATGTATATATTGCAGTTATTGATTTCCCACATTGTATAGCGGATGAGACCCTATTGCGCCGTCTATTAAGCGGATAATATTTTAAAATCCCATATACCGCGATAATTCCGTACTGGAGCGGAATTGGTATTGTGCTAATGTTTGTGGATGCAGGAAAACAGGTTGGAGGGATCCAACTGGATTCCTCAACGGTATTTATTTGATTATGGATATTTTGATATTCGTTGATTATCATATCGATATATGATATCGTAGTTGTCGTGATTGGCTATTTGGTGTGTAGCATCACTAGGCCAAATTTTGGAATTTTAAAAGGATTTTAAAGTGATTTTTGAAGAGTATACGTTTATAAAATATTTTTAGAATCGATTCATCTTAAATAAATAAACGTTATAATTTTAATGTAATAAAAATTATGATTTTTGAGAAATACAGTTAAAGGTTGATTTTTGAAAATATGAGGCTAATGATTTTATAAAATAGTTTAATCGGGATTTTTGAGTTTATTATAAAAAGTTGAAAATATAGGATTTATGAAATTTGATTATTTTATAAATCAAAATGATGAAATTTTAAAGGAGTTTAAAGACGTTTTGAAATAATAATATAAATTGATTTGTATAAAAGAGATTTATAAATTGATAATTTATAAACTAAAATGTTTGAATTATAAAACGAGTTTTTATAAGTGTTAGAATGAATTGTGAATGAATTTCATAAATGAATGAAATTTATAAAATTATAAATGGTGAAGTTATAAATGAAATTTATAAATAGTAAGATTTATAAATTTTGTGAAGTTATTAAAGAGTATATTTGGGTAAATAAATGAATCTTATAAGTTATAAGATTTATAATTTGGAAAGTCTTTAAAAGAATGATTTTGTAAAATAATCGTTTTATAAGCATTTGACTTATAATATGAATTTTAGTATATAACTGAGTTATAATTTGAAATAGGTAAATAAAGGAGATTTATAAAGGAAGTAGTTATAAAATAAATAGAAATGGAATTTATAAACGTTGTTTTATTAATCCGCAAACGACTTAGTTTGATAAGTTAATTTTTATAACCTATTTATGGAGTTATATTCACATTTTAGATAGTGAATAATCCTTTGAAACAAAATGAATAGAAATGATGAAATTGTTAACGTAGTATATTCACGTTTTTGAATAGTGAATAATATGTTAAAGAAATTGTTTTGAATGTGATGTTTTAAATAGAATTAAAACGATCTAACGATGTTTTCAAAACGTGTTGAGATTCGAAACCATAGATTTCAACATTCATTGTTGAAATAGACGTTTTCGAGAAAGAAGGAAATGGTGGACTATAACACTATTGTTATAGTAAATGATTTCCGAAAGGAAATGTTTTGTATAGTATTGGGATTTATATATCTATTTAAACTTTGAATCCCTATACTAGTGATTTTGGGTCGTCGTAACGATGTTTTACGTAACATTCGTTTTGGCCCAAACAAATGTGTTAAGAGAATGATTTCCTTAAAGAATGAAATATATACTTAATTTTGATTTAAGTATATTGAATATTTTCCAAGTGTAGAAAATAAAAAGACTTGTGAATTACTTATTAAATAAGTATGGAAATGTTTTCCAATATAAAGTGAATATTTTGGAGAATTTATCTTTTTGAAGATAAATTGAAAATGAATAAATGAAATCGTATATTCATAGAAATTGTGAAATATAAATTCACTATGGAAGTTATAAAAGAAAGTGGAATTTGTTTAAAAAATAAATATTGATTTATTTTTGAAGTGTGAAAATTATATATCTTGTAAAGATATTTTTGGGAAATAAATAATTTGGAAAATTATTTGGAATCTGGTGATGTGTGCATATCCATTGATAGTTCAATAACCGACTATCAATATTTACCTTTGAAAGGTATTTGTTGGGATTTGTTGAATTTGAATGCTACACTTATTTTTAAATTATTGCGCTCGTTATTCGGATTACCCATTTCGAATAGTGATACGACGTAATGGATAGCATTGAAGATCGGTGTTGAAGACCCGGTATTTGCGAGAGCGATAGGATGACCTGTCGATTGACTCTACACCGAGTTGCTCCGGTATAGAGTTCTCCGTATGTGATGAGGAATCCGATCAGGATTGTGGATATCCGGATTGCAAGGACTTCTTTGTAAGTGCCTTCGGTTCTGTTCGAGCCCGGAACAGACTTGTATGGATTGTATGTCTGACATTACAAATTGAGATATAAAGCAGATTTCTTTCAAATATATTTCTGTTGGTGGCGGAGAATTTATTCTTTTAGCTTAACACCCTTCTCTGAGACGTACGAGCACAGAGGTTATGTAGTTGAATGTTATCAGCGATATATTCCCAATTTGGTAATGTGACATGCTGAGTGTTGCTGTGAAATGATCATTGTGTTGAGTATTTGTGATAGGATCATTTATTTGATCGTTTATCTTTGTGATCATTTCTATGATCATTTGTTGACCCAAAGCATGGCTTTTGTATAAAGTATGTTTTTGTGGACGTGACTTCGTCGAGCCTCACACCCCGGAATGGTCAAAACAGGAAAGATGCGGCAAGGTTATGAGGGGTAGCTCCCTTTAGGGTATGTGCATTTCCTTCTAGAAAAGGGTGGTATCATGGTATGGAGCCCAGATACTTACTCATGTTGAAACACTTTATTTATGATTGTGTGATGTTGATGACGAGCGCTCGGTTAAAGGTCCCAAAGGACCGGGGGATGACATACTCGTGTCAGTAGTTACCCAGTTAGGGGTAACCCGGCCTTGTGTTGGCAGAGATCCGGTTTGGTTCTCGGGGACGTCCTTCCATAGGCGTTCTCATGTGGCAATGGGAAGTTCCTTGGCCTGACCATTCGTTGGAATTCCAAAGAAACAATACGATCTTGTACGGTATTAGTTGTAGAATCTATCATTCACTTATGGTGGCGCCCCATTGTTTGGATGGTAGCTATAGTAGGCATACGATAATGGTCGTATGTTGGCTAAGATTTATATTCTACCTTCGAAATATTTTCCTACACTATGCACTAGTAATAATATCAAATGTTCTTTTTAATGCGTATCAAGCATCGTTGACTATCATAAGGAGAAATCTCCTCCGATTCTGCGTTTGCATGTGTGTGTGTGCGGGAGGCCTTATGGTAGTCTCATTTTTAAAAAGCATAGCGAATAGACTTTAAAAATATTCCTCTATTTTGTTTTTAAAGATAAATAAACTGTTTTGAGTTCTCACACCAGTCACATGACTGACTCGGAGTTTATTGTTTTCCTTCCTAAACTCTGGGTGCCCACCAATTTCCACACGGGCAGTCAAGAGTTAGGTTTATCAGGATATTCTGGATATTCTGGAGTTGCTGGAGGCAAGCTGGATGGCATGGCATATTATTAGTATATAGTATTTCTTTTCCGCTGTTTGTTGTTGTTTGATGTTGTACACTCTGATGTAATGTATAAAATATAATAACTGATATAGTTCTTTGTTTAAAGATTATTCATTTATTTATTTGTTCCGCTGCGATTGTGAGATTCTGTTGTTTTCTGTTCTGTTCCGTTCTATTTTCTATTTTCTTTTCTCTATCTTTTCTATCTTTTTCCCTCTTCTACCTCTTTTTCTTTTTCTTAAAACCCTAACTATTCGGTTTTTCGGCAATGAAAAATCGCGTACGTTACAGAAGAACTCGGGCATAAACTTTCTCCATACACTGTTTATCCGACTCATAAAATCTTAGTGACCATTTTATTTGGTCAAAACATCCCAGCAGAATTTTAACTAGAAACTAGATGATCAATCCCTCCTCAACAATCCTGAGCTTCTTCAACCTCTTCTCATTCCAAGAGTCATCCCTCTACATGGTTGTACCATCAATATTGCTCCTGGAATTCAAGTCGATAAGAAAACTCAATCTCCGATGCGTATAGACTTTTGATTTCCTCAAAAACCTCTGGATAATCTCTGTCTACTTAATAGCTTTTACCTCCACTTGAGATGCCTCAATTCCCTAACCAAAGATTACTCCATGAATTCCCAAACTAATCGCAAGTCACTTTTGCGATCTTACCCAGTTCAGATTCCAAAGAACTATCCTCACCAACTAGAACATCTTTCCCAATCGAGATCAATCTTTCCAGAATGGCTTTTTATCAAAAAAAACTGATAGATCACCTCCAACTAATACATCCTGCTTCACTGAGCCTTCATAAGAAATGGATAAGCCTTCACTATCTGCTCGGTCTGCCGATAGTAAAATCCTAAAGATTTTTGAACCATCGAAGAAACGGTTCCACGCTGCTGCTTCCAAACTTCACTTCAATGATACTGCTAAACCAAAAGATCTTCCTTAACCAAAAGCTCCTTGAAACACAAAACTATCACCCAATTCCACTAAAAGATCCTTGAGATGGGTAGACATCTTCTTAAGATACTCGGCCCAAACCAACACCAGCCACTTGTTCTTCTTAAGGAAAATAATGAGACCATGTCCGAAATGAGGTAACTCATCGACCTTAGTCTCATACTTCAATATAGATAAGATTCCCTTACTTGAGATCCAGAAGATCCCTAAACATCCGAATCTTCCCTGTAGTAGGCATCACTGTTCCTTCAATACCATCTAAATCTGGTTCCAAAAGGAACATCTTCAGAACCATCTATGGATACTGCATCTCACCACACAACTATTTTTTTCCTGAAGTCACCAAGACACCATCACCTGTTTCTGCTCATCCTATAAATTCAACTCTTGGAATCCCACTCACTCGAAAGCAAATCAACCTCACACTTCCAGAATATACTCTAATTCTTGAAAAGACTTTCTCTGGGGTCAATGTAATCCTTTCACCAATCTATAAAGCTTATTCGAGACGGTATTAGGTCTATAATCTCGATAGATACACCTCCAACCACAAAATATAAGCCTCTTCCATTTGTGGTAGTCGTGTTACACACACTCCTACCTTATCTACCTTTATAACCTATGTTGGAAAATCCGAACAGATAACCCAACAGATTAGGTAGATATATAAATACATACATACATATATATATATAAATTACAAATACGCTCTCTCAAGAAAGAAGTCACTCCAAAGCCTTGGTATTCACTCAACCTAGTGCTTTGATACCAACTGTAGCGACCCGCCTTTCTATCACCAGAAAGACACATCATTACTTAAGAAAGAAAGGGATAGAAGAAGAAAAGATAGAGAAGAAAGAACAACAACATATCGGAATCTCACAGCGGAACGAATGAAATATAATATATAACATACATATAGTATCATATACATCAGAGTACACAACCATACATCTCATTTAGACAGTTATAACACTTTTATCTAATTTACAATATAAGAACATCCATACAGAATAACATCACAGCGAAAACTCTATCTATATATCTACATGCTTAAGCCTCCTGCTCCAAAGCTCCTCCAGAATTTGTCAAGGATAACCCGAATCACTTGACTACTCATACATAATATGAGTACCCAAGAGTTTAATAAAACAGAAAATAAACACTTGGGTCAGACAGGGGTTGTTAACCCCGTTCCAGCCTACGAGTTAAGAGGCTCACGAGTTAAAGGAGTCAACGAGTTAAGGCCCGGGATGGGCCACGACTTAAGGTGCTTAACGATTCAAGAAGGATCTACGACTCAGGAAGCCTCACGACTCAACAAGTCACCGACTCAACAAGTTAACGACCTAAAGCTCAAAGCGACTTAAAGGGTTACAACCCAAGGAGAGATTGTACGACTTAAGGAACCTTACGAGTTAAGGAACCTTACGACTTAAGGAATCTTACGGGTTAAGGAAGGCTTGCGAGTTAAGACATTAACGACCTGAGGAATGTCACGACTTATGGAGGTCTACGACTTAAGAGGAATGCGACATAAAGGTGATACGACCTAAGTCTTCAGAGACAAGTTCAATACCATGCTATAATGAGATAACTCGTTGACGACATACGACTTATGATGAGTCGTGTACGACTCGTACTAACATCAAGGAAAGTTGCACTGGTTAACTCGTGAATGGCTCAGGACTTGTGTTATTCATTTGAATGGGAGCATAGCTTTGGACCAAGCCGTGAGCTAACCCAGTAGGTCGGCCGCGTGTTAACATGAGACGACTCACCATGACTCGTCCACGACCTAAAGTCACTAAGTCGCAGCCCGCTATCATGATACTTATATCAAAGAGGAATGACTCGTATACGACTTAAGACTTGTGCTATATTCAGAGGATTGAAGGCGCTCTGGTACGAAGCTGGGGTTCAACCTGTTGAGTCGTCCACGACCCAACCTGACTCGGCTACGAGTTAACAATTAGTCGGGTACGACCCACGACTCAAGGCCGAAAACTCCTATAAATACATGACCACTTCCAACATTTGGGAGGACTTTTTGGCTCATTCATTTCAAGCGCCGTTACTCTGCTGCATTCCGAACTACTTCAACAGTTAAAACTTTTGAGATACAAAGAACGCCTCAAGGAACTTCACGAAGAAATCATACATGTCCAACATGAGTTCAAAGATTTTGATCGACATTGAAGTTTAGGTTACTTGTTCTAAGTCACTTGTAACTCGAAGTGTGTTGTAATCAAAGTGTAATTGCATCGACTTGTAATCAAATCGTCAATAAAGATATTCAAAGTGGACGTAGGCTCTCTCTTAAGCCGAACCACTATAAAATTGCTGTTGTTTACTGCTTTTTCGCTATTATCTGCTTATAATCTGTTCCCGAGCTATCGGGTGGTGCTTTCACAATTACACTTCATACACCGGGGTGTTAGCGCTCAAATTTTAGCGTTAACATTTTTGGTGCTTTCACTGAGAACTGAACTCAGGCAAATCGTCATCATTGCTCCACGAAAGTTTGTTGAAGTAACCTCTCTGAAGACTAGAAGTTTATCCGAAATCATGGCTCCGGAGAGAAAGAGTAGATCTATTAGATCTGGAAATGCTCAAGAGGGAACCTCCGCTTCCCCAGTACCTAATCAAGCCACTCCACCTGTTGGGGTTACAAAAGCGGAGTTGGATGCTGTAATCTTAGGGCTGAACCAGCAGATAAATGCCCAAAGTGCACAATTGGAAGCTCAGAACGCCCAAAATGCCCCTATTTTGAATAAGTTGAATGACTTCCTTGGGGTAAACCGTCAACCAACGGGTAATGAAAGGAACTTTGCTGGCAACATTCATGAGGATGAAGAAAGAAACATTCCTGAGAGGGCTGCCTGCCCCTTTGAGCGGACATTTCCTGAAATTGGTGGATCTAGAGCTCGAAATGATGAGGGATATCTTTCTGAAATTGTTCGACAAATCATGAAGGAAAGCATGCAAAGGAATGAAGATGAGAAGGAATGGGGTTTCGCTCCAAGTAAAAACCCCGTTTACCGAAAGAATCTTAAAGGCTGAGTTCCCAAGGAAGTTCGTCCCCCCAACTATCCCAGCTTACAAAGGAACAAGTGATCCGAACGAATTCTTGTATAAGTATGATTGGCACATGACAGGTGCCAGAGCTTCTGATGAAATAAAGTGCCGATATTTTCCTGTATACCTAGAAGGTGTAGCTCTGCTTTGGTTCACCAAGCTGCCAGTCCGGTCTATAGATCAGTTTTCTGACTTAACCCGGAAATTCAAGGAGCAGTTCAGACTATACGCTTCAAAAGCCAAAGATATTATGTCGTTGTCAAGTTTAGAGCAGAATCCGGGTGAAACTATCAGATCTTTCTTGAATCGCTTTAATATAGCGCTGGCCGAGGTAGACAATGCAGAACCACGGATGATCTTGACCTATCTGATGAGGGCCATCGACAAGTCGAGCGAATTTGGAAAATGGCTTAACATGAAGGAACCAAATTCCCTTGAAAAATTCTACAAGAAAGCAGATGAGTTCATACGCCTGGAAAGCCGTCCTGTACCGGTAAAGGCAGTGTTAGAAAAAGCTGAAGATAACATTGCTGCTCCACGCAAGAGTGAATCTGTAGGACAGAAAAGGGAGAATAACGATGGAAAGAAACAGAAAAATCTGAAGAAGCCTCGTTCCTTCAAACCATCGGAATATACTCCTTTATCAGATACGCCGGAGCGTATATACCTTGCCACTAAAGATTCTGTTGATTATCCTAAACCTCCCGTTCTGAGAACCGGGAAAAAAGCAGTACAAAGCGGAAAGTTTTACCGCTTCCATAATCAACCCGGTCATGATACCGATGAATGCCGCCAATTGAAAATTTTGATTGAAGAATTGATAAGGGAAAACAAGCTGCAGCAATTTATGGAAAAGAATAGCAGCAGTCCCGCTTCGACCAGTTAGGGGCAACGAGCTCCTGCTCATCAACCCAGGACAGGTGAAAAGACTGCAGGGCATGAATCCGGAAGGCCTGTTATCAATGTCATTACGGGAGGACCTCACCCATCAGGCAGGAGCTGGGGTGAGATGGAAAGGTATACCCGAGCTTTGAAATATGTACCGACCGAGGAAGATGTATTCGTCTTGGAAGGTGCTATGCCCCTGAAGCAACAAAGAACTTTCAATGATGATATTGTGTTCAAAGCCAGGGATTCCGCAGGTATTGAGGCTCCTACCTTGAATCCCTTAGTCATCTCGGCTGGTATCGGGCCAGCTATTGTCAGAAGAGTTCTCATTGATTGTGGCGCATCCTGCAATATCCTCTTCAACAAAACATTCGACCAAATGAAGATCCCTATGGCTGATGTGCAAGCTTCATCGCAGAAAATTGCTGGCTTCACTGGGGAGCCAAAACAGCAGATAGGAACCGTTGATTTGTTTGTGGAACTTGGAGAAGGAGAGAGAAAAGTGGTCCGCAAGCAAACTTTTGTGATTGTCGACGAATTTTCTGCTTATAATGCTTTCCTTGGCCGTCCAACTCTCGCAGCATTCAAAGCTGTTCTGGCCCCATGGTGCCTCACCATTAAATTTCCCACAGATAATGGAGTGGGAGTTATAAAAGGGGATCAAAATGTGGGGCGGGAATGTTATCTAACAGAGCTACGAGAAACGAGGAAAAGAGAAATGGGAAAGGATGCGGCAGCCCCAGTCCGCATCAAAGAACCAGCCTTGTACCAATTACAGGGCGGACCCTGCACTGGCGAGCACAGCAGAGCAAGGAAAGAGATGGATCCTAGAAAAGTCAGTGCAGGGGAGAATAGAGTGGTACTAGTGGAAACGACAATACCAGTACCTGTTGACCTAAAGGACCCAAACAAGGTGTTGAATGTGGGTTCACAACTTAATGTGTCAATTCAGAATATCTTAATATCTTTTTTAAAGGCAAATTTGGATGTTTTTGCTTGGAGTCATGCCGATATGTGCGGAATATCCTCAGAAGTTGCAGTACACACTCTAAATATTGATCCAAAATTTACACCTATGAAGCAGAAAAGGAGAACTCAAGGTCCAGAAAGGTCGGCAGCGTTAAAAGAAGAAGTTGATCGGCTCATGGAGAATAATTTTATCAAAGAATCTACCTATCCGAATTGGGTTTCAAATCCAGTGCTGGTTAAGAAAGCCAACGGAAAATGGAGAGTATGCATCGATTTTTCAGATCTAAACAAGGCCTGCCCCAAAGACTGCTTCCCATTACCCAGGATCGATCAACTGGTAGACGGAACAGCGGGACACGAATTGTTATCTTTTATGGATGCCTACTCCGGATATAACCAGATCATGATGCATGAGCCAGATCAGGAGGACACGAGCTTTATCACCGACGTTGGTCTTTACTGCTACAGAGTTATGCCCTTCGGGCTGAAGAATGCAGGGGCAACATACCAAAGGCTTGTTAATGCTATGTTCAAACCACAATTGGGCAAGACTATGGAAGTCTACGTCGATGACATGTTAGTAAAGTCTAAGAAAGCAGTGGATCACATAGAACACTTAGCAGACATGTTCGCAGTCCTCCGAAAATACGGAATGAAGCTCAATCCTTTAAAATGTTCATTTGGAGTGGAATCCGGAAAGTTTTTAGGTTTCATCGTGAGCGCTAGGGGCATTGAGGCTAGTCCAGCTCAAATTACCGCCTTAGAGGAAGTCAAAGCTCCTAGAACAAAGAAGGAATTGCAAATTCTCAATGGAAAAGTCGCCGCCTTGAGTCGGTTCATTTCCAAAGCCACAGATAAATGCATCCCATTCTTTGACGCCCTAAGGAAAGGAAAGAAAAACTTCGATTGGACTCCCGAATGCCAAAAAGCCTTTGATGAATTGATTCGCCATATGGAAACGCCTCCAATACTTTCTAGGCCTGGCGATGGCAAGGATCTTCTTATATACTTGGCAGTATCATCTCATGCTTTAAGTGCAACGCTGATACGAGAAGACAAGAGGATTCAACATCCAGTTTACTATATCAGCAAAAGACTCACTGGGGCAGAGATGAATTACTCTAAGTTGGAAAAACTCGCCTATTGCCTACTAATTGCATCTAGGAAGTTGAGGCAATATTTCCAAGCTCATCCTATCAGAGTCCTCACTGATCAACCTTTAAAGCAAGTCCTGTTTCACCCTGAGACTACGGGCCGTCTTCTAAAGTGGAATATTGAACTCAGTCAATATGATATCACTTATCATCCCCGAAAAGCAATCAACAGACAAGCTTTAGCGGACTTCATCGCAGAATTCACAAATAAGGGTAACAGTGAGGAGGAAACGATCGACGATTCCCCAATCCAATGGAAGTTATATGTCGATGGCGCGAGAAACGACTACTGTTCTGGAGCCGAAGTTGTACTTGAGACCCCTGAAGGTCGATCATTATGCTATGCACTAAGATTGGAATTTCCTTCAACAAACAATGAAGCGGAATACGAAGCCCTTATCGCTGGCTTAAGGATTGCTAAAGAACTAAACATCCGAGCGTTACAGATCTTCAGTGATTCTCAGCTTATTGTATGCCAAGTCAAAAAGGAATTCCAAGCAAAAGGGGGGAATCTGCCCGCCTAATTATCAAAGGCTTGGGAACTCCTGGTGATTTCGATCATTACATGATAAGTCACATTCCTCGAGAGGAAAACATGAAAGCAGATTCTCTCGCAAAGTACTCTAGCACAGGCGAAGCTCAATTTCTGGGGTTAACTCCAGTGGAGGTCCTGTCGACTCCAAGCATTGATGAGATGGATATTGATTGGATCATGAGCGTGTCTCAAGAGCAAGAATCATGGATGACTCCAATAACAGAATATCTTCTCAATGGATCTTTACCGGAAAATTCAAAAGGACGAAAGAAGCTACTGAGGAAAGCCTCTCGCTATATAGTCCAGGATGGCCAGTTATACAGACGGGGATTCTCAATGCCGTTACTTCGATGTGTATCCAGGGAAGAGTCCAAAACAATCCTAGCTGAGGTGCATGGGGGAGAATGTGGTGATCATTTAGGTGGTCAAACTTTAGCGAAAAAGATTCTCCGATACGGATATTTTTAGCCAGAAATTAATCGAGATGCAGCAGACTATTCCCGAAAATGTGACAGATGCCAGAGATTCGCCAAAATTCCTAGAGCTCCTTCCACTGAACTCACACAGATGGTCAGTCCATGGCCGTTTGCAATATGGGGGATAAACCTTGTAGGACCGTTACCAACTGCCAAATCTGGAATTAAGTATGCCATTGTTGCTGTAGATTATTTTACTAAGTGGGCAGAAGCTGAACCACTGGCTACTATCACCTCAAAAAAGATGATAAGTTTTGTGACTAAAAGTATCATTTACAGATACGGTGTGCCTCAAAAAAATAATTACAGACAATGGTACTCAGTTCGAAAGTGAAGAATTCCAAGATTTTTGCAAACGATTCAAAATCCGAAAAAGCTTCTCAGCAGTAGCCCATCCGCAGGCAAACGGGCAAGTGGAAGCAGTAAATAAAATTATCAAGTTAACCATCAAGAAGCAACTTGAAAGAGCAAAAGGTGGTTGGGTCGATAAGCTACCGCTAGCACTATGGGCATACAGAACTACCCACAAAACTGCGACTGGGCATACTCCGTTTTCATTGGCATACGGATCAGAGGCAATGATTCCGGTAGAAATAGAGGTCCCTTCACATAGAAGAATCCATTTCAATCAAGCGGAGAATGAGAAACTACAGCTTGAGGCACTAGATCTCCTTGATGAAAAAAGAGAAGAGGCTGAGCTCAGAATCGCATTTCATCAGCAAAGGATAGCCAGACATTTCAATTCCAAAGTTTGCCAACGCAGCTTTGAAATTGGAGATCTAGTCCTAAAGAGAATTATGACAGCGACAGGTGTGTTTGGGCCAAATTGGGAAGGACCATATGTCATAGGTCAAAAGCTTCTGGACGGCACATTCAAACTCACTACTGTCGAAGGAGATCAAATTCCAAGAGCTTGGAACAGCAATCACTTGCGTCCATACTTTACTTGATAGCTTTGTTGAAATATTGTAAAAAGAATTATGAATGTATGATTCCTGTAATTGAAAGCGATTGTAAAACCGATGCAAGTGAATAATGAAAGACTATAAAGTGGATGTAGGCCCAAATTCTTGGCCGAACCACTATAAATCTTGTGTTCCTTATTATTATTACATGTTTTCTTTATTTTCGATATGAAAAGTACATTGAATGTATTACTGAAATGTCGATTTAAATTTTTGCAGGCAACGAAAACAAAACTTGCACATTACAAGACCAAGTGATTCTTGTTATCATTCAACAAACAAATTCCAAGTCGCAAAATTCCCGAGCTTAAATCCTAGATAAGAAGTGCTTCAATTGAACGGCAATGATTTCGCCGAAAACGGGCTTTAGCTAATAAATTGAGAAGTTTGAACAAACAAACATCCAATTAAGAAGCTTATGTCCGTTCTCGTGAACTGGCCTAGCAATGAAGTACACTTCTTTGGAATAAACAAGCTACTTGTAAGAGAAGGGAGTGCAAGCTTGAAAAAAAATAAAAAAAAAATAGAGGATCACTGAAAAGGCGTAAGCAAGTGGACAAGGAACAACTAAAGTCCTCTTTGGAAGCACAACTCTTCGGAGGATAAAGACCTCTAACGAAGCATATGCCGTAAAAAAGAAAGTTCTCTACTCAACCAAAAAAGATTGGAGGAGTCATGACCCTCCAACCATGAGAGAGTAATTTCCAGGCAATCTTCGGAGGCCCATTTCACCAGGAGTTGAAGTGTTACAACCGCTTTTCGGAATTTCACTTCACTAGAGTTGAAATGTAAAACAAAATAAAAGCCCTCTTCGGAGGCCCATTTCACCAAGAGTTGAAGTTTTACAACCGCTCTTCGGAATTTCACTTCACCAGAGTTGAAATGTAAAACAAAATAAAAGCCCTCTTCGGAGGCCCATTTCACCAGGAGTTGAAGTGTTACAACCGCTCTTCGGAATTTCACTTCACCAGAGTTGAAATGTAAAACAAAATAAAAGCCCTCTTCGGAGGCCCATTTCACCAGGAGTTGAAGTGTTACAACCGCTCTTCGGAGTTTCACTTCACCAGAGTTGAAATGTAAAACAAAATAAAAGCCCTCTTCGGAGGCCCATTTCACCAGGAGTTGAAGTGTTACAACCGCTCTTCGGAGTTTCACTTCACCAGAGTTGAAATGCAAAACAAAATAAAGACCTCCTCCCGAAAACACAATCAAGAAGAAAGACCTCTTCGGAAGCCCACGTTTCACCGAGATTGAAATAAAACTTCCAAGTGTTGAAACGTGAAAAGGCTTTCTTCAAAGGCACAACTCTTTGGAGGTACATGTTTCACCAAGATTGAAATAAAACTTCCAAGTGTTGAAAAGTGAAAAAATCCCTCCTCAGAGGTATAACTTTCTATGTTTCTAAAAAAAAATCCTCATTAAAAGCACACTTTAACTTTCAAAGGAAGAGTGATTTACCTATTCTGGAAAATAATCTTCCTCAAAAAAAAAAAAAAAGTTAAAGTATCCTTCAGAGGCCCGCTTTACCTCATAGAAGAATTCACTTGGTAAAGTGTGTACATAAGCAAAAGAAAAAAGTGATTTCTTCGAAGGACAAAGCGTAAAAAGTTATATGAAGGGAGTTGTACTCTACGAAAAATTTCTTCAAGAATGAAATAATTATTTTTCAGAAAATAAGAGTGCAAGTCCCCTCGAAGTATAAAATATTGCAGCAAGCTTATGGTATGGGGGCAACATGGTATAGTTATATACAGTATGGTATAGCCACATCGGCGAAAGTAATGCTCAAACAACATGCCATAAGCCCGCTGCAATATCATATAAATAAACTTGTGCAAAAATGAATAATAAATGCATTCTCAAATTCAAACAGGAGTCTGTACAAATAAAGGATCATTTTATTCAATTGTATTGCAGATACAAGTTTCAAAATAAAAAGCAGGGGCCGGTACCCGCACAATTCTCGACCAGTACATGCAAAAGACAAGGAACTAAAAGCTGGAATCTTCATTTCTTCTTGCCACCTTTGGACCCTTTACCCGGCCGAATGGTTAGCTTTTCAGGTCGGTCTGTAGGCATAAGGGAAGAAGGGGAGGGAGGTGCAACTGGTGCAACTTCCGGTTCCTCTTCAGTAGCAATGATTTTCTTCCCCCTCCTCTTCGATGTTCCGTGCTTCTTTCTCCTCTTCGAAGAAGACTCACTCCCTGGAGTAACAAGAGCAGACAAAATTATGTCATCAAAAGGAGTCCGCTCCGGAGATATCTCACCTCCCTCAAGTCCCTCGTCTTTCTGCTCTTGCGAAGCGATAGGGTCATCTAAGCCATGAAGAGCCTCTATTTTCTCCTCTTGTGACCCGGGTCGTGAAGCAGAAGGAGGAGCCACCTGAAGAGACGGAGGAGGGATAACCGGAGGAGGCGAAGTTTGCACAGCACTTGGTGTTTTAACTGCAGAAGAAGAGAAATTAAAAATATTAGTATCTCCCCAAAAGAAGGGAGATATGGGTTCGTCATGATTCAAGAAGTAATCGAGAAGCTCATCAAACTTTTGAGGAGCAAGCAGGCAATCCACCTGAATCGGACCAATGTCAAAATTACCTGAAGATATTTGCTTCGTTAGTTCAATCTCATAATTTTGAGCTCCAATATCCTCCAAAGCCTCATCATCAGTAGGGGTAATTACCCCGGTTCTTGTAGGAGGTGGGGAATGAGCACTGGAACCTGTGATGTCAACTCCAGGAGAAACTAAAGGACGTTTAGAGGTAGTAGGTGGTAATTCTTTTTCAGAACGTTCCTCTTCCGCCATCCCAGTCCGCACTCTGGCGAGTTGCTCTTTTCCCTTCGCAAGAGCAGCGCGAGTTTCCTCATCTAGGTAGCGCGCCTCAAGCTCTTCCTCGGTATACCCGGCGCCTTTGAACATGTCGAGAGCAGCTTCCCACACTTCAGCCAAGGTGATTTCGTATTTAGGACCAAGAAAAGAGAGACTGCCATGCCCTAAGACGCTGTGCAAGTAAAAGTCGAATAGATTTGAACTGACGTTGGCTTCCATGGTTTGAATAGATTCTTCAGCTGCGATTTTACCAGCCATGGCCTCATCTCGTTCTTTTTCAGTTTTAGCAAGTTGAGCTTTTAACGCTTCAATCTCCATGTCATGGGCGCTCATTTTACTCCGCAACTGAGCGACATCAGTGCGGTAATTCTTTACAACCTCTTCTAGCCTCTCAACTTTAGCTTCGGCATCTCTTTGGCCAGCATGTGCATCCCGCACTTGTTTTTGTAGCACCTCTTCTCTGTGAGTGTAAGTGTTAGAAGAGGTGGTAAGATCGTCTTTAAGCTGCTTGACTTCAGCTTCAAGTTTCTCGTTATACTCGGTTATGTTTTTCATCTCGATGTTGTGCTGGTCAAGAATCTTCTGCCATTCCGACTTATTGTTCTCCATAGTTAGCATCGCCTCGATATTGGCCCGATTGACCCTTTGGAGTTCATCAACAAGCTTTTGCCATCCAGACATTCTTTCAATATAAAGTCTGACGGCATCAAGATTTTGGTACATAGCTTCTTTATCAATGGGAACCAAAATCAAGATCGAAGCGAACCCCCTTTAAGCACCAATTCGGGAATCGGCTCTGTAGGGTCGGTGGGCCCCTTTCAACACGATATGAAGGCCTATTAAGAAGTGTTTGAATAGCGCTTCCTTCAAGAGCAAGGGATTTGGAAGGAATGTCGATAGAGATGGGAGCGTCAAACTTTTCAGATATTGCAGATGCGTGCTTCTCACTAGGTTTGGCCCGCTTGCTCGGGTCCTAAACAATGTGGCTCTTCCCCCGACCATCATGTGTTTTACGTTTGTGAGAGTCATCGCCTCTTGAAGAAGACTCATGTCGCACATCTATCCTCTCATGACGCTCTTCATATTCTCTCCTCTCTCTAGCTTTTCGAGCAGCTCTCTGCTCATCGGTTTCTCTGGGACCAGTAAGGTAGCGTCTATAATCATAGTTGCTACGCCCTCCATAGCGCTGAAAGTCTTTATAGTAAGAGCCGCTGCCGCTACGCCCCATTGAAGGATCTGAAAGGCAAAAAGACAAGTCTTAAAAGCCTTTAGAGAAAAGAAGTCAAATACAAACAAGTGCTGAAAAATCCTAAGTGTTGTGTAATGTGTAAACTACACGCATCAAGCTACAGACCACTCTGTGGAGTAGAGGTGGTGATAACTTGAGTAGGAGGAGTTGGCATTTGTTGTAGAGAAGATGTCGCCTCGATTACAGAAGAGATAGTTTTGATAAACATCATCTTTAAAAAGTTCTTGTGAAGTCACAATTAGGTCGCTCAACCCCTCAAAAACATCATCACCATCATGCTTTTTGGGACTTGCTTTCTCAACTCCTTCGTCAGCAGATCTCCCGGAAGATCGTGGAGGTTCATCCTCTTCGATAACTGGGGCAAGTGTCAAATTGCTAGACGGCCCCGCAACATCAGTGAGAGTGGGGTACTTCACCAGTAAAGTTTCAGTGGAGGGATCTTTTGGCATAAGCTTTTCAGCCTCCGCTGGAGAATCGGGAACTTCACAAAGCTGAGTGGAACGAGAAGGGTGAAAGAGTCCAAACTGATGAAGGAATTCGTCATTCAACAGAAATTTTATGTCTCGCTCTTCAATTGAGATAGCCATGAGCCTCTCTAAAATTGGCTTGTGGCTGGGATCTTTAGATGAAGGGGGGAGCACTGAAATGGAAAAACAAAGTTAGCACTTGATAGTTCAGAATTCGCAAAACTCAAAGAATAGAAGAAGTAGAGATAGACGATCTCACTTCCATCCCTCCACACAGCATAGAACCCCGGGGGGCATCGAACAAAGAAGAACTGGGTCAGGAACCCATGAGCAGTGTCGGGAAGGCCAACGATTAATTTGCGGTTTCGGGCACTTCTCACAACGGTAGTGGAAGGATGATCTTTGGTCCGGGTAAAGGAGCATAAGTAACAGATTTCGTCAAAGTCCGGAAGTCGATTAAACGTTCTCCCAAATAACACGCACAACCCCATTAGGATGGCATAGCCATTGGGGTGTAGCTGGGATGGAGAAATGGCCAGTCGACAAAGAAGATGCTCGAGAAAGTTGTTGAAAGGAGGGATGGCCTCGTTCAGGCACATTTGTCGATTAACTGTCACAAAGCCGGGAGGTGCTACGTCGGCAGTATTACTTCTTTCGGGAAGAATAGCATCTAATTCAGCAATGCCGAACAGACCACACAACTGGCGAAAAACTTTGTATGATAGTATGGTAGGGGCTCTTTCGGGAGGATTAACTAGTGGAGCCGGAAGGACAGTTGCCTCTCCAGTCTGAACTGTTGCATCTTCTTCCTGAGAAGTCATTCTACACAAGCAACTGGATATTCAAATATGAAGGTGCACGTTTCCTAAAAGTGTGAAGTGTCGTGCAAAACTAATAAAAATAACAAGTAAATATAACTGGAATTAAACTGGTCGACGATTGATCGAGTACGGTAATTTCAGAATTTGTTAATTTAAAGTTCAAGCATAATATTAGTGCAGGCTGGTCAGTTTCAATTGACTATTTCAGTGTTGCTTTAATATTCTACTTGAAATCGATAGCACTTCGTTCACACAATTTATTTAAGTTAATTATCTGTTGTTAACTAATCTGTCATTTGATGTGGGCGGTCGATGGCAGTATATTCGTCCCAATTTTCTGTAAATGTTGTATTGAACAGATTGTTAGCCTGCAAGTCAAAGTAACCTGTGAATGAATGCAATAAAATTCAACAGTTCAAAGTTTATGCAATGGTTCAAAGTTCGAACAGAATTCATACAAGTCCTAACTCGTCAACGGCTCAAAAAATTTTCCTACGGGTTAAGATAAATCGTTGGTTCTCTGGCTAGCTCGTCCATGACCTAAGGATTGGGAAGCAAGTTAGGTCAGGTCACTTCAATTTTGAGTCGTTGATGTTTTGAGTCGGCAGTGCCCTGAGTCGTAAGTTGTGGAAAAAGGGAAAAGCTCTAGTTCAAAGTAGTAAGAAAATCTCTAAGTCCTATCTTTGCCACGACTTAAGGCTTAAGTCATGAAGCATGTTGGGTAGGATCATGGTTAAGTCGCAAAGGTTGCTGGATCATACAAAAATGGCCGAGTCATACCTAAGGCAATATTCAACTCTATTTGGCCAACTCACCACCTAACTCCTAACCAGTTTACTTTCTAACTTTTAACCCAATAAACTCTCAATCAACAACCCTCGTCTTATCACGCCACTAAATCGCCTCAAGACGCAAATCATCAGATCAGACAACCTTAAATCAATTGATGGTTAGAGTGACCAAACTTGCAAGGCTCAAGGGAGTAAATTGGAGGTAAGGACGGGGAGCATAGGTTAATGATGATCGACAATCAGAAGGGAAGCAAGATTGCTTACGTAGTGTGATGTCAGAGATGATCGGAGGAGAATCAAGTTGGAATCGCCTGTGAGAACTTGGAGATGCGTTAATGGCGGATGCGGTTTAAAGGATAGGTAATGAGAAGTGGGAGATAGGAGGAACGAATCAAGCGTTTTATATCTGGAAGAGCTGGAACTCGAATCGGCACACCCGGGTTATGATGAGTCGAAGCACACGACTTACGACTTAAGCGTGTGCTTCGAAGGGCAAATGTTAACCCCGTTCCAGCCTACGAGTTAAGAGGCTCACGAGTTAAAGGAGTCAACGAGTTAAGGCCCGGGATGGGCCACGACTTAAGGTGCTTAACGTTTCAGGAAGGATCTACGACTCAGGAAGCCTCACGACTCAACAAGTCACCGACTCAACAAGTTAACGACCTAAAGCTCAAAGCGACTTAAAGGGTTACGACTCAACGACCCAAGGAGAGATTGTACGACTTAAGGAACCTTACGAGTTAAGGAACCTTACGACTTAAGGAATCTTACGGGTTAAGGAAGGCTTGCGAGTTAAGACATTAACGACCTGAGGAATGTCACGACTTATGGAGGTCTACGACTTAAGAGGAATGCGACATAAAGGTGATACGACCTAAGTCTTCAGAGACAAGTTCAATACCATGCTATAATGAGATAACTCGTTGACGACATACGACTTATGATGAGTCGTGTACGACTCATACTAACATCAAGGAAAGTTGCACTGGTTAACTCGTGAATGGCTCAGGACTTCTGTTATTCATTTGAATGGGAGCATAGCTTTGGACCAAGCCGTGAGCTAACCCAGTAGGTCGGCCGCGTGTTAACATGAGACGACTCACCATGACTCGTCCACGACCTAAAGTCACAAGTCGCAGCCCGCTATCATGATACTTATATCAAAGAGGAATGACTCGTATACGACTTAAGACTTGTGCTATATTCAGAGGATTGAAGGCGCTCTGGTACGAAGATGGGGTTCAACCTGTTGAGTCGTCCACGACCCAACCTGACTCGGCTATGAGTTAACGATGAGTCGGGTACGACCCACGACTCAAGGCCGAAAACTCCTATAAATACATGACCACTTCCAACATTTGGGAGGACTTTTTGGCTCATTCATTTGAAGTTTAGGCTACTTGTTCTAAGTCACTTGTAACTCGTAGTGTGTTGTAATCAAAGTGTAATTGCATCGACTTGTAATCAAATCGTCAATAAAGATATTCAAAGTGGACGTAGGCTCTCTCTTAAGCCGAACCACTATAAGATTGCTGTTGTTTACTGCTTTTTCGCTATTATCTGCTTATAATCTGTTCCCGAGCTATCGGGCGGTGCTTTCACAATTACACTTCATACACCGGGGTGTTAGCGCTCAAATTTTAGCGTTAATAGGGGTCTGATGTGAGTAAATGGTTTAAAATTGCTTAACTTTAGAAAATCCTTTGAAAGAAAGGTATCACGTAAGACTTCCCACACATAAACATGAAAGTTTTTACCTTACGCTAACCAAAACATTTGATAGGAAATCCGGTGATATTATTTTAGTGTCTAGGGTTTTCAAGTAAATAGAAAATAGTCGAAATTGTTACATTCATTAAATTCCAGCTACTAGCCACAAAAGTGGGTAATACAATCAAAACCGTAGGGTCTCGTAGGAAGAATGGGTTTCCATCAATGGCAGGGCAACTGGGGCACCGCCCGTCACAGTACTTGGCCTAGATCACCGTACCGAGGAGCCACCCTAACTCCCCTGCAATAAAAGGCCGGCACCATTCCTTACTGAATAGTCCGAACAAGACAACCCCGTAGTTGGCTGCAGATCCAACTGCCCGCATAGCCGAATAAAAGGGACTTCTAGACAGGGGGTAGATCTCGTTCTACTTGGGCATGAACCACTTAACCTTGCAGCACCTCCCCTGTTTTAGCCATTCTCGGTTGATGAGGCTTGAGGCTACGATTACAATTATAGGGCACATTTATCCTAGAATGCTCATCGTCCACCTGATGATGTTCTGAAAGCATTCAATCCATACAAAAGTCCGTTCCGAGTTCGAACGGAACCGAAGGCACTATCTCGTTACACTCATTTTGGAATCACCCTCGGAGTTAACGACAATAGCCCTTGCACTCTGAATCTTCATCTCGAAACTGAAAGTACTACCTTCGTTAAACTCATTCTGGAATCACCCTCGGAGTTATAACGATACATAGTTCTCACACTTCGAGTCTTCACTTCACTTCACTTGGATTTACGACCCAATCGTTAATTTGGATCGATGTGGTTTTCGGATATAAAACCCGATCCTGGTCTCACCGAATCCAAAACGCCATTTTAATGTCCAAGTTATACTTAAGGGTTTAAACAGTAGATATTCAGAATATCACTTACATAAATGAATGATTCATAACACACAGATAGATAATCCACTATTATCAAATTTATCCACACATATCACGAAGCAGCATATATATCACATCTCAGATATATCACATTCATATCATTACACATCAACTAATGACATCCAATATCATCCAATATCATTAACTCATCCAATGATATTTATCATCCAATCATTAATCATCCATAAACAAGTTTGGACCACTCTTAATAAATTAATAATCCTTAAGTAAATTAATTCCTTACTTAATAACTTGGATTATCGTCAATCCAACTTACTTATTCATTAATTAATTACAAATTAATTAACTAAACATCGCTTAATTATCCACTTTAATTGATCTCCCTTGATTAATTATCTCTTAATTACTTTAAGTAATTATTCCTTAATTACAATTTTAATTAATCATCTTGATTAATTACTTCTTAATTATACCATGAAATTATCTCTTAATTACTCTTTTAAATTAATCATACTTGATAAATTATTCTTTAATTACCCTGATAATTATTTCTTAATTACTCTTTTTAATTAATCACACCTGATTAATCACTTTTTAATTAATCATACTTGATTAGCTATTTTTTTAATTAAACACACTTGATTAATTAATTTTTAATTACATTTGGTAATCAGAACTTAATTATAGATTAATTATCCTCTAATTATTAATAACTAATTAATTATTTTGACTAATACTCATTTCCATTAATCAATCCTTTCTAATTAATTATTTTAACAAGTAATTAATCACTTTATTAATTACTCTAAATCCTTTCATTAATTAATTATTCTTCTATTAATTATTTAATTAATTTTAATCTTTAATTAATTATATTAATTAATTCTTTAATTAATAACATAAGTGACTAATCCTTAATCACTTCCACCTAATTACTTTCATAAAGTAATTAACCTCTAATTATTTTGTTAAATAATTTCTTTTTACTTAATTACCTCCAGTAATTAATTACTTCACCAAGTAATTACACTTAATCAATTTAAATCACAAGTGATTTTCTTTAATTAATCACTAATTACTTTCTTAATCAATTAATTAACTAATCATTTAAGTTTAATTAAATAATTCTTTAACTTCTTATATTAAAAAGATCCTTAATTAAGAAAATCATTATCTTAATTAAATTATTTATATTAACCAATAACTCTTTGATTATTAATAATAATTGAATTATATTAATTATCTTCATATATTTGTTTATCTTTAATTAACCAAACTCTTAATTACTCAAGATAAATCTTTATTATAATTGATTACTATGTCTTAATCTTTAATTTTAATTTAAAATATAACATTTTAGAAATCTATTATAATTAAAACAATTTAAACATTTAAATTAAACTTTTAGATTTTTAAAACTACCCGATGTTATTTAATAAAATTCAATACAAACCTCATTTTTGAAAACCCACTTATTTTATTTTAAAAACTTTTATATTTCAATACATATATATAACTTATTTAAAACTTAACTTTGAAACAAATTAGTTTTATAGGTAAAAACTCGTTATACTTTGTTTTAAAACTTGAATCGTTTACAAATCAATTTCCTTGTTACAATTTTTTTTAAAAAAAAACGTTAGGTGTTAAATTCTTAAAGCCTGAACAACACAAATCTGCACAACACAGCATACTCAAGCAAAACATCCAACTGCTTATACGAAACTCGAGCAATCTACTCCTTCTCCTGCTTTGAGTAAAACTCAAATTTCCCTGAACATAAACGCAAGCACGCTCCCCTGAAACCTGATGCAAAACTCGAGACACTCCACCACACTCCTGCTTCGAGAAAAACTCGAGCATATTCGACAAAAACCCGAGCCACTCGACCCTTTCCCAAAACCAAACTTCAGATGCACGAAACCGTGCATATCCACGTGCACAGCGCCGCCGAGCGTCAATGAACTTCGCTCTTGCCTCCGTCAAGTCGACTTCAACCACGACGACTCTAACGATCATCTAACTTCCTCGATTCATTCAAGAATCGAATTCGACCCTCTAAATCCATCATCTAGAAACAAACTTCGCCAGAAATTCGACCACCACGGCAACCCCAGCCTCGAGAAACCCCGCCACCTTAACCGTAGCTCCCTCACGTCTCCCTGCACCTATCGCAACCCTCGTGATCACCACCGAATCGCTCTCAATGCCGAAAAAGCCACAGCACAAGCGTCACCAAAAATGGGTAATAAAACCTTACATTGCCTTCGCAAGACCACATCGGCCATCTAAAAATCCGAATACTAATTTTCTGATGAACTCCTACTTCCCCTCGACCTTCATGCTCAACCACGTCATCAAGTTCACCGTCGATCGCCGTAATTTGGCCAATTTGTCCAAAATAGACAACCCGAGAATTCACACCAATTACCCAACTAAAAATCATGATACAACCATTAAAATTCATGGTTTCGCGTCACGAATTCAATTATGTAATTAAACCTTAAAATTGAATTGATTAAATTTTGACCCAAACTAAGATTTCACTGTAAATTTAACAATTTCCAGGCAATATGTAATGTAATTACCTGCAATGATTTTTAATAGTGTTATTACATGATTCCAAACAACTTTCCTTTGCAAATCACAAGCTAATTTGAATTCAAAATTGAATTATTGAATTTATTAAGAAATTGGTGTATGTTATTATCATACAGAGACTATTTTAACAACACAGGCATTCAAATATTCATCATTCAAACATGCATCCAATATAATTCAAGTATTTCAGATATCATCATGATATTCATTCACAAGAACAAGTTGAAATCCAGAATTTAAAACTGTTTTTAAAATTCGTACAGTATAGTCTTCATTCTTGCAAGGTTAAATCCTGCATATACATATATATCTAAACTTATAATGTCGGTACTTATATTTTATAATCTATTCTAAGGTTGTTGTCATCAAAACCATCATCTTACGGACTAACATCATCCGCTATATAATGCGGGAATATCAATCACTCCAATATATATATATATATATATATATATATATATATATATATATACACACACACACACACTACTATATATAAACAACTTTCAACAGATAATTATTTAATTCATCCATGCACATCCAATGATTTAAATTTAGCAATTAGATTTAATCTATGGCATCCAAATGAGTGAGAAAATCTCACCTTTGCTTTTATTTGCAATCCACTTCAATCTTGCCTCAGTCTCTTCACGATTTGAGACCTTGTATAACATTATATGATTTATTAATATTTGAATTAATCGACAATAAATCACCGTTTGATAGATTTAATTTTGACTAATGATTTAACTTCAACAAATGATTAAATTTTAAACTAATTTCCCTTTTAAAGATCTTTTAGTAGCTAAGATTAATTAAATAAATTTATGGAACAAATTCATCACTTTAATATCTTGTTTAAGAAAAGCAAACTAGTAAATTAAAATTTGTATATGTATATTTATCTTATCTCTACTTTTTTTTGAAACACATGCACTTAACAAAAATAATCTTTAAAAACCTAAGTTTTATACAAACCCCTAGATTTTCCCAAATCTAAAATAATATATGTTTTTCCTATATATCCTTAATGTATATATTTATATTACATCTTTTCTGTAAAAATAAGACAGAATTCCCTTTACTGTAAAACCTTATTTTCTTCTTTTTGTTTTTTTTTCAAAATCAAAACCTTAGCTTACTGTAAAAATGTAAAAAAAATATTTTTTTTCTTTTTACATCTTACTGTAAATAAGTGTTTCCTGCATATTCGTATACTTATATATAAATTTAAAAACCATATACTTTACTGCAGTTTTTCCCAGCATATATAATTTCCAGTTTGTATATATATTTAAATTAAATTAAAAACCCTAAAACTGGTATATACCTCACTGTAAAAATCTTAATTTTCATATATAAACAGAGATATACCTCACTAGATCGAGCTCGAAATCGAACGAAACCCAGATACCTCCTCGCCTTCGGCCCAAGTTGCCGCTGCGCGACCATCCTCAATCAGTCAAGGCTTCATCGACGACTTTGGCCTCCACTGTCCCTTGCATTGCTCACCCGAACCCCCTTGCCGAGTACGCAACTTCCTCCTAGGCTGTAGCCATCATAGCTTTTTCCCCTCGAGAACCCAACCGCAAGCCCTGTCCGTCGCCCTGACGTCGCTGCTTCTCCCTTGTCCTCACTGGCCGCCACCAAGACGTCGCGCTAGCCTCGATGACTCCTTTAGTTCGCGTGCCACCCAAACGAAGACGAACATCCACGTGGAAAGGAATGTCGCGGCCTTCGATTAATTGCTCTTGAAATCGATTTCGGGTATCGAGAGAAGCTGCGTACAAAAGGAATATGCGATTGAATATTTTTTTCGATGCTCGATTTCCAATCGAAGACAGAAGAGGGGAAATATGAGTTTTGATTTCGTTCGAACGAAAATTTTGAAGTGGGACGCCATTATTTTTTTCGTGATCGAACTGGAGAGAAATATAGGTGGATTCATGATTTAAAAACTAGGATTGGGGCTTGCTTTAGAAGACAAGCGATTTTAAAAAGATTTTTGAACTGAGGGAAAAGATGGACGTGATTTTTGGCGTGTTAGAAGTCAACTACAGTAGCCCTGAAATGACGGGGGAAAAGTTTTAATAGTGAAAGAAAGTATGCTGAGGGGAAAACAGATTTGGAAGTTGAAATATGTAATTTAAATTTCTAAATTTTAAATTTGCCTCGAAAACACAACTCAAAATCTAGAATCCCTATCGAGACATGCCGTCAGGCGTCTATAATGTTATACACCAATTTCGAACTCAATGGAAAAGGTTTCGTGTCCTAATTCGATCGTATAGAGAAGATAGCTTTTGGATCGACTATTAAAATTAATTCAATTAATTATTTTCTAGGCGTTCATATCCCGTACGATCACACGATAACTCCGAAAGCTATGAAAATTGAAATTCGATAATAATTCAATATTACGGATCCAATGAAACTTGTTTCGTTGAATTCCGAGACTGTGCCTCGGAAGGCTATTTTTTTTAAAATATCAATTTAAACGATATTTTTAAAATTGAACAAAACACTGTTAAATTCAATTTTAACCCATCTATTATCTTTAGTATTATCAATAAAAAAATTATAAGCCGTTGAAATATTTTTAACAAACTTATAACTCCAGATTTTATATTTTACCCAATAACCAACTACTACTTTAATAATTAAGTTTTCAATAGATTGTAATATTTAAATTCTAAATCCTTTTTATTAAATAAAACCAAACCTTTCATATTAAAAATCAATTCATAGTTCAAATCAAATATTTAAATCCATTTTAAATATCCCAAATTAACCGTTTAAAAATTCGGGTCGTTACAGAAGCAGAAAGGTACGATAGACGTCTGTGATGGTTCCATAGATGTTTGTGGCTGTAAAGAAAACAAATAGAGATATTCGACAAACGTCTATGAGGTTTCCACAGACTTCTGTGGCTACAGAAAAAAATTCCCGTCACTTTTGGACAGACATCTATGGTATATTCACATACGTTTGGGGTACGCATTTTCTGACATACTGGAAAATTTTAAATATTGGTACAATAAAATAATATACATACCAATTCATTGTATAAACAAATTCCTAGATCTTGTCTTAATTTAAAAAAAAATTAGTCCACTTAACAGTTTTTAAAAATATTAGCTATTTAATTTTTGCTATTAACAAATTCAAGAGTTATTATTTCGTTTTCAATATTATATCTCAGAAAATGGTGACGAATATCGATATGTTTTGTTCGTGAATGATTAGTTGGATTTTTAGATAAATTTATAGCACTAGTATCGTTGCAATATACTGGATATTTGTTTATTATTTTTCCATAGTCTTTGAGTGTTTGTTACATATATATTTCTTGAGTGCAGGCTAAGGTAGCATAAATATATTCAGCTTCACACGTTGAAAGAGAAACATAATTTTTCTTTTTACTAAACCACAAAACTAACGATTGACCAATAAAGTGACGTGTGCCACTTGTACATTTTCTATCCGATTTACATCCACCAAAATCCAAATCAACTGTAAGATACGAGTTCTAACATGCTTCCTTTGGCTAAAATAGACCATAATCGTTAGTGTTGGTTAAGTATCGTAAAATCTATTTAACTGCCTGATGAGGTAATTCCTTAGGTTATGCTGGAAATCTTGCACATAAACAAACACTCATCATAATATCTGGCCTACTAATTGTTAAGTGTAGTAAAGATCCTATCATGCTTCGATATAGTTTTTGATCGAACTCTTTCACATGTTTATCTTGTTTAGATGATTAGTTGTACTCATTGGAGTGGGTTTACTTGATGTATTATCATTCCAAAATATTTTAGTAATTCTTTACAGTATTTTTCTTGATTTATAAAAATTCCATTATTTAATTATTTTATTTGTAATCCTAAAACGAAATTTAATTCACCCGTATGAGAAATTTCAAATTCGTCTGTCATTATTGTAGAAAATTCATTACATAAATTTTTGTTAGCAGATCCAAATGCAATATCATCAACATAAATTTGAACAATTAATATATCCTTATGTTATCTTTTAATAAATAATGTTGTATCTATTTTACCAATTTAAAAGCCAAAGTTTATTAAATGTGATTTTAATCGATCACACCAAGCTCGAGGAGCTTGTTTTAAACCATATAATGCCTTTTTAAGTTCAAAACATGATCTGGTTGTTCAAAATAAACATTTTCATTTATAAAACCGCTCAAGAAAGCACTTTAACATCCATTTGAAATAGCTTAAAGCTATGATGACACGCAAAAGCAAGTAATATTTGTATGGCTTCAAGACGTGCCACAGGTGCAAAGTCTCTTCATAATCAATTCCTTCTTAATGATTGTATCGTTGTGCCACTAATCTTGCTTTATTATGTATAATACTTCCATTTTCATCTGCTTTTTTTTAAAACCTATTTTGTTTCAATTACCGATTGATCGATTGGCCTTGGTACTAGTTCCCAGACATTATTTCGTTCAAATTGATTAAGTTCTTTTTGCATTGCTAAAATTTGGAAATCATCATTTGATGCTTCCTTGTAATTTGTTGGTTCAAAATTAGACATATACATTACTCATTTGATTTTTTTATCTTTTAGTCAAAACTTTGTTATCTAGATTTTCAATTATGTTATCAATAGGATAATCTTTTAAAATTCGGGGTAATGATTTCAAATCACTGTTATTTTGATTATCATTATTATTTTCAATCATAATTTCAATGGCTTTATTTTTATTAGTGTCAAAATTTTCTTCGTCGTTTTTATTTATATTTTTGAAGTTTTCATCAAAACAAGACATGAAGACTTTCCTCTATAACATTTGTTCGTTTGTTGAGAACTCTGTATGCTTTATTTTGATTGGAATATCCAACAAAAATACCTTCATCGGCTTTTGAATCGAATTTACCAAGATTATCTTTTGTATTCAACATAAAGCATTTTGATCCAAATATTTGAAAATAGGACACTTTTGGTTTCTTCTTGTAGAACATTTCATAACATGCATTTTTAGTCATAGGTCTAAGGGTTACACGATTTAATACATAACATGCAGTAGCAACTGCTTCGCCTAAAAAAATTTGGTAAGCCACTGCCATTTAGGAGAGTTCGAGCGCATTCTTGCAAGGTGCGATTTTTTCTTTCAACTACTTCATTTTGTCATGGTGTTCATGAAAATGAAAAACTATGGCTAATTCCCTTTTTTATTACAAAAGTTTGTAAATAATTCATTTCTAATTCTCTACCGTGATCAATTCTTATATTTTTTATTTTTAAATCCACTTGAGTCTTAATTCTTTTAGCAAAAAATTTAAATATTTCGAACGTATCACTTTTATCTGTCAAAAATAGCATCCAAGAATTGTCTACAATTACAAAAACATATTCATTTTGATTTATCAAACGTATATATGTTGGACCAAATAAGTCCAAATGAAGTAATTCAAGGGGTTGTTTAGTATAGATTTCCTTTAGACATAAACGAACTTTTCATTAGTTTTCCAAGTTGACATGCATCATATAGATTTTTAACTTTGAAATTTATTTTGGTTTATCCTCTTACCAAATTATTTTTAGCTAATTTGTTTACATATTTGAAATTTATGTGACAAATTTTTTTATATCATATCCATGGATCATATGATTTGTAGTTAAGCATAAATCATTATTATGATTAATATTCATGTTTAGAATATAAATATTTCGATTTCTTGCTCCTTTAAAAATTAAAGTTTATTTTGATCAAATATACTACTACATTTATCATTTTCAAAATCGATTTTAAATCCCTTATCACATAATTGGCTTATACTAAGTAAATAATGTTTTAAGTTTTTAATTAATAATATATTTGAAATAATAGAAGTAGATATACTAAAATTGATGATGTTTCTGATCCCAATAGCATATCCTTTGGAATTATCTCCAAAAGTGACCGTGCCACCGTCCATATAATTTATGATTGATAGCATGCGTGTATTTCTCATCATATGTTTGGATCATCCGCTATCGTGTATCCATTTCTTCTTATTATTAATTTTGTTTTTGGGTAGCTGCAAAATAAATAAGAAGCCTTAATTGGTACCCACTTTGTTAGTAGGAGAAGGTAGCCATACCCATGAAGGTTTGGAACCGTTAGAGAAGTAATTACATTATGAACTATATCTTTTAAATATATATCTATGTGTTTTTATCTAATCAATTGTTATTTCTTTTAGGAATTCATATTTTAATCATTTTTGTTTCCTTATTTTCATATTTAGATTTTTTTTCTAAAATTCGTATATAATGTGCTATACATCTTAAATCCTTGATTATTACTATAAACCAAATTATTTCTTAAATTTTTATGATTTTTTCAGTTAAATCCTAATCCCTTCCTATTTCTAATGGTTTTAAATCTTTATCAAATTTTCTAGATTTTGCTTTCCTTTATTAAATTTTGAAACATTGTTAGTAATTTTATCTAATTTATTTTTAAGATCAGAAATTTATATATCAGCTGTAACGTCCTAGTATTTTCAACCATTCACATCCACACATGTCGGACTTGAATTGTTCAAAATACCGCGTCGTAAATAAATTTTTGGCAAAACTTAGAATATGCAGTAAATAAATCACAGAATCACAGACACAGATATCAAAAATCTCGCAGCGGAATTTAAAATACTTAGTGGTTCATGAAGCCACTAAACATCTCAACCAAATAAAATTTTACATGGTTTAGAATCTCCGATACAGTTTAAAACATCAATAGAAATCCAAATATTCCAAAGTCTCCATTACATAAATAAGATATAGACTGAAAGATTTTGCCAGCAGCTCGAAAGATCTACAGAATGTCCTAGCTCCGGGAAGAAAACTGAAACTGCAACTCAGGCTGACCCGAGCGTAAAATAAAACATAAACACTCGAGTCAGGACATACATACTTATATAGTGTAAGTTAATTCAAGTGTACTATAGTATAGAGCAAGTAACTTAAAGGATGCTTGGGACCGCCCATCCTCTAAGGATCCGTTAAACTATTTACTATGTAGTAGTATTTCGCTATTATAATAATGTCTATTAGTAAAATAAATTTACTTTTTAATAGCGTTAAGGGGTTACCCATATAGCCCTTAACACAGAATATATTCCCATAGTCTATACAGTACCGTAATCTCCCCCGTACTGGGCGTCGTCAGAGGGCACTCCATAGGTATGGTACAAAACCAAAATCGTATAAGGCTCGCTATGGTAGGTGACACGGCACAACTAGGCAATGCCAGGGTAGATATACCAATTGCTATCCGGACCGATGGAAACGCGCAGCGCGCAGCTGCCGTCCACCTCGAACAACACTCCCAAATCTAAGGTGCGTACCAAAACAATCACAAAAGTAATAGAACGGCATACGAAGAAGTGCGTCCGATCAGAGGTGCTACCTCATTAATCCGAGAATCGCTCCTGTTTTAGCCACCTTATGCCAACTCACGGGAGTCGGGTCCACGTATTTAGCTCAAAGGAACCGTCACCACCATCCTACTTCATTCTGGAATCTCCACCGCGTACACGGTTGTCAAAGTGGTTTTCGGTATCGACAGAGAGTATGCCAGATATCCGATCCCGGTTTCTTTAACAACCAAGCGTTATTTTAACCCGTGGTTACAACCTTTAAAATGGTATTTATATTTTGAAATCAAAATAAATTTCAAATACCTTCAATATCAAATATTGTTTTTAAACATTAGTCATTTTATAAAAATACCATTTAAATCTATTCAATTTATTTAGGAATTTATTTCCCCTTTTTACCAAATTTTAAGGTTAAATTCTTCCTTTAAAACCATCCAAAGTCAATTTCTTATTTTTATCAATTACATGTTAAATTCCAAAATTTAGGCCTTTTCCCCTAAAGATTGTTTCCATAATTTTAATTTTTAAATAATTCAAAATCCCAGTTTCTGTAGCACTTATGAAATGCTACCTAAAGTCTATAGGTTAAAACAGTTTGTTTATAAAAGACGGCATTTAAGTGCTGAAGATAGACTATTAACTTAACCATCAAGTTTTAAATTCCCAATATAACTTTTTATCAAAAAAAAAAAAAATTCTTCTTAACTGAAACCTTATTTTTAACAAAATTCAGAAATTCCCAAAATAAGTTATATTCCAAAAATTTATTTAAACATTTATTTATTTATTTAACATTTTTAACTCATTCAAAACATTATAAATCTTATAAAAATCCTTTAAATATATTTAAACCAGAATATTATAAACTTCCATTTTAAAATAAATTTAAAATATTTCAGAAAAACATTATATAAACCACGGGTCTGTATATAGTTTTCCAGCCTAGGTCAAGTGATACGGATTTATATCATTTCAATCCGCAATTTACAAAACCCCGGGTTCTATCATTTCAAACCCGTAATCCCAAGTTAACAAATCAAAATTTAAACAATTAAATAATATATATGGATAATAATTATCGTTCAGGCCATCATTTCAGCCTATAATGATCTCAATTTAGAGGGAACTTGCAGTGATGATTTAACAGTAAATAAGCATTAAATAATATAACTGCAACTATATTACAACAGATAAACAACTGATGAGGTGCCAATTTAAAATGGGGTTTAACATCATACGTTATATTACAGACAGATGACATTTAATAAATAATTTACAAATACACTTACGATAATTCACAGAAATATAGGTATGTTTGTCTGGTGAGAAATACTCACCTGAATGCTGCAGAAAAATTTGATAAAACGAAAATCTCGAAATACGAGTATAGAAAGCACGATCAATTTACAGCGGAAGCAACGACTTGATCAAAGTCTAGAAGAAAATCCATTTAAAACCAATACGCGACTTAAATTTACGGTTAAAGCAAATATTTTGAAACAACTAGAACGAATGGAGTAAAAGAAATTTTGGTTCAACTTTTGCTCGACTGCCTCACCCCATATCCCGACCCCAACTTCATAGGCTTGGCAATACTATTCATTATTATTATTATTTATATACATATATTTTTTTCTTTTTCTTTTTCCAACGGCATGTCCCTTATCTAGTTTGAAAAATATGTATTTACACAAAACTTGCGTCTCTGCCTAATGCAAACTCTCTCTGTTCATAAATACAACACGTCTCTGCCACTTTAATTTCAAAACATTGTCGAATTCAGAAACATAAAAATTTAAATTTTTAACCATTCTTAACTTATAAAATCATATTCCTGCTTCAGAAAAATGTTCATTTAGATACCATTTATCTTATGATTAAATAAAATAAATTTTATAAATAAAATATCCTAATTTACTATGAATCATTTGTAAGTCAGAATTTCCCGATTTTACTTAACTTGTATATATATTTTTCTAAATAACTTTACACTTAATTTAAAAATACCCACTTCCTAAATAAAACTAAATTCTCATTTATTTACTTAACTTAACAATTTTATTTAAAACCAAATTTCCAATTTTCAAGTTAAGTCATAAATGGAAATTTCACCTTTCCATTTGAAAACAACATTTTCAATTATTTACTTACAAAACACATCCGTTCCATAAATTTATTTATTTTCCTTTTATAGTTAATATACACTAAATTTTCTTCACAACTTTATTCATTTAGACATCAATTCAACTATGATTCAAGTTAAATAAAAGTTATTCCCAAATGTTCCATTTCAACCGTCTTTCATTTTATCAATTCAAAGTACATTATTTATTATACCAAACATATCCATTTTCGGAAATAACTTTTATTAAAATTTCAAGGTTAGATTTCAACTCCATATTAAATCAAATTTAATTATTTTGTCATTTATCGTAAATAAAATCTTTAAATTCACTTTAAAACCAATTATTAACTTACAAAAATTTAACTTATAGAAAACAAAACACCTTTAAAATTTTAAAGCCTTAAGTCAAATTTTTAGTTAAATTACATAAATTTTATTTCAAAAATACTTAATAATTTTTAGAAAAATATTATAATATATTAACCATGGGCTTGTTCGGGATATAAGCTCGGTTATGAAAACTTAGAGGGAAGTAGCCGAGCAAGGCAAAAGGGAAACAGAGAACAACAAGAAGAAGAAAGGGAAAAACTAGAAGAAGAAAAGAAAAAGTAAAACCATTACCTGATAGAGGCTTCAACACAAAAGAAGAAGAAGGCTAAACTATGAGATGCAGAGGAAAGTTTTGGACGAGGCTATGTATTTATAAAGAGGAGTTGCTTTGTATGCAAGGAAGTGAAGTATACTTGGTCCAAAATGGAACATAGGCACGGCATGCAGGGAAACAAATATGTGAAAATTGGCAAGAGATCTCTAAAAAAAATATGCGCGATTTACTTTCCAGTTTGTTATGCTTGAACGTTGTTTCTTTTTTTTTCATGGATAAGCTTGCGTGATTTTAGGCAAAACGGTCAGCGAATATAAATTTGCTCTGTATTGAAAAGACAAATGAAATAAATGTTTACATAATTTGCTTGATCAGTTGTACGAAAATTTGCAAAACAAATTGCAGTGGGAAACAAGAAGCAAGAGATATAGATTCGTGCTTTATGAAATAGAGGAGCGTGATTCACTATTCCCAGTTATACGAAAATCTTGATTAAATGCATGTGTTGATTACTTTCCAGTTTCTTTAGTTTGAACGTTATTTTATATGCGTGATTTATGCTGCCAATTTATGAAAATTTGATTTCAACATTTTATACCATTTTATAGTTGCGTGATCAGCTATATGAAATTTTGATCTTTATTTTGATTGAACTAAATGAAACGGCAAGAATTGGCAAAGATTTTGGAATGAAAAAGTCATATACAAAAATTAAAACCCAATTGACGACTATGGAAAATGTAACGTTTACTATAAACTACTAACTGATATTTTAATCCATACAGATATAAATATGATTTTTAAAATATGCCAAACCGACGCAATGCAAAACACCTAAATTTATATAAAATAACTTTTTTAGTTTATACGTTTATTACGTTACTTATACCATAAATTTTACGCGTCCTTTAAACGCGAAATCCAACAGTTCATTAGTACACTAAATTTTTTTACAAAGTTATTACTTACCAAAATTTTATTGGTTTACATATATTATACATATACAAAATTCATTTTATTAGCATTGCGAATTGAGTCGTCTTTTAACAAAGTTAAAAACTTCAAAACTTTTAAATTTTATTTTTAGACCTTTGGAAAAAGATTTACATCAAAGATATATATATATATATATATACGGTATTTATTCCCTAAATTTAGGCGCCCTTTTTAACGCGTAATTACCCAGTTCATTTATACACAAAAAAATTCGAAATTCTGACTGTGCTGAGACTCAAACTCGTGACCTGTCATGAATAGCCCAGATGTCTTAACCACCTAAGCTATTAATGTTTTCTTAATTAAAACTTGATTTTTCTAGAAATTAAGTTATTTACCATCTTCGACAAAAACCCAAATTTCCATATTAAAGTTAATTCTTAACCATGTCAAAATTTCAGAGATCTTATTATTTAATTAAAAATTTGGTCAATTGTTTTTATTTTTATTTTTAATCACTTTAAATTTAGATTTTTATATAATAAACCCCAAAGTTTTTTTTAAAATACAAGTGAAAAATACTTGTTAAAAGTTTGGGCTGTTACACTCTCCCCCACTCAGAACTTTTCGTCCTTGAAAAGGAAGAAGGTAGGGGAATAGAAACAACCTGAAAGGAAACTAAATTGAAACTTAAATTAGAATCATTAATCTAAACAATAAAAATTCAATTTGAAATTAATCATTGATTCCATCTATTTATACTTAAAATTTTAACATTTACTTGTATAATATCCCTACACTTAAAAAAAAATCATTCATTTTTTTTTTAATCTAAATTTTACACAAGGTATTATAACATTCTAATTTAAAATGTTTAATTTTAATCCAAATTTGAAATGGTAATTTAACTTAATTGTTAAAGTAAATTTACCATTTCCCAAACAACTTATTTTGATATTATTTTTATAAAACCCAAATCAAAAATATCATATTTCCAATCTATATACTTTGAAACCATGGCTTTGAAACATAACCATTAATATATTACTTTATATACTAAAATAGCTTCTTTAAATTTCACAATAAATTCCCAATACCAATTTGAATCTCCAATTAAACCATTCAAATTCCCATATAATTCAAAGCTTAAATATCCCATATTTCAAAACTTAAATTTTAATAGCTCATATTATTTAGATCTTTAAATATTCCACTATTTCAAAATGGATTCTTTGATAATTTAATATATACCAAATCCAATTCTTATTATTTAAATTTTGAAATGTTTACTTAATACAGCAAATATTATTTAAGTAAAACCCTTACTTTTATTTGAGTTATTAAAACTCTATATACAATAGAAACTTAAATAGATACTTAACTATATTATATAAAAGAAATCAACTTCATTATTTAGCTTATTTTTAAAATTCAAAACAAATTTATACATAGCTAAATTCAAGAAATTTTACTATATATATATATATATATCAAAATTTAATATTTATCAATCGTATCCTTTTCAAAACCATATAAATCAAAATATTTATATATATAGACCGACGGTGTCTGTATAAAATTTTCAAACATAATACTCCGAAATTCATAGTTTTAAACCATACTTCTAAAACTTGAATGGTTTGGATAATCAACAGTATATGGAATAAAATAGTTTGCATTTAAAATTACTTTATAAAATAAAATAATTTCTGCGACTTACAATTTTATTTCATAAAAAAATAATTTAAGTCAAAATTCATAAATTTCAAAAACACTTTCAGTTTCAATAACCACTTCAGTTTCAATATTTGCAAACTTGAATATTAGTCAATTGGAACTAAGGTTGGAAATTTCTATTCTACCAATTAAAATTCTATTATTAAGTTTGAATATTTGCATAATAAACCCGTAGTCATTTAAGAAAACTCAAATTACTTATAAAGAGAATTTGCTTCAATTTATTTATACTAGATATATTATTTTAATTTATCTCGAATAAAATCCAGTTATAAATATCATATCTTTAAAATTTTATTTATAAATCTTTTTATATTGTATATTATCCAATAACATTGTTAACTTCTGAAAATCAAGGTAAGTTATATTGAAATGAAATTGAGTATTATACAAATAAAACTTTAAAATTCAATTATCTCAAGTTTGAATTACTTATTCAAAATTTTGATATTTTTTTTTATATATAATTGAAATTATTCCTCAAGATAAAATTCAAGAATTAAATTTCTGATTTCCTTCAACCCATTTAGAGATAAATAAATATGTGCACATAATATGTCAAATCAAATTTAAATCATATATCTATATATGATAAATCAAGTCATATTTTAGAGATTCAAATCAGTTAAATTCTCAAGGTAACACTGTAGCCAGACTACAGAATGGTCTTTTCACTTCGAAACTCGAAAATGAATGTCGATGATGTTGTTGTCATCACCGAAATTATTTCCTAGCGACAAAGAGAAGAGCACTGATTTTTAAACCTTTAACATTCTTTGGAAACAAATTTTTATTCGAAAATAATTTAAATAATATATCCTTTCAAAATTTTAAACCCAAGGTTTGAAACTATCGGAAATTGAATTCTCAAGTTCTTGTTTTAAATTCATTTCAGTTTCCAAAATAATTTATAACTTTGTTTATATTCAATTATTTATATTAGACAAAACACATGGTTTACAAAACCATAAACAAAATCAAAAACAATTATTTCTTGACAGCTAGTTAGATTAATTATAAAAATCCTGAAAATTTATACTTATATATAATATTAGATTTTTCCCAAATATAGGAATAAATTTTCCAAAACAAGGATAGAGATTCAAATTTGATGCTCAAATCAAAGAGAATTTTGATTTAAAGATAAGTTGGAATTAGAAGATCCGATGATTAAATAACAGAATAAGGAACCAGATAAGTTTACATAAATTGCGGGCAACCTTAACCTGGTCAACCGTGACTCAAAGAGTCAGATCGAATGTAGATTTACCATTCGATCCAAAGAGATAGAGTTCGTAATAACCAAAGATACTAGCATCTAAACCGAGGTTAAATATAAATCTTTGGTGAATCAATGCTAATTGTAAAGGAGTTTCACCCCTTTATTAGAATATTGGCAAGACCGCCAATTCACTATAAAGATCATCCGAAGTGGAGTTATGGGATACTCCAGAATCGAAAGAAAATTAATAGTGAGGGATACGAATGAATTTCGGAACCGCAGGGAACGTTCCAAAATTCAAAAAGGAAGAGATTCAAGTTCAAATGAAAGTGATTCTGTAAATCAATTTTACCATACATTCTAAGTATTGCCTAGAGCCAAAGCTCTGATACCAAACTGTAACGTCCCAGTATTTTCAACCATTCGCATCCGCACATGTCGGACTTGAATTGTTCAAAATACCGCTTCGTAAATAAATTTTTGGCAAAACTCAGAATATGCAGTAAATAAATCACAGAATCACAGACACAGATATCAGAAATCTCGCAGCGGAATTTAAAATACTTAGTGGCTCATGAAGCCACTAAACATCTCAACCAGATAAAATTTTACATGGTTTAGAATCTCCGATACAGTTTAAAACATCAATAGAAATCCAAATATTCCAAAGTCTCCATTACATAAATAAGATATAGACTGAAAGATTTTGCCAGCAGCTCGAAAGATCTACAGAATGTCCTAGCTCCGGGAAGAAAACTGAAACTGCAACTCAGGCTGACCCGAGCGTAAAATAAAACATAAACACTCGAGTCAGGACATACATACTTATATAGTGTAAGTTAATTAAAGTGTACTGTAGTATAGAGCAAGTAACTTAAAGGATGCTTGGGACCGCCCATCCTCTAAGGATCCGTTAAACTATTTACTATGTAGTAATATTTCGCTATTATAATAATGTCTATTAGTAAAATAAACTTACTTTTTAATAGCGTTAAGGGGTTACCCATATAGCCCTTAACACAGAATATATTCCCATAGTCTATACAGTACCGTAATCTCCCCCGTACTGGGCGTCGTCAGAGGGCACTCCATAGGTATGGTACAAAACCAAAATCGTATAAGGCTCGCTATGGTAGGTGACACGGCACAACTAGGCAATGCCAGGGTAGATATACCAATTGCTATCCGGACCGATTGAAACGCGCAGCACGCAGCTGCCGCCCACCTCGAACAACACTCCCAAATCAAACGTGCGCAACAAAACAATCACAAAAGTAATAGAATGGCATACGAAGAAGTGCGTCGATCAGAGGTGCTACCTCATTAATCCGAGAATCGCTCCTGTTTTAGCCACCTTATGCCAACTCACGGGAGTCGGTTCCACGTATTTACCTCAAAGGAACCGTCACCGCCATCCTACTTCATTCTGGAATCTCCACCGCGTACACGGTTGTCAAAGTGGTTTTCGGTATCGACAGAGAGTATGCCAAATATCCGATCCCGGTCTCTTTGACAACCAAGCGTTATTATAACCCGTGGTTACAACCTTTAAAAATGGTATTTATATTTTGAAATCAAAATAAATTTCAAATACCTTCAATATCAAAATATTGTTTTTAAACATTAGTCATTTTATAAAAATACCATTTAAATCTATTCAATTTATTTAGGAATTTATTTCCCCTTTTACCAAATTTTAAGGTTAAATTCTTCCTTTAAAACCATCCAAAGTCAATTTCTTATTTTTATCAATTACATATTAAATTCCAAATTTAGGCCTTTTCCCCTAAAGATTGTTTCCATAATTTTAATTTTTAAATAATTCAAAATCCCAGTTTCTGTAGCACTTATGAAATGCTACCTAAAGTCTATAGGTTAAAACAGTTTGTTTATAAAAGACAGCATTTAAGTGCTGAAAATAGACTATTAACTTAACCATCAAGTTTTAAATTCCCAATATAACTTTTTATCAAAAAAAAAATTTCTTCTTAACTGAAACCTTATTTTTAACAAAATTCAAAAATTCCCAAAATAAGTTATATTCCAAAAATTTATTTAAACATTTATTTATTTATTTAACATTTTTAACTCATTCAAAACATTATAAATCTTATAAAAATCCTTTAAATATATTTAAACCAGAATATTATAAACTTCCATTTTAAAATAAATTTAAAATATTTCAGAAAAACATTATATAAACCACGGGTCTGTATATAGTTTTCCAGCCTAGGTCAAGTGATACGGATTTATATCATTTCAATCCGCAATTTACAAAACCCCGGGTTCTATCATTTCAAACCCGTAATCCCAAGTTAACAAATCAAAATTTAAACAATTAAATAATATATATGGATAATAATTATCGTTCAGGCCATACATATACAAAATTCATTTTATTAGCATTGCGAATTGAGTCGTCTTTTAACAAAGTTAAAAACTTCAAACTTTTAAATTTTATTTTTAGACCTTTGGAAAAAGATTTACATCAAATATATATATATATATATATATATATATACGGTATTTATTCCCTAAATTTACGCGCCCTTTTTAACGCGTAATTACCCAGTTCATTTATACACAAAAAAATTCGAAATTCTGACCGTGCTGAGACTCGAGCTCGTGACCTGTCGTGAATAGCCCAGATGTCTTAACCACCTAAGCTATTAGTGTTTTCTTAATTAAAAATTGATTTTGCTAGAAATTAAGTTATTTACCATCTTCGACAAAAACCCAAATTTCCAAATTAAAGTTAATTCTTAACCATGTCAAAATTTCTTAGATCTTATTATTTAATTAAAAATTTGGTCAATTGTTTTTATTTTTATTTTTAATCACTTTAAATTTAGATTTTTATATAATAAACCCCAAAGTTTTTTTTAAAATACAAGTGAAAAATACTTGTTAAAAGTTTGGGCTGTTACATCAGCTAATTCTAAATTTCGTTTCAATTCATACTTTTCTTTTTCAAGTTTATAATTCTCTATTTTGGTATTCTCTATATCATGTGTTAGAGTAACATTTTGAGATGATAATTTGTTAACACTCCTTTTGTGCTAGTTCTATTTCTTCTTCTAAAATAGTTTTCTTATTTGTCAACAATCCAATTTATAATTCAGCTCTATTTAATTTTCCCACATTTTCTTTATTTAATTTTTTAACTCTATACTTATCATCTAATTCTATACTAATTTCAAGAATTTCATCATATGTTAATTCATGACGTACCTCATCTGTGCTAGCCATGAAGCAAACAGTCGCTTGTTTTGTGTCACTGTCGCTATCGGATGAGGAGGAATAGTCGGAGTCATCCTAAGTTACTTAAAATGCTCTTCTCTTTTTCTTTAGATTTTCAAATTTGTATTTCTTTTTATCATTGTAGAGTAGTGGACAATCCTTTTTTATATGGCCAAATTTATCACACCCTAAGCATTTCACTGATGTTTGATCTGAGAAAATTTTGTTACTGTTGTTTTGAAATTTCGTCATCTTTTTACACTCCTTAAACTTGTTGTAATTTTAGGTGATGAAAAGATCTCATCTTCTTCCAAGTCAGAGTTGTCATTATTTACACGAAATGCAATGTTTTTCTTTTCTTAATTTTGTTCTTTTCTTGCCTGTAAATTAGCTTCATATGATATCAAATTTTCTATTAGCTCTTCGACTTTGAGTTGAGAAAGATCGTTCACTTCTTCGATGGCTAAAATTTTTCTTTCCCGTTCATTTGTCAAAGAGCGTAGAATTCGTGTGACTAAATCAAAATCAGTAAATTTAACTCCTAATGCCATAAGATCATGTTGTATAGTTTGAAATCTAGCATACATGTCAATAATTGATTCATTTGATTTCATTTTTGTAACAACCCGCATATTTAACGATTTTATATTTAAATGTTTTATTTAAATATAGCGTCGTTAGTCGGATGTTTGGTCCAAAATGTTACTTTTTGCAAACGGCCGAATTGGGACTCGATACCACCTCCATTGGTTCCAAAATGGCGTTTGCGATCTTTTTAAGTATAAGCTTTGATATGTTTGGAGTAAGTTGAATTTTTGCAACTTTTTCTATTTGGGTTTGGGTTCAGCCCATTTGTTAGTTTATTAACCTAACTCAGCCCTCTCCTCTCCATTCACCCTCATTTCATTTCTTTAACTTAAGCAAAACTGAAAATGGTGGAAGGGAAAGGGAAATAGAAATTGCAAGCCCTAGTTTCTTCTTTGCAAACTTGATTCTTGCTCCAATATCAAAGAGAAGACATTGGTAAGCTTCCTCTTCATCTTCTCTATCTCCTTCTATCTTCAATCTTAGAAATTCCTAAACCTAAACTTAGAAAAATAGTTGTTTTATTCTTAGATTGAAGCTAGTTGAGTAGAAGTGGAGATTTGTTGGTCTTCTCCTTGCAAATTGAGCTTCTTCTTCTTTGTTTTTGGATAAAGGTGAGTTTTGAACTCACATCTACTTCTCTTGATTTCATTGATGTTGGGTATGAATTCCTAACACTTGTTCATATGCATTTGCTTTTGGTTTGGATTGAATTGGAGAATATCCAAATTTTTAGCGTTTGGGTTCAATTCTTTAAAGATCCTAACTTTGATGTTTGAACATGTTTTTGATGGCGAATCGAAGAGCTAATGGAGTTGGGGTATCAATTGGCTAAGGCTCCTTAGGTTCATTGCTCGAACGGTCGCGTTTTGGAAGAGTTTGCATTTAGAGGAGAAAGGGCAGGAACTGCAGAAATTTGCAGTTCGACCGACCGATCCCTGTAGCCGGTCGACCGACCTGCTATCCCGAGCTTTTTTTTATTTTCTGCATCTGGCCAGCCGACCGAGCCCTGTAACCGGTCGACCGACCTGCTCCTATTTTGTTGTTTTGCTTATTTATGCTCATTTTGATTGGTTTTCCAAATTTTATCGATTCAACTTGGTTTTTGGTGGTTGTCATTGCATCTTTTGGCTTTGATAACTTATTTTAACTTCATTCACGGGTTTTCATAAATAATCCCTCTAAATCACATTAAAAGCTCATTTCTCCGATTTATAAATTCTATTTAAAACGCACATACACAATTTCGCACTTCGAGCGGAGTGGAAGGGAGATTAAATGGTTAGGTAAAACACGGACCAAGAATCCATGCGTTTGTCTTGCCGATTAATCCCCGACCTATTCGATTGATCGTTTTGGCCTTTTGGGTCTGGTTTACCGATGAAACGAGGTGAACTTTGTACTGCTTTGAGTGTGAAATTAACTAATGGATAGTAAACCGTTTAATGCGAACGAGTGGTTATGGGACTCACGTTACCACTTTTCGGATTCCTTTTTGAGAGTTATGACACATTCCGCCAGTTAGTGGTGTCCAGTACTGGGTCTTCGACCTTCACCACTACGGTTTGTTGCTTCAGGTATGTGCCTTCGGGTTTGTTGCCCTTTAGTATCGCTTCCGATGTTGGTCGTTATGAGCGGCATGAGTGACATTGGGTTGCCCTTTAGTATCGCTTCCGATGTTGGTCGTTATGAGACGCATGGGTGATATTGGGTTTGGAGTCTTCGGGCTCATGGATCCTTGTTTGTACAGTACTGAGCTCGAGCAATTTTCTGATGTTTCATTCATATGTATATTCCCTAGGTATCGCCCTTCGGTGTTGGTCTTTTTGAGCCGCATGATATGTAGCGTTTACCTTGTGGAACTTGCATACCTTATTGGTATTTATTATTGCCTTTTGGCTTGCTTTGGGATATTCTTATCCTTTGTTTCTATATGTTTCCGATGATATGAGGCTTGTTATCATATGATTCATCTTTTGTTAGATGATTGTGTTATCACCTTTAGAGATGTTTATTATACCTTGTAACCTTGCAGGTTTATTGTTGTTCAGTTTATCTAGCTGATTTGTTTAGCTAGGCTGACCCGTGTATTCTATACTCGGGTCAGACCGAGATGTTTCAGGTTAGGTGCTTTTGGACTTAGCCTATTTTTCTTCCGCGTGGACTATTCAGCTTGTTCCTTTTTGTTAAAGCTTTTGTGTAGTCCTATTTTGTTGTAACTCTGATATATGTATTCTTTTGACTCGTCTGTATATTGTGGTTTGCTATACCACTTGACGTGTATTAGTTTGTATACTCTGGTGTGTATCTGTATATGTGTATATGATGACCGACTGTTCTATGATGTATATTACATTTGAGTTGTTATATACTATTCTGATAGATCCTTCAACCACCTATGGTTTTGTTTTAAGTATTCATTGGATATGTCGATCTGTTTGGTGTGATTATTATCGATGTATTCAATAGATAGTTAGAGCAAGGCTATAGATGGTCGCTCCTAACCAGCCTTATTCTCCGTGATAGTTGACGGCATTACCCTGTAGTGTCCTTGGCTAGGGTATAGAGGTGGGGCGTCACAGCGTGGTATTAGAGCAAGGTTCAGAACAAAATATGATAAACACAGAATAGATGCACATGTTCTGGTACATCAAAGTATATAAGTGATACCAATCTTTGAATCATCGTGTCTCTCTATCCCTTTTTCCATCAAAGGTTAGATAGAATTTGGGGAATACGTCTAGGAATGCATTTTTGTTCCGTAGTATTCCATCTTGATTATCTACCTTGTGAATAATCTTGTTCTTATCTAACTTTTAGCGTATGGCTGGAAGAGGCAGGGGACGACGTTCGGATGCTGGACGATCCAGTGGTTCACATCCGGATGGCGTTTATATGTCTGCTGATCAGTTTTTGGAATTGTTTAGAAGCATTCAGCATCCAGTTCCTCCTCGAGTGTCTCCGCCTCGCAAGTCTGCTTTTGCACGTCTGTGCAGTGATTTTGCTCATCTTGGGGGAAAGCCGTTTAAGGGCTCCGAGTCTGTTCTTGAAGTCCAAGCTTGGTTTCGCACGTGCGAGCGTATATTCTCTCGTATGGATCTTGCTGACCATGATAGAGTTCTTGTAACTTCTAGCTTATTACAAGAGCGTGCTCTTGATTGGTATGAGCTTCTTGTAGCCGAGATTGATGAGTCTACTCTTTCTTGGACTCAGTTTCGGGAGCGATTTGAGCTCAAGTTCGTTCTTGAATCTGAAAAAGTTTTATTGACCCGTCGCTTCCTTGAGTTGAAGCAAGGGAAATCTTCTGTTTCTGAGTATGTTGCATCATTCGAGGCTTTTTCTAAGTATGGTCTTGAATTCATTAGCACTTCTTATAAGAAGAATTTGAAGTTTGTTTCTGGTCTTAAGAAATATCTTAAGAAGTCTTTGTTGCTCCAGCTTAAATTTTCTTTTGAGGAGTTGGTTGATTCTGCGCTTCATCTCGAGACCGTCGAGAAGGAGTGTGATAGTGATGTTGATGTTGAGGTTTCCAAGAACCCCAACAAAAGGCCGATTCCATTTCAGAAGTCCAGGCCTTTTCCTTCTAAGAAGAAGAAGACTGGTGGTTCTAGCTCAGCCTCAGGCTGTTGGAACACCTTTCATTCGGAAGTGTTTCAATTGTGGTTCTCCTGATCATATGGTTCGAGCTTGTTCTAAGCCTCTCTTCTGCTGCTATTGCAAGAAGGAAGGTCATCATGTTTCAGCTTGCCCTACTGTTCCGGCTGGTGCCAAGTCTAGCAAGCTTTATGCTGCTAAGGCTTCTAAAGGTCCCTCTCAGCCCAAAGGTATATCTTCATCTATTTTGGAAGGGTCTATTTTATTTCACGATCATAGTATACGAGTTCTTTTCGATACGGGTGCTTCACATTCCTTCGTATCGAAGAAGCTCGTTGATGATTTATCTTTGGATGTTTCTTGTTTGGTTACTTCTTTGAGGATTGCGAATCCTATTGGGGGATCCGCGACCCTTAGTATGCTTGTGATGATATTGAGATTGTTTTATGTGGCTTTTCTTTTCGTGCGAATCTGCATGTTATTTCTTGTCTGGGATTTGATATGATTTTGGGAATGGACTGGCTAGTGAGATATGATGCCAGGATTATTTGTTCGGAGAGAATTTTGTATCTTCGACATCCGGATTCGCCTACTCAGCTATCTCTTATTCTTTCGGATGTGGATAATTCCGAAATGGCTTTATATTCTCTTGAATCGCGAGATGATGATGATATATCTCGTATTCCTGTTGCTTGTGACTTTTCTGATGTTTTTGAGCCTGTCTTGGGTTTGCCACCTAAGCGGGCCGCATTGATCTCATTCCAGGCGCATAGCCAGTTATTCTTCCTCCCACGAGGATGTCTACAAAGGAAAATGAGGAACTCAAGAAGCATCTTTTAGAGCTTGAGTCCAAGCAGTTGATTCAGTCCAGTTTTTCTCCGTGGGGATCCGCGGTCGTCTTCGTGAAGAAGTCCGATGGAACTCTTAGGTTTTGCATTGACTATCGCAAACTTAACGAGTTAACCATCAGGAAAGGTATCCATTGCCTAGGATCGATGATATGTTCGATCTATTGAGTGGTGCTAAGGTCTTTTCTCAGCTTGACCTTGCCACAGGTTTTCATCAGTTACGAGTCGCGAAAGACAGCATTCCTCTTACCGCTTTCCACACTCGTTATGGTTCTTTTGAGTGGCTCGTTATGCGGTTCAGGTTGACGAATGCTCCTGCTTTCTTTGTCGATCTCATGAATCGGGTATTCCGGGAATATCTCGATAAGTTCGTCCTTGTTTTCATTGATGATATCCTTATTTATTCTAAGTCTGAAGCTGAGCATGCTAATCACTTGAGAATTTTCTTGAGTACTCTTCGTCATCATCAGCTTAGAGCCAAATTCTCCAAGTGCCATTTTTGGGAGAATAGGGTTAAGTTCTTAGGCCATGTTCTATCTTCCGATGGCATTTCTGTCGATCCCTCAAAGATCGATGCCATCCAGAATTGGAAGAGGCCTGAGAATGTGCATGAGATTCGTAGTTTCCTTGGATTGGCGGGTTATTACCGTCGGTTCATTAAGGATTTTTCCCGTGTGGTGCTTCCTCTCACCTGCCTTACTCGGAAAGGCATTCGTTTTATTTGGTGTGAAGCTTCCTTTCTGTCATTAAAGGAACTTCTCACTAATGCTCCTATTCTTGTGGTTCCCAAGGGAAATCATGATCTTGTTGTCTACACCGATGCTTGTGGTAGTGGTCTCGATGCTGTTCTTATGTAGAAGGATCGGGTAGTTGCTTATGCTTCCAGGCAACTGTGTCCGAATGAAGTTTGCTATGCCACTCATGATCTTGAGTTAGCCGCCATTGTTTTCTCCTTGAAGATTTGGCGACACTATTTATTGGGCGAGCGCTTCATTCTCTTTACCGATCATAAATCCTTGAAGTATTTGTTCACTCAGAAGGAACTCAATATGAGACAACAGCGTTGGCTCGAGTTTCTTGCTCTCTATGACTTTGATATCCAGTATACCCCTGGAAAGGGTAATCGTGTTGCTGATGCGCTTAGTCGCAAACATTCGGCTGTTATTTTTATGATGCTTACCGAATGGGATATTCTTGAGACTCTATCTTTTTGTGAAATTCGAGATCGAGGTTCATCTTCTGATTCTCCTATTCTATTATTTAGTTTGGGAGCTCGACCTATTTTGATGGATCGTATTGCCGATGCCCAACGGCGTGATCCTGATTTGTTGTATCTTATTCATCTTTGTGAGTCTGGATCCTGTGATGAGGCGTTGGGGGATTTCAACATTGATTCTCATGGGTGTCTTCACAAGAAGAACCATCTTTTTGTGCCTTCTGATTTTGCACTTAGGCATGACATTCTTGATGACTGTCATCATTCTAAGTATACCATTCATCCTGATAGTAGTAAGATGTATGCCGATATGCATTGTCTTTATTATTGGAAAGGCATGAAACGCGATGTGGCGAGTTATGTGAGTAATTGCATAACTAGTCAGCGTTTTAAGGCCGAGCATCAGCGTCCTTCTGGTCTTCTTCAACCTCTAGAGATTCCATTGTGAAAATGGGATCAGATTTCTATGGATTTCATTGATGGCCTACCTCGTTCGAGATTGGGCCATTCTAGCATTTGGGTTATTGTTGATCGCCTCACTAAATCTGCTCATTTTGTTCCTATTAAGTCTAATAGGACTGCTTCTCATTTGGCTAAGTTGTATGTCAAGGAAATCGTGAGACTTCATGGTGTTCCTAGTTCTATTGTGAGTGATCGTGATCCTTTATTCACGAGTCATTTTTGGCAGAGTCTTCAGCAAGCTTTGGGAACAAAGCTTAATTTTAGTACAGCTTATCATCCGCAGTCTGACGGACAGACATGAACGGGTGAATCTTATCTTGGAAGATCTTCTCCGTATTTGTATTTTTGATTTCGGTGGTAGTTGGGAGGATCATCTACCTCTTGTAGAGTTCTCCTATAATAATAGTTTTCAATCTAGTATCGGTATGGCTCCTTTCAAAGCCTTATATGGAAGGCCATGTCGATCACCTTCTTGTTGGTTGGAATCTGGAGAGAAGCTTATTCTTGGTCCAGATTTTGTTCATAATTCTTCTGAGAAGATTGATCTCATCCGGTTGAGAATGAAAGAGGCACATAGTCGCCAGAAATCCTACGCTGACCACCATAGGAAGCCTCTCGAGTTCTCGATTGGTGATCTTGTTTTTATTCGTGTTTCTCCTTTGAAAGGGGTTATGCGTTTCAGTACGACTGGGAAATTGGCTCCTCGCTTTATAGGACCATTTTCTATTACTGAACGTATTGGCCCTGTGGCTTATAGAGTTTCACTTCCAGCTCATTTATCTGGCATTCATGACGTGTTTCATGTCTCTCAACTTCGAAAGTGTCTTCGGGAGTCGGATTCTGTTATTGCTTCTCCTGATTTTCAAGAGCTTGAGGTCTCACCGGACTTATCTATTGTACAGCAACCTATTCGCGTACTTGACACGGAGGTGCGACACCTTCGGAACAAGGACGTGCCGCTCGTTAAAGTTCAATGGCCCGCTAGTCCCAATGACTGTACTTGGGAAACCAGAGAGTATATCGAGCGATCTTATCCGGGTTTTCTATCTTCGCTTGGCAACGGTGAGAATATCTTTTCGTCTCAAGCTTATGTCCTTTTCTTTTGATTGTTGTTTGTATGTAGTTGTTACAAATATCGTCTCCAGGAATTGCGGGGACGCAATTTTGTAAGGTGGGGAGATCCGTAACAACCCGCATATTTAACGATTTTATATTTAAATGTTTTATTTAAATATAGCGTCGTTAGCCGGATGTTTGGTCCGAAATGTTACTTTTTGCAAACGGCCGAATTGGGACTCGATACCACCTCCATTGGTTCCAAAATGGCGTTTGCGATCTTTTTAAGTATAAGCTTTGATATGTTTGGAGTGATTTGAATTTTTGCAACTTTTTCTATTTGGGTTTGGGTTCAGCCCATTTGTTAGTTTATTAACCTAACTCAGCCCTCTCCTCTCCATTCACCCTCATTTCATTTCTTTAACTTAAGCAAAACTGAAAATGGTGGAAGGGAAAGGGAAATAGAAATTGCAAGCCCTAGTTTCTTCTTTGCAAACTTGATTCTTGCTCCAATATCAAAGAGAAGACATTGGTAAGCTTCCTCTTCATCTTCTCTATCTCCTTCTCTCTTCAATCTTAGAAATTCCTAAACCTAAACTTAGGAAAATAGTTGTTTTATTCTTAGATTGAAGCTAGTTGAGTAGAAGTGGAGTTTTGTTGGTCTTCTCCTTGCAAATTGAGCTTCTTCTTCTTTGTTTTTGGTTAAAGGTGAGTTTTGAACTCACATCTACTTCTCTTGATTTCATTGATGTTGGGTATGAATTCCTAACACTTGTTCATATGCATTTGCTTTTGGTTTGGATTGAATTGGAGAATATCCAAATTTTTAGCGTTTGGGTTCAATTCTTTAAAGATCCTAACTTTGATGTTTGAACATGTTTTTGATGGCGAATCGAAGAGCTAATGGAGCTAGGGTATCAATTGGCTAAGGCTCCTTAGGTCCATTGCTCGAACGGTCGCGTTTTGGAAGAGTTTGCATTTAGAGGAGAAAGGGCAGGAACTGTAGAAATTTGCAGTTCGGCCAACTAAGCCCTGTAGCCGGTCGACCGACCTGCTATCCCGAGCTTTTTTTTATTTTCTGCATCTGGCCAGCCGACCGAGCCCTGCAGCCGGTCGACCGACCTGCTCCTATTTTGCTGTTTTGCCTATTGATGCTCATTTTGATTGGTTTTCCAAATTTTATCGATTCAAGTTGGTTTTTGGTGGTTGTCATGCATCTTTTGCCTTTGATAACTTATTTTAACTTCATTCACGGGTTTTCATAAATAATCCCTCTAAATCGCATTAAAAGCTCGTTTCTCCGATTTATAAATTCTATTTAAAACGCACATACACAATTTCGCACTTCGAGCGGAGTGGAAGGGAGATTAAATGGTTAGGTAAAACACGGACCATGAATCCCTGCGTTCGTCTTGCCGATTAATCCCCGACCTATTCGATTGATCGTTTTGGCCTTTTGGGTCTGGTTTACCGATGAAACGAGGTGAACTTTGTACTGCTTTGAGTGTGAAATGAATTAACGGATAGTAAACCGTTTAGTGCGAATGAGTGGTTATGGGACTCACGTTACCACTTTTCGGATTCCTTTTTGAGAGTTATGACACATTCCGCCAGTTAGTGGTGTCCAGTACTGGGTCTTCGAACTTCACCACCACGGTTTGTTGCCTTCGGGTATGTGCCTTCTGGTTTGTGCCTTCGGGTTTGTTTCCCTTTAGTATCGCTTCCGATGTTGGTCGTTATGAGCCGCATGGGTGATATTGGGTTGCCCTTTAGTATCGCTTCCGATGTTGGTCGTTATGAGCCGCATGGGTGATATTGGGTTTGGAGTCTTCGGGCTCATGGATCCTTGTTTGTACAGTACTGAGCTCGAGCAATTTTCTGATGTTTCATTCGTACGTATATTCCCTAGGTATCACCCTTCGGTGTTGGTCTTTTTGAGCCGCATGATATGTAGCGTTTACCTTGTGGAACTTGTATACCTTATTAGTATTTATTATTGCCTTTTGGCTTGCTTTGGGATATTCTTATCCTTTGTTTCTATATGTTGCTGATGATATGAGGCTTGTTATCATATGATTCATCTTTTGTTAGATGATTGTGTTATCTCCTTTAGAGATGTTTGTTATACCTTGTAATCTTACAGGTTTATTGTTGTTCAGTTTATTGTTATCCTATAGCTTTGGAATTGTTAGATGCCTCTGCTTTTTGTGCATCGGTCCATGTGTCAATATCGGTGTCAAGTGCTTCATATTTATTTTGAGTTGCTCGCCCTATTTCTAATCCATTTGCTTCCATAAAAATTTGCATGCATGTTGACCAATAAGCAAAATTAGAATGAGTAAATATTGGAGGATGAGCAGTTGATTGACTTTCTTGAAATGTACTTTCCACGTTAATGATTTTAATTACGTGTTACTGTAGATTGAAATGACCTTGCTCTATACTAATTGAAAAATCTTATGGATCATATATTATCTAACTTGTGTATAATATGTAAGTGTATGAACTAATGCTATAGTAGACAATAAATAGTAAAGTATAAAAAGCATGCAAACTAGAGTTTTTAAACTGGTTCGGACCTCCCGTCCTACATCCAGTCCCAAAGCTCCCCTTTGGTATTTCCTTTAACCAAATTACCCTTGCTTCACCCTGAGGAATAGACTAATACAAAAGCATATCTCTGAAAATCTTGTGTTCCACATAACATAGTTTTTGACTTATAGTATGTTAACCCTGCCTCGGTTCATAGACTACTGACTCAAGTGATGCCGACCTAAGGCGTGAAGGGATGTCGATCTAACAAGGCATAACAATCTAAAAGCTAACAGGGGGATACCGACCTAAGAGTTAAAGTAATGCCGACTTAAGGCTTAAAGAGGTTCCGACCTAGGACTTACGAAGGGGTACCGACCTAGTATCTTAATATGGGAGACCGACTTAACTGCATAAGGCAGAAAAGGGTTGCCGACCTAAAAGTCTAAATAGGTTGCCGACCTAAGGTTTAAGTAGGTCGCCGACCCAAGGTTCGAATCAGTTGCCGACCTAAAGCTTAAAGGAGGTTTGCCGACTTAATGATCAGTAGTGAGTTCTGACCCAGCATGTGTGCCGACCTACCTACCCAATTTGGTGGCCGACTTAAGTATCAAAAAGCATACCGGTTCATACTTGAGTCGTTAACTCGGTAACGACCTAGGACTTGGGTCATAACAGTTAGCTCATAACACGTTAACATGTGTTTTCTGCTTAAGCCGTAGACTGGGCATAATAGATTGGCGCCGACCCATGACTTAGTCTAACCCGGAGCCGATTCATGATCTAACTTAACTCGGCAGCTACCTACAATTTGACATCGAAGGCCTCTATAAATAGGTGACCACCTCCAACACTTAAAGGACTTTTGGGGGGGGAGTTGATCAATTTCAAGCGCCATTACTCTGCCGAATTCCAGACTGCTTCAACACTAGAAGCTTTTGAGATCCAACAAACTCCTAAAAGAACTCCATAAAGAAATCATCTACGTTCACCATGGATTTGAAGATGATTGTCAACATCAAAGCTTGAGCTACTTGTTCTACATATCCCATCACTTGAAGTGTGTTGTAATTGAGAGATTTTGTAAAGAATTGTAATCAAACTTGAGATAAAAAGATTAAAGTGGACGTAGGCTCAATTATAAGCCGAACCACTATAAATACTGTGTCTCTTACTGTTTTTCTACATACTTTCTGCTTATTTCTGATTCCCATACGAACGGGTGGTGCTTTCACAATCACATCCTATACACCAGGGTGTCAGCGTTTAAATTTGAGCGTTAACATTTTGGTGCTTTCACTGAGAATTGAACTCAGGAGATCTACCATCATTGCTTCAGAAAGATTTGTAGATAAAGTTTCTTTAAGAACCAGAAGTCTATCCGAAATCATGGCTCCTGGAAGGAAAAGTAAATCTGTGAGATCTGCAAACGCTCAAGAGGGAACCTCCGCTTCCCCAACACCAAATCAAGCCACTCCAACTGTCGGGGTTACGAAAGCAGAGTTGGATGCCGCAATTTTGGGGTTGAACAGACAGATACATGCTCAAAATGTGCAAATGGAAGCCCAGAATGCCCAAAACGCCTTAATCCTGAATAAGTTGAACGATTTGCTCGGGGCAAACCGTCAATCAACAGCTAATGAAAGGAATTTTGCTGGTAATATTCATGAAACTGAAGAAAGGAATGTTTCCGAAAGGGACACTAACCCCGCTGAGCAAATACTCCCTGAGGTAGGTGGATCTAGGGCTCGCAATGATGAAGAATATCTCTCTGGAATGGTTCGCCAAATTATGAAGGAGAGCATGCAAAGAGTCGAAGATCAGAAAGAATGGGGCTTTGCTCCAAGCAAGACTCCATTTACTGAAAAAATTCTAAAGGCTGAATTCCCACGAAAATTTGCTCCTCCAACTATCCCAGCTTATAGGGGGACAAGTGATCCAAACGAATTTCTGTACAAATATGATTGGCATATGACGGGTGCCCGAGCCTCAGATGAAGTAAAATGCAGATATTTCCCCGTATATCTGGAAGGCGTAGCTCTGCTTTGGTTCACAAAGCTACCTGTCCGGTCCATCGATCAGTTTTCAGACCTAACCAGGAAATTTAAAGAGCAATTTAGGCTATATGCTTCAAAGGCCAAAGACATCATGTCGTTATCTGGTTTGGAGCAGAATCCGGGGGAAACTATCAAGTCTTTCTTAAATCGCTTTAATATAGCGTTAGCTGAGGTGGATAATGCGGAACCTCGCATGGTCTTGACCTATTTGATGAGGGCCATAGATAAATCTAGTGAGTTTGGAAGATGGTTGAATATGAAGGAACCAAGCTCTCTCGAAAAGTTCTACAAGAAAGCAGACGAGTTCATGCGTCTGGAGAGCCGCCCTGTATCGACAAAAGCAGCATTGGAAAAGGTTGAAGCTAACGCCAATGCTCCACGCAAAAATGAGTCTGTGGGACAGAAGAGGGAGAACAACAATGGAAAACAACAGAATAATCAGAAGAAGCATAGATCCTTCAAGCCATCAGAATACACACCTTTGTCAGATACTCCAGAACGAATCTACCTGGCTACCAAAGATTCTGTCAATTATCCTAAACCCCCAGTCTTGAGAACCGGGAAAAAAGCCGTGCAAAGTGGGAGGTTCTGTCGCTTCCATAATCAGCCCGGTCATGATACTGATGACTGCCGCCAATTGAAGAATCTAATTGAAGAATTGTTAAGGGAAAATAAGCTACAGCAATTTGTGAAGAAGAATGATAATAATAATCCTGCTTCGTCAAACCAGGGGCAGCAAACTCCTGCTCATCAATCTGGGACTAATGGCAAGGACGCAGGTTTTGAGTCTGGAAGGCCTGTTATCAATATCATTACAGGAGGACCTCACCCAGCGGGCAAAAGCTGGGGTGAGATGGAAAGGTATTCCCGGGCCTTGAAATATGCACCGGGGGAAGAAAATGTTTTTGTTCTGGAGGACACTACGCCTTTGAAGCAACGAAAGACATTCAATGATGACATTGTATTCAAAACCAGGGATTCCATCGGTATTGAAGCCCCGACCTTGGATCCTTTGGTCATCTCGGCCGGCATTGGGCCAGCCATCGTCAGAAGGATTCTTATCGACAGCGGCGCATCCTGTAATATCCTCTTTAAGAAAACCTTCGACCAGATGAAAATTCCTATGGTTGAAGTGCAGGCATCATCGCAAAAAATTGCTGGCTTCGCCGGGGAGCCGAAGCAACCGGTAGGAACCATTGACTTGCTTGTGGAACTCGGGGAAGGAGAAAGAAAAGTAGTTCGCAAGCAAACTTTTGTGATAGTAGATGAATTTTCTGCTTATAATGCTTTCTTTGGTCGTCCTACTCTTGCAGCGTTCAAAGCTGTCCTTGCCCCATGGTGTCTTACTATTAAATTCCCTACAGACAATGGAGTAGGAGTTATTAAAGGAGACCAGAACGCTGGGCGAGAATGTTATATGACAGAGCTGCGAGAAACAAGGAAGAGAGAGATGGGAAAAGATGCGGCAACCCCAATCCGCATCAAAACACCAACCCTATAGCAACTACAGGGCGGACCCTGCACTGGTGAGCATAGCGGGGCACGAAAAGAGATGGATCCTAGAAAGGCCAGTGCGGGGGAGAATAGAGTGGTACCAGCAGAAACGACGGTACCGGTGCCCGTTGATCTGAAGGACCCAAACAAGGTGCTAAATGTGGGTTCACAACTCAACGCGTCAGTTCAGAATGCCTTGATATCTTTTTTGAAAGCAAATCTGGATGTTTTCGCTTGGACCCATGCCGATATGTGCGGAATATCCCCAGAAGTTGCGGTACATGCTCTGAATATTGACCCAAAATTCACGCCCGTAAAACAGAAAAGAAGGATCCAAGGTCCAGAAAGGTCAACAGCATTGAAAGAGGAAGTTGATCGGCTCATGGAGAATAACTTCATCAGAGAATCTACCTATCCAAATTGGGTTTCAAATCCAGTGCTGGTTAAGAAAGCCAACGGTAAATGGAGAGTGTGCATCGACTTTTCAGATCTAAACAAAGCCTGTCCCAAAGACTGCTTCCCATTACCCAGGATCGATCAACTGGTAGATGGAACAGCGGGTCATGAATTGTTGTCTTTTATGGATGCCTACTCCGGATATAATCAGATCATGATGCATGAGCCAGATCAGGAGGACACAAGCTTTATCACCGATGTCGGTCTCTACTATTACAGAGTTATGCCCTTCGGGTTGAAGAATGCGGGGGCAACATACCAAAGACTGGTCAATGCTATGTTCAAACCGCAGTTAGGAAAGACTATGGAAGTTTACGTTGATGACATGCTAGTAAAATCTAAGAAAGCAGTGGATCACATCGAACACTTAGCAGAAATGTTCGCAATCCTCCGAAGATACGGAATGAAGCTTAACCCTTTAAAATGTTCATTCGGGGTGGAATCCGGGAAGTTCTTGGGTTTCATCGTGAGCGCTAGGGGCATTGAAGCTAGCCCAGCTCAAATCACTGCCTTAAAAGAAGTCAAAGCTCCTAAAACAAAGAGGGAATTGCAAAGTCTCAATGGAAAAGTTGCCGCCTTAAGTCGGTTCATATCCAAAGCTACTGATAAATGCATTCCATTCTTCGACGCTCTAAAGAAAGGAAAGAAAAACTTTGACTGGACTCCCGAATGCCAGAAAGCTTTTGAAGAATTGATTCAACATATGGAAACGCCTCCAATACTTTCTAGGCCAGGCGATGGCGAGGATCTTCTTATATACTTGGCAGTTTCATCTCATGCTTTAAGTGCAGCGCTGGTACGGGAAGACAAAAGAATTCAACATCCAGTTTACTATATCAGCAAAAGACTCACTGGGGCAGAAATGAATTACTCCAAGTTGGAAAAACTCGCCTATTGTCTATTGATTGCCTCAAGAAAGTTGAGGCAATATTTCCAGGCTCATCCTATCAAAGTCCTCACTGATCAACCTTTAAAGCAAGTCCTGTTTCGCCCTGAGACTTCGGGCCGCCTCCTAAAGTGGAATATTGAACTGAGTCAATATGACCTCACTTATCATCCCAGAAAAGCGATCAACGGACAAGCTTTGGCAGATTTTATCGCAGAATTTACAGACAAGGGTAGCAGCGAGGAAGAAACAATCGAGAACTCCCCAATCCAATGGAAGTTATTTGTAGATGGCGCAAGAAACGATTACTGTTCAGGTGCTGGAATTGTTTTTGAAACTCCTGAAGGCCGGTCTTTATGCTATGCACTAAGATTAGAATTTCCTTCAACAAACAATGAAGCAGAATATGAAGCTCTGATTGCTGGTTTGAAGATTGCTAAAGAACTAAACATTCGAGCATTACAGATCTTCAGTGATTCTCAGCTTATAGTATGCCAAGTCAAGAAGGAGTTTCAAACGAAAGGAGGAAATCTGCCCGCTTATGTGTCAAAGGCTTGGGAACTTTTATGTGAATTCGACCATTACACGATAAGTCATATTCCTCGAGAAGAAAACATGAAAGCAGATTCTCTCGCAAAATACTCAAGTTCTGGCGAAGCCCAATCCTTGGGATTAGTTCCAGTGGAAGTTTTGTCAAATCCAAACATTGATGAAATGGATATCGATTGGATCATGAGTGTGTCACAAGAGCAAGAATCATGGATGACTCCAATAACAAAGTATCTACTCAATGGCTCTTTACCAGAAAACTCTAAAGAACGACAGAAGCTACTGAGAAAAGCCTCACGATACATAATCCAGGATGGTCAATTATACAGACGAGGATTCTCAATGCCACTACTTCGATGTGTATCCAAAGAAGAAGCCAAAATAATCCTATCAGAGGTACATGGAGGAGAATGTGGGGATCATTCAGGTGGTCAAACTTTAGCAAAGAAAATTCTCCGATATGGATATTTTTGGCCAGAAATTAATCGAGATGCTGCAGATTACTCTCGAAAATGTGATAGATGTCAAAGATTTGCCAAAATTCCTAGAGCACCTTCTACTGAACTCACACAGATGATCAGTCCGTGGCCATTCGCAATTTGGGGAATGGATCTCATTGGGCCGCTACCAATCGCCAAATCTGGAATCAAATATGCCATTGTTGCTGTAGATTATTTCACTAAATGGGCTGAAGCTGAACCATTGGCAACCATCACCTCCAAAAAGATGATAAATTTTGTAACTAAGAATATTATTTGCAGATACGGTGTGCCTCAAAAGATAATTACAGATAATGGTACTCAATTTGAAAGTGAAGAATTCGAAGATTTTTGCAAGCGATTCAAAATCCTGAAAAGCTTCTCAGCAGTGGCTCATCCGCAGACAAACGGGCAAGTGGAAGCAGTAAATAAAATTATCAAGTCAACCATCAAAAAGCAACTTGAAAGAGCAAAGGGTGGTTGGGTCGATAAGCTACCACTAGCACTATGGGCATATAGAACTACCCACAAAACTGCAACTGGGCATACTCCGTTTTCATTAGCATACGGGTCAGAAGCAATGATTCCGGTAGAAACAGAGATCCCTTCACATAGAAGAATCCACTTCAATCAAATGGAAAATGAAAAATTGCAATCTGAAGCACTAGATCTTCTTGATGAGAAAAGAGAAGAGGCTGAACTCAGAGTTGCAGCTCATCAACAAAGAATAGCCAGACATTTCAATTCTAAAATTCGCCAACGCAGCTTTGGAATCGGAGATCTAGTCCTGAAAAGAATTATGATCGCGACAGGTGTGTTTGGGCCCAATTGGGAAGGACCGTATGTGATAAGTCAGAAGCTTCTTGACGGCACATTCAAACTCACTACTGTTGAAGGAGATCAAATTCCAAAGGCATGGAACAGCAATCACTTGCGTCCATATTTTACTTGAAATTTTTGTTGAAATATTGTAAAAAGAATTATGAATGTATGATTCTTGTAATTGAAAGCAATTGTAAAACTGATGCAAGTGAATAATGAATGAATATAAAGTGGATGTAGGCCCAGATTTTTGGCCGAACCACTATAAATCTTGTGTTCCTTACTTTTATTACATGTTTGCTTTATTTTCGATATAAAAAGTACATAGAATGTATTGCTAAAATGTCGATTTAAATTTTTGCAGACAATGGAAATAAAACTTGCACATAATAAGACCGAGCAATTCACTCCATCATTCAACAAACAAATTTCAAGTCACAAAGACCCCAAATTCAGATCCTAGATAGGAAATACTTCAATTGAACGGCTAATGATTTCGTAGAAACGAGCCCTTGCTAATAAATTGAGATTGTTTAAACAAACATCCAATTAAGAAGCTAGTGCCCGTTCTCACGAACTTGCCTGTCAATGAAGTACACTTCCTTGGATTAAACAAGCTACTTGCAAGAAAAGGGGAATGAAAACTTGAAAAAAAAAATGAGGGATCGCTGAAAAGGCATAAGCAAGAAGACGAGGAAACAACCAAAATCCATCATCGGCAACACAAGTCCTCTTCGGAGGCACAACTCTTCGGAGGATAAAAGACCTCTAATGGGTCATACGCCACAAAAAAGAAAGTTCTCTACTCAACAAAAAAGATTGGAGGAGTCATGACCCTCCAACCATGAGAGAGCAACTTCCAGGCGATGAAAACCCTCTCTGAGGCACATTTCACCAAGAGTCGGAGTAGGTACTCTTCGGAGTTTCACTTCACCAAAGTTGAAATGCAAACAAAATAAAGACCTCTTCGGGGGCACATTTCACCAAGAGTCGGAGTAGTTACTCTTCGGAGTTTCACTTCATCAAAGTTGAAATGCAAACAAAATAAAGACCTCTTCGGGGGCACATTTCACCAAGAGTCGGAGTAGTTACTCTTCGGAGTTTCACTTCACCAAAGTTGAAATGCAAACAAAATAAAGACCTCTTCGGAGGCATATTTCACCAGGAGTCGAAGTGTAACAGCCGCTCTTCGGAATTTCACTTCACCGGAGTTGAAAGACAAGCAAAATAAAGACCTCTTCGGAGGCACAATCAAGAAGAAAGACCTCTTCGGAAGCCCACGTTTCGCCGAGATTGAAATAAAACTTCCAAGTGTTGAAACGTGGAATAGCTTTCTAAGGCAAAACTCTTTGGAGGTACACGTTTCGCCGAGATTGAAATAAAACTTCCAAGTGTTGAAACGTAAAAAATCCTTCCTCAGAGGTACAACTTTCCATATAAAAAAAAAAAAAAATCCTCATAAGGGGCATGCTTTAACTCACGAAGGAAGAGTAATTTACCTATTCTGGAGAATGATCTTCCTTAAAAAAAAAAAAAAAAAAAAAAAGAGAGAGAAGAGAAAAGGAGTTAAAGTACCCTTCAGAGGTCCGCTTTGCTACATAAAAGAAATCACTCGGCAAAAAAGAAAATGTACTTAAGCAAAAAGAAAGAAGTGATTTCTTCAAAGGACAAAGCGAGTAGAAACTCATACGAAGGGGGTTGTACTCTATAAGAATTCTTTTTAAAAATAAAAATAAAATAATTATTCTTTAGCAAATAAGAGTGCAAGTCCCCTCAAAGTATAGAATATTGCAGCAAACTTATGGAATGGGGGCAATATAGTATAATTACACACGATATGGTATAACGAAACCAGCAAAAGGTAACGCTCAAGTAACATACCATAAGCTCGCTGCAATATCAAATAAACTCATGCCAAAACGAATAACAAATGTATTCTCTAATTCAAACAAAAGTTTGTACAAACGAAGAATCATTTTATTCAATTATAGTGCAGGTACAGGTTTCAAAATAAAGAAAGGCGGGGGCCGGTACCCGCACAATTCTCGGCCAGTACATGCAAAACACAAAAAAAAAAACTAGAAACTGAAGATTTTCACTTCTTTTTGCTGCCTTTAGACCCTTTACCCGGCCGGATGATCAGCTTTTCAGGGCGGTCAGTGGGCATAAGGGAAGTAGGAGAGGAAGGCGCAACCGGTCCAGCTTTCAGCTCCTCTTCAGTGGTGGTGACTATCTTCCCCCTCCTCTTTGGTGTCCCACGCTTCTTTCTCCTTTTTGAGGAAGACTCACTCCCTGGAGTGACAAGTTTAGATAGAACAATGTCGTCAGAGGGAGTTCGCTCCGGAGATGTGTCACCTCCCTCAGGCCTTTCATCTTTCTGCTCTTGTGAAGCGATGGGATCATCCAAGCCGTGAAGAGCCTCTATTTGTTCTTCCTGTGATCCAGGTTGCGAGGCAGAAGGAGGCGCCACTTGAAGAGATGGAGGAAGGATAACCGGGGGAGAAGAAGCTTGAGTTTGGCTCGGTGCTTTCACTACAAAGGAGAAAAAACTTAAAATATCAGTATCTTTCGAAAAGAGAGGGGATGACGGCTCGTCAAAAGTCGGGAATTCATTGACATTTGAAGAATAATCAAAAGTCGGGAATTCATTGACATTCGAAAAATAATCAAGAAGATCGTCAAGTTCACAAGGAGCAAACGAGCAGTTCACCACTTGGGCTGGTCCGGTGTCAAGTTTACCTGGGGCAGTTGGATCTCTGATGCTGATTTCATATCGCTGCGCTTCGTTGCTTTCACCGCCTTCATCCCCGCCTTGTGCACTTGTAGTTTCAGTTACTATCTTAGTCGCAGGCGGAGTGTAGGAGCTAGAACCCGTGATGTCAACCACGGGAGAAACTGGAGGTTGGACAGAGGGAGTAAGTGGTAATTCCTTTCCAGAATGTTCCTCTTCCGCCATTCCAGCTCTCATCCTGGCAAGTTGTTCTTGCCCCTTCACAAGAGCAGCGCGAGCTTCCTCATCCAGGTAACGCGCCTCAAAATCTTCATCGCCATACCCGGCGTCTTTAAACATGCTAAGAGCAGCTTCCCACACCTCGGCCAGGGTGATTTCATATTTAGGACCAAGAAAAGAGAGGCTGCCGCGTCCCAAGACACAGTGTACATAAAAATCGAATAAAGTCGAATTGATGTCGGTTTCCATGGTCTGAACAGTTTCTTCGGCTGCAATCTTACCAGCCATGGCCTCATCTCGATCTTTTTCGGTCTGAGCAAGTTGGGCTTTTAGCGCTTCAATCTCCATGTCCCGGGCGCTCAGTTTATTCTGCAACTGGGTGACATCAGTGCGGTGGTTCTCTACAGCTTGCTCTAGCCTCTCAGCTTTAGCTTCGGCGTCCCTCTGGCTGGCGTGCGCATCTCGCACTTGTTTTTGCAATACCTCTTCTCTTTGGGTGTAAGTATTAGTAGAAGAGGCAAGATCATCTTTGAGCTGCTTTACTTCGGCTTCGAGTTTTTCATTGTATTCGGCTATCTCCTTCATCTCAACGTTGTGTTGATCAAGAATCTTCTGCCATTCTGATTTATCATTTTCCATGGTCAGCATTGCTTCGATGTTAGCCCGATTAACTCTTTGAAGTTCATCAACAAGCTTTTGCCATCCAGACATTCTATCAATATTAAGCCTGACAGCATCGAGATTTCTGTACATGGCTTCTTTGTCGATGGGGACCAAATCAAGGTCGAAGCGTACCCCCCTCAAACACCAGTTCGGGAATCGGCTCTGCAAAGTCGGGGGGCCCCTTTCAACATGGTATGAAGGCCTATTGAGGAGTGTTTGAATGGCACTTCCTTCAAGAGCAGGAGATTTGGAAGGGATGTCAATAGAAACTGAGGCGCCAGGTCTCTCAGATGTCACAGGCGCGTGCTCCTCGCCAAGTTTGGTCCGCTTTCTCGAATCCTCAATATGGCTCTTCCCCCTATCATCATGCGTTTTACGTTTATGGGAATCATCACCCCTTGGGAAGGATTCGTATCGCGTGCCTGCTCCCTCGTGGCGTTCTTCATACTTTCTCCTCTCTTCAGCTTTTCGCGCAGCTCTCTGCTCATTGGTCTCTCTGGAATCGGTATAGTATTGCTTGTAATCATAGCTGCCACGCCCTCCATAGCGTCGAAAGTCTTTGTAATAAGAACCGCTGCCGCTGCGCCCCATAGAGGAATCTGAAAGGCAAAAATAACAAGTCTTAAAAACTTCCAGAGAAAAGAAGTTAAATGTGAACAAATGCCAAAAAATCCTAAGTGTTGTGTGATGTGCAAGCTACACGCATTAAGCTACAAACCACTCTTTGGTGTAGAGGTGACGATAGCTTGGGTATGAGGAGTTGATGTTTGTGCTGGTGTTTGTCGAAGAAGGGACGTCGCCTCAATTACAGGAGAGATAGTTTTGGATACGTCATCTCTAAAAAGCTCCTGCGAAGTCACTATTATGTCACTCAACCCCTCATAAACATCGTCACCATCATGCTTGGTGGGACTTGTTTTCTCAATTCCTACATCAGCTAATCCCCCGAGAGGCTGTGAAGGTTCTTCTTCTTCCTCGATCGGGGCAAGCGCCGTCTTACTAGATGACCCCATAATGTCGGTAGGAGTGGAACACTTCACCAATGAAGCTTTAATATTAGACTCTTTTGATGTGAGTTGTTCGACAGTAACGAGGGCATCCGATGCTTTAGCCGGGGAATTGGGAACTTCAGTCGGAGCTTCACAAAGCTGAGTATAGCGAGAAGGGTGAAGAAGCCCGTATTGATGTAAAAAGTCGTCTCTCAGCAAAAACTTGATACTTCTCTCTTCTGCGGCTACAGCGCTCAATCTATCAAAAGTCTGCCTATGTATTGGATCTCTAGAGGGAAGGGGAAGTGCTGAAAAGAGCAAAGAATGAGATTAGCAATTTGGACCCCGAGAAGAATTAAGAAAGAAAATGGAAAGACGGAAACAAATGATCTTACTTCCTACTCTCCAAGAAGCATAAAACTCTGGGGGACTGCGGGCAAAGAAAAATTGGTTTAAAAATCCGTGGACACTTTCAGTAAGATCAAGAATAAGCTTGCGGTTTCTTGCACTTCTCACAATGATAAGAGAAGGATGGTCTTTGCTCTTTGCAAACGAGCATAAGTAGCGAATTTCTTCGAAGCTCGGCAAGCGATCAAGATTTCTTCTGAACAGAACACCCAACCCCATCAGGATAGCGTAACCGTTAGGATGAAGTTGGGACGGAGAAATTGACATCTGAAGAAGAAGAATTCGAAGAAAGTCATTGAAAGGTGGGATCGCCCCACTTAAGCACATTTGACGATTAATCGCAACAAAACCATAGGGAGGTCTGTCAGCAGTGTCATTCGGTCCAGGAAGTATGACATCATCTTCAGCAAAGCCGAATTGAGTACGCAACTGAATAAACGTTCTCAAAGATAGAATAGTCGAAGTTCTTTCCGGAGGATTCTCTATGGGAACAGCTATCGGGAAAGTTTCTTCTTCTTGACTGGCCACTTCTTCTCCTCGAGGGGAAGTCATTCTACACAAGCAACTGGATATTCAAATATGAAGGTGCACGTTTCCTAAAGTGTGTGAAGTGTTGTGTAAAATCAATTAAGCAGTAAACAAATATAACTGGATTAAAAACTAGCAAGCATTTGTTAGTTATAAAATTCAGGGATTATTGTTTTAAGTCTAAATATTCAAGTAAGATGTTGATGCAGATAAATCAGTTCAAATCATTGATACTTTGCATTAATATTTTACTATAATCAATTAATTCACAACATTTCATGCAATATATTCATGTCTCTTATCTTGTCTTGACTAATCTGTCATTTGATATGGGCAGTCAATGGCAGTATATGCGCCTTGGTTTTCTTTGTTTGTTTGTTATTCTCAGCAGGTTTACAGCTTAAAAGTGAGAATGATCTGTAAAGTAACACAATGAAATTCAAGCAAACTTGAAGTTAGGCCAGTTCAAAATGTTCAAAATATAGGCAACTTAGTTCAGAAGTCCAAGTCAGAATACTTAAAGTAGGCCTATGCTCCTAAATGACAATACGCCCAGAGCCTAAGAACTAACTCGGCTACGGTTTAAAACTCTTTTGCAAGATGAAGCTAAGTAGGTAGCGGGTCAAGGTCTAGATGGTTTAACTTGGCAACTCGTTCACTAGGTCGCAAGCTCTGGTTCGAAAGGCAGGAATTTCTCAAGTGTTAGCTCGGTCACGACTCAAGCTTTAAGGTTTGAATCGGTAAACTTCTTTCTGGCATTATCTCGGCCACGGTTTAAAGCTTAGATCGGCAGAATGGTAGGTCGGTGGGTTTCCCACATGCATTAACACGGCCACGATTTAAGGATTGAATCGGCCAAAAGCTAAGTCGCCTGAAATCAACGGGTCGCATCAAAATCAATACTTCGACCCACTCAAACCGTTAGCTACCCCCTCGAATCAAAAAACCCACACTTCATTCCTATTAGTTCATACTTTCAGATCATCCATTGCACCAATTCAAAACCTCTGCAAATTCGAAACCTTGCAATCCTAGCACACATCAAAATCCACTAGCCTGAATCAGTGAACCATCTTCATCGTTTCATCGGTCAGTTAAAATCGAACCTAGCAACCTAAACTCCATCAGCCGTGGATGTAATAGGATTCGCGATAAAGCGTCATGTCAGGAAGCGATTAGATGGCGAAATTCACGAACTGACAGTGATCTATAATCGAAGAAGAGGATTCACTTACGCAATGGATAGCAGAGGATGTCAGTGATTAATTGGAATCGAATCGCCTTTTGAAGCTTGAAAAAATCTTTAATGGCAGAAGCAAGGGAGTAAGTAAAGCTAAAAAGAGAAGAGAACGAATACTTTATACAGGAGGAAGAAACTGAAGCGCCGACTTGTTGATCTAACTGATTGGATCGTGTCCGACCTAACAAGTGTACCGACCTAATGGAGGACGAGATAAAGGATATCGAAGCATACGACCAAAGCATTAGGCGTATACTTCGAGGGGCAAATGTTAACCCTGCCTCGGTTCATAGACTACTGACTCAAGTGATGCCGACCTAAGGCGTGAAGGGATGTCGATCTAACAAGGCATAACAATCTAAAAGCTAACAGGGGGATACCGACCTAAGAGTTAAAGTAATGCCGACTTAAGGCTTAAAGAGGTTCCGACCTAGGACTTACGAAGGGGTACCGACCTAGTATCTTAATATGGGAGACCGACTTAACTGCATAAGGCAGAAAAGGGTTGCCGACCTAAAAGTCTAAATAGGTTGCCGACCTAAGGTTTAAGTAGGTCGCCGACCCAAGGTTCGAATCAGTTGCCGACCTAAAGCTTAAAGGAGGTTTGCCGACTTAATGATCAGTAGTGAGTTCTGACCCAGCATGTGTGCCGACCTACCTACCCAATTTGGTGGCCGACTTAAGTATCAAAAAGCATACCGGTTCATACTTGAGTCGTTAACTCGGTAACGACCTAGGACTTGGGTCATAACAGTTAGCTCATAACACGTTAACATGTGTTTTCTGCTTAAGCCGTAGACTGGGCATAATAGATTGGCGCCGACCCATGACTTAGTCTAACCCGGAGCCGATTCATGATCTAACTTAACTCGGCAGCTACCTACAATTTGACATCGAAGGCCTCTATAAATAGGTGACCACCTCCAACACTTAAAGGACTTTTGGGGGGGGGGGAGTTGATCAATTTCAAGCGCCATTACTCTGCCGAATTCCAGACTGCTTCAACACTAGAAGCTTTTGAGATCCAACAAACTCCTAAAAGAACTCCATAAAGAAATCATCTACGTTCACCATGGATTTGAAGATGATTGTCAACATCAAAGCTTGAGCTACTTGTTCTACATATCCCATCACTTGAAGTGTGTTGTAATTGAGAGATTTTGTAAAGAATTGTAATCAAACTTGAGATAAAAAGATTAAAGTGGACGTAGGCTCAATTATAAGCCGAACCACTATAAATACTGTGTCTCTTACTGTTTTTCTACATACTTTCTGCTTATTTCTGATTCCCATACGAACGGGTGGTGCTTTCACAATCACATCCTATACACCAGGGTGTCAGCGTTTAAATTTGAGCGTTAACATAGTACAAATCTTCATATGATCTACTTTGAGTATGTGAATATGAATGCTTTGAGTTGTAGAGAGTGGTTTAACGAAAATTATATTTTGCCTATAATAGATCGAGAAATTGTGAACAATGTATATACAAGAAATTGTTTAGAAATCAAGAAAGGAACGAATATATTAATTCAAGTTAGTTGATTTCTACTTCACTATCAAAGTAGTATTTATAGATTCAAAAAGGTGTAGATGAAGAGCTGTTTTGAGAAAGTTTATTAACTTTAATGGCTGCAATCTTTTGTTGAAAGGTGATTTGTTTTTGTTTCAAACAAGAATGTCTTTTCAAAATTGACAGTTTTTGCATATGATAGACGTTTTTGGTAAAACCTTAAACGTTTGTAACTTCAGTAAATTTTAACCCAAGAATTGCCACAGACGTCTGTGGTTTTTTCTCAGACGTCCATAATGTGTAAAATTAGTTTTTTGACTTAATTTTGATGTATACGAAATTATGTGTGATCGTATATGCATATATACTCAAGTAGTTTTTAACCATAATCTATCTAAGACCCTTTTACAGTAGAATAATCTTGCTAAATAATAGTATGGTCAATGAATCTTCGTTTCCCTTTGAGTCTCAATATCGTTAAGCATGGTGAATTCTTGTAGCATATACCCGCAATCTTGATAAGATTTATATATATGTATGTATGTATGTATGTATGATTATATAGTTGTTATTATTGAATCATATAATGGAGGCTCTAATATTGTTTCTGGATATGTGAGCCTCTCTTATACATGCATATCGAAGAAACAATATAAATACGAAAATCTCATAAAGGCATTTAACTAACAATAAATGCAATATAAGATTGAGAGTTTAGAATAGTTAGAAAATTTTTAGCGAAGGACGGGATAAAGTTGTTTTGGTGTCATGGGTCATTGCTTCTATTCCTTAAAAAATAATTTTTTTGAATAATATGTGTTGACAATTTTTGTATAACATGTCAAATTTTGTGGGTTAAGCTTAGCTGTGGGATTTTAGAATTTGGATTATGCGTTTTCCGCATAATCAACTTTCGATTACGCTGAATTGTGGCTTAATTTATCAAATTTTGAGAAGAAAAATACTTTAAAAGTTTCTCTTGATTTAAAAAGTCTCTTTTTAAAATACAAGTTAGATTTGAGTTATTTTGGCTCTTAATAATTTTTTTAGAATTTTCCCAATTTGATTTCAAGGGAAAATGTACATCTAAATATTTTGGGATTTTATTTTTCAATTGACGTACAAATTTGAAAAGTGAAAAAGATTTTTGTGGAATATTTGATTTTGAAGGCCACGTGTTCGTCGTAGGGAAGGCACATAAAGCTACAATTTATGGATTTAGCGGTACACTAGGATCGGAGATACAATAAACCACAAGCGATAACAAGGGAAAAACCGTTTTAGCCTTGGAATTCCTATTTTCATACCTTATTGACGATGCACGTGAGTCTATTTTTAGACTCAATTCCATTTTAAAGCTTAAAAACAGCCTTCGTATGCATTTTGTGCACCGAAAATTTGGAGTAACTATGAGGCTGCAGGTAAATTCCACTGTACTATGGAAATGTGAAACTTATACAGTGGTAAGAATGTTAAATTAAATTCATTTTTACGGCATAGGAGTAATGTTTAGGAAGCAATTCTGCGATGCATTAAATTTTTTGATAGTAGGAATTGGATGCAAAATTGGTTGCACCATACTTCTATTCGTAGAAGTGTGGATATTTTTGGTGAAAAGAATTTTCAAAATCTACATATAAATACAACTTCCAGTATATATATATATATATATATATATATATATATATATATATATATATAGGTTGTTTGCATCATGTTTTTCAAAAAAAATTTCAAAGAAGTGCATTCATATAGGTGGATCCAATTCAGAATCATTGTACATGGTTATTTTCAATGTTGTGATACATTATGCATGTGTGCACATTTGGTTGCAAAATTGGTTGTATACTAATTGGATATTTAGTTTAGAATAATTACTAGCAAGAATTATGACTTAGTCATTGGTATAATTTCAGGGATGAAATTCTTTTAAGGGAGAAAGAATACAACATCCGTAATTGAGCATCAGTTATTTATTTATTCAGTTAGTTAGTTTAGCTCCAAAAATGGAATTTTAGGAAATAATGGAATTTGACCATGAAACTTGTACCCTTGCATTCACGGCCAGATTCTGAGCAACTTTTAAATTTGAAGTTTTACAATTGGAGTCCAAATGAAGAAGTTATGGACGATAAATAAATTTGGAGCGAAAATAAATAATTAATAAAATTAACACACACATGCACATGAATTTTCCATTATATTTATATATGTATGTACGTGTTTGTGTATGTGTGTCTAAGGGAACCATAGGGCGACCCCTTCATAGAGGCAGCCAACCTGGGGCGATCAACCCCTAGGATGGGGGCGGTTGATCGCTCCACACGTGCAGAACATGTTTTGGCTTGGTCTAAACGGACAAGATTTTTTATTTTTAATCTGACGGATTTGGTTGATTCTAGCGTCTATAAATTTGTACCTAACTCTCCATTCTCTTCTCATATTTTTTTTGAATAGAGCAATTATGCAAAACAATTCCTTCTTCTTCAATTTCTTTCTAAATTATAGAAATAAGGTATTTATATCTATATTCATACAAATTGGAGAAAGATGGAAATTAAATAAAAGGAGAAGAGAATCAACACTATGCGTTATCGAGGTATTTTATATTCAAATCTACATATATTGTCTCTAATCCCAAGTTTCTTCTCAAATCTGAAATTCTAATATATGTATTTGCCCATTTTATACATACTTTTAGATTAAAAATGATTCGGAGTTGGATTAAAAGTTTTACTTTGGATCTAGAGATTTGGAATGCTTTTAAAAGGTGAGTGGGAAATTTATATATCATTTATGATTTTGAATCTATTATGCTAGCATGCTTTTGATTTTTATGTCTAAATCAATCTTATTTGTGAGTGTAGGCTCAATTTAGTGTAGAAAACCATTGCCTACATATTCTTATTTTAGATCTGATTTGATAGTGTTTACATTCTGATCTAGAAATCAATCCCAATGATTTTAGAATTTAAATGGTGCATAGTTTTATTCTAGATCTTTACTTGGGGTGTAAAATATTAATAGGATTTGAATATTTTCCCATTTTATTTGCACCATAAGTATAGATCTAGAATAAAACTATACACCATTAAAAAATTCTAAAATTTTTGGGACTGATTTCCAAAGTAGAGTGTAGACAATATTTCAAATCAGATCTAAAATAAGTATATGTAGACAATTGTTTTCTACACTATATTGAGCCTATAACTCACAAATAAGATTGATTTAGGCTTAAAAATCAAACTATCAGAATAGATTCAAAGTTATAAACAATATTAAGATTTCCTGTGTAACAAGCCTAAATGAAGGGGCAGAACCAAATTAAAAATAAATACATAAATAAATAAATAAAAGATAAAAAGGCAAAAGTGGGAAAAAGAAAGAAAGAAGAAATGGTATTCATTGTTTTTTGACACTCGCTAGCTGCAACCCATAATCGATCGCGTGCGAAGGTACCTTGTAAACGAGTTTCAATTTCTCGTATTCCAAAACATGGGCCCCACTCCCAATAAACAACTACAGTTAACTCAACCGTTTGAATTGGACGTGGTCAGCGAAATCATTATTTAAACACGACTAAAGCTAAAAATGAAATTTGGAAGAAAGATCCGCGCTGTGTTTCTTTTCCTTCTATATAATATCGCCCACAAGAAGTATCCAACGATAAAGGGGGCATAATCCGTTTTGGACTGTTACTTGGATCTATTCTCCTTCCCGCTTCTGATAATCTGGTTTAATTATGGATTTGCTTCTAAAAAGGTATGTTATGTTTCCCTCATTCCAACTTGTAGTTAGTCATAGTGTTCATTATTCAATTTTGGTTTCCTTTTCATTTTTGCAGATTTTGAACTAGAGCTTACAGAAGTCAACTTCTGCTTATGCTGCGGCTTTGGATCATTTCAAGCACTGAAGAGTAAATTGGTTTGTTTTTTTTTCCTGGTAGATTTGTAGCATAATCATGAGATATTCTGAGTCAGAGCTCTTACTTTTCTAAGTCTCATTAGCATTTGTATTTCGGCATCTAGTTTGGGACAAGTTCGCGATAAGAAATTTGGTGAAGGCAGTTGAGAAAAGTGGAATAGATAGAATAATTGTTTGCGAAAATAAGGCGAAGAATATGATTGGAATTGGGATTGAGTGTATGGATCCTGAAATTTTAAATATTTGCAATTTGTTGATATTTTCTGGGAAACTTTTTCTCTCACGTCATACTAAGGTCCAAAATAGAAATCATTCCTCCTAACCACGGACAAAGCATAGGTACTCAGTTTTAAATTTATTATAGTAGATAGTTATCATTGTGTAGAAATGTGAATTGGAGTTTGCTTTCAACATAAAATCATTTGCTATTGGGCTTTTAGCAAGGCTAATGTGGAATATATAAAAAATTAGTCAGAATTTACACATAATATTCGTGATATGAGTATATGCAACTGCACTAATGAATAAACAATATGTGGTATACTTTTTCCTTTTTTCCTTTTTTTTTTTGCATGGTCAAATATTTGTAGTCAGACAGAGTACAAAAATAATTTTTTGGTTTCAAAATGAATCAAATATTAAATTAAGGTCATAAATAATTGATGACTACCAAAAATTTTGATCGCATATTTTCTTGGTCAAATGTTTTAACAATAAAATGCAAATATTTTATATCCTTACCAAAGTTTGAAATGCCAGTTTCCACTCGCGTTTCATTTATTTGAGATTTTTGAAATCCCAGTTACCTTAGGAAAATTTAAAATTTCCAGTTACAATTTTGTTTATAAATTTTGATACTGTTTTCTGCGTAATACATTGATACATGTTACATACTTTTATTTTCAAAAATAAAATAAGTATTGTGCTGAAAAAAAGTTGATGCGATTACTAACTGTTACTTTTTTTCATATTATTTCTGTTGAATTAGGTTCGAATTGATAAAAATAGAACATGTATAACATTATCCAGTCGTTTGTGTATATTCATTATTTTGTTTGATTTTTGTTCCATTCTCTTACATGTTTATTGTATTTTCTCCCTTTTTTTGGCCCTTTTTACTTCTTTTTGAACACTTGGAAAGCAGATCCATGATTTAGAGGAAAATGGAATTTAGATCGGCTTCTGTCCCGACTGTCGCTGAATGGAATAATTGGAATTTTGAAGTTCCAATCAAAATTTTGAACCATGGATTCCTTGTGTTAAAATATAAATATTTGCACTTAAGATACAACCTTTTCGTTTCATTGAGAAAACTGGTGTTTCTTTATTTGAGGAGCCGAGTCCAATAACATAACATGTTGAGGAAGGGAAATGTTATCATGCGCCACATAGGCATATGCTAAGGTTGTTAAATCACATACCACATAGGCATATGTTAAGGTTGTTAAATCACATAATTTCTCCATTGAATTCCACCCGTTAACTTTTGTATAGCCTAAACTGAGTATTTCAAAAAGTTTTTTCTTTTGTTTTGTTTTTGTTTTTTGTTTCTTAGCTTAAATCAATCATTGCTAACATGTGCCCTTTAAGGCACATGTTAACCTTACCCTTTGAGATACTAACGTCAATCGCCTAAAGGTGAGTAAAATGCGCAATCGCGAGTAAAATGCGTAATCTCTACCTGATTGGACAATATGATGCATGGGTATGATTCTCTGTCGCCTCCAGAAGTGATTCTCTGTCGCATCCAAGTGTCTGAGCATAGAATCCCTCATAACATATTATTATAATTGAATAAATTTTAAACATTCATACTAAATAAATATGATTTTCCTTACTATTAAAAAGCGCAGATATCTCTAATCAACGGAGACTGTACACAATTTATTTCGAACCCAGGTGAGTGAAGTTATTTGCACTGTCTGTTTCAAAAATGTAGATAGATATAAATATTCATAGTACTGCTTGAAATCGCAAACATTTGCATTATATTACCAAAAACTTGTATTTTCTATAAAAATGCAAGTATTTGCGTTATATAACTAAAAGTTTGCATTATCTATTTTAAGTGCAAGTGTTTGCATTATTTATTTTTAAGTGCAGGTAATTATATCTCTTACACTAACAAAAATTTACCGATATATAACATATGGATCTTGTTGGAAATGTCATAGAATTTGTGATTTAATGATGATACTGAAATTTTAGGTGCATGTTTAAAATGAAATATATCTTTTTTTTTCTTTTCATATTTGAATTAACATAAGTGAGGTGCAGCCTTGACGCAACAGTAAGGTCACCTGCATAGTGATCTGGATGTCCAAGTTTGAGTCTGGAAACAGTCTCTTCGTAATGCAAAAGAAATGCTGCTTACATAATCGACCTTCTCAGAGCCCGCTATTTCCCTATTGTGCGGGAGCCTTGTGCACTGGGTTCCACTTTTTTTAATTTGAATTAACATGAGCTTAATTAATAAGAGGTGACTATATCGAAGTAGAAAAAATAATTTATTTGCTATTTGTAAATAAATTTTGTGGATTAACTTGGTAATATGATGATTGTTTACATTATATTTTGTTAAATATTATAATGTAGCCAGTTAAATATTATAATATTATTTCATTGAATATTTATTAGTAGAAATTTTAAATATAAAGAAATGTTTCATTAAATACATTCAAAAGGGAAAATTTACAAAGATAACTTGTACATAAATATGAAAATGTTTAAGTCAAAGGTAAAAAACCTATAAAAATATCAAATTATCTCATTAGACAAGCTTTTCTAACAAGGAACTTCGTATACTTGTGTGCATTGTTAAATCCACCCTCTCTAACAAGTCAACAAACTTACACTTTTCATAATCTCAGTTCAAAGCCACAGAACGATCAACCATTTCTTTGAGTTTGGGACACTAGCAACCCTATCCATCGATGAACCTGAACTGGATCTGAAAACAGTGTGTCTTCCATAATTTCAAGAAGAATGATGGTAGAAATGCCAAAGAAAGTATGTGAGCATCTTCATTCACATCGAGTTGCAGGATGTCCAAAACGACAGGGCGGGATGTCAGCAGTGCTATGGGCGACCTATCATAAAAAATGGATTTGACCAATCTCTGCACGCCTGATCCAAATTCCTATTAAGGAATTTCACTGAGGGTAAAAAAAATTAGAATTTAAAATTGTACTTTTTTGAAAATTACCAAGGTTATTTTTTCCAATCTGCTTCAATTTTGTTACTCAACTTCTTCCATCGCATGAACTTTTTCGTAGAAAATCATGCGTGTTCCTTGCTTGTTCCACATTGATGTTTTTTCAGTGACCATTTTAAAGCCATCTGCCGCTTACTTGTTTATGGATTCTTTATCTTGAATGCGTCCATACTCTTCAGCTTTAATCTTTGCACTTTTGGTCATTAAATCAGCATTCTTTTGAAAAGATTCGGTCTGATTGCTACTTGTCATTGCTGCAAATTTCTTCAAATTTTAAAGAGATTGAATGAAGAGGAATACAAGGGGACCGATCAAATTTTACTTGCATTTGCTAAGCATAACGCTAGCATTAGAAAGATTTTCAAAATGATTTGCAAAAGTCCGGAATAAGGTGCAAGCAGAAAATTATAGTTATTAATCAAGAAATTTGGAAGAAAATAAAAAAATAAAATTGAAGAATATAGTTTTTGTACATCCAATGTGAGCTCATTTCAAGCTAGAGCATGAGTTATGACGTGAAAGTTGGAATCTGTAACGTTTTGAAACTTCGGTTTTGGCCGCAGGCGTGAGTTTATGTTCTGCTAGCATATACCTTTAACGCAAGTTACAAAAAACATGAAAAGGCTACAGTAAAATGTCCCAAAGAGACTCTTAGAAGCTTTATATAATAATATATTGTTTTTAGCCTTTTATTTAACTGGTTGAAAGTGGTTTCATATTTCAAAAGGGACCTTGGTTTGCATTTTTTGTGATTTTTTAATTTCTTTCCCAACTGATCGTTTTGTTTGCTTTTTCTCTTATTTTCTGTCGTGAATTGCCGAGTGTAATGTTAATTTGATGTCCTTAATCATGTCTGACGAGATTAAATAAAGACACAGTTATTTTGAGGGTTTTTTGGTTCTTTGTTTTCCATGTATTCACTGTTATCTTTGTTCCTCAGTGTTAGCTAATTAATAATATGTAAACGTGCATTTGATGAGTCCCATCCCTAGGTCTTTCCACTGCCATTATATGATTTCAGCTAAATCACAGTTCAACATATCGTTTAACAATTAATGGAGGCCATCCTTTTATAATTCGCTGATGCACAGGTAAACCGACCAATGAAATGATTGGAGTGTAGTTTATAATGCTATAAAATGTTATAATATCTCATCCATTTAGGTTCCTTAAGGTTGATTGGCGGCAGAGTAAACTTTAGCTGTAGCATTCAATTTTACATTTATAGTAACCCCATGAATTAGTATGCAGAAAACTTACAATCTTCAATTAAGTTTCCAAAATAATCGCCCTATATAGGATTGATGTGTCCTAATAATTTTGGTCAAAATATGTTTTTGGCATTAATTATGCTTTAAAACCGTACTTATTTTTGAAAATTGGTAACTTGTGTTCACAAGTTTCAAACCCAAGACCCCGATTCACATTTTAGATGCATTACCATTTCGCTAGTGGTTCTTGACCTGTTTATTTGACCAAATTTGGGTGTCATTAATGTTATGCATAATTTTGCAATTTGACAACTGTAATTTTATTTTTCCATCATACAGAGATAAATCCCACCCCAAACTAATGCTCAGGTGAACCAACAAACATATTGCACCATGGACGCAGGTCAAGAATTCAATAATGAAATATATAACATTATTCCGATACACAATTTACTAGAAGAACATCCAGCTCTCAAATTTCCTGAAGTACGTGCAGCCATAGCCGCTCTACTTACTGTAGGTGATCTGCGCAAACCTCCATTTGTACGTTGGCATGATGGACTCGATCTTATTGATTGGCTAGGTGCTTTTTTCGGATTTCAGAAGGATAATGTAAGAAACCAAAGAGAACATTTGGTGCTTTTACTAGCTAATGCACAAATGCGCTTACACCCTCCTCCTGATAATATTGGTGTCTTAGAGCCTTCAGTTGTCAAACGTCTTAGAAAAAAATTGCTTCATAATTACAATGCATGGTGTGCATTTCTTGGAAGAAAATCGAATTTATGGGTATCTGATTCATCTCCAATAACCAGGCGTTCCATGCCTGACCCAAGAAAAGATTTGCTGTATACTGCTTTGTATTTGCTTATTTGGGGCGAGGCTGCTAATTTGAGATTCATGCCAGAGTGTTTATGTTATATTTTTCATCATATGGCTATGGACTTGAATCGTATTCTTGAAGATTATATCGATGAATCAACAGGGCGTCCTGCTTTACCTGCTGTATCAGGTGAGAATGCATTCCTTACGCGTGTTGTCACTCCACTATATAAAGTTATTCAGGTGGAAGTTAATTCTAGTGCAAATGGTACTAAATCGCATTCTACGTGGCGAAATTATGATGATATTAATGAGTATTTCTGGCAAAGAAAGTGCTTTCAAAGTCTTGGATGGCCATTTGACTTATCGAAGTCCTTCTTTGCTGGACCACCTAATAAGAATCGAGTAAAAAAGACAGGATTTGTTGAGACACGGTCCTTTGTGCATTTATTTAGAAGCTTTGATCGGTTATGGATCATGCTTATACTGTACTTTCAGGCTGCTGCTATTGTTGCTTGGGAAGGAAAAACTTATCCATGGCAAAGCCTTGAGAGCCGTGATGTTCAAGTACGTGCATTAACAATATTCATATCTTGGGCTGGTCTTCGCTTTATTCAAGCTTGTCTTGATTTATTGACTCAGTATAGACTTATCCAAAGAGAAACAAGGTTGCTTGGTGTAAGAATGTTGTTGAAAGTTGCTGTTGCTGTTGCTTGGACTATTGCCTTTACTGTCCTTTATATTCGAATATGGGATCAAAAGAACCATGACAGACGTTGGTCCAATGCTGCAAATCAAAGAGTAGTAAATTATCTTGAGGCATGCTGTGTGTTTGTTCTTCCTGAAGCACTAGCACTTGCTTTATTTATCATCCCTTTCGTACGTAATTTTATTGAAAAAACCAATTGGAGGATACTATATTTTCTTACTTGGTGGTTTCAGAGTCGAACTTTTGTAGGAAGAGGTTTGAGAGAAGGTATTGTAGATAATGTGAAGTACGCATTTTTCTGGGTAGTACTCCTTGCAGTAAAATTTATCTTCAGTTACTTTCTTCAAATAAAGCCTATGGTATCACCAACTAAAGCCATATATAATATGCCATCTAGCTCTATTCACATACAATGGGCTGAAGTCTTCAGCCATACCAATCGGTTTGCAGTTGTTATCTTGTGGATTCCTGTTATTTTGATCTATTTGATGGATATTCAAATTTGGTATGCGATTTTTTCATCTTTTGCTGGAGCTTTAGTCGGGCTTTTCTCACATCTAGGTGAGATTAGGAATGTGCAGCAATTGAGGCTTAGATTTCAGTTCTTTGCTAGTGCTATGCAGTTCAATATAATGCCAGAAGAACAGCTGCTTCAAGACCGAGGAAGTATGAAAAGCAAATTCAACGATGCAATTCTACGCCTTAAGCTCAGATATGGGCTTGGTCGACCATATAAGAAAATCGAATTGAATCAAGCTGCATCATATCGATTTTCCTTAATATGGAATGAGATAATTGAAACTTTTAGAGAAGAGGATATTGTTAGCAACCGCGAGGTTGAACTTCTTGAACTGCCTAAAACTGCATGGAACATTACAGTTGTTCGTTGGCCATGTTTGTTGTTAAGTAACGAGCTTCTTCTTGCCCTTAATCAAGCTAAAGAGATTGTCGCTTCAGATGGAGTACATTGGAGAAAGATATCCAAGAACGAGTATAGGCGATCTGCAGTAATAGAAGCATATGATAGTATCAAATACTTAATGCTACATATCGTAAAAGAACAGTCAGAAGAACATTCAATCATCACTCAATTATTTGAATGGTTTAATGATGCTATGCGCCTTGGTAAATTCAGTGCGGAATTCAAGCTTTCGATCTTACCTAACATACATCAGAACCTTATATCTCTCCTTAACATAATAGTGAGCCCGAAACAAGATTTGGTTAAAGCAACTAATGTGCTGCAAAACCTTTATACTATTGCCATAAGAGACTTTCCTCAAAATACGATGAGCACTGATGCTTTAAGGCATTTGGGATTAGTTCCTCTTAGACCAACTTCAACAGGTTTATTATTCGAAAGTGCAGTAGAATTGCCTAGCCAAGAGGACTCGTTCTTCTATAGAAACGCAAGACGGTTACATACGATTATGACTTCAAAAGATTCAATGAACAATGTTCCAAAGAACCTAGAGGCTCGTCGTAGGATTGCATTCTTTAGCAACTCTCTGTTCATGAACATGCCAAGAGCACCACAAGTTGAAAAGATGCTTGCTTTCAGTGTTCTGACTCCATACTATAATGAAGAAGTTTTGTATACTAAGGAGAACCTTCGATCTGAGAACGAAGATGGTATATCAACCATATTTTATCTTCAGAAAATCTACGCTGATGAGTGGGTGAACTTCGTAGAAAGAATGAAAGAAAATGGATTTACAGATGAACAACAAATATGGGATAAAGGGTCAAAAGATCTCCGACTTTGGGCTTCCTTAAGAGGCCAGACGCTAACTCGAACTGTAAGGGGTATGATGTATTATTACAAAGCTCTTAAAATGCTCGCCTTTCTTGATTCTGCTTCTGAAGTTGACATAAAAGATGATTCAATGGAATTAGCAACTGTTGGTTCATCAAGAAGAGACATAGTTTCAGATAATAATGTGAGTACGATTTTCAAAGGCCATGAGTATGGGACCGCTTTAATGAAATATACATACGTTGTGGCCTGTCAGATATACGGAGCTCAAAAGGCTAAAAAAGATCCTCGTGCAGATGACATAATGTACTTGATGAAAAACAACATTGCTCTTCGTGTAGCATATGTAGATGAGGTTCATACATCAAGAGATGAAACAGAGTACTATTCCGTTCTTGTTAAATATGATCAGACATTGGACAAAGAAGTGGAGATATACCGAGTCAGATTGCCTGGACCATTGAAGCTAGGTGAAGGCAAACCCGAAAACCAAAACCATGCCCTTATCTTTACAAGGGGCGATGCAGTACAAACCATAGACATGAACCAAGACAACTACTTTGAAGAAGCTCTTAAAATCCGCAATCTTCTAGAAGAATTCAGTCATCGTTATGGGTTAAGGAAGCCAACAATACTAGGAGTTAGAGAGCATGTTTTCACTGGTTCAGTATCTTCTCTAGCTTGGTTCATGTCTGCCCAGGAAACAAGCTTTGTTACTCTTGGGCAGCGTGTTCTTGCAAACCCATTAAAAGTAAGAATGCATTATGGCCATCCTGATGTCTTCGACCGACTATGGTTTTTGAGCAGAGGCGGTGTTAGCAAAGCTTCTAGAGTTATCAACATAAGTGAAGACATATTTGCTGGTTTTAACTGCACTTTGCGTGGAGGCAATGTTACTCATCATGAGTATATTCAAGTAGGTAAAGGAAGGGATGTTGGACTGAATCAGATAGCTATGTTTGAAGCTAAAGTTGCCAGTGGTAATGGCGAGCAGACTTTGAGTAGGGATGTGTACAGATTGGGGCATAGACTCGACTTCTTTAGAATGCTTTCTTTTTACTACACAACAGTTGGGTTCTACTTCAATACCATGCTCGTCGTCCTAACTGTTTATTCATTTGCATGGGGAAGGCTTTACCTTGCTTTAAGCGGGCTTGAAGAATCAATTAAGAATAGTGCGAGCTCAACACACAATGCTGCTCTTGGCACTGTTCTTAACCAGCAGTTCATTATCCAGTTGGGGTTTTTTACCGCATTACCCATGGTAGTCGAAAACTCGCTCGAGCATGGGTTTCTTCCTGCATTATGGGACTTTTTGACAATGCAACTTCAACTAGCTTCTGTCTTCTACACATTCTCAATGGGAACAAAAACACACTATTTCGGTCGCACTATCCTTCATGGTGGAGCAAAATATAGAGCAACCGGCCGTGGCTTTGTTGTTGAGCACAAGAGTTTTGCAGAGAACTACAGGCTATATGCAAGAAGTCATTTCATAAAGGCTATAGAACTTGGAGTGATACTAACTTTGTATGCATCATATGGTGCCATATCCAAAAACACGCTAGTATACATAATCATGACAATCTCTTGCTGGTTTCTTGTTGTATCATGGATCATGGCTCCTTTCGCATTCAATCCTTCTGGTTTTGATTGGTTGAAAACTGTATATGACTTCGATGAGTTTATGAACTGGATTTGGTTTAGAGGTGGTATGTTTGCTACAGCAGAGGAGAGTTGGGAAACATGGTGGGAAGAAGAACAAGCTCATTTAAGGACAACGAGCGTTTATGGCAAAATAGTTGAAGTGATACTTGACCTTCGCTTCTTCTTCTTTCAGTATGGTATAGTGTATCAGCTGAAGATCACCAGTGGCAGTACTAATATTTATGTATATGCTGCTTCATGGGGGTATGTTTTAGCAGCTGTTGCTATTTTCATGTTGATAGGCTATGCTCAGGAGAAGTACGCTGCCAATGAACATATATACTACCGTGCTGTACAGTCATTTGTCATTGTTCTTTTGCTACTTGTGGTTATTATCTTACTAAGGTTCACTAAGTTTGAGATTGTTGATATGTTTACGAGTCTTTTGGCTCTTATTCCTACGGTTTGGGGGCTGCTGTTATTGGCACAGGTTGTGAAACCTATGATTAAGGGCAAGCCCTACATTTGGAGGGTGGTTGTTTCTGTGGCTCGTTTATATGACTTGCTTTTTGGGGTTATTGTTATGGCGCCGGTCGCTTTGTTGTCTTGGTTGCCCGGTTTCCAGTCTATGCAGACGAGGATTTTGTTTAATGAAGCTTTCAGTCGTGGTCTGCAAATCTCAAGGATTATAACTGGCAAGAAAAGACATGAGTTGTAACTCAAGGTCCGTTCTTCATTTATGTTTACCACTCATTTTAAATAAAAAACTTATTGCAATAATATGCTAGTTTGAAAACTAACAGAAATAAGCCTCGTTTCAAATACTGTGGTTCCACATTTTACAATTGCAGAAGTACAAATTTTAAATTTGAATTTGTGCAGTTTAAAAGTGCGTAAGCATAAAGTTGAAAATGTATTTACGCAGTTTTAAAGTGAGCAAATACACGTTCTCAAACAAAAGTTTTCAAGCAAGTCTATTCTTACAATGAGTTTTCAAAGCTTAGCTAGATTTATGATCAACTATTTATTTTTATTTTTTATTTTCCTTCTATATTTACAACATTATGTTTCTCCTTGTTTTTGGCTTGACAGTCTAATCTAATAGAAGTTATTCCATAGGTTTATGGAGGCAAAAGCTACAGACTGGGTACACAGGGTGCAAACGGTATGTATTTATTTTTGAAACATTGGTACTGTTTCAAATAAGAGAAAACCCACGTGTTAATATATTCTTTTTGTCACTGAATTTAATTTGATATTAATAGTAATTGAGGGTAAAGTAGCCAAAATATAGCATTTATATTGCACTTGTATGTTATGTAAAAGTATATTGTTTAAATCACTTAAAAATTAATTTGTAACTTATTCATATTTAGTTTCTTGATATGTGAATTAATTAGATAAGCATTTAATATCAGCACGTGTATAATCGTGTTTTCTAATGTTTTGTCTTCCAAATCAAAAATCAGTTTTACTTTGTGCACTCTTAGATGAGATGACCGTGTTTATTTATTTATTATTGTTATTATTCTACATTTGTGCATAGTTTGAAATATTTAATGCGTCTCTGATTAATGGTGAGAAATTTTATGGTAAATGTTAAATATGTAATATTTTAGTTCTTATTTGGTAAAAAAACGTAGTTTATTGGGATCAGTGGTTGAGTTTGTTTGGTGGTATCCTATATTTGTCTCTAATTTAAAGTGATTCATGCATCTTTGTGTTGAGGGAATTTTTTTTTTGCAAGTTTTGAATGTTTGTCTTGTTTTAGTTCATACGTGATACGAAACCATAATTTGTTGAGAATGACTATGGATTTATTTATTATAGCAGATGATTTTTTCTGGACTAGAATTAGTTATTATGTTTTTTTTTTTTTTTTTTTTTTCTCAGTCGAATTATAATCTTTGGTGGTTGGGTGAATATAATAGTTTAAGAAATCGTCGTACTTTTATACACACACACAACAGGGACCTAAGAAGAATGTTGCAACATAAAGGTAACTAAGGTTTTCATTTATTTTTTCACTTATTTTAACTGAATTGTTATTGGGTCGTTATTTATTCAACAAAAAAGAAATTGTACATATATTTACAAATACAACTTAAACCCGCTTTAGATATGATCAGCCCATTAACACAAAGCCCATAACTCACAAATGAAGACACAATATTACGGGAAAGCTTCCACTTCATTCATCTCATCTTGAACCTTCCTTGCTTTGCCTTTGTCCCACGCTTCTTCCAGATCTAATTGTGCATGTCTTCTTTAAATTAAAGACAAGTATTTGACCAGTTCCTCTTTCATTTAATGATAATAGTTATATTCTTTTTAATTCCATGTGATTCGTCCCAGGGTTGTTGTGATTATTCTCGTAGATCGTCCAGCTTCTAGTAGTGTTATTTGCTTGTAGTAGATTTGTTTGTGACCTAAAATGTAAATCAGTGTAGAATAGGGAAAATATAAATTAAACATATCGCTGCAGATCTGGAGCTTAAAAAACGAAGGACGAAGTGCAGGTAGCTACTTCAATAGTAGCTCAGGTAAATTCTACACCCTTCACTCTTTACAGATTTCTTCATTTTGAATGCTCTAATACTGTTTATGCTTAGATCTTGCCGATCTGATGGAAATGATGTCCTTGGTTTGGTAACAAACACTCTTTTCGGGCCTATACCCATTTTTGAAAATTCTACTGTTTCGTTCAAACCATAAAGCCCAAACGTAAGTAGACAGTACAATTCTAGCAATATCACTACTTTTCCTATTGTTTGAAAACTTGGTAGACAAATCACCAATTTCAGATTCTAAATTAAATGCATTAGGCGTTAGGTTGGGCCACTTCAGTTTATTCGGGCACCCATTTCAGACTATTACATTTAAAGTAGATGTGTTCGACATGTTCATTATGTACGTCACAAAACGCACATTTCAGATCCACGCTAACACTCCTCTGTATTAGTCGCACTTTAGTATCCGGGAACTTGTTTCCTGCCTTATATATGCAAATGGCCATTTTAGGCACGTGAATTCTATCCAAACGAAGTTTGCCTAATTTTTATCTACGCATCTTTTCCTGATAGTTTCATATCCAATACCAATAGTCTTCCTCCTTACTAGTATAACCCCTTACTAGTATAACCGCACATGTTACAACTATATTTGAGTATAAACACTACTCAAGGGAGCATTCGCTTCCTTCATTGTAGAAGGTTAATATCACCGTCATTGGTAGTTAACTTAAAGTCGAAATCTCAGGCTAGGTTAAATCGGTTAACTGATATAAATGTTGTTGAACGAACTAAAGACCTTAGTGTATTCTATGCAATTAACTACGAGTATTAATATAGTTTTAACCTTAGACCAAACTCTAGATATCTTAGTGATACAGCGTTGACGAAAAGAAACGTGTACAAAATGTCGTACCAGGTATAGCTTAATAGATACTATAAATTGAATTTTTCCTAGATGGTCTATAAATGATTGAACTTGTGCTTGGTGCTGTACTCTAGCAAAATCCGTATAGGCTTCAGTATTCAAATTTTGATTGAGGATCGAGTTCACATTAGAGAGTTAACACAACCATGTTGTTAGTTGATTTTCGAGTTCGATCAAAGCAACGATAAGGAGGGTGGAGATTTGGTCTTTAAGGCAAAGAGAAAGAGGCTAGATGCCTGTGATCTGGTCGGTTATAAATAGCCGCACCATTCATTCTCTCTTAAAGCTTAGACAAACCATAACCCTAGTCAACGTTTGGACATTAATCTAGCCTCATAGACAAAGTTGCATCTCATGGTCAAGGAGAAAGAACAAGGAGTTCAAGGAAGAAAACAATTAGCAACCAAGATGTTCGATGATCGATAAATCACGAAAGGTAAAGTTCCTTTTTAAATTATTCATGTACACAAACACACACGCGCGTATGCTTATACCTATAAATGCTTGATATCCCTTTTATTTAATTCTGCCAAATTAAAATAAAAGATATACTTTTAAAAATTAAAATTCAATTTTAATAATTAAATAATATGTAATATAAACAAAATTCAATTTGGTTTCTTTAAAAATAATTTAATTTACATGGAAATATATATATATAATAAATATTTTAATCTCTTAGAGAGGAACTCTCTCTTAGAGAGGAACTCTAAAATAATGGTTACAAGGTTAGGATAAGTTTTACAATTGCTAGTTGCCTCTTATGACAAAAGACAGTGATATGGGCTAATTCTTTCAAGTCAAATGGTTCAACGTCAACTGTAAAAAGAAAATCAAGGCTGGAAGGAGTTAGTTTGTTCACTTTGTAAGGTTCAAGATTGATTATTATTAAACTGCTACGTTTGTTACCCAAAACTAACACTAGGTTGGTTTCACAAAATCGCGATTGTAGGAGCAGTGAAGCATCGCGATTTCCAAATTTTTCTTTGATTTATTTCTAGCAATAGCAGGTTTTGACGCCATGTGAAGTCGTCTCGCGACCTCGAGTGCTTCTAGCGATAGTAGGTTTAATTCTTGCTAGGCCGGTTATGTGTATTGAACAATGTAACCTTACGAAAAGCAATAAAAATGAACTAATTTTCAAAAAATAAAAATAATAAATAAATAAAAATTTTAATTTTTAGGTATTTTAGTTGTTTTAAAATTTAATTTTTTTATTGTTCTCGGATTTAGGAAATATTTTCTAATTCTTTCAAGTTATACACACACACATACACAAATACTAATTAACGAAACAAACATTTTATTTTGCATTTCTAGTAAAAAATGTATTTTGAAACCATCAAAATGACTAAAAAAATTAATTTAATATATATATGTGTGTCTATGCATATAGAATTTAAAGCAATTTTTTTCCTTAAGGTTTCTAGATCTGATTTTTTTAATTTTTGTAAAAGTAAAACCATCTTAAGTTTCAAGATTTAATTATCAAAAAAATAATATATATATATCAATTAATAAATTAATGGACGAAATATATATTATTATTAGCACACATTAATATATATTTTTTTTATTTTTTTATGTATGTATGTAGATGTGTGTGTACATGTATACAAATACATATACATATATACAAATACATATACATACATACATACATATATATATATATATACACAAATATATATATATATATATATATATATATGTGACATCAATGTTGACTTAGGACCTAAAATCTATTTATTAAACATAAACCACAAGGCTTAATTATGTGTATACCTTCACAATGATTGCCATAAGTTAGATCATCACTTTAATGTAGTTATAATGTTTTTAATGAGTTATGAATATGGCTTGCCGTTAAAATTAAAATTAAATTAAAATTTAACTAAATAAAATATTAAAACATAAAATTTTAATATAAAAATTAATTAAATTAAAATTATGCTTTAAAATCTTTTATTAATAAATATTAAATATGATTTAGTGCAAAATTATTATTCATGAACATAAAATACGATTTTGTTCAAATTAATAAAATGATTTTCTTTAAATTCGCTTTGTTGACTATGTTGGATTTGGAGCGCAGCGGGTTAAATGGGTGAATTTTCGAAATTTTCTTACAATATGGATTTTATTGGGCCGATGAAGTCTAAATTGATTTAGATCTGATCTAAATAAATTTTAAATAAAATCATTATTTTATTTTGTTTCTTAGTAAATGTTTGTTATGATATAATATTTGTGTTATATAATGTATACTTGCGTATCATATAAACTTGTACGTGCACGTGCAACATATACAGCGTTTGACATACCCGTATATAAGTATTGTGATTTACATCGCAACAGACATGTCAGCCTCTCCATATACAGTGCATTGCTTAATATATATGTGTGTGTTGGGATTTACACCGCAACAGGCATGTCAGTCCCTCTATATACAATGTGTTTTCTAATACATACATACATACACATATGGATGTGATATATAAAATCATGTTCATATATATATATATATATATATATATTAATGTAAAAGAATGTTATTATGTATATACATACTTATATATATTCATAAAGCAATATATTTAACAAAAATATGGATATTTAAAATTAAATTTTCAAATTTCAATATATAAACTAGATCCAGATTTAAAAATATCTTTTAATTTCGTATTCAAATCATTTATATTTTAATAATGAAAACATACGAGTTTTTTATTTTCTTTTAAACAGAACTATATACATGCACACATATATTAAAATTAATATTAAAAAGTGTTATAATATAAAATGACATTATATAAATAAGTGAGTGTGTGGGTGTCTGTGTGTTTGTGTATATAATTACAGCCAAATCATTTTTGACAAAATCAATTTTTTTAAATTAAATCCTCACAGATTTAACATTTTTTAAATTAAAATAAACTTTTTTATAGAAATTATACATTTTATGCAAATCATCTTTTATGGCATACATAAATTTTGTGTCAATTAATATGTAGATATATGTATGTATGTATGTATGTGTATGTATGTATGTGTATGTATGTATATGTATATGTATTTATAATTATTAGAATTAACTTAATGTATTATGTCTGTAACACACACCTACATGCACACCATTTTTTATTTTTGAATTACTATCATGTATTTAATTTGATAACAAATTTACATATATTAACACATAAATTTATATGATTAGAAATCAAATTTTGTTTAAAACATTTTTAAATCCTTTCTAATTTGAAAAAAAATACATTTTTTTCTCCTCCGGCCAAAAGCGCACACACACACACACACATACACACACACACACACACATATATATATATATATATATATATATATATATATATGCGCGCGTGTGTGTGTGGGCGCACGCGTGCGTGTGTATGTATGTGTATATGTATGTATATGTATTTTTTTATTTTAGTCACTATATATTTGTATGTTCATTTTCTAGGACGATGGTATATACATAAAGATTCATGGTATACATCTCATATAACTATATATAAATATGAATACATGATACGTGTGTATGTGTAAACTGGAATATTACCTTGACTATGGCCTAATAGTAATACCTTGAATATCGAATCTATTGAACTCTTTTGGATCTGAATCAAATCTCTTCCAGAACGAGCTACCCGACTGAAAGATCTACGCACCTTTCCACGGTTTATTTAAATTTGATTTTTAAAATTGAAATGATGGAGGTGTAGGGTTATGGTGCATTTAGCTAAAGGTAAGGGGAGGGGGCGCCAAATATAAAATTAAAAAATGAAGGGTAAGTGAGTTTAAATAAGAATGAAGAGAGAGAGAAATGTGGATATCGATCCACTCTTTTCTCTACCTATTCATACTTCACAAATATTATAACCAACTCCTCTTTCCCTATTCTTTGTTCGGCCAAACCATCAGCCTATATAAGTCTCCATTTAATTTCAAATTAGACCAGTTGATTCCCATTTAAATCAAATTTAAACGTACATCGATATAATATATCGATACATGTGTATAAAGCTTTTTATATACACACTATTTTCAATACCGATCAACATAAGTAGTATAAAAAATTTGTAAATGATATTTTACAAATATTAATTAATTTATAACAATTATAATTTAACTAAATCAAGTGGTTGTTGGAGTATTCAACATTTTGATTGTTTGACTCTTAGATATAAATTTGGTCAGCGATTGGTATCAAACAATTCATATATTAACATTCACTCATCATCTTAGCTAGTTGTGTGATATTATAACCAAATTTATTGCTTACATAGTATCGGTAGAATCTAATTTTACTTATTTATGGGGTCCTTGGTAGTTATAATTATTTACATCAATTCTCTTTACCAATACTATATCACATTAGGACTAATGAAATTTGGTAATAGTCAAAGTTCCAATACTATTTACATTCAACTTGTACAATCCAAACATAAACTCCTTGGTTCAATAATAAAAATTATTATTAACCTAACTTCTCTGGTCGGAGATTTTGACTTTGAGTTGACTTCAGTTGACTGTGATAGAAACCTTATATAATTTGGGAGACGAATAATCTATTGAGTAGTGTTTTCACTTCCAATGCTTGAACTCGACCCAACTTTAGTCGTAGATAGACGTTGTGCCATGGTGTAGATATCCAGTCGCTAGTCTCTATACATAAACCCTTTAGTGCCACCAGCAGCCATGTGTAGATACCCAGTCGTCAGTCTCAACGGATGTATAGATATCCAGTCTCTGTACATCTTAAACAAGAATATTTAAAATGATGTGTTTATTATATTATGGTAAAATAGCCATTATTACAAAACATTGTAATTACTACCACAAAACACGCGTTTTATGGATTTTCAACGAAATATACTTGAATAACATAATTAATTAATAGGGGCATTTTACTATAAGGACAAATTTTGCGGTCCAATTAGTTTTTAGGACACAGATCCACAGAAATTAATTTCAAGGCCAAAATTAGAAGAATAATTAATTTTAAGGACAAAGTCAGACAAATTTTGCGGTCCAATTAGTTTCTAGGACACACATCCACAGAAATTAATTTCAAGGCCAAAATTAGAAGAATAATTAATTTTAAGGACAAAGTCAGCTGTCCAATTACTTTCAAGGACATAATTTCAAAGTTTTTTTGGCCTTAGAAACTAATTATGTTGCATTTTTTCCTTAAAAGTAATTATTTCAGTTGTGTGTCCTAGAAACTAATTTCACTTACTAAAGAGATCCTTATGGCTAATTTCCACTAATTAATATAATAGGTTATAACAAGTATATAAACCTTTATTTCAAACGAGATTTTGTTACAAAGGCAATAATTTACAATAGGTCCCAGAATTTCCTCAAGGTATGTCCCTAACTTCATCAACCTCCCACTTTTACTTGCAGCCAATTATGGAACCTCAGCTCCCTTCAACCAGCTTGATAAGAACCGATCAAGCTAGTCCCTTCATGGATGGATCTGCTATGTTGTCCTTGGTATCTACTCTTTGCATCACAAATTCTTTCTTCTCAATGAATTCCATAATTAAGCGAAAATTTCAAAGAATGTATCATGATTTCTTGTGCGCTCTAGACTCTTTTGCGATCTGTGTTGTCGCATTATGTCATAAAATAATGCCATTGGATTCTCCGTATCGGGAATCACTCCTAGATCACTTAATAACTTGTGCATCCAGACCTCTTCCTTAGCTGCTTTATTAAGGGTGATTATTTAGGCTCCGTCATGGAATCAGCTACCGTTTTCTATTTGGAACCTTTTCAACTAACAGCCTCACCGTTTATAGCAAAAATGTAACCTGACACTACTCACTATCATACATCACTTCGAAAGCTAGAGTCAATATACCCCTTCATAAGGAGGTCTCCGTTTCCATATATTAGGAATAAGTCCCTAGTATTTCTCAAATACTTTAGTGTACATTTGACATTGGTCCAATGTTTTTCTTTGAGATTAGACCGGTATCAGCTTATGCATCCTAATGTGTATGCCACATTCGGTCTAGTACATAACATAAAGTAAATTATGGAACCGATGACCGAACCATATGGTATCCTTTTTGTATGCTTTTTCTAATTAGTTTAAAGAGCGTCCTTCTTAGAAAAGATGATTTCTGATTGCGGTGAAACATTTATGTGCTTGGTATTCTCCATACGGAACCTTTTTAGTTTGGTATCTATGTAAAGGGTCCGGGACAATCCCAATATCCCTTAATTCTATCTCTATCGATCTTTATACCTAATATATAGGCCGATTCTCCCAAATCCTTCATGGAAAATTCTTGTAAAGCCAAGCTCTCACCGATTGCGATAACTATACGTCATTATCAATCAATAGAAGATCATCAGTGTATAAAAATAAGAATATGATAGCATTTACTTGTTCCTTTAAGTATACGCACATTTCCTTTGTGTTCTGATAAAAACCAAACTATTTGATTACTATATCAAGACAGTTATTCCAACCCCTCGACGCTTGTTTAAGTCCATAAATGGACCTTAACAACTTGTAAGCCTTTTCCGCACTCCCACTGAATTCGAAACCCTTGGGTTGCGATATGTAGATGGTCTCGTCTAAATCACCATTTAGAAATGTCATATTTACGTCCATTTGTCATATTTTCTTATCATAAAATGCAGCAATAACTAGCATCATCCAAATGGACTTAAGCATAACCATAGGCAAAAAGGTTTCATCATAATCAACACATTGAATTTCACAAAATCCTTTCGCAACTAGCCATGCTTTATAAGTCTCCGCTTATTATCTACCTTTAGTGTTTTCTTAAACATTTATAGTCGATGAGTTTTATCCCTTTGGATATGTCTGCCAAGTCCAATTTTTTTTTTCATGCATGGAATCTATCTTAGGTTTCATACTTCCAAGCTAAGCGGCTTAGGTACTATCTCTCACATGAATAAGACTTTAATGATGATAGATGCATTGATAATATAACTACTATGTATTATAAAGCCATAATAATGGTCAAAGGTCTTTGTAGCTAGGACCAATAGATCAACAATGATGAAGCTAGGATTCCATTTCATATTTGGAAGTGCTGAGTGACCGATTGACTTACGTCACTATTTTGTACCTTGAGAAGGGTAGGTAGGAGAATCATGCTAGGTAGGAATATCGTGTTTGCAATATTAGGTTAATTTGGTTAACCATAACAATTAAAAATCGATATGAATTTATGTTATGGAAACTGTATATGTTATACTGTCACCAGAACTTTGTTCTGACCCCCTCCTCATTACAACCTACATGATATGTTTAGAGGAAATGTCATTGGAGCTGGACGTGATTGGTTATTGGTGAAGTCTTCTTTTCTCTCATTCTCGATGTTGATGTGATAATCTGATATCCAAGGAATACCATTAATTCCAAGGTAGTGGTCATAGTCAGTATTTATATCTTATTATTATTTCCGCCATGGGTTAGATTTTATCAATCTTTGATAATGCTCATGCTTATTTCAGGTACCAAATCTAACGATCTGTGCTTTGATGGACTTGGATTTCGATCCTTGTCGAAATTTGGGCTCATTAAATCACAGGTGTTATAGAGGCCCCACTAGTCTTTGTATGTTTTGTCATGATTTGGTCTTATCGAGTCATGGATGCTCTTTTATTTGCGATGCTTTGTTTTGGGTTTTGTTTGGTTTGTTATTATGTTGGCATGGACTGCCCGAGGAAGTGTGTAGTAGCGGTGGATTTCGAGAAGTTGTTGGTGACACTTGGGACTGAGGAGGGGCGGAAGGTAGAGATTGGCTTCGTACCAGAGGATGAGGTTATGGTTAGCTTTTTATATTTGCTAGAAGTCCCATAGGATGAGTGGTCATTTGTGCGTATTATTAGGGAGTATCCAAACATATCCGAGGAGGTGACCAGGTTACCACCACATTGAGAGATTGATTTTTACATAAACATAGTGAAGGAAGCCAAATAGATAGTTATGCCTTTGAGACGTATGACACTAAGAGAGTGGAGTTAGAGGTTGAGGCGAGGGTTCATTCGTTGGAGTATATCTGAGTGGGGTGCACTCGTAGTATTCGCCACTAAAGCGGATGACTCTCTGAGGTTGTGTGTTGATTACCATGAGTTGAATAAGGTTATGCGGAAGAACTAGTATCCACTTCGGTGAATGGATGACTTGTTCGATCAGCTCTACAATACGAAGGTGTTTTTTAGTTGGATCTTGTGATAGAATTGAGAGTGTGTCGATCACTGCGTTTCTTATGCTATTTCATTTTTATGATTGTTGGTTATGCCGTTTGGCCTGATCTGTAACGACCTATGAATTTCGTTAATTTAATTTGTCATATTAATAAGATTTTTGAATCTAATTTATAAAGAAATATAATTGTTATAATTTGTAATGCGGTAAATGTTAAGAATTAACCTATGAAATATTATATTGATTAAAATAGACTTAATAAAAAAGGTTGAATTGAATAAATCCTATTTATTGGAACCTTATTTATTGGTATGCAAATTTATAATAAATGAGTTATTGCAAGAAATTGAAATTTGAATAGAATTCTAATGAATGAAAGTAGTGAAAAGATTATACCGGATGTAATTGTATATGAGAAATAAAGGATAGTATTAAATTGATTTATGTAATAAAACATTGTTAACAGTATTTGATTGTAAATTAAGGAAACAGGTTAATGCAAGTTAATATTTTATGAACTTCAATGAACGTTACAATTTAATTAAAGTTCAAATATTATGACTTAGCTATAAATAGAATATAATAACAACAAATACAATCAATGTTAGAAACGAAATTTTAATGTTCGTTGTTGATAGTAAACCTTACTTTAATGATTAATTCGTATAGTAACGGAAGTTTAAATGAAAATTAAATAGAAACATAAGTTTATTTTATGGTAGTAATTGATAAATTGGGAAGATAGTTCATAGCATGTTAATTGATGAATTAATACGCAATGTATGTAGAGTGATAAGTTGGTTTAAGGATGAAATTAAAGAAAATTCATTTATTGGTTTTAAAACCTTAATTAATGCATTTAATTGATAAAAGTACATTTAGGAATATAATATTTATTTAAATTAAGTGGTACATAGGCGTATATTAATGTCATGAAACAAAAATTTAGCGTATATGAAATTATAAATCCGGATCGATAAGTAACGAACTTATGAATGCAATTAAAAGCAAATAGGTGGCAATTAATATAAGTTGCTTGTTTATTTAATATGTCAAATAAATTTTTGGTAATCGATTACAATAAATCTTAATTTAACATTTGGTTAATGTAAATTAAAGTAACAATTGATGTAATAAAGAAAGGAAAGCCTATTTAATGGGATTATTGAAAATAAAATTGGTAATTTATGAATTAGTGAAATTGGAAGTAAGGATAGTAATTATTGTAATAATTAAAATGGGAGTCAATTAGAGTTTAATGAACCTTAATGTATATTAATGAGAATTTAAGGCAATAGTCATCAGATATGAAGGAAATAGGATGAATTGCAATGTAGTTTATTTGTATAACAATAAGTGATGTAATGTAGGAATGAAATCAAATATAGATAAGTTTAATTGAGACTTTAATTTCAAATAACGTGTGAAATTGACCAAAATATAGTAAATGGAAATATGATAGTCAATAAATAAAAGATGAAATGAGAGCATTAATGTAATGAATGTAAAATAGATATTAACTATGATTATAGAAAGGTTTCATAGAGAATGAAAGGTTTGAAATCAGGTCTAAAGCAATGTATTGTAAGTAACTATAAATAACAGGATTTATTAAATTGAAAATAAATGAATTTAAACATCTAAATATTTCGTTAATAGAGATTTAAATGAAATCTAAGAATACTAAAATAATAGATTTTGAATCCAATATTAAATCCATCTATTTGAAATTTATGGATGGAATAATCATTGATTTATTTAATTTAATAGAATTTTTGGAGATTTAATTTATAATTTTGAATATAATGAAATTGAAAACTTGACACCGAAATTGATAGATTAATCAACTTTAAATTGACATCTAAACTGGTTTAAATTTTTATATAAATGATTAAGAATTATAAAGTGATAAAGATTGTCAATTTTACAATTTAAATAGGAAATTTGATTTAATTAATTTATTTTAAATTTATTTAATTAATATAAAAATAGCCATTCTCGGCACTGACTCGGATTTCGATGAAACCAGTTTCATCGGATCCGTAACGGTGAATTATTGTAGGATTTCAAGTTTCGTAGCGATCGAGCTTGTCGTTTGATCGTACGGACCTGTGCAGTTAATGTGCTCGGAAGATTCAAAGCGGTGGAGGTGCAAAAAGTCATAGCGGAGATACAGCGAGGATATAGCGGGATATAGCGGATGACTCTAAAATAACATATAAAACTCATACTTAATGTTTTTACAAATATATAAATGGTTATTAAATGAAAAATCATCATTCAATTGAATTATAATTAATACATAAATAATTTTAAATAAAAACATGTGCAAATATACTTTAAATAAACATAAAAGTGTTATATAACATAATTGAATTTAGTAGAATATTAGAGTACTTTCATTTCTGAAAATATATTAAAAATTAAATCAAATAAATTAGTTCATAATTTTTATAATGCATAAATGCAATTTTTCAATTCATTTTATTAAAGAAGATATAGCGGAAATAGCAAAATATAGCGGGAATAACGGGATATAGCGGAAATAGCGGGGCTTAAAGTGGAAATGCTATATTTTGGGGCTACATGGAAAAATCGTAGCGGTAGAAATCCGCTATGAGATATAGCAGAGTTATAGCGGAGTTATAGAGGGGTAATAGCGGGGCATTAACTACACAGGTACGGACTCGAAACGCCTTAAAATAAACAAAATTGAAATCAGTTTGAAAAATATTGATTTTAACATAACTTCTTCATACGATGCAATTTGAACCTGAAACCTTTTCCATTGCGTTTAAAATATTTTAAAACATCTATTTTGATATATGGGTTGACCCAATTTCGTTCCGGGGTCAGAACAGGCTTTTTGGGCCACTTTGGCGTTAACGCGCATATCTGTTTTATCCATCTATTCTATTTTCAATTCTGCCTATAAATATCCTGCTATAAACCCTAGCCTCACTAATTCTCATTTGTCTGTACGTACATCTTAACTCTCTCCTCCTCAATGGCAAACAAAATTCTATATTTCCGATTCAATTGCAAATCAAATCCAAAGCTAAATTTTCAAACTCCTCAGAAAAATTCAACAAAAATATATGTTGAAGCTCTCGAAGTGTGTAATCTTCCAGTGAAATTCGTTTTTCGTTTTGAATTGTCGTTTGACCGGTAAAAATCGAAGAAGCCTCGGTCGTTCATCACGTCGAAATCAAACTCGACGGATCGACAAATCGTTTCTGAGTCTTGGAGAGGGACGGAGTGGAGCGCATCTATATAGTTTGTTCGTCATTCTGATGGTCGGATTGCTCGCTAAAATTCGATTAGGGTTTCACTTAAAGGCGGCGGCTGCACCAAATTCATGGCCGAGGGGTCGAACGTGTGTGTGAGGGGGAGGGGTGAGGCTTGGTCGCGGCTCTAGAGACGACCGTGGTGCGACGGCAACGAACTTCCTGACGGCGACGCTTGTTGTCGAGCGCGTTTTGGTTTTAGGCGTTGGGTTCGTGCTCTGTGAAAACGCGTAAAGGGAAGCATGACGTGGCAAACTAAATGGGGTAAAAGTGTTCCATTTCTCTTATTATTTTTTTATGATTTCAATCGCATTTATCGTCACAACTTTTGCATATGATATCCGTTTTACGCACGGTTTCTTTTGTTAGGATTGTATTGAAATTCTGAACTTGATGACGCTGGTTTGAACGAATTCTGAGATGGTCAAATTTTTGGGTTTAAATTGAATTTAAATTCAAAAGGTGAGTGTTTTAACCCAATCACAACTTCTAAAATTTCTTATGTTTGTTAAATTAATTTTGATGTGACTTAAAATTTATCTATGATTGTTTGGGCATATATTTAATCATCATCTCAGTTAGATAGCATTTATTTAAATTTAATTGTTATTTAATTTTATTATTGCATATAATTTTCCAGTTAAATTTATTTATTATTGCATATAAACTGTCTGTTAAACAGTTATTAATTTTTATTGAATATAAACTGTTCGTTGATACCTGTTACATTTTATATGCTATATATTGATGTTTTGTTTAAATTGGATGATGATTGTAATAAATGGTTGATGATTGATATTTGGATGAATGGATGCTATATTTTATATTGTATAAACTACAAGTTATCATGCATTTTCATTTCATTCCGGATTGCGGTTTGAAATGATATATAACTGTAAATTTTTATTTTTAAATTACGGATTGAAATGATAAATATCCGTATCACTTGACCATAGGATAGAAAATTATATACAGGCACCGCGGTCTATATATAAAAATATTTTTAAAGCTATTTTCTATGGTTTGGAAAGAAATATAGGTTTAATAAATTTTAATTTTTGATATTATATAAATATTATTTTATATATATAGTTAAATTCTTGAATTTAAGCTATGTATAAATTGGTTTAATAAAAATAAGTTGAATAACAGAGTTTGATTGTTTTATTATTATATGGGTAAGTACCTATTTAAGATATTGTATATATAAAGTTTTGATGACTTAAATAAAATTAAGCTGGGAGATAATTATGAAATTTGTTTGAATTAAAGGATTTAAGAATTTGACTTGAATAAAATGAATGTGAAATTTAAATAAAAATTGAGATTTTTAAAAGGGTATAATTTTATAACTTGATTTTGGGTTAAAGCGATTTAAATAAATATCGAGTAGATTTATATGAATATCCAGTTATAATTTTATAACTTGATTTTGGGTTAAAGCGATTTAAATAAATATCGAGTAGATTTATATGAATATATCATGTTAATAAAATTTAAAGAATATCCAGTTGTTTGAAGTTAAAGGTTTTACTTAAATGATATGGAGTTATTAAGTAAACACTTTAAATCTAGATAATAGTAATGGAATTTGATATATATGAAATTATCAAAGAATTTGTTTTGAAATTGTAGAATATTTGAAGCTTTGAAATATATGGAAATTGAAATGGTTCATTTGGGAATTTAAACCTATATTTAGAATTTATTTGTAAAATTTAAAAAGCTATTTTGTTATGTAAAGCGGTTTAATACTTAAACCATTTAAGTATTAGAAATTTTGTTTCAAAGCTATGGGGTTTAAGATATATATATTTGAAATATTATGATTTTGGAAAAAGGGATATATTTAAAATAAAAATGATATCATATTGATTTGAGGTTTTAAAATTATAAATGATATCATATTTATATGGTTTTGAAAGGGATTTTATATTCTGGTTTTAAAGTATAAATTATTTTGAAATAACCGTGGTATTATAATAACGATTGCTTGTTGAAGAGACCAGGATCGGAAGTTGACATATTCTCTGCCAACTCCGAAAATCACTTTAACAACCGTGTACGCGGTGGAGATTCCAAAATGGAGTAGGACGGTGGCGGCGTTTTCCTTTGAGGTAAATACGTGGACCCAACTCCCGTGAGTTCGCATAAGGTGGCTAAAACAAGAGCGATTGACGGATTAATTGAGGTAGCACCTTTGATCGGACACATTCCTTCGATATTATACTTTGACTTTTAGATTGATTCGGTGACCACTTTTGATTTTTTATTTGGGGGTGTGGCTCGAGGTGGGCGACAGCTGTGGCTACGCGTTACCACCGACCTAGAAGCGTAATTGGTATATCTAACATGGCATTGCCTAGTTGTGTCGTGTCACCTACCCTATCACGCCTTGTACGAGTTTCTATTTGTGTCGTACCTAAGGAGTATCCTTTGGTAGCCTCGCGATCAGGAGGTATTACGGTACTGTATAGACTATTGGCATTATTTGTGTTAAGGGCTTTATGGGTAACCCCTTAACGCTATTTAAAAGTAAGTTTATTTTACAATTAGATACTATTATAATAGTGAAATATACTACATAGTAAATAGTTTAACGGATCCTTAAGAGATGTAAATCCCGAGCATCTCTTGAGTTACTGCACTCATATTTATTTCTGTTGATTTAACTTACATAAGATATTTTAGTTCTGACTCGAGTGTTTTGTCTTTTCAATTCGCTCGGGTCAGTCCGAGCATTTCAGGATCAAAGACTTTAGCTTTGGAGGACGAGGGCGAAGATTTATTTTACTATTATCTACTATATTATTACACTACACCATTTTATTCCGCTGCATTATTATTGGTATGTGTAACTCTGATATATATTGTATAAGTATAATTAAATGTTTTGAGAAACAACTTCATGAACTGTATATTTGATTATTATATTTTATCCTTCCGCTGTGAGATTCTGTTTTGTTTTGTTTTTTTCTCATTTTCTTATTTACCCCATAATAATCCGTCCTTCCGTATGGTTTGAATTGGCACGTGTGTCGATTTGAAGCGTGCGAAAAGGCGGGACGTTACATGATCAATGCTCCGATATACTTTGTTAATCTCATGGACCATATCTTTAGGGACTAGCTAAGTGAAAGTGCACAATTTTATATAATAGGCTTATATAATATTTAAGTATATAGTCTAAACTAAACAGTACTAACAAGCAGAGTATTGTAAAGCAAAGTAAATAAAAGCAACCACACTAAGATTTTATACTGGTTCAGATCTTCATTTTACGTGCAGTCCCGTAGCTGCCCTTCAGAATTTCCTTTAACCAAATATCCTTACTTTGCCTGAAAGTACAGGGAATACAACAGAGTTTTCGACTTGACAAGCTTGTGTTCTCACAATATGGATATTGACTAAATGTACAACTCTTCTTATAATCTCCTTGATGATTCAAGATGCATGCATTGTGATTATGGACGTGAATCAGATGATTCTAGAGTAAAGAATTGAATTTGAATGCAATAGAGTTGTAAGTATGTTCAAAAGGATAGAGACCAAGAAAGATACATTGAGAAAGTTAAATACGATTTCAGATGTTGAACTTTGTATATAGATATTAAAGAGTTATGTCGAATAGTTGTAATCATTCAATCGCAACCATTACCATTCATAGAGATGTTCATGAACGATCACAACTATTGGAGATGACTTTTCAAAAAATAGTCATTACGGGGTAAATAGTTGACTGAGTATAAAAATTAGTCTACTGAATAAGAACATTGAATTACGTGGCAAAATTCAAAATCAAGTTTGTATAATAAAACTTAAGGGTCCAACCAATTGGGATTATTTTCAGTCGATTACCCTATATCAATTGAAAATAATCTCAATCGTCTGAACTGTGTAAAAAAATAGTTTTTTATATGAAATTGCCTTTCAAAACATGTTAAACTCTTTGATATTAAAAACATTTGTATGCTGACGTGTGTATGTGCACGCACACATATGAACTACTAAGGAAATTTTACGAATGTATCTACGACCAAACACATACATTTGACTCGACAATCAATATTTTCATAGCTCTTAAAATGCAAACGATCATCTTGCTCTCTCCTTGATTCTCTGATTTAATAGCTTGTTATACCTACGTAATATTGTATACTAGATATACACAAAGATATAACTGTCATCATTGAAACATAAAACCAAGGTTCTAACACTAAATAAGTCTATCCTTATTTTCGTGGATGATCTTTAGGTATATTCTAGAATGAAGGAGCAATACAGGATAAACCAGAGGATTGTGCTTGAAGTGTTGAGGAAGGACACGTTAAAAATGAAGTTTTCAAAGTGTTACTTCTGGAGGAGGAAAGTCGGATTCTTGGGTCATGTCGTCTCTGAGTGAGACATCATAGTAGATCCTTTCAAGGTGGCAGAGGTTCGGCACTAGAACCAACCAAGAATGCTACTGATGTGAGGAGTTTTCTTGAACAGGTAGGATATTATAGGCATTTTATCAAGGACTTCTCGAAGGTAGCAGCATCGTTAACAAATTTGACAAAGAAGAATCAGATCATTATTTAGGACGCGAAGTGTGAGCATGCGTTGGTGAGCCCGATGGTGAGGTTGACGAGTGCACCAGTAGTGACCATTCCAAGCAGGAATGAGGAGATGATTGTTTACACCAATGCTTGTGGTACTAGATTGAGTGTGGTACTAATGCAGGAAGGTAAGGTTGTTGGCCACGCTAGTCGATAGCTGTAGATGCATGAGAAGTAGTACCCGACCCATGATTTGGAGTTAGCGGCGATAGTATTTGCTTTGAAGATTTGGATATATTATCTCTTACGAGATAGGTTCGAGTTGTTCATGGATTCACAAATCCATGAAATAACTTTTCTCCTAAAAGGACCTTAGCCTTCATTAACAACGTGTATAGAGTCTTAGCATCCTACGACTTTGACATTTCTTATACACTCGATATGGAAAATGCAGTTAGTGCTTTGAGTAGGAGACATGCCATATTGTTGGCTATGACTTCAGACTTATTAAGAGTTAGAGTCAAAGATGTTGGCAAGTTTGACCATCAGACAAACTTTGATCACAAACTTTGATCGAGAGGATTGGTACTAGTCAGAAGTGAGACGCTAGAGTAGCAGAGATTATATCAAATGTAGGAGTGGAATTTAATGATATGAGGCAGTATGGACTCAACCGTGATGGTTGACTCCATAAGGATTAGAGATTATCTATTTCCAATGTTCATAATTACGTGATGAGGTATTAATAGAGTGTCATCACTCTAGGTTGACTATACATTCGGCATTAATAAGATGTACCATGATATGAAGCAGACAAATTATTGGGAGGGAATGAAGAAAGATATCGGGACATTCTTTGTAAAGTGTATGAACTGTCAATTGGTAAAGGCAGAGCATAGGAAGCCAAGTGAGTTTGATGCAACAATTTGAAGTTTTCGAGTGGAAATGGAAACAAGTATTGATGGAATTCTTCGATAGATTGGCAAGGGCCAGAGAAGGGTACAACATCATCTAGGTCGATAATTGATGAAGAGTCTCTGATTAATACCCATTAGATTTAGTAGAACAACATACAAATTGGTGGAGTTGTATCTGGAATAGATGGAGTGATACCATGATGTACCGAAGAGCATTGTGAGTGTCCGAGACCTATTATTCACTAGTGGGTTTTGAATGAGCTTACGATACGTTGGGGATGAAGCTACATCTCAGTACAGCTTATCATTTGCAAACTGGTGGTCATATTGAAAGGGAGATAATATATTGGAGGGTCTCTTGTGAGATTGCATTCTCGATTTCGGAGGCTCGTGGGACAATCACTTGCATTTGGTGGAGTGCACATACTACAACAGTTATCAGTTTAGTTGTAACGACCTAGAATATCGAAAACTTTGTGCTTAAATTTATAAACTATTTAAATATTTGAATCTTAGATTTAATGCTATTGAAATAAGTTAATAAGCTTGTTAAAACCATTTTTAAATCATAAATAATGATGGTAAACTTATTTTGGATAAATGTTTACGAAAATAAACACTTTGAAAAGATATCAATAATGTGACCGAAAATAATTTGATTGACAAACAACTTTTTAACCACCAGACGTTGTTCGAACTTTTCTGCACACACTTATTTGCTTAGGAAATTAATAAAACAGAATATATTTTTTCCATTTATGGAAATAAACTTTTTGGATGATGTCATGGATGATGTCATCAAAGATATTATGAAAATAAGCTTTTAAGGAAAGACTTAACTCTTAAGTGTTATGTAAAGGAGAAGTGATGAGATGTGAGCCTTACATGATATAAGAAGAGGGTGAGAACATGCTTATATAACACTATTTAAAGCTAAGAAAAGGAGAGGCAAACCTTTGATAACAAATTGCAAATTCACAAATTCACAAAGCATGGAATGAAGTATGGGAAAAAATGGAGGAAGTGCTTAAGCACTAATCCACTAATTCTTCTCTAATATTTTCAAGTCTAAAATAAGTAATATCCAATCTCTTCTAAACTTTGGCTATAGGAATAAAACATCTTGGGAAGCAATCAAGTCTAAGTGGAAGAAAGTTGAGAGGAAAAGGGGGTTTCAAGATGGGACGTGAGCAATGGATAAGGGAGGAAGTGATTCCATAGTTTGAAAGTGCTAAAGGTTGGATCTTTAGGAGTTTGGTGATGGTTGGAAGTGTCCTTGAGTTTGGTTGTGCTTGAGCATGTGTTTGGCTTGGATCATAAGTGAGTTATATCAATATCTTGTTTTTACATATTATGTATATATGTGTTGTGTTTGAATTATAAAGTCAAAGTGACATTAACTAAGTAAAGTTATAAAGTTTTGACCCCTCTTGCTTTTGAAAGTAAATGACAATTGTATATTGTATAAAATCACTTCTATTACCCTTCTAAACATGTGGCATGGCCTTAACTTGATTATTAAATGGTTGTTTGACTTGTATATTGAATTGAAGTATGTTTGAAAGTATTTGAAGCCATAATAGTCGTTATAAGCGCACTTTGATATCCCTTAACTTTAGCTTTTGTAAATTGGATATTTATGGTCTTAACTTGGAATAATTTGATTTGGTTATTCTCTACACATACCTTATTGTATTGGACAGTAAATAAATGGTTTTGAAAGTTATATAACTTGTGAACCAAAGTTGTGAAAGTTGAAGCAAAAATGTGGTTATAAATACATTTTACAAATATAGCATGTTTTCGAGAATTTTTTAAATAAATTAGAAGATATTTTTAGGGTTTTTCTTTCCATGGTTTTAATTACCCTAAGGTTAATACTTAGTGTAAAAAGTTCAAGTCTTAAATCATTTGTTAAGTGGTTAAAACTAGTCACAACGATCGTGCTATTCAATGTTGTTTTTAAGAAGGACTTTTAACAACATTTATAAATGCTGCAGTAAGTTGCTTATGGTTGTAAGTGATTAAAAATGATATTTAAACTTGATATTTTTCTCTAATCCTTTTAGAGATGTTTTCAAACATGTTTAAATTATATTTAACTTGGTTTGAATTTTAGATATATTTTTAATAATTATATATGCAATTTTAAAGTAAAGATGTTTTATAATATAAAACAATATTTTTCAACAAACTATAAATTATTATTTTTCAAATAATATTTTACATAGATATTTAAAACCTATTTACAAGTATTTTTAAAGTATAGATAAGTCTTGATAAAGGAGATTGATTAGGCTTAACACTAAAAGCCAACGAGGTAGATTTCTCTATTTGTGAGAGTTAAGATTGATGTCGAGAAAGAACAGTGCAATAGTACTCTAACCTATCAGCTTCCCTCTTGAACGAGAAATAGTTAAGTTGGAATTTTGAAAATGTGTTAATCTTGTTGTTTACTTATATGTTTGAAAAGTAATTATCTTTGCTTAATGCTAAAAATTGACGAAGTATGCTTATTCATTTACGAGAGTTAAGATTGATGTTGAGTAAGGATAGAACAATAGAGCTCTAACCTACCGGATTCCTTTTTGAACAAGGAATAATTAAGTTGGGAATGTTGGAAGCGGGTTAATCATGTTGTTTGCTACTAGTTTTTGGAAATCATTAATACTATATTTAACACCAGAAGCCTATAGTAGACTTATTTATTCGTGATATTTAAGAATAAAGTGTCTTGGTAAGGCTTTGATGCAACTGTTTGCACCAAAATTGGTCGCAACACTCTTCGGAAGTTTTTGAAGAGATAATAATGAAGAATATAAATTAAAAATGAGGATTATCTAACAAAATATCCAATGAACAAAAAAGTAAATGCGTAGACAAGCAATTTAGAGTGGTTCAGCGTGTTGCCTACATCCACTATGAAGTTTTTTGCAGTTTTATTGATTCTCTTTCAATGATTACAAGTGGTTACAACAATCAACAACAAGTTACAATTGGAAATTCGAAACTGACAGCAAGAATATGGTGTAGGATGATGGAGATATCGATCCGGCGGAGTCTGGGCGCTTTAGAGTCGAAAGATCCTTCTTCTGTTGGCTCTAGGGCTCTATTTATAAGCATAGGAGGCTGAGACTTCGCTCAAACTTCGGAAGATTCGCTATGGCATGTGAGGGGGCCCACACGACCAATTCCAGAAAGTATCGAGTCGATCTGTGATCGATACGAAATCATTTCGTATCGATCAAGATGATGTCCAATCAAGCTGAAATTTGGTGTGAATGATCCTTCTCTCGTGTGCACTCTCCTGTGAAAATTTCATGGCATTTGGATCAGTAGATCTCTAGATATCATCGATACGAATTGAGTATTCTCGAGTGGCTGTTTCATTCGACTCCACGACTTCGTGTCCATCCCTTCGAATCGATGGCTGCACGTGTTTCTAAGGTGACGTGGCGTGTGCATCTCGAATCGATCCATCTTTTTCTTCGGTTTGGCCGCGTCATCTCCATGTATCTCGCCCCATTTGAATCGAAGGCTGTTGTGTTAAACCAGGTCCACTTGTCCTTATGGATACGAACGAATCATTGGTCATGGGTTCGAACGAGAGCCTTTAATGGATACGGAGCAAGGTCGTCTGATGGATACGAAGAGCAGTGGCTTGATGGATTCGAGATAAATGGATGTGATACAATCATACTTCTATTCGTTACGAAGACGGTGGTCTCGAATATAGGTTTGACCATTGATGCGAACTGTACCTTGCCTGATGGATACGAAACAATATATGGCCAATCGATACGAAACAAATACTCTGCCGAGGGACTCGAATGAGATTGAGTCGAATGTAGGCTCCTTGATGGAGTCGAACATGACCGAAGCGAAGCCGATGGATGCGAAGTAGGCTATCTGCCGATATATGCGAAGTTGGGAGATGCTAATTGATTCGAATAAGGAGGAGCCGTTGGACTCGATTGAGATCGAGTCGAGCCGAGGCTTCCCGATGGATTCGAATGAGATCGATACGAACTGCGGCACTTCGACGGATACGAAGTTGCTGGAACGTGATAGATAAGCATGATCGATTCAAATCGGAGTTCGATGATGGATACGAAATCAACCTTAGCGATGGATACGAAAGCTGGGCCGTTTCCTCTAGACTGAATCGATCATAACATGAGCATATGAACTCGGATTGACTTGAAATTTGAGATGCTGACTTCTATGGCTTTGCTTGTCATGTCCTATCAATTGTAGCTCAATCTACTGTCGGACAAAATTCATCGATATCCCTAGCGAAGCAATGTATAATCAATCTTTGAGGTGAGCTGTCTTTTGTTTTCGATCGATCTTTTGATATTACGGCTTTGCCAAAAAGAGGGATAACATTTGCCCCCCAAAGTAAGTCTTGTGGAAACATGACGTGCTTTGAAAAGATGTAGTCTTCACTCTGAACAGTCATTGCTCTTTTTGTCGAAGGTTGTACCCTTGCGTTGATATAACTGATTGCTGTATGATAGTGCTTAGCTGTTTGTCGTCGTAATCGTAATGAGATGAGTATTCGATCCCTGTGAATGTTGAAAATTGAATATTAGTCTGACATAGATGCATATATGTTAACTTGACTCTCGTTAGCGTTGCGTGTTCACGAGTCATTGTCAATTTTGTTTGTTATCGAATTTCGTATCAATTCTCTCCTGAACCGATTTGAAATTTGAGTTGAAACAACGCTTGGTGGTTGTTTTTGGTTATCCTCTTGTATCGATCCTCTCCTGAATCGATATAAAAGGTTGAAAAGTAGTTTTTCATATCGATGCGAGTCGAAATGATGGATACAAAATGATCGTTCGTATCGATGAGTTTTGATGGATACGAAATTGCTGTTCGTATCGATATGCAGTGGATGGAGTTGCGAACTTGTTGATGCGAACAAGGGCTTCGAGCCGATGGACTTTACAATCTTCAGCCGTCCTTGCTGCGTGCTTCGTATCAATGGATTTACTGTCCATTTCGAATCGATAGAAGTTCTTGGTCCGATGGATTCGAACAGGGCGTTCGATTCGATTCGCGGTTTGACCGGTTGCGACCGGTTAAGTGGACTGGGAGGCGAATCGACCCAGTTCCTTCTAAGCTTCATATAAATGCTTGGGACTTAGCCATTTTTCATTTTTTTACTTTTCACTTTTTACTGCTGCCTTTTGCTTTCCACATCGATCCAGAAACTTGAGAGAGAGAACTGCACCGTATTTTCGAATCGATTAAACTCAGCCCTTCAAATCTTTGATTCCTAACTTTAAATTAGATAATTAATCACGAATCCAAGCAACGAAGCTATTTCAGATCCATTTTTTCTTCTTCCATCGCTCCTTCTGGCAATTGGTGAAACCAGATTTGGGATGGAGCCCAGTCGTGAATGGCCATGGCTATGCTCGAATCGATTGGAGAAGAAGGAATGATGGATTTTTAACAATCGATTGAGGGTTGCTCAGGCCTCCACTTCGTTCCGATGAAAAGAAAGAACATGGCTTGGCTTCGTATCGATGACTGGGTGTAGGGTTCGTACCGATGTAGAGTGGAGGCAATTCATATCGTTTATTTGTTATCAACACAAAACCATAGGGAAAATAATCGATACGAAGTTCTGGGTAAGCGATCGGTGTGGACTTCATCATCTTTGATCGATACGAAGCATTGCACCCCCTGACCGATACGAGGTTGCCAAGCCGTGATCGATACGAAGTTGATACAAATCAATCGATGCGAAATGCATCGATTCGAACCTGAACGATACGTAATGTATCGATTCGAATTTGATCGATACGAAATGTATCGATTCGAACGAGATCGATTCGAACGAATCGATACGAAAATGAGGCCTTTCTGACTTGATACGAATGTGAACTGTGGTGATTGATTCCAAGCCGAAATTTTATGAATTTGGGAATCTTTTGCATATGTGAACACTTGACTCCGACGAGCTTTATTCCTGCATATCTAGACTTAACTGCAGAACTGCATATTTGACTGCCTTTCGAAGCTCGTCGATGGAACCATAGTTTAACAAAATAATGAATAATTTCAACTAGGATCGATCGCTAACAATCTGGACGGTTTGGTGATGACGGTCAGCGATGACTGTCATTTCCGGTCTGATTTCAAGAGTTTTGTCGTTCACACATTTCAGTTTATTCCGTAGAATTTGCTCAATTAATGCACAGCACTGCACGACACATTCATACACTTTACACGTGGGGAACACATGGGCTCTTCAGTGTCTAACAATGATTTCTCGTGAGTTAGCTAGTTATGGAACTTAAAGTTCGCAGCCGCAAGAAACTCAGAGTTCAGTCCCTCCCGTGCTTGAAATACCGGAGATTGAGGTTAAAGTTATCGATCCAGCTCCGGATGAGCTACCCGACGCGTCCTTCATTAGTAACCCATCAGACTTTGTTCCGTCCAACATTTCAGAAGACATGCTAGGAAGGATATGCTTAATGCATGGTTTGTCGATGGACGATATATTATTGCCGGGACCAAATGATAGACCGCACAATCCTCCGGAGGGATATACTGCATTCAATCGCCACGCGTGCGTAGTTGGGACACTCCCTCCGTTTAACCAGTATATAAGAGAAGTATTGTCGTTTCTGGGCATTACCCCCTCTCAGCTGCATCCGAACAGATATGCCTCACTCAATAGCTTGTTCATTGCATTTATGGAGTATCTCTATCGACCGCCACTCCCGATTGAGATCAGATACTTGTTTAACTTCAAGAGTCGAGCTGATAGTCCATCTTTCACATTCCTAGAGGCGGTAAGAAATTGCCAAGTGGTCACAGGGACTTGGACTAGATTGAGCTACTTCAAGACGGAGTGGTTTTATGTTAGATGCTCCCCAGGGTTTGCTAGGCGATGGCTATTTAGACGTGAGTATTACTATCTTCTCGGGTAGTTGATAAGTCTGATGTAAATGAAGTCGAACTCACATCTCCTTTTCTTTTAAGCCATAATCCAGCGACCCGAGGGTGAACGTTTCAAGGAGATAGTTCGGGCTTTCCAAGAAATCCCCAGCGAAGAGAGGAATATCGAGTTGCTTTTGACGGACAGGAATCTCAGAACTCTTGGGTTGATTGAGCGGAGACAAAGTATAATGCTCGACGGTGCATTGAGAACCGCCTTGAGAGAGCGAGTCAAACGAAAAAAGCCTAAAGTTGTTATAATTGAGGAGGCTGACTCCGAGAGAACTCACACCGATGAAGAACCATTGAACGAACCTACGGATGTAGCCCAGGATATCGAAGAGCAGAGAAAAGGCAAGGCAGCCATTTTTAAGTCACCTAAAAAGGGAAGATGGAAATCAGTTGTAATGTCCCGGCCCGCCTCCGGAATTAGAATTTCGGAGATGTCTCCTCCAAGAACTGAGAATTTCTATTAAGGGCTCACTGATCTCCCAGTTCCGGACGATGTGTCCTTGCAGCACGATGTCGGATTGGACGAACTTTCAGAAGCCTTAGTTTTAAGCGAGTCTCTGCCCACTAGTGTAGTTGACACATCTGGTTGGTCGGGGAGTTGCACATACATTCACACTTCACGACACCGCACGATTTCTGAACATAGTACGCTCACTGTGAGAGATTACTAACTTTTGTCTCTGTTTTGACTTGCAGATACCATGACTGGACGAGGTTCAATGTTGGAAAGTCTTTGACAGGCCCGTAGATCTTCTGCATACTATGAGTCGCATAGGAGGGAAAGGGATAGAGATCACGACCGTGGATACTCTGGATACTACAGCCAAGAGAGATATGACAAAGATAGGGATTACAGACGTTGATCTCGATCTCACACTCCTCCTCCCAGAACTCCTGTACAACCTCCCGTTTATGTTTCTCGTCCCCGTGAATCCTCGCAACACAAGTCGGGTTCCCAGTCTTCCAGGTCTGAGCCCCATCATCCCAGAACGGAGGCAATAACCTCCGTAGTTGCAGAACAGGCCCCTACGGAAATTTCAGGGGAAGGGGCGATCAAGCTTGCTCTGCTAAAAAAGGATTTTCCGAACATCTGTTTCGATAATTACATGTTTCCTCTTCATTTAAAAAGAATCTCGGCGGAAGCTGAGCAGATGGCGCATGACTATGTACATGACTTCTATGTCCAGTATAAGATGTGGGCTAAAGCGGCTGAGAAAGCACCATTATTAGCCTTTGAGGGGGCAGCTATCATTGAGAAACTACAAGCCAAGCTAGCTCAAAAGGATCGTATTATACAAGTGCTGAACACTGAAGCCGAGTTATCTCGAAAATCAGAGATGGAGGCCCTTAAGAAAGCTGATGAAGCCCAGGCGGCAATGGACAGGATGAAGAAAGAGCATTACGTTACGGTGGAGGACATGGGCCACCGAAACACTATTGTAACCGCCGAGCGGGATGCGACCTTGAAGGAGCTAAATGAGCTTAAGGCCAAAGTTTCGGAAATCATGAAGGACAGGGACACCGCCAACATTTTTGCACAGGAGGCATGTGTCAGGCGGTGGAGTTTCGAAGGGAAAGGGACGCGACTATGGAAAAGGTCCGCGATGCGGAGGCTGAAGTTGATGAGAAAGTTCGGCAGGCAGAGATCAAGCTTGAGACAAAGATTGAAGAGCTTCTCATCACTTATAATGCCAATGTGCTGAGGCACAGAAATTTGACATGGCTTGACGATTACCCCACACACTTATTCAATGCCTGGAATTTGTTAGTTGAAGAAGAGAAGGCAGCACAGCCGGGTGAAGCTTTTGATGAGTTCGAGTTGGAGAACCGTATATTAAATGATGATGATAAGAAGGTTCTCCATGATTTTACGATCTCCATGCTAGAGAGAGACTGGGTACCCAACACTTAGAGGTTGGTGAGGGTTCTGGCATCGCACACCCAACTACAAGTTCTGAGATGATTACTTCATCTGGATCCGAGCCGACGCCAGCGATTGAGCCGCAGCCGGTCCCAGGCTACGACCCTGAGCAACCACGCTTATCTCCCATAAGGGAACATCCTTCAGAAGCTGTTTAGCCAGCCATGAGCCGAACTGAGGAAGGTACTCTGTACAAATTTTGCGTGTATTTGAAGTGAAGGGCATGTTCTTGAAGTGTGTTCTGACAACTTCTTTTCTTTCTTGTCCAGTGAGTAAAGTTACGCCGACAGCGCCTCCTGCAAGCCAAGAATCGCATCAAGTGCAGGAGGCCATCACTACTGAAGTGATTATCACAACTACGGTCTCCCCGACGGAGACGACACAGGGGAGCTCACTGTCTTTGGACGAGCAGATGATGAACGAGCTTTTAGGTCAAAGCAACGATCCTTTTCCGGACATGCCATTCGTTCTTGGTGCGTTCCCACCTGTTTCTATTGTTTCTTCACAGTCCATCACTGCCTATCGTGAATCTCGTGCCGCTCGTGAAGCTGAGATACTTGCTCAAATCAACGCAGAGATGGAAGCGGCGGCACGCGGTGGTAGTTCTGAGAGTGTTACGACGGTGATTGGCCCCACTCCTCTTGTGGTGGTATCTTCCGGGGACACGTTTGCCAGAACCGACATGCCCATTCCGCCCCCAGTTGTGGATCCGACTCCTCCAGAAGAGAATATTCCTTTAAGTTCAAGTTCGAAGGAAGATGTCGATATCATACCTTCATCAGAGGATGATCCGCCAAAGGGTAAGGGCTTGAAGAGAAAGACTGTTAGCGGTTTTAGTAGTTCCGCGTTGAAGAAAAAGTCGAAGAAGAAAAAGTAGATAATCCCCCTCTGGCGCATTTTTGGCAGTTAGGAAGGCACTTTTATTTTTCTTCCATAGGCTATGTATAGGTGCAGGCTTGGCCCCCTTCTAGTAGGAATTTTTGGAATAACTTGTACATGAATCTTCACATACAGTTAGTTGAAATGACATTTAGTTTCTTTGCTTCAACTCTCATTTCTTTTGCGCTTAAGTATTTGCAGTATTTGACTTTCAGTCCAGTATACTTGTGGTGTTTCTACCCTCAAGTTGAGTTCGTTTTATTTGCCAAGTCTGGAAATCTTGATTACACGTCGTAATCGATGAATGAGTTGAATTTTGGACATTGCATCGCTTCGGTTAGTGATTAACACTTAAGCTTTTTGCCCCCAGCTCCGGGGGGAATAGAAATTGTATTTCGATGGTCGACCGCATCTTTTGCAAATCTTGAGCACATGTCCACACTCCGGGGACTTAGGATAATCTGTGATCGATAATCTTGTTCGCACTCTGGGAATTTGAGAGTTATCGATGTTTGTAACACAGTTTGTACTTCAGGAACTCTGACTTGGCATTTGTACTCTAATTCACACTCTGAGAATTTGGAGTCAGCATGTATATTTCGGTTTGCACTTTGGAAACCTGGAATTGACATTTGCACTTCAATTCACGCTCTGGGAATTTGGAGTTAGCATTTGCATTTCAGTTCACGCTCCAGGAACCTGGAATTGATGTTTATACTCCAACTCACGCTCTGGGAACTTGGAGTTAGGATTTGCATTTCGGTTCGTGCTACGGGAACTTGGAATTGATGTTTATACTCCAATTCACGCTCTGGGAACTTGAAGTTAGCCGACAGATGGTCAGTCACACCTGTTTGAGCTTTTAAGGAATTCGTTCGCACTCTGCGAACGATGGATTTATCGGGATCGTGGATGGTCGGACCACATCCACCCCGAGTTAACAAGCGAGGTCGTTAGACGGACGGGTCCATCCTCCTCAAACTTGGTTAGGATACAACCGAAGTCGTTAGGCGGATAGGTCTACCCTCTTCGGAACCGCATTTATACGTTTATACTCCAACTCGCACTCTGGGAGCTTGGAGTTAGCGTTTATACTCCGGTTCGCACTCTGGGAACCTAGAGTTGATGTTTATACTCCAATTCGCACTCTAGGAAAGTGGAGTTAGGATTTATACTCTGGTTCGCACTCTGGGAACCTAGAGTTGATGTTTATACTCCAATTCGCACTCTAGGAAAGTTGAGTTAGGATTTATACTCCGGTTCACACTTTGGGAACCTAGAGTTGATGTTTATACTCCAATTCGCACTCTGTGAATTTGGAGTTAGTTGTAGGACTACCGTGTGTTGGTCCAGTTCAGCCTGATGTGATGGCTTGCCCCCGAGCTGAGGTTTCACTTAGTGAGTGGCCGGTCGTATCACAGTCACTCGCTATTTGAATAAGTTCCATTGTTCGATGGAACTTAGCTCTTCATGCGTCGTGATTGTTGGATGTCGCATTCGGTGAATCACAGCTCTAGCTTGAAGAGATAGTAATTTATTGCTGGAACGGAAAAACATGGCAAAGTCAGTGCCTTATTACAAATTCAAACTTCAAAATGCAAAGGAAATTGCAAAATATTCATAGACTGAATAAGGCTTGTCATGTGTAACATTGACGAAGATCTTCGTCGTTCCAGGCTCCTGACAAAGTGGGTCCGCCACTGATGGCGTTTATTACTAATCTCCCGTGGGGACATGTAGAGTCCTCCTGTCTCGGTCAATTGGGTTCATTATTTTGATTTGATGGGCCCGCTCCTCCAGGCTGCGGCGCCCGAAGTTCCAGCTTCCTTTCTCTGATCAATTTTTCTACGAGATCTTGCAAGTGACGACATTCATTCGTATTCTGCCCGTAGCTTTCATGAAACTTGCAGAATTTTCCCGTCTAGATTTTCCTCTCTGACGACGGTTTTGGAGCAGGTTTTTTGTATTGCATTGTATTACAGGTTTGTAAATACAAGTTCTCCAGTGATGTATTCAAAGGAGGGTAACTGTGAAACATAAGATTCTTGCGATGTGGGCCGCGATTTTGATCTCGTTTTCTAGTTTGATTCACGCTCTCTCTCCGCCGAGCTTGTTTGTTTTTTACGTTCAACTAAACTTTTCCGGAGCTCTCACCGGACTGTTTGATTGCGACATTGCTTTGGATCCCTTCCGCACTTGGCCCTGCATCAGTCTACTTCCTAGACTGTTTCGCATCTTCCCTTCTTAGGAATTGAGCCGCCTTGGCGTGGAAACGGTCCAATGACGCATGTGGTTTTCCAGCCAACCAGTTGTCAAACTCAGAGTCGGGGTCAATCCCCTTAGTCAACGCCATAAGGATGGAGTTATCGTTCGGATTGCTGATTTCCGCACATGCAGTATGGAATCTCTCTAAGTAGTTTCTGATCGTCTCTCCAGGAGCTTGGGTGACGCTAGACAGAGTGTTGACATCTTTTGGCCTCGCGACGTGCATGCGGAATTGCTCAACAAATTTTGTGCCCAACTGGTCAAAGGAGGAAACGGATCGAGGTGGCAGTCCAGTGAACCACATGGTAGCGATTCCCCCCAAGGAGATGGGAAAGCTACGACACTTCACTGCATCGTCAGCTCTGGCAGCGCTCATCGACCATTCATATTTTAGAATATGTTGGTTGGGGTCGGAGTTTCCCTCGTACATGGATAGAGTCGGCATCCTGAATCGCCGAGGGGGTTCAGCAGTAAGTATATCATCGGTAAAAGGAGTGTGACTTCTAGAGATTCCCCAGTCATCGTGAGACCCTGGCTCTCACGGATCATCTGATGTATCATGGTCGGAATATCCGGCATTTATATGTTTGGTGCGGCTCGTGCCGGAGTATGGTGGTGCTCTATATTACGGGGTTGGACCGGATGCTGTCGACGGTCCACACCTTGCCTTCTTGGTTCATAGTCTTCCAGAGCGTATGGTTCAGGAGTACGTCCATGACGACGACAGTCCAGGTTCGACTGATTTTGGGCATCGATTCCTGGTTCAATTACGACGTTAGTGGCGCAGTGTTTTGTGGTGTAATGAGGAGCGACACCTCCTTGGAAGGAGGGCTCGATTTGGAAACTGGCTGATGGACCGACTCTCAGCTGTCCAACGGTCATTGCCGGTTGATATACAGCAGTTTGTATGTGACTCCCATCTAGCCGTGGTTGCGGAGATCGATGATGGTAATCAGAAGATGAAGAACTTTTGCTGGAGGAGTGAGAAGCATGGTCTCTCCTAGATCTCCTTCGCTTCTGGCGATTCAGCTGGTTGGTCAGCTCGGCGTTGGCACGTAGCTGTTCTGTTAGTTGTTGTCGACTCTGGGTCAGCTCTTGAAGCAGCAGCTGAAACTCTTGCCGGGTAACCGGACCTGATAGTTCTGAGTGTCCGGTAGCGTCTTGGTTAGAGGGAGGTAGTGGCGCAGGATTCTGTCTATCCTGGTCTTCTTGATTGATAGCATTAGAGGTGGTCCTTGTGCTAACCATCTTGAAGGTTGAATTCATTTCCTAGATTTTATGCAAATCTGAATAGAAGGGAAAGAACTTGGATTTGATGATCTGGATCTCTCTCTTAGATTTATTCAATCCGGTATCGATGACAGATCCAAAAAGCAGGAGAAAATCTGGGTTTTCTCCGTGAAAGCACCAAAGTGTTTGCACCAAAATTGGTCACAACACTCTTCGAAAGTTTTTGAAGAGATAATAATGAAGAATATAAATTAAAAATAAGGATTATCTAACAAAAACTCCAATGAACAGAAAAGTAAATGCGTAGACAAGCAATTTAGAGTGGTTCGGCGTGTTGCCTACGTCCACTATGAAGTTTTTTTGCAGTTTTATGGATTCTCTTTCAATGATTACAAGTGGTTACAGCAATCAACAGCAAGTTACAACTGGAAATTCGAAATTGACAGCAAGAATATGGTGTAGGATGATGGAGATCTCGATCCGGCAGAGTCTGGGCGCTTTAGAGTCGAAAGATCCTTCTTCTATAGGCTCTGGGGCTCTATTTATAGGCGTAGGAGGCTGAGACTTCGCTCAAACTTCGGGAGATTCGCTCTGGCACGTGAGGGGGCCCACATGACCAATTCCAGAAAGTATCGAGTCGATCTGTGATCGAAACAAAATCATTTCGTACCGATCAAGATGATGTCCAATCGAGTTGAAATTTGGTGTGAACATTCCTTGTCTCGTGTGCACTCTCCTGTGAAAATTTCATTGCATTTGGATCAATAGATCTCTAGATATCATTGATACGAATTGAGTATTCTCGAATGGCTGTTTCATTCGACTCCACGGCTTCGTGTCCATCCCTTCGAATCGATGGCTGCACGTGTTTCTGAGGTGACGTGGCGCGTGCATCTTGATCGATCCACCTTTTTCTCCAGTTTGGCCGCATCATCTCCATGTATCTCGCCCCATTTGAATCGAAGGCTGTTGTGTTAAGGTCCACTTGTCCTTATGGATACGAACGAATCATTGGTCATGGGTTCGAACGAGAGCCTTTAATGGATACGGAGCAAGGGCATCTGATGGATACGAAGAGCAGTGGCTTGATGGATTTGAGATAGATGGATGCGATGCCATCATACTTCTGTTCGATATGAAGACGGTGGTCTCGAATATAGGTTTGACCATGGATGCAAACTGTACCTTGCCCGATGGGTACGAAACAATATCTGGCCAATCGATACGAAACAAATACTCTGCCGAGGGACTCGAATGAGATCGAGTCGAATGTAGGCTCCCTGATGGAGTCGAACATGACCGAAGCAAAGCCGATGGATGCGAAGTGGGCTACCTGCCGATCGATACGAAGTTGGGAGATGCCAATGGATTCGAATAAGGAGGAGTCGATGGACTCGATTGAGATCGAGACGAGCCGAGACTTCCCGATGGACTCAAATGAGATCGATCCGAACTGCGGCACTTCGATGGATACGAAGTTGCTGGAGCCTGATCGATACGAGCGTGATCGATTCGAACAAGAGTTCGATGATGGATACGAAATCAACCATAGCGATGGATACGAAAGCTGGACCGTTTCCTCTAGATTGAATCGATCATAACATGAGCATATGAACTCGGATTGACTTGAAATTTGAGATGCTAACTTCTATGGCTTTGCTTGTCATGTCCTATCAATTGTAGCTCAATCTGGACTCCGACTAAATTTATCGATATCCATAGCGAAGCAATGTATAATTAATCTTTGAGGTGAGTTGTCTTTTGTTTTCGATCGATCTTTTGATATCACGGCTTTGCCAAAAAGCGGGATAACAGCAACCAGTGCTCTAACTTACATGGCTTTACTCTTGGATGAGGAATAGATAAGTTGAAATGTTGGAAATGAGTTAAGTATATGAGCATTGATTTATATAATTAATTATTTTATGATCTCTTGGCAACTATCGAACTTAACTAAATAATATCTTTAGTCTTTAAAAGAATCTTTTAAAGATAATATAAGTATGAAATGGTTTTGGGTTTGTTATGACAACGTTTTAATAACATTCATCTTGAACCCTTTTTGATTATGCTTATGAATGTAAATAGATCTTTAAAAGAATGTCTTAAAGATAAGTATAAGTGGAATGTTTTTGGGTTTGTGGTAATGTTTAACCAACTTTAGTCTTAAACCTTTTTGAATGGATTTGTGAAATTACTTAGATCCTTAAAAAGGATATTTTGAAGGATATTATAAGGAAGTATTCTTTTGAAAAAAGATAGAAAAAGAAAAGGTTTTAAGTAAGAAATCTTGTGAATGATTTGGGAATATAGCTGTTGTAACATCCCATATTTTTAGTAACATTATTTAGAACATTTAATTTACCTTAATTTGTTAAGTGAATGAGATTTGTGATAATAAGGGGGTAGCCATGCCTATGTGAACTATTGAACTAAGAGGAACTAAAGTAAATTAGAATGTTAGGGTAAGTAGATAAGGGCATTATAGGAAAAGTGTTATTCTTATATCCTAAAACTTTAGATACATTCTACACATTCATTTTCAAAAGTCCATATAACAAAACTAAAACTTACAGTAGAGGTCGGCCATCATTAAGAAGAAAAGAGGGGAAATCAAGCCAAATCAAGAGGAAGAAGATAATAAACCTAAATCAAAGATCAAATCTCATCTCCTTAACATCAAATCAAGATGAACAATGACTACATCTCATATTTTGATTGATTTCGGTTTCAAGATTAATTCTAAAAGTATTTGCAAATGTTTACCATGTTTTGATTAATTAAAATAGAAATATATACTTGTTAATGATTTAGGCTATTTTATATGCATTTTAAGATGATAATTGCTTTAGAAAACCTAGTTTATGACATCCAATTGACTTGTGAATTTAATTTAATCTTAGGTCAGATATATTATTTTGGAGATGGGTTTCAAGTTTCATAATTTTCTAAATTATAGTGGATTTATTATGAATTTTCAGGTGAAGAAACTGATTATTTGGGGAAGAAAATGATTATTTGGTTTAAAAATAATTCACGGTTAAATTATATATGATTTGCGTATGAAATTTATATATGTCAGAAAATATATTACAAATGATTTTTTGGATTTTTGTAGAATTTTCCTAAGTGTTTTAATGAATATATAAAATTATTTAAGGTATGAGACTTAAATGTTTTATATATTTATAAAGGAAATGCACTATTTGTAAATAAATTATGTTTTCATTTCTGAAATTATGGCAGTGCTTTTAGAAAAGAAATTTAGCAACCAATAATATTTTGACAAAGAAGGCAAGTCAGTTAAAAAGATTACTTAAAAAGGTTAAAAATCAATTTACATGCAAATTGCATGTTTCGCCTCTTTCGGCACCCTGCTTCCGCCTTAATTGACTTCCGACTTAGTAATTCCGCCTTCAACACCCTCGAAGCCAATGCACCTGGTATCATTTCATTGATATGTAGCGAATTGGATAAAAGGCGGAAGGTATGAGGTCAAAGCCAGGGGTTCGGAAGGAGTCGAAGCTCTGTTTTGTTTTCAATGGAAAATGCGCATGCTTTACTTTCGAAGGATATGCCTTCGACTTAGTTGGCTTCCGACTCAAATGACTTAAAAGAATGGTTTTCAAATGGTTGGGCCTCTGTTTTTAAGTTTATGCTTTCATCTAAGTTGAAGCCCTTAGCTACCGCTCTTCTACCTTTCGGAGTCAATGGTTTTGAAAGGTATACTTTGTTTCAAAGCCCAAGCCGCTCCTCCAATGCTTTCAGAAGTTAGGTTTCGACACCATCTTCCTTTTATTTAGGAAATAGCTTTCGAAAGAGTTGCTTTCGACCCAGTTGTTTTATGACTCTTAGTTATTTTAAAAGATAAACCCGAAGGTTTCAACTTTGATGGTTTCGAAAATGTGTTCCACAAGCTTTTACTTAAACCCAATGCATTTGAAGGAGTTGTTTTAAGTAGTATACTTTATTGTTTTTGAAAGGTATAAATAATATAAATAATGGTTTCGAAGGGGAGTTCCCCAATAGTTTTGAAAGGTATTTAAAAGCATTTTAAATGGAAGGTTTCCAATTGCTTTCAAAAGGCAAGTTTTATGTTTTGAAAAGGATGTTTAAGGTTTTATTGGTTTCGAAAGAAAAAAATTCAATGTTTTCGAAAGGGCTTTTGTAAACGGTTTCGAAAGCTATGTTTTGGCCTAATGTTATAAAGTAAAGTAGTTTACTTATATCGAAAGAGGTACTTTCAATAGTTTTTAAAGAGATACTTTCAATAATTTCGAAAGATATACTTTCAAGGTTACTTCCAATAGTTACGAAAGGGGTACTTTCAATGGTTTAGAAAGGGTTGTTTAAGGTTTTAAACAAAGGTTTCGAATAAATTGCTTTTGGCATTATAGCCTAAGTGTTTTTAAGTTAAAAAGAGTTTTAACTTATTTTGAGCGATGGGAAATCCCTATTGTATATGATTAACATTATTTTGGGTAAAGTATATATAACACGGCAAATAGCTTAGAGCAAAGCAAAGATTATATTTTCCTTGTATATTTATGTATAAAGGTTTAAATCATTTTGAAAAGGTTTTGAAGGAAAATTTAGAGGGTAGTTAACCCCTGTGCAGTTAATTCCCCGTTATTAACCCGCTGTAACCCTGCTATATCTCATAGTGGATTTCTACCGCTATGATTTTTTCATATAGCCATAAATATAGCCTTTCCGCTTTAAGCTCCGTTATTTCCGCTATATCCGGTTATTCCCGCTATATTCCACTATCTCCGCTATATCTTCTTTAAAATAAATGAATTGAAAAATGACATTTATACATTATAAAAATTATTATTTGATTGAATTTTTAATATATTTTCAGAAATGAAAATACTCTAATATTCTACTAAATTAAGCTATGTTATCTAACAGTTTTACATTTATTTACAGTATATCCACACATGTTTTCATTCAATATTATTTATGTATTGATTAAATTGAATGTTAATTTTTCATTTAATTATCATTTATATATTTTTGAAAAAATTAAGTACGAGTTCTGAATGCTATTTTAAAGTCATCCGCTATATCCTGTACCCTAGCCATATCCCCGCTATGACTTTTTGTACCTCCGCCGCATTGAATCTACCAAGCGCTTTAACTGCACAGGTTAATCCTAAGAAAATGACACATATATAGAAGACCAGATGTGACTGGTGTAGGGTCACGTCCTATACATTAGCTTTACCCCCAGCTAATTTTAGTCCAAATTCCAGTGTGTAGGGCTTAGTCACAGGTGGACTTAAATGATGGTTACACACCGAAATGGAATATATGTACAAAGTAAAAGTTATTGGTGAGCCCGCAAAACTATTATGATAAGGAGGCCCTGGGAGATGTAAGTTAAGGACAGACCGTCCAGAAGACTTATCTAACAGTTGTTAGATCATATTTATTATTTTGTTTGGTAGGTCCGAGTCAGCCAAACGTTAGTAATCAGCCAAATAAAACTACATTTGTTTCGGATAGTTGGTCTAGTAAATTACTTGTTTTTAGCATAATGGATATTTCTATTTTGATATAACCAGTTTGATTAACAATTTTTGGTTGAAGGATTATGATTTGCAAAAGATACGTTTTAAAGGGATGTTAGTGAGGGGAAACTCATTCCGCTAAGAGGCGTGGTCTCACTTAATATCATATATAACCGAGACGTATAGTATTATTCATGCCAAACTTTATGTCTGATTCGAAGTTTATGTTTTCCCCTTAACTCTCCAGTTCTCAAAAATTTTGAGTAGACCGAGGATTGAAGGTTTTTCAGGTTTTAGTAGGTAAATGAATAAAGCTTCTGAAGACGTGCAGGAGGCAACTTTAGTTAGATAAAGATTATTTTGTTTTAAACCGCTATGTTATATTAAGATAATTAGTCTAGATTTCTCTGATCATCCAAGGGGACATCTTCATATGTCACTCTTGGCGTAAATTATAATAATTATATTTGATCAATGCCTAGGAAATGTCATAGGATTATGTAACTTAGGTATGAAAGTATGATTTGAAATGTAACGAGAGAAGTTGATTTTGGAAATCTACGATTTTATTTTATATTCAAGTGTTTCTAATATTATAGATACCATTAACATTACCATATCTGGTCACCAGAAGTTAATACTATGGATGACTATAGTATCTATAACATTTAACTTCATGCCTCCAGATAGGGGATGTTACACCTATACCATTTTAGATAAGTACATGTGTAATGACCCGGATTTTTCGACGTTTAATTTAGAATATTTAAATGATTTTAAATATTAAATTCGAATTCATAGATTGATTTTGAATATGATGATTTGGTTTTTATTTAATACAATATATTCAGAATTCAAATATAGCGATCTACTGGATAATTTAATTAAAAAATTTAATAATTGGAAATTAGTTAAAATATTGAATCTTAAGTTTTAAGCTTGTTAAAAACAATTTAAAGGCTTTTAAAATTCATATTGATCATAATAAAGATAATAAAAAAATTTGAATTTGAATTTAAAAGCGATTTTTTCAGTTTTAAAAATATATCGTTTAAAATAACGTTCAAAACAGCCTTCCGAGACACAGTCTCGGAATTCAACAAAACCAGTTCCATTGAATCCGTAATAGTGTATTGTTATTGGATTTCAAATTTCGTACTGTTTGGAGTTATCATTTGATCATACGGTATATAAACACGTTGAAATTTATATCGAAAATTCAATATAATAATTGGGTCCAAAAAGCTATCTTCTCCATACGATCAAATTAGGACTCGAAACCTTTTCCATTGCGTTCGAAATAGGGGTATAACATTATAAACGCCTAGCGGCACGCCTCGTTAGGAAATCAAAATTTTAAGTTGCAAAAAAGGGTATATTTTATAATTAAATAAAAGTAATACAAAATCAAATCAAATCAGAGTCAAGTCATAGCCGTCTTTCTGCAAGTTGAAACGTATATGTTTCCTTTACCTTCTCAAATACGTTATCCCCCTTTTAAAATCGCGTCTGCATATTTCATTCGAACGAGCTTCAGAAAACAATTAAAATCGCCTATTTACCTTATCCTTTCACAAATAACAATCGAGCTCTTCCTCTTTAATCTTATAATCGCAACCCTTGTTGTTCGCGAGAGAGAGAAAAAGCGAAAGTTCGAATGAGGTCGCGAGGCGACCAAGGAGGGTGGGGGTCGCGATCGAAGAATCCGAGCAAGGAGATCTACCGTTTGGAAAGCCAAGTTTGAGAACTATCGAGTTTAAGATATTGATTTTGAAGTTTATATGTGAGACATATAAAAAGAATGTTTTGAAAGATACTATATGTGTATAGTACAAAAATGTTTTGAGAATGCTGTGGGGAAAAGGCGCTCCCATTTAGAGTTGAAACTTAGTAGGAGATCCACGGCGTGGTTCCGCCTCGAGCCTTAAGGGGGGTTCTAAATTTGATCACAGAGGATGTCCGGACAAACTAAAGATCCTGAGGATTGCGGTTGCGGTAGCGAAAGTCGAGGGCGCTGATGCCTACAGAGACATTGGGGTTATGTTGTGACGATAGTGTAACTCGGTGTAACTGCGATCTACTGCGCTCCATAGTGGAAGTTGAGGGGCGGTGATTGCCTAAAGTCTACATTTGATTTCTCTGGAAGAGCGAAGTAACATCGGTAGACTACGATCTATGAAGACATAGCGAAAGTTGTGTGGCAGTGAGTGCCTACAGGCTACATTGGGACTCTACTGATGTAGTCTGCGATCTATGTGGTCTGTGTGGTTAAGTTTCATTTGGCAGCGAAATTCGAGGGCGCTGATGCCTACAGTTACATGGTTTTTGCCATGATGGAAACGTAACCCTGAGTGTAGCTGCGATCTGTGGCAGTTCCATGGTGTAATCGAGGGGCGCGGAGGCTACAGTTTTCTATGGTTTTACCGAGATGATGACGTAATCATCGGGTTAAATGCGACCATGTAGGGTGTGATGATTTCCAGAGCATTCTCACTAAATATGTTTCCTACATTATCACAAAACGTTTTCTAAATATTTTCACTAGGCGTTGAAAATGGGTATGCTAAGTACTTATAGATTTTCAGTCTTACGCAAAATCAACGTATGACCGAATTTCCGTGAGAATAAGGATAGACTTGTTGAAACATCGAGTTATAAAAAATATTTTTATAAAACTATTTTGATAATATTGTGTAGATTTTTAAAGTGTTTCAAAAATTTGTAACGACCCGTAGATTTTAATAGTTTTAAATGGTTTTATTTAACGTAATTAATTGAAACTTTTGAGAAATTTTATATAATAATATTTTGAAATAAAAATTTAATATTTGGATTACGTCCAATTAAACATAGCAGATTTTAAATTTTCAATTTATTTTATCAAAGTTTATTCCATTGTGAAATTCTATTTAATTCAAGCTAGCTAATAAATTGCTTTAATAAATATTACAGAATCAATTTCTTTTAAATATTGCAGAATCAGTGCACAGATGTTATCAATTTCTTTCTATGGTGGTACGTTTCTTTACGTCTCCTACCGGTTAAATTATAAATAATTTGCTTTGATGGGTTAGCTAAATCAAAGCAACGTGACCGTTGCTATTTATTTCTTTTATTAATTGCTACAATTATTTTCACCAAATCAAGGGTTGACCGTTACTTGGCTTTCAAATTTTGGACTCTGCATTCAAAAAGAAACGTATAATATAATAAGTACTTCATGTTTATTTTCAGTACGTTTCACAAAATTTTCTCTGTCCGTTCTTTTCTATTAAATATATACTTGCAGCTGTTACCAATCCATCGTTTCAATTTATTATATGGTCCGTTACTCTGCCTTTTTAGATTTGAACGTGCAACTGGTGGTATTAAAAGTTGCTTTAATTATCCACTGAATTATCGTGACTGTCCGGTTACTCTATATTTATTCTGTACGTTTTATCTTTGCTTAAATTTCTCTGTCCATTCCTTATTCCATTTTAAATATCATTGTCTTTCCAAACTTATTACGTACTATCCAAACAAACAAAAAAGTTATTGCTTTAAATGTAGCTAAATCAACTCATGACCGTTGCTATTTCAAAGTTTGAAACATATAAAATACTATATGTTATTTCACATTCATTGATTTCTTTTCTTTCTTTCTTTCTTTCTTTACGTTTTCATTTCAATTTGATTAACAACCTTCCTTGTTCTCTTCGTACATTCTATTTATTCTAGCCTGCTCCACCTTTCTTTTACCTAGTACATCTGCAATCTTTTCATCCTCTCTCTGCAAATTTTCTTTCCACCAAGCGCGTGTCCCCTCCTTTTCCCCTCCTCTTCTCTTAAGAAACACCCTGCCTTCCAGCCGAACCCAACATCTTCCCAATCCACATCGGCAGCCTCATCATAGCCGAGTGTATAGCCTAGAGGTAATAACTTCTGACAGCACATAGGTGGCATCAACATTTTCCCCATTGTCTGGAGTTTCTTATTTATTCCTTTTGCCAACCCATCAGCGACTCGAGTTTACACAGGGTGTGTCTATACATTGTATTATATTATACATATTTGCTAGTAGTATACTGCCTTAAATTTACATATTTAGTGTATATATGTATGACAGCTTATGTTTATATACATAAAGTAAGCTATATGTACAAACTCAATGCAACCGCAATTTTCTTTATAAAAGGCAAATAATACAAATTGTAGTACCCAAAGATATATATATGTATGGCTGTACTTAATAAAAAAAAAATTTCTCGATATAACAGTATAAGCTTATATATCAATTTCTGAGTTTATATATATTTTATTATATTGTTCTTTTTTTAATTTTGATTTTTATATAATAAGTATGCAAGCTTATTCACATAAGTTGCAATATATTGTTTAATAAGCCTAAAACATTGTATATCTTCATACTGTTATGATGTGCGTGCTTTAATAATAAAGCTATTGGTACAGATAGGTTAAGTAACGTGTATATTTGGTTAATTTATATAGAAGTATATATAACCGTTTCGATTATAGTTATAATGAATATATAAGAGAGTTATATAAATGAATTTTATACTATGTGTTAACAAAATACATTGTTATTTATATGATCCAGTTTTTGAATATATGTTTGAAACGTTTTGATTTTTATATATACAATATTTTATTTTGTACATATATTTTATTATATATGAAGGTTTTATATAAAAAAAATCTTATATACTGTACTCAATATATACTCTTTAAAAAAAAGGGAAAAAAGGAGTTAGTTAACAATGTATTATAAAGAATATTGTTTATCTGCATATATATGTGCATAAGTTTGTTTGATTTCCTGCTGGATATTTTGAAAAGGAAAGTAATAAACTATAATAATTATATATATACATAAGTATTCATTTCAAAAGATATCATATATGTGTGTGTTGATCTTTAATATATGTGTTTTATGTTAGAACATTGATTTTTAACTATACATATATATTATTTTAATATTGGTTTAAAATGAATATTTATTACATGGAAACGACAACCATAAAATGAATATACTATATATGTGACATTTTGAATGATTATATATTTGTTATTTAACATTAATATGAAATGGAAGCGTTTTAAAGTTATATGGTTTTCATGGGTGTGCATATATATATATATATATATATATATATATATATATATATATATTTCATTTTTTTAAATGCGTGTTTTGATTTAACATTCATTTTGAAAGAAAGCAATAAATTAATCGTATAATTTTCGTTTCAATTTTATCAAGCTAATTTGATCCGTTCTCATCAGTTTCTATTTATCATCTTTTCCGTCGAAATCGTACCATCTAACTTTGCTTTGGAAGTCATACTTGCATTTCGTAACTCAACTTCATTGTCTATCTCTCTAACATCGAAAGGTGAGTAATCACTCACGATTAACATTTTTTTCATTAAATTTGATTTCAATTGAAACAACAATTGAAATACGATGCTGTAGTTATTTAAATTTGTTATATATGCTATTATCTATAAATGTTCACCTGCGAGATATGACACCATATCCTGTTGTTTATATTATATTGTTATTGATGATATATGCATGTTATTTTATTGTATTTTCTGTTATCACTCTGCAAGTTACTTGTAGTTTGGAAATCACTATGGGTTGAAATGATACATACCCGAACAGACTTTAGAATAGGAGAAAATCGTTATGGGTTGAAATGATAAACCCAAGCGATTTTCATTTGATTGAATTTGGGATTACGGATTGAAATGATATCCACCCGTATATATTTAGTATACGGATTGAAATGATAAATATCCGTAGCACTTGACTATATGATAGGAAATATATATAGACACCGTTGGTCCATATAAATATTTTGAAAATAATTTCTATAATTTTGGAAAGAAATATATGGTTTAATAAATCTGATTCTTAAGATATTATATGTATGAAAATTGTATTTATAGATTTAGTAGTAATATTTGATTTAAATTAGATTGATTTAATACATATAATATGGTTAAGTATTTATGTAAATCTATATTTCAAATAGATTCTCTTGTAATAAATTGAATAATTAACATTGAGAGATAAATTTGGGTTTATAAAAATGGTATTTAAATAAGGATTTATTTATTTAAATCGATTTGAAATTTTTGAATAGGAAATTTAAAGGGTATGATTTTATAACTGGATTTTCGATTTAAGTGATTTAATGAATATTTCACGTTTAAATAAATTAAAGAAAATATTGAGTAAAATGTAATTTAAGGTTACTTAAATGATATTGAATCTAATAAGGGAGTATTTCAAGACTAAATAACAATGAGGTTAAATCGAGGTCTATATGAAATTGTTATATAGAACATTTAAAGCCTTGAACTATATTGGAATTTAAATGGTTTATGTTGAGATTCGGATCTGTATTTGAGATCAACGTAGTTGAGTTTGTTATTTAGCAACTAAATTGAATTAAAATGAAAATTTAGGTTGAACTAAATTTGAATTTATTATTTAGAAAACTAAACTGAATGAAAATTTAGATGAAACGTTGAATACTTAAAGTTTTGGAATATCTGGAAATATAAAGGGGTATTTGGGATTATAAATCCGAATTTGAGATTGATAAAATTTAAGTGGTTATTTTAGAAATTGAGTTGAATTTAAACTGATAAATTGAGATTGAATTTAATTTGAATGGGAAGGTCGGGTTGATGTTGGAACGATTTGTTAAGTTGAGCAAATTGAAAATACTTTACCGTATAAATTTTTAATATATATAAATACTATTTTGGGAAATATAGAGATATTTGAAGTGAAAATGAGATTTGGTTTTGAAGTATAAATTAAGCTGAAATGGCCACGGTGTTATAGTGTATATTTCCACCTTGTAGAAAGTTCCATGGACCATTAGAGGATGGTTATCCTAAACATCTTTTAAGTTATTTGTATTTCAGTTGATATTTCACTTGAGTTGGATTTATTGATATAAGAATGTTAATCCTGACTCGAGTGTTTTTTGTTTTGCTTTACGCTCGGGTCAGACTGAGTGATACAGCATTTGAGACTCACCTTTGGAGTTCAGAGCTTCATTGGAAATCCAACTACCGATTCAGATTCCATCCTTTCCAGTTGATTGGTTCAGAGAATTCATCTGTTGCATTGGAGACTTCACTGCATTTGAACTATTCGGTTGTATTTTTCTAACTCTGATGTATATAGTAGCTTCATGAACTACTATTCTTTATCTATTCCACTGCATTATATTACTCTGTGATCTGTGATTGATTTATTTACTGTATATTTTAAGTTTTTCCAAATTTTAATTAACAATTCGGTATTTTGAATTATTCAAGTCGGATATGTATGGTTTTATTGTCGATTTGAATGGTCCAAAATAGCGGGTCGTTACAGTGGTATCAGAGCTTTGGCTCTAGGCAAAACTTAGCATACATGGTAAATTTATTTACAGAATCACTTTCACTCGAGTTGAATCTCTTCCTTTTGACTCGATTTCCTTTGAATTTTGGAATGTCCCTCGGTTACGAAATTCATTCTGTCTCTCCCTATTTATATTCGTTTGATTCTGGAGTATCCCATAACTCCACTGAATGATTTGTAAAGGGGGTGAAAACTCCTTTTCAATTGGCATTGACTCACCGAAGATTTCGGTATCCTCGGTTAACGATGCTGCTATATCTTGTTATGACGAATTCTATATCTCTGGCGATCGAATGTCGAATTGCCTCAGAATTCTACACCGATTTAATTTTGGAATCACGGTTGACCTGTAAAGGTCGCCCGCGATTTATAAAAGTATATCCATCTTCTATTTTGTAATTTAATTATCGCATCTTCCATCGAGTCTATCTTCGAATCAGAATTCTATTGATTTGAGTTCCTCTAATTCAAATCTCTATCTTTATTTTAAAATCCATTCTTAAAATTATCCTCTGAAAACCGGGTATGTTTGGATTTTTGAAATTGTTTTAAATATCGAAATTATTATTTTGATAACTATGATTTTATTCTATATATAAAAGTGAAAATGTTTTCGATAAGGATTATATACCTATATATAAAACAAATAAGAAATGTTATTCTATATAAAAGGGTTTTGAAAGGATTTGAAATTTTGAAAAAATATAAGAAATTGATTTTTATAAAAATGATTTATAACTGAAGTGTTAAATTTGAAATTCGAGAATTGAATTCCGGTGTTTTGAAATTGGTTTTAAAATTTTTGAAATTATAAAATAATACGATTTGAAAGTATTTTCTGAATAAGAAGTGTTTCCAATGGCTCAAACGAGTTCCAATGATTTCAATGAAATTTCAAGAAAGTTTTAAGAAAATAGAAGTCCAGAACTCACTTTGTCGCTGGAAAATAATTTCGGTGATGAGTGCACGCATCATCGACATTGATTTTCGAGTTTCAGAGTGGGGGAGATGCGACTTTAATAGCTTCGCTATGCAAGTGATTTTGTAAAACCTTTTTTGATTTCAAATTCCGAAGTATAATTTGATATTTTAGAAAGATATAAATATATATTTAAAACAATTTAAAATGAGAGCGGTGTTCAGTCCTCGAGTTTCAGATTTAATAATTGATTTGCTGATTTATTATTGATTTTCAACTCTTGAATTGGAAATTTGATTTCCTTAACTATTTTGAATGTTCGAGCACTTCCAAATCAAGATTAAATTTTCAAAGCTAAGAAATTTCGAAGAGTATAAAATGTTTGATAAAGAATATAAATTTAGTTTTGAAATGTTTTAAAAAAAAAGTTGAATAATGGTTTTCAGAAAGGTAAATTGGATATTTCACATAGAAATAGATAGTTTAAAAGTTTAAAAAAAAGGGATAATTATAAATTTGGAAACCATTTTGAGTACAATTGATTTTGGGAAAATATTTGGTTTTGAAATTAAATTGGAATTAAAAACCAGTACTTATATGGTGATTTTGGAAATGAATTTGTTTGACTTGAATTATTTTAATTTGGAAAATGGGATAATTTTCTAAACCTATTATTTTGGGAACTTTGAAATTTAGATATTTAATTTGGAAGAAAATTTGGTGAAATCATATATGATTTTGAAACTGAATTGATATTGAAATGATTTGAAATTTGAGAACCTTATATTATTAAGCACTTGATTTGGGAGTGGTCGAACTTATATAAAATGGATTGTATAAGTATGAAGTTGATTTGAAATCTATTGATTTGAAAGGTACTCAATTTGGAAAGAGATTTTATATAATCGAAGTCTATATAAGTATGATTTGATCTACTATTGATTTTGGAAAGTATTCGATTTGGGAAAAATGGAATCCTATATATATGGACTTTATATAAGTACGATATTTGAAAGTGATTTGAAAAGGTACTATATGATATATATTTTCGACGTAAAGATATGGGAAGTGCCTTCTGCTTGATATCCGCTTTGTGGCCACATCGTGGATTCATTCTATCGATATTATATTCTCTGATTTTTGGTTTTCCGGATGTAATACTCAAGTGTTCCCACCGTGGCATAACCCATGGTTTTTTTTCTCTCGCGACTGCATAGCGCAATTGCCTGGCTGAGTCTGGCCTAGGGGTACGGATTGTTTCCTGGGGGATCCAGGCGTAACCATTGTGTATCCTGCAATCTGTGTAGGTCGCGAATAGTAGCGAAACTGCCTGGCTGAGATAGCCTAGGGGTACGGATTGTTTCCTGGGGAACCCAGGCGTAAGCATTGTGTATCCTGCACTCTACTAGTCATCATGGAGTAACTCGCAGGGCTGAGAAAGCTTACGGATACAGATTGTTTCCTGGGGGATCCTGGCGTAACCATTGTGTATCTGCGAACCATGGTCAGACAAAGGTTTTGGTTTGGTTGTTTTGTTTGGATTGTACTTTCCATATCTGTTTTAAAGGTTTTTCAAGTATTTTCACTGGTTGTTGAAACAAGTCTACTAAGTACTTGAAGAATTCTAGCTTTGCGCATGATCAACGCATGGCCAGAGTTTGCAAGAACGAGGATAAACTTGTTGAAACATCAAGTTATAAAAGTATTTTCGATAGGAAAATCTATTTCGATATAATAGTATTTTATTATAACAGTATTATTATAAAGGTATTTATTATAAAAGTATTTTTCCCAACAAAGAAATGTTGAATTAATATTTGAAATTTAAATTCTTATGGTTCTAGATTAATTATTCGTGCCCGATACTATTCCTTGCATCTACCTTATCTGCTCAGTTTAGTTATTCACCTTGATTCTGTTTTTCAAATCTACCTTCCTTCCTTGTTGGATATATCCTTTAAAATATTGTTTAATTATATACTACATGGTTTAATAGAAATTTTAGTGTTATAAATATTTTAGAAGTTATTTATCTAAAATAAAACATATTTTTAAAAAATGATTTGTGATCTAATAATAATATTTGGAAACTATCTTGAAACAAAATAAAAATTTATGAATTTTGGATTTAATATTTCAATAGCTTCTTTGTAAATATAAGTAATAATGTAAATAATTGTTTTCAAAGGAGTTTGAAAAGTATTAAAGTATTAAAGAAAATTAAATTTCAAATGAAGTTATCAAATAAATATTTCAAATAAAATTTATATAGTTTTAAATTAATTGTTTATCTTGTCTTTCAATCTATTTTACTTCTGGTTGTTCTATTCTCCTACCTCCTACCTTTTCGGGGACGAAAAGTTTTGAGTGGGGGAGAGTGTAACGACTCGTAGATTTCAATAGTTTTAAATGGTTTTATTTAACGTAATTAATTGAAACTTTTGAGAAATTTTATATAATAATATTTTGAAATAAAAATTTAATATTTGGATTACGTCCAATTAAACATAGCATATTTTAAATTTTCAATTTATTTTATCAAAGTTTATTCCATTGTGAAATTCTATTTAATTCAAGCTAGCTTATAAATTGCTTTAATAAATATTGCAGAATCAATTTCTTTAATAAATGTTGCAGAATCAATGCACAGATGTTATCAATTTCATTTTATGGTAGTACGTTTCTTTACGTTTCCTACCGGTTAAATTATAAATAATTTGCTTTGATGGGTCAGCTAAATCAAAGCAACATGACCGTTGCTATTTATTTCTTTTATTAATTGCTACAATTATTTTCACCAAATCAAGGGTTGACCGTTACTTGGCTTTCAAATTTTGGACTCTGCATTCAAAAAGAAACGTATAATATAATAAGTACTTCATATTTATTTTCAGTACGTTTCACAAAATTTTCTCTGTCCGTTCTTTTTTATTAAATATATACTTGCAGCTGTTATCAATCCATCGTTTCAATTTATTATATGGTCCGTTACTCTGCCTTTTTAGATTTGAACGTGCAGCTGGTGGTATTAAAAGTTGCTTTAATTATCCACTGAATTATCGTGACTGTCCCGTTACTCTATATTTATTCTGTACGTTTTATCTTTGCTTGAATTTCTCTGTCCATTCCTTGTTCCATTTTAAATATCATTGCCTTTCCAAACTTATTACGTACTGTCCAAACAAACAAAAAAGTTATTGCTTTAAATGTAGCTAAATCAACTCATGACCGTTGCCATTTCAAAGTTTGAAACGTATAAAATACTATACGTTATTTCGCATTCATTGATTTCTTTTATTTCTTTCTTTCTTTCTTTATGTTTTCATTCCAATCTGATTTATAGCCTTCCTTGTTCTCTTCGTACATTCTATTTATTCTAGCCTGCTCCTCCTTTCTTTTACCTAGTACGTCTGCATTCTTTTCATCCTCTCTCTGCAAATTTTCTTTCCACCAAGCGCCTGTCCCCTCCTTTTCCCCTCCTCTTCTCATAAGAAACACCCTTCCTTCCAGCCGAACCCAACATCTTCCCTATCCACATCGGCAGCCTCATCATAGCCGAGTGTATAGCCTAGAGGTAATAACTTCTGACAGCACATAGGTGGCATCAACATTTTCCCCATTGTCTGTAGTTTCTTATTTATTCCTTTTGCCCACCCATCAGCGACTCGAGTTTACATAGGGTATGTCTATACATTGTATTATATTATATATATTTGCTAGTAGTATACTGCCTTAAATTTACATATTTTAGTGTATATATGTATGACAACTTATGCTTATATACATAAAGTAAGCTATATGTACAAACTCAGTGCAACCGCAATTTTCTTTATAAAAGGCAAATAATACAAATTGTAGTACCCAAAGATATATATGTATGGCTGTACTTAATAAAAAAAATTCTCGATATAACGGTATAAGCTTATATATCAATTTTTGAGTTTATATATATTTTGTTATATTGTTTTTTTTTAATTTTGATTTTTATATAATAAGTATGCAAGCTTATTTACATAAGTTGCAATATATTGTTTAATAAGCCTAAAGCATTGTATATCTTCATACTGTTATGATGTGCATGCTTTAATAATAAAGCTATTGATCGGGTACATATAGGTTAAGTCACGTGTATATTTGGTTAATTTATATGAAAGTATATATAACCGTTTCGATTATAGTTATAATGAATATATAAGAGAGTTATGTAAATGAATTTTATACTATGTGTTAACTAAATACATTGTTATTTATATGATCCAGTTTTTGAATATATGTTTGAAACGTTTTGATTTTTATATATACAAATATTTTATTTTATACATATATTTTGTTATATATGAAGGTTTTATAAAAAAAATTCTTATAAACTGTACTGCATATATACTCTTTAAAAAAAAGGGAAAAAAAAGGAGTAGGTTAACAATGTATTATAAAGAATATTGTTTATCTGCATATATATGTGCATAAGTTTGTTTGATTTCGCTGGATATTTTGAAAAGGAAAGTAATAAACTATAATAATTATATATATACATAAGTATTCATTTCAAAAGATATTATATACGTGTGTGTTGATCTTTAATATATGTGTTTTATGTTAGAACATTGATTTTTAACTATACATATATATTATTTTAATATTGGTTTAAAATGAATATTTATTACATGGAAACGACAACCATAAAGTGAATATACTATATATGTGACATTTTGAATAATTATATATTTGTTATTTAACATTAATATGAAATGGAAGCGTTTTAAAGTTATATGGTTTTCATGGGTGTGCATATATATATATATATATATATATATATATATTCCATTTTTTAAAATGCATGTTTTGATTTAACATTCATTTTGAAAGAAAGTAATAAATTAATCATATAATCTTCGTTTCAATTTTATCAAGCTAATTTGATCCGTTCTCATCAATTTCTATCTATCAGCTTTTCCGTCGAAATCGTACCATCTAACTTTGCTTTGGAAGTCATGCTTGCATTTCGTAACTCAACTTCATTGTCTATCTACCTAACCTCGAAAGGTGAGTAATCACTCACGATTAACATTTTTTTTCATTAAATTTGTTTTCAATTGAAACGACAATTGAAATATGCTGCTGTAGTAATTTAAATTTGTTATATATGCTATTATCTGTAATTGTTCACCTGCGGGATATGACACCATATCCTGTTGTTTATATTATATTGTTATTGATGATATATGCTTGTTATTTTATTGTATTTTCTGTTATCACTCTGCAAGTTCCCTGTAGTTTAGAAATCACTATGGGTTGGAATGATACATACCCAAACAGACTTTAGAATAGGAGAAAATCATTATGGGTTGAAATGATAAACCCAAGCGATTTTCATTTAATTGAATTTGGGATTACGGGTTGAAATGATTCCACCCGTATATATTTAGTATACGGATTGAAATGATAAATATCTGTAGCACTTGACTATATGATAGGAAATATATATACAGACACCGTTGGTCCATATAAATATTTTGAAAATAATTTCTATAATTTTGGAAAGAAATATATGGTTTAATAAATCTGATTCTTAAGATATTATATAAATGAAAATTGTATATATAGATTTAGTAGTAATATTTGATTTAAATTAGATTGATTTAATACATATAATATGGTTAAGTATTTATGTAAATCTATATTTCAAATAGATTCTCTTGTAATAAATTGAATAATTAAGATTGGGAGATAAATTTGGGTTTATAAAAATGGTATTTAAATAAGGATTTATTTAATTAAATCGATTTGAAATTTTTGAATGGAAAATTTAAAGGGTATGATTTTATAACTGGATTTTTGATTTAAGGGATTTAATGAATATTTCACGTTTAAATAAATTAAAGAAAACATTGGGTAAAATGTAATTTAAGGTTACTTAAATGATATTGAATCTAATAAGGGAGTATTTCAAGACTAAATAATAATGAGGTTAAATTGAGGTCTATATGAAATTGTTATATAGAACATTTAAAGCCTTGAACTATATTGGAATTTAAATGGTTTATGTTGAGATTCGGATCTGTATTTGAAATCAACGTAGTTGAATTTGTTATTTAGCAACTAAATTGAATTAAAATGAAAATTTAGGTTGAACTAAATTTGAATTTATTATTTAGAAAACTAAACTGAATGAAAATTTAGATGAAATGTTGAATACTTAAAGTTTTGGAATATATGGAAATATAAAGGGGTATTTGGGATTATAAATCCGAATTTGAGATTGATAAAATTTAAGTGGTTATTTTAGAAATTGAGTTGAATTTAAACTGATAAATTGAGATTGAATTTAATTTGAATGGGAAGTTCGGGTTGATGTTGGAACGATTTGTTAAGTTGAGCAAATTGAAAATACTTTAGCGTATAAATTATTTAATATATATAAATACTATTTTGGGAAATATAGAGATATTTGAAGTGAAAATGAGATTTGGTTTTGAAGTATAAATTAAGTTGAAATGACCACGGTGTTATAGTGTATATTTCTACCTTGTAGAAAGTTCCATGGACCCTTAGAGGATGGTTATCCTAAACATCCTTTAAGTTATTTGTATTTCAGTTGATAGTTCACTTGAGTTGGATTTATTGATATAAGAATGTTAATCCTGACTCGAGTGTTTTGTGTTTTGCTTTACGCTCGGGTCAGACTGAGTTATACAGTTGAGACTCACCTTTGGAGTTCGGAGCTTCATTTGGAAATCCAACTATCGATTCAGATTCCAGCCTTTCCAGTTGATTGGTTCAGAGAAGTCATCTATTGCATTGGAGACTTCACTGCATTTGAACTATTCGGTTGTATTTTTCTAACTCTAATGTATATAGTAGCTTCATGAACTACTATTCTTTATCTATTCCGCTGCATTATATTACTCTGTGATCTGTGATTGATTTATTTACTGTATATTTTGAGTTTTGCCAAATTTTAATTAACAATTCGGTATTTTGAATTATTCAAGTCGGATATGTATGGTTTTATTGTCGATTTGAATGGTCCAAAGTAGCGGTTCGTTACAAAATAAAAATAAAAAGAGTTAAGAGTTAATAATGTTTTAGAATAATTTAACTGATAATAAGTTAATAATGTTTTAGAATAATTTAACTGATAATAAGCATTGTAATTAAAATTCTTGCTTCATTCCTTTTCATGGACGAAAAGTTCTAAAGGGAAAGGAATGTGACGACCTGAATTGTTAACGGACATTAATTGGTAATTAACTGAATTAAATTATTAAATATACTGATTATAAGGCGAACAAATAAAATACTGATAACCCGGAATTTTTGGCAGATATTAATTTGATGATTTTCTTATATAATTATTAATTTGCCAAACTAATTCTTTTCAAAACAAATAGAATGTGCTTTCTAATTTCTATTGCGTGTATATATATATATGTACATTGTAAATGGAACTATGATTTGAATTTAAAACTAAATATCTTAAAAATAAATTAGATTTAAAACTCTATATTTAAACACTATTGTATACATACATAGTTACTAATTAAAATATAAATAGTTTAAGTTAAAATAATAATAAATAAATAGGCTTTACCTTATATCTTTTTAAGTAAACATACTTAATATAAATAAAAATAAAAATAAAAATAAAATGTACAAATGAAAATATAAAAAAACATAATATAAATACATGCATAAAGACATATGTAAGTTAAGAAGTATAATGCAAACACAAGTGGCAAGTTTATTTGTTTTCTTCATAAAGGAAAAAAAATGAGAAACCAGGTATATAGTTTGAGGCAGTACATATATATCTCTCAACTCTTTTCATCTTTCATTTTTATCAAACTAAAAACCAGAAAACTAAACTAAAAACAACTTCACCTTGTTTTCTAACTGAAGCAAAGATTTAAAGCGAGATTCAAGTTCAAGTTCAACTAAAATCAAGTAAATCAAGCCTGCTGTTTTAATATCGAGTGCATTTTTCATCTTCAAACATCTGAGTTCCTTTATTCAATAATTTTAAGTGAATAAACATCACTTTTAAAAGCTAAATTTGTTTTATATCCTGATGCATGTGATAAATTCTTGTAGTAATATTGTGGAAATGTTTGCATGGATGAATTAATATGTTTTGCATGTATATTGCTGTGTGCATGTCTGTATATAGACAAGTGTGTCTCTGTTTTGATTCCAACATTTCAAAACAAGTTCAAAAATCCAATTCTCTTTCCCTAATCTCTTTTAGGTTATGATGTTTAAAAGAAATATGTTTGAATTAACTAAATCTTAATTTTAAAAATATTTCTAAGTGTAGTTTAGAGGGTAGTTTAACTGGGAAGAAGGATTTACAGTAAAATCAAATTTAATCAGAAAATTTATTGTTTAAATCTTGATTTTTGCTTACATCATTTGATTCTTATTTAAAAACTATGATTTTTAAAAAATTAAATCTTGATTTTTAAGTAAGCATTGGTTGAGGAATTTTGGGTTGAACGGAATCGAGAGTTTGCTCGATTTCTAGCGATCGGCGAAGGGTGGAAGGTCGAGATTTTGGTTGGAGCAAGCTTGGAGTTAAGGAACTTGGGAAAAATAGTGACTGGATTTATAGGTCACTGTGGTGGCGAGATGGCGATGAAGTAGGGTTTAAGACCCTGATTTGGTCGACGTTGATTTAGAGGCCAGTGCGACGTCGAGGAAGCATCGGGCTTGATCGGAGGTAGGGCAATGGAAGCGTGGAACTCTGGCGAAGATTTGGGCTCGATGACATGGTGTCTGATGGTCGGAGTTAGGCGATGTGGAAATATTTTGGTGATTGGTTTCGTCTCGAGGGTTTTATTTTTATCGATTTCGTTTTGAAGGTGGTATCGGGTTTCTGGGTACTGGAGGCAATCGTGCATGTCGACGTCGATTTGCTGGAGGAAGCGGCAATGACCGGAGCGACGGCAATTGCGTGCGCATGTGCACAAGTGTCAGTGTGTGTCAGGTCTGGGTTGTTGCTTTGTTGAGAAGGAAGAAGAAGGTAGGGACTCGGGTTGGACTCGGGAAGGTAACGGGTTTGTACGCGAGTAGAAGAGAGAGAGAGAGAGAGCATTGGGGGATGAAGGCTTTTGGCTCGAGTTTGAGTAGGGGAAAAGCTAGGGTTAGTCTCGGGTTTTCTGAAGTATATTAACAGTTTCAAAAAGGTAAAACAAAACAAGTTTTAAAACAATTTTCTGAACCAATTCTGTAATGATTATTGTTTTACTTAATATTTTGTTAGTTAAAAGTTGTATAATAATTTATTTTTAACTTAAATATTTGAGTTTGGAATATTTTATTATATGCCTATTATTTGAATTAATTCTTAAATTTATTAAATTGAAGTTTAATAGTGTAATTAAGTGGATAGTTTAAGAAGGACAAATGTTTTAAACAAAGGTCTTAAGTTATTTCATATGTTAATAATAAATTAATTCCAAACATTTAAATTAAATGAAATTTAATTAATAATTGAGCAAATTATTAAGATAAATGGTTTAAACTTTTGATTAATTAATGGTTTAACTTTTAGTTAATTAAGGTCTTAAGTAATTATAAACGATAATTAATTAATTCCAATAATTAATTAAAATAATAATAAATGGCTTTTAAATAATTAATAACAATTAAGAAGGGTTATAAGTCATTAATTTATTTTGTGATTTAAATAAAATTAATTAGAAAAGGTGTGACCAGTTAGTCTAGCTTATAAATATTTAATTTGAATTGAATGCTTTGGATTCCTTAATATCTCCAGTATGTTAAATTGTGATATTCTATAATATGAATTGCCTTGGATTGAGCTGTGATAACTGTGATTTTTTTTTAAATATGATGATTTTCTATGTGAATATGACATTCTGAAATTTAAATTAAATTGTTGTTTTACTTAAACAACTTGGCATAAAAGATGGCATTGGATTCGAAGAGACCGGAGTCAGATATCAGCGATATCCAGAACCACTTCGATTAGTAACTAGTATAATTCTTTATATCATTTGATTATTAATTCGAATGGGCTGGAATGGAATAAATTAAGTAACTTGACCATTCAATCTTAGTAACGGAACTTAGATATTATTTTGTGAAATAAGTGTTTGGCTATAGCAAGATTAAACACGTAGTGATAAACGAAACACCCTAATTTTCGAAGAAACTTAATAACTTAAGAATTTCATATTAGATGGGTTTACTTACGCTGGTTTCCAACCTGACTCGAGTGTTACTTTATTGTAATGCTCGGGTCAGATCGAGTATTACAGTTTTTTAGGTTAGGACGTTCTGGAGCTCAGATGGCGAGCTGGATGGTAGGAACGTATGGAGTATATTCTGCTGTATATTAGAGTTGTATTGGTTGTTTTTAGGGACAAGTTAATTATATCTATTCGGTTTATTTGCGAATGATTGTACTATGATATATTGTATAAATTGACATTTACAGCTTTCTTTGTGTAAATGCTACTATTTGTGTATAATATTTTGTTCCGCTTCGATTGTGAGATTCTGTGCTATTGTTTCTGTCTCTTCTTTTACCTCTTTTTCTCCTTTACCCTAACAATATGGAATTTCCGGTGTTCGATTTGTAACGCCCCGCCTTTTTGCACGTTTTAAATCGACGATAAACCACACACGTCAGACTTAAACCATACATAAGGGCGGATTGTTATGGGGTAAATAAGAAAAGTAGAGAAAAAAACAAAATAGAATCTTTCAGTGGAATGATAAAATATAATAATCAAATATACAGTTCATGAAGCTGTTTACAAAATATTTGATTATATTTATACAACTAGTGCGAACCCGTGCTTCACACACGGATGTTGAAAAAACTTTATTTTGCATAGGTCATATCCAAATGTATAAGAAATTTAATATGTTGGTAATGAAAAAACATTGTTGAACGATAGTGTTACATCATGAAAAACAATTTGGTAGGGTAAAGAATACATAGATATATTTGGTTATGATAATCACAATTGAAATCGAATAAAACAATTACAGTGAATATGTTAAAGTTCACAAACTATTTAGAGGATAATGTGTTAAAAATTTATCCGCTAATGCATAGATATATTCACTACGGCATATAACGCCAATGTTGTTGCTTCTGCAATTACACAGCTGCTTCAATGTGCATAGATATATTGAAGTATTCATTGTGAACTGCAGACACAAAGACACGATGCATGTGACGCCCCACCTCTATAACCACGCTAGCCAAGGACACTACGCTGTAATGCCGTCAACTAGCACGGAGAATAAGGCCGTTGAGGAGCGACCATTCATGTAATGGCTTTGTGCGAGCACCGATATGTCAGATAGGAGAACATTCATTTCACTTTAAGAGGAAATTCGACATACCGCTACAAACTCAAAGCTACTACATAGTGGCTATGTGGTCTTCGGAAACAAATATAGAAATAAATACAACACAAATCAGTCACAGACAATTCATATCACAAAGGCGGAAATAGATATGAATATAACACATGAAAGTGTACATCAGAGTAGTGGTCAAACGAGATCCACAATAACACAAAAGAATAGATATAAGTGCAAGATAAAAGAATATGTATACATCAAGGAGTCAATATCTCAAATGTATACAACCAAAAACTACTAATCTAAAGTAGTTAGCCAAAAGTCAGATGATGGTCCGATAAGGAGTCAAGCAGAAGCACCTGCAAAATCTCAGTCTGACCCGAGTATTATTTAAGAAGAAAATAATAAACGGATCAGTCTAGCTATAATTATCAGATAAAGTGATATAGAATAAGAGATATGAAAAAAACGTATGATAACCATAAAGCCATACTGTGATAAGTATGTGATTGAAAATCAATCCAGAAATTAATCAATATCACAAGAATCTTCTCAAAGATTAAAAAGAATGTCATATTCTTAATTTAATTCACCAAGCCACAAATGACGACATACATACTAATGCCAATTTGTAAAAGTTGGTGAAACATAAATTCCAGGAATCAACCATTAGAAATCCAGAGATTAAATAATTTGGAGCAACGACGTCGTACAACGTAACGCCCGATGATCCAGAAACACAATAAATAGGAACAACGACGTCGTACATCGTAACGTCCGATGAACCCAATCATAATAAAATGGAACAACGATGTCGTACAGCGTAACGTCCAATGAACCAAAACATAATAAAACGGAACAACGACGTCGTACAGCGTAAAGTCCGATGAACCAAAACAAAATAAAAAGGAACAACGACGTCGTATAGCATAACGTCCGATGAACCGAATCAAAATAAAATGGAACAATGACGTCGTACAGCGTAACGTCAGATGAACCGAATCACAATAAAACGGAACAACGACGTTGTACAACGTAACATCCGACGAACTCAATCACAATAAACCGGAACAACGACGTCATACAGCGTAACGTCCGATGAACAAAAACACAATAAAACGGAACAACGACTTCGTACAGCGTAACGTCCGATGAACCAAATCACAATAAAACGGAACAATGACATCGTACAGCGTAACGTCCGATGAACCGAATCAAAATAAAACGGAACAACGACTTCGTACAGCGTAACGTCCGATGAACCGAATCACAATAAAACAAAACAACGACGCCGTACAGCGTAACGTTCGATGAACCGAATCAAAGAGACATCGCGCATTGCTAGTATAAACCATAAAATGATCAACATCGATCAACAAGAAGTGTTAATTACAATAAGCTAGTAAATATATGAGTTTAGCTTCATGTCCCATAACCACTAGCTTAACTTAAATATTTACGAACAAATTGTAGATCTCAACTAGAAAATTTGTCACAAGAGATTCAATCGAACAAGTCCAAGAATTAACCGACGAAGTAAACGCAAGCGTTTCATACCACTTGTTATACTAAGTCGTTTAATTAGATTTCTCATACGAGTGAGGTAAAGGTTTGTATATACTAATAGATTGGAAATCGGTTTTAAGAAACGAGCTTTGTAATAAAATAGTGTTGAAATTGTTTTGATGAAAGAGTTTTGATATTTACTACTAGTATTGAAACCTTTATATTTTTAAAGTGACAAACCATAAAAATGATCGTAAAAACAATCAATCACTAAAAATTCACATTCGAAGACGTGAATTAAATTCAAAGAAATCGATACCAAATCCATCAAAATGGATATTCCTAAAAATCCATAAAAAGAAGCCACCAAAGTCAATAATAAGTGATAACAACTAACCGGATCAACAAAAATCGATTAACCATGGAAATTTACTCAAAAATAGCCAAAATAGGCAAAACTGCACATTTTAGACGTCTAAAATCCAAACAGACGTCTGCCAGACGTCTGGTTGGATTTTCAGACATCTGGATTTCTTCTCTGCCTTTTTACGTTTTCCAGGGACCAATTCCAGACGTCTGGATTTTTCAACCAGACGTCTGAATTTGAAACCAGACGTCTGAAATTGAAACCAGACGTCTGAAATTTCCTGGTAGGCAAAAATCAGCTTAGCCCAAAAAGGGCGAAAATCTAAACCGGAAGCAATCGGACGAGCGACGAAGACTAGGGATTTATGCCAAGCGACAACCCAGCCTTACAAGCTCTTCGACAGACAACCAAAACTTATCCAAACATCCAAGATAGGATTTTTAAAGAATTGACCTCAAAACACCAAAAATTGGAATATTCATAAAATCAATTTAAATCAAAAGCAAATAAACATGAATAGATGTTAGGAATTCATACCTAACAACAAAGATAGATATAGACATAGATGTGAGATAAAAATCTCACCTTTGAACCCAAAACAATGATGAAGAAGCTATAGAGCAAGGCAAGAACAATCACTCCTCAATTCCAACCCAAGAAGCTTGAATCTAAGCTCAAAAGAAAAACATTTCCTAAGCTAGGGTTTAGGAATTTCTGAAATTGAAGAGAGAATGAGTTGGAGAAGAAGAAGAGGATGCTTGCCAATAGCTTCACTCTGACTTTGGAGTTAGAGCTTGGATTTGCAATGGAACTAGGGCTCGGAGTTTCTATTTCCCATTCCATTCCCCCATTTTTGATGAAGCTTGAGTATTAGGAAATAGAAATGAAGCAATGAGGAGAGGTGGACTGAGCTAGAGTAATAAGTGGGTTAATGGGCTGAAACCCAACCTAAAGCCCTAAGTGAAAAGTAGAAAAATTCTACTATCTCCAAACATATCAAAGTTTATACTCAAAAAGGTCGCAAACGTCTTTTTTAACTCAATGGAAGGGGTCTCGAGTCCCAATTCAATTGTTTGCTAAAAGTAGGTTTTCGGACTAAAATCCGACGAACGATGAAATATTTAAATAAAATATTTGAATATACAATCGATAAATATGCGGATTGTTACAGACTCCCCTCCTTAAAGAAATTGCGTCCTCGCAATACTTAAGAAGATAATAAAGAGTAACAACCATAAAAGAAAATCAACACAAAAGAAATTTGAAATAGGAAGTTCACCATAAAGAGCATAGAGGAGTAGCCTGAACGGGATCACTCGATGAATTCCCAGGATTCCCAAGAGCTATCCTTGAGATTTGAGAACCATTGAACTTTCACAAGAAGTACATCTTTATTTTGAAGGCGCTCACCCTCCGAAGAAATGATGCGAATAGAATGTTACTTAAAAGTCAAATAGGTGAAACTTCCATTTCTTCAATAACACCGGGCTCAAGAATAAAAATCGGAATCCCTAAGGCATTTCCGAAGATAAAAGACGTGGAAAATGCCATGAATAGCAGAAGATTTAACCGTTGCAACGGCGTAGTACAATAATGGTACGCCCGAGAAACTAAAGCTCGAATAATCTCGGAACACCGACATAGTACAAAAACGGTACGTCCAATGAACCGATAAACCAAAACAACGATGTAGTATAATAATGGTACATCCATTGATCTAGATAAGACGGAACATCGATGTAGTACAATAACGGTACATCCGATGAACCGAACACCATAAAAGAACATCGGGCGCTAGTCCATAAAAGAAATGAGACGAAGCTCAATAAAACAAGGTCATCGAAACGTCCGATGAACTTGGTAAAAGATCATTCCATTCAGACATCATCAAAAAGACAACCACTTGTTGCTTATGACTAAGGGCATTGGCAAAATGATTTCCCTTCCGGGAGTATACAAAGAATATTAAGATCATAAGATGCAAGGAACTCTAGCCAATATTAAGTTCCTTATGAGAAAATAAATATTCCAAAGATGTGTGATTGGGGTAGAGAACAAATTTCTCATCCAAAAATGATATTGCCAAATTCTAAAAGTGAAATCAATAGCCGCGAGCACTAGATCATGAATGACATATCTAGTCTCGATAGGCTTTAATTGTATAGAAGCATAAATGATAGAACATTCTCTTTCGCAAGAGAACGACACCCAAACCAATACAACTAGTATCGGTAGAAATAGTGAAATCTTGGTTCCCTTCGGGAATAACAAGAATAGGAGTATCGGAAAAGAGTTCTTTTAATTTGTCCTCTTTCCTGAAAAGCTAAAACTTCCAAAAATTATAATTAACTTTATGTAATCATCTTTCTAGAAAAATTTACTTTTTACAAGTCAATTTATTGTGTCTGACTGTCTCATCAAAGCGTTTAGGAAATTCCTATCGATAACGTTGACCAAGCGCATCGACCAGAATTCTTAAAGCACTCAATGGGCAATACAATCACAAAATCATCTTTTATATGATAAACATATCTCTTAAAATCTTTACGAATATTCTTTGTTCGTTTCAAGAACAAAATCTAATTATACTTATAAATAAATCTTATGAAAAAGATTTGCAAAAAATTTTAAATTGCTATTTTCATCCAAAATCAATAAATACTAAAAATGGAGTCATTGAGATATTCGCAGAATACTCGATTCATAAAATGGATGAAATGAAATAGAAAAAATGAATGACATAATTAGTCATTCATAAGAATCATAACGAGTTTGGAATGCGGTAAGTGGAATGCTAACTACCGCAACTCGTAGCAATAAAAATCGGTGGTAAGGTTAAACTAAAAGGACACAAACACCTCACAAAAGATTGCTTAGGAGATAATCCTAAGACAAACTCAAAAATACTGGAAAGTTTCACAAACTATTTAGATGAGAGAGATAACACTTTCCTATCATGAGGGCTTAAAGAATAAAATGATGCCATCAAACAGGAATCAAAATCACAAAGAAAAATAGAAATCTGTTTAACAGATTAAAAATGTCGAAGATGAATAGTCCACTCGGGACACAGAATATAGCTTCATAATGATTAAGCCAATCCTTTCCAAAAATCAATCCCGAAGCCTAAGTAAAAATTGGCTCGGAAAGAAAAATCACATAAAATAATTTCGACATCAATATAAAGCAAGTTGAGTGTTGCGGATCCACCATCCGGATTTGCAATTCTCAAAAAAGACATCAAGTCCAAATTGTTTTAAAGAAAAAGAATCAACAAGTTCTTTTGATACAAAATAATGAGATAAACTCATATCAACAACAACTCGAAAAAGATAATCACAAAACAAATGAAATTAAGGATTGATTAAGAAATACCTTGACCAGGAGAAGTATCACTAGGAGCTTGAACAATATTCAGCTCTCCCTCTCTCCTGATTCGGAGTATGGGACATGTAGATATAAGATGGCCCGAACTTTTTCAATAACGACAAAAGAGAGGTTTCGGGCACTCCCTTGCATAATGGTCCGTGGAACCACAATTGTAGCATTGTCTACGACTAGAGGTGGGAGTCTTTGCTACCGGAGTTTGTTGCTTCCCTTTCATGTTGGGAGTGGGGCCTTTGAATTTGATAGGCCTCTTCATGTTATTGTTGAAGTTCTACTTGGCACCGACAACTTCAACATCGCTTTCTTTATCAGCCTCTTCAAGTCGAAGAGCGATATTAATAAGCTGATCAGAAGAAACTTCTAGTTTCAAAAGCAAAGGCTTTTTGAGATTCTTATTCAAGCCATAGACGAATCTTTGATTTTTCTTCAATGGGCTATTAATATACTCGACCCATACTTAGAGAGAGATTCGAAAGATGCGACGTAATCCGTCACAGAAGATTCACCTTGAACAAGGTCAATAAAAAGCCCGGCCAAAGTCACTTTTTCAGCTTCCGGCACAAATTTTAGTTCGAATCTTTCCCAGAATTTCTCCCAAGTAAGAACCGCTTCAATGATTTCAAAAACCAAAAGCTCATTCCAATCTAATGCTCTTTCTTGGAGCATACTAGAAGCCACTTGGACTCGATGGAGGTCGATAAGATTCATGCGAGTAAAGATGCGATTGCATGATTTGAGCCAAGCTTGGATTTCTATAACACTCTCGGATCCCATGAATGGCCTTCCACCTAAATTGGTATAATCTCTGCACAAGCATGTAAAACCAGATCTAGGATGAGTAGGCTTTAAGATGGGTCTGGCTGTTTGAGCGTTCTTTACTAGATCAAGAAGATGCTGGGCAGACATAAATACTCCATCCAGGGGAGTAGCACTAGATTGTCCGGTACTGGAACAATTTGATCTAACCATTTCTCTTCTTTAAGAAAGAAAGAAGAAGAAAAGTTATTCTCAAAATAAATATCAAGCCATCTTGATAGATAAAATAAGGAATCATAAAGAAAAATAGGATGAATCGGTACGAAGACTCGAATAAAATCCTAAAGCACGACTCCTAAGAAAGACTTAGGACAATGATCCTTGCTAGATTATTCTACATTGTTCCGAAGTTTGGCTCTGATACCAAGCTGTGATGCCCCACCTTTATACCCACGCTAGCCAAGGACACTACGGTGTAATGTCGCCAACTAGCACGGAGAATAAGGCTGTTGAGGAGCGAGCATCCGTGTAATGGCTTTGTACGAGCACCGATATGTCAGATAGGAGAGTATTCATTTCGCTTCAAGAGGAAATCCGACATATCGCTACAAACACAAAGCTACTACGCAGTGTCTATGTGGTCTTCGGAAACAAATATAGAAATAAACATAACACAAATCAGTCACAGACAATTCATATCACAAAGGCGGAAATAGATATGAATATAACACATGAAAGTGTACATAGAGTAGCGGTCAAACAAGATCCACAATAACACAAAAGAATAGATATAAGTGAAAGATAAAAGAATATGTATACATCAAGGAGTCAATATCTCAAATGTATACAACCAAAAACTACTAATCTAAAGTAGTTAGCCAAAATTCAGACGATGATCCGATAAGGAGTCAAGCAGAAACACTTGTAAAATCTCAGTCTGACCCGAGTATTATTTAAAAAGAAAATAATAAACGGATCATTCTAGCTATAATTATCAGATAAAGTGATATAGAATAAGAGATATGACAAAAGCATATGATAACCATAAAGTCATACTGTGATAAGTATGTAATTGAAAATCAATCCAGAGATTAATTAATATCACAAGAATCTTCTCAAAGATTAAAAAGAATGTCATATTCTTAATTTAATTCACCAAGCCACAAATAACGACATACATACTAATGCCAATTTGTAAAAGTTGGTGAAACATAAATTCTAGAAATCAACCATTATAAACCCAGAGCTTAAATAATTTGGAGCAACGACGCCGTACGCGTAACGTCCGATGATCCAGAAACACAATAAATAGGAACAACGACGTCGTACAGCGTAACGTCCGATGAACCCAATCACAATAAAACAGAACAACGACGTCGTACAACGTAACGTCCGATGAACCAAAACATAATAAAACGGAACAACAACGTCGTACAGCATAACGTCCGATGAACCAAAACAAAATAAAACAGAACAACGACGTCGTACAGCGTAACGTCCGATGAACCAAATCAAAATAAAACGGAACAACGACGTCATACAGCGTAACGTCCGATGAACCGAATCACAATAAAACAAAACAAAGACGTCGTACAACGTAACGTCCGATGAACCCAATCACAATAAAACGGAACAATGACGTCGTACAGCGTAACGTCCGATGAACCAAAACACAATAAAATGGAATAACGACATCGTACAGCGTAACGTCCGATGAACCAAATCACAATAAAACGGAATAACGACGTCGTACAGCGTAACGTCCGATGAACCAAATCAAAATAAAACGGAACAACGACGTCGTACGGCGTAACGTCTGATGAACCGAATCACAATAAAACGGAACAACGACGTCGTACAGCGTAACGTCCGATGAACCGAATCAAAGAGACATCGCGCATTGCTAATATAAACCATAAAATAATCAACATCGATCATCAAGAAGTGTCAATTACAGTAAGCTAGTAAATATATGAGTTTAGCTTCATGTCCCATAACCACTAGCTTAACTTAAATATTTACGAACAAATTGTAGATCTCCACTAGAAAATTTGTCACAAGAGATTCAATCGAACAAGTCCAAGAATTAACCGACGAAGTAAACGCAAGCGTTTCATACCACTTATTTTACTAAGTCGTTAATTAGATTTCTCATACGAGTGAGGTAAAGGTTTGTATATACTAATAGATTGGAAATCGGTTTTAAGAAACGAGCTTTGTAATAAAATAGTGTTGAAATTGTTTTGATGAAAGTGTTTTGATATTTACTGCTAGTATTGAAACCTTTATATTTTTAAAGTGACAAACCATAAAAATGATTGTAAAAACAATCAGTCACTAAAAATTCACATTCGAAGACGTTAATTAAATCCAAATAAATCGATCCAAATCCATCAAAATGGATATTCCTAAAAATCCATAAAAAGAAGTCACCAAAGTCGATAATAAGTGATAACAACTAATCGGATCAACAAAAATCGATTAACCATGGAAATTTACTCAAAAATAGCCAAAATAGGCAAAACTGCACATTTCAGACATCTGAAATTCAAACCAGACGTCTGCCAGACGTCTGGTTGGATTTCCAGACGTTTGGATTTCTTCTCTTCCTTTTTACGTTTTCCACGGACCAATTCCAGACGTCTGGATTTTTCAACCAGACGTCTGAAATTGAAACCAGACGTCTGAAATTTCCTAGTAGGCAAAAATCTGCCTAGCCCAAAAAGGACGAAAATCCAAACCGGAAGCGATCGGACGAGCGACGAAAACTAGGGATTTATGCCAAGCGACAACCCAGCTTACAAGCTCGTCGACACACCACCAAAACATATCCAAACGTCCAAGATAGGATCTTTAAAGAATTGACCTCAAAACACCAAAAATTGGAATATTCATAAAATCAATTCAAATCAAAAGCAATTAAACATGAATAGATGTTAGGAATTCATACCTAACAACAAAGATAGATATAGACATAGATGCAAGATAAAAATCTCACCTTTGAACCCAAAACAATGAAGAAGAAGCTATAGAGCAAGGCAGGAACAATCACTCCTCAATTCCAACCCAAGAAGCTTGAATCTAAGCTCAAAAGAAAAACATTTCCTAAGCTAGGGTTTAGGAATCTCTGAAATTGCAGAGAGAGAATGAGTTGGAGAAGAAGAAGAGGATGCTTACCAATAGCTTCACTCTGACTTTGGAGTTAGAGCATGGATTTGCAATGGAACTAGGGCTTGGAGTTTCTATTTCCCATTCCATTCCCCCATTTTTGATAAAGCTTGAGTATTAGGAAATAGAAATGAAGTAATGAGGAGAGGTGGACTGAGCTGGAGTAATAAGTGGGGTTAATGGGCTGAAACCCAACCCAAAGCCCTAAGTGAAAAGTAGAAAAATTCTATTATCTCCAAACATATCGAAGTTCATACTCAAAAAGGTCGCAAACGTCATTTTGAACTCAATGGAAGGGTTCTCGAGTCCCAATTCGACTGTTTGCTAAAAGTAGGTTTTCAGACTAAAATTCGACGAACGATGAAATATTTAAATAAAATATTTAAATATACAATCGATAAATATGCGGGTTGTTACACTGCAGTTCGATTCAATTAAATAAGAGTAACAAAAGTTTTTTGCAATGGGAAGAAATATAGTAATAGGATGAAATTTGTAAACAGTCAGGAAAAGTATTTGTCAACGGCTGAAAAAAGGGAGGGAAAATAAGGAAAAGGCAACAGATGTAGTACAGGGGAGAAGTAGTAAAACAGAAGATTCAATTGAAATAGAAATGATGATGCAATAAGAAAATAACATGGGTTCCAATATAAATTACTGTTGTTCACTGAATTTGATCTATGTCGATGTAGGGTACAAAACATGGCATACAACTGGTAGTAGTAACCAATATTTGAAAATATCCAAAACATACAGAATTGAACAATTGTGAGAAGTCTATTCATTTTTCAGCCTCAGAAATAACTGCTAGCAACGCATGTATGATATTGGACTTGAACGCAAATAGATAATGTTTTCTTGGCCCTAATAGATGCATTGCATCAGTCAATTATTTTAACCATTGAAGGTATTTGTACCTGCAACCAGAAAAGGAAAAAGTGTCATTGATGCAGTATTATTACTAAATTCTCTCACTGCTCGTCTGACCTAGTTAACTATATCTAATAATCAAACTATGACTACATGATCATCTATACAAAGATACATTCATCAATTGTTTTCTAGAAGTTTTTCGACAGTGGTGGTGCAAGTGATTTTAGAATTTACTGCAAAAATAAAAAATAAACTCATTTTGGTGGTTATCAACATTATTCTCACTACAGCACATGTTTTGACCCAACACTTAAACTGTGCATCTGCCTTAAGCCCGAATACAACAACTTATATGCTTATCGTATTATTGATCATCGTAATTGTAAACGAAATTGAGTAAACTTAGCAAAATTATGTCACCAAACCTGGAAGCGATGTATTAAACGCTGAGTTGCACGGCTGAATCAAGCATTAATTATGTGAAGTCACCATTAAATCATCTTAAGCTATCAAAAAGCAAAAATCATTTTTCAATTATATTTTCATAAATGCGGTTAAATTATTATCGTTAACATCAAACAAAATCATTACTACAGCTAAATTAGTATTGCATCACACAAATGCAGTTAAAACATTCAGATGCAACAATAATTGCTTAATTTCAAAAATACTGCAAAATAAAAACCACTTTTGCTTAATGCATTTAAATTTTAATTACAGTAAGCTTGAATAAATCATCGTGTACAACCAAAATTATTACTGCATCACATAAATATAGTTGAAATATTCAATTTCTACCATGCATAATTCAAAATTGTCATTAAATTTTAACTACATTTTATTAATGTAGTTAAATTTTAATTGTATTAAGATTGAATAAATTTCTGAAATGTTGCCAAATTTATTACTACATCACATAAATGTGGTTAAAAATCTTCAAAAATAGCTAAATTTACCCAAAACATGCTGGTAAATTATAATTGCATTTTCTTAATTTCATTAATTTATAACTGTTTTAAAATTGAATAAAATTATCAAACATAGTAAAAATCATTAATAGTAAATGCAATAAAAAATGCTAATGTAGTTAAATTAATTAAAAAAGTGCCTATAAATTATTACACCATTTTTTGACGGGGTTAAATTGTAACTGCACCAAGTTTGAATAAACTATCAAACATAATCAAAGTTATTACTTTATTACATAATGAAGTTACAATATTCAAAGGCAACCATAATTGTATGATTCAAAAAAAATATTCCTTTCAAATATGTTAAAAGATAATAAATACATTATAATAGTCTAGGTAAAACTACTATGTAATGTTTATGATCATCATAATAATGCTGTTACAGAAACGCGGTACACAGCGGTGACATAAAATAATTGGATTATATAAATGCAGTTAAAACTGCTACATAAAATTACAATTTTAAAAAATTTATTTTTAGCTATCAATAATGGATATCATTGGAAAGCATATTAAATTTGATATTTTAGAGTGAAAACGATTCTCAAATCCAATTAATGTAGAAAAAGTTATCACATTTCGAAGTTTGGAATAGAAAGAAATTAAAAATGTGACTGTTCATTATCCAAAATATGAAGGAGGCTTGTGTTCTCTTGAAATCTAACTCAACAATAATAGTACAGTATAGATATATATCAGAGTTGCACATACCAGCGATGTAACAACCCGCATATTTAACGATTATATATTTAAATGTTTTATTTAAATATAGCGTCGTTAGTCGGATTTTGGTCCGAAATGTTACTTTCTGCAAATGGCCGAATTGGAACTCGAAATCATTTCCATTGGTTCCAAAACGGCGTTTGCGACCTTTTTGAGTATAAGCTTGGACATGTCCGGAGTTTGTGAAATTTTGACCGTTTTTCTAGTTGGGTTTGGGTTGGGTTCGGCCAGTTTGTTAGTTTATTAACCTAACTCAGTCCCTCTCCTCTCCATTCACCCTCATTTCATTTCTTAAACTTAAGAAAACTGAAAATGGTGGAAGGGAAGGGGAAATAGAAATTTGCAAGCCCTAGTTTAACTTGCAAACTTGATTTCTTGCTCCAAAATCAAAGAGAAGCTATAGGTAAGCCTCCTCTTCATCTTCTCCAACTCTTTCTCCTTCAATTTCAGAAAATTTCCTAAACCTAACTTAGGAAAATATGTGTTTTATTCTTAGATTGAAGCTTGTAGAGTTGAAGTGAAGAGTAGTTAGTCTCATTCTTGTGTTTGAGCATCTTCTTCTTTGTTTTGTGATATAAGGTGAGATTTGTATCTCACATCTATGCTTATATATATATATATATATCTTTGTTTGGGTATAAGAAGGTGAGTTTTGAACTCACATCTACTTCTTTTGATATCATTGATGTTGGGTATGAATTCCTAACACTTGTTCATATGTTCATTTGCTTTCGATTTGGTTTGCTTTGGTGAAATTGCCAAATATTGATTTTTGAAGCCAAATCTATGTAAAACCTTCTATGGTTGATGTTTATGTTGTTCGGAGTGTTTGGGTGTGTCGTTAAGGTTGGGTAGTCGTTTGACGTAAGCCCATAATCAACACACATCCGATTGCTTTCGATTTGTTTGGCCATAGATGGCCTAGGTTCAGGAAATGCCTGACCATCAGGTTTCAGACGTCTGAAACTCCTATTTCAGACGTCTGAATATTGTTCTGGGGAAGTTTCTTATTCCCAGATTCAGATGTCTGAATTTATATTCCAGACGTCTGAAAGTGCTTAATTTCGACCAGAAAGGAAATAGGCCAAAATATGCCTATTTCAGACGTCTGAAAATTTGGGTTCAGATGTCTGAATTCTCTTTTGAAAAAGAAATTAAATTCCATATTCAGACATCTGAATCCCTTCTTTCAGACGTCTGAATATGCTGTTTTTGCCAAATTGCCTTATTAGTTTGGTTTTTCAAATTTGATCGATGCATATTGATTCCAGTTGGTTGTTTATGCCTATTTGATCTTGACGATTCCTTTTTGAATTTATTCACGGGTTTTTAATACTAATTTCCTCAAATCGTATTAAAAGTTCGTTTCTTCGATTTAAAAATTCTAGTTAAAACACACGCACAATTTCGCACTTCGAGCGAAGTGGAAAGGAGATTAAATAGTTAGATAGAACACGGACCATGAATTTGTGCGTTTATCCTTCCGATTAATCCTCGACCTATTCAATTGATCGTTTTAACCTTCGGATTCGGTTTACCGATGACATGAGGTAAACTTTGTACTGCTTTGAGTGTGAAGTTAACTAACGGATAGTAAACCGTTTAGTGCGAATGAGTGGTTATGGGACTCACGTTACCACTTTTCGGCTTCCTTTTTGAGAGTTATGACACATTCCTCCAGTTAGTGGTGCCCAGTACTGGGTCTTCGACCTCACCACTACGGTTTGTTGCCTTCGGGTATGTTACCTTCGGGTTTGTGCCTTCGGGTTTGTTGCCCTTTAGTATCACTTCTGATGTTGGTCGTTATGAGCCGCATGGGTGATATTGGGTTGCCCTTTAGTATCGCTTCCGATGTTGGTCGTTATGAGCCGCACGGGTGATATTGGGTTTGGAGTCTTCGGGCTCATGGATCCCTGTTTGTAAAGTACTGAGCTCGAGCAAATTTTCTGATGTTTCATTCATATGTATATTCCCTAGGTATCGCCCTTCGATGTTGGTCTTTTTGAGCCGCATGATGAGTAGCGATTACCTTGTGGAACTTGTGTTACCTTCATTGGTATTTGTTATTGCCTTTTGGCTTGCTGTGGGATATTCGTATCCTTTGTTTCTATGAGTTGCCGATGATATGAGGCTTGTTTTGTTATAATATGATTCATCTTTTGTTAGATGACTGTGTTATCTCTTTTAGAGATATTTGTTATACTTTGTAACCTTGTAGGTTTATTGTTATTCAGTTTATCTAACTGATTTGTTTAGCTAGACTGACCCGTGTATTTTATACTCGGGTCAGACCGAGATGTTTCAGGTTAGGTGCTTTTGGACTTAGCCTATTTTGCTTTCGCATGGACTATTCAACTTGTACCTTTTTGTTAAAGCTTTTTGTGTAGTTCTTTATTTGTAACTCTGATATATGTATTCTTTTGACTCGTCTGTATATTGTGGTTTGCTATACCACTTGACATGTATTATTTTGTGTACTCTGTTATGTATCAATATATGTGTATATGATGATCTACTGTTCTGTGATGTATATTACATTTGAGTTGTTATATTCTGTTCTGATAGATCCTTCAACCACCTATGGTTTTGTTTTAAGTATTCATTGGGTATGTCGACCTGCTTGGTATGTATATTGTCGATGTATTCAATAGATAGTTAGAGCAAGGCTATAGATGGTCGCTCCTAACCAGCCTTATTCTCCGTGTTAGTTGACGGCATTACCCTGTAGTGTCCTTGGCTAGCGTGGGTATAGAGGTGGGGCGTCACAGCGTGGTATCAGAGCTGAGTTCAGGACAAAGTATGATAAACACAGAATAGATGCACATATTACGGTACATCAAAGTATATAAGGGATACAAATCTTTGAATCATCGTGCCTTTCTATTCTTTTTACCATCAAAGGTTAGATAGAAATTGGGGAATACGTCTAGGAATGCATTTAAATTTCGTAGTATTCCATATTGGGACATCTATCTTGTGATTAATCTTGTTCTTATCTTACCTTCAGCGTATGGCTGGAAGAGGCAGGGGACGACGTTCGGATGCTGGGCGATCTAGTGGCTCACATCCGGATGGCGTTTATATGTCTGCCGATCAGTTTTTGGAATTGTTTAGGAGCACTCAGCCTCCAGTTCCTCCTCGAGTTTCTCCACCTCGCAAGTCTGCCTTTTCACGCCAGTGTAGTGATTTTGCTCATCTTGGAGGAAAGCCGTTTAAGGGCTCCGACTCTGTTCTTGAAGTCCAAGCTTGGTTTCGCACATGCGAGCGCATCTTCTCTCGTATGGATCTTTCTCACCATGATCGAGTTCTTGTAACTTCTATCTTATTACAAGAGCATGCTCTTGATTGGTATGAGCTTCTTGTAGCCGAGATTGATGAGTCTACTCTTTCTTGGACTTAGTTTCGGGAGCGGTTTGAACTCAAGTTCGTTCCTGAATCTGAAAAAGTTTTATTGACCCGTCGCTTCCTTGAGTTGAAGCAAGGGAAATCTTCTGTTTCTGAGTATGTTGCATCATTCGAGGCTTTATCTAAGTATGGTCTTGAATTCATTAGCACTTCGTATAAGAAGAATTTGAAGTTCGCTTCTGGTCTTAGGAAATATCTTAAGAAGTCCTTGTTGCTCCAACTTAAGCTCTCTTTTGAGGATTTGGTTGATTCGGCGCTTCATCTCGAGACCGTCGAGAAGGAGTGTGATAGTGATGTTGATGTTGAGGTTTCCAAGAACCCCAACAAGAGGCAGTTTCCATTTCAGAAGTCCAGGTCTTTTCCTTCTAAGAAGAAGAAGACTGGTAGTTCTAGCTCTCAGCCTCAGTCTGTTGGAACACCTTTCGTTCGGAAGTGTTTCAATTGTGGTTCTACGGATCATATTATTCGAGCTTGTCCTAAGCCTCTCTTCTGTCGCTATTGCAAGAAGGAAGGTCATCATGTTTTAGCTTGCCCTACTGTTCCGGCTGGTGCCAAGTCTAGCAAGCTTTATGCTGCTAAGGCTTCTGAAGGTCCCTCTCAGCCCAAAGGTATATCTCCATTTATTTTGGAAGGTTCTATTTTATTTCATGATCGTGGTATACGAGTTCTTTTCGATATGGGTGCTTCACATTCTTTCGTATCGAAAAAGCTCGTGGATGATTTATCTTTGGATGTTTCTTATTTGGTTACTTCTTTAAGGATTGCGAATCCACTTGGGGGATCTGCGACCCTTAGCTTGTTTTGTGATGATGTTGAGATTGTTTTAAGTGGCTTTTCTTTTCGTGCGAGTCTGTACGTTATTTCTTGTCTGGGATTTGATTTGATTTTGGGTATGGACTGGCAAGTGAGATATGGTGCCAGAATTATTTGTTCGGAGAGAATTATATATCTTCGACATCCGGATTCGCCTAATCAGCTATCTCTTATTCTTCGGGATGTGGATAATTCCGAAATGGCTTTATATTCTCTTGACTCGCGGGATGATGATGATATATCTCGTATTCCTATTGCTTGTGACTTTTCTGATGTTTTTGAGCCTGTCTCAGGTTTGCCACCTAAGCGGGCAATTGAGTTTCGCATTGATCTCATTCCAGGTGCGCAGCCAGTTAGTCGTCCTCCCACGAGGATGTCTACAAAGGAAAATGAGAAATTCAAGAAGCAACTTTTAGAGCTTGAGTCCAAGTAGTTGATTCAGTCCAGTTTTTCTCTATGGGGATCCGCGGTCGTCTTCGTGAAGAAGTCTGATGGAACTCTTAGGCTTTGCATTGATTATCGCAAGCTTAACGAGTTGACCATTAGGAATAGGTATCCATTGCCTAGGATCGATGATATGTTCGATCTATTGAGTGGTGCTAAGGTCTTTTCTCAGCTTGACCTTGCCACAGGTTTTCATCAGTTACGAGTCGTTGAGGATAGCATACCTCTTACCGCTTTCCGCACTCGTTATGGTTCTTTTAAATGGCTCGTTATGTCGTTCGGTTTGACGAACGCTCTTGCTTTCTTTGTCGATCTCATGAATCGAGTATTCCGGGAATATCTCAATAAGTTCGTCCTTGTCTTCATTGATGATATCCTTATTTATTCTAAGTCTGATGTTGAGCATGCTAATCACTGGAGAATTGTCTTGAGTACCCTCCGTCACCATCAGCTTAGAGAAAAATTCTCCAAGTGCCATTTTTGGGAGAATAAGGTTAAGTTCTTAGGCCATGTTGTATCTTCCGATGGCATTTCTGTTGACCCCTCAAAGATCGAAGCCATCCAGAATTGGAAGAGGCCTGACAATGTGCATGAGATTCGTAGTTTCCTTGGATTGGCGGGTTATCACCGTCTGCTCATTAAGGATTTTTCCCGTGTTGTGCTTCCTCTCACCTGCCTTACTCGGAAAGGCATTTGTTTTATTTGGTCCGACAAGTGTGAAGCTTCCTTTCTGACATTGAAGGAACTTCTCACTAATGCTCCTATTCTTGTGGTTCCCGAGGGGAATCATGATCTTGTTGTCTACACCGATGCTTGTAGTAGTGGTCTCGATGCCGTTCTTATGCAGAAGGATCGGCTAGTTGCTTATGCTTCTAGGCATGTGCGTCCGAATGAAGTTCGCTATGCCACTCATGATCTTGAATTAGCCGCCATTGTCTTCGCCTTGAAGATTTGGCGACACTATTTATTGGGCGAGCGCTTCATTCTCTATTCCGATCATAAGTCTTTGAAGTATTTGTTTACTCAGAAGGAACTCAATATGAGACAACAGCGTTGGCTCGAGTTTCTTGCTTCCTATGACTTTGATATCCTGTATACCCCTGGTAAGGGTAATCGTGTTGCTGATGCGCTTAGTCGCAAACATTCGACTGTTATTTCTATGATGCTTGCCGAATGGGATATTCTTGAGACTCTATCTTTTTGTGAAATTCGTGATCGAGCTTCATCTTCTGATTCTCCTATTCTATTATTTAGTTTGGGAGCTCGACCTATTTTGTTGGATCGTATTGCCGATGCTCAACGGCGTGACCTTGATTTGTTGCATCTTATTCAGCTTTGTGAGTCTGGATCCTGTGATGAGGCATTGCGGGATTTCAGCATTAATTCTCATGGGTGTCTTCGCAAGAAGAACCGTCTTTTTGTGCCTTCTGATTTTGCACTTAGGCATGACATTCTTGATGATTGTCACCGTTCTAAGTATACCATTCATCTTGGTAGTAGCAAGATGTATGCCGATATGCGTCGTCTTTATTATTAGGAAGGCATGAAGCGCGATGTGGCGGGTTATGTGAGTAATTGCAAACTTGTCAGCGTTTTAAGGCCGAACATCAGCGTCCTTCGGGTCTTCTTCAGCCTCTAGAGATTCCATTATGGAAATGGGATCAGATTTCTATGGATTTCATTGACGGCCTACCTCGTTCGAGATCGGGCCATTCTAGCATTTGGGTTATTATTGATCGCCTCACTAAGTCTGCTCATTTTGTCCCTATTAAGTCTAATAGGACTGCCTCGCATTTGGCTAAGTTGTATGTCAAGGAAATCGTGAGACTTCATGGTGTTCCTAGTTCTATTGTGAGTGATCGTGATCCTTTATTCACGAGTCATTTTTGAAAGAGTCTTCAGCAAGCTTTGGGAACAAAGCTTAATTTAAGTACAACTTATCATCCGCAGTCTGACGGACAGACTGAACGGGTGAATCGTATCTTGGAAGATCTTCTCCGTATTTGTATTTTTGATTTCGGTGGTAGTTGGGAGGATCACCTACCTCTTGTAGAGTTCTCCTACAATAATAGTTTTCAATCTAGTATCGGTATGGCTCCTTTCGAAGCCTTATATGGAAGACCATGTCGATCACCTTCTTGTTGGTTGGAATCTGGGGAGAAGCTTATTCTTGGTCCAGATTTTGTTCGTGATTCTTCCGAGAAGATTTATCTTATCCGGTTGAGAATGAAAGACGCCCAGAGTTGCTAGAAATCCTACGCGGATAGCCGTAGGAAGCCCCTCGAGTTCTCGATTGGTGATCTTGTCATTATTCGTGTTTCTCCTTTGAAAGGGGTTATGCGTTTCAGTACGACTGGGAAATTGGCTCCTCGCTTTATAGGACCATTTTCTATTACTGAGCATATTGGCCTTGTGGCTTATAGAGTTTCACTTCCTACTCATTTATCTGGCATTCATGACGTGTTTCATGTCTCGCAACTTCGGAAGTGTCTTCGGGAATCAGATTCTGTTATTGATTTTGCTGATTTGCTTGAGCTTGAGATCTCATCGAACTTATCTACTGTACAGCAGCCTATTCGCGTACTTGACACGGAGGTGCGACACCTTCGGAACAAGGACGTGCCGCTCGTTAAAGTTCAATGGTCCGCTTGTCCCAATGACCGTACTTGGGAAACCAGAGAGTTTATTGAGCGATCCTATCCGGGTTTTCTATCTTTGCTTGGCAACGTTGAGTATATCTTTTCATCTCGAGCTTATTTTCTTTTCTTTTGAGTGTTGTTTGTATGTAGTTGTTACAAATATCGTCTCTAGGAATTGCGGGGATGCAATTTTGTAAGAAGGGGAGATCTGTAACAACCCGCATATTTAACGATTATATATTAAATGTTTTATTTAAATATAGCGTCGTTAGTCGGATTTTGGTCCGAAATGTTACTTTTTGCAAATGGCCAAATTGGAACTCGAAACCATTTCCATTGGTTCCAAAATGGCGTTTGCGACCTTTTTGAGTATAAGCTTGGATATGTTCGGAGTTTTTGAAATTTTGACTCTTTTTCTAGTTGGGTTTGGGTTGGGTTCTGCCAATTTGTTAGTTTATTAACCTAACTCAGTCCCTCTCCTCTCCATTCACCCTCATTTCATTTCTTAAACTTAAGAAAACTGAAAATGGTGGAAGGGAAGAGGAAATAGAAATTTGCAAGCCCTAGTTTAACTTGCAAACTTGATTTCTTGCTCCAAAATCAAAGAGAAGCTATAGGTAAGCCTCCTCTTCATCTTCTCCAACTCTTTCTCCTTCAATTTCAGAAAATTTCCTAAACCTAACTTAGGAAAATATGTGTTTTATTCTTAGATTGAAGCTTGTAGAGTTGAAGTGAAGAGTAGTTAGTCTCATTCTTGTGTTTGAGCATCTTCTTCTTTGTTTTGTGATATAAGGTGAGATTTGTATCTCACATCTATGCTTATATATATATATATATATCTTTGTTTGGGTATAAGAAGGTGAGTTTTGAACTCACATCTACTTCTTTTGATATCATTGATGTTGGGTATGAATTCCTAACACTTGTTCATATGTTCATTTGCTTTCGATTTGGTTTGCTTTGGTGAAATTGCCAAATATTGATTTTTGAAGCCAAATCTATGTAAAACCTTCTATGGTTGATGTTTATGTTGTTCGGAGTGTTTGGGTGTGTCGTTAAGGTTGGGTAGTTGTTTGATGTAAGCCCATAATCAATACGCATCCGATTGCTTTCGATTTGTTTGGCCATAGATGGCCTAGGTTCAGGAAATGCCTGACCATCAGGTTTCAGACGTCCGAAACTCATATTTCAGACGTCTGAATATTGTTCTGGGGAAGTTTCTTATCCCCAGATTCAGACGTCTGAATTTATATTCCAGATGTCTGAAAGTGCTTAATTTCGACCAGAAAGGAAATATGCCAAAATATGCTATTTCAGACGTCTGAAAATTTAGGTTCAGACGTTCGAAATATCTTTTGAAAAAGAAATTAAATTCCAGATTCAGACGTCTGAATCCCTTCTTTCAGACGTCTGAATATGCTGTTTTTGCCAAATTGCCTTATTAGTTTGGTTTTCCAAATTTGATCGATGCATATTGATTCCAATAGTTGTTCATGCCTATTTGATCTTGACGATTCCTTTTTGAATTTATTCACGGGTTTTTATAACTAATTTCCTCAAATCGTATTAAAAGTTCGTTTCTCCGATTTATAAATTCTAGTTAAAACACACGCACAATTTCGCACTTCGAGCGAAGTGGAAAGGAGATTAAATGGTTAGATAAAACACGGACCATGAATCTGTGCGTTTATCCTTCCGATTAATCCTCGACCTATTCAATTGATCGTTTTAACCTTCGGGTTTGGTTTACCGATGATATGAGGTGAACTTTGTACTGCTTTGAGTGTGAAATTAACCAACGGATAGTAAACCGTTTAGTGCGAACGAGTGGTTATGGGACTCACGTTACCACTTTTCGAATTCCTTTTTAAGAGTTATGACACATTCTGCCAGTTAGTGGTGTCCAGTACTGGGTCTTCGACCTTCACCACTGTGGTTTGTTGCCTTCGGGTATGTTGCCTTCGGGTTTGTGCCTTCGGGTTTGTTGCCCTTTAGTATCGCTTCCGATGTTGGTCGTTATGAGCCGCATGGGTGATATTGGGTTTCCCTTTAGTATCACTTCCGATGTTGGTCGTTATGAGCCGCATGGGTGATATTGAGTTTGGAGTCTTCGGGATCATGGATCCTTGTTTGTACAGTACTAAGCTCGAGCAAATTTTCTGATGTTTCATTCATATGTATATTCCCTAGGTATCGCCCTTCGGTGTTGGTCTTTTTGAGCAGCATGATGAGTAGCGATTACCTTGTGGAACTTGTGTTACCTTCATTGGTAATTGTTATTGCCTTTTGGCTTGCTTTGGGATATTCGTATCCTTTGTTTCTATGAGTTGCAGATGATATGAGGCTTGTTTTGTTATCATATGATTCATCTTTTGTTAGATGATTGTGTTATCTCTTTTAGAGATATTTGTTATACTTTGTAACCTTGTAGGTTTATTGTTGTTCAGTTTATCTAACTGATTTGTTTAGCTAGACTGACCCATGTATTTTATACTCGGGTCAGACCGAGATGTTTCAGGTTAGGTGCTTTTGGATTTAGCCTATTTTGCTTCCGCATGGACTATTCAGCTTATTCCTTTTTGTTAAAGCTTTTTGTGTAGTCCTTTATTTGTAACTCTGATGTATGTATTCTTTTGACTCGTCTGTATATTGTGGTTTGCTATACCACTTGACATGTATTATTTTGTGTACTCTGTTATGTATCAATATATGTGTATATGATGTTCTACTGTTCTGTGATGTATATTACATTTGAGTTGTTATATTCTGTTCTGATAGATCCTTCAACCACCTATGGTTTTGTTTTAAGCATTCATTGGGTATGTCGACCTGCTTGGTATGTATATTGTCGATGTATTCAATAGATAGTTAGTGCAAGGCTATAGATGGTCACTCCTAACCAGCCTTATTCTCCGTGTCAGTTGATGGCATTACCCTGTAGTGTCCTTGGCTAGCGTGGGTATAGAGGTGGGGCGTCACAAGCGAATAATAATCAATGCAGCGGAATACAGTGTGTAGTGGAATATAATAATAAATAATAATAAATCTTCGTCTGCGTCCTCCTAAATTAAGGCCTTCAAATCCTGAAATGCTCAGGCTGACCCGAGCGAATTGAAAAGACAAAATACTCGAGTCAGACCTAAAAGATCTTATGTAAGTTAAATCAATAGTAAATAATATGTGTGTAACGACGTCCGAGATGTTTATGGGATTTGACATATCCTATCCAGTGTCCAATGTGAGTACAGTAACTTAAGAGATGTTCAGCATTTACACCTCCTAAGGATCCGTTAAACTATATATTATGTAGTAATATACGCTATTGTAATAGTGTCTAAAGTAAAGTATAATATACTGAAAATAGCGTTAAGGGGTAACCTATATAGCCCTTAACACACTTTTATATTCCCATAGTCTATACAGTATCGTAATCTCCCTCATACTGGGCGTCGTCAGAAGGCACTCCATAGGTATGGTACAAAACAAAATCGTATAAGGCGCGCTATGGTAGGTGACACGACACAACTAGGAAATGCCAGTGTAGATATACCAATTGCTATCCGAGCTAGTGGTAACGCATAGCCGCAGCTACCGCCCACCTCGAGCCACACCCCAAATAAAAAAAAATCAAAAGTGGCCACCGAATCAATCCAAAAGTCAAAGTATAATATCGAAGGGATGTGTCCGATCAAAGGTGCTACCTCATTGGCCCGAGAATCGCTCCTGTTTTAGCCACCTTGTGCCAACTCGCGGGAGTCGGGTCCACGTATTTACCTCAAAGGAAACGCCATCACCATTCTACTTCATTCTGGAATCTCCACTGCGTACATGGTTGTTAAAGTGGTTTTCGGAGTTGGCAGAGAGTATGACAACTTCCGATCCAAGTCTCTTCAATAACCAAACATTATTATAACACCGCGGTCATTTTAAAATAATTATACTTCAAAACAGAATAAATATTCATTTCAAAACCTTATAATTACGATATCATTTTCCCATTTTAAAACCAAATCAGTATGATATCATTTTCAAATATATCCTTTTCTAAAACCGTAACATTTTCAAAGTTATAATATTTCGAAACCAAACGCTTGAAATATAGCCTTCCAAAACATAAAAATTTGAATTTCATAACTTTGAAATATAACTACACCACTTAAAGGGTTTAAATATTAAATTACTTTATAAAATAAAATAGCTTCTTTAATTTCACAAATAAGTTCCAAATACCGATTTGAACCTCCAAATAAACTATTTCAAATTCAATATTTCAAAGCTTAAATATTTAATATTTCAAAACTAAATTTTATAATTCATACACACACACACACACACACACACACCAATTTCACTTTTTCTATTATTTAATTTTGAAATATTTGCTTGCAAAATCCAATACCCTTTAAATAAAACTTCAATTTTCAATAACGAAATATTCCTCAGTTTATTCACTCAAATCACCTTAAACCCGAATTAAGTTATAAAACCGTATTCTTTTAAAATCTCAATTTTAATAAGTTCCAAAAGGATTCTTATTAAATATAATTCTTTAATTAAATAAAATCTCTAATCAATTTCAAAACTATCTTCTCAACCTTGATTTATAAAAATCAACATAAACTCTATACAAAAATATACTTTAAGTTAATACTTAAACATATTATATTTTAAAAAAATCCAACTTTATTATTTAACTTATTTATACTTTAAACAGATCTTATTCATAGCTTAAACCCAAGAATTTAACTATATATAAAATACATTTATACAATATCCAAATCCATACCTCATAAAACCGTATATTTCTTTGCAAACCATAGAAAATCATTTCAAAATATTTTTATATATAAAGGTGCCTGTATATAATTTTCTATCCTATGGTCAAGTGATACGGATATTTATCTTTTCAATCCGTAATTTAAAATAAAATTACGGCTATATATCATTTCAAGCCGCAATCCCGAATGAAATAAAATGCATAACAACTTGCAGTTAAAATAATATATAATACAACACCATTCATCCATCAACAGATCACACATCTATCACAATCATCATCCAAAACAATTAATCAATACCAATAGATAACTGATAACATATATAACAGGTATTTATCTGGCAGTTATATTCAATAATAATTTAAATAACTATTTAATTTAAATAAATGCAATAACTGAGATGATGATTAAAAATATATGAAAAAGTCATAAATAAATGCATAATCACAACAAAATTTAAATTCAACAATCATAAGAAGTTTTAGAAGTTGTGAGTGGGTTAAAACACTCACCTTTTGAATTTAAATCCAATTTAAACCCAAAATTGAACAGTCTCCAAATTCATCCAAACCAGCGCCAAAATGTTCGGAATTCAGATACGATCCTAACAAAAGAAACCGCGTGTAAAACGGAGCTCGTATGCAAAAATTATTCAGGTTACAATAAATATTATTAAAATAAACATTTGGTACACTTTAAATACTATAAAAATCAAACACGACTCACTGTATGCGCATCAGGAATGAACATAGCAGCCTACGCACGCATGCAGTTTTGACCATATGCTACTCTGAGCCTAGACCAACTGAAGCCACGAAACCACTTGCAATCGAAAGGTCAACGTCTCCTCCACTAATGTCTACCATTGTCGCTGCCTAATTCGATGACAGCTGCCGGGATTTGTGCCCAAAATTGACGCACCCGTGACCTTTCGGGGCCAATTCCACTGCATTGCTGCTCCGATCGTCAAATTGAAACTAGATCTGGAATCCACTCATCGAGCTCTACAATACCCAGAAGTCGATTTCACGAATTGATGCTCCGATCAAAAACCCCAAATTATCTCCCTTTGACTTAGCCGCCAGCCCCTTTGACCAGGATTTTCGGTTGATACAGGTATTGTTTCCAAAAACGAACACCACATGCTAACTCCACTCGTCGAGAGCTTCGAAACGGTATATTATATGATATGATTTGAAGAGTTTGAATTTTAACAACTTTATTTGATTTGCTAATTGCCACTAGAATGCAATTAGGGTTGATTTCGGGATTAGGGATTAGAAAATGAAGCGGAGGTTGCTGCTATGGTTTATAACGATATATATATAGGCAAAACCGAATAGAAAGAATGGGCTAGATTGGATTTGGGTTTTGAACGATAATTGACCCGAAAAGCCCGTTTCTATTCCGAAACGGAAATGGGTCAACCTATATATCAAAATAAATGTTTTAGTACATTTTAAAATCAATCGAACAGGTTTCAAGTACAAATTCCATCGTATGAAGAAATTATGCTAAAATCAGTTTATTTCTAATTGATTTCAATTAATTTCAATTTAACTGATTTCAAGGTGTTTCGAGTCCGTACGATCAAACGACAAGTCCGATCGCTACAAAACTTGAAATCCTACTATAATTCACCGTTACGGATCCGATGAAACTGGTTTCGTTTAAATCCGAGTCAGTGGCCAAAATGGCTATTTTCCAATTAATTAAATGAATTAAAAATAAATTAATTAAATCACTTTTCAATTTCAAAAATTTTAATTTCTTAATCATTTACAATGATTTAAACAAATTTAAATGTCAATTTAAAAATTGATTAATTCCTCAATTTCATTAAATTCAAAAATTATAAATTTAATCTCCAAAATTCTATTAAATTTACTTTTCATTCTATTTCAATTTATTACTAACAAACGGATGAGATTTCATTGGAATCCAAATCCATTACATTAGCATTCTCACATTCCGTCTAAATTACCATTTATGTAATATTTAAATAGTTAATTCCATTTAATTGCAATTAGTCCTATTATCATACATTAAATTCCAATATATTGACAAAATTTATTTTGCATTCCTTTTACTCAACCAACTGTCATTTTATAAATAAAATTAACCTTATTTCCTATTATTACTTAAATTTACATTAACAAAATGTTAAATTTAGATTTGTTACAATTGATTACCAAAGTTTATTTAACCCATTAAATAAACAAGCAACCTATATAAATTGCAACATATTTGCTTTTAATTGCATTTATAAGTTCGTTACTTACCAATCCAGATTATAATCCCATATATAACGCTAATTTTATTTCATTACATTAATATACACCCATTTACATCTTAATTTGAATAAATATTACATTTCTAAATGTGTACTTCTATCAATTGTACACAATAATTAAGGTTTAAAACCACTTAGTGAAATTACCTTAATTCCATTCTTATACTAGTTTATTACTTTACATACATTACGTATTAATTCATCAATTAACATACTTTGAACTTATTTCCCAATTCACCAATTACTAGCTTAAAATAAATCTATGTTTCTATTAAATTTGCATTCACACTTCCGTTACTACCTTTGTTTTCATTAAAGAAATATTTAATTAACTTTATTTGTAATAACCATTTATCACCAATATACTCTTAAAAATACTTGTATGGTTATTCTCTATAACAATTGCCCACTATCCTATTATTGCACACATTAATACAATAATTACATTTGTTTTTATTATATTCCATCTATAACTAAGTCACAACTTTTAAATTATTTTATTCAATTGGAATGTTCATTCAAGTTCATAAATTATTAACTTGCATTAACCTATTTCCTTAATTTACATTCAATTAACAATGTATTATCTCATTAATTAATTCAACACTTACCAATTTTTCTCATATTCAATTCATATCCAGGTATAACATCTACATTATTTGTTGAGTCAAGATTTTTATAGAGTTTTGATTTCTGACAAAGGAATAAGCCGTGATCGACAAAAAGAAGTTATTCATTTAAGAAACACAAAGAGCTCCATATATTAGAGGTTGATTATTTGGTATGTTAGTAATTTATGTTAAAATCTATCCTCAAATAATCATGCACAAAATATAATATATATATATACACATTTATATAGGTTGTGCACTTTATTGTGCAATTTAACAGAGACCGGTCGACCAGTCCAAATATAGGCGGTCGACCGTTCCTGTTGGATGTGCACAATAAACGTGCACACATGCACATAACGACTATATTTTTAAAAAACCTGTCTACCGGTTAGTTTTTGACATGTCGACCGTTTTTAAACAGAGAGCAACTTCTTCCAAAAGACACATCTTTCTTCAATGGTTGCGTCTCTTCTTCTTCATCAATGATCATAACTTTTGACTGCAACTTTTCACCAAGGGTTATAACTATTTTCTCTCTATAAATACACATCAATATCATTGATTAAAACAACAAGTTTTTACACGATCATATATGCTCTCTAATCTAATCTCTAACACTCCTGCATTCTAAAAATTAATTTAGCTTATTGAATCATTGAAATTATTTCATATCTTTTGATTCAATAAGTAAATACCTTCTTTAATCTTTACAAAACATCATTCATATTCTTTGAGGATAAGATTATAGGAAGGGTGTACTACTAGTGACAAATCCGTGTTTTCAAGAACACAAGTTGTCAACAACAATTGTATTTGTTTTTGTTGAAGTCCTCGTGTTGTAAGAGGCAAGTGTTGAAGTCCTCGGTGTTGTAAGAGGCAAGTGTTGAAGTCCTCAGTGTATTAGAGGCGTGAAATCCCGTTCGGCTGTTCGGGTATTGTAAACCTGTTCCTCCGGGTGAAGCGAGGTAGTTAATAGTGAAAATCCAGATAGGAGTCTGGGACTGGATGTAGGACGGTGCTCCGAACCAGTATAAAAATCTCTGGTGTGATTTTTCTATTTTTATTTTTGCTTTGCTACTATCATCTATTTTCCGCATTTATATTATAGTCCATATTACACGATCCGTGTATACTATATTAGCACATATAATTGTATACACACCGCACTTTCAATTGGTATCAGAGCATAGCGAACTTTCATTTGGTATCAGAGCATAGCCACTTTCATTTGGTATCAGAGCATAGCCACTTTCATTTGGTATCAGAGCGAGGTTTTCTAAGAGATCGTAACAACATCCTAGAATAAATGGCTACAAAGAGATCTAGTCAAGGCAATAAGAAGAGGAAGAGCAATAAAGAACAATCAAAGGAGCAAACAAACAAATGCTTCATGGCAAAAGATAACGAGGTTAGTGATCTAACTTTTGATGATATGATAGAAATAAATTCAGAACTTCTAGACACTTTAAAAAGTCTCAAAAGAAAATATAAGGAAGCTCTGGAAAATCAGAAGAAAGCAGAATTCGAAAGAGATATGCTTAAAGACGAGAAGAGAATATTAGAAGAAGAACTTGAGAAAATTCAAGATTCAGACAATTCTCAACTCGCTCTATTAAGTCAAGAAATAGAAGCTCAAAAAGAAAAGAATAATGCTCTAGCTTCTGAAAATCATGAGTTAAAAACAAAAATTAAAATTGTTGAGTTAGATAACACTAGTCTCAAAACTAAGCTTGATGACATTACTAAAAATATTTCCAATTTTAATAAAGGGAGAGAAAATTTATGCAGGATTATTGAAAATTCTCAACCTGCTTCAAATAAGAAGGGATTAGGTTATGTTAAGAATTCAAAAGCTTACAATGATAGAAGTGGTGTAGGCTATAAACAAGCTAAAAGTAAAAATAGTACTAGATATGCATTCATGTATACTAACTTTAGTGCTAGTACTAGTAATCAAGATAGTTTTAAAACCAGTTATAGTCATAATAGTACTTTGTTTAGAAATGATAGAAATTATTCTTCAAGTACTAAGCTAATAACTAATAGTATTAAGATATGGATTCCAGCTAATATGATTGATCATGATAAACAACTTTATATTAGCAACTATTATAAGAATGTAATTTGTAATGAAAATTATATTTATAAAGGTTCAACCACACCCAAATGGGTATGGTTTCCAAAGACCTAACCCCCCGGACCCTAACATAGTAAGTGGGTACCGAAAATTATTATTATTTTTTGCAGGTACTCAGAGAAACAAAAGGAAAAGGATAGATTTTGGAATTTCAAAGAATGTTCCATATGTTTAATAGAATTACGTGCTTACAATAAAATATGGACTTCGGTAAATATGGGGGAGAAATTCATATGCATATAAATAGAGGGAGATATTATACTTAGGAGGAGATGTTATACTCAGGTGGAGCTTTGAAGACATTATCTGGCACTTGTGTGAATGTTACTCTTGATCTGCGATAGTAGTTTTATGTTGCCTATAATCTGTTTTACATCTTCCATTTAACAACTCCTTTTTGTCGATGACAAAGGGGGAGAAAGTGCTAACAATTATTTGCAGGAATATATATATATAGACAAAATATCAGGGGGAGATCACATATTCAGGGGGAGATTCAGAACTTCAGATATATGTTGTCATCAATCAAAAAGGGGGAGAATGTTGACTCAAGATTTTTGTCATCAATCAAAAAGGGGGAGAATGTTGAGTCAAGATTTTTATAGAGTTTTGATTTCTGACAAAGGAATAAGCCGTGATCGACAAAAAGAAGTTATTCATTTAAGAAACACAAAGAGCTCCATATATTAGAGGTTGATTATTTGGTATGTTAGTAATTTATGTTAAAATCTATCCTCAAATAATCATGCACAAAATATAATATATATATATATACACATTTATATAGGTTGTGCACTTTATTGTGCAATTTAACAGAGACCGGTCGACCGGTCCAAATATAGGCGGTCGACCGTTCCTGTTGGATGTGCACAATAAACGTGCACACATGCACATAACGACTATATTTTTAAAAAACCTGTCTACCGGTTAGTTTTTAACCTGTCGACCGTTTTTAAACAGAGAGCAACTTCTTCCAAAAGACACATCTTTCTTCAATGGTTGCGTCTCTTCTTCTTCATCAATGATCATAACTTTTGACTGCAACTTTTCACCAAGGGTTATAACTATTTTCTCTCTATAAATACACATCAATATCATTGATTAAAACAACAAGTTTTTACACGATCATATATGCTCTCTAATCTAATCTCTAACACTCCTGCATTCTAAAAATTAATTTAGCTTATTGAATCATTGAAATTATTTCATATCTTTTGATTCAATAAGTAAATACCTTCTTTAATCTTTACAAAACATCATTCATATTCTTTGAGGATAAGATTATAGGAAGGGTGTACTACTAGTGACAAATCCGTGTTTTCAAGAACACAAGTTGTCAACAACAATTGTATTTGTTTTTATTGAAGTCCTCGTGTTGTAAGAGGCAAGTGTTGAAGTCCTCGGTGTTGTAAGAGGCAAGTGTTGAAGTCCTCAGTGTATTAGAGGCGTGAAATCCCGTTCGGCTGTTCGGGTATTGTAAACCTGTTCCTCCGGGTGAAGCGAGGTAGTTAATAGTGAAAATCCAGATAGGAGTCTGGGACTGGATGTAGGACGGTGCTCCGAACCAGTATAAAAATCTCTGGTGTGATTTTTCTATTTTTATTTTTGCTTTGCTACTATCATCTATTTTCCGCATTTATATTATAGTCCATATTACACGATCCGTGTATACTATATTAGCACATATAATTGTATACACACCGCACTTTCAATTGGTATCAGAGCATAGCGAACTTTCATTTGGTATCAGAGCATAGCCACTTTCATTTGGTATCAGAGCATAGCCACTTTCATTATTTCCATTGATTTGAATTAAATTCCCATCTTTATATTATGCCTATTATTACGCTATAAACCGGTTACTATTGTTTGCCTTTCATTTACTTGTCATATTCTCATTCCATTATTGTAACCTTTATTTATATTCATTTATTTAATTTAAATTCCAATTCAATCATTATTAATTATGTAAAAATTCCTTTATTTATACAACACTTACATTTATTTACTTATTGTCAATTTAATTCCCAAGTGCAACAATTTACACTATTTCATTTTATTAATTTTTTTCAATTCAATTGTCAAAAATTAGTTTTAATAAACATTGCTACAATTCATTCTAAACATTTACTTCATTATAAATCATAAATTTTTTATTTCTTTCTAAAATTTAATTACAAAATCCTTATAATTCAACAAATTTAATTATTGAAATTTACGAGTCGTTACACGATTGCTGGGCACTTCTACAATGAAAGTATTAGTGTTGAATTTTCAGGGTCGAAAATTCCAGGTCATTATAATATATGGATTTACTATTATTTATTCTACGTGTTACACTATGGAACCTAGACGGTGTTAACTAAATTACTAGAGATGGTTTATGTTGATTTTGTTTCCAATTATATAAACTCTATTTCTATTTTTGTATAACTCTGTGAACTTATGCACTATGGTATTTAGGGTTCATTTAGTTATTAATCGCATGTTCTATTTCTATTGTGATTATTATATTTTATTTGATGGTTATGAGATTACGACATGTTCTGTGATGTTTTACCTAATTTTCAACCTTGACAATTATCCTAAGTTGATCGAGCATGGCTTTAGTGCTCTCTTCAGCTATATTGGGTGTTGGAGGTGTGGGGCGGTCATCATAGATTCAGATACAAAAGATGGTAGAAAACCTTTGGTTTTCAATTTGTGCAGTCATTTCTCACTTATATGACATTGCTTCATCGTCTTATCCATGTCAACTATCATGCGATCTAACTCTTCCTTCATAATGTCTTTTGGTTACGCCAATGTCTCTCATTGATTAACAACGTCTTCATGTAAAGATCCTTTTGGTTCTTCGGCAATTGTTTAAGGTTTACTTATCTCCTTTCTAGGATCCATTTCCTTCAGATCCAGTTAGATATTTTTTTCACATCCTAGTAGCAATCACAGATCTAATCATAATCTTGTTTTTCCCAGTGCAATCACTGTTAATTCCTTTATTATGCGACCTAGCGACTCAACAACCGAAGCGACCTAAAGAGGTTAACAAGTTGGAGCGACCTAGCGACTTACGTAAGCACGGCGACCTAAAGTATGAAGCGAGTTAGCGACCTAGCAGGCAGCGACCTACCGACCTAAGAGATGAGGTGACTTAACTGCTTAAGGGAGTAGGCAACCTAACACATGAAGTGGCTTACGGGAAAGGACGACCTAACGACTTAGAGAAGTAAGCGACTTAACGACCTAAAGGTGGCACGACCTAAAAGGTGTAACGACTTAAGAGGTGGAACGGTAGAATGACCTAACGTATGACCGAGCTAGGAAACACAGCGACCTAACAAACAAGTACCCTGAGACCAAAGAGTGAAGCGGTCCAAGCGACCCAAGAAGATCAACGGTCCACAAGTTAAGACATAGAACGATTTAGAGCGGCCCCGACCTAACTAACTAAATGGGCTAAGCGACTTACTGGTCCAGCGACTTAACGAGTCAGCGATCTATGACCTAACGGGTTAAGGCAGTACAAGACCGCATGACGCTTCATAAGGTCGCACACGACCTAAACAAGGCCGAGGCAACTCCATAAGTCGCTGCATCTTATGACATTCTTCTAGGTCGCTCCACTCGCCTAGAAGAGATCAGCGACCCATCCTAGGTCGCGTGCAACCCGCTAACCCGCTCAGGAGGAGCCAAGTGCAACTAGAATGGGCTGTAGCTCGTTTCCTTTAGGTCGCGACCTTCGACCTATGACCTACTTTAGGTCGCGACCTTCGACCCACGACTTACTTTAAGTCGCAGCTTCCGACCTACGATTTATGACCAGGAAACTCCTATAAATACAGCATGAGCTCCAACGTTCGAGGGATCTTTTTGCTCATTCTCGAAGCGCCGATACTCTGTCGTTTTCTCAACTAAAACAGCACTTCAAGCACTCCAAACACCAAGGACACTACGACAAACTTCAAGAGAAAATCTACATCATTCAACATGGATTCGAAAGATTATTCTTCATCAAAGTTTGATCTAATAGTCTAAAGTGTGTTGTAATTGAAGAAAGTTGTATAAGTTGTACTTGAGTCAGCAATAAAGAGATTGAAAGTGGACGTAGGCTTGACTATAAGCCGAACCACTATAAAAACTGTGTCTTTTATTGTTTTACTGATATTTTCCTGCCAATTTTCTGATTCCCGTATCAACGGGTGGTGCTTTCACACTTGCTTTACTTGCACCGAAGTGTTAGCGTCTGACTTTTACGTTAACATTTTTGGTGCTTTCATTGAGAGTTGAACTCAGGATACTGTCATCATAGCTTCACAGAAATTTATAGAAAGAATCTCTCTAAAAACCAGGAGTTTATCAGAAAAAATGGCCCCCGGTAGAAAGCGCAAGTCTGTTAGATCCGATGATGTTCGCGAGACTACTGCCACTTCTCCTCCTTTAAGTCAAAAAAATCCAACTGTCGGAGTAACGCGAGCAGAATTGGATGCTGCGGTTTCTGGGCTATATCAGCAGACAGAAGCCCAAAACAATCTGATGTTGGAAAGGTTGAACACTTTGCTTGGGGCTAACCGTCAACCGGTGAATAATGAACCAAACTTTACTGATAATGTTCATGATGTGGAAGAAAGAGATCTTCCTCAAAGGGCAGCTGGCCCGGTTAAAGACACACGTCCCCAAGTTGGAGGATCAGGACAACAGCCAACTATCCGTGAACGCCTGTCAAGACAAACTTCTGAGAAGATGGCCGATGCCTGTCCTGCTGAGCCCCTTAATGATGAGGAATATTCCTCAGGGATGGTCCGACAAATCACGAAGGAAAGTATGCAAAGGGAGGAAGACGAAAAAGAATGGGGGTTCGCTCCGAGAAAGACTCCATTCAATGAAAGGATTTTGAAAGCAGAATTTCCTAGGAAGTTTGTTCCTCCTACCATACCGGCTTATAAGGGGACAAGTGACCCTAATGAATTTCTGTACAAGTATGATTGGCACATGACTGGTGCCAGAGCTTCAGATGAGATCAAATGCCGATATTTTCCGGTATACCTAGAAGGAGTTGCTCTACTCTGGTTCACAAAACTGCCGGTCCGATCGATAGACCAATTTTCTGATTTGACTCGAAAGTTTAAGGAACAGTTCAGATTGTACGCTTCGAAGGCGAAAGATATAATGTCGTTATCCAGCTTGGAGCAGAATCCTGGAGAATCCATTAGAGCTTTCTTGAATCGCTTCAATATAGCTCTGGCTGAAGTAGAAAACGCAGAGCCGAGAATGATTTTGACGTACCTGATGAAGGCTATTGATAAGACAAGTGAGTTCGGGAGGTGGTTGAAAATGAAAGAACCGAATTCGCTTGACCAGTTTTATAAGAAAGCCGATGAATTCATGCACCTGGAAAGCCTCCAAGCACCGGCTAAGGTGGTATCGATAGGGGCTGGAAATAGTAATGTTGTTCCAAATAGGAAGGAATCTGGCAATCAGAACAAGGGAAATGATGCTCAGAGGAAGCAAGGAGATGCAAAGAAAAGTCGTCCCTTCAACTTCACCCCTCTGACAGATACCCCGGAAAACATCTACTTTGCAAACAAAGACACAGTCGAATTCCCCGCACCAGCTAAGCAAAGGGTTAATAAGAAAGCCGAGAAGAATGGAAGGTTTTGCCGGTTCCACAACCAACCCGGGCATGATACTAATGAGTGCCGTCACTTGAAGGAGTTGATTGAGGAACTATTGAAAGAAAACAAGCTCCAACAATAAGTGAGGAGGAACAAGAATGGCCCAACTTCGCTAACTCAAGGACAACAGGCTCCTGCTCATCGTCCTAGCTCAAGTGAAAAGGCAGCAGATCATGAATCAGAGAGGCCCGTTATTAATGTGATTACAGGAGGACCTCACCCAGTTGGAAGAATCTGGGGTGAGATGGAACGGTACGCTCGTGCATTGAAGTATGCGCCAGCAGAGGAAAGTGTTTTCGTGTTGGAAAATGCTGCACCTCTGAAGTAGCAGAAAACTTTTAATGATGACATTATCTTCAGAGTCAGGGATTCTATGCATGTTGAAGCCCCTACCATAGATCCCTTGGTTATTTCTGCTGGCATTGGGCCAGCTATTGTAAGAAGAGTACTTGTTGATTGTGGTGCTTCTTGCAATATTCTTTTCAAGAAGATTTTTGATCAGACGAAGATCCCAATGGCTGATGTTCAAGCCTCATCGCAAAAGATCGTTGAGTTTACTGGGGAACCTAGGCAGCCGGTTGGGAATATTGACCTGTTCGTGGAACTTGGCGAGGGGCAGAAGAAGGTCGTTCGAAGGCAGACTTTTGTAATTGTTGATGAATTTTCTGCTTACAACGCCTTTCTAGGCCGTCCAACTCTTGCAGCCTTTAAAGCAATCCTCGCTCCATGGCGCCTTACCATGAAATTCCCCACAGATAATGGAGTTGGTGTTGTAAAAGGGGATCAGAATACGGGGCGGGAATGTTATCTGATAGAACTACGTGAAGCAAGAAAGAGAGAGATGGGAAAGGATGCGGCAGCCCCAGTCCACATCAAAGAATCAACCTTATAGCAATTACAGGGCGGACCCTGTACTGGCGAATGTAGCGAAGCACGAAGAAAAATGGATCCCAGAAAAGCCAGTGCAGGGGAGAATCAAGTGGTGCCAGTGGAAGTAACAGTACCAGTACCTGTTGACCCGAAAGACCCAAACAAGGTGCTGAATGTGGGTTCGCAACTTAGTGCAGCAGTTCAGAATATTTTAATATCATTCCTGAAAGAAAATCTAGATGTATTCGTTTGGACCCATGCTGATATGTGTGGAATATCACCTGAAGTTGCAGTACATACTTTGAATATTGATCCGAAGTTTACACCTGTGAAGCAGAAAAGAAGAACCCAGGGTCCCGAGAGGTCAGCAGCATTGAAAGAAGAGGTGGATCGGCTCATGGAGAATGACTTTATCAGAGAATCAACTTATCCAAATTGGGTTTCAAATCCAGTACTGGTTAAGAAAGCTAACGGAAAGTGGAGAGTGTGCATCGACTTTTCAGATTTAAACAATGCCTGCCCCAAAGACTGTTTTCCGCTTCCCCGGATTGACCAGTTGGTTGACGGAACAACGGGACATGATTTGTTATCTTTTATGGATGCTTACTCCGGATATAAATAGATTATGATGCATGAGCCAGATCAGGAGGACACGAGTTTCATAACCGATGTTGGTCTATACTGCTACAAAGTCATGCCTTTCGGAATGAAGAATGCAGGGGCAACTTACCAAAGACTTGTTAATGCGATGTTCAAACCACAGATTGGAAAGACCACGGAAGTTTATGCTGACGATATGTTGGTTAAATCAAAGAGAGCAGTAGACCATATGGGCCACTTAGCGGAAATGTTCGTCGTCCTACGAAAGTACGGAATGAAGGTTAATCCTTCGAAGTGTTCATTTGGAGTGGAGTCCGGAAAGTTCTTAGGTTTCATTGTGAGCGCTAGGGGCATTGAGGCTAATCCTGCTCAGATCACTGCCTTAAGAGAAGTCAAAGCTCCTACAACGAAGAAGGAACTGCAAAGTCTCAATGGAAAAGTCACTGCCTTAAGTCGACTCATTTCCAAAGCGACTGATAAATGCATTCCATTCTTTGATGTTCTGAAGAAAGGAAGGAAAAACTTTGACTGGACTCCAGAATGCCAGAAAGCTTTCGATGAGTTAATTCGTCATATGGAAACTCCTCCGATACTTTCTAAGCCCAATGATGGTGAAGATCTTTTTGTATACTTGGCGATCTCAGCTCATGCTCTTAGTACGACACTGGTGTGAGAAGACGCCAAAATTCAGCACCCAGTCTACTATATTAGCAAAAGGTTTACTGGGGCAGAAATGAATTATTAAAAGTTGGAGAAGCTTGCCTATTGTCTACTGATCGCATCAAGAAAATTGAGGCCATATTTTCAAGCTCATCCAATCAAAGTCCTCACTGATCAGCCACTGAAGCAAGTCCTCTTTCGCCCTGAGACTTCGGGTCGCCTTTTGAAGTGGAATATTGAAATCAGTCAATATGACATCACTTATCATCCCCGGAGAGCAATCAATGGACAAGCTTTGGCGGATTTCATCGCAGAATGTACAGACAGAGGTGATAGTGAGGAAATAGTGACTGGTAATTCCCCAATTCGATGGAAATTGTATGTTGATAGCGCAAGAAACGATTACTGTTCCGGGGCTGGGGTTGTGCTTGAAACCCCTGAAGGGCGGTCATTGTGCTATGCTTTAAGGTTGGAATTCCCTTCGACAAACAATGAAGCAGAGTATGAAGCTCTTATTGCCGGTTTGAGAATTGCTAAGGAGTTGAATGTCAAAATGTTGCAGATCTTCAGTGATTCACATCTTATTGTGTGTCAAGTCAGGAAAGAGTTTCAAACCAAAGGAGGAAATCTGCCCGCCTACTTGTCAAGAGCCTAGGAGCTTCTCGATGACCTGGACCATTATACGATAAACCATATACCCCGGGAAGAAAACATGAAGGCAGATTCCCTCGCAAAGTATGCAAGCACTGGTGAAGCTCAATTATTGGGATTAGTTCCAGTGGAAGTCATGTCAACTCCAAGCATTGATGAAATGGATATTGACTGGATCATGACTATATCACAAGAGAGAGAATCATGGATGACTCCGATACTGGAATATCTGCGTGACGGTTCTCTACCAGAAAACTCAAAAGAACAGCATCCAGATATATAATTCAAGATGGCCGATTATATAGGCGGGGATTCTCAATGCCATTACTCGATGTGCGACCAAGGAAGAAGCTGAGAAAATTCTAACTGAGGTACACAGAGGAGAGTGTGGAGATCATTCAGGTGGTCAAACTTTAGCAAAGAAAATTCTCCGTTATGGGTATTTTTGGCCAGATATTAATCGTGATGCCGCAAGTTACGCCCGAAAATGTGACCGATGCCAGAGATTTGCAAAAATCCCAAGAGCACATTCCACTGAGATAACACAGATGGTCAGTCCGTGGCCATTTGCTATTTGGGGAATAGATCTCATCGGGCCTTTGCATACTGCAAAATCCGGAATCAGATATGCTATTGTTGCTGTTGATTATTTTACAAAATGGGCTGAATTTGAACCATTAGCTACTATTACCTCTAAGAAAATGATAAACTTTGTAACTAAGAATATCATTTGCAGGTATGGTGTGCCTCAAAAGATAATCACAGACAACGGAACCCAATTTGAAAGTGAAGAGTTCCAAGATTTTTGCAAGAAATTCAAGATCCAGAAAAGTTTTTCAGCAGTGGCTCATCCGCAGGCAAACGGGCAAATGGAAGCAGTAACCAAAATTATCAAATCGACCATCAAAAAACAGCTGGAAAAAGCGAAAGGTGGTTGGGTCGGTAAGCTTCCACTAGCACTATGGGCATATAGAACTACACATAAAACTGCGACAGGGCACACTCCATTTTCATTGGCATATGGATCAGAAGCAATGCTTCCGGTAGAAATAGAGGTCCCTTCACATAGAAGAATTCATTTCAACCAAGCCGAAAATGAAAAGCTGCAACTTGAAGCCCTTGACTTCCTTGATGAAAAAAGGGAAGAAGCTGAGCTCAGAATTGCGGCTCATCAGCAAAGAATAGCCAGGCACTTCAATTCCAAAGTTCGCTAACGCAGCTTTGAAGTCGGGGATCTAATCTTAAAAAGAATTATGACACCTACAGGCGTGTTTGGGCCAAACTGGGAAGGGCCGTATGTCATAGGCCAAAAGCTTCTTGATGGCACATTCAAACTCATAACTGTCGAAGGAGACCCAATTCCAAGAGCTTGGAACAGCAATCATTTGCGCCTATATTTTACTTAAAGGCTTTAGTGAAATATTGTAAAAAGAATGATGAATGTATGATTCTTGTATTGAAAGCCATTGTAAAGTCAGTGCAAGTGAATAATAAGAACTATAAAGTGGATTTAGGCCCAGTTCTTGGCCGAACCACTATAAATCTTGTGTTCTTTACTATTATAAACTGCTTTGTTTTATTTTGATATATTAAATACGTCAATTGTATTACTAAAATGTCAATTTAATAATGCAGGCCATAAAAACAAAGCTTACCCATCACAAGACCAAGCAATCCCTGACCTCACCCAACAAGCAAACGTTAAGCCGTTCAAAATTTCCATACTCAAATCCTACGAAAGAAGTGCTTCAAGCAAAAAGTTAGTGATTCTGCTGGAAGTGGGCCCTTGCTAACTAATTGTGGATGTTTGTACAAACGAGCATCTAGTTAAATAGCCTGTGTCTGCCCCCACCAACTCGCTTAACTATGAAGTATACTTCTTTGGATAAAGGAAATTCTTGGCAATTAAAAGGGAAGTGTATTTGGAAAAGATGACGGGGATCGCCGATATGAATAGATGGCAAAGAGACAGGGCGAGCAAGCATCAAACAGCCAAAGACCTCTTCGAAGGCACAAGCCCTCTTCGGAGACACAACTCTTCGGAGGATAAAGACCTCAAACGGGGCATGCCAGAAAACTTTCTCAACAAAAAAGATTGGTATGGTATGACCGGGAGCACCTTCCCAACTGGAAGGCAAGGCGCTTGTTCACTAGCTGAGATAGTTTGCGCAGACAAATGTCCAAGTAACTTGCGTCCGCCCCGTGAATCCATACGATGATCGGAGGCACCTTCCCAAGTGGAAGGCAAGGCGCTTGTTCACTAGCTGAGACAATCTGTGCAAATAAGCGTCCAAGTAACTTGCGTTCGCCCCGTGAATCCAGCCAACCATGAGGAAGAAACTTCCAGGCATACTCAAAGGCACGCATTCCACCAAGATTTGAAATAAAACTTCACAAGTGCTGGAATGTGAAAAGCCCTCTTCGGAGGCCCATTTCACCATAGTTGAAATGCTAAAAGACCTCTAGCGGGCCTCGCCAGAAAAAGAGAGTTCTTTCTCGACAGAAAGTTGCGGACTGATCGGTGGCACAGAACACTCGTGTCCGCCCCGTGAATCCATCCAACTAAGAGATGGAAACTCCAAACTTCCAGGAAAAAGCCCTACTCAGAGGCACACATTTCACCGTGATCTGAAATAAAACTTCACACGAGTTGAAATGTGAAAAGCCCTCATTGGAGTCCCGCTTCCCAGCGAACAGGGAAAAGATAAAAGCCTCTCCCAAGAGGCAGAAACAAAAATGACCTCTTCCCAGAGGCACAATCAAACAAAAAGACCTCTTCCCAGAGGCACAACCAAACAAAAATACCTCTTCCCAGAAGCACAATCAAACAAAAAACTCTCTTCGGAGGCTCAAGCAGGTTGAAGCCCTTTTTCGAAAGGCCCACTGTACTATGAAGTAAAATTCACTTGCCAAAGCAAAAGTGACTTTTCCAAGAGTGAAGTGTAAAAACTTCGCAACAAAAAAAAAGAAAAGAGAAGACTCCTCCAATATGAAGTGCATTCCATTAAATTGGAAAAATGTTTCTCTAGAATGGAAATATTATCCTATAAAGTACAAATGCAAACCTCCTTCAAATGGAAGAGTTGTTCTCTAAAGGAAGAGTACAAGTCTTCTCGAAATAAAAGAGTTGTTCTCCGAAACTTTGCTAATGTGAAAGAGATTGCAATAAACCATGGTATGGGGGCATTACAAATAGTCATCACAAAAATGAAAACAATGCTCAAGAAACATACCATAGGTTTACTGCAACTTCACATAAAGAGGATAAAGAAACTTGCATGAAAACAGAAAATAAAAGCGTTCTAAAAAACAGACAGAAATTTGTATAAGTAAAAGAACCATTTTATTCCATACTATGAGAATTTTACATATATGCAGGTTTCAAAGTAAAAGAAAGCGGGGACTGGTACCCGCACAGTCTCCGGTCAACACAACCTTATATACAAGAAAAAAGCAATGAGCGAGATAAAAAGCACAGGACCAAAGCCATCATTTCTTCTTCCCTCCACCTTTTGAGCCTGCACCTGGCCGGATGACCAACTTCTTGCGCCGGCTTGAAAGAGTAGGGGAAGAAGGAGAAAGGGGAACAACTGGACTTGTTTCTTCTTTTTTCTCGCCAACTGAAGCTTCTTTCTTATTTGAAACTCCACTTTTCCCCCTTTTCTTAGGAGAAGACCCGCTTCCTGGAGTAAAAAGTGTGGCTAACGGCGTATCATCAGAACCGGTTAGTTTCGGAGTCTTTTCGCCCTCTTCAGTTTCTTCTCCCCTATGTTCTTGTGAAGCAATGGGATCGTCCAAGTCTTGGAGAGCTTCTATTTGCTCCTCTTGTGACCCCGGCTGAGAGGCAGAAGGAGGAGTGACCTGAAGAGACGGGGGAGGAATAACTGGAGGAGGGGAAGTCTGAACAATGCTCGGTACTTTCTTTACAGAAGAAAAGAAGTTAAAATCAGTAAAGAGAGGAGATAAAGGCTCGTTGAGATTTAGGAAATAATCAAGAAGCTCATCAAACTCATGTGAAGCAAATGAGCAGTCTACTTGAGCAAGATCAGCATTAAAGTTACCTGGAGAAGTTGGCTTTCTGACGTCAATTTCATAAGCTTGTGAATCAGTACTTTCTTCGCCTTCGTCTCCACCCTGTGCGCTTGTAATCTCAGTTACGACTTTAGCCGTGAGCGGAGAATGGGAACTGGAGCCTATGATATCAATGTCGGCGAAGTTGAAGGAGGGACAGGGGCAATTAAAGGTGCTTCTTTCTCTGGATGCTCCCCTCCCATCGTTTCGGCTCGTACTTTAACAAGCTGCTCCTTTCCTCTGGCAAGAGCAGCACGAGTTTCGTCATCAAAGTAATGCGCCTCAAGTTCATCTTCGGAATAACCGGCACCTCTGAGCATATCCATTACAGCCTCCCACACTTCAGCCAAAGTGATTTCATATTTAGGCCCCAAAAATGCAAGGCTGCCACGCCCCAAGACGCTTTGGACGTAAAAATCAAACAGAGTAGATCTGATGTTGGCTTTTGTCTCTTCATGAGATTGTTCAGCGGCTCTCTTTCCAGCCATGGCCTCATTACGTTCTTTCTCAGTCTTTAATAGTTGAGCTTTCAGCCTCATGATTTCTAAGTCCTGGGAGTTAGCTTTCTCCCGTGCTCTCCAAAGTCAGCACGATATTTTTCCACCGTCCTCTGTGTAGCCTAAAGTTGGGTTTCAACATACCGTTGAGCGGCATGAGCATCTCGAACTTGCTTCTGAAGCACTTCTTCCTTTTGAGTATAAGAGGTGGAAGAAGTAGCAACTTCGTGCTTAAGTTTCTCGACCTCCGCCTCAAGCTTTTCGTTGTACTCAGCGATGTTTTTCATTTCGGTGTTGTGCTGATCAAGAATTTTCTGCCATTCAGACTTGTCATTCTCCATCGTCAGCATAGCTTCAAGGTTGGCCCGGTTCACCCTCTGAAGCTCGTCGACGAGCTTTTGCCACCTTGACATTCTCTCAATATCAAGTTTAATAGTGTCAAGATTTCGTAGCATGACCTCTTTGTCGATGGGAACCAAGTCAAGGTCGAAGCGAACTCCCTTTAAGCACCAATGCGGGAACTAACTTTGAAGGGTTGGCGGACCTCTCTCAACTTGGTATAAGAGTCTACCGAGAAGTGTCTGAATATCGGCTCCTTCAAGGGCAGGAGACTTTGAAGGAATTATAAGAGAAGTGAGAGCAGCGGCCTTTTCTAAAGTTGCAGATGCATTCTTTTCATCAAGCCTGGACCGCTTGCTTGGGTCTCCGATGTCGTGACTCTTTCCTCTATCGTCATAATTTTTTCTTTTATGAGAGTCATCGTCTCTGCGAGAAGAGTCATGTGGCTCATCCCTTCTTCCGTACTTTTCTTCATACACTCTTCTTTCTTGAGCTTTTCAAGCAGCTCTCTCTTCATCAGTTTCCCTGTGGGTGGGAAGATAGTGCCTATAATCATACTGACCACGCCTTCCGTACTGTTGAAAGTCGTCATAATAGGAACCGCTACGCTCCATTGGAGAACCTGAAATGAGAAAGGGACAAAACTTGATTAGTCCTTGAAGTACAAAAGTTGGGTGCAAATAAGTGCTGAAAAATCCTAAGTGTGTGTAATGTGCAAACTACGCGCGTCAAACTACGAACCACTCCTCGGTTGCTGGGAAATGATGGGTTTTATAGCTAATGTCAACTCTTGAGCTGACGGAGTCTGTTGTAAAGTGGATGTTGCTTCAACTGCTGAAGAGGTAACTCTAGCAGGAACAGGGTCGTCTTTAAAGAGCTCATGTGAAGTGATCATCAGATCGCTCAACCCCTCAAAAATGTCATCCCCACTCTGCTTGGCAGGCCTCGCTCTCTCAGTTCCCTCATCACCGGATTTCTCTGAACAATGAAAAGGCTCTTCCACTTTGATGATCGGGGTAGGTGTGGGTTTGTCAGTTGGCCCCGCAATATCAGTAGAAATAGAGCACTTCACCAGTAAAGCCTCAGAAGTAGGTTCCTTCAGTATAGGTTCCTCAGCAGAAACTGGGGCATCTGGCGAGTTGACCAGAGAATCGAGAACTTCATGAGGTTGAGTAGAGCGAGAAGGGTGCAAAAGCCCATATTGGTGCCAAAGTTCATCTCTCAGCAAAAACTTAATACTTCTTTCTTCAGCCGGCATGGCACTTAATCTATCGAAAGTCGTCTTGTGGCCGGGATTTCTAGAGGGAGGAGGAAGTGCTGTAAAAGAAAAAAATGAAGTTAGCACCTAGCAATTCAAATCTTGAAAAGCTGAAACAGAAAAAACAGGGATGAGCAATCTCACTTCCTTTTCTCCAGATGGCATAAAACCCTAGAGGACAGCGGACAAAGAAGAATTGATTCAGAAAGCCGTGAGCACTTTAAGAGAGATCAGTAATAAGTTTGCGATTTCTGGCATTTCTCACGAACATAAAGGAGGGGTGGTCTTTATTCTTTGCAAATGTGCAGAAGTAGCAAATTTCTTCGAAACTCGGGAGACGGTTAAGTGTCCTCCTGAATAAAACACACAATCCCATCAGGATGGCGTATCCATTAGGATGTAGTTGAAAGGGAGAGATGGTTAGTCGAAAAAGGAGTCGATGGAGAAACTCATTGAAAGGAGGGATGGCACCACAAAGGCACATCTGACGGTTGACGGCAACAAAATCAAGAGGCGGCCTGTCAGCAGTATCATTCGGGCCAGGAAGTCTAGCATCCTCATCGGCAATCCCAAATTGGATACGTAGATGAGTGAATACCCGCTGACTCAAGGTAGTTGGAGTTCTCTCCGGAGGATCAACCAATGGCTCAGCTATCGGAAAGACTTCTTCAGAATGCTCGATTATCTCTTCTTGAGAAGACATTCTACACAAGGAACTGGATATTCAAATATGAAGGTGCACATTTCCTAAATGTGTGAAATGTTGTGCAAAACTAATAAAGTGACAAGTAAATATGACTGATGTTAAACTAATGAACATGTGTCAATTGTAAATTTTTTAAGACTTGTCGCTCTAAGTCCAACAACAAGTGTAGTGTTAATGCAAACAAATCAGCTTTAGTTGATTAACATTGCTTTACTACTTCACTTGAATTTGTTGACTCACAGCATTTTATACAATTTCTTTAAGTTGAGTTAATTATCCTTTACCGACTAATCTGTCATTTGGTATGGGAAATTAGTGGCAGTATATTCGCCCTAGTTTTTTGCAAATGTTGTATTTAACAGGTTATTAGCGTCAAATTTGGTATAATCTATTAAGCAAGCATAGCAAAGTCATGCGAGTTATCTCGACAGTTCAAATTTCAAATTAAAAGGCTTCAAGTCAAGGCAGTGAGGATTTGCTCAAGTCCTAGGTCGTACGCGACCTAACAAGTAAGCGAGATAGGTAAGCCGCAAGAAGTTTCTCGGCAGTGCAAAATCATCCAAGTCCTAGCTCGGCCGCAACCTAAAGCCTAAGCCGTAAATATGATAAATCGCAAATAAGTTAAGCCGCAAGAAAAACAAGGCATGGCCGTGCGCATCCAAGACCTAGGTCACTCGCATGATCTAAAGTTTAAGTCACTAAGCTTCAAATCAAGACAGTGTAAATCTGACTAAGTCCTAGGTCGTCAGGATACTAACACGACTTAAGAAGTTAAGTCGTGCGCAGTTTAAGTTGCGGGCACTAAGGTCATTTAAGCACATTAGGTCGCAAAGTCTCTTAAATTGTTCGGATTTGTTAGGTCGCCTCTGATGAAACTTGGCAGCCTTGGACCATCTCCTGTTGGCACCACTATGATCTTTTTTCCCTAGCTCGCTTTCTTCCTCTCTATCCAGCAAGTCCTACATCCCAACCCGATAACTCATTAGCCACGAAAATCCACCATCTTCTCAACGAAACCCGTCGTTTATCCATACCACCAAATCACCCAAATACTGACCAGAATCATCTCAGATCTATCATGAATACAATACCATGCTATGCTCTCATGGATCGCAATGGCAACATGGCTAATAGCGATCAGCATAACTCGAGAATGGAGCGCGATGTACGAAATCGGTATGGAGTCAGAAGATTGGAATTCATGATTTGATGGTGATAGTGGATAGGATAAAGGTCGAGTTTACTTACACAATGCGATGGTGAAAATGAATCGACAACTGGTAGCCCAAATTCGCCTGTGGAAGCTCGAATATTTGTTAATGGCGGCTTAGAGTGATGGAGCAGGTAAAGTGAAGAAGGAGCGGGTTAAGCAATTTATATGAAAGGAAGGCATACCATCACCCGACCTAGCAAACCATTTGAGTCGCTCACAACCTAAGGAACTAAGTCGAAGCACACGATCCACGACCTAGGCGTGTACTTCGAGGGGCAAATGTTAATTCCTTTATTATGCGACCTAGCGACTCAACAACCGAAGCGACCTAAAGAGGTTAACAAGTTGGAGCGACCCCGCGACTTACGTAAGCACGGCGACCTAAAGTATGAAGCGAGTTAGCGACCTAGCAGGCAGCGACCTACTGACCTAAGAGATAGGACGACTTAACTGCTTAAGGGAGTAGGCAACCTAACACATGAAGCGGCTTACGGGAAAGGACGACCTAACGACTTAGAAAAGTAAGCGACTTAACGACCTAAAGGTGGCACGACCTAAAAGGTGTAACGACTTAAGAGGTGGAACGGTAGAACGACCTAATGTATGATCGAGCTTGGAAACACAGCGACCTAACAAACAAATACCCTGCGACCTAAGAGTGAAGCGGTCCAAGCGACCCAAGAAGATCAACGGTCCACGAGTTAAGACATAGAACGATTTAGAGCGGCCCCGACCTAACTACCTAAATGGGCTAAGCGAATTTCTGGTCCAGCGATTTAACGAGTCAGCGATCTATGACCTAACGGGTTAAGGCAGTACAAGACCGCATGACTCTTCATAAGGTCGCACACGACTTAAACAAGGCCGAGGCAACTCCATAAGTCGCTGCATCTTATGACATTCTTCTAGGTCGCTCCACTCGCCCAGAAGAGATCAACGACCCATCCTAGGTCGCGTGCAACCCGCTAACCCGCTCAGGAGGAGCCAAGTGCAACTAGAATGGGCTGTAGCTCGTTTCCTTTAGGTCGCGACCTTCGACCCACGACCTACTTTAGGTCGCAGCTTCCGACCTACGATTTATGACCAGGAAACTCCTATAAATACAGCGTGAGCTCCAACGTTCGAGGGATCTTTTTGCTCATTCTCGAAGCGCCGATACTCTGTCGTTTTCTCAACTAAAACAACACTTCAAGCACTCCAAACACCAAGGACACTACGACAAACTTCAAGAGAAAATCTACATCATTCAACATGGATTCGAAAGATTATTCTTCATCAAAGTTTGATCTACTAGTCTAAAGTGTGTTGTAATTGAAGAAAGTTGTATAAGTTGTACTTGAGTCAGCAATAAAGAGATTGAAAGTGGACGTAGGCTTGACTATAAGCCGAACCACTATAAAAACTGTGTCTTTTATTGTTTTTATGATATTTTCCTGCCAATTTTCTGATTCCCGTATCAACGGGTGGTGCTTTCACACTTGCTTTACTTGCACCGGGTTGTTAGCGTCTGACCTTTACGTTAACAATCACCAAAAAATATTTGCACGTGAAATGAGCAAACACTCCGAAACAAATTTAAAAGGTAAGAAATTGCAGTAAAAGAAAGAGGACATACAATTTTCTAGTGATTTGGCCAAATAAAGTGCCTAGGTCCACATTATAGTCTATATCTAATAGATTTTGCAATTACAATCAAATTACCACCCAATTTCAGAACTTAAACTAATTGGATTTGAATTCGATTACATATTTGAATCAAAAGTCCTTTTCTTGCTTGTTGAAGTTTGCTATTTTTGTACTAATTACTGAAGCAAAATCATCAGATCATCAATTGAGTCACTCAAAAGTGCAAATTTTAAGTTTCAAGTAAGAAGAAGAACATGTCAACTTGCATGCTTCTCAATAATAAGATCAATCTGTACCAATAGATATAATTAAATACCGATCAATTTCATTGACTAAATCATATACTCTTCTTCGAAATTTGTCTAGTATTTAACCTTTGGATCTTTAGGGACAAAATTGGCCGCACCGATCGATGCCACATCACCAAAAGTTGCTTTTTTCTTCAAATTTGCATGTAGACAAGGCAAAATGGAACCCTCTTCGATAATTAGATCGATTGATGTTCATCCATGGATTGATCGGTGCCGTTCAATGTTGCATGCTCTATACTTACCAAATTTCTTCAGTCTTCATTTTATGCTTCTTTCAAGCTTCTTGATCCTTTCCATCTTCATTTTGTAGTCCAGATCCATCGAAATGCTGCTAAGTTCAAATACTAGATAACATAATGTAACACCGCAAATGGAAGCCGGTTTCATTTTGGAGGGATCTCCTATAAATATGTAACTGCTAATTCACATGTTGCATTAGATGATATCAGATCAAAATCAAGAAAACCTTAATGCTGCTATCAGGTGATTTGAGGAAGTATGTAGCAAAAGGTCATACTGGAATAATTCATTTAGAGAAATGGTACCAAATGCGAGGAAGTTATTTTTGTGTGACATATGTTTCAGAATTTGAGCATTAATTTACAATGGCCCTTAGATTCTTCATTACATGGTTTGTGAATATTCTTACAGAGGCTTTGGCATAAGGTCGCTATTTTTCCTTTGTAATATCTCTACATCTATGCCATTTGTAAGACTTTAATTTGCATTTTGGGATTTGAATATTGCATTGTTATATTATGGAAATAGAATGTTTATAGCTAAAGCTATTAGTATAGGATACAGTGGTAGTTGAGAATTAGAATCTTTGGAGTCAAGTTTTAAAGCATTAAAATTTGTATTGAATATATACTATCCGTTTTACGATGAATTGTATGTATGATATTGTTTTTATGATTCATCAGTAAATTATACTCCATTTTCTTTTAGTGTTATTGCTATAATACTGTAATAAATTGTGTAAAATTATTTTTTCCAATAGTAACGCCTATAAACGTACGGATATACAAAATTAGGAACACTTATAAGCATTACCAGATATACAAGTGGTAATACATATTAGCGTTAAGTACGTTTAGTTTAGGAAAGTGTTACTAATAGTATTAACAAATGGATAATATCCTTATTTGAATCATTAAAGCATGGAAAACCATGCTACTATATAAAATTTGTTTTACTTCAACAAAATTTAATGTGTATAAATCAAACAAATTCTGCTCCATAAGATCAAGTAACCATGTTTTATTAACAGATCGGGTTTGGACGTGTGAATTTTTAATGTAGTGCTAAGATTTCCAAATTTTGTGACAGAGTTGAATGTGGCAAGATGATTTAAATCGGGACAGGTAGAAACAAACAATAAAGTGAACATTTGTAGAAGGCATTAAATATTTCTTCTAGTCTGTGACATTCATATAACATTCTAAAAATAAACTCACCATAATTTACGTTAACTATGTACAAAATTATAGGAGTATACTAGAAATGATTTGTTACAGTCCGATTTTTGAGTAAATAATAATAATTAATTAATTAAAAATGTGTTTTAGACATTAAAAACAAATAGTTTGAATCTATTTTTGAATACCAAAATTTATTACAAGGTAATGATAATGGAATTAAATGGTTTGAGAATAATTATTTATTTTAAGAATAGTGAAATTAATTAATTTGAAAGTTATTTAATATTGGGTTTAAATTATGAACTTTTAATTATTTCAATTTAGTAAATTCTAAAAAATTTCACAACGTAATAAAATAAATAAAATTGTAATATTAGAAAGTAATTTTGTTAAAGAAACAATTTTAGAATTGGGCTTGTATAGAATTATTTATAAGTCAAAGAGAGACAGAAATACATACATATATTTATTTACTTATTCATATTTACAAATTCAAAGCCCACAAATCTAAACCCTAACCTTGCTTTCCTGAGATTTCCACTTTCAAAGACTTTGTTCTCCAAACCTTTCTTTCTTGTTCATAAATATATTAGCAATGATCACGTATTCAAACTTTAGAAAATTGATTTCCATCCCTAAACCCTACACTCAAATGAATCAAAGTAAACTCTAAAATAAATTTATAAATTCTCAAATTCAAGTATGTAACTGTCGATGTCATTGTATGCTCAAGTCTGGAAGTGCTCAAAGATTCGCTAAGATGGTGATTTGATTTGTGCGATCAAAGGAAAGAGGATAAAGTAGGAAATGCGACTGTTAGGTGAGTATATAACTCACAATATCTATGTCTTTGACCATATAATCTATGTCTTAATTGTTGTAATTGAATTTTTGTATGGGTATACTGGTTGTAAGCATTGAGTCGGAGGTAAAGCAGGTGAAGGCAAAGGGAACGGTCGTTGGAAATAGAGATGATAATCTAGTTTGCATTCCTTCGGTCAACCAATTAGGTCATCCAGGTCGACCGGTTAGCTACTTTAAGACCATCTTCCCTTTAAATTTTAGCATGTTCCTCCTTTTTCCTTTACTTTCTCATGTTCCTTCTGCTTTTTGAATTCTTGTGATATTTGGAATTTCGAGAGCTTCGTATTTTGGGGAATTTACTATTTTAATTTATTTATAATAATTATATATATATTATTTATAAAGTATAAAAAGAAATTATCTTTAAACAAGTTATATTAAATGTGGTCTTTAAAAATCACTTTTATAGTTTATATATATATGTGTATATATATATATATATATATGATATTAAATATAACCGTTAGATATTTATACATATATATGATATAAAAAGTTTTCATCAAATTAAATTTTGATTATTTAATTCCAACTATTGTTTTATTTAATGAATAATTATAATTTTATTTATATTAATTATTTAAATTCCCATAAAATTATAGAAAATTATGGAATAATTATTAAATGTGATGTTTAGCTTTATAAACTACTTTGGAGCTTTAAAGGAAAGAAATGAGATTTCAGTGATATAGATGAGTATAAAATTATTATTTAATTTTATAAAAAATCGAGAATTGAATTATTAATTATTGAAAATATGTTATATTTGGGTTTGGATTATTAGTTAATTAATTTTGGAATATACATATTTATTTATTATTACTCATTTCTAAGTATTTATTTTATAAGAATTTATTCCGTGAATGATTCATTATTAAGTAATGATTTGTTTGTAGCTTTGTTTATTTGAATAGTTTATTTTATAATTTTTTTCTAATTATTCTTCTCTTGTGCATTGAATCGGAATGTATGAATGAATCACCATTAATGCTGATTTGTTTAGTGACTTGGAATGATACAGTGATGACATCCTTTGGTGTGAAATTGTGTTATTGATATTATTTGTAATATTTTCATTTGTGGTGACTTTATTCTGTGCGATGAGGAACTAGATTAAATGGTTTAGTGATACCGTCTTCTATGGGACTTTTGGTAACACCTTTTTGGTTATTGTTTGGACTCGTTACATAGAATATTGAAGGGTGAGTATGATGTATGGGACCTGTATACTTGTAACACTTGGTGGTATAGGACACCGGTATGTTATTTATTCAGTTATTCTTTGCTCGTGGATGACACTCAATACGAGGTTTGTTGTATGTGATACTCGATATGTTTAGTATTTGATAGTCACGTGGAGACTTGCATATAGAGCCGCCTATAGGCATTGTATGTATATGTTCTATATATTCTATGCATTTGTCTATCTTTGTCCAGCTCCCTTTATGGTTCGAGAGTAAACTAGATTGGTCAGTATCCACCCTAGGGGCCTGATCGTGGTCGCCGCCCCGATCCACGACATCTTCGTTCAATATATTATACATTGGTGTGCATCATATGATTTGGGTTTTGGTGACCCATGGAGTAGTTACCATATAACGACCTACCTTTTCGACACTTAAAAGTCGGCATTGATGTATCCACGTTATTCATGTGTCGTGCTTCCAAGTGCTAGAAAGGAAGATTGTTGGGAAAAAAGAAAGAAAAGACAGAAGAGAATCTCACATCATGACGAGTAACATATAATATACAACAAATCTTTACAAAAGAAAAATTGAACTTTATCATACATACCTCAATCAAAAGTCAACTAATCAATCAACAGCTTGGATAGTCATAACGACCTATCCTCGTAATTTTTGTTAAATAAACAACTAATGCAGCGAAAATAAAATGCATGTGAATACGAATTGGAGTCCTCCAGCTCATCTCCTAAAGATCTAAAAATATCCAAACTTGATATGTAAATGTGCTCGGTCTGACATGAGCATTATTAGAAAATAACACCCAGATCACTCTAGTAAACTAGCATGAGAAAACACACCTAACTTGAATTTTAATGTTATAAAAACCTTTTGAAAATAAAAGTATCTCATAAGACCATGCCGGACATAAACACGGATGGGTTTTTACCTTACGATAACCAAAACGTTCCTATAGAAAATCCTCTAATATTATAATAATGCCTATGGTTTAAATTAAATATTAAATCATAGCTAAAAAATTTAACATTGACTAAATTCTTGCATAATAGGTATACAATCAAGCCCAATGCGTATTGGATGGATTCCCACTACGAAAGGGTGAGGGTCTTGTTATCAGGCATTTTGACCTGGCTATAGTGAATTGACTGCACAAGTTATATTTGATTGCTGTCAAGGCCAATGAGTCTAGTGTGATAGCTGTGCTACCCAGAAGTCAAGTACGGATGATAAGATGAGGTTGAGGTTTAATGGAATTGAAAGATATGCAAGGTAGATTGTTCAAAATATGCAATATAGTTCAATGTATAGGAGGGATCGACATAGATTGACTTCCATGGTATTTTTAGGGAATAAAGAGCATTGAATAGAAACAATCAATATCTCAAGATCAACAAGTCCAATATATATGAAATTTTGTGCGAAAGATATGGGGACCCTAGAAAGCCTACCCTAAGAATCACAACTCAAAAAGATAATGTTGGAGGAAGCGTCACTCTTCACTCTGTACGGATCGGTAGGAATCAGTAAGCAATCCACGGTGAAGCAAAGATCAAGTAGTAACTCAAGTTCTACTGATCCAATTGACATGAAAGTAGGAGGCTAAGCATATTTTAGTATGAGCAAGCTACCTTAGGCATCGCACCCAAAAACTCGACAAAATTAGGGAAGATACTGAACCTTCTTATTTGGGAATAGGGTCATGCGATCCCTCTTGTGCGTCCATATGGCTCTAAAGGTCTTCTCTGCCGAATTTTCAATGAGATATATAGCCATCTTCATTTATAAATGCAAGCTTGGCCGTTCTTTTTTTGGACTTCCTTTGTAACTAAGGATTTTCATCCGATCCCTGTTGTACTCAGATTATAAAGTGATTAATAAAGCATTCTATTCAAAGTGGACATAGGCAAACAATGTTGAACCACTATAAATCGTTATGTGTGTGTTATTCTTTCAATTTACTGTTGTTTATTTGTTATTATCCTCTGTTTTCATTTTATATTCTTCATTTGTTTCTCTTTGAAACTTCTACTGATTATTTGTGCCAATTTTTGGTGCAAACATTTTGGTGCTTTAACTGAGAACCTTTATTCTCAGCTTATTAGGATCCCTTTGTTGCTACTAGATTGCATAAATCCCCCAAAGGAGATCCGCATTTATCTTTAAGAATTTGTTCATTCTATTTAGATATGCAAAATTCTAGGCGTAGCTATCAACAACAATGAGGAACACTAGATCTACTTCTTAGAACGTGGAAGGGAACTATAGCATCCAGCAATGAGGCCCGAGCACTCAACCAATGGATGTGAATGCTAATCCAGTTAAAATCCAGAATCCAACCTATTCTACTACAAGAGCTAAATTCCAAAATCTGATGAGAGAGCTAGTGGATAGCTATCGAACAATAAATCAGCAGATTCAAATCAGTATCAACCTAATGAACCAACTCAGTCAATAATAATGAGGAAAAGCAAAGAAGGGACCCTACCCCTTACTCGGCATTGGAAAGTTTTAGTTAATTGGACAAGTATCATAGGAATAAACATTGCAAAATAGATGGATATTGCACAAAAAATTTGGGGCATCAATAGGCAGACCATCATGGTTTGCCAAGACCGATCGATGCCGATCCTTCCATAGGGATCAATGTCGATCCCTCCTCTAGAGGAGGGAAATTACCTATGCATACTGGCATTTAATTTGGAGCTACTGCAGCTGATTAAGATGATGGAGTTCGATTATATGTTGACCAAATGCTTCCGCGGAATGATGATGAAGTGAATTTACGAGGTATATATCGGGAGGATGTTGAACCAAGAAGGCACGGAATGGCCCGTAGACATTGACTAGACCATTCACATAAGGTGGAACACAACCATCGCTAGGCACTAATTATCCGAACACTGGATTTGTTGGTTACGGTTAGACAGTTAGTAAGAGAGAGCCAAGACTTGACTAGTGATGATAGAGAAATCTCAAGAAGCCATACCCCATTCATTTTAATGTCCTACATGTAGAGTATCCAAGGAGGTTCAACATGTCATTGATGCCCACTTATGAGGGAAAAACCAACTCCAAACAGCACATCATGAGATATGAATGGCCGAAGGATTTCATACGAGCAGATGATGCAACCAATGTAGATGTATTCCCATAACTCTCTTAACAACAATATGGTTTGCAAGGTTACTCTCATAGTCGATCTCTAGATTTGATGATTTGGCAACGGGTTTGTGGAGCAGTTTCATATACATGCAACTTGCTCTAAAGATGTAATGTCCCTATCCAACGTGATACAGGCTCTGGGAGAATCGCTAAAAGATTATTGGAGAGATTCCGTACAGCTATTACAGAAATCACTAATTCGAATGACCATGCAATATTGATGGCCATAATAAGAGAGATTGATACAGAGTCTGATTTTGATGATTGGTTAGCTAGCAAGCCACCCGTAATGTTGGAATGCTTTTACACAAAGTTTGCTTAGTATTTAAGGAAGGAGGAAGCCAGATGCTTCAGGAAGAAGAATGTTGCAGGACCAAGTGGAGAGGGAGAACAGAGTAATATTGCAGTGTAGTAGTCTGATGATAGCTCTGGAAAAGTTTAAGTGAATGTCCAAAATAAACCAAATCAACAAAAGAATGGCGAAGATAGGAGCTGAGAATGAAAAAGGTATTCTGGAAGAAGGAAACCTACTCACATGCCACTAAATATGCCCTGGAGAATATCTATTTGTCTACCTGCAATACCATGTAGTATAGGAAGCCGCCCCCAAAAGAATCAATAGAGAAGTAGAATTAAACCGAAATATATTACCGGTTTCTTGAATGCTATGGGTATCTCTAGGATATTATCGAAAAGCCGATTCAAGAAAGGATGTTACAGCAGTTTGTAAAAATATTGCAGGACGGTGGGAAGGGACATCCGACCCTAACAAAGGACAAGCACCGCACAGGGCTGAGGAGCTTGCGTGGATCGGTGGAAGATTGGTAATCAATATAATAGTCGGAGGACCATATCCATGAGATGGAGCGTTATGCTTATGTGATTAAGCACGTGATTTTGAATGTTGTTTAAATATGGAAGATGGAACTCCGACAAAATAGTAACCTACAATGGAAAATGATATCGTATTTAGAAACAGAGATGCAGACAAGGTTGAGACTCCAATAATTGACTCAATGGTCATTTCAACCATGATCGGCCCCGATTTAGTGAGAAGCATATTGGTTGATTGTGGAAGTTATGTAAATATAATTTTCAAAAAAGCTTACGATTAGATGAGAAATGAAGCCAAGGACTTGAAACCGTCTAATGCCTGCATTCATGGCTTTAACAATGCTACAGTTATTGATTATGTTTAATTACCTTGAAATTAGGAGAAGGTAACCGCCAGAGAGTGCAGATTCTGCCTTTTGTTATTTTGGATGCTGACTCTCCATACAGCGCTTTTCTAAGCCGACAGAATCTAAACGAGTTTCGAGCAGCTCTTACCCTATGGTGTTTAACTTTGAAGTTCCTGATAGATAATGTTGTTGAAGTTATTTATGGTGATTAAGCAACTAGATATGCCTATTATGTAGCTGAGTTAAGGGATGCTCAACGGAAGGAGAAAGGTAAGGGTATGGAAAAGTTAGTCTGTATCCAAACCATTGAAGATTAACAACTAGCACCTAAGCCTTGGTTCAGACACCATAGTTGGCTCTATAGCGATATAGATCTAAGAGATGATGAGGAGAAGCCCCATGGCTACACCAGTTGAGCTAATGATTGACATTACAGCTAGCCACGATGACCCATTATGGGTCCTAAAGATCGGATCATAGCTCAGCCTCCCAATGATGAAAGAATTTTCTAGAGTTCTTCTAGCAAATCTCGACATGTTTTCTTGGACTCACTGTGACATGTGTGAGATCTCGGTTGCCATTGTGTGCCATGCATTGAATACCAACCCAAGGCATGTCCCGGTGAAACAAAAAAGGCGTGGCATGGATCCAAAAAGATCTACTGCTCTTAAAGAGGAGGTGGATAGGCTTAAATACAACGAGTTTATTTGCAACACCCTCTTCCCTAAATGGGTATCTAATTCTGTACTTGTGAGAAAGATAAATTGGAAATGCCGACATACATTAATTACTCGGACTTGAACAAGGCATGTAAGAAGGACAGCTTTCCCCTTCTAAGGGTCGACCAGTTGTAGACTCGATAGCGAGACATGAATAGCTATCTTTTATGGATGCGTACTCAGGATATAACCCAATCCTGATGCACATTCCCAATCAAAAGCAATCCGGTTTCATTATCGATGTTAGATTATATTGCTATATGGCGATGTCATTTGGGTTATGCAGGAGCGACCTACCAATGCCAAGATAACAAAATGCTTAAAGTTCATATCGGAAAAACGATGGTGGTATATGTAAATGATATGATTATGAAGTAATGAAGGTGTAGTGACCACATTAGACACGTGGTAGAAATGTTCGACACCCTCCGGCATTATAAAATGAAGATTAATCCTCTGAAATGTTCCTCTAGCGTTGCATCAGGAAATGGGTTTCATTGTTAATGCCTGCGGAGTCAAAGTTAATCTCTAGATGATCTAAGTTATTTTCAATATCCAAGAACCAAAGACTATCAAACAAGTATAGAGCTTGAATGGGAAGTTCTCCGCCCTAAGCCGATTCATTTCCAGAGCTACCGATAAATGCATTCCTTTCTTTGACTTGATTAGAAGAGGAAAAAAGAATTTCGAATGGACAAGGGATTGTAAAGATGCATTCCAGGCTTTGGCGAACCACTTAGAGAGGCCTCCCATCTTGTCAAAGCAAGTGGATCATGAAGATTTATATATCTACTTAGCCGTGCCGGTAAACGCTATAAGTGTCGCGTTGTTCCACAAAGAGAAACGAATCCAGAAACATGTCTATTACGTTAGCAAGCATTTGACAGGAGCTGAAAGGAACGATCCGAATATAGAGAAATTTTCATACTATTTGTTGATTGCATCATGAAAGGTTTGCTCTTACTTCAAGTCACACACCTTATCAATGTTTACACCGATAAGCCGTTACGACAAGTCTTGCAGCGACCTGAGAGGTCTAGAAGGTTACTCAAGTGTAATATCGAGCTTAGCAAATTCGACATCGCTTATCTTCCTTGTAGGACTATCCAGGGTCAAGCGTTGATAGATTTTATGGTAGAATTTACTACATATGATGATTTCCCAAAGAGTAGTGAAACCCCTACAATACGGTGCAAGTTGTATACAGATGAAGCATCCAATGATCATTATTCTAGAGCTAGAATATTACTCGTAACTCCTGAGATCGGTTAATTTTCTATGCTTTAATGTTGATTTACCTATAATAAACAACGAAGCTGAGTATAAGCTTTGATTGCTGGACTTAAAACTCGCCAATTGGGAATAAAGTCTCTTGAAATCCTTTACGTCTCACAGTTGGTAGTATACAGAGTTAGGGGAGATTACTAAGCTAAAGGACAACAGCTTTCTCTGTACCTTACTCAAGTCCAAGAATTGTTAATCGACTTTAAGTACTATGATATTACACACATTCCTTGGGATCAAAACAAAGAGGTTAATTCATTGGCAAAGCTGGCTAGCACCGGGGATGCATAACAGATAGGCTTGGTTCCAGTCAAAGTATTAAATGCTCCGAGCATAAACCTGATGGAAATCGATCGGGTATTAGGGACAAAGTCTAAGAAGGAGTCACAGATGACTCCGATAAAAGACTATTTTCTACGGAGAGTTCTTTCCGAATAAAGGAATGAAAAGCGACAAGTCCTTTATAAAGCTTCACGACATATCATATAGGAAGGAATTATGTACTGAAAGGGTTTCTCCATTTCCCTACTCCGGTCTATCGCTCACGATGAAATAAAATGAGTCGTAATGGAAGTTCATGAAGGAGAATATGGAAATCGCATGGAAGGGCAAACTCTAGCAAAGAAAATACTTCGTTATGGTATTATTGGCCTACCATCAATCGAAATGCTGCTGATTATGTAAGGTGATGCAAGAAGTGCCAGATATTTGCAAAATTTCCAAGAGCTCACCAACAAAAACTACACAAATGGTCATCCCAAGGTCGTTTTCCTTGTGGAGTATAAATATTATCGGTTCTTTATCGATCTCTAAAGGTGGTGCGAAGTACGCCATCATCGTAGTTGATTACTTCATCAAACGGGCTGAAGCAAAATTGTTAACTGCAGTCAAAACAAAGAAAGTAATCAACTTCATTGTTTGGAACATATGATGTCATTTCGATCTTCCATAAATTATTGTAATAGATAATGGGAATCAATCCGACGGTGCTGAATTTAAAGGTTTCTTCCATCGACATCATATTGAAAAGAGATTGCAGCAGTCGCTCACCCTCAAGCCAATGGAAACGTTAAAGCTGTGAACAAAATTATAAAGTCCATTCTGAAGAAGCGTTCGAAGAAGGCCAGAGGCAAGTGGGTAGATGAACTCTCGATAGACCTATAGGGTTATAGGACCACCCACAAATTTAGAGTGGCGATACTCCATTCGTCCTTTCTTACAGTTCTGAAGTCATTATACCTATTGAGTTTGAACTTCTCATCGAGTGAAGTACTATGATCCAAGAATGAATAAAGATCTCCTCTTGGAATCTTTAGATTTTATAGATGAGAAGCATGAAGAAGCTAATTTGAGGGCAGTTGCGCATTAACAGCAAGTAGTCCGATACTACAACACCAAAGTCCAACTTAGAACCTTTGAAATCGGCGATCTCGTCTTAAAACAGGTTTTTCCTTCCCCATCGCATACGAATCCTACTTGGAAAGGACCATACATAATTGAACAAAGGCTTGGAGAGGGAACTTTTAAACTGGCGACTGTTGATAGCATCGCATTCCCAAGGGCGTGGAATAGCAAGCATTTACGATGCTATTTCATGTAGTTTATTTCTTTTCATTCAATTATATTTAATTTCAGGATTTGACTTTTAAAGACATGTAATATGACAAATTATTCCATTTGGCAAATAAAGTTTAGAATTTCCTTCATGTCTATGTTTGCTGTAGCAGTACATATTAGTCACGATATTGGACTAACTAGTTTATACATGTACAAGCAGGTTCCTAGAGTTTGGAGCAAGCCAGGTATATAAGTTCATGATTGAACTAAGTGAACCGAGAATGGTCTGACCTTTTATTTAACAATTCACATTCACAACATGATGGACAAAATGCCCAATGAGGGATGGATAATACTCGACCATCCAATAACCAAATTAATCCCATTAAGCGATGGGATATTCACGAATCAAAAGCAATCATGAGATGACTGATCAGTCGTTAACGTTGGAGTAAAAATAACATATTAAGGAAAAAAAATTAACCAATAAAGGAAAGTATGACCGATTATTTTTGAAATAACTCTAAGTCCGTAGAGCATGGATTGGAGTATAAACACAAGCCGGGTGCGATTTGACCACTCACCAACTAAATATAATCCTCAGAGTGCGGGTATGAGTATAAACAAATAAATAAGTGCAGTTCAACCATTCACTATTCCTTCTGTCGATTTCAAGCTAGAGTTCATGGAATAGTGAATGATTGAACTGCACTTATCTATTTGTTTATACTAATACCCGCACTCTGTGGATTATAGTCAGTTGGTGAGTGTGTTTAGGGGTGCCGATGATCCAACATCATTAGATTCAGATCTTCAGCTTTATCAACATCTAGTGCTTCGATAACTTGAGCATCAGACCGTGGAGCATCGGTTGCCATCAAAATCTCAACCGATGTCGATTGTTGCACCATGGTGGCACCACTTTTTGAAGTTTGGCTAGGACCTGGAAGACCTACGGATATATGGAAACAAGAAGATAAGTCCATAACCATTGGGCATAGAGAACGAAACCTTTTGTAAAGTGAAGAGTAAAGCATAATACATACGTCTGGCGGACTCTCAGTTGTCATCGGAGTAATTCCTTCCAAAGTAAGGGTCAATACTTTAGATTGATCGGTGGGTTTGTCTGGACTGATGCTTAGATCCTGCCCCGGGCCAAAAAGATAATGTTTTGGCAGCTTGAAAAGTAGAGGGGACCTCGGGATCATACTCCAAAGACTCAGCGTTTTTTCCCTTTTGTCGGAGGGTGCTAGAATGTCAAAATATCAGAGTCTCGTGGCAACAAGGTCTATGGGTTCATCTCAACGACGGATCTCCCACACTAATTTCTCTTCGTCCAAATCAGCCAAGGGTTTTCTTTTTCATTTCAATAATATATTCACATGCCTCGAAAAGCAACTCATGATAACCCTTACCAAGAAAGTTCAAATCACGATAGAGAAGGACTTTAGCATTGTATTCAATGATCAAGGGATCAAACATGTCCTTGATTTCATTTCGACCGGCTTCCTTAGCATCCTCTACCTGTCCTCGAGTTGTTCACTTATCTCATTGCGGCCCGCTTCCTTCGCCTCTTCTTTGGGGACTTCAGTTTGAGCAAGTTGCTCACCAAGTTTAGTCTTCAAAGTCCAGGTCTCAACAGCTTCTTCATAATATTTTTGACATTCTTCTTAAGCTTAGATTTTCTCTTCCCACTCCTTCTTAAGGAGGTCTTCAAGCTCCTGAGCCCGGTGGGTCAAAATCATTTTTACCTTTTGCAGAGTATCTTTTTTGATGGCAGGTACACTGCTGTGGTCTAGAGTAGCATCAAGTTCCTTTTTGTACGCAACCTCTAGACGACTTGCCGCCTCAGACGTTTCCTTGGAACTATTTTATGCCTTAGTCAGTTTTACCGTCAAGTCCGAGATCTCAGTGTCTTGGTGTTTGATTATGCCTTTTTCATGGATCACCGCTAGCTTTAGGTGATCGATTTCATGTTGTCACTCTATAGACACCTTGAAGACCTTCTCTGCTAAGTGCTAGAATGATTCATGTTAAACAAAAATGTCATTAACGCATGCATGAAAACTTGCCTTAACGTTCCCTGGGATTGTATGAATGGAGGGGAAGAACTTAAGCCCCATCAAAACAATAAATCTTCAGGAAAATGACCTTAAGTTTAGCCAATTTCTTCTGTTGTAGAAGCTTTAGGAGCCGCGGTCGATAAAGATGGATCAGAAGCAACGATTGGACGTTTGCTTCACCTGCGGTCGCGGGACTGCTTGGAGCTGGAGGAACTAGAATACTGCTCAGGCGGAATGGCAACTAGGGTACTGTGGAAAGAGGTCTGATCGCTACTGTACGTAGGAAGAATATGTTGAGCTTCCTAGTGGTACAACTGAGACTGGGACTTATGCTTAGAAAAGGAAGATTACCTCGAGCGACGACTTCTTTCTCGGCCATTATCCCTCTCTCTACGCCTATCGATTTTAAATCGCATTTGGATCCATATTGCATCTAGGAGCTCCTTAAGCGATCAAAATCTTGGGATTGAGACATCATGCCTGCAAAAAAATACAAAAGTATAAGTGACCATTGCATAAAAGCTAGGTGGAAATCATGTGATGAAGTGCACATGATTGTGACTGCCTATTGTTCTACCAGTTGCTGCAGCCTTGTCCATATGATTTTTCTCTCCTTTTCTTATAGAAAGAATGTCATCACCACTTCTGATGGAGAATTAAGCCCATTAATGTTGATGTTAGTAACGTCATAAGTCATAATGTCTTCAAAGATTTGGAGATTAGAAAACACTTTCATCAAACTTTCTAAATGTTGGGAAGTTGACTCTTTATCGACGGAAGCGATAACAATCTCTAGATCTTCTCTTGCAGAGCTTGTACATAAGTTTATTTCTTCTCTTAGCTGGCATGTGAGGTTTCCTACCTTGTGCTGGTTCGACATAGGTGCCTTGTCGGGTTTTCATCAGCGTCGCCAGACCCGTTGGTCTGGGCACCCTTAATTTTGTCTTCTTCGGCATCATTTTGAGTCCCTTCAACTAGGAGAATGATAGGGTTATTGATATTCTCTTCTTTTTCTATAACATTTCTTGGTAGTGTAGCACTTCCTGGAAGCCTGACACTATGACCTTCTTCCACTAGCCCGAATAGAGATAACCACTTGTCGGTTACGAGGACTCTATGTCCCTATTTTCGACCGGAGTAGCCCGAATTGCAGAAATTTTTCTTGAAAACTATCATCCTCTAGGCATGGCCGGACACCTGTAGATATTCAGAATGTTAGTTGATTCATAATATGACATGGATCAAGGAATTTGAGAATAAAGAAAAGATGAAACTTACGTCCTTCCAACCACCGCCTTGCAAAGCCAAGCTGTCATCAAACGTAGAACCATTCATGTTTAAAAAGGATGGTTTTGTTCCAAGCACCTGTGAAGACTTCACAGTTGGGTGAAGGCTCGAGGAAAACATAAGAAGGACTTCCTGACCACTATTTATAGTTTTAAATAAACCTTATGTTCTCAGGAATTGGTGGGAAGAACAGAACGCTCATGAATAATAAGAAATTTCCATGGAGAAAACCATAGTTGTTTGGGGTGAAGCTGAGTGGGGGCTATTTCATGATATTTTAGCATCTCCTGGATGAAAGAATTAAAAGGAGGCACGCATCAAGCCCAACATATGCATTTGTTACATGTTGTGTATTTCTTCGGAGGAAAGTAGGCCCTGTCATTTATCGAAGGAGCCAGGACATCTTTGAATGGAATTCCATGTATAGAACATAGACTGTGAAGGGTAGTCATACCAATTATGGAGGCTTGAGAATCTGTTGGGTTATTTAAGAGTATGGCACTATCTATGGTATCAAGGGCAGTACTTACGTCTTTTGCAGGGAGGATGGGAACATAAGGAAAAAGGTTGACTGACAGGTTAGAAACTTTCATTTATTCAGTTTGATGACCATGGAAAAGTCTACCAAATATGGTTGCAGAACTCGACTCAGCTTCGGGACTATTATGCAGCGAGGCTAGTCCAGAAGACATTGCAGCTAGGCGCTCTGAACGTTTGAAGTCCATATCAACTATAACTCAGTAGATAATCGAGATCATAAAATTTTACATGTCCCCTCGTGGTAAGTGTAAGATAGTGTCGTGCATTGTCATGTAGTGCAAAGATAAGCAACTTAAAATAAGAAACCAAAGTTAAATGAAGAGACTTTGGATTCCGACCAGAGTGACGGCCATCGCTGACCGTCTCAACTGGCAAAAAGATTGATCGATAGTGTAAGCTTTAGGATCGATCATCGGCATATTAAAGTGTGAAATTCGTTATTAAAGTCCATATGTTAAGTTTTAGCTCATGTTCTAAGTCCCTAGGATCTGAATGTTCAATTTCAAATTCGATAGTGAATATGCAAGTCTTGTTGTTCATCATTGTCGCATGTTCAAGTTCATTGAGATGGGACTGGTTTTGACTGTTCAAACAAGTGATTACAGATGGGTTTTCAAGTTCAATTCGAAGACTAGAATTAACCGATCCCTATATGTCGTTCCATATTTGCCGATCCCTATCCCAAAGCAGTACAACCAATCCCTTTCTTCATATAAAAGATGCTGATCCTTTTCCTTCAACCAATTTGCTGATCCCACCATGCTAGCATATTCCACCGATCTCTCTACTTCACTCTTTTCAACTTTCCACCAAACTTCCACGACTGTTCCCTTCCCTTTGCCATTCCAACTGATTCTTCCTTTATCCAATAATACTACCGATCCCTTTCCTTCTACATTCTTGCGCTATCCTTCAAATTTTTAGACCAACCCCTATGTTATCTGCTCGTTTCTTCTTCCTTCTTCATCATGCTACCGGACCCTACTCCGTTCCAATCTCTTCTTCCCCAAACAGCCTATGCCATCAATTATCCACCACATCTCACATCAAACTATTGCCGATGAAGTGGAATCCGTCGCCTCATCATATAATCAAAAACAAAAAAAATTGAGTAGCTTACCTAAATATATCAAAGACGAGCCGAGAGAGAAGAAAGATTGGATTATGGTTCGAATGGAAGGTGAAATGATAATCTAAAGCTAAATAGGAAGGCAGTTTTATTGATAAAGGCAATGTTTGAGTGGTATGGAGGGATCGATTTTTTTTCAAGGCAAAGGAGGGATAAGTCATGGGGAGATAAATGGGGAGGAGATGAATAAGCGAAGGATAAGGAGAAGGAACATTAGCTTATATATGGGAAAAAGCGGTCGGCTTATGTCTACAAGGTCAATGCAAGATAGGGAATGATTATTAAAAAGACACTGATCTCTATTGGCATGCATAAAAAAAGAGAAGCGGAAAATAGAAAGAGAGGAGGGACCGACTGAACGTATGTCGATCCCTACAAATGATCCTAAAAAAAGAATAAGAATAAAAGAAGAGGGATTGGCATGAGCATGTATGCAAACAAACATAGGCATGAAAATTATCCAAATAATCTATGTTCAAAATGCAATGAATTTTCATCTTACTCAATTAAAAGTGGCGACAACCAGTGAGCATATGAATGCGTCCGAGAGCCCACGATAAGAATGTGCACCAAAGCACGCACGTGTATGGTGTAAAAGTTTGATTTTTAAAATCGACATAAATTGAAATCAAACCTGAAACCTTCAAGTTCGAGGTTGGATAAGATAACCAAGCTTATTAGTCTGATGGAACCGGACTTATATATCAAATAACGGAATATAACCCTAGATTTATACTATTGGAGATCGACCAGGCATCACGACGAACAAAGAGAGATACAACCCTTTGGGATATTAATTTGACATCGACTATTCATAAAACTGGACGGGTTTCCTTCCAATGGAATTAACTTTCTTTGGTTCAAAGCACATCATGTTCAGCACAAGACGTACTTTGGGGGGAAAGCCTTATCCGGCATTTTGATCTGGTTATATTGAACTGACTGCACATGTTAGAATCGATTGCTATCAAAGCCAATGAATACAGAGTGACGATTGTGTGGCCCAGAAGCCACGTGCGGATGATAACACAAAGTGAAGGTTGAATTAAGTTAATAGTTGTGTAAGATAAAATGTTTAAAGTATGAAATATGGTTCAACATATAGGAGGGATCGATATAAATTGACTTCCATGACAGGGATCGGTATGCTTTAGGGAATAAAGAGCATTTCAATAGAAAGCAATCAATATATCAAGATCTGCAAGTTCAATGCATGTGAAATGTTGTAAGCAAGATATGGGGACCCTAAGGAGTCCATCCTAAGGATCTCACCTCAAAAAGATATAGTTGGAGGGATTGACACTCTTCCCTTTGTAGGGATCGGTAGGAATAAAGAAGCAATCCATGTTGAAGCAAAGATCAAGCAATAACTCAAGTTCTACAGATCCAATTGGCATGAAATTTGGAGGCTAAGCATATTTTAGCATGAAGAAGCTACCTTAGGGATCGCGTACCAAAAACCAACCAATGTAAGGAACGGTACCGATCCCTCTTCTTTGGGATTTGGGACATGTGATCCCTCTTGTAGGTCCATATGGCTCTAAAGGTCCTTTCTATTGAAATTTCAACAAGATATTTGGCCATCTTCATCTATAAATACAAGTTTGATTGTTCATTTTTAGTACTTGGACGTTGTCGGTTGCTTTGTAATCTTTTGTAACTAAGGATTTTCATCCGATCACTTAGATTATAAAGTGATTAATAAAGAAATTTATTCAAAGTGGATGTAGGCAAACAACGCCGAACCACTATAAATCGTTGTATGTGTGTTATTCTTTTAATTTACTGCTGTTTATTTGTTATTATCCTCTATTTTCATCTTATATTCCTTATTTATTTCTCTTTAAAACTTCTATTGGGTGTTTGTGCCAATTTTTGGTGGAAACATGTTTACCCACAGAATTCGTACACCTCTAGATAAAATGTACGAGAGGCTACTACACGTTACGCCTTTGCTACTCAGGACCGATCCTAATCCTTACTGGATAACGTTGAATATGACCACCATTTTAGTTGATCAACAGCTATAGTGGGTCTTGAAGCATATAAGAAAAGCATACAAGAATATTGACTCTGGATATGGAATTATCATACCCTAATGGGAGCGACCTACATAACTCTGTAGCACATCCCTGCTTTATCTACCGGTTAATGAGGCTAGAGGCTATGTTTACCTTTTAGATAGAAATTTCACTTAGAATGCTAATACTGAATTCTAAGTAGAAATGCAATGTCAACATTCATCTATACAAGTTCGTTTCGGGCCTGAACAAAACCAAAGGCACTACCTTCATTACATCCATTTTGGAAATTGCCTGTGACGACCCTGACTCGGCCTTCGAAAATTGGCACCGAATACGACACTCGTATTCAAATGTCGCAGGTCCAAACGTCGAATCTGGTTCGCCGGAGCTTATAACACCATTAAGTAAAACAACGCAGCGGAAGAAAAAGAATATATCAATATACAACATTGATACAATATCAGATACAATATGATACAACAGATGATACAATGAATATACAATGGATAACAATACACATCAGAGATATGATACAAGATAATAGCAGCGGAAAGAAAAGATAACACAACAGCGGAACAATAACTCCAATAGTCTTTAAGGAAGAAACTCCAGCACCAGTAATCTCCATCTCCAAAGAACCAATCCAGAAATAGCTCGAACTTCTAATAATGATGCACAAAGATAAGCAAGTACAGTCGTGATCCAAAGACTGAACTAGCTCCAGATAATCTACTAGACCTGACTATCTGAAAAAAAACCCAACTCTAGACTGCCCGTGTGGAAAAATAGTGGGCACCCAGAGTTTAGGAAATGAACAATAAACTCCAGGTCAGTCATGGGACTGGTGTGAGCAAACAAAACAGTTTTATCTTTTAAAACAAACAACAAAGCTTTTAAAGTTTAAATCCGCAATGCTTTTGGGAAAATGAAACTACCATAAGGCCTCCCGCCACACACACAATGCAAACGCAGAATTGGAGGAGATTTCTCCTTATCATAGTCAAATATGCTTGATACGAGAAAATTTCTTTGATATTATTACTATAAGTGCAAAGTGTGGAAAACCATTGATGTGCACGTAAATGCGTATATTTTTACAAACATATTTATTCTATTTAAATTAAATAAATGATCATATTGGGTATTTTAACTTGTTTTAACCAAAATTCATATTAATTCCAAATTTTCATATATTCATCTTCATATAGGGGCAAAACGTTCATTTAAGTGCATATATTTCTTTGAGAAAAATTAATTGAAAATTTGTATATATTTTTGTAGGAAATTGATCTCAAATAGAAGTGGTTTCATGAAGATATGCATGCACAAAATTAATACAAAGGAATGAAGATGGAAATAATTCAAAGTGAAGAACATGGAGGACCCCACCTACCCACCTACCTTAATGTACAAATTAAAGGCTAATGCACATGCTTTTGGACTTAATGGTTTCATGTACACTTAATGGGGGATTAAGACATGTTAATGGTTACTTGGCCTCCACACTTCCTAAGGGGCATTTTGGGTATTCCCCAAAAATATGAATTAGGGTTTCATACATATATAAATACCCATATGTTTCATGTAACATGATCTCTTCTCTTAGTCTCTCTTAGGCCTCCTTCTCTTTAGTTTAGATCAAAAATAAAAGAAAGCTCTCTTTCTCTTTTCATGGCTACTTAGCCATTTTTATTTTATGTAATCTTTTTTATTTTATGCAATTTAATACATGCTCTTCCTTTTCATGTTAATTTACTTTCATGTTGTAGTGTAGATCTCTTTTCCTTTATGCAATTAGAATAGTTTTCCATTTCACTTTGCTCTCTTTTCATTTTCTTTTTCTCTTATGTTGCAAGCTACATTTGTTCATATGATAACAAATATGAGAGGCTAAACCCCTTCAATTTAGGGGCAATGAAGCTCTCTAATCATGTAGCTTCAACTTAATTTGGTGTTTATGCTCTCTTTTTGTGCTTAATGAGAATGATTGAAGTGGTTTAATGATGTTGTTTAGCTTTGAATTTGATAGTCTATGTTGTTTATAACAAATAGGCTATGCTTAGTCAAACAAAACACAAATTGCCTCTTCATCTACATATGATTATGGCAAAGAAGTGATTGTTGAAATTAAAATTTGATGGCTTATATTTCTAATTAATAGTTAATAGGCCATGCTTAAAATAGATTTTGCTTTCAACTTTCTTGTCATATTTTATGAGATTTAAAAGTGTATTAGTGGTTGTGTTATAGTTTGATGGTTTATATTGAGCTAATTAATAGCACAAATATACCATACTTATGATAAGCACATCAACTAATTCACTAATAAGAATAAAAGAGAGATCATAACTTCATTTTATTGATTTATGTGATCTAGAGAGTTGAAGTTGCCTCTAAATTGTCTTAACACTCATATTTTTATTAATTTTCTTTTGCTTGTTTTTTCTTCTTTTCTAGTTTAACATTCTCTTCAAGATTGGTTTAATTTGATTGAATAGATTTTTAAAATCATCAATTCCCTGCGGATCGACCCGTATTCGCCGCGTGCTACTTTCGTACACCGTGCGCTTGCGGTAAATTTTATTTCAAAATTCGTTCGACGGTTTTCTAAACCGATAGAATTTTCGTCGACGAATAAGTTTTTGGCGCCGTTGCCGGGGATTTGTTTTGATTTTGATTTTCTATTCTTCGAATTATTTTCTTTTGATTTTTGTGTGTTTGCATTTTAAAAAAATTCAAAAAATAAAATAAAATAAAATTCTAGAGCATTGCATTTCTTTGTTAGAGTGTGCATGAAATTGTAACAGCAAGCATTGCATTTGCTCTGTTTGTTCTTGTTCTACTTTGCAGTTCATAGTTCATATTTTACAAGCTTTGCTTGCTGTTACAATTAGCTCATAGTGCTTTTCAGTTTAGGTAGTTTATTTTCATTTCACTTCATAAAAAAAAAGTGCAAAATCATCTGAAAAAGAAAAAAAATTCATTTCAATTTGCATTTACATCTTTCATTTTTCCAATTTCACTTTGCATTTTCATTTACAATTTCATATTACAACTTCTTCTCTAACCTTAACAGTGCACAGCAGCACTTCACCATTATCACAAACAATCACTGTTGCATCAGTGCTCCATCAACCCACTCCACTTTCTTCCCTGCTACTGCTGCTTCAAGCAAACACAACCATCTTCTTCTGTGACCACTTAAACCACCTTAGTGCACCCATTCATACTGCTCCATCCCCTATAACATCTTTGCTATTCAAACTACTAACCACCAACAGACCAACCCCTTCTCCCACCACACAGCAATCACCATCTGTCTGTTCTTCCCCTGCTCTCCATTGCCACATTACTGACCACCCAGATTTCAGCAACAACGACATAGCACAAAACTCCTCCAATCGGTCACTGCTCCACCACCACAACTTTAACACTACTGCAACCATATAACAAAACTTCACTGATCATCACAGAACTCCTCACTGTATCCACCAAAACACAGCCATCACATCTTCTCACAAACCACAACAACATAACAAATTCCCACTCCAGACCATACTAAAACTGCCACATCACACATTTCCACCAGCATCCCCATAACCTGCCTTCAAAACCCTACATACATAACTGTCATCAACTCAAGCACCATCAACACTCAACTGACATTCCTTCCAACAGCACAGTGCACACAAACAACATAGCCTCCTCCTCAAACTTCACACTCCCCTGAAACAGAGTGCACACATCAACATACAACTCTAACTTTATCTCCTCGCAGACAAACTGACAGCAGTTCCAGCAAGCATCTCCACCACATTACTGCCATACTTGCATCAATTTCTCCTTACATTCAACCACAAAGCACACTTACAAACCAACCAAAGTTCCAGTGCAACTCGCAAACAACACCACTATGCCAACATACATCAACTTCATACCATCACATCCTAACAACAGCCGTGCTAAACTCGCTGATCAACCAAACAGCACTGCTGCAACTTCGTCCTCAGTAAACCAACTGTTCATCAGCCCTAAAATCGCCTGCAACCTCCACTGCCAAGAAAAATCACAGCAACTTCCAATTCAAACAGCGACTCTACTGCCGCCTCCTACAACCGCAACCTCCCATCTCATCTAAACAACCGCCGATAGCATCTCCATAATCGCAATTGAATCACGACTTCTTCCTAAAATCACCAACCCCTCAATCAAATCGAACCATCCTTGACCATCATCGCGACCACAAATCAAACACCCACCGTTGCGACCTATCACCACCTCGAATCCACTTTGAACCAGCCCCAAACCAAGTACCAACATCACCTTAAACCCAATCGAATTGCCGACCAAAGTCGATTTGGGAATTGCTTACGGGGTTGAGCAATTCGAATGTGGGGGCGTTCGATTGGAAATTTAATTTCTATATTTTGTTTTGTTTCGAATTGTGAATTTTGAAATCAATTTGGCTGTGAAGCAGCATTTTGTGCATTGTTTTAGTAATTAGTTTGTGGGCCGGGCCCAAAATCTCTACAAGATTTGTGCTAAATCTTTCCTTTTTTTTTCCAATTTTTTTTTCTTTTGTTTTGAATTTGTTTTGATTTATTTCCATCCCCAAAAAAAAAAGAGTTTCAAATTGTTTGATTTTCAATTTGTGTTGTTTGGTTTGTTTTCATTTGTTTTACTTTAGTTTTTCTTTGACATATATATATATATATATCAAAATTTTTTTTTTTTTTAATTTTTAAGTAAAACGTCACTTTTAAGTTTCCTTTTCAAAGCAAAAAAAAAAACTTATATAAATCTTGTCTTATTTCAGGTTGCCAAAGCAGAGTTGTAGAAGAAGCAGAAGTGCTTGCTAAAATAATTTGCTTGTTTTGCTGAGCTTGCCAAAAATAACTGCTTGCTTATTTATATTTTTTTATTTGTCTTGCATTGTATATATCTATTATTTTTGTTTGTCTTGCATTTTTGTTTACTTGCATTTGAAAAAAAACCAAAAAAACCAAAAAAATAATAATTCATTCGTAGTTACATTGTTAATACACGTTTAATTTTTGTTCTGCATTTCATCTTAGATTTTGATTGATAATAACGGTTAGACATCGATAACACTTAATTGTATATTGACAAGTTGTCTTCTTTGAACAATTTAATTTCTTGGTGTCTAGGCTACGACAGAGTAATAACTATTTATAAATATTGCGGTGATTCGTAAATATTATAGTGGTTGTTCCTCTGAAGGTACTTAAACCTTCGGCTGCATTGCTACGGTGATTCGTGGTGCACCGATAACCCCTGTCCGTTACCTGGCTAAGAACTATCTTGTTTATCTAAGACAATTTGTGATTATACAATTTTGTATTAACTTAGGATAAATCATTTGTAATTAAAACCTTGCATTCATTTAGTTGCATTAGTTCATGCATATTTAAGAAAAAAAAACACAAATTTTTTTTTCAAAAATCCAAAACTAAAAAGAAAATTGTAAATATTCCTTTTATTTTTCTTTGAAATTTTTAAATCCTTTCCTTTGAAATTTCAAAAATCAAAAAAATTTAGAAAAATAAAAATCCAAAAAAATATATAAAACTTTTTTTTTTTTAAAAAAGCCAAAAAAAATTTTGAAAATCCAAAAACAAAACAAAAATCAATTTCCCTTTTGAAAAATAAATTCCATTTGTAAATATTTTTCTTTTACAAAAAAAAACACAAAAACATTCTTGAGAATGTCCGAGTTTCCCCACATACACGAATTTTACAACAGTTGTGAAAATCAATATAATCCATATAATTTCACTTCAAATTCTTATGGATATTTCAACAACAACTATTGTTTAAACGATTCGAATTTTGAACCTCAAAATTTTCAAAATGATGACCAACCTTCAAATCTTGAAAATAGCATTTCATCTTTACTTGAAATCGCTACACAACAAAATCAAATGATAAATGAGTTGTGTAATTCATATTTGTGCGATAACTCGAATCAAAGTTTTCAAAATAATCAAAATTTGGATTCACTTGAAAATTCAAACGATTTCGAGTATAACCCATGCCAATTCAATTTTGAACTCCAAAATGAGTTTCAAAATCAAATTGAAAATGTGAACCAATTTGTAAATAAATTTGGCAATGGGAATAATCTCGACCATGATACAATTGAAAACTTTGATTATCAACGAATTCAAAGTGAAAAATTTCAAATTAGTAATCATGAATTTGATTTTGTTGAACAAACGGAAAGAGATAACGGGGATTTATTATTTGAAAATACAAAACTTGTCGTGAAAATCATAATCAAATCTCAACTTGCGAAGAATCAAATAATAATCTACCGTTTGTCGAAATTGACAATTCTTGTTCTCAACAAGTCCAAATTGAAAATTTTCAAGTTAATAATTACAAATTTGACTTTGTTGAGCAAATGAATGACATGTACAATGATCACATGGATTTGGTGTTCGAAACATATTTGAATCAACGTGATAAACATACTCAAATTCCAACATGTGACAAGACAAGTGATAATCCACCTTTTACCCAAATCGATGATTTTCAAATAACAACTTTCGAAATTGAAAACGAAAATCTTAACGAAGTTGTTGAAAACATGGTAATTGAGTTGGATTTCAATTCTTTTGAAGGTATGGAACCAAATTTAAAATTCGATCTTCCTTTTCTCTGTTTCGAAAATTTGAATACAACAACTTTGGATTTTGAACTTGAGATATGTAATAAAGTTGTTGATAATCCAACAAAGGAAGACGAATTTAATGAACACGAATTTTTTGGACTTTTGGATGACGAGTTGTTAAATTCCGACGAGGAAGATGAAAATCACCATCTTGATTTTGAAATCAATAACTCTGAAAGTGTTTTCAATAATAAACTTGAATTTCAATTTGGTGAAAATAAATGTGAATTTCAACCAATTGTTTTATCAACCCCAAAAATCATTGAAAACAAAACAACTCGTTCAATTTTTAATAAAACAAAATTTGTTTTTCCAAATCCACATTCAACTTCGAAATCTTTTATGATTTGGTTTTTCGTGCTTAAACTGTGTCTCACACATTTGACGAGACAAATGAATCGGTCTTTAGAAGACCGCTTCATTTACTTTTTGACTGTATACTTTCTCATCTCTTGTAAATAATAATCTTTCATGTAAATATAGGAATTTCATTTTATTTTTCTCCTTCCACTTGGGTTGACTGTGGGGACACAGTCAAAATCAAGTGTGGGGGGAGACTCATCTTCTTCTTGATTTTTTTAGGATTAATTTTACATTTTTCTTCCAAAAACTCCAAAAAAAAAAATCAAAAACAAAAGAAGATTTTTTTTAGCATTTTGATTTATTTTTAAAAGAAACACTATAAGATAAATATATGGTTTTGGTTTATTAAATTGAAATTTTTGAAAATTTATTTGTCTTAACAAAAATAAAAATGAAGTTTGATTACAAATAAAAATGGTTTAACTAGTATATAGGAAGAATCATAAGTGTTAATTATGAAATACATCCTAATTGAAAATCTTTGTTTTAAAAAGTGGTTGATTTAAAGTAAAGGATATAACACTTTTTTTTGTCTTCTAAGTTAAATGGTGCTAATATGATTTTGCAAAGCTCTCTCTCTCTCTCTCTTATAAAAAAATATAAAAAAAAATAAAAAAATTATAACATCCAAAGTATTCACTCTCATTTAAAAGTCCTCACGGTTATGCATGGGTGAATTACTTGGAATCTTTGATTATGTGTTTTCATACTCATTTAAAAGTCCTCACGGTTATGCATTTATGGAACACATAAAAAAAAGAATAGACTTAATAAAAATCACCTACGGTCGATAGGTGTATACATGAAAGTGTGTGCACTCGCCATGCTCTGTACTCCCCTCACATAAGCCCGAAAGGCAGTGCATGGGTGGTATATCCGGCCTCAGTTTATCTGAGCTAGGTGTGTAATTTTTCTTGCTAATAATGAGAGAGCAAGCAATTGAAATCCTAGCACTATTTTTACTAAGTTGATTTGATTTGTTATTGAAAAGAAATAAAAATACCACTTTGATAAACTTTGATAATCAACTAAGGATCCATTTTAGAATTACACTTTGTTATCTACCGAAACAACAAGTTAAACGATAGTCTATTTGTTATGATAACTTGATTTTTGTTGGAAATTTTGACCAGTAAATGACATAAATTTTCAAGAGAATAACCAAAACCTATATTTAACTTATTCCCGTCAATTTAAAAATAAATCCTTCATTTGTAAATATTTTCAAAAATTTGCATTCATCTCTTTGTAAATAAATCTTGTATTTTGTAAATATTTTCATCCCGCACTTGGATTTTGAGGGTAGTATCCGCTGAAAACCCTCACGAGACAACACTCGTCCTACTGGGGACACCCAGAGGTTTAACGGCTTGTTGCATACGCTCAATGCAATCGTGCTTCCTACGAAAACGGATTTATCTTAGTTTTTCTTTATTCGAGGACGAATAAAAAGATAAGTGTGGGGGTATTTGATGTGCACGTAAATGTGTATATTTTTACCAACATATTTATTCTATTTAAATTAAATAAATGATCATATTGGGTATTTTCACTTGTTTTAACCAAAATTCATATTAATTCCAAATTTTCATATATTCATCTTCATATAGGGGCAAAACGTTCATTTAAGTGCATATATTTCTTTGAGAAAAATTAATTGAAAATTTGTATATATTTTTGTAGGAAATTGATCTCAAATAGAAGTGGTTTCATGAAGATATGCATGCACAAAATTAATACAAAGGAATGAAGATGGAAATAATTCAAAGTGAAGAACATGGAGGACCCCACCTACCCACCTACCTTAATGTACAAATTAAAGGCTAATGCACATGCTTTTGGACTTAATGGTTTCATGTACACTTAATGGGGGATTAAGACATGTTAATGGTTACTTGGCCTCCACACTTCCTAAGGGGCATTTTGGGTATTCCCCAAAAATATGAATTAGGGTTTCATACATATATAAATACCCATATGTTTCATGTAACATGATCTCTTCTCTTAGTCTCTCTTAGGCCTCCTTCTCTTTAGTTTAGATCAAAAATAAAAGAAAGCTCTCTTTCTCTTTTCATGGCTACTTAGCCATTTTTATTTTATGTAATCTTTTTTATTTTATGCAATTTAATACATGCTCTTCCTTTTCATGTTAATTTACTTTCATGTTGCAGTGTAGATCTCTTTTCCTTTAAGCAATTAGAATAGTTTTCCATTTCACTTTGCTCTCTTTTCATTTTCTTTTTCTCTTATGTTGCAAGCTACATTTGTTCATATGATAACAAATATGAGAGGCTAAACCCCTTCAATTTAGGGGCAATGAAGCTCTCTAATCGTGTAGCTTCAACTTAATTTGATGTTTATGCTCTCTTTTTGTGCTTAATGAGAATGATTGAAGTGGTTTAATGATGTTGTTTAGCTTTGAATTTGATAGTCTATGTTGTTTATAACAAATAGGCTATGCTTAGTCAAACAAAACACAAATTGCCTCTTCATCTACATATGATTATGGCAAAGAAGTGATTGTTGAAATTAAAATTTGATGGCTTATATTTCTAATTAATAGTTAATAGGCCATGCTTAAAATAGATTTTGCTTTCAACTTTCTTGTCATATTTTATGAGATTTAAAAGTGTATTAGTGGTTGTGTTATAGTTTGATGGTTTATATTGAGCTAATTAATAGCACAAATATACCATACTTATGATAAGCACATCAACTAATTCACTAATAAGAATAAAAGAGAGATCATAACTTCATTTTATTGATTTATGTGATCTAGAGAGTGGAAGTTGCCTCTAAATTGTCTTAACACTCATATTTTTATTAATTTTCTTTTGCTTGTTTTTTCTTCTTTTCTAGTTTAACATTCTCTTCAAGGTTGGTTTAATTTGATTGAATAGATTTTTAAAATCATCAATTCCCTGCGGATCGACCCGTATTCGCCGCGTGCTACTTTCGTACACCGTGCGCTTGCGGTAAATTTTATTTCAAAATTCGTTCGACGGTTTTCTAAACCGATAGAATTTTCGTCGACGAACAACCATTTCGAAAGTATAATATAAATCCTAGCAGCATAGACATTCCGAACTATGCCTACTATAGCTACCATCTAAACAGTGGTGACCACCATAAGTAAATGGCAGGTTCTACAACTAAAACCATACAAGGGACGTATTGGATGGATGGATTTCCAACAAATGGTTAGGCTAAGGAACTTCCTACTGCCACATGGGATCTCCTCTGGCGGGACGTCCCGAGAACCTTACCGGATCTCTGCCAACACAAGGTCGGGTTACCTCTGTAACTAGGTAACTACTACTCGAGCATGCCATCCCCCGGTCCTTTGGGACCTTTATCCGAGGCGCCTCAAAACCACAAAGTAATAGATCTGCAATATCCACATGAGTAAGTATCTGGGCTCCATACCATGATATCACCTTTACCAGAAGGGAATGACACACCCTAAAGGGCGCGACCCTCATAACCTTGCCGCATCTTTCCTGTTTTGACCATTTCCGGGGTGTGAGGTCCTGATGCAGTCTCGTCCACAAAGCTACGCTTTATACAAAAGCCATGCTTTGATCACAAATGATCAACAAATGATCAACAACACACAGCAGCACTTAGCATGCCACACGACCAAATTGGGAATATATCACTGATAAATATCAACTACATAACCTCTGAGCTCGTACGTCTCAAAGAAGGGTGTTAAGCTAAGAGAATAAATCCTCCGCCACCAAGCAGAAATGTATTTGATAGAGATCGGTTTAATATCTCAAAGTGTAATGTCGGACATACAACCATACAAGTCTGTTCCGGGTTCGAACAGAATCGAAGGCACTTCCGAAGAAGCCCTTGCAAATCCGGGTATCCACAATCCCGATCGGACTTCCCATCACTAAGAGAAAACTCTATACCGGAGCAACTCAGTGCAGAGTCAATCGATAAGTTATCCTATCGTTCTCGAAGACACCCGGTCTTCAACACCGGTCTTCAAATGCAATCCATAACGTCGTATCGCTATTCGGAATGGGTTATATGACACAAAGGTCCTCTCCCGGCTAAACCGAATAGCGAGCGCAATATTTAAAAACATATGGATATGGGATTTCAGTTAAGTCACAACTTAAAAATCCAAAGTTTTTCTTTTAAATGGTTAAACAAATTACCATTTTAAATCTTTAAATAAAAAGATTCTTTTCACAAAGTTCACCTAGTTTCATAAAGATCCATCCATAGATTTCAAACAATTTCCATTTCAATTGGATTTATTCCTTAAATCTTTAAACTAAAGATTTAATTTATAGCTTTCAAAACACGTTTCCAAAGATTTATCTATAACTTGGAAAACTATTTTCAATTTAGACTTGAAATCCTTCTAACACAAATTGGACGTTCATTTCTTATGTGAAAGCTATTATTATTTGAAAAACAAACAGTTTTCCGTTTCAGAAAAATTCAATTTATACAAGTTGAATTCTTGGGTTAAATTTGAATTCCGAAACATCACTTTTAAAATGGTTTAGAAACCCATACAAACCCATTTATAGGTTGAATAACCTTTTTAAACCTTAGTTTCCAAGCCATAGAATTCAATCCAAAATATTGAATTCAAATTTAAATCAAATTATTTAAATTTCAAAACTAAATCAAGTGATTCAAAATAACTTTTATTCTTGAAAATTCATTTTCAAAGTTCCAATTCTAATTCCAAAACTATTTTGGATTCAAAAATTCAATTTTAAAACAATTTCAAAGATCTGTGACTTAACCCATTTCCACGTGCAATCCATATTTGTGTGTGTATAGTGTGGTCCAGGGTTCAACACAATAGCGCACAACATCATCATCACATATTCAATCATATCGATAAGCGGTATATCCCATAACGCTTATCTTTATTCACAGATTCATAGATAAGATGAATTTATCAATCACAAAGATTCACCATTACGATTCGATGTGGGTTTCGGATAACCAACTGGAATCTGACTCCCTGTCGCATCGAAGTTTAAATGCCGTTTTACGGGAAAAAAGGGTTTCACATGTATATAGGAACAAATCACAAGTCACAATCAGCACAAAGCAATCATGGTATCACAAACAGAAATGTCAAACCAGTACAGAACATTGGATGGTAGTTAATCATCTTCAATTAGGGTGATATGATTAAGTGAATTAACCACACAATTATTTTATTAACTTTAAATCAATGATTAATTATTCTTAACTATAAATTGATTCAATCTTAATTAACTTTATCAATTAATTATTCTTAATTTATTTGTCTTAATTCATAATTTCTTAATCATTAATTAATCAACTTTTAATTATAAGGTAATTACACTTTTCAATTGTTTAAATCATTATTTCATCATTATAAAGAGATTTGTTTTTGAGTTAAAATTTGAATATTTGATTTATCCCTCAAATAATTTATCAAGTCGAATTTTTAAATAATTTTTTTAAAAAAATCTAAGTTTTAAAATACTTCATTTATTTCAGACAATTATTTGAAGAAAAACAAAATTTAAAATCATGTTTCAAATTTTCAAAAACTTGAATCTTTGCTGTTTTTAAGCTTGACCCGAGGCCTGCTTCGGGTTGACCCTGAGACAAACACCCCGTAACTTCGGGTTTTCCACCAGAGTGACCCATGTTGCCAAAAAATTTCGAATTTTGCTTAAGGTTTAAAAACGACACGACAAACGCTAAAACTACCCGAGTGTAACTTCGAGTTTTCCTTCCATTTCCACGTGCTGTGCTTCGAGTTACGTCTCGTCCTCCCCAACGCCATCATGGTGATACACCACCAACCACGTGCACATGCACGGCTATCTTCGCCGCCATTGGACGGTGCTGCGGCCACCCACATGTCAACGTCCACCCCCGAATACACTACGAACACCCAGATTTCCAATTAATTTCGAAACCACCAATCGAACAACCGGACCCAAAAACATCAGCCACGCCAAATCGTATTCGCCTCGCACCGCCTCCCCAGGCCACTATCGGCCACCAAATTTTTCCTCCAGCATCCACGTCGTGCGACGCATCCATTTGACCCCCTGACACGCATCGCGATCACTCGTGGGTGGTGCGGCAACGTCATTTCGACCGTGAGCAGAAAATGGGTTTTAAGCCCTAGTTACTCTTGAATCCAAGATTTAAGAATCTATAATTTAATCTAATATTTTTCTGGAAATCATGAACCCTCAATCCATCTACGACAGCGAATTCGAGGCCAATAACTTCTTCGACCATCAGATTTTGCCAAAACTTATTTTCCGATCAACTCCCAATTTCCTGAGCAATATGCAATGAAAAAATTTTATTTTTGTTTCTAAAATCATTAATTTCGTTGGTGATTCAAATGGTGTTACTGAAATTCAATTCCATGAGGTTCGAATGCTCATCTATTTTGAGTTGTGACTGTATTTGCATCTCCCAGTGAAGATAAAACCTGTTTTTATTTATTTCTGAAGCATGGTGCAAGTTCAAACCCTACTTCAACTTATTACAATTCATTTCAGAGGGAATAAGCAAGAGGAAGATTGATTGGATTTTAATATGTTTTATTCTTGCAAAAAGAAGGCTGTATGAAATTTGAGTTTCACAGTTTCCAGAAAAAAAAACTATATAAACTTGCTTCATTTGTTACTGCAATGTTATGCAAATTTAAACAACAAATTTAACTTGTTTACCAACATTTTCAGAAACAAGGAGAGGAAGAAGATGTTGAATTAGTGTATGGTTTACTCTGTAAAACCAGGGATTTGAGCATGACGGTGTTTACAATTTTTTACAGAGAAAAAGAAAGCTATAAAAAAATCTTTGATTCATTACTGAGATAAGGTACAGGTTTTAAAACAATACTTAACATACTTACAATTATTTCCAAAAGCAAAGAGAAGGTAGAAGAGGAAGTAGTTGTAGATAGTTTACTCTGTGATCCAGAGATTTGAGCATGACCATGTTTACAGTTTTTTTTCTTCATTAAAAGTAAACCACAAAATTTGCTTTGATTTAACTCTAAAGCACAGTGTAAGTTTTGAACTACACTTAAACTTATTTTGCAGTCCATAATTTCTTCCCTTTTTCCAAAAGAAAATAGGAGAGAAAACAAATTCTAATTTCCCTGTAACTAATTGTTACAGGAAATAGGAACAGGGAGAAAAAGTTTTTCCAGGAAATTCAAAGCACAAGCATACACTTCATTCATATGCAAACCATTCCTATTCCTATATGCATTCAAACACAGGAGAAAATTGAACAAGCAACAGATTTATTCACAAACAACAATAACAGATTCAAAGTTGAAGATTTTGCTCACTTTATTTTCCAGAAAACAGAAATGTTTTCCTGATAGTTTTCAAAGATAGATGAAGGCCTGCCTCTTTTTTTCTTCTTTAAATCTTGGAGTTTTAGATCTGTAAATTGTAAATACAGATTCTCATTTACTCTTTGTTGTTCTTAATTCATTCAATACAAAAGGAAAAAAAAATTATTACTTACAGTTTAAATGACAGAGAAGTTTTCTCTTCTTCTTTTTTCTCTCTCTGCAACTTGAGAATCAAATTTGCTTTGAACTTGATTTTGTTTTCCTGCAACTTATTAAATTTATTGATTTAAACTAATGCTTTAGTTACTGATTACTAACAGTATTAAGTTCAAATCTTAAAAAAAAAAGAAAAGTTGCTTGCCTTTAATTATTTCCAGGGAGCCTTGCATTTGGTTTCCAGATTTATGAAGTTGCTTGATTTATTTGGTTTTAAACTTGTGAATGTAAATTGTTTTCACTTCTGCTTTGATCGGGAAATCTTGTTTGTTTGCTGAAACATTTGATTTCCAGTGACCTTGAACTTGCATGTTTACTGAGTTGCTTCTTTGTTTTTGAATTTAAACTTGCTGGAAACAAATTTGAACTGAAGCTTTTGAAAACTGCTTCTTTTTTTCTTCTGGTTTTATCATTTCTTTCTTTCCATCTTTATTTGCTTTCTTGGGTGTCGAAGTTTCAAAAAGCTAAATCTTTGATTACTGAATTTTTTCAGATTTGGTGAGATGTTTAATATGATTGCATATGGGAAAATGAAGAGTTCTTGTAATTTTTACTTCTATTATTTTATTTAAACAATTAAATTGAATGCCATTTGTAAGAATGAAATCATGAGCTTAGATTTTGTTAAGTACCCTACTCCAAACCATGTGCATGTATATTTCATTGTTTGCATTTTAAATTTTGTGAATATACAACTATATTTATTTTCAAAAGAAGATGTATTTTAAAGCTTTTTATCAAAACAAATAAATAAGTATATGATATGAATATATTGGAATTTAATCCTTTAAATAGCTTTTGTAAATTTATTTATATCTATTTTGTAATATTACTTTTAAACCAATATCTTTCTAAGCTTAGTTCATTGTATTTTTCTTTTGAATTAAAACCATTATATCTTCTAAATAAATAATCATATATATATATATATGTATATTATTTTAAACTTTTATTTCTTGTTTTTCAATATATTTGTATTTGAAATTCAAAATTCAAATTCCAAATTTATAATATATTTATAAAATATTTACCTTTGAATTCCAAATAGGAATCTTATTAACATAATTTATTGAATTTCTTAAATCAGTTCCTTTATTTACTATCTTTTGATATATATATTTATTCAAATCAAATTCAAATGATCTTATAAAAATCCATTTATATAAATAGATAAACATACATCTAATTGAATTTGAAAATTCAAACACAATGCAGATTTTCACTCACAATTTAATTTCAAAAATTAAATTAATTAACAAATTATCTTAACCAAAATTTAAGGGATGTTACAGATTTCCCCCCTTAAAAAAATTTCGTCCTCGAAATTTGCAAGAGAGATGAGAAAGAATAGACGATAGAGAAATATCTTTTCAAATCAAAATGAATATTTATTCTGTTTTTGGCTTACCAAATCAGAATATCAACAATATGAGAACAAACTCATATAATTTTACACAAGATATTTGGGTCCATCGGTCTACGAACATGCAAGGGCATTGATTACTTCGAATGGATAACTAATCGTTCGTAGAATATATCGGATCCCAGAGAATAGATCGATAGGTTTAACCTTCTACAATTTCTCAAACATTAGTAAGGATTCCAAATTCAAGTCGAAATATCCCAAGGTATATATGATTTGTCCCTCTTCGGACTTTGATCAACACAATAAATTACAATAGAATTTTCAAATTTGGTTTTAATCGATATCGTTTTATTGATACAACTCAAATTTAGCTTTATATTTGTTAACCAATTTATCTCAGCTTAAAATTTCCAATTTATTTAAAATTTTCAATTTCAAATTCATTAGAGTTTAGATCGAAAAGCTGATAAGAAACCGATGAAGATACGAAGTAAGGATTTTCTACAACGATTCGTAGGGTCACCATCACACCGAAACTTCTTTCTGGAGCTGTCACGAAGCCATCAAAAGAATTGGGAATCGAATCAAAGGAGATTGAGAAGAAATGTTGTTTCCACTGTTGCAGGGTATTGACCATTTGGAGTGGTACTTCCCTGTCCCCTATCTCGTTCTCTTCTCGCACCCATACTTACTATTAGTGGATAGTAAGAGAATTTACTGAGGCATTCGAACGGATATCTTAGGGATATACTCATTCTAGGGTATACTTCACCCTATCTCTAATGAGTTACTTAATGTGTTATACTCCTAAGCTAAAGTTTACCTTAGCTTTGATACCAAATGTGACGACCCTGACTCGGCCTTCGAAAATCGGCACCGAATACGACACTCGTATTCAAATGCCGCAGGTCCAAACGTCGAATCTGGTTCGCCGGAGCTTATAACACCATTAAGTAAAACAACACAGCGGAAGAAAAAGAATATATCAATATACAACATTGATACAATATCAGATACAATATGATACAACAGATGATACAATGAATATACAATGGATAACAATACACATCAGAGATATGATACAAGATAATAGCAGCGGAAAGAAAAGATAACACAACAGCGGAACAATAACTCCAATAGTCTTTAAGGAAGAAACTCTAGCACCAGTAATCTCCATCTCCAAAGAACCAATCCAGAAATAGCTCGAACTTCTAATAATGATGCACAAAGATAAGCAAGTACAGTCGTGATCCAAAGACTGAACTAGCTCCAGATAATCTACTAGACCTGACTATCTGAAGAAAAAAACCCAACTCTAGACTGCCCGTGTGGAAAAATAGTGGGCACCCAGAGTTTAGGAAATGAACAATAAACTCCAGGTCAGTCATGGGACTGGTGTGAGCAAACAAAACAGTTTTATCTTTTGAAACAAACAACAAAGCTTTTAAAGTTTAAATCCGCAATGCTTTTGGGAAAATGAAACTACCATAAGGCCTCCCACCACACACACAATGCAAACGCAGAATTGGAGGAGATTTCTCCTTATGATAGTCAAATATGCTTGATACGAGAAAATTTCATTGATATTATTACTATAAGTGAAAAGTGTGGAAAACCATTTCGAAAGTATAATATAAATCCTAGCCAGCATAGACATTCCAAACTATGCCTACTGTAGATACCATATAAACAGTGGTGACCACCATAAGCAAATGGCAGGTTCTACAACTAAAACCGTACAAGGCACGTATTGGATGAATGGATTTCCAACGAATGGTCAGGCTAAGGAACTTCCTACTGCCACATGGGATCGCCTCTGGCGGGACGTCCCGAGAACCTAACCGGATCTCTGCCAACACAAGGGCGGGTTACCTCTGTAACTAGGTAACTACTACTCGAGCATGCCATCCCCCAGTGCTTTGGGACCTTTATCCGAGGCACCTTAAAACCACAAAGCAATCAGAAAGTAATAGATCTGCAGTATCCACATGAGTAAGTATATGGGCTCCATACCATGATATCGCCCTTTACCAGAAGGGAATGACACACCCTATAGGGCGCGACCCTCATAACCTTGCCGTATCTTTCCTGTTTTGACCATTTCCGGGGTGTGAGGTCCTGATGCAGTCTCGTCCACTACGCTTTATACAAAAGCCATGCTTTGATCACAAATGATCATCAACACACAGCAGCACTTAGCATGCCACACGACCAAATTGGGAATATATCACTGATAAATATCAACTACATAACCTCTGAGCTCGTACGTCTCATAGAAGGGTGTTAAGCTAAGAGAATAAATCCTCCGCCACCAAGCAGAAATGTATTTGATAGAGATCAGTTTAATATCTAAAAGTGTATTGTCGGACATACAACCATACAAGTCTGTTCCGGGTTCGAACAGAACCGAAGGCATTTCCGAAGAGGCCCTTGCAAATCCGGGTATCCACAATCCCGATCGGACTTCCCATCACTAAGAGAAAACTCTATACCGGAGCAACTCAGTGCAGAGTCAATCAATAAGTTATCCTGTCGTTCTCGAAGACACCTGATCTTCAACACCGGTCTTCAAATGCAATCCATAATGTCGTATCGCTATTCGGAATGGGTTATATGGCACAAAGGTCCTCTCCCGGCTAAACCGAATAGCGAGCGCAATATTTAAAAACATATGGATATGGGATTTCAGTTAAGTCACAACTTAAAAATCCAAAGTTTTTCTTGTAAATGGTTAAACAAATTACCATTTTAAATCTTTAAATAAAAAGATTCTTTTCACAAAGTTCACCTAGTTTCATAAAGATCCATCCATAGATTTCAAACAATTTCCATTTCAATTGGATTTATTCCTTAAATCTTTAAACTAAAGATTTAATTTATAGCTTTCAAAACACGTTTCCAAAGATTTATCTATAACTTGGAAAACTATTTTCATTTTAGACTTGAAATCCTTCTAACACAAATTGGACGTTCATTTCTTATGTGAAAGCTTTTATTATTTGAAAAACAAACAGTTTTCCATTTCCGAAAAATCCAATTTATACAAGTTGAATTCTTGGGTTAAATTTGAATTCCCAAACATCACTTTTAAAATGGTTTGAAAACCCATACAAACCCATTTATAGGTTGAATAACCTTTTTAAACCCTAGTTTCCAAGCCATAGAATTCAATCCCAAATATTGAATTCAAATTTAAATCAAATTATTTAAATTTCAAAACTAAATCAAGTGATTCAAAATAACTTTTATTTTTGAAAATTCATTTTCAAAGTTCCAATTCTAATTCCAAAACTATTTTGGATTCAAAAATTCAATTTTAAAACAATTTCAAAGATCTGTGACTTAACCCATTTCCACGTGCAATCCATATTTGTGTTTGTATAGTGTGGTCCAGGGTTCAACACAATAGTGCACAACATCATCATCACAGATTCAATCATATCGATAAGCGGTATATCCCATAACGCTTATCTTTATTCACAAATTCAAAGATAAGATGAATTTATCAATCACAAAGATTCACCATATCGATTCGATGTGGATTTCGGATAACCAACTGGAATCCGACTCCCTATCGCATCGAAGGTTAAATGCCGTTTTACGGGCAAAAAGGGTTTCACATATATATAGGAACAAATCACAAGTCACAATCAGCATAAAGCAATCACGGTATCACAAACAGAAATATCAAACCAGTACAGAACATTTGATGATTGTCAATCATCTCCAATTAGGGCGAATATGATTAAGTGAATTAACCACACAATTATTTTATTAACTTTAAATCAATGATTAATTATTCTTAACTATAAATTGATTCAATCTTAATTAACTTTATCAATTAATTATTCTTAATTTATTTGTCTTAATTCATAATTTCTTAATCATTAATTAATCAACTTTTAATTATAAGGTAATTACACTTTTCAATTGTTTAAATCTTTATTTCATCATTATAAAGAGATTTGTTTTTGAGTTAAAATTTGAATATTTGATTTATCCCTCAAATAATTTATCAAGTTGAATTTTTAAATAATTTTTAAAAAAAAATCTAAGCTTTAAAATACTTCATTTATTTCAGACAATTATTTCAAGAAAAACAAAATTTAAAATCATGTTTCAAATTTTCAAAAACTTGAATCTTTGCTGTTTTTAAGCTTGACCCGAGGCCTGCTTCGGGTTTACCCCAAGACAAACACCCCATAACTTCGTGTTTTCCACCAGAATGACCCGTGTTGCCAAAATTTTTCGAATTTTGCTTAAGGTTTAAAAACGACACGACAAACGCTAAAACTACCCGAGTGTAACTTCGAGTTTTCCTTCCATTTCCCACGCTGTGCTTCGAGTTACGTCTCGTCCTCCCAAACGTCATCATGCTGATACACCACCAACCACGTGCACGTGCACGGCTATCTTCGCCGCCGTTGGACGATGCTGCGGTCACCCACATGTCAACGTCCACCCCCCAATACACCACGAACACCCAGATTTCCAATTAATTTTCGAAAACATCAATCGAACAACCGGACCCAAAAACATCAGCCACACCAAATCGTATTCGCCTCGCACCGCCTCCCCAGGCCACTATCGGCCACCAAATTTTGCCTCCAGCATCCACGTCGTGCGACGCATCCATTTGACCCCTTGACACGCATCGCGATCACTCGTGGGTGGTGCGGCAACGTCATTTCGACCGTGAGCAGAAAATGGGTTTTAAGCCCTAGTTTACTCTTGAATCCAAGATTTAAGAATCTATAATTTAATCTAATATTTTTCTGGAAATCATGAACCCTCAATCCATCTACGACAGCGAATTCGAGGCCAATAACTTCTTCGATCATCAGATTTTGCCAAAACTTATTTTCCGATCAACTCCCAATTTCCTGAGCAATATGCAATGTAAAAAATTTATTTTTGTCTCTAAAATCATTAATTTCGTTGGTGATTCAAATGGTGTTACTGAAATTCAATTCCATGAGGTTCGAATGCTCATCTATTTTGAGTTGTGACTGTATTTGCATCTCCCAGTGAAGATAAAACCTGTTTTTATTTATTTCTGAAGCATGGTGCAAGTTCAAACCCTACTTCAACTTATTACAATTCATTTCAGAGGGAATAAGCAAGAGGAAGATTGATTGGATTTTAATATGTTTTATTCTTGCAAAAAGAAGGCTGTATGAAATTTGAGTTTCACAGTTTCCAGAAGAAAAAAAACTATATAAACTTGCTTCATTTGTTACTGCAATGTTATGCAAATTTAAACAACAAATTTAACTTGTTTACCAACATTTTCAGAAACAAGGAGAGGAAGAAGTTGTTGAATTAGTGTATGGTTTACTCTGTAAAACCAGGGATTTGAGCATGACGGTGTTTACAATTTTTTACAGAGAAAAAGAAAGCTATACAAAAATCTTTGATTCATTACTGAGATAAGGTACAGGTTTTAAAACAATACTTAACATACTTACAATTATTTCCAAAAGCAAAGAGAAGGTAGAAGAGGATGTAATTGTAGATAGTTTACTCTGTGATCCAGAGATTTGAGCATGACCATGTTTACAGTTTCTTTTCTTCATTAAAAGTAAACCACAAAATTTGCTTTGATTTAACTCTAAAGCACAGTGTAAGTTTTGAACTACACTTAAACTTATTTTGCAGTCCATAATTTCTTCCCTTTTTCCAAAAGAAAATAGGAGAGAAAACAAATTCTAATTTCCCTGTAACTAATTGTTACAGGAAATAGGAACAGGGAGAAAAAAAATTTCCAGGAAATTCAAAGCACAAGCATACACTTCATTCATATGCAAACCATTCCTATTCCTATAAGCATTCAAACACAGGAGAAAATTGAACAAGCAACAGATTTACTCACAAACAACAATAACAGATTCAAAGTTGAAGATTTTGCTCACTTTATTTTCCAGAAAACAGAAATGTTTTCCTGATAGTTTTCAAAGATAGATGAAGGCCTGCCTCTTTTTTTCTTCTTTAAATCTTGGAGTTTTAGATCTGTAAATTGTAAATACAGATTTTCATTTACTCTTTGTTGTTCTTAATTCATTCAATACAAAAGGAAAAAAAATTATTACTTACAGTTTAAATGACAGAGAAGTTTTCTCTTCTTTTTTTTCTCTCTCTGCAACTTGAGAATCAAATTTTCTTTGAACTTGATTTTTTTTTCCTGCAACTTATTAAATTTATTGATTTAAACTAATGCTTTAGTTACTGATTACTAACAGTATTAAGTTCAAATCTTAAAAAAAAGAAAATTTACTTGCCTTTAATTATTTCCAGGGAGCTTTGCATTTGGTTTCCAGATTTATGAAGTTGCTTGATTTCTTTGGTTTTAAACTTGTGAATGTAAATTGTTTTCGCTTCTGCTTTGATCGGGAAATCTTGTTTGTTTGCTGAAACATTTGATTTCCAGTGACCTTAAACTTGCATGTTTACTGAGTTGCTTCTTTGTTTTATTTAAACAATTAAATTGAATGCCATTTGTAAGAATGAAATCATGAGCTTAGATTTTGTTGAGTACCCTACTCCAAACCATGTGCATGTATATTTCATTGTTTACATTTTAAATTTTGTGAATATACAACTATATTTATTTTCAAAAGAAGATGTATTTTAAATCTTTTTATCAAAACAAATAAATAAGTATATGATATGTATATATTGGAATTTAATCCTTTAAATAGCTTTTGTGAATTTATTTATATCTATTTTGTAATATTACTTTTAAACCAATATCTTTCTAAGCTTAGTTCATTGTATTTTTCTTTTGAATTAAAACCATTATATCTTCTAAATAAATAATCATCTATATATATGTATATTATTTTAAACTTTTATTTCTTGTTTTTCAATATATTTGTATTTGAAATTCAAAATTCAAATTCCAAATTTATAATATATTTATAAAATATTTACCTTTGAATTCCAAATAGGAATCTTATTAACATAATTTATTGAATTTCTTAAATCAGTTCCTTTATTTACTATCTTTTGATATATATATTTATTCAAATCAAATTCAAATGATCTTATAAAAATCCATTTATATAAATAGATAAACATACATCTAATTGAATTTGAAAATTCAAACACAATGCAGATTTTCACTCACAATTTAATTTCAAAAATTAAATTAATTAACAAATTATCTTAACCAAAATTTAAGGGATGTTACAGATTTCCCCCCTTAAAAAAATTTCGTCCTCGAAATTTGCAAGAGAGATGAGAAAGAATAGACGATAGAGAAATATCTTTTCAAATCAAAATGAATATTTATTCTGTATTTGGCTTACCAAATCAGAATATCAATAATATGAGAACAAACTCATATAATTTTACACAAGATATTTGGGTCCATCGGTCTACGAACATGCAAGGGCATTGATTACTTCGAATGGATAACTAATCGTTCGTAGAATATATCGGATCCTAGAGAATAGATCGATAGGTTTAACCTTCTACAATTTCTCAAACATTAGTATGGATTCCAAATTCAAGTCGAAATATCCCAAGGTATATATGATTTGTCCCTCTTCGGACTTTGATCAACACAATAAATTACAATAGAATTTTCAAATTTGGTTTTAATCGATATCGTTTTATTGATACAACTCAAATTTAGCTTTATATTTGTTAACCAATTTATCTCAGCTTAAAATTTCCAATTTATTTAAAATTTTCAATTTCAAATTCATTAGAGTTTAGATCGAAAAGCTGATAAGAAACCGATGAAGATACGAAGTAAGGATTTTCTACAACGATTCGTAGGGTCACCATCACACCGAAACTTCTTTCTGGAGCTGTCACGAAGCCATCAAAAGAATTGGGAATCGAATCAAAGGAGATTGAGAAGAAATGTTGTTTCCACTGTTGCAGGGTATTGACCATTTGGAGTGGTACTTCCCTGTCCCCTATCTCGTTCTCTTCTCGCACCCATACTTACTATTAGTGGATAGTAAGAGAATTTACTGAGGCATTCGAACGGATATCTTAGGGATATACTCATTCTAGGGTATACTTCACCCTATCTCTAAGGAGTTACTTAATGTGTTATACTCCTAAGCTAAAGTTTACCTTAGCTTTGATACCAAATGTGACGACCCTGACTCGGCCTTCGAAAATCGGCACCGAATACGACACTCGTATTCAAATGCCGCAGGTCCAAACGCCGAATCTGGTTCGCCGGAGCTTATAACACCATTAAGTAAAACAACACAGCGGAAGAAAAAGAATATATCAATATACAACATTGATACAATATCAGATACAATATGATACAACAGATGATACAATGAATATACAATGGATAACAATACACATCAGAGATATGATACAAGATAATAGCAGCGGAAAGAAAAGATAACACAACAGCGGAACAATAACTCCAATAGTCTTTAAGGAAGAAACTCCAGCACCAGTAATCTCCATCTCCAAAGCACCAATCCAGAAATAGCTCGAACTTCCAATAATGATGCACAAAGATAAGCAAGTACAGTCGTGATCCAAAGACTGAACTAGCTCTAGATAATCTACTAGACCTGACTATCTGAAAAAAAACCAACTCTAGACTGCCCGTGTGGAAAAATAGTGGGCACCCAGAGTTTAGGAAATGAACAATAAACTCCAGGTCAGTCATGGGACTGGTGTGAGCAAACAAAACAGTTTTATCTTTTAAAACAAACAACAAAGCTTTTAAAGTTTAAATCCGCAATGCTTTTGGGAAAATGAAACTACCATAAGGCCTCTAGCCACACACACAATGCAAACGCAGAATTGGAGGAGATTTCTCCTTATGATAGTCAAATATGCTTGATACGAGAAAATTTCTTTGATATTATTACTATAAGTGAAAAGTGTGGAAAACCATTTCGAAAGTATAATATAAATCCTAGCTAGCATAGACATTCCAAACTATGCCTACTATAGATACCATATAAACAGTGGTGACCACCATAAGAAAATGGCAGGTTCTACAACTAAAACCGTACAGGGCACGTATTGGATGAATGGATTTCCAACGAATGGTCGTGCTAAGGAACTTCCTACTGCCACATGGGATCGCCTCTGGCGGGACGTCCCGAGAACCTAACCGGATCTCTGCCAACACAAGACCGGGTTACCTCTGTAACTAGGTAACTACTACTCGAGCATGCCATCCCCCGATGCTTTGGGACCTTTATCCGAGGCACCTTAAAACCACAAAGCAATCACAAAGTAATAGATCTGCAGTATCCACATGAGTAAGTATATGGGCTCTATACCATGATATCACCCTTTACCAGAAGGGAATGACACACCCTATAGGGCGCGACCCTCATAACCTTGCCGTATCTTTCCTGTTTTGACCATTTCCGGGGTGTGAGGTCCTGATGCAGTCTCGTCCACTACGCTTTATACAAAAGCCATGCTTTGGTCACAAATGATCATCAACACACAGCAGCACTTAGCATGCCACACGACCAAATTGGGAATATATCACTGATAAATATCAACTACATAACCTCTGAGCTCGTACGTCTCAGAGAAGGGTGTCAAGCTAAGAGAATAAATCCTCCGCCACCAAGCAGAAATGTATTTGATAGAGATCAGTTTAATATCTCAAAGTGTAATGTCGGACATACAACCATACAAGTCTGTTCCGGGTTCGAACAGAACCGAAGGCACTTCCGAAGAGGCCCTTGCAAATCCGGGTATCCACAATCCCGATCGGACTTCCCATCACTAAGAGAAAACTCTATACCGGAGCAACTCAGTGCAGAGTCAATCAATAAGTTATCCTGTCGTTCTCGAAGACACCCGGTCTTCAACACCGGTCTTCAAATGCAATCCATAACGTCGTATTGCTATTCGGAATGGGTTATATGACACAAAGGTCCTCTCCCGGCTAAACCGAATAGCGAGCGCAATATTTAAAAACATATGGATATGGGATTTCAGTTAAGTCACAACTTAAAAATCCAAAGTTTTTCTTGTAAATGGTTAAACAAATTACCATTTTAAATCTTTAAATAAAAAGATTCTTTTCACAAAGTTCACCTAGTTTCATAAAGATCCATCCATAGATTTCAAACAATTTCCATTTCAATTGGATTTATTCCTTAAATCTTTAAACTAAAGATTTAATTTATAGCTTTCAAAACACGTTTCCAAAGATTTATCTATAACTTGGAAAACTACTTTCATTTTAGACTTGAAATCCTTCTAACACAAATTGGACGTTCATTTCTTATGTGAAAGCTTTTATTATTTGAAAAACAAACAGTTTTCCATTTCAGAAAAATCCAATTTATACAAGTTGAATTCTTGGGTTAAATTTGAATTCCCAAACATCACTTTTAAAATGGTTTGAAAACCCATACAAACCCATTTATAGGTTGAGTAACCTTTTTAAACCCTAGTTTCCAAGCCATAGAATTCAATCCCAAATATTGAATTCAAATTTAAATCAAATTATTTAAATTTCAAAACTAAATCAAGTGATTCAAAATAACTTTTATTTTCGAAAATTCATTTTCAAAGTTCCAATTCTAATTCCAAAACTATTTTGGATTCAAAAATTCAATTTTAAAACAATTTCAAAGATCTGTGACTTAACCCATTTCCACGTGCAATCCATATTTGTGTTTGTATAGTGTGGTCCAGGGTTCAACACAATAGTGCACAACATCATCATCACAGATTCAATCATATCGATAAGCGGTATATCCCATAACGCTTATCTTTATTCACAGATTCAAAGATAAGATGAATTTATCAATCACAAAGATTCACCATTACGATTCGATGTGGGTTTCGGATAACCAACTGGAATCCGACTCCCTATCGCATCGAAGTTTAAATGCCGTTTTACGGGCAAAAAGGGTTTCACATATATATAGGAACAAATCACAAGTCACAATCAGCATAAAGCAATCACGGTATCACAAACAGAAATATCAAACCAGTACAGAACATTTGATGATTGTCAATCATCTCCAATTAGGGCGAATATGATTAAGTGAATTAACCACACAATTATTTTATTAACTTTAAATCAATGATTAATTATTCTTAACTATAAATTGATTCAATCTTAATTAACTTTATCAATTAATTATTCTTAATTTATTTGTCTTAATTCATAATTTCTTAATCATTAATTAATCAACTTTTAATTATAAGGTAATTACACTTTTCAATTGTTTAAATCTTTATTTCATCATTATAAAGAGATTTGTTTTTGAGTTAAAATTTGAATATTTGATTTATCCCTCAAATAATTTATCAAGTTGAATTTTTAAATAATTTTTTAAAAAAAAAATTTAAGTTCTAAAATACTTCATTTATTTCAGACAATTATTTCAAGAAAAACATAATTTAAAATCATGTTTCAAATTTTCAAAAACTTGAATCTTTGCTGTTTTTAAGCTTGACCCGAGGCCTGCTTCGGGTTTACCCCAAGACAAACACCCCATAACTTCGTGTTTTCCACCAGAATGACCCGTGTTGCCAAAAATTTTCGAATTTTGCTTAAGGTTTAAAAACGACACGACAAACGCTAAAACTACCCGAGTGTAACTTCGAGTTTTCCTTCCATTTCCCGCGCTGTGCTTCGAGTTACGTCTCGTCCTCCCAAACGTCATCATGCTGATACACCACCAACCACGTGCACGTGCACGGCTATCTTCGCCGCCGTTGGACGGTGCTGCGGTCACCCACATGTCAACGTCCACCCCCCAATACACCACGAACACCCAGATTTCCAATTAATTTCGAAAACATCAATCGAACAACCGGACCCAAAAACATCAGCCACGCCAAATCGTATTCGCCTCGCACCGCCTCCCCAAGCCACTATCGGCCACCAAATTTTGCCTCCAGCATCCACGTCGTGCGACGCATCCATTTGACCCCTTGACACGCATCGCGATCACTCGTGGGTGGTGCGGCAACGTCATTTCTACCGTGAGCAGAAAATGGGTTTTAAGCCCTAGTTTACTCTTGAATCCAAGATTTAAGAATCTATAATTTAATCTAATATTTTTCTGGAAATCATGAACCCTCAATCCATCTACGACAGCGAATTCGAGGCCAATAACTTCTTCGATCATCAGATTTTGCCAAAACTCATTTTCCGATCAACTCCCAATTTCCTGAGCAATATGCAATGAAAAAATTTGATTTTTGTTTCTAAAATCATTAATTTCGATGGTGATTCAAATGGTGTTACTGAAATTCAATTCCATGAGGTTCGAATGCTCATCTATTTTGAGTTGTGACTGTATTTGCATCTCCCAGTGAAGATAAAACCTGTTTTTATTTATTTCTGAAGCATGGTGCAATTTCAAACCCAACTTCAACTTATTACAATTCATTTCAGAGGGAATAAGCAAGAGGAAGATTGAATTGGATTTTAATATGTTTTATTCTTGCAAAAAGAAGGCTGTATGAAATTTGAGTTTCACAGTTTCCAGAAAAAGAAAAAAAAAACTATATAAACTTGCTTCATTTGTTACTTCAATGTTATGCAAATTTAAACAACCAATTTAACTTGTTTGCCAACAATTTCAGAAACAAGGAGAGGAAGAAGATGTTGAATTAATGTATGGTTTACTCTGTAAAACCAGGGATTTGAGCATGACAGTGTTTACAATTTTTTACAGAGAAAAAGAAAGCTATAAAAAAAATCTTTGATTCATTACTGAGATACGGTACAGGTTTTAAATCAATACTTAACATACTTACAATTATTTCCAGAAGCAAAGAGAAGGTAGAAGAGGATGTAGTTGTAGATAGTTTACTCTGTGATCCAGAGATTTGAGCATTACCATGTTTACAGTTTTTTTTTCATTAAAAGAAAACTACAAAATTTGCTTTGATTTAACTCTAAAGCACAGTGTAAGTTTTGAACTACACTTAAACTTATTTTGCAGTCTATAATTTCTTCCCTTTTCCCAAAAGAAAACAGGAGAGAAAAAAATTCTAATTTCCCTGTAACTAAATGTTACAGGAAATAGGAACAGGGAGCAAAAGTTTTTCCAGGAAATTCAAAGCACAAGCATACACTTCATTTATATGCAAACCATTCCTATTCCTATAAGCATTCAAACACAGGAGAAAATTGAACAAGCAATAGATTTACTCACAAACAACAATAACAGATTCAAAGTTGAAGATTTTGCTCACTTTATTTTCCAGAAAACAGAAATGTTTTCCTGATAGTTTTCAAAGATAGATGAAGGCCTGCCTCTTTTTTTCTTCTTTAAATCTTGGAGTTTTAGATCTGTAAATTGTAAATACAGATTTTCATTTACTCTTTGTTGTTCTTAATTCATTCAATACAAAAGGAAAAAAAATTATTACTTACAGTTTAAATGACAGAGAAGTTTTCTCTTCTTTTTTTTCTCTCTCTGCAACTTGAGAATCAAATTTTCTTTGAACTTGATTTTTTTTCCTGCAACTTATTAAATTTATTGATTTAAACTAATGCTTTAGTTACTGATTACTAACAGTATTAAGTTCAAATCTTAAAAAAAAGAAAATTTACTTGCCTTTAATTATTTCCAGGGAGCTTTGCATTTGGTTTCCAGATTTATGAAGTTGCTTGATTTCTTTGGTTTTAAACTTGTGAATGTAAATTGTTTTCGCTTCTGCTTTGATCGGGAAATCTTGTTTGTTTGCTGAAACATTTGATTTCCAGTGACCTTGAACTTGCATGTTTGCTGAGTTGCTTCTTTGTTTTTGAATTTAAACTTGCTGGAAACAAATTTGAACTAAAGCTTTTGAAAACTGCTTCTTTTTTTTTCTGGTTTTATCATTTCTTTCTTTCCATCTTTATTTGCTTTCTTGGGTATCGAAGTTTTAAAAGGCTAAATCTTTGATTACTGATTTTTTTCAGATTTGGTGAGATGTTTAATATGATTGCATATGGGAAAATGAAGAGTTCTTGTAATTTTTAATTCTATTGTTTTATTTAAATAATTAAATTGAATGCCATTTGTAAGAATGAAATCATGAGCTTAGATTTTGTTGAGTACCCTACTCCAAACCATGTGCATGTATATTTCATTGTTTACATTTTAATTTTTGTGAATATACAACTATATTTATTTTCAAAAGAAGATGTATTTTAAATCTTTTTATCAAAACAAATAAATAAGTATATGATATGTGTATATTGGAGTTTAATCCTTTAAATAGCTTTTGTGAATTTATTTATATCTATTTTGTAATATTACTTTTAGACCAATATCTTTCTAAGCTTAGTTCATTGTATTTTTCTTTTGAATTAAAACCATTATATCTTCTAAATAAATAATCATCTATATATATGTATATTATTTTAAACTTTTATTTCTTGTTTTCAATATATTTGTATTTGAAATTCCAAATTTATAATATATTTATAAAATATTTACCTTTGAATTCCAAATAGGAATCTTATTAACATCAATTTATTGAATTTCTTAAATCAGTTCCTTTATTTACTATCTTTTGATATATATATATATATTTATTCAAATCAAATTCAAATGATCTTATAAAAATCCATTTATATAAATAGATAAACATACATCTAATTGAATTTGAAAATTCAAACACAATGCAGATTTTCACTCACAATTTAATTTCAAAAATTAAATTAATTAACAAATTATCTTAACCAAAATTTCAGGGATGTTACATTGCCCATGGGATTAATAGAAAATAGCCCTTTCACTTCACAGGATCCATCTTTAGTCATCTTCAAGTTGTTGCAATCTAAATTCTTATGCCGATCCGAAGTGGTTTTCAAATAATATATCCAGTCCGAATCTTTCCGAACCGACAACGATAATTTAAAACTGAACAAGTTTGAGAGTCGGTTGTTTAACTATCAATTAAGCAAACAAGCATCAATCAAATCAGGGATTTATTTCTATAAATTGGTGGAAATTGCCATTCTTGAAATTTAAAGTACCGGGACTTTATTTCCACGGAAGGCCTAAAGAAGCAACCTTCACTGTGAGCCACGTGGCATGCATGTCTAGCCTAAAAAACATTGAGGTGAAACAAGGTTATTGCAATTGAATAAAAATTCAAATCCTATTCTCTTACACTAACTCGGCAGGTGCTCAAATTGAAGGTAGACATTGTCGGATATGTTGCATCAATCAATCATGTGACTTCCCACCTCTGTACACATACCATATGAGAGTATTACAGTGTAATACTATCAGATAATACAGAGAGTGAGCTTATATGGGGTATACACATGACAGACAAACACTGGTTTATATTAAACATTAAATAAATAACTAATCCGTACGTACACAACATCAGTACGAAGCAATAGACACGTGTGCCTTTAGGACAAAAAAATACACTACGTACAATAAAAAGTAGAATATAGTCAGTCCTCGCAATAACATCTAATATATAACACAATAATGTTATAAGAATACTACACAACTCAAATGTCAAGTATACATATATACAGTGAATCAATGTCAAACAGATATATCACGCGACATTTCCTAATATAGTACTCCTCTAAGCCCAAATAAACACATGGTGGTCGTATCATTCATGTACCTAAAATGTATCGGATTGACCCGAGCATTATAAAATAACACACAAGTCAAACTATGTCTAATCAATAATAATATGATAACATTGGCATCGATAATCAAATTATAAGATGAAATATAAATTTATGTATACAAATATAGTAATGAATACCCTGAATTTATACATATATAATATTATAAATAACCATTAAGGTACCGCATTATGGAAACAATTCAACCCATATAGAACAATCATCACCGATATCAAAAGATATCATCACCAATTTAGAAACGCACCAATTAAGAAGTCATGTAATCAACATAAATGTGTGAATCATACATATTAAGTAAAACATCATCTAAATCCATAAAACTTCAATAAGTGAGATATCACTAAGTATATTGAGCTTGCACGTAGAAATACCTAAAATTATCTCCTAATCTCATATTATAAATACCATCATCAAATTAATAAAACAAATAATAAAGAACTAAGCAGCTCATAATAATGCATGAATATAACCAATATAATCAATAATAAATAGGCTATATGCTAATAAAGGATACATGGTTGACTATAGTATGGACATAGTCTTGGCTATAATACAATATCATATATGGCTATATCCTGCACACGACCTGAACCTAAAAAGGAGACTGATGGCTGTATGCCCAGTCCAGGAACTCAAGATCTACTATATCGTATGCTATGCAGCCGGATCTATTCCTACAACATTAGTTCAAGCGAACCAAAAACAGACAGGAGATTAATGGCCATATGCCCACTCTAAGAGCCCAGGGTCATCTAACCGGATTCGATCCTACAGTCTTCCACTACTTCAATGGAGATCGTAACAAATATTCATTAGTGGCTTGTTAACGCGTAGCGTCGATCACGACCCTGCTTTGCCCCTATAAGCAACACACTGTTGGCCTATGTGACATAACAATGGGGCTGTAGGTCACCTGCCCTACGGGTTACCCACCCCAAACCTTATGATGTTGGGGCATGTAACGACCCTTAATTTAATGTAATGACCCATAATTTTGTAGCTTGATTTTCAATTTTAGTTTTAAATATTTGAAATATAAGGACTAATTAAGGTTAATAACTTGAATTCAAATATATGAATGATTTGAATTGGGAATTTAATATTTGGATGGTGAATTAACTATTTGGATTTTGAATTGAATAGTTATTTAATGGTCTTATTTAAAACCTTTTAAATAATAATAGTGAATTCATTTTGCAAATCTATTCGTAGTGATAAATGGTTCAAATAATTAATCAGACAATTTATTTTTACTATAATGACTCAATTTTTATTGATGTATTTTTAATTTAATTTATTTAACTTTTCCATAATTTTTAATTTGTGAAAATATTCAGTGTTATCATTTGACAATTTATTGCCAAAAGACGGCATTTTTGTGATTTTACAAAAATAGTTAACTAGTGTATATTATTATTGTTTTGAGGCAGTGTTGCTGCTATAAGCATGACCGTATGTTTTTTTTGTGCGTTGTTCGTACGTGAATGGAAATCTGTGAGGCTAAATGCCGAAAATCGCAAATATATTAAAGTCAAGAGTTAAGCCCATCAGCCGCATTTACTCCTATCCACATTCATTTTTATTTCTTAGAATAAGAAACTTATTTTCCCCCTTTTTCTAAAAATCATAACAAATAGAAGAAAAAAAGCAAAAGAACATACAACTTGAATCTTTGAGTCTAGCCAACCTAGATCTTCTAGCGTTTGTGATATGGGGGTGTGCAACAGAGTGATAGGTGTGCGGCAGTTGTAGCGTGGTTAGGGAAACTTGGGTTTTGAGTTGTAGGAGTAGAGGCATAAACCAGTGTATTGAAGGATAGCTTTGGGATCATCATGGTATTTAGCATCTGGAGACAGCAATTAGAGGTGTACGACGATGGATGGGGCAGTGATAATGTCAGGTGCACGCATGAGGCTGTTTTGATGCTTTTTGGTAAGGGGTGCAGAGTGAGGTGCTGGTGTTGAGGGGTAGCTTTTGCAAAGAGGAGGCCAATGGTGGTTGTCACGCAGTGGTTCGTGGAAGGTAGGAGGAGATGATGGTGGTCAAAGTTTGGTCATGGTGGATTTGGGTATCAGGTTTAGGTGGCAAAGTTGGATTGAGAAAGAAAGTATTTGTAATGGGTAATTAATTTTAATGTGCAGTTAAGGGATTATTTATATTTAAAAATGTTAACTTATAAATTTAATAATTTGTTCATACAAGGCCAAATTGAACACGGTCAGTCATGTAGCACTCATATCGATAATAACTAGGCTTTAGAATTGGATTGGTAAGGATTGGAATTAATGAAAAATTGGGTTAAAATAGGACGTTGTTGGATTTTAGTTCAAATCGAAACGCTTCAGCGCCAACAGGAATTTCGATGAGTTTAACTCATCTTTTTGGTCAAATCAATATATTATATAGTAGATAAAAATTTAGTGTTTTTGTTTGGTTGAAAGTATTGGCCGATTGGTTAAATATCCGCTTTAAGAAGCGATTGTCATTTAAAGGTGAAATACAGGAAAATATGTATTAATAAATTTGGATTTCTCATCATAGTGATTTTAATTTCCAGTTATAATCATGTTAATTCTATTTTAGTTATAACCCTATTATATAGATTGTTAATTGCCAAATCTTGATTGTTTAGCACCATTAGTTATGATATTATTATACGTTCAAAACTTAATCTTGTAGTAATAAAAATTAATAACAACATTGGTTAAGTGTTTAATGGCTATTGGCCTTAATGTAGCAATTTAAAATATTATTAATTGCTGTTATGCTTAAAAATGATTTTGATTCAGGGAACGATTTTAAATCTAACATTTGGGTTTTCTGAACCATTTTGTTTGAAATGGGTTTTGAAACTTCTTTTTCCATTCCAACTATTGTTTATTTGTCTTTTCCAATATATTTGAAATGTTTTATAGATGTTTTAGTATTATTATTTGATATATTTGAAATTGTTTAATTATTATTTTGTAATATTCTAAAGTTATTTAATTACTATTTAATAAGGTTCAAAAGTTGTTTATTTATATTTAATATTTTTTAAAGGTTATCAATATTTTAATATATTTAAAAGTTAACTATTCAAATAATAAATATTTTCTGATGATAATAATTGTTATTTATTGATATGTTTAGAATTAAAAATAATAATTATTAACGTTTAAGAAGTTAATAATTATCTGTTATAATAATGATTGAGAATTATTTATTATTGTTTATTTAATAATGTTTTAAATAATTAATTATTTTATTTATATGTTTTGAAGTTAATAATTATTATTTATTTATACTGTTTTGTTATTAATAATTATTATGATATAATAAGGTTTTGAGTACAAAATAATTATTTATTTATGATGTTTAAAATTAATTAATTCATTTAATTTATTATATTTATAAATAATAAATTTATTTATTAAAGGAATTTCACTTAGTAAATGAGTTTATAAATAAAAGTGAAGTTTGGATTTACAAAGGATTTTATAAAGGCTTTAGAAAGGATTTTTATGAAGGATTTTATAAAAAAATTGTAAGGGATTTTAGAAGAGATTTCTAAAAAGGGCTTTTTATAAAGGAACTTATAAAAGAGTAGATTTTTATAAATAATAAAGAGTTTGGAGATTTATAAAAAGGGAAAGGAGTTTTATAAATGGTTTTACATATTTATAAAAGAGTTTTATAAATGGTTTTAGAAAATTTGTAAAGGAGATTTATAAAGGGTTTAGAGACTTATAAAAGGACGTTAAAATGATTTTTTTGTTGCATAAAAGGGAATTTATAAAAGAAGATGAGATTTGATTTCCATAAGTGATCGTAATTATGGTGGTGTGGAACATCTTTCCACACTTGACACCCAATAGGAAATCTTTCTCGGTGTATTGATGAATGTACTTATACTGATGAAATAAGTATATGGATATTTTTCAAGTACTAAAAGTGGTTTGTGAATTTATCTTTTTGCAAAGATATTTAAATCGAGTATTTATGAATAGGTTAAATAAACGATTTATTTAAAAGGGGCTTAATGGTTGCTTGTGTGTTTAATAAATGTTGGTTTTCCTACGGAAATAAATCCTTTACTTGATTGATACTTTTTTGTTTATTTGATAGTTAAATAACTTACTATCAAACTTAACCGATTTTAAATTATCGTTGGCGGTTCGGAGAGACTAGGACCAGATATATTATCTGAAAACCACTTCGAACCGGCATAAGCATTCGAATTGGTACCTCTTGAAGATGATTGAAGACAAAACTTTTTAAGTGCAAAGGCTACTTGCTACTAATCCTAAGGGTGATTTCAAAATGGATGTAGTGAAGGTAATGCCTTTGGTTTTGTTCAGACCCAGAACAAACTTGTAAACGAATAAAGCAGGGACATGCCATAGGGACATGTGGGTCCCTCCATTCAGGTATGATCATGCCTTATCTAGAGGCGATATTCTTATATGCTTTGGGGCCATTATGGATGTTGATCAACCAAAGGGGTGATCATATTCAACGTTATCCAGTAAATGGTAGGGCCGGTTTTGAGTAGTAGAGGTGGCACATGTTGTAGCCTCGCATACGCTATCTAGAGGAGTATGAATTCGGTGGGTAGACCCTTACCCTATGGAATCTATTTTCCAATATGATCCTTCGTACTTGATTGTATACCAATTATATTAGATTTTAATTGATGTAACAATTTCGACTATGATTCAATATTATTTTAAACCATAGTCATTATTATAATATCAGAGGATTTCCTGTAGAAATGTTTTCGTTATTGTAAGCAAAAACCCCGTTCGTGTTTATGTGCGACGTGGTCTTACAAGATACCTTTATTTTCGAAGGATTTAAATAACATTAAAATTCAAATTTGGTGTGCTTTTCTCACGCTATTTTACTAGACTGATCCGAGCGTTATTTTCTAATAATCCTTGGGTCAGACCGAGAATATTTACAAGTCTAGTTTGGATGCTTTTAGAGCTTTAGGAGATGAGCTGGAGGACTCTAAGTCGTATTCACATATATTTTATCTCTGCTGCATTAGTTATTTATTTAACAGAAACAAACAGAAATTGTAAGGACATATTGCAATGACTATCCAGGATGTTGATTGATTAGTTGATTCTGATTTATATGTGTATAATAAAGTTCAATTTTCTTTTGTAAAGATTTGTTGTATATTACATGTTACTTGTCATGATGTGAGGTTTTTTCTGTCTTTCCTTTCTTTTTCCCCAACAATCTGCTTTTTCGATACTTAGAAGCTTGGCACGTGAATACTGTGGATGTATTATTGTCGACTTTTAAGTCTTGATAAGGTGGGACTTTACAACGTGGTATCAGAGCTTAAATTAAGCGAACACCTAAGCTTTAGTGGGGTTAACTCATTTGAGATAGGCTAAGAGAGACCTAAGGATGAGTTCGAGTGTGTGTGCGTATATAGAAGGGCGTATTTGTTAGTGCTATAAAAATGTTTTATATTGTGTTGATTCATCAATTGAATGGTTTATGGATTTTAGTTGATAAGAAGGAACAATTGTGTGACGCCCCACTCCGAGAGCCTCGTTAACAAAGAGTATTACATAGATAATACTGTCGGCTAACGCGGACAATAGAGTATAATGGAAGCGACCATGTGCAATCTTACCTTAACTATTCACTAAATAAGTCGAAAAGTAGAAACACATTAGAATTCGACCTATTCAATAAATATTTAAAGCAAAACTACAATGGCTATAGGATCTATCAGAAGAAAATATAACAACTCAAATGTAATATACATCACAGAACAGTCAATCATAATATACACATACACCGATACACAACAGAGTATACAAAATAATACATGTCAGGTGGTACAGGAGACCACAATATACAGACGAGACGAAAGAGTATAAATCAAAGTTACAGCAGATAAGGACTACAAAAGACGCTATAACAAAATGAAGCTAGCGAATAGTCCATGCGGAAGCAAAATAGGCTAAGTCTCCAAAAGCACCTAACCTGAAACATCTCGGTCTGACCCGAGTATAAAATACCCGGATCAGTCTAGATAACAAATCAGTTAGATTAACTGAACAATAATAAACCTGCAAGGTCATACAGTACAACAAATATCTCTAGAGGAGATAACATAATCATCAACAAGAAATGAATCATATAGAGCAAGCCTCATATCATCGGCAACATATAGAAACAAAGGATACAAATATCCCAAAACAAGCCAGAAGGCAAATAACAAATACCCATAAGGTATACAAGTTCCACAAGGTAATCGCTATACTCCATGCGGCTCACAAAGACCAACACCGAAGGGCGATACCAAGGGAATTTACATATCAATGAAACATCATGAAATTTTGCTCGAGCTCAGTACTGTACAAACAAGGATCCATGAGCCCGAAGACTCCAAACCCAAGTATCACCCATGCGGCACATAAGGCCAACGTCAGAGCGAAACTATATAGGGCAACAAACCCGAAGGCACACACCCGAAGGCAACATACCCGAAGGCAATACACCTAGGGAGACAGTCCGAAGACACTATCCCAGAGGCAACAAACCGTAGTGGTGAAGGTCGAAGACCCAGTACTGGACACCACTAACTGGCGGAATGTGTCACAACTCTCGAAAAGGAATCCCAAAAGTGTTAACGTATGTCCCATAACCACTCGTTCGCACTAAACGGTTTACTATCCGTCAGTCCCTTTCACACTCAAAGCAGTACAAAGTTTACCTCATATCATCGATAAACCAAACCCGAAGGTCAAAACAATCAATCGAATAGGTCAAGGATTAATCGGAAGGATAAACGCACAGATTCATGGTCCGTGTTTTGCCCAACCATTTAATCACCCTCCCACTTCGTTCGAAGTGCGAAAGTGTGTGTGTTTTAAATAGAATTTATAAATTAGAGAAACGAACTTTTAAATGCGATTCGAGAGATTATTTCATAAAAACCCGTGGATTAAAATTAAAAGGAACCATCAAAGTCAAAACAATTGATAATCATACATAGGATCATCATGAATCAATTCAAATTGAAAATTCAATCCCAAAAAGGCAAAGTGGGCTGAAACAGCAGGTTCAGTCGACTGAACAGAGTTTTTCAGTCGACTGACCCTGTACCTGGAAATTTTCTAGGTTCAGGAAACTTTCTGTTTCCAGGTTCAGTCGACTGTGCAGAGTTTTTCAGTCGACTGAATCATGCCTGGAAACTCTCGGGTTTCAGGTTCAGTCGACTGTGCAGAGTTTTCAGTCGACTGAATCTTGCCTGGGCTGTTTTCCAGCCTTATTCAAATGAAGAGCAAACTCTCCCAAAATGCAATCGTACGAACATTGGCTCTAAGGGCTTATGCCAATCGACAACCCGGCCCTATATGTTCCTCGATGCATCACCAAAACATGATTAAAACATCAAAGTTAGGATTTCAAAGATTTTAACCCAAAACACTAAAAATTGGATTATTCCTCAATTCAACCCAAACCAAATGCAAGTTCATATGAACAAGGTGTTAGGAATTCATACCTAACATCAATGAAATCAAGAGAAGTAGATGTGGGTTCAAAACTCACCTTTTCACACAAAACAAAGAAGATGAAGAAGCACAATTGCAAGGAATCAACCAACTACACTCCACTTCAACACTACAAGCTTCAATCTAGAATCAAAGAAAGTATTTCCTAGGTTAGGGTTAGGAAAATTACAAAAATTGAAGAGGAGAAGAGATGGAGAAGATGGAGATGAACTTACTAATGGATTCTCTATGAATTTGGAGCAAGAAATCAAGATACAAAAGAGAAACTAGGGCTTGCTAATTTCTAATTCTCTTCCCTTTCCCCCATTTCAGTTTTTAGCTTAAGAAAGAAATGAAATGAAGATGAAATGAAGAGAAGGGTTGAGCTAGGGGGTTAAGTGGGCTAGTGGGCTGAACCCAATCCCAAACCCAATAGGAAAAGTAGCCAAAATTTCACAAACTCCAAACATATCAAAGATTATACTCAAAAAGATCGCAAACGCCATTTTGGAACCAATGGAGGTGGTTTCGAGTTCCAATTCGGCCATTTGCAGAAAGTAACATTTCGGACCCCAAAATCCGAATAACGATGCTATATTTAAATCAAACATTTAAATATAAAATCGTTAAATATGCAGGTTGTTACAGATCTCCCCTCCTTACAAAATTGCGTCCCCGCAATTCCTAGAGACGATATTTGTAACAACTACATACAAAAGAAAGAATAAACTTTGGACACAGAAATAGACTTACCGTTACGAAGCAAGGATAGAAAACCTGGATAAGATCGCTCAATATACTCTCTGGTTTCCCAAGTACAGTCATTGGGATTAGCGGACCATTGAACTTTAACGAGCGGCACGTCCTTGTTCCGAAGGTGTCGCACCTCCGTGTCAAGCACGCGAATAGGTTGCTGTACAAAAGATAAGTCCGGTGAGATCTCAAGCTCTTGCAAATCAGGAGAATCAATTACAGAATCCGATTCTCGAAGACACTTCCGAAGTTGCGAGACGTGAAACACGTCATGAATGCCAGATAAATGAGCTGGAAGTGAAACTCTATAAGCCACAGGGCCAATACGTTCAGTAATAGAAAACGGTCCTATATAACGAGGAGCCAGTTTTCCAGTCGCACTGAAACGCATAACCCCTTTCAAAGGAGAAACACGAATAAAAACAAGATCGCCGATCGAGAACTCGAGAGGCTTCCTACGGTTGTCCGCATAGGATTTCTGGCGACTCTGTGCCTCTTTCATCCTCAATCGAATAAGATCAATCTTCTCAGAAGAATGACGAACAAAGTCCGGGCCAAGAATAAGCTTCTCCCCAGATTCCAACCAACATGAAGGTGATCGACATGGCCTTCCGTATAAGGCTTCGAAAGGAGCCATACCGATACTAGACTGGAAACTATTGTTGTAGGAGAACTCTACAAGAGGTAGGTGATCCTCCCAACTACCACCGAAATCAAAGATACAAATACGGAGAATATCTTCCAAAATACGATTCACCCGTTCAGTCTGTCCGTCAGACTGCGGATGATAAGCTGTAGAAAAATTAAGCTTTGTTCCCAAAGCTTGTTGAAGACTCTTCCAAAAATGACTCGTGAATAAAGGATCACGATCACTCACAATAGAACTAGGAACACCGTGAAGTCTCACGATTTCCTTGACATACAACTTAGCCAAATGCGAAGCTGTCCTATTAGACTTAATAGGGACAAAATGAGCAGACTTGGTGAGGCAATCAACAATAACCCAAATACTAGAATGACCTGATCTCGAACGAGGTAGGCCGTCAATAAAATCCATAGAAACTTGATCCCATTTCCACAATGGAATCTCAAGAGGTTGAAGAAGTCCAGAAGGACGCTGATGTTCGTCCTTCGCGCGTTGACATGTCATGCAGTTGCTCACATAACTCGCCACATCGCGCTTCATGCCTTCCCAATAATAAAGACGACGCATATCGGCATACATCTTACTACTACCGGGATGAATGGTATACTTAGAACGATGGCAATCATCAAGAATGTCATGCCTAAGTGCAAAATCAGAAGGCACAAAAAGACGGTTCTTCTTACGAAGACACACATGAGAATCAATGCTAAAATCTTGCAACGCCTCATCACAAGATTCAGACTCACAAAGCTGAATAAAATGCAACAAATCAGGATCACGCCGCTGAGCATCGGCAATACGATCTAATAAAATAGGTCGAGCTCCCAAACTAAATAATAGAATAGGAGAACCAGAAGATGAACCTCGATCACGAATTTCACAAAAAGACAGAGTCTCAAGAATATTCCATTCGGCAAGCATCATAGAAATAACAGCCGAATGTTTGCGACTAAGCGCATCTGCAACACGATTACCCTTACCAGGGGTAAACTGGATATCAAAGTCATAGGAAGCAAGAAATTCGAGCCAACGCTGTTGTCTCATATTGAGTTCCTTCTGAGTAAATAAATACTTCAAAGATTTATGATCGGTATAGAGAATGAAGCGCTCGCCCAATAAATAATGTCGCCAAATCTTCAAGGCAAAGACAATGGCGGCTAACTCAAGATCATGAGTGGCATAGCGAACTTCATTCGGACGCAGTTGCCTAGAAGCATAAGCAACTACCTGATCTCTCTGCATAAGCACAGCACCGAGACTACTACCACACGCATCGGTGTAGACAACAAGATCATGATTCCCTTCGGGAACCACAAGAATAGGAGCATTAGTGAGAAGTTCTTTCAATGTCTGAAAGGAAGCTTCACACTTGTCGGACCAAATAAAACGAATGCCTTTCCGAGTAAGGCAAGTGAGAGGAAGCACAACACGGGAAAAGTTCTTAATGAACCGTCGGTAATAACCCGCCAATCCAAGGAAACTACGAATCTCATGCACATTCTCAGGCCTCTTCCAATTCTGGATGGCTTCGATCTTTGAGGGATCGACAGAAATGCCATCCGAAGATACAACATGGCCTAAGAACTTAACCTTATTCTCCCAAAAGCAGCACTTGGAGAATTTGGCTTTAAGCAGATGACGACGAAGAGTACTCAAGACAATTCTCAAGTGATTAGCATGCTCAGCTTCAGACTTAGAATAAATAAGGATATCATCAATGAAGACGAGAACAAACTTATCGAGATATTCCCGGAATACCCGATTCATGAGGTCAACAAAGAAAGCAGGAGCGTTCGTCAAACCGAACAGCATAACGAGCCACTCAAAGGAACCATAACGAGTGCGGAAAGCGGTAAGAGGTATGCTATCCTCCGTGACTCGTAACTGATGAAAACCTGTGGCAAGGTCAAGCTGAGAAAAGACCTTGGCACCACTCAATAGATCGAACATATCATCGATCCTAGGCAATGGATACCTATTTCTAATGGTCAACTCGTCAAGCTTGCGATAGTCAATGCAAAGCCTAAGAGTTCCATCAGACTTCTTCACAAAAACGACCGCGGATCCCCACGGAGAAAACTGGACCGAATCAACTGCTTGGACTCGAGCTCTAAAAGCTGCTTCTTGAGTTCCTCATTTTCCTTTGTAGACATCCTCGTGGGAGGACAACTAACTGGCTGCGCGCCTGAAATGAGATCAATGCGGAACTCAATTGCCCGTTTGGGTGACAAACCCGAAACAGGTTCAAAAACATCAGAAAAGTCACAAGCAATAGGAATACGAGATACATCATCACCATCTCGCGAATCAAGAGAATACAAAGCCATCTCGGAATTATCCACATCCCGAAGAACAAGAGATAACTGAGAAGGTGAATCAGGATGACAAAGATATAAAATTCTCTCGGAACAAATAATCCTGGCATCGTACCTCACTAGCCAGTCCATACCAAAAATCATATCAAAACCCAAATGAGAAACAACGTGCAGATTCGCACGGAAGGAAAAGCCACATAAAACAATCTCAATATCATCACAAAGCAAACTAAGGGTCGCGGATCCCCCAATAGGATTCGCAATCCTTAAAGAAGTAACCATACAACAAACATCCAAAGATAAATCATCTACAAGCTCTTCGATACGAAAGAATGTGAAGCACCCGTATCGAAAAGAACTCGTATACTATGATCATGAAATAGAATTGAACCCTCCAAAATAGATGGAGTCATACCTTTGGATTGAGAAGGACCTCCAGAAGCATTAGCCACATTGAGCTTGCCAGATTTTGCATTAGCAGGAGCAGTAGGACAAGCAGAAACATGATGACCTTCCTTCTTGCAATTACGGCAGAAGAGAGGCTTTGGACAAGCTCGAATAATATGATCCGGAGAACCACAATTAAAACACTTTCGAACGAAAGGTGTTCCGGAAGATTGAGGCTGAGAACTAGGACCACCGGTCTTCTTCTTCTTATAAGGAAAAGGCTTCTTCTGAATTGGAAACTGCTTCTTGTTAGGGTTTCTGGAAACCTCAACATCAACATCACTATCACACTCCTTCTCGACGGTCTCGAGATGAAGCGCCGAATCAACCAATTCCTCAAAAGAAAGTTTAAGCTGGAGCAACAAGGACTTCTTAAGATATTTCTTAAGGCCAGAAACAAACTTCAAATTCTTCTATAAGAAGTGCTGATGAATTCAAGACCATACTGAGATAAAGCCTCGAACGATGCGACATACTCAGAAACAGAAGATTTCCCTTGCTTCAACTCAAGGAAGCGACGGGTCAATAAAACTTTTTCAGATTCAGGAACGAACTTGAGTTCAAATCGTCCCCGAAACTGAGTCCAAGAAAGAGTAGCCTCATCAATTTCAGCTACAAGAAGCTCATACCAGTCAAGAGCACGCTCTTGTAATAAACTAGAAGTTACAAGAACTCTATCATGGTCAGAAAGATCCATGCGAGAGAAAATACGCTCGCACGTGCGAAGCCAAGCTTGGACTTCAAGAACAGACTCGGTGCCCTTAAACGGCTTTCCTCCAAGATGAGCAAAATCACTGCACTGACGTGCAAAAGCAGACTTGCGAGGTGGAGACACTCGAGGAGGAACGAGAGGCTGAGTGCTCCTAAATAATTCCAAAAATTGATCGGCAGACATATATACGCCATCCGGATGCGAGCCACTAGATTGCCCAGCATCCGAACGTCGACCCCTGCCTCTTCCAGACATAAGCTGAAAGTAAAATAAGAACAAGATTATTCACAAGGTAGATATTACAATATTGGATACTACGGAATAAAATGCATTCCTAGACGTATTTCCAATATCTATCTAACCTTGATGGAATAAAGAGACACGATGATTCAAGGATCGGTATCACTTGTACACTTTGATGTACCATAATATGTGCATCTATTCTGTGTTTATCATATTTTGTTCTGAACTCAGCTCTGATACCACGCTGTGACGCCCCACTCCGAGAGCCTCGTTAACAAAGAGTATTACATAGATAATACTGTCGGCTAACGCGGACAATAGAGTATAATAGAAGCGACCATGTGCAATCTTACCTTATCTATTCACTAAATAAGTCGAAAAGTAGAAACACATTAGAATTCGACCTATTCAATAAATGTTTAAAGCAAAACTACAATGGCTATAGGATCTATCAGAAGAAAATATAACAACTCAAATGTAATATACATCACAGAACAGTCAATCATAATATACACATACACCGATACACAACAGAGTATACAAAATAATACATGTCAGGTGGTACAGGAGACCACAATATACAGACGAGACGAAAGAGTATAAATCAAAGTTACAGCAGATAAGGACTACAAAAGACGCTATAACAAAATGAAGCTGGCGAATAGTCCATGCGGAAGCAAAATAGGCTAAGTCTCCAAAAGCACCTAACCTGAAACATCTTGGTCTGACCCGAGTATAAAATACCCGGATCAGTCTAGATAACAAATCAGTTAGATTAACTGAACAATAATAAACCTGTAAGGTCATACAGTATAACAAATATCTCTAGAGGAGATAACATAATCATCAACAAGAAATGAATCATATAGAGCAAGCCTCATATCATCGGCAACATATAGAAACAAAGGATACAAATATCCCAAAACAAGCCAGAAGGCAAATAACAAATACCCATAAGGTATACAAGTTCCACAAGGTGATCGCTATACTCCATGCGGCTCACAAAGACCAACACCGAAGGGCGATACCAAGGGAATATACATATCAATGAAACATCATGAAATTTTGCTCGAGCTCAGTACTGTACAAACAAGGATCCATGAGCCCGAAGACTCCAAACCCAAGTATCACCCATGCGGCACATAAGGCCAACGTCAGAGCGAAACTATATAGGGCAACAAACCCGAAGGCACACACCCGAAGGCAACATACCCGACGGCAACAAACCTAGGGAGACAGTCCGAAGACACTATCCCAGAGGCAACAAACCGTAGTGGTGAAGGTCGAAGACCCAGTACTGGACACCACTAACTGGCGGAATGTGTCACAACTCTCGAAAAGGAATCCGAAAAGTGTTAACGTATGTCCCATAACCACTCGTTCGCACTAAACGGTTTACTATCCGTCAGTCCCTTTCACACTCAAAGCAGTACAAAGTTTACCTCATATCATCGATAAACCAAACCCGAAGGTCAAAACAATCAATCGAATAGGTCAAGGATTAATCAGAAGGATAAACGCACAGATTCATGGTCCGTGTTTTGCCCAACCATTTAATCACCCTCCCACTTCGTTCGAAGTGCGAAAGTGTGTGTGTTTTAAATAGAATTTATAAATTAGAGAAACGAACTTTTAAATGCGATTCGAGAGATTATTTCATAAAAACCCGTGGATTAAAATTAAAAGGAACCATCAAAGTCAAAACAATTGATAATCATACATAGGATCATCATGAATCAATTCAAATTGAAAATTCAATCCCAAAAAGGCAAAGTGGGCTGAAACAGCAGGTTCAGTCGACTGAACAGAGTTTTTCAGTCGACTGACCCTGTACCTGGAAATTTTCTAGGTTCAGGAAACTTTCTGTTTCCAGGTTCAGTCGACTGTGCAGAGTTTTTCAGTCGACTGAATCATGCCTGGAAACTCTCGGGTTTAAGGTTCAGTCGACTGTGCAGAGTTTTCAGTCGACTGAATCTTGCCTGGGCTGTTTTCCAGCCTTATTCAAATGAAGAGCAAACTCTCCCAAAATGCAATCGTACGAACATTGGCTCTAAGGGATTATGCCAATCGACAACCCGACCCTATATGTTCCTCGATGCATCACCAAAACATGATTAAAACATCAAAGTTAGGATTTCAAAGATTTTAACCCAAAACACTAAAAATTGGATTATTCCTCAATTCAACCCAAACCAAATGCAAGTTCATATGAACAAGGTGTTAGGAATTCATACCTAACATCAATGAAATCAAGAGAAGTAGATGTGAGTTCAAAACTCACCTTTTCACACAAAACAAAGAAGATGAAGAAGCACAATTGCAAGGAATCAACCAACTACACTCCACTTCAACACTACAAGCTTCAATCTAGAATCAAAGAAAGTATTTCCTAGGTTAGGGTTAGGAAAATTACAGAAATTGAAGAGGAGAAGAGATGGAGAAGATGGAGATGAACTTACCAATGGATTCTCTATGAATTTGGAGCAAGAAATCAAGATACAAAAGAGAAACTAGGGCTTGCTAATTTCTAATTCTCTTCCCTTTCCCCCATTTCAGTTTTTAGCTTAAGAAAGAAATGAAATGAAGATGAAATGAAGAGAAGGGTTGAGCTAGGGGGTTAAGTGGGCTAGTGGGCTGAACCCAATCCCAAACCCAATAGGAAAAGTAGCCAAAATTTCACAAACTCCAAACATATCGAAGATTATACTCAAAAAGATCGCAAACGCCATTTTGGAACCAATGGAGGTGGTTTCGAGTTCCAATTCGGCCATTTGCAGAAAGTAACATTTCGGACCCCCAAATCCGAATAACGATGCTATATTTAAATCAAACATTTAAATATAAAATCGTTAAATATGCGGGTTGTTACAAATTGTATCGATAAGTGTTTCTAAACTCTAAAAACATAGTAAACTGACATAGTGTTATTTTGGAGACGTCGGTAAATGAAATAATTTTATCTAAATTATATTTTATATATAAAAGAATAGTTTTCAAAAAATTTAATATAGCTATTGTAGTGTGCTTGTTTATTATAAAATGATAACATTTGATTATTATCACTTATTGTAGACTGGTTGGACTCGAATAATTTCGAGCCTTTATTGTTGGTTACATTAAGTACGAACATCTTATGAATTTAGTTTCACATTTTGACTATAAGGTTTTCGATGATAATATTGAATTGAATTTTAATTATAATAAAAGTTGTTTATTATAATCTATACAAAGAGAAACAATTATGAAATGATCTTATATAAGAAATGAAATTATATGTATAAATACAGTTTAGAACTAAGGATTAAAAATTGAGAATTTGAGTACTTAATTCCTCGAGATTTGGAATTTTTTTACAAAGTATTATGAAAAATAATAATTGTTTATGGGAGAGCGTTTTGGAATAGAAATTTTCTATAAAAGAAAGACAAAAAGTTTTCAAAAGTGATAAGGAAGCACCGAACTCACTTTGGACGCTGGAAAATAAATATAGTGATGACTGCAACATCATCAGTGTTTATTTTTGAGTTTCTAAGTGACGAATTGCTACCACAGTGATTTGCCATAGAAATTTTAATTTGTTTAAAACAAATTTTATTTCATATTCCAAAAATATGATTTACTGTACATAAAGAATGTTTGTATATTATTTTTATTTCAAAATGGTTTTGAATTAAAACTGGGTATTTAGTTATTGAATTTTCAGTTAAGTAATATTATGGAATTATGTATTCTATTTATTAGGTTAGGTTGGTTTGTGCCTCCGGATTTGAGATGTTGTTTGGTAATGTTCAGGTGTTATTATAAAATGGGATTTCTAACGATTTTGGATAGTCTGGACGTTTAACTTTGATATAGAAATTGAAGCTAAGTGTTTTGTTAGAAAATATAAAAGTTGAGATTTTCTAATTATAAATTTATGGAGACGAAAAATTAAAAAAAAGCTTTTAAATTTGATGAATTTTCCGGTTAAGTAAAAAAATTGTTATTTTATTTATTCTGAGGAAGTAGAAGAGTATTTTGCAAATATGAGCTTGAGTTATAAAATGTTAATAAAATTAAGCAATGTTTCTTAAGTAAAATAATGATTCCTTTAAGAGGTAATTATAAACTTGGGGAATATTTTATTAATGAAGATAAATCTTAATAAAGTATTTGTAGGCTAAAAGTAATATGTTATGAAATGAATTAGAAAATGAATTCTAGTAAAATTTAAGAATATGAACTAAAATTTTAAAGCGTTGATAAAACCTAAGAGTGTTTTAAAAATATTTATAAACTTAAGTAATGGTTTTATGAAATATTCATAAATAATTTTAGCCTTAAAGGGAATATACTAAGTAATGATAAATGTGAAAAAATAATCGATATAATTAAGAAGAGTAAATTAACTTGAGCTATGAGATGAAATTTAACTTAAACAAAGTTGGATAAAATGATATATGAAATGATTTGTAAATGAACTTTTGTATTAAAAGAAATACTATAGGTAAAATAATTGTGATTAAAATGAATGTGATTTTAAAATGATAAACTAATTTGAATAATAAAGTAACCAATTGGTATAAATATGTAAGTTATACATCGATCATTTTGTTCGCATATCTGTTCTGATCCAGATTTGAGTATGCGATTTCGAGATGATTTACACCGATTTGAATTTGGATTTTTCACTCGATTCTTGATGGCAAACACTTGATACTAATTTTTGATTTTATTCTGAATTTTTTTATCATAGCATATGGTTATGCAAGGAGAGTGACGGTTTCTAATCAAGGAACCGAATCAGGGTCCACACCAAAGTGGTCGAGTGAGCGAAACGGATGTGAAATGTGTGTGATCGAGCTAGTGATCCTATTTAGTATTGCATACAGATGGTATATGTACATCGTATGGACTTTATTGAAATTATAAGCTTTTTAGTTAGAAATGCAAGTTATATGGTTGGATATTATAAGTAAGATGCAGGTTCATGGAAGTAAAGGCTAGTTGACGCTTTTGGTTTCATAAGTAGAGTTTATTGCCTGACAAATAGGTACATATTTATATTGTTATTTGGTTTGATGGTTTATGTCCTAAGTATGGGTGGCCACTTGGCTTTTGTTTTCTTTTGTTGGTTTGGGCCTGTAATGGCCATTTATAGTTGTTCCAATTGAGCCGTACAAAAGAGACAGTGTCGCAAAATTTTTGTGATTTATATATTTGGAAAATTTGATGACAAGTTTCAACCAATTGAATTTCAAAAGTTAATGGGTTTAGAAACATTTTTCCTACCTTGAGAATTTTGGGGATGAAATTATTTTAAGAGAGGAAGCATGAAACAACCCAAAATTTTGTAGCTTGATTTTCGATATCTAATTAATTTTAAACATTTGAAATATAAGGATTAATTAAAGTTAATAACTTGAATTCAAATATAGGAATTAATTGAATTCAGAATTTAGTGTTTGAATGGTGAATTAAATATTTGGATTTTGAATTGAATATTTAGTTAATGGATTTAATGGTCTTATTTAACTCCTTTTAGATAATAAATAATAATAATGAATTCATTTTGTAAATTTATTTGCAGTAATAAGTTGTTCAAATAATTAATCAAAAATTTACTTTTATTATAATGAACTCGATTTTTGTTAATGTATTTTTAATTTAATTTATTTAACTTTTCCATAATTTTTAATTTGGAAAAATATATAATTTTATCATTTGACGATTTATTACCTAATGGTAGTATTTTTATGATTTTACAAAAGTAGATATCTGATGTATATTATCATTGTTTTGGGGTCGTGTCATTGCTCTAAGCACAACTGTATGTTTGTTTTATTGTTTATAGTTCATACTTGAACGGAAATCAATGCAGTATAATGCTGGAAATTGCAAATATATTAAAATCAACACTTAAGATCTTCTACCTACCACATTTTCTCTTATTCACTTTATTCATCCCATATATTTTCTTTTGAGAATAATAAATTCATTTATACCCTTCTTTTAAAAATCATAACAAACAAAACAAAACGAAAACTAAATATAAAACTTGAATCATTGAGTTTAGGCAACCTAGGTCTTCTAATTGTAACGACGCGAAATTTTCAAAGCCGAAAATTCCAGATAGTTATGAAAAAGAAGAAAGAGATAGAAGAAGAAGAACAGAAACACCAAACATCTCACATTCGCAGCGGATAAAATATAATAAATAATAACAGTTTACAAAGGAATAATATATCTTTCGATTACATTTAATATACATCAGAGTTTCATATATATACAGTCACTGAAGATTTACAATTATCATGTATTAGATTAACAATAATATAAATACAGCGGAAATACTCTATACACTATAGCCGTCCAACTCGCCTCCTGAGCTCCAGAACGTACCTACCAGAAAATCTATAATACTCGGTCTGACCCGAGCATTACACCAAAGTATCACCCGGGTCAGGCTGGAAACTAGCGTAAGTAAACTCATCCAACATGGAATAACAACATACAACTTATATAAAACCCGGGGTAACTCAAACAAATTTTACAAGTTCACAGTATGTTATAGACATAACTAATTCCACACATCCATTTCCTAAGTACCAAAGCTTAGATTTAAATAATCCCATTTCCTTTAAATCACTTCACTCCAGCACATAGATATATCAATCCATAAAAATATTCGAAGTGGTTTCGGGTATTTCCCAATAACAGATCCCGCCCTCTTCCAAATTATCCATACGAAATACACAACATTTCATATTAAAGGTATCAACTCATTCAAGCGTCCAATACCATTCAATCATCCATACGCAAACCTAAATCGCATACAAACCCATTCAATTTACCTCAGTTGAATTTCAATCCTCAATTACTTAGATTTCTTCATTAATTAATTTCCAAGCCAATTAATTAATCAATTCTTTCATATTCATTTATTTTAATTGATCACTCTGGATTAATTATCTTCCAATTCCACTCAAGTAATTATCTTTAATCCATTTCACGATATTAATTATTCTTAACCCAAAATCAATAAGAAATCTTAATTATTTCACAATTTAATTAACTATATTAATTACATTAATCCTAAATTTCTTATATTGCTTAATTTCTCATAAGTCGCATATTATGGATTAATCAATCTTAATTTACCAATCTTTAATTACATCATTAATTATGTAAATTATTGATCTCCAATATATTCAATTTACCTAAATCTAAATTAAGTATATTAATTAGACCACAATACCACTCATTCTTGGTTTATCTCAACCTTTAAATTAATTATCTATTTATTCACTCCTTCGAATAAATCAATTTCCTCTTAATTAATCGTCTTAATTAATCTCTTGATTAATTACACAAAGTAATTATATCTTATTTTAATTTAATTAAGTAATTATTCATCAAACCATCCATTGATTATTCTGAACTAATTAAACTTCACTAATTAACTTAATCCATAATTAATTAATTCCAAACCCTTGATTACAAAATTAATGACCCCAAATTATTAATTAATTGAACTAATTATTTATTTATTTATTTTAATCACACTTTAAATTTAATGAACCAGTATTCATTAAGCCCTTAACATCCTTAGAATGAAAACGTTATCTTATTTAATATATTAAATCTAAACAATTAGAAACCCGAATCCTTCGAGTCAACTACAATTAACTCATGATCAAATCAAACAAAGACATTTCATCTTCAATAGCACATCCAATCAAGTTATTCATCCAGCCAATTATTTAAATTTAACCATTTAAATTTAAATAGAAATCCAAAAGCATGAGATTTACTCACCTTTTGCTCCTTTATTTGCAAATCCACTTCATTCCCGACTATTCTCTTCACGATATATAAACCTTGTATAAACATTAGATGATTATTAATACTTGAATTAACCGAACAATTTATCTCCCTTAAATAAGTTTAAGTAACCCAAAATTTTATTTAAGCAAATTTCCTTTTCTTTTAATAAACAAATTTTAAGTTCCAAAAATAAATTTAATAAGTTAATCTCCCAAATATTGTTTAAAATAAACTAGTAAATAAAAATGTGTAAATGTATTTTTATTTTATTTTACTTCCTTTAAAATTACATGTATTTAAAAACTTAAATTATATCGACTCAATGTCCAATTTTATAATTAACTTTTAAATTATTTATAATTCCTATATACAAATTTTTCAGTAATTAACTATTTCTAAATTGATTTAAAGAAAACATTTAGGCCAGATTATACCTCACTGCCTCCATCCGGAATCAGTACGAAACCCTACTGAAAATCACTGCAAAGCTCGATCTTGTTCCACCCATCCTCGTTGCTGGCAAACACCCCGGACCCAAGCCCACGAAAACCCTAGCTCCAATCAGCTTCCACCACCTTGACATCCTCCTTTAAGCACGGCAGTACCTGAAGCGACAAGACACGCCGAAACTCTCTGCTCGAAACCCTAGAGTCGCGAGCCCTAAATCCAAACGTGCGCCACGCCAAGGCCAGTCGCGAAGTCCAAATCGCGACTTGAATTTCGGTGCCGACTTGCCTCTAACTTGCTTGTATCAATTTGATTTGAAGACAAACGCCTCAAAATCTTGACGTCGAAGAATTCGAACAAAAGGAAAGTGAGAAGGGGACTCGCGATTCAGCTGCCTCGTCTTAATTTTTTTGATTTGAATTCGGGTTGGATCCGAAGGCTACGGCCATTTATGTATTTTTTTTATATATGTCGAACTGCTTAAAGAATCAAGGGGGAACGGAAATAAAAATAAAGGAGATGGAAGGCTTCTTCAACACGACATTGTAAAGGAAAAATATCTTGCTAGTTAAATTAATTATATTATAAAACTTCAAAACGTCACGTTAAACATAACGTGAAATTCCGGACCCCGTATCCGACAGGTGATTAAAAGGTTTTACCCGTGTCCCGAACACAATGGAATGTGTTTCGGAAGTTGATTCGATCGTATGCACGAGTTACATAAGAAAACGATCGATTTTAAATTAAATCGATTAAAATAGTTCTAAGCGTTTTGGGCTGCCAGGGTCAAACGACAACTCCAATTGCTACGAAAATTGAAATCCGATAATAACTAACTATTATGGATCCAATGGAACTGGTTTCGTCGAATTCCGAGACTGTGCCTCGGAAGGCTATTTTTAAATTCAATTTAAACGATATATTTTTAAAATTGAACAAATTCCTTTAAATTAAATTTTCAATCCTTCTATTATGTCCAATATTATCGTTGTAAATTTCATAAATCTTCAAATTATTTTAAACAGACTTATAATCTCAAATTCAACAATTTACCCAATTTCAATTATATAATTCAATACTTTAATTATCTAAGAAATATTAATATATGGAATTCAAGCTAAAATTAACCTTTCAAATGCTAAAAATCAATTTATTATTCCATATTAAATCGTTAAAATTTCCGGGTCCTCACATTCCTCCTCCCTTAAAAGAATTTCGTCCCCGAAATTACTAGTTAGGAAGAATGGACCAATCCCTTTTACCTTTTCTCCAAAACCAACAGGTTTATCAACTTGCCACAATATCTTTTATTAAAGATTCACTAATACCTCAACTAACTTCCAAAACCTATCATGGTTTCCAATCAATACTCTTCTGCTCAATCATTTGAATTTCAATTTAAAACCAAATTTTGAATTCTCAAAATTTTTCTAACTCTCTAAATTCTCGAATTTTTTTGCCAGCGTCTCCTTTGCGCGACTAGCTCGGTACAACTACAAAAGGCCTCTACGGGGTCTAAAATTTCAAAAGAAAACAAAAGCCAAGTAGCTACATCAAAAACCCAATCCAATTTCATCTAGAAATTTAAATACGTACCTTTTTGTCGGGCAATACAGATTTATCTTTTGGAATCAAATCCAATTTTCTTTTCCCCTTTTAATACCTGCATAACCTACTTAGCAATAATATCCAATCATAGCCCTTTCAAATCTTTACGTACTTTTCCTTACAGAAGTTTTCATATCCATTTCTATTCAAACTAGTTTTCCCCAATTCATACGATTTTAATTTACTTTAAATTTGAATATTAAATTTTACCTTTCAAGTATAACTGATTCATATTAGTTCATCTACAATTTACTTAAAATTTTCAATTTGAAATTGTTTTGTCGTTAACAAAAATTTTCAAAATTTTCTAACTCTAAAAATTTTGGAAATTTTTTGGCAGAGTCTCCCTTGTACGGAGGAGCTTTTGCAATTTGACAAGAGATATAATGTGACGATCCGGAATTTTCTAGCAATATAAATTTAATAATCTGCATTAAATATTAAATTGATTTGATATATTTTTGTTAATAAGATCTGAATTGATACTTTTCTTTTAATAAATATTTACTTGGTAAATGATATCTGTTAAAATTAATTGGTTGTTAACTATTTATAAATGTATATATTTGTATACATTGTAAATAGATGAGATTTTGTTTTAAAGTTCAGCTAATAAATTATGTTTTAAATACTAATATACATTTTAGTGAATTGGAAATTATGTTTTATTTAAACTTTTCAAAGTTAAATAAATAAATATAGGATTTTGAATACATAAGATAATTGTTTAAATAGTTTAAAACTTATTTTAACTTAAGTTTAAATTTAGAATTATTAACAAAATGATTTGTTTTCTTTTCTTTTTAGTATAGCTTGATTAAAATATGGATTTCAAAGTATATATGAGTTTTAACATATATTATAAAATATGTAGTTTATAATAGAAAGATAATTCATTTTATCTATCTTTTCAAATGGATCATGTGTTTTATAATATAAATAAGTAAGAATGTATATATAGGGATACAAGATTTTAAGTAATAAGTTAAAATAAGAAATAATCATATTGGATAAATAATATAACAACTATAAAGTTCAATTAGTTTTCAAACAGCAAACAAAATAAAATGATAACAAGTCACATACATTTCAAAATGTAATAATAAGTCAACAATTAAAACTAGAAACAAAGAATTTTCAAAGTGTAAACCAACATGACCGAACTGCAACATATATATATGTGTTTAAAACATCAAGAACAAAAGAATAATATCTGGAAAGCAAATGACAGTAAGAAAACTGACTTAAAGCATTGAGGAACAAATCTATGTGTGCAGGCCAAATAAATAAACAACTGTGTATATGTATGAAGCTTGTGTAGGAAGACATTATTAAGTATCTTTAAGCTAACAAACAAAAATCATTAATGTAAAAATCTTTTTAGTACACTAAGTATTACATATCAGCCTCCAACTTAATAAAATATCTCTGGTTTAAAATCTGTACAAACAAGATTGTATCCTATATTGTCACAATTTCATGAGATATAATAATAAACCTGTCTGCAACTTTTTGATATATATATATATATCTGCCTTTTTCATTTTAAATTCGAAAGCCAAGCTAAGAATCTGAATCAAAACCTATTTCAAACTCAACAAAGCTTCTACTTGATCATCTCAGCATCATAGTGTCTTTAATTTGCAAGTTTAGTCTTCAAAAGTTTCACAGTTTCAAGCTTCTTCAAAATTAAAACCTGAGACTCTGTGTTCATCAATCCAAGGTGAGTAAGACTTTTCAGATTTACTTAAGTTTAAATTCTGATGAATGCCAATATTTGAATGTTTAAATAAATTGTGTGAACATTTATATCTTCATTTTCTCTGGATATTGGTGAGATGAAATTCTGCATATCTAAAGCCTGCAAAATCAAACTGTTTTCTTATAAACTTGTTGTGTTTTCTATTTGTTGTGAGTAATATTTTTGTCAAAGTCAAATATAAAAATGGTTGCTTTATTTATTTCTGAAATAAGTTTGTATGTGTACATATTTGAGAGTATCTCAGTGTATGTTTGGATGTGTGATGCATTTGGGTATGTGATGCATATATGATACTTGAAGAACACCTATGTTCTAAAGATTTTCAAACCCAGATTAGTTTAAAAATCCCTACTGCTTGATCCATTTATTTTTATGACTTAGGATCAAAACAAGATTTGATTGTTAGGTTACAAAAGAGATGTTAAAAATTTATTTAAGCTAAACAAAATTTAAACTTGCTCTGGAAAGATAAACTCAAATTTTGATAAAACCCAAACTTCATAATTACTTAGTTCAGGCATATAAACTAAAACACTAAACAAAAACATGATTTTTAAGGCCTGAATCAGAATTTTTAGATAAAGCTTGGAGGAGCAGTTTGTGTCTTTTTGTTTGGAGCTTTTTAAGTCGCTGTGGTCGATCAACTAGACCTGGTGGTTTGAGATTCGGTCTGGAGGTGGAGGACTGTGCCATGGAGCTGGGAAAAATAAGGGATGGCGACGCAATGGGTGGTGGAAGCGTCGGTGGGGGTTCCAAGTTCCTAGACCTAATTTTACTGTTTGGAAGTTTCGATCACCGCGTGTAACAACCCGCATATTTATCGAGTTTGTATTTAAATATTTTATTTAAATATTAACTCGTTAATCGGATTTTGGTCCGAAAAGCTACTTTTTGCAAACGGTCAAATTAGGACTCGAGACCACTTCCATTGAGTTCGAAATGTCGTTTACAACTTTTTAAGTATAAACATCGATAGGTTTGGAGTTAGTGAAATTTCACTAACTTTTCCCGCTTTGGACTTTGGGTTAGTTTAGCCTATTAAGCCCAAGTTCCAACCCTCTTCTCCTCACTCTTCATAAATTTCCTAACTAATCAAGCTTTGGCATTAATGGTGGAGGGAATGGGAAATTAAAATTCCAAAACTCAAATTCAATTGCAATCCATCTTTCTACTCCAAATTCAAGAAGAAGACATTGGATTCAAGCTTCTTGTGCTTAGATAGAAGAAGGATTGATTCTTGCTTGCTTAAAACTTCATTTTTCATTGATATTTGGTGCAAAGGTGAGATTTTTATCTCACAAATCTAGTCTATAACTATATTGGACTGTTGGGAATAATTCCCTATCACTTTTGCATGCACATTTGCATTTGGTTTGGATTGGATTGGCGAAAAACTCCAATTTTTAGCGTTTTGGTGAATTTTCTGCACTTAGGTCATTCTGGCCATTTTTGGTGTTCGGAGTTAGGTCGTTCGCGACCTAACCCTTAGGTCGTTCGCGTGTTATCGCGCTAGGTCGCACTGCCTTGAATTTTCACTTCGGAGTTAGGTCGTTTCACGTTAGGTCGTATGGGGTTTAGGTCGTAGGTCGTTTCTGGCCTTAAATCCCCTCTGCAACGTTAGGTCGCTCAACCTTTCCTTGTTAGGTCGTCACCACTTAGGTCGCGACAAATGTTAGTACGTTAGGGCCTTAGGTCGTAGGCCTTAGCTCGCATTTGAGCTTAGGTCGTAGGTCGCTAGCTCGTAGCTCGTATTTGAGCTTAGGTCGTAGGTCGCATCACCCTTAAGTCGTTCGACCTGATGCCTCTCTTAGGTCGCGCATCCCTTTAGGTCGCTAGGTCTTAGGTCGCGCATCCCTTTAGGTCGCTAGGTCTTAGGTCGCGCATCGCCTTAAGTCGCTCGACCTGCTCTCACCTTAGGTCGCGCCATCTTTTAGGTCGCGTACCATACTTTAGCTCGTTGTCCCTTAGGTCGCTTGCACCTTAGGTCGGCCTCGTTAGCTCGCAGATCCTCTAGGTCGCGTGGCCTTTGGACCGTAGGTCGTTAGGTCGTAAGACCTTAGGTCGCCTGACCACTTAACTCGCATGACCTAACCCTTAGGTCGTTGGGCCTCGTTTCTACTTAGGTCTCTGCTTCTTATAGGTCGCTCGGCTCCTTAATTTCTTTAGGTCGTTTGAGTGTTAGGTCGCGAACCCATTTTAGGTCGCATGACCTTTACCCTTTAGGTCGCTGGACCACTAGGTCGTGCTCCTTAGACCCCTAGGTCGCAACCATTAGGTCGCTCGACCCTATCCCTCTTAGGTCGTTAGACCTCATTTTGTCTTCACTAAGTCGTACCGTTTTGGACGGGGAGCTGCCCCCTGGACCCCCGCGACCTGACCGGGCAGGTCGAACCCCGTAAGCGGTGGCGTTGCCCCCGCACCCCCACCTTGGGGGGTTGCCACCCCCCCCCCCCAGACCCCCCCTCCGTAGGGGATCTTATCTGAAAAACATTTAGCCGATTTCCTTGGATTTTATTCGCATCTCCGTATGCGATCTTTGTGACTGATTGTTTCTACACTTGCTTATGTGTTTTGTCACTTTATAATATAAAGGTTTCAATACTAGTAGTAAATATCAAAACTCTTTTAACAAACAATTTCAACTCTATTTTTAATAACAAAGCTCTTTTCTTAAACCGTTTTCCAATCTATTAGTATATACAAGCCTTTACCTCACTCAGATGAGAAATCTAATTAAACGACTTAGTAAAACAAGTGGTATGAAACCCTTGCGTTCACTTCGTCGGTTAAATCTTGGACTTGTTCGATTGAACCTCTTGTGACAATTTTATTAGTGAAGATTTACAGTTTGTTCGTAAATATTTAAGTTAAGCAAGTGGTTATGGGACATGAAGCTAAACTTCTATATTTACTAGCTTAGTGTAATTGACACTTCTCGTTGATCTTGATGATCGCTTTATGAATTAGACTAGCAATTGCGCGATGTCTCTTTCATTGCAAGGTTAGACTAGACACCACTTGTGTGATTCCATTCACACACACCTTTCTGCTTTTTGGTTAGTCTTGACCTCAATCTGTGTGATTCCATTCACACATGCGGGGTAGCTCCCCATGGTCTTCGGACCGTCATGTGATAGGCCTCTTTCCCTTTTTATGATTTCTGGATTTCTCGTGTTGATTTCTGGAATTTATGTCATTGACTTGTTATGAGTACAAGTTTAGGGTATGATGCCCTCTTCGAATCTTTGAGAAGATTCTTGTGATATTAATTATCTCTTATTGATTGATCTTCTGTTGATCATTATTTACATACTTATAGTGGTATGTCATTATGGATGTTTATGTTTATGCCATATCATTTATGTTATATCATGTCATCTGATATTTATAGCTAGACTGATCCGTTTATTATTTTCTTAAATAATACTCGGGTCAGACCGAGATGTTACAGGTGCTTCTGTTTGACTTCTTCCCAGGGATTCATCACTCTGACTTTTGGCTAACTGTTTAGATTAGCAGTTTTTGTTGTATACACTTGAGATATAGACTCATAGTTGTATTCTTTTGTATAGCACGTGTTGCTATTCTTTTGTATTATCGTGGATCTTATTGACCACTATTCTGATGTACACTTTCATGTGTTAGTTATATATTCATATCTTCTTCCGCCTTTGTGATATGGATATCTGTGACTGATTTGTGATATGATTATTTCTATGTTTGTTTCCGAAGATTATTTATAGCCACCGTGTGATAAGCAATTACATGGATGGTCGCTCCTCAACAGCCTTATTCTCCGTGCTAGTTGACAGCACTACTCCGGAGTCTTCTTGGCTAGCGTGGGTATAGAGGTGGGGTGTCACAGCTTGGTATCAGAGCCAAACTTCGGAACAATGTAGAATAACTTAGCAAGGATCATCGTCCTAGGTCTATCTTAGGAGTCATACCATAGGATTAATTCGAGTCTTCATACCGATTCATCCTATTTCCTTTATGATTCCTTGTTTTATCTATCAAGATTGCTTGATGTTCATTGGTAAATAACCTTCTTCCTTCTCTTCTTTCTTTCTTTAAGGAAGAGAATGTCTAGACCAGGCCGTCCCAGAACTGGATCATCTGGTGCTGCTCCTCCGGATGGAGTTTTTATGACTGCTCAACAGCTTCTTGATTTAGTAACTAATACTCAAGCAGCTGGAGCTAACCCGGAACCTACTCACCCAAAGTCGGGATTTGCACGCTTGTGCAGCGATTACACCAACTTGGGTGGGAAGCCCTTCAAAGGTTCGGAAAATATCATCGAGGTCCAGGCTTGGTTAAAATCATGCGATCGAATCTTTTCTCGCATGAACCTTATCGATCTCCACCGCGTTCAGGTGGCTTCCAGCATGCTCCAGGAGAGAGCATTGGACTGGTACGAACTCCTTATTTCAGAAATTACTGAAGCGGATCTCACCTAGGAGCAATTTCAGGGACGCTTCGAGTTAAAGTTTGTACCAGAAGCTGGGAAAGTAACCTTGGCTCGACGTTTTATAGACCTTGTTCAAGGTCAATCCTCTGTGACTGATTACGTCGCAGCCTTCGAGTCGCTTTCCAAATATGGGGTTGAATACATCAACACCCCATTGAAGAAGAACCAGAGGTTCGTTTATGGCTTAAATAAGAATCTTAAGAAGCCACTGCTCCTGAAACTAGAAGTCGCATTTGATCAACTCGTCGATATCGCTCTTCGTCTTGAAGAGGCTGATAGAGAGAGTGATGTTGAAGTGGAAGGCGCTAAACCAAACTTCAACAACAAGAAGAGGCCAAACAAATTCAAGGGTCCTTATCCCAACAAAAAGGGTAAGCAGGCAACCCCTGCGGCAAAGTCTCCTTCTCCTAGTGGTGCGAGTTGCTTCAACTGTGGGTCTGGGGATCATTATGCGAATAAGTGCTCTAGGCCCAAATCTTGTCGCTATTGTAAGAGCCCGGATCATTACATACATCAATGCCTCAAGCGTAAAGGCAAGAAGGAAGGAAAGTTGAATGTGGTTCAAGCCCCTGGCAACACATCTCGTGGCCAAGGTATTTCTCATTCCATTCTTGATGGTATTATTTTATTTCATGATCAACCTATTAGAGTTCTCTTTGATACAGGTGCATCCCATTCTTTTATATCAAAGGAACTGGTAGACACTTTTTCCTTAAGTGTTACTGCATTGATGACTTCTTTAAAAATTGCGAATCCTGTTGGTGGATCCGCAACTCTTAGTTTGCTTTGTAAAGATGTGGAGATTATTTTTTGCGATCTTTCTTTCCTAGCCGATTTGCATGCGTTACTTAGGCTTTGGAATAATTTTGGGAATGGATTGGCTTAACCGTTATCAAGCCCATATCCTATGTCCTGAACGGGCTATTCATCTCCGTCATCCACTATCTGTTAATCAGATTTCTGTTAATCTTAAAGATTCAGAATCCTGTTTGGTGGCATCTTTATATTCTTTAAATCCTCGTGATAACGATGATGATGATGAAGATGATATTATTTCTTGTATTCATGTTGTTCGTGAATTTTTCGACATATTCGAGCCCGTTTTAGGTTTGCCACCTAAACGAGCAATTGAGTTCAGAATTAATCTTGTTTCTGGAGCTCAACCTATTACTCGTCCTCCTTATCGCATGTCCAATAAGGAAAATGAGGAGATGCGTAAACAATTATCTGAGTTAGAGACGAGGCAATTTATTCGCTCTAGTTCCTCGCCTTGGGGAGCTTCGGCTATTTTCGTAAAGAAATCCGATGGTACTCTGAGGCTCTGCGTTGATTATCGCAAGCTTAACGATCTTACTATTAAAAATAAATATCCTTTACCTCGGATTGATGATCTATTCGATCAGCTTAGTGGTGCTAAGGTCTTTTCACAATTGGACTTGGCTACCGGTTTCCATCAGCTTCGTATCGCTGAGGATAGCATTCCTTTGACATCATTCCATACTCGATATGGATCTTATGAATGGCTTGTTATGCCATTTGGGTTAACGAATGCTCCAGCTTATTTTGTTGACCTCATGAATCGAGTTTTCAAAGATTTCCTCGATCGGTTTGTTCTCATATTCATTGATGATATTCTAGTGTATTCAAAAACCGAGGAGGAACATGAGAAACATCTTAGGATTGTATTGGAAACACTTAGGAGTAATCAATTAAAGGCGAAATTTTCTAAATGCCACTTTTGGCAATCTCGTGTGAAGTTTCTCGGTCATATTATTTCCGAATCCGGGATATCCGTGGATCCTTCAAAGATCGAAGCGATTCAAGATTGGAAGAGACCGGAGAGTGTGACAGAGATTCGTAGTTTTCTCGGATTGGCGGGCTATTACCGCCGTTTTATTAAAGACTTTTCTAAGATTGCCGTGCCTCTTACTGGCTTGACTAAGAAGGGAGTTAAATACATTTGGTCGGACAAATGTGAAGCCTCTTTTCAGAAATTGAAAGAACTCCTTTCCGATGCTCCTATTCTTGTGATTCCCGAGGGGAATCAAGATTTTGTTGTTTATACCGATGCTAGTCACGTTGGTTTGGGTGCCGTTCTTATGCAAAAAGAACGTGTTGTTGCTTATGCTTCTAGGCAATTGAAGCCGGCCGAGACTAGATATGCCACACATGATCTAGAGCTCGCGGCTATTGTTTTCGCCCTTCGAATGTGGCGTCATTATCTATTGGGAGAGAAATTTATTCTTTACACGGATCATAAGTCTTTGAAATATTTATTTTCTCAAAAAGAACTTAATTTACGTCAACAGCGTTGGCTCGAGTTCCTTGCACCTTATGATCTTGATATTCTTTATACCCCCGGTAAGGGTAATCGTGTCGCCGATGCTCTTAGCCGTAAGCAACAAGCAGTTGTTTCTATGATGATATCTGAATGGAACGATCTCGAGATCTTATCCACTTGTGAGATTCGAGAGCGCGTATCCGATTTATGCTCATCGCTTGTTTTATGTAGCCTTGAGGCTCATCCTTCTCTTTTAGACCGCATTCTTGAAGCTCAAGGGCTAGATTCTGAATTGGCTCTTCTTGGAAAAAATGTTAAGGATAAAATTGATATTGAAGGTTTGAAAGACTTTGATATTGATTCTCGTGGCGGCATTCGAAAATTTGGTAGACTTATCGTACCAAATATTGGAGATCTTCGTAAAGATATTTTAGAAGATTCCCATCGTTCTAAATTCACCATTCATCCTGGTAGTAGTAAAATGTATGCTGATATGAAGCGACTTTATTATTGGGAGGGAATGAAATCTGATATTGCTAACTTTGTTAAGTGTTGCATGACTTGCCAACTTGTCAAGGCCGAACATCAAAGGCCTGGTGGGTTATTGCAACCTTTAGAAATTCCAATTTGGAAGTGGGATCAAATTTCCATGGACTTTATAGATGGCCTTCCCCGTTCTCGTTCGGGTCATGATAGCTTATGGGTGATTGTTGATAGACTTACTAAATCCGCCCATTTTATTCCGGTTCGGTCTAACCGAACCGTTCCTCTTTTGGCCAAACTATTTGTCAAGGAAATTGTAAAATTGCATGGAGTTCCTACTTCTATTGTTAGCGATCGTGATCCATTGTTTACTAGTGGATTTTGGAAGAGTATTCAAAAAGCTTTAGGAACGAAGCTTAATTTTAGCACCGCTTATCACCCCCAGTCCGATGGACAAACCGAGCGTGTGAATCAAACTCTTGAAGATCTTCTTCGTGCTTGTGTGCTTGATTTTGGTGGAAGTTGGGAAGATCATATTTCACTTGTTGAATTTTCCTATAATAATAGCTTCCAATCTAGTATTGGTATGGCACCTTTCGAGGCACTCTACGGAAGGCCATGCCGATCTCCTTCGTGTTGGCTTGAGGCCGGTGAGAAGCTGGTTTTAGGTCCAGACTTTATTCGTGATTCCACGGAAAAGATTGAACTTATTCGACATAGGATGAAAGAAGCCCAGAGTAGACAAAAATCCTATGCCGATAATCGAAGAAGGAAATTAGAATTTTCTGTTGGGGATCCTGTTTTTATTCGTGTTTCACCTATGAAGGGTGTTGTACGTTTCAGTCGATCGGGGAAGTTAGCGCCTCGATATATTGGGCCATTTCCTATCACTGAACGTATTGGTCCCATGGCTTATCGCCTTGCATTGCCGGCTCAGTTTTCTGCTATGCATGATGTATTTCACGTTTCTCAATTACGGAAATGCCTTCGGGATTCCTGTTCTATTCTTGAGCCTGCTGTTGTGGAAGAAATTGAAGTTTCGCCGAATTTAACTTATGAGCAGCATCCTATTCGAGTTATAGCTTCTGAGGTTAAACAACTTCGAAATAAAGATGTTCCGCTTGTGAAGGTTCAATGGTCCTCAAATCCTAAGGATTGTTCTTGGGAATCCAGAGAATTCATCGAGCGTACACATCCGGACTTGCTTACTCCTGCTCCTAGAAGTGAACTTCTTATTTCAAAATTCCTCTTGTGTTAATATGCTTTTATGGTTGTTACTTTTTATTTCCATCTTATATATATTGCGAGGACGCAATTTCTTTAAGGAGGGGAGTCTGTAACAACCCGCATATTTATCGAGTTTGTATTTAAATATTTTATTTAAATATTAACTCGTTAATCGGATTTTGGTCCGAAAAGCTACTTTTTGCAAACGGTCAAATTAGGACTCGAGACCACTTCCATTGAGTTCGAAATGTCGTTTACAACTTTTTAAGATAAACATCGATTGGTTTGGAGTTAGTGAAATTTCACTAACTTTTCCCGCTTTGGACTTTGGGTTAGTTTAGCCTATTAAGCCCAAGTTCCAACCCTCTACTCCTCGCTCTTCATAAATTTCCTAACTAATCAAGCTTTGGCACTAATGGTGGAGGGAATGGGAAATTAAAATTCCAAAACTCAAATTCAATTGCAATCCATCTTTCTACTCCAAATTCAAGAAGAAGACATTGGATTCAAGCTTCTTGTGCTTAGATAGAAGAAGGATTGATTCTTGCTTGCTTAAAACTTCATTTTTCATTGATATTTGGTGCAAAGGTGAGATTTTTATCTCACAAATCTAGTCTATAACTATATTGGACTGTTGGGAATGATTCCCTATCACTTTTGCATGCACATTTGCATTTGGTTTGGATTGGATTGGCGAAAAACTCCAATTTTTAGCGTTTTGATGAATTTTCTGCACTTAGGTCGTTCTGGCCATTTTTGGTGTTCGGAGTTAGGTCGTTCGCGACCTAACCCTTAGGACGTTCGCGTGTTATCGTGCTAGGTCGCACTGCCTTGAATTTTCACTTCGGAGTTAGGTCGTTTCACGTTAGGTCGTATGGGGTTTAGGTCGTAGGTCGTTTCTGGCCTTAAATCCCCTCTGCAGCGTTAGGTCGCTCAGCCTTTCCTTGTTAGGTCGTCACCACTTAGGTCGCGACAAATGTTAGTACGTTAGGGCCTTAGGTCGTAGGCCTTAGCTCGCATTTGAGCTTAGGTCGTAGGTCGCTAGCTCGTAGCTCGTATTTGAGCTTAGGTCGTAGGTCGCATCACCCTTAAGTCGTTCGACCTGATGCCTCTCTTAGGTCGCGCATCCCTTTAGGTCGCTAGGTCTTAGGTCGCTAGGTCTTAGGTCGCGCATCGCCTTAAGTCGCTCGACCTGCTCTCACCTTAGGTCGCGCCATCTTTTAGGTCGCGTACCATACTTTAGCTCATTGTCCCTTAGGTCGCTTGCACCTTAGGTCGGCCTCGTTAGCTCGCAGATCCTCTAGGTCGCGTGGCCTTTAGACCGTAGGTCGTTAGGTCATAAGACCTTAGGTCGCCTGACCACTTAACTCGCATGACCTAACCCTTAGGTCGTTGGGCCTCGTTTCTACTTAGGTCGCTGCTTCTTATAGGTCGCTCGGCTCCTTAATTTCTTTAGGTCGTTTGAGTGTTAGGTCGCGAACCCATTTTAGGTCGCATGACCTTTACCCTTTAGGTCGCTGGACCACTAGGTCGTGCTCCTTAGACCCCTAGGTCGCAACCATTAGGTCGCTCGACCCTATCCCTCTTAGGTCGTTAGACCTCATTTTGTCTTCACTAAGTCGTACCGTTTTGGACGGGGCGCTGCCCCCTGGACCCCCGCGACCTGACCGGGCAGGTCGAACCCCGTAAGCGGTGGCGTTGCCCCCGCACCCCCACCTTGGGGGATTGCCACCCCCCCCCCCCCCCGGACCCCCCCTCCGTAGGGGATCTTATCTGAAAAACATTTAGCCGATTTCCTTGGATTTTATTCGCATCTCCGTATGCGATCTTTGTGACTGATTGTTTCTACACTTGCTTATGTGTTTTGTCACTTTATAATATAAAGGTTTCAATACTAGTAGTAAATATCAAAACTCTTTTAACAAACAATTTCAACTCTATTTTTAATAACAAAGCTCTTTTCTTAAACCGTTTTCCAATCTATTAGTATATACAAGCCTTTACCTCACTCGGATGAGAAATCTAATTAAACGACTTAGTAAAACAAGTGGTATGAAACGCTTGCGTTCACTTCGTCGGTTAAATCTTGGACTTGTTCGATTGAACCTCTTGTGACAATTTTATTAGTGAAGATTTACAGTTTGTTCGTAAATATTTAAGTTAAGCAAGTGGTTATGGGACATGAAGCTAAACTTCTATATTTACTAGCTTAGTGTAATTGACACTTCTCGTTGATCTTGATGATCGCTCTATGAATTAGACTAGCAATTGCGCGATGTCTCTTTCATTGCAAGGTTAGACTAGACACCACTTGTGTGATTCCATTCACACATACCTTTCTGCTTTTTGGTTAGTCTTGACCTCAATCTGTGTGATTCCATTCACACATGTGGGGTAGCTCCCCATGGTCTTCGGACCGTCATGTGATAGGCCTCTTTCCCTTTTTATGATTTCTGGATTTCTCGTGTTGATTTCTGGAATTTATGTCATTGACTTGTTATGAGTACAAGTTTAGGGTATGATGCCCTCTTCGAATCTTTGAGAAGATTCTTGTGATATTGATTATCTCTTATTGATTGATCTTCTGTTGATCATTATTTACATACTTATAGTGGTATGTCGTTATGGATGTTTATGTTTATGCCATATCTTTTATGTTATATCATGTCATCTGATATTTATAGCTAGACTGATCCGTTTATTATTTTCTTAAATAATACTCGGGTCAGACCGAGATGTTACAGGTGCTTCTGCTTGACTTCTTCCCAGGGATTCATCACTCTGACTTTTGGCTAACTGTTTAGATTAGCAGTTTTTGTTGTATACACTTGAGATATAGACTCATAGTTGTATTCTTTTGTATAGCACGTGTTGCTATTCTTTTGTATTATCGTGGATCTTATTGACCACTACTCTGATGTACACTTTCATGTGTTAGTTATATATTCATATCTTCTTCCGCCTTTGTGATATGGATATCTGTGACTGATTTGTGATATGATTATTTCTATGTTTGTTTCCGAAGATTATTTATAGCCACCGTGTGATAAGCAATTACATGGATCTTCGCTCCTCAACAGCCTTATTCTCCGTGCTAGTTGACAGCACTACTCCGGAGTGTTCTTGGCTAGCGTGGGTATAGAGGTGGGGCGTCACACCGCGGCCAGCGTAGGCGTGCGAGTGGCATGTGGATTTGAGGAAGGGTAGAGGGAAGACAGTCGAAGTGGCAGCCGGAGTTTGGTGGCCTCCGGTGGTGGGACCACCGCGTGCGTGGCATTGACAGGTTTGAGAGAGGTGAGGTTGTGTTTTTTTCCAGGTTCTGTCTTTCTTATTTTCATTCGCGCGCGCCTGGTGAGAAAAACTCGAAGCAGCTTGTATATTTTCACGGGGAAAACTTGCGTGTTACTCGAAGAAACGCAGGGGTGCTCGTGTTGTAGTTGTACAGGTTTTAAGCTGTAACAGTTTTAACAGTATTTGACATTCTTGTCTTAAAATTTAAATCAAAGTTAAACCCAGTTTTTAAAACAAGTTTAGAAGGTGACTTTAAGTCTGTTTTGAAAATAAAGTTGGGAATAATAAAGTCCATAATTTAACTTATTTTAAATAATTTAAAAATGCTAAATGTTTAAGTGTATTCAAAAAGGAGTTGAATTCAAAAATAAATTATAAATGGTTAAGAAAGTATTTAGACAAGTTAACTCCAAAGAAATCAGAACTTAGTTATGAAAAGCTAGATTTGGAACTAAAATAAAGCTTTATAATTTAAATTTATTCAAACAAGTTTTAAGTGTAATTAAATATGTAAGTTTAAAAAAAGTTTTGAAAATAAATTAGTGTAAAATTTTTATTAAGATAAAATTGGAATTTATTGAAATAAATGTTTAAACATATTGGAAGTGAGAATTTAATCAATTATAAGAACAATTTACTTTAATTCATGAAGTTTTAGAATTTTATATGCATAAATTTTTAAGATGATTAGATAAGGATAATTAATGATGGATATTAATAACTATAATTTTAAAAGTAGTAATTAAAGTTAATTAATTAACTAGTATGAGATTAAGAACCATAAATTAGATATTTACTTAAATTAATAAATTTTTATGGTTAATAAAACTTATAATTAATGATGATTAATACAAGTTAATTATTTTAGAAGGAATAATTAAATAAATGTTAATGAAGATCATTAACTAGATTATTTATAATTAATTAATGTAATTGATTTTTAATAAATTAATTGATTAACTAATTCAATAATAATCATTGTAATAGTTTACATGTAAATTATTTATTTGAAAAGTAATTAAGAAATTAATTACTTATTGAGTAAATTGATTTGAGTTAATTAATTTAGTTTAATTAACTGATATTTTGGAAGTAAATTACTTAGAGGAGTAATTAATGAATAATTACTGGAGGTAATTAACTGGAAGATGTTGTTAATAGGAGTAATTGGAATATAATTACTTGAAATTAATCAAGAGATTAATTAAGCTTGTTATTGGGATGTAATTAATTATGAATGATTAATTACTGTTTGTTATTAATCAAGAGGATTAATATTCGTGTTTTGAAGATTTGTATTCTTAATATAAATTAACAAATGAAAATGAAATTAGAAATCATTAATATAATTAATGATGGGATTAGAAATTGATTTATTTGAGAATAATAAATCAACAAGATAATTAAATGGTAATAAATCGATGTAAATGTAATTAATGGGTTTATTCAAGATTAGTTTATTGTAAATAAATTAAGGAAATTACTGGAATGTTGCAAAAGATATTTAAATCAAAGATGATTAATTTGAATATATAAGCAATGGATAATAAGATTTAAATTAAGAAAATTAATATTAATTAATTTAAGAAATCATTTGATGATTTTGATATGTGTAATTACTTAGTGTAATTAATGGAGCATAATTACTCAGAATAGTAATTAGATGATCATTATTTGATGAAATTCATACAAGATGATTTGTAAATGAAGTAATTTGGGAAATTTCTTTTGTAATTAATCAAAGGATTGATTAATGGAAATAATTAATCATGGGATGATTAATAAGTAATTAAGGATAGTTAATTACTGGTTTATTAGTAATCAAGGGTGATTAATAATTGTGTTTAAGTAAAGATTAATCACTTAATTAATTTAAATAAGTAATTTAATATATAATTGAAGATCATTAAGTAATATAATTAATGATGTAATTAAGAATTGTAAATTAAGGAATAATTAATGGGTAAGTAATTAAATGTTAATCTACTATGAATGATTTAGAATAATTCATTTTAGAAATTAATTAAAGACTAAATTACTTCTTGTAATTAGAGAATGGTTAATTAATTTGATTTATAATTAATTAATGATTGTGAGAGCAGGATTTATGGAATGAGAAATTAATTTAATTTAAATTAATTAAAGATGGAAGTAGTTAATTTAATTCATTTTAAATTAATTATAGCTTGTGATTCATAAATCATTGCTTATGGATGATATGGATATTTCATTGATTGATTGTGATCTCAGATATGAGATGGATAATGTCTATGTGATATGGATATATAGTTCAAGTGTGATAATATTTAATTATCTGTTTGGATGATGATATTAGTTATCTGTTTATGATGATGATGTGATTATCTATTATGAGATGTGAATTATCTATCTGTGCATATTGATAATATTAAATTGACTGTTAAGACTAAATAGACAACTTGGCCTTAAAAGACACGTTTTGGATTTCGATGAGACCGGGATCGGTTTTCCTTATTTGGAATATCCGAAAACCACATCGTTTCCAAATTAACGATAGGTCGTGAATCTGAAGTGAAGATGAAGGTTCTGAATGCAAGGATTATCGTCGTTAACTCTGAGGGTGATTCCAAAATAAGTGTAACGAGATGATGCCTTCGGTTTCGTTCGAACCCGGAACGAACTTGTATGGATTGAATGCTTTCAACACATCGCCAGGCGGACGATGAGCATTCTAAGAAATATGTTCTATAGAGGTAATCGTAACCTCAAGCCTCATCAACCGGGAATGACTAAAACAGGGGAGGTGCAGCAAGGTTAGGTGGGTCATGCCCAAGCAGGACAAGGATATTCCCCTGTCTAGATATCCCTTTTTATTCGGCTGTGTGGGCAGTTGGTCTGCAGCCAACTCGGGGTTTATCTTGTTCGGGACTGTTCAGTAAGGAATGGTTCCGGCCTTGTGTTGCAGGGGATGAAGGGAGTAATCCTCGGTACGTTGATCTAGGCCACGTACTATGACGGGCGGTACCCCAGTTGCCCTGCCATTGTATGGAATCCATAATCCAATAAGTGCCAACGGTTTTGATTGTATTACCCACTTTTGTGGCTAGTAGCTGGAATTTAATCATGTAATAATTTCGGCTATTTTCTATTTACTTGAAAACCCTAGACCTATTATAATATCACTGGATTTCCTATCAAATGTTTTGGTTAGCGTAAGGTAAAAACTTTTCCATGTTTATGTATGGGAAGTCTTATGTGATACCTTTTGTTTTCAAAGGATTTTTCAAAATTAAGCAACTTTAACCTGTTACTCATACCAGACCCATGTCTGACCCGAAGTTTATTTTTGTTTTTCATAAACTCTCGGGTACCCAAATTTTTACGGGTAGCCAAGGGATTCAGGTTTAGCTTTGACGAATTCTGGAGGAGCAATGGAGCAGGAGGCTTCAGCGTTGTAGATATATATATAGTTCCGCTGTGTGGTATTTCTGTGATGTATTGTGTACTGTGTTGTATTAACTAGACAGGTGTTTATAACTGTCTAGTATGTGTTGTACTATATGTATCGCTCTGATTGATGTTATATATATTATGTAAATATTTATGTGTTTAATATATTTTATTCGTTCCGCTGTGAGATTCTGATGTTGTTGTTCTTTCTTCTCTATCTTTTTCTATTTTCTCACCTCTTTCTTTCTTATTGACGATGCTTCTTCCTGGGAGTAGGAAGTGGGGTCGTTACAGTGGTATCAGAGCGCTAGGTTGAGTGAATACCTAGGCTCTTGAGTGATTTCTTTCCCGAGAGAGCGTATTTGTAATTTTGACATATATATATATATATATATATTCTATCTATTTGTTGGATTACCTATTCGGGTTTTCCAATATAAGTATAAGGGTAGATTGGGTAGTAGTGTGTGTAACACAACTACCTGTGGTTGGAAGTAGACGAGACTGTAGACCTAATACCGTCTCGAGTAAATTTGTGGTGTAAGGATTTCACCTAATCTCTTGAGGAAACTGTTAAGATTTGGAGTCCATTTTGTTGTACAAGAGTGGATGAGTAGAATTTGGATTATGTGAGTTGAGCAGAAGCTAGAAATATTATCTTGGTAACTCAAGAAGTAGTGGTTGTGTATTAAGATGCAGTAGCGATGGATTGTTTTCGAAGAAGTTCTCAAAGATCTTTGGATAAGGAAGTGTGTTTGCATTAGTTTTGAGTTTGAGTTCAACTGAATGTTGTGTTTGGCTTTGAGGCCTGAGTTTTCCGAGGAATTTTGGATTAGGAATTTTTGGCATCGGTAGCAGTGTTGCAGCTTAGATTGTTCTGCTGGCACGCGAGGAGGTCATCTGTCAGCAGTTCTCTAGAGGTGAAGCCCAGAAGCAGTTTTGTGAATCCATTTCTTCAATGAATGGGCTGGATAAGCTTAAGCTGTTCAGATTTGTAAGGAGAGTACAGTTTTCTTGGGATATTAGCCTGGATTGATCGTAAAAGTGACTTGCGATAGATAAGTATTCTCTGGGATGGCAGAAATTTTCCTGAATATCTTTGAAGTGGTCGGTGGTTTGCCTTAGCATCTGCGGAGATGAGTTTGATATCGACTGGATTTCAGAAGTAATACCGATGGTTCAGCTTAGTAATAGAATGGTTTCTAGAGAGAGAGGAATTGGTATAGCAGCTCAAGTTTTGGAGGAACTTCTGGATTTTTATTGTGGATCGGTTGAACCATATTTTTGTCATGTGTTGTCCAGTTTATGCTTATGTGCATCATCAGCATTTTCATCTACCCCAGATCAAAGTTGTGCAGCGGAAGCAGTTGGGAGAGTATTTGTTTTTCTTTTCTGGAAAAGAGAAGTTGTTTTCTACTTAGGATAGTAAAGGTTGAGTTCTCGGTTTTGGTTGGTTTTGAAAAGATTATTCTACCGGATTGTTTTTGGATTCAGAATTGTTTTAGGAGTTATCAGCATAGGTTGGGCTAATCGGTAGATTGAAGGCAGCTATGGATTGTCAGAAGTATTTGGTGGACAAGAGACGAAGAAATTTGGATTTGGGAGTCGGAGATTTCATTTTGTATGAATTTTCTCTGATTCGAAGGAGTTCTATAGATTAGGAGTATAGACTGATTGGATTCTATAGATCGAGTATTCCGGTATTATACTGGGAAACTCTAGGGAACTCTATTTTGTATGGATAGTTTGCTTTGTTGATTGAGTAGATTTGGTTGTGATGATTGTTAGCATGTGATTGATATATGCTTATGGTTTAAAATTAATTAAAATCTTAAATATATTATTAAATTACCTTTGCATTTAAATTTCGGGGACGAAATTCTTTTAAGGGGGGAGGAATGTGACGATCCGGAATTTTCTAGCAATATCAATTTAATAATCTGCATTAAATATTAAATTGATTTGATATATTTTTGTTAATAAGATCTGAATTGATACTTTTCTTTTAATAAATATTTACTTGGTAAATGATATCTGTTAAAATTAATTGGTTGTTAACTATTTATAAATGTATATATTTGTATACATTGTAAATAGATGAGATTTTGTTTTAAAGTTCAGCTAATAAATTATGTTTTAAATACTAATATACATTTTAGTGAATTGGAAATTATGTTTTATTTAAACTTTTCAAAGTTAAATAAATAAATATAGGATTTTGAATACATAAGATAATTGTTTAAATAGTTTAAAACTTATTTTAACTTAAGTTTAAATTTAGAATTATTAACAAAATGATTTGTTTTCTTTTCTTTTTAGTATAGCTTGATTAAAATATGGATTTCAAAGTATATATGAGTTTTAACATATATTATAAAATATGTAGTTTATAATAGAAAGATAATTCATTTTATCTATCTTTTCAAATGGATCATGTGTTTTATAATATAAATAAGTAAGAATGTATATATAGGGATACAAGATTTTAAGTAATAAGTTAAAATAAGAAATAATCATATTGGATAAATAATATAACAACTATAAAGTTCAATTAGTTTTCAAACAGCAAACAAAATAAAATGATAACAAGTCACATACATTTCAAAATGTAATAATAAGTCAACAATTAAAACTAGAAACAAAGAATTTTCAAAGTGTAAACCAACATGACCGAACTACAGCATATATATATATGTGTGTTTAAAACATCAAGAAAAAAGAATAATATCTGGAAAGCAAATGACAGTAAGAAAACTGACTTAAAGCATTGAGGAACAAATCTATGTGTGCAGGCCAAATAAATAAACAACTGTGTATATGTATGAAGCTTGTGTAGGAAGACATTATTAAGTATCTTTAAGCTAACAAACAAAAATCATTAATGTAAAAATGTTTGTAGTACACTAAGTATTACATATCAGCCTCCAACTTAATAAAATATCTCTGGTTTAAAATCTGTACAAACAAGATTGTATCCTATATTGTCACAATTTCATGAGACATAATAATAAACATGTCTGCAACTTTTTGATATATATATCTCTGCCTTTTTCATTTTAAATTCGAAAGCCAAGCTAAGAATCTGAATCAAAACCTATTTCAAACTCAACAAAGCTTCTACTTGATCATCTCAGCATCATAGTGTCTTTAATTTGCAAGTTTAGTCTTCAAAAGTTTCACAGTTTCAAGCTTCTTCAAAATTAAAACCTGAGACTCTGTGTTCATCAATCCAAGGTGAGTAACACTTTTCAGATTTACTTAAGTTTAAATTCTGATGCATGCCAATATTTGAATGTTTAAATAAATTGTGTGAACATTTATATCTTCATTTTCTCTGGATATTGGTGAGATGAAATTCTGCATATCTAAAGCCTGCAAAATCAAACTGTTTTCTTATAAACTTGTTGTGTTTTCTATTTGCTGTGAGTAATACTTTTGTCAAACTCAAATATAAAAATGGCTGCTTTATTTATTTCTGAAATAAGTTTGTATGTGTACATATTTGAGAGTATCTCAGTGTATGTTTGGATGTGTGATGCATTTGGGTATGTGATGCATATATGATACCTGAAGAACACCTCTGTTCTAAAGATTTTCAAACCCAGATTAGTTTAAAAATCCTTACTGCTTGATCCATTTATTTTTATGACTTAGGATCAAAACAAGATTTGATTGTTAGGTTACAAAAGAGTTAAAAATTTATTTAAGCTAAAAAAAATTTAAACTTGCTCTGGAAAGATAATAAGGATAGTGAAACTCAAATTTTGATAAAACCCAAACTTCATAATTACTTAGTTCAGGCATATAAACTAAAACACTAAACAAAAACATAATTTTAAGGCCTGAATCAGAATTTTTAGATAAAGCTTGGAGGAGCAGTTTGTGTCTTTTTGTTTGGAGCTTTTTAAGTCGCCGTGGTCGATCAACTCGACCTGGTGGTTTGAGATTCGGTCTGGAGGTGGAGGACTGTGCCGTGGAGCTGGGAAAAATAGGGGATGGCGGCGCAATGGGTGGTGGAAGCGTCGGTGGGGGTTCCAAGTTCCTAGACCTAATTTTACTGTTTGGAAGTTTCGATCACCGCGGCTAGCGTAGGCGTGCGAGTGGCATGTGGATTTGAGGAAGGGCAGAGGGAAGACAGTCGAAGTGGTAGCCGGAGTTTGGTGGCCTCCGGTGGTGGGACCACCGCGTGCATGGCGTTGACAGGTTTGAGAGAGGTGAGGTTGTGTTTTTTTCCAGGTTCTGTTTTTCTAATTTTCATTCGCGCGCGCCTGGTGAGAAAAACTCGAAGCAGCTTGTATATTTTCACGGGGAAAACTTGCGTGTTACTCGAAGAAACGCAGGGGTGCTCGTGTTGTAGTTGTACAGGTTTTAAACTGTAACAGTTTTAACAGTATTTGACATTCTTGTTTTAAAATTTAAATCAAAGTTAAACCCATTTTTTAAAACAAGTTTAGAAGGTTACTTTAAGTCAGTTTTGAAAATAAAGTTGGGAATAATAAAGTCCATAATTTAACTTATTTTAAATAATTTAAAAATGCTAAATGTTTAAGTGTATTCAAAAAGGAGTTGAATTAAAAAATAAATTATAAATGGTTAAGAAAGTATTTAGACAAGTTAACTCCAAAGAAATCAGAACTTAGTTATGAAAAGCTAGATTTGGAACTAAAATAAAGCTTTATAATTTAAATTTATTCAAACAAGTTTTAAGTGTAATTAAATATGTAAGTTTAAAAAAAGTTTTGAAAATAAATTAGTGTAAAAATTTTATTAAGATAAAATTGGAATTTATTGAAATAAATGTTTAAACATATTGGAAGTGAGAATTTAATCAATTATAAGAACAATTTACTTTAATTCATGAAGTTTTAGAATTTTATATGCATAAATTTTTAAGTTGATTAGATAAGGATAATTAATGATGGATATTAATAACTATAAGTTTAAAAGTAGTAATTAAAGTTAATTAATTAACTAGTATGAGATTAAGAACCATAAATTAGATATTTACTTAAATTAATAAATTTTTATGGTTAATCAAACTTATAATTAATGATGATTAATACAAGTTAATTATTTTAGAAGGAATAATTAAATAAATGTTAATGAAGATCATTAACTAGATTATTTATAATTAATTAATGTAATTGATTTTTAATAAATTAATTGATTAACTAATTCAATAATAATCATTGTAATAGTTTACATGTAAATTATTTATTTGAAAAGTAATTAAGAAATTAATTACTTATTGAGTAAATTGATTTGATTTGAGTTAATTAATTTAGTTTAATTAACTGATACTTTGGAAGTAAATTACTTAGAGGAGTAATTGATGAATAATTACTGGAGGTAATTAACTGGAAGATGTTGTTAATAGGAGTAATTGGAATATAATTACTTGAAATTAATCAAGAGATTAATTAAGCTTGTTATTGGGATGTAATTAATTATGAATGATTAATTACTGTTTGTTATTAATCAAGAGGATTAATATTTGTGTTTTGAAGATTTGTATTCTTAATATAAATTAACAAATGAAAATGAAATTGGAAATCATTAATATAATTAATGATGGGATTAGAAATTGATTTATTTGAGAATAATAAATCAACAAGATAGTTAAATGGTAATAAATCGATGTAAATGTAATTAATGGGTTTATTCAAGATTAATTTATTGTAAATAAATTAAGGAAATTACTGGAATGTTGCAAAAGATATTTAAATCAAAGATGATTAATTTGAATATATAAGCAATGGATAATAAGATTTAAATTAAGAAAATTAATATTAATTAATTTAAGAAATCATTTGATGATTTTGATATGTGTAATTACTTAGTGTAATTAATGGAGCATAATTACTCAGAATAGTAATTAGATGATCATTATTTGATGAAATTCATACAAGATGATTTGTAAATGAAGTAATTTGGGAAATTTCTTTTGTAATTAATCAAAGGATTGATTTATGGAAATAATTAATCATGGGATGATTAATAAGTAATTAAGGATAGTTAATTACTGGTTTATTAGTAATCAAGGGTGATTAATAATTGTGTTTAAGTAAAGATTAATCACTTAATTAATTTAAATAAGTAATTTAATATATAATTGAAGATCATTAAGTAATATAATTAATGATGTAATTAAGAATTGTAAATTAAGGAATAATTAATGGGTAAGTAATTAAATGTTAATCTACTATGAATGATTTAGAATAATTCATTTTAGAAATTAATTAAAGACTAAATTACTTCTTGTAATTAGAGAATGGTTAATTAATTTGATTTATAATTAATTAATGATTGTGAGAGCAGGATTTATGGAATGAGAAATTAATTTAATTTAAATTAATTAAAGATGGAAGTAGTTAATTTAATTCATTTTAAATTAATTATAGCTTGTGATTCATAAATCATTGCTTATGGATGATATGGATATTTCATTGATTGATTGTGATCTCAGATATGAGATGGATAATGTCTATGTGATATGGATATATAGTTCAAGTGTGATAATATTTAATTATCTGTTTGGATGATGATATTAGTTATCTGTTTATGATGATGATGTGATTATCTATTATGAGATGTGAATTATCTATCTGTGCATATTGATAATATTAAATTGACTGTTAAGACTAAATAGACAACTTGGCCTTAAAAGACACGTTTTGGATTTCGATGAGACCGGGATCGGTTTTCCTTATTTGGAATATCCGAAAACCACATCGTTTCCAAATTAACGATAGGTCGTGAATCTGAAGTGAAGATGAAGGTTCTGAATGCAAGGATTATCGTCGTTAACTCTGAGGGTGATTCCAAAATAAGTGTAACGAGATGATGCCTTCGGTTTCGTTCGAACCCGGAACGAACTTGTATGGATTGAATGCTTTCAACACATCGCCAGGCGGACGATGAGCATTCTAAGAAATATGTTCTATAGAGGTAATCGTAACCTCAAGCCTCATCAACCGAGAATGACTAAAACAGGGGAGGTGCAGCAAGGTTAGGTGGGTCATGCCCAAGCAGGACAAGGATATTCCCCTGTCTAGATATCCCTTTTTATTCGGCTGTGTGGGCAGTTGGTCTGCAGCCAACTCGGGGTTTATCTTGTTCGGGACTGTTCAGTAAGGAATGGTTCCGGCCTTGTGTTGCAGGGGAAGAAGGGAGTAATCCTCGGTACGTTGATCTAGGCCACGTACTGTGACGGGTGGTACCCCAGTAGCCCTGCCATTGTATGGAATCCATAATCCAATAAGTGCCAACGGTTTTGATTGTATTACCCACTTTTGTGGCTAGTAGCTGGAATTTAATCATGTAACAATTTCGGCTATTTTCTATTTACTTGAAAACCCTAGACCTATTATAATATCACTGGATTTCCTATCAAATGTTTTGGTTAACGTAAGGTAAAAACTTTTCCATGTTTATGTGTGGGAAGTCTTACGTGATACCTTTTGTTTTCAAAGGATTTTTCAAAATTAAGCAACTTTAACCTGTTACTCATACCAGACCCATGTCTGACCCGAAGTTTATTTTTTGTTTTTCATAAACTCTCGGGTACCCAAATTTTTACAGGTAGCCAAGGGATTCAGGTTTAGCTTTGACGAATTCTGGAGGAGCAATGGAGCAGGAGGCTTCAGCGTTGTAGATATATATATAGTTCCGCTGTGTGGTATCTCTGTGATGTATTGTGTATTGTGTTGTATTAACTAGACAGGTGTTTATAACTGTCTAGTATGTGTTGTACTATATGTATCACTTTGATTGATGTTATATATATTATGTAAATATTTATGTGTTTAATATATTTTATTCGTTCCGCTGTGAGATTCTGATGTTGTTGTTCTTTCTTCTCTATCTTTTTCTATTTTCTCACCTCTTTCTTTCTTATTGACGATGCTTCTTCCTGGGAGTAGGAAGTGGCTTCGTTACATATAAATATATATACATCGACCCACACGGTCGGAAAAAGTAAAAACAGTTCATATTTCCTATTTTTATTGCGTAGGCGTGCCTTATTTAGCATTTTAAGCAAGCAGCTTATAAATTTTTGCAATTAGCATACCCCAAATCTTGCCAAACGGCTTCCCTGTACCTGTACTTACTCAATTTAAATATGTAAGTGCCATATATAGAAAATTTATTAATATTTCACTTACTTTCAATAGCTAAACAATGTATTACATACACAACAAATGCCAAATGCTTCCCATAAGCGATTCATATGATTTTAAAGCTTATTCAATTGCTTTCAATCAATTTATAAACCAATTCATTTAATTTCAATGGTTTGGAACTCAATCTCTTACATTCCTTTGATTTATAATTCAAGTAAGCTCATTTTCAATTCACATGATTCAGAATCAAATTTATTTAATCTCTATTAACTCATAGAATTTAATTACTTCGGTGTATGCCAAGCAACAATTATTGTTATGCAATCTCGACGATATTCGCCTAATAGGGTATTCTATTTTAGTTTATAGCTACTTTAAATAAATTTTCAATTCATTTTATATTTAATTCCATTTCATTTCTAATTTATTTACCAACCATTCATTGCATTTCATTTTATTTCCACATTAGATTCATGCAAACAATTTATTAAGCTTGGCACATTCAAACTTTTAAATTAATGACCATTTCCAAATTAATCTAATCCAAGTTTCTATTTAATGGGCTTTCATTCTCATTCGAAGCCAAACTTCCATAAATTCTAAACTTAAGTGAATTTATTTTAGTTTATTCCAAGACCAAACTTAAGTTTCTTCGATTTGATTCTCATTTAATCAAATCCCATTAATTTAGTTAGCCCATCGACTTTAATTTTAATTCACCCTTTCAATTTATCAAAATAATATCCAACACATACTTAACTCATTTATACTTCAAATTATTATGCCACCGAACTTATGTTCAGTCTGATAATCCAATTCCAATCACAACTATGATTTAGTTTTTGTTCTATCGGACTTCATTCATTTATTATCTAATTCCATTAACTCATTTTATATTTCACTTTCTTAATTCATTTGCGAATTTATTTTATTTATACAAAACCATTCCTAATTTATTTCTAGTTACCTGGGTTTTGTTTGCAACCCAACCATTTCTATTATTATTCACTTCCATTTCATATGACAACTCTTCTCTTATATCTAATTTTACTTGCAAATTTCATTAAATATTATTCAAGTCACACTTGGATTTTATTTGCAATTCATCCCATCACTACTTCAATCCCATTCTATTTTGTTTTTATTTTTACAACATCTCCTCTTATTTAATTCATTATCAAATCCAAGTCGAATTCTATTAACAATTCGAATTCACTTCCAAATTCCATTATTAATTTACAATCCATTTATTTACCCAAGTTAAATTTTATTAACATATTCTATCAAACAATTACTTAGCCAATTAGCTTACTTCCGATTTTTATTACAAAAATCACTTTACGAAAGTCTCTTGAGTGCCAAAAATTTTGATAATTCCAGTTTGGATTCTCCTTTATTTTTCCAAAATTCTAACACTTTTATTTTAAAATTTTAGAAATGCCTTTATATTCACATAATACTCCTAAAATAGTTCTTTATAAAAATATTTCTTATAACTCGATGTCTCAACCAGTCCATCCTTGTTCTCACAGAAATTCAGTCATACTTTGATCAGGCGTAGGACTGAAAATCTATTAGTACTTGGTAAACCCGTTTCAACACCTAGTGAAAATACTTGGAAAATAATTTTATTGAAAATATAGAAAACAGTTTTGTTGAAAATAGAAGAAATATCTTTGGTGACAATGCCCTGAAAATCATCACCCCCATCCATGGTCGCAGTTAACCCGATGGTTACATTGTCGTCCCGACAAAATCCACAGATAACTGTAGGCCTCCGCGCCCCTCGATTACACCATGGAACCCACGACAGATCGCAGCTACAACTGGGGTTACGTAGCTATCACAGCAAAAACCCATATAACTGTAGGCATCTGCGCCATCGAATTTCGCTGCCAAAAATGAAACTTCTCCACTCCACTTGACCATAGATCGCGGTCTACCGATGTTGCGTTGCCTTCCCGACAAAATCAAGTGTAGACTGTTGGCACTCATCCTCCACACAATTTCGCTATGGTCCCCATAGTAGATCGCAACGACATCGAGTTACACTGTCGTCACAGCATAGCACAAACGCCTCTGTAGGCATCAACGCCATCGACTTTCGCTACCCAATAATCCTCAGGAACTAGTTTTGTCCAGACTCCTCACAGGATCAACTTTAGAACCCCCCTTGGGGCTTAAGGCAGCACCACCCAGTGGCACTCCTGAGAAGTTCATTTCAAGGGAGCGCCTTTTTCCCTAGAGCCATCATCAAAACATTTTATACTATACACATATAGTATCTTCACATCATACACCTAGTATGATCTCATACAAAGCTCATTTATACAAAATCGATTATTCCAAAATCGATAATTCTCAAACTAGGCTTTCCAAATTCACATATTGATTTTACCCAAAAATCAAAAGCCTTTCCAAATTCAAAGGTGCTCAAAACCTTTTTCAAAAATCCTCATAAGATCCTTTATATATATATATACAGATATATATAATTTTTTATTTTTAAAAAAAAATCTTTGGATCTTTTCAATCTTGTATAAAACTCTTTTTATACTTCAAACATCTTCAAAAATCCTTTCATCCGGCAATAGATTTAACAAGGGGAGTTTCATCTTACATATAACAAGGATGTATAACTTTGTTTATTCAAAATCAAACATTCCAAATTGATTACTCTTTTCAATATCAATTTCTTTTCCATTCACTTATCCACCTTTACATTAATCCCCATTTGGATTATCACTTCAATTCCTATCTCAGTTGGGTACTAAATCCATAACACTTTGAACTTCGACCGGTTTATATTTAGAAAATAGCTTGAAATTTTTAAAAAAAAAAATAGATAAGTAGTTGAAAAATAATTAATAGTTTGCAAAATAGCTTTAAAATAATTAACTAATTATAGAATAGTTGAAAATAATTAAATAGTTTCAGAAATTTTTAAATAATTGCCAAATAGTTGTAAAATAGAAATTAGTTTGTGAAATAGTTGAAAAATAGTAATTAGTTTAGAAAACCGTTGAAAAATGGTTAAATAGCTCCAAAAATAATTGTAAAGCAAGTATAAAGTAATTTGGCTGTAAGAAAGAAAAGTTGTATATATATTTAATAGCTTAGAAAAATAAGTTTATATCAAAACAATTTATATTGAAAATAGCCAAGAGTCAACTGTCCACTTTCCCAACAATTCAATTTAAGTCTCCATTTAAATTGACCCAATTCCAATTCAAATAACTCCAAATTCCATTGGACTTGATTAATCCCAATTCAAGTTGAATCCATCTTGATTCCTTCCCCAATTTAAATCAAATTCTAGTTAATTTTTATCCTGTTCAATTTTAATTATAATTTCATATTTTTCCAATCAATTTGAATTATTATCAATTTTAATTTCAGAATCCAAATCACTTCAATTTAATCCAATCCAATTTCCCATTTAAAATTTTTAAACTTATACATCTTCAATCACCAATCCAATTACTTCAAACCAAATTCAATTTTGAACTAATTCAATTCAATCTTGAATTTAAACTATCTCGAATTATAGAAATTCGAGTTAAATTTTCAAAGGTTGGTTTAACTCTTTAAACCAACTTAACCTTTATTTAAAGTTTTTAATCAATTTAATTTGAGTTCAATTCTCAAAATTCCATTTTAAATTATTTTAATTTATGTATTTCATGGTTCAAAACAATTTTATTTTAAAATTTTAATTTATTATTAAATTTTATTTTCCAGTTTGAAGCCAGTTCTTAAACAAGTTTATTTTACTCTTCAATTATTCAAACTTATTTTATTTTATTTATACAATTCCATTCTCAATTTAAAGATTTTCATTAACAATAGGATGATATCATTCAATTTATCTTGAAATGTCCATCCATTTTCAATTTTTAAATCTCAAACCCGATTTGAGATCACACAAACTGCTAATTCAAATTGTTTATTCAACTTATTTAACTTCTCCCAAGTTAAATACAATTTACTTAATCCAGCCAACCTTACTCAATTTGAATTTCCGCTTCAACTTCAAAATTCTTTCCCTCTTATAAGTTCAAAACTTAGATCACTTAGGGTTTTTACATCACACTTCAGAAAAAAAAATCAAAACTCAACCTCTTAGAGTTTATTTCAAATTATCTTTGATATCATGTATATCCATACACATATACATATTCATTTCTTGGCCTTCCCAGCCTTGTTTTAAAAATTTAAACCACCTTTGATTTTAAATTCAAATCCAATTTCAAATAACCCATTGTTTGTAACAAATCCCACTTATCCAAATAATACTTATTTATTATTTTTCATTACTTTGAATTAAAATTCCAAAATTCTGGAACCAGATTTAGAATTTCATTATCAATCCAGTAAATTTTAATTTGGTGTATCTCTATTTCTACTAAATTTTAATTTCAATTCAAGACTTCAATTTGGTTGTATTATATTACTTCTTAATTTTAATTTCAATAATTAACAACCAATCGCCTAAATATTTATTAGAAGGAAATATTACTTTACATATCAAAATATATTTTTATATAAAATCATTCAAAACCTTTATATAAGAAAATAACAAGTACGCTCTCATATATATATATATATATATATATATATATATATATATATATATTCTTAACTCATTCTAGAGTGCTAAAGACTCTATTAAATGAGTAATTCCCACCAGAGCCAAGGTTCTCGCTTTACCTTTCACCTCCGATACCAAATGTGAGGACCCGAAATTTTCGAAGCCGAAAATTCCAGATGGTTATGAAAAAGAAGAAAGAGATAGAAGAAGAAGAACAGAAACACCAAACATCTCACATTCGCAGCGGATAAAATATAATAAATAATAACAGTTTACAAAGGAATAATATATCTGTCGATTACATTTAATATACATCAGAGTTTCACGTATATACAGTCACCGAAGATATACAATTATCATGTATTAGATTAACAATAATATAAATACAGCGGAAATACTCTATACACTATAGCCGTCCAACTCGCCTCCTGAGCTCCAGAACGTACCTACCTGAAAATCTGTAATACTCGGTCTGACCCGAGCATTACATCGAAGTAACACCCGGGTCAGGCTGGAAACCAGCGTGAGTAAACTCATCCAACATGGAATAACAGCATACAACTTATATAAAACCTGGGGTAACTCAAACAAATTTTACAAGTTCACAGTAGACATAACTAATTCCACACATCCATTTCCTAAGTACCAAAGCTTAGATTTAAATAATCCCATTTCCTTTAAATCAATTCACTCCAGCACATAGATATATCAATCCATAAAAATATTCGAAGTGGTTTCGGGTATTTCCCAATAACCGATCCCGCCCTCTTCCAAATTATCCATACGAAATACACAACATTTCATATTAAAGGTATAAACTCATTCAAGCATCAAATACCATTCAATCATCCATATGCAAAGCTAAATCACATACAAGCCCATTCAATTTACCTCAGTTGAATTTCAATCCTCAGTTACTTAGATTTCTTTATTAATTAATTTCCAAGCCAATTAATTAATAAATTCTTTCATATTCATTTATTTTAATTGATCACTCTGGATTAATTATCTTCCAATTCCATTCAAGTAATTATCTTTAATCCATTTCACGATATTAATTATTCTTAACCCAAAATCAATAAGAAATCTTAATTATTTCATAATTTAATTAACTATATTAATTACATTAATCCTAATTTTCTTATATTACTTAATTTCTCATAAGTCGCATATTATGGATTAATCAATCTTAATTTACCAATCTTTAATTACACAATTAATTTTGTAAATTATTGATCTCCAATATATTCAATTTACCTAAATCTAAATTAAGTATACTAATTAAACCACAATAACACTCATTCTTGGTTTATCTCAACCTTTAAATTAATTATCTATTTATTCACTCCTTCGAATAAATCAATTTCCTCTTAATTAATCGTCTTAATTAATCTCTTGATTAATTACACAAAGTAATTATATCTTATTTTAATTTAATTAAGTAATTATTCATCAAACCATCCATTGATTATTCTGAACTAATTAAACTTCACTAATTAACTTAATCCATAATTAATTAATTCCAAACCCTTGATTACAAAATTAATTACCCCAAATTATTAATTAATTGAACTAATTATTTATTTATTTATTTTAATCACACTTCAAATTTAATGAACCAGTATTCATTAAGCCCTTAACATCCTTAGAATGAAAACATTCTCTTATTTAATATATTAAATCTAAACAATTAAAAACCCGAATCCTTTGAGTCAACTACAATTAACTCATGATCAAATCAAACAAAGACACTTCATCTTCAATAGCACATCCAATCAAGTTATTCATCCAGCCAATTATTTAAATTTAACCATTTAAATTTAAATAGAAATCCAAAAGCATGAGATTTACTCACCTTTTGCTCCTTTATTTGCAAATCCACTTCATTCTCGACTATTTTCTTCACGATATATAAACCTTGTATAAACATTAGATGATTATTAATACTTGAATTAACCGAACAATTTATCTCCCTTAAATAAGTTTAAGTAACCCAAAATTTTATTTAAGCAAATTTCCTTTTCTTTTAATAAACAAATTTTAAGTTCTAAAAATAAATTTAATAAGTTAATCTCCCAAATATTGTTTAAAATAAACTAGTAAATAAAAATGTGTAAATGTATTTTTATTTTATTTTACTTCCTTTAAAACTACATGTATTTTAAAACTTAAATTATATCGACTCAATGTCCAATTTCATAATTAACTTTTAAATTATTTATAATTCCTATATACAAATTTTTCTGTAATTAACTATTTCTAAATTGATTTAAAAAAAACATTTAGGCCAGACTATACCTCACTGCCTCCATCCAGAATCAGTTCGAAACCCTACTGAAAATCACTGCAAAGCTCGATCTTGTTCCACCCATCCTCGTCGCTGGCAAACACCCCGGACCCAAGCCCACGAAAACCCTAGCTCCAATCAGCTTCCACCACCCTGACATCCTCCTTCAAGCACGGCAGTACCCAAAGCGACAAGACATGCCGGAACTCTCTGTTTGAAACCCTAGAGTCGCGAGCCCTAAATCCAAACGTGCGCCACGCCAAGACCAGTCGCGAAGTCCAAATTGCGACTTGAATTTCGGTGCCGACTTGCCTCTACCTTGCTTGTATCAATATGATTTGAAGACAAACGCCTCAAAATCTTGACGTCGAAGAATTCGAACAAAAGGAAAGTGAGAAGGGGACTCGCGATTCAGCTACCTCATCCTAATTTTTTTGATTTGAATTTGGCTTGGATCCGAAGGCTACGGCCATTTATGTATTTTTTTTATATATGTCGAACTGCTCAAAGAATCAAGGGGTAACGGGAATAAAAATAAAGGAGATGGAAGGCTTCTTCAACACGACATTGTAAAGGAAAAATATCTTGCTAGTTAAATTAATTATATTATAAAACTTCAAAACGTCGCGTTAAACATAACGTGAAATTCCGGTCCCCATATCCGATAGGTGATTAAAAGGTTTTACCCGCGTTCTGAACACAATAGAACGTGTTTCGGAAGCTGATTCGATCGTATGCACGAGTTACATAAGAAAACGATCGATTTTAAATTAAATCGATTAAAATAGTTCTAAGCGTTTTAGGCTGCCAGGGTCAAAGGACAACTCCAATTGCTACGAAAACTGAAATCCGATAATAACTATCTATTACGGATCCAATGGAACTGGTTTCGTCGAATTCCGAGACTGTGCCTCGGAAGGCTATTTTTAAATTCAATTTGAACGATATATTTTTAAAATTGAACAAATTCCTTTAAATTAAATTTTCAATCCTTCTATTATCTCCAGTATTATCATTATAAATTTCGTAAGTCTTCAAATTATTTTAAACAGACTTATAATCTCAAATTCAACAATTTACCCAATTTCAATTATATAATTCAATACAACATAATTAATTTAAAATGAATTAAATTAACTATCTCTATCTCTAATTAATTTAATGTGAATTAAATTAATTACTTCATCTCTTAAGTAATTTAAAATTAATTAAATTAATTACCTTCATCACTATAAATCTTGCTTACTTATCCATTAATTAAACCAATTAATTAATCATCATCTTAATTAATCAACCTTGATTAATTAACTCTTAATTGAGTAATTAATCCTTAATTATTCTCATTAATCATATTAATTAATGAACCTTAATTAATTACTTCCATTAATTAATTAACTATAATTAATTACATTATTTCTTAATTAATTATATTAATTAACCATGCTTAAATTAATTGCTTTCAATTAATCAACTTTAATAAATATAAACAGTAATTAATTATTCTTAATTACTTCTTAATTACTATTAATTATATTTATAAATCCTTTGATTTATTACACCAAGTAATAAACCCTTAATTACTTTACCAAGTTATTATCCATTTAAAATTACTTCCCAATAAGTAATTTTACTTATCTCATTTACCCTGTAATTTATTCATCAATTACTTATCTTAAGTAATTTCTCTTATCAAAACTCATTAAGTAATCATACTTAATCATTTATCAAGTGACTATCTTTAATTAATTAACATATTAATTAACTTACTTGATCACATTCACTTCATAAATCAAAATTGAGTAATTCATCCCTTAATTACTCTTTAACCAAATTAATCATAATTACAGATTAATTATTCTTCAACTATTAATTAATAAACCTTAATTATTAATCAATCCTTTAATACAAAGTAATCAATCACTAATTACTTTTATAATTAATTAATTAACCTTAATTAACCAATTAATTATCTCTTAATCATTAATTAATAAAACTTAATTATTAATTAAAAACCTTAATTACAAATTAATTTATCCATAATTAAAATTAATCAATCCTTAATTACAATTAATTAATCTCTAATAATAGCTAATTAATTCTTAATTAACTTGCACTATAGATAACCTTTTTAATTATTAATTAATAAAACCTAATTAAAACTTAATTACTAGTTTAATTACTAAATAAATAATTAATTATAATTTAATTAATCATTAGTCATAAATTAATTCATCATAATTATTAGTTAATTAAATTAATAATTATACTTAATTAATTACTTAATTAACCCTTTTAAATAATTAATTAAATTAATTAAAATTAAAATATTCCTAGTTAACTTAACTAATTACAATTCATTAAACTTAATTATTCTTAAGATAAAACATATCTTTAGTTAACCTTGAAAACTTTACTTAACTTAAGTCATTAATTAATTTGAAATATAAAGAAATCATTAATTACCTACCTTTAATTATTAATTAACAATCATTAGTTTCAAGTTAATAAATTACTAAAATCTTTAATTGTTAATTATAAATCCTTGTTCTTTAACTAATTTAATAAAACATTTTCTTATAAATTCCCCTTTTTATTCCAAAATAAGTTGGAAAATAACAATAAGGTATTAACTTAAAATATTTTAAACCATTCATACAAATTCATTCATATAAACAAATCAATTCAAGAAATGAATTACAAGAATTTAATTTAGCTTAAATTATTGAAAGTTTAAAACTTACTTTATTTTAAATTTAAAAATCTGTTTAAGCATCAATTAGGGTTCAACCTATATGTACTTGAATCCAAGAACAAAGTACATCATCTCTCCTTTCTTTTTTTATTTAAGTTTAAAGGTTTAGTTAGGATTTAAAATTTCAAGAACCTGCACACTTTAAACCTACAGGTTTCAGACCATACTAACTCGAGTTAAAACTCAAGACAAAAACCCTAAAACATGGAGCCACCTTCGAGTCATCCTACTGACCAACTCCCCAGACACACGAACAACGTCGTGCACCTGCACCAGCGTCGGACTCTCCTCCGATCAACGACGACCCAAACCATCATCGGGAAATCCCCTAATCTCTCGCCTCCGATCAACAATAACCGCCACAATTACGGCTAGTGATTGCCGACCCACCGTGCTTCCTTCTCCCAAAATTCCTTCAAGCTCGATGCATAAATGAAGATGCAGTAGACAAATTCCCAAGTTCGAACAGAACTAGGTTTAAAAACAAAATCTAGCAAATCCAAACTTCACGATGGATTACAAACCCTTTAGCAATTTTTGCCACACTCCCCTGCTTCTAGCTCCATCAAGAACCCCGAGCACCCCAGATGCATAGATCATCAGATTTTGGCAAAAATCCAAATTCCAGATAAATCCCAAATTCACATTCAATACATTATTAAAATTTGAGATTTTCATTTTAAAATTCATGTTTTTCAGTGGTAATTTAGTTTATATAATTATTTTATCCAAATTCAACATTTGATTTCAATCATTGATATTAAATAGTTACTACATAGTTTGATTTCCAGATAATTTCAAATACCAGATACTTAAATTAATTCCTAATACTTAATTTATAATTAGCTAACCTGTTTTGTTTAAATCCAAGTTCTAATAGTTATTTAAAATAGAAGGAGCTTGAAGTTTTAATTTTTAACTTAAATTTTACAGTAAGGAAAAAAAATAAACAGAGAAGATCAAGCATGCACAGATTCAAAGCCATACAACAAAACCTATTGCATATTTATCTACACAGAGGCAAACTTATTTATATATAATAAACATCATCACTAACTAATATGCAACAGATAATTACTACTTAAATTTTTGTTAAATGTTTACTCACATCTTTTAAAATGAAGTGCAAAGGTGATGATAAGCTGGAAACTTGCAAAATACTTTGAACTTGAAGCTTTTGAAACAGAAAGGCTTCATCCCTTTAATTTTTGCTTTCAACAGATATGCTTCAGGTTTGCCCCTTTAAAAAACTTGCATGCACTTGAAAATTTGCAAATACTTAAATTGTTTTGAAAACATACTACAGACATGCAGTTTTGATTTGCACAAGATTTCAGGTTATGGTATTTGGGTTTTGAAGGGTAAGATTGAGGAAAATAAATTTTTGTAGATTTGATCTGCATATGATTTCAAGTTATGGTATTTGGTTAGGAAAATGGGTTACAGGTTTTCAACTTATTTTCTGGATTGTTTTTTAGTTTGAGGAATTTATGGCAGATTTGGGAAAAAAAAGTATTACAGGGAAACAAATTTTTGAGGAACTTTCAGATTCTCATTTGAACTTGAAGAGAATTTCAGATTTTATTTGAGCATTTATTCGAGGATTTTCTGGTTTAAGAAGATTACAATTTTGTACTTGATTCTCGAAATGAATGCAGAAGAGTATTTTACAAATTTATGGAAAATTTTCAGATTTGAATCTGCCATTATTTTGCTTAGCTTTTAAGAGGTAGATATAAAAAGAAAAATGAGAAAGAAGATTGGAAATGTTTATAAGTAAATTTTAGATTTTATTAAAATTTAAAAGAAAATGCAAACAAAATGACACATGTCTCTAGCTTATCTTAATGTTTAACACTTGTTATCTAAATGATTATGTAACAACCCTAGATTTTTGTATATTATTTAAATTGGACTTTCTTTTATTTTTAAATTATTTTAAGTTTGTTTTATTTCAAATATTTCATTTTTAAATATAAATGATGATTATTAAGTTATTTATAGTTCAAACTAGTATAATTTGAATATTTTACTGTAAAGTGGATTACTGGTCAAGCTGTTCAAACTGTGAATTTTAAACATCAAATTTAAATTATTTTAAATCTTAAATTCTATATTTTATTATGAAAATAGATTTAATAACTTGAACACTACTTTTCTTTTCATTGAAAACGGAGTCAAACTGTAAAAGTTATGTACATTTCAATTTTGAGTGTAATTTGATTTATTTAACAACTTTGTCTATTACAAATTATAAAAAAAAATTCTTTGTCATATTTATTTTAATATGTATATTTTTGTATTATAATAATTTTAAAATGAAGTAAACAAATTTTCAAATTCAATGGTGATTTATTTGTAATTTCTGGACACTGTTTTGGATTTTTAAGAAATTTCTTTAAATCTTTTTCTATTTTCTTTAAAAAAAATTCTTATGTGTTAATGGGTTATTTTAAGTATATTTTTTCTTTTAATATTTTTTTAAAGTGATGTTATAAATTTTTCCAAAGTTTACTGTGTTGATTTCTTTTTATTTTAAAAAGGCTGTTTTCTTATTTTCTGCTATTTTCTTCATTAAAATTATATTTAAATTTTTATTTTTTTATTTTTTGAATGTACTTTTATTTTCTATTATTATTTATGTTTAAAAATATATTACAAGATCATATGAATTTTCTAAAATTTATTTCATGTAATTTTAAATTTTCTAGACTAGTTTACTATTTTTAGCTATTTTCCTTAATTTAATTTTATATAATTAATAAATATTATATATATTTTTATATTTTGATAAATTTTCCAAATTTATCTGGGATTATTATTATTTCCAGAAATATCAAGTTATATAAACAAAATTAAGGAAGTTTGAAAGGTTTTAAAAGCTTTGAAACGTAAAGTCGTTTCACCTCCTAAGTCGTTTCTTTTACCGTTTCCTCATTTACTCTTTGACCGTTTTTTTTTCTTTTTCTATTGAATAGCCATGTATTTTCTTTCCTATTCACGTGAGAAACTTCTCACTTTCCATCATCAAACTCATGGCTAGAAGTATTGAAGGTAATGGCTTCCATTTCATCTTCTTCCTCCTTTGTTTTTCTACTTTTCTTTTTGAATTTTGTACTTGTTCTCACCTTCATAGCTTGGCTCCTTGTAACAACCCGCATATTTGTCGATTTTATCTTTAAATATTTTATTTAAACACTTTATCGATACTCGAAATTTAGTCCGAAAAGCTACTTTTTGCATATGGTCGAATTAGGACTCGGGACCACTCCCATTGAGTTTAAAATGCCATTTGCGACCTTTTTGAGTATAAGCTTCGATGTGTTTGGAGTAAGTTGATTTTTGCTACTTTTTACTTAGGGCTTTGGTTTGGGCTGAGCCCATTAACCCCACTTAACTCAGTTCCAACCCTCTCCTCTTCATTCACTTCTTTTCTATTTTCCTAATACTCAAGCTTTTATGTTAATGGAGAGTGGAAGAGGAAATTAAAACACCAAGCCCTAGTTTTCTTTTGCAAATCAAGCTCTAGCTCCAAACTAATAGAAGAACCCATTTGTAAGCTTCTCTTCTTCTTCTCCAACTCATTCCCTCTTTGATTTCAGAAATTCCTAAACCAAATTTTGGGAATGTTCTTCTTTTAAAGCTTAGAATCAAGCTTATTGAGTTGGATTTGAAGAGTGGTTGATTCTCCTTTGCTTTCAAGCTTCTTCTTCAATCGTTTGGGTTCAAAGGTGAGATTTTTATCTCACATCTATGCTTATATTTATCTTCGATTGTTAGGTATGAATTCCTAACACTTATTCGTGTGCAATTGCTTTGGTTTGGATTGATTTGGTGAATATTTCAATTTTTGGTGTTTTGGGTTCAATCCTTTAAAAATCATAACTTTGATGTTTGAACATGTGTTTGGTGATGCATCGAGGAGCATATAGGACCGGGTAGTTGATTGGCATAATCCCTTAGTGCCGTTGCTCGAGAGAATGCAATTTGGTGGAGGTTGGACCTCAATTGGATGGACTGGGAGGGGACTGGCAACAGGTCCGGTCGACCGAGCTCTGTATCCAGCCGACCGACCTGCTGCCAAGTGCACAAGCACTTCCCTGTTTAAGGTTCGGTCGACCGAGTACAGTGTTCGGCCGACCGACCTGCTTCCCGAGGAATTTTGAGAACAGGGTCCGGTCGACCGAGCTCTGTAGCCGGCCGACCGACCTGCTGCATTTTTGCCTATTTCGCCTAGTTGTTTGAATTTCCAACTTTAATCGATTCGTGTTGTTTCCTATGTGTTGTTATCATTTGTTATGACTTTGATGACTCCTTTTTAGGGATTTTTGAATATCCATTTTGATGGATTCTTTATCGGTTTCGTAGGATTTTTATTCACATCTTCGTATGTGAATTTTAGTGATTGATTGTTCCTACAATCTTCTTTGTGTTTTGTCACTTTAAAAATATAAAGGTTTTCTATACTAGTAGTAAATATCAAAACTCTTTCCTCAAACGATTTCAATACTATTTTAATACCAAATTCGTTTATAAAACCGTTTTCCAATGTATTAGTATATATAAACCTTTACCTCACTCGTATGAGAAATCTAATTAAAGGACTTAGTAAAACAAGTGGTATGAAACGCTTGCGTTCACTTTGTCGGTTAATTCTTGGACTTGTTCGATTGAATCCCTTGTGACAATTTTATAGTGGAGATCTACAGTTTGTTCGTAAATATTTAAGTTAAGCAAGTAGTTATGGGACATGAAGCTAAACTCATATATTTACTAGCTTAGTGTAATTGACAGTTCTCGTTGATCATGACGATCATCTTTGTGATTTAGACTAGCAATGTGCGATGTCTCTTTGTCTACGAGGGAGACTAAACCCCGTTTTATGGAGTTTCGACTCAAATTTGGTCGGGTAGCAACCCACGGTCTTCGGACCATTCGTGTGTCAGGTCTTCGGACCATTCGTGTGTCAAATTAATGGCTAGCTACCATGAGATAGCTTCTCGTTCGTGTGTTACAGCTGTTGGTGAGTTTTCATGCTCCCGTTCATGTGATAGGCCTCCCCCCTTTTCATTTTATGATTTCTGGATTTCGTGTGTTGAATTCTAGAATTTATGCTTCACCAATTTTAGTGATTTTCATTGATATGATTTATCAATTATTGTGCATTGGTGAATTCGTGTGTCATTTACTTGTTGAGAATACAAGTTTTGGGTATTATACCCTTTCTGGATCTTTGAGAAGATTCTCTGATATTGATTAATCGTTTGTTGATTATCGTTTACATACTTATAGTAGTATGCCATTATGGATATTATACGTCTATGCCGTATCTTTCGTTCTATATCATGTTATTTATAGCTAGACTGATCCGTTTATTGTTTTCTTATAAGTAATACCCGGGTCAGACCGAGATGTTGCAGGTGCTTCGACTTGACTCCTCGTCAGAGATTATTATTCTGACTTTTGGCTAACTACTTAGATTAGTAGTTTATTTTGTTGTATACATTTGAGATGTAGACTCTATAATGTATACTTATTCTTTTGTGTAGCTCTTGTAACTATCTTTTTGTGTTATCCTGGATCTTCTAGACCGCTACTCTGATAAACACTTTTAAGTGTTGTATATTCATATCTATTTCCGCCTTTGTGATATGAATTATCTGTGTCTGATTTATGTTATGCTTATTTCTATATTTGTTTCCGAAGATTATACATAGCCACTGTGTAGTAGCTTTGAGTTTGTATCGGTATGTCGGATTTCCTCTTGAGATGAAAAGTTGTATTTTTATCTGGCATATCGACACTCGCACAAAGCAATTATACATATGGTCGTTCCTCAACAGCCTTATTCTCCGTGCTAGTTGACAGCATTACACCGTAGTGTTCTTGGCTAGCGTGGGTATAGAGGTGGGGCGTCATAGCTTGGTATCAGAGCCAAACTTCGAAACAAAATGAAATATTATAACAAGGATCATCGTCCTAAGTCCATCTTAGGAGTCGTGCTTTAGGATTAATTCGAGTCTTCGTACCGATTCATCCTATTTTCCCTATGATTCTTTGTTTATCTATCAAGATTGCTTGATATTCAATTTGGTGAATAACCTTTTTCTTCTTCTTCTTTCTTTCTAAAGGATGAGAATGCCTAGACCAGGCCGCCTCAGAGCCGTACCATCTAGTACCCTACCCCAGGATGGAGTTTTTATGACTGCTCAACAGCTTCTTGATTTAGTGACAAATGCTCAAGCAGCTGGAGCTAACCCAGAACCTACTCACCCAAAGTCGGGATTTGCACGCTTGTGTAGCGATTACACTAATTTGGGTAGGGAGCCATTCAAAGGTTACGAAACTATTATTGAAGTACAGGCTTGGCAAAGGTCATGCGATCGAATCTTTTCTCGCATGAATCTTATTGACCTTCATCGAGTTCAGGTGGCCTCTAGTATGCTCCGAGAAAGAGCATTGGACTGGTACGAGCTTCCTATTTTTGAGATTAATGAAGCGGATCTCACCTGGGAGCAATTCCGAGAACGCTTCAAGTTGAAATTTGTACCAGAAGCTGAGAAAGTGACATTGGCTCGACGATTTATAGACCTTGTTCAAGGTGAGTCCTCCGTGACTAATTACGTCGCCTCTTTCGAGTCGCTTTCCAAATATGGGGTTGAATACATCAACACCCCTTTAAAGAAGAACCATAGGTTCGTCTATGGCTTAAACAAAAATCTCAAGAAGCCATTACTTCTAAAATTAGAAGTTTCTTTCGACCAACTCATTGATATCGCTCTTCGTCTTGAAGAGGCGGATAGGGAGAATGATGTTGAAGTGGTGGGTTCCAAACCAAACTTCAACAACAAGAAGAGGCCAAACAAATTCAAAGGCCCTTATCCCAATAAGAAAGGGAGGCAAGCTACTCCTACTGAAAAGACCTTTTCCTCTACTCAAGGGAAATGCTATAATTGTGGTTCGAAAGACCATTTTGCGAATAAGTGTTCAAAGCCCCGTACTTGTCGCTATTGCAAAAGCCCGGACCATTTTATGCATGTATGTCCCAAACTTCAAAATAGGAGGGAGGGAAAGCTTAATGTTGCTCAAGCCCCTGGCAACACATCTCGTGGCCAAGGTATTTCTCATTCTATTCTGGATGGAATTATTTTATTTCGTGATCATCCTATTCGAGTTCTTTTTTATACGGGTGCATCCCATTCTTTTATATCAAAAGAACTTGTTGATACTTTTTCTTTGGATGTTTTGTGTTTAATGACTTCTTTGAGAATTGCGAATCCGGTTGGTTGATCTGCAACAATTAGTTTACTTTGTAAAGATGTCGAGATTATTTTGTGTGATTTTTCTTTCCGAGCCGATTTGCATGTCATGCGTTATTTAGGCTTTGGAATGATTTTGGGAATGTATTGGCTTAACCGTTATGAAGCTCATATCCTATGTCCTGAGCGGACTATTCATCTTCGACATCCTCAATCTGTTAAGCAGATTTCTATTAATCTTAAAGATTCAGATTCCAGCTTGGTTGCATCTTTATATTCTTTAAATCCTCGTGATGACGATGATGATGATGAGGGTGATATTATTTCTCTTATTCACATTGTTTGTGAATTTTCCGACATATTCGAGCCCGTTTTAGGATTACCACCTAAGCGAGCAATTGAGTTCAGAATTAATCTTATTCCTGGAGCTCAACCTATCACTCGTCCTCCCTATCGTATGTCCAATAAAGAAAACGAGGAGATGCGTAAACAATTATCCGAATTAGAAACGAAGCAATTTATTCGCTCTAGTTCTTCGCCTTGGGGAGCTTCAGCTATTTTTGTGAAGAAATCCGATGTAACGACCCTGGATTTCGGCCCCTGTATTTTTAATAAATGTTTAATCTAATTAAATATAAAATATGAATTGTTCATATTTAAATGAATATGATTTTGAAAGTATTGCCATCTATTTTATACAAACTGTTTTTTTTAAGGAAATTGATTTGAAAATTGAAATAAGTATTTCAATAATATTCCCAATAAAAATCTATTTTATATAATTGCTTAAAATACTTTACATTGTTTTTATTTAGTATAAAATAATACGTATTGATGATAATGTTGAAATTCTAAAATAAGTTTCTTAACAATATTCTTAATAAAAATTGAACTCATATAATTAAATTAGAATGCTATACAGTGTTAACATTGGTTAAATAAATCCGTATGCTTGATAATGTTTAAAATTTAAAATCAAATTCTAGTAATATAAAATATAAATGTTAAATACGAGTCAAACTTATGTGTATAATTTGAATAAATTATAATTGGAAATAAATATAAAAATAAGTATTAAATATAAGTAAAACTTAAGAATATAATGTAAGTATTGATAATCAAATTATAACATACAAATATAAATAAGTAAGCAAGCAAATAATGAAACTGTTCTTTTGTATACCATATCTACACAGTATAAACATAATAATAATTATGTAAACAAAGAGTAGAACGAGAACAAAGCATAATATAGATAAAGTTAAATGTGAAGTAAAATATGATACATATGTATGAACCTTTTTGCAAGCTAGAAAATAACATGATGACAAAACAAATATTACTTGTAAAATATCTTCATATAAATATTTGATCGAGAGTTGCTATGTAATCATGTGTGCAGAGAAGTCGAAGTTTATAAATGAACTATAAGATGTACCTATGCATTTGCAAAAAGATTTGTACTGAAAAATATTAATATTGATAACATTTAAATACAAACATCTTTATACATGAAGCTTCATTCACAAGCCTCTTAAATGAGACAAAATCAATTTATGAAGCTACAAACTAATTATATTACTGCATACTATATTTACATATGAACCATTCTAAGATGATGAATTATTACTATAACCTACAAATACACATGAATAATGAAAAGAAGACAAAACATTTACAGCAAGTACAAAATATCTCTACACTAGGAACATGTAGCCGAGAAAGGTAAACTTCCAGCTAATATAAATTACCTGTAGACTAACTAAGTAACAAATGAAACATATATGCTGCAGTAAAGATTTTTATAGCCATAAGAAACAAAAGATTTCACTTCGAATTTAAAAAAAAAACAGATCATTGTCTTGTACTAAAATGAGCAAGCATCAGTAAAAAATTAAATACTTGTCATCATAAATAAGAGCATGAGCATTAAATAGCATAATTTCTTGTTTAATAAAGTACATGTAGCCAAGATCACAATATCATTCATATTGCAGTAAATTTAATACCAAAATTCTTGCTTGGTCAAACAAGGTGGCTGTCCAGTTATATCCTATACAAAGTCATTTCTATTATTATACCACCCTTTTCCAATTCATTTACAAACTGAAGTATTAAAACTTATAAAGTAAACTTGAGAAAAACATTGTTTTAGCTTTGCAAACAAAATTAGTTCAAAAGAGAGAAAAGGAACAAGTAGAGTTTCAGGGTATGTCTGCAGTGCCTTCAACATTTGCTCGCTGTTCAACTGTTGCTTTTAGGTGAGTAGACTTATCATTTTCAATTTAAAACTTTATATTTAACTCACAAAGTTTTGTGCTTGGATGATTGCTTTAAATAAGATGTTTTGAATTCTTCCTATTGTTCTGTAATACATGAAGTTGTACTTCAGGAACTTTGAATAACTATCCAAAGTTAAACTAAGAAATTTCAAATACTTCTTCATGTAGGTGTTTTAAAATCTGGATATTGATGCAAACTTAAGTAGTTATTCAAAATCATTGGCCTACAATTTTGTTTTGAGGTTTAACAGTATTTATCAATACTGTTTATGCAACTATCAGGAAATAGAGAATCAAAATCAAAACTTTGAATGTTTAAATATGTAAATTTATTAACATGATTTGATTTCATATATATAATTTGGATTTTTAACATAACACTTTTGATTTCTAAGCAAAGATATTTAGAGCAGTTTTAAAGAGCAGCTGTAATGGGTTTTCATCAATTTTGAATGATGGAGTTACTTTTAATCATTGTCAATTGATAGAAAGCAAGATTGTAACTCTTTTTACACAAGAAAAATGTCGAATTATTTTTCGAATACATAGATTATGGGATTGGGATTAAAGTAGGGTTTAGTGCTTATGTTTTTCTATGCTCTGTAAAATTTTGGTTTTTATCGCCGTGCTTTGTTCGAGTGCATCGCGACTTTTGGTGGAGTTAGAGGGAGAGGTGAGTGACGTACTGGTGGAGTTTCATCGCCTACGGTGATGGGTGGTGGCCGCACGAAGGTTTTGGACTGAGGGGGTTTTGTTGCCATGATTCGAACTGCCGGTCAAAATTTGTTTTCAACATGTAATTGATAAACTGGAGTTCGATTGTGATACTTGGGATGGTTTGTGGTTTGTGGGTATGGTAGCGGGTCGCCGCAGGGGAGGCGAGCCACCGTGCACGTGCACGGTGGCGAAGAGGTGCCTGGCATGTTTTATCTAGGGCGGTCGCATGCGCGTACTCGAGAAATTCGAGTGTTGCTTCGATCGAGTCTTCGGGCTTTTGCTCGTGTGTGTTTCTGCAGTATAATTTTACTTTAAAAGAAAAAAAAAGAAATGAAGAAGGTAAGATACAGGAAGGAGAAGAAGATAGAGAGTGAGAGAAAGGAAACGCACGGGAGAGTCACGAGGAAAAACTCGAGTTTCATCGAGTAAAAATTTGATGCGGTCTCGGTACCTTCCCCAAAATGGCCGTTGTACCATTGTTTAACTTAGTTAATTAAGTAATTGTTAGTTAGTTTAGTTAGTATTTTAATTAAAGAAAAGATATATGAGTAATAATATGAAATTAGGGTGTTAAGTAATTTGTATTTGAAATCTTAAATTGATAACCTTCATTTATATTTTTTTCCTAATTAGAAATAAATTATATGATAAGCAATTTAAATCTTAATAACATTAGTTAATTACTTGAGGTTAATTAATGGAAATTTAGTTAAATGATTAATAGGAATTATACTTTAATTAAGTTGATAATAATTGATTTATTAAAGTAATTTGTGACAATTGAATAATTAATTCGTTTTTAATAGGTAAGTTATTAACTAACTAACTGAGTAATTAAGTATCAGTTAATGAATAAAAGTTTAGTAATTAATTAATAAATTAAAATTTTAAATAATTAATAAATTGATTAATTGAGTTACTTAATCAGCAATTAATTTAGTAGGATAAAATAATTTATTATTAAGTAATCAATTAAATAAAGTAATCCAAACTGTTTGGAATGCATTGATAATTCGATTTGATTGACTTTGATATCTGTTGATGATATTTCTGTGATATGTTGTGATGTATTATGGATATCTGTGATAGCTGTGTATGATTTATCTGATATATCTGTTATGTTAATTCCTAATATTGAATTGAACTGTTAAGTTAAATAGACAATTAGGCCTTAAAATGGCGTTTGGATTCCGATGAGACCGGGATCGGATGAATCAAACTTGATTCTCCGAAAATCACATCAATCCAATTTAAACGTTAGGTCGTGATTCCTGAAATGAAGATCGAGATGGTGTTTTCAGAATGCAAGGGTTATCGTCGTTAACTCTGAGGGTGATTCCAAAACGAGTGTAACGAGATAATGCCTTCGGTTTCGTTCGAACCCGGAACGAACTTGTATGGATTGAATGCTTTCAACACATCGTCAGGCGGACGATGAGCATTCTAAGTGATATGTTCTATAAAGGTAATCGTAGCCTCAAGCCTCATCAACCGGGAATGGCTAAAACAGGGGAGATGCAGCAAGGTTAGGTGGGTCATGCCCAAGCAGGACAAGATATTTCCCCTGTCTAGATGTCCCTTTTATATTTCGGCTGTGTGGGCGGTTTGCTAGCTAGAACCGCGGGGTTTATCTTGTTCGGGACTGTTCAGTAAGGAATGGTTCCGGGCTTGTGTTGCAGGGGATGAAGGGAGTAATCCTCGGTACGGTGATATAGGCCCCATACTTTGACGGTCGGTACCCCGGTAGCCCTGCCATTGTATGGGATCTAATTTCCAATAAGCGCCGTACGATTTGATTGTGCCCAACTATGTTGAAATGTGAGATGTAAGCATTTCAGCTATTTCTGTATTTTACTTGAAAACCCTAGACACTATTATAATATCACTGGATTTCCTATGAAATGTTTTGGTTAGCGTAAGGTAAAAACTTACCCGTATTTATTTGTGGGGAGTCTTACGTGATACCTTTATTTTCAAATGTTTTCAAAGTTAAACAACTTTAAACCGTTTACTCATACCAGACCCATGTCTGACCCGGAGTTTATTTTTGTTTTTCATAAACTCTCGGGTACCCAAATTTTTACGGGTAGCCAAGAGATTCAGGTTAGAGTTGACGAATTCTGGAGGAGCAATGGAGCAGGAGGCTTCAGCGATGTAGATATATATATATATATATATATATATATATATATATATATATATATATATATATATATAGTTCCGCTGTGTTGGTATCTCTGAGTCATATTGTTTGAGTTGTATTAACTAGACGGGTGTTTATAACTGTCTAGTATGTGATGTATGTATGATTATCACATGTATTGATATTGTATAACTCTGATATATGTACAAACTATGTATTATTTAAGTGATATATTATATTTTGTTCAGTTCCGCTGTGAGATTCTGATGTTGTTGTTCTTTCTTTCTTTCTCTTTCTTTTCTATTTCTATCCCTTTCTTTCTTAATGATGATACGTCTTTCTGGTAGTAGAAGGGCGGGTCATCACATCCAATGGAACACTCAGGCTTTGCGTTGACTACCGCAAGCTTAATGATCTTACTATCAAAAATAAATATCCTTTACCTCGGATTGATGATCTAATCGATCAACTTAGTGGTGCCAAAGTCTTTTCACAATTAGACTTAGCTACTGGATTTCATCAGCTTCGTATTGCATAGGATAGTATTCCTTTGACATCGTTCCGTACTCGTTATAGGTCTTATGAATGGCTTGTTATGCCATTTGGTCTAACGAATGCTCCGGCTTATTTCGTTGACCTTATGAATAGAGTTTTCAAAGGCTTCCTCGACCGGTTTGTTCTCATCTTTATCGATGATATTCTTGTGTATTATAAAACCGAGGAGGAGCATGAAAAACATCTTCGGATTGTGTTGGAAACTCTTAGGAGTAATCAATTAAAGGCAAAATTTTCTAAATGCCACTTTTGGCAATCTCGTGTGAAGTTTCTCGGTCATATTGTTTCCGAACCCGGAATTTCCGTGGATCCTTCTGTAACGATCGAGATTTTTCGTTGCCGAAAAATCGAACCGTTAGGGTTTAAGAAGAAGAAGAAAGAGGTAGGAGAAGAGAGAGAAAGATAGAAGAAAGAAAGGAGAGAAGAAACAAAAACAAGTAACAGAACAGGAACAATATCAGAATCTCACAGTCGCAGCGGAACAACATATAATAGATAAATGAATATTCATTAAAACAAAAGAACTATACCTTTTTATACATTACAGCACATTACATTACATCAATCAGAGTGTACAACAACAACAGCGGAAAAAGAAAAGATATATATACAATAGATAATAGACTACGCTATCTGGCTCGCCTCCAGATCTGCTCAGCAACTCCCGAATCCAGAATAACCTGATAACCTAACTCTAGACTGCCCGTGTGGAAAATAGTGGGCACCCAGAGTTTAAGAAAGGAACAATAAACTCCAGGTCAGTCATGGGACTGGTGTGAGAACTCAAAACAGTTTATCTTTAAACAAGCAACAAGAAAATTTAAATTTTTAAATCCGCAATGCTTTTTGGAAAATGAAACTACCATAAGGCCTCCCGCCACACACACAATGCAAACGCAGAATTGGAGGAGATTTCTCCTTATGATAGTCAAAGATGCTTACTACGCGAAAATCAAATCATTTTTGATATTATTACTAGTGCATAGTGTAGAAAACAATTCGAAAGTAGAATATAAATCCTAGCCAGCATAGACATTCCGAACTATGCCTACTATAGCTACCATCCAAACAGTGGTGACCACCATAAGTGAATGGCAGGTAATACAACTAAAACCGTACAAGGCGCGTATTGTTTTGATTGGATTTCCAACAAATGGTCAGGCTAAGGAACTTCCTACTGCCACATGGGATCGCCTCTGGCGGGACGTCCCGAGAAACTAACGTTACGGTTAGATCTCTGCCAACACAAGGCCGGGTTACCTCTGTAACTAGGTAACTACTACACGAATATGTCATCCCCCGGTCCTTTGGGACCTTTATCCGAGCGCTCGCAACAACACCACACACAGAAATATATATAGTGTATCAACATGAGTAAGCATCTGGGCTCCATACCATGATACCACCCTTTTCCAGAAGGAAATGACATACCCTAAAGGGCGCGACCCTCATAACCTTGCCGCATATTCCTGTTTCGACCATTTCCGGGGAGTGAGGTCCTGACGAAGTCTCGTCCACAAAGCTACGCTTTGTGTAACAAAGCCATGCTTCGGGTCCACAGATGACCAAAGCAATAATCACAAAGATAAATGATCAAACAAATGATCATATCCAAACGATCAACCAATGATCATCACACAGCAGCACTCAGCATGCCACATTACCAGATTGGGAAATATCGCTGATAACCTTCAACTACATAACCTCTGAGCTCGTACGTCTCAGAGAAGGGTGTTAAGCTAAGAGAATAAATTCTCCGCCACCAACAGAAATGTATTTGAAAGAAATCTGCTCTATCTCTCAAAACGTAATGTCAGACACGTAACCATACAAGTCTGTTCCGGGTTCGAACAGAACCGAAGGCACTTCCAAAGAAGCCCTTGCAATCCGGGTATTCACAATCCCGATAAAATTTCCCATCACAAAGGAAATCTCCATATCGTAGCTAACGATGCGGAGACAATCGATAGGTCATCCTATCGTTCTCACAAATACCCGGTCTTCAACACCGGTCTTCAGATGCAATTCAAACGACGTATCGCATATTCGGAATGGGATATATGACACAAAGGTCCTCTCCCGGCTAAACCGAATAGCGAGCGCTTATTTTTAAAAATAAGTGTAGCATTCAATTTCAACAATCACAACAATTACCATCCAAGGGTAAATACTGATAGTCGGTTATTTAACTATCAATAAAGATGCGCCACATCATCAGATTCCAAATAATTTTTCCAAAATTATTAAGTCCCAAAATATCTTTACAAGATATATATACACAATTTCCAAATAATTGCCCAAATTATTTGATTTACCAAAACCACTTCACGATAAAATTTTCCACACTTTACCCATTTGAAAACCCATTTCAAATTAAACACCTCAACCATTTGAAAACCAATTTCAAATCACTTTACATCATTTATACCCTTTGAAAACAGATTTCGAATCATCGAATAAATCTTTACCGATTTATTTTAAATTTACGTCCCAAATCCGTAAATTCATTTTCATACTTCAAAATAAATCAATATTTATTTTTAAACAAATTTCCCTTCATATATATATATAAATTCCAAGGTGGATTTAAATTCCAAGCATCTACTAGCATACGATTCCCAAATCGATTTCAAGTTATTTGCTTTCAATTACCTTAAAGGTGAATTCACAAAAACCGTTCCATTTCATATTAGAAAACCATTCCCATGCTTATTTTAAAAATAAGTAATTCACAAATTTATTTATTTTCAACGATTTGAAAATATTCCATATACTTAAATCACAGTTAAGTATTTATTCCATTCTCTTTAAGAAAACATTCCTTTATTCACATTTATTTGGGTTAAAAACGAATGTTGCGTAAAACATCGTTACGACAACCCAAAAACACTAGTATATGGATTTGAAATAAAAAAAATGGATACATAAATCCACTACTATTCAAAATATTCCCTTCTATTTCTCGAAATCGTCTATTTCAACAATCAATGTTGAAATCTATGATTTCGATACTTAACATATCTTAAAACGTCTTTAATTAGTTTTAAATTCCATTTAGAACGTTCTTTTCCAAAAACACGTTCATTTAATAAAATAATACATTCACCGTTCAAAAATAGTGAATACAACCCCTTTAACAAATTCCATATTCAATTTATCAAATTAAATTGATTTTTCGGATTTATAACAATGTCCATACATCCCATTTCTATTTATGAAACTTCGTTTTAGAAATCTCCTTTTATTAGTCCAATTCGATTTACATAACTCGATTATATACTAAAATCAATATTATAAGTTAAATACTTATAATATTATCTATTTACCCAAATCGTTCTTTTGAACTTCACCAATTTAAAATCTTATCACTTACAAGATTTCTTTATGGCTTATAATAATTTCAACTAATGAAATCTTCATTTATTAACAATTTCTATAAAATTCCCCTTTTTAATGCCCAAATCCATTTCTATAAGTTAATAACTTATAAACTTAAATTTTTCCAATAACCGTTCGTTTTATAAATTTCACATTTATTAATCTATAAATCCTAGTGAAATTCATGTTATACATCAACTTAACACTTTATAAATTTATCCTATAACTTCAATAATTTTTATTTAAAAACATCCATTTATAAAATCCTTTATATAAACCATTAATAATAATAACTTCCCAAAAACCAAATTTAACTATTTTATAAAAACCTATTATTGTTAAAAATTTCTTTTAAGTTATATTTTATAAAAATATAAATTTTTTAAAACATAAAATTTTATCCATCTATTTATTTTAAAATTTAATCAATTCAAAATTTTTAATAAACCATATTCTTTGAAAAATCGATTTAAAACCCCTTTAAATTCAAAACCGTTATTTTAATTTTTTTAAAAAATTTGAATCCGATGATGCAACAACATCAGATGGTCAATCACGGGAATAAGTGTCATATATCAATATGATTATCAACAATCAACATAATATTTATAAACAAATAAATATGTGAGGAATCCAGTTGGATCCCTCCAACCTGTTACCCTGCATCCACAGACGTTAGCACAATACCAATTCCACTTCGAGGTGGAATATCGCGGTATATGGGATTTTATAAATATCCGCTTAATAGGCGGCGCAATAGGGTCTCATCCGCTATACGAGGCGGGAAATCAAATTCAATATATACATATGCCAATATATATATATTGCTATATATAATATATATCCTATTATATCTACTACCACAATCAATCAACAATTATCAATCAATATTAACTATTTAAAATTTTAAACAAAACCTTTCGATTGAGTGAGGAGTTCTCACCTTGATTTTATTTTCCGTTTTCGCGTTCGTTTCGAATAAAATTAAACGAACGTTTAATTTTACCCGAAATTCAAATGGGCTCCAATTGACTCTAAACCAGTTGCATTTCGAAGTGCTCGTCCATATGATTCCAACGCAATTTGATTCGTCTAAATCGGACCTCGCATGAACAAGTTATGGCTTTTAGAAGTTACACGATTTGAAATTTAAACTTAAACTAAAAAAAAAAGAAAAAAAAAATTCATCTCACCTCCCCCCACACGCGCGGGCCCCCCCACCTTTGTTCCTCCCGTTTGAAACGCGATTCCACCTCCAGGTAGCAATTTTCGAACGCACGTAACCCATATCATCAAGAAACCCTAAATCACGCACACCACAAACATCGACGAAACCCCATCATATCGGCACCATATCGAAGCTCATCACATATGCTACACACGGCCAGAAGAGCAGTCAACTCGGTCAACCCCAGCGCATGGAATTGCGTGCGCAACTTTCGTGCTTCCAGCTCGATTTGCCGCCAATCCGCTTCGAGTTAAACGATCATAACCGTTGGATTTGTAGTTCATACCGTGCTCTACAACTTTCATGTTGGAAGTTTCTCGATTCGATGAGCGGATTGAGAAAAAATTTGGAAAATAAATTGGTGATTTTCGGCCATTAACTGGGGTGGAGGCGGCTGAGCAAAAATGGCTAGGGTTTAGAAAGAATAATTAGTATATACATGTTATTAATATTATTTTAACAATAAAATCTCCAATTTAACACTTATGCAAACGACCTCCAATCTACGCGTTCCGACAGGCGATCCTAAGGTTTTTCCGCGTTCCGGACACAATGGAATGGGTTTCGTAAGCTAATTCGATCGTATGTGTGAGATATAGAATTAAACGATCAATTTAAATTAAAACCGATTTAAACGATTTCTAGGCGTTTTGGCTTGTACCGGACAAACGATATATCCGAACGACTTAAAATTTAAAATCCTACAATAATATCATATTACGGATCCGATGAAACTGGTTTCGTCGAAATCCGAGACCGTTTGAAAAATGGCTATTTTAACTCGCCGAATTAAAATTAAAACGATATCGATGCGTTTCGAGCTGCCACGGTCAAACGACAACTCTGATTGCTATGAAAATTGAGATCCGATAATAACTAACTATTACGGATCCAATGGAACTCGTTTCGTTCAATTCTGAGACTGTTCAAAAATTGGCTATTTTTCAGTCGATAATTAAATATTAAAATATTCGATTTTTACAAATAAATTCCAAATTCAATTTTAAAAGTCCTAAAACATTTCTATAACTTTAATATGATAAAACAAAATTTTCCAAATCATTTTCAATCACATTTAACCCAATATTTAATTATTTTTGGAATTTCACTATTAAATTATCGATTTAATTATCCCATTAAATCCAATATTCGAAAAATAAATTATTCTACTTAAAAATTCCACTTATTAATATTTAAAATTAATTAAATACTCAAATTCAAATTATCAGAAATTCTGGGTCGTTACAATCTTCCCCCCTTAAAAGAATTTCGTCCTCGAAATTGCAAGTTAAGGAGAATGATTCCTAAACCGTCTATTATTTTTCCAAAACTAATAGTTTTATCCACCTTCTAACACCAATCTTTTTATTAAAGATTTACTATCATTTCAATTAGCTTTCTAACTTCAATTATAGGTTTCAAACAACATTGTTTACTCAACAATTCAAATTTAAATTCAAATTCAAATTTCAAACTTTTCAAAATTTTCTCAAAAATTTTCTAACTCCCTAAATTTTCGAAAAATTTCGCCAGCGTCTCCTTTGCGCGGCTCGATCGGTACGACTACAAAATGGCACCACGGCCCCTCAGAATCAAAAAGAAAAGAGAAAGCCAAGTGGCTGGAGAAGGAAATCATCAAATCTCATACTAAAATTGAAATACGTACCTTTTTGTCGAGCAATTCAATTTTTTAACTTCAAAATCAAATCCCAATTCCATTATACACCTGTATATCCTGCTAATAGTAGTACACAATTCCAACTTCAACATTCAAATCATTTTGCCAATTCAATTACAAAACCTTTCAACATATGCTTCTTATACATTTTTAGTTTACTATTGAAGTTGCATATTCTTTCTCATTCATTTCCCATTAGTTTACATTCACTAATTAAATTCACATTGGTTCACTTTCAAATCAACTCGAATTCAATTCTATTCAAATTTATTTACTTCACTTTCAATTTGAATTCAATTACATAGTTTTCAAATGCGCTAATTCAATTTCATTAACACTTAATGAATTTACATACAATCAACCAACAAGCGAATAACAACCAATGTATATCCAATAAAACCAAATTATTAGTTTTTCTCTCATTACATTCAATTTGGTTCAACAGTTTTAATTCCAATTGATTTAACATTCAACTGATTTTCATTCAATTATTCAACTAGCTCGAAATGAATTTACACTTACATACATCATTTCATATCAACTTATTCACATTCGATTAATTAACATTCAATCCATACTTTAATTCAGTTGCCAATTCTTTTTACATATAAAAATTGAATTTCATTTATATAACTCAAGTTCACATCATTTAACGATTTCATTAATTCACTTTATTCATTTTATTTTGATATCAACATCAATTCTTTCAACATTACTCAAGTTATATTCCATTCAACTTCATTTACATTTACTTCCACTATTCAACTTAAGTATTCTCCTAATTCATTTCAAACTCTATTCCATTTAACATAATTTGTTCAAATAAACTTAAGTTTCCACTTATCAATCCAATTCGGTTTCCAATTCTAAAGTAAATTCTATTTAACTTTTACTTAAGTCAAATTCATATCAACAATCAAATTCGTATTTCATTTTACTTAACTTAATTGTTTAACCACTTCAATAATTGGTTTTACTTACATTTTCTCATTCTATAAGTTATACAACTTATTATTCAACTTCCAACTCATATTATAAGTTCAAAACCCCTTTTTTTCACTTATATTTGACAATTTCAAGTTGAATTTTAATTTCAAATTTGTTTACTACAACAAAGCTTCAATTTTAAATTCATTATTGTAGCAAATCCATCACATAGAAACTCGAAAATGATACTGATGATGCTGCAGTCATCATCCTTATTATTTCCCAGTAACCATAGTGAAATCAATGCTAAATATTCTTTCAAAATTTCCCTTTATTTATAAATTACATTTATAAATCTTACTTATAAAATTTCACTTCTTATATACATAAGATTATTTTACAATTGTAAATCATTTTAATTATAATTCCATACTTATAATTCATTAGCTTATACAATTATTCTTTTTACGATAGTTGTTTTTATATAACTTATTCAAACAACTTTTAATTAACTTATATATATATATATATTTCAAACAATCAAACAATCAATTATACACACACTTCAATAATTCTTGAAAAAATTATTTTCTTATATAGAAAATATAATCAAGGTAAAATTATTTCATTTACCCAATTTAAAACAATATCATGTCGAATTGTTCTATTCAAGTGTTTAGAAACCCCTTCGATCCAGTTGTACAGACTGTGCCGACGAAGGTTCATATGCCACTCAATAAACCAATCATCACAATATAAAACAATTTTATATTCACTAACAAATACGCGCTCATATCTATTATTACACTCACACTCATTCTAGAGTACTGCTGACTCTATCTCTAATGAGTAATACCCAACAGAACCATGGTTGTCGCTTAACCACATGCTCTGATACCAAATGTAACGATCGAGATTTTTCGTTGCCGAAAAATCGAACCGTTAGGGTTTAAGAAGAAGAAGAAAGAGGTAGGAGAAGAGAGAGAAAGATAGAAGAAAGAAAGGAGAGAAGAAACAAAAACAAGTAACAGAACAGGAACAATATCAGAATCTCACAGTCGCAGCGGAACAACATATAATAGATAAATGAATATTCATTAAAACAAAAGAACTATACCTTTTTATACATTACAGCACATTACATTACATCAATCAGAGTGTACAACAACAACAGCGGAAAAAGAAAAGATATATATACAATAGATAATAGACTACGCTATCTGGCTCGCCTCCAGATCTGCTCAGCAACTCCCGAATCCAGAATAACCTGATAACCTAACTCTAGACTGCCCGTGTGGAAAATAGTGGGCACCCAGAGTTTAAGAAAGGAACAATAAACTCCAGGTCAGTCATGGGACTGGTGTGAGAACTCAAAACAGTTTATCTTTAAACAAGCAACAAGAAAATTTAAATTTTTAAATCCGCAATGCTTTTTGGAAAATGAAACTACCATAAGGCCTCCCGCCACACACACAATGCAAACGCAGAATTGGAGGAGATTTCTCCTTATGATAGTCAAAGATGCTTACTACGCGAAAATCAAATCATTTTTGATATTATTACTAGTGCATAGTGTAGAAAACAATTCGAAAGTAGAATATAAATCCTAGCCAGCATAGACATTCCGAACTATGCCTACTATAGCTACCATCCAAACAGTGGTGACCACCATAAGTGAATGGCAGGTAATACAACTAAAACCGTACAAGGCGCGTATTGTTTTGATTGGATTTCCAACAAATGGTCAGGCTAAGGAACTTCCTACTGCCACATGGGATCGCCTCTGGCGGGACGTCCCGAGAAACTAACGTTACGGTTAGATCTCTGCCAACACAAGGCCGGGTTACCTCTGTAACTAGGTAACTACTACACGAATATGTCATCCCCCGGTCCTTTGGGACCTTTATCCGAGCGCTCGCAACAACACCACACACAGAAATATATATAGTGTATCAACATGAGTAAGCATCTGGGCTCCATACCATGATACCACCCTTTTCCAGAAGGAAATGACATACCCTAAAGGGCGCGACCCTCATAACCTTGCCGCATATTCCTGTTTCGACCATTTCCGGGGAGTGAGGTCCTGACGAAGTCTCGTCCACAAAGCTACGCTTTGTGTAACAAAGCCATGCTTCGGGTCCACAGATGACCAAAGCAATAATCACAAAGATAAATGATCAAACAAATGATCATATCCAAACGATCAACCAATGATCATCACACAGCAGCACTCAGCATGCCACATTACCAGATTGGGAAATATCGCTGATAACCTTCAACTACATAACCTCTGAGCTCGTACGTCTCAGAGAAGGGTGTTAAGCTAAGAGAATAAATTCTCCGCCACCAACAGAAATGTATTTGAAAGAAATCTGCTCTATCTCTCAAAACGTAATGTCAGACACGTAACCATACAAGTCTGTTCCGGGTTCGAACAGAACCGAAGGCACTTCCAAAGAAGCCCTTGCAATCCGGGTATTCACAATCCCGATAAAATTTCCCATCACAAAGGAAATCTCCATATCGTAGCTAACGATGCGGAGACAATCGATAGGTCATCCTATCGTTCTCACAAATACCCGGTCTTCAACACCGGTCTTCAGATGCAATTCAAACGACGTATCGCATATTCGGAATGGGATATATGACACAAAGGTCCTCTCCCGGCTAAACCGAATAGCGAGCGCTTATTTTTAAAAATAAGTGTAGCATTCAATTTCAACAATCACAACAATTACCATCCAAGGGTAAATACTGATAGTCGGTTATTTAACTATCAATAAAGATGCGCCACATCATCAGATTCCAAATAATTTTTCCAAAATTATTAAGTCCCAAAATATCTTTACAAGATATATATACACAATTTCCAAATAATTGCCCAAATTATTTGATTTACCAAAACCACTTCACGATAAAATTTTCCACACTTTACCCATTTGAAAACCCATTTCAAATTAAACACCTCAACCATTTGAAAACCAATTTCAAATCACTTTACATCATTTATACCCTTTGAAAACAGATTTCGAATCATCGAATAAATCTTTACCGATTTATTTTAAATTTACGTCCCAAATCCGTAAATTCATTTTCATACTTCAAAATAAATCAATATTTATTTTTAAACAAATTTCCCTTCATATATATATATAAATTCCAAGGTGGATTTAAATTCCAAGCATCTACTAGCATACGATTCCCAAATCGATTTCAAGTTATTTGCTTTCAATTACCTTAAAGGTGAATTCACAAAAACCGTTCCATTTCATATTAGAAAACCATTCCCATGCTTATTTTAAAAATAAGTAATTCACAAATTTATTTATTTTCAACGATTTGAAAATATTCCATATACTTAAATCACAGTTAAGTATTTATTCCATTCTCTTTAAGAAAACATTCCTTTATTCACATTTATTTGGGTTAAAAACGAATGTTGCGTAAAACATCGTTACGACAACCCAAAAACACTAGTATATGGATTTGAAATAAAAAAAATGGATACATAAATCCACTACTATTCAAAATATTCCCTTCTATTTCTCGAAATCGTCTATTTCAACAATCAATGTTGAAATCTATGATTTTGATACTTAACATATCTTAAAACGTCTTTAATTAGTTTTAAATTCCATTTAGAACGTTCTTTTCCAAAAACACGTTCATTTAATAAAATAATACATTCACCGTTCAAAAATAGTGAATACAACCCCTTTAACAAATTCCATATTCAATTTATCAAATTAAATTGATTTTTCGGATTTATAACAATGTCCATACATCCCATTTCTATTTATGAAACTTCGTTTTAGAAATCTCCTTTTATTAGTCCAATTCGATTTACATAACTCGATTATATACTAAAATCAATATTATAAGTTAAATACTTATAATATTATCTATTTACCCAAATCGTTCTTTTGAACTTCACCAATTTAAAATCTTATCACTTACAAGATTTCTTTATGGCTTATAATAATTTCAACTAATGAAATCTTCATTTATTAACAATTTCTATAAAATTCCCCTTTTTAATGCCCAAATCCATTTCTATAAGTTAATAACTTATAAACTTAAATTTTTCCAATAACCGTTCGTTTTATAAATTTCACATTTATTAATCTATAAATCCTAGTGAAATTCATGTTATACATCAACTTAACACTTTATAAATTTATCCTATAACTTCAATAATTTTTATTTAAAAACATCCATTTATAAAATCCTTTATATAAACCATTAATAATAATAACTTCCCAAAAACCAAATTTAACTATTTTATAAAAACCTATTATTGTTAAAAATTTCTTTTAAGTTATATTTTATAAAAATATAAATTTTTTAAAACATAAAATTTTATCCATCTATTTATTTTAAAATTTAATCAATTCAAAATTTTTAATAAACCATATTCTTTGAAAAATCGATTTAAAACCCCTTTAAATTCAAAACCGTTATTTTAATTTTTTTAAAAAATTTGAATCCGATGATGCAACAACATCAGATGGTCAATCACGGGAATAAGTGTCATATATCAATATGATTATCAACAATCAACATAATATTTATAAACAAATAAATATGTGAGGAATCCAGTTGGATCCCTCCAACCTGTTACCCTGCATCCACAGACGTTAGCACAATACCAATTCCACTTCGAGGTGGAATATCGCGGTATATGGGATTTTATAAATATCCGCTTAATAGGCGGCGCAATAGGGTCTCATCCGCTATACGAGGCGGGAAATCAAATTCAATATATACATATGCCAATATATATATATTGCTATATATAATATATATCCTATTATATCTACTACCACAATCAATCAACAATTATCAATCAATATTAACTATTTAAAATTTTAAACAAAACCTTTCGATTGAGTGAGGAGTTCTCACCTTGATTTTATTTTCCGTTTTCGCGTTCGTTTCGAATAAAATTAAACGAACGTTTAATTTTACCCGAAATTCAAATGGGCTCCAATTGACTCTAAACCAGTTGCATTTCGAAGTGCTCGTCCATATGATTCCAACGCAATTTGATTCGTCTAAATCGGACCTCGCATGAACAAGTTATGGCTTTTAGAAGTTACACGATTTGAAATTTAAACTTAAACTAAAAAAAAAAGAAAAAAAAATTCATCTCACCTCCCCCCACACGCGCGGGCCCCCCCACCTTTGTTCCTCCCGTTTGAAACGCGATTCCACCTCCAGGTAGCAATTTTCGAACGCACGTAACCCATATCATCAAGAAACCCTAAATCACGCACACCACAAACATCGACGAAACCCCATCATATCGGCACCATATCGAAGCTCATCACATATGCTACACACGGCCAGAAGAGCAGTCAACTCGGTCAACCCCAGCGCATGGAATTGCGTGCGCAACTTTCGTGCTTCCAGCTCGATTTGCCGCCAATCCGCTTCGAGTTAAACGATCATAACCGTTGGATTTGTAGTTCATACCGTGCTCTACAACTTTCATGTTGGAAGTTTCTCGATTCGATGAGCGGATTGAGAAAAAATTTGGAAAATAAATTGGTGATTTTCGGCCATTAACTGGGGTGGAGGCGGCTGAGCAAAAATGGCTAGGGTTTAGAAAGAATAATTAGTATATACATGTTATTAATATTATTTTAACAATAAAATCTCCAATTTAACACTTATGCAAACGACCTCCAATCTACGCGTTCCGACAGGCGATCCTAAGGTTTTTCCGCGTTCCGGACACAATGGAATGGGTTTCGTAAGCTAATTCGATCGTATGTGTGAGATATAGAATTAAACGATCAATTTAAATTAAAACCGATTTAAACGATTTCTAGGCGTTTTGGCTTGTACCGGACAAACGATATATCCGAACGACTTAAAATTTAAAATCCTACAATAATATCATATTACGGATCCGATGAAACTGGTTTCGTCGAAATCCGAGACCGTTTGAAAAATGGCTATTTTAACTCGCCGAATTAAAATTAAAACGATATCGATGCGTTTCGAGCTGCCACGGTCAAACGACAACTCTGATTGCTATGAAAATTGAGATCCGATAATAACTAACTATTACGGATCCAATGGAACTCGTTTCGTTCAATTCTGAGACTGTTCAAAAATTGGCTATTTTTCAGTCGATAATTAAATATTAAAATATTCGATTTTTACAAATAAATTCCAAATTCAATTTTAAAAGTCCTAAAACATTTCTATAACTTTAATATGATAAAACAAAATTTTCCAAATCATTTTCAATCACATTTAACCCAATATTTAATTATTTTTGGAATTTCACTATTAAATTATCGATTTAATTATCCCATTAAATCCAATATTCGAAAAATAAATTATTCTACTTAAAAATTCCACTTATTAATATTTAAAATTAATTAAATACTCAAATTCAAATTATCAGAAATTCTGGGTCGTTACACCTTCAAAGATTGAAGCGATTCAAGATTGGAAGAGACCGGAGAGTATGACAGAGATTCGTAGTTTTCTCGGATTGGCGGGCTATTACCGTCGTTTTATCAAAGACTTTTCTAAGATTGCCATGCCTCTCACTAGCTTGACGAAGAAAGGTGTTAAATACATTTGGTCGGACAAATATGAAGCTTCTTTTCAGAAATTAAAAGAACTTCTTTCTGATGCTCCTATTCTCGTTATTCCCGAGGGGAATCAAGATTTCGTTGTTTATACCGATGCTAGTCGCGTTGGTTTGGGTGTCGTTCTCATGCAATGAGAACGTGCCATTGCTTATGCTTCAAGGCAATTAAAGCCTGCCGAGACTAGATATGCCACTCATGATTTAGAACTTGCGGCTATTGTTTTCGCTCTTCGGATTTGGCATCATTATCTTTTAGGAGAGAAATTTGTTCTTTATACCGATCATAAGTCTTTGAAGTATTTATACTCTCAAAAGGAACTTAATTTGCGTCAACAGCGTTGGCTCGAATTTCTTGCAGCATATGATCTTGATATCCTTTATACTCCTGGAAAGGGAAATCGCGTTGCGGATGCACTTAGTCGCAAGCAACAAGCTGTTGTTTCTATGATGATATCCGAATGGAACGATCTCGAGATCTTATCCACTTGTGAGATTCGAGACCACGTATCCGATTTATGTTCATCTCTTGTTTTATGTAGCCTTGAGGCTCATCCTTCTCTTTTAGACCGCATTCTTGAAGCCCAAAGGCTAGATCCCAAAATGGCTCTTCTTGGCCAAAATATTAGGGATAAAATTATTATTGAAGGACTGAAAGACTTTGATATCGATTCTCGTGTCGGCATTCGGAGATTTGGTAGACTTATCGTGCCAAATATTTGTGATCTTCGAAAAGATATTTTAGAAGATTCACATCGTTCTAAATTTACCATTCATCCCGGTAGTAGTAAAATGTATGCGGATATGAAGCGACTTTATTATTGGGAGGGAATGAAACTTGACATCGCTAACTTCGTTAAGCGTTGCATGACTTGCCAACTCATTAAGGCTGAACATCAAAGGCCCGGTGGGTTATTGCAACCTTTAGAAATTCCAATTTGGAAGTGGGACCAAATTTCCATGGATTTTATAGATGGTCTTCCCCGTTCTCGATCGGGTCATGATAGCTTATGGGTGATTGTTGATAGGCTTACTAAATCCGCCCATTTTATTCCCGTTCGGTCTAACCGAACCGTTCCTCTTTTGGCCAAACTCTTTGTTAAATAGATTGTTAAATTACATGGTGTTCCTACTTCTATTGTTAGCGATCGTGATCCATTGTTTACTAGTGGATTTTGGAAGAGTCTTCAAAAAGCTTTGGGAACGAAGCTTAATTTTAGCACCGCTTATCATCCCCAGTCTGATGGACAAACTAAGTGTGTGAATCAAAATCTTGAAGATCTTCTTCGTTCTTGTGTGCTTGATTTTGGTGTAAGTTGGGAAGATCATATTTCACTTGTTGAATTTTCCTATAATAATAGCTTCCAATCTAGTATTGGTATGGCACCTTTCGAGGCACTCTATGGAAGGCCATGTCGATCTCCTTCTTGTTGGCTTGAGGCCAGTGAGAAGCTGGTTTTAGGTCCAGATTTTATTCGGGATTCCACAGAGAAAATTGAACTTATTCGAAATAGAATGAAAGAAGCCCAGAGTAGACAAAAATCCTATGTCGATAACCGAAGAAGGAAGTTATAATTTTCTGTGGGAGATCTTGTGTTCATTCGTGTTTCACCTATGAAAGGTGTTGTACGTTTCAGTCGATCGGGAAAGTTAGCGCCTCGATATATTGGACCATTTCCTATCACTGAACGTATTGGTTCCATGGCTTATCGCCTTTTATTACCGGCTCAATTTTCTGCTATCCATGACGTGTTTCACGTTTCTCAACTTTGGAAATGTCTTCGAAATTCTGATTCTATTCTTGAGCCCGGTGTTGTGGAGGAGATTGAAGTTTCACCGAATTTAACTTATGAGCAGCATCCTATTCGAATTATTGCTTCGGAGGTCAAACGTCTCCGAAATAAAGATGTTCCGCTTGTGAAAGTTCAATGGTCTTCAAATCCTAAGGATTGTTCTTGGGAGTCTAGAGAGTTCATCGAGCGATCACATCCGGACTTACTTTCTCGCGCTCTTTGAGGTGAACTTCTTATTTCAGACTTCTTTTATATTGAATATGCTTTTATGGTTGTTACTATATATCTTCTTCTTAAATATTGCGAGGACGCAATTTCTTTAAGGAGGGGAGTCTGTAACAACCCGCATATTTGTCGATTTTATCTTTAAATATTTTATTTAAATACTTTATCGATACTCGAAATTTAGTCCGAAAAGCTACTTTTTGCATACGGTTGAATTAGGACTCGGGACCACTCCCATTGAGTTTAAAATGCCGTTTGCGACCTTTTTGAGTATAAGCTTCGATATGTTTGGAGTAAGTTGATTTTTGCTACTTTTTACTTAGGGCTTTGGTTTGGGCTGAGCCCATTAACCCCACTTAACTCAGTTCCAACCCTCTCCTCTTCATTCACTTCTTTTCTATTTTCCTAATACTCAAGCTTTTATGTTAATGGAGAGTGGAAGAGGAAATTAAAACTCCAAGCCCTAGTTTTCTTTTGCAAATCGAGCTCTAGCTCCAAACTAATAGAAGAACCCATTAGTAAGCTTCTTTTCTTCTTCTCCAACTCATTCTCTCTTTGATTTTAGAAATTCCTAAACCTAATTTTGGGAATGTTCTTCTTTTAAAGCTTAGAATCAAGCTTATTGAGTTGGATTTGAAGAGTGGTTGATTCTCCTTTGCTTTCAAGCTTCTTCTTCAATCGTTTGGGTTCAGAGGTGAGATTTTTATCTCACATCTATGCTTATATTTATTTTCGATTGTTAGGTATGAATTCCTAACACTTATTCGTGTGCAATTGCTTTGGTTTGGATTGATTTGGTGAATATTCCAATTTTTGGTGTTTTGGGTTCAATCCTTTAAAAATCATAACTTTGATGTTTGAACATGTGTTTGGTGATGCATCGAGGAGCATATAGGGCCGAGTAGTTGATTGGCATAATCCCTTAGTGCCGTTGCTCGAGAGAATGCAATTTGGTGGAGGTTGGACCTCAATTGGATGGACTGGGAGGGGACTGGCAACAGGTCCGGTCGACCGAGCTCTGTATCCGGCTGACCGACCTGCTGCCAAGTGCACAAGCACTTCCCTGTTTAAGGTTCGGTCGACCGAGTACAGTGTTCGGCCGACCGACCTGCTTCTCGAGGAATTTTGAGAACAGGGTCCAGTCGACCGAGCTCTGTAGCCGGCCGACCGACCTGCTGCATTTTTGCCTATTTCGCCTAGTTGTTTGAATTTCCAACTTTAATCGATTCGTGTTGTTTCCTATGTGTTGTTATCATTTGTTATGACTTTGATGTCTCCTTTTTAGGGATTTTTGAATATCCATTTTGATGGATTCTTTATCGGTTTCGTTGGATTTTTATTCACATCTTCGTATGTGAATTTTAGTGATTGATTGTTCCTACAATCTTCTTTGTGTTTTTTCACTTTAAAAATATAAAGGTTTTCTATACTAGTAGTAAATATCAAAACTCTTTCCTCAAACGATTTCAATACTATTTTAATACCAAATTCGTTTATAAAACCGTTTTCCAATCTATTAGTATATATAAACATTTACCTCACTCGTATGAGAAATCTAATTAAACGACTTAGTAAAACAAGTGGTATGAAACGCTTGCGTTCACTTTGTCGGTTAATTCTTGGACTAGTTCGATTGAATCCCTTGTGACAATTTTATAGTGGAGATCTACAGTTTGTTCGTAAATATTTAAGTTAAGCAAGTGGTTATGGGACATGAAGCTAAACTCATATATTTACTAGCTTAGTGTAATTGCCAGTTCTCGTTGATCATGACGATCATCTTTGTGATTTAGACTAGCAATGTGCGATGTCTCTTTGTCTACGAGGGAGACTAAACCCCGTTTTGTGGAGTTTCGACTCAAATTTGGTGGGGTAGCAACCCACGGTCTTCGGACCATTCGTGTGTCAGGTCTTCGGACCATTCGTGTGTCAAATTAATGGCTAGCTACCATGAGATAGCTTCTCGTTCGTGTGTTACAGCTGTTGGTGAGTTTTCATGCTCCCGTTCATGTGATAGGCCTCCCCCCTTTTCATTTTATGATTTCTGGATTTCGTGTGTTGAATTCTAGAATTTATGCTTCACCAATTTTAGTGATTTTCATTGATATGATTTATCAATTATTGTGCATTGGTGAATTCGTGTGTCATTTACTTGTTGAGAATACAAGTTTTGGGTATTATACCCTTTCTGGATCTTTGAGAAGATTCTCTGATATTGATTAATCGTTTGTTGATTATCGTTTACATACTTATAGTAGTATGCCATTATGGATATTATACGTCTATGCCGTATCTTTCGTTCTATATCATGTTATTTATAGCTAGACTGATCCGTTTATTATTTTCTTATAAGTAATACCCGGGTCAGACCGAGATGTTGCAGGTGCTTCGACTTGACTCCTCGTCAGAGATTATTATTCTGACTTTTGGCTAACTACTTAGATTAGTAGTTTATTTTGTTGTATACATTTGAGATGTAGACTCTATAATGTATACTTATTCTTTTGTGTAGCTCTTGTAACTATCTTTTTGTGTTATCGTGGATCTTCTAGACCGCTACTCTGATAAACACTTTTAAGTATTGTATATTCATATCTATTTCCGCCTTTGTGATATGAATTATCTGTAACTGATTTATGTTATGCTTATTTCTATATTTGTTTCCGAAGATTATACATAGCCACTGTGTAGTAGCTTTGAGTTTGTATCGGTATGTCGGATTTCCTCTTGAGATGAAAAGTTGTATTTTTATCTGGCATATCGACACTCGCACAAAGCAATTATACAGATGGTCGCTCCTCAACAGCCTTATTCTCCGTGCTAGTTGACAGCATTACACCGTAGTGTTCTTGGCTAGCGTGGGTATAGAGGTGGGGAGTCACACTCCTCCTCAACCAGATTTGACATGACCTCCACCACGCCCTTCCTCTAACAATCTCCCATCCTACTACCTCTCCATTTTAGGCCAAGCAAATCCAAGGTGAAGACCACCACAAAAACCATCACAAACTATCACTTATGGCCTAGAATTGTCATCTCCTCCTTCTACCACCATTTGCCGCCACTACCACCACCACCACCTCTGACCTGACCTCCACCCTCTTCCACATCACACACCACCACCTGCACCACTGGTTGGGCCCACCTAGCCTCTGGCCGAGCCCAATAGGAGCCAAGATGTGATGATATTTGCTTTGTTTTGTAAAGTGTTGCACTTATATCTTCAACTCCTTTAAACCCATGTAGGCCGACCACTTTGCACCCAAACCAGACCTTAATCCATGACATAGCTGAGCTTAACCCATCCATAACTGATCCATGTGAAGTTGAGAACAAATGCAAAGCATTGACTTTGTTCTGGACATTGATTTCTAGTGCTGTTCAAGTGTTACATTGTTTTGTAACTTATATGTTGTATTGTTTGTTTAAATATTTGAATAAGGAAATTATCTTTGGCTCTCTCAATATCAAATCTTTGTCGTGCCATCGTGCTTTTGAAGATCTTAGTTTGGGTCATTTGTATCGCAATCTCCAGCTCAAACAAGTGAGTATTTCTCACCAGACATTATGTACTTATATAGGAAGTAAATTAACACCCTGTGAATCTGTAGAACTATATGATCATGTTATAACTGCTTAGATTATTATCATATGATGTTCACACCTGTTATTACACTTATTATGTTATATGTTACTGTTATTTCATGCTATTCTGTTTATTTTATCTGTCCATCACACTGCAAGTTCCCTTTAGATTAGAATCACTATGGGTTGAAATGATACATACCCGAACGGACTTTAGAATAAGGGAAAATTGTTATGGGTTGAAATGATAGGCCTGAATGATTTTCAATTTATTTCATTTACTTGGGACTGCGGGTTGGAAATGATAAAACCTGGATTTTCTTTGTAAATTACGGGTTGAAATGATATATTACCCGTATCACTTTTCCTAGTGTAGAAAATTATATACAGACCCGTAGTTAATATAGGTTTTTCTAAAAAAATTAAAATTATTTTAGAAATGTTAATATTAAAATATTTTGATTTAAATCTAATTAAAAAGGATTTTTGTAAAATATTATTTATTTTCTGAATAGTTGTAAGTGAAATGAATTAATGAAAAAGTTAAAGAATTTTGAATGTAAGTTATTTTGGAAAATTTGATTTAACTATAATTGGAAATTAAATTGAATATGAAATTATGATAAATTTATGATAATTTGAATTTAAATGAATATAAAGTGATTTTATATCATATTAATGATTTTTAATAAAGTTGAAATGTGAAATGAATGAATATTTAAGTTGAAATTTTGAAATATAACTAAAATTTGAAATTTATGAAATTGACTTAAAAGTGAATTTTTAGTTAAGTAAATAAAAATAAAACTAAGTTATATTTGAGAATTTGAACTTAAGTGTTAAGTTGAAATTTAATGTAATGAATTTAAATTTGAATGTTGAAATTTAATAAGTGAATTATTAATAAATATTGATTTTTGAAAGGAAACTCAACTTTATAAAATCATGAATTTAAGAAAAATTAAATGATGCTTAAAAATGTGAAAATGTATGATTTTGTAAGGTAAAAATGATTTAAATAAAAATATAAGTGTTTGTGAAATTCTATTGAATATTCGAAGTTAATTAACAGCATTTTTAATACTTTTTTTTGTTAAATTTAAATGTCTTTTTTAATGTAAGTTTCTGTAGCATTTTCTAAATGCTGCGAAACTTGAATTTTCATTGTTTTAATAAATTTAAGTGCATAAATGAACATTGAAAAGTTTAAACTTTTGGAATTTAATAATTTAATTATTAAATGTAATAACTTCATTTTTATGATTTAATAATGAAGAAATTTGTTTTGAAATATAACTATTTGATATATTAAAATGATGGAAATGTGGTTTCAAAAGATATGATATTTTGATATATTAAAATGATTGAAATGTGGTTTCGAAAGATATGATATTTTGATATATTAAAATGATTTGAAACGAAGTTTTGAAAGATACGATATTTTGATATTAAATGATTTGAAAAATGGAGTTTTGAAAGATATGATATTTTGATATTAAATGATTTGAAAAATGGAGTTTTGAAAGATATGATATTTTGATATTAAAATGATTTGAAAAGAAGTTCTGAAAGATATGATATTTTGGAAATGAAGCTTTGAAAGGTTATGATATTTTGATATATTAAAATGATTGAAATGTGGTTTCGAAAGTTATGATATTTTGATACATTAAAAGGATTGAAATGTGGTTTCGAAAAGATATGATATTTTGAAGTATCAAAATGATTTGAAACGAAGTTTCGAAAGATATGATATTTTGATATATTAAAATGGTTGAAATGTGGTTTCGAAAAGATATGATATTTTGACGTATTAAAATGATTTGAAACGAAATTTCGAAAGATATGATATTTTGATGTCTTAAAATGATTTGAAACGAAGTTTCGAAAGATATGATATTTTGATATATTGAAATGATTGAAATGTGGTTTCGAAAAGATATGATATTTTGATATATTAAAATGATTTGAAATGTGGTTTTGAAAAGATATGATATTTTGATATATTAAAATGATTTGAAACGAAGTCTTGAAAGATATGATATTTTGATATTAAATGATTTGAAAAATGGAGTTTTGAAAGATATGATATTTTGATATTAAAATGATTTGAAAAGAAGTTCTGAAAGATATGATATTTTGAAAATGAAGCTCTAAAAGGTTATGATATTTTGATATATTAAAATTATTTGAAAGGAAGTTTTGAAAGGATATGATAATTTAATATATTGAAATGGTTAGAAATGACTCGATATTTATTTTGATAAATATTTGAATTGAAATATATCGTATGATGATATATTGAAATGGTTTGGAAATGATTTAATCATTATTTTGATAAAGATTTGGGTTGAAATGATATTTTATTTTGAAGTATAAAATATTGTTTTAAAGTTATAACTACGGGTTATAATAATGATTGGTTGTTAAAGAGACCGGGATCAGATATTGTCTTATAGCCGGCCAATACCGAAAACCACTTTAACAACTGTATACGCGGTGGAGATTCCAGAATGTATTAGGATGGTGGCAACATTCTTGAGGTATATTACGTGGACCCAACTCCCGTGAGTTGGCATATATGACTAAAACAGGAGCTATACCAGGCTACACAAAGGGTCGCACCCTTTCATCGAGCATGCTCCATCGGAAACAATTCTATTACTTTTGTGATTCGATACGTGGCGCCACTTCGATTCGGTGGTATTGTTCGAGGTGGGCGGATGCTGCTGGCTTGCCGTCACCACCGGTCCGGGAGTGCAAACGGTGTATCCACCCTGGCATTGCCTCGCATGCTGTGTCATATCCTTATATCGAGCCCACTATGATTTTGGTTTTAAAGATCCGACCGCGTTAACGTTCACTATCCCCTTAACGCTATTTTCTATATGATTATACTTTACTGATTAGATACTACTGTATATAGCGTATATTACTATATAATAAATAGTTTAACGGATCCTTAGAGGATGGGCGGTCCCAAGCATCTTCTAAGTTACTTGTACCTTTACTACAGTTTACTTGAGTTGGTTTACATTGTATAAGTATGTATGTCCTGACTCGAGTGTTTGTATTTTTATTTACGCTCGGGTCAGCCTGAGTTATTCACAGATTTGGATTTCCACTTTCTGGAGATTGAAATCGCTGGAGATTATCTACTTGTCAAGTTTTATCTTTCGCAGTCTGTTGTTCCTTTCAGCTCTTGTATTAGTAGACTTCTATGTAGTGAGACTTCCTTTGTACTTTATTTCTTCTGTTGTATTTTATGTAACTTTGATATTATTATATAGTAGCTTCATGAACTACTATTTCTTTTACTTCCGCTGCATTATTATTACTCTTTGTCTGTGATCTGTGATTTTTATTTACTGTATATTCTTAGATTTGCCAAATTTTTATTTACAACGCGGTATTTTGAGCAATTCAATTCCGGCATGAGTGTCTACCTATACACTTATAATGGATGCGAATGGTTGAAAATATCGGGTCGTTACAGATTATAACTTTAACACTTGTCAAATTTTTATTTATTTTTATCCTAAAAGAATTTTAAAAGCTTTTTAAATTAATTTCCTAATTAACTAATATGTTTTCTTAATTTAAAAATACTTTTCTAATTAAATTCCTAATTAACAAATACATTTAACAATTTATAAATGCTTATCTAAATTTATATAAATACAATCTTTAAAAAGAAAATAAAATAAAACCAATTATAATTTAAATAAAATTATATAATATTGCAAACTCATTTTAAAAATGTACTTCCAAAAACTTTCGTATTTATTTTTATTAAATAAAGACAAATCAAAATTTCTATCAATAAATTTCTATAAAAAGAATAATATAAAACAAAACTTATTTTTAACTAAAAATATTATCTCTATGTTTTAAATTCAAACTATATTATCATTTTATTTTAAAATTTATGTATATTTCCTTGAATTCAAATTTATATACAAATTCAAAGTCAATTTAAAAATCCAAATCTAAAATCAATTTAAATAAATATAATATCAATTTTTAAATAAACTCGTTATTATTTATAAATAATTTATCCTATTTTAAAATTAATTTAAATACACAGATATAAATATTTTTAAACACACTTATTAACTTTGAAAAACAATAAGTCAATTTAGAATTTATTTACACAAACAAAATAATTATTCTTATTTTAAAAACAAATCTATAACCATAATTAAGACATTATATTATTATTACTTGGTTATTTATTTTTGAAAATAAAAATTTTATCAGTTTCAAATAATCTAAATTAAGAGATTATCACATTTTAAATTTCTGGAAATTCCGGGATATTACAGTAATGGATAGTTAGTTTTAATGTGTAATTAAGGGATTAATTATATTTTAAATCGTTAACTTGTAAATTTAATAACTTGTTCATATAAGGTCCAAATCGAGTACATCAGTCATGTTGCACTAGTATTGATGATGGGTACGCTTTCGAATTGGATTGCTTGGGATTGAAACTAATGAAAATTTAGGCTAAATTCGAACATCGTTCGATTTTAGTTCAAACCAGAATGCTTCGGTGCCTACTGGAATTCGATGGCTTTAACTCATCTTTTTGGTCAAATAAGTATGTTATATAGTAGATAGAAAATTACTGTTTGTGTTTGGTTGAAATTATTGAATAATTGGTTAAATATCTACTTTTAAAAGCATTGTCATTTAAAAGTGAAATACAAAAAAGTTATATATTGAGAAATCTTTATTTCAAGCTATAGTGATTTTAATTTATAGTTATATTCCTATTGATTCTAGTTTAGTTATAACCCTATTATATAAATTGTCAATTGCTCAATCTTGATTGTTAGCAATATTAGTTATGATATTGTTATATATTCAAAACTTAACCCGTGTAGAGATAAAAATCAATAACTACATTGGTTAAGTGCTTGGTGGCTATTGGCCTCAATTTAGTATTTTGAAATACTATTGGTTGTCGTTAGGCTTAAAAATGATTTTGATTCAAAGAATGATTTTAAATCCGGCTTTTGGATTTTCCGAAGCATTTTGTTTAAAATGAGTTGTGAAACTTCTTTATTCACTTTAACTTTTTTAATTTGTCTTTTCTAATATATTTAGAAACGGTTTATAGTTGTTTAGGTATTATTTAATGATGTTTAAAGTTGTTAAATTATTATTTTATTGTATTCTAAATTTGTCTAATTATTATTTAATAAGGTTTAAAAGTTGTTTATTTATATGAATATTGTTTTCAATATTTTTATATTATTAAAAGTTATTTATTTAAATAATTGATATGGTTTGAAGATAATAATTTTTATTTATTGGAATTAATAATAATAATAATTTATTTATAGTGTTTTAAAAGCTAATAATTATTTATTATAATAATGTTTGAGAATTATTTTTTATTTTTTATTTAATAATGTTTTAAATGGTTAATTATTTTATTTATATGTTTAAGGTTTATAATAATTATTTATTTATATTGTTTTCTTACTAATAAGTTTTACGATATAACAAAGTTTTGAAGTAAATAATAATAATTTATTTATGGTTCTTAAAATTAATTAATTTATTGTATTTGTAAATAATATATTGATTTATGAAAGGAGTTTCATTTAATAAAAGAGTTTAAAATAATAAAAGTGGAGTTTGGATTTACAAAGGATTTTATAAAGGATTTTTATGAAGGATTTTTATAAGGGATTTCAGAAGAGATTTCTATAAAGGGGTTTTTATAAAGGAGTTTATAAATGTTTTTACAAAATTGTAAATGAGATTTATAAAGGTTTGAGAGATTTATAAAGGTTTGAGAGATATATAAATGGAATTTATACATTATTTTGAGTTGTATTAAAGGAAATTTGTAAAAAAAAAAAGATGAAAATTGATTTCCATAAGTGATCTTTTAGTAATTATGGTGCTATGGAACATCTTTCTATAGTTAACACCAAATAGGAAATCTTTCTCTGTGTATTATGAATAAAACTATACTGATGAAATAAGTATATATATTTTCCAAGTATCAAAAGTGGTTTTGTGAATATATCTTTTTGTAAAGTTATTTAAATCGGTATTTATGAAGAGGTTAAACAAATGATTTATTTAAAAGAGGCTTAATGGTTGCTTATGCGCTAAACCAGTGTTTGTCTGTCATGTGTGTACCTCATATAAACGCACCCTCTGTATTATCTGATAGTATTACACTGTAATACTCACAGATGGTATGGGTACAGAGGTGGAAAGTCACATGATTGAGTGATGCAACATATCCGACAATGTCTACCTTCAATTTGAGCACCTGCCGAGTTAGTGTAAGAGAGTAAGATTTGAATTTTTATTCTATTGCAATGACCTTTTCACCTCGATGTCTGTTAGGCTAGACATGCATGCCACATGGCTTACAGTGAAGGTTGCTTCTTTAGGCCTTCCGTGGAAATAAAGTCCCAGTGCTTTAAATTTCAAGAATGGCAATTTCCACCAATATATACTCTACAAATATACAACATTAAAAAGTGCATTATTATATTGCTAAAGTAATTAAAGTGGCAAGAAATACATATTCCTATTTTGTACATCGAATTAAATTCACAAAATAACATCAATGCCCTAAGTTATATTTCTATGACATCAACAAATAGATTAATACCTCCTTTTTCTTCATGTTATTTTTCATGCAATGTTATGACCTGGAATTTCGAACACTCGTATTAAAATATCTAAATTATTTATATTTGAATCTAGGATTTGTTTGCGCCAAAATTGGTCGCAAACACCCAATATCGCGAAAGCACCCGTTTACGTATTCAACTTGACAATAATCAACACAGAACTCAGCAACAATCGATATAGAATTCAGCTCTAAGTAACAAATCACAGTAATTCACAGACAACAATCACAAACACAGGATTTATAGTGGTTCGGCGTTCGTGCCTACGTCCACTTTGAAGGATTTCTCTTTATTGTTTTGCTCGATTCAATCGATTACAACTGATTACAATTGATAATATCTTTGAAATCTGAATACAACAGTGATTCTGATGAATAGATTCGAATCCGGCAGAGTCTCGGCGTTCAATGGCAGAAGTTCTCGGAAGCCCCCCTTTCTGAAGGCTTCAGGGTGCTATTTATAGGCGTTGGAGGCCCAGATCTTGCTGAAACTTCGGGAGACCTCTTCTGGCACGTGAGTGGGCCCACGCGACCGACCCCACCAAGTTTCGTCTCGATCTAACATCGATTCGAAGTCATTTCGAAACCATCAAGAAATGGTCCAATCGAGCTGAAACTTGGCAGGAACAATCTTTACCTTGTATGGAAGCTACTGTGAAAATTTGGTTGCATTTGGATCAGTGGTTTAGGAGATATGATCGGTTCGAAATGATGAGTCTCGGTTGGGTGTTGAGTTCGAACCGATCACTTCGAAACCACGTACTTCGAATCGATCGGCTCATGTGGCTTCGTGATGAGGTGGCGCGTGCTCCTCGAATCGATCCTGTTTTATCTCCGAGTTGACCGCTTCGCACCCATGGATTTCGCCTCGTTCGTATCGTGGGGCGACACGTCATCCAAGTTAGCTAACTTGGTGGGTACGAACAAGTGAATGTTCCTGGGTTCGAACGCGATCGTTTCGAACTAAGGTGTACTCGTGGGTTCGAACTCGATCGATTCGAACAAGATCGATTCGAAGCGACTTGGATTCGAAGCTGGTGGGCTTGAATGGATTCAAAGATGATGGTTTCGAGTGTAATGGAGTCGAAGTTAATGGTTGTGAGGCAGGCACTGGTTGGTGGATTCGAACAAGATGGGTTCGAAGGAAGGATACCAGATGGGTTCGAAGTAGATGGTTTCGAAGATGATGGGTTCGAAACAATGAAAGGGTGATGGATTCGAACCGAGCAAGGTCCAACTCTCTCAACTTGAATCCATCATAACTTGGGCAAACGAACTCGGATTGACTTGAAATTTGAAATGGAGACTCCTCCGACCTTTCTTGTCATGTCCTACCAATTTTGGCCCGTTCCGGACTTGGACAAAATTCATCGATATCCATAGCAAAGTGAAGTATAACCAATCTCTGAGACGAACTGTCTTTTGTTTTCAATCAATCTTTTGGCATCACGGCTTTGCCAAAAAAGCGGGATAACATTTTGCCCCCCAAAACATGCCTTGTGGTAGGAAGGTGTGTTTTGTAATGCTTTGAGTTGGACGTTCGCATCCGATCATCAACCTGCAAAGAACTTGATAGTTTCATATGGCCTCAAATGACGATCGTTCGGGATCGAGCTATTTGGGATGAAGCGCGGCCGTTCGTGGTCAAGCGCCCAATTTCAAATGACGATCGTTCGTGATCAAGTCATTCGAGGTGAAGTGCGACCGTGCGCGGTCGAGCGTATAAATCCATGCGTCGATCGTTCGGGATCGTATACTGTTTGAGGTGAATTGGGACCGTTCGCGGTCCATGCCGTTCGTGGCATAGGATGGAATAGGACCGTTCGCGGTCGATGCCGTTCGCGGCAAATGATGAGATTGGACCGTTCGCGGTCGACTGCTGTTCGTGGCGAATGATGATCGTTCGCGACCAAGTGCCGTTCAAGGCGAATAGTGACCGTTCGAGGTCGGATTTTATAATTAGTGAACCATGACCGTTCGCGGTCGGTGCCATTCAAGGCAGAAAGTGATCGTTCGTGATCGTGTGCCGTTCGAGGCGAATTTGTGACCGTTCGCGGTCGGGTGTTTGACCTCAAGTGACGACCGTTCGCGATCAAGCCATTTGAGGTGAGGTGAGTTGTGACTGTTCGAAGTCGAGTGCCGTTCGAGGCGAACTGTGACCGTTCGAGGTCGGGTGCCGTTCAAGGCGATAAAGTGTGCCCGGGAGGGCTTGATGCTATCGATGCCAGGGTCACGTTCGGGTGAGATCCTGGATCGTTTGTCCGGGCGGTTCATCGCCATCTCAGAGCATGCCTAAGGATCGTTCGCGACCCCATACATGTGTAAGTAGCTTAGCCATTCCAGAGTTATCAGAATCAAATATCTATTACACGGATGAGTTTCTAAAACAGAAATGTCCAAACAAGCAAAGTCAAAATGTTCAAATTGAAATGACATGAAAGCAAAGCATGGATGTCGAAGCGTAAGTTCCCACTAAGAAACGGTCAATGATCATTCAGAGCATGCCTGGAGATCGTTCGCGATCTTGCACATGCGTAAATGATTTAATTGCGTCAGTGGAAGCTTACAACTTGTTCATCGTTATCTCACTCAGTTGATAACCAAACGGTGCCTTAATTCAGGATCGCCTCTAGCTGACGTGGACGGTGGTCGTTCTGGTTCCGCCATAGGAGCTCGCCTCCTTACAGATTGAAGGAGCATACCGTTCCTGATATGCCCTTCCACCTCGTCCTTCAGGTGCCTACAATCGTTAGTGTTATGACCATTTAATTCATGGAATACACAGAACTTATCTGATTTCCTTTCGTCAGAGGTAGGGTCCCTTCGCATCGACCTACGATACGGAATCTGCTCTTTGGTATCCTGATAAATTCGTTCCAGGCTCTCGTTCAGCACAGTGTAGGTGGTGAATCGCGGCTCCCTCCGTTGCCGCTTTGATCTGTCTCCGTTATTCTCAATCTTTCTTTTACCTTTATCCTTGTCCGAGTCCCTTCTAGGGGGCTTTTCGTCTTTGAGTGCATAAACTTCTATCCCGTCTCCTTCTTCTCTTTCTGCATTTGCATCCTCTAATCGTAAAAACTTTTCTGCCTCATGATAGAATTCTCCCAGATCTACGGGTGGATCCTTAGTTAATGAATTTTTGAACTCCGTTCCGTCTGCTATTCTGGACACAGCCGCCATCATAACCATGGATGGATCCGGTCTATCCACGGAAGCTGCCGCCGCATTGAACCGTGTCAGGAAACTTCTCAATGTTTCTCCAGCCTTCTGTTTTAAAGTCGCCAACGTCATCACATTCTTGGGTCTTGTAATGTGAACCCTGAATTGCCTCATAAATCTCTCAGTTAAATCGTTCCATGTTCCGATGGACCCACTATCTAGTTGCCTGAACCATAACGCCGCAATATCCGTCAAGTACAGTGGAAAGCACCGGGCCATAACCTCCTCTGATGCCCCCAGCACTTCCATATGCCTCATATATTTTGTCAGATGGACCGTGGGGTCCGTTCTCCCGTCATACATATCCAGCGATGGTAATTTGAAATCCGGTGGGTTTCTAGCTCGTCTGATTGCTGGAGTGAAAGGACTCCTATTAACATCCTCTAGGTCTTTGTTCACCAAACCGCCTCTCATTGCTCGCCTAACCATCTCTGCCAACTTGTCGGTGTCTCCGAGATGTAATCTTCGTTCGTTACTTTCATCCTGCCCCCCGAGTTCATGAGGGAACTCTGAAATCTGCCCCCTTGACTGAGCGTTCATTCCTCTGCTGTCTCCAGGTTGCGCAGATACTCCTCTTTCTCCCTCCGAAATTGGGCCAACGTTCTCCATGGGTGTGCCCCCTAATCCGGGTGCGACGTCGGATGGTCCTGCTTCGTTCTGGACTCCATTGGCTCCTCTATTCTGTGCTCCAAGCTGTCCTATCTGTTGAAACAAACTCTGGATCAACTCCTCTTGCTTCTTCATCATCGTCTCCATCTCGTCCCTAGTGATGTAGATCGAGGGTTGATTCGCTCCTGAGGAAGCCTCCTGACTCCCCTGCTGTTCACTCCTCTCTGGCCTTGGCCTTCTACTCGATTGTCTCGTCATAATTTCTCAAATCTAAACTTTCAAACTTTATCTGAATCTGCTATCAATTGGTAGAACTCCTGAGTTCAATTTCTCAGTGAAAGCACCAAAATGTTTGCGCCAAAATTGGTCGCAAACACCCAATATCGCGAAAGCACCCGTTTACGTATTCAACTTGACAATAATCAACACAGAACTCAGCAACAATCGATATAGAATTCAGCTCTAAGTAACAAATCACAGTAATTCACAGACAACAATCACAAACACAGGATTTATAGTGGTTTGGCGTTCGTGCCTACGTCCACCTTGAAGGATTTCTCTTTATTGTTTTGCTCGATTCAATCGATTACAATGGATTACAATTGATAATAGCTTTGAAATCTGAATACAACAGTGATTCTGATGAATAGATTCGAATCCGGCAGAGTCTCGCCGTTCAATGGCAGAAGTTCTCGGAAGCCCCCCTTTCTGAAGGCTTCAGGGTGCTATTTATAGGCGTTGGAGGCCCAGATCTTGCTGAAACTTCGGGAGACCTCTTCTGGCACGTGAGTGGGCCCACGCGACCGACCCTACCAAGTTTCGTCTCGATCTGACATCGATTCGAAGTCATTTCGAAACCATCAAGAAATGGTCCAATCGAGCTGAAACTTGGCAGGAACAATCTTTACCTTGTATGGAAGCTACTGTGAAAATTTGGTTGCATTTGGATCAGTGGTTTAGGAGATATGATCGGTTCAAAATGATGAGTCTCGGTTGGGTGTTGAGTTCGAACCGATCACTTCGAAACCACGTACTTCGAATCGATCGGCTCACGTGGCTTCGTGATGAGGTGGCGCGTGCTCCTCGAATCGATCCTGTTTTATCTCCGAGTTGACCGCTTCGCACCCATGGATTTCGCCTCGTTCGTATCGTGGGGCGACACGTCATCCAAGTTAGCTAACTTGGTGGGTACGAACAAGTGAATGTTCCTGGGTTCGAACGCGACCGTTTCGAACTAAGGTGTACTCGTGGGTTCGAACTCGATCGATTCGAACAAGATCGATTCGAAGCGACTTGGATTCGAAGCTGGTGGGCTTGAATGGATTCGAAGATGGTGGTTTCGAGTGTAATGGAGTCGAAGTTAATGGTTGTGAGGCAGGCACTGGTTGGTGGATTCGAACAAGATGGGTTCGAAGGAAGGATACCAGATGGGTTCGAAGTAGATGGTTTCGAAGATGATGGGTTCGAAACAATGAAAGGGTGATGGATTCGAACCGAGCAAGGTCCAACTCTCTCAACTTGAATCCATCATAACTTGGGCAAACGAACTCGGATTGACTTGAAATTTGAAATGGCGACTCCTCCGACCTTTCTTGTCATGTCCTACCAATTTTGGCCCGTTCCGGACTTGGACAAAATTCATCGATATCCATAGCAAAGTGAAGTATAACCAATCTCTGAGACGAACTGTCTTTTGTTTTCAATCAATCTTTTGGTATCACGGCTTTACCAAAAAAGCGGGATAACATTTTGCCCCCCAAAACATGCCTTGTGGTAGGAAGGTGTGTTTTGTAATGCTTTGAGTTGGACGTTCGCATCCGATCATCAACCTGCAAAGAACTTGATAGTTTCATATGGCCTCAAATGACGATCGTTCGGGATCGAGCTATTTGGGATGAAGCGCGGCCGTTCGTGGTCAAGCGCCCAACTTCAAATGACGATCGTTCGTGATCAAGTCATTCGAGGTGAAGTGCGACCGTGCGCGGTCGAGCGTATAAATCCATGCGTCGATCGTTCGGGATCGTATACTGTTTGAGGTGAATTGGGACCGTTCGCGGTCCGTGCCGTTCATGGCATAGGATGGAATAGGACCGTTCGCGGTCGATGCCGTTCGCGGCAAATGATGAGATTGGACCGTTCGCAGTCGACTGCTGTTCGTGGCGAATGATGATCGTTCGCGACCAAGTGCCGTTCAAGGCGAATAGTGACCGTTCGAGGTCGGATTTTATAATTAGTGAACCATGACCGTTCGCGGTCGGTGCCATTCAAGGCAGAAAGTGACCGTTCGTGATCGTGTGCCGTTCGAGGCGAATTTGTGACCGTTCGCGGTCGGGTGTTTGACCTCAAGTGACGACCGTTCGCGATCAAGCCATTTGAGGTGAGGTGAGTTGTGACTGTTCGAAGTCGAGTGCCGTTCGAGGCAAACTGTGACCGTTCGAGGTCGGGTGCCGTTCAAGGCGATAAAGTGTGCCCGGGAGGGCTTGATGCTATCGATGCCAGGGTCACGTTCGGGTGAGATCCTGGATCGTTTGTCCGGGCGGTTCATCGCCATCTCAGAGCATGCCTAAGGATCGTTCGCGACCCCATACATGTGTAAGTAGCTTAGCCATTCCAGAGTTATCAGAATCAAATATCTATTACACGGATGAGTTTTTAAAACAGAAATGTCCAAACAAGCAAAGTCAAAATGTTCAAATTGAAATGACATGAAAGCAAAGCATGGATGTCGAAGCGTAAGTTCCCACTAAGAAACGGTCAATGATCATTCAGAGCATGCCTGGAGATCGTTCGCGATCTTGCACATGTGTAAATGATTTAATTGCGTCAGTGGAAGCTTACAACTTGTTCATCGTTATCTCACTCAATTGATAACCAAACGGTGCCTTAATTCAGGATCGCCTCTAGCTGACGTGGACGGTGGTCGTTCTGGTTCCGCCACAGGAGCTCGCCTCCTTACAGATTGAAGGAGCATACCGTTCCTGATATGCCCTTCCACCTCGTCCTTCAGGTGCCTACAATCGTTAGTGTTATGACCATTTAATTCATGGAATACACAGAACTTATCTGATTTCCTTTCGTCAGAGGTAGGGTCCCTTCGCATCGACCTACGATACGGAATCTGCTCTTTGGTATCCTGATAAATTAGTTCCAGGCTCTCGTTCAGCACAGTGTAGGTGGTGAATCGCGGCTCCCTCCGTTGCCGCTTTGATCTGTCTCCGTTATTCTCAATCTTTCTTTTACCTTTATCCTTGTCCGAGTCCCTTCTAGGGGGCTTTTCGTCTTTGAGTGCATAAACTTCTATCCCGTCTCCTTCTTCTCTTTCCGCATTTGCATCCTCTAATCGTAAAAACTTTTCTGCCTCATGATAGAATTCTCCCAGATCTACGGGTGGATCCTTAGTTAATGAATTTTTGAACTCTGTTCCGTCTGCTATTCCGGACACAGCCGCCATCATAACCATGGATGGATCCGGTCTATCCACGGAAGCTGCCGCCGCATTGAACCGTGTCAGGAAACTTCTCAATGTTTCTCCAGCCTTCTGTTTTAAAGTCGCCAACGTCATCACATTCTTGGGTCTTGTAATGTGAACCCTGAATTGCCTCATAAATCTCTCAGTTAAATCGTTCCATGTTCCGATGGACCCACTATCTAGTTGCCTGAACCATAACGCCGCAATATCCGTCAAGTACAGTGGAAAGCACCGGGCCATAACCTCCTCTGATGCCCCCAGCACTTCCATATGCCTCATATATTTTGTCAGATGGACCGTGGGGTCCGTTCTCCCGTCATACATATCCAGCGATGGTAATTTGAAATCCGGTGGGTTTCTAGCTCGTTTGATTGCTGGAGTGAAAGGACTCCTATTAACATCCTCTAGGTCTTTGTTCACCAAACCGCCTCTCATTGCTCGCCTAACCATCTCTGCCAACTTGTCGGTGTCTCCGAGATGTAATCTTCGTTCGTTACTTTCATCCTGCCCCCCGAGTTCACGAGGGAACTCTGAAATCTGCCCCCTTGACTGAGCGTTCATTCCTCTGCTGTCTCCAGGTTGCGCAGATACTCCTCTTTCTCCCTCCGAAATTGGGCAAACGTTCTCCATGGGTGTGCCCCCTAATCCGGGTGCGACGTCGGATGGTCCTGCTTCGTTCTGGACTCCATTGGCTCCTCTATTCTGTGCTCCAAGCTGTCCTATCTGTTGAAACAAACTCTGGATCAACTCCTCTTGCTTCTTCATCATCGTCTCCATCTCGTCCCTAGTGATGTAGATAGAGGGTTGATACGCTCCTGAGGAAGCCTCCTGACTCCCCTGCTGTTCACTCCTCTCTGGCCTTGGCCTTCTACTCGATTGTCTCGTCATAATTTCTCAAATCTAAACTTTCAAACTTTATCTGAATCTGCTATCAATTGGTAGAACTCCTGAGTTCAATTTCTCAGTGAAAGCACCAAAATGTTTGCGCCAAAATTGGTCGCAAACACCCAATATCGCAAAAGCACCCGTTTACGTATTCAACTTGACAATAATCAACACAGAACTCAGCAACAATCGATATAGAATTCAGCTCTAAGTAACAAATCACAGTAATTCACAGACAACAATCACAAACACAGGATTTATAGTGGTTCGGCGTTCGTGCCTACGTCCACTTTGAAGGATTTCTCTTTATTGTTTTGCTCGATTCAATCGATTACAATGGATTACAATTGATAATAGCTTTGAAATCTGAATACAACAGTGATTCTGATGAATAGATTCGAATCCGGCAGAGTCTCGCCGTTCAATGGCAGAAGTTCTCGGAAGCCCCCCTTTCTGAAGGCTTCAGGGTGCTATTTATAGGCGTTGGAAGCCCAGATCTTGCTGAAACTTCGGGAGACCTCTTCTGGCACGTGAGTGGGCCCACGCGACCGACCCCACCAAGTTTCGTCTCGATCTGACATCGATTCGAAGTCATTTCGAAACCATCAAGAAATGGTCCAATCGAGCTGAAACTTGGCAGGAACAATCTTTACCTTGTATGGAAGCTACTGTGAAAATTTGGTTGCATTTGGATCAGTGGTTTAGGAGATATGATCGGTTCGAAATGATGAGTCTCGGTTGGGTGTTGAGTTCGAACCGATCACTTCGAAACCACGTACTTCGAATCGATCGGCTCACGTGGCTTCGTGATGAGGTGGCGCGTGCTCCTCGAATCGATCTTGTTTTATCTCCGAGTTGACCGCTTCACACCCATGGATTTCGCCTCGTTCGTATCGTGGGGCGACACGTCATCCAAGTTAGCTAACTTGGTGGGTACGAACAAGTGAATGTTCCTAGGTTCGAACGCGACCGTTTCGAACTAAGGTGTACTCGTGGGTTCGAACTCGATCGATTCGAACAAGATCGATTCGAAGCGACTTGGATTCGAAGCTGGTGGGCTTGAATGGATTCGAAGATGATGGTTTCGAGTGTAGTGGAGTCGAAGTTAATGGTTGTGAGGCAGGCACTGGTTGGTGGATTCGAACAAGATGGGTTCGAAGGAAGGATACCAGATGGGTTCGAAGTAGATGGTTTCGAAGATGATGGGTTCGAAACAATGAAAGGGTGATGGATTCGAACCGAGCAAGGTCCAACTCTCTCAACTTGAATCCATCATAACTTGGGCAAACGAACTTGGATTGACTTGAAATTTGAAATGGCGACTCCTCCGACCTTTCTTGTCATGTTCTACCAATTTTGGCCCGTTCCGGACTTGGACAAAATTCATCGATATCCATAGCAAAGTGAAGTATAACCAATCTCTGAGACGAACTGTCTTTTGTTTTCAATCAATCTTTTGGTATCACGGCTTTGCCAAAAAAGCGGGATAACAGGATTTAAGGTTATAAAAGTGATTTGATAACCTTGTTAACCACATTTTTATTAATAAACAATGAAGGTATTGTTTTTGAAAGGTTTTTACAAAAATAAACAGTTTGATGAAAAATCAATAATATAACCGAATATCATTATCGATAAACAGCTTTTTACTCAGTAGAAGTTATTCGAACTTGTTGTAAATTGTCTAATTAATTAATGTTTCATTAATTAGGAACTAAAAATAACTTTACTAATTAAAGCTTCTAGAACGAATTTTCAATATTTTATGAAGAGCGATAGTTTGGTAATTAACCAAAGAAGAGAAGATATTTATTTTAGGAAATAAGATGTAAAGGTGGCATGTGAGGGAGAGGATCCTTCGTGACCTTCCAAGGAGGTTTCGGGATGGTAGTGACCTCTTGACTAAAGCCTATAAATGCACCCTTAAGGGTCACTAATCACTTTTTACAATATTAAAAAAAGATAGAAACTAATAAGTGTTAATCCACTTCTATCTTCAATAATCTTTCTCTAATCAAACCAAATCAAGTCCAAACTTCAGCAAACTTTGGCTATAGGCCTAATAATCATAGAAAGCATGAATATTAAGTTAAAAGTGGAAGAAAAAGGGAGAAAAACACCCTCATCGTGCCAAGGCCATGCACAATATTGATGGCTAGGAGGGCGGACAAGAGCTTATTAAGCCGAAGGTGGAAGATTTGGATGTTTGGCAATGATACGCGTTATATCGGTATTTCCCAAACCTTGTTAAAGGAGAGATGATGTGAGCAACAAATCAAAAGGGAACTGGTCCCATAACAAAAGATAAACAACAAGACAAGGAAGCACAGAATAAGGAGAGGTCCAAAGGGTAGTACACCCAATCATTTAAACAAAATCTTGGCACAATAACCAAAGACATATACCAGGTATAGGAATCAACCTGCGGCCACAATACACGATCCGATAAAAGGAGCTATGATGCAGTCCAAAAGTGGCAGTAAGACGGAGATACTGCACTGCCACACTAAAAATTTCACTAATAATACCAAAGTACAACCCATCCCCCAAAAAGGTTATATGCAAATAGGGACATGATGCACTCATATGTCAATGGAAAAAAGTGATGGGTCCGCATTAACAACCTTACATCCAAAGATGAAATAGCAACGCAATACAACACCAAAACTTGGGCAATAAAGAAGTGTGCTGCTATCGGAATCAGCCAATAAAGAAATATGGAGCAATCAGGACGTAACAAGCATATGAGTGCAGAGAAAGGGATAAAAGGAGAGAACCGCACTACCAATAAACCCAACTATTATTCCTAAATGCTAATGCATTGACTTTTAAGTACATATCTGCACTTCGCTTACTAAGGATCCTTTTAGAGGTATCATGAGGAATCTGAAGTGCTCCAAGGGATACACATAGGGTCATCAAAACAGCGCATTAACCCTGTCTTCACTTGTTAGAAAATAGCAAAGACGCCACCAGCCCTAATCAAATGACCTGTGCATATCAATATCAGGTTCAGCTCATAGCAGAATGATACAAATGTTGAGCTAATACCATTAGGGCAAAGCAACTCAACTTTGTTTATCTTTAGTACAATGTCAAACAAACACCGTAGATTGGGCAAGAGAACTCAATTATAGACACATCAAGTAAATATCATATGAATAGCTCATTTCAGCTCTGAATGTATTGATGATGACCCAACAACAAAGCAAAGGAACAACTCTCCACATCCTTGGGAGGCCGTTTACAAGCCATTCACTCCTCAGACAAGAAGTGCATGATCCATTTGAGCTTGAGTTTCCTGCCTTAATTTCAGAAGTCCCCCCATAGTTTCAAACCTCCTACAATTTCCCAAAATTCAACCGCTTAAATTATGGTTTTCTGCCAAAGACATGTCAGTAATCCATGCCAATAAACAAACAACGTGGATCGATGATACATGGTAGCATCCAAAGGTGGGAATTAAAATAATAGATGGAGAATGATAGCAATCAACGTGCATCTCTTTACCATAAATAGAAAAGACACCATAGCAAGAAAAAGATCTTCTTTCCAATTCAATATTTTTAACGTAAATAACGAAAAAGCTCTGTACTCTCTGCAATAAATGTTTGTACAAGGAATGTAAAGGAATTGAGTGATATTTCCCTCGTGGATGTAGGGTTTGTTATGTCCAAAGCACATAAGATTCTCTATGTATTTACTTTTTTCTGTATTTTTACCTACCATGTTTTTAGTACTAAATTCTCTTTTTGCTAGAATCAGATATAGATTTTATTTGATATTTTAACAAAAAGTTAAAGTGCAACTACTTAAATATGTAAGTTCCAACAACATTGTTACTACCTATAGGAAAATTTAATATTACTTAAATTTTTTTTTCTAATCCATGGGAGCACATTATAACTACTTTCATGATTATTTGAGGTGTTAGGAGAAGAGAAATCTACTCAATGGAAGGAAGTGGTTCTAGTGGTCTTGGTGCTTTTTCTTCATTTTAAAAAGGATATAAGTGAGTTTACTCACCATTGAACAAATTTGTGCATATATATGTGTGTGTGCTTGAATATAAAGTTAATGTAAAGTATGAACTAATTAAAGCTATAAGTTTGGACCCCTTGCTTTTGAAAGAAAATTACAACTTTATATTATATATATACAATTTTATTACCGATTAAAACATGTATCATGGGCTAGAATTTGTTTTTACATGTTTTTCGACTAGTGTGTTGAATTGGTTCGAATATGAAAGTGTTTGCATAGGAATAGTCGTTATAAGCGCACTTTGAAATCCTCTTGTTTTAAACTTATTCATATCGGTGGTAAGTTAATATATTGTGACAAGTTATATTTCGGTTGTTCACTACACATATTTTGGTATATCGAACATCAAGGAGTTGGTTTGGAAAACTGTAGAGCTTGTGAAACAAAGTTATGAAAGTTTGAAGCAAAAAGGTCGCTATGGATGCACTTTGAAATCGCCTTATATTCGGAGATTTTTAAGTCAACTTTGAGAGACATCCTTAGGTTTTTGCTGTGTTTTAGTAAGTAAAATATGTGTACTTACTACTACAAAAATATCATTGTTTAAAAAATTATAGAAGTGGTTGAACGAAGTGGTGAAAGTAATAGCAAGAAAGGCAACTATTTTAGCACTTCATGAAAATACCTTATTTTTGGAAATTTGTGTAATTAAATTGGAAGATATTCTTAGGGATTTCTTTTCACAATTTTTATGTAGCCTAATTACGCAACTTACTGTAAAAAATTTGGATCAAACATCATTTGATTGAATGGATAGAACTGGCCACAAAGATCATGCATTTTCAAGTTGTTCTCTGTCCAAAACTTTAGTGAGCATTTATAAACGCTATCTTTAAGTCTGTAACACCTATAAAGTGTTGCAGGACTTCTTCTGCAATGTTCCTGGAATGATGCGGTATGTTATTTGGGACTTTAAATGTTTTAAAGTGATATTTAAATTAAGTACTTTTCCCTAATCATTTTAGAGATGTTTTCTAACATATATAAAGTATTTAAAAGTTGGTTTGAAGTTTAGATATATTTTTATTAATTATTTATGAATTTTTAAGTAAAGGGTTTTTAATATTACATATGCTTTTTTATGATTTTTGTTAAATTTCAAAATGTGTGATTTTTAAGTAATATTTTACGTAGATATTTGAAACATATTTATAAGTATTTCAAAACTATTCTATAAACATAAGTTTGGAAAAAGTAAGTTAGGCATTTTACAAAAGAATAAAGGAAGTTTTGGATTATAACACTTATGTTATAATAAATAGTTTTTCGAAGTTGTTTAATAAGTGTAGATATACTTAAATCTTTAAAAAAATTAAAGATAATGACAAGTATGGATTGGTTTTCGGTTTGTTATGACAATGTGTTAATAACATTTGTCTTTAACCCTTTTGATTATATTTATTAATATAATTGAATCTTTAAAAAGAATGTTTAGAGGTAATTATATGTGAAATGGTTTTAGGTTTGTAATCGCAATGTTTAAGTAACATTTGTCTTTAACCTTTGTGAATATACATAGACCTTTTAAATTGATATTTTAAAGGTATGGAATCTTTTGAAAAAGGATAGAAAAAGTAAAGGTTTAACTTATAAAAGAGAATGGGTTTATAATAACAATTTTTTAGTATTATTTGTTTTTAACCTCTTTGGTTATATTTTAAAAATATGAAATCTTGTTAAAGATTTTTGATATTCTTACACCATTTGAGATAAGCATACGCATACTTTTTGAAGGATTGAGAAGAGTACAAATGAATAGTGAAATAATAGATACATGTGTATATGTTTTATAAAGGTATTTTAAATATATAAACAAGTAGATAGAGGAAGTAGTAATTGATACACAAAGTTTTATTAGACAAAGATTTACTACTAAAAGAGGTTTTAATTAATAAAAGTATTAATTAAATAAATGGGATTAAAAGTCTCTTATATGACTTAATCGTGCTTTGCGTGACTTAATCAAGCTCTGTATGTTTACTTGTCTATGGAAAGTATTTAGTCGTGTACTTATCACTAAAAGTCGACAAAGTAGATTTGTTTTATTTGTGAGAGTTAAGAATGATATTCTAGTATGGTGTAGAAGCGATAGTGCTCTAACCTCCCTACTTCACTCTTGACCGAGGGATGGTCTGAGTTGAGATTTTTGGAAACTTGATAAGTATATAAGACATGGTTTCCATATGCGATTGTTCTCATTGTTCTGGAATTTGACCAAAACAACTTAAGAAAGTCTAGAAGAAACATAAGAGTTATATAGTACATTTATCTTAAATAACGTTATACTATACATATAAACCCGTCTTGCTCTTCTAGGACAAATAATAAGGAAATCCATCTAGATAGGAGATGATCTCCATGTTTATGCATTGTCCGTTTATTTTTGGAAGAACCGAGATTAAGTTAATAGGAAATATGTTAACTAGTTTTGGAGCATTCGATAAGTGAGGGAGTGTACTTATATGAGATGACTTGAAACCATAACCACTTCAAAACCATATACATGATTTACGTTCTTTATGCGATTGTGAAGCGAAATGTTTTAGAGTTGCACTATCTATCTTAAGGTTAAATCCAAGGGAGAGGTCAGTGTTAACATTTCAAATGATGCTACTATGAGGGACTGTCTATCTTAAGGGTGATCTTAGAGAGAGGACATTATTAGCATTCATCAAAGGACTTATGCTGGAATCCATTAGGGGATTCATGGACTATTGGAGATGCTTGAATCCATATAGAGATTTGTAACCTATTCGAGATGCTAAAATTCAGAGACAGATTCAAAATCTATTCGAGTGATGACTCATGTGATGAGATGCTAAACGTGACTTTATCCTCGATAATGATAGTAACTAGAGTATGGGGCATACCCATGGGATTTAGCTGACCTAAGGGTATACCAGCTCTATATGTAGTGATGCTTTCGGATATGAATGCAAGGGCGATGATACTCGATGCCACGTAATTGGGCATGTACAAGCTATATTTTTTCTATGGTATATTTTATCTAAAGACATACGTTGCTCGAAAGGATATCTCTGACCCTTGTTAGAAGAACCATTCGCATCTCCAATGGAAGTCCATTCTTCTATTAATAACAGTAAGAACCATACAATAGCATGATTCGCCTCCTTAAAAAACCTCCCCATTGTGGTGGGGAAAAAGAGCACGATATCCTTTATGTCACCAACTCTAATACAATAAGATTAAAAAACATGATAAGCACCATTGTCCAAGTGGTTAAATGATTCGGCTTTGGTGCGAGAGGTCACAAGTTCGAAACTTGTGTAGTGTGATTTGAACGTTTATTGACATCTGATATGTTGTCTCAGTGACATGTTGTATACAAAGTACCATTTAAAAAAAACATTAAAAGGCATACAAAACAAAATACAATGCTAACTAAACAAAAAATAAAAAGAAATAAAGCGAAAGCAATCGGCCCAAAGGGCAAAATATAACACCGCCTCTACCAAGCATCAACTCAATCTGGCCCGAACTAAACAGACCAACAAACCCTTATCTACCCACTTCAAAGCCAGCGCCATCATCCAGTGTCATCTAGATCGATTCCCCATTTCAGGAAAATATGGTGTTCAGTCAATGATAAATTATACTACCGCAGTCGTCTCATGATTTGAAGGCAAACTCAATCTCGAAAAGCTTGCATCTATTTTGTTGTGGTGTACCCCCTACATATCTATTTTGAATTTATATTCTAACCCTTAGACATTATATATTACATCACATTATGTACTTATTAGAATGGTTTGGTTCTTTCAAGGGTAAACCATTTTGGTGATTTGGTTGGTCTACAAAGGTACTGTTATGTGGGCACATGCTTCTTAAGCTTCTCACATCATACTTTTGTCTGACTCATGGTTTTATTTTTCCCTTAATTTCTTGAGTGATCTTTCAAGTAGTTCAAGAAAGGTAAGTGTTAATTGGATATTCTTTGGAGCTCAAGGAGATGAGCTAGATAGTTCGCCAACGTTGTATTCTTATTTCCCTAGCACTGCTATTTTGTATATATCAGCAATTGTGAGGACATGCCATTATAACAGTCTAGACCGATGATAGTGCTTAGGATTGTAACTCTAAAATGCTATGTATCTGAGAATGATAGTTTGTACCATCTTTTAATATTATATGTTATCGTTTCACTGTGAGACTCTGATATTGTGTTCTTACTTTCTTGTTCTATTTCTTTTTCATTTCATTTACGCTAATAATTTGTCTTTTCGACGCTTGAGTGATCGACAAGTGAATACCATGGATGTATTAGTGTTGATATTTTAGGTTCGAAATAGGTGGGTCAATACAAGTGGTAGTAGAGCTGAAGATTAAACGAGAACCTTGACTTTAGTTGGATATGACTCATTTGAGATTTGGTAAGTGACACCCTAAAATGAGTTGAGTGTATTATACATATGAGAGCATATATGTAATTATTATATAAAGTAATTATATGAGTATGATTTGTAAGTGTAGTCTCATTAATATAGGGATTAATGATGTTCATTATTATCCCTCATTGATTAGCTTATTCTTGCTCAACCAATTTACAAGCATTGTTCTCATTTGTTGATTGATTGGTCATGCTCAACCAGTTTATGAGCATTGATTATTGTTTGTTGATTATATTTTCATTCTCGACCAGTTTATAAGTAGTTTACATTTTTACTGCATGGGTTGTGTAGACGATATTTATGGGTGCATTGAAATGAAAACTTATGAATTGAGTTTCACAGTTTGACTATAAGGTGCTCGGTGATAATGTTGGGTTAGAAGTTTATTCTAATAAAAAAGGTTTGGTATAATTTTTCTAAGAAAGTGATTTTATAAAGATATGGTTTATAAATAAAGAGGATTATAATTGATATTTTGAGAACTTAAATCTCGGTGCGTTTGAAAATAGTTTTCAAGAAAATATTTGGGAAATTGGTGTGGTGCGTTGTAGGTATAAATGAAAGTAATAGAGACTAAGATTTACAAGACAAAAATGGGTAAAAATAGCAAAAACTAAAATAATAAATTTTCAAAATAAAAACTTGATAACTGCTTCATAAACCAAATAAGTCAAATACTAAATACAACATACATGTCTTAAAACCCAATGTGTCCCATCAAATAAAACCTCATAGTCTCAATAAAAATCAGAGTATAAATATCTCTTTCAAGTGACAGTACAAAGAAAGAAAAACAGAACTAAAAGTAGGGAAATACATAGCAGAATCTCCTCTAAGAAACCTTCGAGCAACTGCAATCTATTGCTCTCTCCCTTGATTGCCTATGGGGAAAAAAGCAAAAAAATAGAGGAGTGGGTCAGACTAAAATTCTGGTAAATGATACTAACTACTAGAATCTTTAAGAAAAGTAAAAGTAATAGACTCTTCAATAGTTCTAGTATATACAAGAGGAAACAAAGGAAATAAGAAGGAGATAAACTGGAAAATACGATTAAGCTATTACAATTGATAAGATAGGTCAACTTTGATTGTTTTCACTTATCTTTAATAGCTGGTTGATTATGTTGAATTCCTAATCCTATAATTAGTCTGAAATCCTAATTCTATCCTTTGATTGGACTGCTATCCATAGACCTTACTACAGACTAGACGCTATATAGCTCTCTGCATAGTAGCCAATGGTAGCTATGGAACATATACAAAGCACCTACTATGGATTAGATGATACATAGCTTCCTACACAGAAGGCAATGGCGTCTACGAAAGACACGCATATTCAGCGCTTGGAACTTATAGCGATTACTGAGCATGAATGGAAGTCACACGCGTAACTGCCATCATGCTCATGATACCTATTGCTCTACCTATTGGGTCGTATTATTACCTTTACTCAGCATAAGCATGCCCCTTGTCTCACTTTAGGATTATGTGAAACACCAATGAGTGCTATGACGCCCCACCTCTATACCCACTCTAGCCAAGGACACTACAAGGTAATGCCGTCAACTAGCGCGAAGAATAAGGATGTTGAGGAGCGACCATCCGCGTAATTGCTTTGTGCAAGCACCGATATGTCAGATAGTACAACATGCATCTGGTTTCAGGAAGAAATCCGACATACCGATAAAAACTCAAAGCTACTACCCAGTGGCTATATATATTCTTCGGAAACAAATATAGAAATAAACATAACACAAATCAGTCGCAGACATCCATATCACAAAGGCGGAAATAGATATGAATATATAACACATAAAAGTGTTCATCAGAGTAGTGGTCAGACAAGATCCATAATATCACAAAAGAATAGTTACAAGTGCTAGAAAAGAATATGTATACATCAAGGAGTCTATATCTCAAAGGTATATAACAAAATAAACTACCCATCTAAGTAGTTAGCCAAAAGTCTGGATAATAATCCCAGATGAGGAGTCAAGTAGAAGCACCTGTAACAACTCGGTCTGATCCGAGTATTATTTAATAAAATAATAAACGGATCGGTCTAGTTATAAATATCAGATGAAATGATATAGAATAAGAGATATGACAAAAGCGTATGATAACCATAAAACCATACGATGATAAGTATGTAATTGAAAAACAACAAGAGATTAATCAATATCGCAAAAATCTTCTCAAAGATCAAAAAGAATGTCATACTCTTTATTTTATTCACCAAACCATAAATATTGACAATTATATCGATGTCAATCACAAAAGTTAATGACATACAAATTCACCAATGCACAAATATTGATAAAACATATCAATGTAAATCACGAAAATTGGTGAAACACACGTTCTAGAAATCATCAATGGAAATCCAGAAATCACAAAAAGGAGGAGGCCTATCACAAAACGGGAGCATGAAAACTCACCAACACGTGTATCACAAAATGGAACACTCTTCCATGGTTGCTAACCATTAATTTTTGAGCCGAAGCTCCACAAAACGGCCCGAAGACCATGGGTCGCTACTCCACCAAATTAAGCCAAAGCTCCATAGAAACAGGGTTTAGTCTCCCTCGTAGACAAAGAGACATCGCACATTTGCTAGTCTAAGTCACAAAAATGATCATCAACGATCATCAAGAAGTGTCAATTACAGTAAGCTAGTAAATATATAAGCTTAGCCTCATGTCCCATAACCACTAGCTTAACTTAAATATTTACGAACAAATTGTAGATCTCCACTCGAAAATTGTCACAAGAGGTTCAATCGAACAAGTCCAAGAATTAACCGGCGAAGTAAACGCAAGCATTCCATACCACTTGTTTTACTAAGCCGTTTAATTAGATTTCTCATACGAGTGAGGTAAAGGTTTATATATACTAGTATATTGGAAAACGTTTTAAGAAACAAGTTTTGTAGTAAAATAGGGTTGAAATCGTTTTGATGAAAGAGTTTTGATATTTACTGCTAGTATTGAAACCTTTATATTTTTTTAAAATGACAAATCACAAAAATGATTGTAGAAACAATAAGTCACAAAAATTCACATTCGAAGGCGTGAATAAAATCCAAAGAATTCGATTCCAAATCCATCCAGGTGGAAATACCCTTGCGACTCAACAGCCACGACTTATGGCTTAACAACAATGCAACACAAGAAATCAACAGCTCAACTCATGCGACTCCATGGCATACGACCTAAGGGAACAACGACTTAAGGAGATAGCAGCTACGACTTAAGGAGCTAGTGGCATAAGTGAGCGACCTAAGTTGGTATGACCTATAGCGGCAGGACGAGCGACTTAAGGAACAAGCGACCTAACTGGTTGCGACTTAAGGAGGTGAGACCAAACAGGCCGACTCATTAGCAAGGCGAGCGACCTAAGAAATGGCGACATAAGATGCAAGTGACCTAAGGAGCTAGCGGCTTAAGGAGTAGCATGCGGCCTAACATGGCGCGACCTAAGCGATGCTAGCGGCATAACAGGCCGAGCGACCTAAGTGATGCGACCTAAGAAGCTAGCGGGTTAAGGAGTAACATGCGGCCTAACATGGCACGACCTAAGGTGCAAGCAACCTAAAGAGTGCGAGCAAGCCAAGCGACCAAAGTGGTCAGCGACCTAAGAGATGCGGCTTAACAAATGGCCGAGCGACTAAAGTAATGGAACGACCTAACACATGGAATGACCTGAGCATGGCGCGACCTAAGTTGGTGCGACCTATATGCAGACCGACTCATGGCAAGGCGAGCGACCTAAGGGGTCAGTGACCCAAGGCAGGCCAACTAATAGCAAGGCGAGCGACCTAAGTGGTTGCGACCTAACTGCAGGCCGAGAGTCATGTATGCAGGCCGAACGACCTAAGGAACAGAAGTGCAAAAACTCTCTTAATTTGCAACCGGTCGAGCACGGACGCTAGGGGATTACACCCGTCGGCTACCCAGTCCTATTGGCTCCTCGATGCATCACCAAAAAAAGTGTTCAATCATCAAAGTTAGGATTTTTAAAGATTTGAACACAAAACACTAAAAATTGGGATATTCACCAATTCAATCCAAACCAAAAGCAAATGCATATGAATAAGTGTTAGGAGTTCATACCCAACAATCAAAGATAGTTATAGACAAAGATGTGAGATAAAAATCTCACCTTTTCACAAAATCAATGAAGTAGAAGCTTGAAAGCAAAGGAAGAATCAACCACACTTCAGTCTCAACACAAGAAGCTTGAATCAATGGCTTCTCTTTGGATTTGGAGTTAGATGTTGGGTTTGCAAATGAACTAGGGCTTGGAGTTTTAATTTCCCATTCCTCTCTCCTTTTTTGATGAAGCTTAAGTGTTTGGAAATGAAAGTTAAGTAATGAAGGGAAGAGGGGTTGAGCTAGAGTTAATAGTTTAGGCTAATAGGCTAAACCAAACCCAAAGCCCAAAGTGAAAAGGTGGCAAAATTCCACTAACTCCAAACATATCAAAGTTTATAACCAAAAAGATCACAAAAGGCGTTTTGAACTAAATGGAAGTGGTCCCGAGTCCTCATTCGACCGTATGCCAAAAGTAACTTTTCGAACTAAAATCCGACTAATGATAAAATACTTAAACAAAATACTTAGATATTCAATCGAAAAATATGCGGGTTGTTGCAAGTGCGAACATCAGTATCTTTTCTTAACAGAGACCTAAATTCTTGATTTAACAATCCCTTGCAAAAATTTGACTAAAACCTTATCTAGGATACTTTTCGTGGTTTAAACTTTCAAAAATTTTACCATTTCTTAATGTCCTCACGTAATGAGACTTTTTTTACTAAACATAACCTCTTATCACTTTATTCAAATTATTTCATTATTGAGATAACTTAGTATGGAATGATGTCTTGCCATTTAATCTAATAAACATGATGGCCAATAATTTGGTTTATACCTATGGATTTCCATATTTTAATGCACCGGAACTACATCTCTTTTAAAGGAAAGGTTAATGGTGTAAATTTCTATGTTTTAACCCAAAAGGGAACTAGTGTCACATTTGGAATTATAACGAATTATATTTGTCTTAGTTATTGAAATAAACAGCACAAAATGTGGTAACCATCCCGATTTTGTACATCTCTTTCATTTGGGTATATCTCTTGTCATTTTAAATGATATACTTTTATTTAGAACTTGATAATCCATTGGAATTTTCATTGCAATCCTCTACATTCCAATAAATTAAAATATTACTTAAATCTCATTCATATTTTATCCCTACTTTCGATTATATCTACTAACACATATCAACTCCTACAAAATCCGAGATCACTTGAATCCCAAAAATTTAAAATCTAAGTACTGAAAAACAGATATTTTAGAAAAACAGTCCCTAAAATACTTTATTTCCATATACGCCTACATGTTGGACAAAAAAGAATATGAGAAATCCAATATGAAGCCCCCTTCTCCACATACTATGCCCAATCAACTGCTAACCTCTCATCCTGTGGTAGGAAAAATGGGAAGGAGGGAGCGGGTCAAACAAAAGTCTGGTGAATGAGTACAAGTTTTGATATGTAATGATTGTACGCAATTAACTTTAACTCTACTCTAAGTGACACAGGGTGTGCAACAAGTGTTCGTGAATTTCAAAGGTCTGTTACCTAAGGGTTCTTTTCCAGTACATTCCTAAACTACGATTTGTGTAGGCTATTGTAATGGATCAAACTAAGGATTGAATTAAGAATCGAACCTCGCATCTAACGATCGCCGCTGCTTCTAGAGCTACTAAATTTAAATAATGTCACTAGGCTACTAAAATATTGAAACATAGCCACAAGTGCTATTAAACATGGAAACACTGCCTATTAGCTACAAACCCTGAAAAGACCACCATTAGGCTAGAGTGGGACTAAATTCCCACTACTATCACCACCACTAGGCTACCGTGGGACTAAATTCCCACTACTACAATTACTACTAGGCTAGTAGGAACCAATTCCCTCTTACGATACTTAGAGAGGAGGAACCTGAGATGTTGACTCATTGGAATGTCTCATCCTCTAAATTTGCGTCCATCTCTCAATTGTAGCGTTAACTTCTTATTGCATGCTCCATGACCCTCCATCTAAAGTGTATAATGTGCGTAAAAAATCATGCATACTAGGATATCCGTTGTGCCGGACCCACTCCATCAGATATCCTCTCAGTGTTGCACATTGATTGTGGAACCTCCTGTGAGTGCCATTGCGAAAATACATTGCCTCTAGTCGATTGCTCGATCATAAATTGTGTAAACAATATTTATCCAACACCGCCACGACCTAGCGTCCGCTCCTAGGGAATTAGCTTTTGTACAAGTGCTAAAATACTTCTAATTGCCCTTAAGTAGGCCCTAAACAATAAATTTTTATGTGTATGTGTGTATTAATAAACTTGGGAGGTTTAATTCTATAATTTTTCTCTTGACCTATCGACTACTAGATATCGGTCGATGGCTACCGGTCAACCGCTATAGTTCTAGGATTTACCGTTCACATATAAAATTTAGGGTTCCCATGTTATCTTAACTATTGATTTTATTATTGTTTAATCCATGTCATTAGCAGTTATTGGTGAACGCTAATTACTAGATGATCGGTCCTTGTTCCAATTTGCAATTAAAATTGAGGTTTACTAATTTAGGTTTTATCAATTTAGGGTTTTGCCCTTCAATCATAAGAGAGGTGTACTAGCATCAAATCAGTTTTAACAATTTATAGTGGTTTAATTCTAATCTAGTTTACATATTCTAATTTAGGGTTTTATATAATTTAATTAGTTTTTCTAGCATCATAAATTATATAGGATAGAGTAAATCTAACTGTAGATAATCATCTAACTATAACTCACCTCAACCAAAGCTCTTCCTATTTGTTTTCCTAAGATTCACCCCTCTAAATGCTAGCTGTGCTGGATCTGCCTATCTCTTATTGATTGTATTCCTCTAGTTTTATTTTATTTGATTTTAAGAAATTTAGGCTTTGGAGGAGAGGGAAAATTTTGATGGAGTTTCATTACAATGTTCTATTAAATGAGTTTTAGGGTTAGATTAGGCTAGAATTTATAGGGTTTGCAAACTAGTTTAGGCTGTTAGATTTAGCTTAATGAATATTTTTAGTAATCGCATCTTTTCATAATGGCCTTCGTCATAAAGAAATCCATTACATCATTCGAACATGTCATAGATCTCAGAAATCGTTCGAGTTTATACAGGGATGGTCGACCGCCCATCCCCTTAGGCCTACTGCTATCGATCGCCTTTCGATCCTTATGGTTCATCGACCTTCGAACCCTATGGGTCGACCTTCTCTAGTGCATCCGTAAAGTTTTTATTTTTAATTTCTTGTTTTATTTCCAATTCTTCTAACATCCAAAACTTCTTCGTATTAGCTCCATTTTCAAGGTGTTATATATAAAAGTCGTCAAGAAAATCACTATGTACGCAATAGTGCTAGTTAGATAGATTCATACGTTATGAAATTTTCTTTTTATCCTTGCTTTATTTTTATTTTACTTTCTTATTAAATTCTTGTTAAATTTTTTGTTAAATTTTTGGAATGTTATAGTTACAGTATAGTTAGGCTAGGTTTGACGTAGCCAGATTACGTTAAATTTGCTTGCTAATTACTTACAGAAAAATTACGCAATAATGCTTAATATAATACTTGAAAATAAATGCATAGCACACATTTTGTAAGCCTAGGCAAATAGAATGGTAGAAATCTGCTTCTTCCCGATGTCATAAACTATTTATTTATAATTACCAATATTATTTATTCCATATGCATTTTAAAACAAATATGGTTGTATATGTTCTTCTTCTGATATTGAGACCATGTCCGTAAATAACCGAACTATAGCAAGAGATTCTAGTTGGCTAGATTGGTCCTCTTCCTGCAAGTTTGATGTTTCATTCTATCATCAAACATGGAATCTAAGTAATAAAAATAACAAGCTTTACTTAAAGTATAAAAGTAAGTATGGAACAAGAAACAATAATTTTTAATTTTCTAACAATTGAGTGATGAGAAATTATATATTTAAAAAGAAAAAAGTTCAAAATTTTATGATGAAATAAATGTGAAATAAAATCAAGTGCAAAAATATAAACCTAAATGACCAAGTAATAACCTTATACTTTAAGGATAAGCATCCTTCATTAGAAATAAAAAAGAAAAAACCAATACATTTTTATTCAACTAATTTTAAATGGTTTCTTTTTCTTTATTCTATTTTACATATTAGTTACCAAACAAAGTAAAATATATTACCATTTGCTGTCTAGAAGAAAATTAACAATGAAAATATAGCACTTTACATTATTATTATTAGACAATATTGTTTGTGTGTGTGTCTACATATAGGCATGTGTCTAAAATTCAAAATAAAACATGCGATCTTTACAAATTGCAAAGGCCATAAAAGTATTCAATGAATATAAATTCAACTATGATTTAATGATATCCTTTAATATTAAATTATAATAAAGGGTCAATTCTTCAACATGAAATACTAATGATATAACAAAAATTGGTTGGAAAGCCTATTTGCTTTAGTTATCTAAATTTTAATTAATGAGGTTCATTATATTTCATTAAAAAATCAAATTCTTACCATGGATTACTTCTTAACACTTGCATTTATTTTCTTACCTAAATAATATAGACAACCCCTAATGATTACAAAAATTAACTTAAAACAAACTAATGAATTGAACATAAAAATATATGAACATGTCCAAATAGATCATAAAATTAATAAAGATATATTATATTTGTAGTTGTAGTAAAATAAAATTTGACTTTGATAAAATGGAGATTAAATTGGTTTGGTACCAACAATTTATATTTGAAACTATAACAACCCGTTGCTAATAATTAACAAATTAATTAAATTTAATTTTGGATAATTAATCTTGAATTGTAATTTGTGAAATTAAATTATGAAATTAAATCTAGTTTTTGAAAATGGTATTTTAATCTGGTAAGGAATAATTTATTTCTTAAAAAAAGGATTTTTTTTTAATTAAAATTTAGATATTATTAAATTGTTAATATTGAGAGTTTTGTTGAAATGAGATTTTGCAATATTGTAATATTTGTTAAAAAGATAATAATAGTTTGTATTTGCTAAAATTATATTGTTTTAAAATTATAGTTTCCAAAATATTTGCAATTATCAAAATTTTTGAAATCAAATTGTAATTTACAAAATCTTATTTAGTGTAAATGGGTAGGTTATGAGTGATGAAGCATAACAAAATTTAGTAACACTTCTTTTTTTATAAATTTGCAACACTTGTTATTAACCTTATTGGGTTCATAACCATACTCACATAACCCATTTACAAAAAAGAAATAGAAGTGCGTACACTTACTTTCTCAATTCATTAGTTTAGAAACCAGAATGATTACTCCTATCTCCTATTATATAAACCCTAGTTCAGGAAATCATCGACTCTAGTTGCAAATCTTAGGGCTTTTAGCTAATACTAGCAGAAATCAACCTTTAGTGATATCCTTTATCTTCTTATACGTTTATCTTATTGGTTAGTCCTTATTTTGTCTAGGGTTTTAAAGAATTTCCCTTTCGATTTTTTAACATATTTTTAGCTAATTGCTGAAAGGTTTTGACCTAGGTAAATTCGAGTTTAAAGTTCAATTCAAGATATAAAGGTGAGTTAAATACTCACACAACATATTTCTAAATCTATCTTTATGGGCTGCATGTACTATTTAGATGAATTACGTTTAAATCTAGTGTTGATACGAACCCTATTTGTTATGATTGTTTGCCTTTTGGATATATTACTTTTTGTTTGCTAAAAACCCTAGTTTTTTATTCTCTTAAATGATCAATTGAAGTTTTTTAGCTACTTACATGATAGCTAATTTAATGTAGTTGAAGTGTAGGTTTAGTTCAACGAAAAAACCCCTGCCAACGGACAATCCGAGAGCCACATGCACTGCCTGGGACTCAGCCCAGGCGGTTTCACTGGTCCACCGGTCCCCCCAGACTGGTGCTCCGAATCACGGCCTAAGTTGTGCCCAAGTCGTGCTCGTTTCACTCCCTGATCGCTTCGTTCGCCTGTCTGCTTTCTCATTTGTTTCTTTGTTGATATTTGCTTGTTTTTGATGTCCTATTTTGTGCCTTCTGTGGTGATTTCAATGTTATTTCCTGATTTTGAATTGTGTATTCGCTTTGGAATGGTTATGCCATAGAGTCTGTAGCATAACATCTAATCTCCGTCGCATGTTTTCAAAAAGAGTTTTCAAAGAGAATAGATTTTCAAGTTGAATCGTTTATATTTAATCTTGTAAGACGAAAGTTATGTTATTTATAAAAATATTTAAAAGCGTAAATAGATATACTAATTATTATTTATATAAAAATAATGATTTTGAAATGTAAATAAGTTGTTGCAAATCAGAGGTTTAAACATTTATATGGTTTTAGATAAGAGTAAACATGGATTATTATAAAATAAAAGGACTTATATATATATTTCCAGAACGTGGTTTATTAAACAAATATTCAATACGAAATTTTGGGATAAATGTTCATTTATAAGTGCATTTTTGGAATAATTCAGATTTACATTGTATTTTATAAAGTAGTGAATATTTATATAAAGTTGAATAATAATTAAATTATGGATTTTAAATAACGGAACTTGATGGTAATATTTTATATAAAGTAACTTTAGATATATATATATATTAAGATTATATTTAATTACTTTCAAACCTTAAACTCTTATGATATTTTCTATCATCTAGCAATCCCATGCGACTTTTTTTTAAGATAAAAATTATTGAGAACCTTAATTCTATAATTTAGAGAATACTAATATTCAACTTAGTGTTATTGATTGGTTTAAATGCTCTTGGGTAACACTTCATCGAATATTGTATGACTCATTTAATAGAATGTTTGAGTGGTACATACTAGCGTTTTAGCGAACATTCAAATTTCACCGGGTATTATGCGATGTCTTTGTTAATTCATTTGATTACTATTAGGAAGTATCTGACACTTTAGAGTTGTATTCTCTTTTGGTGTGCGACATGGGGCTGCTAGATCCTTAAGAGAATATACTTCAGGTTTTCCAGTAGCATTTGAAACATGTGAAACTTACTAGCTTCTAGTAAATTCTTGAATTTCATCGTATGATATGGGACATTTGGTTAAGTTCTAGTGATTACAAAAGGCGATAGTATTTGATACTTTAGAGTATATTTCCTTTCTGGGTTCGGTCGAGGGCCAATAAATCCTTAAATGATATACTTATGGATTTCTTTAAATTCTTTTATGTCATGCTATGTATTCTACGATCGTTTGGATCAGTATAAACAACCTCTGGTGATTGGTTAGAGTTGATTTACGGTATGGACGATCCTTAGTATTATATTAGCACTAGTGATACTAGTTTATTTCCATAGTATGGACGATCATTATGATCGGTATGAGCGATTTAGAAGATAGATATGTTTTGTCTCGGTTATCAATGTTTTGTCTCGGTTATCATGGATTTCTAGTGTTTCTGGATTTAAAATTTTCTTGAGTTTTGTGATAAGTTCCATGTTAAATTATTTGTGTAACTATTTTACATTTATAATACCATATACCTTACGTTACACCTCGTCCTCACCCTTGTGAATATTTAGAGATAGTCTGACATGTTTATTTAACAATACTCGGGTTAGTGCAAGACTTTTTTAGGTTCAAAACGCTTGGTTTTTGGGTAGGTGTGCTGGTTGATGATAGAGATTTTGATATCTTAGTTTATCTTATGTTATATATATTCACATGATATATTATGGGTGTATTATTTGAGACAATGACTTATTTTGGATGTATATTATGTGAGTCTAGTATTTCATTTTGTGGACTCGCCTTACGTATTGTATATAATGTAAATTTTCCGCTGTCATCTTTGATTGTTATTTGTACGATATATTTTTCTGATTTAGACAAACTGATGGGTATATTTCTTTAAACTTCAAATTTTCATTCTAGATATTTAACAAAAAGAGTGAGCATGATGTGTTTGTGTTAGATTAAAGATACATTCACACTTGGTCACCCTTAACAAGTCGTATTCTTCATATAATTAGACATCATTATTTGTTATGTTCTTTAATAATATGGGTTTCCAGATGGGCCTATTACAAAAATTATTACCACATAAACCTACATGGTACTAGAAAATCACACAATTACTAACTAGAGTAATCGATAAATTGATACTTCTATTTATGGTTGGTAATGTTCAATAGAAGTTGATAATGAGATTGTCCAATTTACATGCATGTTATCCGTTAATCTACAATATTTCATGTTAAGAGAGTAATTTAAATGGTTATTATTTTTTTACTGAACAATTATTTATCAATATGATTTTATGTAGTAAAACGTATAAAAAAACGTAATGGATAAAGGTAAAATCATATATGAAATCAAATTTTTTTCTCAAATACATGATAAAATTGCGTTTAATCTAATATCAAAATAGCCTTTTGTTAGATTTTCCATTAAATGATTACATATATCATGCTATATGTTATCTGAGAAAGAAATATAATGAAGTAGATATGTTAATTACCACTGTTTTAACACCAGTAATGAGCCATGTATTTTCATCTGGTCGATATACCATACCAATCAAATGGTTATTAATTTTTTGGTACCGTTTTCTTAGTTGTGGTTTGTAATGCATATTTAAATATCATAAAAATATTAAAATCCGGATAAAATATTGAAGTTAAAACTTAAAGATGTTTAAAATAATCTAAATTTAAATATGGCTATAATCTAAAATAAAATAAAGCCACGATAAAATTAATTATAGAACTACTAAATGGTAGAGAGAAAAATATTCTACAATAATATATTAGATGATCAGTTAAGATTTTTACCACATCTTAATATAGGTAAATCTTCTTACCTTGCAGTTTCCAGCTTTAAAAATAAAGATTTGTGATATGTTAAAACACAAGTAAAAAAGTAAAGATGAGCTTTAATTATGGTACATTCCTAAAATGTTAGATCTAATATTATAGTTTGCAAATAATATTTGTCTCCTTTTAAATCAAAGTCGAAAACAAAGCTGAATCGTAACCTCAAAAATCAAAATATACCTTCTGTTCAAAATTAAGATTTAAATGCAGAGGAAAAAAAATCATACCATAGATCCATAGTGAAATTTCTTTAGCTTTAGAGTAAACTCTTTTAAGATTATCCTACGCCTCATTGCATCCACCGGTAATTTCAATATTTTTTCAGTTTTGCCTTTTTTAATAAAAGATTTAAAACCTAAGCGTGGAATTAACGTAGCTCTGGCCTTTTAAACAGGTAACCTCATGTTCAAATTAGTAATTTACCTTTGCATTTTATATTTCTCATTAGAAAAAAAATCTCGACTTGTTATCACACATTAAATAGGTAATTACCTTTTTATTTTGTTCCTAGAATATTGATTAGCCTCTTTTACATGTACTAAAAAACTCAATCAGTATCATTTCACTATCATTTGTTTTTTAAAATTTCGGGTATATTCCTCTCAAGTTTCTTCTTCGTTTTCTTAAATCAGTATTAGTATTTTTTTTCCAATACCATTTTGTAATTTATCTATTTCAGTAGTTCAATATTGTTATCCCGCTTTTTGGAAAAGCCATGACGCCAAAAGATCGATCGAAAACAAAAGACAGTTCGTCACAAAGATTGGTTATACTTTGCTTCACTATGGATATCGCTGAATTTTATCCGAGCCCGGATCAGGTTACAATTGATAGGACATGACAAGCAAGATCATAAGAACCAGCATTCCAAGTTTCAAGTCAATCTGAGTTCGTATGCTCAAGTTATGATGGATGTAAGTTGAAGGGAAAAGCTCCAGTTTCGTATCGATCATCAAGCTCCAGTTCATATCGATCGATTTCGTATCGATCAAGGGTCTAGCAGTTTCGTATCCATCGAAGAGCACCGGTTTATATCGATGAACTTGGCTGTGTTCGAATCCATCGAGTTCATATCGATGGACTTCGTACCCATCATAAAGCCGCGCTTCGTATCGGTCAGCACTTCCTTATTCGAATCCATTGGCATCTCCCTGCTTTGTATCCTTCGACAGATAGAGCATTTCGCATCCATCAACTAAGGCAACGGTCACTACTTCGTATCCATCGTGGAAACCTCTCTTCGAACCCATCATGGGCAGGTCGCTTCTTATCCGTCAGATTGTCCTATTTCGTATCCATCAGGTGATCCTACTTCATATCCATCGAAAGGTTCCAGTTCGCATCGATTGGTTTCGTGTCCATCAAGGAAAGACTTGTTCGTAACCATTGAACATGAGTAGTTCGAATCCATTAGTAAGGCCTTATTCGAATCCATCGAGTCAATAGACCAGGGTGACGTGTCATCCCTCGATACGAACGAGGCAAGATTTATGGAGTCGATGCGGTCAACTCGGAGTAAAGACCGGATCGAGGCGAAGTATGCATGCCACATCATCACAAGACCACGTGAGTTGATGGAGTCGAAGGGATCGATTCAAAATGGTGGATTCGAACCAATTAGCCACCGAAAAACCCCATTTCGTATCGACGATAACTCATGATCCACTGATCCCAATGCCATGAAATTTTCACAGGAGCTTGCGTACATGCTGAGGAATGTCTCCACCAAATTTCAGCTCGATTGGACGTTATCTTGATCGATACGAAATGACTTCGTATCGATCGTCGATCGAGTCGAAACTTCCTGAGGTAGGTCGCATGGGCCCACTCACGTACCAGAATGAGTCTCCCGAATATTGAGCAAAATATCAGCCTCCTACGCCTATAAATAGAGCCCCAGAGCCTACAGAGAAGGGATCTTTTGACTCTCAAGCGCGTAGACTCTGCCGGATCGAGATCTCCATCATCCTACACTATATTCTTGCCGCCAATTTTGAATTTTCAAGTTGTATTTTGCTGTTGATTGCTATACTCACTTGTAATCATTGAAAGAGAATCAATAAAATTGCAAAAACTTCACAGTGGACGTAGGCAACACGCCGAACCACTATAAATCGTTTATCTCTGCATTTATATTCTTGTTAATTAGAGTTTTTGTTAGGTAATCCTCATTTTCAATTTACATTCTTCATTTATTATCTCTTCAAAAACTTCCGAAGAGTGTTGTGCCCAATTTTGGTACAAACACTTTGGTGCTTTCACTGAGAAGACTCGGGTTTTCTCCTACTTGTTGGATCTGTCATCGATACTGGATTGCATAAATCTAAGAGAGAGATCCAGATTTCATTTTCGAATTCCTTCCGTTCTATTCAGATTTGAAAAAATCTAGGGAAAGGATTCCACTTCTCAAAATGGTTAGCACAAGAATCGCTTCTACCGCTGCTGATCAAGAAGGTCAGGATAGACAGAATCCCGCACAAATACCTCCATCTAATCAAGATGCTACCGGGCATTCCGATCCATCAGGTCCGGTTACTAGACAGGAGTTTCAGACATTGCTCCAGGAACTGACTCAAAGCTGGCAACAGCTAATTGAGCAGTTGTGCGTTAATGCTGAATTAGCTAATCAACTAGACCGCCAAGGGCGTAGAAGATCCAGAAGGGATCATGCGTCTCGCTCCTCCACTGAAAATTTTGCTTCATCCGATTACAATCACAGATCTACCCGTCCCAGGCTAGATGGAAATTATGCACGGACAATCGATCACCAGCCAGCATTGACCGTTGGGCAGTTAAGAGTTGGCCCTTCTGCCAGTTTTCATACTGGACCTCCTCCCGAGGAGGCACTATTCCACAATACACCACGGATAATCATGCCACCGCTACCACGGCTGATATAGGGATTGATACCCGTAACCAACAAGGGCGTACTCCTGAACCGTACATTCTAGAAAACGTTGAGCCAAGGAGGCGAGACACGGACCATCGACAGCGCCCGGTCCAACCTCGCGATGTGGAACCCGACCACACTTTGGCCCAACATGCGCAAAATGCTCCGATGCCAAACCTTTCATCCATGATACGCCAAATGATTCGCGAAAGTCAGGGCTTGACAAATGACGATTGGGGAATCTCCCGAAGTCATACTCCGCTCACGGATGAAATATTATATGTTGAACCCCCTCGGCGGTTCAGAATGCCGACTCTGCCATGTACGAAGGGAATTCCGACCCCAATCAACATATCCTGAAATATGAATGGTCGATGAGTCCTGCAAGAGCTGATGATGCAGTAAAGTGCCGTAGTTTTCCCATTTCTTTGGGGGCATCGCAACGATGTGGTTTACACGATTGCCACCTCGATCAATCCCTTCGTTCGATCAGTTGGCTACTAAGTTTGTCGAGCAGTTTCGTATGCACGTCGCCAGGCCTAAAGACGCTAATACTTTATCCAGTGTCACTCAGTCTCCCGAAGAGACATTCAGGCGATATTTGGAAAGGTATAATGCCGCTTGCGCAGAGATCAGTAACCCCAATGATAATTTGATCTTAATGGCATTAACTAAGGGGATTGACCCTGATTCCGAGTTTGGAAACTGGTTAGCTGGGAAGCCTCCCGCATCGTTGGACCGTTTCTATTCCAAAGCCACTCAATTCTTGAGGCGTGAGGATGCAAAACAGTCTAGGAAACAGGACGATGTAAGACTTGGCAGTGAGGGGATTCAGAGTAATGTTGCAGTTAAACAGTCTGGTGAAAGTTCAGGAAAAGTCCAGTTAAATATTCAAAATAAACAAACTCAACAACCGAGGAACGGTGATAATCAGAACAGAAAACGGGATCAGAACCGTGGTCCGCGACGTAGAGCTCCAAGTTTGACAATTATAAACCATTGAACACGTCGCTGGAGAACGTGTATTTACAGACTTGCAATGCTATGCAGTATAAGAAACCGGCTCCAAAGCCATCGTCGGAGAGGCAAATCCAAACAAGAAAGTTCTGTAGATTCCATGAAAGTTATGGACATAATACCAATGAGTGTAGACATTTGGAAGACCATATTGAGAAGTTGATCAGAGAAAGAAAGCTAGATCAGTTCGTTCGGGCGCTGCAGTCTGGTGGTGCGGGCCCATCCAATCAAAACCGGGTGCAAACTCAAGAAAAGCAGGAGGAACCTACCCGTACAGGCGGGAGGTTAGTTATTACTACAGTCAGTGGTGGTCCCCATCCAGCAGACCGAAGCTGGAGGGAAATGGAGTCATATGCCAATTCTATCAGGCATGTGGACTTTGAGTGTTGTAGTAATTTCGATGAAGGGGCTCCGGGCAAACTACAAAAGACGATGACAGATGACATCGTATTCAGGAGCCGGGATGATGATAAGGTCGAAGCCCCAACTATTGACCCACTTATCATATCTGCCCAGGTTGGTCCTGCTTGGATGAAGAGGATCCTGGTGGACAGTGGGAGTTCAGTAAATATTTTGTTTAAGAGAGCATACGACCAGATGAAAATGGAAGCCTAAGATTTAAAGCCTTGTCAATCTGGAATTCATGGCTTCGATGGGAGTGCTAATATACCCACTAGGGTGATAGAGTTGCCAGTGGAGTTAGGAGTTGGAGAGTGCCGAAAAGTTTGGATTTTGTAGTTTGTTGTTTTGGATATTCAATCCCCATACAATGCTTTTTTGGGCCGACCGGCCCTTGCTGAGTTCAGGGCAGCGATTGCCCCTTGGTGTTTGACCTTGAAGTTCCCCACTGATCGTGGGATTGGAGTTATACAGGGAGATCAGGCTGCTGGCAGAGCCTGTTACATGGCTGAGCTGCGCGAGGCGCAGCGACGAGAGAAAGGAAAGGGCGTAGAGGAATCTCTCTACGTCCGTTTTACAAACAATTGACAATTGGCGCCTGGGTCTCGGCCCGGGCACCACAACCAATTCCACAGGGACCTTGACACGAGAGACAATGAAAACATGGAAGAATCTATTGAAAGTCAGGCTTCCTCGGCTGAGCTGACGATTGATGTTCTAATCGATGGTGATGATGATGACGATTCGAGAATGTTGAAGGTTGGGTCTCAGTTGAGCCAAGAAATGCAATAGGAATTGGTTGATTTTCTCCGGGCGAATCTCGACGTATTCGCCTGGACGCACTCTGATATGTGTGGGATCTCGCCGGACATCGTGAGCCACGCCCTGAATATTGACCCGCGGTATATCCCGATCAAGCAGAAAAGGCACGATATGGATCCAGAGAGATATGCTGCCCTTAAAGAAGAAGTTGATAAGTTGAAAGCCAATGGGTTTATGCAGGATTCTCTATACCCGGAGTGGGTATCCAACCCTGTACTTGTCCGGAACCAAATGGGAAATGGAGAACGTGCATTGATTATTCTGACTTAAACAAAGCCTGTCCGAAAGACAGCTTTCCACTTCCTCGAATAGATCAACTCATTGATTCAACGGCCGGACATGAATTATTATCTTTTATGGATGCTCACTCGTGCTACAATCAAATACCGATGCATGTGCCCGACCAGGAGCATACAAGCTTCGTAATCGATCTGGGACTATACTGCTACAAAGTCATGCCCTTCGGATTGAAGAACGCCGGAGCAACTTATCAACGCTTGGTTAACCGGATGTTTGCTGACCAGGTCGGAAAGACTATGGAGATTTATGTGGACGACATGTTGGTGAAATCACGATACTCCACTGACTACATTAAGGACTTGGAGTCAATGTTCAATATCCTTCGGAGATACGGGATGAAGCTCAATCCACTTAAGTGTCATTTTGGAGTCGCATCCGGGAAATTCCTTGGGTTCATCGTCAACGCCAGAGGAATAGAAGCCAACCCCGAAAAGATCTGGGCTATCAGAAATTTACAAACTCGAAGAACTATAAAGCAAGTCCAGAGTCTCAACGGAAAGGTAGCAGCGTTAAGCAGGTTTATATCCAAGTCCACCGATAAGTGCATCCCCTTGTTCGATTTGATCCGAAAAGGGAAGCGGAACTTCGAATGGACTGCGGAGTGCGAGGGCGCATTCCAATCATTGGTTCAACATATTTCCACACCGCTGATTCTTTCAAAGCCTGTCAACCACGAACAGTTGTATCTTTACCTGGCAGTATCAGAAAATGCAATCAGTGCTGCCCTTGTTCGGGAGGAAGACCGAGTTCAGAAACCGGTCTATTATGTTAGCAAATGACTCACCGGAGCTGAGAGAAACTATCCGAAGCTAGAGAAATTAGCCTAATACTTAGTCATTGCCTCGAGGAAACTCCGTCCATACTTCCAGGCTCATCCCATCACTATGTACACCGATCAGCCGTTACGACAGGTCCTCACGCGGCCTGAGACGTCTGGTAGGTTACTTCCAGTAGGGAGTCATGGTTGACCCCTTATCAAGATTATATTGAGCATGGGACCTGAGCGCAGGAGTGAGAAAGGATAGATTCTTCGAAAATCCTCGCGGTTCATCATTCAAAACGGAGTTATGTATCGAAGAGGAATTCTGTTCCTCTCCTCCGGTGTGTTGCATGATGTGCACGAAGGAGAATGTGGCGATCACACTGGGAGGCAAGCACTCGCCACGAAATTACTCCGGTACGGGTGTTACTGGCCTACTGTTAACCGTGACGCAACAGACTACGCCAAAAAATGTGATAAATGCCAAAAACATGCTCGGATTCCTAAAGCCCCACCTACTGAGATAACCCAAATGGTCAGTCCTTGGCCGTTTGTAGTATGGGGCATTGACATAATTGGTACATTACCTTTGGCCAAAGGTGGCGCGAAGTACGCCATCGTCGCAGTTGATTAATTCACCAAATGGGCTGAAGCTGAACCTCTTGCAACAATCACGATGAAGAAAGTAATCAACTTCATAGTACGCAACATTATCTATCGGTTTGGTCTCCCGCATACTATTATCACCGATAACGGAGCCCAGTTCGACAACGTTGAATTCAAGAATTTCTGTCAACGATTCCATATCCATAAGAAATTCTCTGCAGTTGCACACCCTCTAGCGAATGGCGAAGTCGAAGTTGTTAATAAAGTTATCAAATCTATTCTGAAGAAACGACTGGAAAAGGCCGGGGGCAAATGGGTTGATGGACTTCCCATGGCTTTATGGGCTTACGAATGACCTACAAGACTACAACCGGACACACTCCATTTTCTCTATCTTATGGCTCGGAAGCTGTTATTCCAGTCGAGATGGAAGTGTCTTCTCATCGTGTGACGTACTATGATCCGAAAATGAATGTCATACTACTTGCTGAATCTTTGGATTTACTCGATGAAAAGCGGGAAGAGGCTGATCTGAGGGCAGCCGCGTATCGGAGTCGAGCCGCCCGAATATACAATGCCAAAATCCGGCCACGAACCTTTGAACTCGGCGATCTCGTACTAAAGAGGATCTATCCTATCCCTTCACACATGAAACCTAATTGGGAAGGACCATATGTGATTTCACAAAAGCTCGGAGATGGCACATTCAAGTTGTCGACCATTGACAGTCTTACTCTGCCGAGAGACTGGAGTAGCGAGAGTCTCCGTCACTACTATACATGACAGGCTTTATTTGTTTTAGCCCATTTATTCCTTTGCATTTTATTTTCGCATTTCGAAATTTGAACTTGTAATAAGGCAACTGACTTTGCCATATTTTCTTATTTCTGCAATAAAATACTATCTCTTCGAGCCAGAGCTGTGATTTATTGAATATGACATACAACATCACGATGCACGGAGAGCTAAGTTCCATCATACGGTGGGATTTATTCAAATAGGGAGTGATTGAGATACACTCGGTCACTCACTAAGTGAAACCCGATCTCGGGGGCATGTCACTACACCAACGTCTAAAAGGATTGATACACGGCAATCCTTCCATTAACTCCAGGTTCTCAGAGTGCGAGCTGGAGTATAAACATTAACTCCAAATTCTCAGAGTGCGAATTGGAGTATAAACCTCAACTCTAGGTTCCCGGAGAGCGCATCGGAGTATAAATTCTAACTCCAAACTCCCAGAGTGCTAGTTGGAGTATAAACATATAAATGCGGTTCCGGAGAGGGTGGACCTGTCCGCCTAACGACTTCGGCCGTTTCCTAACCAAGTCTGAGGAGGATGGACCCATTCGTCTAACGACCTCGCTTGTTGACTCGGGGTGGATGTGATTCGACCATCCACAATCTCGATAAGTCCATCATTCCCAAAGTGTGAACGAATTCTCAAAAAGCCTAAACAGATGTGACTGACCATTTGTCGGCCAACTCTAGGTTCTCGGAGTGCAAACCGGAGTATAAACACTAACCCCAAATTCCCAGAGTGCGAATTAGGGTATAAACATCGACTTTAGATTCCCGGAGAGCGAACCAAAACGTAAACGCTAACTCCAAATTCCCAGAGTATGAATTGAAGTGTAAGTATCAATTCGAAGTTCCCGGAGTGCGAACTGTACCATAGACATTGATAATTATCAGATTCCCGGAGCGCGAACCAAATTATCGCTTGCAAATTATTCTAAGTCCCTGGAGTGCACACGTGTGCTCAAGATCTGTAATAGGTGCAGTCATGAGCTGATCATCACAACACTTAAACAAGTAAAGCAAGAAAAACAGTTGAAATGAAGAAAGCTAAATTTTATTTCAACTAACTAGAAACAAGAGCTTATATGTAAGTTCTTCCAAAAAATTCCACCTAGTAGGGGCCGAACCTGCATCTATACACGGCCTACTAATGAGAAGCAAAACCAAATTCCTATCTATCAAAAATTTGCTTAAGTGGCCAATCTATTTCTTCTTCCTCGGTCTTCTCTTCAACGGGGAACCCTCAGACTCACTAGAGATCTTCCGTTTTGAGCTTTTCCCCTCCGATGGTTGCTCTCCAGCTGGGGGCATAATGTCAACGTCCTCCTCTGAGCTTGATTCCAGGTGTATACTGCCTACAGGATGAGTTGGAGGGACCGGATCTGCAACGGAAGATGGGACAGACACCCGGGTATCAACAACAGTACCACCTGGTGATATTATCCTTAGAGGCGCTGGCCCGTATCACAACCAACATTACCACCTTGCCCCACGGCCTCTAATTCAACATTAATGTCGGCCAGAATTTCTTCATCACGAATTGCTTGGGCCTGGCTGGGGGTATCTGCAGTCTGCCCTGAAGAGCTGGAGGCTGGCGGGAGTCCACTAATGATGAACGAAAAGTCTGTGAAGGAGCCACCATGTTGGCCGAGTAGCTCGCTCACCATTTGCTCATCAAGAGATAGTGTGCTCCCCTACGTCATCCCAGTTGACGCTATTGTTGTCACGACAGTCATCTCGGTAGTGATGGCCTTCTTCCCTTGACTTGTGTCACAGAAATCGGCGCAATTCCAATCACTAAGCAAAGATAAGAAGAAGTTGTTAGTAATCGCTTCAAAACAAACTCTCTATTTGGAACACACTTGAGGTATGTTCAGAGTACCTTCCTCAATTTGGCCTGCCGATGACTGAGCGGCTTTAGAAACATGCTCCCGAATAGGAGATAGCTGCGGTTGTTCTGGGTTATAGGCTGGGACAGACTGTGAATCAACCGCATATTTAGGCTCTGACGGGGGTGGAGCGGTGATCTCAAGAACTGTAGCCTGGTGTTCAACACCTGAACCTTCCCCAACCTCCTGATGTCGGGCGCCGACCATCTCCTTCTCATAAGAAATTATGGCGTCATGAAGGACTTTCTTTTCATCTTCGGCCAGCAACCAGTTTTCAAGCTCAAATTGGTCGATCGATTCATCCGGATGCGCTGCTTTCTTCTCCTCAATCAACCGGCCCCAAGCGCTGTGAAGATGTACCAAATAATTCTCGAGCCAAGCCAAATTCATGTGCTTTAACACATTAGCATTATAAGTGATGAGGAGGTCTTCGATGTCGGCCTCCAGCTTGGACTCGGCAATCTCAATTTTTCTATCGACTTCGGCTTCGACCGCCTGTACTTTAGCCATTGCCGCATCTCGTTCAGTCCGAAGCACTACGGCCTATTCACACGCTTCCTGGGCCGCATTACTCGACGGTTACAATGGTGTTTCGGTGGCCCATGTCTTCCACTGTAACATAATGCTCTTTCTTCATTCTGTCCATAGCCGCTTGAGCTTTATCAGCCTTCTTAAAAGCCTCCATCTCTGATTTTCGAGATGACTCGGCTTCCGTGTTCAGCACTTGTATAATACGGCCCTTTTGAGTTAACTCGGCTTGTAGCTTCTCGATGGTGGCCACTCGTTCAAGGGCTAATAACGACTCTTTCTCAGCCGCTTTAGACCACGCTTAATACTAGGCATAAAAGTCATGCACATAATCGTGCACCATCTGCTCAGCCTCCACCGCGATTCTTTTCAAATGAGGAGGGAAAATATAATTATCAAAACAAATGTTCGGGAAGTCCTTCTTTAATTGAGCAAGCTTGATCGCTCCTTCCCCCGAAATTTTCGTAGGAGGCTGTTCCGCAACTACTGGGGTTATTGCCTCAGATCTGGGATGATGGGGCTCGGACCTGGAAGACTGGGAAGCTGACTTGTGCCGCGAAGATTCGGAAGGACGAGAAACATAGACGGGAGGTTGTACAGGAGCTCTGGGAGGAGGAGTGCGAGATCGAGATCGATGCCTGTAATCCCTATCCCTATCGTATCTTTCTTGGCTAGAATATCCAGAGTATCCATGATCATAATCTTTATCCCCTTCCCTTCTTTGCGACTCGTAATATGTGGAAGATCTACGAGCCTGTCGAAGACTTCCCAACATCGAACCTCGTCCAGTCATGGTATCTGCGAAGCAAAATGAAAATAGAGTTAGTGGCTTTTCGAAACAGATGACCTACGGTTAAGGATTGTGTAGTGCCGTGAAATGTGTATGAATATGCATCCCCCCGACCAACCGGAAGTGTCGACCACGCTAATAGCAAAAGGCTCGCTCAATTCTAAGGTATGGAGGAATTCCTCCAACCCGGCATCATGCTAGAAAGACACATCGTCTGGGATTGAAAGATCGGCAAGCCCTTCGTAAAGATTTTCTGTTCTTAGGGGAGACACCTCCGAAATTCTAATTCCATAAACGGGCTGGGACGTGACGACGGATTTCCATCTCCCCTTTTTAGGCGACTTAAAAACGGCTGCCTTGCCTTTTCTCTCTGCTTCAGTGTCTTGGGCTACATTAGCAGGTTCGCCCAGGGGTTCATCATCAGTGTGAGTTTTCTCGGAATCGGCCTCCTCGATTACGACAACTTTAGGCATTTTTCGTTCGACTCGCTCTCTTGAGGCAGTTTTTAATGCGCCGTCGAGCACTATACTTTGTCTCTGCTCGGTCAACCTAAGAATTCTGAGATTTCTATCTGCCAGGAGCAATTCAATATTCCTATCTTCACTCGGGACTTCCTGAAACACCCAGACTATCTCCTTGAAGTATCCACCTTCGGATCGCTGAATTATTGCTGTAAAAAAAAGAATATAAGTTACACTTCAACTGCAATCACCTTGATTATTATTTGAGAACTCAGCTATACTCACGTCTGAATAACCATCTCCGGGCGAACACTGGGAGGCATTTAACGTAAAACCACTTCGTCTTGAAGTAGCTTAGCCTGGTCCAGGACCCGGTGACCACTTGACAATTCCTTACTGCCTCCAAGAATGTAAACGATGGGTTATCATTTCGGCTTTGAAGTTGAACAGATATCTGATCTCAATCGGGATCGGTGGTCGATGAAGATACTCCATAAAGACAATGAACAAGCTATTCACTGAAGCATATCCATTTGGGTGTAGCTGAGATGGGGCGATCGCCAAAAAAGACAATACTTCTCTTATATACTCATTGAACGGAGGGAGCGTTCCGACTGCACACGCATGACGATTGAATACGGTGTATCCCTCTGGCGAATTGTGTGGTCTGTCATTTGGTCCCGGCAATAATACATCGTCCATTAACAAGCCATGCCTTAAGCATATTCTCCCTAGCATATCTTCAGAGACATTGGATCGAATGGAGTCTGACGGATTGGCAATGAAGGATGCATCGTATAATTCGTCCGGGGCTGGACCAATGACTTCGGGCTTAATGTCCGAAATTTCGAGTCTCAGATGAATTGTACTTTGGATTTCTTGCAGCTGCGAACTTGATGGTTCCATAACTGGCTAACTTATGAGAAATTATCGTTAGGCGATAAAGAACCCGTGTATTCCCCACGTGTAAGAGTGTGTGTTGTGCAGTGTTGTGCATTACTGGAAAAGATTTTGCAGAATTAAAGAAAACTTGCAAGCAACAAAGGTAACCAGAGTCCAGTAGGAGTGACCGTCATCGCTGACCGTCATAACCATATCATACAGATGTTGGTAATTGGTTCGAGTTAAAGTTCGTTACCACGGTGTTAAGCTATAGTTCCATCGACGAGCTTCGAAAGGATAGTCAAGTGTGTTGTTTAATAGTTAAACTCAGATGTGCAAGGATGAAGCTCATCGGAATCATGCTATCGATTGCTAAAAATTTCATATCCATCAAAGGAAGGGTTTGAATCGATTACAGGAAGCTCGTTCGAATCCATCGGGATATCACTTCGACTCGATATAAGGGGGCACGATTCGAATCAATGGTCAAGGGCCGATTTCGTATCGATCAAGGTGAGATGACTTCGAATCGATCCTTGGTTGCCTGGTTCGTACCAATCAGGAAGGCCTCAACTTAACATCGATCATATTCGAGTCGATGCTTTTCGTATCGATCATAGAGATGTAGTTCATATCGATCTAAAGTTAAGGACTTCGAATCGACCGTCAACATATTTTTTGGCAACGATCATTTCGTATCGATACGATCCATCACCATAGCTATCGGTACGAACTGCATCATCTCCATTAGAACATCCTTGGGATCGATGCGAAATTCAAAGAAAAATAATATTGCCTTCATCAATTTGAACACGAGTCCCCAGATCGATTCGATTTTGTCCTCCCCACTCTTTCTTCTCTAAACCAAATCTGGCTTTATCAATTACCCGAATGGATAATCAATGAAGGAAGAGTAGAACTGGAATAGTTTCATTGCTTGGATTCATGTTCGATTACCTAATTTGGAAGTGGGATTCGAAGAATTTAAGGGATGAATCTTGTCGAATCGAAGGCGTGGCGCAGTTCTATCTTTCCCGAAGTTTCGAATCGATACAAAGATTAGAGACGGCAGTGAAAAGTAAAAAAGTGAAAAATGGCTATCTCCTAACTATTTATATGGAACTTAGAAAGGGACCGGTCGATCCGCCTCCCAGTCCACTTGACCGGTCAAAACCCGAGTCGAGTCGAATGCCTTGTTCGACTCCATTTGATCAAGAATTTCTATCGGTTCGAAATGAACGGTGAATCTATCGATGCGAAGCGCATGGCAAGAACGGTTGAAGACGATGAAGCCCATCGACTGGAAGCCCCTGTTCGCATCAACAAGTTCGCAACTCCATCCACTGCATATCGATATGAACAACGATTTCGTATCCATCAAAGCTCATCGATACGAACAGCAATTTCGTATCCATCGAAAATCATCGATACGAATGAATATTTCGTATCCATCGTAACTCATCGATACGAACGGTCATTTCGTATCCATCAACTCGACCCGCATCGATATGAAAACTGCTTTTCAACCTTTCACATCGATTCAGGAAAGGATCGATACAAGAGGATAGTCCAAAACAACCATCAAGCGTTGTTTCAACTTGAATTTCAAATCGATTCAGGAGAGAATCGATACGAAATCCGATAACATACTAAACTGACAACGAATCATGAACACGCAACGTTAACGAGAGTCAAATTAACATATATGCACGTATGTCGGACTAATATTCGATTTTCAACATTCACAGGGATCGAATACTCATCTCATTACAATTACGGTGACAAACAGCTAAACACTATTATAAAGCAATCAGTTATATCAACGCAAGGTTACAGCGATACAGAGTACAACTTTCAACGAAAGAGAGCAACGATTGTTCAAAGAGAAATTGTAGCTTTTCAAAGCACGTCATGTTTCCACAAAACGTACTTTGGGGGAAAATGTTATCCCGCTTTTTGGCAAAGTCGTGATACCAAAAGATCGATCGAAAACAAAAGACAGTTCGTCTCAAAGATTGGTTATACTTTGCTTCACTATGGACGTCGCTGAATTTTGTCCGAGCCCGGATCAGGCTATAATTGATAGGAAATGACAAGCAAGATCATAAGAACCAGCATTCTAAGTTTCAAGTCAATCCGAGTTCGTATGCTCAAGTAAAGATGGATGTAAGTTGAAGGGAAAAGCTTCGGTTTCGTATCGATCATCAAGCTCCAATTCGTATCGATCGATTTCGTATCAATCATGGGTCCAGCGGTTTCGTATCCATCAAACAGCACCGGTTCATATCGATGAACTTGGCTGTGTTCGAATCCATCGAGTTCGTATCGATGGACTTCCTACCCATCATAAAGCCGCGCTTCGTATCGGTCAGCACTTCCTTATTCGAATCCATTGGCATCTCCCTGCTTCGTATCCATCGGCAGATAGAGCATTTCACATCCATCAACTGAGGCAACGGTCACTACTTCATATCCATCGTGGAAACCTCTCTTCAAACCCATCATGGGCAGGGCGCTTCGTATCCGTCAGATTGTCCTATTTCGTATCCATCGGGTGATCCTACTTCGTATCCATCGAAAGGTTCCAGTTCGCATCAATTGGTTTCATGTCCATCAAGGAAAGACTTGTTCGTAACCATTGAACATGAGTAGTTCGAATCCATCAGTAAGGCCTTATTCGAATCCATTAAGTCGATAGACCAGGGTGACGTGTCATCCCTCGATACAAACGAGACAAGATTTATGGAGTCAATGCGGTCAACTCGGAGTAAAGACCGGATCGAGGTGAAGTATGCATGCCACATCATCAAAAGACCACGTGAGTTGATGGAGTCGAAGGGATCGATTCGAAATGGTGGATTCGAACCAATCAGCCACCGAAAAACCCCATTTCGTATCGACGATAACTCATGATCCACTGATCCAAATGCCATGAAATTTTCACAGGAGCTTGCGTACATGCTGAGGAATGTCTCCACCAGATTTCAGCTCGATTGGACGTTATCATGATCGATAAGAAATGACTTCGTATCGATCGCCGATCGAGTCAAAACTTCCTGAGGTTGGTCGCGTGGGCCCACTCACGTGCCAGAACGAGTCCCCCGAAGTTTGAGCGAAATATCAGCCTCCTACGCCTATAAATAGAGCCCCAGAGCCTACAGAGAAGGGATCTTTTGACTCTCAAGCGCGTAGACTCTGCCGGATCGAGATCTCCATCATCCTACACTATATTCTTGCCGCCAATTTTGAATTTTCAAGTTGTATTTTGCTGTTGATTGCTATAATCACTCGTAATCATTGAAAGAGAATCAATAAAATTGCAAAAACTTCACAGTGGACGTAGGCAACACGCTGAACCACTATAAATCGCTTGTCTCCGCATTTATATTCTTGTTAATTGGAGTTTTTGTTAGGTAATCTCATTTTCAATTTACATTCTTCATTTATTATCTCTTCAAAAACTTCCGAAGAGTGTTGTGCCCAATTTTGGTACAAATAAATATATCTCTTTCCTTTATTTGTCTCATAGTCTAGTGATCCGTTCGCACTAATTCCTTACGTTCTTTGTTCTTACCAAAACCACATAACTCTTTCTATTAATTTAGTTCCAATTGAGATTTTATTTTTCTACTATAAATAATAAAAATATTTTGATTTTTCCATTCTAAAATTCATAACTATAAAATTATTTTCAACTAATTTATTTTATTTTTATTATTTGGTATTGGCTTGTTTATTTGTACTTAGTTGTTTTAGGTTTTAAGTTGGATTATTGGATTCATTAAGTCAAAGAATGGTTTAGATATTTCAAATTATGGATCGCTAAAACGATCCGACTTTTCGATTCCCAAATGTCGTATGTCGAACACCCAAGTGTTAGAAAGATAGATTGTTAGGCTAATAAAAATAAAATAAAAAACGAAGTAAGGAAGAATAAAACATCTGAATCTCATGACGGAATGATAAAGCCTAATATCCAAAAGGACAGTACAAAAGGTTACTCTAAGAACAACGTAATTTCAGAGTTACTAACCCATATACTATCATCAGCTTGGATAATTATAACTGCATGTCCTGATAATTGCTTATACATACACATATAAACTAGTAGTGCAACAAAAATAAAAATACACATGTAAGATAATGGAAGCATCCAACTTATCTCCGAAAGCTCTAGTTATCCATGGTAAAATTACCGACCTTAGCCTACTCAAAAGAGAACCTAAGGACTTGAGGAACAAATAAAACCATGAGTCGGACATAAGTGAGGTTTGAGAAACTCTAGAAATATGAACCCCATCTGATAATACTTTTTAAGACCAACCGAATCACTGGAATGGTTTTCAGCTCAAAGGAACCAAAACCATTTAATATGTAGATAAGGATATATAATAGATAGCGTCTAGCGTGTAGAATATAAGTCAAAAAATAATAGTTCTGCTTGCATCTGACATCACAACAATATTAAGCATACAATCAAAACAACTAAGGGTTGCATTTGCATATGGATTTCGGTTGGAGATGACCTCAATGTGTTAAGGCGGGCCATTTTACAAGGGCCGAAAATTACCTTCTGAAGTCACATATATCTCTAGATAAAATATACCATAAAAGAAAATATAACTGGTCCACGCCTGAATGCATGATGACAAATACCATTAACTCCTACTAGCATCAACCATAAATATCTCTAGATATATAGAGTTGATGTACCCTTGGGTTTGTTAAACCCACTGGCTAGACCACGGCTCTATTTTCTGTTATTTCCAATTTAAATTCACATTTTCGTGATCTTTACACTCAAATCTGCATCATCTCGAACAAATCATGAATCCTACCTTGGATTCCAGCATCACAAAACATGAGTCTTCATCAACTCGAGTAGTAACAAGCTTCTTCATGGATCCCAGCATAAATCATTTGATGAATGTTAACATTGACCTCTCCCACAAAGTTACCCTCAGATAAACAGTCCAACTCTGTAACATTTTCGCTCTATAATCGCTTTTAACATGTAACTTATATATCGATTTTAAAGTAGCTACAGTTTTGAGTTATCCCATATAAGTATACTCTCTTCGATACCAGACTCTTCAAAACCAAATCAATGAATTTTCAGTTTACTCAATTCCGTTTCTTTTAAAATTAGGTGGACGATATATAGGAGTCCTCCCTGGAGGATCTGTAACATATTTTCTTAAAGTGAGGAATATTTCATATGATTGAGTCCTCCTTGAGGGATCTCAAACCTATAAATCCATGGAGCTTTTTTATACTTCCTACGTAAATTTTGGTCAAGTTCAATGGTGATAATTCAACTATCTGGTATAGAATAAAAGCGATCACATAGGGAAATTAAATATCTTATATTTGTCACCCTTTTCAACCTTCCCAAATTACACTACTCCCAATAAAGAGTGAAATCATGTAGGCTAGAGAACTAATTGCATCGGAGCCCTACCTGATACATCATTCTTAACTTTTACAAATATAAAAAGTTTACTTTGTTAACTTTTAGTGCTAAGTACAGGAATAAACACTTTCCCTAGACGAATAAACAAACAAAAATGATCAAATCACATGAGAGACTTATAATCCCCTTTTACCAAATAATAGTTCTTTGTTAATACTTGTCTATATACTTAAAATACCTTTATAAATGATACGTACAGTATCCTACTACTTTACTATTTATTCGAATCCTTTTATTCTTTCTGAATATATTTAAATACTTACCTCAAATGTAACAACCCGCATATTTAACGATTATATATTTAAATGTTTTATTTAAATATCGCGTCATTAGTCGGATTTAGGTCCAAAATGTTACTTTTTGCAAACGGCTGAATTAAGATTCGAAACCACTTCCATTGAGTTCGAAATGGCGTTTGCGGTCTTTTTGAGTATAAGTTTTGATATGTTTGGAGTAAGTCGAGTTTTTCTACCTTTTTCTAGTTGGGTTTTGGGTTTGGGTTTAGCCCACTAGCTAACTAAATAACTTAACTCAATCCCCTCTCCTTCCATTCGCTTATTTTCACTTCTAAAACTCAAGATAAAACTGAAAATGGGGGAAAGGAAGAGGAATTAGAAATTCCAAGCCCTAATTTTCTTTGCAAACTTGACTTCTTGCTCCAAAGTCAAAGAGAAGCTATAGGTAAGCCTCCTCTTCATCTTCTCCAACTCTTTCTTCTTCAATTTTAGAAGGTTTCCTAAACCTAACTTAGGAAAATACTTGTTTTGATCTTAGATTGAAGCTAGTAGAATTGAAGTGGAGAGTGGTTGGTCTTCTCCTTGCAATTGAGCTTCTTCTTCTTCTTTGTTTTAGGGTTAAGGGTGAGATTTTTATCTCACATCTGTGTTTACAACTATGTTGGATTGTTATGTATGAATTCCTAACACTTATTCATGTGTAATTGTTTTTGATTCGGATTGGTTTTGTGAACATTGCAATTTTTGGGGTTTTGAAGTCAAAAACTCTAAAAATCATAGCTTTGATGTTCGATCATGTTTTTAGAGTTGTATAAGAGAGCCAATAGTGTTGGATTGTCGATTGTACGAATCCTTAGCATCGTTGCTTGTTCGATTGCATTTTGGAGGAGTTTTCCCGTCATTAGATAGGTTGAGATACAGCTTCAAGGCTCAGTCAGTCGACTGACCTTCTGCAGTCAGTCGACTGGCTGTAGCCAATTGGCGTATCAAGGCCGTTGACAGAGAGAAGAAGTCTCTGTTTTATGCAATCAGTCGACTAACGCTCTGCAACCAGTCGACTGACTGCAGGAAATGGGATTTTCATGTTTCTGATTCAGTCGACTGACTGTAGAGGACCAGCCGACTGACCTGCTTCAATTTTTTCCTAGCATGCCTATTTGTTTGTGATTCCAATTTTTATCGATTTATGTTGGTTCCAATTAGTTGTTTATTGCATATTTGACTTTGGTGATTCCTTTTTTATTTCTCTTTAGTTTCATTCACGGGTTTTATAAATGATCTCTTCAAATCATATTAAAAGTTCACTTCTCCAATTTATAAATTCTATTTAAATCACACACACAATTTCGCACTTCGAGCGGAGTGGAAGGGAGATTAAATGGTTAAGTAAAACACGGACCATGAATCTGTGCGTTTATCTTTCCGATTAATCCCCGACCTATTCGATTGATTGTTTTGGCCTTTTGGTCTGGTTTACCAATGAGATGAGGTAAACTTTGTACTGCTTTGAGTGTGAAATTAACTAACCGATAGTAAACCGTATATTGCGAACGAGTGCTTATAGGACTCACGTTACCACTTTTCAGATTCCTTTTTGAGAGTTATGACACATTCTGCCAGTTAGTGGTGTCCAGTACTGGGCCTCTGGACCTTCACCACTACGGTTTGTTGCCTTTGGGATAGTGTCTTCGGACTGTCTCCTTCAGGTTTGTTGCCTTTGGGTATGTTGCCTTCGGGTATGTTGCCTTCGGGTTTGTGCCTTCGGGTTTGTACCTTCGGGTTTGTTGGCCTATTGTATCGCTTTCGGAGTTGGTCATTCGTCACCACTCGAGTGATATTGGGTTTGGAGTCTTCGGGCCCATGGATCATTGTTTATACAGTACTGAGCACGTGCAAATTTTCTGATGTTTCCTTGATATGTATATTCCCTAGGTATCGCCCCTCCGGTGTTGGTCTTTTTGAGCCGCACAATATGTAGTGGTTACCTTGCGAAACTTGTGTTACCTTCATTGGTTTTTGTTATTTGCCGTAGCTTGTTTTGGGATATTCATATCCTTTGTTTATTTGTAATGCCGATGATATGAGGTTTATCTTGTTATGATTCATCTTTTGTTAGATGATTGTGTTATCTCTTTTAGAGATATTTGTTATACTTTATGACCTTGCAGGTTATTGTTATTCAGTTTATCTAACTGATTTGTTTAGCTAGACTGACCCGTGTATTTATACTCGGGTCAGACCGAGATGTTTCATGTTAGGTGTATTTGGAGTTAGCCTATTTTTCTTCCGCATGGACTACTTCGCTAGCTTCTTTTTATTATAGCTTTTGTGTAGTCCCTTTTTGTTGTAACTCTGATGTATATATGTATTCGTTTGGATTCATCTGTATCTTGTGGTTTGCTATACCACTTGACGTGTATCAGTTTGTATACTCTGTTATGTATCAGAGTATGTGTGTATATGATGTTCTACTGTTCTGTGATGTATATTCCATGTGAATTGTTATATTCTGTTCTGATAGATCCTCCAACCACCTATGGTTTTGTTTTAAGTACTCATTGGATAAGTCGATGTGCTTGGTATGACAAATTGTCGATGTATTCAATAGATAGTTAAAGCAAGGCTATAGATGGTCGCTCCTAACCAGCCTTATTCTCCGTGTTAGTTGACGGCATTACCCCGTAGTGTCCTTGGCTAGCGCGGGTATAGAGGTGGGGCGTCACAGCTTGGTATCAGAGTCCGGTTCAGAACAAAATATGAAAAACGCAGACAGATGCACATATTACGATACATCAAAGTGTAATAAGTGATACAAATCTTTGAACCATCTTGCCTCTATTCCTTCCGTGCCTTTGGTGGTAGACAGGATTTTAGGAATACGTCAAGGAATGCATTTAACATTCCGTAGTATCCCACATTTGGATTAATGATATCTACCTTATGAATAATCTTGTTCTTATCTTACTTTCAGCTTATGGCTGGAAGAGGAGGGGACGACGTTCGGATGCTGGGCAATCCAGTGGCTCACATTCGGATGGCGTTTATATGTCTACCGATCAGTTTTTAGAATTGTTTAGGAGCACTCAGCCTCTAGTTCCTCCTCGAGTATCTCCACCTCTCAAGTCTGCCTTTGCACGTATGTGCATCGATTTTTCTCGTCTTGGGGGAATGCCGTTTAAAGGCTCCGAGTCTATTCTTGAGGTCCAAGCTTGGATTTGCACGTGCGAGCGTATCTTCTCTCACATGGATCTTTCTGATCATGATAAGGTTCTTGTAACTTCTAGCTTATTGCAAGAGCGTGCTCTTGATTGGTACGAGCTTCTTATAACCGAAATTGATGAGTCTACTCTTTCTTGGACTCAGTTTCGGGGACGATTCGAACTCAAATTTCCTGAATTTGAAAAAGTTTTATTGACCCGTCGCTTCCTTGAGTTGAAGCAAGGGAAGTCTTCTGTTTCTGAGTATGTTGCATCATTCGAGTCTTTATCTAAGTATGGTCTAGAATTCATTAGCACTTCTTATAAGAAGAATTTGAAGTTTGTTTCTGGTCTTAAGAAATATCTTAAGAAGTCCTTATTGCTCCAGCTTAAACTTTCTTTTAAGGAGTTAGTGGATTCTGCGCTTCATCTTGAAGCTATTGAAAAGGAGTGCGATAGTGGTGATGATGTAGAGGTTTCCAAGAACCCCAACAAGAAGCAGTTTCCATTTCAAAAGTCCAGGTCTTTTCCTTCTAAGAAGAAGAAGACTGGTGGTTCTATCTCTTAGACTCAATCTGTTGGAACACCTTTCATTCGGAAGTGTTTCAATTGTGGTTCTCCGGATCATATGATTCGAGCTTGTTCTAAGCCTCTCTTCTGTCGTTATTGCAAGAAGGAAGGTCATTATGTTTCCACCTGCCCTATTGTTCCTGCTGGTGCCAAGTTTAGCAAGCTTTATGCTGCTAAGGCTTCTGAAGGTCCTTCTCAACCCAAAGGTATATCTCCATCTATTTTGGAAGGTTCTATTTTATTTCATGACCATAGTATTCAAGTTCTTTTCGATACTGATGCTTAACATTCTTTCGTATCGAAAAAGCTCGTTGATGATTTATCTTTGAATGTTTCTTGTATGGTTACTTCTTTAAGGATTGCGAACCCTATTGGGGGATCTGCGACCCTTAGTATTCTTTGTGATGATGTTGAGATTGTTTTATGTGGCTTTTCTTTTCGTGCGAATCTGCACGTTATTTCTTATCTAGGATTTGATATGATTTTGGGAATGGACTGGCTAGTGAGATACGATGCCAGGATTATTTGTTCTGAGAGGATTTTATATCTTCGACATCCAGATTCATTTACTCAGCTATCACTTGTTCTTCGGGAAGTGGATAATTCCGAAATGGCTTTATATTCTCTTGATTCTCAAGATGATGATGATATATCTCGTATTCCTATTGCTTGTGACTTTTTTGATGTTTTCAAACCTGTTTCGGGTTTGCCACCCAAGCGGACAATTGAGTTCCGCATTGATCTCTTTAGGCGTGCAGCCAGTTAGTCATCCTCCCACGAGGATGTCTACAAAGGAAAATGAGAAACTCAAGAAGCAGCTTTTAGAGCTTGAGTCCAAGCAGTTGATTCAGTCCAGTTTTTCTCCGTAGGATCCGCGGTCGTCTTCGTGAAGAAGTCCGATGGAACTCTTAGGCTTTTCATTGACTATCACAAGCTTAACGAGTTAACCATCAAAAATAGGTATCCATTGCCTAGGATCGATGATATGTTTGATTTATTGAGTGTTGCTAAGGTCTTTTCTCAGCTTGACCTTGCCACGGGTTTTCATCAGTTACGAGTCGCAAAGGATAGCATACCTCTTACCGCTTTCCGCACTCGTTATGGTTCTTTTGAGTGGCTCGTTATGCCGTTCGGTTTGACGAACGCTCCTGCTTTCTTTGTCGATCTCATGAATAGAGTATTCCAGGAATATCTCGATAAGTTCGTCCTTGTGTTCATTAATGACATCCTTATTTATTCTAAGTCTGAAGCTGAGCATGCTAATCACTTGAGAATTGTCTTGAGTACTCTTCGTCATCATCAGCTAAGAGCCAAATTCTCCAAGTGCCATTTTTTGGAGGATAAGGTCAAGTTCTTAGGCCACGTTGTGTCTTCCGAGGGTATTTCAGTAGATCCCTCAAAGATCTAAGCCATCTAGAATTGGAAGAGGCCTGAGAATGTTCATGAGATTCGTATTTTCCTTGGATTGGCGGGTTATTACCGTCGGTTCATTAGGGATTCTTCCCGTGTTGTGCTTCCTCTCACCAGCCTTACTCGAAAAGGCATTCGTTATATTTGGCCCGACAAGTGTGAAGCTTCCTTTCAGACGTTGAAGGAACTTCTCACTAATGCACCTATTTTGGTGGTTCCCGAAGGGAATCATGATCTTGATGTCTACACCGATGCTTGTGGTAGTGGTCTCGGTGCTGTTCTTATGCAGAAGGATCGGGTAGTTGCTTATGCTTCTAGGAAACTACGTCTGAATGAAGTTAGCTATGCCACTCATGATCTTAAGTTAGCCGCCATTGTCTTTGCCTTGAAGATTTGGCGACACTATTTATTAGGAGAGCACTTCATTCTCTATACCGATCATAAATCCTTGAAGTATTTGTTCACTCAGAAAGAACTCAATATGAGACAACAGCGTTGGCTCGAGTTTCTTGCCTCTTATGACTTTGATATCCAGTATACCCCTGGAAAGGATAATCGTGTTGCTGATGCGCTTAGTCACAAACATTCGGCTGTAGTTTCTTTGATGCTTGCCGAATGGAATATTCCTGAAACTCTATCTTTTTGTGAAATTCGTGATCGAGGTTCATCTTCTGATTCTCCTATTATATTATTTAGTTTGGAAGCTTGACCCATTTTATTGGATCGTATTGCCGATGCTCAGTAGCGTGATCCTGATTTGTTGCATCTTATCCAGCTTTGTGAGTCTGGATCTTGTGATGAGGCGTTGCAGGATTTCAGCATTGATTCTCATAGTAGTCTTCGCAAGAAGAACCGTCTTATTGTGCCTTCTGATTTTGCACTTAGGCACGACATTCTTGATGACTGTCATCATTCTAAGTATACCATTCATCCTGGTAGTAGTAAGATGTATGCCGATATGCATCGTCTTTATTATTGGGAAGGCATGAAGCGCGATGTGGCGAGTTATGTGAGTAATTGCATAACTTGTCAGCGTATTAAGGCCGAACATCAGCGTCCTTCGGGTCTTCTTCAGCCTCTAGAGGTCCATTGTGGAAATGGGATCAGATTTCTACGGATTTCATTGACGGTCTACGTCGTTCGAGATCGGGTCATTCTAGCATCTGGGTTATTGTTGATCGCCTCACTAAGTCTGCTCATTTTATTCCTATTAAGTCTAATAGGACTGCTTCGCTTTTGGCTTAGTTGTATGTCAAGGAAATCGTGAGACTTCACGGTATTCCTAGTTCTATTGTGAGTGAACGTGATCCTTTATTCACGAGTCATTTTTGGCAGAGTCTTCAGCAAGCTTTGGGAACAAAGCTTAATTTTAGCACAGCTTATCATCCGCAGTCTGACGGACAGACTGAACGGGTGAATCGTTTCATGGAAGATCTCCTTCGTATTTGTATTTTTGATTTCGGTGGTAGTTGGGACGATCACCTACCTCTTGTAGAATTCTCATACAATAATAGTTTTCAGTCCAGTATCGGTATGGCTGCTTTCAAAGCCTTATATGGAAGGCCATGTCGATCACCTTCTTGTTGGTTGGAATCTAGGGAGAAGTTTATTCTTGGCCCAGATTTTGTTCGTGATTCTTCCGAGAAGATTGATCTTATTCGATTGAGAATGAAAGAGGCACAGAGCCGCCAGAAATCCTACGCAGACTACCGTAGGAAGCCTCTCGAATTCTCGATTGGTGATCTTGTTTTTATTCGTGTTTCTCCTCTGAAAGGGGTGATGCGCTTCAGTACGACTGGGAAATTGGCTCCTCGCTTTATAGGACCATTTTCGAATACTGAATGTATTGGCCCTGTGGCTTATAGAGTTTCACTTCCTGCTCATTTATCTGGCATTCATGACAGTGTTTCACGTCTCTCAACTTCGAAAGTGCCTTCGAGAGTCGGATTCTGTTATCGATTCTCCTGATTTGCTATAGCTTGAGATCTCACTGGACTTATCTACTGTACAGCAACCTATTCACATGCTTGCCAAGGAGGTGCGACACCTTCAAAACAAGGACGTGCCACTCATTAAAGTTCAATAGTCCACTAATCCCAATGACTGTACTTAGGAAACCAGAGAGTTTATCGAGCGATCGTATCCAGGTTTTCTATCTTTGCTTGGGAATGGTAAGAATATCTTTTCGTCTAAAGCTTATTTCCTTTTCTTTTTGGGTGATGTATGTATGTGGTTGTTACAAGTATCGTCTCTAGGAATTGCGTGGATGCAATTTCGTAAGGAGGGGAGATCTGTTACAACCCGCATATTTAACGATTATATATTTAAATGTTTAATTTGAATATAGCGTCGTTAGTCGGATTTAGGTCCAAAATGTTACTTTTTGCAAACGGCCGAATTAGGATTTGAAACCACTTCCATTGAGTTCGAAATGGCGTTTGCGATCTTTTTGAGTATAAGCTTTGATATGTTTGGAGTAAGTCGAGTTTTGCTACCTTTTCTAGTTGGGTTTTGGGTTTGGGTTCAGCCCACTAGCTAACTAAATAACCTAACTCGGTCCCCTCTCCTTCCATTCACTCATTTTCACTTCTAAAACTCAAGCTAAAACTGAAAATGGGGGAAAGGAAGAGGAATTAGAAATTCCAAGCCTTAATTTTCTTTGCAAACTTGAATTCTAGCTCCAAAGTCAAAGAGAAGCTATAGGTAAGCCTCCTCTTCATCTTCTCCGACTCTTTCTTCTTCAATTTCAGAAAGATTCCTAAACCTAACTTAGGAAAATACTTGTTTTGATCTTAGATTGAAGCTAGTAGAGTTGAAGTGGAGAGTGGTTGGTCTTCTCCTTGCAATTGAGCTTCTTCTTCTTTGTTTTGGGGTTAAGGGTGAGATTTTTATCTCACATCTGTGTTTACAACTATGTTGGATTGTTAGTTATGAATTCCTAACACTTATTCATGTGTAATTGCTTTTGATTCGGATTGGTTTTATGAACATTGCAAACTTTAGTGTTTTAAAGTCAAAAACTCTAAAAATCATAGCTTTGACGTTCGATCATGTTTTTGGAGTTGTATAAGAGAGCCAATGGTGTTGGGTTGTCGATTGTACGAATCCTTAGCGTCGTTGCTTGTTCAATTGCATTTTGGAGGAGTTTTCCCTTCATTGGATAGGCTGAGATATAGCCTCAAGGGTCAGTCAGTCGACCGACCTTCTGCAGTCAGTCGACTGGCTGTAGCCAATTGGCGTATCAAGGTCGTTGACAGAGACAAGAAGTCTCTGTTTTCTGCAATCAGTCGACTACCCCTCTACAACCAGTCGACTGACTGCAGGAAATGGGATTTTCATGTTTCTGGTTCAGTCGACTGACTGCAGAGGACTAGTCGACTGACCTGTTTCAATTTTGCCTAGTATGCCTATTTGTTTGTGATTCCAATTTTTATCGATTTATGTTGATTCCAATTCGTTATTTATTGCATATTTGACTTTGGTGATTCCTTTTTGATTTCTCTTTAGTTTCATTCACGGGTTTTATAAATGATCTCTTCAGATCGTATTAAAAGTTCACTTCTCCAATTTATAAATTCTATTTCAATCGCACACACACAATTTCGCACTTCAAGCTTAGTGGAAAGGAGATTAAATGGTTAAGTAAAACATGGACCATGAATCCGTGCGTTTATCTTTCCGATTAATCCCCGACCTATTTGATTGATTGTTTTGGCCTTTTGGTCTGGTTTACTAATGAGATGAGGTAAACTTTGTACTGCTTTGAGTGTGAAATTAACTAACGGATAAATCACCCTACATCATTATACTACTGCTGAATTCGAAATTCCAGTTGTAACTTGTTGTTGATTGTTGTAACAACTTGTAACCGTTTAGTGCGGACGAGTGGTTATGGGACTCACGTTACCACTTGTCGTATTCCTTTTTGAGAGTTATGACACATTCTGCCAGTTAGTGGTGTCCAGTACTAGGCCTCCGGACCTTCACCAGTACGGTTTGTTGCCTTTAGGATAGTGTCTTCGGACTGTCTCCTTCAGGTTTGTTGCCTTCGGGTATGTTGCCTTTGGGTTTGTACCTTCGGGTTTGTTGCCCTATTGTATCGCTTTCGGAGTTGGTCATTCCTCACCGCTCAAGTGATATTGGGTTTGGAGTCTTCGGGATTATGGATCCTTGTTTATACAGTACTGAGCACGTGCAAATTTTCTGATGTTTCCTTGATATGTATATTCCCTAGGTATCGCCCCTTCGGTGTTGGTCTTTTTGAGTCGCACGATATGTAGTGGTTACCTTGCGGAACTTGTGTTACCTTCGTTGGTATTTGTTATTTGCCTTTTTGGCTTGTTTTGGGATATTCATATCCTTTGTTTATTTGTAATGCCGATGATATGAGGCTTGTCTTGTTATGATTCATCTTCTGTTAGATGATTGTGTTATCTCTTTTAGAGATATTTGTTATAATTTATGACCTTGTAGGTTATTGTTGTTCAGTTTTTCTAACTGAATTGTTTAGCTAGACTGACCTGAGTATTTATATTCAGGTCAGACCGAGATGTTTCAGGTTAGGTGCATTTGGACTTAGCCTATTTTGCTTCCGCATGGACTACTTCGCTAGCTTCTTTTTGTTATAGCTTTTGTGCAGTCCCTTTTTGTTGTAACTCCGATATATATATATATATGTATTCATTTGGATTCGTCTGTATATTGTGGTTTGCTATACCACTTGACGTGTGTCAGTTTGTATACTCTGCTATGTATCAGTATATGTGTGTATATTCCATGTGAGTTGTTATATTCTGTTCTGATAGATCCTCCAACCACCTATGGTTTTGTTTTAAGTATTCATTGGATATGTCGATCTGCTTGGTATGACAAATTGTCGATGTATTCAATAGATAGTTAAAGCAAGGCTATAGATGGTCGCTCCTAACCAGCCTTATTCTCCGCGTTAGTTGACGGCATTATCCCGTAGTGTCCTTGGCTAGTGTGGGTATAGAGGTGGGGCGTCATATCAAAGGTATAAGAATATTCATAAACCATTTTACAAAATTTACCATTCAAAAATATATTCAAAGTAGTTAAAAACAAATGTTCTTCAAACATTGTTAGTGTAAACACCTTCTCTCTTTTATAAATTAACTGTTACTCTTTCTAACCTTTTACCCAAAATATTTTATACTTATCATTATCTTTTAACATACTCCTTTTAAAGAACAAATTATATCTACAATTTATCTAACAATATAGTATGCATTTAAATAACTTTATAAAGTAATTATTTATAAAAAAATGTTATATAAAACCCTTTTTATCCTTTTAAAAAATATTTAATTCACTTTTCCAAACTTCTATATATAGAAATATTTTTAGAATACTTATAAATCTATTTTCCATATCAAATATTATACAAAAATAACTAATTTAAAATTTACTGAAAACCATTTTAAATAAGCATTACATATATAGAAAACCCTTTACTTTAAAAAAAATATTTATTAAATATATATTTAAACTTGAAATTATTTTTGAAATACTCACGAACATGTTGTTAGTCATTCCTAAAAGATCTCACAAAATTAATCAATTTAACTACTATTTTTAAACACATTTTAATCACTAAAATTGTTTAAAAAATGCAACAACTGTCAGTGTTATAATAGAGCCAGAACTGCTGGTGTAGGTTCAAAAGTGTTGTTGTTAAGTGTTATTAAAAGTCCTAACAGTGAACACTTAATGATCCTTGAACTTTGGATTGTTTTCACTAAGCTACAAAGCGATTTAAAGTCTAATTTTTTTCTTCAATAAACCCTAATGATATGTTTCTAAATCATATTAAAAATAACCAAAAATAAGGTACTTTTAAGTACACAAATAGCAACATTTTTGCATTCTAATTTTTGTAGCTTTTGGATAAAATATAAATGTAAGTAAATATATCTATATGCATATGTTATTAGTTTATATAATTTCAAAATAAATTATGGACAACAAAGGCATATATGAAGAGTGGATATGTCTATTATGGTGTAAATCCAGTACCTACATATGTACATATTAACTATGTACATATTAACTATGTACATCACTTATATGTTGCACTTGCATTATACATGATGAATGTATTTGATAAAATTCTTTATTATGTATTTGAACTCAAACTAAATTTAAAACTCCATTTTCTTATGGAATAAAATAAAATATTGGTTTATTCAAAAGAAATATAGAAAGGTTCCAAATTTAGACTTCATAGGCCCATTAAAGATCCAGTAAAGTAATTTTTTGAAATTTACCCTTTAACTCTGTTGCGGCACGACCCGGTTCAATCGAATCGAAGCTTTTAGATGAAACATTCAAGTTACCTATGGTCGATGGTATCCCAATTCCACGATCGTCAAACAAAAACTTGCTACATTATTAATATAATTAGTTTTAATTAACTCATATTTGTAAATAAGCCATCCAAGGATTCCGAGGGAAATGTAATAAGGCAAGTCTTGCCTTGCCTTTTCATTTATAATTATAATTTTCTTCATGAACCAATGGAACCATGTTCGTGCAAGCCTAAAAAATTCTATATTAATAGCAATGGATTGAGAACATGCTCCTCCTGCTTAGGATAATGGTCAGAAAGTATGCACTTAGGGGCTGATTAGATAATTCAAACTTGAACTCCAATAATTTGTCATTGCCCAGAGATGGGCAATGTCAAGAAGTGTAACCACTTAGGGGTTGATCGGATAATTCGACCCTAATCTTCAGTAATTTGGCATTTTTTGGAAATTTGCAATGCCAAGAAGATGTAAAACTTAGACGTGGATCGGATAATTTGATCCTGACCTTTAGGAATCTGATGTTGCTCGAAGATTGGCGACGTCGGGAAGGTGAAATTACATATGGGTCGATTGGATAATTCGTTCTCGACCTTAGTAATCTTGCATTACTCGAAGATTGGCGATGTTAGGAAGGAGATCCTACTTAGTGGTTGATTAGATGATTCGACCCCAATCTTAAGGAATTCACCGCTGCTTGGAGATTGACGACTTCAAGAAGGTTCATCTTCTTAGGGGTTAATTGGATAATTCGACCCTGACCATCAGGAATTTGTCATTAACCGAAGATTGGTAACATCTGAGAGGACCAATTATGTAGGGGTCGATTGGATGACCCAATCCCAACTTACAGGTCTCTGTTATTCCCCAGAGATAGGGAACAACAGGGAATGCTTGAAATCAACCAGTTAAACCACCGGTTCCTAGATACAGGAATTAGGGAATGAATTGGATTTTTATGACTACGCCAACGGCCTAGCATGACACGCTTGGCCGAGGATAAGTGAGGATAGTAGTAAAGAAACTAGGACAGGTATATTCAAACTCCTTTAGCCTCGGAATGGGATTAGGAGAGAGCGATCAGACTGCGGGCAATCAAATAACTTGCCCTGCAATGTTTGTCTTTGCTGATGCACATATCATAGCATTTGGAAATAAGTTTCGTTAACAAGTTTTAGTTCATGGCATAAATATATAAATAGGAAAAACATATTTCAATTGATAATCCCCATTGATAGGGAGAAACATAAAACTTTCTCTATTTGTAGCAAAAATCGATCGAAGGAAACTCGACCTAACATGAATAGGAATAACCACAGAGTTGGTTAAATTATGGTCCCTCTTCATCAAGAACACCTTGGCAACTAAACCATGGTAAATAACTAGGGCAAATACATGAATTTTATTTATATGCACAGTGTAGGAGTAAATAAAAGCATTGCATGAGAACGGATATATGTATATAATATGAATAAATTATAGGGTAAATAGTTGCATTATATACACAAGAAGTTGCATACAGCGAGGTACATAATACAAAAGTAGGGAAAGTAAAATGGACCAAAGATTACAAAACAAAATAATCCTTCGTTACATATAATTTTATGTACAAAGATGGCGAAGGCCGCTTCTGCACAAACACGACATGTTTGTAACAAAAAGAAAAAGGTAAAAAGAACAACCAAATAGTGCCACCAGGCCCGTAAGCTTCAGAAATCCCCTACCTGTTCTTCCATTTCCTTCGCCCTTTCTACCAGAACTGCTGGAATGCTTCTTGTGCTCCCATTCATCTTTGATTATTTTCTGTTAAAGATATCACCCTTGGATTGGGTAGTCTCACCTCTAATGGCTGTATACAGCTAATCGGACTTCTCGGTAAGGGTCTTAGAGGGCTTGCTCTTAAAAGGCCCTAGCTTTATTAAGGGAAGCTTAAGGGTAGGGCTTGTAGGTATGGAGCTAACATTTTTCTATGTCAGGATCATTCTTTATCTTGACCATAGAGAGGTCAATCTTTAATCTCTCCGCCATAATAATCTGATCGATCGCGTCTGTGGCACTTGCTATAGCGACGTCTTCCTCCAGGGATGGGGAAATGTCCTCCAATTTCTCCCGATTATCTTCTTAGAATCAGGCCCCAGATCGAAACTAGGAGGAACGGCAGGAGTAATAAGTCCTATGAAAATAGAGGTCGAAGCAGTGAAGATAGCCGAAGGACCTAAGACTTGAGTGGCCGGTGGTAAAGGAGGAAGTTGCGGATGACCTACAAATTGGCAAAAAGAATGATTAAGGTTTGTGATGGATTCAAGTGAGAACTTAAGTTTCTCAAAAACTAGTGAAATCGGAGATTAAACATTGCTTGAAATCAATTATGAAGTAGGGGCTTGGAAAATTCACCCTCTTCGAGAGATTGTTGAATTGGCCAATCATTGAAAGAAGGAATATACAGATTGACGAGAGTAGCCACTAAAGGTGTTGGAATAATTTGAGTAGCCGCATAGCCGGTCCCCTCGCACTTTGCAATATCTATCGCAAGCTCTTTAGATTTTGATGTTAATGGTTCAGCTAGACCCAATGCACTTAGGTCGGCGGAAGCCTCAACAGCGGCAACAGTGTCTTTTCCCTCCTCGATCTTTTCTATGTCTCAAAGGTTGAAGTACTTAGTCATTAGCTCTTCCTCGCTAAGGCATTCACCGACTACATTGGAGTGACGCGGCACCTCTACCAAGCATCGAAAAGGGTTCGGACGTATGTGCTCCCCAAGAACTTCAAGATCTTGCGTATAACCATGCTTGCATAGAAGTGCTAGAGAGTATTATTTAACTCCTCTATTTCCTTGGCCCATTCTTATTTAAGCTCCTTAACATCTTATTTGGCGACGCCAAACTCGATATCAGTATGGAGTTTCTCAGTTTTCAAAAGGAGCATGTCAACGGCAAGCTTCTTGTCTTTTGCACGGAGGTCTTAGAGTTCTACCACCTACTCTTCGATAGTCTTACCCTTCGTTTGAATGGTTTTATTCTTTGTAGTGAGATCTAGATCCTTTTAGACAATCTAGGTTTTCTAGGTGGCGGCCTCCTCGTGAGCAGATTTTAGTGTGTTTTGCAATATGGTCACAAAATCATCATGGGAATTCCTTATCTCTGACATCAAACTATCAGCTTGGACCTCATATTTTAAAGTTATTTCCCTCTTCGCCTTCATTTTCTCTAAGCCCCTCTTATGACCTTTGATGATTCTTTCATAGGTCTGCTTCTCAAAATCAAAGGATTGGACGTTGGTGTAATTAAATTTTTTTGACCTTGGAGAGAGCGAAGCAAAGTTTTTTCCATTTATTGCCTTGGTCGATGTGCTTTTGAATCCTTTAGACATCCTAGTCCACCTCTTGGGGTCCTACCTATAGCTAGTTCTTCTATTCCCCTTCCAATGGGCTCTTCAGCATGTGCCATACCCGACAGACCTTCGACTTGGCCCTGAATATTCTTGCCGAAGCCACGGGTGTGGGTAGAAGATCAAACAGGTGTTGTGAAGCCACTGAATGGAGGAGATTCAGGAACAACAAACCTAATAGGGAGAAAAAACCACACCGTTAGAGGTTCTCGTTAGTTAAAAGGTATGTGGTGGCACGATGTTGGAAGCTGAACTGCTTTAGAGCTGTAAAAGTGTTAGCTTGCTCATCACAAACATCTCGGTTTGGAATATCTGCGAAGAAGAAAACAATATGTTAAGCATTTGGATGGAAGGAATCCAAATAGCGCAAGAGCAAGGAGGAAGGGTCTTGCTACCAAAAAGCCAACGCCCATTGAAGCCATACGAACATCGGACGAAGAAGTATTCGTTCTTGAAATAAGAACATTTGTTCTGAAGCTTTTCGATGACCTTGCACTTGCACCAGGCCTCGATAATCATGAGTGATGGCGGGTCGTGCCTTTTTTTTAAGGTCAAAAGATAAGTTAGCTCCTTGAAGCATGGAGGCCATTGAAACCGATTCAAGAAGAGCACAAACAAGGAGCTTATGAGAGCATACCCGTTTCGGTAAACTTGACATGGAGCCATCCCAAGCTCTTGAAGAATAAAATATTGAAAAGGGTTAAAGGGCGAGACAGAAACACGTAGACACATATATCGGTTACATGCCGTGAATCCCAATGGAGGACGGCGTTCTCATTCACTCTATGTTGGGAAAAGTACATCGCTTTTAGCAATCCCGTGTTAGAGATATATGTTTTGGAGCATCTACGGTGTTAAAATAATGGCATTTTTCTGGTCGATCATCTAGGATCCTCAGACTGACGTATTCGTTTAATGGGGGAAGTTGATTTTAGGATGATCCTATCAAAACGATCGCTCCTTATAACTGAATAGTGATTGAATGATCGACCCTAATAGGCATAAGAAGTGAAAGCTGAGCTGTGAAAGACCCGCTTTCGGAGGAGTAGATATGCTAGCTTAGGGATGAAAGCTGGAAGATTGGCGCATTATTCTAGACAAGAAACTTGGCATTCAACATGGTCGGGTATGTTTTATTTCAAGTATTAATCCCATGTGACCAACACTTAAAATCCAATGGATGTCATCATGTGTTAACCAATCAAATTTTGAATATCGACCGGGACAAGTGAAAGTGTTAACTTATATAGTGTGAGCCTTGTATCCTGCAACGATTGGACCATCCTTGTAGATAGCTCATTCATGCTAGAAAAACGAGACATGCCGCATGATCGAACTATGCATTGGATCTTACCTGTTATCGTCGGATAATTAATAATGAAACCACTATCCAAAGCAACGTAGAAGTTTTCTTTCTATTGGGACACTAGAAGTGCTAGGCTAGAAGTGCAATGCAATAAGGTCGTCTAATACGACCTTTCTTTAAAAGAACCTTCCTATTAGAATTCAAGCGATGATGCATAATTAATTGAGCTTTGAAAGGAGCTAGTTAAAGTTAAGAGGTCAAGCATCACTTTGGAATGGCTTGAGCATGCACTAGGTCAAACTCAAATCAACCCTAGATTAAACCCAAGCCAACCTTCGATTAACTCGTCATCACAAATGCCATCCGAATCGCCGCCTCTGGTGTAGATGATCATGGAATGAGAATTTAACTGACCTTAGTATTGGATCAAGATGAGGACCCAAACTTGAAAGCGAATCGATCAATGGTCAAAGTTGCAAGTTAGCGGTGATGGCAAGTTTTGATGGACGGTGATGAGCTGGAGACGGCAGTGGCGGTTGAATGGCAACGACGACGACAGCACTTGAAGAGCGTCAACGGTGAGCGGTTTGGAGTATGGAAAGTTGAAGATGAAAAACTCTCGGTATAGAAGCACTCGACAGGAGAATGGTCGAGTGAAAAAAGTGAAGTAAAATTCACAAGGCACGAGTACTTATAGTACTTAATGTAAAAGCACTCTGTATTAAGTGAAACCACTTGGTAATTAGTGGTAATTTTAGGCTAAGATTTAAAGAAAGTATAGGCATGGCTAAGGCATGGAACGATCTCCATAGCGTAAATCTTGCTTTTAGCATGAAGAATTGAATTTCAACTATAGAAGGTAGTTAAAAAGAACATTTACGGAATAAAGGCAATGCTTTAACGCAATTCCTGAGCAACTTATCGGAAATAGGAGATAGAAGGTTAGTACTTGTCTTGTTTTAGAGCATGCTTTGTTTTCAATGAAGGCGTGCTCTAGGGAGAAAGTGTTAACAGGATTTTTGACCAAGTAGATTTTCGTTGAAACCATAATTTCAAAATGAAGATAAAACGATTCATGAACTTAGGAACATGCTCAAAAGGGGGGATGTAAACATACTTAATAAGTCATGAAGGTAAAGGAGTAAAGTGAATCACTCGGTATCAAGAAGAACCACTTGGTATTGAGAACTTTTTGCTCCACTATGGACCCTAGAAAGCACTAGTACTTGAAGTACATGCTCAGGTGATCACCACATAGTACGTTTTTTGGACAATTTCGAGGATTTTCGAGAGGGAAGCAAAGAAAGTAGGAAAAACAAGCTGTAACAACCCGAAATTTTATCGTTTTTATTTTGAACATTTAACTGATTTTAAATATCTAGATAGTTGATTTTAAAAGCTTAAGACTCCTTTTTATTAATAAAAGGTAATGGACTTATTATCGAAACTTATCTATAAAAATAAACAGCTCAAACAATTATCGATAATAGGACTGAAGATCGTTTTATCTATAAAAGGTCTTAGAACGCATGAAATTATAGAAGGTCTCATATTTTGATACAACTAGTGCCATCGAAAATGCAATAATACGATGTACACTGACAAATTTCATGAGAATTGGACATATTGTGTAACTATGCGAGCTTGAAATGCATAATGATTAACTAGATCAATTAAATATAATACTTTGTTATTATAAACACCTCCCATTTATTCACTCTCTTATCACTCTTCCTCAACCCTTTTAATTTTTCATTTTACAATAAACAAGAGCTTCTACCGCCATCTACAAGTAATTAAATCGAGAGCTCTGCTTAGCAAAATTCATCAAGGTTGGATCGTTAGGATCATGTTGGTGAGGGCTTTAAATATTTATAGATTTGGGCATATGCGGTGGTGACTAGTCGCGATCGACGTATAGGGCCAAATCTAGGGTTAGCTCTAGGTGATAATTAAAGAGAAGTAAGGCTAAGGTGTTTGTGAATTCGAACTTCTCCTGTGAAGGCGAGCATGTGGTGATGATTTGGTGAAGTACAATGCCGGTATGGTAAGAATGACAGTTTGCTACAATCGCATAAGGCTATTGGTCAGAATTTGAATGGGTTAATCGAGTTCAATGTTGTTGGGTCTGGGGCGGAGAGCATGCAAAGATGGGATCGTAAGAATTGGCGGTGCATTGTATCATTAGGCGAAGAGGAGGATAAGAAGGACCGAAGGAAACATGCAAATGAGTTTATGTATAGCAAAGTTGTGCGTGCACAAGGAAAGTGGAAGTTCGAGGAAGATGTATTATGAGGGTAACTATCATTTGATTAAGTAATTAATTTGATTAATCTCAAAACTTATAGAATTCGTATCTTCTCCATACGAGGTCAAATTGGGATGCGATATTTTGTGCTGTGCTCGTAGGAGCGTTATCTACATGGCGAAGTTAATTTAGTCAATTTTGGAGAAAACTGGATTTTCAGCTAAAATCGAATGTCGTTCGATTTTAGATCGTAACAGAATGCCTAAGAGTTGAATGGGATTTTAGGGAGTTAACTCCCCTTTGGATGAACATTTTATGATTTATGTGTTGATATAAGTTGTTGTTTGGGTATGTTTGGATGTTTACTATTTGATTGTTGGGGTTTGGTTGAATTCCTACTATATATAAAATGTCATATGAAATGGAATACAGGGAACCCATGAAACTTTGTAGAGGGTTCCGGATTCCTCGACGTTGCTGATTTAAATTTCATTTATATATATGTTATATAAATTGTTGAATATCAAAACTCGGTAGCTTAATCATATTTAATGCATCTTTGATATGTTCAAAGTTGAACTATTTTAGTTATAGACCTATTGAAGCACTTGTTAAGTGTTTGTAGCTCTAGGCCTCATTATAGTATTTTGAAATGCTACGTTATTCTGTTTTGATTTGAAATGGTTTTGATTCGAAGAACGTTTTTAAATGTGATTTATGGAATTTTCTATGACATTTTATTTTGAAATGGGTTTTGAACTTCTCTATCTCACTTCAACCCTTTTGTTAGTCTTTTCTTGTTTAGATGAAAATGTTTTTAAAATTATTTTGAAAGCATTTATTATACAGAAAATTTGACATAAAAACAAATGTTATTATGAAAGGAAAAGGAGGAATTTATCTTTTATTATAAGGTGATTCTATTTTAAAAGAAGATGGAAATATTTTGAAATAAATATTTATGAAATGCTTTATATAAAACATTGTATGGAAATATAGATTTATAAATGGTATTTTATCAATAAAAGATTATATTTATGAATGATATTTTATAAATGGGAAATGATATCAACCTAATGAATTGGAAGAATAAATCACATTTCTAAATTTATAGTGATATATGAAATAATAATTTATGTATTTAGTCTTGTCCTGAAATCGAAGATTTGCGGTAAGTATATGAGATTTAAATTTAGAGATTTATAAAATGAGTGTTATAAATGGAAATGAGATTTATAAAAGGAGTTTTATAAATAGAAAAAAGATTTGTAAAAAGAGTTTCATAAATAGAGTTTTATAAATAAAAAAGATGTTTAAAAGGATTTTTATAAATAGAAATGAGATTTTTGAAAGGAGTCCTACAAATAGAAAAGGGATTTATAAAAGAAGTTCTATAAATAGAAAAGAGACTTATAAAAGGAACGAGATTTGACTTCCATAAATGATCTTTCTAACTTATAGTGGTATGGAAAGTATTCTTTTCATATTTAACACCATATTCCAAGGTATGAAAACTCGTCTCTATCTGTGAGAATTAGGAATGTATATCGAGGAAAGGATGGTTTTTCTAACTTGTCAGACTTCATTGTTAATCGATAGGTAGTACAAGTTTGAATCGAAAAGTGGTGGTAAGCATATTTGGTCAAATTTCAATACGGCCATGTTACTTACACCAAAAGTGTTATGGGTTATTATTGTCAACGATTCTAAATGATTGTTGTTTAACCCAAATAAGTATGGTTTTGGAAGTGAAATCTTTCTTAAGATTTTGTGAATATACTTATACTGTTGAGATAAGTACAGAAAAGAGTTTCCTAGTAATTAAAATAAAATGGTTTATGAATATACTTATACCTTCGAGATACGTATATAAATACTTTTTCAAGTATTGAAAGAGTAGAGTGGGTTTGTGAATATATTTTCGTGAAAATATTTTGATAGAACAATTTACCAAATGGGTTTAATTAACGAGAGAATTAATTAAAGTGGCTTAATTGTTGCTTATGTGCTTAACTATTCATGGTTTTCCTATGAAGTTAAATCTCTGATTTGATTGTTTGTTTATTTGATAGTTAAACAACCGACTATCAAATCATGGTCAGTTTTGAAACTATCAATTGTCGGTTCAAAGATACCAAGATCGGATATGTTATTTGAAAACCACTTCAATCCGATATAAGCATTGAATTTAAGACATCTTGAAGATACTGGAAATCAAAGACGGAGTTCTTTACAATGCAAGGGCTACTTGCTACTAATTCTAAGGACGAATGCAAAAAGGATGTAGTAGTAGATTTATTCATGTCCAGAACAACTTGTATGGATGAATGCAAGCATTGCATTGTGCCTAGAGGGTGGTGTTTGCATTCCAAGAGGGATTTACTAGAAGAAAAAAGGTAATCATGGCTTCACAAGCCTCATAACCTGTTAATGACTAAAATCAAGGGATGCGATAAAGCTATATGATTCGCAAACATTAACAGCATCATTCCCCAGATCGATATCGATATTTATGGACTCTAGTTTATGTGCACACGAAAAAGGGGGGTCGATGCAATGTAAGAAGCCTCAGTGCCATAGGGATGATGTAATCCTGCTATGTCATTTTCAAGGGGGGTCGGCTGTATGTTTGCAAGGGTTGCAAGATTTGCAACCACGGTACATTTTCTAGAGATATACTATGACAGATGGTACTTTGGTGCCTTGTCATTAACAAAATCCATTTCCAAATTGTGCCTTACGGTTTTAGTTGTAGAACCTAGTACCGTTGAATGTAATTATGAGTAACCACTCCAAATATGTTATATATTTACTTCAAATCCTAGACACAATTAGAATATCACTGGATTTTCTAATAAGATGGTTTAGCTATTGTAAGGTAAAAACACATTCATGCTTGTGTGCAGCGTGATCTTACAAGATACTTTTACTTTTGAAAGAGTTTTATAAATATAATGATCCATATGCTCTTAGTTTCTCATGATGATTAACCAAATTGATTTAGGCATAATTTCTTATAATGCTCGGGTCAGCTCGAGCATATTTCTAGATTTAGTTATGGATGCTTCGAAGCTTCAAAAGACAAGATGGATGCCTCCAATACTTATTCACTTATTTTATTTTCCGCTGCATTTCTTTTACTGTATTTATCAGCATTTGTAAGGACAGGCTGTAACGAACCAGATTTTCGACCTTCGAAAATCGACATTAATACGTTCACTATATCACATGTCGAACATTCAAGTGCCATAAATACCAATTTGTTAGGATGAAAGAAGAAGGTAGAAGATAGAAGAAAATTAAACAACACATAATCTCACAACGTAACGAATAATATATAATATAACAATGATCTTTACAAAAAGGAAACATATTTATTCATATATACAACATCAGAATACAGTAGACTTATCCTAAGTTTGGACTGTCATAGAAACCTATCCTTCATTGACAGACGTATGGACTCCACAATACAGCGGAATAAAAATATACGTGAATAAATTTTGACCATTCGGCTCTTCTCCAACTCCAAAGAATCCAGCTAAACCTAGGAAAACATTCTCAATCTGACTCGAGCATTACATGGACTAACAACTGGGTCAGTCTAGTAAACCAGCGTGAGTAAAACTCAATAACGAGTAACAACCAACTGATTTCTACATTTGAAAATATTTCAAACAAAGTATCTCATAAGACCATTCCGCACATGAAACGAATGGGTTTTTATCTTATGATAACCAAACATTTTATATCAGAATCCAGTGATATTATCATAGTGTCTAGGTTTAAAGTAAATAGATAAAATAGATGAAATGCTTGCATCTCACATTCCAACATACTAGGCTCTACAATCGAAAAAGTAAGGCATGTATTGGAGATTAGATCGCAACTCTGGCAAGGTAAGGGACTACCTTCCGATAATGCACCTCTAGAAAATGCACTGATGCTAACACGGAGCCGGTTGCCCCTTTAACATGGCAGATCGGATTACCTCACCCCCTTGACACTGACGCCTTATACTACCATGGTGTTTGCACGCAAACCAACCATAAAAGGGACATCTAGAATAGGGTGACTGCTCCGAATGGTAACTAACTATATAGCTCTGCTGCATTCCCTGTTTTTGTCATTCCTCTCGATTGTGAGGCTTAGGGCTACGCTATACCTCCTTTCTCTTAGCAAACCATATTAGAATGCTAACACTACCCATCAAGTGTTAATGCAATGCCAGCATTCATCCATTCAAGTTCGTTCTGGGTCTGAACGAAACCGAAGGCACTAACTCTACTACATCCATTTTGTAGTCACCCTCAGAATTAGTAGCAGTAGCCCTTGCACTTCAAATACAACCATCTTCAACCATCATCAAGATGTCTTCCACCCGAACGTACATGCTGGTTCGGAGTGGTTTTCAGGTATACAAATCCGATCTCGGTCTCTCCGTACCAATAATAGGTTGATTCATTCCCGATTACTTTAGAAATAAGCGTTTGAGTCCGTGTTCGAAACTCAAATTTTACATTCATACTTCCTAAGTCAAATTAGGCCAAATTTGATAGCCGGTAATTTAACTATCAAATAACAACAACAAAATCTATAGTTTTTAATTATCCAAAGTAATCATTAAGCCTCCAAAACATTTTCATTTATAAATCTCCTTTCCCAAACATTTACCAACATTCATATACTTATCTCCTTTACATAAATATATTCACAAAACATTTATAAGATTTATCATTTCCAAATCTTTTAATTGTATTTAAATACGTTATTTAAATTGGAGAAAATGATAATTCTAAGCACTATTCCTTTAGTGTTGTGTGTGGAACGGATGATCCATACCACCATTTTTTAAAAGGTCGGCCTCAATAAACCCAAACCTCAAATTCCTATGTAATTATCTTCAATAAATCCTTTTATAAATTTCCCTTACCCATGAAATCTTTTTTGCTTTAACACAAACCGTTTACAAAACATTTATCAACCTCCATACTTATTTATGAGACTCTTTATAAATATTCAAATCCGGTTATATAAAGTACTTTATAAACTTTCAAATCTTATATAAAACATCCTTTTATAGACATTTAAACCCATTTATAAAATCTTTTTATAAACATTTAAAACTATTTCTAAAACCCCTTTTATGAATACCCAAAATTATTCATGAACTTCTATATATAATATCCAAAATAATTTTCATATCATTCTTCAAATATCTTATCCAAAAAGAATAACTTTGAAGTCCGTTTCAAAAAAAATGAAATGTTTACTTTACAAAACTAAATGGAGGCTCAACGACTACAATAGATCATTAAATTTGGGTTTAACTTATCTAAGTTATATCATAGATTTTGTCAAACATCAGATATATAAGGGATTCACACATAACATACAATCAATCTTAGGTAGATGTCTAAGTTATAAATATAGGTAAATCTATAATCGGTATAAAAAATTTACATATAGAAATATATTCTATATGCTTAAGTTATCGTGACCTTCGTATTAAAATTAACTTCCTTGTGACTATCACGTTACCAATATTCAGTATTTGTGCTAAACACAAGTCACTTACTTCCCATAAAAACATGTCAACGTTTTATAATCACTACTTTAATCATTGGCTAGTTAATGGTCCAGACAAGAGATTCTTTTATTTAAAATCCCTTAAACTTAAAAAGAAAATAGATTTAAAACATAAACGATTAGGTTTAAAAATAGCTTTGAACAGACTAAAATATATTCAATTAGCTTAACCCTAAGTATATTTCAATCAAGTCATAATAAAACCAAGATTAAATGATCATTTAGGTTTAATTAACGTAATGGACTTAGTTAACTCCTAAATAACTTCCTAATGTATATTGGTTGTGGGTAAAATAATTCATTATTAGTTAAATCCTAATTAATTAAAAGTTAATTAAATAATCACTTAATTAAAAAATAATTAGTTAGCTAATCACTAAATCAAATAATTAATAATTAACTAATTAAATTAATTAAATAATAATTAATCATTAAATTACTTCTTAACTTCATAAATCACTAATTAAAACCTTATTAGTCAATAATTAGTCGTCAACCTTCCTTAAGTGTTACTCAACCTCTAATCACTTATTAAATTACTAATTCAATGCTAATTAACTTTGATTAATTTATTAAATAAATTATTTGTTTAACTAAACTTAATCCCTTTTTATGTTACTAAATAAGTTTGGAAAAAAATTTCAAAACATTTCAAAACTAAAATCGACAATTTTGTCGAACTTCGTCCATAGCGACCATCGCTATGGACGCAATTCATTTTGACATACTTTAAGCAGAAGTCCATGATTATCTTTCCTATCTCATGTTTAGAAGCATAACTTTTGAAGTACCCTAGAATTATAGGGCCTTCTCACTTCTTGTTAGGTAGTGAACGGATGACTCTTCCTCCTACATGTCCTGAAGTGGTTTGTTGTAGTCGAGAGGCTGGCCGTAAAAGCAAATTCGAGGTACCATTGTGAGCCACGACGGAGAGTGACCGCTGTCCGGATGGTTAAAAAGCCTACGGATCATCACATTTGGTATCAGAGCAGAAGGTTAAGTGAGAACCTTGGCTCTGGTGAGATTACTCATTAGAGATAGGGTCAGTAGTACCCTAGAATGAGTTGAGTGTAGTATTATATGAGGGTGTACTTGTAATATTTTTATATAATGATTTTAAAAACGGTTTTAAAAATTATTTTTATATAAATTTATATTATGATATTAAAAGTAATAATTTTTCTAATTATTATAATACATTAAGGTAATTGGTTGTTGATATTAAAATGAAGGAAAAAATATAAAATTTAGTGGTAACAGATATAACAAAATATAAATTAGGGGAAAGAATGAACTATAAAAGTAAGTAAGCTTGAAATGGATTTAAACCATGAATTAAAATCCTGAATATCGATATTAATACGTCCACAATATAGAGTGCCGAAAATCCTAGGCTGTTAGGGTTAAGAACAAAAGGAGGTAGAAAATGAAAAAGAAAACGAAACAACAGCACAGTATCTCACAATCGCAGCTGAACAAAATATCATATACAAATAGTAGCATTTTATACAAAGAAAAGCTGTAACTATCTATATACCTACAAGATATCAGAGTCCACAAATCTGAACAGTTATAATAGCTTGCCCCTGAATACTGTCTATATAGTATACCACACAACAGAATATAATCAATACTTCTCTGTCATCCAGCTCATCTCCTGAGCTCTAGAACGTCCTAACCTGAAAATCTGTAATACTCGGTCTGACCCGAGCATTACAATAAAGTAACACCCGAGTCAGGCTGGAAACCAGCGTGAGTAAACCCATTTAATTTGAAATACTAAAGATTTAAAACTCCTTTGAAAAACAAGGTAACCCATATATGCTACGAGTTTCATCTAATTATAACCAATGCTTTTACAGAAATTCACTAATATCATAGTGAGGCTACGTACATTTACTTATTTAAATAGTTGGATTTTTGAAAATTAACCAAATCCCAGCCTATTAAACTCTATAATCGAACCCCATAAAGTTCAAAGTGATTTATCAAATTGAGGAAGATCGGGATAACGTAGATATCCGGTCCCGTTTTCCTCGAGTCTAAGTAAAAAATATTTTAAAAGGGTGGTATTATTTTAAATAAGCAATCTTACTTAGGGTGGCAATATCATTTGTGGTAATTTATTACAGACGACTTATATCGAATAAAACGTATCATTTCTTTAGCGTCACTATTTTAATTTGAAACAAATATCCTACACAAGCAAACATATAGATCGTTAACCCAATTAACGATCTATAGCCAATACCCAACGATTTACTCATGATTTTAATTCCCGTTGACTAACCGTATTCATTTATTTTTAAAACTAGATTAATTATAAATTAAACAATTTATTAAGTAATAGATATTATAAACAGGTAAATGGCACAAGGAACAAGCTGCAAAAAAATTTAGTCTCAGGGACAACAAGTTTGCTTTTTAGTCCAAAGGACACTTTTTAGTGTAAACTGAAAATGATAGTTACAACTATCATTCGGTGATTTACACTGAAAAGTGTCCTTCAGCCTAAAAAACAAACTTCTTGTCCTTGAAACTAAAAATTTCTCTAGCTTTTTCCTTGAACCTAAAAACCTCTGCTATAAAATACTATTCATAAGTTTAAATAAAATTATAATAATGATTTATTTCCATTAAATTGTCCCTTTAAAGTTATAAAATATCGTTTCACTTTAAATTAAAAAGAGGATACGAATTATCTTATGTATAACTTGTAAATCCTATTCCTTTTTTCTTCTTTTCTCTATTTTTTCTTTATTTATCTTTTTTCCTTCTCCTTTACTTTCCTTTTCTTTTACTTATTTCCTTTTTTCAGCCCAACATTCTTCCTCTCTTCCTATACTTCCTAGATTTTCCTTTTCTCTACTCTCTTTTATTTCTTCTCGACCGACCCATGTGCACATGAGCACCGTGCACATGCACACCTCCATCGACACCTCCCCCTGGCCATAAACCATCACCCCTAGTCATTCACGTCGCCCTAATCCACCATGCCATCTAGTCACGCTAGAACCCCCTTACTCGAAACTCGAACCCCCACGCTTCCTGAATCGAAAACTACGATCACCATAATTGCCACGTCCGCCGCTATACCTAACCATCAGACTTCGGTCAGAGCTTTTCCCCTCCCTCATCTTCCAAATCCCCCTAGACTGCACCCTCGTATCCTACCCATCTTGTCACTGTACCCGGAAAATCGAACACGCCTAAAACCATCCCCCAAACCCAACTTCCTCCAAGACCCGTCGCCACACCACTCTATAGAGTGAACCACCATTTTTCTCGTGTTATTCCCTTCTCGAGCCTCCTTCTCGCCAAACCCCGACCATCCATGTTGTCCAACTCGTCATAATTTGACTAACGACCTAAAAACGATCATCTCTCATTATCCCGTCAACCCATAAACTACAAATCGTGAAAATGCCACTCAAAATCATTTCTTTCTATGTTGATTCCAAATATAACCATCAAAACACAATTTAAAATGTTCAAATTTCAGGAAATATTGGGTCACCTACAGTAGTTTTTACTCTCCGGGGTTATCACTTGATGATATTTTATGAAATTATTTTTAAAATGAAATATATTCCAACACAAACATAAATCCTTCAAACATCATGAACTAAAACCGCCTAGATGAAGAGATATGAATCTTTGAAGATTAAGCATGGTAGAAAAGAAGAACAGAGGCAAGAAAATATGTACAGGCACTTCAGAGATACCCATATACAGACATATATGCATTTATCTCTATGCGCATCATATCCACAAACTATTACTTCTATTCCATCTTTAAACATGATCATGTTATAAGAAAAGTTTAATTTTGGAAAGGAGTTTACTCATAGTTTTTTTCTTGAAGCAGAGCACTGTTTTTGTTTGATTTTTCCCTGTTGATCTTTTTTGTAGCTTGAGTTGTTTGATTACAGTGGCAGCTTGTTCATTTTTTTTTCTAGTTATCTTGTTTGAATGCAAAAGCATGAACAAGGAAGAACCTTTACATATCTTGTTTGAGTTGTTTACTTGATAAGATGTTCACCCTGAGAACAAAAGGCAGTGGTATACATATGTGTATGTGTGTGTGTAGGGAGTGAAAGTGTGTGGTGGAAGCTAGGCTGAGGTATTGTACAAGCTTTTGCACTTTTCTCCTTTTTTCATTTTTTTTGCTTATTCTTTGATTTGAAGTTTTAGGGCTGATTTGATTTCATATGAATTTGATTTGATCTTTCATGTGTTTTGACTTAATTTTGTTGTGACATTGATCTTGTGTTTTGTGTGCTTGGATTTAAAAGTTGTCCCCCTTTTGTTTACATACATATCTTCATACTTCTGCATTTTTCTATATATATTGCTTAGGTATATTTTTATAATATATATATATAATATATATATATGTATATCCACATTTATACCACTTTCCTATATTTTATTTTACATGGGATATATATACATACATACACATTTATATACTTCTATATGTACATACTTATATATATATATATATATATATATATATATATTTCAACATCATAAAGTTTGTATACATTTATCTATATATATATATATGTATATATATGTATGTATTTTTATTTATATGTATATTATCTTAATTTAAATGGTGGGATATATATACACATTTCTAAAATATTTATCATATTCAGGAGTTTAAAATCCAATATTTAATATAATTTTTAATCAATACATGGATTCAGGTATTTTTAACATCAGAAAATATATTCAATCAATTTTTCAATAAAAAAATCAGTAAATTGCTCAATTATCAGATGTCAAAAATCCGGGTCGTCGCATTTTCCCCCCTTTAGAACTTTTCGTCCTCGAAAAGGAACGAAGCGAGAATATTTAATTTCAATGTTTATTATTAATTAAGTCATTCCTTTAAACATTTTAACCCTTTACTCTTTTTATTCATAAAATTCTAAAACACTTTTAAAATTACATAATATTACCAAAATAGTTTTATAAAAATACTTTTCATAACTCAATGTCTAAACAAGTCTGTAACGATAGCGATTTTTCGTCGCCGAAAAACCGAACCGTTATGGTTTAAGAAGAAGAAAAAGATAGAAGAAAAAGAAAAAAGTAGAAGAAGACAGAAAAAAGATAGAAAATAGAACGGAACAGAAAAGAAAAAAACATAACAATATCAGAATCTCACAATCGCAGCGGAACAACATATAATAAATAAATAAATAATCTTTAAAACAAAGAACTGTACATTTTATACATTACATCATTATCAAAGTTTACAACAAAAATAGACAACAGAGTCAATAAATCAATGGACAGTTATATAAACTTGTCCTCATGCAGAATACACAACGGAATCATACATAGTATAATATCAAATACAAGTGGTACGTCTCGATATGCAGCTCGTCTCCTGAGCTCCATAGCACTCTAAAATCCAGAATAACCTGATAACCAAACTCTAGACTGCCCGTGTGGAAATTGGTGGGCACCCAGAGTTTAGAAAGGAAACAATAAACTCCGAGTCAGTCATGTGACTGGTGTGAGAACTTAAAACAGTTATTTATCTTTAAAACAAAGAATAGGATAAATTTTCAAAGTCAATTCGCAATGTGTTTTGAAAATGAAACTACCATAAGATCTCCCGCCACACACACAATGCAAACGCAGAATTGGAGGAGATTTCTCCTTATGATAGTCAAAGATGCTTGATACGCATTAAAAGGAAACATTTGATATTATTACTAATGCATAGTGTAGAAAATATTTCGAAAGTAGAATATAAATCTTAGCCAGCATAGTTACCATTATAGTATGCTTACTATAGCTACCATATTAAATGGCAAGTTCTACAACTAAAACCGTACAAGGCACGTATTGTTTTGTTTGGATTTCCAACAAATGGTCGGGCAAAGGAACTTCCCAAATAAAATAGAACGCCTCTGGAGAAACGTTCCTGGATCTAAAGTTACGGTTAGATCTCTGCTACACAAGGCCGGGTTACCTTTCAAACTAGGTAACAACTGACACGAATATGTCATCCCCCGGTCCTTTGGGACCTTAAACCGAGCGCTCGATAACCAACATCACACAGTAATAAATATAGTGTGTCCACAAAGTAAGTATCTGGGCTCCATACCATGATACCACTTACAATCCAGATAGGAAATGACATACCCTATGGAGGAGCGACCCCCAAATAACCTTGCTGCCACGATTCCTGTTTCGACCACAACCGGTCTGTGAGGCTTGACGAAGTCTTGTTCACAAAGCAATGCTTTATATAAAAGCTATGCTTTAATTCACAAATGCTCAACAACACTTATATGCCACATTACCAACTTGGGAATGTATCACTAGTAACCATCAACTACATAACCTCTGAGCTCGTACGTCTCAGAGAAGGGTGTTAAACTAAGAGAATAAATTCTCCGCCACCAACAGAAATATATTTGATAGAAACCAGCTTTACATCTCAAATTGTAATGTAAGACACACATCCATACAAGTACGTTCCGGTATCGAACGTAACCGAAGGCACTTCCAAAGAAGTCCTTGCAATCCAGGTATTCACAAACCCGATTAAATTTCCCATCACAAAGGAAATCTCCATACCGTAGCTAACGATGCGGAGACAATCGATAGGTCATCCTATCGTTTTCACAAATACCCGGTCTTCAACACCGGTCTTCAAATGCAATCCATAACGACGTATCACATATTCGAAATGGGTTATACGACCCAAAGGTCCTTTCCCGGCTAACCCGAATAGTGAGCGCTTATTTGAAAATAAGTCTGGCATCCAATTCAAGTAATTCACAACAAATACCTATTTAAAGGTAAATATTGATAGTCGGATATTTAACTATCAATAGGTATGCTCAACATCACCAGATTCCAAATAATTTCCCAAATTATTTACTTTCCAAATATCTTTATTAGATATATAATTTCCATACTTTAACCATTTGAAAACAATTTTTCAAATCACTTTTCAATCCTTTATCACTTCTGAAAACAAATTTCAATCATTTCCTTACTTGGAACTACTTTCATTTCAAAATGGTTCATTTAAACCAATTAAATAAATCCTTACCGATTTACTTTATATTTACGTTCCTAATCCGTAAATTTACTTCCATACTACAAAAATAAATCAACGTTTATTTTTAAACAAATTCCCCTTTTCCTTTATAAATTCCTTAGTGAATTTACATTCCAAAATATTTATTAATATACGATTTCAAATCGATTTCTAATATTCATTTTCAATTTATCTTTTTAAAAAGATAAATTCTCAAAAACGTTTCGTTTCATATTGGAAAAACATTTCCATGCTTATTCTAATAATAAGTATTTCACACATCCATTTATTTTCAACATTCGGAAAATATTTAATATACTTAAACCATAGTTAAGTATATATTCCATTCTTTAAGGAAATCATTCTCTTAACACATTTATTTGGCTCAAAAACGAATGTTGCGTAAAACATCGTTACGACGATCCAAAATCACTAGTATAGGAATTCAAAGTTTAAATAGATATATATATCCCAATACTATACAAAATATTTCCTTTCGAAAATCATTTACTATAACAATAGTGTTATAGTCCACCATTTCCTTTTGTTTCTCGAAAACGTCTATTTCAACAATGAATGTTGAAATCTATGTTTTCGATGTTTACACATTTTAAAACATCGTTAAAACGATTAACTTCACTTTAAAATATTCATTTTCCCAAACATATCCATTTTATTTGATAATATATTCCCTGTCCAAAAACATGAATATACTTCCTTAACCAATTTCAACTTTCAATTTATCAAATCCCATTGATTTCGAATTTATAAACAATGTCTATAAATTCTATTTCTATTTATAAACTTCGATTTATAAATCTTCTTTATTAATCCAATTCAATCTATATATCTCAAATATATACCAACAGTCCATATTATAAGTTGATTACTTATAATTCATTTATTTTCAAAATCGTTCTTTCAAAACTTCACAAATCATAAATCTTATAATTTTCAATGAAATCCATTTTATTCTTCATTTTAACACTTAATAAACTTGTTTTATAATTCCAATATTTTTAATTTATAAATATCCACTTTATAAATCTTTTATAAAAATTGTTTATAATAGGTCAAAAATTCCAATTTAAACCATTTCATAAATTTATTAACTATTTATTTCAAAAATCACTTTTCGCTTACATTTCATAAAAACCATACTTTTATAACATTAAAATCGTTTATTTATTTTTAACAATTCCAAATTTAATAAAACTTATACTTTCGAAAATCACTTTAAAATTCTTTTTTTAAAAATCAAAATCATTATTTTAAAATTTCAGAAATGGATCCGATGATGCAGCAGCACCAAATAGTCAATCACGACATTCAAATATCATATATCGATATGATAATCAACAAATAATCACAATATCTGTAAATAAATCAATACAGTTGAGGAATCCAGTTGGATCCCTCCAACCTATTTCCCTGCATCCAAAGATGTTAGCACAATACCAAATCCGCTTCAGTACGGAATTATCACGGTATATGGGATTTATAAAATATTATCCGCTTAATAGGCGGTGCAGTAGGGTCTCATCCGCTATAGAATGCGGGAAATCAACTCCAATATATACATATGCCAATATATATATATATATATATATATATATATATATTGTTATATATAGATATATCCTACTATATATACTATCACAATCAAACAACAATCAATAACTGCAATCATCATTCAACATACAATCAACAATTTTAAATCTAACTATTTAAAATATAAATCGAAACCGATTCGATTGAGTGGGAAGTTCTCACCTTGATTTTATTTCCGTTTTCAGCTTTTATTCCGAATAAAATTAAACGTGCGTTTAATTTTATCCAAAATTTTCGCTTGCTCCCATCAACTCCAATCCAATTCCATAGCGTAGTATTCGTCAATACGAACCCAACGCAACTGGTTTTGTGCGTTTTCGACCTTGTATGAAAAAGATATCGCGTTTAGAAGTTACACGAATTTTTAATATAAAAAATTACAACATAATTTTATATTTTTAAACCTAAACTAATCCTGGCCATTGGATCCTCTGGCAAGCATCAGGGCCGCACTCCCCATCTACTCACGCGCGTGAAACATTCCCAGGTTGCTCACGTTAAAATCGAACCCAAACTTGCCTCCAAACCCTAATAGCCGCTACCTCCACATCGACTTCCACCACGATCAGATTGCGCCATTTCGAAGCTCCACTCCAACCCAATGCTCGGCCCAATAGTCCCAGAGCTCGGCCTCCCCAGTGCGTGGGAAAACACGCTCGAACGCACGGTGCTCTCGGGCAGATTCTGGCCACCACACTCCGCTATAAACGATCTCAACCGTATGGATTGAAAGCTCTCTCCATGCTCTTCATCTTTGTAGTTGAGAGTTTCGTGAAATATTGCATGGATTGAGAGAGATTAATGGAAAGAGTTTTGAATTTTCCTGGCCATTAACTTAGTAAATGGCGGCTGAACACTTAGGCTAGGGTTTAAATTTCTTGTTGCAAATGTGAATAAGTGGTCTATTTATAGAAAATAAAACGAACACTATTCATTCCGGTTTTTCAAAACTCCGATTTACGCGCGGTGACCGACGTTTCTAGGGTTTACCCCGCGTTCCGGACACAATGGAATAGGTTCCGGAAGCTAATTCGATCATCTGTGCGAGATATGGCAATAAACGATCGATTTAAAATTAAATCTATTAAACGATTTTCTAGGCGTTTTAGCTTGCACCGGACAAACGGTAAATCCGATTGACACGAAATTTGAAACCTTACAATAATATCACATTACGGATCCGATGAAACTGGTTTCGTCGAAATCCGAGACTTTTGAAAAATGACTATTTTTACTCGCCAAATTAATATTAAAACAATTTCGATGCGTTTCGAGCTTCCACGATCAAACGACAACTCCGATTGCTACGAAAATTGGAATCCGGTAATAACAAACTATTATGATCCAATGGAACTGGTTTCGTCCAATTCTGAAACTGTTCAAAAATTGGCTATTGTACAATCGATAATTAAATATTAAAATATTCAATTTTCACAAATTAACTCTTAGTTCGATTTTAAAAGTTCTATAACATCACTATAACTCCAGTATGATTAAATAAAATTTTACAAATCATTTTCAATCATATTAAACTCAATTTTCAATTATTTCTGGAATTTCAATTATTAAATTATCGATTTAATTATCAAATTAAATCCAATACTCGAAAAATAAATTATTCGACTGTTTAATTTCACTTATTAATATTTAAATTCAATTAAATATTCAAATTTAAATTATCAAAAATTCTGGGTCGTTACAAAGTCCATCCTTGTTCTTACAGAAATTTAGTCATACGTTGATCAGGCGTAGGACTGAAAATCTATAAGTACTCAGTAAACTCGTTTTTAACACCTAGTGAAAATACTTGGAAAAACTTTTGTGAGAATCCTCTGGAAATCATCACCCCCTCCATGGGTCGCAGTTACCATGATGATTACGTCGTCATCCCGACGAAATCGATAGAAAACTGTAGGCATCTGCACCCCTCGATTTCACCATGGAACCGCCGCAGATCGCAGCTACACCCAGGGTTACATTGCTATCGCAGCAAAAACCATGTAACTGTAGGTATCAGCGCCTTCGAATTTCGCTGCCAATTGAAACTTCACCACAAAGATCGCAGATTACACCAGTCGAGTCCCAATGTAGCCTATTGGCACTCGCTGCCACACGACTTTCGCTATGGACCACATATATCGCAACCTACCGATGTTACATCGCTCTCCCAATGAAATCAAATGTAGATTTTAGGCAATCACTTCCCCTTGACTTACACTATAGAAACGCAGTAGATCACAGTTACACCAGAGTTGCAGTGCCATCACAGCATAACCCCAATGTATCTGTAGGCATAAGCACCCTCGAATTTCGCTACCCCAATCACAATCAACATGAACTAAAGTTTGGTCCGGACGTCCTTTGGGATCAAAATTTAGAACCCCCTTGGGGCTCAAGGCAGACCCACCCAGTGGATCTCCTACTATAAGTTTCAACTCTAAATGGGAGCGCCTTTTTTCCCCACAGCATTCTCAAACCATCTTATACCATACACATATAGTACCTTTCAAAACATACTCTTTGTATGTATCACATATAAATCACATTTACACAAAATCGATAATCCTCAAACTTGGCTCTCCAAATTTCCAAAATTGACTTTTCCCAAAATCAAAAGCTTTTCAAAATCAACAGGTTCCAAAAACCTCTTTTAGTTCCATTCCCATAAAATCATTCTTATATATATATGTATGTATGTATGTATGTATGTATGTATAAGATTACTCTTTCAACTTGAATAACTTTCAAAACCTTTCATACTTATATAAATTCCGCTTTATATTTCAAATATCTTTCAAAAAAGGGAGTTTGCAAATATAACTAGTATTTATTAATAGCAAATCAAATTTTCAAGTTCATTTTCCTTTACAAGGTTATTTGCCCCATTCTTACTCCTTATAAAGTAAGTTTCTAGTTATAGTGTTATCCAAATTTCATTTTTAATCGTCATATATTTCTCAAAATATATTTTTTATTTCAAAATAATTTTTGCCTCAATATCCGATTTGGTTCCGCTTAAAAATTATCCCAATTTCCATTCGGATTATAATTTTCAATTCAACCCAATTAGTATCAAATCCATGGTTTAAATATAAACAATTTCCATTCTGACCAGTTTGAATTTAGCAAATAGTTTGAATAGTTGTGAAATAGCTAAATAGTTAATATAAGATAGTTTGAGTATTAAAAAGAATGGTCTGCATAGTAAATAGCTTGGAAAATCAAAATAGTTTGAATATTTCAGAAAATAGATTTAAGACAGTTTATATTAAAACAATTTGTTTAAAAATAGTTTCAAAGCCAAACTGGTTCAATCTCCCAATATCCATCTCAAATGAATTCAATTTTCCATTTAAATCTCCACTTTCATTTAATTTGATTCAATTCCAATTCAATTGGAATTAAATTCAATCCTTATTCCAATTCAAAACAATTCCCATTTTGAATTTAAACTTATTCAACTTCGATTACCATTCCAATCAATTTAATTCGATTTCAATTCGAATTCCGATTTCATTTTCAAATAAATAAAAAGTGATTTTATATTAGATCGTAATTCTACAAAATATTCCACACATTGATAGAATACACACTAGTAGGTTCAACATTACATCCGTTTATCCATAATAAAAGCCTTACAAAAGTCATAAATCTAGATGCCTTCAACACAACCTAGGGATTTTAAAAAAGAATAGAGCCCTAACATTCTTTATAAGAACCTCCCTACGGACTTCCTTCCAATGGGCAAAGCCCCTACATGCAATTTTCAACCGGATGTCCCCACTTATAGCATTTCCAAAAAAAGGTTTCTACCCTTTCATCCTTCTGGATAACCTTCACACCTCCCTCAGGCCGTTCCACAACCTTATCTTTCTTCCGTCTCTTGGGACAATTCCTAGCGATGTGTCCCATCATCTTACAATGATAGCAAATAGTCGACTCATCGACTGGTCTTATGGGCTTACGTTTCCCTTTCCTTACTTTAGGGCAATGGTTCAGAAAGTGTCCTTTCTCATGACTCTTAAAGCAAAAGATTTCAGAACGAAACCGTTGGAATGTACCCTTCAATTCCTTCCTTGTTTTACTGTACTTAGCTGCGTAATGACCCTTATTGTAACATCTGTAGCATGTGACATTATCATAAGGCCCTGGTCCAACACTTTCCTTAACCTGTTTCTCATACTCCAATATTGCTTCTTCTCGTTCCTTACGTGCAGCTGTTCTTCGCTCCCTACGTCTTGCCTTCCATTCTTCACTTTTAGCCATCACTTACTCTTGGACTGGATTCTAGTGGGACTTCCTAACCTATAATTTAGACTTCGATTAGTCAAATTTCAGCTTTTATTCTTATTTTTCGAATATATATATATATATATATATATATATATATATTTCCAATCCATTAATGCGATAATCTATTGCATTTTTAATTTTTCCAAAATTCGAAATCCATTTTATTTCAAATCGACTTTGATAATATGTATATCCACACATATATACATATTTATTTCATTTACCCACCAAGTCATACTTCAAATTTTAAACCATTCTTGGTTTTTTCAATTCAAAACAATTTCCACTGAAATTTTCAAAGCAACTCTTGTTTTGAAAAAAGATTCCTATATTCAAAATATCCTAAATAATATCATTTATTATATCTTTTAACACTTTAAAATGATTCCAAATTTCTCTGGGTCTAGATTTAAAGTTTCACAGTTTAAATCTATTTCAATCTATAAATCATACACATAGATTTTTCTTCCTTAAAACATTTCACTCTTTTTTATTATCGTTTATTCTGTAATAAACATCCTCTATTAAGATACAGTAACCATTTTATGATAATAATATCATACCTAGAACCTAAACACACCATATATTTTATCATAATTTCTGGAAAAATAAATTCAGGGAAAGTTTATTTCAACCACTTTGAAAAACACTTCTACAAATTTTCAGGATTTTAATTCCTGGTTTAAATCCATTTCTAGCTTACTTACTTGTATAGTTCGTTCTTTCCCTTAATTTATATTTGGTTATACATGTTACCACTAAATTTTATAATTTTTCTTTATTTTAACAACAACAACCAATTACCTTTATATACTATAATAATTAGAAAAATTATTGCTTTTAATATCATAATATAAGCTTATATAAAAATAATTTTTGAAACTGTTTTTAAAATCATTATAAAAAAAATATAATAAGTATGCCCTCATATAATACCACACTCAACTCATTCTAGGGTACTATTGACCCTATCTCTTACGAGTAATCCCACGAGAGCCGAGGTTCTCGCTTAACCTTCTACTCTGATACCAAATGTGATGATCCGTAGGCTTTTCTACCATCCGGACAGCAGCCACTCTCCGCCGTAGCTCACATTGGTACCTCGAATTTGCTTTTACGGCCAGCCTCTCTACTGCAACCAACCACTCTGAAACATGTAGGAGGAAGAGTCATTCATTCGCTGCCTAACAAGAAGCGAGAAACCCCTATCATGTTGTGGTACTTCAAAATAGGGGTTTCTCGCTTCTTCTTAGATAGCGAACGGATGACTCTTCCTCCTACTTGTCCCGGAGTGGTTAATTGTAGTCGAGAGGCTGGCTGTAAAAGCAAATTCGAGGTGCCAGTTTAGGCTACGGTAGAGAGTGGCCGCTGTCCAGATGGTTGAAAAGCCTACGAATCTCTACATGTGGTATCAGAGCTGAAGGTTAAGCAAGAACCTTGGCTCTGGTGAGGATTACTCATCAGAGATAAGGTCCCCCTAAAATGAGTTGAGAGTATTATATAAAGGCATACTTGTTATTATCTTATATAATGATTTAAAAACGGCTTTAAAAATGAATTTTACAAGCTTATATTTTGATATATAAAGAAGTAGTTTTTCTAATTATATATTAAGGTAAATGGTTGTTAATTATCGAAATTAAATAAGATCATAAGAATTAAGTGGTAATATATATAACCAAATAGAAATTAAAAAAATGAACTATATAAATAAGTTAAGATAAAAATGGATGAATTTAAATCCACAAAAATTCAAAAGAATTCTCAAAGTACTGAAAAAAAAGTTACCCTGATTATATTTTCCAATAAATTATAATGGAATATATGGTGTGTTTGATTTCCAAATATGATAGTTACCATCAATTGGTTGTTATATCTTAATAAAAGGATGTTTATTTTAGAATGAACAATGATAAAACAGAGTGAAATGTGAAAAATTGAAATGGATTTAAATTGTGAAGTTTTAAATCTAGACCCGGAGAATTTTTGGAATTGTTTCAAAGTGTTAAAAGGTATAATAAGTAATATTATTCAGGATATTTTGAACGTAGGAATATTATTTTAAAAGAAGAATTGTTTGAAGATGAATTTGTTTTGGATAAAAACCAAGAATGGTTTAAAGTTGAAAGTATGACTTGTGTACAAATGGGATAAATATGTGTATGTGAATATATATGATGTCAAAGTTGATTGGGGAAAAATAACCGAGTGGTTAAGTTCTAAAAAACCCCTGAGAATGAGATGTAAAACCCAAAGAGAAATAATTTTTTAACTTATAAGCGGGAAGTGATATCTATAAAAATTTAAATTCGGAATGGAAATTTAAATCGAGTAAGCTTAAATGGATTAAACGAATAGGAATTTAACTTAGGGAAAGTTAAATAAGTTTTGAATGTACAACCTGAATTGGAAATTTCAAGATGGGATTAAGATTTAACTTAGGGAAGTTAAATGGATTAAATTGAAAAGAAAAGTATGGATTTGACAAGAAGTTATGTACGGATAATTTCAAATCGCTTTTGAAATAAAAATGGGTTTCAAATTCTGCAAATGTGTGATGGATGTTATTGACTGATTTTAGATGATTTGGATGTTTATTTACTTTGACATATCCTGCTAACATCCTGTTGTTATCAGTATACAAAACTGTAAATTGGATTACTTCGGTAAAGTTGAGAAGTGGAGTGAAATGATATATATCTATTCTTGATATTAAATAGAAGTAAAACTTTATCCTGAATTTATTTAAGTGATTTTGATTCTTGGACATGAAATTGAATTAGGGAAATGGAATCATTTTGAACTTAAGTTTGAAAAAATAAAATAAGCATGTCAACCCGAATTTTTTAAGAATTGGTTTCAAAGTTTGAAATTAAAATTGGGTAATAAACTCGATTCCGAAGATTAAATTGCTTAAAAAGATTTAAACCCTCATCTGAACATTGAAATAAGCTGAGTAAAGATATTTTAAATGAATATTAAAAATTTGGATTCAGAATCAAATTGTTCAAAGACTTGGGTTGTTAAATTAAAGGTTAAGGGTTAATTTGATTTAAGTGATTAAATCGACATTTTAAAAATCGAACCCGAATCGATATAAATCGAGATGGTTTAAAAACTGAAAATGGAATTGGAATTAATTCAAACTGGAATTGAATTGAATTATTTGGTATTGGAATCGAAGTTGAATAAGTTTAAATTCAAATGGAAGTTGTTTTGAATTTGTAATAGGAATCGAAATTAATTTAATTGAATTGGAATTGAATCAATTTAAATTGAAATGGAAATTGAAAACTTATTGAAATGGGAGATTGGGAACTGAACCAGTTTGGCTCTGAAACTATTTTCAAACAAATTATTTTAATATAAACTATCTTAAATCTCTTTTTTCCAAGCTATTTACTATACAAACCATTCTTTTTAGTACTCGAACTATCTTATAATAACTATTTAACTATTTAACTATTTCTCGACTATTTTATAACTATTTAACTATTCTACAACCACTTAACTATTTTAAACTATTTAAGTTATTTTCTAACTTAAAACTGATCAGAATGGAAATTGAAGCAATTGTAAAGGAAAGCGAAATCAGATATTGTAGTAAAAACGATTTTGAAATGGAAGAGTATATTTTGAAAAGTATACGATGGTTAAAATTGAAAGTTGAATAACACTATAACTGGAAACTTGCTTTATAGGAAGGAAAGTAATGTATAAATGACTTTGTAAAGGAAATCGAACTTGAATGTTGATTCGGCATAAATAAAGTTATATATATTTATTATATATGATAAACTTTCCTTATTGAACCTATAACCAGAGGAAAAGATCATTGAAAGATATTTGAAATATAAAGTGGAATTTACATAAGTGCGTAGCGATTCGAAAATTATTCTAGTTGAAAGGATAAACTTATATATAGAAGAATCATTTTATGAGAATGAACTGAAAGGGTTTTTGGAACTTGTGGATTTTGAAAGGCTTTTGGTTTTGGGAAAAATAAATTTTGGAAATTTGGGAAGCCAAGTTCGAGAATTATCGATTTTGAGATATCGATTTTGGATAAATGGAATTTTTATGTGATACATATAAAGAGTGTGATTTGAAAGAACTATATGTGTATGGTATAAAATGTTTTGAGAATACTGTAGAGAAAAAGGCGCTCCCATTTAGAGTTGAAACTTATAGTAGAAGATCCACTGGGTGGTTCTGCCTTAATCCCTAAGGGGGATTCTAAATTTTGATCCCAAAGGACATCCGGACCAAACTGTAGTTCCTGTGGATTGTAATTGGAGTAGTGAAAGTCGAGGGCGCTGATGCCTACAGATACATTGGGGTTATGCTATGACGACAATGTAACTCTGGTGTAACTGCAATCTACTGCGTTTCCATAGCGTAAGTCGAGGGGCGGTGATTGCCTAAAATCTATGTTTGATTTCGCTGGGAGGGAGATGTAACATTGGTAGATTGCGAATTATGTGGTCCATAGCAAAAGTCATGTGGCAGTGAGTGCCTACAGGCTACATTGGGACTCGACTGGTGTAGTCTGCAATCGATGTGGTGAAGTTTCATCTAGCAGCGAAATTTGAGGGCGCTGATGCCTACAGCTACACGGGTTTTGCTGCGATAGCAACGTAACCTTGGGTGTAGTTGCGATCTGTGGAGGTTCCATGGTGAAATTGAGGGGTGCGGATGCCTATAGTTTTCTACGGATTTCGCCGGGATGGCGACATAATCATCATGCTAACTGCGACCCATGGAAGGGGTGATGATTTCCAAAGCATTCTCGCAAAGGTTTTTCCAAGTATTTTCATTGGGTGTTGAAAATGCGTTTACCAAGCACTTGTAGATTCTCTGTCCTACGCCTGATCAACGTATGACCGAGTATCTGTGAGAACAAGGATGGACTTATTGAGACATCGAGTTATAAAAAGAATTTTTATAAAAGCTAGTTGATAATATTATGTAATTTTAAAAGTGTTTTAAAAAAATTGAATAAAAAGAGTAAGAAGTTAAAAGGTTTAAAGAAGGATTTAACTCTAATTAAGCATTAAGTTAAAATTCATGCTTCGTTCCTTTTCGAGGATGAAAAGTTCTAAAGGGGGGAGGAATGTGACGACCCGGATTTTTGACGTGTGTTAATTGGGTGATTAACTGATTTGTTATTGAAATACTAATATTAATTAGTTAAACAAATAAATTTTTGATAATTAAAATATCCGGACATATATAAATCGGTTTAAAAAATATATTAAATATTGGATTATATAAATCTCTAGATATGATAAATCTTATAGAAAATAAATAATATATATATAAACTCCACCAATTATATTAAGATAAGAAAATATCGATACAATATATATATATATATATATGAATATATACAAGTTTGTGAGGGTTAAAATATATATAAAAGTATACAAGTATGTAGGTATACCCATAGAAAGAAAATATATATATAGGAAATAAAGTGGGAAAATATATACATGTGCATGGGCCATATGGGGTAATGGGTTTGCAAATTTATATAAATAAAGTAAAATATATATATGTGTGTGTGTGTGTAGGAAGGCACAAATGTAAATATGATGAAATAAATAATACATCTATGTATTCATAAGTTAAGAAGCATAGAGCATATTTAAATATGGGAATGTATAAGTATATATATGATAACAAATACAAATGCATTTGGTAAAAAAAATACATAAGAAATGTATGTATGTATGTATGTATGTATGTATGTATGTATGTATGTATGTATGTATGTATGTATGTATGTATGTATGTATGTATGTATGTATGTATGTATGAACACAAGGAGACAACATCATGGCAAATGGCATTTCAAGCACACAAAACCTTAAATCAATGTCAAAAACCAATCTAGTCAAACACATAAAATGGCAAATCGGCCTCAAAAATAAGATCAAATCAGCATTTATATTTAAATCAGGTCACATTTGTTAAATAAAAAAAAGTATATATCCATATATAAAATGAAAACAAAACGTAGCTTGCTGTGTATAAAACAATGCAGCCTGCTTTTTCTCTATATATACCTTTACCTTGTCCAATTTTTATTCATTTGAACCCAAACTAAAATAAACATTTCTACCATTTCAAACTTAAAGAAATCAAAACTAAACAACTCAACAAAAAAAAAAGATCAACAAGTCCAAGCTAGCAGAAGCTTTTCAAAGGGCTATTTTTCTGTTCAAAACATAACTGAGTAAACACATTCCTTTCATATATGGAATATGTTATATATATATATACACACACATACATACATACACTGAATTGGTACATAAAAGTTGTGGATAGATATGCCTGGAAATAAGGTGTATATATACACATATATAGGCGTATTCCTGTGTTAGAGTCAGAGGAAACCCAAGCCTATAAATTCTTTTCTGCTCTGTAGGTTGAAAGGAAATATATATCCAACTTCAAAAATTCCTACCATGAAAACTGTTTAGATTCTGGTTATGATATTAAAAGGAAAAACATTTGCGTTTGTCTATACTTCCAAAAATTGTTTTATAAATTATTATCAAGTATAAAAGAATAAAAATACAATTTACAATGAGTTAACCAAAATTTGGGGAAAATCGAGTATCGCAATTTATGTTTATACTTACGTAAATTTGATCGCAATTGGAAATAAAGATGTTTAAAGAAGGTCTGGTGATTTTTAAGTGTGTATTGGATGTGATGTAGAGAGTTGAACGGAATATTATTTTTTGATGAATTGGGATGGCCACGGCAACGCAGGGCTTTCCAATTGGTTGAGGACGTGGATGGAGTGACGGCGGAGGTAGGAAAAATGGAGCAACAATTTTCCTTGACGTGTGGCGTCGAGAGAAGGGTATTATAGGGTTTTGGGGCCGGTTGGGAAAGGGATCCGTTTCTAGTGAACCGCAGTGGCGTGTGCAACTGGAAGGATGCGGTATGGGAGGAAAAGGTGGAGGAAAGTGTGGCGAGTCTAGTGGTGAAGTTTGGGAGACTCTGGTGGTCGTAGGTGGCTAGACGAGGTGGAAATGTGGGGCGTGTACATTTTTGGGTTTGGCTTCGAGTACCAGTTCTCCATTTAGGGGTTGGCATGGGAAGTGTTGTGGCCAACGGTATTTTGATGGTTGGAGGAGATTTCGAGAAGGGGCCGAAGGTGGATGGTGGGTCTTCACCGTAGGGTGCACGAGCATGTTCTTCGCGCACGGTTTCACGTTTTCGGCCCAAAAATGAAAAGCACTGGAAAAAAAGAGGAGAAGAAGAGAAACAGGCCAGGCTTGGGCCAGAATAGAAAGAAAGAGAAACTAAAGGAACATAAGAAAGAAAAGCAAATTAAAAAAAGGAAAAAAAAAGATAAGGAAAAGTAAAGTAAAAGAATGAAACAGTAAAGTTAAAAGATGAAAGAGTAAGGTAAAAGAATGAAAGAGATAAAAGTAAAAGAATGAAAGAGATAAAAGAAAAGGAAATAAAGAAATAAAAGAAAAGAAATAAAGAAAGAATAAGGATAAGAGAATAAAAGAGAAGGAAAGAAGAGAAGAACTGAAATTTTACATATACATTTATAAGCAAATTTTATATTTTGTTCTTTAACCAAAAAGGCTATTGAAATTTTGAATCTGTGTTGTTAAGAGTATTTATAAATTACTGGGTAACTAATTATTCTATTACCGTTTGACTTAAACCTATGAGAAACTAATGTTATTTTATAATTTTAGTTGATAAATTTAATTTAATATGTAATTTAAGTGATAAAAGAATAAATGGAATCGGCGTAGACAAGTAAATTGTAGATTAAATGATGAATACGGTTATTGAAAATAAACATCTGTAATAAACCGCCATATTTGAATATTGTCACCCTAAATAATAAGTTTGTTTATTTTAGACAATTTACCCTTTAAAATTCATTACTTAGATTCGAAGGGATCGGGATCGGATATCAGCGTATCCGAAACCACTTCGATTCAATAAGCACGACAAATCTTTTACGGGTTTGATTTTAGGATCCAATAGGCTGGAATTGAATAAATTAACTAAACTGGATTATTATAAAAAGGTGTAGTTGTATCCAGACATTATTCAATATCGACGGATTTTCTGTAAAAGTATTTTTTTTTTAATTTGATAAAAACTTGTTAGTTATACGAGTTACCTTGATTTCTAATGTAGTCTTATAACTTAAGTATTTCAAGATAAATGGGTTTACTCACACTGGTTTCCAGCCTGACTCGGGTGTTACTTTATTGTAATGCTCGGGTCAGACCAAGTACTACAGATTTTCAGGTTAGGACAATCTGAAGCTAAGGAGACAAGCTGGATGGCAAAGACATATTGATTATATTCCGCTATGTAGTATATTGTATAGACAGTATTCAGCGACAAGTTATTATAATTGTTCCAAATTGGTGGACTCTGAAATCTTGTATGTATATTAATAGTTACAGCTTTTCTTTGTACAAAATGCTGCTATTTGTATATTATATTTTTTTCCGCTGTGATTGTGAGATTCTGTGTTGTTGTTTCTTTTTCTTATTCTACTTCATTTTCTTCTTAACCCTAGTAGTCTGGGATCTTCGTCATTCGGTTGCTCGGCACTCTATACAGTGGACGTATTAGTGTCGATTTTCGAGGTCGAAAATCCTCCAGGCTGTCACGTATAACGACCCGAAAGCTTTTCGACCCCGAAAATCGACACTAATACGTCCACTGTATAGAGTGCGGAGTAATCGAGAGCCGAAAATCCCAGCCTATTAGGGTTAAAAAGAAAACAAGATAGAAAAGAAACAGAAAATAACAGCACAGAATCTCACAATCGCAGCGGAACTAAATATAATATGAAATAACAGCATTTTTATACAAAGAAAAACTGTAATTGTTAAAATACATATAAGATATCAGAGTACAACCATCAACAAATACATCTGGACAGTTATAATAACTTGTCCCTAAATACTGACAACACAATCTATAATACACAGTGGAAAATAATCAATACGTCTCTGCGATCCAGCTCGTCTCCTGAGCTCTAGAACGTCCTAACCTGAGAATCTATAATACTAGGTCTGACCAAAGCATTGCAATAAAGTAACACCCGAGTCAGGCTGGAAACTAGTGTGGGTAAACCCATTTAATATGAAATACTAAAGTTATAATACCTCTTTGAAAAACCCAGGGTAACTCGTACAATACGAGAAGCTTTATATGATTATAACCTACACATTTTACAAAAATCCCTTGATATTTTAAATAATATCCAAGTGTGGTTGCCTATTTAAAATAGTCACTTTACTTAATTTGTTCAATACCAGGCTATTAGACTCCAAAATCAAATCCGTAAAGGTTGAAAGTAATTTCCAAATCAAGGTGGTTCCGGATAACGCTAATTTCTGATCCTGGTCTCTCCGGATTCAAGAAATAAATTTTACAGGTTAAATTGTTTGAAATAAACAATTTATTATTTAAGGTGACCATATTCAAGTATGGGAATTTATCACAGATCTTTACTTCAGATAAAACATATTATTATTTTAAAATTTTAAGATAAAATCCAAAAGAATTGAGCCAAGATATAGGTTGTTAACTAGTTTCACGATCAGTAGCCAATATTAAACAATTTGCTAATCAGGATTTCCTTAATTTAATTAACCGAACCAATTTATATTTTTATCCAAATAAACTTCAAATTAAAGAAATTATAAGACAATTCATTTTTTTTAGCTAATCGAAATTAGAGTTATCGAAATTAAAACTCTATTTATTTAACCTTTTATAAGTTTTTAAGTCAAATAATATAATTAATTTATTTCCATTTTTAGTTATCATTTGAATTTTAAATTACAGATTTAAAAATATAAATAGATTTTTAGTTAAGAAGAAAATATCAAATAAGTGTATATTTACAAATGCTACTTCTTTTCTTCCCATTTACTTTCCCTTTTCTTCTTTTATTCTTTAATTTTGTCCATCACTTACTCTTGGACTGGGTTCTAGTTGGACTTCCTAATCTATAATTTAGACTCTGATTAGTCGGATTTTTAGCTTTTATTTTCCAAATATATATATATATATATATATGTGTGTGTGTATGTATGTGTGTATATGTATATATATGTATGTATGTATGTATTCCAATCCATTAATGCGATAATCTAGTTCATTTTAATTTTTTCCAAAACTTGAAATCCGTTTTATTTCAAATCAAATTTTGATATTATGTATATCCACATATATCCATATTTATTTCATTTGTATACCAAGCCACACTTTTAAATTATAAACCATTCTAGGTTTTCAATTTAAAACAATTTCCTTTGAAATTTTAGAAACAACTCTTGTTTAAAATAAGATTTGTAACGACCCAGAATTTTTATTAATTAAAATTTGAATATTTAATTAATTTTAAATATTAATAAGTGAATTTATAAAACAAATAAATTTTTATTTGAATTATTGAATTTAATTGGATTTTTAAATCGATAATTTAATACGTTAAATTATGGAAATAATTGAAAATATAGTTAAATATGATTGAAAATGATTTGTAAAATTTTATTTTATCATATGGAAGTTATAATGATATTTTAGAACTTTTAAAATCGAATTAAAAATTAATTTGTGAAAATTGAATATTTTAATATTTAAATCGACTAGTGAAAATAGTCAATTTTTGAACAGTCTCAGAATTGAACGAAACCAGTTCCATTGGATCCGTAATAGTTAGTTATTATCGGATTTTAATTTTCGTGTCAATCGGAGTTATCGTTTGATCGTGGCAGCTCGAAACGCATCGATTTATTCTTAATTTTTATTTAGCGAGTGAAAATAGCCATTTTTCAAAAAAGTCTCGGATTTTGACGAAACTAGTTTCATCGGATCTGTAATGTGATATTATTGTAAGGTTTCAAATTTCAAGTCAATTGGATTTACCGTTTGTCCGGTACAAATTAAAACGCCTAGAAATCGGTTTAAATCGGTTTAATTTAAATTGAGCATTTATAGCCATAACTCGCACATACTTTCGAATTAGCTTCCGAAACCTGTTCCATTGTGTCCGGAACGCGGGGTAAACCCTAGAAACACTGGTTACGGTGCGTAAATCGGAGTTCGGAATTTCCGGATGAATAGTGTTTGATTTTCTTCTATAAATAGACCCACAACCCTCACAAACAAAAAAAACAAAAACAAAATAGAAACCCTAGCCGCCAGTTATGGGTCAATGGCCGAAAATCACCCTCGCTTTTCTTCAATTATCTCTCCATCCACTCAACGATTCGAGAATCTTTCAACTAGAAGATTGAAGAGCATGCCAAGATCCATCTATCCAACGGTCATGATCGTGTTTGGAGCTTCGGATTGGCGGCAAATTGGGCTCAAAGGCCTGGAGTTCGGCCTCGAACTGCATGATACAGGGATGGCCGAGTTCATCTTGCTTGGGGCCGAGTGTAGCTTGTGCGAAGGGCTTCAAGATGGCGGTGGTGTGATGGAGTTTAGTCGAGTGTGGTGGTCGAAGATTGAAACCCTAATATATGCTAATGGGTTGGGAGTGCGGCCTGTAGGGGACGTTTGCGTTGTGAGGGAGAGGGAGATGAAGTGCACGGCTATGATTGCAAGAGCATGGATCTGACGGCCTGTATATGTGTGGGTTTGAAATTGTTAACATATGTTGTAAATTATATAGTTAAATCGTGTACAAACTTCGTAAAATCATAACTTTTTCATACGAGGTCGAAAACGCGCGAAACCAGTTGCGTTGGAATCGTATGGACGAGCACTACGCGATGGAGTTGGTTTGGAGTCGTTTGGAGTTAGTGAGAATTTTGGGTAAAATTAAACGTCCGTTTAATTTTATTCGAAATAAATCGCTAAAACGGAATTTAAAATCAAGGTGAGAACTTCTCACTCAATCGAATCAGTTTCGATTTTATTTTAAATAGTTAGATTTAAAATATTTGAATGCATGTTTGAATGATGATTGTTATGTATTGATTGTTAAAATAGACATTATACGCCGTTAGTAAGCGGAGGTTATTTTCATAAACAGTGAAATTGGTATTATATATATAATAGCAATATATATATATTGGCATATGTATATATTGGAGTTATTGATTTCCCGCATTTTTTGTTTAGCGGATGAGACCCTATTACGCCGTCTATTAAGCGGATAATATTTAATAAAAACATATACCGCGATAATTTCGTACTGGAGCGAAATTGGTATTGTGCTAATGTTTTTGGATGCAGGAAAACAGGTTGGAGGGATCCAACTGGATTCCTCAACAGTATTTATTTGATTTCAGATATTTTGATATTTGATGGATTATCATATCGATATATGATATCGTTGTTGTCGTGATTGACTATTTGGTGTGTAGCATCATTGGACCAAATTTGGAATTTTAAAATGATTTCAAAGTGATTTTTTGAAAGTATAAGTTATAAAATATTTTTGGAATTGATCCATTTTAAATAAATAAACGTATAATTTTTAAAGTTATAAAAATTATGATTTTTGGAGAAATATAGTTAAAAACTGATTTTTGAGAATGTGATGCTAATGATTTTATAAAATAATTTAATCGGTATTTTTGAATTTATTGTGAAAAGTTTAAATATAGGATTTATAAAATTTGATTATTTTATAAATCAAAATGATGAAATTATAAAGGAGTTTAAAGACGTTTTTAAAATATTAATATGAATTGATTTATATTAAGAGATTTATAAATAGATATTTATGAATTGAAATATTGACATTATAAAACGAGTTTTTATAAGTGTTTGAATGAAGTGAAAATGAATTTCATTAAAGAATGAAATTTATAGAATTATAAACGGTGAAGTTATAAATGAAATTTATAAAAGTAAGAATTATAAATTTGTGAAGTTATTTGAAGAATAGATTTGGTTAAATAAATGAATCTTATAAGTTATAAGATTTATGGGTTGGAAAGTCTTTAGAGGAACGATTTTGTAAAATAATCGTTTTATAAGTATTTAACTTATAATATGAACTTTTAGTTTATAATTGAGTTATAAACTGGAATAGGTTAATAAAAGAATTTATAAAAAGGAAGTTTTTATAAATAAATAGAAATGGAATTTATAAACGTTGTTTTATAAATTCGCAAATGACTTATTTTGATAAGTAAATTGTTGAAACCTATTAATGGAGTTATATTCACGTTTTTGAATAGTGAATAATTCTTTTAAATAAAATGTATAAAAGGATGAAATGTGTTAACGTAGTATATTCACGTTTTTGAATAGTGAATAAGATGTTAAAGAAAATTGTTTTGAATGTGATATTTGAAATAGAATTAAAACGATCTAACGAAGTTTTAATTGTGTTGAGATTCGAAACCATAGATTTCAACATTTATTGTTGAAATAGACGTTTTCGAGAAATAAAAGGAAATAGTAGACTATAACACTGTTGTTATAGTAAATGATTTCCGAAAGGAAATGTTTTGCATAGTATTGGGATTTATATATCTATTTAATTTCGAATCCCTATACTAGTGATTTTTGAGTCGTCGTAACGATGTTTTACACAACATTCGTTTTGGCCCAAATAAATATGTTTAAGAGAATGATTTCCTTAAAGAATGAAATATATACTTAATTTCGATTGAAGTATATTGAATATTTTTCAAGTGTTGAAAATAAATAAAAATTGTGAATTGCTTATGAATAAATAAGTATGGAAATGTTTTCCAATATAAAGTGAATATTTTGAGAATTTATCTTTTTGAAGATAAATTGAAAAGAAATATTGAAATCGAATATTCATAGATATTTTGGATTGTAAATTCACTAAGGAATTTATAAAAGAAAGTGGAATTGGTTTAAAAATAAATATTGATTTATTTTTGAAGTGTGAAAACTATATATCTTGTAAAGATATTTTGGAAAATAAATAATTTGGAAAATTATTTGGAATCTGGTGATGTGTGCATATCCAGTGATAGTTCAATAACCGACTATCAATATTTCCTTTTGAATGGGTAATTGATGTGATTTGTTTGAATGTGAATGCTACACTTATTTTTGAATAAGCGCTCACTATTCGGGTTAACCGGGAAAGGACCATGGGGTCGTATAACCCATTCCGAATATGTGATAGGTCGTTATAATTGCATTGAAGATCGGTGTTGAAGACCCGGTATTTGCGAGAGTGATAGGATGACCTGTCGATTTACTCTGCACCGAGTTGCTCCGGTATAGAGTTCTCCATATGTGATGGTGAATCCGATCAGGATTGTGAATATCCGGATTGCAAGGACTTCTTTGTAAGTGCCTTCGGTTTTGTTCGAGCCCGGAACAGACTTGTATGGATTGTATGTCTGACATTACAAATTGAGATATAAAGACGATTTCATTCAAATATATTTCTGTTGGTGGCGAAGAATTTATTCTTTTAGCTTAACACCCTTCTCTGAGACGTACGAGCTCAGAGGTTATGTAGTTGAATGTTATCGGTGATATATTCCCAATTTGGTAATGTGACATGCTGAGTGTTGCTGTAAATGATCATTGTGTTGATTATTTGTGATAGGATCATTTATTTGATCGTCTATCTTGGTGATCATTTGTTGATCATTTGTTGACCCAAAGCATGGCTTTTGTATAAAGTATGTTTTTGTGGACGTGACTTCGTCGAGCCTCACACCCCGGAAATGGTCAAAACAGGAAAGATGCGGCAAGGTTATGAGGGGTAGCTCCCTTTAGGGTATGTACATTTCCTTCTGGATAGAGGTGGTATCATGGTATGGAGCCCAGATATTTAACCTATGTGGTTACTACGAATTTATTACTTTGTGGTTGTTGGTTATCGGGATCCCGTGAGAAAGGTCGTTTACGATCGGGGAATGGCGTGCTCGTGTCAGTAGTTACCCAGTTAGGGGTAACCCGGCCTTGTGTTGGCAGAGTTCCGGTTTGGTTCTCGGGGATGTCTTTCCAGAGGCATTCTCATGTGGCAATGGGAAGTTCCTTGGCCTGACCATTTGTTGGAAATCCAAAGAAACAATACGAGACTTGTACGGTTTTAGTTGTATAACCTGCTATGCAATGTGGCGGTAACCTGCTATTGAACATAGTTAGCTATAGTAGGCATAGTTCGGAATGTCTATGTTGGCTAAGATTTATATTCTACTTTCGAAATAAATTTTTTCTACACTATGCACTAATAATAATATGAAATGTTCTTTTAAATGCGTATCAAGCATCTTTGACTATCATAAGGAGAAATCTCCTCCGATTCTGCGTTTGCATTGTGTGTGTGTGCGGGAGGCCTTATGGTAGTCTCATCTTTAAAAGCATTGCGAATTGACTTTAAGAATATTCCTCTATTTTGTTTTTAAAGATAAATAAACTGTTTTGAGTTCTCACACCAGTCACATGACTGACTCGGAGTTTATTGTTTTCCTTCCTAAACTCTGGGTGCCCACCAATTTTCACACGGGCAGTCAAGAGTTAAGGTTTATCAGGATATTCTGGATATTCAGGAATTGCTGGAGGCAAGCTGGATGACATGGCGTATTACTAGTTTATATAGTATTTCTTTTTCCGCTGCACTGTTTGTTGTATATTGTTGTACACTCTGATGATATGATGTAATGAAATGTAATGTATAAAATGTAATAACTGATATAGTTCTTTGTTTAAAGATTATTCATTTATTTATTATATGTTGTTCCGCTGCGAATTGTGAGATTCCGATGTTGTTCTGTTGTTTTCTGTTCCGTTCTATTTTCTCTATATTCTATTTCTCTTTTCGTTCTATTTTAAAATTTTGTTCTATTCTCTATTTTCTTTCTCTTCTCTTTTCTTTCTATTTTAAAAATTTTCTATGTTCTTTCCTCTCTTCTTCTGCCTTTTTCTTTTCCTAAATTTTTCTTAAACCCCTAAGGGTTCGTATTTTCGTTCATCTTGAATTAATCAATGGAGATTAGTGTCAATTCAAGGAGTACGGATTTACGGGTCTTTACAGTTGGTATCAGAGCATATGGTTAAGCGACAACCATGGTTCTGTTGGGTATTATTCATTAGAGATAGAGTCAGCAGTACTCTAGAATGAGTTTGAGTGTAATAATAGATACGAGTGCGTATTTGTTAGTGAATATATAAAATTGTTTTATATTGTGATGATTGGTTTGTTGAGTGGTATATAGATTCTGGTTAATACGAGTAATTAACGTTGTTGATAGGGATCTCTAAACACTTGTACAGAACAATTCGACACAGTATTGTTTAAATTGGGTAAATGAAATAATTTTACCTTGATTATATTTTATATATAAAGAAAATAATTTTTCAAAATTATTAAAGTGTATATAAGTTGATTGTTTAGTTGTTTGAATAATCTAAATAAAAGAATAATTGTATAAGTAAAAAGAATTATAAGAATTGAAATTATAATTAATGTGATTTACAATTGTGAAATAAAACTTATATATGTAAGAAGTGAAACTAATGAATATATTAATAAAAATGAGTTGAAATAAAAACAAATTTAAAGTTGAATGGAATATAACTTAAGTGTTGTTGAATGAAATTGATATTAGTATCAAAGTAAAATAATAAAGTTAAGTGATAAATATGAACTTGAGTTATATGAAATGAAATTCAACTTTGAAATTGAATTGAATGAATGGATTGAATGTTAATCAATTGAATGTGAATTAAGTTGATATGAAATAATGAATATAAGTGTTAATTCATTTAAAATATAATGTTATTAGAAGTTGAATAAAAATCAATTAATTAAACCAATTGTAAGCAAAGGAATTTGGTTGTAATTAATATACATTGATTGTTATATGATTGTTAGTTAATTGTATATAATTCATTAAGTGTTAATGAAATTGATTTAATAAAATTGGAAGCTAAAGTAATTGAAATTCAATTGGAAGTTAAGTGAAACTTAAATAGAATTGAATTTGATTTGGAAGTGAACCAACTTGAATATGAATTCGTGAATGTAAACTAAGTGAAAAAGAATGTTAGTAAAAACGTCCACTATCAATAAATCAAATGTGATTAAATTGAAAACCTAATTCATTGAATATTAATGAGAATATAAATGAATATTGATTTGGTTATGGATGATAGTTGGTTGATGTTTGCTTTTATTGCATATGCTATGTTGACATATATAGTTGTTATGGAGCTATATGTTGTATATTGATACTATTGTCATATATGCATGTTCTCATGTTGTTTGTTGAGTGATTAGTAGGTGCGGATCGCGTTTGCTTCGCATTTGGAGCTCGCTTTCGCGCTATATTAGCCGTATATGCTTGCTAATAAAAATATAAGGTACATATCTCGGATTACATACCGTACTTTTATACTTTTTTTCCCTGCGGGATGCCTCATTACTTGATGAGATGTATATTTGTGATATATATACTATCATTTTTTTTTCGGATCGAGCCGCGCAAAGGAGACTATGGCGAATTTTTCCGGAAATTTAAGGCGTTAGAAAATTTTGAGAAAATTTGGAAAATTTTGAAAACTTTAAACTTTGATTTGAAGTTGAAAGTTAAACAATAGTAATTGTTTTTGAAAAGATAACTAAGTATGATTTGAAAACTTAGCAAAGTATTGTAAAGAAGTTTAAATTTGTTTTGGGAAAGTTAATAAATTCTGTAACTTTTCTTACTTGGTAATTTCGAGGACGAAATTCTTTTAAGGGGGTAAGATTGTAACGACCCAGAATTTTTATTAATTAAAATTTGAATATTTAATTAATTTTAAATATTAATAAGTGAATTTATAAAACAAATAAATTTTTATTTGAATTATTGAATTTAATTGGATTTTTAAATCGATAATTTAATACGTTAAATTATGGAAATAATTGAAAATATAGTTAAATATGATTGAAAATGATTTGTAAAATTTTATTTTATCATATGGAAGTTAGAATGATATTTTAGAACTTTTAAAATCGAATTAAAAGTTAATTTGTGAAAATTGAATATTTTAATATTTAAATCGACTAGTGAAAATAGTCAATTTTTGAACAGTCTCAGAATTGAACGAAACCTGTTCCATTGGATCCGTAATAGTTAGTTATTACCGGATTTCAATTTTCGTGTCAATCGGAGTTATCGTTTGATCGTGGCAGCTCGAAACGCATCGATTTATTCTTAATTTTTATTTAGCGAGTGAAAATAGCCATTTTTCAAAAAAGTCTCGGATTTTGACGAAACCAGTTTCATCGTATCCGTAATGTGATATTATTGTAAGGTTTCAAATTTCAAGTCAATTGGATTTATCGTTTGTCCGGTACAAATTAAAACGCCTAGAAATCGGTTTAAATCGGTTTAATTTAAATTGAGCGTTTATAGCCATAACTCGCACATACTTCCGAATTAGCTTCCGAAACCTGTTCCATTGTGTCCGAAACGCGGGGTAAACCCTAGAAACGCTGGTTACGGCGCGTAAATCGGAGTTCGGAATTTTCGGATGAATAGTGTTTGATTTTCTTCTATAAATAGACCCACAACCCTCACAAATAAAAAATAAAAAAAAAACAAAATAGAAACCCTAGCCGCCAGTTATGGGTCAATGGCCGAAAATCACCCTCGCTTTTCTTCAATTATCTCTCCATCCACTCAACGATTCGAGAATCTTTCAACTAGAAGATTGAAGAGCATGCCAAGATCCATCTATCCAACGGTCATGATCGTGTTTGGAGCTTCGGATTGGCGGCAAATTGGGCTCAAAGGCCTGGAGTTCGGCCTCGAACTGCGTGCTACAGGGATGGCCGAGTTCAACTTGCTTGGGGCCGAGTGTAGCTTGTGCGAAGGGCTTCAAGATGGCGGTGGTGTGATGGAGTTTAGTCGAGTGTGGTGGTCGAAGATTGAAACCCTAATATATGCTAATGGGTTGGGAGTGCGGCCTGTAGGGGACATTTGCGTTGTGAGGGAGAGGGAGATGAAGTGCACGGCTATGATTGCAAGAGCATGGATCTGACGGCCTGTATATGTGTGGGTTTGAAATTGTTAACATATGTTGTAAATTATATAGTTAAATCGTGTACAAACTTCGTAAAATCATAACTTTTTCATACGAGGTCAAAAACGCGCGAAACCAGTTGCGTTGGAATCGTATGGACGAGCACTACGCGATGGAGTTGGTTTGGAGTCGTTTGGAGTTAGTGAGAATTTTGGGTAAAATTAAACGTCCGTTTAATTTTATTCGAAATAAATCGCTAAAACGGAATTTAAAATCAAGGTGAGAACTTCTCACTCAATCGAATCAGTTTCGATTTTATTTTAAATAGTTAGATTTAAAATATTTGTGTGCATGTTTGAATGATGATTGTTATGTATTGATTGTTAAAATAGACATTATACGCCGTTAGTAAGCGGAGGTTATTTTCATAAACAGTGAAATTGGTATTATATATATAATAGCAATATATATTTATTGGCATATGTATATATTGGAGTTATTGATTTCCCGCATTTTTTGTTTAGCGGATGAGACCCTATTACGCCGTCTATTAAGCGGATAATATTTAATAAAAACATATACCGCGATAATTTCGTACTGGAGCGAAATTGGTATTGTGCTAATGTTTTTGGATGCAGGAAAACAGGTTGGAGGGATCCAACTGGATTCCTCAACAGTATTTATTTGATTTCAGATATTTTGATATTTGATGGATTATCATATCGATATATGATATCGTTGTTGTCGTGATTGACTATTTGGTGTGTAGCATCATTGGACCAAATTTGGAATTTTAAAATGATTTCAAAGTGATTTTTTGAAAGTATAAGTTATAAAATATTTTTGGAATTGATCCATTTTAAATAAATAAACGTATAATTTTTAAAGTTATAAAAATTATGATTTTTGGAGAAATATAGTTAAAAACTGATTTTTGAGAATGTGATGCTAATGATTTTATAAAATAATTTAATCGGTATTTTTGAATTTATTGTGAAAAGTTTAAATATAGGATTTATAAAATTTGATTATTTTATAAATCAAAATGATGAAATTATAAAGGAGTTTAAAGACGTTTTTAAAATATTAATATGAATTGATTTATATTAAGAGATTTATAAATAGATATTTATGAATTGAAATATTGACATTATAAAACGAGTTTTTATAAGTGTTTGAATGAAGTGAAAATGAATTTCATTAAAGAATGAAATTTATAGAATTATAAACGGTGAAGTTATAAATGAAATTTATAAAAGTAAGAATTATAAATTTGTGAAGTTATTTGAAGAATAGATTTGGTTAAATAAATGAATCTTATAAGTTATAAGATTTATGGGTTGGAAAGTCTTTAGAGGAACGATTTTGTAAAATAATCGTTTTATAAGTATTTAACTTATAATATGAACTTTTAGTTTATAATTGAGTTATAAACTGGAATAGGTTAATAAAAGAATTTATAAAAAGGAAGTTTTTATAAATAAATAGAAATGGAATTTATAAACGTTGTTTTATAAATTCGCAAATGACTTATTTTGATAAGTAAATTGTTGAAACCTATTAATGGAGTTATATTCACGTTTTTGAATAGTGAATAATTCTTTTAAATAAAATGTATAAAAGGATGAAATGTGTTAACGTAGTATATTCACGTTTTTGAATAGTGAATAAGATGTTAAAGAAAATTGTTTTGAATGTGATATTTGAAATAGAATTAAAACGATCTAACGAAGTTTTAATTGTGTTGAGATTCGAAACCATAGATTTCAACATTTATTGTTGAAATAGACGTTTTCGAGAAATAAAAGGAAATAGTAGACTATAACACTGTTGTTATAGTAAATGATTTCCGAAAGGAAATGTTTTGCATAGTATTGGGATTTATATATCTATTTAATTTCGAATCCCTATACTAGTGATTTTTGAGTCGTCGTAACGATGTTTTACACAACATTCGTTTTGGCCCAAATAAATATGTTTAAGAGAATGATTTCCTTAAAGAATGAAATATATACTTAATTTCGATTGAAGTATATTGAATATTTTTCAAGTGTTGAAAATAAATAAAAATTGTGAATTGCTTATGAATAAATAAGTATGGAAATGTTTTCCAATATAAAGTGAATATTTTGAGAATTTATCTTTTTGAAGATAAATTGAAAAGAAATACTGAAATCGAATATTCATAGATATTTTGGATTGTAAATTCACTAAGGAATTTATAAAAGAAAGTGGAATTGGTTTAAAAATAAATATTGATTTATTTTTGAAGTGTGAAAACTATATATCTTGTAAAGATATTTTGGAAAATAAATAATTTGGAAAATTATTTGGAATCTGGTGATGTGTGCATATCCAGTGATAGTTCAATAATCAACTATCAATATTTCCCTTTGAATGAGTAATTGATGTGATTTGTTTGAATGTGAATGCTACACTTATTTTTGAATAAGCGCTCACTATTCGGGTTAACCGGGAAAGGACCATGGGGTCGTATAACCCATTCCGAATATGTGATAGGTCGTTATAATTGCATTGAAGATCGGTGTTGAAGACCCGGTATTTACGAGAGCGATAGGATGACCTGTTGATTTACTCTGCACCGAGTTGCTCCGGTATAGAGTTCTCCATATGTGATGGTGAATCCGATCAGGATTGTGAATATCCGGATTGCAAGGACTTCTTTGTAAGTGCCTTCGGTTTTGTTCGAGCCCGGAACAGACTTGTATGGATTGTATGTCTAACATTACAAATTGAGATATAAAGCCGATTTCATTCAAATATATTTCTGTTGGTGGCGAAGAATTTATTCTTTTAGCTTAACACCCTTCTCTGAGACGTACGAGCTCAGAGGTTATGTAGTTGAATGTTATCGGTGATATATTCCCAATTTGGTAATGTGACATGCTGAGTGTTGCTGTAAATGATCATTGTGTTGATTATTTGTGATAGGATCATTTATTTGATCGTCTATCTTGGTGATCATTGTGTTGATCATTTGTTGACCCAAAGCATGGCTTTTGTATAAAGTATGTTTTTGTGGACGTGACTTCGTCGAGCCTCACACCCCGGAAATGGTCAAAACAGGAAAGATGCGGCAAGGTTATGAGGGGTAGCTCCCTTTAGGGTATGTACATTTCCTTCTGGATAGAGGTGGTATCATGGTATGGAGCCCAGATATTTAACCTATGTGGTTACTACGAATTTATTACTTTGTGGTTGTTGGTTATCGGGATCCCGTGAGAAAGGTCGTTTACGATCGGGGAATGGCGTGCTCGTGTCTGTAGTTACCCAGTTAGGGGTAACCCGGCCTTGTGTTGGCAGAGTTCCGGTTTGGTTCTCGGGGATGTCTTTCCAGAGGCATTCTCATGTGGCAATGGGAAGTTCCTTGGCCTGACCATTTGTTGGAAATCCAAAGAAACAATACGAGACTTGTACGGTTTTAGTTGTATAACCTGCTATGGAATGTGGCGGTAACCTGCTATTGAACATAGTTAGCTATAGTAGGCATAGTTCGGAATGTCTATGTTGGCTAAGATTTATATTCTACTTTCGAAATAAATTTTCTCTACACTATGCACTAATAATAATATGAAATGTTCTTTTAAATGCGTATCAAGCATCTTTGACTATCATAAGGAGAAATCTCCTCCGATTCTGCGTTTGCATTGTGTGTGTGTGCGAGAGGCCTTATGGTAGTCTCATCTTTAAAAGCATTGCGAATTGACTTTAAGAATATTCCTCTATTTTGTTTTTAAAGATAAATAAACTGTTTTGAGTTCTCACACCAGTCACATGAATGACTCGGAGTTTATTGTTTTCCTTCCTAAAATCTGGGTGCCCACCAATTTTCACACGGGCAGTCAAGAGTTAAGGTTTATCAGGATATTCTGGATATTCAGGAATTGCTGGAGGCAAGCTGGATGACATGGCGTATTACTAGTTTATATCGTATTTCTTTTTCCGCTGCACTGTTTGTTGTATATTGTTGTACACTCTGATGATATGATGTAATGAAATGTAATGTATAAAATGTAATAACTGATATAGTTCTTTGTTTAAAGATTATTCATTTATTTATTATATGTTGTTCCACTGCGAATTGTGAGATTCCGATGTTGTTCTGTTGTTTTCTGTTCCGTTCTATTTTCTCTATATTCTATTTCTCTTTTCGTTCTATTTTAAAATTTTGTTCTATTCTCTATTTTCTTTCTCTTCTCTTTTCTTTCTATTTTAAAAATTTTCTATGTTCTTTCCTCTCTTCTTCTGCCTTTTTCTTTTCCTAAATTTTTCTTAAACCCCTAAGGGTTCGTATTTTCGTTCATCTTGAATTAATCAATGGAGATTAGTGTCTATTCAAGGAGTACGGATTTACGGGTCTTTACAAGATTCCTAAATTTGGAATATCCTGAGTAATACTATTTATTATATCTTTTAACACTTTGAAACAATTCCAAATTTCTCTAGGTCTAGATTTAAAATCTCACAATTTAAACCTATTTCAATCTATAAATCATACTTATATAGATTTTTACTTTCTTAAAACATTTCGCTCTGTTTTATTATTCTATATTCTATAATAAACATCCTCTATTAAGATATAATAACCATTTTATGATAATAATGTCATATCTAGAACTCAAACACCATATATTTTATCATAATTTCTGGAAAAATAAATTCAGGGTAAGTTTGCTTCAGCCACTTTGAAAAACACTTCTACAAATTTTCAGGATTTTAGTTCCTGTTTTAAATCCATTTCTAGCTTACTCACTCGTATAGTTCATTCTTTCCCCTAATTTATATTTGGTTATATCTGTTACCACTAAATTTTATAATTTTGCTTCATTTTAATAACAATAACCAATTACCTTAATATACTATAATAATTAGAAAAATTATTGCTTTTAATATCATAATATAAGCTTATATGAAAATCATTTTTTAAACCCGAAATCCAACAAGTAAGCCCTCATATAATACTACACTATATTCATCCAAGGGTACTACTAATCCTATCTCTAATAAGTAATCCCACCAGAGCCAAGGTTCTTGTCGCAACCCGAAATCCAACGTTCAAAAATCAACATCAAATACCTCATTTGTATTCGACTGCCGGAGATTCAAAGGTTGAACTCTAGTTCGGTGGAGCTTATAACAATATTTGATGAATACAAACAATGGAGAACAAAATGAATTTCATTGATCGCAACACAGATACAATATTTGATCACCATAAATAACCACCATCATCAGAGATTCATATATACATGATACAGCAACAAAACGATGACACCACAGTAGAACAATAACAACATGGTCTATCATAACTTCAAGAGAGGCTTCCAAAAGAAAAGGATCGAAAGCGGGAATCCAGCATAAGAACCTTATATCCAAACTTCAAAGCCTCCAAAAGATTTCCAAACCAAAAGCTTTCAAAAATCCGATAGCTTTCAAAAATCCTATAGCTTCTAGGCTGCCCGTGTGGAAACTATAGGCACCCATAGTTTAGGAAGGGAACAATAAACTCCGGGTTAGTCATGGGACTGGTATGAGTAAACAAAAATAGTTGTTGGAAAAAAATAATTTAAAAAGAAATCTGTTCATGCTTTTGGAAAATGAAACTACCATAAGGCCTCCCGCCACACACAAAATGCAAATGCACAATTGGAGGAGATTGTTGAATATGCGATTATTTGATTTTTGTTTGATGATAATAAACATATATATATATATTCGTGTAAATGTATTTGTTAATGTACTATTTTAATTTTCATAGACTAAATAAATATTTGCTGAATAAAAATAAATAACACAGAATTTGAATTCAAACAGAAATTTTATTCAAACAAATATTTATTACAATTTTGAATAGTACAAATTCAAGCTCTCACTATACATATACAACTTTGATTGCAATAAAAATTCAATTACATCACAATTTCACATGTACATTTGACCTCACTACATATCACTCACACTCGCACTTTATCTTCAACTTCACTCCAAATTGAATCCAGCATCTTAGCAGTCTGCAAAAATAAATATTAACGCAGTAAAATAGAAAAGGAAATATTTTTGCAGTATAAAACAAAATGTAGATTTTGAAAATAATATTTGCCCCGGTTATTTGGTTTGTTCGTCATCATTTAATTTTAATTCATCATACACGAACAGCTTGTGACATACATAGTTTATCACTATATATGCCACAAGGCCGTGCACACCTATATAGACACTTGATAAATTTAGAAGGACAGGTGAGCACAGGTCAAACCCAAATAATCGGATTCAACTCAAGTGCAATAAAATAATGTCACCACTTTCAGCACAAGGTCAAATCCGAGCTATAAGCTGGATTCAAGACAGGTGCAAGTTTAAGAAAATGGTCAAGACAACTAAAATAAGCCTCGACCAAAAATCCAAATGTACAAAACCATATGCAAACTGAAATAGGCAGTGCACATGTGAAACAGACTACAAGAACTACATGAAACAAATATCCAAACTGCCTCAAATGATCAAGTCCAGCTACCACATAAATAAATAAACACATCAAACATCAATGAACCAAATGTGTATACATGAAGGTCACAATAAAGCATGAAACAGCACATATATACAACGAATATCCAAACTGCCTCAAATGGTCAAGACAGCTACAATAATGCAATAGTAAAAAGAAACAAACTCAGCAACCATCAAGTGAACAAGACTAATGAATGCAACTCGAGCTTCAATCAAGAACACACTCGAATACACATAGCAAAAACTCAAGTCAGTGCACACCGACTGAAAGCAAACACACGTGAATGGTTAACAAAGATATCAGCTCAATATGCTATGCACAAGAACCAAGTAGTCTGCGACAATACCAGGTGAAGCCACCAGCATTTCATATCACAAAACCAAGCATCAAAAATACAACATGAAGTATGCAGTGATACACAGTGACCAAGAGCAAATGAAAGTATCAGTTTTGAACAAGACAGAGAACCAGTAAGTGGCTCAACATCAAAATGCAGTAGCATAAACATCACATTGAAGCAACTCGAACTCAATTGGACAGTGCCGTCAGAAATGAACACAAATGACCAAAGGGACTAATATGCCAAAGAAAAGAAGTTCACATTTGAACATAGCATCAATATTGCAAATAAGTCACAAGGGTCAAGCTGATGTTACATAAGTATAGACTCAAAAGTACAAGTCAGTAAAGATTCATTGAAGCCAGAAGCAACGTAGTTACCAAACTCGAAGCCAAGTGATAAAAATCAAGTCAAAGTTTGGTAATATCAAAAACAAGTTGAAGCCGTGAGCTACTGAACAAAGTCATGGAATCGCATACACAAAATCAAGACCGAAGTCAAATGAAAATCAAACCGTAATAACCAAGGAGATCGAACAGTTCAAAAATCATCAAGTCGTGGGTAACAAGAAATCGAACCAAGTTAGAAATCATCAAAGCGGTATAAATGAACCAGTCAAAAATCAATACCGTGAGAAGCAAGTATCATTTTATATGAATTTGATTAAGTCAGAGAAATCATCAACGTCCAACAAAAGTCTAATGGCCGAAGCACCATATTGAAATTATCAAACGAACAAAATTTTAGGGATTCAAATCTTATATAAACCGTAACATCATCGACAACAAAATTTATTCGAAGTTTGAGTACAACAGAGAAGAATAACTTATACAACTCGGATCATAGTCGAGCAAGTATAAATCGAAAAAGGAATTTCACGTACCAATCTTTCAATCAAGTGAAGGCACTCGACAATTTGAAGCAGCCGAGAAATCAACCGAAGAAAGAAACGAAGTATCATTCAATCTACCACAAGCGGCAGCTTCAAAGAATTCCACATAACCCTAATTTGGAACGAAGGAAAGAAGCCCTATTTGCAAAGACGAGAACAAAGCCGCCATTATCATAAAGGAACGTGCCGACATAGAAATAAATAAAAAGGGGGCCAGCCTTTATTGTTAACAATTATAATTGGGCTTAATTTTTCAAATAGGGTTTTGATTGTTTTAAATTTGTTTTAAATTTAAATTCTTCTGTAAAACCGTTGTAATTTCTAGTCGTGTGACTAGGGGACAAACTACGTGGCATAGTTTGAGAATTCGCAACTCAGTGCTGAGTTGTGGCAGGGTTTTGAGCGTAGAGTTAGGTTAGTCACTAGTGGGTGTCGTGAGTTTACGTGTGTAAGCGTGTGACTACTTAATTTCTAGTAGAAACCTTGGGGCAGCACGTAGGCAGGGTTTTGCTGAAGCTGGTTAAATTCTGTGTCGTTCTATTTCTGCATTTATTATTCTACTATTATATGTGCTGCCATTATTCTGATATATCTGTGCTACAATTATTTTATAAGCTTCCATAATTAATTTTTATAATTGATAGCATCACCCTATTCACCCCCTCCCCCCTTTAGGGTGAAATCGATCCTACAAGTGGTATCAGTGCTAGGAATAGAAGTCAACTCTTGTTTTAAAAATTCGTTTTTTAAAAATCGGTTTCTATTTTAAAAAATTTGAATTTTTAAAATGGCTTCTTTTAATAATGCTTTTGCTAAGAGTCAGTCCATAGGTAGACCACCAATGTTCAATGGTGAATATGCTTACTGGAAAACTAGGAAGGAAATTTTTCTAAAAACCATTGACGCTTGGAATATCGTTGAGACAGGTTATAGAACATCAACTATAACTGTAGATAATCAGGAAATTGAGAAACCAAAGGATCAATGGACAGAACTAGAAAATAAATTACAAAATACTAATGCTAAAGCTATGAATTCTATTATCTGTTCATTGGATCAATTTGAATTTAATCGTGTCTCACATTGTCTAACTGCACAGGAAATATGGCACACACTAGAAGTGACTCACGAAGGAACATCTCAAGTCAAAGAATCTCGCATTGCCATTCTAAGCAGTGAATACGAGAACTTCACAATGGCGAAGGAAGAAAATGTCAAAGAGATGTATGGATGACTTGCCAATATCGTATACAAATCAAAAGCTCTCGGAAAATCATACACGGAATTGGAAATAGTCTAAAAAATTCCCAGAGTCCTTCCACGAAGATTTGAATCAAAAGTGACTGCCATTCAAGAATCAAAAGATTTAAAACAGATGAAAGTTGAAGAACTCATCGGAAATCTCACCATTTATGAGCTAGAAATAAAAATCAAGGAAGAGCGTAAAGGAAGTGACACTTGAAAGAAATCAATAGCTCTTAAAGGAACAACAGAAAGTGATGGTGATGATGGTGATGATGATGATGATGCAGTAGCAGAATTGGAGCTATTAATAAAGAAATTCAATAGGTGGAATTACAAATACGAAAATCCAGCTCGAATTCAAAAGGTGAAAAGCAGAATAGCCAAAGCACTAGACTACTCAGAAGATCATCTGTCATAAGTGCAACCAACCTAGACACATCAAGCCCAATTGTCCTCAAAATCGACGCGACTTTAAAAAGAAATCAAAAAGGAAAAGTTTTGCAGCCACGTGGAATACAAGTGATGAAGATAATCAAAGTACTAGCAGTGAGAGTGAGAAAGCAGATATGTGTCTTCAAGGAAATATAACTGATAGCGACGATGACGAGCCAAGCGAGGTATCAAAACTCACTCACTCAGAATTACTGTAACGACCCAAAAATTTTAGTAATAAAAAATTGAATATTTAATTAATTTTAAATATTAATAAGTGAATTTATAAGTCGAATAAATTTTATTTTGAATAATTGGATTTAATTGGATAATTAAATCGATAATTTAATATGCTAAATTATGGAAATAATTGAAAATTGAGTAAAATATGATTGAAAATGATTTGTAAAATTTTATTTTATCATATTGAAGTTAGAACGATATTTTAGAACTTTTAAAATCGAATTAAAAGTTAATTTGCGAAGATTGAGTATGTTAATATTAAAAATCGACTAGTGAAAATAGTCAATTTTTGAACAGTCTCAGAATTTGACGAAACTAGTTCCATTAGATCCGTAATAGTTTTTTATTACCGGATTTCAATTTTCGTAGCAATCGGAGTTATCGTTTGATCGTGGCAGCTCGAAACGCATCTAAATTGTTTTAATATTAATTTGGCGAGTTAAAATAGCCATTTTTCAAAAAGTCTCGGATTTCGACGAAACCAGTTTCATCGGATCCGTAATGTGATATTATTGTATGGTTTCAAATTTCGTGTCAATTGGATTTACCATTTGTCCGGTACAAATTAAAACGCCTAGAAAATCGTTTAAATCGGTTTAATTCAAATTGAACGTTTATTGTCATAACTCGCACAGATGTCCGAATTAGCTTCCGAAACCTGTTCCATTGTGTCCGAAACGGGGGGTAAACCCTAGAAACGTCGGTCACGACGCGTGAATCGGAGTTTTGGAAATTCCGGGATGAATAGTGTCGTTCGTTTTCCTATAAATAGCCCACCTTCACAAGAAAAAAAAATAATAACCTAACCCTAGCCGCCTTGGTTATTATCAATGGCCAGAAAGTGATCATCTTCCTCCTCATTTTTCCTCCAATCCATCAACAATCAGCGAGACCTTCCAACTAACAAAACGTAGAGCGTAACGAGATCTTGCTATCCAACGATTGTGATTGGATTTGGTGCGATAGATCGACAGCAAATTGGCCGCGTCCTCCTGATGTTGCGCACGGTTTTCCATGCTATAGGTGGGGCCGAGCTCCATGTTGCTTTGGCCGAAGGTGGCTCTTGGTCGTGGCTACGAAGTGGCGTCTCCTGATCGTGCTATAGTTCGTCGAAGAGGTTGTATAATTTAACCCTAAAAATGATAATGGGTTCGGCCTTGCTTCAGGAGTTCACGCGCGTGAACGAAGAGATGGAAGAAGATGTTGCACGGCCCTGATGCATTCAACTAGATCCAACGGCCAGTGAAGATTTAGGTTAAAAAATTTAAAATAATGTTGTAAATTTATATAGTTAAAATTCGTGAAACTTGTAAATTGCATATCTTTTTCATACGAGGTCGAAAACGCGCGAAACAAGTTGCGTTGGAATCATATGGACGAGCACTACGCTATGGAATTGGATTGGAGTCGTTTGGAGTTAGCGAAAATCTTGGGTAAAATTAAACGTCCGTTTAATTTTATTCGAAATAAATCGCTAAAAACGAAATTGAAATCAAGGTGAGAACTTCTCACTCAATCGAATCAGTTTCGATTTTAATTTTAAATAGTTAGATTTAAAATATTTGAATGCATGTTTGAAAGATGATTGTTATCTATTCATTGTTAAAATAGACATTATGCGCCATTAGTAAGCGGATGTTATTTATTAAAAACATATACCGCGAATATTTCATAAACAGTGAAATTGGTATTATATATAATAGCAATATATATATATATATATATATATATATATATATATTGGCATATGTATATATTGCAGTTATTGATTTCCCGCATTGTATAGCGGATGAGACCCTATTGCGCCGTCTATTAAGCGGATAATATTTTAAATCCCATATACCGCGATAATTCCGTACTGGAGCGGAATTGGTATTGTGCTAATGTTTGTGGATGCAGGAAAACAGGTTGGAGGGATCCAACTGGATTCCTCAACAGTATTTATTTGATTTCAGATATTTTGATATTTGATAGATTATCATATCGATATATGATGTCGTTGTTGTCGTGATTGACTATTTGGTGTGTAGCATCATTGGACCAAGTTTTGGAATTTTAAAATGATTTTTAAAGTGATTTTGAAAGTATACGTTTATAAAATATTTTTGGAATTGATTCATTTTAAATAAATAAACGTTATAATTTTTAATGTTATAAAAATTATGATTTTTGAGAAATATAGTAAAAGGATGATTTTTGAAAATATGAGGCTAATGATTTTATAAAATAGTTTAATCGGGATTTTTGAATTTATTGTAAAAAGTTTAAATATAGGATTTATAAAATTTAACTATTTTATAAATCAAAATGATGAAATTATAAAGGACTTTAAAGATGTTTTAAAATAATAGTATAAATTGATTTATATAAGAGATTTATAAATTGATAATTATAAATTAAAATATTGGAATTATAAAACGAGTTTTTTATAAGTGTTAGAATGAATTGTGAATGAATTTCATAAATGAATGAAATTTATAGAATTATAATCGGTGAAGTTAGAAATGGAATTTTATAAACAGTAGGTTTATAGAATATGTAAAGTTATTTTGATAAGTAAATTGTTTTTTTTTGAAGTTATGAATTGAAATAAAATAAATAGAAATGGAGTTTATAAACGTTGTTTTATAAATTCGCAAACGACTTATTTTGATAAGAAAATTGTTGAAACCTATTAATGGAGTTATATTCACGTTTTTGATTGTGAATAATCCTTTGAAATAAAATGAATAGAAGTGATGAAATTTGTTAACGTAGTATATTCACGTTTTTGAATAGTGAATAATATGTTAAAGAAAATGTTTAGAATGTGATATTTTAAACAGAATTAAAACGATCTAACGATGTTTTAAATGTGTTGAGATTCAAAACCATAGATTTCAACATTTATTGTTGAAATAGATGTTTTCGAGAAATAGAAGGAAATGGTGGACTATAACACTGTTGTTATAGTAAATGATTTCCGAAAGGAAATGTTTTGTATAGTATTGGGATCTATATATCTATTTTAATTTCGAATCCCTATACTAGTGATTTTGGGTTGTCGTAACGATGTTTTACGTAACATTCGTTTTGGCCCAAATAAATATGTTTAAGAGAATGATTTCCTTAAAGAATGAAATATATACTTAATTTCGATTTAAGTATATTGAATATTTTCCAAGTGTTGAAAATAAATGGATTTGTGAATTACTTATTAATAAATAAGTATGGAAATGTTTCCAATATAAAGTGAATATTAGAGAATTTATCTTTTTGAAGATAAATTGAAAAGAATAATTGAAATCGTATATGCATGGATATTTTGGAATGAAAATTCACTATGGAATTTATAAAAGAATGGGGAAATTTGTTTAAAAATAAATATTGATTTATTTTTGAAGTGTGAAAATTATATATCTTGTAAAGATATCTTTGGGAAATAAATAATTTGGAAAATTATTTGGAATCTGGTGATGTTGTGCATATCCATTGATAGTTCAATAACCGACTATCAATATTTACCTTTGAAAGGTATTTGTTGGGATTTGTTGAATTTGAATGCACACTTATTTTTAAATTATTGCGCTCGTTATTCGGATTACCCATTCCGAATAGTGATACGACGTAATGGATAGCATTGAAGATCGGTGTTGAAGACCCGGTATTTGCGAGAGCGATAGGATGACCTGTCGATTGACTCTGCACCGAGTTGCTCCGGTATAGAGTTCTCCATATGTGATGGGAAATCCGATCAGGATTGTGGATATCCGAATTGCAAGGACTTCTTTGTAAGTGCCTTCGGTTCTGTTCGAGCCCGGAACAAACTTGTATGGATTGTATGTCTGACGTTACAAATTGAGATATAAAGCTGATTTCTTTCAAATATATTTCTGTTGGTGGCGGAGAATTTATTCTTTTAGCTTAACACCCTTCTCTGAGACGTACGAGCTCAGAGGTTATGTAGTTGAATGTTATCAGTGATATATTCCCAATTTGGTAATGTGACATGCTGAGTGTTGCTGTGAAATGATCATTGTGTTGATTATTTGGGATAGGATCATTTATTTGATCGTCTATCTTGGTGATCATTTCTATGATCATTTGTTGACCCAAAGCATGGCTTTTGTATAAAGTATGTTTTTGTGGACGAGACTTCGTCGAGCCTCACACCCCGGAATGGTCAAAACAGGAAAGATGCAGCAAGGTTATGAGGGGTAGCTCCCTTTAGGGTATGTGCATTTCCTTCTGGAAAGGGTGGTATCATGGTATGGAGCCCAGATACTTACTCATGTTGAAACACTTTATCTATGATTGTGTGATGATGGTGACGAGCGCTCGGATAAAGGTCCAATGGGACCGGGGGATGGCATATTCGTGTCAGTTGTTACCCAGTTAGGGGTAACCCGGCCTTGTGTTGGGAGAGATCCGGTTTGGTTCTTGGGGATGTCCTTCCAGAGGCATTCTCATGTGGCAATGGGAAGTTCCTTGGCCTGACCATTCGTTGGAAATCCAAAGAAACAATACGATCTTGTACGGTTTTAGTTGTATAACCTGCCATGGAATGTGGCGGTAACCTGCTATTGAACATGGTAGCTATAGTAGGCATAAGTGCGGAATGTCTATGCTGGCTAAGATTTATATCTTTATTTTCGAAATGAATTTTTCCTACACTATGCACTAATAATAATATCAAATGTTCTTTTTAATACGTATCAAACATCTTTGACTATCATAAGGAGAAATCTCCTCCGATTCTGCGTTTGCATTGTGTGTGTGTGCGGGAGGCCTTATGGTAGTCTCATTTTTAAAAGCATTGCGAATTGAGTTTGAAAATATTCATCTATTTTGTTTTCAAAGATAAATAAACTGTTTTGAGTTCTCACACCAGTCACATGACTGACTCGGAGTTTATTGTTTTCCTTCCTAAACTCTGGGTGCCCACCAATTTCCACACGGGCAGTCAAGAGTTAAGGTTTATCAGGATATTCAGGAGTTGCTGGAGGCAAGATGGATGGCATGGCGTATTACTTGTATATAGTATTTCTTTTCCGCTGTTTGTTTGTTGTTTGTTGTACACTCTGATGATGATGTAATGTAATGTAATAACTGATATAGTTCTTTGTTTAAAGATTATTCATTTATGTATTATATGTTGTTCCGCTGCGAATTGTGAGATTCTGTTGTTGTTCTGTTGTTTTTCTATTTCGTTCTATTTTCTATTTTCTTCTCCCTATTTTCTATCTTTCTCTCTCTTCTTCTCCCTTTTCCTTTTTCTTAAACATTGAGCATTCGTATTTCTGTTCATCTTGAGTTAATCTATGGAGATTAGTGTATATTCAAGAAGTATGGATTTACGGGTCCTCATAATTACTTATATATTTCCACGAAGTAAATGGTTGTTTTGAACGACTTAGGGAGAAATATGCTAAAATTGAATCACAAAGAGATAGTTTGATTGAACTAAATGAACAGCTTGAACAATTAGTTAAAAACTATCAAAGTAGGATCCGTAAGCGTGTTAAGTGTCCAACATTCGAAAAAGAAATTAAAAAAATCAGAAATTAACAAAAAATCACCTGAAAATGAAATTCTGATTTTGAAAGAGAATGAAAATACTAGGAGAGAGAATTCTATTAAAAAGTGCACACAATTGTTAAACGAAAATGAATCTCTCAAAACACAAGTCCAACAATTGTCAACGACTTTACATAAATTTTCAAAAAGTGAAAAATCATTGAATATGCTATTAGACAAGCAAACTGTTAATACAGCTAGACAAGGACTTAGATATAATCAATCTGAAAATGCTGAAAGCAAGATTAATCAACAAAATTCAATGTGCACAATTTGTAGAAAATTTGGACGCAATCAAAATAGTTGTTGGTATAGACCTAAACACGAGAAAACTATACCAATTTGGGTTCCAAAAGGCACAAATATAAAATCTCTCAAAGTTAAACAAATTTGGGTGCCAAAAGGAACAATTATAAATAGTTTTGGGTCTCCATAAAATTATTTTTATAAATATTCTACCACTAACAACCATGGATCTATAAAAACAAATAGGTCACAAAAATCTTTTACCGTATAGGTGTGGTGGCAGGCTAAGGAACAACAATAGTGCCACTTGGATTCGGGCTATTCCAAGGGCACACAGATAGACAAAGAAAAGTTCCTTAGCCTAGTATAAAGATGATAGAATCACAATGGACAACAACGAAAAATATCGTAAAGGTAGAAAAGGTAATGGTATATTTATTTGAACGATGTATTAAATGTAATAATATGCACCGTATTCTGAATTAAATCAGTTAATAATGAGATGATGAAAAAATGATGATTTTGATTCTGACTTATTTAAAATTGTTGGCCAATTATATTCTTATGCCAAAAACACTATAAAAATCTCTAGATTCTTCGAATTACTTCATATATATTAGTTTGGATTAATAATAGTGTTTTGTTGGATAATAATACATTTGGTTATAATACGGCTAACTCTATATTCACGGTTTCTGATTATTTACACGGCTTCAATTCAAATTCAAGAGAATGTCATTTAAAATGTTGTTAAAATTGAGTTTGAAATTTTTGGTGCACACTTCATGGTCTATCAAATTCAATTAATGATAATTTTGAGTGAAAGAGAAATTCAGATGCAGATTACACTGGTAATCTAGTTGATAGAAAAATTACTAGTGAAACATGATTTGCTGAGACATTTAGTAACTGCATCGTTTTTCAAAGAAAATATCTGCATATTTTTCATTTCAAATAATTTTCAAATAGCAGAAATTTTTCTCATAAAACCCCTTCTAGAAAATCATTTTTGACCTTGTTTTCAGATTGGTCATTTTTAGAAAAATTGATTTTATAATTATTTTTGAATTTGATTTTAAATGATTACATTGACTAATCCGATTCATTAATTATTATCGAAAAGATGAATAGTGATTGAAAAAAGTGATGAGCGTTAATATTAATCATACATTATAACTCGAGACGATATAATTAGTAAATTTCTTTAGAAATTTAAACAAGAGTTATAAAACTTTTTGTTGGTAAAAATTCCATGACCATATCTATTTCTATCATATTTCTAACGACCATCCCTCATAAAAATTCAATATAGTTTGTCGATATGTGGTACTTTAAACAGGAATCATTCGTTTTTCATTTTATATTTCTTTTTTAAAAAAAAAATACCAAAGTATTCGCCTTCATTTAAAAGTCCTCACGGTTATGCATGGGTGAATTACTTAGAATTTGTTATGTGCTTTCATGCTCGTTTAGAAGTCCTCATGGTTATGCATGTATGGAACGCATATCAATAATTGATTTTTAAAATAAACAAGTTGATTCTAATCCCATTTAAAAGTCCTCATGGTTATGCGTGGTTAGAAGATACTTGAATTCATTTTTTTAAAATAAAATCGAAATACTACTAATCTCATTAAAAAGTCCTAAGGTTATGCATGGTTAATAGATATTCAAATTCCTGATATAAATATACCACAAATAGACACAACTGTATGGTTTTATATGATGACATCATTCCCATCATTCTAAAAGTGGAATATGCGCCTAACAAAGTATTTGTGATTTTTGTTTGATTTTTTATTGAAATTTAAAATTTATATTCGATTGAGTTTTAATGTTGGAGCAATATCGATCACTTTATCTCTATTTTATCTAACATTATTACTCTTTTGCTGATAACCAAAGGGGGAGAGAAAAGTTAAGATTTTGTCAAATAAAATCAAGCAAATGTCAAATATTTTCCATTTGCATCAAGGCTCATTTGCACATTTTTATTTGTATGGATATATGTAGGATGAGCTTTGTGTAGAGAGGAAGCATTTAAATACGGGGAGCAATTAGAGTATATCAATGATCAAATACATTTAACCTATTCATAATCTTAAATATATGTTTGTTATCATCAAAAGGGGGAGATTGTTGAATATGCGATTATATGATTTTTGTTTGATGATAATAAACATATATATATTCGTGTAAATGTATTTGTTAATGTACTATTTTATTTTTCATAGATTAAATAAATATTTGCTAAATAAAAATAAATAACACAAAATTTGAATTCAAACAGAAATTCAATTCAAACAAATATTTATTACAATTTTGAATAGTACAAATACAAGCTCACTGTACATATACAACTTTGATTACAATACAAATTCAATTACATCACAATTTCACATTTACAGCTGACTTCACTACATATCACTCACACTCGTACTTTATCTTCAACTTCACTCCAAATTGAACCCAGCATCTGAGCAATCTACAAAAATAAATATTGACGCAATAAAATAGAAAAGGAAATACTTTTGCAGTATAAAACAAAATGTAGATTTTGAAAATAATATTTGCCTCTGTTATTTGGGTTGTTCGTCATCATTTAATTTTCAATTCATCATACACGAACAGTTTGTGACATACATAGTGTATCATTGTATATGCCACAAGGTCGTGCACACCTATATATACACTTGATAAATTTACAGGGACAGGTGAGCACAGGTCAAACCCAAATTATCGGATTCAACTCAAGTGCAATAAAATAATGTCACAATTTTCATCACAAGGTCAAATCCGAGCTATAAGCTGGATTCAACACAGGTGCAAGTTCATGAAAATGGTCAAGACAACTAAAACAAACCTTGACCAAAAATCCAAATGTACAAAACCATATGCAAACTGAAATAGGCAGTGCACATGTGAAACAGACTACAAGTACTACATGAAACAAATATCCAAACTGCCTCAAATGATCAAGTCCATCTACCACATAAATGAATAAACAAATCAAACATCAATGAACCAACTGTGTATACATGAAGGTCACAATAAAGTATGAAGCAGCTCATATATACAACAAATATCCAAACTGCCTCAAATGGTCAAGACAGCTACAATAATGCAACAGTAAAAAGAAACAAACTCAGCAACCATCAAGTGAACAAGACTAATGAATGCAACTCAACCTTCAGTCAAGAACATACTCAAATACACATAGCAACAACTCAAGTCAGTGCACACCGACTGAAAGCAAACACACGTGAATGGTTAACAAAGATACCACCTCAATATGCTATGCACAAGAACCAAGTGGTCTGCGACAATACCAGGTGAAGCCACCAGCATTTCATATCACAAAACCAAGCACCAAAAATACAACATGAAGTATGCAGTGATACACAGTGACCAAGAGCAAATGAAAGTATCAGTTTTGAACAAGACAGAGAACCAGTAAGTGGCTTAACATCAAAATGCAGCAGTATAAACATCACATTGAAGCAACTCGAACTCAACTAGACAGTGCCATCAAAAATGAACACAAATGACCATAGGGACTAATATGTCAGAGAAAAGAAGTTCACATTTGAACATAGCATCAACAATGCAAATAAGTAACAAGGGTCAAGCTAATGTTACATAAGTGTAGACTCAAATGTACAAGTCAGTAAAGATTCATTGAAGCCAGAAGCAACGGAGTTGCCAAACTCGAAGCCAAGTGATAAAAATCACGTCAAAGTCTGGTAATATCAAAAACAAGTTGAAGCCTTGAGCTACTGAACGAAGTCATGGAATCGCATACACAAAATCAAGACCGAAGTCAAATGAAAATCAAACTGTAATGACCAAGGAGATCGAAAAGTTCAAAAATCATCAAGCCGTGTATAACAAGAAATCGAACCAAGTCAGAAATCATCAAAGCGGTATAAATGAACCAGTCAAAAATCAATACCGTGAGAAGAAAGTATCATTTTATACGAATTTGATTAAGTCGGAGAAGTCATCAACTTCCAACAAAAATCTAATGGCCGAAGCACCATATTGAAATTATCAGACGAATGAAATTTTAGGGACTCAAATATTATATAAACCATAACATCATCGGCAACAAAATTTATTTGAAGTTTGAATACAACAGAGAAGAATAACTTATACAACTAGAATCATAGTCGAGTAAGTATAAATCGAAAAAGGAATTTCACTTACCAATCTTTCAATCAAGTGAAGGCACTCGACAATTTGAAGCAGCCGAGAAATCAACCGAAGAAAGAAAACGAAGTATCATTCAATATACCACAAGCGGCAGCTTCAAAGAATTCCATATAACCCTAATTTCGAACGAAGGAACGAAGCCCTAATTTGCAAAGACGAGAACAAAGCCGCCAATATCATAAAGGAACGTGCCGACATAGAAATAAATAAAAAGGGGGCAGCCTTTCTTGTTAACAATTATAATTAGGCTTAATTTTTCAAATAGGGTTTTGATTGTTTTAAATTTTAATTCTTCTGTAAAACTGTTGTAATTTCTAGTCGTGTGACTAGGGGACAAACTACGTGGCGTAGTTTGAGAATTCGCAACTCAGTGGTTGAGTTGTGGCAGGGTTTTGAGCATAGAGTTAGGTTAGTTAGTAGCGGGTGTCGCGAGTTTACGTGTGTAAGCGTGTGACTACTTAATTTTTAGTAGAAACCTTGGGGGAAGCACATAGGCAGGGTTTAGCCGAAGCTGGGTAAATTCTGTGTCGTTCTATTTCTGCATTTATTATTCTACTATTATCCGTGCTGCTATTATTCTGATATATCTGAGCTAAAATTATTTTATAAGCTTCCGCAATTGATTTTTATAATTGATAGCATCACCTTATTCACCCTCCCCCCCTCTAGGGTGAAATCGATCCTACAGAGATTTCTCCTTATGATAGTCAAACATGCTTGATACATAAAATTCTTTTGATATTATTATTAGTGCATAGTGCAGAAAACATTTCGAAAGTATAATATTAATCTTAGCCAGCATACACATTTCGTAGTATGCCTATTATAGCTACCAATTAAACGGCATATCACCACCATAAGTAAAAGGCAGGTTATACAACTAAAACCGTATAGGGCTCGTATTGTTTCTTTGGATTTCCAACAAATGGTTAGGCTAAGAAACTTCCTACATCGAATGGCTACGTCTCTAACGGGACGCCCCAATAACGTAAACAGATCTCCACCAACACAAGGCCGGATTACCTCTATAACTAGGTAATTAACTGTCACAAGTATGCCATCCCCCGGTCGTAGCCGACGTTTATCGAGGGCTCTCAACACCAACAGCCACAAAGCAAATTATCTGGGCTCCATACTAGAATACCACTTATTAACCAGAAGGAAATGCACATACCCTAAAGGGTGCAACCCTCATAACCTTGCCATAACTATTCCTGTTTTGACCATTTCCAAGTTGTGAGAATCGACGAAGTCTCGTCCACAAAGCTATGCTTTTCACAAAGGTCATGCTTCGATTAACAAATGATCAGCAGCACTCAGCATGCCACGCTACCAAATTGGGAGTATATCACTAATAGCCTTCAACTACATAACCTCTAGGCTCGTACATCTCAGAGAAATGTGTTAAGCTAAGAGAATAAATTCTCCGCCACCAACAGAGATGTATTTGATAGAGATCAGATTTATATCTCAAAGTGTAATGTCAGGCATACAACCACACAAGTCCATTCCGGGTTCGAACGGAACCGAAGGCACTTCGTCCAAATAAAGGAAGAAGCCCTTGCAATCTGGAATCCAAATCACGATTGGACTCCCCATCACAATATGGAGATCTCTATACCAGAGCAACTCAGTGCAGAGACAATCAACAGGTAATCCTTTCGTTCTCGAAAACACTCGGTCCTCACCACCGTCTTCAAATGCACTCCAATTTATCGTATCATTATTCGGAATGGGTTTTATGACACAAAGTCCTCTCCCGGCTTAACCGAATAAGAAGCGCTTATTTTTAAAAAATGTGGATATATCATTCACAAAGATTCACCATTAAGATTCGATATGGGTTTCCGATAACCATCTAGAATCCGACTCCCTGTCGCATCGAAATTCAAATGCCCTTTACAGGCCAAAGTTTCCTCATTCACACAGAAACATATCACAGATATCACAGATCAATCCACATCAATTCACATCACAAAGCTTCACAATCACATATCAGAGGTATCAACCAATTCAAGGCATTAAATAATAATCAATCATCTACAAGTAAGATGAATTAATCGTGTGATTATAATTAATTAATCACATAATCATTTTCATTAATTATATTTAATTAAAAATTAATTAATCCTTAATTATTAATTAAGTAATCTTAATCACTTTCATTAATTAAATATTTCTTAACTAATTACATTAATTCATTAATCCTTAATTGTAAATTAATTAATCTTTAATTAATAATTAATTAACCTTTAATTACTTAATTACTTAATTAATTAAAAGATAAATCATTTTATCTTAATTAATTACTCAATTATCATTAAAAATTTCAATTAGTAAACCTTGTGATTAGTTATCATTAATACATAAATCAACTTAAGATATTTAAGTGAATTAATAATCGAAAACATTTCTTAATCAGTTTCTTAATTATATTTTTAAGTTAATTTAAAAATAAAGGTTACATATTATTTAAAACATTTTAAACTTAGTTATTTTAATTGTAAAAACCTTTATTAATCCAAACTAAACAAAACCTTAATTATTTAAAAGAAATAAGTTAAGAAATTTATTTAAATTTAAAACTTGATTAGTTTTAAAATTTTAAAACTTGACATTTCATCAAAAACCCCAGACTAGAGTCTCATCGAAGTCACCCCCATATACAAACCCGAGTAAAATCCCACACTCAAATCTTCGAGTCTAACGCTATACGACTTCGAGTTCAACCCCATGGAAAAGCCTTCTTCCCCAAACTCTATAATATACCCAGATACACACATTCACATGTGCACGTCTACAGCTGCTCCGATCATCTCTGGTCGATGCTACGAGCATCGACAAGTCGACGACCATCTACTCGATCCTTCAAACCACCCAACAACACAAATCGACAATGAACTCGCGATTAAGCTAGATGACCCAGATTAGAACAAAAATGATCGCCAAAGAATTGACTCGCTCCGACTCCACTGGCCACCAGAAGCGTCGAGACTCCGACCAGAGCTTCGCCTACCTCACTTGTTTCGATCGACACCGATGCGATCGACTTTGATGCGATGACGTCGCCATAGCAACCAAATATTTGATCTCGACCAAACTAGGAGTTTAAACCGTATTCCGACCCAACGTCGCTGCCACAGTGGTCAATTAACCTACCTGACATTTTTTCCAAGACCACCAAGCTCTCCTCTACCTCCAGTCAAAGTCCCGACCACCACGAGTGGCTCGATCGCCGGAAAAGCCTCAAAACCCCCTTTATGATCAAAATTGAAATTCTCAGTTAATCACAAACTATAAATCGTGATTTTACTTCTAAAATTCATGATTTTCAATGGTGATTTAAATTATATGCCTAAATCAGAGAATCAAAATATTTGTATTTAACATGTTTTTATTTTTGTTTGTCCTTTTTCTATTTTCCCACTAGTATTCACACTCATTATACTTAAAAGTATTTTTAAAACCAAGTTTATGTTTAAACAAACATAATTTGTTTAGAAACCAAAACCTATCAGAGGTTGGATGAAGAGATTTGGAATTTTTTATCCAATTTAGACTCTGTAATTTGAAACAGAGATGAACAGACAGGCACAGTTGACATTCACATATGTATACACACATTTGTATACATGCATCAAACTTTCAATTTTACTTTAAGCATGTTTCAACAACAGATTTAAATCCAAATTTTTTTAAAGAGTTTACTCACCTGGATGTTAAAAACAGAAAGCCTGGGATTTTCTTGAATTCGAAAAATCTGGAAATTGTAAACTTGTTTGATGTTGAAACTTTGATTTGTTTAGTTACTGAGATGATCCTTGCTTTGCTTGTTGTTTACTTTAATCTGGAAATTGTTTTAACCTAATCTGATTTTCTATGCTGAGATGGTCTACCTTTGTTTTTCAGATTTGAAATGAATTTAAGTTTGATTTCTACTTTTAGATTTTTTTTCACAGGCTTTTGATTTTTTTGTAGTGAAGATAAAAGAAATGAGTGGGAGGAGAGTAAAGATATTGTATAGTTTCATTTTCTTTTTATTTATTATTTTAGAAATAACTGAAATAAATGACACTTGTTCATTTCTTATATTACATGGTTTACATTTGTTAAATCTCTTACTAAAACACTTACACTTGTTAATTGATATATTGAATATTTAACACTTGTAAATTTTTGCATGAGAAAATGTTTATATATATATATATTATTTTCTTTTATTTATGTATTATGCTTTTATATCTTTATATTTATACTTTTCCTTTTATATTTATATACATATATATAACCTTTAAAGAAAATAATTTGAAACTAATTTATACATTAATAAATAATCACATTCATATTACTTTTAAATCCTTTTTTATTTTCAAAATATTTATTTATTTATTTCGAATTTCAAATTCAAATTTCAATCCATATACGTATAAATCAATACTTATCTAAAAATTTTTGGAAAATTCAAATTAATTCCAAAATTTGTATCAATTACAAATTTAAATTTGATACAAAAAAAAGGATCGTTATAGATTCCCCCTTAAGAAAATTTCATCCTCGAAATTTGAAAGAGGGAGAGAAACAAAAATCATAAGAATATATATATAAAAAGATAGAGAAATTGCTTACCAGATTAAGCCGAAATATCCACTTTGCAATTGGGATAGGACTGCTGCATGCTATCCTTTGTTTCCCAAGTATAGTCATTTGGATCACCACTCCATTGCACTTTAACCAGTTTCACAACTTTATTCCTTGGCTGCTTTTCATCTCGACCTATGATCTTTAACAGTTCTCCCTTTACTGCCAGATTTGGTGTGATCTTCAAATCCTGCTGAGCGGCTTCTTCAATAATACAGTCTGGATCGTGCGCATATTTTCGAAGGTGAGAAACGTGAAACACATTATGTACGGCAGATAACCACTTGGGTAGCTGCGCTCGATAAGCTAAAGGACCGATCCTCTCCAGTATAGGAAAAGGACCAATATATCATGGTTCCAACTTACCAGTCTTTCCAAATCTCAATACTCCACGCATTGGAGAAACTTTTAGGAAAACAGAATCTCCAATCTGGAATTCTAAATCTCTTCTCCTACGGTCAGCATAACTCTTCTAACGACTTTGAGCCGTTTTCAACTTCTTTCGAATAAAGTCAACTTTCTCAATAGCTTCCTTTATCATATCTGGTCCAAGAACGAGTCTGTCACCTGACTTAATCCAACACGCAGGTGATCGACACGGATGACCATATAATGCCTTGCAAGGAGCCATTTTGATACTGGCCCAGTAGCTATTATTATATGAGAATTCAACCAGATGCAAATGCTCCTCCCATGACCCATCGAAGTCAAGAATACATGCGCGCAAAAGGTCTTCTAATATTCGATTTATCCTTTCAGTCTGCCCATCAAACTGCGAATGGTAAGTAGTGCTGAAGTTCAACTTTGTTCTAAGTGCGGCTTGAAATGCCTCCCAAAACCTACTAGTGAAGATCGGATCACGATCACTCACTATACTGCTGTGTATACCGTGGAGATGAACAATCTCTTTTATATATAGCTCTGCCAAACTTGCCGTTGTTCGGGTAGATTTTACTGGGATAAATTGGGCAGTCTTGGTCAGAATCCACGATAACCCAAATCGCTTCATTTCCCTTTCAAGTGCGTGGCAACCCATCTATGAAATCCATAGATATTTGATCCCATTTCCACTTAGGAACCCCCAATGGTCGGAGTAAACCCACCATCTTCATCTGATCACTTTTGATTTGTTGGCACGCTGCACATCAACTAACATAAATACATATATCTCTTTTCATTGTTTTCCACCGTAAAGTTCTTTTTATATCTCTATACATGTTATTTACTCCTAGATGGATACTAAGTTTGGACTTGTGACATTCATCCAAAACTTCACGTTTTGGATCTGGGATGTCTAGAACATACATCCTGCCTTTCAATCTTATAACTCCACAACTAACGATTCCAAAATTGAAATCTTCACTTCGACGAATCCTCCCGTAAATTTCCTGAAGAAATTTGTCTTCTTTCTGCTTGCTGGCGACTTTCTTAAGAAGAATGGAGTGACAACAAGATATGCAAGAACAGCATATCTTCTACTCAATGCGTCGGCTACAGAATATCCAGGTCATAAGATGCTATAAATTCCAACCAACGTTGTTGCCTTAGATTCAAGTCTTTTTGGGTAAGGGGATACTTCATGGATTTATGGTCGGTGAACAATTCAAATTTTTCACCCAGAAGATAGTGACGTCAGATTTTTAAACCAAAGATAACAGCTAGAAGCTCCAGATCATGGGTTGGGTAGTTTTTCTTATGTGGACGCAATTGTCTACTCGCATAGGCAATCACTCTACCACTTTGCATAAGCACAGCACCCACACCTTCACCACATGCGTCTGTATAAACAGATAAGATTTTATTCCCATTAATAATAACAAGAACGGGAGCAGTGGTGAATCTCCTCTTCAACTCCTAGAACACTTCTTCACATTTCGGAGTCCAATCAAACTTAGCATTCTTCATATTTAGCATAGTCAACGGACTGGCCAACTTGGAGAAATCCTGGACAAATTTTCTGTAATACCCGGCTAAACCTAGAAAACTTCTGACTTCCTTTGGAGCAGTGGCTTGTTTCCAGTCTAGGATAGCGGAAATCTTTCCCGGGTCTATGGAAATTCCCTCTTCGGTAACAAGCGTCCGAGAAACCTAACTTCCTTGACCCAAAATTAACACTTAGAAAATTTGGCGAATAGAATGTTCTTTCTCAATATTCCCAAAACAATTCTCAAGTGCTCAGCATGCTCCTCTTCAGTTTTGGAGTAGATAAAAATATCGTCAATGAATACAAGAACGAATTTGTTCAACACTTCTTGAAAAAATTGAATCATTAGGTCTTCAAATTATGCAGGAGCATTGGTTAGTCCGAAAATCATAACTAGTCATTCATAGAACGTGTCAGGACCTGTGAAAGCAGTTAAGTGAATAAAGTCTTCATCAATTCGCAATTGATAGAATCCTTAAGCTAGATCCATCTTTGAAAAGAATTGAATGCCATGCAGTTGATCGAACAAGTCGTCAATCTTGGGCAAAGGAAATTTTTTTGAGAGTTAATTTATTGAGATCGCGGTAGTCCACACACAATCTCAAGGATCCGTCAGACTTAGCGACAAATACCACAGCTGAACCCCAACTGGAAACACTAGGATGTATCAATCCTTTCTCTAGCATATCTCGGGTTTGCTTGACTAGTTCTACCCTTTCCCTTTGTGCCATCCTGCGTCTTGCATGAACAACAAGACGAGCATTGGGAACTAAATCGATTCTGAATTCAATTTCCATATACGGAGGTAAAGATTTGACTTCTTCGAATACGTCCGGAAATTTTCAAACAATAATTATAGATTCTAGACTAGGTTCGGGATATCCCAAAGTATACATCAGCTTATCTCTCTTAGGGCTTGGATCCTCACAAGAGATTTCGATAAAATTCCCAGATTTGGTTCTGATCGAAAAAATTCGAGTGGTACAATCTAATTTTGCTTCGTATTTGGTTAACCAATTCATTCCGAGTAATATTTCAAATTTGTTAAAGTCAAGAATGAAAAGGCTAATAGGAAATCGATGACAAGAACGAGATAGGAACCTATCGACAATGTAGACAAAGATTCGTAGGGCCTCCAACCGAATTCTTCGCGCAAAAGGGCTCATCGACAAATTCGGGTTTAAGTTTTAATTCGTTTACGGTTTGTTGGGAGATAAAGCTATGTGTAGCTCGCATGTCGAACAGAGCTCTAACAAATCTATCATAAATAATAAGGTTACCTTCTAAATCTCCTTTTCCTTTATCCGCCTTTGAAGTTGAGGGTCATCCTTTATTGCATACACTTTCGCTACTTGAGCTTGCTTCATTGCTTGGCAATCTTTAACTATGTGTCCAGGCTTGTGACAATAATAGCATTCTCTGGCTCCCTGACTAGTCTTCATGGGTTGATCTTTCTTCCCTTGTTTCTTTGGCTTTTTGCAACTGTTTGAATAATGGCCCTTCTCCCGATAATTGTAACAAGTAATATCCCTCGCCGGGTTTTCCTGATTACTCTTCTTCTCCTTGCCTTGATACGGTTTCTTCCCTCCGAACTTCTTTTTCTTCCAATTCGGATTGCTTGCACTTCCTTTCTCCATCAGAACTTCCTGCTTATCTAAGGTAACATATCTGTAACCCATATCTATCAAATCAGAAAAAGATTCCTTCACGTGGGCATTCATCCTCTCATGGAATTTCTTATTCATCCTTCGAATAAATCTTTCATTCTTCTTCAGTGGGTGTTCACCAACTCCAGACAAAATTCAGATAATTCATTAAATGTATTCAAGTACTCTTCAAACGATAAACTCCCTTGCTTCAAGTCTGTAAACTCCTGGTGCATTCTGGAGATACTAGCAGACGGCATATAATGTTTCTCAAACACCTCTTTGAATCGACTCCAAGTGAATTCATCCTCTGGCTCATCCATTATAACAGTCTCCCACCAGGCTAGAGCTTCCTCTTGAAGCTACCAAGAAGCTATTAATCTCATCTGATCATCTTCTAACTTCAACTTCAGCCCTCTGAAAATTCTTTCGCACGATCGAATCCAGGCTTGTGCTTCAATAACAGACTCCTTGCCTGTGAATGGCTTTCCACCAATTCATGAAAAACTTCGATATAAATCAGCCAGATTCGGCTGAGGTTGAGTGGGAATAGTTGCTGTTGTCGTAGGGCTTTGACCAGTTGTAGTGGTATTTTCCCGTCCCCTACCTTGTCCTCTTCTTCCGCTGATTCTCACTATCTATAAATAGTAAGAAAACTTGATTTAGGCATACAGACAAGATATCATGGAGATATACTCATTCTAGGGTATTTCTAACCCTATCTCTAATGAGTCACCTGATGTGTTATACTCCAAAGCTAAATTTCTTACTCAACCTTTATCTCTGATACCACTTGTCACGACCCAAAATCTAGCGTTAAAAAATCGACATCAAATACCTCATTTGTATTCAACTGCCGGAGATTCAAACGTTGAACTCAGTTCGATGGAGCTTATAACAACATTAGATGAATATAAACAGCGTAGTACGAAATGAATTTCATTGATCACATCACAGATACAACATTTGATTACCACAAATAACCACCAACATCAGAGATTCATATATACATGATACGATAACAAAACGATAACACCATAGTGGAACAATAACAATACGGTCTATCATAACATCAAGAGAGTCTTCCAAAAGAGAAAGATCGAAAGCGAGAATCCAGCATAAGCACCTTATATCCAAACTTCAAAGCTTCCAAAAGATTCCCAAACCAAAAGCTTTCAAAAAGCCGATAGCTTCCAAAACACGGATAACCTGCTTCTAGGATGCCCGTGTGGAAATTATGGGCATCCAAAGTTTAGAAATGGAACAATAATCTACGGGTTAGTCATGGGACTGCTATGAGTAAACAAAAACATTTGTTTGAACAAAAAAAATATAAAAAGAAATCCGTTCATGTTTTTGGAAAATGAAACTACCATAAGGCCTCCCGCCACACACACAATGCAAACGCACAATTGGAGGAAATTTCTCCTTATGATAGTCAAACATGCTTGATACGTAAAATCCTTTTGATATTTTTAGTGCATAGAACAGAAAACATTTCGAAAGTATAACACTAATCTTAGCCAGTATACACATTTCGTAGTATGCCTACTATAGCAACCAATTAAACGGCCGGTCACCGCCATAACTAAAAGGCAGGTTATACAACTAAAACCGTACAGGGCTCGTATTGTTTCTTTGGATTTCCAACAAATGATCAGGATAAGAAACTTCCTACACCGAATGGGTGCGCCTCTAGAGGGACGCCTCGAGAACCTAACCGGATCTCTGCCAACACAAGGCCGGGTTACCTCTGTAACTAGGTAACTAATTGTCATGAGTATGTCATCCCCCGGCCGTAACCGACCTTTATCGAGGGCCCTCAACACCAACAACCACAAAGCAAATTATCTGGGCTCCATACTAGAATACCACTTATTATCCAGAAGGAAATGAACATACCCTAAAGGGAGCGACCCTCATAACCTTGCCGCAACTATTCCTGTTTCGACCATTTCTGGGTTGTGGGGTTCGACGAAGTCTCTTCCACAAAGCTACGCTTTTCACAAAAGCCATGCATCGATCAACAAATGATCAGCAGCGCTCAGCATGCCACACTACCAAATTGGGAGTATATCACTAATAACCATCAACTACATAACCTCTGGGCTCATGTCTCAAAGAAGGGTGTTAAGCTAAGAGAATGAATTCTCCACCACCAACAGAGATGTATTTGATAGAGATCAGCTTTATATCTCAAAGTGTAATGTCGTACATACAACCATACAAGTCCGTTCTAGGTTCGAACGGAACCGAAGGCACTTCGTCCAATAAAGGAAGAAACCCTTGCAATCCGAGAATCCACAATCCCGATCGGAATCCCCATCACAATATGGAGGTTTCTATATCGGAGCAACTCAGTGCAGAGACAATCGACAGGTAATCCTTTCATTCTCGAAAATACCCAGTCTTCACTATTGTCTTCAAATGCACTCCAATTCGTTGTATCATTATTCGGAGTGGGTTTTATGACACAAAGTCCTCTCCCGGCTTAACCAAATAAGAAGCGCTTATTTTTAAAACGCGTGGATATATCAATCATAAAGATTCACCATTAAGATACGATGTGGGTTTCGAATAACCATCTAGAATCTGACTCCCTGTCGCATCGAAATTCAAATTCCATTTAAAGGCCAATTGTTTTATCATTCATATAGAAACATATCACAGATCAATTCACATCACAAAGTATCACAATCACATATCAGAGGTATCAACCAATTCAAGGTGTTCAATAATAATCAATCATCTAAAAGTAAGATGAATTAATCATGTGATTATAATTAATTAATCACATAATCATTTTCATTAATTATCTTTAATTATAAATTAATTAATCCTTAATTATTAATTAATTAATCTTAATCACTTTCATTAAATAAATATTTCTTAATTAATTACATTGATTAATTAATCCTTAATTGTAAATTAATTAACCTTCAATTAATAATTAATTTACCTTTAATTACTCTATAATTAGTTAATTAATTAAAAGATAAATCATATTTCTTAATTAATTACTTAATTATCATTAAAAACTTCAATTAGTAAACCTTGTAATTAATTATCATTAATACATAAATCAACTTAAGATTTTATGTTAATTAATAATCGAAAACATTTCTTAATCAACTTCTTAATTATATTTTTAAGTTAATTTAAAAATAAAGGTTATATATTATTTAAAACATTTTAAACTTAATTAATTTAATTATAAAAACCATTATTAATCCAAATCAGACAAAACCTTAATTACTTAAAAGAAATAAGTTAAGAACTTTATTAAAATTTAAAACTTAATTAGTTTTAAAATTTAAACTTGACATTTCATCAAAAACTCCAGACCCGATTCTCACCCGAGTCGCCCCCGTATACAAACCCGAGTAAAATCCCACACTCACATCTTCGAGTCCAACGCTATATGACTTTGAGTTCAACGCCGAGGCAAAGCCTTCTTCCCCAAACTCTATAATATACCCAGATACACACATGCACATGTGCATGTCTACAACTGCTACGATCATCTCTGGTCGATGCTACGACCACCGACAAGTCGACGACCATCTACTCGATCCTTCAAACCACCCAGCAACACAAATCGACGACGAACTAGCGATTAAGCTACACGACCTAGATTGGAACAAAAATGATCGCCAAAGAATTGACTCACTCCGACTCCACAGGCCATCAGAAGCGTCGAGACTCCGGATAGAGCTTCGCCTACCTCACTTGTTTCGATCGCCACCGGTGCGATCGACTCCGATGCGACGACGACGCCATAGCAACCAAATATTTGACCTCAACCAAACTAGGGTTTAAACTCTATTTCGATCCAACGCGGCCTCCACGGTGGTCAATTAACCCACCCGACATTTTTGCCGAGACCACCAAGTTCTCCTCTACCCCCAGTCAAAATCCCAACCACCCCGAGGGCCTCAATCGCCGGAAAAGCCTTAAAACCCACTTTCTGATCAATATTGAAATGCTCGCTTAATCCCAAACTATGAATCGTGATTTTACTTCTAAAATTCATTATTTTCAAAGGCGATCAAAATTATATGCCTGAATCAGAGAATCAAATATTTGTATTTAACATGTTTTAATTTTTGTCTGTGCTTCTCTATTTTCCAGCTAGTATTCACACTCATTATACTCAAAAATATTTTTAAAACCTAGTTTATGTTTAAACAAACATAATTTGTTTAGAAACCAAAACCTGTCAGAGGATGGATGAAGAGATTTGGAATTTTTTATCAAATTTAAACTTTGTACCTTTGAAACGGAGATGAACAAACAAGCACAGTTGACATTCACATACATATAAACACACATTTGTATATATGCGCCCAATTTTCAATTTTACTTTAAGCTTGTTTCAAACAACAGATTTAAATCCAAATTTTTTAAAGAGTTTACCCACCTGGATGCTAAAAACAGAAAGCCTGGGATTTTCATGAATTTGAAAAATCTGGGAATTGTAAACCGGTTTGATGTTGAAACTTTAATTTATTTAGTTACTGAGATGATCCATGCATTGCTTGTTGTTTACTTTAATCTGGAAATTGTTTTAACATCATCTGATTTTCTTTGCTTGAGATGATCTACTGTGTTTTTCAGATTTGAAATGAATTCAAGTTTGATTTCGGGTTTCATATTTTTTTACAGGCTTTTGATTTTTTTGTAGTGAAGATAAAAGAAATGAGAGGGAGGAGAGCAAAGATATTATATAGTTTCATTTTCTTTTTATTTATTATTTTAGAAATAATTGAAATAAATGACACTTGTTCATTTCTTATATTACATGGTTTGCATTTGTTAAATCTCTTACTAAAACACTTACACTTGTTAATTGATATATTAAATATTTAACACTTGTAAATTTTTGCATAAAGTTCAAAGTGAAAATTAACCAAATCCCAGCCTATTGAACCCCATAAAGTTCAAAGTGATTTATCAAATTGAGGTGGATCCGGATAACACAGATATTCGGTCCCGTTTTCCTCGAGTCTAAGTAACAAATATTTTAAAAGGGTTGTATTGCTTTAAATAAGCAATCTTACTTAGGGTGGTAATATCATTTATGGTAATTTATTACAGACGTCTTATTTCGAATAAAATGTATCATTTCTTTAGCTTCACTATTTTAATTTGAAATAAATACCATACAGAATCAAACAAAGATATAGATCGTTAACCCAATTAACGATCTAAAGCCAATACCCAGCGATTTACACATGCTTTTAATTCCTTTGACTAACCGTATTCATTTATTTTAAAACGAGATTAATTTCAAATTAAACAATTTATTAAGTCATAGATATTATAAAATACTATTCATAAGTTTAAACCATATTCAGTTATTTCCTTTTTTTCCCGGCCCAACATTCTTCCTCTCTTCCTATGCTTCCCAGATTTTCCTTTTCTCTGCTCTCTTTTATTTCTTCTCGGCCGACCAAGGTGCACATGAGCACCGTGCATGTGCATACCTCCATCGACACCTCCCCCTGGCCACTGACCATCACCCCTAATCACTCACGTCGCCCTCATCCACCACGCCACCTAGATCTCACGCCAGAGCCCCCTTACTCGAAACTCGAACCCCCATGCGACCTGAACTGAAAACTAGGATCACCAAAATTGCCTCGCTTCGTCGCTATACCCAACCATCAAACTTATGTTAGAGCTTCACTACTCCCTCATCTTCCAAATCCCCCTAGACCGCACCCTCACACCCTTCCTACCACGTCACTGTGCCCGAAAAACCGACCATGCCTAAAACCATCCCCCAAACCCTACCTCCTCACGACACGTCGCCATATCACTCTATAGAGTGAACCACCATTTTTCCCATGTTACTCCCTTCTCGAGCCTCCTTCTTGCCATCGCCGACCACCCACGATTGTCTTACTCGTCGTAATTTGACCAACGACCTAGAAACGATCATCTCTCATTATCTCATCAACCAGTAAACTACAAATCGTGAAAATGCCACCAAAAATCATTTCTTCCCATGTCGATTCCAAATATAACCATGAAAAAACAATATAAAATGTTTGAATTTCAGGAAATATTGGGTCACCTACTGTAATTTTTACTCTCCAGGGTTATCACTTGATAGTATTTTACGAAATTATTTTTAAAATGAAATATTTTCCAACACAAACATAAATCCTTCAAACATCATGAACTAAAACTGCCAAGATGAAGAGATATGGATTTTTGGAGATTGAGCATGGCAGAAAAGAAGAATAGAGGCAAGAAAATATGCACAGGAACTTCACATATACCCATATACAGACATATATGCATTTATCTCTATGACGACCCGATTTTTACGACTTTCGAAAATCGACATCGATACATCCACTGTATCAAATGTTGCACGGTCGAACACCGGAAAACCGGATCATTAGGGTTAAAGAAGAAAAAGATAAAAGAAGAAGAGTAGAAACAATGACAGAATCTCAAATATCGCAGCGGAACAACATATAATAGATAAATGAATATCTTCAAAACAAAGAACTATATCAGTTATTACATTACATCACATTACATTATCAGAGTTTACAACAACAAACAGCGGAAAAGAAATACTATATACTAGTTGATACGCCACGCCATCCCGCTTGCCTCCAGATCTCTACAGCAACTCCTGAATTCCAGAATGACCTGATGACCTGACTCTAGACTGCCATGTGGAAATTTGGCGGGCACCCAGAGTTTAGAAAGGGAACAATAAAATCCAGGTCAGTCATGGGACTGGTGTGAGATCTTAAAACAGTTATTCTTTTACAAAAGAAAACAAAAAGAATATGCTATGCTTTTGGAAAATGAAACTACCATAAGGCCTCCTAGCACACACACAATGCAATCGTACACTTGGGAGAGATTTATCCTTATGATAGTCAAATATGCTTACTTCCTTCTTTTATATTATTATTAGTGCATAGTGGAAAACATTTCGAAAGTATAATATTAACCTTAGCCAGCATAGGTACCATTATATTATGCATGCTATAGCTACCATTTTAGGCAGGTTCTACAACTAAAACCGTACAGGGCGCGTATTGTTACTTTGGATTTCCAACAAATGGTCGGGCTAAGGAACTTCCTATGCCACATGGGTACGCCTCTGGATGGACTCCCCGAGAACCTAACCGGATCTCTGCCAACACAAGGCCAGGTTACCTCTGCAAAAATAGGTAACTATTGACACGAGTATGTTATCCCCCGGTTGTAAACAACCTTTATCCGAGGATCTTCAATACCAACAACCACAAAGTAATAAATTTGCAGCAACAACATAGGTTAAGTATCCAGGCTCCATACCATGATACCACCTCTATCCATAAGGAAATGAACATACTCTAAGGGGCGCTACCCCTATAAGCTTGCTGCATTCTTCCTGTTTCGACCATTCTGGGGTGTGAGGTCCGACGAAGTCTCGTCCACAAAGCTACGCTTTTCACAAAAGCTGTGCTTCGATCAACAAATGATCAGCAGCCCTTCGTATGCCACATTACCAAATTGAGAATGTATCACTAATAACCATCAACTACATAACCTCTGATCACATACGTCTCAGAGAAGGATGTTAAGCTAAGAGAATAAATTCTCCGCCACCAATAGAAATGTATTTGATAGAAACCAGCTTTACATCTCAAAGTGTAACGTCAGAAACACATCCATACAAGTCTGTTCCGGGATCGAACGGAACCGAAGGCACTTCCAAAGAAGCCCTTGCAATCCGGATATTCACTAATCATGTCCGGTATCCCCATCACAAAGGGTGATAAAATCTCTATACCGGAGCAAACCGGTGCAGAGACATTCGACAGGTAATCCTTTCGCTTTCGAAAATACCCGGTCTTCAACACCATCTTCAAATGCAATCTCATTTCATCGTATCGTCATTCGGAATGGGTTTTATGACACAAGGTCCTCTCCCGGCTAATCCGAATAACGAGTGCTTATTTTAAAAATAAGTGTTACATCCAGATTCAAACAAATCACAACAATTTCAGTTTGATCTTTTAAACAAAAAATCCATCACAATCACAAAGGTTTGATGTGGGTTTCGAATATCCAGTTGGAATTCACTCCCGGTGGCATCGGAATTCAATTGCCGATTATGGCCAATATTGATAGTCAGTTATTTAACTATCAATCATCATTCACAACCGTCACTGATTTTAAATAATTTTCCCCCAATTATTATTTTTATTTCAATATATCTTCGCAAGATACTTTTCAACACTTTGAAAACAAATTCAAATCAATTTTTCACACTTCAATCCTTTGAAAATAAATTCCAAATCAATTTTCTCCTTACGCGAAAAATATTTTCAAATATTTATTCATGTCCACTGAAAATCTGCCGATTTCAAATATTTTAAAATAATATAAAATACTTATTCAAAATATACTTGGAAACATTTAAAATAAACTATTTTAGAATATTTTCTTAAATATTAGTTATGAAAAATATTATACTAATATTTCATATAAAAATTCAGGTCCAAAACTAATTTTAAAATAAAATTTTGTAGATAGTGCACAAATATTTAAATGACTATTTTCTAAATCAAATATCCATTTAATCTTTAAAATGATCCCTTATATAATTAATTTAATAAATTTTTACTTTAAAGATTTAAAAACAATTTTCAGAGCTAATTTCCCCAATAGTATTATTTTAAAACCAAATCTAAAACTGTTAAATTTTATTCAAAAGCTTTCTTAAAAATATACTCGGCTTTCCAGGGAAGAATTCTTTTCCATTACAAAATGGTCGAACTAAATAAATTAATAAATCTTCTCGATTAATTTTAATTTAATTTCAAATCTGTAAATTTCTTTTCACACTTTAAAAATAAACCAATATTTATTTTTTAAACAATTTCCCTTTTCTTTACAAATTCCCGTTGTGAATTTACATTTCCAAAAATCAACTGATATACGAATTTTAAATCGATTTCCAAATATCACCTTCAAACCAAATCAAATCCCAAATTTATTTCCAATCTATTTCAAACACAAAATCAAATTCCAATTTGATTTCCCAAATTAATTTTCAAATATCAAATCGATTTCAAATTGATTTTCCAAGTTATTTCCAAAACACCAAACCAAATTTCCAAATCGATTCCTAAGATTTATTCTAACCCCAAATTTATTCCCGAATCAATTTCTAAAGTTAATTTCAGCTCCAATTAAATTCCAAATTTAATTTCTAAATTTATTTCCTTTTGAAATAAATTTCTTTATCTCTTTCAAATATTTAAAATCCGTATCTTAAATAAATTCTTCAGCTATTAAACAACATTCTCGAAATTCCTTTATTAAAAATATTTCCCATATTTTTTTTTTTAATTCGATCGGATTATAAAAATCAACGTTAATACTTTAATTGTAACAGTCTAAGCTTTTCTACTTTAATTTCCAAAAAAATCCAATTTCATATTTATGGTATCCAACGATACCAAAAATATATTCGGCTGAATTTTAGCCTTCAATGGTTTCAATCACAAATAGTCACACACACAGATTATAAATAATCAACATTCAATATTGAACAAATCAAAATGTTTTGAGGAATCCAGTTGGATCCCTCCAACCTGTTTTCCCTGCATCCACATACGTTAGCACAACAATTAAATACCCATTCCACTTCGAGGTGGAATATCGTGGTATATGGGATTTATAAAATATTATCCGCTATTATGGGGCTCGGTAGGGTCTCATCTGCTCCAATAGGCAGGTATATATCCAAATACCAATCAATATATCATATATCATCCAAACAATCGTCAATCCTCATATAATAAATTATTTCTCACTTATATAAAAATATCAGTGAGTCGGAAAGAGAGAGTTGTACTCACATTGCATCCAATAGCAGTTGCAGTGTTTTATACCGAATAAAATTAAGCGTGCATTTAATTTTACCCAAAATTCACACTAGCTCCAATCAACTCCAAACTAGCTCCATCATGTAGTATTCGTTAATACGAACCCAACGCAATATGTTTCGTGCGAAACGGACCTCGTATGAACAAGATATCAATTTTTAAAGGTTGAACGAATTTAATATATAAATAATATATCCAAATACCAATCAATATATCATATATCATACAAACAATCATCAATCATCATATAATAAATTATTTTTCACTTATATAAGAATATCAGTGAATCAGAAAGAGTGAGTTGTACTCAAATTGCATCCAATAGCAGTTGCAGTGTTTTATTCCGAATAAAATTAAACGCGCGTTTAATTTTATCCAAAATTTACACTAGCTCCAATCAACCCCAAACAAGCTCCATCGCGTAGCATTCGCGAATACGAATCCAATGCAATTCGTTTTGTGTGAAACAGACCTCATATGAACAAGATATCAATTTTTAAAGGTTGAATGAATTTAATATATAAATATTTACATTTTCTTTTTTAGTCGATCTGGGCCGTTGAACACTTCTTCTTCCCATCACGCTACAGGTTTCAAACGAACCCAATTGCCGTTCGAAACCCTAACCATCGCGACTTCTACGCTCGCCTTTTCGATGATCAAACCCCACCACGTCGAAGCACTACGCGAACGGCACCACTACCGTGATTAGCTCGAGGCTCGGTCGCCTATTTCGCTTGGAAAACGTGTGCGACCAGTAGGAGGACGCGGCCAAATTTCACCTTTGATTGACGACGATTCGAGATTCCCACCGTTGGATGGGAAGATTCCACGATGCTTTTCAACTTCGTAGTTGGAAGTTTTCTCTAATTATTTACGGATTGAAAGAAAAATGAGGAAGAACGAAACGAGATTCTGGCCGTGGAAACAAAAATGGCGGCTAGGGTTAGTTTCCATGGTTTTGAGTGCAAATGGAAATAATAAAGGTCCTTTTATAGAAAAATTACGTGACACTATTCATCCGGAATTTTTTTGAACTCCAAACGAAGCATGCGGCCTGGCGTTTAAAATGTTTTACCCCTATTTCGAACGCAATGCATATCGGGAGCCAGTTCGACCGTATTTGGAAGATAGGTTTTTAAATCGACTAATTTAAATTTAAAATTCACTTAAATGATTTTCTACGCATTTTAGTTTGCCCCAGACAAATCGTAAATCCGTTTGACACAAAATTTGAAATCTTACAATAATATAACATTACGGATCCGATGAAACTAGTTTCATCAAAATCCGAGACTGTTTGAAAAATGGCTATTTTCACACATCGATTAAATATTAAAATATTCAATTTCTACAATTTGACTTTTAATTCAATTTTAAAAGTTCTATAACATCATTCTAAATCAAATAAGATTTAATTCAACTTTATTAATCATTTTCATTCACATTAAATCCAAATTCTAATTATTTTCACAATTTCAAATATTAAATCAACAGTTTAGTCATTCAATTAAATTCAAATATTCAAAATATTATTTATTCAGCTGATTAAGTTTACATTTGAATATTTAAAATCAATTAAATATACGCATTTCAAATGACTGAAATTTTAGGTCGTTACAATCTCTGTAACGACCCGTAAATTTCGACAATTTAATTTGTTTATTTAATAGGATTTTTGTAATTTATTTTTGTAGAAACAATAAAGGGGACAAATAAATGTTAAAATGAAGGCTAAACTAAATTATGTAAATGGTGACTTAAAACCTATTTATAGAATTTGAATAAAATCCAAATTGAATTAAGTAGAAAAGGGATTCTTATCTGGATATAAAATTAATATGAGAAATTTATGAAAATATTAAATTGATTTAATGCAAAAAGAGAGTGTAAACGGTAATTGGAATAAATTAAGCAATCAGGTTAATGCAAGTAATAATTTATGGCTTGAATGAAATTCCAATTCAATAAAATCATTTAAATGTTATGTTTTGATTTTTAATGGAATATGAGAAAAACAAATGTAAGGATTTGGTTAATATATATGTTATTTATTAAGGATACTGAATAAAATTGGGAATCCAAATAATGGTAATAATGTTGGTATTCGCTAATAAATTAAATTTCAATGCAATACCCATAAACGAATGGAATGAAATGAATGTATATAAATGTATACTAGATTATTTATCAAATAGAAGGAAAGAAAAGTAAATACCGAATTGATTGATGAATAATTATGCATTGAATAGTAATTGAATATTTCGTTAGTATGAATTTAAAGGAATATAGGGTAATTTGATTTAAATCAATAAAAGACAATAAATGCAATGATGGTGGGTTATTAATAAAAGTGAATAAGGAAATGATTGTTATAGTAAGAATGAAATTCCAACTTGTTGGAATGGAGTAAATACACTTAGTAATAAATTTAGTATAGAAAAACGAAATGGAAATATTGATTTAATTAATTCGTATATATATAGTAAATGGCGATTGTTGGATTGTAAATAATAAACTTATGAAAGGTGATCAAAAGTTGTGACCACAAGTTATTATGAGTGATACATATATTTTTAATTCATTTAATTGATTTGGAAATCATTGCAATAAATATAAATTAAATGTTACATTAAATAAATTAAGGTAATAAGTGGAGAATAACGTAAATGTTCTTCATAAATATGATGATTTGTGAATAAAGAAAGGAAACAAAGTTTCATTAATATATCAGAATTTAATTTACCTTAAAGAGGTTAACTGCAATCAAATGAGTTAAATGTTTAAACAGGAATCAAGCTTTATGTATTGATTTGGGTTTATTGCAATTAATTTAAAATTTAATAATAAAATTTTACGTAAATTGGAAATTAAGTTGAAAACGTGAAATATTTATGTGATAATCTTAAATCCAATGGTTAACACTTCTATTTGAAATTATGAATGTAATAATAATTAATTTATCTAACTAAATGGAATTTTTAGGATTTTATTTATAATTTTGTAAATTAAATGAAGTTAATTATTAAAAGTGAGATTAACATTTGGAATTTGATAAATTTATCTTCTCTATATGGACATTTAAATTTGTTAAAATCATTGTAAATGTTTGGGTAATATAAAGATGATAAGATTGTCGATTTTAAATTTTAAAATATAAAATAGGATTTAATCAATTTGTTAATTTATTTAATTAATATAAAATAGCCATTTTTGTCACGGACTCGGATTTCGACGAAACCAGTTTCATCGGATCCGTAACAGTGAATTGTTATAGGGTTTCAAGTTTCGTAGCGATCGGACTTGTCGTTTGATCGTACGAATGCGAAACGCCTTAAAATCGATTTAGTTAAAAATCAATTTGGAAATATGTTTTCAGCATAACTTCTTCATACGATGGAATTTGGATGCGAAACTTTTTCCATCGCGTTCATAATATTTTAAAATACCTATTTTGATATATGGGTTTACCCAATTTCGTTCCGGGGTCAGAACAGGCTTTTTGGGCCACGTTAGCGGTAGCACGTATATCCAACTTGATACATCTATCCAAATCTCTAACCTACCTATATAAACCCAATTATAAACCCTAGCCTCCATCTATACTCATTTGTTTGTGCGTTCATTTCCTCAGCTCCTCCTCTTCCCAATGGCTGCATACCCTAGATCTAAAATTCAAATTTCAAAAATCAAATCCAAAGTCAAATGTTAAAGTCCTCAGAAAAATTCCAAAAAAATATAGGTTGTAGATTTCATCGACATGAATCTGCGCATAGTTTCTGTTTTTGCAATCGATGCACGAATCATCCGGTAAACTCAGTCATAGGTCAAAATTCACGAACCCTACGCGACGATTTGGGGGTTTTTGATTTCGGCCTCAATCGCAGAAATTGGGATATGGGTGTTGGAGAGTTCGGCTTGGGGAGTTGTTCGATGGCGGCCAGAGGGGGTAACGTTCACCGTGGTGCCTAGAATTTTCAGATTAGGGTTCGAAAAACCATAAATGATGGCGGCGGCGGTCGGCACCAGGGAGTGGCGCGTCAGGGAGGCACGTAGGGGGAAGCGTGGCGAACACGATGATGGTGATGGTATGGTCAAAGGAGGTTGCTGGTGGGAGAGGCGCATGGTCAAAGCAGTGCCTGGAAGCTTGTGCGTGATGTTAGTTTGGGCGCGTTTCGGCTGAGAGGGAGAGAGTGACGTGGCGTTGAATAAGGTTTGTTTTATTTTAATTTTAATTTTTATTTTTATTTTGATTTCATATCTTTAAAATCGAATAACTTCTTCATACAATATCCGTTTCACACGAAATTTTTTTTGTTAAGATCTTAATTAAATTCCTGATCTTTTGATGCTGGTTTGGATAGATTTGGAGACTGTTGAATTTTTTATTTTAAATCGGAGTTAAATTCGATTTAAATTCGAAAGGTGAGTGTTTTAACCCACTCACAACTTCTAAAATTTCCTATGTCTGTTAAATTGACTTAAGATATGAGTAGAAATTCATTTATGACTGTTTGGCATGTTTTATTCATTATCTCTGTTAAATCGCATTTATTTAATTTAACTGTTAATTAATTTTATTATTGCATATAAATTTGACAGTTAAATTTATTTATTTTGCATATAAACTGATAGTTAAACAGTTAATAAATTTATTTTGAATATAAACTGTTAGTTAAATAACAGTCATTTATTTCCTGTTATATTGTATATGCCATATATTGATGTTTGTTTAAATTGATGAGGATTATAATTAATGATTGATGATTGATGTGTGGTGAATGGATGATGTGTACTATATTTTAAAATCTGCAAGTTATCATGTATTTCATTCATTCGGGATTGCGGTTTGAAATGATATACAACCGTATTTTCATTTTTAAATTGCGGATTGAAATGATAAATATCCGTATCACTTGACCATAGGATAGAAAATTATATACAGGCACCGCGGTATATATATATAAATTATTTTTGAAATGATTTTTCTAAGGTTTGGATAGGATACGGTTAATAAATATAGATTTTGATATTATATAAAATCTTATTTTATATATACATCTATAGTTAAAGTATTGAAGATAAGCTATGTATGGATTTGTTAAATAAAATAAATAAGTTGAATAATGGGGTTTGATTATTTTATATTATATGGTTAAGTACATGTTAAGATATTTAAATTACATATAATTTTAAAGGATTTAAATTAATTAAGATTTGGAGTTAAATTGGAAAATTTATTTCGAAGTGAGCTTAATTAAGAAGTTAACTTCATAAGTTGATGTAAAATTTATTAACTTGAAATTTTAAAAAGGGTATGATATTTATAAATGAATTCTATTCAAGGTGAATTAAATGAATATTTCTAGTATAAAAATTTAAGGAAATTTCTTTTATAAGTAATTTGAGATTTACTTAAATGATTACGGGTTTATTATGCAATTATTATTTCAAACTAAATAATAGGACTTTAAATTGGTGAAATAGAAATTTCCAACCTTAGTTCCAATTGTTCAATATTCAAAGTTTGAAATATATTGAAACTGAAGTGGTTTATTTAAACTGAAAGCGATTTTAAAATTTATGGATTTTGACTTAATCTTAAATGAAATAAATTATAAGTCGCGGAAATTATTTTATTTTGTAAAGAAATTTTGAATCCAAACTATTGATGCTATATACTGTTTGAATATCCAAACCATTTAAGTTTTAGAAATTATGGTTTAAAGCTATGAATTTTCGAAGTATTATAGTTTGAAAATTATAATTCAATGTTTGGTTTCCGATTATTATAAATTTGAAAACAATATGATTTTGGAAAAGAACTATATATTTGAAATAAAATGATATTATATTAATTTGGGTTTTTATAAAAATAATATCAAATGAGTTTGTTTTGGAAAGAAAATGATATCGTATTTATGGGTTTTGAAATGGATAATTATATTCTGGTTTTTGAAAGTATAATTAATTTTTAAATGACCGTGGTGTTATAATAACGTTTGGTTGTTGAAGAGGCCGGGATCGGAAGTTGTCATACTCTCTGCCAACTCCGAAAACCACTTTAACAACCGTGTACGCGGTGGAGATTCCAGAATGAAGTAGGCTGGTGGCGGCGTTTCCTGTAAGGTGAATACGTGGACCCAACTCCCGTGAGTTGGCATAAGGTGGCTAAAACAGGAGCGATTGACGGGTTAATAAGGTAGCACCTTTGATCAGACACATCCCTTCGATATTATACTTTGACTCTTGGATTGATTCGGTGGCCACTTTTGATTTTATTTGGGGGTGTGGCTCGAGGTGGGCGGTAGCTGCGTGCTACGCGTTACCACTGACCCAGAAGCGTTATTGTTATATCTACCCTGGCATTGCCTAGTTGTGCCGTGTCACCTACCCTATCGCGCCTTGTACGAGTTTCTATTTGTGTCGTACCTATGAAGTGTCTTCTCGTAGTCTCCCGATCAGGAGATATGCAGGCACTGTATAGACTATTGGCATTATTTGTGTTAAGGGCTATATGGGTAACCCCTCAACGCTATTTAAAAGTAAGTTTATTTTATAAATAGACACTATTATAGTAGCGCAATATACTACATAGTAAATAGTTTAACGGATCCTTAGGAGATGTAAATCCCGAGCATCTCTTGAGGTACTGCACTCATATTTATTTCTGTTAATTTAACTCACATAAGATCTTTTAGTTCTGACTCGAGTGTTTTTGTCCTTTCAAATTCGCTCGAGTCAGTCCGAGCGTTTCAGGATCGAAGACTTTAGATCTGGAGGACGAAGATGGAGATTTCTGCTATTATTATTTACTATATTCCACTACACTATTTAATTCCCCTGCATTGATTATGATTGGTATGTGAACTCTGATATTTATGTAAATATAATCAAATGTTTTTGTAAAACAGCTTCATGAACTGTATATTTGATTATTATATTTTATCCTTCCGCTGTGGGATTCTGTTTTGTTTTTTTCCTTCTTGTTTTACTTATTTACCCCATAACAATCCGCCCTTGTGTATGGTTTGAATTGGCACGTGTGTCGATTTAAATCATGCGAAAAGGCGGGACATTACATCTGGTATCAGAGCTTTGGTTTAGCGATAAACCTTAGCTTTGTGGGGTTTGACTCTTTACTAATAGGGTAATAATACCCTATGGGAGTCACTGAGTGTGTATATATGAGAGAGCGTATTTGTTAGTGTTATAAAAAGGTTTTTATATTGTGTTAATCTGTTCCGTCTTGTATTTATAAATTCTGGTTGGTGCATGGGATGCTGTGACATCAATAGGGATTTCTAAACACTTAATAGGACAGACCGACATAATATTTGTTTTTGATATAGGTGAATGAAATAACTTTGCCTATTATATTTTATATATAAAAAAATATTTTATAAAGATATATATTTGGTTGCTATAGATTAGGTGTTAGGTAATGAAAATATTAATAATAGTTGAAACTAGTTTGAAAATAAAATAAATGAAAAGTGGAAACTTAGAATTTAAGTTCCGGGGTTTTTGAAGATTTCTTTCGAATAAATTTTGGAATATAATAATATTGTTTATAAGTATTTTCTGATATAAATATTTCGATATAATTCGAAAGAATTGTTTTAAAAAGGATTTTTGAGAAAATAAGTTTTGTACTTTCCTCTCTGTCGCTGAAAAATAATTTCGGTGATGGGGGCCACATCATCGACTTTCATTTTCGAGTTTCGAAGGGGGAAGGCCACTGTAGTAGTTTTACTACAGATTCATTTTTGAAAAATATATAAATTTTGAATTGTTTTAAATATAATTAGAGATATATAAGTTGTAAGAATATATTTATCTATTGTTTTAAAATAATTTGAAATTTAACCCGGTATTTAATTCTTAAATTTCCATTAATTAACTGTTTCAATTACTGTAGTGAAATGAAAGGGAAGAAATTAATAAAATTGAAACCTCTACTTTAGGTAAGAGATTTAAGGCTAAGTATAAAGGAAATAGTAAGAAAGTTGAAAAGGTAACTTATAAGAAAAAGGTAAAAATTTACTAAATAATGAATTAATTAAAGGAAATGGAACAAACTTGTATAAATTTCAAATTACACCCTTAAATAACATGTATATGTAACTTACCAAATATTAAAAGTTGAAATGTTTAATAAGAGATTGTAATAGAATATTATATAAGTTGAAATTTGAAATAATGAGAGTATTCAATGAGTTGGCTATTAAATGAGAATTTAATGTTATGAACTTAAGTTATAATTTAAATTTTACCAAATAAATATAATTAAAGGTAAGTATCATAAATAGATGACAATAAACTTTAGTAAATGTTAAAGTAAATTATTTTAATAAACAGAACGATGAATACTGTAAATAAATAAGTTAAGCAGTGAATAAATGAATGTAAAATAATAAAAAGGAAAATTCATGATATGAATGAGTGGAAATTTTGGTAGAAATAAGGTGAATAATTGTAAGTAATAAATGAAAGAAAGGAAATCAAACAACTAAAGTATGAAATAAATTGAAAATAAGTTAATTTGAATTGTTGGTTTGAATTGTTGTTGTTTAAATTATGGTTGTTTGGGTAAGATGCTTTAAAATTGGGATTGGATGAAAGAATAATCTAAGACTGTTGAGTAAATGATGCGCTAGTAGTTTATTCATCATTCCATATAATTTTAAAAGTTTTGAACCCAAACAACTATTTGTTTGTTTGGTTGAATGGTTGCTTTGAATTTGTTGTGTATGCTATTTGTCGAATTGATGGTTGTTGTACTGATTTGTTGTTAGTAATTGAAAACACTTAAATAGTTCACTTTATATAAATTGTTAAGCCTTTAGATTTTATAAGTGTTTATAAGTGAAATGCAGGTTATGGAAGCAATTGCTACTGCTTTTGGTTTCATAAATTTAGCGTAAGTTGCCCGACAAGTAGGTATGTTTTCGGATTACGGTTTATAGCGCTATTTTATATATTTTCCCGTGTAGGGATATATATTATTTTGGAAAATATTTGTGTATATTGTTATATTTATATTATATTTTCTTCCAAGCCTCTCCATACAAAGGAGACTCTGCCAAAATTTTCCGTAAATTTTGGACTTAGAAAAAAATTTGAAAATGTTTACAAACTTTAACAGTTTATGTATAAAGGATTTAAATGATTATAAATTGGTATATTTTATGTTAGATTATTTTATTTTGTAAACTTATTTGTTTATAAATTTAATTAAGAAAGATATATTGTTTTCTTATTTCTTCTTTTTCCTTCTTTTCCTTTTCGGGGACGAAAAGTTTTGAGTGGGAGAGAGTGTAACGACTCGTAAATTTCGACAATTTAATTTGTTTATTTAATAGGATTTTTGTAATTTATTTTTGTAGAAACAATAAAGGGGATAAATCAATGTTAAAATGAAGGCTAAAATAAATTATGTAAATGGTGACTTAAAACCTATTTATAGAATTTGAATAAAATCCAAATTGAATCAATTAGAAAAAGTATTCTTACCTGGATATAAAATTTAATATGAGAAATTTATGAAAATATTAAATTGATTTAATGCAATAAAAGAGTGTAAACGGTAATTGGAATAAAATAAGCTATCAGGTTAATGCAAGTAATAATTTATGGCTTGAATGAAATTCCAATTCAATAAAATCATTTAAATGTTATGTTTTGATTTTTAATGGAATATGAGAAAAACAAATGTAAGGATTTGGTTAATATATATGTTATTTATTCAGGATACTGAATAAAAATTGGGAATCCAATTAATGGTAATAATGTTGGTATTAGCTAATAAATTAAATTTCAATGCAAAACCCATAAACGAATGGAATGAAATGAATGTACATAAATGTATACTAGGTTATTTATCAAATAGAAGGAAAGAAAAGTAAATACGGAATTGACTGATGAATAATTATGCATTGAATAGTAATTGAATATTTTGTTAGTATGAATTTAAAGGAATATGGGGTAATTTGATTTAAATCAATAAAAAACAATAAATGCAATGATGGTGTGTTATTAATAAAAGTGAATAAGGAAATGATTGTTATAGTAAGAATGAAATTCCAACTTGTTGGAATGGACTAAATACACTTAGTAATAAATTTAGTATAGGAAAACGAAATGGAAATATTGATTTAATTAATTCGTATATATATAGTAAATGGCGATTGTTGGATTGTAAATAATAAACTTATGAAAGGTGATCAAGAGTTGTGACCGCAAGTTATTATGAGTGATACATATATATTTAATTCATTTAATTGATTTGGAAATCATTGCACTAAATATAAATTAAATGTTACGTTAAACAAATTAAGGTAATAAATAGAGAATAACGTAAATGTTCTTCATAAATATGATGATTTGTGAATAAAGAATGAAAATAAAGTTTCATTAATATATCGGAATTTAATTTACCATAAAGAGGTTAATTGCAATCAAATGAGTTAAATGTTTAAACAGGAATCAAGCTTTATGTATTGATTTGGGTTTATTGCAATTAATTTAAAATTTAATAATAAATTTTTACGTAAATTGGAAATTAAGTTGAAAACATGAAATATTTTTGTGATAATCTTAAATCCAATGGTTAACACTTCTATTTGAAATTATGAATGGAATAATAATTAATTTATCTAACTAAATGGAATTTTTAGGATTTTATTTATAATTTTGTAAATTAAATGAAGTTAATTATTAAAAGTGAGATTAACATTTGGAATTTGATAAATTTATCTTCTCTATATGGACATTTAAATTTGTTAAAATCATTGTAAATGTTTGAGTAATATAAAGATGATAAGATTGTCAATTTTAAAATTTAAAATATAAAATTGGATTTAATCAATTTATTAATTTATTTAATTAATATAAAATAGCCATTTTTTTCACGGACTCGGATTTCAACGAAACTAGTTTCATCGGATCCGTAACAGTGAATTATTGTAGGCTTTCAAGTTTCGTAGCGATCGGACTTGTCGTTTGATCGTACGAACGTGAAACGCCTTAAAATCGATTTAGTTAAAAATCAATTTGAAATCAATTTGGAAATATTGTTTTCAGCATAACTTCTTCATACGATGGAATTTAGACGTGAAACTTTTTCCATCGCGTTCGGAATATTTTAAAATACCTATTTCGATATATGGGTTTACCCAATTTCGTTCCGGGGTCAGAACGGGCTTTTTGGGCCACGTTAGCGGTAGCACGTATATCCAACTTGATACATCTATCCAAATCTCTAACCTACCTATATAAACCCAATTATAAACCCTGGCCTCCATCTATGCTCATTTGTTTGTGCATTCATTTCCTCAGCTCCTCTTCCCAATGGTTGCAAACCCTAGATCTAAAATTCAAATTTCAAAAATCAAATCCAAAGTCAAAAGTTAAAGTCCTCAGAAAAATTCCAAAAAAATATAGGTTGTAGATTTCAACGACACGAATCTGCGCATAGTTTCTGTTTAGCAATCGATGCACGAATCATCTGGAAAACTCAGTCAAAGGTCAAAATTCACGAACCCTACGCGACGATTTGGGGGTTTTTGATTTCCGCCTCAATCGCAGAAATTGGGATATGGGTATTGGAGGGTTCGACTTGGGGAGTTGTTCGATGGCGGCCAGAGGGCGTAACATTCGCCGTGGTGCCTGGAATTTTCAGATTAGGGTTCAAAAAACCCTAAATGATGGCGGCGGCGATCGGCACCAGGGAGTGGCGCGTCAGGAAGGCACGTAGGGGGAAGCGTGGCGAACACGATGATGGTGATGGCGTGGTCAAAGGAGGTCGCCGGTGGGAGAGGGGCATGGTCAAAGCAGTGCCTGGAAGCTCGTGCGTGATGTTAGTTTGGGCGCGTTTCGGCTGAGAGGGAGAGAGTGACGTGGCGTTGAATAGGGTTTGTTTTATTTTAATTTTAATTTTGATTTCATATCTTTAAAATCGAATAACTTCTTCATACGATATCCGTTTCACAAGAAATTTTTTTTGTTAGGATCGTAATTAAATTCCAGATCTTTTGATACTGGTTTGGACAGATTTGGAGATCGTTGAATTTTTGGGTTTAAATCGGAGTTAAATTCGATTTAAATTCGAAAGGTGAGTGTTTTAACCCACTCACAACTTCTAAAATTTCCTATGTCTGTTAAATTGACTTTAGATACGAGTAGAAATTCATTTATGACTGTTTGGCATGTTTTATTCATTATCTCTGTTAAATCGCATTTATTTAATTTAACTGTTAATTAATTTTATTATTGCATATAAATTTGACAGTTAAATTTATTTATTTTGCATATAAACTGATAGTTAAACAGTTAAAAAATTTATTTTGAATATAAACTGTTAGTTAAATAACTGTCATTTAATTCCTGTTATATTGTATATGCTATATATTGATGTTTGTTTAAATTGATAATGATTGAATTAAATTGATGAGGATTATAATTAATATTGATGATTGATTTTGGTGAATGGATGATGTGTACTATATTTTAAAATCTGCAAGTTATCATGTATTTCATTCATTCGGGATTGCGGTTTGAAATGATATACAACCGCATTTTTATTTTTAAATTGCGGATTGAAATGATAAATATCCGTATTACTTGACCATAGGATAGAAAATTATATACAGTCACCGCAGTATATATATATAAATTATTTTTGAAATGATTTTTCTATGGTTTGGATAGGATACGGTAATAAATATAGATTTTGATATTATATAAAATCTTATTTTATATATAAATCTATAGTTAAAGTATTGAAGATAAGCTATGTATGGATTTGTTAAATAAAATAAATAAGTTGAATAACGGGGTTTGATTATTTTATATTATATGGTTAAGTACATGTTAAGATATTGAAATTACATATAATTTTAAAGGATTTAAATTAATTAAGATTTGGAGTTAAATTGGAAAATTTATTTGGAAGTGAGCTTAACTAAGAAGTTAACTTTATAAGTTGATGTAAAATTTATTAACTTGAAATTTTAAAAAGGGTATGATATTTATAACTGAATTCTATTCAAGGTGAATTAAATGAATATTTCTAGTATAAAAATTTAAGGAAATTTCTTTTATAAGTAATTTGAGTTTTACTTAAATGATTACGGGTTTATTATGCAATTATTATTTCAAACTAAATAATAGGACTTTAAATTGGTGAAATGGAAATTTCCAACCTTAGTTCCAATTGTTTAATATTCAAAGTTTGAAATATATTGAAACTGAAGTGGTTTATTTAAACTGAAAGGGATTTCAAAATTTATGGATTTTGACTTAATCTTAAATGAAATAAATTGTAAGTCGCGGAAATTATTTTATTTTATAAAGAAATTTTGAATCCAAACTATTGATGCTATATACTGTTTAAATATCCAAACCATTTAAGTTTTAGAAATTATGGTTTAAAGCTATGAATTTTCAAAGTATTATAGTTTGAAAATTATAATTCAATGTTTGGTTTTCGATTATTATAAGTTTGAAAACAATATTATTTTGGAAAAGAAATATATATTTGAAATAAAATGTTATTATATTAATTTGGGTTTTTATAAAAATAATATCAAATAAGTTTGTTTTGGAAAGAAAATGATATCGTATTTATGGGTTTTGAAATGGATAATTATATTCTGGTTTTTGAAAGTATAATTAATTTTTAAATGACCGCGGTGTTATAATAACGTTTGGTTGTTGAAGAGACCGGGATTGGAAGTTTTCATACTCTCTGCCAACTTCGAAAACCACTTTAACAACCGTGTACGCGGTGGAGATTCCAAAATAAAGTAGTGGTGGCGGCGTTTCCTGTAATGTAAATACGTGGACCCAACTCCCGTGAGTTGGCATAAGGTGGTTAAAACAGGAGCGATTGACGGGTTAATAAGGTAGCACCTTTGATCGGACACATCCCTTCGATATTATACTTTAACTCTTGGATTGATTCGGTGGCCACTTTTGATTTTATTTGGGGGTGTGGCTCGAGGTGGGCGATAGCTGCGCTCTACGCGTTACCACCGAGCCGGAAGCGTAATTGGTATATCTACCCTGGCATTGCCTAGTTGTGCTGTGTCACCTGCCCTATCGTGCCTTGTACGAGTTTCTATTTGTGTCGTACCTATGGACTGTCTTCTCGTAGTCTCTCGATCAGGAGATATGCAGGCACTGTATAGACTATTGGCATTTTTTGTGTTAAGGGCTATATGGGTAACCCCTTAACGCTATTTAAAAGTAAGTTCATTTTATAAATAGACATTATTATAATAGCGCAATATACTGCATAGTAAATAGTTTAACGGATCCTTAGGAGATGTAAATCCCGAGCATCTCTTGAGTTACCGCACTCATATTTATTTCTGTTAATTTAACTCACATAAGATCTTTTAGTTCTGACTCGAGTGTTTTTGTCTTTTCAAATTCGCTCGGGTCAATCCGAGCGTTTCAGGATCGAAGACTTTAGATCTAGAGGACGAAGATGGAGATTTCTACTATTATTATTTACTATATTCCACTACACTATTTAATTCCGCTGCATTGATTATGATTGGTATGTGAACTCTGATATTTATGTAAATATAATCAAATGTTTTTGTAAAACAGCTTCATGAACTGTATATTTGATTATTATATTTTATCCTTCCGCTGTGAGATTCTGTTTTGTTTTTTTCCTTCTTGTTTTTCTTATTTACCCCATAACAATCCGCCCCTGCGTATGGTTTGAATTGGCATGCGTGTCGATTTAAATCGTGCGAAAAGGCGGGACGTTACAATCTCTATGCACATCATATCACAAACTGTTACTTCTACTCCATCTAAAACATGATCATGTTATAAGAAAATTATGATTTTGGAAAGAAGTTTTCCCACAGTATTTTTTCACTTGAAGCATTGCACTGTTTTGGTTTTATTTTTCCTTGTTGATCTTTGTTGTAGCTTGAGTTGTTTGGTTATAGTGGCAGCTTGTTTATTTTATTTTTTTTCTAGTTATTTTGTTTGAATGCAAAAGCATGAACAAGGCAGAACCTTTATATATCTTGTTTGCGTTGTTTACTTGAGAAGATGTTCACCCAGAGAACATAAGGCAGTGGGGTGTGTGTGTGTGTATAGATGTAGGGAGTGGAAGTGTGTGGTGGAAGCTAGGAAGAGGTGTTGTACAGGCTTTTGCACTTTCCTCCTTTTTTTGATTTTATTTTTGCTTATTCTTTGATTTGAAGTTTTGGGGCTGATTAGATTTCATATGAATTTGATTTGATCTTTCATGTGTTTTGACTTAATTTTGCTGTGACATTGATCTTGTGCATGGATTTAAATGTTGTCTCCTCTTTTGTTTACATACATACCTTCATACTTATGCATTTTTTTATATATACATTCCTTAGGTATATTTTGATAATATATATTCCACATTTATATCACTTTCCTATATTTCGTTTTACATGGCATATATATACATATATACACATTTATATACTTGTATATGTATATACTTATATATATTTCAACATCATAAAGTTTGCATACATTTATATATATATATATATATATATATATATATATTTTTGTGTGTGTGTGTATTTTATCTTAATTTAAATCGTGGGATATATATATACACATTTCTAAAATATTTATCATATTTAGGAGTTTAAAATTCAATATTTAATATAGTTTTTAATCAATACATAGATTTAGGTATTTTTAACATTAAAAAATATATTCAATCAATTTTTCAATAATAAAATCAGTAAATTGTCTAATTGTTAGATGTTAAAAATTCAGGTCGTCACATTAAGACTTGTTAAAAAAGATAGAAACAATGAAACGATTTCCAAGCTTTAAAACAAGAAAACATAGTTTTTCATTTCGAATCGGATCTCACATCCGTGCAACACACAAAGTTTTTAACCTTGTTTCAACTCAACATATTTTGGTTCTTAAATCACAATGATACATCGATACTACCATAGTTTCAACATCACAATTATACATATTTATAAACATAATGTTATATGCTTACTAACTCGATAACGTCACATTCAACACTAAACGCAAAAATCCACCAAATCACCATCGAACAACATAGTAACTATTCAATTTTCTCATCATATTATCACTACGACAATACATCATAGTAAAGTCAAAAACTTTCAAAAATAAAGTAGCTTTATTCATCTTTATGCTCACCAACTTGGCCCGAACTTCGACTATAACACGGCGACACCTCTACGCTCGACTCTAGCTTGAAATTTTGAAACTTTAGAGGGGCTAGGGCCTTAAAATAGGTTCGGCCAAAGATGATTTTGCTTGGCTAGGGCTTTGTGGAGTAGTGATGGCCTTTGTTTTTAGAAGAGAGGATGTTGAAATGAAAGCATAAGTAATATAGAAGGTATGAAAGCATGTTACAACACAAAAGGCTAACTTTTTCTAAAAAAAATTAGACCATGGAAGCATGAAATTTTTAGAGAAGAAGGTTTAGAAAACAGTGAAGCTAGAATGTAAATGAAACTGTGTGTGGGGGTGTATATTTATAGGTGAAAGAAAGTGGGGATATTGTCATTTTATCCTTAGTTTAAAATATCATAGCAAGTCATTATTTTGACATATCACATCACCACCTTCCTCCCCCTCATATGTCACAAATCGCCTCTCTTAGTCACGTCCCCTTGGCCATGATGGGTAATGATGATGGTACTTAATGGAGTGACAAGGGATAATGATATGATTTAGTATATATATAAGTTGTTATTTTAAACCATGTCTTCTCACATCGTTTGCTAAATATAATTAACATAAGATAATACATAATTAAGTATAATATTATATGGTTAATTATCACTTATATATGTATACATACAGTGCATGAAGGCGAACGACATTCTCGACAACTTTACGGTGTCGAAAAGTTGAAATTTCGAAAAACGTTCTTCAATCACATTTTCTATTTTTCTACGAACTATCTATTTAGGTAAACAAATTTTAAAAAATATTTGACCGTCATTATTAGATAATTAAATTAGGTATATGTGTAAATAAAACCTCATTTATTTAATATTTAAACTTCACTTGAATTTTCGAAGAAATAAATAAAATCGATGATATCAACTGTCGGTGTCACAAATATGTTTTATTTTCAGAAAATAAAATAAATTATTTTATTTCATAATCTTATTTGAATACATATATTTGTGTATGAATCTAGAATCGTGCAAGATCCTTATTATTTAAAACCAGTTCGAACTAGTATCGCTCACTCGACTTCTTAGTGCGGATTTTGATCAGCCTTCTTAATTAGAAACCTCTATTCTTCTTGCATAGCCATAAATTATGATAGACAACCTTTAGTTCCACATAAAAACCCTCATCAATGCTCATGTCAAAAAATTAAGCTTTAAATCCCAATTAGGAATGGTGTGAAACACCTCGATTCATGTACTCGAATCATGGATCGAGAACTATATGAAAAGAAGTATGATCTACGTACCACCTATATACTAATCCTATTGGTTCCTATTTCCCAAGGTTGTAATTAACCTTTTTAGAGAGTCGTCGTTTTACTTAATAACATTACCTAAGTTGATTAATATTCTATAACTCAAATTCATTTTAGTATGATACCCTTCTATATCCGAAAGAGCATATGCAATTTCAAATCTTAAATTGGTTTTACTTAACCTAGAATGTTCAACAAATTTAAAACTTTGTTTATTAACCCTCTCTTAATTAAGACATCGTTATATTTTGACAACTGTATTCTTTCCAGGGATTCGAGAACAAATACCCAAGTTTAATTTCAAAAAAAATATGATACTTTATATTTAACCCTTTTGAAAACATAATATATAGCCCGAGTGACTCTAAAATGGTATTAAGGAACCGGGCACCACCAAATAATATTATATATCCCTTTTACTAAGTAGTGAAATACTCAAGAGAAATTTTTATCATCTGAACACATCTCTTATCCATTTTTAGTCATTTCCAAGACACTCGTACTAGTTAATCATAAAAATAATTCTTTCTTCATAAATTCCCTTTTGAAACAATACCATATATAGATAAATAGTTCTTTAATAAAATCATCCACTAGCTTTGGATTCATTCGGATTCGAATTCGTTTTGATTGTATAATGAAAAAGAGGATAATATACTAAGTGCTCTATCATATCTACCTAAAAAATATTTGATTATCACTTAGAAGATTATTCTGATTATCACAAAATAGATCGAAGCTCCTTCCTGAACTGTCCAAAGAAAATTTTACATTCAAATCCATTTAAAATTATTAATATCTTAAAAACTATTTAAGTATAATTACTACAACTTTTCTAAAATCATTTAAATCTTTATCATAGCTACCGGGATTTAATATTCTCATAATCCTTTTCATTTTTAGAAGGTCTAAAGATAATGTTTTAATTTAACATATTCTATTCTAAATCCAATTTTAACCCAATATCTCATCGATAACTATATAAAATTTTGAAAATCCCTTTATATATAAAATATATCCTAGGTAAAATTATTTCATTTATCAATTTTAAAACAATATTATGTCAATTGGACTTGTTCAAGTGTTTAGGAAATCCCTACTGATAACGTTGGCTAAACGCATTAACCATAATTCATAAGCCACTCAACACATCAAATACCAGAATATAAAACATTTTTACTTACTAACAAATATGCATTCATATTTATAATACACTCAAGCTCATTTTAGGGTCTCACTTTCGCTATCTCAAATGAGTATACCCCACCAGAGCCAAGGTTCTCGCTTAACCTTCAACTATGATACCAAATGTAACGAACCAGATTTTTGACCCTCGAAAATCATCGTTAATAAGTCCACTATATCACATGCCAAACATTCAAGTGCCAGAAATACTAATTGTTAGGATTAAAGAAGAAGGTAGAAGATAGAAGAAAACAAAACAACATAGAATCTCACACCACAGCGATTAATATATAATACAACAATTGATCTTTACAAAAAGGAAACATCTCTTTTCATATATACAAGATCAAAGTACACTAGATTTATCAAAAATTTGGATAGTTATAGAAACCACTTCTTATATTGACAAACATATAGACTCTATAATACAGCGAAAGAAAAATAGACGTGAATACGTCTTGACCATCCAGCTCCTCTCCAACTCCAAAGAATCCAGCTAAACCTAGAATAACATACTCAGTCTGGCCCATGCATTACATGGAATAACACCGAGGTCATTCTGGTAAACCAGCATGAGTAAAAACCGATAACAAGTAACAACCAAACTGATTTCTACATTTGAAAACTTTTCAAACAAAGGGTATCCCGTAAGACCACACCACATATAAAAACGGACGGGTTATACCTTATGATATCCAGAATACTATATATCAAAATCCAATAATATTATCATAGTGTCTAGGTTTAAAGTAAATAGATAAAATAGCTGAAATGCTTGCATCTCACGTTCCAACATACTAGGCTCTACAATCAAAAACATAAGGCATATATTGGAGATTGGGTACCAATTATGGCATGGTAAGGGACTATGTTTTGATAATGCACCTCTAGAAAATGCGGTGATGCTAACACAGAGCCAGCTGCCCCTTTAACGTAGCAAATCGGATTACCTCACCCTCTTGACACTGAGGCCTTATACTACCACGGTGTTTGCACTCAAACCAAACTTTAAAGGGACATCTAGAATGGGATGACCGCTTTTAATGGTAGCTTAGCTCTGCTGCATACCCTATTTTTGGCATTCCTCCCAATTGTGAGACTTCAGGCTATACTTTACCTTCTTTCTATTAGCAAACCATCATAGAATGCTAACACCACTCTACAAGCATCAATGCAATGCCAGCATTCATCCATACAAATTCGTTCTAGGGCTGGACAAAACTGAAGGTATTAACTCTAGTACATCCACATTGGAATCACCCTCATAATTAGTAGCAGTATCCCTTGCACTTCAAATAGCACCATCTTTAATCATCATCAAGATGCCTTCCACTCGAACATACATGTTGGTTCTGAGTGGTTTTCGGATATACAAATCCAATCCCGGTCTCTCCATACCAACAATCGATCTAGTAGACTCATTTCGGGTTCTTATGGAAGTAAGCATTTGAGTCCTTATCGGAAACTCGAATTTTACATCCATATTTCCTAATTAAAATTAGGAAAAACTTGATATACGGTTATTTAACTATCAAATAACAACAAAAAATCTAGAGATTTAATTACCCAAAGCAATCACTAAGCCTCAAAACTATTTTCATTCATAAATCTCCTTTCCCAAACACTTATCAACGTTCATATACTTATCTCTTCTACATAAGCATATTCACAAAACATTTATAAGATTTCTCATTTCCAAATCTCTTAAATGGATTTAAAATTGGAGAAAAGGATAACTTTAATCACTATTCCTTTGGTGTTGAATGTGGAATGGATGTTCCATACCACCATTTTTTAAAAGGTCAGTTTGGAGAAACCCAAACCTCAAATTCCTATTATAATTAAATCCGTTTATAAATTTCCCTTGCCCATGAAATATTTTTTGCTTTAACCCAAACTCATTTACAAAACATTTATCAACCTCCATACTCATTTATAAGACTCTTTATAAATATTCAAACCTGGTTATATAAACTTGTTTATAAACTTTCAAACCTTGTATAAAACTTCCATTTATAAAATCCTTATATAAACAATCAAAACTACTTCTAAAACTCCTTTTATAATTTCCTAAAATTATTCATGAACTTCTTTATATAATATCCAAAACAATTGTCAAATCATTCCTTAAATATCTTCTAGAAGAAAAAAAAATTTGAAGCCCATTTCAAAAGAAAATGAAATATTTTCTTTACAAAACGAAACGGAAGCACAACGACTACAATGCATCATTAAAGTTGGGTTTAACTTATCTAAGTTATATAATAGATACTGTTAAACATCATATATGTAAGGGATTTACACATAACATACAATCAATCTTTGGTAGGTGTATAGGTTATAAATTTGGTAGATCCATAATCGATGTAAATTTTTTACATATAGAAGTATATTCCATATGCTTAACTTACCACGACCTGCTTATTGAAATTAACTTTCTTGACTCTGTTACGTTACTGATATTCGGCTTTTCTGCTGAATACAAGTTACTTACTTCCTACAAAAACGTGATCGTCATTTTATAATCATTACTTTAAATTTTTTTGTCAACTTAAAAGCCTAGATGAGAGATCCTTTGTCAGGACACGATTTTTCGTCTTCCGAAAATTCAACATCGACACTCACTTTATCGACTGCCGAGAAATCGAACGACGGGAAAACCGAACACTGAGGGTTTTTAAAAAGAATTTAAGAAAAGAAAAAGAAAAAAAATAGGAAAGAAGGAAATAGAAAATTTTAAGATAGAAGGAAAAGGGAATAGAGAAAATAGAAAAACATAAGAAAATAGGACGGAATAGAAAACAACAGAACAACATCAGAATCTCACAATTCGCAGCGGAACAACATATAATAATAGATGAATAATCTTTAAACAAAGAACCATATCAGTTATTACATTACTTCACATTACATTACATCATATCATCAGAGTGTACAACAACAACAACAACAAACAGTGCAGCGGAAAAAGAAATACTATATAAACTAGTAATACGCCATGCCATCCATCTTGCCTCCAGCAACTCCAGAATATCCAGAATATCCTGATAAATCTAACTCTTGACTGCCCGTGTGAAAATTGGTGGGCACCCAGAGTTTAGGAAGGAAAACAATAAACTCCAAGTCAGTCATGTGACTGGTGTGAGAACTCAAAACAGTTTATTTATCTTTAAAATCAAAATAGAGGAATATTTTTATTTCAATTCGCAATGCTTTAAAAAATGAGACTACCATAAGACCTCCTGCCACACACACAATGCAAACGCAGACTTGGAGAAGATTTCTCCTTATGATAGTCAAACATGCTTGATACACATTTAAAAAGAACATTTCATATTATTATTAGTGCATAGTGTAGAAAATTCATTTCGAAAGTAGAATATAAATCTTAGCCAGCATAGGTACCATTATATTATGCCTACTATAGCTACTTCCTGAGGAAGCAGGTTCTACAACTAAAACCGTACAAGTTTCGTATTGTTTCTTTGGATTTCCAACAAATGGTCAGGCCAAGGAACTTCCCATTGCCACATGAGAATGCCTCTGGAAAGACATCCCCGAGAACCAAACCGGAACTCTGCCAACACAAGGCCGGGTTACCCCTAACTGGGTAACTACAGACACGAGCACGCCATTCCCCGATCGTAAACGACCTTTCTCACGGGATCCCGAAAGCCAACAACCACAAAGTAATAAATTCGTAGTAACCACATAGGTTAAATATCTGGGCTCCATACCATGATACCACCTCTATCCAGAAGGAAATGTACATACCCTAAAGGGTGCTACCCCTCATAACCTTGCTGCATCTTTCCTGTTTTGACCATTTCCGGGGTGTGAGGTTCGACGAAGTCACGTCCACAAAAACATACTTTATACAAAAGCCATGCTTTGGGTCAACAAATGATCAACACAATGATCACTAAGATAGACGATCAAATAAACGATCCTATCACAATAATCAACACAATGATCATTTCAGCATCACTCAGCATATCACATTACCAAATTGGGAATATATCGCTGATAACTTCAACTATATAACCTCTGAGCTCGTACGTCTCAAAGAAGGGTGTTAAGCTAAAGAATAAATTCTTCGCCACCAACAGAAATATATTTGAAAGAAATCGGCTTTATATCTCAACTTGTAATGTCAGACATACAATCCATACAAGTTTGTTCCGGGCTCGAACAAAACCGAAGGCACTTACAAAGAAGTCCTTGCAATCCGGATATTCACAATCCTGATCGGATTTCCCATCACTTAGGGAGTCTCTATACCGTTGCAACTCAGTGCAGAGACAATCGATAGGTCATCCTATCGCTTTCGCAAATACCGGGTCTTCAACACCGATCTTCAATGCAATTCATAACGACGTATCACATATTCGGAATGGGTTATACGACCCCATGGTCTTTTCCCGGTTAACCCGAATAGTGAGCGCTTATTTAAAAATAAGTGTGGCATTCACATTCAAACAAATCACATCAATTACCCATTCAAAGGGAAATATCGATAGTCGGTTATTGAACTATCAATGGATATGCACACATCACCAGATTCCAAATAATTTTCCAAATTATTTATTTTCCAAAATATCTTCACTAGATATATAATTTCAATATTTCAAAAATAAATCAATATTTATTTTCATACAAATTCCACTTTCACATATAAATTCCATAATGAATTTATATTTCAAAATATCCATGCATATACAATTTCAATTATCCATTTCAATTTATCTTCAAAAAGATAAATTCTCTAAACGTTTCATTTCACATTGGAAAAACATTTCCATACTTATTAAATAAGTAATTCACGAATTTTATTTATTTTCAACACTTAGAAAATATTCAATATACTTCAATCGAAATTAAGTATATATTTCATTCTTTAAGGAAATCATTCTCTTAAACATATTTATTTGGGCCAAAACGAATGTTACGTAAAACATCGTTACGACGACTCAAAAATCACTGGTATAGGGATTCGAAGTTTAAAATTGATATATAAATCCCAATACTACACAAAACATTTCCTTTCGGAAATCATTTACTATAACAACAGTGTTATAGTCCATCATCTCCTTTTATTTCTCGAAAACGTCTATTTCAACAATAAATGTTGAAATCTATGGTTTCGAATCTCAACAAAATTAAAACTTCGTTAGATCGTTTTAATTCTATTTCAAATATCACATTCAAAACAATTTCTTTAACATATTATTCACTATTCAAAAACGTGAATATTCTTTGTTAACAAATTTCATCCTTTTATTTATTTTATTTCAAAGGATTATTCACAGTCAAAAATGTGAATATAACTCCATAAATAAGTTATAACCATTTACTTATCAAAATAAGTCTTTTGCGAATTTATAAAACAACGTTTATAAATTCCATTTCTATTTATTTCATAACTATTTCCTTTATAAATCTCCTTTATTAACCTATTCGATTTATAACTCAATTATAACCCAAAGTTCACATTATAAGTTAAATGCTTATAAAATGATTATTTTACAAAATCGTTCTTTTAAACTTCATAGTTATAAATCTTATAACTTATAAGATTCAATCATTCATCCAAATATATTCTTTTAATAACTTTACTATTTTATAAACCTACTGCTTATAAAATTTCATTTATCACTTCACCGTTTATAATTCTATCAATTTCATTCATCAATGAAATTCATTTTCACTTCATTCAAACACTTGTAAAAACTCGTTTTATAATGTCTATATTTCAATTTATAAATGTCCATTTATAAATCTCTTAATATAAATCAATTTTTATTATTCTTTAAAACGACTTTAATCTCCTTTATAGTTCCACCATTCTGATTTATAAAATAATCAAATTTTATAAATCTTATATTCAAACTTTTAATAATAAACTCAAAAATCCAGTTTAAACTATTTTATAAAATCATTGGTTCATATTTCTCAAAAATCAGCTTTTAACTATATTTCACAAAAATCATAATTTTTATAACATTAAAAATTATAACGTTTATTTATTTAAAATGGATCAATTCCAAAAATAAAGTATATTTTCAAAAATCACTTTAAAATCATTTTAAAATTCCAAAACTTGGTCCAATGATGCTACACACCATTATAGTCAATCACGACAACAACGATATCATATATCGATATGATAATCAACGAATATCAAAATATTCAAAATCAAATAAATACTGTTGAGGAATCCAGTTGGATCCCTCCAACCTGTTTTCCTGCATCCACAAACATTAGCACAATACCAATTTCGCTCCAGTACGAAATTATCGCGGTATATGTTCTTATTAAATATTATCCGCTTAATAACGGCGCAATAGGGTCTCATCCGCTAAAAAATGCGGGGAATCAACAACTGCAATATATACATATGCCAATATATATATATATTGATATTATATATAATACCAATTTCACCGTTTATGAAATATTCGCGGTATATGTTTTTAATAAATAACATCCGCTTACTAACGGCGTATAATGTCTATTTTAACAATCAATAGATATTCAATCAACATTTAAACATGCATTCAAATATTTTAAATCTAACTATTTAAAATAAAATCGAAACTGATTCGATTGAGTGAGAAATTCTCACCTTGGTTTTAATTTCCGTTTCAGCTTTTATTTCGAATAAAATTAAACGTGCGTTTAATTTTACCCAAAATTCTCACTAACTCTAAATGACTCCAAACCAACTCCATCGCGTAGTGCTCGTCCATACGATTCCAACACAACTGGTTTCGCGCGTTTTCGACCTCGTATGAAAAAGTTATCAAATTTTGAAGTTACACGAGTTTAAACTATATGATTTACAACTAAATTAATAACTTTTATAACCTAACAGATCTGGGCCATTGATCACACTTTGCTTCATCACCACCCTAGAACGCAACTCCTTCTCCCTCACGTATCTTCTACAGGCCGAGCATGAACAAGAACCCATACTCCATCAATACTAGGGTTAGGAATTCGAGCCACCACACACCACTTGAACATGATCAGCTTGCTCCACGTTGAAGGCCTCACCCACGTGCACCTCCGCCCCCAGACCGCACCCACTCGGCCACTTGATGAGCCTCGAAAGGCGTGCCAAACCTGCGTGCGTCGGCCTCCCCTCGCTCCCACTATCCGACGTCGTTTCAGATCTCAACCGTATAGATCTCTAGCTCTCCTCATGCTCTTCGACTTCCGTGTTGAAGCTTCGTTGAATCGATGAATGGATTGGGAGTAATTGAGGGAGGAAGCTTGTGAATTTCTGGCCGTTCAGTTTCTAGGGCCGGCTAGGTTATAAAATTAGGGTTTAGTTTAAATTTTATCAAATTATGAAGAGTAGGGGCTATTTATAAGGAACGAGCGACACTATTCATCCCGGAAATTCCGAACTCCGATTTACGCGCCGTAACCAGCATTTCTAGGGTTTACCCCACGTTCCGGACACAATGGAACAGGTTTCGAAAGCTAATTCGGAAGTATGTGCGAGTTATGGCTATAAACGCTCAATTTGAATTAAACCGATTTAAGTCGATTTCTAGGCGTTTTAATTTGTACCGGACAAACGGTAAATCCAATTGACTTGAAATTTGAAACCTTACAATAATATCACATTACGGATCCGATGAAACTAGTTTCGTCGAAATCCGAGACTTTTTGAAAAATGGCTATTTTCACTCGCCAAATTTAAATTAAAAATAAATCGATGCGTTTCGAGCTGCCACGAACAAACGATAGCTCCGATTGACACGAAATTTGAAATCCGGTAATAACTAACTATTACGGATCCAATGGAACTGGTTTCGTTCAATTCTGAGACTGTTCAAAAATTGACTATTTTTACTAGTCGATTTATAATATTAAAATATTCAATTTTCACAAATTAACTTTTAATTCAATTTAAAAAGTTCTAAAATATCGTTCTAACTTCAATATGATAAAATAAAATTTTACAAATCATTTTCAATCATATTTAACTATATTTTCAATTATTTCCATAATTTAACATATTAAATTATCGATTTAATTATTCAATTAATTCCAATAATTCAAATTAAAATTTATTTGACTTATAAATTCACTTATTAATATTTAAAATAAATTAAATATTCATATTTTAATTATCAAAAATTCTGGGTCGTTACAATCTTCCCCCCTTAAAAGAATTTCGTCCTCGAAATTACAAGTAAGAAAAGTTACAGAATCTATTAATTTTCCAAAAATTCATAATTAAACTTCTTACAATACTTACTAAGTTTTCCAATCATATTTAACTATATTTTCAATTATTTCCATAATTTAACATATTAAATTATCGATTTAATTATTCAATTAATTCCAATAATTCAAATTAAAATTTATTTGACTTATAAATTCACTTATTAATATTTAAAATAAATTAAATATTCATATTTTAATTATCAAAAATTCTGGGTCGTTACATCCTTGATTTTAAATCAATTAATTTTAAAAAGAAAATTGATTTAAAACATAACCGATTGAGTTTAAAAATAGCTTTAAAAGATTAAAATATATTCAATTAGCTTAAACCCTAATTATATCTTAATTAAGTCATAATTACATCAAGATTAAATCATAATTAAACTTTAATTAACTTAATGAACTTAATTAAGTCTTAATTAACTTCCTAATGTATCTTAGTTAAGGTTTAAACAATTCACTATTAATTAAATTCTAATTAATTAAATAACCACTCAACTAAATAATAATTAATTAACTGATCACTTAATAAAATAATTATTAGTTGACTTATTAACTTAATTAAATAATAATTAATAATTAAATTACTTCCTACCTTCATAAATCACTAATTAAAAACCTTATTAATCAATAATTAGTCATTAATCTTCCTTAAGTGTTACTTAACCTCTAATAGCTTACTTAATTACTAATTAAGTGCTAATTGCCTTTAATTATTTTATTAAACAAATAAATTATTAATTTAATTAAACTTAATATCTTTTTTTGTTACTAACTAAGTTTGAAAAACTTTTTCAAAACATTCCAAAAGAAAATATTTTAAAACGAAAATCGACAATTTTGTTGAACTGCGTCCATAACGACTATCGCCATGAGCGTAATTCGTTTACATGTACTTTAAGTGGAAATACTTACTTATTCTTTCCTATTTCATGTTTAGAAACATAAATTTTAAAGTTTTTGAGACTTACAAATAAAGATAAAAACTTTGAAGTAATTTCCATGCTTTAAAACAAGAAAACATAGTCTTTGATTTCGAATCGGATCTCATGTCTGTTGTAACATACAAAGTTGTTAACTTTGTTTCAAATCAACATACTTTGGTTCTTAAATCATAACTATACATCTGTACTGCCATATTTTTAACATCACAATGAAACATGTTTATAAACATAAGGTTATATGCTTACTAACTCGACAACATCACATTCAAATCTCAAATTCAACACTAAACGCAAACATCCCTCAAATCACCATCGACTAACATAACAACTACACAATTTTCTCATCATATTATCGCCACAATAACACATCATAGTAAAGTCAAAAACTTTTTAAAAACAAAGTAGTTTTACTCACCTTTATGCTCACCAACTTCGCCCGAACTTCGACTATAACTTGGCAACGCCTCTATGCTCGACTCTAGCCTAAAAATTTGAAACTTTGGAGGGCCTAAAGCCATAGAATGGGTTCAGCCAGTGGTGATTTGGCTTGGCTAGGGCTTTTTCGGTAGCGATGGCCTTGGTTTTTGGAAGAGAGGATGTTGAAATAAAAGTGTAAGAAGTATAGAAAGTATGGAAGCAAGTTACAACACAAAAGACCTTTTTTTCTAAAATTTTTGAACCATGAAAGACATGGAATTTTTAGAGAAGAAAATTTAGCAAAGAATGAAGGTGGAATATAAATGAAAATGTGTATTTATGGTTGTGTAATTATAGGTGAAATAAAGTGGTGAAATTACCATTTTATCCTTAGTTTAACATATCATAACATTTCACTATTTTGACATGTCACATCACCACCTTCCTCCTCATATGTCACATCTTCCCCCTCTCTAGTAACATCCCCTAAGCCATGATGGGTAATGATGATGGTACTTAAGGAAATGATAAGAGATAATGTTATGATTTAGTATATTTATAAGTTATTATTTTAAAACCACGTCATGTCACATCACTTGGTAAACATAATTAACATAAGGTAATACATGTTAGTATATTATTATATGGTTAATTATCTCTTATATATGTGTACATACAGTGCATAAAGATGAACAACGTCTCTGATAACTTTTCGTTGTCGAATAGTCGAAATTTCGAAAAACATTGTTTAGTCACATTTTCTATTTTTCTATGAACTATCTATTTTGGTAAACAAATTTTAAAAACTATTTTACCATCATTAGTAGGTAATCAGAATAGGTTTATTTATAAATAAAATCCCATTTATTTAATATTTAAACTTAACTTGAATTTTCAAAGAAATATATAAAGACGATGATATCAACCGTTGGTGTCATAAATATATTTTATTTTCAGAAAATAAAATAAGTTATTTTATCTCAAAATCTTGTTTTAATACATATATTTATGTATGAATCCAGAGCCGTGCATGATCCTTATTGTTTAAAAGCAGTTTTATTGATAAAATAATTTCCTACTATTTCATCGATATTTTACTTCGGTAATTTGTCCGCAAATAATTTTCCAAACAAATTAACTATTATTATTTACCACTTATAACATGATTATTTCTTACTTTTAAGTCCAAATCTAAATGTTTTAAACATAAATATAATTTATCCAAGTGAAAAATTTACGAGTTGTAACACAGGCCATTATAATTGTCCAAGCAGACGATAGGCTAGTTCACTCTAATTGATGTATGTATTTTATAGTTGTAAGATTCTGTTCTGTCTTTCCTTTCCTTTCACCCCAACAATTTGCCTTTTAAGCACGCGGATGCTCTGTAAGTGAATATTGTGGATGTATATATGTTGACCTTTGAGGGTCGAAAAGATTAGTGTTACACATGCAGTATTAAGAAAGTTAACGGGAACAACTTAATTCCTTAGGAAAATAAAATGGAATGCAATGAATCAAAGATAGAAAGCAATATGGTAGAAGGATGGGAGATTCCACTCATGAAACCTATCGGTACCGAGAGGAACCTCTCGGTACCAAGTATTTTTTTACTAGGATTTGACCGACTTTTTCCCTTCAGTTCATTTGGGATTGGCTCTGGACCTTATACATTGTAGGCCTCTAATTCTACCGACGAATCGCCTATAAATACAAACCTTATGGCCACTGAAATATGAATTTTCACTCTTTTATTTTCTTCATCTCCCACTGTAACGATCTGCCTTTCTTAGTTCCAAAAATGACACTTTATTCACCTATGGTATTCATATGTCGGACATCTAAGAGTACGAAAGACGAGCTATTAGGGTAAAAAGAAGAGAAAGGATAAGAAGAAAGGAAATACAGAAACTCAAATTGCACGAAAATCGCATATAATAATCAATATAAGATAGTAAAATAATAACATTCCTAAACTGAACATCAGAGTTACATGGATACCAACTTTATCCAGGGACAGTTTTAAGTGCCTATCCCCACAATGCTGACAGAGAATATACACGTACATAGCGGAAAATAAAATAAGTAGCTAGATAACAATGAAGACACCTGCATCATGCTCCTTTAAATGCATCCGTAGAACCTGGACTACTTGGCTACTCATAAAAATTTGAGACCCAATAGTTTTAGGGAAGAAAGAAAAAATCCAGATTAGACATAGGTCTAGTGTAAGTAAAGTCCAAACAACTAAATTATTATACTTGTAAAACCTATAGTAAATGAAGTTATCCCGTAATACCATGCCGCACATAAACAGAAATGTTTTTACCTTACAATAACCAAAATATTTTCTATAGAAAATCCAATGATATTATAATAATATCTAGGGTTTGAAGTAAATATCGAACATAGCGGAAATGCTTGCAAATCACATTCCAACATATTCGGGCACAACTAAGTCCATATGGCACTTATTAGAAAATAGATTCCATATAATGACAGGGCTACTGGGGTACCACCTGCCATAGTACACCTCTAGATAAAATTTACCGAAGGCCTCACAAGGACCTCTGCCAGCACAAGACCAACCTACCCCTTAGTTGATAGTACCAAATATATCACCACCCCGGTTGTGATTAACAACCATACATGGGTCATTATCATTCATAATCTGAAAATATCGAACTAGATCGAGTGGTGATATACCCTAATCGCTGCAACCCACATAACCCTATTGCATATTCCTTGTTTTAGTTATTCTCGATTGTGAGGCTTGAGGCTATGTTTTACCTTTTCATATAGCAATCTTAGTTGGAATGCTAACAATGTCCTCCAGGTGACACTACAATCCTAAGATTCGTCCACACAAGTTTTTCAGGATATGAACAAAAAAAGGCACTACTTCTACTATAAAGATTTCCTTAGGATTAGTAGCAAGTAGCTCTTACACTTCAAAGATCTTCATCTTCGATTTTGTCATCTTCTAGATGTTATCCAATTCGAATGCTTACGTTAGTTTGAAGTTGTTTTCAGATAAATCATGTTATCCGATCACGGTCTCTGAACCAACAGTAGATATTTTTCAAAAGGGTCAAGTTATTGATAATGGACAAATCCACCATCTGGGGTATGTATAGACTTTGCATATGAAAATAAGACATTCTATACTTATCCTCACTTTTCGATTTCAAACAGTGCTATCCTTTGATTATTAATGAAGTTGGACAAGTTAGCAACTAACATTGACTCAACGTACATTCTTACTGCTCGGGAGAGAGACGATTTTCCATACCTCAAAATTTGGTTTTAAATATACGATGAAGTATCTTCTAGATACTTAATTTTTCATTACCCATTTATCGAAATTAACTCCCTTGCATTTACCACATTTTTGACATCTCAACTTCTCTATCTCTCGCCTAAAAAATCGAGATTCTAGATCTCGTAGATAGAGGAAAGCCTACTCGTCCATTTTAGTGCTAACTACAAGACAACTTAATTCCAACAAAACATGTCTACATTTTAGTATAACTTACTCATAACTATTTTTCTACTTAATGGCACAGACAAAGAGAACCCCTCGTATTTTAAATCACAATTTGTAAAAGAAAGCGGCTTTTAAATAACCTCATCCTTGGAACAAAATTAACTAACAATTAAAACCTTTATTTAATTAATTAAAATAATTTTAAACCTTTTATTTGATAATAATTAAATCTTAAATAATTCTTAACTTAATTAATAATTAATTAATAGTTAAATCCTACCTGATTAATAATTAATTAATTAAACCTCACTTAACTAGTAATTAATTTATTGTTAAATCTTACTTAAATAATAATTAACTAAATAATTAACCTCTACTTAATTAATATATAATTAAACTTTACTTAATTGATATATAATTAACCTTTACTTAATTAAGTAATTATAATTATCCTAATTAATAATTAAGTACTAATTACTTTCATCTAATTAATTTAAATAATAATTAACTCCTTAATTAATTAATTATAATAATTAAATTTCAAAAACTATAATATCGTTTTAATTACTCTTCAAAAATATCTAAGTGAAAAATTATCGTTTTGCGAACCACATCGATACCATAAACCTAACACTTGTTATATATAATATCAATTAGACCAAAAAAATTCCTTACATTTTACTTTCAAATTACTTAATAAACTTAGTATAAAGTTTGGAAACTAAAAAGTAATGTTTTTGAAAACTTCATAAAACATTTTCTAGAAAATAAAGTAAGTAAAACAATTTTAAATTTAAAGGATCTCAATGTCTCAACATCAACAAATTCAAGTGCTAAATTTTCGTAGCATATAACATCATTTACGTAAGCATAAACACATATACACATACCATAACCTCATACAACAAGTAAAAATCATAACTTATAAACCATACATAACTTTTGACTTCAATTACAAGTCCATTACCAACTTTATGCTTACAAGCAAATATATGTAAACATAAACAACATTATTTTACAACAAAACAATCATCAACTAGCAAAACAAAATAAAGTTTAAAACTTGGGTACAAAGGTGAGATTCACTCACCAAAATAAACCAAATCAAATCAAAACAACTACAAACTCTTCACTAACACCCAAATTTAGCTTTACTTTATAAAAAAATTCTTTTGGCTTTGGGAAGTGGGCTTTTTAATTCATCCTTGGGTGGCAGAGGGCTTGGCCTTGGGTTTTGGATAAGTTTTTCGAGCTTGGTTTAGAAGAGAAGGAGATGTAAGCCAGAAAATGGTTATTTAATAGGTTTTAAAGGACTTAAAGTAGAAAAATAAGAATTTGTTATTTTGAAAATTTATAAGTAGGTCATGGAAGTTTAAGAGAACTTGTAAAAGAAGAAAATGAAGTTTTAAAAATGGGAAATGAAATGAAAATGAGAAGGAAAACAGAAGTTGTTTTTATATAAAATAGAATAAGTAAATTACCTAAATACCCTTTGGTCCTTTACCATCTACCATTATTATGCCACATCACCATCTCCTTCCTTAGCCTACTGTACAGCATAACTAGCACCCCCCTCTATCACATCATCTCACTTCATTCTCATGATGTTACCTTATAATGTAGCATTTCCTTTTCATTTTCTTTTTATATTATTTTTATTTTTAAAAAAAGAAAAGTCTACCTTACCATTTTTGGTAAAACTATTTGAGAACTATTTTAATCGTTTGTCATATCCTATGTTATGTGTGTGTGTGTGTGTATATGCCCTAACGTACACAATGTTTTTCGACAACTTTTAGACGATGAAATGTCGAAATTCCAAAACGATTTCCATTCATATTTTCCTACGAACTAATTATTTTTGTAAACCAAATTTTAAAACAACTTCACCTCTATTAGTTATTACATAAAAGAGATTTATTAGAGTAATAAAATTCATTAATTAATTATTTAGAAGTATATTAAACATCTATATAAATTATGAGCCATTGCATTCTTTCCCCTTAAAAGAATTTCATCCCAAAGTTAATACTCAAAAAGGTAACTCAAAAGAACTCCAAAAGCCATATATTATATAAGGTGAAACACATACAAAAGGTATATACTATGCAACTACACACAAAGAGTACACAATCCATATAACAAGCAAGCAACTATCCAAACACCAACTCCGGATAGGCTTCGTTCATTCAATCCTACATCTCCCAAGTACAATCTCTGGGATCTTCACTCCACTAAACTTTAACAAACCTCATGACCTTACAATATAATTTCATCTCATCCCAATCACAGTTGGGACTAGATGTCTTACCAAACTCAGGTTTGGCTACACCTCCAAATCCTCTTGAATAGATGGCTCTGCAATTAGCGATGGGTCATGTACATACTTCCTTAGATGTGATACATGAAAACATTATGGACCCCTACAATCTTTCTGGCAATTCAACTTTATAGGGAAGTGGCTCGATCCTCTCAAGACTTCGAAAAGGTCCAACATACCTTAGCGCAAATTCCAAATCCCAGCGCCTCCTATCTACATGATCTTGTGCTTCTTTCATCTTACTCTTGATCATTACAACCTTCTCAAAAGTCTCCCAAAATCATTAAGGTTCCAGCACTAGTTAATCCCTGGTATCCACCCAACATGCTGGCGATTTGCATGGCCATCCATAAAGAGATTCATAGGGCATCGTGCCAATGCTTGCGTAATAACTTTTGTTGCAGGAAGATTCCACAAAGTATAGATGATCCTCCCACATCCCTCTAAGTCCAAGATACATGCTTTCAACGGATCCTCTAAAATTTGGTTCACCCTCTCAGTTTGACCATCAATTTGAGGGTGGCAGGCAGTGCTCAAACTTGGATTTGTTCCTAAAGCTACCTATATTATTTCCCAAAATGGGCTGGTAAAGATAGGATCGCGACCACTTACAATTCTAACGGGGACCCCATGCAGTCAAACAACCTCGATCACATAAATCTCTTCTAATGATGTTGCAGTCCTCGGCTTGACTAGAATAGAATGGCCACTCTTTGTTAGCTGATCCACAATGACCCACACACCTTCGTTCCCTTTCTTAGTCGAGGAAACTTGTCAACAAAATCCATCAATATCTGCCCTTATTTCCAATTTGGGATCTCCAGTGATTGTAGTAGCCCGGTAGTTCTGTGGTGATCATCCCTGATTTGCTGGCAGTTCCTACATCTGCTCACATAGATAGAGATTTCCCTCTTCATCTTGGGCCACCAAAATATCCACTTCATATCCTTATACATCTTATTTACTCCAGAATGGATACTTAACTTAGATTTATGGCATTCCTCGAAACTTATTGTATAAGACCATTAACATCAAGGATGCATTACCTTCCATTTATCCTCAGAATACCATGGTTATCAATCTCCAAACTAAACTTTGACCCTCTTCAATTGTTCGAACAAACTCTACCAGAAGACTGTCTTTCCTTAGTTTTTCTCGCAATCCTTTCCAGAAGAGTCGAAGTAACTTCCAATGCAAGAGTGCATTTCTATTCAGAGCATCCGCTACCATGTTTTCCTTTCCTAGTGTATATAGAATATCCAAGTTGTACACATTTAGAATTCAACCATCGCTACCCGCCTCATATTCGGATATTTTTGTGTGAAAAGATACTTTAAGGATTTTTGAACTGTGAAGAGCTCGAACTTTTCACCTAATAAGTAATGTCTCTGCATCTTCAATGCAAACATCACAGCTAGTAACTCCAAATCATGTGTTTTATAATTCTTTTCATGTGGCTGTAACTACCTACTAGCATATGCAATAACTTTCCCCTGCTGCATTAAAACTACACCCAAACCTACTCCACAAGCATCAATATAGACAGTCAACCCTTTCCTCCATCCAAAATAGCTAACACGGGAATGTTGGTTAACCTCTTCTTTAATTCAACAAACGCTTCCTTGCACTTTGGGGTCCAGACAAATTTATGTCCTTCTTCATCAACTTGGTTAGGTTACAGGCGATCTTGGAGTAACCCTAGGTGAATCTCCTACAAAATCCAACCAGGACTAAGAAACTTTGAACTTCCATAGGAGCCTGCGGTCTCTTAAATCTTAAACAGCTGCTACCTTTGCTGGATCCATCGAAATGCCATCCTCCGACACAAGTGTCCTAGGAACCTTACTTCCAGCTGCCAGAAGTGGCACTTAGAAAAAATTTCCTTAGTAACATGTTTCCTTAACACTTCTAACACCACTTTCAAATGGTGTTTGTGTTCTTCCTCGGACTTAGAGTAGATAAGAATATCATCTATAAGGCCAACATGAACTTATTGAAAATATACCTAAAAACATGATTCATAATATCTACGAAATATACGGATGCATTGGTTAGCCCAAAAGGCATAATCAACCACTTAAAGAAAAAGTCTGGTCGTCTAAATGCCTTTATGGGTATGTTATCTTCTTCTACTCTTAGTTGGTGAAATTTGGTAGAAAGGTCCATCTGGGAGAATGCTCAAGCATCATAAAGTTGATCAAAAAGGTCGTCTATGCGGGGCGAGGGATACTTATTCCAAATGGTCTACCTATTTGACTCTCGATAATCTGTACACAGTCTAAAGTTCCATCAACCTTTGCCATACAAACTATAGCTGATCCCCACCTCGAAACAACTTGGTCTAATCCATCCCCTCCTCAACAAATCATCATTTGATTTACTATCACCTTCCTCTCTTCGGTCCATTTACACATGGATTGAATAACAAGTCTTGCGGCAGGAAATAAGTCAGTATGGAACTCATTCTCCCAATATGGAGGTAGACTGATAACTCCTTCAAATACATTAGGAAAATCAAAACAATTAATATCTAACCAAATGCTTCTTGGGATGAAACTAAGGCATAAAGGAAACACCTCATACATTTGTCTGGATCATTACATGACACTTAAGCAGACTTCCCAAATTTATCTTTCAAAGATATTGTTCTCCTAACACAATCTAAGACAGCTTCATTTTATAATAGCTAATCCATATAAAGTGTAACATCAAACCCCTTAAAATCTAGAATGAATGGGTAAAAAGGAAAAATGTGGGTGAGTAAGAAATTTGCACACCCTCAAAGATTATGCAGAGTGGTACCTCCTTTGGTTTGACCAATAAATAGGCGTTTCTACAAACTTTGGGGAAAGTTGCAATTTCTTTTACCGATTCTAAAGAAATTAAACTATGGGAAGCCCTGGTATCAAACAATACTCAAACAAAAATGCCATTAATCATTAACGTACCTTCAAGGACTCCCTTTTCATTCATATCTACAGAGGTGGATGGTTCATCCTTGATTATGTAAACCTTGACATATTGTCCCTTCTTCATTAGTAGGAAATCCTTCACTATGTGCCCTAGTGGCTGACAGTTGTAGCAAATCATCTTCTAAAACATTAGAGAGATGGTTCCTCCATGCTGCTTTGAGGTTGCAAAATTCTTACAATACCTAGCCAAATGGCCCTTCAGCTTACACTGATAACACTCAACATTCTGAACTTGTTCCCCTGGTCCCCCTTTGAATTCCCCTCTCCCGCTTCTTCTAGTTCGGGTTATACTTCCTTTTGTTTGGATTGCTATTACTGTTGCTGGGTGATGCTACCAGCTTCTTCTTCTCCAGAACCTCGTATCTCATAGCCATGTCTACCAAATCCATGAAAGAACCCTTTAGATATGGTAATCTTTTCCTAGAAACCTTCCATCATCCCCATCACCAACATCTCATTCTTTTTCAATGGGGTGTCAATCAACCCCGGCCCAAATAGCGATAGCTCAATAAACTTGGTCTCATACTCAACTACCGATGAGTCTTGTTGCTTGATATCCAAAAAATTCCTATACATACGAGATTTTCCAATAGTAGGCATGAACTAGTCCTCAAATACCTCCTCAAAACTGGCCTAAGAAAAATCACTGTTTGGAACATTAGTTGTAACGGAGTCCCACCATGCTGCCACTCCATCTTGCAACTACCAAGATGCTAAGAAATACTTCTGCTCATTCAAATTATCGAATCTCTTAAAATTATTTTCCTAAGAACAAAACCAATCTTGGATTTCAATGATGGATTCTGTTCCCATAGACGGCTTTCCTTCCAGATTTGTATAATTCTTGCACAGAGTTGCAAAGTTCACATTGTTAGTCCATGAGATGATGGTTTTGATGACAACAACCTTAGAATAGATTGTAAAATATAAATACTAACATTATAAGTTTAGATATATATGTATATGCAGGATTTAACCATGCAGGTACCAAGAATGAAGACTGTACAGTATAGAGATTCAAGATATCAAGATAGAAGACTCATGAGTATCAAGATTATCAAGAGTTCAAGATTTCAAGCATAAGTATTTTTATTAGAAATTTTTGTTAAAACTCATAGAAAAGCACCGGCATCTTAAAATCCAATTTATTCGTGGAATGGAATCCACTTCGAGCCCGTTAAATGGATGGAACCCTAAGTAGGATGGAACCTACGAAAATCTAGTGGAACATTGTTTTGTATCCACTAATTTTAATTCAAATGATTTTACAAAATTATCTTGTTTTCAAAATGATTTCAAAACTTTCCTTTTAAAAGATTCAAAACCCTCGACCCTGATATTAAATAATTTTAGCCTCAAAAACATCTTTATTTTCAAAGTCAAATTACTCCTGATTTTAAACTATCTTTTTAAATAATATATTTAACTTTTAAATATTTATACTTAGATTTAAATATAAAATTATAGTTAAAATCTATATATATTATTCTTTATATTTACTTATGAATTTCAACTATAGTCAATATATTTATAAAGTTTAAAATAGTTTTTATATAAGATAAAGGTTATTTTCAAAGAAAATCAAAACACCAAAAAATCCTTTAGGATGTCGACATGCCTAGCATGATCATGTCGACATGGTGACAGTTTGATTCAAAAATTCAAATTTCAAAAGAAGTGTCTATTCGCCATAACTCTTCATGAATGGTCATGGCTGTTGTTCTTCTATAAATAGGGGTCAGTTTCAACGAATTTTTAATCACTTTTTTCTGGTTTTCACTCCACTTCTTCTTCCTCATTTCTTAATACATATTTTTATCATTACGCTACCGAAATCAACATTGAATCATACTCGATTACTTCTAGTTTGATTCTCTATCACTATCTCTACAAGATTCTCAGTGCTATACAGAGTTATAGACTTCTTTGTAATCTATTAAGCGAGAAAGGTGTGATTGTAGCCTTGGAAATCAATCAAAAGGGAAAAGGTGTTATTGTAGCCTTGGTAAATCAATTGGGTAAACTTGTGGCCCGAAAATCAAATATCTCTACCCAGAGGATCGAAATTCTTGAGGGTGTACCTCGTAGCCTTGAAACCGAGGGTCGAATTATATAATTGCTTTTGACAGGAAATCCGTACTTGTGTTGCGGGACGGATGTAGGGTAACTCCAAACCAGTATAAAATTCGGTGTGTTCTTTCCTTTACTGCTTTTATTTTATTTTTGCATCTGCGTTTGTTTCTGTGATCATATCTGTGTCTGTATATTGCATACATCAGTGTCTAAATTAACATAAATAAAAAAAGGATTTAAGAATTCTTGATTAACACTATTCACCCCCCCTCTAGTGTTAATCCTAGCCTTAAGATCCGTAATCCGCATTTCTCACAATTGGCATCAGAGCAAGGTTTTCAAAGTTTCATAAGCTGATTTTTGAAAAGTTTTTAAAATGACTATATTTGTTAATACTGATTTAGAAGTATTCAAATCATCATTGTTTAATGAGTCTACATATAATCAATATTCAAATTCAAATTGTCTACCAAGATTGTTTGATGTGTAGGAATCATGCTTTATGGGTATTGAGGAACAATCCACAACGGAAAATTTGTGCAGATCAGAAAGAACAAATGGATACTTGATAGTGGGTGTTCTAGACACGTGACTGGCAATCCTGATATACTGAATGATATAATATACAAAGACGGAGGATTGGTTAACTTTGGAGACAATTCAAAAGGATATCTGATCGGCATCGGCAAAGTCGGTAATTCTGAAACTCCTACTATTTCTAATGTTTTACTAGTTAAAAATCTAAAACATAACTTGCTAAGTATAAGTCAACTATGCGATAAAGGATATAAAATTAAATTTGAAAAAGATAAGTGTCATATTGAAGATAATAATTCAATCATTATATTTGAGGGAGTCAGGAAAAAGAATATTTATATTCTTAGTATGAAAGTTTCAAATGATAACCTATGTCTGTTGGCAAATACAAGTGGCCCTTGGATTTGGCATAAGAGATTTGGACATTTGAATTTCAAACTCGTATCTAGACTGTCAAAACATGATCTAGTAAGAGGTCTCCCTAAAATGAATTTTAAAATAGATAGTTTATGTGATGCTTGTCAATTAGGAAAACTTAGAAAAAGTTCTTTTAAATTAAAAGATATGATTTCAACTTCAAAACCTCTTGAATTACTTCGTCTTGATTTATTTGGTCCATCTCAAATTCTATCAATAAATCATAGTAAATATGTCTTTGTAATTGTAGATGGCTATTCTAGATTTACATGGACAATATTTTTGAAACATAAAAGTGATACCTTTGAATGTTTTAAGACCTTTTAAAAAAGAATTCAAAATCAAGTTTCTCTAAAAATTATAGCTATTCGAAGTGATCACGGTGGTGAATTTGAAAATGAAAAGTTTGAGGAATTCTGCAAATAAAAGGGAATAACTCACAATTTTTCATTTTCGAGAACTCCACAACAAAAAGGAGTAGTAGAACGTAAAAATAGGACGATTCAAGAGTGTGCGAGAACTATGCTTACAGATAGTAATTTACCAAAGAATTTTTGGGCAGAAGCAGTTGCCACCGCCTATTATATTTTAAATAGAATTTTAATTAGACCTCTAACTAATAAGACATCTTATGAACTTCTTTATTTAAAGAAATCTAAGGTATCTTATTTCAGAATTTTTAGAAGTAAATGCTTTATTTTAAATACAAAAGATAATTTAGATAAATTTGATCCTAAATCCGACAAAGGTATCTTTATCAGATATTCTAATTCTAATAGAAGTAAAGCATACAGAGTGTTTGAATTAAAAACTAATTCCATTGAAGAAACAATACATGTTTCATTTGATGAAAATTTCAAAAATTTTGAAGATACAAATGATGAAAAGGATTTAATCACTCAAAATCAAGAATCAATTGAAACCAATAATGAAATTAATCATCCTAATAAAAGGACTAAACTTTTAAAAGATCATCCTATAGAAAATATACTAGGAGATATGCAATCTGTTGTTAAAACTAGAAATCAACTAAGTCAAATGAGTAATGTAACTTTTATATCAACTATTGAACCCAAAAATTCAAAAGAAGCATCAACTGATGATTCATGGATTTTGGCTATGCAGGAAGAATTAAATCAATTTACCAGAAATGATGTTTGGGAACTTGTTCCTAGAATAGAAAATAAAACAATAATTGGAACTAAATGGGTTTATAAAAATAAAATGAATAACCAAGGAGAGGTAATTAGAAATAAAGCTCGATTAGTTGCTCAAGGTTTTTGTCAAGAAGGAGGAATAGATTTTGATGAAACCTTTGCTCCCGTAGCAAGATTATAAGCCATTAGGATTCTACTTGCTTTCGCAAATCATAATAAGTTCAAATTATTTCAAATGGATGTTAAAAGTGCATTTTTAAATGGTTTTGTAAAAGAACAAGTATATGTTGAACAACCACCATTTTTTGATAATAATAAATTACCAAATCATGTTTACAAACTTAAGAAAGCATTATATGGTCTAAAACAAGCTCCTAGAGCCTAGTATGATAGACTGAGATCTTATTTATTGCAATCTAATTTTGAAATTGGTAAAGTAGATAATACTCTTTTTATTAAAAGAAATAAAAATGATATTCAACTAGTACAAGTTTACATAGATGATATCATTTTTGCTTCAACTAATTTTGAAATGAATAAAGAATTTTCTGAAATAATGACAAAGGAGTTTGAGATGAGTCATATGGGTGAATTAAATTTCTTTTGAGGAATTACAAATAAAACAATTAGATAATGGTATCTTTATTAGTCAAGAAAAATATGCTAAAGACCTAATTAGTAAATTTGGTTTGACTACTGCGAGTGGAAAACCCACTCCCATGGCAACCAATGAGTACCTTAGTAAAGAAGATCTCTCGAAAGATGTAGATCAAAAATTATATAGAGGAATGATTGGCTCATTACTCTATATTACTGCTAGTAGACCTGATATCATGCATAGTGTCTGTCTCTATGCCAGATATCAATCTCAACCTAAAGAGACACGCTTAAAAGATGTAAAACGTATCATAAGATACGTTAAACACACATCTGATTATGGCTTATTTTACCCTAAAAATGATTCTTTCGAATTAATATCTTACTGTGATGCTGACTATGCTAGTTGTAAATCAGACCGAAAAAGTACAAGTGAAACTTGTCGCTTTCTAGGACATTCTCTGGTTTCCTGGTTTAGTATAAAGTAAAACATAGTTTCTTTATCAACAACTGAAGCAGAGTATATTTCTTTTGCTTTTGCTTGTTCTCAAGTAATATATATGCAACAAACTTTAAAAGATTATGGTCTAAATGTCTCGAAATCGCCAATTTATTGTGATAATACTAGTGCAATAAATTTATCCAAAAATACTTCTCAACGTGCTCGAACTAAACATATTGATATCAGACATCATTTTCTCAGAGATAATATAAGCAAGGAAGTAGTTACTCTCGATTATATCAATTCTGAGAGTCAAATTGCTGATATCTTAACAAAATCTTTAAATGAATCAATATTTACTAAATTAAGAAGAGAATTAGGTATTTGTTCTATAACTGAAATATAAAATATAAATAACAAGTATAATTAACAATTGGTATCAAAATTAATCAAAAGGTTGAATTTTAAAAAAGACCATGTCGACATCCCCTAGGTATACATGTCGACATATAACGTTTTTAATTTTTTTTAAAATTTTCCCACCAAAATTCAAAAATTTAGTTATATATTCTTCTCAATTTCGACTTTTAATTCATTCTCTCTGTTTTCTCTTCATTCTCTCTTCTAAAATAAACATAATCATGGCTTCATCTTCAAAATCAAACATAAAATCAACTTTCTCATTCCCCTCTCCTACTACTGGTCCATTCCAATGCACTACTCTTGCTCATGTAACGAAAATGGAGGAGTCTATGAAGGATGTACTTCAGATGTTGACAGAAATTCAAGTAACTCAACTTCGTATGGCAAAGGAACAGGAAAGGCAAGGCAAGATTCTTAGGAATTTGCAAAAATTCCTAATGGACAACCAGACCAACCCTATCTTGATCGATGAAGACTCTTCACTCAATCAAAAACAAGAGGCCAGCGACGAAGAAGAAGAAGAAGAACCCATGGAAGAAGTGCACGAGGAGGAGGATGACTAAGTCGTGTGTGTTGGAGAAGTGTGTTTCGACACAAATGGGAATCTTATCGAACAACGTGGAAATTTCTGTTTCCACTATCCAAACTGTTCGATTCATAGATCTTCTATCTTCAAAAACACACATTAGTTTCTTCTCTTTCTTCTCGTTGTTGTTTGTGTTTTATGTTTTTCAAACGAAAATGTAAATACGACCATATACGTAATAAATAATTCATGTTCTTATATGTGTTTTAATTATAAGTATTATCATGGATTTTAGTTAGGATAGTTAGTAGTAAGTTTTAGTATTAGATCTAAGTGATGATTACTTATGATAACACTATCATTATAATCACATGACATAGAGTGTTAGTTTTAAGGGGAGTTATATAATTAGGAGTTATCTAGTGCAGAGTAAGTTTTTGTTGATGACAAAGGGAGAGAAATATAAAATAGGGTAGTTAGGCATAGATTAAGGGGGAGTTATTAGTTTTAAGGGGAGTTATTAGGATAGAAGTAATATTTCATAAACAAAGATTGTCATCATCAAAAAGGGAGAGATTGTTAGTCCATGAGATGATGGTTTTGACGACAACAACCTTAGAATAGATTATAAAATATAAATGCTAACATTATAAGTTTAGATATATATGTATATGCAGGATTTAACCATGCAGGTACCAAGAATTAAGACTGTACAGTATAGAGATTCAAGATATCAAGATAGAAGACTCATGAGTATCAAGATTATCAAGAGTTCAAAATTTCAAGCATAAGTATTTTTATTAGGGATTTTTGTTAAAACTCGTAGAAAAGCACTGGCATCTTAAAATCCAATTTATTCGTGGAATGGAATCCACTTCGAGCCCGTTAAAGGGATGGAACCCTAAGTAGGATGGAACCTACGAAAATCTAGTGGGACATTGTTTTGTATCCACTAATTTTAATTCAAATGATTTTACAAAATTATCTTGTTTTCAAAATGATTTCAAAACTTTCCTTTTAAAAGATTCAAAACCGTCGATCCTGATTTTAAATAATTTTTGCCTCAAAAACATCTTTATTTTCAAAGTCAAATTACTCCTGATTTTAAACTACCTTTTTAAATAATATATTTAACTTTTAAATATTTATACTTAGATTTAAATATAAAATTATAGTTAAAATCTATATATATTATTTTTTATATTTACTTATGAATTTCAACCATAATCAAGTATATTTATAAAGTTTAAAATAGTTTTTATATAAGATAAAGGTTATTTTCAAAGAAAATCAAAACACCAAAAAATCCTTTGGGATGTCGACATGCCTAGCATGACTATGTCGACATGGTGACAGTTTGATTCAAAAATTCGAATTTCAAAAGAAATGTCTATTCGCCATAACTCTTCATGAATGGTCACGGCTGTTGTTCTTCTATAAATAGGGGTCACTTTCAACGAATTTTTAAAATACATATTCTTATCATTACTCTGCCGAAATCAACATTGAATCATACTCGGTTACTTTTAGTTTGATTCTCTATCACTATCTCTATAATATTCTCAGTGCTATTCAGAGTTATAGACTTCTTTGTAATCTATTAAGCGAGAAAAGGTATGATTGTAGCCTTGGAAATCAATCAAAAGGGAAAAGGTGTGATTGTAGCCTTGGTAAATCAATTGGGTAAACTTGTGGCCCGGAAATCAAGTATCTCTACCCAGAGGATCGAAATTCTAGAGGGTGTGCCTCGTAGCCTTGAAACCGAGGGTGTAATTGTACGATTGCTTTTGAAAGAAAATCCGTACTTGTGTTGCGGGACTGGATGTAGGGTAACTCCAAACCAGTATAAAATCCTGTGTGTTCTTTCCTTTACTGCTTTTATTTTATTTCTGCATCTGCGTTTGTTTCTGCGATCAAATCTGTGTCTGTATATTGCATACATCAGTGTCTAAATTAACATAAATAAAAAAAGGATTTAAGAATTCTTGATTAACACTATTCACCCCCTCCCCCTCTAGTGTTAATCCTAGCCTTAAGATATGTAATCCGCATTTCTCACACACATGGGCTGGGTCGGTGCTGCCTTTTCAACTATTCCTACTCTTCCAACATTCAGAGCTCGTCCATTGGTGTTCATGGTGCTACTAGCTCCTCTACCTCTTCTTGTCCTATTGCTCATTGTTACTGCTCGGATATAGTAAAATAACCATTTTAGAATACTTAGACGAGATAAACAAAAGAAAAAGAAAGCACTAATCAAACATATCAAAGCTGATCTATCTAACTCAAATATAAATAAATAAAAATTAAAAATACCAGTTCTCATAAACTAAACACATTCTAGGGTATTTCTAACCCTATCTCTAGTGAGTAGACCCCAACCAAGGCCTAGATGTTCGCTTAACCTAAGCTCTGATGCCACTGTAAAAATCTGCCTTTCTTACTCCTAAAGCCGACACTTTATAAACCCACAATATTCATGTATCGGTCATCTAAGAGTCTGAAAGACAAGCCATTGGGTAAAAAGACAAGAAGAAAGGAAACATAGAATCTCATATCGAAGGTAATCACATATAAAGTCAACATAAGATAGTACATAATATCATTTCCAAAATAAACATCAGAGTTACAATAATACCAACTTCAGCCAGGGACAGTTATAATGACCAATCCCCATAATACTAACACAAAATATGTTCATACACAGTGGAAAATAAAATAAATATCTAGATAACGATGAATCCACCTGCTCCATGATCCTCCAAATGCATCTGTAGAACCTGGACTACTTGGCTACTCATAAAAATTTGAGTACCCAAGAGTTTTTGAGAGCGAAAGAAAAAATCCAGATCAGACATGGGTCTGATGTGAGTAAATTCTAAACAACTGGATTATTGCACATATAAAGCCCATTGTAAATAAAGGTATCCCATAAGACCATGCCGCACATAATCACATATGGGTTTACCACAAAGCCTATAGAAAATCCAGTGATAGTATAATAATGTCTAGAGTTTAAAGCAAATATCAAACATAGCTGAAATGCTTCAACTCACATTCCAACATATTTGGGCACAACTAAGTCCATACGACATTTATTGGAAAATGGATTTCATATCATGACAAGCTAATGGGGTACCGCCTGCCACGTTACACCTTTAGATAAAATATACCGAGGGTCTCGCATGGACCGCCTGCCAACACAAGATCGGCCTACCCCTTACTAGATAGTATTGAGTATATCACCATCCTGATGGTGATCAACAACCATACCTAGGTCAATAGCATACGTAATCTAAAAATATCAATCTAGATCGGGTGATGACGATACCCTAATGGATGCGACCCACATAGCCCTGTCGCATATCTCATGTTTTAGTCATTCTTGGTTGTGAAGCTTGAGGCTACGTTTTAAATTTTCATATATCAATCCTACTTGAAATGCTAACACCGCCATCCATGTAACACTGTAATGCTAGCATTTCTCCATACAAGTTGTTCAGAATATGAACAAACTGAAGGCCCGATTTCCATTACATCCATTTTGCAACTACTCTTAGGATCAGTAGCAAGTAGCCCATGCACTTCAAAGATTTTCATCTTCAATTCCATCATCTTTCAAATGTTCTCCATTTCAAAAGCTGACATTGGTTCGAAGTGGTATTCGGATAACTCATGCTATCCGATCTCGGCCTCTCCAAAATAACATTCGATAATTTTAAAAGGATCAAGTTATCAATAGTGAAAAAAATCCACTATATGGGGTGTCTATAGATTTTGCATATGAAAATAGGGCATACCATACTTATCCCCACTTTTTGATTTAAAATGGAATTATCCCTTGATTAACAATGAAGTCGGACTGGTTAAAAACTAATCTTGACTCGACGTACATTCTTACTTCTTGAGGTAGAGATGAGTTCCATACCTTAAAATTTGGTGTTAAGTATACGATGAAGTTTCTTCCATATACTTAATTTATTATGACCCATTTATTGAAATTAACTCCATTGTATTTTCACATTTTCGAAATTTCGACTTCTCCTTCTCTCACCAACAAAATCAAAGTTCTTGATCTCATGGATAGAGAAAAGCCTACTCATCTGTTTGTAGTGCTAAATACAAGACGACTTACTTCCATTAAAACGTATCAACATTTTGTATAACTTATTCATATTTTTTGGCTAATTAATGGCACGGGCAGAGAATCCCTTGTATTTTAAACCACTCTTTGTAAAAGAAAGCTACTTTTGAATAACTCATTCCTTGAAACTAAAGCAATTAAAAATTATAACCTTTATTTAATTAACCAAAATAAATTTAAACCTTTATTTAATAATAATTAATTCTTAATTACTTCTTAACTTAATTAATAATTAATTAATAATTAAATCCTACCGAATCAATAATTAATTAATTAAACCTCACTTGATTAATAATTAATTTACAACTAAACCTTCTTAAATAATATATAATTAATTAACCTTAACTTAATTACTATATAATTAACCTTTACTTAATCAATATGTAATTAACCTTTACTTAATCAATATATAATTAACCTTTACTTGATTAACTAGTTATAGTTATCTTAATTAATAATTAAGTACTAATTACCTTCACTTAATTAATTAATTTAATTAATCATTGACTCCTTAATTAACTAAAAAAAATAACTTTTAATACTTATAATATGGTTTAAATTACTCTTCCAAAATTTCGAAGTGAAAATCCCATTTATTTTACATAAAAATTATCATTTTGCGAGCTGCATCCATAGCGACTATTGCTATGGATATCATAAACTTAAAACTTGTTATACATAAAAATATCCCTTAAAACTCTTATCTTTGCTTTTAAATTACTTATTAGACTTTAGTATAAATTTTGGAAACTAAAAGATACTGTTTTTGAAAACTTTATAAAACGTTTTCTAGAAAATGAAGTAAAATAGGTTAAAATACAAAGTATCTCAATATTTCAACATGTAGATTCAAATGCTAACTTTTCCTTAGCATACAATATCATAAACATGTGCACAAACATATATACACATGCCATACCCTCATACAACAAGTAGAAATCGTAACTTGCAAACCATACTTAACTTTTGGCTTCAATTCGAAATATAGCACCAACATTACATGTAAACACATATATGTAAACCCAAACAACATTATTTTTTCAACCAAACAACTAACAATAGCAACAAAAATAAAGAAACGTTTTTATCACGAGTTAAACATAATGTACACCTATTTTTTTATTTATACTAAGATTATGGTTAATTTTGACCCAAATTACATCCCTTCGCACGAATAAAAACTATTATCTTAGGTAAACAAGACTTGGACAACATTATTTCTATCAATTTATTTCATTTGAAAGTTTACAAAAGACAAATCTTAATAAGTACTTGCTTTTTTATATTTTTAAAATCTGAACAATTCTATTCTTCTTCATATTGTGCTTAGGAAAAAAATCCTTAACTATGTTATTTGAATCACGTTAACCATTTTAATTTAACCATTAATTTCTTAATTTTTGATGAAATTTGATTATATCTATATATTTCAAATATGAAATTTTATTATCATATCTACTATAACTAGTACAGCATATTTATTACAATACATTTGTAAATAGTTACACCAATGATTCACTTAATTTTCTAGTGAGTAACCAAATAGATGGAGCACTAGTTTGTAATTTGGGAAATGGAGAGTTTGAAGCAATGTTAAGTTATAATCCTTTATATTTAATATGATCCATGCATATATCTGGCATAATCCATTAGCAAAGCTTTATTGTTGCACTTTAAATTTTTTTGTAAGAAATTTGCGACGTGAATAATTATGGTGGGAAAATACAAAAATAATACATTTATAGGTAAAGCTTGAACATTGCATTTTCATTTGTTATTATAAATTAACGGCAGTATGTAACTACTATGGGAAACATAGTATTATATTACTTGACACCACATATCTTAGTTTCTTCCTAAATATTGAATTTATAAAACAATTAAGCTGTAGGTTGTTTATGAAATGATTGTTTCTTTTTATCGAATAAAAATTTAGCCAACCTTAGAATTAAAATAATATGTTCATATTAGCAAAGGTTACTCACTAATACTATGCTTAATGTGTAAAATGAGGAGTAAAGCAAGCTAATAATGTAAATGACACAAGATGTAGAGTGGTTCAGTAGAAGCTTACATATGTCCATTATAAAGATCTCCCACTATGTTTATCTCTTACAGTTATAAATAACCACAAGAGAATAATAACAAATTTAGTACTTAAGCTTATAATGATACTAAACTTAAGGGCTTATGAGGATTTTCTTGTTATGGACAAGGATTCTTAGTACATGAACTAACCTGTTTTCAACTTTAAATCCCCTTTGATATTGCATGGCAAGAGGTATTTATATTGGCTAATATGGCCGGTGGATGGCTGAGATCATACTAGAAGTAGGCCAAAATCATTCTGGACCACTGATTTGGTCGCTTGGATGGATGTAAGACAGCTGTAAATGCGGTATTAATATTGGCTAAGAAGCATGCTAGTTGTAATTCCATACGAGAGGCGTGTTTTGTGCCGAGTAATGCGGCATGCTACACGAGTTGATATGCTTTAGGTAGACAAGCTGCAGTGGTAGGTGTACTAAGTCATATTAGTTTTACTTTTCGATGTTTGACACATTTCTCAAGGTAGAAAGGCTAGAGAGAAGCTGCATGTAGACTGAGGACGGTTGATTATTGTCAAAGCTTGCTGAGAATAAACCAAAAAATGCTAAGACTAGACCCTGAGGTAATGGGCTAAGACATAGTTATGAGATGGGCTGCTTAGGACCGGTTGTAGGCAGGCTGAGAGAGTCGAGCCATAAACTAGTCGCTTTAAGCCCAGTAAGTCAAATGGGATAGCTATATCGAATCGTGCTAGATCGGGTTAGACATCGGAGTCCACGCAGCCCGCTTATGACTTGCATGTTGGTTTTGTTAGGATGGATTGTGCTTAAATGTGGGCATGCTCGAATTGGGCAAGGCTAAAAAGTGCTTGTTGTCATGGATTTTGGTTAGGCTTAGAACTATTGTTCAACAAATCATGCTTGCAACAAATTTAATAAATTTTTAGCCCTCTAAACCAATCTTCATAAGTAGAGGCACGCTTGTCATATCACAAAGACCCGACCAATCAGACCATCTGCATTGCATTTAAAGCATGCCACATGTGACCTTATACTATTGACCGAAATGTTCAATTTTCCAAAAGCGACATGGGAACTCATGTTTCCAACATGTGTGATGCAACAACATTGATTATACCTAGATGGTCGAGATCTGATCATCTTTTGAGTCCAACGGTTGTGGCCGAGGGGGTAGGCATATAAATACCTCCCTTCTACTTTATCTTCACTTTTTGTCGTAGCTAAAAGGAAATTCTGCAATTGTAAACTTCCTAACCTCCAACAACTTTTAAATCTTTCATCTTCTTCCTTGCAGAGCATCTTTATCTTCTTCGATTATTCTTCATGTTTGAATGTTTGACAATGCTTTTGTCATTGAAAAGAGACTGATTTCTAAAAAAATTGTTTTTTCAACCATTAGAAGCATTTTGAATTTAGGTTTGATTTCATGTAATTCCTTGGCCAAAATCCATTCTTTCTGGCCGTCTTTTGGAAATCGATCGTTCATTGCTACCATGTCAGTAGTGGTCAATTGACGATGGTGAACTTTCTAGTGGCCTGCCAATTTTAGAAAATCTATTACTGTTGGGATATAGTTCTAGGCCCAAGTTAATAGCCTTGGGCTTCAAGTAAAAAGTAGATGATATATATGGATCGTAAGGCCTGGATTTTAGCTTAGGAGAGTTTCTTTGAGTCATGAGCCTGCCTTTGGGTACCTCACCTAGGTAGGCCATAAAGATGGTTTTCTAGATTTCCTCCCAAGGCATTGACCTCGGGTCTTGGTAGGCTTCGACGCAAGGGAATTTTTTAAATTGGGCAACTATGTTTCTTATGGCAACCTCTGGATCTACCTCGTCTTGTATTTTTAACCTCAAAGCTTTAGAATAGCAGAAGGAAAGGTAAACTTGGCTAAGAGCCTGGCAAATCACGGATGCAATGTCGGGATGGTAAGGTATCCTATGGCTACCGACCAACTTGACCACCCTCCCTAAGCTTCTTCACATGGTCTCATGGCTACTTTAAAGTCTGATCATGCTACCTCTCCACCCCTACTTTATTTCCATCCTTTATTGTTTTGAGCTTTCCCATAGTCAGCTTATTCCCAATAGCTGCCAGTTCTATATGGGCCATATGTCCCTTGGAGGATCTCAATCTCCCTAAATCGACCACTCGATTGGTCGGCATGCTCTTCTAGTTGTAGGAAGAAGCTGAGTATCTGATCGGCATATATTTCCACTTTTAAGCAAACACTAAGCTCCTTGTTTTCATGGGCATTCATAGGAAGGTGGCTTCGTGCTAGATGAGGAAATACATCTTCATCCCTTATCGCATCAACCCCAAACTAAGGAACATCGAGTTCCAAATCCCTGGTAAGTTCTTTCCATTCTCTTCTTTCATCTTTGTCTCCTTTGCTTAACTTATCCTTTGATAGGCACCTAAATCGACTCTTCCGCCTTCGATTTTGAAATGCTAAGTGAATATGTCCGATGGCTCATGGCAGTCACTAATAATGTCCAAGATCTAAAGTCATAGTGACCGACACAGAACCTCCATCGGGTCTGGCGAGTGAGGGGCATCTAGACCATGGTTGCAGAGTGAACTACCCCATCAAAGAAACTGGCCAAGGCGAAGCATAGTTGTACCAAGATTATATTCCATGACTCTCTATTCGAGTCAATTAACGACGAGAACCAAGGGTGTGATGATGCTATCTAAGGTAAGGGGTCAAGGGAGTGGCACTACGTTGATTATGATAAGCTTAGTAAAGTGTCAACGTGATAATGGGAAACCTTTGACCTACTGCAGTTGGTTGACATCCCAATTCCACAACGTCAGACGTCGACCATTAATTGGGATACTGAAGAGAACTTTGAGGAAAGTAGTATAGAGGGAAGGTTACAAGAACCGGGAGTCAGCAAGATAGGTCCATACTCAAAGCCACGTCTCCATATGATCCATTGTATCAGGTTATGATGTTTCACCACTAAGCGAGTCACACATTAGGATGACCAATCTAGTGTTGGCAATTCGATCTAACCATGTTCTCCCTTTATCAGAAGGCAATGACGAGCAAGTTCAATTGGTATTTAATTTACTTGCATTTGTCCCTTTTTCCTATACTTGAACCGATCGTTATCTTTTGTTATTTCACTTACCGATAAGATCAACTTTGAATCCTTCAATGTCACTGGCCCCACCATTCAAACTACCATGGTTCGTACACCCAAGGCATCTATGTTAGGCCGAGAGATAATTGAGCTCATCCACGGCCAGGAGATCCAACACTCCCTCGACAATGGGGGAAAAAAGAGGGCTAAGGGGAGTCATCTGAGGATGCCACCACTCTTTTTTCCTGGTAGCCTCCCATTTATGGTGTAAAGGGGCTAGCCCAAGGGAAAGAGGAGGTGTAGTTGGGAAAACCATCTACGGAGATAAACCGAGACACGGGCTATGAAGACGTGGACCAATTTTTGAGGTCCTTCCAACTCATGTCTATGGGGTCCTATCTTCTACTCACGGACCCAAATCCGGATTTAGCCAGCACTCCATGCAATCCATAATTAATGCACATACATGAGATGCCCTTCTTATAAGCTTCCAAACTTATTTTATTTTTTTCTCTGTGGAATTTCTTCTAACACTGATTTTTCAGGATATACACCAATTTGGCTATTTTTGGAATGAATACTTAGAACTTGAAGGGGAGGTCTAGAAGAAGGAGAAGGCTCAAAAGGAGGCTATGGCGATGACCAAGGAGGTGGTAGCGGCGACCAAGAAGATGGCGAAGCAAGTGACCGAGGCAAGAGATATGGCGGAGCAAGCGGTTGGGAATCTCTAGGAAAAGATCGAGAAAGAGTTCAAAAACTTGTTGAATGACCTGAAACTTCATACAACTAAATGTCGGCCGTCTGCTCATGTGGAGGCCTCCCAGTTGGAGGAGGAGAACATATGGACGAACTGGATGAAGAACATGGCGAAGTTCATGTTTAGGGAAAACTACCACCTTCCGGTCTCAATTAGAAACTTCAATGCAGAGGCCCTCATCGTGACCCAGGCTGAGGTGGTCATCAAAATGGAGGTAGTTGGGTTGCCCATGTAGGCTTTTGAAAAATAAGCAGACTAAGTCCTTGATTTGGATGGCTAGTGGGTTATCTTTATGAATATCCTTTTAAAAATATTTTTATTTAATATTTTCTATAAGCCCAGCGCGGTAGGATATATATGCCTCGTATTTTTGGTAGCACTAATTGAAACATTTTTTACATATGAAACATGTTCAAATGTTTGATTTATCTACCTTTTATTGCTTGTCTATGCTTGAATTATAGGCTAGCATACTTTGAGTAGTCGGCATAGACCTTTTGTTATTTGCACTTAACATTTTCACAAGATAGTAAACAGTAGTGTATGGTGATGAGATGGGCGATGATTGCTTCTGTTCTTTTGAACCATATAGACTGACTTCATGTACAACTTATCTTGATGATAGGCTGATCTTGGTTGCTTGAGAAGCTCGATTGTTGATGAACACTGAGTCGGGCATGTGGCTGTTGAGTATGTTTGTGTTGTTGATGTTGTCGAGTGATATCGGCATGAACCGAACCACTGAGGGGCTCAAGGGTTCTCTTGGATAACACATGGTAGGACAAAGTGGTGGATGGTCCTGGCACAAACCAAAGCACTAGTGGCTCAAGGGTTCTCGTGGGTAAAGCGTAGCTAGCTGATATAGTTCCCAACTTATTCATATGCAAGTGCACTATGGATGTCAATCATAAGCATCACTCTTCCCCATCCCTTAGGAGGGACAAACGGTATCATGGTCGAGAGAACCAGGATTGTTGCGGTCGAGCTTCCGATCATCGATGCACACTGGCACAAACGGGAGAGACGTCATACCCAAAATCAATGTGGAAGTTTGGCATTCCCCAAACAAGGAAGCGAGTGCATGGTAATTCACCCTAGCTGGATAGTCGACCAATAAGGAGGTGAGCAGGGCTTGTGCGGCGTTAGTAGAAGACGTTAGTAGTCTCCAATAAGAAGTGAGCATAGAATAACTCATCCTTCACTATATAGCCAGTGGCAGTCCGAAAACAAGAAAGTGAATGTACGATAATTCACCCTTGTTGGATAACCAAATGAAACGGAGGGCAATGAGGCTTGTGCGGTCTTTAGCGGAAGTGGCCGACAATCCCTAGCGAGGAAGTGAGCACATAATAACCCACCCTTCACTAGATAGCCTGTAGTTGGGGGTATTCCCCAATCAGTGAGGTGAATGTATGGTAATTCACCCTCGTTGGAAAGCCAGTAAGGAGGGAAGCAGGGTTCGCACTGTCCTTGGAGGCAGAGATCGACGGTCCCGGTAAGGAAATGTGCACATAATAACTCACCACTCACTGGGTAGCCTTGATGCTGCTAATAGAGTTGCCTTTGAAGTCTTCATTGTATTCCTTACCAAAAAAATTACAATGGCCATATAACTATGGCTCATATATATAGACCCGAAGGTGCTCTATGTTCTATGTGCAGGATGTATGTGTTGCATCGGAACATGAAAGGTGGTAAGAGCCATTTGAAAAGATGGCACTTATGGCATAGAAACCCTCCCAATTTGAGTCAAGCGCTCCTTTAGCCAGTTCTTGGTGTTCGCGAGCACCCGGCGTAGTACTAGGTTATCGATAATGAATTGCTGAAGCTTTATTTTGGAGTTATAGTGCTTGGCTATTTTTCTTTCTTATGCTTCAATGCGAGGTTTAGGTTTAACTCGTCATTCCTCAATGGTGTCAAACCCGAGCTTGAGTAGCCCGTCATATTGTTTGGGCTCGTATGTGAGACGCTATAGCGAGGGATGCCTACTTTGATTTGTAGCTTGGCTTTGTACCCATAAGGAAATGAGAAGTGTGGTCGTTTGAAGTGTGGTTGGGTGAAGTGTACGGTAGGACCAAAGGACGAGCGATGGTTCCACGGCCCAGATTCCTTGGATTTCGTGAGGCACTACTTGAATGTTAATTTGATGGTTTTGTTGATATCCTTTACTTACCCGTTTACTAGAGGATGTGTGATGGAAGAGAAGCACTTCTTAGTACCGTTTCTTGCATAGAATCTTAGAAGTGGCTTCCCTCAAATTGATTGTCATTATTAGTGATGATCATCTTTGACAAGACGAACCGACATATGATGTTCTTAATGATGAAGTTTAGTATCTTGGGAGCAGTGACCCTAGTAAGGGGATTGGCTTCAACCTATTTGATGAAGTAGTCGATGGTAACTATGGTGTGGTCATATCTTCTCTTAGCATTTGGCAGTTTTCTTATCAAGTCAATTCCTCGAGTGTTGATTGGCCAAGGGGAAGTAACTAGGGTAAGAAGGGTAAGGAAGGCTCTGGGGATCTTGGCGAACCATTGACACCCGGCAGGATCTCTACAGAATCCTTCCTGCGGCTCCTCTAATATATGGTCGGCTTCGTCTTCAAACATGCATCGCTGAAGTGGTGTTAAGTACCCTTTCTTGTAGAGCTTGTTGTCTATGAGGTGTACTAAGGATCCTGATAGAGGACTTTCTAGGCTTCTTTTTGGTCGGAAGCTCTTCATTTACTAAGTGATTGCTAGCTCCCCCGACCAACTAGTTAGCGTTAGCATTCTGCCCCTTGGGTACCTACTCTAGTTTGAACTCCTTGAAGGTGCTAATGCTTTTTTGGTCATTGCTACATACAAGGCTAGTGTTTTCCCTTTGACTTGAAAATGGATGCCAGTTTGATTAACGATCAACGGTGACTCGTTGAATACATAGATGGAATCCACACGTAATTCTTCTACTATACTAAGACCAGCAAGGGCAGCCTCATATTCGGTTTCGTTGTTGGTCTCCTTGAAAATGAGGCAGACCACAAAATAATCTCTCTTCCTTCGATTGCGACAAGGACCACGCTAGCCCATTCCCTTTCTCATTTAACATTGCATCCACATACAGACGCCAAGCTTGTTGATTGATGACAGTCTCTTTTTTTATCCATTGTCCATGCTTGAGCACTCAGCAATGAAGATAACATCCTGGACTTTGATAGAAGTGCGAGGTTAGAAAGAGATGTGATGTTTCCCAAGCTCAATGAAACCACTTCAATAGTTGGGTCGATGTGTTGAGTCGGCTAAGAATTTGCTTCAATGGTTGATTGGTAATGACTTTGATGGGATAAGCTTAGAATATGGCTGGAGCTTCCAGGCTTCCATGAGGAGGGAGAAAGCTAGCTTTTCCAAACTCGTGTATCTTATCTCGGGGCATGAAACCATTTGTTTGACATAGTACATTAACCAAAGAATCTTATTGTCTTCTCTTATTAATGCAGAGCAGATCGCGTGGTCAGGCACAGCAAAGTAAATGTACATATCCTTCCCATCGACAGGCGTAGAAAATACCACTGGTATAGCTAAGTGGTGCTTCAACTCTTCAAATTCTTTTGTGCACTCATCGTTCCAAGTAAAAGACTTTCTCTTCTTGATGAGGTCAAAGAAGGGGAGACATCGATCGGTAGCCTTGGACACAAATCTACTCAAAATCGCGAACATCCTATTTATGCTTTGTACTTGCTTCATAGTTCTTAGGAGTTGCATGTCTATATTTTTTTTAGGATTAGCCTTAATTTATATGGTGCTCACAACATAGCCATAGAACTTTCTTGACCAGGTTGTAAATAGGAATTTTTTGAATTCAAATTCATAGTGTAGTGACGCAGAATGTTGAATTCTCGAACAGGTTTTGTTTATGCCCCCCAAACCTTTTCCGAATTTAACAATGTGTCATCCACGTATACTTCCACAGACCGACGAATTTGTTTGGAAAACATACAATTAGCAAGCCACTGGTAGGTGCCTCCCACATTTCACAGCCTAGGGGCATGGCACTAGCAATATAGGCCAGCATTTATGATAGAGGAAGTGTGTTCTCGGGTTAAAACACACATGGTAATCTGAATATACCCGGAATAAGCATCCATAAAGGCGAGGACCACATGTCCACTGGTCGCATCTACTAGCTGATTGATGTGAGGTAATGGAAAATTGTCTTTAGAGCAGGCTTTGTTGAGGTTAGAAAAGTCAATGCAAGTACTCTAGGACTTATTTGGTTTTTCGACCAGAAATAGGTTGGGTACTTAGAACGGATATTCTGCCTCCCAGATAAAGCAATTGGCTAATAGCTTTTCTACCTGCTCTTTGAAAGCCAGGTATCTTTTTTGGTTGAGTGGTCTACGCTTTTGATAACGAGGGTTACCTTTGGATCAATATTTAAAGTATGGAGAATGATTCTCTGGTTAATCATTCATATCAATGTACCACTAAGTGAAGCCATCCTTGCTTTGGTTCAAGAATTTAACTAACTCATCTCTAGTTTTTGGCTTGCCTTGATGTCGATCTGGACCACTTTGCTAGGGTTGGCACTACCTATAGACATCTGCTCATGTAGGGTAACCGGCCTGCCTTCAATGTTTGAATCTCTCATGCGGGGATCAGATGGGTCATCATCCTTATCAGGTTCGGTTTCTAAGTCGCATTACTCCAGTACATAATCATGCACTTTATGACATACTCAGCAAGACAGAAACTTATGCTCGGATCGAATGGTTGAGGTTGCTTGCTCTCACAAAAGAGTCTGCCGATGTTGAGAAGGTAGAGTTCTTTTGTTGGACATCCTCGCTTACCAATAGGGTGCAAAGAGCTCATTCCATGTTGCGATGAGTTCTTTTGTTCTTTAAGGAGTGGCTGAGGAAATGGGATCCATACCATCTTGATCTGTAATGTGACGGGTGATTCCGGTATGAACCAGAGCAATGTTGGGCTTAAGGGTTTTCTTGAGTGACACATGACCAGTTGGTGTAGCTTTGCCACTTTGGGTGGTCCCGGCATGAACTGGAGCGTTGATAGGCTCGGGATTCTCCTGGGTAACACATTATCTTCATGTCTAAGGACAGTCCTGGCACGAGTTGGAGTGCTGACCGGCTTAAATACTCTCTTTGTTGACACATTGCCGATAGTAGTGACTTCATTAGGCAGATTGTTGTTCACAAGGGAAGCTATTGATGTAGATGTCTCTACTTAGAGCCGGGGATGGTCTCGGCTTGAATAGGAGTCGTCATCGACATGGTAGTTCTCACGAGTGACCCACCATTGATTCTTGAAATTTCTTATTGAAGCATGAGGAAGTCCTTCTTTGCTTGCCAGAGGTAGGTCCTATAACACTCCATATCTTTCTATTAGTTACATCGAATTTCGTCGACCATACCTTGGACTGGAAACTTCATTGTAAACCCGTTGTAAGAGATAATTGCATCAAGTTCCATGAGGGATGATCGTCCTATCAAGAGATTATAAGCTGACGAGTAATCAACTACTACGAGTTCACTTATATAATTGCAACAAGGGGCTCTTTGTGGAATGTGGTCATGAGTGTGGACACCCCCATTGGAACAATGCCAACACCCCAAAGTCGTAGATGCATAAGGCGTAAGGGGTGAGGTTGGAGGCAAGAATCTTGAATGCCCCCAAGAAATGGTTGAACATGACGTTGGCCTAGCTGCCTCCATCCATGAAGGAACAATGTACATTTGCATTGTCCATAGCAAGGGTGATGACCATGAGGTCATGATGGGGGTAGGAGATGTCTTCTCTATCGTTGATGGCGAAGGTGATGGCCAATCCGCTTCTAGCTTTACCGTCGCTATCAGAAAGCTTAGCGTCCTCCATTCTTATGATGTTGTTCGCTCATTGAGAGAAATCAGTAAGGGATGTCATTGGATTCTTCTATAATTCCTTTCACGTACAACCAAAGATTCTCAATCGGCCTTGTCCGATGTTGCCTAGCTCACTAGCCATCATGGCATGGCTCTATGAAGCAAAGAACTTGGTCCAGAAATTTGTACAAAGCTGCGTGGAGGAATGAATGTTGCCCGACTATAGATGTAGGAACCAGTGGGAGGTCGGTCTAATAAGAGTGGATGGGAAGAGAAGATACTTTGTTTGGTCAGAAAAAACTGAGTGGCCAGGACGATGGAGTTGAAGGCAGCGATGTGATCTGATTGGCCAGCACTCCCATTTGTCAACATGCGACAAGGTATAAAACTAAAAAGTGCTAGCTATCATGAATTTGGGTTGGGCTTTGAACTGCAGGCCGGCTAATTATATTTGCAAGAAATTTGAACTACTCTTCCAATGATTCAATCATTGATTACCATATTTCCGCTATTCACTAAACAATCAGCACTACATTTTCATATTCCACTATAATATTCTACAGTTTCCGTTATAGCATTCTATATTTTTGTTTCAGTTGTTCTCTACCCTCGGACTTACTATACTCGATATTTCTTACTGTTTTACCTGTATAGTTGAGCTATGGTTCTTACGATTACTTTATGCATGTGTATTTGATATTTTGTTTACAACTCCATACCTAAACAATGAATCTTTATCAATACCGTGTACTTGTGTACAAGTACTATTAATTAAGCAATCTTTCTTAAATTCTAAATTTGTACTCTTTACAAGTGTATTTGTTTTCCTGTTTTGACACTCTTTACTTGAAATCCTTTTGAGTACTATTTATTTATATGCAACATTTTATTCAATGCTGCGTAATGCAAATGCTGCGTAATGTAGCATCCATGTACCACCTCTTCTGTTTCAACTCACATATGACTAAATAATGTACTGTTTGTCTGCAAAACAATCTAGCTTACTACTAGAATTTTTGACATCTACATACATAATAACAACAAGCTATTTACAAATAAAAATTATATGCTAAAGGTACATAACAGAAAATGTAGCAAATGCATATTCACTAATAATGTTGCAACTATTCGCAACATCATGTCGACATCTTGTTGAATATCTGTCTTGTTTGATGATAATAAATGTGTCTATATTTGATTTATTTTTACAAAGTGTTACACATAAAACATTAACAAAGCACAAATTTGTTTTCAATCAATTTGACATTTAATATCGTCCTTTGAATGTGATGCAGATATTATATAAAATATACTAAAAAATTTATCGACGATTTTATTAACACACACACCCTCACACACGCACACATATATTTGATTTTCTTTAAGACTTAAATAAATTTGTTGTAGGGCTGATTAAGTAATATCGGCATTAAAAGAAATATACTATGTGAATCAAATAAAATTAATGGACATAAATAAAATTGTAAACGAATATAAAGAAAGAGGAAGAAAATAATGAACATTAATAATCGAATGTAAGTTAATTGAACATAATAGAATGGAAACTAATGGAATGAGAATTCATTGCATATGAACAAGTATGAAAAAAAATTGTAACGAATGATAATAAATTGAAAGTAAATCAAATGAAAGTAAATCAGTTAAATGTGGATGAAACAAATAATGGAAACAAACTAATTGAATGAAAATACATTGAATTGAAATCAACGAAACGTGAATATGATGAATATTGATTAATTGAATAAAAATGGATTGAAACCAAATTAGTTGAATATAAATCAATTAAAAACGAACGAATTGAATATAAATCCACTGAATGATTAACAAGATGAAGAACAATAAGTAAATGTTAATCAATTAAGAAGTAAATAAGGTGAATGCAAATAAATTGAATATGAATGTGGATTAATTGAAAGTGAGTTAATTAAAATAACAATAATAAATGAATGTTAATAAGTAATGAGATATATAATGTTAACACTTGGAAATGAAATTTATATGGTTTTGAATTAATTGTTGTATCTGGTACTATGCATTTCGAATCTATCTTTCCTTTCTGTTGCTTCTATTCTCATATCTCGTTCCTTTTCAAGGACGAAAAGTTTTGAGTGGAGAAGGGTGTAACAACTCGAAAATTTTAACGATTTAAATAACATAATTAACTAAATTTTCATGAAAATAAACAATAAAAATTTTGCAATAAAAAATTGATATTTTGGATACATTAATTTAAACATAGCGAGTGGCGGATTTTTATCTGAAAATATGAAAGTTTGTTCGGTTGTGAAATTTCAATTAAAAATTTAAAATCAGTTAAAATTTAATGAAAATAAAATATTTTTGAAATTAGAATATTTTTACATAAAAAAAATATAAAAAAATTTCTTAGTAAGACGTCATATTTCGTTCCGTCAAATTTGGACTGCTCTAGCCCCGTTTATCTTATTTTCGTCGATTTAACAGCAGTTTTGACAACGAATATTGAGTTTTGACAGGTAGGCCGTCTCGCTCATATCTGTGTATCATCTTGTTCATTTCATCACGCGCTTATCTCCGCGTACATTTTCTAAGTGAGACGTCATATGACGTGTGATAAATGAATATACTGCGACAATGAGACGAACAAGATGGTACACAGATATAAGCGACAAGACCTACCTATCAAAACTTCATATTCGCTACCAAAACTGCTGCTAAATCGCCGAAACTAAAATGAACGGAGATAGAGCAGTCCAAACTAGGCGAAACGAAATATTATGACTCACTCAGAAAATGTTTTACATTTTTCTTATGTAAAAATATTCGGATTTCAAAAATATTTTATTTCCATCAAATTTTAAATTGAAATTTCACAACCGAATGAACTTCCATTTTTTCAGATGAAAAATCTGTCATTTTCTATTTTTAAACAGACGTATCCAAAATATCAAATTTTCATTGCAAAACTTTTATTGTTTATTTTCATGAAAATTTAGTTAATTACGTTAGTTAAATCGTTAAAATTTCCGGGTCGTTACGCTATCTCCCACTCAAAACTTTTCGTCCCCAAAAAGGAATGAGATAGGAGAATAGAAGCAACAGAAAGGAAAGAAAAATTAAAAATATATAGTTACAGATACAACAATTAATTCAAAACTATATAAATTTTATTTCCGAGTGTTAACATTATACATCTCATTACTTGTTAACATTCATTATTACCATTTTAATTAACTCACTTTCAATTAATTTACATTCATATCCAATTTATTTGGATTCACCTTATTTACTTCTTAATTGATTAATATTTACTTATTGTTATTCATCTCGTTAATCTTGAGATTTATATTCAATTCATTCGTTTTAAATTGATTTATATTCAACTAATTTGGTTTCAATCCACTTTTATTCAGTCAATCAATATTCATTGTATTCACATTTGGTTGATTTCAATTCAATGTATTTTCATTCAATTGGCTTGTTTTCATTATTTACATTTATTTCATCTACATTTAATTGGTTTAAACTCAATTAATTTACTTTCAGTTCATTAACATGCCTTACAATTTTTTTTCATGCTTACTTATTCATATTCAATGAATTCTCATTCCATTAGTTTACATTCTATCATGTCCAATTAACTTGCATTCAATTATTAACGTTCATTATGTTATCTCTCTTTCTTTGTATTCGTTTACAATCACATTTGTTATCCACTTTCACATTCAAATTTATTTATGTTCATTTATTTTATTTCATTCACATAGTATATTTCTTTTAATATCAATATTACTTAATTAGCCTACAACAAATTTATTTAAGTTTAATATTAACAATCCATATTTTCTTTTGCTTATCCAAAATGTCTAACCACATTCGTACTTCGGCTTTTACTTTTGATTGTCTCAAGTTTCAAGTTATATAAATTATATACAGGTAAATAGACACAAGGAAGAAGTTGCAAAAAAATTAGTCTCAGCGACGACAAGTTTGTTTTTTAGTCTGAAGGACACTATTTAGTGTAAACTGAAAATGATAGGTACAACTATCATTCTGTGAATTACACTAAAAAGTGTCATTCGGCCTGAAAAACAAACTTCTTGTCCCTGAAACTAAAAATTTTTCTAACTTTTTCCTTAAGCCTAAAAAACCCAATTATATATTCCAAATTTCTTACATCTCTACTTAACTTTCATTCATAATTTATTTACATTCACCTTTTCTTTATAATTTACTACAGCAAAATGGTTTCCTAGTAATAAGCACACTTATAGTACTTATTAAAAATGCAAAGAAACCCCTAAATAATTTCTCAAAGTTAAATTTAAAACCCGTCGAACATGAAGTATTTTCAAAGTGCATCCACGGCGACCTTTTCGCTTCTAACTTTCACAACTTTGATTCGCAATTAACTTTCCAAAACATTTCTTTACTATCCAATACACCAAAATATGTATTGAGAACAACTAAATCAAATTATCCCATGTTAATAAATCCTCCAATTACATAAGTTCAAGTTAAGAGATATCAAAGTGCATATTTAGCGACTATTTTCACTTCAAACATTTTCAAACATACTTCAGTCCAATATACAAACTAACCAAACATGTAAACACAAAGTAGAGGCCACGCCACGTGTCATAGAAAATAATAGTAATGATGTTATATAAGGTTGTAATTTGCTTTCAAAAGTAAGATGGTCCAAAGCATATAACTTTACTTAGTTGACATCATTTTACCTTTATATTTGCACACACATGTATATACACACACAATATCTTTAATAATAATTGAAATACCTTTAGTGTCACACTTTTTTGGTGTCATCATACACTATCGAAAATGTCCCATCTACAATTGTATCAAAATCTCAAACATCATTTAAAATTATGATCTAATAAATAAATTTATTTTAACCAATTTAAAAACAATTCTCTACAAATCTTTAATAATAGCTGTAATACCTTTGGTGTCACACTTTTTTTGTGTCATCGTACACTATCGAAAATGTCTCATCTACAATTATATCAAAATCTCAAACATCACTTAAAATTAGGATCTAACAAATAAATTTATTTTAACCAATTCAAAAACAATTCTCTACAAATATTACCAAATCAAATCATAATATCACTTAAAAATAGGATCTCACAAACAATTATTTTTTAACAAATTCAAAATGCCTCTCTATTCATATTAACAAATCAAATTTTAATATCACTTACAAATAGGATCTAACAAATTCAAGACGCACCACTATTTTAATATCACTTAAAATAAGGATCTAATTTATTTTAAAATTTTCAAATTTTCCATTACAAATATTATTAAATCTTAATAACACTTAAACATAAGATTTAACAAATAAACCTCTACAAATATTATTAAACCTTAGTATCACTTAAATAAAAACATAGGATATAACAAGTAAACTTCTTTTATGAATTTAAAACTTCTTTTTATAGATATAATAAATCTTAATATCATTTAAAAATAAGATCCAACAAATAAACATTTTTTACAAATTAATAGGAACAATAATTCAATTAATGGAAAAAAAATTAGATGTTGCAATAAAAAAATAAAAATAAAAATTCAAACTAACTGCATATGATTTCGAATCAAAAATACGATATAATTTTTACCTAAATCATTTCTCTTGAATATGTTAAACATATTCAATATACAAAAAACAATTCACGTATGTTTCATCATCACACGCGAAGCGCGTGCCATAAAGCTCGTATACATATAGTGAGATAACTCGTTCAATAATAAGCCCAAAAACACAAGAATCAAAAAAACACTTTCTACCATCGCCAAAAGCCTAAAGATCCAACATTTAGCTTCAAAATCAGAAAGCAAGTCCCTCCCTACTGCTCACGGCCCATCATGAATCCTCCATCATGTTCATTTCTCTTCTACTTTGCCTTTAGGTCCTTACTTCCTAAAGTGTTCTAAAATGTTGGTGAAAGTTTGAGAGAGTTTGAAGAAGATTTGAGCTAATTAGAGAAATATTAGTGAAGATAGAAAATGGATTAATGTAAATCACTTCTACCAATTTTGTTCTTTTTATTACTTTTGAAACTTTTGAGATTATTAAGTATTTATCACAAGCTTAGCCTCTCATTTACACGGCCACGAACCCTCAGGTGCCTTCCATGCTTATTTTACTTTACGCCTTACTTTCTTTTACCTAACACTTAGACTTTCCTTAATACTCTACAATAAAGCCCATGCACAGAAATACTCAACAAATAGAACATAAATCAATCTTCATATCTTCATGAAATACCAGCATCAGTCTAACATTAACTTCTCCAATTTAGACACCGGAAAACTTGGCAATTGTTTGAAAGACAATAGTTCCGTGCATTGTAAATTCAATAGCAACTTTTCCTCTCCTTTGGTGAAAGTAAGCTTTCGTCAATAAAAAGCTTATGAATGAATGAGGCCATTGGTTTTTCTTTTTTTAATTAAAGAAAACGAGACGTCTTGATAAATTGAGTTAGGGAAATATATAAATCTAACTACATGTATGATCATTCGCTTAATTTGCTAAGAAGTAATTAGGTGGTAAGGCCAAAGAATTAATTTGCAAATATGAAAGTAAAATAATAAATCTAAATCAATCAATCATTTGGCAAAGAATTAATTGACAGTTTCAAATATATAAATATTTGTAACAATTAATCGTGCAGTTATCAAGCCACCCTGGCTTCTAAATTTCCCAAATTAATTTATTAGATAGATGCATGATTAATTCCTTGGTTTGTTAAGTGCATCATTAGTTACTATACATAAATATTTATATGATTTGACGATTCACAGAAAAGATAACTTAATCAACTAATATTTAAATCACTAACTAATTTTTTAGTAAATTGGTTTACTATTTTACCCCATCTATGAAATTTAATCATTTTCACCTAGGGTGGACGTGGATCGGTTTGGTGCGGTTTGGCCGCATCAAACGGTTAATCAAAAATATAAACCATTATAACAATCCTTTAAACGGTTCGGTTTCGTTTGAATGTAAAACGGTTCGGTTTCGGTCCGGTCTGCTTTGAACCTGTATTAAATATGAAATAAAAAAATTACTTCCATCAGCAATCAATTTACAAAGGCAACTGTGTGAAACTTTTACGTTTAATGGTTAAAACACACAATGTTATACTGAAATGAAAGATTAGTTCTTAATTGTATGAATATTTCAATTTGACATTTATCTACAAGTGAGATTATTGTTGGTAGATTAATCAAACATCAACATTAAGGAAAAAGACTGGAATAAAATTATAATTAGAATTTTTTCGCAAATAAAATGAGATTAAAAGTATTATACCAAACTATAACTTTTTCCTTTATGTCAGCGATTATTACTAACATAACAACAACATACGCTAAAAATAAAATGTACATCGATAGAATCCAAAATAAGATAGAAGTACTTATATTTTTATCATAAGGTTACTAATCTAAATTTTCGGTTCGGTCCGGTTTAATATGGTTGGTTCAATCGTCCAAACCGCAATCAAACCGTATCGATGCGGGTCGGTCCGGTTTGGGGTATCAGCTTTGGTTAGAAGATTCGGTGCGGGTTTCCGCACCGCTTTTGCGGTCCTGTGCGGATGGCTTCCGTATGGCTGGGCGGTTTATGCCACCCCTACTCTCATCCATTACAACCCAATTAATTTTTACACCATTGGTTACACAGGCAGGTAGATTTTTATATTTCTCCAAATGAATTCGTCAAGACACCTTGTTTTAAAAAACAGAAAACAAAAAACATTTGCGTATATCAGATTAACCCTACTAAATATAGCGTGTTTACAATATTTTAACTTATAATTTTATTTTGTGTTTCATATGGTCAAAGTATAATACAAATCTAGCGTTCCCAATTAAGGTGGTCAAATATTGAGTAGTGTGCATTACATAGCATTGAATAAAATGTAGCGTATAAAATAGTCGTCCTCAAAAGCATTTTAGGTAAAGAGTGCTAAAACAGGAAAATAAATACACTAGTAAAAAAGCACAAATTTATAATTTAAGACAGATTACTTAAACAACAATACTTGTACACAAGTACATGGTACAGATAGAGATTCATAGTTTAGGTGTGGAGTAGTAAACAAGACAACAAATAAACTAGTACTCACAAGAACCGTAGCTCAACTAGACATGGTTAAAACAATAGGATTATTAAGTAAGGTAAGTCCACGGGAAGAGAACTAAAACAAAACTATCTAGGTTATTAGTAGAGTTCCGAAAATGCGTAAAAGATTGTCAATGGATACCTTAAAAATCCAAAATCTATCGACATCGGAATGCAAATAAATATTCGAAAAAAGATACAAATGTGATACGAAGACATCCATATTAGAAAATTATTTGTCTGATTTTTTATCAAAATTATAGTTCAAATTATGTTTATATTATGTTTATTTTAGTGCGGTGAAAAATATTCGTTTATAATTTTATTAAGTTGTTAGTTTATATTATATACACTCGACGATTATCAATTGCTTGAAACTATTTATCATATTTTGGACACTTTCATAATCAATGGATTGAAAAATATGTACATTAAACTAAAATTTTCTTTTTATGATTCTTGATCTATCGATCATTAGCGAATATGATAATTATATAATCTCCGTCTGTATTAGTGGATGCGGAAATGATTTCAAAATGCGAATATCCATATCTAAAAGCATCTAAAAGCATCCATTGAACGACCTACCTATGCAGTGCTGGATGTTGAAGAATTGCGTAAATACAGTAGCCACAACAAATGATCTAATCATGAAAAGAAGAAAATCATTTCACAAACAACCAAACTGGGAGGTTGTTTAAACGGGAAATGCATCTTGCTACAAACGAGGTATCTAAACAGAGTACATAAAAAGCATATTTAAAATAAAATCAATTAATAATTAATTAGTTAATTGTTTTTCTAAATGAATAACAACTGTCAATAACCTGCACAAATAGATAAATAAATAAATAGCTTGTAAAATTATAAATTGATGGAATTCAGTTAGCGAACTCTATGATGTAGAGCGTTTTGATACTATCGCAACCCAAAAACCGCAGTCTCAAACGGACATCATTTGCTAAAATTATTTGTTATAGAAATTTATAAAAATATTAATTTTACTAATTGACATTAATTAACTTCCAAATGCATCACAAGTTTCACATTCACATGAATGGGGCATTTGGCCCGTTAACATTCCCACCCCGTCCAACGCATCAAGAACAGTAATGGAGAAAAATAAAGCTGTGAACACAGTCTGAGTATCAACTAATATATTACTATTTTTCCCACAATAGTTACACAGTGTCAATTTTTGATAACAACTGGAAATGCAACATTCAAGCTTTATCTATAAAATATATAAATGTAATATGTCAGTATTTGCCCACCATAATTATTCATGTTGTAAATTTCTGACAAAAGATGAAAATGCAACAGCAAAGCTCTACTTATAAATCATGCCAGATGCATGCTTGGATCATATTAAATAAAAGGGTTCATGTTGACACAAAAATTTCATAAAGAATAAGATACAAATCAACATGCTAAAATCATTTGGAAAGATTATGTGATTACTAATTAGTATTTAACATTAATTATTATAACAAACTTTATAAATCATGTCAATTTTAGGTTTATTAATTAAACGTGTAATTAACAATGAATCATGATTAGTATGTTAGGAAATCTACAATCACTCTAGTGTTCTAGTGTTTATATGCATATTTACCAAAATCATGTATATATTAGCATAATAATCATTAATCAAACAAGACAGAACAAGGATAACAACCACCATATCAAGTAAAGAGTTATGTTATAATGGTAAAAGCCTTAATTAATGATAACAAGTTAAATAGAGTTTATAAGACATAAAAACTAATCCATTATCACATCCATTATCACATGCCAAAATTTTCAAATCCTAAAACCATTATTCAATATAAAAGAAATATTATTCATAAACTAATTATGGTTTAGCATAAAATGGTAAATGCGTAAAATTATTAAGAAATAACATTAGGTGGATTCAAACAGTTTGATGCAAAAGACATCAAATGGAACTGAAGTCCTAAAAAATAAAAAGCAAAACAAATCAAAACTAATTTCAATTAACTTGTAATTAGACAGTTCTATCCAGTACGTTTATATTTATAAACTATTTTTCAACGTAAAAAATCGAGTTGTGTTGCTGAGTTGTGTTGCTAGATAATGAAAACTATCACTGCACTACAAACTTACACTAAAAAACCAATATAAATTAATTTATAAACCAAACATACCCGTAAATTTAACATTACCATACCATTGCCTCTCAATCGGGTGTAAGTTCACCATTTTGTATGATAGAACACCGGTAATATTTTTTCAAAACTAACAGTTACGGTAATTTACCGATCCATTCATAATACATATTCATGTAAGATGTTGTATTATGGACATTTAGAAGTAAGAAAACGATTCAATTTATTTCGCTAATTCAACTCAAATGATAATAAATACATTTCTTTTCTATGTCCTTCGTTAAGTGACCCAATGAAATAGATAATAAAGCATCATTCAGTGTAAAAAATATATCGACTTATCATTCTTCGAGACAAACGATAATGTATCATTACCCGTGTAACGGTTACTAGTTTATCGGTATACCAGTCATCAGTAACAGTAAACAATTTTAGTTTATCAGTAAAAAGGTACGGTAACAGTATTTACAAAATGATCACGGTAACCGTTATCATTCTTCTAGACAAACGGTAATTTACCACTACCGATGTAACGGTTACCAGTTTATCAGTATACCAATCATCGGTAACAGTAAACAATTTTAGTTTATCAGTAAAAACAGTACGGTAACAGTATTTACAAAATGGTAACGGTAACCGTTACCATAACAGCCCCACCCCAACTTATCTTTATAACCCAGCTGAACCAAGCAAAATAAACCGATACTTCAGTTCTATTGAACATTGATTATACATACTCGTATAAATACCCATTTCTGCATCATAATCAACAATTTGATCCCTCAAAAACATAGCTAAGTTTTCTACCATTTACACTCAGAACATGCTTAAAGAAAACTTATAAACAACTACTTTTAGAGCTTATCTAACAAGATTGTATATATTACAAAATGTAATATGTAGCCCAAAAACTATCTTCAAAATGAGTGCAGATTTTGTAATCGTCTACAAGTTCAAAGCATGAGATTCAGATTTTGTAATCGATTCGGATGCAAGCGCCAAAATAACGGGCCTGGTACAGGGCCTTTGAGAAGGACGTTGATTAAACAAGTATTTGAATATCTGGCGTTTGTTAAACAGCCGCCGGATATTCAAACGGCAGTTAAACAGCTGCCGAATATTCAAACGTTTGTTAACAAACGTCCAAATCAATTATCTATTAGAAAACATGAAGGATTGCATTGTGTAGCCCCTCAGAATGTAATATGTAGCCCATAACTATCTCCAGCAAGAGGGTAGATTTTGTAATCGGTTGTTCAAAGCATATGATTCAGATTTTGTAATCAATTCGGATGTTTATTCAACAAGCGCAAAATAACGGATCTGGTACAGGCCCTTTAAGAAGGACGCTGGTTAAACAAGTATTTGAATATTCAAACGCTTGTTAAACAAGCGTCTCATATTCAAACGCTTGTTAAACATATCCAAATATTCATAATTAACAAACGTCCAAATCAATTATCTATTAGAAAACATGAAGGATTGCATTGTGTAGTCCCTCAGAATGTAATATGTAGCCCATAACTATCTCCAGCAAGAGTGTAGATTTTGTAATTGATTGTTCAAAGCATATGAAAACTGTAATCCACAAACCATTGTTAATGCTTTTTGTACTTCTCATTTTCTAGCAAGAGTGTAGATTTTGTAATCGATTGTTCAAAGCATATGAAAACTGTAATCCACTCTCATTCGAAAAAGAATCACTGGAGCTTTTTGTACTTCTCATTTTCTTCTAAAAATGGTTAAATCAATTCTTACTCACTTCTAGTTAAATTTGTTGTGTAACATTGGAAACTGAAATGCTTGGTTGAAATTTGTTTTAAAGAACATGAAATAAAATGGAACATTAAGAGCATGTTTAACAACTCCTTTTAGGAGGCTGGCAAAACTACGTAGAAATACTTATTTCATTTCAAATGTCTGACAATTTGTTAGTAGATTGCAAAAGTAGATAATAAGTAGAGATTTATTAAACTTTTTATTGTTAAATAACTTATAAAACAGTTTTGACTAAACGTTTATTTCTTATATTTTTAATATACTTTTACAATATATGTTTAAGATGAACCAAAAATTTCCTTTCATTTTTTCGAGATTATTAATTATGACCGAAGTGGATATACATTCAAAAATAATTTCTAATTTCAAACATAAATGCGGATTTGACACTATCCACGTGTGAAACTATGGTGAAATGGAAATGTCCACTTACATTTAAAAAGCAATAGTTTGGTAAAATATAAAAAATTGAAGTATTTATGTATTATGAAAATATTGAACACTAATTACGAATAAGTAACCAATACACTATTTGGTTAATCTTCTTGAAGCTAATTGAACTCTTCTTTTTTAATCCAATGTTTGAAACAGAAAAATATCATTAAAGACTAGCTAAGGTGATTGTGATCAATAAATTCTAAAAATAGAAATAAATCAACCTTTAAACTCCCAAATAACCGTTTATACAAAAATCCAAATTAGACAAAAAGTAACCCTCTAAATCATTTAACATTTTTCAACCAGTAAGATAAAAATAAACCGATCGATAATAACGTTCAATATTCGATTAGAAAATTAAAAAGTTAACTCCTCTCTATCGTTTTAATAATGATCTCGTGTTTTGTTTGGAATTTGTAAATGTGATTTTGTATTCTATAATCATGTTGTGCAAACATTTTTTTTAAGATAGCATTTTTTTCCTTTTTGAATTCACATTTGAAAGTGAGTGAGAGGTACAGTATGTAAAGGCAGGGTTGTCATACTATTACCAGTCAATCGGTTACCATTTTCAGGTCAAATTGGTATACCAGTTTAATCGGCATGGTAACTGTATATTTATCATTTTCTACGGTAAATCATCAGTAACATTTTTTCAATACCAGCGTTAACGATAATTTTACCAGTCAATTTATAATACATGTATATTCATGTAGCATGCTTTATTACAGACATTAGAACCAAGCAAATGATTAAATTTAGTTTATTAAACAGGTGAAATAACGTTAAATAAACTTCGCTTCTTTCTCATTTATGTCTTTTATTAACAATATAAATTGTATAATAAAGCACCGTGTTATGGTGCGAATACGTGTTATGTTGCTAACTTTTTTTAGACAAACAGTAATTTGCCATTACTGTGTAACGATTACCAGATTATCGGTATAACAGTCTTCGGTATATCAGCCTATTGGTAAAGGTAAGCAATTTTCGCTTACAATAAAAATGGTACGGTAACGGTATTTGTGAAATGGCAACGGTAATCATTACCATAACAGCCCTATGTAAAAGTATGATGGTACATTTTCAGTTAGATCTCTGGTGATGATAAAATAAAAGAGTTGCGCAGAAACATACAACAAACTTGGTAATCCAGAGGCTTAAATCCATGATTCTATGAAACAAAATTTATGCTGAAGCATAATGGGATAATGCTCAATCGCTGGAAAAAAATCAAATAAGGTTTTCAAAACTATAATCATCATCATATATCAGATTTATGAGATGGTACAAATATATGTTAGAATGGCTAAACTAAGTTTAAAGTGATAACTAAATCAAACAAGCCTAAACCATACATGAAAATAACAGCATTCAGCTATATACTTAACACAGATATTGTGAACAAAATCATATCAAATAGATAGATCCAAACAAAATCACAGCATATAAATCTCTGAGCAGTATGTTCCAAAGCATAGATCAAGTCCCACACTCTAAATTCAAAACAACGAAAACAATACTGCATTCAAAATTCCAGACAAGAGAGAAAAAATTATAAAAAATTCAGATAAATACCAAATTGTTCAAGCGGTAAGCACGACCGCACCTCCGTTCGCCTTGATCTTCTTCTCGGCATTTTTACTAACCAGCTTTGCCTTGATCACCAAACTCTTTCCTTGTGGCAGCTGCCCCTTCCCTAGGACTTTAAAATACCCAAATTGTCCAACGTCGATCATCGGAGCGGATTCGGGTCCGCTAGCCTTCTCCTTAACGGAATCTGGTATAAGCGACCACAGCTTGTCCACGTTGACGGTGGGGCAATAGAACTTGTTCTTGAGTTTATGGAAGTAGCGCATACCGACCTTCCCAAAGTAGCCGGGATGGTATTTGTCGAAGAGAATTCGGTGGTGGTGCAAACCTCCGGCGTTACCGCGGCCTCCGGGATGCTTTCGGTGCTTGCCAATACGTCCATGTCCGGCGCTGACGTGGCCGCGCTTCTTGCGGTTCTTCTTAAAGCGAGTGGTCATCGCGGCGGCTAGGGTTTTGAGTGGGAATGGAAATGAAAGAATGGATGGATTGATTATATAATTAGCTTGATTTGCCACTGGCCGTCGGATGTGATTTTCATGTTGATGGTTGTGCTGCGCTCGAAGGCCCATCGTGATTTTCATGCTATTGAAGTGGGCTACATTCCATGCCCATTTTGCGCTGTAGATTTCAAAAGCGGGCTTTGCGCCGAAGGTCTCTATTTTCGATGTTGTTGTAAGAAAAGTCTCTATGATAATAAGTATGCAAATTAAGTCTCTATTTTTTGTAAATCAGAAAGCGCAAACTCTTACGCTTTTTCTTATAAAAATGAAGGTTAACTTGTGCTTTTTAAAAATTTAAATTTTCTTGAAAATTTCAAAATAAAAAAGCGTAAAATAGCTTCCGCTTTTTTGATAAAAATTATAGGTTAGCTTGCATTTTCTGTCAGAAAAGTGCAAAGCACCTTGCGTTTTCTATTTATCAAAAAACATGGACTAAATTTACATACTTATATATACAGGGACGTTTCTTATAACAACATCAAAAATAGGGACTTGTAACTCGTTTCTTATTTCAAGAGCACTTACAGAACATATTCAAATTCAACCGCTTTTATGAAGGTGTCCATTGTTATATTCCAATGTATCAAGATTGCTTCTTATTAGTTTCGACTTTAACTTACCATCTCGTTCTTCTTTTTCATCCAGTGATTAGGGTTTTGGAACGAAGATCATTCCACTGGCGACTGCCTCGAATCGTTCTTCTCTTTCAGTCAAACTATGAGAAAAAAACGCAAAAAACGTTCAAATCACAACCACCCTAATGGCGAGAATGAAGCATGCGAGCAGGAGAGGAGAAGCGAGAATGATTTTGGAAATACTTAGAAGTTATTGGAAAAGTAAATTGATTTCTGCATAATTTGCGAATTATCTTCTTTGATTGCTTTGTTATGTTGAGATTGCTGAAATTGGAAAAGAACTAGGATTTTGCTTTTGACAATTGTAGCGTATGATTTCGGCAACCCAATTATATGTTTAAAATCATTCTTCGACAATAATTAACTGATGCAGGATTGTGGTTGATTTAAAACTTGTGTTGAGTTACCATTTCAATGATAAGTGGTCGAATTAATACATTAAACTCAACAAACTGCTATCAAAGATTGGTTATAGTGTAAAAAAATGGGTTGTGTTAAAAAGACAAATGTAGGTCGAATTGTTTTGGCTTATGCGACAGTGATCACCACAAATTTCATTACATTATGGTTTGACGTTATTCAACTTTTTTTGTTTTGGCATTTTGTTTTTGTGATATACGACAAAGAATGGACAAATGCTTAGTTGGATCGGGTGCATTAGCAAAGGGGTAAAAGATTTGGACCTCAAAAAAAAATCATTTTATTAATTTACACAAGATCGTGTTATGTGTTTATATGTGATGGAACCGGGCCGATCCGCAACTGTAACGATCCAGAATTTCGGATACTTCGTATTTAAATATCTGAACTATTCAAATTTTTGAATCTTGGGTTAAGTGTTATTAAAATGATATAATATCCTTCTTAATCCCCTTTTAAATCATAAGTGATGATGCTAAACTTGTTTCTGAAATTTGTTTACAAAAATATATTCTTCAAAGAAAACTCGATAATGTGACCGAAAATCGGTTTATCGATAAACATGTTTTTATTCAATATAAGTTGTTCGAACTCTTATTGTGAGGACCCACATTTCGGAGATTTAAATCGACAATAATCCACATATGTCCAACTTAAACAATCCAAAACGTAGATAATCAATGGGACTAAATAAAAAAGAGTAAGAAAAGAAGAAGAAAACAAACACAGAATCTCACAGCGGAAACGATAAAATATAATAATCAGATAACAGTTCATGAAACTGTTTACTATACAGTTGATTATAATCTATACACATTTATCAGAGTTATATATATACACATCAGGAATAAGTGATCAATATACAAGATAACATGAATAAGGGAATAATAGTAGTAGTAATATACCAAAATCTCCGTCTTCGTCCTCCAAAGAATGATCTTCAATACGCTGAAAAAACTCAGGACTGATCCGAGCGTAATGAAAAGACAAAACACTCGAGTTGGGACTAAAATACTTTTATGTAAGTCAACTCAATATCACAAAAAATGACTACAATAACTTAATAGATGTTACGGGATTTTCCATCTCCTAAGAATCTGTTAAACTATCTATATATAATAGTATACGCTATAATAGATAGTGTCTATCAATAAAATAAATATCAAAATAACGTTAAGGCTTTACATTAATCCACCTTAACACATTTTTACAGTTTTAAACCAAAGCTGTAATGAGCTCGTATAGGGATAAGTATAACAACGCACGTGAGGCAATGCCTAAGGTAGGATTCTACCAGTCTACCATTTTTGTCTGGTCGTAACCCATCTGTGGCTGACCTCGACAATCAATCCAACTGACAAAAAGTGCACTCATCGAATACGAAATCACAATAGTAATACGAGGGATCAACGTCGCTAGAGGTAGCTAACCTCAATAGCCAGACATAGGCTCCTATTTTAGTCATTTTAATTATAACGTGAGTGTCAATGCTATCCATCGTTGTTCTCTTACTTCATTGCAGTAAACGTCACCAATTCAACCACCACATTCTGGATATCATCCACCGCATATACAGCTGTTAAAGTGGTTCCAATATTGGCAGAGAGTATGCCAATAAGTGGCCCTGTCTCTTTAAAAACCAAACGTCGTTTTACGCACCGGTTGATACTCTTATATTTCAAAAAATTCGTACTTGAAATCAAAATATCATATTCGCTTCAAAATCAAATCCATTTGGAAATCATCATATTTAATCAAAACGTATCCATTTCGAAATCATCGTATTCGCTTCAAAAATCATATTTTACTTCAAAAATCATATTTTATTTTAACTCAATCCGCATTTAAATCCAAGACTTAAATATACACATTCCACCCTTTGACCAGTTTAGGTTTTAGAAAATAGCTTTAAAATAATTTTAAAATAATTAAATAGTTAAAATAGTTTGATAGAAAATAGTTTGAGTATTAAAAATAGTTTATATAGTAAAATAGTTTGGAAAAATCAAATAATTTGAATATTTAAGGAAGATAGGTTTTCAACAGTTTATACTAGAATAATTCATTTGAAAATAGTTCAAAGTCAAATCGGTTTACTTTCCAAATTTTCCAATTCAAATCAATTTCAATTTCCATTTTGATTTAATCGATTCATTTTCGATTTCAAGTCGAATTTTACTTCGATTCCATATTAATTTAGATTCCAATTCCAAATTAATTTAAATTCCAATTCCAAATTAATTTCAACTCAAATTTCAAATTTTAAACCATTTCGATTTATATCAATTCTGAGTTTGGTTTTCAAAATATCGATTCAAAACACTTAAATCAAATTTCCCTTCAATATCCAATTTAAAATCGAAATCTTCAAATATAGTTCAATTACGTGCTAAATTCCAAAATATCATTTTATATCACTTTTACTTAGCAATATTCAAAGTTCGAATAAAAGTCCAATCTTTTAAAACAAATCAATTTCTTAAATTCACATCATATTTCGATTATAACTTTAAAAACCTCCACTTCGATAATTTAAACAATTTTTTTTTTACCAAATTTAAACTTTAACATTTTGAGCTCAACTTTGAAAATAATTTGATTCTCATAAATTCGATTTTATTTCTTAAACCCAAATCATTTAAATAATTTCTAATCAAACTTTTAAAATCATTTAATTTAACCAATCCGGTGTGCGTATATAATTCTATATCCTATGGCCAAATGAATCAGTTATTTCAATTTATTTTTAGGGATGAATATATATCATTTCAATCCAAAATAAATGTCTTGGATATATATTATTTCAACCTATTTCTTAATTTATTTGAAATAATTCAATTTACAGTATTATATACTGGAAATAATTTACAAGATGATAACATGATATATCAAAATACATAAACATCCAAATATCAACAATGGCATCTATTACAACCAATCATCCAAACAGTCAATAAAATTCACAACAATTTCATAATTATCAATATCGGGTATTTTACGGGCAATTAAATTCTAACCAATTTAACTGTCAATTCAAATTCCATCAATTAATTTTGATGTCTATTTAAATGTCAGTTAAACTCATCAAACAACAACCAATAAATTTCAAATCACTTCATGATATAATTTAACTAACATAAAAATTATTTCAGTCAATTGTGAGCGTATAAACACTCATCTTTGATTTATCATGATCTAAAATCCAAATAAATGCCCAAATTTGAACAGTTTCAGAACTCGACAAAACCTATTCCATGTGGAATATGCGAGTATATGATTTTTGTTTGATGATAATAAACATATATATATTCATTTAAATGTATTTGTTAATGTACTATTTTATTTTTCATAGATTAAATAAATATTTGTTGAATAAAATAAATTACACGGTATTTGAATGGAATTTGAATTCAAACAGAAATTTTATTCAAACAAATATTTATTACAATCTTGAATAGTATAAATTCAAGCTCTCACTATACATATACAATTTTGATTACATCACAATTATTTTTGCATTAATAACCTCACTACATATCACTCACACTCGTATTTTGTCTTCAACTACATTCCAGTTAGAATCCAGCATCTGAGCAATCTGCAAAAATATTCAATAACGCAGTAAAATTGAAAAAGAAATATTTTTGCAATATAAAATGAAATATGATTTTTTAAAATATGATTTGCCTCAGTTATTTGGGTTGTTCGTCATCATTCACATTTGAATTCATCATACACGAACAATGTGACATGCACAGTGTATCATTGTACATGCCACAAGGTCGTGCACACCGATATACACTTGATAATGTTACAGGGACAGGTGAGCACAAGGTTAGACCCAAATAAAAAGACGGGTTCAACTCAGGTGCAACATAAATAAAATCTCGACTTCAGCACAAGGTCAAACCCGAGTTGTAAAACTGGATTCAACTCAAGTGTGATGCACAGTCTACACAAATTCAAGAGGGCACTAAATAACAAACAAAGTGCAAAGGTCAAGCCATCACTACAAACTTGACTCTACTCAATGCAATGCAAACTGCAAGTCCAAAACAGATGCACAATGCACTAAGCATTGAACCAGACACATGAAGACTAAGAGGATACAAGATATCATAAGTCAGACCAACAGCAAAATGGACTGCAACAATCAAGTAAATGCAGACCAGTGCCAACAATGACCAGACTCAAGAAAAGTTCAAGTCAGATCAACAAATATCAAGTGCAAAGTGCAGACCAAACAAAGACACAGTGCAAAACAAATTTGTCGAAGATTGCCACCAACATAAACCGACATACATGAATGAGAAGACCACAAGGACAACAGTAAGACCACAAAGACAACAGCCAGAGCCATCAGGTCAGAGACAACTACAAGCCCAAGTGAAACCAGACCACAAAGCCAAGCATGATACAGTGGTGATGCAATGCAAATAACAGTAATGCTCAGGTTCAACCTCTACATACACAGCAACAACCAATAAACCAAATGTAAGACCACAAGTACAACAACTCGAGGCCATGCTACAGAATGTACATGTGAGGACAGTGAATACAAGAACAAGTCGAGATAAACAATGTAAACTACAATGCAAACAGTAAATAGTTCAGTGTGACAATATGAATGCAACAACAAACCCAAATGTCCAGACCACAACATGTATGCATACATGAAGTGAATACAACTACAGATGACAAAGTGTTCAATGCACAGTGCAGACAAATGCACAAATACTGCAACAACCAAGACCACAAAGATAGTAACATTCAGTTTTGAGTGATACAAATGCAACAAACAAAGTCAAGGGCAGAGCAACAAAATCAATTATGCAATAGTGAAGAACACAAGGCATAGCAACTGCATGGCGAATGCAACAGTGACATGCATATCAACACAGCAACTCAAAGACCAACAATGGCACTATACAGCAGCAATATGCAGCCGCAAATAATCAAGCTCATAGATCAAATAAAGCACGTATGCATAGTATGAAGAACACGAAGGTTCAAGTGCAAAAGAAAGAATGGCCAGAACTAAATGTAACAAGGACCAGAGACGAAGCTCACAGTGATGAAAACAATGATGGTCGAAGTAATGCAGAGTTGTAAATGTATACAGTCAAGAAAATCAAGTGCGTGCAATGTTTGAAAAAGTCACAAATTAAAAGAGGAAAGTCACTGCCGTATCAAACAAGAAAAATCGAACGTTCTCAAGATAAAGCCGTGCTCATCAAGTTAGGAAATAAAATTTCAGGAAAGCATCGAATTAATTAGGGTATAGGAATTCATATAAATACCAAACCGAAAATCATCATCAGTGTGCAGAAAATTCAATCAAATCTAAATATAAACCCAAACGTCATCATCGGCAATTGGTACCAAGTCGAAGTATTAAAAACCAAATTCATCATCGGCATCGAGTGCGCAACAAGAACAAATGATAATTCAAGCAAATTAAACCAGCAAAGAGATTACATACCGCAATCTGTCGAAATCGATCAAAGGAGCAGCTGCGAACAAGCAACACAAACCATCGATCACAGAGAAGCCGCAAGCAAGCGCGACACAAACCAGAGAATCGAAGAAAACCCTAATTTTTGCAAGAGAACAAAGCCTTAATTCAGATCGTACAGAGCCAACATTATCTCTTCACAAGGCAAAAGGAAAAGGAACGGGCAAAGCAAAAAGGGCCGGCCTAGGTTTATTATAAAGGGCTTTGTTTTATAAAAGGGGGTCTTTAGTTTATAGGGTTTAATTTTTAAATTTAGTTTTATTTGAGCAAAAATTATGAATTCAAGTTTGTATTTTAATTTTTGCTCCTGCTTTTATTTTTGAAGTCAGTTTTTCTTTTCGAGTCAAAATATTGGTAAATCACCATCTAGGTTGTGTGTAGTGTCAGATTGTCTAGTTAGAATTAGTTCAGTGAGCAGGGTGTGCGAGTTTGCAAAACTCTATAGGCGGGAGCAAGGGTTTGCGAGTTTGCAAAACTCTATAGGCGGAAGCAGGAGGTGCGAGTCTATTAGAGTGTTTGTAAGCGGGAGCAGGGTTTGCGAGTCTGTTAGAGTGTTTGTAAGCGGGATACTGTTTAATTCTAATAGAAATCTGGGAATGCAGCAGTAGGCAGGGGTTGCCGAAGCTGGGTAAATTTTGTGTGTGATTTACTTTTCAGCATATTTATTTCTGCAGTTTGTTTCTGTGTTTAAATCGAGAAAATTTGCTATAACCCTATTCACCTCCCCTCTAGGGTTAATCCAGATCCTACAAGTGGTATCAGAGCACGGTATTTTTATTTAACTCTAGAGTCATGAATTCATCAAATAATGCTTTTTATGATGGGCAATCTATTGTTAGGTCACCCATGTTTAACGGGAATGATTATGCTTATTGGAAAGTTAGGATGGGTATTTATCTTAGTTCTGTTGATTATGATGTTTGGGATATTATTGAAACTGGCTACAAATCTCCCACTATAACCATTGGTGATACTGAGATTCCTAAACCTAAGGATAGGTGGGATGCTAACGATAAGAGATTAAAAACTACAAATGCTAAAGCCATGAATGCTTTGATCTGTGCTCTTGATAAGAATGAATTTAATAGAATTTCTCATTGTAAAACTGCACAGAAAATTTGGCATGCCTTGGAGGTGACACATGAAGGAACTTCTCAAGTCAAGGAGTCTCGTCTAGCCTTATTCAGCAATGAATACGAGAACTTTGTGATGGACAAAGGCGAGAGCATAAAGGACATGTTTGGACGCTTTTCAACTTTGGTGTACAACGCCAGAGCGCTTGGGAAGGTATTCACTGAGATAGAGCTTGTGAGGAAGGTGCTACGAGTCTTACCGATGAACTTTAAGGCAAAAGTCACGGCAATACAAGAATCGAAAGATCTGAGCAAACTAAGCATGGAGGAGTTGATTGGCAACTTAATGACATATGAGCTTGAGCTAAAAGCAAAGGAGGAACGCAACAACTCCGAACCAAAGAAGAAGACGATTGCCTTAAAGAGCAAAGAAGAGAGCGATGAAGATGAAGAAGATCCAATTGAAGAACTTGCAATGGCTGTCAATAATCTTAGAAAATGGTCAAAATTCAAGCCACGCAAGAAGAAAACAAGTCATAATAGGCCAAAAGATTCTGACCATTCCGATAATGAACCGACGTGCTTTAACTGCAACAAGTCTGGCCACTTCAAACAAGAATGCCCACTTCTCAAAAACAATCGAGGAAAGAAAAAGACGAAGAAGGTCTTTGCAGCGACTTGGGATGATGAAGAAGGAGAGGAAGTTTCGAATAGTAGCTCAGAGGAGGCTAACTTGTGTCTTATGGCAAAATCAGATTCAGAAGCAAACTCAGAGGAATCTAATGAGGTAGGTGACTATTCTTATAAAGATCTTGTTTTTATGTGTCTTGATCTTACTAAATTAGTTGATACTCTTGAATCTAAAATTGAAAAACTAAGATCTGATAGGAGAGAACTTGCTCGTGAAAATTTTAGGTTAGAAACTGAACTTGAAAATATTCAAAACCTAGAATGTAAAAAATGTAAAATTTTAGATTCAGAATTATCAAGACTTAAGAATAGCTTTGAGAATCTTGAAAAAGAAAACTTGAGTCTTAAGGAAATCATTGACACTAGGAAAAAGGATTTTATAAATAGATGCACCTCACTTGTCACTGAAAACATAACACTAAAAACCAAAGTCCAAAATCTTGAGAAATCTCTGAATAACTTTTCAAGAGGAGAAAAATCATTCAACATGATATTGGGAAATCAAATTTTTGCTAATAACAGAAAAGGACTAGGTTTTGGGAAAACACAAGCTGATGATGATGCAATAAGTAAGAGTGTCTTTGCTAGATCTGAAATAATTGGGCATCGTGTTGAAAATTGTAGACATAGGAACAAGAACACAAAATTTATACAAGTTTGGGTTCCTAAGAATTCTACAAACAAATTTCATGTCTATTGGAACAAGAATAAAAAGACTAAACAAGTTTGGGTTCCAAAGGGATTGTTTATTCACAATGCTTCTGCCACTAACAACCATGGACCTATAAAAACAAATAGGTCACAAAAACCTTTCATCGTGTAGGTATGGTGGCAGGCTAAGGAACAACAACAGTGTTATCTGGATTTTGGCTGTTCCAGAAACACAACGGGCAACAAAGAAAAGTTCCTTAGCCTAGTACAAAGGTGGCAGAATCACAATGGGAAACCACGATAAATTATCGTAAAGGTAAAACAGGTGAAGGTATATTAAATGTGATAATCTGCACCGTATTCTGAATGAAATCAGCCAATATTGAGATGTTGTAAAGAGATGATTTTTTCTGGCTTGTTCAACATAGTTGGCCAATTATATTTATGCCGAAAACACTGTTCTTTGAATTACTTCATACATATTTGTTTGGATTAAAAATAGTATTTTGTTGGATAATAATATTTTTGGTTATAATACGACTAACTCTATATTCACGGTTTTCTGATTATTTACATGGCTTGTATTCAAATTCAAAGAATGTCACTTAAATTGTTGTTAAAATTGAGTTTGAAATTTTTTATGCACACTTCATAGTCTGGTCTATCAAATCTAACTAGTGATGTTTTTGAGTGAAAAAGAAATTCATATGCAGATTACAATGGTAATCTAGTTGATAGAAAAATTACTAGTTGAACGTGATTTTTGAGACATTTAGTAACTGCATTGTTTTTCAAAGAAAATATCTGCATATTTTTCATTTCAAATAATTTTCAAATAGCAGAAAATTTTCTTATAAAACTCCTTTAAGAAAATCATTGTTGACCATATTTTCAATTTAGTCGTTTTTATTTGATTTTAAATGACAAATTTTTGACTAATCCGACTCCCTACTAATTATCAAAAAGATAAATAGTGATTGAAAAGGTGATAAGTGTTGATATTTAACATACATTACCCAAGAGAGTATATTTGGAAAATTTCTTTAGGAATTCAAACAAGAGTTATAAAACTTTTTGTTGGGTAAAGATTTCATGACCATTTCTATATCTATCATATTTCTATCGACCATTGTTTAACAAATCTTAAATATAGTTTGTCGATATGCGGTACTATAATCAAGGATCATTTGTTTTTCATTTCATATTTTTTGTAAAAATAAATAAATATCCAAAGTATTCACTCTCATTTAAAAGTCCTCACGGTTATGCATGGGTGAATTACTTGGATTTTTTATTATGTGCTTCCATGCTCATTTAAAAGTCCTTACGGTTATGCATGTATGGAACGCATATCAAAATTAATTGATTAAATAGACAAGTTGATTCTAAATCCCATTTAAAAGTCCTCACGGTTATGCGTGGTTAGAAGATACTTGATTTTATTTTTTAAAATTAAATTGGAATATTACTAATCTCATTTAAAAGTCCCAACGGTTATGCATGATTAGTAGATATTCAAATTCCTGATATAAATGCACCACAAGTTGATACAATTGTATGATTTTATATTAGAACATCATTTCCATTCTTTCTAAAAGTGAAATATGCGCCTAGCAAGGGTAGTTATGATTTTTGTTTGATTTTTATTGAAGTTTAATATTTATATTCAATTTGAGTTTAATGTTGGATTAATATTGATCACTTTATCTCTCTTTTTCTCTAACACTATTATTCTTTTGCTGATAACAAAAGGGGGAGAGAAAAGTTAAGATTTTGTCAAATAAAATCAAGCAAAGGTCAAATAATTTTTCCATTTGCATCTAGGCTCATTTATAAATTTCTATTTATATGCATATATGTAGGGGGAGCATCATGTAGAGAGGAAGCATTTAAATTGGGGGAGCAATTAGTGTATATCATTGTTCAAATACATTTAACTCAGTCAAAATCTTAAATATATGTTTGTTATCATCAAAAGGGGGAGATTGTGGAATATGCGAGTATATGATTTTTGTTTGATGATAATAAACATATATATATATTCATTTAAATGTATTTGTTAATGTACTATTTTATTTTTCATAGATTAAATAAATATTTGTTGAATAAAATAAATTACACAGTATTTGAATGGAATTTGAATTCAAACAGAAATTTTATTCAAACAAATATTTATTACAATCTTGAATAGTAAAAATTCAAGCTCTCACTATACATATACAATTTTGATTACATCACAATTATTTTTACATTAATAACCTCACTACATATCACTCACACTCGTATTTTGTCTTCAACTGCATTCCAGCTAGAATCCAGCATCTGAGCAATCTGCAAAAATATTCACTAACGCGGTAAAATTGAAAAAGAAATATTTTTGCAATATAAAATGAAATATGATTTTTGAAAATTTGATTTGCCTCAGTTATTTGGGTTGTTCGTCATCATTCACATTTGAATTCATCATACACGAACAATGTGACATGCACAGTGTATCACTGTACATGCCACAAGGCCGTGCACACCGATATACACTTGATAATGTTACAGGGACAGGTGAGCACAAGGTCAAACCCAAATAAAAAGACGGGTTCAACTCAGGTGCAACATAAATAAAATCTCGACTTCAGCACAAGGTCAAACCCGAGTTGTAAAACTGGATTCAACTCAAGTGTAATGCACAGTCTACACAAATTCAAGAGGGCACTAAATAACAAACAAAGTGCAAAGGTCAAGCCATCACTACAAACTCGACTCAACTCAATGCAAACTGCAAGTCCAAAACAGATGCACAATGCACTAAGCATTGAACCAGACACATGAAGACCAACATGATACAAGATATCATAAGTCAGACCAACAACAAAATGGACTGCAACAATCAAGTAAATGCAGACCAGTGCCAACAATGACCAGACTCAAGAAAAGTTCAAGTCAGATCAACAAATATCTAGTGCAAAGTGCAGACCAAACAAAGACACAGTGCAAAACAACTTTGTCGAAGATTGCCACCAACATAAACCGACATACATGAATGAGAAGACCACAAGGACAACAGTAAGACCACAAAGACAACAGCCAGAGCCATCAGGTCAGAGACAACTACAAGCCCAAGTGAAACCAGACCACAAAGCCAAGCATGATACAGTGGTGATGCAATGCAAACAACAGTAATGCTCAGGTTCAACCTCTATATACACAGCAACAACCAATAAACCAAATGCAAGACCACAAGTACAACAACTCGAGACCATGCTACATAATGTACATGTGAGGACAGTGAATACAAGAACAAGTCGAGATAACAATGTAAACTACAATGCAAACAGTAAATAGTTTAGTGTGACAATATGAATGCAACAACAAACCCAAATGTCCAGACCACAACATGTATGCAAACATGAAGTGAATACAACTACAAATGACAAAGTATTCAATGCACAGTGCAGACAAATGCACGAATACTGCAACCACCAAGACAACAAAGATGTAACATTCAGTTTTGCAGTGATACAAATGCAACAAACAAAGTCAAGGGCAGAGCAACAGAATCAATTATGCAATAGTGAAGAACACAAGGCATATCAACTGATTGGCGAATGCAACAGTGACATGCATATCAACACAGCAACTCAAAGACCAACAATGGCACTATACAGCAGCAATATGCAGCCACAAATAATTAAGCTCATAGATCAAATGAAGCATGTATGCATAGTATGAAGAACACCAAGGTTCAAGTGAAAAAGAAAGAATGGCCAGAACTAAATGTAACAAGGACCAGAGACGAAGCTCACAGTGATGAAAACAGTGATGGTCGAAGTAATGCAGAGTCGTGAATGTATACAGTCAAGAAAATCAAGTGCGTGCAATGTTTGAAAAAGTCACAAATTAAAAGAGGAAAGTCACTGCCGTATCAAACAAGAAAAATCGAACGTTCTCAAGATAAAGCCGTGCTCATCAAGTCAGGAAATAAAATTTCAGGAAAGTATCAAATTAATTAGGGTATAGGAATTCATATAAATACCAAACCGAAAATCATCATCAGTGTGCAGAAAATTCAATCAAATCTAAATATAAACCCAAACGTCATCATCGGCAATTGGTACCAAGTCGAAGTATTAAAATCCAAATTCATCATCGACATCGAGTGCGCAACAAGAACAAATGATAATTCAAGCAAATTAAACCAGCAAAGAGATTACATACCGCAATCTGTCAAAATCGATCAAAGGAGCAGCTGCGAACAAGCAACGCAAACCATCGATCACAGAGAAGCCGCGAGCAAGCGCGACACAAACCAGAGAATCGAAGAAAGCCCTAATTTTTGCAAGAGAACAAAGCCCTAATTCAGATCGTACAGAGCCAACATTATCTCTTCACAAGGCAAAAGGAAAAGGAACGGGCAAAGCAAAAAGGGCCGGCCTTGTTTTATTATAAAAGGCTTTGTTTTATAAAAGGGAGTCTTTAGTTTATAGGGTTTAATTTTTAAATTTAGTTTTATTTGAGCAAAAATTATGAATTCAAGTTTGTATTTTAATTTTTGCTCCTGCTTCTATTTTTGAAGTCAGTTTTTCTTTTCGAGTCAAAATATTGGTAAATCCCCACCTAGGTTGTAGGTAGTGTCAGATTGTCTAGTTAGAATTAGTTCAGTGAGCAGGGTGTGCGAGTTTGCAAAACTCTATAGACGGGAGCAAGGGTTTGCGAGTTTGCAAAACTCTATAGGCGGGAGCAGGGGGTGCGAGTCTATTAGAGTGTTTGTAAGCGGGAGCAGGGTTTGCGAGTCTGTTAGAGTGTTTGTAAGCGGGATACTGTTTAATTCTAATAGAAATCTGGGAATGCAGCAGTAGGCAGGGGTTGCCGAAGCTGGGTAAATTTTGTGTGTGATTTACTTTTCAGCATATTTATTTCTGTAGTTTGTTTCTGTGTTTAAATCGAGAAAATTTGCTTTAACCCTATTCACCCCCCCTCTAGGGTTAATCAAGATCCTACATTCCATAATGTCTGGAATTTCGATACGAACGCAAAGGAGAAAACCGCACATCGATCCAAACTCGTACGCAAAAATTATTCCAATTAGCACATTTGAATTTTAATATAAAATAATTAATTAATAAATAAAATAAAACACATACTCTTCCTCTCATCTACTACCGTTCCCAGGCAAGGCACGCAAGAACCCATCTCCTCGTGAACTAAACTTCACCCGCGCCTAACTTTTAGCCAACCGGAACTAGATCAGACAACTCCTATACGTGCGCCATCTCCCACTCTACCTCCACCTTGAATGGCAATGAAATTGCCGTTTCCATTTGCCCCGAACCCTAAACACACACGACCCTCGAAGCCAGATTTTGGCGATTCTGTGATGCTTCGGCACGAATCAACTTTTGGATGTGAAGAGCTCGTCGAGATCTACAACTTCTATGTTGGAAGTCTTTAATTTCGATGAAAGATGAAGGAGATCGGAGGAGAAGAAGTTGAATGAATCTCAGCCATTGAAAGAATAACAGCGGCCATGAACTAGGGTTTCTAGAATATTAAAATAATAAGTTTCTCGTTATGCGTGCCGTATTTATATAGTTAGGTCCAAAACCGTCCGAACTCCAATAGAGGCATATCGTCTGGCGTTTATAATGTTTTACCCCCATTTTGAACGCAATGGACTAGTTTCGAGACCTAATTCTATCATATGTGCAAGATAACTTTTCAAAGTCAATTAAATTTAACCGAATTCTATAACTTGATTTCTACGCGTTTCGAGGTCGCACGGCCAAACGACAAGTCCGATCGCTTTGAAACTTGAAATCCTTTAATAACTCACTATTACGGATCCGATGAAACTGATTTCGTCAAAATCCGAGACAGTTGCTAAACTGGCAATTTTTACTTGTTAATTAAAATATAAAATTTCAAAATTTTAATTATTCAAATTTAAATCACATTTTAAATTTAAACCTTCTTCATTCATACTTAAATAAAATTTGAATCAATTTCCTACACCATTTTTAATCATATTAAATCCATAATTCAATTATTCAAAAAAATCTCAAATATTAAATTTAAACAGATTAAATTATCCAATAAATCAATATTAAGAAAATCGTTAAATTCCAACTAAATTTTAGTTATCAACGTTATTTTATTTCCATCTAAATAATTCATATTTATTACTCAACTCCATTTATTGATTATAAACACAATTAATATTTATTTTATTACACTACTCGTTATCGCCAAATCTTCGAAATTAGTTATCTAAAAAAATTTATAAAAGTTCTTATCTAATAATTTACATTCAAAATCATTAAATTTTTATTTTTAACAATTTTTATACCATAATTATATTAAATTTAATAATTAAAAATAGTTAAAAAGTACGGTCGTAACACTTATACCTTGTTTAATGATCAAATGAACACATTAGAAACTAATTAACACACTTTGATTCATAAAGCAATTGGAATGTTATAGAAGTTTCTAATGGATAAGGAATATTGACATGTTAAGGGTATATAAATATTTTGCTAAAAGAAAGAGGTGTAAAAGAGAAGTGATGCATATGTGCGGAGCTAAGGCATCCATGACATAAGAGAGGGGTGAGAACAAGCTTAGGCAATACCATTTTGAACCTATATAAGGAGAGTCATTACCCTTGTATAATAATCATAAACACAAAGATAAAAGCAAGCTCTTTTATTGTCTTCTTCTTCTCAAATGTTCTAAAGAAATATTTTGCAAAACAACTTCAAATCCCCAAACTTTGCCACATGCGTTAGGACAACATTGAAACACCTTCTACCCTATTAGATTTTGAAAAAGTGGAGCCAACCTCTCCCCTCCTTAAATGGGTGTGAGAAATAAGACACGTTTGCCTCAGAAAAGCAAGTTCGAAGCAAGGAAGGGTGGTTGTAAGGTGATGGTAGAAAGTATTCTTGAGCCTAGCTGTGTTTGAGTGTACATTTGGCTTGGATCTAAGTGAGTTATCTCATTGTCTTATTTGTATATATTGTTTATACATATGTTGTGCTTGAAATATAAAGTTAAAGTGAGATTAACTAATTGAAGTTATAAACTTTGGTGTTTCGACGTCTCTTGCTTTTAAAAGAATATGTCAATTTTATATTATACTGCACCACTTCTATTACCATCTTAAACATGTGTCGTGACCTTGACTTGACGTTTAAATGGTTGTTTGGATTGTGTGTTGAATTTAAGTGTGTCTGAAAGTGTTTGAAGCGAGAATAGTCGCTATAAGAGCACTTTGATATTCCTTAACTTTAACTTGTGTAAATTTGATATTTATTAACTTAAAATTAGGATAATTTGATTTGGTTGTTCTCTATACATACTCTGGTGCATTGGAAAGTAAATAAATGGTTTGGGAACTTATAGAAATTTTGAACTAAAGATGTGAAACTTGAATCAAAAATATGGTTATAATACACTTTGTAAATATATCATGTTTTAGGGAATTTTTTAAATAATTTAAAAGATATTCTTAGGGGTTTCTTTCCATGGTTTTTCAGTATCCTAAGGGTAATATTTGCAATAAAAATTTCAAGTCTTAAATTACTTGTTAAAGTGGTAAAAATTAGTCGCAAAGATCATGTTTTTCAATGTTGTTTTTAACATAACAACATATATAAATGCTGTAGTAAGTTTCTTAAGGTTTTAACTGATTAAAAATGATATTTAAATTTGGTGTTTTTCTTTATTACTTTTAGAGATGTTTTCAAACACATTTTGAACTGCTTTATAGTTGGTTTGAAGTTTAAATATGATTTTAATAATTATTTATGTATTTTCAAAATAAAGAGGTTTTATAAAATAATTTAAAGCGGTATAACTGTAATGATAGTAAACTATGTAGCCTTAAATATAAAATTAAAGTTTAGTGGGCTTGGTTCAGTACTAAAACTTAGAATGATTAATTTCATTTAGTAGGTTTGGATGTGAGGTCAATAGAGTTACACAACGGAAGCATGCCCTTTGTTTGCACAAAAAATAGGCAAACACCTCCAAGTCGTATGAATTAGTCGGTTTTATGTAGTTCTTAGTGATCTGGGTGATTTGCGCAAATATATGAAAAACAAGGACTAAACTGTAAGTGACACACAGATTTATAGTGGTTCGGCCAGAACGTGCCTACGTCCACTTTATATGTTATTCTCCTTTTTCTTTCAGTTTTACAAGTACAAAGCTTTGTATACAAGTATATGAAAGTTGTTTGAAAGTTCCTTCCGTACTTGAGCTCTCAAACTTATCCCCCATTGTTGTACCCCTGCCCCTCTATTTATAGAGTGAGGCTGGGGGCAGGGGTCTTGGATGTATATAGCTGCTGGTGGGCCTGGGCCGAAGCGATCTGGCCTGGCATATCTGGTTCGGCGGAGCTTGGTTCGGTCGTGCTTGGAGTGGTTGGTCCGGAGGTTCATTCGGTAGTGGGTGGAAAGATGTTTGGTTCGGCATGGAAGTGGAGAGATGGTTCAGCATGGAGGAGAGGGCTTCTGGACCGGTTGCTTGGTGATGAGTGATTCGGCAGTGAGTTGGTTCGGTATTGGAAGGGGATGGCCTGGTTCGGTATTGAGTTGGTTCGGCGGGAGGTGGCTGGGAACTGGTTCGGCAGGCGATAGTTGGATTCGGTTTCTCTTGGACCGGTGGTGGCGAGAAAGGCACCCAACACTTGCCCCCCAAAGTGGGGTACGTGCTTTGCATGTGTCGCGCTTTTTTTTTCTTTCCGTTGGTGTAGCTTCATTCGGGTGTGGGTGCCGAGCCGGCTGGTCAGGTTGTCCTGTGCTTGTTTATAAATAGGGGCTACACCCCTTCGTTATTCCTTACCGAATTTAGAGAGAGCCGAATCAGTTTGAGTGCCGAATCAACCTTGTACCGAATCAAACAAGTTTCGAATCAACAAGTGCCGAATCAAGCAGGTGCCGAATCAAGCTGGTACCGAACCAGGTATGTTTTCTTTCGCCGAATGAACACGAACGAGATTGGGGTGTTGAGTGCCGAATGAGCTATGTCGAATGAGATACGTGATGTACTACCGAATGAATCTTCAGACCTTTAATGCCGGATGGATTTTTATACTTGAGTCATGAGTGAAATCTTAAGACTATATATACCTGCTTGCTTATATCCTCTGTTCTAACAATATGTTTTTCTCGTGTCGCAGATAATGTCTCGCAAAGCAGAAACTGGATCAGATAAACGGAAGTCCAGGGGCGAAGGAGAGTCCTCCTCCGTACCCCCAGCCCAGCCAGGATCGAAACATCATGGACCTTCCCCGAGGTCGTTAGTAGATGGGTATGGCCCCCAGGAGCTTCTGAACTCTCCGCCCGATTGTTTTCCTAGCTCCCTCAGGGAGGAGCAGCTTGATGTCATTTCTCATTCCTTTGGGATTGACAGGGCTCGCATGCTGTTGCCGGGAGATGGAGTGATGCCGTATAATCCCCCCGAAGGATATTTTGCATACAGTAGGTACCATTGCATGTGTGGGACCATTCCTCCGATCAATGCATGGATAGTCAGCTTCATTACCTATCTGAAGGTGGCCCCTCTCCAGCTTCAGCCCAATTCCTACGCTATTCTGGTGTGCTTATTCGTTATCTTCCAGAGGAGGTATGGGCGCCCCTCTTCTAACCGTGAAATCCGATACTTGTATAATCTGAGAGGCTACAAGAAGGGGTCTCCGTATGTTAGTTTAGAAGCGGTCGTGCCCTTCAAACCGGTCTTGGACTTATACTCCAAGTTCACCATGTTTAAGAAAGAATGGTTTTTTATCAAGGACGATTCTGTCTCCTTCCGCCTCTTCACTTCTGGCTGTAAGTTGAACTTTATTTACAATTTCCTTGTTCCGACTGTAGTGCTTCTTCTGATATGCTTTTATTTCTTGCTAGCGACAGGCGGTTTTGCAGTTGTAGAGAGCGATTCCCTGGTCCAGATGGCTGCGGAAATAAAGGCCATTTCGAGACGGGACAGGTCGGCTTCTTTCCTGATCAGGAATGCTACTCTCCTGGAGCACAACTTGATCCTGCCACACCAGTTCGTGGTTAAGCAGAGAGACACGGCTGAGGAGAAAGCTGTCAAAGCCAAGGAAGGGGCCACGGTGAAGAGTGGCAAGAGGGAACCTTTTACAAAGCCTTCCGTTGTTGGAGGTAAGAAACTTAAGAAGTCTGATGGTCCCTCTCCTAGCACTTGCCCAATTGCTCCGGAAGAGGAAGATGTGGAGAAAGATAGAGGTGAGGGTGAAGGAGGAGATGGACAGAGCGGTAGTGGTGTTGGTGCCTTAACCTCCGGGCAAGCGGGAGAGATTCATGAGTGGACGGACGATGCTTTCCATCAAGCTTTTGGGGAGTCGGAGGAAGGATCGGTTTTGGTTGAGAAGGCAAAGGAGGTTGACAAGGATGGGGCTGGCGCTGATCCATTCTCTAAGAGTTCTTCAGCTAGGGCGACTCCAGCGATTCAAGGTGATCTTTTGACTTCTGCAGACTCCATTTATGATAGGGACTTAGGAATATTTTATGGTTCGCTTCCGTCCTGGAATGAGATTCAAGACTTATTGCAGTATCCTACTCCTCCGCAGGGTTTGTATAGTAGATGTGCCTTCTCACTCCTTTTATCTTAACATATTTCTTGAATTGTGGATCATTGTATGTTCGTAATACTTGGTTCTTATTCCAGGAGCAGGTAAGGCGGCCAAGTCATCAGATATCCGGCACCGCCTTGAACAGTATAAGCTACTCAAAACTTCTGCCAAACCAAAGCCTCCAACTGGCCGTCCTGGGGATGTAGTTAGATATCGCCCCCTTCTTGGAGTTATTGGGGAAGATACGCGAAAGAGGAAGAGGGGCCGATCTTCGTTTGAACCTTCGCCTGGCCCTCAGCCTCCAGTCCATCCCATCCATGATATTACTGAGGAGGATACTAAGTTTATACCTTCCCCCCATCCGTCCAAAAATCCAACCGTCACTCCGATAGACCGTCCTGGTTTGGATCGCAACCCATTTTCCGGTCACCCTGATCTGGATCCGAGTTTATAGGATATTTCATTAGATGAGGCCACGGGTGAGCACCTTCTTCCCCGCAACCCCATGGTACGAGTGCTTGATGAGGCCAAGTCCCTAGACCTTGATTTGCTTACTACTTGGGTAGTTACCATGGGGATGAAGCCAAGGCTAACATTGACCGGGCTGCGGAGGAAACCAGGAAGTTAATGGGGCATCATGCCCGTCTGGTCAAGGCTGGAGAGGAGATTGGGAGTGCTAATATTCGGTTGCGGCTAAAGGTTGCTGATCAGGCAAAACAGCTTGCCGATCAAGCCATTCAGATTTCTCAGCACGAGGAAGCCTCCAGGCGGCTGAAGGAGACTATGGAAAAGGCTAGTAGGGAAGAACTACGAAAGATGGAGGCCGCCTGCAAGGAGCGGATTGACATAGCCATTGCTACGGTGGATGAGTTCCGGAGGGCGGATCTCGAGCAGGTAGAGGAGTTATCTGGGAGGCTTGAGGCTGTAGAGCTTGTTCAGGCCAGGCTAAAGGAAGAGATGGAAGAAATGAGGAGGTCTCTCCAGGCTGACCGCTTGAGATACCGATCGGAGAGGGATGTTGCTATCGCTAAGTTGCTGTCCTCCGAGGCCCGGGTGAGGGAGTTTTAGGAGAATGAGGGGATGATGGATGAGATGTTGCAGGACATGTACTTCCGTACCTGGAAGCAGGGTAATCTATCCTGGATGGATGACTATCCCCGGATCATGGCTAGGATATATCTCCGGGCTTTGGAGGAGGCCAAGGCCGATGCAGATAAGGAAGGTGGAGCGGCATTCAGGATGGATATGGTTACCGCCTAGTTCTCAAAGGAGGAGAAGGTAGCGGTGAAGGAGGGGATGCGGCTACTCGCTGCGGAGGAAGCCGGTGTGCAGTTGGGGGATGAGGACCAAGGAGCAGGTGTTGGTGAGTTTTCCCTTTTTAGCTTTTCATAACTTGATCGTTTGCTGTTTATCTGATGGATTCTTCTCCTGAAATGGACAGGTGGGACCTCTGGTCAACATGCTGGGAGTTTCGATCCAGCGACCAAGTAGATTCGGAGAGCTGGTTCTGAGGTGTAGTGGTTAGCACTAATGCAGCTAGTTATTTTATTTGGTCTGCTTGACATTCCTGTATATGCTAGTTCAGAACATTAATGCACTTTCAAGCTGTAATTATGTCATTGAACGACTTTATGTAAGCTTATAACACGAGCTGATTCTGTTATATTTTGAATGCTGTTATTATTTTGATGTGCTGCATAAGAAGTATAACTATGCATATGCCTTTGATTTAGCTGTGTTTGATGCTAAGCTCTTGCTTGAAATATAATTTTATGTTTTGCAATGTTACGAATAAGTTATAGCTACATGCTTATGTACAAGAGAAGAGAGTACCGCCCTTCATGTTTTAGTTGTAGGGGGTAGCTTTGAACGTCTTGTGTAATTGACCACGGGTGCGGCTGAGTGCCTTGTCACCCAGTTTGTGGGCTCGGATTCTCATGAGCGAATGCCTCCTATTTGGCGTCCTGTACTTTGGGGACCGATATATAGGATAGGAGAAAAGTATTTAAATGAAATGAAAATATAGGAAAAGTAAAACTTCCAATCACGGAAGGCCGTCGATGTGCTTAAGTTCGTGGCAAATGGGTTTTGTAGTCACTTTCCCTAGCTGTGGGTCTTGGAGACATTTGTCACCCATCTTACACCTCCGCAGGGAGTTTTCTTTTTTACCACAGCCGCACTTAAGACACATCGAAGCTGAGTTCGCGCACAGTAACTACCCGGGCCATTATGGCCCGTAATCGTGGGTATTATTCGATTTACTGTGGCTGGCTAGCGTGGGTGCCATCAACCATGAACTACCCCTGGCTGGCCACACCTTATGTTGGGGCTTAAAGTAGGTTCACAGTTGCCGGCAAGCCGAACGCCGTAATGAGCTGCCATCGGCTATAGTCGTCCTTCGTGATGGCTTATAATCAGCTCATTACAGTTGTCTTTAAGGGCAGTCGCGAGCAATGAGTTAACCCGCAGCAGAGGGATGCTGGAGCAAAAGTGTCTCATTGGCGAGTGCATAGAATCGCATAGTACCTGTTAGGCCTTGTCCAGATGAGGCCGTGCCCTGATGTGGCTTGGATGGAGGTGCCATTACACAGAATTTTGTTCAACAGAAAAGGATACAGTTAACAAGTAGCCAAGATATAAAGGAACAAGTTAAAAAGAGACAAGATTTTTAAAGTGGTTCGGCACGAAAATGCCTACGTCCACTGATCCTCTTTGTTAATTCAGTTCATATGGGCAGTACAAGTTAAGAAAAGTATCGACGGAGGTGTTGGATGTTCCATGCCCTCTGAAACATCTCTTTGTCCACTGTTGACAAAATATAGGCTCCGTTGCGGAGATCTTTATGAATTACGTAGGGTCCGTCCCAGATTGGGTCTAGTGCTCCAGGGCGCGGGAAAATCCGCTTGAGGACAAGATCTCCTTTTTGTAAGCTGCGATGCTTGACTTTGGGGTTGTGTTGTGCTGCGACTTTCTGCTTATGAGCTGCTGCTTTGAGTGCTGCATCGTTTCTTCTCTCCTCAATTAGATCCAAAGACATGAGGAGGAGTTCTTCGTTCTCTTCCGGGTTGTAGTGGATCCTACGGTGAGAGGGCACTATAGTTTCAACTGGGAGCATGGCCTCCGATCCGTATGCCAAAGAGAAGGGAGTATGCCCTATTGAAGTTCTGTAAGATGTGCGATAGGCCCAAAGTGCCGTAGGAAGTTCGTCCACCCAAGCGCCTTTCGACTTTTCAAGTTTCTTCTTGATTAAGGTTTTGAGGATCTTGTTGACAGCTTCGACTTGTCCGTTTGCTTGAGGATAAGCTACAGATGAGAAGCTTTTGTGAATTCCGTGCTCTTGGCACCAATCGGCGAATTCTTCGCTGTCAAATTGAAGTCCGTTGTCTGATATGATCTTGAGTGGGACTCCGTACCTGCACAGAATATTTTTGATCAAGAAGTTGATAACTTTTGCCGAGGATATTTTATTTAGAGGTTCCGCCTCCACCCATTTGGTGAAATAGTCAACTGCCACTATAGCATATTTGGCTCCGCCTCGGCCCGTTGGAAGTTCGCCAATTAAGTCAATCCCTCATACTGCAAAGGGCCAAGGGCTGGTCATTTGAGTAATCTCATTTGTGGGTAGTCGAGGAATCTTGGCAAATTTCTGACATCTGTCGCATTTATTGACAAAGTCCAAGGCATCTTTGTTTAAAGTGGGCCAGTAATATCCATATCGGAGTATCTTCTTTGCCAGAGTCTGCCCTCCAGTGTGATCTCCGCAACTTCCTTGATGGATGTTGGATAAGACCTCCCTGGCTTCCCTTCCAGCGATACACCTTAATAAGGGATTGGAGAAGCCGCGCCGATAGAGGATGCCTTCTTGTAATATATAGCGGGAAGCTTTCCTTAAGAGTTTCTTGATTTCGTTATGCCTGTCGGGCAGTGTGCCATCTTGTAAATATTTTCGGATAGGAGTCATCCAAGTTTCTTCGTCGATTGCAGCTATCAGATTCACTTGCTCGAAACTTGGTGCCAGCTGTTTTGAGATGGTTAATGCTCCTAAAATAGTGATGTTCTCCATACTAGCTTGCTTTGCTAGTTCGTCGGCCTCTTGGTTCTCTTCTCGAGGAATGTGTTTGATTAGATAGTGATCCAATTGATTGAGCAGCAGCTTGGTCTTTTTCAAATATGCTGTAAGTCGTCCTCCTCGAGTCTGGAAGTCTCCAAGTATTTGATTTACAATGAGTTGAGAATCACCATGGAGATATAAAGAGCCGACTCCAATCTCCAAGGCCAGTTCTAATCCGGCTATCACCACTTCGTATTCTGCGTCATTGTTGGTGGCAGCAAATTCCAACCTTAGGGCGTAGTGCAGCTTCCTTCCCCTGGGGGTGATTATCACAACACCTGCCCCCGAGCCTTGTTCGTTTAACGCTCCATCTACGAAGAGATTCCACTTGATATCTTCTGCTATTTCAGATCGGTCCTTACCTTCGTTAGTAGTGAATTCGGCAATGAAATCATTTATGGCCTGCCCCTTGATAGCGGTGCGAGGATGGTAAGTGATATCATATTGACTTAGTTTGATGCACCACTTAAGTAATCGCCCAGAAGTGTCGGGGCGATGGAGCACTTGCCTTAGCGGTTGATCGGTTAAAACTCTGATGGAATGAGACTGGAAATAGTGTCGCAGTTTCCATGACATGATGAGCAAACAATATGCTAGCTTTTCAAGTTTAGGGTATTTGGCTTCTGCCCCTGTGAATCTCTTGCTTACAAAGTATACGGGTCGCTGCGCGCGGTTGTCTTCTCTCACCAAAGCGGCGCTCAAGGCGTGAGACGATACAACAAGGTATAGGTATAGTTACTCGCCTTCATTAGGAGTTGAGAGCACTGGTGGTCTCTAGAGGTGTCCGATTAAGTTAAGGAAGGCCGTCGAGCATTCGTCAGTCCATTCGAACTTTCTTTTGTCTTTCTTTAGAGCTACGAAGAATGGGATGCATTTGTCGGTTGCTTTAGAGATGAACCTACTTAGGGCGGCCACTTTCCCGTTTAGGCTTTGCATCTCTCTTCGAGTGGATGGTATCTTGATATCTTGCAAAGCTTGAACTTGTTCGGGGCTTGCTTCAATCCCCCTGGCATGAATGATGAATCCCAAGAACTTTCCCGATGATACTCCGAAGGAGCACTTTAGAGGGTTCAATTTCATTCCATATTGGCGAAGTACTTGAAACATCTCGTCCAAGTGGTTTATATGATCGTTAGCTTTCCTCGATTTTACCAGCATGTCATCCACATAAACTTCCATAGTTTGTCCTATTAGTTTCGCAAACATTTTGTTGACAAGGCGCTGATAAGTAGCTCCGGCGTTTTTAAGTCCAAAAGGCATTACTTTGTAGCAATATAATCCCCGGTCAGTGATGAAACTAGTGTGGTCTTGATCGGGGGCGTGCATATGGATCTGGTTATATCCCGAGTATGCATCCATAAAGGATAAGAGTTCGTGCCCGGCAGTGCTGTCCACGAGTTGGTCGATTCGGGGGAGCGGGAAGCAGTCTTTCGGGCAAGCGTCATTTAAGTTGGAGAAATCGATCCATGTTCGCCACTTCCCATTAGCCTTCTTTACGAGTACCGGGTTGGCAATCCATTCCGGATAGATGGCCTCACGTATGAAATCATTGGCAAGTAAGTTCTTTGCTTCTTCTTCTAGGGCTGCTGATCGTTCTGCCCCCATGCTTCTCTTTTTCTGCTTTACTGGAACCCTCGTGGGATCGATGTTCAGTACGTGGCATGCTACATCTGGGGAGATTCCTGTCATATCAGCGTGCGTCCATGCAAATACATCCATGTTGTGGCGAAGAAAATCAATGAGTTGATCCTTTAACTCTTCTTTTAGTTGAGATCCGATCTTCAATAGTCTACTCGAGTCATGTTTGTCTACAGCTACGAATTCCATAGCCTCTGCAGGCTCGGCGGTGGCCTCCTCCTCTTTGTCCCTGGGGTCTAATTCGTTGAAAGGATCACTGGTATATCGAAGAGGAGGGGCTTTCTTTAGTTGCTATGCTTCCAAGCTTTTCATGCAGAGAGTAGTCTCTGCATTTTTCCCTTTATCTTTTCTACGATTATTGCGAAGTTCAGTCACATAGCAGTCTCGAGCAGCGTCTTGATCTCCCTCCACTTCTCCTATTCCGTTATCTGTTGGAAATTTCATCTTCAGGCACCATGGGGCTAGGACAATTTGAAAGTCGGACAAGGCCGGTCTTCCCAAGAAGGCGTTGTAGGCCGAATGGTTCTCTATCAGTACGAACGTTTGTTTTCGCACAGCGGAGCGGGGATGACTGCCTATTTCGACAAAGAGGTCCAGTTGCCCGAGAGGTAACTTTGCATCTCCAGTGAAACCATGTAGTGGTTTGTTGCAGGGAGATACATCCTTCATTGACAGCTTCATTTTGTCGAAAGCATGCTTGAATAGGATATTTACTGAACTTCCAGTGTCTATTAAAATTCGAAAAACTTTGGCTGGACCGAACCAGGCAGAGATGACCATAGGGTCCATGTGTGGGTACTGTCTTCCCTCTAGATCACGCCTACTGAATGTGATGTCGTCACTCTCTTTCCATTTTGGGTGGCGTTCTTCTGTAACAGAGTTAACGTAGCCTTCATTGTCTCTAAGTGACTTGCCGTATCTTTCCATCTCTGCCCAGCTTCTGTCGGCGATGTGTGGTCCTCCCGAGATGGTATGGACCACTATCTTCTCTTGACTAGAGCCGCTGGTGTTGCGATTTCCTCCACTTACTTTTGGGAGGGGTAGCCTAAGATTCTCACTGGCAGGAGTCGAAATCCTGTTCTGGCTCTTCACATAGCGTTCCAGCCTCTTCCTTCTGATGTGTTGTTCAATTAAATCCCGGAGATGGTGGCATTCATTGGTGTCATGTCCATGGGATTCGTGGAAGCGGCAGAACTTTCCTGACTTGAGTGCGTTATCTGACTCCTTCTTGTGCGGGGGGCGCTTGTATCTAACTTCGTCTTGAGTGGCTAGGAATATGTTTTCGATCGTTTCATTCAAAGGAGTGTAAGAGTCAAATCTTGGTCCTGGTCGATATAAGCTCTTTTCTCCCTTTTTGCCTCCAGCATTGTCTCTAGAGTCATTTTTTCGAACATCCTTTGCTGCAGCGAGGAACCTGTCTGGAGCCGTCTTGGCCTGTTGCCCTGATTGCCTCTCAGTGGCGGCGTCTTCAAGTCTCATATACTTTCCAGCTTCATGAAAGAAATCCGGTAACGTAGCTGGTTTTTCTTTGGTTAGTCTTCTAGCAAATTTAGTATCTGGATGTACACCACTGCAGAGGGCCATTAGGATGAGTTTCTCGTCGGCGTCTTGGACTGCGGCTGCCGCGGCGTTGAATCGGGTTAGATATTGTTGCAATGTCTCTCCGGGTTTCTGTTTGATATTGGATAAGGAATAAGCGTCCTTGGGTTACTCCACATGGATGTGAAACTGACTGATGAACTTTTCTTTCAACATTTCCCATGAGCTGATGGACCCTTGGGGTAGGTGGCATAACCAGGAGGTAGCTAGATCTGCCAAGAATAGTGGGAAGCATTTACATAACACTCCCTCTGTTGCTCCGCTCATGAGCATATGATGGGTGTATCTCTGTAAGTGTACGATGGGGTCATAGGTTCCCTTGTAAGGTTCCATCGTTGGCATTTTCCATTCCCGGGGGTGATGGCAGTTTCGATATTGCGGGTGAAGGGGCTGGTTACCCTAGCGCCTATTCCCCGATCCCTTTGCTCCCATTGGACGCACTCTCTGAACAATCGCGCCATCCTTTCATCAGAACTTGGAGCAGACAAAAATGAGCTTGGTTCTTCCCTGCGGGATTGATTCCGTCCAGATGACTTGTAGGGATGGTATCGCCTGTCACTCCTAACATTCTCCGAAGGTTGTCTCTGCTCTCCTGGGGGCATGCTGGGGTCAGCCATAGTTGGCCCTTGCCTTGATCTTCCCCTGCTGGGTTCAGTTCTCAGCGCTTCATCGGGTCCAACTTCGGGCTGGACTCCAGCTCGGCCCCGTCTACTGGTGTTTTCATGGTTAGGTAGCATGACGGGCTCAGCTACATCCAACCCTTGCCTGGCACCTCCCCCGTTGGGTTCGGTTCCAAGTGTTTCCTCGGGTCGGACTTCGGGCTGAGACTGGGCTCGGCTCCTACCATGGTTGTTTCTGTTGTTAACCTCTTCGAAGAAGAAAGGTCTTTGTCGGCTTCCAGATCTTGCAGATTGGGACTCGCCCCATGATTCGGTGTTGCGGTTAGATTCTTCAGCATCCCTTAGGCGTGACATGAGTTGGTCCACCAAGGCTTCTTGTTGAGATGCGAAGCGGTTAGTTACTTCAGCCACAACCCTGTCTAGATCTGCCCTCGTAATTGGTTGTTCCGTGGCGGGGGCTGTTGGATTTGCCTGATTTTCATCTGGTATTGCTGTTGAAACGGGATGATTCTCTTGATTTGGGGCCACTGGATCTGGGATATTGCTAGTTGCGACGTTCTTTCCTTTGTTAACATCTCTCCTCTGCCTGGAAGTCATGTTGTCGGAGCAAGGAACGATGCTGTGAGGAAGAGGGTTGAGTAGGAGAAGCTGTAGCTTCTAGCTCGGTTTCTCAGTGAAAGCACCAAAAATGTTTGCACAAAAAATGGGCAAACACCTCCAAGTCGTATGAATTAGTCGGTTTTATGTAGTTCTTAGTGATCTGGGTGATTTGCGCAAATATATGAAAAACAAGGACTAAACTATAAGTGACACACAGATTTATAGTGGTTCGGCCAGAACGTGCCTACGTCCACTTTATATGTTATTCTCCTTTTTCTTTCAGTTTTACAAGTACAAAGCTTTGTATACAAGTATATGAAAGTTGTTTGAAAGTTCCTTCCGTACTTGAGCTCTCAAACTTGTCCCCCATTGTTGTACCCCTGCCCCTCTATTTATAGAGTGAGGCTGGGGGCAGGGGTCTTGGATGTATATAGCTGCTGGTAGGCCTGGGCTGAAGCAATCTGGCCTGGCATATCTGGTTCGGCGGAGCTTGGTTCGGTCGTGCTTGGAGTGGTTGGTCCGGAGGTTCATTCGGTAGTGGGTGGAAAGATGTTTGGTTCGGCATGGAAGTGGAGAGATGGTTCGGCATGGAGGAGAGGGCTTCTGGACCGGTGGCTTGGTGATGAGTGATTCGGCAGTGAGTTGGTTCGGTATTGGAAGGGGATGGCCTGGTTCGGTATTGAGTTGGTTCGGCGGGAGGTGGCTGGGAACTGGTTCGGCAGGCGATAGTTGGATTCGGTTTCTCTTGGACCGGTGGTGGCGAGAAAGGCACCCAACACCCTTCGCTCAGAGGTTACTAGTGGTTGTGTACACTTCCTGCCGATGATGGACATCACCAATTGTAGGACCCGTATGAAAAGGGGATAAGCGTTGAGGATAGGTATGGAAAATTATCCCTGGGGTTTCCCTTGGAATTGATGTATTAAATGGCCTAGTACCTTTTGGGAAATGGGGCCCGCTTCCTATCCAGTAAGAGGTAGTAAGCAACCAAAGAGGGTATTTTTCTTGACTTATTTATGTAGGTCTAAACAGGGATGTCAGTTGTGAAGGGCCAGCGGGCTAGGTCAGTAGTAGGTACTAGTATTTAGTAGTAGGTCTGGAATATAGGCTGGACGTCTAGCAATCCCAAACGAGTAATGGTAAAGACTTGGGTTACACCCTTATGTATTTCATTTCCTACTAGTGTAGATATCGTATAGGATACCATGGACCTCATGGTAGAGAGTTAGCTGAAAATTTTGTTTAGTAGAAGTGGGCTGGTCAACCCTTAGACGAGTCTTTGAATGGCGATAGTGGTACGACAATTAAATTATATAGTAAAACCGTATATAGGAGTCATCGGTCTCTGTAGCTATGATCGATAGAATAGCGATGATGGTGCGAAAGGCCCACTTCATATTTAAGAAGTATTAAGTGGCCCGAGTTTTGGGTAGAGAAATGATTAGAATACACACACACACTCACACACACTTAGGCATGTGTTTATATAATATACCTTGGAGAAGCTTAGGATAGATATATCGTACGTATGTATATTGACTTAAAAGAATTAGCCATAAATAATAGACACAATATTTAGATGGAAACCAATAGGTGTAAGTTTATGTTATAAATAAAGTATGCAATTTTTTAGTCACCATAACATTGTTAAGGCCCCCTTCTTATTACAATCCATGGGATAGATTTAGAGGAATGGATCACTCCTAAAGCACAGTGGAACGATTGATGGACAAGTTTTCATATTCATTCTCGGTACTGACAAGGCGATGGGATGTCCAAGGAATACCATTGATTCCGAGGTAGTGGCGTAAGTCAGTATTTGCGTCCTATTTTTTTCCATTCCTCCGTGAGTTTAGTTTAATCGATCTCTGTTATACTTATGTTTGTTACAGGTTACCAAAACCAACGATCTGTACCATAATGGACTTGGGTTTTGATTTTGTTAAAATCAGACCCATTAAAGTGCATGTGGTTACATTTAGTATCAGACCCTAGGTTATTTGATCACAGGGATTGTGATATTACAAGAGGATGTATTGTACTTTTCTACTTATAAATATATATTATACGCCGAACTCTATAAATTCTGACCATATTCTAAAAGGACGAGAGAGGTGACTATGAGTTGAAAAGGTTTTATAGAGTTAAATATTACACGCCTATCCCGATTACCCCATGGAGCGTTGGCTACACAAGGCGATAACCTAGAAGAGCATGATCACAACATATGGAAGGACTCCGGAGGCTGTATGGTATTTGACTTGATTCTTGAGACATAACTATAATATGATCATAGATTTTGATGGATTGGTAGTTGAAAATTCACATTTTATCTAGATAAGTGGGAAATAAAAATATATATGTCGCAAACATCCGAAGACAAGTTCTTTCAAGGGAATGCTTATAAATCACCACAAGACGACGAACAAAATTTTATCAAGAAAAGTAATGTCCATTTCTAATTCTGACCCCAAGTGAGAGAATTTGATAAAATATTTTGAAAATTCCTTAAAATGTTCGAGTGGATTTTTAAAAGGGTCTGTTTGGAAAATTTGGTTTTGAAAAATAAGAAACTTGTGGATTTTTTATTTTTAAATTTGACTATACCAAAAATCTTGATTTAAAAGGAGTAAGTTTTGAAATTCTAAAATATATATGTATATATATAAAATAAAAGTTTGATTTTGGTTTAACAGGGTTTTTGGGTGGAAAAGAGTTTCTCATTTTGGAAACAAATTGAAACGGTCATATGTATAGCCCAGCGATTTTTCCTATTTATAGAAATTGAAAAAAAAAATTAAAAAAAAAATCTCTCTCCAAGCGGTCGATAGAATAGAAAGGATATTTAATTAGTTGGGTATATAGTTAGGAAGCGTAGGAATGTCGACTAATGAATAGGAGGAATATTCCTATATAAAAAAAACGGAGAATGGTAGCTAGAATATTTTTGAGTTTTTGAAGTTGTCGATGTTAGGCATAGTATAAGTTAGGAATACTACGAAATAATTGTGAAAAAGATTCGAAGAGCTAGACGGTAAGCTAAGGCACCGTCATGTGGAGGACAGTAATTTTTTGGGACAGTTCAAATTGTGTCAGACTAAATCAAACGGCAAGAAACGATAATTATTGTTATTATAATTGATTAACCCGGCCTGAATAAAGTCTAAATTCAACGTGCGTCCGAAATTCAATAATCGGTTGACCCCTTAACAATTGACCAGTAGGACTAATCTGTAGCCCTAAGATGATCGATCTGTTAATGGGTTTGGGGTGCGAACTGAACTTGGAATGCGACTTATAAGTCGTGTCCACTTCAACCACCCCTATTTTGTCGATTCCCCTCCTCTTTCTCAACAGAGCCCTGCACCTCCTCCCTCCAATTAGGCCACCGCCACCTATCCCCCACCTCTATATTAGGTGACGCTACTCCACCCCTTACTACAGCAGTCGAGCCTCACTCCAATGCTAATTTTGCACACCAGGTCTTTCCCCGCCACCCCTCCAGATTTGAACCAATCTCCCCTTTCTGACCTCTACTTAGTCCATGGCACCACCTCGAACCTATGGCTCTTTCTTATGCCATCCAAGTCTCATCCCTAAAGAGATCGCTTGGCTGGACCAGAACGATCAGAAAATTTCTGTTTACTTGATCTCGGTAAATTTCACCTTTGTTCGAGGACGGCCAGTCGATTTTGGAGATTTCACTGCCTTTGTGCTCAAGGAATTGTTCATGGCAACAAGATTTGGACCAATCCTCTGCCACAACAATTTTGAGAGGGAATGCTACCCGCATTGCATGCGTCGTCCATTTGGCATATAACTTTGATGAAGATATCAGCAATCTTCAGTCGGGAATGAAGGGAGTCAAGATCGATTTGTCTGACGATGATTTCGATGATATTTTGGGGGTAACCGTGGAGGAAGCAAATTTGGATGATGTTGAGATGACAGATCCAGAGATTCTACAGCGTATCTTTTTTGGAGGTCAGATAATTTAGGACCTACAGCCCGCCTTGTTGTTCACATAGTCCAACGAAACGTCATTCCAAAGACGGGGAGCTTCAACCAAATTTATCCTCTTGTACATATGGCCACCTATTCCATCGTAAGTGGTACGGCTATCAATTGGCTTCATGCTACATTCAACAATTGTATTAGTCCTAAAGTTGGTGCTCCCAGGAGTTACTTTCTGTATTGCCATCATTTGTGTCTTTAGGCGATACGGAGTGAACCTCTCTAGAGAGCCAGTTCAGAGAAAGGTTTCATTCCTATTCGACCGAGCCTCTCTAAGGAAGATGGGGATCTCTAAGACACCAGTGACCCCAACAGTAGAAAAGCAGTCGTAGCAAGAGGTAGAGCAAGGATAGGGCGTTGATGGATATTAGAGTCATGAGCTAGTCACTATCCGACGAGACCAGGCCAAGATCCGAGAGATTCGAGCCGAGTAGCCAAAGCCACAAGATTAGGTATATAGCCTCCATGCAACTCCCATTTCGGGGTCGCAACAATGGCTCGAGCTTCCTTAGAGGATATGGACCATCTCATAGTCAGTGGTTAGTATTTTAGGTCTAGTAGCGTTGTTTTCGTCGTTAGTTCCCTTCCATCATTTGTTCTTTTATTTTCTTTAGGTTGTTTGGGTTTAACCATTGGTTTTCTCTTGCATAAAAGACGACTATGATATATTAAAAAGGTATTCCTATTTATTTACTGTACTGTTGTTTCTAGATATGTAGATCGCTCTTATATGTGTATTTAGAAGAAACGGTATAAATATGGAAATCTCATAAAGACACTTTACTAATGATAAATGCAATGTAAGGTTGGATGTTTATAAAATAATGAATTTTGGCAAGCGAATGACCGACGAAGATTATTGTGAATTCACGGGTCATTATTCCTGTTCCCTAAAGGCTAAAATTTATAAAAACGTTTGCTGGATGCTTAACAAAGTAAATGGCTTCCTCTGATCGGCGATATATTGCAGATCTCCCTTCGTCTGCGCATTCCCCTTAGCTTTCTTGGTTTCGTTCTGATAGCCAAGAACCGTAGGCATAAATCCTGCTTCGCTGCTTCATTAGCTACTCTATCGCAAACAAGATCTGGAAGGAAATTCTCAACATTTGAGTCGCCGCCTTCTCCATCATACGACCCTTTCAACGTGTCATCTCCGTCTTCTGTTTCGGCTGCCTCCGTTGTCTCTCGTATACCTAACCTTATGTCGATTCTCAATGCAAAAATTGCATCTTCCTTATCGAATGCGTCTCGAATATCAGGTATCAACAACGTAACCCCTTCTCTGTCTTTATCGAGCTTGGTCCACTCTATTCAGAACTGGGTTAGAATTGATTGCAATTTAACTTCTGGGGTCGCTCCTAAAGTTGTAATGGATGGTGGAATCGAGTTAGATTTGTTTGGTACGTTTGCCACTTGTTTTGGTGATCGGAGTAATGTTGGGATTTTTGATTTGAACAATGCTCATATTGGTGATAATGTTGCCAGGAAGCTAGCTATTTCTGCTCCTAATTCGCTTATTCCACTTACAATTTTTCTAAAGGCTGGTGCTTTGAATTCAAGTCATATTCAAACTGATATGCGTTCTGGTAGTTTCGTGGTTTTTGAAGCCCTTTGTGTCATTGTTTTGAATAAAGTTTGAAATTGCATTTTTAATCAATATGTGCCGTGTGATAATTTAAGGCGGTGTTCTTCATTGCCAGAACCACTACCTGGTTTTTTGAATGGTGAAGTTGTCTTGTTATTGGATGGAAAAGTGGTCCACGCAGCGAGTGGATTGATTTTTGAGGAGGTTGTTGTGGTCGATTCTAGGCTACGCTTTGGTTTTGTGCTTCCCAAGCCTTGTGATGTTGGTGCTCCCGCATCTCCTACTATTAATTCTAGTGATTTTCCATGTGTTAATGTCGAAGCAATAGCAGTTGAAAAGCCTGCCTGGTTATCCTTGTTTAAATCTCTACCTCGTAACGTTGGTTCCTTCACCCCTCATAAGTTTTGCACTCAAGTTATTGACGGGATTAGTGTGCTCCCTCCAGAAGTGGTTTAGGAGGTCGAGAACCAATGGTCCGATCACCTTGTTGGTTTTTTTCTTGATTCTACATCTACATACTCAGTTGTTCGTGAGCATTGTTGGCGCACATGGAATATGAGAGGTACTTTACATGTTCAAGTTATTAACTCCTTTTTCTATTTCAAATTTAGGAATAATGAAGACAAGCTTATTGCTCTTGAGATTAGCCCTCTAATTATTGAGGAGAAATCGTTTATTGTAACTCCTTGGAGTGTTAGTATTGACAAAGCTAGAGAGCAGGTTCTCTCTATTTCGGTTTGGGTCACTTTCTCTAATATTTTATCTGTCCTTCAACCCCTACTTGGTCTGAATTAGCTTACGAGCCGATGCAAATACTGTCGCTCGCAAGAATTTACTTTATGCCAAAGCACTAATTAAAATTACCCCTCTGAATCTACTTCCGTCGATTTTGAAAGTTAGAATTAAATATGGTCACGAGATGGAGATAAGAGTCAAATACAACTGGAAACCCGATATATACACTATATATCAGGCTTTTGGACATTATGCGGATAAGTGTTCTAGGATTCCTCCTCTTCCTCCTGCTCTCAAAGTCCCCCTCCCCAGGTGGAAAATGAAATGGTTCCCCCAGGTTAGTTTACCTGTCCTTGATATTGAGATTACAATTTCTCCTCTGTGGATTTAGTTTTTGAAGCTAAAGATAGCGATTCTGTTGGTGAGATCATTTACTGGAAGCGGCCACGGAAATGAGGATGGCCCTCGGTTACACTATTATCACATCTTCCTTGGTGGCTATGATGAGACTAGGAGGCTTATTTATCATATTGAAGGTGATGGTCTATCTCTTACATCCTTTGGTATTGATGGTGCTTGCAATTGGTGGCAACTCTTAGATCCTACTTGGGACATGATTTATCTCTGCTCTCTCTCGATCTTTTGGTCCATTATTGACTACGTATTTTTCTGCTGTCCAGCATGTTATAGGTCCTAGTACTGAAGCTGATTTCAGTAATGGCAAAGGGAATTTCGTCCTTCTACGTTGTCTAGACTCTCGGACTAGCTCCTATTCTTTGTTTTTTTTGTTTGTATTTAGTTGTCTATCCATTATAAAAATAGTCTTAGTTGTTCTGTGCATGTGCAGAGCACCTGTTTTACTTTTATATACATAGTGGCACAACCCACTATAAAGCCAGCTAGCTTTACTAAAAAAAAAATTATAAATGCGATAGTGTGTTGTCGTTTTAAAAAGAAAAGAATGTAACATTGTATGTATATGTATTTATATGTGTGTGTGTGTGTATAAAGAAGTAGGTTTTAATTTCTAAGATTGATTATGAAATGCTAGGATTGAGCATATCATTGACTTATAACTGAATACCGATTGCGCTGAAATGTGGTTGGATTTACTAATAACGGAAAAGGCAAATATTTTGAAAAGTTGCGCTCAATTGAAAAAAATAATTTTAGCGTTCAAATAATTTTTGAAATTTTTGCCTAGATCGTTTTAAGGAAATTATCATTTAAATGTTTTTGAAAGTTGACTTTTCAAACCATATACAAATTTGATTGAAAAACAGATAAGATTTTTGTGGAATTTTTTGATTTTTAAATGGCACATATTAAGCATAGGAAAGATGGATGGGTTAATAAATATGAATTTAGCGGTGCATTAAGGTCAATGTTAGGATTAAGCGTAGGAGGTAGCATGGTAAAAGTTGTTTTAGCCCTGAAATTTTTATTTTCACACCTTGTCAATGGCATACGAGAGTCCATTTTGGAAATCTTTCTGTTTTAGAGTTTGAAAACAAGCCTCCTTATGCGTATTGTATATGGAAAATTAGGAGAAAATCTGGGGCAAGGAGAAAATTGTCCGATGTACAATGGGATTGGTACCTAATAAAGTGGTAAGATTGTGAAATTGTCTGCCTAAATTCCTTTCTCGACACAGGAGTTGAGTATGATAAAGAAGTAGAGTTTATTCCATAAAGTTGACTAATTTCTTAATTACATAAAAAAAGCACAATGTTTGATTTGACAAGGAATATACATAAAAGAAAGAGGAAAGAGACGTGTAAGGTATGGATTTTCTTTCCATAGTTTACACTGTCTATTTCAGTAAAAAGAAAATAAAAAATTCTGTGTAATTTCAAACGGAGTAAACCTCTTATTTAGGTTTTTATGGAAAGTTATAACGAGAAACTTTTGTAGAAGGATAATTCTAACGGATTAAAATATGGAAAGCACCGTTCTAGTTAGGGATTAATAATTAGAAACATAAAAGAAATAAATATATATAAACAAGTCCAACTGTGGTAAACATTTGAAACAAAATTATAATTAATATAGCATAATACATGTAATATTCGCATTAGTTATAATTAGAATGTTAGAACAGAAAACACAAGAAAAGGTCGGATTAGGAAATAAAGTTGGGGAGGTTGTAACTCCAAAAATATATAGGTAATAAATGTACAATAAATTGGGAGTTACAAGAATTTAAGTAGTGGTAAATGGAATAATGAGACTGATTAATGAGACTATTAGGGTAATTGTGGAGAGATAAGAAAGGAATAATATATAAATTTTGAATAGGTAAATAAATGCCATTAGGTAATGTCCTACCATGATAATAATTATTTATTACAGACAAGGTGACATTTATAACAAAGGCAAATAAACATATCAGGTAGTAATTAAATAATTTAAGGCAGTATAACTATCATGATAGTAAACTATGTAGCCTTAAATATATGCAAATAAAGATCGGTAGACTTTGCTCAATACTAAAACTTATGATGATCAATTTTATTTAGTAGGTTGGGATACGATATCATTAGAGTTACACACGAAAGTATGCCCTACACTCAAAGGCTAACAACAGTTGTGTTCACTTTCTACTGATGTGAGATATCACCAACCATAGGACCCGTAGGAAAAAGGGATAAGCTTTACGGATAGTTAAGGGAAATTATCTCAGGGGCTCGCCTCAGATATAAAGTATTAACCGGCCTAGTATCTTTTGGGAAATGAGGTCTGCTGCTTATCCAATAAGAGGTAGTAAGTAAACAAAGAGATATTTTCCTTGACTTACTTAGCTCAGTCTACACACAAATTTCGAATATGGAGGGTCAGAGGGCTATGTCAGTAGTTGGTACTAATATTTAGTAGTAGGTCTAGCATATAGGCATAGACGCCCAATGATCCCAATGAGCAATGGTAAAGACTTGGGTTGCGCTTTGACAGATTTCTCTTTCTACTATTGTATAATCCATATGGGATACACATGAACCTCATGGTAGAGAGTTGAAAATTTTGTTTAGTAGAGGTAGGCTAGTTAACCCTTAAACGAGTCTTTGAATGGCAATAGTGGTATGACAATTTAATTATATAGTAAAGCCATATATAAGAGTCATCGGTCTCTGTAGTTAGGACCGATAAACTAGCGAAGATAATGCGAAAGGCCTGCTCCATATTTAAAAATTATTGAGTGGCCAGGGTTTTGGATAGAGAAATGATTAGAAAGTATAAACATACTTAAGGGTGTGTATGTATATATATAATATACCTTGGAGAAGGGTAGGATAGATATATCGTATGCACATATATCAAATTAAACGGATTAGCCGTAAATAACAAACAGAACATTTAGACGGAGACCAAACAATGTAAATTTATGTTATGGATAAAGTATGCACTTTTCCAGTCACCAAAATGTTGTTCTGACCCCCATTTCATTACAACCAACAGGATAGATTTAGGGAAACATGCCACTAAAGCAAGACAGACCGGTTGATGGAGAAATCTTTTTATTCATGCGCGATATTGACAAGACGGTTGGATGTCCAAGGACTACCATTGATTCCGAGGTAGTGTCCTCAGTCGGTGTTTGTATCTTATATTTTTTTCTATTCCGCTACGAGTTTAGTTTGATCGATCTCTGACAAAATTATGTTTATTACAAGTTACCAAAACCAATGATTTGTACTCTAATGTACTTGGGTATCAATTTTGTTGAAATTCAGGCCAATTAAGGTGCGAGTTGTTGCTGCTTACGGGAGAAGCATAACAGCCAAATGGGACGATTGATTCGCCTGTGGAATTAGGCGAAGGAGATCACATGAAAGTCTGAATTCAGAAATTCTTATCGTGGACAAATACTAGGCATACAACGCCTTCTTAGGTCGATCTGCTCTGGTTGATTTCAGAATAGCACTAACGCCTTGGCGTTTGGTGATGGAGTTCCCCACAAAGAATGGGGTCAGACCAGTAAAAGGATACTAGAGCGTTGGAAGGGAATGTTGCATTGCAGAACTAAGAGAAGCAAAGTGATGTGAGAAAGACAAGAATGTGGGGAGAACTTACTGCATTCGAGATTTGCAAGCACAGCAACTAAAGCGTGGACCCTGGCTCGGGAACCATAGTAGGTTCAACAAATCTTTGGATCCTAGGAAGAAGTCAAGGGTAGTATGGGTAGCACCGGTAGAGCTGACGGTTAATATCCTGATCGATATGGATGCTCCAACTTGAGTTCTAAAGATCGGATCTTAACTCAGCATTGGATTGCGAAAGGAATTGGTTAATTTTCTTCGATAAAATCTGGACATATTTGCTTAGACACATTCAAAGATGTGCAGGATATCATCAGAGATAGCGCGTCACGCACTGAATACTGAACCGAAATTTACACCGGTAAAGTAGAAAAAGAGTAGTCGGGGCCTGGAGCGATACACTATGTTGAAGAAAGAAGTGGATAAGCCGTTGGCCAACAGCTTTATCCGCAATGCCCTTTACCAAAAATGGGTGTCGAATCCTGTGTTAGTCAAGAAGCTGAATGGAAAGTGACGAGCATGTATCGACTATTCAAACTTGAACAAAGCCTGCTCAGAGGATAACTCTCCTTTACCCTGGATCGATCAACTCGTTGATGGGAGTGCATGATGGGAATGTTATGTTTCTGAGCTTAGGAAGGCAAAGCAACAGAAGAAAATGAAAAGATGTAGTCTGGGTCCGGATCGACCCGCTGAGCTAGACGGTAACTATTGTTAGGATTGCAATATCTTAAATATGGAATGGAAACCTACAGTGATGCTACTTCATTTAGAACTATCTAACTTTCTTACGTGAGTATGCCACCTAAGAATGTTGGGGGCACTATAATAAGGCAGGACTTGCCACGCCTTCTGCTCATGAATAAAGTCAGCTTTTTGAACCAATGGAACCGTGTTCTCGTAAGCAAAACATCCATGTTTAGCGGTACGACCAGGAATGTACTCATCTGGCCTCAGATAATGGACGGGAATTATATTCCCAAGGGTTGATCGGATAATTTGGCCCAAACCTTCAGGAATTTGCAGTTGTCCAAAGATTGGCGATAGCTAGAAGGTTTCCCAACCAATCTATGGTTTGATCGGATAATTTAGCCCTGGCCTTCAGGAATTCATCGATGCCTAGAAAGTGACAATGGTGAGAAGGTTTGAAAACTCCAACCTCTAAGAATCTGGCATTGCCCGAAGATTGACGATGTCGGAAAGGTAACCCTATCCTTCAAGAATGCAGTGTTGCCCGAAGATAGGCGATGCCAGGAAGGGAAAACCCCATCCTTCAAAAATCTAGCATTGGTCGGCCATTGGCGGCGTCAGGAAGGTAAAACCTCCATTCTTTAAGAATCTACCATTGCCCTAAGATTGGCAACATCAGGAAGTTGAAACCCCCGTCCTTTATGAATCTGGTGTTGCATGAAGAGAGGCGATGCCAGTAAGGAAATACGCTTACCTTTAGGAGTCTAGCGCTACCCGAAGGTTAACGGCGTTAGGAAGGTGAGAATCCCATCCTTTAGGAATCTGGTATTGCCCGAACTGGGAAGCAAAAACGCTAACCTTCAGGAATTTGGCACTGCCCGAAGAATGGCGGCATCAGAAAGGTGAAACACCCATCCTTCAGGAATCCGGTGTTGCCCATATATAGGCGATGTCAGAAAGGAAAAACGCTAACTTTCAAGAATCAAGCATTGCCCAGAGATTAACAACATCAGGAAGGTGAAACCCACATCCTTCAGGAACCTAGTGTTCCCCGAAGATAGATGGCTCAAGAAGGAGAAACCCATATCCTTCAAAAATATGGTGTTGCCCGAAGATAGGCGATGTCGGGAAGGAAAAACCCTAATCTTTAGGAATATGATGTTGCTCAGAGATTGGCAGCGTCAGAAAGGCAAATCGAAACCTTTAGGAATCGGGCATTGCCTAAGATTGGCGATGTCAAGAAGGTGAATCCACAATCTTCAAGAATATGGCATCGCTTGAAGATTTACCGATGTCAGAAAAGAACACTGTGACCCTCTAGAATCCGCCGTTGCCAGGAGATTGACAACGTCAAAGAGAACGACAAACTAAGGGGTCGATCAGATAATTCGACTTTACCTTCAAGAATCTTTTGTTTCTTGGAGATTGGAAACGTTAAGGACAACTACTTCGGGTCGATCGAATAACTTGACCCGACCTTTCCAGATCGATCGAATAATACGATCCGACTCGTATAAATCTTCCATTTTTTGGAGATAGCCTACGTTGACTGCAGTGACTTTCAGGTCCAATTGGATATATCGGGCTAGCTCGCTAGGAGAAAACTGAGCGATCGATCAGAGGATTCGTTACAAACTTGTAGGAGTTTACCATTGTCCGACGACAGGAGACATCAAGATGAAACTTTTGGAATCAAACCATCAATATGCTAGTTTCAAAAGATAGAAACCGATACATGGGTAGATCTTCGGCCATGATTGTCGGGAATTTGGTTGTGGCCCGAAAATAGGCAACTTCGAGTAAGGATACTTGGAATTGGATAATTCATGCATTAGTTTATGAAGGTTGAAACTAGTGTCCGATTGGATTTTAACAGCTATGCTATTGAGTCCCCCTAGAGACCAAGCGGGACTCACTTAGTCGCGGATAAGCAAGGATGGTTGTAAAGGCTCGAAAAAGGTATTATTATACTCTCCTGATCTAGGATAAGGATAGGAAGAGCACAGGTAGACCGAGGATAGTCAAATAATTTGCTCCATGATATTTCTGTCACATCAATACCCAAATTCCAACATTGGAAATGATAAGTCCCATGCATAGGAATAAGCATACAACGAAATCATATAGATAGGAAAGTGAACATTCCAAATACTACCCCATGGCAACAGGGAGCAACATAGAACATGGATTATTCAGGGTTAGTGGCTGGTCAAAAGAAACTCGATCAAACACGAATAGGAATTTATCGTCGTCCAAAGATAGGCAACATCAAGAAGGTATAATTATTGAGAAGTCAATCACTAATTCGATCCTGACCTTTGGGAATTCACCACTGTTCAGAGATAGGCAACATCAATAAGGACTGACTATGCAAAGGTTGATCGGAGAATTCAACCCTAGCTTACAGGTGTCAGCTGTTGCTCGAAGTATGGCAGCGCCAAGAAAGAATGCTCGAAATTAAGCAACCAAGAACTAGGTTTCCACGACCAAGTTAGCAGCCTAACGGGAGATGCTTAATTGGGGATAAATGAGGATAATTGTGAACAATCTAGACAGGTGTTACCGGAATCCATTAATGTAAGATCAGGATTGGGAAAGTGCAATTGTACCGGGGGCAATTTGATAAATTGACCCCACAATGCTAAACTCCCGCCAATGCCCGGAGACTAGCATTTTGAGAAACCAATTCCATAAACATGATTAAGTTCACGATAGAAATACATAAACATGAGGTAAATAATGTGATGGATGCTTCCCGGCGAAAGGGAGCAGCATGAAACTTGCACAATTTGCAGCATAAAACTGTTGAAGGAAAACTCGACCTATTCAAAACATGAATAATCGCGGAGTTGGCCCAATCATGGTTCTGTTTCACTAAACGGAACACCTTAGCAATGATGAATAGGGCAAAATGATGGAAAATAACCATAGCCATTGCAGAAATATTATTTATATGCACAGAGTTGTAGTAAATAAGCACATTGCATAGGTAAAGGCATATATAATATGGAAAATTACAGCACCAGTAGCTATATTATATACATAGGCGGTTATAAAAACAGGTACAACATATAAAATCATGGAGAAGTAAATGGAACAAAGAAAGTGATCTTTTCATCACTTTAGCTTTCATAGACAAGATATAGCGGTGGCCGATCTAGCACAAACACGGCCTGTTTGTAACAAAAAGGAAAATATAAACTATACAACCAAAAGAATTGCCAAACTTCCAAGCGATAAGATCTTATACTTACCTTCGGGAATCCTATGTGGCGATATATGTTCTAAAGCAACCTCATAGTAAGGATTGCTAGCACCTATTCTAGCAGGTCATCCAGAACCCTTGAACTGATGCACTTGTTAGAGAAGGAGGCGGATTTTGCAATTGCCCCGCTAGGATGACCATGCCTTACAACTCGGTGGTGATCAAACATTTGGACCTGACAGGTATAGAGGGTGAAACCTGAGCTATGGAGGATCCAACATCAGGAGGAGTAGACGTACTCTTACCAGACTTTAAGCGCGACGATCGACGAGTCATTCAGGACAGTAAAACTTGGCATTCAACATGATCGAGTATGTTTTATTCCAAATATTGAATCCATGTGACCAACATCCGAAACCCAAAGGATGTCGACATGTGATGAACAATCGGATTCTAGGTGTTGATCACCGAAACGAAATTGCTAATCTAAACAGTGCGAGTCCCGTGTCATGTACATGATGAACGGACCATCCTATGTAGATTGCTAGCTCATTCTAGAAAAATGAGTCATGGAGCACAACAAATTTGTGCATCGGATCTTACCCACTGACGATGAAAATCGATAATGGAGCCGCTATCCGTAGCAATGTGAAAGCTATTCTTTTACAGGAACACCGAGAATGCAGCCGTGAAGAATGTTGTCTGGTAAACGACAAAGATTTTAAGCGGTGGAACCATCCAGTAAGACCATTCTTAAAGTGAATTGCTCTGTTGGAACTTAAAACGACGAGGCGCAATGAGGCATGCTTTGAAGAGAATTAGAAAAGGATAGAAAGCTAAATGCCTCTTTGGAATGGCTTAGGTTCGACCTAGGACGAACTTAAGTCCACCCTCGATTGGGCCTAAATCGAACCTAAACCAAACTTCAGTCAACCCCCATCATCACCACTAGCCGAGTCGTCAACTTAAATGTAGGAAAATGTAGCATGAAAAGTTTGCCAACCTTGGAAGTGAATTGGAATATGGAAGCAAAAGAATTGGTGGCAAGGGCTTGCAAATGACTTGGACCCGAGTGCATTGAGAAGGAGTAACGGTAAACAGCAGTAGGCGGCGATAGATGATCTGCAACAAAATGTCGGTCAGGAGAATTAGAGGGCTAAAGGACTTGGGGTAAAAGCTCTCAGCAGCAAGAGGAATTCTTAAGCTGAAAATTCATAAAAAGCATAGAGGAAGAAAAAGAAAAACTCGACTAAGGCGCGATGTAATCTCTGTAGCTTAGATCTCATCCTTAACACGAGGAATTGAATTCTAACTTTGCAAAGCTATTGGAAGAACATCAATAGGATGAAAGCAGTACTTCAAACCAATTCCTGAGCGACTAACCAAAGCCAAGTGGTAGCAAGTTAGAACTTGTATTGATACAAAGCATGCTTTGTCCTCAACAATAGCATATTCTTAAGAGCAAGTGTTAACTTGGTTTTTAACTAAGCAGATTTCAACTAGAAGTAAAAGGTCAAAACGAAGATGAAACGACTCAAGAACATGAAACACGCTTAGATGGACCAAAAAGCAGACCTCAACAAGTTTCAAGCATAAAGGGGCTAAATGGACCTTTCGGTACCGAGAGGAATTCCTTCCACTTGCAACCCCCCTCCCCCCGAACCTTTTGTACTTCGAGCAAAACCTTAAGTAATGACCACACAGTGCATTTCTCATAGAACATATGAGCAACTCTAAAGATCTATTAGAAGAAAGCAAAGGTAGTAGAACAAGATAAACAATATCGAAGGAATTATCAAAAGGAACTTAATCTTCATGGAAAAGAGTTTGGAATAGATCAAATCTGAGATAGGAGAGCGAAGCAAATGACAAGGAGAGGTTTTCACCAATATAAACCACTTGGTATTGACTGGAACTTATCGGTACTAAGAGGTCTATTTTAGAGAGTGTGATGGTGTACTCTCTGGTGAGATTTGCATTTGGACTTTGAATTATGCGGGCCCTTGGATCTACAGAGCGGTTTCTCTATAAATACCAACCTTACAACAACTAAAATGGGGCTTCAAACTCTAGACCTTCTTCATCTCCTATCTTCCTCGCCCCCAACAATAGTCACTTAAGCAGACACCGTTGGCAGTTCTAAGCTTGAGAACCTATCAATTCCTTGTATCAACGACTCTAAATCTTTGTTAAATCCATGATCAATAAAACTATAAAGTGGACGTAGGCCGAAGATTGCCGAACCACTATAAAAATCTTATGTCTCTCTATTTTTCTATGCTTTATTGCACTTTGTTGTTGTTTCTGCTAGACCTAATCCTATAATAGGTTATATTTGGATGTTGTGCCACTCTTAGCGTCAACAATTTAAAAACTGATTTACTACCCCATCAAGCAACAACTTTCACCAAACCAATTTTGTTTTCAATTTCTTATCGGTAAATTTTCTTATTTTTATAGTTTTACTTCAGAAAAAGTTAAACACCCAAATTAACTAATTAATTAATTATTATTTCTTAATTATTCGGTACTTTCCTTTACTAAACAATTCATATAAAATAGAAAATTAATGAAAAAAATCCAAAAAATTCACCAAATATTCCTTTTCTCATATATTAACTTCTATAAAAAATTTAGGCCAAAATAGTTGATTTTACACTTTTAATAATTAATAAACCCGCAACTACCCTTTATCCCAACTTAGGAAGTTCTTAAAACCTTCTCTTTAATTTCGATAAATATGAAATTAAGAACTCATCTCTATTTCATCATTAAACATATCATGTTACAAATTTGTGGAAGTTGAATGTAATTAGACCATGTTTTCTCTAAAACATGCGCTAAATCACTTTAATTAAAATTTAAACGATAGTTAAAATACATTCAAACATCCAAACATGTTTTACATCATAAAAACATTCATATGAAAGTCAAATCTAAACTCAATAGGCTAGGATAGTTTTTAGAGAAAGATTTTACTCACCTAGTTTAAGAAAATTTGTTTTAATTTTTTCTCTTTTTTAGATTTGAGAGCTTGATCTCTTGTAGCTTGAAATCCCCTTCTTTTCTCTTGAATTTATGTTGGCCTTGCTTTAGAGTCCTTAGGAATTTATTTCCCTTTTGTTTCGTGAAGAGAAGATGGAATGAAATGAAGTGGGATGGAAGATGTGGTAGTGGGTTTGGGCCTTACTACTTATTCCCTTTAACCAGTTCACTCCCATTAAAATTTAGTTTGCTTATTTTCCATTAATCAAGGCTAACCGAATTTCTCTAGTTACCCTTGGTCCATCCAATTAACCTTTTTAAATGGTAAATTAACTAAATTTCCCTAAGGCAATTATCACTTTCAAATCACTTTGATAATTTAGTTAATAATGTCTCCATATTATTAATTCAAGTTAATTTAAATTAATTTCCCATATTATATACTTCCTAAAATACGGGGTGTTACAAAGACGCTATTCCAAAACTCGCATTATAAGTACTTCACAATTCTAAATTGTGATGTGACAAGTTTGAGTAAAGGATCCAATAGTAATTGGAGTTGTGCAGTGGAACTGATTAGTAGCTTCCCGTTAAAGGCGGTTGTTTACTTGTTTGAAAATGGGTGTATTGTTGTATAATGCTTATTTGATTTTATGGATTGATGCCGTGTAATGATTTTCGTTGTTATTGATGGTTGATTGATTGGATGTATATATGAATTTAAAAAATAAAATATTTTCAAACAAGCAAGCATATGATTTGATAAAATATATGTTTGATTATATAAGATGATTGAAAATATTTTAGTAATTTAGTTTGGTGTTAATTTGTCCATCAAGTATTATAAGAATTCTGGTCGATTTGGGTGCACACGTATTTGATAGGGATTCCTAAACACTAAAAAAGACATCTCAACATAATGATTTAAAATAAAGAATTACAATTTTCAAAAAGAAGTGCGAAGATTTTAGAAGTGTTACAAATCATATTTTGAAAAGTAACTAATGTTTTGAGTTAAATATCATTTTCGGAAACATATATTATTCAATAATTGTAGTGTAAAGATGTTTTAAATCATTTTGAAAAAGAATGAATGTTATGGGGAAAAATATATTTTTGAGTGATGAATCGAATTTCAACTTAAATTTTTTAAAAGAGAATTTATATTTTGGCAAAGTTCTCGAATAATCGATAATGAAATTATAGGGAAATGTTTAATTATTAGAATGTAAATTTGGTATTTCTGAATTTAAAATGAAAATAGATATTTTCAAGAGTAATTGAATGTTTGGAAATTATTCTGGAAATAAAAGTAATCTTAAAATAAAATTTTACTTTTAGCCCCAAATCATGTCTCAATTCTGGAAATCCATCTTAAACGTCTTTAATATTTACAACCTAGGCATTAGTAATATAATTCACTCAGGTAACAATATACTTTTTGGCATGGTTGTTGGATTTCCGCTATACCCTTGAGAATTGAATTTAAAGATATTTTCGCATTTTGTAACTTCAAAAATGCATCTACTCTTGAGGCCTCTTGTAATGACCCGATACTTCCAACCATTCGCATCCGCACATGTCGGACTTGAATTGCTCAAAATATTGAATTGTTAATATAAATTTAGCAAAACTCAGAACATACAGTAAATAAATTAATCACAGATCACAGACACATAGTAATAAATGTAGTGGAAGCAAAGAGGTAGTGGTTCATGAAGCTACTATATAAATACATCAGAGTTAAACAAGATACAATAGAAGTTCAACACGATAATCAAGTACAAAGCTAAATACATCACTGGAGTCAACCGAATAACTGGAATTGAAATAGATAGCTGGATCTTTAAGCAAAGCTCCAACTCCGAAGGTGAGTCTCTAATGCTGTATCACTCAGTCTGACCCGAGCGTAAAGCAAAATACAAAACGCTCGAGTCAGGACATATATACTTATACAATGTAAACTAACTCAAGTAAACTATAATATAAGGTACAAGTAACTTAAAGGATGCTTAGGACTGCCCATCCTCTAAGGATCTGTTAAACTATTTACTATGTAGTAATATTTCGCTATTATAATAATGTCTATAGTAAAATAAACCTACTTTTAAATAGCGTTAAGACTTTACATTTTCCACCTTAACACGTAATAGTGTCAGTAGTCTATACAGTACATGCATATCTCCTGATCGGGAGACTACGAGAAGGTACTCCATAGGTACGACACAAATCAAACTTGTACAAGGTGCGCTAGAGTAGGTGACATGGCACATAAGGCAATGCCAGGGTAGATATACCAATTACGCACACGGGCTGGTGGTAACGCGTAGCAGCTACTACCGCCCACCTCGAGCCACACCCTCAAATCAAAAATCAAAAGTGGCCACCAAATAAATCTCAAAGTCCGAATATAATATCGAAGGAGTGTGTCCGATCATAGGAATGACCTCATTGGCCCGAGATCGCTCCTCATTTAGCCACCTTATGCCAACTTACGGGAGTTGGGTCCACGTATATACCTCAAAGGAACGCCGTCGCCATGTTACTTCACTCTGGAATCTCCACCGCATACACGGTTGTTAAAGTGGATTTCAGGGTTGGCAGAGAGTATAACTACTTCCGATCCCGGTCTCTTTAACAATCCGATGTTATTATAACCCATGGATATTTATTTCAAAATCATTTATACTTTAAAACCAAAATATCATATCCATTTTAAAAACCAAAGTAATGATATCCCATTTAAATTCCAAAACCAAATCAATATATTATTTAAATAAAACCCAAATGTCAAATCACTGAATATTTCCTTCAATTTATTAAACTTGAAATATTCCTTTTAATCATCTTAAATCAAACCACTTTATAAAGTCATATTCTTAAATCTTCAATTTCAATAAGTTCAAATTTATATATTTAAATACAATTCTTATTTAAATACACTTTCAAATAAATTCATTTCCAAAGCCAAATTACTGTCAAGTTATAACAACTCCGAAACCAAACACTTTGAAACCTATTTATTTAGACCATTTAAATTAAATATTAATATCTTCCAAATAAGATTCATTTAACCATTTAAATTCAATGTCAAATAATATTCATTTCAAAGTTGTAGCATTTATAAGTCTATTCATTAAATTATAACTTTCCAAAACATTGTATATTTCAGCTACACTAAAATTTCAATTTTTAGCCAATTTAACTTATAAAAATCACATTTCCCACTTCAAAATATTCATCTGGGTATCATTTAACTTATGATTTAATAAAGTAAAATTTTATCAATAAATATCCAAATTAAACTATAATTCATTTATTCAATCAAAAACACATTCTTTTACTTCTTTTATTTCAACAAATAACTTACCACTTTGTTTTAAAATACCCACTTCATAAATAAGACTAAATTCCCATTTATTTACTTAACTTAACAATTTCAATCAAAACCAATTTCCAATTATCAAGTTAAGTCATATTTTGAAAATGCACTTTTCCACTTAAATCATAATTATTCAATTTCCAAACATTTCCATTTCATAAATAAAGTAATTTATCATAGTAAATATAACGATCAATTTCTTTGCAAATTTATTCATTTAAGCATCAATGAAACTATGATTTCACACTAAATACATTTATTACGAAATGTACAATTAAAACTGTATTTCATTTTTTATCAATTCAAAGGACATCATTTATTATACAAACATATTCGTTTCAGAAAAATAAAAATTGATTGCAATTACCAGGCTAGACTTTAAAATTCTATATTAATTAACTTTAATTGTTAAGTTATTTATCACAATTAAAGCTCTTTAAATTACCATTAAAACCAAATAAAGATTTTTAAATTACAATCTAAACCAATCATCAACTTATAAAATTTTAACTTGCTGAAAACCAATATCTCTTTATATTTTAAATCATCAAATCAAATTTCAAGGTAAAATTTCATATTTTCAAAATGTCCAAAATACTTAATAAATATTTAGGAAAATATTACCTTAAAATATTAACTATGGGCCTGTATAATATTTTCTAACGTAGGTCAAGTGATACAGATATATATCATTTCAATCTGTAATTTAAAAGAAAACTCGGGTTCTATCATTTCAAACCAGCAATCCCAAGTAAAATAAATACAATAAAATCACTCAAGCCTATCATTTCAGCCATAATTATTTTTCCTTATTCTACCGTTTGTTCGGGTATGTATCACTGTAACAAACGTGATTTTTCGTTGACGAAAACCGACATCAATACGTCCACTGTATCAACTGCCGAGCAATCGAAAACCGAAAAACCGTACCGTTAGGGTTTTAGAAAAAGAAAACGTAGAAGAAGATAGAAAAGATAGAACAGAACAGAAGAAATAACAGAACAATATCAGAATCTCACAATTCGCAGTGGAACAACATATAATAAATAAATGAATAATCTTTAAACAAAGAACTATATCAGTTATTACATTACATTACATTTCATTACATCATCAGAGTGTACAACAACAAAAAACATCAACAGCGGAAAAGAAATACTATATACTAGTAATACGCCATGCCATCCATCTTGCCTCCAGCAACTCCTGAATTCCAGAATATCCTGATAAACCTTAACTCTTGACTGCCTGTGTAGAAATTGGTGGGCACCCAGAGTTTAGGAAGGAAAACAATAAACTCCGAGTCAGTCATGTGACTGGTGTGAGAACTCAAAACAGTTTATTTATCTTTAAAATCAAAATAGAGAAATATTTTTAAAGTCAATTCGTAATGCTTTTAAAAATGAGACTACCATAAGGCCTCCCGCACACACACACAATGCAAACGCAGAATCAGAGGAGATTTCTCCTTATGATAGTCAAAGATGCTTGATACGCATTAAAAAGAAACATTGGATATTATTACTAGTGCATAGTGTAGGAAAAATTCATTTCGAAAATAAAGATATAAATCTTAGCCAGCATAGACATTTCGAACTATGCCTACTATAGCTACCATCTAAACAGTGGTGACCACCATAAGTAAATGGAAGGTTCTACAACTAAAACCGTACAGGGTTTCATATTGGGAATTGGATTTCCAACAAATGGTCAGGCCAAGGAACTTCCCATTGCCACATGGAAACGCCTCTGGAATGACGTCCCGAGAACCAAACCGGATCTCTGCCAACACAAGGCCGGGTTACCCCTAACTGGGTAACTACTGACACGAATATGTCATCCCCCGATCGTAACCGATCTATCCGAGGATCCTCGATTTCCAACAACCACAAAATTTGCAGCAACAACATAGGTTAAATATCTGGGCTCCATACCATGATACCACCTCTATCCAGAAGGAATGACATACACTAAAGGGGCGCTACCCCCTAATAACCTTGCCGCATCCTTCCTGTTTTGACCATTTTCGGGGTGTGAGGTCCGACGAAGTCTCGTCCACAAAGCCACGCTTTATACAAAAGTCGTGCTTTAGGTCAACAAATGATCATAGAAATGATCACCAAGATAAATGATCAAATAAATGGTCCTATCACAAATGATCAAACAATGATCATTTCACAGCAACACTCAGCTGCCACACTACCAAATTGGGAGTATATCACTAATAACCTTCAACTATATAACCTATGAGCTCGTACGTCTCAGAGAAGGGTGTTAAGCTAAGAGAATAAATTCTCCGCCACCAACAGAAATATATTTGAAAGAAATCAGCTTTATATCTCAATTTGTAATGTCAGACATACAATCCATACAAGTCTGTTCCGGGATCGAACAGAACCGAAGGCACTTACAAAGAAGTCCTTGCAATCCGGATATTCACTAATCACGACCGGACTTCCCGTCACTAAGGGTGATAAAACCTCTATATCGGAGATCAGCCGATGTAGAGTAACTTGACGGTAATCCTTCCATTTTCGTAAATATCCGGTCTTCAACACCGGTCATCGAATGCAATCCATTACGACGTATCACATATTCGGAATGGGTTATACGACCCCAAGGTCCTTTCCCGACTAACCCGAATAGTGAGCGCTTATTCAAAAATAAGTGTGGCATTCAAATTCAAACAAATCACAACAAATACCTATTTAAAGGTAAATATTGATAGTCGGATTATTTAACTATCAATAAGCATGCTCAACATCACCAAATTCCAAATAATTTCACAAATTATTTACTTTCCAAAATATCTTTACTAGATATAAAATTTCCCACACTTCAAACATTTGAAAACAATTTTTCAAATCACTTTTCAATCCTTTACCATTTTTGAAAACAAATTTCAATCATTTTCCTTTCTCGGAAATATTTTTCATTTCAAAATGGTTTATTTAAACCAGTTAAATAAATCCTTAACGATTTACTTATATTTACGTTCCAAATCCGTAATTTAATTCCCACACTTCAAAAATAAATCAACGTTTATTTTTAAGCAAATTTCCTTTCTTTTATAAATTCCAAGTGAATTTACATTCCAAAATATTTATGAATATACGATTTCGATTATTCATTTTCAATTTATCTTCAAAAAGATAAATTCTCAAAACATTTCATTTTACATTGGAAAAACATTTCCATACTTATTTATTAATAAATAATTCACAAATCCATTTATTTTCAATACTTAGAAAATATTCCATATACTTAATATCGAAATTAAGTATATATTTCATTTTTTAAGAAATCATTCTCTTAAACACATTTGTTTGGGCCAAAACGAATGCTACGAAAACATCGTTACGACGACCCAAAATCACTAGTATAGGGATTCAAAGTTTAAATAGATATATAAATTCCAATACTATACAAAACATTTCCTTTCGGAAACCGTTTACTATAACAACAGTGTTATAGTCCACCATTTCCTTTTATTTCTCGAAAACGTCTATTTCAACAATGAATGTTGAAATCTATATATTCGATACTTAATGCATTTTAAAACGTCTTTAAAATCATTAACTTCATTTCATAATGTTCCTTCCCCAAAAACATATCCATTTCATTTAATAATATATTCACTGTCCAAAATCGTGAATATAATTCCTTTCATATATTCCTATATCCAACTTATCAAATTCAATTGATTTCGGATTTATAAACAACTTTTATAAACTCCATTTCTATTTATATGCTTTGATTTATAAATCTCATTATTAACAAATTCCATTTATACCTCATTTAAATGCTGTGACGCCCCACCTCTATACCCACGCTAGCCAAGAACACTACGGAGTAGTGCTGTCAACTAGCACGGAGAATAAGGCTGTTGAGGAGCGACCATCCATGTAATTGCTTATCACGCGGTGGCTATAAATAATCTTCGGAAACAAATGTAGAAATAAGCATAACGCAAATCAGTCACAGACATCCATATCACAAAGGCGGAAGAAGATATGAATATATAACTAACACATGAAAGTGTACATCAAAGTAGTGGTCAAAAGATCCACAATAATACAAAAGAATAGAAACACGTGCTATACAAAAGAATACAACTATGAGTCTATATCTCAAGTGTATACAACAAAAAAACTGCTAATGTAAACAGTTAGCCAAAAGTCAGAGTGATGAATCCCTGGGAAGAAGTCAAGCAGAAGCACCTGTAACATCTCGGTCTGACCCGAGTATTATTTAAGAAAAATAATAAACGGGTCAGTCTAGCTATAAATATCAGATGACAAGATATAACATAAAAGATATGGCATAAACATAAAATATCCATGATGACATACCACTATAAGTATGTAAATAATGATCAACAGAAGATCAATCAATAAGAGATAATCAATATCACAAGAATCTTCTCAAATATTCGGAAAGGGCATCATACCCCAAACTTGTACTCATAACAAGTTAATGACATAAATTCTAGAAATCAATGCAAGAAGTCCAGAAATCATAGAAAAGAGAAAGAGGCCTATCACATGACGGTCCGAAGACCAAGGGGAGCTATCCCACATATGTGAATGGAATCACACAGATTAAGGTCCAGACTAACCAAAAAGCAAAAAGGTATGTGTGAGTGGAATCACACAAGTGGTGTCTAGTCTAACCTCGCAACAAGAGACATCGCACAGTTGCTAGTCTAAAGCATCAGAATGATCGTCATGATCAACGAGAAGTGTCAATTACACTAAGCTAGTAAATATAGAAGTTTAGCTTCATGTCCCATAACCACTTGCTTAACTTAAATATTTTCGAACAAACTGTAAATCTTCACTAATAAAATTGTCACAAGAGGTTCAATCGAACAAGTCCAAGAATTAACCGACGAAGTGAACGCAAGCGTTTCATACCACTTGTTTTACTAAGTCGTTTAATTAGATTTCTCATCCGAGTGAGGTAAAGGTTTGTATATACTAATAGATTGGAAAACGGTTTAAGAAAAGAGCTTTGTTATTAAAAATAGAGTTGAAATTGTTTGTTAAAAGAGTTTTGATATTTACTACTAGTATTGAAACCTTTATATTATAAAATGACAAAACACAGAAGCAATTGTAGAAACAATCCATTACAAAGATCGCATACGGAGATGTGAATAAAATCCAAGGAAACCAGCTCAATGTTTTTCAGATAAGATCCCCTACGGAGGGGGGGGGTGGCAACCCCCCTAGGTGGGGGTGCGGGGGCAACGCCACCGCTTACGGGGTTCGACCTGCCCGGTCAGGTCGCGGGGGTCCAAGGGGCAGCGCCCCCGGCGGGGTGCGGGGCAGCGCCCCGTCCAAAACGGTACGACTTAGTGAAGACAAAATGAGGTCTAACGACCTAAGAGGGATAGGGTCGAGCGACCTAATGGTTGCGACCTAGGGGTCTAAGGGGCACGACCTAGTGGTCCAGCGACCTAAAGGGTAAAGGTCATGCGACCTAAAATGGGTTCGCGACCTAACACTCAAACGACCTAAAGAAATTAAGGAGCCAGCGACCTATAAGAAGCAGCGACCTAAGTAGAAACGAGGCCCAACGACCTAGGGGTTAGGTCATGCGAGTTAAGAAGGTCAGCGACCTAACAAAGACACGCGACCTAATAAACGCGACCTATAGGCACGCGACCTAGAGACTTAAGAGGCGAGCGACCTAAGTGTTACGATCTAAGAGTCGAACGACTTAGCGTGGAAACGGCCTAAAAGCCAAACGACCTAACGACCTAAGGTCATACGACCTAGCGACCTAAAGCCATATGACCTAACGACCTAAGGTCATACGACCTAGCGACCTAAAGTCATACGACCTAGCGACCTAAGGTCCATACGACCTACGACCTAAGGTCCATACGACCTAACTCCGAAGACGTTAGAAATGGCCAGGACGACCTACGACCTAAGGTCCATACGACCTACGACCTAATTCCGAGGCTAACGACCTAACGCTGCAGGGGGAATTTAAGGCCAGAAACGACCTACGACCTAAGGGTTAGGTCGCGAGCGACCTAAATCCGAACACACGAAAATGGCCAGAACGACCTAAGTGCAGAAAATTCACCAAAACGCTAAAAATTGGAGTTTTTCGCCAATCCAATCCAAACTAAATGCAAATGTGCATGCAAAAGTGATAGGGAATCATTCCCAACAGTCCAATATAGTAATAGACTAGATTTGTGAGATAAAAATCTCACCTTTGCACAAATTCAATGAAGAAGGAGCTTGAAACAATGGAGAAGCAACTACAAGCTAGAATCCAATGTCTTCACTTTGATTTTGGAGTTGAATGATGGATTTAAAGTTGAAACCTAAGCTTGGAGTTTTAATTTCCTCTTCCACTCACCATTAATGCAAAAGCTTGGTTGTTAGGAAATTTATGAAGAGTGAGAAGAAGGAAAGGGGTTTGGGCTTGAGTTATAATGGCAATCTAACCCAAAGTCCAAAGCGGGAAAAGTTGGTGAAATTCTACTAACTCCAAACCTACCAATGTTTATACTTAAAAAAATTGTAAACGGCATTTCGAACTCAATGGAAGTGGTCTCGAGTTCTAATTTGACCGTTTGCAAAAAGTAGCTTTTCAGACCAATATCCGATTAACGACAAAATATTTAAATAAAATATTTAAATATAAAATCGATAAATATGCGGGTTGTTACAGACTCCCCTCCTAAGAGAAATTGCGTCCTCGCAATATATAAGGTGGAAATAACAAGTAACAACCATAAAAGCATATTAACACATAAGAAATTTGAAATAGGAAGTTCACCTCAAAGAGCAGGAGTAAGCAAGTCCGGATGCGTTCGCTCGATGAATTCTCTGGATTCCCAAGAGCAATCCTTAGGATTTGAGGACCATTGAACCTTCACAAGCGGAACATCTTTATTTCGAAGTCGTTTAACCTCCGAAGCTATAATTCGAATAGGATGCTGCTCATAAGTTAAATTCGGTGAAACTTCAATTTCTTCCACAACAGCAGGCTCAAGAATAGAATCGGAATCCCGAAGGCATTTCCGTAATTGAGAAACGTGAAATACGTTATGCATAGCAGAAAACTGAGCCGGCAATGCAAGGCGATAAGCCATGGAACCAATACGTTCAGTGATAGGAAATGGCCCAATATATCGAGGCGCTAACTTCCCCGATCGACTGAAACGTACAACACCCTTCATAGGCGAAACACGAATAAAAACAGGATCCCCAACAGAAAATTCTAATTTCCTTCTTCGATTATCGGCATAGGATTTTTGTCTACTCTGGGCTTCTTTCATCCTATGTCGAATAAGTTCTATCTTTTCCGTGGAATCACGAATAAAGTCTGGACCTAAAACCAGCTTCTCACGGGCCTCAAGCCAACAAGAAGGAGATCGGCATGGCCGTCCGTAGAGTGCCTCGAAAGGTGCCATACCAATACTAGATTGGAAGCTATTACTATAGGAAAATTCAACAAGTGAAATATGAACTTCCCAACTTCCACCAAAATCAAGCACACAAGCACGAAGAAGATCTTCAAGAGTTTGATTCACACGCTCGGTTTGTCCATCGGACTGGGGGTGATAAGCGGTGCTAAAATTAAGCTTCGTTCCTAAAGCTTTTTGAAGACTCTTCCAAAATCCACTAGTAAACAATGGATCACGATCGCTAACAATAGAAGTAGGAACTCCATGCAATTTTACAATTTCCTTGACAAATAGTTTGGCCAAAAGAGGAACGGTTCGGTTAGACCGAACCGGAATAAAATGGGCAGATTTAGTAAGTCTATCAACAATCACCCATAAGCTATCATGACCCGAACGAGAACGGGGAAGGCCATCTATAAAATCCATGGAAATTTGGTCCCACTTCCAAATTGGAATTTCTAAAGGTTGCAATAACCCACCAGGCCTCTGATGTTCGGCCTTGACAAGTTGGCAAGTCATGCAACACTTAACACAGTTAGCAATATCAGATTTCATTCCCTCCCAATAATAAAGTCGCTTCATATCAGCGTACATTTTACTACTACCGGGATGAATGGTGAATTTAGAACGATGAGAATCTTCTAAAATATCTTTACGAAGATCACCAATATTTGGTACGATAAGTCTACCAAATTTTCGAATGCCGTCACGAGAATCAATACCAAAGTCTTTCAAACCTTCAATATCAATTCTATCCTTAATATTTTGGCCAAGAAGAACCAATTCAGGATCTAGCCTTTGAGCTTCAAGAATGCGGTCTAAGAGAGAAGGATGAGCCTCAAGGCTACATAAAACAAATGATAAGCATAAATCGGATACACACTCCCGAATCTCACAAGTGGATAAGATCTCGAGATCGTTCCATTCGGATATCATCATAGAAACAACTGCTTGTTGCTTACGGCTATGAGCATCGGCGACACGATTACCCTTACCGGGGGTATAAAGAATATCAAGATCATAAGGTGCAAGGAACTCGAGCCAACGCTGTTGACGTAAATTAAGTTCTTTTTGAGAAAATAAATATTTCAAAGACTTATGATCCGTGTAAAGAATAAATTTCTCTCCCAATAGATAATGACGCCACATTCGAAGGGCGAAAACAATAGCCGCGAGCTCTAGATCATGTGTGGCATATCTAGTCTCGGCCGGCTTCAATTGCCTAGAAGCATAAGCAACAACACGTTCTTTTTGCATAAGAACGACACCCAAACCAACGTGACTAGCATCGGTATAAACAACAAAATCTTGATTCCCTTCGGGAATCACAAGAATGGGAGCATCGGAAAGGAGTTCTTTCAATTTCTGAAAAGAGGCTTCACATTTGTCCGACCAAATGTATTTAACTCCCTTCTTAGTCAAGCCAGTAAGAGGCACGGCAATCTTAGAAAAGTCTTTAATAAAACGACGGTAATAGCCCGCCAATCCGAGAAAGCTACGGATTTCAGTCACACTCTCAGGTCTTTTCCAATCTTGAATCGCTTCAATCTTTGAAGGATCCATGGAAATTCCGGATTCGGAAATAATATGACCGAGAAACTTCACACGAGATTGCCAAAAGTGGCATTTAGAAAATTTCGCCTTTAATTGATTACCCCTAAGAGTTTCCAATACAATCCGAAGATGTTCCTCATGTTCCTCCTCGGTTTTTGAATACACAAGAATATCATCAATGAATATGAGAACAAACCGATCGAGGAAATCTTTGAAAACTCGATTCATGAGGTCAACGAAATAAGCTGGAGCATTCGTTAACCCAAATGGCATAACAAGCCATTCATAAGATCCATATCGAGTACGGAATGATGTCAAAGGAATACTATCCTCTGCGATATGAAGCTGATGGAAACCGGTAGCCAAGTCCAATTGTGAAAAGACCTTAGCACCACTAAGCTGATCGAATAGATCATCAATCCGAGGTAAAGGATATTTATTTTTAATAGTAAGATCGTTAAGCTTGCGATAGTCAACGCAAAGCCTAAGCGTACCGTCGGATTTGTTCACGAAAATAGCCGAAGCTCCCCAAGGCGAGGAACTAGAGCGAATAAATTGCTTCGTCTCCAATTCGGACAACTGTTTACGCATCTCCTCATTTTCCTTATTGGACATGCGATAAGGAGGACGAGTAATAGGTTGAGCTCCAGAAACAAGATTAATTCTGAACTCAATTGCTCGTTTAGGTGGTAAACCTAAAACGGGCTCGAATATGTCGGAAAATTCACGAACAACGTGAATACGAGAAATAATATCATCTTCATCATCATCATCGTTATCACGAGGATTTAAAGAATATAAAGATGCCACCAAACAGGATTCTGAATCTTTAAGATTAACAGAAATCTGTTTAACAGATAGTGGATGTCGGAGATGAATAGTCCGCTCAGGACATAGGATATGGGCTTAATAACAGTTAAGCCAATCCATTCCCAAAATTATTCCAAAGCCTAAGTAACGCATGACATGCAAATCGGCTAGGAAAGAAAAATCACATAAAATAATCTCCACATCACTACAAAGCAAACTAAGAGTTGCGGATCCACCAACAGGATTCGCAATTTTTAAAGAAGTCATCAATGCAGTAACACTTAAGGAAAAAGTGTCTACCAGTTCCTTTGATATAAAAGAATGGGATGCACCCGTATCAAAGAGAACTCTAATAGGTTGATCATGAAATAAAATAATACCATCAAGAATGGAATGAGAAATACCTTGGCCACGAGATGTGTTGCCAGGGGCTTGAGCCACATTCAACTTTCCTTCCTTCTTGCCTTTACGCTTGAGGCATTGATGTATGTAATGATCCGGGCTCTTACAATAGTGACAAGATTTGGGCTTAGAGCACTTATTCGCATAATGATCCCCAGACCCACAGTTGAAGCAACTCGCACCACTAAGAGAAGGAGACTTTGCCGCAGGGGTTGCCTGCTTACCCTTTTTGTTAGGATAAGGACCCTTGAATTTGCCTGGCCTCTTCTTGCTGTTGAAGTTTGGTTTAGCGCCTTCCACTTCAGCATCACTCTCTCTATCAGCCTCTTCAAGACGAAGAGCGATATCGACGAGTTGATCAAATGCGACTTCTAGTTTCAGGAGTAGTGGCTTCTTAAGATTCTTATTTAAGCCATAAACGAACCTCTGGTTCTTCTTCAATGGGGTGTTGATGTATTCAACCCCATATTTGGAAAGCGACTCGAAGGCTGCGACGTAATCAGTCACGGAGGATTGACCTTGAACAAGGTCTATAAAGCGTCGAGCCAAGGTTACTTTCCCAGCTTCTGGTACAAACTTTAACTCGAAGCGACCCTGAAATTGCTCCCAGGAGAGATCCGCTTCATTAATTTCTGAAGTAAGGAGTTCGTACCAGTCCAATGCTCTCTCCTGGAGCATGCTGGAAGCCACCTGAACGCGGTGGAGATCGATAAGGTTCATGCGAGAAAAGATTCGATCGCATGATTTTAACCAAGCCTGGACCTCGATGATATTTTCCGAACCTTTGAAAGGCTTCCCACCCAAGTTAGCGTAATCGCTGCACAAGCATGCAAATCCCGACTTTGGGTGAGTAGGTTCCGGGTTAGCTCCAGCTGCTTGAGCATTAGTTACTAAATCAAGAAGCTGCTGAGCAGTCATAAAAACTCCATCCGGGGGAGCAGCACCAGATGATCCAGTTCTGGGACGGCCTGGTCTAGACATTCTCTTCCTTTAAGAAAGAAAGAAGAGAAGGAAGAAGGTTATTCACCAATGAACATCAAGCAATCTTGATACATAAAACAAGGAATCATAAAGGAAATAGGATGAATCGGTACGAAGACTCGAATTAATCCTATGGTATGACTCCTAAGATAGACCTAGGACGATGATCCTTTGTAAGTTATTCTACATTGTTCCGAAATTTGGCTCTGATACCAAGCTGTGACGCCCCACCTCTATACCCACGCTAGCCAAGAACACTACGGAGTAGTGCTGTCAACTAGCACGGAGAATAAGGCTGTTGAGGAGCGACCATCCATGTAATTGCTTATCACGCGGTGGCTATAAATAATCTTCGGAAACAAACGTAGAAATAAGCATAACGCAAATCAGTCACAGACATCCATATCACAAAGGCGGAAGAAGATATGAATATATAACTAACACATGAAAGTGTACATCAGAGTAGTGGTCAAAAGATCCACAATAATACAAAAGAATAGCAACACGTGCTATACAAAAGAATACAACTATGAGTCTATATCTCAAGTGTATACAACAAAAAAACTGCTAATCTAAACAGTTAGCCAAAAGTCAGAGTGATGAATCCCTGGGAAGAAGTCAAGCAGAAGCACCTGTAACATCTCGGTCTGACCCGAGTATTATTTAAGAAAAATAATAAACGGGTCAGTCTAGCTATAAATATCAGATGACAAGATATAACATAAAAGATATGGCATAAACATAAAATATCCATGATGACATACCACTATAAGTATGTAAATAATGATCAACAGAAGATCAATCAATAAGAGATAATCAATATCACAAGAATCTTCTCAAAGATTCGGAAAGGGCATCATACCCCAAACTTGTACTCATAACAAGTTAATGACATAAATTCTAGAAATCAATGCAAGAAGTCCAGAAATCATAGAAAAGAGAAAGAGGCCTATCACATGACGGTCCGAAGACCAAGGGGAGCTACCCCACATGTGTGAATGGAATCACACAGATTAAGGTCCAGACTAACCAAAAAGCAAAAAGGTATGTGTGAGTGGAATCACACAAGTGGTGTCTAGTCTAACCTCGCAACAAGAGACATCGCACAGTTGCTAGTCTAAAGCATCAGAATGATCGTCATGATCAACGAGAAGTGTCAATTACACTAAGCTAGTAAATATAGAAGTTTAGCTTCATGTCCCATAACCACTTGCTTAACTTAAATATTTACGAACAAACTGTAAATCTTCACTAATAAAATTGTCACAAGAGGTTCAATCGAACAAGTCCAAGAATTAACCGACGAAGTGAACGCAAGCGTTTCATACCACTTGTTTTACTAAGTCGTTTAATTAGATTTCTCATCCGAGTGAGGTAAAGGTTTGTATATACTAATAGATTGGAAAACGGTTTAAGAAAAGAGCTTTGTTATTAAAAATAGAGTTGAAATTGTTTGTTAAAAGAGTTTTGATATTTACTACTAGTATTGAAACCTTTATATTATAAAATGACAAAACACAGAAGAAATTGTAGAAACAATCCATTACAAAGATCGCATACGGAGATGTGAATAAAATCCAAGGAAACCAGCTCAATGTTTTTCAGATAAGATCCCCTACGGAGGGGGGGTCCGGGGGGGGGGGGGGGGGGGTGGCAACCCCCCTAGGTGGGGGTGCGGGGGCAACGCCACCGCTTACGGGGTTCGACCTGCTCGGTCAGGTCGCGGGGGTCCAAGGGGCAGCGCCCCCGGCGGGGTGCGGGGCAGCCCCTCGTCCAAAACAGTACGACTTAGTGAAGACAAAATGAGGTCTAACGACCTAAGAGGGATAGGGTCGAGCGACCTAATGGTTGCGACCTAGGGGTCTAAGGGGCACGACCTAGTGGTCCAGCGACCTAAAGGGTAAAGGTCATGCGACCTAAAATGGGTTCGCGACCTAAAATGGGTTCGCGACCTAACACTCAAACGACCTAAAGAAATTAAGGAGCCAGCGACCTATAAGAAGCAGCGACCTAAGTAGAAACGAGGCCCAACGACCTAGGGGTTAGGTCATGCGAGTTAAGAAGGTCAGCGACCTAACAAAGACACGCGACCTAATAAAGGAACGCGACCTAAAGGCACGCGACCTAGAGACTTAAGAGGCGAGCGACCTAAGTGTTACGATCTAAGAGTCGAACGACTTAGCGTGGAAACGGCCTAAAAGCCAAACGACCTAAGGTCATACGACCTAGCGACCTAAAGCCATATGACCTAACGACCTAAGGTCATACGACCTAGCGACCTAAAGTCATACGACCTAGCGACCTAAGGTCCATACGACCTACGACCTAAGGTCCATACGACCTAACTCCGAAGACGTTAGAAATGGCCAGGACGACCTACGACCTAAGGTCCACACGACCTACGACCTAATTCCGAGGCTAACGACCTAACGCTGCAGGGGGAATTTAAGGCCAGAAACGACCTACGACCTAAGGGTTAGGTCGCGAGCGACCTAAATCCGAACACACGAAAATGGCCAGAACGACCTAAGTGCAGAAAATTCACCAAAACGCTAAAAATTGGAGTTTTTCGCCAATCCAATCCAAACCAAATGCAAATGTGCATGCAAAAGTGATAGGGAATCATTCCCAACAGTCCAATATAGTAATAGACTAGATTTGTGAGATAAAAATCTCACCTTTGCACAAATTCAATGAAGAAGGAGCTTGAAACAATGGAGAAGCAACTACAAGCTAGAATCCAATGTCTTCACTTTGATTTTGGAGTTGAATGATGGATTTAAAGTTGAAACCTAAGCTTGGAGTTTTAATTTCCTCTTCCACTCACCATTAATGCAAAAGCTTGGTTGTTAGGAAATTTATGAAGAGTGAGAAGAAGGAAGGGGGTTTGGGCTTGAGTTATAATGGCAATCTAACCCAAAGTCCAAAGCGGGAAAAGTTGGTGAAATTCTTCTAACTCCAAACCTACCAATGTTTATACTTAAAAAATTGTTAACGGCATTTCGAACTCAATGGAAGTGGTCTCGAGTTCTAATTTGACCGTTTGCAAAAAGTAGTTTTTCGGACCAATATCCGATTAACGACAAAATATGTAAATAAAATATTTAAATATAAAATCGATAAATATGCGGGTTGTTACAAATGCCAAAATCCGATTTATAAGATAATTACTTATAAATCTTCTATTTTACAAAATCTATTCATTTTATAACTTCACAATTTATAAATCTATAAATTCTTATTCACTTATGAATCCATTATACTTCATTTTTAACACTTATAAAAAACTTCGTTTTATAATTCCAATATTTTTAATTTATAAACATCCATTTTATAAATCTTTTATACACATCGTTTTTGATAATTCAAAAATCCCAATTTAAACCAATTTATAAATTAATTAACTATTTATTACCAAAAATCTCATTTCGGTTATATTTCTCAAAAATCTAAATTTTTATAACATAAAAATTTATAACGTTTTAATTATTTAAAATGAATCAATTCAAAATTTAATACAAATATATACTTTCAAAAATCACTTTAAAAATTCCTTTAAAAACCAAAAATCATTATTTTAAAACTTCAAAAATGGATCCGATGATGCAACAGCACCAAATAGTCAATCACGACATCCAAATATCATATATCGATATGATAATCAACAAATATCAAAATATCTGTAAATAAATCAATACAGTTGAGGAATCCAGTTGGATCCCTCCAATCTGTTTCCCTGCATCCAAAGATGTTAGCACAATGCCAATTCCGCTCCAGTACGGAATTATCGCGGTATATGGGATTTAAAATATTATCCGCTTAATAGATGGCGCAATAGGGTCTCATCCGCTATATAATGCGGGAAATCAACAACTGTAATATATACATATGCCAATATATATATATATATATATATATTGCTATTATATATAATACCAATTTCACTGTTTATGAAATATTCGCGGTATATGCTTTTAATAAATAACATCCGCTTACTAACGGCGCATAATGTCTATTTTAACAATTCAATAGATAACAATCATCATTCAAACATGCATTCAACAATTTTAAATCTTACTATTTAAAATAAAAATCGAAACTGATTCGATTGAGTGAGAAGTTCTCACCTTGATTTCAATTTCGTTTTCAGCTTTTATTTCGAATAAAATTAAACGCGCGTTTAATTTTACCCAAAATTTTTGCTAACTCCAAACGACTCCAATCCAACTCCATCGCGTAGTGCTCGTCCATACGATTCCAACGCAAAAAGTTTCGTCGAATTCCGACCTCGTATGAACAAGATATGATATTTAAAGTTACACAATTTATATATTATTCAATTTACAATTAAATTCTATTTTCTAACCCAAACCAAATCGCACCGTCCATTCCTTGATGAGAAATCAGAGCCGCACTTGCTATCTTCTTCCTCAACGCAAATTCCAGGCTATTACGTTTCAAAAACGAACACATCAAGCCGATCTAGGGCCCCAAATCGCAGCCATCACGAGCAAAACTAAGACGATCAGAGAGCCTCACGTCGAAGCCCCCACCTCCACCTACCAACGCCGGCCGACCGCACGTACGCGGCTCCCCCCTTGCGCGTAGAAACGCGTGCGCACGCAAGCACTTTCGGCCTCCATAAGTTCCTCCACGTTGCGAATTATCCAATCACAACCGTTGGATACGAAGGTCTCGTTACGCTCTACGTTATTGTAGTTGGGAGTTTCTTGAAACGATTGACGGATTGAAAGATAATTGAGGAAGAATGTAGGAGTTTTCTGGCCTTCGAAATAGGGGGAGGCGGCCGGCCATTAAACCCTAGCTCTATATTTTTTTATTTTGTGATAAAATTTGTCTATTTATAGAAAATGTCGAACACTATTCATCCGGCTTTTCAAAACTCCGATTTACGCGCGGTAACCGGCGTTCCTAGGGTTTATCCCGCGTTCCGGACACAATGGAACATGTTTCGGGAGCTAATTCGGTCATCTGTGCGAGTTATGGAAATAAACGTTCAATTTAAAATTAAACCGATTAAACGATTTTCTAGGCGTTTTAGCTTGCACCGGACAAACGGTAAATCCGATTGACATGAAATTTGAAACCATATAATAATATCACATTACGGATCCGATGAAACAAGTTTCATCGAAATCCGAGACTTTTTGAAAAATGACTATTTTAACTCGCCAAATTAATATTAAAAACAATTTCGATGCGTTTCGAGCTGTCACGATCAAACGATAACTCCGATTGCTACGAAAATTGAAATCCGATAATCACTAACTATTACGGATCCAATAGAACTAGTTTCGTCCAATTCTGAGACTGTTCAAAAATTGGCTATTTTACAGTCGATAATTAAACATTAAAATATTCAATTTTTCACAAATTAACTTTTAATTTGATTTTAAAAGTTCTATAACATTGCTATAACTCTAATATGATATAATAAAATTTTAAAAATTATTTTCAATCATATTTAACCCTATTTTCAATTATTTCTGTATTTCCACATATTAAATTATCGATTTAATTATCCAATTAAATCCAATTATTCGAAATAAAATTTATTCGACTTATAAATTTCACTTATTAATATTTAAATTTAATTAAATATTCAAATTTTAATTAATAAAAATTCTTGGTCGTTACAATCACTTCAACCCATAGTGAAGGGGAACTTACAGTGATAACAGGAAATAAAATAACAGTATAGCAAATAATATCATATCAGATGATGAACAAATATATATAAACATGATTTAACATCATGTAATCACATCACAGGAATATATGAATATAGTATATTAATTTGTACAATTCACTTGTAACCATTTCACAATAATATAAGTATGTAAGTCTAGAGTGATAACTCACCTTTTGAAAGGTAGAATTGACAAATTTAGAATAAAAATCCAAACTTCGCAAAGCACGAAAAAGCACGACAAAGCACAATGCAAACTTGAGTGGATAAAGAGTCGGATCCAAATCTTGTATGCAAACAAATTTACATACATAAGAATATGATTCAATACAAAAGGATAAAGGTTAAAACAATGGAAAAATAACGAATCAAAGTGGCATAACTTTCCATAATCAATCAATGGCTTGGCTACACCACAAATTGGTTCAATCATCATCCTGTGTTGCTTGGTCATGATGATTAGAGGTGTGCTAGGAGAAGATGGAGGCCGAGCCTAGCTTGAAGGAAGACAAAGAAAACAAAATGAAAAAAAGAGGAGAAGGAAGAAGGAAGCCATGACTTTAGATCTTGTATTTTTTCTTCTTCACGCAAATGAATAAGATGAGGAGATGAGAAACTTTGTATGTGAAATAAAAAAAGAGAGAGTGGCGATTTGGTTAAAGGAATGAACAGTTAAGGTAAGAAATAAAGAGATTAGGCAATAAAAGGCAGGAGTTTGAATGGTTTAAGAAATAAAAAGGAAACAAATAACTTGATGTATTTGTTAATTTTTTTCCCTCTATTTGCATGCTATGAAAATAGGAGTTTGAGGAACAATATGTACGTGAATTATGAGAAGAATTCACGGCTATGAATGTGAGAAATAATTGGCTATGCAAATGGAAAGGCAAGGGAAAAGAAAAGGACAACAAATAAACAAAACAAGTAACCTATATCTCTTGAAATTCCTAAGCAATTATTAAAAATAAAATCAATCAAAAATCAAATAAATATATTTAAAGTTTATGCAAATAAAATAGAAAATAAAAATTAGAGAAACAGAATAGGGAAAAAAATATAGAAAGTCATTACGTGTAAACACTGTATTTTATCTAATTTAAAAGTATAAGTTTAAATCCCCAATAAATCCATATATTTGATTTCTTAATTTTGTTATTGAATCAACTATTAACTTATCCTCTTATGGGTAATATTAACATTGGTTTATATACTAATACATTAATAACTTCCCAGTTCATCCAAATTTGAATTTACATGGTAATTAGTTTCATTTACCTACAGTAATCCATTTTATTATAGATTACATTCCAATTAAATAAAAATTGCTTCCAATAATTTGATTTGGTTTAATTGCCATCTTTATACTAGGTCCATTATTACCCCATATATCTAGTTACATTAGTTTTATATTCCATTGCACTAGTCTACTCCTATTTTCATCTTAAATCTGTATTAAATGTTACATTTCTAAATGTGAAATCTTGTCAATTGTACACATTAATTAAGGTTTAAAACCAATTAATTAATTGAACTTAGTTCCATTCCTTTTACCAATTTATTACTTTATAAATAAATTTACGTTTCTTTTTAATTCATACATTCACACCTTCCGTTACTGCACTAATTCTCATTAATGACATTAAAGATTTCCTATTTATTATATAGACTAAATAGGAAACTTATAATAGCTGTTACCATTACCCTTTAATTTACATTTAAGTTCATTATATTCAACTAATTATTATAATTAGCTACCTAATATTGAATTCATTCAATTACTATTAATTATACTAATTCACTTATTTATACACCACTTGCCCTTATTTACTTATATTCAAATTTATACTCAAATATAAAAGTTACAACTAAATTAATAGGCCAATTAAATAGTAGCTTACAACCGTTACTATTACCTTATGTCACATTAATGAATTCATTATCGTTTACAAATCAAATGTTACAATTACTTAATTAACACTGATTTACTCCAATTTATATTAATCATATATTATCTCATTAATGATTCAATATTCACACTTGTGATTTCATTGTTCACAACAAATGCTACCATTCTTATATACCAAATATTTATTCAAGGGTCGTTTGTTTCATATTATTCCTTTTATAAATTTAAATGTTTGCATTAGTTTTCTTACATTAATTTATAGCCAAGTATACCAATTTTCATTACTTCGCTAAATTATTATTTCATTTCAATTGTTACTAATTAGTTCTAATTACCATCGTTCAATTTTTAGTTAATAAGATTTTTTTTCTTTTTCTCTCTAAATTTAATTTCAAAATCTTATCAAATTAACCAGTTTAATTATTGAAATTTACAGGTCGTTACACTCTCCTCCACTCAAAACTGTTCGTCCCCGAAAAGGAAAAAGAAGGGTAAAGAAAGAATTAAGTCAACAATACATCTTATTCAAAAATACTAACTTTATAAACAAATAAATTTACAAAATTAATTTGAATAAAATATACCAATTTATTTATAAATTCCTTTAACACCATTTTATATTGTAAGTTATTCAATTAACCTTTCATTCTATTTACCTCTATTAATCTTTTTATAACTAAAATTTAAGTGTATAACATTTATTATAGCCACTCAAATTTTATTTATAAAATCACTTTTATATTGTATATTATCCAATTACATTGTTAACTTCTAATAATTTTGGTAAGTTATATTGGAATGCAATAGAATTTATTATACAAATGAATTTTCTAATTCAGTTATTCAAGCTTAAGTATTTAATCATAATTTGATTTCCCCTTATAATTGAAATTTTCCTTTAAGATAAAATTTTAGAATTAGATTTCCGATTAACTTCAAACTGTTTTAGAGATAAATAATTTTATATACATAATATATATCAAAATAGAATTTGAAATCATATACCAATATATATATTATAAATCAAGTCATACTTTAGAAATCCAAATCAATTTAATTCTCCAAAGCAAGACTGCAGCAAAACTACAGAATGGTCTCTTCACTTCGGAACTTGAAAATGAAAGTCGATGATGCTGCAGTCATCACCGAAATTACTTTCCAGCGACAAAGAAAAGAGCACAGATTTAACTTAAAATTCTTTGAAATAATTTCTACTTGAAATACTTTAAATAATACACCCTTTAAAAATTTAAACACAAAGTTTGAAATTGTCGAAAATTAAATTCTTAGTTTCTTATTTTAAATTCATTTAAATTTCCCAATTAATTTATAACCATGTTTTATAGTTCAATCATTTATATATGAAACTAAAGCTAATGGTTACAAGCTATATATATGCAGAGTCAAAATATTATTTCCTATCATCCAATTCAATTAACTATCAAATTTCAGAAAATTATACTTATATATATAATATAATTATATAAAATTTATTTTATTTACTAAATTTGAAAACTATATTGTGTCGGTTTGCTCTGTTCAAGTGTTTTGCCTACCGATAGCGTTGATCAGACGGATCGATCAAAAACCCAAATCAACATCAACAACTCAAACAACACAATATAAAACATTTTAAATATTAATTTACAAATACACTATACAGGAATAGATATTCCAAGCAAGGATAGAGATTCAAATTCGATTAACTCAAACCAATGAAAATTTTGGTTTGAGGATAAGTTGGAACAAAAGATAAGATGATTGACTAAACGAATAAGGAAATGGATAAGCTTACATAAATCGCCGGCAATCTTAATCGGGTCAACCGTGACTTCAAAAATAAGATCGATGAAGTATTCTAAAGCAAATCTACATTCGATCTCAAGGGATAGAATTCGGGATAACAAGAGATATTAACATCTAAACCGAGGATACAGAAATCTCCGGTGCATCAATGCCTATTGTAAAGGAGTCTCAACCCTTTACAAGTAAATTTGAGATTGGCAAGACTTCCGACTCATTAAAAAAGATCATTCGAAGTGGAGTTATGGGATACTCCAAAATCAAAAGAAGACGAATAGTGAGGGACAAGAATGGACTTCAGAACCGAGGGAACGTTCCAAAATTCAAAAGAAAAAGATTCAAAGAGGAAGAGATTCACACTCGAATGAAAGTGATTCTGTAAATAAATTTACCATATATGTTAAGTTTTGCCTAGAACCTAGCTCTGATACCAAATGTAACGACTCGATATTTTCAACCATTTGCATCCGCACATGTCAGACTTGAATTGCCCAAAATACCGAATTGTTAATATAAATTTGGCAAAACTCAGAATATACAGTAAATAAATTAATCACGGATCACAGACACGGAGTAATAAATGCAACGGAAGCAAAGAGATAATAGCTTCATGAACTACGATCTCTTTGCTTCCACTGTATTTATTACTCTATGTCTGTGATTAATTTATTTGCTGTATGTTCTGAGTTTTGCCAAATTTATATTAACAATTCGGTATTTTGAGCAGTTCAAGTCCGACATGTGCGGATGCGAATGGTTGAAAACATCGGGTCATTAAAAACTTTATTAATTAAAAAATGAACGATGGTAATTAGAACTAATTAGTAACAATTGAAATGAAATTACAATTTAGTAAAGTAATGAAAATTGGTATACTTGGCTATAAATTAATGTAATAAAACTAATGCAAATGTTTAAATTTATAAAAGGAATAATATGAAATAAACGACTCTTGAATAAATATTGGGTATATAAGAATGGTAACATTTGTTGTGAACAATGAAATCACAAGTGTGAATGTTGAATCATTAATGAGATAATATATGATTAATATAAATTGAAGTAAATCAGTGTTAATTAAGTAATTGTAACATTTGATTTGTAAACAATAATGAATTCATTAATGTGACTTAAAGTAATAGTAACGGTTGTAAGTTACTATTTAATTGGCCTATTAATTTAGTTGTGACTGTTATATTTGAGTATAAATTTGAATATAAGTAAATAAGGGTAAGTGATGTATAAATAAATGAATAAGTATAATTAATAGTAATTGAATGAATTCAATATTAGGTAGGTAATTATAATAATTAGTTGAACATAATAAACTTAAGTGTAAATTAAAGGGTAATGGTAACAGCTATCATAAGTTGCCTATTTAGTCTATAAAATAAATAGGAAATCTTTAATGTCATTAATGAGAATTAATGCAGTAACGGAAGGTGTGAATGTATGAATTAAACAGAAATGTAAATTTATTTATAAAGTAATAAATTGGTAAAAGGAATGGAACTAAGTTGAATTAATTAATTGGTTTTAAACCTTAATTAATGGGTACAATTGACAAGATTCCACATTTAGAAATGTAACATTTAATACAAATTTAAGATGAAAATAGGAGTAGACTAGTGTAATGGAAATAAAACTAATGTAATTAGATATATAGGATAATGATGGACCTAGTATAAAGATGGCAATTAAACCAAATTTTCAGTTATCAAGTTAAGTCATATTTTGAAATTACACTTTTCTACTTAAATCAAAATTATTCAATTTCCAAACATTTCCATTTCATAAATAAAGTAATTTATCATAGTAAATACAGCGATCAATTTCTTTGCAAATTAATTCATTTAGGCATTAATTAAACTATGATTTTAGGCTAAATACATTTATTACGAAATGTACAATTAAAACTGTATTTCATTTTTTATCAATTCAAAGGACATCATTATTATACAAACATATTTGTTTCATAAAAATAAAAATTGATTGCAATTACCAGGCTAGACTTTAAAATTCTATATTACTTAACTTTAATTATTAAGTTATATATCACAATCAAAGCTCAAATTACCATTAAAACCAAATAAAGATTTTTAAATTACAATCTAAACCAATCATCAACTTATAAAATTTTAACTTGCTGAAAGCCAATATCTCTTTATATTTTAAATCATCAAATCAAATTTCAAGGTAAAATTTCATATTTTCAAAATGTCCAAAATACTTAATAAATGTTTAGGAAAATATTACCTTAAAATATTAACCATGGGCCTGTATAATATTTTCCAACCTAGGTCAAGTGATATGGATATATATTATTTCAATCCGTAATTTAAAAGAAAATCCGGGATCTATCATTTCAAACCTGCAATCCCAAGTAAAATAAATACAATAAAATGACTCGAGCCTATCATTTCAGCTCATAATGATTTTTCCTTATTTTACAGTTCGTTCGGGTATGTATCATTTCAACCCATAGTGAAGGGGAACTTGCAGTGATAACAGGAAAGAAAATAACAGTATAGCAAATAATATCATATCAGATGATGAACAAATATATATAAATAGGATTTAACATCATGTAATCACATCACATGCATATATGAATATAGCATATTAATTTATACAATTCACTTGTAATCATTTCACAATAATATAAATATGTAAATCTAGAGTGATAGCTCACCTTTTAAAAGCTAGAATTGACAAATTCAGAATAAAAATCCAAACTCCGCAAAGCACGAAAAAGCACGACAAAGCACAATGCAAGCTTGAGTGGATGAAGAGTTAGATCCAAATCTTGTATGCAAACAAATATTACATACATAAGTATATGATTCAATACAAAAGAAGAGAGGTTAAAACAATGAAAAAATAACGAATCAAAGTGGCATAACTTGCCTTAATCAATCAATGGCTTGGCTACACCACATATGGGTTCAACCATCATCTTGTGTTGCTTGGTCATGATCGTTAGAAGTGTGCTAGGAGAAGATGGAGGTCGAGCCTAGCTTGAAGGAAGACAAAAAAAAAAAAATGAAACAAAGAGGAGAAGGAAGAAGGAAGCCATGGCTTTAGATCTTTTATTTTTTCTTCTTCACGCAAATGAATAGGATGAGGAGATGAGAAACATTGTACGCGAAATAAAAAAGAGAGTGGTGGCTAGGTTAAAGGAATGAACAGCTAAGGTAAGAAATAAAGAGGCCAGACAATAAAAGGCAGGAGTATGAATGGTTTGGAAAATAAAAAGGCAACAAATAACTTGATGTATTTATTAATTTATTTCCTCTGTTTGCACGCAACGAAAAGAGAGTTTGAGGAACAACATGTACGTGAATTATGAGAAGAATTCACAGCCATGAATGTGGGAAGTAATTGGCTATGCAAATGGAAAGGCAAGGGAAAAGAAAAAGGCAACAAATAAACAAAACAAGTAACCTATATATCTTGAAATTCCTAAGCTATTATTAAAAATAAAATCAATCAAAAATCAAATAAATATATTCAAAGTTTATATGAATAAAATAGAAAATAAAAATTAGAGAAACAAACATAGGGAGAAAAAAATAAAAAGTCACTGCGTGTAAACACTGTATTTTATCTAATTTAAAAGTATAAGTTTAAATCCATATATATATGATTTCTCAATTTTGTTATTGAATCAACTATTAACTTATCGTCTTATGGGTAATATTAACATTGGTTTATATACTAATATATTAATAACTTCCCAATTCATCCAAATTTCAATTTACATAGTAATTAATTTCATTTACCTACAATAATCCATTTTATTATAGATTACATTCCAATTAAATAAAAATTGCTTCCAATAATTTGGTTTGGTTTAATTGCCATCTTTATACTAGGTCCATTATTACCCTATATATCTAGTTACATTAGATTTATATTCCATTACAATAGTCTACTCCTATTTTCATTTTAAATTTGTATTAAATGTTACATTTCTAAATGTGAAATCTTGTCAATTGTAAACATTAATTAAGGTTTAAAACCAATTAATTAATTCAACTTAGTCCCATTCCTTTTACCAATTTATTAGTTTATAAATAAATTTACGTTTCTATTTAATTTATACATTCACACCTTCCGTTACTGCATTAATTCTCATTAATGACATTAAAGACTTCCTATTTATTTTATAGACTAAATAGGCAACTTATAATAGCTGTTACCATTACCCTTTAATTTACACTTAAGTTTATTATATTCAACTAATTATTATAATTACCTACCTATTATTGAATTCATCCAATTACTATTAATTATACTAATTCATTTATTTATACACCACTTACCCTTATTTACTTATATTCAAATTTATACTCAAATATAACAGTTACAACTAAATTAATAGGCCAATTAAATAGTAACTTACAACCATTACTGTTACTTTAAGTCGCATTAATGAATTCATTATTGTTTACAAATCAAATGTTACAATTACTTAATTAACACTGATTTACTTCAATTTATATTAATCATATATTATCTCATTAATGATTCAACATTCACACTTGTGATTTCATTGTTCACAACAAATGTTACCATTCTTATATACCCAATCTTTATTCAAGAGTCATTTATTTCATATTATTCCTTTTTTAAATTTAAACGTTTACATTAGTTTTCTTACATTAATTTATAGCCAAGTATACCAATTTTCATTACTTCACTAAATTGTAATTTCATTTCAGTTGTTACTAATTAGTTCTAATTACCATCGTTCAATTTTTAATTAATAAGGTTTTTTTCTTTTTCTCTCTAAATTTAATTTCAAAATCTTATTAAATTAACCAGTTTAATTATCGAAATTTACAGGTCGTTACTCCTCTAGACGTAATAAAGAATTCCCATGGAACTTCAACTTCGAATGTACTTATAAGGCTCCATTTTGATTCAATTTGTATCTCTATGCACTAAGCTTTGGTATTATCACTTAAATACCGGGAGTGACTCTAAAGTTTGGTACTAGGAAAGTAAAAGAATATACTCCTCAAACTCCGGCTATAGAATTTTAAATTTCTCCACGGTTAAGCCAAAGAACTTCAAATGATCTTGAAAACCAATGCTCCTCCCAAAACAAAACTTCGCATGTGGCAAATTTTACATAAAAATTAAGCACGATTGAAGAAATGTGCCTTCTATAATTTGAACATAGAAAATATAACACAATTATATTATAACTGCCCCCAACTAATTCTATTCTTATAAGTACCCTTACAATTTTTTGACTTCGACCTAAACAATAGTGAATTCAACTATGACCATTACTAAAACGAACTACGACTCTAATTTTCTAAGTGCCATACAACTCTTCTCGATACCGTCTTAATCGCTGCTGATTGGAAGTATCAAAAGACTTCAAGACGATAGAAGTGGAAGAGGGATGACACAGACACAGATAAAGCAACATGCATACATTCAGAAGTTTGGGTGCATTAGCCAGACGTCTGATTGATTTCTCTGGTTCGAAACTCAGAAAGAATCAGACGTCTGGTTAATGAACTCAAACGTCTGAAAAGCATCCAGATATAAAAAATATATAAAAGCCAGACGTCTGGTTAATAAACACAGACGTCTGAAATACAACCAGATACAAAAAATATATGAAGACCAGACGTCTGAAATATTTTCCATACGTCTAATTTTGAACTCGACTGTGTAAATTCAAAGAACAACTGTCACATCCGAAAGGACACGTTTGCTTCTCTTCACAACAACTCTTCATCACCATGAGAAGCGACCTTAGAGCACTTACTAATAGTTGCAACTACACAAAGGATCTCTCCACCACTATAAATAGAATCGGGAATTCAAGAGAAGACTTCACCTTACCGACTTACGCTCTTAACTCTTATACTCTGATCTATACCCGATCTTTAGGCAGTCAAATACCTGTATTTAACTCTTCCATATATTCAGAACTCCTCATTCAATATTTTCTAGATATATATATATATATATATATTGGAAGCATTTGTACTTAATAGTCAACATCCGTGTTATAGAACACATTCTTGACAAAGAAACTCTGTTATTGTAAACCTATTCCTCCGGGTCAAGAGAGGGTTAATTGAAAGGAAATTCCGAAGAGAAGCTTCGGGGCTGGACGTAGGACGGGAGGTCCGAACCAGTATAAAATCCTGGTGTGATTATTTTAATTTACTTTGCTACTATCATCTATCAAGTTAATTATATAGTTAGTTGTTTATACTTGCATATATATCATATACGATCCACTCATATAGACTTTCAATTGGTATCAGAACAAGGTTTTGAATAAATAATAGTAACACGTTTTTGAATCTCCTTAATATGGAGGGTATTTTTCAAGAAGGGCAATCCACAACACGACCCCCACTCTTTAATAGATCTAACTATGCATATTGGTCAATACAAATGAGAATTTTTATAGAAGCTAATGGTCTTGAAATTTGGTCAGCCACACAAGATAAATATGAAGCACCTACTACTGCTATGAATACTTGGACCGATGCACAAAAGACCTTAGCATCAAATAATTCTAAAGTTATGAATGTTTTAATTTTCTCTTTAGACAAAAATGAATTTTCACGTGTCATGTTATGCACCACTGCGTTTGATATTTGGCGTACCTTACAAATTACACACGAAGGTACAATAAAGGTCAAACAAACTAAGATTTCAATTTTACAAAACCAATTTTCTTCATTCAAAATGAAGCAAAATGAAACTATTGTTGACATGTATTCTAGATTTCAAACTATCCAACACGATCTTATGGCATTATGAGTTAAATTTACTGATTTAGATTTAGTTTCTCGAATACTCAACTCTTTAACATTAGATTGGGAAAGGAAGGTTTTATCTATTGAAGAAGCTAACGATCTTTCTACTCTCAAAGTTGAAGAGTTGATAGGAAATTTAATATCCTATGAAGCTAATTTGCAGACACGAAAAGAACTAAATTCGGAGAAAAAGAATATAGCATTTCCAGCAACAAAAAATGATGACTCTGATTTAGATGAAGAAGAAATAGTCTTCATTGCCAAGAATTATAATAGATTCAAGAAATTTAGAAAGATGACCAAATTTCAAAAAGAAGGGAAGTCCAACACAACAAAGCTATCTCAAATCAAGTGCTATGAATGTGATCAATACGGTCATATGAAGAAGGATTGCCCTAAACTCAATAATGACAAAAAGAATAACAAAGTTCAAAAATTCAAAAAGAAGAAGGCTTTCAAAGTAACTTGGGATGACTCGGATTCTTCATCTTCTGAAAGTGATAGTGATAGTGACGGAGAACAGGCTAATGTGTGTTTTATGGCACAAACTGAAGAGGTATGTCCTGAACTTAGCTATGATGAACTATTATAACTTAGCATGGAATTAGATTTAGACAAATAATAAAATTGAACAAAGAATATATAGTCAAAATAAATAGTTTAGAACTTGAGGTAGGAATGTTGAAAGATGAAAAAGTTATCCTAGAAGAAGAACTTGAAATATCTCAAGAAAAAATCAAAAATAATATGATAGAAAGTGATAATATTACTATAGTAAAAGAAAATTTGTTAAAAGCAAATGTTGAGTTTAAAAATAGTATTAAATTATTGAAAATTGAAAATATAGAATAAAAATAAAAATTAGATAAGATTACTAACAATGTGTCAAATTTAATAAAGGAAAACAAGATTTGGAAAATCTTATCAAAACTTCAAAACCATCAGGCAATAGAAATGGAATAGGATTTAAAAATTCTTCTAAACAAAAAGGAAACGATGCTAAAAAGATTAGTTACATAAAAACTAGAAGTTTACCTATGTCTAAATTGAATATCAAAAATATGAAAATTTGGATTCCTAAAACAAATAATAATTTGATTAGACAAAAGTATATTAATAATTACTTAGAAAGAGTAGTCTATAATAAAAATTATATTTATAAAGGTACCAAACCATCTTGGGTATGGCTACCTTCCCCTAACAATTAGGACCCTAACAAACTATATGGGTACCAATTAAAACATCTTTTATTTTACAGGTACTCAAATAAAAAATAAGGAGAAATGGATATTAGATAGCGGTTGCTCCAAGCATATGACCGGAAATTCAAAAATGTTATCAAATATAACATACATCGATGGTGGAACGGTAACCTTTGGAGATAACTCAAAAGGATATGTCATAGGCATTGGAGAAGTCATCAACTCCAGTATATCTAACTCTCCTATTATTACAAATGTTTTATTAGTAGAAAATTTAAAACATAACTTACTAAGCATTAGTCAATTATGCGATAAAGGTTTTCAAATAAATTTTTAAAAAGATAGATGTAATATTTCAGATAATAACAAACAACTCATTTTCGAAGGATTTAGAAACAAAAATATATATGTATTAAACATGAATATAAATAAAAATTCAAACTTATGTTTAACCATCAAACTTAATGATCCATGGTTATGGCATAAACGATTTTGTCATATCAATTTTAAGAGTATTAATAAGTTGGCAAAATATGAGTTGGTAAGAGGGTTACCTAAAATGAATTACAAAGTAGAAAACTTATGTGACGATTGTCAAATTGGAAAACTAAAGAAAAGATCGTTTAAATCTAAAAATAATATTTCTACAAAACAACCATTAGAATTATTACATTTAGATTTATTTGATCCAACACAAATAAGGTCTATAAATCACAACAAATACGTTTTCATAATAGTCGATGATTTTTCGAGATATACATGGACTTTATTTTTAAAACACAAAGGCGATACTTTTGTTATGTTTAAAATATTTGCTAAAAGAATTAAAACTCAAATGAATTTGAAAACTAAAAATATTAGAAGTGATCATGGAGGAGAATTCGAAAATGACCTTTTTACAAATTTTTGTAATAAGAAAGGAATAACGCATAATTTTTCTTTTTCTTGTACACCTCAACAAAATGGTGTCGTAGAAAGAAAAAATCATACATTACAAGAATGTGCACGAACATTACTAAATAGTAGTGGTTTATCAAAACACTTTTGGGCTGAAGCTATGGCGACATCTTGTTATGTATTAAATCGAGTAACCATACGCCCAGTGACCAAACAAACTTGTTTTGAAATATTTTTTGGTAAAAACCTAAAGTATCAAATACTTTAAAACTTTCGGTTCAAAATGTTTTATACTAAATACAAAAGATAACATAGGAAAATTTGACCCAAAGGCCGATGAAGGTATTTTTGTTGGATATTCGGATCGTAGCAAAGCATATAGAATCTTTAATGAACGAAATATACTATTGAAGAGAGCTTACATGTCTCATTCGATGAAAATCCTTTTAACCGTCATACTAATGAAAGAAGAATTTATTCCACTAACAAATACAACAAATTCTATTAGTAATGAAACAAATATGCAAAATAACACCTTGATATCATCCCCTAGAATTCGTAAGAATCATCCAATAGATAATATTATTGGAGATCTTAATTCAAGAGTAACTAGAAATCAACTCAATCAAATAAGCAATATATCATTTGTGTCAAATTTTGAACGAAAAATATATAAAGGAGCCTCAAATGATAATTTTTGGATAGTAGCTATGCAAGAAGAATTAAATCAATTTGAACGTAATAACGTATGGGTGTTAGTACCAAGACCTGAAGATCAATCGGTAATAGGAACAAAATGGGTATTTAAAAACAAAGCAGACGAGAATGGAAATATCGTTAGAAATAAAGCACGTTTAGTTGCTCAAGGTTACAATCAAGAAGAAGGTATAGATTTTGATGAAACCTTTGCTCCAGTAGCAAAATTAGAGGCCATTCGTACATTACTCGCCTTTGCAACTCATCATAATTTTAAACTATTTCAAATGGATGTCAAAAGTGCTTTTTTGAATGGTTTTATTAAAGAAAATGTATACGTCGAACAACCACCATTATTTGTCCACGAAATATATCCCGATCATGTTTTTAAATTACATAAAGCACTATATGGATTAAAACAAGCCCCTCATGCATGGTACGAACGTCTTAAAAATCATTTAATAACATCTGGTTTTCATATAGGCAAAATAGATACAACTTTACTTATTAAAAGAGAAAATAATGATATTTTAGTTGTACAAATTTATGTTGATGGTCTCACCTTTGGTTCAACCAACAAAAATCTATGTAATCAATTTTCAAATATTATGAAAAATGAATTTGAAATGTCACACATGAGAGAATCAAATTTCTTCTTAGGTCTACAAATAAAACAACTCGAAAACGGAAATTTTATTCACCAAGAAAAATACTGTAACGATTTATTACGTCGATTTGAAATGGATAAAACATCAAGCAAACCAACACCAATGAGTACCACTGTTCACTTAGAAAAAGATGAAAATGGAAAAGATTTTGATGAAAAGTTATATTGAAGCATGATTGGTTCTTTACTTTATTTAACGGCCAGTTGACCTAATATTATGATGAGTGTATGTCTTTGTGCTCGATTTCAAGCAAAACCAAAAGAATCTCATCTAAGAGCTGTTAAGCGTATCTTACGTTATCTATCTAGTACTAGAGATTTTGTTTTGTTTTACCCTAAAGGATCATAGTTTGAACTTGTTTCATACAGCGATGCGGATTTCGGTGGATATAGAACAGATCGTAAGAGTACTAGTGGGACGTGTCACTTTATCAGACAATCATTTGTTTCATGATTTAGCAAAGAACAAAATTGTGTTTCTTTATCTACTTGCGAAGCCGAATACATCTCCGCAGCTCTAGCATGTGCACAGGTGATATACATGCAACAAACACTAATGGATTTCGGTAAAATTATCAAAAAATCTCCAATATATTGTGATAACACAAGTGCTATAAATTTATCAAAAAACCCTGTTAATCACTCACGAACCAAACATATAGATATACTACATCATTTTCCATGAGACAATGTTGAAAAGGAACTATTTCTTTAGAATACGTAAATACCGAAATTATGTAGCCGACATTTTTACAAAACCATTAAATGAACAAACTTTCATTAAACTCCAAGGAAGTTTAGGTATTTGTTCACTTTATGATCTTCTTCCTTAAAAATTAATAACTTCATTTAAAGACTAAGTTCAGTTATCTACTTTATTACCACAAATTGTACTTATTAATTTCTGAACCATTAAATTTTTAGACAGTTAGTTGTTCTATAAATAATGTTTTCAGTTTATATATATACATAGTTACATAAGAATTATATACAAACAATCAATTTTTTATAACAATGTCTTCTGGGGACTCCTATATATCCATCTCCATCTCAATACCATCGACGGACAGCTCGGTTGACACACCACAATGGCTTCCTACGTCGACACCAAAGCTAGAGCCAACAAATAGGTGGTCCTCGTATCATACGGGTTTTACTCCAGATAATAAGAAAACTAAAAGATCTCTGTTTATTTCTCCTAACACAAAGGAGATATTTGATGAAATTCATCGTTACCAGAAACAACAGATAGATCTTCAATGAGAGCTATATTTTGAACAAAAAGTTACGGCGCGACGACTAAGTTTTTAGAGCAAGCGGCGATGAAGTTTTGTTCGTCATGAAAGAAAGATATTCATGAATCGCTACCAAAACCTTGTAGTTCATTGGATCCATCTTCTTCGTGCTCCTTCAGACCCTTCACCAAGACAATATTCTGGCTCCCCACAAACCCACGAATGAGGAAATATATGGTCTCCACAAGTCCATGGAGGGATAACGAGTCAGGAGATCGTAAACCTCCGTCGCCTTCTAAATAAATAAATCATATTAATTATTATATGCATCTATACTTATGTGTTATTGTATTTTACAACAATAAAATTATTTGTTATCCAAATTCGATAAATAAGTGAAACCATCAAACCTTAGGCTATTTTTAGCCAAACTGCAAATTCCAGACGTCTGACTATAGACTTCAGACGTCTGACACAATGATATACTATTAAAAATTAAGCAGTGTGCATATGTCAGACGTCTGATATACCCCCAGACGTCTGAACTTATGCTCTGCCTCGTAAAAATATATTTCATAAAATTTCAGACGTCTAACACATTGAACCAGACGTCTGGCCAAGTCCTCTGTCACAAATGCTTACAAGATTTATCTAAACCAGATGTCTGAGATATATAACCAGACGTCTGTTTAAAGTTTCTGCCTATTCAATCTCATAAATTTGACCAAAACAGACGCTACTCCAAATACCAGACGTCTGTTTGTATCTTCTGTAAAATTCTTAGGGCAAACCAGAGTCTGATTTCAAATCTAGACGTCTGGAATTTAATCGACCATTTATATACACCCAGATAACGTCGTTTTTTCTCTTTATCTCAAAATTATTCCGATCCACCATTTGCTTATTGATTATTTTTTTTAAAATCAACGTCTTTAACAAAATTAAATCAAAAATGCCTCCTCGCACTAAGAATATCAAAGCTTCAAAACGCAAACAAGACCAGCCCACTTCATCTTCAAACCGACAGGTGTGCTCCAACGATCAAATTGAGAGGTGGATGCATAAAGCACCGCATTCCATCAAAAGGTATCAAGATATTCAAAAGAAGAAACTTCATATAGGACCATTCTATAATCTCCTAAAATTCCTTATGTATGATCTAGATGAACTTTGTGAAAATGCTGGATTGGAAACCCTAATCTCTTTTACTCCAAATGATGTTCAAATAGATCAATTAGCCATATTTTTATTCTACGCTAATCTAGATAGTACTTCAGTGTGGAACACTGAAGATGAGGACAACTGGCTATGGTCAAGTGTTTATGGGAATACTATTATATTAACTCCGGGTTTAATAGGTAGAACCTTAGGATGCTCCGATACTGGGGAGGATCTACACAACATTCCGGATATGCACTTCAAGCCACGGAATAGTATTACTCATCAAATTTAGGAGGACGAAATGCCAAAATTTGCTTCGAAATATTTACATCCAAAAGCTCGACTCTTGACAAGAATGATAATAAATACAGTTGTTCCACGTATGGGGAGTCACAAGCAAATAACAGAAATGGAGCACAAAACTCTATATGCTCTCTTTAGTGGAACTCGGGTATATTGGGCCAAATTCATCTTCGACGAGCTCAAACACTTTTGGACTCGATCACGGCCATCGATCATTTACCGTACCTATATTATGAGACTTCTTCGTGCACATAATATTCCTTCCTACCTATCGACATTCGAAGAAATCTCACCTAAATATGCTTCCACCAAATTCTTCTCTCTGATGCACCTACATGAAATCCCTCCAGAATTTATGTCCTTCGAAGATTGGACGCACATTCATCAATCTCGAAGAGTTGAACCTCCTCCTCAACCACATATTGATCCATCCCAAGAGGAAGCACAACATCGACAAGTTACTCCTCCTCCTTCCGAACCATTAGATTATCCAGGACAAGATGAAATTATAGAGACTCGACTGGATACAAATCCAAATGAAAGTATTCGAGATTTCACACTTCGAAACCAACATACACTATCCCAAAATCAAAAATATTTAGCTAAGCGGGTTGACAATTTTGAAACTTCATTTGCTACACGTCTAGACACAGTTGAAGAATCTCTTTCGACTGTTTTATTGGTTCTTAAAGAAGTATTACAACGGGTTCGTGGTCCAACACCACCCTCTGAGGATTGGACAGCCCCTGTACCTTCTCCTCCCGCAAAACATTCAAAACTATCCGAGGATGAACCTCCAAAGGAAGCTTTGACATCTCCTTCAAAGGCCACCACTTCTGAAAAAGAAGAACCAAAGGAAGATGATCCAAATAAAGCTTCCCCAAAGGAAATCTAGAATTTGGGAACTGTAGTTTTTTTTTATAATTTTTGTACAAATCCACGATTGTAACCACTTCATGTTATTAATGAAATTTCTCTTTTTGACGGTTGGCTTCAATGTTACAATTCTTTTTGATAATGCCAAAGGGGGAGAATATAGGCAGAATCGTAAAACATTAAAAATAAGCACTTATTCAGGGGGAGATTTATAATCTATATATAAGTACATTGAATAGTTGTCATCATCAAAAAGGGAGAGATTGTTAGGAAATCAATTCTATGGTTTCGATGATAACAACTATACAATGGAAATCGAATGTACATATATATCTACATTTACAGGTAGTTGATAAAGTAACATCACCAAAGAGACAAAAACAAGACTCAAAAGAAGTATCAAAAGGCTTCAAGACGATAGAAGTGGAAGAGGGATGACACTGACACAGATAAAGCAACATGCACACATTCAGACGTCTGGGTACATTAGCCAGACGTCTGATTGATTTCTTTGGTTTGAAACTCAAAGAATCAGACGTCTGGTTAATGAACTCAGACGTCTGAAAAGCATCCAGATATAAAAAATATATAAAAGCCAAATGTCTGGTTAATAAACACAGACATTTGAAATTCAACTAGATATAAAAAATATATGAAGACCAGACGTCTGAAATATTTTCCAGACGTCTGATTTTGAACTCGGCTGTGTAAATTCAAAGAACAACTGTCACATCCGAAAGGACACGTTCGCTTCTCTTCACTGCAACTCTTCATCGCCATTGAAGCGACCTAGAGCACTTACTAACAGTTGCAACTACACAAAGGATCTCTCCACCACTATAAATAGAATCAAGAATTCAAGAGAAGACTTCACCTTACTTACTTACGCTCTTAACTCTTATACTCTGATCTATACCTGATTTCTAGCAATCAAATTCCTGTATTTAACTCTTCCATATATTCAAAACTCCTCATTCAATATTTTCTAGATATATATATATATATATATATATATATATATTGGAAGCATTTGTACTTAATAGTCAACATCCGTGTTATAGAACACATTCTTGACAAAGAAACTCTGCTATTGTAAACATGTTCCTCCGGGTCAAGAGAGGGTTAGTTGAAAGGAAATTCCGAAGAGGAGCTTCGGGACTGGACGTAGGACGGGAGGTCCGAACCAGTATAAAATCCTGGTATGATTATTTTAATTTACTTTGCTACTATCATCTATCAAGTTAATTATATAGTTAGTTGTTTATACTTGCATATATATCCTATACGATCCACTCATATAGACTTTCAGATCTTAGCTGGTGGCTTCTTGTTGTGCATTGTCTTGCCCATTTTATGCTATAGTAGTGATCTTATATGTATACACATATATATTATAGAGCATAAGAGTTTTTTTCTTTCCTCTACTTTCATTGTACGGGGGTTTATGCTACCTGTCAGGCTTACCAACAGCTCATTGTATAGGTGCAAAATAAATTTATATGAGCTCTCTCCTTCTTAAACGGATAACTTCTTTCTCTAATTTTTTTTTGATATTTTACATTTGAAGCTTTAAAAACTTCGACTTGAAAATTTTAGTTTTATGGTTTAGTATTTTTTGATTGAACTTAAAACAAGCTATAATGTGTAATCTTGCTACCGACTTTGATGTGCTCTACAATTTTGACCATAACTTATGATTCTTTGATTCGATTTTGATCACTTTTCTATTATTTGAAGCATATTTTCATAAGGAACAACTAGCACATTCGTAACCTTTCAAAAATTTGAAGTTTGTTAATGTTTAAACTTCTTTTAAGTTAAGACAACAATTATGGTCTGTATATATATTTTCATGTTTTACTTTTAAGTGTTTTAGTTATAACTTTTGAAAGGTTTATCTAATTTCAACGATTTCTCCCTTTCTAGAAAGCTAAGAATATAAGAAAAAATTCATGTTAAGAGTATTGCAAAATTTGGTCATTTTCAAATCTAAAAATGTTATTTTGTTAAATGGGTCTGCATTTGTGTGTTCATTTCAAAATTTACTACCTAGAGGAAAATCTTCATTTTTTATTTAATAATTTTATGATTCGAAAATTGTTTTGAAAAGCTATAGCACTAAGTAGTTGCTTTACTTTTGAAACCCATCCCTAATTTTATGTTTTGGACCTTCGGAAGTTGTCGGGAAGTGGGTTAAATTTGAACGTTATGTTGTTATTGTAGAAGATGAATGCATTATAGTCTTTTTTATATATGCGACTAATGATTAAATTAGTTCAGTATAAACGCTTTTGGAGATTACTTGGATAATATGGTGACCTTGGCTCACTTTTGCTCGTGTAAAAGCGAAATAGCTCGCTTAAATGCTAATCAAAAGGTATGTTTTTATGTTATATCAGTATATATGTGACATTGTATTATTTTCTCGTGTTTTGGGTTGCCTCATTAATTGGAATATATGTCAATTATAATATCTTTTGTTTTGCTTTTTTGAGATGCTCCTCGTATAAAGAAGGTTCTGTAGAAATTTTCAAAAAAAAAATTGATACTTGGTATATGTGCACAAAAATCTATCATATGCGAAAATAGAAATATGTTGAATGAGTCTATTTAGATTATAGCATACGATAAGTTAAGGAGTAGTTTAAGCCACACAAAGGATATGTAAGCTTTTAGAAGTTTATAGAATACGAAGAAAGTCGAGGTATGAGTTGTGTATAACATTTCCCTTAAGAGATTGTGATGACATAATTTTCTTAAGAGGAAAATCATAACAACCCCGCTTTCTATGTCATAAAAAGTAAATTTAATAAAAATAAAAATATTTGAATTCGATCTTTGATAATTATTATTTCGAAAATAAATTCTTGTATATTTAAAGTCTATTTAATAAAAGATTTTGTTTTAATAAATTGACTTAAATTAATAAATTCTTTTTGGATAATTTATTGAAAGCGAATAAAAATGTTTTAATTAAATACAAATTATTTTAAACGTGTGAATAATTGTAATGTGATTAAAATAGTGAAAAATAAATAAGTGGACATTAAAATGAATAAAATTGGGTAACTATTGAAATGTAATTCGTAATTAAAATGTATATCGGCTTAAACTGGAATGAAATATATTTGTAAACAAATGTTAAGGATCAAAATTTAAATTTGAATGGAAAGGAAATAAACTAAAAACTAGATTGAATTATAATTTTGACTGAATTGAAATCAAGCCCAAAACTAGGCCTAAGCCTACTTAAACTCTTTCCTTCCTTTCTCTATAAAACTCTTCTTCCTTTCTTTACTCAAATTAAATCCCGAAGCCTGCCCTTAATCTCCTAATCCAAATTTCCCCAAACCAAAGTCAGAAATTGATACGCGTTTAAAAAAATTCACATGAAGCATTTATGCTCGATAACAACAATGATGTCACAAGGTGGAGGAGCATTCATGTGAGAGGCTTAGCCACAACACCAGGCTTCGTGACTAGGCAATGTTGTGAATGGGATAATAGCGATAGAGAGGCAGAAGTCCAGGGGAATGATGGTGGAAATATACGTGACTTGGTGTTTTGTTAGTGGCATCACACGGATGTTGGTGATGTGCGGATCCGGGCTGGTGAACTGGAGGAGCGATTGTCGATGGAAGGAAGCGTGCATATATTTAGGGCAGTTAAAGGTTAATGCGAGGGGGTAATGATTTGGGTTATGAGCTGTTGCGGTAGAAATTTGGGACAACAAATGGTTAAGATGAGTTTCTAAGCTCACAATTATATTTATTCCCTTTGCTTGTTATATATAGTTATCCCGATAATTGATTGCACTGCTTAATTGAATTAATTGAGATTGTCAATTGAATCATTTAGATGAAATGTTTATTCAAGAAATTAGATTGATTATGTGATATTGGATATGATTTTGCATTAGACTGTGAGATTTGAGTAGTTTGGATTGTCCAAAATGCAAAGGAGATGTTGTCTGATGGAATTTCTATGTGAGGTTTATTTTATATGTGTATGTACATTATACGAATGACTGAAATTCGATGTAATTCGATTTGGACAGAATGATAAAGTTTTTATTGATTATTGATTGATGGGTTTGAAGAATTTAGTTCCATGATTTACATTTTGGGCATATTATTTGATTTTCTTATTTTAAAAACATTTTTGGGAGCTTAGAAAATTATTTGTGGGGTTTTAAAATTAAATAAAATTATATTTGTAAATAAATAAAAGTGACTGGGAAATAAAATGATTTATTGGAAATTAATTGGATATAAAAGTTCTTTAAAAATAAAAATAGTGATTTTTAATAGTATCGGAACATATGGAATTTTTTTAATATAAGTGAGCGCTTTTTAATAATATTTCCAAAGGGGAAATTCCTCTGTAAGTTGAATATTTAATAAAGAGGATTAAAAGGAAATTTCAAAAGGGGGTTTTGGTTATAAAAATTTATTCTTGAGAGCTTTGAAATTGATTTCCCTTTTTATATATTTGTTGGTTCGGAATTGGTATATTTGATGATTTTATAATGTAATTCAATATAACGAGGAGGTTGAAAATTAGTAGTACCAGGTAGCATGGAACGCTCGATAATATTTTTCGGTTATTCTATTGACTCATATTATAGAATAATTATTGATTTAATGACCATAATTTACTAGCTTCTAGTAAACAATCGAGTAATACCGAGTGGTATGGAACACTCAAGTAATTCTAGTTCGATCACTATTAGTGAGTTTATGCCACTTACATTCTGGAGATGGGTTGGGAATCATGAGATCGTCTAGAGGTGACCATTTAGATTATAGTAGTCGAGAGTTCTATTACTCTCCAAGGGCTACAAGCACGAGACATGTTGGGATCTACAAATTTATCTTCTTAGGACTAACTTGCCGAGTGATATTACTATTTACTCTTAGGGTTAGTAGTCGAGAAATTATTATGTTGTATGCTCATATTAGGGTGTATGAAGTTGAGAGTATTTATTATTACTCTAACTATGACTCATCTCACTGAGTGCATTTTGTTGCACCTCTAAGGACTAACTAATTGAGTACCATTATATACTCTTAGATGCTAGTTGTCGAGGATTTGTTATATTGAGATCACTCTCATCGGGACTCCTAGAGTCGAGAGTATTTTATTTGGCTCTTATTAGGACTCATCGAGTCGAGAGTATCGGTTATAACTCTCAGTAGGACTTATCGAATTGAAAGCAGTCGTTGTTACTCTCATCGAGACTCCTAGAGTCTAGATTACCAGTTATTACTCTCATTCAAACTTATGTAGTCGAGAGTATTTGTTAGGAACCTACATTGCAGGGTTCACGCCACTATAAACAGCACGTGAATTAGACCCACTAGATAGCTATTTATCCATCCCAGCGGCCCTAATTGTAGGGCCGCGCCTCAGATCTGTGATGTCACCTTGTTGAGTTTTTAGGTAAGGAGTTATTACTTTTATTAAAGCCATTGTCCTGACGTCACTTAAGGACCAACAGTCCATTAACAAGGGCAAGCAGTAGTCGTAGCTAATGCATAGTATAGTCTTGTAGCGTGTTTAAGACATGCGATGGATATAAGTGTCACTATTCCAAGATTAACTAAGGGACTGCAGGAAACATGATGTGGTCATTAGCGCTTTCTTGAGCAGTGTCGCAGTACGTCAGTCTCCCATCTGGATGACTTAGGTATATCCATTTTATATGAGACAATTGATACTATCATCTCGCTAAAAACGATGATCATATGACATTAGAGACTGGCTGTGTGTTTGTTTGTCATTTGAGTTAGCCTCAACATAGATGTGTGTCGTCTATTTATGAAATTGGCGACTTGCTATGAGCTTGTCTGTCACTCTCATAAGAGCTTATGGCTAAGAGATCTCCATTTGTATGATTTGTTATTTCTACCTTCTCGGACCGTTCAGTCGAGAGTTTCGCTTCCCTAAGGAATGTAGGTCAAGATAAATGATTTTATGCTTTAGAGTTTTGGATTGACTTTGATATTGATTGAGTTTGTATCCCTTGATATCTCTAAGGGCCTGACGGTCGGAAGTTTTCTCTTCCATTATGATGATAGGTGGAGATAATTATTTGGATATTGCTTTTGATATTTTGTATGAGTTGTGCTTTGATTAGGATTCGTATCTCTTGTTATCTCCAAGGACTAACAATCGGAAGTATTTACCGTCGAGATAGAAATTCTAGATATTGATTTCTTTATTTTGTATAGATTTTGTTCTATTTGTTTCCACATTTTGTTAATTGTCTTCTGTGACTTAAAGTCAGCAATTATTGCTTCCATTGGGGCTATAAGTTAAGATTTGATACTTTGATTATTTATTTGGGATTATGCCTTTCTTGATTTGTATTTTAGGGCTTGACATTTGAAAATCTACTCTTTCGGTAGGACTGCTAGTCAAGACAGATAACTTGGTTATTGACCTTGGATTCGGTTTGATTTGAGATTCGTTCCTTTATTGTGATTTTTATGGATATGTTGTGTGCTTATCCATAATATTTTGAGATTCCCATATTATCGATATTTATCACCCGATTTATAGATGTCGTGATTCATGTATGCTTATATGCAGCCATGAGTGATAATTGAGATGAGTGGCACTTTGATGTTATAATGAAAGTTACATTGTGTCGTATTTGTACTTTGCCTTTTATTACCATGCTTATTGTTTTGTGTTCACCTTAGATTTAGTTAAAGTCTGACCCATTTATTATTTATATAATACTTGGGTCAGTCCGAGACTTTTTAGGTATATGGACATTAGCCATTTTGGACGATTGGGCTTCAGAGGAGATATGAAATATATATATTATATCGTCTTTTAAGAGGTTGAGTATGTATATTTTTCTATGGGTGTCTCCTTGTATTTTTTTGATGGGATGGCCAAGAGTTGAGTAGTTTGAACGTGACTTGGTGTATATATGGTCATAGCGAGACACTGTTACAGTTGGTATTTTTTGTACGTATTATATTTTTTTGCCTTGATCTATGACTGTGTTCATTTATATGTGTTGTATATTGTTATGTTCTGGTAAGCCCTTGTGTTTATTGCTTTGTGCAGATACTGGTTACATGTACTGTTGATATATTTTGACGTGATATATGTACCGGTGTTAGCCTATGTGGTCGCTCCTAAAAACCTCATTCTCTGTATTACCAGACGGGATTACCTTGTAATTCTCTTTTGTAGTATGGATATATGGGTTGGGTGTTACATTTGTCTGCCCCTTGAGTCAAAGATATGATAGGTGTTTTGGTTACCTGAGTCAAATTTCAAAGGGTGTGCTTATTACCCGAGTCAAATTCTGGTAGGTGTTCTTGCCACAAAGTCAAGTGGTGTAAAGGGTGTTATTTCCACTTGATTTAAAGTCTGGACGTGATTAGTGAAACTCTGTACGAGGTACAGGACTTGACGTAGGATTAGGAACTCAAATCGGTATAAAATTATTGGTGTTTTGTTTACCTTTACTTTTACAGCATTTACTTACTATTATCCAATTGTTCTTTGATTGTATTATTACCTTTGTTTGAATCTTCTATAATAAAGTTTGAAATTTACAAGTATATTGACAAAAAGTATAAATACACTATTCACCCCCCTCTAGTGTAAAATAGCATGAAGATCCATCCAGTTGTAGTATAGATTAGGTTATCACACCTATCATCACCCCATCCACACAGTTGACCATGATACTAACCACATATAACTAAGGAGATGAATTCTCTTTTGAATAGTGCTTCACTTCCAATGATTCAATTAAGACTCAACTATAATCGGTCGGCGGTCGACATGTCACAATTTAACTATAATCAATGTTGAATATCCATAATGAAGTTCCATAGTACTCTCAAATCGAGAGAACTGTGTGACATCATTACGACAAGGTTTTCTGTTTGATCTAGTTATCATCAACCAATAGAAAACTCTTGGATGAGTCGTTCCACGGTATAAAATAACCATGAGTATGAAACCCTTAGTTCCCTCATCAACTATGAATAGTACATTATCCAACATTTGGAGAGCAATACGTACTTTACTCTCAAAAGATGAATTGATTTCCTTTCTCGAAACAATTTGATTGGGAATATTTGAAATAAAATATTGTTTTACATTGTGATAAAATACTCATGATTACAACTATTTGCAATTTTATCACATAACATTTCATTTAAGGATTTTCTAATTTATCTACTTTAAATTAATTACTTAATTGATTATATCATAGTATAACAAATTATATAATGGAAACCAAGCACCTTTATTACGAACAAGGTTGATTATAGAGTTAGATATATGTAACGAATTACTTAATTACCCCTATATCCTACCACTAACTCTCTCAATTTCTCACTTGCACTTGAAGTCAACTATGGAATATCAATCTCATTCATTCGATCAATTTTCTCAAAACTATTCACGCTAGTCCCTTGCTAAATAGATCTGCAATATTATTTTTATTATCCACTCTGTCGATCAACACCTCTCCATCGTTAATAAATTACCTTTATCATATGAAACTTTGGAGTAAATTTCTTGAATTCTTGTGAACCTAAGTTCAATCATGATCTGTATCGCTGCATTTTTACCATATAACAATGTTATGTGATTCTCAACATCTGAATCATCCCTAGCTCAATCATTAATTTGTATACAAATATACATTGCTAGCGTACTATTTAGTACTTGAACTAGCCACAGGTTTTGTTTGAGACATTTCTAACTTAAAGCTCCTTAACTAACGTTGAACATAAATTTAAGATTGACACACTATATTTGATATCGCTTATGAAGTTCAAATCTGAACACTCTTTCATTTGGAGTTCATTATTTTCATAAACAATTCTTTAGTATTGTTACACCTATATTTTCCAACTGTCATCAAAGGCAAATAGATGAAAGCATCGAGCCAAAAGAACTGCTTCCATAATAGGAGTCGGACTATGGAAAGGAAGCGGGAGCAACGTCCAAATAGTACTGCGCCAAAGTTTTAAAATGGTGACAAAACATATGGACCGTGCCTTTCCATTGAGTATAACTTCGACACTACAACACTACGTCGAAAATATGAGATTGCTACAAAGTATAGGGACTGATTTGCAATCCTGACACTTACTTCAATGGGCAGAACTATGGCACAACCTTCAAGTACCAAATACGAAGGTTATGCTACGGTTCCAAATAGCAAGCCTTAATAAGTTAGAACCGCGATACAATCTTTAAGTAACAACAAGATGTAGATATTATGTCACGACCCTAAAAGCAAACCAATGATATAGAACTATAGCACAATCCTTAAAGCGATTACACATAATAGGGATGTGCTGCAATCTTAAACTAACATTAAAGTAGTAGGCCTGCACCGTAATATTATATTAACATTGAAGCAATAAGGATGCGCCGCCATCCTAATTTGATATAAAAGTGACAGGACAGCGCCACAATCCCAAAAAAATACTACCCAAATCAAAGATTCAAAGGGGAAAATGTAACAACAAACCACCATTACACGAACAAAGCCACAATAAGAAGATGCCTCCAACATAGAAGGACTACATGGTTGTAAGCACTCCAGAACTTCGCTATCAAAAGTGGATCATTGGAAGTTGCGCCTTCATAATCACATAAGAGAACAATGTTGTATAGCATTTGAACTATGCTAACACCACCGAAGCCGTATGGCATTGCTCCATCCAAAACAACAACAAAGCACAATGACAAGAGTAATTAAAGTCAAACTGTACAACTAAGTAAACAAGACCACGTCCCCATTTGAAAGCCTAACCACTCCACCAGAACCCAACCTAAGATATTCTAGCAATATTCCAGACTATGGCTTCACCCCCATAGGAATAAAGCTTAATGAAGAAAGGCCAATGCTGCTCAATCCCCGTAGTCTCAAGCACATAAAAACCCATATCAAATGATGACTTATTCAAATTTGGATTTCCCACTTCAATTTCAAGATTCTCGCCAAGTTCAAAATCCATCAACCCAAATCAAAGTTTTCCACCGAAGACTATATTAGCAATCTGTGTACATCAAATAAGCAAGATTGATGATCAACGCGTAGCATAATCCAAAGGTAGAAATCAGTAGAGTGGAAGATGGACATTAGTGGTCCGTGTAAATCTATGTGTATTATAAACGAATATGCCATTTTAGAAGAATGAGAATGATTTTGTATTTAGCTCATTTTGGACATCGAAATCGAAAATTATACTCTGCCATTTTTGCTTATACTAAGAATTAATGAAAAAGATATGGACATTTTGCCCATGGACGTAGGATTCGTTAACATCTAAACCATGTAAATTCTCTACATTCTTTATTGCTTTCGGTACATTGCTTTACTATTTTTGTCTTCAGTACTTGAACTGAAATGGATTGCTTTAACGAATTAATGGAGACATCCATAGAATTTCAAATATTTTCCCTTATACGTATGTAAGCATTAAAGCAACATAACTACCTCCTTAAATACAATTTTAATACAAACCTAATTTTGCCGATTAATAATCACGAAATCATCCAGCATCGTGATTACTTTAAAAAATATTTAAGTGGTTCCGAGATGAAAAATCTCGCTAACATGTTTGGCGCTATAAGGAGGACCAACTTTCATCCTCGGCAAATTTTATACGTATTTTCTTTAAACACCACTATAACACCTTGAATTCTACCGATTCCAACACTCCTCTTAATTAAAAACAAATTCATCTGACCTCAAAAACATTAAAAAGGCTACTCCCCACCTCTATGACCAAACCGAGGCATAAGTTTATGCAGAACCCACCCCGGATCTTGTCCAAGTTGCTCTACAAGCCTTTACAAACCAACTAAACCAATGCATGGATGGACTAGAGAGATCCATGGCCCAATGTCCTACTCTTAAACCAATCTCCCCTTAACCTTCCATGGATCACTGCCTTCATTCATCGACTGCACCGACTATGCAACGTGTGACTGAGAATGACAACCTCATAAATGAGAGGTGATGTTGGTCTAAAACAAATAGATACCACGCTCAAAGGCAAAATTCCAATAAATATCCATATTAGATCAAAGCCTATGAACATCCCTATTATTGTAAAAAATAAAGCACGAACTGTAGTCAAAGATGATGATGATGTTACTTCACTCTATAAAAATGGCTCATCCCATAAAAACCCCAAGGTGGGTGAGATCCATCATTTGGAAGCTCGCATAGAGCAGTTGACGAGACTTTGCTGACGAAAGAACAAAGAGGAAGTATGGGGAGATGGTTCTTTCCCATTTAGTGAAACCATCATAGAGGTAGACCTCCCTGTGGACATCAAAGCCCGTTCGGTAAATTAGACTGAACGACTAACCCGGACGAACATATTTGCACTTTTGAGTACTACATGAACATTCTAAAGGTGGAGAGGATGGCTAGGTGCAAGCTCTTTCCAGTATACCTAGCTGGGGCAGCTTCTCTAGATGGTTCAGGAGGTATAGACCAGGGGAGATCTGTTCTTGGCCAAAGTTGGCTGCATGTTTCTTACGACGGTTCAACTTGGGGAGGGAGACTTCCCCAGACGTGAATACTATGTCCTACGTGAAGCATAGCAAAAATGAAAGCTTACATAACTTCATAAAATGCTTCAAATTCGAGGCACTTCAGATTGGGGTGACTTGTGAAAAAGCACTACTGATGACAACATAAGCTGGAATAAGAAGGAACGCTATTATGTGGGATAAGAACATAAGAACAGCAGGAAGTCGTGCAACAACATGAAGGCTTTCTACAAAAGATCCAACGGCCATGTATGAATGGAGGAAGCCGGGGCCACATAATTACCTTCATTTGAGGGAACTTCTGCTCCTTAAAATGAGAAAAGGAGGGGCAGAAGGTTACAATCCACTTGTGAAGCGATAGAGAGTTTAACTTCGCAGCTAACACCCCCTTACCCATACACCTAGTCAAATATATGAAATGACCATAACTGAACCATCCTAGAACATCCTAAACATAGGGAAGAAGTCGAAGAAGGAGAAGGGGAGCATATTGTCGCTTCCATAAGGCCAACGACTGCCATTCTGATAACTGCTGACACCCGAAGAACGAAATTGAGAGCCTGATTCGAAAGTGTTACTTAGGAAGCTATTAAAAAAAGCAACCGGGAGAGAACTAGAAATATCCCTCCAAACCTAAATGAATGTCTAGTAGGAAATCCCTCCAATCTCATAGCATCGATCCACGAAGGACCACACTTCGCTGAAAAAACAAGAAAGCATAGATGCGTATGTACAAGAGGCTAGACTAGAGCAAAGAGCCATATTCCATGTAAAGCAGAGGCCTACTCAAGACATAATCTTCATGACTTCTAACGTTGTTGGAGTGGTTTTTCCACATCAAGCCCACTGATAGTTACAGTGTGGATCTTAAAATGCACCACGAAGAAAATCTTCATGAAATCGGGAAGCTCTATCAATGTCATTTTCAAATTTGCATTCGACAATATGAAGCTTCCAATGAAAATACTGTAGCCAAGCTCTGAACCAATTTACATCTTTAATAATAGTTTAATCGCTCCTATCGGGCCAGCATGCCTACCTGTCACCGTTGGAACTGCCCCTTTTAACAAATCATTCTATGCAAGCTTCCTAATTATTGATCAACCATTTTAGTACAATGCATTTTTCGGAAAGCCTACACTAATTGGCATGGGGTAGTAATTTCCCAAAAAGATTTTCTTATGAAGTTCCATGCCTCTATTGGAATATGATCAATTCGGGAGAACAACTATTAACCAGGGAAACATATAATGTAAATCTCAATTCTAGCAATAAAATTGTTCAAAACTAGGCTATTATCTCTTCGAGTAATTATGTTGACAGTAATGAAAAAGAAGTCAAGACAGTTCCAAGAATTGCATCGATACAAAGCACCAAGACTGATGTTGAAACATGTCATTCTATGACCACAACATCAGTAAGGAAAAAAGAGAGGAAGTATATGCACATGATTGACACTGATAAGTACAACTCAGTCTATGTGTAGCATTTTTTCGAATAAGATCAGAGACTGGAATTCTCTGCTACTTCCCAATCCAAAGAAAAGGAAGAAAGTGAAATAATCCAAGATTAGAGGAAATATGGAGAGAGCTGAAGCCATTGGATGATCTCAAAGACATACAGAGATCCCAGAGATCCTTAAAAGGCTCTCAAGATAGGAAAAAACCTCAGCACAGAAGCCAAAATAGAATCGGAAAACTTCCTTGAGAGATCGGTAGATGTTTTAGGTTGGGTACACTCAGACATGGTAGCGATAGAAAACTATCATCTGCCGTGCACTTAACATCGATCCCAATGCTCATCCGGTTAGGTAGAAGAGCAGAACTCCAAATCAGGTAATGTATAATGCTTTGCATGAAGGAGTTATTGAAAGCAATGGATTCATAGGAAAGCATATTACCCTAATTGGAACGCTAATCCTATTCTCGTGAAGAAGTCCAATGAGAAATAGAGAACTTATATATACTTGTGACGACCCGCCCTTCTACTACCAGAAAGACGTATCATCATTAAGAAAGAAAGCGATAGAGAATAGAAAAGTAAGAGAAAGAAAGAACAGCAACATCAGAAATCTCACAGCGGAACGGAATAAAATATAATATATCACACAAATATTACATAGTTTTTACATATATCAGAGTTATACAATATCAATACATATGACTGTTATACATACATCTATCACTGTATACATCAGAGGTACAGTACACATCAACTAACACAGCGGAACTAGATAGATAGCTATATATGTCTGGAAACTCCTGCTCCAAGCTCCTCCAGAAATCAATAGTCCGAAACCTATCACTTGGCTACTCATAAAAATTTGAGTACCCAAGAGTTTATGTAAAACAAAATATAAACTCCGGGTCAAACAAGGGTCTGGTATGAGTAAACGGTTTAAATTGTTTAACTTTGAAAAACATTTGAAAATAAAAGTATCACGTAAGACTCCCCACAAATAAATACGGGTAAGTTTTTACCTTACGCTAACCAAAACATTTCATAGGAAATACAGTGATATTATAATAGTGTCTAGGGTTTTCAAGTAAATAGAAAATAGCCGAAATTGTTACATGATTAAATTCCAGCTACTAGCCATAAAAGTGGGTAATACAAATCAAAACCGTAGGGTCTCATAGGGAAAATGGATTTCCAACAATGGCAGGGCTACTAGGGTACCGCCCGTCACAGTACGGGGCCTAGATTACCGTACCGACGATCACTCCCGACCCCCTGCAACACAAGGCCGGAACCATTCCTTACTGAACAGTCCCGAACAAGATAAACCCCGCAGTTGGCGCGACCAACCACTCACTAAGCCGAAATAAAAAAAGGACATCTAGACATGGGAAATTTCTTGTCCTGCTTGGGCATGACCCACCTAACCTTGCTGCATCTCCCTTGTTTTAGCCATTCCCGGTTGGTGAGGATTGAGGCTGCGATTACCTTTAAAGAACATAACACTTAGAATGCTCATCGTCCGCCTGACTATGTGCTGAAAACATTCAATCCATACAAGTTCGTTCCGGGTTCGAACGAAACCGAAGGCATTATCTCGTTACACTCGTTTTGGAATCACCCTCAGAGTTAACGACGATAACCCTTGCATTCTGAAAACACCATCTCGATTTTCATTTCAGGATTCACGACCTAACGTTTAAATTGGATCGATGTGGTTTTCGGAGAATCAAATTTGATTCTTTCGATCCCGGTCTCATCGAATCCAAACGCCATTTTAAGGGCCAAGTTGTCTAATTAACTTAACAGCTTAAATAATTTAAATTCAACGATTGAATTAACATAGCATTTATCACAGATAAAACATATACAAGCATCATAGATATATCACAGCATATCAGAGAGCATCACAGAATATCATCAATTTAACATCACAACCAGACATTTTACATACACAACAATCCATAAGAAATCATTTTAAATTCTCATTGAAATTAATTTGATTTAAAATCAATTACTTGAGAATATATCACTTAATCATGTTTGCCTGACCGTTGGTTATCAGTTAATTACTTATTTCCTTTTAAATTATTTAATTTAATGAATCTCAACCTAACCAAATTATTAAGTCTTATTTATTTAATTACTTAATTAAATATTCCTTATACATTAATTAATAACCTTAATCGTTAATTAGAGAAACTTAATTCCTTATTTGTTAACGGCTAATTAGTTAATTAATCATTTATGAATTCTAGCTTAAATTACTTAATTAATTAACTATTACCATCCATTAATTTACTTAAGTGGTTAATTTCCATTTCATAAATTACATAATCTATGAACGAATCTCTAATTATATTTATTCTGAATTTCTTTCTAAAATAATTAATTTATATTAATTATTCGACTTAAAGTAACACCTAAAACTCTACTTTAAATTTGGAACTAACTGATTATTAACTATGACCTCAGACAATAACTATTTTTATGTTAACTTAAATTAAACACTTAATCAAAACATTAGTTAAGAGTTTCAATGTTTGTTATTCACTAACTAGGCAATAGAACTTGTATAAAGTTTACTTAAATTGTCAAAAGTTTATAAAATTTAAAATGTTGAGATTCTGATATAGCTTAAAATTTCTTTACCTCATTTTTTTTTCAAATACTGCAGACTGACTAACCCCAAGGCTACCATGGTAAACCCTAGCATAACTCCGGGTTCACGCAAACATTCCCCGAGTTTTTTCCCCCTGAAGCTCCTTCTTCTTCTCTTTACTGATTCTTTTATTTATTTACAGTAAGTTAAGCTTTAAACTAAAAATAAAGCACATCCATAGCTCACACGAGTACAACACCCAACGCCCCCAAAGCAGACATCAAGTGGACCCGAGACAACTCCTTCTTCACTCGAGAAAGTCTCGAGTTTCCTCCCGTGCTTCCCGCTTCTCTCACTCTCACTCCATCTTCTTTCCTCTCTTTTTGTTTTCTGTAACTTTTCTTATTCTCATTATCTTTAGATTTAAACAAACTGCTGCAGCCACACACTCAACAGCCTGAAGACAAAACCCGAAGCAGAACTCCAATTTACCCGAGTACGAGCAAGCGACTATTCACAGACCAACGAACACCGCTTCGCCACCGTGCACGTGCACGGTGGTTCGCCTCGCCTCCTGCGTTTTGCGCTACCACCAGCAAACCCCAAATCACCCACATATCTAACAGCAAATCCCTATTTCCTTGAATTGGCCGAAGAGCAAAATCCCACCCGAAGCTCGAACAATCATACGAACGCACCGAAAAAAAACATTCGACCCATCAACGACGATCACTGGAAGCATTGGGTCTCCGGCTATAGCTCAACCACACACTCCTCTACCTTCACCCAAAATTCCATGATACTCGATCCATCCAAGTTGTCGAAATCACGATTTAAACAGTGCACAGTAAAACGCAACTTAAACCCTATATTTACTTCAAACCCAAACTCCTTGCATTCAAAAATTATGTTGACATTTTTCTGGAATAAATTGGATTACAAGCTTGCTTCATATCGATTTACAGAAATTAAAATCAACTTAATCATCCAAATTTGACGAAAATCCATTTTAGTTTCATTTGACAACTGCTCTTCATACTCTTGCTTAAAAATCATAATTTTTATGTTAAAAAACATAACTATGTGTATGAAATCTAAATATGCTATTGAATCTATAAACTTAAACATTCGAATTTTGATTCTTTTAATTAGTTTACCTGTAACCTGAAAATAACAGTGTTTATATCTTACAGTTATACTCATATACATCCCAAGCTTTTGTTTAAGCTAAACAATTCTGAATTACTTCCATCTCTAGGTTCAAAATCAATTGAAATGGATAAGTATTAATATCCTTTACTCCTTTTTCTCAGAAGCTTGAAATAAAACAGGAACAGAAAACTCCCAGTGCATAAGATAATACAGGTTTATTTATTTTCAATATATATTAGCAACACAAATATCAGAAGCTAATTATCATACTTAAAATTTAAGAAAAGTATGTTTACTCACCTATACATTTCTGAACCAAGAATAAGTTGAAGTTGATCATCTGGAACATGAATTGTTTGAATCTGCAGTTGAAACTGCTTACGTTCATCCCTGCTGTTGTTTGGAGTTTACCCCTTTTCTTATTTCCAGTTTTCTTAGGCTTTTTTGTTTTTTTTGTTATGTGTTGTTGAACGAACTAAAACTAAAAAGCAACTGTATATATATAAGATAACAGTAGTATAGGGAGGCAATATCTGGACATGTTGCACCCTGTCTTGTTTTATTTTACCAAATTTTGCTAAATATTTTGAAGTGACAAATACAAGGCTGAGTTGATATTAAGTACATACTTTGTTTTCTAATATGTTTACACAATTATTAATTGTTTTACTGTGTAAAGATACTACCTGCAATCATGTACATATGCAGGTAAACATATGGCTTGTGTATGAAGCTATTGAATAAAGATCTTTGTTTTGTTATTAAAAATCTTTTTGCATATGCATAAGGACATCCTGTAGTTCATTTGTAAATTATGATTCCTTTGCACACATTATTACACAGCAACACTAAATCATTATAAATAAAGATATTTGTGAGTAAATATTTGTTTTAGTTATTATGTTGTTTTCTAGCTTAGTTTACATAATATAATTAGGGTCGGTTGCTTAAAGATATTGTATGTATGATATGTACTTTAGCAGGTAGGCTTAGGCTTGTATAGGAAGACATTTTGTTGTGTATAAAGATTTTGTTGTATGAAAAGTACATTTGTAGATAGATATTTAGTTTTTGAGTGTGAAGTTTTGTTTATGAAAATATTTATTGTTTATGCATAAACACTTGTCTTATTTTATGTTATAAATTGTTTTCATTTCATTTTATACTTTGAGTTTGAATTACATGTGAAGATATAAAAGAACAAATTTTATTATTTGCTTGCTTACTTATTTATATTTGTATTTTATATTTTGATTATCAATGTTTACATTATATTCTTAAGTTTTACTTATATTTAATACTTATTTTTATATTTATCTCCAATTATAATTTATTCAAATTATATACATAAGTTTGACTCATATTTTACATTTATATTTTACATCACTAGAATTTGATTTTAAATTTCAAACATTATTATTCATATGTATATGTTTATCAAATGTTAGCAAATGTAAAACCTTTTAATTTAAATATATAAGATAAATTTTATTATAAATATTATTGAGATGCTTATTTCAAATTTCCGAATTAATCTTCTTTTTAAAATACAGTTTATATAAATAAATAACAATAAATCCCAAAATCACATTCATTTAAATATGAACAATTCACATTTTATATTTAATTAGATTAAACATTTATTAAAATAACCGGGGTCGAAATCCAGGGTCGTTACATTCCTCCCCTCTAAAAAGAATTTCGTCCCCGAAATTTAAAACAAAGATAATTTTAAAAGCTGTTATGCCAATCATTCAAACATAAATATCATTTATGTATTAACAACCAACCAAAAAGTCCATTATAACTAACAACACTAGTTACCGAACACAAATCCGGATAAGCTTTCCTAAAATTATCGAGAGTTGTTTTTCTCGATGATCAACAATCCAAACTGGATTCCTGACCTCGGTTAAATTTGATTCAATTTCCAAATTCCTGAATTACTGGTTTAACACTAATGACGAATCATGAACAAATTTCTAAGATAGGATATACGGAATACACAATGAATTCCAGACACCTGTTCTAGCAATTCAATACTGAAATCTACAGTATTAACTCTTCCAAATTTTATTGACATGTTTACAGAATTTCAAAATCTATTCAATCAAGCCCGTACGATGTACATATATCATTCGTACGCAATATCAAATCCGATCGCTCGCTTGATCACACAATTTCACTTCCGAACTAGTGTCGTCCACCCGACTTCCTAGTGTGGACTCAGAACTGGTTTTCTTGATCAGAACTGTCATTCTCCTTGCATAGTCACAACTATGATAGAGAATTTCCAAAATCAATCAAAATCCATATCCATGGTTCGTCGTCGAAAATCGAGTGAAAAATCCTAACTCGGATCGATATAACTATCTCAAAATTCTATGCTCGAATCTGGATCAAATTGTTATGCGAATAAAATAATACACGTACATCCTACGTATTCATATCCATTGATTATCAACCATATCAATTTCTTTTATTCACATTATTTTGATTTCTATTCACTTGGAATAAATTTCTCATATCAAATTTACTTAAGAATTTCACTCTTCATTTCTTAAGTTTAATATAAGCATAATATATACTCCTATATTATTACTCTACCATTTAGCTTTAATATCTTCTTATTTCAATTCTGAATTTCCAATTCCATATGAATTCAATTTTTCTTAACTCTGAATATTGAACTTTTATTGACTATCTCCATTTATAACTGATTCCTATTATTATTTTTAAATTAGTTTCATTCATTAGTTTACTTTAAATTTTCAATTTTAAATTGTTTTGTTGCTAAATTTTTTTAATATAGTTTTCAAATTCTGAAATTTTTTGTCAGAGTCTCCATTTGTTTAGCATTACATATTTCCATAAGCACATATGTAAGGTCTTCAACACTTATTACAAGTATTTCCAACCAATTTCCAAATCATTCCCTTTAGTTTAAGTGATTTACAACTTACTTGCTTAAGCAAAACAAACTCATGTTCAAAATCATCCTATTTGGCTTCCAATAATTCATAAAATTTTATCTAATCTCTTTTACTTCAAACAACCCATTTTCTTATGCAATTCAACAATATTATCGTGGATAAACAATCACTTAAGCTTTATAACAAATCTTAAATTGATTCCAATTCAATTTACACTTGACTCCACCACATTTAATTCATTCACAATCTTTTCATTACATTTTCTTTCATTTCAATCAGGTTTGATTCCAAACCATTTTATTAAATTCGACAACCAATGCTTTAAATGACCATCTCACAATTTACTTAGGTCATTTATTTTCTTCAAACTGTTCCACCCAATGACTTAAGTTTACTCTATTTCACCAATTTCCATTTATATCTTTGATTTGATTTTTCTTTTAATCAAATCCCAATTATTTACTGATTAGTTTATTATTTTATCCATTCTTAAATTTACATGAACAAATTATTATTGAGTTTATAATAAAGTCATTCAATTTATGCTTGAATTAGATTTGTTTACAACTCACACCAATTTTAACTCAATTCATTACTTACTTATTCAATATTTCCTGTAACTCAATTGAATTTATTTAAATTCAGTTTTATTCCAACTCAATTTCAGTTAAATTTATCTACTTACCATCCTTTTAAATTTTATTTCTCACCATATGAGTTTAAAGCTTTTTTGTTTACTTAAAAGTTTATATCACTCATTTGGGTCATTTCATCTTATAATCACAATTCAGATTATATATATATATATATAGCACTTACTGTCTTAAGGTATAAATTTCCACCTCACAATTACAATCATTTTACAGTCAAATTTTATATCCAATTAAGTTCATTCTGAACTTAAATTCCATTTAACTTATCTCAGGTTAAACTCAAGTACATTTTTCCTATTTTCATTTACTGAAGTTAAATTGAAATTCCGGGATTAAAATTCCCGATTTCTTCTTATTAATATCAACTTTACCTTATAAGCTCAATAGTTGATTTATTCAAACCTTTCACATTATTAAATAGAATTCTTAGAATTCAATTGCCCGGTTTTCATTTCCAAACCATTTTAAAAGGATAACTACACTTACCCACTGGGTATATCAAATCAAATTTCCAAATCCCAAACACTTGTTTTCACCAAAACAAATTTTCTCCTTTTGAAAATTTCTAAAACAACTTATATACCCAACAAGCCCAAACAATATCATGACTAACTATCCTGGCAGCAATCCATCACTTTAGAAACTCGAAAATGAATACTGATGATGTGGCCATCATCATCAGGATTATTTTCCAGCGACTGAAGTGAGCTCAGTGCTTCCTTACTTCCATAATTTCCTCTCAAAACAATTTCCATTCAACAATATTTTCCAAAACAATACTTCATTATTACCTTCAAATCTTTGGGAAAAAAAACATTTCAAACATTCCCAAGATTTTTAAATTCCCCAAATCCTTTTGTTTAAATTCATTTAAACACCTTCAAATTTCCGGGACTTCAATTCTGTTTTAATTAAATTTTTGTTTTATTCCTTTTTATTTAAGTCATGCTTAGATAATTTTATTTGGTTATAAACCACTCGAATTTTAAATTTTTATTCAATTATAGTATTAACAACCAATCATTCAATTATATAGGATAATTTCATAAAATTCTTTTCTCTTATATCAAAATATAAATTTGGGTAAAATTATTTCATTTACCCTACCTTTAAAAACAATACTGTGTCGGTCTATCTTGTTTAAGAGTTTAGAAACCTCTATCGATGAAATGGCGTCCCACATACCGACCAGAATCCAAAAACACTCAAAAGATAAATCAACACAATATAAAACCAATTTTATATTCACTAACAAATACGCGTTCATATCTATTAATACACTTAAACTCATTTTAGAGTTTTACAAACTCTATTCTACGAGTAATTCCTACCAGAGCCAAGGTTATCACCAACCTATGCTCTGATACCAACTGTGACGACCCGCCCATCTACTACCAGAAAGACGTATCATCATTAAGAAAGAAAGGGATAGAGAATAGAAAAGTAAGAGAAAGAAAGAACAGCAACATCAGAAATCTCACAGCGGAACGGAATAAAATATAATATATCACATAAATATTACATAGTTTTTACATATATCAGAGTTATACAATATCAATACATATGACCGTCATACATACATCTATCAATGTATACATCAGAGGTACAATACACATCAACTAACACAGCGGAACTAGATAGATAGCTACATACGTCTGGAAACTCCTGCTCCAAGCTCCTTCAGAAATCAATAGTCCGAAACCTATCACTTGGCTACTCATAAAAATTTGAGTACCCAAGAGTTTATGTAAAACAAAATATAAACTCCGGGTCAGACATGGGTCTGGTATGAGTAAACGGTTTAAATTGTTTAACTTTGAAAAACATTTGAAAATAAAAGGATCACGTAAGACTCCCCACAAATAAATACGGGTAAGTTTTTACCTTACGCTGACCAAAACATTTCATAGGAAATACAGTGATATTATAATAGTGTCTAGGGTTTTCAAGTAAATAGAAAATAACCGAAATTGTTACATGATTAAATTCCAGCTACTAGCCACAAAAGTGGGTAATACAAATCAAAACCGTAGGGTTTCGTAGGGAAAATGGATTTCTAACAATGGCAGGGCTACTAGGGTACCGCCCGTCACAGTACGAGGCCTAGAATACTATACCGAGGATCACTCCTGACCCCCTGCAACACAAGGCCGGAACCATTCCTTACTGAACAGTCCCGAACAAGATAAACCCCGCAGTTGGCGCGACCAACCGCTCACTAAGCCGAAATAAAAAAAAAGGACATCTAGACAGGGGAAATATCTTGTCCTGCTTAGGCATGACCCACCTAACCTTGCTGCATCTCCCCTGTTTTAGCCATTCCCGGTTGATGAGGATTGAGGCTGCGATTACCTTTAAAGAACATAACACTTAGAATGGTCATCGTCCGCCTGACGATGTGCTGAAAGCATTCAATCCATATAAGTTCGTTCCGGGTTCGAACGAAACCGAAGGCATTATCTCGTTACACTCGTTATGGAATCACCCTCAGAGTTAACGACGATAACCCTTGCATTCTGAAAACACCATCTCGATTTTCATTTTAGGATTCACGACCTAACGTTTAAATTGGATCAATGTGGTTTTCGGAGAATCAAATTTGATTCTTCCGATCCCGGTCTCATCGAATCCAAATGTCATTTTAGGGGCCAAGTTGTCTAATTAACTTAACAGTTTAAATCATTTGAATTCAACAATTGAATTAACATAGCATTTATCACAGATAAAACATATACAAGCATCATAGATATATCACAGCATATCAGAGAGCATCACAGAATATCATCAATTTAACATCACAACCAGACATTTTACATACACAACAATCCATAAGAAATCATTTTAAATTCTCATTGAAATTAATTTGATTTAAATCAATTACTTGAGAATATATCACTTAATCATGTTTGCCTGACCGTTGGTTATCAGTTAATTACTTATTTCCTTTCAAATTGTTTAATTTAATGATTCTCCACCTAACCAAATTATCAAGTCTTATTTATTTAATTACTTAATTAAATATTCCTTATACATTAATTAATAACCTTAATCGTTAATTAGAGAAACTTAATTCCTTATTTGTTAACTGCTAATTAGTTAATTAATCATTTATGAATTCTAGCTTAAATTACTTAATTAATTAACTATTACCATCCATTAATTTACTTAAGTAGTTAATTTCCATTTCATAAATTGCAAAATCTATGAAGGAATCTCTAATTATATTCCTTCTGAATTTCTTTCTAAAATAATTAATTTATATTAATTGTTCGACTTAAAGTAACACCTAAAACTCTACTTTAAATTTGGAACTAACTGATTATTAACTAAAACCTCAGACAATAACTAATTTTATGTTAACTTAAATTAAACACTTAATCAAAACATTAGTTAAGAGTTTCAATGTTTGTTATTCACTAACTAGGCAATAGAACTTGTATAAAGTTTACTTAAATTGTCAAACGCTTATAAAATTTAAAATGTTGAGATTCTGATATAACATTTTTTTTTCAAATACTACAAACCGATTAACCCCAAGGCTACCTTGGTAAACCCTAGCATAACTCCGGGTTCACGCAAACATTCCCCGAGTTTTTTTCCCCTGAAGCTCCTTCTTCTTCTCTTTACTGATTCTTTTATTTATTTACAGTAAGTTAAGCTTTAAACTAAAAATAAAGCACATCCATAACTCACACGAGTACAGCACCCAACGAACCCGAAGCAAACATCAAGTGGACCCGAGACAGCTCCTCCTTCACTCGAGAAAGTCTCGAGTTTCCTCCCGTGCTCCCCGCTTCTCTCACTCTCACTCCATCTTCTTTCCTCTCCTTTTGTTTTCTGTAACTTTTCTTATTCTCATTATCTTTAAATTTATACAAACTGTTGTAGCCACACACTCAACGGCCTGAAGACAAAACCCGAAGCAGCACTCCAATTTACCCGAGTACGAGCAAGCGACTATTCATAGACCAACGAACACCGCTTCGCCACCGTGCACGTGCACGGTGGTTCGCCTCACCTCCTTCGACTTGCGCTACCACCAGCAAACCCCAAATCACCCACATATCCAACAGGAAACCCCCATTTCCTCGAATTGGCCGAAGAGCAAAATCCCACCTGAAGCTCGAACAATCATACGAACGCACTGGAAAAAAACGTTCGACCCATCAACGACGATCACTGGAAGCATTAGGTCTCCGGCTATAGCTCAACCACACACTCCTCTACCTTCACCCAAAATTTCATGATACTCGATCCATCCAAGTTGCCGAAATCACGATTTAAACAGTGAACAGTAAAACGCAACTTAAACCCTATATTTACTTCATACCCAAAATCCTTGCATTCGAAAATTATGTTGACATTTTTCTGGAATCAATTGGATTACAAGTTGCTTCATATCGATTTACAGAAATTAAAATCAACTCAATCATCCAAATTTGACGAAAATCCATTTTATTTTCATTTTACAACTGCTCTTCATACTCTTGCTTAAAAATCATAATTTTTATGTTAAAAATCATAATTATGTGTATGAAATCTAAATATGCTATTGAATCTATAAACTTAAACATTCGAATTTTGATTCTTTTAATTTGTTTACCTGTAACCTGAAAATAACAGTGTTTATATCTTACTATTGTACTCATATACATCCCAAGCTTTTGTTTAAGCTAAACAATTCTGAATTACTTCCACCTCTAGGTTCAAAATCAATTGAAATGGATAAGTATTAATATCCTTTACTCCTTTTGCTCAGAAGCTTGAAACAAAACAGGAACAGAAAACTCCCAGTGCATAAGATAATACAGGTTTATTTATTTTCAATATATATTAGCAACACAAATATCAGAAGCTAATTATCATACTTAAAATTTAAGAAAAGTATGTTTACTCACCTATACATTTCTGAACCAAGAATAAGTTGAAGTTGATCATCTGGAACATGAATTGTTTGAATCTGCAGTTGAAACTGCATATGTTCATCCCTGCTGTTGTTTGGAGTTTACCCCTTTTCTTATTTCCAGTTTTCTCAGGTTTTTTTGTTTTTTTTGTTATGTGTTGTTGAACGAACTAAAACTAAAAAGCAACTGTATATATATAAGATAACAGTAGCATAGGGAGGCAATATCTGGACATGTTGTACCTTGTCTTGTTTTATTTTACCAGATTTTGCTAAATATTTTGAAGTGACAAATATAAGGCTGAGTTGATATTAAGTACATACTTTGTTTTCTAATATGTTTACACAATTATTAATTGTTTTGCTGTGTAAAGATACTACCTGCAATCATGTACATATGCAGGTAAACATATGGCTTGTGTATGAAGCTATTGAATAAAGATCTTTGTTTTGTTATTAAAAATCTTTTTGCATATGCATAAGGACATCCTGTAGTTCATTTGTAAATTATGATTCCTTTGCACACGTTATTACACAGCAACACTAAATCAATATAAATGAAGATATTTGTGAGTAAATATTTGTTTTAGTTATTATGTTGTTTTCTAGCTTAGTTTACATAATATAGTTATGGTCGGTTGCTTAAAGATATTGTATGTATGATATGCACTTTAGCAGGTAGGCTTAGGCTTGTATAGGAAGACATTTTGTTGTGTGAAAAGTACATTTGCAGATAGATATTTAGTTTTTGAGTGTGAAGTTTTGTTTATGAAAATATTTATTGTTTATGTATAAACACTTGTCTTATTTTATGTTATAAATTGTTTTCATTTCATTTTATACTTTGAGTTTGAATTACATGTGAAGATATAAAAGAACAAATTTTATTATTTGCTTGCTTACTTATTTATATTTGTATTTTATATTTTGATTATCAATATTTACATTATATTCTTAAGTTTTACTTATATTTAATACTTATTTTTATATTTATCTCCAATTATAATTTATTCAAATTATATACATAAGTTTGACTCATATTTTACATTTATATTTTATATCACTAGAATTTGATTTTAAATTTCAAACATTATTATTCATATGTATATGTTTATCAAATGTTAGCAAATGTAAAACCTTTTAATTTAAATATATAAGATAAATTTTATTATAAATATTATTGAGATGCTTATTTCAAATTTCCAAATCAATCTTCTTTTTAAAATACAGTTTATATAAATAAATAACAATAAATCCCCAAATCACATTCATTTAAATATGAACAATTCACATTTTATATTTAATTAGATTAAACATTTATTAAAATAACCGGGGTCGAAATCCAGGGTCGTTACAATACAACACCAACCTCAACAAGGGCTGCCAAAGGATAACTTTCCTCTATTGAGAATTGATCAATGCAACTAATGTAAACGAACTACTCTTGTTCATGGATGAATACTCGGGTTACAATCAAATAGCTATGTTTAAGCCAGATCAGATGCATACCAATTTTATGATAGATAAAGGTGTATACTGCTACAAGGTCATGCCATTCAAACTCAATACGCTGGAGTAACCTATCAAAGGAGACTTAATATGATGGTCTCAGATAGATTTTGGTAAAAACATCAAAGTATATATGGATGAGGTGCTTGTCAAGTCAAAAACAGCATCGAGTCATGTGCAAGAGTTTGAGGAGACTTTTGGAGTCCTGAGGTAATATAACATGAAGTTAATTCCCTTAAAGTGTGCTTTTTCCATTCAGTTAAATTTTTTTTAAGGTATATGATAAGCATCTGTGGTATTGAAGCAAATCCAAAGTAGATTGATGTATAAGGAAGATGGAGTCCTAGAAAAGCCGAAAGATATCATGAGCCTAAATGGTTGAGTAGCCAATATAAGCAGATTCATTTCCAAAGGAACTGGCAAATATATACCGTTCTTTGACCAAGTGAAAAAGTATGGAATTTTAAATGAACCTAGGAATACAAAATTGCGTTACAGAATTTGAAGGACCATCTGATCAGTACTTCTATCCTATCAAAACTGGTAACATGTGAGGACTTATATGTGTATTTAGCTATAATTGATAAATCTGTTAGTACTGCATTGGTTCGAGAAGATGAAGGGACCCAAAGGCCTATCTACTTCGCAAGCAAGCAGTGATCTGAGGTACATATTGACTACTTGGTCATTGAAAAGCGAGCATACAATCTGCTTCTCACATCAAGGAAACCGCAACCCTACTTTCAAGCACATCCCATTAAAATCCACATAGACAAACTGTTAAAGCAAATACTGCAAAAGTTAGAGACATCGGGTCGTTTGCTAAAATGGGCAATGGAACTTAGTCAATATGATATCTCATATTGCCTAAGAAAAGCAATCAAAAGGCAAGCACTAGCAGATTTCATTGTGGGTTGAATGCTACCCACTAAATCACAATCCGAGGAAGAGACGCCTACTACACAGTTCTGGTAATATTCATGGAAGGGGCGTCAAGTGAGCTAGGGGCAGGGATTAGATATGTACTCATCTGTCCAGATGAGCAGAAACTACATGGGGCGGTGTAGCTCGGATTCAAAGCTACCAATAATGTGGTAGAATATGAGGCTCTCCTCTTAGGCTTAAGGATAACTCCGATAATAAAAGTATATTAAAATTCATAGTGATTCTTAATTAGTCGTAAATCAAGTATAGGGGAATTGCCAAATGAAAGAGACAACTTCGGATAAATACATAGAACTATCCAAAAAGTTTGCTAGATCAATTATCAATTTGATATAGAGACGATCCTATGTGAGAGTAATTTTTCTTCGGACTTATTAGCTAAATTTTATAGTACTAAAGTAACATAAGAAATAAAAACTGTCCCTATGTGGCATCAAGCTGAACCAAGCATCACCGAGACCAACCAAATACTTGTCCTGACTAAGAGTATGACAAGTTACGGTCAGAGAAATTCAAAATCAAGAAACAACTGAAAATCAAGAGCAGTCTCCAATTGCGCCTATCCCTCAACTGACAGAGGAATGGATGAACCCAATCAAATAATTCTTGATAAGTGGAGTCCTGCCTCCAAATAAGAATAAAGCTCATACAATAAGATATCAGGCTCTGTGTTTTTCCTTCTTTGATGGCTTGTTATACAAGAGATGGTACTCTAACTCTTTTCTTAGATGTGTATCTAAAGAAGAAGAAATACGAGCCTTGGGTGAAGTACATAAAGGGAAACGCGAAGTCCACCTAGGAGGAGCCAAGTTAGTAAAGAAAGTGCTAAGACGCGGTTACTACCGGCCCATCGCACTTCAAGATGTGCAAGAATACCCAAGAAAATGTGATAGATGCCAAAAGTTTGCCAATATCCCTAGACTACCTTTCCATTGTCTTATCCCGTTGGCCAGCCCATGGCTGTTTGACGTATGGGGCGTAGATTTGACAGGATCGCTTCTCATATCAAAAGGAGGGGCAAAGTATGTCATGGTGGCTATAGACTACTTCATCAAGTAGGTAGAAGCGGAACACTTAGCTATAATCGCTGCAAAGAAAATAATTACTTGTCATGAGGAACATAATTGCCAGGTTGGGATTCCTCATCAGATAATTTTTGATAACGGAACCCAATTTGAAAATAAGTTATTACAGAGCTTTCTGAAAGGAATGGAATAATAAAAAGCTTCTCCTCTATTACAGACCCATAGGTGAACGGGCAAGGCAAAGCAGCAAACAAAACCATCAAGGAGTTGCTCAAGAAATGACTACAAAAGGCTAAAGGAAAATGGACAGAGGAGTTATCGTTAGTACTATAGGCTTATATAACCTCAACCAGATCTCCAACTGGTAACACACCTTTCTCTTTAGCCTATGGCTATGAAGCGATGCTCGCAGTTGAAACAAAGGTTCCATTACATAAAAGAATGTCATATGTAGCAAAACAGAACATGGAGTTAAAAGAAGCTGCCATCGATCTTATTTAAAAGAGAAGAGACGAGGCGATAGTTTGATCTGCTACATACCGACAAAGGAAGACAAAGAATTACAAAGCCAGGCTCAAGGAGAGAGACTTCTACAAGGGAGACCTTGTACTGTAAATAGTAGTTGCTAACACCAAGAAGCCAGCAGACGGAGCTATGGTACCAAATTTGGAAGGTCCTTTGGTTATAGCAGAAGTCTTAAGTAATAGAGCTTACCAACTCTCAAGTCCTGATGGAAATCTAGTTCCAAGAACTTGGAATTTCAAGCATCCAGACCTTACTTTGTATAAGCAATGTTATTTGTATAGAAAATAAAAAACAGTGTAATTATTATGAAAATTAGTAATATAACGAATTGGACGTAGGGATATTAGATAGTCCGAACTAGTATAAAATCTTTATGTGTTAATTTTACTAACATAGCCAACAATATTTAGTTGTAACTTACACAACTCGACTTTCCAGCCAAAATATTTATATTATATGTAAGGATATTAGATGGCCTGAACCAGTGCAAAAAACTATATGCATGAATTAAAAAAGTTGTGAATACATGACCCGACTTCACAGTCAAAATAATCTGCCCCCAAATAGCGAGATAGATCATGCCAAGTGCAAGAAAAAAAGATAGATGTAAAACTGAAAATCAAGCAAATCTAAATGAACAAAATCAAAAGAAAGTGCATACAAGCTAAAGCTCATAAGGTACTAATACTCATTTGCAAAAAAATTCAAACTACAAGTATCCCTATATAGATGGTTTCTAAAACATAATTTTACCAAAGTGTTCTAAATTGTAAGACACTAAAATACTTATACGACTATGAAATATCAAGTAAGGGATGCTAGCTAAAGGTCGATCCATTCCTATACAAAAAGTTCTCCTAGGGTTGTGTTGGTACCCGTCTATGGGTCCATTGGATCCTTCACAGTCATCACAAAGCCTTTTTTATTATAGAGAAAACTCAAATCAAGTGCAAGGTAAAAATAATTAAAAACATCTATGTCTCATTGCAAAGAAATTTGCCAATATTTCATTTGACATTCTACCTTCTAAATTTCTAGTTGAGATCAGAAAAGTAATCCAAGCCTTGCGCATTAATAGGTGTTACTTTGATGCTAAAGGCAGCCTGAGATCCCTGCAGTCGACCTTCAAGCCATAAATCTTAAGTAAAAAGGTCTCTCTTGTTTGTTCTAAAATATTTATTAATTCGGCACTTATCTTTTTTAATTCCTTAGAAAAACCACTAAAATATTTAAGAGCATGTACTTTCCACCCGTTCCTTTATGCATGAAGGAGCACCTTTAGCCCCATCGCTCTAACTGTTGCTTGTAATGGTCTTCTTGTTCTCTAAGTATACATTGATAGTGCAGTTCTAATTTCTTTTTCCACTCATCTACTAATACAGAATCCATGTCTGTAGGAGGAGCATAGGCTGCACCCACACTAAGCCCCATGACCACCTCACCTTCGTTGGCATCCTCCTTCTCTTCATATCATTGAGCAGCCTGAAGAGACAAGCTTTCTATGGTTTTCCTCAATCCCTTGATCTCATCTTCGTAGATAACCCCGTAAAGTGCTTTATTGTCCTTCAGCGTTTATTGCAATTCTTCCACTTTTGAATTTGCAGCACCAAGCTCAGTGTGCAGTGTAATATTATATAGGTGATGGCGCTCGTGTAACATCCTTGGCTTTCTCAAAATCGAAAGAGCATGCCTCAAATTTCTTTCAAGCTCTCATTGGTAAGTGTTGGTTGGAGGTTCTCTTCCTCTAAGGATGCGGTAGAAGTCGTAGCCGCAACCTCAAATCAAGATATGCCCAAGTCATCCAGGCCATAGATAGTCGGAACCTAAGTTGCATCGGATTGGAAGACATTGATAGATTTGGAGGGTAGCCCACAAGGAAGAAGGCAATTGACCAGTTGAGAGTAATAAGAATTTAATTCGATAGAAATCAAATTATATAAAGTCAAGTTTAGAAGTATCGCATAAGAAAATTTTTATATGAGAGTGCAGTAAATTCTTATACAAAAATAATAATAATACATAACGTTCACTCCTTATCTAGATTCCTAAGCCTATACCATTCTAATTGAGGACTGTTAGGGGGGAATGAACCACTCTCTAAGATATAACGTCAGTGACGCAGTACGAAGTCACCAAGTGCCTCCTTTGCTTTAACTACTTGATCAATTTTGGAAAGCAACCCTTGGGTTTCTTATTTAAGTTGCGTGAATGCCTCATATAAATCTTTCTCTTGCCTGCATATTGATGTCGCACTAAGGCCAAGATGGTATACAACTTAATTTTGAAGTTTTTACACACTTTCTTCCAAGAGTTCGATAAAAATTACTTCCTTAAAAGAAAAACAAGAATAAAGGAACGAAAATAACACTGTCATTCGTAGTGCAGTAATAAGACAGTAGGACAATTAGAGAAATTGATGGTAACAAAATTGGGAAACAAATTTATTACATTACATACTGTAAGGTTTAAAAAACCAAACGAATAGTGAAATTATCTACAAAAGGTCAGGTGATTACATAGACTTGGAAGTATAGGTGGCCTCAACCCCCTTAGGTAGTGCATTCTCATCATCCTGCTACAACGAGGTGTCTTGGGAGGCAAAAGGGAAAGCATTATCCTTGGCCATCTCCTTAGCCCACTCGGCCCTATAATTGGAGTCCCCCAAAAAGCTGAGGTCGGCCTCAGCAGTAGTATCGCCCATGCGGTCAGCAAAAAATTGGCTCTTAACCGTGATATACATCTTGAAAAGCGCTCAGTAATTAATCTGCTCGAGCTTATCCTTAGACTCCTTTAGCTCCTTCTCCCCCAAAGTTTTATCATTCCCATCCAGCTCCCGACCGTTCAGCTTCAAGGCCTCCTCCTCAGCCTCCACCGCCCTCTCTGCCCTTTATGTTTTCTCCCATTGAGCCCTAAGCTCTTCATATACTCCGGTCTTCTCAAAGACTACCATAACGAGGTTTATCTAAAGCTTGGCGATTCAAAAGGTAGATAAAACCTAGTCATCCACAACCCTCTTACGAGCCTTAGATACCAAAACCTCCCTCTGTTGTAAAATCGACATAAACAAAATGGGAATTTGCAAAAAAAAATTGTCATAAAGTAAGGAAAGGAAAGAAGGCACTTATATAGGCCCAAGTCCTCGCAAGCTCAATAGAAAGCTCGAGGAAGGAGGGTGCAGGAAATGTTAGAGCAATAGGATAGGCATAGGAGGCAGAGGCGATGTGGGTTAAACCGTCCAAAGCAATATGCCCTACCCTCTCAACAGGATCGGTGATGGTACCCTTGGGTAAGGGAAAGAAGCAAATGATTGGGTCTTGGAAGGACTAGAGAGGTGAGAAGGGAAGTACTACTAAGGAAGGAGGAGGAGGAGGTGCATGAGGTTTCTTGAGAGGTTGGTCTGAGGATTCTGTGCCATCCTTTCTTTTCTTCTCTCCTCTCTTCTTCATTGATGTATCCAATTTCTTTGATAGGGAATCGTCGAGAAACGCATCAGAAAGACCACCAGTCATTTACCTACATAAAAAGGAGGTAGAATTAGTAATTATCTTTGTTAAAAACTAGCATCATCCATCTTATCTAATTATACCCCTGGATTCATCCGTATCTGAATAGAATTTAAAGATAGAGTGAGAGAAGTTGTGACTTATACATAGAAAATCATACCCGTGTAGTAACAACTTGGTAAAAAAACAACTTTGTTTTCCTCTCGTCTTTACGCAAACCAAGAGGTCCTTTCTATGAGATATGAATGACCTAGTGACTTGATTAGAAAAGATAGGACACATAGGATGTGGTTGGAAAGAAGAAGGAAAGTTATCTAAATTCAAAATTGATCATCCCATTTCTGGGTCTTTTGAGGAATAAACGCAAGAACTAAATTATTGGTCTGGGCATATTAAAACCCAAAATCACCCCCAAAGGACTCTTATGAATATTGAATAGGAATTGAAGTTCCTCGAGGGATGAATAAGAGCACTTCTTCGCATAAAGAATGAAAGTGGCGATCAAAATGGAATAAGTAACGAGAGCAAGTTGAATGGGGCAATACCAATGGCAAATACTACCTGCAAAGAATTTGATTAGGTGGAAGATAAAGCCCACAATGAATATTCTTGGAAGTAATAAAAATAAACCCGTTTAGGGGTGTATGGATATATTCATGAGATTCAGGCACCTTACCCACGTAACCCTCAAACCCAAAATGATCAAGAATACCCTCTAATTCTCCTAATTCGTTTATTCTAGATGGTAGGGATAAGGAGGAAGTGGTTCCCTCAATAGAAGCAAATTTTAAAGCAAAAATACAGGATTGGTTACCAGCTACCACTAATATATAGAGGAAGAAACAACAAGAAAAAAAAACCTTACTTTCATTTGAAAGAGAAATCATTTGTTGGGAAAAAAAGAAATTTGTAACTACAATGCTCGAGAGCACATAAAGAAATAAAGAAGACGGAGAAGAGCATATACTTACCTTGATTTGATAGCCACGAAATTGAAATGATGAAATAACCTCAAAATGTCGATTGATTAATGACAAGGGAGATAACGCAAGAACCCCATATAGATTTTCTTAGGAAATGAAAAGACTAAAGATGCAACTTTTTTAGAAATTGACCAACAGAAAATTGATAGGTATACTTGGGCATTATATGCAAAATGGCAATAAATAATTTCTCCTTTTTGAAAAGAAGAAAGGAAAAACAAGAAGTGATGGTCATAGAAAAATGAAAGTAGAGACAAGTCCACACCATTTTACAAACGTTGCAGACTCAGGAGCAAGTGTTACATCCATATTTTCCAACCATTATCGAAAGCAAATTAATGCAAGCACCAAGCCAAGGGAACTGCCCCCACGGTAGAAGTCGGACTATGGAAAGGAGTAGGAGCAAAGTCCAGTTAGTACTATGCCAGAGTCTTAAGGCGGTGGCAAAATACAGGGAACGCGCCTTTCCATTGAGTATAGCTACAACACTACGTTGGAAAACTAATATGGCCACAAAATATAGGAACTAATCTGCAATCCTACCGCTTGCTTCAATGGGCGAAACTACGACACAACCTTCAAGTACCAAATATGATGGTTGTGTTGCGGTTTCAAAACGTAAGCCTTAATAAATTGGAACTATGGCATAATCTTTAAGTAACAACAAGATGTACAGATTGTGTCATGGCCATAAAAGTAATAACAATGATATAGATTTGTGACATGATCCGTAAAGTGACTATATGCAATAGGGATGCGCCGTAATCTTAAATTGACATTAAAGCGGCAGGGCTATGCCACAATCAGATATTAACATTGAAACAATAAGGATGTAGCGTCATCCTGATTTGACTCCCAAGTGACAAGACAACGCACCAATCCCAAAGAAACACTACCCAACAAATGCAAAGGTTCAAAAGGGGAAATGCAGAAACAAGCCACCCTTGTACATAGACAAAGCCACAATAAGAAGTTGCCCCACTGTAGAAGGACTGTATGGTTGTAAGCACTCCAGAACTTCGCTATAAAAAGTGGATTATCGAAGCCGCCTTCATAATCGTATAAGAAAGTAATGTTGTAAAATGTTCGGACTACGCTAACACCTCCGAAGTTGTATTGCATTGCTCCATCCAAAATGACAACAAAGCACAAAGTCAAGAGTAATTAAATCCAAACCGTACAACTCAATAAACAAGACCATGCTGCCATTTTAAATCCTAACCACACCACCGAAACCCAAACCAAGCTGTTCTAGCAATAATCCGAGCCACGGCTTCCCCTATATAAAAACAATGCTTAATAAAAATAGGCAATATCGCTCAACTCCCGCAGTCTCAAACGAATATAAACCCATATCAAGTCATTGCTTATTCAGATTTGGATTTCCCGCTTGAATTTCAAGATTCCCGCCTAAGTTCAAAATCCATCAACCCAAATCAAAGTTTCCCGCCGAAGACCATGTCAGCAGTACTTGTACAACAAATAAGCAAGATGGATGATTTATACATGACACAATCTAAAAGTAGGTTTCAAAAGAGCAGATGATGGACGTTAGCAGTCCATGTGAATCTCTGTATACTACAAATAAATAGGGCACTGTAGCAGAAAGATGAGGATTTCTTACTTTACTCTTTTTGGACATTGAAATCGAAAATTATACTCTCTGCCCTTTTTTTGTACTTAAATCAAGGAAGAAGATATGGACATTTTTCCCATGGACTTTGGATTCATTAACAACTAAACCACGTAAATTATCTATGTCTTTTTTTGCTTTTAATACGTTACTTTTCTATTTTTGTTTTCGGTACTTGAATTGAAGTGGATTGCTTTAACGAATTAATGGAGACCATCCATAGAATTTCAAATATTTTAACTCATACTTATTTAAGCATTAAAGCAACATAACTACCTTGTTAGACATAAAGATGGTGCAACACTCTAGATGCCTATTGTTGTAAATTAGCTCTTGATTTGAGCATTTACTGAGAAATGATCAAGTACGGGTTGATCAGTATCACCCAAATGGTGTATCAAGAACCATCTCATCATTTGAGACTAATCTTATGATAGAATCATCATGGAATGGATGACATTAGGCCCGTGAGGAAAGTTATATAAAATTCTATTTGTTATGCTAGAATCATTGTGCTCGAAATCTATAAAGTTTATTAGAGTCATTATGCTCGACGTCCCCTAAAATCATAAGAGTCGATATACTCGAGGTCCTTAAAGCTATTATGTATATATGTTCATTTAGGCTTTTCGATGAGATAATTCAAATGGCCTATGTCATATCATATGTTCATTAACGACATAGAAGATAAGTGACTTGTTCAGACTATAGTCCATTATGCGCAATAATGGGCATGTAATTATGCATAATACAGTCCTTATTCCCAAGGTCCATAGTACATACAATTATGCATACAGTAGTTCTCATAGTTCAAGGCTTCTCGACTATGTTCATGTCAGGTTTGATCATGATTGTGACGACCCGCCCTTCTCACTACCGGAAAGACGCATCATCATTAAGAAAGAAAGGGATAGAAATAGAAAAGAATATAAAAGAAAGAACAAAAACATCAGAATCTCACAGCGGAACGGAACAAAATATAATATACCACATATCTATTACAAAATCTACATATATCAGAGTTATACAATATCAATACACATGACAATCATTCATACATCTGTCACTATATACATCAGAGATACAGTATACATCAACTAACACAGCAGAACTAGGTAGATATCTACATACGTCTGGAAACTCCTGCTCCAAGCTCCTCCAGAATCAAAATCCAAACCTATCACTTGGCTACTCGTAAAAATTTGAGTACCCAAGAGTTTATGAAAAACAAAATATAAACTCCGGGTCAGACATAGGTCTGGTATGAGTAAACGGTTTAAATTGTTTAATTTTTGAAAACCTTTTAAAACAAAGTTATCACGTAAGACTCCCCACAAATAAATACGGGTAAGTTTTTACCTTACGCTAACCAAAACATTTTATAGGAAATCCAGTGATATTATAATAGTGTCTAGGGTTTTCAAGTAAAATACAGAAATAACTGAAATGCTTACATCTCACATTCCAACGTAGTTGGGCACAATCAAAACGTACGGCGCTTATTGGAAATTGGATCCCATCCAATGGCAGGGCTACTGGGGTACCGCACGTCACAGTACGTGGTCTAGATCACTGTACCGAGGAGCCACCCTAACTCCCCTGCAACACAAGGCCGGAACCATTCCTTACTGAACAGTCCCGAACAAGATAACCCCGCAGTTGGTGCGCATATCCAACCGCCCACACAGCCGAAATAAAGGGACATCTAGACAGGGGTATATCTCGTCCTGCTTGGGAATGACCCACCCAACCTTGCTGCACCTCCCCTATTTTATCTATTCCCGGTTGATGAGGCTTGAGGCTGCGATTACCTTTACAGGACATATTTCTTAGAATGCTCATCGTCCGCCTGACGATGTGTTGAAAGCATTCAATCCATACAAGTTCGTTCCGGGTTCGAACGAAACCGAAGGCATTATCTCGTCACACTCATTTTGGAATCACCCTCAGAGACAATGATGATAACCCTTGCATTCTGAAAACACCATCTCGATCTTCACTTGAGAATTCACGACCTATCGTTTAATTTGGATCGATGTGGTTTTCTCTATTAAACACTACTTACTTAATGATCAATTGGTAATTCTCTATTAAATTATGTAATTAATTGCCCCTAATCATATATTAATTAATAGTAAGTGGCTAATTACAAATCTTTATTACTTAATCATTAATTAACCCAAACTCTCATTATAATGTAATTATCCTTAATTGTTTCCCAAAGGAAATTAATTTATATTAACTACTCATCTTAATTAACATTACAAGTCTTCTTTAAATTTTGAAAACTAATTTATTATTAACCACGACTTTAAATGATAATTAATTTTATACTTACTAATATTAGTTACTTAATTAAAATATTAATTAAGAGTTTAAACATTGGTATACCTTAACTAGACCATTAACTTGTATAAAGTTTTAATTAAGTTTGTTGAATATTTATTAAATCTTACAATGTTTAAACCCTGACAAATCACAAGTTTGCTTAACTTCATTTTATTTTAAATACTACAGTTTGAAGAAACCCGAGGCTTCCCCCGTCTTTACTCGAGTGGTACTTCGAGTCGCATACTGGATTCCCTCAGTCTCCCCTCCATTCCCATGCAACTTCATCTTCTCACTTTTTTTTTATTTTAAGTTTATTAAACATAAGTAAGAGTTAAAACTTCAGTTAATTCACGCAACACCCCCAGGTAAAACTCGAAGCGCAAACCCATAAACCTCGAGAATAAACTCGCGACAGTGCCCTCTTCCCCAATCTTCAACCACTGATACACCACCGTGCTATACACGTGTACAGCGTCGCTCGTGGCTACGGTGATCTTCTAAGGCTTCGCGCAACTCCAAACAAGCACGAATACGAGAAATCCAAAGTCGTAGTACCGCCAAACATTCAAATCAAAAATTTGCAGTTCGAATGAAAGAAACGGTCGACCACCCTGAAACAAAACGTCACGCCACCCAAGCACGGTTCACCGGAGGGATGCAAACTCGACCACACTTCGACAACGTCCCCATCAATCCTCCAACCAAGCCATGAATCACTCGATCACGTGTACAGGTCAATTCCCTCATTTCACTGCCAGATACATAAACACGCAGTAAACCCTATGTCGATCTCGTATCCAAATTCTACGCAATGGAAAAATCATTGAATATTTTTCCTAAGATCATTAACCCTTGCACTTGCTTCAGTATGAATTTCAGCATTTTATATTGGATCAAATTCGTGAATTTGATAAAATTCCCATTTTTGTTCAAAACCGAGTTGCTCTTGAAATACTGAGCTAAAAATCCCCATTCAACTTTTAAAAATCATATCTTTTAGTCATAAGTCAAGATATATATTTGGATTAGCTTTTCATATGAACGAATTTACCAGTATTTACTTGATTGACTGTAAACAGAAAAGTATAAGTTACTAATATGTTGAAACAGATTAAAAAAATTATGATTGAAGTTCAGGCAACAAGTTTTGATGAAAAACAAATTTAAAACTTACCATAATCAAATGAAAACAATCCAAAGTTTAATTTTTTTTCATCCTATAACACAAAGCAGAGAAACTGCATCTTCAACATTTCAAGTACAGCTTGTATAAAATCTCAGATTCATATCAAAACAAAGCGCATACAATACATATAAAATCCATGAATTGTCTTACTGATTTAATTAACTTATGGTTGAAAAGTTAAGTTTACTCGCCTTAAATAATTGTTGAATAGAAAACCTTTTGATATCTTGAAAGCTGCAGTTTAAAAAACTATCCGATGCTAGTTCATGAATCTGCCCTTTTCTTTTAGATTTGAATATGTTTTCTCTTTTTCTTGTTTTAGCTTCTTCTGGTTTCACTTTTTTTTCTTTTTTTTCACGAACTTGAAGTAGCATGAGATATACATTAAATAAAGAACAGAATGGGAAGGCTTCAACTGGACAGAAGCTTCTTAATTGATCAGGTTAATAAAAATCTTGACTTGACAAAATGTAGGCTGAGATATTGGCATTAAATGTTTTGCTTCCTAAATAGGTTTACACACTCATTATATTCAGCTGCACATAATATACGTGTACAATTGTTTTGTTTTCCTTTTTTTTCACTTTACTGGCTAATAAAGCTTGTACATGAAGCCATTCATTTTATACATATTTGCTTTATATCTTAATTGGCTTGCATAGTTATTAAAATGTTTACATAATTATCATGTTTTGCTATGTTATATCTTCTCTGACATATATGAAATTGATTAGTCTTTAAAATAGTATATACTTGCAAGTAGGTTATGACCTGTGTTTCTCTTTTTCATATTTGCAAATGGATTTGGCTTATGAAGGCATTTGTAAAAGTATTTGTTTTTGACAGCTTCTAGTTTGAATATTTTGCATATATGTGTCATATTTCATTTTACTTTTCTTGCTAATTTTAAGGTTATGTTGTATGCTTGTTTATCTATTTTAATTCTATTTGTGTTATTTTATTTTATATATATTTTTATTTTTTTATTTTTATTTCTACTCTATACTTTGTTCTTAATTTAGTTATATTCATGTGTTATACTTAATATTCTTATATTTATATTCTTAGCTGTTAATATTTAAATTAGATTCGTGAGTTTACTCATTCTTTATATTTATTTTATTTAAATTATGAATAATATGATTTCGTTACATTTATACTTATTTTATATTTATCTCTATTTGTATTTTATTTAAATTATATGCATAAGTTTGACTTATATTTCATATTTATACTTTAATTCTATTTCAAACATTATCATTCATATGTATACTTACCAAATATAAACAAAGTAAGATATTTTAATTCAATCATAAAGACAAGTTTTATTATGAATATTATTGAGATAATTTATTAAACTTCCAAATCAATTTCCTTTAAAAAAAATACCATTTATATAAGCACTGGCAATTATTTCAAAATCATATCCGTTTCAAATGGATAAGTATACATTTTATTTAAATTGATTTAAATATTTATTAAAATATATAGGGCCAAAATCCAGGGTCGTTACATTCCTCCCCCCTTAAAAGAATTTCGTCCCCGAAATTTAAAACAAATATAATTTAAAAGTTGTCATATCAACCATTCAAACATACATATCATTCATATATTAACAAACAACCAACATCTATCCTAACAAACATCGCTAGCTATCCGGACACAAATCCAGATAAGCTTTTCTAAAACTATCCCGAGTTTCCTGGGTGAAAACTCCGGAATCCTCGCTCCACTATATTATGACAAGCTACACTACTATACTCCTGAATTGCCTCTCACCTTAACTAACAATCCGAACTGAATTTCTATCCACAGTCACATTCGGCTCATCTTTCAAGTCTTCCTGTACTATTGATTCTACAACTAATGCTGAATCAAGAACAAATTTCTTTAGATGGGTCACACAGAATACAATATGAATTCCAGACATTTGTTCTGACAATTCGACTCTGCAAGCTACAGTTCCAATCTTTTTCAATATCCGAAATAGTCCAATATATCTCGGGTCAAGTTTTCTCGCCTTTCGAATCTACCAGTTCCTTTTTAATCGGGAAACTTTGGCAAAAACAAATTTCACCAAACTCAATTTCCAATTGTCTCCTTCTTATCTGCGTACTTCTTCTTCTGACGGTCTTGAGAAGCTCTTATCTTATCCTTTGATAAGCCTAATCTTATCAGAAACTTCACAAAACAAAACTGGTCCAAACATAAGATAGTCTTCCACAATCTACCAAAATCCAAAACTCAAACTTGCCTCATATCTCCTAAAATATGGTTCAGTCTCTCTGTCCGTCCGTCTGAGGATGATAGGCTGTACTAAATTTCAAACTCGATCCCAAAGTAAATTGTAGAACCTTCCAGAATTTTGCTGGTGAAAAATAGGGTCACGATCACTTACTATGCTAACAGGAACACCAAGCAATTTTACTATTCCCTCAAGAAAATTTTGGCCAGAAACTATAGTCCGAGTTATCTAACTCGTAAAGAATGAGCATTCTTAGTTAATCGATCCACAATAATCCATATTCCATCGTTTCTTTTCTTGGTTCTTGGCAAACCATCGATGAAATCCATCGAAATCATCTCCCACTTCCTTCTGGGATTTTCTAAAGATTGCAATAATCTTGAACAACTTCTATTGATCGTCTTAACTTGCTGATAGAAAGTACAACTATAAACGAAAGCAGGTACAACCCTCTTCATGCTTGGTCTTCAGAAAATTCTCCTCATATCTTTATACATCTTAAAGATTCCGGGTGAATATTCAGTTTGGAGTGATGTCATTTAGCTAAACTTATTGCCTCAATTCATCCATATCAAGCACACAAACGGCCACTAATCCTTTAAGCACCTTGATCATCTACCTTAAAATCTGAACACCTTCCATCCTTAGTTTAAGAGTCAATTCATCAAAAGATCTATCCTCCCTTTTGCTTATTTATGATTCTGTCCTGGAGATAAGGAATAACTTTCCAAAAGAAACAAAACTGCATTCCTGCTAAGAGCATCAACCACAACATTTGCTTATCCTGGGTATACAGATTATCCATATCATATGAGGCCAGAAATTCGACTCACCATGGCTGCCTCAGATTAACATTCCCTTAGAGAAAAAGATATTTCAATGGTTTGTGATCCTTTAGTAACCCAACTTCTCTCCCAACAGATAGTGCCTCCAAATCTTCAAAACAAACACAATGGCTAACGACTCAAGGTCGTGCGTAGCGTAGATCCCTTCATGTTGCTTTAATTGCTGTCACGCATACGCAGTTACTCTCCACTCTGCATCAACACTGCCTCCTAAATCAATTATACAAGCATCCGTATAAATTCCAAAGCTGCCCTTTCCTTCCAGAATAACAATCACTGGAGCACTGGTTAGCCTCGTCTTCCATTCTTAGAATAGATTCTCCCTTCGCTGGATCTACAGAGATATCTTTACCCAAAATAATGTGCCTCAAAAATAACTTCTGATTCCCAAAAATGGCACTTAAAGAACTCGCCTTCAAAACATGCCTCCCCAGTGTCTCCAACACTATTCTCGAATACAGCTTGAGCTCTTCTTCAAACTTAGAATATACCATAACAAACTCATTCATACTCTTATTGATCCATCCGATTTAGCGACAATACCGTCACAGAACCCTAAAAAGAAAAACTAGACTTGATCAACTCCTTCCCAGAAGATCCTGAATCTGCTCAACTAACTCTACTTCCTTTCTCGGAACCATCCTCCAACTAGGCTGAATTACTAGCACTACCCTGGAATCAAATCAACACGAAACTCTATCTCTCGATCGGAAGACAAACAATTAACTTCTTGAATACATCAGGAAAAACTTGGTCCACATCAATAACTAAAAAAATCTCAACTCCATGTAAAAAGATTACACAAATAAATTCCAGAATTGTTTGCCCGACACTCTGGCAATTCTACCCAAATAAGTTTGTTCTCCCGTCACAATCCAGAACAGCCATATACTGTTCGATAATGAATCCACTCCGCTACTTCCGAAATCACCTCAAGAAAACTGCTAATCAACAAACCTTCTCGACAGCACACAGAACACTTCAAACTATATGGCTAACCTCAATGTCCAAAGACTTCTATTCAAAGCTCTTCAAGAAACTCGGGCCTCAACCAAACAAAAATACCCTACTGAACTTGGTCACAATTCCGAAACGAACATACTTCCTTAACTTGTTCCAAAGAAACATCTTCGGAGACATCCAAAATCACTATGTCTCATTACATAACTACTACACCCTGAGATATCAAGATATCATGATTTGGTCATGTCCATCCGATAGATCCAAACTCAAGCTCATCCAAAATTACATTCCAACAATGAAATCCTCACATCACCCAAAACTCACTTGAGAAGGTAATAGGTCTACAGTCTCGACATATACACTCCAACTACAAATATTCAAAACTCCAACCATCGGTAGTCGTGTTTCACACACCACTACCCTATTTACCTTATAAATTATATTGGAATACCCGAACAGGTAACCAAATAAATAGGTAGAAATAAATAAATATATATATATATCAAAATTACAAATACGCTCTCTCAAGAAAGAAATCACTCAAGAGCCTAGGTATTCACTCAACCTGGCGCTCTGATACCAAGTGTGACGACCCGCCCTTCTCACTACTAGAAAGACGCATCATCATTAAGAAAGAAAGGGATAGAAATAGAAAAGAATAGAAAAGAAAGAACAAAAACATCAGAATTTCACAGCGGAACGGAACAAAATATAATATACCACATATCTATTACAAAATTTACATATATCAGAGTTATACAATATCAATACACATGACAATCATTCATACATCTGTCACTATATACATCAGAGATACAGTATACATCAACTAACACAGCGGAACCAGGTAGATATCTACATACGTCTGGAAACTCCTGCTCCAAGCTCCTCCAGAATCAAAATCCAAACCTATCACTTGGCTACTCGTAAAAATTTGAGTACCCAAGAGTTTATGAAAAACAAAATATAAACTCCGGGTCAGACATGGGTCTGGTATGAGTAAACGGTTTAAATTGTTTAACTTTGAAAAACATTTGAAAATAAAAGGATCACGTAAGACTCCCCACAAATAAATACGGGTAAGTTTTTACCTTACGCTGACCAAAACATTTTATTGGAAATCCAGTGATATTATAATAGTGTCTAGGGTTTTCAAGTAAAATATAGAAATAGCTGAAATGCTTACATCTCACATTCCAACATAGTTGGGCACAATCAAAACGTACGGCGCTTATTGGAAATTGGATCCCATCCAATGGCAGGGCTACTGGGGTACCGCACGTCACAGTACGTGGTCTAGATCACTGTACCGAGGAGCCACCCTAACTCCCCTGCAACACAAGGCCGGAACCATTCCTTACTGAACAGTCCCGAACAAGATAACCCCACAGTTGGTGCGCATATCCAACCGCCCACACAGCCGAAATAAAGGGACATCTAGACAGGGGTATATCTCGTCCTGCTTGGGCATGACCCACCTAACCTTGCTGCACCTCCCCTGTTTTATCCATTCCCGGTTGATGAGGCTTGAGGCTGCGATTACCTTTACAGGACATATTTCTTAGAATGCTCATCGTCCTCCAGACGATGTGTTGAAAGCATTCAATCCATACAAGTTCGTTCCGGGTTCGAACGAAACCGAAGGCATTATCTCGTCACACTCATTTTGGAATCACCCTCAGAGACAACGACGATAACCCTTGCATTCTGAAAACACCATCTCGATCTTCACTTGAGAATTCACGACCTATCGTTTAATTTGGATCGATGTGGTTTTCGGAATATCAATTGGATACCCGATCCCGGTCTCATCGAAATCCAAACGTCATTTTAAAGGCCAAGTTGTCTAATTAACTTAAACAGTTTAATTCAATGATTAAATTCATATAACATTTATCACAGATAAATCATACACAATTGCCATGGATATATTACAGCATATCAGAGAGCATCACAGAATATCATCAATAAACATCACAAACAAATATACAACACATACAACATCCATAAGCAATCATCTTAAGTTCTTATTGTGATTAATTTAATTACTTGAGAGTTAATCTCTTAACCCTGTTTAATTGATCATTAATTATTAACTAATTACTTATTCAAATTAATTAATCATTACTTAATCAATTATTAAACCATAATTGCTTAATTACTAACCCCTAATAACTTTAATTATAAATTAATAAAACATATTTTCTATTTATTAAACACTACTTACTTAATGATCAATTGGTAATTCTCTATTAAATTACGTAATTAATTGCCCCTAATCATATATTAATTTATAGCAAGTGGTTAATTACAAATCTTTATTACTTATCATTAATTAACCCAAACTCTCATTATAATGTAATTATCCTTAATTGTTTCCCAAAGGAAATTAATTTATATTAACTACTCATCTTAATTAACATTACAAGTCTTCTTTAAATTTTGAAAACTAATTTATTATTAACCACGACTTTAAATGATAATTAATTTTATACTTACTAATATTAATTACTTAATTAAAATATTAATTAAGAGTTTAAACATTGGTATACCTTAACTAGACCATTAACTTGTATAAAGTTTTAATTAAGTTTGTTGAATATTTATTAAATCTTACAATGTTTAAACCTTGACAAATCACAAGTTTGCTTAACTTCATTTTATTTTAAATACTACAGTTTGAAGAAACCCGAGGCTTCCCCCGTCTTTACTCGAGTGGTACTTCGAGTCGCATACTGGATTCCCTCAGTCTCCCCTCCATTCCCATGCAACTTCATCTTCTCCCTTTTTTTTATTTTAAGTTTATTAAACATAAGTAAGAGTTAAAACTTCAGTTAATTCACGCAACACCCCCAGGTAAAACTCGAAGCGCAAACCCATAACCCCGAGAATAAACTCGCGACAGTGCCCTCTTCCCCAATCTTCAACCACTGATACACCACCGTGCTATACACGTGTACAGCGTCGCTCGTGGCTACGGTGATCTTCTGAGGCTTCGCGCAAATCCAAACAAGCACGAATACGAGAAATCCAAAGTCGCAGTACCGCCAAACATTCAAATCAAAAATTTGCAGTTCGAATGAAAGAAACGGTTGACCACCCTGAAACAAAACGTCACGCCACCCAAGCACGGTTCACCGGAGGCGATGCAAACTCGACCACACTTCGACAACGTCCCCATCAATCCTCCAACAAAGCCATGAATCACTCGATCACGTGTACAGGTCAATTCCCTCATTTCACTGCCTGGTACATAAACACGCAGTAAACCCTATGTCGATCTCGTATCCAAATTCTACGCAATGGAAAAATCATTGAATATTTTTCCTAAGATCACTAACCCTTACACTTGCTTCAGTATGAATTTCGGCATTTTATATTGGATCAAATTCGTGAATTTGATAAAATTCCCATTTTTGTTCAAAACCGAGTTGCTCTTGAAATACTGAGCTAAAAATCCCCATTCAACTTTTAAAAATCATATCTTTTAGTCATAATTCAGGATATATATTTGGATTAGCTTTTCATATGAACAAATTTACCAGTATTTACTTGATTGACTATAAACAGAAAAGTATAAGTTACTAATATGTTGAAACAGATTAAAAAAATTATGATTGAAGTTCAGGCAACAAGTTTTGATGAAAAACAAATTTAAAACTTACCATAATCAAATGAAAACAATCCAAAGTTTAATTGTTTTCATCCTGTAACACAAAGCAGAGAAACTGCATCTTCAGCATTTCAAGTACAGCTTGTATAAAATCTCAGATTCATATCAAAACAAAGCGCATACAATACATATAAAATCCATGAATTGTCTTACTGATTTAATTAACTTATGGTTGAAAAGTTAAGTTTACTCACCTCAAATAATTGTTGAATAGAAAACCTTTTGATATCTTGAAAGCTGCAGTTTAAAAAACTGTCTGATGCTAGTTCATGAATCTGCCCTTTTCTTTTAGATTTGAATATGTTTTCTCTTTTTCTTGTTTTAGCTTCTTCTGGTTTCACTTTTTTTTTTCTTTTTGTTTCACGAACTTGAAGTATCATGAGATATACATATAAATAAAGAACAGAATGGGAAGGCTTCAACTGGACAGAAGCTTCTTAATTGATCAGGTTAATAAATATCTTGACTTGACAAAATGTAGGCTGAGATATTGGCATTAAATGTTTTGCTTCCTAAATAGGTTTACACACTCATTATATTCAGCTACACATAATTTTGTATACAATTGTTTTGTACTATGCATAAGGATATTGATTTGTTCCTTTTTTTTCACTTTGCTGGCTAACAAAGCTTGTACATGAAGCCATTCATTTTATACATATTTGCTTTATATCTTAATTGGCTTGCATAGTTATTAAAATGTTTACATAATTATCATGTTTTGCTATGTTATATCTTCTCTGACATATATGAAATTGATTAGTCTTTAAAATAGTATATACTTGCAAGTAGGTTATGACCTGTGTTTCTCTTTTTCATATTTGCAAATGGATTTGGCTTATGAAGGCATTTGTAAAAGTATTTGTTTTTGACAGCTTCTAGTTTGAATATTTTGCATATATGTGTCATATTTCATTTTACTTTGCTTGCTAATTTTAAGGTTATGTTGTATGCTTGTTTATCTATTTTAATTCTATTTGTGTTATTTTATTTTATATATTTTTTTATTTTTTTATTTTTATTTCTACTCTATACTTTGTTCTTAATTTAGTTATATTCATGTGTTATACTTAATATTCTTATATTTATATTCTTAGCTGTTAATATTTAAATTAGATTCGTGAGTTTACTCATTCTTTATATTTATTTTATTTAAATTATGAATAATATGATTTAGTTACATTTATACTTATTTTATATTTATCTCCATTTGTATTTTATTTAAATTATATGCATAAGTTTGACTTATATTTCATATTTATACTTTAATGCTATATTTATACTTTAATGCTATTTCAAACATTATCATTCATATGTATACTTACCAAATATAAACAAGTAAGATATTTTAATTCAATCATAAAAGACAAGTTTTATTATGAATATTATTGAGATAATTTATTAAACTTCCAAATCAATTTCCTTTTTAAAAAAAATACCATTTATATAAGCACTGGCAATTATTTCAAAATCATATCCGTTTCAAATGGATAAGTATACATTTTATTTAAATTGATTTAAATATTTATTAAAATATATAGGGCCAAAATCCAGGGTCGTTACAATGATGAGCCTATATATATATGCAAGTCCATAATAATAATGTCCAAAAAAGATCATAGTCAAAGTCAATATGTAAATTCAAGTCCTTATTCGTATAATTCGAGCATGATTACAGTCAAGTAAGGTTTGTCCCCAATTCGAATTAGAGTTACAAGACTTTGATTTAAGAAAAGGAGAAGAGAAATGAAAATATGTCCTCTCCTATAAAGCCCTTAGGTCCATATTTATAAGGTTCGGCAAGTGGCAGGCTTCGACATTAATTGCATCATCTAACATCAAGGTTGGTAATTTATCGGCTTCGACATCAGCAACGTTGTCAAACATCAAGGTTGGTAATTTATCGGCTTCGGCATTAGCAACGTCGTCAAACGTCAAGGTTGGTACTTTCGGCTTTGACATTAGCAGCTTCAACGAGTATTAAGGTTGGCACTTTTGTGTTCATATAGTGAGACTTCGGTATTATCGCAATAGAGCCAATATTCGACATCGTTAAGCTTGGCATTGATAATTCCTTCTCCGTTGATTGACTTTCACTACATCCATATATTAGCATTGATGGAAGGCAATGTTATCAATCAGTGGCGTTGACAACCCTTTTGGATATATCGACGACAATAGCTAACGGTTGTCGGCAACAACGACTCCATGTCTTGAGATGTTCCTGATTGTTCGTTGGCTGCATCATCCAATATTGAAGAAGGATGTGGACACAGAACAACGTATGACAAATGCGGATTACGGATCTTAAGGCTAGAATTAACACCAGAGGAGGGTGAATAGTATTTTAAGGAATTACTAAGTCTTTTTGAGTTTATGTTAATTTGAGCACAAACGTATGCAATATTCAGACACAAATATGATCACAGAATCAACCATGGATGTAGAAACAAAGTAAAAGCAATAAAGGAAAGAACACACCGGATTTTATACTGGTTCGGAGTTACCCTACATCCAGTCCCGCACACAAGTACGGATTTTTCTTTCAAAAGCAATTTTTGCAATTACACCCTCGATTTTAAGGCCACGAGGTACACCACTCCAGATTCACAATCCTCAAGGTAGAGATACTTGACTTTACGGGCAAAAAGTTCACTCAATTGATTTCCTAGGCTACAATCACACCTTTTCTGGCTTGATTGGTTTTACAGGCTACAATCGCACCTTTTCTCGCTCGATTGATTAGAAAGAAGTCTATAACTCTGAATAGCACTTGGATCTTGTTGAGATAGTGATAGAGAATCAAACCAGAGATGATCTAATTAGATTCAATTGTGATTTTGGTAGAGTATTGGTAAATATGTGTATATAGAAATGTGAAAGAAGAAGAGGAGTAAAATCTGAGAAAATATGAATATAAATTCATTCAAACCAACCCCTATTTATAGTAGAACATTTATTTCTTTGAGCACAAGATATTTGATCAAATAACTCTCCTCGGTAAATTAGTTGCAGCATATGAAATGTGACGACCCATATTTTGGAAGGTTTAAATCGACAATAATCAACACATGTCCGACTTAAACAATCTGGAACATAGATAATCTATGGGGTTAAGTAAGTAAAATAAGAAGAGAAGAAGAAAAAAACACAGAGTCTCACAGCGAAAACGATAAAATATAATAACTAGATAAACAATTCCAAAGATGTTTACTATACATCTGATTATAATCAATACACATTTATCAGAGTTATATCTATACATCAGGAATAAATAATCAATACAGCAAAATAGCATGATGCAGGGAAAATAATAATAGTAATATACCAAAACTCCGTCTTCGCCCTCCAGAGAATAGTCTTCAATACGCTGAAAAAACTCAGGATTGACCCAAATGTAATGAAAAGACAAAACACTCGAGTTAGGACTAAAATACTCTTATGTAAGTCAGATAAATATCACTAAAATGAATACAATAGCTTAGGAGATGTTATGGGATTTTCTATCTCCTAAGGATCCGCTTAACTCTATATATATAATAGTATACGCTGTAATAGATAATGTCTATCGGTAAAATAAATATCAAAATAGCGTTAAGGCTTTACATTGATCCACCTTAACATAAATTTTACAGTTTTAAACAAAAGTAGTAATGGGTTCATATATGGATAAATATGACAAGGCACGTGAGGCAATGTCCAAGGTAGGATTCTACCAGTTTACCCTTTCGCTGGTCGTAACCCATCCGTGGCCGACCGTGACAATCAATCCAAACGATAAAATGTGCACCCATCGAATACGAAATCACAATAGTAAAACGACGGATCAATGTCGCTAGAGGTAGCTAACCTAAATGGCCAAACATAGGCTTCTGTTTTAGTCATTTTATTTATGATACGACTGTCAAGGCTATCTATCATCGTTCTCTTACTTCATTCCAGTAAACGTCGCCAATTCAACAACTACATTCTGGATATCATCCACCGCGTACACAGTTCTCAAAGTGGTTCCAATATTGATAGAGAGTATGCCAATAAGAGGCCCCGGTCTCTTTAGCAACCAAATGTCATTTTATACACCTGTTGGTTCTTTTACATTTCAAAACAATTCGTACTTGATATTAAAATATCATATTCGTTTAAAAAATCAAAACCATTTTTGAAATCATCATATTTACTCAAAAATCATATTTTACTTCAAAATGTCAGTTTAACTCGATATATCGATTTCACTTCAAAACTTGATTTGAATTACAGTTTTGGTTATATTTCAATCTAACCCAACTCGCATTTAAATCCAAGATTTAAACATAAACATTCCACCCTTTGACCAGTTTGGATTTTAGAAAATAGTTTAAAAATAGTTAAATAGTTAAAATAATTTAATAGAAAATAGTTTGAGTAATAAAAATAGTTTATATTGTAAAATAGTTTGGAAAATCAAAATAATTTGAATATTTAAAGAATATAGGTTTTTAAATCATTTATGTGAGAAATGTGGATTATGGATCTTAAGGCTAGAATAAACACTAGAGGGGGGTGAATAGTGTTTTAAGGAATTAATAATTCTTTTTGAGTTTTAATTAATTAGAACACAATTGTATGCAATATTCAGACACAGATATGATCACAGAATCAAACATAGATGCAGATATAAAGTAAAAGCAGTAAAGGAAAGAACACACCGGATTTTATACTGGTTCGGAGTTACCCTACATCCAGTCGCGCACACAAGTACGGATTTCCTTTCAAAAATAATTCTTACAGTTACACCCTCGATTTCAAGGCCACGAGGTACACCACTCCAGATTCACAATCCTCTGGGTAGAGATACTTGATTTTACGGGCAACAAGTTCAACCAATTGATTTCTCAGGCTACAATCACACCTTTTCTCGCTTGATTGATTTTACAGGATACAATCACACCTTTTCTCGCTCGATTGATTACAAAGAATTCTATAAATCTGAATAGCACTGGGATCTTGTTTGAGAAAGTGATAGAGAATCAAACCAGAGATGATCTAGTTAGATTCAATGGTGATTTCGGCAGAGCAATGGTAAAAATGTGTATAAAGAAATGTGGAAGAAGAAGAGGAGTAAAATCTGAGAAAATATGAATATAAATTCATTCAAACCAACCCCTATTTATAGTAGAACAACAGCCATGTCTATTCGTGAAAGAATATGACGAATAGACACTTCCTTTGAAATTCAAAATTTTGAAATAAACTGCTACCATGTCGATAAGGGGTGCTTGAGGTTGTCGACATGCCAAAGCAATTTTTGGTAATTTATTTTTCTTTGAAAATAACTTCTATCTTGTACTAAAACTACTATAGTTAAAATACATAAGTAAGTATAGAGAATAATATTTTGGTATATATAAAATTTTACTATAATTTTATATTTAAATCTAAGTATAAATATTGAAAGTTAAATAGTTTAAAACCAAGGATAATTTGATTTTGAAGATAAAGATCATTTTGGGGCTAAAAGTATTTAAAACCAGGATACATTTTTTTGATTCTTTTAAAAGGAAGATTTTAAAATCATTTTGAAAACAAGATATAATTTTGTAAAACATTTGAATAAAAGTTAGTGGATACAAAACAATGTTCCACTAGATTTTTCGTAGGTTCCATCCTACTTAGGGTTCCATCCCTTTAACGAGCTCGAAGTGGATTCCATTCCACGAATAAAATGGATTTTAAGATATCAGTGCTTTTCTAGGAGTTTTAACAAAATTCCTAATTAAATTACTTATATTAAAATATTGAAATTTTGATACTCATGAGTCTTGATATCTTCGATCTTGAGTCTCTATACTGTACAGTCTTCATTCCTGGTACCTGCATGGTTAAATCCTGCATATACATATATCTAAACAATAATGCTAGTATTTATATTTTATAATCTTATTCTAAGGTTGTTGTCATCAAAACCAACTTCTCAAGGACTAACAATCGCCCCCTTTTTGAAGACGACAGCCTTTGTTTATAAAATATTATTACTATCCTAATAACTCCCCCCTAAAACTAATAAACCCCCCTTAATCTATGCCTAACTATCATATTTTATACTTCTCCTCCTTTGTCATCAACAAAAAACTAACTCCAAACCATATATCTCCCCCTCATTCTTGTACTAAAGGACCTGCATTAACAGAATATACAATGGAGTATATAATAGATAGATTAAAAGATAATTATACTGGTAGACATGATAACTAATCAAAGATCATATAAATATTATACATATTATGTTTTATACATCAATTATCAATCCACACCAAACTAAATCAATTCAAATCAATTCATGCAATCAATTCAAATCAAACAAAGCAATAAAATCAAACAGTATGAGGAACTTCCACCCATCCTTCTTCTCCAAATATAGGATCTGCTTTAATGGCATCCCAATTTTCATTATAATTAGTGAGAGATACTGGAGGATGTGCTTCATTATCATCCTTGTGCAGGGAGGAAATCATCCATCTTCTCGCATCGAAACGCTTTTCTTGCTCCTTGATCATCTGTATTTGACTCAACTCTAAGTGTCGCTGATTACGAAGAATGAAAGAGAGAATATTCTTGAATGAATTAAGGGTTTCTTCAAGATTCTCGGTTAAATTATGAATTGGATTGGCCATATTTGAGTTTGTGAGAAGAAAAGTAGATAAAGTAGATAAGAAATGATTTTGAGTGATGAATTTTGGAAGAAATATGTATTTGTAGGTGTATAAATTCGTTTGAAATGAATAGACATAAGGTAGTTATTCAAGTTTCAAATTTAAAATGAAAAGTCCTTTCTGACTAGTACATATCGACATGGTCTAGGTAGGGTTGTCGACAGGGGTCGGTTAATTTTGCTGACTTATTTTGATTTTGTGAATAATTATGTGTATATATATATTTATATAGTATACTAACATTTATTCTAGAGATAGGATAAGCTAGATAACAGAGAAGTAAGTCAATTTCATTTCATAATAGAACGATACAATTATTAAACATTAAGAACTACATGAACATTGAAATCAAAACAAACTAAACTAATACAACATGATATGAAAAGATAGAACTAGTTAGAGGATGATGAAGATGAAGATAATCCAAGCTTCTTGCTGACTTTGGAGAACAACTTGTTCATCTTGGATGACATTTTATCCAATTTCTTACTAATGGACCGTTTAAGAATCCGTTGATTTTCAACAATGGTCTTTTGATTTTGAGCAATGTTTTGTTGGTTGGATTAGGAGAATAGTTAATACTTTCCAAGGATGTTTCACCTTCTTCTTTCTCTTCTATTTCCATTTCATCCCCTTCTTCTTCTTCTTCTTCCTCTTCCATCTCCTCATGAGCCAAACGCTCTTCCTTTTCGGCAAGAGTCTCATATTGTTGAAAAACAAATGGAATTTTCATAAGAGAAAAGTTTGAACGATTAAAAACCTTTCTTGAAACAAATTCTTCTCCTTTGAAATCTACTCCAAAATAATAAAAAATATGAGTGAGATAGATTCCATGATACAAAGTGTTTTCACCCATTTCTAGATTTTTGGGACGAAGTTCATCCAAAATAACTTGCGCCCAATTAATATCAAAATTTCGAAAAATAGCAAAAAGTGCTTTGTAAACTTTTGAAGTAGGATTGTTAAAACTCCCCGATCTTGGGGTCAAAGTATGTTGTAAAAGAAGATTAACAATTCTAGCTTTTGGTCGAAAGTTTCGATTTTTGAATTCAAAATCATCATTTCCTTCGAAAATGTGATGACATGTCTCACAATCATTTTCATCGATATTAAAACTAGAAAGATCCATTCCCGTGCTCTTACAATTGAGAAGGTACCTAAAAGATCACAATTTAAAATGATTCTAGTGCCTTTGACACTACTCCAAATTTCATCATCATTTCCATTATAAAATCCACGATTGAGATTTGCTTAGAAAATTTTAACAAGATTTGGATAAAAACAAAATCATTTTGTGAAGCATCAACAAGACTAAAAACATGATTGTTTGCAAAAAGAGAATTAATTTCATAAGAAGAAAAATCTTGAAATAAAGCAAACTTTCCCGGATGGACTTTTACATAGTTAGCATAGTTGATGTATACTTTTGTAGCCTCCAGTCATTGAAAAGTTGCTCTTTTATCTTTCTGGAAATTCTCATTGTGGAAGGGTTGCTTGAAGAAGCCATTAGAGTAGAGAGTAGAGAGCTTGAATTTTTGAGATAAGAGTTTGAATTTGAGAATGAAAGTGAAAAGTTGTGATAAGAGATAGTAAATAAATAGATTCTCAAAGAACATGTTCTCTGGTCAAAAGGTGACTTTTCAGAGAATTGAATGAAGTGGAAAGATGGAGGGAAATTCAACCATTTGAATTCAAATTTAAATTTCAAATTTCTGTACCCCTGTCGACAACATGGTAGGGACCTTGTTGACAGGTGTCACTGAATTTCCATGATTCATTTTTCTTAAGTGTTCCAATATATATTTGAATATATATATACATACTTATAATTTGTAATGTATATATATATATATCTGGAATATTACTAGAATTATAGCATATTCCATAAAATATTATGATACAAAAAATAAATAAAAAAAAATAGTAAAAAATAAAAAAAAAATCAAACTACACATCAATTCAAAAATCAACCAATCAAACATCCAATCCTAAGCATGCAATTTCAACCAATGTATTGTAAACGTGTACCTGTTTCTGAGTCCGTTTCTCTGAATTCGTGAATTGCAGTGAAACACATATTTGAATTATTTATCTTCTTCATCATCGCTTGAGGACGAGTTTGAGTCATCTAGAGTAGCAGTAAATGCACGTTCTCGTTTCTTTGCAGAATCATTGTTTATAGGAAGATTTTCCTTATCTGGACGTGGACAGTCTCTTTTGACATGGCCTGCTTTGTCACAATTGAAACATTTTGGCACACCATTCTGATTATCAGAGTTTTTATAGTTGTTTGTCTTGAGATTATTTATCTTTCTGTGTTTCAGGAATTTTCGAAAGTTCTTGGTCATAAAGGCTATCTCTTCGTCATTATCGCTGTTTGAGTCTGATCCATCGGTCAATGCATTGAATGCAATTGATTTCTTTTCAGATGCTTTGCTTTCTCTTCTCCCAATCATTTGGGCTTCAAACAACATTAGATTTCCAATTAATTCTTCTATCTTTAAGGTACTGATGTCATTTGCCACTTCGATCGCAAGTGTCTTTTGATCTTATTCTGGAGTAAGAGAATTTAATATTTTTCTGACTTGATCTTCTTCGGAAAATTCCTTTCCCAAGGATACTAGAGAATGCACAATATCTTGAAATCTACCATACATATCTGAAATAGACTCATTAGAATTCATTTTAAATAATTGAAACTGATTTTTGAGCATGGAAATTTTGGTCTGTTTAACTTTGCTTGTTCCTTCGTGGGTAACTTGCAAAGTTCTCTAGATTTCATATGCAAACTTACAAACTGACACTCTATTAAATTCATTCCTATCAAGTGAACAAAACAGAATATTCATAGCTTTAGAGTTATTTTGTGCAACGGTCTTTTGCTCAGCAGTCCACTGTGCAAAATCAGTTGTGCGTTTAGAATATTCAGTCTGTATGATATTCTAAGTGTCTAGTCCTATAGATTGTAAATATATTTTCATCCTACATGCCCAATATACATAGTTGCTGCCATTAAAAAGTGGTGGTCTGCCAGTAGACTGACCTTCTACAAATGAACTAGTGTCGGTGGTAGTACCAGTGTCGGTAGCCATTTTGAAATTTTTCAAAAATCAGGTTATGAAACTTTGAAAATCTTGCTCTGATACAAATTGTGAGAAATGCGGATTATGGATCTTAAGGCTAGAATAAACACTAGAAGGGGGATGAATAGTGTTTTAAGGAATTAATAACTCTTTTTGATTTTTTATTAATTTGACCACAATTGTATGCAATACTCAGACACAGATATGATCACAGAATCAAACACAGATGTAGATATAAAGTAAAAGCAGTAAAGGAAAGAACACACCGGATTTAATACTGGTTCAGAGTTACCCTACATCCAGTCCCGCATACAAGTATGGATTTCCTTTCAAAAATAATTCTTACAATTATACCCTCAATTTCAAGGCCATGAGGTACACCACTCCAGATTCACAATCCTCTGGGTAGAGATACTTGATTTTATGGGCAACAAGTTCACACAATTGATTTCACAGGCTACAATCACACCTTTTCTCGCTTGATTGATTTTACAGGCTACAATCACACCTTTTCTCGCTCGATTGATTACAAAGAAGTCTATAACTCTGAATAGCACTGGGATCTTGTTTGAGAAAGTGATAGAGAATCAAACCAGAGATTATGCAGTATATTCAATGGTGATTTCGATAGAGTATGGTAAAAATGGGTATAAAGGAATTGGAAGAAGAAGAGGAGTAATATGAATATAAATTCGTTCAAACCAACCCCTATTTATAGTAGAACAACAACCATGTCTATTCGTGAAAGAATATGACGAATAGACACTTTCTTTGAAATTCAAATTTTTGAAATAAACTGCTACCATGTCGACAAGGGGTACTTGAGGCAGCCGACATGCCAAAGCAATTTTTGGTAATTTGTTTTTCTTTGAAAATGTAACAACCCATTTTTAGGGATACTAAATTGGGAATCAATTCATAAATTGATAATTAATCTGTTAAAAATAACAAACAATTAAATATTTATGTAAAAATAGTAATAATAAATAAATAAGAAAAAACTAATAATAAAAGGAAATAAAATGGGAATTTAATATTAATAGCGTTGAGAGGAAAATAAATGGTAATAAATTCATTTACTTTTATTTGGAGTAATAAATTATGTTTTAGCGGTCGTGTAATTTGTTTTAATAAATAAACCATTTTATTAACCTAAATTATTTGGAAAGTTAAACATTGAGAGTGTAATGTTTTTTTTATGAAAGAATGATAACTAATTACATAAGATAAAATACGTTTTTATGTATGAAAAGTTTAGATAAGAATTTTTATGTTTATTTATAATTTGGTATAAAAGGAAAAAAGAAAAGAAAGAAGGAAAGGGTAAAAATAAATAATAATAACAAATAATAATATCTTTTTATAATGTCATGCATGAAAGATCTAGAAAGTGAATAAAATATTGTTAAGTAAAAGAAAAATCTAGAATGATGACAAAAGATAACGAATAAATTCTTTTAAAAAGAAAAAAAAAGAAATAATAAATTAAGGTTTAATTGGAAGAAGATTCTAGAGGAGGGGCTTTGTACTAAAAATATCATTTCCTCTCCTCAAATTCTTCACTGTACGTACAGAGAACAGAAAAAAGAAAAAAAACAGAGAGAAAGAAGAAAATCTAAAACCTAATTTCCAATCTTCTCATTCAAATCCAAATCCAACTTTGCAATCAAAGGATAAAAGAAAAGATTCCCAATTCTAAGAGTAAGTGTCCCTAAATCAGTTCAATTCCATCTCTTTCTTCTTATTTTCACAAATAGGTATTTAGGGTTTTTTTTGACTTTGTTAGCAATTGAAATGGGAAAGTCAAGCAATCAAGGGCTAGCTGAATTAGAACTTGAAGATTGCTATTTGAAGGGTTGGGTGAGTGAAGTTATAGCCTTATTTTATTTTTCATTTTTATGTATGCATGCAAATAAAAGTGTAGAATTTTGAATAAAAAGATTGCTTCCTTATATCCCAATTATGCATTGTTGATAGGAATTGAAAAGGAAATGAAGATTCATGCAAAAAAAAAAAAAAGAATTAAATTGCATGCATATTGTTTGATAAATTACTGCATGGAAGGGGAAAAAATTCACTATGTGCAAGACGCTGCTCAGGTTTGCAGCCCAGGTGCTGCACTGTAAAGTGCAGCCGGACGCTGCACTTGCGTGCAGCTTCAGCTGCGCTTTAGTACAGCGCAGCACTGTACAGGTGCTGCACAGTGCAGTTGGGTTGTGCTGCACTGTGCAGTTGGTATGCTGCACTGTGCAGAACTGCTGCACAGTGCTGCAAGCACTGTCTAGAATGCAGCACTGCAGCAGTGCAACTGCACTGTAGAGTGCAACGCACTGCTGCCGCAGCTGCTACCGTGCTGCTGCACCCCGCGGCTGCAGCTGCTGGCTGCAGCTGCTGCACCCCGTGGCGGAAGCTGCTGGCTGCAGCTGAGCCCGCTGCAACCGGGGCGGCTGCAGCCGCAGGCTGCAGCTGGGGCAGCTGCAGCCGCAGCGGCTGCTGCAGCCGCAGCAGCGGCTGAGTCGGCAGTTGCGGGCAGCAGCTGCAGGCTGCTGCGGGCTGTAGTTGCTGGCTGCAACTGCACCGCTGCTGCTGAAGTGCATGCAGCTGGGCTGCATCTGTCCGCTGCACCTACAGCTGCACTCAGCTGCAGCGCAGCGCAGCCGTTGCACTGCGCTGTCCTACTGTATTCCGCTTGAATTTTTTTTAATAATAATAAAAAAAACAATTAAAATGTTAAATTAATTTATTTTGGTTAAGGAAGAAAAATATTATATTACCGATAAATACGTGTTTGAAAAAAAAATAGGACATTTTATTTAGAATTTTGATTGCGTTTTTGTATACTTAAACTTGTGTTGTTTAGTTTTTTTTAAAATTAAATTAAGTGTTATTAATTATTATTATTTTACCTAACGAACTTTTAATAATTTTAATCCAATAAATTAGGTTTCTGTGTTTCTTCTTGATACATAAGTATTGTGGGGTACTTGTGTATAAATGCGAAACGGAGATGTAGTTATTTTCTTTTACACGCATAATTGTTTTGCTAATTTTTACTTGCTTTTTGAATATTATACTGGGTTTATCAAAGGTTTTATTGGACGATGTAGTCGTCATTAATTTTTTTAAAAGTGTTTTGAAATTACAAACACTTTGATTTTTGAGACGGGATAGATTGGACTCTGTTGTACCAATGGGTCAAAACTCCACCTTGGCCGACCTGATTCAGGTTCGCTACCTGAATCGTTGGTATATCACATTCCCTATTACCACCAAAGGTCGACGGTCTGCTACATAGGGCTAATCTTATTTTTGATCGGGATCTCCGATCGGCGGGTCACGGACTATGATGGATGGTGGCGTGGGGGTTCCACGTGTAGATCCATGAACGGGTAGCATACCGCCTTTGCTTTAGACCGTCTTGGTTATCCTGGGTTGATCTCCAGGTGATTATGGTGTTATGAGTAGGTTACGGTGTTGATATCTCCACGCGCGCTCGAGCTCTACGACTGTGATTTTACAATACTAGCGTTTGTTTGTTTGGTATATTTTATGAGTCGTGTTATATTTATCCCATAATTCACGTAATGCAATTTTCTTTATCTTATGATTTTTGGAAAATATGAAAGTTGATTTTAAAAACCCAGTATTTTTAGAGAATGTGCGTATGAACTTATTCATTGTGTTACATATGATAATTGGGTTGGTATCGTATTGGATTACATACGATACGTTTGGCCTAAAACCATTGTTTGATTAAATGAATTGTTTATGAAACCAAATTTTCATGTTGGTTCACACACACATACATGCCTCATGTTGGTTTATACATGCGGCGTTTTCTTTCCCTTTTGTTGATTGAGACAATTATTGTTCATAGATCGTGCTTCACTCATACTAGAAATAGTCTGACCCGTGTGATTTGGTTTATAATCCTCGGGTCAGTCTGAGGATTGTGGTTGCAGGTTAGGTTGTGTGGACTGTAGCAGCACTCATGTTATTTTCCACGTTTTGGGGTTTTGGACTTTTAAGCTTGGACTTAGGAGTAGTTAATGTATGTAATATGGTATGTATGTTATTATGTATTTTGGAAGTGATATGTACTATGGACTATGTATTGTGAACATTGCTATTATGATATGTATTATGCATTATGCTGTTTTTGTGCTGAACTGTACATTCTATTATATTATGTACTATGTAACCTGAAATTTTTTTTATCTTGTACCATTGCTTTGAACCAACACTGCGCATGAATGGTAAGTAGAAAAAAAAGTTATAAAATTTCTCGTGCCAGTGTTAGTTCAAGGGAATGAGTACAACATTTAGCCCTATCGAGTCCCATTCTCCGTGCTTTCTGACAGTAATACTTCGTATTGCTCTTGGTTGGCATGGGAATAGGGGCCGGGCGTTACATTTTTGGTATCAGAGCCCAGGTTAACAATAGTATAGAATATATTTAGAATATAAGTTAGCACAAAGCAGTAGAAGCACTGTACATGTCTATATACCATAAGTATCACTTCCATAATATAATAATAGTCATACATGCCTAAACCAAAACCCCAAATATTTGATCTTTTTAGTATGAGAATTATTTTAATTCCAGCATAACAACATTTCTCACTATGCAGAGTAGTGAGAAAGATGGCTGGAAGAACTCCCCGTTTGACCATTGAGCAGTGGTTAGAGTTGATGCGGAACATGCCACAGGCTGCACCCACTCCTAATGCTGCTCCTAGAGTTGATTTCGCTCGTATGTGTAAGGATTTTGTGAGCCTTGGAGGGAAGCCCTTTCATGGTAATGAAGATGTGGTTGGAGTTCAGGCTTGGTTGCAGACTTGTGAACGAGTCTTTGGGCACATGGGTGTGACGGACCGCCAAAAGGTCCAGATTGCTTCCAGTTTCCTCCAAGATGGTGCATCTGACTGGTTCGATGTGGTTAGTGCTGAGATAGGCGAGGAGGAGCTTACATGAGAGAGATTTAGGGAACGATTCGAGTTAAGGTTCATTCCTGAGGTGGAGAAGGCCATCCTTGCTTGTAGATTTATTGAGCTGAAGCAGAGAGATATGACAGTTCAGGAGTATGTCAATACCTTCAACTCCCTCTCTAAGTATGGCCCCGATTTGGTCAACACTCCCTTCAAAAAGAACCAAAAATTTGTGGATGGTCTACGTAGGAAGCTGAAGGAACAACTTTTGACTCAGCTTCTCTCCACTTTTGATGAGATAGTTGATTTGGCCATGAGGTATGAAGACTTGTATAGGGAAAGAGATGATGATGCACCACCGAACCGACAGAGCTTTGTGCCTAAGAGGAAAGCTCCATTCTTCCCTAAGAAGAAGCAGAATCCTCAGAAGAAGCAAAAGAAAGGTCAAGCTTCAGGCTCCCAGAAGCAAGATAAAAGTGGAGTGAAGTGCTATAAGTGCGGAGTAATGGGGCATTTTGCTAATAATTGCCCCCAGAGGCAGTGCTATGAGTGTCACCAGACTGGTCATTTGAAGAACAACTGTCCACAGCTTATGAAGAAGAAGCAAGCAGCTAAGCTGAATGTAATGGAAGGAGATCCAGGCCCGAGTCAGAGGAAGGGAAAGCAGGTAGCGGTCATGGAAGGTATGATTCCTTTTAGAGATACTTTTATTCGTATACTCTTTGACACCGGTTCCTCCCATTCTTTCATATCTAAGGAGTTAGTTTATAGATATGATTTGGAAGTTGTTTACCTCGTGACATCTCTAAGGGTTGCGAATCCCATTGGTGGGTCCGCAACACTTGGAATGTTGTGTAAAGGCTTTGAGCTTTCCTTTTGCGGACTCTCTTTTCTCTGTGATTTGCATGTATTTGAGTGTCTTGGCTTTGATATTATCTTGGGGATGGGCTGGTTGGATCGTTATGGTGTACAACTTTCCTGCTCAGATAGAGTTGTAACTTTGAAGCATCCGTCCTATAAAGGGCTTGTTAATATGACTCTGGATATACCAAGCTCTGATGCTTATGTTTCTTTGTTCTTCATGGAATCACGAGAGGAAGATGAGATAGCCTGAGTACCAATTGTCAGAGATTTTGGTAATGTATTTGAGCCTGTTACTGGCTTACCACCAAAGAGGGCCATGGAGTTCCGCATAGATCTAATCCCTGGAGCCCAACCAGTCTGTCGGCCACTTACTCGTATGCCTCGAGTCGAGATGGAGAACTTCGTAAGCAGTTGACTGAATTAGAAGGGAAGCAGTTTATCCGATCTAGTAGCCCTCCTTGGGGAGCTGCTGCTGTGTTTGTAAAGAAGGCTGATGGCTCTCTTCGTTTATGCATTGACTACAGGAAGCTTAATGAGCTGACCATAAAGAATAGTATCCATTACCTCGTATTGATGATCTTTTTGATCAGTTGAGCGGAGCAAGGGTCTTTTCCTAGCTGGACTTAGCCACCGGATTCCATCAGTTGAGAGTAGTGGAAGATAGCATTCCTCTTACTGCTTTCCGCACTCGTTATGGTTCATATGAATGGCTGGTAATGTCGTTTGGGCTTATAATGCTCCTGCATACTTTGTAGACCTAATTAACAGAATATTCAGAAGCGATCTTGACCAATTTGTCCTGGTCTCTATTGATGATATCCTAGTGTATTCCAAGTCTGAGCAAGAGCATGAAGGGCATTTGAGGATAGTTTTGGAGACCTTAAGAGAACATAAGCTAAAAGCTAAGTTCTCCAAGTGCCACTTTTGGCAGAAGGAGGTTAAATTTTTAGGCCATATAGTCTCCGAAGTCGGTCTGGCAGTGGATCCTTCTAAGATTGAGGCCATACAGAATTGGAAGAGACCGGAATCTGTTACCGAGATACGGAGCTTCTCGGGACTAGCTGGTTACTACCGGCGTTTTATTAATATTTCTCCAAGATTGTGACTCCTTTGACGAGGCTAACGAGGAAAGGAGTCAAGCATGAGTGGACAGATAAGTGTGAAGAAGCTTTCACAAAGTTAAAGGAGATGCTCACTAACGCTCCAGTTTTGGTGATTCCAGAGGGTAATCAGGATCTTGTGGTCTATACTGATGCCAGCGGGTCTGGCCTTGGAGCAGTACCGATGCTGAAAGGACAGGTTGTAGCTTATGCATCCAGGTAATTGAGGCCCAATGAGATTCGGTATGCTGTTCATGATTTGGAGCTAGCAGCCGTGGTTTTTGCTTTGAAGTTGTGGCGACACTATCTTATGGGGGAGCGGTTTGTTCTCTATACAGACCGTAAGTCCTTGAAATACCTATTTTCCCAGAAGGAACTGAACATGCACCAACGAAGGTTGTTAGAGTTTTTGGCAGCCTATGATTTTGATATTCAGTATACTCCTGGGAAAGGAAACCGTGTTGCGGATGCCCTCAGCCGTAAACACCAGGCAGTTGTATCAATGATGGTGGCTGACTGGCGTGACTTGGAGGTGTTAGCTTCTAGTGGGATCTGTTACAGTATGCCTACTCATAGCTCAGGGAGGATGTTAGCTAGCTTGGTTGTGAGACCAAGTCTTATGGACAGAATTTCTCTTGCTTAGAAGGAAGATTCGGTTGCTTTAAATCGTATTCATCGGTTGAAAAATGGAGAGGAAGCTGATGATATGAAAGGTTTTGAGATGGATGCTCTTGGTTGATTGAGGAAGAAGGGTAGAATCTTTGTACCTAATGTTGCAGGACTTAGACAAGAGGTGATGAAGGGCTGCCATTGTTCGCGATACACTATTCACCTAGGTGGCAGCAAGATGTACATGGACATGAAGCGCCTATATTATTGGGAAGGAATGAAGCGTGATATAGGTGAATATGTTAAGAATTTCATTACTTGCCAACTGGTGAAATGCGAGCATCAAAAGCCTAGCGGTCTTCTTCAGCCCTTGGAGATTCCATTATGGAAATGGGATCATGTATAAGTGAATTTTGATTTTATAACGGTTCACTTATATAAACCCTTATTTGTAATCCAATTAACACTTTATTTAGGTATCAATGGATTTCATTGATGGCTTGCCTCGATCGAAGCAAGGGCATGATAGCATATGGGTAGTAGTGGATCGTTTGACGAAATCTGCCCATTTTATCCCTGTCAAGGCAAAGAGGACTGCATCTTATTTGGCGAAGCTGTATGTGAAGGAGGTTGTTCATCTGCATGGTGTACCTAGCGCTATAGTTTGTGACAGAGATCCATTATTTACTAGTGGATTTTAGAGGAGCTTACAAGCAGCTTTGGGGACGAAGTTGAATATTAGCTCAGCCTATCATCCTCAGTCCGATGGACAAACTGAGCGAGTCAATAAGATATTGGAGGATTTGTTGCGATCCTATATTCTGGACTTTGGAGGGTCTTGGGAGGACCACCTGTACTTGGTAGAGTTTTCATATAATAACAGCTTTCAGTCCAGTATAGGCATGGCTCCTTTCGAAGCACTGTATGGAAGACCATGTAGATCTCCTGCATGCTGGCTTGAGACTGGAGATAAGTTAGTTCTTGGTCCCGACACTGTACGAGAAGCCTCAGAGAAGGTAGAGATAATTAGGAGGAAGATGAAAGAAACACAAGATAGACAAAAGTCCTATGCAGATAAAAGAAGAAAGGACTTGGAGTTTAGCGTCGGCGATCATGTGTTCGTGAAGGTTACTCCTTTAAAGGGGGTAATGAGGTTCAGCAAGACTGGTAAGTTTGCTCCTAGATTTATTGGGCCTTATCCTATTGTGGAGCGGATTGGGAAGCTTGCATATAAAGTTGCTGTACCTGAACACTTATTGAGTGTACACAACATCTTTCATGTGTCACACTTGAGAAAGTGTTTGAGGGATTCTGAGGAGGTGATAGAGCCAAAGCAGTTGCAGCAGCTTGAAATCGCTCCTAATATGACATATACTCGAGAGCCTATTCGTATCATTGCCTCTGAGACGAAGAAGTTGCGTAGTAAGGTGGTTCCTCTAGTTAAGGTGCAATGGTTGAGCAATCCGAAGGACTGCACCTGGAAAATAAAGGAGTCGATGCAGAGGCATTATCCTGAATTGTTTGGCGCTCGAGTAAGGTATGTCTTATTTTTAAAAAAAAATTTAATCAACTAATAAGTTACAGAAATCTCACTTACGTAAAAATTGCGAGGACGCAACTTTTGTAAGGGGGGAAGTCTGTAACAACCCATTTTTAGGAATACTAAATTGAGAATCGATTCATAAATTGATAATTAATCTGTTAAAAATAACAAACAATTAAATATTTATGTAAAAATAGTAATAATAAATAAATAAGAAAAAAATAATAATAAAAGGAAATAAAATGGGAATTTAATATTAATAGCGTTGAGAGGAAAATAAATGGTAACAAATTCATTTACTTTTATTTGGAGTTATAAATTATGTTTTAGCGGTCGTGTAATTTATTTTAATAAATAAACCATTTTATTAACCTATATTATTTGGAAAGTTAAACATTGAGAGTGTAGTGTTTTTTTTATGAAAGAATGGTAACTAATTACATAAGATAAAATACGTTTTTATGTATGAAAAGTTTAGATAAGAATTTTTATGTTGATTTATAATTTGGTATAAAAGGAAAAAAGAAAAGAATGAAGAAAAGGGTAAAAATAAATAATAATAATAATAATAATAAATAATAATATCTTTTTATAATGTCATGTAGGAAAGATCTAGAAAGTGAATAAAATATTGTTAAGTAAAAGAAAAATCTAGAATGATGACAAAAGATAAAGAATAAATTGTTTTAAAAAGAAAAAAAGGGAGAAATAATAAATTAAGGTTTAATTGGAAGAAGATTCTAGAGGAGGGCTTTGTAATAAAAATATCATTCTCTCTCCTCAAATTCTTCACTGTACGTACAGAGAACAGAAAGAAGAAGAAAAAACAGAGAGAAAGAAGAAAATCTAAAACCTAATTTACAATCTTCTCATTCAAATCCAAATCCAACTTTGCAATCAAAGGATAAAAGAAAAGATTCTCAATTTTAAGAGTAAGTGTCCCTAAATCAGTTCAATTCCATCTCTTTCTTCTTATTTTCACAAATAGGTATTTAGGGTTTTTTTAATTTTGTTAGCAATTGAAAGGGGAAAGTCAAGCAATCAAGGGCTAGCAGAATTAGAGCTTGAAGATTGCTATTTGAAGGTTTAGGTGAGTGAAGTTATAGCCTTATTTTATTTTTCATTTTTATGTATGCATGCAAATAAAAGTGTAAAATTTTGAATAAAAAGATTGCTTCCTTATATCCCAATTACACATTGTTGATAGGAATTGAAAAGGAAATGAAGATTCATGCAAAAAAAAGAATTAAATTGCATGCATATTGTTTGATTAATTGATGCATACAAGGAAAAAAAATTTCACTGTGTGCAAAACGCTGCTCAGGTTTGCAGCCCAGGTGCTGCACTGTAAAGTGCAGCCGGACGCTGCACTTGCGTGCAGCTTCAGCTGCGCTTTAGCACAGCGCGGTACTGTACAGGTGCTGCACAGTGCAGCTTGGTTGTGCTGCACTGTGCAGTAGGTGTGCTGCATTATGCAAAACTGCTGCACAGTGCTGCAAGCACTGTCCAGAAGCAGTACTGCAGCAGTGCAACTGCATTGCAACGCACTATTGCCGCAGCTGCTACCGTGCTGCAGCTGCTGCTGCACCCTGCGGCAGCGGCAGCGGCTGCCAGCAGCTGCAGCTGAGCCCGCTACAGCTGCAGCCGGCTGCAGCTGAAGCTGCAGGCTGCAGATGTGCTGCACAGCAGCAGCTGATTCGGCAGCTGCAGGCTGCTGCGGGCTGCCGCTGCAGTGCATGCAGCTGGGCTGCATCTACCCGCTGCACCTGCAGCTGCACTCAGCTGCAGCGCAGTGCAGCCGCTGCACTGCGCTGTCCTACGGTATTCCGCTTGAATTTTTTTTAATAATAATAAAAAAATTTAAAATGTTGAATTAATTTATTTTGGTTAAGGAAGAAAAATATTATATAACCGATCAATACGTGTTTGAAAAAAAAATAGAACATTTTATTTAGAATTTTGATTGCGTTTTTGTATACTTAAACTTGTGTTGTTTAGTTTTTTTAAATTAAATTAAGTGTTATTAATTTTTTTTTACTTAACGAACTTTTAATAATTTTAATCCAATAAATTAGGTTTCTGTGTTTCGTCTTGATACATAAGTATTGTGGGGTACTTGTGTATAAATGCGAAACGGAGATGTAGTTATTTTCTTTTATACGCATAATCGTTTTGCTAATTTTTACTTGCTTTTTGAATATTATACTGGGTTTATCAAAGGTTTTATTGGATGATGTTGTCGTCATTGATTTTTTTTAAAGTGTTTTGAAATTACAAACACTTTGATTTTTGGGTCGGGATAGATTGGACTCTGTTGTACCAATAGGTCAAAACTCCCCCTTGGCCGACCTGATTCAGGTTCGCTACCTGAATCAGTGGTATATCACATGCCCTATTACCACCAAAGGTCAACGGTCTGCTACATAGGGCTAATCTTATTTTTGATCGGGATCTCCGATCGGCGGGTCACGGACTTTGATGGATGGAGGCGTGGGGGTCCCATGTGTAGATCCGTGAACGGGTAGCATCGACCTTTGCCTTAGACCGTCTTGGTTATCCTGGGTTGATCTCCATGTGTATTATGGCGTTATGAGTAGGTTACGGTGTTGATGTCTCCACGCGCGCTCGAGCTCTACCACTGTGATTTTACAATACTAGCGTCTGTTTATTTGGTATATTTTATGAGTCGTGTTATATTTATCCCATAATTCTCGTAATGCAATTTTCTTTATCTTATGATTTTTGGAAAATATGAAAGTTGATTTTAAAAACCCAGTATTTTTAGAGAATGTGCGTATGAACTTATTCATTGTGTTACATATGATAATTGGGTTGGTATTGTATTGGATTACATACGATATGTTTAGCCTAAAACCATTGTTTGATTAAATGAATTGTTTATGAAACAAAATTTCATGTTGGTTCACACACACATATATGCCTCGTGTTGTTTTATACATGCGGCGTTTTCTTTCCCTTTTGTTGATTGAGACAATTATTGTTCATAGATCGTGCTTCACTCACACTAGAAATAGTCTGACCTGTGTGATTTGTTTTATAATCCTCGGGTCAGTCTGGGGATTGTGGTTGCAGGTTAGGTTGCGTGGACTGTAGCAGCACTCATATTATTTTCCACGTTTTGGGGTTTTGGACTTTTCAGCTTGGACTTAGGAGTAGTTAATATATGTAATATGGTATGTATGTTATTATGTATTTTGGAAGTGATATGTACTATGGACTATGTATTGTGGACATTACTATTATGATATGTATTATGCATTATGCTGTTTTTGTGCTGAACTGTACATTCTATTATATCATGTACTATGTAACGTGGAAATTTTTTTTATCTTGTACCATTGCTTTGTACCAACAGTGCGCATGAATGGTAAGTAGAAAAAAAAGTCAAAAAATTTCTCGTGTTAGTGTTAGTTCAAGGGAATGAGTACAACATTTAGCCCTATCGAGTCCCATTCTCTGTGGTTTCTGACAGTAATACTTCGTATTTCTCTTGGTTGGCATGGGAATAGGGGTCGGGCGTTACAGAAAATAACTTCTATCTTGTATTAAAACTATTATAGTTAAAATACATAAGTTAGTATAGAGAATAATATTTTGGTATATATAAAATTTTACTATAATTTTATATTTAAATCTAAGTATAAATATTAAAAGTTAAATTGTTTAAAACCAAGGATAATTTGATTTTGAAGATAAAGATCATTTTGAGGCTAAAAGTATTTAAAACCAGGATAGATGTTTTTGATTCTTCTAAAAGTAAGATTTTAGAATCATTTTGAAAACAAGATATAATTTTGTAAAACATTTGAATAAAAGTTAGTGGATACAAAACAATATTCCACTAGATTTTTCGTAGGTTCCATCCTACTTAGGGTTCCATCCCTTTAACGAGCTCGAAGTGGATTCCATTCCACGAGTAAAATGGATTTAAGATGTCAGTGCTTTTCTAGGAGTTTTAACAAAATTTCTAATTAAATTACTTATATTGAAATCTTGATATTCATGAGTCTTGATATCTTCGATCTTGAGTCTCTATACTGTACAGTCTTCATTCTTGGTACCTGCATGGTTAAATCCTGCATATACATATATATCTAAACAATAATGTTAGTATTTATATTTTATAATCTTATCCTAAGGTTGTTGTCATCAAAACCAACTTCTCGTGGACTAATAGTTTATACTAAAAATATTCATTTAAAAATAGTTTCAAAGTCAAACCAGTTCTTTTTCTAAATTTCCAATTCAAATCAGCTCCAAATTCTATTTCGATTTAATCGATTTAATTCTGATTTTAACTCGAATTTTACTTTGATTCCAAATTAATTTCAATGCCAATTCCAAATTAATTTCGACTCCAATTCCAATTTAATTTAAATTCCAATCTCAAATTTAAACCGTTTCGATTTATATCAATTACAAGTTTGATTTTCAAAATATCGATTCAAAACACTTATATCAAATTTTCCTTCAATATTCAATTTAAAAATCCAAATCTTCGAAACGTAATTAAATTCCCAACTCAATTTCGAAATATTTTTTATATCATCTTTTACTTGTAAATATTCATAGTTCGAATAAAAGTCCAATCTTTAAAGCCAACCAATTTCTGAAATTCAAATAATATTTCAACAATAACCTCAGAATCTCACTTCAATTATTTAAAACAATTCTTGTTATTAAATTTAAATTTTGACGTTTCGATTTCAAGTTTGAAAATAATTCAATCTCCATAAATTCAATTTTTATTTCTTGAAAATCAATTTGAATAATTCAAATCAAAATTTTAAAATCATTTAATTAACCAACCCGGTGTCCATGTATAATTCTCTATCCTATGGCCAAGTGAATCAGTTATACCAATTTAATTCATGGATGGATATATATCATTCCAATCCAAAATAAGTGCAATATATATATATATATATATATATATATATATCATTTTAACCTTTTTTATTCAAAATAATTTAATTTATAGTTTTATATACTGTAAATAATATACTAGGTGATAACATTTTAAATAAACATCCAGAATATCAACCAATAGTATCCAACACAACCAATCATCCAACCAGTCAATAATCACAACAAGCAACCAATTATCGATAAATTGAGGATTTTACTAGCAGTTAAATCCTAATTCAATCTTACTGTCAATTCAAATCCTATTAATAAATTCAGATATCAATTAAATATTAATTTAAATTTATCCAACAACCATCAATAAAATTTAAATTTCTACACGATATAAATTTTACTAGCATAAAAATGTAGTAGTCAAATGTGAGCCTATAACACTCACCTTTCTATTTCAAACTGAAAATAATTCCAACTTCAAATAAATCCAACTCGACTCCACACTGTAGACGACGTCGATATAAGTCTCTTGTAACTCTTCCCACCCGAAACTAATCTCATATGGAGAAGAACACGATAATTAACATTTGTGATTAAATAAAATAATTTACATGTTTAACAAAATAAAATTTAATTTAAACAAACCTAACCGCGTCTCCCTGCCTACGCTAGCTTCCCAGACACATATGCGATTCCCTCCAGCTTGTTCTTCCAGTCACGGCATTCCTTTTTTTCTCTGGCATCGACCGAACTTGCAGCAAAACCTCACCGTAGCCGCGCCCCCACACCTACGCACTGCTTCGCGTTGCCCGAGCGCGTACCGAAACCCTAAAGTCGAAGAACCAAGAACAGATCCCGCACCGTCGTCGCAAACCCTAATACGAACTTCTCACACGCTCGCGCATGCGTACACACGCCACCACGCCAATGAACAAATCACGCCATTGCGTCATATTCCTCACCTAGCTGTCGCACGCTCCACTTCCCATCGCCGTCGCAATGTTATTGCTTGTGATTTTTTTCCGATCGATCTCTTCTTTTTTTAGTTAAGCTACAGTTTTTTTAATAGACCAGATATATTTTTTTTCGAATTGAGAGATAAGGGGAGGAAAGGAAGAGAAGTGACGGACTAAAAATGAGGAAATATTGAGATATTATATATATATATATATATCTATATATATATATATATATATTATAACAATAAGAAAGTATCCAATCCGATTGGCCAACGAAAACATGAACTCCAAATGACGAGTGTCATCTGGCATTTATAATGTTTAACCCCCTTTCCAAACACAATGAGACTAGTTTCGAGGCCTAATTCGATTGTATGTGGAAGATAGCTTTTCAAAGTCGATTATTTTAATTAAAATTGAAATTGAGTTTCTACGCGTTTCAAGCTCGCACGGCCAAACGACAATTCTGAACGCTACGAAACTTGAAATCCTACAATAATTCACTATTATGGATCCAATGAAACTGGTTTCGTCGAAATCCGAGACAGGGGCAAAAATGTCTACTTTTACTTGTCAATTGAAATAAAAAATAATTTTTTTTAATTATTTACATTTAAATCCAATTTTAAATGTTAACCATCTTCGTTCATATTTTGAATAACATTTAAATCAATTTTCGATATCATTTTCAAACATCTTAAATCCAGAATCAATTATTCAAATAATTTCCAATATTAAATTTTAAGCAATTTAATTATCAAATAAATCAATATAAATAAATTATAAAATTTTATTTCTACCCATATTTATCTCATAATTACACTAAATTTAATAATTTAAAATAGCCAAAAATACGGTTCTTTACATACTCCCCCACTCAAAACTTTTCGTCGTCGAAAAGGGCTAAGTAGATAATTTAACATTTTATATATTTTCTTAAAATAATTAACTTATTAAACATAAACATATTATTTGAAAAACTATTACTTACTCTTCTATTATGCCACTCCGGATTTACGGAAAATTTCGGCAGTCTACTTTTCGCGGCTCGATCGGAAATTTTTTACAATTCATTATATAACACAAATATAACCAATATATATCAAATATACATCTCATCTTAATGATGAGGCATCCCAAAGGACAAAAATATAAAATCGTGGTATGTAATCTGAGATACATACCTTATTATTAATAATACGAGCGAGTTCGCTCGTATTAAGCAAGCAAAAGCATATAAATCCCCATATACGCCCAAACGATCTTCGTATGTACCTATCTCAACTCAATTTGAAATGTTAGTCGCATATAATAAGATGTAGAACACGAATAAGTTCTAATAAGTTAAAACATGCATTCTGAATCCAAATCTCAAGCACTAGCACAAATATGCAACCATACAACCATCATATGCACTCAAAACAATTAAGTAAGGATTTACAACAAAACAAATCATCTGACAAATCAATATTCATTCAATTCGATTCATAACTACCAAAATTTACATTTTGATGTCAATATTTAGATTAATACATTCTCATTCTTATTAAATAATTTTTTTATTAACATTTTATTTGCTCATTTTCCCTTTTTTCCTAACATTTAATCGACTTATATTGAAGCTCATTTGTTTCCAATTTTTTTTCATTCATTTAAATGTTATTAAGCTCGCATCCACTTATTTCATTTCAATCATTCATATAAATAATTAAACTTAAGTAATTTAGTTCCATACCACATTCCATATGTTTAAAATTTGATTTACATTCACTTATTAATATTCACTTCGTTAATCATACAATGGATTTACAGTCAATTCATTTTCTTTTAATTGACTTACATTCAACTAATTTGGTTTACAATTAGTTCTTTTCTTTCAATCAATATTTATTGCATTCTCATTTGATTTATTTCAATTCAATATACTTACATTCAATCAATTTGTTCCAATTATTTACATTTGTTTCATCCATATTTAAATTTAATTTACATTCTATTGATTACCTTTTTTTCTTATCCAAATGTTTAACCACATTCATAATTTGGTTTTCTTTTGATTATTCAAATTTATATCATTTACATTAAATTTATTCAATTCAATTTGTGAAATTCCAATTGTTTTATTTATTTATTGTTTAACCTAAATCATATAAATTCATTTATGAATCATTTACAAAAATTATCCCGCTTATCAAGATTAAGTTAAATTTTGTTTCCACTTAATATATTCTTTTTTTTTATATTAACATCATTTATAAACCATCTAAATTTATTATAAATAATTTATACAGTACAATCACGGTTATTATTATTACTTCATATCTTGATTTATTATTAATTCATTGGTTCACTTCATCTGTTTAAATTCATATTATTAATTTACTAAAGTAATTTTTTATCTTATAACTCAATTCATATAAATAAATATATAATTTCCTTCCACAATCAAATCATTTAACCTCGATTAAGTTAAATTCAATTTTATAATTTATTATATATTATATTAGTTAACATTCAATTTTTATTTAAACTACTACACTTATAATTTAAATTTCCCTTTATCCCATTTTAAATCAAATCCAATTACCCATACTAAATTTATACTTACATTCATTTATTTTTATTCGGTTTCTTACATACTTAAATTACATTTCACTTTTTTTTTAAAACCTATATTCATTTGATTAATTCATTTCATAGTTTAAACGAATTTAATTCACTTTACTAGTTTATTAAGTTTCACCTAATATCAAAATTTAATTTAATTTAATATTAAGTTAAACTTCATTTTATTTTAACCCATTACTCATTTTATTTAATCTTATTCAGATTAAATTTTCTTGTCATTAACATTCGTCAAGTTTAAATTCGTTTTTAGCTTATTAATTCTCAAATCTATAAGTTATACAATTTATTCATTTTAAATTACATTTTATCTATTCATTCCAAATGCAATTCATTTTTATTTAAGCTTCTTGAGTTAAATGTATTTTATTTACTCCATTTCACTACTCAATCAATTTAACGTTTCTTAAATCAATTATTTCATTTCGTATCTCGGATTCAAATTTTTTTCTTTGTTTGCTTACCCAAAATTTAACCATTTTAAATTTGGTTTATTTTCCTATTCAAATTTATAAGTTACAAACTATTTATTATATACTATTTTCAATTATAAGTTTAAACAATTTTCATCTATTTACTAAATTCTACTAAGAATATAATTTTTTTCTTCACAATCAAACTTGTTTTAATCGAAAATAAATTTCTTTTGGTAGCAATTCTCACTTAGAAACTCAAAAATGAACACTGCCAATGTCGCAGTCATCTCCAAAATTATTTCCCAGCGGCCAAGCGAGTTTAACGCTTTTATTTTCTTCAAAAATCTTTTCAAAATATATTTCTAGTCAAAACACTTTCAAATAATATTATTATAAATTTTTAAGGCTTCAAAAGCTATTTTGAAAAAAAAGAATTTTAAATTCTAAAATTTTCATTTTTTAAAATCGTTTCTATATATAAGCTATATTATAAATATACTCATACAAATTACCTTAACTTATTTACCAAAATATTTAGTTGATTTACAACTTGGTCATCTTAAGTTCTTGTTTTAATTGATTTCAATCCAATTTAATCATCAAATTCTTCCTAAAATAAAATTCATTAAGTATTCGTTTTATCTTATTTCAACCAATAATCGATGATGATTAAATATTATCATCACCTAACAAAATTTTTATCATAACCACTTTATATATATATAATATAATATTGGTAAAATTATTTCATTTACCCGATTTTTAGAACAATATTATGTCGACTTGCCTTGTTTAAGTATTTAGAAATCCTTATCGATGACACGGCGTCCCGCACATCGACCAGAATTCATAAACAACTCAACGGATAAGTAAACACAATATAAAACATTTTATAACACTAACAAGTATGCTCTTATACACACACACACACACACTCAAATAGACTCATTCTAGGATATTACTATCCAATCTCTAATGAGTCAAACTGTAACAACCGTGATTTTTGGATTACTGACGAAATAAAGATATAAAATAGAATTTTTAAATTGAAGTTTGAAAAATAAAATTGCAAAGCAAATTTTATTGAAAAGTCATTGAAAAGTCAGTTGAAATCTTGTAGGTGGTAGCAACGGAATGAATTGCATAATTCATTCAGATGAGCAAATATAGGGTCCATATTGTGAAACAATTTTTGTTTACTTAGCCTTACACGTGTAGGCAAAGGAATAAAAATGCAACTTGTATATTTTCTCACTGATTGCAAATGAAGTGCATTTTTGTGTCACATTTTTTAAAGTAGCAAGTGGACACTTTGCTGTGACCAAATTTTGTAAAAGCAAGTATGAAAATTTTGTGCCATCATTCTTTTGAGCAATAAAGTCCTTTCCTTTACCTATGCACGTTTACATTAAATGCCAATGTACTCCATTTCTTAGCCAGCACATTATTTATGACCTGTATACAATATGGGTGAAAAGAAAAGTATATTTTTTTACTCACTTTCCAAGTAGCCTTCATCACTTCCTTATGCTCATTTAATTCCAATGGTTCAGAGAAAGATATTAATGGCAGTAGATTTCTAGCTTCTTTGGATTTTGTTGCTGCCTAATTTTGAAGAAAACTTTGGTGAGTAAAATCTCACGTTTCTAATTTATTCTTCTTACTTCATCATCTTTGTGCAAAGATGTTATTTTCATTTTTATTTTATGCTCGTGTATGCAAGTAATTCACGGTTGGACAATTTGAAACATACGAAGTGTGTGTACAGACAGGTGTCTTCTTTTGTGAGCTAGTAGTATTAAACGTCAGTAGCAAGTCATCCAACGCAAGTGTAATTGCAGTTGTACCAATAATTGAAATACACAAAAGAAAAAAAAGGTGCTCGCAGGTTTTACAGTGCCAAATCTAATTTTTGTGGCATTAATTTTTTTTGTGTGCATGTCTTAAATTAGTGCATGTGTTGAAATGTTTTCCTGCAATTCCTTTTTTTATGTGTCTGCATGAAAATTCTGGCATCATCTATTTTGTTTCTGTTTTCCTTGTGCATGCGTGTAAATACTGATACACGAAAATTATAGCCCAGGTTTTAGTAGCACTTCCAAATCGTGCCATTCATTTTCTGTGTGCGAGTAGCTCTATTTTTATATGCGGTTTATTTAGAGCACGTGGCCTTTTAAAATGTTAGTCTAGTCTTTTTAATTCGGCAATTACATGTAAGGGTGAATATTAGTTTGCCGGGCATTTTTGAAATCCACTCGTGCATGTGTTTAAGTTTGGTTTTTTTTTTATGTTTGAGTTTTGGTTTCTGCGTGAGGAAGTAGTATGTTGTGATGCAAGTCCGGGTCTTTATACTTTTGTTCTATATTATTTATTATTTTGTTGTTGCATAGCTGGGTTGCCAGGTCACTTTGCATACTTTTATTAATTGCATGCATAATTTTCCAACTATAAGTGGCATGATTGTGTTCAAGTTTTGATTTTTGGGTGCAAATGTAGCATGCATGAGTGCATTTTTTTACAAGTTGCATGCAAACGTACATGTTGCATGCAAATTCATGGTGCATGAAAAGGATTTTAAAATATATCATACCTATGTGTTATGCATAGCTGTTTTATCATTCTTTTGTACGAGCTTTTCTTTACATATAAGCCTATGCACGAAAAAACATGTTAATTGTTTTCATTCTTACTTCAGTACGTATAATGCATGCAAAGGAATCATGTTAGGCAAGCTACAAAAATTTCGGTCATCTTGTCTTGCATTTAAACCCTTACGTACAAAGTTTATAGTCCATTTTTCTTTTAAAATTTTTGCATGCATAAAGGGTACAAAACAATACCATACTACATATTGTACCAGTGCCGTTTATATGTTGCCGAAGTATAATAATTTCAGACATCATATTTCATACTTGAAAATTTTAGGGCAGTCCCTTATTAAATTTGCATTGAACCGGTGTTACGTTGTAAAACGTATTTTGCGCCGTTATTTTTAAAACGGAATTTTTACGCCGGTGTTATATTTTTGCCGCGTGTTGTTTTGATGGCATTTTTGACGAATAAAAATTATTGTCGTTTTGACTTCAGTAACCGTCAATTTTAAAGTGAATTTTCAAGTCATTATCCCGCAACGCTGATTTGATATCCGTTTTTACGATGTTTTGTGAAGCGCAATTTCCTCGTCAAAATTGCTACAGATGTTGCTGTTTTAATCACGTGTTTTCAAATGGTTTTAAAATAAAATTGTTTCTTAAATTTTTTACAGTTTGCGCTTTCTAAAGAATGAGTAAGCGATTTAAACGCATCGGCAAAATTGAGGACTATGAACCCTTACTTTTACTGATTCGCTTAATTCCGGACTTGTCCGTTTGAGAACGTAAGATGTTATTTATATAAAACACACAATTTGGCACTTTCAAGGAAACGATGAAGAGATTTAAACGATTTAGTAAAAGTGCGGAATATGGAACCACACTTTTACTATTTCGGTCAATTCTGGACTCGTTAATTCAAATATTTGTTGCTGTTTGATGATTTTGATGATTTTGTTGGGCACTCAAGCCACTATGCTGGACCTTCGGGTCATATAATGGACCTACGGGTCAATTACCAGTACTAGACCTTCGGGTCATTTGTTGGGCGCCAAAAATTATAGTACTTGGTAGGCTTCGGCCATATGAGATGCACGTGCGGCGTAGCTAAAACTCGTCATCTGCTGGGATCGATCCACTTTTATGTTGATTTTCTAGTTATCTTATTTTGAGTTCTAGATTTTGTGAATGCTGATTTTCTAGTTATCTTAATTGATTTCTAGATTTTTGTGTATTGCTGTTTCGAATTCAATTGTGAATTTGGAAATTTATTTTGATGGAGTTTAGTGAGATTTCTTCATTTAAACAATGTTGATTACTATATTGTATAGTCTCATCCGAGACTATAGTTTTGTGTATAGTCTCATCCGAGACTATAATTTTGTGTATAGTCTCATTCGAGATTATAATTTTGCGTGTTTCTATTTTGAATTCAATTGTGAGTTTGAAAGTTGATTTTGATGGAGTTTAAATTGAAATTTATTCATTTAAACCATGTTGATTATTTATGTTGAATAGTCTCATTCGAGATTATGATTGAATTGCTTAAGTGTTGTTTATCATACACTTATTTCTAAGTTTAAATTAGACTAATCCATTTATTATTTTCTTTTAAATAATACTCGGGTCAGACCGAGTTATTTCAGGATAATCACTATCTCTGATTCAGTTGCTGCTTCAGCTTTTGGGATTTCACATCATCTTTTGTCTAGACTTCGAAGTGTTTCTTTTTGGTGAATTGACCCTCGTCTCTTGTATGTTGATGACATGTAAATGTACATTTGGTTTATGTGAACTATCGATTGTTGTAGCATGTATCCAGACTCATCTTCCGCTATATATCTGATATTTCTGTTCTGATGTGATTATACTTATCAGTGTTGTTGTTATTATGAGCTGCTCTGAATTTTTCATAAGCCACCGTATTTTCGTTTTAGATTTGGATTAAATATATATCATTGGGAGTAATTCACATAACTCCTATCGATGTAATCAATATTCGTCTAAGGCATAACTTACGGATGGTCGCTTCTAACAAGCCTTATTCTTCGCAATAGCAGACGTTATTCCTTATAATAGCCTTTGTTATTGTGACCACAGAGGTGGGGCATCACAGCTTGGTATCAGAGCTGAGATTCAGAATAAATTATAATAAACACGGAACAGAAGCAGAATGGAACATGTGTTACAACTATTCGAGGGTTTTATTCGTGCCTTTCTAATCAATTCCTTCGTTGTCCTTAAACTTTGATCCTCTCTAACAAGTTGGAATATGTCTAGGGATATATCTTATATTTTCGTAGTATTCCATTTGTTAAATTCCTTATCAATCTTGCTGGTAGTTTCCTTGATTTAAAACAAGGAAAGTCCTCTATTTCGGGTTGTCCTACTGCGCCTATGGGTTTCAAATTAGGGAAGCTTAATGTTGCTTAAGCGTCTGGTAATTCTTCTCAGCCCAAAGGTTTTACTCCTTCTGTTTTGGAAGGTTTTATTTTATTTCATGGTCGTTCTATTAGAATTCTTTTCGATACGAGTGCATCGCATTCATTCGTGTCAAAGGAGATTGTTGATGTTATACCTTTGGATGTTGTTAGTCTTTACGACCCTTTGAGGATTGTGAATCCTATTGGTGGATCCACTACTCTTGGTTTGTTGTGTGTTGATATTGAGATTATTCTTTGTGGTTTTCCCTTTCATGCAAATCTTGATGTTATGGATCATCTTTGTTTTGATATGATTTAGGGAATGGATTGGCTCGTCCGTTATGAAGTTCAATCCTATGTCCCGAAATAACTTTATATCTCAAGTATCCCTATGCTGTCGAGTAGCTATCTATTATGTTTCGAAGCATGGACCATACTTCGAATGTTATCATTTCTTCCTTCGAATCGGAGGCTGTTATAGCTAAACATTCCGGTTGTTTGTAATTTTTCTGATGTCTTTGAGCCTGTATCATGTTCGTCGTCGAAGAGGGCAATTGAATTCCATATTGATCTTATCTCTGGTGCTCATCCTGTCAGTCATCCTCCCATGAGTATGTCTACTAAGGAAAATGAGGAACTCAAGCAATAATTATCTGAATTGGAAGCCAAGCAATTTATTCGTTCTAGCTCTTCTTCTTGGGGCGCCGTCATTGTTTTCGTTAAGAAGCCCGATGGTACTCTTAGGCTTTGCATCGGTTATCGCAAGCTTAACGAGCTCACTATCAAAAATAGGTATCCATTACCTAGGATCGATGACATGTTCGATCAATTAAGTGGCGTTAAGCCCTTCTCCCAACTCGATCTTGCTACCGGTTTTTCATCAGTTACGAGTCGCGGAAGATAGCATTCCACTTACCACATTCTGCACTCGTTATTATTCTTATGAATGACTTATTATGTCATTCAGTTTGCCCAGCTTATTTCATCCATTTTATGAATCGAGTATTCTACGAATATCTTGATGACTCCATTGTGTATTTATTGATTTTGGATGAAAATAGCAATTTAAAATTTTGCAAATCTTTTTCATAAGATTTATTTACAAGTATAATTGGATTTGTGTTTATCATATAGAAGATGATTTTGTGATTGTATTGTCCATTGAGTGCTTTAAGAATTCTGGTCGATGCGCTTAATCAATGTTATCGATAGGAATCTCCTAAACGCTTGGATGAGACAATTTGACATAATGAATTGACCTATAAAAAGTAAATTTTTCTAGAAAATGATTTCATAAAGATAATTGTAATTTTGGAAGTTTTAGCTTTTCAGGAAAGAAGATTATTTGAAAGAACTCTTTTCCGCATGATCTCGTTGCTTATACCGATGCCAGTGGTTTTGGATTTGGTGCTGTCCTCATGCAAAAAGATAAAGTAGTTGCCTATGGTTCTAGACAACTAAAGCCTAACGAGATTAGTTATGCTACCCATGATTTGGAGTTAGCCGCCATAGTCTTTGCTCTAAAGATTTGGCGACATTATTTATTGAGCGAGCGTTTTGTTCTCTTCACTGATCACAAATCTCTGAAGTATCCATTCACTCATAAGGTACTTAATATGAGGCAACAACATTGGCTCGAATTTCTTGATTCATATGATTTTGATATTTAGTATACCCCTGGTAAGGGTAATCGAGTTGCTGATGCACTTAGTCGCAAGCCGCAAGTTGTTGTTTTCATGATGCTAGTAGAGTGGAATATATTGGAAGCTTTATCTTATTGTGATGTTAGGGACCGTCCTTCAGTTTATGATTCTTCCGTGCTTTTGTTTAGCATGGAAGCTCATCCTAGTTTGTTGGATCGTGTTGCCGATGCCCAAAAACAAGATTCAGATCTCTCTTATCTTATTCAAAGTTGTAAATCGGAATCCGGAAGTGATGATTTAAGGGATTTCGATATTGAAATTCATGATTTTATTAGGAAAAAAGGGAAGGTTGATCATGCCTAGTGTTCAAAATCTTAGAAATGACATTCTTGAGGACTGTCATCGTTCTAAGTATATTATCCATCCAGGTAGTAATAAGATGTATACTGATATGAAACGCTTATATTATTGGGAAAGTATGAAGCGTGATGTTGCGAGTTATGTGAGTCGTTGCATGACATGTCAACTTATTAAAGCAGAACACCATTGTCCTAGTGGCCTTTTGCAGCCTCTTGAGTTTCCATTATGGAAATGAGATCAGATTTCTATGGACTTTATTGATGGTCTATCTCGTTCGAAGTCGGGCCATACTAGTGTTTGGGTGATTGTTGACCGATTGACCAAATCAGCCTATTTATTCCTATCAAGTCCAATCAGATTGCTTCTTGATTTTGGTGGTACTTGGAAACACCAATTATCTCTTATTGAATTTACTTATTATAACAGTTTTCAATCCAGTATCGGTATGGCTCCTTTCGAAGCTCTTTACAAAAGACCGTGTCGATCACCATCTTGTTGGTTGGAATCGGGGGAAAAGTTAGTTCTCGTCCCCGATTATATTCGTGAATCTTCTGAGAAGATTGATATTATCAGACGGAGAATAAAGAGGCTCATAATAGGCAAAAATCTTATGTCGATCATCGTAGGAAGCCTTTGGAATTTTCTGTTGGCGATCACGTATTCATTCGTGTTTCCCCGATGAAAGGTGTGGTGTGTTTTAGTAGCTCCAAGAAATTGGCTCCTCGATATATTGGACCGTTTCCAATTACGGAACGCATTGGCCCAGTTGCTTATCGTGTATCGCTACCTATTCAGTTTTCGAGAATTCATGACGTATTTCATGTATTCCAGCTTCGTCAATGCCTTCGAGATTCGGATTCTATTATTGATCCTCATGTGTTGCAAGATCTTGAGATCTCACCTGACTTGTCTATTGTGCAAAATCCTATTCGTGTGCTAGCTTCGGAGGTTAAGCGCCTTCGGAACAAAGAAGTCCCGCTTGTGAAAATTCAATGGTCCGCAAACCCCAGAGATTGCACTTGGAAAACCGGAGAATTCATCGAGTGTTCTTATCCGGGTTTTCTCTCCTCTTCAGGTGGGGTGAGAATTCTTATCCATCTTTTCTATTTTAATCTTTGTTGTGGTAATAATTAGTGTTATAAACAACTTTTAGTATGAAAATTGCGGGGATGCAATTTTTATAAGGGGGAGTTTGTAACAACCGTGATTTTTAAGGTTACTGACAAAATAAAAATATAAAATAGAAATTTTAAATTGAAGTTTGAAAAATAAAATTGCAAAGCAAATTTTGTTGAAAAGTCAGTTGAAATCTTGCAAGTGGTAGTAGTGGAATGAATTGCATAATTCATTCACGTGAGCAAATATAGGGTCCATATTGTGAAACAATTTTTGTTTACTTAGCCTCACACGTGTAGGCAAAGGAATAAAAATGCAACTTGTATATTTTCTCACTGATTGCAAATGAAGTGCATTTTTGTGTCACATTTTTTAAAGTAGCAAGTGGACACTTTGCTGTGACCAAATTTTGTAAAAGCAAGTATGAAAATTTTGTGCCATCATTATTTTGTGCAGTAAGGTCCTTTCCTTTACCTGTGCACATTTACATTAAATGCCAATGTACTCCATTTCTTAGCCAGCACATTCATTTCTGACCTGTATACAATATGGGTTAAAAGAAAAGTATATATTTTAACTCACTTTCTAAGTAGCCTTCATTACTTCCTTATGCTCATTTAATTCCAATGGTTCAGAGAAGGATATTAATGGCAGTAGATTTCTAGCTTCTTTGGATTTTGTTGCTAACTAATTTTGAAGAAAACTTTGGTGAGTAAAATCTCACGTTTCTAATTTATTCTTCTTACTTCATCATCTTTGTGCAAAGATGCTATTTTCATTTTTATTTTATGCTCGTGCTTGCAAGTAATTCATGGTTGGACAATTTGAAACATACAAAGTGTGTGTACAGACAAGTGTCTTCTTTTGTGAGCTAGTAGTATTAAACGTCAGTAGCAGGTCATCCAACGCAAGTGTAATTGCAGTTGTACAAATAATTGTAATACACGAAAGAAAAAAAAGGGCTCATAGGTTTTATAGTGCCAAATCTAATTTTTGTGACGTAAATTTTTTTTGCATGCATGTCTTAAATTAGTGCATGCGTTGAAATGATTTCCTGCAATTCCTTTTTTTATGTGTTTGCATGAAAATTCTGGCATCATCTTTTTTGTTTCTATTTTCCCTGTGCATGCGTGTAAATACTGATACACGAAAATTATAGCCCAGATTTTAGTTGTACTTCCAAATCGTGCCATTCATTTTCTATGTACGAGTAGCTCTATTTTTATATGCGGTTTATTTAGAGCACGTGGCCTTTTAAAATGTTAGCCTAGTCTTTTTAATTCGGCAATTACATGTAAGCGTGAATATTAGTTTGCCAGGCATTTTTGAAATCCACTCGTGCATGTGTTTAAGTTTGCTTTTTTATGTTTGAGTTTTGGTTTCTGTGTGAGGAATTAGTATGTTGTGATGCAAGTCCAGGTCTTTATACTTTTGTTCTATATTATTTATTATTTTGTTGTTACATTGCTGGGTTGCCAGGTCACTTTGCATACTTCTATTAATTGCATGCATAATTTTCCAACTGCAAGTGGCGTGATTGTGTTCAAGTTCTGATTTTTGGGTGCAAATGTAGCATGCGTGAGTGCATTTTTTTACAAGTTGCATGCAAAGTACCTGTTGCATGCAAATTCATGATGCATGAAAAGGATTTTAAAATATATCATACCAGTGTGTTATGCATAGCTGTTTTATCATTCTTTTGTACGATTTTTTTTTTTACATATAAGCCCATGCACAAAAAACATGTTAAGTTGTTTTCATTCTTACTTCAGTACGTGTAATGCATGCAAAGGAATCATGTTAGTCAAGCTATAAAAATTCTGGTCATCTTGTCTTGTATTTAAACCCTTACATATAAAGTTTATAGTCCATGTTGCTTTTAAAATTTTTGCATGCATAAAGGATACAAAACAATATCATACTACATTTTGTACCGGTGCCGTTCATATGTTGCCAAGTATAATAATTTCAAACATCATATTTCATACTTAAAAATTTTTGTGGCGCCCCACCTCTATACCCACGCTAGCCAAGGACACTACGGTGTGATGCCATCAACTAGCACGGAGAATAAGGCAGTTGAGGAGCGACCATCTGTGTAATTGCTTTGTGCGAGCACCGATATGTCAGATAGTTTAAGATGCATTTCATTTCAAGAGGAAATCCGACATGCTGATACAAACTCAAAGAAACTACACAGTGGCTATATATATTTTTCGGAAACAAATATAGAAATAAACATAACACAAATTAGTCACAGAGATCCATATCACAAAGGCGAAATATTTATGAATATACAACACTTAAAAGTGTTCATTAGAGTAGTGGTCAAACAAGATCCACAATATCACAAAAGAATCGTTACAAGTGCTAGATCAAAGAATATGTATACATCAAGGAGTCTATATCTCAAATGTATACAACAAAATCAACTACTAATCTAATTAGTTAGCCAAAAGTTAGAACAATAATCCCTGGTGAGGAGTTAAGCAGAAGCACCTATAACATCACGGTCTGACCCGAGTATTATTTAATAAGAAAATAATAAACGGACCATTATAGCTATAAATATCATGAAATGATATAGAATAGGAGATATGACAAAAAAAACATAATAACCATAATGTCATACTGCGATAAGTATGTAATTGAAAATCAACAAGAGATTAATCAATATCACAAGAATCTTCTCAAAGATCAAAAGGAATGTCATACTCCTTATTTCATTCACCAAGCCACAAATATTGACAACATATAAATGCCAATCATAAAATTGGTGAAACACAAATTCTAGAAATTATCAATAGAAATCCAGAAATTACAAAAAGAGGGAGGCCTATCACAGAACGGGAGTATGAAAACTCACCAACACGTGTATCACACAACGGGACGCTATCCCATGGTCGCTAACCATAGAGCCGGTGCAACGTCATAGTACAATGGTATGCCCGAGGAACCTGAAACTCGAATAGTACGGAACAACAATGTAGTTCAACGGTACGCCCGAAGATCCAAACTCCATAAAAACGTGGGTTGTTAGCCCACAAAAATTGAGTCAAAACTCCAAGAAATAAATAGGTCGTTAGCCTATAATAAAAATGAGACGAAACTCAATAAAATGAGGTACCGTCCCCTTCGTGGACAAAGAAACATAGCATAGCGCTAGTCTAAATCACAAAAAATGACCATCAATCATCAAGAAAGTGTCAACTACACTAAGCTAGTAAATATATGAGTTTAGCTTCATGTCCTATAACCACTAGCTTAACTTAAATATTTACAAATAATTGTTAATCTCCACTAGAAAATTGTCACAAGAGATTCAATCGAACAAGTCCAAGAATTAACCGACGAAGTAAACGCAAGCGTTTCATACCACTCGTTTTACTAAGCCGTTTAATTAGATTTCTCATACGAGTGAGGTAAAGGTTTATATATACTAATAGATTGAAAATGGTTTTATAAATGAGTTTGATATTGAAAATAGAGTTGAAATTGTTTTGACGAAAGAGTTTTGATATTTACTACTAGTATTGAAACCTTTATATTTTAAAGTGACAAATCACAAAAATGATTGTAGAACAATCAATCACTAAAATTCACATTCGAAGACGTAAATGGACTCCAAGAAATCTATATCAAATCCATCAAAATTGGATATTTCCAAAAATTCCAAAATAGAAGTCATCAAAGTCGAATAATTGATAGCAACAACTAGGAATCAAATTGAATCGATAAAAATTGGAATCACAGACAAAATAGGCAAAAATAGGCATAATAGGCAAATAGGAGCAGATCAGTCGACTGGCTCACTGAGTTCAGTCGACTGAACTCAGTTCCAGAATATTCACGGGACGCTGGTCAGTCGACTGGACTCAGTACGCCAGGCGATTGGACCAGAACCTGGGATGTGCTCAGGTAGCAGGTCAGTCGACTGGACCAAAATTCCAGTTGACTAGAACCTGTTTACTGCACTTCCAAGCCTATCTTAACGAAGACAAATTCCTTCCAAAATGCATTCGGTCGAGCAACGACACTGGGGATTTACGTGAATCAGCTACCTAGCCCTATACGCTCTTCGGTGCATCACCAAAAGCATGTTCAAACAAAAAAGCTATGATTTTTGAAGATTTGAACTCAAAACACTAAAAATTGGAATTTTCACAAAACCAATCAAAATCAAAATCAAATGCACATGAATAAGTATTAGGAATTCATACCTAACAATCAAAGATAATCATAGACTTAGATGTGAGATAAAAATCTCACCTTTTCACAAAATCAATGAAGAAGAAGCTATAGAGCAATGGCAATGGAAATCACTCTTCAATTCCAACTCAACAAGCTTGAATCTAAGCTTAAAAGAGAGACATTTCCTAAGTTAGGTTTATAAATTTCTGAAATTGATAAGAGAATGAGTTGGAGAAGAAGAAGAGGTGGCTTACCAAAGATTTTTCTATTAATTTGGAGCTAGAACTTGATTTGCAAATGGAAACTAGGGCTTGGAGTTTTAATTTCCCATTCCTCTCTCCATTGTTGCTAAAGCTTGAGTATTAGGAAATAGAAACGAAGTAATGAAGAGAAGAGGGGTGAAGCTTGGGTCTAATGGGCTGAAACTAAACCAAAGCCCTAAGTGAAATAGTAGCAAAATTCCACTAACTCCAAACATATCAAAGTTTATACTCAAAAAGATCGAAAACACCATTTTGAACTCAATGGGGGTGGTCTCGAGTCCTAATTTGACTGTTTGCAGAAAGTAGTTTCTTGGACTAAAATCCGACTAACGATGAATTATTTTAAATAAAATATTTAAATATTCAACCGTAAAATATGCGGGTTGTTACAGACTCCCCTCCTTAAAGAAATTGCGTCCTCGCAATATTTAAGAAGAAAATATAAAGTAACAGCCGTGAAAGCATATTCAACACAAAAGAAATTAGAAATAGAAGTTCACCTCAAAGAGCACGAAAAAGTAAGTCCGGATGTGTCCGCTCGATGAATTCTCTAGATTCCCAAGAGCAATCCTTAGGATTTGAGGACCATTGAACTTTCACAAGAGGGACATCTTTATTTTGAAGGCATTTAATATCCGAAGCAATGATACGAATAGGATGTTGCTCATAAGTCAAATTAGGCTCAATTTCTTCCACTACACCGGGCTCAAGAATAGAATCGGAATCTCAAAGGCATTTTCGTAACAGAGAAACGTGAAATACGTCATGAATAGCAGAAAATTAAGCCGGTAATAAGAGGCGATAAGCCACTGAACCAATACGTTTGGTGATGGAAAATGGAGTAATATATCGAGGTGCTAACTTTCTCGATCGACTGAAAAGCACAGCACCCTTCATACGTGAAACACGAATAAACACAAAATCTCCCACAGAAAATTCTAATTTCCTTCTTCGGTTATCGACATAGGATTTTTGTCTACTTTGGGCTTCTTTCATCCTCTGACGAGTAAAATTAATCTTTTCTATGGAATCGCGAATAAAATCTGGACCTAAAACCAGTTTCTCACCGGACTCAAGCCAACAAGAAGGAGAATGGCATGGCCTTCCATAGGGTGCCTTAAAAGGTGCTATACCAATACTAGGTTGGAAGCTATTATTATAGGAAAACTCAACGAGAGAAATATGATCTTCCCAACTTCCTCCAAAATCAAGAACAATGCACGAAGAAGATCTTCAAGAGTTTGATTCACAAGCTCGGTTTGCCCATCGGACTGAGGATGATAAGCGTTGCTAAAATTAAGCTTCGTTCCCAAAGCTTTTTGAAGGCTCTTTCAAAATCCACTAGTAAACAATGGATCACGATCACTAACAATAGAAGAAGGAACTCCATGCAGTTTTACAATTTTTTTAATGAAGAGTCTGGCCAAGAGAGGAACGGTTCGATTGGACCGAACGGGAATAAAATGGGTGGATTTAGTAAGTCTATCAACTATCACCCATAAGCTATCATGACCCGAACGAGAACAGGGAAGGCCGTCAACAAAATCCATGGAAATTTGATCCCACTTCCAAATTGCAATTTCTAAAGGTTGCTATAACCCACCGGGCCTTTGATGCTTGGCCATGACAAGTTGGCAAGTCATGCAACACTTAACAAAGTTAGCAATATCAGATTTCATTCCCTCCCAATAATAAAGTCGCTTCATATCCGCGTACATTTTACTACTACCGGGATGAATGGTAAATTTAGAACGATGAGAATCTTCTAAAATGTCTTTACGAAGATCACTAATATTTGGGACGATAAGTCTACCAAATTTTCGAATGTCGCCACGAGAATCAATATCAAAGTCTTTCATACCTTCAATATCAATTTTATCCCTACAATTTTGGCCAAGAAGAGCCAATTCGAGATCTAACCTTTGGGCTTCAAGAATGCGGTCCAAAAGAGAAGGATGAGCCTCAAGGCTACATAAAACAAGAGATGAACATAAATCGAAAACACGATCTCGAATCTCACAAGTGGATAAAATCCCAAGGTCACTCCATTCGGATATCATCATAGAAACAACTGCTTGTTGCTTACTACTAAGGGAATCGGCAACACGAATCCCCTTTTCGGGAATATAAAGAATATCAAGATCATAAGATGCAAGGAATTCGAGCCAACACTGTTGACGCAAATTAAGTTCCTTTTGAGAAAATAAATACTTCAGAGATTTATGATCGGTATAGAGAACAAATTTCTCTCCCAAAAGATAATGACGCCAAATTTTAAGGGCGAAAACAATAGCCGTGAGCTCTAAATCATGAGTGGCATATCTAGTCTCGGCTGGCTTCAATTGCCTAGAAGCATAAGCAATTACGCGTTCTCTGTGCATAAGAACGGCACCTAAACCAACGCGAATAGCATCGGTATAAACAATAAAACCTTGGTTTCCTTCGGGAATCACAAGAATAGGAGCATCGGAAAGGAGTTCTTTTAATTTCTGAAAAGAAGCTTCACATTTGTCCGACCAAATGTATTTAACTCCCTTCTTTGTCAAGCTAGTAAGAGGCATGGAAATTTTTGAAAAGTCTTTTATAAAACGACGGTAATAACCTGCCAATCCAAGGAAACTACGGATTTCCGTTACACTCTCCGGTCTCTTCCGATTTTGAATCGCTTCAATCTTTGAAGGATCCACGAAAATTCCGGATTCGGAAATAATATGACCGAGAAACTTCACACGAGATTGCCAAAAGTGGCATTTATTAAATTTTGCTTTCAATTGATTACTTCTAAGAGTTTCCAACACAATCCGAAGATGCTTTTCACGCTCCCCCTCGGTTTTAGAATACACAAGAATATCATCAATAAAGATGAGAACAAATCGATCGAGGAAATCCTTGAAAACTCGATTCATAAGGTCAACGAAATAAGTCGGAGCATTCGTTAAACCAAATGGCATAACAAGCCATTCATAAGATCCATGGCGATTACGGAACGATGTCAAAGGAATGTTATCCTCTGCAATACGAAGCTGATGAAAATCGGTTGCCAAGTCTAATTGTGAAAAGACTCTAGCGCCACTATGCTGATCAAATAAATCATCAATCCGGGGCAAGGGATATTTTTTCTTGATAGTAAGATCATTAAGCTTGCGATATTCAACGCAAATCCTAAGTGTACCATCGGATTTCTTCACGAAAATAGCCGAAGCTCCACAAGGCGAGGAACTAGAGCATATAAATTGCTTCGTCACCAATTCGGATAATTGTTTGCGCATCTCCTTATTTTCCTTATAGACATGCGATAAGGAGGACGAGTGATAGGTTGAGCTCCGGGGATTAGATTAATTCTGAACTCAATTTCTCGCTTAGGTGGTAGTCCTAAAACGGGCTCAAATATGTCGAAAAATTCACGAACAACGTGAATAAGAGAAATGACATCTTCCTCATCATCATTATCGTCATCATGAGGATTTAAAGAATATAATGATGCTGCCAAGTTGGAATCCGAATCTTTAAGAACGATAGAAATCTGCTTGACATATTGAGGATGTCGAAGATGGATAGTCCGCTCTGGACATAGGATATGAGCTTCATAACGGTTAAGCCAATCCATTCCCAAAATCATTCCAAAGCCTAAGTAACGCATAACATGCAAATCGGCTAGGAAAGAAAAATAACATAAAATAATCTCCACATCTTTACAAAGCAAACTAAGTGTTGCCGATCCACCAACCGGATTCGAAATTCTCAAAGAAGTCATTAAAGCAACAACACTTAAAGAAAAAGTATCAATAAGTTCTTTTGATATAAAAGAATAGGATGCTCCCGTATTAAAAAGAACTCGAATAGGTTGATCACGAAGTATAATAATGCCATCAAGGATAGAATGAGAAATACCTTGACCACGAGAAGTGTTGCTAGGAGCTTGTGCGACATTTAAATTTCCCTCCCTCTTGCCTTGAAGTTTGGGACATGCAGATAAATAATGACCCAAACTTTTGCAATGGCGACAAAAGAGAGGTTTCGGACATTAATTGGCATAATGGTCTTTAGAACCACAATTGAAGCATTGTCCATTACTAGAGGAAGAAGTCTTTGCTACAGGAGTTGCTTGCTTTCCTTTCTTATTGGGACAAGGGCCTTTGGACTTATTAGGCCTCTCCTTGTTGTTGTTGAAGTTTGGTTTGGCACCCACAACTTCAACATCACTTTCCTTATCCGCATTTTCAAGTCGAAGAGCAATATCAATGAGTTGATCAAAAGAAACTTCTAATTTTAGAAGTGATGGCTTCTTGAGATTTTTGTTCAAGCTATAGACAAATCTTTGGTTCTTCTTCAATGGGGTGTTTATGTATTCGACCCCGTATTTAGAAAGTGACTCGAAGGATGCGAAATAATCTGCCACGGAGGATTCACCTTAAACAAGGTCTATGAAACGACGAGCTAATGTCACCTTCTCAGCTTCTAGCACAAACTTTAATTCGAATCGTTCCCGGAATTTCTCCCAAGTAAGATCCGCTTCATTTATTTCAGAAATCAGAAGCTCGTACCAGTCTAATGCTCTTTCTTGGAGCATACTAGAGGCCACTTCAACTCGGTGAAGATCGATAAGATTCATGTGAGAAAAGATTCGATCGCACATTCTTAGCCAAGCCTGGACTTCAATAATGATTTCAGAACCTTTGAATGGATTCCCACCCAAATTGGTATAATCGTTGCACAAGCGTGCAAATCCAGACTTAGGGTGAGTAGGTTCCGGATTAGAACCGGCTGCTTGAGCATTATTTACTAGATCAAGAAGCTGTTGAGCAGACATAAATACTATGTCCTGGGGAGTAGCACTAGATTGACCGGCGCTAGGACGGCCAGGTCTAACCATTTCTCTTCATTAAGAAAGAAGAAGAAGAAGAAAAAGGTTATTCACAAAATGAATATCAAACAATAATGATTGATAAAACAATGAGTCACAAAAGAAAATAGGATAGGACGGTACGAAGACACGAATTAAATCCTAAGGCACGACTCCTAAGATGGACTTAGGACGATGATCCTTGTTAAATTATTCTACATTGTTCCGAAGTTTGGCTCTGATACCAAGCTGTGGCACCCCACCTCTATATCTACGCTAGCCAAGGACACTACGGTGTATTGCCGTCAACTAGCATAGAGAATAAGGCTATTGAGGAGCGACCATCCGTGTAATTGCTTTGTGCGAGCACCGATATGTCAGATAGTTTAAGATGCATTTCATTTCAAGAGGAAATCTGACATGCCGATACAAACTCAAAGCTACTATACAGTGGCTATATATATATATATATATATTTCGGAAACAAATATAGAAATAAACATAACACAAATCAGTCACAGAGGTCCATATCACAAAGGCGGAAATAGATATGAATATACAACACTTAAAAGTGTTCATCAGAGTAGTGGTCAAACAATATCCACAATATCACAAAAGAATCGTTACAAGGGCTAGACAAAAGAATATGTATACATCAAGGAGTCTATATCTCAAATGTATACAACAAAATCAACTACTAATCTAAGTAGTTAGCCAAAAGTTAGAACAATAATCCCTAGTGAGGATTAAGTAGAAGCACCTGTAACATCTCGGCATGACCCGAGTATTATTTAATAAGAAAATAATAAACGGATCGGTCTAGCTATAAATATCAGATGAAATGATATAGAATAGGAGATATGACAAAAATAATAATAACCATAATGCCATACTGCGATAAGTATGTAATTGAAAATCAACAAGAGATTAATCAATATCACAAGAATCTTCTCAAAGATCAAAAGGAATGTCATACTCCTTATTTCATTCACCAAGCCACAAATATTGACAGCATATAAATGCCAATCATAAAATTGGTGAAACACAAATTCTAGAAATCATCAATAGAAATCCAGAAATCACAAAAAGGGGGAGGCCTATCACAGAACGGGAGCATGAAAACTCACCAACACGTGTATCACACAACGCGATGCTATCCCATGGTCGCTAACCATAGAGCCGGTGCAACGACATAGTATAACGGTATGCCCGAGGAACCTGAAACTCGAATAGTACGGAACAACAATGTAGTACAACGGTACGCCCGAAGATCCAAACTCCATAAAAAACGTGGGTCGCTAGCCCACAAAAATTGAGTCGAAACTCCAAGAAATAAATAGGTCGTTAGCCTATAATAAAAATGAGACGAAACTCAATAAAATGAGGTACCGTCCCCTTCATGGACAAAGAAACATAGCATAGCGCTAGTCTAAATCGCAAAAAATGACCATCAATGATCATCAAGAAAGTGTCAACTACACTAAGCTAGTAAATATATGGGTTTAGCTTCATGTCCTATAACCACTAGCTTAACTTAAATATTTACAAATAATTGTAAATCTCCACTAGAAAATTGTCACAAGAGATTCAATCGAACAAGTCCAAGAATTAACCGACGAAGTAAACGCAAACGTTTCATACCACTCGTTTTACTAAGCTGTTTAATTAGATTTCTCATACGAGTGAGGTAATGGTTTATATATACTAATAGATTGAAAATGGTTTTATAAACGAGTTTGATATTGAAAATAGAGTTGAAATTGTTTTGATGAAAGAGTTTTGATATTTACTACTAGTACTGAAACCTTTTTGTTTTAAAGTGACAAATCACAAAAATGATTATAGAACAATCAATCACCAAAATTCACATTCGAAGACGTGAATTGATTCCAAGAAATCGATATCAAATCCATCAAAATTGGATATTTCTAAAAATTCCAAAATTAAAGTCATCAAAGTCGAATAATTGATAGCAACAACTAGGAATCAAAATAAATCGATAAAAATTGGAATCACAAACAAAATAGGCAAAAATAGGCATAATAGGCAAATAGGAGCAGGTCAGTCGACTGGCTCACTAATTCAGTCGACTGAACTCAGTCCCGAAATATTCGCGGGACGCTGGTCAGTCGACTGGACTCAGTACGCCTGTCGACTGGACCAGAACCTGGGATGTGCTCATGTAGCAGGTCAGTCGGCTGGACTAAAATTCCAGTCGACTGGAATCTGTTTACTGCACTTCCAAGCCTATCTAAATGAAGGCAAATTCCTTCCAAAATGCATTCGATCGAGCAACGGTACTGGGGATTTACGCAAATCAGCTACCAAGCCCTATAGGCTCTTCGATGCATCACCAAAAGCATGTTCAAACAACAAAGCTATGATTTTTGAAGATTTGAACTCAAAACACTAAAAATTGGAATATTCACAAAACCAATCCAAATCAAATGCACATGAATAAGTGTTAGGAATTCATACCTAACAATCAAAGATATCATAGACTTAGATGTGAGATAAAAATCTAACCTTTTCACAAAATCAATGAAGAAGAAGCTAATCACTCTTCAATTCCAACCCAACAAGCTTGAATCTATGCTTAAAAGAGAAGCATTTCCTAAGTTAGGTTTAAGGAATTTCTGAAATTGATAAGAGAATGAGTTGGAGAAGAAGAGGAGGAGGCTTACCAAAGCTTCTTCTATTAATTTGGAGCTAGAACTTGATTTGCAAATGGAAACTAGGGCTTGGAGTTTTGATTTCCCATTCCTCTCTCCATTAATCCTAAAGCTTGAGTATTAGGAAATAAAAATGAAGTAATGAAGAGAAGAGGGGTGAAGCTTGGGTCTAACGGGCTGAAACTAAACCAAAGCCCTAAGTGAAATCGTAGCAAAATTCCACTAACTCCAAACATATCAAAGTTTATACTCAAAAAGATCGCAAACGTTATTTTGAACTCAACGGGGGTGGTCTCGAGTCCTAATTTGACTGTTTGCAGAAAGTAGCTTCTCGGACTAAAATCCGACTAACGATGAATTATTTTATATAAAATATTTAAATATTCAACCGTAAAATATGCGGGTTGTTACAATTTTAATGCAGTCCATTATTAAATTTTCATTGAACCGGTGTTACATTGTAAAACGTATTTTGCGCCGTTATTTTTATAACGGAATTTTTACGTCGATGTTATATTTTTGAGGCGTGTTGTTTTGATGGCATTTTTGACGAATAAAAATTACTGTTGTTTTGACTTCAGTAACCGTCAATTTTAAAGTGAATTTTCAAGCTGTTATCCCGCAACGCTGATTTGATATCTGTTTTTATGGTATTTTGTGAAGCGCAATTTCCTCGTCGAAATTGCCAAGATGTTGTTGTTTTAATCACGTGTTTTCAAATGGTTTTAAAATAAAATTGTTTCCAAATTTTTTTACAGTTTGTGCTTTCAAAAGATTGAAGAAGCGATTTAAATGCTTCAGCAAAATTGAGGACTATGAACCCTTACTTTTACTGATTCGCTTAATTCCGGACTTGTCCATTTGAGAACGTAAGATGTTATTTATATAAAATACACAATTTGGCACTTTCAAGGAAACGATGAAGAGATTTACACGATTTAATAAAAGTGCGGAGTATGGAACCACACTTTTTCTATTTCGGTCAATTTCGGACTCGTTATTTGAAATATTTTTTCTATTTGATGATTTTGATGATTTCGTTGGGCTTTCAAGCCACTATGCTGGACCTTCGGGTCATATGATGGACCTTCGGGTCAATTACCAGTACTAGACCTTCGGGTCATTTGTTGGACCTTCGGGTCATTTGTTGGGCACCAAAAATTATAGTATTTGGTAGGCTTCGGCCATATGAGATGCACGTGGCGTAGCTAAAACTCGCCATTTACTGGGATCGATCAATTTTATGTTGATTTTCTAGTTATCTTATTTTGATTTCTAAATTTTGTGAATGCTGATTTTCTAGTTATCTTAATTGATTTCTAGATTTTTGTGTATTGCTGTTTCGAATTCAATTGTGAATTTGGAAATTTATTTTGATGGAGTTTAATGGATTTCTTCATTTAAACAATGTTGATTACTATGTTGTATAGTCTCATCCGAGACTATAGTTTTGTGTACAGTCTCGTTCGAGATTATAATTTTACGTGTTGCTGTTTTGAATTCAATTGTGAGTTTGAAAGTTGATTTTGATGAAGTTTTAATTGAAATTTATTCATTTAAACTATGTTGATTATTTATGTTGAATAGTCTCATTCGAGATTATAATTGAATTGCTTAAGTGTTGTTTATCATACACTTATTTCTAAGTTTAAATTAGACTGATCTGTTTATTATTTTCTTTTAAATAATACTCGGGTCAGACCGAGTTATTTCAGGATAATCACTATCTCTGATTCAGTTGCTGCTTCAGCTTTTGAGGTTTCACATCATCTTTTGTCTAGACTTTGAGGTGTTTCTTTTTGGTGTATTGACTCTCGTCTCATGTATGTTGATGACATGTAAATGTACATTTGGTTTATGTGAACTATCGATTGTTGTAGCGTGTATCCAGACTCATCTTCCGCTATATATCTGATATTTCTGCTCTGATGTGGTTATACTTATCAGTGTTGTTGTTATTATGAGTTTCTCTGTATTTTTCATAAACCACCGTAGTTTCGTTTTAGATTTGGATTGAATATATATCTTTGGGAGTAATTTACACAACTCCTTTCGATGTAATCAATACTCGTCTAAGGCATAACATACGGATGGTCGCTTCTAACAAGCCTTATTCTTCGCAATAGCAGACGTTATTCCTTATAATAACCTTTGTTATTGTGACCATAGAGGTGGGGCGTCACACAAACCCCCACAAAGCCAAGTTATCGCTAAACCTTCACTCTGATACCAACTGTGACGACCCACTTTTTGGAAGGTTAAATTGACAATAATCCACGCATGTCCGACTTAAACAATCTGTAACATAGATAATCAATGAGGTTCGGTAAGAAAAATAAGAAGAGAAGAAGAAAACAAAACACAATATCTCACAGTGGAAACGATAAAACATAATAATCGGATAAACAATTCCAAAGCTGTTTACTATACATATGATTATAATCTATGCATATTTATCAAAGTTATATCTATACATCAGGGATAAATAATCAATACAGTAGAATAGCATGATGCAAGGGATAATAATAATAGTAACATACCAAAACTCCGTCTTTGCCCTCTATAGAATAGTCTTTAATACGCTGAAAAAACTCAGGACTGACCCGAGCGTAATGAAAAGGAAAAACACTCAAGTCAGGACTAAAATACTCTTATGTAAGCCAATCAATATCACCAAAATGAATACAATAGCTTAAGAGATGTTACGGGATTTTCCATCTCCTAAGGATCCGTTTAACTATTTATATATAATAGTATACGCTATAATAGATAATGCCTATCAGTAAAATAAATATCAAAATAGCATTAAGGATTTACATTGATCCACCTTAACACAAATTTTACAGTTTTAAACCAAAGTCGTAATGGGCTTGTGTAGGGATAAATATGACAAGGCACATGATGCAATGCCCAAGGTAGAATTCTACTAGTTTACCCTTTCTGGCTGGTCGTAACCCATCCATGGCCGACCGCGACAATCAATTCAAACGACAAAAGGTGCACCCATCGAATAGGAAATCACAATAGTAAAACGAGAGATCAACATCGCTAGAGGTAGCTAACCTCAATGGCCAAACATAGGATCCTATTTTAGTCATTTTAATTATGACACGAGTATCAAGGCTATCCATCATCATTCTCTTACTTCATTCCAGTAAACGACGCCAATTCAACCACTACATTCTGGATATCATCCACCACGTACACAGATGTCAAAGTGGTTGCAATATTGACAGAGTGTATGCCAATAAGAGGCCCCGATCTCTTTAACAACCAAACTTACACACCGGTTGGTTCTTTTACAATTCAAAACAATTCGTACTTAATATCAGAATATCATATTATTTTGAAAATCAAAACCATTTTTGAAATCATCATATTTACTCAAAAATCATATTTTACTCCAAAATGTCAATTCAACTCGATATATCGATTTCACTTCAAAACTTGATTCAAATTACAGTTTTGGCTATAATTCAGTTTAACCAAATTCGTATTTAAATCCAAGATTTAAATATAAACATTCCACCCTTTGACCAGTTTGGATTTTAGAAAATAGTTTAAAAATATTTGAATAGTTGAAATAATTTAATAGAAAATAGTTTGAGTAATAAAAATAGTTTATATAGTAAAATAGTTTGGAAAATCAAAATAATTTGAACATTTAAAGAATATAGGTTTTTAGATCTTTTATAATAAAAATATTCATTTAATAATGTTTCCAAAGTCAAACCAGTTCTCTTTCCAAATTTCCAATTCAAATCAGCTCCAATTTTCATCTCGATTTAATCGATTCAATTCCGATTTCAACTCGAATTTTACTTCAATTTCAAATTAATTTCAATTCCAATTCCAAATTAATTCGACTCCAATTTAATTTAAATTCCAATCTCAAATTTAATCTGTTTCGATTTATATCAATTACAATTTAAATCAAATTTTTCTTCAATATTCAATTTAAAAATCCAAATCTTCGAAACATAATTAAATTCCAAACTCAATTTCGAAATATCTTTTTATATCATCTTTTACCAGAAAATATTCAAAGTTTGAATAAAAGTCCAATCTTTAAAGTCAATCAATTTCTGAAATTCAAATAATATTTCAATTATAACTTCACAATCTCACTTCAATTATTTAAAACAATTCCTGTCATTAAAATTAAATTTCAACGTTTCGATTTCAAGTTTGAAAATAATTCGATTTCCATAAATTCGATTATTAGTTCTTAAAAACCAATTTGAATAATTCAAATCAAAATTTTAAAATCATTTAATTAACCAATCCGATGTCCGTATATAATTCTCTATCCTATGGCCAAGTGAATCAGTTATACCAATTTAATTCAGGGATGGATATATATCATTCCAATCCAAGATAAGTGCAACAGATATATATCATTTTAACCTTTTTTATTCAAAATAATTCAATTTATAGTTTTATATACTGTAAATAATATACAGGGTGATAACATTTTAAATAAACATCCAAAATATCAACCAATAGTATCCAACATAACCAATCATCCAAACAGTCAATAATCACGACAAGCAACCAATTATCAATAAATTGAGGATTTTACAAGCAGTTAAATCCTATTTCAATCTAACTATCAATTCAAATCCTATTAATTAATTCAGATGTCAATTAGAGGCCAATTTAAATTTATCCAACAACCATCAATAAAACTAAAATTTCTACACGATATAAATTTTACTAGCATGAAAATATAGTAGTCAAATGTGAGCGTATAACACTCACCTTTCTATTTGAAACTGAAAACAATTCCTATAACTCGTTCCACTCGAAACTAATCGTACGGAGAAGATACACGATAATTAACATTTGTGATTAAATAAAATAATTGACATGTTTAACAAAATAAAGTTTAATTTAAACAAACCTAACCGCGTCTCCCTGCCTACGCTAGCTTTTTAGGCTCATACGCGATTTCCTCTAGCTTGTTCTTCCAGTCGCGGCATTCCTTTTTTTCTCTGACGTCGGCCGAACTTGTAGCAAAACCTCACCGTAGCTGCGCCCCCACACCTACCCACTGCCTCGCCGTTGCCAGAGCACGTGCTGAAGCCCTAAAGTCGAAGAACAGAGAATAGATCTCGCACCGTCGTCGCAACCCTAACACGAACTTCTCACCAGCTCGCGCACGCGTACACGCGTCACTACGCCAGTGAACAAATCACGCCATCACGCCGTATTCCTCCCCTAGCTGTCGCACGCTCCACTTCCCATCGCCGTCGCGATGCTATTGCTTGCGATATTTTTTCGATCGATCTCTTCTTTTTTTCTTTTTTTTAAGCTGCATTTTTTTACAGATCGGGATATTTTGATTTCGAATTGAGAGATAAGGGGAGGAAAGGAAGAGAAGTGACAGGTATGGCTAAAAACAAGGAAATGTTGAGATACTTTATATATATATATATATATATATATATATATATATATATATTATAACAATAAGAAAATATCCAATCCGATTGGCCAGCGAAAACATAAACTCCAAATGACGAGTGCCGCCTGGCATTTATAATGTTTTACCCTCATTCCAAACACAGCGGGACTAGTTTCGAGGCCTAGTTCGATCGTATGTAGAAGATAGCTTTTCAAAGTCGATTATTTTAATTGAAATTAAAATCGAACTTCTACATGTTTCAAGCCGCATGGCCAAACGACAAGCTTGATGGCTACAAAACTTGAAATCCTACAGTAATTCACTATTACGGATCCGATGAAACTGGTTTCGTCGAAATCCGTGACAGTGGCCAAAATGGCTATTTTTTACTTGTCAATTAAAATAAAAAATATAAAATTTTAAATTACTTAAATTTGAGTCCAATTTTAAATGTTAACCATCTTCATTCACATTTTGAATAACGTTTAAACCAATTTGCGATATCATTTTCAAACATCTTAAATCCAGAATCAAATTGTTCAATTAATTTCCAATATTAAATTTTAAACAATTTAATTATCAAATAAACCAATATAAATAAATTATTAGATTTTATTTCTACCCACATTTATCTCATAATTACATTAAATTTATTAATTTCAAATAACCAAAAATACAGGTCGTTACATATAAGTAAACGATATTAATAATATTAAGTGAATGGTGGACCTCTAAATTTAGTATACTATTATAGTAATGATGGAAATAGTGAGAACATGCCATATAACACCTAATGATTGCATTAAATTACAAAAATTGTTTTCGTAAAATGTACCAAACATTATTTGTGAAATAATGTTTATTTTTGGTATTGACTGAAAAATAGACATAACTATATTTCAATATGAGTATTATGAATATTCATTATGAAATATGAAATTTGTTTTCATAGTAAAAGTGATGCAACATAAATACATATGTATCTAATATTATTTACAGTTATTTTGGAATTATAGACTAAGCCGTAGTTTTGAGGAATAATTTTACTATATGATTATGAATCATATGATATAGGTTAATTATATCTCAAATAATTAATGACCATGCACCCATTCAGTGGGAGCGTCACAAGAGCTGATGAACTCTTTGAATTAATACATATTTATGTATGCAATCACAAGCCTATTAATACCAAAAGGATTCCACATACTTTGTTATAATCATCGATGATTTTATTACCAACATAAACATGTGTATTAAATACACATGTAGTATGTTTATGATAAAACCATGGCATATAAAAGAAAAGTGAAAAAAATAACAGACAATAGAATAAAATGATTTGATTTGATTGAATAAGTGAGTATATTGGAAAGAGTTCCAGATATACCTAAAAATAAATATAAATTCAATCTCAAAATTACTCCTCCATGTGATACATAATGATGCATCAGTAAGGAATAATCAGACATAGTTGGACAATTTACGGTTAATTGTGAGTGAAGTTGAGTTAGTTTCTTTCTATAATGTCATGTACTTAAGATTAGTACCCAAGGTTAATATTATTTCATCTAAACAACAGTTTACAAAATCATACAAGATAAGTGTTTGTAAGAAATCCCAACATATCCTAGGCCAAGGAGTTGGCAGGTTGTACGAGTCGAAATATTGCACGAAATAATTGTTCATGAGGGATCTTGAATGAATCTCCAAAAGGTTTTTTGGAAAGTTCCGTCATCAAATGACATATTTATGTTTTGAAGACAATTTTTGTAAACTAAAATTAGTTTTATAAGTAAAAGGTTCATAAAGCGTTTATGAATCCCTATTCTATTTGCACTAAGAAACAATTGTTGTTTCGAGATATATCAACTTCATTGTGAAGGAATTTCTTTGAGAAATTTTTGGCAGTTAAATGAAATTGGATCTGATCCATAGACAGAACTGATTATATGAGATGAAGTGAAATTAACAAACCTAAATGAACACATAGCATTAGAATGTCTAATAAGTATTCTCGTACTTCGAAGAGAAGCTATGGGTTTCTTATTAATGTCCCAAATATACATTACCCTCGGTTGTTCAATTAAACCATTAAGATTATTGACTCTATATGGTATGATGCGCATATCTGAAAGAATTCCAAGTGCGCTATCAAAATATGATTTTGGTGGTCGTACCCAAAGAGATGCGTTCCATTAGCCAAGATAGTGTCTTTATTGGAAAGACTAATGTGGTTGGAATTAAATAAGCAATGTGGATAAGAATAATATCACGAATTTCAATTGTTGAAATTAACATAACAGATTCAGTATTCGACATGCTCAAGTTAATTTATATTTACTTACAAAATTATCGCTCGGTAAGACTTAGTGTTTGTTACTTATGTATTGAAATGGAAAATTCTAAATAATGATTTAGAGTAAGCCGTTTACATATATTAACCAAAAATGCCTCGAAGTTAGTAGGAGCGATATTGGGTTTGTGAGTTTTTGAATATGATCCAAGAAATGATACTAATGTATCATTTTATAAGCATTAAGACTGAATAAGTATTTTGATAGAAATATCAAATAGTTTGATTTTCAAATATCAAATAGTTTGATTTTCAATCAAAGTGTTGAGGAAGCGTGTGCTAATAAGAAAGAACGTTAAAATGTTCATTGATATTTCTAAACTATAAGTAAATGAAACGTTGTTGATCTTAACAATATGTTTGTATTAAAATCAACTTTAGTTGTTTTAATACTCGATTTTGGATTGTAAATGATGTCTTTTATGGTGAGTATAAAAGATATCGAGATTGTCCCAAAATGATATGCAAGAGCACCCTATTAAAAGGAGAACATGTAAGTTGGATTCCTTATGCATTAGCAATAGGAATTATCATACAGGTTATGTTATGTATGATATTGTATTTTGTTTATGTATTTGATACATAGAGAAAATATAAAATCCAAATCGATATCACTAAATGGTTGTTTGAGGTGTTCTTGCGTATTTATGAAATACTAGAGAATTGTTTATAGAAACAATGAACTTGTTATGATGGAACGTTTGGAACAAACTTTTATAAGTGGAGTACAACATGTCAATGATAAAATTCAAGTTAAAATATTTAATTTGAAAATGTTTCAAAATAAAAGTGATTGTGGTCGATTCAGCGAAATGTTGAGAACATTAACTTGAATAGTGCTACAACAAACCAATGTATATAGATATAAATGCACAAGTTTATAATTGAGCCAAAGGTGATTCCAAATGTTGAGAATCTCATAATATTGTTATAAGATAACAATGCCATGAAATTGGTCACGACGAAACTTAAAGCTCACTAGAAGTCGAAAGACATACTTCGAATCGTTCCATATGATAAAGACAGTTTATCAGTGTTAGAGAGAGTTAATCGACAAAGTAGATAATTAAAACATAATTGCATACCCATTCACTAAGGGACTGACCTAATTGGTTTTGAGAAAACTGATTAGGGAAGTTGGAATTAGATCTCATAATTGACCTTAAGTGCAAGTGAGAGATTGATAGAGTTAGGCGTATGCCCTAGGGGCAATTATATAATTTGCTATATATATCTAACTCGTTGACAAATCTTGTTCGAAATAAAAGGTATTTTCTTCCTATTATACACTTGATATAATGTGATTATATCCATTGATTAACTTAACTAAAAGTATATTTAATAGAAAAATCCATAAATGGTATATTTTGTGATAGTAGTTACAAAGTGTTGTAACCTTGAATAATTTATCACAATAAAACAAATATACCATTTTATATGTTCCTAGTCAAGATATATCGAGACTAAATGTCAATGTATCCGTTGAGACTGGAGTACGTAACGCTCTCCAAATGTAGGGCAGTGTATTACTCATGACTACTGTGGACACCTAGGGTTTACGTGCTAATAGTTATTGGATAATTATGGAACGACTCACCCGATAGTCTTCTGTTGGTTAATATAACTAAGGTCAAACATAAAATATCGATGTGACTGATTTACACAGTTCTCTCGACTTGGGAATACTGTGGATCTTTAACATAAAAGCTCTGCTTTGATTATAGCCAAATCATGGCATGGTGTCCATCGAGTGACATGGGTCGAGTGGAAGTATTGGAAGTGAAGCACTAATCAATAGAGGATTCGTCTCCTCAGTTATATGCGGTTAGTATCACAATCACAAACCAACTCAAAGTCAAAGTCTCTGGCCAGAGCATTTCGTTTAATAATAATTGTTATTATTGAACTAAGGAATTTATATTTAGACTATAAAGTTGAATGTGGATGAGGTTGGAATTACAAAATTCCATAAGTCTAAAGTGATATAGTTTTGACGAAGAGAATTGGTGTAAACAAATGTCACAACCGGGTAACACTTATTAAACTAAAATTTGATTTTACCTAAAATGAGTAAGCGATAAATTTGGCCATAATATCACATCACCTGCTAAGTGAGTGTGAACGTTAACATTAGAATAGTTCGATGTTAATCGCTTACCAAATTTATACCCAAGAGTTACACAGCCAAAATGATGAATTCCCTTAAGATCGTACGATTTGTTTAGTTTATAATTGTTATAAATTAATTAATGTTTATGAAATATTAATTATAAAATTTGAATATGATTTGAGAAATAAACAATGTTATATATATTTGTAACAGTTATAAATATATCGATCGGTGTCGGAATAAAGAACATTTTGGGCGCAGGTTCAAATTTTCGACGGGTTAAATTGAAAAAATATTTCTGGAAAAAGATTCTGTTACTTACACTTATGAAGCCTTGTTCAAAATTGGTCCAACTTCTACCTAACGTATTAGTATGATATTACGATTGCAATATCGACAAGTGATTAAATTAGATTTAATTGCATAGTATTTTGGCTTGGGCTTAGATGGGTTTAAGGCCCATCATTAGGGCTGCAGAATTTCCGTTTTGGAAAGGTCTAGGGGTAGCTAAAACATAGAAAATTGGCTTGGAGATAATGGAATGAGATAAAGTGAGAATGAATAAAAATGTTTTCCTCGTTTCTCTTTAATACAACCCTATATATATATATATATATATATATATACACACACACATATATGTATGTATGTATGTATGTATGTATGTAAGTATCTTTAAAACAATTAGTAACCTTTTTGGCCGCCATTACCTTCTTCATTTTTGGTTAAACAAAGCTCTCAATTCACTCCAAAATTCCGAAATATTTTCAAATTAAAACAATATTATTCGATAGTTAGAGGTCGGTGATTCCGGACTTGCAATCTGACAAATCAAGAACAGTAAAAGGAAGGGAAGACATTGCTCCGATGTGGATTCAAAGGCATTATTAAATTGGTAATTTTAATTCATATTACAATAATTAAATTATATTCTATAATCCTATTATGAGCAATTTCATATATGTTTAAATATATTGCTACTATATGTTTAGTTAGGTGATATTTTGTAAGTAGATGTGGTTGCCACAAATCAGTTTGATTATGTGCATAATTTATTTATCATGCTATTTGATATATATATATAGATAAATGTTGTTTACTGTACAAAATTAATTTTTATCGTTAATAATTGTTTTATGTTTATTTATTAATAAATTCATATATATATATATATATATATATATATATTAGTGGATATTTCTCTCTCATAATACCATATATGCACGTATAAGATATATATGTGATTTAAAAAATTTAGTACACTTATTTACATATAATACGAATTTACAAATTCGAAAATTAATTATCATACATATATTCATATTTTTAAATTAACATTTATTGAATTTTTGAATTGTTTATTATATATAAAATAATTATTACTTTAAAAATTCAATTTTATATTTTCAAAAAATATTATACCATTCCAGAAATATACAGAAAAATTTAGGAATTTTTCAATGGAGTTTATTATTTTTAATAATTAATATTATTTCATAAAAAACGTTTATAATTTATTGAAAATAATAATTTAATTAAAAAATTCTTTAAAAAATTTTCGTAACCTTATTCATGATCCTAAAATTTCAAAAATTTTAAAATTTAAATTTTTAATAATATATTATTTTATATTTAATAATTATTGCCTAAATCAATGTATTTGTTTTAAAATAATATTTCAACGAAAAATCTACAGATTTTCCTAAGCTCTATTTTATGATCCTAAATTTTTTAAAATTGTGAAATTTGAATTTTTATTAATAGATTATTTTATATTAATTATTTACGGATGAAAACATTTTTTTATTTATAATATATACAAACTAAAATTATTATGTTTGCAAAACTAAGTTAATTTTGAATTATAGACAATTTTTAATAGTTGTTCTCTCTCTTTCTATATATATATCTATCCGTATATAAATGTTTTATTTTAATATGTTATCTATAATATATTTATACATATATGTGTGTGTATTTTGTAACACATATACATGCACATATTTGAATAACATACACGACATACAAAATGAGTTAATATGTCTGTTGCGATGTAAATCTCAACATCTACATATAGGCATATTATACCTTTAAGGATTATTGCGTTACACGTGCACTCACACGTATATGTATGTGATATAGTTATGTATAAACTAAATCAAATAAAATTAATTTCATATCTTAATATATTTGAATTTAAATAAAATAAATGATTTTATTTAAATGAAATATAGAAATGTTCTAACTCAGTTAGACTTAATAGACCCAATAAAAGATCCAATAGGTTAAAAATTTTGAAATTCACTCATAACTTCCGCTATAGCCTAATCTAGTTCCAACAGTACTAACAAAGTTTTATTTTCATAATGTACTTGGAATCTGTTCTAAATTTTAAAGCATCATGTCATATATAAGAGTTTATACTCCTCATGACTTATCGACAATTAAAGAAATTTTTATTGCCAATTTTTTCCTCTCGGCCTTGATAAGAAACTTATGGTTTCTCTTTAATGTACGATCATTCTTATTAGGCATTCAAATGAGTTGTGTCTGTTTTAGGCCTGGTTGATTTTATTTCATCTTACATTATCAATTTCTATGTTTGAGTTTTTGGATTGTATCCAAATTCATTGTATAATCTAAATGAAAAATCCTTCATCATAAAGGTGATGCTTCTTGAAATAATATTTTTTTCGAAGTACAATGTAATAGGCATTTAGAGTTATGAACGGCCTTGTACTTACATAAAAATGATTTAGTTTTAAGTTTACAAACATATCATAACTTAGTAAACCACACATCTAAAAAAGTTAAGATTAGGTTTTTTTATATCATTTCATATCTTACATGATTTTGTAAACTATGCTTTAGACGATATTAAATTTAAATTCGTACTAACTCTTAAGAACATATATATCCTTATAAAAAGAATTTAATCCAACTTCACACATCATCAATCATATATTGATCAACAAAGTCTGATTATCCCTTATCAATACATCATTATGTGTCATAAATGAGCTATTTTGGGGTTTAATCCTGTTCATTTTACGTACATTGAAACTCTTTCCAATATACTCATCTATTTGATTAAATCGAATTATTTTATTACATTTGCAAGCAATATGTTTTACTTCCGTTTTATATTCTATGAACTTATTATAGATACTACTTGTGTATCAAATACACATGTTCATGTCTACAATAATTCATTGGTAGGTTTAACGAAATAAGTGGATCCATTTTAATATCATTAGACCATGGACTACATACATCCATATATATCAACACAAAGATTTCATTAACTCTTTTGTCACCCCCCACTGAATGGGTGTTTTCCCTTAATCGTTTGAGATACAATTCACTAGTACAATATGAATCATAATCACATGATTTAAGAACTATTTCTCAAAGACATGGCTTAGTTCATAATTCTAAAATAATTGTAAAATTTTAGATACTTCTCTATTTCTATAAACAATGCATCACTTTTGTTATGAAAACAAATACCATTTGTATAATAGATTTACCTTATAATGAATATCATAACATTCACATTTAAATAAAACTATATTTATTTTCAATCAATACTGAAAAATGGTTATTATTTCATATAAATAATATATGGTGTACATGCGAAATATATTAATATTCGCTAATATATTAACAACACATGAAATATAAAGCTTCGTTCAATCACTTATTATATGCGGTTTATTTCATCAATTGTAACTTGTTTATAATCGAGAGTTGTAGATCAACAATATTGAACTCAAAGAAATAATTCTTATAAAAAACAATTTCTATAAGAAAATACATTCTGAATAGAAATCACATTTCTCATTCCTTATTAAGTATCGATTGGTATTTTACACAATTGTAACGACCCACTATTTCAAACCATTCAAATCGACAATCATCCACTCATGTCAGATTTGAATTGCTCAAAACAACAGATTGTTAATTTATATTTGGCAAAGCTTAGCATATACGGTAAATAAAATCAATCACAGAATCACAAAAATGGAGTAATACAATAATAAGAAGTGGAATAGATAAATAGTAGTTCATGAAGCCACTATAATAAACAACAGAGTTTGAAACAAAATACAATAGATATCCAATACATAGAAGTGTCAATACAAAAGAAAACTGATAAGTCTATACAAAACAACAGGAACAACTAGAATAATTGAAGCTGAATAGATAGAGATGGATCTTTAAGCAAAGCTCCAAAGGTGAGTCTCAAATGCAATGACACTCAGTCTGACCCGAGCATAAAGCAAAACACAAAACACTCGAGTCGGGATTAACATTCTTATATCAGTAAATTCAACTCAAGTGAAATGTCAACAGAAATACAAATAACTTAAAAGGATGCTTGGGATTCTCATCCTCTAAGGATCCATTAAACTATCTACATACATAGTACAATATGCTACATAGATAATGTCAATAGTAAAGTAAACTATTAAAATAGCGTGAAGGCATTGCCCATATCCCCCTTAAAGCATTTATATATTCTTGTAGTATATACAGTACCGTAAGCTCCACCAAACCAGTGGTTTACCTAGAGGGCACTCCATAGGTAGTGCAATAAGGCATGTGACATGGCACGCGAGGCAATTCCCAGAGTATGATTCTACTGCTTTGCGGATCTGGACCGGTGGTAATACATAATAGCTACTACCGTCCACCCTGAGACACACTCCCAAATCAAAGATGCACCCAATAAAATCACAAAGTAATAGAATGATATCGAAGAAACATGCTCGATCGGAGGTGTGACCTCACTTGGCCCGGAGTGGCTCCTATTTTAGTCATATCAAGTTGACTCGCTGGAGTTAATGCTACGTTAATACCTTATACAGTATCGTCGCCAAACCATCCTACTTCGTTCTGGAATCTCCACCACGTACAAGGTTGTTAAAGTGGTTTTTGGTATTGGTAGAGAGTATGACAATATCCGATCTCGGTCTCTTTAACAACCTAGTGCTTATTTCACACCATGGTCGTTTTTTTTCAAACAGTTTATATGTCATATCAAAATATCATATTTATTTCAAAATCATCACTTTCGAAATTATATTCACTTTGAAATCATATTACTTTCGAAATCATATTCACTTTAAATCATAACAGTTCCAACTTAAACGGTTTAAATATTGAAAATAGTTTATATATTGAAGTAGTTATAAATTAAAAATAGTTTATATTTAAAACTAGTTATATATTAAAAATAGTTTGTATATATTAAAATAGTTTATATATAAAAAATTGTTTATAATTAGAATTGTTTATTCCAATTTCACAAATAAATTCAAATTATCATTAAACCATTTTAATTTATATCGATTTCAAATCCAGGTTTGAACTTCAAATTTAAACCACTTCCAATTCAATAAGTTTTAAAGTTAAATATTCAAACAATTCACAAGAACTCAATATGATAAATTTCATTTATATTTTAAAGTTTAATTTTAAATTTGATTTAAACTTGAAAATATTCATATTATCAATTTCATACGCATTTAAATAAAATCCCAGATTACAAATTTAAATCAAAATTAAATATTAAATATCTAGCTTTAATTTATTTACTTCTGAAATATTCACTTAAACACCTTTTATGAACATTTAAATAAAACCTCAAATTCAAACTTAAATCAAATTTAAATGTTCAATTTTTATTTTAAATTTGAATATATTCATTTAATCACCTTATACAAAATAAAGTTATAAAGTTATAAAATCATATTCTAAAAATCTCAAAATCAATAAGTTCAAATCAATTCTTAGCTATATCCAATTCTTAAACAAATAATATTTCAAATCAATTTCAATTTATCTTTCCAACCATACTTTATTAAATTTATTACAAAATCTATTTTTAAAATTTTAATATAATTTTATATAAATACTTAAACATATTATAAATATATACTAATTAAATTAAATTTTATTAAAGTAAATCCTATTATTCGATTTTATTTTATATTAAATCCTATTTTATATATTTAAAATAAAAATAAAATTATAAGTAAAATCTAAAGATTTATATTTTCAAAACCAACTTATAAATTTAAAATTCAAATATATAAATTTAAAGATCTAAAATTTTACACATAAAAAACATTAATATATATATATATATATTAAAAATAAATATTTATTAAACCCATATATTTCCTTTCAAACTTTGGGAAATCATTTTTAAAATAGATCAACGGTGTTCGTATATAATTTTCTATCCTATGAACAAGTGGTATAGATATTTATCATTTCAATTTGCAAACTTAAATTTAATATTTACGGGTATATATCATTTCGACTCGCAATCCCAAAATTTCAAAATCAATGAAAAATGCTTGGTTTTATCATTTCAACCCATAACAATTTTTCCATAATCTATAAGATCGTGTGGGTATGTATCATTTCAACCCATGGGGAATTACTAAACTAACAGAGAACTTGCAGAGTGAGAACAAATTTGATAATAACATAACATATCAACAAAAGGCATATATCATCGGCAACAAATTTAAATATAATATATACAATAGATTATGGTGTCATATGGCATAGGTAAACAATTTCAGTTAATGACAAATCATATTTAACAATTAAATAACTTAACAATTCAAATTTAACAACATATTTCAATCGTCATTTCATGTGAATTAGATTTACTAAATATAAAATGTTGATCATGAGTGATTTCTCACCTTTCGAGGCTAAAGAAATAACAAGAACAAGATGCGACGAATCCAAGCACAAATTCCAAAGCACGACATGATGAACACGAATTTTACGAACAAAGTAAAGCTAGGCTTGAATTCGATAATCGATGGAAACAAAATATATAAATTTAAAAATCTAAAACTTACTCATATAGAAATCTTTATATATATATATATATATATATATATATATATATATATATATATTAAAAATCAATCTTCTTGAAACACATAACAAAATAACTCTTTATATATATTTCAAAATCAATATTTTAGTTCAAACCCATATATAAAATAAACTCCATATATATTATACTACAAAATCATTATTCAATTTAAAACACATATATTTAAAATAAAAATATATATTATATTTTTAAATCCATATTATACCTTTAAACACGTATCAAAGTATGTGTATGTGTGTGTTTATATATTATAAAAAAATCAATGTTTAACTAGTAATATATTCTTAAACACATATAAAAAAATCAAAGAGGCAGGGGGCCTGCGTGGAATAGAATGATGAGAAGGACACCCAAATGAAGACAAACTATATAATATCTCACATGAACTATATATATAATACAAGAAAGAGAGCGAAAGTCGAGAGTGTTTCAGCCAAAAAGCAAGGCGCCGAGCGGCATGTTGAGTGAGGCTAAGCAATGGGCGGAGGCAATTGAAGGCAGGTGGTTGCGTGAGCGGAAAGAGGGCCGTGGGCTGCTGCTACAAAATGGATTGGATTCAGGTCAGAGAGGAGTATGGGCCAGGGACAATGATGAAAAGGCATGGGTTTTGGCTGATGCTAAAGTAAAGGCTTGGAGCAGCGGTGATTGGCTGTGTTGCGTAGAAGGAGGCTAGAGTATGTCAGGCTGCGAGAGAAAGGAAGTGCCCGGCTGCAGCACAAGCGGGGAAAGGAACCGTGGGATGACGTGGCAGGGGTGCTGGCGCTCGGCAGGTGGAGAAGTGGTCGGGTGGAGGAGTATATGGGTATTCGGCAGCTTAGAAGGCTATGGGGTGGTTATCGGGTCCGGTGGAGACGCTTCTTGCCATGGGGTTGTTGTTGCGTGAAGCAGATGGTGTGTGTGGTAGCTTAGTGACGTGGTAGTGCATGGGTACATAGCGGGTCGGAGGTATGTGGATCGGGTAATAGTTGTGGCGAGGCAAAGTCAAGTGGTGTTTGGTCTACTTCGGGCAAGGACAGGGAGGAGCTGTGACGACCCGCCTTTCTCAACCCAGAAAGACGTATCATCATTAAGAAAGAAAGGGATAGAAATAGAAAAGAATAGAAAGAAAGAATAACAGCATCAGAATCTCACAGCGGAATAGAAAAAAATATAATACATCACATAACTATTACATAGTTATACATACATCAGAGTTATACAATATCATACAATAGGACTGTCATATACATATATGTCCATACATACATCCAAAATACAGCATATACTAACTACACAGCGGAACTACATATATAGATACATACGTCTGGTCTTCTTATCCAAAATAGCTCCTCCAGAAAATCAACACTCCCAAATACCTATCACTTGGCTACTCATAAAAATTTGAGTACCCAAGAGTTTATGAAAAACAAAATATAAACTCTGGGTCAGACATGGGTCTGGTATGAGTAAACAGGTTAAAATTGCTTAGCTTTGAAAATCATTTGAAATAAAGGTATCACGTAAGACTCCCCACAAATAAATATGGTTAAGTTTTTACCTTACGCTAACCAAAACATTTTATAGGAAATTTAGTGATATTATAATAGTGTTTAGGGTTTTCAAGTAAATAGAAAATATCCGAAATTGTTACATGATTAAATTCCAGCTACTAACCACGAAAGTGGGTAATACAAATCAAAACCGTGGGGTCTCGTAGGGAAAATGGGCTTCCAACAATGGCAGGGCTACTGGGGTACCGCCCGTCACAGTACGGGGCCTAGATCACCGTACCGAGGATCACTCCCGACCCCCTACAACACAAGGCCGGAACCATTCCTTACTGAATAGTCTCGAACAAGATAACCCCGCAGTTGTGGCCAACAACTGCTCACACAGCCGAAATAAAAAGGGACATCTAGACAGGGGAATATCTTGTCCTGCTTGGGCATGACCCACCTAACCTTGCTGCATCTCCCCTGTTTTAGCTATTAACGGTTGATGAGGCTTGAGGCTACGATTACCTTTATTGAACATTATTCTTAGAATGCTCATCGTCCGCCTGACGATGTGTTGAAAGCATTCAATCCATACAAGTTCGTTCCGGGTTCGAACGAAACCGAAGGCATTATCTCGTTACACTCATTTTGGAATCACCCTAAGAGTTAACGACGATAACCCTTGCATTCTGAAACACCATCTTGATCACCACTTGATAAGTCACGACCTATCGTTTAATTTGGATCGATGTGGTTTTCGGAGAATCAAAATTGATTCTTCTGATCCCGGTCTCATCGGAATCCAAACGCCATTTTAAAGGCCAAGTTGTCTATTTAACTTAACAGTTCAATTTAATATCAGAATTCACATAACAGATATAACAGATAGATCATACATAGTTATCACAGATATCCATAATATATTATAACATATCACAGAAGTATCATCAACAGATATTAAAGTCAATCAAACAGAATTATCAATGCATACCAAACAGTTTGGTTTACTTAACTTAATTTATTGCTTAAGAATAAACTGCTTCATTTTGTTTAATTAATTACTGATTAATTAACTTATTAATGATCAATTAATTACTTAGTTATCATTAATTATTAATTTATTAATCATCTAATCTTAAGTAATAGTTTAATTAATTAACTTTTATTCATCAATTATTACTTAATTACTTAGTTAATTAGTTGATGCTTAATTATTAGTTATTAATTCCTAACTTACTTATTAAAGATTAATTATTCAATTATCACAAATTATTTAAACTAATCATCTATTATCAATTTTATTAACTATATAATCTTCAATTAATCACTTAAGCTAATTATTATTTATGAATTAACATTTAAGTAATTAGCTAACATTCTTAAGACTTAAATTGATTTAACACATGATTAATTTTTAATTACAAATTTAATTATAGTTATTAATTTAATTTCAAGTATAAAATTAATTTATATTCTAATTACTTTATACCAATTAACTACCCCTTTTTACAAACCATTCTTTTAATAAATTTAAATTAATTACTTACTTTAAACTAACAAATATCCTTTACTGTTGATCTTTGTTAATCAAGATGCTTAAAGAAATCAGACACGGCATGACCCGAGGTAACTCCATCTTCCCTCGTGACAAATCTGAGTACTCCCCTGTTTTTTCCCCGAGCTCTCTCTCTACTTTACCCTCTTCTTCTCTTTCCTGTTTCTTTCTTCTTCTCGTTATTTTTTTTTAAGCTAAGTAGAGGCTGTAGAACCACTCGAACTCACTCACACACCAGGGTTATTCCCCGAAACAACCATCCCCTTTTACTCGAGCATCACCCAATATGGTCCCAAACCCAAAACTGCTACACTGTACACCACCGTGCACGTGCACGGTGGTTCGCCAACGTCCTGGCGAAGCACGACGCCTCCGGTAAGTCGCATAACGGTCACAAACATGAAAACAAAACTCAATTCGATGAGAAAAGTTCGAAATCAAAAAGGGCCTGAAGCTCGAACTAGAAACTCGAACACCCTTCAGAAATACTCCACGTTCTTCCATCATCAACCACTAGAGGTGACGCCACCTCGTCCACGCCTCGCCGTTACCCTCCTCCACCATCACCCAAAACCACATGCCACTCGATCACATCACGGCGACGAATCAATTTCTTACAGTACATAGGAAAAACTCCAGATAAAACCCTACTTGCGATTCGACTTTAAAATCCTTGCATTGAATATTTTTTTTGCATTTTTCTTGAGATCTACAAGTATCAAGCAAGCTCCCACATGAATTTCAACTTCTAAAATTAATTGAATCGTCAGATATTCTCAAATAAGCAATTTTGGTTCACTTTGAAACCGCACCTATTCTTCTTACTTAAAAATCATTATTTTTATGTTAAAAATATTAGCTTTGAGTGTTTAATCAAGATATAAATTCAAATTAAAATATTTAAATTTTAACATTGATTTTCTTTTTACTATAACTTGAAGATACAGTGTTTATAACATACTGTTAAACTCTTAAAAACAAGTTTGCAGGCCTATGTTTAAGATAAACAACTTGAATCAGCACAACACCAAAGTTCAAACAATTATATGAATAAGTATTATAAATTTCTTGGCTTTACTTCGTTCAGATTTTCAAAAATTCTAAAGAACGGCTACATGTACTACCAAAGCAACAGGAAATACCCAAGGCTATTTATTTAAAAAAATATCAAAGCACTTACCATTTATAAACTGAAGATACAAGTTTAGATTGAAAATAGGTAAGTTTACTCACCAGAACTAGCTTTGACCAGAAAGTGATGTGTTGGAGAAGTCACTACAGGTGAAATTTTTCTGAAACTCATCTTTTTCTTTTCTCTGTTTCTTTTTCTTTGTTTTTCTGTTTTTGAATTAATTTATGTTTGCAAAGCAATAATGTTCTCAGGTTTGCTTTAGGTTTTGTTCAAGTTTTTATAAACCAATATAAAGATAGGGCGGATATATATATATATATATATATATATATATATATATATATATATATATATATTGAAGCTACTTAACAGGTTGTAACTGGACAGTTTGTATTTGTAATGCCATGCTCTTTTTTTTTTAATGGCTAAGTATTATGTTCTGCAGTATGAAGTGATATAGATATTTCGGCTGTAGTACTTACTTGAACAACAAGTTGTGCTAATTAATGCTTTTGCTTTTATTTAAGATAACATGTAATTAATGTTTCAGTTTTTTTTTGTTTATTTTGTACAAGACAATGATCTATTTTTATTATATTGAAGTGAAAACTTTTGTTTTCTTATGCATATAAACTTCAAAGCATATAAGTTTTGTTTTTATCTTTATTTTAAATTTTATTTTCTGTTCAAAGATTAATTTAAACATCTTGTGGTACATATGCATGTTACAGGTTATGCCTAGCCCCTATAAGTTTATGTATTGATGCTTATTTCGACCACACATATTTTGTATACGTGCACATAGGTTATGCATAAAGATATCTTATATTAAATTTGTATACTTTGACTTCTTTACACCCTTGTTTGCATAGCAACTTGATATGATCTTTATTAAAATTTATGTTGTTCATGTATGATTTCCATGTTTATGCTTTCTAAGTTTATCCTATTTGTAGTTTAATTATCAAACATTAATTTATATCATATACTTGCATTTTTATACTTCAAGTTATAATTTATATTTGTAGATTTATCTCTTTAGTTACATTCTATAATTTATGATTATGTTTTATACTAGTTTTGTATGTTTATGTTTATAATTATTTATATTGTTTTATACTTATGCGTTAGATTTTCATGTTTATGTTAATATTACTATGTTTGTTTATTTTTAAACTTATCATTTTAAAAACTACAATTGTATTCATATGTATATTATCAAATAATAAAATATAGAGTCTTTGATTTTTTTATCGAGTAAGAGAGATTCTGTTTTAAATGGTTTTGAAGCATTCTATTTTAAATTTTCAAATCAAAACTTTCTTTTATAAAACATATAACTGTTAAATATCAAAGATCTCATCAGTTTAAAAATTGAAAAGCTTGTATTTAATTTAAATTAGATTAAATGTTTATTAAAATATGATGTCAACAATTCCGGGTTGTTACATTCCTCCCCCCTTAAAAGAATTTCGTCCCTGAAATTTAAAACAACAGTTAATTCAAAAGCTTTTATATTAACAATCCAAACATACATATCATTCATAGAAAAACACAATCAAACAGTCTACTCTAACAAAAATCACTAGTTATATGAACATAAATCCGGATAAGCATTCTTAAAACTACTGAGAGTTTCCCAGGTACAATCCCTAGGATCCTCACTCCATTGCACCTTGACGAGTTTCACCACTTTGTTCCTGAGTTGCTTCTCGTCTCGATCCACAATCTGAACTGGATTTCTGACCATAGTTAAATTGTGTTCAACTTCCAAATTTTCTTGAATTACTGGTTCTACAACCAGTGATGGATCATGAACAGATTTCCTCAAATGCGATACATGAAACACATTATAAATCCCAGACATCCGCTCTGGCAATTTAATCCTGTAGGCTACAGCTCCAATTCTTTCCAATACTCGAAATGGTCCAATGTATCTCGGAGCAAGTTTTCCCGTCTTTCCGAATCTTATAGCACCTTTAATTGGGGAAACTTTAACAAAAACCAAGTCTCCGATCTCAAATTCCAATGGCCTTCGTCTTCTATCAGCATATTTCTTCTATCGATCTTGAGCAGCTTTCATCCTTTTCTTGATAAGCTCAACCTTTGCAGAAGCTTCATGAATAAGATCGGGTCCGAGCACAAGACGATCCTTTGATTCAATCCAACAAGCTGGGGATCTACACGGTCTTCCGTATAAAGCTTCATAAGGAGCCATCTTGATACTTGCTTGATAACTGTTATTATAAGAGAATTCCACTAGATGAAGATGATCCTCCCACGATCCTACAAAATCTAAAACACAAGCCCGCAGCATATCCTCAAGAATACGATTAAGCCTCTCCGTCTGTCCGTCCGTTTGACGATGATAGGCTGTACTCAATCTCAAATCCGTTCCCATTGCTGATTGCAGAGCTTCCCAAAATTTGCTAGTGAAAATAGGATCACGATCACTTACTATGCTGACTGGAACACCATGCAATCGAACTATTTCCTTCAAGAAAATTTCCGCCAAAGAAACTACAGTACGGGTTGCCTTTACCGGTATAAAATGGGCACTCTTAGTTAAACGATCTACAATAACCCATATACTATCATTTCCTTTCCTGGTTCTAGGAAAACCATCAATAAAATCCATCGAGATCATCTCGCATTTCCAATTCTGAATTTCCAGAGGTTGCAATAATCCGGCAAATTTCTGTTGATCACCTTTAACTTGTTGGCAGATGGCACAACTGTTCACAAATCTAGCAATATCCTTTTTCATGCCCGGCCACCAGAATACTCTCCTCATGTCCTTGTACATCTTCGAAATTCCAGGATGAATATTCAATTTGGAGCGGTGACTCTCAGACAACACTTCCTGCCTCAACTCCTTATCATTCGGAACACAGATTCTCCCGTTGATCCTTAACGTTCCTTGGCCATCGATTTCAAAACTAGGACACTGACCCTTCCTGGCTCTTTTAATGATCCTCCTCAACTTCTTATCAGATTCTTGCTTGCTTGAGATCCTTTCAATAAGAGATGGAATCACTTCCAGAAGAGATAGAGCTGCGTTCCTACTGAGAGCGTCAGCTACGACATTCGCTTTTCCCGGAGTGTACAGAATATCCAAATCATAGGATGTAAGAAATTCAACCCACCGCTGCTGTCTTAGATTAAGGTCTTTTTGAGAGAATAGATATTTCAATGGTTTGTAATCCGTGAACAATTCGAATTTCTCTCCCAAAAGATAATGTCCCCAAATTTTCAAAGCAAAAACAATCGCTAGCAATTCAAGATCGTGCGTAGCGTAGTTTTTCTCATGTGGCTTCAGTTGCCGACTAGCATACGCAATAACCCTTCCGTTCTGCATCAGAGCTGCTCCCAAACCAACTATACAAGCATCAGTGTAAACCTCGAATTTGCTTTTCCCATTCGGAATAGCAAGTACTGGTGCACTAGTTAACCTTATCTTCAATTCCTGAAATGCTTCTTCGCATTGGGGTGTCCATTTGAATTTTGCTCCCTTCCTGGTCAGCTTAGTCAGATGTGAAGAAATCTTGGAATAATCCCTGATAAATTTCCTGTAGTAGCCAGCCAATCCTAGAAAACTGCGAACTTCCGTCGGTGTCTCTGGCTGTTTCCATTCCAGAATAGTTTCAACTTTCGCTGGGTCTACAGAAATGCCTTCACCAGAAACAATGTGCCCTAAAAATTTAACTTACGATTTCCAGAAATGGCACTTCGAGAACTTCGCCTTCAGCACATGCTTCCTCGGAGTCTCCAATACAATCCTTAAATGCTCCCTGTGCTCTTCTTCGAATTTGGAATAGACCAAGATATCATCAATGAATACCAACACAAACTTATTCAACACATCCCTAAAGACTCAGTTCATGAGGTCAACGAAGTAGGCAGGAGCGTTGGTTAATCCGAACGGCATAACCAAGCACTCATAGAAACAATTCGGTCCCCTAAATGCAGTCAAGGGAATACTGTCTTCAGCTACCCTCAACTGGTGGAAACCTGAAGCTAGATCCAATTGAGAAAAGATAGAAGCACCATGCAACTGGTCAAAAAGATCATCGATGCGGGGAAGAGGATATTTATTATGGATTGTCACTTTGTTCAATTCTCTATAATCCACACAGAACCTCAATGATCCATCCGATTTGGTTACAAACACTGCCGCCGAACCCTAACAAGAAAAACTCGGTCTAATCAACCCCTTTTCCAAAAGATCTTGAGTCTGCTTAATCAACTCTCCTCTTTCCCTAAGAGCCATTCTCCTACTGGGCTGAATCACTGGCACAGCTCCTGGAATCAAATCAAAACGGAACTCTATTTCTCGATGTGGTGGCAGACACTTGACTTCTTCAAAAACATCAGCAAAATCTTGAACCACGTTGATATCTTCAACCTTCTCTTCAGAAGTCTCAATCCCATGCAAAAGACTGCTCAAGTGAATTTCAGAATTATCACACGACACTCTGGCAATTCTACCCAGATCAGTTTCCAACGAAACTGTTCTTTCATCACAATTCAAAACGGCTTTATACTTATCCAGCCAATCCATTCCCAAAATAAGATCAAATCCCTTAAAATTCAATACATACGGGTCACAAGAAAAGCTGTGGGATAGATAAGAGATCTTCAAGTCCTTACAGATAGTGTCTAATTTGGTCACCCCTCCTATAGGATTAGATACCAAGATAGGATTGTCTACAGAACTAGGGGTAAGAGAGAACCTTTCAACAGAGTCCAAAGAAATAAAACTCAAGGAAGCACCTGAATCAAACAAAACTTTAATATATTTTCCATCTAAAAGTAAAGTACCTTCTAATACTCCTTTGCCTACCGAAGAGGAAGATGGTCCGGCTTCCAAAGCAAAAACTTTATTCTGAGGCAACCTCTGCAGAAGTGGACAATTCTTGATCATGTGTCCTGGCTGATGACAATTAAAGCACAATGATTTCTGAACCATAGCTGATCCTGGGCCACTCTGATGCGGTTGCTGTTGTTGCTGGAATCCTTTACTAGGACACTTATTTGTCAAATGCCCTTCCTGATGACAAATGTAGCACTTTCGGGGTGCGTTGTTGTTCCCAGGTTTCTTCTTATTCGGCTTTCTCCATTTAGGATCGAACTTTCGCTTATTTGAATTAGTGAAATTCCCACCTGAAGCTGCAACTGGAGCCACCGTTTTCTTACTCATCAAACTTTCGTATCTCAATGCCATATCAATCAAATCAACAAAAGATCCCTTCAAAAGCACTGTCAATTTCCCATGGAATTCAGGCCTCATCCCTTGCACAAATTTCTCATTCTTTTTAAGAGGAGTATCGATGAGTCCTGGTCCATAACAAGAGAATTCGTTGAATATGGTTTCATACTCCGAAATAGACATACTACCCTGCTTCAAATACAAAAAATCTTGATACAATTGGGTTCTCCCTGCCGTTGGCATAAACTTCTCTTCAAATAATTCCTTAAATCTGTCCCATGAAATGTCATCCTCAGAAATATTTTCAATAGTTGAATCCCACCATGTTGCTGCACCACCTTGCAATTGCCACGATGCCATATGCCTCTTATGCTCATCAGACAATTTCATGCTCTTGAAAATACGTTCACAAGAGCGTAGCCAGTCTTGAACTTCAATTATTGACTCCGAACCTTTAAATGGTTGGCCTCCGATATTTTTTGAAATCTTTGCATAAGGCTGCAAAACTAACTTGAGACGGTACTGGATTGACAGCCTCACTAACATTTTGACTCCGTCCATTATCTGTTGAAGTACTGGCCCTAACTCTACCTCTTCTTCCGGAACTCATGTCGGTCACCTGAACAGGTAACTCAACAATTTTAGATAGACTTATATATAATTATATCAAAATACAAATACGCACTCTCAGGATAAATATAACACAAGAGCCTAGGTACTCGCTCGACCTAGCGCTCTGATACCAACTGTGACGACCCGCCTTTCTCAACCCAGAAAGACGTATCATCATTAAGAAAGAAAGGGATAGAAATAGAAAAGAATAGAAAGAAAGAATAACAACATCAGAATCTCACAGCGGAATGGAACAAAATATAACACATCACATAACTATTACATAGTTATACATACATCAGAGTTATACAATATCATACAATAGGACTGTCATATACATATATGTCCATACATACATCCAAAATACAGCATACACTAACTACACAGCGGAACTACATATATAGATACATACGTCTGGTCTTCTTATCCAAAATAGCTCCTCCAGAAAATCAACACTCCCAAATACATATCACTTGGCTACTCATAAAAATTTGAGTACCCAAGAGTTTATGAAAAACAAAGTATAAACTCCCGGTCAGACATGGGTCTGGTATGAGTAAACAGGTTAAAATTGCTTAACTTTGAAAATCATTTGAAATAAAGGTATCACGTAAGACTCCCCACAAATAAATACAGGTAAGTTTTTACCTTACACTAACCAAAACATTTTATAGGAAATTCAGTGATATTGTAATAGTGTCTAGGGTTTTCAAGTAAAAAGAAAATAGGCGAAATTGTTACATGATTAAATTCCAGCTACTAGCCACGAAAGTGGGTAATACAAATCAAAACCGTAGGGTCTCGTAGGGAAAATGGGTTTCCAACAATGGCAGGGCTACTGGGGTACCTCCCGTCACAGTACGGGGCCTAGATCACCGTACCGAGGATCACTCCCGACCCCCTACAACACAAGGCCGGAACCATTCCTTACTGAATAGTCCCGAACAAGATAACCCCGCAGTTGTGGCCAACAACTGCTCACACAGCCGAAATAAAAAGGGACATCTAGACAGGGGAATATCTTGTCCTGCTTGGGCATGACCCACCTAACCTTGCCGCATCTCCCTTATTTTAGCCATTCCCGGTTGATGAGGCTTGAGGCTACGATTACCTTTATTGAACATTATTCTTAGAATGCTCATCGTCCGCCTGACGATGTGTTGAAAGCATTCAATCCATACAAGTTCGTTCCGGGTTCGAACGAAACCGAAGGCATTATCTCGTTACACTCATTTTGGAATCACCCTCAAAGTTAACGACGATAACCCTTGCATTCTGAAACACCATCTTAATCACCACTTGATAAGTCACGACCTATCATTTAATTTGGATCGATGTGGTTTTCGGAGAATCAAATTGATTTTCCGATCACGGTCTCATCGGAATCCGAACGCCATTTTAAGGGCCAAGTTGTCTATTTAACTTAACAGTTCAATTTAATATCAGAATTCACATAGCAGATATAATAGATAGAACATACACAGTTATCACAGATATCCATAATATATTATAACATATCACAGAAGTATCATCAACAGATATCAAAGTCAATCAAACAGAATTATCAATGCATACCAAACAGTTTGGTTTACTTAACTTAATTTATTGCTTAAGAATAAACTGCTTCATTTTGTTTAATTAATTACTGATTAATTAACTTATTAATGATCAATTAATTACATAGTTATCATTAATTATTAATTTATTAATCATCTAATCTTTGAGTAATAGTTTAATTAATTAACTTTTATTCATCAATGATTACTTAATTACTTAGTTAATTAGTTGATTCTTAATTCTTAATTATTAATTCCTAATGTACTTATTAAAGATTAATTATTCAATTATCACAAATTATTTAAACTAATCATCTATTATCAATTTTATTAACTATATAATCTTCAATTGATCACTTAAGCTAATTATTATTTATGAATTAACCTTTAAGTAATTAGCTAACATCTTAAGACTTAAATTGATTTAACACATGATTAATTTTTAATTACAAATTTAATTATAGTTATTAATTTAATTTCAAGTATAAAATTAATTTATATTCTAATTACTTTATACCAATTAACTACCCCTTTTTTACAAACCATTCTTTTAATAAATTTAAATTAATTACTTACTTTAAACTAACAAATATCCTTTACTGTTGATCTTTGTTAATTAAGATGCTTAAAGAAATCAGACACGGCATGACCCGAGGTAACTCCATCTTCCCTCGTGACAAACTCGAGTACTCCTCTGTTTTTTCCCCGAGCTCTCTCTCTATTTACCCTCTTCTTCTCTTTCCTGTTTCTTTCTTCTTCTCGTTATTTTTTTTAAGCTAAGTAGAGACTGTAGAACCACTCGAACTCACTCACACACCAGGGTTATTCCCCAAAACAACCATCCCCTTTTACTCGAGCATCACCCAATATGGTCCCAAACCCAAAACTGCTACACTGTACACCACCGTGCACGTGCACGGTGGTTCGCTAACGTCCTGGCGAAGCACGACGCCTCCGGTAAGTCGCATAATGGTCACAAACACGAAAACAAAACTCAATTCGACGAGAAAAGTTTGAAATCAAAAAGGGCCTGAAGCTCGAACTAGAAACTCGAACACCCTTCAGAAAAACTCCACGTTCTTCCATCATCAACCACTAGAGGTGACACCACCTCGTCCATGCCTCGCCGTTACCCTCCTCCACCATCATCCAAAACCACATGCCACTCGGTCACATCACGGCGACGAAATCAATTTCTTACAGTACACAGGAAAAACTCCATCTAAAACCCTACTTGCGATTCGACTTTAAAATCCTTGCATTGAATATTTTTTTTTGCATTTTTCCTGACATCTACAAGTATCAAGCAAGCTCCCACATGAATTTCAACTTCTAAAATTAATTGAATCGTCAAATATTCTCAAATAAGCAATTTTGGTTCACTTTGAAACCGCACCTATTCTTCTTACTTAAAAATCATTATTTTTATGTTAAAAATCTTAGTTTTGAGTGTTTAATCAAGATATAAATTCAAATTAACAAATTAAAATATTTAAATTTTAACATTGATTTACTTTTTACTGTAACTTGAAGATACAGTGTTTATAACATACTGTTAAACTCTTAAAAACAAGTTTGCAAGCCTATGTTTAAGATAAACAACTTGAATCAGCACACCACCAAAGTTCAAACAATTATATGAATACGTATTATAAATTTCTTGGCTTTACTTTGTTCAGATTTTCAAAAATTCTGAAGAACGGCTACATGTACTACCAAAGCAACAGGAAATACCAAAGGCTATTTATTTAAACAAATATCAAAGCACTTACCATTTATAAACTAAAGATACAAGTTTAGATTGAAAATAGGTAAGTTTACTCACCAGAACTAGCTTTGAACAGAAAGTGATGTGTTGGAGAAGTCACTACAGGTGAAATTTTTCTGAAACTCTTCTTTTTCTTTTCTCTGTTTCTTTTTCTTTGTTTTTCTATTTTTGAATTAATTTATGTTTGCAAAGCAATAATGTTCTCAGGTTTGCTTTAGGTTTTGTTCAAGTTTTTATAAACCAATATAAAGATAGGGTGGATATATATATATATATATATATATATATATATATATTGAAGCTACTTAACAGGTTGTAACTGGACAGTTTGTATTTGTAATGCCATGCTCTTTTTTTTTAATGGCTAAGTATTATGTTCTGCAGTATGAAGTGATATAGATATTTCGGCTGTAGTACTTACTTGAACAACAAGTTGTGCTAATTAATGCTTTTGCTTTTATTTAAGATAACATGTAATTAATGTTTCAGATTTTTTTGTTTATTTTGTACAAGACAATGATCTATTTTTATTATATTGAAGTGAAAACTTTTATTTTCTTATGCATATAAACTTCAGCAGCATATAAGTTTTGTTTTTATCTTTATTTTAAATTTTATTTTCTGTTCAAAGATTAATTTAAACATCTTGTGGTACATATGCATGTTACAAGTTATGCCTAGCCCCTATAAGTTTATGTATTGATGCTTATTTCGGCCACACATATTTTGTATACGTGTACATAGGTTATGCATAAAGATATCTTATATTAAATTTGTATACTTTGACTTCTTTACACCCTTGTTTGCATAGCAACTTGATATGGTCTTTATTAAAATTTATGTTGTTCATGTATGATTTCCATGTTCATGCTTTCTAAGTTTATCCTATTTGTAGTTTAATTATCAAACATTAATTTATATCATATACTTGCATTTTTATACTTCAAGTTATAATTTATATTTGTAGATTTATCTCTTTAGTTACATTCTATAATTTATGATTATGTTTTATACTAGTTTTGTATGTTTATGTTTATAATTATTTATATTGTTTTATACTTATGTGTTAGATTTTCATGTTTATGTTAATATTACTATGTTTGTTTATTTTTAAACTTATCATTTTAAAAACTACAATTGTATTCATATGTATATTATCAAATAATAAAATATAGAGTCTTTGATTTTTTTTATTGAGTAAGAGAGATTCTGTTTTAAATGGTTTTGAAGCATTCTATTTTAAATTTTCAAATCAAAACTTTCTTTTATAAAACATATAACTGTTAAATATCAAAGATCTCATCAGTTTAAAAATTGAAAAGCTTGTATTTAATTTAAATTAGATTAAATATTTATTAAAATATGTTGTCAACAATTCCGGGCTGTTACAGGAGCACAAGGCAAGGTGGTGGCGATTGTGGAGTATGCTTTGTGTAGGAAAGGGAAATGCTCGGGTGCGAGCATGGGAAGATTCGAGCAAAATAAAAAAACATGAAGCAACAGATTGGTATATATTTCCCAAAGCACAGTCTGGAGAGAGACAGCAAGAACTTGAAGACAATGAACAAACATATGTATTGCTTCAATATTGTATATATATATATATATATATATATATAATTTTTTTCGAATCAGAACAAAGGAAATAAGAAAGAGGGGAAGATGAGAAGAACGAACCAAAATATGAAGGTGACCCAACAAATTATATTAAACAGATAGGAATGGGAAAAGCCAATAGCTGGATTTCAGTAAATATTAATAGCAATGGCCGTTTGCTTTCTCACGGGGACAAATGAAAGTCATATGGAAACCAAAAGACTCAAATGCGAGACCGATATGGCAAACTGTTTTGCGGATTCTGCCGCGTACCAGGCACCGAAAAGCACAAATGAATATACTACGAAGATTAGTACGATGAGATGAACAGAGTAGTACATAGATATCAACGATACGATTATTATATCAAAAGCCAATATTCACTGCCAAGCTACTGCTAATTCGCCGAAAATAAAATAAACGAGGTTAGAGAAGTCCAAATTTGGCGAAACGAATTATGACGCCTCACTCAGAAAATAGTTAACATTTTTATTATATAAAAATATTCGTATTTCAAAAATATTTTACTTTCATCAAGTTAACTAATTTAAATTTAAATAAAATGACAAAACAAAACAAACTTATATATTTTTCCATGACAATCTGACATTTGCTACATATAAATAGATGTAATGACCCGAAATTTTTGATCCAGAAAATTTCACATAGTTATGAAAAATAAGAAAGAGATAGAAGAAGAAGAAGATCAGAACACCAACATCTCACATTCACAGCGGATAAAATATAATAATAAATAATAACAGTTTACAAAAGAATACTATATCTGTCGATTACATTTATAATACATTAGAGTTACACATTTATATAGACACTGGACATACACAATTATCACGCTTCAGATTTATAATAATATAATACAGCGGAAAATACCCTATACGTTTCTGCCATCCGGCCCATCTCCCAAGCTCCAGAACGTCCTTACTAGAAAATCTGTAATACTTGGTCTGACCCAAGCATTACATCAAAGTAACACCCGGGTCAGGCTGGAATCCAGTGTGAGTAAACTCATCCAACATGGAATACAAAGTATACAACTTATATAGAACTCGGGGTAACTCGAATCAATTTACAAGTTCACAATATGTTATAGACATCACTTAATTCACACATTAATTTCTAAGTGCCAAAAACTTAGATTAAATAGTCCAATTCACTTAAATCATTCCATTTCAGTCTATTGATTCCACATATCAATTTATAAAAAATCGAAGTGGTTTCGCGTATTTACTAATACCCAACTCCGGTCTCTTTGAATTCAATACCCTCTTAACCTAAGTTATTCAAGTGAATTACAATTCACTTTAAATACAAGATGTCTCTTTTTACACAGCAATTCATCATCGGTGTTAACATTGTCCATCCAAACACATAATATCACAAAATATTTCATATCAGAGATATCAATCAATTCACTATCTTTAATCATCATTTAACCATTCATAAGCAAGATGGATCACTTCCAAAATTAATTAATCACAAATTGATTAACTAATCATCTTTTAATTATCCATCTTAATTAATCATCCCTGATTAATTATCTTCGATTACATAAAGTAATTATCCTTTAATTAATTACACAAATTAGTTATCCTCAAATAAATAAATTTTTAATTAAACCACATTTATTAATCACACTTGATTATTCACATTCAGTAATTAACTACCCTTGATTACTTCATTAAATAAATTAATTACTCCTTAATTAATTATCTTCAATTAATCCCTTGATTTATTATACAAAGTAATTAAATCTAAAATTACTTTCAATCTTCAATTAATTACATCCTTTAATTACCATTACTAATTACTTCACTAAGCAATTATACTTCATTAATTACATTATTACACTTACCAAATCATCAAGTGATTATCTCAAATTAATTAAACTTAATTAATTAACTTAAACTAATCAAACTAAACTTAACTAATTACAATTAGTAATTAATTTCTTAATTACTTCCATTAAGTAATTTCACTTAAACATTTTCACAATTGATTATCTTAAATTAATTAATCTAATTAATTGCTAAAAATTAATCAAATTAATTAATTATTAAATAATCCTTAAGTTAATGACCTTCATTAACTATTCTTAAATCTTTAATTACTTCTCCTAAGTAATTAGCTAAAATTAATCATTATTAATTACAAATTAATTTATCTTTAATAATCCATTGATTAATCTCTAATTATTTAATTAATTAAGTATTAAACTGTAACTTAATAAATCTTTAATTACTTGATTAATTAACTCTTAATCATTAACTAATAATCCAACTTATTTAATTAATGATTTTTAATTACAAATTAATTAACCTTAATTAATAATCTTAATCCAAATCATTAATTAATTAATTTAAAAAGTTAATGAACTACAAATCATTAAATCTTAATTATCTTTGAAATAAAAACATCATTTTTATAAATGATTTATATAATTATCATTCTCAAACACATTTGAAAAACATTTACTTTTCAAATTCAGTTTGAAATTTCATTTCAAATCAAATATTTGAAATAATTACAAATTCAACTTTAACAAATTTAAACCAAGTTAAAACTCTTTTAAAATCAAATATTTTAAAACATTTACCTTTATAAACAAATTTATATAAGAGTTTAAACCAAATCATTTAAATTCAAACAAATTAAATTATTCTTTATACCCTTTAAATTTGTTTAAATATAAATTTTATAAAACTTTCTTTATTTTCAAATTAGGATACAAAAATTAATTTGGATCCATATCTCAAATTATGATTTAAACTTTATATTAAAATCAGGTTTCAAATTTTAAAATTCTGTTTTAAAATTTTAAACAGACAATTCCAAAAACCTGTCATAATTCAAATGACCCGAGGCCATACCAAAATACTTTGAGACAGACCCCTCCTTGCTTTGATCCTTACCCGATACTTACTCGAGAAAACTCGAGTTCTCTCCACTGCTTCTACCCAGACTCACCAGGAATCAAAAGTGTACGGTGCACATGCACCGTGACTTTGATTAACTCCAGCCATCGACGATGGCTTTATCACGTCAATAATCATCTTCGCATCATCCCATGATTACCAGATCATCACCATCCTTCTCGAAATCCAAATCGAGACCCAAACCCAAACCTGGGACAAATTGGAACCTCCTCCACAAAACCTGGCAATGTCTTGACCAAGCTCCACCGACCATCAGAACGCCAGCGGCTCCAGCCACGCCTTCGACAATCCCCACGCTTCCACCTCCTTGAGTTCTGGTGAACTGGATGCACCAGAGAAGTCGAGCCAAATCCAAACCTGACTATGTCAAAAATTAGGTTTACAAGTTAAAATCCAACACCGTCGCTTCCACGATCACCTGAACACTCATCCAGTATTTTTACTTGATTCTTCGATCACTCTTCCACCTCCAGGAAGAAACGCGACCTCCTAATCCCTCGAGATCATCAGAAATTTCCAAATTCCCCAAAACAGTGCAACCTAGAAATGCACCTTCATTTTTGATCTAAAAATTATGATTTCCTTTTTAAAATTCATGATTCAAGATAAGGATTAAGCTTATATGTCTGAATTAAGAATTAAAGAAGTTTGAGTTTTTGCAAAACTCAAGCTTGTACTGTCCTTTTGTTTGCTAGAGTAGTTTTGAATTTGTTTTAACTTAAATACGATTTTAAAACTAATTTTAAAATCAAACAAACAGATGTTGTTTAGATCCTAAGTTCTAACAATAAGTGGATCAAGAGGTAATGATATTTAAATTAAAAGTTGGCTTGAAATTTAGAACATAGGTATTTACAGGTAAAACATACATACATCATTCATCTAAAATGCACAGAAGCTCACCAATATATATACAAAAACATACTTGTTTTCAGACAATAAATCAAGCAACAGATTGTATTTTTTTTTTAAAAGTGTTACTCACCTAGATTTTAAAATGGACAGAGTTCCTTTGTTTTGAACAGGCTTTGAAATTTGCTTGCTGAAATCTTCTTATCTTTAATCCTCTTGAATCTCTGGTTGTTGAGTTGTTTTGTTGTTTTAAGTTGAATTGTTGCCTAAATTTTGAAATAATACTTGCTTCAGATTTTCTTAGCTTCTGATGGACGAAACTGAGGATAAGAGTTGATGTATATAAATTTGAGTTTACAGGGTATCATTTGTACAAGGTGATATTATTGTCTTTGTACAATATAGGTATATAATTTTTTGTTTGTACAACTTAAGTTCAGAGATTTTTGTTCTTGTTTTGTTGACTAGCAGATTTTCTTGTTTACTTTTGGTGGCTGATAAGATAATATGGTGGCTAGAGATATTGTCATTAATTGTTGTTGTCATTTTCTTTTCAAGTGTTCATACTTGAATATTGTAACGATCCCAGTTTTGAATTGAATTTAAATTAATAGTTAATGTAAATTTTGGAATAAAATTTGAATTTGACCTTAGAATTTGAATTTGAATATTGAATTTGTATTTTGAATTTAAATAAATGACTTAGAAAATGTTTGATAGTTAAAACAAAATATCGTCACAAAAAATAAATTTTTATTAATAGCATTTTCTTATAAAATAATATGTATATGATAATAATAAGAAAAATGTTATATAAAATTTATTTGAAAGCTTTTGATTTATGAGAAAGAAATAAAATATCACTTATATTAAATATTACAAAGGTATATGGATAAAAATAAAAATAAAAATCTAAGAACATTAAAGTATCATATTAAACAAATGTATACATACAAAAAGACAACAAAACAAAGTATGCAAGGAGATAAATGTAAAAATATCTATGAAACTTGCAAAAAAGATAATGAAACTACCCACAAAGCACAAAGAAAAACAAATCAAGCAAGATGATGATTCATGTAAACAAAGAAGTAGACATATGTACTTCATAATATCTTTTCAGCCGAAAATAATATGTTCATTAGCCTCCAAAACAAAATCTTGCTTGGTCAAAAATGTAGGCAGGCAAGAATAAAACAAGGTAAAGTAGAAAATAGAAATATCTATGAACATAAACATAAGAAAAAAATAAAATAAAAGAGGGTAAGTATAGAAACACAAAGGACCATATCATTAAATGCTTTCACCTTAGTACACAACATTGGTCAATTCGAAATGTTATAAAACATTTTAGCCTCCAAAATCTTGCCTGGTAAAAAAGATAAAAAAATCTCTTATTTTGTACAAACAAATAATAGCACATCTTGTAAACTTCTTTTTATATGCATCAATCTATTATCTCATTTCGTCCATCTTCAAAGCTAAGTAAAATCTGAAATAAGCACTATCTAAAACTTAAACAAAAACTTCAACTCTAAATAACAACACAATCAATACCACCAGAGATCCAGAGAAAAGCTTCAGCTAGCAAATTCAAAACAGGTTTCAAATAAAGCAGGCTCTGTTCTTCTTCTGGAAAACAACCGTGAGTAACATTTTTCTTTAAAAAAATTAAATGGTTTAAATCTATTGCAAGTATATCTGAGTTATATACATAATTCTCTGCATATGTTGAAACTGGAAGTATGGTGTGCAAGCTGTTGTTACATTTGTCCTCTGTTTCAGATTTAAAAACAGCAGATTTTGATTCAAAAATCTTTCTTTCTCGTTCTATTTACTATCTGGACTTAGAGTTGAAACAAGAAGTGTTTGTTATAGCCTATACCTGAGATTAAAATTTTACTCAAGCCAAACCAATTTGTTGTTAGCTTAAGAAATCAAGAAAACTGATCATATCTTTCAATATGTCAAAAATTCAAACTTTACAATTTACAAATTCAGGTATGCAAATGAAATCTTTGTACTTTAACATGATTTTTAAGGTTAAAATCATAATTTTTCGATCAAAAAACGAAGGGCGGTTTGGGTTTGATTGTGTTGTGCTTTTTGGGTCGCCGTAGGTGATCCCATTGATTGGAGGTGTCGAGTTTCCTCCTGGAGGTGGTGGAGTAACCAGAGGTTCATGGAAAAATGGTGAGGTGGTGGTCAGGCGAACGTAGTGGCAGCGGCAAGGGTTTGAAAATTCTAAACCTAATTTTCGAGATGGTTAAAAAATGGTCACCGTGGCCTCGTACGTGAATCGAGTCGCACGTGCTCCGGGAAGGTGGTGGCTCGGTGGTTGTCGAAGACGTGGCTGAAAGCTCGAAGTGTCTGGTCGTCTGAGGAGCGGCGGCGAGATAGTTTTGTTTGGGGTAGGTTCGAGTTTCAACAAGGAAGCAAATTTCGATTTCGAGTTTCTAGGTCGAATCGAGTATATGATTTCGAGCATAGGGAATGTTTGCGACTTGCTGACGCTCATGGAGTTCGCCAGAGGGGAACGCAATGTCGTGCACGTGTATGGCGGTGATACGGTGTTAGTGCCGTGTTGGTGAACCATCTCGAGTTATCACTCGAGTATAAGATCGTTTGCCTCGAGTAGTTACGCGGGTAAAGGGAAGGTTAGCTTCGAGTTGGATTTGGGGGCGCGTAGGTGTGCGGTCCTGTATAAAAGTTTGAACTTAAATTCAACTGAAAAAAAAGTGAGAAGAAGAAGATGCGTACGAGAAGTGACTCGGGGGAGCAGGTGAGAAACGCGTGTGTTTCTCGAGTGAAACGGGGGAAGTACTCGGGCTTGTTGAATTGAAACTTGATACTGGTCTTTAAAACAAAGATTTTGAAAACAAAATCTGCACCAGGTTTTAATTTATAAATATCATACTAAAGTTTCAAACTAAAGAAAGAACAGGGTGTTAAAATAAATATGTAAACTTAAAGATGAAAGAAAAAGTTTTATTTAGGTTATGTTAAACGAGTTTTTTTAAAACAAAGCGTTGACAAAATTTCCCAGTAAAGTTTTTCCAAGTTTAACATGTTAATTTAAATGTTTTGAAATTCAAATTTGTTTTGATTTGGAAATTTTATCCCAAGGTATTTTCAAAAATAAAGTAAAGTGATTACTTAAAGCTTAATTACTTAATGAATGATTAATCAATTAAAGATAATTAATCAAGGGATTTATGTATAATTACTTGATGTAATTAAATTGTGATTTATTAAAATAAGTAATTAAGAATAATCACTTATTATAATTAATTAAGAATAATTAATTAAATGGTAATGAATTAAGGGTTGATTAAATCGTTAATAAATTAATTAAGGGAAATTAATTAAAGGATAGTTGAATAATTAAAGATTAATTGTTCAATAATTTAAAGTTGATTTAATTTGATTAATAAATGATAAAGGACAATTTAATCAAATGATTTGTAATCGATTAATGTTAATTAACTATGATCAATGACCCATCTGATTTAAATAAATCAGATAATTAATTGAGCTTATTTATGGATGACTATATTCTATTGAATGCTGTGTATTGGATTGATAACTCTGTTATCTGATTGTGATGCCTTGTAATATGAATTGCTTTGTGCTGAGCTGTTATATCTATGATGAATATACTGTTGTATGAATATGAAAAAATCCCTTTCTGGCCGCAAAACGACATTTGAATTTCGATGCGATAGGGAGTCGGATTCCAGTTTGTTATCCGAAACCCACATCGAATTGTAACGATGATTCTTTGTGATTGATAAATTTATTTTATCCGTGAAACTGTGAATGAAGATAAGCGTTATGGGTTATACCGCTTATCGATATTGATACGATTGAATCTGTGATGATTGGTGATGTTGCACTATTGTGTAAAACCCCTGGACTACACCATACACACACAAATATGGATTTCACGAGGAAATCGGTTAAGTCACAGATTTTTGAAAATGGTTTTTAAAATTGAATTTTGAATTCAAATGGTTTGGAAATGAAATCGGGTTAAATATGAAAAGCTTTTGGGTTTTTGAGGATAAAGGTTATTTTGAATAACTTGATAGAGTTTTGGAATTTAAATAACTTGAACTAAATTTGAATTCAAGATTTGAAATTGAAATCTGTGTTTGGAGATTATGGTTTAAAAATGTTATACAAAGTTATAATGTGTTTATATGGATTTAAACCATTTTAAAAACATATTGTTTGAGAAACCCAAGGTTTATACTTGAAGGGTTGTAACTTGAGAAAATGTAATTGGATTTCCCCGAAACGAAAACTATTTGTTTTCGAATAATAATAGCTTTCATTTAAAGAAAGGATTTCCAAATTGTGTTGAACGGTTTCAAGTTTGAAATAGAATTGAAGTGTTTTGAAAGCTATGGAATGAATCTTTGATTCAAAGACCGAATGAATTAATGCAACTTAAAATGAAATTGTTTTGAAAGGCTATGAATGAATCTTTGGAAACTAGTTTTGAAAGCTATAAGTTAAATCTTGATTTAAAGATTTAACGAGTTAGTCCAATTGAAATGGAAATTGTTTTGAAATCCATGAATGGATGTTTGTGAACGGGGTGAACTTTGTGAATTGAATCTTTTTGTTTAAAAGATTAAAAGTGTGGAAATTGTTTAAACCATTGAAGGTTGTTGAAATGAATCTTTTTGTTTAAAAGATTGGAAATGGTAATTTGTTTTAACCATTCGAATGAAAGGTTTTGGGCTTTAAGATGTGATTTAACTGAGACCCCAGTATCCATATGATTTTTAATATTGCGCTCGTTATTCGGTTTAGCCAGGGGAGGACCTTTGTGTCATATAACCCATTCCGAATAGTTATACGACGTATACGGATAGCATTGAAGACCGGTGGTGAAGACCGGGTATTTGCGAGAATGATAGGACGACCTGTCGATTTTCTCTGCATCATGGATCCGGTATAGAGATTCCCTAAGTGGTGGGAAGTCGATCGGGATTGTGAATACCCGGATTTGCAAGGGCTTCTTTGGAAGTGCCTTCGGTCTATTCGAACTCGGAACAGACTTGTATGAATGTGTGTCTGACATTACATTTTAAGAGGTAAAGCTGGTTTCTATCAAATACATTTCTGTTAGTGGCGGAGAATTTATTCTCTTAGCTTAACACCCTTCTTTGAGACGTACGAGCTCAGAGGTTATGTAGTTGATGGTTACTAGTGATACATTCCCAATTTGGTAATGTGGCATACAAAGTGTTGCTGATCATTTGTTGATCGAAGCATGGCTTTGTGAAAAAGCGTGGCTTTGTGAAAAAGCGTGGCTTTGTGGACGAGACTTCGTCGAGCCTCACAACCCGAAAATGGTTGAAACATGAATGTTTCGGCAAGGTTTTTAGGGGTAGCGCCCCTAGGGTATGTCCATTTCCTTCTGGATAAGAGGTGATATCATGGTATGGAGCCTAGATATTTAACCTATGTGGTTACTGCATATTTACTACTTTGTGGCTGTTACTTTGTGGTTGAGGATCCTCGGATAAAGGTCAGTAACGACCGGGGATGACATAACTCGTGTGTTAGCTACCTAGTTACAGCTGTACAACGCGAGGTAGCGTCGGTGTGTTAGTTACCTAGTTACAACTGTACAACGTGAGGTAGCGTCGGCCTTGTGTTAGCAGAGATCCAGTTATGTTCTCGGGGGCGTCCTTATAGAGGCGTTCCATTTCGGTGTGGGAAGTTCCTTTGCCTGACCATTTGTTGGAAATCCAAAGAAACAATACGAGCCCTGCACGGTTTTAGTTGTATAACCTGCCATGGAAAGTGGCGGTAACCTGCTATTGAACATGGTAACTATAGTTGGCATAAGTGCGAAATGCCCATGCGGACTAAGATTAATATTATATTTCGAAATGTTTTCTGCACTATGCACTAATAACAATGGTTTTCGCGTATTAAGCACTTTTGACAGTCATAAGGAGAAATTTCCTCCAAGTGTGCGTTTGCATTGTATGTGTGGTGGGAGGCCTTATGACAGTTTCATTTTCCAAAAAGCATTGCGAATTTCAAAAATAAATTATTTTGGTTGTTTTTAAAGATAAACTGTTTTTGTTACTCATACCAGTCCCATGACTGACTCGGAGTTTATTGTTCCTTTCCTAAACTCTGGGTGCCCACAATTTTCCACACGGGCAGTCCAGAGTCAGGTTCTCAGTTATTCTGGAATTCAGAAGATGCTGTGGAAATCAGGAGCAAGTTGGATGGTTAAGCGTATCACTAGTATATGTTATATTTCTTTTCCGCTGTTGTTGTTGTAACACTCTGATAATGTAATGTGATGTAATGTAATAACATATATGATTCTTTGTTTTAAAGATTATTCATTGATATATTATATATTGTTCTGCTGCGAAATGTGAGATTCTGTTATTGTTTCTGTTCTCTTCTTCTACCTCTTCATTCTTATGTTGAATATGCGCTTATATGATTTTTGTTTGATGATAATAAACATATATATATATATATTCATTTAAACGTATTTGTTAATGTACTATTTGTTTTTCATAGATTAAATAAATATTTGCTGAATAAAATTAAATACACAGAATTTGAATTCAAACAGAAATATTTTATTCAAACAAATATTTATTACAATCTTGAATAGTACAAATTCAAGCTCTCACCATACATATATATTTTTGATTACATCACAATTACATCACAATTGTTTTTACATTAATAACCTCACAACATATCACTCACACTCGTATTTTGTCTTCAACTGCATTCCAGTTTGAATCCAGCATCTGAGCAATCTGCAAAAATATTCACTAACGCAGTAAAATTGAAAAAGAAATATTTTTGCAATATAAAATAAAATATGGATTTTGAAAATATTATTTGCCTCGGTTATTTGGGTTGTTCATCATCATTTACAGTTGAAATCATCACACACGAACAATGTGACATGCACAGTGAATCACTGTACATGCCACAAGGCTGTGCACACCGATATACACTTGATAATGTTACAGGGATAGGTGAGCACAAGGTCAAACCCAAATAAAAAGACGGGTTCAACTCAGGTGCAACATAAATAAAATCTCGACTTCAGCACAAGGTCAAACCCGAGTTGTGAAACTTTATTCAACACAGGTGCATTCAAAAATGTGCAAGTATGGAAAAACAGTCTCGACCAAAAATCATTGACAATAAATCAGTGCAGTTCAATCCAGTAAAACAAGAAATGAACTCAAACCAAGTGCATCACTGACCATACACCAAAGCTAACAGCAGTGCCAAGAGACTCAAGTGATACCAGATAACAAACAAGCATGAAACAGTCATGAACAATGCACAGCTAGTCCAAACATGTATCAGAGAGCATATGCAAGGGTCAAGTAAGTGGTAACTTCAAACAACACAAAAATCAATGTCGAAATCATTCTAGCAAAATCACAATGAACCAAGTACAACTGGAAACCCAAAATTGCATAGCAGCAGTATGCAAATGCATACACAAAGAGGCACACTGGAATTTGTAGTACAACAAAGTGACTGAAGCAAACAGATGTCATCAAAAACCAACAAGACCAGGCAATAGCGAAGTGACTCAAGTAAAATGCAAACCAAACCATCAAGCCAACACTGCAAGTCCCAACCAATGAATGAACATACATATATGGAACAAAACTGCAGAATGCAAATGAACTCGACCAAGTACACAAGTGCTACAAGCAGCAATGTGCAAGTGCAAAGACAAATGCACATGTCAACAGAACATGAAACCAGGTCGAACAATTATAAACATCAAATATACAGGAATGCACCAGAGTGTAGGCAACAGGGCCAAAGCAATTCAGATCAACACAGCAACAATGGTGATCAATATCCAGATGTCAAAAAACATGCAAATTGCTCATGTATCAACAAGTACTAGCCAGAAGAAGATGCATCAGTAGAGTCATGGCAAATTCGAGCTAATATAAATATACAGAGACACCATACAACATACACAATATGAAGACCACCAGTGCACAGACTCAAGGCAACAAGAATGGCCAAAAATTGTGCAACATGGTCAGAAGCAAGGCAACAGAGACTCAAGCAACAACATGGATTGCAACAAACATCAACAGGTACAAGATGCCCAACTCAAATGAATATCAATGCAAATCAGCAGGTACAAATGCATAAGTATGATCAATGGTACACATGCAAGCTTGATTAACAGTGTTTCAGTAATGCACAAAGACAGAGCTACATCACTAGGCCGAAGTAAACACTTGGTGTCAAGGCCGAAGTGACAGTGAAATCGCCATGTCAATGTTGAACAAGTCAAAGTAAAAATGCCAGAAAACAAAATACCGTGGTCATCACGATAATCAAAATCAACACCATGTCAACCAAGTAACACGAGTATATACGAATTGAAGAAGTTAGTGACATCTCAATCATCAATACAAAATCAAGCGGCCAGAGAAATAAGTTGACAAATTCAAATAGAGAATATACGACGCAAATCTAGGGTTACAAACCCTATATAAATTGATATCGTCATCGGCAATTTTTTGCATCGAATTCAAGCAAGCATAAAATCAGTAAAGCAAAAGCATATAATTACATACCGAAGCAAGCAAAGAATTCGATCAACGAAGAGCCTTGAGCAAAACAGTGAGGCAAACGATCGACAAAAGCAAGCAACGAGAAAACATATATTCGATCGAACAAAAGTCAGCTCTTCGAAAGCCCTAATTTGGATCAAGGAGGAAAAGCCCTAATTTCGCAAGGAGGAAGAACGAGAGAACAAAAGCCGCCATCTCAAAAAGGAACGAAGAAACTAAAAGGAACGGGTTAAAATATAAAAGGGGGTCGGCCTTTATTTTAAGGGTTTTAAATTTTTAAATAGGGTTATTTTGTTTTAAATTATTTTTTAATTGTATTTTTTTTTTAAACCGTTTTATTTTTCTAGTCGTGTGACTAGGGGACAAGCTACGTGGCGTAGCTTGAGAATTCGCAACTCAGTGGCTGAGTTGTGGCAGTGTTTTGAGCGTAGAGTTAGATTTAGTCGATAGCGGGTGTCGCGAGTTTACATGTGTAAGCGAGGGACTATCTAATTTCTAGTAGAAATCTTGGGGGTAGCACGTAGGCAGGGTTTTGCCGAAGCAGGGTAAATTCTGTGTCGTTCTATTTCTGCATTTATTATTCTGCTATTATTTGTGCTGCTATTGTTCTGTGATCGGTGTTGAATTTATTGTATAAGCTTCCGCAATTAATTTTTATAATTTATACCATCACCCTATTCACCCCCCCCCTCTAGGGTAAAATCGATCCTACAAGTGGTATCAGAGCTAGGAACAAAAGCCGTCTTTGTTTTAAATTTTTGATTTTTTTTACAAAAGCCAATTTTTGTTTTAAAAATTTGAATTTTAAAAATGGCTTCTTTTAATACTGCTTTTGCTGAGGGTCAATCCATAGTTAGACCACCAATGTTCAATGGTGAATATGCTTATTGGAAAAATAGGATGGAAATCTTTCTGAAAACCATTGACGCTTGGAATATTGTTGAGACAGGTTATAGAATACCAACTATAACTGTAGATAATTAGAAAATAGAGAAACCAAAGGAACAATGGACAGAACTAGAAAATAAATTACAAAATACCAATGCTAAAGCTATGAATTCTATTATCTGTTCATTGGATCAATTTGAATTTAATCGTGTCTCACATTGTCTAACTGCACAGGAAATATGGCGCACACTAGAAGTGACTCACGAAGGAACATCTCAAGTCAAAGAATCTCGCCTTGACATGCTAAGCAGCGAATACGAGAACTTCACAATGGCGATGGAAGAAAATGTCAAAGAGATGCATGGACGACTTTCCAATATCGTTTACAAATCAAAAGCTCTTGGAAAATCATACACAGAGTTGGAGATAGTCCGATAAATCCTTAGAGTCCTTCCACGAAAATTTGAAGCAAAAGTGACTGCCATTCAAGAATCAAAAGATTTGAAACAAATGAAAGTCAAAGAACTCATTGGAAATCTCACCACTTATGAGCTAGAAATGAAATTCAAGGAAGAGCATGAAGGAGGAGATACTAGAAAGAAATCAATAGCGCTCAAAGGAACAACCGAAAGTGATGATGATAACGATGATGATGATGGAGCAGCAGAGCTGGCGCTACTAATAAAGAAATTCAAAAGGTGGAATCGCAAATACGGAAATCCAGCTCGAAATCATGAATTGAAAAGCAGAATAGGCAAAGCACTTGACTACTCAGAAGAACAGGAGATCATCTGTCATAAGTGCAACCAACCCGGACACATCAAGCCCAATTGTCCTCGAAATCGACCGCGACTTCGGAAAGAAACAGAAAAAGAAAAGTTTTGCAGCCACTTGGGATGAAATAGATGAGAATGATAAAAGTACTAGCAGTGAGAGTGAGAAAGCAGATATGTGCCTTCAAGGAAATATAACTGATAGAGACGATGATGAGCCAAGCGAGGTATCAAAACTTACTCACTCTGAATTACTTATTTATTTCCACGAAGTAAATGGCTGTTTTGAACGACATAGGGAAAATACGCCAAACTTGAATCTCAAAAGGATACTTTGATAGAATGCAATGAACAACTTGATCAATTAGTTAAGAACCATCAACGTAGAATCCCTAAGTGTGATAAGTGTCCAACATTCGAAGAGGAAATTAAAAAATCAGAAATCAATATAAAATCACTTGAAAATGAAATTCTGATTTTAAAGGATAATGAAAATACTAGGAGAGAGAATTCTATTAAAAAGTGCACACAATTGTTAAACGAAAATGAATCTCTTAAATCACAAGTCCAACAACTGTCTACTACTTTAGATAAATTTTTCAAAAGTGAAAAATCGTTGAATATGCTATTAGGAAAGCAAACTGCTAATTCGGTTAGACAAGGACTTGGATATAATAGTTCGAAAATTGTTGAAAGCAATATTAATCAAGTTAATTCTATGTGCACAATTTGTAGAAAATATGGACACAATCACAATAATTGTTAGTATAGACCCAAACATGTGAAAACTATACCGATTTGGGTTCCAAAAGGCACAAATATAAAATCTCTCAAAGTTAAACAAATTGGGTGCCGAAGGGAACAATTATAAATAGTTTTGGGTCTTTACAAAATTGTTTTTCAAAATTTTCTGCCACTAACAACCATGGACCTATAAAAACAAATAGGTCACATAAATCTTTCATCGTGTAGGTGTGGTGGCAGGCTAAGGAACAACAATAGTGTTCTTTGGATTTTTTGGCTATTCCAGAAACACAACGGACGACAAAGCAAAGTTCCTTAGCCTAGTTCAAAGGTGACAAAATCACAATAGACAACCATGAAAAATATCGTAAAAGTAAAACAGGTAAAGGCATATTAATTTAAGCGATATATTAAATGTGATAATCTGCACCATATTCTGAATTAAAATCAGCCAATATTGAGATGATGAAAAGATGATGATTTTGACTCTGACTTATACAACATAGTTGGCCAATTATATTCTTATGCCAAAAACACTATAATAATCTCTAGATTCTTTGAATTACTTCATATATATCATTTTGAATTAAAAATAGTGTTTTGTTGGAAAATAATACAATTGGTTATAATTCGGCTAACTCTATATTCACGGTTTTTGATCATTTACAAGGCTTCATTTCAAATTCAAAAGAATGTCATTTAAATTGATGTAAAAATTGAGTTTGAAATTTTTGGTGCACACTTCATGTTTTGGTCTATAAAATTCAATTGATGATAATTTTGAGTGAAAGAGAAATTTAGATGCAGATTACACAGGTAATCTAGTTGATAGAAAAATTACTAGTGAAACGTGATTTTTATTGAGACATTTAGTAACTACATCGTTTTTTAAAGAAAATATCTGCATATTTTTCATTTCAAATAATTTTCAAATAGCAGAAAAAAATTTCCTTTTAAAACCCCCTGGAGAAAATCACTTTTGACCATATTTTCAGATTAGTCGTTTTTGAAAAATTAATTTCATAATTATTTTTGAGTTTTATTTTAAATGACTATATTGACTAATCTGACTCCCAAATGATTATCGAAAAGAAAAATAGTGATTGAAAAAGTGATGAGTGTTGATATTGGTCATATATTATAACTCGAGAAAGTATAATTAAAAAATTTTCTTTAGAAATTTAAACAAGAGTTATAAAACTTTTTGTTGGTAAAAATTCCATGACCATCCCTATATCTATCATATTTCTAACGACCATCACTCATCAAAATTCTATATAGTTTGTCGATATGTGGTACTTTAAACAGGAATCGTTCGTTTTTCATTTTCACATTTTTTTTTAAAAAAAAGGGGGTAATAATAATAATAATAATAAATACCAAAGTATTCACTCTCATTTAAAAGTCCTCACGGTTATGCATGGGTGAATTATTTGGAATTTGTTACGTGCTTCCATGCTCATTTAAAAGTCCTCACGGTTATGCATGTATGGAACGCATATCAAAAGTTGATTTTTTAAAATAAACAAGTTGGTTCTAATCACATTTAAAAGTCCTCACAATTATGCATGGTTAGAAGATACTTGAATTCATTTTTAAAAAAATAAAATTGGAATACTACTAATCTCATTTAAAAGTCCTAACGGTTATGCATGGTTAGTAGATATTCAAATTCCTGATATAAATATACCACAAATAGACATAACTATATGGTTTTATATGATGACATCATTTCCATCATTCTAAAAGTGGAATATGCGTCTAACAAAATATTTATGATTTTTGTTTGACTTTTTATCGAAATTTAATATTTATATTCAATTGAGTTTTAATGTTGGATTGATACCGATCACACTAACACTATTACTCTTTTGCTGATAACAAAAGAAGGAAAGAAAAGTTAAGATTTTGTCAAATAAAATCAAGCAATGGTCAAATAATTTTCTATTTGCATCTAGGCCCATTTGCATATTATTTAGTTGTATGCATATTTGTAGGGGGAGTATTGTATAGAGAGGAAGCATTTAATAGGAGGAGCAATTAGAGTATATCAGTGATCAAATACATTTAATATATTCAAAATCTTAAATATATGTTTGTTATCATCAAAAGGGGGAGATTGTTGAATATGCGCTTATATGTTTTTTGTTTGATTGTAGTAAACATATATATATATATATATATATTCATTTAAATGTATTTGTTAATGTACTATTTATTTTTCATAGATTAAATAAATATTTGCTGAATAAAATTAAATACACAGAATTTGAATTCAAACAGAAATATTTTATTCAAACAAATATTTATTACAATCTTGAATAGTACAAATTCAAGCTCTCACTATACATGTACATTTTTGATTACATCATAATTACATCACAGTTGTTTTTACATTAATAACCTCACTACATATCACTCACACTCGTATTTTGTCTTCAACTGCATTCCAGTTTAAATCCAGCATCTGAGCAATCTGCAAAAATATTCACTAACGCAGTAAAATTGAAAAAGAAATATTTTTGCAATATAAAATAAAATTTGAAAATATTATTTGCCTCAGTTATTTGGGTTGTTCGTCATCATTTACAGTTGAATTCATCAGACACGAACAATGTGACATGCACAGTGAATCACTGTACATGCCACAAGGCTGTGCACACCGATATACACTTGATAATGTTACAGGGACAGGTGAGCACAAGGTCAAACCCAAATAAAAAGACGGGTTCAACTCAGGTGCAACATAAATAAAATCTCGACTTCAGCACAAGGTCAAATCCGAGTTGTGAAACTGGATTCAACACAGGTGCATTCAAAAATGTGCAAGTATGGAAAAGCAGTCTCGACCAAAAATCATTGACAATAAATCAGTGCAGTTCAATCCAGTAAAACAAGAAATGAACTCAAACCAAGTGCATCACTAACCATACACCAAAGCTAACAGCAGTGCCAAGAGACTCAAGTGATACTAGATAACAAGCAAGCATGAAACAGTCATGAACAATGCACAACTAGTCCAAACATGTATCAGAGAGCATATGCAAGGGTCAAGTAAGTGGTAACTTCAAACAACACAAAAATCAATGTCGAAATCATTCCAGCAAAATCACAATGAACCAAGTACAACTGGAAACCCAAAATTGCATAGCAGCAGTATGCAAATGCATACACAAAGAGGCACACTAGAATTTGTAGTACAACAAAGTGACTGAAGCAAACAGATGTCATCAAAAACCAACAAGACCAGGCAATAGTGAAGTGACTCAAGTAAAATGCAAACCCAAACCATCAAGCCAACACTGCAAGTCCCAACCAATGAATGAACATACATATATGGAACAAAACTGCAGAATGCAAATGAACTCGACCAAGTACACAAGTGCTACAAGCAGCAATGTGCAAGTGCAAAGACAAATGCACATGTCAACAGAACATGAAACCAGGTCGAACAATTATAAACATCAAATATACAGGAATGCACCAGAGTGTAGGCAACAGGGCCAAAGCAATTCAGATCAACACAGCAACAATGGTGATCAATATCCAGATGTCAAAAAACATGCAAATTGCTCATGTATCAACAAGTACTAGCCAGAAGAAGATGCATCAGTAGAGTCATGGCAAATTCAAGCTAATATAAATATACAGAGACACCATACAACATACACAATATGAAGACCACCAGTGCACAGACTCAAGGCAACAAGAATGGCCAAAAATTGTGCAACATGGTCAGAAGCAAGGCAACAGAGACTCAAGCAACAACATGGATTGCAACAAACATCAACAGGTACAAGATGCCCAACTCAAATGAATATCAATGCAAATCAGCAGGTACAAATGCATAAGTATGATCAATGGTACACATGCAAGCTTGATTAACAGTGTTTCAGTAATGCACAAAGATAGAGCTACATCACTAGGCCGAAGTAAACATTCAGTGTCAAGGCCGAAGTGACAGTGAAATCGCCATGTCAATGTTGAACAAGTCAAAGTAAAAATTCCAAAAAACAAAATACCGTGGTCATCACGATAATCAAAATCAACACCGTGTCAACCAAGTAACACGAGTATATACGAATTGAAGAAGTCAGTGACATCTCAATCATCAATACAAAATCAAGCGGCCAGAGCAGTTGACAAATTCAAATAGAGAATATACGACGCAAATCTAGGGTTACGAACCCTATATAAATTGATATCATCATCGGCAATTTTTTACATCGAATTCAAGCAAGCATAAAATCAATAAAGCAAAAGCATATAATTACATACCGAAGCAAGCAAAGAATTCGATCAACGAAGAGCCATGAGCAAAACAGTGAGGCAAACGATCGACGAAAGCAAGCAACGAGAAAACATATATTCGATCGAACAAAAGTCAACTCTTCGAAAGCCCTAATTTGAATCAAGGAGGAAAAGCCCTAATTTCGCAAGGAGGAAGAACGAGAGAACAAAAGCCGCCATCTCAAAAAGGAACGAAGAAACTAAAAGGAACGGGTTAAAATATAAAAGGGGACCGGCCTTTATTTTAAGGGTTTTAAATTTTTAAATAGGGTTATTTTGTTTTAAATTGTTTTTTAATTGTATTTTCTTTTTAAACCGTTTTATTTTTCTAGTCGTGTGACTAGGGGACAAGCTACGTGGCGTAGCTTGAGAATTCGCAACTCAGTGGCTGAGTTGTGGCAGGGTTTTGAGCGTAGAGTTAGATTTAGTCGATAGCGGGTGTCGTGAGTTTACATGTGTAAGCGAGGGACTATCTAATTTCTAGTAGAAACCTTGGAGGCAGCACGTAGGCAGGGTTTTGCCGAAGCTGGGTAAATTCTGTGTCGTTCTATTTCTGCATTTATTATTCTGCTATTATCTATGCTGCTATTGTTCTGAGATCTGTGTTGAAATTATTGTATAAGCTTCCGCGATTAATTTTTATAATTTATACCATCACCCTATTCACCCCCCCTTCTAGGGTGAAATCGATCCTACATCTTAAACCCTAAAGACTCGTAAATTTGTTCATCTTTGACTGAATTGTTGTGAAATTTTGCCAGCTCAAAAGGGTACGGATTTGTGGGCCTTTACAAATATATAATGTTGTCTTCTTATGCAAGCCTACATAGATATTATATTTTCTTTTGTTTAGTCTAATGGCTTTATAATATAAATGAATTTCTATTGTTAAGATGATGTTAGAATTTGTCTAATATATTTACTTTATTTTATACAAACTATATATTTCATCTTATGTATATCCATTTGTATACTTATATGTTTACATAGATATTTATGTTTATGACTCCGATATTTTCATATCCAGAAAGTTTATATTTTCTTATAGTTTTTACATTTATATATATATTCAGATATTTTACATATGAGAAAATTTATTTATTCGACTAATAAAGTCAATATTCCAGTAACTAAAATAAATTTATTTACCAAACTACAGATGTTAGAAAACCCGGGTCGTCATAATAGACGTATTTCAAATATCAAATTTTCACTATTAAATTTTATTGTTTATTTTTCATGAAAAATTCAGTTAATTACGTTATCAAAACCGTCAAAATTTTCGGGTCGTTAGAACAATTCTCGTTTTTGATGTCTCTTCATAAAGCAGAGATAACCATCCACTTTCTTAATTCCAGTTGTGCCTAAGTTACATCCACTCTCATACATTTTATTTTCTTTCCAAATGGTCGAATTATTCAAAGGAAACCTTTACTACAAAACTGCACCAAATTTTTTATGAAAGCGCGTTATGGCATCCTAAACATTTAAGGATATCAAATAGGTTGCACTTAAGTAAACTAATCGAAATTGTCATCTCAATAATTGAACTCCTAGGTCGGTCTTTAGTCCTTGGCCTAGTGTCGTTTTCAACACATTAAGATACTTATTGTATCGAACACATGATCTTGTATAATGGTTTAATTGCTTATTTCGAATGAACAAATTTCATCAAGATTTCATATATTACGAATGCGACTATTCACCATGCAACTTTTATATATGCTCGAATATGTATCAAATATCCATATTCTTGTATTGCTCTTGATTTCAAAACTCATAGAAGACAATCAACGGTCTTGAGAAAATAAACTCTTGAGTAAATGTATTTAGTGGTTGTATAATTTGGCTCTTACATGGGTCTTGAAGTGATAACATGCCAAAAAATATATTGGTAACTATATTTTATATTTCTATGTCAACCTTAATTTGGTTCATTTGTTTATTTTAATTAACAACAATATTATCAATTATATTAGTTGCTCAAATTTACTGAAGTAAATTATTTTAACCTTTACAACATAGGTTCTTACAATATTAGAATGGCTAAATGTTATCATTTCATTTTTCTAATAAGCTCCCTCTAGACTTTTATATTCCTTAAAACCCTGAAAGAAATAGAAAAATCATTCAATTTATTTAGTGAGCGTTAGAATTCGCTTGCCTTGGGATTCCGATCTTGAGTTTGCTCAACAAATCATAGGCCCCTAAGCGATAGATAACTCTTTATTAATTGTATCATATATAATTTCTAGCCGTGGTCTTTGCCTTAATCTCAACCCTGACCTTCCCAACAAATCAATAGCGACCATTCACTCTAACCTATCATTTCTCAACGGTCTAAGTATAATGCATATACCTTGAGTTTGTTTAACAAATACATGTGTGTATCTTACCTCGTCGATGTAATATATTAGTAGTACTACACATTAAATCTCTAACTTGAGTTTGATCACCAACTAGTGGGGTATAAGTAACCTATCAATATATAAATGATAGAGGACAGCTTTATTAAAAACTCGTAATCTTTAATATATCTCAAGTAATATAAATTTAAGGAATAATGTATTTCTTATGAAATACCATCGTGATTCAAGTATGAGATTGTACATTTAAAATCATGTTATACATACCATTAATATGTATTGACTTCAAGAATCTTTTTGGATTTCTTATAGTCCAGCTTATATTATATTTATACATATATAATTATATAAGTTTAATTTGTCTATAACTATTATAATTTAGTTATCTTATATAATATACATATATATATATATTATCAATTAAATCATATTTAATAAAATTTAGTTCTTAATTTAAATTTTAGTTTAAAATTTTAGAAATTGTATTTTGTTCATCTTAAACAATTTATGTTTTAGGGAAGCGAGTGATCTTTAAAAGGAGATCACTTATTGCTCATCTTAAACTATTTAAGTAGAATATTTATATTATTTATTTATATATATATACCAGTTAACGTTTAGTTATTTATTTATTAAATAAATCATTTATAAGATTAATTTGTTCAATCAAATACTAAATAAATTTCAAATTAAATGACTTTTAACAACCATTTAATGACAGCGTTCTAAGAGTAAAATGCTGTTTTTTCATATTATAAACCGTAAATACTTTCGAAATATTCTCGCTAAAAGCATCTCCAACAAATCAGATTATGTGATATATGCACTGAGTATATGCTCCAACAGGGTGCAGATTATAGGATACTGTGGATCTGGGGGGGCGATAGTGTAGGGAAGCTGGATTAGTATAGGCGCTTGTACAACAAGCGCCTAATATAAGACGCTTGTTGAACAAGCGCCTTATATAAGGCGCTTGTTGAACAAGCGCTTAGGCCTGTGATACATGCGCTTGTTGAAAATGCGCCCATCAATATCCCACTCCAACGGCTACATTCCCCCCAACGACTACTCTCCTTCTTCATAACCACCTCCTCTTCTTCTTCTCCATTCACAACAACCATTCTATCCCAATTCCAATCTTTCTTCTCCCACCACCTCAATTCAAAATGTTTTCTGACTTTGACCTCGATGTTGCAAGGTGCAACTTTGAAGGATATGATTTACAAGACGTTTCGATTTTGATTGGCAGAACAGTTACTAATGCAACTTGGATGCCGCAGAAGACTATGATCTTTGTTATATTTGGTGTACACTCTCATCGACCCTATTCGAGGTACCGACCAGTAGTTGGTCTTCTTCAGAGTTACTCGTGCTTGTGAAAGCTTATATTGAAGTCGATCGCAGGAATGAAGTTATGGCCCAAACAGATGTGCTTGTAAGCCATGAGATGTTTTGGAACATGGCGACTGAAGCTTACAACAATGATCTTGAACGCCGGATTAGGCAGTCCTATTTAGAAATCAAAAATACATATGGTCTTTTTATGTGAGCTGGTGATCGTTATCGCATCATTATCAAGCAGATTGAAGATGAAAATGGTTTTAAATCAAATCGTTCTACTTTTGATTCACTTTACCTATCTCAATACGAGATGGAATTCGTCGGTCATAAAGTGTTTAAACTTCTTCATAGTTGGCTCACGCGTTTAGGCTCTAAACGAGCATTAATTCTAGGCACTTGTGCTACCCTTTTATCCATTTATTATATGTTGTTTGATTTTCGTAAACCTGTATTATATCTAGTAATTCAACATTGGAGAACTTACTACTTCCTATTTCATATTTCAAAAGCTATAAAGAAACAAATCAACCAGCATAACATGGTACACAGACATAACACAACACAATGGAAAAACATGAATATATACACTAATCTACCAGCATAACATAGTACAAAGACATAACATAGTACAAAGACATAGCATAGTATACGAAAACATACTCGTACAATGATAATACACAAATACAATGTACAATGCGGACCAGCGAATCATGAACTGAATAAAATCTATGAAACATATCAGTCAATGTGATGTGAACCACTACCACTGTCTGAGGAGTCATCGTGGTCACCTAGATGAGGCTAGACCTGCGTCTGGAGCTACTGAATCTAAGCATGTAATGCCTGTATCTGAGTCTGCTGCTGTTGGTAGTAAGTCTGATGCATCATCTAGGTATACTGAAGCATCATACTCTCAAACGCAGCAATCACTCGTCTATCGTAATCCATATACTGAGAAAACTGAAATGTATAGAAGACAAATTATACATTTATGAAGATTATTTTAATATAAATTAATATGAAGGTTAAAAGTCATACAGATCTGATAAGGCTGATACAAGCCGACAGATGGTACACCCACTATATCGTTATCTACAGGAATCTGTATGGGACACTCCACAATCCAACCCTGCATATCGTAGGCTCTAAATAAATGAGAAGGGTCGAACGCGGGAGGCCGTGTGTACAGAGATGATGTAGGCTCAAGGCACTAGGCGGTACATGGACTCTACAGGAAGAGGAGCGTAGACCAATGTGATTGGAGTTCAAACCCCATGCGTAATCAGGAAGCACGTAAGCATGCGGAGCTACCCTAGCCCAATATGAATCAAAATGGCCCTGTACAGTAAATGCCTCACCATCCACCCATCCCACGACCCTTATAGCAGCAATATAACCTAGGTCAACCCTAATATCCCCATACATATCGTCCTATGCGAGCGGATCTAAGGGAATGCGAACTATACCATATAACCGTAGCCAACAACGCTCCCCCAAATACCATATAAACGGACACGTGGGAACCTGAAAGCAAACCCTCCGTCTCGATAAAGCATATTGAAAAGTGAGTGGATGATCACCATCAGGCTCCATTAAATGAATATACTGCTCCCATGGACGAAATATAATGTTGACCCACCGCCTCAAATCCATCTACTGCCTGCTCTCCATCGACTCATTGTGCACCCCTTGAGCAACATGATGCAAATTCATATCTGGACCCCAACGTCGTGACCGAGGGAAGTAAATATATGGGATAGCATGTACCTTTGGAATAAGTCGTATGTGCATGTTGGCTGTATACTCGTAATACCAGAAAGGTAGAATGTACCGAAAGCCATACATCCGGTGAGACCGCTATAGCGCACATGTATCCAACGCTATGCACAAATAAGCAAGAATGGTTGTGCCGTAATCTTAAACATGTAGACTATCCACGTCGACTAATCCAGCCAAATAACCAAGTCTGGCAGTACACTTATTATTACTAAAAAAGGTAGATCCAAAAATGATATAATAAGAAGGCATGTATAACTGGAGTGTACATCTCTTCGGAGGTCCTATAATATATAATATAGCGCTGTAGACAAGGAATGGTAACACCACCTCCTCCGACCTCCTCGGGAGCCAAATCCGGTAAATAAACAGAAAACGACTCAAACTCCTCAAACGAAGAATCAAATGGAATGGAAATGTGGTCCGGTCGACCAACCTTAATGCCGGTGAGCATATAAAAATCTAACGGTGTCAATCCTAACTCAAAATCAGGAAAATGGAAGGTATGAGTAGTTGGTCATCATCTCTCAGTCAGAAAGTCTACAATGATGCGGTCTACATGAGCAAATCTATAAAAAGATAGAAAGTCACCAAAAGGTGACTCAATAAGTCTAGCCAAAATAGGCTCAGGTAACTCATCATAATACTCGGACATACACCTATAACAACTACCTCACATAGCTATGTGACGAAACTAAATATAATATTTAATACTACTAACCTAAATAAACAAATAACATTTATATACTAGTGATGTGTTGTGCATCAAATAATAAAGATTTAAAAGTATACATGTGGTGTCGCTATAGCTGCAGTAAGACGATGCGAAATAGTGGTGGCAAGTCGTGCAAAGATCGTAAACCGTCTATGGTCACCGTAGCATCCGGAGGATTATGTACTGGTCCGATATCTACATCGGTCGCATAACGAACTGTCCGTCTACCAACTAAGGCTGTCAACGGATGCAAACGGATGCAGATATGGCTATATCCGCATCCGTATCCGAAAATTTAAATCTGCATCCTAACCCGCATCCGATATCCATGAATATCGAAAAATTAACATCTGTATCCGCGGATATTTTTTGGATATCCGAAAATATCCGCATCCGAAAATAAAGAGCGGATATTTCTGGATATTCGAAAATATCTGAAACATCTGCATTCGAAATTGAATAAGATTTTTATTATATTAACATTTTTGAACTAAAACATCACAGCTAAAACAATCATTTTCTCAAATGACAATGCACACAAACTACATTACTAATCAGTCTTTCAAATGACAAAATAGCAACAAGCATAATGTCAAACAAGTTTATACGACATTACAACAATTCAAACGACAAAATAGCAACATACATAATATCAAACAAGTTCATACGATATTATAACAATTCAAATAAACAAAAACAAACTAAGACAATAGATAATATTTGTTCTTTCTTCCATTCACCGTAGCTTTTTAACATTTCCTACCAAGAAAAACATGATCAAATCATTGGATCAAATAATTAATTTTGAAATTATAGCAGCAGGAGCATGTACTGCTGCCCGCTACTGTAACAACCAACCGCTGTTACAGCAGCGGGCACAAAGAGAATAAATAAGCATATTGACTAAAGTTTTAAAAGCAAAATCCCTTTGGCAACTACGTATTTTTTGCACAGACACAACTAAGAATGTTTGAGATTCCATGAATTTTATTTTACCAAGGATCAGCAAGAGCATACAGACAATAATTTAAAGAACTTTTATAGTATTCCAATACAATTCAAATGAAATCGGGAGAATAAGTTACATATTTTTCGTCAAACAATGAGTTTTTTAAATAATATATGAAGTTATTGGCTTCAAGAAGGAGGATGTCACAATATTAGAGAATGTTAGAGTAGCATGGAATGTTCTTCCTTTATATTCACAATACTGCATAATCATTGAAGAATGTAGCATAAGTATGGAAATTTTTCTACGGACAACTTAAGATTGGTTGACTTAATACACTACTAACAAACTAATATGGTAACAAGTATTCCTCTCATTATAGCTCGTGGAATCTGTATTGTTAGCAAATAATACAGGCAATGTTTTTTTGCTAGAAAAAAAAAGTAAGAGGAAAGGAAAAGGTATAAGAGTTTGTTCATCCAAGCATTTGAGTGAATTCTCAACAATTGAATAAAACAAGCCATGTCGTTTAATGTCGCTTTCTTTTTAATGAAGTGGTGGCATTAAAGAACCATTCATACATAATAAAATTGATACAAGCTTGTATATAGCCAAGCTTAAAATCCACAAGTTCTAGAAACACTCAGACTATAACCACTTTGGTCTTGCAAAATAGCATGGGTGTGGGATTTCACTTATTTTTGAATTCACCGAACAAATGGCGGGAGATTCTTCAACAAACAAATAACTTTTAAAAATTATATCACAAAGCTATGGCCATTGTAACAAAATGTGATAAGCATCAAAACATATTATTGATCCAAAAACTTAACTATTTCGAACAATCGTCCCATGAACTGATGGTTTTAAACATTCATTCAAGTAGCTAACTATGATTTATTTAGCACTTGTGCAACAACAAAATGCTTCCTCGGTTTGGAAAATGATGCTAAGTTGAACTATTAAACGACTTGATTAATGCATTAGGAATCCAATTTTTATTTCACATCGATTGAAATTGATTATACCATCCATCATGAAAGGTATCAGGAAGTCAAACTTCAGATCAATATGTTTGCACCTTCAACGTAGGAATATTTTAAAATATTGAGATTTAAGTATCTTTTGAAACCAAATTAGTTGACATGCACACGACGCTGCTGCAACAACTTAGATTTAAGATTTGATAACCGTGAGATTGTTATTAAGTCCATTATAAAAGCATAACCATTTATGTTATTATTTCTACCATCTTATATCTATCATAAATGAATAAGCCAATTAAATATATTTTTCAGGCTTCTTACAAAACAGCCCTGAATTAGCATTTTCTATTCTTTCAAACATGTGCAAATCATAGAATCGGCAACAAGAAAAATAGTTAGATTTTTTCATATACTCTACATATATATTTTTTATAGGGTTTAAGAAAAAGTTGATAGAAATCCATAGCGAATAACTGAGTTTACATGTAAATTAAACGATTTGTGCATAACCTGTCCCATTTGGTTTGAGAAAATATTGACAGAAATCATAGAATATTATATCAAGTAATATAAATACAAACCGCGGTTATTAGTAAAAAAAAAATCAAAATGTTTTCTCAGTAAGTAGGAATCAGTTATTGTTATTATTTATAGCTTGAAATAGCAGTTTAAATTAATTTACTTCAATTGAATAACACTAATTTCATACAACAATCTCAAAATTCTATCGTTAGTTAACCAAAACTGAAATTCACTCGAAAGCATAAAAGTTGATGGTTTCATTAATCTTTCCATGTAAATTAAATGATGATCTAACTCCAGCTCTAAAGCCTATATAATCAATATCTCTATATTTGAAACTCATGTCATGTTTTACCAACAACAAGAAGAAACCAAGAAAAAAAATAGGACTCAATCCACTATAACGTTAAGCATTTGTTTTCTAAGAGAACGAAAAACCAAATAAAAAACGACATAAAAATATGATAACGAAAAAAAGCAGATTCAATACCTTAGAGCAAAGTCGAAAACGACGAAAGCAGTAATCGAGGCGACTTAGGGTTTTACGACCCACAGCCGAGCTCTATGACGACGAGGTGACCTAAACGAGGCGGAGTTGCGATAAAAGGCGGAGCGCGAGAGCAATTTAGGGTTTGAAATTGGAAACAACCGAGGAAAGTAAGGAACAAGAGGAAAGTGAAATTGGGAACAACCAGAGTTTTACTTTAGGCCTGTAAACGGATGCAGTCGAATACGGATAGTGCTGTATCCGTATCCGAAAATGAAAATCCGTATCCGATATCCGCGAATATCCGTTGAATATTATTCGTATCCGTATCCGCTAATATTTTCGGATATCCGAAAAATATCTGTATCCGGCTTAGCGAATACGAATATTTTTGGATATCCGAAAATATCTGTATCCGTATCCGAAAATATCCGAAAATTAATCAATATAATGCATATTTCATTTTTTTGACTGAAAAAAGGTGAAAAAAACTTGTAGTACATAAATTACATCAAATTAACAATAGGTAATCCAATCACACAAAATCCGTACAATAAATTAGTGCATTTGTATTAAATTTATGGATATAAAATAATATATTAATATATAAATATTTAATTTCAAATCGGACGGATATTTATCGGATACGGATACAGCCATATCCGTATCCGTATCCGAAATATGTTTCGGATATCGGATATCCGCATCCGCTTTTCGGATATCGGATATTTTTCATGTTTTCGGATACGGATGCGGACGGATTTCGGATATTTCGAGTATTCATTGACAGGCCTATTTTACTTTCTTTGTTAATTGTTGGACAATTTGGGCTTGGGCCAATTCAATTTTGATTATATTTTAAGGTCTTCCTTAAATAATAAATTAATAATAATAACAATTTTTATTATAATTAATTTCGGATCGGACAGATACTTTTTGGATACGGATATGTTCATATCCGCATCCGCATTTAGTTTTCTTTTAGCATATCGGATATCCGCATCCGCTTTTTGGATATCGGATAATATCCGTTTTTCAGATACGGATCCAGACTGATTTTAAATTTTCGGATATCCATTGACAGACCTACCACCAACTTTAACCGGTCTGGACGACATATCAACGTAATATTTAATAAAAAAACCTAAAAACTAAAAAAGTTTAAAATTATAAGCTTTAAACTTAACGTGAAATGAGAAGAAAGGGATTTTAGCGTCTGATATAGAGGCTGTCTCCAGACAAGCACGCTTGTTAAATCAGTTGGGAAAACAAACTGATCGGATTTTTACGTTATACATTTTGTATACTTTGACCCACTAATGGAGATGCTCTAAAACGCTCTACAAAACTGTCCGCTTAACAGTCATTTCCCTCCCCGAAACATCCTTCTAAACCTAATTCCCATATTCCATTGCCGCCGCACAGCCATCCTCTAACATCAAATTGCGCCGCCGTCCAATGAATTCCGCTACCACCCAAAATCAGCTGCCGCCCCATCAATTCAATGCTGCCCTAATTCCGTTGCCGGCCCTTATTCCAATTCCGACTCCGTTAAATCGTTGCCGCCAATCAAACCATTAAATCACTGCCGTGCCTGCTCTTGGACTCCCTGCTCTTAGACTCCGACTCCGACTACGCCACCGCTGCTTGCCTGCAAGTCGGTAATTTTCTAATGGTTAATTTATTCCATCCTTGTCTTCTCATAGTATTTGAACAAAATTAGGCTCGTGTCAAGTTTAGATATGTTAGTGATCAAACGTGATACTGGTTTAGTTTTAACTAGTGACTAAGAGCGATCAAAGTGATACTAGTTTAGATACTAGTTTAACAGTGATACTGGTGACTAACAGTGATGCTAGTTTAATTATTATGCTCTCCTCCTTATCTACATTAGGCATAGTATTGAATTTTACATAATTTTTCCGCCCTTGCTTTTTTTTAACAGCAGGATCTATTTTTCCTCTGGATGTAAACATCATCAAAGGTAAACTGGTCTTGTTGACAATGGATATCCAGACCAGAAATATGGCTTTGAAGGAATCTGAGCAGGATGAAAGAATGGCTTTTAAGGAGAAACTTTTTTTTTTCTGTTGCATAGAAAGGTCTCTTGAGGTATTTGCCTGTAGTTACTGATACAATTACTTTATATTTTGGAGAGTCTAGTTTAACTATTAAGTTTTTGTTTCTAGGTCCCAAGTTACGGAATAAACGCTTGTCGATTTTTGTTGAAAACTTCAAGATTGTACTTCCTAAGGTTTTAAAATCCTGATACTATACCAAAAATACCAGAAATGTTACTTTTAAGACTGCAGTCGGTAGCCAGAACCAGTTCCATTTGATATTTGAATATACTAAATACTTGAAAAAAATATACTAAATGCGTCTCTAATACTACAAACCCTCGACCTTACTCCTTGCATTAGTATTTGTTTACAAGTGTAGGCATATCCGGAGGTCACGCCATTTGAAGGTCTTGCATCAGGCGTTGCAGCTATAGTGCAGCATCTAACAGCTGGCAGTCAGCTATATTCTACTGTGTTCACAGTCTTATTTAAAAAGCCACCGATCTTTGTTCTAAAGCGCTGACGGAAGAAGCTACCCTGTGGAGTCACTGGGAGGGAAACACAGAATCATGTTAGAACGTTATGGACTTGCTTTTGCACCTTATTGCCCTTGTTGATATACAGGTAACATTTTGTGCAGTAATGCTATTTCATTAATTTCACGTTTTCTTTGGTTCGTTTAAAATGATAACTCCATTCGAGTATACCATGGATTTGTATTTGAGTTTTAAATATGTGCTTGTATGCACCTTAGACATTTGGGTCCTCCAAGATCAGAAAGGATAACAAAGCAGGGCCCATCGATGGAGGAAGAATATACAAGTGAAGAAGATAATCTGAACATGTGTAGAGAAACTGAAAAACCTAGTATGTTTAAGTTTTTAGGGAGTTGAGTATGTTGGTAGATGATCATAGTAAGTTTGTAAAGGGTTGAGTACGTTGGTAGGAGGTTGTATAACATCCATAAAAGTGTAGTTTTGTCTTGAAGGTTAATATGGACCATCCTTGCAAACCCAACTAATGTCTAAAAGCTATTGACTTCCCATTTTCCTACAGAGAAGTGGAAGATTTCTATAATTTGGGTCATGAAACAATGTCTTACTGCAACCAAGCTACATGCAGCTAAATACACTTGATGGTCTTGCGAGGGTCTTATGTTTCTTGTACGTTAGATAGAGTACGTTATCGATATATTTTTGAGTTCTAAATATGTTTCCTAAACTATCAACTGTTGCTCTTACTGTGTAATATTGCGATTGCAATCCTATTCAAAATTCACTCAGAAGAAATATATAGAGAATGTCAACATGAATTTTGGATTTGTTGATTGAGTCAATCTTGAAGGGTATGATCAAAGTTTTTACATGAGCTTTGGATACTCAAACCGCAGGATCACAGATGTACCAGTTCATTAGAATCCTGGAAGAGAAAAATCCAATCTGAAAAAGTTGAGTAGAACTTGAAACAATAATTATGAGAATGTTGACACTCTGAAACTGAACGAATTAATTCTGGGCAATAAAATGGCTATTTGCCAAGGAGCTTATGAATAAAATCAACTCTTGGATCACTGAAACTGTGTTTAGTATGTTATATTACACATTATTGTTCAATGGTACTTGAGTATTGGGTCTTAGACTAGATCGAATCGTCCGAATGCTAACCTTGATTCGATCCGCGTTTAAAACAAACAACGCTCGAGTCATGGTAAAGGATTAGTATTCCGGGCTTAAACATGGTTTGAGGGATTACATGCTAACTCTTTTGAAACAAGACTAATTCGTTGGAATATAATTGTACTGGTGTAGATGAGATGATTCTCCCTCACATGTGTTTACATTTCTATGACGAAAGATATTTGTCCTGTAAGTGATGTCGAGTGACTAGAAAGATGCTAATATGATTCCTGATGTTTTCCGCGATGTTCCCAACAAGTTTGTTCTAGTTTTTGTTCATGATATTTTCGTCTTTTCCAAATCAGAAAAGGAACATGAGTCACATTTGGGCTCTGCTCTGGAAACTCTTAGAAGTCATCAATTGAAAGCTAAATTTTCTAAATGCCATTTCTGGAGGGTTGAACTTAGATTTCTTGGACACATTGCTTCTGAAAGTGGTGTTTCAGTTGATCCAGTTAAGGCCGCCGCGATAAATGTAAGTCTATTTACCTTTCTTTTTTTGAAATTTAATTATCTTACCTTCTTTGGACTTATCCATCTTATTCGATTTCAAGATTGGGAGACGCTTAACACTCCTTTCCATATTCGTAACTTTTTAGGCCTAATTGGTTATTATCGGAGATTCATTGAGAATTCTGCCCGCATAGCTGCATCTCTTACTGCTTTAACTTGTAAAAATGAGTGATAAGAGTGAAACAGCATTTAATGAGTTGAAGTAAAAACTTACTTTTGCTCCTGTTCTTACCATTCCGAATGGGAGTGAAGGATCATCAGTCTTTACCGATGCTAGCGGAGAAGGTTTGGGTGTTGTCTTGATGCAGGATGGGAAGGTCACTGCTTATGCCAGTAGGCAGTTGAAGCCTTACGAAGCTAATTATGCCACTCATGATTTGAAATTGCTTGCTGTTGTGTTTGCTTTGAAGTTACGGAGGTATCATTTTTTGAGAACCAATTTTGAGTTTTTTTACGGATCATCAGTCTCTTAAGTATATTTTCACCCAAAAGGATTTGAATCAAAGACAGTTTAGATGGCTTGAGTTCTTAGCATCTTATGACCTCAATATCAACTACACTCTTGAGAAAACTAATGTTGTGGCCGATGCCTTAAGTAGGAAAAATGCCACGTTGTATCAGATTTTTGCTTCTTCGTCTCTTATGGATCGTACTGCAGCTAAGTAAGATGAAGAAGAGATGCTTAAGCTCATAAAGGAGAATATTCGTAGTATGGAAAGTGATAACCAGAGTGACTTATGAGCACAAGTTGATCATAATGGAATTCTAAGGATTAATAACCGAATTTGTGTTTCAAATGTCGACGGATTAAGGCATGAAGTGCTTAGGGAGAATCATCAGTCCAGACTCTCTATCCATCCTGGATTTAACAAGATGTATCAGAATGTGAAGAAGATGTATTGGTAGAATGGTATGAAACAAGATGTTTTCATTATTGTTAATAGGTGTGCCACTTGTCAACAGGTTAATGCTGACCACCAAAAGACCGTTGGACTACTGCAATCCCTTGAGATTCCCATTTGGAAGTGGGGTTCGGTTTCTTTGGATTTTATCGATGGTTTACCGAGGACTAGAAGGGGTAACGATAGTATATTGGTAGTTGTCGATCGATTGATCAAATCCGTTCATTTTATTCCGGCCAAGTCGAATCGAACTGCTTTGAGCTTAACTGAGGTTTATATGAGATTGTATGACTCCATGGTGTTCCTTCTAGCATTGTTTGTGATCGTGATCCTATCTTTACCAGCAAGTTTTGAAAAGCTTTTCAGGAAGCTTAAGGGACTCGTCTGAACCTTAGTACCGCTTACCATCATCGGATTGATGGTCAGACGGAAAGAGTGAATCAGATTCTGGAAGATCTTCTTCGTGCTCGTTTTCTTAATTATTGAGGATCTTGCGAAGATTATCTATATCTCGTTGAATTCACTTATAATAACAGCTATTAGGTGTAACTTTATTTTGAAATTTAAATCATCTTAACTTAAATCAATTAAATCTCATCCTTCTGAATTCAGACAAGTATCGAAATGTCTCCGTTTGCCGCTCTTTGCGGACGATCTTGCAAATCTTCATCTTGCTGGATTGAATCCGGTGTTCGTTTAGTTCTTGGGCCTGATATGATTCTGGAAGCATCTGAGAAGGTTGAGGAGGTTATGAGAAAGATGAGAATTGCTCAAATTGATAGAAAAAGTATACTGATAGGCGGAGGAGAGATTTAGAATTTTCAGTGGGTGATCAGGTCTTTCTTAAGATATCGCCACTGAAGAATGTGGTTAGCTTTGGTCGGAGAGGGAAATTTGCTTCTAGATTCATTGGTCCTTTTCGCATCTTGGAAAGGATTGTTCTTTAGCTTATAGAATGGATTTGTCGGAGAAGCTGTCGGGTGTTCATAACGTGTTTCACGTATCCCACTTTCGCAAATATCTTCATGATCTATCCTTGATTGTACAGTCTGCTTTATTAGTGAATTTGAACGTCGAGCCAAATCTCAACATCGAGAGGAAGCCACTTCGTATTGTCGATAGAGGTACGAAACAACTTAGGAGAAAATCTGTCAATCTTGTCAAAGTACAGTGGAGCACAGATGATCGGTATTGCACATGGCAGACCGAGGAGTCCATGCGCTCTTCGAATCTTGAATTGTTTGCCTCAGGTACTTTGTTTCGAATCTATCTTATCTTTCTGCTGCTTCTTTTCTCCTATCTCGTTCCTTTTCAGGGACGAAAAGTTTTGAGTGGGGGATATATAACGACCAGTAAATTCAGTCAAACTTTAAAAATGGGAATTTATTTGAATTTTGAATTAAATATTTTAAATCTTAAATAAATTTGAATTTTAAATAACAATTTTTGGAATATTGAGTATTATATTTTTTCAAATCCAATAAAATAGAACATTTTTGAAATTTTCAAATTTTGGTCAAACTTAGTCAACGTTTGACTTTTGGTTGAAAAATTTAAATTTGAATTTTAAAATTTTATTCCTTTTATATGATACGAGACTGAATTCCGATCTCCTCTACATTTTTTGTTTCGTCAAAACCATATTCCTATTGCTCCAAAAATATAATTACTGTGAGAAACCGACAAAAACTTGCAGTGTATATTTGTTTTTTTTGCTAAGTCTTATTGGGTTTGTTTGGTCTAATGGGTTCCTTAGTAGGCCAAGAGTCCCTAGAAATCCTAAGAGACATTGGATTCTTCCTTTTCCCACCCACTGATCTTTTATTTCATGTCCGATTAAACAAATATGTACAAATTTTTCTTATTGAGAAAAACTTCCTACGCACTGTTCTTCTCCTTCCTCAATTTACAGAACTCTAAAATTCTCAAATCTCCAAATCAAATTCCATCATTCCTCCTTCAAAACCCTAGCCAGTATCTATCTCCTTTTGCCGCCGCCCTCCACCACAACTCCGACCATCTCCTCCCCTCCTATCGGCTACCAACTCCAAGGCCGAAAACCCCAAGCCCTCCCTTAGGCCATAGCCGAGCTCAATCACCACCAGTCTACATCCATTCGACCACCATCCAATCCCATAGCCTAGCCACACCCAAACCCTAGCCCAGCCCTCCTTGGTCGTACCCAAACCCGACCCAAAAATCCTTGGCCGTGCCCCCTTCCTCCCTAGGCCAAACCCTACATCCCTCTCCTTTTCTATTTTATATAAAAACAAAAAAAGAGAAATATATATTAATATATATTTTGTGATCTATCGAATTCAAATTCGTGCTTTGCTTTGAAATTGTTGTTTTGAATTGTTTGCGATTCAAGTTCATAGCTATTGTGTTGTCAAATTCTCTAATCTCGAAAGGCGAGCTATTCACCCACGATTGTTAATTTTATTTTAAGTAAATAAACGTCTATTGATATGCCATATGGAATGTTGTGATAGTTAGGATATTTTTATAGTTTTGTATATGATTTTGACATGATATATATTCACTTATGTTCGTTTATGATTTGACACGATATGGTTATTGATGATATGATGTTTGCGTAAAATGGATATGATGATATGTGTAGGATATACGTCTCATGATGTTAATATTAAAGTGCTACGTTGAAAAAAAAAGAGTGATGTTGATTTAAGTTTTGTCGTGCATGTTATGTTAAAATATGTTACTATTGTGTTATGTGAATAAAATGTGTTATGAAAAAGAAAAAGAAAAAGAAAAATGACATGCTTTTAACATAGTAAATGGCATAAGTGTTATGTTAGAAATGATTACATATTATATTATGTTATGATAATTTTTTTTTATGTCATATGTTATATTAAATATGAATATGTGCTATGTTATGTAATAATTCATGTGTTATGTTTTGTAATAGGTCATGTAAGTTATATGCTATAGTAAGTTAAGTAAGTTATATGCTATGTTTTGCCAAATATAAATAACAATATGTTGTTTTGAGCAATTGCAGTCTGACATGTGTGGTTTGTTGTTGATTTGAATGGATCAAAATAACGGGGCGTTACATGGATTTGTCGGATTTGAAGATGATAAAGAGAAAGCACAAGCAATGACTGAAATTGAATGGCACTATTGTTCTAGTGGATGAATGGTGATAGAAAGAGAGCACAAGCACAAGCAATGACAAGCAATTCCTGTGTATTGGTGCTGCAACTCCAAGGAAGTCAGGTATGATCATAGTGTTAACTGTTAACCATTTATGTGTAAATTTTAGAACTTACACAACAGACTTTAGGAAGTAAAATTTAACTTATCTCCACTTCTAGGTTTGGCTGCTAAAAAGCTCACCATATATAGTGATTTGTATACTGAATGATGGATATACATCTTTTTAATATGTTTATTTAATTTAAATGCGCTAGTTGAAAACTTAAGTTAAATGATTGGACTGCATCAATTAGAATTTACTCATTGCACAGTTTGTATGCAATTAACTATACACAGATTGGGAAATGTGGTTATCTGACAAATAATAAATATCTTGTTTATTTGACATTTGACATTTTGACTCGTTCATTATTCTTTTTTGTTATATGATTATTCCAGTTCATCATTTAAATCCGACTAATCAAGATTTGAGCCGGACTTACACTCATAAGTCCCAGATTCATGATTTAGCATCTTGCTATGTTAGTTTAATATTATTCCTTGATATGCATAACAATCAAAAATTAAACTGTACTGCTTCTTCATTTTTGCCTAAAATCAATGCTACTAAACAACCTCAAAGTTTGTCGCATGGACCTCATTTAGTTGTGCATGGTATGGGGAATGCAAGATTCCCTGGAGTCTCATTTTTCATTTTTAGGAACCCAAATCCCAGGAATATTGCATTACAAAGTTCGGTATGACTTGTGTTTGTGACTTATTACCTCTGTAGAAATTGTCGAAAATGATAATTTCCTTTTTTTAATCGGTTACCTTTGAAGTACTTCTTCATCCCTATGTAATAAATGCATTTTAAGGCAAGAAAGCTTTACACTACTGGAAAATCACAAAATAACAAGATTACTTGATAATGATATGCTCTTGCACATGTACAGCCATACAAATTGTTTGAATAGGTTTTTTAAAAAAGATAGTGATCACTATAGTATGACATCTAGCTTGAGTTGTTAGATATTTTGGATTTGGACCCAATTTTCAAATACGATGATGATGTTAAAGGAAATACTCCTTAATAACAACATGATAAATGAAGGTCAGCTTCAAGATCTAATGATAAAGTGATTTTAGGCCTGCCGATTTTCATAGTTGGAGGTAGATGAGAACATTCATAATTTGGAATCAGCTAATGACCCAACCAACCTTTTAGTCTGTCAGTCAAAAGATAATTTGCACCAAATATGTTATCTCAAATTTTCTAAAAATCAAACCCCCGGTTCCAACGATTTGAGATGCTTTAGATCTTGCATTATCCACTTTTAACTCATGAACTTGCATGAAAATCCTAGATAAATAATTTAACAATTGTATATAATATCTGTAAGCTAGGTTATCCCTCTAAATCCAACATATTAACCGTAAATAATGTATATTGTGACATCTTATTGCTTCCTGTATATTGTAAGATAGGGCATGTTTGTGATGAATGAAAGTGATGGTAAATATTTCTTTTGGACAATTACTCTTAATCACGTTAAGAGTAATATTGCTACATTTAGCGAATTTTAATCAAGGTATGAATCTTTTCATGTTTGATTATAATTTTTATTTTCATTTTCATTTGATATATAGTTATGTTGCACTTTAATCTTTTTACAGTTTTGTTTTATTCCCTTCCACAATTTCATCAAAAGGCTACTCCTAGATTCATATCTTTTGTTGGGTAAAATACCATAATTCCTTAAATCATGCAATTAATAAACAACAAACAAAATATCACTTTGATAAATCAAAATATAGTTGCAGCAGATGTACATTTAGTTACCATATAGTAACTAAGTTTTATAAAAAATTAACTAAGTTACCAAGTTTTATAAAAAATTAACCGAGTTACCAAGTTTTATAAAAATTAAATAAGTTAATAAAAATTAACTAAATGTTATAAAAAAATAACCAAGTTGCTGAAGTTTTATAAAGATTAACTAATTTATGCAAAAGACAAACTATGTTAACCGAGTTTTATAAAAATTAAACAAGTGTATGTATATTAAGTAAGTTTTATAAATCTTTGACTAAGTTAACTAAGTTTATAAAAATAAATAAATTTATAAAAGTTAATCAAGTTTTACATTAAAAAAATTAATTGAGTTGATTAAGTTTAAAAATTAATCCGTTTTTTATGAATTTTAGAAATCAACTAAGTTTTATAAAAACTAACGAAGTTTAATAATTAACTAAGTCTTTTAGATGTTAATCGAGTTAATTAAGTTTTATAAATTAAAATAAACTTATGAAAATTAATTTATAAAAATTTAACTAACTTGATTGAGTTTTATAAAAATTAACTAAGGTCATTTACTTAAAGGAATGCTAGTTTAATATTTCTATGATGACCAATCTCAAATAATTTGATCGATTTTCAAGATATTTAAGCTAGTATATATGATATGTTTGATTTGACTAGTTGGACAAATTTGATTGATTTTCCAAATTCTATTTACTATATTTTCAATTATAACATGTAGAAGAATACAGAAAATTGGATCGATTTTATAATTTTTTTAATATGCAAACTAAGGTTTATTTAAAATAACTTAGTTTATAAAAATTAATTAAGTTTTATAAAAATTTAGCCACGTTTATAAAATTAACTAATTTCTATAAAATTTAACTATGTTAATTATTTTTTTTCCAGAGATAAATTAAGTCGGCCCCGTTTTAGAAAAATTAATAAGTTTCTAAAATAATCAAGTTTTATAAAATTAACAAAGTTTATACAAATTAACCAATTTAATTAAGTTTTATAAAAATTAATTGAGTTAACTAAATTTTATAAAGTATAATAAACTTATATCTTTATTAATAGTTGGCTTGAAAGCGCAGTTTTTTGGTCCGACCGTGAAAATCCCAAAATACCGTTATATATACCTTTTAGAATGTTAAATTGTTATTTAATACGATCTTCCCATCTTGAAAGCACAATCTTTTGGTCCGACTGTGAACTTCCCAAATTACCATTATATATACCTTTTAGAATGTTAAATTGTTATTTAATACGATCTTCCCAATAAATTAGGATATAATATCTCTCTACAGTTACTTTAAACATATTTAATTGTAATTATAATTAGACTTCAGAGAACGAGTCAAATATATAGGGCTGCATTAGAATAGGTAATCCAAGATCTTCTTTGATAAATCAACCAATCTGTAAATCTTTCTTATTTTTTAAAATAAAAACACAATTTTTTGGCCCGACCGTGAAATTTCAAACCTGTCCTTCCATGCAAACAAGAGGTCGTGGATTCGAATATCACTATGAACAAATATTAACATCTATTTTCAGATGGAAATTTTAAACATAAACAATGTTACAAGTTCAAACCTATTCTAATATTTTTTTTTTATGTTTTTCAGTTTATTTTTATCGACTTACGGAAAACTTTCAAATTTAATAATTTAATAAAGAGCTTATATGCACTTATATTGCATGCGTCAATATATATATATATATATATATATATATATATATATATATATATATATGACATACACACATACACGTACACAAACATAATTATTAAACATAATCTTTATTAATAATTGAAATAGAAGCGCGATCTTTTGGTCCGACCGTTAAGTTTCAAAAATTACACACGATTTCGATGCAAAATACGATTAAGTATTTGCGCTTTTTTGAATGTGTTAAAACATATGTAATTTGTAGAAACAACTCACGCACGAAGCACGTGACGTAACGCTTGTAAAAAATAACAAAGTTTTAAAAGTATTCAACAAAGTTGACTAAGCTTTGATATTTTCAAAATGAGAAATAGAACAGAAGTGAAAAAAAATAGAAAAGTGGTATAGAATTTATAATTTACTATTTGAAAATGTGATAGGAAAGCGGCGATAATTTTTGATGCTGTGAACGAATTCGAGCAACCCTTTTTGTAGTTTGAAGATGTTGTTATAATGATCGTGAGAAACTGTGTTTCTGACGACATAGTGATGACAATATGCCGTCTCAAAATGCCAGTGGAAAAAAATTCGATGACGTTGTAACGACTTCGGTAGGGAAGTTTTCGACGACACAGTGATGATGTAATTTACCAACGGTTTTGCAACGAATGAGCAACGACCAATTGAATACAACATTTTACGACGACTTGATAATCTTGATGATATTACGATGACTTAGCTACGACATTTTGCTTTTTTTCCACATTCAACCTCACACAGGGGCGGAGCCACATTAAGGCCAGTTAGGGCCAAGGCCCTACCACAAAAATTGGAAAACAGGCACAAAGAAGCAGAATTGAAGAAGTTGCCCCAGTTGAAATCGATTTGTTACCCCAGCTGAAGGGGAAGAAAGACCATTCTGCCAAGAACTTTGGTCCAGCTGAGCTCTTAACTGTTTTACAATAAGAATACACATATTGGTATGTATGTATACATAAGCGATATGAGAACATAGCCGATGTGGGACTAAAATTTGCCCCAGCCGAGCTCCAAAGCTAGCTCCGCCAATGACTACACATACAATAATAACATATATTCCAGGTCAGACATGTAATTATCACAACGCATATCACATTCAAACCTAATGATCTTGCATTTGAACACAACACATATCAAAAAGTATCTTAACAACAATAAAATCTTTAAATATACACAATGTTATAGTAGTCTATAGTACACAGACAATATCTCAATAATGCATCTACATCATACGTGCCCATCTCAATAAATACTATATAGTACGTACAAATAAAATGCATCATTCATCCCGACGATGGCCTGGAACATCATTTTGGTTTGAACCCGATTCACTATTGAACTACCGATGAAAAATCTCTTGAAGCTTCTGAAATTGCCTCCGAAGCAAGGTGACTTGATCTTGCAACTTAGCCGTTTCTTCCGCCTCATTGGTATTGTAGCTTATGCTTTTATCTCTATGTCATTTCTGCATTTTTTAACAACAATCAGTGTATATAGTAGTCAATATTATGTAACACAAGTAACTTTCATTTGTAGATTTGGTGTGTAACTTCATGTACATTTTGAATGGATGTCCAAATTTACACAGAACTGCACAACCACTACTTACTTTTGTGAAATAATAGTCATCTGAACTTTGGCATTCAGTGTTAAGGTTGTTGCATTTTTTAATGTATAACCCAACTGATTTAGGAGCATCGCTAGCGTTGGGCTTTTGCCATTGACACATGACCTAGTGCTTTTGCAGTAATTGATTGAGCATTGGTCCGAGGTCAAGGCATTCGGCAGTAGTAGTATTACAAGCATGACTGAATATATATGATTTTAAATTATAAGTTTGAGTTAAAAATTTGATTGTGCTAGTTTTATAATTATCGACTCCATACATTGTCTATGCATCACTTCTATTTATTACTGTGTATCCAATAGTAGCGGCGGATCTATGATATCCAACATAAGATTCTATAATGGAACAGTTCTAAGCAGTTGCTGGTATTGTGATATCCAATCCCTAAATGTCCTCTCAAAAATATACAACATGGCTTGCATGTAGATAATTTAATGTGTGTTTACAAGTTAATCCGTTATATTTTTTACAAAATAATTATTAAATTTGTAATCAAGTAACTTTTCAATCTAGTCATAATTTTTTGCGGTAGTGCTGCTACAAGAGCACAAACTATTGCAGTATACAAGAATGATTTCAATGTTTATGGTTTTTTATTTCGAATTTCTCTTTTGTTGGCTATGTTTTTTAAATTATTGTAGTTTTCGGATCTCATCGGCTCCTCTTCAGCTTAAAGGTGACCGGCTCCTTGCTTTCTTTGAAAACCCTTTTTTATGCATCACAAGATTTTTCTACAATCTTCGGCTTAAAATTATGGTTTCGAGATCAATGGAACATAATGAAAGTGAAGGTAGGGGTTAATAAGTAAGATTTGGGTATTTGATAAATAATATTTGGTGTATAATTACTAACGTATTCCAATTTTGGTGTATGTTAGAACAAATTTTGGTTCATGTATAATTTGTCATGTTATGTTAGAATTTTCAATTTACTAAAAGTAATAAACTATTGTATGATTATTTATTTTGTTTTGTGTATTTTTATTTTTACTTTTATTAACAAAATTGATCTTTTTTTTAATGAAAAAATATATATCACTAAACCTGTTTAAAAAATTAGTTATTAACACCGTAAATTTCTATGTTATAATGAAGTTTGGTTAAGCCAATAATGAAATCAAACCAATTGAAAAGTTGATGAAATAATCTAATTTTATTATTTATCATATGCCCATTTAGTTATTTCATACTTTTCAATTGTTTTGATTTTATTATCGATTTAACCAAACTTTTATTATAACATTGAAATTTACCGGATTAATAACTAATTTTTTAAATAGGTTATATTTTTTTCATTAAAAAATAGATCAATTTTATTGATAAAAGTTAAAATAAAAATACATAAAACAAACTAAATTAATAATCATACAATAGTTGTTTACTTTTAGTTATTGAAAGTTTTAAATATATCATGACAAATTATATATGAGCCAAAATTTGTTTTAACATTCACCAAAATTGGAATATATTTTAATTATACAACAACTATAATTTATCATATACCCAATTCTTACAGAATAACCTCTACCTTTTCACTGTGTTCCATCAGTTTTAAAACCATACCTTTAAGCTGAAGAATATAAAAAAGGCTTTGTGGTTTGCATAAAAAAGAGTTTTCAAAGAATGCAAAGGGCTGACTGCCTTTAAGCTGGGAAGATCTGGAAAAATACAAAAATTTACCCTCTGAGATAAAAAAACATAGCCAACTAAAGAGAGATTTTAAAATAAAGCCATAAACATTCACTTCATTTTTGTCTACTGTAATTATTTATGCTCATGTAGCAGAAGTAGTGCGATTATGAGTAGAGATTCAAAAAGCTATTTGATTACAAACTTAATAATTCTTTTGTAAAGGATACACACTGTGGCGTGCATGCATATAATTTAATGTTACAGTTATATACTTATGTTTCACCGTTCCAGATATAATATTAATTAAAAAGGATCTCTTTGTTTGATAGAGGTTTGTTTGTCATCTTAGTTATATTCTTAATAGTGACCTAATAGATGAATTAAAATTGGGAGTAAGTAGTTAACTGAGACATATTAGTTCATTAGTAAATTGTACTACTAATATGTTAAACGGTCGAATAATACTTATGATTAAGTAAATGTACTGGTTTTGTTCATGACATTATATATGCAAAAATGGTTATCATTTATTACCCATATTTTTCTGATTAGTGTATCTAAATTGTGTGTTCTCATAGTTAACTATGCATGCAACCAACTTGTCTGGATTCACTACAAATACATAGCTATCAATTTGATGGGGATATCTTTTTTAGTTTGAAATAAAATTTTGAAAATAATTATAGCCAGTAATCTATTTGAAAGCAATTTGTAAATACATGTTCAATTTTATGGGGATATACTTTGTAGTTTGGAATAAAAATTTTAAAATTTTTATGTGTTGAAAAGATTAGTTGTTTCATAAATAATTATATGAAATGATATGTTGTTTCTGTGAAATGAAACGATTATATTTCCATATACTGATTTCACAAACCCCTTTGCCGCTGACTTTGATTTCGATTCCATTTTCATAAATACTCGTAATCGTAGGACCATTTTCCATGTAAATTCACACAAAGAAATTCCATTTTCATAAATACTCGTAATCGTAGGACCATTTTCCATGTAAATTCACACAAAGAAAGGTTTGTGATAGAATGATTATAGTCATATTTTCATTCTATATTGCAGATCATTTAACACATTTAGTATATGAAAATGAAATCAGAATCATTTGAAGGGAAATTATATTTCCATCTCAAATTTATAGTTACATGTTAAAACACTCTTTTTGAATTCATAAAATGAAATGAAATAATCATTATGAATAAACTTAGAGATACTTCCTCCAACAAATGAAGGTAGCCGTCTATACATAGGCAACAACTCTTATTGTTAAGATGGTTTTGGAGGTCCACCCAACTGAAGTTAAATGCCTTTTAAGAAAGATGGTGGAAGAGGGAAGAAATATTTGTCACAAAATTTAATTCGTTGTAAAATATGATCATACTGTAACAGGAGCTAAACATGTTCCATTTGATGGGATATCTTTTTTGGTTGTATACTCGTTTGTTTTGACTCAGACGACGATACATGAATCATCGCATGAAAATGCAAGGAAAAACAACAAACAAATTAAATGGTAAATGCAAAAGTTAAGGTTGCGGTTCGTTTGATATTTTTAGTTTTGAGTTTTCGTTCATACAAAAATGTGGACGTATGTATATTATGAAAAATGACCAATTTAGAAAATGAATTTAACATAAAAAATAAAAATAACTTTATTTTTTATTTTTTGTGTTTTTGGAAATATTAGAAGCATGGGAAACAATTCATTCTTCCGTTGTTCCTTCATCACCTTCGTCTTCCCCTCCATCTTCCTTCCATCTTCTCGTTGTCCCTCCACTCTTCTTATATTTTGTAATTAATGTTTAAAACACAAAACACAAAATTCGAAATGAAACCAAACGGATCCTAAGCTACGTAAAGCTGTATGTTAGCATGAACTATGCAGATAGCGTTTGTAGAAATGAAAGTGTGCTAGATAAGAAATAACTAATCAAGTGGAAGCTACCTAAAACCGTGTTACATTCTGTTAGATGAAAAAAACTAAATAAGATTTGATTGAAATTACTTATCAAACATAAGCAAATAGTGTATGAAGGAAATTTGAACCAACCAGAATTATAACAAAGGTAATAGATTGGCGAAATAAATAATCACATGGTGTAAAAGCTGTTAAATATGGAAGACAAAATTGGTTGTTAATTTGTTCAGCAATAAACAATAAATCAAGAGTTCTCGATAATTGAATGCAAATGCTACAATTGGGGGTCAAATTTCATGTCAATAAAATAATAAACATAAAAAAGTTGGAGTTACCATGATGCTTACATAGAAACCCTTTCCCTTTTTTCCTTTTCATTTTCACATTTCAAATCCATATACACTATCCAGCTTAGTATTTTTGAGTTTTTGTTAATGTCATGTTTGCAGATACCATCCATATGGGACAAAATACAAGCTAATAAAAAAAATTCCTGTTTGTTCTACATAAAGTTAATGACATCCGGTATAAACCTACAGTTTCATTTTAGATGAATTTGTTGTTTGCCAACGAATCAAATTAGTAGAATATGGCACTCCTTGTAGTTTATCACAGCTTCTGTGTATGAAATATATATATTTTCACCATGTTTTTTGAAGGTACATAGATTAGTTTCTATATTTTAGATTCTCTTCCTACATATTAGAATGAAGTTGACAAACGACACTTGATCTTATTGAATGGGTCTGCAAATATGTTTGCATTTCTCGAAAGAACTAAGCAGTGGCATTCAAAAATGTTTTACCTACCAACTTACAAATTTTTAATGACAATACATACAAATCAAGCATATAGAACAACACTAGTTGGATGAACTGGTGAATGAAATTGATGAAGTTTTTCAAAAATGTTTTTAATTTTTTAAGTGAATTATTTAAAAAATGAATAAATGTAGATGCTTCAATGTGAATACTCTCACATTGTAGGACTATAGAAAGGAATCAAGCGTATGTACTTGATTCTTAGAAGCTAAATTAGGCCCTTTGGGCATCCATTGACGCTCTTTTGTAAGGAGGGAGACTATGTTTGCACGGACCGACTCGACCTGGGCTGGGCTCGGGCTTGTTGTGGTATAGTACTTATATTTTTGGACGAAATTATTTCTGACCGTTATTTTATTTGAAACGGTAAAACTTCAGATCCATGGAGAAGCTATTAAACGAGCTTGTGTAGATTGCAAAGTCATACCTGTAGAATGTGTTGTCTCACAACATCAGCTTTTGATATCCAAATTTCGTCTTCGGATACGTGTTCGACGGGATAAAGGAGGCAAGATTAGTCGGACGAAATGGTGAAAGCTCAAAGGAGACGCTTCACGGGTGTTTAAGGATAGGGTGAAAGCTCAAAGGAGCCAAGATTAGTCGGTATGCCACTGATTGTAGTAGATCCGACATTGCCTATGTCGTGGGATTATTATGCAGGTTTACCAATAGACCTAGAATAGAGCACTGACATGCTATCGAAAAGGTTATGAGATACCTAAAAAGAACTATGAACCTTGAGTTATATTATGAAAGTTTTCAGCAATCCTTGAAGGATACACCGATGCAGACCAGAATACTTTATCCGATGATTCGAAAGCAACTAGTGACTATATATTTAGCGTTGCCGGTAGAGTTTTTTTTTGAAAATATAAGAAATAGACTATTTTGGCTTAGTCCACTGTGGAGTTTGAGATGATAACACTAATCACAGTTAATGAAGAAGCAAATTACTTAAGGATTCTGCTAGATGAAATTCCTTTATCCAATATTAGCTAACTGCGATAATACGACGGCTATTACAAAAGTATAGAACTGTTATTACAACGGTAAGAGACGCCAGAGTACATCGTAAGCACAACACTGTTAGAGAGCTACTCTTTTTAAGAGCTGTTAGAGTAGATCACATATGCAGTGACGAGAATTTGGTCGATCCTTTAACGAAAGGACTAACCAGAGAGAAAGTTCTTAAAACCTCTAAAACAATGTAACTTGCTTTTAGATTATTAAGCTACACACAATGATAACTTGACCTAATGATTGGAGACCTAAGAACTAGGTTCAATGGGCAAGAACAAGTTGTGAAGTGACATGAGTTGAATATGCTATTTTTATATATTTGAAGCATGTATTTTCTGAAGTGATTAGATGATGAGTTAATAGAAATTCTTAGTGAGATTTATACTCTATATAGAGTGGAGTACATACCTTCAATAGTACTCCTGATCGACTCACCTTTGTGAATGTTGAAATGTGGTCGTTTCTATGAAATTTTGAATAAACTTCTTATAGTATTCACTAAACTGGGATAGACGTGCATGACCATAAATGCACGGGCTTATTTGATTGCACTCTAGAAAGATTGTGTTGTTTGATATCATGAATAGAATTCAAGACTACGTATCACTCTAGTAAAAACTGAATCTTATCCACTATGCAATGGTTCAAGTCGAAAGACATCTTTGTTTATGCACAATCTTATGTTTTACAGAAGCCGCTCGAAAGAAAAATATTTTTTAAAAATTCATGTGGGGGATTGTTGGAATGTTTTTAAAATTTTAGGTGAATTATTAAAAAAATGAATAATTGTATATGCTCCTATATGAATAGTCTCATATTATAGGACTAAAGAAAAGAATCAAATATATGTACTTGATTCTAAGATGCTAAATTGAGCCCTTTGGGCATCCAATGTTATTCTTTTGTGAGGAGGGCGACCATGCTTGATCACCGTGCGCGCCGGCCGACCGACTCGGATCGGGCCAAGGCTTGGGTTTGTTGTGGAATAGCGCTTATTTTTTTGGACGAAATTATTAAACGTTTTCAGACCGTTATTTTATTTGAATTGTTAAAACTTCAGATTCGTTTTTTGAGCCAACGTCACCCCACGACTCAGTAATACGTTCGACTTAGTATTCCGTCTACTTTTAATAAGTTAAAAGATGAAATCAAAATAAAGAAAAGACATTTTTTCTTTGTGAAAACCTAAACATGTCTTCATTTCCACTAATTTCTTTGAGTCGTTTTGTGTGTGCAAGCGAATTGATGTTGAATCAGATATGATGTTTTATCCTTATCCTAGAGGCATCGGCGTTGTGTAGACTGCTTTGCACCACTAAGCAGAGCGCCGAAACGTATTCAAGACAGTGACCGAGTACACGTCTCAGCCGAAGATCATTTGTTCCCAATAGAAACTAAACTATCCTTGGGTTGTGGGTAATCATAGGAAGATGATACCTGTGGTTGGGATCGATTTCGTTGAATCTGAGTTGGAGGTCGGTAGTAGGTTTTAAATAGGCCTGTAAACGGATACTACCGAATATAGATATTGTCGCATCCATACCCGTATTCGAAATGATTTTCAGATATCCGTATTCGCGGAAGTGGCCGCATGGCATATATTTATCAGATATTCTTCGAACAGTTCACAACCAATAAATCTAGATAAATAAATACAGAATGTTGATTTATTTTAAATTCATTTAAGTATCAAAAATATTAAATATGCTAAAAAGGTAATTTTAAGTTGCAAATTTTGATTTTTATATACCCATTTTTTTTACCGAAATAAAACAATAAAGACAATCATTTTGTGTACTAAAATAAACAAAAAAAAAAGGTATAATGTTGATGAAAACTGAACGGATAATTATCAGATACGGATATATATATCTGCATCCATATCCGTTTTTTGGATAGTTTTTCTTATTTCGGATGCAGTTACGGACAGATTTTGAATTTTCGGATGCTCAATGACAGCCTTAGTTTGAATCAGCAGTGAGTAATGTAAAATGATTTTGAAAATTAGAGACAAAATGGAAATGGGTTCAATTAGATTGCGGTTGAGGAAAAGAGAGACTTCAATTTAGGGAAGATAGTGGAAGCGTTCAGTTTTTTCATTACTAAAATTACTTCTGGATGCAATAGAAGTGCGAAATGAGAAACAATAATAAACCCGTGTCAGTAAGGCATAGTTCCTGCAATAGATAGATACATACCAAATGATATTTAGCAATAATTCATCAGGTACTGTTGTATGAATTAAAAGCTCAAAAAAATACATCTAGCGACGGTCTAATTAGGTGTAATCAACATAACACAGTGTGAAACTGCAAGTGACATTTGGCGATAGTCTAATTCGACAATAATTATATTCTAAGCGGCAATTATTTCGCTTAGTTGGGTTCTGTTTCTAAAATTAGATATAACTTCTATTAATATACATATGCCAAAGTACAAAATCTTAAGCAAATCAATGGAACCAAAGAATGCTATGCCTACACATTTGTATTAGCTATTGTAAATGACATAGAAGATACAGTTCTCAGTGCAGGACATGTCATTTTGATTTTAGAGGTGTAAAGAATTTTCAGGAATACGTTCAAAAGTTATTAAGAGCATTCAAGGAAACTAACGTTTGTTCATACAATTTTACCTCCCTCATTAATTGTTATTTACTGGATGAAAAACCTGGTACCTGTGCGCAGACTTAAAACCTTAATAAATGCTTTGGTTTCTACAGAAATATTTCTCTATGAAGAAATTACGTGATGCACTTTATTTTTCTTCTCTGCTTGTAAGTTTTAATGGCCCTTTCAATTTTCTTATTTTATTATTTTTGATACTTGTCTATACCATATGCACAAGTAAAACTTTCATGGTCTACCAATTTCGTTATAAAATTAATTCACTTTGGGTTTATCAAATAATCCTTATTCGTGGTGGGTATGGGATGAATGCCCTGTCATATAAATTAATTCTGGTTAGGTTTATCAGACTACATGACAATGCATGGTTTGGAATATTATCGTGTGTAGTGTATTTTAATTCTCAAATTCCCTTCATATATATCATATAAACAGCGAGAAAAATTCAGAAAATTTGTTTCATATTGCCTGCTGTATTTTGTAAAGAACATTTCAAAAGTTGATGCAAAAACTAATGATAACTGAAATCAATGATGCAGCCAAGAGCTTCCAAACTCTACCCTATCGAACGATAAAAATCGAAATATTACATATGTCGGAGAAGTAGATGAAAATTGCTAATGTCGCTTTTAATTCAAAAACACATACTCCATATATTTTGCAAAAATCTATGTTGCATTGAAGTTTCCTCAATGATTAAAAACTGTAAACTTTCGAACGAGTACCAAATGTTCCAAGTCACATACTCCATGTTATAATCATATACATTTGTTGCCTTCATTTGTATTTGATTCTTGCATGACATCTTATTTGACAACTAGATACAGTTCATGGGGTAAATTGGGAGCATAATTGCCTACACATTAAATCTCAAAGATTAAATATAATTTATTTCAAGATTTAATATCTATGTTTCTTTTAATTGCTGTTCGAGAGTTTTCTGTTATATGTCTTTGTCCATATCATATGGTCGTTGTAATATCATGAATTTGAATTCAAAAGTAAGCAGGTGCACAACTTATTTAGCACTTGATTTTAATTTTTAACCTGCAATCCAATGTTACTAATCGCACGCATGAAATGTTAGTATAAAATAATGTAAACATTGAACGTACTTTTATTTAAAAAAACACTTTTGACAAGCCAACGAGTGTATCGAATATTGTATAATTGTGTCACAAGAGAACTAGAAATGTAAAGAATATAGACGAGTAATAATTTGCTTCAAACAAAGCTTTAAGTGATCTCTGATTATTAACTACCTTTGAACACTTTTATTGGTAATTAGAATACACTGTGGTTTCCACAAAGTCAAAATCTTCGTATTTAATTGTGAAATTCTAATCTAAGATCAACAAATGGCACTCCATGTCACTCTTATTTAATTACTTGTTTACTTGAGATCACTTGTGGTGAAAGAGTACATGGTGCTTTCAAGTTTCGATATAAAAAATATTGGATACCAAGATTTAATTAATAGGAACTAGTAGAAACAATTGTTAGCGTTTGTATTTGTTGAACTGAGCGTTCTCTTTGTTGTTTCATATTGTTCAGATTCAACGACTTTTGTTTTTGTGCTTAGGTTATTGAAGTATGTTATTATCATTAAATAAATTTAGAAAATTACCAAATGAATATTGCATAGAAAATTACCAAGTGAATATATTATTATTATTATCATTAAAGACACGTTCCTCAACTTCACGTGTGACTTTCGCGCCTTGACTTCTAAGCTCTTCTATTTGAACTTGATGTATTTCCTATTTAAATATTTCATATTTACAAGAATACAAAAATATGTGTTTATTTAGTATCTAAATCAAGTATACTGATGACTTACAGCTAGGGCTGTTCATGGATATTCAAAAAATCTAAAATCCGTCTGTATCCTTTTCGAAAAGCGGATAAATATCTGATATCCGTAAAAAATATACGTGGATATGGATTTGAATATATCTGCATCCGAAAGTTATCTGTCCAGTTTTTTTGAAGATTAAAATTTAAATTATGTGTATTTCAGTACAATGTAAGATATTTATTGTTTTATTAAGTTTGAAGTTTATTTTAGTGCATATTAACTGCTCAAACTATTTATTATCATCATATTTGTTTATTTTTAACACTTTAATAATCAATGATATTGAAAAAAAATTATGTTGAATTAAAATTTTTCATTTATGTTTCTTAATTTATTGGTCATTAGCGGATATGATAATTATCTGATATCCGTCCGTATCTGCGGATACATATATTCGATTTTCGAAAATGACTCGATACAGATGTGACACTATATGCATCTGTAAGTATCCGCTGACAGACCTACTTGAATGGTTTTAAATCTTCTATATATCGTCCGAGAGCTCCGTTCCACGCTTAAACGAGATGAGACATCAAATCTTCTTCATATTTATACGGCATCCTTTTGAAATTTTCAAAACATCCAACTTCAGTAATGGAATCTTGCCGTCGGTTTGCAACCTCCATCACAATTTCCTTACCTATCACCTATCAACGAAATCTCACCGTCAGTTTACTTGAAATAAAAATTCCACGACTACCAAAGCTTTTGCTCCTCTAATACACATCCATTTATAAAAAAATTATATTAAATAGTAAATACTTTTACTTATTAAATGCACATACGTGCGATTTACACTAGTAAAGAAGAATGTAAATGTTTGAACAAATGTGAAATGGCCATTGAATGTTCTTATTGAAAATTTGGGTTTGAAACGATGTAATTTCGATGAAGAAGCTATCCACATATTCTTTGGTCATTTTGTTTAAATATTAGGCAACAAAGTTGGTGCTTAGTTTATTTTTTTCCTTCCTTAGCAAGTGTATTATTGTACGGATTTCAAATCTAGAATTTGAAGTAGTTTATAACCGAAACTAAGTTTTTTCTATCGATTTTGACTGATTTAGGGCTCCATATTTCAGGTGTTGTAACAACTCTTGCTTGTAACTATATTTTGCATCAGTTATTGTTGGTTATAAAACCGATGAAAATAGGTACAGTGTTATTTTGATGATAATTCTCAACCCATCAAATTGGTGTATTTTGAAATGTTATTTTTTTTTCAATTATACCCCTATTAATCATGTTAAAAAAATTTAATCTCGATAAATTAGAGAATAATTTAATCAATTCACTCTAGATATCCATGAAATTCAAATCACACAAGTTAAAAACAAATGCAAGATAATTAAAATGGAATAGGTGCCCAAAATATTCTACAATAATCAGAAAGATGTAACATCCCGAAATTTGTTAGTTTAAATTCAGTGATTATTTGAACTTTTTGAATTTAAATTGTGAAATTTCAACAGAAATTAAATATTGTTGATATAAATATTAAAAATTTATATGGTGTTAAATAAATGATTAATAGTTAAGTTTAAATAAAAATAAAAATAAAAATAATTAAAGAAAACAACACTTATCAACAAGAAATTGTTTACATCAATAAAATAAAATATGAACAAATTTAATGTTTTTAGTTAAAACCTTTAATAGAACTAAAACAAATATTGTAATAAAAGCACATAGTTATTAAATGTTAATAGCTAAAACAACTTTTCTTTTAACAAAGTAAAATAAGAAACAAGTAAACCAAACAAAACAAGACTTAGTCTTACAAAAATAAAGTAAGTTGCTGTAAACAAATATTTAGACAAAAGAAAACAATAACTAAAACAACACTTTTATTTTACAAAGTAAAGTGAATATCTATTGTACAAGCTAATAAATGCAATATCATCTCAGCCGAAACAAGAATCATCTCAGCCTATAAACAAAGCATAAGACAACAACAAATATATATATCCTGTACAACTCAATTTCATATATCAGCTTGCAAATGAAGTACAAAGCAATAAATGCTATATCCTTTAGCACACAGTATAATATCATCAGCCGAGTTACAGTAATGCAAAGCAAAAGAAAAATGTAAATATCAGAAGTACGGGGACATTAAGTACAAGAAAATAATATAAACCAAGCCAAGGTAATTAATGCCAGCGCCTTCAGCATGTTTTTGTACACAAGGAAGTAATGTCACCCTGTACACTTTCTCTTATATATCAACTTCATACATATCAACCAACTTCATTCCAGTTCGTCCCTGAGCTAAGAAGAAGAAAAATCTGAAATGATATCATCTAAAACTTGAAACAAAGCTTCAATAAAAACAACAAGACAACTCAGATCAAACCATAGAATCAAGTGAAAGATTTCAACTTTCCAGTTTTAAAGTCTGTTTCAAGTAGCCACTCTGTTCTTCTTCCTTAAAAAGTGAGTAACTTATTTTCTTAAATGTTTAAAGTATAAAATAGTTGCTTATATATAGATATATCTGTGAATATAGTTGTGTATATATATGGTTTACCCTGAGGAATATTGAATAACTGTGTCTCTTTTATGGATTACAGAGTTGAACATTTTTCAAACTCAAAATTTATTTTCTTCTAATCATTGTTTAGCTTTAAATTTTCATTTAAACAAGATGTTTAAACTTAGGTTGAGATTTTAAAAGCTGATTTAAGTCCTCTTTATCAAGTACATCACTGTAATTTTTTGTTTTACAGGTATTCAACTGATATTTGATAAAAATAAATTGTTGTAAAATATTAATTGAAGAATATTTATTGAATCTATACTGCAAGGCATGAATTTTAAAACAAAAATTTATATTTTTTGTTTAGTATTCTCAGAGAAATTCTTATATGAACAAAAATTGCATTTTTTCGAATTTCTGACAATCAATCAATAATAAATGTTGTGATTTGTTTCGAAGCAAATAGGCTTATTTCGATCTCGAGTATTTTGGGTCAACCTGAAGTTCGATTTCGAGTATGGTTATGGTTTGTGACTTGCCGAGGTCGGTGGTGTTCGCCAGAACGTTGGCCAGAGGTTGTGCACTTGCACGGTGGTGTTGGTGTTGGTGTCTGCAGATTTTGTCGTCAGTAAGTTGAACAGTGAGAGCTCGAGTTGAATCTCGAGTAAAAGCACGCTCTGCTTCGGGGTGGACTCGCGTACGCGAGTGTATACGGCTATATTGAGTTCAGGCGTTTAACTGGAAAAAAAAAGAGAAGAAGAAAGAGAGCGCGGGGAAGAAAGGGGGGAGGGGGGGGGGGAAGCACGTGAAAATCGAAGAAACGCACGGGGTCAAACCTGAGGCACTTGGGGTTTTGCTCGGTATGGTGCTATCTTGAAACCTTTGGAGTTAGTTTAAGTGTAAATGTAAATCAAATAATTTAAAACCCAAATTTGTTTAAAATGGTGAATTAGTATTAACAATTAACTATTTTGAGTTAAGAACTTGCTTTCAAGTTTAATTAATTTCACAAATATTTAATAATGTTTTAAAAATCTAATTAACACTTTAAATAAATAATTAAATTAAGATAATTTAAGTTAATTAATATTTAAGCTTTTTGTAGTAGAAATAAATTTTGGAATAAGAAGATTTCTAAATGTTAAATTAGATAAATAACAAATTATTTTGGAAAGCAACCAAGGATGATTAAATTAATAATTATAATTAACTAAATAATTAAGGATTTATGTCGTAAGTGAAGATTGGTTAATTAATAATTAAGTATCTGATTAATTTGTAAATTAAGAATTGTGAAATTTGACAATTTAAGTTGATTTATTCAAAATTGATAGTTAATTAAGATAATTTATTAAGGAATAATAAATTAATATAGTCAATTGAAATTTAATTAAGTTGTCATTACGTAGAATAAATCATTGGTATTAAATAATAGATAAAAATAATAATTAAGTGGGCAATTTAATTAAATCACATTGAACTTAAATTGAAGATGGTTGACTATTATCAGATATTGTGTTCTGGATTGGTATTTCTGTTGTGATTGTGATGCGATGTGCTCTGTGTTGAACTCTGATTTGTGATTTAAGTCTATATTGATGTGAACACCCTTTGCCCGTAAAACGACATTTAAACTTCGATGCGACAGGGAGTCGGATTTCAGTTAGTTATCCGAAACCCACTTCGAACATTGAATATAAATCTTTGTGATTGATATATCTACCTGTTTTAAAAAAAATTGAGCGCTCACTACTTGGTTTAACCGGGAAAGGACCTCGGTGTCACATAACACATTACGAATAGTGATACGTCGAAATAGATAGCATTTGAAGACCTGTGGTGAAGACCGGACGTCTTCGAAAACGACCTATCGATTGTCTCTGCACTGAGTTGCTCCGGTATAGAGATTTCCTAAGTGATGGGAAGTCCGATCGGGATTGTGGATACCCGGATCTGCAAGGGCTTCTTCCCTTACTGGACGAAGTGCCTTTGGTTCTGTTCGAACCCGGAACAGACTTGTATGGTTGTGTGTCTGACACTACACCTTGAGATATAAATCAGATTTCTTTCAAATACGTATCTGTGGTGGCGGAGAATTTATTCTCTTAGCTTAACACCCTTCTCTGAGACATACAAGCTCAGAGGTTATGTAATTGAAGGTTATCAGCGATATACTCCCAATTTGGTAGTTTGACATGCTAAGTGCTACTGTGTGTTGATGATCATTTGTGATCAAAGCAAGGCTTTCGTGTAAAGCATAGCTTTGTGGACGAGACCTCATCGGACCTCACAACCCGGAAATGGTCAAAACAGGGAAGATGCGACAAGGTTATGAGGGTCGCGCCCTTTAGGGTATGTCATTTCCTTCTGGAAAAAAGTGATGTCATGGTATGGAGCCCAGATATTTACCTGTGTGGTAGCTCCAATCTCATTTACTGTGTGGTTGTTGCTTTGTGATAGAGGGCCCTCGGATAAAGGACCCAAAGGACCGGGGAGTGGCATACTCGAGTAGTAGTTACCTAGTTACAGAGATAATCCGGCCTTGTGTTGGCAGAGAGCCGGGTAGGTTCTCGGGACGTCCTGCCAGAGGCGTACCCATGTGGCAGTAGGAAGTTTCTTAGCCCGACCATTTGTTGGAAATCCAAAGAAACAATACGAGCCATGTATGATTTTTGTTGTATAACCTGCCATGCAGCGTGGCGGTAACCTGCCACAAAACATGGTAGCTATAGTGGGCATACAATAATGGTTGTATGCTGGCTAAGATTAATATTCTATCTTCGAAATACTTTCTACACTATGCACTAATAATAATATCAAAGAATTTTTCTCGTATCAAGCATGTTTGACTGTCATAAGAAGAAATCTCCTCCAATTCTGCGATTGCATTGTGTATGTGGCGGAAGGTCTTATGGTAGTCTCATTTTTCAAAAGCATATCGACTTTTCTTTTATAAATATGTTTTTATTTAAAAACAACTGTTTTGTTTACTCACACCAGTCTCATGACTGACCCAGAGTTTATTGTTTCTTTTTTAAACTCTGGGTGCCCATAATTTCTACTCGGGCAGCCTTGTAGCAGGTTTCCGTATTTTGAAGTTAGCAGCATTTTGGAACTCTTGCTTTGGAGATATCTTAGGTGCTTTTTGGAAGATCTCAGGTGTTTAGCTTTTAGGAGTCCGTTATCACTTCTTTCATTGAAGACTTTTGGATATATGATCATTGATGTATTATTATGATGTTATTTGGAGTTGTGGCATATGTATTAAATACTCTGATGTATTATTGGATATTCTGATGTTGTATCTGTGCTGTATGCATGATACTGTTTTATATTCATCTGATGTTGTTATAAGCTCCGACGATACGAATTTGATGTCAATTGTCGAACATCGAGTTTGGGTCGTCACTAGTGGTATCAGAGCTGAAGGTTGAGTAAGAATTTTAGCTACGAAGTATAACACATCAGATGGCTCATTAGAGATATGGTGAAATATACCCTAGAATGAGTATAACCAAGACTGGACTCCAAATTTTATTAGTTTATTTTCTTTTACTGCTGATATTCCTTAAGTTATTTCGTTCGGGTATCTAAATCAATTTTCTTACTAATCACAGATAGTAAGAATAAGCAGACGAAGGGGAAGAGTTAGGGGTCAAGGAAGTGCCACAACACCTGATCAAGATCCCCCAACAGCAATAGCGGCAGTCCAGCAACAGCCGAATCTGGCTGACTTACATAAAAATTTCTCGAGACTTGGTGGTAAGCCGTTCAACGGCAAAGAGTCGATTGTTGAGGCTCAAGCTTGGATAAGGTCATGTGAGAAAATCTTCAGAGGGCTAAAACTGCAAGATGATCAGAAGCGACTCATAGCTTCTTGCCAACTTCAAGATGAAGCCTCGGCCTGGTGGGAGACAATCACGGTAGATAAGCCAGAAGACGAGTTTTCTTGGGAAAAATTCAAAGAAGTGTTTGAGAAGCGATATCTGCCATTAGCTGGAATTTCTAGAATGTACCAGGAATTTATGGACCTGAAGCAGGGAAGTTTATCATTCGAGGAGTATATGAACAAATTTAATGAATTGTCTCATTTTGTTCCCGAATTGGTAAATACGCCTTTAAAGATGAATGAAAGATTCATTCGCGGGATGAATAAAAAATTCCATGAAAGAATGACGGGCCACGTTAAGGAATCTTTTTCAGATTTAGTTGATATGCGGTACAGATATGCCATGCTTGATATGCAAGAAGCCCCGGTGGAGAAAGGAAATTCGGGCAATCAAAATTGAAAGAAAAGGAAATTTGGAGGTAAGAAAGCATGACAAAGCAAGGAGAAAAAGAAGAGCCTTCAGGGAAGCGTGGCAGAGAATGTCACTTGCTATAATTGCTTGGAAAAGGGCCACTACGCAAACAGCTGTAAGAAGCCAAAGAGAGACCAATCCGCTCAAGCAAAGCCTAGGAATTGCTATTACTATCAAAAAGTGGGACATGAAGTTAGAAACTATCCACCATGAAGCAAGCTCAAATAACAAAGGTGTACACAGTCAAGGACCAACCTGCATCTTCCAAAGCAGAAAAAGGAAAAGGAGTTCTGGAAGGTAATCTTATCATTTATGATAGCATTGTTAGAGTTCTATGTGACACGGGCGCTACACATAGTTTTATCTCTCAGCAAGCCATTAATGAATTAAATTTTGAATCTGATTTTGTTGATGAGCCTATATGCGTAAGGAATCCAGTTGGAGGTCCTGCGAATCTTTGTCTTCGATGTAGAGACATTCCTATCTCATATTCTCATTATCGATTCCTATTGGTCTCTTCGTTCTTGATTTTAACGAGTTTGAAGTCTTACTCAGAATGGATTGGCTAGCAAAATATGAAGCCAAATTGGATTGCATTAATTGATTGATTTCGATTAAAACCGAATTTGGATATCTCATCGAAATTTCTTGTGAGGACCCTAGTCCTAAAAGAGAAGGATTGATGTATAATTTGGGTTATCCCGAACCCAGTTTGGAGTCTATACCAATTGTTAGAGATTTTTCGGACGTATTCGGAGAAGTAAAATCTTTACCTCCACATCGAGAAATAGAATTTAGAATTGACCTTGTACCCAATGCTCGTCCTGTTGTTCACGCAAGTCGTAGGATGGCACTCAGGGAAAAAGTTGAATTAGTTCAACAAACCGATGATCTACTAGCAAAAGGATTAATTCGACCCAGTGTTTCCGAATGGGGTTCAGCCGTTGTGTTCGTCGCTAAATCGGACGGATCTTTGAGATTTTGTGTAGATTACCACGATCTCAATAAAATGAATCTCAAGAATAAGTTTCCTTTACCCAGGATCGATGATTTATTTGATCAATTGCACGACGCTCGTTTCTTTTCAAAGATGGATCTAGCCCAAGGATTCCATCAACTACGAATCACCGAAGATTGTGTACATTTAACTGCTTTCAGGGGTTCCAATATGTTCTACGAATGGTTAGTCATGCCTTTTGGGCTAACCAATGCTCCAGCATACTTTGTAGATTTGATGACCCGTGTATTTCGGGAGGTGCTGAATAAATTTGTTCTTATATTTATCGATGATATCCTAATCTACTCCAAAACCGAATAGGAACATGCTCAACATCTCAGATTTGTGTTAGAAATTTTGAGAAGGAACATCTTATTTGCAAAATTCTCCAAATGCCACTTTTGGGTTAAAGAAGTCAAATTCCTTGGCCGTATTGTTAATGAAGAAGGAATATCGGTTGATCCTAGCAAAATTTCCGCTATTCTTGATTGGAGAAGACCTACTACCCCAAAAGAAGTTCGAAGCTTTTGGGTTTAGCAGGCTATTACCGGAAGTTCGTTCAAGATTTTTCTAAGATAGCTAGTCCATTGACCAAGCTAACAATGAAAGATGTAAAATTTAATTGGACTCCGAAATGTGATGAAGCTTTTCAGGAGTTGAAGAAGAGATTAACTACAGCTCCTGTTCTCGCTATTATAAACGGGAATCAGGGATTATCTATTTATACTGACGCATGTGGTGATGGGGTAGGTGCAGTATTAATGCAGAATGGAAAGGTAGTTGCCTACGCGGGTAGACAATTCGTCTGCACGAGAGAAACTACCCAACACATGATTTGGAACTTTTGGCTGTTCTTTTCGCCTTAAAAATCTGGCGACATTATCTTCTGGGTAAGAATCTTTTCAGCTTTCTTAACAATTTACGAAATTAACTAAAGAAATATACTTAATAAGCTCTCTTTGTTTTAGGTGAAAATTTTGAATTATTCACCGACCATAAATCTTTGAAATATCTCTTTACCCAGAAGATCTGAATCTGCGACAACAACGTTGGTTGGAATTTTTGACGTCTTATGACCTATACGTCGGGAAAAGCCAATGTAGTTGCTGATGCTTTAAGTAGGAGGTATGCTGTTCTTACATATCTTGCTATCGCTCCTACTCTCCTTGAGAAGATTGCCACTAAGCAAACTGAAGACAAGTTTCTTCGAGAAATGCGGAGAAGAATAGGTCGAGGTGAAGATACTAGTTTTAAGATAGATAATAGAGGGGTCATGAGGATGAAAGGAAGAATTTGTGTCCCTGACATTCCAGAGCTGAAACGTGAAGTATTGGACGAATGTCACAAATCCAAACTCAGTATCCATCCAGGAGTTTATAAAATGCATAGAGATATTAAAAGAACTTTTTGGTGGAAGACAATGAAAAGAGACATATCTATTTACGTGAGTCGTTGTGCTACTTGTCAACAAATTAAAAGCGACCAAAAGAAAGTAGCCGATTTACTTCAGCCTTTGGAAGTACCGAAATGGAAATCGGATCAGGTATCGATGGATTTCATCGACGGATTGCCACGAACCAAGAAGGGAAATGAAGCAATTTGGGTTATAGTAGACCGTCTAACCAAAACTGCTCATTTTATTCCAGTGAAATCCACTCGTACTGCAGCAAGCTTGACATGTATATATATATATATATATATAAAAGGAAATTGTTCGTCTCCATGGTATTCCCAACAGTATAGTGAGTGATCGTGACCCGATCTTCACTAGTAGATTTTGGGAGGCATTCCAAGACGCTTTGGGAACAAAATTAAATTTCAGTACTGCTTATCACCCATAATCTGATGGGCAGACTGAGAGAATTAACCGAATTCTAGAAGACCTTTTGCGGGCTTGCATTCTCAATTTTGGTGGTTTTTGGGAGGACCATTTGCATCTGGTTGAATTTTCATATAATAACAGCTATCAGGCCTGTATAGAAATGGCTTCTTTCGAAGCTTTATATGGTCGTCCATGTCGATCACCTGCATGTTGGACCGAATCAGGTGATAGGCTCGTCCTTGGACCAGACATGATTAAAGAAGCCACGGAGAAGGTAGATTTTATTCGAAAGAAATTATTAACTGCCCAAAGCCGTCAAAAGAACTATTATGACCGCCGAAGAAGAGATTTGGAATTTCAGGTTGGGGATTCTGTATTTCTTAAAGTATCTCCGATGCGGGGTGTATTGAGATTCGAGAAAACTGGAAAGTTAGCACCGCGTTATATAGGTCCTTTTCCTCTTCTGCAAAGGATTGGTCCTCTAGCATATCGAGTACAGCTACCCAACCGGTTGTCTGGCGTGCATGATGTGTTCCACATTTCTAATCTTCGGAAGTATGTGCACGATCCAGATGATATTATTGAAGAAGCTGCTCAGCAGGATCTAGAGATCACTCCTAACTTGGCAGTTAAAAGGGAGCCGATAAAAATTGTAGATCGTGATGAGAAGCGATTGAGAAACAAAGTTGTGAAGCTGGTCAAAGTTCAATGGAGTGGAGATCCGAAGGACTGTACTTGGAAAACTGAAGATAATATGAAGAAATCATATCCCAACTGCAGAGTAGACATCTCGGCTTAAACTGTAAGTCATTTCTTTATTTTCCTAAATTCGTATATTTTTTGTTTGCGTTTCTCTCTCTTTCAATTTCGAGGACGAAATTTTCTGAAGGAAGGGATATTGTAACGTCCCGAAATTTGTTAGTTTAAATTCAGTAATTATTTGAACTTTTTGAATTTAAATTGTGAAATTTCAACAGAAATTAAATATTGTTGATATAAATATTACAAAGTTATATGGTGTTAAATAAATAATTGATAGTTAAGTTTAAATAAATAATAATAATAATAATAATAATAATTAAAGAAAACAACACTTATCAACAAGAAATTGTTTACAACAATAAAATAAAATATGAACAAATTTAATGTTTTTGGTTAAAACCTTTAATAGAACTAAAACAAATATTGTAATAAAAGCACATAGTTATTAAATGTTAATAGCTAAAACAACTTTTCTTTTAACAAAGTAAAATAAGAAACAAGTTAACCAAACAAAACAAGACTTAGTCTTACAAAAATAAAGTAAGTTGCTGTAAACAAATATGTAGACAAAAGAAAACAATAACTAAAACAAAACACTTTTATTTTACAAAGTAAAGTGAATATCTATTGTACAAGCTAATAAATGCAATACCATCTCAGGCGAAACAAGAATCATCTCAGCCTATAAACAAAGCATAAGACAACAACAAATATATGTATCCCTGTACAACTCAATTTCATATATCAGCTTGCAAATGAAGTACAAAGCAATAAATGCTATATCCTTTAGCACACAATATAATATCATCAGCCGAGTTACAGTAATGCAAAGCAAAAGAAAAATGTAAATATCACAACTACGGGACATTAAGTACAAGAAAATAATATAAACCAAGCCAAGGTAATTAATGCCAACACCTTCAGCATGTTTTTGTACATAAGGAAGTAACGTCACCCTGTACACTTTCTCTTATATATCAACTTCATACATATCAACCAACTTCATTCCAGTTCGTCCCTGAGCTAAGAAGAATTTTTTTTTGAAATGATATCATCTAAAACTTGAAACAAAGCTTCAATAAAAACAACAAGACAACTCGGATCAGACCATAGAATCAAGTGAAAGATTTCAACTTTCCAGTTTTAAAGTCTGTTTCAAGTAGCCACTCTGTTCTTCTTCCTTAAATAGTGAGTAACTTATTTTCTTAAATGTTTAAAGTATAAAATAGTTGCTTATATATAGATATATCTGTGAATATAGTTTGTGTAATATATGGTTTACCCTGAGGAATATTGAATAACTGTGTCTCTTTTATGGATTACAGAGTTGAACATTTTTCAAACTCAAAATTTATTTTCTTCTAATCATTGTTTAGCTTTAAGTTTTCATTTAAACAAGATGTTTAAACTTAAGTTAAGATTTTAAAAGCTGATTTAAGTCCTCTTTATCAAGTACATCACTGTAATTTTTTGTTTTACAGGTATTCAACTGATATTTGATAAAAATAAATTATTGTAAAATATTAATTCAAGAATATTTATTGAATCTATACTGCAAGGCATGAATTTTAAAACAAAAATTTAGATATTTTGTTTAGTATTCTCAGAGAAATTCTTATATGAACAAAAATTGCATTTTTTCGAATTTCTGACAATCGAGTCAATAATAAATGTTGAGATTTGTTTCGAAGCAAGCTTGATGACCTACGAAAATGGGAAAAATGTTAAAAGAATTTTCTATTGTGTGAATTTGAGGGATGAAATCGAATTAGGGTTTTGCTTCGCGTTTTGAATAGGTCTGGAAACGAGATGTGTACACCACCTCTGACGTGTCGAGTTCGCAGATTCTGTGGGTGATGATGGCTTGGGCTGTGGACGTGGTATGGCCGAAGTCACGAATTTTCTTGTGACCTGAGACGTGGTGGCGAAGCGATTTTGTTCGATGAGTTCGAGCAGAAGTGTCGAGCAAATAGGCTTATTTCGATCTCGAGTTTTTTGGGTCAACCTGAAGTTCGATTTCGAGTATGGTTGTAGTTTGTGACTTTCCGAGGTCGGTGGTGTTCGCCAGAATGTTGGCCAGAGGCTGTGCACGTGCACGGTGGTGTTGGTGTCTGCAGATTTTGTCGTCAGTAAGTTGAACAGTGAGAGCTCGAGTTGAATCTCGAGTAAAAGCACGCTCTGCTTCGGGATGGACTCGCGTACGCGAGTGTATACTGCTATATTGAGTTTAGGCGTTTAACTGGAGAAAAAAAAGAGAAGAAGAAAGAGAGTACGGGGAAGAAAGGGGGGAGCACGGGAAAATCGAGGAAACGCACAGGGTCAAACCCGAGGCACTTGGGGTTTTGCTCGGTATGGTGCTATCTTGAAACCTTTGGAGTTAGTTTAAGTGTAAATGTAAATCAAATAATTTAAAACCCAAATTTGTTTAAAATGGTGAATTAGTATTAATAATTAACTGTTTTGAGTTAAGAACTTGCTTTCAAGTTTAATTAATTTCACAAATATTTAACAATGTTTTAAAAATCTAATTAACACTTTAAATAAATAATTAAATTAAGATAATTTAAGTTAATTAATATTTAAGCTTTTTGTAGTAGAAATAAATTTTGGAATAAGAAGATTTCTAAATGTTATATTAGATGAATAACAAATTATTTTGGAATGCAACCAAGGATGATTAAATTAATAATTATAATTTAGCTAAATAATTAAGGACTTATGTCGTAAGTGAAGATTGGTTAATTAATAATTAAGTATCTGATTAATTTGTAAATTAAGAATTGTGAAATTTGATAATTTAAGTTGATTTATTCAAAATTGATAGTTAATTAAGATAATTTATTAAGGAATAATAAATTAATATAGTCAATTGAAATTTAATTAATTTGTCATTACGAAGAATAAATCATTGGTATTAAATAATAGATAAAATAATAATTAAGTGGGTAATTTAATTAAGTCACATTGAACTTAAATTGAAGATGATTGACTATTATCAGATATTGTGTTCTGGATCGATATTTCTGTTGTGATGTGATGCGAAGTGCTCTGTGTTGAACTCTGATTTGTGATTTTAGTCTATATTGATGTGAACACCCTTTGCCCGTAAAACGACATTTAAACTTTGATGCGACAGGGAGTCGGATTTCAGTTAGTTATCCGAAACCCACATCGAACCCTGAATATAAATCTTTGTGATTGATATATCCTCGTGTTTTAAAAAAAATTGAGCGCTCACTACTCGGTTTAACCGGAAAAGGACCTTGGTGTCACATAACCCATTCCGAATAGTGATACGTCGAACTAGATAGCATTTGAAGACTGGTGGTGAAGACCGGGTGTCTTCGAAAATAATAGGATAACCTATCGATTGTCTCTGCACAGAGTTGCTCCGGTATAGAGATTTCCTAAGTGATGGGAAGTCCGATCGGGATTGTGGATACCCGGATCTGCAAGGGCTTCTTCCCTTACTGGACGAAGTGCCTTCGGTTCTGTTCGAACCCGGAACAGATTTGTATGGTTGTGTGTCTGACACTACACCTTGAGATATAAAGCAGATTTCTTTCAAATACGTATCTGTGGTGGAGGAGAATTTATTCTCTTAGCTTAACAACATTCTCTAAGACATACGAGCTCAGAGGTTATGTAATTGAAGGTTATCAGCGATATACTCCCAATTGGGTAGTGTGACTTGCTAAGTGCTGCTATGTTGATGATCATTTGTTGATCATTTGTGATCAAAGCAAGGCTTTTGTGTAAAGCATAGCTTTGTGGACGAGACCTAATCGGACCTCACTACCCGGAATTGGTCAAAATAGGGAAGATGCGACAAGGTTATGAGGGTCACACCCTTTAGGGTATGCCATTTCCTTCTGGAAAAAGGTGATGTCATGGTACGGAGCCCAGATATTTACCTGTGTGGTAGCTCCAATCTCATTTACTGTGTGGTTGTTGCTTTGTGATAAAGGGCCCTCGGATAAAGGTCCCAAAGGACCGGGGAGTGACATACTCGAGTAGTAGTTACCTAGTTACAGAGGTAACCCGGCCTTTTATTGGCAGAGAGCCGGGTAGGTTCTCGGGACGTCCTGCCAGAGGCGTACCCATGTGGCAGTAGGAAGTTCCTTAGCCCGACCATTTATCGAAAATCCAAAGAAACAATACGAGCCCTGTATGGTTTTAGTTGTATAACCTGCAATGCAGCGTGGCGGTAACCTGCCACAAAACATGATAGCTATAGTAGGTATACAATAATGGTTGTATGCTGGCTAAGATTAATATTCTATCTTCGAAATACTTTCTACACTATGCACTAATAATAATATCAAAGAATTTTTCTCGTATCAAGCATGTTTGACTATCATAAGAAGTAATCTCTTCCAATTCTGCGATTGCATTGTGTGTGTGGCGGGAGGTCTTATGGTAGTCTCATTTTTCAAAAGCATATCGACTTTTCTTTTATAAATCTGTTTTTATTTAAAAACAACTGTTTTGTTTACTCACACTAGTCTCATGACTGACCCGGAGTTTATTGTTTCTTTTCTAAACTCTGCGTATCCATAATTTCTACACGGACAGCCTAGTAGCAGGTTTCCGTATTTTGAAGTTAGCAGCATTTTGGAACTCTTGCTTTGGAGATATCTTAGGAGCTTTTCGGAAGATCTCAGGTGTTTAGCTTTTAGGTGTCCGTTATCACTTCTTTCATTAAAGACTTTTGGATATATGATCATCGATGTATTATTATGATGTTATTTGGAGTTGTGGCATATATATTAAATACTCTAATGTATTATTGGATATTCTGATGTTGTACCTGTGTTGTATGCATGATATTCATTTTTTTGTTCCGCTGTTTTATATTCATCTGATGTTGTTATAAGCTCCGACGATATGAATTTGATGTCAATTGTTGGACATCGAGTTTGGGTCGTCACAAAAAAGTTGAAATCTGGAAATTACAAGATTGGATCAGGGTTGGAAGCGGCTGGTAGATGGTGGCAAGTTGAAGGAAAGAGGGGATCGACTGTATTTTGTTCGTGGGAGGGTGGGTGGTGTGAACGAGGGATGCGGGTTACGACAAATAATCAGATGCTCCCAATTTACCATGTCCCATGCACCCCTCTAAATCCACCTCCTCGTTTTTTAATGAATAAAAAAACACCCCTCCAAATCCACCTCCACATTTTTTTAATGAATAAAAAAATAAAAAATGGATGGTGTAGATTTGTTTGGTTCATAGGGACCATGAAAAATGAGACCAGGTGATTTGAACCCACATGTTACTGTAGTGAAGTATTTGATGGATGTTGTGGCTATGTCATTCGGAAGTCCTACCGACGATGATTTACAGACTTTATTTCCACTACAACTAGTTTATGATGACATAACAATCCCCTAACAAATGTCGTAGGTACGTCGTTGGGAAATTAAGATCGAAAACAACACATTTATCTAGTGGCGACAGTACAGAAAAACTAAACCGTTGTACAAGTTTGTTTGGATCATATTTTTTGATTCCTTGATTCGATTCCTTTTTTTATCCGTTTGAAAGATAGTTTTGTGTAGAACTTTTCTGTTGAACACTAAAATAATTTTTTGATGTTTATTACGTTAAAATGCTAAATGTTTGCCAATGGATGTTGCCATCATGCACAACCAAAATTTTTGCAGTTTTGATCTGATTTGAACATTCTTGTACTTGTTAGAATGACAAGAGGATAAGAAACAATTATTATTTTTGGCCAGTTTCCAAAATTTTGAGTTTTGATAGGTCGAAAAATTGATTGTTCTAATGTTGAGTTTTGATAACCCGTGGTATAATTAACAAGACAATGAAGAAAATGCTACGAAATCAGTATTATGATATTGTATAAATCGCCGTGGAATATTTAGCATACAACGTAGTAAACCCTACACTAGAGTACAAAAACTTCATAGTAAACATATAATAGAGTTTGAAAAATGGTGTGATAATCCGACAGTGAAGGGTACAAAAGAAAAATAGTTGGCGAAAATGATGTAATACCTATAACAAAAGGACACGAAAAAGGCTACACTGCAAATTGTCTTTATCGTTGTAGTGTAATATAATTTTAAGATTAATATTTGACCATGACCTTTATAATCATATATATATATATCATTATATATATTGAATTAATTAACATTTAATTAGTTAATTATTTGATTAATCATGTTATTAAATATTTATAGTTTTTTTAAAAGTTATTAAATTAATTACTTAAAATAAATTAAAAAATATAATTTATAACATTTATAAATGTCTATTTATATTTCAAATTTGACATTTACATTAAAAATATTGCCAAATTTTCAAATCTTGATTTGAAAATTGGCCCAAGGCCCAAATTAAATCTAGATATTACATCTGAGCCGACCTTTTGGCTTACTCCACCCATTTGGCTAGGCCAATAGTGGGGGGATACTACTATTTATTTAACTTCAAGCCTAGATGCTACGATTCTAAACACCCATCACAAAAAAAAGTTTAATAGTTGACCCTAAATGCTAACTAATTAGACCGTATAGATCATTCGAGCTTTGATATCATTGTTGGAACCGATCTGTCTAGCAGTGAGGAAATGAGTAAATTTCAAAAACGAGTAGGTATTTGGACCTTAGTAGGCCTATAAAATCTTTTAATTAACATTTGATTAAATCTATATATGTTGAAATGAAACTATATTTTACTTTTGAATATTTTATACTTATATAATTAATCATCATATCAATTATGTTTCTTTAATGTTTTTTTTGAATATATATATATATATATATATATATATATTCATAAGATAACATAATAACATAAGATATACATTAAAAATATATGGTAAGTGATATACATACATACATACATACATACATACATATATATATATATATATATATATATATATGCGCTCGTGCATGATTTAGTTAGGTATTTTATGTTCTAACATTTAGGCATGTGAAAAGGCTTATTATTAGTTATGGGGTATATATTAAGAGACCATAAATGTGATAACCCGAATTTTTGGACACCTGTTAATCGGTAATTAACAAGATTAAATTATTAGTAATACTGATTTTTAAATTGAACAAATGAATTTTGATAATTAAAATATCCGGATATAAATATTTATTTAATAATTTTATTTTATAATTATTTAAATGTGCCAAATTTTTTTCAAACAAATAATATACGTGCTTTCAAATTTTTATTGTAAATAGAACTTGGATTTGAATTCAAAGAAAATATCTTAAAAACAATTTAGATGTGAAACTCTACATTTTAAATGCTAGTGTATTTATATACTTAGTTATTGATTTAATATGATCTTTAAGTTAAAAATTAAATAAGAATAAATAGAAAGGTTTTAATAAATTTCTACTGAATTTTACATGAATAAATATAATTAAGTAAATATATAAACATAAAAGGGTTCTTTGCATACATATGTAGTATGTGAATATATATGTAAGAATATATATATATATACATATAAACACTTTGGGAAAACATAGTATCAAATGCATACAATAATCAGCCTTATAAAAAAAAGAAGGGAAATCAGCAAAGTAAAGGCCTGAACAAGAGGAGCTATCTCCATTTTACAAACTCAAATAACTCAAACTAAACAAAACAATAAGATTTAAAAGAAGATCAAAGAAAAACAAGCTAGCAACTTTTCAAAACAGGAGTTTGTTCTCTGTTCAAACTTTTTACAAATACAATCTCATACTGATGTGTGAGATAATGGTTGCTTGAATGTGCTTTGTTTGGACAATAGCTAAACTTATTGAATATATACACTTAAGTGCTTGTCTGTGAACTGAGACCTGGTTCTGTTTGATTTATTTTACAGACCAAATCAAGTAAAAAAAAAAAATCTTTATTTCTTGATATAAACAGTTTTGTGTTTAGATCTTTAAAGGAAATTCGTTTGTGTTTACCAGATTAAACCCTTAAAAATATTTCCTAGCGTATATATCAAGTAATTAGCTCTAATAAGATGAAACAGTAGAAATAAATTTTCAATACAAGAAACTGATTTAAAAAAATACAAGTTAAGATCATTTTAATCGAATCGTATTCGAATATGATGATTTTTGATGGAAATCCCATGATTTTTATGTGCGTGGTTGTTGAGGAATCGAGAGATGACTGTATTTGGGTATATCATCAAATTCCGGCAAACGAGTTAATCGGTGACCTTGTGATTATGGCCAAGGGAAGTTTGTAAGCCGAGGGTCGAGAAAAAAATGGTATCTCATTTTTCTGAGCATCGTGGTTGATGGTACAATTTAATTTAGGGTTTAAGCCCGATGGATTTCCTCTTCGTTCTCAAACCCACGGCTTCGTCAAAGGTGTTTCGGGCTTTATCGCGAGTGGGGAAGAGCTTGAGGTGAATCAGACGCAGTTTTTGGTAAGAAGGCGAGACGACCGGTGGTCAGAGAAGGTGGTGCGAGGCGATGACAGATTGGGCTTTTCGGGCGAGGTCTGGGATTTCAGGTTCGTTTTCGATGTGGGGTTTTTCTTGGAGTTTCTAGTGGTCGAGGGAAGCAGGGAGGTTGAGAGTGACTTCGTGGAGTTGCCGGCGGTGATGGCCGACCCTCCGATGCCCGGTGCATGTGCACACGATGCTGGAATGTATCATTTTAGTTGGAGTTGATGATGGAGTGAAGTTGAGAGGAGGGAATCTGAAGACTTTTTTGAATTCAAGTCGTCCTCATGTGATTTTTCGAGAATTTGGTTTTGGTTCGAATTACTTTGACCTGTTATTAAATTAAAGAATTTAGCGAGAATCAATCTCAGGTGTTATTGGATTTTGAGCAAGGTAAAGTGTTAATCTAGCTTTTCTAGGGAAAAAAAATTCATAAAGCAAATGGGTTTTGAATTCAAATTGCTGATTTGAAATAATTATATATAGGGGTGATGATAAATTGATTCATAAGTATATTCTCAAATGTGGTTTAATAATGATTTAATTAAATAGATGTCTTAAGATAGTATGTTGGACTTAAGTTAATTAAGGGTCTAAAGCAATTTTTGTATGTTAAGTATAAATTAATTTTAAAGCATTCAATTTAAAAATGATGTATATGATGGTTGAGTAATTAATTAAGTTAATGATTTATGTTAGATTAATCAGAGACATACGGTAGTTATTCAAGTTTCAAATTTAAAATGAAAAGTCCTTTCTGACCAGTACACATCGACATGGTCTAGGTAGGGTTGTCGACAGGGGTCGGTTAATTTTGCTGACTTATTTTGATTTTGTGAATAATTATGTGTGTATATATATATATATTTATATAGTATACTAACATTTATTCTAAAGATAGGATAAGCTAGATAACAGAGAAGTAAGTCAATTTCATTTCATAATAGAATGATACAATTATTAAACATTAAGAACTACATGAACATTGAAATCAAAACAAACTAAACTAATACAACATGATATGAAAAGATAGAAATAGTTAGAGGATGATGAAGATGAAGATAATCCAAGCTTCTTGCTGACTTTGGAGAAAAACTTGTTCATCTTGGATGACATTTTATCCAATTTCTTACTAATGGACCGTTTAAGAATCCGTTGATTTTCAACAATGGTCTTTTGATTTTGAGCAATGTTTTGTTGGTTGGATTAGGAGAATAGTCAATACTTTCCAAGGATGTTTCACCTTCTTCTTTCTCTTCTATTTCCATTTCGTCCCCTTCTTCTTCTTCTTCTTCCTCTTCCATCTCCTCATGAGCCAAACGCTCTTCCTTTTCGGAAAGAGTCTCATATTGTTGAAAAACAAATGGAATTTTCATAAGAGAAAAGTTTGAAAGATTAAAAACCTTTCTTGAAACAAATTCTTCTCCTTTGAAATCTACTCCAAAATAATTAAAAATATGAGTGAGATAGATTCCATGATACAAAGTGTTTTCACCCATTTCTAGATTTTGGGGACGAAGTTCATCCAAAATAACTTGCGCCCAATTAATATCATAATTTCCAAAAATAGCAAACAGTGTTTTGTAAACTTTTGAAGTAGGATTGTTAAAACTCCCCGATCTTGGGGTCAAAGTATGTTGTAAAAGAAGATTAACAATTCTAGCTTTTGGTCGAAAGTTTCGATTTTTGAATTCAAAATCATCATTTCCTTCGAAAATGTGATGACATGTCTCACAATCATTTTCATCTATATTAAAACTAGAAAGATCCATTCCCGTGCTCTTGCAATTGAGAAGGTACCCAAAAGATTACAATTTAAAATGATTCTAGTGCCTTTGACACTACTTCAAATTTCATCATCATTTCCATTATAAAATCCACGATTGAGATTTGCTTAGAAAATTTTAACAAGATTTGGATAAAAACAAAATCATTTTGTGAAGCATCAACAAGACTAAAAACATGATTGTTTGCAAAAAGAGAATTAATTTCATAAGAAGAAAAATCTTGAAATAAAGCAAACTTTCTCGGATGGACTTTTACATAGTTAGCATAGTTGATGTATGCTTTTATAGCCTCCAGTCATTGAAAAGTTGCTCTTTTATCTTTCTGGAAATTCTCATTGTGAAAGGGTTGCTTGAAGAAGCCATTAGAGTAGAGAGTAGAGAGCTTGAATTTTTGAGATAAGAGTTTGAATTTGAGAATGAAAGTGAAAAGTTATGATAAGAGATAGTAAATAAATAGATTCTCAAAGGACATGTTCTCTGGTCAAAAGGTGACTTTTCAGAGAATTGAATGAAGTGGAAAGATGGAGGAAAATTCAACCATTTCAATTCAAATTTGAATTTCAAATTTCTGTACCCCTGTCGACAACATGGTAGGGACCTTGTTGACCGGTGTCACTGAATTTCCATGATTCATTTTTCTTAAGTATTCTAATATATATTTGAATATATACATACATACATATAATTTGTAATGTATATATATATCTGGAATATTACTAGAATTAATTAAAGGATAATTAATCAATGTAAGTGATTACCGGATAGTTAATTTGGGTAAGTAATCAAGATGGTAATTAAGGGTTAATTAATGTGATGGGTTTGAGGATAATTAATTTGTGTAATTAATTAAAGAGAAATTACTTAATGTAAATAAAAAAATGATTAATCAGGGATGATTAATCAATATGAATAAATAAGGGACGATCAATTAATGTAGTATAATTAATTAATGTTAAATAAGCAAGATTTATAAACTAATTAATTTAATTCATTGTAGTTAATTAAATTAATTAGGAATGGTATATTTATCTTGCTTATGAATGATTGAATGATATTTGAATACCTTGGATTATTTGTTGTTCATGGTATGTGATTGTGATACTATGTGACATGAAATGTTTGTGATATGCTTGAGTTGAACAGTGATAATGTGGTCATCTATCGAGATGTATTACAGTGTAAAGTGACATCCTATTTAAAAGGTTTGAATTGTATTTCATTTGAATAACTTGGGTTAAGATAACGTTGGATTCGAAGAGGCCGGGGTCGGGTATTAGCAAATACTTGGAACCACTTTGATTCTATATAGATTGATTTGTGAAATCAATAAGCTGGAATGGAATGATTTAAGTAAATTGGACCATTTAATCTAAGTTTGGTACTTAGTTATTGATGTGTGAAATTAGTGATGTCTATAACAAATCGTGAGTTTGTAAATTAATACGAGTTACCCGGGTTTTATGCAAGTTTTATGTTGTTGTATTCCATGTTAGATGGGTTTACTCACGCTGGTTTCCAGCCTGACCCGGGTATTATTTGATGTAATGCTCGAGTCAGACCGAGTATTATAGATTTTCAGGTAAGGACGTTCTGGAGCTCAGGAGGCAAGCTGGATGGCAGGAACGTATGGAGTGCTTCCGTTGTGATATATTTCTGTTTATCTGAGACATGTTGATTTGTATATGTCCAGTGTTGTATATGTGTGTAACTCTGATATATTAAAAAGTGACGGATACAGTATTCTTTTGTAAACTGTTATTAATTGATATTATATTTTATCCGCTGCGAATGCGAGAATCTGTGTTTAGTTCTGTTTCTTCTTCTATATCTTTTCTTCTTTTCCCTAACTATATGGAATTTTCGAGATCCAAAATCCGAGTCGTCACATTTGGTATCAGAGCGAAGGTTAAGGATAACCTTGGCTTTGGTGGGATTACTCATTAAGGATAGGGTCAATGGTACCCTAGAATGAGTTGAGTGTACATATATACGAGAGCGTACTTGTCATTTTTATATAATGGTTTTAAAAGTCAAGGATTTTTATATAAGCAATGATTCTTCTAACCACTGTATATTAAGGTAATTGTTTGTTATATTGTTTTAAATAAAATAATGAGAATTAAGTGGTAATAGAAACACAACCAAATTGAAATTAAATAAAGAAAAGTTTGAAGTGGATTCAAACTGAAATAAAAATCTTGAATTGGGGGAAAAGTTTCAGAATAAGATAATAATGAATTGGTTTCCAGATATGATAATCTTGGTTATTATCATAAATGATTGTTGTGTTTAATAATAAGATGTGCATTAATGAGTAAGCAAAATGAAATGTTTTAGATAATTATGGCTTATAAATTGGAATTGAAGATGATCTAGATTGTGAAGTTTTAAATCTAAGCCAGAAAATTTGGAATTTGTTTCAAGGTGCCAAAAGAAATAATAAATAAGTATTATTTGAATAAAAGAGACTTGTTGCAAACAAGGGTGGTTTGAAAATTTGTTTTGAATTAAAAACCAAAAGTGGTTTAAAATTTAAGGATAACTTAGTGTTAAAGAAAATAATATGTATGAGGAAATATATAATATCAAAAATGGTTTGAAATAAACTCTAAATGTTGAGTTTTAAATTTGAAATGAGATGTGATATCCAAGGTGATAAGTTTTTAAACGTATAAGATTATTAATGTGAAGTTTAAAATTTGAAATGGGAATTCAAATTGGGTAGGGTTGACTGGATTAAGTAAATAGAATTTAACTTGGGAGAAGTTAAATAAGTTAACAAACAACCTGTATTGGAAATTTTAAGAATAAATTAGGATTTAGTTTGGAAAGTTAAATGGTTTAAAGATATAAGTTGATTTGATTTAAAGGATTAAATCAACATTTAAAATTTTGACTAGAATTTATATAATTCGGGATGATTTGAATTTGAAATTTGAATTGAATTAGTTCAAATTGAATTTGATTTGAATTAGTTGGAATTGTGATTGAAAATGGATAAGTTTAAAAATTCAAAGGGAAAATTTGAATTGGATTAATTTGAAATGAAATTGAAGTTGAGTGAGTTCAAATTCAACTTGAATTGGGGATAAATCAATTTCAATGGAAAATTGAAGTTATTTAAATTGGAATTGAGTCAATTTAAATGGAATTGGAAATTTAAATTGAATTGATGGGAATGGAGGTTGGGAATTGAACAGTTTGACTCTGGACTATTTTCAAAATGAATTGTTTTAATATAAATCTATTTTTCCAAACTATATACTATACAACTTTTCTTTTAAAACCAAAAACTATCTTATACTTGTTTTACAAATATTTTTGGAATAATTTAACTATTTTGCAACCGTTTTATAAACTAATTACTATTTCTCAACTATTTTACAGATTAATTACTATTTTATAACTATTTTGCAATTATTTAACTATTTTCCAACTACTTTACAATTTCTTAACTATTTTACAGCTATTTTACAAACTAATAAGTATTTTATCTACTATTTATCTATTTTAAAAATTTCAAGCTATTTTCTAAATATAAGCTGAACAGAGTGCAAACTGTTTATTATTAAACATCCATTTGAGATAAGAATTGAGGGGAAAATCCAAATAAGGATTTAATCAATTGTAAATAAGTGGATAGAGAACAATGTGAATGTGAATAGAAAAGGAGATTGATTTGGCTAATAATCAATAAAGGTAAATACGTAGGATGTACGTATATTATTCTATCTGCATAGTGATTTGATCCAGATTCGAGCACATAATTTCGAGATAGTTATATCGATATGAGTTGGGATTTTTCACTCAATATTCGACGGCGAACCAGGATATGAGTTGTTGATTGGTTCTGGGTATTCTCTATTATAGTTATGGCTATGCAAGGAGAATGATGGTTTCTAATCAAGAAACCAGATCTGAGTCCGCACTAGGAAGTCGGGTGGACGATACTAGTTCGGAAAAGAAATTATGTGATCGAGTGAGCGATCAGATTGATATACGGATGATATGTGTACATCGTACAGATTGGAATGAAATTAATATTGAAAGTTTATAAGGACTGTAAAATGGTTTTTGAAGTGAAAAATATATTTTGCGAAAATCTATGATGAAATAAAGTAGAAATTGGATATTTCTATAATATAAATTTACTTTATGGAAGTAAGTGATGTGATAAGTGGTTTTGTAAAGAGTAATCAAATTTGAATATTTTATTTGGCATAAACAAAGTTATGTATCTTTGTTATATATGTGATAAACCCCCTTGTTAAATCTATAGCCAGAAGAAAATGGTTTTTGGAAAATATTTGAAGTGTAAAAAGGGTTTTATATAAATTTGAAATGATTCAAAGATTTTTCAAGGATATATATATATATATATATATATATATATATGTATCTATATATATAAAGGATCTTATAAGAATGATTTTGGAAAGGGTTTTGGGAACCTTTGGATTTGGAAAGGCTTTTGATTTTTGGGTAAAATCAATATTGGAACTTGGAAAGCCTAATTTAAGAATTATCTATTTTGGAATAATCGATTTTGAGAAAGGAGATTTATATGAGATTCATACTAGGTGTATGATATGGAAGATGCTATATGTGCATAGTATAAAGTGTTTTGAAAATGACTCCGGAGAAAAAGGCGCTCCCTTGAAATGAACTTCTCAGGAGTACCATAGGTTGGTACTGCCTTGAGCCTCAAAGGGGGAGGCTCTAAAGTTTATCCTGTGAGGAGTCCGGACAAAAACTAGTTCATGAGGATTTTGTGTAATTTGAGCGGAAATCGAGGGCGCAGAGGCCTATATAGGCATTTGAATTATGATGTAACGACAGTGTAACTCGATGTCACTGACAGTGTAACTCGATGTCACTGCGATCTACTACAGACCATAGCAAAGGTTATGTGTGCCGCTGAGAGCCAACAGTCTGCGTTTGATTTTATATCGGTAGACTGCGACCTATGGTAAGTGTAACGACCCGTAAATTTTGTTGAATATGCGCTTATATGTTTTTGTTTGATGATAATAAACAAATATATTCATTTAAATGTATTTGGTAATGTACTATTTTGTTTTTCATAGATTAAATAAATATTTGTTGAATAAAATTAAATTACACTGAATTCGAATTTGAATTCAAACAGAATAAGTTAAACAGATTTTGAATTCAAACAGAAATTTTATTCAAACAAATATTTATTACAATTCTGAATAGTACAATTTCAATCTCTCACTATAACTATACAACTTTGATTACAATCACATCACATTTCACATTTACAGTTAACCTCACTACATATCACTCACACTCGTATTTTTATCTTCAACTGCATTTCAGTTTGAATCCAGCATCTGAGAAATCTGCAAAAATATTCACTAACGCAGTAAAATTGAAAAAGAAATATTTTTGCAATATAAAATGAAATACGATTTTTGAAAATATGATCTGCCTCAGTTATTTGGGTTGTTCGTCATCATTCACACTTGATTTCATCACAAAGTAGTGCACATAGATATTACAGGGACAGGTAGCCATAAGTGGCTGCAATACACACGTGTACATTCATACACGTGTGCACTGCCTCGCCAACACGTGTGCGCAGCCAACAAGAGCAAGTGTACAACAGTGTCAAGTTGCAAACAGTTCAAAGCTTCGACAAATCACAACAGACCAAGTCCAAATGACTCAGTGAAGTCAAAGTATGCAACTACGTGACATAAATGCAACTACAACGATGCAAGCGAAGAACCAAAGCCAGTGGCATGCTTCAAACTGCATCAATGCAAAATGGAATGAATGCAACATGGACTGCGCAAAATCAAGACAGCATCAAACAGCAACAGTGAAGACTGCATAAGTGACCATGCAAACTGACTCGAACCAATACAGTGACAATATGCAGCATACCAGAGGTCTCAACAAGAAAATCAAGTAAAAGGCAACATGTACACCATGATATAATGTGCACCAGTAATGCAAACTATAGATACAAAGAACAAAGAACATGCATGAAGAACCAGAATACAAGTACAGGAGGCAGCTCAATATAAACATGCTCAGGTCAGAGACAACACAGTGAAAGTTCACAAGTGCAGACACATAGAGCAGTCATAATGAAACTGCAGTGCAACTACAATGAACACCACTGACCAGTGAATACAAGAACAAGTTGAGATGCACAATGCCACCAAGTAAACAAACTCAAGATTACAGGGCAGTGGACAGTACAAGCCTGCAGAATGCAAATGGACTCGACCAAGTATACAAGTGCTACAAGCAGCAATGTGCAACTGCAGTGAAGCTACTGAAGGCAACATGAAGAAATGTACATGCACCAGTGATGAAAGCTACAAGATACACAAGTTTAGTTCATATACCAGTGATACAAATGCAACACAGTGGGAACAACAATGAATACTGCAACATGACCAAATGTCAAAACTGCATCAATCACAAATGCAATGCAAGTGGAGTAATGGGTGAACAGAACACCATGATATTCAGCTCAATGAATACTGTAACAACAAACTCAACCAAGACAAGACTGCATGAACATGAATGCATCAATAAACCAACTGCAAAACCTCAAGTGACATGGTGAAGCAGTATTAAACCAAAGTTACTAGCATACAAAATCATCAATACAATGCAGACACAAGTCAGTTGCAACATGAAACAAGACATGAAGACAGTTCGAAGAAGACTACAATATCAAGTACATGAAGACCAACGTCACAGTAAATATGCAGGTGAACAGAAGATAGTGAGCATATACTTTTGTATAAAATGCAAAGTTCAGATCTACAGAATGGGGATGAACTCGACCGAGTACAGTATGCAGCAGAGATGATCGAAGTAAAATACAAGCCGAAGTCAGAATTCAATGAATATAAAATTCGTATCATTATTTTTTGAAATGGTCAGAGATGTTAAAAAGAGGAAAGTTTCTGTTTTTTTTATACTAGAAGAATCGAACGCAACACAATCAAAGCCGTGTCGAAATCAAAGATGAAAACGTCAGAGCCTTAGCAATAAAGTAATTCACAAATCAGAAATCAAGTGTGAGACAAATTGAAACAGTCAATGCCAAGTCGAACCAAGCAAATTGATCACGAAATCAAATCAATACCGTGTGAATCAAGCTACCAAAAATACGAAATTGACAAAGTCAGATCAATCCCAAGCATCAATACAAGATCGAACGACTATTGACTAATTCAAATATATTCAAACGAACGTAATTCAAGGAATACGAACGCATATAAAAGCCCCAAATCATCATCGGCATAAGAGAGAGTTCAAGTACGAAAATCGAAGAGGAACAGAGCCAAAAATCTTACCTGAAGCAAAATCGAACTCACCAAAGCGAAGCCAAGCCAAGCCGATAATCATCTCAACCCTAATTCGCAATCGAATCCCCAAATCCATAAACCCTAAATCACAGTACCACGACAAAGCGAAGCCGCGAATTCAAGAGCAACGAAGATTGAGCAATAGCCAAGATTAAAGAGCATCGAAACAAAGCCGCCACTCATAATATCTCAGATCGAAGGAACGAAGAAAGAAACGACCACCATTATCAAGAGAAAAAGGAACGGGCCGAAGTTTAACAAAAGGGGAATTAAAAAATATACTATTTATCTTTTTGGGCCGGCCTTATTATTAAAAGGAGGGGTTTTAGCTTTTAATTTTATAATAGGGGTTTTAGTTTTTAATTTTATATTAGGGGTTTTTAGTTTGAGCAAAAATCGCGTGTCCAAAGTTCATATTATAATTTTTGCTCCTAGTTGTATTTTTGAAGTTGTTTTTTCTTTTCAAGTCAAAGGAGTAGTAAATCACCACCTAGGTTTAGGTAGTGTCAGATTGTCTATTTTGAATTAGTTCAGTGAGCAGGGTGTGCGAGTTTGCAAAGCTCTATAGGCGGGAGCAGTGTTTGCGAGTAAGCGAAACTCTATAGGCGGGAGCAGGGTGTGCGAGTCTAGTAGAGTGTTTGTGAGCGGGAGCAAAAGGGTCTGCGAGTCTAGTAGAGTGTTTGTAAGCGTGATACTGTTTAATTCTAATAGAAATCTGTGAATGCAGCAGTAGGCAGGGGTTGCCGAAGCTGGGTAAATTTTGTGTGTGATTTACTTTTCAGCATATTTATTTCTGCTATTATATTTCTGTGTTTAATTCGAGAAAATTTGCAATAACCCTATTACCCCCCCTCTAGGGTTAATCTAGATCCTAAAAGTGGTATCAGAGCCCGGTATATTTTTTATTTAACTCTAGAGTCATGAGTCTACAAAATAATGCTTTTTCTGAGGGGCAATCTATTGCTAGGCCACCCATGTTTAACGGGAACGATTATGCTTATTGGAAATTTAGGATGAGTATTTATCTTAGTTCCGTTGATTATGATGTTTGGGATATTATTGAAACTGGCTATAAACCTCCCACTATAATCGTTGGTGGTACTGAGATTCCTAAACCTAAGGATAGGTGGGATGCTAACGATAAGAAATTGAAAATGACAAATGCTAAAGCCATGAATGCTTTGATATGTGCTCTTGATAAAAATGAATTTAATAGAATTTCTCATTGTACAACAGCACAGGAAATATGGCATACTTTGGAGGTGACACACGAAGGAACTTCTCAAGTCAAGGAGTTTCGGCTAGCCCTATTCAGCAATGAATACGAAAACTTTGTGATGGACAAAGGCGAGAGCATAAAGGATATGTTTGGACGCTTTTCAACCTTGGTATACAATGCTAGAGCGCTTGGGAAGGTATTCACTGAGGTAGAGCTTGTGCAGAAGATACTACGAGTTTTACCAATGAACTTTGAGGCAAAAGTCACAGCAATCCAAGAATCGAAAGATCTGAGCAAACTAAGCATGGAGGAGTTGATTGGCAACTTGATGACATATGAGCTTGAGTTAAAAGCAAAGGAAGAACGCAACAACTCCGAACCAAAGAAGAAGACGATTGCCTTAAAGAGCAAAGAAGAAAGCGATGAAGAAGATCCAATTGAAGAGCTTGCAATGGCTGTCAATAATCTTAGAAGATGGTCTAGATTCAAGCCACGCAAGAAGAAAACAAAAGGCAATAGGTCAAAAGATTCCGAAAATTCCGATAATGAACTGACGTGTTATAACTGCAACAAGCCTGGCCACATCAAACCAAAATGCCCACTTCTCAAAAACAACAAAGAAAAGAAAAAGGCGAAGAAGGTATTTGCAGCAACTTGGGATGATGAAGAAGGAGAAGAAGCTTCGGATAGCAGCTCAGAGGAAGCTAACTTGTGTTGCATGGCAAAATCAGAATCAGAAGCAACCTCCGACGAATCTAGTGAGGCAGGTGAGTTTTCTTATAAAGAACTTGTTTTTATGTGTTCTGATCTTACTAAGGTAGTGGATACTCTTGAATCTAAAATTGAAAAACTGAAATCTGATAGGAGAGAATTTGCTCGTGAAAAATTTAGGTTAAAAACTGAACTTGAAAATATTCAAAACCTAGAATGTAAAAAATGTAAGATTTTAGATTCAGAATTATCAAAACTGAGGAATAACTTTGAAAGTCTTGAAAATGAAAACTTGAATCTTAAGGAAACCATCGACACTAGGAGAAAGGATTTTATTAATCGATGCACCTCACTTGTCACTGAAAACTCAACATTAAAAACTAAAGTCCAAAATCTTGAGAAATCTTTGAATAACTTTTCAAGAGGCGAAAAATCTTTCAACATGCTATTGGGAAATCAAATTTTTGCTAACAATAGAAAAGGACTAGGCTTTGGGAAATCACAAAATGATGATAATGCAAAAAGTAAAAGTGTTTTTGCTCGATCTGAAATAATTGGAAATCATGTTGAAAATCATAGTCATAAGAACACAAAATTTAATCAAGTCAATTTGATGAGCACGTTTTGTAGAGAATTTGGACATAATCGAAATAATTGTTGGTATAGACCCAAACACGTGAAAACTATACCAATTTGGGTTCCAAAAGGCACAAATATAAAATCTTTGAAAGTCAAACAAATTTGGATGCCAAAAGGAACATATATAAATAGTTTTGGGTCTCCAAAAACATATTTTTCATATTCTGCCACTAACAACAATGGACCTATAAAAACAAATAGGTCACATAAATCTTTTATCGTGTAGGTGTGGTGGCAGGCTCAGGAACAACAACAGTGTTCTCTGGATTTCGGCTGTTCCAGAAACACAACGGGCGACAAAGCAAAGTTCCTTAGCCTAGTTCAAAGGTGACAGAATCACAATGGACAATGACGAAAAATTATCGTAAAGGTAAAACAGGCATTTATTTTTGAACGATATATCAAATGTGATAATCTGCACCATAATCTGAATTAAATCAGCCAATATTGAGATAAACAAAAGATGATGATTTTGATGTTATGATTCTCTTTCAAAATATTGACCAACCATCTTTAAATAGAATTACTTGGAGTAATTATGATGGTTGACCGATTCGAACTTAATTGATATTTTTTTTAACTTGTTCTTATTTATGACATTGATTTGTGCTTAAATGATGACCAATCAGATTTTCAATTTTGAACTAATTTTGTTCGGTCAAATGATGGTTACTCATGCTACACGTAGATATATTAGTTCTGATATTTTGATCACTGCTTGTAAATTTGCACGATTTCAAATTCATGAGAAAAAGGATTTTAAGAAATTGTTGAAACTTCAAGAAATTGTTTTTGAAATAATTATGATGTTGATTGACTGTTGATTACTCATGAATATAATTGTTTATTCTATGGTTTCTGAAATTAACATCATGATATTTGTTTGAGTGTTAACACGGCTTAAATTCAAATTCAAAAGAATGATGTTATGTTTGAAATTTTTGGTGCACACTTCATGGTTCAACGAGTGAATATTGAGTGAAATTTAAATCCAGATGCAGATTACACTGGTAATATAGTTGAGAGAAAAATTACTAGTGGAACGTGATTTTTTTTTTAAACATTCATTTGCTGCATCGTTTTTTTAAAGAAAATATCTGCATATTTTTTCATTTGAAATAATTTTCAATTAGCAGAAAATTTTCTTATAAAACCCCCTCGAGAAAATCATGTTTGACCATATTTACAAATTGATTTTATAATGTTTAATTTGATTTTAAATGACAAATTTTTGACTAATCTGACTCCCTTTGATTATCGAAAAGATGAATAGTGATTGAAAAAGAGACGAGTGTTGATATTTATCATATATTATAACTCGAGAAAGTATAATTAGAAAATTTCTTTAGAATTTCATAACAAGAGTTATAAAAACTTTTTGTTGGGTAATAATTCCATGACCATTTCTATTTCTATCATCTTTCTATCGACCATCACTCTTCAAGATCATATTTAGTATGTAAATTTGTGGTAGTTTACAAAGGAAATCATTTGTTCTTCAATATCTTTAAATTTGTGAAGGAAATTATTTGTGCTTCAATTTATTATATTCAGCAATTAAAAATAAATATCCAAAGTATTCACTCTCATTTAAAAGTCCTCACGGTTATGCATGGGTGAATTACTTGGATTTTTGATTATGTGCTTCCATGCTCATTTAAAAGTCCTCACGGTTATGCATGTATGGAACGCATATCAAATTTAATTGATAGACAAGTTGATTCTAATCCCATTTAAAAGTCCTCATGGTCATGCGTGGTTAGAAGATACTTGATTTCATTTTTTTTAAAATAAAAATTGTGAATACTACTAATCTCATTTAAAAGTCCTAACGGTTATGCATGGTTAGTAGATATTCAAATTTCCTGAAATAAATATACCACAAATAGACAGAATTGTATGATTTTTGATGATTTTATCCCCATCACTTCTGAAAGTGGAATATGCGCTTGACAAGGGTAATTATGATTTTTGTTTGAGTTTTATTGAAATTTAATATTTATATTTAATTGAGTTAAATGTTTGATTCATGTCTATCACTTCATCCCTATTTTTATAACACTGTTATTCTTTTGCTGATAACAAAAGGGGGAGAGAAAAGTTAAGATTTTGTCAAATAGAATCAAGCAAAGGTCAAATAATTTTCACTTTGCATATAGGCTCATTTATATATTTCTATTTGTATGCATATATGTAGGGGGAGTATTATGTAGAGAGGAGCACTTAAATAGGGGGAGCAATTAAAGTATATAATTGGTCAAATACATTTAACATGGTCAAAATCTTAAATATATGTTTGTTATCATCAAAAGGGGGAGATTGTTGAATATGCGCTTATATGTTTTTGTTTGATGATAATAAACATATATATTCATTTAAATGTATTTGGTAATGTACTATTTTGTTTTTCATAGATTAAATAAATATTTGTTGAATAAAATTAAATTACACTGAATTCGAATTTGAATTCAAACAGAACAAGTTAAACAGATTTTGAATTCAAACAGAAATTTTATTCAAACAAATATTAATTACAATTCTGAATAGTACAATTTCAATCTCTCACTATAACTATACAACTTTGATTACAATCACATCACATTTCACATTTACAGTTAACCTCACTACATATCACTCACACTCGTATTTTTATCTTCAACTGCATTTCAGTTTGAATCCAGCATCTGAGAAATCTGCAAAAATATTCACTAACGCAGTAAAATTGAAAAAGAAATATTTTTGCAATATAAAATGAAATACGATTTTTGAAAATATGATCTGCCTCAGTTATTTGGGTTGTTCGTCATCATTCACACTTGATTTCATCACAAAGTAGTGCACATAGATATTACAGGGACAGGTAGCCATAAGTGGCTGCAATACACACGTGTACATTCATACACGTGTGCACTGCCTCGCCAACACGTGTGCGCAGCCAACAAGAGCAAGTGTACAACAGTGTCAAGTTGCAAACAGTTCAAAGCTTCGACAAATCAAAACAGACCAAGTCCAAATGACTCAGTGAAGTCAAAGTATGCAACTACGTGACATAAATGCAACTACAACGATGCAAGCGAAGAACCAAAGCCAGTGGCATGCTTCAAACTGCATCAATGCAAAATGGAATGAATGCAACATGGACTGCGCAAAATCAAGACAGCATCAAACAGCAACAGTGAAGACTGCATAAGTGACCATGCAAACTGACTCGAACCAATACAGTGACAATATGCAGCATACCAGAGGTCTCAACAAGAAAATCAAGTAAAAGGCAACATGTACACCATGATATAATGTGCACCAGTAATGCAAACTATAGATACAAAGAACAAAGAACATGCATGAAGAACCAGAATACAAGTACAGGAGGCAGCTCAATATAAACATGCTCAGGTCAGAGACAACACAGTGAAAGTTCACAAGTGCAGACACATAGAGCAGTCATAATGAAACTGCAGTGCAACTACAATGAACACCACTGACCAGTGAATACAAGAACAAGTTGAGATGCACAATGCCACCAAGTAAACAAACTCAAGATTACAGGGCAGTGGACAGTACAAGCCTGCAGAATGCAAATGGACTCGACCAAGTATACAAGTGCTACAAGCAGCAATGTGCAACTGCAGTGAAGCTACTGAAGGCAACATGAAGAAATGTACATGCACCAGTGATGAAAGCTACAAGATACACAAGTTTAGTTCATATACCAGTGATACAAATGCAACACAGTGGGAACAACAATGAATACTGCAACATGACCAAATGTCAAAACTGCATCAATCACAAATGCAATGCAAGTGGAGTAATGGGTGAACAGAACACCATGATATTCAGCTCAATGAATACTGTAACAACAAACTCAACCAAGACAAGACTACATGAACATGAATGCATCAATAAACCAACTGCAAAACCTCAAGTGACATGGTGAAGCAGTATTAAACCAAAGTTACTAGCATACAAAATCATCAATACAATGCAGACACAAGTCAGTTGCAACATGAAACAAGACATGAAGACAGTTCGAAGAAGACTACAATATCAAGTACATGAAGACCAACGTCACAGTAAATATGCAGGTAAACAGAAGATAGTGAGCATATACTTTTGTATAAAATGCAAAGTTCAGATCTACAGAATGGGGATGAACTCGACCGAGTACAGTATGCAGCAGAGATGATCGAAGTAAAATACAAGCCGAAGTCAGAATTCAATGAATATAAAATTCGTATCATTATTTTTTGAAATGGTCAGAGATGTTAAAAAGAGGAAAGTTTCTGTTTTTTTTATACTAGAAGAATCGAACGCAACACAATCAAAGCCGTGTCGAAATCAAAGATGAAAAAGTCAGAGCCTTAGCAATAAAGTAATTCACAAATCAGAAATCAAGTGTGAGATAAATTGAAACAGTCAATGCCAAGTCGAACCAAGCAAATTGATCACGAAATCAAATCAATACCGTGTGAATCAAGCTACCAAAAATACGAAATTGACAAAGTCAGATCAATCCCAAGCATCAATACAAGATCGAACGACTATTGACTAATTCAAATATATTCAAACGAACGTAATTCAAGGAATACGAACGGATATAAAAGCCCCAAATCATCATCGGCATAAGAGAGAGTTCAAGTACGAAAATCGAAGAGGAACAGAGCCAAAAATCTTACCTGAAGCAAAATCGAACTCACCAAAGCGAAGCCAAGCCAAGCCGATAATCATCTCAACCCTAATTCGCAATCGAATCCCCAAATCCATAAACCCTAAATCACAGTACCACGACAAAGCGAAGCCGCGAATTCAAGAGCAACGAAGATTGAGCAATAGCCAAGATTAAAGAGCATCGAAACAAAGCCGCCACTCATAATATCTCAGATCGAAGGAACGAAGAAAGGAACGACCACCATTATCAAGAGAAAAAGGAACGGGCCGAAGTTTAACAAAAGGGGAATTAAAAAATATACTATTTATCTTTTTGGGCCGGCCTTATTATTAAAAGGAGGGGTTTTAGTTTTTAATTTTATAATATGGGTTTTAGTTTTTAATTTTATATTAGGGGTTTTTAGTTTGAGCAAAAATTACGTGTCCAAAGTTCATATTATAATTTTTGCTCCTAGTTGTATTTTTGAATTTGTTTTTTCTTTTCAAGTCAAAGGAGTAGTAAATCACCACCTAGGTTTAGGTAGTGTCAGATTGTCTATTTTGAATTAGTTCAGTGAGCAGGGTGTGCGAGTTTGCAAAGCTCTATAGGCGGGAGTAGTGTTTGTGAGTAAGCGAAACTCTATAGGCGGGAGCAGGGTGTGCGAGTCTAGTAGAGTGTTTGTGAGCGGGAGCAAAAGGGTCTGCGAGTCTAGTAGAGTGTTTGTAAGCGTGATACTGTTTAATTCTAATAGAAATCTGTGAATGCAGCAGTAGGCAGGGGTTGCCGAAGCTGGGTAAATTTTGTGTGTGATTTACTTTTCAGCATATTTATTTCTGCTATTATATTTCTGTGTTTAATTCGAGAAAATTTGCAATAACCCTATTCACCCCCCCTCTAGGGTTAATCTAGATCCTACAAGTGGTATCAGAGCCCGGTATATTTTTTATTTAACTCTAGAGTCATGAGTCTACAAAATAATGCTTTTTCTGAGGGGCAATCTATTGCTAGGCCACCCATGTTTAACGGGAACGATTATGCTTATTGGAAAGTTAGGATGAGTATTTATCTTAGTTCCGTTGATTATGATGTTTGGGATATTATTGAAACTGGCTATAAACCTCCCACTATAATCGTTGGTGGTACTGAGATTCCTAAACCTAAGGATAAGTGGGATGCTAACGATAAGAAATTGAAAATGACAAATGCTAAAGCCATGCATGCTTTGATATGTGCTCTTGATAAAAATGAATTTAATAGAATTTCTCATTGTACAACAGCACAGGAAATGTGGCATACTTTGGAGGTGACACACGAAGGAACTTCTCAAGTCAAGGAGTCTCGGCTAGCCCTATTCAGCAATGAATACGAAAACTTTGTGATGGACAAAGACGAGATCATAAAGGATATGTTTGGACGCTTTTCAACCTTGGTATACAATGCTAGAGCGCTTGGGAAGGTATTCACTGAGGTAGAGCTTGTGCGGAAGATACTACGAGTTTTACCAATGAACTTTGAGGCAAAAGTCACAGCAATCCAAGAATCGAAAGATCTGAGCAAACTAAGCATGGAGGAGTTGATTGGCAACTTGATGACATATGAGCTTGAGTTAAAAGCAAAGGAAGAACGCAACAACTCCGAACCAAAGAAGAAGACGATTGCCTTAAAGAGCAAAGAAGAAAGCAATGAAGAAGATCCAATTGAAGAGCTTGCAATGGCTGTCAATAATCTTAGAAGATGGTCTAGATTCAAGCCACGCAAGAAGAAAACAAAAGGCAATAGGTCAAAAGATTCCGAAAATTCCGATAATGAACTGATGTGTTATAACTGCAACAAGCCTGGCCACATCAAACCAAAATGCCCACTTCTCAAAAACAACAAAGAAAAGAAAAAGGCGAAGAAGGTATTTGCAGCAACTTGGGATGATGAAGAAGGAGAAGAAGCTTCGGATAGCAGCTCAGAGGAAGCTAACTTGTGTTGCATGGCAAAATCAGAATCAGAAGCAACCTCCGACGAATCTAGTGAGGCAGGTGAGTTTTCTTATAAAGAACTTGTTTTTATGTGTTCTGATCTTACTAAGGTAGTGGATACTCTTGAATCTAAAATTGAAAAACTGAAATCTGATAGGAGAGAATTTGCTCGTGAAAATTTTAGGTTAAAAACTGAACTTGAAAATATTCAAAACCTAGAATGTAAAAAATGTAAGATTTTAGATTCAGAATTATCAAAACTGAGGAATAACTTTGAAAGTCTTGAAAATGAAAACTTGAATCTTAAGGAAACCATCGACACTAGGAGAAAGGATTTTATTAATCGATGCACCTCACTTGTCACTGAAAACTCAACATTAAAAACTAAAGTCCAAAATCTTGAGAAATCTTTGAATAACTTTTCAAGAGGCGAAAAATCTTTCAACATGCTATTGGGAAATCAAATTTTTGCTAACAATAGAAAAGGACTAGGCTTTGGGAAATCACAAAATGATGATAATGCAAAAAGTAAAAGTGTTTTTGCTCGATCTGAAATAATTGGAAATCATGTTGAAAATCATAGTCATAAGAACACAAAATTTAATCAAGTCAATTTGATGAGCACGTTTTGTAGAGAATTTGGACATAATCGAAATAATTGTTGGTATAGACCCAAACACGTGAAAACTATACCAATTTGGGTTCCAAAAGGCACAAATATAAAATCTTTGAAAGTCAAACAAATTTGGATGCCAAAAGGAACATATATAAATAGTTTTGGGTCTCCGAAAACATATTTTTCATATTCTGCCACTAACAACAATGGACCTATAAAAACAAATAGGTCACATAAATCTTTTATCGTGTAGGTGTGGTGGCAGGCTAAGGAACAACAACAGTGTTCTCTGGATTTCGGCTGTTCCAGAAACACAACGGGCGACAAAGCAAAGTTCCTTAGCCTAGTTCAAAGGTGACAGAATCACAATGGACAATGACGAAAAATTATCGTAAAGGTAAAACAGGTAAATTTATTTTTGAACGATATATCAAATGTGATAATCTGCACCATAATCTGAATTAAATCAGCCAATATTGAGATAAACAAAAGATGATGATTTTGATGTTATGATTCTCTTTCAAAATATTGACCAACCATCTTTAAATAGAATTACTTGGAGTAATTATGATGGTTGACTGATTCGAACTTAATTGATATTTTTTTTAACTTGTTCTTATTTATGACATTGATTTGTGCTTAAATGATGACCAATCAGATTTTCAATTTTGAACTAATTTTGTTCGGTCAAATGATGGTTACTCATGCTACACGTAGATATATTAGTTCTGATATTTTGATCACTGCTTGTAAATTTGCACGATTTCAAATTCATGAGAAAAAGGATTTTAAGAAATTGTTGAAACTTCAAGAAATTGTTTTTGAAATAATTATGATGTTGATTGACTGTTGATTACTCATGAATATAATTGTTTATCCTATGGTTTCTGAAATTAACATCATGATATTTGTTTGAGTGTTAACACGGCTTAAATTCAAATTCAAAAGAATGATGTTATGTTTGAAATTTTTGGTGCACACTTCATGGTTCAACGAGTGAATATTGAGTGAAATTTAAATCCAGATGCAGATTACACTGGTAATATAGTTGAGAGAAAAATTACTAGTGGAACGTGATTATTTTTTTTAAACATTCATTTGCTGCATCGTTTTTTTTAAAGAAAATATCTGCATATTTTTTCATTTGAAATAATTTTCAATTAGCAGAAAATTTTCTTATAAAACCCCCTCGAGAAAATCATGTTTGACCATATTTACAAATTGATTTTATAATGTTTAATTTGATTTTAAATGACAAATTTTTGACTAATCTGACTCCCTTTGATTATCGAAAAGATGAATAGTGATTGAAAAAGAGACGAGTGTTGATATTTATCATATATTATAACTCGAGAAAGTATAATTAGAAAATTTCTTTAGAATTTCATAACAAGAGTTATAAAAACTTTTTGTTGGGTAATAATTCCATGACCATTTCTATTTCTATCATCTTTCTATCGACCATCACTCTTCAAGATCATATTTAGTATGTAAATTTGTGGTAGTTTACAAAGGAAATCATTTGTTCTTCAATATCTTTAAATTTGTGAAGGAAATTATTTGTGCTTCAATTTATTATATTCAGCAATTAAAAATAAATATCCAAAGTATTCACTCTCATTTAAAAGTCCTCACGGTTATGCATGGGTGAATTACTTGGATTTTTGATTATGTGCTTCCATGCTCATTTAAAAGTCCTCACGGTTATGCATGTATGGAACACATATCAAATTTAATTGATAGACAAGTTGATTCTAATCCCATTTAAAAGTCCTCACGGTCATGCGTGGTTAGAAGATACTTGATTTCATTTTTTTTAAAATAAAAATTGTGAATACTACTAATCTCATTTAAAAGTCCTAACGGTTATGCATGGTTAGTAGATATTCAAATTTCCTGAAATAAATATACCACAAATAGACAGAATTGTATGATTTTTGATGATTTTATCCCCATCACTTCTGAAAGTGGAATATGCGCTTGACAAGGGTAATTATGATTTTTGTTTGAGTTTTATTGAAATTTAATATTTATATTTAATTGAGTTAAATGTTTGATTCATGTCTATCACTTCATCCCTATTTTTATAACACTGTTATTCTTTTGCTGATAACAAAATGGGGAGAGAAAAGTTAAGATTTTGTCAAATAGAATCAAGCAAAGGTCAAATAATTTTCACTTTGCATATAGGCTCATTTATATATTTCTATTTGTATGCATATATGTAGGGGGAGTATTATGTAGAGAGGAGCATTTAAATAGGGGGAGCAATTAAAGTATATAATTGGTCAAATACATTTAACATGGTCAAAATCTTAAATATATGTTTGTTATCATCAAAAGGGGGAGATTGTTGAATATGCGCTTATATGTTTTTGTTTGATGATAATAAACAAATATATTCATTTAAATGTATTTGGTAATGTACTATTTTGTTTTTCATAGATTAAATAAATATTTGTTGAATAAAATTAAATTACACTGAATTCGAATTTGAATTCAAACAGAATAAGTTAAACAGATTTTGAATTCAAACAGAAATTTTATTCAAACAAATATTTATTACAATTCTGAATAGTACAATTTCAATCTCTCACTATAACTATACAACTTTGATTACAATCACATCACATTTCACATTTACAGTTAACCTCACTACATATCACTCACACTCGTATTTTTATCTTCAACTGCATTTCAGTTTGAATCCAGCATCTGAGAAATCTGCAAAAATATTCACTAACGCAGTAAAATTGAAAAAGAAATATTTTTGCAATATAAAATGAAATACGATTTTTGAAAATATGATCTGCCTCAGTTATTTGGGTTGTTCGTCATCATTCACACTTGATTTCATCACAAAGTAGTGCACATAGATATTACAGGGACAGGTAGCCATAAGTGGCTGCAATACACACGTGTACATTCATACACGTGTGCACTGCCTCGCCAACACGTGTGCGCAGCCAACAAGAGCAAGTGTACAACAGTGTCAAGTTGCAAACAGTTCAAAGCTTCGACAAATCACAACAGACCAAGTCCAAATGACTCAGTGAAGTCAAAGTATGCAACTACGTGACATAAATGCAACTACAACGATGCAAGCGAAGAACCAAAGCCAGTGGCATGCTTCAAACTGCATCAATGCAAAATGGAATGAATGCAACATGGACTGCGCAAAATCAAGACAGCATCAAACAGCAACAGTGAAGACTGCATAAGTGACCATGCAAACTGACTCGAACCAATACAGTGACAATATGCAGCATACCAGAGGTCTCAACAAGAAAATCAAGTAAAAGGCAACATGTACACCATGATATAATGTGCACCAGTAATGCAAACTATAGATACAAAGAACAAAGAACATGCATGAAGAACCAGAATACAAGTACAGGAGGCAGCTCAATATAAACATGCTCAGGTCAGAGACAACACAGTGAAAGTTCACAAGTGCAGACACATAGAGCAGTCATAATGAAACTGCAGTGCAACTACAATGAACACCACTGACCAGTGAATACAAGAACAAGTTGAGATGCACAATGCCACCAAGTAAACAAACTCAAGATTACAGGGCAGTGGACAGTACAAGCCTGCAGAATGCAAATGGACTCGACCAAGTATACAAGTGCTACAAGCAGCAATGTGCAACTGCAGTGAAGCTACTGAAGGCAACATGAAGAAATGTACATGCACCAGTGATGAAAGCTACAAGATACACAAGTTTAGTTCATATACCAGTGATACAAATGCAACACAGTGGGAACAACAATGAATACTGCAACATGACCAAATGTCAAAACTGCATCAATCACAAATGCAATGCAAGTGGAGTAATGGGTGAACAGAACACCATGATATTCAGCTCAATGAATACTGTAACAACAAACTCAACCAAGACAAGACTGCATGAACATGAATGCATCAATAAACCAACTGCAAAACCTCAAGTGACATGGTGAAGCAGTATTAAACCAAAGTTACTAGCATACAAAATCATCAATACAATGCAGACACAAGTCAGTTGCAACATGAAACAAGACATGAAGACAGTTCGAAGAAGACTACAATATCAAGTACATGAAGACCAACGTCACAGTAAATATGCAGGTGAACAGAAGATAGTGAGCATATACTTTTGTATAAAATGCAAAGTTCAGATCTACAGAATGGGGATGAACTCGACCGAGTACAGTATGCAGCAGAGATGATCGAAGTAAAATACAAGCCGAAGTCAGAATTCAATGAATATAAAATTCGTATCATTATTTTTTGAAATGGTCAGAGATGTTAAAAAGAGGAAAGTTTCTGTTTTTTTTATACTAGAAGAATCGAACGCAACACAATCAAAGCCGTGTCGAAATCAAAGATGAAAAAGTCAGAGCCTTAGCAATAAAGTAATTCACAAATCAGAAATCAAGTGTGAGACAAATTGAAACAGTCAATGCCAAGTCGAACCAAGCAAATTGATCACGAAATCAAATCAATACCGTGTGAATCAAGCTACCAAAAATACGAAATTGACAAAGTCAGATCAATCCCAAGCATCAATACAAGATCGAACGACTATTGACTAATTCAAATATATTCAAACGAACGTAATTCAAGGAATACGAACGCATATAAAAGCCCCAAATCATCATCGGCATAAGAGAGAGTTCAAGTACGAAAATCGAAGAGGAACAGAGCCAAAAATCTTACCTGAAGCAAAATCGAACTCACCAAAGCGAAGCCAAGCCAAGCCGATAATCATCTCAACCCTAATTCGCAATCGAATCCCCAAATCCATAAACCCTAAATCACAGTACCACGACAAAGCGAAGCCGCGAATTCAAGAGCAACGAAGATTGAGCAATAGCCAAGATTAAAGAGCATCGAAACAAAGCCGCCACTCATAATATCTCAGATCGAAGGAATGAAGAAAGAAACGGCCACCATTATCAAGAGAAAAAGGAACGGGCCGAAGTTTAACAAAAGGGGAATTAAAAAATATACTATTTATCTTTTTGGGCCGGCCTTATTATTAAAAGGAGGGGTTTTAGTTTTTAATTTTATAATAGGGGTTTTAGTTTTTAATTTTATATTAGGGGTTTTTAGTTTGAGCAAAAATTACGTGTCCAAAGTTCATATTATAATTTTTGCTCCTAATTGTATTTTTGAAGTTGTTTTTTCTTTTCAAGTCAAAGGAGTAGTAAATCACCACCTTGGTTTAGGTAGTGTCAGATTGTCTATTTTGAATTAGTTCAGTGAGCAGGGTGTGCGAGTTTGCAAAGCTCTATAGGCGGGAGCAGTGTTTGCGAGTAAGCGAAACTCTATAGGCGGGAGCAGGGTGTGCGAGTCTAGTAGAGTGTATGTGAGCGGGAGCAAAAGGGTCTGCGAGTCTAGTAGAGTGTTTGTAAGCGTGATACTGTTTAATTCTAATAGAAATCTGTGAATGCAGCAGTAGGCAGGGGTTGCCGAAGCTGGGTAAATTTTGTGTGTGATTTACTTTTCAGCATATTTATTTCTGCTATTATATTTCTGTGTTTAATTCGAGAAAATTTGCAATAACCCTATTCACCCCCCCTCTAGGGTTAATCTAGATCCTACAAATTTTGGTAAATAAATTTAGTTAAATTAATGAGTTTTTGTAATTAAATTTAGATAGAAATAAAAACCTTATAATGTATAAAGGAATAATATTGAAACAAATAAAATTTGTAAATGAATAATGAAATAATAACTATGATGAAGTGTTACAATGATTATTAAAGCTAAAATTCTTATAGATTAAATGAAATACAATAAATGAAATAGTGTAAGCGTTATACCTGGATGTAAATTGAATATAAAAATATAAAGTAGGTATTGAATTAGTTAACTAAAGAACACATTGTTACATTTATTGAATTAAATTAAGGAAATTAAATATGAATAAATGGTCATTTAATAAAAACAATGTTCTGGGTGTAATTATAATAGTTGCTTGAAATACGTATAAACTTTGATTTGGAAATCTATTGGATTTAAAATTAAATTTGGCATTACTTTTATGAGTTTAAATGTTTGTTTATTTTGTAAAGAAATAAATGATGTAATAAAAGAGTGAAATCTAGATAAATAAATTCAATTGAGACTTTAATCAAATAATAGGTGAAATAATAGGATAAATGGTAACATTGATATTGTAAGAAATAAAAACCCTATTATTGTAAGAAAACCAAGGCGAACATTTAAGTTATAAATGTTATAATAAATGAAAATAAAATGACCATTGTATAAGGATTTGACATATGAAAATAGTAACGGTTGTGTGTAAATATTGGAGTAAATATTATGTAGGCAACTATGATAATTTGTTGGAAATAATAAACCTTAGTGTATTGTAAGGTTACCTGTTTATTTCGTTTATAATAAAATTTGAAATCAATTAGAGTAAAGGAACTTTAATGTTATATTAATAAGAATTAACGCAATAACTAAATTAGTGCACACCCTATTAGTTGAAATAGATGATAAAGTTAGGATTGATTGAAATTAGTAAATTGAGAAAGGAATTCAGAATTATGTTAACTGATGAAGAATACGTAATAAATTGTAAATTTATAAAATCAATGTCCTTTAAGTAGTTATAATATTTACAGTTGATAATAAACGTTACTTAGTGATTATTAATATAATAACAGAAGGCATAAATGTAATAATGGAATAATTGGAATTGTAAATTAATGCGTATGTAGTAATCGATATAATGAAAAGTATGAACCTAAGTAAATGAATTTATTTAGAATGTGAAACGCAATTAGCGTGTATATTCGTAGAAATGTAATAAGATGAAAATAGGGTAGTTAGTACGGAGCAAAGATGAAAATTTGGACTTACTAATGTATAATAGGGTAAACAAAGGTTACCTTTGTTTATTGAATAATTATTTATGAAATAAAAAGGATTTGTAGTAAATCAAGTTTATTTATTGAAATAAATTTTAATTCATTGAATTTATTATGAACGAAATTAATTACTACATTATTTGAAATAAAGATAATATGAGAAAAATTAATGTAATAGTTCTAAATCCAATATTTAAGTCATCTATTTAACAATAATGAACGGAATAATTATTGATGGGTTTAATTTAATAGAATTTTTGAAAATTTAATGTATAATTTTGAATATAATGAAATTGAAGATTTGACACTGCAATTGATAGAATAATCAGCTTTAAATGGACATCTAAACTTGTTTAAAATTGTTATAGATGATTAAGAAATATAAAGGTGATAAAGTTGTCGATTTTAGAAGGGAAATTAAAAATTGGATTTTTTTTGATTGATTTAAATTTATTTAATTAATATAAAAATAGCCATTTTAGCCACTGACTCGGATTTCGACGAAACAAGTTTCATCGGCTCCGTATCGGTGAATTATTATAGGATTTCAAGTTCCGTATCGATCGGACTTTTCATTTGATCGCACGGACTCGAAACGCCTTGAAATCGATAAATTGAAATCAATTTGAAAATATTGATTTTAGCATAACTTTTTCATACGATGGAATTTGGATGTGAAACCTATTCCATCACGTTTAAAATATTTTAAAACATCTATTTTGATATATGGGTTGACCTAATTACATTCTGGAGTCGAAACGGGCTTTTTGGGCCACTTTGTCGTTAGCGCGTACATCTGTCTTATCCGATCCATCCATTTTAATTTCTGACCTACCTATATAAACCCGGTTATAAAACCTAGCAGGCTCTATTCCTCATTTCTATATGTACAGAAAACTTCTGTGCTCCTTTTCCCAATGGTTGTAAACCCTAATTTATCCAATTCGAACTTCAATTCAAAAATCAACTTCAAAAAATTCAAATTCATCAGAAAAAATATATGTTGAAGCTCTCGAAATACGTAATCTTCTGGTGTGATCCGTTTTCCGATTGGAATTTTTGTGTGGCCAGATCGGGGAGAATTTGTTTCGGCCGTTCTTACGAAGTCGTCGTTTTCAACGGCGGATCGACCACCATTCGTCGATCAGGTTATATGAGAGCGTAGAGGAGGCCGAGACTTGACGATCCAACGTTAGTTCACGTTGAAGTGCATCGAAATTGCCATGATTGGCCGTAGAAGCTCATGGCTTCGAGCTCGGCCTGATGGCCAGGGGGAGGCGCGCATGCGCGCGGCGGTGCCAGGGGAGGCGGCTCGGCGAGGTTGAGGGGATGGAGTCGTCAGATCGAAGGATGGTGGAGACGTTGGAGGCGATTTCGCAAATAGGGGGCCGGAGGCAATCATGGCGACGCGATCTGGAAGAAAAATAAATTAGGGTTCGGCCGTTTTCTCGATGACGTGGCCTATTGGATGTGAGTTCTAATTATTTTATTTATTTTAATTTTGAATCGTTTATCGTTCTAGCATGCATAACTTTCTCATACGAACTCCGTTTCACGCGCGATTGTTTTTGTTAGGATCGTAATAAAATTCCGGACATTTTGACGCTAGTTTGGACGAATTCTGAGACGGTCAAACTTTTGGGTTTAAATTGATTTAAATTCAAAAGGTGATTTTTTTTAACCCACTTACAACTTCTAAAATTTCTTATGTTTGTTAAATTGATATATGATGTGATTTAAAATTTAATTACGGTTGTTTGGCATATTTTTAATCATCATCTCAGTTAATTTCATTTATTCAAATTAAATTGCTATTTAATTTATTCATTGCATTTAAACTGCCGGTTAAATTGTTAATTAATTATTCATTGCATATAAACTGCTAGTTAAACAGTTATTTAATTTATTATTGAATATAAACTGCTATTTAATACCTGTTATTTATTATCCGTTCTATATTGATGCTATTGATTGAATTTGATGATGATTGTGATAAATGGTTGATGGTTGATATTGGATGAACGGATGTTGTATTTCATATTGTTATAAACTGCAAGTTATTATGCATTTTCATTTCATTCGGGATTGCGGTTTTAAATGATATATAACCATAAATTTTATTTTTAAATTGTGGATTGAAATGATAAATATCCGTATCACTTGACCATAGGATAGAAAATTTTATACAGACACCGCGGTATATATATATAAAATTATTTTGAAATGATTTTCTATGTTTTGTAAAGAAATATATATATGGTTTTATGAGATATTGATTTCGGATATTTGATAAAGGTTATTTTATACATAGTTAAATTCTTGGTTTTAAACTATGTATAAAATTGTTTAAAGTATGAAGTGGGTTTAATAATAAAGTGGATTTTATTAAAATATATTATGGATACGTATTTACTATATTCCACTATAGAGTTTATATTGATTTTTATAAATCAAAGTTGAGAGGATAGTTTTGAAATTGACTTGAGATTTTATTTAATTAAGATCTTATTGAAATTTAGATTTAAAAAGAATATGGTGTTATAACTAAATTCGGGTTTAAGATGATTTAAGTGAATATATCCAGTCTAAATAAATGAAGGAATATTCAATTATTGAATTTGGAAGTTTTATTTAAAGAATACTGGATTTATTAAGTAAGTATTTCAAAACTAAATAATAGCAAAGTGAATTTGGCATATATATATGAATTAAAAATTTAGTTTTGAAATGGTGGAATATTTAAAACTTTGAAATATATGGAAATTTAAATGGTTTATTTAGGAATTCAAATCTGTATTTTGAATTGATTTGAGAAATTAAAAAGCTAATTTACTTTATAAAGTAATGTATTATTAAACCATTTAAGTATTGAAATTTATGTTTCGAAGCTGTGGGTTTAAGGTATATATATATGAAAGTACTATGATTTTTGAAAAATATATATTTGAAATAAAAATGATATCATATTGATTTGGGTTTTAAAATAGAAATGATATCGTATTTATATGGTTTGAAATGGATATTTTATTCTGGTTTTAAAGTATAAACTATTTTGAAAAGACCGCAACGTTTGGTTGTTGAAGAGACCGGGATCGGAAGTTGTCATACTCTCTACCAACTCCGAAAACCACTTTAACAACCGTGTACGCGGTGGAGATTCCAGAATGAAGTAGGATAGTGGCGGCATTTCCTTTGAGGTAAATACATGGACCCAACTCCCGTGATTTGGCATAAGGTGGCTAAAACAGGAGCGATCTCGGGCCAAGGAGATAGACCCTCTTATCAGACACATCCCTTCGATATTATACTCTGACTGTTGGATTGATTCGGTGGCCACTTTTGATTTTTGATTTGGGGGTGTGGCTCGAGGTCGGCAGTAGCTGCGCGCTACGCGTTACCACCAGCCCGTGTGCGTAATTGGTATATCTACCCTGGCATTGCCTAGTTGTGCCGTGTCACCTACCATACCGAGCCTTACTACGAGTTTCTATTTGTGTCGTACCTATGGAGTGTCTTCTCGTAGTCTCCCGATCAGGAGATATGCAGGAACTGTATAGACTATTGGCGTTATTTGTGTTAAGGGCTATATGGGTAACCCCTTAACGCTATTTAAAAGTAAGTTTATTTTATTGATAGACACTATTATAATAGCGAAATATACTACATAGTAAATAGTTTAACGGATTCTTAAGAGATGTAAATTCCGAGCATCTCTTGAGTTACTGCACTTATATTTATTTCTGTTGATTTAACTTACATAAGATCATTTAGTTCTGACTCGAGTGTTTTGTCTTTTCAATTCGCTCGGGTCAGTCCGAGCATTTCAGGATCGAAGACTTTCTTTCTAGAGGACGAAGACGAAGATTTCATTATTATTATTATACTATATTATATTCCACTACACTGTATTCCGCTGCATCGATTTTATTTGTTGGTATGTGCAACTCTGATATATATTGTATAAGAAAAATTAAATATTTTGTAAACAACTTCATGAACTGTATATTTGATTATTATATTTTATCCTTCCGCTGTGAGATTCTGTTTTGTTTTATTTCTTTCTCATTTTTCTTATTTACCACATAACAATCCGCCCTTCCGTATGGTTTGAATTGGCACGTGTGTCGATTTAAAGCGTGCGAAAAGGCGGAACGTTGCAGTAACATAGCGAATGCCGTGTGTGCTGCTGAGAGCCAACAGTCCGAGTTTGATTTTACATCGGTTGACCGCGATTTATTGGGAGTGGAGAAGTTTCATTTTTGACAGCGAAAATCGAGGGAGCTGATGCCTACAGTTACATGGACTTTTGCTGTGATGGCAACGTAACTCTGGAATGTAACTGCGATCTATTGTGGGTTTCATGGCGTAATCAAGGGGCGCGGAGTGCCTACAGTTACATGGACTTTTGCTGCGATGGCAACGTAACGCAGAATGTAACTGCGACCATGGATGAGGGTGTTGATTTTCAGAGCATTCTCACCAAAGATATTTCCTCTATTTTCAAAATGTTCTCGATATTTTCAATAAAATTATTTTTTAAAGTATTTTCATTAGACGTTGAAAACGGGTCTGCCAAGCACATATAGATTTTCAGTCGTACGCCTGATCAACGTATGACCGAATTTCTGTAAGGACAAGGATGGACTGGTTGAGACATCGAGTTATAAAAAGTAATTTTATAAAACTATTTTTGTAATCTTATATAGATTTTAAAGTGTTTTAAAGATTTCTAAGTAAAAAGAGTTTTAGTTAAAATTGATCAAAGAATAATTTAACTGATATTAAGTATTTTAGTAAATTCTAGCTTCGTTTCTTTTCGAGGACGAAAAGATTCAAAGGGGGGAGGAATGTGATAACCTGAATTTTTGGACATCTGTTAATCGGCAATTAACAGTATTAAATTATTAGTAATACTGATTTTTAAATTGAAAAGATGAATTCTGATAATTAAAATATTTGGATATAAATATTTATTTGATAATTTTCTTTTATAATTATTTAAATGTGCCAATTTTTTTTCAAACAAATAATATATGTGCTTTTAAATTTTCATTGTAAATAGAACTTGGATTTGAAATTAAAAGAAAATATCTTAAAAACAATTTAGATGTGAAACTCTACATTTTAAATACTAGTGTATATATATACACTTAATTATTGATTTAATATGATCTTAAGTTAAAATTTAAATAAGAATAAATAGAAAGGTTTTAATAAATTTCTTTTGAATTTTACATGAATAAATATAATTAGGTAAATATATAAACATAAAAGGGTTCTTTGCATACGTATGTAGTATGTGAATATATATGTAAGAATATATATACATATAAACACTTTGGGAAAACATAGTATCAAATGCATACAATAATCAGCCTTATAAAAAAAGGGAAATCAGCGAAGTAAAGGCCTGAACAAGAGGAGTTATCTCCACTTTCAGCCTTGTTGCAGCCTGGCATTCGAACCTAATCACATGCAACTTTAATTGTTGATAATGTATACATACATCCATATCAATGAAGGAATATGTAGATTATGAAAAGATATGCATAAGTATGGATAAATATGTAAGCATGGAAGGACACATGCATTAAATGCTATCATCTCAAGCACAATAAAAGTCATTTCGCAACCTTTATAAATCACTTCTTTTTCAAAAAAGAAATCTTGTCCGGTCAAAGGAAAAAAAATCTCTGGTCAAAGAAATGTAGGTGGATAATATATAAAAGAAAATGTAAAAAAGAAGAAGGAAGAAACAATGTTACAGGCTGCATACTTCTCTATATATACATATGGATATCTTCTTGTTCTGCTCGTTTACAAAACACAGTAAACTAGAAAAAATATATAAACATCACCATTTTACAAACTCAAAAATAACTCAAACTAAAAAAAGCAAGAAGATTTAAAAGAAGATCAAAGAAAAACAAGCTAGCAGCTTTTCAAAATAGGAGTTTGTTCCCTGTTCAAACTTTTTACAGGTGAGTAAACTTCAACTTTTAAAAGATAAATCTGATGCTTATGATACAATCTCATACTGATGTGTGAGATAATGGTTGCTTGAATGTGCTTTGTTTGTACAATAGCTAAACTTATTGAATATATATACTTAAGTGCTTGTCTATGAACCGATACCTGGTTCTGTTTGATTTATTTTACAGACCAAATCAAGTAAAAAAAAAATCTTTATTTCTTGATATAAACAGTTTTGTGTTTAGATCTTTAAAGGAAATTCGTTTGTGTTTACCAGATTAAACCCTTAAAAATATTTCCTAGCATATATATCAAGTAATTAGCTCTTAAAAGATGAAACAGTAGAAATAAATTTTCAATGCAAGAAACTGATTTTTACAAAATACAAGTTATGATCATTTTAATCGAATCGTATTCGAATATGTAGATTTTTGATGGAAATTCCATGATTTTTATGTGCGTGGTTGTTGAGGAATCGAGAGATGACTGGATTTGGGTATATCATCAAATTTCGGCAAACGAGTTGATCGGTGACCTCGTGATTATGGCCAAGGGAAGTTTGTAAGCCGGGGGTCGAGAGAAAAATGGTATCTCATTTTTCTGATCATCGTGGTTGATGGTGCGATTTAGTTTAGGGTTTAAGCCCAATGGATTTCATCTTCGTTCTCAAACTCATGGCTCCGTCAAAGGTGTTTCGGGCTTTATCGCGAGTGGGGGAAGGGCTTGAGGTGACTCAGACGTAGTTTTTGGACAGAACGCGAGAGGACCGTGGTCACAGAAGGTGGCGCGAGGCGATGACAGATTGGGCTTTTCAGGCGAGGTATCGGATTTCTGGTTTGTTTTCGATGTGGGGTTTTTCTTAGAGTTTCTAGTGGTCAAGGGAAGCAGGGAGGTTGAGAGTGACTTCGTGGAGTTGTCGGCGGTGATGGCCGATCCTCCGGTGTAGTGTGCATGTGCATACGATGCTGGCATGTATCGTTTGTAATTGGAGTTGATGATGCAGTGAAGTTGAGAGGAGGGAATCAGGAAGATTTTGTTTTGAATCGAAGTCGTCCTCGTGTGATTTTTCGAGAATTTGGTTTTGGTTCGAATTACTTTGACCTGTTATTAAATCAAAGAATTTAGCGAGAATCAATCTCAGTTGTTATTGGATTTTAAGCAAGGTAAAGTGCTAATCTAGCTTTTCTAGGGAAAAAAATTCATAAAGCAAATGGGTTTTGAATTCAAATTGCTGATTTGAAATAATTATATATAGGGGTGATGATAAATTGATTCATAAGTATATTCTCAAATATGGTTTAATAATGATTTAATTAAATAGATGTCTTAAGATAGTATGTTGAACTTAAGTTAATTAAGGGTTTAAAGTAATTTTTGTGTGTTAAGTATAAATTAATTTTAGAGCATTCAATTTAAAAATGACGCATATGATGGTTAAGTAATTAATTAAGTTAATGATTTATCTTAAATTAATCAGAGACTTAAGTAAATAAGGATTAATTAATAAAGAATTAAGGGTTATAAATTAATTAGAGATTAATTAATTTGTATTTAGAAATTTATTAATATAAGTCATTAGAGATTAATTACTTAAATGATAATTACTTAATGTAAGTAATTAAAAGATTTATTTTTTAAGGGTTAATCGATTAAATTAGTAATTAAAGGTTAATTAAGGGAGGTTGATTAACCAATGGAATAAATACCTGATGTAAAGTAATTAAAGAATAATTATTTAATGGAAGAAATTAAGAATTAATTACTTAGTGTAATTAATAAAAGGATTGATTAATTAAGGAAATTAACTAAGGATGAGTTAATTAATGAGTATGTATTAATTAAAGGATAATTAATCAATGTAAGTGATTATCAGATAGTTAATTTGGGTAACCAATCAAAATGGTAATTAAGGGTTAATTAATGTGATGGGTTTGAAGATAATTAATTTGTGTAATTAATTAAAGAGAAATTACTTAATGTAAATAAAAAAAAGGTTAATTAGGGATGATTAATCAATATGAATAATTAAGGGATGATCAATTATTTTAGTATAATTAATTAATGTTAAATAAGCAAGATTTATAAACTAACTAATTTAATTCATTGGTAGTTAATTAAATTAATTAGGAATGGTATGACTAATTTATCTTTATTATGAATGATTGAATGATATTTGAATACCTTGGATTATTTGTTGTTCATGGTGTGTGATTGTGATACTATGTGATATGAAATGTTTTGTGATATGACTGGGTTGAACAGTGATAATGTGGTCATCTATCGAGATGTATTGATGTGTAAAGTGACATCCTATTTAAAAGGTTTGAATTGTATTTCATTTGAATAACTTGGGTTAAGATAATGTTGGATTCGAAGAGACCGGGGTCGTGTATTAGCAAATACCCGAAACCACTTCGATTCTTTATAGATTGATTTGTGAAATCAATAAGCTGGAGTGGAATGATTTAAGTAAATTGGACCATTTAATATAAGTTTGGTACTTAGTTATTGATGTGTGAAATTAATGATGTCTATAACAAATCGTGAATTTGTAAATTGATACGAGTTACCCGGGTTTTATGAAAGTTTTATGCTATTGTATTCCATGTTAGATGGGTTTACTCATGCTGGTTTCCAGCCTGACCCGGGTGTTACTTTGATGTAATGCTCGAGTCAGACCGAGTATTACAGATTTCCAGGTAAGGACGTTCTGGAGCTCAGGAGGTAAGCTGGATGGCAGGAACGTATGGAGTGTTTCCGCTGTGATATATTTCTGTTTATCTGAGACATGTTGATTTGTATATGTCCAGTGTTGTAAATGTGTGTAACTTTGATGTATTAAAAAGTGACAGATGCAGTATTTTTTTGTAAACTGTTATTAATTGATATTGTATTTTATCTGCTGCGAATGTGAGAATTTGTGTTTTGTTCTGTTTCTTCTTCTATCTCTTTTCTTCTTTTTCCCTAACTATCTGTAATTTTCGGGATCGAAAATCCGGCTCGTCATAATAAATGTGTTATGTGTGCAATTAATTAGGAGATTTTCTGTTACCTTTGGGTATGAGAAAGGTCACATGGACATATATGGTGTATATTGCATTCGAAGGCATACGTATGGTATGATAATATAATAATATACGAGCGTGTGTGTACTATATATATGCATTCAAATATTATAATTTATATCTATTGTATAAGCATGTATATTATACTTTCATATACAAATGACAAATTCGTCCGCATATAAGGAATATAGATATCTAAGTATATACATATGTCTAAATATTCTATAATATATATATATATATATATATATATATATATCTGTGTGTGTGTGTGTGTGTTTTATATACTTATATTAATAGTACCATATGTGTGTATGTATAATTTGGACACACACACATATATATCGTTGTGTGTATTACATATTGCCATTTACCTATTTATATATGTATACATAAATTTCGAAACTAAATATATGTCATTATGGTGGAATATATTTAAATTGGTTGACTAAGTATAACTTATAGATTTGAATTATATATATATATATATATATATATATATATATATATATATATTGAAGCATAATGTTGACTAATTCATGAATATTTCAAATTTATTTAAAAATAATTAAAATTACATTTAAACAATATAATGGGCGATTATAATACTTTTTTTTGAAAATCAGTACTTTGCTGTAAAATCGACATACACTTCAGTAATAACGTGACGACCCGGAATTTTTAGGCATTTGAAATTGGAATATTTAATTAATTTTAAATATTTGCAAGTTAGTTTAACTTGGATTTCAAATATCAGTTTGAATTTGGCGATTAAATTTATTGAATATAATAATTAGAGATTGGGAAAAATATTTAATCTTGAGTTTTAAGCTGATAAAAATGTTTCAAGGGCTTGAAAAATTTATGTTTATAATACTGGAGATAATAGCAGTTTTAAATTTGAGATTGAAAGTGTTTTGTTTAGTTTTTTTTTAAAAAATGTTGTTCAAATCGATATTTAAAAATAGTCTCCTGAGGCACAGTCTCGGATTTTGTCGAAACCAGTTCCCCGTAATATTGTATTATTATCGGATTTCAATTTTCGTGATGTTTGGAGTGATCATTTCGCCGTACGATATGTAAATGCATTGAAAATTAAATCGAAATTTAATATAATAACTGGGTTCAAAGGGCTATCTTCTCCATACGATCGAATTAGGACTTGAAACTTTTTCCATCGCGTTAGAAATAGGGCTATAATATTATAAACGCCTGACGCACGCCTCGATAGGACGTAAAAAATTTAAGCTTCAAATTGAAGACAATTTAAATTTGAATTTAAATTTAAATATAATAAATACTTTATTTGACTAGTCAAATTTATTTCACATCAGACGTTTTTGATTTCACTTCAAAGATCACTATAGCATATTGACCGAAACATGTTAACGTCAAATCTAGTCTCCGTTCCCTTCTTCGTTTTAAAACCCTAAGCAGATAACTTTAAAAAAAAAGCAATCGAAAATAGTGGCTGCAATAAAAAAAGAAAATCACGCCTCTCTCTTTCGTTCTATACACAATTTTCTCGTTTGTAAACAAAAATCTAACGCAAACAAACCCTTGGCTTCATCTCACATTCAATATCGGTAATTGGAGGGATCGAATTCGTTCGATTTTGGGAAAAAGGGATTGACGGCATCGCGATTGAGTCCCGTCCTAATGCGCTTAGCAGTTCGAGGCGATGGAGTTATCTAGTCTGGGTTGCATTTCGAAGGCGAGATTGCGGCAGAGAGGGTCTATGCGTACGAGCGCGAGCTAGGGGTTGGGTCGAAATGCTCACGAGGTCGTGGTGTATGCGAATGTTGAAGTCAGGGTGGTTGTTTGGGCATAGCTCGACTGAGTATGGTAGGACGACGTGTCAACGGCAATGATGGGAGGGGGTGGTGAGTTCGATTTGGGAAGTGTAACAACCCTGGTTTTGGAGATTACCTGAAAATATTAAATTATAATGGTAGTTATAATTTAATATTGTGAATTAAAATAAAATTGGAGAAATTAAATTGTTTATTTGGAATAAACAATGAATTTTGGAATAAAATGAGAAAATAAAATTTGAAACTTTATTTTATTTGTTTGGATTAATAATAAATGGAAAATAGTTTTTATTTAGAGAAAATGCAATAATTTTGTTAATTATTGACAATTACTTCTTAATTTTAATAATTTTGAAGGAAGTATTTGATTTTTAAAGGTTGTTTATTTAAATAAAATGGTGGAAATTGTTGTAAAAATGAGATTTAATTATAAATTTGAGTTTAGAATGGTTAGTTGTATTTTTCTAAGCAAGAAAAATATTTTTGCGGAATATTTGAAGTAAAAATAAGGTTTTGTGCATTTATTTATGAAAATTATGCATTTTTGTAAAATAAAGGTTTTTAATAATAAAAATGTTTTAAAAACTAAAATTATCCTTTTTTTATGATGTAAACATTTTATTAATATGTATGTAAGTTTACATATTTTGTTTGGTTTTAAAACATGAGAGAAATGTGATTTGTTTTGTAAAATAGTGTAACTTATGCATAATTGTGTATGTAAATAAATTAAAACTTAGGCTATTTGATTTTTCTTTTAATTATTGGGTCCAAGCCCACTTAGCCTAAGTTTGAAGGAAGGAAGTGAGAAAATAGAATTTTCTGTACGCTCGTTTCTACCTCACCTTTTCTTCCTCTTTCCAGTAAAAAGAAATTAGAAACCAACTCCACAAAAATCAAAATCCATCCAAATTCTCAATTAAAATTCACCAAACCCAAGTCTTTTTGTATTCTAGAGATAAATCAAAGGTAATGAACTCCAAACCACCCAATTTCATCAAATAATTTCTTGTTACAGTGAAAATTTTCTAAATTGTTGCTTATTTGTTCTTGCATGCATTGTTCTTCTCTTTTATAGGTTTTTTGAGGCTATTTCTCAAGCCAAAGCTTCCGTCTTTCAGTCGAAATCGAAGTTTTTGTAACAATCAGCAAGGTGAGTTTAATAAACCCACATAATCTAGCAAATAATGCTTCTAATTGCAAAAATGGTAAATAGTTTAGCTTATGTAGAAATGTTTTGAGCTTGTTTCTCTGTTGTTCAAAACTGTTCTGTAGTGCTTCTTTAGAGGCATGTATCTTTTGATTTCGGCAACGAAATGCTGCCGGATTTCTTGTATTTTGTAGCTTGCATGTTAAACTTTATTTCTGGAAATTTTGGTTGAAATATATTATCGTTTGAATGTTCAAAAAGTTGCTGCAAAATTGACTCAGGCACAGATTTTTGCCTGTAGTTGTTTTGAGTTGCTGCAAATATGGCCTGTGTTCATGTTTGAGGCCGTATAACTCATTCATTTCTTACTAGAATTCAATCATTCTTTTTTTGTTTGAAAGATGATGTTTTCTAGTACACGTCTACCAATTTTGAACTCAATCCGATATCATTTGTTCCTCTGTTTTATGCCTGAAAGTTAAACCCAGGATGGTTTCAGGCCTGTACATTTTTTTGGTTTTTGAACTGTTGCAAACATGGCCTGAGTACATGTTTGAGACATCATAACTCATTCGATACGAGTCGGATTTGAGTGATTCTTTTGGTATATTGAAGTAGGAGTGTTTATTTACATTCTTATAAAATTTCATGACAATCTGGATTGGTTTTCTATTTCTAAACTACTGTCGAACTTGTACTCACAGCTTGCTGTAATTCACTGTTTTAAACCTTGTTTTAGTACGACTTTGAAACGACGCAGATTCTTCGTTTCAAACCGGATTTCAACAATTCTTTTTGTAGATCGAATTAGAAGCATTAGTCTATGCTTCTACCAAATTTCACCAAGATCTGGGCTTATTTGCACATTCGAAATCATCGTCGAAGTTGAACCTTTGTGCTGTTTTTACACAGCAGTTTACAGTGGTTTTAGTCCAACTTCGGAACGATGTAATTTCTTCGTTTCAAGTCGTAATTGTGTGAATGTTTTTTCATATTGGAGTATGAATATTAAAAAATATTCTTAAAAAATTTCATGTCATTTGGATTCTGTTTTCAGGTCCAAACCTGCTGTCGAACTTGGGTTCACAGCGTGTTTTCAGCGGTTTTTATACTAGAATAATTTTCGTCATTTTTGATATTTTCCCGAATTCTTGAGTTTCTCTCTAGATTTCGTGCACGGGTTTGATAAAGCATTTTAAAGTGTTTTTCAAACAAATTGGCTTGTGAAATTATTATTTAGCATTATTTTGGCTAAGTGTTTTTATGTCATTTTTCTGAAGTATTTTGAGGGCTATGATGCCTTTCAATAGGTTAGCCCAGTTTTGATGAATTTTGAATTCAAATCTTGAATTATTTGAATTTAATTTGAATTTAAATTTGAATTTCGGGTTGAGTGGAATTTTGCTTGTTTTTGGTCGTTTTCGAGCACGGTTTTCTCCAATTCTTTTTGAAATGATTTTTAAAATTTAGGGGATTTACAAATAATTATTATATAATATTTTAAAGTATTTTCAAGTATAAAACCTATTTGTTCCTTATAATAAGGAAAATTTTCAAATATGGTTTCCAAATGGTTTTCGAAATCAGTTTTAAAAGCTTATTTTCAAGGTAAATTATTTTCTATAAAAATTACACGTTTTTGCACTTTCGAGCGAATGAGAAGGAGAGTTAAACGTTTGGGTAAAACGCGTAGTATGGGATACGTGTGTTTATCCTTTCGGTTAATTCCTAACTTGTCCGTTTGATCGTTTTGGCCTATGGGTCTAGTTTACCGATGATATAAGGTGAACCTTTTACTGCTTTGAGTGTGAAATTTACTAGTGGTTAGTAAACCGTTTAGTGCGAACGGATGGTATGAGACACACGTTAACACTCTTCGGGTTAATTTCCGAGAGTTTGTGACACATTTGCTTGTTGGCGTGCAAGTACTGGACCTTCGGGTCAGTTGTCATTGCGGTGTATTTGTCTTCGGACGTTTGCCATTACGGTGTATTTGTCTTCGGACGTTTGCCATTGCGGCGTATTTGTCTTTTGGTATTTGCCTTTGGGCGAGGTACCTATTATGTGAAACAGTACTCGACAAAAATAGCACGTGCAAAACCTTTTTGAGATGATTTTTACCCTTATATGTCGTCATTTTGAATAGGTCCTTTGAACCATTCGGTGGCGATTACTTCGGGATTTTGGACTTTTGGGAGTTCTTTTGATGTTTTCATTGCCTACACTGGCGTGTTGAGATTTGCCTTTTGGCGTATATGTATATTGAGATTGCCTTTTGGCGCTATTTATGGATTTGCCTTTTGGCGTTGTATGAGATTTTTATCTCCTTGTTGACATTTGCCTTATGGCTTATGTCGAGATGTTTTCCTTAGAGTTGTCGATATGGCGGGTTTGGAAATACTCTTTTAGGAGTTTATATTATATTATTCCATAAACCATTCTTATTTTATTTATGATTGCCAATGATATGAGGCATGCTACATTTTAGTGATTCATGAGATTTTTCGTCTCCTTTGCGTTTTATGCATATTGAAGCAATCACATTCTATCACCTAGTGTAATGATATATGCCATACATGATGCGTATCCTCCATATGTCTATGGTTAACTTTCTTATTGTTTCTTCTTGTTTAAGAAGAATATCGCTATGCTCTATTATTCCGCAACCACATTTTACTAATTCGTTTAACTAGTCTGACCCGTGTATTTTATACTCGGGTCAGACCGAGGTGTTTCAGGTTAGGTACTTTTGGACTTAGCATATTCTGCTTCTGCATGGACTATTCTGCTAGCCCTTTTTGTTGTAGCTTTTTGTGTAGTCCTTTTTGGTTTGCTACTCTGATATGTATATTCTTTTGATTCGTGTTTGTACTGTGGTCGTCATACCACATATGTGATGTATCATTTTGTATACTTTGTGATGTATCTGTGTATGTGTGTATCTATGGGATTATTTGCTGTTCTGTGATGTGTTTTATATTTGAGTTATTGTATTTTGTTCTGATAGATCCTATAGCCACCTATTGCTTTGTATTAAGTATTTATTGGATATGTCGATCCACTTGAATCAGGAAAAAAAGGCATTGTCGACGTATTCAATAGATATTTAAGACAAGGCTATAGATGGTCTCTCCTATCCAGCCCTATTCTCTGCATTAGTAGACAGTATTACCCAGTAATGCTCTTCGTTAATGTGGGTCTCTGGGTGGGGCGTTACAGGAAGCATCTGCAATTGAGAGTGAGTATTCTCTGATTTTTGAATTAAGTTGTAAATTCAGTAAAATAATCATATAAAGTTTAAAACTGAGACAGTTCTGTATAGAGAGGAATTTCTAAATGATATTATATACTGTTTTTATCATGTTTAAACAGAAAAATATATATGATTTGTGAAGGCAGCAGTTTTAAATGTTTTAGATTGGAAAGTTATATAAAAATTAGACTTTAGAAATTATATAGATTTTTTTTATATATAACGTATGTGGTTTTAAAGGGAAAATTTACTTAAAATCAAACTATTAGTTTAAAAACCAAATGATTAGTTTAAATTGAATTATTGGTCAATTAAAATTTTTACTTGGAAATTGATTATTAAATTAATGCAAATATTAATGAAGCATATAATGTTTAATAAAGGTTAGAAATCATGAAGAAATCAAGTTGGATTGGAAATAGATTGCATACAAAATCAAAGGTGAGTTAATCTCACTCTTCTGGATTGCTATTTAAATTTAAATAGTTAAATTTAAATAATTGGTTGGATGATTGAATTGATTTGATGTGATATATTCTATATAGTAGTATATAGTATATTGGAGTGATAGATTTCCCGCATTATATAGCGAATGAGACCCTATGCGCCGCATAATAGCGGATGATATTATATTAATCCCATATACCGCGATATTCCACCTTGAAGTGGAATTGGTATTGTGCTAACATCTGTGGATGCAGGGAAACAGGTTGGAGGGATCCAAGCGGATTCCTCAAATTTATCTAGATTATTTAATATTCTATGTTATGAATATTTGATATTCTGTGATGAATTATATTGATAATTGGAATATTGAATGCTTTGGTTTGCTTGAATGTATTTCGGTACAGCGAGTTGTCAAAATATATAGAATTGGATTTTTGAAAAGAAGATAAAAGAGTGAATTTTTAAGTGGAATAATCAGAGAGAATTTGAATAAAAATAAGAATGAAATGGAAAGGAATAAAAGTGATTTTTAAATCCTAATAATTTCTGGGTATGAAAAACGGATTTTGAATAAACAGAGAAATAATGAATTTTAAACTTAAGTGATGTTATATGAAGAAATAAAGAATTTATTTTAAAATTCAAGGTTTGAATTTATTTAAAAGGATAAAGAAGGATTTTCGGGAAATCTGAAATTGGTGTTTTCAGTTAAAGAATTTAAAATCATAATTAAGGAATAAAAATCTGAAGTCAATGGGTTTTGAAATAAACGAGTAAGTAAAGGAATTTATTTCAAATGGAGTAAATTGGAAATCAATTTGGAAATTGATTTAAGTGTTTGAAATTGGAAATTTAAAGGAGAATGTGACTAAGAAATTCATAAACTAGGTTTATAAAAATAAAGTAATATATCAGTGGATATTTGGAAGAATAAATTCACGGTGGGAATTTATTAAAGAAATGGGAAAATTTGTTTAAAAATAAATTGTGATTTATTTTTAAAAGATGTGGAAAAGAAGTGTATTTCCTTGGATAGCCAAGTACGTTTTCAAAGCAAATTTTTAAATATAAGTTAAAAGTTTAGTGTTGTGTTGAAAAGCATGTTTTAAAAACTTATTATTCCTAAATGTTTAAATTTTAAAGTAAGTATTTTTCTTTTAATTTATTATAGCAGTAATTATTTAAAGGTAGCTTGGTATTATGTTTTAAAAGTTGGAAATTCAATTTTATATTGTACAAAACAGTTTTATTATAAATATTCTTAAAGTATATATTTTTAATAAAGTATCAAAGTAGTTTTTTTAATTTAAATGTTAAAGTAAATTTTATAATATTGTGATTAAAATTATTTTAAAATCTAAAGTGTTTGTACTTGGTGATTTCAGTGGAAATAGAAAATATTTATGAAATGTATTCCGTGAGGGGAAGATGGTTTGAAAACTGTTTTCAAAAAGGTTTGAAAGTGGAAATATATCTTGTGAAGATATTTTGAGATTAATAAATAATTTGGGAAATTATTTATGTTTGATGGTTGTTTGTGAATGTCAATTGATAGTTAAATAACCGACTATCAATATTGGTCAATTGCGCTGATCGTTTCGAAGAGACCGGGATTGGGATTTATTTTCTAAAATCCACTTCGATCTAGTTTGAACGTTTTCGTGTGGAGAACAAGAGTTTGGAGTCGAAGATGGAGCAATGAAGTGCAAGGGCTAGTCGCTACTAATCCTGAGGTGATTCTAAATGGATGTAATAGCAGTGCCTTCGGTTCCGTTCGAACCCGGAACGGACTTGTATGGATGAATGCTTTCAGAACATCGTCAGATGGGCGATGGCATTCTAAGAGATATGTTCTAAAATGGTAACGCTTAGCCTTGAGCCTCATCAACCGGGAATGACTGAAAATCAGGGGTTATGCAGCTAGGCTAGGTGGGTAGCGCCCATTGGGGTGAGGTCATCCCTGTCTAGATGTCCCTTTTATTCGGCTTAGTTGTGCGGTTGCTGATCTCAATCGTGGGGTGATCTTACTCGGGATTATCCAGTAAGGGGTAGTCCCGGTCGTGTGTTGTAGAGGATTGGGAGTAATGCTCGGTACAGTGATCTAGGCCACGTACTGTGACAGGTGGTACCCCAATGCCTAGTCATTAGTTGAAATCCATCCTCCCTACGTGCCTTTTTCGGTTTTGTTTGTATTACCCACGACTGTGGCTAATAGCTGGAATTTAATAAATGTAACAATTTCGGCTATTTTAATAAGTATTTGTATATAGACACTATTATAATATCAGAGGATTTTAATAAGAAATGTTTTGGCTATCGTAAGGTAAAAATCCGACATGTTTATTTGTGGCGTGGTCTTACGAGATGTTTTTGATTTTCAAAGGATTTTGAAACATTAATAATCAATTTGAGTGTGGTTTTCTCACGCTGTTATTCCAGACTGACTCGGGTGTTATTTAACTATAATGATCGGGTCAGACCGAGTATTATAGAATACAAGATATGATGCTGTAGAGCTCAGGAGACGAGCTGGATGGCGGTACGTACTTCCGTACTTGATTATTGTTTCACTGTGTATTCAGTTTTGAGGATAAGTTTATATGATTGTCCAGTTGTATGTTATTGATGTTGTTGAGTTCTGATGATGTATATATATAAAATAGATATAGTTTTCTTTGTGGAAATATCTGTTATTATCTATTATATTTTATTCCGCTGCGATGGTAAGATTCTGATGTTGTTTTCTACTTTCTTTTTCTACCCCTTCTTGTTTTAACCCAAATGGTTCATATTTCCATTCCTCTTGAGTTGATTGATGGAGAATAGTGACGATTCAAGGGGTACGAGTTTGCGAGCTGTTACAAATATGTCTTAGCAGAACCTTATAAACCCCATAGCATAAATGGATACCTTGAAAGAGAAAAGAGTACAGATTACATCAATATATTAACTTACATACATCAAGTACTTCAAAGAAGGAAAGAAAAAAAACTTAAAAATACATCAAAAACTTCAAAGAAGAAGGATTTTTTTAAAAGAAAAATACATCAAAGTATTGCGAAATATAGTAACAAATACTCGGTACTAGGCAACAGTGCTGATCGTATGCAGGTCTTGGAATATACAACCCAAACCCAGCCAACACTGTCTCCCACCACTTCTCATGCTCTTTTCAGCTAAATTAGCTGTATTTCCACTCTTCAGTGGTGCAATCCTCATCCCATGTCATTCAACTCCACTCCCCGCTGCCATAAGATCTCAAAGTTTGTCAATGAGTATTTTGTCCTGCTTCCATTATCGTTGACAAGATAAGCCACTTTCTTTTCCGACCAAATAACCTTGAACGCGTTTGTTCCAGATAAAATAGATTGTCGTCGTCAAAGCCGCTCAAGCCACGTCTCGCACTTGGTCTATTCGAGTTAAGTGATTTTGGATCTCAATTGCTGCTTCAATAATGCAAAAGCTGCTTTCGGAATTTCAAGTAATACTTTTAGCTTTAACCCACAGACCGACCACAAGTACTTGCTGTACGGAAACTTGAAGGACAAATGATCCCTATCCATGCCCCAGTTGCTCAGTCGATCAGTTGTATATAATCTGTTGATACAAGCTTTATAGGAACATAAACTTTTTTTTGTCAAATTTTGATTGTGCCATATCACTTTTGCCCAACTCTGAATAGGATTATGTTCCCTAACTTTATCCCATGCTACATGAAAACTGAACTCACCCTTATCAGTCCATTCCTATTTCTCTGTGTTTATGTCTGGGTGTAACGGGATTTGGTTAAACTCCCCTGCTATTTCTCTAATATCTGCATGAACTGTAGGATTGATAATTCCGTTTGTAAGTATAGTAGATGCCTTTACATTAGCTAATCCTATTATATTGAATCTGTCAAGTCTAAGTATGTCAAGGAGGCATTTGCTATTGATCCATGGCCCTTCCATAAAAATATGTTTTCACCATCTGCCATCACTTTGTTAAAAAACTATTTTCCATTAGATCTTAACCTTAGCATACTTTTTCATGTACTGGATGGGTTATTGTCTATAGGCATAATATAGAAGTTGTTCTGCTTGCAATATTATGAGTGCATGCATCGACTGTAACCTGATGTTATTTTTAGTAAGAATATTCCACATCAATTTAATTGTTGCCGCCTTCAGTTCATTTAAGTCTTTCAGCCCAACCACCCTTCCAATTTTGGTCTACCCGAAATAGCCCAAGAAACCACCTTTTTTTCACCCAAAAATAATAGAACATAGTTTATTTATCTTATCTGTTATTTGCTCAGATAATTGGTAGATAAATAGCCGATATAGAACCATGGGTGTAATTACTGTTTGTATTAATTCTGCCCTTCCTACTATTAAGAGAAATTTTGAATTCCATCCAACTTTTTGTTTATTTTCTCTAATAGTTTATTGCATTAGGAGTAATGTAGATAATTAGCTGAAATAGGGACTCCTAAGTAGGTTACAAGTAAATCTCCTTCTTCTGTTTGTAATTTATTGCTTTGTCTATGTAAAGCAGTATGACTGAAGAATATTGTAGACTTTCTAACATAAATATTTAGGCCAATATGAACATTTAAATCAGAAAGTACCGGGCATAATATAGTTGCATTCTAGATTGTAGATTTTCCAAATATAACCAAATCATCAGCATAGAGCAGGTGTGTAAAAACTGGTTGTATACATGCTGAAGGCTGAAGTCCCTTATTTACACAAGCATCATCCATCAAATATGAAAAATATTCCATTGCTGTGGTGAATAGATAAAGAGATAATGGATCTTCTTGTCTTGTTCTCCTATTAGTATTAATAAAACCCTTTGGAGTACCTTATATTAATATAGAAAATGTCGGCTACTAATACATTAATAAATGATATTGACAAATTGGGTAGGGAACCCTGTATTTACTATAGCATGACATATAAATACCTTACTAATTTTATCAGAAGCTTTTCCAATCCACTTACAAAATTTACTCACTTGTGTCTTCTTGAGATCTCCAAGTAATTCTTGCGCACGTGATGTATTTTCCCCAACATTTTTTCCGAATATGAATGCTGAATGGTTTGGTGCTATTAACAGCAGCAAATATTTTGCAACAGCAGATAGGCTAGGCTTATAGTCCCTTATACTACTTGGTTTATCATGAATTAATGATACGAAAGTATAGTTTAATCCATGTGGTAGAACAGCAGAATTAAACATATCTATTACTGCACTATGTAAATCATACTTGATAACTTCCAAATGTAGTTTCATGAACTTATAATTAATGTCATCTGGTCCAGGACTTTTGTCTTCCTGCACTGAAAAAACAGCATCTGTTAATTCATCTAATTGAATTGATTGCATTATCAATATTTTTTCTTCTTCATTTAATGCTCTACACTGCATTGTAGGAAATTCTGTTTTGGACTTCTCTATTGAGTAATTCTGTATAATAAGAGAGGGCTTCCTTTTCAATTTCCTCTGGCTTGTACACACACTTGCCTGCATCATTGGTTAATGCCTGAATATTGTTTAAGTATCTCCCTTGGGACATTTTAGCATAAAAAAATTCAAGGTTCGTGTCTCCTTGTTGTAGCCATTGCATTTTTTCCTTCTAATTTTTACTCCATGATTTTATTCTTTGGTGTGTTTGAAACATATGTTGTGCTCAGCATCGAGTTGTATATTTCCATATTTTTAGGATATTGATCTACTAATTCAAGCATGAAATTATACTCCTTGCATTGTCAAGATAAGTATCCACTTTAGGCCTTTCTTCATTCCATGTCTTCAATCTATTTTTGAATTCCTTCGGTTTAGATAAGAAATTATGTTTACCATCTCCCCTTGTTTGATAATTTATGCCTTGGTATGTACATTCATCGTAGCCTTCAAATTGAAACCAAGAGTTATCATATCTGAACGGTCTTCCTTTATTTGTGAAAGTCCGAATAAGGTAGATAAGTAGTGAGTTATGATCAATTGAATAATTGGGAAGTATTGGAGATTTCATATATGCAAAAGTCTAGATAGCACATCATTAACAAGTATCTTGTCAATATTATTTGCAATTCCTACTCTTTTCCATGTGTAGTTGAAACCCATAACTTAAACCTCTATAAAAACCTGATTGTAATAAAAAGTTATTAAAGCATCTAGTTTCATTAATGGAAGCCCTCCTTGCTTATCTACTGGAGAAAGTGAATCATTAAAATTCCCCATTAATGGCCATGTAGTAGGAATATGTCTTGTTTCTGAAATTACTTGTTGCCATAAAGTTTCCCTTTCACTATTAATGTTGCTTGCATAAACTACAGTAAATATAAATTTGAACCTCTAGTATTTTTTTGCATCTACAGTCAAATGTTGAGTTGATTCGGAAATTTTCAATGAATTCCATACATTTCAATCCTAAATAAATAGTATTCTTCCTTTAACACCTACGGTATTGTTAATGATACTAGACCAATGTGGTGGTAGTTTATGCATAAAATAGTCTAACTTGCTGTCATATAGTTTTCTTTTTCTAATAAACCAACCATAGGAGTGCGAGTATAACCTGTTGTCTTTTACCACTACTTATACCCCTAACATTCCAAGTAATAATCATCGTTTATTTTTCGTATTGCTCCTCAAATTTCTTTTAGAAGGAGCATTCAGATTGCTTTTAGGCTTACTTGCAGTGGGTTTCATGTAGGCCTTGTCTGTAGTCACATATGCAGGCATATCTTCAGCTTCTTTAATATTAGGGACTTCTTCATTAATATTGTCTACAATGTTGTCGAGGATATCTTTATGATAATATCTGAAGGCAATTCAACAATCAAGGAAGTCAATTGAGTCTTTATCCTCTACTGTCTAATTATCATTTTGCATCTTTCCTGAATGGCTTTTTGTTGCCATGTTTTGCTCTTCATTAAATGGTTCTAATTCTATGTTTCAAATCCTTGTTCATTAACTTGTTTCAATTTGTTCCTGCTTTACCTTTTCCTTCTTTTCGTTGGTTTGATCTGATTGTTGCTCACTTTCTTTATGTTATCATTTTGTGCAGGTCCTTCTGTAGTTGGTATTGCCTTTGTCTATCTAGGTCTGGCTTAATCTGCATGTACACAATTAAGAAAAAAAACACAGTTATACAGATCTATATCAATCTCTCTCAAATGCTTCATGACCATCAGATTACAGAAGATCCAACGACCACTCTTCATCCTTTGCTTTGTCTCAGATTACTAATATATTGGGCCCAGCCCAATATCATTTCTTTTGTACATAAATAGCATGTATTACGTTCTGCATTTATTCACTTCTGTAACAATCATTCATATGTGTAAATAAACAGATCATTCTTATTCTCTTTATGGTATCAGAGCTATTACTGTCAAGCGACAGATCATCAGAAACTGCTCAAGATCATCATTGAGCCATCCAAGAAGAAGAGACATATAGTCAGATCTTCGGTTGCTCTCAGTCTTTACTGAGCATATCATCATTTGATTCATTTCCTTTTCTATTTCCCTCTTAACCAAAATCAATTCTCATATCTGTTCTTTCTCTTCAAGATTCATTTTCTTGAAATCAATACCTGGCTGCAAACTAGTTATTTGCCTCACCAGAATCTGTTTGTATCATCATGGCTGAAGATAGCACAACTGCTGCCACATCAGAAGTCAGGGCAAGCAATGCAGTCATTTTCTCTGGAATAATAAAATTAAAAGGTCAGACAGCAGTGCAACTAGATGAAAGCAACTACATTATGTGGAAATATCAAATTGAAACTGCCATTAAAGGCCACGGGTTAGAGGAATATATCAATGGTACTCTGATCATTCCACCCAAAATGGTGACTGATAATCAAAACAAGATAATTCATAATCAAGAATTCATATTTTATCAAAGGCAAGATAATCTTCTTGCAACATGGCTGATGTCTTCAATCAGCACAAACATTTTATCTCACATTGTTGGATGCAAAACTTCACAAGAAATCTGGGAAGCAATTGATCAATTCTTTAATTCTCAATCCTCAGCAAGAATTATACACTACAAAAGGCAATTGCAGAATTTAAGAAAGAATGATATGTCTATGAGAGAATACTTAACAAAGGCCAAGAATTACTGTGATCTTCTCAGCACAGCTGGATACAAAGTATCTGAAACTGAACAAATTCTCACAGTTCTAAGTGGATTAGATGAAGATTATGAGTCCATAGTGGCTGTTATCTCTGCTAAAAAGAATTTATCAAATATTCAATATGTCCATACAACTCTCCTTGCACATGAAGGGAGAATTGATCAAAAGAAAGTACAAAATTCAGACTACTCCATCAACTATACCTCTGTCAATAAAAGGAAAAATCAAGACACTGCTCAAAACTTAAATAAAAATCAAACTGGAAGTTACAGGGGAGGAAATCAAAACAGTAGAGGAAGAGGCAGAGGCAGATCTAACAATTTTAATCGACCTAAGTGTCAGATTTGTGAGAAAATAGGACATACAGCATCAAAATGCTATTTCAGATTCGATCAAAACTTCTCACTCAATAACAACAATAATAATCAAAGACCAAAAAATCCAAATGCTAACATAGCACTCACTGGAATGGATGCCAGCAATCCAAATACTACTCAATCTTCAAAGAATGAAGATGCAGCATATGAAGAATGGTATCCACACTCAGGGGCTACTAATCACATTACCAACAATTTGGAAAATCTGAACTTGGGCAACAAGGAATACAAAGGTACACAATCAATTTTCTTAGGTAATGGTAGATCTATAAAAATCACACACACTGGGAATGCTAAAATTCTTGGCAAAAGAGAATTACACTTAAATAATTTACTTAGAGTTCCTCAAATAAAGAAAAATCTAATAAGTGTCTCTCAATTTGCCAAAGATAATCAAGTATACTTTGAATTTTTTCCAAAACTTTGCTTAGTTAGAGATGTATCAACCAAAGAAATTTTACTGCAGGGTAACGTGAAAAATGGACTATACTCTCTCAATCTGAGGCAGCAAAATAGAGTACACAATTCTGGAAAATGGTGCAATAATGTTGAGAATAAAATTAGGGATAACAACATCTTTGATCTCTGGCATTGTAAATTGGGTCATCCCAGTATAAATACTGTTAAGTCTGTGTTACTGAGTAATAATATCAACTTTAATGATATATCTCTACCATATATATGTTCTGTATGTCAAATTGGAAAGAATCACAAATTACCCTTCCTTGAATCATCAACTAAATATGCAAAACCATTAGAAATGGTAGCTACAGATTTATGGGGACCAGCCCCAATAAATTCTGATTTTAAGTTTAAATACTATATATCTTTTGTTGATTCTTTCTCAAGGTATACATGGATATATTTTCTACAAAATAAGTCTGAAACACATAGGGCAGTCATTCAATTCATTACTCAAGTAGAAAGACAACTCAATCATCAACTAAAAATAATTCAAACTGACGGGGGAACAGAATTCAAACCATTAAAAAATTATTTTTTAGAAAAAGGAATTATACATAGAACTACCTACCCATATACCTCTGAGCAAAATGGGCTAGTTGAAAGGAAGCATATGCATATTGTCGACACTGGCATCACTCTTTTGACACATGCTTCAATGCCACTCAAATTCTGGTCTGATGCCTTATATTCAGCAGTTCATCTCATCAATCGAATGCCAACAAAGGTACTGCACAATAAAACTCCTTTAGAATTATTATTCAATACTGTACCAAATTATAATACTCTTAAAACATATGGTTGTCTATGTTTTCCATATATGAGACCATATAATTCTCATAAACTGAGTAGAAGATCAGCACCCTGTACATTTATTGGTTACACATCTAATCAAAAAGGGTACAAGTGCTTAACCAACAATGGTAAAATTATAATATCTCGACATGTTGGATTTAATGAATCTATTTTTCCATTTGCAAGTGCAGGAAATAAAACAACTGAGAAGGTTTATAATCCAAAGAAAATTATACCTGAAATACCTATTCTCTCTCACAACAAAATAGATGAAGTCATAAATCAGAGTCAACTCAAACCTCAACTCACAATATCCAGTGAAGAATCAGGTCAAGATTCAAGTGACATGAATAATGACTTCAACAGCAACAATGAATCCAACACAAAAACTATCTCTGCTCAAGAGAATCAGAACAAAACTGTTCCTCACCACCACACCTCTAATGAGGAAGGACCTGGTCATCACATGATGACTAGATCAAAGCATGGTATATTCAAACCCAAAGCATATCATATCATCAGCAATCCCTCTGAACCTGTTTGCTTTGATGAAGCCATACAGGATGAGAAGTGGAAAGCAGCTATGGATGATGAGTACAATGCTCTCATCAAAAATGAAACTTGGACTCTTGTTCCTACACCAAAAGATAAGAATATTATTGGATGTAGATGGACATATAAAATCAAGAAAGATTCAGAAGGAAATATTGACAAATACAAAGCCAGACTCGTAGCCAAGGGCTACTCCCAGCAATATGGGATAGATTTCAGTGAAACCTTTTCACCAGTTGTAAAACCTACAACTATAAGAGTAATTCTCACTATTGCTCTTCACAACAGATGGCAAATAAAACAACTAGATGTCAATAATGCCTTTTTAAATGGCGAACTTCATGAAGAAGTTTTTATGCAACAGCCATCTGGATATAACCATAAAGACAGGAACAACTGGGTATGTAAACTCAACAAGGCTATATATGGGCTAAAACAAGCTCCACGTGTCTGGTATGAAAAACTTAAATCTACTCTTATTAATCTCAATTATCATCCCACCAAGTCAGATAATTCTCTATATATCAAAATCTGCAACAATATTACCGTGTTTATACTTGTTTATGTGGATGATATCATAATCACAGGAAATTGCATGAAGGAAATCAGGTATGTTACTAATCACTTGAACAACAAGTTTTCTCTAAAAGACTTAGGGAACTTAAAATATTTTCTAGGCATTGAGGTCATAAGAAAATCAGAACATGAAATAATTCTCTGTCAAAGAAAATACATACTTGAAGTTCTAAATAGGGCAAAAATGAGTGCTGCAAAGCCCATGCCTACTCCAATGTCAAGCAACATACATCTATCTAAAAACAAAGGAGAAGCCTTTGATAATAAAAAGCTTTACAGAAGTATTGTAGGGGCTTTGCAGTACATCACTATTACTAGACCTGACTTATCATTCGCTGTGAATAAAGTTTGCCAATTTATGCAGAAACCCTTAGATCTTCACTGGAAAGCAGTCAAGCATATCCTACGATACTTAAAAGGATCTATCAATCAAGGACTAAAGCTTACTGAATGCAAAGACTTATCTATCAGAGGGTTTGCTGACGCTGACTGGGCATCTGACTCTGACGACAGACGATCAACGACAGGCTACTGCATCTATCTAGGAAGCAACCCAGTATCCTGGTGTTCCAAGAAGCAGCCTACCGTGTCCCGCTCCAGCACAGAAGCAGAATATCGAAGCGTGGCAAGCACGGCAGCTGAAATTATCTGGCTCAGGTCTCTTCTCAAAGAAATCAAAGTTGATTCTTTACATCAACCTGTAATTTGGTGTGATAACTCTGGAGCTGTTTCCATCTCCTCAAATCCGGTCCTCCATTCCAGAACCAAGCACATAGAAATCGATTTATACTTTGTGCGAGATCAAGTCATCAAAAAGGAACTCGCCGTTAACCATATTCCAGCTAGCCATCAGATCGTTGATGTTCTTACTAAGGCTCTCTCGAAACATAGCTTCGAAAGATTCAAAGCCAGCTTAAAAATCGAAGATGTTGGAAGCAGATCTGAAACGAAAGAGGAAAAAGGAAAAACCCTAGATAAAACTGAAGGAGGCAATTAAGAAAAAAACACAGTTATACAGATCTATATCAATCTCTCTCAAATGCTTCATGACCATCAGATTACAGAAGATCCAACGACCACCCTTCATCCTCTGCTTTGTCTCAGATTACTAATATATTGGGCCCAGCCCAATATCATTTCTTTTGTACATAAATAGCATGTATTACGTTCTGCATTTATTCACTTCTGTAACAATCATTCATATGTGTAAATAAACAGATCATTCTTATTCTCTTTATACACCAATCTTTATGACTCAAATTTTGACAAATCGAACAGGATGGAGGAATGTAATCATATTGTACTGTAACATCTTTTTTGGTTCCATTGTGTACAAAGATTGGAATATTTGTAACTAGCTTGGACTGTATATTAACTTCTACTAAATTTTTCGCAAATTTAGTCATTATTTCTTTGCAGTTATCATATCTATCTAGTCTGTTAGGTTTACCTACATAGCTAGCTATTGTAGATAGTGTTTCATTACTCCACATTTCCAAGCCTGGATGCCATGCCTCAACTATCATCGATTTTCCCAAAAATGAATATTTACATATACATATAATAAACACCATTCATTTGCAATTTTATTTTATAGTTTTAAACAAATAAATTTAAATTTAAATCCTAATTATTAAAGAAAATTATTTGTATGATTGGCAATATGTGCACATATTTGGGGTTATGTGATATAAATATTGGATATGAGAATTGAATTTGGACAGACCTTGCTTTTTGTGACACTTTGATTCATGAATAATTTTCTAGCTTGCTTGAATCACCACTCAATGTTGTTAGAATAATTTTATTTCATTTGATGTTGTTTGGACGGAAAGCCAGGGGAGGGAGCAAGATGATGAAAGCCAACAAAGAGAGGAGCAAGAAGATTTTTCTTTAAAGAATGAATATAGAATGTTGGTATTTTTACGGAGACAAAAAATCTTCCACCTTCATCTCTTTAATTCAACCTAGATTCAATATCTAAACCATTTCTCAGCCATATTTGGTCTCCTATATGGACCAAAAAATCAAAAAGCTCATTGAAATAATTTTTGATATTTAAAGCTTGGTTAAATATATATCAATATCGTAAGTTGATATGTGTACATATAATATTTATATGTACGTCCTAATAACTAATAACACCTGCTAGAAATTTTTTAGGAGTTATCCCATTTATTAATGACTTCCTAAACATCAAATACATTCATAATTAATATTTTTTAAATATCAATTAATCTTTAACATTTTATAGCTAATTAAATAGTGTGGTATTTTGCAGAATTCACAGATACAGTTGTGTGATTTGGAGATGTGAATTCAGTCAGCGATTAATATTGAACAATTCAAATATTAACGTTCGCATATCACCATAGCTAGTAATGTGATATTTTGGGCTGTAACGACCCGCTATTTAGGACTATTCGCATCCGCACATGTCGGACTTAAATAATTCAAAATACCGAATTGTTAATTTAAATTTGGCAAAACTCAGATATACAGTAAATAAATAGTCACAGAATCACAGACACAGAGTAATAACATGCAGCGGAAGTAAAAGAGATAGTAGTTCATGAAGCTACTATATAAAATATATAAGATACATCAGAGTTTACAACAGAAGAGAAATACGATACATCAAGTACAAATCAAAATACATCACATCACTGGAATCAATCGGATACTGAAAGCAGAATAGAAGGCTGGATCTTCAAGCAAAGCTCCAACTCCAAAGGTGAGCCTCGAATACTGGTACACTCAGTCTGACCCGAGCGTAAAGCAAAATACAAAACACTCGAGTCAGGATTAATATTCTCATATCAATAAATCCAACTCAAGTGAAATAGCAATCGAAATACAAGTAACTCAAAGGATGTTGGAATCACCATCCTCTAAGGATCCGTTAAACTATCTACTATGTAGTAGTGTACGCTAAATAGATAATGTCTATCAGTAATATAAATATCAAAATAGTGTTAAGGCGTTACCATTATCCCCCTTAACACATTTTATATAAGCGTTATAGTCTATACAGCACTGTAAACTCCACCGTAAACTGGTGGAATATCAGGGAGTACTCCATAGGTATAACACAAAACAAAGTCGTAGTGGTCGCGTATATAGGGATACAAGTATGACAAGGCACATAAGGCAATACCCAAGGTAGTGAAACTACCGTTCGCTTGATCCGGACTAGTGAGAACGCATCGCCGCAGCGATCGCAACACCGCGAAACAACACTCCTGAAAAGTACGAGGGTGCACCAATCAATCACAAGTAATGAGTAGTAGTTACGAAGAAGTGTGTTCGCTCGAGGTGGCTAACCCCATTTGGCCCGGCACGGCTCCTGATTTTAGTCATTTCCAATTTGACACAAGTGTCAAGGCTATCCATTATCGTTCTCTTTCTTCAGTCATCACGTACATCATTCCAACCACTTCATTCTGGATCATCACTCCGCGTATAGTTATTAAAGTGGTTTTCGGTTTAGACAGAGAGTATGTCCATAACCGATTCCGGTCTCTTTAATAACTTCCATAATTATTACACCGATTGGTCGTTTAATAAATTTCAAAGCCAAATCAAATTCAATTTCAATTAGAATTCGTAAATCAACATTTCAATTATCTTTCGAAATCGATTTCCATAATTTACGTTTCAACATTCCAAATTACCATTTCAAAGTCTTACAATTCAGTTTTAATTTTTATTTAAACAATTCAAATATTGATTCAAGTTCGTATATTAGTTCATTCCGAAAAACATTTAAATTAATTTAATTTAACATTCAAATCAATTTCAATTCATTAATCGATTTCATTCATATTCGTTAAGTTAGTTCATCATTCAAACAGTTTCCATTAAATTTCCAATTCATTAAATCAACTACTTAAGTTCAACCTCATTATATCAACTAACACATTAAATTCAATTAGATTCGTCAAATCGATTCTTTAAATTACAAGTCTTACAGTTATTACAATAAAACGCATCTTATTTCTTGTTAAAGAAATTCAATTTGATTTATTCACTTACTTAAATTTTCCAAACTTAATTAAATAAGAAATCCAATTCCATTTATTAACGAAGTTCGAATTCACTTATTCAAAAGTTCAATTTCTCTTATCAAAGAATTCAATTTTTATTCAATTATCAAATAATTCAATCTTTTTCAATTATTAAATAATTTCAATCTTAATTATTAATAATTTCAAAACTTAAAAATTTCAAACTTAATTATAAATTCAACTTAATTATTAAATCATTTCAAACTTAATTCAATGAATAATTCCAAATTTTATCGTCAAATAATTCATTTCAAACAACGCTCTTTCATCATTTATTACACTAATATTTTGTTTCAAATTCCAATATTAAAAATTTCCTTTAATCAAAATTTACGTCCAATTTTTATTTCAAAACCTTATTATTCAAATAAATCTTTATTTTATTTCAAATCAAATTATTGACCAATCGGGTTTATTTAATTCTCTATCCTAAATCAAGTTCATTTTTGGGTATTTATCATTTCAACCCGATTCCAATTCCAATTCAAAAAATCAAAACATAACAAAGGGAACTTGCAGTGTGATAACTGGGATGGTGTCAAAGTAAATAAACAAGCAATAACAACAATCAAACGCAATCCAATAATCAATTCAAATAATCCCGAAATAATCGTATTAATTCACATTGTTGTTTGTGTGAATTAATATAATTATTTCTAGAATCTACACTATCATTTCATGTAGATTAAAGATTACTACATACGTTTTTTCACTTGTCGTTCAATTTCAATTCTACAACGATTTATCCAATATACGTTCAAGGTTCAAAGTGTAATTTATCAAATTCCATATGTCGATTAACTTAACAATTAAAAGGGTCAGATTATTCAAATTAACTAATCAAATTCAACACATATGTCGATTCACATTTTTAAACTATCCTACGTCAAATTCAATTGCATAATATTTATCACTTTATACATTACAATTTAACATCCAATATAAACAACAAACAATCAATCAATTATCAACCAAACTGGATTATCATCGCATAAATAATTTACAGATAATGGTGTCAGATGTCATAGGTGAACAGATACAGGTGATAGCAGATATAATAGTGTAATTAACTAACTACAGCATATTTCAATTGTCGTTTCAATTGAAATCAAATTTAATAAATAAAAGAATATTAATCGTGAGTGATTGCTCACCTTTCGAGGCTAGAGAGATGAATAGACAATGAAGTTGAGTCACGGATCGTAAGCACGACTTTCAGAATAACTAGATTGGCACGAATCGACTCGCAAAGCTGTTAAATATGAATCGTCGAAATCAAATCAGAATAGGAGCGATGAAAGTAAATGGTATCAGTGAATATACATACATAACTATATTCCAAAATTAAACACATAAAATATATATATATAAAAAAAAATCAATTTTAAACATATATTTTCAAATCGATATTTAATTTAACACAGATAAAATTCCATAGATATGCATTTCTAACGCCATCTTACAATTAAATCACATATATTTAAATTCAAGCATATTATCATTTATTTATTATTATTATTATTTTATTAACAACAATATCCAAAATCATCTTTCTTAAATATAACATTTAAAAGAAATCAAATCAAAACATTCAACATAGCAATAATTACAAAACATGTCATGTGTCAAAGTTTAACAATAAAATTCTATGTGCTACCGAGATCGAAATGGTCTGAAATTTGGTATGAATAAAGATCAAAACTTGTATTTCAAACTGCAAAAGAATCACTTGATTTGGACGAGAGACGAGAAAAGTTACGATGTCACGAACATAGACTCAGGCCATGTTGCGACTGTCAAATGTTCATGTCTGAAAACCTCTCTGGGTCTGACTTTCAGGTAAGAAACAGAGGACTGAACCACCTCGTATGAAGCTAAAATTTTATATAAAGAAAGTAGAAAACTTTATCTTTTAAACAAAAAGAGAATCACTGTATTTCGACGTAAGACGGAAGAGATATTATGCGTCAAACATGAACACAGGTCGTGTTCGCAGCAGTGTAAAATAATTCCAAGTACAAAAGAGCAGCTGCCTGGGTCAAACTTCTAGATCCTCGACCACTAATCAAACGATGTCGGATTTTGCTGAAATTTGACATGCATAAACTAAGTAACTTCGACTCTTTTTTAAAAATAGAATCAACCCATTCCGATAAAACATGAGTGAGATATGATATTGTGAGCATGAAGTCTAACTTTAAAATATAGTATACTATCTACTGTAATATATAAAACAGAAGTTGCATTTCAAAAAACAGCGAAGAAGAAACAGCAGAAGAGAAAATTGTGATCTAGTATATAATCAACATATGTATATACGTTCATAATGAACTTTGTTATAAATACTTTAAATCCAAAATCAAGCAAAATCTTAAACACAATGTATGTATACACTTGCAATTCATGGTACTAATACAAGAACATTTATAGCATTCGCATGATGAAGTTATTACAAAAAAAATCTTTTATACAAGAACATTTATGGTACTAATACACTTACGTACTAGGTGCGCTGGCCACGGCTATGATACGTCACAGCACATCTTCAAACTTTATAAACATTTTTAAAAATTGTATGTTATAACTTATAAACAGCTTTATATTTAAGCGACTCATATAACATTTCATATACCAAAACTTTATATAAACTAGTTAAAAAAAATGTTATTGTCTCACAAAACGTCTATAAACAGACTAACAAAATGCACAACAGACCTCACTAAAGTATTCTATGTATATAAACAAATTCACAAAAACGTTATATGTTAACATTATACAAAAGCAAAGTATTACAACTCTTATATACTTGTTTGTAAACAGAGCACAGTTTCAGAAAAAAAAGAAAACAACTAACTTTTCTTACTAACCAATGTAATATAAAGCTATCTGCAAATTATAGAACTCAACTGAATACATTTTAGCTATATAAATAAAACAGGTTAAAAAAATATGTATATATAATTATTACATAACTGTTTATACAAGTAGCTTACAAATATATTACCGATATATCTGCTCTAGAGCACGGTTATGTGGCGGACCTCGGCTAGGCACGATCGTCTCCGATCAGTGGAAGTCAATCAGTGGCAGATAAAACGAAGGGGAGGGACTCGGATCTCGGAAAATGGAAGGTAAGTACAAGGTGGCCTGGCCTCGGAGGAAGAGAGGTGGAGGCTCGTCGTTGGCAAGGGGTGCGGGCGGTGGTTGGAGAGAAGGCGGCTGATGGAAGCTAGGGTAGCGTGGGTTGTCGGCATGTAGTGGCGACGGAGTTGCGGTGGCTGCGTGTGGCGGCTCTGGGCGAGGTGAAGGCTGTGGAGGAGGTGAATGGACGTGAAGAGGGAGGGGTGGCGGGTGAAGCGGGGTTTGCGGTCTCGGCCGGTGGTGGAGTGCGCATGCTTATATGCGTGCATGCTATGTAGTGGCAGGGGAAAGTGAATGGTTTTTTTTAGAAACTGTAGAGGATGGAAACATATCAAAAGAAGAGAAATGGGAAATGGGAAGAACAGGAAGAGAGAAGCATGGGAAGAATGAGAAAATGGGTGGTGAAGAAAATGCATGGGTGGAGGCCAAAAATGATAGAGGAGAAGATTACAGAGAATATGTGAAGCGTTTTATATAACTTTATTATTTAATAAATTATGTTTCGGAAAGCATAGAGAACGTGGACGAACAAATTTTGAAATGAACCAGTGAAATATTCAACGTAGGGAATCGCAAAGGTCCAGTGCTTGAATTCAAGAAAATTAAATGCTAATGACCATTGGAATTTTGATGGTGGATAAACGAATACACAAATGAATTCGAAAATTTAAAACGGTATCGATACATATGACCAGTTTGCAGATTTTTCTGTGAATCGGACTTCGAAACGCAGAATTAAATATACCGTAGAGATCAGCACGATGAGACGATCAAAACGGTATACAGATATCAGTGGTACGATCGAATTATAAAAATTCGAATTTTATACTACGGAAAATGCGTAAAAATCGTAAAAAAATAAGGTCGACGGAGCCAAAGATATCCGAATTTGGAAAAACGACAAACTGACAACTTGTTCTAAAGATGGCTTAGAATTTTTCTATGTAAAAATATTTTAGTTTTGAAAACGTTTTATTTTCATCGCTTTTTAACTGATTCAATTGAAGTAAATTTACGCGCGAAACAAACTTTCATATTTTTGGACGAAAATTTACCAGTTGCTATGTTTAACGAGACGTATTCCAAATATCAAATTTATATTTCAAAATTTTATCATTTTAAAATCCCGCAAAATTTCAATTAATAACGTTATTAAAACCGGTTAAATTTACGGGTCGTTACACTCTCCCCCACTCAAAACTTTTCGTCCCCGAAAAGGAAGGAGGTAGGAGAATAGAAACAACCAGAAGAAAAATAGACTTGAATTACAAAATAAAACAATTAATTTAAACCATATAAACTTCAATTTAAATTAATTTGTATTCAACAATTGACTTTAATTCAAAGTAATTCATTAAGTTGATATTATTTAAATTTATTAATATTTGATAGAAAAGATTTCTTCAAAACAAAATTTTATTTAACTCATTTATTCATTGTTTTATTATCCAATTATTATAATCATATTTTGTTTAACAAATTTAATTCTTCTTTGTTCTAAATTATTATTAAATTTATTCCACTTAATATATCCTATCACATATATTAAGTATATTTACACTTATTATCACCACTCAAATTTATTTATAAATCCCTTTAACATCATTTACACTTTATAATATTCAATTTCATAGTTAACTTTTGAAAATTTAGGTAAATTATATATAATGCAATTGAGTATTATCAAATAAAATTCCTAATTCAATTCTCTCAAGTTTAAATACTAATTCAAAATTTGGTTTCATTTATAATTGAAATCATCTTTTACCCAAATTTTAAGAATTAAATTTACGATTAACTTCAAACAATTTAGAAATAAATATATATAGACATTATATCCAAATCAAATCTGAATCAAATACTTATATATATATATATATATTTTAAATCATGTCGTACTTTAAAAATTCAAATCAAATTCATTTCAAAACAAGAGTGTAGCAAGCTACTAATGGTCTCTCCACTTCGAAACTCGAAAATGAATGTCGATGATGCGGCCGCCATCACCGAAATTATTTTCCAGCGACAAAAGAGAAGAGCTCTAATTTAATTATTTAAATTTCTTTGAAACGGTTTCTATTTGAAAATATTTTAAATAATATACGTTTAAACCCTAAAAACCAAAGTTCGAAACCACCGGAAATTAAATTCTCAAATTCTAATTTAAATACATTTCAAATTCCAAATCAATTTATAACCAAATTTTATAAATTTATTTATTTATTTTATGAAATAGTCAATGATTTACAAAACAATAAATGAAAATTAATTTGTTTCACATTTCGGACAACAGATTCATTAACATTTTAATTTCAAAAAAATTTAAACTTATATATAATAAAATCATTCAATATTGTTTAAATTACTAAATTTGAAAATAATATTGTGTCAGTTTGCTCTGTTAAAGTGTTTTGGAAATCCTATCGATAGCGTTGATCAGACGAATCGATCGAAAACCCAAATCAACATCAACAGCGCAAACAACACAATATATAAAATATTTTAATATTAATTTACAAATGCACTTCTCGCTCAACGATACAAGAATGGATTTCAAACTAAGAATAGAGATTCGAATTTTGATGGACTCAAATTAAGAGAATTCTGATTTGAAGACAAGTTCGAAAGAAAAGGTAAGATGATTCAATTTACAGAATCGGAAGATGGATAAGCTTATTAATTCACGGGCAATCTTAACCGGGTCGACCGTAACTTCAAGAATAAGATCGATGCAGAATTCCGAGGTAAATCTACATTAAATCGCAAGGGATAGAATTCAGGTATAGCAGGAGATAGATAGCATCGGAAACCGAGGATACAGAAATCTTCGGTAAATCGATGTCTATTGTAAATGAGTTTCACCCATTTACAGATAAATTTGAGATTGGCGAGACCGCCGACTCACTATAAAGATCATTCGAAGTGGAGTTATGGGGTACTCCAGAATCAAAAGAAGATAAATAGTGAGAGATATGAATGAATTTTGAGACCGCAGAGAACGTTCCAAAATTCAAAGGAATTGAGTTAAAAGGAAGAGATTGAAACTCGAGTGGGAGTGATTCTGCAAATACATTTACCCTATATGCTAAGTTTTGCCTAGAGCTACCAAAAACTCTGATACCAACTATAACGACCCGCTATTTAGGACTATTCGCATCCGTACATGTCGGACTTGAATAATTCAAAATACCGAATTGTTAATTTAAATTTGGCAAAACTCAGATATACAGTAAATAAATAATCACAGAATCACAGACACAGAGTAATAACATGCAGCGGAAGTAAAAGAGATAGTAGTTCATGAAGCTACTATATAAAATATATAAGATACATCAGAGTTTATGTAACGATGCTAGTTTAATCACGAATTTAAATTTATAATTAAATTAAATTCTTGGATTTAATTGTGTATTAATTTGAAAATTTTCGAATTTAATAAGAAATGTATACTTATTTATTTTTGAATTTGGACTTGAAACTCAAAAATGTATACTTTCAGTTGAATTGAGCTTTGAATAAAAAGTATAAGAATAAAAATTACTTATCAATATTTAATATAAGTGTAAAGCATAAAATAAAATATATATGTATAAATTAAATACTTGATGGTTAAACCATAAATATAAATTAAATTTTGTAATAGAAATCACATAGTTATAAAATGTTAATAACTAAAACAAATTTCTTACAATTAGCAAAGTAACTACAATCAACATGATAACAAAAGTGTATGAAAAAGGAATTTTTTTTTAATATAAACTAAAAATATAAAAATAAAAATAAATTATAAATAGTACTTATAAAACCAAAACAGCACCTTGCTGTAAGTATACAAGATGGAAGCATCACAAAACATACTTGCATTAAATGCAAGCCTCCACAAAGCATATCAGACACCATTAAAACAATAATAAAAAAAAAACTAAAATTATATGTAAACAAAACATACTTGCGATAAGTATACAAAGCCATGCTGTGAGTATATTTTTATGTAAACCAAATTTTATGTAAAAATGTATAAATCAAATGAAGCTTATGCAAGAAGATTAACAAAGATAAATATCTTCAAGAACAAACAAAATTGTACTTATAAAGAAAATCAATCAACAGCATATATATGTAAACTAAAATGGGAACAAAGGCATTAAATGCCATCTGATCAAGCACAAATGAAAATGTTACTTAGCACAAATAAAAATCATATCAGCCAAATTTATTTTGGCTTAGTCAACAAGGGAAAAAAAAATCTGATCAAAAGAACTTGCTTGAACCAGTTAATACCTCTCCTACCCTGTACAAACCCCTTTATATATATATGTACACTTCCAGTTCGTTTAAACCATTTTACTGAAAAAATAATAATAACAAAGAACAGAAGATAAAGAGAAAAGCAAACAACATTTTTTATCCAAGTTAAAAGCAATTTGCAGAAGTGAGAAAAACAAAACAGAGAGGAAGATTCAAATCTGCAGTTTCAAAATTAATTAAGTCTCTGTTCAAACTTATTTACAAGGTGAGTAAACCTGTTTTCTTTTAAATTTAAGTATCTGGTTTATCAAATCTTGAGCTTACTGCATATTGAAAATAAAAATTTGTTATGTATGTATGTTGAGTTACAGGAAATCTTTGAATGACTGTCTTCTGAAACTCTGGTTACAGAGCAAAGTAAATAAATAAAAAAATTAATACATCTTCATATGGAACCTTTAAAACTTGAGATTTTTAACAAAAGCAGTTGGTTAAACTTAAACTATAGTCTAGAGAAAAAAATCTTGCTTGAAAGTGAAAGAACTGGACCCTGTAAACTAAAATTTACAGTAGAAATAAATCATATGAATTATTTCGAGTATTTTAATCTATTGGTTTGATTTCATAACTTGGATAAACAGATAAAAGTAGGATTTTTGAAATTAACATAATGATTTTTAATGAAGTGCTCCAAGTACAGTTAATAATCAAACAAAATCTGCATTTTTATCAATCTCTGATAATCGAATCATTTATAAATATTGTAATTCGTACTGAAGCATGCTTGAACATCTAGGATGTTGGGAAAAATTGTAAAAGAATTTTCTATTGTGCAAATTTGGGGAACGAAGTCGAATTAGGGTTTTGGGTTTAGAATTTTTGGTGTTCTGTAAATTGGGTTTTTCGTCGCCGTCGCTTGATCGAGTGGCACATGGATTTGGGTGAAGGTAGAAGAGGACATGTTCGAGGTATGGTCGTAGTGTCATTGCTTCCGGTGGTCAGTACGATGGTGGCGAGGCGTCTTTGCCGAGGGGGTTCGTTCCAGTTTTTCGAGCGACAGGCAAAATTTTTGATTTCGTTTGTTTTTGAAATACTGGGTTTTGATTTCTAATGTAGGGATGAATCGCGACTTGTTAATGGTCGCCGTGGTCATCGGAGGTGCGGGGTCACGTCGTGTACGTGCATGACGTGTTTCTCGTGTCAGCGAGTGTCGATCTGGAGCTCGAGAGAAACTCGAGCAGAAGTATATTTGGCTTCGGGGTAAACTCGCGTACGCGAGTATTCTCTTGCAGAAACTTAGAACTGAAAAGAAAAAAAAAGAGGAAAAAAAAGACAGGGAGAAGAAGAAATTGAGAGGAGGGGAAGAAATGAAGGAAGGGTACAGGAGACTCGGGAAAAATTTGGAAATACACGGGGTTCGACCCGAGTTTTGCCTGGGTTTGCTCGGGTTTACTTTGAATATGGGTATGGACCAAAATAAAAATTCAACCTTTACTGTTAACAGATTTTAGGGCAATGAATTTTGACTATATTGAATTAAACGGTTATAACTGATTTTAACAAACTAAGTGGATACTTAATAATCTAATCAATACTTTAAATAACTTTAATTTAAAGTAAAAATTTAAGTTAAGTAACATTACACTTTTTATAACTAAAATAGATTGATTTTCAAAGTATAAAGAAAATTCTCAAATAGTGATAAAGGTAAATAATGTGTATTTATTTAATGGTTTTGAAAGAAATTAAGAATGATATACAATTTTGTAATTAAATTGATTAATAAGCAAGTAAGTGTTCAAATTAATTTGTAAATTAAGAAATTGTTATTCAGATAAATTAAAGTCGACAAATCAAAATTGACGGTTAATTAAATAATAATTTTGAAATAATAAATCGAGTCAATTAAGATTTAATTTATTTATTCAAATTTAATCATTTATTTTAAACATCACTACAAATAATTGTGTGATAATTTTTTTCAAACCACATTGGAAAATAAGTAACCATTGCTGTGCACTATATTGATACTTTTATGATACTGTGTGATATAAATTACCATGTACTATACTGTGATTGTGTTTTGTTCTGTATTGATGTGAAAAACCTGTTTGCCCGTAAAACGGCATTTGAATTTTGATGCGACAGGGAGTCAGATTCCAGTTGGTTATCCGAAACCCACATCGAATAGTAATGATAAATCTTTGTGACTGATAAATTTATTTTATCTATGAATCTGTGAATGAAGGTAAGCGTTATGAATTATATCGCTTATCGATATTGGTTCATCTGTGATGATTGATGTTGTGCACTGTTGTGTAAAATCCCTGGACCACACTTATACACACACAAATATGGATTGCACGTGGGAATGGGTTAAGTCACAAATTTGTTAAAATAGTTATAATTTGAATTTTAAATTCAAATGGGTTGAAAATAAAATTGGGTTTAAAGTGAAAAGCTTTTGAAAAGGTGTTTTAAAAGCGTAAGTTATTTTGAATAACTTAATAAAGATTTGAAATTTGAATAATTTGATTTGAATTGGAATTCAATATCTGAAATTGAATTCTATATTCAGTATTTATGATATTAAACGGTATACAAGTTTATATCGGTTTTAAACCATTTTTTAAAGTATTGTTTTTGGGAATTTGAATTAACCTAAAGATTTTAACTCGTATAAATGAGATCGAATTTCTCCGAAACAAAAACTACTTGTTTCAAATAAAAAAAATTAGCTTTCATTTAAAGAAAGGATTTCCAAATTTTGTTGAAAAGTTTCAAGTTTGAAATAGAATTGAAATGTTTTGAAAGCTATGAAATGAGTCTTTGATTCAAAGACCGAATGAGTTAATCCAACTTGAATTGGAATTGTTTGGAAATCGAGTTTTGAAAGTTATGAGTTAAATCCTGTTTTAAAGATTTAACGAGTTAATTGAAATGGTAATTGTTGAAATCCATAAATGGATCTTTGTGAACGGGGTGAACTTTGTAAACTAAATCTTTTTGTTTAAAAGATTAAAGGTGGGGAAATTGGTTAAACCATTAAAGGTTATGAAATAAATCTTTTGTTTAAAAGATTGGAGATGGTAATTTGTTTTAACCATTTGAATGAAAAGTTTGGGCTTTAAGCTGTGATTTAACTGAGACCCCAGTATCCATATGATTTTTAAGTATTGCGCTCATTATTCGGTTCAGCCGGGGGAGGACCTTTGTGTTATATAACCCATTCCGAATAATGACACGACGTATATGGATAGCGTTGAAGACCGGTGGTGAAGACCGGGTATTTGTAAGAACGATAGGATGACCTATCGATTGTCTCTGCACTGAGTTGCTCCGGTATAGAGATTCCCTAAGTGATGGGAAGTCCGATCGGGATTGTGGATACCCGGATTTGCAAGGGCTTCTTCCTTTATTGGACGGAGTGCCTTCGGTTCTGTTCGAACCCAGAACAGACTTGTATGGTCGTGTGTCTGACACTACACTTTGAGATATAAAGCCGATTTCCTTTCAAATACATTTCTGTTGGTGTCGGAGAATTTATTCTCTTATCTTAACACCCTTCTCTGAGACGTACGAGCTCAGAGGTTATGTAATTGAAGGTTATCAGTGATATCTTCCCAAATTGGTAGTGTGGCATGCTAAGTGCTGCTGTGTGTTGATGATCATTAGTCGATCATTTGCGATCAAAGCAAAGCTTTCGTGTAAAGCATAGCTTTGTGGACGAGACCTCATCGGACCTCACAACGCGGAAATGGTCGAAACAGGAAAGATGCGGCAAGGTTATGAGGGTCGCTCCCTTTAGGGTATGTCATTTCCTTCTGGAAAAAGGTGATGTCATGGTATGGAGCCCAGATATTTACCTATGTGGTAGCTCCAATCTCATTTTCTGTGTGGTTGTTGCTTTGTGACAGAGGGCCCTCGGATAAAGGTCCCAAAGGACCGGGGAGTGGCATACTCGAGTAGTAGTTACCTAGTTAAAGACGTAACCCGGCCTTGTGTTGGCAGAGAGCCGGGTAGGTTCTCGGGACGTCCCGCCAGAGGCGTACCCATGTGGCAGTAGGAAGTTTCTTAGCCTGACCATTTGTTGGAAATCCAAAGAAACAATATGAGCCCTGTACAGTTTTAGTTGTATAACCTGCCATGCAGCGTGGCGGTAACCTGCCACAAATCATGGTAGCTATAGTAGGCATAGTTCGGAATGTCTATGCTGGCTAAGATTAATATTCTATTTTCGAAATGCTTTCTACACTATGCACTAGTAATAATATCAAAGAAATTTTCTCGTATCAAGCATATTTGACTATCATAAGAAGAAATCTCCTCCAATTCTGCGATTGCATTGTGTGTGTGGTGGGAGGTCTTATGGTAGTTTCATTTTTCCAAAAGCATAACGAATTTTCTTTTATAAATCTAGTTTATTTAAAAGAAACTATTTTTGTTTACTCATACCAGTCCCATGACTGACCTGGAGTTTATTGTTTCTTTTCTAAACTCTGGGTGCCCATAATTTCTGCACGGGCAGCCTAGTAGCAGGTTTCCATATTTTGAGTTAGCAGTATTTTTGAGTTTTTGCTTTGAAGATATTCTAGAAGCTTTTTGGATCTCAGGTGGTTAGTGTTTCGGAAGAGTGTTATCATTTCATTCCTATTGAAGACTTCTGTTTGGATATATGATCATCGATGTATTATTATGATATTATGAGGAGTTGTGGTGTATGTATTATAGACTCTGATGCATTGTTGGATATTATGGTGTTGTACCAGTGATGTATGCATGATATTCATTTTGTTCCGCTGTTTTATATTCATCTGATGTTGTTATAAGCTCCGGCGATAAGAATTTGATGTCGTTTATCGGATATCGAGTTCGGGTCGTCACAAGTGACAACATAAGAGAAATACGATACATCAAGTACAAATCAAAATACATCACATCACTGGAATCAATCGGATACTGAAAGCAGAATAGAAGGCTGGATCTTCAAGCAAAGCTCCAACTCCAAAGGTGAGCCTCGAATACTGGTACACTCAGTCTGACCCGAGCGTAAAGCAAAATACAAAACACTCAAGTCAGGATTAATATTCTCATATCAATAAATCCAACTCAAGTGAAATAGCAATCGAAATACAAGTAACTCAAAGGATGTTGGAATCACCATCCTCTAAGGATCCGTTAAACTATCTACTATGTAGTAGTGTACGCTAAATAGATAATGTCTATCAGTAATATAAATATCAAAATAGTGTTAAGGCGTTACCATTATCCCCCTTAACACATTTTATATAAGCGTTATAGTCTATACAGCACTGTAAACTCCACCGTAAACTGGTGTGATATCAGGGAGTACTCCATAGGTATAACACAAAACAAAGTCGTAGTGGTCGCGTATATAGGGATACAAGTATGACAAGGCACATAAGGCAATACCCAAGGTAGTGAAACTACCGTTCGCCTGATCCGGACTGGTGAGAACGCATCGCCGCAGCGATCGCAACACCGCGAAACAACACTCCTGAAAAGTACGAGGGTGCACCAATCAATCACAAGTAATGAGTAGTAGTTACGAAGAAGTGTGTTCGCTCGAGGTGGCTAACCCCATTTGGCCCGGCACGGCTCCTGATTTTAGTCATTTCCAATTTGACACAAGTGTCAAGGCTATCCATTATCGTTCTCTTTCTTCAGTCATCACGTACATCATTCCAACCACTTCATTCTGGATCATCACTCCGCGTATAGTTATTAAAGTGGTTTTCGGTTTAGACAGAGAGTATGTCCATAACCGATTCCGGTCTCTTTAATAACTTCCGTAATTATTACACCGATTGGTCGTTTAATAAATTTCAAAACCAAATCAAATTCAATTTCAATTAGAATTCGTAAATCAACATTTCAATTATCTTTCGAAATCGATTTCCATAATTTACGTTTCAACATTCCAAATTACCATTTCAAAGTCTTACAATTCAGTTTCAATTTTTATTTAAACAATTCAAATATTGATTCAAGTTCGTATATTAGTTCATTCCGAAAAACATTTAAATTAATTTAATTTAACATTCAAATCAATTTCAATTCATTAATCGATTTCATTCATATTCGTTAAGTTAGTTCATCATTCAAACAGTTTCCATTAAATTTCCAATTCATTAAATCAACTACTTAAGTTCAACCTCATTATATCAACTAACACATTAAATTCAATTAGATTCGTCAAATCGATTCTTTAAATTACAAGTCTTACAGTTATTACAATAAAACGCATCTTATTTCTTGTTAAAGAAATTCAATTTGATTTATTCACTTACTTAAATTTTCCAAACTTAATTAAATAAGAAATCCAATTCCATTTATTAACGAAGTTCGAATTCACTTATTCAAAAGTTCAATTTCTCTTATCAAAGAATTCAATTTTTATTCAATTATCAAATAATTCAATCTTTTTCAATTATTAAATAATTTCAATCTTAATTATTAATAATTTCAAAACTTAAAAATTTCAAACTTAATTATAAATTCAACTTAATTATTAAATCATTTCAAACTTAATTCAATGAATAATTCCAAATTTTATCGTCAGATAATTCATTTCAATCAACGCTCTTTCATCATTTATTACACTAATATTTTGTTTCAAATTCCAATATTAAAAATTTCCTTTAATCAAAATTTACGTCCAATTTTTATTTCAAAACCTTATTATTCAAATAAATCTTTATTTTATTTCAAATCAAATTTTTGACCAATCGGGTTTATTTAATTCTCTATCCTACGTCAAGTTCATTTTTGGGTATTTATCATTTCAACCCGATTCCAATTCCAATTCATAAAATCAAAACATAACAAAGGGAACTTGCAGTGTGATAACTGGGATGGTGTCAAAGTAAATAAACAAGCAATAACAACAATCAAACGCAATCCAATAATCAATTCAAATAATCCCGAAATAATCGTATTAATTCACATTGTTGTTTGTGCGAATTAATATAATTATTTCTAGAATCTACACTATCATTTCATGTAGATTAAAGATTACTACATTACGTTTTTTCACTTGTCGTTCAATTTCAATTCTACAACGATTTATCCAATATACGTTCAAGGTTCAAAGTGTAATTTATCAAATTCCACATGTCGATTAACTTAACAATTAAAAGGGTCAGATTATTCAAATTAACTAATCAAATTCAACACATATGTCGATTCACATTTTTAAACTATCCTACGTCAAATTCAATTGCATAATATTTATCACTTTATACATTACAATTTAACATCCAATATAAACAACAAACAATCAATCAATTATCAACCAAAGTGGATTATCATCGCATAAATAATTACAGATAATGGTGTCAGATGTCATAGGTGAACAGATACAGGTGATAGCAGATATAATAGTGTAATTAACTAACTACAGCATATTTCAATTGTCGTTTCAATTGAAATCAAATTTAATAAATAAAAGAATATTAATCGTGAGTGATTGCTCACCTTTCGAGGCTAGAGAGATGAATAGACAATGAAGTTGAGTCACGGATCGTAAGCACGACTTTTGGAATAACTAGATTGGTACGAATCGACTAGCAAAGCTGTTAAATATGAATCGTCGAAATCAAATCAGAATAGGAGCGATGAAAGTAAATGGTATCAGTGAATATATATACATAACTATGTTCCAAAATTAAACACATAAAATATATATAAAAAAAAAATCAATTTTAAACATATATTTTCAAATCGATATTTAATTTAACACAGATAAAATTCCATAGATATGCATTTCTAACGCCATCTTACAATTAAATCACATATATTTAAATTCAAGCATATTATCATTTATTTATTATTATTATTATTATTTTATTAACAACAATATCCAAAATCATCTTTCTTAAATATAACATTTAAAAGAAATCAAATCAAAACATTCAACATAGCAATAATTACAAAACATGTCCTGTGTCAAAGTTTAACAATAAAATTCTATGTGCTACCGAGATCGAAATGGTCTGAAATTTGGTATGAATAAAGATCAAAACTTGTATTTCAAACTGCAAAAGAATCACTTGATTTGGACAAGAGACGAGAAAAGTTACGATGTCACGAACATAGACTCAGGCCATGTTGCGACTGTCAAATGTTCATGTCTGAAAACCTCTCTGGGTCTGACTTTCAGGTAAGAAACAGAGGACTGAACCACCTCGTATGAAGCTAAAATTTTATATAAAGAAAGTAGAAAACTTTATCTTTTAAACAAAAAGAGAATCACTGTATTCCGACGTAAGACGGAAGAGATATGATGCGTCAAACATGAACACAGGTCGTGTTCGCAGCAGTGTAAAATAATTCCAAGTACAAAAGAGCAGCTGCCTGGGTCAAACTTTTAGATCCTCGACCACTAATCAAACGATGTCGGATTTTGCTGAAATTTGACATGCATAAACTAAGTAACTTCGACTCTTTTTTAAAAATAGAATCAACCCATTCCGATAAAACATGAGTGAGATATGATATCGTGAGCATGAAGTCTAACTTTAAAATATAGTATACTATCTACTGTAATATATAAAACAGAAGTTGCATTTCAAAAAACAGCGAAGAAGAAACAGCAGAAGAGAAAATTGTGATCTAGTATATAATCAACATATGTATATACATTCATAATGAACTTTGTTATAAATACTTTAAATCCAAAATCAAGCAAAATCTTAAACACAATGTATGTATACACTTGCAATTCAATCAAAAAGCATGCAACATATAGCATTCGCATGATGAAGTTATTACAAAAAAATCTTTTATACAAGAACAGTTATGGTACTAATACACTTACGTACTAGGTGCGCTGGCCACGGCTATGATACGTCACAGCACATCTTCATACTTTATAAACATTTTTAAAAATTGTATGTTATAACTTATAAACAGCTTTATATTTAAGCGACTTATATAACATTTCATATACCAAAACTTTATATAAACTAGTTAAAAAAAAATGTTATTGTCTCACAAAACGTCTATAAACAGACTAACAAAATGCACAACAGACCTCACTAAAGTATTCTATGTATATAAACAAATTCACAAAAACGTTATATGTTAACATTATACAAGAGCAAAGTATTACAACTCTTATATACTTGTTTGTAAACAGAGCACAGTTTCAGAAAAAAAAGAAAACAACTAACTTTTCTTACTAACCAATGTAATATAAAGCTATCTGCAAATTATAGAACTCAACTGAATACATTTTAGCTACATATATAAAACAGGTTAAAAAAAATATGTATATATAATTATTACATAACTGTTTATACAAGTAGCTTACAAATATATTACCGATATATCTGCTCTAGAGCACGGTTATGTGGCGGACCTCGGCTAGGCACGATCGTCTCCGATCAGTGGAAGTCAATCAATGGCAGATAAAACGAAGGGGAGGGACTCGGATCTCGGAAAATGGAAGGTAAGTACAAGGTGGCCTGGCCTCGGAGGAAGAGAGGTGGAGGCTCGTCGTTGGCAAGGGGTGCGGGCGGTGGTTGGAGAGAAGGCGGCTGATGGAAGCTAGGGTAGCGTGGGCTGTCGGCATGTAGTGGCGACGGAGTTGCGGTGGCTGCGTGTGGCGGCTCTGGGCGAGGTGAAGGCTGTGGAGGAGGTGAATGGACGTGAAGAGGGAGGGGTGGCGGGTGAAGCGGGGTTTGCGGTCTCGGCCGGTGGTGGAGTGCGCATGCTTATATGCGTGCATGCTATGTAGTGGCAGGGGAAAGTGAATGGTTTTTTTAGAAACTGTAGAGGATGGAAACATATCAAAAGAAGAGAAATGGGAAATGGGAAGAACAGGAAGAGAGAAGCATGGGAAGAATGAGAAAATGGGTGGTGAAGAAAATGCATGGGTGGAGGCCAAAAATGATAGAGGAGAAGATTACCGAGAATATGTGAAGCGTTTTATATAACTTTATTATTTAATAAATTATGTTTCGGAAAGCATAGAGAACGTGGACGAACAAATTTTGAAATGAACCACTGAAATATTCAACGTAGGGAATCGCAAAGGTCCAGTGCTTGAATTCAAGAAAATTAAATGCTAATGACCATTGGAATTTTGATGGTGGATAAACGAATACACAAATGAATTCGAAAATTTAAAACGGTACCGATACATATGACCAGTTTGCAGATTTTTCTGTGAATCGGACTTCGAAACGCAGAATTAAATATACCGTAGAGATCAGCACGATGAGACGATCAAAATGGTATACAAATATCAGTGGTACGATCGAATTATAAAAATTCGAATTTTATACTACGGAAAATGCGTTAAAATCGTAGAAAAATAAGGTCGACGGAGCCAAAGATGTCCGAATTTGGAAAAATGACAAACTGACAACTTGTTCTAAAGATGGTATAGAATTTTTTTATGTATAAATATTTTAGTTTTGAAAACGTTTTATTTTCATCGCTTTTTAAGTGATTCAATTGAAGTAAATTTATGCGCGAAATAAACTTTCATATTTTTGGACGAAAATTTACCAGATGCTATGTTTAACGAGACTATTCCAAATATCAAATTTATATTTCAAAATTTTATCATTTTAAAATCCCGTAAAATTTCAATTAATAACGTTATTAAAACCGGTTAAATTTACGGGTCGTTACATGGGCTAATTCACCGCTTATAAAATATCTGGCAAAACCATGTTTTACATCACCTTAAGTGATACCAATGGTAAAAATAATTTACACATGCTCTCTTCTTCAACACTATATCACTTTAGGATATATGAGGTATGGTATAGGTCAAAGCTCCAATATTATCAACATTCAACTGGATTATTTCATAAACAAAGTCCATGGTTCAATAACAACATTTAGTATTAATCGTTCTAACCTGATCAAGAACTTTGACTTTAAGTTGACTACATTTGACCGTGATGCTAGCCTCGTATAACATATGAGGCTAATTCTCTATTGAACAATGTTTCACTTCTAATGCTTCAACTCAGTCCCAACTAGAGACGCTCGATGGTCGCCATGCCACATATAATTATAATCAAAGTTAAGTATCCATATTGAAGTTTCATGGTATTCTCAAGTCGAGTGAACTGTGTAATATCATCACATTTAGATTTCATATTTTACCACGTTATTATCAACTAACAGAAAACCATTGGACGAGTCATTCCATATTTATCCCATAACCACAAATATGTAATCCCTTGATACTCCCAATAGCCATAAGTAATACATTGCACAACAGTTGGTGAGTGTTACATAATTTGATCTTAACAGATGGATCGATATAATTTCCCGAAACATCTTGTCTAGAAATATTTAAAATAAAATGTTATTTTATATTATGATTAAACACTCATGATTGCTACTATTTGCAATTATAATTCACATAACATTTATTTAAGAATTTTCTAATTAATATAGTTTAAATTAATTGCTTAATTAATTATATCACGATATAAGAAAGTATATAATAGAAATCAAACATCTTTACTATAAACAAGAGTGATTACAAAGTTAAATATATGTAACAAACTACATAATTACTGTTAGGGCATACCATTATCTTTTTTCACTTCAAACATCACAGACTTTTACAATAGTTCTAATGTTGTACACAGTCCGGTTATACATTTCAATAATTACATGAAATTAGCAGTTGAACTGGAGAGCAGTTTGAACTGCCTTTAGTTTGGAATAATGTGCAAGTGGGTAATCTATCACTTGACACAGCCTCGTAAGGTTTTTTTCATGTTGTAATTAGGGATAACAATCTTTTTAAGCTATAGAACAAAGAAATTAATGCAGTCAACTTATCATCATTGGACAACTCAAAACTGCTAAAACGGAAGATTTCATCATCTTCCTACATGCTTCAATTTGTATTTCTAATAATAACTCTGATGTTGTTGATTTGCACTTACCCAATGACTTGGATGGAGCAAGGAGAGATGAAAGTATGCCAACCCTAGAAAGTACATTAAATCTAAACAAAACGGTAACCTCATCATCAAACTCTCTTACTCTAATCTAGAATAGGATGATACATTGGAAAAAGAAGAAGAAAACTATAGGAAAATCAAGCAAATAGACTACAACAAATGCAAAGTGTAACATTCAAAATGGTCCAAAGGAGGCTAATGTTTCAGCTGTAAATACTAGAAGCGGGACCAAAAAAAGAAAATGGTCATTATCAGTTGGAATGTGAGGGTTTGAACAACCGAACAAGCAGTTGAATGTAAAGAATATGATTGACAAATACAAACCATCGGCTTAATTGCATTGTTGGAAAATAAAATCAATGAAATAAATATGACAAAACTATGGGAAAGATACGACAACAAATCGACTTGGAATGATAATTACAATTTTTCCAAAAGCTTAAAACAACTATCGTGGTTGATAAAAACTTATGGTACAACCACTAGATTTCACAAAGTGCATAATACATCAAATTAATGTTAATAACAAAGGGGTGCACGGTTCATAGCTTCTTTCATTTACTCGTAAATTAGAATTAGATAGAGATGAATTATGGAAGGTCTTGAAAAAGGAAGCTCACGCTATTAACACCCTTGTTGTCTATTAGGAGATTACAACGTGTTAGAAAAATCGATGAGAAATCAAGATAACTAGTTAAACCCATCAAATGTTATAATACTTAATGATTTCATGTCATCCATTGATCTTACAAAATTATATATTGGTGGTTCAAAACACTCTTGAAAAATCAGTGAGAGATATGGTTCGTCCAAAAATATAGCCATTAGAATAGACAGATTTTTTGATAAACATGTCATGGCTATAATGTTTTGCATCATCTCAAGCAAACTATCTTCCCTCGGCGACTATTGACCATAAGCCCGTAATTATTCGTGGCTGACATAAAAAAATCCTATCATAAATCTTTCGAGTTCAAGAATCATTGCATTTTGGATTCAACTTACGAAATCTTAGTTGAGCCACATCTTAACTTGCCCTGGAATTAGTATACCATTTAAAATCTACTGAGTATGCTGAAAAATATGAAAAACGCTCTAAGGAACCAGTATTCAAATCAACAAAGCATTGGAATTTTTTTAAAGAGAGTAGAGACAAATGCCAATATCTTTGAAACAAACTAGAATGGAATGGAATATTTCAATGCCAAAAGGGAATTGCAGAATAATTTGAGAGTGCAAGCTTGATACATTGAACAAAAAGGAGCAATGTACTTGCCTAAAATTTGAAGATGAATGCAATAAGTTTTTCCTTGCTAAAATGAGTTTGAAAAAGTATATAAATAATATGCATAATTTAATTTTTAAAAATAGAACAATGGTCAAAATTTAAGAAAATTTAGCTTCAAAAATTGTCAAATGTTACATAGAATTATTTAATAAGAAAAGACAAATAGACTGATTCCACATATAATAGTGAAAAGGAAGATATCAGAATTTGAAAAAAATTTCTCAATAACAACATTTTCAAATGAAAATTTAAAACCCTCTTTTCACTGCAACAAATGAAACATCACCAAGGCTAGATGAGTTCAACTCACATTTTTATAAACATTGTTGGGAAACTTAAATACCAAAGCGTGGATGTGGTCCAAAATGCATTTGAAATGGGCACCATAATAAAAGAAAGAAATCTAATTTTTCTATGAATGATTCCTAATTGTGATAACCCAGTGTAATATCAGATTATAGAACCATAGCTTGTTGCACAATGATATACGAAATGATTGCAAAAGTGTTATCTTCCAAGATCAAAACAGTTCTGAAAGAATTTATTTCACAAAAGAAATCTGTTTTTATCCCAAAGAGGAACATATTTGAAGGCATTATTCTGCCACATGAAAACATCAGAAATTTTAATGTGAAAGGTAGTGATAAATGTGCATTCAAGCAAACTCGAAAAAAGCATATGAGTGTGTCAACAAAAATGTTATTATGCACATGATGAGGGAGATAGACTTCCCTTTAAAATGGACCAGTGTTATTAGAACCCTTATTGAATCACCCTTTTCTATCGTTATTCAAGGCAGCCTGTTTGGTGATTTCAAATTATGAGATAAAGAATTAGGGAGACCCTTTATCTCCCTATTTATTCTCCATTTTAATGGAATTTTTCACCATACTTATGAATTTAAAAATGTTTAAATAAAATTCAAACAATAGAAAACAATCTATCCACTACTCATTTAATTTAGGGGCATTTCACCAGAAGGATAAACTTTGCAGCCCAATTAGTTTCTACGACACACATTCAAAAAATTACTTTCAAGGCCAAATTCAGCAGAATAATTACTTTCAAGGACAAAGTCAGCAGTCCAATTACTTTCAAGGACATAATTTCATAGGTTTTTAGGCCCTACAAACTAATTATTTTGTGTTTTGTCCTTGAAAGTAATTATTTTAATAGTGTGTCGTAGAAAGTAATTCCACTTGCTAAAGAGGCCTTTGTGGCTAATTTCCACTTTAATTTATGTAGAAGACCTACTTATCTTCGAGCAAATGAAAAATATGCACTTTTCTTTTAAGAAATGGAAGAAACTATCGAGACTGCAGTTAGATAATGAGAAAACCAAATATTTTTCAATAAATTTTGTAACAACAAGCAAAACATATTGGAAATCTAAACGTCAAGGAGGGAGAACTACTCATCAAGATTTTGGGAATTCCTTGATCTATCACCCATATAAAGAAAAATAATTTCACTAATTTGTTAGACATAATTTTGAAGAAAACTGAAGGTTGGGAAAGTAGGTTACTCGGTATAGCTAGTAAATTAGTTCTAATAAAATCGTTAATTTACCCTATGTCACCTGATCCAAAGTTTCAAAATTCCTATTGACATAACTCATAATATAAATCAAATATGTGGTAGATATTTATGGGAAGGAGGCAGAAACAAAATATTAATGGGGCCTAATGACAAATCCCAAATTTAAAGAAAGTTTAAGTTTCTAATTAAAGGAAATAAATGAAGTATATTGTTTAAAAATGTTCTGGGATTTTTCAAAGGGTGATTCAGTTTGGATCAATTTAGTAAACAAATATATAGATTCAAACAACATCTAGAAAATGCAAATATCAAATTCATTCTCAAGCATTATCAAAGATATTTTGAGAGTTAAGTAATAAAGCCTTAGGTTTATTTGATAGGAAAATTGTGAATGATATTAATACAAACTTGTGGTATGATCCTTGGATAGGTAGATATCGACTAATCAGCAATTGAGGTATGCTCCTTTGGCTTGTCTAGAAGGAGAACAAATTCAAGTAAATTGCGTAATAGATGAAAACGAATGGAAATTGAGATTATTAGAGCATATCAAAACTATAATGAAATATCACAATAATCATATTCAAAAATAGACTTGAGGACCTATGGTATCACAACACAAATAAGAATGGAGTTAATATTCATTTTCAATGAAGTATGAAACAAAATCAGAGTTCAAGTAGACAAGGAAAAATGGTTTAAAACAATTTGTAAGAACAAAGTAAACCCTAAAATGTTGTTTCGTTTATTCAGAGATCTCACAACCGATTGCGTTGCAAAGCCAAACTCATCAACCATGGCACGTTCATTAACAATGAGTATATGTTGTTCAACATAGAAGAAGAAATAATTGGACACTTGTTCTTTGCATGTGATTTTAGTAGGCACCTTTGGAAATGGGTAAGATTGAAAGTAAAAGATCTAGTTATCTAGTTAACTCAAGTCCAAATATTTTAATTAAAATCAACGACTTTATAAACAAGTATTAAGGCAAATGGTTTTGAAGTTAGCTAAATCATCTTAGTTTGCTCAATCTGGTCGACATGGAGTGAAAGAAATAACTTATTATTTGACCGAAAAGTCATAAAAAAAGGGAAAACAATCAACAATTCTGGAATACTCATGTTCAAGGTTAAATAGGAAGCTAGTAAAATATAATCAGAGAAATAAATTTTGGAGATTTGGGATATGTCTAGCTTTCCATCATCTTCCAACTACCACGATCCACACTAAACTAACCATGTTCATATGAACTTTCCAACCATTTTGCTTCATAATCAATCTCTCCTTCAAGTTAGAATTATTAGGGAGAAATAAGCGCGACTTTTTAATGGCGACAGAGAAAAGGAAGTAAAATCAAAATCTATAAGGTCTCCATATGTAACGATATGTATTTCTTGCACCTAAAGACGACACTTAATACATCCTCGGTATTCTTGTGCCGATCATTCAAGTGTCTAAAAGATAGGTCGCGGGGTATAGAAATAATAGTCAAGAGAAATAAAATATAGATTTCATTACAACACGAGAGTCATACACGACACTACCAAATAGTACATAAAGTTACTCCAAAATATTACATCAAGTTACAATAAGTATTATTCCAATCCAAGGCTCAAGACAGCTAGATCAGACCGCCCATTAATATTACATAACGTACACAACACGGTGGAAATACAAATATAAATACTAGATGCTGGGAGGACTTTTGCTCCATTCTTCTCCAAAATGCTTCTCTAAACCTGACTACTCAGCTGCTCAACAAAAATTTGAGTACCCGAGAGTTTAGGGAAATGAAAAATAAACTCCGAGTCAGACATGGGTCTGGTGTGAGTAAAACATTATGTTTAACTATAAAAAACATTAAACAAAAGTATCTCGTAAGACCACGCCATATATAAACACAAATGGGTTTTTACTTACGATAACCAAAACATTTTATATTAAAATCATCCGATATTATCATAATGTCTAGATTTATATTAAAATATAGAATCTTAACCAAAATTATTACACTAATTAAATTCCAGCACACTGGGCTCTACAACAAAAAACCGAAGGCTTGTAGAAGATAATGGTTTCCAACTATGAAAGGGTAAGGGTCTACCCATCAAATTCTTACAGCTCTAGATAAAATGTACGGAAGACTACAACAAACTGCACCTCTGGATCTCATAGGTAAATGTTTAGCCTACTCATCGGCTTTTAGTGCTAGCTATGGGATGACTTACTTCTCATACACGTGTCACCACATTACTTGGGTTTGGTGGTCATTTAAGGTTACTTAAAGGTAAACGATGAAAAAATCCCTTGATTAAAACACTTGAAAATAAAAAGCACTTTCGAAAAGAGAATAAATCGATATTAAAATCGATTGATAATTAAAAATCCTAATCTTTATTAATCAGTTAAGTAATCCAATTTAAACATTTCTTAAATAGTAGTTAAACTTAATTAAACCCTAATCAAAACTTAGTTATCCTTAATCAAAAATTAATTAGTATTAAACCCTTTTTTAATAATAATTAAATAAATAATAATTATAATAAATTAATAAATAAATTAATACTTGACTAAATACTTAATTAATAATTAACTTTAATTACTTTACTAAACATGATTAGCTTAACTGATTAACAGTTAAGTATAAACAACTTTTATTAACCAGTGATTATTGCTAATTACCTTAATTGATCATTAAATAATTAATTAATTGCAAACTTACTAATTACCTTCAATTAACTTAATAAAAGTTATAAAAACTGTAACAACCCGCATATTTAACGATTTTATATTTAAATGTTTTATTTAAATATAGCGTCGTTAGTCGGATTTTTGGGTCCGAAATGTTACCTTTTGCAAACGACCGAATTGGGGCTCGATACCATCTCCATTGAGTCTAAAATTACGTTTGCGATCTTTTTAAGTATAACTTTGATATGTTTGGAGTAAGTTGAATTTTGCTACTTTTTCTAGTTGGGTTTTGGGTTTGGATTCAGCCCACTAGCCAACTAAATACCCTAACTCAGTCCCTCTCCTTCCATTTACTCATTTTCCATTCTAAAACTCAAGCTAAAACTGAAAATGGGGGAAAGGAAGAGGAATTAGAAATTCCAAGCCCTAGTTTACTTTGCAAACTTGAATTCTTGCTCCAAAATCAAAGAGAAGCTATTGGTAAGCCTCCACTTCATCTTCTCCAACTCTTTTCCTCTTCAATTTCAGAAAGTTTCCTAAACCTAACTTAGGAAATACTTGTTTTGATTTTAGATTGAGGCTTTTTGGGTTGAAGTAGAGATTGGTTGGTCTTCTCCTTGTGATTGAGCTTCTTCTTCTTTGTTTTAGGTTAAAGGTGAGATTTTTATCTCACATCTATGACTATAGTTATCTTTGGTTGTTAGGTATGAATTCCTAACACTTATTCATGTGCATTTGCTTTTGGTTTGGGTTGAATCGGTGAATATTCCAATTTTTAGTGTTTTGGGTTCAAATCTTTAAAATCCTAACTTTGATGTTTTGATCATGTTTTGGTGATGCATCGAGGAGCATATAGGGCCGGGTTGCCGATTGGCATAAACCCTTAGAGCCAATGTTCGTCCGGTTGCATTTTGGAGGAGTTTGCTCTTCATTTGGATAGGCTGAAAAACAGCCCAGGCATGGTTTAGTCGACTGAAATCTCTGTTCAGTCGACTGAAATCTCTGTTCAGTCAACTGAATCTGAAACCCAAAAGTTTCCAGGTATGATTCAGTCGACTGAATTCTCTGTTCAGTCGACTGAACTTGGAAACAGAAAGTTTCCAAGAAGAATTCAGTCAACTGAAAATCTCTGTTTAGTCAACTGAATTTGCTGTTTCAACCCACTTTTCCTTTTGGGATTGAATTTCCAATTTGAGTCGATTCGTGATGATCCTATTTGTTGTTATCATTTATTTTGACTTTGATGATTCCTTTTTAATTTCAATCCACGGGTTTTTATAAAATAATCTTTTAAATTGTATTAAAAGCTTGCTTCTCTAATTTATAAATTCTATTTAAATGCACACACACAATTCACACTTCGAGCGGAGTGGAAAGGAGATTAAATGGTTAAGTAAAACACGGACCATGAATCCATGCGTTTATCTTTCCGATTAATCCCCGACCTATTGGTCGATTGTTTTGACCTTTGGTCTGGTTTACCAATGAGATGAGGTAAACTTTATACTGCTTTGAGTGTGAAGTTAATTAACGGATAGTAAACCGTTTAGTGCGAACGAGTGGTTACGGACTCACGTTACCACTTTTCGGATTCCTTTTCGAGAGTTGTGACACATTCTGCCAGTTAGTGGTGTCCAGTACTGGGCCTTCGGACCTTCACCACTACGGTTTGTTGCCTTTGGGATAGTGTCCTTGGACTGTCTCCTTCAGGTTTGTTGCCTTCAGGTATGTTGCCTTCGGGTTTATACCTTCAGGTTTGTTGCCTTCGGGTTTGTACCTTCGGGTTTGTGCCTTCGGGTTTGTTGCCCTATTGTATCGCTTTCAGAGGTCGTCTTTATGAGCCGCTCAAGTGATATTTTGGGTTTGGAGCCTTCAGGCTTATGGATCCTTGTTTATACAGTACTGAGCTCGAGCAATCTTTTGTTTTCGTTGATAAGTATATTCCCTAGGTATCCCTCTTCGGTGTTGATCTTTTTGAGCGCACGATATATCACTGTTACCTTGTGGAACTTGTGTTACCTTCATTGGTATTTGTTATTGCCTTTTTGGCTTGTTTTAGGATATTCATATCCTTTGTTTATTTGAATTGCCAATGAGATGAGGTTGTTCTGTTATGATTCATCTTTTGTTAGATGATTGTGTTATCTCTTGTAGAGATATTTGTTATACTTTGTGACCTTGCAGGTTGTTGTTGTTCAGTTTATCTAACTGATTTGTTTAGCTAGACTGACCCGTGTATTTCATACTCGGGCCAGACCGAGTTGTTTCAGGTTAGGTGCTTTTGGACTTAGCCTATTTTGCTTCCGCATGGACTATTCAGCTTGTTCCACTTTGTTATGGTTTTTGTGTAGTCCTTTTTGTTGTAACTCTGATATGTATTCTTTTGACTCATCTGTATATTGTGGTTTGCTATACCACTTGACATGTATTAGTTTGTATACTTTGTTATGTATCTGTATATGTGTATATGATGATCTACTGTTCTGTGATGAATATTACATTTGAATGGTTATATTCTGTTCTGATAGATCCTCCAGCCACCTATGGTTTTGTTTTAAGTATTCATTGGATATGTCGATATGCTTGTATGAAGATTGTCGATGTATTCAATAGATAGTTAGAGCAAGGCTATAGATGGTCGCTCCTAAACAGCCTTATTCTCCGCGTTAGTCGATGGCATTACCCCTTAGTGTCCTTGGCTAGCGTGGGTATAGAGGTGGGGCGCCACAAAAACATTTACTATAAAGTTTCTAAGGATAAACACTTAAACTTTGTAAATTAGTTCGGTGTAACGAACTGCGCGTATAACGACTTTTCAAGTTATAAAATCTTCAACTTTGAACCCTTTAAAACAAAAAAAATGAAATTTCGGAAGCAAAACTAAAGTTTAAAACTTAAAAACATTTCACTTTGAAAACAAATTCAAAACTTCGACAAAAGTGGATTTCTACGTCGCTTTTGGATAGTTAGTCGCTAACTTCGTATCACAGATCCATATGCAACAAATAACTCATTTCAAACACCATACCACAACATATATCATAACACTAACATAAGCAATAATATTTTTCCAAAATCACTATCTAACTTTTTCCAAAATACAAGATAAAGGCTTCTTGCCTACTCAAATTTTGGCGTACACAATTATCACCAAATCATTACATAATTAAGCACACATCATATATAACATTCATACACCAATATACATCATAAATTTGCTAACTTTAATAAAGCTAACTAGTTGTTTAAAAAGTGTTAACTTTACTCATAAAAACGTGCTAAAACAATTGTCGATCTTCATCGGAATTCGAACACGACCTAAACGAACCTCTTAGCTTTGGAATTTTTGGACTTTGGGTACTAAAGTGGGTTAATATGGCTCAGCCTAGGGGATTTGGCAGGCTCTGCTAGCAAAGACATGGGGTGATGGGATGTTTTTTTTGGTGTATATGAAGCTTAGAAGTGGATAGAGGTGATTCAGAGATGTTTTGAAGTGGTTTTAGAACTAGTTTTTTTTCTTAAATATATTTCTCAAGAAGCTGTTAGAATGGATAATAGCAAAAAAGAAAAGAAATGAAGAATACGAAGAATGGAATGTAAATGAATTTTTGGTGAAGATGGTGGGGTATTTACAGGCTTAGGATTTAATTAAATTTTATATAAGTGCTTAAATATAAAATATATGTATGCATGCTATACCATGCCCCTTTACATCCTAAAACACGTTGCCCCCTCTCTACCTCCCTAAATCATCCAACTATAGCCATGTGTGCTTAGGTAAGGATGCACGTATGCATACGTATAAAACTATGTAAATATATTATGTTTATATTTTAACCATAACTTGTCATTTCATGATTATATATATATGTGTGTGTGTGTGTGTGTGTGTGTGTGTGTGTGTGTGTGTGTGTGTGTGTGTATGTACGTATAACTTAATACATTTTTAAGTGATATTTATTTCCCTTAAGTATATTAATTAAATGTGTGTACATGATGCACAAACGTGCATAACATTTTGGATAACTTTCTGGTGTCGAAAGGTCGAAATTTTTGGAAAACTTTCTTCGGTCACATTTTCTACTTTCTATGAACTATCTATATTGATAAACAAATTAAAAATATATTTTATTATCATTAAAAAATAATGAAAATATATTTATTTGTTTATAAAAATCCATTTATTCATTAATTAAAATATATTTAAATAGCCTATATTAAAGTGGAAAAATTCTGGATTGTTACGCTCTCCCCCCCAAAAAAAATTTCGTTCTGAAATTAGAAAACAATGAGATAATTCATACTAAGCAATAAAGCTATACACTTATATCATAGAACATACACAAAGACATGCACTAAGAATCCATAGCAAACAACCTACACCATGCAAACAAATAACCAAACTAACATGAACTCCGGATAGGCTTCCCGCACATGATCCATCGTCTTCTAAGTACAACCTCGGGGATCCTCCTTCCACTAAATCTTTAACATCTTAATCGCTTTATTCCGTAAACTTTTCTCATCTTGTTCAACAATATAAATCAGATGCCTAATTACAGTTAGATTCGGCTTTATCTCCAAATCATCTTGAACCGATGATTCAACAATCAAAGATGGGCCAAGAACACTTTTCCTTGAATAGGAGACATGAAAAACAGTATGGAACCTCGACAATTTTCAGCAACTCAACTCTGTAAGTCAATGGTCCAATCCTTTATATCACTTTAAATGGTCCAATATAACTTGGTGCCAATTTTCCAGCTCTTCCGAATCGAACGACTCCTCTAATTGGAGCTATCTTTACTAACCCAGGATCGCCGACTCCAAACTCTAAACCCCTTCTTCTTTTATAAGCATAACTCTTTTGTCGATCTTAGGCCTCTTTCGTCCTTTTCTTAATCAATGCAACTTTTTCTGTAGCCTCCCGGATCATGTCTCGCCTAAGCACTAGTTTATCTTCCGTCTCTACCCAACATGCAGGTGATTTGCATGGACGTCCCTAGAGTGCTTCATAATGTAACATCCCGGAATTTTTAACAATATCAATTTAATAGTCCGTGTAAAAATTAAATTAATACTGATATTTTGTTAATAATAATTCAAATTGATTTAATACTCTTTTTCAATAATTATTTAGATTGGTTATTTTATCTTTTAAAAATAATAAACTGGTTTCTATTTATAATATAAATATATGGTTTATATTTTAAATAGATTAGCATTGTTTTAATTTTAATAAATAATGCATATTTTTCTAATTCTAATATTTGTAGTAATTTGAAAATTTGTTTTTATTTAGTATTTAAACTTTCTAAAGTTAAATAAATAAATCTTGGTTTAAACTTAATAAGTGAATCATGTTTTAAAAATTCTAATATATACATTTTAATTTTGAAATTTTGATTTAAATTAGTATTGAGTTTTTAAAACTATTTAATAAATAAATATATGATTTTAAAATTGATAAGAAAAATATTAAATATTTAAAATAATTTGGCTTGTGTTTTAAATTTAGAATGAATTAACAAAAAGTTTTATGGCTTAATAAAATAGATAATTTATTAATAAAAATATAATTTCTTTTAAAAATGATCTTATTTTAATAATGAGTCATTTCTAAAAATAATATCAATAGTGTATTGTTTTACAAACAGGTTTTGAATAAAATTTGTAATTGTTATTTCAAATTAAATTTATATACGTAACTTGATTTTAGATTTGATTTGAATTTAAATTCCAAAGCATAAATCTTAATTGTTTTAATTTTTTATGTATAAGTTTTATTTATAAACATGGTTTGATTTTACTTCTTTTTATAAATTTATATACATATTTAAATTCTAATTAATTAATCAATTAAGCTTAATATACATATTAACTTGTAAATTAATTTACAAAGACAAGTGTTGATCTCTTAAAGCCTTATTTAACAAATGTTAGAAAGATAAACATTCAATTTGACAAATGTAGAAATTTTTTACAAGTGTCATTTGGTTTTAATTTTCTTTATTTAATTAAATCTGAAAACTACATCTATATAAACTTGCATTTCATTCATACTTGTTTTTTTCCATTTCCTATGTAACAACCCGCATATGTATCCATTTTATATTTAAATATTTTATCGTTAGTTGGATTATAGTCCGAAAAGCTACTTTTTGCATACGTTCAAATTAGGACTCGAGACCACTTCCATTGAGTTCGAAACGCCGTTTGCAACTTTTTTAAGTATAAGCATTGATATGTTTGGAGTTGGTGGAATTTCACCACTTTTTCACTTGAGACCAATAGTTGGGCTTTTAACCTATTAAACCCAAACTCCACCCTCCCCTCTTCATAACTTTCTAATTGCTTTTAACCTTCAAGCTTCTTCAAAAATGGTAGTGGGAATGGGAAATTAAAACTCCAAGCTCAAATTCAACTTCAAATACATCATTCAACTCCAAATTCAATAAGAAGACATTGGATTCAAGCTTCTTGCATTGGGATTGAAGAGGGATTGATTCTTGCTTGCTTTGTTCTTCATTTTCATTGGTTTTTGGTGCAAAGGTGAGATTTTTATCTCACAAATCTAGCCTATAACTATCTTGGACTGTTGGGAATGAATCCCTATCATGTTTGCATGCACATTTGCATTTGGTTTGGATTGGATCAAATTTTAGTGTTTTTGGTGAAAAAAATGCACTTAGGTCGTTCTGCCTATGCTAGGTCGTTCCCGTGGAAAAGTCTCGGCCTCAAAATAGCTCGTTTCTGACCTTAAAATGGCCTACAACGTTAGGTCGCTCGACACTCGGAATTAGGTCGTAGGTCGTTTGGTTTTAGGTCGCTAGGTCGTTGGGCTTTAGGTCGAATGGATCTTAGGTCGTAGGTTGTATGGACCTTAGGTCGTAGGTCGTTCTGACCATTTCTAACGTCTTCGGAGTTAGGTCGTACGGACCTTAAGTCGCTAGGTCGTATGGCTTTAGGTCGCTAGGTCGTATGACCTTAGGTCATTAGGTCGTATGGCTTTAGGTCGCTAGGCTGACCTTAGGTCGTTAGGTCCTATGGCATTTTAGGTCGTGTGATCTTCTTACCTGTTAGTTCGTTGGACCTACATCCTGTTAGGTCATTGAACCTTTAGCTCGTAGGTCGCGAAGCCTTATCTCCTTAGGTCGCGTGACCCATCTTCCAGTTAGGTCGCAGACCTTGTAAACCGTTAGGTCGCGTGACCTATATTCCGTAGGTCGTTGACCCACTTAAGTCGCTTGTCCCTCATAGGTCGCGTTTCCTGCTTAGGTCGTTAGGTCGCGTGCCTTTAGGTCGCATTCCTTTATTAGGTCGCGTGTCTCTGTTAGGTCGTTGACCTCCTTAACTCGCATGACCTAACCCGTAGGTCGTTGGACCTCGATTCTATTTAAGTCGCTGCTTCTTATAGGTCGCTCGGCCCCTTATTTTCTTTAGGTCGTTTGAGTGTTAGGTCGCGAACCCATTTTAGGTCGCATGACCTTTACCCTTTAGGTCGCTGGACCACTAGGTCGTGCCCCTTTAATCACGAGGTCGTACCGTTTTGGACGGGGCGCTGCCCCCGGACCCCCGCCACCTGACCGGGCAGGTCGAACCCCGTAGCAGGGGCGTTGCCCCCACACCCCCACCTTGGGGGGTTGCCACCCCCCTGGACCCCCTCTGTAGGGGATCTTATCTGAAAAACATTCAATAGAACTTGCTTTGTTGAGATGCTGAGTTGACCATTCTTCGAGACAAACTATCTTGGGCTTCTCTGTCGATTTTATGGATTTTTGAATATCTATTTCGATGGATTCTTCATCGGTTTCTTTGGATTTTATTCACGTCTTCGTATGTGAATTTTTATGATTGATTGTTTCTACAATCACTTCTATGATTTGTCACTTTAAAATATGAAGGTTTCAATACTAGTAGTAAATATCAAAACTCTTTCAACAAAATGGTTTCAACTCTATTTTCAATAACAAAGCTCTTTTCTTAAACCATTTTCCAATCTACTAGTATATACAAACCTTTATCTCACTCGTGTGAGAAATTGAATTAAACAGCTTAGTAAAACAAGTGGTATGAAACATTTGCGTTTGCTTCGTCGGTTAACTCTTGGACTTGTTCGATTGAACCTTTTTGTGACAATTTTCTAGTGAAGATCTACAGTTTGTTCGTAAATATTTGAGTTAAGCAAGTGGTTATAGGACATGAAGCTAAACTTTTATATTTACTAGCTTAGTGTAATTGACCCTTCTCGTTGATCATGATGATCATTTTGTGATTTAGGCTAGCAATTGTGCGATGTCTCTTTGTTTGCTTCCTGGTTAGGCTAGACACCATTTGTGTGATTCCATTCACACATACCTTTTTGCTTTTTGGTTAGCCTAGACACCATTTATGTGATTCCACTCACACATACCTTTTTGTTGCGAGGTCAGGCTAGACACCATTTGTGCGATTCCATTCACACATACCTTTTTGCTTTTTGGTTAGCCTAGACCTCATCTGGGTGATTGCGACTCATCCATATGGGGTAGCTCCCCATGGTCTTCGGACGGTCATGTGATAGGCCTCTTTCCCTTTTGCTGTGATTTCTGGATTTCTTGTGTGGATTTCTGGAATTTATGTCATTGACTTGTTATGAGTACAAGTTTAGGGTATGATGCCCTCTTTGGATCTTTGAGAAGATTCTTGTGATATTGATTTATCTCATATTGATTGATTTCTGTTGATCATCATTTGCATACTTATAGTAGTATGTTAGTATGGATATTTTATGTTTATGCCATATCTTTTATTTTATATCCTGTCATCTGATATTTATAGCTAGACTAGTCCGTTTATTATTTTCTTAAATAATACTCGGGTCAGATCAAGATGTTACAGGTGCTTCTGCTTGACTTCTTCCCAGGGTTTGCTACTCTGACTTTTGGCTAACTATTTAGATTAGCAGTTTATGTTGTATACACTTGAGATATAGCTCATAGTTGTATTCTTTTGTATAGCACGTGTTGCTATTCTTTTGTATTATTGTGGATCTTTTTGACCACTACTCTGATGTACACTTTCATGTGTTAGTTATATATCCATATCTTCTTCCGCCTTTGTGATATGGATGTCTGTGACTGATTGTGTTATGCTTATTTCTATGTTTGTTTCTGAAGATTATTTATAGCCACCGTGTGATAACTTTGAGTTTGTATCAGTATGTCGGACTTCCTCCTTAAATGAAATGCATGCAATATTATCTGACATAACGGTGCTCGCACAAAGATGTTACATGGATGGTCGCCTGTGACGCCCCACCTCTATACCCACGCTAGCCAAGAACACTACGAAGTAATGCTGTCAACTAGCACGGAGAACAAGGCTGTTGAGGAGTGACCATCCGTGTAATTGCTTTGTGCGAGCATCGATATGTCAGATAATATAACATGCAATTCTTTTTAAGTCGAAATCCGACATGCCGACACAAACTCAAAGATATCACACGGTGGCTATAATATCTTCGGAAACAAATATAGAAATAAACATAACATAAATCAGTCACAGACAATTCATATCACAAAGGCGGAAATAGATATGAATATTACACTAGGAAGTGTACATCAGAGTAGTGGTCTAAAAAGATCCACAATATCACAAAAGAATAGTTACATGAACTACACAAAAGAATAAGTATACATTATGGAGTCTATATCTCGAATGTATACACCAAAATAAACTACTAATCTAAGTAGTAAGCCAAAAGTCAGAGAAATCAATCCCAAGAGAGAAGTCAAGCAGAAGCACATGTAACATCTCGGTTTGACCCGAGTATTATTTAATAAGAAAATAATAAACGGATCAGTCTAACTATAGATATCAGATGAAACGATATAGAATAAGAGATATGACTAAATACATAATAATCACAATTCCAAGCTGTGATATATATAAGTAATTGAAAATCAACGAGAGATCAATCAATATCACCAAATCTACACAAGAATCAAAGAAATGCCATACTCCTTATTTCGTTCATCAAACCACAAATATTGACGATTATATCAATGTCAATCACAAAAGTCAATGACACACAAATTCACCAATGCACAAATATTGACAATAATATCAATGTCAATCACACAAGTCAATGACACACAAATTCACCAATGCACAAATATCGACAATAATATCAATGTCAATCACAAAAGTCAATGACACACAAATTCCAAAATTCAATATGCGAAATCCAGAAATCACAAAAGTCAATGACGCACAAATTCACCAATGCACAAATATTGATAAAACTTATCAATGAAAATCACGAAAATTGGTGAAACACAAATTCTAGAAATCATCTCAAGAAATCCAGAAATCACAAAGGGGGGGAGGCCTATCACAAACGGGAGCATAAAGCCCACCAACACGTGTATCACAAACGGAACGCTAATTCCATGGTTGCTAACCATCACAAATCGAGCCGAAGCTCCATAAGCGGCCCGAAGACCATGGGTTGCTACCCCACCAAATTGAGTCGAAACTCCACAAAACGGGGTTTAGTCTCCCTTGCAGACAAAGAGACATCGCACATTGCTAGTCTAAATCACAAAGATGATCGTCATGATCAACGAGAAGTGTCGATTACAGTAAGCTAGTAAATATATGAGCTTAGCATCATGTCCCATAACCACTAGCTTAACTTAAATATTTACGAACAAATTGTAGATCTCCACTAGAAAATTGTCACAAGAGTTTCAATCGAACAAGTCCAAGAATTAACCAACAAAGTGAACGCAAGCGTTTCATACCACTTGTTTTACTAAGTCGTTTAATTAGATTTCTCATACGAGTGAGGTAAATGTTTGTATATACTAATAGATTGGAAAACGGTTTTATAAACGAATTTGGTATTAAAATAGTATTGAAATCGTTTGAGGAAAGAGTTTTGATATTTACTACTAGTATAGAAAACCTTTATATTTTTAAAGTGACAAATCACGAAGAAGATTGTAAGAACAATCAATCACTAAAATTCACATACGAAGACGTGAATAAAATCCAAAGAAATCGATAAAGGATCCATCGAAATGGATATTCAAAAATCCCTAAAAAGAGTCATCAAAGTCATAATAGACGATAACAACAACTAGGAAACAACTCGAATCGATCAAAGTTGGAAATTCACGCGACTAGGCGAAAATAGGCAAAATGCATCAGGTCGGTCGGCCGGCTACAGAGCTCGGTCGACCGAACCCTATTTTGAAAACTTCTCGGGCATCAGGTCGGTCGACCGAACCAGGGGGGTCGGTCGGCCGAACCAGAAACAGAGAAGTGCAACTGCACTTTTACTAGCAGGTCGGTCGACCGGACCAGGGGGGTCGGTCGGCCGAACCTGATGCTCTGCAAATTGATGCCCATAAATTGATGTGCAATCTCCACCAATTCGCAACCGAACGAGCACGGACGCTAGGGAATTATGCCTAACGGCTACCCGGCCCTATTGGCTCCTCGATGCATCACCAAAAACACATTTGAACCTCAAAGTTATGATTTTTAAGGATTTGGCTTTCAAACACTAAAATTGGAATATTCTCAAAAACAATCCAAACCAAAAGCAATTGCGCAAGAATAAGTGTTAGGAATTTATACCTAACAATCGAAGATAATTCATAGACTTAGATGTGAGATTAAAAATCTCACATTTTTACAAAATCAAGCAAGAAGAAGCTTGAAAGCAAATGGAGAATCAACCTCTCTTCTACACAACCCAAATGAGCTTGAATCTATGCTCAAAACAAGGTCATTCCCAAAATTAGGTTTAGGAATTTCTGAAATTGGTAAGAGAATAAGTTGGAGAAGAAGAAGAGAATGCTTACCAATGGGTTCTCTTGAATTTGGAGCTAGGAATTTGAAGTTGCAAAAGGAACTAGGGTTTTGGAGTTTTAATTTCCAATCTCTCCCACCATTAATACTTTAAAAACTGAAAAGAGAAGAGAATGAGGGTGAATGGGGAAGAGTGGCTCAGATTTGAGCATAAGTTAAACATAGGGCTGAGCCCAAACCCAAAGTGAAAAGTAGCAAAAATCAACTTTCTCCAAACATATCGAAGCTTATACTCAAAAAGGTCGCAAACGGTATTTTAAACTCAATGGGAGTGGTCCCGAGTCCTAATTCGACCTTATGCAAAAAGTAGTTTTTGGGACTAAAATCTTACTAACGATAAAATATTTAAATAAAATATTTAAATATAAAATCGATAAATATGCGGGTTGTTACAGACTCCCCTCCTTAAAGAAATTGCGTCCTCACAATATTTAAGAAGAGAACATAAAGTAACAACCATAAAAGCATATTCAACACAAAAGAAATTTGAAATAAAAGGTTCACCTTAAAGAGCACGGGAAAGCAAGTCCGGATGTGATCGCTCGATGAATTCCCTAGACTCCCAAGAATAATCCTTAGGATTTGAAGACCATTGAACTTTAACAAGCGGAACATCTTTATTTCGGAGTCGTTTGACTTCCGAGGCAATGATACGAATAGGATGTTGCTCATAAGTTAAATTAGGCGAAACTTCAATCTCTTCCACAACACTGGGCTCAAGAATAGAATCGGAATCTCGAAGACATTTCCGAAGTTGAGAAACGTGAAACACGTCATGGATAGCAGAAAATTGAGCCGGTAATAAAAGGCGATAAGCCATGGAACCAATACGTTCGGTGATAGGAAATGGCCCAATATATCGAGGCGCTAGTTTTCCCGATCGACTGAATCGCACAACACCTTTCATAGGCGAAACATGAACAAACACAAGATCTCCCTCAGAAAATTCTAATTTCCTTCTCCGGTTATCGGCATAGGATTTTTGTCTACTCTGGGCTTCTTTCATCCTATGACGAATAAGGTCATTCTTTTCTGTGGAGTCACGAATAAAATCTGGACCTAAAACCAGCTTCTCACCGGTCTCAAGCCAACAAGAAGGAGATCGGCATGGCCTTCCGTAGAGTGCCTCGAAAGGTGCCATACCAATACTAGATTGGAAGCTATTATTATAGGAAAATTCAACAAGTGAAATGTGATCTTCCCAACTTCCACCAAAATCAAGAACACAAGCACGAAGAAGATCTTCAAGAGTTTGATTCACACGCTCGGTTTGTCCATCGGACTGAGGATGATAAGCAGTGCTAAAATTAAGCTTCGTTCCCAAAGCTTTTTGAAGACTCTTCCAAAATCCACTAGTAAACAATGGATCGTGATCACTAACAATAGAAGTAGGAACACTATGTAATTTAACAATCTCTTTAACAAAGAGTTTGGCCAAAAGAGGAACGGTTCAGTTAGACCGAACGGGAATAAAATGGGCGGATTTAGTAAGTCTATCAATGATCACCCACAAGCTATCATGACCCGAACGAGAACGGGGAAGGCCATTTATAAAATCCATGGAAATTTGGTCCCACTTCCAAGTTGGAATTTCTAAAGGTTGCAATAACCCACCGGGCCTTTGATGTTCGGCCTTAACGAGTTGGCAAGTCATGCAACGCTTAACGAAGTTAGCGATGTCAAGTTTAATTCCCTCCCAATAATAAAGTCGCTTCATATCTGCGTACATTTTACTACTTCCGGGATGAATGGTAAATTTAGAACGATGAGAATCTTCTAAAATATCTTAACGAAGATCACTAATATTTGGTACGATAAGTCTACCAAATCTCCGAATGCCGCCACGAGAATCGATATCAAAGTCTTTCAAACCTTCAATATCAGTTTTATCCCTAATATTTTGGCCAAGAAGAGCCATTTCGGGATCTAGCCTTTGAGCTTCAAGAATGCGGTCTAAAAGAGAAGGATGAGCCTCAAGGTTACATAAAACAAATGACGAACATAAATCGGTAACACGGTCTCGAATTTCACAAGTGGATAAAATCTCGAGATCGTTCCATTCGGATACCATCATAGAAACAACCGCTTGTTGCTTTCGACTAAGTGCATCGGTAACACGATTTCCCTTTCCGGGAGTATAAAGGATATCATGATCATATGGTGCAAGAAATTCGAGCCAACGCTGTTGACGCAAATTAAGTTCCTTTTGAGAGAATAAATACTTCAAGGACTTATGATCGGTATAAAGAACAAATTTCTCTCCTAAAAGATAATGACGCCAAATACGAAGGGTGAAAACAATAGCCGCGAGCTCTAAGTCATGAGTGGCATATCTAGTCTCAGCAGGCTTCAATTGCCTAGAAGCATAAGCAATAACACGTTCTCTTTGCATAAGAACGGCACCCAAACCAACGCGACTAGCATCGGTGTAAACAACGAAATCTTGATTCCCCTCGGGAATAACAAGAATAGGAGCATCAGAAAGGAGTTCTTTTAATTTCTGAAAAGAAGCTTCACATTTGTCCGACCAAATGTATTTAACACCTTTCTTAGTCAAGCTAGTGAGAGGCACGGCAATCTTAGAAAAGTCTTTGATAAAACGACGGTAATAGCCCCCCAATCCAAGAAAACTACGAATCTCTGTCACACTCTCCGGTCTCTTCCAATCTTGAATCGCTTCAATCTTTGAAGGATCCACGGAAATTCCGGATTCGAAAATAATGTGACCAAGGAACTTTACCCGAGATTGCCAAAAATGGAATTTAGAAAATTTCGCCTTTAATTGATTACTCCTAAGAGTTTCCAACACAATTCGAAGATGTTTTTCATGCTCCTCCTCGGTTATAGAATACACAAGAATATCATCGATAAAGATAAGAACAAACCGGTCGAGGAAGTCTTTGAAAACTCTATTCATAAGGTCAATGAAATACGCCGGAGCATTCGCCAAACCAAATGGCATGACAAGCCATTCATAAGATCCATAACGAGTACGGAACGAGGTCAATGGAATACTATCCTCTGCAATACGAAGCTGATGAAATCCAGTAGCTAAGTCTAATTGTGAAAAGACCTTAGCACCACTAAGCTGATCGAATAGATCATCAATCCGAGGTAAAGGATATTTATTTTTGATAGTAAGATCATTAAGCTTGCGGTAGTCAATGCAAAGCCTAAGTGTACCATTGGATTTCTTCACAAAAATAGCCGAAGCTCCCCAAGGCGAGGAACTAGAGCGAATAAATTGCTTCGTCTCCAATTCGGATAATTGTTTACGCATCTCCTCGTTTTCTTTATTGGACATACGATACGGAGGACGAGTGATAGGTTGAGCTCCAGGAATAAGATTAATTCTGAACTCAATTGCTCGCTTAGGTGGTAATCCTAAAACGGGTTCGAATATGTCGAAAAATTCACGAACGACGTGAATAAGAGAAATAATATCACCCTCATCATCATCATCGTCATCACGAGGATTTAAAGAATATAAAGATGCGACCAAGCTGGAAATTGAATCTTGAAGATTAATATAAATCTGTTTAACAGATTGAGGATGTCAATGATGAATAGTCCCCTCAGGACATAGGATATGAGCTTCATAACGGTTAAGCCAATCCATTCCCAAAATCATTCCAAAGCCTAAATAACGCATGACATGCAAATCGGCTCGGAAAGAAAAATCACATAAAATAATCTCGACATCTTTACACAATAAACTGATTGTTGCGGATCCACCAACCGGATTCGCAATTCTCAAAGAAGTCATTAAACACAAAACATCCAAAGAAAAAGCATCAACAAGTTCTTTTGATATAAAAGAATGGGACGCACCCGTATCAAAAAGAACTCGAATAGGATGATCACGAAATAAAATAATTCCATCAAGGATAGAATGAGGCATACCTTGACCACGAGATGTGTTGCCAGGGGCTTGAGCAACATTTAACTTTCCCTCCTTCCTGCCCTGAAGCTTGGGGCATGAAGATATAACATGACCGGGAACTTTGCAGTAGCGACAAGAGAGAGACTTTGGGAACTTGTTCGCATAATGGTCCTTCGAACCACAATTATAGCATTCCCCACGGCCAAAGGAAGAAGTCTTTTCCACGGAGGTTGCTTGCTTCCCTTTCTTATTGGGATAAGGTCCTTTGAATTTACTGGGCCTCTTCTTGCTGTTGAAGTTTGGTTTGGAACCCACCACTTCAACATCATTCTCCTTATCCGCCTCTTCAAGACGAAGAGCGATATCAATGAGTTGGTCGAAAGAAACTTCTAATTTTAGAAGTAATGGCTTCTTGAGATTTTTGTTCAAGCCATAGACGAACCTCTGGTTCTTCTTTAAAGGGGTGTTGATGTATTCATCCCCATATTTGGAAAGCGACTTGAAGGAGGCGACATAATCAGTCACGGAGGACTCACCTTGAACAAGGTCTATAAATCGTCGAGCCAATGTCACTTTCTCAGCTTCCGGTACGAATTTCAACTCGAAGCGTTCCCGGAATTGCTTCCAGGTGAGATCCGCTTCATTTATCTTAGAAATAAGAAGCTCGTACCAGTCCAATGCTCTTTCTCGGAGCATACTAGAGGCCACCTGAACTCGGTGAAGGTCAATAAGATTCATGCGAGAAAAGATTCGATCGCATGATCTTAGCCAAGCCTGTACTTCAATAATAGTTTCGGAACCTTTGAATGGCTCCCCACCCAAATTAGTGTAATCGCTGCACAAGCGTGCAAAACCCGACTTTGGGTGAGTAGGTTCCGGGTTAGCTCCAGCTGCGTGAGCATTCGTCACTAAATCAAGAAGCTGTTGAGCAGTCATAAAAACTCCGTCCTGGGGTAGGGTACTAGATGGTACGGCTCTGGGGCGGCCTGGTCTAGACATTTCTCTTCCTTAGAAAGAAAGAAGAAGAAGAAAAAGGTTATTCACCAAATTGGATATCAAGAAATCTTGATAGACAAAACAAGGAATAATAAAAGAAAATAGGATAGGACGGTACGTAGACCCGAATAAAATCCTAAAGCACGACTCCTAAGATGGACTTAGGACGATGATCCTTGTTATAATATTCCATATTGTTTCGAAGTTTGGCTCTGATACCAAGCTGTGACGCTCCACCTCTATACCCACGCTAGCCAAGAACACTACGAAGTAATGCTGTCAACTAGCACGGAGAATAAGGCTGTTGAGGAGCGACCATCCGTGTAATTGCTTTGTGCGAGCATCGATATGTCAGATAATATAACATGCAATTCTTTTTAAGTGGAAATCCGACATGCCGACACAAACTCAAAGATATCACACGGTGGCTATAATATCTTCGGAAAAAAATGTAGAAATAAACATAACATAAATCAGTCACAGACAATTCATATCACAAAGGCGGAAATAGATATGAATATTACACTAGGAAGTGTACATCAGAGTAGTGGTCTAAAAAGATCCACAATATCACAAAAGAATAGTTACATGAACTACACAAAAGAATAAGTATAAATTATGGAGTCTATATCTCGAATGTATACACCAAACTAAACTACTAATCTAAGTAGTAAGCCAAAAGTCAGAGAAATCAATCCCAAGAGAGAAGTCAAGCAGAAGCACCTGTAACATCTCGGTCTGACCCGAGTATTATTTAATAAGAAAATAATAAACGAATCAGTCTAACTATAGATATCACATGAAACGATATAGAATAAGAGATATGACTAAATACATAATAATCACAATTCCAAGCTGTGATATATATAAGTAATTGAAAATCAACGAGAGATTAATCAATATCACCAAATCTAAACAAGAATCAAAGAAATGCCATACTCCTTATTTTGTTCATCAAACCACAAATATTGACGATAATATCAATGTCAATCACAAAAGTCAATGACACACAAATTCACCAATGCACAAATATTGACAATAATATCAATGTCAATCACACAAGTCAATGACACACAAATTCGCCAATGCACAAATATTGACAATAATATCAATGTCAATCACAAAAGTCAATGACACACAAATTCCATAATTCAATATGCGAAATCCAGAAATCACAAAAGTCAATGACGCACAAATTCACCAATGCACAAATATTGATAAAACTTATCAATGGAAATCATGAAAATTGGTGAAACGCAAATTCTAGAAATCATCTCAAGAAATCCAGAAATCACAAAGGGGGGAGGCCTATCACAAACGGGAGCATAAAGCCCACCAACACGTGTATCACAAACGGAACGCTAATTCCATGGTTGCTAACCATCACAAATTGACCCGAAGCTCCACAAACGGCCCGAAGACCATGGGTTGCTACCCCACCAAATTGAGTCGAAACTCCATAAAACGAGGTTTAGTCTCCCTCGCAGATAAAGAGACATCGCACATTGCTAGTCTAAATCACAAAGATGATCGTCATGATCAACGAGAAGTGTCGATTACAGTAAGCTAGTAAATATATGAGCTTAGCATCATGTCCCATAACCACTAGCTTAACTTAAATATTTACGAACAAATTGTAGATCTCCACTAGAAAATTGTCACAAGAGTTTCAATCGAACAAGTCCAAGAATTAACCAACAAAGTGAACGCAAGCGTTTCATACCACTTGTTTTACTAAGTCGTTTAATTAGATTTCTCATACGAGTGAGGTAAAGGTTTGTATATACTAATAGATTGGAAAACGGTTTTATAAATGAATTTGGTATTAAAATAGTATTGAAATCGTTTGAGGAAAGAGTTTTGATATTTACTACTAGTATAGAAAACCTTTATATTTTTAAAGTGACAAATCACGAAGAAGATTGTAAGAACAATCAATCACTAAAATTCACATACGAAGACGTGAATAAAATCCAAAGAAATCGATAAAGGATCCATCGAAATGGATATTCAAAAATCCCTAAAAAGAGTCATCAAAGTCATAATAGATGATAACAACAACTAGGAAACAACTCGAATCGATCAAAGTTGGAAATTCACGCGACTAGGCGAAAATAGGCAAAATGCATCAGGTCGGTCGGCCGGCTACAGAGCTCGGTCGACCGATCCCTATTTTGAAAACTTCTCGGGCATCAGGTCGGTCGACCGAACCAGGGGGGTCGGTCGGCCGAACCAGAAACAGAGAAGTGCAACTGCACTTTTACTAGCAGGTCGGTCGACCGGACCAGGGGGGTCGGTCGGCCGAACCTGATGCTCTGCAAATTGATGCCTATAAATTGATGTGCAATCTCCACCAATTCGCAACCGAACGAGCACGGACGCTAGGGAATTATGCCTAACGGCTACCCGGCCCTATTGGCTCCTCGATGCATCACCAAAAACACATTTGAACCTCAAAGCTATGATTTTTAAGGATTTGGCTTTCAAACACTAAAATTGGAATATTCTCAAAAACAATCCAAACCAAAAGCAATTGCACAAGAATAAGTGTTAGGAATTTATACCTAACAATCGAAGATAATTCATAGACTTAGATGTGAGATTAAAAATCTCACCTTTTTACAAAATCAAGCAAGAAGAAGCTTGAAAGCAAATGGAGAATCAACCTCTCTTCTACACAACCCAAATGAGCTTGAATCTATGCTCAAAACAAGGTCATTCCCAAAATTAGGTTTAGGAATTTCTGAAATTGGTAAGAGAATAAGTTGGAGAAGAAGAAGAGAATGCTTACCAATGGGTTCTCTTGAATTTGGAGCTAGGAATTTGAAGTTGCAAAAGGAACTAGGGTTTTTGAGTTTTAATTTCCAATCTCTCCCACCATTAATACTTTAAAAACTGAAAAGAGAAGAGAATGAGGGTGAATGGGGAAGAGTGGCTCAGATTTGAGCATAAGTTAAACATAGGGCTGAGCCCAAACCCAAACCCAAAGTGAAAAGTAGCAAAAATCAACTTTCTCCAAACATATCGAAGCTTATACTCAAAAAGGTCGCAAACGGCATTTTAAACTCAATGGGAGTGGCCCCGAGTCCTAATTCGACCTTATGCAAAAAGTAGCTTTTCGGACTAAAATCCGACTAACGATAAAATATTTAAATAAAATATTTAAATATAAAATCGATAAATATGCGGGTTGTTACAGGCCCCTCAACAGCCTTATTCTCCGTGCTAGTTGACAGCACTACATCGTAGTTTTCTTGGCTAGCGTGGGTATAGAGGTGGGGCGTGACATTCTAAATCAAAAAGAGAACTTCAAAACACCTCTTCAAAAATCAAATTTGCATCTTCAAAACATCTTCATATCAAACCATTCATAAATCCTGCATATTCACTTCCTGTACAAATATAAAATCAGTAAACTCTTCAAAACATATCCATATCAAAACTCCTCTTACCTAAAACAATTTAGATACCTGTACAAATCCAAAGCAAAACTGCATTTTCATCTTTTTCTGCAATCAGAAGAAAAAGGATTTCTACATGCACCTGATAATGAACAAGTCTGCATTTTTTCGGAAAATATACAAATGAAATCTGGAAGCCTGCATTTTTTTCACCTAGAAACAAACATGCGAATGCATCAGGACTAAAGTCTTTAAAAAGCAAAAGCAAAACTGCAGTTTTTAAAAGTACTGAAGCTACAGCAGTTCTTAAGTTCTAAAGCAAGTTCAAAGGCCTTCAATCAGAGGCATTGTTTCTTTATAAAGGAAGAGGTGAGTAACTTTTTAAAAAAATAGGTTGCATGATTTTACTGAAATGGAATAGTATTGTTTGTGTATTGTTGAAAACCTGATGTGAAGATGATATGTGTGCATGTATTTACTTAATTGCTTGGTCTGTTTTTGATTTTCCTGGCACAAAACTCTATTTAAAACACTAATCTTTTAATTTAGATTCTGATATGATTAAATTTATAATGAAAGGTTGTCAATTATCTTAAGTTAACATTTAAAATTTTAAGTAAGTAAAAAAATAGTTATTGTCTCTGGAATCACAGAAAATATCAGTGCATGATGAATTTTAACCAAAATTAAAACATGTTACTTTTGTAATTCAGTTTCATAAATTAAAAGCATTAACAAAAACTTGATTTTTAAATCAAGAATTGGGATTTTTAGGGTATAGTTAAAGTTGCGGTTAGTTCTTGAACTAAAAATGAATTTTAAGCAAATCCTGATGATCTTTGGATTGAGGAAGCTCGGGGTTCTTCCGAGTAGTAGAAGAGGGTTTGTAGATGCTTAGCAAAATCATTAATGGAGTTAAAACTTATCTGAGAGGATGCAGTTTTGAAATTTATTTTTAAACCCTAGTATGAAATGGGTATGAAGAATCGAACATTTCGGGATGAAGGATTGATCGAGTGCTAGGATATTTGGGAAATGGGTAGTTGATGTGTGGATGAGTTCGAGGCCGGAGGGGTTGATCATCTGGTGGTCGGAGAGGCGAAAACTTGTCGTTGACAGGTTTTGGGGAAACCTGACTTTTGTTTCCAGGTTTGAAGATTTTGCGTTCGAATTTGATTACTTAGGTGGAAGTTCGATCTGATGATTGCATTTGGGTATCGGTGTGTCTTTGGATGAAGTACGATCATCTCTGATGATCAGAGGAGGCTATGGTCGCCGTGCATATGCACGGTGATGAGATGTCTGATGAAGTGTTTTGGGTTTAGTTTGTTTATAGGGGAAGTTTTTGGTTTTGCTCAAAGCAATTGGATAGTTGGGCTCGGGGAAGTTAGGTAGAAACTCGAAATAATTAATATGAGACTCGGGTCGTTCTGTATAATTTTAGGTTTTTACAGAAACCTGTAAAATCTATTTTTAATTTTTTTTTTAAAACTCTGAAACATTTTAATGTTAAGTAATATTTAAACTTGGTTTTAAAATTCAAGTTTAAATCTTGGATTCAAGTTTAAATTTAAATATCTCAGTTTTAGATAAAATAAAGTTTAAACTTAAACTTGCTTAACTACTTTATTTTGGAAAGTAGTTTAAATCTTCTTAAATTGAAGTTGTAAAATATAAGCAAGTTTTAAATTAAATTTAAATCTGGAAATCTTAAATCAAATATGAACTCTAGATTTTAAATTAGAAGAAGATTCAAATTTGAAGATTTAAACTAAATATAAATTGAAGTTATTGTAATGTTAAAAGTTATAAATTGTTTAAACTTTGATAAGTTTAAATTATTTTCATTTTAAAACTTGTATTTGAAATGAAATTTAAAAAGTAATTTCAAAAGTAATTTGTTTTCAAATAAATTTGTTTTTTTACATAATTTAGAAATGTTTTATCTTAAATTAATTAAGATTAATGTTTTGAAATTAATTTAATTAATGGAGTAATTAAGGAATGGTTAATTAATTTAATTAATTAATAGTTTGGAATTTATAAATATTGATTAAAGATTAATCAATTTGTAATTAAGAGAATTAATTAAATTATTAACTAATGATTAATGATTATTAGTTAAGTAATTAAGTTTTAATCAAGGTAATCAATTTTAGAAGTAATGACTTCTTGAGATTTTTGTTCAAGCCATAAACGAACCTCTGGTTCTTCTTTAAAGTGGTGTTGATGTATTCATCCCCATATTTGGAAAGCGACTCGAAGGAGGCGACATAATCAGTCACGTAGGACTCACCTTGAACAAGGTCTATAAATCGTCGAGCCAATGTCACTTTCTCAGCTTCCGGTACGAATTTCAACTCGAAGCGTTCCCGGAATTGCTCCCAGGTGAGATCCGCTTCATTAATCTCAGAAATAAGAAGCTCGTACCAGTCCAATGCTCTTTCTCGGAGCATACTAGAGGCCACCTGAACTCGGTGAAGGTCAATAAGATTCATGCGAGAAAAGATTCGATCGCATGATCTTAGCCAAGCCTGTACTTCAATAATAGTTTCGGAACCTTTAAATGGCTCCCCACCCAAATTAGTGTAATCGCTGCACAAGCGTGCAAAACCCGACTTTGGGTGAGTAGGTTCCGGGTTAGCTCCAGCTGCGTGAGCATTCGTCACTAAATCAAGAAGCTGTTGAGCAGTCATAAAAACTCCGTCCTGGGTTAGGGTACTAGATGGTACGGCTCTGGGGTGGCCTGGTCTAGACATTTCTCTTCCTTAGAAAGAAAGAAGAAGAAGAAAAAGGTTATTCACCAAATTGGATATCAAGCAATCTTGATAGACAAAACAAGGAATAATAAAAGAAAATAGGATAGGACGGTACGTAGACCCGAATAAAATCCTAAAGCACAACTCCTAAGATGGACTTAGGACGATGATCCTTGTTATAATATTCCATATTGTTCCGAAGTTTGGCTCTGATACCAAGCTGTGACGCCCCACCTCTATACCCACGCTAGCCAAGAACACTACGAAGTAATGCTGTCAACTAGCACGGAGAATAAGGCTGTTGAGGAGCGACCATCCGTGTAATTGCTTTGTGCGAGCATCGATATGTCAGATAATATAACAGCAATTCTTTTAAAGTGGAAATCCGACATGCCGACACAAACTCAAAGATATCACACGGTGGCTATAATATCTTCGAAAACAATTATAGAAATAAACATAACATAAATCAGTCACAGAAAATTCATATCACAAAGGCGGAAATAGATATGAATATTACACTAGGAAGTGTACATCAGAGTAGTGGTCTAAAAAGATCCACAACATCACAAAAGAATAGTTACATGAACTACACAAAAGAATAAGTATAAATTATGGAGTCTATATCTCGAATGTATACACCAAACTAAACTACTAATCTAAGTAGTAAGCCAAAAGTCAGAGAAATCAATCCCAAGAGAGAAGTCAAGCAGAAACACCTGTAACATCTCGGTCTGACCCGAGTATTATTTAATAAGAAAATAATAAACGAATCAGTCTAACTATAGATATCAGATGAAACGATATAGAATAAGAGATATGACTAAACACGTAATAATCACAATTCCAAGCTGTGATATATATAAGTAATTGAAAATCAATGGGAGATTAATCAATATCACCAAATCTACACAAGAATCAAAGAAATGCCATACTCCTTATTTCGTTCATCAAACCACAAATATTGACGATAATATCAATGTCAATCACAAAAGCCAATGACACACAAATTCACCAATGCACAAATATTGACAATAATATCAATGTCAATCACACAAGTCAATGACACACAAATTCGCCAATGCACAAATATTGACAATAATATCGATGTCAATCACAAAAGTCAATGACACACAAATTCCAGAATTCAATATGCGAAATCCAGAAATCACAAAAGTCAATGACGCACAAATTCACCAATGCACAAATATTGATAAAACTTGTCAATGGAAATCACGAAAATTGGTGAAACGCAAATTCTAGAAATCATCTCAAGAAATCCATAAATCACAAAGGGGGGAGGCCTATCACAAACGGGAGCATAAAGCCCACCAACACGTGTATCACAAACGGAACGCTAATTCCATGGTTGCTAACCATCACAAATTGAGCCGAAGCTCCACAAACGGCCCGAAGACCATGGGTTGCTACCCCACCAAATTGAGTCGAAACTCCATAAAACGAGGTTTAGTCTCCCTCGCAGACAAAGAGACATCGCACATTGCTAGTCTAAATCACAAAGATGATCGTCATGATCAACGAGAAGTGTCGATTACAGTAAGCTAGTAAATATATGAGCTTAGCATCATGTCCCATGACCACTAGCTTAACTTAAATATTTACGAACAAATTGTAGATCTCCACTAGAAAATTGTCACAAGAGTTTCAATCGAACAAGTCCAAGAATTAACCAACAAAGTGAACGCAAGCGTTTTATACCACTTGTTTTACTAAGTCGTTTAATTAGATTTCTCATACGAGTGAGGTAAAGGTTTGTATATACTAATAGATTGGAAAACGGTTTTATAAACGAATTTGGTATTAAAATAGTATTGAAATCGTTTGAGGAAAGAGTTTTGATATTTACTACTAGTATAGAAAACCTTTATATTTTTAAAGTGACAAATCACGAAGAAGATTGTAAGAACAATCAATCACTAAAATTCACATACGAAGACGTGAATAAAATCCAAAGAAATCGATAAAGGATCCATCGAAATGGATATTCAAAAATCCCTAAAAAGAGTCATCAAAGTCATAATAGATGATAACAACAACTAGGAAACAACTCGAATCGATCAAAGTTGGAAATTCACGCGACTAGGCGAAAATAGGCAAAATGCATCAGGTCGGTCGGCCGGCTACAGAGCTCGGTCGACCGAACCCTGTTTTGAAAACTTCTCGGGCATCAGGTCGGTCGACCGAACCAGGGGGGTCGGTCGGCCGAACCAGAAACAGAGAAGTGCAACTGCACTTTTACTAGCAGGTCGGTCGACCGGACCAGGGGGGTCGGTCGGCCGAACCTGATGCTCTGCAAATTGATGCCCATAAATTGATGTGCAATCTCCACCAATTCGCAACCGAACGAGCACGGACGCTAGGGAATTATGCCTAACGGCTACCCGGCCCTATTGGCTCCTCGATGCATCACCAAAAACACATTTGAACCTCAAAGCTATGATTTTTAAGGATTTGGCTTTCAAACACTAAAATTGGAATATTCTCAAAAACAATCCAAACCAAAAGCAATTGCACAAGAATAAGTGTTAGGAATTTATACCTAACAATCGAAGATAATTCATAGACTTAGATGTGAGATTAAAAATCTCACCTTTTTACAAAATCAAGCAAGAAGAAGCTTGAAAGCAAATGGAGAATCAACCTCTCTTCTACACAACCCAAATGAGCTTGAATCTATGCTCAAAACAAGGTCATTCCCAAAATTAGGTTTAGGAATTTCTGAAATTGGTAAGAGAATAAGTTGGAGAAGAAGAAGAGAATGCTTACCAATGGGTTCTCTTGAATTTGGAGCTAGGAATTTGAAGTTGCAAAAGAACTAGGGTTTTGGAGTTTTAATTTCCAATCTCTCCCACCATTAATACTTTAAAAACTGAAAAGAGAAGAGAATGAGGGTGAATGGGGAAGAGTGGCTCAGATTTGAACATAAGTTAAACATAGGGCTGAGCCCAAACCCAAACCCAAAGTGAAAAGTAGCAAAAATCAACTTTCTCCAAACATATCGAAGCTTATACTCAAAAAGGTCGCAAACGGCATTTTAAACTCAATGGGAGTGGTCCCGAGTCCTAATTCGACCTTATGCAAAAAGTAGCTTTTCGGACTAAAATCCGACTAACGATAAAATATTTAAATAAAATATTTAAATATAAAATCGATAAATATGCGGGTTGTTACAGGCCCCTCAACAGCCTTATTCTCCGTGCTAGTTGACAGCACTACATCGTAGTTTTCTTGGCTAGCGTGGGTATAGAGGTGGGGCGTGACATTCTAAATCAAAAAGAGAACTTCAAAACACCTCTTCAAAAATCAAATTTGCATCTTCAAAACATCTTCATATCAAACCATTCATAAATCCTGCATATTCACTTCCTGTACAAATATAAAATCAGTAAACTCTTCAAAACATATCCATATCAAAACTCCTCTTACCTAAAACAATTTAGATACCTGTACAAATCCAAAGCAAAACTGCATTTTCATCTTTTTCTGCAATCAGAAGAAAAAGGATTTCTACATGCACCTGATAATGAACAAGTCTGCATTTTTTTGGAAAATATACAAATGAAATCTGGAAGCCTGCATTTTTTTCACCTAGAAACAAACATGCGAATGCATCAGGACTAAAGTCTTTAAAAAGCAAAAGCAAAACTGCAGTTTTTAAAAGTACTGAAGCAACATTAGTTCTTAAGTTCTAAAGCAAGTTCAAAGGCCTTCAATCAGAGGCTTTGTTTCTTTATAAAGGAAGAGGTGAGTAACCTTTTAAAAAAATAGGTTGCATGATTTTACTGAAATGGAATAGTATTGTTTGTGTATTGTTGAAAACCTGATGTGAAGATGATATGCGTGCATGTATTTACTTAATTGCTTGGTCTGTTTTTGATTTTCCTGGCACAAAACTCTATTTAAAACACTAATCTTTTAATTTAGATTCTGATATGATTAAATTTATAATGAAAGGTTGTCAATTATCTTAAGTTAACATTTAAAATTTTAAGTAAGTAAAAAAATAGTTATTGTCTCTGGAATCACAGAAAATATCAGTGCATGATGAATTTTAACCAAAATTAAAACATGTTACTTTTGTAATTCAGTTTCATAAATTAATAGCATTAACAAAAACTTGATTTTTAAATCAAGAATTGGGATTTTTAGGGTATAGTTAAAGTTGCGGTTAGTTCTTGAACTAAAAATGAATTTTAAGCAAATCCTGATGATATTTGGATTGAGGAAGCTCGGGGTTCTTCCGAGTAGTAGGAGAGGGTTTGTAGATGCTTAGCAAAATCATTAATGGAGTTAAAACTTATCTGAGAGGATGCAGTTTTGAAATTTATTTTTAAACCCTAGTTTGAAATGGGTATGAAGAATCGAACATTTCGGGATGAAGGATTGATCGAGTGCTAGGATGTTTGGGAAATGGGTAGTTGATGTGTGGATGAGTTCGAGGCCGGAGGGGTTGATCATCTGGTGGTCGGAGCGGCGAAAACTTGTCGTTGACAGGTTTTGGGGGAAACCTGACTTTTGTTTCCAGGTTTGAAGATTTTGCATTCGAATTTGATTACTTAGGTGGAAGTTCGATCTGATGATTGCATTTGGGTATCGGTGTGTCTTTGGATGAAGTACGATCATCTCTGATGATCAGAGGAGGCTGTGGTCGCCGTGCATATGCACGGTGATGAGATGTCTGATGAAGTGTTTTGTGTTTAGTTTGTTTATAGGGGAAGTTTTTGGTTTTGCTCAAAGCAATTGGATAGTTGGGCTCGGGGAAGTTAGGTAGAAACTCGAAATAATTAATATGAGACTCGGGTCGTTCTGTATAATTTTAGGTTTTTACAGAAACCTGTAAAATCTATTTTTAAATTTTTTTTAAAACTCTGAAACTTTTTAATGTTAAGTAATATTTAAACTTGGTTTTAAAATTCAAGTTTAAATCTTGGATTCAAGTTTAAATTTAAATATCTTAGTTTTAGATAAAATAAAGTTTAAACTTAAACTTGCTTAACTACTTTATTTTGGAAATTAGTTTAAATCTTCTTAAATTGAAGTTGTAAAATATAAGCAAGTTTTAAATTAAATTTAAATCTGGAAATCTTAAATCAAATATGAACTCCAGATTTTAAATTAGAAGAAGATTTAAATTTGAAGATTTAAACTAAATATAAATTGAAGTTATTGAAATGTTAAAAGTTATAAATTGTTTAAACTTTGATAAGTTTAAATTATTTTCATTTTAAAACTTGTATTTGAAATGAAATTTAAAAAGTAATTTCAAAAGTAATTTGTTTTCAAATAAATTTGTTTTTTTACATAATTTAGAAATGTTTTATCTTAAATTAATTAAGATTAATGTTTTGAAATTAATTTAATTAATGGAGTAATTAAGGAATGGTTAATTAATTTAATTAATTAATAGTTTGGAATTTATAAATATTGATTAAGGATTAATCAATTTGTAATTAAGAGAATTAATTAAATTATTAACTAATGATTAATGATTATTAGTTAAGTAATTAAGTTTTAATCAAGGTTAATCAATTTTAGAAGTAATGGCTTCTTGAGATTTTTGTTCAAGCCATAGACGAACCTCTGGTTCTTCTTTAAAGGGGTGTTGATGTATTCATCCCCATATTTGGAAAGCGACTCGAAGGAGGCGACATAATCAGTCACGGAGGACTCACCTTGAACAAGGTCTATAAATCGTCGAGCCAATGTCACTTTCTCAGCTTCCAGTACGAATTTCAACTCGAAGCGTTCCCGGAATTGCTCCCAGGTGAGATCCGCTTCATTAATCTCAGAAATAAGAAGCTCGTACCAGTCCAATGCTCTTTCTCGGAGCATACTAGAGGCCACCTGAACTCGGTGAAGGTCAATAAGATTCATGCGAGAAAAGATTCGATCGCATGATCTTAGCCAAGCCTGTACTTCAATAATAGTTTCGGAACCTTTGAATGGCTCCCCACCCAAATTAGTGTAATCGCTGCACAAGCGTGCAAAACCCGACTTTGGGTGAGTAGGTTCCGGGTTAGCTCCAGCTGCGTGAGCATTCGTCACTAAATCAAGAAGCTGTTGAGCAGTCATAAAAACTCCGTCCTGGGGTAGGGTACTAGATGGTACGGCTCTGGGCGGCCTGGTCTAGACATTTCTCTTCCTTAGAAAGAAAGAAGAAGAAGAAAAAGGTTATTCACCAAATTGGATATCAAGCAATCTTGATAGACAAAACAAGGAATAATAAAAGAAAATAGGATAGGACGGTACGTAGACCCGAATAAAATCCTAAAGCACGACTCCTAAGATGGACTTAGGACGATGATCCTTGTTATAATATTCCATATTGTTCCGAAGTTTGGTTCTGATACCAAGCTGTGACGCCCCACCTCTATACCCACGCTAGCCAAGAACACTACGAAGTAATGCTGTCAACTAGCACGGAGAATAAGGCTGTTGAGGAGCGACCATCCGTGTAATTGCTTTGTGCGAGCATCGATATGTCAGATAATATAACATGCAATTCTTTTTAAGTGGAAATCCGACATGCCGACACAAACTCAAAGATATCACACGGTGGCTATAATATCTTCGGAAACAAATATAGAAATAAACATAACATAAATCAGTCACAGACAATTCATATCACAAAGGCGGAAATAGATATGAATATTACACTAGGAAGTGTACATCAGAGTAGTGGTCTAAAAAGATCCACAATATCACAAAAGAATAGTTACATGAACTACACAAAAGAATAAGTATACATTATGTAGTCTATATCTCGAATGTATACACCAAACTAAACTACTAATCTAAGTAGTAAGCCAAAAGTCAGAGAAATCAATCCCAAGAGAGAAGTCAAGCAGAAGCACCTGTAACATCTCGGTCTGACCCGAGTATTATTTAATAAGAAAATAATAAACGAATCAGTCTAACTATAGATATCAGATGAAACGATATAGAATAAGAGATATGACTAAACACATAATAATCACAATTCCAAGCTGTGATAAATATATAAGTAATTGAAAATCAACGAGAGATTAATCAATATCACCAAATCTACACAAGAATCAAAGAAATGCCATACTCCTTATTTCGTTCATCAAAACCACAAATATTGACGATAATATCAATGTCAATCACAAAAGTCAATGACACACAAATTCACCAATGCACAAATATTGACAATAATATCAATGTCAATCACACAAGTCAATGACACACAAATTCGCCAATGCACAAATATTGACAATAATATCAATGTCAATCACAAAAGTCAATGACACACAAATTCCAGAATTCAATATGCGAAATCCAGAAATCACAAAAGTCAATGACGCACAAATTCACCAATGCACAAATATTGATAAAACTTATCAATGGAAATCACGAAAATTGGTGAAACGCAAATTCTAGAAATCATCTCAAGAAATCCAGAAATCACAAAGGGGGGAGGCCTATCACAAACGGGAGCATAAAGCCCACCAACACGTGTATCACAAACGGAACGCTAATTCCATGGTTGCTAACCATCACAAATTGAGCCGAAGCTCCACAAACGGCCCGAAGACCATAGGTTGCTACCCCACCAAATTGAGTCGAAACTCCATAAAACGAGGTTTAGTCTCCCTCGCAGACAAAGAGACATCGCACATTGCTAGTCTAAATCACAAAGATGATCGTCATGATCAACGAGAAGTGTCGATTACAGTAAGCTAGTAAATATATGAGCTTAGCATCATGTCCCATAACCACTAGCTTAACTTAAATATTTACGAACAAATTGTAGATCTCCACTAGAAAATTGTCACAAGAGTTTCAATCGAACAAGTCCAAGAATTAACCAACAAAGTGAACGCAAGCGTTTTATACCACTTGTTTTACTAAGTCGTTTAATTAGATTTCTCATACGAGTGAGGTAAAGGTTTGTATATACTAATAGATTGGAAAACGGTTTTATAAACGAATTTGGTATTAAAATAGTATTGAAATCGTTTGAAGAAAGAGTTTTGATATTTACTACTAGTATAGAAAACCTTTATATTTTTAAAGTGACAAATCACGAAGAAGATTGTAAGAACAATCAATCACTAAAATTCACATACGAAGACGTGAATAAAATCCAAAGAAATCGATAAAGGATCCATCGAAATGGATATTCAAAAATCCCTAAAAAGAGTCATCAAAGTCATAATAGATGATAACAACAACTAGGAAACAACTCGAATCGATCAAAGTTGGAAATTCACGCGACTAGGCGAAAATAGGCAAAATGCATCAGGTCGGTCGGCCGGCTACAGAGCTCGGTCGACCGAACCCTGTTTTGAAAACTTCTCGGGCATCAGGTCGGTCGACCGAACCAGGGGGGTCGGTCGGCCGAACCAGAAACAGAGAAGTGCAACTGCACTTTTACTAGCAGGTCGGTCGACCGGACCAGGGGGGTCGGTCGGCCGAACCTGATGCTCTGCAAATTGATGCCCATAAATTGATGTGCAATCTCCACCAATTCGCAACCGAACGAGCACGGACGCTAGGGAATTATGCCTAACGGCTACCCGGCCCTATTGGCTCCTCGATGCATCACCAAAAACACATTTGAACCTCAAAGCTATGATTTTTAAGGATTTGGCTTTCAAACACTAAAATTGGAATATTCTCAAAAACAATCCAAACCAAAAGCAATTGCACAAGAATAAGTGTTAGGAATTTATACCTAACAATCGAAGATAATTCATAGACTTAGATGTGAGATTAAAAATCTCACCTTTTTACAAAATCAAGCAAGAAGAAGCTTGAAAGCAAATGGAGAATCAACCTCTCTTCTACACAACCCAAATGAGCTTGAATCTATGCTCAAAACAAGGTCATTCCCAAAATTAGGTTTAGGAATTTCTGAAATTGGTAAGAGAATAAGTTGGAGAAGAAGAAGAGAATGCTTACCAATGGGTTCTCTTGAATTTGGAGCTAGGAATTTGAAGTTGCAAAAGAACTAGGGTTTTGGAGTTTTAATTTCCAATCTCTCCCACCATTAATACTTTAAAAACTGAAAAGAGAAGAGAATGAGGGTGAATGGGGAAGAGTGGCTCAGATTTGAACATAAGTTAAACATAGGGCTGAGCCCAAACCCAAACCCAAAGTGAAAAGTAGCAAAAATCAACTTTCTCCAAACATATCGAAGCTTATACTCAAAAAGGTCGCAAACGGCATTTTAAACTCAATGGGAGTGGTCCCGAGTCCTAATTCGACCTTATGCAAAAAGTAGCTTTTCGGACTAAAATCCGACTAACGATAAAATATTTAAATAAAATATTTAAATATAAAATCGATAAATATGCGGGTTGTTACAGGCCCCTCAACAGCCTTATTCTCCGTGCTAGTTGACAGCACTACATCGTAGTTTTCTTGGCTAGCGTGGGTATAGAGGTGGGGCGTGACATTCTAAATCAAAAAGAGAACTTCAAAACACCTCTTCAAAAATCAAATTTGCATCTTCAAAACATCTTCATATCAAACCATTCATAAATCCTGCATATTCACTTCCTGTACAAATATAAAATCAGTAAACTCTTCAAAACATATCCATATCAAAACTCCTCTTACCTAAAACAATTTAGATACCTGTACAAATCCAAAGCAAAACTGCATTTTCATCTTTTTCTGCAATCAGAAGAAAAAGGATTTCTACATGCACCTGATAATGAACAAGTCTGCATTTTTTTGGAAAATATACAAATGAAATCTGGAAGCCTGCATTTTTTTCACCTAGAAACAAACATGCGAATGCATCAGGACTAAAGTCTTTAAAAAGCAAAAGCAAAACTGCAGTTTTTAAAAGTACTGAAGCAACATTAGTTCTTAAGTTCTAAAGCAAGTTCAAAGGCCTTCAATCAGAGGCTTTGTTTCTTTATAAAGGAAGAGGTGAGTAACCTTTTAAAAAAATAGGTTGCATGATTTTACTGAAATGGAATAGTATTGTTTGTGTATTGTTGAAAACCTGATGTGAAGATGATATGCGTGCATGTATTTACTTAATTGCTTGGTCTGTTTTTGATTTTCCTGGCACAAAACTCTATTTAAAACACTAATCTTTTAATTTAGATTTTGATATGATTAAATTTATAATGAAAGGTTGTCAATTATCTTAAGTTAACATTTAAAATTTTAAGTAAGTAAAAAAATAGTTATTGTCTCTGGAATCACAGAAAATATCAGTGCATGATGAATTTTAACCAAAATTAAAACATGTTACTTTTGTAATTCAGTTTCATAAATTAAAAGCATTAACAAAAACTTGATTTTTAAATCAAGAATTGGGATTTTTAGGGTATAGTTAAAGTTGCGGTTAGTTCTTGAACTAAAAATGAATTTTAAGCAAATCCTGATGATCTTTGGATTGAGGAAGCTCGGGGTTCTTCCGAGTAGTAGAAGAGGGTTTGTAGATGCTTAGAAAAATCATTAATGGAGTTAAAACTTATCTGAGAGGATGCAGTTTTGAAATTTATTTTTAAACCCTAGTTTGAAATGGGTATGAAGAATCGAACATTTCGGGATGAAGGATTGATCGAGTGCTAGGATGTTTGGGAAATGGGTAGTTGATGTGTGGATGAGTTCGAGGCCGGAGGGGTTGATCATCTGGTGGTCGGAGCGGCGAAAACTTGTCGTTGACAGGTTTTGGGGGAAACCTGACTTTTGTTTCCAGGTTTGAAGATTTTGCGTTCGAATTTGATTACTTAGGTGGAAGTTCGATCTGATGATTGCATTTGGGTATCGGTGTGTCTTTGGATGAAGTACGATTATCTCTGATGATCAGAGGAGGCTGTGGTCGCTGTGCATATGCACAGTGATGAGATGTCTGATGAAGTGTTTTGGGTCTAGTTTGTTTATAGGGGAAGTTTTTGGTTTTGCTCAAATCAATTGGATAGTTGGGCTCGGGGAAGTTAGGTAGAAACTCGAAATAATTAATATGAGACTCGGGTCGTTCTGTATAATTTTAGGTTTTTACAGAAACCTGTAAAATCTGTTTTTAAATTTTTTTTTAAAACTCTAAAACTTTTTAATGTTAAGTAATATTTAAACTTGGTTTTAAAATTCAAGTTTAAATCTTGAATTCAAGTTTAAATTTAAATATCTCAGTTTTAGATAAAATAAAGTTTAAACTTAAACTTGCTTAACTACTTTATTTTGGAAAGTAGTTTAAATCTTCTTAAATTGAAGTTGTAAAATATAAGCAAGTTTTAAATTAAATTTAAATCTGGAAATCTTAAAAAATATGAACTCCAGATTTTAAATTAGAAGAAGATTTAAATTTGAAGATTTAAACTAAATATAAATTGAAGTTATTGAAATGCTAAAAGTTATAAATTGTTTAAACTTTGATAAGTTTAAATTATTTTCATTTTAAAACTTGTATTTGAAATGAAATTTAAAAAGTAATTTCAAAAGTAATTTGTTTTCAAATAAATTTGTTTTTTTACATAATTTAGAAATGTTTTATCTTAAATTAATTAAGATTAATGTTTTGAAATTAATTTAATTAATGGAGTAATTAAGGAATCGTTAATTAATTTAATTAATTAATAGTTTGGAATTTATAAATATTGATTAAGGATTAATCAATTTGTAATTAAGAGCATTAATTAAATTATTAACTAATGATTAATGATTATTAGTTAAGTAATTAAGTTTTAATCAAGGTTAATCAATTGAATAATTAAGGATGAATTAAGTGACAATTAACACTTGATTAATTAAATAATTAAACTTTAATTAATGGTAATTAAAGATAATTAAATTTATAATTAATCTAAGTTAATTACTTAATGACAAATAATTAAAGAATGGTTAATGAAGGTCACTAACAAGGATTATTTAATAATTAATTAATATGGTTAATTTTTAATAATTAATTAGATTAATTGATTTAATAATAATCATTTGTGAATTTTTGAGTGTAATTACTTAATGAAGTAATTAAGAAATTAATTACTTAAGCTAATTAATTGAGTTAAATATGATTGTTTAATTTAATTAATTAAGTTTAATTAATTTTAAACAATTAAGGTTTTAAAGATAATTACTTTATGTAATTAATGGATTGAAAATTTCTTGGTAAAGTAATTGACTGATAATTACAGGTTGTAATTAATTGAAGATGTTTAAGAATGAAGTAATTTGGTCAAGGGATTAATTAAGAAATTAATTAAGGGATAATTAATTTGGTTTAATAAAGTAATTAAGTTAGTTAATTACTAAATGTAATTAATCTGGGATATTAATAATTATGAGTTAATTACTTGAGGTAATTAATTTAGGAATATAATTTTATTAAATATAATTAAGGATCATTAATTATTATAATTAATGATGTAATTAAAAGTTGATTAATTATGATTAATTAATCAATAATAAGTAATTAAAGGTAATTAATTAATGCAATTAATCATTAAGGTAATTAATTATAGTTAATTAGTTGAAGTAATTAAAGGTTAATTACTGTTTGGTTGAGAATAATTAATTTTTGAAATTAATTAAGGATAATTACATGAATGTAATTAAGGCTAATTAATCAAGGGTGATTAATTAAAGCGATTAATAATGAATGATTAATTGATTGTAATCAATTAAATGGTTGAGTAAGCAAGATATACATTGATGAAGTAATTAATTTAATTCATTTTAAATTAATTAGAGATGAAATAGTTAATGTTAACGCTTAAATTTGAACGCTAACACCTCGGTGTGTGAAGTGTATTTGTGAAAGCACCACCCGATAGATCGGGAAAGAATTATAAGTAAGGAGATTGCAGAAAAGTAGTAAAAACACAAGTTTTATAGTGGTTCGGCCCAAAATCAGGCCTACGTCCACTTAGATTCTCTTTATTGCTGATATGAGTACAATTTATATCACTTTCTTCAATTACAATCAACTTCAGACAAATGGTTCAAACTCCCATGAAGAATAATCTTTCGAATTCATCTTGAATGATTGTGATTCTTCTTTGAAGTGTGTAATAGCGTCCTTGGAGTTTGGAGTGCTTGGAGTGTTGCTTGAGTTGAGAAAATGGCAGAGTAACGGTGCTTCGAGAATTAGCCAAAAAAAGGTCCCCTCCACATTGAATGTGGCCATGTATTTATAGGCAAATTTTTAGGCTGGAACTTTCAAGTCATGAGTCGTGACCGACTCATCATGAGTCGTGAGTCGTGGCCGACTCATCGTGAGTCGTCTGCGAGTTAAAAGTTGCCGTCTAAGATGAGGCGACCCTGGTCTTCTACACAGCAGCTTCAGGTTGAGTCATCAATGAGTCATCATGTACGACTCATCTTAAGTCGTAAGTCATCAACGAGTCATCCCCTTGCAGCATGATTCTGAGCTTGTCTCTGAGTCGTGTGTCGTGAATTGACCTATCTTTTGAGTCGTAGCTGCCTTAGGTCACAGACTCCTTAAGTCGTAAGTCTTTTGAGCCATAAGGTTTTATGACTCGGATCTCTCCTTGGGTCGTTGAGTCGTTAATGAACTTGAGTCGTAAGGTTTTATGAACCGTTCATCTCCTGAGTCGTAAACCCAATGGAATACTTAAGGGCCTCGAATGGATGAGTCGCGACCAAATGAGTCGGTCTTTGATGAGTCGGAGCCAGGTCAGATGAGTCGGTGATAGAATGAATCGTGAGGTTTCTTGAGTCGGCAGCTTAATGAGTCGGCCTGTATCATTGAGTCGCTACTAGTTGAGTCGGGGATTCTTTGAGTCGGTCCTTTCCTTAAGTCGTGAGGTCTCCTAAGTCGTTAGGCACCTTAAGTCGTAGGTCGTTTCAAGTCTTAACCCGTTGACGCCTCTAACTCGTAGGCCTTTTAGTTCGTATGCTGGAACGGGGTTAACATTTGCCCCTCGAAGCACACGCTTAAGTCGTAAGTCGTGTGCTTCGACTCATCATGACCCGTGCCGAATCGAGTCCCAACATTTCCAGGTATAAAAATGCTTGAGTCGCTTCTCCTCTTTCTCACTTCTTATTACTTATCCCAGAGCCGCATCTGCCATTAGAGACCTTTCAACCTTTCGAAGGCGAATCCAAGTTAGCTGATCATCAATCCATCCTTTCCACTACATTGCGTAAGTGATTTCGAACTTCAATCCAACAACGTCCATTGCTAGGGCACAAATTTTCGCTTCCTGTTCCCAAATCACCGCCGCATGTCTCACTTGGGCTTTGATTTGAGTTGTGAACGATTCTGATCATTGTTGGCTACGTTGTTGTTGTGATCCTCTAGATTATAGCATCGCGTTTGATTCGCCGTACACTTGAAGCGATTCGAATTGGTTTTTTTGGGTGCTTTCTGATGATGTGAGGAGAAGATGATGAATTACAATGTCTTGATTTGACTGGCCCGTGGGTTCGGAGGAGATGAGGAAGTTCTTAACGGGTTAACAGGTTAGAAAGGGGTTGACTGGTTGAGGAAACGACTTAGGATCTCACGACTTAGTTGGTTTTGCTTTTCGGCCACTGATTCTGAAATACCTTGCAATCACAACCGTACACGACTTAATGCTTTTAGCCATAAACCACAAACGACTCAAGCTATAAGTCGTGAACGACTTAAGCCATAGGCCGTGAATGATTCAAACCATGAGCTGTCAACGACTCAGTACTTGCTACTTTCCCGTGACTTATCCTTTAAACCGTGCACGACTTAAACCATAAGCCGTGTACGACTCAGTGGCTTCCATGCGACCCAGTAGCCTTTACTATCGACTTTATTCCGACTTAGCAAATTTTACGACAAAATCCATGAGTCGTAACCGGGTTAGAACTTAGAAGGTTTCTTATTGCTTTGATCTGGAGCCTTCCTCCTGTTCTTTGACTTACGACTCATAGTGCTGCCGACTTATAACATCAGCGGTTTAGAGTTGGAGTAACCTAACTTAACTCGCCTCACTTTCCTTAGGTCGTAGTCGAGCCACCTAAATAGCCAACGACTTAGCTTAACCCGTACAAAGAATCCTTGAGTCGTTTACGACTTAGTACTTGTAAATTTTGTTTGAATTGTAAATTTTGTTTGAACTCCGAATTATTGCATGGACTCTGAACTGCTATACTGCTGCATTCTTTTACAGATTACTTCAACTTGTAAGCTAATAATCTGTTAATACAAAATTCACAGAAAACTGGGACGAATATACTGTCATTGATTGTCCACATCGAACGACAGATTAGTTAATGATATATAATTAACTTAAATAAATCGTGTGAACGAAGTGCTACCAATTTCAAGTGGAATATTAAAGCAGCACTGGATTAGTCAATTGAAACTGACCAGCCCGCATTAATATTATGCTTGAGCTTTAAATAACAAGTTCCGAAATTACCATAGTCAATCAATCGTCAACCAGTTTAATTCCAGTTATCTTTACTTGTTATTATTATTATTTTTATTAGCTTTGCACGACACTTCACACTTTTTAGGAAACGTGCACCTTCGCATTTGAACATCCAGTTGCTTGTGTAGAATGACCTCTCATCAAGAAGAGCCGATGGGTCAGGCTGAAGATGTCTTTCCAGTAGCCATCCCTATAGACAACCCTCCGGAGAGAACACCCACAACTTTGAATCAGCGGGTGTTTAACCAACTGCGCATCCAGTTTGGCATTGATGATGCTGATACCTTATTTCCGGGGCCAAATGACACTGCTGACAATCCTCCCTACGGCTTTGTTGCAGTTAATCGCCAAATGTGCTTAAGTGGGGCGATTCCTCCTTTTAACGACTTTCTCCAACAGCTTCTGCTTCGGTTGTCTATCTCTCCATTCCAATTACACCCCAATGGCTACGCCATTTTGATGGGGTTATGTGTTCTATTCAGGAGAGTTTTGGATCGGTTACCAAGCTTCGAGGAGATCTGCTATTTTTGCTCATTCACGAAAACTAAAGACCATCCCTCCATCGTGGTTGTAAGAAGCGCTCGAAATCGCAAACTTATTACTGATCTCTCCGAAAGCGCTCACGGATTTTTGAATCAGTTTTTCTTCGTTCGCTGCCCTCCAGGGTTTTATGCCATCTGGAGAGTGGGAAGTAAGATTTCCTGTCTCTACTTTTTCCGTTTTGAAACTTTCTCGAGATCTGAACTCTCAGCTGCTAATTTCATTCTTTTTCTGTTTTTAGCACTACCACCCCCTGCTAGGGACCCAAGTCTCAAGCAAATTTTTGAAAGATTAAATGCCGTGCCGGTAGAAGAGAGGAGCATAAAGTTTCTGCTAAACGATGAACTTTTACATCAATACGGACTCCTCCATCTCTCTCGCTTTACTCGGCCTCGTGAAGCTCCAACGGAGGTTCCTGACTCTCCGGTGAAAACTTCTGATCTTCCGATCTCCACTAAAGAGCACATACGAGGAGAAATTTCTGCAGAAACCTTATTAGTAAAGTGCTCTACTCCCAGAGACGATACGGGACCCTCCGAAAAGCCCGCACTTGCTCCCATTATTGAAGAAGAAGAGGAGCCCCTTTCCCAAACCAGGGAGAGTGCTGACAAAGGAGATGATGGAGGGAATCAGGTTGGGCATGCCGGTGATGACGTCTTTGGGGATTTAAGTGACATAATTATTACTTCCCAAGAGCTCTTTAAAGAAGACCCTGCTCATGGTAAAGCTATACCTCCGACGATTGAAGCAACATCTGCCCTCCAACAGACTCTTACTCCTTCATCTCAAGAATTGTCATCAACAGTGAAATCTATCACTTCCCCCCAACAGAGGAGTGGTTCGTTAGTCCAACGCGAGTAGCTTGCACTTCACACACAACTAAGGATTTTCCAGCACATTTATGCACTTATCTTCTTATACTTTAGAGATTTCTAAAGCTTATCTTTTCTTATTTCAGATTCTTCAATGACACGCGGCGGATCGTATTATCAGGATTTCCAACGCTACGGGGGGCGTGGTCAATATGATTATCGGCGTTACTTTCCCTCTTATAGAGAGTCTGACGAAGAGAGGGCTGCTCGAAAGGCTCGTGAAAGGAGGGATGCAGAAGAGCGTTATGACAGAAGGGATAGGGATGATTACCATGATTCTCTGCAAAGGAGTGACGACTCTCACAAAAGGAAATCTTACGACGACCGGGGAAAAGGTCATGTAACTGAAGATTCAGGCAAACGAGCCCGACATGGTGAGAGACATACTTCCACTATTCCCGAAAAGCCTACTGCCCCTGCCCCTCTTGACATTACTTCTGACTCTCCTGCTCTTGGGAAGGAGGACATCCAGACAATAATAAGTAGGCCTAAATTTCAAGTGGGATCGGGCCCAGCCACTTTACAAAGTCGTTTTCCGCAGTGGTGTTTAAAGGGTGTGAGGTTCGATCTCGACCTAGTCCCTATTGACAAGCCTGCTATGCTACGAAATCTTGACGCCGTTAAACTTGATATCGAGAGGATGTCAAACTGGCAGAAGCTTGTTGATGAGCTTCAACGAGTTAACCGTGCCAACTTAGAGGCTATGCTCACCATGGAAAACGATAAGGCTGAGTGGCAAAAGGTCCTTGAGCAGCATGATACCGAGATGAGAAGTATTACTTCCTACAACGAGGAGCTCGAAGCAAAGGTTGAGAAGTTGAAAGATGAGCTTGCTGCTTCCTCTACTTCATACTCTCAAAAAGAAGAAGTGCTTCTCAGACAAGTTAGAGATGCTCATGCCAGTCAGAGAGACGCTGAGGACAGGCTTGAAGTACAAAAAAGAATTAGTGACGGCTATGTCTCTGATATTGCTGAGCTTCGAAAGAAAAACAACTCCCAGGAGGCGGAGATACAAATGCTTAAGCTTCAGCTTACCAGAACTGAAAGGGAGCGCGATGAAGCTGTCGCCGGCAAAATCGCAGCCGAAGAGTCTCATGAGGCGACCAAAAACAGCTTCGGCTCAACATTATTCGACTTCTACTTGCATAGCGTCTTGGGGCGTGGAAGCCTCGCCTTTCTTGGTCCCAAGTATGAGATCACTTTAGCTGAAGTGTGGGAGGCCGCCCTCGATATGCTTGGTGCTGAAGGTGCTGGTTATGACGAGCCAGCCCTGGAAAGGCATTATTTTGATGAAGACGCTCGCGCTGCTCTCGCCAGGGGAAAGGAACAACTTGCCAAACTAAGAACCGAAGTGACGGAAGGGGACCAGCTGGGGAAAACCACTTCAACTACTCTAGTCCAGCCACCTTCTTCGTCTGAAGTCGACATTATTGGTTCCAGTTCCCATCTCGCATCTCCCACCAAAGTTACCGCTGATATTACAAGCACACAAGGTGGAGACGAGGGTGAAGAGAGCGCTGATGCGCAAGCTTATGAAGTCGATATCAGGAAACCAGCTTCTCCAGGTAACTTCACTGTTAATCTCGCTACTGTCAATTCTGCTCAAGCTGGTTACTCGTTTATTTCTCATGAGTTTCACGAGCTCCTTGGCTATTTTCTCAACCTTGACGAGCCTTCATCTCCTCTCTTTACTGACTTCATTGGTGAACCCTCATCTCCTCTTTTTACTGACTTTAACCTTTTTTCTTCTGTAGAGAAAGTACCAAGCACTGCTCAAACTTCTACTCCTCCAGTCATCCTTCCTTCATCTCTTCAGGCGGTGCCTCCTTCTGCTTCGCAACCTGGATCACAGGAGGAACAAATAGAGGCTCTTCACAGCTTGGATGATCCCATCACTTCGCAAGAGCAGAAAGATGAGAGACCTGAGGGAGGTGACATTTCCCCGGAACGGACTCCTTCTGACGACATTGTTCTATCAAAACTTGTCACTCCGGGGAGTGAGTCTTCCTCACAAAGGAGAGAGAAGCGTGAGACATCAAAAAGGAGGGGGAAGAAAATCACCGCCACTGAAGAGGAGCCGGAAGTTGAACCGGTTACACCTGCCTCTCCTACTTCCCTTATACCCACTGGCCGACCTGAAAAGCTGGTTATTCGACCGAGCAAAGGGTCCAAAGGAGGGAAGAAGAAGTGAAGATTTTAGTTTTTTGCCTTTTGTATGAACTGGCCGAGAGTTGTGCGGGTATCGGCGCCCGCTTTTATTTTGAAAACCTGTATCTGCATTATAGTTGAATAAAATGATTCTTCGTTTGTACAAATTTCTGTTTGAATTTGAGAATGCATTTACTATTTATTTTTGCACAAGTTTGTTTATATAGTGTTGCAGCGGGCTTATGGTATGTTGCTTGAGTATTACTCTACTGATGCATCTATACTACTATACCATGTTGCCCCCATACCTTAAGCTTGCTGCAATATTTTACACTTCGAGGGGACTTGCACTCTTATTTGCTAAAGAATAATTATTTTATTCTTTAAAGAAAAATTTTTATAGAGTACAACTCCCTTCGTATAAGTTTTTACGCTTTGTCGTTCGAAGAAATCACTTTTTTCTTTTGCTTACGTGCATATTTCACCAAGTGAATTCCTCTATGTGGTAAAGCGGACCTCTGAAGGGTACTTTAACTTCTTTTCTTTTTACGATCATTTCCCATAGTAGGCAAATTACTTTTCCTTTGAAAGTTAAAGTACGCTTTTGATGAGGATTTTTTTTTTTTATATATAGAAAGTTGTACCTCTGAGGAGGGATTTTTTCACGTTTCAACACTTGGAAGTTTTATTTCAATCTCGGTGAAACGTGTACCTCCAAAGAGTTATGCCTTAGAAATCCTTTTCACGTTTCAACACTTGGAAGTTTTATTTCAATCTCGGTGAAACGTGGGTTTCCGAAGAGGTCTTTCTTCTTAATTGTGTCCCCGGGAGGGGGTTGTACCTCTAAGGAGGGATTTTTTACGTTTCAACACTTGGAAGTTTTATTTCAATCTCGGTGAAACGTGTACCCCCAAAGAGTTGTGCCTTCGAAGAAAGCCTTTTCACGTTTCAACACTTGGAAGTTTTATTTCAATCTCGGTGAAACGTGTGCTTTCAAGAAGGTCTTTGTTTTTGCATTTCAACTTTGGTGAAGTGAAATTCCGAAGAGCGGTCGTTACACTTCAACTCCTGGCGAAATGTGCCTCCGAAGAGGGCTTTTATTTTGTTTACATTTCAACTCTGGTGAAGTGAAATTCCGAAGAGCGGTCACAACACTTCAACTCCTGGTGAAACGGGCCTCCGAAGAGGGCTTTTATTTTGTTTGCATTTCAACTCTGGTGAAGTGAAATCCCGAAGAACGGTTATAACACTTCAACTCCTGGTGAAATGGGCCTCCGAAGAGGGCTTTTATTTTGTTTGCATTTCAACTCTGGTGAAGTGAAATCCCGAAGAGCGGTTATAACACTTCAACTCCTGGTGAAATGTGCCTCAGAGAGGGTTTTCATCGCCTGGAAGTTACTCTCTCATGGTTGGAGGGTCATGACTCCTCCAATCTTTTTTGTTGAGTAGAGAACTTTCTTTTTTTGTGGCGTATGACCCATTAGAGGTCTTTTATCCTCCGAAGAGTTGTGCCTCCGAAGAGGACTTGTGCTGCTGATGGTAGCTTTGGTTGTTCCTTTGTTCACTTGCTTATGCCTTTTCAGCGATCCCCTCCCTTTTTTTTTTCTCGCAAGTGGCTTGTTTAATCCAAGGAAATGTACTTCATTGCCAGGCAAGTTCGTGAGAACGGGCATTAGCTTCCTAATTAGATGTTTGTTTGTTCAAACAATCTCAATTTATCAGCAAGGGCTCGTTTCTATCGAAATCATTAGCCGTTCAATTGAAGCATTTCCTATCTAGGATTTGAATTCGAGGTCTTTGAGACTTGAAATTTGTTTGTTGAATGATGGTGAGAATCGCTCGGTCTTATTATGCGCAAGTTTCATTTCCATTGTCTGCAAAAATTTAAATTGACATTTCAGCAATACATTTTATGTATTTTTATATCAAAAACAAAGCAAACCTATAATGATAATAAGGAACACAAGATTTATAGTGGTTCGGCCATGAAATTGGGCCTACATCCACTTTATATTCTTTCATTATTTACTTGCATCAGTTTCACAATTGCTTTCAATTACATGAATCATACTTTCATAATTCTTTTTACAATGTTTCAACAAAATTTTCAAGTAAAGTATGGACGCAAGTGGTTGCTGTTCCATGCCCTTGGAATTTGATCTCCATCAACAGTGGTGAGCTTGAATGTGCCGTCGAGAAGCTTCTGACCTATTACATATGGTCCTTCCCAATTTGGCCCAAACACACCTGTCGCGGTCATAATTCTTTTCAGGACTAGATCTCCAATTTCAAAGCTGCGTTGACGAACTTTGGAATTGAAATGTCTGGCTATCCTTTGCTGATGAGCTGCAACTCTGAGGTTAGCTTCATCTCTTTTTTCATCAAGGAGATCCAGCGCTTCAAGCTGCAACTTTTCATTTTCTGCTTGATTGAAATGAATTCTTCTGTGTGAAGGGACCTCTGTTTCAACCGGGATCATTGCTTCCGATCCGTATGCTAACGAAAAAGGAGTATGCCCAGTTGCAGTTTTGTGAGTAGTTCTGTATGCCCATAGTGCAAGTGGTAGTTTATCGACCCAACCACCTTTTGCTCTTTCGAGTTGCTTTTTGATGGTTGATTTGATGATCTTGTTCACTGCTTCCACTTGCCCGTTTGCCTGCGGATGAGCTACTGCCGAAAAGCTTTTCTGGATTTTGAATCGTTTGCAAAAATCCTGGAATTCCTCGCTTTCAAACTGAGTACCATTGTCTGTGATTATTTTCTGAGGCACACCGTATCTGCAAATGATATTCTTGGTCACAAAGCTTATCATTTTCTTAGAAGTGATAGTAGCCAATGGTTCAGCTTCAGCCCACTTAGTAAAATAATCAACTGCAACAATAGCATATTTAATCCCTGATTTAGCAGTTGGTAGCGGCCCAATGAGATCCATTCCCCAAATTGCAAATGGCCATGGACTGACCATCTGTGTGAGTTCGGTAGAAGGTGCTCTAGGAATTTTGGCATATCTTTGGCACTTGTCACATTTTCGGGAGTAATCTGCGGCATCCCGATTAATTTCTGGCCAAAAATATCCGTATCGGAGAATTTTCTTTGCTAGTGTTTGACCACCTGAATGATCACCGCATTCTCCTCCATGCACTTCAGCTAGGATTGTTTTGGATTCTTCCCGGGATACACATCGAAGCAATGGCATTGAGAATCCCCGTCTGTATAATCGGCCATCCTGAATTACATAGCGAGAGGCCTTTCTTAGAAGCTTTCGTCTTTCTATCGAGTTTTCTGGCAGAGAACCCCTGAGTAGGTAATCCAGTATTGGAGTCATCCATGACTCTTGTTCCTAAGATACATTCACAATCCAATCTATATCCATCTCGTCTATACTTGGCGCTGAAAGGACTTCTACAGGGACCAATCCCAATAGTTGAGCTTCACCAGAACTTGAATACTTTGCGAGGGAATCTGCCTTCATATTCTCTTCCCGAGGAATGTGGCTTATTGAATAGTGACCGAGTTCACATAGGAGTTCCCAAGCCTTTGACAAGTAGGAAGGCAAATTTCCACCTTTTGCTTGAAATTCTTTCTTGACTTGGCATACAATAAGCTGAGAATCACTGAAAATTTGTAATGCTTGAATGTTCAGCTCTTTAGCGATTTTCAGACCTGCAATAAGAGCTTCATATTCTGCTTCATTGTTTGTTGAAGGAAATTCCAGTCTTAGTGCATAACATAATGATCGACCTTCAGGAGTTTCAAGTACCACTCCGGCTCCAGAGCAGTTGTCATTTCTTGCGCCATCAACATACATCTTCCACTGGATTGGAGGATCATTGACCGCTTTTTCCTCATCATTATCTTTCTCTGTGAATTCTGCAATGAAATCAGCTAAAGCTTGCCCGTTGATTGCTTTTCGGGGGTGATAGGTGATGTCATATTGACTAAGTTCAATGTTCCATTTTAGAAAACGACCCGAAGTTTCAGGGCGAAATAGGACTTGCTTTAGAGGCTGATCAGTGAGTACTTTGATAGGATGAGCTTGGAAATATTGCCTCAGTTTTCTCGATGCAACTAGTAGGCAATAGGCGAGTTTTTCCAACTTGGAGTAATTCAGCTCTGCCCCAGTGAGTCTTTTGCTGATATAGTAAACTGGATGTTGAATCCTTTTGTCTTCCCGTATCAGCGCTGCACTTAGAGCATGAGATGATACTGCCAAGTATATAAGAAGATCCTCACCATTGCCTGGCCTAGAAAGTATCGGAGGCGTTTCGATATGACGGATCAACTCTTCAAAAGCTTTTTGGCATTCGGGAGTCCATTCAAAGTTCTTCTTTCCTTTTTTCAGGGCATCGAAGAACGGGATGCATTTATCAGTAGCTTTGGAAATGAACCGATTCAAAGCGGCGACCTTTCCGTTGAGACTTTGCAATTCCTTCTTCGTTCTAGGAGCTTTAACTTCTTTTAAGGCGGTAATTTGAGCTGGGCTAGCCTCTATGCCCCTAGCACTGACAATAAAACCTAAGAACTTTCCGGATTCGACCCCAAATGTACATTTCAGAGGGTTAAGTTTCATTCTGTATTTCCGGAGGACTGCGAACATTTCTGCTAAGTGTTCAATGTGATCCAATGCTTTCCTGGACTTCACTAACATGTCGTCGACGTAGACTTCCATCGTTTTGCCCAATTGCGGTTTGAACATAGCATTAACAAGTCTTTGGTAGGTTGCCCCTGCGTTTTTCAATCCGAAGGGCATAACTCTGTAGCAATAAAGTCCAACATCTGTGATAAAGCTTGTATCCTCTTGATCCGGCTCATGCATCATGATTTGGTTATAACCGGAGTAGGCATCCATGAAGGATAACAATTCATGTCCCGCAGTTCCGTCTACCAGTTGATCGATCCTGGGTAATGGGAAGCAATCTTTGGGGCAAGCCTTGTTTAGATCAGAAAAGTCGATGCATACTCTCCATTTTCCATTAGCTTTCTTGACCAACACAGGATTTGAAACCCAATTCGGATACGTAGATTCTTTGATGAAGTTATTTTCCATGAGTCGATCAACTTCTTCTTTTAATGCTGCTGACCTTTCTGGACCTTGGGTTCTTCTTTTCTGTTTAACTGGCGTAAACTTTGGGTCAATATTCAGAGCGTGTACTGCAACTTCTGGGGATATCCCACACATATCGGCATGAGTCCAAGCAAAGACATCCAGATTTGCTTTCAGGAAAGATATCAAGACATTCTGAATTGACACATTAAGCTGCGAACCCACATTCAACACCTTATTTGGGTCCTTCGGGTCAACAGGTACCGGAACTGTCGTTTCCACCGGTACTACTCTATTCTCCCCTGTACTGGCTTTTCTGGGATCCATTTCTTTCCGTGCCCCGCTGTGCTCGCCAGTGCAGGGTCCGTTCTGTAATTGCTACAAAGCTGGTTCCTTGATGCGGACTGGAGTTGCCGCATCCTTTCCCATTTCTCTTTTTCTTGACTCTCGCAGCTCTGTCCAATAACATTCTCGTGCAGCATTTTGATCCCCTTTTATAACTCCTACTCCATTGTCAGTAGGGAATTTAATAGTGAGGCACCACGGGGCTAGGATAGCTTTGAATGCTGCGAGTGTTGGACGGCCAAGAAAAGCATTATAGGCAGAAAGCTCATCGACAATCACAAATGTTTGCTTTCGGGCCACTTTCCTTTCTCCTTCCCCAAGTTCTACAAACAAATCGATGGTTCCTACTGGTTGCTTTGGCTCCCCTGTGAAGCCCACGATTTTCTGTGATGAGGCTTGCACATCGATCATAGGGATTTTCATCTGGTCAAATGTCTTCTTGAAGAGAATATTGCATGATGCTCCGCAGTCAATGAGGACTCTTCTGACGATGGCTGGTCCAATACCAGCCGAGATGACCAAGGGATCTAAAGTAGGAGCTTCAATACCTGTAGAATCTCTGGCTCTGAAAATAATATCGTCACTGAAAGTTTTCTGTTGTTTAAGGGGCGTAGTGTCTTCTAGAACAAAGACGTTTTCTTCGGCTGGAGCATATTTCAAAGCCCTGGAATATCTCTCCATCTCACCCCAACTTTTACCAGCTGGGTGAGGTCCTCCTGAAATGACATTGATAACGGGCCTTCCAGATTCGTGCCCCGTAGCTTTCTCTCCTGCCCCGGGCTGATGAACAGGGGCCCGCTGCCCCTGACTCGACGATGCAGGATTGTTGCTATTCTTTTTTACGAATTGCTGCAACTTGTTTTCTCTTAGCAACTCTTCAATCAGATTTTTCAGCTGGCGGCATTCATCAGTTTCATGACCTGGTTGATTGTGGAAGCGGCAGAATTTCCCACTTTGTATGGCTTTTCTCCCAGTTCTCAACGGGATAGGTTTAGGGAAATCGATGGAATCTTTAGTGGCGAGGTAGATGTGCTCCGGTGTATGTGATAATGGAGTATATTCTGATGGCTTGAAGGATCGGGGCTTCTTCAGATTACCCTGTTTCTTCCCATTACTATTCTCCCTTTTTTCCCCCATCGATTCATTCTTGCGTGGAGCGACAGTGTTGTCTTCTGCTTTTCCTAACACTGTCTTTACTGGTAAAGGACGGCTTTCCAAGCGAATGAACTCGTCTGCTTTTTTGTAGAACTTTTCGAGAGAGGTTGGCTCCTTCATATTTAACCATTTCCCAAATTCGCTTGACTTATCGATAGCCCTCATCAGATAAGTCAATATCATTCGTGGTTCAGCATTGTCCACCTCAGCCAGTGCTATATTGAAGCGGTTCAAGAAGGATCTGATAGATTCACCAGGATTCTGCTCTAAACTCGATAGTGACATAATATCCTTGGCCTTCGAAGCATATAGTCTAAACTGCTCCTTGAATTTTCTGGTCAAGTCTGAAAACTGATCGATAGATCGGACTGGTAACTTGGTGAACCATAATAAAGCCACGCCTTCCAGGTATACGGGGAAATATCGGCACTTTATTTCGTCGGAGGCCCTGGCACCTGTCATGTGCCAGTCATATTTATACAGGAACTCATTCGGATCACTCGTCCCTTTGTAAGCTGGAATAGTCGGAGGGACAAACTTCCTTGGAAATTCCGCCTTCAAGATTTTTTCAGTAAACGGAGTTTTACTTGGAGCGAAACCCCATTCCTTCTCATCTTCAATCCTTTGCATACTTTCTTTCATGATCTGCCGGACCATTCCAGAAAGATATTCCTCATCATGTCGAGTTCTAGATCCACCGGCGTCAGGTACCGCCTGCTCAAAGGGACTAGTAGGCCTTTCAGGAGCATTCCTTTCATTAACATCATGAATGTTGCCAGCATAGTTCCTTTCATTACCAGCCGGTTCATTGTTTGCCCCAAGTAAGTCGTTCAACTTATTCAGAATCAGAGCATTCTGGGCACTTTGAGCCTCTAGTTGTGCATTTTGGGCGTTTATCTGCTGGTTTAGCCCTAGAATCACAGCATCCAATTCCGCTTTTGTAACTCCAACAGACGGAGTGGGTAGATTAGGCACAGGGGAAGCGGAGGTTCCCTCTTGAATGTTCCCAGATCTGATAGATCTGCTTTTCCTTCCAGGAGCCATAATCTCAGATATACTTCTGGTTTTTAAGGAAATTCTTTCTTCAAATCTCTGCGAAGCAATGATGACAGCTGTCCTGAGTTCAATTCTCAGTGAAAGCACCAAAAATGTTAACGCTTAAATTTGAACGCTAACACCCCGGTGTGTGAAGTGTATTTGTGAAAGCACCACCCGATAGATCGGGAAAGAATTATAAGTAAGGAGATTGCAGAAAAGTAGTAAAAACACAAGTTTTATAGTGGTTCGGCCCAAAATCAGGCCTACGTCCACTTAGATTCTCTTTATTGCTGATATGAGTACAATTTATATCACTTTCTTCAATTACAATCAACTTCAGACAAATGGTTCAAACTCCCATGAAGAATAATCTTTCGAATTCATCTTGAATGATTGTGATTCTTCTTTGAAGTGTGTAATAGCGTCCTTGGAGTTTGGAGTGCTTGGAGTGTTGCTTGAGTTGAGAAAATGGCAGAGTAACGGTGCTTCGAGAATTAGCCAAAAAAAGGTCCCCTCCACATTGAATGTGGCCATGTATTTATAGGCAAATTTTTAGGCTGGAACTTTCAAGTCATGAGTCGTGACCGACTCATCATGAGTCGTGAGTCGTGGCCGACTCATCGTGAGTCGTCTGCGAGTTAAAAGTTGCCGTCTAAGATGAGGCGACCCTGGTCTTCTACACAGCAGCTTCAGGTTGAGTCATCAATGAGTCATCATGTACGACTCATCTTAAGTCGTAAGTCATCAACGAGTCATCCCCTTGCAGCATGATTCTGAGCTTGTCTCTGAGTCGTGTGTCGTGAATTGACCTATCTTTTGAGTCGTAGCTGCCTTAGGTCACAGACTCCTTAAGTCGTAAGTCTTTTGAGCCATAAGGTTTTATGACTCGGATCTCTCCTTGGGTCGTTGAGTCGTTAATGAACTTGAGTCGTAAGGTTTTATGAACCGTTCATCTCCTGAGTCGTAAACCCAATGGAATACTTAAGGGCCTCGAATGGATGAGTCGCGACCAAATGAGTCGGTCTTTGATGAGTCGGAGCCAGGTCAGATGAGTCGGTGATAGAATGAATCGTGAGGTTTCTTGAGTCGGCAGCTTAATGAGTCGGCCTGTATCATTGAGTCGCTACTAGTTGAGTCGGGGATTCTTTGAGTCGGTCCTTTCCTTAAGTCGTGAGGTCTCCTAAGTCGTTAGGCACCTTAAGTCGTAGGTCGTTTCAAGTCTTAACCCGTTGACGCCTCTAACTCGTAGGCCTTTTAGTTCGTATGCTGGAACGGGGTTAACAGTTAATTTAATTCATTTTAAATTAATTATATTGTGATGAGATAAATCATTGCTTATGTATGAATGGATGACATTGATTGTCATGGATGCTTTGTGATCTCAATAATGAGATAAGTAATAATGTGTGGTATGAATGCTTGGTTGCATTGTGATGATAATATAGATTATCTATTGTGATAATATGGATTACCTATTTTGATATGGACCATCTGTTTATTTGATAATGTGGATTATCAATTGTGATTTGTGAGTCATCTATCTGTGTGTATATAGATAATTGAATTGTTTTAAACTTTAAAACAACTTGGACCTAAAAGACACGCTTTGGATTTCGATGAGACCGGGATCGGGTTTCCATATTTGGATATCCGAAAACCACATCGATCCAAGTTAACGTTAGGTCGTGAATCCAAGTGGAGCTTTGTGAAGACTCAAGGTGTAAGGACTATTCGTTAGTATAACTCTGGGGGTGATTCCGTGATGAGTTTGACGGAAATAGCAATTACAGGCTCGAGATGGTGATTAAGAGTGCAAGGGTTATCGTCGTTAACTCTGAGGGTGATTCCAAAATGAGTGTAACGAGATAATGCCTTCGGTTTCGTTCGAACCCGGAACGAACTTGTATGGATTGAATGCTTTCAGAACATCGTCAGGTGGACGGTGAGCATTCTAAGATGATATGTCCTATATATAAAGGTAATCGTAGCCTCAAGCCTCATCAATCGGGAATGGCTAAAACAAGGGAGGTGCAGCAAGGCTTCGTAGGTAGCCTCCACTGGAGAGTGAGATTTACCCCTGTCTAGAGGTTCCTTTATATTCGGCCGTGTGGGCGGTTGCTAGCTACAACCGCGGGGTTGTCTTGTTCGAAACTGTTCAGTAAGGAATAGTTCTGGCCTTGTGTTGCAGGAGAGCGGGCATACTCCTCGGTACGGTGATCTAGGCCACGTACTGTGACGGGCGGCACCCCAGAATCCCTGCCATTGATGGAATCCAAAATCCAATAAGTGCCGTACGTATTAGTTGTGCCGAACTATGTTGGAACGTGAGATGTAAGGATTCCAGCTATTTTTGTATTTTACTTGAAAACCCTAGACGCTATTATAATATCATCGGATTTCCTATCAAATGTTTTGGTTAGCGTAAGGTAAAAACTTTTCCATGTTTATGTATAGGAAGTCTTACGTGATACCTTTCTTTTCAAAAGGTTTTTGAAAGTTAAGAAACCTTAACCAATTACTCACACCAGACCCATGTCTGATCCGAAGTTTATCTTCTGTTTTCTTAAACTCTTGGGTACTCAATTTTTTTACGAGTAGCCAAGGGATTGATGTCAGCTTTGACGAATTGTGGAGGAGCAATGGAGTAGGAGGCTTCTGCATGTAGATATATAGTTTTCCGCTGTGTAGATTTCTCTGAGTTGTTTCTTGTACTGTATTGAGTTGTATAACTAGACAGGTGTTTATAACTGTCTAGTATGTGAGGTATATCTGTGTAACTCTGATAATGATTGTAAACTATGTAATATTTATGTTATTAATATAATTTATTCGTTCCGCTGTTTAGGTTCTGATGTTGTTTTTTTCTTCTTCTCTACCCTTTCTCTTTTCTATCCCTTTCTTTCTTAAAAATGATGAGATTTTCCATGGTAAGAAAGTCGGTTCGTTTCACTTGGTATCAGAGCGTTAGGTTGTGTGAATACCTAGGCTCTGTAGTGGTGCCTATCTTGATAGAGCGTATTTGTAATTTTAATATATATATATATATATATATATATATATATATATTCTACCTATCTGTTGGGTTACCTGTTCAGGTTTTCCAATATAAGTTATAAAGGTGGATGGGGAAGTAGTGTGTGTAACATGACTACCATTGGTTGGAATTTGAATGTTTGAGGTTGGAGTGTATTTGTCGAGACTGTAGACCTAATACCGTCTCATGTGAATTTAGTGGTGATGAAGGATTTCATCAATCTCTGAAGGAAACCTGTTAAGGTTCGGAGTCTATTTTTGAAGTTGGATGGGTAGAGTTTGGTTCTGTTAGTTGATTAGGCAGAAGCGAGTGATGGTATTTTGATACCTCAGGAAGTAGTAGTTGCGTGATGAGATGCAGTGACTATGGATGTTCCAAAAGATGTTTTCTTTGGAACAAGTTTAAGGAAGTGAGTCTGCTTCAGTGTTGTGGCTGTGTTTAGCATGGTGTTTCTGTTGATTCGAAGTTTGAGTTTCTCGAATAGTTTTGGATTAGGAGATCTTTTGGCTTAGCATTTTTTCTTAAGTGTAGTTCAGAAGTAGTTAAGTGGACCCGTTTCTTCGATGGGTTGGCTAGTTAAGTGTAAGCTGTTCTGTTTGGTAAAGGGAGAACAGTTTTCCTTGGATATGGTTTGGAGAATCGGAAAAGTGACTTGCGATTGTTTGAGTGTTCTCTTGGGTTATCAGAGTTTTTTCGGATGTCTTCAGAAGTCAGAGATTTTGTCCGCATCTGGAGATTGAGTTTCCTTATCGTCTGGAATTCCAGGAGTACTACCAGTGGTTCAGTTTAATAGTAGGATGGTTCTAAGAGATAGAGTTGTATAGCAGCCCAGAGTTTTGGAGGAACATCTAAATTTTTCTTTATGGATCAGATGAACCATATCTCTAGGGTGTGTTGTTGAATTGTGCTCGTGTTCTTCTTCAGCATTCTCCTCTACTTTGGATCAGAGTTGTGTAGCGAAAGCAGTTGGGAAGTGTAACTGCTTTTCTTTTCCCGAGCAGGAGAAGTGAATTGTTGTCTTCTGATGTTTGAGGAGTAGGATTTGATTCTGGTTGATCTGGAGGGGATCATTTTGTTAAGATGATTAGTCTAGTTTGTTTCTAGAAGCATCAGCAAGGGATGAGCTGATTAGGAAGGGTGTAGACAGCCTAGGATCATCCGACGATTTTGTGGATAGGAATCGGAGGAAATTTGATTTCGGAGTCGGAGATTTGATTTGGATAAGTTTTCTCCGATCGAAAAGGAGCTATAAAATTGGGTAAGGGTGGAAGGCTAGCTCTGAAGAGTTTTGGATCTTTTTGGTGATTTTGGAGAATAAGTGATCGATCTACATGATTGAATTGCCAGTTTGGATAACTGGGATTCGATGAGTTTCATGTATCTCTGAGGGAGTACGTGCTTTATCTATCTATGGTCGTGGAACCAGTAGTTCTGGAGTTTTGATTTGTTGAGTCAGACCCGTTTGTAGTCTGATTTCTTGTCTAGTGTTATAGATCTAGTTGAATAGGAGCTTGTAGCTTCATAGTTTTGACTGTTTGGGTTCTGTAGAGCAAGTATCCCGATATATATACACCTGGGGAAACTCGAGGAATTCTATCCAGAATTTTGTCTGGATAGTTAGATTTCTTTGATTGGATGAATTGATTGCTATGATTGTTAGAATATGTTTGATATATGCTTGTGTTTTAAAATTTAAAATCTTTAATGAGATTATTAAATTACCTTTGTTTTAAATTTCGAGGACGAAATTCTTTTAAGGGGGAGGATTGTAACATCCCGGAATTTTTAACAATATCAATTTAATAGTCTGTGTAAAAATTAAATTGATATTGATATTTTGTTAATAATAATTCAAATTGATTTAATAATCTTTTTCAATAAATATTTAAATTGGTTATTTTATCTTTTAAAAATAATAAATTGGTTTCTATTTATAATATAAATATATGGTTTATATTTTAAATAGATTAGCATTGTTTTAATTTTAATAAATAAAGCATATTTTTCTAATTTTAATATTTGTAGTAATTTGAAATTTTGTTTTTATTTAGTATTTACGCTTTCCAAAGTTAAATAAATAAATCTTGGTTTAAACTTAATAAGTGAATCATGTTTTAAAAATTCTAATATATACATTTTAATTTGGAAATTCTGATTTAAATTAGTATTGAGTTTTTAAAACTATTTAATAAATAAATATATGATTTTAAAATTGGTAAGAAAAATATTAAATGTTTAAAATAATTTGGCTCGAGTTTTATTAGAATGAATTAACAAAAAGTTTTATGGCTTAATAAAATAGATAATTTATTAATAAAAATATAATTTCTTTTGAAAATGATCTTATTTTAATAATGAGTCATTTCTAAAAATAATATCAATAGCGTATTGTTTTACATACAGGTTTTGAATAAAATTTGCAATTGTTATTTCAAATTAAATTTATATAAATAACTTGATTTTTAAATAATTGATTTTGGATTTGATTTGAATTTAAATTCCAAAGTATAAATCTTAATTGTTTTAGTTTTTTATGTATAAGTTTTATTTATAAACATGGTTTGTTTTTATTTCTTTTTATAAGTTTATATACATATTTAAATTCTAATTAATTAATCAATTAAGCTTAATATACATATTAACTTGTAAATTAATTTACAAAGGCAAGTGTTGGTCTCTTAAAGCCTTATTTAACAAATGTTAGAAAGATAAACATTCAATTTGACAAATGTAGAAATTTTTTACAAGTGTCATTTGGTTTTAATTTTCTTTATTTAATTAAATCTGAAAACTACATTTATATAAACTTGCATTTCATTCATACTTGTTTTTTCCATTTCCTAAATCAAAAAGAGAACTTTAAAACACCTCTTCAAAAATCAAATTTGCATCTTCAAAACATCTTCATATCAAACCATTCATAAATCCTGCATATTCACTTCCTGTACAAATCTAAAATCAGTAAACTCTTCAAAACATCTCCATATCAAAACTCCTTTTATCCAAAACAATTTAGATACCTGTACAAATCCAAAGCAAAACTGCATTTTCATCTTTTTCTGCAATCAGAAGAAAAAGGATTTCTACATGCACCTGATAATGAACAAGTCTGCATTTTTCTGGAAAATATACAAATGAAATCTGGAAGCCTGCATTTTTTTCACCTAGAAACAAACATGCAAATGCATCAGGACTAAAGTCTTTAAAAAGCAAAAGCAAAACTGCAGTTTTTAAAAGTACTGAAGCGACAACAGTTCTTAAGTTCTAAAGCAAGTTCAAAGGCCTTCAATCAGAGGCTCTGTTTCTTTATAAAGGAAGAGGTGAGTAACTTTTTAAATTCAAAATTTTAAAAAATAGGTTGCATGATTTTACTGAAATGGAATAGTATTGTTTGTGTACTGTTTAAAACCTGATGTGAAGATGATATGTGTGCATGTGTTTACTTAATTGCCTGTTTTGTTGTTGATTTTCCTGGCACAAAACTCTATTTAAAACACTTATCTTTTAATTTAGTTTCTGATATGATTAAATTTATAAAGAAAGGTTGTTGATTATCTTAAGTTGACATTTAAAATTTTAAGTAAGAAAAAAAAATAGTTACTGTCTCTGGAATCACAGAAAATATCGGTGCATGATGAATTTTAACCAAAATTAAAACATGTTACTTTTGTAATTCAGTTTCATAAATTAAAAGCATTAACAAAAAATTGATTTTTAAATCAAGAATTGGGATTTTTAGGGTATAGTTAAAGTTGCAGTTAGTTCTTGAACTAAAAATGGATTTTAAGCAAATCCTGATGATCTTTGGACTGAGGAAGCTCGGGGTTCTTCTGAGTAGTAGAGGAGGGTTTGTAAATGCTTAGAAATCATTAATGGAGTTAAAACTTATCTGAGAGGATGCAGTTTTGAAATTTATTTTTAAATCCTAGTTTGAAATGGGTATGAAGAATCGAACATTTCGGGATGAAGGATTGATCGAGTGCTAGGATGTTTGGGAAATGGGTAGTTGGTGTGTGGATGAGTTCGAGGCCGGAGGGGTTGATCATCTGGTGGTCGGAGCGGCGAAGACTTGCCGTTGAGAGGTTTTGGGGGAAACCTAACTTTTGTTTCCAGGTTTGAAGATTTTGCGTTCGAATTTGATTTCTTAGGTGGAAGTTCGATCTGATGATCGCAATTGGGTATCAGTGTGTCTTTGGATGAAGTATGATCATAACTGATGATCAGAGGAGGCTGTGGTCGCCGTGCATATGAACGGTGATGAGATGTCTGATGAAGTGTTTTGGGTTTAGTTTGTTTACAGGGGAAGTTTTTGTTTTTGCTCGAAGCAATTGGATAGTTGGGCTCGGGGAAGTTTGGTAGAAACTCGAAGTAATTAATATGAGACTCGGGTCGTTCTTTAATGCCAAAGCCACTGCTAACAACTCCAAATCATGAGTTACGTAGTTCCTCTAATGGGGATTTATCTATCTACTTGCGTAGGCTATAACCTTCCCATGCTTCATAAACACTACACCCAAACCCACTCTACTAGCATCGGTATAAACTGCCAGTCCCTCACTTCCATCAATAATTGCCAAAACTGGTGCACTAGTTAACCTTTCCTTCAACTCAAGAAACACACTCTCACACTTTGGTGTCCATTCAAACTTCACATCTTTCTTTGTCAGCTTATTTAAATGTGAGGCGATCTTAGAATAATCCTTGATATATCATCTGTAATATCCTGCCATCTCTATAAAGCTTTTCACTTCTGTGGGGGGGCATGGGGTCTCTTAAAGTCCCTAACAGCTACTACCTTGGTAAGATCTGATAGAGCTAAGGGTATGCTCTAGGAAAAATTATGTAATTTGTTGCATATATCTAACTCGTTGACCAATCTTGTTCGAAATAAAAGGTATTTTTTTTCCTATTATATACTCGATATAATGTTATTATATTAATTAATTAACTTAATTAAAAGTATATTTAATAGAAAAATTAATAAATGGCATATTGTTTCATTGTAGTTACAAAGTGTTATAACCGTACGTAATTTATCACAACGAAACAAATATACTATTTAAAATGTTCCTTGTCAAGATGCATCAAGATTGGATATCGATGTATCCGTTGAAACTGGAGTACACAACCCTCTTCAAATGTTGGGCTGTGTATTACTCATGACTGTTGGGGGTGCCTAGTGGTTACGTACTAATACTTATTGGATAACTATGGAACGAGTTATTTGATGGTTTTCTATTGGTTAATATAACTAAAGTCAAACATAAAATATCGATGTGACTGATTTACATAGTTCATCTGACTTGAGAATACTATGGATCTTCAATATGAAAGCTTCGCTTTGATTATAGCCAAATCATGGCATAGCATCCATCAGGTGACTATAGTTGGGTCGAGTGGAATTATGGAAGTGAATCACTATTCAAGAGAAGATTCATCTCCTCGGTTATATGCAGTTAGTATCACAGTCAACTTAGGTCAACTCAAAGTCGAAGTCTCTCACCAGAGCATTTCGGTTAATAATAATTGTTATTATTGAACCAAGGACTTTGCATTTAGACTATAAAGTTGAATGTGGGTGAAGTTGGAATTTTGACCATTACCAAATTCCATAAGTGAAAAGTGATAAAGTTTTGACGAAGTGAATTGGTGTGAACAAATGTCACAACCGGGCAACGCTTATTAAACTAAAATTGAATTTTATCGAAAATGAGTAAGCGATAAATTTGGCCATAATGTCACACCACCTGCTAAGTGACTTGTGAACGTTAACATTGGAATAGTTCGATGTTCATTACTGACCAAATTTACACCCAAAAGTTACACAGCCAAAATGATGAATTTCCTTAAGATCGAACGATTTAATTAGTTTATAATTGTTATAAATTAATTAAATTAATATTTATGAAATATTAATTATAAAATTTGAATATTATTTGAGAAATAAATAATGTTATATATATACTTATAACGGTTAGAAATATATCGATCGATTTACAATACCGACAAGCGATTAAATTAGATTTAATTGCCTAGTATTTTGGCTTGGGATCAGATGGGTTTAAGGCCCATCATTAGGGCTGGAAATTTTTATTTTGGAAAGGTCTACGAGTGGCTAAAACATAGGGAATTGGCTTGGAGATAATGAGTTTAGATAAAGTGAGCATGGGTAAAAAGGTTTTCCTCATTTCTCTCTAATACAACCTTATGTGTGTGTTTGTGTGTGTCTAAAAATAATTACTAATCTTTTTGGCCGCCATTACCTTCGACATTGTTGGTTAAAAGATAGCTCTTAATCCACTCCAAAATTCTCAGATATATTTCAAATTAAATAAATAATATTCGATAATTAGAGATCAGTGATTTCGGACTTGCAGTCTAAGGTATCAAGAACATTAAAAGGAAGGGAAGTCATTGCTTCAACGTGTATTTAAAGACATCATTAAATTCATAATTTTAATTCATATTACAATAATTAAATTATATTCTATGATCCTATAATCAGAAATTTCATATCTGTTTAAATACATTGCTATTATACATCTAGTTAGGTGAGATTTTGTAAGTAGATGTGGTTGTCACAGATCAGTTTAGTTAAGTGCGTAATTTGTTTATTAAACTATTTGATTTATGTATAGAAAAATTTTATTTACTGTACAAAATCAATTTTTGTCATTAATAATTGTTATATATATATATATATTAATAAATTCATATATATATATATATATATATTAGTATATATTTTCTCTCTCATATTAGCATATATGCATATATAAGATATATATATATATATATATATATGATTTAAAAAATTTAGTACACTTGCTTATATATAATATGAATTTAAAAATTCAAAAATTAATTATCATACATATATTCGTATTTTTAAATTAACATTTATTGAAATTTTGAATTGTTTGTTATATATAAAATAAATATTACATTAAAACCTTAATTATTTTTCTAAAATATCATATCATTTCAGAAACCTAAAGAAAAAATTTAGGATTTTTCAATAAATTTTATTATTTTTGATAATTAGTATTGTTTAGGAAAAAATATTTATGATTTATTAAAAATAATAATTTAATTGAAAAATTCTTCAAAATTTTTCGTAACCTTTTATTCATGATCCTAGAATTTATAAAATTTTGAATTTTGAATTTTTAATAATATTTTATTTTATATTAAATAATTATTTCCAAAATCAATGTATTTGTTTAAAAAAATAATATTTTAACTTTGAAAAATCTTTGGATTTTCCCTAAGCTCTATTTTATGATCTTAGAGTTTTGAAAATTGTAAAATTTGAATTTTCATCAATAAGTTATTTTATGTTAATTATTTATGGATGAAAACATTATTTTTCTCAAAATATAGACAAATTAAAGTACTAAAATTATTATGTTTGCAAATCTATGTTAATTTTGAATTATAAATAATTTTTAATAATTGTTCTCTATCTTTTTATATATATTTATCTATATATAAATGTTTTATGTTCATATATTATATATAATATATTTATACATATATATATGTACGTACGTATGTATGTGTGTGTGTATATATTGTAACACATATACATGCACATATTTAGATAACATACATGACATACAAAATGAGCTAATACGTCTGTTGCGATGTAAATCCCAATATCTATGTATGGGCATATTATACCTTTCATGTATTATTATGTTACACATGCACTCGCTTTATGTATAAACTAAATCAAATAAAATTAATTTCATATCTTAATATATTTGAATTTAAGTAAAGTAAATGATTTTATTTAAATGAAATTTAGAAATGTTCTTATTCAGTTATACTTCATAGGCCCAATAAAAGATCCAACAGGGTAAATTTTTTGAAATTCACCCATAACTTCCTCTGCGGGATAGTTTAGCTCCAACAGGATCCACTGAAATACCATCTCCAGATATAACATAACCAAGATATCTTACTTCCGACTGCCAAAAGTGACACTTGGAAAACTTTGCCTTTAAAACGCTCTTCCTTAACGTTTCCAATACCACTTCCAAATGTATTTATTTTCTTCTTCGATTTTGGAATAGACAAGAATGTCATCGATAAATACCAATACAAACTTATTCAGAACATTCCTAAATACTTGGTTCATCAGATCAATAAAAAATGCAGGTGCATTGGTCAGCCCAAAAGGCATAGCCAACCGCTCATAGAAAAGTTCTGAATTCCAAAAAATAGTTAAGGTTATACTATACTTGGCTTTTTATAACTGATGGAAACCTGTAGCAAGGTCTAACTGAGAGAATATTCTAGCCCCATGTAGTTGGTCAAACATATCATCTATGCGAGCTAATGGATATTTATTTTGAATGGTCAGCTTATTTAGTTCTCTATAATCTACACGCAGCCTTAAAGAACCACCAGATTGGTACAAAAAATATTGGTGATGCATAGTTCGATTTACATTGTCTAATCAATCCTTTGCTTGGTAAATTGTTAACTCCTCTTCGTTGGAAACTGGAAAATGTGGAGCGACCTAACTAGACCAACGACCTAAGAGACCTAGCGACCTAAAGGATAATGCGACCTAGCGACCTAAAGTTTATGCGACCTAGCGACCTAAAGCTTTAACGACCTAAAGTTTCAGCGACTTAGCGACCTATGAGCCGGAGCGACCTTACAACCTAAGGGAAGCTGCGACCTACAGAACTCTGCGACCTAAGGGAAGCTGCGACCTATGGAATTCTGCGACCTAAAGGCTCACACGACCTAACAGAGTGCTTCGACCTAAGAGATTCAGCGACCTAAGATCTCCAGCTATGGCTACAGGAAAGTACTCACGACCTATGATAGGTCGCTAACGACCTAAGATAGGTCGCTCTCGACCTATCTGCATGAATAAAGAAGCCGCCTATGCCATGCCGCTAGGGGATAGGTCGCCCACGACCCTGAACTTATGCAAATCAGCATGCGTGTTCTTGTGAAAGAGAAGCCAGTGCTTCTTAGGTCGGCTACGACCTACGACCTTACTTAGGTCGGTCACGACCTACGACCTTACTCCGAGCAAAGCCTATAAATACACCCCGAGTTCCAACTAGAGGGGGACCTTTTGGCTCATTCATTTCAAGCGTCGTTACTCTGCTGCATTCCGAACTACTTCAACACTTAAAGCTTTTGAGATACAAAGAACGCTTCAAGGAACTTCACAAAGAAATCATACATGTTCAACATGAATTCAAAGATTTTGATCGACATTGAAGTTGAGGCTACTTGTTCTAAATGACTTTAAACTCAAAGGGTGTTGTAATCAATGAATCTTGTAAAGGGTTGTAATAATATCAGCAATAAAGGAGTTTAAAGTGGACGTAGGCTCTCTCTTAAGCCGAACCACTATAAATATCGTGTCTTTTAATACTTTTCTGTGATTCTTACTTTTTTCTGGTTCCCGTACCAACGCGTGGTGCTTTCACAACTACACTCTACACACCGGGGTGTTAGCGTTCAATTTTTAGCGTTAACATTTTTGGTGCTTTCACTGAGAACCGAACTCAGGCAAATCGTCATCATTGCTCCACGAAAGTTTGTTGAAGTAACCTCTCTGAAGACTAGAAGTTTATCCGAAATCATGGCTCCGGGTAGAAAGAGTAGATCTGTAAGATCTGGAAATGTTCAAGAGGGAACCTCCGCTTCCCCTGTATCAAATCAAGCAACTCCAGCTGTCGGAGTTACAAAGGCAGAGCTGGATGCTGCAATCTTAGGGCTGAACCAGCAGATAAATGCCCAAAATGCACAATTCGAGGCTCAGAATGCCCAAAATGCCCTAATTCTGAATAGGTTGAACGATTTGCTTGGGGCAAGCCGTCAGCCGGCAGGTAATGAAAGGAACTTTGCTGGCAACATTCATGATGCTGAAGAAAGAAATGCTCCTGAAAGGGCCGCTAGCCCCTTTGAACAAACACTTCCTGAGGTTGGTGGATCTAGAACTCGACATGATGAGGAGTATCTTTCTGGGATGGTCCGACAAATCATGAAAGAGAGTATGCAGAGGGTTGAAGACGAGAAAGAATGGGGGTTTGCCCCAAGTAAAACTCCATTTACTGAGAAAATCTTAAAGGCTGAATTCCCAAGGAAGTTTGTCCCTCCAACCATTCCAGCTTACAAAGGAACAAGTGATCCGAACGAATTCTTGTATAAGTATGATTGACACATGACAGGTGCCAGGGCTTCTGATGAAATAAAGTGCCGATATTTTCCTGTATACCTGGAAGGTGTAGCTCTGCTTTGGTTCACCAAGCTGCCAGTCCGATCTATCGATCAGTTTTCTGACTTAACCCGGAAGTTCAAGGAGCAGTTCAGACTATACGCCTCAAAAGCCAAAGATATTATGTCGTTGTCAAGTTTAGAACAGAATCCGGGTGAAACTATCAGATCTTTCTTGAATCGCTTTAATATAGCGCTGGCTGAGGTAGACAATGCAGAACCACGGATGATCTTGACCTATCTGATGAGGGCCATCGACAAGTCGAGCGAATTTGGAAAATGGCTTAACATGAAGGAACCAAATTCCCTTGAAAAATTCTATAAGAAAGCGGATGAGTTCATACGCCTGGAAAGCCGTCCTGTACCGGTAAAGGCAGTGTTAGAATAAGCTGAAGATAACATTGCTGCTCCACGCAAGAGTGAATCTGCTGGACAGAAAAGGGAAAATAACGATGGAAAGAAACAGAAAAATCTGAAGAGGCCTCGTTCCTTCAAACCATCGGAATATACTCCTTTATCAGATACACCAGAGCATATATACCTTGCCACTAAAGATTCTGTTGAATATCCTAAACCTCCTGTTCTGAGAACCGGGAGGAAAGCTGTGCAAAGTGGGAAATTCTGTCGCTTTCATAATCAACCTGGTCATGATACCGACGAATGCCGCCAATTGAAAAATCTGATTGAAGAGTTGCTAAGGGAAAACAAGCTGCAGCAATTTGTGAAAAAGAATAGCAACAATCCCACTTCGTCTAGTCAGGGGCAGCAAGCTCCTGCTCATCAGCCTAGGATAGGTGAGAAGGCAGCAGGGCATGAATCTGGAAGGCCCATTATCAATGTCATTACAGGAGGACCTCACCCAGCAGGCAGAAGCTGGGGTGAGATGGACAGGTATACCCGAGCTTTGAAATACGTACCGACCGAAGAAGATGTATTCGTTTTGGAAGGTGCTATGCCCCTGAAGCAGCAAAGAACCTTCAATGATGATATTGTGTTCAGAGCCAGGGATTCCGCAGGTATTGAAGCTCCTACCTTGGATCCCTTAGTCATCTCGGCTGGTATCGGGCCAGCTATTGTCAGAAGAGTTCTCATTGATTGTGGCGCATCCTGCAATATCCTCTTCAAGAAAACATTCGACCAGATGAGGATCCCTAAGGCTGATGTGCAAGCCTCATCGTAGAAAATCGCTGGCTTCACTGGGGAGCCAAAACAGCCGATAGGAACCGTTGATTTGTTTGTGGAACTTGGAGAAGGAGAGAGAAAAGTGGTCCGCAAGCAAACTTTTGTGATTGTCGACGAATTTTCTGCTTACAATGCTTTCATTGGCCGTCCAACTCTCGCAGCATTCAAAGTTGTTCTGGCCCCGTGGTGCCTCACCATTAAATTTCCCACAGATAATGGAGTGGGAGTTATAAAAGGGGATCAAAATGCGGGGCGGGAATGTTATCTAACAGAGCTACGAGAAACCAGAAAAAGAGAAATGGGAAAGGATGCGGCAGCCCCAGTCCGCATCAAAGAACCAGCCTTATAGCAATTACAGGGCGGACCCTGCACTGGCGAGCACAGCGGAGCAAGGAAAGAAATGGATCCTAGAAAAGTCAGTGCAGGGGAGAATAGAGTGGTACCAGTGGAAACGACAATACCAGTACCTGTTGACCCAAAGGACTCAAACAAGGTGTTGAATGTGGGTTCACAACTTAATGTGTCAACTCAGAATATCTTAATATCTTTTTTAAAGGCAAATTTGGATGTTTTTGCTTGGACTCATGCCGATATGTGCGGAATATCCCTAGAAGTTGCAGTACACGCTCTAAATATTGATCCAAAATTCACACCTGTGAAGCAGAAAAGAAGAACTCAAGGTCCAGAAAGGTCAGCAGCATTAAAAGAAGAAGTTGATCGGCTCATGGAGAATAATTTTATCAAAGAATCTACCTATCCGAATTGGGTTTCGAATCCAGTGCTGGTTAAGAAAGCCAACGGAAAATGGAGAGTATGCATCGATTTTTCAAATCTAAACAAGGCCTGCCCCAAAGACTGCTTCCCATTACCGAGAATCGATCAACTGGTAGACGGAACAGCGGGACACGAATTGTTATCTTTCATGGATGCTTACTCCGGATACAACCAGATCATGATGCATGAGCCAGATCAGGAGGACACAAGCTTTATCACTGACATTGGTCTTTACTGCTACAGAGTTATGCCCTTCGGGTTGAAGAATGCAGGGGCAACATACCAAAGACTTGTTAATGCTATGTTCAAACCGCAATTAGGCAAGACTATGGAAGTCTACGTCGATGACATGTTAGTAAAGTCTAAGAAAACAGTGGATCACATAGAACACTTAGCGGACATGTTCGCAGTCCTCCGAAAATACGGAATGAAGCTCAATCCTTTGAAATGTTCATTTGGAGTGGAATCCGGCAAGTTTTTAGGTTTCATCGTGAGCGCAAGGGGCATCGAGGCTAGTCCAGCTCAAATTACCGCCTTAAAGGAAATCAAAGCTCCTAGAACAAAGAAGGAATTGCAAAGTCTCAATGGAAAAGTCGCCGCCTTGAGTCGGTTCATTTCCAAAGCCACAGATAAATGCATCCCATTCTTTGACGCCCTAAAGAAAGGAAAGAAAAACTTCGATTGGACTCCCGAATGCCAAAAAGCCTTTGATGAATTGATTCGCCATATGGAAACGCCTCCAATACTTTCTAGGCCTGGCGATGGCGAGGATCTTCTTATATACTTAGCAGTATCATCTCATGCTTTAAGTGCAGCGCTGATACGGGAAGACAAGAGGATTCAACATCCAGTTTACTATATCAGCAAAAGACTCACTGGGGCAGAGATGAATTACTCTAAGTTGGAAAAACTCGCTTATTGCCTACTAATTGCATCTAGAAAGTTGAGGCAATATTTCCAAGCTCATCCTATCAGAGTCCTCACTGATCAACCTTTAAAGCAAGTCCTGTTTCGCCCTGAGGCTTCGGGTCGTCTTCTAAAATGGAATATTGAACTCAGTCAATATGACATCACTTATCATCCCCGAAAAGCAATCAATGGACTAGCTTTAGCGGATTTCATCGTAGAATTCACAGATAAGGGTAACAGTGAGGAGGAAGCAATCGACGATTCCCCGATCCAATGGAAGTTATATGTCGATGGCGCGAGAAACGACTACTATTCTGGAGCCGGAGTTGTACTCGAGACCCCTGAAGGTCGATCATTATGCTATGCACTAAGATTGGAATTTCCTTCAACAAACAATGAAGCAGAATACGAAGCCCTTATCGCTGGCCTAAGGATTGCTAAAGAACTAAACATCCGAGCATTACAGATCTTCAGTGATTCTCAACTTATTGTATGCCAAGTCAAGAAGGAATTCCAAGCGAAAGGAGGAAATCTGCCCGCCTACTTGTCAAAGGCTTGGGAACTTCTGTGTGACTTCGATCACCACACGATAAACCATATTCCTTGAGAACAAAACACGAAAGCAGATTCTCTCGCAAAGTACTCTAGCACCGGCGAAGCTCAATTTCTGGGGTTAGTCCCAGTAGAAGTTCTGTCGGCACCGAGCATTAATGAGATGGACATTGATTGGATCATGAGTGTGTCTCAAGAGCAAGAATCATGGATGACTCCAATAACAGAATATCTGCTCAATGGCTCTCTACCAGGGAACTCAAAAGAACGACAAAAGCTACTGAGAAAAGCCTCTCGATATATAATCCAGGATGGCCGATTATACAGAAGGGGATTCTCAATGCCATTACTTCGATGTGTATCCAGGGAAGAGTCCAAAACAATCCTAGCGGAGGTACATGGAGGAGAATGTGGTGATCATTCAGGTGGCCAAACATTAGCAAAGAAAATTCTCCGATACGGATATTTTTGGCCAGAAATTAATCGAGATGCTGCAAGCTATTCCCGAAAGTGTGACAGATGCCAAAGATTTGCTAAAATTCCTAGAGCACCTTCTACTGAACTCACAAAGATGGTCAGTCCATAGCCATTTGCAATTTGGGGAATGGATCTCATTGGGCCGCTACCAATTTCCAAATCCGGAATCAAATATGCCATTGTTGCTGTAGATTATTTCACTAAATGGGCTGAAGCTGAACCATTGTCTACTATCACCTCTAAAAAGATGATAAACTTTGTGACTAAAAATATCATTTGCAGATATGGTGTGCCTCAAAAAATAATTACAGATAACGGTACTCAATTTGAAAGTGAAGAATTCCAAGATTTTTGCAAGCGATTCAAAATCCGGAAAAGCTTCTCAGCAGTGGCTCATCCGCAGGCAAACGGGCAAGTGGAAGCCGTGAACAAAATTATTAAGTCAACCATCAAGAAGCAACTTGAAAGAGCAAAAGGTGGTTGGGTCGATAAGCTACCACTGGCACTATGGGCATACAGAACCACTCACAAAACTGCGACTGGACACACCCCGTTTTCATTGGCATACGGGTCAGAGGCAATGATTCCGGTAGAAATAGAGGTCCCTTCACATAGAAGAATCCATTTCAATCAAGCAGAAAACGAAAAGCTACAGCTTGAGGCGCTAGATCTCCTTGATGAAAAAGGAGATGAGGCTAATCTCAGAATTGCAGCTCATCAGCAAAGGATAGCCAGACATTTCAATTCCAAAGTTCGCCAACGCAGCTTTGAGATTGGAGATCTAGTCCTGAAGAGAATTATGACAGCGACAGGTGTGTTTGGGCCAAATTGGGAAGGACCATATGTCATAGGTCAGAAGCTTCTTGACGGCACATTCAAACTCACTACTGTTGAAGGAGATCAAATTCCAAGGGCATGGAACAGCAATCACTTGCGTCCATACTTTACTTGAAAATTTTGTTGAAATATTGTAAAAAGAGTTATGAATGTATGATTCTTGTAATTAAAGGCAATTGTAAAACTGATGCAAGTAAATAATGAAAGAATATAAAGTGAATGTAGGCCCAATTTCCTGGCCGAACCACTATAAATCTTGTGTTCCTTATTATTATTACATGTTTGCTTTATTTTCGATATAAAAAGTACATAGAATGTATTGTTGAAATGTCGATTTAAATTTTTGCAGACCATGGAAGTGAAACGTGCACATAATAAGACCAAGTGATTCTCGCCAAATTTCGAGTCACAAAAGCCCCGAATTCAAATCCTAGATAGGAAGTACTTCAATTGAACGGCCTAAGATTTCGACAGAAACGGGCCTTTGCTAATAAATTGAGATCGTTTGAACAAACAAACATCCAATTAAGAAGCTAATGCCCGTTCTCACGAACTTGCCTGACAATGAAGTACACTTCCTTGGATTAAACAAATTACTTGTAAGAAAAGGGAATGAAAGCTTGAAAAGAAAAAGAAAAAAAAACAGAGGATCGCTGAAAAGGCATAAGCAAGTGGACAAGGGAACAACCAAAGCCATCATCGGCAGCACAAGTCCTCTTCGGAGGCACAACTCTTCGGAGGATAAAGACCTCTAATGGGTCATACGCCACAAAAAAGAAAGTTCTCTACTCAACGAAAAAGATTGGAGGAGTCATGACCCTCCAACCATGAGAGAGTAACTTCCAGGTGATGAAAACCCTCTCTAAGGCACATTTCACCAGGAGTTGAAGTGTAACAACCGCTCTTCGGAATTTCACTTCACCAAAGTTGAAATGCAAACAAAATAAAAGCCCTCTTCGGAGGCCCATTTCACCAGGAGTTGAAGTGTTACGACCGCTCTTCGGAATTTCACTTCACCAGAGTTGAAATGCAAACAAAATAAAGACCTCTTCGGAGGCACATTTCACCAGGAGTTGAAGTGTAACAGCAGCTCTTCGGAATTTCACTTCACCAAAGTTGAAATGCAAAACAAAATAAAGACATTTCTGGAAGTCCACGTTTCACCGAGATCGAAATAAAACTTCCAAGTGTTGAAACGTGAAAAGGCTTTCTTCGAAGGCACAACTCTTTGGAGGTACACGTTTCACCAAGATTGAAATAAAACTTCCAAGTGTTGAAACGTGAAAAATCCCTCCTCAGAGGTACAACCCCCTCCCGGAGACACAATCAAGAAGAAAGACCTCTTCGTAAGCCCACGTTTCACCAAGATTGAAATAAAAACTCCCAAGTGTTGAAACGTGAAAAGGCTTTCTTCAAAGGCACAACTCTTTGGAGGTACACGTTTCACCAAGATTGAAATAAAACTTCCAAGTGTTGAAAAGTGAAAAATCCCTCCTCAGAGGTACAAATTTCTATTTTAAAAAAAAAATCCTCATCAAGAGCATACTTTAACTTTCAAAGGAAGAGTGATTTACCTATTCTAGAAAATAACCTTCCTAAAAAAAAAGGAAGAAAGTTAAAGTACCCTTCAGAGGCCCACTTTACCACATAGAAGAATTCACTTGGCAAAATGCGTACATAAGCAAAAGAAAAAAGTGATTTCTTCGAAGGACAAAGCGTAAAAACTTATATGAAGGAAGTTGTACTCTACGAAAAATTTCTTCAAGAATGAAGTAATTGTTCTTCAGAAAATAAGAGTGCAAGTCCCCTCAAAGTATAAAATATTGCAGCAAGCTTATGGTATGGGGGCAACATGGTATAGTTACATACAAAATGGTATAGCTACATCGGTAAAGTACGCTCAAATAACATACCACAAGCTCACCGCAATATCATATAAATAAACTTGTGCAAAAATGAATAATAAATGCATTCTCAAATTCAAACAAGAGTCTGTACAAATAAAGGATCATTTTATTCAATTGTATTGCAGATACAGGTTTCAAAATAAAAAAGCAGGGGCCGGTGCCTACACAACATCCGACCATTACACAAAAAAGGAATCAAAAAGCCCGAAGCCCGACTCTTCACTTCTTCTTACCACCTTTGGACCCTTTGCCCGGCCGAATGATTAGCTTTTCGGGTCTATCTATAGGCATAAGGGAAGAAGGAGAGGGAGGTGCAACCGGTGCAACTTCCGGTTCCTCTTCAGTAGCAATGATTTTCTTCCCCCTCCTCTTCGACGTTCCGTGCTTCTTTCTCCTCTTCGAAGAAGACTCACTCCCTGGAGTAGCAAGAGTAGACAAAATTATGTCATCAGAAGGAGTCCGCTCCGGAGATATCTCACCTCCCTCAAGTCCCTCGTCTTTCTGCTCTTGCGAAGCGATAGGGTCATCTAAGCCATGAAGAGCCTCTATTTGCTCCTCTTGTGACCCGGGCTGTGAAGCAGAAGGAGGAGTCACCTGAAGAGATGGAAGAGGGATCACCGGAGAAGGCGAAGTCTAAACGATGCTTGATGCTTTCTCTACAGGAGAAAAGAGGTTAAAGTCAGTAAAAGGAGGAGATAAAGGCTCATTAAGATTCAGGAGATAGTCAAAAAATTCATCAAGGTCGTGGGAAGTGAACAAGCAATCAGTTTGAACTGGTCCAGCAATAAAGTTACCTACGGCGGTTGTCTTTATCATTTCAATCTCATAATCCTGGGCTTCGGTGCTCTCCTGAGGCTTCTCTACAACATGGGGAGTTGTAACTCCGAGATCAGTTTTATCTTGAGGAATAGAAGATGAGCTAGGGCCAGCTATATCAACATCAGCTGAAACCGAAGGAGGAACAGGGGCATTTACAAGCGCTTCCTTCTCTGAGCACCCCTCCCCTGTCGTTTCAGCTCGAAATTTAGCAAGCTGCTCTTTTCCCCTAGCTAGTGCTTCCCGAGTTGCCTCATCAAAATAATATTCTTGAAGGTGGTCTTCGGAGTAACCAGCGCCTCCAAGCATATCTACGGCAGCCTCCCATACTTCAGCCAATGTAATCTCATATTTGGGACCCAGAAATGAAAGGCTGCCGCGCCCCAAGATACATTGAAGATAAAAATCAAATAATGTGGAGCCAATGTCAGCTTTAGTTGCTTGATGGGCCTCTTCGGCCGCGAGTTTACCAGCAACAGCCTCGTCACGCTCCATTTCGGCCATAGCAAGTCGAGTTTTTAACAACTCTATCTCCAAGCTTTGAGAGCCGGTCTGTTCTCGCAGCTGTAAAGTTTCAGCGCGATATTCTTCTATGACCTTCTCTTTGTGTGTAAGCTTATCTTCGACTGCCCTTTGACTGGCATGCGCATCTCGTACTTGTTGCTGAAGCATGCTCTCCTTTTGAGAATAGAAAGTAGATGAAGTAGCTAATTCTTCCTTAAGCTTTTCTACTTCCGCTTCCAGCTTTTCATTATAGGAAGCAATACTTCTCATTTCGGCGTCATGCTGCTCGAGAGTCTTCTGCCACTCAGTCTTATCGTTCTCCATTGTGAGCATGGCCTCAAGATTGGCTCGGTTAACCCTCTGAAGCTCGTCGACAAGTTTTTGCCAGTTCGACATTCTTTCAATATCGGTCCTGACAGTATCAAGATTTCGCAGCATAGCCGATTTGTCGAGAGGAACCAAGTTGAGATCAAATCGAACCCCTTTCAGGCACCACTGAGGGAATCGACTTTGAAGAGTGGGAGGACCTTGCCCAACTTGGTATGCAAGCCGGTTGCTGATTGTTTGAATGTCGGAACGAACGGGGGCAGGAGATTGAGCAGGAACATTTTCAGAAACTGTCGGCATTGTTTCTTCAGTAAGTTTAGCCCGCTTGCTAGAAGAATCGTCCATGTGACCTTTACCTCTCTCATCGTGAGTCTTTCTTTTTTGGATATCATCATCTCTGTGAGGAGGGTCATGTCTTTCTTTTTCTCTTCGGTGACGTTCTTCATATGCTCGTCTCTCGTCTGCTTTTCTGATGGCCCTCTCTTGATCGATTTCTCTTCGAGGGGGGAGATGACGTCTATAGTCGATTCGGCTACGTCTCCCGTATTGTTTAAAGTCGTCATAATAAGAGCCGCTCCGCCCCATTAGAGAACCTGAAATTAAAGAAAAAACAAGGTTTGAGAATCTACTAGGAATAAGAAAGTCAAGTGCATCCTAAGTGCGTATGACGTGTAAAACTACTCGCGGCAAACTAGACTACAAACCAGTCATCGACTGAGGGGTAGTGGTAGTTATTGTGGAAAGTTGCACTTCCGGGGCTGTGGAAGTGTGCTTGAGAGTAGAAGTTGCTTCAATCGCTGGAGATGTGACTTTGGCAATGGCAGGATCATCCCTAAAAAGTTCTTGAGAAGTGACTATTATGTCACTTAAACTCCCAAAATTATCAACTCCAAGATCAACGTTCTTATCAGTATGAGGAAGGGGCTCCTCTTCTTCAGCTATGGGGGCAAGTGCAGGCTTTTCGGACGGCTCCGCATCATCCCTTGGAGTGGAACATTTTACTAGTGAAGTTTCTATAGAGGTTCCTCCCCGCATGTGCTCTTTAATAGAGACCGGGGCATCAGGAGTTTTCATCGGAGAATCGGGAACTTCAGTTGGAACTTCATGAGGTTGAGTAGAACGAGAAGAATGTAAAAGCTCAAACCGATGAAGAAGTTCATCTGTCAATAGAAATTTTGCGCTCCTCTCTTCAGCAGCCATAATGCTTAGCCTTCCAAAGACTGGCTTATGACTGGAATCTCTAGAAGGAGGAGGAAGTGCTGTAAAAATAAGGAATGGAATCGGCATCTAGCAATACGAACCATGAAAAATTTAGAATAAAATTGAAGAGAGAAGGGAAAGAAGATCTCACTTCCTATTCTCCAGTCTGCGTAAAATCTTGCGGGGCAACGAATATAGAAGAATTGATTCAAAAAACCATGTGCACTCTCCGGCAAATCCAAAATTAGTTTGCGGTTCCTCGCACCTCTTACAAGTACAATTGAAGGGTGGTCCTTGTTCTTCGCAAAAGTGCACAAGTAACAGATTTCCTCAAAACTTGGAAGACGGTCAAGAGTCCTCCTGAACAGAACGCACAATCCCATCAAAATGGCATAGCGATTGGGATGCAGTTGGAAAGGAGAGATCGTTAGTCGAAGAAGGATTTGTTGAAGAAATTCATTAAAGGGAGGAATTACTCCACTTAAGCACATTTGGCGATTAATGGCAACAAAACCGTAAGGTGGTCTATCAGCAAAATCATTTGGTCCAGGGAGTAAAACTTCTGCCTCGGCAATGCCAAATTGAACGCATAGTTGATTAAGCACCCGCTATTTCAGAAGGGTAGGAGTTCTTTCCGGAGGGTTCTCTAATGGAATAGCAATCGGGAAAGCCCCTTCGACGTGTTCTATCATTTCTTCTTGTTGAGACGTCATTCTACATAAGCAACTGGATGTTCAGATGTGAAGGTGCACGTTTCCTAAAAGTGTGAAGTGTTGTGCAAAACTAATAAAAATAACAAGCAAAATAACTGGAATTAAACTAGTTGACAATTGATCGATTGTGGGATTTCAGAACTTGTTAATTTAAAACTCAAGTGCAGTGTTAATTCAAACAAAATTTTAGCTTTGCTTTAATACTTCATTTGGGTCGGTTGATTTACAGCATTTCACTCACACAGTTCATTTAAGTTGATTATTCTTTATCAACTAATCTGTCATTCGATGTGGGAGGTCAGTGACAGTATATCCGTCCCATTTTTCTACAAATGTCATATTTAACAGGTTGACAGCTTTAAAGGGATCTATAAGGAAGTGCAATAGAATTCAAGTCCAAACAACTCAATCGGATTTTTTCAGAAAAAATTGCACAAGTCCTAGGTCGTCCAACGACCTAGTATAGGTCAGAACTCCCTTAGGACGCACTGTGCAAGTTAAGAGGTTCAAGGCAATCCAAATCATCTAAGTCCTAGCTCGGTCACAACCTAACCTAGCAGTTCAAAGCAATGCGCTTTCGCCTAAGTCCTAGGTCGCGAAAGTCCTAGGTCTCGAGGTTCTATAGGTCGCGCAGGTTCATGGGTCGGTTCTAATAGGATCTTAAGCAAGCTCCCGCTCAAGCGAAAAACCTCGCTTCCCTCCACCAATCACCTTCTTCTCCACTAACCCATTAACCCGTTATCACTCACGAGCAAGTCCATCATCCCCTTCGTAAAAATTCATCATTCCTACATGCCACCGAATCATCCAGGAATCAAACCCAAATACCTCCAATCCATTTATGTTACCGTGCCTTCTTGAATCACAACGATGACATATCGAACGGCAATCAAAGATCGATCGTAATAATCATTCAAAATAGGGCACAACACATGAATTGGACTCGAGGCGGAAAACGTGGATTCACAATTGGATGGCGATTATCGTGGGTTAGAGATTGAATTCACTTACGTAGTATGTTGGTGAAGATGAATTGACAGCTAAATGGGTTGAATTTGCCTTCGAGAGCTTGAGAACTTGATAATGGCCGAATAGGAAGTTCAGAGCAGATGAGGTGAAAGAGGAACGACCTATGTCATTTATACCCCAGGGAAGTGAGATGTGAATCGACATACACGACCTAATTTCCTCGATAGGTCGCTCGCGACCTAACAACTCATCAGAGCTCGAGTTAAGAGAATCGAAGCACACGACCTATGACCTAGGCACGTACTTCGAGGGGCAAATGTTAACTCCTCTTCGTTGGAAACTGGAAAATGTGGAGCGACCTAACTAGACCAACGACCTAAGAGACCTAGCGACCTAAAGGATAATGCGACCTAGCGACCTAAAGTTTATGCGACCTAGCGACCTAAAGCTTTAACGACCTAAAGTTTCAGCGACTTAGCGACCTATGAGCCGGAGCGACCTTACAACCTAAGGGAAGCTGCGACCTACAGAACTCTGCGACCTAAGGGAAGCTGCGACCTATGGAATTCTGCGACCTAAAGGCTCACACGACCTAACAGAGTGCTTCGACCTAAGAGATTCAGCGACCTAAGATCTCCAGCTATGGCTACAGGAAAGTACTCACGACCTATGATAGGTCGCTAACGACCTAAGATAGGTCGCTCTCGACCTATCTGCATGAATAAAGAAGCCGCCTATGCCATGCCGCTAGGGGATAGGTCGCCCACGACCCTGGACTTGTGCAAATCAGCATGCGTGTTCTTGTGAAAGAGAAGCCAGTGCTTCTTAGGTCGGCTACGACCTACGACCTTACTTAGGTCGGTCAAGACCTACGACCTTACTCCGAGCAAAGCCTATAAATACACCCCGAGTTCCAACTAGAAGGGGACCTTTTGGCTCATTCATTTCAAGCGTCGTTACTCTGCTGCATTCCGAACTACTTCAACACTTAAAGCTTTTGAGATACAAAGAACGCTTCAAGGAACTTCACGAAGAAATCATACATGTTCAACATGAATTCAAAGATTTTGATCGACATTGAAGTTGAGGCTACTTGTTCTAAATGACTTTAAACTCAAAGGGTGTTGTAATCAATGAATCTTGTAAAGGGTTGTAATAATATCAGCAATAAAGGAGTTTAAAGTGGACGTAGGCTCTCTCTTAAGCCGAACCACTATAAATATCGTGTCTTTTAATACTTTTCTGTGATTCTTACTTTTTTCTGGTTCCCGTACCAACGGGTGGTGCTTTCACAACTACACTCTACACACCGGGGTGTTAGCGTTCAATTTTTAGCGTTAACATAAATCATTGGTTTGATCCCTCAACTCATACCTCTCCCTTGGTGCCACCCAACATCGGGGTAGGAAAACTGGTCTTGCATCGGGAATTAAATCAATACGAAATTCTATTTCCCAATGGGGCGTGGACTATTAATTGGTTCAAAGATATCCGAAAGATTTCTAACAACTTCTATCAATTTCAATTCATCTTGAGATGATTCCAAGGAGAAAGGAAACTAACTATACATCCATTAGGCTTCCTTCCTTTATACTTTCCAACACATCCCCGGAGCTGACTTTCAATACTATCCTCCTTTTAACGCAACTACAATTGCTCCATTTTTCGATAACCAATCCATACCAAGAATTACACCAAATCTCCCAAAATACAAGATGAAAAAATTACAAAGAAACAGTGTTTTCAAAAATCAATTTGTATGTTTTTACAAAATTAAACACAAGCTAGTTGTACCTCCTATAGGGTTTGACACACTTATAGGGTTTCCAAACATTTTCGTTTTAAGTTCTAACTTATCTACTAACTCTTTAGAAATGAAACTCTGAGAAGCTCCAGTATCAAATAAAACATGAACCAAAACACCATAAATAAGTAAAGTACCTTCTAAAACTCCCTTCCCTTTCACGTCCATGGAGGTGGAGGGCTCATCCTTAATGGTATACACCTTAGCCTGCTCTCCCTTCTTCGTCAATGGGAAATTCTCAATCATATGGCTAGGTTGATGACAATTGTAGCAAAGAGTCTTTTGGACTATCGAGGCGATAGCCTTCGCTTGCTGGCAATAAGTTGAAATATGTCCCTTCTTCTTACAACTGTAACAAACGACATCTTTGTACTTGTTTCCCTAATCACCTCCTATGGGTTTTCCTTTCCCTTGCTTCTTTTTCCATTTTGGGTTGATTTTTCTATTATTCGGATTAAAGTTGCCCTACAGATTGCTGCTGCTGGCTTTGCCTTCAAAAGTGCCTCCTACCGATAAGCTATATCAATTAAATCCTCAAATCGTTCCTTCGGATTCCTGGTCATCTTCTCATGGAACTCCTCTCTCATTCCTGCCATAAATATTTCATTTTTCTTCAACGGAATATCTATGAAGCCGGTTCTAAAATGGGATAACTCGTTGAATTTTGCCTCGTACTCATCTACCGATAATTCTCCTTCTTTGAGATCTGTAAAATTTCTCCATAACCTTGTCTTGCCTGCAGCTGGCATAAACTGCTCTTCGAATACCTCCTTGAATCTGTCCCATGAGAATTCATCTTCTAGGATGCTTGTGGTGACTGAAACACACCAAGCCGCGACACTTTCTTGTAACTGCCATGAAGCCAGGAACCTTTTCTGTTCATTTGATATGTCTAATCCATTGACAATTTTCTCACATGATCTCAACCAAGCATGAACTTCAATGATTGATTCTGTGCCCGTGAATGATTTTCCTCATAAGTTGGTAAAATTATTGCATAATGCAGCGAAGTTAACCATGGGCTGAACTGGAGCTACAGACTTAACTGCTATTCCACCCCTTCCAACATTTGGGGTTATTCCATTAGTGGTTGTGCTACTTCTAGTTCCCCTTCCTCATCTACCTCTGGTGCTCATTCTTACTACCTAAATATAGTAAGGTAACTCTTAAAATACTTAGACGAGGTTAACTTAAGGAAAAGATCATAAAGCTAGACATAAAAATGTTGAGCAAAACAACATAGAAATGCACTCTCATAAACTGAACTCATTCTAGGGTGCTACTAACCCTATCTCTAATGAGGTGACCCCAACTAAGGCCTAGTTGTTCGCTCAACCTAAGCTTTGATACCACGTGTGACGATCTGCCTTTATTACACCTAAAGACGACACTTAATACATCATCAGTGTTCTTATGTTGATCATTCAAGTGTTCGAAATATAGGTCGTGAGGTAAAGAAATAATAGTCAAGAGAAATAAAATACAGATTTCATTACAACATGAGAGTTATACACAACACCACTAATAGTACATAAAGTTACTCCAAAATATTACACCAACTTACAATAGGTACTACTCCAATCCAAGTCTCAAGACAGCTAGATCAGACTGCCTATTAATATTACATAATATTCACAATACAGTGGGAATAATAATATAACTACTAGATGCTGGGAGGACTGTTGCTTCATTCTGCTCCAAAATGCGTCTCTTAACCTAACTACTCAGCTACTTCACAAAAATTTGAGTACTCGAGTGTTTAGGGAATAGAAAAATGAACTCCTGGTCAAACATGGGTCTGTCTGGGTAAAGCATAAAGTTTAACTTTATTAATACTTTTAAACTAAAGGTATCTCGGAAGACCACGTCGTATATAAACATGAACGGGTTTTTACATTACGATAACCAAAACATTTTATACTAAAATCATTTGACATTATCATAATGTCTAGATATAAAGTAAAATATAGAAACTTAGCCGAAATTTTTACAATAATTAAATTCCAATATATTAGGCTACAACCAGAAACCGAAGGCTCGTAGCGGATAATGGAGTCCAACTATGAAAGGGTAAGGGTCTGCCGTTGAATTCGTGCACCTCTAGATAAAATGTACAGGAGGCTACAATACGTCATACCTCTGCTATCAGGACCGGCACTGCCCCCTTCTCGAGTGGCACTGAATGTTATCACCTTTTGGTTGCGATCAACAACCATACAATGTGTCCCAATGCATACTTGGATATCGCTCTAGATTTTGGGATGATCGTACCCTCTTGGGTGCGACCCACTTTGCCTTGCCAATATCCCTGCTTTATTCATTTCCCAAATGTGAGGCTTGTAGAGGCCACACTCTTACCATTTCCTCCTAGCAAACCATCTTGGAATGCTAATATTGCCCTCCAAGCAACCAATGCAATACTAGCATTCATCCATACGAGTTGTTTCGGGGTTGAAAAAACAATGATAAATTACTATCTTCCTTATTGGAATCACCCTAAGGAAGAATAGTATAGCTCCATAGCATACTTCATAACGATCCAACATGAACGCTATTAGTTTGGAGTGGTTAGGAATATTCATATTACTCAAAACCAACATCTTCAAACTAAGTGATAAATTCGGCTAATTCAATTCTGATTCTCTTAGAAGTATGCAAATGTATTCGAATTCTCACTTGGGAATTCGAACTTACAAACATACTCCCTTAGTCAAAACAGGTCAAGTCATCGATAGTGGAAAATCCACTACTTAAAAGTGATTATATAAAGTTAATATATGGATAATCATATGCTTAATTAAATGTGAAACATTCATGGAATTTTAATCCCCATATCTATCACGTTATCGACATTTCGACCTTATCCTACCCCTCGCCTAGAGAAAAACTCTAGATCTCACAGGTAGACAGTTAGCCTACTCATTGGCTTTTAGTGCTAGCTATGGGATGACTTACTTCCTATACATGTGTCACCACATTACTTGGGTTTGATGTTCGTTCATGGTTACTTCAAGGTAAACGACATAAAAATCCCTTGATTAAAAAATTTGAAAATAGAAAGCACTTTCAAAAAGGGAATAAATCGATATTTGAAATCAATTGATAATTAAAAATCCTAATCTTTATTAATTAGTTAAGCAATCAAATTTGAACCTTCCTCAAAAAGTAGTTAAACTTAATTAAACCCTAACCAAAACTTGGTTATCCTTATCAGAAATTAATTAGTATTAAACCCTTTTTAAATAATAATTAAATAAATAAAAATAAAAATAAGTTAATAAATAAATGAATACTTAATTAAATAATTAATTAATAATTAACTTTAATTACTTCACTAAACATGATTAACTTAATTCATTAACAATTAAGTATAAACAACTATTGTTAACTAGCGATTAGTGCTAATTACCTTAATTAATTAAAAAATTACTAATTACCTTCAATTAAATTAACTCAAGCTAGAAAAATATTTACTACAAAGTTTCTAAGGTCAAACACTTAAATTTTGTTAATTAGTTTTGTTTAACGAACTACGCGTATAGCAACTATCGCTATACAGACCCGTAATTCTAACTTTTTGAAATTTGTTTTCCATGTTATAAAAACTTCAACTTGAACCCTTATTTCCTTTAAAAAATAAAAATGAAATTTTGGAAGCAAAGATAGAGTTTAAAACTCTAAAATATTTCACTTTGAAAACAAATTCAAACCACCAACAAAAGTGGATTTCTATGTCGCTTTTGGATAGCTAATCGCTTACTTCATGTCATGGATTCGAATGCAACAAATAACTCATTTCAAACACCATACCAAAACATACATCATGATACTAACATAAGCAATAATATTTTTTCTAAATCGCCATCTTACTTTTTTCCCAAAATACAAGATAGAAGCTTTCATGCCTACTCAAACTTCGGTGTACACAATTATCACCAAATTATCACATAATCAAGCACACATCATATATAACATTCATACATAAATATACATCATAAATATGCTTGCTTTAATAAAGTTAACTAGTTGTTTATAAAGTGTTAGTTTTACTCACAAAAACGTGCTAAAACAATGTCGATCTTCACTGGAATTCGAACACGACCTAAACGAACCTCCTAGCTTTGGAATTGTTGGACTTTGGGTGCTAAAGTGGGTTAATATGGCTTAGCCTAGGGGGTTTTGTGGACTCAGTCCAAAGAAATGAGGTGTGGGGTGTTGTTTTGGTGTATATGAAGCTTAGAAGTGGATAGAAGTGATTTAGAGATATTTTGAAGTGGTTTTAGTATATCTTAAACTAGTTTTTCCTGAAATATTTTTCCTAAGATGCCATTAGAATGGATAATAGCAAGAAGAAAATAAATGTAGAATATGGAGAATGGAATGTAAATGAATTTTTGGTGTTGATGGTGGGGTATTTACAAGCTTAGGATTTAATTTTAATATTATATAAGCGTTTAAATATACAATATATGTATGCATGCTACAACATGCCCCTCTACATCTTAGAACACGTTGCCCCCTCTCTACCTCCCTATATCATGCAACTATATCCATGTGTGTACTTTAGGTAAGGAGGTATGTATGCATTTGTATAAAAGTGTGTAAATATATATATATATATATATATATATATATATATATATATGTTAACCATAACTTGTCATTTCATGATTAAATATATATTTGTATAAGTTAATATATTTTTAAGTAAGATTTATCAGCACTAATTATATCATTTAAATTTGTGTACATGGTGCACAAACATGCACAATATTTTCCACAACTTTGCGGTGTCTAAAGGTCGAAATTTTTGAAAAACGTTTTTTGTTCACATTTTCTATATTCTATGAACTATGTATAATGGTAAACAAATTTTGAATACTATTTTGTCATCATTAATAAATAATTAAATTATGTTTATTTGTTAATAAAAAATCCATTTATTCATTATTTAAAATATAATTAAACAGCCTATATTAAAGTGGTAAAATTCTGGGTTATTACGCCATATATGAACTAGTTAGTATTAAAAGATATCGACGCGTATTATATATTGAGTAGTATGGGAATAATTTGTTTTCATTTGGCTGGGTGGGCTTGCTTGTAAAGTTTGTGTTTTACTTCAGTAATAAAACATATACCTTATTCAAAAAAAGATGAAGAGAGAGTTCTATAATATGAAATGTTCTAAGATTGCGTCCCAAATATTTGCACGGGATGTGGCAGTTAATAGTCGAGTGAAGAAATAGAATGTGGTATTGGTAAGAATGAAAATTTAATAGAATTTATTAATTTTAGGTGTGTGGTATTTGGATGAGGATTTTCTAGTGCCCTTAGCGGCACACTAAATTGCGCACAAAATCATATAACATATTTATTACAATGGCATGCTACAATATAGTTGCGCAAAAAAAGGCACAACACCCCAGTATCACTCAAAAAATTTAAACAAGTACAGAAATGAAGGAATCAAAGTAAAGATATAAGAGTTTATAGCGGTTTGGCGGATCCTCAAGCCTAAGTCTACTTAGATGTTTTTATTTATCAATTCTCTCTTACATACAAAAATTTTGAGTTACAATTTAGTAAATCTCAGTTGCACTCAAAGTCTTATGAGATAGAAGAAGAAGATTGATACCCTTTCTAGTGGAAGATAACCAACTATTTATAGAGAAATTCCCACACCAAAATAGCCATAATAGGTTAGAATGATTCCATTTTCTCAGATTGAAGTTCGAGCATGAAGAATATGTCAATGCTTATGATTCCCAAGGCAATCAAATTGATTGGTAATGACCAAAATGAGTAGGTATTGACCCATTTTTGATGCTAATTCTTTAAATCTTCCTTCGTGACTTGAGTCCCAAGCCCTTTATGCACACTTTCCATTGTTTCCAAATCGATCGGTATCGACCTAAACATCGGCACCAATCGATCTTGCTTCTTTATCATGTCTTCTTCAATTCCAATGCACAAACTTCTATGGCCCCTAATTTGGCACTTGATACGAATCATATGACCCCTCCTATATAGGTTAGTATCGATCCATTGTGCACTTCAATTTTTTTCAAACCTCTTCATATCTTTCATCTTGATGTTTTCTTTGTCTTTTGATCCATTCTTTCATTCTTTTGTAATCTAGTTTATGATTCGAGTTTGCACAGAGACTACGGGAAGTTTGCTGGAAGCACTTGCCTCCAAATATATGTTTTTATGAATACAAATTGTGCTATGATCAAGAATACGTATCGAGACTGGTAAATTGTAATAAGTTGTGCTCAGTGGCAACCTTCTGGACTAATTATGGCAAATCATTTAGTTTTTAGAGATTCACCTACAAATCAAAGCCACTCTAGGCCCATCATGGATAAGGACTCAAGTCCTTGCCTACATGTCAATAATAAATCATTATCATCCCATTTCTACTTGGAATTTTACATATCATAAATCATATATCATGCTATCATGCATCATTAATAATGGTGTTGCATTGTCTCGATTGGAAAATTACTTATAAATCATCTAGTATTACATAGCATTCCATTATAAGTAAGTATGACCGAATTGAAGTAATGGCATTCATCATTCATTCAGTTGTCATTATCAAATCATCTCAAATCAAAGGGTGTTAAAATCGCGAAGTTAAGTTCTGAGCTCTCTAGATCATAAATCTATATTGAGCTTAGCCACCCGCTCTTCTGTGAAAGGGCTTGTGACGACCTCCTTACACCTCCAACACCCAATATAGTGAAGAGTGCACTGCTATGGTGCCTGGCCAATGTAGAACTATTCTCAGGGGTGAACAAAAGTGAAACAATCACATAACCTATCATATATCTCACATCGCATCGAATAAAATATAATAACAAACATTATAAATATAAAATAGGCGAGATGGTAATAACTAAAATGAACATCAATATAAAAATACATAGTTCACAAAGTTATACAAGATAGTGATGGAGTTTGTACGACAGATAATAAACTCAATGGCCTCTAAATATGATAATCGAACACTATCTCGGCTCCACAGTGTCGTATAACGGAATTAGCGTAAGTAAGTCCATATATAATACGAGAAAGCTTCATCCTGCTCGTTCACTTCAATTCCACTGCGTACCACCCTGACTTGCTATCTTGTTTACTCATTTAAGAGTAGCCAAGATAATAAGAAGCAAAGAATAAAACCTCAAGCCAGACATCAGTTTGGTGTGAGCGATAAGAAATCTTAAATATTGTACAAGTCAATATAGTAAGGAACAAAGGCATACGAACCATACTCGACCTGTCCCTACAACCAAATAGTTAGCACATAACATCGATATTATGCTACTCTACAAACATCATAAAAGTACACTACATCCTAAGCACAATGTTGGGGTGCCTAGGTATCCACATCCACAATACATGCATTATGCGACATCCTTTGAGTGATAGAAAACAAGAAAAGTAACCACAACAAACATATCATCCGTTAAACAATCATAATTGCCACTCAATGTGCCCAGGAAATACAATAACTCGTATGACCATTCCTCTACCAGGGATTAATGAAAAAAATACATGTTTTCATTGTACTCGCCTATTAGTTCATAGCAGACACTATATCCATTCCATTGATCCAAGGTATATGGATCCATTCCATCGATCCAAGCATTCCACCAATCCAGGGTAGCCATTCCAAGTACCTAATGAGCGTCCTCACAATACCCTTGCTTATGAGTACATCAGAAAACACCCGAGCATCAATGCTCCCTTTGCACACATATTTGAGCTCTTTCCTTGATCCATCTAGTATCCATTCCTCCTTAAGGAACCATTCAACATTCAATCTACGGGCCGCCCTTCTTAGAACCCGCCCTTGTGGATATTAATCTTAAGATTCCATTCAACATCGATCCATCATCATCGAAACATAACTCCGTCACTATTGAGCGTCTTTACCTGAGATATTGGTTATGATGACAACAACCTTAGGAAATAATATAAATTATAAATACTAATGTTTTATCAAGGTATACCGTGTATAATGTAGGATATTGGACAGGTGATGATTTAAGAAGACTGTACAGTATTAAGTAAAAATTGAAGAGATTCAAGACGTTGATATAGAGACTCAAGAGCTAGAGAATGAAAACTCATAAGTATTGAAGAGCTCAAGATTTCTAGATATCCCGGGTAAGTTATAGAGTCATAGATTTATGTTAAAATTATGATAACACTTGATCTCTCTTTTTGATCTCTCTTTTAACTCTCTCTCTATTTTTAAATAAGTTTCGAAATATACCGTTCAAAACAACTTTTAAATACTTTTCAATTTCTTATACTTATAAATATTATTTTAAGTTTTTGATATTTATTAAGATATTTTTTTATTAAATATTGATTTATATTGGTTTACTTTTCAAAACTCTTATCATATAATTTTGCTTAAGTTTTAAATCTAAAAGTGTATAAATTACATTTAAGCATGTTTACAAATCATCAAATTATTTTACAAAATAATACATTTTCAAAATAATATTTTAAAGTATTTTTCAAAATTACAAAGAGTATGTCGACATACTCTACCCGTATATGTCGGCTACTAGATATGATTTTTAAAAAATCAAATTTCAAAAGAAGCGTATATTCATCGTTTCTCTTCATGAACGGACATGACCGTTATTCCTTTGTAAATACCTGTCTTCCCAACAAATTTTTTCATCGTTTTTCATTCTTCTTCGCTCCTCCTTGTACGCCTCCATTTTTTAAACAAAAATATAACCATACTCTGCCGAAGTTGAACCAGAATCAAACTCAATCACCACTAGTTTGATTCTCTATCATTTGCTATCTGATTTCTATCATCTCTCTCACTCCAGTCAAGATCAAAGTGCTATTCAAGAGTTATAGGATCTTCTGTAATCAGATTGAAGATCTAAGTCTGTAAAAATCTATCAAATCAAATAGTTATACTAGTGGGTGAGAATGTGGCCCATAAATCATTTGGGTGTGCTTAGTAGCTCGTAAATCTGGTAGGTGTGCCTGTAGCTTAAAAATCAAGTGACTCTACCCATCGATTGGGATTTTGGAGAGTGTTCTCGTGGCCTTCTAATTGAGATTGTATTTGCAGTTATTAGTTGAGAAGAAATCTATACAAGGAATTGTGCGGGACTGAATTTAGATTAACTCCGAACTAGTATAAAATCCTGGTTTGTTCTTTCCTTTTACTTTTACTGCATTTACTTGTAGTTTTGATTCTACGATTGTTTCTGTGATTAATAATTGCATAGTTCTAAGTATAATTTCAAAATATTTCAAAAAGGTTCTTATAAATTGGAAACCACTATTCACTCCCCCTCTAGTGTTAGTTTAGCCTTAAGATCCTTATTCAGTAATCTTACATTTGGTATCGGAGCATTGGTTTTCAAAGTATACGTTATTTTATTATTGAAAAGTTTTTATGACATTCTTTAATAATATTTTAACACTATTTTCGAAAGGATAATTTATAGAATAATCATTACAATGTTTCATAGATTTGCATCTATTCATTATGAAAAGTCACGTAATCTATTGAAAAGGAATAAATTGCAGGACCAGATGTGATACTTGGCTTTTAATGAATACACATCTGATAGTTAGACACTATAGATCAAAAAGGATGGATATTGGATAGTGGTTGTTCAAGATACATGACTGGAAATCTGGAGATTTTGAAAGATATGGTTTAAAAGGATGGACGATCAGTCAATTTTGGTGATAATTCTAAAGGATATGCGATTGGCATCGACAATGTCAGTAATTATAAAACTCCGACTATTTCCAATGTTTTGTTAGTTAGGAATTTAAAACAAAATCTATTAAGTGTTACTCGGTTGTGTGATAAAGGTTTTGAAATAAATTTGTAAAAGCTAAATGTCACATTGAATATAACGAGTCATACATTATCTTTGAAGGTATTAGGAAACAAAATATTTATATTAAGTATGAAAATATCAAATGATAACTTATGTCTTTTAGCCGAAACAAGTGACCCTTGGATTTGGCATAAAAGATTTGGTCATTTGAATTTCAAACTTATTTCTGAAATTGCTAAAAACAATTTAGTTAGAGGTCTTCCCAAAATAAACTTCAAAGTTAATAATTTACGCGATGTGTGTCAATTAGGTAAACTAAGAAAAGTTCATTTAAATCAAAAGATATGATTCTACTTCTCATCGTCTTGAACTTCTTCACTTAGATCTTTTTGGTCCCTCTCAAATACAATCTATAAATCATTATAGATGGTATTTATAACAGTAGATGACAATTTTAGGTTTACGTGGATGTTTTTCTTAAAATTTAAAAGCGATGCTTTTGAATGTTTAAGATCTTTGGTAAACGAATACAAGATCAAATGTCAACAAAAATTAAATGTTTTCAAAGTGAACATGGTGGAGAATTTGAAAACTAAAATTTTAAGAATTTCTGTAACAAGAAAGGTATAACCTATAATTTTTCATTTTCAAGAACATCGCAACAAAATGGAGTAGAACATAAAAATAAAACAATTAAAGAGTGCGCTAGAACTATGCTAAATGATAGTAATTTACCTAAGAATATTTGGCCTAAGGCAGTAGGTAATGCATGTTAAATACTAAATAGAGTTTTAGCAAGACCATTAACCAAGAAAACTCCTTCTGAACTATTTTATAATAAGAAATCAAAAGTAGAGTTTTGGCAGTAAATGTTTTATTTTAAATACCAAAGATAATTTAGATAAATCTGATGCTAAATTAGATAAAGGAATTTTTATTAGATATTCAAATAGATGTAATGCTTATAGAGCTTTTAAGACTAGAATTAATACTATTGAAGAGACTTTACATGTCTCATTTGATGAAAAATTTAAAAGTTATAATCAAAATAGCGACGAAGAAAAAATTATTGATAACCCAAATGGAATTCGAAGTAATTAGAATACAAAAAATGAGAATAATAATAATAATTTTGAAAATTCATATCCAAGTAAAAGTAATAGATACTGAAGAGATCACCCTATAGAAAATATACTTAGAATATTGAATCTGTTGTTAAAACTAGAAATCAATTACACATAATGAGTAATGTTGCTTTTATTTCAACTATTAAACCTAAAAATCCAATGGAAGCATCAAATGATGATTCATGGATTCTTGTTATGCAAGAGGAATTGAATCAATTCACTAAAAACGATGTTTGGGAATTGGTCCCAAGACCCAAGGATGAGTCTATAATAGGAAATAAATGGGTATATAGGAACAAAATGAATGAAAAAGGAGATGTTATAAGAAATAAAGCTCGATTAATTACATAAGGTCATTGCTAAGAAGATGGTATATGAAACCTTTGTACCCGTAGTAAGATTAGAGACTATAAGAATCATACTTGCATTTCTAACCATAATAATTTCAAGTGAGATCAAATAGATGTTAAAAGTGGATTTCTAAATGGATTTACTAAAGAAGACGTATATGCAGAACAACCTCTACTTTTTTAAGATAAAAATATTACCTAATCATGTTTACAAATTTAAGAAGGCTGTATATGGTCTAAAATAGGCTCCCAAAGCTTCGTATAATAGACTTAAATCCTATTTTTTACAATCAAACTTTGAAATAGGCAAAGTAGATAGTACTCTATTTATTAAAAGAAATAAAACCGATATTCAATTAATAGAAATATATGTAGATGATATTATTTTTGGATCTACCAACAAAAATTTAAATAAATAATTTTGAGAAATAATGACTAAAGATATTAAAATGAGTCATATGGGAGAACTAAATCATTTTCTAGGATTACAAATTAAACAACTAAGTAATGGAATTTTTATTAGCCAAGAAAAACACGCTAAAGACTTAGTTAAGAAATTTGGTATGTCAAATACAAGCGGTAAACCAACTCCAATGGAAATTAATGAAAATTTAAATAAAAAATTTAATGACTCGAAAATTTCGATCTCGGAATTTCTAGATAGTTAGGAAAAGAAGAAAAGAGAAGGAAGAAGAAACACAAACAAGTCACAGAAACCTCACATTCACAGCGGATAAAAATATAATATCACATAAATAATAGTTACACAAAGGAAAACTGTACTTGTCAAATTACACTTTAATACATCAGAGTTACAATATATATATATATATATATATATATATATATATATATATACACAAACACTGGATAGATACAATCAATCTGTCTCAGATATACAACAATATATCACAACAGAAACACTCCATACGTTCCTGCCATCCATCTCGCCTCTTGAGCTTCATATCATGCTTACCTGAAAATCTGTAATACTCGGTCTGACCCGAGCATTACATCAAAGTAACACTCGAGTCAGGCTGGAAACCAGCGTGAGTAAACCCATCTAACATGGAATACAACGGCATAAAACTCACATAAAACCCATGGTAACTCGTATCAATCTTACAAATTCACATGTTTGGTATAGACAACACTTATTACACACATCAATTTCTAAGTTCCAAAACTTAGATTAAATATTCCAATTCACTTAATTCATTCCATTCCAGCCTATTGATTTCACATATCAAATCTGTACAGAATTTTTATAGATTACAAATCGAAGTGGTTTCGGGTATTTACTAATACTCGACTCCGGTCTCTTCGAATTCAAATACCATCTTAACCCACACTATTCAAGTGAAACACAATTCAACCTTTAATCTCAAGATGTCATTTCTTACACAGTAATTCATCATTGTCAGATAACCACATAATCACTGTTCTAGACAAACATATCATATCACAAACATTTCACATCAGAAAAATCAACCAATCATTCATAAGAAAGACTAAATTATTCACTCATTCCTAGTTAACTCAATTTAATTATTTTAATCACTTTTAATCTTTCTTACTTAATAATAGTTAATTACAAACCATTAATTAATCATCCTTAATTATCCTCTCTAATTACATTCAGTAATTAGCCTTTAATTAATTTACCACATTCATTAATCAATCTTGATTAATCATACTCAGTAATTAATTATTCTTAATTACTTGCATTAATTAATTAACCTCTTAATTAATTAATTAATCCTTTAATTAATTGCACTGAATAATTAACACTTATTTACTTCCACTAAGTAATTGTTCTTTAATTATTTTCCATCAAGTAATTATTCCATTGGTTAATTATCCTCAATTAATTTAACCTTTAATTTATTAATTAAATTAATAAATTATTAACAAATTTATCCTTCTATTAGTAATTAATTTAACCCTTAACTACAAACTAAATTAATTAACCCTTAAAAAACTAATTCTTAACAAATTAATTCTTTATATTACTTACCTTAAGTAATTATCACTTACTAAATCACATTTAGTAATTATTCTTTAATTAAAGTAATTACCATCAATTAATTACATTAAGTAATTAACCCTTAAGAAATTAATCATCTCTTAATTAATTGCTATAATTAATTACATTAATAAATTATTCCCTTAACCGATTTCATAAATCAATTTACCATCCTTATTAAATAATTTATACTTATTCAATTTCATTATTTAAATCATCTTTAAAAACATATAGGAAATTTACCTATTATATAATCACATAATAAACAATTCCAAAACACTGAAATTTTGAAAACTTGTTTTTAAACTACAAATACTTTGTTTTAGACCTTGGTTTATCTTATTAATTTTGATAAATTTTAAACTTAATACATCCTATCATCTACCTGAACTAAAACCTGAGCTACCTATATATTATTTTCTTTTAAAAATAAAATTCTGGTTAAAAATAAAAAAAAACACTGTTACCTTACTTATCAAACTCGATATCCTACTCGCGACAACGTGCAAACAATCCGAGCCAGAGCTTCCTTTTCCTGAAATCCAGAAACTCAAACCCAAGACCTGACACTCGTGTGCACGTGCACCACTCCACGGTGATGCTCCGACAACCGAGACTGCCTCCGATAGGTCAACGATGACCTATACCCTCAATTCCCACCACCCAGGCATCCACCACAAACCCAAATCAAATTCGAGCATTCAAGGTCAAAATGGAACCAAAACATCATAGGAAAACTATTTACCATCGACGATCCTATCCACCTGGAACCACGCCGTGTCGTCTAGAGCCTCGCCTTGACCTCCAGCGTCGATTTCCCCTATCGCGATCATCTCCGATCCTTCCTAGCCTATTCCATTGCCTCGACAGCAACCACGACCAAAATACACCGAAAACCCTAGTTCAACCTCCCCTGGCCACTACGATCACCAAAAAATCCACCTCCATTTTTTCAGAGAACCTCACAACATTGGCCACCTCCAGACCAAACGTCATCCAACTCGATCATGCCGATCGCCGGAATTCTACAAATTCCCAAATCCCGTCCATCTCGAGATAACTCACCGAATACTTGCCTAAAAATTATGTTTTAAATTCCTAAATTCAACATTTACTATCGCAAATCTAATCATGGATTCAATTCGTGAATTTAAGACATTTGATTTTTCCCAATTTCAAAAGTTCACTGTCTTTTTTTATAAATTTTGAGATAATTACTTAATCCAAATTCCTGAATCTATTTTTAAAATTTATATTATACTACCATCATCATTTTTATTCAAATATCAAGACTTAAATTTGAGTGTAATAGGATATTTGAATTTTTTTTGTTTTGCTGTTTGGACAGAGATCATCACAGAATCCAAATATATACATACAGGCATAGATATCCATATTCACAGAGCCACATATTTACAGAGCAAAGAACATTCATGCAAATATACTATAACATTCCATATTAATTTATCACAGGCATCGAGTAAAATTTTGATTTAAAACTGTTTTTAAATCTAAATGTTTACTCACCTTGCATTATTTGAACATAGGAGTTTGGAAGTTGCTTGATCTTTTTCTGTAGCTTGATTTAATTGGTGTTTGAGATAACTTGTTTGATTGCTTGCTTTAAAATGAGATGATGTTGCTTTTAAAATTTGAGATGGATTTCTTTGATCTGCTTAGATGTTCCAGGTAGATGATTGCTTGATTATGCCTCTGTTTTTTATTTTTGTTTCAGCCATCTCTCTGGTTTGTAAAGAAGTGTGCAGGTTTTGTTCTTCCTCTTTTTTTTTAGGTTTAAATGTTCGATTTGTTTAAATTTGCCTCAGATCTGATGGCTTGTTTCTTTGCTTTGAAAGTGGGAAGATAGAAAAAGGAATGAAGAGGAGAGTATATGTTTATATAAGTTTGAATTAGGTTTATTAAAAATAAAAGAAAATTAAAATAAGAATTTGACACTTGTCTCTTACCTTATCTATTTGATTAACACATATTATTAAGAGAGTTTAATAAGTCAACACTTGTAACTTACATGCGTAAATAAATTTTTAAAATGTTTTATAAAGCTTTTATAATTAACTTTCTAATTTATAAATACATATTTTAATTTATATAAATAAATTTCTTTAAAAAAAATATAAAACAATTTATGTTACAAATAAAATAAAATAAAACACATTTGAAAACCAAATATAATTTAAGATATATATATATCTATCTTGTGAATTTCAAATTTAAATATCCAAATTCAAATTCAATTTCAAATCCAATTTGAAAATCAATTTGATATATACATGCATACATTTAAACAAACACAAATTCAATTTGTATATAATAATTCTATTTAAAATCCATATATATATACTTATAAAGGAGATTACCACATTTATTTGTTCAATCTATAAATCAATATTTTCAATAGTTAAATCAGATAATTATCCAATTATCCGACACCCAAAAATCCGGGTTATCACATTCTTCCCCCCTTTGAATCTTTTCGTCCTCGAAAAGGAATGGAGACGGAATTTATTAAAATACTTAAGACCAATTAAATCACTTTTTGATCATTTTTAAAATCCAGATAATATTTCCAAAATAGTTTTATAAAAATATCATTTTATAACTTGATGTTTCAATAAGTCTGTCCTCGTTCTCACAGAAATTTTGTCATACGTTGATCAGGCGTAAGACTAAAATTCTATAAGTACGTAGCAGACCTATTTTCAACACCTAGTGAAAATACTTGAAAAATAATTTTATTGAGAATATAGAAAACATTTTTGAAAATAGAGGAAATAACTTTGGTGAGAATGCTCTGGAAATCATCACCCCCATCCATGGTCGCAGTTAACCCGATGCTTACGTTGCCGTCCTGGCAAATTCCATAGATAATTGTAGGCATTCGCGCCCCTCGATTACACCGTGGAACCCGCTACAGATCACAGCTACAACTGGGATTACGTTGCTATCACAACAAAAACCCATATAACTGTAGGCCTTAGCGCCCTCGAATTCCGCTGCCAAAAGAATGAAACTTCTCCACTCCACTCGACCATAGATCGCACTCTATCGATGTTACGTTGCCTTCCCGGCAACATCAAGCGTAGACCTTTGACACTCACCTCCACACGATTTCCGCTATGGTCCACAGTAGATCACAGCAACATCGAGTTACACTGCCGTCACAGCATAACCCAAATGCCCTCGTAGGCATCAGCGCCCTCGACTTTTGCTACCCAATAATCCTCAGGAACTAGTTTGTCCGGACTCCTCACGGGATCAACTTTAGAACCTCCTCCTTAGAGGCTCAAGGCAGTACCAACCTACGGTACTCCTGAGAAGTTCATTTCAAGGGAGCGCCTTTTTCTCCAGAGCCATTTTCAAAACACTTTATACTATACACATATAGTATCTTCCAAATCATACACCTAATATGAATCTCATATAAATCTCCTTTCTCAAATTTGATTATCCCAAAATGGATAATTCTCAAGCTAGGCTTTCCAAATCCAATATTGATTTTACCTAAAAATCAAAAGCCTTTCCAAATCCAAAGGTTCCAAACCTTTTCCCAAAATCATTCTCATAAGATCCTTTATATATATATATAGATATATATAACCTTGAAAAATCTTTGGATCATTTCAACTTGTATAAAACCCCTTTTATAGTTTAAATATTTTCAAAACCCTTTTCTTCTGGCTATAGATTCAACAAGGGGGATTTATCTTATATAACAAAGATATATAACTTTGTTTATTTCAAATCAAACATTCAAATTTGATTACTCTTTACTTTTCTTCATAATCATAGAAATATCCAATTTCCATTTTACTTTATCATATATTTCACAAAATTTACTTTTCATTTCAAAAATCATTTTACAGTTCTTGTCCTTATATTTTCAATATCAATTTCATTCAAGCCTGTACGGTGTACACATAACATCCGTACGCTATATCAATCTGATCGCTCACCCGATCACACAATTTCTCTTCTGAACTGGTATCGTCCATCCGACTTCCTAGTGCGGACTCAGATCTGATTTATTGATCAGAAACTGTTATTCTCCTTGCATAGTCACAATTATGATATAGAATATCTAGAACCAATCAACAATCCATATCCAGGTTCGCCGTCGAAAATCGAGTGAAAAATCCCAACTCGGATCGATAAACTATCATGAAATTATGTGGTCGAATCTGGATCAAATCACTACGCAAATAGAATAATATACGTACATCCTACGTATTTAACTTCATTGATTATTAGTCAAATCAATTCTCTTTCTATTCACCTTCACTTTGATTTTCATCCACTTACTCACAATTGCTTAAATCCTCACTTGGATTATCACCTCAATTCTTATCTAAAATGGATATTTAATCATAGACAGTTTGCACTCTGATTGGCTTTATTTTCGAAAATAGATTGTAGAATTTAAAAATAGATATTGAAAATAATTATTAGTTTGTAAAATAACTGTAAAATAGTTAAGTAATTGTAAAATAGTTGGAAAATAGTCAAATAGTTATATAAATTTTAAATAATTGCAAAATAGTTGTAAAATAGTAATTAGTTATAAAGTAGTTGAAAAACGGTAATTAGTTTATAAAACAGTTGAAAAATTGTTAAGTGGTTTCAAAAATAATTGTTAAACAAGTATAAGATAGTTTTAGGTTTAAAAAGAAAAGTTGTATAATAAATAGTTTGGAAAAATAGATTTATATTAAACAATTTATTTTGAATATAGTCCAGAGTCAAACTGTTCAATTCCCAACCTTCATTTTCAATCAATTCAATTTAAATTTCCACTTCCATTTAAATCGACTCAATTCCAATTTAGATAACTTCAATTTCCATTGAAATTAATTTAACCCCGATTCAAGTTGAATTAACCTCAATTTCTTTCCAAATTCAAATCAAATTCCATTTGATTTTAAACCTATTCAACTTTATTTACTATTCCAAATTATTCAAATCAATTTGGACTAATTTCAAATTGAATCCACTTCAATTTCAAATCATTTCAAATTAATCCAATTCAAATTTTCCATTTGAATTTTTAAACTTATCCATATTCAATCACAATTCCAATTAATTCAAATAAAATTCCAATTTGAACTAATTTAATTTTAAATCTCAAATTTAAACCATTCTGAATTATATAAATTCGAGTTAAATTTTTAAATGTTGATCTAATCCTTTAAATCAAACCAACTTATATCATTAAACCATTTAATTCTGAATCCAATTTCCATTTTAACCTATTTCGAAGTTCAAATAATAATTCAAATCCTTTTTAAACAACTAAAATTTTAAAATTCAGTTTATCACTAAATTTCAATTTTGAAACCAAACGTTTGAAATTTCAGTTTGAATTAATTTGAGATTCCATTTCAAATAAAAGAAGGTGATTTTATTAGATCATACTGCCACAAAATATTTCATACATTGATAGACTGCACACTAGCAGTTCAACATTACATCCATTCATCACAATAAAAGCCTTACAAAGTCATAATTAAGATGTTTACACCATCACCTAGGTTTTAGAGTCCTAGCATTTTGTATCAGAATCCTTCTTATGGACTTCCTTCTAATGGGCAAAGCCCAAACATGCACTTTTCAACAGGATGTCCCCACTTATAGCATTTTCTACAAAAGTTTCTACCCTCTCATCAACCTGGATGACCTCCATGCTTCCTATTGGATGTTCCACAACCTTAATATTCTTCTTCTGTCTCAGGGGACAATTTCTTGCGATATGTCCCAACCCTTTACAATGATAGCAAATGGTTGACTCGTTGACCGGTTCCATTGGTTTACGCTTCACCTTCCTCACTTCAGGACAATGGTTAAGGAAATGTCCTTTCTTATGACACTTAAAGCATAATGTCTCGGAGTGAAATAGTTGGAATGTACCCTTTAATTCCTTCCTTATTTTACCACACTTAGCTGGGTAATGACCCTTATTGAAACATCTATAGCATGTGACATTATCATAAGGTTTTGGTCCATTTCTTTCCTTAATCTGATTTTCATACTCTTGAATTGTTATTTCCCGTTCCTTACATGCAGCTGCTCTTCGTTCTCTGCGCCTTACCTTCCATTCTTCACTCTTAGCCATTTCTCTCAAAGACCGAATTCTAGAGGGACTTCCTAACCTATAAGTTAGACTTAATTAGAAGAATGCAACTCTTATATATCAATTTGCTTACCTAGATATAACTTAATTTTTAAACCACCTTTAGTTTTAAATTCACAACAACTTCCTTTAAGTTTTAAAACAACTCTTGTTTGAAACAGGACCCCTCATTCAAATACATTAAATAACATTATTTATTATTTCTTTATAACTTTAAAACAATTTTCAAATTCTGGACTTAGATTTAAAACTTCACAATTTAGATCATCTTCAATTCCAAATTAGAAGTTATACTTACCCAAATGTTTTACGTCCTTACAACATTTCATTATTAAATACAACAACCACTCATGATAATAATCAAGTTTATCATATCTGGAAACCAATTCATTATTATCTAATTCTAAAACTCCTTTCCATATTCAAGATTAAATTTCTGTTTGAATCCATTTCAAACTTATCTTTATTTAATTTCAATTTGGTAGTATTTCTATTACCACTCAATTTAATTCCAATAATTTGACAACCAATTAAATTAATATTTATTAGAAGGAAATATTGCTCTATATATCAGAATATATTCTAATATAAAATCATTTAAAACCTTTATATAAGAAAATAATAAGTACGCTCTCATATATTTATACACTTAACTCATCCTAGGGCAACAATGACCATATCCTTAGTGAGTAATCCCACTAGAGCCAAAGTTCTCGCTTATCCTCGCTCTGATACCAAATGTAACGACCCAAAAATTTCGATCTCGAAATTTCTAGATAGATAGGAAAAGAAGAAAAGAGAAAGAAGAAGAAACACAAACAAGTCACAGAAACCTCACATTCGCAGCGGATCAAAATATAATATCACATAAATAATAGTTATACAAAGGAAAACTATACTTGCAAATTACATTTTAATACATCTGAGTTACAACATATATACAAACACTGGACAGATACAATCAATCTGTCTCAGATATACAACAATATATCACAGCGGAAACACTCCATACGTTCCTGCCATCCAGCTCTCCTCCTAAGCTTCAGATCGTCCATACCTGAAAATCTGTAATACTCGGTCTGACCTGAGCATTACATCAAAGTAACACCCTGGTCAGGCTGGAAACCAGCGTGAGTAAACCCATCTAACATTGTAACAACCCGCATATTTAACGATTATATATTTAAATGTTTTGTTTAAATATAGCGTCGTTAGTCGGATTTAGGTCTGAAATGCTACTTTGCGCAAATGGCCGAATTGGAACTCGAAACCACCTCCATTGGTTCCAAAATGGCGTTTGCGATCTTTTTAAGTGTAAGCTTCGATATGTTTGGAGTTTGTGAATTTTTGCAACTTTTCTATGGGTTTGGGTTCAGCCCATTTGTTAGTTTAAACCCCTAACTCAGCCCTCTCTTCATCCGTTCACCCTCATTTCACTTCTTAGCTTAAGAAAACTGAAAATGGTGAAAGGGAAAGAGAAATAGAAATTGCAAGCCCTAGTTTAACTTGTAAACTTGATTCTTGCTCCAAAATCAAAGTGAAGCCATTGGTAAGTCTCCTTCTTATCTCCTCTATCTCTTTCTCTCTTCAATCTCAGAAATCCCTAAACCTAACTTAGAAAAATACTTGTTTTGATCTTAGATTAAAGCTAGTAGAGTAGAAATGGAGATTTGTTGGTCTTCTCCTTGCAAATTGAACTCCTTCTTCTTTGTTTTGTGACATAAGGTGAGTTTTGAACTCACATCTACTTCTTTTGATATCATTGATGTTAGGCATGAATTCCTAACAATTGTTCATATGTTCTTTTGCTTTTGATTTGGGTTGATTCGGTGAAATTACCAAATTATGATTTTGAAGCCAAATCTTTGAAAATCCTTATATGGATGATGTTTATGTTGTTCGGAGTGTTTACGTGTGTTGTTAAGCTTGGGTAGTCATTTGACATAAGCCCATAATCAACACGCATCCGATTGCTTTCGATTTGTTTGTCCATAAGGGCCCAGGTTCAGGAAATGCCTGAACATTGAGTTTCAGACATCTGAATCTCTTCTTTCAGACGTCTGAATATTGTTCTGGGGAACATTTTCATCTCCAGATTCAGACATCTGAATTTATATTCCAGACGTCTGAATTGGCTAATTTTCAACCAGAAAAGGAAATAGGCCAAAATATGCCTATTTCAGACGTTTGAAAATTTGGGTTCAGACGTCTGATTTCTCTTTTGAAAAAGAAATTGAATTCCAGATTCAGACGTCTGAATCCCTTCTTTCAGACGTCTGAATATGATGTTTTTGCCAAACTTGCCTTGTTCGTTTAGTTTTCCAAATTTAATCGATGTATATTGATTCCAATTAGTTGCTTATGCATATTTGACCTTGATGATTCCTTTTTGAATTTATTCACGGGTTTTATGAATGATTTCTTCAAATCGTATTAAAAGTTCGCTTCTCCGATTTATAAATTCTATTTAAAAACACATGCACAATTTTGCACTTCGAGCGAAGTGGAAGGGTGATTAAATGGTTGGGCAAAATACGGACCATGAATCTATGCGTTTATCCTTCCGATTAATTCCCGACCTATTCAATTGATCGTTTTAACTTCGGGTTGGTTTACCGATGATATGAGGTGAACTTTGTACTGCTTTGAGTGTGAAATTAACTAGCGGATAGTAAACCGTTTAGTGCGAACGAGTGGTTATGGGACTCACGTTACCACTTTTCGGATTCCTTTTTGAGAGTTATGACACATTCCGCTAGTTAGTGGTGTCCAGTACTGGGCCTCCGGACCTTCACCACTATGGTTTGTTGCCTTCGAGTATGTGCCTTCGGGTTTTTGCCTTCGGGTTTGTTGCCCTTTAGTATCGCTTCCGATGTTGGTCGTTATGAGCCGCATGGGTGATATTGGGTTGCCCTTTAGTATCGCTTCCGATGTTGGTCGTTATGAGCCGCATGGGTGATCTTGGGTTTGGAGTCTTTGGGCTCATGGATCCTTGTTTATACAGTACTGAGCTCGAGCAAATTTTATGATGTTTCATTCATATGTATATTCCCTTGGTATCGCCCTTCGGTGTTGGTCTTTTTGAGCCGCATGAGATGTAGCGTTTACCTTGTGGAACTTGTATTCCTTTTTGGTACTTGTTATTGCCTTTTGGCTTGCTTTGGGATATTCTTATCCTTTGTTTCTATATGTTGCCGATGATATGAGGCTTGTTATCATATGATTCATCTTTTGTTAGATGATTGTGTTATCTCCTTTAGAGATATTTGTTATGCCTTGTAACCTTGCAGGTTAATTGTTGTTCAGTTTATCTAACTGATTTGTTTAGCTAGACTGACCCGTGTATTTTATACTCGGGTCAGACCGAGATGTTTCAGGTTAGGTGCTTTTGTACTTAGCCTATTTTGCTTCCGCATGGACTATTCAGCTTGTTCCTTTTTGTTAAAGCTTTTTGTGTAGTCCTTTTTATTGTAACTCTGTTATATGTATTCTTTTGGGATTCGTCTGTATATTGTGGTTTGCTATACCACTTGATATGTATTATTTTGTTTACTCTGTTATGTATCAATATATGTGTATATGATGATTTACTGTTCTGTGATGTATATTACATTTGAGTTGTTATATTCTGTTTTGATAGATCCAACCACCTATGGTTTTGTTTTAAGTATTCATTGGGTATGTCGATGTATTCAATAGATAGTTAGAGCAAGGCTATAGATGGTCGCTCCCAACCAGCCTTATTCTTCGTGTTAGTTGATGGCATTACTATGTAGTGTTCTTGGCTAGCGTGGGTATAGAGGTCGGGCGTCACAGCGTGTTATCAGAGCTGAGTTCAGGACAAAATATGATAAACACCGAAATGCACATATTACGGTACATCAAAGTGTATAAGTGATACAAATCTTTATATCATCATGTCTTTCTATTCCTTCTTTTATCAAAGGTTAGATAGAATTTGGGGAATACGTCTAGGAGTGCATTTTATTCCGTAGTATTCCGTATTGATTATCTACCTTGTGTATAATCTTGTTCTTATCTTACTTTCAGCATATGGCTGGAAGAGGCAGGGGACGACGTTCGGATGCTGGGCAATCTAGTGGTTCACATCCGGATGGCGTTTATATGTCTGCTGATCAGTTTTTGGAATTGTTTAGGAGCACTCAGCCTCCAGTTCATCCTCGAGTGTCTCCACCTCGCAAGTCTGCCTTTGCACGCCAGTGCAGTGATTTTGCTCATCTTGGAGGAAAGCCGTTTAAGGGCTCCGAGTCAGTTCTTGAAGTCCAAGCTTGGTTTCGCACGTGCGAGCGTATCTTCTCTTGCATGGATCTTTCTGACCATGATAGAGTTCTTGTAACTTCTAGCTTATTACAAGAGCGTGCCCTTGATTGGTATGAGCTTCTTGTAGCCGAGATTGATGAGACTACTCTTTCTTGGACTCAGTTTCGGGAGCGATTTGAACTCAAGTTCGTTCCTGAATCTGAAAAAAAAATATTGACCCGTCGCTTCCTTGAGTCGAAGCAAGGGAAATCTTCTGTTTCTGAGTATGTTGCATCATTCGAGTCTTTATCTAAGTATGGTCTTGAATTCATTAGCACTTCTTACAAGAAGAATTTGAAGTTTGTTTCTGGTCTTAAGAAATATCTTAAGAAGTCTTTGTTGCTCCAGCTTAAGCTTTCTTTTGAGGAGTTGGTTGATTCGGCACTTCATCTCGAGACCGTCGAGAAGGAGTGTGATAGTGATGTTGATGTTGAGGTTTCCAAGAACCCCAACAAGAAGCCGATTCCATTTCAGAAGAAGCCTTTTCCTTCTAAGAAGAGGAAGATTGGTGGTCCTAGCTCTCATCCTCAGCCTTCTGGAACACCTTTCGTTCGAAAGTGTTTCAATTGTGGTTCTCCTGATCATTTTATTCGAGCTTGTCCTAAGCCTCTCTTCTGCCGCTATTGCAAGAAGGAAGGTCATCATTTTTCAGCTTGCCCTACTGTTCCGGCTAGTGCCAAGTCTAGTAGGCTTTATGCTGCTAAGGCTTCTGAAGGTCCTTCTCAGTCTAAAGGTATATCTCCATCTATTTTGGAAGGATCTATTTTATTTCATGATCATAGTATACGAGTTCTTTTCGATACGGGTGCTTCACATTCTCTCGTATCGAAGAAGCTCGTTGATGATTTATCCTTGGATGTTTCTTGTTTGGTTACTTCTTTAAGGATTGTGAATCCTATTGGGGGATCCGTGACCCTTAGTTTGCTTTGTGATGCTGTCGAGATTGTTTTATGTGGCTTTTCTTTTCGTGCGAATCTGCACGTTATTTCTTGTCTGGGATTTGATATGATTTTGGGTATGGACTGGCTAGTGAGATATGATGCCAGAATTATTTGTTCAGAGAGAATTATATATCTTCGACATCCGAATTCGTCTACTCAGTTATCTCTTATTCTTCGGGATGTGGATAATTCCGAAATGGCTTTATATTCTCTTGATTCACGAGATGGTGATGATATATCTCGTATTCCTATTGCTTGTGACTTTTTTGATGTTTTTGAGCCTGTCTCGGGTTTGCCACCTAAGCGGGCAATTGAGTTCCGCATTGATCTCATTTCAGGTGCGCAGCCAGTTAGTCGTCCTCCCACGAGGATGTCTACAAAGGAAAATGAGGAACTCAAGAAGCAGCTTTTAGAGCTTGAGTCCAAGCAGTTGATTCAGTCCAGTTTTTCTCCATGGGGATCCGCGGTCGTCTTCGTGAAGAAGTCTGATGGAACTCTTAGGCTTTGCATTGACTATCGCAAACTTAACGAGTTGACCATTAGCAATAGGTATCCATTGCCTAGGATCGATGATATGTTCGATCTATTGAGTGGTGCTAAGGTCTTTTCTCAGCTTGACCTTGCCACAGGTTTTCATCAGTTATGAGTCGCGGAGGATAGCATTCCTCTTACCGCTTTCCGCACTCGTTATGGTTCTTTTGAGTGGCTCGTTATGCCGTTCGGTTTGATGAACGCTCCTGCTTTCTTTGTTGATCTCATGAATCGAGTATTCCAGGAATATCTCGATAAGTTCGTCCTTGTCTTCATTGATGATATCCTTATTTGTTCTAGGTCTGAAGCCGAGCATGCTAATCACTTGAGAATTGTCTTGAGTACTCTTTGTCATCATCGGCTTAGAGCCAAATTCTTCAAGTGCCACTTTTGGGAGAATAAGGTTAAGTTCTTAGGCCATGTTGTATCTTCCGATGGCATTTCTGTCGATCCCTCAAAGATCGAAGCCATCCAGGATTGGAAGAGGCCTGAGAATGTGCATGAGATTCGTAGTTTCCTTGGATTGGCGGGTTATTACCGTCGGTTCATTAAAGATTTTTCCAGGGTTGTGCTTCCTCTCACTTGCCTTACTCGGAAAGGCATTCGTTTTGATTGGTCCGACAAGTGTGAAGCTTCCTTTCTGACATTGAAGGAACTTCTCACTAATGCTTCTATTCTTGTGGTTCCCGAGGGGAATCATGATTTTGTTGTCTACACCGATGCGTGTGGTAGTGGTCTCGGTGTTGTTCTTATGCAGAAGGATCGGGTAGTTGCTTATGCTTCTAGGCAACTGCGTCCGAATGAAGTTCGCTATGCCACTCATGATCTTGAGTTAGCCGCCATTGTCTTTGCCTTGAAGATTTGGCGACACTATTTATTGGGCGAGCGCTTCATTCTCTATACCGATCATAAATCCTTGAAGTATTTGTTCACTCGGAAGGAACTCAATATGAGACAACAGCGTTGGCTTGAGCTTCTTGCTTCCTTTGACTTTGATATCCAGTATACCCCTGGTAAGGGTAATCGTGTTGCAGATGCGCTTAGTCGCAAACATTCAGCTGTTATTTCTATGATGCTTGTCGAATGGAATATTCTTGAGACTCTATCTTGTTGTGAAATTCGTGATCGATGTTCATCTTTTGATTCTCCTATTCTGTTGTTTAGTTTGGGAGCTCGACCTATTTTTTTGGATCGTATTACCGATGCTCAGCGGCGTGATCCTGATTTGTTGCATCTTATTCAGCTTTGTGAGTCTGGATCCTGTGATGAGGCATTGCGGGGTTTCAGCATTGATTCTCATGGGTGTCTTCGTAAGAAGAACCGTCTTTTTGTGCCTTCTAATTTTGCACTTAGGCATGACATTCTTGATGACTGTCACCGTTCTAAGTATACCATTCATCCTGGTAGTAGTAAGATGTATGCCGATATGCATCGCCTTTATTATTGGGAAGGCATGAAGCGCGATGTGGCAAGTTATGTGAGTAATTGCATAACTTGTCAGCGTTTTAAGGCCGAACATCAGCGTCCTTCGGGTCTTCTTCAGCCTCTAGAGATTCCATTGTGGAAATGGGATCAGATTTCTATGGATTTCGTTGATGGCCTACCTCGTTCGAGATCAGGTCATTCTAGCATTTGAGTTATTGTTGATCGCCTCTCTAAGTCTGCTCATTTTTTCCCTATTAAGTCTAATAAAACTGCTTCGCATTTGGCTAAGTTGTATGTCAAGGAAATCGTGAGACTTCACGGGGTTCCTAGTTCTATTGTGAGTGATCGTGATCCTTTATTCACGAGTCATTTTCGGCAGAGTCTTCAGCAAGCTTTGGGAACAAAGCTTAATTTCAGTACAGCTTATCATCCGCAGTCTGACGGACAGACTGAACGGGTGAATCGCATCTTGGAAGATCTTCTCCGTATTTGTATTTTTGATTTTGGTGGTAGCTGGGAGGATCATCAACCTCTTGTAGAGTTATCCTACAACAATAATTTTCAGTCTAGTATCGGTATGGCTCCTTTCGAAGCCCTATACGGAAGGCCATGTCGATCTCCTTCATGTTGGTTGGAATCTGGAGAGAAGCTTATTCTTGGTCCAGATTTTGTTCGTGATTCTTCCGAGAAGATTGATCTTATCCAGTTGAGAATGAAAGAGGTTCAGAGTCGCCAGAAATCCTATGCGGATAGCCGTAGGAAACCTCTCGAGTTCTCGATTGGCGATATTGTTTTTATTCGTGTTTCTCCTTTGAAAGGGGTTATCCGTTTCAGTACGATTGGGAAATTGGCTCCTCGCTTTATAGGACCATTTTCTATTACTGAACGTATTGGCCCTGTGGCTTATAGAGTTTCACTTCCTGCTCATCTATCTGGCATTCGTGACGTGTTTCACGTCTCGCAGCTTCGGAAGTGTCTTCGCGAGTCGAATTCTGTCATTACTTCTCCTGATTTGCTAGAGCTTGAGATCTCACCGGACTTATCTATTGTACAACAGCCTATTCGCGTACTTGACACAGAGGTGCGACACCTTCGGAAAAAGGACGTGTCGCTCGTTAAAGTTCAATGGTCCGCTAATCCCAATGACTGTACTTGGGAAACTAGAGAGTTTATCGAGCGATCCTATCCGGGTTTTCTATCTTTGCTTGGGAACGGTGTGTATATCTTTTTGTCTCAAGCTTATTTTCTTTTCTTTTGAATGTTGTATGTATGTAGTTGTTACAAATATCGTCTCTAGGAATTGCGGGGACGCAATTTTGTAAGGAGGGGAGATCTGTAACAACCCGCATATTTAACGATTATATATTTAAATGTTTTGTTTAAATATAGCGTCGTTAGTCGGATTTAGGTCCGAAATGCTACTTTGTGCAAATGGCCAAATTGGAACTCGAAACCACCTCCATTGGTTCCAAAATGGCATTTGCGATCTTTTTAAGTGTAAGCTTCGATATGTTTGGAGTTTGTGAATTTTTGCAACTTTTCTATTTGGGTTTTGGGTTTGGGTTCAGCCCATTTGTTAGTTTAAACCCCTAACTCAGCCCTCTCTTCATCCATTCACCCTCATTTCATTTCTTAGCTTAAGAAAACTGAAAATGGTGAAAGGGAAAGAGAAATAGAAATTGCAAGCCCTAGTTTAACTTGTAAACTTGATTCTTGCTCCAAAATCAAAGTGAAGCCATTGGTAAGTCTCCTTCTTATCTCCTCTATTTCTTTCTCTCTTCAATCTTAGAAACTCCTAAACCTAACTTAGAAAAATACTTGTTTTGATCTTAGATTAAAGCTAGTAGAGTAGAAGTGGAGATTTGTTGGTCTTCTCCTTGCAAATTGAACTCCTTCTTCTTTGTTTTGTGACATAAGGTGAGTTTTGAACTCACATCTACTTCTTTTGATATCATTGATGTTAGGCATGAATTCCTAACAATTGTTCATATGTTCTTTTTCTTTTGATTTGGGTTGATTCGGTGAAATTACCAAATTATGATTTTGAAGCCAAATCTTTGAAAATCCTTATATGGATGATGTTTATGTTGTTCGGAGTGTTTGGGTGTGTTGTTAAGCTTGGGTAGTCGTTTGACGTAAGCCCATAATCAACACGCATCTGATTGCTTTCGATTTGTTTGGCCATAAGGGCCCAGGTTCAGGAAATGCCTGAACATTGAGTTTCAGACGTCTGAATCTCTTCTTTCAAACGTCTGAATATTGTTCTGGGGAACATTTTCATCTCCAGATTCAGACGTCTGAATTTATATTCCAGACCTCTGAATTGGCTAATTTTCAACCACAAAGGAAATAGGCCAAAATATGCCTATTTCAAATGTCTGAAAATTTGGGTTCAGACGTCTGAATCCCTTCTTTCAGACGTCTGAATATGCTGTTTTTGCCAAACTTGCCTTGTTCGTTTAGTTTTCCAAATTTAACCGATGTATATTGATTCCAATTAGTTTCTTATGCATATTTGACCTTGATGATTCCTTTTTGAATTTATTCACGGGTTTTATGAATGATTTCTTCAAATTGTATTAAAAGTTCGCTTCTCCGATTTATAAATTTTATTTAAAAACACACGCACAATTTCGCACTTCGAGCGAAGTGGAAGGGTGATTAAATGGTTGCGCAAAACACGGACCATGAATCTGTGCGTTTATCCTTACGATTAATTCCCGACCTATTCAATTGATCATTTTAACCTTCGGGTTGGTTTACCGATGATATGAGGTGAACTTTGTACTGCTTTGAGTGTGAAATTAACTAGCAGATAGTAAACCGTTTAGTGCGAACGAGTGGTTATGGGACTCATGTTACCACTTTTCAGATTCCTTTTTGAGAGTTATGACACATTCCGCCAGTTAGTGGTGTCCAGTACTGGGCCTCCGGACCTTCACCGCTACGGTTTGTTGCCTTCGGGTATGTGCCTTCGTGTTTGTGCCTTTGGGTTTGTTGCCCTTTAGTATCGCTTCTGATGTTGGTCGTTATGAGCCGCATGGGTGATATTGGGTTGCCCTTTAGTATCGCTTCCGATGTTGGTCGTTATGAGCCGCATGGGTGATATTGGGTTTGGAGACTTCAGGCTCATGGATCCTTGTTTATACAGTACTGAGCTCGAGCAAATTTTATGATGTTTCATTCATATGTATATTCCCTTGGTATCGCCCTTCGGTGTTGGTCTTTTTGAGCCGCATGAGATGTAGCGTTTACCTTATGGAACTTGTATACCTTATTGGTATTTGTTATTACCTTTTGGCTTGCTTTGGCATATTCTTATCCTTTATTTCTATATGTTGCCGATGATATGAGGCTTGTTATCATATGATTCATCTTTTGTTAGATGATTGTGTTATCTCCTTTAGAGATATTTGTTATGCTTTGTAACCTTGCAGGTTAATTGTTGTTCAGTTTATCTAACTGATTTGTTTAGCTAGACTGACCCGTGTATTTTGTACTCGGGTCAGACCGAGATGTTTCAGGTTAGGTGCTTTTGGACTTAGCCTATCCCCTACGCGAGCGCGCGCGAGAGCTTCAGAAGCTCGATCTCTACGGGCAAGTCGTGGAGATGAACACATTCCCAGATCTGGTTTATTCGAATTTGAGGAGGATATGGTGTCGGCCATTTATTTATTTTCTTTTTTCTTCTGAACTTGGATTTTTTTGATAGATGAGGTTTGGTTCGATCCTTAAAGAAAACGGTTATGTGATTTGTACAAGGAAAAAGGATAGGATTAGGTTGCTAGGTCGGCTGCTTCAGAGTAGGATGGCTGCGATGTTATTAAAAGTGGGAACACAGATATGAAAGGAAGTCATCATGCTGTTTTGGCTGCAACGGTGTTTTGAAATGCAAAAGGCTGATGAGAAGGGAAAAGTTTTGATGAGAATAAACTTTCAGCTGATGTTGGCTAGTATATATATACATATACACACGCACTACTAAATTCAAATTGTCTCGATTTACGTAGCTTAAAATTGCGAACCCTTATCGAGGTGTGCCGCTAGGCGTTTATAATGTTATACGCCTATTCCAAACGCGATGGAAAAAGTTTCGAGTCCTAATTCGATCGTATCGAGAAAACAGTTTTTTGAATCGAATTAAAGTACTAAATTTTCGATATTAATTCTAGAGCGTTTATATATATCGTACGCTCACATAACAACTCCGATCAATATGAAATTTGAAATCCCATAATATAACACTATTACGGACACAGTGGAACTGGTTTCGTCATATTCCGAGATTGTGCCTCGGAAGGCTATTTTTAAATTCAATTTAAACGATAAAATTTCAAAACTGAACAAAGCATTTCCAAATTCAATTTTAACACTTCTACTATCTTTAGTATTATCAATATAAATTTTACAAGTCTTCAAATTATTTTTAATAGGCTTAAAACCTAAGATTCAACATTTTACCCAACTTCAACTTATTTAATTTAAAAATCGAATTTCCCAATAATTAGTGATATTTGAATTCAAGTTAAAAATTAACTTTTAAATATTTCAAATTAATTAAATATTCTAATTTAAATTGCTTAAAAATTTTGGGTCGTCACATTCCTCCCCCCTTAAAAGAATTTCGTCCCCAAAATTACTATTTAGGATGAATGGTCCAATACCCGTTTACCCTTTTTCCAAAACCAGCAATTCAACATCCTACCAACTATCTTTTATACCATTCTTACTAACTTCCCTATAATTTGCAAACAATATTATTTACTCAATCATTCAATTTCCAATTTAAAACCAAATTTGGAATTATCAAAAAAAATTGAGAAAATTTTTCTAACTCCCTAAAATTTCGCCAGCGTCTCCTTTGCGTGGCTAACTCGGTACAACTACCAAATGCCTCTACGGACCCCCAAATTTCAAAAGAAAGCAAAAGCCAAGTGGCTAGATCAAAAACCCAATCCAATTTCATACATAAATTTAAACACATACCTTTATGTCGTGCAATTCAAGTTTATCTTCTAAAATCAAAACGAACTTCCCTTTTTCTTTATAATACCTATATATCCTACATAGGGATAATATCCAATCACAACATTCAAAAACATTTTATCGACTTCCTTACAAAATGCCAATATTTATTCATTCGAGTACTAACTTAGAATATATTTGTAATATCAATTTCCAATTAAGAATTCACCATTCCTTTCTTAAGTTTAGTATAAGCATTTAATATGCTTTTTATTTATTTTCACAATTAAGTTTATATCTACTTCTATTCAAATTGGTTCTCCCATTACCATATGATTTCAATTTATTTTCAATTCTGAATATTTAACTTTATCTTCCATTTATACTGATTCATGTCATTATTTTAAATTAGTTGCATTCCCTAATTTATTTCAATTTCCAATTTGAAATCGTTTGTCGTTAATAAAATTTTCCTAAAATTTCAAAAAAACTCTAACTCCCAAAATTTTCGAAATTTTTTGGCAGAGTCTCCTTTGTACGGAGGAGCTTTTGCAATTTGAAAAAACATATAAATATATTTACATCGACCCACATGGTCGGAAAAACCAAAAACAATTCATATTTCCTATTTTTATTGCGTAGGCATACCTTTATTTAGCATTTTTAAGCAAGCGGCTTATTATTTAGCATTTCGCGCGATCAAATCCAACCAAACGGCTTCCCGGTACTTGTACTTACTTAATTTAAATATGTAAGTGCCAAAATCATGAAATTTAACAACATTTAACATATTTAACTAGCCAACATACAAGTTTCTATAAGCAAATGCAGGTTAAACAATATTTATAAGCCACTTATAGGGTTCCGACATTAATTTTAATTGTCTACAACCCATTTGTATACAACTTTATTCAATTTAAATGGTTTATAACTCAATTTCTTACATTCACTTCATTTTTAAGCAAAACAAACCTATATTCATTCCAATTGATTTCAAAATCATCCTATTTCACTTCTAATAACTCACAGAATTTTATCTAATCTCGTTTACATCAAACAATCCATTTTCTAATGCAATTCGACAATATTAATGGGAATAAATAATTACTTAAGCTTTTTAACCATATAAATAGATTCCAACTCAATTTGCACTTAATCCCATCCCATTTTAATTTATTCACAAACTTTCGTTGCATTTTCTTTCATATCCAAAAAAAGTTTCATTCCAAACCATTTTAATAAACTCGACAACCAATATATTAAATAACCATCTCACAATTTACTTAAGTTATTTATTTTCTTCAAACTATTCCACCAAATAACTTAAATTTATTTTATTCAACCAACTTCCATTTAAATCTTTGATTTGAATACCCTTTGATCAAATCCCAACTATTTTACTAATTTATTCGATGAGTTTATTCTTTTATCCATTTTTAAATTTTAATTCACATTAACAATTCATTATTGAATTTATTAATAATAAGGTCATTCAATTTATGCTTGAATTGGATTTGTTTACAAATCACACCAAATCTATTTTAATCCAATTCAATACTTATTTAGTTTACATTTATTCATTTGAGTAGAATTTTGTTCCATTCAATATTATCTATAACTCAACTGAATTCATTTCAATTCAATTTTATTTAGCTTAGCTCCAGTTAAATCTAGCTACACCCATTCTTTTTGAATTTTATTAAGCAAGGACTTAATTCCATTTATTATCATTCCAATATACAAATTTTCAACTCATGTGCCTACTCACCTGAATCAATTAGTACTTACAAATCTTAATTCCAATACTTTGTTTAATTTAGTCCAACCTGACTAATTTTCCCATTCCACATAATTTAACACAATTCAATTTTAAATTCCAGTATTCAGTTTTCATTTTACTTACTTACAAGGTTGAATAAAATGTCCTCCCACAAATTCACTTCCGGTAAATTTTTGCTTTTATTTACTACGTTCAGTTACATTCTATTTCCATTCAATTTTTTTGCACTTCTTTAAGTTTCCAACTTATCTATATTCCATTCACATTTCTTTTTAATTCAATACGTTGTATTGGTTTACTACCTTATTTTGTTTCCTACTTCCTTTAATTTAACTCTTTCAAGTTGAATTTTATTTCAACAAATTCCAAATTTACAAGTTATCAAACTTATTATATGCCATAAACATTCTTAGTTAAGATTCCAGAGTTTAAACAGTCTTTTAACATTTCAAAATTCCCTTTGAAATCACCTATATCCAAAATTCCTTGCATTTCTAAAGTCAAATTTATCTTTTGCAAACAATTTCAATTTAAAATAATTTGGTCGCAATTTCTCTCTTGGAAACTCGAAAATGAACATCGATGATGCTACAGTCATTACCGAAGTTATTTTCCAGCGAACGAAAGAGTTCAATGCTTTTATCTCTTTTAAAACCCTTCAAATATTTTTAAATTTCAAATCTCTCTAGATTTCAAATTCGATTCAAAAATATTTCTCAAATATATATTATTTTTCCCAACCTTTTGAGAATCATTTTCAAATTCAAAGGAATTTAAATTTCCAAATCCCAAATCCTTTAAATTTATATTCAAACATTACTTTGGAATTTTATCTTATTTTAATTATTAATCACACTATATTTCACATTTATAGTTTACATTTACAAATTTCATTTGTATATGAATCTGTTTCTAGTTTTTAATTATGTTTTCAATTCCTTATTCAATTATGAATCATATTTACAGATTCCATTTATCTACTAATTTATTCCTTAATCTATGGTTATTATTTTCAATTTCTTATTCAATTCTCATACAATAATGACAATAATTTAATATTATTATTCGTAACAACCAAGCATCCATATATAACTATAACAATTTACGAAAAATCATTTCTTTTATATACAAAAATAATCTGGGTAAAATTATTCATTTACCCTATTTAAAACAATATTGTGTCGGTTTATCTTGTTTAAGAGTTTAGAAATCCCTATCGATGACATGGCGTCCCACACATCGACCAGAATCCATAAACACTCACCCGATAAGTCAACACAATATAAAAACAATTTTATATTCACTAACAAATACGCGCTCATATCTATTAATACGCTCAAACTCGTTCTAGATACTACAGACTCTATTTAAATGAGCAATTCCCACCAGAACCAAGGTTATCACCAACCTAAGCTCTGATACCAACCGTGACGATCTAGGCTTTTCAACCATCAATAGCGGCTCACTCGACCGGTAGGCTTTTCAACCATCCCAGCCCTGCCGTGGCTCACAGTGATACCTCGGTTTTGCTTTTACGGCCAGCCTCTCGACTCGTAACCAACCCCAAAAGGCCTTATACTACCCCCGGGGACATGTAGGGGGTAAGAGTCTCCCATTCGCCACTTAATGCAAAGCGAGAACCCCCTATCATGCTGTAATATAGCAAGCCCGATCCCGTTTTAATTTATTCACAAACTTTCATTGCATTTTCCTTCATATCCAAAAAAAGTTTGATTCGAAACCATTTTAATAAACTCGACAACTAATATATTAAATAACCCTCTGACAATTTACTTAAGTTATTTATTTTCTTCAAACTATTCCATCCAATAACTTAAGTTTATTTTATTCAAACAACTTCCATTTAAATCTTTGATTTGAATACCCTTTGATCAAATCCCAACTATTTTACTAATTTATTCGATATGTTATTTCAATATGAAAATTGTTGGTTTTTTCCTTTTATGTTGATCATTTAAATTTGTTTGTCCTTAACGGCTATTAGAAGAAAAATCCATAAATACAGTGTTGTGGTAGCATACTAGTGGTCCAAAGGGGAAGCCAAAAATTATCACAAGTATAGAGTGAATGGATATATGTTCTCTTCTCAACAATAAGATGACACTTCTTCAACCCAAGATAGCGGTGTTTACATGGATGCAATCACCATATTTGTTGTAAGTGCAAAAGATATAAATCTTATGGACGATGTACTACTTGGTACAGTATTATTAAAGATATTAAAAGGTTGGTCATTCTTTCCTTATGCACCTTTCTTTTCCTTCAGGGTCTTCTGACTATGCAAGGTTGCTCAAGAATTAGTTTGCTTAGTTCCCCTTAGTATTATTAAATAAGTATGTTGTATGGGGGCCTTGAGTTTATTCTTTTATCCATTTTTAAATTTTAATTCATATTAACAATTCATTATTGAATTTATTAATATAAGGTCATTCAATTTATGCTTGAATTGGATTTGTTTACAACTCACACCAAATCTATTTTAATCCAATTCAATATTTATTTAGTTTGCATTTATTCGTTTGAGTAGAATTTTATTCCATTCAATATTATCTATAACTCAACTGAATTCGTTTCAATTCAATTTTATTTAGCTTAACTCCAGTTAAATCTAGCTACACACCATTCTTTTTGAATTTTGTTAAGCAAGAACTTGATTCCATTTATTATCATTCCAATATACAAATTTTCAACTCATGTGCCTACTCACCTGAATCAATTAGTACTTACAAATCTTAATTCCAATACTTTGTTTAATTTAGTCCAACCTGACTAATTTTCCCATTCCACATAATTTAACACAATTCAATTTTAAATTCTAGTATTCAGTTTTCATTTTACTTACTTACAAAGTTGAACAAATTTGTCCTCCCACAAATTCACTTCCAGTAAGTTTTTACTTTTATTTACTACGTTCAATTACATTCTATTTCCATTCAATTTTTTTACACTTCTTTATGTTTCCAACTTATCTATATTCCATTCCCATTTATTTTTAATTCAGTACATTGTATTGGTTTAATATCTTATTTTGTTTCCTACTTCCTTTAATTTAACTCTTTCAAGTTGAATTTTATTTCAACAAATTCCAAATTTACAAGTTATCAAACTTATTATATGCCATAAACATTCTTAGTTAAGATTCCAGAGTTTAAACAGTCTTTTAGCATTTCAAAATTCCCTTTGAAATCACCTATATCCAAAATTCCTTGCATTTCTAAAATCAAATTTATCTTTTGCAAACAATTCCAATTTATAATAATTTGGAAAATTTATTTATGTTGATGGATGTTTGTGAATGTTAATTGATAGTCAAATAACCGACTATCAATATTGGCCAATGCACCGATCGTTTTGAAGAGACCGGGATCAGGATCAATTTTTCAAAAACCACTTCGATCCGGTTTGTACGTTTTCATGGAAAAACGAGTTCGGAGTCGAAGATGGAGCAGTGAAGTGCAAGAGCTAGTCGCTACTAATCCTGAGGATATTTCCAAAATGGATGTAGTAGGAATAGTGCCTTCGGTTCCGTTCAAACCCGGGACAGACTTGTATAGATGAATGCTTTCAGAACATTGTCTGGTGGACGATGAGCATTCTAAGGGATATTTTCTAAAAGGTAACGCTTAGCCTCAAGCCTCATTAACCGAGAATGACTGAAAATCAGGGGTTATGCAGCAAGGCTTGGTGGGCAGCACCCATTTTCGGGTAAGGTCGTCCCTATCTAGATGTCCCTTTTTATTTCGTCTTAGTGGTGCAGTTGCTGATTCCAACCGTGGGGTGATCTTACTTGGGATTATTCAGTAAGGGATAGTCCGGGTCTTGTGTTGCAGGGGGTCGGGAGTGATCCTCGGTACTGTGACAGGTGGTACCCCAATGCCTAGTCATTAGTTAGGAATCCATACTCCCTTTGCGCCTTTTACGAGTTTTGTTTGTATTACCCACACTGTGGCTAGTAGCTGAAATTTAATAATGTAACAATTTCGGCTATTTTAATAAGTATTTGTATATAGACCCTATTATAATATCATAGGATTTTAATAAAAAATGTTTTAGCTATGGTAAGGTAAAAACCCAACATGTTTATTTGTGGCGTGGTTTTACGAGATGCTTTTGTTTTCAAATGATTTTGAAACCTTAATAATCAATTTGAGTGTGGTTTTCTCACGCTGGTATTCCAGACTGACTCGGGTGTTATTTAACTATAATGCTCGGGTCAGACCGAGTATTATAGGATATAGGATATGATGTTGTGGAGCTCATGAGATGAGCTTGATGGCGATACGTACTTTCGTACTTGATTATTATTCCACTGTGTATCCAATTGTGTTTTATTGATGTGAAACTCTGATGATGTACTCTGATGATGTATGTATAAACAAATATAGTATTTGTTTGGTGTAAAGATTATTGAATATCTATTATATTTTATTTCCACTACGATGGTAAGATTATGTTGTTGTTTTCTGTTTTCTCCTCTTCTACCTCTTCTTCTTTAACCTAAATGGTTCGTATTTCTGTTCAACTTGAGTTGATTGTTGCAGAATAGTGTTGACTCAAGGGGTACGGATATGTGCGTCGTTACAGGATACATAACAAGTAATAAAAGAATATGACAGGGGCATCTTCTATCCCTTTATCCTTTTGCAGTTGCAATGGAATGGTTTCCTCCAAATGGAGATAGCAAGTTATCAAAATAGCGTAATCCCACTGCACAAAATTGAACCAAAGGTAACACATTTGATTTATGGTGATGACCTTATTATTGCTATGAAAGCTTCCATGAATGCAATTAACACTCTTAAAAACATATTCTACCTACTTGATCTGTATGGTGGTCTGAAATTTAATGAGGGGAAAACAAAATGCTACTTAAATAAGCATGGCAAAGACAGATAAAATCTCCTATGTAGTATATGAGTCACTGAAGGGGAGTTACCAATTAAGTATTTGGAGATACCACTATCAACAAACACTATTATAGATAGAGAATGCGGTAAACTCATAGATAGTATTAGAGAGAAATAACAAGGCTGGAGGCCCAATTTCTTATCATTTGCAGGTATAATTGAGTTAGTCCACACAGTGATCACATCTAAAGTTATATTTTGGCTTCAAACTTTTAAAATACCAAATTTCTCAATGGGTAAGGTTAACTCAGTTTGCGTAGATTTTATATGGAGGGGGAAATTACATAAAATTAGTTATAAAGACCTGGAAAAATTGAAGAAATTAGGAGGAGTCGGATTAAAAGACCTTTAAGGTTTATGGAATCAAGATGGCTTGGAATATCATAAGATCTAAGAATCTATGGCCTAAATGGTTGAAGCAAGGTATCTTAAAGATAATTTTTAGACAGATGCCACAAATAATAATGCATCAATCATTCGGAAAAATATCTTAAAATTCAGAGAAGACCTAAAGCCTCTCGTTGAAAGGAAAATAGCCAATGGCTATAAAACTGACCCTTGGAAAGATCCCTGGTTTAATAATCAAAATCTGGTCGGTAGAGTAGGCTAGGAAGGCTTCTCAGACTATGGTAATCCTAGTTGTACTGTATCATGCATTATAGAAGGAGATAGATGGAGATGTGACCGACAACTTATTTTAAGGAATTTTATGAAGAAATACAATGTATGCCAATATACAGTGGTAAAAGAGAAGATGCATGGTGCATGAAAAACTCTAATAAAGGTCAGTTCTTATTTCATAAGGTCGGGGAAGAGACGAGGAACAAACATTAGATTCTACATTGGTATTGTTTGGAGCAAATCAGTCAATCCTAAGATGGCTCACACAACTTATAAAGCCACACTAGGTAGGCTTCGTATTAAAGATTGTCTGCACAATTGGGGGATTATTGAGGAAACTACATGCAATTTATGCAATAAAGAAAACAAAAGTCATGCTCATCTTTTTTTGAGTGTTCATATATCAAAACTGTATGGAGTCCACAAAAAATGAAATGTATACTCTCGAATGAAGTTAGTTAACTGAAAGATGAGATCATTTACCCGATTAACTGGAGCAACGCCTCGTACTTGATGCAAGGAGTTCTCAAAATTAGCATCACAGCTAACATACGACATCTTTGGAGAGAAAGGAACCACATGGCGTTCAACAAAAGATAGGAAGTTCAATTACTCAATTCCCAAATAAACAGAGAAAAAAGCTTAACAGCTAGTTGGGTAAACAAAAGGAAGCTTACTAGCCTAATGGGAGTAGAAAAACAAGTGCTAGAGAGGATGAAGTGGAAGGAAGATTGCATAGAAAATCGATGACATGTTTGGGATCTGCCATGAAAGCCCTTATTTGGGAATTTAGAGTTTATGAAAATAGAATGTTTTGAGTTATAGCTTATTTGTCTGTGTATTTGCAAGTAACTGTCTTCTTTTGTTTTTGCGGCCAAGCTTGTAATTTTGGGCTTTGAGCCTGAACAATTTCTCTGGCAATATAGTTATTAACCAAGTTTTAAAAAAAATCCATGCCTAATCAATTCTAGAGTGCGGTTTATACGTCCAAAACTAGCGTTAAATGTCAATTCTTTTAACCATGATATTAGTACAAGTCCTTTTCCTTCAAATTCCCAAGATTTTAATATCTATAATAAGGGATTAAATATTCATGTCCAAAATGCAATACATAGACTTGTAAAAATAGAAACCCAATTTATTACATCAATCTAATGGAATATCCTAAACAATAGGAATTGCAATCCTAACTTCATGTTTTATTCAACTCCTTTTTTACACAGAATTAAATGAAGGAATTTTGTGTGGGATAAGTGTTGTAAACTAAAAATAGAATTCATACTTTAAAACCTTATTTTATTACTGAAAACTCACAATTTGAATCAAAGGAGGAGGAGAAGTGGAATAGACTAAGAAATTATCAGAAATTGCAGAACAATATAAATACATCAAATTAAATTAAATAATCAAGAATTTCCATCTAGAATTGACATTTCGAAATAAAAATGAATTTTGGGAGATTTCATCTATTTTGTTTTCGCAATCTCAAAATCCTTAAGGCATATTTAATCCATAGATATATACTAATCATTTACTGAAATAAAAACACTAAGGTTTCCATTCACAAAATATCCTTAGCTTCTCTTGTATGGATTTACAACGCCAAAGCAACTTTTTTTCCAGATCTTCTTCTTTCGATATATATACACAAGAAAGGATATATATATATATATATATATATATATATATATAATTTGTTAGATTCAGATATGTTGGAGGAGAAGAAAATAGATTAAAAGAAAAACTAGAAAAGGATTAGAATCCTTGCCTGAATTTCAATTGAATTTCTGAATCTAATTGAAGAGAGAAAATGGCAGAAGTTCAAGGTATTCGCAAATATTTATGAACAAAAAGTGGAGAGGATAGGATCATATTTATAGGAGATTAAATGCACCAGAACCAGAGAATGAAGTCAGGTGAAAATCGGATAAATCTGGAGTGTTTAACATTGAAAAAACCTTAATGGCCACCTAAATAGGGGTCGCCCGCTCCTTATAGACAGATCGATCGCTAAGGGTCGACTGCTTGAAGTCAGAGGCGTCGACCTCTGCTCCAATTTGGGCTGCACTAATTTGTTTCATTGTCCATTTATTTTACTCTCTAATTAAGTTGTAAAGTTAAATGTTTAACTTAATGATTATTTAACCCCTAAATAATCATACAGTTAATTTTGAAATTCAAACCCTAAATTTAAATACTCCCTTAAATTTAAATCTAAACTAAATTAATTTGAATCTGAAAACATCAAACACTCATAACATCTTCGTTTGAGCTCTTCTTTCAGCATATTATATATGTTTGTAGATCATAATTTCATCACGAATGTAATGGAATAATTTCATGGTCAAATTTCAACTTTTATAAAGTTTCCATTTTGAACCACATCTTATTTAATTTTATTCACTCGGTTTATTTATGTTTGATTTTATGGGGTGTTACAGGAAATGGTGTGTTTTCGTCTGATGCGTCAGACGCATAATACCATTTGACCCCTAACGGGTACTCATTCTTCTTTCTCCCTTATCCTATATATTTCCTCCTCCATCACCTCCAACTCCACACCTACAATCCGAGAAATTACCTATTTTTACTTATCAATCCAAGAAATAGACAAATATGGTTGCTCGGCTTTGACGAATTGGGGAAGAAAAAAAATTTAATATTGGTGAAGTGAGACAATTGTTATGCAACCCGATAATATAGAGGTATTAACGTTCTTAATGACAAGTTAGCAAAAAGTTGGTTGTTGTCAGCAATTGGGGATAAATGGCATGTGAAAAGGTACCAAACGCATCTGATAAACCAAGATGGTGCCAACAAATTTTTTTTTTGTAGTAATGTTGTATTTTCAATGCATTGTTTATCATTGTATACTTTAAGATATTTTAATTTATTTTTAATGTATTTTCATTTTTTGCTCCTACTTCATTTTAATTGTAGTTATTTATTGCTTATTACATAATAAAAAACAACAATTAATTAACTATAAATCAATTATATTATAGATCATATTTTAAATACTCCGTTCAAATACTACTTTCACATCATCAAACACATTTCCCTTTCAACCAACTTCTCCGCTCAAGTACCTCGCTTGTTTTGTAAAGAATGAACTCTTTCATAGTGTCATATACCATAATGGTAAATTGTTACCAGCAAAAATTCTAACTTGCCTTAAAAAAGCTTAGTTGCACAAAACCAATCCTCTATGCCGACGATCTATACTATCTTCATACATTATCCTATGCTAGCTTTAGTTTTCTATAAAAATTAAAAAATAAATTAAAATAGTCACTTTAGCTTGGGCATCCATGTAAACAAATCAGAAGAAAAATAACAATCCAATGGTGAGGTAGTATACCATCAGAATAGTTTTACGTAGAATCATCAGAAGCAAGGATTCCTAAAATTTGAATCATATAAAATGATTGGCATTTCTAAGGAAATTATGTTTACCTTTGATATTTTGTTATTAGGACTTTATGGCACTTCTTGCTTACGAGGAACCTGAAAAATCACCATTGTTCCATTTACTTACTTAGATTATCGGTAGAGTGTTGTAGATTGTCCAAATCGAGCAATTTTAGGTAAATTATTCTCCAATATAAGGTTTAATGTTTACTGATCTATAATGAAGACAAAGTGAATTTCCTAGTAGGACTTGCCTATAACCATAAAATCATTTGTTGTTTAAATTTCATATCTTTGTTAAATTCCTACGCTTCTTAATTATGTATTTTCCATTACTATGTACAAGTCTAATTAACCTTTTTATATGGTTTAATATTAGCACATGTGAATCTTTATAATCATTCTCCAATGGAGAGATTGATTCCACAAGTAATAGTTTTGCAAAAGTAGCTGGATCATGAATAGGGAAAGGTAAATATTATGTATGACTACATCATTTGTAGCACACATTTGTTTAAATGATTTTGGGACGATTTAAACATGTAAGTTTCAATCTTCTCACTAAACACCAAAAACACACTTGGAATCATCAGTGGCTTTTTTCTTGTTCTCCATGCATAACATTAAATTAGTGTCTTCGAAAAGTGTCAGCGTCTCAGTGAAAAAGGATATGAAAAAGATTAGTTGGCCCACATATACGTTGTTACAGGTAGAGCAGTGGACATAGTATCACTAATACAACTGCCAAATTGACTTTATGCGTACAATGTGTTTATTCATAGTGCATGATTAGCTTTTCTGTTATTCATCATGGGTATTGGGAGTTCCTGAATTATTATTCTATAAACTGAATATCTTGTTATGTAGTAATATTTTTTTTAATAAATTTTGTGTATATTTCATACATTGGAGACATATATAACTATAGTTCCTAGCAATATAAAGTTGACGCACTTTCTCATCTCCAATTTGAATGCAGCATGATCCTCTTACTATTAGTGTAACAACCCGCATATTTTACGATTGTATATTTAAATAGTTTATTCAAATATAGCATCGTTGGTCGGATTAAATCCGAAATGTAACTTTTTGCAAACAGTCGTATTAGGACTCGAGACGGCTTCCATTGAGTCCAAAATGTCATTTGCGACCTTTTTGAATATAAACATCGATATGTTTGGAGTTGAGTGGAATTTTTCTTATTTTCTATTGGGCTTTGGTTTGGGTTTCAGCCCATCAACCCAACATAATACCCTAACTCCACCCCCTCTCCTCTTCATTTCTTCTCATTTCCTAATACTCTCAAGCAAAAGGAAAGAACGGGGGAAAGAAGAGGAAATTAAAATTCCTAAGCCCTGGATTATTAGGAAATTCCAATTCAAGCTCTAGAAATCAAAGAGAAGCTTTAGGTAAGCATCCTCTTCATCTTCTCCATCTCAATCCCTCTTCCATTTTCATAAATTCCTAAACCCTAACTTAGGAAATATTTTTCTTATGAGCTTAGATTGAAGCTTCTTGGGTTAAAATTGAAGAGTGGTTGATCTTGCCTTTTTTTATAGCTTCTCACTTGTGTTTTTGGGTTTAAAGACGAGTTCTTGAACTCACGTCTATGTCTATAACTTTTTTTTTTGTTAGGTATGGATTCCCAACATCTATTCATGTTGTTTGCTTTTAATTTGAATTGATTTGGTGAATTTTTCAATTTTGGTGTTTTGAAGACAAAATCTTTAAATATCCTATCTTAGATGTTTGAACATGTTATTTGTGGCGTATCGAAGAGCCTACAGTGATGGGTTGTCGATTGACATAAATCTCTAACATCCATCACTCGTTCGTTCGCATTTTGTTTTGGATTTGCCATTTTTGGGCTAGGCTGCTTTTTTTGCCTAGTAGAAAAAATCAGACGTCGGAAGCAAATTTCAAACATTTGAAATCAAATCCATACGTGTGGTTGAAAAATCCAGACGTCTGGAAAGGGGTCTGGAAAAAGCAGAGACAAAATCCAAACGTCTGAAACAAAGTCTAGATGTCTGAAACCAAATTCAGACGTCTGGTTGAAAATTTTAGACGTTTGAAATGGTTCTGGAATTAAAGGAAATGGTTATATATTTCCAAAATACAAATCCAAACGTATGGATTGACCCTTAGACGTATGGAACTTTACATTTTTGCCTGTTTAGGTTGTTTTTGAGTGAATTTCCAATGTTAATCGATTTTGGTTGATCCGATTAGTTGTTATCACTTTTATCGACTTTGATGACTTCTTTTTCTAGATTTTTGGAAATATCCTTTTTGATGGATTTAGTATCGATTTATTTCGATTTAATTCACGCCTTCGTATGTAAAATTTTGGTAATTGATTGTTTCTACAATTATTTCTATGGTTTGTCACTTTAAAATGCAAAGGTTTCTATACTAGTAGTAAATATTCAAACTATTTCATCAAAACGATTTCAACATTTACTTTCAATATCAAACTCGCTTTTAAAACCCTTTTCTAATCTTTTAGTATATACAAACCTTTACCTCATTCGTTTGAGAAATCCAATTAAACGACTTAGCAAAACAAGTGGTATAAAACACTTGCGTTTGCTTTGTCGGTTAATTCTTAGACTTGTTCGATTGAAACTCTTGTGAAAATTTTCGAGCGGAAATCTACAATTTGTTCGTAAATATTTATGTTATGCCAGTGTTTATGGGACATGAAGCTAAACTCATTTATTTACTAGCTTAGTGTAATTCACACTTTTTATTGATCAATGGCGATCATTTTACGGTTAGACAAGCGTTGTGCGATGTCTCTTTGTCCACGTGGGGGACTGTACCTCACTTTATTGAGCTTCGTCTCATTTCTTTTTTAGGCTAACAACCTATGGGTTCTTCGGAGTTTCGTCTCATTTTTATGGGCTAGCGACCCATGTTCTTTTATGGTGTTCGGTTCATCGGATGTACCGTTATTGTAGTACGTCGATGTTCTGCCTTATCTGGATCTACGGATGTACCATTATTGTATTACATCGTTGTTCCGGTTTATCAGGTTCATCGGCGCACCGTTGTTGTACTACGTCGATGTTCCGAATTAATAGAGTTTCAGGTCCATCAGGCGTACCGTTACTGTACTACGTCGATGTTCTGAATTATTCTAGTTTCAGGTTCCTCGGGCGTACCACTAATATACTACGTCATTGCGCCGGCTCTATGGTTAGCGACCATGGGATAGCGACCCGTTTGTGATACACGTGTTGGTGAGTTTTCATGCTTCCGTTTGTGATAGACCTCCCCCTTTGTGATTTCTCGATTTCTAGAATTTGTGTTTCACCAATTTTTGCGATTGGCATTGATAAGTTTTATCAATATTTTTGGTTTGGTTAATAATTTAAAGAATAAGACATTTTTTAATGTTTGAGAATATTGGAGATATTGTATGATTTTGTTGTAATTAAATGTATACTTGTCATAGTATGACATTATGTTATCATACATTTTTGTTACATCTCTTATCCTATCTCATTTTATCTGATATTAAAGCTAGACTGATCCGTTTATTATTTTCTTATTAATAATACTCGGGTCAGACCGAGGTATTTCAAGTGTTTTCGCTTGACTTCTTATCAGGGTCTGTCATTCGACTATTGGTTAACTACTTAGTTTAGTAGTTTTTGCTTTTATACATTCGAGATAGAGACTCCTTGATGTATACATATTCTTTTACCTAGCTCTTGCACCTATTATTTTGTGATGTAGTGGATCTTGTATGACGACTACTTTGTTGTACACTTTTATATGTTATATTCATATCGGTTTCCACCTTAGTGATACGAATATCTATGACTGATTTGTCTTATGCTTATTTTATATTTTTTTCAAAGACCACATAGCCACTATGTAGTAGCTTTGAGTTTGTATCTGATATGTCGAATTTTATACTATCTGACATATCGGTACTCGCACAAAGCAATTACACAGATAGTTGCTCCTGAAAAGATAGTGCAGATCGTGCTTTATGGAATTATATTAAATTAGTGCGGAAGTAAATTAAGTTACTATAGCAATATGAATAAGTAAAATAAAACAAGCACACTAGGAATTTTTATACTGGTTCGAACTTTCCGTTCTACGTCCAGTCCCAGACTCCTTTTGGAATTTCACTAACGCAACCCTCATTTAACCCAGAGGAACAAGTTTAAACTGCCAGAGCAACCGAACAGGACTTCACCTGCCTAAACAACCGAATAGGACTTTAACTGCCTGAGCAACCGAATAGGACTTCTTTTACAAATAACAAATGTATTTGACTGTAATGTGTTCTTAAATAACACTGATAAGTCAGCTGAGTGCAATCTTCCTATAATCTTCTCCTTTTTGATATATAGTGTGATGTGCTTTGAGAATTGTGGAAGATAAAGTGATTAATGCTTAAAGTATATAAGCAATTTGAATGCAATTTGAAAGCTTGAGAATAGATGAGAATTCAAGAGTGCTAAAAATAAATTCGGTTTCGGTTAATTGTTTGTTGAATTCTGTAGTCTATATATAGTGTATAAAGAGTTGCAACCATATATGAAAAGTTATATTAAAAAGAATAGGCGCAACCGTTGATTTTGAAAATGTTTCTTTTCGATGAAGAGAAGCATCTATTCATGAAAATAGCTGTTAAGAATATTCAGACTTCTGAATAAAAAAATTCAGACTTTTGAATTAAGTTGAAACACAAACAGCAAGCAAATAGGCTATTTTTGGCCTTATTCAGATGTCTGAATATTATGGAACCATAATTTTGTTTCTGCATTCAGACGTCTGAATGAAGTATTTCAGACGTCTGATTTTAGCTTGTAACAAAAAGTATCATAGCTCATTTGGTTAGAGTTAATTGCCTTCTAAGCTAGAGACCCGGGTTCGATCCTCGCTCCATGTAATTTTTGACAACTTGATTTTTCATTTAAAATATGAATGTATATGTGTGTATACCATTTTGGAGAAGATTTTAACATTTGTAAACTCTGCACACGACACTCTATGACTAATAAAACTTTGTTTGTCACCTTCGTCTTGTCTCTATCGTGTATATCTCTTCCGTATCTCCATATACATACTTTCATTCTTTTTTGTACTGTGAATCTTCATTTTGAACGTATTTGTTTATCTCTTTTTGATGCTCATGTACCTGCAAATTAGCTTAGCGATTATTTGACATAATTGTATGGTTGTTGTCATTAAAATCCAACGATTGAGGTTCTAACATTCTCTCCCTTTTTGATGATGATAACTATACAATTTAAAAAAATTCATTCTATATAAAATATATATTAATATGTTTAAAGCTCCCCCTAAATATAACATCTCCCCCTAAGTATAACATCTCCCCCTAAGTATAATATCTCCCTCTATCGGTATGCATATGAATTTATCCCCCTTTGTCATTATTAAAAAGAATGAGGGAATATAATAAATTATATAAATTATCTTGTGAATAGTGGGATAAACTCAATATTAATTATGGAGAAAAACTAAAATAGATTTTACATATTTGCGGAAATCCATGTTTCATTGTAAGCACATAATTCTATTAAACGTATGGATCATTCTTTAAAGTTTCAAAATCTATCATTTTCCTTTTGTTTCCCCGAGTACCATACAGTAACTTAATTTACTTCTGCACTAATTTAATATAATTCCATAAAGCACGATCCACACTATCTTTTCATTTGGTATCAGAGCACTTGCCTTCTAAACTAGAGACCCGGGTTCGAGCCCCCCTCCATGCAATTTTTGAAAACTTGATTTTTCATTTAAAATATGAATGTATGTATGTGTATACCATTTTGGAGAAGATTTAACATTTGTAACTCTAGACATGACACTCTATGACTAATAAAACTTTGTTTGTCACCTTCGTCTTGTCTCTATCGTGTATATCTCTTCTTGTTTCTCCATATACATACTTTCATTCTTTTTTGTACTGTGAATCTTCATTTTGAACATATTTGTTTATCTCTTTTTGATGCTCATGTACCTGCAAATTAGCTTAGAGATTCTTTGACATAATTGTATAGTCGTTGTCATTAAAATCCAACAATTGAGGTTCTAATAGCTCCTCAACAGCCTTATTCTTCATGCTAGTCGATGGCATCACTCAGTAGTGTCCTTGGCTAGCGTGAGTATAGAGGTGAGGAGTCACGGCTTGGTATCAAAGCCAAACTTTGGAACAATATAAAATATTATAGCAAGGATCATTGTCCTAAGTCCCTCTTAGGAATCATGCCTTAGGATTTAATTCGAGTCGTTGGACCCGTTCTATCCTATTTTCTTTTATGATGCCTTGTTTTATCAATCACGATTGTTTGATATTTATTCTTAGAATAACCATTTTCCTCTTCTTTCTTTCTTTCTTAAAGAAGATAAATGGTTAGACCTTGCTGTCCCAGTGCCGGTCAATCCAGTGCTACTCCTCAGGATGGAGTATTTATGTCTTCCCAGCAGATTTTAGATCTTATAAAGAATGCTCAAGCTGTCGGACCTATTCCAGAACTACTCATCCTAGATTCGGGTTTCACGCTTGTGTAGAGACTTTACCAATTTGGGTGGAAGGCCATTCAAGGGATCCGAAAGCGTTATAGAAATTCAAGCTTGGCTTAAATCGTGCGATCGCATCTTTTCTCGTATGAATCTTGTTGATATACATCGAGTCCAGGTGGCTTCTAGCATGCTCCAAGAAAGAGCATTAGATTAGTATGAGCTTTTAGTTTCTGAGATTATTGAAGCGAATCTTACTTGGGAGCAATTTCGAGAAAGGTTCAAGTTGAAATTTGTGCCGGAAGCTGAAAAAGTAATTTTAGCTCGACGCTTTTTTGACCTTGTTCAAGGTGAATCTTCTGTGACAGATTATGTCGCATCTTTTGAATCTTCTCTAAATATGGAGTCGAGTACATTAATACCCTATTGAAGAAAAATCAGAGGTTTGTCTATGGGTTGAGTAAGAACCTCAAAAATCCATTACTTTTGAAATTAGAAGTTTCTTTCGATTAGCTTGTTGATATCGCTCTTCGACTTGAAGAGGCCGATAAAGAAAGTGATGTTGAAGTTGTGAGTGCCAAACAGAACTTCAACAACAACAAGAAGAGGTCTATTAAGTTCAAAGGCTCTAATCCCAAAAAGAAAGGGAAGCAACCAACTTCGGTAGCAAAGACTCCTACCTCTAGTCGTGGGCAATGCTACAATTGTGGTTCTAAGGACCATTATGCTATAGATGCTCGAAACCTCTCTATTGTCGTTATTATAAAAGTTTGGGTCATCTTTTATCTTCATGTCCCAAACTTCCAAGCAAAAGGGAGGGAGTGAAATATTGTGCAAGCTCCTAGTAACACTTCTCTTGGTCAAGGTATTTCTCATTCTATCCTTAATGGCATTACTATGTTTCGTTATCATCCTATTCGAGTTCTTTTTGATACAGGTGCATCCCATTCTTTTGTATCAAAAGGACTTGTTGTTATTTTGTCTTTAAGTGTTATGGCTTTGATAACTTCACTAAGAATTGCCAATCCGGTTGGTGGATCCGCAACACTCAGTTTGCTTTGTAAAGACGTCGAGATTATTTTATGTGATTATTCTTTCCGAGCCGATTTACATGTTATGATTTACTTAGGCTTCGGAATGACTTTGGAAATGGATTGGCTTAACTGATATGAAGCCCATATCCCATGTCCTGAAAGGACTATTCATCTTCGGCATCCTCAATCTATTAAGAAGATTTCTATTGTTCTTAAAGATGCAGATTCCAATTCGTTGGCATTCTCATATTTTCTAAATCCACATGATGACGATAATGATGATAAGAATGATGTTATTTCCCTCATTCACATTGTTCATGAATTTCCCGATATATTTGAGCCTGTTTTAGGATTACCACCTAAGCGAGCAATCGAGTTCACAATTAATCTAATTCCTGGAGCTCTACCTATCACTCGTCCTCCTTATCGTATGTCCAATAAGAAAAATGAGAAAATGTGTAAACAATTATTCAAATTGGAAGTGAAGCAATTTATTCATTTTAGTTCCTCTCCTTGGGGAGCTTCAGCTATTTTTGGGAAGAAATCCGATGGTACACTTACGCTTTGCGTTGACTACCGCAAGCTTAATGATCTCACCATTAAGAATAAATTTCCTTTACCTCGGATTGATGATCTATTCGATCAAATTAGTAGTACTAGAGTCTTTTCATAGTTAGACTTAGCAACCGTTTTCATCAGCTTCGTATTGCAGAGGATAGCATTCTTTGACATCGTTATGTACTCATTAGGGATCGAGTTTTCAAAGACTTCCTCGATTTATTTGTTCTCATCTTTATAGATGATATTCTTCTTTCTTCTAAAGCCGAGGAAGAGCATGAAAACATCTTCGGATTGTGTTGGAAAATCTTAGGTGCAATCAATTGATAGAAAATTTTTCTCGGTGCCACTTTTGGCAATCTCGTATGAAATTTTTAGGGCATATCATCTCTGAATCAGGAATTTCCGTGGATCCTTCAATGATTGAAGCAATTCAAAATTAGAAGAGACCAGAGAGTGTGATGGAAATTCATAGCTTTCTTGGATTGGCGGTCTATTACCGTCGTTTCATAAAGGACTTTTCTAAAATTTCTGTACCTCTTACTAGTTTGACAAAGAAGGGAGTTAAGTACATTTGGTCAGACAAATGTGAACCTTCTTTTCAGAAATTAAAAGAACTCCTTTCTGATGCTCCTATTCTTATGATTCTCAGAGGGAACCAAGACTTTATTGTTTATAATAATGCTAGTCATGTTGGTTTGGGTGTCGTTCTCATGCAAAGGGAACGTGTTATTGCTTATGCTTCTAGGCAATTAAAGCCTGCCGAGACTAGATATGTCATTCATGATTTAGAGCTCGTGACTATTGTTTTCGCCCTTCGAATTTGGCGTCATTATCTTTTGGGAGAGAAATTTGTTCTCTACACCGATCATAAATCATTGAAGTATATATTTTCTCAAAAGAAACTTAATTTGCGTCAACAACATTGGCTCGAGTTCCATGCATCTTATGATCTTGATATTCTTTATACTCCCAGAAAGGGGAATCGTGTCGCCGATGCCCCTTGCCGTAAGCAACAAGCGGTTGTTTCCATGATGATATCCGAATGGAATGATCTTGAGACATAGTCTACTTATGAGATTCGAATCGTGAATCCGATTCATGTTCATCTTTTGTTCTATGTAGCCTTGAGCCTCATCCATCTCTTTTAGATCGTATTCTTGATGCTCAAAGGCATGATCCCGAATTAGCTCATCTTAGCCAAAGTTGTCGGCATAGTAATATTGCGACAACCTGAAAATCTATACACTTTGAATCGACAATAATCCACACATGTCCGACCCAAAAAGCACACTCAACTAAATTTATTAAGTTACCAAAAATTTTCCTTTATCAAAATAAAAGTATCCCGTAAGACAAGTCCACACATAAACACGGACATGTTTTTACCATACAATAACTAAAACATTTCTTTCATATCAAATCCTCTTATATTATAGTAGTGCCTAGTATATACAAATAATATTAATCATAATCGAAATGGTTACCTATATTGCATTTCGAGCCTATTCATTACGCCTTTACAAACAAAAACGCCTCTATAACTAGATGGTACCGAATATATCATCCTCCGATCGTTAACGACCTTTACCAAGAGCCCTCTAGCATACAAACCACCAAAATCAGATACATGACGTCATGGCGTGCAAAGATATATCTAGAAGAGGATGACCATATCCTAATGGGAATGACCCACTTAGCCTTGCTGCATCTAACCTTGTTTTTGTCATTTCCGGTTGATGAGGCCTGACGAGGTAACGATTACCTTTCACAATCACATATCACATCACTTTGAATGCCACACGGCCATTTCCGTTGACTACTAATTGCCTTCCACAAAAATACAACCCTTAAGCTCATATGTCTCAAGGAGGGTGTTAAGCTAAGAGAAGTTGTCTTCTCCGCCACCACTGATGTACATTTGTAAAAATCAATGTACGTAATCTATAGAAATGCAATGTCAGACAAACATCCATACAATTTGTCCAGAAACAAGACAAACCGAAGGTACTTTCCTACCACATCCTGTCGAGAAATCCCTAGGATTAGTAGCGAATAGTCCTCGTATTGGATATTTCATAATGAAGAGACCACTGCTACTGGATGTATATTGGGATTTTAACTACAAACGATCAACAAGCAGTCTCCCACTATGAAACTCCGAAATAACAATATCATTACAAGCAATCTGCACAATCGTCGCATATACGTTGGTCCGAAGTAGTTTTCAGATAAATCCAATCCCGGTCTCTTCGCACCAACAACGCAAAAGCGTTTCTTAACCTCACACAGCAACTAAGTCTCATAGACTTATCACGTCTCCAACTTTCAACTTGCTATCCTTCGAGCCAAGAAGGAAGCTTGATAGATTGGAGTAATACCCCGCACTACATGAATCAACATCCTCAACACAAACATAATCAAGCCTACACAGAAGGCTACGTACTAAGTGTACGACTAAATAGTTCCCACATCAACTTGAGGAACTAAAATTTTGGCCAAATTTGATAGTCGGTTATTTAACTATCAAAACAAACAAACAAATATTCAGCACCATAACAATCACTGGGCCCTCCTAATTAATCTTTTATTAATTAAACCATTTGCCAAATATTCACTTCATATTAGCTTTAAAAAGATATATTCTCAAAAACCATTTCAATACTTCAATACTGGAAAACATTTCCATATACTTATTTAATAATAAGTAATTCACAATTCTATTTATTTTCAACATTTATAAAATATTCCATATACTTAAATCACGATCAAGTATATATTTTATTCCTTAAGGAAAACATTCTCTTTAAACACATTTATTGGGTCAAAACGAATGTTGCGTAAAACATCGTTACGATAACCCAAAATCACTAGTATAGGAATTCAAAAGTAAGAATATATAAATCCCAATACTATACAAAAACATTTCCTTTCGAAAATCATTTACTATAACAACGGTGTTATAGTCCATCGTTTCCTTATTTCTCGAAAATGTTTATTTCAACAATGAATGTTGAAATCTATGGTTTTGATATTCAACACATTTTAAAACATCTTTAAACCATTTTACTCCATTTAAAATATCACTTCCAAAACATTTATTTATTTACAAAAGATTTTTTACTGTCCAAAATCGTGAATATACTTCTCTAACCCAAATTCATTATTTCTACACATTTTGTTTTAAAGGATAATCCACTGTCGAAAATCGTGGATATATCACCTTTACCAAATTCATTTTTATATTTAACTTATCAAAATCAATTGACTTCGGATTTATAAAACAATTTTTATAAATTCACAATTATATTTTATAAAAACTTCAAGTTATAAATTCCTTTTATTCACCAATTCCATTTACATCTCATTTATATGCCAAAATCCAATTTAAGTTAGTTCACTTATAAATCATTTGTTTACAAATTCATTTATTATATAACTTTGCAAATTATAAATTTTATTACTTAAGATTCATTTATATCTCCAATTCAACACATATAAAACTCCTTTATAATTCCTTCATTCTGATTTATAAAAGTATCAATTTTATAAATCTTATATATATATATATATAACCATTTATAATTATTCAAAAATCCCACTTTAAACCATTTCACAAAATCATTAACTCCATATTTCACAAAAATCACATTTTAATTATATTTCCCAAAACATCATAATTTTTATAACATAAATATTATCATATTTATTTATTCAAAATAAATCAATTCTTAACGATTCAAAATTTCCATAAAACATTTATTTTCAAAATCACTTGAAAATCCTTTTAAATTTGAAAATCATCACTTTAACATTTTTTAAAATTTCCAAAAATAGGCCCAATGCTGCAACAGCAATAAATACAACAATCACGACATCCAGAACATCATATATCATATGATAACAGGATATATAACAATATCTGTAAATAAATCAATACTGGTAAGGAATCCAGTTGGATCCCTCCAACCTGTCGCCTGCAACAAATATACATATTAGAAATATATGTACAATGTCCGCTTCAAGGCAGACGCGCGTACAAAGGGTCATCCGCTCATACACGGAAACATATAGGGTCATCTGTTCCACTTGGCAGGTATATATCCAAATACCAATCAATATATCATATATTATCCAAAAAATCATCAGTCATCACATATTAAATTACTTCTCACTTATATAAAAAGATTAGCGAGTCGGAAAGAGTGAGTTGTACTCACATTTCTTGTAGTCGTCGCGATTGCGATTTATTTCGATTAAAATTAAACAAGCGTTTAATTTCAACCAAAATTTTATCTAACTCAAATAAATCCCAATCCAGCTCCTTAATGTAGTGCTCGTCCATACGAGCCTTCCTTTCGTGCGAAACGGACCTTGTACAAAAAAGTTACGCTATTTTAAACATTATACGAATTTATTTATATATAATTCAAATTTTCTTTCTATTTTCATTTTATTTCACAACCTTTATTATTTCTGGCCTCATGAATTAGCTTCTTGAAATCAAGGCCATTGTTTTCATCTCCTTCTTCTTCGTTTAGTTCCCACCCACGAAACCCATAGCTCACGTAAATTTTTTGATGTCGCTCGCCACCACCTTGATCGTGACGACGATCAACGACCAGGGTTTCGAAGACCAACGCGACTACAAACTTCGGCCTCAACCCCATGCAACAAAGCCTCACCTATGACGTGCGATTTCATTTCGAAGTCGACATCAATGCGGCAACATTCTGGCCTCCATGCTCCACCATATTCTATCATAGCCGTCGGATTTATAGTTCTCGATTTCCTCTATAATTTTATAGTTGAAACTTTCTTGTAATTATTGATGGGTCATGAGAAAAACGAGGAAGAACGAGGGAAGTTTCTAGCCATTAAAGTGAAAGTGGCGGCCTGCCCTAGATGTGCTAGGGTTTTGTGAAAATGAATAAAAATGATGGGCTTTTATAGAAAATTGCAAAACACTATTCATCGGATGATTTTTCGAACTCGAAACGAAGCGTGCCGCCTGGCATTTATAATGTTTTAACGCCATTCCAAATGCGATGGAATATATATCAAGAGCCAATTCGATAGTATTTGAAAGATAGGTTTTCGAATCGGCTATTTAAATTTAAAATTCACTTAAACCGAATTCTACACGTTTTAGCTTGCCCCGGGCAAACCATAAATCCGATTGACATGAAATTTGAAATCTTACAATAGTATAACATTACGGATCCAATGAAACTATTTTCATTGAAATCCGAGACTGTTTGAAAAATGGCTATTTTCACTCGCTAATTAAATATTAAAATATTCAATTTCTACAATTTGACTTTTAATTCGATTTTAGAAGTTCTCTAACATCATTCTAATTCAAATATAATTTAAATCAACTTTACAAATCATTTTTATTCACATTAAATTCAATTTCCAATTATTTCAGCACTTTCAAATATTAAATTAATAATTTAATTATCCAATCAAATCACTATATTCGAAATATTATTTATTCAGCTTATAAACTTAACTTTTAAATATTTAAAATTAATTAAATATACGAGTTTCAAATGATTGAAATTCTGGGTCGTTACATTCTCCCCTACTTAAAAGAATTTCGTCCCCGAAATTACCAAGTAAGAAAAAGTCACAAAATCAATGAACTTTTCAAAACAATTCATTCGACTAGATATCAAATTCGTTCATAAACTTTCTATAAAAGCTTTTCTAAGTTTTCAAATCCATTTATAGTTATCTTTTCAAACTAACTAATATCATTTAACTTTAACTCAATATCAAAATTTAGTTTTCAATAATTTTTTCAATTTTACCAAAAATTTTCTAACGCCTTAAATTTTAGAAAAATTCGACAGCATCTCCTTTGCGCGGTTCGATCCGAAAAAAAGCAATGTACATATCACAAATATACATCTCATCATCAAGGATGAGGCATCCCGAAGGGAAAAACGTGTAAAAGTACGATGTAACAGCCCGCAAACCCGTACCCCTTGAGTCGACACTATTCTCCATCAAATCAACTCAAGATGAATGGAAATTCGAACCATTAGGGTTAAAGAAGAAAGAGGTAGAAGAAGAGAAAACAGAACAACAACAGAATCTAACCATAGCAACGGAATAAAATATAATAGATAATAACATATCTTTACACAAAAGAAAACTATATCTGTTTTATACATACATCATCAGAATACATCATCAGAGTTCAACAACATCAATAAAATACAACTGGACGGTCATATAAACTTGTCCTCAAAACTGAATACACAGCGGAATAATAATCAAGTATGGAAGTACGTATCGCCATCCAGCTCATCACCTGAGCTAGGCAGCATCATATCCTGTATTCTATAATACTTGGTCCGACCCGAGCATTATAGTTAAATAACACCCGAGTCCAAGCGTGAGAAAACCACACTCAAATTGATTACTAAAGTTTCAAAATCCTTTGAAAACAAAAGCATCTCGTAAGACCACGCCACAAATAAACATGTTAGGTTTTTACCTTACGATAGCCAAGACACTTTTTATCAAAATCCTCTGATATTATAATAGTGTCTGTAGAAAGTAAAATAGAATCTAGCTGAAATGCTTGCATCTCATGTTTCAGCAATAGTTGGGCACAATCAAAATCGTACAGGCACGTAGGGAGAATGGATTTCCAACTAATGACTAGGCACTGGGGTACCACCTGTCATAGTACGTGGCCTAGATCACCATACCGAGGATTACTCCCAATCCCCTGCAACACAAGACCGGGGCTATCCCTTACTGGATAATCCCGAGTAAGATCGCCCCGTGGTTGGGATCAGCAACCGCACCACTAAGCCGAATAAAAGGGACATCTAGACAGGGATGACCTCACCCTAATGGGCGCTACTCACCTAGCCTTGCTGCATAACCCTTGATTTTCAGTCATTCCCAGTTGATGAGGCTTGAGCTAAGCATTACCTTTTAGAATGTTTCACTTAGAATGCCCATCGTCCACCAAATATCTTCCGAAAGCATTCATCCATACAAGTCCATCTCGGGTTCGAACGGAACCGAAGGCAATATTCCTACTACATCCATTTTGGAATCATCTTCGGGGTTAGTAGCTACTAGCCCTTGCACTTCACTGCTCTCGAATCTAAAATCTTGTTTTCCACACGAAAACGTACAAACCGGATCGAAGTGGTTTTCAGGAAATAAATCCCGACCCCGATCTCTTCGAAACGATCAGCGCATTGGCCAATATTGATAGTCGGTTATTTAACTATCAATTAACATTCACAAACATCCATCAACATAAATAATTTCTCCTGAATTATTTAATAACCTCAAAATATCCTCGCAAGATATATTTCCATTTTCAACCCTTTTTGGAAACATCTTTCAAACCACACCTTTGTCATGAAATAAATTTCCAAATATTTATTTCCACTGAAATCACCAAGCACAAAAACTTTAGATTTTTAAAATAATTTAAAACACTTTATTATAAAATATCCTTTAAAACATTTAAATTAAAAATTACTCTAATACTTATTCAAAATATATACTTTAAGAATATTTAAAATAAAACTACTTTGTACAATATAAAACTGGATTTCTAACTTTTAGAACATTAATACCAAGCCACCTTTATATAATTACTGTTATTATAGATTAAATAAAAATACTACTTTAGAATTTAAACATTTAGAAATAATAAGTTTTCTAAACATACTTTTTAAACAACCTTAAACTTTTTACTTGTACTTAAAAAATTTTGAAACGTACTTGGCTATCCAGGGAAATATGCTTCCCTTCCACATCTTTTGAAAATAAATCACTATTTATTTTTAAACAAATTCACCCATTCCTTTGATAAATTCTCACCGTGAATTTATCCCTCCAAATATCCACTGATATATTGCTTTACCTTTATAAACCAAGTTTATAAGTTTCATATATTCAACTTCCTTTTAAAATTCGGTTCCAAACACTTAGATCAATTTCCAAATTGATTCCCAATTTACTTCATTTTGAAATAAATTTCTTTACTTACCCAATTTATTCCAAAACCCATTGACTTCAGATTTTTATTCCTTAATTATGATTTAAAATCTTTTGATTGAAAAATTCCAATTTCAGATTTCCAAAAATTCCTTCTTTATCCTTCTAAATAAATTTAAATCTTGAATTTTAAAATAATTCTTTATTCCTTTAAATAATGTCACTTAAGTTTTAAAATTCATTATTTCTCTGTTTATTCAAAATCCCCTTTTTCTGTACTCGGAATTTATTTATTAGAATTTTAAGATCACTTTTATTCTTTTCCAGTTCATTCTTAAATTTATTCAAATTCTCTATAATTATTTCACTTACAAATTCTCTTCTTTTATTTTTTTTCGAAAATCCAATTTATATATTTTTGGTAACTCATTATACACAAATATATTTAATCAAACCATAACATATAATACTCCCATTATCAATAAAATTCATCACGGTATATCAAATAATCATATCACAGAATATTTAAACAAATCTAAATATTTTGAGAAATCCAGTTGGATCCCTCCAACCTACTTCCTTGCATCCACAAACGTTAGCACAATATAAAATACCAATTCCACTTCGAGGTGGAATATTATGGTATATGGGTTTATATAATATCATCCGCTATTATGCGGCGCATAGGGTCTCATCCGCTATATAATGCGGGAAATCAATCACTCTAATATATACTATATATATACACACTACTATATATAATATAGCACATCAAATCAATTCAATCATTCAACCAATTATTTTAATTTAACCATTTAAATTTAAATTAAATCCAGACGAGTGAGATTTTCTCACCTTTAATTTTGCATGCAATCCATTTGCAATCCGGCTATTTCTTTCTCGATTTTGGACTTTTATAAATATTATACGGCTTATTAGTATTTGAAAAATCGAACAATCTATTAGCATTTAACACTTTAATTTAAACTAATTTTTTCTTTAACAATTTCTAAAATAATTAAATAAGTAAATTAAACAAATTAATCTCCATATTTGAAAATTAAACCAGTAGATTTTAAAATGTGTATATATATATTTATTTATCTAATTATACACATGAATTTCTAATAAAATTTCTTCCAAACCTATACATATATTAAACAGAATTTGTTCTACTGTAAAAATATCTAGCTTACTGTAAAAAATAAAAAATTTAAACAGTTTATTAATTTTAAAAATTAAAAGATCATAAATAAATTTTGAAAAAAAATTGCATTTATATATATTAAATTTTAGAAAAATATCTGGCTTATTGTAAAAATAAATTTTTTAAACAGTTTATAAATCGAAATATCATCCCAATAAGAATAAACATATTTATTAATCTTAATAAACAAATAAGAAGCACCTATACCTAACTGCTCACCAAGTTCCCCATGTCGCCATCACAACCATATCGTGAGCCTTCACCATCCCGAACAACTCCTCTTGCATCACACGTCACGTTACGACCCTGCCTCCATCTTCATACGCGAGATCGAAACTCTCAGATGCTTCCCTTCGACCGTGTTAATCGCAACGACGTCGCGATCATAGAAAGGGTTCACGAATCGCCCATTAGATCTTGGCTCAAACGCTACATATAGCTTGCTTCGTATTCGGCCATGCGATGCTTCCTATTTTGAATCGAACGAGTTCAAATCGATAGCTATGCTGAACTAGGTTTCGGCCATGATGATTTCGTGTTTTTTTATTTGATTTCTGTAAGAAGAAAAGAGGGATGTCGATATGGATTTGAACTTCTGTGAATGAAGAAAAAGCGGGAGGACAGGGGTTTTAATTTTGTAGGTGGTGTGTTTCGAACGACTTTGTATTTTGACTGATTCAAAGAGGAAAGTAGAACGTGATTTAAACGTGAATAGACAGCTGACTTGATTTGATTTGATCATATATAATTTTATTTACTTATAAAATATCTTTTTTTATCAACTTAAAATTTTGATCCCCTATCAAGTTGCGCCGCTAGGCGTTTATAATGTTATACCCCTATTTCGAACATAATGGAAAAGGTTTCGAGTCCTAATTCGATTGTATGGAGAAGATAGCTCTTTGAACCTGGTTATTAAAATTTTCGATATAGATTTCGGCGAGTTTATCTGCCGTGTGGCCAAACGATCACTCTAAACACTACGAAAATTAAAATCCGATAATAATACAATATTGCAGATCCAATGGAACTAGTTTCGTCGAATTCCGAGACTGTGCCTCGGAAGGCTATTTTTAAATTCAATTTAAATGATATAATTTCAAAACTTGACAAAACACTTTCGAAATAAATTTTAACACTTTTAATATCTTCAATTCTATCCATATTAATTTTACAAGCCTTTAAGTTATTTTAACAAGCTTAAAATTGAAGATTCAATATTTCACCCAACTTCTAATTATTAAATTCAATAATTTAATTAACAAATAAATAGTGCTATTTGGAATTCAAGTTAAAATTAACCTTTCAAATGTTTAAAATCAATTAAATATTCCCATTTCAAATGCTCAAAAATTCCGGGTCGTCACATTCCTCCCCCCTTAAAAGAATTTCGTCCCCAAAATTACTAGTTAAGAGGAATGGTCCATAACCCATTACTATTTTCCTAATCAATCTGGTTTCAACAACTACCCAAACCAAACAGTTTTTAATAATACCCAAAATCATCTTTTAATAAGAACATCATCAACCTTACTAACTTTCCAAACTTCTTCCATTAGTTCCAACCAATATCTCTTTCCCAACCATTCAAATTTAAATTTAAAACCCAATTTAAATTTTTAAAATTTTTCAAAAAATTTCTAACTCCCTAAATTTTCTAAAAATTTCGCCAGCGTCTCCATTGCGCGGCTAGCTCGGAACAACTACACAATGCCTCTACGGGCTCCCAAATTCGAAAAGAAAACAAAAAGCCAAGTGGCTAGATCAAAAACCCAATCAAATTTCATACAGAAATTTAAACACATACCTTTTGGTCGAGCAATTCAAATTCATCTTCTGAAATCAAAAATCCCAATTTTCCCACTTGCTTTCTAATACCTGTACATCCAATTTAACCAAATCCAACTGCAGATTCCAAAATCATTTTATACACTTCTCTACAAAATTTTCAATATTCGTTCCATTTAAGCCCGTATGATGTACCTATATCATTCTTACGCAATACCGTCCGATCGCTTACTCGATCATACAATTTCACTTCCGAACTAGTGTCATCCACCGACTTCCTAGTGCGGACTCAAATCTGGTTTGTTGATCAGAAACCGTCATTCTCCTTGCATAGTCGTAACTATGATAAATAATTTTCAGAATCAATCAAAATCCATATCCTGGGTTCGCCATCGAAAATCGAGTGAAAAAACCTAACTCGGATCGATATAACTATCTTGAAATTCTGTGCTCGATTCTGGATCAAATCGATACGCGAATAACATAATATACGTACATCCTACGTATTTATCTTAATTGATTATCAACTAAATCAATTTTCTTTTTATTCACATTCATTTTGATTTCTATTCACTTATCAACGCTTATCATTTTTATTAAATCTTCACTCAAATGCTCATTCAATATATTTTCTCGGCACCCATATTACTTAAGAATTCCACCATTTCTTCTTAACTTCAATATAAGTATTTTATACGCTTCTTATATTTATTTTCACTTCACTACTTTAGTTTATATCCACTTCTATTCAAATTGGTTCTCCCATTTCCATATGAATTCAGTTTATCTTCAACTCTGAATATTGAATTTTATCTTTCATTTATAACTGATTCATATCATTATTTTAAATTAATTTCATCCACTAATTTATTTTGATTTCCAATTTGAAATCGTTTTGTCGCTAACAAAAATTTTCCCAAAAATTTTTCTAACTCCCAAAATTTTCAAAATTTTTGGCAGAGTCTCCTTTGTACGGAGGAGCTTTTGCAATTTGACAAGAGATATAAATATATATACATCGACCCACCCGGTCGAAAAAACAAAAAAACAAACAATAGCTCATATTTCCTAACTTTTATTGCGTAGGCGTACCTCTATTTAGCATTTTTAAGCAAGCGGCCTATTATTTAGCAATTAGCGTGACCAAACTCTTACCAAACAGCCTTTAGGTACCTGTACTTACTTAATTTAAATATGAAAGTGACATATATAGGAAATTTATTTACATTTCACTCATTTTCAATAGCTAAAATGGATTTCATAAGCCATACCTACCAAACAGCACTTAAAAGTAATTAATAAGGTTTCAATCACCAATTCAATTGCTTTCACTCGCTTTTCTTACCCTTGCACTCAATTTAAATTACAACTCACTTACTTACCTTCAATTCATTTATAATTTCAAACAAACTCATATTTTTATCAATTGATTCAAAAATTCAATTATATTTGCTTCCACTAATTCATAGAATTTTATTTAACCTCATTTTCATTAAACGACAATTATTTCTATGCAAATTCGATGATATTTATGTGAATAAACAACTAGTAAAGCTTATAATCATTTTAAATTGATTCAATACAATTTATATTAAATTTTATTCCATTCTCACTCATTTACAAACCATTCACTTGCATATCATTCATTTACCATCAATCCCATTCACATTTTACTTTTTAACTCGGGACTGTACATTTTATTTAGCCGAGTATATACTTTTATTCAATGGGTTTTCAGTTCTTTTATATGCCATCAGAATCTATTTATTCCCATTCAATCTTATTTAACTAAACACATGTTAAATCTAACCTCATACTATTCTTTTGACTTCACCATCCATTTAAATTTTATTAAGTAAGAATTTAATTTCATTTAATGTATCCGCCACGTGATACAGTTCCATTTCAATTATATTTCGACTTTAATTCAAATCCAATCACAATATTATTAAATTTAGCTTGAGTTCATTTAATTCGACTTACTCTTCTAACTCATAAACTTTTTACAAGTTAATTCCATTCCAGGAAATTTTCAAACTTTATAAATTTCCAAATCTTTTTATAATCCATATACACTTTTAAAATAAATTCTGGAGTCTCTTTTAATCGATTATTCAATATTTCAAAATCATTTTTTTGAAATCAATTATATCCAAACCCTTTATTCCTTTGCATTACAAATCAAAACGGTTTCACTAAACCAAAATTTCAACATTTCAAAAACCATTTTTGAAATCCATAATTCAATTGCATATCCAATTATTCCTTGAATTTTTAAAACCAACCCAATTTTGCAAACAATTCCAATTTAAAACAATTTGGTAGCAATTTTTGTCTTGGAAACTTGAAAATGAACATCGATGATGCTGCAGTCATCACCGAAGTTACTTTCTAGCGACCGAAAAGTGTTTAGTGCTTTTATCACTTTAAAATCCCTTCAAATATTCCAAACTCTCCAGAGTTCAAATCCAATTCAAAAAAATTTCCTGAAATTCCAAATTCGAAATCCATCCAAAACATTACTCTGGAACTATCATCACGATTTATTTCCAAATATTCCTCTGGAATTCTATTTCAAATTATAAATCACATTTACAATTCACACTTCGAATTTCATTCTATAAATGAATTTCTTTCCTTAACCTTTGGTTATTTTTAATTTCTAGTTAAATTTCCACACAACAATGATAATAATTATCATTCCTAACATCCAGGCAACCACTAATTTTCAAAAACTTTTCTTTTATATCCGAAAATAATTTGGGGTAAATTATTTCATTTACCCTATTTGAAAACCATATTGTGTCGGTTTGTCTCATTCAAGAGTTTAGGAACCACTATCGATGACATGGCATCCCACATATCGACCAGAATCCTTAAACACTCAACTGATAAGTCAACAAAATATAAGACAAATTTTATTTCACTAACAAATACGCGCTTATATTATTATTACGCTCAAACTCATTCCAGAGTACTATAGACTCTATTTAATGAGTAATCCCCACTAGAGTACCCCTTGAGTCGACACTATTCTCCATCAAATCAACTCAAGATGAACGGAAATTCGAACCATTAGGGTTAAAGAAGAAAGTGGTAGAAGAAGAGAAAACAGAACAACAACAGAATCTAACCATCACAGCGAAACAAAATATAATAGATAATAACAGATCTTTACACAAAAGAAAACTATATCTGTTTTATACATACATCATCAGAATACATCATCAGAGTTCAATAACATCAATAACATACAATTGGATAGTCATATAAACTTGTCCTCAAATCTGAATACACAGCAGAATAATAATCAAGTACGGAAGTACGTATCACCATCCAGCTCGTCTCTTGAGCTCCACAGCATCATATCCTGTATTCTATAATACTCGGTCTGACCCGAGCATTATAGTTAAATAACACCCGAATCAGTCTGGAATACCAGCGTGAGAAAACCACACTCAAATTGATTATTAAAGTTTCAAAATCCTTTGAAACCAAAAGCATCTCGTAAGACCACGCCACAAATAAACATGTCGGGTTTTTACCTTACGATAGCCAAGACACTTTTTGTCAAAATCCTCTGATATTATAATAGTGTCTATAGAAAGTAAAATAGAATCTTGCTGAAATGCTTGCATCCATGTTTCAGCAATAGTTGGGCACAATGAAAACCGTACAGGCGCGTAGGGAGAATGGATTTCCAACTAATGACTAGGCACTGGGGTACCACCTGTCACAGTACGTGGCCTAGATCACCTTACCGAGGATTAATCCCAATCCCCTACAACACAAGACCGGGACTACCCCTTAGTGGATAATCTCGAGTAAGATCACCCCACGGTAGAGATCAGCAACCGCACCACTAAGCCGAATAAAAGGGACATCTAGACAGGGATGACCTCACCCTAATGGGCGCTACCTATCTAGCAATTGCTACATAACCCCTGATTTTTGGTCATTCCCAGTTGATGAGGCTTGAGGCTAAGGGTTACCTTCTAGAACATTTCACTTAGAATGCTTATTGTCCACCTGACAATGTTCCGAAAGCATTCATCCATACAAGTCCGTCCTAGGTTCGAACGGAACAGAAGGCACTATTCCTACTACATCTATTTTGGAATCATCCTCAGGATTAGTAGCGACTAGCCCTTGCACTTCACTGCTCCATCTTCGAATCCAAACTCTTGTTTTCCATACGAAAACGTGCAAATCGGATCGAAGTGGTTTTCCTGAAATAAATCCTGATCCCGGTCTCTTCGAAACGATCAGCGCATTGGCCAATATTGATAGTCGGTTATTCAACTATCAATTAACATTCACAAACATCCATCAAAATAAATAATTTCTCCTGAATTATTTATTAACCTTAAAATATCTTTGCAAGATATATTTCCATTTTCAACCCTTTTTGGAAACAGTTTTCAAACCGTACATTTCTCATGAAATAAATTTCCAAATATTTATTTCCACTGAAATCACCAAGCATAAAAACTTTAGATTTTTAAAATAATTTAAAACACTTTATTATAAAATATCCTTTAAAACATTTATATCAAAAATTACTTTAATACTTATTCAAAATATATACTTTAAGAATATTTAAAATAAAACTACTTAGTACAACATAAAACTGAATTTCTAACTTTTAAAACATAATACCTAGTCACCTTTATATAATTACTGCTATAATAGATTAAAAGAAAATACTTACTTTAGAATTTAAACATTTAGAAATAATAAGTTTTCTAAACATACTTTTTAAACAACTTAAAACTTTTTACTTATACTTAAAATTTGTTTGAAACGTACTTGGCTATCCAGGGAAATATGCTTCCCTTCCACATATTTCAAAAATAAACCACAATTTATTTTAAACAAATTTACCCATTCCTTTAATAAATTCCCACGGTGAATTTATCCCTCCAAATATTTACTGATACATTGCTTTACCTTTATAAACAAAGTTTATAAGTTTCATATACTCAACTTCCTTTTAAAATTCTGATTCCAAATTGATTCCCAATTTACTTCATTTTGAAATAAATTTCTTTACTTACCCAATTTATTCCAAAACCCATTGACTTCAGATTTTTATTCCTTAATTATGATTTAAAATCTTTTGACCGAAAAATACCAATTTCAGATTTCCAAAAATTACGTCTTTATCCTTTTAAATAAATTTAAACCTTGAATTTTAAAATATTTCTTTATTCCTTTAAATAATGCTACTCAAGTTTTAAAATTCATTATTTCTCTGTTTATTCAAAATCCCCTTTTTCCATACTCGGAATCTATTTATTAGAATTTTTAGATCACTTTTATTCTTTTCAAGTTCATTCTTAAATTTATTCAAATTCTCTATAATTATTTCACTTACAAATTCTCTTCTTTTATTTTTTTTTCCGAATATCCAATTTATATATTTTTGGTAACTCATTATATATTCAATTAAACCATAACATCTAATACTCCCATTATCAATAAAATTCATCACATTATATCAAATAATCATATGACAGAATATTTAAACAAATCTAAATATTTTGAGGAAACCGCTTGGATCCCTCCAACCTGTTTCCCTGCATCCACAGACGTTAGCACAATATAAAATACCAATTCCACTTCGAGGTGGAATATCGCGGTATATGGGTTTATATAATATCATCCGCTATTATGCGGCGCATAGGATCTCATCCGCTATATAATGCGGGAAATCAATCAATCCAATATATACTATATATATACTACTATATATAATATAGCACATCAAATCAATTCAATCATTCAACCAATTATTTAAATTTAACCATTAAAATTTAAATTAAACCCAGATGAGTGAGATTTTATCACCTTTAATTTTGCATGCAATCCATTTCCAATCCGGCTATTTCCTTCTCGATTTTGGACCTTGTATAAATATTATACGGCTTATTAATATTTGAAAAATCGAACAATCTATTAGCATTTAACACTTTAATTTAAACTAATTTTTTCCTTTAACAATTTCTAAAATAATTAAATAAGTAAATTAAACAAATTAATCTCCATATTTTAAAATTAAACCAGTAGATTTTAAAATGCATATGTATATTTATTTATCTAATTATACACATTAGTTTCTAATAAAATTCCTTCCAAACCTATAATCATATTAAACAGAATTTGTTCTATTGTAAAATGTTCTTTTTTTCAAACAAAATCATAAATAAATTTTGAAAAACAATTGATTTATATATATATATATATATATATATATATATATATATTTAGAAAAATATCTGGCTTACTGTAAAAATAAAAATTTTAAACAGTTTATAAATCGAAATATCATCCTTATAAGAATAAAAATATTTATTAATCTTAATAAATAAATAAGAAGCACCTATACCTAGCTTCTCACCAAGTTCCCCCAATCACTGTCCCGACCATATCGCGAGCCTTCACTATCCCGAACAACTCCTCCAGCATCACCACGTTGTGTCGCGACGCTGCCTCCATCTTCATACGCGAGATCGAAACTCGTAGATGCTTCCCTTCGATCGTGTTAATCGCGATGACGCCGTGATAAAAGAAAGGGTTCGCGAATCGCCCATTAGATCTTGGCTCAAACGCCACAAGTAGCTTGCTTCGTCTTCGGCCACGCGATGCTTCCTATTTCGAATCGAACGAGTTCGAATCAATTGCTATGCTGAACTAGGTTTCGGCCATGATGATTTCGTGCTTTTTTGATTTGATTTCTGTAAGAAGAAAAGCGGGATGTCAATATGGATTTGAACTTCTGTGAATGATGAAAAAGCGCGAGGACAAGAGTTTTAATTTTGAAGGTGGTGTGTTTCGAACGATTTTGTATTTTGACTGATTCAAAGAGGAAAGTAGATCGTGATTTAAACGTGAATAGGCAGCTGACTTGATTTGATTTGATCATATATAATTTTATTTAATTATAAAATATCTTTTTTTATCAACTCAAAATTTTGATCTCCTATCAAGGCGCGCCGCTAGGTGTTTATAATGTTATACCCCTATTTCGAACATAATGGAAAAGGTTTCGAGTCCTAATTCGATCGTATGGAGAAGATAGCTTTTTGAACCCAGTTATTAAAATTTTCGATATAGATTTCAGCGCGTTTATCTACCGTACGGCCAAACGATCACTCCAAACACTATGGAAATTAAAATCCGATAATAATACAATATTACGGATCCATTGGAACTAGTTTCGTCGAATTCTGAGATTGTGCCTCGAAAGGCTATTTTCAAATTCAATTTAAACGATATAACTTCAAAACTTAACAAAACACTTCCAAAATAAATTTTAACACTTTTAATATCTTCAGTTCTATCCATATTAATTTTACAAGCCTTCAAATTATTTTAACAAGCTTAAAACTGAAGATTTAATATTTCACCCAACTTCCAATTATTAAATTCAATAATTTAATTAGCAAATAAATAGTGATATTTGGAATTCAAGTTAAAATTAACCTTTCAAATATTTAAAATCAATTAAATATTCCCATTTCAAATGCTCAAGAATTCCGGATCGTCACATATGATATGTAATCCGAGATATGTACCTTATATATTATTAGCGAGCATATACGATAAATATAGCGCAAAAGCGAGCTCCAAATGCAAAGCAAATGCCATCTGCACCTACTAAACACTTAATAAACAAATGAGAAAACATGTATATATGAAAGTAATATCAATATGCAACATATACCAATAAGTACATATGTCAATATAGCAAATGCAACAAAAACAACGAATCCAAGCATCAAACAACTATCATCCAACAAACCAATATCTATCCAATCAATCCATACCAAATAATATACATTCACTTTTCATTAATATTCATTGAATTGATTTTCAATTTCACATGAATTTCTATACAATCAACTAGCATCGATCTAACAAACAATGTATATCCAACATAACTAAATTAATTTACTTTACATTCATTCAATTCAATTTCCAATTTACTATTGGTAGCAAATCCATCACATAGAAACTCAAAAATGATATTGATGATGCTGCAGTCATCAACCTTATTATTTCCCAACTACAATAGTGAATTCATTACTTTATATTCTTTTAAAAATTCTTTTTATTTATAAATCACAATTATAAATCCCTTGTTTATATAATTTCACTATTTTACTTTACCTACATATGATCATTCCAAATTTATTTACCTTATTTAGATTTATAACAAAATAACTCTTTAACTTTTAAAAAATGACTCCCATGTGACGACCTGGAATTTTCGATTCCAAAAATTCCAGATAGTTAGGAAAAGAAGAAAAGAGAAAGAAGAAAAGGAAGAAACAGGAACACCAACATCTCATATTCGCAGTGGATAAAATATAATATCAAGTAATAACAGTTATACAAATGAAAACAATACTTATCAGATTACACTTTAATACTTTAAAGTTACATAAATACACAAACACTGGACAGGTACAGCCATGTCCCAGATAACTACAATATATCCTAGCGGATACACTCCGTATGTTCTTCCATCCAGCTCGCTTCCTGAGCTCCAGAACATCCTAACCTGAAAATCTGTAATACTCGGACTGACCCGAGCATTACATCAAAGTAACACCCGGGTCAGGCTGGAAACCAGCGTGAGTAAATCCATCTAACATAGAATACAATAGGATGAAACTTATATAAAACCCGGGGTAACTCGTACCGGTTTACAAATTCACAATTTGTTATAGACAATACTTATTTCACACATTAATTTCTAAGTATCAAAACTTAGATTAAAAGGTCCAATTCACTTAAATCATTCCGTTCCAGCCTATTGATTCCGCATATCAATCTATAAAGAATCGAAGTGGTTTCGGGTATTTGCTAATGCCTGACCCTAGTCTCTTCAATTCTATGTCATCTCTAATCCTAGTTATTAGGTTTTAAAACCATACAATTCATATTCAAGATATCATACAACATAACTATTCAATTTAGATAGGTAACCTATATTATCACAGTTCAATCCATTCATATCACAGCATATCTCAATCACCCCTCAAAGATATCATCAATCCAAGTTATCCAATTTCAACCATCCATAAACAAGATTTATTAGATATATAATTCTTAATTGATTTAATTAATTTCCAATTAAATTAATTACCAGCTAAATTACTTTGATTACCAAAATCCTACTCACTTAATATTAATTAATTGTAACCCAATTAATAAATCATTCTTTAATCATCCATCTTAATTAATCATCTTTGATTAATTATACTTTAATTACATCGAGTAATTAACCCTTAATTATCACACAGATTAGTTAACCTTAACCATTCTTATTAATTATCTTTAATTAATCTCCTTAATTAATTAATTACATTCATTAATGATCCTCTAATCACTTCCAATAATTAATTATTCTTTTAATTAATTACATTTAACAAGTAATCTTTAAATAAATCACATTCATTAATTTACCTTAATTAATCTCATTTCGTAATTAGCTATCCCTTAATTACTTACGTTGATTAATATATCATCAATTACTTAAGATCTTAATTGATTTTAAGGTTAAACCCTTTTATCCTTTTTCTCTCATTATTTTAACTATCTTTCATTCCTTATTAAATAAAACTTGAGAATAATTTATCACCATATTATTAACTTAAACCTCTAAGTTACACTAAGGATTTCAGATCACTTTATTCTTTTAATTATGTAATTAATTACAATATCCAGTTTTATTTAAAATAAACTTTCGAACAAGGATTATATAAATTTTAAAACACCTTTAACTTAATAAATTCAAACATAATTTATTTTGAACCCAAATTAACCTTTAATATTTTAGAATAAATGGGTTGAGGAATTTTTTTTAAAATTTGTTTAAATTTTAAAACTCATATTTTCATTTTTGCTAAAAACTGGATATCGACACACTCGAGCAAAAACCCCAAATTCTCGAGCCAAACCCTGGTTTCTTCAAGTTCGATCCAGAGGCCATCACCAACATTCCCGTGCTTTCCCTTTTTAAAAAAAACTTGCTTAAATCTTAAGGTTTTAAATCTGTTAAATACTACTATGTTCGGCCCAGATTTACATGGCCCAAAATCTCCTTCTTTCCACTATCTCTCACTATCTCATTCTTCCCAAATCGAACACGAACAGGAACGTGCACGCTCGTGAACGTGAACAATCACTACGGTCATCGATTTTGACCACCGATCTCCGTGCCAAAACACCCCCATCCATCTCCCCACAAAACGCTGCCTGAATCACGAAGTCCGGCCCTGTTAGAAAAATCGAACATCATAGCGAATGCTCGTAACTGACATCCTACCATCGCCGCTTCGATCAACCACCATCTTCCTCCGATCAATCCCAAAATTTTCCTGAACCTCCGCTAGCTCCTGCTTCTGCCTTTCCCCTACATCCGCATTCCCCTAGCATCCCCTCGTCATCACAAATTTAAAGAGACCGAACCAACCCAAATGTCAGCCAAAACCCTAGAGTCACTACGTCCCATTAATCCATCCATTAATAAAATCAATTGCCATTTTCTAATGCTCCCCACCCCTGCAGCTATCTCCTGACCAAATCCTGAGGCCCACTATTATCGACATTGCCGGAATTCGGCCAACGACTAGTTCCCGAACCACTCAAGATTCCTCTTCATATACACGTTAAAAAATCTTGATATTATTACTAAAAATCATGATTTCTAAAGAGAATTAAATTATAAAGGTGAAACTTGAAATTAAATCAATCAATTTTTCTGATATATTTCTTCTTTACTGTAATTTCTTATTTATCAGGTAATTACCTATAAATTTTACATGCAAATATTTTTAAAATTTTCATTTCATCATTACAGACAAGTTTCATCTAAACATCATGTGCTAGAAGTGATCAGGCGAAGAGAATTTAATTTTTTAAAACTAAATAGAGCTGTTGAAAAGAAACAGGGATATACTTATACACACATTGACATGCAAACTGTAATCCAAACCAGACAACATTTATTCCAGCAATGCTAACCATATTTAAGTTATTGTTGTCATTATTTGTTGTATCCCCAATGTACAGATGATTTACCTAAAAGGCTTAAAGTTTACTCACAGACATTTCAAAAAGAACAGAGTAAACTAGGGCAGATCACTCACCTGCTTTAAACAGAGAAGTCGGATTTTGATTAAAAACTGGAACTCATTTGATCTTTTGTTTTGAAAAAATTTTGAAGATTGCCTGTTGTTCTTTGTTCGAGTTGAATCTTTCGTGTTTTGCTTCTGCTTGATTTTGAATCTGAGTTGCTTTAATCTTGAAATAGTTGAAAAACTGGAATGTTTAGGGTTGATCCTTGGCTTGCATGAAATTTGATTTGGGTCTAATATTTATTGTCTGCTACTTGATGTTTCGAATTTTTTAAGCTGATCTTGAATTTTTATTTTGATCCCTTTTCTGGTTTTAGTTATAGAACAATTTCATTGAGGAGAAAATATGTGAAGAGTTTTATTCAAACTGTAAAACAACATCTTCTCCCAAATTATATAATTAAATTTTAAAGAGAAAAAAAACATGCCACATGTTTATTTACATGTTAACACAAATTACACTTGTTAATTCCATGAATTATAATGTTTACAAATGTTTAAAACTTTAATTTATATATTTCTTATATTTTATAGATTATGTGACGACCCGGAATTTTTGAGCATTTGAAATTGGAATATTTAATTGATTTTAAATATTTGAAAGGTTAATTTTAACTTGAATTCCAAATATCACTATTTATTTGATAATTAAATTATTGAATTTAATAATTGGAAGTTGGGTGAAATATTGAATCTTCTGTTTTAAGCTTGTTAAAAATAATTTGAAGGCTTGTAAAATTTATATTGATAGAACTGAAGATAGTAAAAGTGTTAAAATTTAATTTGGAAGTGTTTTGTTGAGTTTTAAAATTTTATGGTTTAAATTGAATATAAAAATAGCCCTACGAGGCACGGTCTCGGAATTCGAAGAAACCAGTTCCATTGGATCCGTAATATTGTGTTATTATCGGGTTTCAAATTTCGTAGTGATTGGAGTAGTTGTGTGAGCATACGGTAAATAAACGCGTTGAAATTAAATCAAAAATTGAATTTCTATAACTGGGTTCAAAAGCTATCGTCTCCATACAATCGAGTTAGGACTCGAAACCTTTTCCATTATGTTCGGAATAGGGGTTTAACATTGTAAATGCCTAATGGCACGCCTCGATAGGAGATCGAGATTTTAAGTTGCGATTTCGTGGCAACTTGGATTTAAATTTGAAATATATATTATATTCTGGTCAAATTTCAGCAGTAATCCTGTCCACATCAAACCTTTTCCTTTCAATTCACATCACTATAGCCTGATAATTTTTGCACGCTAACGTCAAGTCTTATTCCCCTCCATCCCCTTGTTAAAAATCATGTTATCTTCCTTGGTACTTCAATTCATTTTCAACAGAAAATAAATAATAATGGCTAAAACATTTTGTAATTGTAATCGCGAGCCTCTCCAGTAATGAATCAAAGAAAATATATAATGGCCGAAGCCCTTTCATTCAAAAAGGGAAGTCGAAAAAAATGAGTCTCGCGAAATCGATCGATCAATCACTCGCTCTTCTGAGTCACACGCGGAGAGGAGAGGAACGACGCTTCTAGACCGAGGGGCGCGATTTGATTTTGGCGACGCGGTGTCGTTGGGGTTTCACGTTGCTCGTGAGCATTCAAAGGGGAGGTCATCGACTTCAATCGCGGCATAGGTAGGAAGCACGTTTTGGGAAGGGGGAGAATTGGCAGCGTAGGCCATGACGTAGAAGACGGGGGCTAGGATTCTTGGGCACGAAGTTGCGGTGACGACTAGGGTATTGCGGTGGGCAAGGTCACGATTCAGTTGAATAGGATCTCGTGATAGCAAAGAGGTGACTCGTGTGGGTGCAGCTGATCATTGGGTGGGCAGTTAGGTATTTACAATTTATTTAATTCAATTTAAATTTGGAAATAAATTTGAATATGTATATACAGTAAAGTATTGCTGTGGTCATATTAAAAATATATACATATATCTAGGGATTTTAAAACGTATAGATTTATATAAAAATGTTATTTTTAAAAATATATATTATTCTATAAGTATATATATGTGGGCAGTTTCCAAAGGAAAATAATATGGATATATACATTTTAAAACTTACTAGTTATTTCAAAATAATGGATTAAGATGATTAGTTTGTTCTTATTTACTTATTTAATTATTTTACTCACTAAAAATATTTTATTAAAAAGGGAGTTAGTTTGAAAATAAACTATGATTTTATTAAATTATAAAATGATATTTAATTATTTAATTAGTTCGAATATTAATAAAATAATATGATGTTATACAAGGTCTAAAATTAGGAAGAAACAAGCTGGTTTGGATCGGATTGTAAATTAAGAAGCAAAGGTGAGTTAAACTCACTCATCTGTGTTTTATTTAAATTTAAATGGTTAAATTTAAATAATTGGTTGAATGATCGAATTGATTTGATGTTATATCATATATAGTAGTATTTAGTATATATTGGAGTGATTGATTTCCCGCATTATATAGCGGATGAGACCCTATGCGCCGCATAATAGCGGATGATATTATATTTAAAACCCATATATCGCGATATTCCACCTCGAAGTGGAATTGGTATTTTACTGTGCTAACATCTGTGGATGCAGGGAAACAGGTTGGAGGGATCCAACTGGATTCCCCAAAATATTTAGATTTGTTAAAATGTCTTGTGATATAATTATTTGATATCCTGTGATGAATTATATTGATAAGTGGAAATGTTGGATACTATGGTTGATTTAAAATATTTCGGTGAATTGAGCTATCTAAATTTATAGAAATGGGATTTCTGAAAAGAAAATAGAAGAATGAATTTTGAGTAAAATAATCATAGAAATTTGAATAAATTAAAAATGAACGGGAAAAGAATAAAAAGTAATTTTTGAATTATGATAAATAAAATTCCAAGTGCGGAAAATGAGATTTGAATAAATGGGAATAAGTGATGTTATTTTTAAACTCGAGTGATACTATTTCAAGAAATAAAGAATTTATTTTGAAATTCGAGGTTTGAATTTATGTAAGGAACCGATTCTTCGACTCCCGAATATCGACATTAATACGTCCACTGTATCAACTGCTGAACAATCGAATGTCGGAAAACCGAACCCTTAGGGTTTAAGAAGAGGAAAAAGATAGAAGAAGTAAGAAAGAAGAAGCAACAGAAAAATATCAGAATCTCACAATCGCAACGGAACAACACATAATAGGTAAATGAATAATCTTTAAATTAAAAGAACTATATCAATTTATCACATTACATTACATTATCAGAGTTTACAACAACAAACAGCGGAAAAGAAATATTATATACTAGTTAATACGCCATGCCATCCAGCTTGCATCTAGATCTCTACAGCAACTCCTGAATTCCAGAATGACCTGATAACCTGACTCTAGACTACCCATGTGGAAAATGATGGGCACCCAGAGTTTAGGAAGGGAACAATAAGCTCCAAGTCAGTCATGGGACTGGTGTGAGAACTTAAAACGGTTATATCTTTAAAACAAACAAAGAAATATTTTAAAATAGATCCGCAATGCTTTTAGAAAATGTAACTACCATAAGGCCTCCTGCCACACACACACCATGCAAACGCATATTGGAGGAGATTTCTCCTTATGATAGTCAAATATGCTTGATACGTGAATTTCTTTGATATTATTACTATAAATGCAAAGTGCAAAAAACATTTCGAAAGTATAATATAAATCTTAGCCAGCATACGACCATTATCATATGCCTACTATAGCTACCATGTTCAATAGCAGGTTACCGCCACATTCCATGGCAGGTTATACAACTAAATTCGTACAGGGCTCGTATTGTTTCTTTGGATTTTCTAACAAATGGTCAGGCTAAGGAACTTCCTATTGCCACATGCGAACGCCTCTGGCGGTACGCCCCGAGAACCTAACTGATCTCTACCAATACAAGGCCGGGTTGTAAACAACCTTTATCCGAGGATCCTCCGGTTGTAAACAACCTTTATCCGAGGATCCTCAACCAACAACAATCACAAAGTCATATATATTTGCGCCATCCACATAAGTTAAGTATCTGGGCTCCATACCATGATACCACTTCTATCCAGAAGGAAATGCACATACCCTAAGGGGCGCTACTCCCTATACTACTCCCTATAATCTTGCTGCATCTTTCCTATTTTGACCATTACCGGGTTGTGAGGTCCGACGAAGTCTCGTCCACAAAGTTACGCTTTTCACAAAAGTCATGCTTCGATCAACAAATGATCAGCAGCACTTCATATGCCACATTACCATATTGGGAATGTATCACTAGTGACCATCAACTACATAACCTCTGAGCTCGTACGTCTCAGAGAACGGTGTTAAGCTTAGAGAATAAATTCTCCGCCACCAGCAGAAATGTATTTGATAGAAACCAGCTTTACATCTCAAATTGTAACGTCGGACACACATCCATACAAGTCCGTTCCGGGATCGAACGGAATCGAAGGCACTTCCAAAGAAGCCCTTGCAATCCGGATGTTCACTAATCACGTCCGGAATTCCATCACAAAGGGTGATTAAATCTCTATATCGGAGATCAGCCGATGCAGAGACATTCGACGGTAATCCTTCCATTTTCAAAAATATCCGGTCTTCAACACCGGTCCTCAAATGCTATCCATTAAGATGTATCACTATTCGGAATGGGATTTATGACCCAAAGGTCCTCTCCCGGCTAAACCGAATAACGAGCGCTTATTTTTAAAATAAGTGTAGCATTCAAATTCAAGCAAATCACAACAAATACCCATTTAAAGGTAAATATTGATAGTCGGTTATTTAACTATCAATAGATATGCACAACATCACCAGATTCCAAATAATTTTCCAAATTATTTATATTTTTCAAAAATAACTTTACAAGATATATATTTCCATACTTCAACCATTTGAAAACAAATTTCAAATCACTTTTCACCTTTACAACTTTTGAAAACAAATTTCAAATCATTTTCCTTACGCGAAACACTTCCAAATATTTATTCATTTTCACTGGAAATCTGCCGTATTCAAATACTTTAAAATAATTTATAACACTTATCCAAAGTATATCGGGAAAACACTTTGAAATAAAACTATTTTTGTTTAAACACTTTACTTAAAATATTAGTTATAAAAGTATTATACAAATATTACATACAACTTAAGTCCAAACTAATTTTTCAAACAAAATTAGTAGATAGAGTATAACTATTTAAATAACTATTTTCTAAAACCAATTATTGATTAAATCTTAGAAATAATCATTTCTATATCAACTTAATAATCTTTACTTAAAGGATTTAAAACAATTTAAGAAGTTAATTTCTCCAAAGTATCCTTTTCAAAACCAATTCTAGAATTATATATATATATATATGTATATATATATATATATCTTTCAAAGCTATTCAGAAATTTTATTCAGCTTTCCAGGGAGAATACACTTTCATTTCAAAATGGTCATTTAAACCAAATAAATAAATCCTTACCGATTTACTTTAAATGTACATTCCAAATCCATAAATTTATTTCCACGCTTCAAAAATAAATCAATGTTTATTTTTAAACAAATTTCACTTTCCTTTATAAATTCCATAGTGAATTTAAATTTCCAAATATCCACTGACATACGATTTTCAAATCGATTTCAAATATTCACTTTCAATTTATCTTTAAAAGATATAATCTCAAAACATTTCACTTCACATTGGAAAACATTTCAATACTTATTTAATAATAAGTAATTCACAAATCTATTTATTTCCAACATTTGGAAAATATTCAATATACTTAAATCACAATTAAGTATACAATTTATTCTTTAAGGAAAACATTCTCTTAAACACATTTATTTGAGTCAAAACGAATGTTGCGTAAAACATCGTTACGACAACCCAAAATCACTAATATAGGGATTTGAAATTAAGATAGATATATAAACCCCAATACTATATAAAACATTTCCTTTCGAAAATCATTTACTATAACAACAGTGTTAAAGTCCACCATTTCCTTATTTTTCGAAAACATCTATTTCAACAAAGAATGTTGACATCTATGGTTTCGATACTTAATAAATTTTAAAACATCTTTAAAACTCCTTTATAATTTCATCACTTTGATTTATAAAAATCCAATTTTATAAATCTTATATATTAAAGCTTTTATAATAAATTCAAAAATCACCATTTAAATTATTTTATAAAAAAAATCAACTTCATATTTCCAAAAATCACCTTTCAACTATAATTCTCAAAACATCATAATTTTTAATATATACTTTCAACCTGAATTTTCAAAAATCAAATTTTTATTATTTTTTCTATTATCTAACGATACCAAAATTTTGTTCGATTAAATTTTAGCCTTCAACGATTTCATTCACAAAGATAATCACACAGAGATTATAAATAATCAACACACAACATTGAAACAAATTCAATTATTTGAGGAATCCAGTTGGATCCCTCCAACCTGTTTCCCTGCATCCACAGATGTTAGCACAATACCAATCCCGTTTCAAGACAAAATATCGAGGTACATGGGTTTATATAAAATATCATCCGCTATTATGCGGCGCGATAGGGGCTCATCCACTATATAATGCGGGAAATCAACTCCAAATTCATATATAATACCAATTCCACTTCACGGTGGAATATCGTGGTATGTGTTTAATAAAATAACCTCCGCTTAATATGCGGCGTATAGGGTCTATTTCAATACAACAGATAGCAATTTATCATCCAAGCATACAATCAACATAATCAAGATATTTTAAATCTTACTATTTAAAATTTAAATCGAAACAAATTCGATTGAGTGAGAAGTTCTCACCTTGCTTCCAATAACAGTTTCAGCGTTTTATTTCGAATAAAATTAAACGAGCATTTAATTTTACCCAAAATTATCACTAGCTCCAATTGACTCCAAACCATCTCCATAATGTAGTGTTCGACAATACGAATCCAACGCAAGTCGTTTGCATTTTTCAACCTCGTATCAAAAAGTTATAGCATTTTAAAGATTGTACGAATCATAATATAATAATTAACAATTTTATTTTTATTTTTTTAACCTAATATCAATCTGGGTCATTAGATCTTGCAATCCTAAATCCAGGCCGCTGGTTCCTTCTTCTCCCCCCTTCGTTCCTTCATACGCAAAAACTCATCTTGCCGCCGTTCTGCACTCAATTTTCGCAACCACCGCAGGCCACTTGAAGGCGATCCGACCACCTCACCCCGAAGCCCCTTACGCGTGCCACCATCGGCCAGAGGCACGACAAACTCGGTCATCCATCCTCCTCGATAAACGCACACGAAGTTCGGCCGTTCAAACCCCTATTGTCGTTGATTTACTCGACCTTAAACGATCATCACCGTATAGAATCGAAGCTCTCAATACGCTCTTTGATTTTGTAGTTGAAGATTTCTTGTAAAAGTTTACGGATTGGAAGATAATTAAGGGAGAACATTAGTGATTTTCGGCCATTGATGATAATGGTGGCGGCTGAAGCTTGAAACCCTAGGGTTTAGTGTAAAATGAAGATAAGGGGGTCCTTTTATAGAAAATTGCAAAACAATATTCACCCAAAAAAATTCCGAACTCCAAACGAAGCGTGCCGCCTGCCATTTATAATATTTTACCCCTACTCCGAACGCAATGGAATATATATCGGGAGCCAATTCGATCATATTTGGAAGATGGGTTTTCAAATCAACTATTTAAATTTAAAATTCACTTAAACCGATTTCAGTGCGTTTTAGCTTGCCCCGGACAAACCGTAAATCCGATTGACACGAAATTTGAAATCTTACAATAATTTAACATTACGGGTCTAATGAAACTAGTTTTGTCGAAATCCGAGACTGTTTGAAAAATGACTATTTTTACTCGTCAATTAAATATTAAAATATTCAATTTCCACAAATTAACTTTTTATTCAATTTTAAAAGTTCTATAACATCATTCTAACTCCAATATGATTTAATACAACTTTAAAAATCAATTTTAATTACATTAAACCCAATTTTCAATTATTTCTGTAATTTCAAATATTAAATTATCGATTTAATAACCCAATTAAATCTAGATTTTTGAATAAAATTTATTCGACGTACATATTTTACTTGTTAATATTTAAAATCAGTTAAATATATGAATTTCAAATAACGGTAATTCTGGGTCGTTACAAACTTCCCCCCTTAGAAGAATTTCGTCCTCGAAATTGCCAAGTAAGAAAAAGTCTTGAAATCCATTAACCCTTTTCTAGTTCAATTCCTACATTTTCATTTCAATTTAGAAATTGACTTTTCGTTAACAAAAATTTTACAAAAATTTTCAAAAATTTTCTGACTCCCAAAATTTATGGAAAATTTTGGCAGAGTCTCCTTTGTACGGAAGAGCTTTTGCAATATCACAATAGATATAAATATATATACGTCAAACCACACGGTCGGAAAACGGAAAAACAGTTTATATTTTCTATTTTTATTGCGTAGGCGTAACTTTTTAGCATTTTTAAGCAAAGCAGTTATTTATTAGCATTTTAGCGTGACCAAATCCAGCCAACTACAGCCCCGGTACATGTACTTACTCAATTTAAATATGTAAGTGACATATATAGGAAATTCATTTACATTTAACTAATTTTCAATTGAAAACACATAGTTTTCATAAGCAATGCAATCAAATATAATTCCCATAAGCATTTTATAAGGTTTCGATACAAATTTTAATTGCTTACAACCAATTCACATTAGTTCACTTTCAATTCAAATTTAATTCTATTTAAATTTACTTCCCTTTCAATTTGAATTCTATTACTTTAGCTTTCAATTTATCAATTTAATTTCATATGAATTTCTATACAATCAACGAACAATAATCTAACAATCAATGTATATCCAATACAACCAAATTCATTCAATTTACTTTACATTCAATTTGGTTTAACACTTCTAATTCCAATTGGTTTAATATCTAATTGACTTTTCTTTTGATTATTCAATTTTTTCTAGTTTTTAATGAATTAACACTTACATTCATTATTCTATATCAATTCTTTTACATTAGATTGATTAATATTCAATCCATTTATTAATTCGATTGCTAATTCATTTAACAAATAAGGTTGAATTTCATTTATATAACTCAAGTTCACATCCATTTAATTCACTTTATTATTATACTTCGATACCAAAATTAACTTCATTCAACATTACTTAAGTTATATTCCATTTCAAACATCATTTGTTTAACTTAACTTAAATTTCCCCTTATAAATCCAATTCAGATTCCAATTCTAAAGTAAATTCTATTTAACTTTTACCAAAGTCAAATTTCATCACTTGTTCAAATTCATATCTCGTTTTGCTTAACAAAATTGTTTAACCATTTTATCATTTGGTTTCACTTACATCTTCTCACTTTACAAGTTATACAACTTATTTAAACTTCAAAGTTATTTTATATAATCACTTCAGTTTAATTTCCATTTCGATAACTTACCTAATCCAAATCAATTTATTTAACCTTTGTTTAGTTACATTTCAAATCATATGTTTTATTATGCCAACTCAAATTTATTTCAACTTTACCAAAGTAAAATCTTTATTATTTCATATTATAGGTCCAAAACTTGATTACTTATATTCAGCAATTACGACTTGGATTTTAATTTCAAATTTGTTTATCACAACAAAACTTCAATTTCCAATTTACTATGGTAACAAATCCATCACACAGAAACTCGAAAATGATACTGATGATGCTGCAGTCATCACCCTTATTATTTCTCAGTGACTGTAGTGAATTCAGTGCTTAATATCCTTTCAAAATTTTCCTTTTATTCATAAATCACATTTATAAATCTTTTTCTTATATAATTTCACTATTTAACTTTTAATTTTGGAAAATAATTTCCAAAATAAACAGGATTCAACATTTTCAATTCATAGTTCAAATTCATTTTTATTTACAACTCATATTTATAAATATATTCATATAGTTTCACCTCTTATATATAATATTATTTCACAATTGTAAATCACATTAATTATAATTCCATATTTAATAATTCATTTGCTTATACAATTTATTCTTTTAACTAACTTATATATATTCTTACATTTTCAACAACCAAACAATCAATCTATATACACTTTAATAATTCTGAAAAATTATTTCTTTATATATAAAATATAAATTTTATCAAGGTAAAATCATTTCATTTACCCAATTTAAAATGATACTATGTCGGTTTATCTCGTTTAAGAGTTTAGAAACCCCTATCGATACAGTTAGCTAGACTGCACCGACTAGAATCTATAAACTATCAACCGATAAGTCAACACAATACAAAACAATTTCATATTCACTAACAAATACGCGCTCGTTTCTATTATTACACTCAAACTCATTCTAGAGTACTGCTGACTCTATCTCTAATGAGTAACACCCAACAGAGCCAAGGTTGTCTCTTAACCAAATGCTTTGATACCAAATTGTAAGCACCCGATGGCAGCGGCGACCGGTAGGCTTTGCAACCATCCCAGACCTCCCGTGGCTTACAATGGTACCCGAAACTTGCTTTTACGGCCAGCCTTTCGACTGTCACGGGTTACGCCTAACCAACCCCGTAAAGAGGACGTGTAGGGGTAAGAGTCTCTAGTTCGCCACCTAACGCGAAGCGAGAACCCCCCATCACATTTCACTAAGACAAGCAAGTCTCGTCCGCAAAGCTACGCTTTTCACAAAAGTCATGCTTCGATCAACAAATGATCAGCAGCACTTCGTATGCCACATTACCAAACTGGGAATGTATCACTAGCATCCATCAACTACATAACCTCTGAGCTTGTACGTCTCAGAGAAGGGTGTTAAGCTAAGAGAATAAATTCTCCGCCACCAACAGAAATGTATTTGATAGAAACCAGCTTTACATCTCAAATTGTAACGTCAGACACGCATCCATACAAGTTTGTTCTGGGATCGAACGAAATCGAAGGCACTTCCAAAGAAGCCCTTGCAATCCGGATATTCAATAATCACGTCCGGAATTCCATCACAAAGGGTGATAAAATCTCTATATCGGAGATCAGCCGATGCAGAGACATCTACGGTAATCCTTTCATTTTCGAAAATATCATGTCTTCAACACCGGTCTTCAAATGCTATCCATTACAACGTATCACTATTCGAAATGGGATTTATGACCCAAAGGTCCTCTCCCGGCTAAACCGAATAACGAGTGCTTATTTTTAAAATAAGTGTAGCATTCAAATTCAAGCACATTTATAATTTATTATTTAAGAAAAACATTCTCTTAAACACATTTATTTGAGTCAAAACAAATGTTGCGTAAAACATCGTTACGACAACCCAAAATCACTATTATAGGGATTCGAAATTAAGATAGATATATAAATCCCAATACTATATAAAACATTTCCTTTCGAAAATCATTTACTATAACAACAGTGTTATAGTCCACCATTTCCTTATTTCTCGAAAACGTCTATTTCAACAATGAATGTTGAAATCTATGGCTTCGATACTTAATACATTTTAAAACATCTTTAAAACTCCTTTATAATTTCATCACTTTGATTTATAAAAATCCAATTTTATAAATCTTATATATTAAAGATTTTATAATAAATTCAAAAATCACCATCTAAATTATGTTATAAAAAAAATCAACTTCATATTTCCAAAAATCACCTTTCAACTATATTTCTCAAAACATCATAACTTTTAATATAAACTTTCAACCTGAATTTTCAAAAATCAATTTTTTTTTCGGGTATCAAACGATAAAAAGTTTTATTTGGCTAAATTTTGACCTTCAAAGATTTCATTCACAAAGATAATCACACAGAGATTATAATTAATCAACACACAACATTGAAACAAATTCAATTATTTGAGGAATCCAGTTGGATCCCTCCAACCCGTTTTCCTGCATCCACAGTTGCTAGCACGATACCAATCTCGTTTCAAGACGGAATATCGTGGTACATGGGTTTATATAAAATATTATCCGCTATTATGCAGCGCAATAGGGTCTCATCCGCTATATAATGTGGGAAATCAACTCCAAATACGTATATAATACCAATTCCACTTCACGTGGAATATCGCGGTATATGTGTTTAATAAAATAACCTCCGCTTAATATGAGGCGTATAGGGTCTATTTCAATACAACAGATAGCAATTTATCATCCAACCATACAATCAAGCAATTTTAAATCTAACTATTTAAAATTTAAATCGAAACAAATTCGATTGAGCAAGAAGTTCTCACCTTACTTCCAATAACAGTTTCAGCGTTTTATTTCGAAGCGTTTAATTTTACCCAAAATTATCACTAGCTCTAATCGACTCCAAACCATCTCTATAATGTAGTGTTCGACAATACGAATCCAATGCAAGTCGTTTCGTCATTTTTCGACCTCGTATCAAAAAGTTATAACATTTTAAAGATTGTACGAATTATAATATAATAATTAACAATTTTATTTTTATTTGTTTAACTTAATATCAATCTAGGCCATTAGATCTTGCAACCCTAAATCCAGGCCACTGGTTCCTTCTTCTCCCCCCTTCGTTCCTTCATATGCAAAAACCCATCTTGCCGCGGTTCTCCACTCAATTTTCGCAACCACCACAGGCCACTTGAAGGCGATCCGACCACCTCACCCCGAGGCCCCTTACGCGTGCCACCATCGGCTAGGGGCACGACAAACTCGGTCGTCCATTCTCCTCGATAAACGTGCACGAAGTTCGGCCGTTCAAACCCCTATTGTCGTTGATTTACTCGACCTTAAACGATCATCACCATATAGAATCGAAGCTCTCATTACGCTCTTTGATTTTGTAGTTGAAGATTTCTTGTAAAAGTTTACGGATTGGAAGATAATTGAGGAAGAACATTAGTGATTTTCGGCCATTGATAATAATGGTGGCGGCTGAAGCTTGAAACCCTAGGGTTTAGTGTAAAATGAAGATAAGGTGGTCCTTTTATAGAAAATTGCAAAACACTATTCACCCAAAAAAATTCCGAACTCCAAACGAAGCGTGCCATCTGGCATTTATAATGTTTTACCCCTATTCCGAACGCAATGGAATATATATCGGGAGCCAATTCAATCATATTTGGAAGATAGGTTTTCAAATCGACTATTTAAATTTAAAATTCACTTAAACCGATTTCAGTGCGTTTTAGCTTGCCCCAGACAAACCATAAATCCGATTGACACGAAATTTGAAATATTACAATAATTTAACATTACGGATCCAATGAAACTAGTTTCGTCGAAATCCAAGACTGTTTGAAAATGACTATTTTTACTCGTCAATTAAATATTAAAATATTCAATTTCCACAAATAACTTTTAATTCAATTTTAAAAGTTCTATAACATCATTCTAACTCCAATATTATTTAATACAACTTTACAAATCAATTTTAATCACATTAAACCCAATTTCCAATTATTTCTATAATTTCAAATATTAAATTATCGATTTAATTACCCAATTAAATCTAGATTTTCGAAACAAATTTATTCGAATTATAAATTTTACTTGTTAGTATTTAAAATCAATTAAATATACGAATTTCAAATGACAAAAATTCTGGGTAGTTACAAATTATTTGAAAGGATAAAGAAGAAATTTGGAAAATATGAAATTGGTATTTTAAGTTAAAGATTTAAATCATAATAAAGAAATAAAATCTAAAATTAATGGATTTTGGAATAAATGGAGTAAGCAAGGAAATTTATTTAAAAGTGTAAGTAAATTAGAAGCCAATTTTGGGATTGATTTAAGTGTGTAAAATTGGGATTTTTAAAAAGAGAAGCGAGACTTGAAATTTATAAACTGGGTTTATAAAAGCGAAGTGATATGTCAGTGGATATTTGGAAGAATAAATTCACGGTGGGAATTTATTAAGGGAATGAGTAAAAAAAAATTAAAAATAAATAGTGATTTATTTTTAAAAGATGTGAAAGAGAAGCGTATTTCCCTGGATAGCCAAGCACGTTTTCAAAGCAAATTTTTAAATATAAGTTAAAAGTTTTAATGTTGTTTTAAAAGCATGTTTTAGAAAATTTGTTATTTCTAATTGCTTAAATTCTAAAGTAAGTATTTTTTTTCAAATCTATTATCGTAGTAATTATTTAAAGGTGACTTGGTATTTTGTTTTAAAGTAGAAAATCTAGTTTTATGTTTTGTAAAGTAACCTCATTTTAAATATTCCTAAAGTATATATCTTTGAATAAAGTATTAAAGTAGTTTTCAATTTAAATGTTAAAGTATATTTTATAATAAAGTGTTTTTAAATTATTTTAAAAATCTAAAGTATTGGTACTTGGTGTTTTCAGTGGAAATAAATATTTGGGAATTCATTCCATGAGAAAAGTGTGATTTGAAAACTGTTTTCAAAAGGGTTGAAAATGGAAATATACCTTGCAAAGATATTTTGAGATTAATACATAATTTAGGAAATTATTTATTGTTTGATGGTTGTTTGTGAATGTTAATTGATAGTTAAATAACCGATTTTAATATTGGACAATGCGCTAATCGTTTCGAAGAGACCGAGATCGGGATTTATTCCCTAAAAACCACTTCGATCCGGCTTGAACGTTTTCGTGTGGACAACAAGAGTTAGATTCGAAGGTGGAGTAGTGAAGTGCAAGGGCTAGTTGCTACTAATCCTAAGGTGATTCCAAAATGGATGTAGTAGGAGTAGTGCCTTCGGTTCCGTTCGAACCCGGGACGGACTTGTATGGATGAATGCTTTCGGAACATCGTCAGGTGGACGATGGGCATTCTAAGTGAAATGTTCTAAAAGGTAACGCTTAGCCTCGAGCCTCATCAACCGGGAATGACTGAAAATCATGGGTTATGCAGCAAGGCTAAGTGGGTAGCACCCATTAGGGTGAGGTCATCCCTGTCTGGATGTCCCTTTTATTCGGCTTAGTGATGCGGTTGCTGATCCCAACCGTGGGGTGATCTTACTCGGGATTATCCATTAAGGGGTAGTCCCGGACTTGTATTGCAGGGGATCGGGAGTAATCCTCGGTACGGTGATCTAGGCCACGTACTGTGACAGGTGGTACCCAGTACCTAGTCATTAGTTGGAGATCCATTTTCCCTACGTGCCTATATGGTTTTGATTGTGCCCAACTATTGCTGAAACGTGAGATGCAAGCATTTCAACTAGATTCTATTTTACTTTCTATAGACACTATTATAATATGAGACGGATTTGATAAAAAAAATGTCTGGCTATATAAGGTAAAAACCCGACATGTTTATTTGTGGCGTGGTCTTACGAGATGCTTTTGTTTTCAAAGGATTTTGAAACTTTAATAATCAATTTGAGTGTGATTTCTCACGCTGGTTTTCCAGACTGACTCGGGTGTTATTTAACTATAATACTTGGGTCAGACCGAGTATTATAGAATACAGGATATGATGTTGTAGAGCTCAGGAGACGAGATGGATGGCGATACGTACTTGCGTACTTAATTTTTACTCCGCTGTGTATTCAGTTTTGAGGACAAATTTGTATGATTGTCCAGTTGTATGTTATTGATGTTGTTGAACTCTGATGATCTATTCTGGTGATGTATGTATAAAACAGATATAGTTTTCTTTTGTGTAAAGATCTGCTATTATCTATTATATTTTATCCCGCTGCGATGGTTAGATTCTGATGTTGTTTTCTATTTTCTTCTTCTACCGCTTCTTCTTTAACCCAAATGGTTCGTATTTCTGTTCATCTTGATTTGAGTGATGGAGAATAGTGTCGACTCAAAGGGTACGGAACTGCGGGTCGTTTCAGATTATGAATTATGTTTTTTATTAAAATACTTTATTTCTTTGTATTATTATTATTATTATTATTTCAATTGCAAAATCATATAAAGAAGATCATTAAACAAATATTATCAAATTTCAATAATTAAAATAGAAGATTTTCAAATAAATACCTATCCAAGTATTTAAAATCTAGTATTATTATAGTTCTAATTCTTTTATATACATAGCCAGATATATATAAATCAGAATTTTTATTTGTTCTATCAACAATTTTAATTCTATTAATTACCAATTAATAGATGTCCAAAATCTGGGTTGTCACATTCCTTCCCCCTTAGAATCTTTTCGTCCTCGAAAAGGAACGAAGCTAGAATTTGTTAAAATATTTATATCAGATAAATTATTCTTTGATAATTTTTTAAAACACTTTTATAAATCTATATAATATTACTAAAATGTTTTTATAAAAATACTTTTTATAAATTGATGTCCCAACAAGTCCATCCTTGTTCTCACAGAAATTCGGTCATACGTTGATCAGGCGTAGGACTGAAAATCTATAAATACTTGGTAAACCCGTTTTCACCACCCAATGAAAATACTTGAAAAATAATTTTACTGAAAATATAGAAAACATTTTTGAAAATAGAGGAAATATCTTTGGCGAGAATGCTCTGGAAATCACCATCCCCATCCATGGTCGTAGTTAACTCGAAGGTTACGTTGCCTTTCCGGCAAATACACGGATAACTGTAGGCACTCCGCACCCCTCGATTACGCCATGGAACCCGCTACAGATCGCAGTTACATCCAGGGTTACGTTGCCATCACAGCAAAAGTCCATGTAACTGTTAGCCTCAGCACCCTCGAATTCCGCTGCCAAAAGAATGAAACTTCTCCACTCCCACATAGGTCGCAGTCTCTCGATATAAAATCAAACGTAGACTGTTGGCTCTCAGCAGCACATACGACTTTCGCTATGTCACCATAGGTCGCAGTCTACCGATATAAAATCAAACGTAGACTGTTGGCTCTCAACCGCACACACGACTTTCGCTATGGTCTGTAGTAGATCGCAGTGACATCGAGTTACACTGTCGTCACAACATAACCCAAATGCCTCTATAGGCAACAGCGCCCTCGACTTCCGCTACACATTACACAATACCTCAGGAACTAGTTTTGTCCGGACTCCTCACAGGATCAACTTTAGAACCTCCCCCTCTGAGGCTCAAGGCAGTACCAATTTATGGTACTCCTGAGAAGTTCATTCCAAGGGAGCACCATTTTCTCCAGAGCCATTCAAAACATTTTATACTATACACATATAGTATCTTCCAAATCATACACCTAGTATGAATCCCATATAAATCTTCTTTCTCAAAATCGGTTATCCCAAAATCGATAATTCTCAAATTAGGCCTTCCAAATTCCAATATTGATTTTTCCCAAAATCAAAAGCCTTTCCAAAGTCCATAGGTTCCAAAAACCTTTTTCCAAAATCCTCATAAGATTCTTTATATATATATATATATATATATATATATATATAATTTTTTTTTGAAAACTTTGGATCATTTCCAACTTGCATAAAACTCCTTTTATACTTCAAATATTTCCAAAACCCTTTTTTGGCTTTAAATTCAACAAGGGGAGATTTATCTTATATAACAAAGATATATAACTTTATTTATTCCAAATTAAATATTCAAATTTGATTACTCTATAAAGTCACTTACCAATTTACTTACTTCCATAAAGTAAATTTCAACCATAGAAATATCCAATTTCTACTTTATTTCATCATATATTTCATAAAATATATTTCCCACTTCAAAAACCATTTTTACAGTTCTTATCCACAAACTTTCAATATTAATTTCATACAAATCTGTACGATGTACACATATCATCCGTATGCTATACCAACCTGATCGCTCACTCGATCACACAATTTCATTTCCGAACTAGTATCGTCCACCCGACTTCCTAGTGCGGACTCGGATCTAGTTTCTTGATCAAAAACCATCATTCTCCTTGCATAGCCATAACTACGATAGAGAATACCCAGAACCAATCAACAACCCATATCTAGGTTCAACGTTGAAAATCGAGTGAAAAATCCTAGCTCGGATCCATATAACTATCTCGTAATTCTATGCTCGAATCTGAATCTAATCACTATGCGAATAGAATAATATACGTACATCCTACGTATTTATCTTTATTGGTTATTAGCCAAATCAATCTCCTTTTCTATTCACATTTCCTTTAAGTCATGTTCACTTATTCACATTTCCTTCCAATATCCCTTCTGATTAACACATCAATTCTTATCTCAAATGGATATTTACTCATATATTGTTTGCACTCTAACCAGCTTACATTTAGAAAATAGCTTGAAAAGTTAAAAATAGATAAGTAGTTGAAAAATAATTATTAGTTTGTAAAATAGCTGTAAAATAGTTAAATAATGATAAATAGTTATAAAATAGTTGAATAATTGTAAAATAGTTATAAATAGTAATTAGTTATAAAATAGTTGAAAAACAGTTATTAGTTTATAAAACAGTTGTAAAATAGTTAAATAGTTTTAAAAATAACTATAGAATAAATATAAAATAGTTTGGGATTTAAAAAGAAAGGTTGTATATATAAATAACTTGGAAAAATAAGTTTATATGAAAACAATTTATATTGAAAATAGTCCACAGCCAAACTGATCAATTCCCAATCTCCATTCTCATCAATTCAATTTAAATTTCCACTTCCATTTAAATTAACTCAATTTCAATAACTTCAATTTCCATTGGACTTGATTTAAACCCAATTCAAGTTGAATTATCTTCAATTTCTTTCCAAATTCAAATTAAATTCCATTTGAATTTTAAACATATTCATCTTTAATTACAACTCCAAATTATTCAAATCAATTTGGACTAATTTCAAATTGAACCCACTTCAATTTCAAATCATTTCAATTCTTGTTTGAATTAATCCCAATTTCAATCTCCTCTTTTTAAGTCATCTCGAATTATATAAATTCAAGTTAAATTTTTTAAATATTGATTTAATCCTTTAAATCGAGTCAAATTATATCTTTGAACCATTTAATTCTAAATCCAAATTCCATTTTTAAACTTATTTCAAAGTTCAAATAATAATTCAAATCCTTTTTAAACAACTAAATCTTTGATATTCAATTGATCATCAAATTCAATTTTGAAACCAAACCTATGAAGTTTTATCTTAAACATTCAAATCTTAAGTCCAAAATGATTCCATTTTATCTTAATAATGGATATATTACCACACCCCATTACTTTATTCATTTAAACAAATCCAATTCACAATTTTAAAGATTATTAATAACAACAAGATGATATCATCCAAATTATTTTAAATCATCCATTCATTTCCAATTTCCAGATCTCAAACCGATTTTGAGATCACACAATCTCCCAATTCAAATTAACCATTTAACTTCCCAAGTTAAATCCCAATTTTATCTTGAAATTTCCAAATCAGTTTTTTCACTCAAACTTATCTAAACTTTTCTAAGTTAAATTTAATTTAAATCTCATTAGCCTTACTCAAATTTCAATTCCCACTTCAAATTTCAAAAAAAATCCCGCTTATAAGTTCAAAATTTATATCACTTTGGGTATCACATCTCATTCCAAATTTAAAACTCAACATTTAGAGTTTATTTTAAACCATCTTTGATATTATGTATGTTAACGCTTAAAATTGAACGCTAACACCCCGGTGTATGTAGAGTAAATATGAAAGCACCACCCGTCGATACGGGAATCAGAAACAAGTAGAAAAGTCACAGAGAAAGCAGTAAAAGACAACAGTTTTATAGTGGTTCGGCTTCAGGTTAAGCCTACGTCCACTTTAATCTTCTTTATTGCTGAATCAATTACAAATTTACAACAATCTTCGATTACAATACTGATGAGACAAACAACTAGAACTCCGATGTAGAAGAATTCTTTGAATCCATGTTGATTGTGTTAGATTTCCTCTTGAAGTTTGTTGAGATGTCTTTCGTGTTTGAAGTGTCGAGTGAGTCGAGAATTCAGCAGAGTATCGGCGTTCCAGAAATGAGCCCAAAAAGATCCCCCTTTTCGGTGGTGTAGGCATGGTATTTATAGGGGTGATTCTGGACTGGTTCGTAGATCGCGAACGACCTAAGTATAGATCGTAGGTCGTCAGCGACCTAAGAGACGCGAGCTACGGCTTATCTTGGTTTCACCTGGTCTTCTCTGAGCGGATTAGCAGGTTGTGGGCGACCTAAGGATCATGGGTTACGGCCTAACAGGGTCGGGCTTGATCACTTGAACGGACTAGCAAGTTGTAGGTCGTGGACGACCTAGAGGAGTAGTTGGTGACTTAATAATGTCGAGATGTCCATTGTAGCGACCTAGATTAGGTCGTTTACTAGCTAGGTCGCTTAATCCATTAGGTCGCTAGGTGGCTTCATTGCTAGATCGCTAAGTCGTTCCACCCTTAGGTCGCTAAGTCTTTTAAGTCGTTAGGTCGCTCGGTCTTCATTTAGCTACTAGGTCGCTGCCGCTTTAATTCCTTAGGTCGCAGCCTATTATAGATTGTTAAGTCGCGAGCCTTAGGTTAATAGATCACTGAGCTCTGTAGGTCGCTGACTAGTTGAGTCACTAGGTCGCTACTTTCTCTAGATCGCAGGGTCGTAGAAAGAAGACGGTTAACACTTGCCCCTCGAAGTATACGCCTAAGAGTTAGGTCGTGTGCTTCGATATCTTTTAATCCGTGCTAGCTTAGATCGTTAAGTCGCGGGCGACTTATGAAAGAGTTAGGTCACTCGTGTCGATTCGTGTTTCTTTCTCTCCCCTATATAAGCCATTAGGTCATTTCTTCTTTCTTCACCTTATTGTGTTTTGCTGCCGCCATTACTATCTTTGAGCTCGAGAACTTATGAAGCGAATCTACCTGTTGATTTGATCATCATCTCCTCAATCTCACTACGTAAGTGAATTCGACCATTATTCAACCACGACCACCATCCAATTGTGAATCCCCCAATTTTCGGCCCTATCCCGATTTTGCATGCTGCATTTCGCCATGGATCATGTTACGATTAGCTTTTGATCGTTTTTGGACACGTTATCGCTGTGATTCACGAGAGTACAATAGTACATCGGGTTTGTGATGGATCTGAGGCGATTTGCGTTGGTTCTGGATGATCTGGTGGCGTGGAGATATGGTGGATTTTTTTGTAGAGAGGCTAAAAGGTTATTGGGTTAACGGGTTAGGTGATTTGCTGAGAGAAGAAGAGTTAGCGAGTTAAGGGGAGTTAGGTCGTGCTCGACTTAGGAGCCTTGAATGACTTAGGGCGTTAATGGTTCGAGATGTGAATCATGAGACTTAACTCGGCAAACGGCTTAAAGAATCGGTGCAACCTAAGGATCCTTATGACCCAAAAAGAGGCTGAGCGGCATAACTCATAGCGACTTAAACTTTAGATCGCGTGAGCGACCTAGTCTTTAGGTCGTGTAAACGACTTAGTGCCTAGGTCGTGTGAACGACTTAGGACTTAAACAATTTTCACTGCGGAGTTGCTTCTTGCGACCTAGACCAATTTCAACCCAACATGTTAGTCGTGAGCGACTTAGAGAACTTCTTGGCTCGGATTGTGACTTAAGGACTTGAACAAAACTTGAAAGCTTTAGAATTTTGATAGAACTTGATTGTACTTCTAACTTGAACTGCTAGAATGAACTGCTTGAACTTTGCTACACTTCTTTACAGATTATATTCACTTGTAAGCTAACAACCTGCTGAACACATCATTTGCAGAAAACTAGGGTGAATATACTGCCATTGATTGCCCACATCGAATGTCAGATTAGTTGATAAAAGATAATCAACTTAAAGAAATTTTATGAAGTGCTATGAATCAACAAATTCAAGTGAAGTATTAAAGCAAAGCAATATTAATCAATTAAAACTGATTTGTTTGCATCAACACTGCACTTGCTTTTGGACTTAAAACAACAAAACCTGAAACTTTGTAACTGACAAATGCCTGTTAGTTTAATTTCAGTTATATTTGCTTGTCATTTTATTAGTTCCGCACAATACTTCACACATTTAGGAAACGTGCGCCTTCATATTTGAATATCCAGTTCCTTGTGTAGAATGTCTTCTCAAGAAGAGATAATAGAGCAATCTGAAGGAGTCTTCCCGATAGCCAACCCATTGGATAATCCTCTAGAAAGAACTCCAACAACCCTGAGTCAGCGGGCATTCAACCATTTACGTATTCAATTTGGGATTGCAGAAGCGGATGCTATACTTCCTGGGCCAAATGATAATGCTGACAGGCCACCTCTCGGTTTTGTCGCCGTCAACCGTCAGATGTGCCTTTGTGGTGCCATTCATCCTTTCAATGAATTTCTTCATCAACTCCTTTTCCGACTAACCATCTCTCCCTTTCAACTGCATCCCAATGGCTATGCCATCTTGATGGGATTGTGCGTTCTATTCAGGAGGACACTTAACCGTCTTCCGAGCTTCAAAGAAATTTGCTACTTATGCACATTCGCAAAGAATAAAGACCACCCCTCCATCATACTCGTGAGAACTGCCAGAAACTATAAACTTATCACCGATCTTTCCGAATGTGCTCATGGTTTTATGAATCAATTCTTCTTCATTCGCTTCCCCCCAGGGTTTTATGTCATCTGGAGAGTAGGAAGTAAGATTGCTCATCCCCGTTCTTTCCGTTTCTGAGTTTTTCGAGATCTGAATTGTTAAGTGCTAATTTCATTCTTTTCTTTTACAGCACTTCCTCCTCCCTCTAGAAATCCCAGTCACAAAACAACTTTTGAAAGATTAAGCGTCGTGCCGGTTGAGGAAAGAAGTATTAAGTTTCTGCTGAAAGATGAACTTCTTCACCAATACGGGCTTCTGCACCCCTCCTGTTCTACTCAACCTCATGAAGTCCCCGACTCTCCAGTGGAGACGTCGGACGCCCCAGTTTCCATCGGAGAACTTACGCCGAAAGAACATACTGTTGAGGCTTCATTGTTAAAGTGTTCTACTTCAATTGATGTTGCGGGGTCATCCGGGCAAACTTGCACTTGCCCCGGCCATCGAAGAAGAGGAACCTCCCCAACAATCCGGGAAATCTGGTGACAAAGGAACTGAGAGAGCGAGTCCCGCCAGGCACAGCGGTGATGATACTTTTGAAGGGTTGAGCGACCTGATGATTACTTCACAGGAGATTTTTAAAGATGATCCTATCACTGCTAAAGTTACTTCTCCAGCAGTCGAAGCGACAGCCATTCTGCAACAAACTCCATCAGCCCAAGAGTTGACACTGGCTGTAAAATCCATCATCACCTCCCAACCCAGGAGTGGTTCGTAGTTCGACGCGCGTAGTTTGCACGTTACGCACACTTATGACTTTTCAACACTTATATGCGTTCAACTTCCTGGTTTTGAAGATTTCTGAGTTTATTTTTCTTCATTTTCAGGTTCTCCAATGGGAAAAGTGGCTCTTACTACAACGATTTCCAGCGTTATGGGAAGCGCGGTTCTTATGACCCCAGGAGGTATCTTCCTGCCTCTTAGGAAACTGACGAAGAAAGAGCTACGAGGAAGGCTCGTGAGAAGCGTGCTTATGAAGAGCGCTACGGGAGACGGGACGAACGACATGATTCTTCCCAGAGAGAGGATGATTCCCACAAGCGAAAATCCCATGATGACAAGGGAAAAAGTCATGTCACTGAGGACCCGAGTAAACGAGCCAAACTTGGTGAAAAACTGACATCCAAACTCTCTGAAAAGCCCGCTGCTTCCGTCTCTTTGGAAATTCCTTCCGGCTCTCCCCCCTTCGAAGGGCTGATATTCAAACTGTCATAAGCAGGCCCCCCTATCAAGTTGGACAGGGTCCGGCTACTCTTCAAAGCTGATTCCCGCACTGGTGCTTAAAGGGAGTACGCTTCGATCTTGACTTGGTCCCGATTGATAAGCCAACCATGTTGCGAAATCTTGATGCCGTCAAACTCGATATCGAGAGAATGTCTGGCTGAAAGAAACTCATTGACGAGCTTCAAAGAGTGAATTGCGCAAACCTTGAAGCCATGCTGACTATGGAAAATGACAAATCTGAGTGGAAGAAAACACTCGATCAGCATGATGCCGAAATGAAGAGTATTGCCGCTTATAATGAGAAGCTTGAAGCGGAAGTTGAAAAAATTAAGGAAGATCTCGCCACTTCTTCCACTTCCTATTCTCAGAGAGAAGAAGTGCTTCAAAAACAAGTAAGGGATGCTCACGCGGCACAGAGAGATGCTGAAGCTAAATTTGAAGCACAGCAACAGGTTGTGGATAGCTACCGAGCCGACGTTGCTCATCTACGAGAAAAGACCAACTCTCAGAACCTGGAAATTGAACTGCTCAAAGCTCGACTTTCTGAAGCTGAAAAGGAGCGTGATGAAGCTATTGCGGCAAAGCTGCAGCCGAAGAATCTCATATGGAAACTAAAGCCGAAGTCAGCTCCACTCTATTCGAGTTTTACATCCATAGTGTTCTAGGGCGCGGTAGCCTTAAGTTTTTGGGACCGGAGTATGAAATAACTTTGGCCAAAGTATGGGAGGCCATACTTGATATGCTTGGAGGAGCCGGATATGCCGAAGTAGATTTAATGGCGCACTATCTAGATGAGGATGCATGTGCCGCTCTTGCCAGGGGAAAGGAGCAACTCGCCAAAGAGAGAGCCGAAATGACAGAAGGAGAACATTTAGGAAAGACAATCTCAACCGACCCAGTTCTACCTTCAATTTCGGTCGATATCGATATTGCTGGCTCCAATTCCCATTCTCCTCCTCCTGCTAAAGTTGTTATTGAAAGTACCACCGCCCACACTGGAGATGAGACTCAAGAAAGCGCTGAAGCGCAGGACTTTGAAGTTGACATAGTAAAGTCTACTTCTCCAGGTAACCTCAATGTTGATCTTGCTCAAGTGGACTGCTTGCTTTCTTCGCATGAGCTTGATGAACTTTTTGATTATTACTTAAATCTTGATGTACCACTTTCTCCTCTTTTTATGAGAGATACTGGCTTGAACTTCTCTTCTCCTGTAGTGAAAGCGCCAAGTGTTATTCAGACTTCCCCTCTTCCAGCTGTTTCCTCTCTGCCTCTTCAGATTACTCCTCCTTCTGTTTCTCAATCGAGGTCACAAGAGGAGCAGATAGAAGCTCTTCAAGGCTTGGATGACCCGGTCGCTTCTCAAGAACAGAAAACCGAGGAACCTGAAGAAGGCGAAAGAACCCCGGAGTAGACTATTTCTGATGACATAACGTTGTCTGCACTTTTCACTCCGGACAGTGATTCTTCTTCAAGGAAGAAGGGGAAGCATGTAGTTTCAAAGAAAAGGAGAGAAGCTTCTGCTGGCGAAGAAAAAACAGAAGAAAGTCCAATTGCACCCCTTCCTCTTTCTTCCCCTACTCTCACAAGCCGGCCCAAAAAGTTAATCATCCGGCCAGGCGAAGGCTCAAAAGGTGGCAGGAAGAAGAAGTGATGGGTTTAGGACTTATGCTTTTCGTCTTGCTTTTTGCTTTTTTGCTTTTATATATAAAGACTTGTGTTGACCGGAGATTGTGCGGGTACCGGTCCCCGCCTTCTTTTGTTTTGAAACCTGCACATGTATAAAAAATTTATAGCATGGAATAAAATGATTCTTTTACTTGTACAAACTTCTGTCTGTATTTGGGAATGCATTTACTCTTCTTTTTCATACAAGTTTCTTTATTTTCTCTATGTGATATTGCAGTAAACCTATGGTATGTTGCTTGAGCATTGTTTTTATTTTTGCAACTATATTATATTGCCCCTATACCATGGTTTATTGCAATCTCTTTCACATTGGCAAAGTTTTGGAGAACAACTCTTCTGTTTCAAGAAGACTTGTACTCTTTCTTTAGAGAACAACTTTTCCATTTGAAGGAGATTTGCATTTGTACTTCATAGGATAATATTTCCGTTTTAAGGAAATATTTTTCTTATTTAGTAGAATGCGCCTCGTATTGGAGAAGTCTTCTCTCTTTTTTTTGTTGCGAAGTTTTTACACTTCACTTTTGGGGAAAGTAACTTTTATTTTGGCAAGTGAATTTTCCTTCATGGTAAAGTGGGACTCCGAAAAAGGGCTTCGACCTGTTTGTGCCTCCGAAGAGGGCTTTTGTTTGATTGTGCCTCTGGGAAGAGGGCTTTTTGTTTGATTGTGCCTCTGGGAAGAGGGATTTTTGTGTGTGTGTCTCTGGGGTGAGGGCTTTTTTGTTTCTGCCTCTGGGGAGAGGCTTTTATTTTTTCCCTATCCGCTGGGAAGCGGGCCTCCGAAGAGGGCTTTTCACATTTCGACTCGTGTGAAGTTTTATTTCAGATCGTGGTGAAATGTGTGCCTCCGAAGAGGCCTTTTAGCATTTCAACTATGGTGAAATGGGCCTCCGAAGAGGGCTTTTCACATTCCAGCACTTGTGAAGTTTTATTTGAGATCCCGGTGGAATGCGTGCCTCCGAAGAGGTCTTTTCACCTTTCAACTCGTGTGAAGTTTTATTTCAGATCACGGTGAAATGTGTGCCTCCGAGTAGGGATTTTGCCTGGAAGTTTCCTTCTCTCGGTTGGATGGATTCACGGGGCGGACACAAGTTACTTGGATTGTTTGTTTGCACAAACGTTCTCAGCTAGTTAACGAGTGTCCTGCGCCACCGGTCAGTCCACAACTTTTTGTTGAGAAAGAGAACTTTCTTTTTCTGGCAAGTCCCATTGGAGGTCTTTATCCTCCGAAGAGTTGTGCCTCCGAAGAGGGCTTGTGCCTCCGAGGAGGTCTTTTGCTGTTTGCTGCCTGCTCGCCCATGTCTTTTCGCCATTTGCTCATATCAGCGGTTCCCTGTTATCATTTCCAGGCACACATTCCTTTCTTTTGTAAGTAGCTTATTCTATCCAAAGAAGTGTACTTTATTGTTAAATGAGTCCGCAAGGGCAGACACAGGCAAATTAATCGAATGTTTGTTTGCATAAACGATCACAATTAGTTAGGAAGGGTCTACCTCTGGCGGAACCACTAACTGTTTGTTTGAAGCACTTCTTATATAGGAGTTGAGTCTGGAATTTTTGTGGCTAGACATTCATTTGTTGAGTGATGTCAGGGATCGCTTGGTCTTATGATGGGTAAGCTTTGTTTTAATGGCCTGCAATATTAAATCGACATTTTAGCAATACAATTGAAGTACTTTATATATCGAATAAAACAAGCAGTTTATAACAGTAGAGAACACAAGATTTATAGTGGTTCGGCCAAGAACTGGGCCTACATCCACTTTATAGTTTTTATTATTCACTTGCACTGGCTTTACAATGGCTTTCAGTACAAGAATCATACATTCATAATTCTTTTTACAAATTTAAGCAAAGCTTTTAAGTAGAATATGGACGCAAGTGATTGTTGTTTCAAGCTCTTGGAATTGGATCTCCTTTGACAATTGTCAGTTTGAAAGTGCCATCAATAAGTTTTTTGCCTATGACATATGGCCCTTCCCAGTTTGGCGCAAACACTCTTGTTGCTGTCATGACCCTTTTTAAGACTAGATCTCCAATCTCAAAGCTGCGTTGGCGAACTTTGGACATGAAATGCCTGGCAATTCTTTGCTGATGGGCTGTAATTCTGAGTTGAGCCTCTTCCCTTTTTTCATCAAGGAAGTCAAGTGCTTCAAGTTGCAACTCTTCGTTTTCGGCTTGGTTGAAATGAATTCTTCTATGTGAAGGGACTTCTATTTCCACCGGAATCATTGCTTCTGATTCATATGCTAATGAAAATGGAGTGTGCCCGGTCGCAGTTTTGTGGGAAGTTCTATATGCCCACAGTGCTAGTGGGAGCTTATCGACCCAACCACCTTTCGCTTTTTCCAGCTGTTTTTTGATGGTTGATTTGATAATTTTGTTTACTGCTTCCACTTGCCCGTTTGCCTGCGGATGAGCCACTGCTGAGAAGCTTTTCTGGATCTTGAATCGCTTGCAAAAATCTTGGAACTCTTCACTTTCGAATTGGGTTCCATTGTCTGTGATTATCTTTTGAGGCACACCATACCTGCAAATGATATTCTTAGTTATAAAGTTTATCATCTTTTTAGAGGTAATAGTAGCTAATGGTTCAGATTCAGCCCATTTAGTAAAATAATCAACAGCAACAATAGCATATCTGATTTCAGATTTGGAGCTTGGCAAAGGCCCGATAAGATCTATTCCCCAAATAGCAAATGGCCACGGACTGGCATCTGTGTTATCTCGGTGGAAGGTGCTCTTGGGATTTTTGCAAATCTCTGGCATCGGTCACATTTTCCGGCATAACTTGCAGCATCACGATTAATATCTGGCCAAAAATACCCATAACAGAGAATTTTATTTGCTAGAGTTTGACCATCTGAATGGTCTCCACACTCTCCTCCGTGTACTTCAGCTAGAATTGTCTTAGCTTCTTCCTTGGTCACACGTTAGAGTAATGGCATTGAGAATCCCCGCCTATACAATCAGCCATCTTGAATTATGTATCTGGAGGCTTTTCTTAGCAACTTCTGTCGTTCTTTTGAACTTTCTGGTAGAGAACCGTTGAGCAGATATTCCATTATCGGAGTCGTCCATGATTCTTGCTCTTGAGATATAGTCATGATCCAGTCAATATCCATTTCATCAGTGCTTGGAGCTGACAGGACTTCCACAGGAACTAATCCCAATAATTGAGCTTCACCAGTGCTTGCGTACTTTGCGAGAGAATCTGCCTTCATGTTCTCTTCCCGGGGTATATGACTTATCGTATAATGGTCAAGATCATCGAGAAGTTCCAGGCTCTTGACAAGTAGGCAGGCAGATTTCCTCCTTTAGTTTGAAACTCTTTTTTAACTTGACATACGATAAGTTGTGAATCACTGAAGATCTGCAACACTTTGACATTCAATTCTTTAGCACTTCTCAAGCCGGCGATAAGAGCTTCATATTCTGCTTCATTGTTTGTCGAAGGGAATTCCAATCTCAACGCATAGCACAATGACCGCCATTCAGGGGTTTCAAGCACAACCCCAGCTCCGGAACAGTAATCGTTTCTTGCACCATCAACATATAATTTCCATCGAATTGGGGGATTATCAAGCACTTCTTCCTCACTATCACCTTTATCTGTACATTCTATGATGAAATCTGCCAAAGCTTGTCCATTAATTGCTCTCAGGGATGATAAGTGATGTCGTATTGGCTGAGTTCAATATTCCACTTCAGAAGACGACCCGAAGTCTCAGGATGAAACAGGACTTGCTTTAGAGGTTGATCAGTGAGGACTTTGATAGGATGAGCTTGGAAATACGGCCTCAACTTTCTTGATGCAATCAGTAGACAATAGGCGAGCTTTTCCAATTTTGAATAATTCATCTCTGCCCCGGTGAATCTCTTACTGATATAATAGACCGGGCGCTGAATTTTTGCGTCTTCCCGTATCAACGCTGCACTAAGAGCATGAGATGAGATTGCCAAATATACGAAAAGATCCTCACCATCGTCGGGCTTAGAAAGTATTGGAGGCGTTTCCATATGACGAATCAATTCATCGAAAGCTTTCTGGTACTCAGGAGTCCAATCAAAATTCTTCCTTCCTTTCTTCAGTGCATCAAAGAATGGAATGCATTTATTAGTAGCTTTAGAAATGAATCAACTCAAGGCAACGACTTTTCCATTAAGACTTTGCAATTCCTTCTTCGATCTAGGAGCTTTGACTTCTTTTAAGTCAGCAATCTGAGTGGGATTAGCTTCAATGCCCCTAGCACTCACAATAAAACCCAAGAACTTTCCAAACTCCACCCCAAACGAACATTTCAAAGGATTAAGCTTCATTCCGTACTTTCGGAGGATTGCAAACATTTCCGCCAAGTGATCCATATGGTCTACCGCTTTCTTTGATTTCACCAACATATCGTCAACATAAACTTCCATAGTTTTGCCAATCTACGGTTTGAACATAGCATTGACGAGTCTTTGGTAAGTTGACCCTGCATTCTTAAGTCCGAAGGGCATGACTTTATAGCAGTAGAGACCAACATCGGTGATGAAGCTTGTATCCTCCTGATCCGGCTCATGCGTCATAATTTGGTTGTATCCATAGTAAGCATCCATGAAAGATAACAATTCATGCCCCGCTGTTCCATCCACCAACTGATCTATCCTGGGTAACGGGAAGCAGTATTTGGGGAAGGCTTTATTTAAATCTGAGAATCAATGCAAACTCTCCATTTCCCATTAGCTTTCTTAACCAGTACTGGATTTGAAACCCAATTCGGATAAGTAGACTCCCTGATGAAACCATTCTCCATAAGCTGGTCTACCTCTTCTTTCAACGCTGCTGACCTTTTAGGACCCTGGGTTCTTCTTTTCTGTTTTACCGGTGTAAACTTCGAATCAATATTCAGGGTATGTACTGCAATTTTTGGGGATATTCCGCATATATCAGCATGAGTCCAAGCGAATACATCCAGATTTGCTTTCAAGAATAATATTAAGGAATTTTGAACCATCACATTAAGTTGCGAACCCACATTCACTACTTTGTTCGGATCTTTTGGGTCAACAGGTACTGGTACCGATACTTCCACTGGAACCACTCTATTCTCCCCTGCACTAGCTTTTCTGGGATCCATTTCTCTTCGTGCCCCGCTATGCTCGCCAGTGCAGGGGCCACCCTGTAATTGCTACAAGGTTGGTTCTTTGATGCAGACTGGGGCTACCGCATCTTTTCCCATCACTCTCTTCCTCGCTTCACGCAACTCTATTAGATAACATTCTCGCCCAGCATTTTGATCCCCTTTAATAACTCCAACGCCATTATCCATGGGAAATTTCATAGTGAGGCACCACGGAGCGAGAATTGCCTTAAAAGCCGCAAGAGTTGGTCGGCCTAGGAAGACGTTGTAGGCAGAAAATTCATCAACAATTACAAAAGACTGTTTCTGAACCACCTTTTTCTGCCCCTCTCCAAGCTCCACATACAAGTCGATAGTTCAAATGGGTTGCTTTGGTTCCCCAGTAAACCCAACGATCTTCTGAGATGAGGCTTGAACGTCAGCCATCGGAATTTTCATTTGGTCAAACGTCTTTTTGAAGAGAATATTGCAAGAAGCGCCGCAATCTACAAGCACTCTTCTCACAATAGCTGGCCCAATGCCTGCAGAGATGACCAAGGGATCCATGGTTGGAGCTTCAATACCCATAGAGTCCCTGGCTTTGAACACAATATCATCATTGAAAGTTTTCTGCTGCTTCAAAGGTGCTTCATTTTCTAGCACAAAAACACTCTCTTCTGTTGGTACATACTTCAAGGCACGGGCATATCTTTCCATCTCTCCCCAGCTTCTGCCTGCTGGGTGAGACCTCCTGTAATCACATTGATAACAGGCCTTTTCGATTCATGCACGGTATTCCTCTCACCCGAGCCAGATGGATGAGCAGGAAGTTGTTGTCCCTTAGTAGATGAAGTTGGGTCATTTGTACTTCTCTTAACATATTGCAGCAACTTGTTCTCTCTCAGTAGTTCTTCAATTAAACTTTTCAGATGGCAACACTCGTTGGTATCATGATCGTGTTGATTATGAAACCGACAAAATCTCCCACTCCGAGCGGCTTTTTTGCTAACACTCATCTCAGGCGGTTTAGGATATTCTACTACATCTTTGGTAGCAAAAAAGATATTCTCTGCAGTGTTAGTCAAATGAGTGAAATCTGAAGATTTTAAGAAGCAGGGTTTCTTCATATCTTTCTATTTCTTCCCACCATTGTTCTCCCTTTTCTGACTCCCGGATTCCCTTTTGGTAGGAGCAATAGTATTATTCTTGACCTCTGTCAATGCAACTTTAACTGGTGCTTGAAGGCTTTCCAAGCGCATGAATTCACCAGCTTTCTTATAGAATTTCTCAAGCGAATTCGGTTCTTTCATCTTCAGCCACTTTCCAAATTCGCTTGATTCGTCGATTGCCCTCATCAAGTATGTCAAGACCATCCGTGGTTCTGCATTGTCCACTTCAGCCAAAACTATGTTGAAGCGGTTCAAGAAAGACCTGATAGATTCCCCAGGATTCTGTTCCAGGCTTGACATTGACATAATATCCTTTGCCTTTGAAGCATACAACCTGAATTGCTCATTAAACTTCCAAGTCAAATCGGCGAACTGGTCTATGGATCGGACCGGAAGCTTTGTGAACCAGAGCAGAGCCACTCCTTCCAAATATACCAGAAAGTACCGGCATTTGATCTCATCAGACGCTCTAGCACCAGTCATGTGCCAATCATACTTATACAGGAATTGATTAGGGTCGCTTGTTCCCTTATAAGCCGGGATGGTAGGAGGAACAAACTTCCTTGGGAATTCCGCCTTTAGAATCCTTTCAGTGAACGGAGTTTTGCTTGGAGCGAATCCCCATTCCTTCTCATCTTCATCCCTCTGCATGCTTTCTTTCATGATTTGTCGCACCATGCCCGAAAGATATTCCTCATCATTTAAAGGATTTGCAGGACAGACTTCGGCCATTTTCTCGGAAGTTTGTCGGGAAAAACGTTCGCGGAGAGTTGGCTATGGTCTCTATCCTCCAGGTTGAGGAGGTGTTTCTTTGGCGGGGCTAGCTACTCTTTGAGGAACATTCCTCTCTTCAGGATTATGAACATCAACTGTAAGGTTTTCTTCATTACTCACCGGTTGACGGTTAGCTCCGAGCAATGCATTTAACCTCTCAAGCATTAAAGCATTCTGAGTTTACATTTGCTGGTATAATCCAGATACTGCAGCATCTAACTCCGCTCGTGTAATTCCGGCACTTGGAGCTGCTTGACTTGACGAAGGAGAAGTGGTAGTATTTTCATGGACGTTACTAGGTCATGTAGATCCACGCTTTCTTCCAGGAGCCATTATCTCTGATAGACTTCTAGTTTTGAGAGAGGTTCTTTCAACAAACTTTTGCGAAGCAATGATGAAGATAGCCTGAGTTGGGTTCTCGGTGAAAGCACCAAAAATGTTAACGCTTAAAATTGAACGCTAACACCCCGGTGTATGTAGAGTAAATATGAAAGCACCACCCGTCGATATGGGAATCAGAAACAAGTAGAAAAGTCACAGAGAAAGCAGTAAAAGACAACAGTTTTATAGTGGTTCGGCTTCAGGTTAAGCCTACGTCCACTTTAATTTTCTTTATTGCTGAATCAATTACAACTTTACAACAATCTTGGACTACAATACTAATGAGACAAACAACTAGAACTCCGCTGTAGAAGAATTCTTTGAATCCATGTTGATTGTGTTATATTTCCTCTTGAAATTTGTTGAGATGTCTTTCGTGTTTGAAGTGTCGAGTAAGTCGAGAATTCAGCAGAGTATCGACGTTCCAGAAATGAGCCCAAAAAGATCCCCCTTTTCGGTGGTGTAGGCATGGTATTTATATGGGAGATTCTGGACTGGGTCGTAGGTCGCGAACGACCTAAGTATAGATCGTAGGTCGTCAGCGACCTAAGATACGCGAGCTATGGCTTATCTTGGTTTCACCTGGTCTTCTCTGAGCGGATTAGCAGGTTGTGGGCGACCTAAGGATCATGGGTTACAGCCTAACAGGGTCGGGCTTGATCACTTGAACGGACTAGCAAGTTGTAGGTCGTGGACGACCTAGAGGAGTAGTTGGTGACTTAATAATGTCGAGATGTCCATTGTAGCGACCTAGATTAGGTTGTTTACTAGCTAGGTCGCTTAATCCATTAGGTCGCTAGGTGGCTTCATTGCTAGATCGCTAAGTCGTTCCATCCTTAACTAAGTCTTTTAAGTCGTTAGGTCGCTCGGTCTTCATTTAGCTACTAGGTCGCTGCCGCTTTCATTCCTTAGGTCGCAGCCTGTTATAGATTGTTAAGTCGCGGGCCTTAGGTTACTAGATCACTGAGCTCTATAGGTCGCTGACTAGTTGAGTCGCTAGGTCGCTACTTTCTCTAGATCGCAGGGTCGTAGAAAGAAGAGGGTTAACAAAGTACATTCCTTGTACATATTATTTCTTTTACACACCAAGTTATCCTTAAATTTTAAACCACCTTTGGTTTTTAATTCAAAACAAATTCCTTTAAATTTTCAAACAACTCTTGTTTGAAACAGAACCCTATCATTCAAATACATTAAATAATATTATTTATTATTTATTTATCACTTTGAAACAATTTCAAATTTCGGGACCCAGATTTAAAATTTCACAATTTAGATCATTTTCAGTTCCAATTTATTAGTCATACTTCCCTGAATGTTTTACTTCCCTAAAACATTTCATTTTGCTCACTCATTAATACACATTTTATTATTAAACACAACAATGATAATAACCAAGGAAACCAATCCATTATTATCTTATTCTGAAAACTCTTCTCCAAATTCAGAATTTTAATTTCAGTTTGAATCCATTTCAAACTTATCCTCATTCAATTTCAGTTTGGTTGTATTTTTTATTACCGTTTAATTCTCATTATTTTATTTTATTTCAATAATCAACAACCACTTACCTTATTATATATTAGAAAATTTATTAATTTATATGTATGAAAATCATTTAAAACCATTTTTAAACTTTTATATAAGAAAATAACAAGTACGCTCTCATATATATATATATATATATATATATACACACGCCCTCAACTCATTCTAGGGTACTATTGACCCTATCCTCAATGAGTAAATCCTCTAGAGGCAAGGTTCTCGCTTAACCTTCAGCTCTGATACCAAATGTAATGACCTGGAATTTTCGACTCCGAAAATTCTAGATAGTTAAGAAAGGAAGAAAAGAGAAAGAAGAAAAAGAAGAAACAGAAACACCAACATAAAATATAATATCAAACAATAACAGCTATACAAATGAAAACTGTACTTATCAGATTATACTTTAATACTTTAGAGTTACACAAATATTACACAAACACTGGACAGATACAACCATGTCCCAGATAACTACAATATATCCTAGCAGATACACTCTATATGTTCTTCCATCCAGCTCGCTTCCTGAGCTCCAGAACTTCCTAACCTGAAAATCTGTAATACTCGGTCTGACTCGAGCATTACATTAAAGTAACACCTGGGTCAGGCTGGAAACCAGCGTGTGTAAATCCATCTAACATAGAATACAATAGGACAATACTTATATAAAACCCGGGGTAACTCGTATCAGTTTACAAATTCACAATTTGTTATGGACAACACTTATTTCACACATCAATTTCTAAGTACCAAAACTTAGATTAAATGGTCCAATTCACTTAAATCATTCCATTCCAGCTTATTGATTTCGCATATCAATCTATAAAGAATCGAAGTGGTTTCGGGTATTTGCTAATACCGGACCCTAGTCTCTTCAATTCTATGTCATCTCTAATCCAAGTTATTAGGTTCAAGATATCATATCACATAACTATTCAATTTAGATAGGTAACCTATATTATCACAGTTCAATCCATTCATATCACAGCACATCTCAATCGCCCATCAGAGATATCATCAATCCAAGTTATCCAATTTCATTCAACCAGTCATAAACAAGATTTATTAGATATATAATTCTTAATTAATTTCCAATTAAATTAATTACCAACTTAATTACTTGGATTACCTAAATCCTGCTCACTTAATATTAATTAATTACAACCCAATTAATAAATCATTCTTTAATCATCCATCTTAATTAATCATCTTTAATTAATTATACTTTAATTACATCGAGTAATTAACCCTTAATTATCACACAGATTAATTAATTTTAATCATTCTCATTAATTATCTTTAATTAATCTCCTTAATTAATTACTTACATTCATTAATGATCCTCTAATCACTTCCAGTAATTAATTATTCTTTTAATTAATTACATTTAACAAGTAATCTTTAAATTAATCACATTCATTAATTTACCTTAATTAATCTCATTATGTAATTAACTATCCCTTAGTTACTTACGTTGATTAATAAATCATCAATTACTTAAGATCTTAATTGATTTTAAGGTTAAACCCTTTTATCCTTTCACTCTCATTATTTTAACTATCTTTAATTCCTTATTAAATAAAACTTGAGAATAATTTATCACCATATTATTAACTTAAACCTCTAATTTACACTAAGGATTTCAGATCACTATATTCTTTTAATTATGTAATTAATTACAATATCAGTTTTATTTAAAATAAACTTTCGAACAAGGATTATATAAATTTTAAAACAACTTTAACTTAATAAATTTAAACATAATTTATTTTGAGCCCAAATTAACCTTTAATATTTTAGAATAAATGGGTTGAGGAATTGGTTTTAAAATTTGTTTAACTTTTAAAACTCATATTTTCATTTTGCATAAAACTGGATATCGACACACACGAGAAAAAACCCCAAATTCTCGAGCCAAACCCTGATTTCTTCAAGTTCAATCTTGAGGCCATCACCAACATTCCCGTGCTTTCCCTTTTTTTTAAACTTGCTTAAATCTTAAAATTTTAAATCTGTTAAATACTACTATGTTCTGCCCAGATTTACACAGCCCAAAATCTCCTTCTTCCCACTATCTCTCACTCTTCCATTCTTCCCAAATCGAACACGAACAGGAACGTGCATGCTCGGGCACGCGAACAATCACTACTGTCATCGATTCCGACCACCGACCTCCATGCCAAAACACCCCCAATCCATCTCACCACAAAATGCTTCCTAAATCGTGAAGTACGGCCCTGTTCGAAAAATCGAACATCACAGCGAATGCTCGAAACTGACATCCTACCCTCGTCGCATCGATCAACCACTATCTTCCTCCGATCAATCCCAAAATTTTCCTAAAGCTTCGCTATCTCCCGCTCCTACCTTTCCCCTACATCCGCATTACCCTAGCATCCCCTCGTCATCACAAATTTAAAGAGACCGAACCAACCCAAATGTCAGCCAAAACCCTAGAGTCACCATATCCCAGTAGTCCATCCATTAATAAAATCAAATGCCATATTTCTAATGTTCCCCACCCCTACAGTTATCTCCTGACCAAATCCCGAGGCCCACCATTATCGGCATTGCCAGAATTTGGCCAACGACTAGTTCCCGAACAACTCAAGATTCCTCTTCATATACACATTTAGAAATCTTGATATTATTACTAAAAATCATGATTTCTAAAGATGAATTAAATTATAAAGGTGAAACTTGAAATTAAATCAATCAATTTTTCTGATATATTTCTTCTTTGCTGTAATTGGTTATTTATCAGATAATTACCTAGAAATTTTGCTTGCAAATATTTTAAAATTTTCATTTCATCATTACAGACAAGTTTCATCTAAACATCATGTTCTAGAAGTGATCAGGCGAAGAGATTTTAATTTTTTGAAACTTAATAGAGCCGTTGAAAAAAAACAAGGACATACTTATACACACACAGACATGCAAACTGTAATCCAAACCAGACAACATTTATTCCAGCAATGCTAACCATATTTAAGTTATTATTGTCATTATTTGTTATATGCCCAATGTACAGATGATTTACCTAAAAGGCTTAAAGTTTACTCACAGTCGCTTCAAAAAGAACGGAGTAAACTAGGGCAGATCACTCACCTGTTTGAACAGAGAAGTCAGGTTTTGATTAAAAACTGGAACTCATTTGATCTTTTGTTTTGAAAAAAAATTGAAGATTGCCTACTGTTATTTGTTCGAGTTGAATCTTCTGTGTTTTGCTTCTGCTTGATTCTGAACCTGAGTTGCTTTAATCTTGAAATAGTTGAAAAACTGGAATGTTTAGGGTTGAACCTTGGCTTGCTTGAAATTTGATTTGGATTTGATATTTATGATCTGCTACTTGATGTTTTGAATTTGTTTAAGTTGATCTTGAATTTTTTTTTTGATCCTTTTTCTGGTTTTAGTTATAGAAGAATTTGATTGAGGAGAAAATACGTGAAGGATTTTATTCAAACAGTAAAACAGCGTCTTCTCCCAAATTATATAATTAAATTTTAAAGAGAAAAAAAACATGCCACATGTTTATTTATATGTTAACTCAAGTTACACTTGCTAATTCCATGAATTATAATGCTTACAAATGTTTAAAACTTTAATTTATATATTTCTTATATTTTATAGATTATGAATTATGTTTTTAATTAAAATACTTTATGCCTTTGTATTACTATTATTGTTATTATTTCAGTTGCAAAATCATATAAAGAAGATCATTAAACAAATATTATCAAATTTCAATAACTAAAATAGAAGATTTTCAAATAAATACCTATCCAAGTATTTAAAATCCAGTATTATTATAGTTCTAATTCTTTATATACATAGTCAAATATATATAAATCATAATTTTTATTTGTTCCATTAACAATTTTAATTCTGTTAATTACCAATTAACAGATGTCCAAAATCTGGGTTATCACATCCCAAAATCAATAGAATTCAAATTTTCAAATAATTAGTCTAAATCCATTTTTATTTATAACTCATATTTATAAATACATTCATATAGTTTCACTTCTTATATATAAGATTATTTCACAATTGTAAATCATGTTATAATTCCATACTTATAATTCTTTTGCTTATATAATTTATTCTTTTACAACTGTTGTTTCTATTTAGATCATTCAAACATCTTTCATTAACTTATATATATTTACGTTTTCAGACAACCAAACAATTAATTTACATGCACTTTAATTATTCTGAAAAATCATTTCCATTATATATAAAATATAATCGAGGTAAAATTATTTCATTTACTCAATTTAAAATGATACTATGTCGACTTGCCTCGTTTAAGTGTTTGGAAATCCCCATCGATAACATGGCGTCCCACATACTGACCAGAATTCACAAACAGCTCAACGGATAAGCAAACTCAATATAAAACATTTTGTTTCACTAATAAATACATGCTTATATAGATAATACACTCAACTCAATCTAGGGTGCTACTGTCCCTATCTATACCGAGTACACATCAAAGCTTAGGAATATACAAAATCTAAGCTCTGATACCAGGTGTGACGACTCGAAAATCTGTACCGTTTGAATCGACAATAATCCACACATGTCCGATCCAATAAGCATACTCAACTAAATTTATTAAGTTACCAAAAATTTTCCTTTATCAAAACAAAAGTATCTCGTAAGACAAGTCCACACATAAACACGGACAAATTTTTACCTTACCATAACTAAAACATTTCTTTCATATTAAATCCTCTTATATTATACTAGTGTCTAGTATATACAAATAATATTAATCATAGCCGAAATAGTTACCATATAGCATTTCGAGGCTATTCGTTACGCCTTTACAAACAAAATCGCAGCTCGTAGTGGGTTTTGGATTTCCATACAAATGACCAGGTGAAGGGACTACCTTCCGATAATACATCTTTAGAAGAATGTACCGAGAACCATCACAAAGGATCCTTTACCAACACAAGACTGACCCACCTCTATAACTAGATGGTACTGAATACATCATCCTTCGGTTGTTACCGACCTTTACCGAGGGCCTTCTAGCATGCAAACCATAATAATCAGATATACGACGTCATAGCGTGCAAAGATATATCTAGAAGAGGATGATCATATCCTAATGGGAATGACCCACTTAGCCTTGCTGCATCTAACCCTATTTTAGTCATTTCCGGTTGATGAGGCCTGACGAGGTAACGATTACCTTTCACAATCACATATCACATCACTTTGAATGTGTAACGACCCGAAAATTTTCGATAATTAAAATAGCTAATTTAATAAGATTTCGTGATTTAGTGTTAGAAAAAAATTTGTAATTCGTTTGGTATAATAATAACTGAAAGGAATTGCAATAATAATTATCCAAGTAATGAAAAATAAATGCAACTTAGTAAATTCCTTTGCAATCGATAGTCGAATAGGGTGATAAATGTTGAATTCATTTGGTATAAGAGAGTAGTTGATTGATAAGTAAAATCTATTTGAAATCAAATATTGAATATTGAACACGTAAATTGTTTAAATTAAATATTTAAAACTTATTGAATAATTGAATAACTGTAAAATGAAATAGTGTTCTAAATTTTGAAATGGTTTTAAAATTTGAATCTTATAAGTTCAATTTCAATATTTCAAAAGATAATGAATTATTGGATAAGCGAAATTGTCTAAATTAAATATTTGGAATTTATATGGATAAATTAAATAACGGGTTTAATATGATTAAAAATGATTTGTAAAATTTTATTTTATCATATTGAAGTTATAGTGATGTTATAGAACTTTTAAAACTGAATTTAAAATTTATTTTTGAAAATTGAATATTTTAGTATTTAATTTTCGACTGGAAAATAGCCAATTTTTGAACAGTCTCAGAATTGGACAAAACTAGTTCCATTGGATCCGTAATAGTTAGTTATTATCGGATTTCAATTTTTGTAGCAATCGGAGTTGTCGTTTGACCGTGGCAGCTCGAAACACGTTGAAATTGTTTTAATATTAATTTGGCGAGTTAAAATAGTCATTTTTCAAACGGTCTCGGATTTCGATGAAACTAGTTTCATTGGATCCGTAATGTGATATTATTGTAAGTTTTCAAATTTCAAGTCAAACGGATTTACCGTTTGTCCGGGGCAACCACAACGCATAGAAATTCGTTCAATCGGTTTAATGTAAAATTGATCGTTTATTGCCGTAACTCATACATATGATCGAATTAGCTTCCGAAACACATTCCATTGCGTTCGTAACGTGGGGTAAACCTTAGAAACGCCTGCCGGCACGCTTCGTTTGGAGTTCGAAAAATTTTCGGTGAATAGTGTTTTGCAATTTTCTATAAAAGGACCCATCCTCATTCATTTGCTCCAAACCCTAACTCTTTTTGACCAGCCGCCACTTTCATTCCAATGGCCTGAAAATTTTGAAACTTTCTCCTCATTTTCCTCTCAACCCATCAACAATTAGCAAAAACTCTCAACTGCAAAGTTGTAGAGGACATCAAGATCTAGCTATCCAACGGTGGAGATCGGAAACGGAGCCACGCATCGACGGCAAATCGAGATTTCATAAGGATATTTTAGTCCTGACTCGAGTGTTTTGTCTTTTCATTACGCTCGGGTCAGTCCTGAGTTTTCAGTTTAGGTTGAAGATCGTTTCCTTGGAGGACGGAGACGAAGATTTGGTATATTATCTACTATTATTATATTCATTCCATTCCGCTGCATTGTTGTATGATATTTGTTGTGTATGTAACTCTGATAAATGTTGTATAAGAATAATCAAATGTATTCATTTCAAATGTATTCATTTAATTAACTGCTTCATGAACTGTTATTTTATTATTATACTTTAGCCTTCCGCTGTGAGATTCTGTGTTGTTCATTTCCTTTATTTCCCTTCCTTTTCTTTTCTTATTTACCCCAATAACTATCTGCCCTTTTAATGGTTTGGAATCGACATGTGTTTTGCCTATGCACTTGGAGGGTGCAGCATGGTAGGGGGTTCTCGCATTTGGTTTGGTAGCGAGCGGATGACTCTTACTCCTACATGTCCCGCGGGGTTGGTACAGTCGAGAGGCTGGCCGTAAAGGCAGAACACAGGTACAGTTGTATGCTACGGTGGGCGTTACCCCACTGACGCGGTCCGTTATAGTTGGTATCAGAGCTTTGGTTTAGCGATAAACCTTGGCTCTAGTGGGGAATAACTCATTGAAATAGAGGTAAACTATATGAATGGGTTGAGTGTATATGAGAGAGCGTACTTGTTATTTGATATAAAATGCTTTTATATTGTGTTAACTTTGTTCCGTTGAGTATTTATGAATTCTGGTCGATACTTGGGACGCCAAGGCGTCGATAGGAATTTCTAAACACTCGAATAGGACAAACCAACACAATATCGTTTTGGAATATATTTTATATAAAGGAATTATTTGAATATTTATTCATTTTGATTGAATTGATTTTTAGGAGATGATAATATTAGATTATTATCGTTATTGTTTGATCAGTCAATATTTACGACAATTGATTAAATAGCAATGGATTTAGGAAAATGAAATCTTGTAAACACAATCGATAATGAATATAAATGAATTTTAACTTGGATTTGGGAATTTAAATTCCGGTGTTTGAAATTGACTTACAAGAATTTGAGAAAATATAATATGGGTATTATATGATAGTATAATTGAGTTGAAATTGTTTTCGAATTCTTTTTTTATGATAAGTGTTATATTCCCTTCTCTTGACGCTAAAAAATGATTTCGGTGATGAGTGCACGCATCATCGGCGTTTATTTTCGAGAGTCCGAGTGGGGGAGACCACTTAATAGCTTGTCTAAACCTTGTTTTAATTCAACTTTTATTTTATTTTGTATTCTCTATAGTATGATTTGATCTATAAATTATATAAGTATATACTATTTCAAAACTTGATTTGAAATGAAACCGGGATTGGAATTCTTAAGTCCTTTAAAAATTAATGATTTTTTTTAATGATTGAAATGAATTTAGACTTGAACCATTAAGGAACATCTGAATTGTGAAATGAGAAATGAACCTAAGAGCTAAGTGAAAATATCAATTGAAGTAGAAATCCTTAGAATTAGGAAATTATGAACTTAAAATAAAAATTGAAACTGTAAAACTCGCATAGTATTAAATTTCATTCTATAGCATAGATATAACTTACCAAATACTTAAAAAGTTTAAAATGCTAATAAGGATAAGTAGAGGAATAATATACCAAGTGTAAGAGTGAATAATAAAATGTGAAGATCTATTGATAGATGTAAATAATAAAAGAAATTTAAGCTGTAAAATGAAGGATATATATACAAATGAATGAATAAAATTTAAAATTAATGAAAAATAAAACTTGTAAATGGAAACTAATTAAATTTGAATATAACTAAATGTCAATAAACTTGGAAGTGTATGAAATTAAAAAAAAAATTGACTTGGAAATGTATAATCGATTTAGTGTAGATCTTGGAGGGATGTTAATGTTGATATGCATTGGTTGTTAGATGGATGATAATTGATTAACTTAATAAGTGTTAAATTAATTGAGAATTAATAAGCTAAAAATGAATTTAAATTTATGGAATGAAAATGATAAGAATATTTAACATAAAAAAAGATTAAATAAATTGAGATATGGACAAAAATTGAAATGAGGTGTACTATAATAAAAAGTTATTAATATAAAATGAGTATAAAATATAAGTTAAAACTCTTAGAATTGGAGTGTAGTAAAATTTGAAACAAACTAGAAACTGTAAATTCTTAATCGAATAAGATATTTGTGTAAGTATATTCAAATCTAATGAAGTAAACAAATAGTGAATCAATTATATCTTTGTAATGAATTTGAATAGAAAGGTAAATGAGAATTGGATGAAAAATCAATTCAATATGAAACGATCAAAATGGAAATTTAAGGTGAAACTAAATGGTTAAGTGAAATATGGAAAGTAACCTAAACTTCTTAAATTGAATATAATGAAATCAAATAAGTTTAAATCATTAAACGTTCTTGTTAACAAGATTTAATAAGATTGATTTGTATAATACTCAAAATTTCATTTATATAAACGTATATATAACTTGCCTTTTTGTTTAAAAAGTTGAAATGTTGATGTATATATGTAATAAAATGTTATACAAGTTGAAACTAAAATAATGGAATGCTTGATATTTAAATTTGTTTAAGGTTGGAGTGTGAATTGATTTTTTTAAACAAAATGGATACTTAAAAGAATGTATAAATAAAATGGATATGGCTATGAAATAATTGTATACTTGAAAAATAGTTTAGAAATGTTCTACCAATAGATCCAGCGTTAAATGAAGGTAAAAATGTGAAATTTGATATGAATAAAGTTATATATAAACTTGAATTAATCAAAACCACTTGAAAATCTATGTTACCAAATTTCTAGATCAAAATCGTTACACTAGTTTTGGTTGGGAAAAATTTGCACATAAGTGCTGTACTAGAACAACGATAACTTGAGATTTATTAATCCGATTGACTCCAAATTTTTTGCAAATGAAAGTTCTTTCAGTAAGCTAAAAGTCTTATTTGGATCACTTTGACAGATTTTGTAATTTGATTAGCCTAAACTGAGTCTGAACTGGATGGACATTCCCTGTCCTATCTAAATTTTCTAAGTTGAAAGCTGAAAGTAAACTGAGCATAATTTTCAAACCGTAAGTCCGATTTTGACGATCTTTATATCGTTGGAAAGCATAGAACGAGTGAAACAACTTTTATTTTATAAGTATTCCCAGATTTCGGAATTTACTAAGTCAAAAACCTGAGTCTTTGCAGCAGGTCTGAATTTATAAAATGTGAAATTTTAGGTTGCTGTCTTCTTAAGCTATGATTGTGATGTCTCATATTGATATTTCTTCTTATATACATGTTCTCATCTATTTATTGAGTATTTAGTAGGTATTGATGGCGTGCGGCACGTATGGAGCTCGTTTCATGCTAAATTGCTAAAATATGCTTGCTAATAACAAATAAAAGGTAAATACCCGTATTACATATCGTATTTGATATTATATATTGTTTCCCCATGATTGGGATGCCTCATCATTAAGATGAGATGTATATTTGTTATATATTGGTTATATTTGTGTTATATATTGAATTGTAAAATTTTTCTGATCGAGCCGCGCAAAGGAGACTCTGCCGAAATTTTCCGTAAATCCAAGTGTTAGAAAATTTTTCAAGTTTTAAAATTCTATAACTTGTTTTGATAACTAACTTTTAAATTTAGAAGCCGTTCGGAGTAGATTAGTGGAAGTGTGGTAACGATTTATAAATGGAAAGTCATTGTTTTATAAGTGGATAAATTTGAATAAAATATATCAAATGTTGAATTCTTTACTTAGTTCTTTTCTCTTCTTTTTTCCTTTTCGGGGACGAAAAGTTTTGAGTGGAGGAGAGTGTAACGACCCGAAAATTTTCGATAATTAAAATAGCTAATTTAATAAGATTTCGTGATTTAGTGTTAGAAAAAAATTTGTAATTCGTTTGGTATAATAATAACTGAAAGGAATTGCAATAATAATTATCCAAGTAATGAAAAATAAATGCGACTTAGTAAATTCCTTTGCAATCGATAGTCGAATAGGGTGATAAATGTTGAATTCATTTGGTATAAGAGAGTAGTTGATTGATAAGTAAAATCTATTTGAAATCAAATATTGAATATTGAACACGTAAATTGTTTAAATTAAATATTTAAAACTTATTGAATAATTGAATAACTGTAAAATGAAAATAGTGTTCTAAATTTTGAAATGGTTTTAAAAGTTGAATCTTATAAGTTCAATTTCAATATTTCAAAAGATAATGAATTATTGGATAAGCGAAATTGTCTAAATTAAATATTTGGAATTTATATGGATAAATTAAATAACGGGTTTAATATGATTAAAAATGATTTGTAAAATTTTATTTTATCATATTGAAGTTATAGTGATGTTATAGAACTTTTAAAACTGAATTTAAAATTTATTTGTGAAAATTGAATATTTTAATATTTAATTTTCGACTGGAAAATAGCCAATTTTTTAACAGTCTCAGAATTGGACAAAACTAGTTCCATTGGATCCGTAATAGTTAGTTATTATCGGATTTCAATTTTCGTAGCAATCGGAGTTGTCGTTTGACCGTGGCAGCTCGAAACGCGTTGAAATTGTTTTAATATTAATTTGGCGAGTTAAAATAGTCATTTTTCAAACGGTCTCGGATTTCGATGAAACTAGTTTCATTGGATCCGTAATGTGATATTATTGTAAGTTTTCAAATTTCAAGTCAAACGGATTTACCGTTTGTCCGGAGCAAGCCAAAACGCATAGAAATTCGTTTAATCGGTTTAATGTAAAATTGATCGTTTATTGCCGTAACTCACACATACGATCGAATTAGCTTCCGAAACACATTCCATTGCGTTCGGAACGTGGGGTAAACCTTAGAAACGCCTGCCGGCACGCTTCGTTTGGAGTTCGAAAATTTTTCGGTGAATAGTGTTTTGCAATTTTCTATAAAAGGACTCATCCTCTTTCATTTGCTCCAAACCCTAACTCTTTTTGACCAGCCGCCACTTTCATTCCAATGGCCTGAAAATTTCGAAACTTCCTCCTCATTTTCCTCTCAATCCATCAACAATTAGCAAAAACTCTCAACTGCAAAGTTGTAGAGGACATCAAGATCTAGCTATCCAACGGTGGAGATCGGAAACGGAGCCACGGATCGACGGCAAATCGAGATTGGACCTGCTGCGTTTTTCACGCAATTCGAGGCACAGGGGGTGGCCGAGCTTCAGGCTATTGTCGGTGAAGATGGAGCTCGCGAAGGCCTTCGAGATGACGGGTCCTGATCGTTCTGGAAGTCGTCGTGGAGGTCGTGAAAATTTCTTGATGTTAGGCGGCTATGGGTTCATGTTGTGCGCGCGAATACTGGAAGAGAACGTGATGGAGGAAGGTGGAAATTGGCGGTCCAGATCTGATGGTAGAGGGAGGGACGGTCAGATTTGATTCTGGGTAAAATATATATATATATATATATATATATATATATATATATATATATATAGAAATTGTAGATTAAAAATTAGATTTAATTATCGTTCAATCTTTAAAATAGCATAACTTTTTCATACGAGGTCGAAAACGCACGAAACTTTTTGCGTTGGAATCGTTTTGTCAAGCACTACGCAATGGAGCTGGATTGGAATCATTTGGGGATAGTGAAAATTTCGGGTAAAATTAAACGTTCGTTTAATTTTATTCGAAATAAAGCGCTGGAACTACATTGAAATCTAGGTGAGTGTTTTATAATGCTCACAACGTACTAAATATCTTTATGCTAGTTAAATTGACATTATGAAGTGATATGAATGTTATTTGTCGTTGTTTGATATGAATTTAATTGTCGTATAGCTTGTTATTTGAATTAACCGTTGAAAAATTAAATTGACAGTTAAATTGAAATTGAAATTTGAATGGCGATTAAATTACCTGACCTTGATAACTATGAAATTGCCATGGATTGTATTGTCTATTGGATGATTTATTTCGATGGATGTTATTGTTTGATATTTAAATGTTGGATGTTTATTGCTTATATATATCATGTTATGCATACATATGATACTGTGATTTAATTTAAGTAATATATACTCATCCTTGACATTTAATTGAAATAAATAACTACTTGGCCATAGGATAGAAAATTATATACGGACACCGAATTGGCTAAATAAATAATTTTTGAAATCGTCGATTTAAAATTTATTTAAATGTTTTAATTTAAAAGTTATAAATAGAAATCAATTTATAGAAATCGAATTTGTCGAAAAAATTGAGTTGGAATGTTGAAATAAATTTTGGTTAAAAGAAATTGGTAAATAATTTAAGTTGTGACTTAAAAATTTAAAATTTGGATATGATTGAATTTCGAAAATCTATTTATTTTAAAGATTGAACATTATTTCGAGCTTTGAATATTACTAAGTAGAAGTGATATGAAAATGATATTTTGAAATCGAGTTTGGAATTGAATCATATTTGGAATTTAGATTTAAACTTGAATATTGTTGGAAATTTTGTTAAGTGTTATAAATTGATATTTTGAGAAATCAAGCTCCAAATCGATATAAATTGAAATTGAATTAATTAAAGGTGAATGTAGAATTGAATTGATTTGAAGTAAAAGTTGACATTGTTTTGAAATGAAATCGAAATTGAATCGGTAGAATGGAAATTGAAATTGATTTGAATTGGGAAGTTATGATTGAAATGGATTGATTTTGAAGCTGTTTTAATTTGTTTTCCAAATTACTCTGTTATATAAACCATTTTGAATACTTAAACTATTTTAATCTATTTTAAATCTACTTAACCCAATTTAAATTATTTTAAACTAATTTATCTATTTTAAATCCATTTTAAAGATTTTAAGTGTTTTTAACTATTTTAATTATTTAAAACTACTTTTAAATTACTTAAAACTATTTTTCTAAAATCCTAAGCTGGTCAATAAGGTGAGATGTTTATATTTAAATCTTGAATTTAAATATGAAATCTGATATTTTGAAAGATACGATGATATTTGAATTGATTTGATTTTTGAAGCGAATATGATATTTTGATATCAATTATGAATCGATTTGAAATATAAAGAGCCAAAGGTGTAATAATACGTAGTTATTAAAGAGACCGGGATCGGATATGGACATACTCTCTGTCGATACCGAAAACCACTTTAATAACTATTATACGCGGAGTGATGATCCAGAATGAAGTGGATGGTTTGGTGAACGCGTTGACTGAAGAAAGAGAACGATTATTGGATGACCCCTGACATGACTAAAACAGGAGCCTCGCCGGGCCATTGAGGTTCGCCACCTCTAGCGGACACACTTCTTCGATACCATATCTATTACATTTGTGATGCGATTTGGGTGCACCCCTTGATTTGGGAGTGTTGTTTCGCGGTGTTGGGGTAGCTGCTGGCTATGCCCAACATCAGTCCGGATCATGCAACTACTAGTATCCTAGTTGGTATCGCCTCATGTACCTTGTCATATTGATTATCCTATTCGCGACCACTACGTTTTGATTTGTACCTTGAGTATATGGATTGCCCTCTGGTGACTTCCGGTTTTGGGGAAACTACGGTCTTGTATATGCTTTTGGGAATATAAAATGTGTTAAGGGGGATTATGGTAACGCCTTAACGCTATTTTGATACTTTATATTACTGATAGACATTATCTACTTAGCGTATATTACTACATAGTAGATAGTTTCACGGATCCTTGAGAGATGGAAAATCCCGTAACATCTCTTGAGTTATTGCACGCACGTTGACACTGGATATGAGATGTCAAACCCCGTAAACATCTCTGACGCCGTTACACTCATATTTATTTACGATTGATTTAACTTTCATAAGGATATTTTAGTCCTGACTCGAGTGTTTTGTCTTTTCATTACGCTCGGGTCAGTCCTGAGTTTTCAGTTTAGGTTGAAGATCGTTTCCTTGGAGGACGGAGACGAAGATTTGGTATATTATCTACTATTATTATATTCATTCCATTCCGCTGCATTGTTGTATGATATTTGTTGTGTATGTAACTCTGATAAATGTTGTATAAGAATAATCAAATGTATTCATTTCAAATGTATTCATTTAATTAAAAGCTTCATGAACTGTTATTTTATTATTATACTTTAGCCTTCCGCTGTGAGATTCTGTGTTGTTCATTTTCTTTATTTCCCTTCCTTTCTTTTCTTATTTACCCCAATAACTATCTGCCCTTTTAATGGTTTGGAATCGACATGTGTATTTGATCGTCGGTTTAAACTGTCCAAAAAGGCGGGTCGTTACAGAATGCCACACAGCCATTTCCGTTGACTTGTAATTGCCTTCTACAAAAATACAACCCTTAAGCTCGTACGTCTCAAGGAGGGTGTTAAGCTAAGAGAAGTTGCCTTCACCGCCACCATTGATGTAAGTTTGTAAAAACAAATGTAAGTCATCTATAGAAATGCAATGTCAGACGAACATCCATACGAGTTGTCCAGGAACAGGACAAACCGAAGGTACTTTCCTACCACATCCTGTTGGGAAATCGCAAGGATTAGTAGTGAATAGTTCTCGCATTGGATATCTCATAATGAAGAGACCACTGCTACTGGATGTATATTGGGATTTTAACCCCAAACGATCAACAAGCAGTCTCCCACTATGAAACTCCGAAATAACAATATCATCACAAGCAACCTGCACAATCGTCGCATATACGTTGGTCCGAAGTGGTTTTCAGATAAATCTGATCCCAGTCTCTTCGCACCAATAACGCAAAAGCGTTTCTCAACCTCACACGGCAACTAAGTCTCATAGACTTATCACGTTTCCAACTTTCAACTTGCTATCCTTCGAGCCAAGAAGGAAGCTCGATGGATTGGAGTAATACTTTGCACTACACGAATCAACATCCTCAACACAAATGATAATCAAGCCTATATAGAAGGCTACATACTAAGTGTACGACTAAATAGTTCCCAGATCAAGTTGAGGAACTAAAATTTTGGTCAAATTTGATAGTTGGTTATTTAACTATCAAAACAAACAAACAAATATTCAGCACCATAACAATCACTGGGCCCTCCTAATTAATCTTTTATTAATTAAACATTTGCTAAATATTCACTTCATATTAGCTTTAAAAAGAAATATTCTCAAAAACCATTTCAATACTTCAATACTGGAAAATTTTCCATATACTTATTTAATAATAATTAATTCACAATTCTATTTATTTTCAACATTTAGAAAATAGTCCGTATACTTAAATCGTTGTATATATTATATTCCTTAAGGAAAACATTCTCTTTAAACACATTTATTGGGTCAAAACGAATGTTGCGTAAAACATCGTTATGACAACCCAAAATCACTAGTATTGGAATTTGAAAATAAGATAGATATATAAATCTCCATGCTATACAAAAACATTTCCTTTTGAAAATCATTTACTATAACAACAGTGTTATAGTCCATCATTACCTTATTTCTCGAAAACGTCTATTTCAACAATGAATGTTGAAATCTATGGTTTCGATTTTCAACACATTTTAAGACATCTTTAAACCATTTTACTCCATTTAAAATATCACTTCCAAAACATTTCTTTATTTTCATAAGATTTTTCATTGTCCAAAATCATGAATATACTTCTCTAACCCAAATTCATTATTTCTACACATATTATTTTAAAGGATAATCCACTGTCCAAAATCGTGGATATATCTTCTTTATCAAATTCATTACTATAATTAACTTATCAAAATCAATTGATTTCGTATTTATAAAACAATTTTAATAAATTCACAATTATATTTTATAAAAACTTCAAGTTATAAATTCCTTTTATTTGCCAATTCCATTTACATCTCATTTATATGCCAAAATCCAATTTATAAGTTAGTTCACTTATAAATCATTTATTTACAAATTCATTTATTTTATAACTTCACAAATTATAAATCTTATTACTTCTAAGATCCATTTATAACTCCAATTCAACACTTATAAAACTCCTTTATAATTCCTTCATTCCGGTTTATAAAAATATCAATTTTATAAATATAATATATATAAAACCATTTATAGTTATTCAAAAATCCCACTTTAAACCATCTTACAAAATCATTAACTTCATATTTCACAAAAATCACATTTCAATTATATTGCCCAAAACATCATAATCTTTATAACATAAAAATTATCACATTTATTTATTCAAAATAAATCAATTCTTAATGATTCAAAAATTCAATAAAACATTTATTTTCAAAATCACTTGAAAATCCATTTGAATTTGAAAATCATCACTTTAACATTTTTTAAAATTTCCAAAAATAGGCCCAATGCTGCAACAGCACTAAATCCAACAATCACGGCATCCAAAACATCATATATCATATGATAACATAATATATAACAATATTTGTAAATAAATCAATGTTGGTGAGGAATCCAAATGGATCCCTCTAACCTATCGCCTTCAATAAATATACATATTAGAAATATATGTACGATGTCCGCTTCAAGGCAGACGCGCGTACAAAGGGTCATCCGCTCATACACGTGAACGTATAGGGTCATCTGCTCCACTAGGCAGGTATATATCCAAATACCAATCAATATATCATATATCATCCAAACAATCATCAATCATCATATAATAAATTATTTCTCACTTATATAAAAATATTAGTGAGTCGGAAAGAGTGAGTTGTACTCACATTGTTTGTAGTCGTCGCGATAGTGATTTATTCCGATTAAAATTAAACAAGCGTTTAATTTCAAGCAAAATTTTATCGAGCTCAAATAAATCCCAATCCAACTTCATAATGTAGTGCTTGTCTATATGAATCCAATGCAATTCGTTTCGTGTGAAACGGACCTCGTATGAAAAAGTTACGCTATTTTAAACATTATACGAATTTATTTATATATAATTCAAATGTTCTTTCTATTTTTATTTTATTTCACAACCTTTATTATTTCTGGCCGCATGATTTAGCTTCTTCGAATCAAGGTCGTTGTTTACATCTCCTTCTTCATCATTTAGTTCCCACCCGAGAAACCCATAGCTCACGTAAATTTTTCGATGCCGCTCGCCGCCACCTCGATCGTGACGACGATCAGCGACCAGGGTTTCGAAGCCCAACGCGACTACAAACTTCGGCCTCAACCCCATGCAACTCGGCCTAACCTATGACGTGCGATTTCACTTCAAAGTCGACATGAATGCGGCAACATTCTGGCCTCCACACTCCACCATATGCGATCATAACCGTCAGGTTTATAGTTCTCGATGCCCTCTATAATTTTGTAGTTGAAACTTTTTTGTAATTGTTGATGGATGGTAAGAAAAAAGAAGAAGAACGAGGGAAGTTTTTGGCCATTAAAGTGAAAGTGGCGGCCTGCCCTAGATGTGCTAGGGTTTTGTGAAAATAAATAAAAATAATGGGCTTTTATAGAAAATTGCAAAACACTATTCATCTGAAAATTTTCCGAACTCGAAACGAAGTGTGCCGCCTGGCGTTTATAATATTTTGCCCCCATTCCGAACGCAATGGAATATATATTGGGAGCCAATTCGATAGTATTTGAAAGATAGGTTTTCGAATGGACTATTTAAATTTAAAATTCACTTAAACCGATTTCTATGCGTTTTAGCTTGCCCCGGACAAATCGTAAATCTGATTGACACGAAATTTGAAATCTTATAATAATATAACATTACGGATCCAATGAAATAGGTTTCGTCGAAATCCGAGACTATTTGAAAAATAGCTATTTTCACTTGCAAATTAAATATTAAAATATTCAATTTCTACAATTTGACTTTTAATTCAATTTTAAATGTTCTCTAACATCATTATAATTCAAATATAATTTAATTCAACTTTACAAATAATTTTTATTCACACTAAATTCAATTTCCAATTATTTCAGCAATTTCAAATATTAAATTAATAATTCAATTATCCAATTAAATCACTATATTTGAAATATTATTTATTCAGTTTATAAACTTAACTTTCAAATTTAAAATTAATTAAATATATGAATTTCAAATGACTGAAATTCTGGATCGTTGCAAATATTGATGGTTTGAAGGACTTTGAAATCGATGCTCGTGGTGGCATTCGAAAATTCGGTAGACTTATCGTGCCAAATATTAGTGATCTTGGTAAAGACATTTTAGAAGATTCACATCGTTCTAAACTTTCCATTCATCCTAGTAGTAATAAAATGTACGCGGATATGAAGCGACTTTATTATTGGGATGGAATGAAATCCGATATTGCTAATTTTATTAAGCGTTGCATGACTTGCCAGGTCGTTAAGGCCGAGGATCAAAGGCCCGGTGGGTTATTGCAACCTTTGGATATTCTAGTTTGGAAGTGGGATCAAGTCTCCATGGACTTTATTGACGGACTTCCCCGTTCTCGAATGGGCTATGACAGTTTATGGGTGATTGTGGATAGACTTGCAAAATCCACCCATTTTATTCCCGTTCGGCCTAATCGAACCGTACCCCTTTTGGCCAAACTCTATGTTAGAGAAATTGTTAAATTGCATGGAGTTCATACTTTTATTGTTAGTGATCATGATCCGTTATTTACTAGTGGATTTTGGAAGAGTCTTCAAAAAGCTTTGGGAACGAAGCTTAATTTTAGCACCGCCTATCATCCTCTGTCCGATGGACAAACCAAGCGTGTGAATCAAACTCTTGGAGATCTCTTCATGCAAGTGTTCTTGGTTTTGGTGGAAGTTGGGAAGATCATATTTCTCTTGTTGGGTTTTCCTATAATAATAGCTTCCAATCTAGTATTGGTATGGCATCATTCGAGGCACTCTACGGAAGGCCATGCAGATCTCCTTCTTGTTGGCTTGAGGCCGGTGAGAATCTGGTTTCAGGTCTAGATTTTATTTGTGATTTCCACAGAAAAGATCGGCCTTATTCGTTATAGGACGAAAGAAGCTCAAAATAGACAAAAAAAAACTATGTCGATAACCGAAGAAGGAAATTAGAATTTTCTGTGGAAGATTTGGTGTTTATTCATGTTTTACCTATGAAGGGTGTTGTGTGTTTCATTCGATCGAGAAAATTAGCGCCTCGATATGTTGGACCATTTCTCATCACCGAACGTATTGGTTCCCTGGCTTATCGACTTTTATTACCGGCTCAATTTTCTGCTATTCATGACATATTACATGTCTCTTAACTACAAAAATGCCTTAGAGATTCTGATTCTATTCTTGAACCCGATGTTGTTAAAGAAATTAAAGTTTCACCTAATTTGACTTATGAGCAACATCCTATTCGTATCATTGCTATGGAGGTTAAACGTCTTCGTAATAAAGATGTTCCACTTGTGAAAGTTCAATGGTCCTCAAATCCTAAGGATTGTTTTTGGGAATCTAGAGAATTCATTGAGCGAACACATCCAGACTTATTCTCTAGTGCTATTTGAGGTGAACTTCTTATTTCAAATTTCCTTATTTTGATATGCTTTTATGGTTGTTAGTCTTTGTTTTCCTCTTTAGTATTGCGAGGATGCAATTTCTTTAAGGAGGGGAGTTTGTAACAACGCGCATATTTTATGATTGTATATTTAAATATTTTATAGCATCGTTAGTCGGATTAAAGTCCAAAGTGTTACTTTTTGCAAACAGTCAGTCGAATGAGGACTCTAGAACGCTTCCATTGAGTCCAAAATTCGTTTGCGACCTTTTTGAGTATAAAAATCGATATTTTTGGAGTTGAGTGGAATTTTTCTATTTTTCTATTGGGCTTTGGGTTTGGGTTTCAGCCCATTAACCCAACATTACCCTAACTCCAACCCCTCTCCTCTTCATTCATTCTCATTTCCAAATACTCTCAAGCTAAAGGAAAGAATAGGGGAAAGAAAGGGAAATTAAAATTCCTAAGCCCTACATTCTTAGGAAATTCTAATTCAAGCTCTAGAAATCAAAGAGAAACTTTAGGTAAGCATCCTCTTCATCTTCTCTATCTCAATTCCTCTTCCATTTTCAGAAATTCCTAAACCCTAACTTAGGAAATATTTTTCTTATGAGCTTAGATTGAAGCTTCTCAGGTTAAAATTGAAGAGTGGTTGATCTTGACTTGTTTTATGGCTTCTCACTTGTGTTTTGGGGTTTAAAGTCAAGTTCTTGAACTCACATTTATGTCTATAACTTTCTTTCTTGTTAGGTATGAATTCCTAACATCTATTCATGCTCATTTGCTTTTGATTTGAATTGATTTGGTGAATTTTTCTATTTTGGTGTTTTGAAGTCAAAATCTTTAAAGATCATATCTTGGATGTTTGAACACGTTATTTGTGGCATATCGAAGAGCCTATAGTGTTGGATTATCGATTGGAATAAATCCCTAGCATCCATCGCTTATTCGATCGCATTTCGGTTTGGATTTGCCATTTTTAGGCTAGGTTGTTTTTTTTTTTTTGCCTAGCAGAAAAATTCAGACGTCTAGAGCAAATTTCAAATGTCTGAAACCAAATCCAGACGTCCAATTGAAAAATCCAGACGTTTGGAAAAGGATCTAGAAAAGTCAGAGACAAAATCCAGACGTCTGAAATAAAATCCAAACGTCTGAAACCAAATTCAGACGTCTGGTTAAAAATTTCAGACGTCTGAAATAGTTCTGGAATTAAAGGAAATAGTTATATTTTCCAGAACACAAATCCAAACGTCTGCATTGACCTCCAGACGTCTGGCACTGTTCATTTTCGCCTGTTTAGGTTGTTTTTGAGTGATTTTCCAATGTTAATCGATTTTGGTTGATCCCATTAGTTGTTATCGTTTTTATCGACTTTGATGACTTCTTTTTCTGGATTTTTGGGAATATCCATTTTGATGGATTTAGTATCAATTTCTTTGGATTTAATTCACGCCTTCGTATGAGAATTTTTGGTGATTGATTGTTTCTACGACCATTTTTATGGTTTGTCACTATAAAATGAAAAGGTTTCTATACTAGTAGTATATATTCAAACTCTTTCATCAAAACGACTTCAACATTTACTTTCAATATCAAACTCACTTTTAGAACCATTTTCTAATCTATTAGTATATACAAACCTTTACCTCATTCGTTTGAGAAATCCAATTGAACGACTTAGCAAAACAAGTGGTATGAAACGCTTGCGTTTACTTTGTCGGTTAATTCTTAGACTTGTTCGATTGAAACTCTTGTGACAATTTTCGAGTGGAAGTCTACAATTTTTCGTAAATATTCAAGTTAAGCCAATGGTCATGGGACATGAAGCTAAACTCATTTATTTACTAGCTTAGTGCAATTCACACTTTTTATCGATCAATGGTGATCATTTTACGCTTTAGACTAGCGTTGTGCGATGTCTCTTTGTCCACGTGGGGGACTATACCTCACTTTATTCGTCTCATTTCTTTTATAGGCTAACGACCTATGGGTTCTTTGGAGTTTCATCTCATTTTTATGGGCTAGCGACCCATGTTCTTTTATGGTGTTCGTTTCATCGGATGTACGGTTATTGTACTACGTCGATGTTCCGGCTTATCTGGATTAACGGATGTACAGTTATTGTACTACATCGTTGTTCCGGTTTATCAGGTTCATCGGGCGCACCGTTACTGTAACATCCCGAAAATTTTGAATTTAAAATTTAGTAATATATTTTAAACTCTTTGAAATAAAAAAATTGAAAAGTAGTAAAGGAATAAAATATGAACAAAGTTAGTATTTTAGTTAAAACTTTTAAAAGAAATAAAAAGAAAATTGTTAATGTAAGTTATGATAAAATTTTAAAATTTAAATCGCATCATAAACAAATAAACAAATAATCCTATGAATAATTAAACAAGTAAACAACTAAACAAACAAACAAATAAACAAACAAATAGTTAAATAAAAGAATAAACAAATAAATAAATGAACAAATAAACAAGCAAGTTAACAAAACAGTAAGAAAAAAAAAGAAAAAAAAACATAACATGCTTAAATTAACAATGTAACTAAACAACTTGCAAAAAGAAAATGTACAAACCAGTAAACTAAAAGGGGTAAGCAAAAGAAATAAAATAAAGTAAAACAAACTCTTACATTATTAAAATATAAAACAAATCAAATAGCATGCTGAAAATATACAAGCATGAAACACTACATACTTTCATTAAATGCAAGCATCTACAAAGAACATACCTGCATTCAATGCTTTACTTCCAGCATGTTTAACCTGTACTTGTTTTAATAAACTTCAGTAAAAAAAAATCTGTTATAAAGGAACATCAATGGCCTTAGTTATTTCATTCCACAAACTTCTGCAACCTGAAAAAAAAAAGATAAAACATCATATTTCATAAAGTCCAAAGGCATTCAGGTGATTAAAAACAGAAAGTAAAAAAAGAAGTTAAAAACCAAACCAGGGAAGAAGGAGCAAACCTGCAGTTAAAAAGAGACAAAGTATTCTCTGTTTCTATATTATTCAAGTGAGTAAAACCTATATTTATTTGAAATATAAATACTTAATCTATGAATATGTGTGTTGTTATATATAAACAAAAATTATTGCTCTGCATATTATTCTGTGTTACTGGAAAACATAAGTATGCTCTGTTCTTAATGTTCATATCTCAGAGCTAGTAAAAAAAAAAAAGGAAGATTATCTTCAGAAGAACTTCATTTAACTTAGGATACTTAAAAACAAAATAGGTTGTGTGCATACTTGACTCACAGTTTAAATTTTTAAGCTTGAAATAAAAACTTTGGCTCTGTAATATGAATATTACAGTAAAAACAAGATTATAAGTTAAATTCAAGCAGTTTAAATCATGGAATTGATGTTATAATTTGAACGAACATATGAAAATATGATTTTCAAAACAGTGATGATGATTTTTAATTCAGTAATTTAGGAGCAGTTCATATTATAACAAAAGTTGCTTTCGAATCGATTCCTGATGATCGAAAGATTCTTGAATGCTGCAATTTCGCATGGAGCTAGTTTAATACTCAAGAATGTTGGGAAAAATACAAATTTATTTTTCTATAGCGTGAATTGGGAGTACGAGTTAGATTTAGGGTTTAATGGTGCTTCAGTTCATGTGATGTTTTTTGGGGTTCGCGGGTCCTCAGGTGATCATCGGAAGGGATCGCGAGTGGGGGAAAGGCAGTGGGAAGGTGTGAAGCGGTTTCGGTGAAGGTGGCTGGTGGTTTCGAGAGCGGAGGCGATGGGGAGGGGCAAAGTTCTGGCAAAGGCTACAATGTTTGATCGAGTTTTTAGCTCGATTTCGACTCAATGGGTTTCCATGGAAACTGGGTACGATTTTGTGTTCGAGGGAGTTCGTGGGGTCGTGGAGCATCATCGCGACGATCATCTGAGGGCGGTGGCGTTGGGACACGTGCACGTGCACGTCTGACTCGAGAAGGGGATGAAGTATCGGAGGAACTCTAATTTGTCTTCGAGTCGTTCTCGAAAGGATTGGGTTGTCGCTTCGGGCTCATGTTTATTAAATCGATCTGTTCCAATTGGTTTGGACCGTGATTTAGTTACTTCAGCATAAAGTAAAAAAAAAAAAAAAAGAGAAGAGAGAACGAGAGGTAAAGGAGATGACACAGGGAAGAAAGGCTGAAGAACTTTGTTTAAATGGGCTTGCTTGCGTGTTTGGGCTAAGCCCAAATTTCAAGTTAACAAATGTTACATAAAACTTTGGCATTGGCAAGTTAAACAAAAGTGGATTTGTTGACTTATTTTGAGTTAAATTAATTAACAATGTTTTAGAATTTTGTTAACTCTATAATTAAATAATTTATGATTTAAAATTACTTTTTAATTAGTAATATTAAATAAATAAAAGCAATTAAAATTTAAGTTATAAATTTAAAAATCATTAAGTTGATAATTTAAATTGATTGATTCAAAATTGATAGTTACATTAAAATAATTTATTAAGGAATAATAAATCAATATATTCAATTGAGATCTAATTGAATTGTAGTTTAAAATGATAATTAAAGTAAATAATTGTCATAAATCAATGATTTTAAATTTTAAGAATGATTTACAAACTTGTAATTAAATTGATTGATGAACAAATTAAGTGTTTAAATAAATTTGTAAGTAAGAATTTGTAAATTTTGAAACAATAAATTGAGTAATCAAAATTTAATTTATTTATCCAAATTCTTATCATTGAATTTAATTAATTTAGTGGCACATGTATTTAAATCACATTGGAAAGTAATTAACTACTGTTGTTAATTTACATTGATATCTCTGTTCTGTTCGAAATTCTGTATGATGATATTGCCATGTTATTGCACTGTGATTGTGATTCATTCTGTATTGATGTGAAAACCCTGTTGTCCGTAAAACGGCAATTAAACTTCGATGCGACAGGGAATCGGATTTCAGTTTGTTATCCGAAACCCACATCGAACCTGTGAATTATTATGAATGACATCCACATTGTTTTTAAATTAACGCTCACTATTCGGTTTAACCGGGAAACGACCTTTGTGTCGTATAACCCATTCCGAATAGTGATACGTCGAATTGGATAGCATTTGAAGAACCGGTGTTGAAGACCGGGTATTTGCGAGAGCGATAGGATGACCTGTCGATTGACTCTGCACCGAGTTGCTCCGGTATAGAGTTCTCCATATGTGATGGTGAATCCGATCAGGATTGTAAATATCCGGATTGCAAGGACTTCTTTGGAAGTGCCTTCGGTTCTGTTCGAGCCCGGAACAGACTTGTATGGATAGTATGTCTGACATTACAAGTTGAGATATAAAGCAGATTTCATTCAAATATATTTCTGTTGGTGGCGGAGAATTTATTCTTTAAGCTTAACACCCTTCTCTGAGACGTACGAGCTCAGAGGTTATATAGTTGAAGTTATCAGCGATATATTCCCAATTTGGTAATGTGACATGCTGAGTGTTGCTGAAATGATCATTGTGTTGATTTTTGGGATAGGATCGTTTATTTGATCGTCTATCTTAGTGATCATTGTGTTGATCATTTGTTGACCCAAAGCACGGCTTTTGTATAAAGTGTGTTTTTGTGGACGTGACTTCGTCGGACCTCACACCCCGAAATGGTCAAAACAGGAAAGATGCAGCAAGGTTATTGGGGGTAGCACCCCTTAGGGTATGTACATTTCCTTCTGGATAGAAGTGGTATCATGGTATGGAGCCCAGATACTTAACTTATGTGGATATCGCAGATATATATATATGATTTTGTGATTTGTTGCTGGGGCCCCGGTTAAAGGTTGGTTACGACCGGGAGATGGCATACTCGTGTCAGTAGTTACCCAGTTAGGGGTAACCCGGCCTTGTGTTGGCAGAGATCCGGTTTGGTTCTCGGGGATGTCCATCCAGAGGCATTCTCATGTGGCAATGGGAAGTTCCTTGGCCTGACCATTCGTTGGAAATCCAAAGAAACAATACGAGCCTTGTAAGGTTTTAGTTGTAGAACCTGCTTCCTCAGGAGGTAGCTATAGTAGGCATAATATAATGGTACCTATGCTGGCTAAGATTTATATTCTACTTTCGAAATGATTTACTTCACTATGCACTAGTAATAATATCAAAGAATCCTTTTCTCGTATCAAGCATATTTAACTATCATAAGAAGAAATCTCCTCCAATTCTGCGTTTGCATTGTGTGTGTGGCGGGAGGTCTTATGGTAGTTCCATTTTTTTAAAAGCATTCCGAAAATTCTTTTATAAATCTTGTTTATTTAAAATACAACTGTCTTGTTTACTCATACCAGTCCCATGACTGATCCGGAGTTTATTGTTTTCTTTCCTAAACTCTGGGTGCCCATTATTTCCACACGGGCAGCCTAGTAGCAGGTTTCTGTATTTTGGAGTAGCAGTATTTTGGAGCTCTTATCTTGGAGCTATCTTAGGAGCTTTTGGAGATTACAGGTGTTAACTTTTGGGAGTTCGTTATCATCTCTCATTTGAGAACTTTTGGATATATGTTCACTGTTGTATTATCATGATGTTGTATTTGGAGTTGTAGTGTATGTATTATGTACTCTGTTGCAGTATGGATATTATGTTGATGTTGTAACAGTGATGTTATTTATGATATTGATTCTGTTCCGCTGTTTTATATACATCTAATTGTTGTTATAAGCTCCGGCGATGCGAATTTGATGTCGTTTATTGGACATCGAGTTTGGGTCGTCACAAAGTGGTATCAGAGCTGTTGGTTGAGTAAGAACTTTAGCTACGGAGTATAACACATTAGATGGCTCATTAGAGATAGGGTGAAGTATACCCTAGAATGAGTATAATAAAAATTGAAACTTTAAAATTTTCTTAGTCTGTTATTTTTACTGCTGATATTCCTTAAGATATTTCGTCTGCATATCTAAATCAATTTTCTTACTAATCTCAGATAGTGAAAATGAGTGGACGCAGAGGAAGAGTGAGGGGTCAAGGCAATGCTGCAGTACCAAATCAAATTCCCGCAGCCGCAGAAGCAGTAATAGAAATTCAGCAGCAGCCGGACTTGGCTGAATTATATAAGAAGTTTGAAAAGCTTGGTGGAAACCATTTATTGGCAAAGAGTCAATTATTGACGCTCAAGCTTGGGTAAGATCGTGTGAAAAGATTTTTAAAGGACTAAAATTGCAGGATGAGCAGAAAAGACTTATAGCTTCTTGGCAACTCCAAGGAGAAGCTTCAGCTTGGTGGGAAACCATCATTGTAGATGAACCCGAGGAAGAATTCACTTGGGATCGTTTTAAAGAAGTGTTTGAGAAACGTTACATGCCATCAGCGGGTGTTTCTAGAATGTATCAGGAATTTCTGGATTTGAAACAAGGAAGTTTGTCGTTTGAAGAATATTTGAATAAATTCAGTGAACTATCTCGGTTTGGTCCGGAATTGCTAAATACACCTCTGAAGAAAAACGAAAGGTTTATCCGAGGAATGAACCAGAAATATCATGGAAGAATGACGGGTCATGTTAAAGAATCTTTCTCAGATTTAGTAGATATGGGTTACAGGTACGCTACTCTTGATATACAGGAAGCGACTGTGGAGAAAGGTAATTCAGGTAGTCAGAATTATAAAAAGCGTAAATTCGGAGGCAAGAAACCTTGGCAAGGCAATGAGAAGAAGAGGAATATTCAGGGAAGCGCAACAGAAAATGTCACTTGTTACAACTGCAAAGAGAAAGGCCACTATTCAAGTCACTGTCCAAAACCGAAGAGACCAGCTAGAGAATGTTACAATTGTCATAAACCGGGACATTTAGTTAAAGATTGCCCAGTGATGAGGCCAGCGCAGGTAGCAAAAGTCTATGCAATAAAGGAGGACCCCTCATCTTCAAAAGCTGACAAAGGGAAAAGTGTTTTGGAAGGTAACCTTACTATTAATAATAGAACTGTTAGAGCTTTATTTGATACGGGAGCTTCACATAGCTTTATTTCCCAACAAACCGTAAATGAACTAGGACTTGAAACTAAATTTGCTGACGATCTTATTTGCGTGAAAAATCCGGTTGGAGGTCCCGCAAATCTTAGTTCATATTGTAAGAGAGTTCCTATTTCATATGCTAGCTATAAATTTCCTATCAACCTGTATGTCCTCGAATTTGATGAATTTGAAATCTTACTCGGTATGAACTGGTTAACGAGATACGATGCTATATTGGAGTGTAGTAATCGGACAGTTTTGATCAAAACAAGTCTTGGAAATTTTATTGAAATCTCTTGTGAGAATCCAAGTCCAAGGAGCGACAGATTGATATATACTTTGGGAAATCTTGAACCCACTTTGCAGTCTATACCTGTTGTTCGGGATTTTTCCGACGTATTCGAAGAAGTGAAATCTTTACCTCCTCATCGAGAAATAGAATTCCGAATTGATCTTGTACCTAATACTCGTCCTGTTGTTCACGCAAGTCGCAGGATGGCACCCAGGGAAAAGATTGAATTGGTTCATCAAACTAATGAGCTACTAGCAAAAGGATTAATTCGACCCAGTGTTTCTGAATGGGGCTCAGCCGTCGTATTTGTTGCCAAATCAGACGGATCCTTGAGATTGTGTGTAGATTACCGCGATCTAAATAAACAAACTCTCAAGAATAAATTTCCACTGCCCAGGATTGATGATTTATTTGATCAGTTGTACGGCGCTCGTTTCTTTTCAAAAATGGATCTAGCCCAAGGATTCCATCAATTACGAATCGCCGAAGATTGTGTACATCTGACCGCTTTCAAAGGTCCTAATATGTTCTATGAATGGTTAGTTATGCCTTTCGGACTAACCAATGCTCCAGCTTACTTCGTAGATCTCATGACTCGTGTGTTTCGGGAAGTTTTAAATAAATTTGTGCTTGTATTCATTGATGACATCTTAATTTTTTCCAAAACTAAAGATGAGCATGCCGAGCATCTTAGAATTGTCTTAGAAATTTTGAGGAGAAATGTTCTATATGCGAAATTTTCCAAATGCCATTTCTGGGTCAATGAAGTCAAATTCCTTGGCCATATTGTTAATGAAGAAGGAATTTCAGTAGATCCTAGCAAAATTTCCGCTATTCTTGATTGGAAACAACCCACTACTCCAAAAGAAGTTCGAAGCTTTTTGGGTTTAGCAGGCTATTACCGGAAATTCGTTCAAGATTTTTCTAAGTTGGCTAGCCCATTGACTAAGCTAACAATGAAACGTGTAGAATTTGATTGGACTTCAAAATGTGAGGAAGCTTTTCAAGAGTTGAAAAAGAGATTAACCACTGCTCCTGTTCTCACTATTGTTAACGGGAACCAAGGCTTATCTGTCTATACTGATGCAAGTGGTGAAGGGGTAGGTGCAGTATTAATGCAAAATGGAAAGGTAGTTGCCTACGCGGGTAGACAATTACGTCCGCATGAGAAGAACTACCCAACGCACGATTTGGAACTTTTGGCTGTTGTTTTCGCTTTGAAAATATGGCGACATTATCTTCTGGGTAAGAATCTTTTCAGCTTTCTAAATAATTTGCGAAATTAGCTAAAGAAATATACTTAATAAACTCTCTTTGTTATAGGTGAAAAATTCGAATTATTCACCGATCATAAAAACTTGAAATATCTTTTCTCCCAGAAGGATCTGAATCTGCGACAACAACGTTGGTTGGAATTTCTGGCATCTTATGACTTGGATATTCTGTATACACCCGGAAAGGCCAATGTAGTTGCAGACGCTTTAAGCAGAAGATATGCTGTTCTTGCTTATCTGGTTATCACTCCTACTCTTCTTGAGAAAATTGCCAGTAAACAAAAAGGGGACGAGTTCCTTCATCAAATTTATGAGAAAATCCGTCATGGTGAAGATACGAGTTTTGAAGTTGACGACAATAAAATCATTAGATTAAAAGGCAGGATTTGTGTCCCTGACATTCCAGAACTGAAACGTGAAGTATTGGATGAATGCCACAAGTCCAAATTTAACATCCATCCCGGAGTCAACAAAATGTATCGTGATGTTAAAAGGACATTCTGGTGGAAAACGATGAAGAGAGACATATCTATTTATGTAAGTCGTTGTGTTACTTGTCAGCAGATCAAGAGCGACCAAAGGAAAGTGGCCGGTTTACTTCAACCTTTAGAAGTACCGAAATGGAAGTGGGATCAAGTATCGATGGATTTCATCGATGGATTGCCTCGTACCAGGAAAGGCAATGAAGCGATTTGGGTTATTGTGGATCGTCTAACCAAAAATGCTCATTTCATTCCAGTTAAATCCACTCGTACTGCGGCAAGCTTGGCAGGTATTTATATAAAGGAAATTGTTCGCCTCCATGGTATTCCCAATAGTATAGTGAGTGATCGTGACCCGATCTTCACTAGTAGATTTTGGGAAGCATTTCAGGATGCATTGGGAACGAAATTAAAATTCAGTACTGCTTATCATCCGCAATCTGATGGACAGACTGAGAGAGTTAATCGAATTTTAGAAGACCTACTGCGTGCTTGTGTTCATGATTTTGGTGGTTCTTGGGAGGACCATTTGCATCTGCTTGAATTCTCATATAATAACAGCTATCAAGCCAGTTTAGAAATGGCTCCTTTCGAAGCTTTATATGGTCGTCCGTGTCGATCACCTACATGTTGGATCGAATCAGGTGATAGACTTGTTCTTGGACCAGATATGATAAAAGAAGCCACTGAGAAGGTAGAATTTATTCGAAAGAAGTTATTAACTGCCCAAAGTCGTCAGAAGAGCTATTATGACCGTCGAAGGAGAAATTTGGAATTTCAAGTTGGAGATTCTGTATTTCTGAAAGTATCTCCGATGCGGGGAGTGTTGAGATTTGGGAAAACTGGAAAGTTGGCACCGCGTTATATTGGTCCTTTTCCTATTCTGGAAAGGATTGGTTCTCTAGCATATAGAGTGCAGTTACCCAACTGGTTATCTGGCGTACATGATGTGTTCCATATTTCTAATCTTCGGAAATATGTGCACGATCCAGATGATATTATTGAAGAAGCTGCTCAGCAGGATCTTGAAATCACTCCCAACTTGGCAGTTAGAAGGGAACCGATGAAAATTGTTGATCGTGATGAGAAGCGATTGAGGAATAAAATTGTGAAATTGGTCAAAGTTAAATGGAGTGGCGATCCAAAGGACTGTACTTGGGAGACTGAAGAGAATATGAAGAAATCATATCCCAAATGCAGAATTGACATCTCGACTTAAATCTGTAAGTCATTTCCTTATTTCTGAATTCGTATATTCTTTGTTTAAGTTTCTCTCTCTTTCAATTTCGAGGACGAAATATTCTTAAGGAGGGGATACTGTAACATCCCGAAAATTTTGAATTTAAAATTTAGTAATATATTTTAAACTCTTTGAAATAAAAAAATTGAAAAGTAGTAAAGGAATAAAATATGAACAAAGTTAGTATTTTAGTTAAAACTTTTAAAAGAAATAAAAAGAAAATTGTTAATGTAAGTTATGATAAAATTTTAAAATTTAAATCGCATCATAAACAAATAAACAAATAATCCTATGAATAATTAAACAAGTAAACAACTAAACAAACAAACAAATAAACAAACAAATAGTTAAATAAAAGAATAAACAAATAAATAAATGAACAAATAAACAAGCAAGTTAACAAAACAGTAAGAAAAAAAAAGAAAAAAAACATAACATGCTTAAATTAACAATGTAACTAAACAACTTGCAAAAAGAAAATGTACAAACCAGTAAACTAAAAGGGGTAAGCAAAAGAAATAAAATAAAGTAAAACAAACTCTTACATTATTAAAATATAAAACAAATCAAATAGCATGCTGAAAATATACAAGCATGAAACACTACATACTTTCATTAAATGCAAGCATCTACAAAGAACATACCTGCATTCAATGCTTTACTTCCAGCATGTTTAACCTGTACTTGTTTTAATAAACTTCAGTAAAAAAAAATCTGTTATAAAGGAACATCAATGGCCTTAGTTATTTCATTCCACAAACTTCTGCAACCTGAAAAAAAAAAGATAAAACATCATATTTCATAAAGTCCAAAGGCATTCAGGTGATTAAAAACAGAAAGTAAAAAAAGAAGTTAAAAACCAAACCAGGGAAGAAGGAGCAAACCTGCAGTTAAAAAGAGACAAAGTATTCTCTGTTTCTATATTATTCAAGTGAGTAAAACCTATATTTATTTGAAATATAAATACTTAATCTATGAATATGTGTGTTGTTATATATAAACAAAAATTATTGCTCTGCATATTATTCTGTGTTACTGGAAAACATAAGTATGCTCTGTTCTTAATGTTCATATCTCAGAGCTAGTAAAAAAAAAAAAGGAAGATTATCTTCAGAAGAACTTCATTTAACTTAGGATACTTAAAAACAAAATAGGTTGTGTGCATACTTGACTCACAGTTTAAATTTTTAAGCTTGAAATAAAAACTTTGGCTCTGTAATATGAATATTACAGTAAAAACAAGATTATAAGTTAAATTCAAGCAGTTTAAATCATGGAATTGATGTTATAATTTGAACGAACATATGAAAATATGATTTTCAAAACAGTGATGATGATTTTTAATTCAGTAATTTAGGAGCAGTTCATATTATAACAAAAGTTGCTTTCGAATCGATTCCTGATGATCGAAAGATTCTTGAATGCTGCAATTTCGCATGGAGCTAGTTTAATACTCAAGAATGTTGGGAAAAATACAAATTTATTTTTCTATAGCGTGAATTGGGAGTACGAGTTAGATTTAGGGTTTAATGGTGCTTCAGTTCATGTGATGTTTTTTGGGGTTCGCGGGTCCTCAAGTGATCATCGGAAGGGATCGCGAGTGGGGGAAAGGCAGTGGGAAGGTGTGAAGCGGTTTCGGTGAAGGTGGCTGGTGGTTTCGAGAGCGGAGGCGATGGGGAGGGGCAAAGTTCTGGCAAAGGCTACAATGTTTGATCGAGTTTTTAGCTCGATTTCGACTCAATGGGTTTCCATAGAAACTGGGTACGATTTTGTGTTCGAGGGAGTTCGTGGGGTCGTGGAGCATCATCGCGACGATCATCTGAGGGTGGTGGCGTTGGGACACGTGCACGTGCACGTCTGACTCGAGAAGGGGATGAAGTATCGGAGGAACTCTAATTTGTCTTCGAGTCGTTCTCGAAAGGATTGGGTTGTCGCTTCGGGCTCGTGTTTATTAAATCGATCTGTTCCAATTGGTTTGGACCGTGATTTAGTTACTTCAGCATAAAGTAAAATAAAAAAAAAAAGAGAAGAGAGAACGAGAGGTAAAGGAGATGACACAGGGAAGAAAGGCTGAAGAACTTTGTTTAAATGGGCTTGCTTGCGTGTTTGGGCTAAGCCCAAATTTCAAGTTAACAAATGTTACATAAAACTTTGGCATTGGCAAGTTAAACAAAAGTGGATTTGTTGACTTATTTTGAGTTAAATTAATTAACAATGTTTTAGAATTTTGTTAACTCTATAATTAAATAATTTATGATTTAAAATTACTTTTTAATTAGTAATATTAAATAAATAAAAGCAATTAAAATTTAAGTTATAAATTTAAAAATCATTAAGTTGATAATTTAAATTGATTGATTCAAAATTGATAGTTACATTAAAATAATTTATTAAGGAATAATAAATCAATATATTCAATTGAGATCTAATTGAATTGTAGTTTAAAATGATAACTAAAGTAAATAATTGTCATAAATCAATGATTTTAAATTTTAAGAATGATTTACAAACTTGTAATTAAATTGATTGATGAACAAATTAAGTGTTTAAATAAATTTGTAAGTAAGAATTTGTAAATTTTGAAACAATAAATTGAGTAATCAAAATTTAATTTATTTATCCAAATTCTTATCATTGAATTTAATTAATTTAGTGGCACATGTATTTAAATCACATTGGAAAGTAATTAACTACTGTTGTTAATTTACATTGATATCTCTGTTCTGTTCGAAATTCTGTATGATGATATTGCCATGTTATTGCACTGTGATTGTGATTCATTCTGTATTGATGTGAAAACCCTGTTGTCCGTAAAACGGCAATTAAACTTCGATGCGACAGGGAATCGGATTTCAGTTTGTTATCCGAAACCCACATCGAACCTGTGAATTATTATGAATGACATCCACATTGTTTTTAAATTAACGCTCACTATTCGGTTTAACCGGGAAACGACCTTTGTGTCGTATAACCCATTCCGAATAGTGATACGTCGAATTGGATAGCATTTGAAGAACCGGTGTTGAAGACCGGGTATTTGCGAGAGCGATAGGATGACCTGTCGATTGACTCTGCACCGAGTTGCTCCGGTATAGAGTTCTCCATATGTGATGGTGAATCCGATCAGGATTGTAAATATCCGGATTGCAAGGACTTCTTTGGAAGTGCCTTCGGTTCTGTTCGAGCCCGGAACAGACTTGTATGGATAGTATGTCTGACATTACAAGTTGAGATATAAAGCAGATTTCATTCAAATATATTTCTGTTGGTGGCGGAGAATTTATTCTTTAAGCTTAACACCCTTCTCTGAGACGTACGAGCTCAGAGGTTATATAGTTGAAGTTATCAGCGATATATTCCCAATTTGGTAATGTGACATGCTGAGTGTTGCTGAAATGATCATTGTGTTGATTTTTGGGATAGGATCGTTTATTTGATCGTCTATCTTAGTGATCATTGTGTTGATCATTTGTTGACCCAAAGCACGGCTTTTGTATAAAGTGTGTTTTTGTGGACGTGACTTCGTCGGACCTCACACCCCGAAATGGTCAAAACAGGAAAGATGCAGCAAGGTTATTGGGGGTAGCACCCCTTAGGGTATGTACATTTCCTTCTGGATAGAAGTGGTATCATGGTATGGAGCCCAGATACTTAACTTATGTGGATATCGCAGATATATATATATGATTTTGTGATTTGTTGCTGGGGCCCCGGTTAAAGGTTGGTTACGACCGGGAGATGGCATACTCGTGTCAGTAGTTACCCAGTTAGGGGTAACCCGGCCTTGTGTTGGCAGAGATCCGGTTTGGTTCTCGGGGATGTCCATCCAGAGGCATTCTCATGTGGCAATGGGAAGTTCCTTGGCCTGACCATTCGTTGGAAATCCAAAGAAACAATACGAGCCTTGTAAGGTTTTAGTTGTAGAACCTGCTTCCTCAGGAGGTAGCTATAGTAGGCATAATATAATGGTACCTATGCTGGCTAAGATTTATATTCTACTTTCGAAATGATTTACTTCACTATGCACTAGTAATAATATCAAAGAATCCTTTTCTCGTATCAAGCATATTTAACTATCATAAGAAGAAATCTCCTCCAATTCTGCGTTTGCATTGTGTGTGTGGCGGGAGGTCTTATGGTAGTTCCATTTTTTTAAAAGCATTCCGAAAATTCTTTTATAAATCTTGTTTATTTAAAATACAACTGTCTTGTTTACTCATACCAGTCCCATGACTGATCCGGAGTTTATTGTTTTCTTTCCTAAACTCTGGGTGCCCATTATTTCCACACGGGCAGCCTAGTAGCAGGTTTCTGTATTTTGGAGTAGCAGTATTTTGGAGCTCTTATCTTGGAGCTATCTTAGGAGCTTTTGGAGATTACAGGTGTTAACTTTTGGGAGTTCGTTATCATCTCTCATTTGAGAACTTTTGGATATATGTTCACTGTTGTATTATCATGATGTTGTATTTGGAGTTGTAGTGTATGTATTATGTACTCTGTTGCAGTATGGATATTATGTTGATGTTGTAACAGTGATGTTATTTATGATATTGATTCTGTTCCGCTGTTTTATATACATCTAATTGTTGTTATAAGCTCCGGCGATGCGAATTTGATGTCGTTTATTGGACATCGAGTTTGGGTCGTCACAGTTACTGTACTATGTCGATGTTCCGAATTATTGGTGTCTTAGGTCCATTGGGCGTACCGTTACTGTACTGCGTCGATGTTATGAATTATTCGAATTTCAGGTTCCTCGGGCGTACTGTTAATATACTACGTCGTTGCACCGGCTCTATGTTTAGTGACCGTGGGATAGCGACCCGTTTATGATACACGTGTTGGTGAGTTTTCATGCTCCCATTTGTGATAGGCCTCCCCTTTTGTGATTTTTTGATTTCTAATTGATGATTTCTAGAATTTGTGTTTCACCAATTTTGGCAATTGGCATTGATAAGTTTTATCAATGTTTTTGGTTTGGTGAATAATTTAAAGAATAAGACATTCTTTTTAGTGTTTGAGAATATTGGAGATATTGTATGATTTTATTGTAATTAAATGTATACTTGTTACGGTGTGACATTATTGTTATCATACGTTTTTGTTATATCTCTTATCTTATCTCATTTTATCTGATATTTATAGCTAGATTGATCCATTTATTATTTTCTTATTAAATAATACTAGTGTCAGACTAAGGTATTTCAGGTGTTTCCGCTTGACTTCTTACAGAGTCTGTCATCCGACTTTTGGCTAACTACTTAATTTAGTAGTTTTTGTTTTTATACATTCGAGATAGAGACTCCTTAATGTATACATATTCTTTTAACTAACTCTATGGATCTTGTGTGACCACTACTTTATTGTACGCTTTCATTTGTTATATTCATATTTGTTTCCGCCTTAGTGATATGAATATCTGTGACTGATTTGTGTTATGCTTATTTTATATTTGTTTCCGAAAACCACATGCCACTATATAGTAGCTTTAAGTTTGTATCTGATATGTCGAATTTTATACTATCGGAAATATCGGTACTCGCACAAAGCAATTACACAGATGGTCGCTCCTCAATAGCCTTATTCTTCATGCTAGTCGATGGCATTACTCAGTAGTGTCCTTGGCTAGCGTGAGTATAGAGGTGGGGCGTCACATATAGCATGCTATTATTCATAAATACTAACTTGATTACTCAATATGTCATTTACTATATATTTAAGATATGGTTTATATGTGCAAGAAGTTTGGGATATGATAGGTTATACACTATTATCGTATTAGTTGGTAAAATATGATTACAATGTTTCATAGTCATCAAAAGCATTTTACACGTTCAGTGAACTTAAAAGCGATTTATTTGATTCTCTTTGATTTTATTTCAAAATGCATAATATCACATACTAACAGACCGTGAAGTTTTTTCATTTCTTACTTTTTACCGCTCATTGGATAAAAAGCATCAAAAATTTCACATTATCTCGCTCTGTTCATAGAAAATTTAGGGCATCAAAATTTGCAGACATGTAACAGATAATAGCATGTTAAAGAAATTTTGAATCTATTTCTTTTTTAATTTTATCATTGTGCTAATTTCTTTTTTAATTTTGTTTACATATGGTTTAGGAACCATTGGTTCTGCAGTTGTGCAGTTCTTTGTATGCTGCAATGTGTAGTAAAGTATGTAACTTTGTTTGAGCTTGTCATTGAACCTGGTTTGCATATATATGAGTTTAAAGCCTTTAATGCACCATTTTAAAAAAATTCAAGTGATTTTATCCATATATATATATGGTAGTTTTATTTTTTATTAAACAGTATAGCAAATGATCTATTTCATATTTAAAATGTTGAATTTAATGTATAGCCTAACTCGTTTGATGTATATTCTGAATTTGTGAGCACAATTATCTAATTTTAATTTGTTATATTTATATTTCTTCTCTTTTAGCGTTACTGGTTTGATGTATACGTTGTACAACATTGGTCTGTGAGCTAAATTTGGGCATTAATAAGCGAGATGAATTAGTTCTACAATTTTTTTTGCTTCAACTGACATTTTCTTCGGTTGTTATGTAACAAGTGAAGTAATTGATCTTTTATGATTCGGTTGTCATATGAAAATCAAAGCAAATAGAAAATGAGTATCTGATGATGAACATACATTTGCTTCTGTTGTCATGCAAGAACTGAAGCAAATGAGGGTCATTTACTTCAGTTGACACGAAAAAACCGAAGAAAAAGCCTCATTTAAACGCTTTGATTGTTTAAAAAACCAAAGCAATGACCCACTATTGCTTTGGTTCAACAACTGAAGCAACACGTTTTCGCATGTTTGTTCGTCTTTATTTGCTTCAGTTGTTAACCACGGTAACATGAGGTAAACAACCAAAGTGAATAACCTATTTTATTGTAGTGCAAGATTATGTGGGTTTGGCTAGCTTATTCTGTTCCGTTTCATTGCACATTTTCTCCATCTTCTAGTTTCTGATTCTGATTTCCAGCAACTCCACTGCCCTTTGTCGTTTCAGCCTCTGAAAGTATTCATTCAACATCTCTTACATTATCGAGCAATCGATTTATTTTGCATACATATCATCGTATCTTTCATCCCCTCTCTAGCCATATAAATAGAAGGTGGATTCGAACTTGAAGACACCTCCTGGCTTCCCCATGCTCCAGTTGACCTAGTCCAACGATGACTTTTGTAGGTCTTTTTGTCTTTAACAATCCTAGATTTAATTTAAAGCACCAAAATAATTACGTACAAAAATGGCGCAACAACCCCATATCACTCAAAATGAATTAAACAAGTATGAAAATGAAGAAATCAAAGTAAAGACACAAGGTTTTATAGTGGTTCAGCAAAATCTCCTAACTATGTCTACTTAGATGTTTTAATTATGTACTCCCTTCGAAATACACAAATTATAACCGAATTCAAGTTACAACTCGGTTAGGGTAAAAGTTAGACTAAGCTGGAAGTTTAAAAAGAAATAAAGGTGAGCTAAGGTCATTATCATGGTAAAATCCATAAAAGCATATCGTCATTTGTTTAATGGGAATAACAATGCAAATTATGTCAAATCTTGTCCTTTATTACAAAATTCACAGTTACAATTTGCCTTAACGGCCGTGAAACCCTAATTTCAAGCTCACATTTCAAAGTTGGAGGAAAAAATGAAAATGAAAGAGAACGAGGACTTGAGAAATTCGACCGTGGTTTTGGTGGGTTACCCAATATTTATAGAGAATTGGAGTTGTTAGATTCTTGACACGTGGCATTCCATTAGAAGTTGATGGCCAAGATTAGTCCACGTGGCACACGGTCGAAATGACATCTCACGCTTATTTAATGATAGTTTCTGATGTAAAATTATATGTGATGGCTCTCTTTAAACCTTCCATGATGGCTATGATTTGTGCTTCAAAATAGCAACCGATGGTTCTAATTCATCGCAATGGCATAGATGTTGATGTATTTTAGTTTGTGAACTGAGCATGATAATGTCTTTGAAATCTTCCATGATAGCTTAAATCACCAATTTTAGAATTGTTCTCGATGCCATGTTGGAACTCCCAAAATTGCATGCGATGGCTTCATCGAACTCCTTGCAATAGCTTTACATTATCGGTGCATAAAACTCCTCTCGATGGCTTGGTTTACCACTTAGAGAATGGCACGGGAAGGCTTCAGGGGACTTCCCATGATGGCTCTTTTAGTTTGTCAAGTGACCGCTTTATAAGTAAATCACGATGGCTCCATGTTCTCACGCTAAAAGCTATCACATAGAAGCTTCTTGCAAACTGTTCAATAAACTCTTCACGATAGTCCATAGAAAACTCTTTGTGATGGCTTTATGGAACTTTTCTCAATAGCTCTACTTTAACACTTGAGATCGGCACGCGATGGCCTTTTGTGACCTTAGCAATGGCTTTGCTTCATTGCTTGAGAAAATGACGTGATGGCCTTATGGGACTCCTAGTGATGGCTATTCTTTAACACTTATGAATAGCATGTAATAGCTTTTTGGGACTTTTCACAATGGCTTTTGTGCTTGTCTTATGAAGGCTTCTCTCCCTATTATCCTGTAATGAAACTAACATATTTGAGGTATAACACTTGCCTCCTCCCCCCCCCCCCCATATTACAATTTTCCTTATAATTTAGTATAAGTGATCGATTTATATTCAAATACTCATCTTAGCCGTTGATATTCATTTCCCTTTAATCAATGTTTATTTTACTTTCCCTCTTTTTTTTATAAATAGTGATTCTTCCTCTCTTTCTCTTTTTCATGTTCTTATCAAAAAGAATTTACTCCCATTGTATTTCCTAAAACCAAATCTTACTCTTTTCAATTACCATATAGTAAGCATTTTGTTATTGATTTGTTTACTAGTTTCTTTGTAACTGTAGTTTTCAATTTGCTTTGATCAATGTTAATTTTACAAGGATTAGACTGAATTTTAGTTATTTTTTTGAACTTGGTGATTTCTTGTGTTTTCTTTTATAGTTGTTATTTTGATCCAAAATTTGGTTACTTAGCTTGCCATTTTATTGTTTCTGGGTTTCGGGTTTGACGCATTATGTATTCATTATCTAATGAATCTGAACCATCGTTATATAATGGATTTTTGCTTGATAACTTAATACTTGAAGACTAAGCATTCATATGCAATTTACACCAAGGCCTTACTTTTATGCTTTATTCATGATGATAATGTCTAAGCTCATTGTGAAGAGTTTTATACTTGAGGTCTATGTCTCACAATAGCTATGTTTAAAACTCATTGCGGAGAGTTTTTTTTCTTGAGAGCCATGTCTCATGATGATTGTATTCAATCTCGTCGCAAAGAGTTTTATAACTTGATGTCTATGTCTCACGACGACTATGTTCATCATGGAGAGTTCTATACACAGGGACCATGCTTTGGAATGATCATGTTCAAAATCATCGCAAAAAGTTTTATTCATTAGGATTTTGTCCTACGATGACTATGTTCAAAATCTCCATGATGAATTTTATACATGACGGTTTTATCTCACGATAACTTTGTTCATAATCATCATGATGAGCTTTATACACGAGGATTTTATCTCACGATGACCTTGTTTAAGGTCTAACTTTGGATTTTATACACGAAAGCTTTATACATGACAATTAGTTTTTTGATAACTATATACCTTAGCATTACTTCGTACCTCGTATCTGTATACTCGTATATTAATATTCCAATATACTCATATCTTAGTATATTTTGTGATGACTAATTGTTGATGGCTCTAGCCAATTGTTAGTCATTTCGCATATTTATATATAGTTACTTTATATATTCATATTACAATTTGGATTATGGTAGGGTGAAATTTGAAAGTTGACTTTCAAAAAATTCCATATACGTAGGGAGTGGAAAAGCCCTTACTAACAACCTTCTACACCACATGTTGACATATTACATTTTAAAGGAAAAATTTGTAAGTTTTGTCCATATATATGTGTGTGTGTGTGTGTGTGACTCATGGATTTATATCCTTTACCATGTGAATATTACCTTGACACGTACGTAGACTCTTATATATCAAGCTTTTACAGCAAGCTTATTTATTAATAGTTTTACTTTTCATTCTTAACTTAGGAAGGTATTTTTTTAGAATTTCGTTTAAATAAAGGAAATCATTTTGTTGTAGACTTCATGGCTGGAAGAATTAAATTGGTTTCCAAGGGAGCACTAAAATCACCTAAGTCCCCTAAGCCTGTGAGTTCTTCTGAAAAAAAGACTCGTCGGTCCTACTTTACGAAGCAAGAGGACATCACCTTTTTTTTTCCTTTTCAGTATTTTCAGGATTGAAATGAGGGTTCCAGGTCCAGATGATCTAATCAACACTCCTCCCAAAGGGTTCTTTGCTTTTACTCCTCTTCGCATCTATTACTCATTCTATCTACCCTTCAACCCATTAAACATAAGATCCTAGTCCTCTTGAAGGTTTCTCATATTCAATCGATTCCTAAGTCTAAGAGTTGCATCAACTCCTTGTTTATTTTGTTAAAGGAACTCAAGTTGAAAGAATTAACTCCATTCATCTTTTGCTCCTTAGTTGTTCTTCAAAATACGAAGAGTCAACCCGAGGGTTCTATTTATTATCTCACTTTTGTCGGAGGGTGGAGTAGTAACCGCTTCATTAACAAGCCTCAAGATTGGAGCCACCGGTTCTTCTTTGTAAGATTTTACTCTCCAAACGTCATTGGAAAACTCCCGGTCCTCGGTATGCATTCTTTCCAAACTTTTTTCATTTGCTTAATGCTTATGTTAATTTTTACTTATTTACATCTTATTGCTGCTATTTTATACAAATACCGGTTGCTTATCCAAAGAATGTTGATCCTCGAGTTTTGGCTAAGATTCCTAGCTTTGGAGATGCTACAACATTCTCAAGGAGCTGACTGATGCATCTTGCTGAAGAAAAACAAAAGATGTACTCTCTTATTCTGCCAAGCCACCGAGTTTCGGGAGAACCCCCAATAATGAAAAAGAAAAGGAACAATCTTCCGACTCTTGTTGTTGACAAGTTGTGTAACGAGGCGGATTTTGCCCGCTCGAAAATCGACATCCATACTTCAAATCGTATTCGAATGCCATAGATTCGACCGTTCAAACCCGATTCGCCGGAGCTTATAACAACATTAAGTATACAACACAGCGGAATAAAAAGAATAATACACTGATATATAATATCTGATACAACAGAACGATACAATGAATATCAATATACATCAGAGATATGATACAACAAAATAGCAGCGGAAAGAAAATAGATGACAACATCTAGCATACGGAACAAATAACTCTAAAATAGTCTTCAAGGAAGAACTCCAAAAATAACTGCAACTCCATTTCCAAGAATCAATCCAGCAATAGCTCGAACTCCCAATAACGATGCACAAAGCTAAGCAAGACTGGTGTGATCCAAAGACTGAACTAACTCCAGATAATCCACTATATCCAACTATCTGAAAAACCCAACTCTAGACTGCTCGTGTAGAAAATAATGAGCACCCAGAGTTTAGGAAGGAAACAATAAACTCCGGATCAGTCGTGGGACTGGTGTGAGCAACAAAGACAGTTTATCTCTTAAAAACATTCAACATAAGATTTTCAAAGTCAATTCGCAATGCTTTTTAAAAATGAGACTACCATAAGGCCTCCCGCACACACACACAATGCAAATGCAGAATCGGAGGAGATTTCTCCTTATGATAGTCAAAGATGCTTGATACGCATTAAAAAGAAACATTTGGTATTATTACTAGTGCATAGTGTAGTATAAATCATTTCGAAAATAGAATATTAATCTTAGCCAACATACGACCATTATCGTATGCCTACTATAGCTACCATCCAAACAGTGGTGGCCACCATAAGTAAATGGCAGGTTCTACAACTAATACCGTACAGGGTTTCGTATTGGAAATTGGATTTCCAACGAATGATCAGGCCAAGGAACTTCCCATTGCCACATGAGAATGCCTCTGGATGGACATTCCCGAGAACCAAACCGGATCTCTACCAACACAAGGCCGGGTTACCCCTAACTGAGTAACAACTGACCGAATATGCCATCCCCCGGTCCTTTGGGACCTTTATCCGAGAGCTCTCTAATCAATTCACACAATCATAACAAAGTGTTTTCAACATGAGTAAGTATCTGGGCTCCATACCATGATACCACCCTTTTCCAGAAGGAAATGCACACATCCTAAAGGGCGCTACCCCTCATAACCTTGCTGCTTCTTTCCTGTTTTGACCATTCACGGGGTGTGAGGCTCGACGAAGTCACGTCCACAAAAACATACTTTATACAAAAGCCATGCTTTGGGTCAACAAATGATCAACACAATGATCACCAAGATAAACGATCAAATAAACGATCCTATCACAATAATCAACACAATGATCATTTACAGCAACACTCAGCATGTCACATTACCAATTTGGGAATATATCGCTGATAACTTCAACTATATAACCTCTGAGCTCGTACGTCTCAGAGAAGGGTGTTAAGCTAAAAGAATAAATTCTCCGCCACCACAGAAATATATTTGAAAGAAATCGGCTTTATATCTCAACTTGTAATGTCAGACATACAATCCGTACAAGTCTGTTCCGGGCTCGAACAGAACCGAAGGCACTTACAAAGAAGTCCTTGCAATCCGGATATTCACAATCCTGATCGGATTCACCATCACATATGGAGAACTCTATACCGGAGCAACTCGGTGCAGAGTCAATCGACAGGTCATCCTATCGCTCTCGCAAATACCCGGTCTTCAACACCGATCTTCAAATGCAATTCACAACAACGTATCACATATTCGGAATGGGTTATTCGACCCCATGGTCATTTCCCGGTTAACCCGAATAGTGAGCGAAATAGTTCAAAAACATATGGATACTGGGATTTCAATTAAGTCACAACTTAATAATTCAAAACTTTCTTTTAAATGGTTTAATCCAATTACCATTTCAAATCTTTTAAACAAAAGATTTATTTCATAAGGTTCACCTAGTTTCTCAAAGATTCATCCCTGGATTTCAAAACAATTCCAATTCAATTGGATTTAATTCATTAAATCTTTAAATTAAGATTTAACTGGTATCTTTCAAAGTTCGTTCCCAAATATTTTCTTTCAAAAATTCGTTTCCAAATATTCATCTATAACTTGGAAGACTATTTCAGTTTAAACTTGAAATCCTTTTAATACAATTTGAAATTCATTTTTCCTATGAAAGCTTTCTTTTATCATTTAGAAACAACAGTGTTATTTCGGAAAAAAAACCATATTTCATTTATACAAGTTATGATCTTTGGGTTAATTCAAATTGTCAAAAGAACAATACTTTAAAAATGGTTTGACTCATATATAACTAGTATAATATTGTTATAATCCCTAGTTCAAATCATAGAATTCAATTTCAAGTATTGAATTCAATTTTAAATCAAAATATTTAAATTTGAAATCTTAATCAAGTTATTCAAAATATATTTCATCTTTGAAATTCCATTTCCAAAGCTTTTCACTTTAAACCCACTCCATTTCCAAAACATTTGAATTCAAATATTCAACTTTAAAAATCTTTTCAAAAACTGTGACTTAATCGATTTCCTCGTGAAATCCATATTGTGTGTGTATAAGTGTGGTTCAGGGGTTCAACACAATAGTGCAACATTATTTCAATTATCACAGATTAAAATACAGAAATGTAATTGATAAGCGATATAACTATAACGCTTATCGTCCATTCACAGATTCACAGGTAATTTACAAATGTAAATAAATGAATAAATTATGCACATCTAAATCCACAGAACAAAATATCACAGATCAGTCAGGACAGTAAATTCGAGGCATCTCATACAATACAATCATTCATGAGTAAGTCAAGTATTCAATAGTTATTTATATGCAGGATTAATTAAATCATTTTTTTTATCCTAATCAACTCAATTTATTTCCAAGTAAATTTATTACTTATGAATTAATTATCCAATCCTGATTTATTAATTAATTACAAATAATTTGATATAAATTAATTTATCAAACACTTTAATTAATTCTTCTTAATTAATAAATTAATTAGATTAACTTTAAAGTTGATTTCATAATCTTTTAACCTTAATTTCAATTTCATTTAAGAAATTAAACCTTTAATCATTTTCATTAGTTAATTAACCTTTTACTTATATTGGTTAATCTCAAATTAATTAATTTATTACATTTCCTTGAATTAATTATTGCTTAATTACTTGATTTATTAACTTTAATTATTTTTTTCTAGAAATCGACTAACCATTAATAATCCATTAATTAATCCTAATTATTTAATTAATTAGGTGTTAATCGCAACTTAAATAGTTCTTAATTTCAATTAATTAATTTCTAATCATAAATTATCCAATTTCTTTTCAAATTGAATTTCCTTTAACACAAATTGGAAATCTATGATTCTTAATTACACATTAACTATTCCTTAATTAATTTACTTAAACCATAATTTATAAATTTAAACTTCTAATTTATTTCAAAGTAAATTAATGAATTACAAATTATTTAATCTTCATCTACTTAAAAGTAAAACTCATATTTATTAATGATTTAGTTAACACAAAAAAAACAATATTTGAAACATTGATTTTTCAACTTGCTTTAAATTCATATGTTAAAGTACTACTTTCTTATTTAGAAAATTTAAAAGATTTTGATATTAAATTCCCTTCAAATTTAAGATATTTAAACTTATTTAAAACATCAATTTTAAATTTCATTTTAAACTTTTTAAAACACAATAGTACAGGTTATTATTAAAACCTGTAACAAATAAATTTTACTCTGGGTACATACTCTTGTACTCTGAATCAAAGCATAGTGTTTTCCCGAGTCAAAGCATCATTTGCTTCGAGTCAAACTGAAGATTTCTCGAGTCTTCCCCCTGCTCCTTTCCTTTCGCGTTTCCTTCTTCTTCTTCTTTTTTTTTTATTCTGTTCTTCAGATCCAAGTGTGCACGGTGCACGTGCACGACACCGATGATCGCCTCCGATCTTCGTTGCAAAGTCGAACAAGTCGGCCTTCTTCCTCACACCACTTCCAGGTTGCCATCACCCTTCTTTTTTTTCGAATTCAAAAAAATGAGTAAAGACCCAAACCTGGAAACCGCATCTTCCTCCACACCCATACCTGGCAACGCCAAGTTCTCCGACCACCGACCACCATTCGCCACTAAACTCCGGCCACGAACTCTATTATCTCTCCTCTATCACCTCCCAGAGCCATATTACACTCGATCATCTACAAATGCCGAGGTGACCAAATTTTTACCAAACCCAGAAAACTAGGGTTCCAAGAGGAAACCCACTGCCGCGACCTCCATGGTGAATTGCATCACCACCTACCATTTTTTCCACACTTCCTGTTTGCTCCTCCACCTCCAGCCCAAGCCCCGACCCCTCTGATCAACTAGACCGACCCCGGCGACTCGAAATGGAAAAATCGAACAAATTCGAACCGCTCTTCACATACTTACTGAAAATTCAAAAATTTTGTTTTAAAAATCACGTTAAGGTATATGAATTCAATCTATATATCTGAATTTGCAAATTAAAAGTTTTGAATATTAACCTTTTAAAAGCTTTGTTCAGTCATGTTAATTTCCAGAGGCCTTTATACGTACTTGAATCAAATTTAAATCTTGAGTTCATACCATATCAAATAATTTTTTGTTTTGATGCTAAATCGAAACAACATGCAGGTTGGGAGGGAATAATTATTTCTTTTCAGGGTTTTGAGTTTAACATTTCAGAACAGAGAACACTTATACATCAGCCAGCACACCCACACTCATCAACCAATATACACAGAATTCATGTTTATGACCAACATACTTATCACAAAACAGATCCACAGTTGAGATTTTTTTTTTTTTAAGAAAGAGTTACTCACCGTGATTTTTCCAGTAATAAGAACAGAGTCTTCTTTATTTGAAACCTGTTTTGTATTTGCTAGCTGAAGCTATTCTCTTGATCTCTGGTGGTATTGATTGTGTTGATGTTAGTAAGTTGAGTTTTGTTTAAGTTTTAAACAATGCTTGCTTCAGTTTTTCTTTTCTAGCTTTGCTTAGTTAAGTTTTGAAATATTAGTTTTCGAATTAAAATGAAAGGGCAGAGATATATGGCAAAGATTTGCAGACAGGTTGATAATACTTTGTACAAAATAGTGATAATACTTTTCTTTCTTTTGTACAAACCAGACAGAAATCTCTTTGGGTATGGAGGCTGATGATTTCAGTCATGGGCTAGAGATATAACATTATGTACTTGTTTGCTTTTACTTTATGTTTATATACTCAAACATATACTTGCTGTCCTTTGCTTCAGTACTTGAAGATATAGGCTGCTTATTTTTTTTTTTATTTGCTTTTGCTTTGTTTATTCTTGCCTTTGCATTACTACATTACAGGCTACACTCTTTATTTATACAAACCTGGTACATCTTCTTTTGTACTTTGCTTTTCTTTAAATTCTTTAGTACATAGATAGTTTGCATATATTTTGTAGATCTCTATTCAAAGTTAAAACTGACTACTTTTCCATTTGTACATGTTTTTATTTTATTTGTGTATGTGGATGGATCTTTTATTTTTACTTGCTTTACAAGCTTTTGGTTTGGTTTTGTTTTCTTATTTTGTTTAATTTACTTTGTATTACAAATAATTTTCTATTTTAATTATGTTTGTATGCATACATTTGTTTGTAATTTATTTCATTTTAAATTCACAAATCCTAGCTTTCTTTAAAAATACATACATACATACATATATATATATATATATATATAAATCTGAAATAACCATTTCTATCTATAAAAATCCATTTGTATAAATATTATACTATTAATATTGTTTAAATACAACTCATTATTTAATTAAAACAATTTATAAAAGAAACTATCTTTATTTTGATAAATAACATATTTTTATTTGTTTGAATACTTTTATTTGCTCTTATTCTTGTATTTTAAATTTACTTCTATTTTTAGTTTAAATAATTATCATAAATTTTACTTTAAAAATTATTGTTTTATATTTCTCTATATATACACATATATTTTATATAACTCAAATTATCATCATTTATAAATTTTTAAATCAATTTATTTATTTATTTTTATACTTGTGTCCAAAGTATATTATTTATTTTTCAAAATCATTTATTTAAGAATTTATTTAAAATCCAATATATACATATATATTCTCATATATACAAATTTTCAAACCCATATGACTTAATATTTTTTTTCTATTTGAATTGGGGAAACTCGCTTCCATTTATAAAAAAATTTATAAAAAATTTTATTCAAAATTTCATTAAATTATCAATTTAAATTAAATTAAAATCTAGGGTCGTTACAAACTTCCCCCCTTAAAAGGATTTCGTCCTCGAAATTCGCAGGCACGAAAACAACACAGAGATAGACAGATTCGATTTCCTATAATTCCTCAAACTCAAGATATGGATTCCAAATTCAAGTCGGAATATCTCAGAATGCATACCAATTTGTCCCTCTTCGGACTTCGATCAACCCAAGAAATTTATAACAGAATTTTGAATTTGGTTTTAACCGAAATCGTGTTATCGATATAATTCAAATTTAGCTTCATATCCTATTAATCAATTTAACTCAATTTAAAATTTCTATTTCATTTAAAATTTTCAGTTTCAAATTCATTAAGGTTTAAATCAAAAACTGATAAGAAATCAGATGAAGATACGAAGTAATAATTTTCTGCAACGATTCGTAAGGCCACCATCACACCGAAACTTCTTTTTGTAGTTGGTATGAAGAAATCAAAAGAATTTGGAAACGAATCAAAGAAAATTGATAAGAAAGATTATTTCCACTGTTGTTACAGAGTATCGACCAATTATAGTCGCATTCTCCTGTCCTCTATCTCGTTCTCTTCTTGCACTCATACTCACTATCAGTAGATAGTAAGAGAATTTACTGAGGCATTCAAACGGATATCTTAAGGATTACTCATTCTAGGATTTACTTCACCCTATCTCTAATGAGTTACTTAATGTGTTACACTCCTGAGCTAAAGTTTCAACCTTAGCTCTGATACCACATGTAACGAGGCGGATTTTGCCCGCTCGAAAATCGACATCCATACTTCAAATCGTATTCGAATGCCATAGATTCGACCGTTCAAACCCGATTCGCCGGAGCTTATAACAACATTAAGTATACAACACAGCGGAATAAAAAGAATAATACACTGATATATAATATCTGATACAACAGAACGATACAATAAATATCAATATACATCAGAGATATGATACAATAAAATAGCAGCGGAAAGAAAATAGATGACAACATCTAGCATACGAAACAAATAACTCTAAAATAGTCTTCAAGGAAGAACTCCAAAAATAACTGCAACTCCATTTCCAAGAATCAATCCAGCAATAGCTCGAACTCCCAATAACGATGCACCAAGCTAAGCAAGACTGGTGTGATCCAAAGACTGAACTAACTCCAGATAATCCACTATATCCAACTATCTGAAAAACCCAACTCTAGACTGCTCGTGTAGAAAATAATGAGCACCCAGAGTTTAGGAAGGAAACAATAAACTCCGGATCAGTCGTGGGACTGGAGTGAGCAACAAAGACAGTTTATCTCTTAAAAACATTCAACATAAGATTTTCAAAGTCAATTCGCAATGCTTTTTAAAAATGAGACTACCATAAGGCCTCCCGCACACACACACAATGCAAACGCAGAATCGGAGGAGATTTCTCCTTATGATAGTCAAAGATGCTTGATACGCATTAAAAAGAAACATTTGGTATTATTACTAGTGCATAGTGTAGTATAAATCATTTCGAAAATAGAATATTAATCTTAGCCAACATACGACCATTATCGTATGCCTACTATAGCTACCATCCAAACAGTGGTGACCACCATAAGTAAATGGCAGGTTCTACAACTAATACCGTACAGGGTTTCGTATTGGAAATTGGATTTCCAACGAATGATCAGGCCAAGGAACTTCCCATTGCCACATGAGAATGCCTCTGGATGGACATTCCCGAGAATCAAACCGGATCTCTACCAACACAAGGCCGGGTTACCCCTAACTGAGTAACAACTGACCGAATATGCCATCCCCCGGTCCTTTGGGACCTTTATCCGAGAGCTCTCTAATCAATTCACACAATCATAACAAAGTGTTTTCAACATGAGTAAGTATCTGGGCTCCATACCATGATACCACCCTTTTCCAGAAGGAAATGCACACATCCTAAAGGGCGCTACCCCTCATAACCTTGCTGCTTCTTTCCTGTTTTGACCATTCACGGGGTGTGAGGCTCGACGAAGTCACGTCCACAAAAACATACTTTATACAAAAGCCATGCTTTGGGTCAACACAATGATCACCAAGATAAACGATCAAATAAACGATCCTATCACAATAATCAACACAATGATCATTTACAGCAACACTCAGCATGTCACATTACCAATTTGGGAATATATCGCTGATAACTTCAACTATATAACCTCTGAGCTCGTACGTCTCAGAGAAGGGTGTTAAGCTAAAAGAATAAATTCTCCGCCACCACAGAAATATATTTGAAAGAAATCGGCTTTATATCTCAACTTGTAATGTCAGACATACAATCCGTACAAGTCTGTTCCGGGCTCGAACAGAACCGAAGGCACTTACAAAGAAGTCCTTGCAATCCGGATATTCACAATCCTGATCGGATTCACCATCACATATGGAGAACTCTATACCGGAGCAACTCGGTGCAGAGTCAATCGACAGGTCATCCTATCGCTCTCGCAAATACCCGGTCTTCAACACCGATCTTCAAATGCAATTCACAATGACGTATCACATATTCGGAATGGGTTATTCGACCCTATGGTCATTTCCCGGTTAACCCGAATAGTGAGCGAAATAGTTCAAAAACATATGGATACTGGGATTTCAATTAAGTCACAACTTAATAATTCAAAACTTTCTTTTAAATGGTTTAATCCAATTACCATTTCAAATCTTTTAAACAAAAGATTTATTTCATAAGGTTCACCTAGTTTCTCAAAGATTCATCCCTGGATTTCAAAACAATTCCAATTCAATTGGATTTAATTCATTAAATCTTTAAATTAAGATTTAACTGGTATCTTTCAAAGTTCGTTCCCAAATATTTTCTTTCAAAAATTCGTTTCCAAATATTCATCTATAACTTGGAAGACTATTTCAGTTTAAACTTGAAATCCTTTTATTACAATTCGAAATTCATTTTTCCTATGAAAGCTTTCTTTTATCATTTAGAAACAACAGTGTTATTTCGGAAAAAAAACCATATTTCATTTATACAAGTTATAATCTTTGGGTTAATTCAAATTGTCAAAAGAACAATACTTTAAAAATGGTTTGACTCGTATATAACTAGTATAATATTGTTATAATCCCTAGTTCAAATCATAGAATTCAATTTCAAGTATTGAATTCAATTTTAAATCAAAATATTTAAATTTGAAATCTTAATCAAGTTATTCAAAATATATTTCATCTTTGAAATTCCATTTCCAAAGCTTTTCACTTTAAACCCACTCCATTTCCAAAACATTTGAATTCAAATATTCAACTTTAAAAATCTTTTCAAAAACTGTGACTTAATCGATTTCCTCGTGAAATCCATATTGTGTATGTATAAGTGTGGTCCAGGGGTTCAACACAATAGTGCAACATTATTTCAATTATCACAGATTAAAATACAGAAATGTAATTGATAAGCGATATAACTATAACGCTTATCGTCCATTCACAGATTCACAGGTAATTTACAAATGTAAATAAATGAATAAATTATGCACATCTAAATCCACAGAACAAAATATCACAGATCAGTCAGGACAGTAAATTCGAGGCATCTCATACAATACAATCATTCATGAGTAAGTCAAATATTCAATAGTTATTTATATGCAGGATTAATTAAATCATTTTTTTTATCCTAATCAACTCAATTTATTTCCAAGTAAATTTATTACTTATGAATTAATTATCCAATCCTGATTTATTAATTAATTACAAATAATTTGATATAAATTAATTTATCAAACACTTTAATTAATTCTTCTTAATTAATAAATTAATTAGATTAACTTTAAAGTTGATTTCATAATCTTTTAACCTTAATTTCAATTTCATTTAAGAAATTAAACCTTTAATCATTTTCATTAGTTAATTAACCTTTTACTTATATTGGTTAATCTCAAATTAATTAATTTATTACATTTCCTTGAATTAATTATTGCTTAATTACTTGATTTATTAACTTTAATTATTATTTTCTAGAAATCGACTAACCATTAATAATCCATTAATTAATCCTAATTATTTAATTAATTAGGTGTTAATCGCAACTTAAATAGTTCTTAATTTCAATTAATTAATTTCTAATCATAAATTATCCAATTTCTTTTCAAATTGAATTTCCTTTAACACAAATTGGAAATCTATGATTCTTAATTACACATTAACTATTCCTTAATTAATTTACTTAAACCATAATTTATAAATTTAAACTTCTAATTTATTTCAAAGTAAATTAATGAATTACAAATTATTTAATCTTCATCTACTTAAAAGTAAAACTCATATTTATTAATGATTTAGTTAGCACAAAAAAAAACAATATTTGAAACATTGATTTTTCAACTTGCTTTAAATTCATATGTTAAAGTACTACTTTCTTATTTAGAAAATTTAAAAGATTTTGATATTAAATTCCCTTCAAATTTAAGATATTTAAACTTATTTAAAACATCAATTTTAAATTTCATTTTAAACTTTTTAAAACACAATAGTACATGTTATTATTAAAACCTGTAACAAATAAATTTTACTCTGGGTACATACTCTTGTACTCTGAATCAAAGCATAGTGTTTTCCCGAGTCAAAGCATCATTTGCTTCGAGTCAAACTGAAGATTTCTCGAGTCTTCCCCCTGCTCCTTTCCTTTCGCGTTTCCTTCTTCTTCTTTTTTTTTTTTATTCTGTTCTTCAGATCCAAGTGTGCACGGTGCACGTGCACGACACCGATGATCGCCTCCGATCTTCGTTGCAAAGTCGAACAAGTCGGCCTTCTTCCTCACACCACTTCCAGGTTGCCATCACCCTTCTTTTTTTTCGAATTCAAAAAAATGAGTAAAGACCCAAACCTGGAAACCGCATCTTCCTCCACACCCATACCTGGCAACGCCAAGTTCTCCGACCACCGACCACCATTCGCCACTAAACTCCGGCCACGAACTCTATTATCTCTCCTCTATCACCTCCCAGAGCCATATTACACTCGATCATCTACAAATGCCGAGGTGACCAAATTTTTACCAAACCCAGAAAACTAGGGTTCCAAGAGGAAACCCACTGCCGCGACCTCCATTGTGAATTGCATCACCACCTACCATTTTTTCCACACTTCCTGTTTGCTCCTCCACCTCCAGCCCAAGCCCCGACCCCTCTGATCAACTAGACCGACCCCAGCGACTCGAAATGGAAAAATCGAACAAATTCGAACCGCTCTTCACATACTTACTGAAAATTCAAAAATTTTGTTTTAAAAATCACGTTAAGGTATATGAATTCAATCTATATATCTGAATTTGCAAATTAAAAGTTTTGAATATCAAACTTTTAAAAGCTTTGTTCAGTCATGTTAATTTCCAGAGGCCTTTATACGTACTTGAATCAAATTTAAATCTTGAGTTCATACCATATCAAATAATTTTTTGTTTTGATGCTAAATCGAAACAACATGCAGGTTGGGAGGGAATAATTATTTCTTTTCAGGGTTTTGAGTTTTACATTTCAGAACAGAGAACGCTTATACATCAGCCAGCACACCCACACTCATCAACCAATATACACAGAATTCATGTTTATGACCAACATACTTATCACAAAACAGATCCACAGTTGAGATTTTTTTTTTTTTTAAGAAAGAGTTACTCACCGTGATTTTTCCAGTAATAAGAACAGAGTCTTCTTTATTTGAAACCTGTTTTGTATTTGCTAGCTGAAGCTATTCTCTTGATCTCTGGTGGTATTGATTGTGTTGATGTTAGTAAGTTGAGTTTTGTTTAAGTTTTAAACAATGCTTGCTTCAGTTTTTCTTTTCTAGCTTTGCTTAGTTAAGTTTTGAAATATTAGTTTTCGAATTAAAATGAAAGGGCAGAGATATATGGCAAAGATTTGCAGACAGGTTGATAATACTTTGTACAAAATAGTGATAATACTTTTCTTTCTTTTGTACAAACCAGACAGAAATCTCTTTGGGTATGGAGGCTGATGATTTCAGTCATGGGCTAGAGATATAACATTATGTACTTGTTTGCTTTTACTTTATGTTTATATACTCAAACATATACTTGCTGTCCTTTGCTTCAGTACTTGAAGATATAGGCTGCTTATTTTTTTATTTATTTTTTGCTTTTGCTTTGTTTATTCTTGCCTTTGCATTACTACATTACAGGCTACACTCTTTATTTATACAAACCTGGTACATCTTCTTTTGTACTTTGCTTTTCTTTAAATTCTTTAGTACATAGATAGTTTGCATATATTTTGTAGATCTCTATTCAAAGTTAAAACTGACTACTTTTCCATTTGTACATGTTTTTATTTTATTTGTGTATGTAGATGGATCTTTTATTTTTACTTGCTTTACAAGCTTTTGGTTTGGTTTTGTTTTCTTATTTTGTTTAATTTACTTTGTATTACAAATAATTTTCTATTTTAATTATGTTTGTATGCATACATTTGTTTGTAATTTATTTCATTTTAAATTCACAAATCCTAGCTTTCTTTAAAAATACATACATACATATATATATATATATATATATATATATATAAATCTGAAATAACCATTTCTATCTATAAAAATCCATTTGTATAAATATTATACTATTAATATTGTTTAAATACAACTCATTATTTAATTAAAACAATTTATAAAAGAAACTATCTTTATTTTGATAAATAACATATTTTTATTTGTTTGAATACTTTTATTTGCTCTTATTCTTGTATTTTAAATTTACTTCTATTTTTAGTTTAAATAATTATCATAAATTTTACTTTAAAAATTATTGTTTTATATTTCTCTATATATACACATATATTTTATATAACTCAAATTATCATCATTTATAAATTTTTAAATCAATTTATTTATTTATTTTTATACTTGTGTCCAAAGTATATTATTTATTTTTCAAAATCATTTATTTAAGAATTTATTTAAAATCCAATATATACATATATATTCTCATATATACAAATTTTCAAACCCATATGACTTAATATTTTTTTTCTATTTGAATTGGGGAAACTCGCTTCCATTTATAATAAATTTTATAAAAAAATTTATTCAAAATTTCATTAAATTATCAATTTAAATTAAATTAAAATCTAGGGTCGTTATAAGTTGGACAACCCAAATTCTCCAATACAATGCCCAATTACCGAAAGCCTTTGATACTCACAAAATTTCATTTCTGAATCTCCTTCTCTTTTCATGTACCAAAATTCGTTTCTCAAACACTTTCCTTTTATAAATAGGTCCATTTGACTTGCGAATGTAGAAGCCTTATTGTAACGAACCAGAATTTTGACCCTCGAAAATCAACACTAATACGTCTACTGTATCACATGCCGAACATTCAAATGCTGAAAATACTGATTAGTTGTGGTGAAAGAAGAAGTTAGAAGATAGAGGAAAACTAAACAACACAGAATCTCACAATATAGCAAAAAAAAAATATAACAATGATATTTACAAAAAGGGAACATCTTTATTCACATAACATCAAAGTACAATAGACTTATCCTAAATTTGAACAGTTATAGAAACCTGCCCTTACATTGACAAACTTATAGACTCTATAACAAAGCGGAAGAAAAATATACGAGAATATGTATTGACTATCTAGCTTCTCTCCAACTCCAAAGTATCTAGCTAAACATAAGAAAAACATGCTCGGTCTAACCCGAACATTAAATGGAATAACGCCCGGGTCAATCTGGTAAACCAGCATGAGTAAAACCCTATAATAAGTAACGACCAATTCGACTTCTACATTTGAAAAGTTTTCAAATAATATATCGTAAGACGACACTGCATATAAAAACAAATGGATTTCTACCTTACAATAACCAAAATAGTTTATATCAAAATCCAGTGATATATCATAGTATATAGGTTTAAAGTAAATAGACAAAATAGCTGAAATGTTTACATCTCACGTTCCAACATACTAGGCTCTACAATCGAAAATGTAAGGCTCATATTGGAGAATGAATTCCAACTAATGACAGAGCTACCGGGCATCACCCGCTATAATACATCTTTAGAAAAATGTACCGAGGTTGTACCTTATGACCCCTACCCATACAGAACAGCCAACCCTTACTGGATATTTTTGAATATATCATCACCCAAGTTGCTTTGCAATCTTTTACTAAGCGCTCCCACGCACACGAATTTATTAATGATTGTGTATATATTTAGAAGGGTGATGATATATCATAATGAGTGCAACCCACAGAGCCCTGCTGCATATCCCATGTTTTAGTCATTCCCAGGTGTTAAGGCTTAAGGCTATATTTTACCTTTCTGAATAGCAATCCATCTTAGAATGCTAACACTTCCCTCCAAGCGTCAATTCAATGCCTATATTCATCCATACAAGTTCGTTATGGGTCTAGATGAAACCGAAGGCACTAATTCTACTACATCCATTTTAGAATCACCCTAAGGATTAGTAGCAGTAGCTTTTGCACTTCAAAGAGCGCCATCTTCAATCATCATGAAGTTGTCTTCCACTCAAACGTGCGTGTTGGTTCGTGCATGGTTTTTGATATAGCTCCGATCTCAGTCTCTCCGTATCAACAACCAATAATTTCCGGTTGACTCATTCCGGGTTCTTTTGGAAATAAATTTTTGAGTCTTCATTAGGGAACTTGGATTTACATTCATACTTCCTATGACAAATTGGGTCAAACTCGATAGTCGGTTATTTAACTATCAAGTAAACAAAAAACAACCAATTCCATTTGAGATTTACTTATCCATAGCAACCTCTAAGCCACAAAACATATCTTAGTTTAATAAATCACTTTTAGAAACATTCATATACTTATCTTTTTGACTTAAGTATATTCACAAAACATTTGTATGATTTTCCATTACCAAATCTCTAAAAATGATTTAACTACACTATTTAAATTGGAGAAAAGGATAACTCTAAGCATTATTCCTTATGGAACGGATGTTCCATACCACCATTTTTTAAAAGGTCAACCTCAAGAAAACCAAACCTCAATTTCCTATTGTGATTATCTTCAATGTATCCTTTTATAAAAATTTCCCTTACCCATGAAATCCTTTTTGCTTTAACCCAAACTCGTTTACAAAACATTTATAAACTTCGATACTCATTTATGAGACTCTTTATAAATATTCAAACCCGGTTATATAAAATTTCAAACCTTGTATCAAATCCATTTATCAAATCTTTTTATAAACATTCAAAACTATTTCTAAAACTTCTTTTAGGAATACCCTAAAATTATTCATAAACTTCTTTGTATAATATTCAAAACAATTGTCAAACCATTCTTCAAATATCTTGTTCAAAATAGAATAACCTTGAAGAACATTTTAAAGAAAATTAAATATTAACTTTCCAAAATCAATCGGAGGCTTAATGACTACAATGGATTGTTGAATTTAGTTTTACTTATCCAAGTTATTCTGGTTATTGCCTAACATCGGATATGTGAGGGATTCACACATAACATAATCAATCATAGGTAGATTCTAAGTTACAAAAATAGATACGTCCACTATCGAGTGTAAATTTTGTACATATAGAAATATATCTCACATGCTTAAGTTATCATGACCCGCTTATTGAAATTAACTTCCTTGTGTCTACCATGTTTCCGATATTCGACATTTGTGTCAAAAAAAGTCACTTACTTCCCATAAAACGTGTCAACGTTTTATAATCACAACTTTGATTTATTTGGCTACTTAATAGTCCGAACGAGAGATCCTTCGATTTAAAATAAGAAAATTGATTTAAAACATAATCGATTAAGTTCAAAAATGGCTTTGAAAAGATTAAACTATATTCAATTATCTTAAACCCTAATTATATCTTACTTAAATAAAGATTAATTCATAATTAAACTTTAATTAACTTAATGAACTTGGTTAATTCATAATTAACTTCCTAATGTATCTTAGTTAATTTTTAAACAATTCATTATTAGTAAAATCCTAATTAATTGAAAATTAATTTAATAATCAGTTAATTAAATAATAATTAATTAACCTACTTAACTTAATCAAATAATAATTAACCATTTAATTACTTCTTATCTTCATTAATCACTGACTAAAACCTTATTAATTAATAATTAGTCATTAACCTTCCTTAAGTGCTTCTTAATGTGACGACCCATATTTCGAAAGGTTTAAATCGACAATAATCCACACATGTCTAACTTAAACAATTCAGAACGTAGAAACCAATAGGGATAATTAAGAAAAATAAGGAAAGAAGAAGGGAACAAACACATAATCTCATAGCGGAATGACAAAATATAATAATCAAATAACAGTTCATGAAGTTGCTTGTATTATATATTTGATTATAATCTATACAATATTTATTAGATATTTATATATATATATATATAACAAGGATAAATGAATAATGTAACAGCATAGCATGATGCAGAAAATAATAATAGTAATAATATACCAAATCTTCGTCTCCGTCCTCCGGAAAACGATCTTCATTTTGCTGGAAAAAACTCAAGGCTGCCCCGAGCGTAATGAAAAGATAAAACATTCGAGTCGAGACTAAAATATTCTTTTGTAAGTCAAATCAATATCAACAAATATGAGCATAATAGTGCGAGAGATGTTTATGGGATTTTACATCTCCAATCTAGTGTATATCATACGTGCAATAACATAAGAGATATTACAGGATTTTCCAACTCCTAAGAATACATTAAACTATTTATATACAATAGTACACGCTATAGAAGGCAATGTGCATCAGTAATAAATATTAAAATAGCGTTAATGTTTTACATTGATCCACCTTAACACATTTTTATAGTACTAAATCAAAGTCATAGTGGGCTCGCATAAGGATACATATGACAAGGCACGTGAGGCAATGCCCAACGTAAGATTCTACCAGTTTACCCTTTCTAGCTGGTCGTAACCCATCTGTGGCCGTCCACGACAATCAATCCAAACCAAAAAGGAATACCCATCGAGTCGAAAATCATGAAGTTAATATGAGGGATCTACGTCGCTAGAGGTAACCAACCTCATTGGCCAGACATAGGCTCATGTTTTAGTCATTATAATTATGACACAAGGGTCAAGGCTATCCTCATCGTTCTCTTACTTCATTCCAGAAAATGTTCGCCAATTCGACCACTACATTCTGGATATCATTCACCGCGTACACAGTTGTTAAAGTAGTTCCAATATTGGCAGAGAGTATGCTAATAAGAGGCCCCAGTCTCTTTAATAATCAAACGTCCTTTTAAATATTGATTGGTACTTTTATATTTCGAAAATAGTTTGTACTTGATATTAAAATATCATATTCGCTTCAAAATCAAATCCACTTCGAAATTACCATATTCGCTTCAAAAATCAAATCCATTTCGAAATTACCATATTCGCTTCAAAAATTATATTTTACTTCAAAGTGCCAATTCAGTTTGATATATCGATTTCACATCAAAATTTAATTCGAATTACAATTTAGGTTATTAACTTCACCTTAACCCAATTCGCATTTAAATTTAAGATTTAAATATAAACATTCCACTCTTTTGACTAGTTTGAATTTTTATAAAATAGTTTAAATAGTATTAAAATAGCTCAAATGGTTAAATAGTTTAATAGAAAATAGCTTGAGTATTAAAAATGGTTAATATAGTAAAATAGTTTGAAAAATCAAGAATATTTAAGAAAATAGATTAAAAATAATTTATACTAAAATAATTTGCTTGAAAATAGTTTCAAAGTCAAACTGATTCAATTACAAATTTTCCAATTAAATCAATTTCATTTTCCATTGATTCAATCGATCCAATTTCGATTTCAAGTTGAATTTTACTTCGATTCCCATTTCAATTCAATAAGTTCGATTTCGAACTAATTCAATTTTGCTTCATTTTCAATTGATTTCAATTCCAACTTGAATAAATTCCAATCCAATCCCAATTTAAGTTCAATTTCAATTCTAAATAAATTTCAATTCCAATTCTCAACCGTTCGATTCAGTGATTAAATTTCACCCAATTCTTAAACTTAAACCATTTTATTTATATAAATTTCGAGCTCGATTTCCAAAATATCGATTCAAATCACTTAAATCAAATTAACTTTCAATATTCAATTAAAAATCCAAACCTTCAAATAAAATTCAATTCCGAGCTCAATTCCAAAATATCGTTTTATATCACTTTTACTTACCAGTCTCCAAAGTTCGAATAAAAGTCCAACCTTTTAAAACAAATCAATTTCTAAAATTCAAATAATATTTCGATTATAACTTCAAAATCTAAACTTTAATTATTTAAAACAATTCCTGTTATCAATTTAAATTTCAACATTCTGAGCTCAAATTCGAAAATAAGTCGATTTCCATAAATTCAACGTTTATTTCTCAAAAATCAAATCATTTAAATAATTACAAATCCAGTATTTTGAAATCATTTAATTTAACCTAACCGGTGTCCGTATATAATTTTCTATCCTATTGCCTAGTGAAACAATTATTTCAATATAATTCCAAGGATGGGTATATATCATTTCAATCAAAATAAATGTCATAGGTGTATATCATTTCAACTTATTTCTTAATTTATCCGAAATAATTTGACTTATAGTTTTATATACTGTAAATAATATACAAGATAACAATAGGATGTATATATAAAATAAATAAACATCCAATCATTCAAATATCGGCCAATTTTCATCCATCACAATCAATCATCCAAACAATCAATAATTCACAACAAATTTACCAATTATTGGAAATCAAGAATTTTACTAACAGTTTAATTTCTAATTCCGTTGTAACTATTAAATCAAAAATTCGAACATATAAATTTCTATGTCGATTTCCATATTGGTTAAATTCACCAATGTCAATCAATAATTTAAATCACTACGAAATCCCAATTTAACTAATATAAATAATTTTAGTCGCTTGTGGGTGTATAAAACACTCACCTTTTATTTGAAACTGAAAATACTTTAGCTTCAACAAAAATTCCAATCCGATCCCATGTTGTAGACGCCTTCGATATGGTTCCAACGTAATTTTTCTCACCCGAATTTGACCTCATATGGAAAATTTACGATTTTATTAAACATTTGAAGTAATAAATTTTTTATTAACATAATAATTAACTAAAACAATAATTAACTTACCTGTATTATCATCCTCAACGTGAATAGCTACCAGGCACTAATGAAACAAATGCACGCGAACGACCCAAAGTCGCAACCAAACCCTCCATATTTGCGCACCACCAGATAGCAGGACCTGTTACTCTTTTTTTATATAAAATCGATCGTCCTCCTCAGTAGGCGCCGCCGACCTCTAGCGCCGCTTCCCATCGTGCATGCAACCTCCTCCAGCATCACACCAATCGAGCGTCGAAACCATCAGCTCAACCCTAACGTCGTGGTGAACCCCTCCTATTATCGATCCCTCCAAACCGACTCTTGCCATCATTCCCTTTGTTTTTTATCGAGTGCTTCGTTCGTTGATTTAAAAATTGATCCGGCCGTTTGATTTTGAAAAGGAGGAGATAGAAAGAGGAGAGGGAGCGTATAGGCAGGCACATGGAATGCGGTCGGCTTGAACGAGATGATGTAAGTTTGATGATATATGTGTGTGTGTGTGTGTGTAAGAAAATACCCTACCCGAATGGCCCATGCAAATCCGAACTCCAAACGAAGTGTGCCGCCAAGCATTTATAATGTTTTATCCCCATTCCAAACACAATGAAACTAGTTTTGAGGTCTAATTCGATCATATGCAGAAGATATCTTTTCAAATCGACTTATTTTAATTAATTTGAAATTAATTTATATGCGTTTCAAGCTCACATGGCCAAATGACAAGTCGGATCGCTAAGAAACTTGAAATCCCATAATAATTCACTATTACGGATTCTATGAAATAGGTTTCGTCGAAATCCGAGACCGTGGACAAAATGGCTATTTACTTGTTAATTGTAAAATAAAATCCCCAATTTTTAATTATTCACTTTAATATCCAATTTTAAAAGTAAACGGTTTTCATTCTTATTTAAATAAAATTTAAATCAACTTCTGACATCATTTTCAATCACATAAAATTCAGAATTCAATTATTTAAATAATTCCAATATTAAATTTGAATAATTTAATTAACCCATAAATTACAATAATAAGTCATTAAATTTTATCTATAATCATTTTCATTCAATAACTATATCAAATTCTCTAATATCTAAAAGTGAAAAATAAGGGCCGTTATATATAACCTCTAATTGCTTACTTAATTACTAATTAATTACTAATTACATTTAATTATTTAATTAAATAAATAAGTTATTAAATAATCTAAATTTAATCTCTTTTTATGTTACTAATTGTGTATGGGAAACTTTTGCAAAACAATTCCAAAGTGAATCACTTAAAGATTAAAATCTTGAATTTTTGTCGAACTGCATCCATAGCGACTTTCGATATGAGCACAATTCGCTCTATCTTATTATAAATGAAATACTTCACTTATATTCTTGCTCCAACATGTTTCTAAATAATATTTAGAAAGTTTTTGAAACCTTAGACCAAGATAAAGCTTAAAACCAATTCCAAACTTTGAAAATAGAAATTGTAGTTTTGATTTCAAATTGTATCCCACGTCCATCACAATACATAAAGTTGTTAACTTTGTTTCAACTCAACATACTTGATTCTTAGATCACAACCAGACATTCATACTACCATCTATTAACATCACAATAAAACACACATATAATCATAAGGTCATATGCTTACTAACTCGACAACATCACGTTCAAATCTTAAATTCAATACCAAACACAACATCCTTCAAATCACCATAGACCAACATAATAATCATTCAATTTTCTCAATATATTACCACCGCAATAACACATTAGAATAAAGTCAAAAACTTCTCAAAAAAAGTAGTTTTACTCACCGAAAATGTTTGAAACTTGAAATACCTTAGATGCGTCAAAAATAATCCCAAAAATATGTCATCTTCCACGTGTTTTTTGGACATATTACTTTTAGATTTTGAAAAGGTTATCAAAAGAAAAGTTTTAGAAAATTATTTTCTCTACAATTTAAAAAAAAAAGAATCACTCAAATCAGATTTCATTTGAGGTAGATATCGTCAAAAGAAGGAGAGCTATTTTCGGACCTAAATTTCTGAGTTTAAAAGTGCACTGCAAAGAAATGAGATTTTGACATACCTAAGCTTCAAATTAGAGAAAGTGGTAAGAAAGAAAGTTGCAGTTATTGAAATTTTATACGATTTGAAAAAAAAATCTTGATTTGTGTAAAATAGAGTAAGTTATGGTCGAATAAAGTTGGGGAATATGGAGAATAAAGAGTTTAAAAATAGGTTTGCATCTTTAAAACAATTTAAATCTTTTGATTTTAGAAAAAATTAAACTAACATAAAAAGGCATGAAACATGAAGAAAGCTTTAGAGTAATGGAAATGGAGAAGTAAATGAAAATACGATGAAGGGATGTGTTAATAGATAAAAGTAGAAAAATTACCATTTTAGCCTTAGTTTTAAAATATCATAACATGACATTATTTTGACAAGTTACATCATCACCTTCCTTCACCTCATATGTCACACCCCCTACTCTAGTCACATCCTCTAGGCCATGATGGATAATGATGATAATGCTAAGATATGACAAGAGATAATGATATATAATTATATATACATGTTATTATTTTTAAAACCATGACTTGTCACATCACTTGCTAAACATAATTAATATAAGATAATATACTATTAGTGTATTATTATTATTTGGTTAATTAACTCTTATATATGTGTGTTATAGTGCACAAAGATGAACAATGTTCTCGACAACTTTTTGATGTTGAAAAGTCGAAATTTCGAAAAACGTTCTTCGATCACATTTTCTATTTTTCTACTAATTATCTATATTGTTAGACAAATTTTAAAAAATATTTTATAATAATTATAATTAAAATAGGTTTGTTGTAAATAAAATCCATTTATTTAATATTTAAACTTAAGTTGATTTCTGAAGTAATATATAAAACCGATGATATGAACTGCCGATGTCATAAATACATTTTGTTTTCCAAAAATGAAATAGATTGTTTTATTTCATAGTCTTGTTTGAATACATAGAGTGTATGAATCTAGAGCCATGCAAGATCCTTATTGTTTAGGAGCAGTTTTACTGATAAAATGATTTTCGGCTGTTTTACCGATATTTTACTTAGGACGATATTTACAAATTATCAATATTTTACCTAGGTAATTTGTCCGCAAATATTTTTCCCAAACAAAATAACTATTATTATTTACCACTTAAAACATGATAATTTCGTATTTTCAAACCTATATCTAAATATTTTAAAAGTAAATATAATTTATCCGACGATAAATTTGAGTGTCGTTACATTCTTCCTCCCTTGAAAGAATTTCGTTCTCGAAATTATACCACCATCCTATTTCAGGAAAACTTAAAACTATTCATCAATCCGTATAATGTACATAGATCATTCCTATGTAAAAATCTGGTTCGATCAGTCACTCGAATACATAACTTCATTTCCAAACTAGTATCGCTCACTCGACTTCCTAGTGTGGACTTTGATTAGGCTTCTTAATTAGAAACCTCTGCGCTCCTCGCATAGCCATAATCTATGATTGAAAACCTTTGGTTCATATAAGAACCCTCATCAATGCTCGCCGTCAAAAATTGAGGGAGAAATCCCTATTTGGAATGGTGGGAAAGACCTTGAGTCATATGCTCGATCTTGGATAGAGAACTATGTGAAAAGGAGAAATGATCTACGTACAACCTACGTACTAATCGCATTGATTCCTACTTCCCAAGATTATAATTACCTTTTTAAAAAAATCATCATTTTACTTAAGAACATTACTTAAGTTTATTAACATTCTATAACCAAATTCATTTCGATATGGTACTCTTCTATATCTAAAAGAGTATACAGAATTTCAAATCTTAAATTGGTTTTACTTAACTTAGAATGTTCAATAAATTTAAAACTTTATTTACTAGCCCGCTCTTAATCAAAACAACCTTTTATTTTGAAAGTTCTATTTTTTTAAGGGATCCGAGGACAAAATATATGGGTTTTACTTCAAAATACCTTTTAAAAGCATACATATAGCTCGAGTAACTCAAAAATGATGTCAAAGAACTGGGTACTACTAATTAGTATCATACATCCTTCTACTAAGTAGGGAAATACTCAAGAGAAGTGTTTACCATCCAAACACATCTCTCACTAATTTTTAGTCATTTCCAAGACACTCAAACTAGTTAATCATAAAAATATTTCTTTCTTCACAAATTCCCTTTTGAAAAAATACTATTTATAGACAAATAGTTCTTTTAATAAAATCATCCACTGGCTTTGGATTCATTTGGATTAGAACATGTTTTGATTATACAATGATAAAGAGTATAATTTACTAAGTGCGTTGTCATATCCGCCTTAAGCAAACATTCGATTGCCACTTAGAAAATTATTTTGATTATCCCAAAACAGATTAAAACTCCTTCCCGAACCGTCCAAAGAAAACTTTACTTTCGGATCCATTTTAAAATATTCATAACAATTACTACAACTTTCCTAAAATTATTCAAATCTTTGTCTAAGCCAACGTGATTTAATATTTTCACAATCCTTTTTATTTTTATAAGGTCATATAAAGATTTTCTATTAACTAAACACATTCTATTCTAAATCCAATTTTAACCCTACATCTCATCGATAACTATATAGACTTTTGAAAATCATCCCTTTATATATAAAATATATCCTAGGTAATTATTTCGTTTACCAATTTTAAAACAATACTATATCAACTGGATTTTTTCCAGTTTTTAGGAAATCCTTATCAACAATGTTGGGCAAATGCCTGGACCAAAATTCTTAGGCCACTCAACTGATTAAACAACACGCTATAAAACATTTTTACTCATTAACAAATATGCACTCATATCTGTTATATATTCAAGCTCATTCTAGGGACTCACTTACGCTCATTCTAGGGACTCACTTACCCAATTCCCAATGAGTTACCCACCAAGGCCAAGATTCTCGCTTAACCTTCAGCTTTGATACCAAATGCAATGAACCGGATTTTCGACCCTTGAAAATTGACATTAATACACCCATTGTATCACATGCCAAACATTCAAGTGCCGGAAATACCAATTTGTTAGGGTGAAAGAAGAAGGTATAAGATAAAAAACTAAATAATGTAGAATCTCACAATGTAGCGAAAAATATATAATACAACAATGACCTTTACAAAAAGAAAACATCCTTATTCATATAACATCAGAGTACACTAGACTCATCCTAAATTTGGACAGCTATAAAAACCTGTCCTTACATTGACGAACATATAGATTTTATAATACAGTGGAAGAAAAACACATGTGAATATATAATAATCCGCATATTTAGACGATTGTATATTTAAATATTTTATTTAATTATAGCATCATTAGTCGGATTTAAGTCCGAAAAGATACTTTTTGCAAACAGTCAAATTAGGACTCGAGATCACTTCCATTGAGTTCAAAATGGCATTTGCAATCTTTCTGAGTATAAACATCGATATGTTTGGAGCTAGCTAATATTTCGACCTTTTCACTTAGGGCTTTGGGTTTGGGTTTCAGCCCATTAACCCCAACTTAAGACTCTAGGTCCACCCCTACTCCTCTTCATCCATTTCATTTCTATTTTCTAACACTTCAAGTTTAGGAACAATGGGGGAAGAGATTGGAAATTAAAATTCACAAGTCCTAGTTTCTTTAGCAAATCCAAGTTTTAGCTCCAAAATCAAAGAGAAGCTTAGGTAAGCATCTCCTTCTTCTTCTCCATCTCAATCTCTCTCCAATTTTAGAAATTCCCTATAAATTAATTTTGGAAATTATTGCTTATGATCTTAGATTGGAGCTTTTAGAGTTGAGATTGAAGAGTGGTTGATCATCCTTTGTTTTCAAGCTTTTTCTTTCTTGTTTTTTTGTGTAAAGGGTGAGATTTTTATCTCACATGTATGTCTATATCTATCTTTGTTGTTAGGTATGAATTCCTAACATCTATTCATGTTCATTTTACTTTTGATTTAAATTGGTTTTATGAATATTCCAATTTTTGGTGTTTTGAAGTTAAATCTTTAAAAATTCTAGCTTTGATGTTTGAACTTGTCTTTAGACTGAGTCGAAGAGCCTATAAGACTGGGTTGTCGCGTGGCATAAATCCCTAGTTGCAATTGCTCGACCGATCGGCTCTGTTTAGATTCTTGCCCCTTAGGGGACTAGGCTGAAAATACTGGAACTCCCAGTATAGTCGACTGAACTAGAGGGTCAGTCGACTGAACCGAACCCAGGAAATTTCCTGGGCTGATATCAGTTGACTGACCACTTTGGGTCAGTCGACTGAGCCTGGAAACCGAAAGTTTCCAAGCATGATTCAGTTGACTGACCACCCTGGTTCAGTCGACTGACCACCCTGGTTCAGTCGACTGAACCTGAAAACAGAAAGTTTCCAAGAATTTGTGCCAGTCGACTGACCACCTTGGTCCAGTCGACTGAATCTGCTGTTTTCGCCTATGTCGCTTATTTTGTTTGTGTTTCCAATTTTTAATCGATTCTTGTTTCTCCAATTTGTTGTTATCACCTTTGTTGACTTTGATAACTTCTTTTTTAGGATTTTTGGGGAGTATCCATTTTGATGAATTTGGTATCGGTTTCTTTGGATTCGATTCACATCTTCGAACGTGAGTTTTTGATGATTGATTGTTTTTACAATCAACTTTATGATTTGTCATTTTAGAATACAAAGGTTTCTATACTAATAGTAAATATTCAAACTCTTTCTTAAATATGATTTCAACTCTATTTTTAGTACAAAGCTTATTTACAAAACCGTTTTCCAATCTATTAGTATACACAAACCTTTACCTCATTCGTTTGAGAAATCTAATTAAACGGCTTAGTAAAACTAGTGGTATGAAACGCTTGTGTTTACTTCATCAGTTAATTTTTAGACTTGTTCGATTGAGACTCTTGTGACAACTTTTGGGTGGCGATTTACAATTTGTTCGTAAATATTTAAGTTAAGCCAGTGGTTATAGGACATGAAGCTAAACTCATTTATTTACTAGCTTAGCGTAATTGACACTTCTTGATGATCGATGATGATCATTTTTGTGGTTTAGACTAGCCATGTGCGATGTCTCTTTGTCCACATGGGGGACTGTACCCCGTTCACTGGAGCTTCATCTCATTTATATAGGCTAAAGACCCATGGTCTTTGACCTTATGTGGAGTTCGACTAAAATTTTGAGGGTAGCGACCCATGGTCTTCAGACCATTTATGGAGCATCGGCTCAAATTGATGGTTAGCTAACATGGAATAGCGTTCCGTTTGTGATACACGTGTTGGTTATCAAATGGAACGCTAATTCCATGGTTGATAACCATCACAAATTGAGCCGAAGCTCCACAAACGGCCCGAAGACCATGGGTTGCTACCTCACCAATTTGGGTCGAAACTCCACAAAATGGGGTTTAGTCTCCTCGCAGACAAAGAGACATCGCACATCGCTAGTCTAAATCACAAAAATGATCATCATGATCATCAATAAGTGTCAATTACCCTAAGCTAGTAAATATATAAATTTAGCTTCATGTCCCATAACCACTAGCTTAACTTAAATATTTACGAACAAATTGTAGATCTCCACTAGAAAATTGTCACAAGGGATTCAATCGAACAAGTCCAAGAATTAACCGACGAAGTAAACGCAAGCGTTTCATACCACTCGTTTTACTAGGTCGTTTAATTACATTTCTCATACGAGTGAGGTAAAGGCTTGTACATACTAATAGATAGGAAAACGGTTTAAGAAACGAGCTTTGTAACAAAATACCGTTGAAATCGTTTTGATGAAAGAATTTTGATACTTACTACTAGTATAGAATCCTTTATATTTTTAAAGTGACAAATCACAAAGAAAGATTGTAGGAACAATCAATCACTAAAATTCACATTGAAAGACGTGAATAAAATCCAAAGAAATCGATACCGAATCCATCAAAAATGGATATTCCCAAAATTACGAAGAAAATGTCATCAAAGTCGATAATAAGTGATAATAACAAAAGGGAATCAACACGAATCGATTAAATTTGGAAATTCAACAAAATAGAAAAAGTAGGCAAAATAGCATCAGGTCGGTCGGCCGGCTACAGAGCTCGGTCGGCTGGCCAGAAGCAGAATACTTGCACGGAGTAGCAGGTCGGTCAACCGGCCACAGGGCTCGGTCGGCCGAACTGCAAATTTCTACAGTTCCTGCCCTTTTTCAATGAAGCGCAAATTCCACCAAAACGCGACCGTTCGAGCAATGGACCTAAGGAGCCTTAGCCAATTGATAACCCAGCTCCATTAGCTCTCCGATCCGCCACCAAAAACATGTTCAAACACCAAAGTTAGGATCTTTAAATAATTGAACCCAAACACTAAAAATTTGGATATTCACCAATTCAACCCAAACCAAAAGCAATTGCACAAAAATAAGTGTTAGGAATTCATACCTAGCAATCGAAGATAATTATAGGCAAAGATATGAGATAAAAATCTCATCTTTTCACAAAAACAATGAAGAAGAAGCTTGAAAGCAAAGGAGAATTAACCACTCTTCAAATCCAACACAAGAATCTTGATTCTAAGCTTTAAAAGAAGAACATTCCCAAAGTTAGGTTTAGAAATTTCTGAAATTGATAAGAGAATGAGTTGGAGAAGAAGAAGAGAAGGCTTACCAATGAGTTCTTCTATTAGTTTGGAGCTAGAGTTTGATTTGTAAAAGAAAACTAGGGTTTGGAGTTTTAATTTCCTCTTCCACTCTCCATTGTTACAAAAGCTTGAGTATTAGGAAAATGAGGAATGAAGTAATGAAGAGGAGAAGGGGTTGGGACTGAATACATAAGTGGGGTTAATGGGCTTAGCCCTAACCAAAGCCCTAAGTGAAAAAGTAGTGAAATTCCACTAACTCCAAACATATCCAAGTTTACACTTAAAAAGATCGCAAACGGCGTTTTGAACTCAATGGGAGTGGTCTCGAGTCGTAATTTGACTGTTTGCAAAAAGTAGCTTTTTCAGACAAAATCCGACTAACGATGAAATATTTAAATACTCAATCATAAAATATGTGGGTTGTTACAGACTCCCCTCCTTAAAGAAATTGCGTCCTCGCAATATTTAAGAAGAAAATATATAATAACAACCATGAAAGCATATTCAACACAAAAGAAATTTGAAATAAGAAATTCACCTCAAAGAGCACGGGAAAGTAAGTCCGGATGTGTTCGCTCGATGAACTCTCTAGATTCCCAAGAGCAATCCTTAGGATTTGAGGACTATTGGACTTTAACAAGGGGAACATCTTTATTTCGAAGGCGCTTGACCTCCGAAGCAATAATACGAATAGGATGTTTCTCATAAGTTAAATTAGGTGAAACTTCAATTTCTTCCACAACACCGGGCTCAAGAATAGAATCAGAATCTCGAAGGCACTTCCTTAGTTGAGAAACGTGAAACACGTCATGAATAGCAGAAAACTGAGCCGGTAATAAAAGGCGATAAGCCACGGAACCAATACGTTCGGTGATAGGAAATGGCCCAACATATCGAGGCGCTAATTTTCCCGATCAACTGAAACGTACAACACCTTCCATAGGTGAAACACGAATGAACACAAGATCTCCCACAGAAAATTCTAATTTCCTTCTCTGGTTATCGGCATAGGATTTTTGTCTACTCTGGGCTTCTTTCATCCTACGAGGAATAAGATCAATCTTTTCTGTGGAATCACGAATAAAATCTGGACCTAAAACCAGCTTCTCACCGGCCTCAAGCCAACAAGAAGGAGATCGGCATGGCCTTCCATAGAGTGCCTCGAAAGGTGCCATACCAATACTAGATTGGAAGCTATTATTATAGGAAAACTCAACAAGAGAAATATGATCTTCCCAACTTCCACCAAAATCAAGAACACATGCACGAAGAAGATCTTCAAGAGTTTGATTCACACGCTCGGTTTGTCCATCGGACTGGGGGTGATAAGCGGTGTTAAAATTAAGCTTCGTTCCTAAAGCTTTTTGAAGACTCTTCCAAAATCCACTAGTAAATAATGGATCACGATCACTAACTATAGAAGTAGGAACTCCATGCAATTTAACAATTTCTTTAATAAAAAGTTTGGCCAAAAGAGGTACGGTCCGATTGGACCGAACGAGAATAAAATAGGCGGATTTAGTAAGCCTATCAACTATAACCCATAAGCTATCATGACCTAAACGAGAACGGGGAAGGCCGTCTATAATATCCATGGAAATTTGATCCCACTTCCAAATTGGAATTTCTAAAGGTTGCAATAACCCACTGGGCCTTCGATGTTCGGCCTTAACGAGTTGGCAAGTCATGCAACGCTTAACGGAGTTAGCGATGTCAAGTTTCATTCCCTCCCAATAATAAAGTCGCTTCATATCCGCGTACATTTTACTACTACCGAGATGAATGGTAAATTTAGAATGATGAGAATCTTCTAAAATATCTTTACGAAGATCACTAATATTTGGTATGATAAGTCTACCAAATCTCTGAATGTCGCCACGAGAATCGATATCAAAGTCTTGCAAACCTTCAATATCAATTTTATCCTTAATATTTTGGCCAAGAAGAGCCAATTCGGAATCTAGCCTTTAAGCTTCAAGAATGCGGTCTAAAAGAGAAGGATGAGTCTCAAGGCTATATAAAACAAGAGATGAACATAAATCGGAAACACGGTCTCGAATTTCACAAGTGGATAAAACCTCGAGATCATTCCATTCAGATATCATCATAGAAACAACCGCTTGTTGCTTTCGACTAAGTGCATCCGCAACGCGATTTCCCTTTCTGGGAGTATAAAGGATATCAAGATCACATGGTGCAAATTCGAGCCAACGCTGTTGACGCAAAATTAAGTTCCTTTTGAGAGAATAGATACCTCAAAGACTTATGATCGGTATAAAGAACAAATTTCTCTCCTAAAAGATAATGACGCCTAATCCGAAGAGCAAAAATAATAGTCGCGAGTTCTAAATCATGTGTGGCATATCTAGTCTCGGCCGGCTTTAATTGCCTAGAAGCATAAGCAATAACACGTTCTTTTTGCATAAGAACGGCACTCAAACCAACGCGACTAGCATCGGTATAAACAACGAAATCTTGATTCCCCTCGGGAATAACAAGAATAGGAGCATTAGAAAGAAGTTCCTTTAGTTTCTGAAAAGAAGTTTCACATTTGTCCGACCAAATGTATTTAACACCTTTCTTTGTTAAGCTAGTGAGAGGCACGGCAATCTTAGAAAAGTCTTTGATAAAGCGACGGTAATAACCCGCCAATCCAAGAAAACTATGAATCTCCGTCACACTCTCCGGTCTCTTCAAATCTTGAATCGCTTCAATCTTTTTTGAAGGATCCACGGAAATTCCGGATTCAGAAATAATATGACCGAGGAACTTCACACGAGATTGTCAAAAGTGGCATTTAGAAAATTTTGCTTTTAATTGATTACTCCTAAGAGTTTCCAATACAATCCGAAGATGCTTTTCATGCTCCTCCTCAGTTTTTGAATACATAAGAATATCATCAATAAAGATGAGGACAAACCGGTCGAGGAAGTCTTTGAAAACTCTATTCATAAGGTCAACGAAATAAGCCGGAGCATTCGTTGGACAAAATGGCATAACAAGCCATTCATAAGATCCATAACGAGTACGGAACGATGTCAAAGGAATGCTATCCTCTGCAATACGAAGCTGATGAAATCCAGTAGCTAAGTCTAATTGTGAAAAGACTCTAGCACCACTAAGTTGATCGAATAGATCATCAATCTGAGGTAAAGGATATTTATTTTTGATAGTAAGATCATTAAGCTTGCGGTAGTCAACGCAAAGCCTAAGTGTACCATCAGATTTCTTCACAAAAATAGCCGAAGCTCCCCAAGGCGAGGAACTTGAGCGAATAAATTGCTTCGTTTCCAAATCGGATAATTGTATGCGCATCTTCTCATTTTTATTATTGGACATGCGATAAGGAGGACGAGTAATAGGTTGAGCTCCAGGGATAAGATTAATTCTGAACTCAATTGCTCGCTTAGGCGGTAATCCTAAAACGGGCTCAAATATGTCAGAAAATTCACGAACAACGTGAATAAGAGAAATAATATCTTCCTCATCATCATTATCATCATCACGAGGATTTAAAGAATATAAAGATGCAACCAAGCTGGAATCCGAATCTTTAAGATTAATAGAAATCTGCTTAACAGATTGAGGATGTCGAAGATGAATAGTCCGCTCAGGACATAGGATATGAGCTTCATAACGGTTAAGCCAATCCATTTCCAAAATCATTCCAAAGCCTAAATAACGCATGACATGCAAATCGGCTCGGAAAGAAAAATCACTCAAAATAATCTCGACATCATTACACAATAAACTGATTGTTGCGGACCCACCAACGGGATTCGCAATTCTCAAAGAAGTCATTAAAGCAACAATACTTAAAGAAAAAGTATCAACGAGTTCTTTTGAAATAAAAGAATGGGATGCACCCGTGTCAAAAAGAACTCGAATAGGTTGATCACGAAATATGATAATGCCATCAAGGATAGAATGAGACATACCTTGATCACGAGATGTGTTTGCCAGGGGCTTGAGCAACATTTAACTTTCCCTCCTTCTTGCCCAGAAGCTTGGGGCATGAAGATATAACATGACCGGGACCTTTGCAATAGCGACAAGAGAGAGACTATGGACACTTGTTCGCGTAATGGTCCTTCGAACCACAATTATAGCATTCCCCACGACCAAAGGAAGAAGTCTTTGCCACAGAGGTTGCTTGCTTCCCTTTCTTATTGGGATAGGGACCTTTGAATTTATCAGGCCTTTTCTTGCTGTTGTTGAAGCTTGGTTTGGAACCCACCACTTCAACATCATTTTCCCTATCCGCCTCTTCAAGACGAAGAGCGATATCAATGAGTTGGTCGAAAGAAACTTCTAATTTTAGAAGTAATGGCTTCTTGAGATTTTTGTTTAAGCCATAGACGAATCTCTGGTTCTTCTTCAATGGGGTGTTGATGTATTCAACCCCATATTTGGAAAGTGACTCGAAGGATGCAACATAATCTGTCACGGAGGCTTCACCTTGAACAAGGTCAATAAAACGGCGAGCCAAAGTCACCTTCTCAGCTTCTGGTACGAATTTTAACTCGAAGCGCTCTCGGAATTTCTCCCAAGTGAGATCCGCTTCATTTATTTCAGAAATCAGAAGCTTGTACCAGTCTAATGCTCTTTCTTGGAGCATACTAGAAGCCACCTGAACTCGATGAAGATCAATGAGGTTCATGCAAGAAAAGATTCGATCGCATGTCCTTAACCAAGCCTGGACTTCAATAATAGTTTCAGAACCTTTAAATGGCTTCCCACCCAGGTTGGTGTAATCATTGCACAAACGTGCAAACCCAGATTTAGGGTGAGTAGGTTCCGGATTAAAACCAGCGCTTGAGCATTCATGACAAGGTCAAGAAGTTGCTGGGTAGTCATAAAAACTCCATCTTGGGGAGCAGCACTAGATTGACCGGCGCTGGGACAGCCAGGTCTAACCATTTCTCTTCTTTTAGAAAGAAATAAAGAAGAACAAAAAGGTTATTCACAAAATGAATATCAAGCAATCTTGATAGATAAAACAAGGAATCATAAAGAAAATAGGTTGAATCGGTACGAAGACTCGAATTAAATCCTAAGGCACAACTCCTAAGAAGGACTTAGGGCTATGATCCTTGTTAAATTATTCTACATTGTTCCGAAGTTTGGCTCTGATACCAAGCTGTGACGCCCCACCTCTATACCCACGCTAGCCAAGGACACTACGGTGTAATGCCGTCAACTAGCACGAAGATTAAGGCTGTTGAGGAGCGACCATCTGTATAATTGCTTTGTGCGAGTACCGATATGCCAGATAAGATGTAACTTGCATTTCTTTTGAAGAGGACATCCGACATACCGACACAAACTCAAAGCTACTACACAGTGGCTATTATGTCTTCGGAAACAAATATAGAAATAAACATAACACAAATCAGTCACAGATAATTCATATCACAAAGTCGGAAATAGATATGAATATATATAACACATTAAAGTTTTCATCGGAACAGTAGTCAAGAAGATCCACAATAATACAAAAGAATAGCAACACGTGTTGTACAAAAGAATACAACTATGAGTCCATATCTCAAGTGTATACAACAAAATAAAGTACTAATCTAAATAGTTAGCCAAAAGTCAGAGAAATTAATCCCAAGTGAGAAGTCAGGCTGTAGCACCTGTAACATCTCGGTCTGACCCGAGTATTATTTAATAAGAAAATAATAAACGGACCAGTCTAGCTATGAATATCAGATGAAACGATATAGGATAAGAGGTATGACTAAACGCATAATAATCACAATGCCAAGCTGTGATATATAAGTAATTGAAAATCAACAAGAGATTAATCAATGTCGCAAAAATCTACTCAAGGATCAAAAGAAATGTCATACTCTTTATTTCGTTCACCAAAACATAAATATTGACGATTATATCAATATCAATCACAAAAGTCAGTGACACACAAATTCACCAATGCATAAATATTGATAAAACTTATCAATGAAAATCGCGAAAATTGGTGAAGCACAAATTCTAGAAATCATCTCAAGAAATCCAAAAATCACAAAAGGGGGAAAGGCCTATCACAAACGGGAGCATGAAGCTCACCAACACGTGTATCACAAACGGAACGCTAATTCCATGGTTGCTAACCATCACAAATTGAGCCGAAGCTCCACAAACGGCCCGAAGACCATGGGTTGCTACCCCACCAATTTGAGTCGAAACTCCACAAAACGGGGTTTAGTCTCCCTCGCAGACAAAGAGACATCGCACATCACTAGTCTAAATCACAAAAATGATCGTCGTGATCCTCAAGAAGTGTCAATTATCCTAAGCTAGTAAATATATAAATTTAGCTTCATGTCCCATAACCACTAGCTTAACTTAAATATTTACGAACAAATTGTAGATATCCACTAGAAAATTGTCACAAGGGATTCAATCGATCAAGTCCAAGAATTAACCGACGAAGTAAACGCAAGCGTTTCATACCACTCGTTTTACTAGGTCGTTTAATTACATTTCTCATACGAGTGACGTAAAGGCTTGTACATACTAATAGATAGGAAAATAGTTTAAGAAACGAGCTTTGTAATAAAATACTATTGAAATCGTTTTGATGAAAGAATTTTGATACTTACTACTAGTATAGAATCCTTTATATTTTTAAAGTGACAAATCACAAAGAAAGATTGTAGGAACAATCAATCACTAAAATTCACATTCGAAGACGTGAATAAAATCCAAAGAAATCGATACCGAATCCATCAAAAATGGATATTCCCAAAATTACAAAGAAAATGTCATCAAAGTCGATAATAAGTGATAATAACAAAAGGGAATCAACACGAATCGATTAAAGTTGGAAATTCAACAAAATAGACAAAGTAGGCAAAGTAGCATCAGGTCGGTCGGCCGGCTACAGAGCTCGGTCGGCTGGCCAGAAGCAGAAAACTTGCACGGAGTAGCAGGTCGGTCGACCGGCCACAGGGCTCGGTCGGCCGAACAGCAAATTTCTACAGTTCCTGCCCTTTTTCAATGAAGCGCAAATTCCACCAAAACGCGACCGTTCGAGCAATGGACCTAAGGAGCCTTAGCCGATTGATAAACCAGCTCTATTAGCTCTCCGATCCGCCACCAAAAACATGTTCAAACACCAAAGTTAGGATCTTTAAAGAATTGAACCCAAACACTAAAAATTTGGATATTCACCAATTCAACCCAAACCAAAAGCAATTGCACAAAAATAAGTGTTAGGAATTCATACCTAACAATCGAAGATAATTATAGACAAAGATGTGAGATAAAAATCTCACCTTTTCACAAAAACAATAAAGAAGAAGCTTGAAAGCAAAGGAGAATTAACCACTCTTCAAATCCAACACAAGAATCTTGATTCTAAGCTTTAAAAGAAGAACATTCCCAAAGTTAGGTTTAGGAATTTCTGAAATTGATAAGAGAATGAGTTGGAGAAGAAGAAGAGAAGGCTTACCAATGGGTTCTTCCATTAGTTTGGAGCTAGAGTTTGATTTGTAAAAGAAAACTAGGGCTTGGAGTTTTAATTTCCTCTTCCACTCTCCATTGTTACAAAAGATTGAGTATTAGGAAAATGAGGAATGAAGTAATGAAGAGGAGAAGGGGTTGGGACTGAATACATAAGTGGGGTTAATGGGCTCAGCCCTAACCAAAGCCCTAAGTGAAAAAGTAGCAAAATTCCACTAACTCCAAACATACCCAAGTTTACACTTTAAAAGATCGCAAACGGCGTTTTGAACTCAATGGGAGTGGTCTCGAGTCGTAATTTGACTGTTTGCAAAAAGTAGCTTTTTCGGACAAAATCCGACTAACGATGAAATATTTAAATAAAATATTTAAATACTCAATCGTAAAATATGTGGGTTGTTACAATTAGTATACACAAACCTTTGCCTCATTCGTTTAAGAAATCTAATTAAACAGCTTAGTAAAACTAGTGGTATGAAACGCTTGCGTTTACTTCGTCGGTTAATTTTTGGACTTGTTCGATTGAGACTTTTGTGACAACTTTCGGGTGGAGATTTACAATTTGTTCGTAAATATTTAAGTTAAGCCAGTGGTTATGGGACTTGAAGCTAAACTCATTTATTTACTAGCTTAGTGTAATTGACACTTCTTGATGATCGATGATGATCATTTTTGTGGTTTAGACTAGCCATGTGCGATGTCTCTTTGTCCATGTGGGGGATTGTACCTCATTCTATGGAGCTTCGTCTCATTAATATGGGCTAATGACCCATGGTGTTTGACTGTTTGTGGAGTTCAACTCAAATTTGGTGGGCTAGCGACCCATGGTCTTCGGATCGTTTGTGGAGCATCGGCTCAAATTGATGGTTAGCGACCATGGAATAGCGTTCCGTTTGTGATACACGTGTTGGTGAGTTTTCATGCTCTCGTTTGTGATAGGCCTCTCCCTTTTTCTGATTTCTGGATTTCTAATTGATGATTTCTATAATTTATGTTTCACCAATTTTTATGATTGGCATTAATATGTCAGCCAATATTTGTGGTTTGGTGAATATGGTAAAGAATATGACATTCTTTTTGATGTTATGAGATTTTTGAGATATTGTATGATTTTTGTTGTTGTTAAATGTGTACTTTTCATAGTATGGCATTATTGTTATCATACGTTTTTGTCATATCTCTTATTCTATCTCATTTTATCTGATATTTATAGCTAGACTGATCCGTTTATTATTTTCTTATTAAATAATACTTGGGTCGGACCGAGACGTTACACATGCTTCTGCTTGACTCCTTATCAGGGATCATCATCTGATTTTTGTCTAACTACATTTGATTGATAGTTTTTGTTGTTATACATTTGAGATAGAGACTCCTTGATGTATACATATTCTTTTGTCTAGCACTTATATATATTCTTTTGTGATATTGTGGATCTTGTTTGACCACTACTCTGATGTACACTTCTATGTGTTATATTCATATCTATTTCCTCCTTTGTGATATGGTTATCTGTGACTGATTTATGTTATGTTTATTTCTATATTTGTTTCCGAAGATCACATAGCCACTGTGTAGTAGCTTTGAGTTTGTATCGGCATGTCGAATTTCCTCTTGAAATGAAATGCATGTTATACTATCTGACATATCCATGCTCGCACAAAGCAATCACACGGATAGTCGCTCCTCAATAGCCTTATTCTTCGTGCTAGTTGACGGCATTACTCTGTAATGTCCTTGGCTAGCGTGAGTATAGAGGTGGGGCGTCACGGAATATGTCTTAACCATCCAGCTCTTTTCCAACTCCAAAATATCCAGCTAAACCTAGGAAAACATGCTCGGTCTAACCCGGGCATTGCAAGGAATAACGCCCAGGTCAGTCTGGTAAACCAACATGAGTAAAACTCGATGGCAAACAACAACCAAACTGGTTTCCACATTTGAAAACTTTTCAAAAAAAGGGTATCTTGTAAGACCACACCCACGTGAAAACAGATGAATTTTTACCTTACGATAACCAAAATATTTTATATCAAAATCCAATGATATTATCATAGTGTCCAGGTTTAAGTAAACAGACAAAATAGCTGAAATCCTTGCATCCACATTCCAACACACTGGTCTCTATAATCGAAAATGTAAGGCACGTGTTGGAGAATGGATTCCAACTAATGACTAGGGTAACGCCTGCCACAGTACACCTCTAGAAAAATGTACCGAGGTCGTACCTAATGACTACTGCCAACGTAGAACCGGCCTACCCCTTGTTGGATGGTACCAAATATATCATCACCCTAGTTGCTTTGCAACCTTTAATCGAGCACTCTCACATAAACAAATTCATTGATGATTATGTATATATCTAGAAGGGTGATGATATACCCTAATGGGTACGACCAACATAGCCCTGCTGCATATCCCATGTTTTAGTCATTTTTGGTTGATAAAGCTTGAGGCTACATTTTACCTTTCTGAATAGCAATCCATCTTGGATTGCTAATAGTTTCCTCCATGCGTCAATGAAATGCCAGCATCACTCATACAAGTTCGTTCTGGGTCTAAACGAAACTGAAGGCACAAACTCTACTACATCCATTGTGGAATCACCCTAAGGATTAGTCGCAGCAGCCCTTGCACTTGAAAGAGCGCCATCTTTAATCATCATCAAGATGTCTTCCACTCAAACATACATGTTGGTACGGAATGGTTTTCGGATATAGATCTGATCCCGATCTCTCCGTATCAACAAACGATAATTTTCGGTTGACTTCCCAGTTTTTTTGGAAGTAAGTTTACGAGTCTTCAATTGGGGAACTCGAATTTATATTCATACTTCCTAAGTCAAATTGGGTCAAACTTGATAGTCGGTAATTCAATTATCAAATAAACAAACCACAACCAATTTCATTTGAGATTTATTTATCCATAGCAACCTCTAAGCCTCAAAACATATCCTTATTCAATAAATCTCTTTCAAGAACATTAATATGCTAATATTTCCAACATAAGTATACTCACAAATCATTTGTAAGATTTCCCATTACCAAATCTCTAAAAAAAAGGATTTAACTACATTATTTAAATTGGAGAAAAGGATAACTCTGAGCACTATTCCTTCGATGTAAAGTGTTGAACAGATGTTCCATACCACCATTTTTTAAAAGGTCAGCCTCGAGAATACCAAACCTAAATTTCCTATTGTAATTATATTCAATAAATCCCATTATAAATTTCCATTACCCATGAAATCCTCTTTGCTTTAACCCAAACTCCTTTACAAAACATTTAACAACTTCCATACTCATTTTTGAGACTCTTTACAAAAATTCAAACCCGGTTATACAAACTTATTTATAAACTTTCAAACTTTGTATAAAACTTCCCTTTATAGATGTCCAAACCCACTTATAAAATCTTTTTGTAAACATTCAAAACTATTTTTTAAAACTCTTGTAACAACCTGGTATTTTGTGGTTATTTTAATTGTATATTTTAACTATTTTAATTGAATTCCCGATTTAAAAACTTTATTTTAATTATTAAAATGAATAAAGTTTGTTATTTAAATATAAATTTTGATTTTGATGTAAATCAGAATTCCAAATATGAATAAATGGAATATTTTCCACAAATGTGAATTTTGGTCAATATGGTCAAACTTTGACTTTTAAACTTAAAATTTAAATATTTGAAATTTTTAATTTTATCTTTTATTATGAAAGTAGATAAAATTTTAAGAATACTGCTTTTCGTTTGGTTTAAATTCGATTAATATTGTGAAAGTTATGCTTTTTACAATATTGTGTGTAAATTGTTTTAGTTAACAAAATCGTTATTTTAATTTATATAAATAATATTTTGTTTGTAATATCATGTTTTAACTTGTATATATTTGTATAATATGACATGTTATATATATATATATATATATATATATTATTTTTAAACATTTTATAAGTGTTGTTATAATTTTCAAATGCTTATTGTATATTGTTTATATTTTTAATTCTAGTTTCAATTATTAAACTATTTCTTTATTTATTTTCTATTTTTCCTTAAATTAATTATTTATTTTTCTTTTTCACTTCATTTAGTCAGAATTTTATTTTATTTACTGAACTTTATTTTTTTTGAATTAATAAGAAATGGAAACACTAAGAGACAAAAGGCCTTTTTTCTTTTCATTTTCCTTGTGACTCTTCCTTTTCCCGCCTCTTCATTTCCTTGGCCTTTCACTTTCTTTTGCTATAGCCGTGTACTTCCATTCTCTTACACGTGAAAAACTTCTCATTTCCTTCATTTGTTCGGCCATCCCATTTCTGAAGAAAAAAATTGGAAGGCAATGGGCTCCCTCCTTCCTTCTTTTCCTCTTTTCTTCTTCTTTCTTCATTGTTTTTCCTAGTTCATTCATATTTGCTTAGCCTCACCTCTCTCCTTGCTGATTACCTTCCTCCTCAACCTTCCCATCCACGATCTACACCACCATTACCTCCTCCCAAAGCCAGGCCGTGAGCCCCTAGGCCAAAACCCCACCATCCAAACTTGTAGAACCATGAACAAACCATCCATTCACCAAATCCCTTCATGTTGCTTGCCTTATCACCTCACCACCACCCTCTCACTTCGGTCACCCCATAGCCGCCGCCACCATCACCTCTGGCCGTTGCTGCACCATCACCTGACCTGCACTTACCTTTAGCCGAACCCTATGATGATCAAGGTCGAACCTTGTTGTGCCCAAACTCCACTCTATTTGCTTCTGTCCTTTTTCTTCTTTATATGCAACTCCTACCATTCACATCACTTCATGTTGCCGTGCTTAGGTGTGCTAAACCTGACCTATATGATGCTAACCAAATCCTAAACATATCATGGCCGAGCCTAGGTCCAGCTAAGGCCAAGCACTGGAGTGGTTGAAGCAAGGTCTAATCATTCTTTGCTTTTGTTGCTTCTTATTTCCATTTGATTCAATGATGTGTTTTGTGTTAAATATATTCATGTATATGTTGCTTTGTTTGGTTGTGTACAAGATCATCATCTAGGCTCCCATTTATTCAAATCAAAAGTCGTGCTATATCATGCTTGTCGTGCCTTTGGAATCGGTTTGTGTGTCGTAGTGGTCTTCAGCTTGAAAAGGTGAGCCATCCTCACTCCGACATGTTTACTTATGAAATAGTGAATTGATGACAAGTGTTTAGTAATTAAAAATGTTATGCAAGTTAATGATGATTATATGATATGCTATGCCATATTATTACCATGTTTACTTTGTTAATCATCACCTGACATATGATATATGATATTATATTGTGACATTGACATTGTTTATATTGTTTATGCATATGATCACACTGCAAGTTCTCTATTAGAATAGAATCACTGTGGGTTGAAATGATACATGCCCGAACGGACTTTAGAATAGGAAAAAATCGTTATGGGCTGAAATGATAGGCTTGAGCGATTTTTATTTATTTTGATTTACTTGGGATTGCGAGTTTGAAATGATGGAACCCGGGTTTTCTTTTTAAATTGCGAATTGAAATGATATATATCTGTATCACTTGACCTAGGTTAGAAAATTATATATGGACCCCATGGTATATTTTTAAATGATTTTTATACAGATATGTATTTTTAAAGCATGAATTTTTGATTTTAAAATATATATTTTATGGTTTCGAGAAGGCTAAATATTAAGTTTTGAATATGTGAATTTAAGTATGTAAATTTGAAGTAAATGTGATTTTTGACTTTAAATTATATTTTTAAAATGTAAATAAATAATGGAAATTTAGTTTAAAGTTTTGAAATGATATTTAAAGTAAAATGTTAAGTTTATTAAATTTATAAGTTAATAAACAATGAAATTTTGACTTAACAAATGAATTGCGTTTTAAATTGGATATTCAATTATAAAATTTTGTTGTGACGAATCATATGTTAAGATGATTTAAATGTGAAATTTTGAAGTCTAAAAATATGATTTATAAGTTTAAAATTTGATAAAATTAAACTTTTATTGCTTTCGAAAAGTTATAATAAAATCTGGAATTTTATTTACAACATTTCCCAAAAATGCTGTGGTCTTATGACAGCATTTTTTAATGCTGTTGTTTTTGAATTTAACTATGTTTGAAGTAACTAAATATCTATTACGACATTTATAAATGTCATTGTTCCTGAACTAAACTGTTTTGGAAACTTTAAGCTACGATAGCACTTTATAAATGCTGTCATTGCTATAATTTGACAACGTTTTGAAATATTATAGATTTTAGCATTATTTGAGCTATATTTTAAAGTGTTAAATGATTTAACTTTTGGAATTGATTATTTGTGAAATTTCAGGAGTTTGAATATATATTTTAATATTTAAATTTGAATTTTAAGGAATTTAAATTGAATTTGAATTTAAATAAGGTTTATTTGATTATGTGTTAAATGGAATGAAATGTAATGAAAAAAAATGAATTTTTGAATGAAATTTTGAAATGTGTTTTGTAATGATATTTGGATTAATAAATGAATGACGTATTTGATTTTTAAAATGATATTTAAATTTGAATATTTGAATTAAAGAATGATAATGAATTGATAAAGGTTTTAAAAGGATATGATATTTGTTGATTGAAATGGTTTGAAAATGATTTGATCTTTATTTTGATAAACAACATGAAATTGGAACGATATTTGATTTTGATAAATGAATATTTGAAGTCTATATTAGCATGAAAGGGTATTAAATGATATTGTATTTTATGAAGTGCTTATTTCAAAGCTAAATAATATGAAAGTGAATTATATATATATATATATATATATATATGTATGTATGTATGTATGTATGTATGTATGTATGTATGTATGTATGTATGTGTGTGTGTATGAGATGTTCAAAATTTAGTTTTGAATTATGGTATATTTAAAGCTTTGAATTATATTGAAAGATTGAATAGTTTATTTTGTATATCAAATCTATATTTGAAATTGATAAGATTTGAGATGGTTTGTTGGGAAACTGAATTGAATTGAAACTGATGGTTTGAATTGAATTAAATTGGAAATTTGAAAATTTGGATTAAAGGAAGGTACCATGATTTCAAGTGTATGATTTCAAAATGTTATGATTTTCAAAGTGTAATGATTTCAAGTATTTTAGTTTCGAAAGAGTTATAACTTTGAAAGTATTATGATTTTTGAAAGGTGAATATATGTTTGAAATGGAAAGTATAAACTATTTTGAAAGGGATATAATTTTGAAATGAAATGATTTGATTTTGAAGTATAAACTGTTTTGAAATTACCATGGCGTTATAATAACGTTTGGCTGTTAAAGAGACAGCGATCGGAAGTTGTCATACTCTCTGCCAACTCCGAAAACCACTTTAACAACCATGTACGCCATGGAGATTCCAGAATGAAGTAAGATAGTGGCGACGTTCTTGAGGTATATTACATGGACCCAACTCCCGTGAGTTGGTATAAGGTGGCTAAAACAGGAGCGATCTCGGGCCAAACGGAGTAGCTCCTCTGGTCGGACGCACTTCTTCGATACTATACTCTTACTTGTGGTTGATTTGATGGCCACCCTCCGATTTTGATAGGGGGTGTGTTCCGAGGTGGGCATAGTGGCTGCTACGTACCACCTGCCCATGTGCGTAATTGGTATATCCACCCTGACATTGCCTCTTGTGTCGTGTCACCTACCATAGAGAGCCTTACTTCGAGTTTCTATTTGTGTCGTACCTATGGAGTATCTTCTCATCATCTCCCGATCAGGAGATATGCAGGTACTGTATAGACTACTGGCACAATTACGTGTTAAGGGCTATATGGATAACCCCTTAACACTATTATAAAGTAAGTTTTTTTACTGTACACATTATTGTAATAGCGCAATATTACTACATAGTAAATAGTTTAACGGATCCTTAAAGGATGGGTGATCCCAAGCATCCTTTAAGTTACTGATGCATTTTGTTACTGTTCACTTGAGTTGATTTACAGTTCATAAGTATTTATGTCCTGACTCGAGTGTTTTGTGTTTTGCTTTACGCTCGAGTCAGACTGAGTGTCAGCATTCAAGACTCGCCTTCGGAGTTGGAGCTTTGCTTGAAGATCCGTCCATCTATTTTGCTTTCAGTATCCAGTGATTCCAGTGATGTATTCTGATTTGTACCTGATGTATCTTGTTACTCTTCTGTTGTATCTTGTTTAACTCTAATGTATCTGATATATATATATATATAGTAGCTTCATGAACTACTGTCTCTTTTACTTCCGCTGATTTATTATTTACTCCGTGTCTGTGTTCTATGATTATTTATTTACTGTATATTCTGATATTTGCCGAATTTTATCTACAACACGGTATTTTGAGCAATTCAAGACCGACATGTGCAGATGCGAATGGTTGAAAGTATCGTGTCGTTACATTTGGTATCAGAGCTTTGGTAGCTATAGGCAAACTTAGCATATATGGTAAATGTATTTATCGAATCACTTTCATCCAAGTTAGAATCTCTTCCTTTTTGACTCGATTCCTTTCAATTTTGGAACATTCCCTGCGGTTTCAAAATCCATTCGCGTCTCTCACCATTCGTCTTCTTTTGATTCTGGAGTATCTGATAACTCCACTTCGAATGATCTTTATAATGAGTCGGTGGTCCCGCCAATCTCAAATTGATTTGTAAAAGGGGTGAAACTCCTTTACTACAACAATGATTCACCAGAGATTTTTATATCCTCGGTTTGGATGCTAGTATCTAATATTATCCCAAATTATTTCTCTTGAGATCGAATGTTGATTTACCTCGAAAATCCACATCAATCTCATTCATTAAATCATGGTTGACCAAGTTAAGGTTGTCCGCGATTTATATAAGCTAATCCATCTTCATATTCTGTTATTTAATCATCTTGTCTTTTGTTTCCAATCTATCTTCAAAACATTTTGAATTGTACTTGTAAATTTATGTTTTATATATTGTGTTGTTTGAGTTGTTGATGTTGATTTGGGTTTCCGATCGATTCGTCTGATCAATGCTATCGACAAGATTTCCAAAATACTTGAACAGAGAAAACTGAAACAATATGTTTTTTTTAAATTTAGTAATGAAATAAATTTTGTAACTATATTATAAATCTTTTTCTAGATTTTATCGAATTGGTTGTTAAGAAATAATAATTGATTTTATATATCATTATCTCTTGTTTCATATATAAATAATTGAACTATAAAACATGGTTATAAATTTATTTGGAAATTTAAAATGAATTTAAAACAAGAATTTGAGAATTTAATTTCCGATGGATTTCAAACCTTGTATTTAAAGTTTTAAAAGGATGTATTATTTAAAGTATTTTCGAATAGAAATTTGTTTCCAAAGAATTTTTAAGTTTAAAATTAGCGCTCTTCTCTTTATCACTAGAAAATAACTTCGATGATGACTGCAGCATCATCGACATTCATTTTCGAGTTTCGAATTGAAGAGACCGTTCTGTAGTCTTGCTACAGTTTTGTTTTGGGGAATTTATTTGATTTGAATTTCTAAAATAAGACTGGATTTATAACACATGCTGGTAGATGATTTAAATTTGAACGAATATATATATATAGTATATATGCATTTATTTATCTCTAAATAATTTGGAATTTATCAAAAATTTAATTCCTAAACTTTTATCTTGAAAGATAATTTTAAGTATAAATTTCAAGATTTATCTTTCAAGGTTTGGATAAATATTCAAGCTTGAAATGGTTAAATTGGAAAGTTTTATTTGCATAATACACAATTTCATTCCAATATAACTTACCTAAATTATACAGAAGTTGAATGGTAATTGGATAATATACAATATAAAAAGGATTTTATAAATAAATTTGAGTAGTTATAATAAATGTTATACACTTAAATTTTAGTTATAAAAAGATTAACAGTGGTAAATAGAGATAAAGGGTAATGGAATAACTTACAACATAAAATGATGTTAAAGGAATTCATAATAAATTAAAGCAGTTATAATAAGTATAAATATATTTAACATAGGTGATAAAATATATTGAGAGGAATAAATTTAATTTTAATTAGGAATGAAGAAGAATTAATTTTTATTAAGTACATTATGAGTATAATAAAAGGATTTTCAAATCCATGATTTTAGAGATTGTTTATTTAAGATAATTGGATGATAAGATAAAGAAATTAGAGATGGTTAACATTTATTTCACTTTTGTAAATTAATTTTCAACTTAAGTTGAAATTTTCATGGTTTCAAATTTATTAGCTTATTTTGTTTTTCAAACTATCTTTTGGTTGTCCTTATTTCCCTTATCTTGCTACAGAATGGGGAGACAATTGCTTCTACCAATCTGTTTGGAAGCCTTTCTATAATCTTTGATATTCATTTTTTTTAATCTGAGCACTGCTTGCCATCCACAGACCGTCGGTCAAACGAAAAGGGTGAATCAGATTCTAGAAGGTCTTTTTCATGCTTGTGTTCTTGATTCTGGAGGATCTTGAGAAGATCATCTCCACCTTATTAAACTTACCTATAACAATAGTTATCTGGTATAATTTCAATCTTTTTGTCATCTTGTCTTAATTCTATTTCATTCTATCTTTTTCTGTGCTTTCCCGTACCACATTCCTTTTCGAGGACGAAAAGTTTTGAGCGGGGTAGAGTGTAACAACCCTGTATTTTGTGATTATTTTAATTGTATATTTTAATTATTTTAATTGAATTCCTGATTTAAAAACTTTATTTTATTTATTAAAATGAATAAAGTTTGTTATTTAAATATAAATTTTGATTTTGATGTAAATTAGAATTCCAAACATGAATAAATGGAATATTTTCCAGAAATGTGAATTTTGGTCAATATGGTCAAATTTTGAATTTTAAATTTTAAATTTAAATATTTAAATTTTTTAATTTTATCTTTTATTATGAAAGTAGATAAAAGTTCAAGAATACTGTTTTTTGTTTCGTTGAAATCCGATTAATATTGTGAAAGTTATGTTTTTTACAATATTGTGTGTAAATTGTTTTATTTAACAAAATTGTTACTTTAATTTATATAAATAATATTTTGTTTGTAATATCATGTTTTAGTTTGTATATATTTTTATAATATGACATGTTATATATATGTTTTATTTTTAAAACATTTTATAAGTGTTGTTATAATTTTCAAATGCTTATTGTATATTGTTTATATTTTTAATTCTAGTTTCAATTATTAAACTATTTCTTTATTTATTTTCTAATTTTCCTTAAATTAATTATTTATTTATCCTTTTCAGTTTATTAAGTCAGCCTTTTATTTTATTTACTGAACTTTTTTTTTTGAATTAATAAGAAATGGAAACACTAAGAGACAAAAGGTCTTTCTTTTTCCTTGTGACTCTTCCTTTTCCCGCCTCTTCATTTCCTTGGCCTTTCACTTTCTTTTGCTATAGCCCTGTACTTCCATTCTCTTACACGTGAAAAACTTATCATTTCCTTCATTTGTTCGGCCATCCCATTTCTGAAAAAAAAAATGGAAGGCAGTGGCTCTCTCCTTACTTCTTTTCCTCTTTTCTTCTTCTTTCTTCATTGTTTTTCCTAGTTCATTCATATTTTGTTGGTCTCACCTCTCTCCTTGCCGACCACCTTCCTCCTCCACATTCCCATCCACGGTCTACACCACCATCACCTCCTTCCAAAGCTAGGCCATGAGCCCCTAGGCCAAAACCCCACCATCCAAACTTGTAGAACCATGAACAAACCATCCATTCACCAAATCCCTTCATGTTGCTTGCCTTATCACCTCACCACACACCCTCTCACTTCGGCCACCCCATAGCCACCACCACCTAGAACCACCACCACCTCTGGCCGCTACTGCACCATCACCTGACCTGCACTTACCATTAGCCGAACCCTATGATGATCAAGGCCGAGCCTTGTTGTGCCCAAACTCCACTCTATTTTCTTTTGTCCTTTTTCTTCTTCATATGCAACTCCTACCCTTCACTTAATGTTTCCGTGCATATGTGTGCTAAACCTGACCTATATGATGCTAACTTGATCCTAAACACATCATGGCCGAGCCTAGATCCAGCTAAGGCCAAGCATTGGAGTGTTTGAAGCAAGGTCTAATCATTCTTTGCTTTTGTTGCTTCTTATTTCCATTTGATTCAATGATGTGTTTTGTGTTAAAAATATTCATGTATGTGTTGCCTTATTTTATTGGTTGTGTACAAGATCATCATCTAGGCTCCCATTCATTCAAATCAAAAGTCGTGTTGTATCGTGCTTGTCGTGCCTTTGGAATCGGTTTATGCGTCGTAGTGGTCTTCAGCTTGAAAAGGTGAGTCATCCTCACTCTAACATGTTTACTTATGAAATAGTGAATTGATGATAAGTGATTAGTAATTAAAAATGTTATACAATTTAATAATGATTGTATGATATGTTATGCCATGTTATTACCATGTTTACTTTGTTAATCATCACCTGACATATGATATATGACATTATATTGTGACATTGACATTGCTTATGTATATGATCACACTACAAGTTCCCTGTTAGAATAGAATCACTATGGGTTGAAATGATACGTATCCAAACAGACTCTAGAATAGGGAAAAATCGTTATGGGCTGAAATGATAGGCCTGGGCGATTTTTATTTATTTTTATTTACTTGGGATTGCGGGTTTGAAATGATCGAACCCGGGTTTTCTTTTTAAATTGCGGATTGAAATGATATATATCTGTCACTTGATCTAGGTTAGAAAATTATATACAGACCCCGTGGTATATTATTAAATGATTTTTATATAGATATGTATTTTTAAAGTATGAAATTTTGATTTAAAAATATATATTTTATGGTTTCGAGAAGGCTAAATATTAAGTTTTGAATTTGTGAATTTAAGTATGTAAATTTGAAGTAAATGTGATTTTTGACTTTAAATTATATTTTAAAAATGTAAATAAATAATGGAAATTTAATTTAAAATTTTGAAATGATATTTAAAGTAAAATGTTAAGTTTTATTAAATTTATAAGTTAATAAACAGTGAAATTTTGACCAAACAAATGAATTGAGTTTTAAATTGGATATTTAATTATAAAATTTTGTTGTGATAAATCATATGGCAAGTTGATTTAAATATGAAATTTTAAAGTCTAAAAATATGATTTATAAGTTTAAAATTTGATAAAATCGAACTTTTATTGTTTTTGAAAAGTTATAATAAAATCTGGAATTCTATTTACAGCATTTCCCAAAAATGTTGTGGTCTTATGACAGCATTTTTAAATACTATTGTTTTTGAATTTAACCATGTTTGAAATAACTAAATATCTATTACGGCATTTATAAATGTCATTGTTCCTGAACTAAACTATTTTGGAAACATTAAGCTACTATAGCACTTTATAAATGCTGTCGTCGCTATAATTTGACAGTGTTTTGAAATATTGTAGATTCTAACACTATTGAGTTATATTTTAAAGTGTTAAATGATTTAACTTTTGGAATTGATTATTTGTGAAATTCCAGGAGTTTGAATATATATTTTAATATTTAAATTGAATTTTAAGGAATTTAAATTGAATTTGAATTTAAATAAGGTTTATTTGGTTATGTGTTAAATGGAATGAAATGCAACGAGAAAAATGAATCTTTGAATGATATTTTGAAATGTGTTTTGTAACGATATTTGGAATAATAAATGAATGACTTATTTGATTTTTAAAATGATATTTAAATTTGAATATTTGAATTAAAGAATGGTAATGAATTGATAAATTTTTTGAAAGGATATGATATTTTGATGATTGAAATGGTTTGGGAATGATTTGGTCTTTATTTTGATAAAGAATATGGAATTGGAATGATATTTGATTTTGATAAATGAATATTTGAAGTTTATATTAGTATGAAAGGGTATTTAATGATATTGTATTTTATTAAGTGATTATTTCAAAGCTAAATAATGCGAAAGTGAATTATATATATATATATATATATTTATATATATATATATGCGATGTTCAAAATTTAGTTTTGAATTGTGGTATATTTAAAGCTTTGAATTATATTGAAAGATTGAATAGTTTATTTTGTAGATCAAATCTATATTTGAAATTGATAAGATTTGAAATGGTTGTTTGGGAAACTGAATTGAATTGAAACCGATGGTTTGAATTGAATTAAATTGGAAATTTGAAAATTTGGATTAAAGAAAGGTACCATAATTTCAAGTGTATGATTTTGAAATGTTATGATTTTCAAGGTAATGATTTCTAGAATTTTAGTTTCAAAAGAGTTATAACTTTGAAAGTATTATGATTTTTGAAAGGTGAATATATGTTTGAAATGGAAAGCATAAACTATTTTGAAAGGGATATAGTTTTGAAATGAAATGATTTCATTTTGAAGTATAAACTATTTCGAAATGACCATGGCGTTATAGTAACATTTGGTTATTAAAGAGACCGGGATCGGAAGTTGTCGTACTCTCTGCCAACTTCGAAAACCACTAACAGCCGTGTACGCGGTGGAGATTCCAGAATGAAGTAGGATGGTGGCGACGTTCTTGAGGTATATTACGTGGACCCAACTTCCGTAAGTTGGCACAAGGTGGCTAAAACAGGAGCGATCTCGGGCCAAAAGGGGTGGCTCCTTTGGTCGGACGCACTTCTTCGATACTATACTCTTACTTGTGGTTGATTTGATGGCCTTCCTCCGATTTTGATTGGGAGTGTGTTCTCAGGTGGGCATAGTGGCTGCTACGTTACCACCAGCCCATGTGCGTAATTGGTATATATACCTTGGCATTGCCTCGTGTACTGTTTCACCTACCATAACGAGCCTTACTACGAGTTTCTATTTGTGTCGTACCTATAGAGTATCTTCTCATAGTCTCCCAATCAGGAGATATGTAGGTACTGTATAGAATACAGACACTATTACGTGTTAAGGGCTATATGGGTAACCCCTTAACGCTATTTTAAAGTAAGTTTATTTTACCTTAGACATTATTACAATAGCGCAATATTACTACATAGTAAATAGTTTAACGGATCCTTAAAGGATGGGCGTTCCCAAACATCCTTTAAGTTACTGATGCATTTTGTTACCGTTCACTTGAGTTGATTTATAGTTCACAAGTATTTATGTCCTGACTCGAGTGTTTTGTGTTTTGCTTTACGCTCGAGTCAGAATAAGTGATTCAACATTCAAGACTCACCTTCGGAGTTGGAGCTTTGCTTGAGGATCCAACCATCTATTTTTCTTTCAGTATCTAGTGATTCCAGTGATGTATTCTAATCTGTACCTGATGTATCTTGTTACTCTTCTATTGTATCTTGTTTAACTCTGATGTATCTTATATATATAGTGGCTTCATGAACTACTATCTCTTTTACTTCCGCTACATTATTATTTACTCTGTGTCTGTGTTCTATGATTATTTATTTACTATATATTCTAAGATTTGCCAAATTTTATTTACAACGCGGTATTTTGAGCAATTCAAGTCCGACATGTGCGGATGCGAATGGTTGAAAATATCGGGTCGTTACAACTGCTTTTATGAATACCCCAAAATTATTTATAAACTTCTTTATATATTATTCAAAAAAATTGTCAAATCATTCTTCAAATATATTGTTCAAAATAAAATAACCTTGAAGACCATTTTAAAAGAAAATGAAATATTAACTTTCCAAAACCAAACGGAGGTTAATGACTACAATGGATCATCAAATTTGGGTTTACTTATTCAAGTTATATCATGAATATTGCCTAACATCAGATATGTAAGGGATGCACACGTAACATACAATCAATCATAGGAAGTTGTCCAAGTTACAAATATAGATACATCCATTATCAGGTTTAATTTTATTACATATAGAGGTATATTCCATATGCTTAAGTTATCATGACTCACTTATTGAAATTAACTTCCTTGTGTCTATCAGGTATTCGACATCTGTACTAAACACAAGTCACTTACATCCCATAAAACGTGTCAATGTTTTATAATCACTACTTTAATTCATTTGGTTACTTAATGATCCAGATGAGAGATCCTTTGATTTAAAATCAATCAATCTTAAAAACAAAATCGATTTAAAACATAATCGATTAAGTTTAAAAATAGCTTTGAAAATATTAAAGCATATTCAATTAGCTTAAACCCTATATCTTAATTAAATCAAGATTAATTCATAATTAAACTTTAATTGACTTAATGAACTTGGTTAAGTCTTAATTAACTTCCTAATGTATCTTAGTTAAGGTTTAAACAATTCATTATCAGTTAAATCCTAATCAATTAAAAAATAATTTAATAACCACTTAATTAAATAATAATTAATTAACCTAAACTTAGTTAAGTAATAATTAACCATTTAATTACTTCTTATCTTTATTAATCACTAATTAAACCTTATTAATCAATAATTAGTCATTAACCTTCTTTAAGTGTCGCTTAACATCTAATCACTTACTTAATTACTAATTAATTGCTAATTGCATTTAACTATTTCATTAAATAAACAAATAAATTATTAAATAATATAAACTTAATCTCTTTTCATGCTACGAATTAAGTTTGGAAAACTTTTGCAAAACAATTCCAAAATGAATCACTTAAAGTGGAAATCGTGAATTTTTTTTTAAATGCATCCATAGCGGCTTTTGTTATGAGCGCAGTTCACTTTATCTTACTTTAAGTGAATTACTTCACTTAAATTCTTGATCCTACATTTTTGAAGTAATATTTATAAAGTTATTGAAACCTTAAACCAAGATAAAATTTAAAACCATTTCCAAACTTTGAAACCAGAAATCATAGTTTTGATTTCAAATCGGATCTCATGTTCGTCACAACACACAAAGTTGTTAACTTTGTTTCAACTCAACCTACTTGATTCTTAAATCATAACCGTACATTCATACTACCACGCTCTTAACATCACAATATAACACACATATAAACATAAGGCTATATGCTTACTAACTCGACAACATCACATTCAAATCTTAAACTCAATATCAAACATAACATCCATCAAATCACCACTGACCAACATAATAACCTTTCAATTTTATCATTATATTATCACTGCAATAACACATCGGAATAAAGTCAAAAACTTTCCCAAAAAAGTAGTTTTGCTTACCGAAAATCATTGAAACCTGAAATGCCTTAGATGCATCAAAAATCATCTCAATAATATGTCATCTTCCACGTGCTTTTGGACATATTACTTTTGGATTTTGTAAAGGTAACCAAAAAAAAGTTTTATAAAATTCTTTTCTCTATAATTTTGTGAAAAAATCACTCAAATCGGGTTTCATTTGAGGTAGATATGGTCAACAGAAGGAGAGCTATTTTCGGACCTGAATTTCTGAGTTTAAAAGCACACTGCAAAGAAATAAGATTTTGACATACCTAAGCTTGAAATTAGAAAATGTGATAAAAAATAAAGTTGTAGCTACTAAAATTTTATACGATTTGAAAACAAGTAAAAATCTTGATTTGGTGTAAAATAGAGAAAGTTATGGTCGAATAGAGTGGGGGAAAATAGAGAAGAAAGAGTTTAAAACAAGTTTGCATCTTTAAAACATTTAAATTTTTGCTCTTAAAAAACTTAACTAACATAAGAAGCAATGAACATGAAGAAAACTTTAAGGTAATGGAAATTGAGAAGTAAATGAAAATGGTGAAGGGAATTTGTATTTATATGTGAAAGAAAGTAGAAAATTTACCATTTTAGTCTTAGTTTTAAAATATCATAACATGTCATTATTTTGACAAGTCACATGACCACCTTTCTTCCCCTTATATGTCACATCTCCCCCTCTCTAGTTACATCCTCTAGGTGATAATGGATAATGATGATAATGCTAAGATATGATAAGAGATAATGATATATACTTATATATATATATATATATATATATATATATATATATATATATTATTATTTTTAAAACCATGACAAGTCACGTCACTTGCTAAACATAACTAATATAAAATAATATACTATTAGTGTATTATTATTTGGTTAATTAACTCTTATATATGTGTATGTATATCTAGAAAGACGAACAACTTTCCGGTGTCCAAAAGTCGAAATTCCGAAAAATGTTCTATGATCACATTTTCTATTTTTTACGAACTATATATTTTGGTAAAAAAATTAAAAACAATTTTAACATCATTATTAAATAATTAAAATAGGTTAATTTGTAAATTAAGATCCATTTATTTAATATTTAAACTTAACTTGAATTTCTGAAGAAATATATAAAACCGATGATATCAACTATCGACGTCATAAATACGTTTTATTTTCCAAAAATAAAATAGATTATTTTATTTCATAATCTTGTTTGAACACATATATTAGTGTGTGAATCTAGTGCCATGCATGATCCTTATTGTTCAAAAGCGGTTTTATTGATAAAACGATTTCCGGCTATTTTATCGATATTTTACCTCAGACAATGTTTACAAATTATCAATATTTTACCTCGGTAATTTGTCCACAAATATTTTTTTCAAACAAAATAACTACTATTATTTACCACTTAAAACATGGTTATTTCATACTTCTAAATCCATATCTAAATATTTTAAAAATAAATACAATTTATCCAGTGATAAATTCGCGGGTGGTTACACTTATCACCTAATAAGGGTGCTTTTGAGTTGCCTGCTTCGTCCAAAGAGGAAGAGAAGGTGACGACTTAAGAAAGAACTTCAATATTTATCTTTTCTACCACTAAAGTTGTTATAGCAAAAACTATGGAAGGTTTGAAAAGAAAAGGTTCAAAGGTTACTTTCGCTTCGTTTGAGGTTCCTTCTAAAAAGCCCAAAGTAAATGGACTTATCGCACCGTCACTTTTGGTTCCTTCCTCTAATGACATTGCCATTGTGTCCAATCTCCCAGTACAAGATTTTACTACCCATGTTTCTAGTCCTTCTCTTAAGGATTCTACAACCTCTCTACACCGAACTCTAGAGCTTAACACTCTACTTGAAGACGCTTCTCCCCTTTCTCTTTGAATCGGGATTTCCTTATCCTATTAACTTTATGAACTTATTTATGAAGGTCCTTCATTCTTCTACATTATCTTCCTTGAGCTCTTATAACATTATTCCTTCCTTTTCAATAGAGGCTTTGGAAAATCATTTACAATATATTATTCAGGTAAAGTTTTCTTGTTTTGTTGTGGTATAGTGATTGAGCTTAATTACTTTCTCATTTTCTAACTTTGCGTTACTCTCCCTTGTAGATTAGCCGTCATTTGTTTGAATTTCAACCATCGTGTGCATCTTCTTCTAAAGATGCATCCCGGTTGCAAGAACTTAAAACCTTATTATCTGAGAAGGTGTCTTTCCTTGAGGCTCAACTTAAGTACTTTCGCACTACTAATGAATTGATATCTTATGAGAATAAGACAGTCACATTCTTGTTGGGTTAGAAAGGGAAAGGTCTCAGAAGTTGGAAAAGGAGGTGAAGATAATAGAAGAAAAATTCGAGAAACATCTAGAGTTAGAGGAGAGAGCAAAGTCTTTAAAGGATGAACTTTCTTGAGCGCGATCATGAACTCTACTCTTAGAACATCCTCGGTAGAAGTTCCTAAACTAGAGAAGAATTTAGACAAAAAGAACCTTACTTTTAGCAAGCTTAAATCATCCATTCAAGCCATGAAATCCAAGGTCTCTTCTTTCCTAAATGATCTTCTTCCTTAATAAAAAGGGAAATGTGCTGAAGCTGTCTTGTTCACCATCTATAAGGATAATGAAGGTCGTTGTCATTCCATGGCCTTCACTTTATTTGACAAGTTCGGGGTAGACCATAGGAGGAGGTTTGATATCTTATTAGGATGCACTCTCGGTGACTATTCTAAGATTATGAGGGAAAATACTATTGATCCCGTCGAGTACTTGACTTTTGCTTACATAATAATGGATGGTGATAACGAGGAAATGGTGATTAAAGAAGCTGATAAAGCTAATGAGGAGGGAAATGATGACGATGAAGATGATGATGGAGATGATGATCCCATTGGGAAGGAATTTCCAAAAGGAGATATAAATGGTGATCCTAGTCATAGTGGGGGTGGAGTCTATGATGGTTTTATTCATACAATGGATCTTCCTTTTATAGCTATTAAGGACACGTGTAAAATCACTCCTTCTGGAGCTTGCCCTTTTGAATCAAGAACCATCGAGTCTGGTGAAATCGGCTAAACTCCCATTGAAGCTCAGCCTTCTTTTGAGGCTTAGACTCATTACGATGCTTCCTTTATCTATTCCTTTAGACCCAATGCCAGTGTTACTCCTCTATTGGTAATTTTCTTATTTTATTCGTTATTCCTTTTCTACGTGCAAATGTAAGATTATTAACACGATTTAGCTATCAACATAGGAAAATGACAAGGAATTATGAAGATATTATTTTAGATGAAAAGAAAAAAGAATTTTAGGGCTTAAGGACGAAGGAGAATGGCTATGCAAAGATTTGAATGAGTTATATGAAAAATATATAAGGATTTTAAAACATCTCAAATATCTTGAAGATTTTAAGAGCAATAGAATTGCACATCTTCTTCGAAAATTACGCATAGAGGATAATTTTTGCAAGGAAAACAAAGAATTGACCTTTTTTTTTGGATGCTAATTAAGGGAAGTGCTAAACTTATGGAGCACTTATATCTTATGTACGCTCGATTTCCCATAACCGACTTTTCCTTCCTACGTGACAATTGCAGAAGACCGATTAGATGCCTTCATAGGAAATATATGGATTGCATGGAAACGATCCTCACCATGGGGAGTGTCGGAACTTGCCCAGGGTCCTCACTACGTCTTTAACTTTTGACTTCCTACCCCTTGACAGGATCAAGTTCAATAAGGACATATTTGTAACTGAATATTATAAGGAGTCTTTTCTTTATGAATCTATATAATGTTGAAATTTTTTCTTATTTTCCAAGTCGAGCCTGTAATGATTTTCTTAATATTTGTCTTTTAATACAATCACCATTAATGTGTAGGCCTCTAGACTTGTTCTTATAAGTCCTTCAACCCTTATGGCGAGGGATAACTTAAGTAAACTAGTGAAGCTAAAAAGGACTTTTAAAGAAAAAAATTCCTTGATTAACAAGCCATGCTTATCAAAATACTGCTTCCTTCATGACCTTCATCAGATGCTTATTCAATTTCCAAATTTTTGATGTTAGTTTCTTAGCAACCATAGAAACCAAATTCTTCATAAAATTCGAATTAATTATGCCAAGCTATTGTGTGGTTGACTTACCCTTTAAGGAACGGGACCGACGCTCCTTTTAGCGCGATGTTTTCTATCTCACCTTCCTCTTTCCAGAAGATGCGGGATATCCTTTCTTATTCTACAACTAAATGTGTCGTAGTTCTTATTATTGTTGTTATTTATGAATGCATTATTTTTCATGAGAAATTGATTATTGTTTAACAGAAAATTTATCGTCTTCTTTTTGTTTAGTTTTTACTGAAATTTTTCTATCTCTTATTTCCTAAATTAGGGCGAAGAATCTTTATCAACCGACACTTCTAATCCTAATCAACGCCTCGAGATTTTCAGGCTAAATTGACGTCAACACTAAAAGAACGACCTTCTCGCTCTACATTTGGTCCTTCAATTGTATACAATGATGAAGCAAATAAGTGGTACGAGAAGTACCTTAAAGGAAGATCTATTCTAAAATCAACTTAGGATATAGTAAAAGATCCTGAGAAGAAAGTTTCGAGATAGGGGCTGAAATGACCAAACTGATTAAGAAGCCACGTTCATGTATCGATTCCAAACTGCAGTTAGAATCCAATACAAAGACTACTTAACTAAGGTAGTGCATCTTTGACTTGGAATTGAATTGGCAAAGTATAAGAACAAATGCCAATCTTATGAGTTAATATTGACTGAATGCGAAGAAGGGTTGCTTACCATTACTCCAGTTGATCCTTCACAAAGGAAATTACCGCATCTTTCTACTTTGTCTCGAGGGAAACTGCTGTGGTCGTGGTATGATTGATTTTCCTTAAGTAGATAAGTTAGGGGAACCCACAAGATCAAGTAGAGCCTTAAAATAAAATGCATTTGAAATGTCAAAGATAAGTGGAATGAGAAATTTATCAAGACATTCTCATCCCAAAGACAAGAAATTGAGATGTTGGAATGCAAAAAGAACTAACTAATGATGAAGATTGAGGTTCTTGAAGAGAGTATTAATGAAGCGAACCATAACATTTCCTAATTAAAGGGTGCGAACAAAACCTATGAAAGGACCATGCTAGTTCAAATTGACTCTGTTGATTCTCTTAACATTATTCATCGTAAGGAGGGAAACTCAAGAAGTACCTTCTAGTCGCTTTACATCTCATTGTCAACCCTCATTCTATGCTTGAAACCCTTATGACTGAGGTAAAGGAACTAGAATACCAATTAGTATTAATGCAATTTTATTTTAACAAGGCTTCCCAACTTGATTCTCTTGTTGATTACTTAATTGAGGTAATAGTCGCTTTTAACTTAAAGATCGATATCCAATTTTTAGAGGAAGAGAGAGATATCAGAATAAGGAAGACTTTTGTTTCTAGCTATCAACAATTACATTGTTTTTTCAAATATGGATGCTTGAAGCTTTGAAAGATATTGAAGGATCTACAATTTTGTATAAAGAAACGGGCTCAACCAGTAAACAACATTCCTGTACATTAGATGTAGAGGAAAAAGGGAAGGAACTCCTCTATCGATATCTTCTAATTCCTCATCCTCCGGGACCATAAATAACAAAGTGAAATATACTTATACAAAAAGAATTCACCATGGTAAAAATACTTATGACATGTCTTCTATGAGTTATGTTGTATATTAATTTTTTTATGAAATTGTATAATATGAGTATGCTAATAAGTAGAATAAACTTCCCTTTTATTTGCACTGACTTCGGTGATTTATTATCTTGAAATATTTCCTTTAATTTATTGTTATGTTCTCTTTGACTTGTGACTACCTTAGACCGACTTTGAGTGGTTGAGTATTGAATTCCTTCGGTGGTGTGTAGAAATTTGCTACATAATCATGCTTTCTTGTTCGCTTTTCTTGGGTATGTGCTTTGGCCAAGCCTAACGGTAGGACCAAAGACATAATTGATTATTACTCTTCGGTTATTTGCTCGCGTCAGGCCCGAAGGTTGAACCAAAGGCTTTTCGACCATCTCCATTAGATGTGTGTTTTGTCCAGGCCCGAAAGTGAGACAAAAGGTTCAATCGACCATCACTTTTTGAACTGTTGCTCCGGCCAGACTCAAAGGTGGGATCAAAGGATTTTTCACCATCTTCGTCGGAAGGGTGCTTTGGCCAGGCCCGACGGCGGGACCAAAGGCATAATTGACCATCACTCTTTTAATGGTTGCTTTGGTCAAGCCCAAAGACGGGACCAAAGACTTTTCATCCATCTCACTTGGATGGATGCTTTAACCAAGTTCGACAGTGGGATCAAATACTTAATTGACCATCACTCTTTGGATAGTTGCTCATGTTGGGCCTAAAGATGGGATCTAAGGCTTTTCGACCATTTCCCTTGGATGAGTGCTTTGGTAAGGTCCGACGATGAGACCATTGGCTTAATTAACCATCACTCTTTGGATGGTTGCTTCGGCCAGGCTCAAAGGCGGGATCGAAGGCTTTTCGACCATCTCCTTTGGATGGATGCTTTGGTCTAGCTTGGTAGTGGGACCAAAGTCTTTTAGAAGATCTATTAATGCCTCTTTTGGTTTTTAAAATATGATTTCTAATTACTACCATTCTTTACACTTGGTTTTACTTGCCGTGGTTCTAATTTCTTAAACATTGGGATTCTATGGACTTGTGTAATTCTCCTTTCCTTACATAGCACTCGATGATTCCCGATAGAGCTCGACAATCATTAGTGTGGTGTCCATTAGCTTTGTGATAGTGGCAATAAAATCCCCCTTTCTGCCTTTCTTCCTTTCTTGAAACTTTGTTGAAAATCCAATAGTTTAACCTTTCCTTGGTTATAAAATATGCTTCCTTTGAGGGAGGAGAAGGGGAGTGAGCATTTTTTACCTTTGGTCCTTTTACTTATAAAATCCTTTATTTGTCTTTACACTTTTCATGGGAGCTTTGCATTCCATAACCTTGGTCCAACTTCTATTTCCTTAATAGAGATTCCAACTTAACGCTTTTTTCATTTCTAAGCAAAATTTTCAAAATCATTTCAGTTTCAAAGAGCGTGCCTCGCCCTAGAAGTTGAATTCTCCACCTAATCTAAGAAAACAAATTCTTTTCAAACTTCATGTTATCCCTTTTCCTTTGGCTTATCCTTTCAGATCTTAGTTTGTTGGCTATGGCAAGGATCGGTCTTTCTCTAACATGGACGGGTTTGAACTCCATTTACTTGGGTTATGTTAGGCATTCCTTTTCTTTTCTTCTAATGTTCGATGAGCCAGTCCTCTTAAACTCAATTCTTGTTCTTTACTAAATTGCGGTTCGTTTATTGGGTAAGGTGAACGATTTAGATGTGGTTCAGGAGATCTTTGTTGATAATTAATTGTCATAATTGAAAGTCCAAATAAGTTTGGTTTATTTTTTAGGAGTGAATGATTGAGAGCAAGCCTTAAGTTCGACTCCCAATGAAAGTACTAAAAATGTTAGGGTAAAAGTTAGACTAGACTAGAAATTCAAGAGGAAATAAAGGTGAACATAGGTCATTATCATGGTGAAATCCATAAAAGCGTTCCATTGCATATTCAATGGGAATAACTATGCAAATTATGCCAATGCTTGTCCTTTATTACAAAATTCACAATTACAATTTACCCCAACGGTCACTAAACCCTAATTTCAAGCTCACTTTCTAAAGTTGGAGGAAAAAATGAAAATGAAGGAGAAGGAGGACTTAAGAAATTTAATCTCTTTTTTTTTGGGTTTACCCTATGTTTATAGAGAATTGGAGTTGCTGGATTCTTGACACATGGTGTTTCATTAGAAGTCGGTGGCCAAGGTTAGTCCACATGGCATACAATCAAAATGACACGTGGCACACTTATTTAATGATAGTTTCTAATTTAAGATTTTATGCGATGATTCTCTTGAGACCTTCCACGATGGCTCTAATTTGTTGCTTCAAAATAACAAGCGACGGTTCTAACTCATTGCAATGACATGGATTCTTGATGTATTTTATTTGTGAACTAAGCATGATAACATCTTTGAAATCTTCCACGATTGCTTAAATTACATATTTAGAACTGCTCTCGATGGCATGTTGGAACTCGCATAATTGCACACAATTATTTCATTGAACTCCTTGCGACAGCTTTACATTATCAATGTAGAAGGAAAACACTCTTCATGACTTGGTTTACCTCTTGGAGAATAGTACATGAAGGCTTCATATGACTTTCCATGATGGCTCTTTTAATTTGTCAAGCGATTGCTTTATAAATATATCACGGCAGCTCTATTTTCTCATTCTTAAAGCTATTACATAGAAGATTCTTGCAAATTGTTCTATAAACTCTTCACAATAGCCATAGAAAACTCTTCGCGATGGTATTATGGAACTCTTCTCAATAGCTTTACTTTAACACTTGAGATCAGTACACGATGGTCTTTCAGGACTCATGGTGATGACTTTGCTTTAATGATTGAGAATAGGACTTGATGGCCTTTTGGGACTCTTAACGATGAATTTGCTTTAACATTCATGAATATCACACGACGGCTTTTTGGGACTTTCCACTATGGCTCTTATGCTTGAAAGGCTTCTCTCCCTGTTATCCTATAATACCAACATATTCGGGGAATAAAAAATTTAGTAAATCTTATAAGGTAGAAGAAGAAGATCGACCCCCTTTCTTTTTGAAGATAGCTAGCTATTTATAGATAAATTCTAGCACCAAAATTGCCATATCGGGTTAGAACGAATATATTTCCTCATATTCGAAGTTCCAGCATGAAAACAGGTTAATGCCCATGATTCCCAAGGTAATCAAATCAATTGATACTGATCAAAATGAGTCGATATCGACCCATTCTTAGGTGCTCATTCTTCAATTTTTCCTTCATGGCTCAAGTCCTAAGCCCCTTGTGCACACTTTCGGAAGTTTCCAAATTGATTGGCATCGACCCTAACAGGTTAGTACCGATCGATCTTGCTTCTTGTTTTCTGTGTCTTCTTAATTCTAAGGAACAACACATTTGTGACCCCCACTATGTCACTTAATATTGATTGGTACCGACCCCTCTTGGATCGATTGATACCGATCCGTTTTGTAATCTGGATTTTCGTCAAATCTCTTCACATCTTCCATCTTGATGTTTTCTAAGTCTTCCGATCCATTCTTTCATCGTTTTGTAGTCCAATTTCTTATTCAAGCCTGTTAGAGACTATGGAAAATTTATCGAAAACATACACATTCACACACATCATAATAAGACTTGTGATGCTAAGAGCATCTCCCACTGTTTGGAGTTCATGGGTGACATTCAATGGTGCAAATGGTCGAGCTCTGCGCTAGAAAAAGGCACCTTGAATATTCTATTCGGGGACAAAGTTAGAATTTTCAGTTGGTCCCAACACCTATTTAATAGGCATCTGAACTCATGCATCGATTATCTAGGCGACTATAGTTCGAGCACCTATTCAACAAACATGCGAAGTTAGGCACATATAAAATAGACGCTTGAAATTCACGGGCTTATTAAATAGGTGCCCAAGCTTCAACAGTCTGAAAACGGTTGATATCGACTCCAACAACTCTTTTCCTTCATGCACACAAATAAACCACATTCAATCTTCAAAATACTTCACAATCTATACCACTTCTTCCTCTAATACCATCAAATCTTATATCAGTCCCCTTTTGGTTCGAAAAGAACGTCAAACGAAGTACTACAAAAGAAAGTCCTCAATACTACAGCCTCCATATCATCGTCGTCCTTATGCTATATAACGCACTACTTTAGATATCTCAAAAGAACAACACCACAACTAATTGCTTCATCATCAAAATGCTACTGTAAATCATAAAAATGTAATGTGCACGTGCTAGGCCACCGCCTCTCGACTAAGATCGATGTGAGTGGATGATCAAAAAACTAGACATGCCTAATCTATAAGAAATAGATAAATGACTAATATATAGCCTATCTACTAGGGCATGAGGAAGTATGTCGTAAAACTGTCCAATGCACTTAGATCAACTACTCCGACAACTAATATCGCTCTGTATAAATAGAAATGCACGATTAATATATAATAAACTCATTATTGATATACTAACAGTGATTTAATATTTATCATTGTATACCGAAATTTACGCAAGTAAAGAGTAGAAAAATATATATAAAGTACATTTCTGCAGAATCTAATGCGGTTTGTATACAAAGAGCGTATCTAGCTGGAAGCTCTGTATACTGTGTAAATCGTAAATAACCATATCAAATAAAAGATCAATATAGATCCGAACGGTTCAACTAGCAATTTTGATAGACCTATGAAGCTCGGGCTTTTGTAGGCCGGTGTTAGTTCAGCAATCCTCATTATAAAATGGACGTACTGCTGATCTTGGCCCACCCAATAAGTATCTGTCGTCTCTTTGGAACCAAATCAAAAACTAAAACAAATTCCAAAGAAAAAACCCTAAACCTGAATTCTGAACATTCACTTTTCACCCGGGAATCATTTATTTTCTTCTTTACTCTGCCATGGCTTCTTCTCCTTCTTCAAGCAGTGGCCTTACATTCAAGCTACACCCTCTAGTAATTGTCAACATCTCAGATCACCACACTCGTGTCAAAGCGCAAACCTACTTCTCATCCGCCGCCTCCTCGGCAGCTCCATTATCTCCGTCCAGTCATCCACCGCCACGTGTTTTCGGCTGCGTCATAGGCGTGCAGCGCGGCCGTACTGTCGAGATCTTCAATAGTTTTGAATTGCTTTATGATCCTGCTTCGGAATCACTAGATCGAGCATACCTTTTGCAGAAACAGGAGTTATGTGGGTACTACGAATTTCGCTCGTAATATTTCGTATTTGTAATATATCTTTTATTTGGATTTTGGGTTTTCCCTTAAACTTAAGGGGAAACTATAAGTGACATGTAGAGGAGATGCTTAACTGTATCCTTTTGACGTTTACACTGTCGAATCGAGCTCTGTAAATTTTATCTCAAACCATATTTATTTCTTATTCTCAAAATTGGGGTAAATTATGGATATCATGAAAATTTTGACTTAACATATTATTAAAATGTTGCACACTGCAAGAAAATAAAAATAAAAATATTCTTCACATTTTGGGCCTGTTTTTCCTCCCTATATTATTTCGCATTGTCAAATCAAATGAACTCAAGAATTTAATTTATCACCTCAGACTGGGTAGATTAAGTAACCATAATATATTATTAATCTGACTAAGCCCAATTCTATTGTTCCCTTCAATAACATCCTAATAATAAGCAACCAAAAAGGAAGTCAGTGATTCTGAAACAATTAATACATAATTGTTGTAACTTGTTATCTTGCGGGAGCTTCTCAATAAGGGTAAGTACATTGAAATCCTTAACACATCTGAGAATAGGGATGTATGACTTATTAAATTTGCCCTTATAATTTTTTTAATTGTTACAAATGTTATGATTAGTAGATTTTATGTGTTAAGTTTCATTAATTTGATCAGTATTAGTGTGCGTGTCCTCATCTTCGTCTACATTTTTCTTCTTCAAAATAATGTGTTGAGCTACTTGAATTTTGCAAATTCCATTAGCTGCTATGATTCTATCCCTCTATATCTGTAGTTATTTTTTAATCATTTTTATATTTTCTTCTCATGTTCGTTTAGGTCTTCCTTTTTTTTCTTTATATAAACCAGTGTGAAGGCACCTCCATTGGACACATGCAAAAGAATGTTGTGCAAATACTTACTTTTTGATAAAAAAATTGATACTCAAATAAGTTATCTTTGGAACCAAATGTGCTTCGCATGTTAGGTGATTAATCCATGCTTGTTCACTTACATTGGAATTGTGTCATAATTAATAATATAGTCACACATAAATCTAGTTTTTCATGCTTTATCTGCCAAGAGTTGCAAATTTGTTCATATAATCAATTGATATTCTTTTTGTCTTTTATTAAACTCACTTGGTATATCTGTAACTTTTATTATGCTCCTAAAACTTTGTGCTTAGAATAAGCTCTTGCAGAAATTAAAAAACTAAAATCTTCATGAAAAACTGTAATAACTTAATAGATATCATATCATGTTCAAACGTTCATGCTTCATCCATAAATTACAAAAAAATGTTGAATACCTAATATAAAACTTGCAAAATTAATTAGCTCAAATGTACACGAATTCAAAAGTAGAAACCTCTAATTAACTTATAATCGGAAGGTGTTAATATATTTCGTACGAAAAAAGAACAATGAAAATCATGCAGTATAGGTCTACTTAAAGTGACAATAAAACCATATAACAAAATCGAGTGAAAATTTGTGAAGAGCCTTGAACAGCTAAAATTAAAAAAACACAAATTTATTGAGACTACCTTATTGCTGAAGCTTTCAGAAGCCCTTGTGTTTGAGTAAATGGCTTTTGATCAGTTTCAATCAAGCCCTAAAACAAATTATTTTCCAGTTGATTCCAATTATTGGGGTTGTTCTTTGGCCAGCTCCCTCCCATTTTGAATGTATATAACTGGAATGCTACTGGCTCGAGCTTAGGGGCCAAGATCTTTGTTTCCCACATGGTACCATTTCGTGGTACCTTTTTTGTCGGGACCCTTGTCTAATTAGGCATCAAGATTCTTCTCCCTTTCTAGAATTTTGACTTTTACCACATATCCTTTTCATCTTCATAATTTATTTGCCTTATGGGTAGGTACAACTCCATGTCCTAGTTACCATGCACATGTATATTAGAAGCAAGTAAGCATGTCATGTTTTCATCAATACATTTGATGAAACAACATTCTTTTGATATAAATAAACTTTGGTTAACAAAGTTCTAGCTTCTCTAACTTATCATAGTGATCAAATACAGTGATCCATTATCAACTATGTAATCTAGAACGTTCATCAAGAGAGATGAGTTGAACAATAAATGGAAAAAAAGACAAACTATTAGGTCATAATAATATGTTATTGCGATAAAAGGTTAAACTACGTTTTATTTTGAAAACTAAATCATAAAAGAGGTATCATTTTGTCATAACAATCTAAAGATTAAACAATTCAGTAGTTAAAAAAACATGTAGCAAAGTTGGTTCCAAGAAACCGCACTATTCAGTAATAATCAAAGTAATGGAGCAGTAAAGATACTACCGTCGTGACATGTTTCCCAAATTCAAGAGTCTTAGCGTGCTAAATTATAGTTTCACTAGCTGGTACATGATTTTTGAGTGAACAATTAGCAAAAAAATTAAGAAGGGCAATAAACAAGATGTTTATTTGTTAATGTTAAAAGTTTAGCTCTTGCCATACTATACCTAAGATATGATATTACTCTTAATGATATCTAACAATATATAAAAAGAACTCTGCTCGATTGTTCTTCGCACACGTGCATCGAATGTGACTAAGTATACATCTAACACAAATTTAAAGGTGTCGATTAACATACATAAAGCTTACACAAAATTTTAGGCAATTGAATATGGTTTAGGTTTAGATTTGGTTTCTAGCTTTTCATTACGACTCCATTATTTCGATTAGTTTTAATGTGGATTTCATTGACTTTTAGAGTATAATAATATGCAGTCTTACTTAAAAAGGAGTATAATATCAAAACACACACAATGGTGAAAAACATCAAAAGCTTTTTGTTGTATTGTATTTTAGAGTAATTCGTGTGCAAATATCGGATGGTTGATCCCATCTAATTATTGTCACTATTTTGAACATGCTATTTGATCCATTCAAAAAAAACACCAAAATTTTGATCATAGAGACATGCAAACGTCCTTCTACTTTAATTTGAATAAAACAAATTCCAAAAAATAAACATATTTAACTTAGCAAGTAGATATTCATTTGTTAAAAACCATATACAACAACATATAACTATCATGGCACCATATCCTAGCGAGCCATTAATGCATAGAGTTCGGTTTGTAAAACGTTTGATATCTACACATAGTTGATCAAATTTGCAAATAAGTATAATTTAATAAAATTTTGTATTTACTAGAAATAACCAAAAATTTGCAATTTTCATGCCGTAAATTCAGCAGTTTACCAAATGAACTATTATGCAGTGAATGAAGAAATAAAATAAGAAATAACTACTTTTTTGGGTGAACATTCGTCTCAAACTAAAATAGAAGGTTTATACAATGAAGTAGACCATAATCCACATATATGCTTTTGAGGTTCGAATGAAAAGGGAACCAAATTTGAAATCAAAGCATATGATAAAGAATAATAGCAGTAGCCGACCTTGAAACATGAACAATAGTGTTTATAGTTTATTGAATAAACAATGTTTATACCTTGGTATATGTTAGAAGATGTTTGTATAACTCCAAGCATAGTTATCAAGACGCGCATCTAGGTTCCAAAAAGGCTCAGTCTCACAGTGCGTTTTTTGCAGTTTGCGTGCGCCTTTTTGCAGTTTGAGGCACCTTTTTGCAAAATTCAAATTAGTTTACAAAATAGTTAATTTTTTTAATAGTTAAGTAGATTATAAAATATGTTTTAAAACTTAAAATTTAGACAATAAAATATTTAAATAGTTGTATGATTTATAAAATATGGTTAAAATTTAATTTGTATTTAGTAAAATAGTAGATCAAACTTGTATAAAAGGCACGCAAAAATGTACAAGGTTCAAAAAAGCCTAAGGCTCAAGGCTTGCGCCCTTTTGTGCCTTAACTACTATGACTCCTAACACATTTTTTATTTTGAGCTAACGCTAACTGAGGTGACCATATTATGTAGAGCTTTTTCCTATAAAAAGTTTAAGTTGTTTATGGAGAGCAACAATAAACTTCAATTTGATTGCAATGATAAGGAATGCTTAAACCAAGTTATACATGAATAAGAAAACACATTTGATCTTAATGATGTTCTAGGATATAAATTGCTACTTAGAAGAATGATAAACTAACTCTTTAAGTTCAAAGAGAAATTAAAAGCATCAAATGAATTTTTGAATTTGCCAAAATTTTTTGAATTCACGAATGTTTGGTTGATCTTTTGATTTGATGTTTTACATATAAAATTCCCAAATTTATCTCTAGTGCATGGGGTTTGGATCTTGCGTTTGAATAAACCAAATTATTTAAAGCTTTTAAATAACCAATTCATAGAGATATTATACGAAATGGTCAAATAAAGTGTACCAATTTCGGGTACGAAAATTTCCACATGCAAAGCAAGAATTTCACCAGCAAACAAAATATGCTGAAATAATTGTTCAGAAAACAAAACTAATTTGCGAATAAATAACAATCTCGATGGGTAAATTAATTAGTTTAAAGGCCTAAAATTGAAGTTTTTGGATCAGGTTTGGTCCTCGTTGCTCATCTCAACCCATTATTCATTTGTTTCTAAACTTTCAGAATTTCATTTGAAAAAATGAGAAAAATAATAATGGAATATTGATGGAGGCGATGAGTTTTTTGGACATTGGTAGGAGAGAGGGTCAAACGATGATCACGTAATTTGCTGCACTTGAAAGTTTAACGATCATCGTACTTGGAATGTGGGAAGAGAGGAATGACAAAACTGTAATGGGCAAAAAAAATGGCAGAAGCGTCCCCATGTTAGTTTATCCATTGAATTTTGTAATGGACATTTTAGGCAGTTTGAAAAAGGCATCAGTTGACTCTGTTGAATAAGTTTTGCTTTATAGTATAGGATATTGTCTCATCTCTTTATCAGTGAATCACTTCATCTTCTTTTGTATTTGCATGTGTTCTACCAAGTTTAATTTTTCTAATTTATAGGCGTCACTTTTAGCTTCTCATGCTTCCTTTCGTTTGAAACTTCATTTTCCAATAATTTCAATTATCCCCTCAACGCTCTCATTTCTCATATCCTTATCTTATTTGCTCGTTTTATTGAAGGTCAATATTCCACTACATATAATCAATGTTTTAAATAACTTGCCTCGTGGAGCACCTCAAGACTCGTCTCGAGGAGCACGTTAAGGCAATGAAATGTAAAACACCTAAATGCTTGCTCAGAAAGGCTCGTTGCCTCTAAGTTCTATGCCTCAACTTGAGGCATGCGAAGCTTACGCCTCATATGCCTTGAGCTGCCGAGACATGCGCCTTAAAATAAAATATTACCTCTGGCTGTAATAAAAACTAAACCTAATACAAAACCCTAGTAATTTCGCTGCAAACAAAAATGGAACAAAGCAAAGAAAATAGGAACACTATTTTTCTTAATTTGTGAATTTATCACCGAACTGTACACAAAGTAATCGCTTTCAAATTTTATTTCTAAGTTGAAACTGATATATATTTTGATTGAATTTCTTTTGTTATAAAAAAGAACAGGAGGAGAAGAAAAATAAGTATAAAAGAATAAACTACATAATTTGACATTGTTGTTTATTGTTTAATATGCTGTTGCTGTCAAATTTTATCTTGCTAACTTGCTAGTTTTTATGCTAAATTAAATGTTAAATGCATGGCATATTAGTGAATCAGTTAGTTACAACATTTTCAATTAAATGATAACCACATATGTTAACTTGTTAGTTTAGATGCTAGGTTAAATATTGCTAACTTGCGAAGTTGTATTGATAAAGAACACATATTTACTATTTAATTAGAAATACATGTTTATTTTTGGTAAAAAAATGTAAACAATTTGTGTTTACTGTTTAATAAAAAACTTTATTACCATTTGAATCCTTGACATGCCATGCGTTTGACATTTACTCGAACATTATGCTTCGAGGCTTAAGCCTCGCATCACATGCACAAAAACGCCTCATGTTCGCTTTCGTCTTTTAAAACTTTTGCATATAATAAAATTGGTTTAATCACCGTTCAATACATATTCACCTTTTTATATTATTTTCTTACCACATAACATGGCACTCTCTGTCTATATTTTATTGAACCTGTGTTGATTCGGCTTATGTTCTTTTATCTTTCTAACCTTTTGTATTATTGATCCTAACTATTTAAATTTAACCTTTTGCTATTCATTTTATTTTGTAGATTTACCATTTTATTATGTCCGTCTTCTTTACCAAATTTATCATGATATTAGTAGCTTGCACTTGATGAAATTATTCTACGTTGGTTAAGAGATAATTTGAGAAGATCAATTGGTGAACTATGTAAAGTGTTTGTATAGAATGTTTGCAATTTTATAAGAATGTATTTTTCATAATTAAGTTGATGTTGCTAGCAATTTTAAAACTTCACACCATCAACTCTATCTTAAATGGTTTTGTTGAATTATGAATAAAATATTACTAGTTCTAGTTTAAATAACAGCTACACAAAGAGTTAATATGCGTAGAACTGAAAATAAAATATAATACATATGGATAACTAGTTTGAATTGTGTAATGATACTTTAAAACTCTTCACAAATTGGTTTGCCCATAACCATTAGTCGCCCATTAAAAGCTAATGTTTGAGTTCGATTATTTTTTTTCACCAATGACTTTTTTTACATAAAAGGAACCACTGTACATTGTCTCAGTTTTCCAATGTTTTTATTTGTTTGAAAACAAATTATCTAATTCAAAAACTAGAATTAGATCATCTTGGACAATAATTGACAGTTATAATCATGGTTCGAAATCTTGGTTTCGATCTTTGTAATTTTAGGAATTTTGATATAGTTTGTAAATTTCAAGAATTTCAGTTCAAGTTTCAGTTTTGGATTGTATTTCACATATTTAGACATATGTTTGTTTAGTCAATTGAAACAAGATGTGTAATTTATCTTTAATTGAAAATAAGATATAAATGAACAATATGGATTACTTATAAATATTTATCACTAACAAGTATTTATTTGTTACTTCATATTTAACTTTTTCGTTACACTATTTGTATATTTTGTGATTTATCATATTTTTGAAGTTAAAATTTTAGATTATGATTATTTATATATTTGAAATTCAAATTTGTTTTTTTAACCTTTTTCTATAAAATTTGAATTTCAATTTTTTTTTATTGGATCGGAATCTCAGTTTGAATTCGTTTTGGTCCCTACTGAAACTGGAATGGAACCACTGGAATTTTGGTGTTTCGGTCGAAACCTTAAACCTTGCTTTTAATGTAACATGTGCGTGGTGTGTTTATTTACTTGTATATTATTGTATATGTTCAAGGTTTGATAATCACGGTGGGGAAAATGATATATCATCTTTTGGTGCATTTGTTATAAATAAAAATAATGAATTTTTTCTACATCCAGTTAAATACGTTAAATTCGAAACATGTTTCCATCATGTTTGGAACACTTTAAGAATAATATAATCATTTTTTTATTGCCGATAAGTTTTGTATGTTTCCATTGATTTTGCAACATGTTTTTATCTAGTTTAAAAAAAAAATCCTTCTGTCGATTTCCTAAGTAAAAAACATTGAACCACGGCTCTTATTAAAACATGTTGGCATTTTGCAGGGTTTTGGTTTGTAAAGATAAGTGTTCTTTTCCATTTACATTATTTAGTTTGGTTTGGTAGAATGATGTGGGGATTAAACTGTATCATGCAAAATTGCATATGTGTTGATTATTTTTTATTTATTTATAAGTAATTGGTGTTTTTAAGCTTACCTCGTCCTCAATTAACATTTTGCAGATAAAAAGGTCTTCCCAAATTATTATATTTTAGGATGGTATTCAACCGGAAGTGATGCACAGGAATCTGACATGCAAATACACAAAGGGGTAAGTACTCGCATATCTTGTGTCTTCGTCTTTGAGAGTTGCATCATGGTCGAACTTCTTGGTGGAAAATAAAGGTTTTAGTAAGTGTATGGTCGGTTTAATAAATGGAACCATATAAATTTTGATGTCAATAAAAAATTCAGATGATCCCGGTTTTACCCAGTAGTTCATACCTTTACTTGAACAAAAGTGAGAGAGAGCGAAAAGGCACCGATCCTGGTTGTTTTGTAAACTTTACTATTGCGCTGAAGGTCATGCCACCCTTTTGTTTTGTTCTATTTTTTTTTTTTTTTGAATATCATGTCAATTCTAGCTGTGATTTTATTTGCTCCTTTTGACTTTTACCTCTGTTGATAATTTATATTACAGCTTTCACATGCTCAATTAAGCTCATATTGAAGATATCATTTTTGGTTTATTGTTCTAGTCATCATTATATGATCTTCAGTTTAAGGTTGACTGTGACTATTATACATGTTTCTGTCTCCATGAAAATTTAACAGTGTGCCATGATTGATCTTTGTCATCTAACCAACAGCAGTTATTTTCTGAGGAAATTTCTGAAAGATAACATTAAGTGCTTTCATGCACCAGTTGACCAACCATTTCTTAACCAGGATAAAACAAAATTGTTCTGAATTTGTTTAGCAACCATACAATATTTTCAGTTGCAACATATCATGTTACTTATAGAATAAAACCATTTGTTTAGAAGTTATTGCTACTTCAGTCTGTTTTTTTATAATGTACGGCATATGATTTAATTTCATGTAGATATATGTTCTATAAGCAGTGGGTACATGCTCTTGTCCATGCAATCAATTATTCAAGTATGACAAAAAGATTTCACTATTGCTACAATTAACCTTTTTTTTGGGTTACATGAAATCTTTGATTGTAACAGTTGATGGATATTAATGAAAGCCCTTTTTATGTCATTCTGAATCCAACAATCAATCCTGCTCAGAAGGATTTACCAGTCACAATTTATGAAAGTGGTATGTAAGCTTATTCAAAAAAACAAGCAAACAATATTATGTTACCATTTTCATAATATACGCTATGCTCATTCGGTACAATCGATAATACTCCTACTTGGACAACTCAATCACACATTACGTGTATAAAAACACACACACACACACACACACTTGTGTATGTGATCTGTTACACATACATATCAACACATATACCATATTGATCTCCTGTAAAGATTTTTTTTTTATATAAGTTGAGAATAGCAGACTTATGTTTTGCCTCTGTTATCCATAACTCATATTTTGTATAGCGAAATTCATATATGCGAACATTTTTCACAATAAATTACAGTCAACATTGTCCAAATCTGGATCTAGTTAATATGCTTGTAACATTCTGCATATAATGATTCATATATATGAAATTTTCATAATTAATTACATTGAACATTGTCAAAATCCATATCTAATTGCTTGTGCTTAATAGTTAATAGCATGAACTGTAAGGAGGACTCTAGTGGTTGTATTATCAACTTAGATATGTTAAGTAGGAGATGATGGACTGCGCACGCACACACATAGATATACATAGATATACAAACACAATACTATACACACATACATATGCATACAAACACAATACATTATATATATATATATATATATATATATATATATATATATATATATATATATATATGCGCGCGTCTGTGATACAGACGTACATACACCCACCCCCCCCCCCCCCCCAAAAAAAAACCACACACATGTATATGTATATGTGTAAGAGCAGAAGGGTGCAGTAAAAAGATACTGTGAAATACTTGTAGACCACCATATGCAAGTAAAATGGGGAGTGTTATATATAGCTTTTGGCTTTTCTTATCACATAATGCACATGTTTATATTACTTTTATTTGTACTTGGTCACTAAGGTCTGTAAAATTGGATTAGAATCATAAAATTCATATTTTTAAATCAAAACTAGATGTACATTGCGAATTGTGGATCCAAACAATTCATATGTTACTGTATGTATGTGTGTGTTAGAATTTTGCTCGGGTTATACATCTCAAACTAAAACTTAATTTTCTTTCTTGTTTCATATCTGTTTTGTTCTGAAAACAGCAAATTCGATTGTAGATTCGAATAAATATCTTAATATCTTCTATTTCAACATTGGGTGAATGATTTTTCTTAATTGCTATTTTGATTGCCTCTGAATTGAAATTTGAGAATCTAATCGTAATATAGATTTTCAATTTTGAGATTCAAATTATACAATCTAAGGTAGTGTTTGGCTTGAAAATGACTTTTTCTATTTTGCGTTTTGAATACGTATGTCAAATCACATGGAAAAGAAGGAGAGTTCGGAAAATTCTAGTCATTCTAACAAAGAGAAGGGGAAGAGAGAAGATAGATTTTGATATCTTTCAAATGCGGAAAACAAAAGGAAAAAAAAAATCATTTTCAATTATATATGTTAAAACTATTTTCCAAATCGATCGTTTCCACCTCCTTCTTCTTTTCCATGCATTTGAAAATATTTGTTGAAAACGGCACAGAATTTGTTTTCAAACCAAACGTTACTTAAAATTTTCTCTATCTTTGCTTCCGACTTCTGTGTCTAATCTCGGCCTGTTTTGATACTCAAAAGAACTACATGTTATTGATGGAAATCCACAGCTTATATTTGTGAAGTCAAATTACACAATTGAGGTTAGTCATCTTCTCATTATTTTAAGCTTTAAATTTAAACATCGAGTGATTATAGTAATTAATCAGTGATCTTTATCTTGTTAAAGACTGTGGAGGCTGAACGGATTTCGGTGGACCATGTTGCACATCTCAAACCTTCTGATGGTAGCTCAGCTGCTACCCAGTGTGAGTTTTTTTCTGAACCATTTTGTTCTTTTTATCAAATTCATACACATTTATAACATTTTTAAATGTGCAATTTTATGCAGTGGCTGCACATCTCACTGGAATACATAGTGCAATTAAAATGCTCAACAGCAGAATTAGGGTTGTACAACAATATCTTCTTAGCATGAAAAAAGGTATCTTACACCTTTAAATATCTCTACTTTCTCTCTCCATGGAAGTGATGGCATACTGCATTGATATTGATTTCCGTCACTTTTACCACCCACTCATGTGTTATTAATACGAGCTCTATAGCATGTGCTTATAAAACATCATTCGAAAAGGTAAAACTATCTCAAATCATTATATAATAATTCATGTATAATTTTAATAAACATAAATTGGAAAACTTAAAAGAAAAATAATATTACATTTTTGTTTGGATGGATTGAGATTTGAACTTCTGCCTTTAGTCATATATAATTTTTGTTTGGTTGAGGTTCAATTTCATGATCACGTTTGTGTATAAGGTTATTTTGGGAAATTCACAGTTGGACTAGCATGTTAGTGGATACTTTCGAATGCAAATAATAATATATTTGCATTCGTGTTCAAAATTATTTCCAGATATTGAATATTCATATATGCGAATAGCGGACAATTATTAAACACTGTCATATCCATTGATAATTAGGTATAAATAAAAAAAATTGAACATTAAATTGTTTCAGTCTTATGATTGTAGAAATAAAAAAATAAAAAAATACAATGATAGAACGTTATTAGGCAGTGAATATGTGCGCACACACACATGTGATATAAATTATTATCGTTATCGGCAAATTTTCCAGTTTTGGAATTGACCCAAATTAGAGGAACTGAATTACAAAATGGAGTGAGTATAGAAGCTTGGAAGATATCAAGATTGAAGAACTCAAAGATTTGACTAAGTATTGAAAACGCAAAACCGCTCGTCGAAAACCGCTCATCGAAAAAGGTTCATCGAACACCCTCATTGAAGATCCAAAGCTTGAAGTTTAGACAAATATGAAGTAAGAGTGAAGAGATAGGCAAGTAAGCCCGATCGGCGACGATCAAAATCGATTGATACCGATCAGCACGATAATTGATTTTTTTTATTTTGATCTGTTCTTCGTGCTGAAATCTCGAATCTGAACGCTTACTTGTTCAAATTCGTTTTGCCGACTATGGTGGTGGAATTGACTTATAAATAGAAAACCTTAGTCAAAGAGAAGAGGATTTGTGTGATATAGAAAGAATTTATCAATAAAAAGATAACTAAGTGGAGGAAAGTCGAAGATTTTGCCGAACCACCATAAAATATTATCACGCCCTTTTTCTTTATTTATTCCGTTTTCATTGATTTGGGAGTTAGCCCAGAAAAAGGTTTCCCCCTGTTTGTTCTTGACTGATTTGACTGCCAATGTTGTTTTGCCAATTTGATAATGAATCCATTAGCACTTGTACCGAAGCAACCGAGAGATTCGTAAGCGATTCAGGGTTGATATTGTTCGGTCAAGAAATGCATTGACACTTTCGAACGTGAAACAGAGGGAGGAATCTTTGCATAGTTACTTAATCAGATTTAACATAACAACCGTTGTAGTTCAGAAACCGAATTCGTCAATAGTTCTTATGGCGATGGTTTGCTAGAGTCACTACTAAGTACTAAGACCGAGTTTAAAAATGCATTGAAAATGAATTTGTTAGCGGATCTAGCAGATTTCTATTATTAAGTTAAAGATATTTGCGTCAAGAGGGCGTGGAAGTTGAGAATATTGAAGTTTATGCTATAGAGGATGGAGGACTATCCAAGGCAGGACCTGAAAATGATAAAGAAAAAAAAGGTTGATGATAGTTTCAGAGCGTCTTAAGAGGGAACTAAAGTTTGTCTCCTACGCTAACTTAACTGAAATGCCAGAGATGATTTATCTGGATGGTAGGGTGCATATTCAATACAAGAAACCCTATAAGAAAAGCCCACAAAATGAGAAAAGAAGTCTAGGAAGTTCTGTTTATTCCATGAGTTGAGATTTGATAGAGGAACATGTTCAGAGTAACCGATTGCAACAGCTTGTGAGTAACCCGACAACGGTAGCACAAAACACAGTGGTGCAGCAAAAGCGACCACCACCTGTGACAGACATCGTTAGAGGATATGCTCATGGCATGGTTATTCCATGGTTAGGATGAATTGAAATTAGGTTATTTTTCCATTTGGTTTTGCTTTTGCTTTAAATAAACTATAAATGTTTACTATCGAGCTACTTACACATGCGCGCGACCTCGATCGTTTCCACGTTCATGCTCTGAATTAAAACCCAAAAGTAATCCTTTATTGAACTATATGCTTAGATTTTTATTTGTGCACTTTGATTTTGATTCTATAAACAACTGCTTACTGATGTTTAGCTATGAAATCGTTTGAACATGATATTTGATTTTACTGTTGCGGGAGGATACCGATGAAACTTGGTTATCTTTTATATTTGGTACATAGATTGATAGATTATGGTTCAACCGACCGGGGGGACAAAGTGCTGGACCATGAAATACAAGTGACCTCGCCAGGGAGTGAGTGGATGGACTTGTATAGGATAACAATTCCCCTCACCAGAGAGAGTGAATGTATTCGCCTTAAACTTTGAGCCTTCTCGTCCGAGAGCGAGCGGATAGACCTAATATAGATTTGCCATTACTTAATCCGAATAGACTAAAACTTGATTTCAAGGTATGAACACCTAATTTGAAATGATTTGATTATGATTACTGAGCGATTGACAAATATTATTCCTTTGATCAGTTGGACTTATAGTGGAATGCTAGGAAATACTAGATAATTTATAAGTAATGCTTCAATCGAAGGTAATAGGCCATTATGATTTATTGCATGATAACAAGATATATGATTTATGTATGATATATTAATCTTAAGAGAATGCTGAATGATAACGATTCATGATTAGTTTTTAGGCAAGGATATGAGTCATTGACCTTGATGGGTTTAGCATGACATTTGATTTACATGTATATTCGAGAGAATTGGATGGTTAATCATAATTGGTTTAGTAAATAACATGTAGACACAACCGAAAATTTGTTAGCATCGATACGTGTTCTTGATTAAAACACATTTTGTATCGACAAAAGCATGCTTGGAAGGCAAATATTATCGGTATATTTTCTGCAGTCTTGAAATTGACTTAAATAAAAGGAATTGAATTACAAAATGATGGAGTGAGTCCAGAAGTTTGGAAGATGTCAATATTGAAAAACCCAAATATTTGACTTAGCATTGATAATGTAAAACCATTCATCGAAAACCGTTTGTCGAAAACCTTTCGTCAAACACCATCATCGAAGATGTAAAGCTTGAATATTTAGGCAAATATGAAGAAAGATTGATGAAACGGACTAGTAAAACCCCGATCGGCGCTGATCAAAATCGATCGGTACGACTACTGAATTTTTTTGATTTTGATCTATTTTTCATGCTGAAATCTCTGATCTTGATGCTTGTTCAAATTTTTCTGCCTATTATGGTGGAGCCTTTATTAAACAGAATAAGACTTCTTTTCTTGATTTTTTTGGCAAACTCGAGATCTAACTCATTGTAATTCGAGATTACATTGTATCGAGTGATGGATAAAGAATTGATCAATAAAAAGACAATTAAGTGAAGATTTTGCCGAACTACTATAAAATATTGTTACTCCTTTTCTCTTTTATTTCTTACTTTTTTTTTCATTTATTTTGTTTTCATTGATTTGAGGCGCAAGTCTATAAAAAACTAACAATTATATTGATAAAACAACAATTATCTATCATTTATTATATTAAAATACACATTATATGTAAGTTGTTATCTTGACAAAAAATAGATGGGTAATTTTTGGATGCGGATACCTTCATATTCGCATCTTTATTTTTTTTCTTTCTAAAGCTAAATATTTTTCTATTTTTGAATGCGAATGCAGACAAATTTCAGATCTTTCAAGTATCCATCACCAGACTTGGACCAATTTTTTGATAAAGCAACAAATATCTATCATTTATTATACCAAAATACATATTATACGTAGGTTTTGTTACCTTGACAAAAACCAGATGGGCAATTTTCGGATGCGGATACCTTCATATTCGCATCTTTATCTTTTTTTTGTCTAAAGCTAAATATTTTTCGATTTTTGGATGCAAATGCGGACAAATTTCAGATTTTTCAAGTATTCATTGACAGACTTGAACCAAATTTTTTTGCCAAGCTATTCCAACTCTTAATAAAGAAGATCCAAGGATGCATGGTCTACGCGTGTAGAACGAATTTGAATAAGCAAGCAAGTCTACATAATTAGCACACATGGTACACGTTTCGTACATGCAATGTAAAATGATTTATACAAATGGCTCGTACTTTGCCCATAAAAGAATAAATAAATAGTACTAATGGAATGTGTACATCGTACAAACGACCATTGTGAAAGGCATAATAATTTGTATGAACGGCGCACACTTCGCGATTCTAATACCGAAAGTTACAATTTGAAATTTAAAGCTTGAGTGTCAAAGCATCATTTCATTACATATGAAACCCATATAGAAGATTAATTTAAAGTAGTACAGTGGCTTAACACATTTAAAAAAAATATCTTACAACATATTATTTTTAAAAAAAGATTTTGCTTACGATTAGATGAAATTATCTTATGATCAGATGAGAAATGTTATTTAAAAGTTGAATGCTATTCAAAATGTTATTTAAAAAATAGTTTTACCTATGATTAGATGAAACTTTTTGTTGTCGAAGTAAGTTGAACTTAAAATCAAATACTGAATGCATTCGACTTAAATATAAAATACATGAAAAAACGGATAATGATTTATTAGTACTAAGAATGGGTATAATATCAGTAAAAATGAAAAGTAGAAAGAAGAGTACTTAAGGATTTCCATTAACAGGGTTCGGACCTATGAACAGTATTCCAAACATTCAAACCAAATATAGGAACTAATTTTTCCGTAGTTGGGATCTGAACTTGCAATTTCATCGATATATTTTCAAGGCATTTTAGAAACTTCGCTGTTGGATCAAAAAAATATCGTGAACCTATTTCAACTATTAGTAAAGATTTTTTAATGTTGGTTATTAGTTGAAATCAGTCCCTTATCGCCTGGAAACATGTGGAGGGGTTGCATTGTTTTATCAGTACTTAATATCTTTTGATCTTGCTTAACACTGTACAACTGAACTTGGACTAGTGTTGAATGTGACATGTGTAATGAGTTTTATTTTTGGTTATGTATATTCAATTTTAGATCTTAACCGTTCTCCTTGTAGAAAAGGAGATTTGATACAACTTTCTTGCATGTACAGGTGAAATGCCACTTGATAATTCACTGCTTAGGCAGGTGTCAAGCCTCTTGAAGAGATTGCCAGCAATGGAATCAGAGAAATTTCAGGATGATTTCCTGATGGTAGGTGTAATATTGTTTTACCAGCTTAAAAAGCATCTTATACTGTCCGTTACTCTAAACTCCATGACATAACTTTAGCTGCTCATAGTCCCCAAGTAGTTTTAATTGCAGCAATAAATCCTGTTTGTTGAGTTGCGGCACTCAAACATTCCCTTTATTTGAGCTGGCTCATATGATTAATGCAAAGAACAATTCATCCTCCTTTTTTTAATTGTAATTTTCGTAGTTTCAATTTTCGTTCTTTTTGTGCTTGTGCATTATGGCATGCTAGGGGAGGTATTTAATTTGATGACTCATAACCAAAAAGAAGAAAGAAAAAGAGGAAGGCTGATTTGCAACTTGAATATAGGGCTGGGTAAATTTTTTTTTTTTTTTAAGTTTTCCATCAATCTCCTTCGACTATTTCCAGAATTTCCGGTTTTCGCTTTTATCTGAAAAAATAATTTCAGAAAGAATTTCGTCCAATAAATAAAGAAAAAAGTCAGGATTTTTCCGCAATTTCCACAGTATTCATTTTCTTTCAAATTAATATTTAAATGGGCCAAACCCTACCACACTACAATCGGTTCATATAATTTTTCTGGGCAATCTCTGCCCCACATATGTCATCATTTGCCGCAGATTCCGAGCATTAAAATTATTTTCATACAACTTCAGAGTCAAAAAAGGTAGAAAGAGGAGAGAAAAGATACGTGCTTGCCATGAAAAAAAAAGTCTCATGATTCTTGTTGGTTTTGTTACCTTGAATCTATGATTTTAGCTCTGCAGCTATTGTCTCTATTGTCTGTATTCTTTGTTTTTGACTCAAATTTAAGCATACAAATCATGTTTTTTTTCCGTTTCTTTTTCCGTTATGCACTCAAGTTTACTAGCTCAAGTTGTTTTACGTGTCCCAATTAATTCTCTTAAGAACACATCTTTCTGCATACTGCATTTTGTGAAGTGGATTTCTGTACCAAAAGCTGCGGTTTAAATTCAGTTTCCTTGGGCAAGTGAAATGCTTGTTAATATATTTATGCTGTACAACACAATATCTTGTATCACCTGATACAACAAGTGTACTGTACAAGCCTTTTTATTGGATTGGGCTTATCCATATACTAAGGCCCAAATTAACAATAAAGGGCCCATTACATTTTGAAACATCAATCATGCCAATAACAGACCAATATAAAGTAGCATAACAAACTAACCTGAACTGTGGATTGTGTACTACAAACCGATTTCGATGCAAATTCTACGTTAAAAAGTAACTTCTTGTCGAAAAAATGGAATTCCATGTTTTCTTCCGTTTTTTTGGGTTTCCGCCCGATGGAATTCCAACAGTTAGTGGTATGGAATATGAAACATGCAACATCATTCCTACTTGCACATAAAAAATGGAAAATGCTCTGGTTGGTACTGGAGTCTTCCATTTCCGTCCCTACTTGCACATAACCAGATTAAGTGATACAACACTAAATCATGTTAATTCAAAAATAGGTCAGTTGATGGGGTAGTAAAATAAAAAAAAAAAAAAATAAGAACATGTTCATCACTTCAGTAAATGGGTTACTCTGGATTCCGGACTGTTACTCCTGACATTTTGCCTACATTATTTCTTTGCAGGAATTCAACGATACTCTCCTCATGACCTATCTTGCAATGTTCACCAATTGTTCAAGGTATTTCATGGTTTTGTTCCTTTTCTTACAAAATTATCCTAAAGGTGTAATGTCTTCGAATATGTTTGTCCAAAATAAAAACTGATTTTTATCAGTTTGACAAAAATAAAAAAAATATGTGACTGCTATTCAGAGTTGGACATCAAAAAAATTGTTATCTTATGATTTTTTAGCAGCGGCGTAGTTGACCCAATTTATTATGGAACTCATTCTGATCGGCAACATTTGAAATTTTTACGGCGGTGGCACAAAGCATATATTTTGGCCAACGTTGCTGACGTTTTTGACGGAAGGAACATATAAACATTAACAAAATTATCGTAACAGTATTATGAAATCTTGAAATTTCATTAAAATAAGAGTTCAATTTCATACAAAAATAGGATTTCTCCATTTGTGATATTTTTTTTGGTTTAGGTGAAACTTTGAACACTCCTATGTTTGAATAAGAACTTTGTGTTACACCCGGCATGTCGCACCTCAACGTCTTTTGTAGTTATACAATACAAAATGAAACCAAACTTTGTAGATGAGTTTTATTATATTCATGATCATCTTTACCAGAAATTAAATTTGTTTGTTTGGAGCATCTTAACATTTTTTAAAAAAAAAATTATTTCAAACTGACGGTTAAATTGGACTATTGAAATTAATTTCACGTTTTGAACATATGAAAAATCTCGAAATAAACCCAATTTTGGTGGACATGATGTTGAATGGTACAAAAGCATACCTACAAAATTTGGTTTCATTTCAGATTGTAGGACTTCACGAAACAATGAAGCGTAGCATAGACGTGTAACATAAGATATGTATGTATATATGTGTTTATGTATACGTATGTATACGAGGAGCGTTCAATGGCACCTCTATTTTGCAGCACTTCTCTAGCCCTTGATTTCCATCATACATTCCGATTTAAATAATAGTACGATGTGGAACAGAAAGAAACAACTATTATTCAAATCGGAATGTGGTGGAAATACGGGGTGCTGCAAAATAGGAGTGTCATTAAACGCTTCTCTACATACACACAAGTGATGCCATGTTCAAAATCAAATGGAACTAGTCATTTCGAACTAACTAGTAGACTCTGCGAGCATGTTCATGAAAAATGAAATCTTTTTGAAACGTTTAACATGTTCAAACTATTTAGTCAATATCAGCCGTTAAAATGTTTCCTAATCATCTTTTGCTTGTGATGAGATATCCATAGTCCTTCACAGCCCTAATGTAACCATTAGCAAACAACTAGATGTATTTAATGATATTTTCTCTCATCTTTATTTTTTTCCTTCTTTTGCATCGTCGCTAAATCATTGCACTCAGTTGTTCATCTAATGGTGGGTATAAAAAGCTACTGATCTCTCCTCACTCGCTGTCTTTTGTGTGTGTCTCTATGATGATTATTATTTTCAATCAAGATAATTTACTGTTTATAAATCATCTGCAGCACCATGAATGATTTGGTTGACAAATTCAACACAATGTATGAAAAGCATGGCAGAAGGGGATGTCGGGCCGCTCCTTTTGTCTAGTCAGCATGCTGGATTATTTTTACAGCTTTCAATAAGGATATATATATATTTCTTTTAGTCAATTAGTACAAACTGTGATCGAGTCGTTTTGTGTTATTCAAATGATGCGAAAGTTCTAGCTCTTTTCATCTATAGAGATGAGTATTTTATTTTTTATTTTTTTAGAAATGTAATTTGGGGGGGTACATTGTTGCTTGCGTGGCTGTAAAGTTGCTAGGTATTTATGGATGTTAATTGATCTTTTTATCATTAAAACTGGTCTTGCTTATAATCCATTGTTTGGAAGTTTAATTTTCTGTTGCTATTGCTTTTTCTTTGAACATGTCAGATTAAAATTACAGTAGGGCATATTTTACAATTTGATGCACAAACGATTGGCATCGTAAACTAGTTTGTGACGACCCGGAATTTTTAGATGTTTGAAATCGGAATGGTTAATTGATTTTAGATATTTAAAAGTTAATTTTTAACTTGAATTCAAATATAACTATTTATTTGATAATTAAATTATGGAATTAAATAATTTAAAGTGGGGTAAAATGTTGAATCTGGAGTTTCAAGCCTGTCAAAAATAATTTGAAGGCTTGTAAAACTTATATTGATAATGCTGAAGATAGTAAAAGTGTTAAAATTTAATTTAAAGGTGATTTGTTCAGTTTTGAAAATATACCGTTTAAATCGATATTTAAAAATAGCCTTTCGAGACACAGTCTCGGAATTCGATGAAACTAGTTTCATTGGATCCGTAATATTGTATTATTATTGGATTTCAATTTTCGTAATGTTTGAAGTTGGGTGAGCGTACGATATATAAACGCGTTGAAATTTATATCGAAAATTTAATATAATAATTGAGTCCAAAAAGCTATCTTCTCCATACGATTGAATTAGGACTCGAAACCTTTTCCATTACGTTCGGAATAGGGGTATAACATTATAGACGCCTGGCGGCATGCCTCGATAGGGCATCAGAATTTTAAGCTGCATTAAATAAGATATTTATAATTAAAAAAATATTTTAACCTGTCAACAATCAGGGCTTGCCTTTTCCAACATGCCTTCCTCAACTCTATATCATGTCTATAATTTATCCCTTTCGTCCAAAGTCAGAAAAAAATCTCAAAAGAAAATGGAAAAAAAAGGGTGAGGTCGATATTTTAAAACAATATATATGTATATAAAAAAGGAATTCGGCTAACGAAATCAAGTGAAATCGTGATTCTTATCCTCTCCTCTCCCTCTCTTTATGATTCACGATATCGAAATCAAGATTCAGAAGAAAAAAAAAGAATCAGGGAACCAAATCGCGACGATTTCAGGCACGTGGGAGAAGTCGCGAGGAGAGGAGGGTATGCTCGCGTTCGCTTCACGTTGATTTGGGGTTTTCTTCTCGCCCGAGGCTCTAGTGGTGGTGGCGGTCGCGTTGAAGAGGGACAGTTCAGGGCATCGTAATTTCTGGAGGGGCACGTTTGGAGTGGAGTTATAGGCAGCGTGGTCGCGACGTTGGAGGTGGTGGCCAGATTGCTCGAGCGACGATGGGGTTGGGGACGCGGCAGTTCGCTCATGCGCGCGTGCGCCTGAGGCGAGCTGGGAACTAGAGGGAAGCGCAATGGAGGGGGTCTCGGCGAGGCCAATGGCGTTGCTACATCGAATGGCGTGGGTGCACGAAAGGGTTCGCAGGGGAGTTCGCGAAGCTGGAGGAGGTCGAGGAGGTTGTGGTGGCGTTCGATGTTAGGGGCTGCGATCTGGTGGCTTCAGCAGTAGGTATAGCTGCGGGCTATTTTTTTTTTCAATTTAATATATATATATATATATATATATATATATATATATATATATATATATATGAAAATATACAAACAAGATTTTGAAAAAAATATATAAAGTTTGGAAACAGGAATTTTTCTGGTTAAAAAGAATAAAAATAAAATAAAGTTAGATACTGTTTATGTAATCAGGGTTAGACCGGAATATAACATAGATAAGATTTGTGAAACATGGATTTTAAAATGTTTAAATCGAAAGGTTACATAAAAATTAGACTTTTGAAATCGTATAGATCATTTTATATGTAGAATGTGATTTTCAAGGTAAATTTTAATTAGTTATAACAATTTAAAATTTGTAAGTCAGCTTTAATTTAAAACAAAAATTTAATTACCTTAGTGATTAATAAAATCATATAAATTATTTATTCAAGGTCAATCGGGAAACCAAGATAGGATTGAAGTTGATTGCAAATTAAAAAGTTAAAGGTGAGTTAATCTCACTCTTCTGGATTTTTATTTAAATTTAAATGGTTAAATTTAAATAATTGGTTGGTTGATTGATTTAATTGGATGTGCTATATTATATATAGTTGTATATATTGGAATGATTGATTTTCCGCATTATATAGCAGATGAGACTCTATGCGCCGCATAATAGTGGATGATATTATATTTAAAACCCATATACCGTGATATTCCACCTCGAAGTTGTAACAACCCGGGGTTTTGTAACAATTAATTATCGTCAATGACGATTAAATTAGTTGTTAATTGCTATTGGGAGTTTTTAATTGGTTGAAATTCTTTTAAGAAATTTGTAAAAGGGATTATGCGGGCTTTAAATTTAAATCTTGGCCCATGTTTGTATTTCTAGGGGCTGTGCTTATCAAGGGTTGAGACCCGATCCCCTTTATTCATTTTCGTTCAAAACCTAAACAGAACGAACGAGATAAAAATGGTGGCTTCGATCTTCGTTTTCTCTCAGCTTTGAACTTATGGTTTTTCGAAGCGTCGATTTAATTGATTGATTCAGTGGTTGGTCGCGCGTTGCCTTGCTCGATCGATTCTTCGTTGCTCACGGCTGCTTCTTTTTGCGTCGAAACTAAGGTGAGTGATTTCTCTTCACTCACATCTAATTCGAATTTGTTGAATTCGTCTGCTTATTTTGTTTTCGTTGTCTTCGGCTTCGACTCGATTGTATCGATGTTGATTTGATTATTTGATTTTGTGAAACCCGCTACCTCAATTACTTTAAAAATGTGATTTTTATCACTCTGGCATTGAACTCCGATTTGAAACTTGTAAGGCCTACTTGACCGGTTCATTACAGTTTGATTTGAGTTGCATTTTTAGGTTGGCATCGGCTTTAACTTTGATATTGTTCGACCTTGTTGCATTTTGACTTGAGCATACTTGAGGTCTGGATGTTGTTTCTCGGTTTTGAATCTGGTTTTGAGTTTGGTCTTTGTTCATTCAGGCTTTAAGTAAACTCAGGCTTGTCATGGCTTTGCTTCGACCACTGTCTTGCAATTCTGATCATGTCACTATTTGTTCTTGGTCGAGTTTTGTTTTGTGCATTATGTTGTCAGTCTGGATTTGAGTGTCCATGAGTCTTATGCTCGAGCTCACTATATTGTGCGATATCGCATCACTTGTTGTTGCCTCTGTTCATCCACTTGAATTCTGGTTTTGATTTCTTCATTATTGAGGCTGGTGTTGTTTCTTTGATATTGTGACATTGTTGGCACTAGTTTGCATTTGTTTTGAGTCATATCTATGCATTGGTCTGCCATCGTTGTGTCTTTGATATTGTGCATTTGAACTTGTGCATATTTGAGTCTGGTTGTCACAAGCACAGTCCATGCCTTCTTGTGCTGGAGCTCACTGTTATTGTATTGTCTTGCTACTTTGTTTCGACCAGTTCACTTGTTTAGCTGGTTTATATGTTTTGATCACTGCTCGAGTTCTTTGCTTTTGTAGTTGGTCTTGTTATTTCATTTATATTATGTAGCTTGGCCTGAAATACATTTTGGTTCAGGTTGCACATTGTGTCTGACCATGTTTGTGGTCATGTTTGTGTACTCAGTTGGGCTTCTATGACTTGTCCATGGCTTGAGCGTGTTTGCATCTGAGTTTTGTTGCAATCTTGCCCTTGTGATCTTGTGGTGGCTGCAGTTTCTTTTGTTGAAACTTTGCCCTTGTTGTTTTGCATTGCATTGATGCAAATGGATTGTTTTTCTAACTACACTTGAATTGAATCCGGTATTCTGGGTTTTACCTTGTGTTTGATTGTGAATCTTCATTGTGCATTCATGTGCACTTTGTTCATTTGATGGTTACTGGATGGATGCTGTGCATGCTGTTGCAGTTCCATCTGGATCATTTTGATTTGAGTTGATGCCATTTGCTTCTGGTTCATTTTTGATATGAGTTGGTGCTATTTGTTTTTGATTCACCGAGCTTTTATGTGATTCATCATTGTAGTGGCGAGGCAGTACACGCGTGCGTGTACTGCAGCCACACAGTATTGACTTTTTAAGTGATATTTCAATTGTTTGAATTGTTTTGTGTCCAATTCAATATTTTGAAATTGTATTTTTTTATTGGGTTTGATTTGATCATTTTGTTGTTGTCTAATTATCTTCTAGATAATTAGATTATGAGTTTCTAATTATTTATTTAATAACTAGATTTTGTCGTTAATTGCCGTTTAGGCAATTCTGTTGTTTCCTAAATTATCTTCATTGATAACCCTTTTATTTATCTTCGTTGATAATTTGAATTTGCTGATTTGTTGTTTAACACTGTTACGTGTTACATTTACCGTTATCCAATTTTCTTATTTAAGAATTGGATAGGTGAATTTATTTTGACTATCGTCTAATTGTTATTTAATTATTATTGCTTCCGTGCATTAATAACCGAGTTTGAATTAGATTGACCCGTGTATTATTTTCTTTTGAATTTAATACTCGGGTCAGACCGAGTTATTACAGGTTGTAGATATCTTGTTTTGGGTTGCTGCTTGAGCTATGAAGTCTTTTCATATCTTTTGGAGTAGTCGTCGTCATTTTATAGTAGTCAGTGTATTTGTATAGGATGATACATATTCATGTATATTATTCACGTAAATTTACTTGTATATGTAACATCCTGTGTCGACAGTTGTAGTTGTATCATATGTACTATATCACATGTATTGTAACCGACTTCAGTTATATATATATATATATATATATATATATATATATATATATATATATGAAACTTTTATAATCCGTGCTCCGCATTTTGCTTATCTGCGTTATTGTTATATATATTGTCCTAAACTATTATGAACCATCGTAGTTCGTTTTATACTGGAATTGGATACGTCGATGGGAGTAAATAAATAAGAGATGAAAAATAAAAATATATACCACTCCTATCGAGGTTACCAATACTAGTGTAAGGCCTAACTACGGATGGCCGCTCCTATCCAGCCTTATTGTTCGTAATAACAGACAGCATTTCTTTTAATACTCTTTGTTATTGTGAGCGTAGTGGTGGGGCGTCACAGTTGGTATCAGAGCTGAAGGTTTATGAACATAATATAAAACATAACTTAGATGGAACATGGGTTACAACTATTTATCGATGTTCTTATTGTGCCTTGAGTCAAAACTAAATTTTTGAAATTATGATGAAATTTTTAAATATCTTTATTTAAAAATAAAAGTGAAATTGTGGTTGATGGTTAAGTAATTTGTGTTTTATTTATCAGAGTGCGCAGCAGAAACAGTGAGACTGTCTTCGCTGAGTACAACTGATAGCTCTTTAGGATTTAAAAATCAAAAATATGAAATTGAAATAAATTTCATTTGTTATTCACATAGCTGTGTTTAATTTGTTTTCTTTGAAAATTTCGAAATCGATTTGAGGATCCGAAGCAATTGCAGATATGTGATTTTGTTGAGATTTTTGCTGTTTTGAATTATCTTCATTGAAGATATATTCAAATGATTTCTTTGTTCATTTTGTAGTATACGTGCAAATTTGAATTGCACGTCACTACATTAATTTTACGTTGAACCGGTGTTTGGTTTTAAACGTATTTTGTTGCCGTTATTTTTATAATGAGATTTTCACATCGGTGCTAAGTTTTTGAAGTACGGTGTTTTGTTGACATTTTTAATGAATGAAAATTCACTGGTATTATATTTTGATGAGATTTTGACGTTTAAAATTACTGTCGCTTTGACTTTAGTAATTGTTAAATTTTAAAGTGGATTTTCTAGCGGTTATCCCGCAATGCTGATTTTGTTGTCTGTTTTTTGAGAAGTGCAATTTCCTTGTCGAAGTTGCTACTGATGTTGCTGTTTTAATCACGTGTTTTAAAAATTGTTTCAAAATAAAAATTGTTTTCAAATTTTTTACAGTTTACGCTTTCAAAAGAATGAGGAAGCGATTTAAACGTTTCAGCAAAATCGAGGACTATGACCCCTTTCTTTTACTGATTCGCTTAATTTTGAACTTGTCCGTTTGAGAATATAAATTTTTACTTTTATAAAATAAATGAAATTGTTTTCAAAAGTTTTGCAGTTTGCGCTTTCAAAAGAATGGGGAAATGATTTAAACGTTTCAGCAAAATCGAGGGCTATGACCCCTTTCTTTTACTGATTCGCTTAATTCCGGACTTGTCCGTTTGAGAATGTGAAATGTTTTTTTTGGAATACACAATTTTACACTTTTAAGGAAACGATGAAGAGAATTAAACGATTTAGTAAAACTCGTGGTTACGGGACATGTGCATTTGCTATTTTGGTTAATTCCGGACTCGTTAATTGAAATAATTCCTGTTTGATGATTTTGATGATTTTCGTGTGCTTTTCGAGCCACGATGTTGGACCTCCGGGTCATATGTTGGACCTTCGGTTCAATACCGGTACTAGACCTTCGGGTCATTTGTTGGGCGCCAAAATTATGTTGATAGTACTTGGTAGGCTTCGGCCATATGTTGTTGCACGTGCGGCGTAGCTTAAAAACTCGCCATCTGATGGGATCGATCCAACCTTTTATATTTATTTTCTAGTCTTCTTAATTGATTTCTAGATATTTGTTGTTTCCAATCATCTGCAGGTAATTGGATATTTGTTGATATGAGTTCTAATTATCTTTGTTGATAATTAGATATTTGTTGATTCTGATTATCGTTTTTGATAATTGGATATTTGTTGATATGAGTTCTAATTATCTTTGTTGATAATTAGATATTTGTTGATTCTGATTATTGTTTTTGGTAATTGGATATTTGTTGATATGAGTTCTAATTATCCTTGTTGATAATTAGATATTTGTTGATTCTGATTATCGTTTTTGATAATTGGATATTTGTTGATATGAGTTCTAATTATCTTTTTTGATAATTAGATACTTGTTGACTCTGATTATCGTTTTTGATAATTGGATATTTGTTGATATGAGTTCTAATTATCTTTGTTGATAATTAGATATTTGTTGATTCTGCTTATCGTTTTTGATAATTGTAACGACCCGAGAATTTCGATCCGAAATTTCCAGATAGTTAAGAAAAGAAGAAAAGAGAAAGAAGAAGAAAACAGAAACAAGACACAGAAACCTCACATTCGCAGCGGATCAAATATAATATCAAATAAAATAGCAGTTATACAAAGAAAACTATATCAGTTAACTTACATTTAAATACATCAGAGTTACACATATACATAAATACTGGACAAAACAATCATGTCCAGAGACTATAATATCACAGTGAAAACTCTCCATACGTCCCTGCCATCCTGCTCGCCTCCTGAGCTCCAGAACGACCTTACCTGAAAATCTGTAATACTCGGTCTAACCTGAGCATTACATCAAAGTAACACCCGGGTCAGGCTGGAAACCAGCGTGAGTAAACCCATCTAATATGAAATATACCAAAACAATAACCAATTTTTAACCCGGGGTAACTCATGACAATTTTACAAATCCACATGTTTGGTATAGACAACACTTATTATACTCATCAATTTCTAAGTGTCAGAACTTAGATTTTATGATCCAAATCACTTAAATCATTCCACATCAGTTTATTGATTTCACAAATCAGTTCATAAAGAATCGAAGTGGGTTCAGATATTAACTAATACCCGACTCCGGTCTCTTCGAATCCAATGTCGTCCTAACTTAAATTATCCAATTCAACTTTAATTACCAAATAACATTTTAACACATCAATTCATAATTGATAGATAATCACATTATCACCATTCATCCAACATATCATATCACAATGCAATTCATATCAGGAATATCATCCAGTCCCAAGCACTCATCATCATTCAATCATTAATAAGCAAGATTGATCACTTTATTAATTACATTAATTAATGATCCTCAAATTACTTTCATCTGTTAATTATTCTTAAATTTCATATAATAATTAACCTTTAACTTAATTACATTCATTAATCAATCTTGATAAATCACAGTCAGAAATTAACTTTCCTTAATTACTTCATCAATTAAACCAACTCCTTGATTAATTATGCAAATTAATCCTTCAATTTCCCTGAGTAATCATTACTTAATTTTCTTCCATCAAGTAATTATCCTTTAATTACTATCCATCAAGTAATTTCCTTAAATTAAATTACATCCAGTAATAAATTACTTTACTAAGCAATTTCACCTCATTAATTACCTCAAGTAATTTTACTTAACCCAACATCAAATAATTAACTTTAATTAATTAAACTTAATTAATTAACCAAAATTAACCATATCCAATTAATTAATCATACTGAGTAATCAGTTCCTTTAATTACTCATTAAGTGATTTACATTAAGTAATTAACCTCTTAATTACTTATTACTTAATTATTTCTTAAACGATTAATCTTGATTAATCCATCTATAATTATCACCTTTAAATACATTAAGTAATTAGTTTTTAATTAATAATACAATTAATTATTCTTTACTCACCCATATTAATTTCACTTACCCTATATTGATTTCTCAAATTAAACATGAGTTCCAGCTTTTTTTTTTGAGCACCTATAACGACCCTTACTTGTAATTAATTAAATCTTAATTACTTTTATTTATTTAAATATTTCCCTTATTAATGATGATTTATTAATCACTTTAAGTTAATTAACCTTTAATTAACTTTTCTTGATTTAATTACCTTAATTAATTAATCACATAAATAAATTAACTCAAATTAATCATATTGATTAATTATTCTTCAAATAATTAAGTAACAAATCCTTTAATTAATTACATTGAGGGATTATCTTTTAAATTGCTTTTATAATATTTCAAAACACTTGTTAATTAATTTCATTAATTAACGAATACATATTAACTGAACACCAAAACAATTTATTAACTTTATTTAAAACTTTAAAACTCGGTTAGAATCTCATTTAATAATTTTAGTTTTGAACTTGGAAATACTCATTTGAAGCCTTATTCATTTTTTTCAAACTTTAAAGCTTGGTCAATACGGTTTGTATAAAACCCGAGCCCTAAACTAAAATTTCCGAGAAACAACTCGACGCACTCGCGTCCCTACGTTACCGAGACAATCCCTCAACAACTTCGAGAAAAACTGCATCTTCTCCAATTACAAATAACAGTGAAATATCAATGTGCACGGTGCACATGTACAACCCATCCAGCCAACTTCGGCCATCGTTCCGATCATCAACAAGACGACGATTCTCTCCCATCGCCACAAACACCTAGGTCATTCAATCTTGTCGTCATTCAAAAATCGAGCAACTCGATTCCAAATTTGAAACAAAGAAGATCATCAATCCCACCTCGCCTCAACGCTTTCGATCACCAACTACTACGTAACCTCGCCCTCACCTTCGCCAACCAACCTCGCTTCCATTCCCCAACATCCTAACAAGTCCGGTGCTTCAGAGGTATCACGGCAATCACAAAATCATCGATGCACGAAACTTACCTGGAAACCCTACTTCGCCCAAATTCGGCCACCACAGCCATTAGAAAAATACCGAAATATTTTTCCCTCTCACGGCAATCTCCCAACCACCTCCAGCCTAAATATCGTCCCTCCCACTGCCGTCGATCGTCGACAATCTACCAAGAAGGCCCAAATGTTCAACTCGATAATACACAGCGATTATCAAACTAAAAATCGTGATATACACACTAAAATTCATAATTTTCAACAACGAATTCAATTATGCAATCCAATTTCAAAATTGAATTTATAAATTTTTGACCCAATATATATATAATACTGTTATTTATAAAATTCCTATGCAAATATTAAATATAAATCCCTGGAATTATTTTTAGTAGCGACATTGCATGACTTCAATCACTTTTCATTTGCAGGTCAAAGGCTATCAATGATTCGATAACGAAATATTGAATTAATTTAGATATCAAACTCTGTAAACACTGCAGAACCTATATTTGTATATGCATATGCAGGCAATTCACAGCAATAACACCTATATACATACATGCATTAATTTCAATCCAAGCATTCATGCTAACAATATGATCTTCATTCACATATCGAAATTGTATCCAGATTAAAACTTATATTTCTCTTTTTAAAAAAACAAATGTAAGTTTACTCACCTTTGTTTGCAGAGGACAGAAATTGTTTTGCAGGTTCATGAATCTATTTGCATGATGAATTTCCTGAATTGCTTGTTTGATTCCAGTTCTTGCGTGTTGATAAATCCTGAATTGTTTGTTGATTTTGAATTGCTTGATTGCATTGATGAAGTTGCTTGCCTCTGATTAATATGAAAATCTTGCATTATGTTGGAATTTCCAAATTCTCTTTTTGTTTCAGATTTATTTCTCAGATCTTTGGTTTGTATTATATTTTTTTGTTAAGATGAAGAAAGAATTCTCTTTTTTTTTAGCTGAAGATTAAGAGTAAACTCCTTCTTCCTATTTTACAAATTTTAAATTTAAATTAAGTCACCAATAGAAATGCCACTTGTCCCCTTTAAGATTTAATTTTCTTACACCTAAGTCTATATGTTGACAAGTGTTTTATTATTGATTTACAAGTGTTTTAGGTGTTTAATTAATGTTTTTACAAATATTACTTTTCTTATTTACAAATTTATTTAAGTTAAGAATAATTAAGTATGTAATATTCACATGAATATAATGTGTATTTACTTTATATAAATAAGCTTTAGATTTTTGTAAATATACATGTGAATTTATATAAACATTTGTTTATACATAACTTATGTTTTAGATCGAATCAATATAACATATATATTAAAATATACTTCCTTTTTAAATTTCAAATTTAAATTCAATCCTTTAAATTCCATTAAAAATTCAATTCAAGATCTATTCAATATATATATATATATATATATATATATAAACAGTTTTGTCTAACTTAAATAATTTACTTATATAAACAATTATCATTACTTATTATTAAAAGAATACTTTGTCAATTTTAAGTGATTATATTAAGACATGATCAAATAAATATTTACAATTTGATTCATTTGTTAAATTTACAATTCAGTATTTCTATTAATTAACCCAATTATTATCAACTAATAGATACTCAAAAATCCGGGTTATTACAATAATTGGATATTTGTTGATTTGAGATTTCTAATTATCTTTGTTGATAATTAGATATTTGTTGATTCTGATTATCATTTTTGATAATTGGATATTTGTTGATATGAGTTCTAATTATCTTTGTTGATAATTAGATATTTGTTGATTCTGATTATCGTTTTTGATAATTAGATATTTGTTGATTTAAGATTTTTGATTATCGTTTGTGATAATTCGATATTTGTTGATTTGAGATTTCTGATTATCGTTTGTGATAATTAGATAATTGTTGATTTGAGATTTCTGATTATCGTTTTTGATAATTAGATATTTGTTGATTTGAGATTTCTGATTATCGTTTTTGGTAATTAGATAATTGTTGATTTGAGATTTCTGATTATCGTTTGTGATAATTAGATATTTGTTGATTTGAGATTTCTGATTATCGTTTTTGATAATTAGATATTTGTTGATTTGAGATTTCTGATTATCGTTTTTGATAATTAGATATTTGTTGATTTGAGATTTCTGATTATCGTTTTTGATAATTAGATAATTGTTGATTTGAGATTTCTGATTATCGTTTTTGATAATTAGATATTTGGAGATTTCTGATTATCGTTTTTGATAATTAGATATTTGTTGATTTGAGATTTCTGATTATCGTTTTTGATAATTAGATATTTGTTGATTTGAGATTTATGATTATCGTTTTTGATAATTAGATAATTGTTGATTTGAGGTTTCCGATTATCGTTTTTGATAATTAGATAGTAGTTGATTTGAGATTTCAGGTTATCCTTTTTGATAATTAGATATTTGTTGATTTGAGATTTTTGATTATCGTTTTTGATAAATGGATAATTGTGTTTTCTGATTATCTACCTGATAGTTAGATTTGTTGAGAATTTGTGAATTTCTTTTATGAAATTAAAAGATTTCTTTGGCGTTTGTATTCTCGACCTTTATTTTTCTAGATTAACTAGTTTATGTTAGAAAAATAATTGTTATTGATGCCTTTAATTATGAAATTTGCGGGGACGCAATTTTTATAAGGAGGGGAGTCTGTAACAACCCGGGGTTTTGTAACAATTAATTATCGTCAAATGATGATTAAATTGGTTGTTAATTGCTATTGGGAGTTTTTAATTGGTTGAAATTCTTTTAAGAAATTTGTAAAAGGGATTATGCGGGCTTTAAATTTAAATCTTGGCCCACGTTTGTACTTCTAGGGGCTGTGCTTATCAAGGGTTGAGACCCGATCCCCTTTATTCATTTTCGTTCAAAATCTAAACATAACGAACTAGATAAAAATGGCAGCTTCGATCTTCGTTTTCTCTCAGCTCTGAACTTAGGGTTTTTCAAAGCGCCGATTTAATTGATTGATTCAGTGGTTGGTCGCGCGTTGCCTTGCTCGATCGATTCTCCGTTGCTCACGGCTGCTTCTTTTTGCGTCGAGACTAAGGTGAGTGATTTCTCTTCACTCACATCTAATTCAAATTTGTTGAATTCGTCTGCTTATTTTGTTTTCATTGTCTTCGGCTTCGACTCGATTGTACCGATGTTGATTTGATTATTTGATTTTGTGAAACCCGCTACCTCAATCACTTTAAAAATGTGATTTTTATCACTCTGGCATTGAACTCCGATTTGAAACTTGTAAGGCCTACTTGACCGGTTCATTACAGTTTGATTTGAGTTGCATTTTTAGGTTGGCATTGGTTTTAACTTTGATATTGTTCGACCTTGTTGCATTTTGACTTGAGCATACTTGAGGTCTGGATGTTGTTTCTCGGTTTTGAATCTGGTTTTGAGTTTGGTCTTTGTTCATTCAGGCTTCAAGTAAACTCAGGCTTGTCATGGCTTTGCTTCGACCACTGGCTTGCAATTCTGATCATGTCACTATTTGTTCTTGGTCGAGTTTTGTTTTGTGCATTATGTTGTCAGTCTGGATTTGAGTGTCCATGAGTTTTGTGCTCGAGCTCACTATATTGTGTGATATCGCATCACTTGTTGTTGCCTCTGTTCATCCACTTGAATTCTGGTTTTGATTTCTTCATTATTGAGGCTGGTGTTGTTTCTTTGATATTGTGACATTGTTGGCACTAGTTTGCATTTGTTTTGAGCCATATTTATGCATTGGTCTGCTACCGTTGTGTCTTTGATATTGTGCATTTGAACTTGCGCATATTTGAGTCTGGTTGTCACAAGCACAGTCCATGCCTTCTTGTGCTGGAGCTCACTGTTATTGTATTGTCTTGCTACTTTGTTTCGACCAGTTCACTTGTTTAGCTGGTTTATGTGTTTTGATCACTGCTCGAGTTCTTTGCTTTTGTAGTTGGTCTTGTTATTTCATTGATATTGTGTAGCTTGGCCTGAAATACATTTTGATTCAGGTTGCACATTGTGTCTGACCATGTTTGTGGTCATGTTTGTGTACTCAGTTGGGCTTCTATGACTTGTCCACGGCTTGAGCGTGTTTGCATCTGAGTTTTGTTGCAGTCTTGCACTTGTGATCTTGTGGTGGCTGCAGTTTCTTTTGTTGAAACTTTGCCCTTGTTGTTTTGCATTGCATTGATGCAAATGGATTGTTTTTCTAACTACACTTGAGTTGAATCTGGTATTCTGGGTTTTACCTTGTGTTTGATTGTGAATCTTCATTGTGCATTCATGTGCACTTTGTTCATTTGATGGTTACTGGATGGATGCTGTGCATGCTGTTGCAGTTCCATCTGGATCATTTTGATTTGAGTTGATGCCATTTGCTTCTGGTTCATTTTTGATATGAGTTGGTGCTATTTGTTTTTGATTCACCGAGCTTTTATGTGATTCATCACTGTAGTGGCGAGGCAGTACACGCGTGCGTGTACTGCAGCCACACAGTATTGACTTTTTAAGTGATATTTCAATTGTTTGAATTGTTTTGTGTCCAATTCAATATTTTGAAATTGTATTTTTTTATTGGGTTTGATTCGATCATTTTGTTGTTGTCTAATTATCTTCTAGATAATTAGATTATGAGTTTCTAATTATTTATTTAATAACTAGATTTTGTCGTTAATTGCCGTTTAGGCAATTCTGTTGTTTCCTAAATTATCTTCATTGATAACCCTTTTATTTATCTTCGTTGATAATTTGAATTTGCTGATTTATTGTTTAACACTGTTACGTGTTACATTTACCGTTATCCAATTTTCTTATTTAAGAATTGGATAGGTGAATTTATTTTGACTGTCGTCTAATTGTTATTTAATTATTATTGCTTCCGTGCATTAATAACCGAGTTTGAATTAGATGGACTCGTGTATTATTTTCTTTTGAATTTAATACTCGGGTCAGACCGAGTTATTACAGGTTGTAGATATCTTTCTTTGGGTTGCTGCTTGAGCTATGAAGTCTTTTCATATCTTTTGGAGTAGTCGTCGTCATTTTATAGCAGTCAGTGTATTTGTATAGGATGATATATATATATTCATGTATATTATTCACGTTAATGTACTTGTATATGTAACATCCCGTGTCGACAGTTGTAGTTGTATCATATGTACTGTATCACATGTATTGTAACTGACTTCAGTTATATATATATATATATATATATATATATATATATATATATGAGACTTTTATTATCTGTGCTCCGCATTTTGCTTATCTGCGTTATTGTTATATATATTGTCCTAAACTATTATGCCATCGTAGTTCGTTTTATACTGCATTGGATACATCGATGGGAGTAAATAAATAAGAGATGAAAAATAAAAATATATACCACTCCTATTGAGGTAACCAATACTAGTGTAAGGCCTAACTACAGATGGCCGCTCCTATCCAGCCTTATTGTTCGTAATAACAGACAGTATTTCTTTTAATACTCTTTGTTATTGTGAGCATAGAGGTGAGGCGTCACAGAAGAGGAATTGATATTTATATTGTGCTTACGTCTGTGGATGCAGGGAAATAGGTTGGAGGGATCCAACGGGGTTCCTAACATTTATTTAGATTATTTAATATTCTCTATTATGATTATTAGATATCCTAGGATGAATTATTTTGATAATTGTAAATGTTGAATGCTACATGATGATCGAATATATTTGGGTATACTAAGTTACCAAAAATACAAAAAATGGATTTTTGAAAAGAAAATAAAGGAGTGGATTTTTAACTAAAATAATTTTAGAGTATCTGAATAGATCTAAGGATGAATTGGAACAGAATAAGAGAGATTTTAAATCTTAATTAATAAATCCCGAGTATGAAAGGAAAAAAAGGGATTTTGAATAAACAGAGAGAGAATGAATTTTAAACTTAAAGAGATATTATTTGAAGTAAGAAAAGAATTTATTTTAAAATTCAAGGTTTGAACTTATTTAAAGGATAAAGAAGGAATTTGGAGAAATCTGAAACAGGTATTTTCAGTAAAAAGATTTTAAATCAAAATGAAGAAATAAAATCTAAAGTTAATGGATTTTGGAATAAATGGAGTAAGTAAGGAAATTTATTTAAAGGTGAAGTAAATTGGAAATCAATTTGGAAATTGATTTAAGTGTTTGAAATTGGAAATTTAAAGGAGAATGTGACTATAAAATTTATAAACTGGGTTGATAAAAGTGAAGTAATATATATATCAGTGGATATTTGGAAGAATAAATTCACGGTGGGAATTTATTAAGGGAAAGAGAAAATTTGTTTAAAAATAAATAGTGATTTATTTTTAAAGGATGTGAAGAGAAGTATATTCCCTGAATAGCCAAGTACGTTTTCAAAGTAAATTTTTAAATATAAGTTAAAAGTTTTAATGTTGTTTTAAAAAGCATGTTTTAGAAAATTTATTATTTCTAAATGTTTAAATTCTAAAGTAAATATTTTTCAAGTCTATTATCGTAGTAATTATTTAAAGATGACTTGGTATTTTGTTTTAAAAAGAGAATCTAGTTTTATATTTATAAAGTAACCTCATTTTCAAATATTCCTATAATATATATTTTTAATAAAGTATTGAAGCAGTTTTATTTTAAATATTCTTAAAGTATATATTTTGAATAAGTTTTAAAGTAATTTTTAATTTAAATGTTTTAAAGGATATTGTATAATAAAGTGTTTTAAATTATTTTTAAATTCTAAGGTATTGTACTTGGTGTCTTCAGTGGAAATAAATATTTGGGAATCCATTCCATGAGGAGAGTGTGGTTTGAAACTGTTTTCAAAAGGGTTGAAACTAGAAATATATTTTGTGAAGATATTTTAAGGATTAATAAATAATTCGGTAAAATTATTTATGTTTGATGGTTATTATGAATGTTAATTGATAGTTAAATAACCGACTATCAATATTGGCCAATGCGCTGATCGTTACGAAGAGACGGGGATCGAGTGTAGATTCTCGAAAACCACTTCGATCTGGTTTGTACGTTTTCGTATGGAAAACAAGAGTTCGGAGTCGAAGATGGAGCAGTGAAGTGCAAGGGCTAGTCGCTACTAATCCTGAGGATGATTCCAAATTGGATGTAGTTGTTGTGCCTTCGGTTCCGTTCGAACCCGAGGCGGACTTGTATGGATGAATGCTTTTTGAACATCGTCAGGTGAGCGATGAACATTCTAAGGGAAACGTTCTAAAAGGTAACGCTCAGCCTCAAGCCTCATCTACCGGGAATAACTGAAAATTAGGGGTTATGCAGTAAGGCTAGGTGGGTAGCGCCCATTAGGGCGAGGTCATCCCTGTCTAGATGTCCCTTTTATTCGGCTTAGTGGTGCGGTTGCTGATCCCAATCGTGGGGTGATCTTACTCGGGATTATCCAGTAATGGGTAGTCCCATTCTTGTGTTGCAGTGGATTGGGAGTAATCCACGGTACGGTGATCTAGGCCACGTACTGTGACAGGTGGTACCCTAGTGCCTAGTCATTAATTGGAAATCCATTCTCCCTACGCGCATGTACGGTTTTGATTGTGCCCAACTATTGCTGAAACGTGAGATGTAAGCATTTCAGCTAGATTCTATTTTACTTTCTATAGACACTATTATAATATCAGAAAATTTTAATAAAAAGTGTTTTGGCTATCGTAAGGAAAAAACCCGACATGTTTATTTGTGCCGTGGTCTTACGAGATGCTTTTGTTTTTAAAAGAATTTTGGAATTTTAATAATCAATTTGAGTGTGGTTTTCTTGCGCTGGTATTTCAAACTGACTCGGGTGTTATTTACTATAATGCTTGGGTCACACCGAGTATTATAGAATACAGGAAAGGATGTCGTGGAGCTCAGGAGTCGAGCTGGATGGCGATACGTATTTCCGTACTTTTTTTAAATATTCCGCTATGTTGATTAGCTATGTATTCAGTTTGTGAGGACATATTATGATTACTGTTCAGTTGGATGTGGTGTGTACTCCGATGATGTAATGTATAAATAGATTTGCTTTTGTGTAAAGATCAGTTATTATCTATTATATTTTATTCCGCTGCGATGGTTAGATTTTGTTTGTTGTTTTGTTTTTCTCTTCTTCTACCTCTTCTTCTTTAACCCAAATGGTTCGTATTTCCGTGCATCTTGAGTTGATTGATGGAGAATAATGTCGACTCAAGGGGTTTGGATTCCCGGGCTGTTACAAGTGGTATCAGAGCTTGGGTTGGTGATAACCTTGGCTCTGGTGGGGATTACTCACTAGAAATAGAGTCCGTAGTACTCTAGAATGAGTTTGAGTGTATTAATAGATATGAGCGCGTATTTGTTAGTGGATATAAAAATGGTTTTATATTGTGTTGATTGATTTATTGAGTGGCATATGAACCTTCGTCGGCCCAGTCTAGACAACTGTATCGAAGGGGGTTTCTAAACACTTAAATAGAACAATTCGACACAATATTGTTTTCGAAAGCGGGTAAATGAAATAATTTTACCCAAAATATATTTTGATACAAAAGAAATATTTTCTTAAAATTGTTATATAACCTGGATGTTTGGATGATAATATTTTAAACAAATAAAATTTGAAATGACTTGTATAATCAAATAGGAATTTGTTTGAGCATTAATTATACAAAACGAATTATAGTTAAAATTTGATTTAAATCAAATCTGTAAATTTAAAATCCCGGAGATTTTGGAAGTGTTTTCGAAATGTTTTGAAGATAAATAATAGCATTGTTATTTTGGGGGTATTTCTGAAAGGAAATTATTTCAAATAAATTTTGGGAAGGGATATGGCATTGAGCCCACTTCAGTCGCTGGAAAATAATCCTGGTGATGACTGCGCAGCATCACCAGTATTCATTTTCGAGTTTCTAAGTGATGGATTGCTGCCATAATTTGATTTGTTTACAAGAACTAGTTTTGTTTTGAAATTTCAACGGAAATTTGTTGGGGATACAAACCAGGATTGGTTTAATTTTTTTTTTTTGAGAAATATGATTTTAGGATAATGGTGGTTATAAAATGATTTGAAACCAAAAGCCGGGTGTTTAAAATCCTGAATCCTTATTTGAATTGAAAATCTTGATGAGGTAAGTTATAAGCTTGTAAAGTTAAGATGATTTTTAAATAAGGAAGGAAAATAAGAGATGTGAATGTTGTAATCAATATTTAAAAGTGGAAAAAAGAAAAAGAAAAGAAAGAAGAGTGTTAAAGTTAATTTAACTTGGATAATGGTGAAGGAACTAAATTGTTGAAAGTTTAACTGATTTCGGCTTGAATGGAAAATTTAATGGATGATTGGAAGAAATAATTAGTAAATCTTGAATGCGATTGACTGTAAATGGATGGAGAAGTATGAATATTAATAAGCAAGTAGCTTATAAAAAATGTAAAAAGGGAATAAATAAGCCGAAATAAAAGTGTTGGACTTTTGGCAAATGGGAGAAAACCCAAACCGGAATTAATGAAAAAAAAATGAACTCGGGAAAATTTAATGAAGTTATTTTTGTAATAAAATCGAATATTGATTTAAAAGTTGGAAGCAAGCTAATTAGCTAAATAAATTGATTGATAGAGTATGCTAATAAAATTTAACTCGGTTAAATAAAATGGATTGTAAGTTAATAATGAAGTTTGAGAATAACCTCGAATTATAAATAGAATTCGACTTGGATTTATAATGAATTAAAATAACTGCATATGTTGTAAAAATAAAATGGAATTGGGTTATAATAGGAATGATTGAGTTCCAAATAAAATTTAATTCGAATATAAATGAGTTAAATATGTGCTCGGATATTAATTTTATAAATTGAGAAGGTGAATTAAAATAAAATGGATGGGCTAACTGAATTAAATTCCATTTGATTAGATGAGAATCAAATTAAATAAAAGTGAACTTAAGTTTGAAGTTGGAATAAATTGAACTAAATTAACTTAAGTTAAAAATAATTAGAAGCTCGACTTTGGGTAAGAATGGAAGTCCATTAAATAAAAGGTTAGGTTAAATTAATTTGGGAAATGGTTAGTAATATTAGCATGAAATGTTGTTAAGCTTAATGAAATGGTTTTAAAATGAAACCAATGCGGAGATGAGATGAAATGCAAATGTATGGTTGGTGAATAAACTAGAAATGTGATGGAATTTAAAATAAATTGAGTTGGAATCAATTTAAATTGGTAATAAAACTTAAGTACTTATTTGTTCACATTGATATCATCAAAATTACATAGAATGAATTGTCGTTTGACGTAAACGAAGGTAATTAAAATTCTATGAGTTGATAGAGATTAAATAAATTGATTTTAAGATCAATTGAAGGGAATATGAGTTTGTTCTTAAAAATGAACTGAATGTAAGCAATTGAGTTGTAAACCATTCAAATTGAATGAAGTTGTATACGAATTGGTTGTGAACAATTAAAATTAATGTCGGAACCCTATAAATTGCTTATAAATATTGTTTAACCTGCATTGCTTATAGAAACTCGTATGTTTACTAGTTAAATATGTAAAATGTTGTTAAGTTACATGATTTTGACACTTACATATTTGAATTAAGTAAGTACCGGTACCGGGAGGCCGTTTGGCTGGATTTCATCGCGCAAAATGCTAAAATAATTAGCCGCTTGCTTAAAAATGCTAAATAAAGGTACGCCTACGCAATAAAAATAGGAAATATGAACTGTTTTTGTTTTTCCGATCGTGTGGGTCGATGTATACATATTTATATCTCTTGTAAAATTACAAAAGCTCCTCCGTACAAAGAAGACTCTGCTAAAATTTTCGATTAATTTTGGGAGTTAGAAAATTTTTGAAATTTTTTATTACCGACAAAACGATTTCATATTGGAATTGAAATAAGGGATTTTGGAAATGGAAATTGAAACTAATTGTCTAGTTGGGACTAAAGGATTAGGAAAGTGAATTTTGGATTTTTGATTTCAAAGGATAAATTGAAATTTGCTCGGCAAAGGTATGTATTTAAATTTCTGTATGAAACTTGATGATTTTCTAGTCTAGCTACTTGGATTTTGTTTTCTTTTGAAATCTGAGGGCCCGTAGAGGCATTTTGTAGTTGTACCGAGCTAGCCGCTCAAAGGAGACGCTGGCAAAAATTTTCGGAAATTTAGGGAGTTAGAAAAATTTTGAGAAAATTTTGATAATTCAAAATTTGGTTTTAATTTCAAATTTGAATTGTTAAGTAAATAATATTATTGGGGCTTATGGATAAGTTTGGAAAGCTAGAAAAAGGGTTAGTGTGTCTTTAATAAAAAGATTGTTTTGAGAATTGTTTGGAATTGTTTGGTTTTGGGAAAAAGTAAATGGGTATTGGACCGTTCTTCTTAACTAGCAATTTCGGGGACGAAATTCTTTTATGGAGGGAGGAATGAGACGACCCAGAATTTTTGGATGTTTGAAATCAGAATATTTAATTGATTTTAAATATTTAAAAGTTAATTTTTAACTTGAATTCAAATATCACTATTTATTTGATAACTAAATTATGGAATAAATAATTTGAAGTGGGGTAAAATGTTGAATCTAGAGTTTTAAGCCTGTCAAAAATAATTTGAAGGCTTGTAAAACTTATATTGATAATACTGAAGATAGTAAAAGTATTAAAATTGAATTTAAAGGTGATTTGTTTGGTTTTGAAAATATATCGTTTAAATCGATATTCAAAAATAGTCTTCCGAGGCACAGTCTCGGAATTCGACGAAACTAGTTCTATTGGATCCGTAATATTGTATTATTATCGAATTTCAATTTTCGTAATGTTTGGAGTTGTTATGTGAGCGTACGATATATAAGCGCGCCGAAATTTCTATCAAAAATTTAATATAATAATTGAGTCCAAAAAGCTATCTTCTCTATACAATTGAATTAGGGCTCAAAATGTTTTTCATTGCGTTCGGAATAGGGGTATAACATTATAGATGCCTGGCGGCATGCCTCGATAGGGCATCGGAATTTTAAGCCGCATTAAATATGATATTTATAATTAAAAGAAATACTTTAACCTGTCAACAATCAGGGCTTACCTTCTCCAACACGCCTTCCTCAATTTTATATCATGTCTATACTTTACCCTCTCATCCAAAGTCAGAAAAAAATCTCAAAAGAAAATGGAAAAAAGGGGAGAGGCTGATAAAACAACATATATGTATATAAAAAAGGAATTCGGCTAACGAAATCAAGTGAAATCGTGATTCTTCATCCTCTCCCTCTCTTCATGATTCACGATATCGAAATCAAGATTCAGAAAAAAAAATCAGGGAACCAAATCGCGACGATTTCAGGCACGTGGGAGAAGTCGTGAGGAGAGGAGTGTACGCTCGCGTTCGCTCCACGTTGATTTGGGGTTTTCTTCTCGCGCGAGGCTCTGGTGGTGGTGGCGGGTAGCGTTGAAAAGGGGCAGTTTAGGGCATCGTAATTTCTGGAGGGGCATGTTTGAGGTGGAGTTATAGGCAGTGTGGTCGCGACGTTGGAGGTGGTGGCCAGTTTGCTCGAGCGGCGATTGGCGATGGGGTTTAGGGATGCGGCAGTTCGCTCACGCGCGCGTGCGCCTAAGGCGAGCTGGAAACTAGAGGGTAGCACAATGGAGGGGTTCTCGGCGAGGCCAATGGCGTTGCTACATCAAATGGCATGGGTGCACGAAAGGGTTCACTAGACAGTTCGCGAAGCTGTAGGAATTCGAGGAGGTTGTGGTGGCGTTCGATGTTAGGGGCTGTGATCTGCTGGCTTCGGCATTAAGGTATAATTGCGGGTTATTTTCTTTTTTTTCCAATTTAATATATATATATATATATATATGTATGTATGTATGTATGTATGTATGAAAATATACAGACAATATTTTGAAAAACATATATATAAATTTTGGAAACGAGAATTTTTCTGGTTGAAAAGAATAAAAATAAAATAAAGTTAGATACTGTTTATGTAATCAGGGTTAGACCGGAATATAGGATAGATAAGATTTGTGAAATAGGGATTTTAAAATGTTTAAATCGAAAGGTTACATAAAAATTAGATTTTTGAAATCGTATAGATCATTTTATATGTTGAATGTGATTTTCAAGGTAAATTTTAATTGGTTATAACAATTTAAAATTTGCAAGTCAGCTTTAATTTAAAACAAAAATTTAATTACCTTAGTGATTTATAAAATCATATAAATTATATATTCAAGGTCAATCGGAAACCGAGACAGGATTGAAGTGGATTGCAAATTAAATAGTCAAAGGTGAGTTTGTGACGTCCCACCTCTATACTCACGCTAGCCAAGGACATTACAGGGTAATGCCGTCAACTAACACGGAGAATAAGGCCGGATAGGAGCGACCATCTATAGCCTTGCTCTATCTATCTATTGAATATATCGACAATAGTCACACCAACCAAATCAACATATCCAATGAATACTTAAAACAGAACCATAGGTGGTTGAAGGATCTATCAGAACAGAATATAACAACGCAAATGTAATATACATCACAGAACAGAAGATCATCATATACACATATACAGATACACACCAGAGTATACAAACTAATACACGTCAAGTGGTATAGCAAACCACAATATACAGACGAATCAAAAGAATACATATCAGAGTTACAACAAAAAGGACCACACAAAAATATTTAACAAAAAAGAACAAGCTGGATAGTCCATGCGGAAGCAAAATAGGCTAAGTCCAAAAGCACCTAACCTGAAACATCTCGGTCTGACCCGAGTATAAAATACATGAGTCAGTCTAGCTAAACAAATCAGTTAGATAAACTGAACAACAATAAACCTACAAGGTTACAAGGTATAACAAATATCTCAAAAGGAGATAACACAATCATCTAACAAAAGATGAATCATATGATAACAAAACAAGCCTCATATCATAGGCAACATAGATAAACAAAGGATACAAATATCCCAAATCAAGCCATAAAGGCAAATAACAAATACCAATGAAGGTAACACAAGTTCCACAAGGTAATCGCCACATATCATGCGGCTCAAAAAGACCAACACCGAAGGGCGATACCAAGGGAATATACATATCAATGAAACATCAGAAAATTGCTCGAGCTCAGTACTGTACAAACAAGAATCCATGAGCCCGAAGACTCCAAACCCAATATCACCCATGCGGCTCATAACGACCAACAACGGAAGCGATACTAAAGGGCACCCCAATATCACCCATGCGGCTCATAACGACCAACATCGGAAGCGATACTATAGGGCAACAAACCCGAAGGCACAAATCCGAAGGCACAAACCCGAAGGCAACAAACCGTAGTGGTGAAGGTCGAAGACCCAGTACGGGACACACTAACTGGCGGAATATGTCATAACTCTCAAAAAGGAATCCGAAAAGTGGTAACGCGAGTCCCATAACCACTCGTTCGCACTAAACGGTTTACTATTCGTCAGTCAATTTCACACTCAAAGCAGTACAAAGTTCACCTCACATCATCGGTAAACCAAACCCAAAGGTTAAAACGATCAATTGAATAGGTCGGGAATTAATCGGAAGGATAAACGCATAGATTCATGGTCCGTGTTTTGCCCAACCATTTAATCACCCTTCCACTCCGCTCGAAGTGCGAAATTGTGTATGTGCGTTTTAAATAGAATTTAAGAATCGGAGAAGGAAACTTTTAATACGATTTAGAGGGATTATTTATAAAAAACCCGTGAATGAAGTCAAAAATAAGTTATCAAAGCCAAAGATGCAATGACAACCACTAAAAACCAACTTGAATCGATAAAATTTGGAAAACCAATCAAAATGAGCAAAAATATGCAATACAGCAAAATAGGAGCAGGTCGGTCGACCGGACTACAGGGCTCGGTCGGCTGGCCAGAAGCAGAAAAATTGCTCGGAGTAGCAGGTCGGTCGACCGGCTATAGGGCTCGGTCGGCCGAACTGCAAGTTTCTGCAGTTCCTGCCCTTTCTTCATCGAATTGCCAACTCTTCCAAAATGCAATCGGTCGAGCAATGGCCCTAAGGAGCCTTAGCCAATAGATACCCCAGCTCCATTAGCTCTCTGATTCGCCACCAAAACATGCTCAAACATCAAAGTTAGGATTTTTAAAGAATTGAACCCAAACACTAAAAATTTGGATATTCACCAATTCAATCCAAACCAAAAGCAAGTGCATATGAACAAGTGCTAGGAATTCATACCCAACATCAATGAGATCAAGAGAAGTAGATGTGAGTTCAAACACCTTCTTACACCCAAACAAAGATATATATATATATATATATATATATATATATATATATATATAAGCATAGATGTGAGATAAAAATCTCACCTTTTATCTCAAAACAAAGAAGAAGAAGCTCAAACATAAGAAGGAGACTAACTTCTCTTCACTTCAACTCTACAAGCTTCAATCTAAGAATAAAACACATATTTCCCTAATTAGGTTTAGGGAACTTATGAAATTGAAGAGGAGAAGAGTTGGAGAAGATGAAGAGGAGGCTTACCAATAGCTTCACTTTGATTTTGGAGCAAGAATTCAAGTTGCAAGAAGAGACTAGGGCTTGGAATTTCTAATTCCCATTCTCTTCCCCCATTTTCAGTTTTTAGCTTATTTTTTTTATGAAATGAATAAGTGTGGAAAGGAGAGGGACCGAGTTAGGGTTAATTAGATAGTTAGTGGGCTGAACCCAACCCAAAGCCCAACTAGAAAAAGTAGCAAAATTCAACTTACTCCAAACATATCAAAGCTTATACTTAAAAAGATCGCAAACGCCATTTTGGACTCAATGGAAGCGGTATCGAGCCCTAATTCGGCCATTTGCAAAAAGTAACATTTCAGACCTAAAATCCGACTAACGACGCTATATTTAAATAAAACATTTAAATATAAAATCGTTAAATATGCGGGTTGTTACAGATCTCCCCTCCTTACAAAATTGCGTCCCCGTAATTCCTAGAGACGATATTTGTAGCAACTACATACATACAACATTCAAAAGAAAAGGAAATAAGCTTGAGACGAAAAGATATTCTCACCGTTGCCAAGCGAAGATAGAAAACCCGGATAGGATCGCTCAATATACTCTCTGGTTTCCCAAGTACAGTCATTGGGACTAGCGGACCATTGAACTTTAACGAGCGGCACGTCCGTGTTTCGAAGGTGACGCACCTCCGTGTCAAGTACGCGAATAGGTTGCTGTACAATAGATAAGTCCGGTGAGACCTCAAGCTCTTGCAAATCAGGAGAAGCGATAACAGAATCCGACTCCCGAAGACACTTCCGAAGTTGCGAGACATGAAACACGTCATGAATGCCAGGTAAATGAGCTGGAAGTGAAACTCTATAAGCCACATGGCCAATACGTTCAGTAATAGAAAATGGTCCTATATAGCGAGGAGCCAATTTCCCAGTCGTACTAAAACGCATAACCCCTTTCAAAGAAGAAACACGAACAAAGACAAGATCACCAACTGAGAACTCGAGAGGCTTCCTACGGCTATCCGCGTAGGATTTCTGGCGGCTTTGTGCCTCTTTCATTCTCAACCAAATAAGATCAATCTTCTCGAAAAAATCACGAACAAAATCTGGACCAAGAATAAGCTTCTCCCCAGATTCCAACCAACATGAAGGTGATCGACATGGCCTTCCGTATAAAGCTTCGAAAGGAGCCATACCGATACTAGACTGAAAACTATTGGTGTAGGAGAACTCTAAAAGAGGTAGGTGATCCTCCCAACTACCGCCGAAATCAAAAATACAAATACGGAGAAGATCTTCCAAGATGCGATTCACCCGTTCAGTCTGCCCGTCAGACTGCGGATGATAAGCTGTGCTGAAATTAAGCTTTGTTCCCAAAGCTTGCTGAAATTAAGCTTTGTTCCCAAAGCTTGCTGAAGACTCTTCCAAAAATGACTAGTGAATAAAGGATCACAGTCACTCACAATAGAACTAGGAACACCGTGAAGTCTCACGATTTCCTTGACATACAACCTAGCCAAATGCGAAGCAGTCCTATTAGACTTAATAGGCACAAAATGAGCAGACTTGGTGAGGCGATCAACAATAACCCAGATACTAGAATGGCCCGATCTCGAACGAGGTAGGCCGTCAATGAAATCTATAGAAATCTGATCCCATTTCCACAATGGAATCTCTAGAGGCTGAAGAAGACCCGAAGGACGCTGGTGTTCGGCCTTAAAACGCTGACAAGTTATGCAATTACTCACATAACTCTCCACATCGCGCTTCATGCCTTCCCAATAATAAAGACGACGCATATCGGCATACATCTTGCTACTACCAGGATGAATGGTATACTTAGAGCAGTGACAATCATCAAGAATGTCATGTCTAAGTGCAAAATCAGAAGGCACAAAAAGACGGTTCTTCTTGCGAAGACACCCATAAGAATCAATGCTGAAATCCCGCAACCCCTCATCACAGGATCCAGACTCACAAAGCTGAATAAGATGCAACAAATCAGGATCACTCCGTTGAGCATCGACAAAACGATCCAACAAAATAGGTCGAGCTCCCAAACTAAATAATAGAATAGGAGAATCAGAAGATGAACCTCGATCCCGAATTTCACAAAAAGATAGAGTCTCGAGAATATCTCATTCGGCAAGCATCATAGAAATAACAGCCGAATGTTTGCGACTAAGTGCATTAGCAACACGATTACCCTTTCCAGGGGTATACTGGATATCAAAGTCATATGAAGCAAGAAACTCGAGCCAACGCTGTTGTCTCATATTGAGTTCCTTCTGTGTGAACAAATACTCCAAGGATTTATGATCGGTATAGAGAATGAAGTGCTCGCCCAATAAATAGTGTCGCCAAATCTTCAAGGCGAAGACAATGGCGGCTAACTCAAGATCATGAGTGGCATAGCGAACTTCATTCGGACGCAGTTGCCTAAAAGCATAAGCAACTACCCGATCCTTCTGCATAAGAATAGCACCGAGACCACTACCACAAGCATCGGTGTAGACAACAAGATCATGATTCCCCTCGGGAACCACCAAAATAGGAGCATCAGTGAGAAGTTCCTTCAATGTCTGAAAGGAAGCTTCACACTTGTCGGACCAAATAAAATGAATGCCTTTCCGAGTAAGGCTGGTGAGAGGAAGCACAACACGGGAAAAATCCTTAATGAACCGACTGTAATAACCTGCCAATCCAAGGAAACTACGGATATCATGCACATTCTCAGGCCTCTTCCAATTTCGGATGGCTTCGATCTTTGAGGGATGATAGAAATGCCATCGGAAGATACAATATGGCCTAAGAACTTAACCCTATTCTCCCAAAAATGGCATTTGGAGAATTTGGCTCTAAGCTGATGATGAAGGAGAGTACTCAAGACAATTCTCAAGTGATTAGCATGCTCAGCATCAGACTTAGAATAAACAAGGATATCATCAATGAAGACAAGGACAAACTTATCGAGATATTCCTGGAATACCCAATTCATAAGATCAACAATGAAACCAGGAGCGTTCGTCAAACCGAACAGCATAACGAGCCACTCAAAAGAACCATACCGAGTGCGGAAAGCGGTAAGAGGTATGCTATCCTCTGCGACTCGTAACTGATGAAAACCTATGGCAAGGTCAAGCTGAGAAAAGACCTTAGAACCACTCAATAGATCGAACATATCATCGATCCTAGGCAATGGATACCTATTCCTAATGGTTAGTTCGTTAAGCTTGCGATAGTCAATGCAAAGTCTAAGAGTTCCATCAGACTTCTTCACGAAGATGACCGTGGATCCCCATGGAGAAAAACTGGAATGAATCAACTGCTTGGACTCAAGCTCTAAAAGCTGCTTCTTGAGTTCCTCATTTTCCTTTGTAGACATCCTCGTGGGAGGACAACTAACTGGCTGCGCACGTGGAATGAGATCAATGCAGAACTCAATTGCCTGTTTGGGTGGCAAACCCGAAACAGGTTCAAAAACATCAGAAAAGTCACAAGCAACAGGAATACGAGATATATCATTACCATCTCGTGAATCAAGAGAATATAAAGCCATTTCGGAATTATCTACATTCCGAAGAATAAGAGATAACTGAGTAGGCGAATCCAGATGTCGAAGATACAAAATTCTCTCCGAACAAATAATCCTGTCATCATATCTCACTAGCCAGTCCATTCCCAAAATCATATCAAATCCCAGACAAGAAATAACGTGCAGATTCGCACGAAAAGAAAAGCCACATAAAACAATCTCAATATCATCACAAAGCATACTAAGGGTCGCGGATCCTCCAATAGGATTCGAAATCCTTAAAGAAGTAACCAAACAAGAAACATCCAAGGATAAATCATCAACGAGCTTCTTCGATACGAAAGAATGTGAAGCACCCGTATCGAAAAGAATTCGTACACTATGATCATGGAATAAAATAGAACTTCCCAAAATAGACGGAGATATACCTTTGGGCTGAGAAGGACCTTCAAAAGCCTTAGCAGCATAAAGCCTGCTAGACTTGGCACTAGCCGAAACAGTAGGGCAAGCTGAAACATGATGACCTTCCTTCTTGCAATAGCGACAGAAGAGAGGCTTAGGACAAGCTCGAATAATATGATCAGGAGAACCACAATTGAAACACTTCCGAATGAAAGGTGTTCCAACAGACTGAGGCTGAGAACTAGAACTACCAGTCTTCTTCTTCTTAGAAGGAAAAGGCCTGGACTTCTGAAATGGAAACTGCTTCTTATTGGGGTTCTTGGAAACCTCAACATCAACATCACTATCACACACCTTCTCGACGGTCTCGAGATGAAGTGCCGAATCAACCAACTCCTCAAAAGAAAGCTTAAGCTGGAGCAACAAGGACTTCTTAAGATACTTCTTAAGACCAGAGACAAACTTCAAATTATTCTTATAAGAAGTGCTAATGAATTCAAGACCATACTTAGATAAAGCCTCGAATGATGCAACATACTCATAAACAGAAGATTTCCCTTGCTTCAACTCAAGGAAGCGACGGGTCAATAAAACTTTTTCAGATTCAGGAACGAACTTGAGTTCAAATCGCTCCCGAAACTGAGTCCAAGAAAGAGTAGACTCATCAATTTCGGCTACAAGAAGCTCATACCAATCAAGAGCACGTTCTTGTAATAAGCTAGAAGTTACAAGAACTCTATCATGGTCAGAAAGACCCATACGAGAGAAGATACGTTCGCACGTGCGAAACCAAGCTTGGACTTCAAGAACAGACTCGGAGCCTTTAAACGGCTTTCCTCCAAGATGAGAAAAATCACTGCACAAACGTGCAAAGGCAGACTTGCGAGGTGGAGAAACTCGAGGAGGAACTGGAGGCTGAGTGCTCCTAAACAACTCCAAAAACTGATCTGTAGACATATAAACGCCATCAGGATGTGAGCCACTGGATTGCCCAGCATCCGAACGTTGTCCTCTGCGTCTTCCAGCCATACGCTGAGAGTAAGATAAGAACAATATTAATCACAAGGTAGATACTTCACTACGGAATACTACGGAATAATATACATTCCTAGACGTATTCCCCAAATTCTATCTAACCTTTGATAAAAGAAGGAATAGAAAGACACGATAATTCAAAGTTTGGTATCACTTATATACTTTGATGTACCAGAATATGTGCATCTATTCTGTGTTTATCATATTTTGTTCTAAACTCAGCTCTGATACCACGCTGTGACGCCCCACCTCTATACCCACGCTAGCCAAGGACATTACAAGGTAATGCCGTCAACTAACACGGAGAATAAGGCTGGATAGGAGCGACCATCTATAGCCTTGCTCTATCTATCTATTGAATATATCGACAATAGTCACACCAAACAGATCGACATATCCAATGAATACTTAAAACAAAACCATAGGTGGTTGAAGGATCTATCAGAACAAAATATAACAACGCAAATGTAATATAAATCACAGAACAGAAGATCATCATATACACATATACAGATACACACCAGAGTATACAAACTAATACACGTCAAGTGTTATAGCAAACCACAATATACAGACGAATCAAAAGAATACATATCAGAGTTATAACAAAAAGGACTACACAAAAAGCCTTAACAAAAAGGAACAAGCTGGATAGTCCATGCGGAAGCAAAATATGCTAAGTCCAAAAGCACCTAACCTGAAACATCTCGGTCTAACCCGAGTATAAAATACACGGGTCAGTCTAGCTAAACAAATCAGTTAGATAAACTGGTCAACAATAAACCTGCAAGGTTACAAGGTATAACAAATATCTCAAAAGGAGATAACACAATCATCTAACAAAAGATGAATCATATGATAACAAAACAAGCCTCATATCATAGACAACATAGATAAACAAAGGATACAAATATCCAAAATCAAGCCATAAAGGCAAATAACAAATACCAATGAAGGTAACACAAGTTCCACAAGGTAATCGCTACATATCATGCAACTCAAAAAGACCAACACCGAAGGGCGATACCATAGGAATATACATATCAATGAAACATCAGAAAATTGCTCGAGCTCAGTACTGTACAAACAAGGATCCATGAGCCCGAAGACTCCAAACCCAATATCACCCATGCGGCTCATAACGACCAACATCGGAAGCGATACTAAAGGGCACCCCAATATCACCCATGAGCTCATAACGACCAACATCAGAAGCGATACTATAGGGCAACAAACCCGAAGGCACAAACCCGAAGGCAACATACCCGAAGGCATCATACCCGAAGGCAACAAACCGTAGTGGTGAAGGTCGAAGACCCAGTACTGGACACCACTAACTGGCGGAATGTGTCATAACTCTAAAAAAGGAATCCGAAAAGTGGTAACGCGAGTCCCATAACCACTCGTTCGCACTAAACGGTTTACTATTCGTCAGTCAATTTCACACTCAAAGCAATACAAAGTTCACCTCATATCATCGGTAAACCAAACCCAAAGGTTAAAACGATCAATTGAATAGGTCGGGCATTAATCGGAAGGATAAACGCATAGATTCATGGTCCGTGTTTTTCCCAACCATTTAATCACCCTTCCACTCCTCTCTAAGTGCGAAATTGTGTATGTGCGTTTTAAATAGAATTTAAGAATTGGAGAAGGAAACTTTTAATACGATTTAGAGGGATTATTTATAAAAAACCCGTGAATGACGTCAAAAATAAGTTATCAAAGCTAAAGATGCAATGACAACCACTAAAAACCAACTTGAATCGATAAAATTTGGAAAACCAATCAAAATGAGCAAAAATAGGCAATACAGCAAAATAGGAGCAGGTCGGTCGACCGGACTACAGGGCTCGGTCGGCTGGCCAGAAGCAGAAAAATTGCTCGAAGTAGCAGGTCGGTCGACCGACTATAGGGCTCGGTCGGCCGAACTGCAAGTTTCTGCAGTTCCTGCCCTTTCTTCATCGAATTGCCAACTCTTCCAAAACGCAATCGGTCGAGCAATGGGCCTAAGGAGCCTTAGCCAATAGATACCCCAGCTCCATTAGCTCTCTGATTCGCCACCAAAACATGCTCAAACATCAAAGTTAGGATCTTTAAAGAATTGAACCCAAACACTAAAAATTTGGATATTCACCAATTCAATCCAAACCAAAAGCAAGTGCATATGAACAAGTGCTAGGAACTCATACCCAACATCAATGAGATCAAGAGAAGTAGATGTGAGTTCAAACACCTTCTTACACCCAAACAAAGATATATATATATATATATATATATATATATATATATATAAGCATAGATGTGAGTTCAAACACCTTCTTACACCCAAACAAAGATATGTATGTATGTATATATATATATATATATATATATATATATATAAGCATAGATGTGAGATAAAAATCTCACCTTTTATCTCAAAACAAAGAAGAAGAAGCTCAAACACAAGAAGGAGACTAACTTCTCTTCACTTCAACTCTACAAGCTTCAATCTAAGAATAAAACACATATTTCCCAAATTAGGTTTAGGGAACTTCTAAAATTGAAGAGGAGAAGAGTTGGAGAAGATGAAGAGGAGGCTTACCAATAGCTTCACTTTGATTTTGGAGCAAGAATTCAAGTTGCAAGAAGAAACTAGAGCTTGGAATTTCTAATTCCCATTCTCTTCCCCCATTTTCAGTTTTTAGCTTATTTTTTTATGAAATGAGTAAGTGTGGAGAGGAGAGGGACTGAGTTAGGGTTAATTAGATAGTTAGTGGGCTGAACCCAACCCAAAGCCCAACTAGAAAATGTAGCAAAATTCAACTTACTCCAAACATATCAAAGCTTATACATAAAAAGATCGCAAACGCCATTTCAGACTCAATGGAAGCGGTATCGAGCCCTAATTCGGCCATTTGCAAAAAGTAACATTTCGGATCTAAAATCCGACTAACGACGCTATATTTAAATAAAACATTTAAATATAAAATCGTTAAATATGCGGGTTGTTACAGAGTTAATCTCACTCTTCTGGATTTTTATGTAAATTTAAATAGTTAAATTTAAATAATTGGTTGATTGATTAATTTGATTAGATGTGCTATATTATACATAGGAGTATACAGTATATATTGGAATGATTGATTTTCCGCATTATATAGTGGATGAGACCCTATGCGCCGCATAATAGCGGATAATATTATATTTAAAACCCATATACTGCGATATTCCACCTCGAAGTGGAATTGTTATTTATATTGTGCTAACGTCTGTGGATGCAGGGAAACAGATTGGAGGGATCCAACGGGATTCCTCAACATTTATTTAGATTATTTAATATTCTCTGTTATGATTATTAGATATCCTGCGATGAATTATATTGATAATTGTAAATGTTGAATGCTACAGGTTGATCGAATATATTTGGGTATACCGAGTTACCAAAAATATAAAAATGAATTTTTGAAAAGAAAGTAAAGGAGTGGATTTTTAAGTAAAATAATTTTATAGTATCTGAATAAATCTAAGAATGAATTGGAACAGAATAAAAGAGATTTTAAATCTTAATCAATAAATCCCGAGTATGAAAGGAAAAAAAGGATTTTTAATAAACAGAGAGAGAATGAATTTTAAACTTAAAGAGATATTACTGAAAATAATAAAATAATTTATTTTAAAATTCAAGGTTTGAACTTATCTAAAGGATAAAGAAGGAATTTGGGGAAATCTGAAACTGGTAATTTCAGTAAAAAGATTTTAAATCAAAATGAAGAAATAAAATATGAAGTTAATGGATTTTGGAATAAATGGAGTAAGTAAGGAAATTTATTTAAAGGTGAAGTAAATTGGAAATAAATTTGTAAATTGATTTAAGTGTTTGAAATTGGAAATTTAAAGGAGAATGTGACTATGAAATTTATAAACTGGGTTTATAAAAGTGAAGTAATATATATCAGTGCATATTTGGAAGAATAAATTCACGGTGGGAATTTATTAAGGGAATGAGAAAATTTGTTTAAAAATAAACAGTGATTTATTTTTAAAGGATGTGAAGAGAAGTATATTCCCTAAATAGCCAAGTAAGTTTTCAAAGTAAATTTTTAAATATAAGTTAAAAGTTTTAATGTTGTTTTAAAAAGCATGTTTTGGAAAATTTATTATTTCTAAATGTTTAAATTCTAAAGTAAATATTTTTCAAGTCAATTATCGTAGTAATTATTTAAAGGTGACTTGGTATTTTGTTTTAAAAAGAGAAAATATAGTTTTATATTTATATAGTAACCTCATTTTCAAATATTCCTATAGAATATATTTTTAATAAAGTATTGAAGTAGTTTTATTTTAAATATTCTTAAAGTATATATTTTGAATAAGTTTTAAAGTAATTTTTAATTTAAATATTTTAAAGGATATTGTATAATAAAGTGTTTTAAATTATTTTTAAATTCTAAAGTATTGTACTTGGTGTCTTCAGTGGAAATAAATATTTGGGAATTCATTCCACGAGGAGAGTGTGGTTTGAAACTGTTTTCAAAAGGGTTGAAAATAGAAATATATCTTGTGAAGATATTTTGAGGATTAATAAATAATTTGGTGAAATTATTTATGTTTGATGGTTGTTGTGAATGTTAATTGATAGTTAAATAACCGACTATCAATATTGGCCAACGCGTTGACCATTTCTATAACGAACCGCAAATTCGTACCCCTTGAGTCACTATTCTACAACAATCAACTTAAGTTGCACAGAAATATGAACCATTGGGTTAAAGAAGGAGAGGTAGAAGAAGAGAAAACAGAAAACATAGAATCTAACCATCGCAGCGGAATAAAATATAATAGACAATAAATGATCTTTACATAAAACAAATATATATCTGTTTATACATTACATCACCAGAGTACCCCAATCACATAACACACAATTGGGCAGTAATCCTAACCTGCCTTCATACAACTGAGTACACAGCTAATCAACACAGCGGAATATTTAAACAAGTACGAAAGTACGTATCGTCATCCAGCTCGTCTCCTGAGCTCCACAGCATCCTTTCCTGTATTCTATAATACTCGGTCTGACCCGAGCATTACAGTTAAATAACACCCGAGTCAGTCTGGATATACCAGCATGAGAAAATCACACTCAAATTGATTATTAAAGTTTCAAAAGTTCTTTGAAAACAAAAGCATCTTGTAAGACCATGCCACAAATAAACATGTCGGGTTTTCACCTTACGATAAAACATTTCTTATTAAAATCCTCTGATATTATAATAGGGTCTATATACAAATACTTATAGAATAGCCGAAATTGTTACATCTATTAAATTCCAGCTACTAGCCACAGAGTGGGTAATACAAACAAAACTCGTACAAGTCTCGTAGGAAGAATGGATTTCCAACTAATCACTAGGCACTGGGGTACCACCTGTCACAATACGTGGCCTAGATCACAGTACCGAGGATCACTCCCAACCTCCTGCATCACAAGACCGGGACTACCCCTTACTGGATAATCCCGAGTGAGATCACCCCGTGGTTGGGATCAGCAACCGAACCACTACGCCAAAATAAAAGGGACATCTAGACAGGGATGACCTCACCCTGAATGGGTGCTACCCACCTAGCCTTGCTGCATAACCCCTGATTTTCAGTCATTCTCGGTTGATGAGAGGCTTGAGGCTAAGCGTTACCTTTTTAGAACGTATCCCTTAGAATGCCCATCGCCCACCTGACGATGTTCCGAAAGCATTCATCATTACAAGTCCGTTCTGGGTTCGAACGGAACCGAAAGCACTATTCCTACTACATCCATTTTGGAAATATCCTCAGGATTAGTAGCGACTAGCCCTTGCACTTCACTGTCCATCTTCGAATCCAAACTCGTTTTCCACGAAAACATACAAATCGGATCGAAGTGGTTTTCGAGAAATAAATCTCGATTCCGGTCTCTTCGAAACGATCAACGTATTTGGCCAATATTGATAGTCGGTTATTTAACTATCAATTAATATTCACAACATCCATCACACAATAAATAATTTTCCAAATTATTTATTTATCTCAAAATATCTTTGCAAGATATATTTTCACTTTCAACTCTTTGAAAACAGTTTCAAACTATCTTCCTTTCTCGGGATAAATTTCCCAAATATTTTCTATTTCCACTGGAATCACCAAGCACAAAACTTTAGATTTTTAAACTAATTTAAAAACACTTTATTGTAAAATATGTTTAACAATTAATTTAGAAAAATTACTTTAACACCTAATTTAAAATAATACTTAGAAATAATTAAAATAAGATTACTTTATAAATATAAACTAGATTTTCTTCTTTAAACAAAATACCAAATCATCTTTTAAATAATTATTACGATAATAGATTTTTTAAAAAAATACTTTCTCTAGAATTTAAACATTTGGAAATAATAAATTTTCTAAAACATGCTTTTTAAAACAACATTAAACTTTTATCTTATATAAAAAAATTACTTTGAAAACGTACTTGGCTATCCAAAGAAATATACTTCTCTTCACATTCTTCTTTAAATTACCAATTTCAAACACTTGAATCAATTTCCAAATTGATTTCCAATTCACTTCCTTTATTCCAAAATCCATTAATTTCAGATTTTATTCCTTAATTATGATTTAAGATACTTCTATCTGAAAATACCAATTTTAGATTTCTCAAATTGCTTCTTAATCCTATTAATAAATTTATACTTTAAATTTTAAAATAATTCTTTATTCCTTTAAAATAATATCACTAAATTTTACAATTCATTAATTTTTGTTTATTCAAAATCTTTTTTCTTTCATACTCGAAGTTATTTATTAGTATTTTAATATCACTTTCATTTCTTTTCAACTCATTCTTAATTTATTCAAATTTTCTATAGTTATTTCACTTACAAATTCACTTCTTTTATTTTCCTCCCAAAAATCCAATTTATATATTTTCAGTAACTCATTACACCCAAATATATTCAATCAAGCCATAGCATTCAATATTCCCACATAATTCATCATAGAATATCAAATAATCATGACAGAGAATATTAAATAATTTAAATAAAAGTTGAGGGATCTAGTTGGATCCCTCCAACCTGTTTTCCCTGCATCCACAGACATTAGCACAATATAAAATACCAATTCCAAATATACCATACTATAGCACATCAATCGATTTAACCATTCAAACAATTATTTAAATTTAATCATTTAAATTTAAATTCAGCCGAGTGAGATTAACTCACCTTTGATTTTAATATACAATCTGATCCAACCCAGCTTGTTCTCTTCACGATTTCAGACCTTGAATAAACATTATACGGTTTTATTAACATTTGAATTAATCGAACAATTTATATTATTCATTAATTTAAGTAAATAAGAAATCTAGTTTAAACTGATAATTTCCCATCCAAATTGTATATAAAAATAATTTATATATGCAAAATCTTATGTATATGCATATTTCTACTTTGAACCTTATATATATATATATTTATAAAGTCTAATAAAATTACAATACCTGTTTCCCAGGGAATTGATCGGGCAACTTAGTACTCAGGCTCTCCATCGTTCGGCATCAATGAGCGCTCGGCATGTTAAGATTGTTCGTTACGAACGCATCATTCAGCATCAATGGGCGTTCGGCATGGGATAGCGTCCGACATCTAGGAGCGTTTGTCATCGAGAAACGCTCGGTATTGAATACCGTTCGGCCAGAGAAGGACGCCCGGCATAAGATCGTTCTACGACCAAAGAATAGTTCGGTCTCATATTGTTGGCCTAGCCATAGTTCGACCTAGCCTTTTTTCGACAAAGACATTGATCCGGCTTCTAGTCTCGTTCGGTACAAGTGCTCCCTACGGTAGTCAGTATGTTCGGCCTCATCTTGTTTGGCTAAAGGAGAACGTTCGGCTAAAGGAGATTATTCGGCTAAAGGAGATCATTCGGCTAAAGGAGAACGTTCGGCTAAAGGAGATCGTTCGGCTAAAGGAGAACGTTCGACTAAAGGAGATTATTCGGCTAAAGGAGAACGTTCGGCTAAAGCAGATCGTTCGGCCTCTCTGGTTCGGCGCATAGAGACCACTCTGTTTGGGCCGAGTTATTCAGCTGCCAGGCCCGCCAGGGAAGTCCAACCCACCTTCGTCTATAAATAGAGGGGCAAGGGCACAGAAAAAAGGGTGGACATTTTAGAGAACACTGTGGAGACTCTGCCATTTTCAAGACTCATTCCAGACTTGTTTCTTTTACTTTGCAATTGTATTCTAGTAACTAAAAACGGATTGTATCTGTAATCACCCATCAAGGAAATCAATGGAAATCAACTTCAAAGTGGATGTAGGCAGTTACGCCGAACCACTATAAATTTGGTGTTCTTGTTCTTTGCATTTAAATTTACACTCTATTATCTGTTTTAATTTACTTTCTTCATTAATCTCCCTACACAATCTTTCTAAGGGTGTTAGTGACCAATTTTGGTGCTAACAATACCCTTTTTAGCCTATATATTAAAACAAATTATCTCATTACAGTAAACTATAAAATTTAATAATCATTTTACTGTAACAAATTTTTTTTCTTCTGCATATGTATATTCCTCATTTAACTATATAAATTTATAATTTAAATTAAGTACAACGAGAATATCTCACCATCGATTGAGAGCTTCCAGGCAAATGCCATCACCTCCAACTGACCAATTCGAACACAGCTATAAACCATCACCATCGGCAACAACCCCTTCCCACTATCGCCGCGTCACGCCCCGCAACCTCCAGCCACCATTGCATGCGAACCCCTCGCCCCAAACCCTAAGGGTGAATGCACGCCCCTGGTCCTCCAGATCGTGGCGATCTCGAACACGAGTCCAACGCCTTCACCATCGCGCCTGTAGCCGCACCTTTAGCACACAAACTCGCGACCATCACCCCTTAACGAACGCTATTTGATTCAAGTGGGAAGGTGCTCGGCAGATTTGATTTAGGATTCCCCTCTTTTTTTGTGAAAGAATACAATTTACTTTAATAGAGGGAGCGGTCGTGCTTTGAACGTTGAATTTTTTCGTTCGATTTGCTAATAGACTGAAGGGAAGGAAGAAGAGTAAGTTTTGATTAAACAAGAGGGTATTACGACTTTGATTTGAAACTTTTTTTGCTTTTTTCGATCTGCCATTTTCGAACAGCATAAGCAGAAAGGAACGAAGAAGAAAATGAAGATTGTGATTGATATAGGTATAATATTTTTTTTCTCTGATATTTTTGAAAGGTTCGGCCATGAAATGAAATGAAAAGGGAAAAGATGTTTGTGTCAGCTGAGATTTGATTTTTTTGCATGCTGGGGAAATATGCTACAGTGCCAGTAAAAAGTTGTGATGGGAAAGGAAAGCGGCTGATATTGAAACATTTTAACCAGGCACAAATATATCTATTATATTTAAATTTTCGATATAAATTTCAGGGCATTTACTTACCGTACTGTCACACAACAACTCCAATCACTATGAAATTTGAAATCCGATAATAATACAATATTGCGGACCTAATGGAACTGGTTTCGTCGAATTCGATGACTGTGCCTCGGAAGGCTATTTTTAAATTCAATTTAAACGATATATTATTAAAACCGAATGAATCACTTCCAATTTCAATTTAAAACTTTTATTATCTTCATAACTATCAATGTAAAATCTACCAGCCTTCAAATTATTTTTAACAAGCTTAAAACTGAAGGTTCAACATTTTACCCAACTTTAAATTATTTAATTTAATAATTAATCTACCGAATAAATGGTGATATTTGAATTCAAGTTAAAAATTAACTTTTAAATATTTAAACTCAATTAAATATTCTGATTTTAAATGCTCGAAAATTCCGGGTCGTCACATTCCTCCCCCTTAAAAGAATTTCGTCCCCGAAATTACTAGTTAAGAAGAATGGTCCAATACCCGTTTACTTTTCTCAACACCAACAATTCAACATTCTACCAACTATCTTTTTATAGAAGACCCCTTGTCACTCTTACTAACTTTCCAAACTTCCCCATAATTTGCAAACAATACTATTTTCTCAATTATTCAAGTTTTAATTTAAAACCAAAATTTGGACGATCAAAAATTTTCTCAAAAATTTTCTAACTCTCTAAATTTCCGAAAAATTTCGCCAGTGCCTCCTTTGCGCGGCTAGCTCGGTACAACTACAAAAGGCCTCTACGGGATCCCAAATCCCAAAAGAAAACAAAAAGCCAAGTGGCTCGATCAAAAACCCAATCAAAATTCATACAGAAATTTAAACACATACCTTTTTTCGAGCAATTCAAATTTATCTTTTGAAATCAAAACCATTTTACTTCTCCTTCATAACACTTGTATATCCTACGTAGCAATAATATCCAATCACAACATTCGACACATATTATTGACTTCCTCACCAATGTCAATATCTATTCATCCAAATATTACTTAGAATATATTTGTAATATCAATTTCCCATTTAAGAATTTACCATTCCCTTCTTAGGTTTAGTATAAGCATTTAATATGCTTCTTTATTTATTTTCACTTCACCACTTCAGTTTATTCTACTTCTATTCATATTGGTTCTCCCATTCCATATGAATTTAATTTATTTTCAACTCTGAACACTTAATTTTATTTTCCATTTATACTAATTCATATTTTTATTCCAAAGTAGTTTCATTCACTAATTTATTTCAATTTCCAATTTGAAATCGTTTTGTCGTTAACTAAAATTTTCCCAAAAATTTTCAAATTTTTTTCTAACTCCCAAAATTTCTGAAATTTTTTTGGCAGAGTCTCCTTTGTACGGAGGACCTTTTGCAATTTGACAAAAGATATAAATATATATACATCGACCCACACGGTCGGAAAAACCAAAAACAGTTCATATTTCCTATTTTTATTGCTTAGGCGTACCTTATTTAGCATTTATAAGCAAGCGGCTTATTTATTTTAGCATTTAGCGCGTCCAAATCCAGCCAAACGGCTTCCCGGTACCTGTACTTACTCAATTTAAACATATAAGTACAAAATATATGCAAATTATTAACATTCCACTTATATTCAAATAGCTAACACATGGATTTCATAAGTAATGCATGTGATATACATTCATAAGTACATATGCAAGGTTTCGACATTTATTTCAGCCAATTCATATGCCATTACGTTCAATGTTAATGGTTTACAATCCAATTTCTTACATTTCAATTCATTTTTAATCCAAACAAGCTCATATTCAATTCAATTGATTTCAAAATCAAATTTATTTACATTTCTAATAATTCATAGAATTTTATCCAATCCCGTTTACATCAAACGATCCACTCCCTTATGCAATTCTACAATATTAATGTGAATAAATAATAACATAAGCTTTATAACCAGTTTAAATTGATTCCAACTCAATTTACACTTAATCTCATCCTATTTTAATTTATTCACATACTTTCATTGCATTTCTTTCATATCCAAAAAGTTTGATTCCAAACCATTTTATTATACTCGACAACATCTCATGTTTCTATTAACCTTAAACTTAAGTTAATTTGCTTCAATTTCACTACCATTTCATAGCTTAAGTTCATTCCCCATTTTTTTATTCATACTCGAATTGGATTTATTTTCATCTCAAATCATTTTTATTATAATCCAATTCCATACAACTCAAGCTTTATTTCCAAACTCTATTACCTATTCACAATTTTTGATTTGATTTTCCTTTGATCAAATCCCAACCATTTCACAAATTCATTCGATTAGTTTATTCTTTTATCCAATTTAAATTTTAATTTACATTAACAATTCATTGTTAAATTTATTAATAATAAGGTCATTCAATTTATGCTTGAATTGGATTTGTTTATATTTCACACCATATCCATTTTGATCCAATTCAATTTTCATTCAACAACTTCCAATTATAATCCCATACTTGATTTTCTTTTTCATTTATCTTGTAAATCATTTTATTTGATTTCCTTGAGTTCAATCTTACTTTATATCCCAAGTTTGGATTTTTATCTCAAAATACAATATTTTTATTCCGGCTTATTTATTCCTTTTTAAATTTTATAAGTCACAACTTATTATTTTACACATTCCTATTCATTCTAGGCTTGAATATATTCACCTTTTATTTTTAACTCAAAATTTGCGCTTATTTATAGCCCAAGTATAATTTACTCTATGGATTTTTTTTGCTTTGATAAGTTATTCTAAATTATTTATTCCAACCTATTTCTTATCCAACTTCTATTTATTCAGGTAAGAATCTATTTCCATTCAATAACACCCATAACTCAATTGAATTCTACACCAATTCAATTCTATTTAATATCCTTCATGACACAACTGAATTTTGATTCAATTCAATCCAAATTTAACTAAATTTTATTTCTCAATATATGTGAGTTCAAAACTTTTATATTTACTTTAAAGCTTATATTGCTCATTGCTCATTTCATCATATAACCGCAATTTCAGATTATATATATAACACCTACTAGCTTAAGGTATAAATTTTCATTTCACAATTATAATCATTTTACCTTTCAACTTTATATCAAATTCATTTTCAATTTCAATTTCAATTTTATTTAACTTATCTCAAGTTAAATTCAAATATATTTTCTTCACTTTCATTCTCTTAAGTTAAATTTTAATTTCCGGATTAAAATTTCCAATTTCTTCTTATTAATATCAACTTTACTTTATAAGTTCAATGGTTAATTCATTTATTCATTCACCAATTCATTTTCAACCAATAAATTTTATTTCCAAGCATTAATTATTTTTAGTCCATTTAAACTTATTCTGCACCTTATTTTACACATTTAAATCAAGCATCATCCAATATTGAATTTCATTTCATTTGCATACCATAGTAACTAATCAGTTACTTATAAATTTTAATCTTAAAACTTGTTTATTTAATCCAGCTTAACTATTTTTTTCTTTTTCAAACTCAAGTTCAACATTCAATTTTGAAAACATATATGTCTAACCAAACTATTCCTTTGCATTTTCAAAATCAACCAGATTTCTTCAACGCATTAATCCAAAACATCCTGGTAGCAACCCCTCTTTTGGAAACTCGAAAATGAACATCGATGATGTCGCGATCATCATCGGAATTCAGCGACCGTAAAGAGTTCAATGCTTTTCTCTCTTTTAAAACCCTTCCAATATTTTTAAATTCCAAATCTCTCTAGATTTCACATCCGATTCAAAAATATATCTCAATATATATTATCTTCCCAACCTTTGAGAATCATCATCAAATTCAAAGAAATCTAAATTTCCAAATTCCAAATCCCTAATCCTATAAATTTATATTCACACATTACTTTGGAATTTTATCTTATTTTAATTATTAATCACACTATAATCCGCATTTAGTTATATTTACAAATTTCATTTGTATACAAATTGGTTTCTTAGTTTTTAATTATGATTTCAATCCCTTATTCAATTATAATTCACAGTTACAAATTTCATTTATTTTATTAATTTATTCCTTAACTTTTGGTTATTATTTCAATTTCTTATTCAATTCTCATACAATAATGATAATAATTGAATATTATCACTTTCTACCATCCAAGCACCCATATATAATTATAAAAATTTACGAAAAATCATTTTCTTTTATATACAAAAATAATTTTGGGTAAAATTATCTCATTTACCCTATTTAAAACAATACTGTGTCGGTTTACCTTGTTTAAGAGTTTAGAAATCCCTATCGATGACATGGCGTCCCATATATCGACCAGAATCCATAAACACTCAACCGATAAATCAACGCAATATAAAAAAAATTTTATATCCACTAACAAATACGAGCTCATATCTATTAATGCTCTCAAACTCATTCTAGAGTACTACGGACTCTATTCTATGAGTACTTCCCACCAGAGCCAAGTTTATCACCAACCTAAGCTCTGATACCAAGTGTAACGACCCGCAAATCTACCAATTGTAACGATCCACAAATCCGTATCCCTTGAGTCAACACTATTGTACAATAATCAACTCAAGCTGCACAGAAATACGAACTATTGGGTTAAAGAAGGAGAGGTAGAAGAAGAGAAAACAGAAAACAACAGAATCTAACCATCGCACCAGAATAAAATATAGTAGATAATAAATGATCTTTACATAAAACAAATATATATCTGTTTATACATTACATCATCAGAGTACCCCAATCACATAACACACAATAGGGCAGTAATCCTTACCTGCCCTCATACAACTGAGTACACAGCTAATCAACACAACGGAATATTTCAACAAGTACGAAAGTACGTATCGTCATCCAGCTCATCTCTTGAGCTCCACAGCATCCTTTCCTGTATTCTATAATACTCGGTCTGACCCGAGCATTACAGTTAAATAACACCCGAGTCAGTTTGGATATACCAACGTGAGAAAATCACACTCAAATTGATTATTAAAGTTTCAAAAGTTCTTTGAAAACAAAAGCATCTCGTAAGACCATGCCACAAATAAACATGTCGGGTTTTTACCTTACGATAGCTAAAACATTTCTTATTAAATCCTCTGATATTATATAGGGTCTATATACAAATACTTATAAAATAGCCGAAATTGTTACATCTATTAAATTCCAGCTACTAGCCACAGAGTTGGTAATACAAACAAAACTCGTACAAGGCTCGTAGGGAGAATGGATTTCCAACTAATGACTAGGCACGGGGGTACCACCTGTCACAGTACGTGGCCTAGATCACAGTACCGAGGATCACTCCCGACCGCCTGCAACACAAGAATGGGACTACCCCTTACTGGATAATCCCGAGTGAGATCACCCCACGGTTAAAATCCTGAAATAGTTCTTTACAAACTAAAAAGAGTTTTAAAAGAAATAACGTGTGACGACTCGGGATTTTGGCAATATTATTTTAGTAAACACTTAATCTACTTAATTAGAATACAACTCATCATTTTAAAAACAAATAAATAATAAATAAGATTTTAGCCTCTACTATTAATCTATATACATATATATATATATATATGCATTTTGAAAAAAAACTATAATTTAAAAATTCAAATAAAATCTTTCAAAATTATTTACAATAAAATCTATCTTATTCAATTTAATTAAAAGCTCTAAATATTAAACATAAGTATAAAAATATATGAATATTAATTAAGTGTTTGATAGTAAGCCTGAAATAGAAATGAAAGTAAGGGTTATGCTAGAAATAAGTGGGTTTGTGTGTATGCAACATAAATAAATACATAATTTAAAAATATAAAAAAAATAACTATAACAATTATATATTAAGCAAAGCAAAACCAGACAATTTTGTATGTATGTGAATTATGCAAGGCAAGAAGAGAGGAAAAAAAGAAACAAATAAATAAATATCTACATACATAAATTAATAGCTGTAAACAAGAAAGGAAACACATGCATTTAATACTATCATCTCAGCACAAAAACAAGTCATTACGAATGATATAAATCATTTCATTTTCCACAAAAAAATCTAGTTTGGTCAAAGAAGGGGGCAAGAAGAAAATGTTTGCACCAGTAAACATCTATTCCTGTAAACTTATATATATATATATATATATATATATATATATATCTTCTTAACCTATTCTAGTTCGTTCAAACACTTAGCATATCATAAAAAAATAAGTAGACATTACCATCTTACAACTGAAGCTTAAATAACATCTCAACTAAAAAAGCAAGAGGATCAAGAAGATCCAGCTGACAACTTTCTAAAAAAAAAGGAAGCTAGGAGCATTTCCAGGTTTCATTATCTATGCCTTCTAAGACAAGTGAGTAAACATCACTTTTGAATGATTAAGGTTATGAATATGGTCGCATGATTAATATCTGAAACATGTATGTTCATATATATATATATATATATATAAGGTTGTATTTTTTTTATATGGTATGCATGTTGATTCATCAGAGTACTCTCTATTTATAGTTTAGTTTTCATGTATTACTTTAAATTCAAAACCTTTTGATTTTGATTAGATTTAAACTTAAGATGTAAATGAAACTTGTTTGTTCCATCACAAGCTTTAGGTTAAAGTTATACTTAAGTTAAATAATCGAGAAATATCTTTGGAAATTTATCTGAAAATCAAATTGACCGAGTATATTTAATATAAGTCGAAACCAAACTTAGTAGTTCATTAATTTAGGATTATAAACTGAATACATAAACAAAAATATGATTTTTAACACGAGAATCATAATTTTTAGTTTGGGATAAAGGGTGCAGTTCGAGTTTGAACAAAATAGGAGGAAATGTGGTTTTCTGGTGATCCTCTTGCTTTGGAAGATCGAAACTCTTCCTGGAGGTGGAGGAGTGATCATAGAATCTAGGAAAAAATACTTGATGGTGATGTTTTTCATTGAGAAGGCAGTGGAGGTGGATTCTTTTCTGGAACGCTAGTTTTAACTAGGTTTAATGATTCGTTCGCCACGGCTTCTGCAGTAGATCGAGTTCAACGGGGTTTGGTGTGATGGAAGCTTGGCCGTTGACGAGTTCAGGGCCGGAGTTGCAGATTTTTCTGGTGGTCGGAGCTTTGGGACGAGGCGTTTCCAGGTTGGGAATTTGATGGTTCCAGTTTGGTTACAGGTTTGGTCCTCACAGCTCGAATTCGATTTCGAGTTGAAGATGATGTTTTGATGTTTGCGAGAGGGTGTTTGGGTGATGGATGATGTAGGAAGATCATCGATGATGATCAGAGACGATCAATGTCACCGTGTATGTGCACGGTGCACTGATGTCCTAGTGAAGTTGGTTTTGGATTGTACTCGAGCTACTTGGCGGGTTGACTTGAAGTTTTTTGCAGTTTTGCTCGAGGCAGTGGGGTTTTGGACTCGAAGCACAATAGGGTTGCCTCGGAATTATATTTTGTTTCAGGTTTTAACGAGACTTGTTTTTTTTGTTTTTTTTTTAATTTTTAAAATGAAAATTTAAAACCGAGATTAAAATATAAGTAAATTTTAATTCTAAGTTTTAAATCCGACTTAAGTTTAAATCTCAGTTTTAAAAGTAGAATAAAGTTTATAAGTTTAAATGTTAAAGTTTATTTTATTAAGGATTTGAATTCAAAATGAATTGGTTTAAAACTCCTATAAATTTCTTTTATAAATGATAAGTGTTTCTTTAACATTTGGATTTAAAAAGGGTTTTGTAAATTGATTTTTGATTTTGTTAAAGTTAAACTTGGAATTTATTTTAAATCTTTATTTTGAATAAATATATGTGACGACCCGCCTTTCTCAACCCCAAAAAGACGTTTCATCATTAAGAAAGAAAGGGATAGAAATAGAAAAAAATAGAAAGAAAGAACAACAACATCAGAATCTCACAGCGGAATGGAACAAAATATAATACATCACATAACTATTACATAATTATACTTACATCAGAGTCATACAATATCATATAACAGGACTGTCATATACATATATGTCCATACATACATCCAAAATACAGCGTCACTAATTACACAGCGGAACTACATATATAGGTACATACGTCTGGTCTTCTCCCCAAAATAGCTCCTCCAGAAAATCAACACTCCTAGATACTTGTCACTTGGCTACTCGTAAAAATTTGAGTACTCAAGAGTTTATGAAAACAAAATATAAACTCCGGGTCAGACATGGGTCTGGTATGAGTAAACAGGTTAAAGTTGCTTAACTTTGAAAACCATTTGAAAATAAAGGTATCACGTAAGACTCCCCACAAATAAATACGGGTAAGTTTTTACCTTACGCTAACCAAAACATTTTATAGGAAATTCTGTGATATTATAATAGTGTCTAGGGTTTTCAAGTAAATAGAAAATAGCCGAAATTGTTACATTCATTAAATTCCATCTACTAGCCACGAAAGTGGGTAATACAAATCAAAACCGTAGGGTCTCGTAGGGAAAATGGATTTCCAACAATGGCAGGGCTACTGGGGTACCGCCCGTCACAGTACGAGGCCTAGATCACCGTACCGATGATTACTCCCTTCATCCCCTGCAACACAAGGCCGGAACCATTCCTTACTGAACAGTCCCGAACAAGATAACCCCGCAGTTGTGGCCAACAACTGCTCACTAAGCCGAAATAAAAAGGGACATCTAGACAGGGGAAAATCTTGTCCTGCTTGGGCATGACCCACCTAACCTTGCTGCATCTCCCCTGTTTTAGCCATTCCGGGTTGATGAGGCTTGAGGCTACGATTACCTTTATAGAACATATCTTAGAATGCTCATCGTCCACCTGACGATGTGTTGAAAGCATTCAATCCATACAAGTTCGTTCCGGGTTCGAACGAAACCGAAGGCATTATCTCGTTACACTCATTTTGGAATCACCCTCAGAGTTAACGACGATAACCCTTGCATTCTGGAACACCATCTCGATTCACCATTTTCATAAGTCATGACCTATCGTTTAATTTGGATCGATGTGGTTTTCGGAGAATCAAAATTGATTCTTCCGATCCCGGTCTCATCGGATCCAAACGCCATTTTAAGGGCCAAGTTGTCTATTTAACTTAACAGTTCAATTAAATATTAAGAATTCACATATCAGATATAACAGATAAATCATATATAGTTATCACAGGTATCCATAATACATCACAACATATCACAGAAATATCATGAAACAGATATTAAAATCAATCAAACAGAATCATCAATGCATACCAAACAGTTTGATTTTACTTTACTTAATTGATTGCTTAAGAATAAACTATTTTATTCTGTTTAATTAATTACTGATTAATTAGCTGATTAATGATTAATTAATTAATTAGTTAATAATTAATTATTAATTTATTAATTATCTAATCTTTAATTACTTATTTAAATTAATTAACTTTTATTCGTTAACTGTTACTCAGTTACTCAATTAATTAGTTGATTCTTAATTATTAATTATTAAATAATTAACTTAAAAATTAATCACAAACTACTTTAATTAACCAATTATTATTAATTTAATTAATTAATAAATCTTTAATTAATCACTTAAGTTAATTATCATTTGTTAATTAACTTTTAAGTGATATGCTATCATTCCTTAAGATTTAAATTGATTTAACATGTAATTACATTTTAATTCCAAACTCAATTAAAAATTCAAATATAAATTAATCAACCTTCTAGCTACTAACTGTTAATCACCTATTCCTTACATATCTACCTAAATCAACCTTTAATTAAAATGCTAACTTAATTAATTAACAATTGTTTAATTAACTTAGTTATATACTTGTATAAAAAAAAATCAGTACCAGTCCATTTGAAAGCACCGTGACGCATCGTTCCTTACTCGAGAAAAACTCGAGTTTCCCTCGTCGCTCTCCCGTGTTACTCTCCCATTCCCTTTCTTCTCCCCAGTTCTTTTTTTTTTAAAGTTAAGTTGTAAACGAACTGCTGTAGCTACTCTCGCACGCGACTCGGAGGGAACCACAGGAACACTCGAAGCAACCTCACAAATCCCTCGAGCAACCCCCACGCGATAACCCAAAAACCCAAAATCACGGCACTGATCACCACCGTGCACGTGCATGGTGGTTCGCGTTGCCATCGGCGACTCGTGGCAATCCCCACACATCACAAAACACCCCTAGGCTCGAAATCTAAACCCAGATTTCGATTTCAAGAAGGAAACAAGAATACGACCTGATGGCTCAAACCTGACAACAAACCCCCACTGCCAAAACCCTTCGTGCGGCCACCACCCATCACCGTAGGCGATGAAACTCCACCAGTACGTCGCTCATAACCACCTCTAACTCCACCAAAAATCGTACTACACTCGGTTGCCTATTGGAGCCGAAATCAAATTTTTACAGAGCTTCGAAAAATATGGGCTTAAACCCTATTTGTGATTCAAACTCAAAATACTTGCATTCGAAAAATAATTCAATATTTTTCTAGTGTTGATATATCTTTAACCTTGCTTCATGCCAAATTCCAGGAATTAAAATTTCATCAATCCTCCAAATTTGACAAAAATCAGTAAAACTTCTTTTGAAAACTGCTCTGGAAATCTTTGCTTTTAAATCAAAATTTTTATGTTAAAAATCATAATTATGTTTATGAAACTTAATATACTATTGAATTTACAAATTTAAACACTTAAATTTTAAACTTTGATTTTCTTTTTAACCTGTAGTTTGAATACAGAGTTAATATCATACTGTTAAACTTCAAACATGTTTTGCAGGCTTTGTTTTCATATAAACAAACTTGAATTTACTCAATACAAAGTTTAAATGGTTATATGAATTAGTTTTGTTTAAACTTGAAGTACTGATACCAAAACTTGAAGTACCGATCAAGAACAGCTACGAAAGTTTCCAGTGCAAACAAACATACACAGAACAATATGTTTAAACTTCATCAACACATATCATTAAGAAGAAAATATGCAAGCTAAGTTGAAATTAGTTTTGTTTACTCACAGATCAATTTGAACAGAAGGCGAGTTGAAGAAACTGCAGTTGAACTACCCAGAAATCTTCCTTTGTTTTTGCTGTTGAATTAAATTTTGTTTGCAAAGCCAATAGATTGTTTCTCAGGTTTTTAAGTTTAGGTTTGTATAAAATGAAACTGATAGTAGAAAGGTGGATATATATAAATTCTTGAACACAAACAGGTGATAATTGGCCAGCCACAATGTTTGACCAAACAAGAAATTGGTATTAAATTCTACTGCAGTTATGAAATGATATTGATCTCGGCTGCATGTACTTATTTAAACAAGATGTTAGGCTAATTAATGCTTATGTTTTTAATCATGATAGCAAATAATTAATGGTTTACTGACAGTTGAGATTTTGTACAAAGATATTTATGTTATTTACTTTGTGTTGTACAAGATATTATCATTATTTCGGCCAAACATGTTTAGTAAGATACAGGTTTTAATTTTTTTTTCTTTTATTATCTATGAAGTGAGAACTTGTTTTATTATATTGAAGTGGACTTTGTTTTCTTATGTCTGAATGTTTTCATTTGTTAAGTATAACTTGTCTTGTTTCTTTGCATCATTCCACTTGCATATACAGGTTATATTTTCAAACTTTCTGCATTGATTTTCCTAAAAGTTATTGTTAACATTTTTGTTTATTTATATTGATAGTTATATTTTATATGAAATTGTATACTTGTTCATATGATGTTTTTAAATATTTTTATTAAGGATGTTGTGTTGTACAATTTGAATTTTGAAGATTATTGTTTGACTAAAATACTAGTATTTATATATTTCAAATTATAATTTATATTTGTAAATTTATATTACTTTGATTACATCTTATAATTATAATTGTGTTTTATACTAATTTTGTATGTTTACACCTATATTGTTTTGCACTTCCATGTTTATGTTTAATATTTCCATGTTTGTTTATTTTAAAACTTATCATTTTAAAAACCAAAATTGTATTCATATGTATTTTATCAGATATCAAATAACGAATCTTTGATTTGATTCTATTGAATAAGGCAGATTTTGTTTTAAATGGTTTTGAAGTATTTAATTTTAAAATTTCTCAAATCAAACTTTCTTTTACAAACATACATAACTGTTAAATATTTAATATCTCATCAATTTAAACATTGACAAGCTTATATTTAATTTAAATTAGATTAAATATTTATTAAAATATGCTGTCAAAAATTCCGGGTTGTTACATTCCTCTCCCCTTAAAAGAATTTCGTCCCCGAAATTTAAACAACGGTAAATTCAAAATCTTTTATATTAACCATCCAAACATACATATCATTCATACAATAGCAAACAAACAAACAGTCTATTCTAACAAACATCACTAGTTATCCGAACATAAATCCGGATAAGCACTCCTAAAACTATCAAGAGTTTCCCAGGTACAATCTCTGGGATCCTCACTCCATTGTACCTTGACGAGTTTCACCACTTTGTTTCTGAGTTGCTTCTCGTCTCGGTCCACAATCTGAACTGGATTTCTGACCACAGTTAAATTGGGTTCAACTTCCAGATCTTCTTGAATTACCGGTTCCACAACCAGTGAGGGATCATGAACATATTTCCTCAAATGCAATACATGAAACACATTGTGAATCCCAGACATCCGTTCTGGTAATTCAATCCTGTAGACCACAGTTCCAATTCTCTCCAACACTCGGAATGGTCCAATGTATCTCGGAGCAAGTTTTCCCGTCTTTCCGAATCTTATAGCACCTTTAATTGGGGAAACTTTAACAAAAACCAAGTCTCCGATCTCAAATTCCAATGGCCTTCGTCTTCTATCCGCATATTTCTTCTAATGATCTTGAGCAGCTTTCGTCCTTTTCTTAATAAGCTCAACCTTGCAGAAGCTTCACGAATAAGATCGGGTCCGAGCACAAGACGATCCTTCGATTCAATCCAACAAGATGGAGATCTACACGGTCATCCGTATAAAGCTTCATAAGGAGCCATCTTAATACTTGCTTGATAACTGTTATTATAAGAAAATTCCACTAGATGAAGATGGTCCTCCCAAGATCCTCCAAAATCTAAAACACAAGTCCGTACCATATCCTCAAGAATACGATTCAGCCTCTCTGTCTGTCCGTCTATTTGAGGATGATAGGCTGTACTCAGTCAAATCTGTACCCATCGCTGATTGCAGAGATTCCCAAAATTCGCTAGTGAAAATAGGATCACGGTCACTTACTATGCTGACTGGAACAACATGCAATCGAACTATCTCTTTCAAGAAAATTTCCGCCAAAGAAACTGCAGTACGGGTTGCCTTAACTGGTATAAAATGGGCACTCTTAGTTAAACGATCTACAATAACCCATATACCGTCATTCCCTTTCCTGGTTCTAGGCAAATCATCGATAAAATCCATTGAGATCATTTCCCATTTCCAATTCGGAATTTCCAGAGGTTGCAATAACCCGGCAGATTTCTGTTGATCACCTTTCACTTGCTGACAAATGGCACAACTGTTCACAAAAGCAGCTACATCCTCCTTCATGCCCTTCCACCAAAAGACTCTCCTCATGTCCTTGTACATCTTCGAGATTCCCGGATGAATATTCAATTTGGAGCGATGACTCTCTGATAACACTTCTTGCCTCAACTCCTTGTCATTCGGAACACAGATTCTCCCATTTATCCTTAGTGTTCCTTGGTCATCAATGTCAAAACTAGGACACTGACCTTTCCTAACTCTTTTGATGATCCTCCTCAACATCTTATCAGATTCTTGCTTGCTTGATATCCTTTCAATAAGAGATGGAACCACTTCCAGAAGAGATAAAACTGCATTCCTACTAAGAGCATCAGCTACGACATTCGCTTTCCCCGGAGTGTACAGAATATCCAGATCATAAGATGCAAGAAATTCAACCCACCGCTGCTGTCTCAGATTAAGGTCTTTTTGAGAGAATAAATATTTCAACGGTTTGTGATCCGTGAACAATTCGAATTTCTCTCCTAAAAGATAATGTCTCCAAATCTGCAAAGCAAAAACAATGGCAAGCAATTCAAGATCATGCGTAGCATAGTTTTTCTCATGAGGTTTTAACTGTCGACTAGCATATGCAATAACTCTTCCGTTCTACATCAGAACTGCTCCCAAACCAACAATACAAGCATCAGTGTAAACCTCGAATTTGCTCTTCCCATCCGGAATAGCAAGTACTGGTGCACTAGTTAGCCATATCTTCAATTCCTGAAAAGCTTCTTCACATTAAGGCGTCCATTTGAATTTCGCTCCTTTTCTGGTCAGCTTAGTCAGATGCGAAGAAATCTTGGAATAATCTCTAATAAATCTCCTGTAGTAGCCAGCCAATCCTAGAAAACTGCGAACTTCCGTCGGTGTCTCTGGCTGTTTCCATTCAAGAATAGTTTCAACTTTCGCTGGATCAACAGAAATGCCTTCACCTGAAACAATATGCCCTAAAAATTTAACTTTCGATTTCCAGAAATGACACTTCGAAAATTTCGCCTTCAGCACATTCTTTCTCAGAGTCTCCAATACAATCCTCAAATGCTCCCTGTGCTCTTCTTCGGATTTGGAATAGACCAAGATATCATCGATGAATACCAGCACAAACTTATTCAACACATCCCTAAAGACTCGATTCATGAGGTCAACGAAGTAGGCAGGAGCGTTGGTTATTCCGAACGGCATAACCAACCACTCATAGAAACAATTCGGTCCCCTAATGCAGTCAAGGGAATACTGTCCTCAGCTACCCTCAACTGATGGAAACCTGAAGCTAGATCCAATTGAGAAAAGATAGAAGCACCATGCAACTGATCAAAAAGATCATCGATGCGAGGAAGAGGATATTTATTACGGATAGTCACTTTGTTCAACTCTCTATAATCCACACAGAACCTCAGGGATCCATCCGATTTGGTTACAAACGCCGTTGCTGAGCCCCAACAAGAAAAACTAGGTCTAATTAATCCTTTCTCTAAAAGATCCTGCGTCTGCTTAATCAACTCTTCTCTTTCCCTGGGAGCCATTCTCCTACTGGGTTGAATCACTGGTACAGCTCCTGGAATCAAATCAATACGGAACTCTATTTCTCGATGTGGTGGCAAACACTTAACTTCTTCAAAAACATCAGCAAAATCCTGAACCACATCGATGTTTTCAACACTCTCTTCAGAAGTCTCAATTCCATGCAGAAGACTGCTCAAGTGAATTCCAGAATTATCACACGACACTCTGGCAATTCTACCTAGATCAGTTTCCAACGAAACTGTTCTCTCATCACAATTCAAAACGACTTTATACTTATATAGCCAATCCATACCCAAAATAAGATCAAATCCCTTAAAATTCAACACATACGGGTCACAAGAAAAACTGTGGGATAGATAAGAGATCTTCAAGTCCTTACAAATAGAGTCTAATTTGGTCACCCCTCCTATAGGATTAGATACCAAGATAGAACTATCTACTGAACTAGGGGTAAGAGAAAACTTTTCAACAGAGTCCAAAGAAATAAAACTCAAGGAAGCACCTGAATCAAACAAAACTCTAATATATTTTCCATTTAAAAGTAAAGTACCTTCTAATACTCCTTTGCCCATCGAAGAAGAAAATGGTCCAGCTTCCAAAGCAAAAACTTTATTCTGAGGTGCTCTCTGCAGAAGTGGACAGTTCTTGATCATGTGTCCTGGCTGATGACAATTAAAGCACAATGATTTCTGAACCATAGCTGATCCTGAGCCACTCTGGTGTGGTTGCTGTTGTTGCTGCTGGGATCCCTTCCTAGGACACTTATTTGCCAAATCCCCTCCTGATGACAAATGTAGCACTTTCGGGGTCCGTTGTTATTCCCAGGTTTCTTCTTATTCGGCTTCCTCCATTTAGGATCAAACTTTCGCTTATTCGGATTAGTGAAATTCCCACCTGAAGCTGCAACTGGATCCACCGGCTTCTTACTCATCAAACTCTCATACCTCAATGCCATATCAATCAAATCAACAAAAGATCCCTTCAGAAGCACTGTCAATTTCCCATGGAATTCAGGCCTCAACCCTTGCACAAATTTCTCATTCTTTTTCAGAGGAGTATCGATGAGTCCTGGTCCATAACAAGAGAGTTCGTTGAATCTAGTTTCATACTCCGAAATAGACATACTACCCTGCTTCAAATACAGAAAATCCTGATACAATTGGGTTTTCCCTGCCGTCGGCACATACTTCTCTTCAAACAACTCCTTGAATCTGTCCCAAGAAATGTCATCCTCAGAAATATTTGCAATAGTTGAATCCCACCATGCTGCTGCACCACCTTGCAACTGCCACGATGCCATATGCCTCTTACGCTCATCAAACAATCTCATGCTCTTGAAAATGCGCTCACAAGAGCGTAGCCAGTCCTGAACTTCAATTATTGACTCTGAACCTTTGAATGGTTGGCCTCCAAGATGTTTGAAATCCTTGCATAATGCTGCAAAGCTAACTTGAGACGGTACTGGATTGACAGCCTCACTAATATTTTGACTCCGTCCATTATCTGTAGAAGTACTGGCCCTAACTCTGCCTCTTCTTCCTGAACTCATGTTGGTCACCTGAACAGGTAACTCAACCATTAAGATAGATATATATATAATATTATATGAAAATACAAATACGCACTCTCAAGAGAAATACACAAGAGCCTAAGTACTCGCTTTACCTAGCGCTCCGATACCAGCTGTGACGACCCGCCTTTCTCAACCCCAGAAAGACGTTTCATCATTAAGAAAGGAAGGGATAGAAATAGAAAAGAATAGAAAGAAAGAACAACAACATCAGAATCTCACAACGGAATGGAACAAAATATAATACATCACATAACTATTACATAGTTATACTTACATCAGAGTCATACAATATCATATAACAGGACTGTCATATACATATATGTCCATACATACATCCAAAATACAGCGTCACTAATTACACAGCGGAACTACATATATAGGTACATACGTCTGGTCTTCTCCCCAAAATAGCTCCTCCAGAAAATCAACACTCCCAGATACCTATCACTTGGCTACTCGTAAAAATTTGAGTACCCAAGAGTTTATGAAAACAAAATATAAACTCCGGGTCAGACATGGGTCTGGTATGAGTAAACAGGTTAAAGTTGCTTAACTTTGAAAACCATTTGAAAATAAAGGTATCACGTAAGACTCCCCACAAATAAATACGGGTAAGTTTTTACCTTACGCTAACCAAAACATTTTATAGGAAATTCTATGATATTATAATAGTGTCTAGGGTTTTCAAGTAAATAGAAAATAGCCGAAATTGTTACATTCATTAAATTCCAGCTACTAGCCACGAAAGTGGGTAATACAAATCAAAACCGTAGGGTCTCGTAGGGAAAATGGATTTCCAACAATGGCAGGGCTACTGTGGTACCGCCCGTCACAGTACGGGGCCTAGATCACCGTACCGAGGATTACTCCCTTCATCCCCTGCAACACAAGGCCGGAACCGTTCCTTACTGAACAGTCCCGAACAAGATAACCCCGCAGTTGTGGCAAACAACTGCTCACTAAGCCGAAATAAAAAGGGACATCTAGACAGGGGAAAATCTTGTCCTGCTTGGGCATGACCCACCTAACCTTGCTGCATCTCCCCTGTTTTAGCCCTTCCCGGTTGATGAGGCTTGAGGCTACGATTAAATTTATAGAACATATCTTAGAATTCTCATCGTCCACCTGACGATGTGTTGAAAGCATTCAATCCATACAAGTTCGTTCCAGGTTCGAACGAAACCGAAAGCATAATCTTGTTACACTCATTTTGAAATCACCCTCAGAGTTAACGACGATAACCCTTGCATTCTGGAACACCATCTCGATTCACAATTTTGATAAGTCACGACCTATCGTTTAATTTGGATCGATGTGGTTTTCGGAGAATCAAAATTGATTCTTCCGATCCCGGTCTCATCGGATCCAAACGCCATTTTAAGGGCCAAGTTGTCTATTTAACTTAACAGTTCAATTAAATATTAAGAATTCACATATCAGATATAACAGATAAATCATATACAGTTATCACAGGTATCCATAATACATCACAACATATCACAGAAATATCATGAAACAGATATTTTAATCAATCAAACAGAATCATCAATGCATACCAAACGGTTTGGTTTTACTTTACTTAATTGATTGCTTAAGAATAAACTATTTTATTCTGTTTAATTAATTACTGATTAATTAGCTGATTAATGATCAATTAATTAATTAGTTAATCATTAATTATTAATTTATTAATTATCTAATCTTTAATTACTTATTTAAATTAATTAACTTTTATTCATTAACTGTTACTCAGTTACTTAATTAATTAGTTGATTCTTAATTATTAATTATTAAATAATTAACTTAAAAATTAATTACAAACTACTTTAATTAACCAATTATTATTAATTTAATTAATTAATAAATCTTTAATTAATCACTTAAGTTAATTATCATTTGTTAAATAACTTTTAAGTGATATGCTATCATTCCTTAAGATTTAAATTGATTTAACATGTAATTACATTTTAATTCCAAACTCAATTAAAAATTCAAATATAAATTAATCAACCTTCTAGCTACTAACTGTTAATCACCTATTCCTTACATATCCACCTAAATCAACCTTTAATTAAAATGCTAACTTAATTAATTAACAATTGTTTAATTAACTTAGTTATATACTTGTACAAAAAAAAAATCAGTACCAGTCCATTTGAAAGCACCGTGACGCATCGTTCCTTACTCGAGAAAAACTCGAGTTTCCCTCGCCGCTCTCCCGTGTTACTCTCCCATTCCCTTTCTTCTCCCCAGTTCTTCTACCTTTTTTTTTTAAAGTTAAGTTGTAAACGAACTGCTGTAGCTACTCTCGCACGCGACTCGGAGGGAACCACAGGAACACTCGAAGCAACCTCACAAATCCCTCGAGCAACCCCCACGCGATAACCCAAAAACCCAAAATCACGGCACTGATCACCACCGTGCACGTGCACGATGGTTCGCGTTGCCATCGGCGACTCGTGGCAATCCCCACACATCACAAAACACCCCTAGGCTCTAAATCTAAACCCAGATTTCGATTTCGAGAAGGAAACAAGAATACGACCTGATGGCTCAAACCTGACAACAAACCCCCACTGCCAAAACCCTTCGTGCGGCCACCACCCATCACCGTAGGCGATGAAACTCCACTAGTACGTTGCTCATGACCACCTCTAACTCCACCAAAAATCGTACTTCACTCGGTTGCCTATTGGAGCCGAAATCAAATTTTTACAGAGCTTCGAAAAATATGGGCTTAAACCCTATTTGTGATTCAAACTCAAAATACTTGCATTCGAAAAATAATTTAATATTTTTCTAGTGTTGATATATCTTTAACCTTGCTTCATGCCAAATTCCTGGAATTAAAATTTCATCAATCCTCCAAATTTGACAAAAATCAGTAAAACTTCTTTTGAAAACTGCTCTGGAAATCATTGCTTTTAAATCAAAATTTTTATGTTAAAAATCATAATTATGTTTATGAAACTTAATATACTATTTAATTTACAAATTTAAACACTTAAATTTTAAACTTTGATTTTCTTTTTAACCTGTAGTTTGAATACAGAGTTAATATCATACTGTTAAACTTCAAACATGTTTTGCAGGCTTTGTTTTCATATAAACAAACTTGAATTTACTCAATACAAAGTTTAAATGGTTATATGAATTAGTTTTGTTTAAACTTGAAGTACTGATACCAAAACTTGAAGTACCGATCAAGAACAGCTACGAAAGTTTCCAGTGCAAACAAACATACACAGAACAATATGTTTAAACTTCATCAACACATATCATTAAGAAGAAAATATGCAAGCTAAGTTGAAATTAGTTTTGTTTACTCACAGATCAATTTGAACAGAAGGCGAGTTGAAGAAACTGCAGTTGAACTACCCAGAAATCTTCCTTTGTTTTTGCTGTTGAATTAAATTTTGTTTGCAAAGCCAATAGATTGTTTCTCAGGTTTTTAAGTTTAGGTTTGTATAAAATGAAACTGATAGTAGAAAGGTGGATATATATAAATTCTTGAACACAAACAGGTGATAATTGGCCAGCCACAATGTTTGACCAAACAAGAAATTGGTATTAAATTCTACTGCAATTATGAAATGATATTGATCTCGGCTGCATGTACTTATTTAAACAAGATGTTAGGCTAATTAATGCTTATGTTTTTAATCATGATAGCAAATAATTAATGGTTTACTGACAGTTGAGATTTTGTACAAAGATATTTATGTTATTTACTTTGTGTTGTACAAGATATTATCATTATTTCGGCCAAACATGTTTAGTAAGATACAGGTTTTAATTTTTTTTTCTTTTATTATCTATGAAGTGAGAACTTGTTTTATTATATTGAAGTGGACTTTGTTTTCTTATGTCTGAATGTTTTCATTTGTTAAGTATAACTTGTCTTGTTTCTTTGCATCATTCCACTTGCATATACAGGTTATATTTTCAAACTTTCTGCATTGATTTTCCTAAAAGTTATTGTTAACATTTTTGTTTATTTATATTGATAGTTATAGTTTATATGAAATTGTATACTTGTTCATATGATGTTTTTAAACATTTTTATTAAGGATGTTGTGTTGTACAATTTGAATTTTGAAGATTATTGTTTGACTAAAATATTAGTATTTATATATTTCAAATTATAATTTATATTTGTAAATTTATATTACTTTGATTACATCTTATAATTATAATCGTGTTTTATACTAATTTTGTATGTTTACACCTATATTGTTTTGCACTTCCATGTTTATGTTTAATATTTCCATGTTTGTTTATTTTAAAACTTATCATTTTAAAAACCAAAATTGTATTCACATGTATTTTATCAGATATCAAATAATGAATCTTTGATTTGATTCTATTGAATAAGGCAGATTTTGTTTTAAATGGTTTTGAAGTATTTAATTTTAAAATTTCTCAAATCAAACTTTCTTTTACAAACATACATAACTATTAAATATTTAATATCTCATCAATTTAAACATTGACAAGCTTATATTTAATTTAAATTAGATTAAATATTTATTAAAATATGCTGTCAAAAATTCCGGGTTGTTACAATTTAAAGGAAGATTTAAAAGTTCAAAGGTTTTGTTAATGGTAATTGAGTCATTTAAAAGGTTAATGTTTCATCTTAAAGATAATTAAGATATAATGATTAATTAAATTAATAAGGTAATTTAGTTAATTAAAGGTTAATTACTTAGTAATTAGAATTTAGTTAATTACTTAAATGATAAATTACTTAATGAAAGTAATTGAGGATTAATTACCTTGTAATAAATTAAAATATGGATTAAATAAGATAACTTATTAAGGATTAATAAATTATAAGTGTGATTTATTGAAGGTTAATTAATTAATTTCTTGTAATTAATTAAGAGTTAATTACTTATTGTAATTAAAGTATAATCGACCAAGGTCGATTAATTAAGATGGATAATAAAATAGGATAAATAAATTTGTTTGTAATTAGTTAATGTTAAGTAAGGTTATTCTAAGTGATTTAAGGCTAGTAATTAATTTTGGGAGTGATCAATGGCTTATGAATGATTGACTGTTGTTTCAATGCCTTGGCCTGGTTGATATCTCTGATATGAAATGTTTTGAGATATGATATGCTTAAATGGATAATAATAAATGTGTTTCTCTATCAATGATGAATTGTTGTGATAGAAGAGACATCCTATATTTAAAGTTTAAATTGTTTTTCATTTTAATAACTTGGGTTTAGAGACATAGGATCGAAGAGACCGGAGTCGGGTATTTGTAAATACCCGAAACCACTTCGATTTATAACCTATAATAATTCTGTGCTGATTTGATATGTGGGATCAATATGCTGGAATGAAATGATTTAAGTGAGTTGGACTATTTAATCTAAATTTTGGTACTTAGAAAATTGATGTGTGAAATAAGTGATGTCTATAACAAATTGTGAATTTGTAAATTGATACGAGTTACCCCGGGTTTTATATAAGTTATATGCTCTGTATTTCATGTTAGATGGGTTTACTCACGCTGGTTTCCAGCTTAACCCGGGTGTTACTTTGATGTAATGCTCGGGTCAAACCGGGTATTACAGATTTTTAGGAAAGGACGTTCTGGAGCCCAAGAGGCGAGCTGGATGGCAAGAACGTATGTAGTGTTTCCGCTGTATTATTGTATATCTAAGACATGATGATTGTGTATATCCAGTGTCTGTATATATGTGTAACTCTAGTGTATTATAAATGCATTTGACAGATGCAGAATTCTTTTGTAAACTGTTATTATTTGATATTATATTTTCATCCGCTGCGAATGTGAGAATCTTTGTAGTGTTTCTGTTCTTCTTCTTCTTCTTCTATCTCCTTCTTCTTTTTCCTAACTATCTGAAAATTTCGGGATCGAAATATATGGGTCGTTACATAATGATAAGGGGAACAAGAATTATATTGCATAATTCTATAAAGTCAAAGTAGGGGAAAAATAAATGAGTACTACATAAAAAGATGTTGCTTCAAAAGTTAAATTCACTCGAGTTATTGTTATTTTTTCTGTACTCTCTTTATTCATAGTATAACCATTTTAAGATTACTGCTAAAAAACTTTTAAGGATAATGTGACCTCTTATTGAATTCATTTAGCATTGTGGTAAGAAGAAGAGAGGTTTAAGCATGTAAGATTGAAAGTAGTTATTTAACATACCTGTTACCTGGAGGTTTAACCAGGCAACTAAGGACTCAGCAATCTCGTTCGGCAAGATCAGGTCGTTCAGCACCTATGGTCGATCGACATTGAAGGCTATTCGGCATGACGAAATGGTTCGGCAGTCAAGAGCGTCCGACATTAGAAGAACGCTGGGCAAAAGGACCGCTCGGCATTTAGGAGCGTTCGACATTAGAAAGTGCTTGGCTTCCAGAATTGTTCAGCACATATAGTTCGTTCGGCATTAGTGAACGCTCGGTATTCAGGAATGTTCGGCATTAGAGAATGCTCAGCATTCGGGAATGTCCGGCATGCGAGAGTGCTCGACATGCAAGAGAGTTCGGTATTGAGAGACGTTTGGTATTGAATATCGATCGGCATCTATGGATGTTCGGCATGGCAGAGTCATTCGACACTCCATATTATTCGACATCACTTCGTTTGACACAAATGCCTCGTTTGGCATTCATGTTGTTCGGCATGGCAGAGTCATTCGGCACTCCATACTGTTCGGCGTCACTTCGTTCGGCACAAATGCCTTGTTCGGCATTCAGGTTGTTCGGCATCACATCGTTCAGCACAAATGCCTCGTTCGGCATTCAGGTTGTTCGGCATCAATTCGTTCGGCATAAATGCCTCGTTCGGCATAAATGCCTCGTTCGGCATAAATGCCTCGTTCGGCATAAATGCCTCATTCGGCATTCAGGTTGTTTGGCATCACATCGTTCGACATTTATGCCTTGCTTGGCATTTTGCCGCTCGGCCTCTCTGGGTCGGCACGCAAAGATCACTCTTTTTGGGCCGAGATACCAAGCTACTAGGCCCACCAGGGCAGTTCAACCTACCTTCGTATATAAATAGAGAGGCATGGGCATTGTGAAATGGAGCTTTTTTTGGAAGAACACTAGGGAAACTCTGCCGCATTCAAGATTCATTCAAGACTTATCTTTTTTGCTTAACACTTGTATTCAATATAATTGGTGTACGGATTGTATCTGTAATCGATTATCAAGAAAAGCAATAAAGATTAACCTCAAAGTGGACATAGGCAATTATGTCGAACCACTATAAATCTGGTATTCGTATTTTCTGCATTCAAATCCGCATATTATCCTCTGTTTAACTTACTTTCTTCATTAATCTCTCTACACAAACTCTCTTAAGGGTGTTAGTGACCAATTCTGGTGCTAACATTTTGGTGCTTTCACTGAGAATCGAATTCTCAGGACGATAGGATCTACTTTGCAGCTACTGGATTGAAAAATCCCCTAAAGGGGATCCAAATCATTCACAAGACATCTGTAGATTCTACTCGGAGTTACAACCAACAACTCTACCATGGAGAGACCACGAACTAGATCGGCCTTTCACAACGCAGATGTCCACGAAACTGCTAGTGTACAACAGATTAGGGCCTAGCAACCAACCGGCAATTCAAGGCGTAAGAACCTCCACCCAGAACCAAGCGGAGGTCGTTTCTCGTACAGAGTTCAACGACTTGATAGGAGAACTCAGGAAAAGTAGAAGGCAACTTGCTGAGCAGATTCAAGCCAACACTAATCTCATGACTCAGCTTACCTAACAGCAGCATCAGAATGCTGAAAGTAGTCCTGCTTATTATTCTGAATTTGATAGCTCAGCCTCAGCTGATGAACCTCCTAGGCGTAGACGCCGTAAGGATGAAACTGCACAAGCAGGTACCACTGATCGATCCACCAGGGATCGGGTACGTGATGAGACCAGACGATCGAATCACCAAGATCCAAATCAAGCGGGACGCCTACCCGCACGGTCCCGTGAAACGGAACCCAACCTCCTACCCTCCATACAAACCCTAGATTTATCAGCCACGGTCAGGAAGTTGATGAGAGAGAACCAAGGCCTGACCAACGAGGATTGGGGAGTGTCCAGAAGTCATACTCCCTTTACAGATATTATCCTACAGGCTGAATATCCCAAGAAATTCAATATGCCGACTATCTCAGCCGACAAAGGGAAGAATGACCCTAGGCAAAACGTGATGAGGTATGAATGGATGATGGATTCGGCAAGGGAAAACGATGCAACTAAGTGTAGGCGCTTCCCAATCACTCTGTCTGGAATTGCCACTACGTGGTTTACTCGGCTTCCTCCGCGATCTATATCCATCTTGGACGAGTTAGCAATGAAATTTGTTGATCAATTTAGGATACATGCTACCCGCCCAAAGGACGTAATGTCTTTATCAAGCGTAATCCAGGCTCCGGGAGAGTCTATGAAAGCATACTTACAGAGGTTTCATGTTGCCGCCACTGAAGTTAGCAATCCTAATGACCATGCAATTTTGATGGCGGTAATACGAGGTGTAGATCCAGACTCGGAGTTTGGGGATTGGTTAGCGGTAAATCCCCCAGCTACATTGGAACAATTCTATTCCAAAGCTCATCAATTCATACGGAGGGAGGAGGCTCGATGGACGAGAAGAGATAAAGCACCAGAACTTGTTCAGGAGACTATGAAAAGTAACATGCCATGAAGCAATCGACGATAGTTTGGGAAAAGTTCAAGTCAACGTCCAGAATAAGCCTGGGCAGTCCAAAGGATCTGGAGATGAAAATCCCAGAAAGAAAAGAGAAGTAGGGAAATGGAAGTCAAGGATTCCCAACTACAATGAATACACCCCGCTGAATACTTCTCTTGAAAACATTTATCTATCTACCTGTAACACCTTTGGATACAGAAAGCCACACCCAAAGGAGTCCACTGAAGAACAGAAACGAACAGGGAAGTCCTGTCGCTTCCATGAGACCCATGGGCATAATACTGAGGAGTGTAGACACCTCCATGACGCCATAGAAAAGTTAATCAGACAGAAAAAATTGCAGGAATTTGTCAAAAACCCGCAAGATGGAAGGCAAGGAACGTCAGACCCCAGATGTGGACCGGCTCCACGCCGGCCAGAACAACCTGCTCGGACTGTGGGTAGATTGATTATAAACACTATTGTCGGAGGACCTCATCCTGCAGACAGGAATTGGCAGGAGATGGAACGATATGCTACCTCCTTAAGGCATGCCGATTACGAATGTTGTTCGAATGTGGAAGATGGAACCTCCGCAAAGCAACAACGCATGATGACTGGCGACATAGTGTTTAGGAGTCGAGACGTGGACAAGGTGGAGGCTCCTACTATCGACCCGATGGTTATATCTACAACAATCGGGCCTGCTTACGTGAAAAGAATCCTGATTGATTGCGGGAGCTCCATTAACATCATATTCAAGAAAGCTTATGACTAAATGAAGATAGAAACGAAATATTTGAAACCACACAAAGCCCGTATCCACGGCTTTTACGCTGCTACAACCGACGCGATGGGGTATATAGAGATACCAGTTGAACTGGGGGAAGGTGAGCATAGGAGAGTGCGAGTCCTACCGTTCATAGTAATGGATGTTGAATCTCAATACAATGTCTTTTTGGGTCGTCCAGCCTTGGCAGAATTTAGGGCTGCTTTGGCCCTATGGTGTTTGACATTAAAATTTCCGACAGACAAAGGAGTCGGTGTTGTACATGGCGATTAGGCGACCGGTCATGCATGTTATGTGGCAGAACTGAGAGCAGCACAGCGGAGAGAGAAGGGAAAGGTTGCGGACAGCTCCGTCCGCATCCTAAAGACTGATGATTGACAAGTAGTGCCCGAGCCTTGGCTCGGGCAGCATTCTCGGATCCTTAAGGACATAGATCCAAGAGATGATGATGGGGAACCCAGGGAAACGAATGCAGCACCGGCTAAGCTGACGATTGACATCCCAGTCAGCCGGGATGACCCATCACGAGTTCTTAAGATTGGATCACAGCTCGACCCCTCAGTGGTCGAGGATCTTACTGATTTCCTCCGGGCGAATCTGGATGTTTTCGCTTGGACACATTCTGATATGTGTGGTATTTCGCCAGTAATTGCGAGTCAGATGTTGAACATAGACCCGAAACACGTTCCCGTAAAACAAAAAAGGAGAGGTATGGGCCCAGAGAGGTCTGCGGCTCTCAAAGAGGAGGTTGACAAACTAAAAGCCAATGGGTTCGTCCGCGACGCCCTCTACCCTGAATGGGTATCTAACCCAGTGCTCGTGAAGAAAACAAATGGAATGTGGAGAACTTGTGTTGATTACTCCGATCTGAATAAAGCATGCCCGAAGGATTGTTTCCCTTTACCTAGAATTGACCAGCTCGTCGACTCTACCGCCGGACACAAATTATTGTCATTTATGGATGCGTATTCAGGATACAATGAGATCCCGATGCATATTCCAGACCAAGAGCACACCAGTTCTGTCATGAATATGAGGCTATATTGCTATGTAGTAATGCCCTTTGGATTGAAAAACGCGGGAGCAACTTATCAACGTATGGTGAATCGAATGTTTAAAGACCAGATCGGTAAGACGATGGAAGTCTATGTGGATGACATGCTCGTGAAGTCACGACAGTCAAATAACCACATTCGAGACTTGGCACAAATGTTTGATATACTCAGACATTATGGTATGAAGATCAACCCCTTGAAGTGCTCTTTTGGTGTGGCATCAGAAAAGTTCTTAGGTTTCATTATGAATGCATGTAGAACTAAAGCTAATCCGGAAAAGATTCAGGCTCTTCGAGACATACAAGTGCCCAGAACTATAAAGTAAGAACAAAGCTTGAACGGAAAGGTGGCAGCGCTGAGCCGATTCATATCCAAAGCCATGGATAAATGCATTCCCTTCTTCGACGTGATAAAGAAGGGAAAAAGGAATTTCGAGTGGACAACCGACTATGAGGAAGCATTTTAAGCTCTAGTAAGGCATTTGGAGAGCCCCCCGGTGCTATCGAAACCAATCGACCATGAAATGTTGTATGTATACTTGGCAGCATCCCAGCATGCTATCATTACGGCTCTGGTTCGAAAGGAGGACCGAGTTCAAAAGCCAGTATATTATGTCAGTAAACGCTTGACGGGGGCAGAAAGAAATTATCCCAAGATCGAGAAATTAGCTTATTTCTTAGTGATTGCGTTACGCAAGCTTCGCCCATACTTCCAGGCACACTCAATCAGTGTTTACACTGATCAACCCCTGCGACAGGTACTCAAACGACCGAAAACTTCTGGAAGGATGTTAAAGTGGAATATCGAATTAAGTCAATTCGATATTACTTACCTACCGCGAAAGTCCATACAGGGACAAGCGCTAGTGGATTTCATCGTTGAATTCACCATGACAGACGAATCAAATGGCCGTAATGTCATACCTTCCATTCGATGGAAGATGTACACCGATGGGGCATCTAACGACCGTTGTTCAGGGGTTGGCATAGTTCTGGTAACTCCTGAAAACCAATCAGTTTGCTACGCTTTGAAGCTCGAATTCACAGCAACAAATAACGAAGTCGAGTATGAAGCATTGATTGCCGGCTTAAGACTCGTCAAAGAACTGGGAATAAGATCGGTTGAGATCTTTTGCGACTCACGGATGGTGGTTTATCAAGTGCGTAGAGACTACCACGCAAGGGGGCAGGGACTTGCCCCATATTTGGCCCAAGTTCAGGAGCTGCTAGCGAATCTCGAATATTATGGTATTTCACATGTTCCGCGTGAACAAAATAGGGCAGCTGATTCATTGGTAAAATTTGCAAGCACTGGCGATGTGCAGCAGATGGGATTGTTTCCCGTTGAAACTTTACATGTTCCAAGCGTAAATATGATGGAGGTAGACTTCATGTTAGAAACAGAAATCGAGAACGAGTCATGAATGACCCCATTCAAGCAGTACTTGTTACACGGGGCCATGCCCGGAAGGAGCGAAAGACGATAAGTCATTCGTAAGGCTTCTCGTTATGTAATGCAGGATGGAATAATGTATCGGAGGGGATTCTCGACCCCATTACTCTGATGCATTGCCCATGATGAGATAAAACGAGTCCTAAAGGAAGTCCATGAAGGTGAATGTGGCGACCATACCGGAGGGCAGACGTTAGCAAAGAAAATCCTCCGCTATAGACACTATTGGCAACTGTAAATCGGGATGCCGCAGACTACGTGAGAAGATGTAACAAATTTCAAAAGTATGCGAAAATCCCAAGAGCTCCACCGACGGAACTCACACAAATGGTTAGTCCTTGGCCATTTGCAATATGGGGAATCGACATAGTCGGTTCCTTGCTTCTATCCAAAGGCGGTGTAAAATACGCAATTGTTGCGGTCGATTACTTTACCAAGTGGGCAAAAGCAGAACCTTTGGCCACTATCACCACCAAAAAGGTCATTAACTTCCTTGTACGAAATATTATGTGCCGTTTTGGCCTTCCACGAACCATCGTCACAGACAACGGAACTCAGTTTGAAAGCAAAGAGTTCAAAGAGTTTTGCCAAAAATATGGTATTGAGAAAAAGTTTGCAGCAGTTGCTCATCCGAAAGCTAATGGAAAAGTGGAGGCCGTAAACAAGATAATCAAATCCATATTGAAAAAACGTTTGGAAAAGGCTAGAGGAAAGTGGGTGGATGAGCTTCCAACAACACTTTGGGCTTATAGAACCACCCATAAGTCCGCGACTGGCCACACTCCGTTCGCATTAGCATATGGCATGGAAGCTGTCATACCCATGGAACTTGAAGTCCCATCACATCGGGTAACTTATTATGACCCAGAGTCAAACCAAGATCGCTTGCAGGAATCTTTGGACTTCATCGAAGAAAAACGCGAAGAAGCTAATTTAAGAGCGGCCGTGTACAGGCACCGAGTGGCTCGATACTATAATGAAAAAGTCCGATCAAGAATCTTTGGAGTAGGTGATCTCATTTTGAAACGAATTTTCCTAGCTCTGTCACACATGAGCCCCACGTGGAAAGGTCCATACGTCATTGAACGGAAGCTTGGAGAAGGAACTTTCAAGCTTGTGACCGTTGATGGTGCGACACTCCCCCGAGCATGGAATAGTAAACGTTTGTCGCACTATTACACTTAGTTTATTTCTATCATATTTTTGTTGCATTTATTTCCAGCAAGTTTTTAGTCTTAGTTTACGGCATGTGAAAAGACAATTTAGCTTATTTACATTAATAAAGGCTTGAAGCCATTTCCTTTTCCCATAAATTATCGATGTTTCTGTGTATGATAACGCTGTAACAAATGACTAAGAGATACATTACTTTGTCTCACATACGAACGTGCATAAATGGCTCGAAACCTCTAAGTCCTCGGAGTACGGACTGGAGTACTCTAAGTCCCCAAACGGGAACTCGAGTATAAACCACTCGAAACCTCCAAGTCCTCGAAGTGAGGACTGGAGTACTCTAAGTCTCCAGAGTGTAGAGTCGAGTATAAACGACTCGAAACCTCCAAGTCCTCGGAGTGCGGAATGGAGTACTCTAAGTCCGTAGAGCGCGAACTCGAGTATAAACGATTTAAATGACCAAGTCCCCTGAAGGCGGACATGACGTAAAGTGACTTGAAGTCATCAAGCCCTTGGCGTACGGACTAGAAAATATTCTAAGTACCCAGAGCATGGAATAAAAATATGCAATGCCAAAAGATTGTCAACTTATTTGAAGATGAATTGAGAAGCTGATGTAACTCGCAATAGCTTGGGTTCCGACCATGATTATACAGAAAAACTGACAACAGAAATCTTTCGAAAGGCAAAAAGAACTAAGTTTTATTCATCAAAAATAAGTTTCTACTACAACTCCTCCGAAGCTTGGAGTCAAAAGTTTATATACATAATATATGAAAACAAAAGTAATTACATAATCTAAATTAGCTCTTGTTGAACGAGAGGGAAATCTACTTCTTTGACTTCTTTGACTTTTTGCCCGATGACTCCTCTCCAGTACGTTTACCCTTGACGGTTTTCTTTGACGGGGGAGTGACAGCCGAAGAAGTATGAGGAACAACCATGGGTTTGAACCCGCCTAGGAGAATGACCTTCAATGGCTTGTTCAAAGGGTCTTCCGGGTCTACAGGTTGAGGTTCGACCTTGATCTTGATCGCCTTTTCCTTCTCTTTATCAAGCTGCTCCATCATGCTCAGTTCGTACGTGTGCTCGGAGACGCCTGTAATTTCGACTTCATAACTCCTATCGATGGGGGAGGAAGTCTCGGATTTGTCCTCATCAAGCGCTCCAATCACCTGAGCATCGGGACTGGGAGCCTCTCCTGTATGAGTGGCTTCACTCGATTTTCCCTAACCTCCTTGGCGACATCGCTCCTTGGAGTGGGCTCAAGATCAGAACGGCCTGCATAAAATAAAAAAAGCAAGTATTAAAATGCGATAACTTCTAGTGGAAAGCGAAAACTCTTGGAATGTTAAAGTGAAAGAGTTTCCTACCAGGTTCCGACTGGCTCTCAACCGTCAAGGGGGTCCCGCCCTCTGGAATATGTGACAAAACATGAACTCGACGGTCGGGGTCCTCTGGATCATAGCCGATGTGATGTTCAAAAGGATCGAGTATCAGCCGACTGGTCGGCTGGCTAGGCACACGAGCTGGAGACTCAATCTTGGATGGATCGGCAATAACTTCTTTCCCTTTTGTTGAAGGGGAGCCTTTGCAATAAATAGCTTTAGCCGTTGATAGGTCCGAAGGATCTTTTCCCTTGAGAAATTCTTTTATCAAGGCCCTCTCATCAACCTCCTCGATACTGTGTTCGGCCTTCTTGATTTCAATTAAATTCTCACATGCCTCGGCCAAAGATTCGAAATAGCCCTCGTCTAGAAAAGTTAAGTCCCGGTGCATGAGAACGCGGGCATTGAATTCGGCAATAAGCAGGTCGAACATGGTTTTGATTTCATCTCTACCTTCTTCCTTGGCCGCCTCAAGATGGGAGTCGATTTCCGTAAAGGCTATCTTTTTGCCCTCTTCGCGGGCTTCATTCTTCAGCGCCTCAACTTTAGAAAGCTCGCCCTCAAGGTTCACCTATAGGAGTCGCGTTGCAACAATCTCGTCGCAATACCGTTGCGACTCTTCTTGGGCAGCAATCCTCTCCTCTTGTTCTTTGCGGAGTCGCTCCTCAAGTTCTTTAACCCGGAGATAGAATGCATCCCTCTCTTTTTGCTCCGAATCTTTTTCCAAAGACAAAGCCCCACTGTGTTGTATCGCCTCCTAGAGTTCTTTTCTGTGAGTCGATTCCAGACGAGTTACGGCTTCGACGGTATCCTTGGCGCTCTGCTGGGCGGCCTCAAGTTCAGATTTGTAAGTCGCAATCTCTTCGTCCCGAGCTTTAATGATATCTTTGTCGTGAATAGCCTCAAGCTTCAGGCGATCGATCTCATGTTGGTGCTCCATGGAGACTTCTGAAAGTTTTTCAGTCAAATGAACAAACACGTCATGTTGAACATAGACGTCGTTGGTGCAGGCGATGGCGCTCTATTTAACATCTCCAGGTATATCGTGCATCGCCGGGAGGAACTTTAGGCCATCAAAGCAAATATTTGGAAATTTAGCTTTAAGCTCGGCCAGTCTCTCCGATACTGTTTGATCTGTTGCGGGAACATGAGGAGACGGCTTTGAAAGTTCAGCTCTCCTGTGAGGATCCCGGGATTGTCGTGTGGAAGAGGAATCGGAGTGTTGGTCTCGGGGGACATCGAATTGCGACCCTTTATAGCCGTGCTTATCTTTGCTTTGTTCCGAGTGAGAGTAGGGATATTGGTGGTACTTGAGCAGCTAATATGTTTTCTTCCAAGATGATGAGTCCTGGGAATGATAATCCCTATCGCCATCATCGTCTCCGTCCCGAAGTCTTCCGGAACCTGAGTCACGTCCAGAGTGATGGAAGACAGATGACCCACGGAGGCGATCAATTCCGTGTGTACGCCCCATGTCACCTGCATAGAATTTAAATAACAATGAATTAGCAAAGAGCAATGTGACGATGGAAAATTAAGTGCAAGGTGAAGTGCATGTGTTTGTGTGTGTCCTAGTGTTTCCCCTCGATGGACCAGTTTCTTTACCAATGGGAGTTTTTCCTCCCTGAGTGTGGGCTTGAACGCCTGCATCGCCTCTAATGGGCGAGTGAAGTTTAAGTGCCTCCCTATCATCGAAATCGTAATTAAGTAGAACGTCAGGTATCGAGAGGTTCGAGAGGCCCTTTAAAGAACTTTCTAAACGTTGTGAGGAGGCCTCTTTCTCTGTCGGAATAAGAGTAATTTTTGAGGTTGCACCAACTTTTTCCCTCCTTATCTTGTACGTCAGTTTATTTTTCTTCTTCGAAGTGGAGGATAATGTTTCAATGTCATGAACTTCAACTGGCGGGTCCTGAGTAGGCCCAACGTTCTCGTCTTGTGCTTCGGGTGTTTCATTTTCTTTGATTTCTCCTTCTTCTAGTGCACCAGGAGCGCCGCGTGCTGAAGACTCGGCTTGTTTTTCCCCTTTACTAAAGGCAGGCCTGGGTATGGAAATGCCCTCAGGAAGGCTTATCCGATGACCTTCTGCTAGTAGTCCAAACCTTGATAGTGACTCATTTGAAATGAGAGTTTGGATGTCCCGTTCGTCGACAGGAAGGGCTCTAATGGCTTCGACGGCTTCAGAATACCCGCGACCGTCAGGACGTCAATTGACACCTGAAAAGATAAAAAAAGAATTAGAAGGGGCATGGCTTTGACCAAGTATGAATATCAATCCAGAGAAAAGACTTACTTCCTTCCACCCATCTCCTTGCGAAACCAGGAGGGCAATGCCCATAGTACTATTCCGGTTTATACAAGGAGAACTTGCTGCATGCTCCAGTCAAGATTTGGCATTTGTGGTGCGGCTCGAGAAACATTAAAGATGGACTATCTCTTCGCTTCTTGATCATATATATATATATATATATATATATATCTGATGTCACCCATGGTTGGAGACCTGGAGAGAACAGTCATGAAAAGGATGTAGATACCGTAGATGAAGGCGTGACCGTTCGGGTGTAATTATGACGGGGCAATGTCGATGTATTGCAACATGTCCTGAAGAAATAAGTTGAACGGTGGCACACTGCCGACCCAGCACATAAACTTATTACAAGCAGTATATCCAACTGGGGGCACGTGTGGACGATCGTGCCCCGATGGAATTAATACATCGCCGAAGGGGATTCCCTGGACGGAGCATTTCCGACGGAGTGCACTTTCATTGATCTTCGAAGCCTGTGAATCGATCAGGTTATCCAAGAAAATTGATGCCTCCAGGGCATTGGGAGCTAAGTTATGAGTAGGGGAAGTCGACGGGTTAGAAGTATCCGCGACTCCTTGTTTATAAGACGGCCCAGGTCTATCTGAGATTGTGGCGGAGCTAGATTTCTTAGACATCTTTGATAGAAATTGAATATAGTAGAGTACCTGTTTGAACTATACTTGAAAAACAATCGATGTTATACTTAACAAACACAAGTATTCCCCCCATGTGGTCTGTGGACTTGTGTGATAATTCAAGAAAAAGCACTGAAAAATTGAAAGTCACGGAGTTAATGATATAAAGTTGAGCTTCGAATCGTCGCATTCGAAGACCGTCATCGTTGACCGTCTCCAAAAGCCTGCCCTATGGTGTTTTCAATTTCAGACTCAAACATTGGCGCTATATGTTGGAGGAAATTATCTATTTCTGTCAATTTAGGTTCAGGCTTGTGATTACTGAAACTAGGAAGTTATCAGTCCAGATTAGTTCGATATGCTAGCTGGCTTAGGTCCTTGTCCTTGTTTTTGTCATAGGATCAGGCAAAGCAAATGTTGTTCGGCCTAAGTGTCGTTCGGCCAAACTATTGATCAGCCTAATTATCGTTCGGCCTAAATGTTGTTTGGCCTAAGTGTTAGTCGGCCAAACTATTGGTCGGCCTAACTATCGTTCGGCATTTATGACCGTTTGGCCTATGCGCTGTTCGGCCGAAATACCGTTCAGCATCCTATCTAACTCGTACTTCCTCCTTCTCCTTCCATTCCACTGCTCGGCATGTAGCGAATCATGTTGAACCAAAGTTACGCCGAGCCCCAATGCTCGGCACTCCGTCCTTAACGACGGTTTCATTTTTCTTTCTTCCTCCATCCACATCGAACAACAAGGACGAACCGTTCAGCGAGTCATTCTGGACCTTGCTGTTCGGCATTCTCGCCAGTTTCTGCTCCTCCTCTATTTTTTTCCTCCAATCTCGTTCGACACGAGGGAACCATGCCGAACCACAATACATCTCCCAACAACTCCCTCGTGTTCTCATCTCTGGCCACTTCTCCTTTCCTCCACATCATCTAGCCCTAAAAAAGAAAAAAACATCCTAATCACAGTTCGATTCTTTCATCCACGCAACACCTATCGGCTACGGTTCTAACATACGAATTTGAGCCTCTTATTAAAAAAAATTAGTCAGGGAAGGGGTTTAAATAGAGGGATCGATACCTACTTAGTAGATTGAGACTTGGGAGAATTCTGGAGTTGAGGACGCGGTTTTAATTAATGACGAATGGATTAGGAAGGATTGTTAAGTCTTTAGAGTCTGTCAACTGGCGCGGTTCATGAGTACAAAATAGCAGAGTTGGAAGTGAAAAGAGAAGAACGAAAATGCTGACCTTTATAGGGAAGAAGAAGTCGAAGCGACAATGACCGGTAGAACCGGTCAAAGCAACATCGTTCGGCTTCAGCTTTTAATTCGTTCGGCATACATGGAACATTTGGCTTCGGCTGTATCGTTTGGCACTTGCATATTGTTCGACACACACCACCTCAACTAGTGATCAAGGGAAGTCACCATCAAGGAAGCTGAACCACATCTCGAAGCAAAGCGCAGTGGACTCATGGTTCAAAGTACATCACGTTTGACCATGTGATGCACTTTGGGGGGCAAGTGTTACCTGGAGGTTTGACCAGGCAACTAAGGACTCAGCAATCTCGTTCGGCAAGATCAGGCCATTCGGCACCTATAGTCGATCGGCATTGAAGGCCGTTCTGCATGAAAAAAAGGTTCGGTAGTCAAGAGCGTCCAGCATTAGAAGAACGCTCGACATAAAGGAACGCTCAGCATTTAAGAGTGTTCGGCATTACAAAGTGCTCGGCTTCCAGAATCGACCGACACATATGATTCGTTCGGCATTAGTGAAAGCTCGGCATTCAGGAACGTTCAACATTAGAGAACGATCGGCGTTCAGGAACGTCCGACATGCGAGAGCGTTCGGTATTGAGAGACCTTCGGTATTGAATACCGATCGACATATATGGATGTTCGGCATGGCAGAGTCATTCGGCACTCCATACTGTTCGGCATCACTTCATTCGGCATAAATTCCTCGTTTGGCATTCAGGTTGTTCGGCATGGCAGAGTCATTCGGCACTCCATATTGTTCGACATCACTTCGTTCGGCATAAATGCCTTGTTCGGCATTCAGGTTGTTCGACACAAATGCCTCGTTCGTCATTCAAGTTGTTCGGCATCACTTCATTCGACACAAATGCCTCGTTTGGCATTCAGTTTGTTCTGCATCACATCGTTCAGCATTTATGCCTTGCTCGGCATTTTTCCGTTCGGCCTCTCTGGGTCGGCACACAGAGATCACTCTTTTTGGGCCGAGATACCAAGCTACTAGGCCCACCAGAGAAGTCCAACCTACCTTCGTTTATAAATAAAGAGGCAGGGGCACAGTGAAATGGAGCCTTTTTTGGAAGAACACCAGGGAAACTCGGCCGCATTCAAGATTCATTCAAGACTTATCTTTTTTGCTTAACACTTGTATTCAATATAATTGGTATATGGATTGTATCTGTAATCGATTATCAAGAAAAGCAATAAAAATTAACCTCAAAGTGGACGTAGGCAATTACGCCGAACCACTATAAATCTGGTGTTCGTATTTTCTGCATTCAAATCCGCATATTATCCTCTGTTTAACTAACTTTCTTCATTAATCTCTCTACACAAACTCTCTTAAGGGTGTTAGTGACCAATTCTGGTTGTAACAATACCTTGTAAATAAATGTATAAATAAGAATAAAGAAGAAGCTAAGGATCTAGAAGAAAAGAAATAACATATAGATATATTTATAGTTGTTTTTTAATGAGATAGACGTATATATAAAGTAAAGTTTACTAGATATTTTTAAGATATTATTGAGATTTCAGTTACATTGTTTGAGTTTATTTGATATTTTTATTATGCTGTCATTTAGGCAGATTTTAGTTTTCTAGTTCTAATATGAACAAATCAGGTTAGTATTGATATTCTAAGCGACTTAAAAGCTACTAGTTTTAGAAACCCACACTAAGAAAAAATAATTAAGATAATAATTTTTGAGGATGTTGAGTTTGAGGGGAGAAATAAAGTATGAATCATTATCTTTAAAGAGAATTATTATTTTGATTCAACTAAAGTTATTTCTTCTGACAATGTATAAGATTTGTTTTCTTTCGTTGAGAAGAAGTAAATTAGGAACAATTATAAGACAATGTTAAATAAAATTATCTTCGAGTTAAGGTTAATGTCTCAAGAAAACAAACTCAACAATATCAAACTACAAGGCCACCAAGGAAATCCACTTAAAAAGGATGAAATACTATTCCAGATGACTATAGAGTATTTCTCCATAAAGATAAATAATGGTGATGAAGGTGATTATGTGGATTTACATTAATCCATACATGGTATTAATTTGAAATATGGATTCAAGGTATGAATACATAGTGTAAACCTATAAGAACAATAAAGTTTGAGATATTTTCCTCTAACTTAAGTTATAAGATCATTGGTTATAAATGACTATTCAAAACCAAAAGGGATCAAGTGGGTAATATGGAAAGGTATAAGGCTTTTTTATAGAAAATAACATTCTTAAAAGAAAAATGAAATTTTCATTTTGGTTTTAGTGAAAGACTCTTTAGAATCACTTCGAGGCTTGTTGCATATGTAATTTTGAGCAATAACCGATGGATATTAAAGTCATGTTTCTCAATAGAGACATTGATGAAAGAACTTAAAAAACTCACTTATGGATTATTGTTTTGTAGTAGGAATTGAAATACACCATTAATACTCATAGGGTGATATTTGGATTATCACAAAAGGGCTAGGCAGATAAGTGCCTAAAAATATTTGGAATGCAAACTACGAATCAGTTGATTCTTTTTTTGCCCAAAAGAGACAAATGTTGTCTTATATTGTAATATAAGAACATCCTTGAAACTAAATAAATGCGAAAGATTCATTCTGCATTTGCAATGTGGAGTCTAATGCATACTAAGGCATATACACATATAGATATTTTCGTGTATTATTTGGTAGATATTTTACTAACATTGAAAATGGATCACTGGTCAGTAACCAAAATGGTCATGAGATATCATTAAGGAACAAAAAGATTATATGCTCAAAGATAAAAGATCGGATTGGTTGGAGATATAAAGCATTACGATCCGAATATTTTGGATCCTAAAAGTATGAAAGATCCACTTTCGGTAACAATATTTTTTTGGGTGGAGCTATAAAAGGAAGTTGGCTTACAGAGACTATTGTAACGACCCACCTTTTTGGACAGTTTAAATCAACAATACACCACACAAGTTATGGGGTTAATTAAGAAGAACTAGAAAAGAAGAAGAAAGCAAACACAGAATCTTGCAGCGGAATGACAAAATATAGTAATCAAATAAATAGTTCATGAAGCTGTTACCATTATATATTTGATTATAGTTTATACAACATTTATCAGAGTTATACATGTACATCAGAATAAAATAATGCAGCAGACAACATGATGCAGGAATAATAATGGTAATAATATACCAAATCTTCGTCTTCATCCTCCAGAATAAATCTTCAATAAGCTGAAAAAATCAAGACTGGCCTGAGTGTAATGAAAAGACAAAACATTCGAGTCAGGAATAAAATATCCTTATGTAATCAAATCGATATTGCATATAACATGAGTGTAACGGCGTCAGAGATGTTTATGGGATTTCACATCTCCAATCCAGTGTATAACGTGCGTGTAATAACTCAAGAGATGTTATAGGATTTTACATCCCCTAAGGATCCGTCAAAATATTTATATGTAGTAGAATACGATATATATGTAATGTCTAATTAATAAAATAAACATTTTTCCTAGTGTTAGGGTTTTACATTGATCCCCCTTAACGCGATTTTTAGCATTGTCGTACAATTTGCATATAAAACACTAGTTAAACGGTCGGTGGATAGGGATGCGCCGTGATATGACAGCACTAAACCAAAATATTATGGGTCTTGTTTAAGGATAAAAGTATGAGAAGGCACGTGAGGCAATGCCAAAGGTAGGATACTACCGGTTCGGATCGTAGGGCTGGTGGTAACACATCATAGCCATGACCGCCCACCGTGTCCATCCATCCCATATCGAGTCAAAGGGAGGCTATCCCAAATCAAGGTGCACCAATCGAAACCAACAACAAGAGTAATAATATGGACCGAGTCTAAGAAAATCAAAGAACAGATATCCGATCGGGGAAATTAGCCCACTTGGCCCTACTAAGCCATCCTGTTTACTCATTTCAAATTGCCACAAGTGTCGGGGTCTATCCATCATCGTTCTCTTTGTTCAAATCCAGCAAACGATTCTAAATCCAACCACTTCATTCTCGATTCTTCTCCGCGTACACAGTTGTTAAAGTGGTTCCGGTATCGACAAAGAGTATGCCCATATCCGGCCGCGGTCTCTTTAACAACCAAACATCGTTTACACACAAGTTGGCACCTTTACATTTCGAAAACAGTTCATACTGGATATTAAAATATCATATTCGCTTCACAATCAAATCCATTTCGAAATCATCATATTTATTCAAAATATACTATTTCGATTCAAAATCATTTTCGCCTTAATATCTCAATTTCGATTCCAGAATTGTTTCGCATTTCAGTTTAGGTTATAACTTCATTTTAACCCAATTCGTATTTGAATCCATGATTTAAAAAAATAACATTCCACTCTTGGCCAGTTTGAATTTTCTAAAAATAGTTTGAATAATATTAAAATAATTTAAATAATTAAAATAGTTAAAAATAGTTTAAATGGTTAAAATAGTTTAATATAAAATAGTTTAAGTATTAAAATGGTTTATATAGCAAAATAATCTGGAAAGAAAAAAATAATTTGTATATTTAAGAAGATAGCATTTAAAAGGTTTTATATTAAATAATTTATTTGAAAATAGTTTCATCAAACCGATTCAATTCCAACTTCCCAAATCAAATCAAATCCAATTTCCATTCCCTCAATTCAATTTAAAAATTTCAATTCAAATCAATTTGACGAAACAGTCAATATAATTCACAACAATTTCATAGTTATTAATATCTGGTATTTTACCGGGAATTCAATTCCAATTTCAATTTTAGCCATCAATTTTAATTTTTTAACTGTTAATTCAAATGACAATTTAATTTACCAAACAATCGATCAACAAATTTATATCACTTCATAATTCAAATTTAACTAGCATAAAATATTCTAGTACGTTGTGAGTGTTATAAAACACTCATCTTGAGTTTTCAAATTTCAAATCGAATTGAACGACGTTCGATTTAACCTAAAATTTTAACTAGATCCAAATGAATCCAAATATGTTTTAAAACGTAATGCTCATCGCAGATTCCATCATCACTGGTTTCGTCTAATTCTGATAACGTATGAAAAAGATATACAGTTTTAAAGATTTCATATTATAAAACATAATTATATTCAATTTCACTTTTTTTAATTACATCTAGATATTCCATCCAAAATCCATCAGAGAAATCTAGGCCGCAACTCTTCTTCTTCCTACTTGTGATGACCCAGAATTTTGGACAAATTAGATTGGGATATTTAGTTGATTTTACATATTTAAAAGTTAGTTTCTAACTTGAATTTCAAATATCGTTGTTTATTGGATAATTTAAATATTGAATTTAATAATTGGAAATGGGTAAACTGTTGAATCTGAAATTCTAAGTCTGTTCAAAATAATTTAATGGCTTGTAAAAATTATATTGATAATACTGAAGATAGTAAAAGTGTTAAAGTTGAATTTGGAAGTGTTTTGTTCAGTTTTGAAAATATATCATTTAAATTGATGTTCAAAAATAGTCACCTTCCGAGGCACGATCTCGGAATTTAACAAAACCAGTTCCATTCGATCCGTAATATAGTATTATTATCGGATTTCAATTTTTGTAGTGTTGGGTGATCATTAGGCCATACGATAAGTAAACGCACTGAAATTAAATCGAAAATTCAATTTTATAACTGGATCCAAAAAGCTCTCTTTTCCATACGATCGAATTGGGACTCGAAAATCTTTTCCATTGCGTTCGTAATAGGGGTATAACATTATAAATGCCTAGCGGCATGCCTCGACAGGAGGTCAAGTTTTTAAATTGCATTTATCAGAATGGTTTGAATTTGAATTTAAATTGAATGTTTATACTAGTCAACTGCAGTTGAAATTATCTCACATCAACCCTTTTTCAATCCTTTCAAAAGCACTGTAGCCTTTTTCTCCCATATGCTACCCACTATCCTTAATTTACGCTACTTCTTTCGTTCGTAATCAAAACCTAGGTTTTAGGGAAGAAATAAGAAATGACTCCAACTCGTCCGACTGCAAGCAATGATCGCTCCCCTCTTGTGAGCAAGAAGGGACAAATCACAGCTTTCTTCAATCATGTCCCCGTCAACAACTCTGATACTGATTCCAGCCCTTGCCTATCAAAAGAGAAGTTAAAGACGTCATCTTTGTCATCTCCGATACCTCAATCTGCTATAGAGAGCCAAAAGAAAATTAAGTGCATGGACGAGGAGGAAGAAGGAGCAGAGGCGATCAGGTTAGAAAGCTGAAAAGGTTAAGGAGAATGAATAAGGTGGTTAACGCTGATGCCGATGCTGGTGTTGTACAAGATGCCAAAGATTTGGAAGATTATACGGAGGCAGTTGATGATATGGCTCTGAAAGAATCGAGCTCTTCCAAGGGAAAGAGGAAGATACAAGTTGATGATGAAAATTTGGATAGCTGCAAAATCAGCAACCTCATTGGAGAAAAATCAATGCAAGTGCAATGCACAACTACTAAACGTGAAGAAAATGGAGCATCTGGCAACTTTAGCCAAGGTTTTTCATGCCATGCCCCTGAATGATTCGCATTGCATGAAAGAGAAAAATATAAATTCCTTCAAGAAGGATACAAAGATGCTGGTGGAAAGCGTCCTACTGATGATGGTTATGATCCAAGGACTATCTACCTACCCCATGATTTCTTAAAAAGTTTGTCCGGTGGACAGAGGCAGTGGTGGGAGTTCAAGTCAAAGGATATGGAAAAGATTTTGTTTTTTAAAATGGGAAAGTTTTATGAAATGTTTGAAATGGATGCACGTGTTGGGGTAAAAGAACTCGATCTTCAATATATGAAGGTTAAATTCTGAAAGAAACCAAGCTCGTATGGATCGAATTGCAAATCTTTGGTCAAAGGTGAGTTAATCTCACTCTTCTGGATTTTTATTTAAATTTAAATGGTTAAATTTAAATAACTGGTTGATTGATTGATTTGATTGGATGTGCTATATTATATATAGTAATTTATAGTCTATATTGGAATGATTGATTTCCTGCATTATATAGCGGATGAGACCCTACGCGCTGCATAATAGCGGATGATATTATATTTAAATCTCATATACCACGATATTCCACCTCGAAGTGGAATTGGTATTGTGCTAACGTCTGTGGATGCAGGTAAACAGGTTGGAGGGATCTAACTGGATTCCTCAAAATTATATAGATTGTTTAATATTCTGTGTTACGAATATTTGATATTCTTTGATGAATTATATTTGGAATATTGAATGCTATGGTTTGTTTGAATATATTTCAGTATACTGAGTTATCAATATATAGAATTGGATTTTTGAAAGGAAAATAAGAGGGTGAATATTTAAGTAAAATAATTATATAGAATTTGAATAATAATAAGAATGAATTGGAAAGGAATAAAAGTGATTTTTAAATCCTTATATATTCTGGGTATGGAAAAGAGATTTTGAATAAACAGAGAAATAATGAATTTTAAACCTAAGTGATATTATTTTCAAAAGTAAAGAATTTTTTGTAAATTCAAGGTTTGGATTTATTTGAAAGGATAAAGAAGAAATTTGGGAAATATGAAATTGGTATTTTCAGTTAAAAAGATTTTAAATCGTAAGAAGAAATAAAATATGAAGTTAATGGATTTTTAAATAAATGGAGCAAGTAAGGAAATTTATTTAAAAAGTGAACTAAATTGGAAATCAATTTGGAGATTGATTTAAGTGTGTAAAATCGGGATTTTTAAAGGAGAAGTGAGACTTTGAAATTTATAAACTGGGTTTATAAAAGTGAAGTAATATATCAGTGGATATTTAATAGAATAAATTCACGATGGGGATTTATTAAATAAATGGAAAATTTTATTTAAAAATAAATAGTGGTTTATTTTTAAAAGATGTGGACGAGAAGCGTATTTCCCTAGATAGCCAAGTACGTTTTCAAAGCAAATTTTTAAATATAAGTTAAAAGTTTAATGTTGTGTTGAAAATCATGTTTTAGAAAACTTATTATTTCTAAACGTTAAATTCTAAAGTAAGCATTTTCTTTTAATCTATTATAGCAATAATTATTTAAAGATGGCTTGGTGTTATGTTTTAAAAGTTAGAAATTCAGTTTTATATTGTACAAAGTAGTTTTATTTTAAATATTCTTAAAGTATATATATGAACAAAGTATTAAAGTAATTTTTAATTTAAACGTTTTAGTGATATTTTATAATAAAGTGTTTTTAAATTTTTTTAAAATCTAAAGTGTTTCTACTTGGTGATTTCAGTGGGAATCAAAAATATATATTTGGAGAATTTATTTCGTGAGAGAAAATGGTTTGAAACTGTTTTCAAAGGGAATTGAAAAGTGGAAATATATCTTGCGAAGATATTTTGAGATAAATAAATTATTTGGGAGATTATTTATTGTTGGATGGTAGTTTGTGAATGTTAATTGGTAGTTAAATAACCGACTATCAATATTTGGCCAGTGCGTTGATCGTTTCGAAGAGACCGGGATAGGGATTTATTTCCTGAAAACCACTTCGATCCGGTTTGTACGTTTTCATGAGGAAGACGAGTTTGGATTCGAAGATGGAGCAATGAAGTTCAAGGGCTAGTCCCTACTAATCCTGAGGATAATTCCAAAATGGATGTAGTAGGGGTAGTGTCTTCGGTTCCGTTCGAACCCGGAATGGACTTGTATGGATGAATGCTTCCGGAACATCGTCAGGTGGACGATAGGCATTCTAAGTGAAACGGTCTAAAAGGTAACGCTTAGCCTCGAGCCTCATCAACTGAGAATGACTGAAAATCAGGGGTTATGCAGCAAGGCAAGGTGGGTAAAACCCATTAGGGTTAGACCATCCCTGTCTAGATGTCCCTTTTTATTCAGCTTAATGACGCGGTTGCTGATCCCAACCGTTGGGTGATCTTACTCGCGATTATCCAGTAAGGGGTAGTCCCGGTCTTGTGTTGCAGGGGACTGGAAGTAATCCTCGGTACTGTGATCTAGGCCACGTACTGTGACAGGTGGTACCCCAGTGCCTAGTCATTGGTTGGAAATCCATTCTCCCTACGTGCCCTTTTACGGTTTTTGTTTGTATAACCCACTTTGTGGCTAGTATCTGAAATTTAATCATGTAACAATTTCGGCTATTTTAATAAGTATTTGTAAAGAAACCCTATTATAATATCAGAGGATTTTAATAAAAAGTGTTTTGGCTATCGTACGGTAAAAACCCGACATGTTTATTTGTGGCATGGTCTTATGAGATGCTTTTGATTTCAAAGGATTTTGAAACTTTAATAATCAATTTGGGTGTGGTTTTATCACGCTGGTTTTCCAGGCAGACTCGGGTGTTATTTAACTGTAATGCTCGGGTCAGACCGAGTATTATAAAATACGGGAAAGGATGCTGTGGAGCAGGAGACGAGCTGGATGGCGATACGTACTTCCGTACTTGATTATTATCCCGCTGTGTATTCAGTTTTGAGGACAAGTTTATATGACTTTCCACTTGTATGTTATTGATGTTGTTGAACTCTGATGATGTATTCCGATGATATATGAATAAAACAGATTTAGCTTTCTTTTGTGTAAAGATATGTTATTATCTATTATATTTTATTCCGTTGCGATAGTTAGATTCTGATGTTGTTTTTCTATTTTCTTCTTCTACCTCTTCTTCTTTAACACAAATGGTTCGTATTTCCGTTCATCTTGAGTTGATTGATGGAGAATAGTGTCGACTCAAAGGAGTACGGGTTTGCAGGATGTTACATTTGGTATCAGAGCGAGGTTAAGCGAGAACCTTGGCTCTGGTGGGAATTACTCAAATACAGTCCGTAGTACTCTAGAATGAGTTTGAGTGTATTAATAGATATGAGCGCGTATTTGTTAGGGGTATAAAAATGGTTTTATATTGTGTTGATTGATTTATGGAGTGGCATATGAATCTTCGTCGGCACAGTCTGGACAACTATATCGAAGGGGTTTCTAAATACTTGAATAGAACAATTCGACACAATATTGTTTTCGGAAGCAGGTAAATGAAATAATTTTACCCAAAATATATTTTGATATAAAAGAAATATTTCCTTCAATTGTTATGTAACTTGGATGTTTGGATGATAATATTCTAAACAAATAAGATTATAAAATTTGAATGACTTGTGTAATCAAACAGGGAACTTGTATGAGCATGAATTGTATAAATGAATTATAGTTAAAATTTGATTTAAATCAAATCTGTAAATTTAAAATCCCGGAGATTTTGGAAGTGTTTTCCGAAGTGTTTTGAGGACAAACAATAGCATTATTGTTTTAGAAGTATTTCTAAAAGGAAATCGTTTCCAATAAATTTTGGGAAGGGATATAGCATTGAACTCCCTTCAGTCGTTGGAAAATAACTTCGGTGATGACTACAGTATCATTGATGTTCATTTTCGAGTTTCTAAGTGACGGATGGCTGCCTAATTGATTTGTTCAGAAGAATCAGTTTTGTTTATGAAATTTCAAAGGAAATTTGTTGGGGATAAAAACCAGGATTGGTTTAAAAATTTGAGATATGTGATTTTAGGATAATGGTGGTTTTAAAATGATTTGAACCAAAAGCCGGATGTTTGAAATCCTGAATCCTTATTTGAATTGAAAATCCTGATGAGATAAGTTATAAACTTGTAAAGTTGAGATGATTTTTAAATAAGGAAGGAAAATATGAGCTTTGAATGTTGGAATTAAAATTTATAGTGAAAAGTTAAAAATGAAATTAACTTCCACTGAGGAAGAAAAATTGAATCGAATTGAATTAAATAAATCTGAGTAAAAATAGAATTGAATTGGAATAAAGTGAAGAAACTAAAATTTTGAAACTTAAATGGATTGTGATTGAATGGAAAACTTAGTTGATGGTGATTTGAAAGAAATAAAATTTAATTGACTTAAGCTGAATAAATTATTTGATAGAGTATGTTAATAAATTTTAACTCGGTTAAATGAAATGGATTGTACGTTAATGATGAAGTTTGGGAATAAACCCAAATTATAAATAGAATTCGACCTGGATTGATAATGAATTAAAATAAGTGGAGATGTTGTAAAAATAAAATGGAATTGGATTAAAGTGGTAATGGTTTGTATTGCAAATAAAATCCAAGTAAGTAGAAATAAATTGGAAATGGACTTGTTATTAACAAAATAAATTCGGGAAGAATTGAGTATGGAAATTAAAATTCATAATGGATTGAGTGAATAAACTAATTGTATTGAATAAATAAATGGATAGAATTTGATTAAATAAGAATCAAATGAAAGATGGAAATAGAACTTGGTGCAAAAAGAAATGGAGGTTGGTCGAATGAAATGAACATATGCTATAATGTTAAAAATGGAGTAGTTTTAGTCGCAACAAGTTAATAAGAAATGAAACGCAAATGAATGGATCGTGAATAAAATTGAAAGGGAATAAAATTGAAATGGAATGTGTCGAGCTAAATAAAATGGTTGTGAATGAATTAAAATAGAAGGAATTAAATATAAATTGAGTTGGAATCAATTTAAAATGGTTATAAGCTTAAGCAATTATTTATTCACATGAATATTGTCGAATTGCATAAGAAAATGGGTCGTTCGATCTAAACGAGATTAGATAAAATCCTATGAGTTACTAGAAGTGAAATAGGATAATTTTGAAATCAATTGGATTTAATATGAGTTTGTTTTGCTTGGAATGAATTAAATATAAGCGAGTAAGTTGTAAATCACTTAAACTGAATGGAATGGTTTGAGAATTGGTTGTAAGCAATTGTAATAAGTGTCGGAACCTTGTATGTGCTTACGGAAATTATATAACAAGCATTATATATCAAATTTATGTGTTAGCTATATTAAAATAAGTGAAATGCTAGCAAATTGCATATATTTAGCACTTACACGTTTTAGTTGAGTAAGTACAGGTTCAAGGAAGCCGTCGGGCTGGATTTGATCGCGCAAAATGCTAATTAAATAAGCCGCTTGCTTAAAAATTCTAAATAAAGGCACGCCTACGCAATAAAAATAGGAAATTTGAACTGTTTTGTTTTTCCGACTGGGTGTGTCGATGTATATATCTTTATATCTCTTGTCGAATTGCAAAAGCTCCTACGTACAAAGGAGACTCTGCCAAAAAAATTCAAAATTTTTGGGAGTTAGAAATTTTTGGAAATTTTTTGTTAGCGACGAAACGATTTCAAATTGAAAATTGAAATAAATTAGTGGATGAAACTAATTTAAAATAATGATATGAATCGGTTACAAATGGAAGATAAAATTCAATATTCAGCGTTCAAGATAAATTGAATTCATATGGAAATAGAAGAACCAATTTGAATAGAAGTAGATATAAACTCAAGTGGTGAAGTGAAATTAAATAAAGAAGCATATAAAATGCTTATATTAAACTTAAGAATGGAATGGTGAATTCTTAAGTAAAATTTGGTATTAGAAAGTTAATATTTGAATGAAGATTTAATAAAAGTGATAATTGTGAATAAGTGAACAGAAATCAAAATGAATATGAATAAAAAGGAAATTGATATAGTTGATAATCAATTGAGATAAATACGTAGGATGTACGTATATTATTTTATTCGCATAGCAATTTGATCTAGACTCGAGCACATAATTTTGAGATAGTTATATCGATCTGAGTTAGGATTTTTCACTCGATTTTCGATGGCGAACCCTGGATATGGATTTTGATTGATTCTGAAAATTCTCTGTCATAGTTATGACTGTACAAGGAGACGGTTTCTGATCAAGGAACCTGATATGAGTCCGCACTAGAAAGTCGGGTGGACGATACTAGATCGAAAGTGAAATTGTGCGATCGAGCGAGTGATCGGACTTGATAATGCGTACGGATGATATACATACATCGTACGGGCTTAGATGAATAAATATTGAAATTTTGTAAGGGAGTCAATAAAATGGTTTTGAATGTTGTGATTGGATATTATTGCTATGTAGGATATACAGGTACTATAAAAGGAAAGGAAATATTGGTTTTGATTTTAGAAGATAAATATGAATTGCCTGACAAAAAGGTATGTATTTAAATTTCTGTATGAAATTTTATGATTTTCTGGTCTAACCACTTGGCCGTTTGTTTTCTTTGTAATTTGGGAGCCCGTAGAGGCATTTTGTAGTTATACCGAGCTAGCCGCGTAAAGGAGACGCCGGCGAAATTTTTCTGAAATTTAGAGAGAAATTTTTTGAGAATGTTTTGATAGATTAAATTTGAATTTAAATTTAAATTTGAATAAATGAAGTAAATAATGTTGTTGGGAACTATGGAAGATTTTGGGAAGTTGGTTGAAGTAATAGTAGGTCTTTAATAAAAGATATGATATGGCAAGTTGATAAAACTGTTTGGTTTTAGGGAAAATAGTTAATGGGTATTGGATCATTCTTCTTAACTTGCAATTTTTGGGGACGAAATTCTTTTAAGGGAGAGGAATGTGACGACCCAGAATTTTGGACAATTTAGATTGGGATATTGTTTCCTGGAGATTTGACCAGACAACTAAGTACTCGGCATTAGCACACTGCTCGGCAATTTATGGATCGTTCGGCATTTACATACCATTCGGCATTCTGAACGCTCGGTGCAAATGGTTCGAATAGCATTCGTGAGTACTCGGCATTGGGAAGTGTTCGGCAGTCAGGTACGCTCGGCATAAAGGAACGCTAGGCATGAAAGAGCGCTCGACATCAGAAGAACGCTCGACATAAAGGAATGCTCGGCATGAAAGAGCGCTCGGCATCTATAAGCGTTTGGCATCAAGGATCGTTCGGTATTGTATATCATTCGGCATCTAAAGGACGTTCAGCATACAAGGAACGTTCGGCATCCATGAACGTTCGGCATACCAAGGACGTTCGGCATACCAAGGACGTTTGACATACAAGGTTCGTTTGGAATCCATAAACATTCGGCATCCAATTTCGTTCGGCATGGGAACATTGTTCGGCACAAATGCCTTGACTTGGCATTTCACCGTTCGGCCTCTCTGGTTCGGCACCCAGAGCTTACTCCATTTGGGCCGAGGTATTCAGCTACCAGGCCCACCAGGGGAGTCCAACCCACCTTCGTCTATAAATAGAGAGGCAGGGGCACCGTGAGAGGGATCGGTTTTTTGGAGAACACTGGGGAAACTCTGCCGCATTCAACACTCACTCAAGACTTAATCTTTTACTTTGAAATTGTATTCAAGTAATTGGAAACGAATTGTATCTATAATCAACTATCAAGGAAAGCAATAGAAATTAACTTCAAAGTGGACGTAGGCAGTTACGCCGAACCACTATAAATTTGGTGTTCTTATTCTCTGCATTTAAATTTACATACTGTCTTCTGTTTTAATTTACTATCTTCATTAATCTCTCTACACAATCTTTCTTAAGGGTGTTAGTGGCCAATTTTGGTGCTAACATTTTGGTGCTTTCACTGAGAATCGAATTCTCAGGCTGTTAGGATCTGCTTTATAGCTACTGGATTGCATAAATCCCCAGAGGAGATCCAAGATCATTCACAAGGCATCTGTTGATTCTATTCAGAGTTACAACCAACAACTATACCATGGGGAGACCACAAACTAGATCGGCCTCTCACAACGCAGATGTCCACGAGACTGCTAGCGTGCAACAAGTTGGACCTAGAAATCCGCAAGCAACTCGAGGTGCAGGGCCTTCCACCCAAAACCAAGTGGAAGTTGTTTCCCGAGCAGAGTTTAACGACTTGATAAGAGAACTCAAGAAAAGTTAGAAAAGGCACGACTCCGACCAAGCATGAATATCGATCCATAGAAAAGACTTACTTCCTTCAACTCATCTCCTCGCGAAACCAGGAGGGCAACGCATGTAAAACCATTCCTGTTTGTACCGGTTAAAATCTGACATTTGTGGTGCGGCTCGAGAAACACAAAAGAGGGGCTATCTCTCCGCTTCTTGATCATATATACATATATCTGATGTCGCCTGGAGTTGGGGCCTAGAGAGGACGGTCATGAAGAGGACGTAGGTACCGTAGATAAATGCGTGGCCGTTCGGGTGCAGTTGTGACGGGGCAATGTCAATGTATTGCAGCACATCCCGAAGAAATAAGTTGAATTGAGGCACGCTGCCAACCAAGCACATGAATTTATTACAAGCTGTGTATCCAACTGGGGGCAAGTGTGGACGATCATGCCTCAATGGAACCAGCACGTCGTCGAAAGGGATTTCATGGATAGAGCATATTCGCCGGAGCGCAACTTCATTGACCTTCGAAGCTTGTGAATCAACAGGGTTATCCAAGAGAATTGCTGCCTCTAGAGCGTCGGGAGCTAAGTTATGTGCAAGGGAGGTTGATGGATTTGAAACATCTGCGACTTCTTGTCGGGAGGACGGTCCCGGTCTATCTGAAATCGTGGCGGAGCTAGATCTCCTAGACATTTCCAATTAATATTGAATTTGGCAGAACACCTGTTTGAACTATTAAAGGCTTATTCTGTTCTAGTCGATTTAAGTTCAGACTTGTGGTTATTGAAACTAGGAAGTGATCAGTCCGGATTAGTTCGATATGCCAGTATGCTGTGGTCTTGTCCTTGTTTTGTTATATGATTAGGCAGGGTGAATAAGTGTTCGGCCTAAATATCGTTCGGCTAAAGTACGGTTCAGCGTTCATATCGCTCGGTCGAAACATTGTTCGGCCTAGGCATCGTTCGGCCAAAGACATTGTTCGGCCTATATGTCGTTCGCTCAAAGTATCGTCCGACCTAAGTTCTGCTCGGCCGATATAACATTCGGCATCTTATTAAATTGTACAACCTTCCTATCCTTCCATCCCACTGCTCGACATGCGGTGAATCATGTCGAACCAAAGTTACGCCGAGCTCCAACGCTCGGCATTCCGTCCTTAACAACGGCTTCATTTCTCTTTTCTTCCTCCATCCATACCGAACAACCAAATCGTTCGACGAGTCGTGCCGAACCATACTGTTCGGCATTATAGCCAATTCCTACTCCTCTTCTATTTTTTCCCTCCAAACTCGTTTGGCACAAGAGAACCATGCCGAACCACAATAAATCTCCCAACAACTCCCTCGTGTGCTCATCTCTGGCCACCTCTCCTTTCCTCCACATCGTTTAGCCCTAAAAAAATCCTAATCGAAGCTCGATTCTTTCATCCACGCAACCCCTATCGGCTACGGTTCTAATTTATGAACTTAAGCCTCCTTTTGAAACTTTTTAGTCAGGGAAAGGATTTAGATAGAGGAGTCAATACTTAGTTAGTAGATCGAGACTTGGGAAGGATTGTTAAGTCTTTAGAATATGTTAATAGGCGTGGTTCGTGAGTATAAAATAGCAGAGGTGGAAGTGAAAAAGAGAAGAAGATGGAGAATGCCAGGTTTTATAGAGAAGAAGGAAAGTCGAAGAGACTATGACCGGTAGAATCGGTCAAGGCGATATCGTTCGGCATCGACTATCTTGGTTCCTTCGGCATCCCAGGTGCTCGTCTTCAGCTAGGTTGTTCGGCATTCGCATTACGTTCAGCACACACCACCTTAGCCGGTGTTCGTAAGAAAACGCCACCGAAGAAAGTAAACCAGGGCTCGAAGCGGAGCATAGAGGACACGTAATTCAAAACGCATCAAGTTCAGTCACACGATAGACTTTGGGGGGCAAGTGTTTCCTAGAGATTTGAACAGGCAACTAAGTACTCGACATTAGCACACTGCTCGACAATTTATGGATCGTTCGGCATTTACATACCGTTCGGCATTCTGAACGCTCGGCGCAAATGGTTCGAATAGCATTCGTGAGTACTCAGCATTGGGAAGTGTTCGGTAGTCAGGAACGCTCGGCATAAAGGAATGCTCGGCATGAAAGAGAGCTCGACATCAGAAGAACGCTCGGCATAAAGGAACGCTCGGCATGAAAGAGCGCTCGGCATCTAGAAGCGTTCGGCATCGAGGAACGTTCGGTATTGTATATCGTTCGACATCTAAAGGACGTTCGGCATACAAGGAACGTTCGACATCCATGAACGTTCGGCATACCAAGGACGTTCGGCATACCAAGGACGTTTGGCATACAAGGTACGTTCGGCATCCATAGAAATTCGGTATTCCAATTTCGTTCGGCATGGGAACATTGTTCGACACAAATTCCTTGACTCAGCATTTTACCATTCGGCCTCTCTGGTTCGGCACATAGAGCTTACTCCACTTGGGCCGAGGTATTCAACTACAAGGCCCACCAGGGGAGTCCAACCCACCTTCGTCTATCATAGAGAGACAGGGGCACAGTGAGAGGGATCGGTTTTTTGGAGAACACTGGGGAAACTATACCGCATTCAACACTCACTCAAGACTTAATCTTTTACTTTGCAATTGTATTCACGTAATTGGAAAAGGATTGTATCTGTAATCAACTACCAAGGAAAGAAATAGAAATTAACTTTAAAATGGACGTAGGTAGTTACATCGAACCACTATAAATTTGGTGTTCTTGTTCTCTACATTTAAATTTACATACTGTTTTCTGTTTTAATTTACTATCTTCATTAATCTCTCTACACAATCTTTCTTAAGGGTGTTAGTGGCCAATTTTGGTGCTAACAGATATTTAATTGATTTTACATATTTAAAAGTTAGTTTCTAACTTGAATTTCAAATATCGATGTTTATTGGATAATTTAAATATTGAATTTAATAATTGGAATTGGGCAAATTGTTGAATCTGAAATTCAAAGCCTGTTTAAAATAATTTAAAGGCTTGTAAAATTTATATTGATAATATTGAAGATAGTAAAAGTGTTAAAATTGAATTTGGAAGTGTTTTGTTCAGTTTTGAAAATATATCGTTTAAATTGATGTTCAAAAATAGCCTTCCGAGGCACAGTCTCGGAATTCGACGAAACCAGTTCCATTGGATTCGTAATATTGTATTATTATCGGATTTCAATTTTCATAGTGTTGGGAGTGATTGTTAGGCCATACGATAAGCAAACGCGCTGAAATTAAATCGAAAATTCAATTTTATAACTGGATCCAAAAAGTTATTTTTTCCATACGATCGAATTAGTACTCAAAAACCTTTTCCATTGCGTTCAGAATAGGGGTATAACATTATAAACGCTTAGCGGCACGCCTCGACAGGAGGTCAAGTTTTTAAGTTGCATTTATCTGAACGGTTTGAATTTGAATTTAAATTGAATGTTTATACTAGTCAACTGCAGTTGAAATTATCTCACATCAACCCTTTTTCAATCCTTTCAAAAGCACTATAGCCTTTTTTCTCCCATACGCTACCCATTATCCTTAATTTACGCTGCCTCTTTCGTTCATAATCAAAACCTAGGTTTTAGGGAAGAAATGAAAAATGCCTCTAACTCGTCCTACTGCAAGCAATGACCGCTCCCCTCTTACGAGCAAGAAGGGCCAAATCACAGCTTTCTTTAATCCTGTCCCCATCAACAATCCTGCCATCTCCGATACCTCAATCTGCTACAGAGAGCCAAAAGAAAATTAAGTGCGTGGACGAGGAGGAAGAAGGAGCAGGGGCGATCAGGGTTAGAAGCTGAAAAGGTTAAGGAGAATGAATGAGGTAGTTAACGCTGATGCCGACGCTGGTGTTGTACAAGATGCCAAAGATTTGGAAGATTATACGGAGGAGGATGATATGGCTCCGAAAGAATCGAGCTCTTCCAAGGGAAAGAGGAAGATGCAAGTAGATGATGACAATTTGGATAGCTGCAAAATCAGCAACCTCATTAGAGAAAAAACAATGCAAGTGCAATGCACAACTACTAAACGTGAAGAAAATGGAGCATCTGGCAACTTTAGCCAAAGTTTTTCATTCCATGCCCCTGAATGATTCACATTGCGTGAAAGAGAAAAATATAAATTCCTTCAAGAAGGATACAAAGATGCTGGTGGAAAGCGTCATGCTGATGATGGTTATGATCCAAGGACTATCTACCTACCCCATGATTTCTTGAAAAGTTCGTCTGGTGGACAGAGGCAGTGGTGGGAGTTCAAGTCAAAGGATATGGACAAGATTTTGTTTTTTAAGATGGGGAAGTTTTATGAAATGTTTGAAATGGATGCACGTTTTGGGGTAAAAGAACTCGATCTTCAATATATGAAGGTTAAATTCTGAAAGAAATCAAGCCGGTGTGGATCGGATTGCAAATCTTTGGTCAAAGGTGAGTTAATCTCACTCTTCTGGATTTTTATTTAAATTTAAATGGTTAAATTTAAATAACTGGTTGATTGATTGGTTTGATTGGGTGTGATATATTATATATAGTAGTTTATAGTCTATATTGGAATGATTGATTTCCCGTATTATATAGCGGATGAGACCCTATGTGCCGCATAATAGCGTATGTTATTATATTTAAATCTCATATACCATGATATTCCACCTCAAAGTGGAATTGGTATTGTGCTAATGTCTGTGGATGCAGGGAAACAGGTTGGAGAGATCCAACTGGATTCCTCAAAATTATATAGATTGTTTAATATTCTGTGTTACGAATATTTGATATTCTTTGATGAATTATATTTGGAATATTGAATGCTATGGTTTGTTTGAAAATATTTCGGTACAATGAGTTATCAATATATAGAATTGAATTTTTGAAAAGAAAATAAAAGAGTGAATTTTTAAGTAAAATAATTATAGAGAATTTGAATAAAAATAAGAATGAATTGGAAAGGAATAAAAGTGATTTTTAAATCCTAATATATTCTGGGTATGGAAAAGGGATTTTGAATAAACAGAGAAATAATGAATTTTAAACCCAAGTGATATTATTTCCAAAAATAAAAATTTATTTTGAAATTCAAGGTTTGGATTTATTTGAAAGGATAAAGAAGAAATTTGGGAAATATGAAATTGGTATTTTCAGTTAAAAAGATTTTAAATCGTAATGAAGCAATAAAATATGAAGTTAATGGATTTTGAAATAAATGGAGTAAGTAAGGAATTTATTTAAAAAGTGAAATAAATTGGAAATCAATTTGGAGATTGATTTAAGTGTATGAAACCGGGATTTTTAAAAGAGAAGTGAGACTTTAAAATTTATAAACTGGGTTTATAAAAGTGAAGTAATATATCAGTTAATATTTGGAACAATAAATTCACGATGGGAATTTATTAAAGAAATGGGAAATTTTGTTTAAAAATAAATAGTGATTTACTTTTAAAAAATGTGGAAGAGAAGCGTACTTCCCTGGATAGCCAAGCACGTTTTCAAAGCAAATTTTTAAATATAAGTTAAAAGTTTAATGTTGTGTTGAAAAGCATTTTTTAGAAAACATATAATTTCTAAATGTTAAATTCTAAAGTAAATATTTTCTTTTAATCTATTATAGCAATAATTATTTAAAGATGGCTTGGTATTATGTTTTAAAAGTTAGAAATTCAGTTTTATATTGTACAAAGTAGTTTTATTTTAAATATTCTTAAAGTATATATTTGAATAAAGTATTAAAGTAATTTTTAATTTAAACATTTTAAAGGATATTTTATAATAAAGTATTTTTAAATTATTTTAAAATCTAAAGTGTTTGTACTTTGTGATTTCAGTGGGATTCGAAAATATTTGGGGAATTTATTTCGTGAGAGAAAATGGTTTGAAACTGTTTTCAAAGGAAATTGAAAAATGGAAATATATCTTGCGAAGAAATTTTGAGATAAATAAATAATTTGGGAGATTATTTATTGCTGGATGGTTGTTTGTGAATGTTAATTGATAGTTAAATAACCGACTATCAATATTTGGCCAATGCGCTGATCGTTTCGAAGAGACCGGGATCGGGATTTATTTCCTGAAAACCACTTCGATCTGGTTTGTACATTTTCGTGAGAAAGATGAGTTTGGATTCGAAGATGGAGCAATGAAGTGCAAGGGATAGTCGCTACTAATCCTGAGGATAATACCAAAATGTATGTAGTAGGAGTAGTGTCTTCGGTTCCGTTCGAACCCGGGATGGACTTGTATGGATGAATGCTTCCGGAACATCGTCAGGTGGACGATGGGCATTCTAAGTGAAACGGTCTAAAAGGTAACGCTTAGCCTCGAGCCTCATTAACTGAGAATGACTGAAAATCAGGGGTTATGCAGCAAGGCTAGGTGGGTAAAACCCATTAGGGTTAGACCATCCCTGTCTAGATGTTCCTTTTTATTCAGCTTAATGGTGCGGTTGCTGATCCCAACCGTTGGGTGATCTTACTCGCGATTATCCAGTAAGGGGTAGTCCCAGTCTTGTGTTGCAGGGGACTGGGAGTAATCCTCGGTACTGTGATCTAGGCCACGTACTGTGACAGGTGGTACCCCAGTGCCTAGTCATTAGTTGGAAATCCATTCTCCCTACGTGCCCTTTTACGGTTTTTGTTTGTATAACCCACTTTGTGGCTAGTAGCTGGAATTTAATCATGTAACAATTTCGGCTATTTCAATAAGTATTTGTAAATAGACCCTATTATAATATCAGAGGATTTTAATAAAAAGTGTTTTGGCTATCGTAAGGTAAAAACCCGACATGTTTATTTGTGGCGTGGTCTTACGAGATGCTTTTGATGTCAAAGGATTTTGAAACTTTAATAATCAATTTGGAGAATTTATTTCGTGAGAGAAAATGGTTTGAAACTGTTTTCAAAGGGAATTGAAAAGTGGAAATATATTTTGCGAAGATATTTTGAGATAAATAAAGTATTTGAGAGATTATTTATTGTTGGATGGTTGTTTGTGAATGTTAATTGGTAGCTAAATAACCGACTATCAATATTTGGCCAATGCGTTGATCGTTTCGAAGAGACCGGGATAGGGATTTATTTTCTGAAAACCACTTCGATCTGGTTTGTACGTTTTCGTGAGGAAGACGAGTTTGGATTCGAAGATGGAGAAATGAAGTGCAAGGGCTAGTCGCTACTAATCCTGAGGATAATTCCAAAATGGATGTAGTAGGAGTAGTGTCTTCGGTTCCGTTCGAACCCGGGATGGACTTGTATGGATGAATGCTTCCGGAACATCGTCAGGTGGACGATGGGCATTCTAAGTGAAACGGTGTAAAAGGTAACGCTTAGCCTCGAGCCTCATTAACTGAGAATGACTGAAAATCAGGGGTTATGCAGCAAGGCTAGGTGGGTAAAACCCATTAGGGTTAGACCATCCCTGTCTAGATGTTCCTTTTTATTCAGCTTAATGGTGCGGTTGCTGATCCCAACCGTTGGGTGATCTTACTCGCGATTATCCAGTAAGGGGTAGTCCCAGTCTTGTGTTGCAGGGGACTGGGAGTAATCCTCGGTACTGTGACCTAGGCCACGTACTGTGACAGGTGGTACCCCAGTGCCTAGTCATTAGTTGGAAATCCATTCTCCCTACGTGCCCTTTTACGGTTTTTGTTTGTATAACCCACTTTGTGGCTAGTAGCTGGAATTTAATCATGTAACAATTTCGGCTATTTCAATAAGTATTTGTAAATAGACCCTATTATAATATCAGAGGATTTTAATAAAAAGTGTTTTGGCTATCGTAAGGTAAAAACCCGACATGTTTATTTGTGGCGTGGTCTTACGAGATGCTTTTGATGTCAAAGGATTTTGAAACTTTAATAATCAATTTGGGTGTGGTTTTCTCACCCTGGTATTCCAGACTGACTCGGGTGTTATTTAACTGTAATGCTCGGGTCAGACCGAGTATTATAGAATATAGGAAAGAATGCTGTGGAGCAGGAGACGAGCTGGATGGCGATACGTACTTCCGTACGTGATTATTATCCCGCTGTGTATTCAGTTTTGAGGACAAGTTTATATGACTGTCCAGTTGTATGTTATTGATTTTGTTGAACTCTGATGATGTATTCCGATGATGAATGAATAAAACAGATATAGCTTTCTTTTGTGTAAGGATCTGTTATTATCTATTATATTTAATTCCGTTGCGATGGTTAGATTCTGATGTTGTTTTTCTATTTTCTTCTTCTACCTCTTCCTCTTTAACCCAAATGGTTCGTATTTCCGTTCATCTTGAGTTGATTAATGGAGAATAGTGTCTACTCAAAGGGGTACGGGTTTGCGGGATGTTACACTACTTGCGTACAACCACCAGACATCATCGAACCCAACGCACGCAACCCTTCATCCATCGCCGCGACCACTACGTTTCCCTAGGAGTTGATCGGCGACCACCACCTCGAAACCCCCATCGCCATGCACCAACGCCTAGAAGGTGGTCGAGCTCGGCCATCTTGATGGGCAAAAAAAACGAGCTCGAACGCAAGGGCTTCACGGCCAAATTTCTGGTGATCCACCACACTAATTTCGATCATAGCCGTTGGATAGCAAGATCGCGCTGAGCTCTACAACTTTGCAGTAGAAAGCTTATCACGAAAGTCTAAGGATTTGAAGAAAATCGAGAGAGAAAAGGAGTAGTTTCGGCCATTAAACTAAAGAAATGACGGCGGCTAAGTTATAGCTAGGGTTTTACTGTATGGACGCATATATATACGTGTAGACATATTATTTTAATATTATTTTCAACTTTTTCCAGACAATCTCCAAATGAAGTGTGCCGCCAGGTGTTTAAAATGTTTTACCTCTATTCCGAACATAATGGAGCATGTTTCGGGTCCTGATTCGATCGTATGTGGAAGATAGCTTTTTGAACCCAATTAAAATATTAAATTTTCGATATTTAGTTCAACTCGTTTCTATCCCGTAGGACAAAACAATAACTCCAAACGCTACGAAATTTAAAATCCAATAATAATACATTGTTAAAAATCCAGTGGAACTAGTTTGGTTGAAATACGAGACTGTACCCCGAAAGGCTATTTTTAACGTCTCGTTTATAATATAAAATTTCCGATTTCTAATTATTTATCTTTAAATCCAATTTCAACTGTTAGCAATCTTCATTGTTGTTTAAATAAAATTTACATCAACTTATGAAATCATTTTCAATCATATTAAATTCAGAATTCACTTATTCAAATAATTGCAATATTAAATTTAAACAATTTGTGTTATTCAATAAATCACTCTCTTTTGAAATATATGTCAATGAACTTACAAGGTTTAACTTTTAAAACGAATTCAAATTGTAGAACAACTATTTCCATTTTACAGTTATTTAATTCATGTTATTCAATTATTCAAATAATTTTCAATATTGAATTTAAACAATTTAATTGTTCAATATCCAACAAATCTCAATATTAGATTTTAATTGAATTTTTGTTATCAATCAATTACTTTATTTACATCTAATAAGTCCAACATTATTATCTAACCCAACTATTGACCATAAACTCATTTAATACATAGCATTTATTTTCAACTCGTTATTACTTAAATCCCCGAAATCAGTTTATTTCAAAAAATTATTCTAGTTCATACCAACAACTTACATTGAAAATCATTAAATTTTTATTTTTACCCATTTTTATTTTGCAGTTACATTAAATTTAATAATTTAAAGTGATTCGAAATATGGGTCGTCACAATTATAGTCTCCTTTGTTATGGAACTAACGTTTATTTCTGTTATGAGGCATCCAACGATGGAAAATAATTGCACTCTATTATCACAATTAGCGACATTATTTTTCCAATAAGGGGAGTGTGCAAAATAGATAGTAATTCATAGAGCATATTATGACAAACTCCATTATGTAGGGATGTTATGGTAACGGTAAATTTACCATTACCATACCATTACCAGCCAATCGGTTACCATTTTCGAGTGAAATCTGTATATCAGTTTAATCGGTATGGTAATGTTAAATTTACCATTTTCTACGGTAAATCATCGGTAATATTTTTTCAATACCAGCGGTAACGGTAATTTTACCAGTCAATTTATAATGCATGTATATTCATGTAACATGCTTTATTATAGGCATTTAGAACAAAACAAATGATTAAATTCAGTTTATTAATCAGGTGAAATAATGTTAAATACACTTAACTTCTTTCTCATTTATGTCTTTTATTAAGTAACACTATAATTTGTATAATGAAAGCACCGTTACGGTAAGAATACGTGTTATGTTACTAACCTTTTTTAGAAAAACGGTAATTTATCATTATCAGTGTAACGGTTACCAGATTATCGGTATACCAGTCTTCGGTATACCAGCCTATCGGTAACGGTAACCTATTTTCGTTTACTAGTAAAAATGGTACGGTAACGGTATTTGTGAAATGGTAACGGTAACCATTACCATAACAGCCCTACCATTATGGCAGATCCATTTACACAAGGATTATCATCCAAGGTCTTTCACAAGTATATTACCCGATTGACCTAACTTTTATGTACGAATATTTTGATTTAGAGGGAATTTTTATTTGGCATAGTCATATGACACATTGCTCTACACTTCGGTTATAGATATACAAGGTATCTTTTTCTGATCGAAAATAAAGTAATAAAGTTTTCTTTGCACTCCATGAAGTTTAAATATTGAACCTTTTTCTTTGATCTCACTAAAGTAGAACCGGTTGGAAATAGACATATATAAATCACACCTCATGTAATTTCCATGCTACACATCGATCTGTCGTATGATTGTTGTTGGTATATGTGACCGTTGGTGGGTTTAGTTACAGTAAACTTAACGAAAACCACGTTGATCCTTTGTCAGCATGGACAATGAACGAGATTGTTTTGAAGACACCTTATGTTATAAAAAGCAAAATTTGAAGCTCACAGAGTTAAACATATTTATTAGGTTATTACGTATATGGCCTAAGGGGAGATTATTGAAAAATTTCAACATGTGGATCACATATGTAAAATAAAATGTGTTGTGCTATTTTGATGTAATTCTAATTAAAGTGATCAAAATTTGAATTTAAGTTAAAATGCTTAAAGATATAGTTATTATGATTTTAATGTGTAGATAACGGAGCAATTCTAATTTGTTGAAGTGCCAAATTAGAAAATATAAATATTATAAATAAAAGCTATGGTCCTCAAATTACAAAAAACTCTATTTATTCCCCTATATTCTATGGAAACAATTCAGATCTAGAATTTATGTCAATTTGAAAGGTTGGATCCAACTCTTATCTTTTAAACCTGTCTCTTTCTCTTAATCAATCCATGAAAGCAGCAATTTTATATTCAGATCTAATAAAAGATCCAGGGATTGTGTTAATACGGAAAACCAAACCAAATTTACTTTTCTAATATCATAACTATAGATTCAAGGATGACTTCCGCTAATTCGTTTACTTTTTTCTAATTCTTCTCAATCAAATCAACATAGGTCACCTATTCAGATCTAAAGTTTCATGATTAATCCATCCTAAAACATATTGAAACCATAACATTTGATGGTAGAAATTAAAGGCAATTTAGGGCACTTAAATGAGATGAAATCAGCTGACCTGACCTTCTTTATCCCGACGTGTCTAGTAAATCAGAACACAAGGTTCTTAACACATTTTGTACAAAACCCCTTCACTAGAAGAGAGTACTTTTCTGTAAAATCCTTGTGTTCTGTTTGACCGACGGAAAAGTTGAAACCCAATGATTTCCTCCCCATTTAGAGTGCTAAAAATAACGGTTGCAAGAATACTAGAATCAACTTAGCTTTCCCCAAGCTGAGAGGAAAATCCAGACTTGCATTCGCAGCACCTACGTTAGCTCAGACCGAAGAAAACAATGCACAATAGACAAATGACAATTAGCATACAATTGATTTCACGTATGTAACTTTCTACAATGCCAAAAGGCTAATAAACTCTAGTATAAACAAGCAAGTTAAATACATATACAGTTTAACAAAAAAAAAATCAACATGACTACACATATACATGAGAAATTCAACATAAACCTTCTTACTTCAGGCCCATTACATGCTTCCTTGAATTAGAGTTTTTTGATTTGGCAAAAAACACTGATAACATGCTTTTGTTGCGAGCAGGTGCTCTTATTATATCACGCCGTGGATTCTCAAATGATTTAAATGTTGATAAGGGTTTCGGTTCGTCCAACGAATCCTGTTACGTAATGACGATGATGAAACAATACTTAGTACTGTGAATTCTTATAAGCAGTTAACTTATAAAAGAATCAAAATAAGTTGTTTAGAAATTGGTAGGTCATGAACTTCCAATGCTTATAACTTATTTCAACTTTTACAACTAAATTTTATTATAATTTCAACTTATTTAATATAAGAAGAACAGCCCCCGGAATTTTCCGTAACATAGCCCATTAATATCAGTCACTCTTTTCTAGTTAAATAATTGTATAGTGTGATAAAAGAAAGAAACAATTAGTATTTAAATACAAACGCATGGCTGAAATTAAGAAGCTATCTTGGGGGCTGAATTCAGAGGGCAGCTGATCCTTCACCATTTAATATTTGCCTAAACATTTTTATATTACTGTGCATTTATACTAAAGTTAGCGTTTTCAAAACTATTTTTAAGAGGTTATAAGGAAACTTATTCCCAAACGGCTTTAATGGCAACAGAAATGACATGATAAGAAAACACCATAAAAACCAACCTTCACACCATATGATTGTAAACTGGAAGCCCCGTTACTTGATTGAAGATGAACCCCTAAAGGAAATGATGGCGTGGATTCTTCCGGAGCGGCATCTAACAAAATAAAAGAAAATTTGAATATATTTCTTATCTTCCTTGTTAACTTAATCCGAACATGAGAGTTATGTTAAGAACCACATATGGAATATGCATACAGCTTGTCCCGAACCCAGCCCAAATCTGACCTGTTAGTATGGATATGGGTTTAGCTTTGATACCCAAATCCAAACCCGGGCCCCACAACCCTCACTCCCCGATCTGGTTTGGACCCTACATAATTATTATTTGTCCATTGTACCAAAAATATCAACGTAGATATTGTCTGTGTACCATTATCTCGTTTACATGTAGTATAATTATTTGCATATTTTAGTTTGTGATCTCGGTCTCATCACTACTCAATTTGTCTGCAAATTTTGTTTGTATGCCAGTTTTAAAAAGTTACAAACTAAAAGAATGGTTATAACATTAATATTTCAAGCCAGGTATATGACATTTTACCCAACAGACTTGAAAAGCCTGGCGGACCGGGCTCAGGTAATGGGGTTGAATACCAAGCGAGCTTGGACTGGGGTTGGGTTACGATAGTAGAAAAAGTGATCGGATTCGGTTTTTAAGCTACCCGTACCAAATTCGGCCCACCAACAGCCTAAATAACAGCCTTATGGTAACAAAAGAATCTTATTGTTATTATTAAGGATAATAGTATATTAATAGTTGATAGTACCTAGCAAGTGAAAGACCTCTGAAGTCAATTTAAAAGGTTTTGATTCTCCAATGCTGCAAAGAAACATGCAATTTTTTAGTTAGCTGTTCAAATGAAACGGAAACAAAGTGGGCAGGCCTTATGTATAATACAAAATCAATTTACAAGGCGTACACACTTGCCTCATAGCTGCACTCGAAGCCCTGTTTGTTGAAGAGTTGCTTTCCGAGTCAAGATGCCAAGAAAGTGTCTTCGATGTGCTTGTACCAACTAATTAAAAAGAATAACATCAAGATTAGAACGGAAAAAAACATAAATAATAATAATAAAATAACAAAAATAGGAGCTCGATGTGCCTTGAAAGAGAGATGATATTTCTACCTTGAGCACGAGGAAGAGGTTTTGCTTGCGATTGTGATAACTGGTTTCTAGTAGTCTTTTGATTCATAGTATCTATAGTTTGACAATTCAAAGGAAAATTAATCACACCTGTGAAAGGAAATTGCAAACAAAATTGATCTAGAGGGTACTGTATTTAGTTAACCAAGATTTTATACATTAATGTATCAGTGGCATCGAAGTTGTGCATGATGATATTTGTTGACAATTCTAAAGAGATGAATGAAATATGCTTTAGTCCCACATTGGCAAAATGAAAGATTAAATCGTGTATATATGTAGGATCCTCATTCCCTATATTGACCCTTAGGGTCAAGTAATTTTGTGCGATGGGGAGGACCCAAACCTGATGAACACACGCGCCCGCCCATCCCGTCCCGTACCGAACCGGGCCGGGCTTGGGCTTGCTATGAAATCTTATTTTTGCTACAGAAAACACGACAATTTTCTGCGGGTTTTTTATTTGACTGCAGATACGGGCGCGGCCCGTTTGAATTTGAACTGAAACGGGTGTGACCCGTTGGAAGAAGAAAGTGAACGGATATGTCTTGAACAGACGCGACCGTGGCCGTTCAGCAACTATAAATCAATGATAGATCCTGATCAAATCACTCACTGATTTTACATCTTCTTCCTTCAATTCATTTCTGTTGCCATCGTCTCGGACTGACGTGCTCGTTACACTCTCGCGCGGTTCCGTCGGTTGTACCCTGTGAGACTTCAAGTAAAGTCTTAAGGCGATTGTCACGATAAGCCTCCGACGAACTTTGGTATCTTCTTGCTTTCGTTTCTGATACGCCCAAATCAGTAACTAAATACCGTTGTTGCTTTACAAATCTGTTGCACTTTCTGATTTTGTAACGCTTTAAACTGTTACTGATTCGTTGCTGTAACATACAGTATTGTTGCATTGCGTTGTGTGGTGACGCATATACACTGTTGCATTCTGATCTTTAACCAATTTGCTCTACATCTTAAGACTTTTCTGTTGTGGTTAAAACAGAGATGGCAGCAGAACCGATGTCGATCAAGACAGCGAACTTAAATAAACCAGACCCATTTAAGGGAGACGGAGACGATTTTCTGACATGGCAAAGTCAGATGCTCTTTTATCTCACAACCCTTGGTCTGCAGAAGTATCTTGATGAAGATGAACCAGTGCCGCCTACGCCAGGCAAAACCAATTCAGCAAATGAGATTTTTGCAATTGACGCATGGAGGCACTCGGATTTCTTGTGCAGGAATTACATGCTGAACTGTTTGGATAAGGTTTTGTACAAAGTGTATCAGCCACTGAAAACTGCAAAAGCTCTCTGGAATGCGCTTAATGCAAAGTACAAAACGCAAAACGTGAGCATGAAGAAGTTCATAGTTGACAAGTTCATGGACTACAAGATGGTAGATTCAAAATCTGTAATTACGCAATTGCATGAACTTCAGATCATTATCCATGAATTGCAAGCAGAAGGCCACAAATTGGTGAATCTTTCCTGGTTGAAGCAATCACTAGAAAGCTACCACCATCTTGGAAGGACTACCGCAATTATTTGAAGCACAAGAAGAAGGAGATATCCTTACAAGACCTCATCGTCAGATTGAAGATCGAGACAGATAATCGCGGAGTCACTAAACCAAAAAACGAAGAGGCTTTTGTTGCAGAAGGGGCAAAGAAAAAGGAAACCCTAACAAAAACAAAAACAAAAACAAAAGAAAGGCGCCAGAAATCAAACAAAATGATCAGAAGCCGTCCAAGAAGTTCAATGGGCAGTGTTGGGTTTGTGGCAAGACTGGACATCAAGCAAAGCATTGCAGGCACAAGAAACAGAATAATTCTGAAGCAAATGTTGTGGAAAACATGGACATCGATGGGTCTAATTTTTCTGGAGTTGTGTCGGAATGCAATCTAGTTCAGAATCCTTCTCAGTGGTGGTTTGACACAGGTGCTACACGACACGTGTGTTCTGAAAAGTCCATGTTCTCCACTTACAGCAAATTCGATCATGAAGAAAAGTTGTACATGGGCAACTCTGCAGTGTCAATGATTGAGGGAAGCGGGAAAGTGATTCTCAAGTTCACATCTGGTAAGACTATTACGTTGAATGATGTGCTTCATATTCCAGACATTCGCAAGAACTTGATCTTTGGACCTGTACTCTCGAAGAAAGGCTTCCGAATGGTCTTCGAATCAGATAAAGTTGTTCTGTCTAAGGCTGGAATCTATATAGGGAGAGGATACTTGTGTGATGGCCTATTTAAGGCTAATGTAGCCGTAATTGGCAACAATAATGTATATTGTAATTCTGAAATGAATAAAAAGGAAGTTTCTTATGTTGTCGAGTATGATGCTCTATTATGGCATGAAAGATTAAGACATATAAACTTTCGAAAGATGAAAAAACTTGCAAATCTGGATTTAATTCCACAATTTCAAGTAGATAAAAAATACAAATGTGAGACATGTGTAGAAGCAAAAATGGTTAAAAAACCATTTCATACTGTTGATAGAAGTACTGAACCGTTACAAATGATTCATACTGACTTATGTGATTTCAAAAACTTACCTACAAGAGGTGGGAAAAAGTATTTTATCACATTTATTGATGATTATACACGATATTGCTACATATATCTTTTAAATAGTAAAGATGAAGCAATTACATCGTTTATAAAATATAAGGCTGAAGTAGAAAATCAACTAGATAAAAAGATCAAGATATTGAGGTCTGATCGAGATGGAGAATATGAGTCGCCGTTTGAACAATTCTGTGCAGAAAATGGAATAATTCATCAAACAACAGCACCATATTCACCACAACAAAATGGTGTAGCCGAAAGGAAGAACAGAACGTTAAAAGACATGATTATTGCCATGCTTTTAACTTCTGGTCTACCGACGAACTTGTGGGGGGAAGCATTAAATATGTCTAATCACATATTAAACAAGGTCTCTCACAATAAAACAGGAACAATTCCATATGAGTTATGAAAAGGACACAAACCAAGTTTTAAATACCTCAAAGTGTGGGGATGCTTGGCAAAAGTTCCAGTTCCGTCTCCAAAGAAGGTCAAACTTGGACCAAAAACTGTAGATTGTTACTATTTAGGACCAGCCCAAAATAGTAGTGCATATAGATTTTTGGTATTTAAGTCCGATATACCTGATATTCATGTAAATACAATCATGGAATCAAGAGATGCATCATTCTTTGAAGAAGTGTTTCCACACAAAAAGAATGAAGGGAATAATGTTCCTAAAAGGACACGAGAAGAATCAAATAGCCCACATGAAAATGAAACTCATCGTGAAAGTGATGAAGTAGAACCAAGAAGAAGTGTAAGGGCTAGAACTTCTAAATCATTTGGTTCGGATTTTTACACATATGTGTTAGAATACGAACCTCAAACGTACAAGGAAGCCATGTCATCTTCTGAATCTTCATGTTGGAAAGAAGCAATTCAAAGTGAGATCGATTCAATCCTAAGTAATAAAATTTAGAAAATTGTTGACATTCCACCTGAAATAAAACCTATTGGCTGCAAATGGATTTTCAAGAAGAAAATGAAACCAGATGACTCTATTGATAAATACAAAGCCAGATTAGTAGCCAAAGGATATCGTCAAAAAGAAGATGTAGACTTTTTTGACACATATTCACCAGTTACACGAATAACCTCAATAAGAATGCTAATAGCAATTGTATCCATCTACAATCTAGAAATTCATCAAATGGATGTAAAGACAGCATTCTTAAATGGAGACCTCGATGAGGAAATCTACATGGAGCAACCCGAAGGATTTGTATCCAAGGAAAATGAAAACAAAGTCTGTAAATTGGTAAAATCACTATACGGACTCAAACAAGCTCCAAAACAATGGACGCAAAATTTGACAGTGTCATGATGAGAAATGGTTTTCGTATAAATGAATGTGACAAATGTGTTTATTGTAAACAAGTTGGACAATCATACGTGTTTGTTTGTTTATACGTGGACGATATGCTAATCTTTGGTCCTAACATTAAAGTTATAGAGACCATAAAGAAACTGTTTATCAATAATTTTGATATGAAAGATTTAGGAGTTGCTGACATTATTTTGGGAATCAAAATAATAAGAACGGCTAATGGAATACAATTATCTCAGTCACATTATGTAGACAAAATAATTGAGAAATTCCAACATTATGGAATTAAAGGAGTGAGGACACCTTTTAATCCATCGGAAGTACTGCATAAAAACTCTAAAGAAAGTGTAATGCAACTAGAATATTCCCGTGTAATAGGATGTCTAATGTATCTCATGAATTGCACGAGACCAGATATAGCTTATGCAGTAAGTCGACTAAGCAGGTATACAAGTAATCCAGGAAAGGAACACTGGAAAGCACTAATGAGAGTGTTGGGATACTTGAAGAATACCACAAATTATTCCTTACATTACGGAAAATATCCAGCCGTTCTAGAATGATACAGTGATGCAAACTGAATTGCAGATTCAGAGGAATCAAAATCCACAAGTGGTTATGTCTTCACTCTTGCAGGAGCAGCAGTGTCATGGAAATCAACGAAGCAAACATGCATAGCTCGATCCACTATGGAATCATAGTTCATTGCATTAGACAAAGCAGCAGAAGAAGCAGAATGGCTTCGTCATTTCTTAGAAGATATTCCTATATGGCCTAAACCTGTAACGGCCATATGTATTCACTGCGACAATCAAGCTGCGCTAAATAGAGCGAAAAACTTTGTGTATAATGGCAAATCACGACACATTCGTCGACGCCATAACACAGTTAGGCAGTTACTCTCTAATGGAACTATCTCCATTGATTATGTAAGAACAAATGATAACCTAGCGGATCCATTTACAAAAGGGTTATCAAAAGAGAAAATAGACTGCGCATCGAGGGGAATGGGTTTAAAAGCCTAAACCAACAAGAGTTATCTTATACGGAAACCTATCCTAGCGATTGGAGATCCCACGGACTAGGATCAATAGGCAAACCAGTTCTGAATAACTCAAAACGTAATGCATTTTCTGGACATAGTCCATTTCATTCCTATGATGCAAAACATAAATGCATGCCTACAGAAGTATTAAAAGGTTAAAGCTATGCTTTTTAATGATGACCATATCTTGTAAAATAACAAGTGGAGTATATGTAGGATACTCCTTATGGTTGCGATCGCCTATGTTAGTGTGAGCTGGGTCGGCTCTATGAGAATATTAAAGGCTTAAATTCTCTATATACACTCGCAGAACCAAATTTGTTCAGGACCAAAATGAACACAACCAAGAGATTAGATGAGAAGGGAAACAATGTTTTGTTAATCTTATTGTCTGGTTATACAATAACGACAAACGGTTCAAGATGAAATAATTCACCGATTAGTCAAGTATATCCGATAAGTGTTAACAAAGGAAAGTTCAAAGTGAAACATCTACTTATCCTTCAAAAAGCATTATTCCATACGTAGTCTGAGATATTCCACTTTGTGTGGGGGAAAAGTATATTATCATTCATGTGGGGGATTGTTGACAATTCTAAAGAGATGAATGAAATATGCTTTAGTCCCACATTGGCAAAATGAAAGATTAAATCGTGTATATATGTAGGATCCTCATTCCCTATATTAGCCCTTAGGGTCAGGTAATTTTGTGCGAGGGGGAGGACCCAAATCTGATGAACACACGCGCGCGCACGCCGCCCGCCCGTTCCGGACCGGGGCCGGGGCCGGGGCTCGGGCTTGGGCTTAAAAATCTTATTTTTGCTACAGAAAACACTGCAATTTTCTGCGGGTTTTTTATTTGGCTGCAGATACGGGCGCGACCCGTTTGAATTTGAACTGAAACGGGTGCGACCCGTTGGAAGAAGAAAGTGAACGGATATGTCTTGAACAGACGCGACCGTGACCGTTCAACAACTATAAATCAATGATAGATCCTGATCAAATCACTCACTGATTTTACATCTTCTTCCTTCAATTCATTTCTGTTGCCATCGTCTCGGACTGACGTGCTCGTTACACTCTCGCGCGGTTCCGTCGGTTGTACCCTGGGAGACTTCAAGTAAAGTCTTAAGGCGATTGTCACGACAAGCCTCCGACGAACTTTGGTATCTTCTTGCTTTCGTTTCTGATACGCCCAAATCAGTAACTAAATACCGTTGTTGCTTTGCAAATCTGTTGCACTTTCTGATTTTGTAACGCTTTAAACTGTTACTGATTCGTTGCTGTAACATACAGTATTGTTGCATTGCGTTGTGTGGTGACGCATATACACTGTTGCATTCTGATCTTTAACCAATTTGCTCTACAATATTTCGAGTAACGAAATTCCAATTATGAATTCTTTTATATTAATTAATATATAGGAAAAGAGAAAAATATCATGGCAAAAAGTCATACTTGGTAGGATATAATGCTTGTGATGCTTTGGAACTGTAGCACAAATCTGCTGCTGTCTTAGACCTTCTTTCCCTCCATATTGTTGGCATGTACTTATTCTCTGTATACAGACAGCACCTTTAATTTATTTTCATGTTTTTTTTCTATACAAAAGATCACATTTACCACTTAGATCTCTTCAACATCTGAAGGATAAATAGGTGAATCAATGGTACCTGATTGAGACAAGAAACTTGAAGTTCTACGGTAGAAATATCCAATGTATTTTGCTCGTAAAGGTCTGTCAATTTGTAAGCCACAGTACCAAGGTGATCAACAGCATTGACTAGGGCACGGACAGCATAGTCTTTTAAGTTGTCTAGCACGCTGATAAATATAATTAGGTCATTTTTACCTAAATCATATGAGAAAAGATGAAAAACGAAGAAGCGTAACATTTGCTGTTTCTACCATATATTTGAATCAAAACGTCAAATTAAGCTTCAACGCAACCTAATGCTTTTAACTTAACTGTTAGAGATTGATAGATCAAATTTGAATCACCCTTGCAGAATAAAAATTGTAATTTTAAGCAGTTCATATCAAGACATGCTGATAAGGAATCAAAACCATGCACATGTTTCAGTAAAAACGGGGGAAGCATTTTTACACGGGCTGCAACAAAGAATATATTTTCCATGTTTAGTGAAAAAATGGGGTGTACAACAAAGCGCAACAGGAAGGAGGAGGGAATGAAGGAGGGAAAAGTGTTTTAGGGGGAGGGGGGATTAGTCATTCTATTTCACTGAATAGCAAAACCAAGAAAAGCAAATTATATAAGATTCCATCACAAACTAATACTAGCACATCCTTCGGCAACCATATATATACATTTACATACACATAACCCCATGTGTGTGTATTAAGGAAGGTTCTACATCCCATGTTATTTATCTCCTAAAATCTCCCCTTCGTTATTTTGTGTTCAAAATAATCGAAACAAAATAATATTTTTTAGATATAATTCATTTTCTATCAATATTATCTTTGCAGATTTTTAATCATTCCAGATCATTTTAATTTATTCAAAAATATATTTAAAATCGGCAATTAAAATAAATATTTTCGATGACTCGCATTAATTTGTATTTTTGTATGAAAAAAAAAATGGAATGGCGTAAACATTTTATGTGGATGATCTTAATGGTAAGAAGATTAGACATTCAATATATTTTCGCATTTTAGCACTTCTATCTTTAACAAAGTTTAAGGAGTTTTAGGGAGACCTAAAGTATAGAGGATGTGTGCACAGAGGAATGATCCACAATTTTCTCTTAGATATCCCCTTAAACTCATCATTTGTACTTTTCTACAGTCTTCACAAAATTTTATGACTTGTTTAAACTTCTAACCTAGGCAAAACTATATTTTAAATCAACGACTAAAAGGTGGAACTCGGTGCACGAGGCTCCCGCACGATAGCGGACTCTGAAGAGGTCGATAATGTATGCAGCCTTTCCCTCGTATTGTAAAGGAGCTGTTTCTGGACTCAAACCTGGGCGCTCGGATCGCCATGCGAGTGACCTAACCGTTGCGCCAAGGCTCCACCTTATTTTAAATCAACGATTAAAATAAATAAAATAGATGGTTCGCACTGATTTGCAATTTCGATCAATGACAAAGTTTATGATTATCTTCAAAATTTGCATTGATGATCTCGCTGATAATAAGATCTTATCTATAAAAATTTGATTCGCTTTTACACTCATAGACATCAAATAAAGAGGATGATAAGTGGTGGAATTATATGGAAGGGGTATAAAGAGAGATGGAGAGAAAATTTAAACTGCATATAAACATCCTTATCTTTATTATTATTATTATTTTATAAACATCCTTATCTTTATTATTATTATTTTCGAGCCAGACCACACAGAAATTAAACTTCACTTGTAAGACTGCGAATGTGTGCAACCCTTTCTAACTAGCCTTTGCACATCAATGGACGGAACTCTTTATATAATGTTGGATGACATGCACGTGAACAGTGTCGCATGGATTGAACTCTGATCCAACCCATTTTAATTACATGCCTTACAAACACAATCTCCAGAGAGGGTATCTGTATTATTAATTGAAAAATAAGTAATCCAAACTGTTTTCAATTTAGAAACAAACTATTAAGATATACTTGTTATATTTTAATATAGATTTATTGCTAATGTTTTTACAAGTACACGTATGCTGGACGTATTGTTGGTTGAACAAAGTGTCAGGACTGTAGAAAAGAACTCTGGATGTTTCTAAAACGGTTTGAACAACAAAAAAAATTTAAATACCAATTTTATTATTTACTTAAAGATTATTAGGCTGATAACTTCTTTGGGAAGAACATACAAGTAGTTGGATATCATTTTTTTAAAGAGACAATAACAGAGTTTTGCTCGTTAAACCTAAGGCATATATGCAAGTTTGTAACATACATCTATATATATCGATACATTTATGCACCATAATCATAATTCAAACTTTGCACTTTTCACTTTCAATCTGATGTCCACCCACATGGCCATATTTTTTAGGCTTGGATTTTGTATCAAATATCCCTACTTTTATAAGGAGATATAATGATTCGTATTTTAAATTGTACTCACTTACCCAAATCGTGATGTAATCTCATATCTTTATATGTTAAAATATATGGCTCTAAATGTTAAGATATCATAGAACTAGTCTAATACCCATCTAAGACCTTTAACCAAAGATGATTACCATATGTGCAAAAATATGAAGGTATCCAAAATTTTATTTTTGGAGTTGGTATGAATGTAGGATATTACACTTCAGGTCCTAAGTTGCTCGAGATGGTTTTATTATAAACTTAAGAACTCAAGTTTCGAGATGATAAGATGCTAATCTAAGACGTACACCGGCAGACTCGTCTCTTTTTAGATCTCATCATATATGAGATTTTATGTGTGAAAATCGTATGACTGAAATTTGTGATTTGAAATATTAGATATGTTTAGCATGGTTTTGAACCATTTGCAATTTCATACAACCAAAATTTTGCCTTCTACCATACATATTCTGTATTATCTATCAATGTATTAATGCTTAATATTTTCTAGGTATAACAACTTTTGGTATTATAAGTCCAACTATTTGTGGACCATGAGTTATGAGAATATTACATGTATGCTTACAATAACTTTATATCACTTATGTATGATCTTAGTAAACTCATATTAATTTGCTCAATTTCAAATTATAGTGTTTATGATGAATGAATACTATAGAAGACCAACAACTATTAGCAGCAAATTAACAGCATCTCATGCGCTTGGTGCAGTCACCAACGAGTTGTTTCAGGTTATAAGATAGCAACAAACAGTGGGCACTCTTGCACCGTTTATGCCTTAGTGTGGTCAATTTTTGCCACATGGACAAGGACTTGTCTAGCCTGATGCATTTTTATACAGCATCACAATTTCTGTTAAGATGTATAGCTGGTTAAGGAAGTGCTAGTCTATCTTCATAGATTGAAGAGATACAAAAATAAAATCTGTTTTGTGATAGCTTAAGGGCATCGTCGCTTCTTAAAGGGATGCTACAAAGAGTGACTTAAAAGAATATGACATGGATTGGACAAAATTTAAAGTAAGATTCGATGGTTGATATATCTCACAAGCTTACAAGTTGATCTTATACAAAATCTTTAAAGAGTTGGAAGTGAAAGTCGTGTATGTTCTTTCTTAACTACGTGAACTAGTTTAATGAGCTTTCAAGCTATGAATTTTCTTATATTGGTACAAAGTTGAAAAAGAATGAGAAGCTCATCGATAAACTTTTCTCAGATGTGAGTCTAACACTCCTTTCTACAAATAGCTAACGCATTTGATGTGGTGCTAACTTTGACCAAGATTTAGAGACATAAAGCACGGAAAAGACAAAGAATGAATGCATAACATGGTAAAGGGAGCAAACCAACACATAAGAGTAACAACTTCAACAGTAACTATTACTGTAACACAGTTTGAATGATCCGGCTGAGTCAGGGACTATGTCGCTCACTTTAAAACGTTTTAGGAATCTACCCAAATGGTGCATTGTAGACTAGCAACCACGTCGTCTATTAGGATAAAACAGACATTCGAAATATTTGATTTTTGCCTGCACCGAAAAAAATCAATCTCTGCATCCTGATTTTATTTGTGAAAAAATTTATTGCTCGAATTATAAAATTTTTTTAATGGAAGTTAAGAGAAGCAAGATTGGTAGATAAAAGATTGTGTTCTTCTGGATGTCCGTTTATTTATTAATGAAAAAATAGACAAGATATTTTCCAATGGAAATAAAAAAAGAACACGTTTCAATGTTGTGAGAGATTGTTGGATGGTGCAAAAAAATAAGAGAGTGAACACGATCCCAGTTATACTGTTTAAATCCAAACATTTTCAGAAACATACCATTATACCATTTACACTTTTGTACCAAAAGCTAAAGTCCTATGCCAGACAAGCCCAACCCAAGTCGAGTTGAGTCAGTTGGATGGACGGGATGCACGTATGTGGTGGTCATGCACGACTCTTCTCTTTAACCCAAAGCTAAAAACATTGGGTGTCCAAATAGCCCGACATAAGGGCTAACAAATACACACACATATAATCTTTCTTTATTTCTTTTCCAAGATGTGGGACTATAGAACCTTCGCACTTCTCAGTATTTTTCAAAATTCACACATTATTAAAATAAATTCCAATAATCATCCACTTGAATTTTTAGAAATATATTCTCGATCAATTACCAAAGTTGTAATATAGTGCATAAACAAATGAATCTTTCGATATGAACGTTTGTATAGTGAGTAAGATTTATATTATACTGGAGTGTTACGCAGTCTTAAACTTTATCTCTGACATCAAACCTCACACAACTTGGGTGCAGTCATAAAATGTGCATTAACAGTCATCCACGTCTATCAATGTGGTGAACGGTCTAGAAATTTTTGCTTTAAAATTTCACTGAAAACCGCCAAATTTCCATATTCACATAGATGAATCAATCAAGGGTACTCATGTAGCTGGGTACTCCACTCCACGTGGAGTATAGATTTCATTAAAAGTTGCTATCAACTCGTCTTTTTATCACTACTTCAGGAATACATATTTCTATTTTAACAAAAATAACATATTCAACGTGTATCACTTCACGACTTAATATTATGCATCATTATGTTGGGTTACTATTACGAATAACTCATCATTTTAAGGACAACAATCCCCTTTTTCGATGTTTTAAGGACTTTTTTTGGCAAATCCTTTGGTCAAAAGGTCGATCAAATTCTCATCAGTACGTACATGATCCACTCTAACAGCGTCTGAAGAGAGATACTCTGTCACAATATTGAGCTTATTTTATATTTTTCATCTTACGGTTATAATAACCGTTTTCAACTTTTGCAATGGTCGCGATACTATCGTAATGGATCAACACAACGTATATCAGTTTTTTTCATAAAGTGATCTTGGATAGCAGGTTTCTCAAGTAATTTGTTTCTTTGCTAGTTGTAGCTAGTGTTATCATCTCATACTCTATGGTGGATTAAACCAAATAGCATGTTACATAGATTTTCAAGAAATAGCTCCACCTGTTATGCTAAATATATAACCATTTGTTAATTTGGAGTCATCAAATAAAGTGTTCCAATGTGCATCGCTTCATCCTTTAAGGACATCTAAAAATTTCTGATAATGTTTTTTATAGCAAAAATGATAATTTAAGCAGATCATTCATTTTGGTAACTTAAGGGGTTGAACAAGGTACCTTTAGAACCATAATCTATATGTCTCACCACTTGAGCTAGTGGTCCTTGATTGAAGCTTTTGATGATGTAATCCAAAATTTATTGTTCTTTTGAGGTATCTCATGATCATTTTAATAGCATGCCAGTACTCAATACTAGATCTACTAGTAAATCTTGATAATAATCTCACGACATAGGCTATGACAGGTCTAGTACAATCAGTGACATAATGAAGGCGACCAGCGATGTACACATAGTTAGACTGTCTTACATCTTCACTAATGTCCTTAAATAGTTTTACAGTAGGATTATATGGTATACCAACAGGTTTATAGTCAAAGTAATATATTTCTTTAACAACTTCCCAATATAGTGAGAGTGATCAAAAGAAATTCTCTTTATTTTCCAATTTAAGTGGAAATTTATGTTTAAAGAAATCAGCATCATTTGATTCCGTAATAACACGAGCATTCAAATCATAAAACTTATATACTTCGTTGTTAATTCTTTATCCAATAAAAACACATTCATATGCTCTACTTGCTAATTTAATTCTCATCGAGAATACGAACATATGCCAAACAACCTCAGGTTTCAAAATAAAAATAGGTTAGGTTTATGATTTTCAATCTTAAAATGTGAAATTTTGCTTCTAGATTTAGGAACTCTGTTTAATACATAATAAATAATTAACAAAATTTCTCCCCACCAATGTGATGTGGCATTGGAATTCAATAAAATAGCTACAACATATTCAATGTCTTGCTTTTTCTTTTAGTTTTACCATTCATTTCAGGTGAATAAGATGCAGTTTTTCATGAATTATAACACGTGAATTATAAATTCAATTAACGAGCTAGATTCATATTACATTCCTCTATCACTAATAAATTTCTTAATTTTCTTGTTAAATTGATTTTCAATTTCAACGAACATATCCAGTGCATGACTTTTACTTTTTATAAGATATACATATGTAAAATCGAAACAGTCATTAATAAATGTAATAAAGTAGTGTTCATCATCCTAAGTTGCTCGTGCTATGAATAAATCATTTATTAATATGACAAAGTCTAGCATGCCAAATATTAAAATCACACGGCATATAAGCAGAATTAGCAACTTTATTAAACTCAAGGTTCAACCTAAACATTTCATCTACAGTGGAATCTTTTCGACAAAAACAACATTCTTAGTTATTGTGTACAAATCAGATCCAATAGTTTTAGTACAACCAGCTTTATTTAACAACAAAACAAACACTAAATTCTTTCTCACTTTTGAAGTGCATTACATTTTTCAGTAATAAGATCTTTCCAAAAGTAAACTTCAACTCCACTTTACTATTTCCAACAACAGTAACGGTGTGAGAGTTTCCCAACAACACTTTCATATCTCCAACAACAGATGTTTTGAACATATCACGATCATAGTAGACATAGCGAGAAACACCGGTATCTACCCACCACCCTTCTAATTCACCGACCATGTTGATCTCGAAAATCATAGCCACCAGGGCTACTTTAGTCAGATTAGCATACGATGCAGGATTTGACATGTTCCATACTTGTATGCCATATGACATGCTTTCTACAGTTGTAACAAAAGAACAACTGTCCAAAGTCATTCTTTAAGGGGTCGATTGTTGTTGTCTGCTTTGGTTCCTTTGAGGGTTCTTATTTTGACAAGGCAGATTGTTGCGGTTTAGATTCTGTTTGTTGTTTTAATTTTTAAATTTTTTTACGGGGGGTTAAGAACTGCATTTGTGGATTTTTTTTTTTTTAATATTGTTGTAGGAAACAACAAGCACCTTGTCTTTCTACTCTTGTTTTTAGGCCTCCTCCTACATGCGAAGCTTGGTGGTCAAATTTCTAAGGAAAACTCTTTAGTATTATATTTGAGAATGTTTTTAAAATCTTTTCAACTATAAGGCAATTTATCAATTAATACGGCCTGAAACTGTTCATCTAACCATACATTCAGAGATGATTTCATGCGTAATTTTTTGAAGGCAGGCGACTGCGCCTTCCCTGTTTTATCTTCTGCCATTTGGTATTTGAGGTAGCGGCTGACTACATCTTTGCTCTAGCTCCTTCAGTATCATACTACTACTTCTACAAAGCCTCCTACGTCTTCTTTGCTAATTTATCCGTGCTGTAGTAGTCATACATGTCATCACAGAGACCGTTGAAGATGAAGTTTTTGCACGGATAGTCATCATCGATTCACGATTGCAGTTGTTTCGTTTGCCCGTCAATGGATTCCTTTATTAGAACGCACCTGCTAGTATTTAGCACACAAACGACCTTCTTCATTATGAAGAAGGAATGTATTTTCTGTCTCCATCATTTGAAATGAAGTCTCTGAATCGGAATGGCTCGTTTGTGTCGAAGGCGGCGACACCAGAGAATTTATCGATTGTAGACATATTGATCAAAACATCTAAAAATTGTTGCGGCACGGTTTCAATAAGCTGGCTGGGTCACGAACTAAATCACTTTTTATAAGACGTTTCACAACTCTACATGAATGATGCATGGTAGACTAGCAACCACGTCGTCCATAAAATAAAACAGCCCTTTCAAATATCTTGATTTTCGTCTACATCGTAGAAAATCAATCTCTACATGTTGATTTTATTTGTGAAATATTTTATTGCTTGAATTGAGGATTTTATAATAGAAGTTAAAAGGAGGAAGAAGATTCGCATATAAAAGATGTGTTCTTTTATACGCCCGTTTATTAAATAATGAGAAATATACGAGATATTTTTCAATGGAAATAAAAGAACACATTTTTGTGTTACAAGAGATCGTTGGATAATGCAAAAAAAATCAAAAAGAAAATAGGATATAGAGTGCTACATCAGAATAGCCCAACCCGATCCGGTTCATGTCGAGTCGGTTAGAAGGCAGGCGCGCGCGTGTGGTGGTCATACATGGCTTCTCTTTTTAATCCAAATAAAAACGATGGGTGCCCAAAGGACCCAACATAAGGGCTTATATATATATATATATATATATATATATATATTTCTTTTAAATGTTCCAAGATGTGCTACTATAAAGCCTTTGCACTTCTCTTTATTTTTCATAATTCACACATTTTTAAAACAAATTCCAACAATAACAATCACTTAAAGTCGTATGACAAGTGCCTTATATGAAGCAACATTAGCTATAATCAAAGAAAGGAGGCATATGACAAAAATCTAGAGATATTCATATTTAAACTACGATGGAAGCAATGATTAATCATCACAACTTTTCAAAACAACCAAAATTTCCATTCAAAAAAATACATTAACCTTATTATCCATCTTCATCCAAGATTTACATTTGTATATCGATGCCAAATCAAAAAACTCGGATTCAGCGCCACCATTTTGTTTCGTTTAACCATAGGATTTCATTCCAACTTCATCCAAGATTTATATTTGTACACATGATTGTAGTAAAGAATTACCTTGATTAAGGTTGGTCGATAAAATGAAAACTATTAATTAGAAACATTTAGAAAAAATGCATCGTGGCCATGGAAAAAACCAACCTTGATTATTTTAAGCATATATGAACGATAAATCAAAAATCTTGAATTAGGAATTTATTTTCATAAATTATTATGTTTGATTTCGAGATAATTGCATTTTTCATCACAAAGAAAGCTAAAGAATTTGAGAGTCAGGGAAAAATAATAGTTTGAGATTGAATCGACTATAGTGCACTATTGAAATGTAAACTTTGAATACATGAAAATGGGAGTGGATGGAAGTTGAAATGAGTGTTAAAATTATGGTTGGAGGAGAAGATTTTTTTAAAAATACATGGTTGTGATGGGGATCAAGCAAGTGAAATGAAAGTGACAGGACAGGATGGTTCATAGGTAAATGCACAAAGAGGGCGAAGCCGAGCGTTTATTCGAGGGGTGATAGAGTAAAAGTAGATAAATCGACACAAATATTACATCGTCAAAGTCACTTACAAACAAAGTCATTACTGAATCATCAATATCAACTCACGACGATGTTTCATAGTTGAATACGTTGCATGATAACTTCATTGACAATATCTTCAAGGGCAACATTTTTTATATATGCGATCAAAAAACATCGAGTCAATCATCTTGGATACAACTATGGAAAAATCTTAGCAATTTTCATTATAGAAAACACTTTGTCAACGGTTGTAGTTACAATTGGTAGTATCAAAACTAGTACGAGAAGTTTTAGATGAGTGGATAAAATACATTTCTTTACTCTTTCAACCATTTTTTGCAAGACCATTTAGTAAATATTTGAGGGAATAACAATACGCTTTTGTTTTGTTCATTTCAAGCCAGTAGCATTCTCTTCCAGATTTGATTTCAAGCTGCTAATCTATTACGATTGTTATCGTAAGAGCAAAAGAAAGAGTAGAAAGAAATTATTTTAGTTATCAAATCAAATATATAATTGAATAATGATAATATAGACCTACATCACTTCTTCGTAGCTAGTATCCAGATTCAAACCCCCCCTCAAAACCAACTTTTTTTAAGCAAGTCAAATAGTCATAACAATAGCATACATGTGGATATTTTTACTTTGTACATATAAAGCGGAAAATGTAAGCAAATAAATGAGCAAGAAACAAACAATAAAATTAACGAATAATCAAATGAAGAAAAAAAAGCCGAGTTTAATATGGATGGTGGAGATATGGTGCTCACAAGCGGTGGTGCAATGACGATTCATACTGATCGATGATTGAAGAAATTAATTGATTTATGTCTTTAATCAATGGTTTTATCTTGAAAAGCGAAAACGAAAGTTGCAGATTGTTCAAAAGTTAAAAATGATTAGTTTCATAACAATCCTTGTTAAACAATTTGAGAGGGGCCCAAACAAGGATTAAAATTTTAATTTTAATTTTAATTTATGGTGTAATCATTTGGTATTTTTAATATTTTAGTCAAATCTCAAAAAAAAAATGGTTTTTGTCCCTCTATGAATCTTGATGCTTTCAGAATTTAAATAGAATTAAAAAATATCACATCCATGTATAGTCTTTTATTAATAACAAAAATTGAACTATTTTAAAGCCAAACAAATACAAATTTACAGAAATGAAATGGTGGGTATTTTGATCAATTAGATTTAGTTAATGGACCCGTGACAAAGCCAAACCAAACCCAATGATTATTTCATTTTATAACTATAATTCATTCCTCGATCACACATAAAAGAACTCTCAACCGATAAAAAGTTATGATTTCTGACTTAAAATAGATAATGAGATAAAATGTTGACTGTGTTTCATCGCCAAGGATTTTAGGGATGCTTTTGCTACTTTTTGATATATGGTATGTATACATGTGGGTGTAGAGAGAGAGAGGTAGAGAGAGAGAGAGAGAGAGAGAGAGAGAGAGAGAGAGAGAATTGTAGCTTCCTTCTTTGTTCTACTTCTTTTCTACTTTTCCGTTGCTTTTTTTTTTTAAATTACAAAATCACACTAAGTTTTTACTGATATGTACTGGTAGAATGATGAAATTTACCGTTTTTAGTACATGTTTTTGTGAAACCTAGTTTTTTTCGAAACAGGACTTCTCCTTTGATTTCTTCTTGACTCCTATCAGAACTGGACCAAGACGGTTGGATCCTCAAGGTTACAGTCTAAACCTAAAACTAGGCACTTATTGAGTATTTTTAGCATTAAAGGGTAAGATGACCCCCTTGGGATATAAGAATAAAAAGGGTTTGAGTTAAGAATGATGCAAAAACAATAGGATGACTAAAGTACATGTTCCAAGGTATCGATATGGTCCGGGTTTTGAAACACCGAGCAGTTGATTGGGGCTTTTACACCCCAGAGCATCAATTTCGGGGTTAAGGATTCCGAAACATATAGCTTCAGGATTCAAAAAGCAAGTACAATGCTTTTCATATGGCATGCTCCCTCCCTCCTGTCTTCCCCAGTTCCCACCATTCTTCCACTCTAAACACGCATTCCAAAAGTATCCACCTAAAATATGTAACTACGGGCATCTTTTTTGTTAAGCCAAAGGAGACGTGAAGGAAGTATTTGAATGCTTGCGAACACACCTTATACTTATTAGAGCAGACCAACTCAACTTTAAAACATTGCCTTTAAGGTTGTTAAACCACACTTTATTCATTAGGGTGTAAGAGAGAACATACATTTGTTTTTGTTCATTATGAAGGTAAGATTTCTCACAATACTCTGCGGCAGAATATAGTTGAGGCCTTAAATTCTTCAGTTCCTGCAACAGAAAAATAATAACTAATTACAACGCACAAAAAATACAGAAATTAAACAAAGTTCATAATTATTCAAAAGTTACATAAACCCAAATTTTAAAGAACTATACAGTGATAGTTACATATTGATCATCGGTAAATAACCATAACAATAAATCAAATCATTCAACCCATAACTCGGTTTACTAATGTGATTGAAACCCTCGATTTAAACATAAACAAGGAGCTCAGATCTGTAACTGAAGGAATCGAGATCTAACCTGCAAAGCTTTAACGAAGCTCTTGCTTTGTTCCATTGACACTTCATCATAGGTCATCGCTGCCGTATGTTCCGCCCGCCACGGCTGCATATTATTATAGTTCTTGTATATATACTTGGTTGCTTCAATTGGAAATAGGAGCAGAAGGGAGCAGCTAACTAGTTGCTGATGATGATTTTGGAAGCTAATCAAAAATGGATGTTAAAAGGACGCGGATGAAAGAGTGGACTTTGAGTTGAAGCTACTTAACATGCGTTTTCCGTTTGCCGTTTGCAGTTTGCCGTTTGGTCAAAATGCATATGAGTGTCCAATCTTATAAACGTAGCGAGTGTCCAATCTTATAAACGTAGTATGTACTCCGCGGGTCCAGCGGGTCCAGCGGGTCCAGCGCAGTGGAAAGGAGGGTAGGGTTCTAGTAAAAAGATTCAAGTTCGATTTCTACCATGCTTTCTACCATGCGCTTCTCTATTCTTGGAGGCTTGGATCAGCGGACGATTTTACCGTATCCTCCTCATGAATTTATCAGCCTGCGAGGTCTCCTGGGTTTAAAAAAAAAAACATAACTTGTACAGTTGAAAGAATGCATTACACAAACCAGTTGAAAAAAAAATATCACAACTTTTCACCGTGGTTGTTAAACAAACCTGTAGGGATGGTTATTAAAACGACAAAGGGATTATAGTTTCAAATAGCCAATCCAACGGCTACTTCAAACGGTTATTTCTTTCTAACATATATCTTACACCATATTCATCACTATTTTACAACACCGTATTACTCTATAGCTTCTAGTTTATTTTACAACCAAAATTTCGATTCTAAAAATGAAAAAAATTCAAGAAGAAAAACTATGGTTAGAAAACCAAAAGCAACGCCATATCCTATACCATTTTAAACACAAAATCTAACATGTTATTTCACTGAATATCTGCATGTACGACCTCAGCAATAAAAACAAAATCTACTACCGTATCACCAATATGAATACATCCCCCATCCCCCATCACCCATCCCAACAATATCCCTCTTCGAGATTCACCTCTATAGAATCCAAATTTGCAATTTCCATGCACGCCATAAATACTACAGTACGACGTCACAATATTTCCATCAATTACACTCACAACAACAACCGAATTTTTCCTGACACCAAAATCAAACTTCATTCAGTCAGCTATTAAGACAAAACGGTCAACTCTAAATAACATCGTTTAAAGCTTCAGAAAAAGCGAAACAAGATACAAATGTGACGGGAAACTTTATGAGATAATTTTCTTTGCCTTAAAGTACCGGGATAGATAATTTGACAAAGAATGTTGTCAATAACAAAGATAACGACGAGGAAGAGGAATTCGAGAGCCGGAGATACTGAGGAGGAAGAGATTCAGTAAACCTAAATGCCAGTTAGCCTAGAATCTTAGCAATTGCATAAGAAACCAGGGAAGTTTAGATCTTTAATAGGTTTGCTAGGTCGAAAAAGTGATAAGAAGTCGGTTGCAACAAATAGCACTATCGGACTTGAAGAAATGGATCCTATAACAAAGGAGAAGATAAGAAAAAAACAATAGAGGTTCACTCCAACTCAATATTTATCTCTTACATGAGCTTGGGTTTGAGTTTCCTATGATTATGTAATCCATACGAACATGAAGGGTTTTAAGTTTTGGCAGTTAGTGAATGATTTCTATAACATCTTTGAAGACAAACCAATGACATGGAGTTCGTTCAGAGGAGGGTGCTGAGTTGTGAAACTCATTTATCAAAGATGGTTGACATCATTCAAGTTTCATTCGACCGGATGTAAGTGGTCAAAACGCCGACGGTTATGTAAGTTTACAATTTTTTATTTTTTATTGTTTAAGGACGAAAACGTATACTAATTTAATTTTTATTTTTATAGTTATCTGAAGCGCAAAAACTTTTGTATGAGCAGATAGGAATGACATTCCAATTTCTATAGTAGTTCAATGTTTTGTCTGGTAATCCAAAGTGGACGAATCCTAATAATTATATGCACGAGCAATGCAAGGCGAGAAGAATGAACTACTCTGATTCAAGTCCTAGTAGTGAACCTAATTCAGTGGAAAACTCACCTTTGTTTGGAAGGGCAGACAGTTGTCCAATAGGCAATCATAAGGCGCAATATATGGAGCAATGTGCTTCTAAACATGCTACATCATTGGAGGTTAAGGAAAAGTTTTTTCCACAGTGTTGAAAAGGCAAAGATCTTGAAGAAGATTGGAATTCGCAGGAGAACAATTACAACAAAGTATCGTGAATGTTGGAACTTGGCCAATATAAAGCGGGTGAAATTGATAGATTTTAAAAAAAATTCCTTGTTTGGATCATAATGAGTAATGAAGTCTAATGGATTGTACTAGATCCAATCTAGTTAATTTAAATAAAATCCAGTTTTATTTAACTTTTAAATTTATTTAATTCACAAATTTAATTAATCAATATTTATATAGTTAATTTGCATATCATTATATACTTATGTGTGTGTGTGACATAGGTGCGCAATATAGCAATTGTGTACATAGTTAATATATACATATATAGATGTTGGAATTTGCGACTATAACGTATACGTTCACCTTTTATATATGCGTTGGCTGTCTCAAATATATATATATATATATATATATATATAAAATTTCAAAATATTTAATCAGTGAAGGGTAAAATGGTAATTTAACTATAAATGACAAAATAAGAGTTTTTATAAATGAAAGAATTAAGTGGTGAAACTTATACCATTGCGTATAGTATATTTTTCAAGCCAAGTTTCATTATAAGGACTGACATAAAAATTGTGAATCATAACTGAAAGAATAGTTTTGTTAAGATGGGTTGGTTAGGTCTAATAGCCCATTAGTACCAATAGGGTACTAGTATCGTTTCCTAACTCGGAAAGAAATATAATTTCATTTCTTTCTTCATATTCCTACTCTTTTCAAAACAATGAAACCCTAAACCTAGAATCCTAGATCTACAATTACTTCATCAAATCTCCATTAATTTTAATAAATTGAATCAAAGAGGTTAGGAAGAATGGAGCAACAAAAGGATATTAAAATCTCAGCACTACATGGAGTTAGAAGATTAAGGCAAATCCGTACGGTGCGGAAAATGAGGAATCCTAGTGAATTTGTGGTTAATTTGGTGGATTTGCGACGTTATGCGGTACCATATATGCTTTTATTTCATCTTCATAGCCTATGTTGGGTAAATGACCATAATTGATATGAATTAATCATAGATGGATGCTAAAGTGAAACAATGACATTGATGGTTGGTATTAGAAATAACATTCGGACATTAATCTTGAGATGTTATCTTGGACGATGAAAGAAGAAGATGATTAAGGTAATAAAGATGTATCTATGAGAACCATAAGAGAAGTTAGCCAACCTAAAATAAATAAATAGCGTTTCGATTAATGATATAAAACTATCGATAAAAAGATTTGATTTTACTTTTGATACAAATAAAGAAATTGATAACTATATGAAATGATGTTACAAGAGATAAATTATATCAAACTTTTGATTATGGTGTTAAATAAGAAAGAACTAGAATGATAATGTGGTAAACTGGACAAACAACCATAAAAACATTTTATGACCATACCATAATGTATTTAGAAGTATAAATGGAGTAAATATAAGAATAGACACGTCACTAGGTGGAAAAAAAATAAAAGATGAAAATCCACACTTAACAACAATCTAAACGTTTGAATTTATTTTTAAACGTCCAAAATTAACGAAAGAAAATCCTCATGCGGCATATTTAAAACTTGTCTATTTCATATTTTGAAATAGGGTTCAAACATCTAAAATATTAATCCATACGTCTGAACCAATATTTCAAACATCTTTTGAATCAAGGGGTCGGAGTTTGAAGAGCCGATGGAATTTCTCATAAGCGAGCCTGACATTAGAAATTTGTAAATAGACATCTAAAATAAATTCAAATGTCTTAATTAGATGATCAAACGTCTAAACATCTATGGAAAGCGTATGCTGAACCTAGTCCCAACGTTTCAAATGAAAATATATAATTTATTTAAATATTCAAATTTGATTTGAATTTAATAAATAACAAGAAAATCAATTTTTATTATAACGACTCGATTTTTAATGACATATTTTTTAATTTATATTATCTTATTGTTTCACAATTTTTAATTTGGAAAATATTTAAATTATCGATTAATGATATTTCAGCAAACGAATGTATTTTTGTGATTTTACAGAATATGATAACTAGTGTATAATTTAATTGATTTGGGATAGTGTCGCATTTTTACGCACGACTGTATTTTTGTTTTGTCGATCGTGGTTCGTACGCGAACGAAATGCTGTGCAACGTGATGATAGAAATTTGGGAATAACTATAACCTAACACTTGAGACAATTTAACACCCTTACTTCTCTGTCCCTTTCACTGTTCTATTCACCATTTCCTCTATTAAGTTCAAAAACAAAAAAGAAAATGAAAGCCACCTTTGGGAAAATTCAAAACACATCAAATACTCATTGGAAAATTTAAAAGTTTAAATCTTTGATCTTGTGGAGCGTATATATACTAATCCATGTTTATATGGAAGGGTTCGACATTGACTGGTAGGGCTCGACGATTTGGTTGAGGCTAGAAGGCATGTTAGGGTTTGAGATCCCAGGTAATTTAGACGACGGGAGGCCATAAGGGTTGCGTCATAGTATTTATAAGGTGAAGGAGCTTCAGTGGTTACAATTTGGTGAGGTGAGGTCCATTTTTGGGGGTCCTGATTTAGTGATCGTCAAGAGGGCGTTTTGGGTCGCGATGGTCGATAGGGGGTTGGAGGTAGTTTTGAGGGTGTGGTTGAGTTCAGGGTGCGATGGGAAGTCGTTCTGTGGTGGCCATTGGCGTGCTGGTGATCGATGATGAAGTCCAACATTGATGCTAGCATCAGGTCACGTTGATGATCATAGAGTAGAGTATAGGGTGGTCGAGTCTAGCAACTTCAGAATTAGAAGAGTAGTCCATTGGTGTTATCCGTTCGTCGAACGAACGACTGAAGCTTTGTGTATATGCTTGATCATGCACGACAATATTTGGTGTTAATGTGCTTGTATAGGAGAAGTTTTGGGAGGGAAGAAGAGATTTGAGTAGGGCTACTTAGTTTAAACCTGTAACTAGTGTAATTAATTAAAATACTTAAATCAAAATCTTATAAATTTAATAACATTCTCATACGAGTCCAATCAAGGTGAGATTTTTTGCATTGTGCTCATAATCGCGTTATCTATGAGTTGGAACTAGTTTCGTCGAATTTGAAGCAAGTGAAATTTTAGGCTAAAATCGAACATCCTTCAATTTTAGTTCAAACTGGAACGTCTAACCGTCCGTTGGAATTTTAATAAGTTAAACTCACCTTTTTAGATAATTAGTATAATAGATAGTAGACAAAAATTATTGTTTGGATTTAAATGATTTATTGGCTTGGTTTGGTTAAATATCCACTTTTGAAAATTGAATGACATTTAAAAATGAAATATAGGGAAAATTGTTGAGAAATCCGAATTTTTCGCCATTGTAGTATTTAATTCCAGTTGTATACGTATTGATTTTATTTCAGTTATATATGTTAGGAACTGAGATGTTGGTTTTGATGACAACAACCTTTTAACTTATCTTATTATAAAATATATACTATTATTGTTGTCTAGATAGATATGTATATGCAAGATATATATATATATATATATATATATGCAGGTATTGATTACTGAAGACTGATCAGTATAAAGACTTAAGACTCGAGATTCAGAATGAAGATATCAAAATTGAAGACTCTAGAATATCAAGATCAAGATTTCAAGATATGTGTCTAGTTGTTAAAACTTCATAATAGCACGAAAATTTTCATTCCGAATTTCATTTGGGATGGAACCCATTTCTACCTTCTTACTGGCTTACAAACCCACGACAAGTAGCTTACAAACCTACGATAAGTGGCTTACAAACCCACGAACATCCTGGTTTTGTACAAGTTCTCGAGTCCTGATGTGATGAGATATTCTGCAGGAAGAAGCTTGCAAAACTACTTCAAAATGGTTTTTCAAAACTGCTTTTAAAAATGTTTTAGCTTTAAAAATTATCTTTTTAAATGATTTTTAAAAAAGATGTTTTAGCCTTTAAATATTCTTTATTTTTTTAAATAAACTTTTGTTTTAAACTTTTTTTTATTCCAGAATCATTTTATCTTGTTTTCCTTTCAATACCATTTTCAAAACAAATTTTACATTATTTTTAACTAAGGGATGTCGACATCATGTGATACCCCATGTCGACATGGTGGCCGTTGAATTCAAAAGTTTCAATTTTCAAAAGAAGTGTCTATTCATTTAAATCTCTTCATGAATGGTTATGACCATTGGTACTCTATAAATAGCCTTCACAAACTAATTTTTTAACTAACTAATTTCTTATTTTCTTCACTCCTTCTTCTCCACTAATTCATATTCTAAAATTTTCATATTTTTAAGATCGTGCCAAAATTCTGCCAAATTCTCAAGTGAATCAAATTAGAATCTCATTCTTGTTTGATTCTTTGCCCACTCTCGAAGATCAAAGTGCTATTCAAAGTTATAGGATCAATTTATAATCAAAAGTTTATCAGTCTCTTTATAAGGTGTGGTTGTGCCTGGAAATCAATTGGGTGATCTTGTGTCCCATAAATCAAGAGAGTTTGCCCCAGACTCTTGATATAGGAGCATGCCTCAAGGCCTTTAGAAATTGAGGATTGTAATCTCGACATTGGTAAAATAAAAATCTATATGAGTTGTTTGCCTTAGTACAGGACTGGAAGTTGGGTAACTCCGAACCAGTATAAAATCCGGTGTGTTCTTTCCATTTACTGCTTTTTATTTACTTTCTACATCTATGTTTGATTCTGTGATTGTTCTGTGTTTGATTCTGCATTTTTTTATATCATAATTTTTAAATTAGTCCATATAAGTCTTAAAATCCATTAAACACTATTCACCCCCCTCTAGTGTTAAATTAGCCTTAAGATCCTTAATCCGCACTTCCTTTCAATTGGTGTCAGAGCATTGGTTTTCATAGTTTTCATAATCTGAAACTTAAAAAATGTTTTAATGGCTACCAACATTGGTAATGTCAACTCTGGCGCTAGTTCTGTTAACACTAACACTAGTTCATTTGTAGAAGGTCTACTATTAGACCACCAATTTTCAATGGCAGTAATTATGCATATTGTGCTTGTAGAATTAAAATTTATTTATAATCAGTAGGATTAGACACTTGGAATATCACACGAACTGAGTATATTGAACCAACTACCAATTTTTCCCAGTGGACTTCTGAGCAAAAGGGTATTACACAAAATAACTCAAAGGCCGTGAATATACTATTTTGTTCATTGGATAGGAATGATTTTAATAGAGTGTCTGTTTGTAAGTCTGCGTTTGAAATCTGGAAAACTTTGAAAGTTACTCATGAAGGAACAAGCAAATTTAAACAAACTAAAATTTCCATATTACCTAATTAGTTTCAATTGTTTAAAATGCATGCAAATGAGTCCATTTCCGACATGTATTATCGATTTCAAGATATTGTTCATTCACTAATTGCACTAGGAAATTTTTTTCGAAGGAAGACCAAGTCAGAAAAATTCTAAATTCACTCACTCTAGAATGGGATCAAAAGACACTTGCGATCGAAGAAGCAAATGATATCAGTTTAATGAAAATAGAGAATTGATTGGGAATCTGATGTCTTATGAAGTTCAACTGCAAGGAAGAAGAGAAAACATGACTACAGAAAGAAGTCATTAGCATTCAATGCAACAACTGAAGATTCGGAACCAGACAGTGATGAGGAGATTGCTTTCATGACAATAAACATTCGAAAATTCCTAAAATGTGGAAAAATGAGTAATCACAAAAGAAAAGATCAAAGGAATTCCAGAAATAGTACGGAGAACGTCAACAATAATAGATGTTGTAATTGCAATAAAATCGGGCATCATAGGAAAGATTGTCCGTATCTGGATAAATAATTGTTCCCTCCAAACAATGATTCGTCAAGGAAAAGAAAGAAAACATACACAACAACTCTTGATGACTCAGACTCATCATCTAGTGACGATGAAAAGGAGACGGATGATTCAAATGTGTTTCACTGCTATTCATGAATCAGACGACGATGGAAGTACGGATCTAAAAATAGGGGATTTATTAGTAAGAAGTTTTTGTTGATGACAAAAGGGGAGAAGTTATAAATAGTAGTCGGCTTGAAGTAAGGGGGAGTTATGATTGGAGTAAGAAGGAGTCATGGAATAAGGGGGAGTTATGATAGGAGTTATGGTATGGTAAATATATTTTATAAATACAGGTTGCCATCATCAAAGGGCGGAGATTGTTAGGAACTGAGATGTTGGTTTTGATGACAACAACCTTTTAAGTTATCTTATTATAAAATATACACTAACACTGTTGTCTAGATAGATATGTATATGCAGGATATGTAGATATATTCGCGCAGGTATTGATTACTGAAGACTGGACAGTATAAAGACTCAAGGCACAAGATTCAGAATGAAGATATCAAGATTGAAGATTCTAGAGTATCAAGATCAAGATTTCAAGATACGTGTGTAGTTTTTGTTAAAACTTCATAATAGCACGGAAATTTTCATTTCGAATTTCGTTTGGGATTGAACTCATTTCTACCTTCTTTGTGGCTTACAAACCCATGACAAGTAGCTTACAAACCTACGACAAGTGGCTTACAAACCCACGAACATCTTGGTTTTGTACAAGTTCTCGAGTCCTGTTGTGATGAGAGATATTCTACAGGAAGAAGCTTGCAAAACTACTTCAAAATGGTTTTTCAAAATGATTTTCAAAACTGCTTTTCAAAACGTTTTAGCTTTAAAAATTACCTTTTCAAATGATTTTAAAAGAAGATGTCTTAGCCTTAAAATATTCTTTGTTTAAATAAACTCTTGATTTAAACTTCGTTTTACTCCAGAATCATTATATCATGTTTTCCTTTCAATACCATTTTCAAAACAAATTTTACATTTTTTTTAACTAAGGGATGTCGACATTATGGGATACCCCATATCGACATGGTGGTCGTTGAATTAAAATTTTCAAATTTCAAAAGAAGTGTCTATTCGTTTAAATCTCTTCACGAATGGTTATGGCCATTGGTACTCTATAAATAGCCTTCACAAATGAATTTTTTAGCTAACTAATTTCTTATTTTCTTTACTCCTTCTTCTCTTCAAATCCATATTTTAAAATTTTCATATTTTTAAGATCATGCCGAAATTCTGCCAAATTCTCAAGTGAATCAAATTAGAATCTCATTTTGTTTGATTCTCTACCCTCTCTCGAAGATCAAAGTGATATTCAATTAGGTGATCTTATGTCCCGTAAATCAAGAGAGTTTGCCCCGGACTCGTAAGACAGAAGGGTACCTCAAGGCCTTTAGAAATTGAGGATTGTAATCTCGACATTAGTATAATAAAAAAAATCTGTATGAGGTATTTTCCTTGGTACAGGACTGGATGTAGGGTAACTTCGAACCAGTATAAAATCCAGCGTGTTCTTTCCTTTTACTGCTTTTTATTTACTTTCTGCATCTGTGTTTGATTTTGTGATTGTTCTGTGATCAAGTTCTGCATTTGTTTATATCATAAATTTTAAATTATTCCATATAAGTCTTAGAATCCATTAAACACTATTCACCCCCTCTAGTGTCAAATTAGCCTTAAGATCCTTAGTCCGCACTCCCTTTTAATATACCTGTTATATTGATTTTTTAATGTTAAATTTGATTGTTTGGCCATACTGGATGTGACACTGACATATATTAAAAGTTGAACATTTTTAGTGAAAAAGGATAGTAATAACATTGGTTAAGTGCTACAGTAACCATTAGCCTCAAAATAGTATTTTGAAAATAATTGTAATGTGCTGTTTGATTTGGAGAAAGTTTTCAATTTAAGAAATGATTTATAATTTGACATTTTGGACTTGCCGTGGTATATTATTCAAAAGTAGTGTTGTACTTCTCTATTTTACTTTAATTTCTTTTATTTCTCTTTACTAATGTATGTATATATATGTAAATGTGTTAAAATTATTTTGGAAAGTATCTATTTTTATAGAAAAGTTATTACAATAATGAATGTTTATTTTAAAGTAAATTAAAGGAGTTTATTTTTTATTTTAAAAGTGATTTTATTTTAAAATAAGGTAGAAATATTTTAGGATAAATATTTGTGAAACATTTTATATAAAATATTATGATAAAGGAACAGATTTATAAATGGTATTTACAAATTAAAGGCAGATTTGTAAATTGTATTTAATAAATAAAGGTTAAATTTTCAAATGATACTTTATAAGATGGAAATTAATGTCATTTTGATAATTTGGAAAATAAATCACACTTTTGGATTTATATTAGCATATGAAATGATCGGTTTATGGAAACTATTTGGCTCTATTTTTGAAAGTGAAGTTTGTAATAAATTATGAGATTTAGAAAAGAGGGTTTTATAATGGATTTTTCTAATTGACATTTTATAATGGAATTTATAAATGATATTTCATAGAGGAGATTTATAAAATGAGCTTTATTAAGGACATTTGAAAAAATGAGTTTTATTTATAGATTTTTATTTATTTATTGAAAGGGGTTTTATTTATATAAAAGAGTTTATGAATGTAAAAAAGTTTATAAATATAAAAGAGATTTGCAGAAATGATTTTTTGTAAATATGGAAAAGATCCTTTTTAAAAGGATTTTTATGTGTAGTTTATAAAAGAATGAGACTTGTTTTTCCATAAATGATCGTTTTTAAATTCGGTGGTACGGAAAGTGTTCTTTTCATACTTAACAGTAAATTTCCAAATATGGAAACTCGTCTCTACCTTAAGAATTAAGAATGTATATCATGGCAAGAGTAGTTTTCTAACTTGTCTGATTTTATTGTAATCGAGGGGCAGTACTATTTGAAATTGGGAAGTGGTGGTAAGTATATATGGTTTAATTTTCGTATGACTTTTTCAACTTACCCCAAAAAGAAAGTGTTTTGGGTTTATTGTTATCAGTATTTTAAATGACATTTTTTTTAACCCAAATAATTATAGTTTTAAAATTGAATCTGTTATCCCACCTTTTAGCAAAGCCGAGATATCCAAAAATTAACTAAAAATCAATAATTACCAGTCACAAATATCGATTATATATCACAGGTTCACTATGGATATCGACGAATTTTATCCGAGTCCAGATTGGGCTACAATTGATAAGACATGACAAGAAGAGCCATAAAAGCCAATATTTCAAATTTCAAGTCAATTGGAGTTCGTATGATCGAGGTATGATCGATGCAAGTTAATGAAAGCGCGCTGTTCGTATCCATCAGGAGCGTTCAACCTCGAATCGATCAGGTTCGAATCGATCATGTTCGACCGATCCTTGGTCGTGCATTAGTATCCATTGTGTTCGTATCGCTCCAGAGAGATCTTGTTCGTGTCTATATATTCGAATCCATAAAGTTAACGCATCGTTTATGTTCATACTCCTCTGAGAACTTCGCTGTTCGTATCGATCTGTTGAGGGCCTTATTCGCATCATTCAAACATTCGCTGTTCATATCGATCCACGGGCAAACCACTAGTTCATATCGATCGGTGTTATTGATGGTCAATCGATATGAACAGAACCAGATCAATCGATACGAACGATACCTTACTTCCTTATAAGCGAACGATGCGAATAGCGCCTTGGCAATCGATGCGAACGAGGAAAAATGCGATCGACGTGAACTATCGATGCGAATAAGGTGAACTAATCAACACGAACAAAGCTCCAAACTTGGATACGAATAAGGCTCGGTCAACTCGGCGCACAAGGTAGAGCAATCCAAGAATCTCACGCCACATCACCTTGCACTCACGTGCTTGGATCGATTCGAAGAGAAGCGATGCGAAGTCATCGGTTCGAACGCGATAGCCTAATGGAAACACAATCTTGCATCGATCATAATTCACAATCTACAAGTCCAAATGCTACGAGAATTTCACAGGAGCTTACGTACATGCTGAAGAAGGTTCGTGCCAAGTTTCGACTTGATTGGACAAAATCTTGATCGATATGAATTACGTTCGTATCAATCACGGATTGAGTCGAAACTTCATGGGATCGATCGCATGGGCCCACTCACGTGCCAGAAGGAGTCTCCTAAAGTTTGGGCCATATATTTGCAGGGAATGCCTATATATAGCACCAGCCTACAAAAAATGGACTTTTGGATCCTACGACGTCCAGACTCTGTCGGAATCAAGATTGCAATCAAACTCCATCATTATACTAAAAAATTATTGTTGTCATTTAATGTAACCAGCAAGAACATTAATAATAGATTATCATTTGAAGTGGACATAGGCCGAAGATAGCCGAACCACTATAAATCTCGTGTTTCTGCTCGTTATTTCTCAATTGTTATTATCTATTTTGCTTGGATCTGAGATTTGTGTTTATATTCATATACTGGTGCTTTCACGATATTCCGGATTGGTGACCAATTTTGGCTCAAACACTTCGGTGCTTTCACTAAGAAGGCCCAACTAAAGGATTCTACCACTTAGATATTGGATTTGAAAGCTTGAAGAATTCAGATTTGAAGGACAATGACCCGACAAACAAGTAAAAGACATAGAGCCGAGAGAAGCCAACAAGGGGGACCCAAGAGGCATCCTCTAGAGCTGGAGAAGGAGCAAGCCTCGATCTACATCACAAGGGGCGAGATGGAGGCTATGGTAGATTCAATACATGAAAGGTTATTGAAGAGTCAACAAGCTATGATGCAAAGCTTCTTTGAGTAGATGAGAGCAGCTGGAGCATAGAACCTTGGACCTACTATAACGACTACAAATGCGAGACAAGGAGCTGGAGTAACGGGGACCACTGGAGGTCATATTCAAGGTCAGAATGTAGAGCCTGAAGGCAACCAACAAGGACTTGGGGGTAGGCCCATAGGATTTGACATGGGAAGACCCATCGATGGAGCTCAACAGACTAGAGCCAACACTAATTCTAATGAGACACATAAAGAATATTACCCAGAATACCCTTCGAGACCTAGGAGGCATGATAGAGGCATGTTAAGAGGACAACCCCTGGATGAAAATGAAAGGATGGTTGGATTAATGCGACGAATTATGAGAGGAGGATTGTCGACCGGAGGATTAGAGGAAGTTAGTCGGAGTCCGTTCATTCCGAATATCAGAAATGCGAGGAACCCTCCAAAGTTCAAGTTACCCATGCTGGACCCTTATGATGGAAAGTCAGACCCAACCATGCATATTACCAGATATATCGACATATGGAAGTGCTGGGAGCATCCGAGGAAGTGATGGCACGATGCTTCCCTTTATTCTTATCAGATTTGGCTGCGCTTTGGTTTAGGCAGCTAGAAAATGGATCAATCAGAACATGGGGCGAGTTAGTGGAATGCTTCATGAGATAGTTTAGGGTTCACGTGACGCGACCTAAGAGTGTGATGACTTTAGCCTCGATAAAGCAGAGGACCAGGGTGTCCATAAAAGATTTTCTATTATGATTCAATGCAATGGTGGCATCAGTAGATCGTCCAGATCCATCGATGATTTTGATGGCGACAGTAGCAGGAGTTGCTGAAGGCATGGAGTTTAAGGATTCCATGGCAAGAGATCCACCACAAGATCTACGGGAATTCTATCATGAGGCTGAAAGATTCATTCGGCTGGAAGATTCACGTGCCAAAAGACGAGAAAATAATGTTGTGCAAGGCGAAGGAACCGCCAAAGAACAGTCTGGAGCAGACAAAGGAAAGCGAAAACAGGACGAAAGATACGATGGTCCTGATAAACGAAAGAAATTTCAAGAACCCAGATTCAAACAGTACACAGACTTGACGGCAAGCTTGGAATGGATTTACACGGAGGCTAGGGGGTAACTCCCCTATCGAAAACCACCCAGGAGAGATCCCACAGAGCAGGAACGTAGGAGTGGAAAGTACTGCCTATTCCATGAGCAGGAAAGGCATACTACCAATGAATGCCGCCATCTGAAGGATGAGATGGAAGAGCATGCCAGAAGCGGTAGATTGCCACAATACACCAAAGAACGTACAACGGCCATAGGACCTGAGCAACTACCGCCCCTACCTTACAGAACCGATCCTGGATCGGGTTCATGACTCGTTATAAATTGATTATGATGGAAAATGCCAAGTTCAAGATTTGGACTTTGGTCGATTAGATTCCTTAGATTTGATTTTAAAATAAACGGCTATTCCACCTACACATGTACGGGAACCGAAGTGATCCCCAGGCATGCTCTGAGATGGTAATAGACCGCTCTGCCCGGAGAGGCAATGTCTAGTTTTTCCTGATGTTTGAGATTGAACATCTAGGATTTGAATTTAATAAATGAACTTGAATTTCTCAAAATAAACCTTTGACCGGAGAGTTAAAGGATGAATATTAAAAACAAGATTGGAAATGATCGCTTTATGGCCCTACCCAGAGAGGCGGGGTTCGGAATGCAGGAAGTGAGTTGCTTCGCCAGAGAGCAACGAAATCAACTCACTTGACGTCACTCCCCATTCACCGGAGAGTGATTGGATCGGGGTTCGATAAGAGCCCGGAGTGTCTATGATCAGCCTAGGATTTAGGCTATGACATTGCTTAATGTTCAGAAACACTGAATCGGAATGCAGGGGGTGTTACCGTTTCGTCGGAGAGCGACAGGATTGGCTCACTCGACGGTCTTTCCCCTTCACTGGAGAGTGGTAGGATGTGATCCAACAAGAGCCTGGAGAGGCTATGATCAGTCTAGAAAGACCAAGACATCGCTATATGCCCTCCCTGGGGCCAGAGTGCAAGGGATAGAAAGCAACCCAAAGCGCAACAGGATCTTTCCGTTCGATCGCTAAGTCTGTAATGGACTTGGAAAGGGTCCGGAATGACCATTGATAGTCTGGAGAGGCGGTAGAATTTCATTCTTGACTTCCATAGGTGGAATGGATACTAGTTCGGCTTCGAACAGCCATAAACTTGACAGTATTATAGCTATGAATAAAACATGAGTTCACAGCATTTGATTAGAAGCTATTCAAAACACACCTTTTACCAAAAGTCATGTTTTGGGAGGCAAAGTGTTATCCCACCTTTTAGAAAAGCCGAGATATCCAAAAATTAACTGAAAATCAATGATCACTAGTCACAAATATCGATTGTACCTCACAGGTTCACTATGGATATCGACGAATTTTGTTCGAGCCTGGATCGGGCTACAATTGATAGGACATGACGAGCAGAGCCATAAAAGCCAATGTTTCAAATTTCAAGTCAATCGGAGTTCGTATGATCGAGATATGATCGATGCAAGTTAATGAAGGCGCGTTGTCGTATCCGTCAGGAATGTTCAACCTCGAATCGATTAGGTTCGAATCGATCAGGTTCGAATCGATCATGTTCGAATCGATCCTTGGTCATGCTATTCATATCTATTGTGTTCATATAGCTCTAGAGAGATCTTGTTCGTGTCTATATGTTTGAAACCATAAAGTCAACGCATCGGTTCTGTTCACACTCCTCTGAGAACTTCGCTGTTCGTATCGATCTGTTGAGGGCCTTATTCGCATCATTCAAACATTCGCTGTTCGTATCGATCCACAGGCAAACCATTAGTTTTTATCGATCAGTGTTATCGATGGTCAAACGCTATGAACAGAACCTTGAGCGATTGATACAAACGATACCTTACTTCCATATAAGTGAACGATGTGAATAGCGTTGTGGCAATCGAGGCGAACGAGGCAAAATGCGATCGATGCGAATAAGGTGAATTAACCGATGTGAACAAATCTCCAATCTTGGGTACGAATAAGGCTCGGTCAACTCGGTGCAAAAGGTGGAGCGATCCAAGAATCTCATGCCACGTCATCTTGCACTCACGTGCCTGGATCGATTCGAAGAGAAGCGATGCGAAGTCATCGGTTCGAATGCGACAGCCTAATGGAAACGCAATCTTGCATCGATCATAATTCATAATCTACAAGTCCAAATGCTACGAAAATTTCATTGGAGCTTATGTACATGCTAAAGAAGGTTCGTGCCAAGTTTCGACTCGATTGGACACAATCTTGATCGATACGAATTACATTCGTATCATTCACGGATCATGTCGAAACTTCATGGGATCGATTGCGTGGGCCCACTCACATGCCAGAAGGAGTCTCTTGAAGTTTGGGCCAGATATTTGCAGGGAACCCTATAAATTGCACCGTGGAGCCTACGGAAAAGGGACTTTTGGATCCTGCGACGTCCAGACTCTACCGGAATCAAGATTGCAATCAAAATCCATCATTATACTCGAAAATTACTGCTGTAATTCACTGTAACCAACAAGAACATCAATAAAAGATTATCATTTGAAGTGGACGTAGGCCGGAGATAGCCGAACCACTATAAATCTCGTGTTTCTATTCGTTTTTTCTCAATTGTTGTTATCTATTTTGCTTGGATTTGAGATTTGTGTTTAGACATTGTTAGTTTATATTCATATACTAGTGCTTTCACGATATTCGGGGTTTGTGACCAATTTTGGCACAAATAGAATCTTTCTTAAGATTTGTGAAATATACTTATACCACTGAGATAAGTACATGGGTATATATTCTAAGTATTGAAAATGTAGTGATTTGTGAATATACTAGTACTGTCAATATAAGTTTATGGAGAAGTTTTCTAAGTTTGAAAGTGAAATGTTTTGTGAATATACCTATACAGTTGAGATAGGTATATTATTTTTTTTCAAAATATTGAAAAGAAGAGAGAAGATTTGTGAATATACCTTTATAAAGGTATTTTAATACAAGTATTTACAAAGTGGTTTTTAATTAATGAAAGGATTAATCAAAAAGTTCTAGTGGTTACTTTGTTCTTAACCGTGCTTGGTAAAATCTCTAGTTGAATTGTTTGTTATTTGATAGTTAAATAATCGACTATCAAAATTCTTGACCAGTTTTTAAAGCTATCATTGTCGGTTCGGAGGGATCGGGATTATATATATTATTCGAAAACCACTTCGAACCAGCATTTGCATTCGAATTGGAGATATTTTGTAGATGATCGAAGTCGGAGTTATTCGAAGTGCAAGGGCTACTTGCTACTAATCTTAAGGGTGATTACAAAATGGATGTGGAAGAATTAGTGCCTTCATTTTGTTTATATCATGAACAACTTGTATGGATGAATGCTGCATTACATTGTCGCCTGGGGAGCAGTTTTGACATTCCAAGTTAGATTGCTATAATAAAGGTAAATCGTAGCCTCAGGCCTCACAACTGGCAATGAGTAAAGCAGAGACTGCAGTAAGGCTATGGGAGTCGCTTTCATTAGGGTATGATCATCTCTTGTATCTAAATCGACATTTTATGTTTATGTATTTTGTGGCCATAGAAACAGTTTATTAAGTAGACAACTGGGGGATGATCATATTTGGTACTATTTAGGAAAGGGTAGGCCGGTCCTGAGTAGAGGAGGTGCAATTAAGGATACCTTGGCACATTCTCTCTAGAGGTGTACTGTGCGGAAGGTAGACCCTTACCTTGTCATGTATGAAATCCATTCTCTAATAAGTGTGCTTCAGTCTTAGTTGTACACATGTTATGCTGGAATTTGATTAATGTAACAATTTATGCTAAAACTCAATATTTATTTTAACCGTAGAAATTATTGTAATATTAATGGATCTCTTATAGAAATAGTTTAGTTACTGTAAGGTAAAAACCCGTCCGCGTATATGTGCGGCGTGGTCTTATAGTAAACCTATATTAAAAGGTTTTGTAACATAAAAATCCATTCATGTTTGTTTCTCATGATGGTTTACCAGACTGATCCAGACGTTATTTTCTTATAATGCTCAGGTTAGACCGAGCATATTTTTATATTTAGTTTAGATGCTTTGGAGCTTCAGAAGACGAGCTGGGTGCCGCCAAGATGTACTCACATATTCTTTATTTCTACTGCATTGGTTGTTTAATTTTATCAGCATTTGTGAGAATATGTTGTTATAACTGTCCAAGCTAATGATTAATTAGTTTACTTTGATTTGAAGTTAGATATATTATAGTTTTCTTTTGTAAAGATCTATTGTATATTATATATTCCTCATCATTATAGGAGATTATGCTATGCCTTTCTTTTGTTTTCCCTCAATAATCTGTCGTTACGGCACTTGGATGTTCGGTATGTGAATACCGTGGATGTATTAGTGTCAATTTTTGAGGGTCGAAAAGATGGGTCTTTACAAGAGATATCGAAGCTTTGGTTGAGCGAATACCTAGGCTTGGTGGGGTAGACTCTTTAGAGATAGGGTTAGTAACACCCTAGAATGAGTTTGAGTGTAATATATATAAAAGCGTGTATTTGTTAGTGCTATAAAAATATTTTACATTACATTGCTTTATCTGTTGAGAGATTTATGGATCCAGGTCGATACAAAAGGTACAACTATATCGACAAGGGTTTCTAAACACTTAAACAAGGCAAAATGACACAATATTGTTGTGAATTTGGTAAATTATCTTACCCAGATTATACTTTATATATAAAAGAATAATTTTCAAAAATTGATATAGAAATTCATGATGTGTTTTTTGTTAGGAAATGATAATATTCAGTTATTATCATTTATAGTTTGATTAGTCATGCTCGGCTAGTTTAAGAGCATGAATATTGTTTGTTGATTAGTTTTTGGTACTTAGATAGTTTATGAGCATTTATTATTTGGTTGAATTAAATACAAAAACACCGTGTAAATTAAGTTTCACATTTTGACTATAAGGTGTTCGGTAGTAACGTTGAGTTAAAATGTAACATCCTGTATTTGGAGGCCAATAGATAAACACTACAGATGCTATAGTCATCCATAGTATCAACTTCTGGTGACAAAATACGGTATTGATAATGGTATCCATAATATCAGAAGCACTTGAATATGAAAAAATCACAGATTTAAAAACAACATTTTACCGATTACACTTCAAAACAAATTCATATCTAAGTTACATAATCCCATATTGTTTCCTCGGTAAAGATTAATTATAACCATTACAAAGATATGCCAAGAGCGACATATGATGATGCCCCCTTGGTTGATCGGAGTTAATATAGTCATATCTGACTTAATATACATAGCGGAATTAAAATAAAACGAAATTGCAAATCCTAATTAGTTATCCGTTGGCCACATTCTTATCTTCGAAAGCTTTATTCGCTAATATGACAAAAACCTGAAAATCTTAACCCTTAACCTACTCGAATCAATTTTGAGCACCCGAAAGTTTGAGGGGAAACAAAAACTTTGAGTTAGACGTAAAGCCTGGTGTGAATAATTTTGTTACATCTCGGTTTATAAAATTAAGTGAGACCACGCTGCTTAGCGGAATGGGTTTCCCCTCACTAATATCCTTTTCAAAACATATATTTTGCAAATCCTTTCCTATAACCAAATTAGTTAATCAAACTGATTATATCAAAATAGAAATATCCTTTATGCTAAAAAGTGGATTATTTGTCCGTAAAAAAAGTAATATGTGAACTATCTATGATATCCCGGAAATTTGGGGCAATATCAATTTAATAATCTACATTAAAAATTAAATTGATTTGATAATATTTGTTAATAATGTTTGAATTGATTTAATAATTTTCTTTTAAATAAATATTTAACTAATAATTTATCTTTTAAAAGCTAATTTAAATTGTTTCTATTTATAATGTATATATGTATATATTGGTATATGTTATAAATAGATCAGTTTTGTTTTTAAATTTAATAGATAAAGCTGTGTTTTCTAATTTTACTATTTTTGATAATTTAGAAATCTAATATTGAATAAATAATAATATGATCTTAAAAATACTCAAGATAAAGTTTAATTTGTTTAAAATGGATTAGCCTAGAGTTTAAATTAAATAAAAAGTTTTGTTTTGTTTTTTTTAGAATATAACTTGACAAATAAGTATTTATATTTTAAGAGATAGTTTCTTTTGAAAATTTATTTTTAATTTAATAATGTGTTATATTTAAACAATATTAATAATGCAATATCTTTACAAATGGATTTTTATATAGATAGAAATTGTTATTTTAAATTTATTTATATATATATGTATTTTGGAAAGCTATGGTTTGTAAATTTAAATAAAGTAAACTTTATAATTATTAAACTTAAGAATAAATCAAATGTATGATATTTAACATAAGTAAATGACATAATAAAATATCTATGAACTTAAAAGAGAAAATAAATAAATAAAATAAGTATTATAACAAAGATTTATATAAGTTTGAAATAATAAGAAGTAAATTTAGTATTGATAATTTAAGTTTAAAATAATAAGTGTAATAATAACATGCACATGTACTAGAAATAAAACATAATACATAAGTACATAAGTTAAAAATTCACAACAAATATTGAAACAAAGTACTTAATACAAAGCAAAATGATGTAGCTATAAATAAAATATGCAGGTTAGAGAAGAAATGCAAAGCAAGTATCTAAACAGGGAAATAAAATTAGACACATGGTACTTAAGCAATTAAATGCTAGCACAACTTAAGTCAATTCGAAATCTTATTAACCATTTCAGCCTCCAAAAATCTACCTAATAAAACAAAGTAATATCTACATGGGGTATAAAGCAAGCTAGGCCTGCAAATTAGAAAATTTGTAGCCTGTAGGGTTTTTTAAAATGCAAAGTATAACAAAGCAAAGTAAATACAAGAGGCAGGCAAGAAGTAAAAGAATGCAAAGCTAAGCAACAAAATATAAACAATGAAATGTAAAAATATCTATGCGTAGAATAAGCTAAATAGGAAACATAAAAGTACATCAACATTTAAAGCTTTCATCTCTAGCATACAAACAAGTCATTTCGAATTTGTATAAAAATCTTTCAGCCTCCTTTTGAAAAAGTCTTGCCTGATACAAACAATATGAAATATTTCTACCTGCAAATTGCCTAAACCCAGTAAACACCTACCCATGTAAACTTCTTTATATACATCTTATTTTAGTTCTTTCACTAAACATAACAAAACTGAATCATGGAGATATGTAGCAAGCTTTTACTTTTACAATTTAAAAAAATATATTTACAATTGAAGCTTTATACAACTGAACATAAGCAAGAGATTAGGAATATCAAAGCAAAGCAATTCCCAGTTTTTAAAGTGCAAGTTGTTTCAAACAAAAGAAGGCTCTGTTCTTCAAATTTCTGTGAGTAACTTTAATTTCTAAAACTTAAGTATTTAAACTGGTTGCAAGCTTAAATCTGGAATAAGTGTGATTTGTATGTATGTATCCTTCTGCGCATATTGTTGTTGTTTGGTACATATTGAAGTCTCTGTAACAAAACTATTTTTGTTTTCAGGCTTGAGTTTGATTCAATTTTTTTTTCTATCTCTTGATCTAATAGCTTTCAGGACATAGAATACAAACAGAAATTGTCTGTTTCATCTTAGTTTAGAGTTTGAGTTTTATTAAAGTTGAAATAAACCTGTATATTGTTCTGAAAAATCAAATTAACAGGGCAAATCTTGAATAAGAGAAAGCCCAAACTTTTTAATTTATTAAATCAGTATCATAAATGGAATACGTCAACAAAAATATGATTTTTAAGCATGGTCTGTTGATTTTTAAGAAACTGGTTTAAGAGCAGTTTAGTTTTGTTCGAAAATTGAATTCCGATCAATTGCTGATGATCGACCGATTCGTGGCGGTCGAGTTCGTGGCTGGAGATGGAGAAGCCTATGGGGGTGCCTGGAAAAATGTTGAGATGGTCGACCAATGGCCATAGAAGCAGTGGCGACGGTTTAAAGTTTGTAAACCTAGTTTTGCTATGTTTCGGTTTTGGGTCTCGTACGCTTTGAAATGGGGATCGAGTTCGACGCGCTTATGGGAATTGGAAGAGGGGACATGGTCGAGGTTGTAGCCGGCGGCGATGGCGTTCCGATGATCGACATTGGGAGGACGGCATGGTGACAGGTTTGGGAAGGGAAGTGAAAGGGTGTTTCCAGGTTTTTCTTTGTACTACTCATTTTTGTTTTGGGCGTGGTGATGGATCTTAGGTGGCCGTGGTGTTATCTGGTGGGTGTTGGCGATGTGTTGACGTTCCTATGGGTGGCCGGCGTTGGTTGGGGCCACGGTGCACATGCACCGTGCCATTGAAGACGGGGTAGTTGTTTTCTGTGTGCAGGTTTTTGGCTAGGGAAGTACTCGAGTAAATCGAGTACGTGACTCGAAGTAAGGTAAGGGGATGACCCGAAGTCAGTAAAGGGGGGGGGGGGTTCGAGTAGTGTTGTTTCAGGCATGTGTAACCTGGAAGCGGTTTTTGTTCTGTTAAAAAAAAAAACTCAAATGAAAACTAAAATAAATGTAGGTTTAAACAAGTCTAGATTCAGTTGGAAGATTAAATTCAAGTTTATTTGTTTGATTCAAAGTTGAAATGAAATCAAAGTTTAAATGATTTTAGGTGGGCTTCAGGTTTCAGATTTTACATTTATTTAAGTTTGAAAACAGAATTTAAAATGGGTTAAATTCAAGAACTTACAGTATAAATTTCAAATGAACTTAAAATCCAAGATTTCAAATGAATTTGGTTTTAAATCAAAATCAATTTTTTTTAAAAGCAAGATAAAACCCAAATTTTAAGTTCAAAGTTAAACTAATGAATTCAAGTCCGGAAAAATAAGTCAGTTTTGAAATCTGAATGTTTTAAAAACAAGTTTAAATTAAATAATTAATATATTTTTAAAAAAACTTGATTTTTAAATAAAAAGGATTAAGTAATCTAGTTTAATTTTTTCTTACATAAGTTTCATATATAAGTGATGAATGTACTTCACATTATTTAGAATTGAATTTAAATTTGTTAATGTTTAAAATTGGTAAATCTTTTGGATTTTAAATTCAAATGTAATTTGAATTTAAAATTTACATTTTAATATTAATGAAATTATTAATAGAAATGAATTACCTTAGAGATAATTAAGGTAATAAAATAATTTAATTAATAAGTGTTATCCCAACTTTTGGCAAAGTTGAGATACCCAAAATTTACTGAGAATCGATGACTACTATTCTTGAATATCAACCATGCATTGCAGGATAACCATGGATATCGATGAATTTTGTCCAAGTCCGGAAAGGGCCACAATTGACAAGACATGATGAGAAAAGCTGTAGAAGCCAGTGTTTCAAATTTCAAGTCAATCCGAGTTCGTATGCTCATGTTATGATGGATTCGATTTGATGACCGTTGCTCGGTTCGAATCCATCACCCCTTCATTAGTTCGAATCCATTAAGTTCGAACCCATCAGAGCAGGCGCCATGTTCGAATCCATGAGGTGCACCTTTACTTCGACTCCATCGAGCAAACCCTCAATAGCCATGCTTCGAATCCATCCATGCGTGCCTAAAGCTCGAAACCATCGGAGCGTTCCCACCTTCGAATCCATCAAAGAAGAGTCCCTCGAATCCTTGCAACCACGGGAGCTCCGACTCCATTTCCTACTTGCCTTCGAATCCCCATATTAAAGGCAACTTCGAATCGATCCAGGGCAACGTATTTCGATTGATTCGAACGAGTACCAGCTCCATCGATTCGAAGCGAACCTTCGAAATCCAACACTCGAAACCACCAAGTAAACGCAGCTAAAACCCCGGAATTGACCCATTCAACTCGGAGAAGTAAGTGGATCGACACGAAGAACGCGCGCCCCGTCATCAGGAGCATGGATTCGACCCTATGGGTTCGAACCATATCGATTCGAACGAATCCATAGGATCGAATCGGAGCAACCAGCATGCCCAAGAACACCATCTTGAATCGATCATATCTCTCAATCCCTTGATCCAAATGCCATGAAATTTTTACAGGAGTTTGCCTACATGACGAAGAATGTTCACGCCAAGTTTCATCACGATTGGACACTTTTTTGATCGATTCGAACCAAGGGTCGAATCGATCCCAATGTGGGCCCGGATCTCCAGGTTTTGGCCATGTGGGCCCCCTCACGTGCCACAAGCAGTCTCCCCGGATTTTAGGAGAAATATCAGCCTCCAACGCCTATAAATAGAGCCCCAGGTCATTCAGAAAAGGGGATCGATCTCTCTCTTGCTGGATTTGGATTCTAAAGCGCCGAGATTCTACCAGATTCTACTTTTGCACTCCACAACTACCGTTGTACTCGAATTTCAGGGCTATAATCCATTGTAATCTGCTGCAATCAACTGTAATCAGAGAAAAACATCAATAAAAGTTAAAACCTTTGAAGTGGACGTAGGCCGGAAATAGCCGAACCACTATAAATCGTGTGTTCTTGTTCATAATTTCTGTTTTGCTGCATATTGCTTGCTTAGATCTGTGATTCGTGTTTGAATATTGCTGATTTATATTCCAACACTGGTGCTTTCACAATATTTGGGGTTTGTGACCAATTTTGGCGCAAACACTTTGGTGCTTTCACTGAGAGGAACTAGCACCCGCTACATCGGATTCGGAATTCAGATTTAAGAATTTGAAGACTTCCAATTCAAAGACAATGACTCGATAAACAAGACAAAGAGTTGATCGGAGCCAACAAGGAGGAAGCCAAGAAGAATTCTCAGGAGCAAGAGAAGGACAAGCTTCCATCTACATCACTAGAGACGAGATGGAGGCTATGGCTAATTCAATACGCAAAAGCATGATGAAAACCCAACAGGAGATGCTGTAGAATTTCCTTGAACAAATGAGGGCGGCGAATATGCAAAACCTTGGACCAACTACAACAACTGCGAGTGCGGGACAAGGAATCAGGATCGCAGAAGCTAATGAAGGTCAGGTTCAAGACCAAACGCAGGAACTGAAAGTGACCGCAAGGACTTGGGGGCAGACCCTCAGGGTCCGATACTGGAAGACCAACAGACGGAGCTCAACAAGCCGGAAACAATGCTTATGCTAACGAGCCGCCAGAAGAATACGTACCAGAGTTCCCTTCAAGGCTCGGGGGGCAGGATAGGAACTTGACAAGGGGCCAACCCCTAGACGGAGACGAGAGAATGATTGGCCTAATGCGACGAATCATGAGAGGAGGATTGCCTAGTGGAGGGCTGGAAGAAGTCAGTCGGAGTCCGTTCACTCCGAACATCCGAAACGCAAGGAACCCTCCTAAATTCAAACTACCAACGCTAGATCCTTATGACGGAACGTCAGACCCAACCATGCATATTACCAGATATATTAGGCACATGGAAGTGCTGGGGGCATCCGAGGAAGTGATGGCACGATGCTTCCCCATATACTTGTCAGATTTAGCTGCACTTTGGTTCAGACAATTGGAGACTGGATCAATCGGGACATGGAGCGAGCTTGTAGATCGCTTCATGAGACAGTTAAGGGTCCACGTGACGCGACCCAAGAGTGTGATGACTTTAGCCTCGATAAAGAAAAGGGCCGGAGAGTCCATAAAAGATTTCCTACTAAGATTCAATGTAACAGTGACTTCTGTAGATCGCCCGGATCCATCGATGATTTTGATGGCAGCGGTGGCAGGAGTCGCGGAAGGCATCAAATTTAAAGATTCTCTAACTAAAGATCCACCTCAAGATCTTGGAGAGTTCTTTCATAAAGCTGAAAAGTTCATCCGATTAGAAGAATCACGAGCCGAGAGGCTGGAAATAAATGTTGCACAGAGCGAAGGAACCTCCAGAGAACAGTCCGGAGCGGACAAGGGAAAAAGGAAATAGGATGACATACATGATGGTCCTGATAAACGGAAGAGATTCCGAGAACCAAGATTCAGGCAATACACAGATCTGACTGCAGGCCTAGAAAGAATTTACACTGAAACTTGGGGGCAACTCCCCTATCGAAAGCCACCTATAAGGGATCCCACTAAGCGGGAGCGCAGGACTGGAAAATATTGCCTATTCCATGAGCTGGATGGGCACACCACAGATGAATGCCGCCACCTAAAGGATGAGGTGGAATAACATGCCAGGGGTGGTAGATTACCACAATTTGTCAGAGAACGGACAGCGGCGGTAAGGCCTGAACAACTACCGCCGCCATCTAACAGGAACGATCCTGGATCAGGATCACGACTCGTGATCCACTGATTAAAGATGGCAAGGGCCAAGTCCAGGATTTGAACATCGGTCGAATAATTTTATTAATTTGCTTTCAGAATAAACGGTTACTCCACTTACACATGTACGGGAACCGGAGAGATCCCTAGGCATGCTCTGAGATAGAGATAAACTGATATGCCCGGAGAGGCAATGTTTAGCTTTTTCTGATTTTTGAGATTGAACATCTAGAACTCGAATTTAAATAAATGAATTAGAACTTCTTACAATAAACCTTTTGACCAGAGATTCAGAAGATGAACATTAAATACCAATATAAAAACGATCGCTTTATGACCTACCCGGAGAGGCGGGGTCCGGAGTGCAAGAAGTGAGTCGCTTAGCCGGAAAGCGACAGGATCGGCTCACATAAGCGCTGTTTCCCCTTCACCGGAGAGTGACAGGATGGGATCCAGCAAGATCCCGGAGAGGCTATGATCGGTCTCGAACGACCAAAACATCGCTTAATGTTCAGATACACTGAACCGGAGTGCAAGAAGTGAGTTGCTTCGCCGGAGAGCGACAGGATCAACTCACTTAAGCGCTGTTTCCCCTTTACCGAAGAGTAACAGGATGGGATCCAGCAAGTGCCCGGAGAGGCTATGATCGGTCTAGAACGACCATGACATCGCTATACGTCCTAACCAGGACCAGAGTGCAAGGGGTAGAAGGCAACGCCAGAGTGCAATAGGATCTTTCTATTCAATCACCAAGTCTAGAATGGACTTAGTAAGGGTTCAGAGTAGCCATTAGTAGTCCGGAGAGACTACGGAGCTTCATTCTCAACTTCTACAGAAAGAATGAATGCTGATTCGGCTTCAAACAGCCATAAAATTGATTGATAATACTGCAGCTATAAATGAAACATGAATTTACTACACTCGATTTAAGACTGTTCAAAACATACCTTTTACGAAAATGCATGTTTTGAGGGGCAAAGTGTTATCCCAACTTTTGGCAAAGTTGAGATACCCAAAATTTACTGAGAATCAATGACTACTATTCTTGAATATCAACCATGCATTGCAGGATAACCATGGATATCGATGAATTTTGTCCAAGTCCGGAACGGGCCACAATTGACAAGACATGATGAGAAAAGCTGTAGAAGCCAGTGTTTCAAATTTCAAGTCAATCCGAGTTCGTATGCTCAAGTTATGATGGATTCGATTTGATGACCCTTGCTCGGTTCGAATCCATCACCCCTTCATTAATTCGAATCCATTAAGTTCGAACCCATCAGAGCAGGCGCCATGTTCGAATCCATGAGGTGCACCTTTACTTCGACTCCATCGAGCAAACCCTCAATAGCCATGCTTCGAATCCGTCCATGCGTGCCTAAAGCTCGAAACCATCGGAGCGTTCCCACCTTCGAATCCATCAAAGAAGAGTCCCTCGAATCCGAGCAACCACGGGAGCTCCGATTCCATTTCCTACTTGCCTTCGAATCCCCATATTAAAGGCAACTTCGAATCGATCCGGAGCAACGTATTTCGATCGATTCGAACGAGTACCAGCTCCATCGATTCGAAGCGAACCTTCGAAATCCAACACTCAAAACCACCAAGTAAACGCGGCTAAAACCCCGGAATCGACCCATTCAACTCGGAGAAGTAAGTGGATCAACACGAAGAACGCGCGCCACGTCATCAGGAGCATGGATTCGACCCTATGGGTTCGAACCATATCGATTCGAACGAATACATAGGATCGAATCGAAGCAACCAGCATGCCGAAGAACACCATCTTGAATCGATCATATCTCTCAATCCCTTGATCCAAATGCCATGAAATTTTTATAGGAGTTTTCCTACATGACGAAAAATGTTCATGCCAAGTTTCATCACGATTGGACACTTTTTTGATCGATTCGAACCAAGGGTCGAATCGATCCCAATGTGGGCCCGGATCTCCAGGTTTTGGCCATGTGGGCCCCCTCACGTGCCAGAAGCAGTCTCCTCGGATTTAGGAGAAATATCAGCCTCCAATGCCTATAAATAGAGCCCCAGGTCATTCAGAAAAGGGGATCGATCTCTTTCTTGCTGGATTTGGATTCTAAAGCGCCGAGATTCTACCAGATTCTACTTTTGCACTCCACAACTACCGTTGTACTCGAATTTCAGAGCTATAATCCATTGTAATCCGCTGCAATCAACTGTAATCAGAGAAAAACATCAATAAAAGTTAAAACCATTGAAGTGGACGTAGGCCGGAGATAGCCGAACCACTATAAATCGTGTGTTCTTGTTCATAATTTCTGTTTTGCTGCATATTGCTTGCTTAGATCTGTGATTCGTGTTTGAATATTGCTGATTTATATTCCAACACTAGTGCTTTCACAATACTTGGGGTTTGTGACCAATTTTGGCGCAAACAATAAGATAATTAAAGAATGATTTATTTAATTATTAATTTAGAATCAGAAATAATTGATAATGTTTAAATCAAAGAAAATTTCTTTAAGATGTAATTTAGGAAATGTCGTTAGTTAATGATTAACTAAGAATTTTTAAGTAACTAATTAATGTGATTAAATTTAATAATTAATTAGATTAATTTAGATAATCCTTTGTAAATTGTGAAGTAATTACTTGATAACAGTAATTAAGAGATTAATTACTTATTGTAGTTAATTTTGATAAGTGATTAATTTAAGTTAATTAATTTAGTTTAATTAATTTAAGAAAATCATTTGATAAATTGATAAGTGCAAATTACTTAGTGTATTCAATGGAGCATAATTACTTGAGAAAGTAATTAATGTTAATTATTGAATGTAATTAGTGAAAGATGATATATTAATGAAGTAATTTGGATAATTACTTTTGAAATTAATCAAGGGATTAATTAAAGGAGATAATTAATTATGGATAATTAATTTATTAATATGAGTAATTAAGGGTAGTTAATTACTGGTTGATATTAATCGAAGGCGATTAATAATTGTGTTTAATTAAAGATTAATTACTTAATGTAATTAATTTAATTAAAATAATTTAATTTAAATCTAAATTAGAGATCATTAATTAATATAATTAATGATGTATATTAAGAATTGGTTAATTAAGGGATAGTCAATAATGGAGTGATTAATTTATGTAATTAATTAATTAAGAATAAATGTAATTAATTATATTTAATTAAGTAAATGAAGTAATTAAATGTTAATTTCTATAAATGATTTAGGATAATTAATTTGTAAAATTAATTAAAGACTAATTTCCTATTGTAATTAGTGAATGATTAATCAAGGGTGATTAATCAAGATGAATATCTAAAGACTAGTTAGTTAATTTGATTTATAATTAATTAATGGTTATATAAGCAGGATTTATAGATGAAGTAATTAATTTAATTTACTTTAAATTAATTAGAGATAGAAGTAGTTAATTTAATTCATTTTAAATTAATTACAAATGGTACAAATGGTATGATTATAAATCATTGCTTATGGATGAATGATATTGATATTTCATTTGATGATTGTGACCTGACATGAATAATATCTATGTGTCATGGATGCTTGGTTTAAATATGATAATATTTAGTTATCTGTTTAGATGATAATATTGATTATCTGTTTATGAGATTATCTGTGATTATTTATTGTGATATTATGAATTATCCATCTGAGTGTATTGATTATATTGAATCAAATTGTTAAGACTAAATAGACAACTTGGCCTTAAAAGACACGTTTTGGATTTCGGTGAGACCGGGATCGGGTTTTCCACATTTGGAACATCCGAAAACCACATCGATTCCAAATTAACGATAGGTCGTGAATCTGAAGTGAAGATGAAGGTTCAGAATGCAAGGATTATCGTCATTAACTCTGAGGGTGATTCCAAAATGAGTGTAACGAGATAATGCCTTCGGTTTCGTTCGAACCCGGAACGAACTTGTATGGATTGAATGCTTTCAACACATCGTCAGGAGGACGATAACCGTTCTAAGAAATATGTTCTCTAAAGGTAATCGTAGCCTCAAGCCTCATCAACCGGAAATGGCTAAAACATGGGAGGTGCAGCAAGGTTAGGTGGGTCATGCCCAAGCAGGACAAGGATATTCCCCTGTCTAGATGTCCCTTTATTTTCGGTTGTGTGGGCGGTTGATTGCAACAACTGCCGGGGTTTATCTTGTTCGGGACTGCTCAGTAAGGAATGGTTTCGGCCTTGTGTTGCAGGGGGTCGGGAGTGATCCTCGGTACGTTGATTTAGGCCACGTACTATGACGGGCGGTACCCCAGTAGCCCTGCCATTGTATGGAATCCACAATCCAATAAGTGCCTACGGTTTTGATTGTATTACCCACTTTTGTGGCTAGTAGCTGGAATTTAATGAATGTAACAATTTCGGCTATTTTCTATTTACTTGAAAACCCTTGACCTATTATAATATCACTGAATTTCCTATCAAATGTTTTGGTTAGCGTAAGGTAAAAACTTTTCCATGTTTATGTGTGGGGAGTCTTACGTGATACTTTTTTTTGTTTTCAAAAGATTCTCAAAGTTAAGCAACTTTAACCTGTTACTCATACCAGACCCATGTCTGACCCGGAGTTTATTTTTGTTTTTCATAAACTCTCGGGTACCCAAATTTTTACGGGTAGCCAAGGGATTCAGGTTAGCTTTGACGAATTCGGGAGGAGTAATGGAGCAGTAGGTTTCAGCGTTGTAGATATATATATATATATATATATATATATATATATATATATATATATAGTTCCGCTGTGTTGGTGTCTCTGTGTTGTTTGAGTTGTATCGAGTTGTATTAACTAGACAGATGCTTATAACTGTCTAGTATGTGATGTATTGTCTGTATAGCTCTGATTGATGTTGTATATTATGTAAATACTTATGTGATTATTATAATTTATTCGTTCCGCTGTGAGATTCTGATATTGTTGTTCTTTCTTCTCTATCTTTTCTATTTTCTCATCCCTTTCTTCCTTAAAGACGAAACGGTCTTTCTAGGTGTAGGAAGCCGGGTCGTCACACTATCTGTCCACAACAAAATAGCAAGATCCGTTATGCTATAAATGGACTATCTATCCATACAACTAGGCTAACTGGCCGCAAACTGGACTAACTGTCTGAAATCTAAGCTGACTGCTTACAAACTGGACTGGCTGTCTGAGTCAAAATGGACCAGCTGTTCTAATCATTTTCTTAGGGTTAACTACCTTTTAAATTTTCCTTAAAAACCATTTCAAAATGATTTAGTCCTTCAAATCATACATACTAATGGAAAATATATCTTTAGTTTTACTCCAAGTAATTTTGGCCATGATATATATATATATACACACACACACTTTACTCAAAATAATGTTGATGAATTTTAATGAGGTTTGACTATCGTTCCAAAATAATTTAAACCATTTTAACTTGAAAACACTTAGGCTATATTGCATATTTAATACATTCAAGACCTTTGTTTAAAAACCTTAAACAAACCTTTCGAAACTCTTGAAGGTAACCCCATCGAAGCCGTTGAAAGTGACACTTTCCAAACCTTTAAAAGCCTTTCTTTCGAAAGCTTCAAACATTAGACATCCCTTTTCAAAACCTTTAAATATTTCCTTTCGAAAACATAGGAAAAACCTTTCCTTTCAATCCTTTCGAAACCCAAGGGAACCACCCCTTTCGAAACCATTCACTAAAACCTTTCGAACGGTCAAAACTTAGTCCTTTCGACAAGTGGAAACCTTTCGAAACCATTTAAAATTGCATTCCTTCAAAACCTTTGAAAATCATCTCGATCGAAACCATTTGGATTATGCCTTCAAGTAGAGCAAAAGGATCAGAAACCCATTAAAGTCGAAAACATCAGTTTCGAAACCATTTAAAACTATCTCTTTTGAAACCATTTGGGTTTTACTCCAATCATAAAAAAGGGTCTTAAAAACATTTAAGTTAAAAGCATCTGTTTCGGAACCATTTCCGAAGTAATGAGGTGATGGTGTCAAAACCATCCCTTCAAATGCATTTGAGAGGGATCCATATTTTAGATAACAAAAGGAAACTCTTCGAAACCATCTGGATCGAAAGGTAGGAAGCGGCAGCTAAAGGTTTTGACTCAGTCGAACGCAAGCATTTAAAATCAAAGGCGCAACCCAATCGAAACCATTCTTTTAAACAATTTGACTTAGTCGAAAGCCAACTAAGTCGAAAGAATCTTAGTAGAAAGCAAGTAGGCGCATTTTCCTTTAAAACCAAAGCAATGCTTCAACCCCTTCGAAACCCCCTGGTTTCGACCCTATACCTTTCACCCTCTTTCGATTCACTACGTACCAGTTGCCTAATACCTTGAGCGTTGGTTTTGACTGTGTTGAAAGCAAAGGAATGGAGACGGAACCTGGTGCTGAAAGCTTCTAAATAGTGAAAAACCTATTTGTTTGTACTTTTAAACTACTCTTTTGTACCTAACCTGCCTTGTTTGTTTAAATCTGATTGGTTGCAAGGTTTTTCTTTTGAAAAGTGCTGTCGACTTTCTAGATGTAACAATTTAAACATTCTTCAAAAAGCCTCTTCTCCTCCTTTAATTATATATAACATTTAAGTCTCATACCATAAACAATTTTATGTAACGATTAAAACACTTAGGAAAAATCTAGAAAAGTTACAAAAAATCACTTATATATGTTTTCTAACATATAAAATTTTTAGACCCAAATAGTTAATTATCTTCCCGTAAATAATTTTGTGATAACCCGGATTTTTGATATCTGATAATTGAATAATTGACTGGTTTTATTCAGTTGAACAGATCAAATTTTGATATCTGTACGAGTTTGAAACTTCGATAATTAAAGGAAGTCTTTGGTTTTAAATTTAATAAAAGATATGTTGTCTAATCTTAATATATGTATATATATTGTAATTGGAAAATTAGTTTTAAAAATTCAAGTTACTAATTTTCAAAACTAGTTAAAATTTATTCTATATTTTCAAAATCAATATATATATAATATATATATTAATAAAAAAAAATATTAGCTTGAGTTAAAATATTAAAAATTTGGTCATTTCTTTTCTTTTAAAATTGTTTCTTTAAATAACACATGAATAAGGTTTATAAATATGCATATAAGTTTAAACCTTAAATATAAATTAATATAAACATAACATATTAATATAAATACTTGTATAATTAATGTATATATAAAAAAATGGTTTTAAACATTTGTAAATACATAAGTCAATATTTAGAAATTTGTTAAATGGACTCATGTAAAATACATTTGTCACTAAAGTATCATTTGAATCAACAAGTGGCTAAACTTGTATTTTCTTTAATTTAAATTTTTAAGTATATATGCTGGAGAAGAACCAGGTTTTCATTTTCTTCTTTCCACTTTCAAAGAAACCTGGAAAATATAAAAAAAAGGAGAAACAAACAAACATGTAAGGAAACAAACCAAAGGAAGATGAAATTCAAAACAATTTCAAGCCTGAAGCTAAAACAAATCATCCTAAGTCAATTTCTGTTCAAGTACTTAGGATTTAAAGCAGCTTCCAACTTATCCAACCTGAAATCAAAGTTTATTCATCTCTATTTCAAGCATAACCATCTCAATTACAACAAAGTTTCTAGTTTCAAATTGTTTCAAACTCTCTGCCATCATCACAAGTGAGTAAATATATCTGATTTAAAAAGCTTTTGATCTGTTAAATCCCTGTTGCATGCAAAAATTTAAGCTTAAATAGGAAAAAATGGATAGCATGTTGTAAGTAAATGATTTTATGTATATTTGTTGTGGTTATCTCTATGTGCATGCCTCAAATTCAAGTGTGGTGCTCTGTTCTTTAACTGTTGGGTGTAAATAACATTCATAAATTAAGTGTTTTATTCTTAATCAGTTTTATGTTGAAGTGTTTAAACAAAATTTGTTTAAAACAATGAGGATTTAAATTTTAAAAATTTTTATGGTAAGAATTGAAGGCTGTGTCAACCTGGATGCTTATTATTCACTAAAAACTTGATTTTTTTTTGAAAATTTCAACATGAATAATTAGCTGATTCAAATTTATAATATGATACATCTATGAGAAATAGGATTTTTGAAACAAAAATCAGTATTTTTAGTTTAGTATTTTTGGAGCAGTTTGAAGTTGATTGGGAAATGGATTTCGACTATTTCCCGGCGATCGACGAACTTTTGGATGATCAGATTTTGGTCGAAGCAAGTTTGGGGGTCATGTATTTTGGGAAAAATGGAGATTCATTTCTGTAATCCGGTGGTGGCCGATTAAGATGAAGTTAGGGTTTTAAAAGGGTTTGGGGACAGGATCAGTTACCTGAGAATTTTGAGGGGTTCCGGTGGCCAGAGCGTGAAGAACGAAGTAGGTATATGGAGGCCTTTCCCTATGGGGGAGTTTTAGAGGTTTGGATTTCGATGTGGGAGTGATTGAGCGATGTTGTGGTGATTTGGTGGTTCAGCTGGTCAGAGGTGGTTTATGGATAGGGATGGCGACGTGCTCCAGTGAGGCAGAGCTGTGTGCAGGTGCACGCGATTGTGCTCGTGTATGTCAGAGCAGTATTTAAGAGAAGAAGAAAGGTGAAGATGAAGTCGGGAATCTGAGAAGAAGGGGTTACTCGGTGTTCTACTCGAGTTAGTAGCGAGTTGCCTTCGATAGTTCACCAGTATTTTTTTCAATTTTAATTTAAAACAAAGTTTAACATAAAATGATGGGTTGTTTTGGGTCTGGGTCGAGTGCTTTCGAATCGATTTCGAGGAAAATTTATACAGTTTCAAAATCCAAGTAAAATCAAGTTTTTATCAGGTCTAAAATGATCTTAAATAAATTACTTTTATATGTAATCTAAGTTTTTGTTTAACTATTGGATTTAGAAGTTGAATAAATATGTTAGTAATTTAGTTGATTCTTAAGTTTATTTAAACTTAGTTTAAAATATGTTAATAATAAGTGGTTTAAGATTTACAATTAAGATCTTAATAATGATTTAGAAAGTAATAAGGATTGAAGAGTTTATCTTATAATAACTGAAAGTCTTGGATAATTATAGATTTAATAAATTAATAAGTGATTAAGAGTAATTAATTAATGATTAAAGAATAGTTAATTAATTTAATTATTATGAGTTAATTAATTAAAGAATAATTAATCCCTAAATAAGGATAAATTTATTAAGTAATTAGAGATTAATTACTTAAAAGATAATTATTTAATGTTAAGAAGATGATTAGAGTTAGTACACAATGAAGTAATTAAAGGAAATTAATTTGTCAGTGTAATTAATTAAGTTAATATGGTTAATTTTAATTAATTAATTAAGTTTAATTAATTAACTAAGTTTAATTAATTAAAGATAATCATTTGATGTTGGGTTGAGTATAATTACTTAAGGCAAATAATGAGGTGTAATTACTTAGTGAAGCAATTAGTGAATAAATACTGGATGTAATTAATTAAAAGGAAATTACTTGATGGGAAGTAATTAAAGAATATTTACTTGGTGGAAGAAATTAAGTGATAATTACTCAGTGTAATTGAAGGATTGATTAATATAATTAATCAAGGAGTTGATTTAATTGATGGAGTAATTAAGGAAAGTTAATTTCTGGTTGTAATTAATCAAGGTTGATTAATGAATGTGATTAAGTTTAAAGTTTAATTATTAAATAAAATTTAAGAATAATTAACTAATGAAAGTAATTAGACGATCATTAACTAATGAAATTAATGAAAGTGATCAATCTTGCTTATGAATGATTGAATGATGATAAGTGCCTTGGATTGGTTGATATCTCTGATAGGAATTGCTTTGTGATATGATATGTTTGGGAAACAATGATAATGTGATTATCTATCAATTATGAATTGCTGTGTAAAAGTGTTATCCAATAATTAAAGTTGAATTGTATTTAATTTAATAACTTGGGTTAAGATGACATTGCACTGGAAGAGACCGGAGTCGGGTATGCGTAAATACCCAAAACCATTTCGATCCATCATAAATTGATATATGAAATCAATTGGTTGGAATGTAATGATTTAAGTGAATCAGACCATTTAATCTAAGTTTTGGCACTTAGAAATTGATGTGTGAAATAAGTGATGTCTTTAACAACTTGTGAAGTTGTAAATTGATACAAGTTACCCGGGTATATATAAGTTGTATGCTTTTGTATTCCATGTTAGATGGGTTTACTCACACTGGTTTCCAGCTGACCTGGGTGTTACTTTGATGTAATGCTCGGGTCAGGCAGAGTATTACAGATTTTCAGGATAGTACGTTCTAGAGCTCAGGAGGCGAGCTAGATGGCAGGAGCGTATGGAGTGTATTCTGCTATGGTATTGTTGTTGTTATCTGGATAAGTTGTTATACTATCCAATTTTTATGGGATGTTGTAACTCTGATGTATATAAATATAAATTGACAGATACAATTTTCTTTTGTATAACTGTTATTATTATTTGCTATTATATTTTATCCGCTACGAATGTGGGATGTTGCTGTTTCTGTTCTTCTTTTTCTTCTATCTCTTTTTTCTTTTTCCTAACTATCTGGAGTTTTCGGGATCAAAAATTCTGGGTTGTTGCATTTGGTATCAGAGCAAAGGTTAAGTGAAAACCTTGGCTCTGGAGGGTTTACTCATTAAGGATAGGGTAAGTAGTACCTTAGAATGAGTTGAGTGTGTGTGTGTGTGTGTATATATATATATATATAAGAGAGTGTACTTGTTATTTTCTTATATAAAGGTTTTAAAAATGGTTTCAAAAGTAACTGAATCTTATATAAGTTTATTAAGCAATAGTTTTTCTATTATTTTAAGGAAATTGGTTGTTGTAATCATTAAAAGTAATAATAAGAATTAAGTGGTAATAGAAATACAACCAAATTTAAAATTGAATAAGGATAAGTTTGAAATGGATTCAAACTGAAATTAAAATCTTGAAGTTGGGGAAGAGTTTCAAAATAAGATGAATTAGAATTGGTTTCAAACCAGAGAAATAGAATGGATATTGTGTTTAATAATGGGATGATTGTTTTCCAATAAATAATAAAATGTTTTAGGGAAGTAACCATTTATTGAGAGTAACTTGTAAATTAGAAAGGATGTAAATTAAAGTGGGTTTCAAATTATGTAGTTCTGAATTCTAAATTTAAACATTTGAATTGTTTTCAAAATGTTAAGAAAATAATATTATTCAAGCTATTTTGAATATAATCTTATTTTAGAACAAGAATTTGTTTGTAAACTTTAAAGGAATTTGTTTTGAATTAAAACCAAGAGTGGTTTAAATTTAATTTTTTTTTGCTTGGTAAGCCAAGAAGTAAATATGTGTATATATGTGTGGATATACATAATATCAAAAATGGCTTGAAATAAACTCTAAATGTTGAGTTTTAAATTTGAAATATGATGCAATACCCAAAGTGATAAGTTTTTGAACTTATAAGTGGGAAGATTATTGATGTGAAGTTTAAAATTTGAAATGGGAGTTCAAATTGGGTAAGGTTGGCTGGATTAAGTAAATTGAATTTAACTTTGGGAAAGTTAAGTAATTTAACTTTGGGAAAGTTAAGTAATTTAACAAGCAACCTGAATTGGAAATTTCAAGATGAAATTGAGATTTAACTTGGAAAGTTAAATGGTTAATTTGAACTGGAAGTTTCTGTGATCTCAAAATGGGTTTGAGATCTAGAAATTGAAAATGGATGGATGTTTTAAAATAATTGGAATGATACCATCCTTTTGTTATTAATAATCTTTAAGCTGAAATTGAGTTGTTTAAATAAACGAAGAAATGGATTGTGGTAATATATCCATTATAGAGATAAATAAAATTTAACTTAAAATTGAAATTATGGATATGGAATTCCTTTGAACTTAAGATTTGAATGTTAAGAAATGAATTTGTAAATTAAAATTGTTTTGAAATCTTACTTGAACCTTGTAATGGGTTAAGAAAGATAATTTCAAATGGAATTTTGAAATTTGGATTCAGAATTAAATGGTTTAAATATAAATCGATTTGATTTAAAGGATTAAATCAACATTTAAAAATTTAAGTCGAATTTATATAATTCGGGATGGTTTAAATTTGAAACTTGAATTGAATTAGATCAAATTGAATTTAATTTGAATTAATTGGAATTGCGATTAAAGATGGATAAGTTTGAAAATTGAAATGGAAAATTTGAATAGGATTAATTTGAAATGAAATTGAAGTTGAATGAGTTCAAATTCAAATGGGAATTGGGATCAATTCAAACTGGAATTGATATGAGTTGAAATGGGTTCAATTTGAAATTAGTCCAAATTAATTTGAATAACTTGGAATTGTGATTAAAGTTGAATAGTTTTAAGATTCAACTAGAATTCGATTTGAAATTGGAAAGAAATGGAGAATTAATTCAACTTAAATCGGGGATAAATCAATTTCAATGGAAATTGAGGTTATTTAGATTGTAATTGAGTCAATTTAAATGGAAGTGGAAATTTAAATTGAATTGTTGGGATTGGAGATTGGGAATTGAATAGTTGACTCTGGACTATTTTCAAAATAAATTATTTTAGTACAAATCTAATTTTCCAAGCTATTTATTATATATACAACCTTTCTTTTTAAAAGCTAAACTATCTTATATTTATTTTACAATTATTTTGGAACTATTTAACAAATTTTTCAACCTAATTACTGTTTTTTCCGACTACTTTATAATTAATTACTACTTTACAACTTTATACAATTCTTTGACTATTTTCCAAATATTTTACAATTATTTAACTATTTTATAACTATTTTACAACTAATAATTATTTTTCAACCATTTATCTATTTTAAAAAATTTCAAGCTATTTTCTAAAATTTAGCGGGTCAGAGTGCAAACTGTTTATGACTAAAATTTCTAATTGAGATATGAATTGAGATGATAATCCAAATGAGGATTTAAGCAATGGTGAGTAAGTGAATGTGAATAGAAAAGAGGACTAGTTTGACTAATAATCAATAAAGATAAATACGTAGGATGAACGTATATTATTCTATTTGCATAGTGATTTGATCCAGATTCGAGCAGAGAATTTCGAGATAGTATTATCGATCCGAGTTGGGATTTTCACTCGATTTTTGATGGAGAACTTAGATATGGATTGTTGATTGTTCTGGATATTCTCTATTATAGTTAGGCTATGCAAGGAGAATGACGTTTTCTGATCAAGAAACCAGATCTAAGTCCACACTAGGAAGTCGGTGGACGATACCAGTTTGGAAGTGAAATTGTGTGATCGAGTGAGCGATCAGATTGGTATAGCATACGGATGATATGGGTACATCGTACGGGTTTGAATGAAATTGATATTGAAATTTGTGGATAAGAACTGAAAAATGGTTTTTGAAATGAAAGGTATATTTTGTGAAATATATATATGATGAAGTAAAGTGGGAATTTGATATTTCTATGGTAAAAATTTACTTTATAAAGTAATACATAGGTTGCGGTCTACCGATATCATTTCAAACTTTATAAGTAAATTTGGTGGCCGATTAAGAAGTTAGGGTTTTAAAAGTGTTTGGGGACGGGATCAGTTACCTGAGAATTTCGGTGTCGAGGTGATTGGTTAAGCCTGCGGTATGGGGGGAATAGGATAACGAGTCGTTGGCGACGATGTTGGTGAATTTTTGGGGGGTTCCGGTGGCCAGAGCGTGAAGAATGAAGTGGGTATATGGATGCCTTTCCCTATGGGGGTGTTTTAGAGGTTCAGATTTCGATGTGGGAGTGACTGAGCGATGTTATGATGATCTGGTGGTTCAACAGGTCAGAGGTGGTTCGTGGATAGGGACAGCGACGTGCTCCAGTAAGGCGAAGCTGTGTGCAGGTGCACGCGATTGTGCTCGTGTACGTCAGAGCAGTATTTAGGAGAAGAAGAAAGTTGAAGATGAAGTCTGGAATCTGAGAAGAAGGGGTTACTCGGTGTTCTACTCAAGTCAGTAGCGAGTTGCCTTCGATAGTTCACCAGTATTTTATCCAGTTTTAATTTAAAACAAAGTTTAATATAAAATGATGGGTTGTTTTGGGTCTGGGTCGAGTGTTCGAATTGATTTCGAGGAAAATTTATACAGTTTTTAAATCCAAGTAAAATCAAGTTTTTATCAGGTATTAAATGATCTTAAATAAATTACTTTTGTATGTAATCAATGTTTTTGTTTAACTATTGGATTTAGAAGTTGAATAAATATGTTATTAATTTAGTTGATTCTAAAGTTTATTTAAACTTAATTTAAAATATGTTAACAGTAAGTGATTTAAGATTTATTAATAAGATCTTAATAATGATTTAGAAAGTAATAAGGATTGAAGAGTTTATCTTATAATAACTGGAAGTCTTGGATAATTATAGATTTAATAAATCAATAAGTGACTAAGAGTAATTAATTAATGATTAAAGAATAGTTAAATAATTTAATTATTATGAGTTAATTAATTAGAGATTAATTAATCCCTAAATAAGGATAAATTTATTAAGTAATTAGAGATTAATTACTTAAAAGATAATTACTTAATGTTAAAAAGATGATTAGAGTAAGTACTCAATGAAGTAATTAAAGGAAATTAATTTGCCAATGTAATTAATTAAGTTAATATGGTTAATTTTAATTAATTAATTAAGTTTAATTAATTAAAGATAATCATTCGATGTTGGATTAAGTATAATTACTTAAGGCAAATAATGAGGTGTAATTACTTAGTGAAGTAATTAGTGAATAATTACTAGATGTAATTAATTAAAAGGAAATTACTTGATGTGAAGTAATTAAAGAATATTTACTTGGTGGAAGAAATTAAGTGATAATTACTCAGTGTAATTAAAGGATTGATTAACATAATTAATCAAGGAGTTGATTTAATTGATGGAGTAATTAAGGAAAGTTAATTTTCGGTTGTGATTAATCAAGGTTGATTAATGAATGTGATTAAGTCAAAAGGTTAATTATTAAATAAAATTTAAGAATAATTAACTAATGAAAGTATTTAGACGATCATTAACTAATGAAATTAATGGAAGTGATCAATCTTGCTTATGAATGATTGAATGACGATAAGTGCCTTGGATTGGTTGATATCTCTGATAGGAATTGCTTTGTGATATGATATGTTTGGGAAACAATGATAATGTGATTATCTATCAATTATGAATTGCTGTGTAGAAGTGTTATCCAATAATTAAAGTTGAATTGTATTTAATTGAATAACTTGGGTTAAGATGACATTGGACTCGAAGAGACCGGAGTCGGGTATCAGTAAATACCCGAAACCATTTCGATCCTTTATAAATTGATATGTGAAATCAATTGGCTGGAATGTAATGATTTAAGTGAATCGGACCATTTAATCTAAGTTTTGGTACTTAGAAATTGAAATGTGAAATAAGTGATGTCTTTAACAACTTGTGAAGTTGTAAATTGATACAAGTTACCCGGGTTTATATAAGTTGTATGATTTTGTATTCCATGTTAAATGGGTTTGCTCATGCTGGTTTCCAGCTGACCCAAGTGTTACTTTGATGTAATGCTCGGGTCAGACCGAGTATTACAGATTTTCAGGATAGCACGTTCTGGAGCTCAGGAGGCGAGCTAGATGGCAGGGGCATATGGAGTGTATTATGCTATGGTATTATTGTTGTTATTGGACCAGTTGTTATACTATCCAGTTTTTATGGGATGTTGTAATTCTGATGTATATAAATATAAATTGACAGATACAGTTTTCTTTTGTATAACTGTTATTATTATTTGCTATTATATTTTATCTGCTGCGAATGTGAGATGTTGGTGTTTCTGTTCTTCTTTTTCTTCTATCTCTTTCTTCTTTTTCCTAACTATCTGGAGTTTTCGGGAACGAAAATTCCGGGTCGTTACAAATTTATAACCCAAAATACCATATTCTTTAGTATAAAATTCATGTTCATTCCATGAAAATTCAGAAAAATCTGAAAATTGAAACCCATCTCTAAAATAATATTTATGATTTTCATAAAAATTCGCATGGCATTTGGATGTCATTTAATAGGGGTTTCACCTTAAAACATATCATAAGTTCAATATGAATAACCATAATTCATCAACAAGTTTATATATTCATTCGATCATTTAAAAACATGGCACATCATTACAATATATTCAGAATTCATCTTAAAACCAAAAACACAATAGAAAATGAGACGTAAACCTTATTCACCTTGGCTTTAGAGATTAAGGAGCTTGAGATTTGGATAAATTTGATTTGTATTATCTTTTCCTTTAGCTTTTCTTACTCTTCTTTCCCTTTATCTTGTTAATGTTGGCCGACCTCTTGTTTTAAAATTTTCAAAATGAAATGAACATGTATTCTAATACATGGCCAAGGTTTGGAGTATATAGGAATAGCCTCTTTCCTATTTTACCTCTCCTATATTTCATCATATCTCTTTCTTAATTTGCTGTTTAAATGGCACAACTACACCTTAATTAGAATCAAATCTCAATCCTCTAATCATCGTACTTTTTTTGTTTCATTTAGTTAGTGAAATATTCTAAATAATGTTACCAAAAATCTGGGGTGTTACAGACTCCCCTCCTTAAAGAATTTCATCCTTGAAATTACGATAAGGCACAGATAAATCAAAAAAAAGAGGCACAGATAAGTCCTCATCATCGTCGCTCCACAAGGCTTTGACTAATCTGACGGTCCTGGTTCTTAGCCTCTTCTTATCTCTCACAACAATATGAATATGCTTCCTCACTATAGTCAAATCCGGTTCTATTACTAAGTGTTCTAGCACAGTCGGTGCAATAGTAGTTTCCAGGTCTCTAACACACTTTCTGAGATGAGAAATATGGAAAACATCATGGACTCCTGCCAAACTGCTCAGTAACTCAACTCTATATGCAAGTTTCCTGATCCTCTCAATAATAGGAAAAGTTCCAACGAATCTCAGTGCCAACTTCTCCGATCTTCCAAACCTAATCACACCCTTCATCAGTGTCACTTGATGAAAACTTGATCTCCAGCGGAGAATTCTAAATCTTTTCGTCTCTTATCTGCATAGCTTTTCTGCCTAGACCGAGCCTCCTTCATTTTAGCTTGAATGACCTCAATCTTTTGTGTAGCTTCCCTAACCAAATCTGGACCAAGAACCAACTTATGCTCAGTCTCTAACCAAAATACGAAAGATTTGCATGGCCTTCCATACAAATCTTCAAATGTTGCCATCCCAACACTAGTCTGATAACTGTTGTTATATGAAAACTCGACTAAATGCAGATGGTCTTCCCATGATCCCCTAAAATCTTGAACACACGCTCTTATCAAATCCTTCAAGATTTTGTTAACTCTTTCCGTTTGCCCATCTGTCTGTGGATGGTAAGCGGTCTTATCTTAAGCTTGGTTCCCAAAACTTCCTGCAGACTCTTCCAGAACTCGCTAATGAAAATAGAATCTCTATCACTAACTATACTACTAGGAACTCCATGCAGTCTAACCTTTAGGAATAATCTCACCAAAACAGGTGCCGTTCTGTTTGACTTAACTGGGATGAAATGTGCATTCTTGGTCTATCTGTCCACTATGACCCATATACAATCATTTTCTCTGTTCGACCTTGGCACCGGTCAATGAAATCCATGAAAATAGAATCCCACTTCCATACTGGAATATCTAATGGCTGAAACAACCCACTTGGCTTCTGGTGTTCGGCCTTTGCCTGTTGGAAAATCAAGCATTGCTTTACACACAAACCAATATCCTGCTTCATTCCTTCCCAAAATAAACTCCTCTTCATATCCTGATACCTCTTAATACCTCCTAGATGAATGGAGAATTTTGAACGATGATATTCCTCCAAGACTTCTTTCCTTATGTTTCCTACACTCGGTACACATAATCTTCCTTTCTTTCTCAACCACCCATTATGCTCAAGATGAATTCTCTTAAGTAATCACTCTTGTTTCCATCCTTTAACTTTCATATCCGTTCAACTAACACTGGATCCCTTTATCTGTTTAGAAGCAATCCTTTCGGTCATCAATGGTCGAACTTCCAACTAAGTTAACACAACTGTATCTCCACTAGACCTAGCCTTGGATCTCCACAGCACTTTGCAATCCGCTAATGCTTCCAAATCTTTCCACCCAGCAATCATTGCTAATACTACATTCTATTGTTTGCTGCTAAGTGCATATGGGATTTATTTGCCTTTCCCCGTTGTGTATTCAATCCCAAAATCATAAGCGTCGATAAACTCTAACCACCTCTGCCATCTCATGTTCAACTCCTTTTGAGAGAACAAATATTTTAGTGACTTATGACCTGTATATAACTAAAACCTCTCTCCTTAGAGTAATGTCTCCACACCTTCAAAGCAAAAATGACTACAGCCAATTCCAAATCATGTGTTGGATATCTGACCTCATGCAATCTAAGATGTCTAGAAGCGTAAGCAATCACTTTACCTCTCTGCATCAGCACATCTCCTAATCCGGTTCCACACGCATTGGTATAAACCACCAAATCCCCCTTTCGGAACAACCAACACAGGTGCGTGGGTCAATAAGCGTTTCAAAGTCTAGAATGCTTCCTCACACTTATCAGTCCACACAAACTTCACATCCTTTCTTGTTAGCTTGGTCATCCGTGCTGCGATCCACGAAAAATCCTTAATGAACCTCCGATAATAACCATCCAACCTAAGGAAACTCTTTATTTTCCGTCACTATCTTAGGTCTCTTCCAACTATTTACTGCTTCAATATTAATTGGATCTACTAATAACACTTCCTCTAAGACTACATGCCTAAGAAACTTCACTTCTTTCTTCCAAAAGTGACATTTCGAAAACTTCGTCTTTAGTTGATGCTGCCTCAGCATCTCATGCACCATTCTAAGATGAACTTCATGCTCTTTTTCATCCTTAAAGTAAGTCAATATATAATCTATGAAAACCAATCCGAACCTATCTAAGTGCTCTCAGAAAACTCGGTTCATCAAATCAACAAAGAAAGCTGGCGCATTAGTCAGTCCGAACGGCATAACTAACCATTCATATGACCCATATCTGGTCCTAAATGCTGTTAAAGGTATGCCATCCTCTGCTACTCTGAGATGATGGAAAATTTTCACCAAATCCAACTGCGAGAATACGTTGGGTCTACTCAACTGGTCGAACAAATAGTCAATCCTTGGCAATGGATATCGATTCTTTATTGTCCTCTCATTCAACTTATAATAATTGATACATAGCCTTTGTGACCTATCCGGCTTCTTAGTAAACACTATGGTTGTTCCTCAAGGTGAACTACTTGGCCCGATAAAACTCTTGCCTTCTAGATCCACCAACTGCACTTTCAACAACGTCACCTCTAAAGGAGTCATCCTGCCTGGCGGCCTACTTACTAATTCTGCTCTCAGAACTAAATCTATCCAAAACTCAATGGATCGTTTCGATGGCAATCCTACTATAGGCTCAAACACATCTACGAATTCTCTAACCACGAAAACTCGTTTCAACTCATCTTCCAATTCCATAGCACTCAACAAGGCATACATCTCACCGCAAGAACCTTCTACAGTATAAACAATCTCGTCGCTACAATCTGCGTGTCTAAGCAATATTTCCTACTCTGGCAAAATATCCTAGCATCATACTCACTCAACCAATCCATACCAAGAATGATTCCAAACCCCACAAAATCAAATACATGCAAACTACAAACAAAAGCATGACCTAACAAGTCAAACTCTAACTGGTCACACCTCAACCCTAGAGTTGCATACCCTCCTATTGGATTCACAACCCGTAAGAAAGTAACTATATATGTGGGTTCTAGGTTAAGCTTATCTATCAAACATCCAGATATAAAAGAGTGTGATGTACTAGTATCAAATAGAACGCTAACAGATATACCATTAATCTGAAGCGTACCTCCAAAAACTGCCTTTCCCTTTTCGTGAGCTGTTGGCTTCGAAGTAGCAGACTCCAATGCAAACACTTTTCCCTTTCCATCCTTAGCGAGCTCCTCGCACTGGCTCTTATAACGACCTATCTAGTCGCAGTTAAAACACCTAACATTCTTCCTTCCAGCCACTTCCTTTGTCTTTCCAACACGACACTCATTAGAAAAACGCCTCTTCTTGTTGTACTTGAAGCAAACAATCTCAGACTTTCCCTTCTTAGCTTCTCCACCCTCATGAGCACCTTTCTTAGGAAAGAACTTCCCCTTCTGATTCTGTCCAACCTGGAATTCTTTAACCTTACTCTTCTCTAGAGAATCAAGCAAATCCTAATGCCTTTAGGCCATCTCCACTATAAAATCAGAAGGATATCTAATATGAGGTAATATAGCCCTGGCTAATTTAGGTTTCAACCACCTAATAAACTTCTTGTTCCTCTTCATTACTATATCCATATTTGGCCAACTCCTCGAACCTTCCGGCATACTCCAAAACTGACATCTCTCCCTGCTCTAATTCAGCCAACTTTGTGATCAAACATGACTATGCCATTGCAGACATGAATCTCTCCTGGAATGTTCCCTTGAAATCTTCCTAGGTCATAGTCTCCTCATCCACCAACATAGTCACAGTGTTCTACCAAAACAAAGCTGCTTCGTGAAGCTGTCTAGATGCCAACCTCCTATTCTACTCATTATTGAGCCCCAGATCTGCAAAAATCCTTTCGTAGTGCAACAAATAATTAACTACCTCAATGGAATCCTCCGTTCCGATAAATGGCTTCCCTCTAAGCTTGGTGTAATCTCTACTCAGCTTAGCATAATGGTTAACTACCGGAACTTCCGAAACCCTTGCTCCTGCAGCATTTCCTCCTAACACTCTAGCTGCAACTCCCACCTGCACCATATTCCTGGAAAACTGACACATAGTTTCCATTTCGACTTGCGGGACTTCGGCAACCACATTATCTACTTGTGCCTGACCTTGACCTATTATCACATTAGGCCTAGCATTCCTATCGGTGCCTTCCCCTCCGAGGTTAACTCTTCCTCTTCTACCTTCCATATCTGTATTCAAGCCTCATGAGATACAAAAAAATAACCTAACAAAGATAGGAGACTAGATGAAGTGTGTAACGATCCCGGATTTTTACTAAGTTTAAATTGATAATTAATTTAATTTTTGAACAAAAATTTGTGAAATTTATTGGTAAATGGATTGAGTTACTCCAAATTCAAATAAAAATGTGTGTGTTTATTTTATTAAAGTATAATTAAGTTTTAAAAACAATTTCTTTAAAAGTTAAATATCAATATATAACGATGCAAATGTAACATAAGACAAAAGAAAAAGAAAAGTGAAAAATGTACTACAAAAAAATTATAAGTATCCATGTACAAATAAGTAAAAGAAGATAAGCATGGGCTTGTAAAACAAGACAATTCTAATTGATGCAGCACACAAAGTTTTATCATCTTAGCCGAAATTTTTCATAGTCAAAGTAAGGAAAGAAAGAGATATCAGCTTAGTCAAACAAACAAGAAAAATCTTTGGTCTCGTATTGTAAAAACAAGAATTGTATCACCCTATAAACTCATTTCCTATATATCAAACCTTCATTTCAATTCGTCCATCAAAACTAAAAAAAATGATAAAGTTAACCAAAACCGAAGCAAGCATCATCTCAACCTAAAACAAAATTCAATTTTAAACAACAACACAATCAGTTCAAACCAGAGATCAAGAGAAAGGATTTAGCTAGAAATTCAAAGCTTGTTTCAACATACAAGCTTTGCTCATTTGAAAACCAAGTGAGTAACATTTTTTTTTTAAAAAACTTAAGTATCTGACACAGTTGCAAGTATTTATCTGGAAAATATGTTGTTGTAATATCCAGTGTTTATATGATAATGTTTTAATGAACGTATCCTATATTTATCCTGTATCCCTTGAATGTCCCTGTTCTGTTTTTTTTTGCCTAACCCAGATTTACAAAATAAATCCCCATCTCTTGATCTAATCACCGTTGGAACTTAAAATATAAACAAAAGTTGTTGTTTGATCATGAAGTAAGTTTTGAAAATTTATTTAAGTTGAAACAACTTATTAATGTCTTTGGAAAACAAGATAAGTGAGCAAAACTCTAAAATAGTTAAAATTTAAATTTCTTAATTTATAAATTCAGGTAGGAAACTTGAATTCGTATACTTAAACATGATTTTTAAAGCTAAAATCACAATTTTTAGAGCTAGGATTTAAGAGCAGTTTGGGTTTGTTCAAATTTGGCTTTCGAGTTGTCTCTGGTGATCTTGATGGTAGGAGGGGTCGAGCTTCCTCCTGGAGGTGGAGGAGCGATCAAGGGTTGCAGGAATATTTCTGTGGTGGTGAGCAGTTGGACGTGGAAGCGGCGGTGACGAGTTTTAGCTTGTAAACCTAGTTTTGTCATGGTTATGTTTCTGGCTTCGTTCGTCGTCTCGAGTTGATTGAGCGTTGCGAGGTTTGGGGGAGGGGGGGGAGAGGAAGTGTCGACGAGCGGATGGTCGGAGATTCCAACTTTCTGGTGGTCGGAGCTTCATGGTCGAGGCGATGACATGTTTGGTTGAGGTAGGTGTCGCTGTTTCTAGGTTTGGCTTTAAACTCGAATTCAATTTCGAGGGGATGATGGAGGTTCTGATGGTCAGGGAGTGGAGCATGGAAGATTGTCGACTTGCTCGACGATGCAACGTCGACCGGAGTTGACGGCAGCGACGTGCACTGTGCACGAGTTTGGGGATCTGAAAATTGTGTTGTTGAGTGGAAGCAAAGTGTACGCGTTTGTCTTGAGTAATTCGAGTAGTTTACTCGAAGTTTTTAAGTGTTGAACTCGATGTAAAAATAGTGAAGCTCGGGTTGTTTTGTCTTGCTACAGGTTTTAGCGAATCTGACAGTAAAAATTTGAATTTAAAGCAAATTTAAATAGAATTTAAATTTTGAGATAGATTTAAAAATAAGTTTAAATCTAGATGAAGTTAGATTCAAGATGGCTTTTAAATCTTAAAGTTTTAAAATGATTAAAAAGAGGGTTTTCAGGTTTTAAAAAAAACAAACCAGACAGTTTTCTAAATTTTAAAATTTAATTTAAAATCTGAAATCAGAATTTAAACTGGGTTTAAATTCAAAAGTTAAGTTTAGTTTTCAAATAAACTTTTGAATCTTAAGCCTTTAAAATGAATTGGGATTTTAAATCAAGAATTTAAAATCAAGGTTTTAAAAGCAAGTTTAAATCAAAGTTTGAATCGAAGTTCAAAGCCAAGGTTGAATCAAATGTCTAGATATGGATTCAAGTTTCTTGAATTCAAATCTGTGATTTAAATCAATTTTTAAATCTGAATGTTTAAACAAGTTTAAATCAAATAGCCTTTTAAAGTAATTTGTTTTCAAATAAATATTTGAATTGGATTTTGATTAAGTTCTTTTATAAAAAGGATTTGAATGAAAAGTTAAATAACTTGCTTTAACTTGAATTTGCAAGTTAAAATATAATGTATTTTAAAGCTTAAATTTTGAATAAAATTTAAGTAATTTAGTTAAAACTTTTCTTATATAGGTTTCTAAGTTGATATTTAAATTTGGTTAATGTTTAAACATATAATCATTTTGAATCTTAAATTCAAAATGGAATTTGAATCTAAATTTAGAAGTGTAATGTTTTAAATACACTTTAATATTAATGAAGTCATTAATAAAGAAATGGATTACCTTAGAGATAATTAAGGTATTAAAATGATTTAATGAATAAGATAATTAAGGAATGACTTATTTATTTAATTTATAAATTAATGATTTAGATTAATTTATAATTGGAGAATAATTAGCAAAGTAATTAAAGAATTGTTATTAGTTAATAAAGGCCATTAACTAAGATTGTTTAAATAATTAATTAATGTGATTAATTTTAACAATTAATTAGATTAAATTAATTAATAATAACCATTTATGAAATCGTGTAAGTATAATTACTTTAGGAAAGTAATTAAGAAGTTAATTGCTCATTGTAATTGATTGAGTTTAATTTGATTAATTTAGGTTAATTGTCAAATATTGTGTATTGGATTGATATTTCTAATATGTGATTGTGATGCTATGTAATGTGATTTGCTTTGTGCTGAACTGTAATTTGCGATTTGTTTCTATATGTATGTGAAAACCCTTTTTTCCTGTAAAACAACATTTAAATTTCGATGCGACAGGGAGTCGGATTCCAGTTGGTTATCCGATACACACATCGATTCGTAATGGTAAATCTTTGTGATTGATGAATTTACTTTATCTGTGAATGAAGATAAGCGTTATGATTATGTCGCTTATCGAGATTGATATGATTGAATCTGTTATGATTAATGTTGCACTATTGTGTTAAAACCCTGGACCACACTTATACACACACAAATATGGATTGCACGTGGAAATTGGTTAAGTAGCAGATTTTTGAAATAGTTTGAATTTGAATTTTTAAATCCAAATAGTTTTGGAAATGGATTGGGATTAAAGTAAAAAGTTTGAAAAGAAGTTTCAAAGATAAAATTTATTTTTGAATAACTTGATTACGCCTTGAAGTTTAAATAATTTGATTTAAATTTAAATTCAAATTTGAAACTGAATCCTATGATTGGAAACTAGGGATTAAAGATGTTATACAAGTTATATACGGGTTAAACCATTTTAAAGGTATTGATTTGGGAATTTGAATTTAAATTCAAAGGCTTTAACTCGTGCAAATAAAATTGGATTTTTCTGAAACGAAAACTATTTTTTTTCAGATAATAAAGCTTTCACGTAAGAAATAAACTTCCAATTGGTGTTAAAAGGATTTCTAGTTTGAATGGAAATGATTTCCAAGTTATGGAAGCGGTTTGAAAGCTATAAGTTAAATCTTTGATTTAAAGATTTAACGAGTTAATCCAATTGAAATGGAAATTGTTTTGAAATCCGTAAATGGATCTTTGTGAAACTGGGTGGACTTTGTGAAATAAATCTTTTTGTTTAAAATATTTGAAATGGTAATTGGTTTAAACCCTCTGAAAGGAAGTTGAATTTATAAGTTGTGACTTAACTGAAATCCCATATCCATATATTTTAAATATTGCGCTCATTATTCGGTTTAGCCGGGGGAGGACCTTGTGTTATATAACCCATTCCGAATAATGGTACGACGTTATGGATTGCATTTGAAGACCGGTGGTGAAGACCGGATATTTGCAAGAACGATAGGATAACCTATCGATTGACTCTGCACTGAGTTGCTCCGGTATAGAGTTCTCCATATGTGATGGGAGGTCCGATCGGGATTGTGAATACCTGGATTTGCAAGGGATTCTTACGAAGTGCCTTCGGTTCTGTTCGAACCCGGGACAGACTTGTATGGTTGTATGTCTGACACTACACTTTGAGATATAAAGCAGATTTATTTCAAATACATATCTGTTGGTGGCGGAGAATTTATTCTCTTAACTTAACCCCTTCTTCGAGACATACGAGCTCAGAGGTTATGTAGTTGAAGGTTGTCAGTGATATACTCCCAATTTGGTAGTGTGGCATGCTGAGTGCTGTTGTGTGTTGATGATCATTCGTTGATCATTTGTGATCAAAGCATGGCTTTCGTATAAAGCGTAGCTTTGTGGACGAGACTTGCTTATCTAGGTGAAACGTGATGGGGGGGTTCTCGCTTTTCAATTGGTGGTGAGCAGGAGACTCTTACCCTACACGTCCTGTTTAAGGGGTTGGTTAGCCGTAAGGCGTGACAGTCGAAAGGCAGGCCATAAAAGCAAGTTTAGGGTACCATTGTGAGCCACGATGGGTCTGGGATGGTTGAAAAGCCTACCAGTCGAGATTGGTCGCTGTCGATGGTTGAAAAGCCTAGACCTTCACATTTGGTATCAGAGCTGAAGGTTGAAACTTTAGCTCAGGAGTATAATACATTAAGTAACTCATTAGAGATAGAGTGAAGTACCCTAGAATGAGTATATCCCTAAGATATCCGTTAGAATGCCTCAATAAATTCTCTTACTATCCACTGATAGTAAGTGTGAGTGCAAGAAGAGGACGAGATTGGGGACAGGGGAGTACCACTACAAATGGTCAATACCCTGCAATAGCAGAAACAACTTTCTCTATTAATTTCCTTAGGTTCAATTTCAAATTCTTTTGATTGCTTCGTAGTAGCTCCAGAAAGAAGTTTCGGTGTGATGGTAGCCCTACGAATCGTTGTAGAAATCCTTACTTCGTATCTTCATCGGATTCTTATTAGCTTTACGATCTAAACTTTAATGAATTTGGAAATTTAAAATTGAAAATTCTAAATAAATTGGTTAACAAATATATAGCTAAATTTGAATTGTGTTGATAAAACGATCTCGGTTAAAACCAAATTTGATATTCTATGGTAATTTCTTGTGTAAATCGAAGTCTGAAGAGGGACAAGTTGGTATATACTTTGGCATGTTCTGACTTGAATTTGGAATCCATACCTAGTGTTTGATAAATTGTAGAGATTGAATCTATTTATCTATCTATTCTTTGAGATCCGATATATTCTACGAATGGTTAGTTGTCCTTCAAACTAACCAGTGCCCTGCATATTTGTAGATCTGGATGACCCGAGTATCTTGTGAAATAATGGTATGAGTTTGTTCTCATATCTATTGTCGATATTCTGATTTGGCAAGCCAAATATAGAATGGATATCCAGTTTGACCTAGAAAACGGTTTCTCTGCCTTTGTGTATTTATCTTTGTTGTTTCCGTGCCTGCAAATTTCGAGGACGAAATTTCTTAAGGGGGAATCTGTAACGATCTTGGATTTTTACTAAGTTTAAATTGATAATTAATTTAATTTTTGAATAAAAATTTGTGATATTTATTGGTAAATTGATTGAGTTACTCCAAATTCGAATAAAAATGTGTGCGTTTATTTTATTAAGGTATAATTAAGTTTTAAAAACAATTTCTTTAGAAGTTAAATATCTATATATAATGATGCAAATGTAACATAAGACAAAAGAAAAAAAAAGGGAAAAATGTACTATAAAAAATTATAAGTATCTATGTAAAAATAAGTAAAAGAAGATGAGCATGGGCTTGTAAAACAAGACAATTCTAATTAATGCAGCACACAAAGTTTTATCATCTCAGCCGAAATTTTTCTTAGTCAAAGTAAGGAAAGAAAGAAATATCATCTTAGTCAGACAAACAAGAATTATATCGCCCTGTAAACTCATTTCCAATATATCAAACCTTCATTTCAGTTCGTCCATCAAAACTAAAATAAAAATAAAAATGATAAAGTTAAGCAAAACTGAAGCAAGCATCATCTCAACCTAAAATAAAATTCAATTTTAAACAACAGCACAATCAATTCAAACCGGAGATCAAGAGAAAGGATTTAGCTAGAAATTCAAAGCCTGTTTCAACATACAAGTTTTGTTCATTTGAAAACCAAGTAAGTAACGTTTTTTAAAAAAAAACTTAAGTATCTGATACAGTTGCAAGTATTTATCTAGAAAATATGTTGTTGTAATCTCCAGTGTTTACATGATAATGTTTTAATGAATGTATCCTGTATTTATCCTGTATCCCTTGAATGTCCCTGTTCTGTTTTTTTTGCCTTACCAAGATTTACAAAATAAATACCCATCTCTTGATCTAATCATTGTTGGAACTTGAAACAACTTATTAATGTCTCTGGAAAGCAGGATAAATGAGCAAAACTCTAAAATAGTTAAAATTTAAGTTTCTTAATTTACAAATTCAGGTAGGAAACTTGAATTCGTACACTTAAACATGAATTTTAAAGCTAAAATCATAATTTTTAGAGCTAGGATTTAAGAGTAGTTTGGGTTTGTTCAAATTGGGCATTTCGAGTTGTCTCTAGTGATCTTGATGGCCGGAGGGGTCGAGCTTCCTCCTGGAGGTGGAGGAGCGATTAGGGGTTGCAGGAAAATTTCTGTGGTGGTGAGCAGTTGGACGTGGAAGCGGCGGTGATGAGTTTTAGCTCGTAAACCTAGTTTTGTCATGGTTATGTTTCTGGCTTCGTTTGTCGTCCTAAATTGATCGAGCGTTGCGAGGTTTTGGGAGGTGGAAGAGCAAGCGTCGATGGGTGGATAGCCGGAGATTTTGACTTTCTGGTGGTCGGAGCTTCATTGTCGAGGCGATGACAGGTTTGGTTGAGGTAGCTGTCGCTGTTTCCAGGTTTGGGTTTAAACTCGAATTCAATTTCGAGGGGATGATGGAGGTTCTGATGGTCGGGGAGTGGAGCATGGAAGATTGTCGACTTGCTCGACGATGCAACGTCGACCGGAGGTGACAGCAGCGACGTGCACCGTGCACGAGTTTGGGGATCTGAAAATTGTGTTGTTGAATGGAAGCAAAGTGTATGTGTTTGTCTCGAGTAATTCGAGTAGTTTACTCCAAGTTTTTAAGTGTTGAACTCGATGTAAAAATATTGAGGCTCGGGTTGTTTTGTCTTGCTACAGATTTTAGCGAATCTGACAGGAAAAATTTGAATTTAAAGCAAATTTAAATAGAATTTAAATTTTGAGATATATTTAAAAATAAGTTTAAATCTAGATGAAGTTAGATTCAAGATGGCTTTTAAATCTTAAAGTTTTAAAATGATTAAAAAAGCGTTTTCAGGTTTAAAAAAAACAAACCAGACAGTTTTCTAAATTCTAAAATTTAATTTAAAATCTGAAACCAGAATTTAAACTGGGTTTAAATTTAAAAGTTAATTTTAGTTTTCAAATAAACTTTGGAATCTTAAGCTTTTAAAATGAATTGGGATTTTAAATCAAGAATTTAAAATCAAGGTTTTAAATGCAAGTTTAAATCAAAGTTTGAATCAAAGTTCAAAGCCAAGGTTGAATCAAATGTCGAGATATGGATTCAAGTTTCTTGAATTCAAATCCGTGATTTAAATCAATTTTTAAATCCGAATGCTTAAACAAGTTTAAATCAAATAGCGTTTTAAAGTAATTTGTTTTCAAATAAATATTTGAATTGGATTTTGATTAAGTTCTTTTATAAAAAGGATTTGAATGAAAAGTTAAATGATTTGTTTTAACTTGAATTTGCAAGTTAAAATATAATGTATTTTAAAGATTAAATTTTGAATAAAAATTTAAGTAATTTAGTTAAAACTTTTCTTATATAGGTTTCTAAGTTGATATTTAAATTTGGTTAATGTTTAAATATATAATCATTTTGAATCTTAAATTCAAAATGGAATTTGAATCTTAATTTAGAAGTGTAACGTTTTAAATACACTTTAATATTTATGAAGTCATTAATAAAGAAATGGATTACCTTAGAGATAATTAAGGTATTAAAATGATTTATTGAATAAGATAATTAAGGAATGACTTATTTATTTAATTTATAAATTAATAATTTAGATTAATTTATAATTGGAGATTAATTAGCAAAGTAATTAAAGAATTGTTATTAGTTAATGAAGGTCATTAACTAAGATTGTTTAAATAATTAATTAATGTGATTAATTTTAACAATTAATTAGATTAAATTAATTATTAATAATCATTTATGAAATCGTATAAGTATAATTACTTTATTAAAGTAATTAAGAAGTTAATTGCTCATTGTAATTAATTGAGTTTAATTTGATTACTTTAGGTTAATTGTCAAATATTGTGTATTGGATTGATATTTCTGATACGCGATTGCGATGCTATGTAATGTGATTTGCTTTGTGATGAACTATAATTTTTGATTTGTTTCTATATGTATATGAAAACCTTTTTGCCCGTAAAACGACATTTAAATTTCGATGCGACAGGGAGTCGGATTCCAGTTGGTTACTCGATACCCACATCGAATCGTAATGGTAAATCTTTGTGATTGATGAATTTACTTTATCTGTGAATGAAGATAAGCGTTATGATTATGTCGCTTATCGAGATTGATATGATTGAATCTGTTATGATTAATGTTGCACTATTGTGTTAAAACCCTGGACCACACTTATACACACACAAATATGGATTGCACGTGGAAATTGGTTAAGTCGCAGATTTTTGAAATAGTTTGAATTTGAATTTTTAAATCCAAATAGTTTTGGAAATGGATTGGGATTAAAGTAAAAAGTTTGAAAAGAAGTTTCAAAGATAAAATTTATTTTTGAATAACTTGATTACGCCTGAAGTTTAAATAATTTGATTTAAATTTAAATTCAAAATTTGAAACTAAATCCTATGATTGGAAACTAGGGATTAAAGATGTTATACAAGTTATATATGGGCTAAACCATTTTAAAGGTATTGATTTGGGAATTTGAATTTAAATTCAAAGGCTTTAACTCGTGCAAATAAAATTGGATTTTTGTAAAATGAAAACTATTTGTTTTCAGATAATAAAAGCTTTTACATAAGAAATGAACTTCTAATTGGTGTTAAAAGGATTTCTAGTTTGAAATGGAAATGATTTCCAAGTTATGGAAACGGTTTGAAAGCTATAAGTTAAATCTTTGATTTAAAGATTTAACGCGTTAATCCAATTGAAATGGAAATTATTTTGAAATCTGTAAATGGATCTTTGTGAAATTGGGTGGACTTTGTGAAATAAATCTTTTTGTTTAAAAGATTTGAAAGTAATTGGTTTAAACCTTTTGAAAAGAATTTGAATTTTATAAGTTGTGACTTAACTGAAATCTCATATCCATATATTTTAAATATTGCGCTCATTATTCGGTTTAGCCGGGAGAGGACCTTGTGTCATATAACCCTTTCCGAATAATGGTACGACATTATGGATTGCATTTGAAGACCAGTGGTGAAGACCGGATATTTGCAGGAATGATAGGATAACCTATCGATTGACTCTGCACCGAGTTTCTCCGGTATAGAGTTCTCCATATGTGATCGGAGGTCTGATCAGGATTGTGAATACCGGATTTGCAAGGGCTTCTTACAAAGTGCCTTCGGTTCTGTTCGAAACCGGGACAGACTTGTATAGCTGTATGTCTGACACTAGACTTTGAGATATAAAGCATATTTCTTTCAAATACATATCTATTGGTGACGGAGAATTTATTCTCTTAGCTTAACACCCTTCTCTGAGACGTACGAGCTCAAAGGTTATGTAGTTGAAGTTATCAGTGATATACTCCCAATTTGGTAGTGTGGCATGCTGAGTGCTGCTGTGTGTTGATGATCATTCGTTGATCGTTTGTGATCAAAGCATGACTTTCGTATAAAGCGTAGCTTTGTGGACGAGACTGCATCAGGACCTCACACCCCAGGAATGGTCAAAACAGGAAAGATGCAGCAAGGTTATGAGGGTTGCGCCCTTTAGGGTGTGTCATTCCCTTCTGGTAAAGAGTGGTATCATGGTATGGACCCCAGATATTTGCCTATGTGGTGGCTTCAATCTCATTTACTGTGTGGTTGTTGCTTTGTGGTTTAGTGGCGCCTCGGATAAAGGTCCCAAAGGACCGGGGGGTGGTATGCTCGTGTAGTAGTTATCTAGTTACAAAGGTAACCCGGCCTTGTGTTGACAGAGAGATGGTTAAGTTCTCGGGACGTCCCACCAGAGGCGTACCCATGTGGCGGTAGGAAGTTCCTTTGCCGACCATTTGTTGGAAATCCAAAGAAACAATACGCGCCTTGTACGATTTTAGTTGTAGAACCTGCCATTTAAAATGGCAGCTATAGCTTGCATAATATAATGGTACCCGTGCTGGCTAAGATTAATATTATACTTTCGAAATGTTTTCCACTATGCACTAATAATGATATAAAAGAAGAATTTTGCGTAATAAGCATGTTTGACTATCATAAGGAGAAATCTCCCCCATGTGTGCGATTGCATTGTGTGTGTGCCGGGAGGCCTTATGGTAGTTTCATTTTCTAAAAAGCATTGCGGATTTATCTTAAATTCTTTTCTTGCCTGTTTTAAAGATAAAATTGGTTTTGTTACTCATACCAGTCTCGTGACTGACCTGGAGTTTATTGTTCCTTTCCTAAACTATGAGCGCCCACAATTTTCCATACGGGCAGTCTAGAATTGGGTTTTTCAGATAGTCAGGTTTAGTAGATTATCTGGAGTTAGTTCAATCTTTGGATCAGGACTGCACTTGCTTATCTAGGTGAAACATGATGGTGGGTCGAGCTAGCTTTGGATTGGAGCATTGGATTTGGGGATGCATTCTATTGAAGATATTCTTTCCGCTGTGTCTTGTATCTATGATGGTATTGATATCTATTGTATCATTCTGTTATGTCATATTATATCAGATGTTGTATCTGTCATTTTATCAATGTTATATATATTGATATTCTTTTTCTTCCGCTGTGTTGTACTTAATGGTGTTATAAGCTCCGGCGAACCAGATTCGACGTTTGGATCTGCGGCATTTGAATATAAGTGTCGTATTCGGTGCCGATTTTCGAAGGTCGAGTCAGGGCCGTCACAAAGTGTATACTTATATATAGCGAATACAAGTACGTTACTATAGCGTTATCCCATACCCCATTCTTACTTTAATTATTTAGGATTATGTTTTAAAACCCATTTTTAGTTAAAGTTTTTCATAAACCTATGCTCTGATGCCAAGTTGTAACATCCCGTATCTAAACGCTAAAAGATAAGCGCTATAGATGCTACAGTTATCCATAGTATTAACTTCTGGTGACAAAATACGATAATGATGCCCCCTTGGTTGATCGAAGTTAATATAGTCATATATGACTTAATATACACAGCGGAGTCAAAATAAAATAAAACTACAAATCCTAATTGGGTATCCGTTAGCCACCTTCTTGTCTTCGGAAGCTTTATTCGCCAATATGACAAAAACCTGAAAACCTTAACCCTCAGCCTTAAGTCAATTTTAAGCACCCGAGAGTTTGAGGTGAAACAAAATTTCGAATCAGACATAAAGCCTGGTGTGAATAATTCTGTTACATCTCGGCTTATTCATATTAAGTAAGACCACACCACTTAGTGTAATGGGTTTCCCCTCAGCAATATCCTTTTCAAAACATATATTTTGCAAATCCTATCCTGTAACCAAAGTGGTTAATCAAACTGATTATATCAAAATAGCAATATCCTATATGCAAATAAATGGATTAGTTTTCCATAAAACAGGTAATATACGTACTATCTATCCCAACAAAATAGCAAGGTCTGTTATGCTGCAAATGGACTTTCTGTCCATACGACTAGGCTGACTGCCCGTAAACTAGACTAACTGTCCAAAATCTAGGCAACTGCCTACAAACTGGACAAGCCACCCGAATTACGTGGACTATTTTTGCCATGATATATATACTTTACTCAAAATAACGTTGATGAATTTTAATGAGGATTAACTTTCCTTCCTAAAAAAGTTAAACCCTTTTTAACTTAAAAACACTTAGGCTACATTGCCTATTTAGTACATTCGAAACCTTTGTTTAAAACCTTCACACAACCCTTCCAAAACCCTTGAAGGTAACCTCGTCAAAACCGTTGAAAGTGACCCATTCGAAACCATTAAAAGCCTTTTTTTCGAAAGCTTCAAAAGATTAGACGTCCCTCTTCGAAACCATTAAATATTGCCTTTCGAAAACATAGGAAAAACCTTTCCTTTCAATCCTTTCGAAACCCTGGGGAACCACCGCTTTCGAAACCATTCATTAAAACCTTGCAAAATAGTCAAAACTCAATTCTTTCGAAAGCCCTTTGGATTCAATTTAAAACAAGTGGAAACTTTTCGAAACCATTCAAAATTTCATTCCTTCAAAACTATTGAAAATCGTCTTGGTCGAAACCATTTGGATTATGCCTTCAAGTAGAGCAAAAGGATCAGAAACCCATTATATTCGAAAGCATTAGTTTCGAAACCATTTAAGACCATCTCTTTCAAAACCATTTGGGTTTTACTCCAATTATTGAAAATGGGTCTTAAAAACATTTAAGTCGAAAGCATCTATTTTGAAACCATTTCCTATGTAATGAATTGATTGTGTCGAAACTATCCCTTCGAAAGCATTGGAGAGGTGGCCATATTTTAGAAAACAAAAAGAACCCCTTCGAAACCATTTGGGTCGAAAGGTAGGAAGTGGAAGCTAAGGGTTTCGACTCAGTCGAAAGCAAGCATTTAAAGACAAAGGCACAACCCAATCGAACCGTTCTTTGAAACCATTTGAACAAGTCGAAAACCAACTAAGTCGGAAGCATCTTAGTCAAAAGCAAGCAGGCACGTTTTCCTTTAAAACTAAAGCAATGCTTCAACCCCTTCGTAACCACTTGGTTTTGACCCCATACCTTTCGCCCTCTTCCAATTCACTACGTACCAGTTGCCTGATACCATGAGCACTGGTTTTGAACGTGTTGAAAGTGAAGGAATGGAGGCGGAACCTGGTGTTAAAAGCTTCAAAACGGTGAAGAACCTATTTATTTGTACTTTTAAACTATTCTTTTTTACCTAACCCGTCCTATTTGTCTAAATCTGATTAGTTACAAGGTTTCACTTTTCAAAAGTGATGTCGACTTTCCAGATTTAACAATTTAAACATTTTTCAAAAATCCCCTTCTCCTCCTTTAATTATATATAACATTTAAGTCCTATACCTTAAATAATTTTATATAACCATTAAAAAACTTAGGAAAAATCTAAAAAAATTCTAGAAAATCACATTATATATGTTTTCTAACATATAAAAGTTTCAAACCCAAACAATTAATTATTTGCCCACAAATAATTTGTAACCTAAAATATCATTTTCTTTACTAGAAAAATCATATTAATTCCACGAAAATTAAAAAAAATCTAAAATTTGAAACCCATCCCCAAAATAATATTTATGATTTTCGTAAAAATTTGCAAGGCATTTGGATGTCATTTAATATGGTTTTCACATTAAACATATCATAAGTTCAATATGAATAACCATAATTCATCAATAAGTATATATATTCATTCAATCATTCAAAAACATGGAAAATCATTACAATATATTGGGAATTCATCTTCAAAACTGAAAACACAATCAAAAATGAGAAGTCAACATTATTCACCTTAGCTTTAGAGATTAAGGTGCTTGAGATTTGGATAAATTTGATTTGTATTAGCTTTTCCTTTAGCTTTTCTTACTCTTCTTCCCCTTTTCCTTGTTAAAGGTGGCCGACCTCTTGTTTTAAAATTTTCAAAATTAAATGAATGTGTATTCTAGTACACGGCCAAGGTTTGGAGGATATAGGAATGACTTCTATCCTACTTTACCCTTCCTATACTTTATTACATCTCTTTCTTAATTCATTATTTAAATGGCATGGCTACGTCTTAATTATCAAATCTCAATCCCCTAATCAATACATTATTTTATTTAATTTAGCTAACTGAATATTCTAAGTAATGTTACCAAAAATCTGGGACGTTAAATAAAATTTGGTTTTAATAAAAGTTATTTATTATAATCTAAGCAAAGATATATATGTGAAATAATTTTATGTAAGAAAGTAAAATTATATAAGTATAATGTATAAATATGGTTTATAAATAAAAAAGGATTTGAAACCGAGAATTTGATAACTTAAATCCCCATGTCTTTAGAAATTGTTTTTCAAAGTTTTGGAGAAAATAATAGTGGTATTTGTTAACGCTAAAATTGGACGCTAACAACCCAGTGTATGTAGTGAAAATGCGAAACACCACCCGTTGGTACGGGAACTAGAGATAAGCAGAAAATAACAGAGAAAAAGTAAATGACAACAGTTTTTATAGTGGTTCGGCTTAAAGTCAAGCCTACGTCCACATTAATCTTCTTTATTGCTGATTCGATTGCAACTTTACAATGATCTTCGATTACAACACTACTAAGAAAAGTAGCTAAAACTTCGATGTACAAGAGCCCTTCGAATTCATGTTGAATGTGCTAGATCTCTTCCTAAAGTTCGTTGAAGCATCTTCGGTGTTTGAAGCGTCAGATGAGTCGAGAAAACAGCAGAGTATAGGCGTTCCAGAAATGAACCAAAGTCCCCCTTCAGTTGGAGCAGGTCTTTAGGTCGTAAATGACCTAGGGGTAGGTCGTAGGTCGTGGGTAACCCAGCGAGTATGGGTTACGGCTTAACCAGGTTGTACTATATCAACTGAGCGAGTTAGTAGGTCGTAGCGACCTAGGGGAGGATGGTAGGCGACCTAGACATGTCGAAGCACTCAATGGAGCGACCTAGGATGGTTTAGGAGTAACAGCGATCTAGTGTAGTTTTGACCTATAACTAAGCGCCATAAGGATATGAAGCTCGTGGTCCGCTAGGTCGTAAACTTGCTAGGTCGTTTGCTCACTAGGTCGCTTAGTTCATTAGGTTGCTAGGTCGCTGCATTCCTCAGTTACGATATACTGTTGCCCTGTGTTGGTCGCTTGGTCGCTAGGTCGTGTTGTGGACCTGCTTAGGTCGTTAGGTTGTCACATGCTTAGGTCGTTAGGTTGTCACGTGCTTAGGTCGCTTATCACGTTAGGTTGTTTATCACATTAGGTCGCTTTAGATCTTCGGCCTTGTTAGCTCGCTCACACTTCAACTCTTTAGCTCGCTTGAATCCTTTAAGTATTTGAGTCGCTGTTCAGGATGGCATTAACACTTGCCCCTCGAAGTATACACCTATGTCATAGGTTGTGTGCTTCGATCTACTGCTCTAGGTCGTGGGCGACTCAACAGGCTCGCTAGCTCGCGTGCCGATATGTCTTCCTTTCTTTCCCCTATATAAGTTATTAGCTCATTTCTTCCTCCTCATTCCACTGCTTGTATTCTGCCGCCGCCATTGCCATTCTTGAGCTTGAGAATCATCAAAGCGAAACTCCTTGTTTCTTCGATCTTCACTCCTAACAACAATCTTAAGTAAATCGATCCCTTCTCCATTGTATTTTCCATCGACTTCCTCGTAACCACTTCCATACGGTTTTGTTACTTCGTCGTAAGACTTCTTCCTGATTCGTTCTTCAATTGCCATTGACCTGCTTGTAGTTGCTTTATTGGCCTATGATTGAATGTGCTTTCAGGAAACACGGAGGAGATGACGGAGTTTTAGGTGTTTGGGGAAGACGATGACATGTGATGTTAACGGGTTAGTGGATAGCGGTTTATGCCGTGGTGTCTCGAGCAAAGAAATGGTTGATGGCAAAGCATGATTGGAGAGTAGGGCATAGGGGTTTTGATGGGAGGTAGCTTGACATTGCCGAGTTGCTTCAGAAGCGGCCTAGTAAATTTGATCGACCTAAAAACCTTTACGACCTAACAGATTTGGCTGACCTAACAATCTTTACGACCTAACTTCTTGCGACTTAAGCTATTTTCGACTTAACTTTTTAGGTCACATGTGTATTCAAGCGACCTAGGACTTAGCCAAATTTGCACTGCCTTGCCTTGAAGTGTCATGCCTTGAACTGCCGAGATATCATGCTCGAACTTGTTGCACTTCTTTACAGATTACATTAACTTTAATGCTGACAATCTGTTAAACACAACATTTGAAGAAAAACGGGACGAATGTACTCATCATCGACCGCCCACATCGAGTGATAGATTAGATTAAAGAACTAATATTTACTTAAGAAAAATAGTATAAATTTGATTAAAGATGAAGTGATGCGAATCAACTGATTTAAATGGAGCATCAATGCAAAATTTATACAGTTATCACTGGTTATTGCTAAATATCATTTGCATTGATACTACACTTAACCTTGATTTAATAACAAGCCTCGAACCTTCCTGAATTGCTTATTGCTAAATATCATTTTCTTCAACAGCTACTTCTTCGATTAACTATTTCTCCCTTCCAGTTGCACCCCAATGGATACGCCATATTGATGGGACCGTGTGTACTGTTCAGGAGGACACTTGACCGTCTTCCGTGCTTTGAAGAGATTTGTTATTTGTGCACATTTGCGAACAACGAAGATCATCCTTCTATCATACTTGTGAGAAGCCCAAGGAACCGTAAATTGATCACTCATCTTCCTGAAAGCGCCCACGGGTTTTTGAACCAATTTTTCTTCGTCCGTTGCCCCCCAGGATTCTACGGCATTTGGAGAGTAGGAAGTAAGCTTGCCTATCTCCGTTCTTTCCGTTTCTGAACTTTTCAAAATCCGACTTGTTAAGTGCTAACTTCATTCTTTACCTTTACAACACTTCCTCCTCTTTCTAAAGATTCCAGCCATAAGCCGACTTTTGAAAGACTAAGTGCTGTGGTGGTTGAGGAGAGAAGCGTTAAATTTTTGCTGAAGGACGAATTTTTGCATCAATTCGGACTTTTGCATTCTTCCCGATCTACTCAGCTTCATGATGCCCTTGGTTCTAAAGTAGAGACTCCAGATGCCCCAATTTCCGTCGAAGAACTTACACCAAAGTAACCTACTGCCGAGGCTTCATTGGTGAAATGTTCTGCTTCCATTGACGTTGCGGGGTCATCCGGAAAATTTGCACTTCCCTCGGTTATCGAAGAAGAGGAACCTCCTCAACACTCCGGGAAGGCTGCTGATGAAGGAGCTAAGAGAAAGAGTCCAGTTAGGCATGACGGTGACGACATTTTTGAGGGATTGAGCAACCTGGTGGTTACTTCACATGAGCTCTTCAAAGATGATACCACTGCTTCTAAACTTGCTTCTCCAGCAGTTGAAGTGACATCAGTTTTGCAAACAACTCCAACACCTCAAGAGATAACTCTTAAGCCGAAGAGTGGTTTGTAGCATGACGCGCGTAGTTTGCACATCACACACACTTAGGATTTTGGCAATCTTGTGCACTTAACTTCTTTACTTTGAAGATTCTTAAATTTTGTCTCTTCTTCACTTTCAGGTTCTCCAATGGGACGTAGCGGCTCATACTATGATGATTTTCAGCGCTATGGAAGACGCGACTCCTATGATCCCAGGCGGTATCTTCCTACCCCGAGGGAAACTGATGAAGAAAGAGCCGTAAGGAAAGCTCGTGAGAGGCGGGCTTATGAGGAGCTCTATGGGAGAAGGGATGAACGACATGATTCTTCCCAGAGAGATGATGATTCCTACAAAAGAAAATCTCATGATGACAAAGGGAAAGGTCATATCGTTGAAGATCCAAGCAAGTAGGCCAAGCTTAGTGAAAGGCCGGCGACTGCAATTTCTGAAAAGCCCGCTGCTCCCATCTCTTTGGAAATCCCCTCCAGCTCTCCTTCCCTTTAAAGAGCTGATATTCAAACGATCACCAATAGGCCTCCGTATCAAATTGAGAATTCCCCACCTGCACTCCAAAGCCGGTTTCCAAACTGGTGTTTAAAAGGAGTATGCTTCGACTTGGACTTGATTCTCATTGACAAGCAGGCCATGCTAAGGAATCTCGACACTGTTAAACTTGACATTGAGAGAATGTCTGGATGACAAAAGCTGGTTGATGAGCTTCAACGGGTGAATACTTAAATCTCGAGGCTATGTTAACCATGGAGAGCATAAGTCCGAGTGGAAGAAAACTCTCAACCAGCACGATGCAGAGATGAAGAACATCACCGCTTACAATGAGAAGCTTGAAGCGGAAATTGAAAAACTCAAAGAAGAGCTTGCCACTTCTTCCTCTTTCTAGAAGTGCTTCAAAAACAAGTGAGAGACGCTCATGCCTGTCAAAGAGTTGCTGAGGCTAGATTTGAGGCACAACAGCAAATTGTAGAAAGCTACCGTGCTGATATTGCTCAGTTGTGGGAAAAAACTAGCTCTTAGGGCATGGAGATTGAAATGTTAAAATCTTAGCTTTCTCGAGTTGAGAAAGAGCGCAATGAAGCCATTGCCGGCAAAGCAGCATTCGAAGAATCTCATGAGGCAACTAAAGCCAACATCAGCTCTACCTTATTAGAGTTTTATGTGCACAACGTTCTGGGGTGTGGTAGCCTTTCGTTTTTGGGCCCGTAGTATGAGATTACCTTGGCCGAAGTGTGGGAGGCCGCAATTGATATGCTTGGAGGCGCAAGCTATACCGAGGCAGATCCTGAGGTGCACTATCTGGATGATGAGGCACATGCCGCCCTTGCCAGGGGAAAAGAGCAACTTGCTAAGGAGCGAGCCGAAATAGCGAAAGGAGAACATTTAGGGAAGGCACATTTGACCGACCCGACTCTTCCTTCGGTTTCGGCCGACATTGGTATCATTGGCTCCAGTTCTCATTCTTCGCCTCCTGCCATAGCTGACATTGAAATTCTAACTGCTCATACTGGAGATGAGGCTCAAGAAAGCGCTGAAGCACAAGGCTTTGAAGTTGACGTGATAAAGCCAACTTCTCCAGGTAACTTCAAAGTTGATTTAGCTCAAGTGGACTACTTGTTCGCTTCACATGAGCTTGATGAACTTTTTGATTATTACTTAAGCCTTGACGCGCCATTATCTCCTCTCTTAGCGAGGAATACTGATTTTAACTTCTCTTCTTCTGTAGTGAAAACGCCAAGTGCTGCACAGACTTCTCCTTTTCCAGCTGTTCTACCTCCATCTCTTCAAATTACGCCTCCTTCTGCTTCTCAACCGGGCTCGCAAGAAGAATTAATAGAAGCTCTTCAAGGCTTGGATGACCTGGCTGCTTCACAAGAGCAGAAGGCTGAGGAATTTGGAGAAGGTGAAAGGATTCCGGAGAAATTTCATGATGACACAAAGCTGTCTAAACTTAAAACTCTAGGCAGCGAGTCTTCTTCAAGGAAGAAGGGGAAGTGTGTAACTTCGAAGAAAAAAAGGAAAAGCACTTCTGTTAGTGAAGAGAAGGCTGAAGTAGACCCAGCTGTACCTCTATCTACTTCTTTCCCGACTCGTTCAAGCCGGCTCCCAAAGTTAACCATTAGGCCAGGCGAGGGCACTAAAGGTGGCGGGAAGAAGAAATAATAAGTCTCGCTTTACCCTTCTTTCTTTGCTTTTTTCTTGTATATAAAGGCTTGTATTGACCGGAGATTGTGCGGGTATCGGTCCCCGCTCTTTTGTAACCTGCACATGTATAATTTTTTTATAGTATGGAATAAAATGATTCTTTTTACTTGTACAATCCTTTGACTGTATTTGTGAATGCATTTATTCCTTAATTTCGCAAAAGTTTCTTCATTTTCTTTGTGTGATAGTGCAATAAGTTTGTGGTATGTTGCTTGAGCATTGCTTTTATTAATGTAACTATATTGTATTGCCCCCATACCACGGCTTATTGCAATTTTTTTCATTTGGTAAGACTTTGGAGAACAATTTCTTCTGTTTCGAAAAGACTTGTACTCTAAAGTTGGAAAACAATTCTTCATTTTGAGAAGGCTTACACTCTTGCTTTAGAGAATAATTTTTCCATTTTTGTGGAAATATTACTCTGCTTTAGTTGAGTGTGCCTTGTATTGGAGAAGTCTTCTCTCTCTTTTGTTTGAAAAAGTATTTACACTTCACTTTCGGAGATAGTCACTTTTTATTTTTGACAAGTGGATTCCCCTACGCGATGAAGTGGGCCTTCCGAAAAGGGTTTTGATCGGTTTGTGCCTCCGAAGAGGGCTTTTGTTTGTGCCTTGGGAGAGGGCTTTTTTGTTTGTGCCTCTGGAGAGAGGGCTTTTTTGTTTGTGCCTTTGGAGAGAGGGCTTTGGCACTTCAACTCTGGTGAAGTGGGCCTCCGAAGAGGGCTTTGGCACTTCAACTCTGGTGAAATGGGCCTTCGAAGATGGCTTTTTGCTCTTCCCCCTAGCGAGGAGAAGAGGGCCTCCGAAGAGGGCTTTTAGCTCTTCCCCCTTGTGAGGAGAAGAGGGCCTCCGAAGAGGGCTTTTGGCTCTTCCCCTTGTGAGGAGAAGAGGGCTTCCGAAGAGGGCTTTTGGCTCTTCCCCCTTATGAGGAGAAGAGGGCCTCCGAAGAGGGCTTTTTTGTTCGCCTGTAGGGTTGCATCTCACAGTTAAGTGGATCCACGGAGCAGACGCAAGCTGCCTAATTGTTTGTTTGTTTGCACAAACGATCGCAATTGACTAGCAAGGGCCTGGAACCTTCACTTTGGGAAGGTGCCCCTTCGGTGGTTCCACCAACTTTTTTGGTTGAGGTACAAGATTCCATTTTGGTTGTTCTTTGTCTGCTTGCCCATGTCTTTGCACCGTCTGCCTTTCAGCGATTCCTTGTTATCGTGTCCAAGCACATGTTGTTTTTCTTTGCAACTTGTTTGCTTTTTCCCAAAGAAGCGCATTTCGTTGTTAAATGAATCCACAGGGAAGACGCAAGCTACTTGACCAGATGTCCGTTTGCACAGACGACTATAATCAGTTAGCAAGGGCCTGGAACCTTCGCTTTGGGAAGGTGCCCCTCCAGTGGAATCACCAACTTTTTCGTGAGAAGCACTTCTGATGTTGGAATTGAATGTGGAATTTTTGTGGCTTGACATTTAATTGTTGGTGTTTTGTAGGAATCGCCTGGCCTTGTGCTGTGATGAATAGGTAAGCTTTGCTTTTATGGCCTGCAATGTTAAATCGACATTTTAGCAATATATTTAAGACATATGCACATCGAAATGAGACAGGCATTTTATAGAAATAAAGAACACAAGATTTATAGTAAAATCAATATGAATCAATACAAAAATGATACATCCATAAACATTTTACAAATTCAAGCATTGCTTTTAAGTAAAATATGGATGCAAGTGCTCGCTGTTTCAGGCTCTCGGAATTGGGTCTCATTAGTACTTGCTGACAAGACTTTCATAGGGACCAATCCCAATAATTGAGCTTTGCCAGAGCTTCAATACTTTGCGAGAGAATCCGCCTTTATGTTCTCTTCTCGGGATATATGGCTTATTGCATAATGATTAAAATCATCAAGAAGCCCCCAGGCCTTTGACAAGTAAACAGGCAGATTTCTTCCTTTAGTCTGAAATTCTTTCTTGACTTGGAGTAGAACAAGCCGGGGTATATCTCAAGGCACGAGCATATCTTTCCATCTCACCCCAACTTCTGCCCTTTAGGTGAGGACCCCCTGTGATAACATTAATGATAGGCCTCTCGGACTCCTGCGCTGCAGCTCTCTCACCTGAGCTGTATTGATAAGCGGGAACTTGTTGCCTCTGAGTAGATGAGGTCGGGTCATTCCTGTTTCTCTTTACATATTGTTGAAGTTTATTTTGGTTCAATAGCTCCTCAATCAAACTCTTTAGATGGCGACATTCATTAGTGTCATGTCCGGGTTGATTGTGGAATCGACAGAATCTTCCGTTATGTGCAACATTTTTCCCAAGCCTCAACTTAGGTGGTTTAGGGTATTCGACAACATCCTTAGTTGCGAAAAAGATATTATCTGGAGTATAAGTTAAAGGAGTAAAATTGGAAAATTTAGAGTAGCGAGTCTCCTTCACATCTTTTTGCTTTTTTCCATTGTCATTTTTCCTTTTCTGACCACCAGACTCCTTTTTGTTAGAGGCAACGTTGTTATTTTCAACTTCGTTCACGACTACTTTTACCGACACAGGAAGGCTCTCTAAGCGCATAAATTCGTCGGCCTTCTTGTAGAATTTCTCAAGCGAATTTGGCTCTTTATCTTTAGCCACTTCTCGAATTCACTACATTTGTCGATGGCTCGCATCAAGCAAGTGAGAATCATTCAAGGCTCCGCATTGTCAACATCGGCTAAGGCTATATTGAAGCGGTTTAAAAAAGATTTGAGAGGCTCTCCAGGGTTTTGTTCGAGGCTGGATAGTGACATTATATCCTTGGCCTTCACAGCATATAACCTGAATTGATCTTTGAATTTCCGAGTTAAGTCAGAGAATTGATCCACAGAATGAACTGGTAGCTTTGTGAACCAAAGCAGAGCCACTCCTTCCAAATACACCGGAAAATACCTGCACTTGATTTCATCCGATGCTCTGGCACCAGTCATATGCCAGTCGTACTTGTATAAGAATTGGTTAGGATTGTTTGTTCCCCGATAAGCTGGAATAGTGGGAGGAACAAACTTCTTTGGAAATTCGGCCTTCAGGATCCTTTCTATGAAAGGAGTCTTGCTTGGAGCAAACCTCCATTCATTCTCGTCTTCTTCCCTTTGCATACTTTCTCTCATAATTTGTCGGATCATTCCCGAGAGGTATTCCTCATCGTTCAGAGGCCCCGCGGGACTGACGTCAGCTACTTTCTCGGAAGTTTGCCTAGGCAAACGTTCACGAAAATTTGGCTGCGGCCTTGAACCTCCAGCTTGGAAAGGCGACCCTTCGGTGGTGCCAGCTGCCCTTTGAGGAATACTTTTCCCTTGGGAATCATGAGCATCTTCCGCAAAGGTTTCTTCATTATTTCTTGGTCGTTGGTTAACTCCAAGTAAAGTATTTATCCTGTCCAACATCAAAGTGTTCTAGGCTTCCATCAGTTGATACAACCCAGAAACTGCGGCATCCAACTCTGTCCTTGTGACTCCAACACTCGGAGCCGCTTCGTTCGATGCGGGAGAAGTAGCAGTGTTGTCATAAGCGCTTCCAGATCTAGAAGATTTACCTTTTCTTCCCGGAGCCATGATCTCAGATAAAATTTTGGTTCTTAAAGAAAGCCTGTCAACAAATCTATGCGGAGCAATGATGAGAGTTTCCTGAGTTCAATTCTCAGTGAAAGCACCAAAAATGTTAACGCTAAAATTGGACGCTAACACCCTAGTGTATGTAGTGAAAATGCGAAAGCACCACCCGTTGGTACGGGAACTAGAGATAAGCAGAAAATACCAGAGAAAAAGTAAAGAGACAATAGTTTTTATAGTAATTCGGCTTAAAGTCAAGCCTACGTCCACTTTAATCTTCTTTATTGCTGATTCGATTACAACTTTTTCAATGATCTTCGATTACAACACTACTAAGACAAGTAGCTAGAACTTCGATGTAGAAGAGCCCTTCGAATTCATGTTGAATGTGCTATCTCTTCCTAAAGTTCGTTGAAGCATCTTCGGTGTTTGAAGCGTCAGATGAGTCAAGAAAACAGCATAGCATAAGCATTCCAGAAATGAGCCAAAGTCCCCCTTCAGTTGGAGCTGGCGGGGTATTTATAGATAAAATCTGGATGCAAGTCTTTAGGTCGTAAACGACCTAGGGGTAGGTCGTAGGTCGTAGGCAACCCAGGGACTACGGGTTACGGCTTAATAGGGTTGTACTATGTCAACTGAGCGAGTTAGTAGGTCGTAGCGACCTAGGGGAGGATGGTAGGTGACCTAGACATGTCGAAGCACCCGATGGAGCAACCTAGGATGGGTTTAGGAGTAGCAGCGATCTAGTGTAGTTTCGACCTATAAATAAGCGACATAAGGATATGAAGCTCGTGGTCTGCTAGGTCGTAAAATTGCTAGGTCGTTAGCTCACTAGGTCACTTAGTTCATTAGGTTGCTAGGTCGCTGCATTCCTCTGTTACGATATACTATTGCCCTGTGTTGGTCGCTAGGTCGCTAGGTCGTGCTGTGGATCTGCTTAGGTCGTTAGGTTGTCACATGCTTAGGTCATTAGGTTGTCACGTGCTTAGGTCACTTATCACGTTAGGTCGCTTTAGATCTTCGGCCTTGTTAGCTCGCTTACACTTTAACTCGTTAGCTCGCTTGAATCCTTTAAGTATTTGAGTCACTGTTCAGGATGGTGTTAACAGTATTATTTAATGGTATTTTAGGATAGAAAATTTTAATAGAATTTTAAAGAGATAGAAAGCACCGAACTTACTTCTGTCGTTGGAAAATAATTCTGGTAATGATTGTAGCATCATTGGCATTGATTTTCGAGTTTTCAAGTACGGATTTGCTACCATAATACTTTGCTACGTAGATATTTGGTAAAACAAAGTTCATTTAAGAATCCAAAAGTATGATTTGATATACAAGGGAGCTATTTATTTTATTATTATTTCAGAATGTTTAAATAAAACCATGGTGTTTAATTTTGAAATTTTCAGTCAAGTTATCATATGGACCCTTGTATCCAATGCGATAGAATAGTTGGTTGTGCATATCATTATGATTTGTTGTTTGGTAAATTTTCAATTGTTAAATGAAACACAATTTTCAACATTCTGGAACAGTCGAAAACTTCCGAATCAATTGAGTATTTGAACCTAAGTGTATGAAAAGATATAAAAGTTGAGTTCTTATAACTTGTGAATTGCAAAGCTAGTAATTTAAAACAAGTTTTAAAATTTGTTGGATGTTCATGCTAAAGAAAAAGTAATCTGATATTGTATATGTACTCTTAGGATGTAGAAGAGTATTATATGAATATAAACTCAAAAATGTTGATAAATATAAGCTGTGTTCATAAGACGTTAATAAACTCAAGTAATGGTTGTTTGAAATGGTTTGTAAACGATTTTTGTATTAAACAAAATACTATTAGGTTAGTTAATTGTGTTTTAAAATGAATGTGAATAAAAAGTAATTGATGTAAGTTGTATATGGATTATTTTATTCACATGACTATTTTTGATCCAGATTTGAGTATACGATTTCAAGGTGATTTACACTAATCCGAATAAGGATTTTTCACTCAATTCTTCCCGGCAAATACTTGTTATGGATTTTTTATTTGATTATGTAGTTTTTATCATAGTATATGGCTATTCAAGAAAAATGGTGGTTTCTAATCAAGGAACCCGATCGGAATCCATACCAGGGAAGTTGGGTGAGCGATACTAGTTTGGAAATGAAATTATGTGATCGAGTGAACGATCGGATTTAATATTGTGTACGGATGACATACGTACATCATACGGGCTTTAATATAATTATATGCTTTGATATTAGGAATTTCAAGTTATATGCTTTGATGGCATTTGTAAGTGAGATACATGTTTATGGAAGCAAAAGGGCTAGTTTGATGATTTTGGTTTTATGACTAGAGTTTGTTTGTTTGACTAATAGGTACATGTTTTTGTTATTGACGATGATTTTATACTCGAGATATGTAAGGCCACTTTTGGGCTTTTGTTTTCTTTTGTTGGCTTGGGCCAGTTATGGTGAGTTTAGTTTTTTGGGTGGAGCCTCGCAAAGGAGGTGTTGTTGAAATTCTTCCATAACTTTAGAGTTTAGTAATCTATTTTAATTAATTGATTTTGTAAGTTTAAAAGAGAGAATTTTAAAAGCTAAGGGTGTGAGTCATTTTTATTCCTTTAGGAATTTTGGATATGAAATTCTTTTAAGGGGAAAAATGAAACGAATAGAAATTTTCAGCATTTTGAATGGGAATATTTAATTTATTTATTCAAATTTTATTCGAATTTAATAAATTATACAAAAATCAATTTTTATTATAATGATTTGATTTTTAATCGCGTATTTTTTAGTTTAATTTATATGATTTTCCATAGATTTTATTTAGAAAATATTTAAACTATCATATGACGATTTTTCGACAAACGACTGTATTTTTAAGCTTTATAGAATAAGACAATCTGTGTATAGTTTTATTGATTTGGGATCGTATCACATTTTTGTGCACGATCGTATTTTTGTTTTATCGGTCATGGTTCGTACACGGACGAAATGCTATGTAGCGTGATACTAGAAATTTGTGAATAACATAACCTAAAACTTGAGACAATCAACACCTTTACTTCTCTTTCTCTTTTAATGTTCTATTCACCATTTCCTCTAGTAAGTTCAAAAAATGAAAGCTACCTTTGAAAAAATTCAATACAAATCAAATACTCATTGAAAAATTTAAAAAGTTAAATCTTTAATCTCGTTGAGTGTAGATCTACTAATCCATGTTTGTATGGAAGGGTTCGACATTGACTGGTGGGTCTCAACAGTTTGGTCGAAGCTAAAATGCATGGTAGCTAGGTTTGAAATCCCGGGTGATTTCGACGACGAGAGGCAATGGGGATTGCGCCATAGTATTTATAAGGCATATGAGCTTTAGTGGTTACTGTTTGGTGAGGTGCATTCCATTCTTAGGGGTCGCGACCTGGTGATGGTAAAGAGGGGGTTTTGAGTCACGATGATCGATAGGGGATCGGAGGTAGTTTTGAGGGTGTTGTTGAGTTCGGGGTGTGATCAGAAGTCGTTATGTGGTAGTCGTTGGCATGCTGGTGATTGGCGGTGAAGTTCGATGTTGATGCTATACATTTAGGACATCAGGTCGCGTTGATGATCATGGGGTCGAGTGTAGGATGGTAGGGTCATGCAAGTCGAGAATACATTGTAATCCGTTGGCGTTGTCCGTTTGCCAAACGATGGACTGGATCTCCGCGTCCGTGCTTGATCATGCATGACAATGTCAATGGTTAATGTGCTTGTACACGAGAAGTTTTGGTAGGGAAGAAGAGATTTGAGTAGGGATAACCAGTCTAAACTTGTAATTAGTGTAATTAATTAAAACATTTACATCAAAATCTTATAAATTAATAACTTTCTCATACAAAGTCCAATCGAGGGGAGACTTTTTCTGTTGCGCTTATAATGGCATTATCTACGCACTGTTCATGAATTTGGAGCAAGTGAAATTTAGGCTAAAATCCATAAATTCCAACATCGTTCAATTTTAATTCAAACTGGACCGCCTAAGCTCCCGTTGGAATTTCGAGGAGTTAAACTATCTTGTTTGGCTAATTAGTATAATATATAGTAGATAAATATTATTGTTTGGATTTAAATGATTTATTATTTTGGTTTGGTTAAATATTTACTTTTGAAAAGTGAACGATATTTGAAATGAAATATATGAAAAATTGTCGGGAAATCCATAATTCTCATCATTGTGATTTTTAATACCAGTTATACACCTGTTGATTTTATTTCAGTCATATACTTATTATATAGATTGTTAAATGTTAAATTTGATTGTTTGGCCATATTTGAAGTGACACTGACATACGTTAAAAATTGAACATTTTTAATGAAGAATAATAGCATTTCTTAAGTATTATAGTAACTATTGACCTCGAAATAGTATATTGAAAATACTTATAATGTGCTGTTTGATTTGGAAATAGTTTTTGATTTGAGAAATGATTTTTAATCTGAACTTTTGGAGCTATTTTGATATTTTGTTTAAAAATAGTTTTTCTATTTCTCTATTTTACTTCAATTTCTTTTATTATTATTTTCTAATATATGCATATATATATGTAAATGTTTTAAAATTATTTTGGAAAGCATCTATTTTTACAGAAAGTTATTATAATAATAAATGTTTATTTCAAAGTAAATTAGGTGGGTTTATCTTTTATTTTAAAACCGATTCTGTTTTTAAAGAAGCTAAGAATATTTTGGGATAAACAACTATGAAACAATTTATATAAAATGTTACAATACAAGAATAGATTTTTAAATGGTATTTATAAATAAAGGAAGACTTATAAATGGTATTTTATAAATAAAAGAATAAATTTTTAAATGATATTTTATAAGGGGAAATTAATATCATTTTGATAAATTGGAAAATAAATCACATTTATGGATTTATATTAATATGGGAATGATCAGTATATGGAAAGTACTTGGCTCTATTTTGGAAATGAAATTTGTGATAAATTATAAGATTTAGAAAAGGGCTTTTTCGAATGGAATTTTTTGAAATGATGTTATATAATGGATTGTAAATGATATTTCATAAAGGAGATTCATAAAAAGGAGCTTTTTTTAAGGGGGGGTTTAGAAAAAAGAGTTTTATTTGTATAAAAGATTTTTATTTATTTAAAGGAGTTTTGTTTATAGAAAAGAGTTTGAATTATATAAAAGAATTTATAAACATAAAAGAGTTTACAAATATGAAAAGGATTTATAAAAATTAGTTTTTGTAAATACGAAAAATATTTTTCTAAAAGGAATTTTATGAGGAGTTTATAAAAGGAACGAGACTTGTTTTTCCATAAATGATTGTTTTTAAACATGGTGGTATAGAAAGTGTTTTTTCATACTTAACATCAAATTCCGAGGTATGGAAACTCGTCTCTATCTTGAGAATATAGAATATATCTTAAAGCAATCATAGTTTTCTAACTTGTCTGATTTCATTGTCATCGAGGGATGGTACTTTTTGAAATCAGGAAGTGGTAAGTGTATATGGTTTAATTTCCATACCAGTGCCACCTATTTTGCTTACACCAAAGGAAAGTGCTTTGGATTTATTATTATTAATGATTTAAATGACATAAGTATGGTTTAAAAATCGAATCTTTTTTGAGATTTTAAAACTTACTTATACTGTTATGATATATACATATATATATATACACACACACGTGTATATTTTCTAAATATTGAAAATGTAGTGTTTTATGAATATCATTATACCATCGATTTAAGTATATGGAAAAGTTTTCTAAGTTTGAAAGGAAATATTTTGTGAATATACCTATATAGTTGTGATAAGTATATCACAATTTTTCAAAATATTGAAAATATTAGAGAAGATTTCTGAATATATCTTTGTAAATGTATTTTAATACAAGTATTTACAAAGTGGTTTTTAATTAACGAAAGGATTAATTAAAGAGGCCCGGTGGTTGCTTTTTGCTTAACCATGCTTGGTTAAATCTCTATTTGAATTTTTTTTATTTGATTGTTAAATAAACTACTATCAAAATTCTTGGCCAGTTTTGAAACCTATCATTGTCGATTCGGAGAGATAGGGATCAGATATATTGTCCGAAAACCACTTCGAACTGGCATAAGCATTCGAATTGGAGATATTCTAAAGATTATCAAAGATGGAGTTCTTCAAAGTGTAAGGGCTACTTGCTACTAATCCTAAAGATGATTACAAAACGGATATAGTAGTAGTGCCTTCGATTTGTTCATATCCTAAATAACTTATATGGATGAATGTTGGCATTGCATTGTCGCCTGAAGGGAAGTGTTAGCATTCCAACTGGGATTGCTATAATAAACGTAAATTTTAGCCTCAAGCCTCACAACCGATAATGATTAAAGCGGGGATATGCAACAAGGCAATATGTGTCGCTCCTATTAGGGTATGATCCTCACTTGTATCTAGGTCGTCATTTTTTGATTATATATGCTTATGGCCATTGAAACAGTTTGTCAAGTTGACATCCAGGGGAAGTGATCATATTCGGTACTATCCACGAAGGAGTAGGACGGTCTTGAGTAGCAGAGGTACATTAAGGCAGCCTCAATATATTTTCTCTAGAGGTATACTGTACCGAAGGTAGACCCTTACCTTGACGTGTATGGAATCCATTCTCCAATAAGTACCCTTCAAACTTAGATATATGTTGGAATTTAATTAATGTAGCAATTTCGGCTAAGATTCAATATATTTTAAACTCTTGACATTGTAATAATATCAGTGATTTCTTATAGAAATGGTTTGGTTATCGTAAGGTAAACTCTCATCCGTGTTTATGTGCGGTGTGGTCTTACGTGATGCCTTTATTTTTTAAAGGTTTTATAACGTAAAAATCCATTGATATATTTTTCTCATATTGGTTTACCAGACTGATTCGGGCGTTATTTCTTATATTGCTCGAGTCAGACCGAGCATATTATCATATTTAGTTTGGATGCTTTAGAGCTTCGAAAGACAAGTTGGAGCCGCCCAGACGTATTCACGCATATTTATTTTTGTTGCATTCGTTGTTTATTTTTATCAACATTTGTGAGGATAAATTGTTATATCTTTCTAGGCCGATGGTTAGTCGGTTTACTCTGATTTGATGTAAATATACTATAGTTTCCTTTTCTAAAGATTAGTTGTATATTATATATTACTCATCACGGTAGGAGATTCTGTTCTATCTTTTTTTTCTTTTCCTTCAACAATCATTCCGTCATTTGGATGCTCGGCACGTGAATACCTCAGGTGTATTGGTGTCGACTTTTGAGAGTCGAAAATGTGGGTCGTTACCATAATTCTATAACGTTAAATAAGGTACACATTTATTTATAGAGTAGCATATAAGTCAATGACTACTTTGATTATGCATCAATACAAGTGAGTTGATAATTAAGCAGTAGAAATACATTAATATTGATAAAGCATATCAACATGATCATGATACACAATAATTTTAAAACATGTTAATAGTAAATTAAAGCTACACGGATATGTTAATATTGTAAAACGTATCAATAGGATCATTGTACATTAAATAGTTGTAAAGAGTACCAATCTAATGAAAGTAAAACTAATGGGGCTACCTTAATAATGAAAATTCTATTAGCAGAAACATGAAATGTTGAATACTTGAAAAGTGTATTGATAGGAAGATAAGACTGCAAGGGTATATTATATTATAAAGCATATCTACAAGAAGATATGGATAATAGAAGATAATAAATATTTGTAAATCGTATCAAATATGATGTTATATGATGATTTTAGCTGTGTGATATGGTCATGTAAAATTGTGCCGTTGAAATGCTATGATTTATGGACTAAGCTAGTAATAATGGATAATCCTTAAGATGAAAATTATTGAAGCACTCTATAAAAATTGTGTAGTATCATGTTGGTATCATATACTTAGATATATGTTCTCTCACCGGGCTTATGTCTGGCCGCCTCCTATAGTTCTATTTTTTTATCTATCTATAATAAAGTGACATGGTCCTAGAGTGGCTTTGAGGTTAACAGACGATGATGGAGACTCTAAGAAGTACATATATATTGCTTTTCTATTTATCCACAATTTAATGTTATGTAACAATGTTTAACTACACACTATGAAGTGTTATATGGATTGATGTATTAACAGTTAAGTTTATATTTAGTTGGTTCAAACAGTTCTCTTATATTATATTATATTATATTATATTTTGTTCCACTATGAATTCTTAAGGTGTGGAAAAAAGTAGATAGCTTTGTATACTACTATATCATATTTTACCCTAGAGATCCACTGTTAACGCTAAAATTGAACGCTAACACCCCGATGTAAGTAGAGATAAAGTGAAAGCACCACCCGTCAATACGGGAATTAGAAGTAAGTAGAAAAGTCACAGAAAAAAAAGTAAAGAGGCAACAGTTTTATAGTGGTTCGGCTTCAAGCTAAGCCTACGTCCACTTTAGTCTCCTTTATTGCTTATTCGATTACAACTTATACAACAATCTCCGATTACAACACCACTTAGACAAATAACTAGAACTCCGATGTAAGAGAATTCTTCAAATTCATGTTGAATGTATTAGATCTCTGCTTAAAGTTCGTTGAAGTGTCTTTCGTGTTTGAAGTGTTGGATGAGTCGAGAAATCAGCCGAGTATAGGCGTTCCAGAAATGAGCCGAAAAGGTCCTCTCTCAGTTGGAGTAGGTGGAGTATTTATAGGGAAAATCTGGGCTAAGTCGTAGGTCGCGAATGACCTAAGGGTAGGTCATAGGTCGCTAGCGACTTAAGGGATACGAGCTACGGCTTATCCTGGTTGCACTTGGTCAATCTGAGCGGGTTAGTAGGTCGCGGCGACTTAGGGAGAAGAGGCATAGGAAGTTGCGGCATAAGGAATTGTCTCGGTTTATTTAGGTCGCTAGGTCGTTGATCTATCGAATCTTTGGAGTCTTTTAGGTCGTTAAGCTATTGTGTCTTTCTCTTGCAATCTACTGTTAGGTTGTCGTATACTTAGGTCGCCTATCATATTAGGCCATTAAGTCACTCCCCCTTTTAGGTCATTAGGTTGTTGCTTCATTGAGTAGCTTAAGTTATTAGCTCGTCAGGCAGCAAGACTGATGCAGCTCAGTACAGAGAGGAAAATACACAACAGAAAATTCTTCAAGAGTTAAGTCGTACACAACTTAAGGAAGCAGCTATGAGTCGTCCACGACCTAACATGAGTCGTCCACGACTTAACAGGTCGAGTGAGGGGGAGCTACGACCTAACGAAGAAGTGGCACGAGATAACAAGCACTTAGGTCGCGTACGAATTAACAAGAGCAGAGAAGAGAAGCGGGTCAAAGCAGGAAGCGGTTTAAGCTGAAGGAAGGAGTTCACGACTCAAGATAGGTCGCGAACGACCTAACTTAGGTCATAAGTCGCAGATGTTGTATCTCGTAATATAGCCGTATGTTGTAACTGCTGAGCCGTGAGTCGTTTATTTTTTTAAGTCGTAGGTCGCGTGCGTTGTATCTTGGGCCGGGTGTTTGTAATTCTGCTTTGTAACTTGTTGAGTCGCTGGATGATAGGTCGCGTACGACCTAAACTAAGTCGTAGGTCGTATACTGGGTTTGTTGAGTTGCATGTAACGTTGTGTTAGGTCGGAGACGACCTTCTTTAAGTCGTATGTCGTGATGTACTAGTGTTGTACTGTCTTAGGTCAAGTAATAAAAGAGTCGTGTGATGTTGAGCCGCTAGCGACCTATGATGAGTCGTAACCTAAGGGACGGGAAGTGAAATGCTATAAATAGGGAGTGTGTTGTACATTTTATGGGGTTGATTTTTGTTGAATAAAATTCTTGTTGATTGCTGTGTGCTTTCATCTTAAATTGGTAGTTGAGTGTAATCTCCTATCTCCACTTTCGGTTATTCGAGTGCGCTCGAATCAACGATTGTTGAAGCCGATTCGCGGAATCAAGTGCGCTTGATCAACGCTTGAAGAATTGAAGATCTTCTTTCACGGTATCGTGCGCGATCAACGTGACGAGGATAGCTAGAATTAGGTATCTTTGTGATCAACGAATTTGGGCATTTCAGTATCTTCAATCCACCAATTGCTAAATTCCATCGATTTCATTTGTTTTCATATTATCCGCTGCGTCAGTTTTGGTATCAGAGCTTGACTTAGCCAATCATAGCTAAGCCGAGTCTTGGAGCCAAGGAATTTGAAGTTGAAGTTCATTGTGTTCATCTTGAAGTTGCAACAAGTTAGAAAGTTTCGATCCATTTCATTTTGAATCAAAGTTGGAAAGGTGTTTGAGTTGAGCCGTGGTGAAGTTTGTATTGAAGTGTTGAGGCCGAGCCAAGTAGAGTTGGGCTGTGCTTGTTTGACTTGTGTAGAAGATTTTTGAAGTATTTGTAAAGTGTTTGTGATAATTCAATCATGCCGCCAAGGAGAGCTAATCGTCATCAAAATGTTGAAGCATTGTATAGAAGAGAAGAAGCCGAGCAAATGGAGCAACACATTAATGAGAAATTTGATGAAGGCATTGGAAAGTTAGAGAAGTTGATGAATGATTTGAATCAAACTCAAAGGAGGAGATCGCCAATCTCGAACCATGGAGGAAACAGAGTTTCACCATCGGTTACGGAAGCGAGAAGGGTATCACCGCAATCTTTTAGAGAGAGAAGAGAAACATCAATTTCGTCGAGAAGAGATCACCATGACTGTGGACATGAAGAGAGGAGAACTCCACTTGAGTTTGAAGAAGAGCCATATAGAGATGAAGAGAGACATAGTAGAAGAGACATGCATGATCGAAGGGATGTTGATAGTCGAGATCGATATAGACGTACATTTGATTATGATGAAGAGGGTGATAGAGCTAGCATTCATTATCGTGATCGTGACCAAGTTCGAAATTCATATCGAGATGTAGATGATGATCGTCGATGGGAATCGGGTATGAAGATGGAAATTCCAGAATTCAAGGGTGGAATGGTAGCAGAAGAATTTCTTAATTGGTTGTCTAATGTTGAAGAGATTTTTGACTTTAAGGAGATTCTCGAGCATAGAAAGGTGAAGTTGGTTACTACTAGGTTGAGGGGAAGAGCTTTAGCATGGTGGCAGCAATCTAAACTTACACGGGAGAGAATGGGAAAGTCTAAGATTGAATCATGGGAGAAGATGAAGAAGTTGATGAAAGCTACATTTTTACCTTACAATTATCAATCACTCATGTATCAGAGGTTGCAGAACTTGAGGCAAGGGACGAAGACTGTTAATGATTATGCTGATGAATTTTATCAACTGATTGCTCGAAATGATATTATGGAGACGGAAGAACAGCTGACTGCTAGATTTGTTAGAGGGTTGAGGATACAGATCTAGGTGAATATGTTTGATCCAAGATCTGTAGCAGAAGCACATCAGAAAGCATTGGCTTGGGAGAAGCAGGGAAGGCGTGGAGGTGGTGTGTTTACTAATTCCAACAATCAAGTGAAGGGTGCTAGTGCGAGTTCCAATGTTTCCAAAGCTGTTACAAAACCAGTTGTGAATGAAGTTGCGAAGGCAAAGGTCAACAACAGTTTCAAATGTTACAATTGCCAGGAAGTGGGTCACAAGAGTAATGAATGTCCGAAGCCGAAGAAACGAACTATGATCACTGAAGTTGAAGGTGAGGATATTGGGGAAGGTTATTCTAGTCCAGTTGCGGAGGACGAACAGGATATTGCGTCAGGAGATGAAGGATGTAATCTAATGATGAGGAGGTCTTGTTTGATACCGAAGCGAGAAGAAGAAGCTAGTTGGTTAAGGAGTAACATCTTTCAGTCAACGTGCACTATTCTGGGGAAGGTTTGTAAATTTGTGATTGACGCTGGAAGTTGTGACAATATTATTTCTACCGAAGCTGTGAGGAAGTTGAATTTGAAAACGAAGAAGCATCCAAATCCTTACAAGTTAGCGTGGCTGAGAAAAGGAGGAGAAGTGAAGGTGGACAGGCGAGTTCGAGTTCCATTTTCTATTGGGAAGAAATATAAAGATGAAATTTGGTGTGATGTTGTTGAGATGGATGTTTGTCACTTACTTTTGGGAAGACCGTGCAGTATGATCGAGCAGTGCAACATGACGGTCGGACCAATAGCTACAGTTTTATGTTTGAAGGTGTTAAAATCATTTTGGTTCCAAAGAAGAGACAACAGGAAGAGAGTAGATCAGAAGAGATTGAGGAGCTGAAGACTTTATTGACTTTGAAGGAATTCATTGAAGAAGTAGAGGAGAGCCCAGAGGTATTTTTGTTGATTGGACATGAAGCTACTGAATCTGTAGAAGTTCCACAGGAAGTAAAACCGGTATTGGAAGAATTCAGAGATGTGTTTCTTGAAGAATTACCAACGGTGTTACCACCGTTGAGGGATATTCAGCATCAGATTGATCTTGTGCCAGGGGCAGTATTACCACACAGGCCACATTACCGAATGAGTCCTAAGGAGCATGAGGAACTGAGAAGGCAGGTGGAGGAGTTATTAGAACAGGGGCGTGTTCAGGAAAGCTTGAGTCCTTGTGCAGTGCCTGCTTTATTGGTGCCCAAGAAGGATGGTTCGTGGAGGACGTGTACGGATAGTCGGGCTCTAAACAAGATCACTGTGAGATACTGATTTCCTATGCCAAGGTTTGATGATTTAATAGATCGGTTGAGTGGGGCAGTGGTGTTTACGAAGATTGACTTGAAGAGTGGATACCATCAAATTCGTATTAGACCGGGTGATGAATGGAAAACGGCTTTCAAAACCAGGGAAGGTTTATACGAATGGTTGGTTATGCCGTTTGGTTTATCGAATGCACCGAGTACTTTTATGAGAGCGACGAACCAGATTTTCAGACCATACATTGGGAAGTTTGTGGTAGTTTACTTTGATGATATTTTGATCTACAGTGGGAGTATGGAAAAGCATATCCAGCATTTGCGAGAAGTATTGTTGATTCTACGACAAGAGCAGTTTTATGCAGCAACAAAGAAGTGTGTGTTCATGACGCACAGTGTTTTGTTTCTGGGATATGTTTTGTCGAAGGAAGGTATTCAAGTGGATGAAAGTAAAGTAGAAGCTGTCAGGAGTTGGCCACAGCCAAAGACAATTACTGAAGTACGAAGATTTCATGGATTGGTATCTTTCTATCGAAGATTCATTCCACATTTTAGTAGTGTGATGGCACCTATGACCGATTGCATGAAGGGAAAGAAGTTTGAGTGGTCAGAGGAAGCAGGGGTTGCTTTTGAGAAAATCAAGACACTATTGACGACAGCACCAATTCTAGTTTTACCGGATTTTCAGTTGTTGTTTGAGTTACATACTGATGCGTCGAAGGTTGGGGTTGGTGGAGTTTTGAGTCAGAACGGAAGACCAGTTGCTTATTTCAGTGAGAAGTTATCTGGAGCTAAGTTGAGATATAGCACTTATGATGTTGAATTTTATGCAATTATTCAAGCTGTGAAGCACTGGAGACAATATCTACTTCAGAAAGAGTTTGTTCTTTACACTGATCATGAAGCCTTGAAGCATTTGCAAGGGCAGGATAAGATTTCAGCGAGACATGTATCGTGGATTGCCTATTTGCAGCAATTTACTTTTGTTGTGAAGTACAAATCCGGGGTAACAAATCGTGTAGCTGATGCTTTGAGTAGGAGAAGTCATTTATTGACAATGATGAAAGTTGAGGTGACAGGTTTTGAACTATTGCCAGAGTTGCTTGAAGAAGATCCTTACTTTAAGAAATTTGTTGAGAAAGTCAAGGAGGGAAGTTCTGATGAATTTGTGTTGCTTGATGGTTTCTTATTTAAGGGAAATCAATTGTGTGTACCGGATTGTAGCTTGCGAATGAAGATAGTAAAGGAGCTTCATGAGGAAGGACATGTGGGTAGAGACCGAACATTGCAGTTAATCTCTCAATCCTACTATTGGCCATCGATAAGGAAGGAAGTTGAAAGGTTTGTTCAGAGATGCCATGTTTGTCAAGTTTCGAAAGGGACAGCAACAAATGCGGGTTTGTATATGCCTTTACCTGTACCTACAAAACCATGGGTAGACATTAGCATGGATTTCGTGCTGGGTTTGCTGAGAACGCAAAGGGGAAATGACTCGATATATGTTGTGGTGGATCGTTTCTCGAAGATGGTACATTTTATTGCTTGTAAGAAGACGGCGGATGCTGTTCATGTTGCTCAGTTATTTTTCAAGGAGATCTATCGACTTCATGGATTACCAGAATCTATTGTGTCGGATAGAGATACTCGTTTTCTGAGTCACTTTTGGTTAAGTTTGTGGAAGATGGTCGGAACGAAGCTGAATTTTAGTAGCACTTATCATCCGCAAACTGATGGACAAACGGAGGTGGTTAACAGATCACTGGGGAATTTACTGCAGTGTCTTGTGAAGGACAATCTAAAGAGTTGGGATATGAAGTTATGCCAGGCAGAGTTTGCTCATAATCATATAGTGAATCGTAGTACGAGATTCAGTCCATTTCAGATTGTATATTCAAGTTTACCAAGGGGACCGTTGGATTTGGCGGTAGTACCACAACCGAAGGGGACGGTTAAACGAGCTGCTGATTTTGTTGAAAGTTTGACGGAATGTCATAGAATCATTCAGGAACGATTGGAAAAGTCGAATGAGAAATATAAGAGAGTTGCAGATTTGAAACGAAGAAGTGTTGAATTTAATGAAGGAGATATGGTATATGCTGTGTTAACGAAGGATCGTTTTCCAGTAGGCACTTATAACAAATTGAAAGCCAGGAAAATTGGTCCTGTAGAAATTGTGAAACGGATCAATGAAAATGCTTATAAGTTGAAGCTGCCAAAGGATGTGTACACTTCTGACTGTTCAATGTTAAGCATCTTGTGCCATATTATGGAGATGAACAAGCTGAGGTAGAAGAATTTACAAATTCGAGGACGAATTTTTCTCAACCAGGGGAGGATGATGCAGCTTAGTACAGAGAGGAAAATACGCAACAGAAAATTCTTCAAGAGTTAAGTCGTACACGACTTAAGGAAGCAGCTATGAGTCGTCCACGACCTAACATGAGTCGTCCACGACTTAACAAGTCGAGTGAGGGGGAGCTACGACCTAACGAAGAAGTGGCACGAGATAACAAGCACTTAGGTCGCGTACGAGTTAACAAGAGCAGAGAAGAGAAGCGGGTCAAAGCAGGAAGCGATTTAAGCTGAAGGAAGGAGTTCACGACTCAAGATAGGTCGCAAACGACCTAACTTAGGTCGTAAGTCGCAGATGTTGTATATCGTAATATAGCCGTATGTTGTAACTGCTGAGTCGTGAGTCGTTTATTCTTTTAAGTCGTAGGACGCGTGTGTTGTATCTTGGGCCGGGTGTTTGTAATTCTGCTTTGTAACTTGTTGAGTCGCTAGATGATAGGTCGCGTACGACCTAAACTAAGTCGTAGGTCGTATACTGGGTTTGTTGAGTTGCATGTAACGTTGTGTTAGGTCGGAGACGACCTTCTTTAAGTCGTATGTCGTGATGTACTAGTGTTGTACTGTTTAGGTCAAGTAATAAAAGAGTCGTGTGATGTTGAGCCGCTAGCGACCTATGATGAGTCGTAAGTCGAGTGCGACTTAAGGGACGGGAAGTGAAATGCTATAAATAGGGAGTGTGTTGTACATTTTATGGGGTTGATTTTTGTTGAATAAAATTCTTGTTGATTGCTGTGTGCTTTCATCTTAAATTGGTAGTTGAGTGTAATCTCCTATCTCCACTTTCGGTTATTCGAGTGCGCTCGAATCAACGATTGTTGAAGCCGATTCGCGGAATCAAGTGCGCTTGATCAACGCTTAAAGAATTGAAGATCTTCTTTCACGGTATCGTGCGCGATCAACGTGACGAGGATAGCTAGAATTCGGTATCTTTGTGATCAAGGAATTTGGGCATTTCAGTATCTTCAATCCACCGATTGCTACATTCCATCGATTTCATTTGTTTTCATATTATCCGCTGCGTCAAAGACCCGTTAACTTTTTAGGTTGTTAGGTCGTGGAGCCCTTCAACTGGTTAGGTCGCTAGACTCTTCAATTAATTAGGTCGCTGTACTCTTCAGTTGGTTAGGTCGCTGGACAGAGTAGGGTTAACACTTGCCCCTCGAAGCATATGTCTACGTAATAGGTCGTATGCTTCGATCTAACTTCGCTAGGTCGTAAGCGATCTAAACAAGCTCGTTAACTCGCATGTCGATACATCTTTCCCTCTTTTCCCAATATAAGCCGTTAGCTTGCTTTACCCTCCTCACTTCATTGCGTATACTCTACCGCCATCGTTGCATTCGAGCTGAGAAGTTAACACGAAATATCCTCCTTTTTCATCTCCAATCAGTGAATTTAGGTAATTTCGAGCATCCATTTGCTGTGTTTACCATTGATTCCCCATAATGTTCTCCATACTATCTTTGTTATCCCATTGTAAAAGCACACTCGTATTTGTCTTCCATTTTTGTTGAATTGCCGGCGATTGCTTCAAAGCTAGTAAGTGCTTTGAATTCAAGAGGTTTAGTAACGGTTCCTGGAGATTCAAGGGAGAAGATGAGGCCTTAAGAGGTTTGAGGGGAGAAAGGGATTTGTGGTTAATCCGGTTAATGGTTTTTTAGGTTTAGTCACGATGCTTCAAACGACGCAATGGTTGGTGGACGCGTGGCAGAGTGTAATTGGAGAGCAAGGCATAACGGTTTTGACGGGAGATAGCTTGAGATCGCCGCGTTATTTCAGAAACGACCTAGTGAATCTGAGCGACCTAAAGAGCTTCACGACCTAACAGATTTGGCCAACCTAACAACCTTTGCGACCTAACCTCTAATGGCATTACCCTTTACGACTTAACTCTTAGGGACTTAATCTTTAGGTCACGTTTGCGGCTTAATCTTTAGGAGGCGTAAGCGACTTAGAACTTAAACAAATTTGCACTGCCTTGACTTGGAGCACAACTTTAATTTGTAGGAGCATGAATAATGAACTTTTTGACTTAAACCGAGCGACTTAATGGAACTTCGACCCATGCTAAGTCGCCTGAGCTTGATTGCTTGCAAAAATTGGACAGCACTTAACTGAATTTTCAACTTGAACTAATGAGATGAAATTTCTGAACTTGCTGCACTTCTTTACAGATTATATTAACTTTAATGCTAGTAACCTGTTGAATTCAAGATTTCCAGAAGACTAGGGCAAATATACTGCCACTGAATGCCCGTATCGAATGACAGATTAGTCGATAAAGAATAATCAACTTAAAGAAATTATACGAATGAAGTGCTATGAATCAATAAATTCAAGTGAAGTATTAATGCAAAGCAAAATTAATCAACTAAAGCTGACCTGTTTGCATCAACACTGCACTTGTACTTGGACCTAAAATAACAAGCCCTGAAACTTTATAATCGACAAATGCCAATTAGTTTAATTTCAGTCACATCTGCTTGTCATTTTATTAGTTTTGCACAACACTTCACACATTTAGGAAACGTGCACCTTCATATTTGAATATCCAGTTCCTTGTGTAGAATGACTTCTCAAGAAGAGATAGTAGAGCAAGCCGAAGAAGTCTTCCCAATAGCAAAACCCTTGGATGATCCCCCGGAAAGAACTCCGACTACTCTGAATCAACGGGTATTCAATCAACTATGTATCCAGTTTGGTATTGCTGAGGCTGACGCCTTGCTTCCAGGAGTAAACGATACTGCTGACAGGCCACCTCTTGGTTTCATCGCAGTTAATCGTCAGATGTGCTCGAGTGGAGCCATTCCTCCCTTTAATGAGTTTCTTCGACAGCTCCTTCTCCGGTTGACTATCTCTCCCTTCCAGTTGCACCCCAATGGCTACGCCATCTTGATGGGACTATGTGTACTATTCAGGAGGACACTCGACCGTCTTCCAAGCTTTGAAGAAATATGTTACTTATGCACATTTGCGAAGAATAAAGATCAACCTTCTATAATACTCGTGAGAAGCGCAAGGAACCGTAAATTGATCATCGAAATTTCCAAAAGCGCCCACGGGTTTCTGAACCAATTTTTCTTCGTTCGTGCCCCCAAGGATTTTACAGCATTTGGAGAGTAGGAAGTAAGCTTGCCTATCTTCGTTTTTCCATTTCTAAACTTTCCAAAGTCCGAGTTGTTAAGTGCTAATTTCATTCTTTACTTTATAGCACTTCCTCCTCTTTCTAAAGATTCCAGCCATAAGCCGACTTTTGAAAAACTAAGTGCTGTGGCAGTTGAGGAGAGAAGCATCAAATTTCTGCCGAGGGATGAATTTTTGCATCAATTCGGACTTTTGCATTCTTCCCGATCTACCCAGCTTCACGATGCCCCCTGGTTCTCAAGCAGAGACTCTAGATGCCCCAGTTTCCGCCGGAGAACTTACACCGAAGGAACCTACTGCCGAGGCTTCATTGGTGAAATGTTCTGCTTCCGTTGACGTTGTGGGGTCATCCGACAAATTTGTACTTCCCCCGGTTATTGAAGAAGAGGAAGCTCCTCAACATTCCGGGAAGGCTGCTGATGCAGGAGCTGAGGGAAAGAGTCCCGCTAGGCATGACAGTGACGACACTTTTGAGGGGTTGAACGACTTGATGGTTACTTCACAAGAACTCTTCAAGGATGATTCTACCGCTTCTAAACTTGCTTCTCCAGCGGTTGAAGTGACATCGGTTTGGCAAACAACTCCATCAACCCAAGAAATAATTCTTAAGCCGAAGAGTGGTTTGTAGTTTGACGCGCGTAGTTCACACGCCACACACACTTAGGATTTACTTAGGATTTTAGCAGCTTTGCGCACTTAACCTCTTTGCTTTGAAGATTTCTGAACATGCTTCTTTTTAATTTTCAGGTTTTCCAATGTGACGTAGAGGCTCCTACTATGATGATATTCAGCGTTATGGAAGACGCAACTCTTATGATCCAAAGCGGTATCTTCCTACTTCTAGGGAGACCGACGAAGAAAGAGCCGCAAGAAAAGCTCACTAGAGGCGGGCTTATGAAGAGCGCTATGGAAGAAGGGATGAGCGACATGATTCCTTCTAGAGAGGTGATGATTCCCACAAAAGAAAATCTCATGATGACAAGGGGAAAAGTCATATCGCTAAAGATCCAAGTAAACGGGCCAAGCTTAGCAAAAGGCAGGATTCTGCAATTTCTGAAAGGCCAGCTGCTCCCATCTCTTTAGAAATCCCTTCCAGCTCTCCTGCCCTTCAAAGAGCTGATATTCAAACGATCATCAGTAGGCCTTCGTATCAAGTTGGACAGGGTTCGGCTACTCTTCAAAGCCGGTTTCTGCACTGGTGCTTAAAAGGAGTGCGTTTTGATCTTGATTTGGTCCCAATCGACAAACAGGCTATGTTGCGAAATCTAGATGCCGTCAAACTCAATATTGAGAGAATGTCTGGTTGGCAAAAACTTGTTGACGAGCTTCAAAGAGTAAACCGCGCAAATCTCGAAGCCATTCTAACTATGGAAAACGTTAAATCCGAGTGGCAGATAACTCTCGATCAGCATGAAGCAGAGTTGAAGAGCATCACCGCTTACAATGAGAAGCTTGAAGCGAAAATTGAGAAACTCAAAGAAGAGCTTGCCACTTCTTCCACTTCTTATTCTCAAAAAGAAGAAGTGCTTCAAAAGCAGGTGAGGGATGCTCATGCCGGGCAAAGAGACGCTGAAGCTAAATTTGAAGTGCAGCAAAAAATTGTAGAAAGCTACCGAACCGACGTTGCTCAGTTGCGAGAAAAAACCAGCTCCTAGAACTTGGAAATTGAAATGTTAAGAGCTCGAATTTCTGAAGCTGAAAAAAGAGCGTGATGAGGCTATTGCCGGCAAAGCAGCAGCCGAACAATCTCATGAAGCGACTAAGGTCAAAATCAGCTCTACCTTATTCGAGTTTTACATACATAGTGTTTTGGGGCGCGGTAGCCTTTCATTTTTGGGCTCGAAGTACGAGATTATTTTGGCCGAAGTGTGGGAGGCCGCAATTGATATGCTTGGAGGCGCTGGCTATGCTGAAGCAGATCTTGAGGCACACTATCTGGATGATGATGCACGTGTCGCCCTTGCCAAGGGGAAGGAGCAACTTGCTAAACAGCGAGCCAGAATGGCGGAAGGAGAACATCTAGGGAAGGCACGCTTGACCGACCCAATTCTTCCTTCGGTTTCAGCCGACATTGATATCGTTGGCTCCAGTTCCCATTCTCCACCTCCTGCCAAAGCTGACATTGAGATTGTGACTACTCACACTGGAGATGAGGCTCAAGAGAGTGCCGAAGCGCAAGGCTTTGAAGTTGACGTGATAAAGCCAACTTCTCCAGGTAACTTCAACGTTGATTTAGCTCAAGTGGATTACTTGTTCACTTCACATGAACTTGATGAACTTTTTGATTATTACTTAATCCTTGACGCACCACTATCTCCTCTCTTTGCGGGGAATACTGATTTTAACTTCTCTTCTTCTGTAGTGAAAACGCCAAGTGCCGTACAGACTTCTTCCTTCTAGCTGCTCCACCTCCGTCTCTTCAAGTTACGTCTCCTTCTGCTTTCAACCGGGGTCGCAAGAAGAATTAATAGAAGCCCTTCAAGGCTTGGATGACCCGGCCGCTTCGCAAGAGCAGAAGGCTGAGGAACTTGAAGAAGGTGAAAAGATTCCGGAGCAATTTCGTGACGACACAAAACTGTCTGCACTTATCACTTCGGGCAGTGAGTCTTCTTCGAGGAAGAAGGGGAAGCGTGCAATTTCAAATAAGAGAAGGAAAAGCACTTCTACTAGCGAGGAGAAGGCGGAAGTAGACCCAGCTGCACCTCTATCTCCTTCTTCCCCGACTCGTCCAGGCCGGCTTCCAAAGTTTACCATTAGGCCAGGCGAGGGCTCTAAAGGTGGCGGGAAAAAGAAATAATGAGTCTCACTCTATCCTTCTTGTTTTGCTTTTTTCTTTGTACATAAAGGCTTATATTGACCGGAATTTGTGCGGGCACCGGTCCCCGCTCTTTTTGAAACCTACACATGTATAAATTTTTTATAGTATGGAGTGAAATGATTCTTTTTATTTGTACAATCTTTTGACTGTATTTGTGAATGCATTTATTCCTTATTTTCGCACAAGTTTCTTCACTGTGATATTGCAATAAGTTTGTGGTATGTTGCTTAAACGTTGTTTTTATTAACGTAGCTATATTGTATTGCCCCCATACCACGGCTTATTGCAATTCCTTTTATTTGGTATAACTTTGGAGAACAGTTCTTCAGCTTCGAGAAGACCTGTACTCTTAAGTTGGAAAACAATTCTTCTGTTTCGAGAAGACTTGTACTCTTAAGTTGGAGAACAATTCTTCTGTTTCGAGAAGACTTGTACTCTTAAGTTGGAGAAAAATTCTTCCATTTTGAAGAGGCTTGCACTCTTTCTTTAGAGAATAATTTTTCCATTTTAAGGAAATGTTATTCCGCTTTAGTAGAGTGTGCCTTGTATTGGAGAATTCTTCTCTCTCTTTTGTTTGGAAATATTATACTTCACTTTCGGAGATAGTCAATTTTATTTTTTGATAAATTTACTCTCCTACGCGGTGAAGCGAGTTTCCAAAAAAGGCTTTGAATTGGCACTACAACTTCTGCGGAAGAATATTTTCAAGGTGGGAAAATTGATCTTCCTTTGTTAGCTGCAGTGTGCCTTCGAAGAGGATTTTTTTTATTCTTGTTGTGCCTCGTTGGAGGGCTTTTTTGCTTTATTCGCTTGAAAGTGCTTTTCTTGGGACGTGCCTCCGAAGAGGTCTTGTGCTTCTGAAGAGGGCTTGTGCCTCCGAAGAGGTCTTTTGCCTCCGAAGAGGTCTTTATCCTCCAAAGAGTTGTGCCTCCGAAGAGGGCTTGTGCCTCCGAAGAGGTCTTTTGCCTCCGAAGAGGGCTTGTGCCTCCGAAGAGGTCTTTTGCCTCCGAAGAGGTCTTGTGCCTGCGAAGAGGTCTTTTGGTGCCTCGGGAGAGGGCTTCTGCCTCCGAAGAGGGCAGGTGTATGCCTTTGGTGAAGGCGAGTGCCTCCGAAGAGGGTTTGTGGTGCCTCGGGAGAGGGCTTCTGCCTCCGAAGAGGGCAGGTGTGTGCCTTTGGTGAAGACGAGTGCCTCCGAAGAGTTCTTTATTTGATTGCTTGGAAGTTACTCTCTCATGGTTGAGTGGATTCACGGGGCAGACACAAGTTACTTAATTGGATGTCCGTTTGCACAAATGATCGCAACTAGCTACCAAGGGCCCTCGGTGATTCCACCAATCTTTTTTGGTTGAGTAGAGAACTTTCTTTTTTCGGCGTGCCTCGTTAGAGGGCTTTAACCTCCAAAGATTTGTGCCTCCAAAGAGGGCTTGTGCCTCCGAAGAGGTCTTTTGCCTCCGAAGAGGTCTTTATCCTCTGAAGAGTTGTGCCTCCGAAGAGGGCTTGTGCCTCCGAAGAGGTCTTTAGGGTGGTTGGCTCGCCATGAAGGTTGCGTCTCACGGTTAAGTGGATCCACGGGGCGGACACAAGCTATCCAACCGGATATTCGTTTGCACAAACGAACGCAATCAGGTAGCAAGGGCCTGGTGTCTTTGCTTTGGGAAGGTGCCCCTCCAGTGGTTCCACCAACCTTTTTGTTGAGAGGCAGGACTTCTTTTTGGCTTTTTTCTGTCTGCTCGGCCATGTCTGTTCGTCATTTGCTCATTAGCGATTCACTGTTATCATTTTCCAAGCACATGTTCCTTTCTTTTGCAAGTAGTTTGTCTTATCCAAATAAGTGTACTTCATTGTTAAGCGAGTCCGACGGAATCACTAACTGTTTGCATGAAGCACTCCTTATACTGGATTTGGAATCTGGAATTTTTGTGGATTGACATTTGTTTATTGAGTGATTTCAGGGATCGCTTGGCCTTGTGATGGGTAAGCTATGTTTTAAGGGCCTGCAATGTTAAATCGACATTTTAGCAATACGTTTAAAGTATTTAAACATCGAGACAAAACAGGCGTTTTATAATAGTAGAGAACATAAGATTTATAGTGGTTCGGCCAAGTAACCTCGGCCTACATCCACTTTATAGTTCTTATTATTCATTTGCACTAGTTTTACAATAGCTTGCAATACAAGAATCATACATCCATAATCATTTTACAAATTTAAGCAAAGCTTTTAAGTAAAATATGGACGCAAGTGATTGCTGTTCCAAGCTCTTGGAATTGGATCTCCTTCGACAGTTGTCAGTTTGAAAGTGCCGTTAAGAATTTTTTTGCCTATGACATATGGCCCTTCCCAGTTTGGCGCAAACACTCCTGTTGCTGTCATGATCCTTTTTAAGACTAGATCCCCAATCTCAATGCTGTGTTGGCGAACTTTGGAATTGAAGTGCCTGGCAATTCTTTGCTGATGAGCTGCAATTCTGAGTTGAGCCTCTTCCCTTCTTTCATCAAGGAAGTCTAGTGCTTCAAGTTGCAACTCCTCATTTTTAGCTTGGTTGAAATGAATTCTTCTGTGTGAAGGGAATTCTATTTCCATTGGAATCATTGCTTCAGATCCATATGCTAATGAGAATGGAGTGTGCCCAGTCGCAATTTTGTGGGTAGTTCTGTATGCCCATAGTGCTAGTGGTAGCTTATCGACCCAACCACCTTTTGCGTTTTCCAGCTGTTTCTTGATGGTTGATTTGATAATTTTGTTTACTGCTTCCACTTGCCCGTTTGCCTACGGATGAGCCACTGGTGAAAAGTTTTTTTGGATCTTGAATCGCTTGTAAAAATCTTGGAACTCTTCACTTTCGAATTGGGTTCCATTGTCTGTGATTATCTTTTGAGGCACACCATGCCTGATTCTGGACTTGGCAGTTGGCAAAGGCCCAATGAGATCTATTCCCCAAATAGCAAATGGCCATGGACTGACCATCTGCGTTAGCTCGGTGGAAGGTGCTCTAGGGATTTTTGCAAATCTCTGGCATCGGTCACACTTTCGGGCATAGCTAGCAGCATCACGATTAATGTCTGTCCAAAAATACCCATAGTGGAGAATTTTCTTTGCTAGAGTTTGACCACCTGAATGATCTCCACACTCTCCCCCATGCACCTCAGCTAAAATTGTCTTAGCCTCTTCCTTGGTTACACACCGGAGTAATGGCATTGAGAATGCCCATTTGTACAATCGACCGTCTTGAATTACATATCTTGAGGCTTTCCTTAACAGCTTCTGACGCTCCTTTAAATTTCCTGAAAGGGAGCCGTTAAGTAGATATTCTTTGGTTGGAGTCATCCATGACTCCTGCTCTTGAGAAATAGCCATGACCCATTCAATATCCATCTCATCAGTACTTGGGGCTGACAAGACTTCTACAGGAACTAATACCAGTAATTGAGCTTCGCCAGTGCTTGCATACTTTGCGAGAGAATGTGCCTTCATGTTCTCTTCCCGAGGTATATGACTCATCGTAAAATGATCGAGATCATCGAGAAGTTCCCAGGCCCTTGACAAGTAAGCAGGCAGATTTCCTCCTTTAGTTTGAAAATCTTTCTTGACTTGGCATACAATAAGCTGTGAATCACTGAAGATCTGCAACACCTTGACATTCAGTTCTTTAGCAATCTTCAAGCCGACAATAAGACCTTCATATTCTGCTTCATTGCTTCATTATTTGTCGAAGGAAATTCCAACCTCAATGCATAGCACAATGATCGCCATTCGGGGGTTTCAAACATGACCTCAGCTCCAGAACAATAGTCGTTTCTTGCGTCATCAACATATAGTTTCCATCGGGTCGGGATGTCATGAGTAACTTCTTCCTCGCTGTCACCTTTATCTTTGTATTCTGCAATGAAATCTGCTAAAGCTTGTCCATTGGTTGCTCTTTGGGGATGGTAAGTGATATCATATTGACTGAGTTCGATATTCCACTTCAGAAGACGACCCGAAGTCTCAGGGCAAACCAGGACTTGCTTTAGAGGCTGGTCAGTGAGAACTTTGATAGGATGAGCTTGAAAATATGGCTCAACTTTCTGGAAGCTATCAATAGGCAATAGGCGAGTTTTTATAGCTTTGAATAATTCATCTCTGCCCCAATGAACCTCTTGTTGACGTAGTAGACCGGGCGCTGAACTTTTGCATCTTCCCATACTAATGCTGCACTGAGGGCATGAGATGAAACTGCTAGATATACGAAAAGATCTTCACCGTTGCCGGGCTTAGAAAGTATTGGAGGCACTTCAATGTGACGAATTAGTTCATCGAAAGCTTTCTAACATTCCAGAGTCCATTCAAAGTTTTTCTTTCCTTTCTTTAGAGCGTCAAAGAATGGAATGCACTTATCCGTGGCCTTGGAAATAAACCGACTCAAAGCAGCAACTTTCCCATTGAGGCTCTGCAATTCCTTCTTTGTGCTGGGGGTTTGACTTCTCTCAGACCAGTAATTTGAGGAGGATTAGCTTCAATGCCCCTAGCACTCACAATGAAACCCAGAAATTTCCCGGACTCTACCCCGAATGAACATTTCAAAGGATTAAGCTTCATTCCATACTTTCGGCGGACTACGAACATTTCTGCCAAGTGATCCATGTGGTCCACTGCCTTCTTTGATTTCACCAACATATCGTCAACGTAAACTTCCATAGTTTTGCCAACTGTGCCTTGAACATACCATTAACAAGTCTTTGGTAAGTTGCCCCCGCATTCTTTAGTCCATATGGCATGACTCTGTAACAGTAAAGATCGACATCAATGATAAAGCTCGTGTCCTCCTGATCTGGCACATGCATCATGATCTGGTTATATCCGGAGTAAGATTCCATGAAAGACAACAATTCATGCCCGGCTGTTCCATCCACCAACTGATCAATCTTGGGTAACGGGAAGCAATCTTTGGGGCAGGATTTGATTAAATCTGAAAAGTCGATGCAAACTCTCCACTTTCCATTTGCTTTTTTAACCAGCACCGGATTAGAAACCCAATTCGGATAAGTGGACTCTCCGATGAAGCCATTCTCCATGAGCCGATCTACTTCTTTTTTCAATGCTGCTGACCTTTCTGGACCATGTGTTCTTCTTTTCTACTTTACAGTTGTAAATTTCAGATCAATATTCAGAGTGTGTACCGCGATTTCTGGAGATATTCCGCACATATCAGCATGGCTCCAAGCGAATACATCCAGATTTTCTCTCAAAAATGATATCAAAATATTTTGAAACTTCACACTAAGTTGCGAACCCACATTTAGCACCTTGTTTGGGTCTTTCGGATCAACAGGTACTGGCACCGTTACTTCCACTGGCACTACTCTATTCTCCCTTGTACTAGCTTTTCTGGGATCCATTTTCTTTCGTGCTCCACTATGCTCACCAGTGCAGGGTCCACCTATAATTGCAACAAGGTTGGTTCTTTGATGCGGAGTGGAGCTGCCGCATCCTTTCCCATCTCTCTCTTCCTTGCTTCCCGCAACTCTATCAGATAACATTCTCGCCCAGCATTCTGATCCCCTTTAATAACACCAACGCAATTATCTGTGGGAAACTTCATAGTGAGGCACCACGGGGCGAGAATTGCCTTGAATGCTGCAAGAGTTGGCCGACCTAGGAAGGCATCGTAAGCAGAAAATTCGTCAACAATCACAAAATTCTGCTATCGAACCACCTTTTACTGCCCCTCTCCAAGTTCAACAAATAAGTCAATAGTTCCAATTGGTTGCTTTGGTTCCCCAGTGAACCCGACAATCTTCTGCGATGAAGCCTGAACATCAGCCATCAGAATCTTCATTTGATCGAACGTCTTTTTGAAGAGTATATTGCAAGAGGCACCGCAATCAACAAGCACCCTTCTTACAATAGCAGGCCCGATGCCTGCAGAGATGACCAAAGGATCCACGGTAGGAGCTTCAACACCCATAGAGTCCCTGGCCCTGAACATAATATCATCATTAAAAGTCCTTTGCTGCTTCAAAGGTGCAGCGTCTTCCAACACAAAAACATTCTCTTCTGCTGGGGTATATTTCAAAGCACGAGCATATCATTCCATCTCGCCCCAGCTTCTGCCTACCGGATGAGGACCTCCCGTGGTTACATTTATAACAGGCCTTTCTGATTCATGTGCAGTAGTCCTCTCACCCGAGCCAGATGGATGAGCAGGAAGTTGCTAGCCCTTAGTAGATGAAACTGGTTGCTCCTATTTCTCTTAACATATTGCTGCAACTTGTTCTCTCTTAGCAGTTCTTCAATCAAACTTTTCAAATGACGACATTCGTTAGTATCATGACCGGGTTGATTATGAAACCGACAAAATCTACCACTTTGAACAGACTTTTTACCAAGCTTTATCATAGGTGGTTTAGGATATTCCACGGTATCTTTGGTAACGAAAAAGTTATTCTCCGGAGTATCATTTAAAGGAGTGAAATCTGAAGGCTTTGCGAAGCGAGGTTTCTTCACATCCTTCTGCTTCTTCCCATTGTTATTCTCCCTCTTCTGACTTTCGGATTCCTTTTTGGTAGGAGCAGTAGTGTTATTCTTAACCTCTGTCAATTCCACTTTTGCCAGTGCAGGAAGGATTTCCAAGCGCATGAACTCGTTAGCTTTCTTGTAGAATTTCTCAAGCGAGTTTGGTTCCTTCATCTTCAACCATTTCCCAAACTCACTTGATTTGTCGATAGCCCTCATTAAGTAGGTCAAAACCATTCGTGGCTCTGCATTGTCGACCTCAGCTAAGGCTATGTTGAAGCAGTTTAAAAAAGATCTAATAGATTCTCCGGGATTATGTTCCAGGCTGGACAATGACATTATGTCCTTCGCCTTTGAAGCATACAACCTGAATTGTTCTTTAAACTTCCTAGTTAAATCGAAGAACCGGTCTACAGATCGGACCGGCAGCTTTGTGAATCAGAGTAGAGCCACTCTTTCCAAGTATACCGGAAAGTACCGGCATTTGATCTCATCCGATGCCCTAGCACCAGTCATGTGCCAGTCATATTTATATAGGAATTGGTTAGGGTCTCTTGTTCCCTTATAAGCCGGGATGGTAGGGGGAACAAACTTCCTTAGGAATTCCACCTTCAGAATCCTTTCGGTGAATGGAGTTTTGCTTGGAGCGAACCCCCACTCTTTTTCATCTTCTTCCCTTTGCATACTCTCTTTCATAATCCGTCGTACCATGCCCGAAAGGTATTCCTCTGCAGGACGGACTTCAGCCATTTTCTCGGAAGTTTGTCTGGACAAACGTTCGCAGAGAGTTGGCTGCGGTCTTGATCCTCCAGCTTGGGGAGGTGTTTCTTTGGCGGGGCTAGCTGCCTTTTGAGGAATATTCCTCTCTTCAGAATTATGAACATCATCAGCAAGGTTTTCTTCATTATTCACTGGTTGACGGTTAGCTTCGAGCAAAGCATTCAACCTATCAAGCATTAAAGCGTTCTAGGCTTCAATCTGCTGATATAACCTGAAACGACCCGCAAATCCGTACCACTTGAGTCAACACTATTTTACTTAAATCAACTCAAGTTGTATAGAAATACGAACCATTTGGGTTAAAGAAGAAGCGACAGAAGAGGAAAATAGAAAAAAACATCAGAATCTAACCATCGCAGCGGAATAAAATATAATAGATAATAATGATCTTTACTCAAAAATCAATTATCTCTCTTTATATATTACATCATCAGAGTACATCAATCACAGCTCAACATCAACATCGATAACATACAAATGGATACACAACAACTCAACACAACGGAATATACATAAAAAAGTACGGAGATACGTATCGTCATCCAACTCATCTCCTAAGCTCCACAGTATCGTATCCTGTATTATATAATACTCGGTCTGACCCAAGCATTACAGTTAAATAACACCCGAGTCAGTCTGGAATACCAGCGTGAGAAAATCACACCCAATTGATTATTAAAGTTTCAAAAATCCTTTAAAAACAAAAGCATCTCGTAAGACCACGCTATAAATAAACATGTCGGGTTTTTACCTTACGATAGCTAAAACATTTTTATTAAAATCCTCCGATAATATAATAGTGTCTATGGAAAGTAAAATAGAATCTAGCTGAAATGCTTGCATCTCACGTTTCAGCAATAGTTGGGCACAATCAAAACCATACGGTCGCATAGGGAAAATGGATTCCAACTAATGGCTAGGCACTGGGGTACCACCTGCCACAGTACCTGGTCTAGTTGAGCGTACCGAGGAGCCACCCTAACTCCCCTGCAACACAAGACCGGTACCATCCCTTACTGGATAGTCCCGAGCAAGATCACCCCACGATTGTGATCAATAACCGCCTAGTAAGCCGAAATAAAAGGGACATCTAGACAAGGATGACCTCACCCTCCAGTGGGGACTACCCACGAAACCTTGCTACATAACCCTTGATTTTCAGCCATTCCAATTTGATGAGGCTTGAGGCTAAGCGTTACCTTTTTAGAACATATCCCTTAGAATGCCCATCGTCCACCTGACGATGTTTCGCAAGCATTCATCCATACAAGTCTGTCCCAGGTTCGAACGGAACCGAAGGCATTACTCCTACTACATCCATTTTGGAAATATCCTCAGGATTAGTACCGACTAGCCCTTGCACTTCACTGCTCCATCTTCGAATCCAAAATCATTTTCATGAAAACGTACAAACCGGATCGAAGTGGTTTTCGAGAAATAAATCTCGATCCCGGTCTCTTCGAAACGATCAACATTTGTCCAATATTGACAGTCGGTGATTTAACTATCAATTAATTTGCACAAACATCCATCAACCAATAAATAATTTCCTAAATTATTTATTTATCCTAAAAATATCTTCACAAGATATATTTTCACTTTTCAAATTCCTTTTGAAAACTGTTTCAATCCAGTTTCCTCTCACCGAATACATTCCCAATTAATTATTTCCACTGGAACACCAAATACACAACACTTAAGATTTAAATAATTCAAATGCATTTTTATAAAATATACTTTATAGCATTAAAATTAAAACCACATTAAATATTTTATTAAAATATATATACTTTAAGAATATTTTATATAAAACACTTTATATAAACTAAATTTCCTCTTTAAACACAATACCAAGTCACTTTATATGGTTATTACAATAATATATTTGGGAAAAATATACTTACTTTAAAAATTAACATTTAGAAATAATAAACTTTCCAAAACAATACCAAGTTACATCTCTTAAAAATAAACCACCATTTATTTTTAAAAAAATTCTCATTCCTTTAATAAATTCTTACCTTGAATTATATATTTAAAATATCCATAGACATTTTATTTCACTTTATAAACCCAGTTTATAAATTCCCAAAATCTCACTTCTTTTTAAATTTCAAAACCCAAACACTTAATTAATTTGCAATTGATTCCCAATTTTACTTTACTTTGAAATGAATTCCTTCTCTTACTTTATTTATTCAAATTTCATTAACTTTCAGATTTTATTTCCTTATTTTGAGTAAAAACCCTCTTAACTGAAAATATCAATTTCAGATTTCCAAAATTCCTTCTTCATCACCAAATTAAATGTAATCCTTAAATTAAAAAAAAATAAATTCTTTATTCTTTCAAATAATATCACTTAAGCTTCACAAATTATTATACCCCCTATTGATTTAAAATCCTCTTATCCTAAATTTGTTAGAATTTTGCAATCGCTTTTATTTTATTTTCAATTCATTATTAATTTATTCCAGTTCACTAGAATTATTTTACTTAAAAATTTACTCTTTTATTTCTTTTCAAAAATTCCATTCTAGAGATTTTGATAACTCAGCATATCCAAATAGGTCCAACCAAACCATAACATCCAATTATTCATATAGTTCATCACAGGATATCAAAAATCATATCACAGAATATTTAAACAAAATTTAATATTTGAGGAATCGTGTTGGATCCCTCCAACCTGCTCTCCCTGCATCCACAGATGTTAGCACAAAATAATATGCCAATTCCAGAGTATATCATACTATAGCACATCCATCAATTTCAACCATTCAAACAATTATTTAAATTTAATCATTTAAATTTAAATTTAAATTAACTGAGTGAGATTAACTCACTTTTGCCTCTTAGTTTGCTATCCTATCTAAACCGGCTTGTTTTCTCCATGATTTCAGACCTTGAATAAACATTATATGATTTATTAATTTTTTTTATTAATCTATAAATAATTTCACTATTTAATAAATTAAATTGGTCATTATTTAAAATTAATCGTTTGGTTTTTAACTAGTAAATTTGATTGACCTTTGTTTGTTTGTTTTGAAAGTATGTTATACAAAAATAATCAATCTGTAAAATTCCCAAAATCTAACTTTTAAATAATACTTCCAAGTCAAGACATTCCCAAAAATCTAGCATAAAAATCCTACCTCATTCTTAAAACTTCCGAAATTACCAAATTTATTGTGTATAATAAAAATTTCAGATTTCCTACTGTAAAATATTTATTTTATTAGATTAAAATAGAATTGCTTTATACCTATTTAAACAGTGACAAGCCAGTTTAAAATGTGTGCCTTTATATATATATATATTTTTTCCTTTACACGGATTTGATTTGGGTTTCAGATGAAAGAGGGGAGGATATGTGGTTTATAGAAGTACTGAAAGACAAGAGGGGGGTGGCGTGCAGGAGAATGTAGGCTACAGTGAAGGCAAAAAAAATTCGATGTAGAAAGAATGTGGGCTGATGGCTGCTGATTTAAAATTGATATTTTTTTATATTCAAAAATAACTCGTTTAGGTACCTAGTTATTAAATTGGATTCGATATAGATTTCCACGCGTTTATATAACGTACGCTCACATAACAACTCTGATTACTACGAAATTTGAAATCCGATAATAATCCAATATTACGGATCCATTGGAACTGGTTTCGTCGAAATCCGAGACTGTGCCTCGGAAGGCTATTTTTAAATATCAATTTAAACGATATATTTTTAAAACTGAACAAGTCACTGTTAAATTCAAATTTTAAAACTTCTATTATACTCAGCACTATTAATATAAATTTTACGAGCCTTCAATTATTTTTAACCGGCTTAAACTTCCATATTTAACAGTTTATCCAATTTTCGGAAATTAAATCCAATAATTAAATTCCAAATAATGGTGATATTTGAAATTCAAGTTAAACATTAACTTTTAAATATTTGAAATTAATTAAATATTCCAATTTTAAATGCTCAAAAATTCTGGGTCATCACATTCCTTCCCCCTTAAAAGAATTTCGTCCCCGAAATTAATAGTCAGAAAGAATGGTTCAATACCCATTTATCTATCCCCAAAACCAAACAATTCAACATCCTACCAATTATCATTTTGTTCGTGTCAAAATTGGGCACAACACTCGTCGGAAGTTTTTGAAGAGATAATAAATGAAGAAAGTAAATTAAAACGTGGATTATCTAACAAAAACTCCAAATAGCAGGAAGTAAATTGCACAAGAGACAACGATTTAGAGTGGTTCGGCGATTTGCCTACGTCCACTATGAAGTTTTGTTACTTTATTGCTTGATATTCGGAGAACACAACTTTTTAATGTCAAAGTACAGCAAGTAGTAAGCCAAAATTCGAAATCAAAGGCAGCAGTGGTGCTCTAAAGCAATTCTGGCAGCGTCCGGACGTGCTTTATCTCTAAAATTCTTCGATCCCCTTTCTGAATGACCAGGGGCTCTATTTATAAGCGTTGGAGGCTGATATTTCGCCTAAAATTCGAGGAGACCACTTCTGGCACGTGTGGGGGGCCCACATGGCCGAATTCTGGAGATCCGGCCCACTTTGGGATCGATTCGACCCTTGGTTCGAATCGATCAAAAAAGTGTCCAATCATGATGAAACTTGGCGTGGACATTCTTCTATGTGTATGCAAGCTCCTGTGAAAATTTCGTAGCATTTGGACTTGTAGATTTCAAGTTATGATCGATTCAAGATGGTGCTCTTCGTCTTATGGATTCGTTCGAATCGATATGGTTCGAATCCATAGGGTCGAATCCATATGGTGACTCAGAGTGATTTTAGCCGCGCTTATCTGATGGATTCGAAGAGTTGGATTCGAAGGCACGCCACCTTCGAATTAATTGAACCAATGCTCGTTCGAATCGATCAGGGCAAGTCACCATTGATCGATTCGAATTTGTCTTAACAGGGTGGATTCGAAGACAGTTACCAGATGGAGTCGAAGTCCCTACAACTGTATGGATTCGAAGGGTTCCAGCTTGATGGACTCGAAGATAGGAATACCCTGATGGATTCGAACTAGGGAAGGCTTTGGATGGATTCAAAGTGAGGGATTGCCCGATGGAGTCGAAGTAATGCATGGCTCATGGATTCGATCGTGAGGCTATCTTATGGATTCGAACCTAAACTTCTTCTGATCGATTCGAACTGAGGTTGTCTTCTCCACTTTTCATTGGCGCTAACTTGAGCATACGAACTCGGATTGCCTCGAAATTTGGAATGTTGGTTTCCACGGCTTTGCTTGACATGCCGTATCAATTGTAGCCCAATCCGGACTTGGGAAAAATCCATCGATTTTTGTATTAAACCAACAATCATTCAAAATTGAGGACGGGTGACCCTTATTTTCCAGTCAGTTCCTTGGTATCTCGGCCTTGCTAAAAGGCGGGATAACACATTTATACAGACACAATACCGTACTTAATAACTTTCCCAACTTTCCCATAGTTTCAAACAATATTACTTACTCAATCATTTAAATCAAATTTAAAATTAACAGAATTTCACAAAAAAATTTCTAACTCTCTAAATTTCCGAATTTTTTTGTCAGCGTCTCCTTTGCGCGGCTAGCTCGGTACAACTACAAAATGGCTCTATGGCCTCCCAAATCCAAAAAGAAAACAAAAAGCCAAGTGGCTAGATCCAAAAACCCAATCAAATTCCACGGCTTTGCTTGACATGTCGTATCAATTGTAGCCCAATCCGGACTTGGGCAAAATCCATCGGTTTTTGTATTAAACCAACAATCATTCAAAATTGAGGACGGGTGACCCTTATTTTCCAGTCAGTTCCTTGGTATCTCGGCCTTGCCAAAAGGCGGGATAACATTTGCCCCCCAAAGTACGTCTTGTGTAAACATAACGTGCTTTGAAAAGCTGCAGTTTCATGTTGGACAATCGGGACATGCTCTTCTGAAAGTTGTATTCTTTATCGCTGCAATTAATCGTCGTATGATTGCGATTTGACTGTCAGTTGTTGAAACCATGACGAGATGAACATTTGATCCCTGTAAATGTCAAAGATCAAATGTTAGTCATACACATGTGCATATATGTACCACTTTGGTTTTGGTTAACGTTGTGCGATTGCCAGTCGTTGTCAGTTCGGTTTGTTATCGAATTCTGCGTCGGTCCTCTCCTGAATGGATCTTGAGATTCGAGTTGAGATACTGTTTTATGATTGTCTATAATCGTCCTCTTGTATCGATCCTCTTTTGAATCGATGTAAAAGGTAGACAAGTAATTTTTACATTGAAACGATTTCGTCCATTTTCATCGGTGGTCTTTGATGGATTCGAAGCTATGTTTGTTTGAATCGATGGCTTTCGATCGATGGCCCGATGGACCTCGTGCTTCGAGTCGATAAGACGATCAATTCAGCCTCTGTTCGGTTGTTCCTTCGAATCGGTGATGCCTCGCATCGACACTGCATGGATGGATTCGGAGTATTGATGGATTCAAATGCGACGGGTTCGAACGTGATGGGTTCGAACGTGATGGATTCGAACGTGGCTTGTTCGAATTGATCAGCGCGTGACCGGTTGGGGTCGGTCATTTTGACCGGGAGACGAATCATCCCGTTTCCTATGTGCGACCCATATAAATACGTGAAGCCGGTGTCACTTTCACTTTTTACTTTTCACTGTTGCTATAGCCTCCTCTTCGAATCGATCTCTCCAGGGCCAAGACAAATGTGCTTTTCTTGAATCGATCGAACCCCTTCACGCTTCCATTCGTAACCAAATCAACTCAGGTAATCAAGGGATCGATTCGAGATGAGAATGATAGAACTTAGAACTTTTTTGGCAACAATTCAATTTTTTCTTCTGAAAATTTTGAGAAATGGTGTATTCTGAACGAAGTGGGTCGACTCGATGGAACTAAGGAATGAAACCATTCGAGTCGTATCGATCAAAGTGTTGTCTTTCATTGCTTCGCATCGATCCAAGAATGAGCGATTCGAATCGATTTTGAATGCATAGCTTCGAATCGATGGTTATAAAAGAAAAAGAAAAAAGGCTCGTGGCGATCGATTCGAAATAATGATATTCTGATCGATTCGAAGAAGCTCAATATTGATCGATTCGAAGTAATGATACGTTGATCGATCCGAAGGAGCTCAACTTTGATCGATTAGAAGTCATGTGGGGCTTCATGGATTCGAATTGCTTCTCTGTCCCAAGGTCTCATCGAGTCGAACTACATGGAGTCGGGGCGTACCGATTCGAAGTTCATCGATTCGACTCGGTCGATTCGAGTCGATCGATTCGAACGTTCTTGCTTCTGGGACTCCCACTCTTCTGATTTGCTCCAACATCTGAACTACGACCAATTTCAAGTTGAACTTTAAAGAACTCACTGAACTTTAGCATACTTGACTCCGGCGAGCTTCAGCCTTGCATAATCGAATTTGACTTGACCTCTCTTTTGGAGCTCGTCGATGGCACCACGACTTAACCAAAATATAACGAATTTATAATTGAATTGGTCAGTAGCATCTGGGTGGCGTGAAAGTGACGGTCAGCGATGACGGTCATTTTCATTTTCAAATTCCAAAGTTTCGTCGTTCGGACATCTTGTTTCAACTTTTAAAGTCTGCTTAAGTTTTGCATAGCACTTGCACTACACGACATATTCATACACTTTACACCAGGGGAATACATGGGCTTTTTATGTATTTAACGCCGCTTTCTGGTGAGTTAGTTAATTATGGAATCTTCAAGTTCTCAACAACAAGAAGCACAAAGTTCGCCTCTTCCAGCGCTTGAGATTCCGGAAATCCCTCCTGAAGTCATAGATCCGGCTCCAGATGAGTTGCCGGAGGCCATATTTATCGAAGATCCTATCGATTCTGTCCAGTCCAATATCTCGGAGTCTCTGTTGGGCCGGATATGTTCTAAACATAACATATCCCTGGACGATGTTTTATTACCTAGTGCCAGTGACAGACCACATAACCCACCTGAGGGATATACCGCCTTTTACCGTCATGCCTACGCGGCTGGATCTCTTCCTCCTTTTAACCAACACATCAGAGAGATGCTGTCGTATTTAGGAATCGCTCCTTCACAACTCCATCCCAACGGGCATGCATTACTGAACAGCGTCTTTGTCGTATTTATGGATTGCCTTTTTCGCCCGCCAAGGCCTAACGAGATCAGGCACATATTCAATTTCAAGAGTAGGAGTGATAGCCCGTCTTTCACTTTTATGGAGGCGGTAAGGAACTGTCAGGTTGTGACTGGGGCCTGGACCAGGCTTAGTTATTTCAAGAACGAGTGGTTTTTTGTTCGATGCCCCTCAGAGTTTTCCAGGAGATGGTTATCCAGACGTAAGCATCATAATTCATCTTTGAATGGCCACTTTTAATACTTACACTAATACTCCGTTACTCTTACAGCCATCATTTCGAGACCTACCGGTGGGCACTATAGAGGCGTCGTTCAAAGCTTGCAAAGGGTCCCAAGCGACTCAAGGCACATTGACTTGCTGTTGACCGACGATAACTTAAGGACATTGGGTTTGATTGGGATGAGCCAGAGTATTGTAATTGAGGGGTTGGCAAAATCGGCCTCGAGGAAGAAGAAGAAAGTGGCAAAAAGAAAACCTGGCGTTGTGATAAGAGGAGTGAGCGATGATGAAAGAACGCCCACGGACACTGAGATAGCAGCCGACCTTTCCCGAATAGAAGAGGGTCAGAAAGGCAAGGCTGCCGTACCTAAGTTTAAGAGATGGAAGTCTGTAGTCGTAACCCGTTCCAAACCTGGGGTTACTGTCTCTAGCGCCTCTCCTCGCCAGTCCGGAGACCTTTTCACAGGGCTGGACGATATTCCCATTCCGGACTACGTATCTCTCCACCACGGGTCCGGGTTGGATGGGCTACGGGGAGTGCTTGATATAAGCGAACCTTTTCCCGTTAGTGTAATCGATGCTTCTGGTTGGTTGGGGGGTTTTGCGCATTTATACACTTTTCACAACACTCCACGACTTCCACATGCATTGCAGTGCTTTTTCTCGGTACTTAACTGAATTGTTTCTTCTTTACAGGTGCCATGTCGGATCGTCCTTCTACACTTGATAGACTTCGGCGAGTGCATCATTCTTCATCTTATTACGAGTCCCGCCGTAGGGATTCTGACCGTGATCGTGAACGGAGGTATTATGAGTAAGAGCATCGTGAAAGGGACCATTCCCGATATTATTCTAGCCAGGAGCGTTCTGATAGGGACCGAAGGTACCGTTCACCCTCTCGTTCTCCTCCGCCATCCAGAGGCCAGGCACCTGCAGTTGAACCTTCGCGACAACAGCCATCTCAACAAATCTCAAAACCTGGTCCACATCGTTCAAGGACTAATACGGCTACGACTGTAACTGTGGAGGAGGCCCCTCTCGAACCGTCTGGTGAAGGGGCTATAAGAATTGCTCAACTGAAGAAAGATTTTCCAGAAATATGCTTCGACGCCTATATCTTTCCACCCAATCTCAAAAGAATTCCCGAAGAGGCTGTGAACACCGCCCTCAGCTATACCCGTGATTTTTATGCTCAGTATAAAGAATGGTACAGGGCGGCTGTTAAAGGTTCAAAAGTAGCCTTCGATCGAGCCAAAGTTATTGAGAAGCTGGAAGCAGATTTGGCTCAGAAGAACCGTATTGTTGACATACTTCAATCTGAAATGGAATCTTCTCATAAGGCCGAAATGGAGTCGCTAAAAAAGGTCGATGAGATACTAGCTGAGATGGCGAAGATGCAACAAGCGCATTGCACTTTAGTTGAAGATTTGGGCCATCGGTACAAAAATGTTGAGGCCGAGCGAGATGCGGTGGTCAAAGAACTTGAGGAGTTAAAGGCTAAATTTGCCGACTTGAACAAGGAAAAAGATGACGCTAACATGGCCGCACAAGAAGCGTGCGAACAAGCCGTGTCTCTCCGAGCTGAGCGAGATGCGGCGGTTGCTAAAGTTGAAGCGGTGGACGCAGAAGTGGAAGGGAGAGTTCAAGCAGAGATATTCAGAGTAGTAGCCGAGTTTGATGATCTTCTCGACACTTACAATGCTAATATGCTTGAGCACGGGAATCTCTCGTGGCTCGGAGATTATTCTACGCTTCTACTCAGTGCTTGGAGAAAATTAGTGGTGAACAAGAAGGCATCTCTCCCTGAAGGTGCCGTGGATGAATTTGAACTCGAGTCTCGCTTGTTGAGCGAGGAGGAAAGGAAACTTCTCCATGAAGCGATGATTTCTGCTGAGAGAGAGAGACTTGGTTTTCACCATGTGGAGACTGGCGAGGGTTTTGGAGCTGCACATTATAGTGAGGATGTTTCAGTTGATTCCCCGACCTCGTATGGAGTTACTGCTACAGTTGGTCCACATGTTGTTCCTGCTTATAACCCGGATCGACCGGAACTGTCTCTTGGTACAACTACCGTTTTCGAACTCGTCTCATCACTGAGCCGAGGCAAAGAAGGTATTTCAAATGTTGCTTAAGTGTTTTTAGAATGACGAACTTGAAACAGAGCATTTGAATAATTATTCTCATTTCTTTTCGACCAGTGATTGAAAGTGATGCGCCAGCACTTCCAGTACCACAAACTTTGCAGCCAATGCAAGGAGCTGTCGTTACTGAGGCTATTACAACTACCGCCGTAACCGGCGAGATGGGAGAGGGGAGTTCAATGTCGTTTGATGTTAAGATGATTGAGGAACTTCTCAAGCAACCCTGTGAACCCTTTACCGATCCTTCCTTTGCAATGGGTGGAGTTGCTCCAACTTTTAGCTCGTTCATGCCGACCGTCAGTGTGTCCAGCGCTGCTCGATCTTCCCGAGAAGAAGAAATCCTTGCCGAGATAAGCGCTGAAATGGCTGCAGTGACAACGGTCGGTGGTTCCGGAAGTGATGTTGCTCCGCCAAGCTTAACTGCTTTAATGGTTACTTCTCTCGCCGGCACAGCTATAACTTCTAGTGTCGAAGCTTCACCACCTGTTACGGCTTCTCTGCCTCCGTTTCGTCCTCACAAAAGGATCTCTATCCCTTCCAGCTCTGAGGAAGACGTGGATATTATGTCAGATCTTGAGGATGCTCCAAAGAAGTACCAAAAACCTCGCAAGAAACCGGGTAGTGGGTCTAGCGGCTCAACTCCGAAGAAGAGACCACGGAAGAAGAAGGAGTGAACTTCTCGTTTTACCATGCGGCTGTGAAATGACAATTATTTTTTTTCTCCTTTTTTAGGCCGTGTATAAGTGTGGACTCGGCACCCACTTTATGGACTGTTTTTTGTTTTGTCATGTAATCAAACCCTTTTTTTGTTTGTTGATAAAATGAAAAACAACTCTTATCTCTTTTGCTTAAGTATTGTGTTGATTATCTCGTGCTTACATATGTCATAAGCCTTGAATACATGTCCACACTTCGGGGACTTAACACAATTTGCAACTAACAGTTCGGCCCATATTCTGGGAAATTAAGACATCTCAACGTTTATGACTTAGTTCGCTCTCCGGGAACCTGTATTTGACGTTTATACTCCAATTCATACTCCAGGAATTTGAAGTTAGCTCACATTCTGGGATCGATGGATTTACACTCCGGTTCTCGCTCCGGAAACCGAGAGTTGAAGTTTATACTCCAATTCGCACTCTGGGAATTTGGAGTTGGCTCACACTCTGGGAGCGATGGATTTATATTCCGGTTCGCGCTCCGGGAACCGAGAGTTGAAGTTTATACTCCAATTCGCACTCTGGGAATTTGGAGTTGGCTCACACTCTGGGAGCAATGGATTTACACTCTGGTTCGCGCTCTGGGAACCGAGAGTTGAAGTTTATACTCCAATTCGCACTCTGGGAATTTGGAGTTGGCTCACACTCTGGGAGCGATGGATTTATACCCTGGTTCGCGCTCCGGGAATCGAGAGTTGAAGTTTATACTCCAATTCGCACTCTGGGAATTTGGAGTTGGCTCACACTCTGGGAGCGATGGATTTATATTTCGGTTCGCGCTCCGGGAACCGAGAGTTGAAGTTTATACTCCAATTCGCACTCTGGAAATTTGGAGTTGGCAGAGGGATTGTCGTGTATCAATCCCCGTTTATGTTGGTGTAGTGTTCTGCCCCCGAGCTCGGGTTTCACTTAGCGAGTGACCGGTCGTATCACAGTCACTCCCTATTTGAATAAATCCCACCGCGTGATGGAACTTAGCTCTCCGTGCATCGTGATATTGTACGTCATATTCCGTGAATCACAGCTCTGGCTCGAAGAGATGGCATTTTATTGCTAAAACGAGAAAATATGGCAAAGTCAGTTGCCTTATTACAAATTTAAATCTCGGAATGCTAAAATAAAATGCAAAGGGATAAATTGACAGAAAATAAATAAGTAAAGTCTTTTATATGTAGTAGCGACGAAGACTTTCGCTATTCCAAGCTCTCGGCAAAGTAAGACCGTCAACGGTCGATAATTTGAACGGGCCATCTCCGAGCTTTTGTGAAATCACATACGACCCTTCCCAATTTGGCTTCATGTGCGAAGGAACCAGACAAACCCTTTTGAGTACGAGATCGCCGAGTTTGAAGGTTCGCGGACGGACCTTGGCATTGTACAGTCGGGCGACTTGACTTCGATATGCGGCTGCCCTCAAGTCAGCCTCTTTGCGCTTCTCATCGAGTAAATCCAAAGATTCAGCAAGTAATATGGCATTTGTTTTCGGATCATAATATGTTACACGATGAGAGTGCACTTCTATTTCGACTGGAAAAACGACTTCAGAACCATAAGATAGAGAAAACGGGGTATGACCGGTTGCAGTTTTATGAGTCGTTCGATAGGCCCATAATGCCATAGGAAGTTCGTCGACCCATTTGCCCCCAGCTTTTTCCAGTCGCTTCTTTAGAATGGACTTGATAACTTTATTAACAGCTTCAACTTGACCATTTGCTTGAGGGTGCGCTACTGCAGAGAATTTCTTATGGATGTGGAATCGTTGACAGAAATTCTTGAATTCAGCACTGTCGAATTGGGTTCCGTTATCGGTGACGATATTATGTAGGAGACCAAAACGGCAGATGATGTTACGTACTACAAAGTTGATTACTTTCTTTGTCGTAATTGTCGCAAGGGGTTCAGCTTCAGCCCATTTGGTGAAATAATCAACTGCGACGATGGCGTACTTCGCGCCACCTTTGGCCAGAGGCAATGTGTCGATGATATCTATTCCCCATACCGCAAATGGCCAAGGACTGACCATTTGGGTTATCTCAGTAGGCGGGGCTCTAGGAATTCGAGCGTGTTTCTGGCATTTGTCACATTTTCTAGCATAGTCTGCAGCATCGCGATTAACAGTAGGCCAATAATGCCCATATCGAAGTATTTTCTTTGCAAGTGCTTGCCCCCCAGCGTGATCGCCACATTCTCCTTCGTGTACATTGTGTAACACTCGATTGACTTCATCGTGCGCGATACACCGGAGTAGAGGAACAGAGTATCCTCTCCGGTACATGACTCCATTTTGAATAACAAATCGTGAGGCCTTTCGCAGAACTTGTCTTTTCTCGCTTCGTCGCTCGGGCAATACACCACGTTCGATATAATCTCGATAAGGAGTCATCCACGACTCCCTATTGGAGGTAGCTTCAAATGTGAAATCGGTCTCCCTTTGATCAATGCTCGGAGAGGATAGGGTTTCAACCGGAACAACCCCCAACTGCTGAGCCTCACTCGTACTTGCAAACTTTGCCAACGAATCAGCTTTCTGATTGTGCTCTCGGGGTATGTAGAAAATGGCATAGTAATCGAATTGATCGAGCATCTCCAGAACTCAAGTTAGATAAGCGGCTAATATTCGGTCTTTGGCCTGATATTCTCCTCGAACTTGACATACTATCAACTGGGAATCACAGTAGATCTCTACAGCGATGATTTTCAGATCATGGGCAAGCTTTAGTCCGGTAAGTAGAGCTTCATACTCGGCTTCGTTGTTGGTTGCACGAAACTCGAACCTTAAAGCATAACATATGGATCGTCCCTCGGGGGTTTAAAGCACTACCCCAGCTCCTGAGCACCAATCATTTGACGCACCATCGGTGTACAACTTCCAGATGTATTCGGGAGATTTGCTGGTCTCGGGCAAGTCTTCAGAAACAGTGAATTCGGCTATAAAATCTGCTAGGACTTGGCCGTGAATGGCTCTTCTTGGAGTATAAGTGATGTCAAATTGACTCAGTTTGATGTTCCACTTTAGTAACCGTCCAGACGTCTCAGGCCGCGTGAGGACCTGTCGTAACGGCTGATCGGTGTACACAGTAATAGGATGAGCTTGAAAATATGGACGGAGCTTCCTCGAGGCAATGACTACGCAATATGCCAACTTTTCAAGCTTTGGGTAATTTCTCTCGGCTCCAGTCAATCGTTTACTCACGTAATAGACCGGTTTTTGCACTCGGTCCTCCTCCCGAATTAATGCAGCACTGATTGCATTTTCAGATACCGCCAGGTAGAGATATAACTGTTCATGATCTACAGGCTTTGAAAGGATTGGTGGTACGGAAAGATGTTGAACTAGCGATTGAAATGCGCCCTCACATTCTGCAGTCCATTCGAAGTTTCGTTTCCCTTTTCGAATCAAATCGAAGAAGGGAATGCATTTGTCGGTCGACTTTGAGATAAACCTGCTTAGTGCTGCAACTTTCCCATTAAGACTCTGAACTTGCTTTATGGTTCTCGGAGTTTGAAGATTTCTGATAGCCCAGATCTTCTCGGGGTTGGCCTCTATTCCTCGGGCATTGACAATGAACCCAAGGAATTTTCCGGATGCGACTCCGAAATGACACTTTAGTGGATTAAGCTTCATCCCGTATTTCCGGAGGATATTGAACATTGACTCCAAGTCTTTGACATGATCATCGGAGTATCGTGATTTCACCAACATGTCATCTACATAGACCTCCATAGTCTTCCCAATTTGATCGGCAAACATTCGGTTGACTAAGCGTTGATAAGTTGCACCAGCATTCTTTAATCCAAAAGGCATGACCTTGTAGCAGTATAATCCCAAGTTGGTTACGAAGCTTGTGTGTTCTTGGTCTGGTACATGCATGGGTATCTGATTGTAACCTGAGTAAGCATCCATGAAGGATAACAATTCATGTCCGGCGGTTGAATATACCAGTTGATCGATTCGGGGAAGCGGAAAGCTGTCTTTTGGGCAAGCTTTATTTAGGCCAGAGTAATCTATACACGTTCTCCATTTGCCGTTTGGTTTCCGGACAAGTACGGGATTGGACACCCACTCTGGGTATAAAGCGTCTCTAATGAACCCATTTGATTTCAACTTATCGACCTCTTCTTTCAGGGTGGCAGATCTCTCTGGATCCATACCACGTCTTTTCTGCTTCACCGGGATATACCGCGGGTCAATGTTCAAAGTATGGCTCGCGATGTCCGACGAGATTCCACACATATCAGAGTGCGTCCAAGCGAATACGTCGAGATTCGCCCAGAGAAAATCAACCAATTCCTGTTGTGTCTCTTGGTTAAGCTGAGACCCAATCTTCAATATTCTCGAGTCATTGTGGTCATAGTCAATCGGGACATCGATGGTTAGCTCGACCGGAGAAGCTTGACTTTCCGTAGATTCTTCTTTATTATCATTGTCCCTTGGATCAAGATCCTTTTGGAATTGGTTGTGGTGCCCAGGCCGAGGCCCAGGCGCTAATTGTCAATCGTCAGCAAAACGGACGCAGAGAGATTCCTCTACGCCCTTTCCTTTTTATTTTCGCTGCGCCTCCCGCAGCTCAGCAACATAACAGGCTCTCCCAACAGCCTGATCTCCTTGTACAACTCCTATCCCATGGTTAGTTGGGAACTTCAGAGTTAAACACCATGGGGCAATAGCAGCCCTAAATTCAGCAAGGGCCGGTCGGCCCAAAAAGGCATTGTACGGGGAAGGAATATCTAAGACAACAAATTGCAACATCTGAACTCTTCGGCATTCTTTCACTCCCAACTCCACCGGCAATTCAACCATTCCGGTTGGTATCGTCGCACTCCCATTGAAGCCGTGGACTCGTGATTGACAAGGTTTTAAGTCCTTAGCTTCCATTTTCATTAAATCATATGCTCTTTTAAACAATATGTTCATAGAACTCCCACTGTCTACCAAGATCCTCTTCATCCAAGCAGGACCAACTTGAGCGGATATGACCAACGGGTCAATTGTGGGAGCTTCGACTTTATCGGCGTCTCGATTTCTAAATACGATTTCATCAGCCATCGTCTTTTGTTGTTTAGCCGGTGTTCCGTCTTCTGTGTTACTATAGCATTCAAAGTCCACATGCCTGATCGAGCTAGCATATGACTCCATTTCTCTCCAGCTTTTGTCTGCTGGATGGGGACCAACGCTTATCGTATTGATAACCAACCTTCCGCCCGTACGAGCGAGTTCACCTTGTCTTTCCTGATTCTGCGTTCGATTTTGATTAGATGGGCCCGCTCCACCAGGCTGCGACGCCCGAACAAACTGGTCCAACTTTCTCTCTCTGATCAACTTTTCAATGAGGTCTTGCAAATGTCTACACTCATTAGTATTATGCCCATAACTTTCATGAAACCTACGGAATTTTCCTGTTTGAATCTGCCTTTCCGACGAAGGCTTCGGAGCAGGCTTCTTGTATTGCATAGTATTACAAGTCTGTAGGTATACATTTTCCAGCGACGTGTTAAGCGGTGTATAACTGTCAAACATTGCGGCCCTACGTCTCGGACCACGATTCTGGTCTTTCTTCTTGCTTCGGTTATCACCGTTTCTCGATCGTTGAGTCTGTTTATTTTGAATATTCAACTCGACTTTTCCTGAACTTTCTCCGGATTGTTTAACCGCAACATTACTCTGAATCCCTTCACTGTTGGGCCTTGCATCGTCCTGCTTCCTAGACTGTTTCGCATCCTCTCGCCTCAAGAATTGAGCAGCTTTGGAATAGAAACGGTCCAATGATGCGGGAGGCTTTCCAGCTAACCAATTTCCAAACTCAAAATCAGGGTCGATTCCTTTAGTCAAAGCCATTAAAATAGAATTATCGTTGGGGCTGGTGATCTCTGCGCATGCAGCATTGAATCTCTCCAAATATCGTCTAAGTGTTTCTCTGGGAGCTTGAGTGACACTTGATAAGGTATTAACATCTTTAGGTCGGGCGATATGCATGCGAAATTGCTCAACAAATTTGGTAGCTAACTGATCAAATGAAGAAATAGACCGTGGCGGTAATCGTGTAAACCACATCGTCGCAATTCCCCTAAGGAAATGGGAAAACTGCGGCACTTTACTACGTCATCAGCTCTCGCAGCAGTCATCGACCATTCGTATTTCAAAATATGTTGATTTGAGTTGGAATTTCCTTCATACATGGGCAGGGTTGGCATTCTGAATCGCCGAGGAGGTTCAGCATACAATATGTCATCAGTAAACGGGGTATGACTTCGGGAGATTTCCTAATCGTCATTTGTTAGGCCTTGACTCTCGCGAATCATTTGTCATACCATGGATGAGAAGTTTGGCATTGGAGCATTCTGTGTGTGGTGAGCCAAAGTGTGGTCGGGTTCCACAGTGCGAGGTGGGATCGGGCGCTGTCGACGATCTGTATCTCGCCTCCTTGGCTCGACGTCTTCTGGGACATATGGCTCTGGAGCATGTCCCTGCTGATGATAATTTTGATTGGAGTGATCTCGGGTATCAACTCCTATGTCAACTACAGCGGCTGTGGCAGCTCGATCATCTGCAGTGTATTGTGGAATAGTGCCTCCTCGGGAGAAGGGTCCAGTATGGAAGCTGGTAGATGGGCCAACTCTTATTTGCCCAACGGTTAACGTCTGTTGATAGTCAGCAGCTTGCGCATGGTTTCGTCTAGCCTGGGACGGGTAGATCTGTTATTGTAGTCAGATGAAGCAGAGCTTTCGGTGGAAGAATGAGGAGCTTGATCCCTTCTGGGTCTTCTTCGCTTTTGGCGATTTAGTTGATTGGTCAACTTAGCATTAGCGCGCAACTGCTCAGTTTGCTATTGTCGGCTTTGGGTTAGTTCCTGGAGTAGTGCCTGGAACTCTTGTCTTGTGACCGGACCTGACTGATCCGTATGCCCAGCAGCATCTTGACTGGTAGACTGTAGCTGTGTGGGATTTTGCCTATCCCGACCTTCTTGATCACCAACGTTTGAAGTGGTTCTTATACTCACCATCTTGAAGCGTTGAATCCTTTCCTAGACTTTGAACAAATCTGAATAGAACGGAAGGAATCTGAATATGAGGTCTGGATCTCTCTCTTAGATTTATGCAATCCGATATCGAAGATAAATCCAAGGAACAGGAGGAAAAACTGGGTTTTCTCAGTGAAAGCACCAAAGTGTTCGTGTCAAAATTGGGAACAACACTCGTCGGAAGTTTTTGTAGAGATAATAAATGAAGAAAGTAAATTAAAACGTGGATTATCTAACAAAAACTCCAAATAGCAGGAAGTAAATTGCACAAGAGACAACGATTTAGAGTGGTTCGGCGATTTTCCTACGTCCACTATGAAGTTTTGTTACTTTATTGCTTGATATTCAGAGAATACAACTTTTTAATGTCAAAGTACAGCAAGTAGTAAGCCAAAATTCGAAATCAAAGGCAGCAGTGGTGCTCTGAAGCAATTCTAGCAGCGTCTGGACGTGCTTTATATCTAAAATTCTCCGATCCCCTTTCTGAATGACCAGGGGCTCTATTTATAAGCGCTGGAGGCTGATATTTCGCCTAAAATACGGGAAGACCACTTCTGGCACGTGTGGGGGGCCCACATGGCCGAATTCTGGAGATCCGAGCCCACTTTGGGATCGATTCGACCCTTGGTTCCAATCGATCAAAAAAGTGTCCAATCGTGATGAAACTTGGCGTGGACATTCTTCTATGTGTGTGCAAGCTCCTGTGAAAATTTCGTAGCATTTGGACTTGTAGATCTCAAGTTATGATCGATTCAAGATGGTGCTCTTCATCCTATGGCTTCGTTCGAATCGATATGGTTCGAATCCATAGGGTCAAATCCATATGGTGACTCAGAGTGATTTTAGCCGCGCTTATCTGATGGATTCGAAGAGTTGGATTCGAAGGCACGCCACCTTCGAATTAATTGAACCAATGCTCGTTCGAATCGATCAGGGCAAGTCACCATTGATCGATTCGAATTTGTCTTAACAGGGTGGATTCGAAGACAGTTACCAGATGGAGTCGAAGTCCCTTCAACTGTATGGATTCGAAGGGTTCCAACTTGATGGACTCGAAGATAGGAATACCCTGATGGATTCGAACTAGGGAAGGCTTTGGATGGATTCGAAGTGAGGGCTTGCCCGATGGAGTCGAAGCAATGCATGGCTCATGGATTCGATCGTGAGGCTGTCTTATGGATTCGAACCTAAACTTCTTCTGATCGATTCGAACTGAGGTTGTCTTCTCCACTTTTCATTGGCGATAACTTGAGCATACGAACTCGGATTGCCTCGAAATTTGGAATGTTGGTTTCCACGGCTTTGCTTGACATGCCGTATCAATTGTAGCCCAATCCGGACTTGGAAAAAATCCATCGATTTTTGTATTAAACCAACAATTATTCAAAATTGAGGACGGGTGACCCTTATTTTCCAGTCAGTTCCTTGGTATCTCGGCCTTGCTAAAAGGCGGGATAACACATTTATACAAACACAATACCGTACTTAATAACTTTCCCAACTTTCCCATAGTTTCAAACAATATTACTTACTCAATCATTTAAATCAAATTTAAAATTAACAGAATTTCTCAAAAAAATTTCTAACTCTCTAAATTTCCGAATTTTTTTATCAGCGTCTCCTTTGCGCGGCTAGCTCGGTACAACTACAAAATGGCTCTATGGCCTCCAAAATCCAAAAAGAAAACAAAAAGCCAAGTGGCTAGATCCAAAAACCCAATCAAATTCCATATAAAATTTTAAACACATACCTTTTAGTCGGGCAATTGTAATTTATTATCTGAAATCAAAACCAATTTCCTTTCCCTTTTTCATACCTGCATATCCTGTTTAACAATAATATCCAATCACAACATTCAAAAACATTTTATTGACTTCCTTTTTCAAAATTTCAATATTCATTCCTTTTAAGCCCATACGATGTACCTATATCATTCGTACGCAATACCAAATCCGATCGCCTACTCGATCACATAATTTCAATTCTGAACTGGTATCGTCCACCCGACTTCCTAGTGCGGACTCAGATCCGGTTTCCTGATAAGAAACCGTCATTCTCCTTGCATAGTCATAACTATGATAGAGAATCAATCAAAACTCCATATCCAGGTTCGCCGTTGAAAATCGAGTGAAAAATTCTAACTCGGAACGATAAAATTATCTCGAAATTCTGTGCTCGAATCTAGATCAAATAGCCATGCGAATAAAATAATATACGTACATCCTACGTATTTAGCCCAATTTATTTTAGCTATATCAATTCTCTTTTATTCACGTTCATTTTGATTGTTATTCACTTTTGCACACTTTTCCCTTGTCACTACTTCCAGTTTTAAATCTTTAATTCAGTTATCCACTTAGAATAATTTTCTCAATACTAAATTTACTTAAGAATCTCACCATTCACTTCTTAAGTTCCATATAAGTATTTGATATATATTCCTTATATCCATTTTACTTCATTATTGAAGTTTATACTCAAATTGAATTCCAATTCCATATAAGTTTCAATTTGCTTCAATTTACTAATAAATTCCAAATCTAAATACCCTTTTAGTAGTTTACTTACTAATTTATTTAAAATTTCAAATAAAAGTTTATTTGCAAACTTTTTTCTTCTTTTAGTTTCTTTGAACAATTCTTCAGTTCATCTTACTTTACTTATACAATTTAAATTAAATTTCAACATTCAGTTATAATTCTATTTGCTTAACAAACTTTAATTCATTTGTCGTTAGTGAAAATTTCCAAAAGATTCGAAAAAAAATTTTAACTCCCAAAATTTTCGAAATTTTTTGGCAGTCTCCTTTGTACGTAGGAGCTTTTGCAATTTGATAATGGGTATAAATATATATACATCGACCCACACGGTCGGAAAAACCAAAAACAGTTCATATTTCCTATTTATATTGCCTAAGCGTACCTGATTTACCATTTTAAAGCAAGTGGCTATTTATTTTAGCATTTAGCGTGCCCAAATCCAGCCAAACGGCTTCCAAAAACCTGTATTCACTCAATTAAACAGGTAAGTGCTAAATATATGCAACTTATTAGCATTTCACTTTATTTTTAAATAGCTAACACATGAATTTTCGTAGGCAATGCATATAAACAAATTTCCACAAGCAACTTATAAAAGTTCCAACCTAAATTTAAATTGCTTACAACCCATCCTCAAACCATTTTATTCAACCCTAAGTGATTTACACTCTCTTACCTGTATATAATTCTTTTTCAAACTCACTTTATATTAATTCTATTTTATTTTATTCACCATCATACATTCTTATTTCCTTTTCATTTTAAATTTACATTTTTTTTCTTTTCTTCTTTCAGTCCAGTCACTTGCATTTCATTTCATTATCCAATCAAGTTTTATTCACAAACCATTTCATAAAGCTTGCCATCAACCATTTAAAATTTACCTTCGTTGTTTAGTTACTTCAAGCTATTTCTTTTCTTCCTTACACCAATTCTATTTTAGTTTGATTCTAATCCAAATTAAACTCCATTTACTAATTTAATTCAGTTAATATACTCATCCAATTTATTTTTAATCCAAGCAAGCTCATTTTCAATTTGACTCTATTCGATTTAAATTCAATTAGTGTAGTCATTCAACCTATTTAAACTTTATTTCTCATTTCAATTTACTACTAGCTTATTGTATCAGTAATAAGCCATTTCAATTTTTATTTCTATTCATTTGAATTTTATTTACTACTCAAACCATCACTATTTCAACTTTATTTTGTTTAACTTGAGTTCATTGCCAGCTCCATTCGTTTAAATTAAATTAGTATATTTCATTGAATCAATATGAATTCTAATTCACATTCAATAATTTATTTCTGAATTCCTTTCACTTCATAATGAGGCCATTTCCAATTTATCTCTACTTAGATTTTATTTGCAATATAAATCATTTTTATGTTAATTCAATTCCATTCAACCTCGACTCAAATTTAATTTACTCAAATTTAATTTAATTACAATTTCAAGTTGAATTTCTATTAATAACTCAAACTTTACTTCCAAATTCTATCATTTATTCACAACTCAAATTTTTATTAACTAATTCAAGTTCCATTTCCATTTCCATATTCCATTAATTAATTTATTACTAATTAGTTTATTCAAATTTTATACCTAATATTTGATTTTCATGTCAAAAATCACGTTAACTGTTTTACTGGGGTTCAATCTATTTTATAATTTAAATTTCGGATTATATTCATACCATTACAAACAATTTTATTTGGCTTATTTGTTTCACTTCTAAATTTTATAAGTCACAACTTATTTATATTCATATTTCATCTATTTACATTTAATCTCGTTCATATTTTACTTTTTAACTCAGAATTATACCTTTTATTTAGCCAATATATTTTTATTATTCCATAAACATTTTAAACAAGTTTCCAGAGTTTAAACAATTTTCCAAATTTCAATATCACCTAAGAATTCAACTATATCCAAAATTCTTTGGCAAATTCATTTATTCCTTAATTTCAAAACCAAACCTAGTTCACAAACAATTCCAATTTAAAATATTCGGGTAGCAATTCTTCTCTTGGAAACTCGAAAATGAACATCGATGATGTCGCGATCATCATCGGAATTATTTTCAAGCGACCAAAAGAGTCTAATGCTTTTATCTATTTAAAACATTTAAAATTTCAAATCTCTCCATATTCAATTCCAATTCAAAAATATTCCCGAAATAATACCACTATTATTTCTCCAAAATCTTTGAAAACCACCTTCAAATTCCAAGGGATTTAAACCTTTCCCATAATTTCAAATTTGAATTCTGTTCCGATTTATTTTCGAATATTTCTCTAGAATCCTACTCCCAATTAATCACATTTGTATATGAAGTTTATTCCAATTTATAAATTACATTTATAATCTTTGTTCCAAATTTCATTTGTTATATAAATTTATTTTTCAACTTTGGTTATAAGTTCGATTTCTTATTCAATTTTACACTTAAATGAATATTATCATTTCCTAACAACCAAGCAACCAAATATTATAATACATTACAAAAGTTATATTTTTTATATACAAAAATAATCTAGGTAAAATTATTCCATTTACCCTACTTTAAAACAATACTGTGTCGAATTGTTCTATTCAAGTGTTTAGAGATCCCTATCAATAACGTTAATTACTCGTATTGACCAGAATCCATAAACTACTCAATAAACCAATCAACACAATATAAAATCATTTTATATTCACTAACAAATACGCGCTCATATCTATTAATACACTCAAACTCATTCTGGAGTACTATTGACTCTATTACAATGAGTAATTCCCACCAGGGCCAAGGTTATCACCAACCTATGCTCTGATACCAAGTGAAACGACCCGCAAATCCGTACCACTTGAGTCAACACTATTTTACTTAAATCAACTCAAGTTGTACAGAAATACGAACCATTTGGGTTAAAGAAGAAGCGACAGAAGAGGAAAATAGAAAACAACATCAGAATCTAACCATCGCAGCGGAATAAAATATAATAGATAATAATGATCTTTACTCAAAAATCAATTATCTCTCTTTATATATTACATCATCAGAGTACATCAATCACAGCTCAACATCAACATCGATAACATACAAATGGATACACAATAACTCAACACAACGGAATATACATAAACAAGTACGGAGATACGTATCGTCATCCAACTCCTCTCCTGAGCTCCACAGCATCGTATCCTGTATTCTATAATACTCGGTCTGACCCGAGCATTACAGTTAAATAACACCCGAGTCAGTCTGGAATACCAGCGTGAGAAAATCATACCCAATTGATTGTTAAAGTTTCAAAAATCCTTTAAAAACAAAAGCATCTCGTAAGACCACGCCACAAATAAACATGTCAGGTTTTTACCTTACGATAGCTAGAACATTTTTGTTAAAATCCTTTGATATTATAATAGTGTCTATAGAAAGTAAAATAGAATCTAGCTGAAATGCTTGCATCTCACGTTTCAGCAATAGTTGGGCACAATCAAAACCGTACGGTCGCGTAGGGAAAATGGATTCCAACTAATGGCTAGGCACTGGGGTACCACCTGCCACAGTACCTGGTCTAGATCAGCGTACCGAGGAGCCACCCTAACTCCCCTGCAATACAAGACCGGAACCATCCCTTACTGGACAGTCCCGAGCAAGATCACCCCGCGGTTGTGATCAATAACCGCCCACTAAGCCGAAATAAAAGGGACATCTAGACAGGGATGACCTCACCCTCCAGTGGGGGCTACCCACGAAGCCTTGCTGCATAACCCCTGATTTTCAGCCATTCCCATTTGATGAGGCTTGAGGCTAAGCGTTACCGTTTTAGAACATATCCCTTAGAATGCCCATCGTCCACCTGACAATGTTTCGCAAGCATTTATCCATACAAGTCTATCCCGGGTTCGAACGGAACCGAAGGCACTACTCCTACTACATCCATTTTGGAAATATCCTCAGGATTAGTAGCGACTAGCCCTTGCACTTCACTGCTCCATCTTCGAATCCAAAATCATTTTCATGAAAATGTACAAACTGGATCGAAGTGGTTTTCAAGAAATAAATCTCGATCCCGGTCTCTTCGGAACGATCAACGTATTTGTCCAATATTGATAGTCGGTGATTTAACTGTCAATTAATTTGCACAAACATCCATCAACCAATAAATAATTTTCCAAATTATTTATTTATCCCAAAAATATCTTCAGAAGATATATTTTCACTTTTCAAATTCCTTTTGAAAACAGTTTCAATCCAGTTTCCTCTTACAGAATACATTCCCAATTAATTATTTCCACTGGAACACCAAATACAAAACACTTAAGATTTAAATAATTCGAATGCATTTTTATAAAATATACTTTATAACATTAAAATTAAAACCACTTTAAATATTTTATTAAAATATATATACTTTAAGAATATTTTATATAAAACACTTTATAAACTATAAACTAAATTTCCTCTTTAAACACAATACCAAGTTACTTTATACGGTTATTACAATAATAGATTTGGGAAAAATATACTTACTTTAAAAATTAACATTTAGAAATAATGAACTTTCTAAAACATGCCTTTTAAAACAATATTAAAACCTTTAATTTTTTTTTTAAATTTCTTTGAAAACCATACTTCGCTATCCAGGGAAATACTCTTCTCTTTCACATCTCTTAAAAATAAACCACCATTTATTTTTAAATAAATTCTCATTCCTTTAATAAATTCTTACCTTGAATTTATATATTTAAAATATCCACAGACATTTTATTTCACTTTATAAACTCAGTTTATAAATTCCCAAAATCTCACTTCCTTTTAAATTTCAAAACCCAAACACTTAATTAATTTGCAATTGATTCCCAATTTTACTTTACTTTGAAATGAATTCCTTCTCTTACTTTATTTATTCAAATTTCATTAACTTTCAGATTTTATTTCCTTATTTTGAATAAAAACCCTTTTAACTGAAAATATCAATTTCAGATTTCCAAAATTCCTTCTTCATCACCAAATTAAATTTAATCCTTAAATTAAAAAAAAAATTCTTTATTCTTTTAACTAATATCAGTTAAGCTTCACAAATTATTATACCCCTATTAATTTAAAATCCTCTTATCCCAAATTTGTTAGAATTTTGCAATCGCTTTTATTTTATTTTATTTTCAATTCATTATTAATTTATTCCAGTTTACTAGAATTATTTTACTTAAAAATTTACTCTTTTATTTCTTTTCAAAAATTCCATTCTAGAGATTTTGATAACTCAGCATATCCAAATAGGTCCAACCAAACCATAACATCCAATTATTCATATAGCTCATCACAGGATATAAAATATCATATCATAGAATATTTAAACAAAATTTAATATTTGAGGAATCCTGTTGGATCCCTCCAACCTGCTCTCCCTGCATCCACAGATGTTAGCACAAAATAATATGCCAATTCCAGAATATATCATACTATAGCACATCCATCAATTTCAACCATTCAAACAATTATTTGAATTTATTCATTTGAATTTAAATTCAAATTAACTAAGTGAGATTAACTCACTTTTGCCTCTTAGTTTGCTATCCTATCCACACCGGCTTGTTTTCTCTATGATTTCAGACCATGAATAAACATTATATGATTTTTTTATTAATCTATAAATAATTTCACTATTTAATAAATTAAAATGATCATTATTTAAAATTAATCGTTTAGTTTTTAACTAGTAAATTTGATTAACCTTTGTTTGTTTGTTTTGAAAGTATGTTATACAAAAATAATCAATCTGTAAAATTCCCAAAATCTAACTTTTAAATAATACTTCCAAGTCAAGACATTCCCAAAAATCTAGCATAAAAATCCTACCTCATTCTTAAAACTTCTGAAATTACCAAATTTATTGTGTATAATAAAAATTTCAGATTTCCTTTACTGTAAAATATTTATTTTATTAGATTAAAATAGAATTGCTTTATACCTATTTAAACAGTGACAAGCCAGTTTAAAATGTGTGCCTTTATATATATATATTTTTTCCTTTACACGGATTTGATTTGGGTTTCAGATGAAAGAGGGGAGGATATGTGGTTTATAGAAGTACTGAAAGACAAGAGGGGGGTGGCGTGCAGGAGAATGTAGGCTACAGTGAAGGCAAAAAAAATTCGATGTAGAAAGAATGTGGACTGATGGCTGCTGATTTAAAATTGATATTTTTTTATATTCAAAAATATCTCGTTTAGGTACCTAGTTATTAAATTGGATTCGATATAGATTTCAACGCATTTATATAACGTACGCTCACATAACAACTCTGATTACTACGAAATTTGAAATCCGATAATAATCCAATATTACGGATCCAATGGAACTGTTTTCATCGAAATCCGAGACTATGCCTCGGAAGGCTATTTTTAAATATCAATTTAAATGATATATTTTTAAAACTGAACAAATCACTGTTAATTCAAATTTTAAAACTTCTATTATCCTCAGCACTATTAATATAAATTTTACGAGCCTTCAATTATTTTCAACCGGCTTAAGCTTCCAGATTTAACAGTTTATCCAATTTTCGGTAATTAAATCCAATAATTAAATTCCAAATAATGGTGATATTTGAAATTCAAGTTAAACATTAACTTTTAAATATTTAAAATTAATTAAATATTCCAATTTTAAATGCTCAAAAATTCCGGGTCGTCACCTAACCCAGACACTGCAGCATCCAACTCTGCCCGTGTAATTCCAGCACTTGGAGCTGCTTGACTTGACGAAGGAGAAGTGGCAGTATTTTCGTGGACATCACCGGGTCTAGTAGATCTGCGCTTTCTTCCAGGAGCCATGATCTCTGATAGACTTCTGGTTTTGAGAGAGATTCTTTCAACAAATCTTTGCGAAGCAATGACGAAAACACCCTGAGTTCGACGTTCTCAGTGAAAGCACCAAAAATGTTAATGCTAAAATTGAACGCTAACACCCCGATGTAAGTAGAGATAAAGTGAAAGCACCACCCGTCAATTCGGGAATTAGAAGTAAGTAGAAAATTCATAGAAAAAACAGTAAAGAGACCTAAGGGTAGGTCGTTAGCGACCTAAGGGATACGAGCTACGGCTTATCCTTGTTGCACTTGGTCAATCTGAGCGGGTTAGTAGGTCGCGGCAACTTAGGGAGAAGAGGCATAGGAAGTTGCGGCATAAGGAATTGTCTCGGTTTATTTAGGTCGTTAGGTCGCTAGGTCGTTGATCTGTCGAATCTTTAGAGTCTTTTAGGTCGTTAAGCTGTTGTGTCTTTCTCTTGCAATGTACTGTTAGGTCGTCGTATACTTAGGTCGCCTATCATATTAGGTCATTAAGTCACTCCCCTTTTTAGGTCGTTAGGTCGTTGCTTCATTGACTAGCTTAGGTTATTAGCTCGTCAGGCAGTAAGACCCGTTAACATTTTAGGTCGTTAGGTCGCGGATCCCTTTAACTGGTTAGGTCGCTAGACTCTTCAATTAATTAGGTCGCTGGACTCTTCAGCTGGTTAGGTCGCTGGACAGAGTAGGGTTAACATCCACCATTTACGATCTTTGAGAATTTGATCATCCATTGGGCATAGAATTTAAAGTTCAAGAATGGTAGTTTGTTACACTTGGTATCAGAGCTTAGGTTCCCGATCTCTCTATGTTAAAGAACCTATGAGAGCACATACTTGTATTTTTATATATAGGTATAGGTAGAAAAGAAAAGTACATATGCACACACCACTTTATTCTAATACTTTTAAGGAGTTACTAATGAATCCCATTTATAAATAGTTGATATGGATAACAATACTAAAGCTAGTACAGGAGATGCAACCTTAATGGATTTTGGCATGACCATTCCACTTTGGTTTTGCTGGTATCTTTAGGCTAGGGCACAAACTAATACTATCAAGTATGTGCCTATATAACAGGCATAAGGAGCAGTCCCTATTAATCAACCTATCATGGACATTGTTAAGTTGTGTAAAGACTTTCCGAGCATGGATAGAAAACCATATGTGGGGACCAATATTTTATGGATACAATGTTGTGGCTATGCACGTGTGAGAGGAACTTTGGTGTGTTAGGTCTGGATGATGTTAGTAGGAGACAACTTGCATCTTAGCATCTACAATAAGAAGCTTTAAATTGGTATGACGTTGTAGTAGTCAATACTAATGAAGATGAAATAACTTAGGGCAATGTTAATAGGCATTTTGATGCAAATTTCTTGTTACTGGCTAAGAAATAAGTTCAACTAGATAAGTTTATTCATCGGCAACATGGAGACATGTGTGTAAAGCGGTATGTGAACCAATTCGACGAACTGACTAAATTTAGATTTGACCTTGAAAACATTTATGCATAGAAAGCTTTAATGTTCACTGAGGGATTACGGAAACCACTTCAAGATTTATCTCTTAGTCATATTCCTATGGGGGTTACATATGAGATTCTAGTGGAGATGACATCTGCCAAACTTTTAAATTGGATATATGTGATGGTAAACATCTAGATGATGTGTATGTTCTTGATTTTCAAGGTATGGACTGATATTGGGAATGGACTGGATATCACGTTATAGAGCACTGCTAGACCATGACAGTGTTGTGATTGGGATGAGGGGAAATGGAGAGTGTGACTTAAATGTATACTGTGAGCCCAATAGCTCTATAATATTAAGTTCCTTGTATTCACTAGTTCTATCAAAGAATGAGTTAGCTTCCATCCCTATTTTTTAGGAATTCATAAATACATTTACTGAAGTTTCAGATTACCAACCTAAAGAGAAATTTTAATTTCATATTGTTCTCGAGAAGGATGTTAGGCATGTTGTTATGTCACTCAGGCATATGGCTCAAAAGTAAAGAAGAGATTGGATAACCAAGTTTTCAAATAGTTACATAAGGGATTTATCTGCAGAAGTATTTCAGAGTAGGGGCTTCAATAGTCTTGGCCACTAAGGCAGGTAGTTTATTGCCGCTATGCATTAGAGTTGAATTATTTAACAATAAAGATTCACTACCAGTTACCTAGTATAGATGATTTATTTGATTAGTTAGTGGAAGCAAAGATACTTTCTCAACCAGACTTAGCCACTAGTTTTCATCAGTTGAGAGCGATAAGTAATAGTATTTCTAAGATTCTTTTCGTACATCAGACAGACTATTCAAGTTATTAGCTATGCCATTCAGATTAACCAAAGCTCTTGTTATTTTATTGATTTGAGAAGTAGAGTTTTTAGCGATCCGTTGAATAAGTTTGTGGTTGTTTTTGTCAATTTATTCTTATTTATTCGAAGATCGAGGAATACCATAAGCAACACTTGATGATTCTGCTTGATTGACTCAAATCTTCTCCAAAATTCACCAAACTTTCACCAACACCTTAGAAGCATGGATCTAAAGTCAAAGATGGAAGAAACTAAGTAAGACCCGTAGTCCATTTATGGCTATGGGCATGGAAGGAAGGGGAAGTGTTTCCTCGACTTATATGTGCTAAAGGCTAGACATTTAGGCTTTTGGATATGGTAGGAAGTGGTTCTTTGTTCTTGTGTGTTTGAGCTTGTGGTAAGATTGGATTTGGGTGAGTTATCTCACCATATTGTATACATATATTGTGTGTGTGTGTATATATATATGTGTGCAAATATAAAGTTAAAGTGACACTAACTAATTAATGTAATAAAATTTGGATCCTCTTGCTTTTGAAAGCAAGTGGAAACTTATACTGTATAACATCACTCATATTACTTTCTATAACATATGGTGTGACCTTTAATTGACGTTTAAATGGTTGCTTAGATTTTTTGTTGAATTTAAGTATGTTTGGAAGTGTTTGAAGCGAGTATAGTTGGTATAAGTGCACTTTGATATCCCTTGACTTTAACTTATGTAAATTAAAGATTTACGATCTTAACTTGTTATAACTTGTTTTCTTTATTCTATACACGTATTTTTATATGGGAAATTAAATAAATTTTTTGAAAAGTTACAGAAATTGTGGAACAAAATTGTGAAAGTTAGAAGCGAAAAAGTTTGTTATGGATGCATTTGAAAAATGCCTTGTGCTTGGCGACTTTTAAAGTCCCTTTAAAAGACATTCTAGGGGATTCTTTGCATTCTCATTAAATACTATAAGGTCATTTATTACTGTAAAAATATGGAATGCTAAATCACTTGTGAAATAAAGTTGCAAAAAGTTATAGCGAGAAGAAGGTCGTTATATGATCATTTTGAAATATCATATTTTTGGGAATTTTTATAATTAAATTGAAGGACATCATTTAGGGTTTCTTTTCATTCTTAATAATTATTACAAGTGTACTTTTTATTGGAAATAAAATTGGATTTTAAAAGATTTTTAACTAGTTAAACGAAATGGCTAAAGTTGAAGTAAAAAGGTTGATGTACGGACACTTTTGTAAATATCTTGTTCTCGGGAATTTTTATAAATAAATTAAATGATATCCTTTTGAGTTTATTCCCATACTTATTTAAGTATCCTAAGAATAGTACTTACTATAAAAATTTGAGGTATTATATTATTTGTTTATATGGTGAAAACTGCTCGCAAAGTTCATGCTTTTCAATGTTATTTTTTGTCAAGGATTTTTAACAGCATTTATAAATGCTGTAGTAAGTTGCTTGAGGTTTTAAGTGTCTAAAAATGATATTTAAATTTGTTAGTATTCCCCAATCATTTTAGGAGATATTTTCTAACATATTTTGCAGTATTTTAAAGTAGTTTTGAAGTTTATATATATTTTAAATAACCATTTATGAAATTTTCAAGTAAAGAGGTTTTATAATATGAAACATGCTTTTTATTTATTTTTGTCTGACTACCAATTAGTTAGTTTCAAGAAATGTTTTACATAGATATTTAAAATCTATTTATGAATATTTTTAAACTTTTTACATACAAGTTTGGAAAAGTGATTTAAATGTTTTATAAAAGAATAAAGGAAGTTTTGAATTATAACACTTGCGTTATAAAAGTATGCCTTAAATGTAATTCTAATAACCAGAACTAAAGATCTTATATAAGGTAACTTATATAAGTATGGATTATTATAATGCAGTTTAATAACGTAGGGATTAGTGATTTTCATTTGCTACTCCTCATTAATTAGTTTATCCATGCTTAGCTAGTTTATGTGCATGTTATCCTTTGTAGAAGGATTTGACATGCTCACCGGTTTATGAGCATTTTTATCATTTGTAAAATTATTAGATTAATATTGCATAGCCACTTCATGATCATAGTTATCATTTGTTGATTGATTAGTCATGTGTGGCCAGTTTATGAGCATTGACTATTGCTTGTTGAGTATTGATCTACGCTCGACCTTTTTATGAGCAATTGTAGCATCCATAAGTTTTTAAAATATTATCCAGAAGATCTAATTAGATAAATTAAATAGAATAATGATGACAAGGAGATTGAGATTTGAATAAATTACATAATAGGACCATGCTATTAACAAAGTAAATGAGCTTCAAATTGGTTTATAAGGTTAATTAATCCATACATAGGCATATTAGTAAATTAACCAATTTATTATACATGGCAATATCTTTTTGGAATTGCCCATTCATGTTTCATTTCCACTTCCACAAATGAAAATTCTAAAAAAACCTAAACCAAAGCCGACCATTACCAAGGAAGAAAGGAAGAATTTTAATCTAAAGCTAAGGATCAAAAGCTAGGGAGGATTAGTCAATGACAAATCTCAAATTCCTTGTCAAGTTTAAGGTGAATTAAAATCTTCTACCGTCTCTATTTTAGTTCTATGATTATACGATTTCAAATTTATGATTTAAATTCGTTTTTGTGATAAAATGGGTGATGATAAGCTTTAGTATATTATAATGATTTGTTTAAATCCATAAGCATATGAATTTGTACGGTTATAGTATAAAACCGAGAATTATATATGATTTTAGACTGCCATGGAAATTTTTTATGTTAAGTAAAACATGATTTTGGAGATGGGTTTTAATTTTCAAAATTTTCCAACACATGGAAATTTTATTAGGGATTTTTGATGAAAGATATGATATAATTGGGTTTAAAATTTATTTTGAGAATTTCAAGAAGAAATTGGGCATAAAATTGTAATATGTTTGGTTACATGATGAAATCGATTTTCTGTGGTTTTTGAGGATTTTTCCCAGTCGATTTATTTGGGAAAATAAATTATTTTAAAAGAAGGGCTTTTATGCAAAATATCGGTTTTTGGTTATATGGAAAAGTTTTAACGTTAAAATCCTTTGATATTGGATCTGAATAAATGCGGTAGTTTTAGACGTAAAGTAATTGAAAAGTTTTATGGCAGCCAATTTGTGTTTTACAAATAGGCAAGTTGTTAAAAATAAACTACTTAAAGTTGCTATAATTCGGCCTATAAACCAGAAAAGGTTGTTCCACCTCTATTAGTAAGAACCTTTCAACTCTTTTGATTCCGCCTCATCGCAGTCGAAACCAACCCAGTCAATACCACCATAGTTGGAACCAATGCATAAGATATTGCTTAAATGGTATGCAGTGGATCAGAAGGAAGGCAGAAGCATTACAGTCGAAAGGGTAGCTTTCGAGGGAGTCAAAACTGAAACGATCGTGACTCGACCTTCAAAAATCGGCACTGAATACGTCACCCGTATTCGAATGTTGCAGATTCAAATGCCGAATCTGGTACGCCGGAGCTTATAACACATTATGCACAACAACACATCGAAAGAAAACGAATAATATCAATGATACACAAAATTTTGATACAACACAATGATATAATATATATCAGTATTATCGGAGATACAAGACACAACAGCGGAAAGAATAACACAACTGGATGGTCTAGACTTTACAACCATCGACAGCGGAAAGATAACTCCAATAGAATCTCCAAAAGAAGCCAATACCACCCTGCAACTCCATCTCCAAAACTCCAAACCAAAGATAGCTTGAACCAAAAGCTCGAACCACCATCATCGAGGCTTTATGCAAGGCCAGTCCGAAATGTTGAAGAGAAACAAATGCTATTGCCAAAACTAAAGGGTGGATGCTATCGAATCTACTCCTACTATTTGATTATCTGAAACCCAACTCTAGATTGCCTGTGTGGAAAATCGTGGGCATCGTAGGCACCCAGAGTTTACAAAAGGAACAATGAACTCTGGGTCAGTCATGGGACTGGTATGAGCAAACAAAAACGGTTTATTTTTAAAACAAACAACAAAAGAATTTATAACATTGAAAACCGCAATGCTTTTTGGAAAATGAAACTACCATAAGGCCTCCCCGCACACACACAATGCAAGCGCACAGTTGGAGGAGATTTCTCTTTATGATAGTCAAACATGCTTACTATGCAAAAACCTTTTTGATATTATTTGTAACAACCCTGTATTTTATGATTACTTTATTGTATATTTTATTTCTGTTAAATTGAATTTCCTGACTTTAAACTTTATTGTATTTATTAAAATGAATAATTTTTTTATTTAAATATATATTTTTATTATCATGTGCATTATATTTCCAAACTTGAATAAAATTGAATATTTCTCTAGAAAGTGAATTTTTGGTCAATATGGTCAAACTTTGACTTTTAAATTTTAAATTTAAATGTTTAATTTTTTTATTTTATCTTTTATTATTAAAATAGATAAAATCTTAAGAATACTGCTTTTCTTTTCGTTGAAATCGAAGTTATATTGTGAAGTTATGTTTTTTCAGCATTGGGTGTAAATTGTTTTATTTAACAATATTGATTATTTTAAATTATATAAATAATATTTTTATTTGTCATATCTTATTCAAATTTTTATTATATGTTATGTTACATATATTTTTGTCTTTTAAATATTTTAAATTGATGTTTGGATTTTTCCAAAGCTTATTGAGTTTATTTTCAAATTTTAAAGGCTAGTTTCTATTTTTCTGCTATTTTCTGCATTTAAATTACATTTAATTAAAATTTATTTATTTATTTTTATGAATGTACCTTCGTTTATAAATATTTTTCAAGTACATAACAATTTTCCAAAGTTTGTTCCATTTATTTTCAAATTTTCAAGACTAGTTTACATTTTCTTCGTTATTTTCTTAATTTAATTATATATAATTAATATTTTTTTATTTACTAAATTTTCACAGGGTTGGCGCAGTTGGTTGATGGTCCAGACTGCGTGATTGAAAGTCATGAGTTCGAGCCCCGAAACTGACAACCCTGTAACAAGTACCCGAAGTATGTGTTTGGCAGGCACATACTTCCCTAGAGTTTACAAGCGAAGCTTGGTTCTCTAGGTAATTCAAAAAAAAAATTCATATTTTAATATGAATTTATATATATAATTCAGTTATATAAAAATTAAAAAGAAATATTGAAAATTTGAAGGGTTATTGAAATCTTTTATATCCCTTGACTTTTCACCTCCTCACCTTTTCAATTTTCAACCATCATTTGCATTCATTTCTTTGGCCGTTCCTTATACTATCTTCAGCCGACCATCTCATTTTCTTTTCATGTAAATTTTTCCTTCTCATCTCTGAAAATTTTGGCCACCATCATCTCCAAGAAGTTTGGTAAATTCTTTTTCTCTTTTCATTGTTTTTCTTCTTGTTTATGTTGTTTTTCACTTGCTTTCTCACCTTTGTAGCTCAGCCCCTTAGCTCCTCCTTCACCATGGCTGCATCCACGACCACCTGAACCACCCATCACCTCCTCCAGCCCTCTACCAAAGCCCATGGCGTGCACCCATGTGACGAAATCCAACAATACTTGCACAAAACTTCACCTTGTAACCCATAGCCGAGCACCAAACATCACCACCACCTGCAAACCTTCCCTTGGCCGCCACCTACTCCACCTCCACCACCCATAGCCGACCTAAAACCCACTACCACACCATCCTCCAGTCCACTACAGACCTGGCTGTGCCTAGAATTGCATGGGGCCGAGCTTTATGTGGCTTGAAATCTTGTTTTGTTGCATTGGTGTGTTATTTCATGCATCACCACTTTTGCCCCATCACCATACATGTTTGGCCGACCATATGAACCCACAAACCAGACCCTAACACACATTTTGGCCATGCAAAACCTGACCTATGGCTGAGCATTAGTGGTAGAAAGCAAGTGCAAAGATTTTGGTTTTGTTTTATGCAGTTAATTCTAACATTGTTAATCGTATTTTGGGTTGGAACTCATGTTGTTTGTATTGTCTTGTTTGAATTGTATTCAAGGAAATTAATCTTTGGCTCTCCCACTCGAATCATTATCATGCTATCGTGCTTTGAAGATCTCAGTTTGTGTGTTTTAGTTGTCTTCTCCAGCTTATACCAGTGAGTTATTCTCACCAGACAGTTTTGTACTTATATGACTTGTGAACTGATTTCATTTGAATCTGTAAAATACATCACCGTATTATATCTGCTATATTATGATCATATGATGTTCATACATGCTTATACACCTGTTATAACATCTGTTACTGTTATTTTATGCTATTCTGTTATTTATATCAGTTTATCACACTGCAAGTTCCCGTTAGTAATAATCACTATGGGTTGAAATGATACATACCCGAACGGACTTTAGAATCGGGGAAAATCATTATGGGTTGAAATGATAGGCCTGAATGATTTTCAAATTATTCCATTTACTAGGGACTACGGGTTTGAAATGATAAAACCTGGGTTTTCTTTGTAAATTACGAGTTGAAATGATATATTACCCGTATCACTTTACCTAAGTTAGAAAATGATATACATACCCGTAGTTAATATATATTTTTCTAAAAATTTTAAAATATGTTTGAAATGTAAATATTATAATATTTTTATTTAAAACTTAATTAAAAATGATTTCTGTAGTGTATTATTGATTTTCTAAAAATTTATAAGTGAATTAAATTAATGTTAAAGTTAGAAAATTCTAAATGTAAGTTATTTTGGAAATTATAATTTGGTGGTAAATGGAATTTAAATTAAATATGAAAATATGATAAATTTATGATATTTTGAATTAAAATGAATTTAAAATGAATTTTTTATTATACTAATGATTTTTGAATAAAGTTAAAATGTTAAATGAATGAATATTGAGTTGAATTTTGAAATATAACTTAAATTGGAAATTTGTGAATTTTTTTTAAAAGTAAAATTTTAAGTTAAGTAAATAAAATGAAAATGGGTTATATTTGAAAATGTAAGCTTAAGTGTTAAGTTAAAATTTAACTATAAAGAACTGAAATTAAATATGTGAATTTAGTATGTGAATTATTATTAAATATTGAATTGTGAATGGAAATTTAACTTTATAAAATCATGAATATAAGGATATTTAAATGATTGTTTTAAAAGTGAAATTATGTGATTTTATAAGTTAAAAATGATTTAAATAAAAATATAATTGTTTGTGAAATTATATTAAATATTTGAAGTTAATTAACTGCATTTTTAAAATGCTATCATTTCTAACGTAAATGATATTACAGCGCTTTTTAAGTGCTGTGGTTGATACATATGAACTATGTTTAAATTATAACTAAGTGGTATTACAGCACTTGGCAAGTGCTGTTGTAACAGCCTGCAAATTCGTACCCCTTGAGTCAACACTATTCTACATCAATCAACTCAAGTTGTACAGAAATACGAACCATTTGGGTTAAAGAAGAAGAGGTAGAAGAAGCAAATAGAAATCAACAACAGAATCTAACCATCGCAGCAGAATAAAATATAATAGATAATAAATGGTCTTTACTCAAAATCAAATATCTTTGTTTATATATATTACATCATAAGAGTACATCAATCACAATTCAACATCAATAGCATACAATGGATACACAACGACTCAACACAGCGGGATATATATATATATATATATATATACACACACACATAAACAAGTACGGAAATACGTATCGTCATCCAGCTCGTCTCCTGAGCTCCACAACATCAAATCCTGTATCCTATAATACTCGGTCTGACCCGAGCATTACAGTTAAATAACACCCGAGTTAGTCTGGAATACCAGAGTGAGAAAATCACACCCAATTGATTATTAAAGTTACAAAAATCTTTTGAAAAAAAAGCATCTCGTAAGAACACGCCACAAATAAACATGTCGGGTTTTTACCTTACGATAGCTAAAACACTTTCTATAGAAATCCTGTGATATTATAATAGGGTCTATATACAAATACTTATAGAATAGCCTAAATTGTTACATCTATTAAATTCCAGCTACTAGCCACAGAGTGGGTAATACAAACAAAACTCGTACAAGGCTCGTAGGGAGAATGGATTTCCAACTAATGACTAGGCACTGGGGTACCACCTGTCACAGTACGGGGCCTAGATCACCGTACCGAGGAGTACGCCCGCTCCCCTGCAACACAAGACCGGGACTACCCCTTACCGGATAATCCCGAGTGAGATCACCCCGCGGTTGGGATCAGAAACCGCCCACTAAGCAGAAATAAAAAGGGACATCTAGACAGGAATGACCTCACCCTGCTTGGGTGCTACCCACCTAGCCTTGCTGCATAACCCCTGATTTTCAGTCATTCCCATTTGATGAGGCTTGAGGCTAAGCGTTACCTTTTCTTAGAATATATCCCTTAGAATACCCAACGTCCCCTTGACGATGTTTCGCAAGCATTCATCCATACAAGTCCGTCCCGGGTTCGAACGGAACCGAAGGCACTATTCCTACTACATCCATTTTGGAAATATCCTCAGGATTAGTAGCGATTAGCCCTTGCACTTTACTGCTCCATCTTCGAATCCAAAATCGTTTCCACGAAACGTATAAACCGGATCGGAGTGGTTTTCGAGAAATTAATCTTGATCCCGGTCTCTTCGAAACAATCAACGCATTTGTCCAATATTGATAGTCGGTGATTTAACTATCAATTAATATTCACAGACAACCATCAACTAATAAATAATTTTCCTAAATTATTTATTAATCTCAAAAATATCTTCACAAGATATATTTTCACTTTCAAACCCCTTTGAAAACAGTTTTCAAACATATTCCTTTCCCGGAATAATTTCCCAATATTTGTTCCCACTGAAACGCCAAGTAAAAATACTTCTAGCTTTAAAATAACTTAAAAGCACTTAGTTATAAAATATACTTCATAGCCTTAAAAATTTAATACTACTTTAATACTTAATTAAAATATATACTTTAGGAATATTTAATAAATAAAGCTACTTTTATAAAATATAAAACTAGATTTTTCTTAAAAAAAAAACAAATACCAAGTCATTTAATAATTACTACGATACTAGGTTTGAAAAATATTTACTTTAGAATTTTAACATTTAAAAATAATAAATTTTCTAAGATAAGCTTTTTAAAACAACATTAAAACCTTTAATTTTTATTTAAAATTTGCTTGAAAATCGTACTTGGCTATCCAGGGAAACACTCTTCTCTTTCACATCTTTAAAAACGAATCACTATTTATTTTTAAACGAATTTCCATTCCTTTATAAATTTCCACCCAGTTTAAAAATTTCAAATCTCATTAAAATTAATTCTTTATTCATTCAAATAATATCACTTAAGCTTTACAATTTATTATTACCCCTAATAATTCAAATTTCTCTTTTTCCAAATTTGTCAGAGTTTTGCAATCCCTTTTATTTTATTTTATTTTCACTTCATTATTAATTTATTTCAATTCACTAGAATTATTTTACTTAAAAATTTACTCTTTTATTTCTTTCGAAAATACAATTCTAGAGATTTGATAATTTATTTTACTGAGATCTTCAATCTAACCATACCATTCAATACTTCGATTATTCATAAAATCAACACAGGATATCAAATATTCAGAACACAGAATATTAAATAATCTAAATAATTTCGAGGGGTCCAGTTGGATCCCTCCAACCTGCTTTCCCTGCATCCAAAGATGTTAGCGCAACATAAAATACCAATTCCCCAATGTTACCATACTATAGCACATCAACCAATTTGATCATTCAAACAATCATTTAAATTTAATCATTTAAATTTAATTTTAACTGAGTGAGATCAACTCACCTCTTTATTGCTGTTTGCAACCCACCTCCATTCTGACTTGTTTTCTTTCAGATTTGGACCTTGAATAAATATTTATTTGGTTTATTAATATTGAACTAATCTTATTACTCATTGTATAATTTTAAATCAACCACTAAATTTATTCTAAACTAAAAATTTGGGTTTAAACTAATAATTTACTGTTAATCAATTTTTTTTTAATTTTTTAATTTTTTTTATAAAATATGTTTAGTAACTAAGATATATCACATAACTCCAATAAATACATAAATTTGTACTGAACACATAATTTAATACACTAAGTAGCGATAAAATGTGAGTATGTATATTTCCTTTACCTTTGAATCTACATATACTAGAATAACCCATACGTATTTAAACATCTATTATTATATTTTTATTTTTATTTTTATAAATCTTACAACACTTCAAAAGTCCTATATATATATATTTAAACTGTATATATATATATATATATATGTATTTCAGTACATAAACAAAATAAATATTTTCCTTGCTGTAAATATTATATATACCTTTTTTTTTCTATCCTAGATTTGAGAACACATAAAAATAAATTAAATAAGGGACACAAAACAACCTTACCTCCCTGACGCAAATCGAAACCAATATCCAGTATGCACGCACATGCGAAAACACCTTCCGCCGATTATTCCTTCCCACGACATCGACAAAGCCTCTAGACAACGTCCTCGCTCGTGCCGCCGAACTCGCCATCCCTTGAATAGAGCATCGCGACTTCATCGAAGTGGACATCAATTCCTCCTCAGGTTGTACGAACGTCTCCCAAAATCGCGACCCTGCCAGAGTTTCGACCATCCCTTTAAATTGAAGCTGCCTAACTCGAGCGCAACACCTTAGTCAATCGCGACCGGAGCTCATTGCGATGTCCTCGATGCAGCGACATTTCGACTGAGTCGCGCTGACAACCGATTGCCATACTTCCCACTCGCATGCCCTACCCTTACCGAGATCGTTACCCCGATCGACTCGAATTTATACAGCCGCGAATTTTCCCATTTCCCTTTTTTTTTTAAAACGGGTAGATTTTGGTTTTGAACTTGAGGGGAACTTGAAGGCGTGCATTTATCTAGAAATGAGAAGAGGATCGAAAGCTATTGAAAATGGAACTACGGTGGCCCTTAGAACAACTAGGGTTTGCTCTGCGTGAAAGGATATATACACGTATGCTTATTATTATTTTTTATTTCCTAAAATTTCAAATTTCACAAACGAACTTCAAATCACAAGTGCCAACAGACAATTAATGTTTTATCCGCGCTCCGAACACAATGGAACGTGTTTCGTAGGCTAATTTGGTCATATGTACGTGTTACGGAATTAAACGATAAATTTTAATTAAACTAAAGGAAATAAATTCTATACGTCTTGAGCTGCCACGATCAAACAACTCCGATAACTATGAAAATTGAAATCCGATAATAACCAACTATTACGGATCCAATGAAACTGGTTTCATCGAATTCCGAGACTGTGCCTCGGAAGGCTATTTTCAAATATCAATTTAAACAATAAAATTTCAAAGCTGACCAAATCACTGTTAAATTTAATTTTAAAGCTTCTATTATCTTCAGCATTATCAATATAAATTTTACAAGCCTACAAATTATTTTTAGCGGGCTTAAAACTCCAGATTCAGTAATTTACCCAATTCCGATAATTAAATTCAATAATTAAATTATCGAATAAATTGTGATATTCGTAATTCAAGTTAAAATTGCTCTATTGAATACTTAAAATCAATTAAATATTCCAATTTTAAATGCTTGAAAATTCCGGGTCGTCACATTCCTCTCCCTTTAAAAGAATTTCGTCCCCGAAATTACTAACTAGGAAGAATAGTCCAATACCCATTTATTTATTCTCAAAACCAAATGGTTTCTAACAATACAACATCTTACCAACTATCTTTTTCTAAAAGATCCATTACTATTCTTATTAACTTTTCCGAGCTTATCCATAGTTTTCAAACTATACTATTTGCTCAACCATTCAAGTTCCAATTAAAAATCAAATTTTCTCAAAATTTTTCTAACTCCCTAAATTTCCGAAAAATTTCGCCAGCGTCTCCTTTGCGCGGTTGACTCGGTACAACTACAAAATGGCTCTACGGCCTCCCAAATTCAAAAAGAAAACAAAACGCCAAGCGGCTCGATCCAAATCCTAATCAAATTTCACACCAAATTTAAATACATACCTTTTTGTCGAGCATGTCAAATTTATATCCTTTGAAATCAATCCAATTCTCTTTTCCCTTTATATTTATTGCATATCCTGCTTAGCACTAATATCCAATCACAACACTCAAAAAAACATTCTATCGACTTCCTTACCAAATATCAATATTCATCCAAATATCAACTTAGAATATATTTGCAATATTCAATTTCCAATTAAGAATCGACCATTCCTTACTTAAGTTAACATAAGCATTTTATAGTCTTCTTATATTTATTTTCACTTTACCACTTTAATTTATATCCATTTATATTCAAATCGATTCTTTCATTTCCATATGAATTCAATTTATCTTTAACTCTGAATATTTAAATTTTATTTGTCATTTATAACTAATTTATGTCATTATTTTAAAATGGTTTCATTTATTAACTTATTTCAATTTTCCAGTTTTAAACCGTTTTGTCGTTAACTAAATTTTCCAAAAAAAAATTCATAAATTTTCTAACTCCCAAAATTTCTGAAATTTTTTGGCAGAGTCTCCTTTGTACGAAAGAGCTTTTTCAATTTGACAATAGATATAAATATATATACATCGACCCACACGGTTGGAAAAACCAAAAACAGTTCATATTTCCTATTTTTATTGCGTAGGCGTACCTTATTTAGCATTTTAAGCCAGCAGCTTATTATCTTTAGCAAATAGTACAACCAAATCCAGCCAAACGGCTTCCCGGTACCTGTACTTACTCAATTTAAACATATAAGTACTATATATATATAAGGTTTATAGCATTTCACTTAAATTTAAATAGTTAAAACATCAATGTTGTAACAATGCATATGGTATACTGGCATAAACACATAAATTTCACATATACTGCATGTTATAAAATTCCATAAGCATATATAGGGTTCCGACACTTATTACAATTGCTTATAATCAATTCTCAAACCATTCCATTCGGTTGAAGTGATTTTCAACTTACTTGCTTTTATTTAGTACATTCTAAGCAAAACAATCTCATATTCATTTCCATTGATTTCAAAATAAATTTATCAAACTACTATTGATTCATATAATTTTGCCTACTCCCGTTTACGTCGAACGATCAATTTATTAATGCAATTTGACAATATTAATGTGAATAAATAATAATAAAAGTTTTATAACCAATTTAAATTGATTCCAACTCAATTTACACTTAATCCCATCCCATTTTATTAATTTATTCACAAACTTCCATTGCATTTCTTTCATATCTAAATAGATTTGATTCCAAACCATTTTATTTATACACGACATCATCCCATTCTTCTATTAATTTTTTTTTAAACTTAGGCTAATTTACTTCAATTCACTACCATTTCATAACTTAAGTTCATTCTCGTTTTAATTTATTCACTTAAGTTTAACGACTAATTTCTATGCAGATTGTGGTTATTTAAACAAATAACCAATTCTTAAGCTTGTAACCATTCACATTAATTCCCAACATAGATTCATATTAATATTATTCGATTTTGCATGGTTCACAATCCAAGCATTCTTATCACATTGCAAATTTTTACTCAATTTCTTATTTTCACTTCAAGATCATCATTTAAGTTTAAATTAATAACATCTCATTCTATATTATTTACAACTCACACATCTTTAATTCATTGTTTCTTATTCCATCACAATTCCACTTGCAATTCAATGTCATCATCTAAACAAATTTCATTTAAAGCTATTTCATAAGCTTAACCATAACCATCTCATCATTTTCTTAAAAGTTTCCAATTCCATAATATCTCAATTTATTTCCTTATTAATTGATCCTTACCCAATCAAACCATTTACAAATTTTAATCCAACTAGCTTATACATTCTATCAAATGTCAAATTAGTACATTCACCAAATTCTAGTTCATGTTCAATAATTAAATCTTTTATTAATAACAAGGTCACTTCAAATCACTTCACACACTTGGATTTTATTTACGGTTCAACCATCACCATTAAAATTCAATACCAGTATTCTTTCACTCTCCCAATACTTATTACCAAAATTAAATCCCATTCCCACACTGGATTTTTTTTTATATTTATCTTTCAAATTTCGACCAATTATCAAAATTATATTCTTTACAATACAAATTCCATTTCATTGTAATCCAATTTAGTCTCTAACCTAATCCATATTAGGTTTTAATTCACTTCCTCAATTCACTCTGAATTCATTTATAATATGACCATTTTCCAATTATTTCATTTAGCAAATTTAGATTACTACCTTTCCTTTTTTACTCCTTTAAATAAAATCTAAATTTCTTTCAATATTATTTTTACACAACTGAAATTTAATTTCAATTCCATTATCAAAACAAATTTCATTTTCCCCATACATAAGTTCAAGACTTATTTGCCAACTTAAGAACATCCACCTTTATATATTCTCACTTTGCTTCATTACACTTTACATCTCATTTATGGTTAAGTTTTGAATTTGCCACCCCATTCAACTCGTTTCATTCATGAATTTCAAATTTTACTTCCATTCAAGAGTTTAGATTGCTTACTTAAGTCCATTTCCATTTTATAATCACAAATTCAAATTATAACACTTAATAACTTGAGAATATGAATTTCTTTATGCAATTATAAGCAATTTTACATTTCACCTTCATATCCAATTTAATTTTAAATTTTATTTAACTTATCTCAAGTTAAATTCAAATATATTTTCTTCACTTCATTTACTTAAGTCAAATTTTAATTCGCGGATTAAATTTTTTCCAATTTCTTCTTAGTAATATCAACTTCACTTTATAAGTACAACAGTTGATCCTTTAATTCATTTACCAATTCATTATTTCACCAGTAAATTTTATTTGCAAACATTAATTATTTTTAATCTATTTGAATGTATTCTACACCTTATTTTACACATTTAAATCGGCATCATCCAACATTGAATTTTCAATTCATTTGCATACCATAGTAACTAACCAGTTACTTATAATTTTTAATCTTAAGATTTCGTTCATTTAATCCAGCTTAACTGAATTTTCTTCTCCAAACTTAAGTTCAACATTAAATTTTGAAAACACATATATATCTCACAAAATTATTCCTTTGCATTTTCAAAATCAACCAAATTCCTCCAACAAACATTAATCCAAAACATTCTGGTAGCAATTCCTCTTTTGGAAACTCGAAAATAAACATCGATGATGCTGTAGTCATCATCGAAATTATTTTCCAGCAACCGTAAGAGTTCAATGTTTTTCTCTCCTTTAAAAACCCTTCCAATATTTTAAATTCCAGATCTCTCGAGATTTCAAATCCAATTCAAAAATATCTCTCAATATATATTATCTTCTAAACTTTTGAGAAACATTTCCAAATTCAAAGTAACTTAAATTCCAAATTCCAAATCCTTTAAATTTATATTCAAACATTACTTTGAAATTTTATCTTATGTTACTTATTAATCACACTATAATTTACATTTATCGTTTACATTTATAAATTTCATCTGTATATGAATTTGTGTCTAGTTTTTAATTATGGTTTCAATATCTTATTCAATTATGAATCACATTTACAAATCTCACTTATTTATCAATTTATTCCTTCATCTTTGGTTATTACTTCAATTTCTCATTTAATCCTCATACAATGATAATAATGTAATACTATCACTCCTAACAACCAAGCATCCATATATAACTATAATAATTTACGAAAAATAATTTCCTTTATATACAAAATAATTTTGGGTAAAATTATTCCATTTACCCTATTTAAAACAATACTGTGTCGGTTTCTCTTGTTCAAGAGTTTAGAAATTCCTATCGATAACATGGCGTCCCATATATCGACCAGAATCCATAAACACTCAACCAATAAATCAACGCAATATAAAATTTTTTTATATTCACTAACAAATACACGCTCATATCTATTAATACTCTCAAACTCATTCTAGAGTACCACGGACCCTACTTGATGAGTAATCCCGACCAGAGAAAAGGTTATCACCAACCTAAGCTCTGATACCAACTGTAACAACCCGCAAATCCGTACCCCTTGAGTCAACACTATTCTACATTAATCAACTCAAGTTGTGCAGAAATACGAACCATTTGGGTTAAAGAAGAAGAGGTAGAAGAAGAAAATAGAAATCAACAACAGAATCTAACCACCGCAGCAGAATAAAATATAATAGATAATAAATGGCCTTTACTCAAAATCAAATATCTTTGTTTATATATATTACATCATTAGAGTACATCAATCACAATTCAACATCAATAGCATACAATGGATACACAACGACTCAACACAGCGGGATATATATATATATATATATATATATATATATATATATACATAAACAAGTACGGAAATACGTATCGTCATCCAGCTCGTTTTCTGAGCTCCACAGCATCAAATCCTGTATCCTATAATACTCGGTTTGACTTGAGCATTACAGTTAAATAACACCCGAGTCAGTCTGGAATACCAGAGTGAGAAAATCACACCCAATTGATTATTAAAGTTTCAAAAATCCTTTGAAAGCAAAAGCATCTCGTAAGACCATGCCACAAATAAACATGTCGGGTTTTTACCTTACGATAGCTAAAACACTTTTTATAGAAATCCCGTGATATTATAATAGGGTCTATATACAAATACTTATAAAATAGCCGAAATTGTTACATCTATTAAATTCCAGCTACTAGCCACAGAGTGGGTAATACAAACAAAACTCGTACAAGGCTCGTAGGGAGAATGGGTTTCCAACTAATGACTAGGCACTGGGGTACCACCTGTCACAGTACGGGGCCTAGATCACCGTACCGAGGAGTACGCCCGCTCCCCTGCAACACGAGACCGGGACTACCCCTTACTGGATAATCCCTAGTGAGATCACCCCGCGGTTGGGATCAGCAAACGCCCACTAAGCCGAAATAAAAAGGGATATCTAGACAGGAATGACCTCACCCTGCTTGGGTGCTACCCACCTAGCCTTGCTGCATAACCCATGATTTTCAGTCATTCCCATTTGACGAGGCTTGAGTCTAAGTGTTACCTTTTTTTAGAATATATCCCTTAGAATGCCCATCATCCCCCTGACGATGTTTCGCAAGCATTCATCCATACAAGTCCGTCCCGGGTTCGAACGGAACCGAAGACACTATTCCTACTACATCCATTTTGGAAATATCCTCAGGATTAGTAGCGATTAGCCCTTGCACTTTACTGCTCCATCTTCGAATCCAAAATCGTTTCCACGAAACATACAAATCGGATCGAAGTGGTTTTCGAGAAATTAATCTCGATCCTAGTCTCTTCGAAACGATCAATGCATTTGTCCAATATTGATAGTCGGTGATTTAACTATCAATTAATATTCACAGACAACCATCAACCAATAAATAATTTTCCTAAATTATTTATTAGTCTCAAAAATATCTTCAAAAGATATATTTTCACTTTCAAACCCCTTTGAAAACAGTTTTCAAACATATTTCTTTCCCGAAAAAATTTCCCAATATTTGTTCCCACTGAAACGCCAAGTAAAAATACTTTTAGCTTTAAAATAACTTAAAAGCACTTAGTTATAAAATATACTTCATAGCCTTAAAAATTTAATACTACTTTAATACTTAATTAAAATATATACTTTAGGAATATTTAATAAATAAGGCCACTTTTATAAAATATAAAACTAGATTATTCTAGAAAAAACAAATACCAAGTCATTTAATAATTACTACGATAATAGGTTTGAAAAATATTTACTTTAGAATTTTAACATTTAAAAATAATAAATTTTCTAAGATATGCTTTCTAAAACAACATTAAAACCTTTAATTTTTATTTGAAATTTGCTTGAAAATCGTACTTGGCTATCCAGGGAAACACCCTTCTCTTTCACATCTTTAAAAACGAATCACTATTTATTTTTAAACAAATTTCCATTCCTTTATAAATTTCCACCCATTTTAAAAATTTCAAATCTCATTAAAATAAATTCTTTATTCATTCAAATAATATCACTTAAGCTTTACAATTTATTATTACCGCTAATAATTCAAATTTCTCTTATTCCAAATTTGTCAGAGTTTTGCAATCCCTTTTATTTTATTTTATTTTCACTTCATTATTAATTTATTTCAATTCACTAGAATTATTTTACTTAAAAATTTACTCTTTTATTTCTTTCGAAAATACAATTCTAGAGATTTGATAATTTATTTTACTGAGATCTTCAATCCAACCATACCATTCAATACTTCAATTATTCATAAAATCAACACAGGATATCAAATATTCAGAACACAGAATATTAAATAATCTAAATAATTTCGAGGGGTCCAGTTGGATCCCTCCAACCTGCTTTCCCTGCATCCAAAGATGTTAGCGCAATATAAAATACCAATTCCCCAATGTTACCATACTATAGCACACCAACCAATTTGACCATTCAAACAATTATTTAAATTTAATCATTTAAATTTAATTTTAACTGAGTGAGATCAACTCACCTCTTTATTGCTGTTTGTAACCCACCTCCATTCTGACTTGTTTTTTTTCAGATTTGGACCTTGAATAAATATTTATTTGGTTTATTAATATTGAACTAATCTTATTACTCATTGTATAATTTTAAATCAACCGCTAAATTTATTCTAAACTAAAAATTTGGGTTTAAACTAATAACTTACTGTTAATCAAAATTTTTATTTTTTATTTTTTTTTATAAAATATGTTTAGTAACTAAGATATATCACATAACTCCAATAAATACATAAATTTGTACTGAACACATAATTTAATACACTAAGTAGTGATAAAATGCGAGTATGTATATTTCCTTTACCTTTGAATCTACATATACTAGAATAACCCACACGTATTTAAACATCTATTGTTATTTTTTTATTTTTATTTTTATAAATCTTACAACACTTCAAACATCCTATATATATATATATTTTTAAACTGTATATATATATTTCAGTACATTAACAAAAATAAATATTTTCCTTGCTGTAAATATTATATATACCCCCTTTTTCTATCCTAGATTGGAGAAAACATAAAAATAAATTAAATAAGGGACACAAAACTCCCTTACCTCCCTGACGCAAATCGAAACCAATATCCAGTATGCACGCACACGCAAAAACATCTTCAGCCGATTATTCCTTCCCACGACATCGACAAAGCCTCTAGCCAACGTCCTCGCTCGTGCTGCCGAACTCGCCATCCCTTGAATAGAGCATCGCGACTTCATCGAAGTGGACGTCAATTCCTCCTCAGGTCGTACGAACGTCTCCCAAAATCGCAACCCTGCCAGAGTTTCGACCATCCCCTTAAATCGAAGCTGCCTAACTCGAGCGCAACACCTTAGTCAATCGCGACCGGAGCTCATCGCGATGTCCTCGATGCCGTGAAATTTCGACTGAGTCGCGCTGACAACCGATAGCCATACTTCCCACTCACGTGCCCTACCCTTACCGAGATCGATACCCCGATCGACTCGAATTTATACAGCCGTGAATTTTCCCATTTCCCCCTTTATAAAAAAATGGGTAGATTTTGGTTTTGAGCTTGAGGGGAACTTGAAGGCGTGCATTTATCTAGAAATGAGAAGAGGATCGAAAGCCATTGAAAATGGAACTACGGCGGCCCTTAGAACAACTAGGGTTTGCTCTGCGTGGAAGGATATATACACGTATACTTATTATTATTTAATTTTTTTTTATTTCCTAAAATTTCAAGTTTCACAAAGGAACTTCAAATCACAAGTGCCGACAGACAATTAATGTTTTATCCGCGCTCCGAACACAATGGAACGTGTTTCGGAGGCTAATTCGGTCATATGTACGTGTTACGGAATTAAACGTTAAATTTTAATTAAACTAAAGGAAATAAATTCTATGCGTCATGAGCTTCCACGATCAAACAACTCCGATAACTATGAAAATTGAAATCCGATAATAACCAACTATTACGGATCCAATGAAACTGGTTTCATCGAATTCCGAGACTGTGCCTCGGAAGGCTATTTTCAAATATCAATTTAAACAATAAAATTTCAAAGCTGACCAAATCACTGTTAAATTTAATTTTAAAGCTTCTATTATCTTCAGTATTATCAATATAAATTTAGAAGTCTACAAATTATTTTTAACAGGCTCAAAACTCCAGATTCAGTAATTTACCCAATTCCGATAATTAAATTCAATAATTAAATTATCAAATAAATTGCGATATTCGTAATTCAAGTTAAAATTGCTCTATTGAATACTTAAAATCAATTAAATATTCCAATTTTAAATGCTTGAAAATTCCGGGTCGTCACAGCTGTGATAGCAAAAAGATAATTAAAATCTAAAACTAAATAAAGGGATACAGTAGCACTTGATAAATGTTGCGGTAGGCTGAAATGAATGTTTGAAGTTTTGATTTAAATAAATGAGCTCAAAATTTGTCTAAATTTTAAGAACTGAATATTTAATTTTAAATATAATGATTTCACTTTTAAATGGTTTAAATGAATTGTTTTGATTTAAATATAAACTATTTAAAGGTGATTTGAAATGAAAATAAATGAATGATTTCTTTGAATTAAAAAGGATAATAAATGAATGATATCTTCGAAATAAAAAGGACATTTAAATGTATCTATTTGGATTTGAATTTAAATAATGATTTGAAATGAATTTTGAAAGATATGATATTTTGATATATTGAAATGGTTTGGAAATGATTAAATCTTTGTTTTGATAAAGATTTGAATTTGAAATGATACTTTATTTTTGAAGTATAAACTATGGTTTTTAAATTATAACTACGGGTTATAATAACGATTGGTTGTTAAAGAGACCGGGATCGAATTTAGACATACTCTCTGTCGATACTGAAAACCACTTTAACAACTATGTACATGGTGGAGTTTCCAGAATGAAGCAAGATGGTGGCGACGTTCTTGAGGTATATCACGTGGACCCTACTCCTGTGAGTTGGCATAAGGTGGCTAAAACAGGAGCGATCTCGGGCCAAAAGGGGTAGCTCCTCTGGTCCGACACATTCCTTCGATACTATACTCTTACTTGTGATTGATTAGATGGCCATCTTTCGATTTTGATATGGGAGTGTGTTCCGAGGTGGGCGTACGTGGCTGCTGCGTTACCACCAACCCGTATGCGTAATTGGTATATCTACCCTGGCATTGCCTTGTGTGCCGTGTCACCTACCATACCAAGCGTTTACTACGAGTTTGTTTTTCTCCCGTAGCCCATGTGGTATCCTCTGATAGTCTCCCTATCTGAAGATATCATGATATTGGATGGACTAATGGGAATATTATGTGTGAAGGGTGATATGGATAGCCCGGAATGCTATTTAAAAGTAAGTTTATTTTAATGTAGACATTATTGTAACAACGCAATATTACTACATAGTAAATAGTTTAACGGATCCTTAGAGGATGGGCGGTCCCAGGCATCCGTTAACTTACTTGTACCTTATTACAGTTCACTTGAGTTGGTTTACATTATATAAGTATATATTGTCCTGACTCGAGTGTTTTGTGTTTTGCTTTACGCTCTGGTCTGCCTAAGTATTCACAGCTTTGGATTCTCTTTCTGGAGCTGGTCTTTGTTGGAGATTCTGCCTATCTATTTATATATCTATTTCTGTTTCAGCTGTTCTAGTTTATCTCATGTATTAGTGAACTTCTATGTATTTGGGATTTCTATTATGTTGTTTTAGACTGTTATTATGTATTTTTTGAGACCTTGTTATAGTAGTTTCATGAACTACTATGGTATTTTATATTCTGCCGCGAGTTATTCTGATTGTTCTATGTCTGTGACTCTATGTATTTGATTTCATTTGCTCCAAATTTATTTACAATCTGCTATTTTGCATCACTCAAGTCCGACATGTGTGGTTTATTGTCGATTTGATTGGTACAAAATGGCGGGTCGTTACATTTGGTATCACAGCTTTGGTTTTTGACAAACCATTTCCTGAGGAGCAAAAACTCATTAGAGATAGGGTAGAAATACCCTTGAATGAGTGAAATCAATCTCAGAATCACTTTCTTTGTGAGAGACGTAATTTCAAAGTATAAAATGATTTTTCAAAATTTTTTCAAAATTTTTTCAAAGATTATTTTGATATAAAAATTTTCTCATTTTAAAGGATTTTTCAAATGTTTTCTAACTTCCTTCCATTCGTATCTACCTTGTTAGATTTTTCTTTCTTTAGGACATTCATCCATGTGAATTTTCTTGTGTTATCTTAATTTATCTTTGGCTTATCTTTATCTTGTCCTAAATTCATTCTTGATTCGTTCTGGATGAATCGAGGAAATGCCAGAGGTAGGGGTCGTGGTATTGCCCCAGCTCCTCAACTTGTTGCTCCTGTTAGATTCACTGTTCTCTGTAAGGAATTCTCTCAACTTGGTGGAACCCCATTCACCGGTTCAGAGAGCATCATTGAGGCTCAGCAGTTGTTGTGGAGTCTTGAGAGGATATTTACTGGTCTTGAGATTGCTGATGCCTAGAAGCACCAGTTAGCAGCTTGGCAGTTGCATGAGTCTCCTCTAGATTGGTGGGAGTCTGTCACGGCTAACGCCGTCGAAGCTGATATTACTTGGGAACAGTTTAGGTATCTTCTCGTGTTTCTTTGAATTCTGTTTTTCCATCTTTTTATGCTTTTCTAAGTTTATCTATCATCTTTCCAGAGAGGCTTTTGTGGTAAAATGGATGCCCAAAGCTGGGAAATCTCAGCTTTATCGTGAATTTATGGATCTCAAGCAGGGTATCATGTCTTTTGCTGAGTATGAGAGGAAGTTCAATGAACTTTCTAAGTTCGGTCCTAGCCTGATTGACACTCCTTCCAAGAAGAATGAGAAGTTCATATCTGGTGCTCGTCCTGAGTATTATGGTCGTCTCATTTCTCATGTCCATGGCACTTTCACCCAGCTTATGGATATGGATATCCGTTATGAGAACCCTACTTCTAAGGGTCCTGCTCTTGCTCCTACTCCTACTCCTAGTGATGACCAAGGTACTCTTCAGTGCAACCTTTCTTTATTTCTGTGTCATATTTGTGTTTTATTTGATACCAGAGTTTTCCATAGTCTTATTTCTGTTGATTTGTGTGATAAGTTTGAGTATCTCCTTTCTCCTGAGTTTACTTCTGTTCTTTTATGTGTTTCAAATCCAATTGGGGCTCCATAAACCTTAATAGGATTTTTAAGCATGTGCAACTTTTCTATTCTGATCATTGCTTTAGTGGTGATCTTCATTTGACTCCTGTAGTCAGATTCTATCCCGATATATGGGTAAAGTCACTGCTTTACCTCCTAAGCGGGAAATTTCTTTTTGTACAGATCTTATTCTTGGAACTATGGGAATGGGTTCTATAAATAGCTAGTCATGCCTTTTGGTTTGACAAATGCTCTTGCTTTCTTTGTTGATTTGATGAATCTTGTTTTCGTGCCGTGCTTCATAAATTTTCTAAATGCCATTGCTAGAAAGTTGAAGTCTGATTCCTTAGACATATTGCTTCTAGTAATGGAATTTCTGTTGATCCAGTCATGATCGCTGCGATCAATGGAAATCTTTCTTTCTTTTTCTTTTTCTTTTCCTTGTCATTCAATTATTCTATTTTTCCATGTTTCCCGTACTTCATTCCTTTTAGGGACGAAAAGTTTTGAGTAGGGGAGAGTGTAACAACCCTGTATTTTATGACTATTTTATTGTTTATTTTATTTCTGCTAAATTGAATTTCCTGAATTTAAACTTTTTTATTCATTAAAATGAATAAATTTTGTTATTTAAATATATATTTTGATTATTATGTGAATTATATTTCCAAACTTGAATAAAATTGAATATTTCCCTAGAAAGTGAATTTTTGGTCAATATGGTCAAACTTTGGCATTTAAATTTTAAATTTAAATATTTAATTTTTTTAATTTTATCTTTTATTATGAAAATAGATTAAATTTTAAGAATATTGCTTTTCTTTTCGTTGAAATCAGAGTTATATTGTGAAAGTTATGTTTTTTTCAATATTGGGTGTAAATTGTTTTATTTAACAATATTGTTTATTTTAAATTATATAAATAATATTTTTATTTGTCATATCTTATTCAAATTTCTATTATATGTTATGTTACATATATTTTTGTCTTTTAAATATTTTGAAGTGATGTTTGTATTTTTCCAAAGCTTATTGAGTTTATTTTCAAATTTTAGAGGCTAGTTTCTATTTTTCTACTATTTTCTTCATTTAAATTATATTTATTAAAATTTATTTATCTATTTTTGTGAATTCATTTTTATTTTTTATTCTTATCATTTTTTATAAATATTTTTCAAGTACATAATAATTTTCCAAAGTTTGTTCTATTTATTTTCAAATTTTCAAGACTAGTTTACATTTTCTTTGTTATTTTCTTAATTTAATTATATATAATTAATATTTATTTATTTATTTTTGTTTGTGTACTAAATTTTCGTACTTTTATCTGAATTTATATATATATATATATATATATATATATATATATATATTTCAGTTATATAAAATTGAAAAAGAAATATTGGAAATTTGAAGGGTTATTGAAACCTTTTATATCCCTTGACTTTTCACCTCCTCACCTTTTCAATTTCAACCATCATTTGCATTCATTTCTTTGGCCGTTCCTTATACTATCTTCAGCCGACCATCTCGTTTTCTTTTCACGTGAATTTTTCCTTCTCATCTCCGAAAATTTCAGCCACCATCATCTCCAAGAAGTTTGGTAAATTCCTTTTCTCTTTTCATTATTTTTCTTCTTGTTTATGTTGTTTTTCACTTGCTTTCTCACCTTTGTAGCTCAGCCCCTTAGCTCCTCCTTCACCATGGCTACCTCCACCACCACCTGAACCACCCACCACCTCCTCCGGCCCTCCGCCAAATCCCATGGCCGTGCACCCATGTGACCAAATCCAACAATACTTGCACAAAACTTCATCCTATGACCCATAGTCGAGCACCATACATCAGCACCACCTCCGAACCTTCCCTTGGCCTCCACCTAATCCACCTTTACCACCCATAGCCAACCTGAAAACCACTGCCACACCATCCTCTAGTCTACTACAGACCTGGCCGTGCCTAGAATTGCATAGGGCCGAGCCTTATGCGCCTTGAAATCCTGTTTTGTTGCATTGGTGTGTTATTTCATGCATCACCACTTTTGCCCCATCACAATAAATGTTTGGCCGACCATATGAACCACAAACCAGACCCTAACACACACTTTGGCCATGCAAAACCTGACCTACGGCTGAGCATTAGTAATAGAAAGCAAGTGCAAAGACTTTGGTTTTGTTTTATGCAGTTAATTCTAACATTGTTAATCGTATTTTGGGTTGAAACTCATGTTGTTTGTATTGTCTTGTTTGAATTGTATTCAAGGAAATAAATCTTTGGCTCCCCCACTCGAATCGTTATTGTGCTAACGTGCTTTGAAGATCTCAGTTTGTCTATTTCATTTGTCATCACCAACTTATACCAGTGAGTTATTATCACCGGGCAGTTTTGTACTTATATGACTTGTGAACCGATTTCATTTGAATCTGTAACATGCATCACCATATTATATCTACTATATTATGATCATATGATGTTCACCCATGCTTATTCACCTGTTATAACATCTATTACTATTGTTTTATGCTATTCTCTTATTTATATCAATTTATCACACTGCAAGTTCACCTTAGATTAGAATCACTATGGTTTGAAATGATACATACCCGAATGGACTTTAGAATAGGGGAAAATCGTTATGGGCTGAAATGATAGGCCTGAATGGTTTTCAAATTATTTCATTTACTTGGGCCTTAATGATTTTCAAAATATTTGATTTTAAATATTGATTTCACTTTTAAATGGTTTAAATGAATTGTTTTGATTTAAATATAAACTATTTAAAGGTGATTTGAAATGAAAATAAATGAATGATTTCTTTGAATTAAAAAGGATAACAAATGAATGATATCTTTGAATTAAAAAGGATATTTAGATGTACATATTTGGATTTGAATTCAAATAATGATTTGAAATGAATTTTGAAAGATATGATATTTTCATATATTGAAATGGTTTGGAAATGATTAAATCTTTATTTTGATAAAGATTTGAATTTGAAATGATACTTTATTTTTGAAGTATAAAATATGATTTTTAAATTATAACTACGGGTTATAATAATGATTGGTTGTTAAAGAGACCAGGATCGGATTTGAACATACTCTTTGTCGATAATGAAAACCACTTTAACAACTGTGTATGCGGTGGAGTTTCCAGAATGAAGTAGGATGATGGCAACGTTCTTGAGGTATATTATGTGGACCCGACTCCCGTGAGTTGGCATAAGGTGGCTAAAACAGGAGCGATCTCAGGCCAAAAGAGGTAGCTCCTTTGGTCGGATACATTCCTTCGATACTATACTCTTACTTATGATTGATTAGATGGCCATCCTCCGATTTTGATATGGGAGTGTGTTCCGAGGTGGGCGTGTGTGGCTGCTGCGTTACCACTAGCCCATATGCGTAATTGGTATATCTACCCTGGCATTGCCTTGTGTGCCGTGTCACCTACCATACCGAGCCTTTACTACGAGTTTGTTTTTCTCCTGTAGCCTGTTAGTCTCCCGATCTGGAGATATCATGATATTGGATGGACTACTGGGACTATTATGTGTGAAGGGTGATATGGGTAGCTCGGAACGCTATTTAAAAGTAAGTTTATTTTACTGTAGACATTATTATAATAGCGTAATATTACTACATAGTAAATAGTTTAACGGATCCTTAGAGGATGGGCGGTCCCAGGCATCCTTTAAGTTACTTGTACCTTATTACAGTTCACTTGAGTTGGTTTACATTATATAAGTATATATTGTCCTGACTCGAGTGTTTTGTGTTTTTCTTTACGCTCGGGTCAGCCTGAGTATTCACAACTTTGGATTCTCTTTCTAGAGCCGGTCTTTGCTGAAGATTCTGCCTATCTATTTATATATCTATTTTTGTTTCGGCTATTCTAATTTATCTCATGTATTAGTGAGCTTCTATGTATTTGGATTTCTATTATGTTGTTTCAGACTGTTATCATGTATTTGTTTTGAGACCTTGTTATAGTAGCTTCATGAACTACTATGGTATTATATATTCCGCTGCGAGTTATTCTGATTGTTTTGTGTCTGTGATTCTGTGTATTTGATTTCATTTGCTCCAAATTTATTTACATCTGTTATTTTACATCATTCAAGTCCGACATGTGTGGATTATTGTCGATTTGAATGGTACGAAAAGGCGGGTCGTTACATTATTATTAGTGCATAGTGCAGAAAACCTTTCGAAAGTATAATATAAGTCTTAAGTAGCATATGTACCATTATATTATGCCAGCTATAGCTACCACCTAAGGTGGCATGTTATACAATTGCAATCGTAAAGGGATCGTATCGTTTAATTGGATTTCCAACAAATGGTCAGGCTAAGGAACTTCCTACTACCACATGGGTAAGCCTCTGGAGGGATGCCCCAAGTACCTACCCGGCTCTCTGCCAACACAAGGCCGGGTTACCTCTGTAACTAGGTAACTACTACTCAAGTATGCCATCCCTCAGTCGTTTGCGACCTTTATCCAAGGATCCTCAACCACAAAGCAACAACCACAAAGCAATAAATTTGCAGTAACTACATAGATTAAATATCTGGGCTCCATACCACGATACCAGCCTTTTCCAAAAGGAATGACATACCCTAAAGGGTGTGACCCTCATAACCTTGCCGCATCTTTCCTGTTTCGACCATTTCCGGGTGTGAGGTCCTGATGCAGTTTCGTCCACAAAGCTAAGCTTTTCACAAAGCCATGCTTCGATCAACAAATGATCAGCAACACTTTGTATGCCACATTACCAAATTGAAAATGTATCACTAGTAACCATCAACTACATAACCTCTGAGCTCATATGTCTCAGAGAAGGGTGTTAAGCTAAGAGAATAAATCCCCGCCACTAAAGAGAAACGTATTTGATGGAAACCAGCTTTACATCTCAAGGTGTAATGTCAGACACACATCCATACAAATCTGTTTCGGGTTCGAACTTAACCGAAGGCACTTCCAAAGAAGCCCTTGCAATCTGGATAATCCCTAATCACGTCCAGACTCCCCATTACAAAGGGTGATCAAATCTCTATACCGAGGACTAGTCGGTGCAGAGACATTCGATGGGTTATTCTTTCATTTTCTAAAATATCTGGTATTCACCACCGGTCTTCAAATGCTACCCATAATGTCGTATCATTATTCGAAATGGGTTATATAACACAAGGTCCTCTCCTGGTTAAACCGAACAATGAGCGCAATATTTAAAAATCATATGGATAATGGGATCTCAGTTAAGTCATAACTTATTACCCAAAACTTTTCTTCCAAATGATTTAAACAAATTACTATTTCCAAATATTTAAAACAAAAATATTCACTTCGCAAAGTTCACTAAGCATTCACAAAGATTCATTCATAATATTTAAACAAAAGATCTATCTTTGAGATCCTCTTTTGTTTGAAAACAAAGTTCACCAAATATTTCACAAAGATTCCTTCATAGCTTTCCAAAACTATTTCTATTTCAAACTTGAAATCTTTCAATACAAATTGGAAATCCTTTCTTTATATGAAAGCAATTTTTATTTGAAAACAAATAGTTTCCGTTTCGGAAAAATCCGATAACATTTGCACGAGTTAAAGCCTTTTAAGTATAAACTTGGGTTAAATTAAAATTCCCAAAACAATACTTTTAAAATGGTTTAAAACCCATAAAAACACATTTATAACTCGTATAACCTTTTTAAACCATAATTTCCAAATATATAATTCAATTTCAAATCTTGAATTCCAATTCAAATTAAACCATTTAAATTCCAAACTTTAATTAAGTTATTCAAAACAACTTTTATCTTTAAAACTCCTTTTCAAAAGCTTTTCATATTTAACCCAATTCCATTTCCAAAAATCATTTAGATTTAAACTACAACCTTTAAAAAAATAACATTTAGATTTCAAAATATATGTGACTTAACCGATTCCTTCGTGCAATCCATATTTGTGTGTGTGAGGTGTAGTCTAGCGGTTTTACACAATAATGCAACATCATCAATCGTCATGGTTCAAACACAACAATATCGATAAGTGATATAATCCTATAACGCTTATCTTCATTCACAGATTTATAGATAAAAAAAATATAAGTTCATCACAGATAAGTAAATTACATTCGTCATAGCTCAATAAATACAATTCATATAACAAAGCATTACACATCAAGCATGTCAAACAATTCAAACATTCTATAGAATCCAAACATTCATAAGTAAGATTAATTAATTATCTGATTAATTGAAACCAGATTAATCACTAATCCAGGTTAATTAACATTAATAATTAAAAATCCTTTGATTAATTATTCTTTAATCATTTATTAATCAACCTTTAATAATAAATTAATTAACCTTTAATTATTAACTAATTAATCAACCTTAATTAACAAATCAGTTAACCTTTAATCATTAAATAATTATCCCCTAATTATTTAATTATCCTTTAATTTATTTTCCTTAATTACGTTAATTAATTATCCCTTAATTAATTATCCATAATTAATCAATTTTGATTAGTCACATAATTTAATTATTAATTAATTAATTAGCCCTTAATTATTAATTAATATCCTTAATTAATTAACAAATTAACTCTTTAGTTACTTACCTTAAGTAATCATCTTTTAATCATTTGATTAATTTACCTATAATCATTAATTAATTCCCTTAATTACTCTCATTAAGTAATTAAAGCAATTGACCATTAAAATTCATTACCCTTAATTACTTATTAATTAACTTTTAGTTAATTATCCTTTAATTAATGTCATCAACAAATTATCCATTAGTTAATCACCTTGATTAATTACAATAATTAATTAACCTTAAATTATTAAGTAATTGACCTTTTTATTAATTAATTAACCTTTAATAAATCACATTAATTTTCTTTTATTTGAAAAACCACTTAGAGATCAAATAAAAAGAAAAATCAAAATTTGTTTTCAAAACCAAATTATATTATTTCAAATCACATTAATCTTAAAATTTAATTTTGAAAACCCATTTGAGAAAACTTGGTTTGTTTTACTTTAGAAACATGTTTTATTTAAAATATACAAACTTGGTCAGTGCTTTCAATCTGACCCAAACCTACTTCAGGAACCAACTCGTGATCCAACCCCCATTTCCTCGGCAACAACCCGAGCCAATATATAAAATTTTCCTTTACAACTTTGTTTTAAAAATTTTAAAACCTGATTTCGAAACCCATCTAATTTACACGAGCTTTTACTCAGGCCATCACCTCATTTTCACGGGGGCAGACTCGAGCTTCCCATCTTCACCTCCTTCTTCTTCTATTCCTGCTATACTGACACCATTGTACACTTATGCATCATGCATGCCAACCGAGACTTCTACGATAATGGCTCCGACCATCATCATGTTGACTTCGACCCCACCTACCTGTGCAACCACCCAGGTCAACGAAATATCCAAGAAATCGAATTCGAGATGCCTAATTTTAACTGGAACCCAAACTCCAGTCAACAAATTTACCACGTGCCGACGAACCAACCGATCTGATGCATTGCCATTTCATCTAGAGCTACATCATCGACCTATGCCCCTAATACTGCTGGTCCGATCGATCACGATCCCTTGTCGACGTCGAACTTTTCCCCAGAACTATATCAACCCACAACTGATTGTCGAACCCTAGATCGACGTTCCCTTACCACCATAGTGACCTGGAAACACTCCATGTATTTTTCCCACAATCACCGTCCTTCCTTCTCCCTTCAATAATGGCCATGTTGATCAACACTTTGTCGATCAATAGAATTCACCCAAAATATGTTTTACGTTCAACCCCGAAATTTTCATTCGATACAGCTCTAAAAATCTGGATACTGTTTTTAAAAATCATCATTTTTAAAGACGATCCAGATTACATAATCAAATTGAAAAATATTAATAATCGAATTTTGGGATGTTTGAGTTTTCACTGCATTTGTATTGTTTTTGCCATCATTGCTGAGTATAAACATCTGAGTTTTTTTTAAAATAATGTTATAGTCTCATAATCATTTTCTATTTATAAATCTAAATCTAAAATTGATTATATAAGTAGCAATTGATTTTTTTGTAATGGCTTTGAGCTTGTAAATTTAACAGAGAGTATACATTTGTGAATATATAAACATACACACAGACATTCATTCACACAGAATGGTATAGTTCAAAGCATTTTTCAGAACAGCTAGAAGTATCCACCACAACATCACATATATAACGGATTCAACATTGAAATAGGTCAGTGTTCTCACCTGTGTGGGAAGAACAGAGGACAGATGAATATATTTTGGGCTTGGAACTGAAAATTTGCAAAACTAGGAAATGATCTGCTAGCTTACATTGATCCTAAACTTGATTGCTTCCTTAGTTGATACTTTCCAAGTTCAACAATCTTTCCTCTTGTTTTGATTTTCTGGAACTTATTTTGCTTAGATTTCTAGGTTTGAAAATTGTGTTGATTGCTATTCTCCTTTTCTTTCCAGGTTGAAGACCTGAATCTGATTTGTTTATTTGAAAACTGAAACATATTTTTGTAATGTTTCAGGTTTAAAATCTGAAAGTTGATATTGATCTAAGTGTTGATGACTTTGAATTGAATCAGTTTCTTTGATTCTTCAGGTTGAAGTGTTGTTGTTGATTCCATTTCCATCTTCTTGATTTTTGGGTTCTTCTAGGTTTTTCTTCTTCTTTTCTCTGAATATTTGAAAGAAAACTAAGAATAGAACTTGAGAAGAGAAAAACATAAGACTGAAATGAATAGCCAGTTGTATTTCTTAATACATGTTAATAAAAATTGAATTTAAAAGTAAATTTAAATGTCACTTGTCTATATTGTTAACACTTGTTATTTACATCTCTTTATGATTGTGCAAATGTCTCAAACTTGTATTTTCATGTTAAAGACATTAACCAAATTTCTTATTTATAAATTTTGTTTTAAATCCCTACTTCAATTTAATTTATGAAACATGGTTTTATGTTTTGTACATTAATTCATGAATTATATTTTCATGTATTTATATTTACATATATCCAAATCTAATTTAAATTTTAAATTCAAGTTACTAACCTTTTAAAAAATAAATATCTATCTTATATTTATAAATGTGCTATGTATTTTTATACTTTGTATATAAAATTTATACTTACACTTTCAAATGTATATATATACATACAAATTTCATTTAGTTATATATAAACCTTAGAATTACACTTAAGTTACTATACTTAAATTTATATAAATAATATTAGTGTTAAAAATATTCAAATCTAATTTTTAGAAAATTATCATATTAATTTCAAAATATAACTTCCAAACAACTATATTTTAACTAGAAAACAAATTTTATTAATTTTGAACATAGTATTTTCAAATCCAATTTATTTGTAAAATATTTACGGTTGAATTCCCAAATTAAATTCAATTTATTTTCTAAAATATTTATTTTAGAGTTTCAAATTCAAAATGAAATTCAAAATTAATTTATATACATATATATAAACAGGCACCTATCTTATTTAATTTGGAAAATTTCAGATAAATTTTCAATCAAATTTTAAAATTTAAATTAATTACCAGTTTAAATTTGTTTTAAAATCGGGATCGTTATAGAAACCCTGCTATGTTTTCATAAGTTAAAGCATTGCATAATTTTACCTAAAGCTTTTGATGCAGTCGAAAGCCATGCTTTCGAAAAGGATTTATAATTAGCTTTTGAAGAAGATTGCCATGTTGTGTCAAAGTATTTTCTTTCGAAGGAGTACCTTTTTCCTTTAAATAATTGCTTTCGAAAGGGTAGGTTTTGTCTCAGTCGAAACCTAGCGGCTAATCGCCTTTTCAACTGCATTGAAGCCATCAATGTTGTTGGAGGGGCTACTTCTATTTTACGTCAGCCTTTTTCTTGTATACTTTCGAAGGGCTTGAGGGCTTCGAAGGTGATGGAGTCGAAAGGTGGTTTTGAGTTTGTCCATCCAAGTTTTGATTTTTACAGTCTTTTTCTTTCGACTAAGATGGTTCCGACACCATCAATTTTTCCCCAAACAATTTCTTTTGGTTTCGAAAGAGATTCTCCCGACATAACCATTTTGACCCAAATTATATTTTTAAAGAGTAAACCCAATGCTTTCGAAAGAGGTACTTTCATTTGCTTCGAAGTACTATATTTAAAGAAAAGATGATTTAGTACCATCAAAAGGTATAATAGTTATTGAAAGAGAATGTTTATTAAGGGCTTCGAAAGGTATGTATACAATGTTTTGAAAAGAGGTCTTTGCTTTCGAAGGAGGCTGTCCAATGTTTTTGAAAGAGATGTTTTTATGGTTTCAAAACAAAAACCCAATCTTAATTTAAAGTAATTACCATGGCATAAACAAAGATTTGGGAATGTTATTCACATTGCTATTAACCCATAACTGTATTTAGGAGAAAGGGCAGAATAACCAGTTTGGTTGACCCAGTAATAAATATAACTTAACACATGTTAAAATCTTAATTAATAATACTGGCAGGGGCTAATAGGTTTATAGTAAGCCCATGAAAACAGTATGATATTAGCAGGGGCCAATAGGTTCATATAAGCCCATGAAAACTATGATTTGATACTAGCAGAGGCGACTAGGTTTGTAGTTAGTCCATGAAAACTATATACAGATTAAGATATTGGCAGTCAACCAGTAGGTTTCTAGTTAGCCCATGAAAACTAGGGTAAGAAATAAGATGTTGGAGTTACCGATAGGTTCTTAGAGATCCTATGAAAACTAAGTAATTGGACAGATAGTCCTTAACATTTAGCAGGTTAATATTAGTCCTAGAAACTATGATTGAGACAGATAGTCAAAATTAATAGGGATTGGTGATCTAGAATTGATTTAATTATTTTACATATCGTAATAGTGCTGTGAAGTACTATGTTTTTACCATTGTAGATGCTAGAGCACAGTATATAGTTTTATAAATGTTTTGGTATATTAGTGAGTGGAAAACCCATTCTGCTAAGCGGCTTGGTCTCACTATTTATCCAAATGGTTGAAATAGTTAATTATTATTCATACTAGGCATTTCTGGCTCGAAGTTTTGTTTTCCCCATGAACTCTAGGTTATTCAATTGATTTTGAGTAGGTTGAGAGTTAAGGTTTCTAGGTGTTCTTTTAGAAGAATAAAAGCTTCCAAGGACGTGCAAGAGGCAAGATTGCTAATAAAGTTCTATTATTTCCTTTGTGTGTTTTTTTGTAAAGGAAAATTGCTTTCTTTCCTATATATATACTCTGATCTACCAAGGGGGCATCTTCATATGTCGCTCTTAGCGTATTTTGTAATGATTATATGTTAACAAATGTGGTCTGCGAATTAGGATTATGTAATCAATTTGGAATTTTTGAAATGGAATGTGGAATTTGTTTTGCTGTTTACAGTTTTTCCATATTCTTATGTTTCTATGTATCAATGATCTAATATCGTCGTGTTTGGTCATCGAGGTTTAATAACTATGCATGACTACAACATCGTCGCCGTTAGTTTTGGGCCTTCAAGTATTACAAGTTGGTATTAGAGCATAGGTTTATGAAACTTTAAACGAAACTTAAACCTAAAAGATTTTCCTAACATAATCCAATGAATTAGATAATAAGATTGGGGTTTGGGTTAACGTTATAGTAACATACTTGTATTTTTAATATATATATATATATATATATATATAACTATGTATCCCCACTTTCTTATACCGTTCCTTAGTATCTTACTAAGGCTTGTATGCAGATTTACGAGAAAGTGTTATGGAAGCAGGAAACGGAAGAGGAAATCTCGATGGAAGAAGAAACACAACTAATGGGAATGCTCGACCCTCCATCAGGAGAAAATTGGGTCGACGACTAATGCTAATAACCAAAATGCATAAGCCAATGTAGGTGCTGGAAATCCACCATTTGATATGGGGATAATGTATCAGTTCTAAGCCGATTTGATGCAAGCTAGAGCAGCTACTGGAGGTGCTGGAAATGTAGGAGGTGCTAATTCCATGGCTCTAGCTGGGAATATTGCTTTGTTGAATAGAGATTACACCAGTTTGGGTGGGAAGCCATTCTTGGGAATGAAGTGTGTCGTTGAAGTTCAAAATTGACTGTCACATTGTAAGGGTATATTTACTGATTTGGGTCTAAATGATGGGTAAAAGAGGAGATTGGCCTCTAGGCAACTGCAGGGGTCAACACTGCATTAGTGGAATAATGTCACTACCGGTGTGCCGGAAGAGTTAACTGCTTGGAATGATTTTAAGACAAGTTTTGAGAAAAAGTTTGTATCTGAGTTTGCCAAGTCTGGGTTGAAGAGGAAGTTTATGGATTTAGGTTAGGGAGAGATGTCAGTGTTGAGTATGCTACTAAGTTTGAAGAGCTATATAGATATGCATACCCTATTATAGATACCGATATCAAGAGGAATGAGAAGTTCATTCGAGGACTGAGGCCCAAGCTTGCTAGAATGACCATGACACATGTCCGAGATCTAATAATATATTTGTAGAGATGGCCATTCGTCATGAGGAGTTACTTGCTGATTTGGCTAAAGAGAAGTCAGTGGAAACTCAGGGTTCTTAGGGGAAGAAGAGGAAGTTCTTTAAGAAGATGGGAACCAAGAAGGGAGGTACTACCAAGAAGTCAAAGGCTGAGGTAATTTTCTATAAGTGTGACAAGAAGGGCCATTTTGCTAATGAATGCCGATAAGGAAATGGAGAGAAAGCTACAATTAAGAAGAATGTGAAATGCTTCAACTGTGATCAAGGTTGGGCATTACAAGAATCAATGTCCATAGCTAGTTAGGGAGGGAAAAGGAAAAGTTTTACAATAGGACCAGCTTGGCGTACTACAGCAGATAAGGGAAAGACTGTGATGGAAGGTACGCTTTTGATTCAGAGTATTTAAGTTAGAGTATGTTTTGATATCGGTGCATCACATTCATTTATATCTCAATGTTTGGTTGATGGATTATGTCTAGAACCCACCTACCTTATTACTTCCTTAAGGGTTGCGAATCTAATAGGAAGGTATGAAACTCTAGGGTTAAGATGTGACCAGTTAGAACTTGACTTGTTAGGTCATAAGTTTGCATGTAATTTGTATGTTATTAATTTTGCAGATTTAGGGATCATTTTGGGTATGGATTGGTTAAATAGGTATGAGGCTAGAATATTTTGCCAGGATAAGGAAATATTACCTAGACACCCTGATAGTCATAATCGAGTGATATTCTCAGTATATAATACTGACCGGAGTGTTAGTACTATGCTAGATGCTATGGAGGTTGGAAATGAGTTAAGTCAGGTTCGAGTAGCAAGAGAATTTGCAGATGTTTTTGAGCTATTCACTGAACTTCCCTCGAAGAGAGCTGTTGAGTTTAGAATAGATCTTATGCCAGGAGCTGAACCTGTATGTAGACCACTTAGTAGGATGACACCAACTGAGATGAAGGAATTGAAGGTGCAGCTAGTGGATCTAGTAGGAAGGAATTTTATTAGACTGAGTAGTTCACCTTGGGGAGCGGCCATGTTGTTTGTGAAGAAACTAGATGGGTCGTTAAGGATGTGTATTTGACTATGGTAAGTTAAACTAAAGGACAATTAAGAATAAGTATCCTTTGCCAAGAATAGATGATCTGGGTGGAGCTAAAGTGTATTCCCAGTTGAATTTGGCGATTAGTTTCCATCAGTTAAAAGTGGCAGAGTACAGTATTCCTTTGACAACATTTTGAATTAGATATGGTTCATATGAGTGGTCGGTGATGCCGTTTGGATTGACGAATGCACCTGATTTCTTCATAGATTTGATGAACCGAGTTTTCCAAGAGTACTTGGATAGGTTTGTACTAGTGTTTATAGATGATATTCTAGTTACCCTAAGGATGACAGAGCATGAAGTTTATCTTAGAGTAGTAATTGAGACGATGAGGTAGAATCAGCTAAAGGAAAAGTCTACCAAGTGTCATTTTTGGAAGAAAGAGGTAAAGTTTCACGGTCACATGGTTTCAGAGAAAGGATTAGCAGTTGATTCAGATGAGATCAAACCTATGAATAATTGGAAGTGTAGTGACCGAGATCAAGAGTTTTATTGGACTTTCTAGCTACTACGGAGATTCATTAAGGATTTCTCATGGATAGCAGCACCATTAACTATCTACCTAGGAAGGAAGTGAGAGTTGTTTGGTCCGAAAAATGTGAGGAGGCATTCCTTAATTAAAGAATTTGTTAACTAATGCACCTATGTTAGTAGTTCTAGACGGGAACCAAGGATTAGTGGTGTATACAGATGCATGTAGAACTGGATTAGGAGTAGTGTTGATGTAGAATGGTAAAGTCATTGCCTATGCATTTAGGCAGCTTAGACCGCATGAAGTTAGATATCCTACTCATGATTTGGAGTTGGCAGCTGTGATCTTTACATTGAAGATTTGGAGACATTATCTCTTAGGGGAGAGATTTGAGTTGTATACTAATCATAAGTCTTTACGGTATTTATTCTCTCAAAAGGAGTTGAGTATAAGACATCAGAGATGGTTGGAGTTTTTGACTGCTTATGATTTTGGTATAGAGCATGCACTAGGGAAAGGTAATAAGGTGTATGATGCCCTTAGCAGGAAACATCAGAGTGTGGTAATGGATATTTTGGCGAAGTGGAAAGATTTGGAAGCTTTAGTCAGTTGCGATGTGCAACTAAGGTCGACTGCTCGTTCTAACCAGAGTACCGCTGGGTTGTCTTGTTTAGAAGTTCGACCAGTATTGATGGAGAGAATTGCTTCTAAATAGAAGGATAATCCAGTATTAGTTGAGAGGATCAGAAGACTTGTGGTTGGAATCTAGATTGATGATTTAAAGGACGTTTTCCTTGACTAGAGAGGATGGCTAAGAAATAAGGGACGGTTGAGAGTTTCGAATATAAGGGACTTAAGGAAAGAAGTTCTTGGAGAATGTCATCAATCCAAGTTTACGATTAATCTTGGAGGAACCAAGATGTATCAGGATATGAAGAGGAGCTTCTATTGGGAAGGCATGAAGAGGGATGCTGGCTTGTGGTTTAGACAGTGTGCAAATTGTCAACAAGTGAAAGCTGAACATCAAAAACCAAGTGGGTTGCTACAGCCTTTAGAAATTCCAGTTTTGAAATGGGATTCGATATTCATGGATTTATAAACGGGTTGCCAAGGTCAAATAGAGGAAATGAAAGTATATGGGTTATAGTAAACAGATTGACCAAGAATGCGCATTTCATTCTAGTTACATCAACCAGCACGCACCTATTTTAGCTATATTATTCCTGAAGAACATAGTTAGACTGCTTGGAGTTCCTAGTAGTATAGTAAGCGGTAGAGATGCATTGTTCACTAGTGAATTCTGGAAGAGTCTATAGAAAGTGATGGGTACCAAGTTTAACATGAGTACTACATATTACACTCAGACAGATGGACAGACAGAGAGAGTCAACAAAGTAATCGAAAATCTATTGAGAGATTGTGTATTAGACTTTGGTAGATCTTGGAAAGATCAGCTAAATTTGGTTGAGTTTTTCTAGAATAACAATTATCAGACTAGTATAGGAATGGCGCCGTTTGAAGCTTGTATGGAAGACCATGCAAATCACTAGCATGTTGGTTGGAGACTGGAGACAGATTAGTATTAGGTCCAGATTTGGTTAGAGTGGAATCAGAGAAAATTGAGTTAAACCAAGGAAGGATGAAGGAAGCTCAGTCTAGATAGAAGAGTAATGCAGATAAGAGGCGTAAGGACCTAGATTTCTCAGTTGAAGATAAGGTTTTCATTAAGGTATCACCTATGAAGGGTGTGCTACGATCTGGGCAGTCGGGGAAGTTAGCCCCAAGATATGTAGGTCCATTCCAGATTATATAGAGGATTGGAAAGCTCGCATATAGAATAGAGTTACTGAGCAGTTTAGCAGGTGTCCATAAAGTATTTCATATGTCTTATCTTTGCAAGTATGTGCATGATCCAGAGGCTACAATTCCTTATACAGGGTTGGATGACTTAGTGGTAGAGCCTAATTGTACTTTTGTTAGACAACCAGTTCAAGTTGTAGCTAGAGATGTGAAAAGATTAAGGAACAAGAGAGTCAGGTTGGTGAAAGTTCAGTGGAGCAACAACGAGAAGGACTGTACTTGGAAGACAGAAGACAAGATTTGAGATACTTACCTTGTTCTTCTTTGAGGGTATGTCTATATTAGATCTATATATATAGTTGCTAGTTCGTTAGAATAGTATGGTAGTTAAGTATTTTTACAGATGATTTTCACGTTTAGTGTTTAGTCCTTGTTGAATTTCGAGGATGAATTTTTTTTTATGGAGGGAGCCTATAACATTCATAATTTTTTTTATTACATTATTCATAAGATTTAATTAGATAAACTAAATAGAATAATGATGATAAGGAGATTGATATTTGAATAAGTTACATAATAGGGCCATGCTTATTCACAAAGTAAATGGGCTTTAAATTGGTTTAAAGGTTAATTAATCTACAAATGGGCTTATTACTAAATTAGCCAATTTATTACACACGGCTATATCTTTTTGGAATTTCCCATTCATGTTTCATTTCTAATTTCACAAACGAAAATTAAAAAAAACCTAAACTAAAGCCGGCAATTATCAAGAAAGAAAGGAAGAAATTTAATCTAAAGCTAAGGATAAAAAGCCAAGGAGTATTAATCAACAATAAATCTCAAATTCCTTATCAAATTTAAGGTGAATAATATTCTTATACCATCTCTATTTTTATTCAATGATCATATGATTTAAATTTGTATTTGTGATAAAATGGGCGACAATATGCTTGAATATATTACGATGATTTGTTTTAATTCACAAGCATATGAATTTGTACGGTTTTATTATAAAACCGAGAATATACGATTTCAGATTGCCATGGATTTTTTTTATGTTAATTAAAACATGATTTTGGAGGTGGGTTTTAATTTTTAGAATTTTCCAAGCTCTGGAAATTTTATTAGGAATTTTTGATGAAAGATATGATATAATTGGGTTCAAAATTTACTTCGAGAATTTCACAGAGAAATTGGGTCTAAAATTTAATATGCTTGATTACATGATGAAATCGATTTTTTGTGATTTTTAGGGATTTTTCCCAGTTGGTTTATTTAGGGAAATAGATTATTTTAAAAGAAGGGCTTTTACGCAAAATGTTGGTTTCTGGTTATATGGAAAGGTTTTAACGTCAAAATACTTTGATATTGGATCCGAATAAATGCGGTAGTTTTAGATGTGAAGTAATTGAAATTTTTTATGGTAGTTAATCAGTGTTTTACAAATAGGCAAGTTATTAAAAGGAAACTACTTAAAGTTGCTATAATTCAGCCTTTAAATCAAAAAAGGGTGTTCCGCCTCTATTAGTAAGAACCTTTGACTCCTTGATTCCGCCTCATCCCATTCGAAACCGACCCAGTCGATGTCAACATATCGGAGCCAAAGCACAAGATATCATTTAGATGGTATGCAGTGGATCAGAAGGAAGGTGGAAGCATTGCAGTTGAAAGGGTAGCTTTCGAAGGAGTTGAAGCCCTGCTATGTTTTCATAAGTTAAACCCTTGCCTAGTTTTACCTAAAGCTTTTGATGTAGTCGAAGGCCATGCTTTCGAAAAGGTTTTATTATTTTCTTTCGAAGAAGGTTGCCATGTTGTATTAAAGTAGTTGCTTTCGAAGGAGTACCTTTTTCCTTTAAATAATTTCTTTCAAAAGGGTAGGTTTCATCTGAGTCGAAACCAAGTCGTTAATCCCCCTTTCGACTGCATTGAAGTCTTCTAAATTGTCAGAGAAGTTACTTCAATTTTACTTAAGCCTTTTCCAGTAAGCTTTCGAAGGGGTTTAGGGTTTCGAAGGTGATGGAGTCGAAAGGGGGTTTCGAATCTGTCCATTGAAGTTTTGATTTTTAAAGTCTTTTGCTTTGGACTAAGATGGTTCCGATACCATCAATTTTTTCCCAAACTTATTTTTGTTGGTTTCGAAAGATATACTTTTGCACATAACCATTTTGACCCAAATGATATTTTAAAGAGTAAACTCAATGCTTTTGAAAGAGGTACTTTCATTTGCTTCGAAGCTTTATATTTAAAAAAAGATGATTTAATAACAACGAAAGTTATAGTAGGTTTTGAAAGTGAATGTTTATTAAGGGATTCGAAAGGTATGTATACAATGTTTTGAAAAAAGGTCTTTGCTTGCGAAGGAGGCTATCCAGAGGTTTCGAAAGAGATGTTTTAATGGTTTCAAAACATAAACCCAATCTTAATTTAAAGTAATAACCATAGCATAAACAAAGACTTTGGAATGTTATTCACATTATTATTAACCCATAACTGTATTTTGGTGAAGAGCAGAATAACCAATTTGGTTGACCCAATAATAAGTATAACTTAACAGATGTTAGAATATTAATTAAAGATACTGGCAGGAGCCAATAGGTTTATAGTAAGTTCATGAAAACTGTATGATATTGGCAGGGGCCAATAGGTTCATAGTGAGCTCTTGTAAACAATTATTTGATACCGGCAGAGGCCAAAAGGTTTGTAGTTAGCCCATGAAAACTACATCCAGATTGAGATATTTGCAGTCAGCCAATAGGTTCCTAATTAGCCCATGAAAACTAGAATACGAGATAAGACATTAGAGATACCAATAGGTTATTAGTGATGCTATGAAAATTAGTAATCAGACAGATAGTCCTTAACATTTAACAAGTTAATAGTAGCCTTAGATTCTATAATTGAAATAAATAGTCATAATAAATGGGAATGGTAATCAAAAATTGATTTAATTGTTTTGCATGCCATCATAATGTATTGAAATACTATGTTTTTAACCATTGTGGATGCAGAAGCATAGTGTATGGTTTTATAAATGTTTTAGGATACTAGTGAGGGGAAAACCCGTTCCGCTAAGCGGGTTGGTCTCATTAGATATCCAAATGGTTTGAGATGATAAATTATTATTCATACGAGGCTCTATGTCTGATTCAAAGTTTTTTCGCCTTAAACTCTCAAGTACCCAATTGATTTGAGTAGCTTGAGAGTTAAGGTTACTAGGTGTTCTTTTAGACGAATAAAAGCTTTCGAGGACGTGCAGGAGCCAAGATTATTATTAGAGTTCTTTTATTTCCGCTGTGCGTTTTGTTTGTAACGGCAAATTGCTTTCTTGTCTATCTATATACTCTGATCTACCAAGTGGGCATCTTCATATATCGATCTTGGCGTATTTTATAATGATTATATGTTAACAAACATGGTCTGTGAATTGGGATTATGTAATCAATTTGGATTACTTTGAAATGGAATAGGAATTTGTTTTGCTGTTTATAATTTTTCCATATTCTTGTGTTTCTGTGTATCAACGATCTAATATCGCCGTGTTTGGTCGCCGAGGATTAATAACGATGCATGACTGCAACATCTTAGCCGTTAGTTTTGGGCCTCTAAATATTACAAGTTCGCATCAAAGCATAGGTTTATGAAACTTTAAATGAAACTTAAACCTAAAAGATTTTCCTAACATAATCTAATGAATCAGATAATAAGATAGGGGTTTAGATTAACACTATAGTAACGTACTTGTATTTTCTACATATAGTTATATATATAAGTACGTATCCCCCGCTCTCTTAGACCGCTCCTTTGTAGCTTACTAAGGCTCGTATGCAGATTTACGAGAAAGGAGATATGGAAGCAGGAAACGGAAGAGGTAATCTCGCTGGAGGAAGCAGCACAACTAATAGGAATGCTCGACCCTCTACCAAGAGAAACCTGGTCGACGGCTAATGCTAATAACCAAAATGCATAAGCCAATGTAGTTTCTGAAAATCCACCGGTTGATATGAGGGTGATGTATCAGTTGTAAGCCAGTTTGATGCAAGCTGGAGCTGCTACTAGAGGTGCTGGAAATGTAGGTGGAGCTAATTCCGTGGTGCTTTAGTGAGTAAAGATTACACCAGTTTGGATGGAAAGCCATTCTTGGGAACGAAGAGCGCTGTACAATTTTAGAATTGGCTATTGCATTGTGAGCGTATGTTTACTGATTTGGGTCTGAGTGATGGGTAAAAGAGGAGCTTGGTCTCTAGGCAATTGCAGGGGTCAGCACTACATTGGTGGGATAATGTCACTGCCGAAGTGCCGGAAGAGCAGTTAACTTGGAATGATTTTAAGACGAGATTTGAGCAAAAGTTTGTACCTGATTTTGCCAAGTCTGAGTTGAAGAGGAATTTTATGGATTTAGTTCAAGAAGAGATGTCAGTGTTGAGTATGCTACTAAGTTTAAAGAGCTATCTAGGTATGGATACGCTATTATAGATACTTACATCAAGAGGAATGAGAAGTTCATTCGAGGACTTAGGCCTGAGCTTGCTAGAATGACCATGACATATGTCCGAGATCCTTGTAATATATTGGTAGAGATGGCCATTCGTCATGAGGAGTTACTTGCTGATTTAGCTAAAAAGAAGTCGATGAAACTCAGGGTCCTCAAGGGAAGAAGCGGAAGTTCTTTAAGAAGAAGGGACCCCGGAATGTAGATACTACCAAGAATCAAAGGCTGAGGTAATTTTTTGTAAGTGTGACAAGAAGGGTCATTTTGCTAATGAATGCTGGTAAGGAAATGGAAAGAAAGCTGCAGTTAAGAAGAATGTGAAATGCTTCAACTATGATCAAGTTGGGCATTACAAGAATCAATTTTCATAGCCAGTTAGTGAGGACGAAGGAAAAGTTTTACTATAGGACCAGCTAGGCATACTGCAGCAGATAAGGGAAAGACTGTGATGGAAGGTACGCTTTTGATTCAGAGTATTTCAGTTAGAGTACCTTTTGATACCGGTGCATCACATTCATTTATATCTCAATGTTTAGTTGATAGATTATGTCTATAACCCACCTATCTTGTTACTTCCTTATGGGTTGCGAACCTAATAGGAAGGTATGCAACTCTAGGGTTAAAATGTGACCAGTTAGAACTTAGGTCATAAGTTTGCATGCAATTTGTATGTTATTAATTTTGCAGATTTCGGGATCATTTTGGGTATAGATTATTTGAGTAGGTATGGTTCATAAATGGCTCTAGTACTAAATGAGACATGCTATTTTCATAAAAGAATGTGATAAAAAGTAATTAGTGTAGTTAAGAAACCAGTAGAATAAATACATAAGTTGTATGTAGATTATTCTATTCGCATAAATTTTCTTGGTCAAATATTCGAGTATATGATTTCATGGTGGTGTACACCAATCCAAACAAAGATTTTTTACTCTATTCTTGACTATGAATAGTTGATAAAGATTCTTGATAAGATCTTGATGTTTTCTCTTAAAGCACATATCTAAGGAGAATGGAGATTTTTAATCAAGGAACTTGATTGGAGTTTGCACTAGATAGGTCAAGTGATACATACTGGTTTGAAAGTGAATTTTTTTGATGGAGCATGTGATTGGATTTGATATTGCGTATGGAAGGTCGATCTACATCGTAGAAGCTTTACTATATGCATACTCTGTTTTGTTGGCTTATGGAGAGTTTATGGGGCGACTCTTTGATTTGTTGCGAGAGGTAGTTTGAATAATCGACTAAGTAACGACTTAAGGCTATCGAGCTTAATGTACGATTAGTAAATTATTTATTGTCTTTGTGCAATAAGAGGATTTGTGAACTTGAGCAAACCGTAAGTTTTATTTGCTTGTAATTTTGAACACTGTTAAGTCATGCTATGTGATTGTTTCCTTTTGTTTCTCGTGTATGAATTTCGAGGATGAAATTTTTTAAGTTGGGAAGAATGAAACGACCCAAAATTGTGGACGCTCCGTATATAAATATTTGAATTATTTAAATAATTGAATCTTGGAATAAATATGATTAAATTGATTTAATATCCTTTAAAACCCCTTTTTATTGATAACTAGTGATGGTAAACTTGTTTTAGAAAAATATTTTCAAAAATATATACTTAGAAGAAATATCAATATGTGACCAATCGTATTACCAATGAATAGCTTTTTGCTCAACAAAAGTTGTTTAAACATTTTTAAATACACCAAAACATTTGGAAAACCATTAATATGAAATAAAAATATTTTTCCATTTATGGAAAATAAAATACTAATGATGTTATGCATGATGTGTCGGATAAATAGGTGTATGCGGGAGTAAAGGGTAATTTGCTAAGGAAAATAGGATGTAAAGTAAAAAGCATGAAAGGCACACGGGGAATCTTTTGCCTGGCTAAATGGGCTAAAGGTTAAGGTTTTGGCTTGTGTTAGACTCATAGTTCATAAAAGCTTCAAATAAAATAAAAATTCAAAAATGGTGGATGTGGATTAGCACTAATTCACTTTGTTCTTCACTAATATTTTTCTAACAACTAAAATCTTCTCCAAATTCAACCAAAATTTCACCAACACCTTAGGACCATGGATCTAGAGCCAAAGAAGGAAGCAAGTGAACAAAACCCCCTAGTACATTTGTAGAAATAAGCATGAAAGAAAGGGGAGGTGTTGCCTTAGCTTGGATGTGCTAAAGTTGGGGTCTTTAGGCTTTTGGGTGATGGTAGTATTAACTGGGTTTTTAACCAAGAAGAAATCAACCCAAAAGGGAAGGTAAAAAAAGGCAAAAATGAATCAAGAACTCATGAACACGATCAGAATGAAAGGAGAATTAACTCAAGAAGTTTCGCTGAAATTTGAGCTAAGTAAAGCTCTCGGTACCAAGAGGTTTTTTTCTCCAATTTCATCCTCCTCAACCCCATACATTTCGTCTTCCTCTCTAACCATTCCTCATTAAGTACTTTTCTCAGAGATTAGATAAGCAATTTCAAGGATTGATGAGATGAAAACAATGGGAGCAGAACAAGATAAGAGATATCAAGTTGGTCATCGAATGTAGCTTGATCTTCCTGAAAAAGAGGTCAAAACATATTTAATCAAAGATAGGAAAGCTAAACAAAGTGAAAAGCAAGTTTTGTAACCTAAGTAAAGCTCTTGAAACCGAGTTGTCTTCTTTGATCATATGGTCATGTGCTTTCTTATGAGCCTTTGGGTTTCCTTCTGGACTTTACTACAAGCAGTCTCCTAAACCTATGCATCTATTTCTATGTAAATATCCACCATACTGCAACCAAAGAAGGGGCAGCATTTTGCTTCTTCATCATCTCATATCTTCCTCATTCAATAATCACCTAAGCAACAATTGTTGGCAGTTCTAAGCTATAGAACCTATCAAACCCTTTTACTAGTGACTCTATTCTTTCTCAAATTCACAATTAATAAGACTATAAAGTGGACATAAGCCAAAGAATTCCAAACCCTATAAAATCTCGTGTCTCTTTACTTTTTCTGCATTCTCCTATTATCTCTGCTAGATCTAATCCTACAACAGGTCATACTTCGATGTTGCGCCACTTTTGACGTCAACGTTTTGGTACTTTCATTGATAAATCGATTCTGAAGGTTAGATCTAGCTAGCTATTATGGATTCGAAGAGGTTCAGTGGTTAGATCCATAAATTTTAATAATGGAATTTGGAAGGTTGCTATTGGAAATCGATGGTACTTAGGAGATCAGGAAGATCCTTAGGAGCATTAGCAAAAACTGATAAAGGAAATGCTCTTTAGGATGAAGTTAATAATCAAAACCCAGTACCATTCTCTTCTTCTCAACATGAAGTTGCTACCAATGAAGAGCTTGATAAATTGCTGTAGGAATTAAACTAGAAGATGGTGGATAGCCAGAAAACTCTGATGGAGAAGATGGAAGCTTTATTAACCCTGAAACCGCCGAGAACCTGAAGAACTAGAAGAGAAACTTCACCTATCGTGGAACAGGAGAATTCTTCTATTTTCTACCAAAACAGAAGAGATGAGAAGTAAAAACAGAAGGTAGGAGTTGTTAGAGTCACTAAAGGACTCATAGGTGGAAGTAGAAGTCCTCTCCCACGAAAAAACTAACCGGTACAAAGAAGAATCTGGGTATGGATGATGCATAGGAAGTGAGTGCGATGATAGTCTCAGATGAGGAAGTGGACTTAAAGCTTGATGGTAATGATTTTGAGCTGGATGATAGTGGTAATGGAGATGGAGTTCAGGTATCCCCAGCAAAACTAGCCTCACACCAATGAAATACAATGGGAATGGTTCTCCCTGAGACTGGAGAACCTACGCACCAGCTAGCAAGCCGAGATTGTTTTTGAAGTCAAACACTCGGTGCAACCCCCGGTAGTCGCGTTATGGAATATCATGCCTACGAAGAATGCATTGCTGACATGGTTAAACTGTTGATAAAAGAAAGCAGCGGCATAAAGAATGAAGATTGGTTCTTCTTGCCGAGTTGGACTCCTTTCATTGAAAATATTTTAAGACAAGAGTACCCTAGAAAGTTCACCACACCAACAATCCCATCATACAACGGAACCAATGATCCCAAACAACACTTACTCAAGTATAAATGGCATATGGATGGAGCAAGAGCTATGGATTCTATTTGCTATAGTTGCTTTCCCCTTTTTTCAGAAGAAGTCGCTTCTATGTAGTTCAGTAGACTCGTGTTGAAGTCCATATCTACCTTTGATGACTTGGTTAAGAAGTTCTTTAAGCAGTTTAGGTTGCTCGACCAATGGGTGCGATGTCCGTATCAAGCTTATCTCAAGAATATAAGGAATCCTTGAAAGGGTTCTTAAACCGATTTAACATTGTTGTGACAGAGGTCAGCAATCCTAAGGAGGATTTTCTATTCTTGGCTTTAGTTTAGGGGCATCCACCCAGATATAGAATTTGAACAATGGTCTAAGATGAAACAACCAACAACTATGGAATTTTTAATAAGAAAGTTAACCAGATTCTATGATTGAAGGAAGCGAGTCCAATTAAAGGAAAGAATGATGATGGGAAGTTAATGGAAGTATTCCAGAGCAACATTACGATTAACATTGAAAACTCTGATAATCAAAAGAAACGTTGTTAGAACATTGATGGCAAACATAACGAGAATAGAATACGCCCAAGAAACTTTGGACCGAAAGATTATATGCCTTTGGGTGATACGATGGAGATTATACATTTTTCTACTCAGGGAACCAAGGAATATAAGAAGCCACCCAAGAGGGGAGTGACGAAGCATGAGAAATGTTCTGGGAAATACCATTTCTTCCATGAAATGCACACGCATAATGTCAACGAACGCTAACACATTAGGAATATAGTTGAGGAGTTGATAAGGAATAATAAGCTCTAGTGGTATGTTAAAGAACCGCTGAATGGTGGTAAACCCTAAGGATCATGTGGGTAATGTTATAAGGTAAGACTTGGCACTTTCTCAACTTAGGAATAAACTAAGCTTTTTGAATTAGCACAAGAAAACATCCTATGCTGACAATTAGCAACACAGTCGAGGAAATGCTCCTCAGTCCTTGAATAATGGATGGGGAGCAAGACTCTTAACCATTCAGGTCAACCAGTTGAATTGACCAAACCTTTAGGAACTCGGTTGCCTAAAGATAGGCGATATCTAGAAGGTCTTAACCATTTGGGTCGAATGGTTAAATCGATCCTAAACCTTAAGTAATTTGGCTTTTCTTAAAGGCAGTGACATCGAGAAAGTCTTACCTGTTTGGGTTGATGGGTTAAATCGTTCCCAAACCTTTAGGAATTCGTTGTTGTCTGAATATAGGTGACGTCTAGAAGGTCTTAATCATTCGTATCGATGGGTTAAGTTGACCCCAAACCTTTAGAAATTTAATGTTGCTAGAAGATAAGTGACGTCGAGAAGTTTTTAATCATTCAGGTCAAGGGTTAAATCAACCCCCAATCTTTTGAGAATCAGTGTTACGTCGAGATAGGCAATATCTGAAAGGCCCAAACTGCCAGGTCAACCGTGAAAATTGACTCCCAACCTTTCGAGAATTGGCATTCCCTACGATAGGCAACGTCGGAAAGGTCCAAACCGCCAGGTCGGTGGGGAAAGTCGACCTCTAACCTTCAGAGAACTAGTGTTTCTTAGTAGGTGATGTTGGAAAGGTCAAAACCGTAGGGTCCATGTTGAAAATTGACCCTGAATCTTCTGAGAATTGGTGTTGCCTGAAGATATGTAATGTCAGGAAGGTTTAAAACTCAACGTCGACGGGAAAAATCGACCCACAAACTTTTGAGAACCGGCATTGCCTGAAGACAGGCAACGTCGGGAAAGTCTAGAGTCGATGGGGAAAATCGACCTCCAACCTTTTGAAAATGATGCTACCTAAAGATAGAGGCAACGTCGAGAAGGTCCGAACCACTAGGTCAATAGGGAAAATTAATCTCTAACCTTCTAAGAACCGGCGATGCCTAAAGACAGGTAACAATGGGAAGGTCCAAACCACCAGATCGATAGTGAACATCAACCCCCATCCTTTTGAGAACCTGCATTTCCCGGAGACAGGAAACATCAGGAAGGTCCAAATCATTAGGTCGATGGGGAAAATCGACCCTCATCCTTTCGAGAACTGATGTTTCCCCCTAACAAGCAACTTCGAGAAGGTCCAAGCAATCGGGTCGAGGGTAATAATAAGCTCAAAACATCGGATCGACGGTGAACGTCAACCCCAAACCTTACATAATTCGACAATATCCTAAAGACAAGCAACATCGACAATGTCCAATCATTCTTGGGTCGATTGGATAATTCAGCCTCCTTATTCAGGAATCTAGTGTTGTTCAAAGGTAGGAAATATTAGGAACCAACTTCTCTACTTCAAGAATCTGGCATTGCCTAAAAATAGCCAACATCAGGAAGGCACCAACTTCCAACTTTCGAGAACCTAACATTTCACGAAGATAGACAACATTGAAAAGGAAAAACCAACTGCAAGAACATACTATTTCCCGGAGAAAGGCAGCATCAGGAAGGAAAATTTCTACCTCTATGGATCTAGCATTGCCCAGAGATAGGCATGGTTTGGGAGAAAAACAGTTAGTCTTCAAGATTCGTTATTGCCCAATGATCGATGATAGTGAGAAGGTTCAACAACTTACTTAAGGACCGATCAAATGATTCGATCCTAATTTGCAAAAATGTATCGCCGCCTGAAGAGTGGCGATGCTAAGAAGGGACCCTCTAAATGGAACCATCGATGCATTGGCTTTCGAAGGCAGAAGTCGGAGCTGGATTGAATCTTCAACCCTATCTTTAGGAATCTATCGGTACCCAGAGATGGGAAGCGCCAGGAAGGTACTAAATTATAGCCTTAAATATTCTACAATGCCCAAAAATAGGCGATGTCAGCGAGGTACAAACCTTGATCTTCAGAGATCTAACGTCACCCACAGATAGGCAATGTCAGGATGGCATAATCTAAAACCTTAAGGAATCCGACGTTTCCTAAAGACTGGAAATTTCAGGAAGATCTATTCACTTTCGACCTAATCAGACCGTTCGACTCTAACATGTAGATATCAGTCATAACATAGGGATGAGCAATGCTAAGAATGACACTCATACTTGAACCATCTATGCGCTAGTTTCCAAAGATAGAAGCTGGTGCGCGACTAGATTTCCGACATCGAACATGAGGAGCTCAAACTTTTCCTAAAGATAAGCGACATTTAGAAAGAAATGCTCAAAATCGAGCAATTAAACCGACTGTTCCTGGAGACAGGAACGATTATTCAAATTGGATTCTGCAGACCATGGAGGAAGATGAATTATGGACGACTGCCATTAAGGACTATTTGCTTAAAGGAATTCTCCCTAGAGCCAGGAATGGGGAAATAAACACCTTTAGAAAGCGCCATCATACATGATACAAGACCGAGTGGTATTTAGGAGAGTATTCTCTACTCCCTGCTTTGGTGTGTAACCAAGGATGAAGTTAGGAAGATCCTTACGAAAATCCATCTGGGAAGATCTAGAGATCATAAGGGGGGCATGATTGGCAAAGAAGGTTCTTTATTATAGATATCTCTGGTCGATGCCAAATCATAATGTTACTTATTATAATAAATGGTGCCATTGGTGCCAGAGATTTGCAAGGATCCCAAGAGCCCCATCGATTGAACTTATGCAAATGTTCATTTATGGCCATTCGTAATTTAGGGAATCGACATTATCGGTGTGCTATTGGTTCCATAAATAGGATTTAGTTCATGGAGAAGATTGTATAAAGAGGGGACGAACATCACAAACTCTGCTTCAAGTCAGTAAGGAGTGGCACAAAACTAGGATTCTTCGCGACTGAAAGTTGGTCGAAAGGAACATGACCTATTTAAAGCGAAAACAAAGAGTATAGATTATATGACCAAAAGGATGATCGACATGCCAACGAGCTTCTTGAAATCCCTAATTGTTCTTCCCTCTTCTTCCAGGACTCTTAAAGTTGTGTACTTACTTAGAAAAGAAGGTGGATTTAGCGAAGAATTTGTAGGAACAACTATGCTTTGTAATTCAGCCATGAGCAATAGACTAGGCACGACATCAATAGAAGGAGAAGCTTGAGCTGTGGAGGATCCAGCTGTAGGAGAGGAAAATGAACCACCACTAGACTTGAAATGCGGTGATCGGTGAGTCATCATAAGCAAGGAAACTTGGTGTTCAACACGATCGGGTATATTTTAATTGTTTGAAATGCGGATTACGGATCTTATGGCTAGAATAACACTAGAGGGAGGGGGTGAATAGTGTTTTGTGGATTTACTCCATCTTTTTGAAACTTAAGTAATTTAATCACCAACAAATGTAATACACATACACAGATATAATCACAGAATCAAACACAGATGTAAATAATTGATAAAGGCACCAAAGGAAAGAACACACTAGGATTTATATTAGTTCGTAGTTACCCTACATCACGTCCTGCACAATTGTACGGATTTCTTTTCAAAATAATCTCCTAAATTACACCCTCGATTTCAAGTCCACGAGGTACACCCTCCTGTATTCGAGTCCGAGGCAAACTCTCTTGATTTACCAGGCCATAAGATCACCTAATTGAATTTCGGGTAAACAATCACACCCAATTGATTTCAAGGCACAACCGCACCTTTTACTCAATAGTTTGATTTACAAATAACCCTATAACTCTTAACAGCACTGAGATCTTTTGGAGAGAGTGGCAGAGAATCAAACAAGAAATAATCAAGTTCGATTCACTTGGTATTTCGGCAGAGTGTGGTTTGAGATTTTTTAGAATAAATGTGGAAGATGAAGAGGAGACAATGTAAATCTAGTGAAAATTCGTTTATAACTTACTGGTATTTATAGAGATCAACAGCCATATTTATTCCTGAAAGGATACGACGAGTAGACACTTCTTTTGAAAATTTGAAATTTAAAAATTAACGGGCACCATGTTAACATAGGGGGTAGGTGTATGTCTACATGCTCTAGGAAAAAATGGTGATTTTGATTTTCTTATTAAAATTGGTTTCTATAAATTTTCAAAAGAATTTCTAAACTTTTATAAACATGCTTGAATATAGTATAAACATATAAAAGAGTTGGAAAGTAATTTTTTAATATATAATCTTATACTACAAAGTGATTTAAAATCTGAGTATATAAATATTTAAAAGCTAAATATTAAAACAAGAGATAGTTTAAAATGGAGGACAATTTTGAAATAAAAAACATTAAAAATGATAAAGATAATTTTGAGGTAAATTTTTTAAAACCAAGAGAGATGTCTTTTTAAAAAGATAGTTTGTAAACATTTCTAAAAATAAGAGATATATTTTTGAAACTCATTTTTATAAAATTAGTGGATTTCAAAATAGGACAACTTATGTTCCACTAGATATTGTCGTGGGTTCCATCCCATTGGGGTTCCATCCCTTTAGCTGGCTCGAAGTGGATTCCATTCCACGAATAAATTTCGAATAAAAATGTAAGCGCTTTCAAGAAGTTTTAACATAATTCTAGACTCAATACTTATCTTGTACTTTGAAATATTAAACTCTTGATATCTTGATACTCATCAGTCTTCAATCTTGATATCTTCGATCTTTAAATTCATCAATCTTGTATCTTTATACTGTACAGTCTTCGTTGTTGGTATTTGCATGTTTATATCCTGCATATACATATGTATCTAAACTAAATGTTAGTATTTATATTTTATAATAAGTCCTAAGGTTTTTGTCATCAAAACCATCCTTATCAAGGACTAACAATCTCCCCCTTTTTGATGATGACAACCTATGTTTATAAAATATACTTCACCTTTACTATAACTCCCCCTACAACTAATAACTCCCCTTAAAACTAAGCCTAACTATTCTAACAACTCTATTTTATAATTCTCCCCCTTTATCATCAACAAAAACTAATCCTATACTAATATAATTCCTCCATAATCTAATACTAGAGTGCCTATGAAAAATTAAAATGGAATATATATATATATATATGTATGTATGTATGTATGTATAATAACATGATTTACTTAATGAAAACATAAAAAATATGATAGTTTAAATCCCATAACCATATATTATGTTTTATATAATTTTATACATTCCATTCAACCAAATTAGTTCTAATCAAAGCAAATCAAACCAAACAATTCAAATCAAATCAAACAATTCAAATCAATTCAAAAACAAGCAATTCAAACCATAAGGAGATCAAATCATTTTAGGAACTTCAACCCATCATTCTTCTCTAAAAATATGGTCCTTTTTAATATCTTCCCAATCTTCATTATCTAGAATCAAAGTTCCTTCAGGATTTGCATTGAAATCATCTTTGTTTAGGGCAGAAATCATCCAACGAAGGGAATCAAAATGCTTCTCTTGCTCTTTTATCATCTGCATTTGACTTAGTTCTAAGCTCCTTTGATTGCGGAGAGTAAAAGTACATATATTCTTGAATGACTTTAGAGTTTCTTCAAGATTTTCACTTAGAGTTTGAGAAGAGGATGCCTTTTTTGATAAATAGTTAAAAGACGCAAATAGAGATAAATAGAAATAAGGAGTTTATAAATTTCTAAAAGAAACATGTGTTTAAATAGGCAAGAATTCGTTTAAAATGAATAGACACAAGTTAGTTATTTTAAATTCAAAATTTAAAAAATAACTAAATCAGACAGTTATATGTCGACATAGGGTATTGGTGTATGTCGACATGGGTGTGTTGATTTATGTGTCTTCTTTGTTTTATGCATAAGTATGTACATAAACTTATATATTATATGATCATTCATTCTAGAGGTACGATAAGATAGAAAGACATAAGATAGATAAAAATTCGTAGATAGATGAGCTAATACATGAGATACTTCATAATATGATAAAAAGCAATATAAGTTCATACAAAATAAACTAGTACATCATATCCTAGTTTTTAGAATGTGCTAGAGGATGAGGAGGATGATGATAGGCCAAGTTTTTGACCAACTTTAGCAAAGAACTTGTTCATATTAGTGGTCATTTTATCCAATTTCTTACTAACCGATCTTTTGAGAATCCGGTGATTTTCCACTACGATCTTTTGATTTTTGAGGAGAGTTTTTTTGGAAGGATTGTTAGGATATTGAATACTTTCCAAGGAGGTGTCTTCATTCTCTTCTTTAATTTCCACCCCTTCTTCTTCCTCATTTTCTTCTTCCATCTCTTCATATGCCAACCTTTCATCCCTTTCGGCAAGGGATTCATATTGTTGAAATACGAAAGGAATTTTCATAAGAGAAATATTAGCATGATTAAACACTTTTCTTGAAACAAATTCTTCCCATTTATAATCGACGCCAAAATAATTAAAAATCCGAGTGAGATTGATTCCATGATACAAAGTATTCTCACCCATTTCCAAATTCTTAGGACGAAGTGCATCCATAATCACTTGCGTCTAATTAATGTCATAATGACCAAAAATTGCAAAAAGAGCTTTATAAACTTTCAAAGTCGGGTTATTGAAATTTCTCGATCTAGGAGTGATAATATGTTGCAAAAGAAGATTAATAATACGTGCTTTCGGATGAAAGTTACAAATTTTAAATTCAAAGTTGTCATCTCCTTCGAAAATATGATGAAATGTCTCACGATCATGTTCATCAATATTAAAAGTAGAAAGATCCATTCCTGGAATTCTTGCAATTGAGAATGCTGCCCAAAATTTCACAATTTAAAACAATTTTAGTGCCTTTAACACTACTCTAAATTTCATTTTCGTTTCCTTCATGAAAACCCCGATTCAAATTTGCAAAAAAATGTTTTAACAAGATTTGGATAGCAAACAAAATCATTTTCAGAATTATCAAAAAGACAAAGAATATGGTTCTCTTCAAGAAGAGTATTGATTTCATATGTAGAGAAATCGCTAAAGTTAGCAAACTTTCCCGTATGAACTTTTCCATAATTAGCATAGCTTATATAAGCCTTGATTGCTTTTGGATCATTATAGAGATACTCTTTAATGGTTTTTGACAATCTCATTGTGGATGGAGTGCTTGAAGAACCATTTTTTAAGAGAGTAGAGTGTTTGAAAGAGTAAAAGAGTTTGAGTTTTGAAAATGAAAGTGAAAAGATATGATAGGATAATGAGATAAATAGATATTCAATATGCATGTTCTCTGGTCGAGAGGTACCTTTTCAGGACATCGGAGTTGGTGAAAAGGTAGAGGGAAGTTCAAAGATTTGAATTCAAATTTGAATTTCAACTTTCTGACAGGCATGTCGACATCATGGGTAGGACCATGTTGACATGGGTCAGAGAATTCATGTGACCTATCTATTCTTAAATACATTAATATCTATATATATTATTATTTTTAATGTCCATATATTTTTCTAAAATGATTATTAAATATAATAATGCCTTTTTTAAACATAAAATAAAATATATTATAATATTTAAAAAATTAAAGTATAATAATAATAACAATTTTAAAATTCAAACAACATATAATTTCAAGAACAATCAAATAATCAGCCAATTTTAGACAAACAATTTCAAACAAAATACTATAAACGTGTACCTTTTTCTAGATTTGTATCCCTAAGATCATCAGAATTATGAATAGCCGTAAAACACATATTTGAATTTTCTGCCTTCTGATCATCATCGCTTAAGGACAAATCTGATTCTGAATCGTCTAAAGTAGTGGTATATGCTCTTTTCCTTTTCTTTGTATAATCATTACTTGTAGGACACTTTTGCTTATCTAGATGTAGAAAGTCTCTTCTGAGGTGACATGGTTCGTCATAGTTGAAACATTTGACGTGATTTAGTACTACATTATGATTTCCAAAATTCCTATGATCATTCTTTTTGAGGTTGTTCATCTTTCTGTAATTTAGAAACTTTCGAAAATTCCTTGTCATGAAGGCTATTTCTTCATCACCATCATTACCCGATTCTGATTTATCTGTTAATGCATTGAACGCAATTGACTTCTTTTCGAATGCCTTGCTATCTCTTCTCCCTTGCATTTGAACTTCGATTGACATTAGATTTCCAATCAATTTTTCAATCTTTAAAGTACTGATATCATTTGCTTCTTCGATTACAAGAGTTTTCTGATCCTATTCCGGAGTAAGAGAATTTAGGATTTCCTGACTTGATCTTCTTCGGAGAACGTTTTTCCCAATGATATTAGGGAATGCACAATATCCGAGAATCTACTATACATATCTGAGATGGACTCATTTGAATTCATTTTGAATAATTGGAACTTACTCGTGAGTATAGATATTTTGGTCTGTTTGACTTTGCTTGTTCCTTCATGAGTAACTTGCAAAGTTTTCCAGATATCATATGCAGACTTACAAACAAATACTTTTGAATTCATTCCTATCGAGTGAAAAAAGTTGTAACGACCCCAATTTTGGAATTAATTTTTATTAATAGTTAATGTAAATTTTGAATAAATATTGTGAAATAATTGGTAATTAATATAAAATTTTAGTTAAATTAATTGAGAATTAATGCAGATATTTTATTATAAATATCTATATAGAATGGATTGAAAGATAGAATTTGGAATTGGGATTTAAATGTAAATATCTAAAAAAAAAATCTTATAATTATGAAATAATAATAAGTATAATTAATAAGTAAATTAAGTATTTGATAGTTAAGTTTGAAAAAAATAAAAGAGAAATAAAAATAAGCACTTGTGTTAAAAAATAGGAACTAAATACTTAAGCTAAAAAAAATTCATAGCACAAACTAAGACAACTTTATCTATATATATATTAAGTTTTGAAAGTAACAAGGTATGCAGCCTGTAAATAAACAAACAAAGGCAAGAACAATTAAGAAAAAGTATGAAAGCAACCAGGAAGAATATTCAAGTATAGATTGTACAAGGGCATTTGATGCCATACTTTTAATATCATCTCAGCCAAAATGTAGGCAAATATAATATGTTGCCTGTAAAATAGTAATGCAAGACAATAATAATATGAAACATAAAGGACATGCATTTATATTTAATACAAGCGTCTTCAGCCATGTCCTTAGTACAAGCAAGATTTTCAGCCAACACTTTGAAATAAAGATCTCCGATCCTATTGTACAAAATAATATAATCACCTGTACAAGAGTGTGGCTTCACCTGTACAAAATGATATCAACTTGTAGCTTCTCTCCATATTTCAAACAATTTTATTTCAGTTCGTTCACTTACAAAAAAAACCGAGTAAAACTGAAATGAGCAACAACTTGAAGCAAAGTTTTCAATGATTCAGACCTGAAGCATTTCAGATCATCAAACTCTAGCTTGCAAAAGCATTTCCAGTTTCAAGTTCAAACCTTAATCTCTGTTATCATCAACATTCCAGTTTCAAGCCTGAGTCTCCTCTGTTTAATCAATACACAGGTGAGTAACATCACACCTTTAAAATCTTTAAATTGATTCTGGTCGTATGTTAAGTCTTGGAAGGTCTGTGTTTGTGTGAATAATAGATATGTTTAGTAACTTCTCTGTTTATATGAATTTGTGTATATAAGAAGTCACTGAGAATAATGAATATATGCTTGAACCTTTCTATTCCCAGTTTCAAAAGTTAGGATTTGATTTGGATGCTCTATCTTTTGATCTGGATATTATTAGGATTTAGTATTTAAACAGAATTTACTTGTTTTATCACAAATTATATTACAATTTATTTGAGTTAAAAATAAATTGGTAATGCCTTTGGAAATCAAGAAAAAAACTGAGCAACTCAATATAAGAAAAAATTCGAACATCTTAATTTATAAATTCAGGAACATAGATCAAATCCTTGAACCAAACCAAAATTTTTAAAACTAAATTGATGATTTTAAGTAAAGGAGTTGAGAGCAGTTTGGTATTGAGATGGAAATGATTTTTGATCAATTTCCGTCACTAGGTTGAACTGGGGGGTGTCGGGGTTGTTCGTGGTGATGGAGAAGCCTATGGTGGTGGTAGGAAAAATGGACGGAGGTAGCATCGGTGAGAGAGGTGGCGGCGGCGATCGTTTTTATTTTGTAAACCTAATTTTCTTAAGGGTCGAACTTCCGATCACCGCGGCCTTGATGGTGCATCGAGTGGCATGAGGCCTTAGGGAACGGTGGCTAGGTGGGCGACGAAGCCATGGCTGGAAGCTCGCGGCGTCAGGTGATGGGCGATGCGACGGCGAGATGAGCTTGTGATGGGTGTCTAGATTCGAGTTTCTCGAGCTATGCTCGAATTCGATCGAGAGTAGATATGGGTTTTGGCTCGATCTGAGGTCGTCGACGTGGTCGAACATGACTTGCTAGAGGGCTCGTCGATCACCAGAAGCTCGTCGAGGGCCAGTGCACGTGCACGGCAAGGTGGGGGTGTCAGTGTTGAACGTGACAGGGTGACCCGGTTTGGAGCTCGATAAAAAGGAAGGGTGGTCTCGGGTAGAACGCGGATAACTTGAGCAGGGACAAAATGTTTAATTTTAAACACTTAATTTAAAACAAAATAAACTGAAGAGGGAAAGAACAAGGGCGACTCGAGAATAAGGGTAAAGTGCACGGGGTCAAACCCGAGGTACCTGGGGTTTTGCTCGGTATGGTGCTACCTTGAAACCTTTGAAGCTAGTAAAATATACAAGTTTGTCTAAAAAAAAATGAATGCTTTGAATTTTAATAAATCGTAATGTCATTAAAGGTTAAGAAGTTTAAAATTTAAAGTTTAGAACAAATCCAAATTTAATTAAGAGATAATAAAAAATTGATTAAGTAATTAATCAAGTGGTTAGTGATTCATAAATGGAAATTATATTTGGAAAAGAATGTTTTCAAATATAGTTATGAATGAATTAATCTTAAAAAATTAAATTAGAATTTAATGATTTGTAATTATTTTAAATGGACAATTAATTTACCTAATAAACTAATGAAATGGATAATTGCTTAAAGTAATTAAGGGTTCTAAATTTAAGATTTTAAATAAAATAAAGTTTATAAATTTAAATAAGTTTAAATGTTAAAGTTCCTTTAATATGTGAATTTAATAAGGAAATTGATTTAAATTCTTTTAAAATTTCTTTATAATAAAATATTACTCCAACAAGTAATTTAAGGGATTTTAAAATTAGTTTAAAACTTTACTAAAGATAAATGAGGGCTCATTTTAAATCTTAGGTTTAAAATGAAATTTTGGTTGAAATTAAAAAGGGTTTCAAACATATTTGTAAATGATGTTTAAATCACTACTAAGAATGAGTTCACCTTAAATTTAATAAAGATTGAATGCTTTGTAATACATTAATTATTAAGTTCATTAGAATGGATAATTAATGTTTTGTATCAATTTAATTAGTAATTATAAGTTTAACTTTATTAATTAAGGTTTAATTTCTTAAAATAATTAATTAATTGGTTAATTAATTATGTAATTGGTTTAAAGGTTGATTTAATTAATATGATTAATTAAGAATAATTTAATTTGTTAAAGTGTTTGATAAATTAAATTATATCAAAGGATTTGTAATTAATAAAATCAGGATTGGATAATTGATTCATAAGTAATTAATTTAATTTAATTGGAAATAAGTAATTAATTTAATTGGAAATAAGTAATTGACTCATAAGTAATTAATTTAATTGGAAATAAATTGAATTAATTAGGATTAAATAATTAATTAATCCTACTTATAAATGATTATTGAATACTATCCTTACTTATGAATGATTATATTGTATGAGATGCCTTGAATTGATTGTCCTATCTGATTTATGATATTTTGTTCTGTGGATTGAGCTGTGTACAATTTATCCGTTTATTTACATTGGTATATATATCTATGATCTGTAAGATAAGCGTTATAGTTTATATCGCTTATCGATTTTATTTCTGCGTTTTAATCTATGACGATTGAATGATGTTGCACTATCGTGTTAAACCCCTAGACCACACTTATACACACACAAATATGGATTTCACGAGGAAATTGATTAAGGCACAGATTTTGAAATGATTCTTAAAGTTGAATTTTTAAATTCAAATGTTCTGGAAATGGTTTGGGTTTAAAGTGAAAAGCTTTTGAAATGTAATTTCAAAGATGAAATTTATTTTGAATAACTTGATTGAGTTTTGGAATTTAAATACTTTGATTTAAACTTAAATTTAAGATTTGAAATTGAATTCTATGATTTGAAATTAGGGATTAAAGATGTTATACTAGTTATATATGAGTTAAACCATTTTTAAGTGTTGTCTTGGGAATTTGAATTAACCCAAAGACTTTAATTTGTATAAATGAAATCGGGTTTTTCCAAAATAAAACCATTGTTTCTAAATGATAAAAAAAAACTTTCGTTTCAAATTGTATTTAAGGGATTTCAAGTTAAACTGAAATAGGTTTCCAAGTTATAGATGAACATTTGGAAACAAGTTTTTATAATAAATATTTGGGAACGATTTGAAAGCTATAAGAAGAATCTTTGATTTAAAGATTTAATGAATTAATCCGATTGAAATGGAATTGTTTTGAAATCCAGAAATGAATCTTTGTGAAACTAGGCAAACTTTATGAAATAAATCTTTTGTTTAAAAGATTTGAAATGGTAATTGGTTTGAACCATTTGAAAGAAAGTTTTGGGTAATAATTTGTGACTTAATTGAAATCCCATATCCATATGCTTTAAATGTTGCGCTCACTATTCGGTTTAGTTGGGAAAGGACCTTTGTGTCGTATAAACCATTCCGAATATGTGATTCGACGTTATGGATAGCATTTGAAGACCGGTGGTGAAGACCGGATATTTTCGAAAGTGAAAGGATAATCGTCGAATGTCTTTGCATCGACTGGTTCCCGATATAGAGACTCCATATGTGATGGGAAATCCGGACGTGATTAGGGATTATCCAGATTTTCAAGTGCTTCTTCGAAAGTGCCTTTGGTTCTATTTGAACCCAGAACAGACTTGTATGGATTGTATGTCTGACATTACATTTGAGATATAAAGTAGATTTCTTTCAAATACATTTCTGTTGGTGGCGGATAATTTATTCTCTTAGCTTAACACCCTCCTCTGAGACGTACGAGCTCAGAGGTTATGTAGTTGAAGGTTATCAGTAATATATTCCCAATTTGGTAATGTGGCATGATGTGTGCCACTGATCATTTGTTGATCAAAGCGTGGCTTTTGCGAAAAGCGTAGCTTTATGGACGAGACTTCGTCGAACCTCACAACCCCGTAATTGTCGAAATAGGAAAGATGCAGCAAGGTTTCAAGGGTAGCTTCCCTAGGGTATGGCCATTCCTTCTGGAAAAGGGTAGTACCATGGTATGGAGCCTAAATTCTTACTCATGTGGACACTGTATTTTATTACTTTGTGATGTTGTTGGTTTAGAGAGCTCTCGTATAAAGGTCCCTAAGGACCGGGGGTGGCATGTCTGAGGTTTTGTTTATTCCCTAGGAAGGGGGGTAGCCGGCCTTGTGTTGGCAGAGATCTGGTTAGGAGTCTCGGGGCGTCCTTCCAGAGGCGTACCCATGTGGCAATGTGAAGTTCCTTAGCCTAACCATTTGTGGGAAATCCATTCATCCAATACGAGCCTTGTACGTTTTAGTTGTAGAACCTGCCATCTACTTATGGTGGTGCTCCAATGTTTAGATGGTAGCTATAGTAGGCATAGTTCGAAATGTCTATGTTGGCTAAGATTTATATTATACTTTCGAAATGCTTTTCTGCACTTTGCACTTATAATAATAATATTGAAAAAAAAATTGCGTATCAAGGATATTTAACTATCATAAGGAGAAATCTCCTCCGATTCTGCATTTGCATTGTGTGTGTGTGCGGGAGGCCTTATGGTAGTTCCATTTTCTAAAAGAATTGCGAATCTATTTTAAAATATTTCTTTGTTTTTTTTAAGTTAAACTGTTTTTGTTACTCATACCAGTCTCATGACTGACCTGGAGTTTATTGTTTCTTTCCTAAACTTTGGGTGCACAAAATTTTTCCACACGGGCCGTCTAGAGTTGGGTTTTTCAGATAGCTAGGTTTAGTAGATTGTATGAAGCTTTTTTAGTTTTTGGATGTGGACGAGACTTGCTTGTCTTGGTGAAATGTAATGGGAGTTCGAGCTATTTCTGGATTGGTGCCTTGGAGTTCTCTTTTGAACACTATCTTGGAGCTATTTGTTCCGTTGCTGATGTTATCTATTTTCTTTTCCGCTGCTATTTTATTGTATCATATCTCTGATGCATATTGATACCTATTGTATCATCTGTTGTATCTGATATTGTATCAATGCTGCATATCAATGTATTATTCTTTTTGTTCCGCTGTGTTGGTTACCTAATTGTGTTATAAGCTCCGGCGACTAGGATTTGAACGGTCGAATCTGCGGCATTCAAGTACGATATGAAGTATGGATGTCAATTTTCGAACGCGAAAATCCGAAACGTCACAAAAGTAAAATATTCATTGCTTTGGAATTATTTTGTGCAATAGTCTTTTGCTAAGTAGTCCACTGTGCAAAATTAGTTGTGGGTTAAGAATATTCACTTTGTGTGATATTCCAAGTATCCAATCCTATTGGCTGTAAATATATTTTCATTCTACATGCCCAATATGCATAGTTACTGCCATTAAAAAGTGGTGGTCTGGCAGTAGACTGGCCCTCTACAAATGAACTAGTGACAGTGTTAATAGAACCAGTGTTGGTAGCCATTTTCAAAACTTTTCAAAATTCAGATTATGAAAAATTTAAAATCCTTGCTCTGATACCAAATGTTAGAAATGCGGATTACGGTTCTTAAGGCTAGAATAACACTAGAGGGTGAGGGTGAATAGTGTTTTGTGGATTTACTCAATCTTTTTGAAACTTAAGTAATTTAATCACCAACAAATGCAATACACAGACACAGATATAATCATAGAATCAGACACAGATGCAAATAAATAAAAGTAGCAAAGAAAGAACACATTATGATTTTATACTGGTTTGGAGTTACCCTACATCCAGTCCCGCACAATTGTACGGATTTCTTTTCAAAATAGTCTGCCAGATTACACCCTCGATTTCAAGGCCACGTGGTACACCCTCCTGCATTCGAGTCCGGGGCAAACTCTCTTGATTTACCAGGCCATAAGATCACCTAATTTATTTCTGGGGTAACAATTACACCCAATTGATTTCAAGGTTCAACCGCACCTTTTACTCAACAGTTTGATTTACAAATAATCCTATAACTCTGAACAGCACGGAGATCTTATGGAGAGAGTGGCGTAGAATCAAACAAGAAATAATTAAGTTCGATTCACTTGGTATTTCGATAGAGTATGGTTTGAGATTTTTTTAGAATAATTGTGGAGGATGAAGAGGAGAGAAAATGAATAAAAATCTAGTGAAAATTCCTTTAGAACTTACTGGTATTTATAGAGATCAACAACCATATCTATTCGTGAAAGGATACGACGAAAAGACACTTCTTTTGAAAATTTGAAAATTAATGGGCACCATGTCGACATGGGGGCTAGGAATATGTTGACATGCTCTAGGAAAAAATGGTGATTTCGATTTTCTTATTAAAATTGGTTTCTATAATTTTTCAAAACAATTTCTGAACTTTTATAAACACACTTGAATATAGTATAAACATATAAAAGAGTTAGAAAGTAATTTTTTAATATATAATCGTATTCTATAAAGTGATTTAAAATCTGAGTATATAAATATTTAAAAGCTAAATATTAAAACAAGAGATAGTTTAAAATCAAGGATAATTATGAAATTAAAAATTATAAAAAATGATAAAGATAATTTTGAGGTGCTAATCTATTTTAAAACTAAGAGAGATGTCCTTTTGAAAAGAAAGTTTTGAAAACATTTTTAAAAACAAGAGATATATTTTTGAAACTCATTTTTATAAAATTGGTGGATATCAAAATAGGACCACTATATGTTCCACTAGATATTGTCGTGGGTTCCATCCCACTAGGGTTCCATCCCTTTAACAGGCTCGAAGTGGATTCCATTCCGTGAATAAATTTGGAATAAAGATGTAAGTGCTTTCAAGAAGTTTTAACATAATTATAGACTCGGTACTTATCTTGTACCTTGAAATTTTGAGCTCTTGATATCTTGATACTCATGTGTCTTCAATCTTGATATCTACGATCTTTAAATTCATCATCTTGTATCTCTATACTGTACAGTCTCATTGTTGATACCTGCATGTTTATATCCTACATATACATATATATCTAAACTATATTGTTAGTATTTATATTTTATAATAAGTCCTATGGTTATTGTCATTAATAACATCCTTCTCAAGGACTAACATTATTTTGAAAATTAAAACCTGTGTGACCAACATTTGGAGTCCAAAGGAATCGACGTATGTTAACCAAATGAATTTCGAGCGTTGATTGGTGCAAGTGGAAATGTTGATCTATGCAATATTAGTCACTTGTCATATACACCATGAACGGACAATCCTATATAAATAGATCACTCGTGCTAGAGTAACGAGCCATGCTATGATGGATTTATTTTTCGGATTTTACCAGTTGTCGATGAACAGTCGATAACGGAACTGTTGTCTGGATGGATGTGGAAACTTTTTGTTTCCGGAACATGGGGAATGTAGAAAAAGGAAAAGCACAACGATGGAATCATCCAACACTATTATTCCTAAAGTAAACCGCCTTATTGGAATGCAAGTGACGATACAAGAATAGCTGTGTGTAAATAGGGGTTAGCCGAAGATAGAGAGTCAGGTGTGTCTCCAAAGCAGTGTGAATGCAAGCTAGGATAAGCTTGAGATTCATCGTACATCAAGCACTACCTAAACTTTGACTAACTTCACTAAGAAGAAATCAGATGCACCATCTCCATCACCACAACAATCACCATTCCTTCGACCTTAGAAGAATTTCAGTCGATAGCTTGTATAAATCAAGGGTCGAAAGCTCTCGGTGATGACACTATAAGATCCTAATGCAAAGCTCTCAGTGGTAATAGGAAAAATAAAAATAAAAATAATAGACAACAAAGATAGAGCATGCTCATTTAAGGCATGGAATGATATCCAGAGTGTAGATATGGTCCTTAGCACGAAGAAGAAGAACATAATTCTATCTATGGAAAATGGTTGAAGGAATATCCATTGGACCAATGCAGTGCTTCAAAGCTGTTGCTGAACGACTATATAGAATTAAGAGAAATCAAATCAGAACTTGTCTTGATAAAGAGCATGCTTTGTTTTCAATGAAAGCGTACTTGGGGGGCAAATATTAACTAGGTTTTTAACCAAACTGAATTCAACCAGAAGAAGAAGGTCAACATGAAGATGGAATGACTTGAGAACTTGTGGATACGATTAGAAGGAGTAGAGAATAGAACTTATGAAGTTTCGTTGGAACTTGAGCTAAGTAAAGCTATCGGTGCCGATAGGAACCTCTATGTACCAATAGGCTTGTTCTCCAATTTGAGCCTACTAAACACCATACAATTCATCTACCACTCTAACCACTCATCGCTAAGTGCTTTTCTCAGAGATTGGACAAGCAGATTCAAGGAATGATGAGATGAAAGCAGAGAGAGAAGAACAAGATAAGAGATATTAAGTTGATCATCGAATGGAGCTTGATCTTTATGGAAAAGAGGCTGAAACACATTTAGTCGAAGAAAGGAGAGCTAAAAAAAGTGTAAAGCAAGAGTTATCACCGGAGTAAAGCTCTCGATATTGCGAGGAAATTCTCGGTGCCGAGAGGTCTACTCTGATCATATGGTAATGTGCTCTCGTGTAGGCCTCTGGGTTTCCTTCTGGACTTCACTCCAAGTGGATTCCTGAACCAACACATATGTTTCTCTATGAATATCCACCCTACTACAACCAAAGAAAGGGCGGCACTTTGCTTCTTTATCATCTCCTGTTTTCCTCATTCACTAGTAAACAAGCAACCATTGTTGGCAATTTTAAGCTATAGAACCCGTCAAACCTTTGCTCTAGTGACTCTAATTCTCTCTCAAACTCATAGTTGATAAAAATTATAAATTAGACATAGGCCAGAGATTACTAAGCCACTAAAAATCTTGTTTCTCTTTACTTTTTCTACATTCTCTTATTAGCTTTGTTATATTTAATCGTGCAACAGGTCATATTTGAGCGTTTGCCACTTTTGGCATCAATAGATTGGAAGCGGCTCTTTGTTCTTGTGTTTTTAAGCTTGTTTTGGGCTTGGATTTAGATTGTCATCTTACTAGCTTATATGTTAAATTGTATGTGTACATATATGTGTGCAAATATGAAGTTAAAGTGACATTAACTAAATAAAGTTATAAACTTTGTACCATCTTGCTTTTGAAAGAAAATGACAACTTTATATTGTATAACATCAATCCTATTACCTTATATAAAATGTGGTGTAGCCTTGACTTGATGTTTAAATTGTTGTTTGTATTGTATATTGAATTGAAGTATATTTGGAAGTGTTTGAAGCAAGAATAGTCGCTATAAGTGCACTTTGATATCCCCTAACTTTAACTTGTGCAAATGGAAATGTTTATGATCTTAACTTGGCATAACTTTTTTTGTTTATTCTCTAAACATATTTTACTGTATGGGATAGTAAACAAATAGTTTAGGAAGTTATAGAAATTTTAAAACAAAATTGTGAAAGTTAGAAGCGAAAATGTCGCTATGGATGCGCTTAGAAAATGCCTTGTGTCCGACGATTTTTAAAGTCAAGTTTGAAAGATATCCTAGGAGATACTTTATATTTTATTAAGTACTATAAGGGTATTTACTACTATAAAAATATGGAAGTCTGTTTCATTCATTAATTGTGGAACAAAGTTGCAAAATGTTATAGTGGGAAGAAGGTCTCTATATGAGCACTTTGAAATATCCTATTTTCAGGGAATTTTTATAATTAAATTGAAAGAATTCTTCGTGTTTTCCTTGGCATTTTTAATAAATATTATAAGTTTAATTAATACTGGAAAAAACGGAGTATAAAATATTTTATAACCGGTTAAAAATGGCTAAATTTGAAGTAAAAAGTTTGATATAAAACACTTTAGTAAATATCTTGTTTTCATTTTTTTATAAATAAATAGAAAAATATCCTTACGGGTTACTTTCCATGGTTTTTAAGTACTCTAAGCATAGTACTTATTATAAAAAAATTAAAATCTTAAACAATTTGCTTAAGGGTGAAAATTGATTGCAAAATTCATGCTTTTCAATGTTGTTCTTTGTCAATGACTTTTAACAACATTTTTATAAATGCTATTTTAAGTTGCTTGAGGTTTTAGGTGTCTAAAAATGATATTTTATTTTTATTTTATTTTTCCTCAATCTTTCTAAGAATGTTTTCCGACAAAATTTTTAGTATTTTAAAGTTGGTTTGAAGTTTAAATGTATTTTTAACAATTATTTATGAATTTATAGAGTAAAGAGGTTTTATATTATAAAGCACGTTTTTTATTTATTTTCGTTAAATTAAGCAATATTTTACATAGATTTTTAAAACTATTTATCAGTATTTATAAAGTAATTATACGTATAAGTGTGGAAATGTGAGTTAAGGGTTTTATAAAAGAACAAAGGAAGTTCTGAATTATAACACTTATGTTATAATAAGTAGTTTTATGATGTTATGTAAAAGTATATTTTCTTGTTAATAAGCATACTTACATCTTTAAAAAGAATAATTTAAAGATAAAGACAAGTATGGAATGATTTTGGGTTTGTTATGACTAGGTGTTGACAACATTTTGCTTTAACCCTTTTTTATTATACTTATAAATATAATTAGATTTCTAAAAAGAATGTTTTAAAGATGATTATAAGTAAAATGGTTTTGGTATGCCGTGTAAATGTTTAATTAACATTTTTCTCAAACCCCGGTTTGTGAAAGTAATTAGACCTTTAAATGGATATTTTAAAAGTAATAACAAGTATGGAATCATTTGAAAAAATAGAAAAAGTAAAGGTTTAAATTAAGAAATCTTGTTAATAATTTAAGAATATACTTATGCCCTTTGAAATAAGTATATGAATATGTTTTGAAGTATTGAAAAGTGTACCAATGAATAGTAAAAATGGATAAACATAATTTTATTAGATAAAAGAAAGTTTTACCAATAAAAGAGGTTTTAATTAATAAAAGAATTAATTAAATAAATGGGGATTAGAAATCGCTTATATGACTCAATTGTGCCTTTTGTGACTTGATCATTCTTTATGTGTTTACTCCTTTATGGAAAGTATTTAGGCACGTAATTAGCACTAAAAGACAACTAAGTAAATTGCCTATCTATGGGAATTAAGAATGAAGTGACTAGGTAAGGCTTTGATGCAACAGTGCTCTAACTTACCTAGCTTCACTCTTGATCGAGGGATAGTATAAGTTGAGATGTTCGAAAACGTGATAAGTGTACGAGACTTAGTTCCCATATGAAATTGTCCTTATTGTTTTTAAACTTGACTAATTACCTTAGGCAGTATCTTAATGCTTCATGGTTACATACGATTTGAGAACCCCAAGAGAGGAGCATTAGTATGAAATGTCTCTAGCTTTAAGAACTTATATATATCATATCAACCGAGGAGGTCTCCCCTTTATATATTGTTTGATTACTTCTAAAAGAACCAGGATTGAGTTAACTGGAAATTCATCGATTTAATTTTGAGAAGACCAGGATCGGTAAGTGATTTACTTATCGAAAACCACTTTAGAACTAGTATAAGGTTCCATGTTTTGGAAGTGATTGTGAAATGGAAGGCTATAGAGTTGAAATGTCAATCCTAAGGCTAAGTCCAAGGGAGAGTGTTAGCATTCATGGGAGTGCTTATGTTGGAATCTATATGGAAATTCGAGATCTACTCAAGATTCTCGAGTCCATGTAGAGATTCATGATCTGTTAGATATGTAGGAATCCATTGGGTGGTTCATGTTCAATTGATTAGTGAAGACTCGTCTGAAAGATGCCAAACACGACCTTGACATCAGAAGTGGCTAAAGACAAAGTAGGGGTTTAGTTGACCCGCGTCAAGGTATATTAACTCAGTATCTAGACTATGCTTATGATGTTACTAGCGGGACTTCTTGATACTTGGTCCCATGTGGTTCATACTATGTTAGGCGTGGGTCAATTGTGTTTGACTTATAGTATATTTCATCTAGAGATATACAACACTTAAAAAGATAACTTTGATCTTTGTGCATGGGGATCTGCTTCAGTTTATTGGAGGCATCTCCATCGAAATCCATATACGAATGTACCTTAACGATTTTGATTGTACCCTCAATATTATTATGGTGCGATCCATGTAAGCATCACAGCTGCTTTCGAATTTTTATTCTACACTCTAGACATTACCCACTATATCATCATATGTACTTATTAGATGGTGGTTCTTTTGAGGGGATAACTATTACAATGTTCCGTACAGTCTCTAAAGTACTATTATATGTGGCCTTATATTTCTTATGCTTCTCATACCTGACTTATGTCTGACACATGGTTTTTGTTTTCCCTAAATTCCTCATATACTCTTTCGAGTAGTTCGAGAAAGGCACGTTTTAGTCAGATTTTCATTGGAGCTCGAGGTGAGGGATAAATGTTTCACCTACCATAGTATTCTTATTTCCACTGCGTTATTACTAGGTATATATCAGTAATTGTGAAGATAAGTTGTTATAACTATCCAGGCTAATGATAGCATCTATAATTGTAACTCTAAAATATTATGTATCTTAGAGTGACAATTTTTACCATCTTTTAACATTATATGTTATCATTCCAATATGACATTCTAATATTGTGTTCTCTTCTTTCTTATTTTGTTTCCCTTTTTTTCCTTTTATTTTACCCTAACAATTTGTCCTTTTAGCACTTGGGTGCTCGACATAAGAATACCATGAATGTATTAGTGTCAACATTCAAGGGTTATGTGATGCCCCACCTCTATAACCACGCAAGCCGAGGACACTACCGGGTAATGCAATCAACTAGCACGGAGGATAAGGCTGTTGAGGAGGGACCATCTGAGTAATTGCTTTGTGCGAGAACCGATATGTCAGATAGTACAACAAACATCTGGTTACAGAAGGAAATCCGACATACCGATACAAACTCAAAGCTACTACCCGGTGGCCATATATATTCTTCGAAAATAGATATAGAAATAAACATAACACAAATCAGTCACAAACATCCATATCACAAAGGCAGAAATAGATATGAAATATAACACATGAAAGTGCGCATCAGAGTAGTGGTCAAACAAGATCCACAATATCACAAAAGAATAGCTACAAGTGCTAGACAAAAGAATATGGATACATCTATGAGTCTATATCTCAAATGTATACAACAAAAACTACTAATCTAAGTAGTTAGCCAAAAGTCAGGGTGATAATCCCAGATGTGAAGTCAAGCAGAAGCACCTGTAACATCTCGGTCTGACCCAAGTATTATTTAATAAGAAAATAATAAACGGATCAGTCTAGCTATAAATATCAGATAAAATGGTATAGAATAAGAGATATGACATAAACCTATGATAACCATAAAGCCATACTATGATAAGTATGCAATTGAAAATCAACTAGGGATTAATCAATATCACAAGAATCTTCTCAAAGATAAAAAAGATTGTCATACTCTTTATTTATATTTACCAAACCATAAATATTGACAATAATATCAATGCCAATCACAAAAGTTAATGACACACAAATTCACCAATGCACAAATATATATAAAACTTATCAATGTAAATCATGAAAATTGGTGAAAACAAAAATCCCAGAAATCATCAATGGAAATCCAGAAATCACAAAAAGGGGGGAGACCTATCACAAAATGGGAGCATGAAAACTCACCAACATGTGTATCGTAAAATGGAACGCTATTCCATGGTTGCTAACCATTAATTTTGAGCCGAAGCTCCACAAAACGGCCCGAAGACCATGGGTCGCTACCCCACCAAATTGATCCAAAGCTCCATAGAAACGGGGTTTAGTTTCCCTCGTAGACAAAGAGACATCGCACATTTTCTAGTCTAAATCACAAAAATGATCAGCAAGAAGTGTCAATTACAGTAAGCTAGTAAATATATAAGCTTAGCTTCATGTCCCATAACCACTAGCTTAACTTAAATATTTATGAACAAATTGTAGATCTCCACTCGAAAATTGTCACAAGTGATTCAATCGAACAAGTCCAAGAATTAATCGGCGAAGTAAAACAAGCGTTTCATACCATTTTTCTACTAAGCCGTTTAATTAGATTTCTCGTACGAGTGAGATGAAGTGACAAATCACAAAAATGATTGTAGAAATAATAAATCACAAAAATTCACATTCGAAGACGTGAATAAAATCCAAAGAATTCAATTCCAAATTCATCAAAGGGAAATACCCTTGCGACTTAACATCCATGACTTACGACTTAACATAAGTCAACATAAGAAATCAGCGGCTCAAGAAATAGCATACGGCTTAAAGCAGGAGCGACTTATCATGCCGAGCGACCTAAGGTTGGAACGGCCTAATGGCCGAGCACGCGACCTAACATGGAACGACTTATGTTGGTTGAGACCTAAGGAGCTAGCGGCATAACATGCCGAGCGACCTAAGTGATGCAATAACAGCAGGCCGACCTAAGTGGTTGGACCGAGCAACCCATGTGCTGCGACCTATGTGCACGCGTGACTTAATGGGCCGAGAGACCTAACACGAGCGACCTAACACGGCGCGACCAAGCATGGCGCGACCAAATCAATGCCGAGCGACTTAAGAAACTCGCGGCTTAAGGAGGTGAGCGGCCTAAGGATGGTGCGACCTAAGGGGTGAAGTAGGCCGAGCGACCTACTGTCCGAGCGACCTAACGACCTAAGGCGTGTGAGAAGGCCGAGCGACCTAACGACCTAAGGGGTACAAGGCCGAGAAACGACCTAACGACCTAAAGTATATAAGGCCAAGCAACGACCTAAAGAATACAAGGCCGAGCAACGACCTAAGCATAGTGTGACCTATAGGGGAGCGACCTAAGTGCAGGCCGACCTAACTGCAGGCCGAGAATGATATGTGCAGGCCGAACGACCTAAGCAACAAAAATGCCAAAAACTCTCTCAATTTGCAACCGATCGAGCATGAACGCTAGGGTATTACGTCTATCGGCTACCCGGTCCTATTGGCTCCTCGATGCATCACCAAAAACGTGTTCAAACATCAAAGATTGGATTGTTTTAAATATTTGAACCCTAAACATTAGAAATTGGGATTTTCACCAATTCAATCCAAACCAAAAGAAAATGCACATGAATAAGTGTTAGGAATTCATATCCAATAATCAAAGATAGTTATAGACAAAGATGTGACATAAAATTCTCACCTTTACACAAAATCAATGAAGAAGAAGCTTGAGAGAAAAAGAAGAATCAATGGCTTCTCTTTGAATTTGGAGTTGGATGTTGGATTTGCAAATGAAGTAGGGCTTGGAGTTTTAATTTCCCATTCCTTCCTCCATTTTTGATGAAGCTTGAGTGTTAGGAAATGAAAGTAAAGTTATGAAGGGAAGGGGGTTGAGCAGAGTTAATAGTTTAGGCTAATGGGCTATACCAAACCCAAAGCCCAAAGTGAAAAAGTGACAAAATTCCATCAATTTCAAACTTATCAAAGTTTATACTAAAAAAGATCGCAAACAGTGTTTTGGACCCGATGGAAGTGGTTTCGAGTCCTAATTCGACCGTATGCAAAAAGTAACTTTTCGGACTAAAATCCGACTAGCGATAAAATATTAAAATAAAATATTAAAATATTCAATTGTATAATATGCGGGTTGTTACAGACTCCCCTCCTTAAAGAAATTGCGTCCTCCCAATATTTAAGAAGAAGAAAATATAAGGTAACAACCATGAAAGCATATCAACACAAATGAAATTTCAAATAAGAAATTCACCTCAAAGAGAACGGGAAAGTAAGTCCGGATGTGTTCGCTCAATGAACTCTCTAGATTCCCAAGGGCAATCCTTAGGATTTGAGGGCCATTGAACTTTAACAAGTGGAACATCTTTATTTCGAAGGCGTTTGACCTCCGAAGCAATAATACGAATAGGATGTTGCTCATAAGTTAAATTAGGTGAAACTTCAATTTCTTCCACAACACTGGGCTGAAGAATAGAATCGGAATCTCGAAGGCATTTCCGTAATTGAGAAACGTGAAACACGGTCATGAATAGCAGAAAACTGAGCCGGTAATAAAAGGCAGTAAGCCATGGAACTAATACGTTCGGTGATAGGAAATGGCCCAATATATCGAGGCGCTAATTTTCCCGATCGACTGAAACGTACAACACCCTTCATAGGTGAAACATGAATAAACACAACATCTCCCACAGAAAATTCTAATTTCCTTCTCCAGTTATCGGCATAGAATTTTTGTCTACTCTGGGCTTCTTTCGTCCTATGACGAATAAGGTCAATCTTTTCTGTGGAATCACGAATAAAATCTGGACCTAAAACCAGCTTCTCACCGGCCTTAAGCCAACAAGAAGGAGATCGGCATGGCCTTCCATAGAGTGCCTCGAAAGGTGTCATACCAATACTAGATTGGAAGCTATTATTATAGGAAAACCCAACAAGAGAAATATGATCTTCCCAACTTCCACCAAAATCAAGAACACATGCACGAAGAAGATCTTCAAGAGTTTGATTCACATGGTCAGTTTGTCCATCGGACTGGGGATGATAAGCGGTGCTAAAATTAAGCTTCATTCCCAAAGCTTTCTGAAGACTCTTTCAAAATCCACTAGTAAACAATGGATCATGATCACTAATAGTAGAAGTAGGAACTCCATGCAATTTAAAAATTTCTTTAATAAAGAGTTTGACCATAAGAGGAACGGTTCCATTGGACCGAATGGGAATAAAATGGGCGGATTTAGCGAGTCTATCGACTATCACCCATAAGCTATCATGACCCGAACGAGAACAAGGAAGACCGCCTACAAAATCCATGGAAATTTGATCCCACTTCCAAATTGGAATTTCTAAAGGTTGCAATAACCCTCCAGGCCTTTGATGTGCGGCCTTGACAAGTTGGCAAGTCATGCAACACTTAAAAAAGTTAGCAATATTAGATTTCATTCCCTCCCAATAATAAAGTCGCTTCATGTCCGCGTACATTTTACTACTACCGGGATGAAGGGTAAATTTAGAACGATGAGAATCATCTAAAATGTCTTTACGAAGATTACTAATATTTGGCACGATAAGTCTACCAGATTTTCGAATACCACCACGAGAATCAATATCAAAGTCTTTCAAACCCTCAATATCAATTTTATCCTAAAATTTTGGCCAAGAAGAGCCAATTCGGGATCTAGCTTTTGAGCTTCAAGAATGCAGTCTAAAAGAGAAGGATGAGCCTCAAGGCTACACAAAACAAGAGATGAACACAAATTGGATACATGATCTTGAATCTCACAAGTGGATAGAATTCTGAGATCATTCCATTCGGATATCATCATAGAAACAACTTCTTGTTGCTTACGACTAAGTGCATCCGAAACACGATTTTCCTTTCCGGGAGTATAAAGAATATCAAGATCATAAGATGCAAGGAATTCGAGCCAACGTTGTTGACGCAAATTAAGTTCCTTTTGAGAAAATAGATACTTTTCTCCCAAAAGATAATGACGCCAAATACGAAGGGCGAAAACAATAGCCGCGAGCTCTAAATCATGAGTGGCATATCTAGTCTCAGCTGGCTTCAATTGCCTAGAAGCATAAGCAATAACACGTTCTCTTTGCATAAGAATGACACCCAAACCAACGCGGCTAGCATCGGTATAAACAATAAAATCTTGGTTTCCCTTGGGAATCACAAGAATAGGAGCATCGGAAAGGAGTTCTTTTAATTTTTGAAAAGAAGCTTCACATTTGTCCGACCAAAAGTTTTTAACTCCCTTCTTTGTCAAACTAGTAAGAGGCACGAAATTTTTTGAAAACTCCTTTATAAAACGACGGTAATAGCCCGCCAATCCAAGGAAACTACGGATCTCCGTCACACTCTCCGGTCTCTTTCAATTTTGAATGGCTTCAATCTTTGAAGGATCCATGAAAATTCCGAATTCAAAAAATAATATGACCGTGAAACTTCACACGAGATTGCCAAAAGTGGCATTTAGAAAATTTTGCTTTCAACTGATTGCTCCTAAGAGTTTCCAACACAATCTGAAGATGTTTTTCATGCTCCTCCTCGGTTTTAGAATACACAAGAATATCATCAATAAAGATGAGAACAAACCGATCGAGGAAGTCTTTGAAAACTCTATTCATAAGGTCAGCGAAATAAGCCGGAGCATTCGTTAAACCAAATGGCATAACAAGCCATTCGTAAGATCCATAACTAGTACAAAACGATGTCAAAGGAACGCTATCCTCTGCAATACGAAGCTGATGAAAACCGGTAGCCAAGTCTAATTGTGAAAAGAATCTAGCACCACTAAGTTGATCGAATAGATCATCGATCTGAGGTAAAGGATATTTATTTTTGATAGTAAGATCGTTAAGCTTGCGGTAGTCAACGCAAAGCCTAATGTACCATCGGATTTCTTCATAAAAATAGCCGAAGCTCCCCATGGCGAGGAACTAGGGCGAATAAATTACTTCGTCTCCAATTCGGATAATTGTTTGCGCATGTCCTCATTTTCTTTATTGGACATACGATAAGGAGGACAAGTGATAGGTTGAGCTCCAAGGATGAGATTAATTCTGAACTCAATTGCTCACTTAGGTGGTAATCCTAAAACGGGCTCAAATATGTCAGAAAATTCATGAACAACGTGAATAAGAGAAATAATATCTTCCTCATAATTTTTATCGTCATCATGAGGATTTAAAGAATATAAAGATGCAACCATGCTGGAATCCGAATCTTTAATATCAATAGAAATCTGCTTAACAGATTGAGGATGTCGAAGATGAATAGTCCGCTCAGGACATAGGATTTGGGCTTCTGTAACGACCCAGAATTTTTATTAATTAAAATTTGAATATTTAATTAATTTTTAAATATTAAGAAGTGAATTTGTAAGTCAAATAAATTTTTATTTGAATTATTGGATTTAATTGGATAATTAAATCGATAATTTAATATGTGAAATTATGGAAATAATTGAAAATTGAGTTAAATATGATTGAAAATAATTTGTAAAATTTTATTTTATCATATTGAAGTTAGAATGATATTTTAGAACTTTTAAAATCGAATTAAAAGTTAATTTGTGAAAATTGAATATTTTAATATTTAAATCGACTAGTGAAAATAGTCAATTTTTGAACAGTCTCAGAATTGAACGAAACTAGTTCCATTGGATCCGTAATAGTTAGTTATTACCGGATTTCAATTTTCGTGTCAATCGGAGTTATCGTTTGATCGTGGCAGCTCGAAACGCATCGAATTATTTTTAATTTTAATTTAGCGAGTTAAAATAGCCATTTTTCAAAAAGTCTCGGATTTCGACGAAACCAGTTTCATCGGATCTGTAATGTGATATTATTGAAAGGTTTCAAATTTCGTGTCAATTGGATTTACCGTTTGTCCGGTACGAATTAAAACGCCTAGAAAATCGTTTAAATCGGTTTAATTTAAATTGAACGTTTATAGCCATATCTCGCACAGATGTCCGAATTAGCTTTCGAAACCTGTTCCATTGTGTCCGGAACGCGGGGTAAGCCCTAGAAACGTTGGTTACGGCGCGTAAATCGGAGTTCGGAATTTCCGGGATGAATAGTGTTCGATATTTTCCTATAAATAGCCCAAAAATTCACAAAAAAGAAAAAGAAAAAAAAAGAGACCAAAACCCTAATTCTCTATGCAGGACGCCACCCCCACTGTCAACGGCCAGAAACACGTGACGTTCCTCCCTCGATTTCTCGAAATCCATCAACTTTTAGACAAAACCCTCAACTACAAAGAGGTAGAGCACATCGAGAGCTACGAGATCAACGGTCATGATCAAATATGGAGCGACGTGGTGGCGTCTGGGGGGGCCGTTCGTGGTCAGTTGCGCACGCAACACGAGGGTAAGGGTGCAGCCGAGTTCAACTTCTTGGGGGCCGAATGGAGCTATCGAGGTGAGCTACGCTGTGGAAGTCTCTGATCGAGTTTTAATCGAGTGAAGTGGTCGAATTTCTTAACCCTAAAAATGTACAATGGGTTCGGCTAAAACGTGTTGCCTGTAGACGTGAAACGCGTGAAGGGGAGAAAGGGGTAGGGGTGATGTGCGGCCACGATGAATGCAAGTTTGTAAATATAATTAATTTTAAATTTAAGTATATTAAATCGTGTAAATGTTTAAACTGTGATAACTTTTTCATACGAGGTCGAAAACGCGCGAAACCAGTTGCGTTGGAATCGTATGGACGAGCACTACGCGATGAAATTGAATTGGAGTCGTTTGGAGTTAGTGAGAATTTTGGGTAAAATTAAACGTCCGTTTAATTTTATTCGAAATAAATCGCTAAAACGGAATTTAAAATCAAGGTGAGAACTTCTCACTCAATCGAATCAGTTTCGATTTTATTTTAAATAGTTAGATTTAAAATACTTGAATGCGTGTTTGAATGATGATTGATATCTATTGATTGTTAAAATAGACATTATACGCCGTTAGTAAGCGGATGTTATTTATTAAAAACATATACCGCGAATATTTCATAAACAGTGAAATTGGTATTATATATAATAGCAATATATATATATTGGCATATGTATATATTGGAGTTATTAATTTCCCGCATTTATTTGTTTAGCGGATGAGACCCTATTGCGCCGTCTATTAAGCGGATAATATTATTAAATCCCATATACCGCGATAATTCCGTACTGGAGCGGAATTGGTATTGTGCTAATGTTTGTGGATGCAGGAAAACAGGTTGGAGGGATCCAACTGGATTCCTCAACAGTATTTATTTTTGATTTCAGATATTTTGATATTTCATGGACTATCATATCGATATATGATGTCGTTGTTGTCGTGATTGACTATTTGATGTGTAGCATCATTGGACCAAGTTTTGGAATTTTAAAATAATGTATAAAGTGATTTTTTGAAAATATACTATATGTTTGGAATTTGATCTATTTTAAATAAATAAACGTTATAATTTTTAAAGTTATAAAAATTATATTTTTGGGAAATATAGTTAAAAACTGATTTTTGAGAATATAATGCCAATGATTTTATAAAATAGTTTAATCGGGATTTTAGAATTTATTGTGAAAAGTTTGAATATAGGATTTATAAAATTTAATTATTTTATGAATCAAAATGGTGAAATTATAAAGGAGATTAAAGACGTTTTAAAGAATAATATAAATTGATTTATATTAAGAGATTTATAAATGGATATTTATAAATTGAAATATTGAAATTATAAAACAAGTTTTTATAAGTGTTTAAATGAAGTGAAAATAGATTGCATAAGTGAATGGAATTTATAGAATTATAAACGGTGAAGTTATAAATGGAATTTTATAAGCAGTAGTTTTATAAAATTTATAAAGTCATTAAAAGAATGGTTTTGGATAAATAATTGAATCTTATAAGTTATAAGATTTATAATTATGAAGTTCAAAGGAACGATTTTTGTGAACGAATAAATTATAAGTATTTAACTTATAATATGAACCTTTAGTTTATAATTGAGTTATAAATCGAATAGGTTAATAAAGAAAATTTATAAAAGGAAGTTGTTATAAAATAATTAGAAATGGAATTTATAAACGTTGTTTTATAAATTCGCAAATGACTTATTTTGATAAGTAAATTGTTGAAACCTATAAATGAAGTTATATTCACGTTTTTGACAGTGAATAACCCTTTGGAATAAAATGAATGGAAATGATGAAAGTTGTTAACGTAGTTTATTCACGTTTTTGAATAAGTGAATAATATGTTAAAGAAATTGTTATGGATGTGATGTTTTAAATAGAATTAAAACGATCTAACGATGTTTTAAAATGTGTTGAGATTCGAAATCATAGATTTCAACATTTATTGTTGAAATAGACGTTTTCGAGAAATAGAAGGAAATGGTGGACTATAACACTATTGTTATAGTAAATGATTTCCGAAAGGAAATGTTTTGTATAGTATTGGGATTTATATATCTATTTTAATTTCGAATCCCTATACTAGTGATTTTGGGTTGTCGTAACAATGTTTTTACGCAACATTCGTTTTGGCCCAAATAAATATGTTAAGAGAATGATTTCCTTAAAAGAATGAAATATATACTTAATTTCGATTTAAGTATATTGAATATTTTCTAAGTGTTGAAAATAAATAAAATTTGTGAAATTACTTATGAATAAATAAGTATGGAAATGTTTTTCCAATATAAAGGGAATATTTTGAGAATTTATCTTTTTGAAGATAAATTGAAATGAATAATTGAAATCGTAATATCAGTAGATATTGTGAAATATAAATTCACTATGGAATTTATAAAATAAAGGGGAATATTTTTAAAAATAAATATTGATTTATTTTTGAAGTGTGAAATTATATATCTAGTAAAGATATTTTGGAAAATAAATAATTTGGAAAATTATTTGGAATCTAGTGATGTGTGCATATCCATTGATAGTTCAATAACCGACTATCAATATTTCCCTTTGAATGGGTAATTAATGTGATTTGTTTGAATGTGAATGCCACACTTATTTTTGAATAAGCGCTCACTATTCGGGTTAACCGGGAAAGGACTATGGGGTCGTATAACCCATTCCGAATAGGTGATACGTCGTTATGAATCGCATTGAAGATCGGTGTTGAAGACCCGGTATTTGCGAAAGCGATAGGATGACCTGTCGATTGTCTCTGCACTGAGTTGCAACGGTATAGAGACTCCCTAAGTGATGGGAAATCCGATCAGGATTGTGAATATCCGGATTGCAAGGACTTCTTTGTAAGTGCCTTCGGTTTTGTTCGAGCCCGGAACAGACTTGTATGGATTGTATGTCTGACATTACAAGTTGAGATATAAAGCCGATTTCTTTCAAATATATTTCTGTTGGTGGCGGAGAATTTATTCTTTTAGCTTAACACCCTTCTCTGAGACGTATGAGCTCAGAGGTTATGTAGTTGAATGTTATCAGCGATATATTCCCAATTTGGTAATGTGACATGCTGAGTGTTGCTGTAAATGATCATTGTGTTGATTATTTGTGATAGGATCGTTTATTTGATCGTCCATCTTTGTGATCATTTCTATGATCATTTGTTGACCCAAAGCATGGCTTTTGTATAAAGTATGTTTTTGTGGACGTGACTTCGTCGAGCCTCACACCCCGTGAATGGTCAAAACAGGAAAGAAGCAGCAAGGTTATGAGGGGTAGCGCCCTTTAGGATATGTGCATTTCCTTCTGGAAAAGGGTGGTATCATGGTATGGAGCCCAGATACTTACTCATGTTGAAAACACTTTGTTATGATTGTGTGAATTGATTACGAGCGCTCGGTGAAAAGGTCCCAAAGGACCGGGGGATGGCATATTCGGTCAGTTGTTACTCAGTTAGGGGTAACCCGGCCTTGTGTTGGTAGAGATCCGGTTTGGTTCTCGGGGATGTCCATCCAGAGGCATTCTCATGTGGCAATGGGAAGTTCCTTGGCCTGATCATTCGTTGGAAATCCAAAGAAACAATACGTGACTTGTACGGTATTAGTTGTAGAACCTATCATTCACTTATGGTGGCGCCCTACTGTTTGGATGGTAGCTATAGTAGGCATAGTTCGGAATGTCTATGTTGGCTAAGATTTATATTCTACTTTCGAAATGAATTTTTCCTACACTATGCACTAATAATAATATCAAATGTTCTTTTTTAATGCGTATCAAGCATCTTTGACTATCATAAGGAGAAATCTCCTCCGATTCTGCGTTTGCATTGTGTGTGTGTGCGGGAGGCCTTATGGTAGTCTCATTTTTAATAGCATTGCGAATTGACTTTAAAAATATTCCTCTATTTTGATTTTAAAGATAAATAAACTATTTTGAGTTCTCACACCAGTCACATGACTGACTCGGAGTTTATTGTTTTCCTTCCTAAACTCTGGGTGCCCACCAATTTTCACACGGGCAGTCAAGAGTTAAGGTTTATCAGGATATTCTGGATATTCTGGAGTTGTTGGAGGCAAGCTGGATGGCATGACGTATTACTAGTTATATAGTATTTCTTTTTCCGCTGCACTGTTTGTTGTTGTATGATGTTGTACACTCTGATGATATGATGTAATTAAAATGTGATGTAATGTAATAACTGATATAGTTCTTTGTTAAAGATTATTCATTTATTTATTATATGTTGTTCCGCTGCGAATTGTGAGATTCTGTTGTTGTTCAGTTATTTTCTATTCTTTGTTGTTTCTTTTCTATTCAGTTCTATTTTCCATCTTCTATCTTTTCTGTCTTCTTCTTTTCTTAAACCCATAACTATTCGGTTTTTCGGCAACGAAAAATCTCGACTCGTTACATTTGGTATCGGAGCTTATGGTTAAGCGACAACCATGGTTCTGTTGGGTATTACTCATTAGAGATAGAGTCAGTAGTACTCTAGAATGAGTTTGAGTGTAATAATAGCTATGAGAGCGTATTTGTTAGTGAATATAAAATTGTTTATATTGTGATGATTGGTTTGTTGAGTGGCATATGAACTTTCGTCAGCACGGTCTGTACAACTATGCCGAAGGGGTTTCTAAACACTTGAATAGAACAATTCGGCACAATATTGATTTTTAAATTGGGTAAATGAAATAATTTTACCTTGATTATATTTTATATATAAAGAAAATAATTTTTCAGAATTATTAAAGTATAAATAAGTTGATTGTTTAGTTGTTTGAATAATCTAAACAAGAGAATAATTGTATAAGCAAAAGAATTATAAGAATTGAATTATAATTAAAGTGATTTACAATTGTGAATAAACTTATATATATAAGAAGTGAAACTCATGAATATATTTATAAATAAGAGTTGAAATAAGAATGAATTTAAAGTTAAATGGAAATATAACTTAAGTGATATGGAATGAAGTTGATATTAGATCAAAGTAAATTAATAAAGTTAAGTGATAAATATGAACTTAAGTTATTTAAATGAAATTCAACTTTAGAAATTGAATTGAATGAATGGATTAAATGTTAATCAATTGAATGTAAATAAAATTGATAGGAAATAATGAATATAAGTGTTAATTCATTAAAATCTAATGTTATTGAAAGTTGAATAAAAATCAATTAATTAAACCAATTGAAAGCAAAGGAATCTGGTTGTAATTGATATACATTGGTTGTTATATGATCGTTGATTGATTGTATATAATTCATTAAGTGTTAATGAAATTGGAAGCTAAAGTAATTGAAATTTAATTTGAAGTTAAGTGAATCTTAAATAGAATTGAATTTGAATTGGAAGTGAACCAACTTGAATATGAATTAGTGAATATAAACTAATTGAAAATGAATGTTAGTAAGAACATCCACTGTTAATGAATCGAATGTGATTAAATTGAAAGAAAACCTATTTCATTAAATAATGAGAATATGAATGAATATTTATTGGTTATGAATGCTAGTTGGTTGATGGTTGAATATATTGCTTTTATTGCATTTGCTATGTTGGCATATATAGTTATTATGTTGCTATATGATGTATATTGATACTATTGTCTATATGCATGGTTCTCATGTTGTTTGTTGAGTGATTAGTAGGTGCGGATCGCGTTTGCTTCGCATTTGGAGCTCGCTTTCGCGCTATATTAGCCGTATATGCTTGCTAATAAAATATAAGGTACATATCTCGGATTACATACCGTACTTTTATACTTTTTTCCCTTCGGGATGCCTCATTACTTGATGAGATGTATATTTGTGATATATATACTGTCATTTTTTTTCGGATCGAGCCGCGCAAAGGAGACTATGGCGAATTTTTCCGAAAATTTAAGGCGTTAGAAAAATTTGAGAAAATTTGGAAAATTTTGAAAACTTTGACTTTTTTTTGGAATTGAAAGTTAAACTATAATAGTTGTTTTGAAAAGATAACTAAGTATGATTTGAAAACTTAGTAAGTTATTATAAGAAGTTTAACTATGGATTTATGGAAAATTAATAAATTCTATAACTTTTCTTACTTGTTAATTTCGAGGACGAAATTCTTTTAAGTGGGGAAGATTGTAACGACCCAGAATTTTTATTAATTAAAATTTGAATATTTAATTAATTTTTAAATATTAAGAAGTGAATTTATAAGTCAAATAAATTTTTATTTGAATTATTGGATTTAATTGGATAATTAAATCGATAATTTAATATGTGAAATTATGGAAATAATTGAAAATTGAGTTAAATATGATTGAAAATGATTTGTAAAATTTTATTTTATCATATTGAAGTTAGAATGATATTTTAAAACTTTTAAAATCGAATTAAAAGTTAATTTGTGAAAATTGGATATTTTAATATTTAAATCGACTAGTGAAAATAGTCAATTTTTGAACAGTCTCAGAATTGAACGAAACTAGTTCCATTGGATCCGTAATAGTTAGTTATTACCGGATTTCAATTTTCGTGCCAATCGGAGTTATCGTTTGATCATGGCAGCTCGAAACGCATCGAATTATTTTTAATTTTAATTTAGCGAGTTAAAATAGCCATTTTTCAAAAAATCTCGGATTTCGACGAAACCAGTTTCATCGGATCCGTAATGTGATATTATTGAAAGGTTTCAAATTTCATGTCAATTGGATTTACCGTTTGTCCGGTACGAATTAAAACGCCTAGAAAATCGTTTAAATCGGTTTAATTTAAATTGAACGTTTATAGCCATATCTCGCACAGATGTCCGAATTAGCTTTCGAAACCTGTTCCATTGTGTTCGAAACGCGGGGTAAACCCTAGAAACGCTGGTTACGGCGCGTAAATCGGAGTGCGGAATTTCTGGGATGAATAGTGTTCGATATTTTCCTATAAATAGCCCAAAAATTCACAAAAAAAAGAGACCAAAACCCTAATTCTCTATGCAGGCCGCCACCCCCACTGTCAACGGCCAGAAACACGCGACGTTCCTCCCTCGATTTCTCGAAATCCATCAACTTTTAGACAAAACCCTCAACTACAAAGAGGTAGAGCACATCGAGAGCTACGAGATCAACGGTCATGATCAAATATGGAGCGACGTGGTGGCGTCTAGGGGGGGCCGTTCGTGGTCAGTTGCGCACGCAACACGAGGGTAAGGGTGCAGCCGAGTTCAACTTCTTGGGGGCCGAATGGAGCTATCGAGGTGAGCTACGCTGTGGAAGTCTCTGATCGAGTTTTAATCGAGTGAAGTGGTCGAATTTCTTAACCCTAAAAATGTACAATGGGTTCGGCTAAAACGTGTTGCCTGTAGACGTGAAACGCGTGAAGGGGAGAAAGGGGTAGGGGTGATGTGCGGCCACGATGAACGCAAGTTTGTAAATATAATTAATTTTAAATTTAAGTATATTAAATCGTGTAAATGTTTAAACTGTGATAACTTTTTCATACGAGGTCGAAAACGCGCGAAACCAGTTGCGTTGGAATCGTATGGACGAGCACTATGCGATGAAATTGGATTGGAGTCGTTTGGAGTTAGTGAGAATTTTGGGTAAAATTAAACGTCCGTTTAATTTTATTCGAAATAAATCGCTAAAACGGAATTTAAAATCAAGGTGAGAACTTCTCACTCAATCGAATCAGTTTCGATTTTATTTTAAATAGTTAGATTTAAAATATTTGAATGCATGTTTGAATGATGATTGATATCTATTGATTGTTAAAATAGACATTATACGCCGTTAGTAAGCGGATGTTATTTATTAAAAACATATACCGCGAATATTTCATAAACAGTGAAATTGGTATTATATATAATAGCAATATATATATATATATATATATTGGCATATGTATATATTGGAGTTATTGATTTCCCGCATTTATTTGTTTAGCGGATGAGACCCTATTGCGCCGTCTATTAAGCGGATAATATTATTAAATCCCATATACCGCGATAATTCCGTACTGGAGCGGAATTGGTATTGTGCTAATGTTTGTGGATGCAGGAAAACAGGTTGGAGGGATCCAACTGGATTCCTCAACTGTATTTATTTTTGATTTCAGATATTTTGATATTTGATGGACTATCACATCGATATATGATGTCGTTGTTGTCGTGATTGACTATTTGATGTGTAGCATCATTGGACCAAGTTTTGGAATTTTAAAATAATGTATAAAGTGATTTTTTGAAAATATACTATATGTTTGGAATTTGATCTATTTTAAATAAATAAACGTTATAATTTTTAAAGTTATAAAAATTATATTTTTGGGAAATATAGTTAAAAACTGATTTTTGAGAATATAATGCCAATGATTTTATAAAATAGTTTAATCGGGATTTTAGAATTTATTGTGAAAAGTTTGAATATAGGATTTATAAAATTTAATTATTTTATGAATCAAAATGGTGAAATTATAAAGGAGATTAAAGACGTTTTAAAGAATAATATAAATTGATTTATATTAAGAGATTTATAAATGGATATTTATAAATTGAAATATTGACATTATAAAACAAGTTTTTATAAGTGTTTGAATGAAGTGAAAATAGATTGCATAAGTGAATGGAATTTATAGAATTATAAACGGTGAAGTTATAAATGGAATTTTATAAGCAGTAGTTTTATAAAATTTATAAAGTCATTAAAAGAATGGTTTTGGATAAATAATTGAATCTTATAAGTTATAAGATTTATAATTATGAAGTTCAAAGGAACGATTTTTGTGAACGAATAAATTATAAGTATTTAACTTATAATATGAACCTTTTGTTTATAATTGAGTTATAAATCGAATAGGTTAATAAAGAAAATTTATAAAAGGAAGTTGTTATAAAATAATTAGAAATGGAATTTATAAACGTTGTTTTATAAATTCGCAAATGACTTATTTTGATAAGTAAATTGTTGAAACCTATAAATGAAGTTATATTCACGTTTTTGACAGTGAATAACCCTTTGGAATAAAATGAATGGAAATGATGAAAGTTGTTAACGTAGTTTATTCACGTTTTTGAATAAGTGAATAATATGTTAAAGAAATTGTTATGGATGTGATGTTTTAAATAGAATTAAAACGATCTAACGATGTTTTAAAATGTGTTGAGATTCGAAATCATAGATTTCAACATTTATTGTTGAAATAGACGTTTTCGAGAAATAGAAGGAAATGGTGGACTATAACACTATTGTTATAGTAAATGATTTCCGAAAGGAAATGTTTTGTATAGTATTGGGATTTATATATCTATTTTAATTTCTAATCCCTATACTAGTGATTTTGGGTTGTCGTAACAATGTTTTACGCAACATTCGTTTTGGCCCAAATAAATATGTTAAGAGAATGATTTCCTTAAAAGAATGAAATATATACTTAATTTCGATTTAAGTATATTGAATATTTTCTAAGTGTTGAAAATAAATAAAATTTGTGAAATTACTTATGAATAAATAAGTATGGAAATGTTTTTCCAATATAAAGGGAATATTTTGAGAATTTATCTTTTTGAAGATAAATTGAAATGAATAATTGAAATCGTAATATCAGTAGATATTGTGAAATATAAATTCACTATGGAATTTATAAAAGAAAGGGGAATATTTTTAAAAATAAATATTGATTTATTTTTGAAGTGTGAAATTATATATCTAGTAAAGATATTTTGGAAAATAAATAATTTGGAAAATTATTTGGAATCTAGTGATGTGTGCATATCCATTGATAGTTCAATAACCGACTATCAATATTTCCCTTTGAATGGGTAATTAATGTGATTTGTTTGAATGTGAATGCCACACTTATTTTTGAATAAGCGCTCACTATTCGGGTTAACCGGGAAAGGACTATGGGGTCGTATAACCCATTCCGAATAGGTGATACGTCGTTATGAATCGCATTGAAGATCGGTGCTGAAGACCCGGTATTTGCGAAAGCGATAGGATGACCTGTCGATTGTCTCTGCACTGAGTTGCAACGGTATAGAGACTCCCTAAGTGATGGGAAATCCGATCAGGATTGTGAATATCCGGATTGCAAGGACTTCTTTGTAAGTGCCTTCGGTTTTGTTCGAGCCCGGAACAGACTTGTATGGATTGTATGTCTGACATTACAAGTTGAGATATAAAGCCGATTTCTTTCAAATATATTTCTGTTGGTTGCGGAGAATTTATTCTTTTAGCTTAACACCCTTCTCTGAGACGTACGAGCTCAGAGGTTATGTAGTTGAATGTTATCAGCGATATATTCCCAATTTGGTAATGTGACATGCTGAGTGTTGCTGTAAATGATCATTGTGTTGATTATTTGTGATAGGATCGTTTATTTGATCGTCTATCTTTGTGATCATTTCTATGATCATTTGTTGACCCAAAGCATGGCTTTTGTATAAAGTATGTTTTTGTGGACGTGACTTCGTCGAGCCTCACACCCCGTGAATGGTCGAAACAGGAAAGAAGCAGCAAGGTTATGAGGGGTAGCGCCCTTTAGGATATGTGCATTTCCTTCTGGAAAAGGGTGGTATCATGGTATGGAGCCCAGATACTTACTCATGTTGAAAACACTTTGTTATGATTGTGTGAATTGATTACGAGCGCTCGGTGAAAAGGTCCCAAAGGACCGGGGGATGGCATATTCGGTCAGTTGTTACTCAGTTAGGGGTAACCCGGCCTTGTGTTGGTAGAGATCCGGTTTGGTTCTCGAGGATGTCCATCCAGAGGCATTCTCATGTGGCAATGGGAAGTTCCTTGGCCTGATCATTCGTTGGAAATCCAAAGAAACAATACGTGACTTGTACGGTATTAGTTGTAGAACCTATCATTCACTTATGGTGGCGCCCTACTGTTTGGATGGTAGCTATAGTAGGCATAGTTCGGAATGTCTATGTTGGCTAAGATTTATATTCTACTTTCGAAATGAATTTTTCCTACACTATGCACTAATAATAATATCAAATGTTCTTTTTTAATGCGTATCTAGCATCTTTGACTATCATAAGGAGAAATCTCCTCTGATTCTGCGTTTGCATTGTGTGTGTGCGGGAGGCCTTATGGTAGTCTCATTTTTAAAAGCATTGCGAATTGACTTTAAAAATATTCCTCTATTTTGATTTTAAAGATAAATAAACTATTTTGAGTTCTCACACCAGTCACATGACTGACTCGGAGTTTATTGTTTTCCTTCCTAAACTCTGGGTGCCCACCAATTTTCACACGGGCAGTCAAGAGTTAAGGTTTATCAGGATATTCTGGATATTCTGGAGTTGCTGGAGGCAAGCTGGATGGCATGACGTATTACTAGTTATATAGTATTTCTTTTTCCGCTGCACTGTTTGTTGTTGTATGATGTTGTACACTCTGATGATATGATGTAATTAAAATGTGATGTAATGTAATAACTGATATAGTTCTTTGTTAAAGATTATTCATTTATTTATTATATGTTGTTCCGCTGCGAATTGTGAGATTCTGTTGTTGTTCAGTTATTTTCTATTCTTTGTTGTTTCTTTTCTATTCAGTTCTATTTTCCATCTTCTATCTTTTCTGTCTTCTTCTTTTCTTAAACCCATAACTATTCGGTTTTTCGGCAACGAAAAATCGCGATCGTTACAGCTTCATAGCTGTTAAGCCAATCCATTCCCAAAATCATTCCAAAGCCTAAGTAGCGCATAACATGCAAATCGGCTCGGAAAGAAAAATCACACAAAATAATCTCGACATCTTTACACAATAAACTGATTGTTGCGGATCCACCAACCAGATTCTCAATTCTCAAAGAAGTCATTAAACACAGAACATCCAAAGAAAAAGCATCGACAAGTTCTTTTGAAATAAAAGAATGGGACGCATCCATATCAAAAAGAACTCGAATAGGATGATCACGAAATAAAATAATGCCATCAAGGATAGAATGAGAAATACCTTTACCACGAGATGTGTTGCCAGGGGCTTGAGAAACATTAAGCTCTCCCTCCTTCCTATTTTGAAGTTTGGGACAAGAAGATAAATAATGATTCGGGCTTTTGCAATAGAGACAAGCACGGGGCTTTGAACACTTGTTCGCATAATGGTCCTTAGAACCACAGTTGTAGCATTGCCCACTACTAGAGGTAGAAGTCTTAGTTGCCGGAGAGGCTTGCTTCCCTTTCTTATTGTTGGGATAAGGGCCCTTGAATTTATTAGGCCTTTTCTTATTGTTGAAGCTTGGTTTGGCACCCATAACTTCAACATCACTCTCCCTATCTGCCTCTTCAAGACGAAGAGCGATATCAACGAGTTGATCAAAAGAAACTTTTAATTTTGGAAGTAATGGCTTCTTGAGATTTTTATTCAAGTCATAGACAAACCTTTGGTTCTTCTTCAATGGGGTGTTTATATATTCGACCCCGTATTTAGAAAGTGACTTGAAGGATGCGACATAATCTGCCACGGAGGATTCACCTTGAACAAGGTCAATAAAACGGCAAGCTAAAGTCACCTTCTCAGCTTCTGGCACAAATTTTAATTCGAAGCGTTCTCGGAATTTCTCCCAAGTGAGATCCGCTTCATTTATTTCAGAAATCAGAAGCTCATACCAATCTAATGCTCTTTCTTGGAGCATACTAGAGGCCACCTGAACACGGTGAAGATCAATAAGATTCATGCAAGAAAAGATTCGATCGCACGTTCTCAGCCAAGCCTGGACTTCAATAATAGTTTCAGAACCTTTGAATGGCTTCCCACCCAAATTGGTATAATCGCTGCACAAATGTGCAAATCCAGACCTAGGATGAGTAGACTCCAGTTTAGTGACTTTTGTGGATAAGGGACGGAGGAATTTGGAATTCCAAGTTGGAGATTTCATTGTTGTTGGAGTTTTCTCTGATTTAGGAGCTATAAGTTTTGGTAAGTCTGGGAAGCTAACTCCGAGATGTTTTGGACCTCATCTGTGTTTTGGTTGGATCAGTGTTTGGTTTTCAGGATTGAATTGCCAATTTGGATAACTGGGATTCGATGAGTTTCACGTATTTCTGAGGGAGTACGTGTATGGTCTATCTATGGTTTTAGAACCAGCAGTTCTAGAGGATTTGGTTGTTGAATCAGACTCGTCTATAGTCTGATGTGTTGTCTAGTCCTATTTGTTGAGTTGAATATAAGCTCTGTAGCTTAATAGTATTGATTGTTTGGAATCTATAAAGCAAGTATCCCGATATTTATACCGAGGAAACTCGTGGAATTTCTATCCAGAATTTTTCTGGATAATTAGATTTGTTTGATTGGGTGAATTGGTTGTTATGATTGTTAGCATATCGTTGGTATATGCTTGTGTTTTAAAATTAAATCTTTAAAATAGATTATTAAATTACCTTTGTTTTGAATTTCAGGGACGAAATTCTTTTAAGGGGGAAGGAATGTGATGACCCGAAATTTTGAAACAATACCAATTTAATAATCTGAAATAAAAAATTAAATTGATTTGGTAATTTTGTTCATAAGATTTGAATTAATTTAGTAATCCAATTAGAATAAATTTTTAATTGATAGATTTTATCTTTTAAAATCTAATAAGATGTTTTCTATTTACAATGTATATAGAGTATGTACATATTATTATAAGATCGTGTTTTAATTTAATAAATAAATAAATCATGTTTCTATAAAGATATATCTTTAGTAAAATTGAGAATTTTGATTTTATTTAAAAGTTAAACTTTTAAAAGGTTAATTAATAAATAAAATAGGGTTTTTAAATAGTTATGATAAAAATTTAATTTGTTTAAATTAATTTATTTAATATTAAGTTTTTAAAGGTATATAATAAATAACAATATGATTTTAAATACCTAAGGTAAAATATTGAAATGATTTAAAATATGTTCAACTCAAGATTTAAATTTAAATTAAATTAACAATAAGGGTTATTTTGATATAATTGGATAAAATGAATAATTTATTAATAGAGAAAATAATTTATTTTATAAGTTATTTATGGTTATTAAATGTTGTTATTTTTAAAAATATAATAATACATTGTTTTAACAAATAAATTTTTAATAAAAATAATTGTTTTTCAAAATTTAATTGTGTAGTTATATTTATAAATAAACTGGATTTCAAAATTTAATTTGAACTTGAATTCAAAGCTTTGAAAACTAAAGTGTAAATATTTTTAATTTTCTTTGATTTTGAAATATTTGTATAAACTTTATTTTATAAATATAGTTGGATTTATTCATTTTAAATTTTATCTACATATAAATAAATACATGATTAACTAATTTATTAAACATAGGTTTACATTCATCTTATAATAACATACTAAATAAATACTAATTAATTTTTAATTAAATACTAATTACTTTTATAAGACAAGTGTAAACTTTTTAGAAACTTAAATTAACATGTGTTAAGATAATAATCTTGGTGCATGACAAATGTTATTGTAAGGAAAAGTGTCAATACTTGTTTTATTTCCTTTAAATTTTAATTAAACAAAATTCTTATCCATATAAAACACTTCCACGTTTCTCATTCTTTTCTTTTCTCTTATACTTTGAATTCAAACTAGTAAGTAATGTTCAAAACTGAAAACAAATCTGAAATGAATTAAACACTTCTCTTAAAACCCAAACTTCCTGAAAATTCACTTCTCAAATCAAATTTGTAAACCTGAGACTTTCCTCAAACCAAAATCATGCAAATCAAATTTCAAAATAGCATACAAACCAGATGCATGAAATCAAGCAAGAAATTATGCATTTCTTATTCAAGCAAACCTGCATTTTTTTTTTCAAGTACAAAAAAGCATCTGCATTTCCTCCTTTCAACAATCTAGGAAGCAAACCTGTAGCATGCATGCAATTGAAAAATCTGGAAGCAAAACTGAAGCCTGCATTTTACTTAGAACCTGGAAATCAATGCATGTATGCAGTCTTAAGGTTATGGAGCAAACCGCAGTTTCAAATTTAAAAGAAGCAAGCATGCTACTTTAAAAATAAGTGCCATAGCAATTCAAGTTCCTGAGTCAAAAGACTTTCAAATAAAGGCTGTTTCAAAATATGTGAGGCTCTGTCTTCTGTTCTATAAAAAAAAGTGAGTAACATTCTTTTCAATGAAATTTAAGTATTTTAAAATGTTGCTTGATAATTTCCATGATTAAGTGCGAATGATATATATATTTATATCAGTTTTTTCTGTAAAATGGATGATAACTTGATCATGCTATGTCCTCTGTATTTAATTCCCAAGTGCATGAATCTGTTCAAACCCCATCATCACATAATATAATATATGTTAGTGTTTAAGGTTAATACAAATGTGTTTGTTGAATCAGGAATCAAAGTTTTAATTTTGTTCAAGTTAAATAAAAAAAAATTGAATTGTCTCTGAAACTCAGGTTAACAGGGCCAATTTGTAAATAAGTGAAATACCAAACATATTGATTCACTATTTTAAGAATAAAATCAAAAACATTATTCAAAATCATGATTTTTAAAACTAAATTCACAGTTTTTAAAACTAGATTTAACATGCAGTCATAGGTTGAACTTAAAAGGGGAATTTTGGGTTTTTGGGTGATCTAGGAAATTTGAGGTGTCGGGGTTCTTCTGGTAGGTGGAGGAGCAGTCATTGATGATTGGAAAAAGGTTTGAAGTTGATGCAAATCAACATGGGAACTGTGGTGGTGATTTTCTTCCTATAGCCCTAGTTTAAGTTAGGTAATTAGCTTTGGTCAGTTCTACCAGAAGAGATGATCGAGTTGAATAAGATTTTGAGGAATGTTAGTAGGTTGGTTGATGAACATGTGGCCGAAGTCGTTTCCATTCCGGTGGTCAGAAGGTGGACGATGTAGCATGTTACAGGTTTGGGAAGAAACCTGTTTTCTTCTGTTTCAGGTTTTGGGAATAAAAACTCAAATTTGATTTTGTGTTTTAGAAGGAGGATTTGAGGGTGGTGGTTGGTTGCGGGGTTGGTTGTCGATGTCAGGAAGTCGCCGGAGGTGGGTGACTGTGACTGGAGGCACGGTGCACGTGCACCGTGCAAATTTTTGAGTTCTGATGTAACTGGGCACTGCAGAGTTTTGAACTCAAGTAATACTCGAGTGTTTGCCGTGTCTTGCTCGAAGATATGGGTCTGATGGCTCGAAGCATTATAAGGTTAGCTCGGGTATTTGTTGATATTACAGTTTTTCTGTAAAACTGTCTGAAGTTTCAATTTAAATCAAAATTTAAATGAATAACTTGTTATGATAAGATTTAAACAAAGTTTAAAACTGTAGTATGAATTATAGTTTTTAAAGGATTTTGAAATCTTATAAGTTTTTAAATTTTGAAAGTGGTTTTCAGTTTTTAAAAAAAAGAAGAAGAATAAAACCTAACAGTTTTCTGGAAATTGAATTTTATTTTGAAAATCTGAAACTAATTTGAAAACAACAATTTGAATTTCAATTTTAAATTCAGTTTTCTTAAGACACTTGAATCTTCAAGTTTTTAAAAGTGGAATTTGGAATTTAAAATAAAAGTTTTAAAATCAAAATTTAAATCAAATTTTCAAGTTTAAATCAAAAGATTTAAAACGAGTTCAAGTATCTTGAATTTAAAATCTGGATATTTGAATAATTTTCAGAATTTTTAATGTTTTCAAACAAGTTTAAATTTAAATTGTTTATTTGATGTAATTATTTTCAAACAAATATTTAAATTTGATTTTCCTTTTGAATAAAGTTATTATAAAAGATTTATAAAAGAAAGTTAAATGATTTGTTAACTTGAATTTGTAATTTAAATAATAATATACTTAAAACTTAATTTTTAATTAAATTAAGTAAATTAAGACTTATCTTATATAAGTTTTAATTATAAGTAATAAATGTTATTTACATTTATTTTAAAAGGAATATAAATGGAATTTGAATTGGTTAATGCTTTAATAAATATCATTTGAATTTTAGATTTAAAATGGAATTTAAATTTAAAAATGCAATGTTCTAAGTACACTTTAATATTAATAAAATTATTAATAAGGAATGGATTATCTTCGAAATTATTAAGGTGTTAAAATAATTAAATAAATAGGATAATTAAGGAATGACTTATTTATTTAATGTATAAATTAATAATTTAGATTAGAGATAACTAAGAAGTAATTAAAGAATAAATAATAGTTAATGATGGTCACTAACTAAGGTTTATTTAGTAATTAATTAATATGATTAATTTTTAATAATTAATTAGATTAATTAATTAATGATAATCAATTGTGGAAACTATTTAAGTTAATTACTTAAATGAAAGTAATTAAGACATTAATTACTTAATGTAATTAATGGGGCTTATTGAGATTGGTTTAAATCAATTAATTAAGTTTAATTAATTTTAAACATTGGATTCGATAATAATTACTTGATGTAATTAATAAAGTAAAATTACTCAGTGAAGTAATTAAAGATAACCACTGGATGTAATTAGTGGATGATGTTGGGATTGTGAAAGTAATTTGGATTAAATTATTTTGTATAATTAATAAGGGGATTAATTCAGAAATTAATTAAGGAATAATTAATTGAATGAAGTGATTAAGGCAGTTAATTATAGAATGAGATTTATCGAAGGTGATTAATAATTTGGTTTAAGTAAGATTAATTACTGAAAGTAATTAATTTAATTGAGTAATCAATTAAATATAATTAAGGATCATTAATTAATATAATTAATGAAGTAATTAAGATTTATTAATTAAGATTAATTAATCATTAATAAGTGATTAAGGGTAATTAATTAATTATAATTAAGTAAGGTTCAACGTAATTAATTATAGTTAACAAATTAATGAAGTAATCAAAGGTTAATTACTGTATTTGGTTTAGAGTAATTAATTTTGTGAAATTAATTAAAGTATAATTAATCAAAGATGATTAATTAAGATGATAAATTAGAGGTTAGTTAATTAATTAATTTGTAATTAATTGATGGAGATGTAAGCAAGATCTATATTGTGTTAGTAATTAATTTAATTCATTTTAAATTAATTAGAGAAGATGTAATTAATTGAATTCGTTTTAAATTAATTATTTATGGTATGTTATAGATCATTGCTTATGAACGGATGATATAGTTGCTATGAATGGTTTGAATCTCAGCTATGAGATTAGTAATGTTCATTGATATGGATGCATTAGTTGCATTTTGATGATGATATGGATTATCTTTTGATAATGATAATATGGATTATCTATGGTGATGATTATCTGTTGTGATATGTGAATTATAAATCTATGTGTATAGAGATAATGTTATTGAATTGTTTTAAACTCTAAAACAACTTGGACCTAAAAGACAAGCTTTGGATTTCGATTAGACCAGGATCGGGTTTCCATATTTGGATATCCGAAAACCACATCGATCTAAATTAACGATAGGTCGTGAATCTTATGTGAAGAGTGAAGACTCGAGGTTTAAGAACTATTAGTTAGTATAACTCTGGGGGTGATTCCGTGATGAGTTTGACGGAAGTAGAACTTACAGGCTCGAGATAGAGATTCAGAGTGCAAGGGTTATCGTCATTAACTCTGAGGGTGATTCTAAATGAGTGTAATGAGATAATGCCATCGGTTTCGTTCGAACCCGGAATGAACTTTTATGGATTGAATGCTTTCAGAACATCGTCAGGTGGACGATGAGCATTCTAAGAGATGTTTTCTCTAAAGGTAATCGTAGCCTCAAGCCTTATCAACCGGGAATGGCTAAAACAGGGGAGGTGTAGCAAGGCTTTGTGGGTATCTCCCATTGGAGAGCAAGATTTTCCCCTGTCTAGAGGTCCCTTTTATTTCGGCTTAGTGGGCGGTTGGAATTGCGCACCAACTGCGGGGTTGTCTTGTTCGAAACTGTTCAGTAAGGAATGGTTCCGGCCTTGTGTTGCAGGGGAGTGGGTGTACTCCTCGGTACGTTGATCTAGGCCACGTACTGTGACGGGCGGTACCCTAGTATCCCAGCTATTGTATGGAATCCAAAATCCAATAAGTGCCAACGGTTTTGATTGTATTACCCACTTTTGTGGCTAGTAGCTGGAATTTAATAATGTAACAATTTCGGTTATTTCATATTTACTTGAAAACCCTAGACATATTATAATATCACTGGATTTCCTATCAAATGTTTTGGTTAGCGTAAGGTAAAAACTTTTCCATGTTTATGTGTGGGAAGTCTTATGCGATACTTTTCTTTTCAAAAGGTTTTTGAAAGTTAAGCAACTTTAACCTGTTACTCATACCAGACCCATGTCTGACCTAGAGTTTATTCTTTGTTTTTCTTAAACTCTTAGGTACTCAAATTTTTACGAGTAGCCAAGGGATTCAGGTTAGCTTTTACAAATATTGGAGGAGCAATGGAGCAGGAGGCTTCTGCGTTAGATATATAGTATTCCGCTATGTGTTCTGAGTTGTATTATGTTGTAAATACTAGACTGGTGTTTATAACTATCTAGTATGTGTTGAATTATCTGTGTACTCTGATAGTGGTTGTAAACTATGTAATATTTTATGTTATTAATATAATTTGTTCGTTCCGCTGTTTACATTCTGATGTGTTGTTTCTACTTCTCTTTCCTTCTCTTTCCTATCCCTTTCTTTCTTATTAATGATGCATCATTCTATGGAGACGGATGGCGGGCTGTTACAAAATTAATTTATATTCAAATTTAAATCAAATTATCATATTTTCTTACTTAATTTAAACTACATTTAAAAATAAAATCATAAATTCCAAAATTTACTTATATTTCAAATGCTACTTTACCATTTATTTATTTCACTTGTTTAACTTATAGAAGATCACTAATATTTTATAAAAATCATTTTTATTAAATATACATTTAAATTTAATAATATTTACATTTTGTAATATTTTAGAATTTTTAGAAAAATATATATCAACCACGGGTATGTATAAAATTTTCTAACCTAGGTCAAATGATACGGATAATATATCATTTCAATCCGTAATTTACAAAGGAAAAATACGGGTTTTATCATTTCAAACCCGCAATCCCAAGTAAAATAAAATAAATAAAAATCGTTCAGGCCTATCATTTCAGCCCATAACAATTTTTCCCTATTCTAAAGTCCGTTCGGGTATGTATCATTTCAACCCATAGTGATTCTATCTACAGGGAACTTACAGTGTGATAAACTGGTATAAATAAACAGAATAACATCATATAACAGTAAGAGATGATATGACAGATGTATAAATAGTGTGAACATCACATGATCATAGCATAACCAGTTATAACATAATAATAATATCCACGGATTTACAGGGTGTCAATTTACTACTTATATAAGTACGGAATGTCTGGTAAGAAATACTCACCTCTACAAGCTGGAGATAACAAATACAAACACACAACAGAGGTCCAAAAAGGCACGAAAGCACGACTATGATTCAAGTGAGGAAGAGCCAAAGCTATTTGTCTTGTACACATGAAACGAAACAATACATATAACATGAATTTCAAACCAAAATATGACATTAAATAAGCTAGAATTAAGGAACAACAATTAATCAAACACTTGCAATTGCTTCCACCATCACTATGCTCAGCCTATAGGGTGATAAGGCACTGCCATGGGGTGTATTTGGTCAGGTATGGGTCATATATGCTCAGCCTAACAAGGGTAGTGATGGTATGGAAGTAGTTTGAGTGATTGAGGGCACAAATATACAAACACAATGCAAAGGTGCATTTTTATGCAACAACAAGTCACGGCTAAGGCCTTAGTGGCACAGCCAGGCCTGGTGGATGCTAGGAGATGGTGTGGCAATGGTTTTGGTTCAGGTGTGGGATGGAGAAGGTGGTGCAAAGGGCGGCTAAGGGGTTGGTGAAGTGGTGAAGGCCAAAGGTGAGCTCGGCTATGCATATATAGGAAGTGTTTGTTAATTTTTGTGTGGATCTTGCATCTTGGGGTTCAAGGCCAGGTAGGCTAGTGGAGACGAAGGTGTTTTGCGGCTGGACAAGGTAGTGATAAAGGTGGTGGTGAAGGTGGAGGCTATGGCCGAAGAATATAGGTGAAGCAAGGCAAGATAAATACAAAAAACAAGAAAGAAAGATATAAGAAAAAGAATAAAAAACCATTACCAAACTTTGCTTCAGAAATGAAGGCCGAGAATTTTGATTGAGAAACTTAATTATTTCATGAAAAAGTAAGGGTGATGGCTGAAGAAAGAATATGGTCAGCCAAATTGAATGCAAGTGTTATTTGGAATTGAAAAGGCAATTGCAAACCAAAGGTCATGGGTAAGTGAAAGGTTTCAAAACTCTTCATATTTCTTTTATTCTTGAATTCGGTAAAAACAGGAATAAAATCAGTAATTTGAATTTAAAAACCAAAACAAAGTAATATAAAATAAAAATAAATAATAAATTTTAAAGAAAATGAAAAAGAATTAAAGAAATTGCTTAAAATTCAAAACAGGGTTCAAAAATTACAATTAAATCATCATTGGCTCTGGAAAATATCTACTTCATTTTAAAAATATTCTAATGCAAAATTTTGAAATAAAATAATTTTTTAAACACATTCAAAGTGAAATAAATAATAAAATTTAGAGAATATAGAAAAATAATTAAAGAAATTGTTTAAAAATTGGAAACGGGACATGAAAATTACAAATAAAATACCATTGGCTCTAGAAAAATTTCTATTTCACTTTAAAAGAAATAAAATGCCAAATAAATAAAATAAACAAGGAACAAAATAAAGTGGGAATGAGAATAAAATAAGATCTTGAGAAAATAGAAAAATAAATAAAGAATTCCTTAAATTAGTTGAAGTTGGAAATTAGAAATTATAACAAGAATCCAACTGACATTGGAAAGTTTCAATAGCACTTTGAAAATGTTTTAAAACTAAAATATATACATAAGATCATGTTACACATGTAAATATAAATTAGAAATGACAAAGAAAAATATTATTTATTAAAAAATTAAAATAACAATTTTGTTAAATACAGCAAATTTCACATAATAGTGTAAAAGGCATAACTTTCACAATATAAATCAGATTTCAATGAAACAAAAAGCAGTATTCTTAAAATTAAATCTATTTTCATAATAAAAGATAAAATTCAAGAATTCAAGTATTTCAATTTAAATTTAAAAGTCAAAGTTTGACCAGATTGACCAAAAATCCACTTTTTCTGGAAGTATTCTATTTATTCATGTTTGGAATTATAATTCACATAAAATAAAAACTTATAATTACAAGAACAATTTTTTTTAATTTTAATAAATAAAATAAAGTTTTTAAATCAGAAACTCAAATAAAATAATCAAAATTAAAAATGAAAATAAATTACAAAATTCAGGGTCGTTACAATCAATCTAATCAATTATCCATAATTACTTCATTAAGTAATTATCCCGTTAGTGAATTATCCTCAATTAATTAACCTTTAATTAATAATTAATTATCCTCTAATTACTAAATAAATAATTAACCCTTAACAAATTAATCCCTTAATTACTTACATTAAGTACCGATGATTTAAGTAATTTCTTACATTAATTAGTCTCTAATTACCAATTAAATAATCTCTAGTTACCCATTTGTTTAATCTATATCCTTAATTATTAATTAATTAATCCTTAATTAATTCCTCTTTAATTACTTGATTAATTTAATTACTCATTAATTATCCAAGACCTTAATTAACTTTAAGATAAACCTTTTCTTTATTAATTTCTAAATCATTATTAAGATCTTATATAATAAATCTTAAAATCACTTATCATTAACATATAATATAAAATCATATTGCTCCTTTAAATGACTACTTAATTACATATTTAAATTATGTTTTAAATAAACCTAAGAATCTACTTAATTGATTTATGTAACATAAATCATTCAACTTCCTTAAACCAATTATTAAGAAAAACATTTATATTATATATAAAAGAAATTTATATAAGAAAGGTTTTAAACTTGATTTATTTTAAATTTCAAAAAATTGATTTTTTTAATTTTAAAATTGAATAAACAATTCGCTTTGGGTTCAACACGGTATGTACTCGAGTCTAGACCCAAGTATTTCTCCTTTTTTTTCCTTTAAAAAAACTTAATATTTTTAAAACTTAAACATGTTGCAAGCAAACCACTCGCGAGTTACACGAGACCAAACCCGGGCCATCACTATCATTTCTCAAGTCCCCGATACTTCTCTTCTTCCTCGCCCAAGAACCTACTATGATGCACAGAGTCACACATGCACATGCACCGAGGATCACCGATGATCCGATCACCCATTCCACCATCGACAAGTTGTCAATGACCTTCACTCTCAATTCCGACCACCGGATTTCCATATCGACCATGAAATCAAAATTGAGTTCGATCAAACCATAGGAACGAAACTGGTCACCCACAAATGCACCTCGACCCTTCGCCTCAGACCACCGGAGATCTCCACACCTTCGTCGACAATCCACTCAACTATTCCCCTTAGTCCGTTGAGCTTCGATACCCCAGAGACGATGTAGTCGCCCAAACTTCCACCTCGACCAAAACTGATCCCAAAACCTTACTCCGTCGCCTAGCCGCCGCCACGATGGATGATAAATCCAACTCCATTTTTCCCAAACTCTCCAACTTCCCAGCTACCATTAGCCGCAAACTCGAGGCCTCACCACCCACTGATCACCAGCAATCGCCCAAAAACCCTTTTCTGATCAAAATCGAATTTCTCACTCGCTCTAGCACTAAAAATCTGGATTTAATTCATAAAATTCATGATTTAAGGAAACAAAACAGATTATATACTGAAACATAAATTATTTAAGTGGAGAATTTGATATGTTACAATTTTCACTATCTTTCTTAGTTTCCAAAAAACTTTCAAACTTATTATGCTTAAATATATTTTTAAAACTTAGTTTATGTTTAAACAGACATATCTTTTTTGAATTTCACAGCCCATAAGAGAATGTATGAAGAGAATTTTGTTTTTGATCTAGATTTTTAGCCCATTAGTATAAAAATATTGATATGCATATGTATACATACATGCACACTTAACATCCTCATATTTATCAACATGCAAGCCAAATTTCAACTCATGCAAACAATTATCACATCATTATTTCATATTCGTATCTCATGCAACAGATTTAAAAATTAGTATTTGTTTGTTTACTGACCAGGAAAAATGTTTGGACAGAGAGCTTTAGATTTTGAACAGGAAACTCGTTAAGTTGCTCTTGCTTTTAATATGAGATGATTTGCTTTGAAACAGAAATGAATTTATTTTGAGATAGTTGATTGCTTGATCAAGTTGAAAAGGTTGTTGCTTTGATTCAATTTTCTGGTTTCAATATAGTTTACAGGCTTTTGATCTTGTTCTGGTTTTAGGTTGTTAACAGGTTTTGATTTTCTTTGTTTTGGAAATGAGGATATCGAAGAAATGAAAGAGAGGAGTGTTGATATGCGAAGATTTTGATCAATGACAATGTGCTTTAACAAAAAAAAGGAAGAGATATGTGCAATGCTAAAGGAAGATTGATAAAGACCAAACAAACATAAGTACGATTTTTATAGGTCTTAGTCTAGATTTATTGTTAAAATCTATCCTCAAGAGGCTTGCACGGACATTAGAACACATTTTATAAACTTCATTTTTATTTAAACTTTCACTGTGCATATTTTAGTAGTTTAGTCGACTGAACAGGAATGGCCAGTCGACTGAAACTGGTACACATATATAAACATGCACAGTTTCAGTCGACTAAACTTCCTGCATAGTCGACCGAATTTGTTCCTGAAAATTTTACTTCATATTTTTAGTTGACTAATTCCCAGCTCAGTCGACTAAATTTGAACCTGCGAATTTTCTCTGAAAAGACACCTTCTTCCTCCCAAGAGATGCAACCATTCTCCAATGGAAATGGAAGCATCTCTTGTTTGCAACCTTTGACAACAAATGCACCTCTTCTACAAGTATAAATACATGATTCTAACATCATTAAATTTACCGAATTCTCTTGCTTTAATCTTACTATTTTCTTGATCATATTCTCTTGATATTCTCAAAGCAATCATCAATCTATTGCTTGAATCACTGTTTTGTTTATAACATTCTTTTGATTCATAGCATTTCACATTTCCTAAATCTTCACAAACACATTGCATACTCTCGAGGATAAGATTATAGGAATGTTGTACTACATTAGACTCATTAGTGTTTATAAGAACACAATAAGTCGAATATTGTTTTTTAGTAATTGAGTTGAAGTCCTCTTTGGTAGTTGAGGCAAGAAATCCCGTTCGGTTGTTCGGGTAAGTTGTAAACCTATTCCTCCAGGTTAAGTGAGGGTTGTTAGTAGAATTCCTAAGAGAAGCTTAGAGACTGGACGTAGGACAAGAGGTCCGAACCAGTATAAAGTATTGGTGTCTTCTTTACTTATTGCTTATCGTTATTTATCTATATCATTCCGCTATTCCATATTATACGATCCTACCGCATAGCCCCCTCTTTCAAGGAGTGGAGAGATATATTTATAACTCTAATTTATAATTTGAAAATAAAAGAAAATAAAAGAAAATTGGTGATACTTGTAATTTGCATGAAAACATTTGCTTACATTTGTTAAACTATATGCTAAAAATCTTACACTTGTAATTAGCATGATTAAATTAATTTACATTTGTAATTATGCGTGTGTTAATTAAATTTTATAAATGTTTTTATAAAACTTTTTAATAAATTTCTATTTGATTAATACATTTTCTTAATTTATATTTATAAAATCCTTTAAAGAAAATGATATAGAACTAATTATATACTAATAAAAATCAAATATACATTATTTTTAAATCCAATTTATTTTAAGATATTGTCTTTTGAATTTCAATCTCAAATTCAAATTCAATTTAAAATCAACTCATATAAATGTGTATATATATATTTAAACAAACACATATTTAGTTTGTTTGAAAATAATAATTTTTCTAATTTTAAATAATTATATTAGGAGATTATCAAATAAATGTTTATCTAGATATAAATATTTATTAACAGATTTATTTGTTCAACTTATAAATCAATGTTTCCAATAGTTCAAATCAAATAATTATCCAATTACCTGATGCCTAAAAATCTGGGTTATCACAATTTGTTAGTTTAGTAAAAAAATTACCATAGAAATTAAAACATAAGTTAGTTTTTGTATGGATAAAAATATTTGTACAAAACTATGTTGTGCATTGTATCCGAGTTATTATGTAATATACCTTTGTTTACTAATTTATTGTAAGAACAAATTCCTAGGTCTCGTCTTAGTTTTATAAAAGTTGGTTCGCCTAGTGGTTCAGTAAAAATATCCGCAATTTGATGCTCTATATTCATAAATGAAAGTGATATAATTCTTTTTCAACATTATCTCCTAAGAAATGGTGATGAATATGAGTGTGTTTTGTTTGAGAATGATTAGTATGACTTTTGGAAAGGTTTATGGAACTATACCATCACAATAAATTGGAGATTTAGAAATTACCGAAATCTTGAAGTGTTTACTCCATATAAATTACTTGAGCACATGCTAAAGCGTTTGTGATGTATTCGTCTTCACATGTCGAGAGAGAAACATAGTTTTGTTTTTTAATAAACCACGAAACTAAAGATTGACAAATAAAATGGCATGTGCCGCTACTGCATTTTCTATCCATTTTGCAACCACCGAAATCAGCATTACTATATGACACGAATTCAAATGAGCTGCCTCTTTGGTAGAAAAGGACCATAATTGTAATGACCCACTATTTTGTACCATTCAAATTCGATGAAAATTTAAAATATGTCAAGCTTGAATAGTTCAAAACAATAGATTGTAAATAAATTAGGAGCAAATGAAATCAAATCACAGAATCACAGAATCATAGACACAGATATCAGAAACTCGCAGCGGAATTTAAAATACTTAGTGGTTCATGAAGCTACTATAAATAGTCTCAAACAAATAAAAATTACATAGTCTTTAATCTCAAATATAGTTTAAATCATCAAAAGAAAAATCCAAATATCCCATAGTCTTGATTACATAAATAAGATAACGGACTGAAAGTTTTCCAGCAGCTTGAAAGATCTACAGAAATCCTATCTCCGGAATGAAAGCTAAACTGCAACTCAGGCTGACCCAAGCGTAAAATAAAACATAACCACTCGAGTCAGGACATACATACTTATATAGTGTAAGCTAATTCAAGTGTACTGTAATATCGAGCAAGTAACTTAAAGGATGCTTGAGACCACCCATCCTCTAAGGATCCGTTAAACTATTTACCGTGTAATAATATTCGCTATTATAATAATGTCTATTAGTAAAATAAACTTACTTTTATATAGCGTTAAGGGGTTACCCATATAGCCCTTACCACATAATAGTGTCAGTAGTCTATCCAATATCATAGTCCCTCCTGATCGGGAAGCCACCAGAGGATACCACACGGGCTATGGGAGAAAACCAAACTCGTACAAGGCTCCCTATGGTAGGTGACACGGCACAACTAGGCAATGCCAGGGTAGATATACCAATTGCTATCCGGACCGATGGAAACACGCAGCGCGCAGCTGCCGCCCACCTCGAACAACACTCCCAAATTAAAGGTGCGCACCAAAACAATCACAAGAGTAATAGAATGGCATACGAAGAAGTGCGTCCGATCAGAGGTGCTACTTCATTAATCCGAGAATCGCTCCTGTTTTAGCCACCTTATGCCAACTCACGGGAGTCGGGTCCACGTATTTACCTTAAAGAAAACATCACCACCATCCTACTTCATTCTGGAATCTCCACCGTGTACACGGTTGTCAAAGTGGTTTTCGGTATTGACAGAGAGTATGCCAGATATCCGATCCCGGTCTGTTTAACAACCAAACGTTATTTTAACCCGTGGTTACAACTTTTAAAAATGGTATTTATACTTTAAAAATCAAAATAAATTCCAAATACCTTCAATATCATAATATCATTTTTAAACATCACCATTTAAATCTATTCAATTTATTTAGGAATTAATTGCCTTTCAACTCACATTTAAAAGTTAAATTCTTCCATTTAAAACCATTCAAAGTCATTTCCTTATTTTTATTAATCACATAATAAATTCCAAAATTTAAGCTTTTTCCCAAAGATTATTTCCATTAAATTCTTTTATTAAAACAATCAAAATTCAGTTTCCGTAGCACTTATAAAATGCTGCCTAAAGTCATAGGTTAAAACAGTTCATTTACAAAAGATAGCATTTAAGTGCTGAAATAAATTATTAACTTAACAATTAATTTTAAATTCCCAAATATAACTTATTATCAATTATTATACTTAACTAAAATCTCACTTTTAACAAAAATTCAGAATAAGTTATATTCTAAAATTTTACTTAAACTTCCATTTATTTAACATTTTGACTCGTTCAAAAATCATTATAAATTTCATAAAATCCTTTAAATACATTTAAGCCAGAATATCATAAACTTTCTATTTAAAATATTTTTAAAACATTTCATAAAATATTATATAAACCACGGGTCTGTAGATAGTTTTCTAGCCTAGGTCAAGTGATACGAATATATATCATTTCAATCTGCAATTTACAAAAACCCGGGTTCTATCATTTCAAACCCGCAATCCCAAGTTAAATAATAAATAATTAAACAATTAAATAAATAAATGGGTAAATAATTATCGTTCAGTCCTATCATTTCAGCCTATAATGATCCCAAATTTACAGGGAACTTGCAGTGTGATTAACAGTAAATAAGCATTAAATAGTATAACTGCAATAATACTTCAATAAATAAACAACTGATGATGTGTCAATAAATAATGGGGTTTAACATCATACGTTTATATCACAGGCAGATAAAATTAAATAAAATAAATTTTACAATTACACTTGTGATAAATTCACAGATATATAGGTATGTTTGTCTGGTGAGAAATACTCACCTTAAAACTGCAGATAATCAGATTCAAACGATTGTACCACTTGATAAAGGAACGTACAAATGGCACGATTAGATTTCCGCGGATGCCACGCCTTGATTCAAATCTATAATAAGATCCAAATACCAAATACCAAATATGTGACTTTTAAATTACGGTCAAAGCAAAATTTTCGAAACAACTGGAACGAATAGGATTTGACTTGACTCGACCACTCCCACTACTCGACTCGCCCTCGTTCTCAAGGCCAGGCGATGAAATCTTAACTATTTACGTACCCATGAAAATGATAGTGGAAAGTTTTAGGCAAAAGCTGGAAAGAAAAAGGTGGACACAATATGTTATTCCCTTTCTACAAACAGGTGCCGTACACTAAAATTCTTCAGAATTGATAACAGTGAAATTTGCAACTAATAAATCCTTTTTTTTCTTTCTCTGTATAAATAATCACGTTGCATAAAAGTGAAGCATGTTGGTTCCAAAAGCTTCAACACGCAACATAGCACATCCACTCCTACCTCATCTTTTAAAACATGCATTTCTCTTCTTTTTTTTCTTTTTTTTACTTCTTCCAGAGATGCAAATGAAAATATACTTTTTTTTCTTTTTCTAACATTTTATTAAAATGACTCATGCATGAATTCACAAAACAAGGTGATACAATCTAAATAAATGGCACGGTCTCCTTGCCTATTTTAATACTCGTAAGCATGCACTCAAAATATACAAGTCACTACATATTTGGGAAATAATTTAGGTAATAAAAAGTTCTACCTATCTGCTGAAACAAACGTGATATTGCACGTGTGAGTATATGCAAAATGAAGGATATTAGTTTTGTTTGTTACCATTTTTTTCTTCAAAGATGACACACTTTAGCAATTCATATTAAAAAAATATGACTCACGCAAGAAGTTCAAGTGGTCACAACTACAGGGGCGCATGCATTTTTCTACAGAGTGCGAAAGGATATTAAGCTTGACTTCCTACAACAATCTAACATGTATGTCAAAATAGATCAGAGAGGGAAAAAGGAGATGTGGCAAGGATAGGTGGTGGAGCAGCCGAGTAGTGTGGACATCGGACCAATTGAAACAAGAAGAAGAACAAAATAAATGAAAGCAAGGTTCGGCCATTTACCTGAAGATGTTTTTCAAGCAAGCAACTGGAACAATGCAAATGGACAATGTTGAGGTGGTGAAACTTTGTGGTGTGGGTTTGATTTATATAAGAGACGAGTTGCGATAATTTAGGCATGAATAGAAATTTGGGCAAGAGTCCCGTTTGTTTCGGCAAGGAAATCAACGCAGAGAAGAATAAACGGCAAGTAAAAATCTTCTTTTTTTCATTTACTTGCGTACGTGCACTAGAATTTTGGAGATAAACTTGCGGTATTTAGGCAAGTATTTAATTCCTTTGATTGAAATTAAGAAAACGATAAACAAAACCATTTCCATTTTGAACTGAAATGGCGGTTTCTTTTATTTTTTGAACGTTGAAAACTTTCCAGGTAAGAAAAGTTGATTGCGGGAGTGAGTATGGGAAGAAAATAATTATTTGCGTTGATTGATAAAAGAACGGTAAGGAAGCATGATTTGAAGAATTTCGAACGTTACCTTCTTTTTATATAATAACTTGCGTTGATTTGTCCGGTCAAAATTATTAGATCTGGAATGTTATCCCATCCAAAGATCCTATTTGATTTTGTTCGTGAATTATATGCGAAATCTTAGGTGGAGAAACGGCAGAATTAATTGCTAAGAATGGAAAAGGAAATCACAGATTATATACCTATTAACCAAATGAAATTGTACGTAGACCATCATTGATTTATACAGAAACGGTAAAGTTTTATTGGACAATTTAAAGCAAATTGAATGCGTTGATTTTTTTTTATTAATACGTTTTCCTATATACGTTATTTATACCATTAAAAATTTGTGCCCTTTTACATGCGAAATTTCACGGTCTATAAATACACTGACTTGTCAAAAGTTATTACTTAACTTAAAATTAAATTCGTTTATATTCTTCGTATTTAAAATATACAAAATTCATTTTTATTAAAATTCCCGTTTGGAGTTGTCCTTTAACGAAGTTAAAAATTTCAAAACTTCATTTTATACCTAGAATTTTGGGAAATGATTAAATCAAGTTAAAATTTATATTAAATTTCAAGGTTTTATAAATAAAAGGAAATAAATTGCCAGGAAAACTAGGGCTGTTACACTCTCCCCCACTCAGAACGTTTCGTCCTCGAAAAGGAACGAAAGAAGGACAACAAAGGAAGATAAGATAACAAAGCAAAGTTCCTTAAACGAATAATTTCGGATTCGAAGCACGAATGCTCTCTTCCATCTCCCATGCGCAATTCCGTTCGTCCGTGCTCCATTGCACTTTGACCAGTCGGACAGATTTTCTCCTTAGCTGTTTCGTACCTCGATCGATGATACGAAGCGACTTCCGTTCAATAGTTAAGTCAGGCTCGATGTCCAAACCATCAAGAGCAGTAGGCTGGATAATGAGAGATGGATCGTGAAGACAGCGACGAAGGTGGGATATATGGAACGCATTTTGTATTCCAGCGAATTTCTCGGGTAGATCCAGTCGATAAGCAAGAGATCCAATTCTTTCCAAGATGCGGAATGGACCGATGAACCTAGGGGCAAGCTTCCCTCTCCGCCCAAACCGAACCACGTTTCTTAAAGGGGAAACCTTAAGAAAAACTAGATCACCGACAGCGAATTCCAAGCTTCTTCTACGACGATCCGCGTACTTCTTCTGTCTATCCTGAGCGATCTTTAACCTCCTCTTTATCTCTTCAACTTTTTCCGAAGCTTCCAAAATCATCTCAGGACCGAGAACTAAGCGATTTCCAGATTCAATCCAGCAAGACGGAGATCTACAAGGACGTCCGTACATAGCAGCAAAAAGGGACATCTTAAGACTAACCTGAAAAAGATAGAATGAGATAGATAGGGAATCAAGATAAGATAAGAATAGAGGATTGGAATTTATACCTGACAACTATTGTTGTAGGTGAATTCCACAAGATGGAGATGATCTTCCCAAGATCCTCCATAATCCAAAATGCAAGCACGAAGAAGGTCCTCTAGAATCTGATTTACCCTTTCAGTTTGACCATCAGTCTGTGGGTGGTAAGCAGTGCTCAAATTCAAACGAGTACCCAAAGATTCTTGGAATGCTTTCCAAAACTGACTAGTGAAGATAGGGTCTCGATAGCAAACTATGCTTAGGGGAACACCATGGAGGCGAACAATCTCCCTCATATAGATCTCAAATAAGCTCGAAGCCGTACGAGTAGCCTTGACTGGAATAGAATGTGTGGACTTAGTCAGTCTATCTACGATAACCCAGATGCTCTCATTACCCTTCCTAGATCTCGATAAACCATCGATGAAATCCATAGAAACTTGCTCCCACTTCCAATTTGGAATCTCCAGAGGCTGTAACAAACCCGGTGTCTTCTGATGATCCGCCTTGACTTGTTGACAAGTCGCACACTTACTCAGAAAGATAGAGACATCGCGCTTCATACCCTTCCACCAGTAAAGTATCTTTAAATCCTGATACATCTTTTCTACGCCAGGATGGATGGAAAGTCGGGATTTGTGGTGTTCCCGAAGTAACTCCTGTCTCAAACCATCAACGTTTGGGACACAAATCCTATTATTGATCCTCAAAATCCCTTTATCATCAATCTGAGCTCCACTACCATCAAGACTACTACCAACAATCCTGTTATGAACACTTCCCTTCATACACCTAAGCATCTCATCCTTATCCTGGTTATCCATGATATGATCCAAAAGAGGAGAAGAAACAAAAAGCTGGCACAACAAAGACTTCTTCCTGCTCAGCGCATCGGCCACTACATTTGCTTTCCCCGAGGTATAGTTGATGTCAGATCGTAAGAAGCTAGAAACTCGAGCCACCGAACTTGTCACTGATTCAAATCCTTCTGGGTGAAGATATATTTCAAAGACTCATGATCGGTGAAGAGATCAAACTCAGCTTCCAAGAGATGATGTCTCCACAGCATCAGAGCAAAGACAACAGCCAGCAATTCTAAATTGTGAGCAGCATAATTAGCCTCATGGGTCTTTAACTGCCGACTAGCATATGCAATTACCTTCCCATCTTGCATTAATACTACTCCCAAACCCTTGCGACAAGCATCGGTGAAAACCGTTAGTCTCTCATTTCCATTCAGGACGGTAAGCACTGGTGCGGAAGTCAGCTTATCCTTTAACTCTTTGAATGCAGATTTACACTTATTGCTCCATATAGACTTAGCATTCTTTCGAGTCAGAGCAGTCAAAGGTGCAGAAATCCGAGCAAAGTTCTCAATGAACCTCCGATAGTAACCGGCAAGGCCTAGAAAACTGCGAATATCCGTAGGAGTCTTAGGTTTTTCCCAATCTTTGATCGCAGCGATCTTGACGGATCAACAGAAACTCCTTCACTGGAGACAATATGACCGAGGAATCAGACTTCTTCTTCCCAAAAATGACATTTAGAGAATTTAGCCTTTAATTGGTGATTTCGGAGAGTCTCTAAAACATACTTCAAGTGCGACCCATGCCCATCCCTTGTTTTGGAGAAGACAAGGATGTCATCAATAAAGACAAGATCAAATTTATTGAGCACATCGTGAAAAACACGATTCATCAAGTCGACGAAGAAAGAAGGGGCGTTGGTCAGGCCAAAAGGCATAACAAGCCACTCAAAGAACCCGTTCTCAGTACGGAAAGCAGTTTTGGGTATGCTCTCCTCAGCAACTCTAAGCTGGTGGAAGCCTGTGGCTAAATCAAGCTGAGAGAAAACAGTTGCTCCATAAAGTTGATCGAACATATCATTGATGCGGGGCATAGGATATCTATTTTTCATAGTGAGCTTGTTCAGTTCCCTATAATCAACACACATCCGGAGGGAACCATCAGATTTTGTGATGAAAACTACGGCTGCTCCCCATTCTGAGAAACTAGGTCTGATCAAACCTTTTGAGGATAAGTCTTGAATCTGATTCCTTAATTCCACCTTCTCCCGGGGTGCCATTCTTCTAGGTGGAAGAACTACAGGTCATGCTCCAGGAATGAGATCGATCCGGAAATCAATTTCCCGCTTCGTAGGTAGAGTGATGACTTCACCAAATACGTCGGGAAATAGTTTGACTACAGGGGTCGAATGGATATCATCAGGGAAAATGTCGAGAGAATAGATGAAGCTACCAGCGAATTCTTTAGGTAAACTACACTGGATCTTTAGAGAATTTCGAAAATCATCTTTGAGGGCAACCATTCGAGAGCTACAAGAGATATCTGCATCATGCCCATCTAGCCAATCACCTCCAAGCAAAAGATCGAAAGCGTCAAATACCAAAACATAGAAGTCACCAGTGAAACACTGCTGGAAATGGAGGAGCTTCACATCCCTACAAACTTTACTAAGGTTCGCAGGGCCACCGATGGGGTTTGAAACACATAATGGTACAGAAGAAAATTCAGGAGAAAGGAGATGCGCAAATTTATTACAGAGATCCGATGAGATGAAACGATGGGAAGCTCCGGTATCGAATAAAACGTGAACAGGAGATTTAAACAAAGTAAAAGAACCTTGAAGTGTACCTTGAGAGTCGTTCGGAGCTGGAGCGGGTGCAGGTGCAGGCTGTGGGGCTGGAGAGGATGCAGAAGTCACCGCAAAGATTCCTGATGCCGTGCCCTTCTTTTGAGTGCGGCAGTCCTTCTTGAAGTGTCCCGGCTGAAGGCAGATATGGCAGAGGTCTCGCCTAGCCAACTGAGAAGGAGGTGGAATAGCGGCACCCAAAGTAGGACATCTATTTGCTTTGTGCCCCTTCTGATGGCATTTATGGCAGGTGATGGTAGAAAGATCTACAGTTGGCGTCGCAGGTGCAGAAGATGATGATCCCAGCCCTTGAGTCCTGTTCCTCTTATGACGGTTGAAATTTGACTTCCTTTTCTTAGAATTTCCAGAAGACTGAGACGGTGCAGATTGGGCAGCTGGAGTGGCCTTAGAGGTAGGGTTCTCATATCAGAGAGCCATATCCATCAAAGCGGTGAATGTCCCATGCACGTGGGTAATAAGCCGATCGTAAAACTCGGGGCGAGCACCAGCGATAAATTTCTCGTTCTTCTTAAGCAGGGTGTCTATCAAATTCAGGCCATACTGCGAGAGCTCATTAAATTTTCTCTCGTATTCTGTGAAGGACATATCGCCCTACTTCAAATCCAAAAAGTCTCGATATAGCTGAGACTTGCCCGCTTCGGGCATCCATTTGACAAGAAAGGCCTCCCTAAAGAACGATAAAGATATAAGACAGATTCAAAAATGGGAAATTCGAATCCTAAATTGGACAACCGAAGAAGATACCTAAATTGCTCCCAGGTGATGTTAGCCTCATTGGTGTGAGCAGTAAATGACAGCCACCAATTCAAAGCGGCTCCCTTCATCTGCCAGGCCGCCGGTTGCCTCTGCTGGGCATTTGTGATTTCGAGACAGGAGAAGATTTTCTCCAAGTCTCTCAACCATTGTTGAGCTTCTATTATGGATTCAGAACCCATGAACTTAGTGCCACCAAGCTCAGTATAATCTTTGCAAAGCTTAGTAAATCTAACAGGGGCAGCGGGTGGAGGAGCTGGGGCATCAGCTCGTCCCCTACCTCTAATATTTCCTCGATTCATCCTGATACATCAAGAATGAATTTGAGGACAGAGGAAAAATATTGATGTCAAGATATTCTAGGTAAGATAAAGTTTAACTAGAACAAGCATTTAACAAAGGCTCAAATTTATATAAGATGGAGAAAAGGGAAAAAGTAGTTGGAAATTTTTTTATCTTAAAACAGGAAAGTTTTATATCAAAATACTTCTTGAAAACACGTTTGAAAATCATTTTATATTTTAAAATACGTTTTCTCACAAGGAAATGATTCTAAGATTTGACTTCACTCATTCTAGGGTATTTCTACCCTATCTCTAAGGAGTTTTTGCTCCTCAGCCTATGGTTAAACCTGGCTCCGATACCAACTGTAACGACCCACTATTTTGTACCATTCAAATTCGACGAAAATTTAAAATATGTCAAGCTTGAATAGTTCAAACAATAGATTGTAAATAAATTAGGAGCAAATGAAATCAAATCACAGAATCACAAACACAGATATCAGAAACTTGCAGCGGAATTTAAAATACTTAGTGGTTCATGAAGCCACTATAAATAGTCTCAAACAAATAAAAATTACGTAGTCTTTAATCTCAAATATAGTTTAAATCATCAAAAGAAAAATCCAAATATCCCATAGTCTTGATTACATAAATAAGATAACGGACTGAAAGTTTGCCGGCAGCTTGAAAGATCTACAGAAATCCTATCTCCGGAATGAAAGCTGAACTGCAACTCAGGCTGACCCGAGCGTAAAATAAAACATAAACACTCGAGTCAGGACATACATACTTATATAGTATAAGCTAATTCAAGTGTACTGTAATATAGAGCAAGTAACTTAAAGGATGCTTCGGACCACCCATCCTCTAAGGATCCGTTAAACTATTTACTATGTAATAATATTCGCTATTATAATAATGTCTATTAGTAAAGTAAACTTACTTTTAAATAGCGTTAAGGGGTTACCTATATAGCCCGTACCGCATAATAGTCCCAATAGTCCATCCAATATCATAGTCCCTCCTGATCGGGAAGCCACCAGAGGATACCACACGGGCTATGGGAGAAAACCAAACTCGTACAAGGCTCGCTATGGTAGGTGAGACGGCACAACTAGGCAATGCCAGGGTAGATATACCAATTGCTATCCGGACGGATGGAAACGCACAGCGTGCAGTTGCCGCCCACCTCGAACAACACTCCCAAATCAAAGATGCGCACCAAAACAATCACAAGAGTAATAGAATGGCATACGAAGAAGTGCGTCCGATCAGAGGTGCTACCTCATTAATCTGAGAATCGCTCCTGTTTTAGCCACCTTTTGCCAACTCACGGGAGTCGGGTCCGCCTATTTACCTTAAAGAAAACGTCGCCACCATCCTACTTCATTCTGGAATCTCCATCGCGTACACGGTTGTCAAAGTGGTTTTTGGTATTGACAGAGAGTATGCCAGATATCCGATCGTGGTCTCTTTAACAACCAAACGTTATTTTAACCCGTGGTTACAACTTTTAAAAATGGTATTTATAATTTAAAAATCAAAATAAATTTCAAATACCTTCAATATCATAATATCATTTTTAAACATCAGTCATTTTTATTAAATACAATGTAAATCTATTCAATTTATTTAGGAATTAATTGCCTTTCAACTCACATTTAAAAGTTAAATTCTTCCATTTAAAACCATTCAAAGTCAATTCCTTATTGTTATTAATTATATATTAAATTCCAAAATTTAAGATTTTTCCCAAAGCTTATTTCCATTAAATTCTTTTATTAAAACAATCAAAATTCAGTTACCGTAGCATTATAAAATGCTACCTAAAGTCATAGGTTAAAACAGTTCATTTACAAAAGACAGCATTTAAGTGCTGAAATAAATTATTAACTTAACAATTAATTTTAAATTTCCAAATATAACTTATTATCAATTATTTTACTTAACTAAAATCTCACTTTTAACAAAAATTCAGAATAAGTTATATTCCAAAATTTTACTTAAACTTCCATTTATGTAACATTTTGACTCATTCAAAAACCATTAGAAATTTCATAAAATCCTTTAAATACATTTAAGCCAGAATATCATAAACTTTCTATTTAAAATATTTTTGAAACATTTCATAAATATTATATAAACCACGGGTCTTTATATAGTTTTCTAGTCTAGGTTAAGTGATACGGATATATATCATTTCAATCCGCAATTTACAAAAACCCGGGATCTATCATTTCAAACCCGCAATCCCAAGTTAAATAATAAATAATTAAATAAATAAATGGGTAAATAATTATCGTTCAAGCCTATCATTTCAGCCTATAACGATCCTAAATTTATAGGGAACTTGCAGTGTGATTAACAGTAAATAAGCATTAAATAGCATAACTGCAATAATACTTCAATAAATAAACAATTGATGATGTGTCAATAAATAATGGGGTTTAACATCATACGTTTATATCACAGGCAGATAAAATAAAATAAAATAAATTTTACAATTACACTTGTGATAAATTCGCAGATATATAGGTATGTTTGTCTGGTGAGAAATACTCACCTTAAAACTGCAGATAATCAGATTCAAACGATTGTACCACTTGATAAAGGAACGTACAAATGGCACGATTAGATTTCCACGGATGCCACGCCTTGATTCAAATCTATAATAAGATCCAAATACCAAATACGCGACTTTTAAAATTACGATTAAAGCAAAATTTTCGAAACAACTGGAACGAATAGAATTTGACTTGACTCGACCACTCCCACTACTCGACTCGCCCACGTTCTCAAGGCCAGCAGTGAAATCTTAACTATTTACGTACCCATGAAAATTATAGTGGAAAGTTTTAGGCAAAAGCTGGAAAGAAAAAGGTGGACGCAATACGTTATTCCCTTTCTACAAACAGGTGGCGTACACTAAAATTCTTCAGAATTAATAAAAGTGAAATTTGCAACTAATATATCCTTTTTTTTCTTTCTCTGTATAAATAATCACGCTGCATAAAAGTGAAGCATGTTGGTTCCCAAAGCTTGAACACGCAACATTGCACATCCACTCCTACCTCATCTTTTAAAACATGCATTTTTTTTAACCTTCTTCCAGAGATGCAAATGAAAATATACTTTTTTTTTCTTTTGTTAACATTTTATTAAAATGAATCATGCAGGAATTCACAAAATAAGGTGATACAATCTAAATAAATGGCACGGTCTCCTTGCCTATTTTAAACCCCGTAAGCATGCACTCAAAATATACAAGTCACTGCATATTTTGGAAATAATTTAGGTAATAAAAAGTTCTACCTATCTGCTGAAACAAACGTGATTTTGCACGTGTGAGTGTATGCAAAATGAAGGATATTAGTTTTGTTTGTTACCATTTTTTTTTCCAAAGATGACACCCTTTAGCAATTCATATAAAAAAATGACTCACGCAAGAAGTTCAAGTGGCCACAACTACAGGGGCGCATGCATTTTTCTACATAGTGCAAAAGGATATTAAGCTTGACTTCCTACAACAATCTGACATGTATGTCAAAATAGATCAGAGAGGGAAAAAGGAGATGTGGCAAGGATAGGTGGTGGAGCTGCCGAGTAGTGTGGACATCGGACCAATTGAAACAAGAAGAACAACAAAATAAATGAAAGCAAGGTTCAGCCATTTACCTGAAGAAGTTTTTCACGCAAGCAACTGGAACAATGCAAATGGACAATGTTGAGGTGGTGAAACTTTGTGGTGTGGGTTTGATTTATATAAGAGACGAGTTGCGATAATTTAGGCATGAATAGAAATTTGGGCAAGAGTCCCGTTTGTTTCGGCAAGGAAATCAATGCAGAGAAGAATAAACGACAAGTAAAAATCTTTATATATTTTTTTCTCATTTACTTGCGTACGTGCACTAGAATTTTGGAGATAAACTTGCGGTATTTAGGCAAGTATTTAATTCCTTTGATTGAAATTAAGAAAACGGTAAACAATACCATTTCCATTTTGAACTGAAATGGAGGTTTCTTTTATTTTTTGAACGTTGAAAATTTTCCAGGTAAGAAAAGTTGATTGCGGGAGTGAGTATGGGAAGAAAATAATTATTTGCATTGATTGATAAAAGAACGGTAAGGAAGCACGATTTGAAGAATTTCGAACGTTACCTTCTTTTTATATAATAACTTGCGTTGATTTGTCCGGTCAAAATTATTAGATCTGGAACGTTATCCCATCCAAAGATCCTATTTGATTTTGTTCGTGAATTATATGCGAAATCATAGGTGGAGAAACGGCAGAATTAATTGCTGAGAATGAAAAAGGAAATCACAGATTATATACCTATTAACCAAATGAAATTGTACGTAGACCATCATTGATTTATACAGAAACGGTAAAGTTTTATTGGACAATTTAAAGCAAATTGAATGCGTTGATTTTTTCTTATTAATACGTTTTCCTATATACATTATTTATACCATTAAAAATTTGTGCCCTTTTAAATGTGAAATTTCACGGTCTATAAATACACTGACTTGTCAAAAGTTATTACTTAACTTAAAATTAAATTCGTTTACATTCTTCATATTTAAAATATACAAAATTCATTTTTATTAAAATTCCCGTTTGGAGTTGTCCTTTAACAAAGTCAAAAATTTCAAAACTTCATTTTATACCTAGAATTTTGGGAAATGATCAAATCAAGTTAAAATTTATATTAAATTTCAAGGTTTTATAAATAAAAAGAAATAAATTGCCAGAAAAACTAGGGCTGTTACAATAATCTTTTGTGTTAGTTAAGTATCTTAAAATTCATTTAACCATTCGATGATGTGATTCCTTTGGTTGTGTTTAAAATCGTGCACATAAACATATGCTCATCATAATGTCTGGTCCACTGGCCGTTAAGTATAATGAGGATCCTACCATACTTTGTATAATTTTTTATCAAAATCTTTTCTGTTTTCATCTTTATCTAAATATAGAGTAGTACTCATTGGAGTCGGTTTACTTGAAGTATTTTCCGATCCAAAGCATTTTAATAAATCTCGAAAGCATTTTTCTTGATTTATAAAAATTCCATTTCTAGTTATCTTATTTGCAAACCCAAAATATAATTTAATTCATCCATATGTGACATTTCAAATTCATTTTTCATAATGTTAGAAAATTCATTACATAATTTTTCATTAGTTGATCCAAATATAATGTCGTCAACATATATTTGTACGACTAATATATTATAATTTGCTCGTTTTATATATAAAGTAGAGTCAATTTTACCAATTTGAAAACCAAAATTTTGTAAGTTAGTTTTTAATCTTTCATACCATGCACGAGGTGTTTGTTTTAATCCATATAGAGCCATTTTGAGTTTAAATACATAATCGGGATATTTTACCAGAGCAAATAGCGGAGTTTATTCAAAACAAACCTTTTCTTTTATTAATCCATTTAATACTGCACGTTTTACGTCCATTTGAAAAGGTTTAAAATTATGAAGTCATGCGAAAGTAAGTAATATTCGTATTGCTTCGAGACGTGCTACCGGAGCAAATGTCTCTTCATAATCAATTCTTTCTTCTTGATTATATCTTTAAGCAACAAATCTTGCTTTATTTTGAACAATGTTTCCATTTTCATCCTCTTTATTTTTTGAAACACACTTTGTTCCAATTACAGATTGATTGTTTGGTCTCGGTACAAGTTATCATACGTTATTTCTTTCAAATTGATTAAGTTCTTCTTGCATTGCAATAATCCAAAAATCGTCTTTTGATGCTTCTTTATAATTTCTGGGTTCGAAATTTGATATAAATGCAACATGACTCACTTGATTTAACTGTTTTTTAGTTGATACTTTTGTACTTAAATCATTGATAATATTATAAATTTGATGGTCTTTTAATATCTTAGGTCGTGTCATCATATTATCATTAGTGATATTATTACTATCATCATTTTCATGTATAGGTTAGTTTTATTTATAACTTTTTCATCATCATCATTTTTGTTATTTTTAGAATTTATTTCATCTAACATGAAGACTTTCTTCTATAATGTTTGTTCGTTCATTAAAAATTCTATATGCTTTACTTCTACCTAAATAGCAAACAAAAATTCCTTCATTAGCTTTTCAATTGAATTTTCCTAGACAGTCTTTTGTATTTAAAATAAAACATTTTGATCCAAATACTCGAAAATACGATGCTTTAGGTTTCTTTTTGAAAAAATTCATAGCATGTGTTTTTAGCCATTGGTCTAAGTGTTACAGGAGTCAATACATAACATGCAGTAGCAACGGCTTCGGTCCAAAAGCTTTTTGGTAGGTTACTACTATTTAGTAAAGTTCATGCACATTTTTGTAAAGTACAATTTTTTCTTTCTACAACAACATTTTATTATGGTGTACGTGGAAATGAAAAATTATGACTAATATGCTTTTCGTTGCAAAATTTTATCAATAATTCATTTTCAAATTCACCTCCGTGATCGATTTGTATACTTTTAATTTTTAAATTCATCAAAATTTTAATTTGTTTAGCGAAAACTTTGAACATTTCAAAAATGTCACTTTTATGTTTTAAAAATAATGTCCAAGTATATCTGAAAAATAATCGACAATTACAAAAACATATTTGTTATGATTATTGAACGTACTTGAGTCGATCCGAATAAATCAAGATGGGGTAGTTTAAGAGATTGCTTTGTGAAAATTTCCTTTTTAGATTTATAAAGAACTTTTCTTTAAATTACCAAATTGACGCGTCACATGGGTTTTTTAACTTTATTAGTTGATTTTAGGTAATCCCCTAACTAATTCATTTTTAGCTAGTTTGTTGATATTTTTAAAATGTATGTGACAAAATTGTTTATGCCATAACCGTGGATCATCATTATTTGCGGCTAAGCATAAATTAGTATTGTTTTTTACATTCATGTTTAAAACGTATAGGTTTCGATTTCCAGATCCTTCAAAAATTAGAATTTTATTTTAGTCAAAGATGTTTCATTTGTTCTTCTCAAAATCAATTGGATATCATTTATCACATAATTGACTTATACTTAAAAAGTTATGTTTCAAACTTTCAAACTATAAAAATTAGTAATAATATGTAACAACCTATAATTTTACCACTTTTAAATGGGAATTTTATTAACTTTGAATATTAAAATATAGAATTTTCAATCTTAAATAATCATATTTTATGAGATAAATACTAATGGTGAACTTATTTTTAGAATTGGTTAACAAAAATAAGGGATTTTGAATTTTTATCGTATTGACAAAAGCCGGTTTTCGATAAAATTAGATATGCGTTCAATTTTTTTTAAAATGATAAATAACTCCTTTTAAATTATTATCAAATGATGATAAGTGATTGATAAAAGTTTTACAGGTATAAAAATACTTGGTTTATAAAGGTTGACAAATTTCGTCGGACATTGACAAATCAATGTCGTATTTTTACAATTGGATTTTAGTATTATTAAATATGGTTTTGAAAGTCAAATACACTTGTTTTAGTTGTCTAAATATTTGTAGAACAAATAGTATAACAAAAAGGCCAAAATGTGACCGTAAAACGTTTTGTCGAAAATCAACGTTTTTTTCAATATAAGTTGTCGCACCTTTGTTAGCATGTTTTAATACACACACATATAATATATACATTTTATAAATAATCAAGTTTATTTTTACTAAGTATCGTTAGGAAATTCTAGAATGTTATTAGTAAAAGTAAGTGATGTAATTAAAAAAGTCAAAAGACAAACATCAAATCAAATCTCATCAAAACCAAGACAAATCTTCACTTTAATCTATTTTTTCATCCAAATACATTCCATAATTAAGTAAAAAATGACATAAAATAATGAAGTGGTGGATGATGGTAAGTGTTTAAAAATGTAAGTTTACTTTAAAGTTGAGGAAGGATATTTTAATAATTTAGTAAGTAGTTAATTTGATAACTTACCGCTTTTTTTTTAATAAATACACAAATTTTTTTCTCATTTCATTACACATATTCTCTTCTTCTTCTAAGCTATTTTAATAGCTTCTTTTTCTCACCTTCATCCTTACTAACTTTCTTAAAATCATATCAAACCAACTCCAAACTCTACCTACCGTATTTACTAAACAAATAGATAAGGATATCTATGTTACTCATTATATAAGATAAAATATATTTTAAGAAAATATCAATTATCGTATTATAGCTTGCTCTTCAATTTTCAAATATAATGTAAATTAATCAAAGATCTGTATTGTACTACTATTACTGAATTTGATTTATGTGGCTCAGAAACCCCCTCTAGTGCCAAAGAGATATTTTAAACTCAACCGTCGCATTTTATTTCTTTCTTTTCATGCCCAGTCTTCCCCTCTTCCTTTATCGTCCAATCACTAAATATTAACATACCCCCAATTTGTGCATTTTCCAATCTATCATCTTTGTCCTCTCCTCTTACCACTGTCGCCGGCCGCTCCAACTCTGAATCTTCGCCAGATCGAAAGACAACCATCTTTGCCTCTCCATCACTTTCAACTTTCCTCATTTCATCGTCGTTGTCCTCTTCCTCCTACCACCGTTGTCGCCCCCTTATTCTCTAAACCTTCGCCGGATCGAAAAAAACTGCCTTCGCCTCTCATCACTTTCCCCTTGTCCACCCCAACCGTACCTATCCGTTGTCTGTACGACACCACGGTCTTTCTCTTTCTACCGTTCGACTCATCCTTGCTCCTCCTCGATTCCCAGCGGTGTTAAAGATTGCCGACATAAGAATTACACCGCCGCCGTTGCATATGGTTAAATTTGGTATGGATTTATGTTTATAGCCTTTGCCTAAGATTTTTTTCATTGACTACCGTGTGCAGCTTCATGTTTACACCATTTGCCTACTATGTGTCCTTTTTATCGATTATTGCATGCTACACCCATTTCATGGTGAAATATGAACTAATACCTGGCATATAATTATTTCCGTGTTTATGGTTTTCACTTATGACTTTCTTGACTTTTCAAATACCCTTTTTGTTTAACTTTATATACTATCAACGGATCATATTCGTTTCAATGAGAACCGCTATTCAATAAATAATTTATTAAATATTATGTACATTTACTTGGAAGTATAAGTTGTTCATAGGCATCAAAGTTTTATAATACAAAACTGTAATATTCCCATCCTTTTGAAGTTCTGAAAGAAGTAAACTATGAGTTCCTGTGTTGAAAAGGCTAATCAAATTTCGAGAGGAAAACTATTTATCTCAACGTGCAAAGTCATGAATCCGGCTCAGAGAAAATTCAAGTAGAAATGGATCTAAGTGTTAAAAGATATGGTGAATTTGGTATGCTTGAGATAAATAATAATCTACACTATACTATTAAATTGAAATACCTTTGTTTTGTGCCTTTCAAGGATTTGAAAATGTTCTTAACTGTTCATTGAAGACTTTTTATTGCTCTAAACTCTTAGATCGAATTCACAAAAAATATGCCTTCTGCCTTAACAACTAAGAGAACAGCAAATCGACTACTTTTGATGAAGAGGTGGTCAAGCACGATGGACAATTTACTAATATGGAGGAAAAATCTAGCTGAAATATTCATCACAGATTCAAACGGCGACTTCGAGGTAGGTCAAAGAAATTTACAACAAAAATCATTTTGATCACATACATTAAATCTCCACTCCTCTAAATACCCAACCACATTTGGGAAAGAACTTTGCCTTTAAAGGTGAGACAACTGACATAAACCTGGACAATAGGGTGGAGAAGCGTTAGCAATTCTAGAGTCATTCACTGGTGCAAAAAATTCAATTCGGACATGAAGTATCCAAAATACAGGTTCTGTTCATTTGTTTACAAAATCCAACCTGCCGTCAATTCTTAAACGATGGTTCTATAAAAAATCCCCCCTAAAAAAATATGTGCATGTTTCGCCTGGAATTGAAGGTAAGGGACAACTCCGCAACAGCAACCGTGGTTACTATTGACAAGCAGGCTGAATATTGCTTCAAACAGAAAGTTGGATCTATGATGAACATGATACTTTTTGAGGTATGATTTGTGGTAAGTGATTATGTAACGACCCATAATTTTCGATTATTAAAATATTAATTAAATAATATTTTATAATTTTATATTGAAATAAAACTAAAAAAAATTGATGTTACAAGGAGAAGAATAACTAGAATGTAATGTTAGTAATCTTAATATAAGAGAATTGCTAACTATTTTAATCTAATTTCCAATTAATTGAAGCGACTTTAAGGTTATAATTAGTACTAAAAATAAGGAAATACATTGAACGTTTAAATTATATGTAATCAATTAGAATTGGCTAATATTGAATATGAAATCAGTGGTGCTGTCTGAACGCTACTGATAAATATTTAAAGTAATTTCAAACTAATTGAAATACATTTTAGGTTGACTTGGTTATAATTGTAAATAATGAAATAAATTAAATGGTGTAGATGGTGAACTTGTATGTAGTTAATTGAAATAGGTTAATATTGAATATAAAACCTTTTTGGGTAAGCAAATTATAACCCTTGGTTGTAAAGAATAAGATAAGGGGTATGAATTATTATTATAAACGATTGTATTAACTATTTTCTCATTAATTTATCGTTTTAATATTGAATGGGTAATTAATTGAATTAAGGCAATTGAATGTTGGGTTTAATGTTGGAATTGTATGTTAGTGATTAAAATAATTGTAACGTTATTTGATGATAAGTTGAAATAAGGAAATGAATTAAATGTTATATAAAAGGGGAAATTATATGAAATTAATGGAAATTGAGTATAATGAGGATTGTGTAAGTAGTCATAGCATTTGTTGTTGTTAATAATAATCTTGTAAATGCGATTAAGTAAGTAAAAGGTAACATTTGTCATTCATCACCTATTTATTTAATCCATTGAAATTAAATTGAAAATCAATTGCAGTTAATCTAATTACCTACTACGGTTAATATGAACTAAAGTGATAAATATAGAAGATTAAGGTAATGAAATGGTAAACCAACGTTAAGTATATATATAATATGATAATTGATTGAATAATAAGATTAAAAAAAAACAAAATAAGTATATGTTGGAATTTAAATTAATTAATGAATTTATTGCCGTTAATTTGACTTGGAATCTTCTAATAAAAGGAAAGAGAATTTATTTGAAATTAATGGAGTTTAATGAAAGAAATGTACGTTTGTTATAATCCGTTATAAGTGTAATTTTGAAATTAATTACAATTATGTCGATTTGGGATCTTTCAATTTTTTTTTAAAAAAAGAAACATTAATATTAATTTTTTGATTTAAAGAAACATACATTATTGTAAAAAAATAAAAAGAACATTTTAATGAAAATAAAACGAACATTTTCAGTTTGAAAGTAAAAATAATTATATATAAAGAAGAAAAATGAATTTTAAAACAATATTTTACAGTCATTAAGTATACATTTGAGGCTGCATATAAGTGATGTTAACACTGATCTTGAAGTTTAAATTTAATTGACTTTTTAGGTTGTGCAATTCCTCTATGAGAAAAACATTATTTTGAAAGAAAAAAAAACTTGAATTTGAGTTCTAGATCATCTTTTATTTTTTTGTAACGTTACACTGGTTATTGTATTCAAATTTATTTACTATATGTTAATTATGCGTAAACGAGTGTGAAAAAGGTATATTCAGTGATAATATATTTAATTGAGTGGATCATGCAATTAACTAGATCCTAATGGTCCATTCATTTCCTTATTATTCAATACACCTGCCACCATTTCCACATTTGGTTTTATTGCAATTTTTTGATGTAATTGAAATGTGAATTTATATCCTTTCTTATTCTTCCGTTTTGTTTATTTATTTCCCAAAGCATCTACGTAGATCATACAGTTTTGTTTTATTTGTCCCTTCCATACATATTTCATTTGTCACTTTCCTTTCTTCTTTTGTTTTATATCATATATCATTCTTTCCCCTAGAAATTCCTTATTTTTCAAACATCAGACCTCTATTTGTTTCCCTCAAAGTCTCAATGTCAACATAGCTTTATATCTCTACTTAATTGCTGCCAGTTCATTTTAATGAAACTATGTTTAGAAAAAGAAAAGAATAAAAAGGTGTGAGCATCCATTTCTTCCTTAACCACATCCGTACCTTTCCTCATCGCCTTGCCTTCTTTTGCAAGAAGCCTTCAAAAAAAATTGAACAATGAGAATTAGCCTTAATGGTTTTGGCTTTCCACTTCTTGCCTTTGTTTTGGGTACATCAAATTTGAAAACGTGAGTTATTAAAGTTTCTTATTTTAAGAATTAAATATGTATGTATTTTTATTTTATTTTATATCCTTATAATCTGAATATCTTCCTCATACGAGCTTTGATACATGCGTAGTTTCTTCCCTTGGACTCGTATTGGAATTCCTAATAACATAAAATAGGTTTGGCTGAGTTTGGAGACTATTGGAAAAGGCATCTTTTTTTGGATTTTTGCGTTCTAAATATCAAAGGTGAGTGTTTTGACCCACTCACGAATACTAGATTATCTTATGCTAGTTAAATTAAATTTATAATGTGATTAGAAATTTATTAATTACTTTTGGTATTATTAGATTGTCATTTAAGTTAAATTTGAATTTATATTGAATTGAACTTGCCATTTATTTAATAATGAATATAAATTGCAAGTTATACACCTGATAATGATAATCAATTGATTGTTGTGATTTATTGGCTGATTTGGATGTTGGATTGTGATGGATGTTATTGGTTGTCATTTTGGATGATTGGATGTTTATTTATGTATATATCTTTGTTACCACTATAGATTGAAATGATAACTCGAGCAGTTTCCATTGATTTGGAAATTTTGATTTGGATACTGGTTGAAATGACATATAACCATGTAATTTCTTTAATTTGGATTATTTATTAGAATTGAATTATTTGAAAGATTTAAGTTTTAAATTTAAAATTCGGATCTATTTTAATTAAAATGATTTAGATTGGCATTTTTGAATCGTTTGAAATCTTTTAAATAATTAAATCCACATTGTACACTTGATAGGAGATGAAATTCCTGCTATACATCTCTGAAACCATTATAGTAATATTTCTACTCTACTTATTTTGATTTGAGTTACATAAGATCTTTTAGTCCTGACTCGAGTGTTTTGTCTTTTTATTACGCTCGGGTCAGTCTGAGTTTTTCTTAGTGTATTGAAGACCATTATATTTTGGAGGATGAAGACGGAGACGAGTCTACTATTTATTATTAATTATTCCACTACATCATGTGTTCCGCTGCATTATTTATTTATTTCTACTGTATGTATAACTCTGATTTGTATTTTAAAGGTGTATCAAATGTTATTTGTAAAACAGCTTCATGAACTGTTTATTTGATTTTTATATTTTGTCATTCCGTTGTGAGATTCTGTGTTTTATCTTTCCTTCTTTTCTATTATTTTCTTATTTACCCCATTAACAGTCTTACCTTTTGAATGATTTTAGTTGACATGTGTGGTTTATTATCAATTTAAATCGTCCAAAAGGGTGGGATGTTACAGTTGGTATCAGAGCTTTGGTTTAGACATACCTTAGCCTGTTGGGGTTAACTCATTAGAGATAGGGTAGTAATACCCTAGAATGAGTTGTCTAAGTGTACATATGAGAGCGTGTATTTGTTAGTTTTATAAAAGTGTTTTATATAAGTTTTGAAATGAATTTTTTCCTAATATTATATTATATGCAGAGGATTAAATTTTTATAACTAATATAGTTATTTGTAATGTGTTTGATTTATGAAATGGTAATATTTAGTTATTATCATTTATTGTTGATTACTTGCATTTTATCAGTTTAAAAGCATTGGCTAATTATTGTTGTTGTGAATTTTGTTGTTTTTGACCGTAGTTCAACGATTGAAAAACAAAATATTTGGATATTTTGGATAATCAAAACCTTCTGAATTAGCATGAATTTAATGTGAATTGATTATAAATAAAACCATGACTTGTAAATTGTTATGAAATAAATGGATGTTATAATAAATGGTTATAAATAAAGTTGTGATAACTTTAAACCTGAACAATGTCTTATAAAAAGGAATTATGTTTTTATAATTTGGTTATAAACTTAAGAAAATTCCTTATGAAATAATTTGGTAATAAATGTAATATTAAATGAGAAATATTACATGTGGAATGAATGTAATTTAAATTGAAGAGAAATATAAGCAATATTATGAGAATGAATAAATTAATGTTATATGTTAAATGGAGAAATTATGTGAAACAAATATTAAATTATGAAATGATACTTTCATTAATCAATGAGATTAATAATGAATTTAGTTGAAGTATAATTGTGATGAATCAAATTGAAATAAATATGTAAGTTGTGCGTATATTATTTTATTCGCATAATTAATTTGATCCGGATTTGAGTACGTAAGTTTGAGGTGAATTACACCATTTCGCATTAGAATTTTTCACTCGATTCTTGATGGTGAATATTGATATGGATTTTTGGTTTGATTCTAGAGTTCTCTATCATAGTATATGGCTATGCAAGGAGAATGATGGTTTCTAGTCAAGAAACCATATCGAAGTCCGCATTAGGGAAGTTGAATGGACAATACTAGTTCGCTAGCGAACTTGGGTGATCGAGCGAACGATCGAATGTAATGTTGCGAAATGATGACATGTGTACATCTTATGTTCTAATATTATTAATATGCTTTGGCATTGAAATTGAAAGTTGTTGGGTTGGATATCTTTGTAATTTAAATTGGGATTTTCTTTTATGAAAAATTACTATTAATTTAAAACCATTTTTCAAACTACTTTCTTTTATTTTCCTTATACAAACTATTTTCTTTAATTTTTCTTATACAAACTATTTTATTTTTAAACTATTTTACAAACTATTTTATTTACAAACTATATTCCACAACCATTTTATATACCAAACTATTTCACAAAATGATTGTATAAAAAAAGAAGAAATATTCTAAATTCAAAACCTTTTGCAAAGCAAAAATGTTCAATTCCATATGGATCTTCATGCAGCGTAATTGATTTGCAAATTTTTTTTATTCTTGCATAAGACAGACTTTATATAAGTATATGGTGATTTTTAAAAATGTTGATTTTGGAAGGTTTTTGATCTGAAGAGATAAATCTTATATATAACGGAATTTATATAAGAATGATTTGATATATTTGAGACTATTGATTTTGGAAAATACTCTATCTGAAAATGAAATCTTATATATGATGGAATTTATGTAAGTGCGATATTTGAAGCTATGATTCTGAATGGTGACTATATATGGTATGATATTGTAACAACTCGCATATTTATCGGTTTTATATTTAAATATTTTATTTAAATATTAAAACCGTTAGTCGGATTTTTAGTCCGAAAAGCTACTTTTTGCATACGGTTGAATTAGGACTCGGGATAACTCCCATTGAGTTTAAAATGCCGTTTGCGACCTTTTTGAGTATAAGCTTCGATATGTTTGGAGAAAATTGATTTTTGCTACTTTTTACTTTGGGTTAGGTTTGGGCTCAGCCCTATGTTAACTTATACTCCAAAACTGAACCACTCTCCCTATTCTCCCTCATTCTCTTCTCATTTCAGTTTTTAGAGTATCAATGGTGGGAGAGATTGGAAATTAAAACTCCAAAACCCTAGTTTCTCTTGCAAATCAAATTCCTAGCTCCAAACTCAAGAAGAACCCATTGGTAAGCTTCTCTTCTTCTTCTCCAACTTATTCTCTTACCAATTTCAGAAATTCCTAAACCTAATTTTGGGAATGTTCTTGTTTTTAAGCCTAGATTCAAGATCAATTGGGTTGTGTTGAAGAGAGGTTGATTCTCCATTTGCTTTCAAGCTTCTTCTTGTTTGATTTTGAGAAAAGGTGATATTTTTATCTCACATCTATGACTATAATTATCTTTGGTCGTTGGGTATGAATTCCTAACACTTATTCATGTGCATTTTCTCTTGATTTGGATTGGTTTTGTGAATATTCCAATTTTTGGGTTTTTAAACCAAATTTGTGTGAAAACCCTTTTATGGATGTTTGATCATGCTTTTGGGTGATGCATCGAGGAGCATATAGGGCCGGGTCGCCGATTGGCATAAACCCTTAGAGCCAATGTTCGTCCGGTTGCATTTTTGAAGAGTTTGCTCTTCATTTGAATAAGGCTGAAAAACAGCCCAGGCATGATTCAGTCGACTGAAAACTCTGTTCAGTCGACCGAACCTGAAACCCGAGAGTTTCCAGGCATGATTCAGTCGACTGAAAATCTCTGCACAGTCGACTGAAACTGGAAACAGAAAGTATCCTGAACCTGGAAAATTTCCAGATACAGGGTCAGTCGACTGAAAATCTCTGTTCAGTCGACTGAACCTGCTGTTTGAGTCCAATTTGCCTTTTTGGATTGAAATTCCAATTTAAATCGGTTCGTGATAATCCTATTTGTTGTTATCATCTATTATGACTTTGATGACTCTTTTTAGGGATTTTTGAATATCCATTTCGATGGATCCTTTATCGATTTCGTTGGATTTTATTCACGTCTTCGTATGTGAATTTTTGTGATTGATTGTTCTTACAATCTTCTTCGTGATTTGTCACTTTAAAAATATAAAGGTTTTCTATACTAGTAGTAAATATCAAAACCCTTTCCTCAAACGATTTCAATACTATTTTAATACCAAACTCGTTTATAAAACCGTTTTCCAATCTATTAGTATATACAAACCTTTACCTCACTCGTATGAGAAATCTAATTAAACGGCTTAGTAAAACAAGTGGTATGAAACGCTTGCGTTTACTTTGTCGGTTAATTCTTGGACTTGTTCGATTGAACCTCTTGTGACAATTTTCTAGTGGAGATATACAGTTTGTTCGTAAATATTTAAGTTAAGCAAGTGGTTATGGGACATGAAGCTAAACTCATATATTTACTAGCTTAGTGTAATTGACACTTCTCGTTGATCATGACGATCATCTCTGTGATTTAGACTAGCAATGTGCGATGTCTCTTTGTCTGCGTGGGAGACTAAACCCCGTTCGTGTGTCAAATTTGTGGGGTAGCTACCCACGGTCTTCGGACCATTCGTGTGTCAGGTCTTCGGACCATTCGTGTGTCAAATTAATGGCTAGCTACCATGAGATAGCTTCTCGTTCATGTGTTACAGCTGTTGGTGAGTTTTCATGCTCCCGTTCATGTGATAGGCCTCCCCCCTTATTTTTTTTTGTGATTTCTGGATTTCTTGTGTAGTCTTCTGGAATTTGTGTGTCGTTGACTTTTGTGATTTCTGGATTTCTTGTGTAGTCTTCTGGAATTTGTGTGTCATTGACTTTTGTGATTTCTAGATTTCTTGTGTAGTCTTCTGGAATTTGTGTGTCATTGACTTTTGTGATTGACATTGATATTATCGTCAATATTTATTGTATGGTGAACGAAATAAGGAGTATGACGTTTCTTTGATTCTTGTGTAGATTTGGTGACATTGATTAATCTCTTGATGATTATCAACTATGTATGTATATATATATATATATATATATATATATATATATATATCACAGCTTGGCATTGTGATTATTATGTGTTTAGTCATATCTCTTATTCTATATCGTTTCATCTGATATTTATAGTTAGACTGATCCGTTTATTATTTTCTTATTAAATAATACTCGGGTCAGACCGAGATGTTACAGGTGCTTCTGCTTGACTTCTCATCCGGGATTGACTCCTTGACTTTTGGGTTAACTACTTAGATTAGTAGTTATTTTGTTGTATACATTTGAGATATAGACTCCTTAATGTATACTTATTATTTTGTGTAGTTCATGTAACTATTCTTTTGTGATATTGTGGATCTTTTTAGACCACTACTCTGATGTACACTTTCTAGTGTAATATTCATATCTTATTCCGCCTTTGTGATATGAATTATCTGTGACTGATTTGTGTTGTGTTATGCTTATTTCTATATTTGTTTTCCGAAAGATTTATATGGCCACCGTGTAGTAGCTTTGAGTTTGTGTCGGTATGTCGGATTTCCTCTTGATATAGAATGCATGTTATATTATCTGACATATCGGTGCTCGCGCAAAGAAATTACACGGATGGTCGCTCCTCAACAGCCTTATTCTCCGTGCTAGTCGACAGCATTCACCGTAATGTTCTTGGCTAGCGTGGGTATAGAGGTGGGGCGTCACAGCTTGGTATCAGAGCCAAACTTCGGAACAATATGGAATATTATAACAAGGATCATCGTCCTAAGTCTTTCTTAGGAGTCGTGCTTTAGGATTTAATTCGAGTCTTCATACCGATTCATCCTATTTTCCTTATGATTCCTTATTTATCTATCATGATTGCTTGATATTCAATTTGGTGAATAACCTTTTCTTCTTCTTCTTTCTTTCTAAAGGAAGAGAAATGTCTAGACCAGGCCGCCCCAGAGCCGTGCCATCTAGCACTCCACCCCAAGATGGAGTTTTTATGACGGCTCAACAGCTTCTTGATTTAGTGACAAATGCTCAAGCAGCTGGAGCTAACCCGGAAACTACTCACCCAAAGTCGGGATTTGCACGCTTGTGCAGCGATTACACAAATTTGGGTGGGGAGCCATTCAAGGGTTCCGAAACTGTTATTGAAGTACAGGCTTGGCTAAGAACATGCGATCGCATCTTTTCGCGCATGAATCTTATTAACCTTCACCGAGTTCAGGTGGCCTCTAGTATGCTCCGAGAAAGAGCATTGGACTGGTACGAGCTTCTTGTTTCTGAGATTAATGAAGCAGATCTCACTTGGGAGAAATTCCGAGAACGCTTCGAGTTGAAATTCGTACCAGAAGCAGAAAAAGTGACATTGGCTCGACGATTTATAAACCTTGTTCAAGGTGAGTCATCCGTGACTGATTACGTCGCCTCCTTCGAGTCGCTTTCCAAATATGGGGTTGAATACATCAACACCCCTTTAAATAAGAACCATAGGTTCGTCTATGGCTTAAACAAAAATCTCAAGAAGCCATTACTTCTAAAGTTAGAAGTTTCTTTCGACCAACTCGTTGATATTGCTCTTCGTCTTGAAGAGGCGGATAAGGAGAATGATGTTGAAGTGGTGGGTTCCAAACCAAACTTCAACAACAAAAAGAGGCCAAACAAATTTAAAGGCCCTTATCCCAATAAGAAAGGGAGGCAAGCAACTCCTGGTGAAAAGACCTTTTCCTCTACTCAAGGGAAATGCTATAATTGTGGTTCGAAAGACCATTTTGCGAACAAGTGTTCAAAGCCTCGTACTTGTCGCTATTGCAAAAGCCCGGACCATTTTATGCATGTGTGTCCCAAACTTCAAAATAGGAAGGGGGGAAAGCTTAATGTTGCTCAAGCCCCTGGCAACACATCTCGTGGCCAAGGTATTTCTCATTCTATTCTAGATGGAATTATTTTATTTCGTGATCATCCTATTCGAGTTCTTTTTGATACGGGTGCGTCCCATTCTTTTATATCAAAAAAACTTGTTGATACTTTTTCTTTGGATGTTTTGTGTTTAATGACTTCTTTGAGAATTGCGAATCCGGTTGGTGGATCCGCAACAATCAGTTTATTATGTAAAGATGTCGAGATTATTTTGTGTGATTTTTCTTTCCGAGCCGATTTGCATGTCATGCGTTATTTAGGCTTTGGAATGATTTTGGGAATGGATTGGCTTAACCGTTATGAAGCTCATATCCTATGTCCTGAGCGGACTATTCATCTTCGACATCCTCAATCTGTTAATCAGGTTTCTGTTATTCTTAAAGATTCAGATTCTGCTTTGGTTGCAACTTTATATTCTTTAAATCCTCGTGATGACGATGATGATGATGAGGGTGATATTATTTCTCTTATTCACGTCGTTTGTGAATTTTCCGACATATTCGAACCCGTTTTAGGATTACCACCTAAGCGAGCAATTGAGTTCAGAATTAATCTTATTCCTGGAGCTCAACCTATCACTCGTCCTCCGTATCGTATGTCCAATAAAGAAAACGAGGAGATGCGTAAACAATTATCTGAATTGGAAACGAAGCAATTTATTCGCTCTAGTTCCTCGCCTTGGGAAGCTTCAGCTATTTTTGTGAAGAAATCCGATGGTACACTTAGGCTTTGCATTGACTACCGCAAGCTTAATGATCTTACTATCAAAAATAAATATCCTTTACCTCAGATTGATGATCTATTCGATCAACTTAGTGGTGCTAGAGTCTTTTCACAATTAGACTTGGCTACCGGTTTTCATCAGCTTCGTATTGCAGAGGATAGCATTCCTTTGACATCGTTCCGTACTCGGTATGGATCTTATGAATGGCTTGTTATGCCATTTGGGTTAACAAATGCCCCGGCTTATTTCATTAACTTAATGAATCGAGTTTTTAAAGACTTTCTCGACCGGTTTGTTCTCATCTTTATCGATGATATTCTTGTTTATTCTAAAACCGAGGAGGAGCATGAAAAACATCTTCGGATTGTGTTGGAAACTCTTAGGAGTAATCAGTTAAAGGCAAAATTTTCTAAGTACCACTTTTGGCAATCTCGTGTGAAGTTTCTCGGTCACATTATTTCCGAATCCGGAATTTCTTTGGATCCTTCAAAGATTGAAGCGATTCAAGATTGGAAGAGACCGGAGAGTGTGACAGAGATTCGTAGTTTTCTCGGATTGGCGGGCTATTACCGTCGCTTTATTAAAGACTTTTCTAAAATTGTCGTGCCTCTCACTAGCTTGACGAAGAAAGGTGTTAAATACATTTGGTCGGACAAATGTGAAGCTTCTTTTCAGAAATTAAAAGAACTTCTTTCTGATGCTCCTATTCTTGTTATTCCCGATGGGAATCAAGATTTCGTTGTTTATACCGATGCTAGTCGCATTGGTTTGGGTGCCGTTCTTATGCAAAAGGAACGCGTTATTGCTTATGCTTCTAGGCAATTAAAGCCTGCTGAGACTAGATATGCCACTCATGATTTAGAGCTCGCGGCTATTGTTTTTGCTCTTCGGATTTGGCGTCATTATCTCTTAGGAGAGAAATTTGTTCTTTACACAGATCATAAGTCTTTGAAATATTTATTCTCTCAAAAGGAACTTAATTTGCGTCAACAGCGTTGGCTCGAATTTCTTGCACCATATGATCTTGATATTCTTTATACTCCCGGTAAGGGTAATCTTGTCGCCGATGCTCTTAGCCGTAAACAACAAGCTGTTGTTTCTATGATGATATCCGAATGGAACGATCTCGAGATCTTATCCACTTGCGAAATTCGAGACCGTGTTTCCGATTTATGCTCATCATTTGTTTTATATAGCCTTGAGGCTCATCCTTCTCTTTTGGACCGCATTCTTGAAGCTCAAAGGCTAGATCCCGAATTGGCTCTTCTTGGCCAAAATATTAAGGATAAAATTGATATTGAAGGTTTGAAAGACTTTAATATCGATTCTCGTGGCGGCATTCGGAAATTTGGTAGACTTATCGTGCCAAATGTTAGGGATCTTCGTAAAGATATTTTAGAAGATTCTCATCACTCTAAATTTACCATTCATCCCGGTAGTAGTAAAATGTACGCGGATATGAAGCGACTTTATTATTGGGAGGGAATGAAACTTGACATCGCTAACTTCGTTAAACGTTGCATGACTTGCCAACTCGTTAAGGCCGAACATCAAAGGCCCGGAGGGTTATTGCAACCTTTAGAAATTCCAGTTTGGAAGTGGGATCAAATTTCCATGGATTTTATAGATGGCCTTCCCCGTTCTCGATCGGGTTATGATAGCTTATGGGTAATTGTTGATAGACTTACTAAATCCGCCCATTTTATTCCCGTTCGGTCTAACCGAACCGTTCCTCTTTTGGCCAAAATATTTATCAAAGAAATTGTTAAATTGCATGGTGTTCCTACTTCTATTGTTAGTGATCGTGATCCATTGTTTACTAGTGGATTTTGGAAGAGTCTTCAAAAAGCTTTAGGAACGAGGCTTAATTTTAGCACCGCTTATCACCCCCAGTCCGATGGACAAACTGAGCGTGTGAATCAAACTCTTGAAGATCTTCTTCGTTCTTGTGTGCTTGATTTTGGTGGAGGTTGGGAAGATCATATTTCACTTGTTGAATTTTCCTATAATAATAGCTTCCAATCTAGTATTGGTATGGCACCTTTTGAAGCACTCTATGGAAGGCCATGCCGGTCTCCTTCTTGTTGGCTTGAGGCCGGTGAGAAGCTGGCTTTAGGTCCAGATTTTATTCGTGATTCCACAGAAAAGATTGATCTTATTCGTCATAGGATGAAAGAAGCCCAGAGTAGACAAAAATCCTATGCCGATAACCGGAGAAGGAAGTTAGAATTTTCTGTGGGAGATCTTGTGTTTATTCGTGTTTCACCTATGAAGGGTGTTGTACGTTTCAGTCGATCGGGAAAGTTAGCGCCTCGATATATTGGGCCATTTCCTATCACCGAACGTATTGGTTCCATGGCTTATCGCCTTTTATTACCGTCTCAGTGTTCTGCTATGCATGACGTGTTTCACGTTTCTCAACTTCGGAAATGTCTTCGAGATTCCGATTCTATTCTTGAGCCCGGTGTTGTGGAAGAGATTGAAGTTTCGCCTAATTTAACTTATGAGCAACATCCTATTCGTATCATTGCTTCGGAAGTCAAACGACTTCGAAATAAAGATGTTCCGCTTGTTAAAGTTCAATGGTCTTCAAATCCTAAGGATTGTTCTTGGGAATCTAGAGAGTACGTCGAGCGTACACATCCGGACTTACTTTCTCGTGCTCTTTGAGGTGAACTTCTTATTTCAAACTTCTTTTGTGTTGAATATGCTTTTATGGTTGTTACTATATATCTTCTTCTTAAAATATTGCGAGGACGCAATTTCTTTAAGGAGGGGAGTCTGTAACAACCCGCATATTTATCGGTTTTATATTTAAATATTTTATTTAAATATTAAAACCGTTAGTCGGATTTTTAGTCCGAAAATCTACTTTTTGCATATGGTCGAATTAGAACTCGGGATCACTCCCATTGAGTTTAAAATGCCGTTTGCGACCTTTTTGAGTATAAGCTTCGATATGTTTGGAGAAAATTGATTTTTGCTACTTTTTACTTTGGGTTTGGTTTGGGCTCAGCCCTATGTTAACTTATACTCCAAAACTGAACCACTCTCCCCATTCTCCCTCATTCTCTTCTCATTTCAGTTTTTAGAGTATCAATGGTGGGAGAGATTGGAAATTAAAACTCCAAAACCCTAGTTTCTCTTGCAAATCAAATTCCTAGCTCTAAACTCAAGAAGAACCCATTGGTAAGCTTCTCTTCTTCTTCTCCAGCTTATTCTCTTACCAATTTCAGAAATTCCTAAACCTAATTTTGGGAATGTTCTTGTTTTTGAGCCTAGATTCAAGATCAATTGGGTTGTGTTGAAGAGAGGTTGATTCTCCATTTGCTTTCAAGCTTCTTCTTGTTTGATTTTGAGAAAAGGTGAGATTTTTATCTCACATCTATGACTATAATTATCTTTGGTCGTTGGGTATGAATTCCTAACACTTATTCATGTGCATTTGCTCTTGATATGGATTGGTTTTGTGAATATTCCTTTTTTTGGGTTTTTAAACCAAATTTGTGTGAAAACCCTTTTATGGATGTTTGATCATGCTTTTGGGTGATGCATCGAGGAGCATATAGGGCCGGGTCGCCGATTGGCATAAACCCTTAGAGCCAATGTTCATCTGGTTGCATTTTGGAAGAGTTTGCTCTTCATTTGAATAAGGCTGAAAAACAGCCCAGGCATGATTCAGTCGACTGAAAACTCTGTTCAGTCGACTGAACCTGAAACCCGAGAGTTTCCAGGCATGATTCAGTCGACTGAAAATCTCTGCACAGTCGACTGAAACTGGAAACAGAAAGTTTCCTGAACCTGGAAAATTTCCAGGTACAGGGTCAGTCGACTGAAAATCTCTGTTCAGTCGACTGAACCTGCTGTTTGAGTCCAATTTGCCTTTTTGGATTGAAATTCCAATTTAAATCGATTCGTGATAATCCTATTTGTTGTTATCATCTATTATGACTTTGATGACTCTTTTTAGGGATTTTTGAATATCCATTTCGATGGATCCTTTATCGATTTCGTTGGATTTTATTCACGTCTTCGTATGTGAATTTTTGTGATTGATTGTTCTTACAATCTTCTTCGTGATTTGTCACTTTAAAAATATAAAGGTTTTCTATACTAGTAGTAAATATCAAAACCCTTTCCTCAAACGATTTCAATACTATTTTAATACCAAACTCGTTTATAAAACCGTTTTCCAATCTATTAGTATATACAAACCTTTACCTCACTCGTATGAGAAATCTAATTAAACGGCTTAGTAAAACAAGTGGTATGAAACGCTTGCGTTTACTTTGTCGGTTAATTCTTGGACTTGTTCGATTGAACCTCTTGTGACAATTTTCTAGTGGAGATATACAGTTTGTTCGTAAATATTTAAGTTAAGCAAGTGGTTATGGGACATGAAGCTAAACTCATATATTTACTAGCTTAGTGTAATTGACACTTCTCGTTGATCATGACGATCATCTCTGTGATTTAGACTAGCAATGTGCGATGTCTCTTTGTCTGCGTGGGAGACTAAACCCCGTTCGTGTGTCAAATTTGTGGGGTAGCTACCCACGATCTTCGGACCATTCGTGTGTCAGGTCTTCGGACCATTCGTGTGTCAAATTAATGGCTAACTACCATGAGATAGCTTCTCGTTCATGTGTTACAGCTGTTGGTGAGTTTTCATGCTCCCGTTCATGTGATAGGCCTCCTCCCTTATTTTTTTTTGTGATTTCTGGATTTCTTGTGTAGTCTTCTGGAATTTGTGTGTCATTGACTTTTGTGATTTCTGGATTTCTTGTGTAGTCTTCTGGAATTTGTGTGTCATTGACTTTTGTGATTTCTAGATTTCTTGTGTAGTCTTCTGGAATTTGTGTGTCATTGACTTTTGTGATTGACATTGATATTATCGTCAATATTTATGGTATGGTGAACGAAATAAGGAGTATGACGTTTCTTTGATTCTTGTGTAGATTTGGTGACATTGATTAATCTCTTGATGATTATCAACTAAGTATATATATATATATATCACAGCTTGGCATTGTGATTATTATGTGTTTAGTCATATCTCTTATTCTATATCGTTTCATCTGATATTTATAGTTAGACTGATCCGTTTATTATTTTCTTATTAAATAATACTCGGGTCAGACCGAGATGTTACAGGTGCTTCTGCTTGACTTCTCATCCGGGATTGACTCCTTGACTTTTGGGTTAACTACTTAGATTAGTAGTTATTTTGTTGTATACATTTGAGATATAGACTCCATAATGTATACTTATTCTTTTGTGTAGTTCATGTAACTATTCTTTTGTGATATTGTGGATCTTTTTAGACCACTACTCTGATGTACACTTTCTAGTGTAATATTCATATCTTATTCCGCCTTTGTGATATGAATTATCTGTGACTGATTTGTATTGTGTTATGCTTATTTCTATATTTGTTTTCCGAAAGATTTATATGGCCACCGTGTAGTAGCTTTGAGTTTGTGTCGGTATGTCGGATTTGCTCTTGATATAGAATGCATGTTATATTATCTGACATATCGGTGCTCGCGCAAAGAAATTACACGGATGGTCGCTCCTCAACAGACTTATTCTCCGTGCTAGTCGACAGCATTCACCGTAATGTTCTTGGCTAGCGTGGGTATAGAGGTGGGGCGTCATAGATATATTTTGAAATAAATGATATGGGAAGTACCTTCCATCGGACCCCTTTGGTGGGTCATTTGTTGGATCCCTTTGGTGGGTCATTTATCGGATCCCTTTGGTGGGTCATTTATCGGATCCCTTTGGTGGGTCATTATCGGATCCCTTTGGTGGGTCATTATCGGATCCCTTTGATATTATTGGATAGCGTAAATCGAGGGGTGAGATGCCTATAGCTACAATTGATTCCGCTGGGATAGCGGCATAACCATTGCGTAACTGCAATGCATGGGGGAACGTACTTTCCATATCTATTTTCAATGATTTTAAGTATTTTCATTGGGTGTTGAAACAGGTCTGCTAAGTACTTCGAGAATTCTAGCCATGCGTCTGATCAACGCATGGCCAGAGTCTGCAAGAACAAGGATAAACCTGTTAAAACATCGAGTTATAAAAGTATTTTGATAAAGTATTATATAAAAGATATTTTGATCATTTTTCCTTTCTAAATACTTTAAAATGTTTAAATATTGTTTATTTATGTACAACATGGTTTAGTAGTAAATTATTAGTGTTCTAAATATTGTCAGAAGTTATTAATTAAATAAAACATTTTAAAGTTAATGATTATTGATTTATTAATGATGTTTAAAAGTATTTTGAGATTTAAAACTAATAAAATTTAAACATAATGGATTTAAGGTTTTCAATAGCTTCTTTTTAAATATAAGTAATGATGTAAGTAATTGTTTTCAAATAATTTACATATATTTAAAAAGATGTTATTTAAAATTACTGAAATGATATTAATAAATGAGGCAAGAAAATTTATAGAATTTTTTTTGTAAAGTATTACAACATTAAAGATGATTGATTTGCAAATGAAGTTTTCAAATGAATTTTTTTTTGTAAATTTTTTTATAAGTTTCTTTGAATGTATAATTTGAAGATATATTATATAAATGGAAAAAATGATTTGCGAAGTTTTAAATATACTTGGAAAATAAATTAGAATCTCAATTTTGGAAGTATGGTTTTAAATAATTACTTGATTTCGAAGTACTAGTAGTAAATTTATAGGTTTAGTTACTATTTGAATTTTGTATTAAACCATGATAAATGTTTTTCCCATGATTTGAACAATCATTTAAACCAAGTGTGTAAAATTAATCATGAATCTATAAAATTTATGCTTTTATTTAGATATTTAGTGCAAGATTTGAGTATGCTGTTAGTTTCACTTTAATAATCTAGAGTTTATACTTATTTTGGAATATTGAGTCTAATAAATTATCAGATTTAAGGAACTTTATTTTTAAAATCTTATCATAATATTTTAATATAAATTTTTGATACAAATTTCTAACATTGTTTAAACTTTGGGAAAGTCCTTGCATAATGCTATAAAGATGTTTTAAATTTATCTTATATTCCTACTACGTGAATGAGGTTAAATGTTTTAATTGAATTTTTTGATATATTGAAGTATTTCTTTTCTCTTCAAGGGCGAACACCAAAAACTTAAATTTTTATTCTATAACTAAATTAAGATATAAAATTAAGTAAGGCTGTATAAACTTGAGTAATATTTTGTGAAATGATTCATTAATGGCTTAAATCTTTAATGGAAAACAAATTATGTACGTGATTGGTCTTTATATAAATAATAATTAATTAAATAAATAAGAATGGAATTTTACGAATAAAATATATAAGAAATTAGAAATTTGTAACTTGTAAATCAAAAGATATAAAAATTTAGAATATGTAATCATTGAATATTTTGTTAACTAACATGAATAAAATAAACTTGTATAACACTCAATTATATTCTTAAAACACATATATTTACCAAAATGTTTAATAAGTTGAAATGTTAATAGAATATGTAATAGAATATTATACAGGTAAAACTTAAGTAATGGAAGCGTTCAATGAAATTATTTCTAAATAAGAATTTTGATGAACAAGAAATGTTATGTATGTAAGTTAATATTGTGAAATAATTTATATATGTACATGTAAGAAAAAGAAAAGCACGTTATATGAGAAAAAAAAGAATAGTAATGATGTAAAAAAAAAGAAACCAATTGAATAAACTTAAATATTGTGTTGAAAAATTGGTTATTTTGGCTTTTGAGATGATAGGAAAGGATACTTATAACTCTATAAGGATGTATAGATAATATATCAAGTATTTATCTAAGGCTATTGAGCATAGGGTACACTTAATAGTCTATTTATCATCTTGTACGACTAAAAATGTCTGAACCTGAACAAATCATCAGTTTGGTTGCTATGGACATATGATTGATTCATTTGTTACATATGATGGTCATGTTGTTTGTTTGCATGTGACTATTATTATATTGTGTTGATTTGTTTGTTATTAATTGAAGCAACTTAAATATATCTCTTTTCACGTATTATTAACTTCTTTGATTTTACATGTGAAGTACAAGTTTATGGAAATAATAGCTACTGCTATTGGTTTCATAAATTAAGCGTTCTTTTCCCGATTAATAGGTATATTTTTGGATTACAGGTTTCTAGCAATATTATATTGTTTCCCATGGTTTGGGATGTTTATTTTTTTAATATGATATATATATGTTGATTATTGATATTATTATTTCTCCGCGACCTCTCTGTACAAAGGAGACTCTGCCGAAATTTTTCGTAAATTTTAGACTTAGAAATTTTGTGAAAAGTGAAATATTTTCAAACTTTGGTAGACTTGAATATGAAGAATTACTTGTAATTAATTGTATATTCTATTTAAATTAATTAGTCATGAAAATTAATTGTTTATAAATTTAATACTTTGAATAAAATATAATGATTCCTTATTTTCTCCTTTTCCTAATTTCCTCCTTTTCCCTTTTCGAGGACGAAAAGTTTTGAGTAGGGGAGAGTGTAACGACCCATAATTTTCGATTATTAAAATATTAATTAAATAATATTTTATAATTTTATATTGAAATAAAACTAAAAAAAATTGATGTTACAAGGAGAAGAATAACTAGAATGTAATGTTAGTAATGTTAATATAAGAGAATTGCTAACTATTTTAATCTAATTTCTAATTAATTGAAGTGACTTTAAGGTTATAATTAGTTATAACAGAAATAAGGAAATACATTGAACGTTTAAATTATATGTAATCAATTAGAATTGGCTAATATTGAATATGAAATCAGTGGTACTGTCTGAACGCTACTGATAAATATTTAAAGTAATTTCAAACTAATTGAAATACATTGTAGGTTGACTTGGTTATGATTGTAAATAATGAAATAAATTAAACGGTGTAGATGGTGAACTTGTATGTAGTTAATTGAAATAGGTTAATATTGAATATAAAACCTTTTTGGGTAAGCAAATTATAACCCTTGGTTGTAAAGAATAAGATAAGGGGTATGAATTATTATTATAAACGATTGTATTAACTATTTTCTCATTAATTTATCGTTTTAATATTGAATGGGTAATTAATTGAATTAAGGCAATTGAATGTTGGGTTTAATGTTGGAATTGTATGTTAGTGATTAAAATAATTGTAACGTTATTTGATGATAAGTTGAAATAAGGAAATGAATTAAATGTTATATAAAAGGGGAAATTATATGAAATTAATGGAAATTGAGTATAATCAGGATTGTGTAAGTAGTCATAGCATTTGTTGTTGTTAATAATAATCTTGTAAATGCGATTAAGTAAAAGGTAACATTTGTCATTCATCGCCTATTTATTTAATCCATTGAAATTAAATTGAAAATCAATTGCAGTTAATCTAATTACCTACTACAGTTAATATGAACTAAAGTGATAAATATAGAAGATTAAGGTAATGAAATGGTAAACCAACGTTAAGTATATATATAATATGATAATTGATTGAATAATAAGATTAAAAAAAACAAAATAAGTATATGTTGGAATTTAAATTAATTAATGAATTTATTGCCGTTAATTTGACTTGGAATTTTCTAATAAAAGGGAAAGAGAATTTATTTGAAATTAATGGAGTTTAATGAAAGAAATGTACGTTTGTTATAATCCGTTATAAGTGTAATTTTGAAATTAATTACAATTATGTCGATTTGGGATCTTTCAATTTTTTTTAAAAAAAAGAAACATTAATATTAATTTTTTGATTCAAAGAAACATACATTATTGTAAAAAAATAAAAAGAACATTTTAATGAAAACCAAACGAACATTTTCATTTTGAAGGTAAAAATAATTATATATGAAGAAGAAAAATGAATTTTAAAACAATATTTTACAATCATTAAGTATACATTTGAGGCTGTATATAAGTGATTTTAACACTAATCTTGAAGTTTAAATTTAATTGACATTTTAGGTTGTGCAATTCCCCTATGAGAAAAACATTATTTTGAAAGAAAAAAAAACTTGAATTTGAGTTCTAGATCATCTTTTATTTTTTTGTAACGTTACACTGATTATTGTATTCAAATTTATTTACTATATGTTAATTATGTGTAAACGAGTGTGAAAAAGGTATATTCAGTGATAATATATTTAATTGAGTGGATCATGCAATTAACTAGATCCTAATGGTCCCTTCATTTCCTTATTATTCAATACACCTACCACCATTTCCACATTTGGTTTTATTGCAATTCTTTGATGTAATTGAAACGTGAATTTATATCATTTCTTATTCTTTCGTTTTGTTTATTTATTTCCCAAAGCATCTACTTAGATCATACAATTTTGTTTTATTTGTCCCTTCCATACATATTTCATTTGTCACTTCCCTTTCTTCTTTTGTTTTATATCATATATCATTCTTTCCCCTAGAAATTCCTTATTTTTCAAACATCAGACCTCTATTTGTTTCACTCAAAGTCTCAATGTCAACATAGCTTTATATCTCTACTTAATTGCTGCCAATTCATTTTGCTGAAGCTATGTTTAGAAAAAGAAAAGAATAAAAAGGTGTGAGCATCCATTTCTTCCTTAACCACATCCGTACCTTTCCTCATCGCCTTGCCTTCTTTTGCAAGAAGCCTTCAAAAAAAATTGAACAATGAGAATTAGCCTTAATGGTTTTGGCTTTCCACTTCTTGCCTTTGTTTTGGGTACATCAAATTTGAAAACGTGAGTTATTAAAGTTTCTTATTTTAAGAATTAAATATGTATGTATTTTTATTTTATTTTATATCCTTATAATCTGAATATCTTCCTCATACGAGCTTTGATACATGTGTAGTTTCTTCCCTTGGACTCGTATTGGAATTCCTAATAACATAAAATAGGTTTGGCTGAGTTTGGAGATTATTGGAAAAGGCATCTTTGTTTGGATTTTTGCGTTCTAAATATCAAAGGTGAGTGTTTTGACCCACTCATGAATACAAGATTATCTTATGCTAGTTAAATTAAATTTATAATGTGATTAGAAATTTATTAATTGCTTTTGGTATTATTAGATTGTCATTTAAGTTAAATTTGAATTTATATTGAATTGAACTTGCCATTTATTTAATAATGAATATAAATTGCAAGTTATACACCTGATAATGATAATCAATTGATTGTTGTGATTTATTGGCTTATTTGGATGTTGGATTGTGATGGATGTTATTGGTTGTCATTTTGGATGATTGGATGTTTATTTATGTATATATCTTTGTTACCACTATAGATTGAAATGATAACTCGAGCAGTTTCCATTGATTTGGAAATTTTGATTTGGATACTGGTTGAAATGACATATAACCGTGTAATTTCTTTAATTTGGATTATTTATTAGAATTTAATTATTTGAAAGATTTAAGTTTTAAATTTAAAATTCGGATCTATTTTAATTAAAATGATTTAGATTGGTATTTTTGAATCGTTTGAAATCTTTTAAATAATTAAATCCACATTGTACACTTGATAGGAGATGAAATTCCTGTTATACATCTCTGAATCCATTATAGTAATATTTCTACTCTACTTATTTTGATTTGACTTACGTAAGATCTTTTAGTCCTGACTCGAGTGTTTTGTCTTTTTATTACGCTCGGGTCAGTTTGAGTTTTTCTTAGTGTATTGAAGACCATTATATTTTGGAGGATGAAAACGGAGATGAGTCTACTATTTATTATTAATTATTCCACTACATCATGTGTTCCGCTGCATTATTTATTTATTTCTACTGTATGTATAACTCTGATTTGTATTGTAAAGGTGTATCAAATGTTATTTGTAAAACAACTTCATGAACTGTTTATTTGATTTTTATATTTTGTCATTCCGCTGTGAGATTCTGTGTTTTATCTTTCCTTCTTTTCTATTATTTTCTTATTTACCCCATTAACAGTCTTACCTTTTGAATGATTTTAGTTGACATGTGTGGTTTATTGTCGATTTAAATCGTCCAAAAGGGTGGGATGTTACAGATTACAAACAATAGGTTTGCATATATTGCTACTTGAAACATTTTTTATCACTTGAATAACACCTTTTTTCGCTTACGAGTTTTTTAAAAGGTTACGAATATAAACATAAAGTTGTGACTGTTTTGCATATACATAAATATAAACTTTATTTAAGGTATATTTGTATACATGAATATGAACCCTTTTCCAGATCAGATTGAAAATCATACATACATACAGTTAGTACCAATATTATGACTTATAAAATGAACACCTATTCATGCCTATATAGGGTAATCATTTTGAACTTGCATGCATCATCAGTAACACGTTTAAATCAAACCTTAAAGTAAATTTCATTTTAACTATCATGCGGAAAAAAGGAAAAGAAAGGGGAAAAAAATTGAACCGAAGATTTTTTTTTGTTTATAGGTTAATGGCATTGAAAAAGTGGAAGGATTTTTCAAAGGCTAACGGGCATCATGGTGATGTTTCATATAAGGGCTGCAAGCAAGGTCACCACTGCAACAGAGGATAGTGTGCAGTTGCGTGGAAAACATGGCGTTGACAAGGTAAAGCCAATGTACATACATTAACAAAGAGATCAAACACCGCAATATAATTAATGTAAAAAAAATAAAGTTGTTACACTGACTATGAAACTAGCAGATATACCACACACGGCCAACAACATGAACCACAACACTATATTCCAAATGGGAGTGACCACCAAAATGAAAAACCAACGCATGACCATTATGTGATATGAATGACTTTACTTGGTTATCTACCACTACTTTCTACTTTGTGATGCAATTTTAAAACTTCGTCCATGTGTGGTGTCGAATAAAGCATTACATTTTTGTCCTACTTCACCTTTTTCCTATTAGCATTCATCTTATTTTAGGTAGTGCTAGGTCTTTCACCATATCTCATCAACAAGACGTATGCTGGTATTTTAAATCCGTTATACACTACGTTTCATGCTATATTGTGCGTTGGTTTTACTATTTTTCCATTATTTGTTCTCGCTCTATTAACTTCTAAATGAGCACTGCCCTCTGTCTACTATCAGTGCTTTTCTAACCACATGTACACTACTAATTACCAATGAAGTCCTTTATTACACTTGTGAATTAGCCTTTTTTGTTAAGCAATAGTGGGTATTACACTACTCAAATTCAACCATGCAAAAATATTTCGAGACATGTTGGCTGACAGATACATATCAAACTTTGCATCCTAACCAGTAAATTCTACAGAGGAGATAGAACCGAAGGTTTATGCTAACTATTAGTTTTATATATGTCCCAAACATTCCATCTGTCCCCGAATTTAACAACCGACTATAATATCAAGGATTCCTATGTCACTATTCATGGATGGATGGATGGATGAAAATATAGAAGTAGTAGCAATCATATTGGAAAAAAAGGGATTGAAGTGCATGTAACATCATTTTTGGTATGTAGTCAACAATTTACCACCATACCAACACGCGAACCACATATACTTACATCTTATGAACCGGCGGCTGAAATTCAATTTCTTCCCAGCCTAAAAATGAGATGGTCGGTGCTGTTGACCAAATACGACGCAAAAGGAGACATCTGCATTGCTAGCTACAGCAGATGATGTGCACAATGTGAAGACCCAGCTAAATCACATTGTAGCTTTAAATTACTTACATTCTACATGCAATTATTAATACATACTAATGTATCGTGTAATAGGTTTGGGATTACTAGGCGGGCCAACAAGATTTAAAGAGGCAAATAAAAGAACATGAGAGCTATAAACCTTACCATGTGATCAACTATGGAATTGAAATAATAAGGTGATTTCAACTCTCTGATTTACAGTCGTCGAATTAAAATACAAACATATAATTCCACTATTATCAACCAACTATACTATCGGTCTTCTTTCAAAGTGATACCAGAGCATATACGTAATATCCGATCGTCGATCTGCCCTTCCACGCACAGGTCATTGTTGTGTTTGGAAACTCTAAATTATCGTGCTAGTTGACCCAACGTGAGTCCTTTACTATGTCTGTGAAGTACATTATTAATTGAAATGCAATGACAACCAAAGTATAACCTTTTAAGTAATTTACTAATGATATTTATATATAAAATGGGAAAAGAAAATTATAACTATTTAGTGACTGCCGACATATAATAATTTAACCTAGTCGGAAGCTTTATACAAATTTCTGAAATGGTTGAATGCTTCAAGATTAAGCACCAAATTACTTGATTTTCAACAATGCATCATTTTTGCCTTACATTACACACTAATCCATTTTTTTTGTTTTTCTGTGCTGCAAAGATAAAGATGAACACTAAAATATTACACATGTAGGTTCAATCTCTATGAAATTTGTTCTCAACTAACACATGATAAAGATTTGATTATAGTAATAAAACTCCAACCTCATAAAAATCATAGCTTAGCCTATATGATTGGTCTTTTTAACCGAAAACAACACTTTTCGCCCGTCCGTATGATGAGTTTGCAAACAAAGAAAATGAAGCTTGATGAATATTGTCGTTCTAGAAATGTAGAACAATATGCACTGTATTTATACCAAAATCTCATTTTCTAACCGTAGTCTGTAAACCATTGCTTTCTACCATGATAATGGCAGTTATTTATACTGAAATATCAATATGCAACGGTATATAGACTGCTTAGCTATATCGAGTCAAATTACATAGGTGAGAGGCCAACATGTACCGATCCACTGATTTCCGCTACTTACTTCATACTATAAAACAAAAATATTGCACCTCTCAATTATCACCGATCATACACCGAACATTACACCCATTATTTTGAGACACTCTAATGCAGCGCACTGTGATAAGTCGCGTACCTTAAGTCGCGAACAACCTAGCGACTTACCACCTAACGTGATATGAAGGTTGGAAGATACAGTGCTACATGATAGACCTGCAACCCAACCACTTTATGCCGCTTTCCTTAGGTCGTTACAAAGTACCGAGCTACGACCTACCAAGATAAGTGACCTAGTCGCTGAAGATGATTTCCTTATGTCATGGAGCCCTAGGTCGCGAGCAGAATCCCTATGTCGCGAAGCCTTAGGTCGCTCCAGCATAGGTCGCGAACGAACTGAATCCTTATGTCGCGAAGCGCTAGGTCGCGAGCAGAATCCCTATGTCGCGAAACATTAGGTCTCTCCAGCCTTATGTCACGAGATTTCTTCATTTTGCTAAGTCGCGGCCATTACTTTGTTGCCTGACAACCTAAGTCGTGAATTATCTTAGGTCGCTCATTTTAAGTCGCTTACCTATGTTGATTCCGTATGTCGCTTAGGTCGTATTGTTCTTATATCACATGAAGGACCGCATTGTTCTTATGTCGCTAAAGCTTATGTCGCATGCAGTCGTGCTTCTTCTTATGTCGTTAACTCGTGAGTCGTTATGTCGTATGTTGTATGTATTGTATTGATGTTAAGTCGTGTAATGTGTTAAGTCGTGTAGTGTTGTACCGTGAGTTGTAGGTCATGAGTCACTGGTTGAGTCACATATGTGTTGTAAAATTTCTATAAATAGGGACGTGATGTCATTGTAAAAGAGAGTTGATTTTGGAATAAAATTGTTTGTGTGCTTTTTCCAGTTTTGTTGAAGTTGAGTGTGATCTCCTTCTTCTTCCATCTTCAGATATTCAAGTGCGCTCGAATCAACGAATTTGAAGCTGATTCACGGAATCTCGTGCGCGAGATCAACTTCGAAGAATCGTAGATCTTCTAACGCGGAATCGTGCGTGATCAACGTGTTGAAGACAGCTAGAATCCGGTATCTCGAGAGATCAACGGATTTGGTCATTTATCGTTCTATCGGTTTAATTGACACAGATCTTCATTTCGTGAGGAAGGAAGCTGCGTCAATTTGTATAAAACATTATTAGCACGTCGAAGTTATAATCTGCTGCGTCTTAATTGGTATCAGAGCCATATCTGATCCGAGCTGTTTCAAAGTCGAGAGCCAAGTTAAATTGGGATAAGGAGCTAAGTAAGATCAAGGCCGAGCAAAAGCTAAGTCAAAAGCCGAGCTAAAAGAAGTTAGATCGGAGCTAAGTCAAAGAACCGAGATTGTTTGAAGATCATGCCTCCGAGACATGCTAATCGATATCATAATGTTAAGGATGTGTATAGAAGACAAGAAGCTGAACAGATGGAGCAACATATTAATGAAAAATTCGATAAAGGTATTGGAAAGTTAGAGAAATTGATGAAAGACATGAATCAAAGTCAAAGGAGAACGTCACCATTTTCACACCAGAGTGGAAACAGGGTTTCACCATCAGTTTCGGGAGAAAGGAGAATGTCACCCCAGTCTTATCGAGATTGGAGAGAATCGTCAGTTTCAATGAGGCGAGACCACCATGAGTATCGAAATGAAGAAAGAAGAACTCATCATGGATTTGAAGATGATCCATATCGTGATGCTGAATGACAAGATAGAAGGGACATGTATGGTCGAAGAGATGTAGATGGACGGGATCGATATCGACAAACATATGATTTTGAGGAGGATGGTGATAGAGGAAGTATTCATTATCGAGATCGAGGCCAAGTGCGAAATCGATATCTTGATTCAGAAAATGATCGTAAATAGGAGTCAAGTATGAGGATAGAAATTCCAGAATTCAATGGTGGTATGCAAGCAAAAGAATTTCTTGATTGATCGTCGAATGTTGAAGAAATTTTGGAATTCAAGGAGGTACCTGAGAATCAAAGAGTCGAATTAGTTGCTACAAGGCTAAGGGGAAGAGCTATGGCTTGGTGGCAGCAAATTAAACTAACTCGGGAGAGAATGGGAAAATCAAAACTTGTCACTTGGGAGAAGATGAGAAAGATGATGAAAGCAACTTTCTTGCCGTACAATTATCAATCTCTTACGTATCAACGTTTGCAGAATTTGAGACAAGAAACAAGGACAGTGAATGATTATGCAGATAAATTCTATCAATTGATTGCAAGGAATGATATTATGGAAACTGAGGAACAACTAACGGTTAGATATATTGGAGGATTATGAATGCAAATTTAAGACATGGTGAATATGCTTAATCCAATGTCCGTTGCTGAAGCACATCAGAAAGCTCTAACTGGGGAGAAACAAGGGAGACGAGGAGGTGGTGTGTTTACGAGTTCCAAGAATCAGAGTAAGGGAGCTAGTAGCAGCGCTTATGTTTCAAAGGCAGTCAGTAAATCAATTGTTAATGAAGCCGCTAAAGCAAAGGTCAACAACCGTATCAGGTGCTATAATTGTCAGGAGTTTGGCCATAAAAGTATTGAATGTACAAAGCCAAAGAAGAGAACCTTAGTTGCAGAGGAATGTGAGTATGAGGATGTGAAAGAAGAAGTTGATTATTCTCAACCATTGAAGTTTGATGAAGATGAAGAAGTTGTGTCGGGAGATGAAGGATGTAACTTGATGATAAGTCTTGTTTAGTGCCAAAGCATGAGAATGATTCTAGTTGCCTGAGGAGCAATATTTTTCAGTCATCATGTACTATCTTGGGAAAGGTTTGTCAATTTGTTATTGATGCGGGAAGATGTAATAACATTATTTCTAAAGAAGCCATTACGAAGTTAGGGTTGAAGACTTAAAACATTCTAGACCTTATAAACTGGCATGATTAAAGAAAGGTGGAGAAGTTACAGTGGGAAGACGAGCATTCGTTACATTTTCTTTTGAGAAGAAGTACAAAGATGATATATGGTGTGATGTTGTTGATATGGATGTGTGTCATTTACTTTTGGGAAGACCATGGCAATATGATAGAGCTGTACAACATAATGGTCGCACTAACAGCTACAGTTTCATGTTTGAAGGTACTCAAATTACTTTGGTTCGTAAGAAGCGAGAACAAAGTGAAAGCAAGTCAGAGAAGAAGGTGGAATCAACTAGCCTATTATCTTCAAAAGAATTTGTTGAAGAAGTGAAAGATAGTGCTGAAATGTTTATGTTGATTGAGTATGAAACAAGTGAAGCTCATGAAATTCCTGCGGAGGTTAGGCCGGTGTTGAATGAGTTTGAAGATGTTTTTCCTGCGGAATTACCCAAGGAGTTACCGCTATTGAGGGACGTACAACATCAAATTGTTCTAGTGCTAGGTGCTGTTTTACCGCATAGGCCACATTATCGTATGAGTCCAAAGGAGCATGAAGAGTTGAGGAGACAGGTTGAGGAGTTGCTTGAACAACGGCGTGTTCGAGAAATCTCAGTCCTTGTGTTGTACCAGCTTTGTTAGTGCCAAAGAAAGATGGTGCATGAAGAATGTGTACAGATAGCAGGGCGATCAACAAAATAACTACCAGATACAGATTTCCGATGACAAGGCTTGATGATTTATAGGATCAACTTAGCGGGTCTGTAATCTTTTCGAAGATCGATCTTAAGAGTGGTTATCATCAGATTCGCGTTAGACCAGGTGATGAATGGAAGACATCATTCAAGACACGGGAAGGATTATATGAATGGTTGGTTATGCCGTTTGGTCTATCTAATGCACCAAGTACATTTATGAGGGTGATGAATCAAATTTTCAGACCTTACATTGGGAAGTTTGCTGTAGTCTACTTTGATGATATCTTGATATATAGTGCTAGCACAGAGGAGCATATTCAACACTTGCGAAAGGTGTTAACTATTCTTCGTCAAGAACAGTTCTATGCAGCGACGAAGAAATGCGTGTTCATGACGCCAAGTGTTTTATTTCTGGGATATGTCATGGCCAAGGAAGGAATACAAGTGGACCAGAGTAAAGTAGCCGCAATCAGAAATTGGCCACAACCAAAACTATAACAGAAGTCAGAAGTTTTCATAGGTTAGCTTCATTTTATGGAAAATTTATACCACACTTTAGTAGTGTGATGGCTCCTGTTACTGATTGTATGAAGGGAAATAAGTTTTCATGGCGAAAGAGGCAGGATCTTCTTTTGAACAGATCAAGGAACTTTAACATCAGCACCGATTCTAGTGTTGCCGGATTTTCAGTTACTATTTGAGTTACATACGGATGCAAGTTGGAATTGAAGGAGTGTTGAGTCAGAAGGGTCGTCCAATTGCTTATTTCAGCGAAAAACTTTCTGGAGCAAAGATGAGATACAATACGTATGATGTGGAGTTTTATGCTATTGTGCAGGTTGTGAAACATTGGAGACATTATTTGTTCCACAAAGAATTTGTTTTGTATACAGACCATGAAGCGTTGAAACATTTACAAGGGCAGAATAAAATTGCAGCTAGACATGCATCGTGGATAGCTTATTTGCAGCAATTTCCATTCATCGTAAAGCACAAGTCTGGAGTAACTAATCGCGTTGCCGATGCATTGAGTCGAAGGAATACTTTACTAACAACCATGCGAGTAGAGGTGATGGGTTTTGACTTACTTCCAGATTTGCTTATATCAGATTCTTATTTTTCCAAGATCCTAGACAAAGTCAAGCAGGGAAGCATAGATGAATATATGCTGGTTGATGGTTTTCTGTTCAAAGGAAATCAATTGTGTATTCCAGATTGCAGTTTACCAATTAAAATTATCAAAGAATTGCATGAAGAAGGACACATGGGTCGTGACCGTACTTTGCAGTTGATCTCAAAGTCTTATTTCTGGCCGTCAATGAGGAAAGAAGTCGAAAAGTTTGTTCAGAGGTGCCATATTTGTCAAGTTTCAAAGGGGACCGCGATAAATGCATGTTTATATTTGCCGTTGCCTATACCTACTAAGCCATGGGTGGATGTTAGTATGGACATTGTATTGGGTTTGCCGAGGATGCAACGTGGAAATGATTCTATCTATGTGGTGGTTGATCGTTTTTCAAAAATGGTACATTTTATCGCATGCAAGAAGACGGCATATGCAGTTAATGTTGTACAGTTATACTTCAAAGAGATCTATCGTCTTCATGGGTTACCTGAATCTATTGTATAAAATAGAGACACTCGTTTTATGAGTCATTTTTGGATAAGTCTATGGAGAATGGTCGGGACAAAACTGAAATTTAGTAGTGCTTATCATCCACAGACGGATGGACGAACAGAAGTTGTGAATAGATCCTTGGGTAATCTATTGAGATGCCTCGTGAATGACAATTTGAAGAGTTGGGATTCCAAGCTGTGTCAAGCTGAGTTTGCACACAACCATGCAGTTAATCGTAGCACAGTTTCCAGTCCATTCCAGGTCGTTTACTCAACAAGTCCTAAAGCACCATTGGATTTATCTACAGTTCCACAGCAGAAAGGAGTGATCAAGCGAGCTAGTGATTTTGTGAATGAGTTGCAAGAATGCCACAAGGTTGTGCATGAACAATTACTTAAGGTGAATGAGAAATATAAGCAATCCGCAGATATCAAACGACGACAAGTTGAATTCAAAGAAGGAGATTTTATATATGCAGTATTGACGAAGGATTGATTTCATATTGGTGCTTATAACAAGCTAGCTGCTAGAAAGATTGGTCCTTTGGAGATCGTAAAGAAGATTAATGAGAATGCTTATCAGTTAAGATTGCCGGATCATATCCATACTGTTGATGTTTTCAACGTCAAACACTTGATTCCATATCATGGCAATAAACATGTCGAAGAAGAGGAAAGTGTAAATTCGGGGACGAATTCTTTCCAGCCAGGGAGGATGATGCAGCGCACTGTGATAAGTCGCGTACCTTAAGTCACGAACGACCTAGCGACTTACGACCTAACGAGATACGAAGGTTGGAAGATACAGCGCTACATGATAGACCAACAACCCAACCACTTTATGCCGCTTTCCTTAGGTCGTTACGAAGTACCAAGCTATGACCTACCAAGATAAGTGACCTAGTCACTAAAGCTGATTTCCTTATGTCGCGAAGCCTTAGGTCGCGAGCAGAATCCCTATGTCGCGAAGCCTTAGGTCGCTCCAGCTTAGGTCGCGAATGAGCTAAATCCTTATGCCGTGAAGCCCTAGGTCGCAAGCAGATCCCTATGTCGCGAAGCCTTAGGTCGCTCCAACCTTATGTCATGAGGTTTCTTCATTTTTCTAAATCGCGTCCATTACTTTGTTGCCTGACAACCTAAGTCGCGAATTATCTTAGGTCGCTCATTTTAAGTCGCTTACCTATGTTGATTCCGTATGTCGCTTAGGTCGTATTGTTCTTATATCACATGAAGGACCGCCTTGTTCTTAAGTCGCTAAAGCTTATGTCGCATGCAGCCGTGCTTCTTCTTATGTCGTTAACTCGTGAGTCATTATGTCGTATGTTGTATGTATTGTATTGATGTTAAGTCATGAAATGTGTTGAGTCGTGTAGTGTTGTACCGTGAGTCGTAGGTCGTGAGTCACTGGTTGAGTCGCATATGTGTTGTAAAATTCATATAAATAGGGACGTGATGTCATTGTAAAAGAGAGTTGATTTTGAAATAAAATTAATTGTGCGCTTTTGCCACTTTTGTTGAAGTTTAGTGTGATCTCCTTCTTCTTCCATCTTCAGATATTCGAGTGCGCTCGAATCAACGAATTTGAAGCCGATTCACGAAATTCGTGCGCGAGATCAACGTCGAAGAACCGTAGATCTTCTAACGCGGAATAGTGCGCGATCAACGTGTTGAAGATATCTAGAATCCAGTATCTCGAGAGATCAACGGATTTGGGCATTTATCGTTCTGTCGGTTTAATTGACACGAAATTATCATTTCGTGGGGAAGAAAGCTGTGTCAATTTGTATAAAACATTATTAGCACGTCGAAGTTATAATCCGCTGCGTCACACTCCTTACATACACATTTAAATTAAACACCTAAAAGGACATAGAAAAAACAACCATCCCAGTCATCAGTTATTGGCATTTAGACGGCATGTATTTAAAGTGTGCTCATGGCTAAATTATTTTGAAGTGCTTACTATTCTGAAATGATTGCAATTTTGAAATGGAGGTTGTTACCTATTTGAAATATTTGATTTAGTTTGTGAACCACTGCATTGGATTTGGTCTATCCATTCTTTTAAGACTCTTCATGTTCCCTCTCAAATATTGAAGCACCTATGAACTACCTTTTGCACACAATTCAATTGTATTACTTCCCTACTTTTACTATCGAATATGATTTTCGCTATGGTGAATCTTTCATGAGGGAATCTGCAAGTTCTTTTCTGCACCTAAATTAGTTGCACCATGTTTTATACTTATTGTAAATAGATTTTATGTTATCATTTAAATGAATTGTAAAATGTTTTTGTTTCTTCACATCTTATGGTTATATATTTGCATGAATGTTAGTTCTATTTTTTTTTTATAATTATAAGCTCTCCATTTTTACCTTTTTACTACATGGAAAATTAATTACAGTTTTTTTCTAAATGCTACGGACTACATTTCTAACAGACGTAGTTTATGTCGCATAAACCATCGACTTTCTCGATATTATATTATTGTTTCAACCGTATATTGAACTGCTTTATATTTAATGCTAATACATTCATTATCACTCTACACTAGCTTTAATTCACCGCTATCATAAAATACCACGTATGCCTTAATTATTCTAATTTGCAAACTTCTTTCCAACGCATTATCAGTTCTATCATTTGTTTGGTGGCACAATTTTGGTGGCACAAGACTGTGTCAGTATACAAACAGCCTAAACTATGTTTCATATAAACACTTTGGTAGCTTAGGATTCAATTAAAACTTTCACTTTGGTTACTTGATGTGAAATGTATTTAATCTTAGATAAAGAAAAAAATTCCATATGGTGATTGAGCATTACTTCAACAAAAGTTAAATCATTGTTTGAAAAAACATGGCACAAGTGACAATCAAGATCGATTTAGATTTTTATTAGCTACTTTGAATTCTTATCCTTTACATCTGTTAAGTTTAACCCTTTCTGAATGATTATAGGATGCACTGGTAAGCAGTTTAATGTAATCATTTAGACATGATCTTAATTTTATGACATATACATAATTTTTTTTGTATGTTAGAAGTTTAAACAGGCTTATTACTTTAGACTGTTACATTTCATGCTCTAACTTTGTGTTGCAATTGTAAAATCAAAGCCAACGTAGTACATAATTCAACGATTCATCAGCAGCATTTCTTAGGATTGGGTATGTCTTCAGAGTACCCTATAACATTATATACAAGTCTTCCTCATCTACAATTTGCTAGCGTGCATGGACGGATGACCCTCCTTTTTTCGTATTAGCATTAGGATTCTTAGTGCCTTAACTTTCATGCTACAGTTTTTCCCTACAAATCTACCGTTTACTAAAAGTCCAAACGTTAAAGAAGGTTGCATTTTGGTATTCTTTCCTCTTTCGCATCACTGTGTTCCAATTTGTTATACCGATATGAGATACTTTTGCTTTATTCACTTAGCATCATGCTTGCTGCCCAGTGACACTTATTGCTCATGTTCCGTATGTTAATTCTTCTTTTTTGAAAAGCAAAAGTGGAGGCATCCTTCTTTTCACTTGATTTGGTCCAGTACGATTCAATTTTTTTTCTTGTCACCCTTAAAACCTATTACCCACCCAATATATTCAATTTTCATAAAAAACTCTACTTTACGGTATGTCCAAACAAGTTAACAAAAAGTACATGCATATATTTTGAATTTCAATAGGATGTATGATTATAGCTTAAACACATGATAATCGTTGTGCTGCAAAATATTATATTATCTTAAAAAAACATTTTCTTTTGAAAAGTGGACAATCATAATTTTTTTTATTCAAGGATAAAATAATAATATATATTTAAACAACTGGTATTAAATTGGGTTTTCATGCAACTAAAAAATATTTTCAAAATGTGAAAAAAGGATTATCAACTATCCGTGTGCGTAGCACGAGTTTCACACTAGTTTAATAAATAACCAAAACCGAGAGTTATCTAATGTTATAATTATTCAATCCAAGTTAAATTTTCCCTGTTCCTTACCCATTTATATTAGGGTGTTACTACATATATAGACCAAACCTATCACTAATACCAATTAAAAAGCTTTAAAAATTAATTCGGCAACGCTACTAAAAAACCTACTTCGATCGATTATGCAAAACTGAGCGAAAAAATAATCATCCAGTTATGACAAATTGAGTGAAATATTAGCGATTCGGTCATGCGAAATCAAACAAGGCGTATAAAACATCCTAAGCCCTGATTACGAAACATAATAACAACTTCTCATATATCAATTAATAGCAGAAGATATTGAAATTAACAAAGTAAAAAAATACTCATTTATTGTTTTAAATTATTATTGTTTTCATAATCCTAGTTCTTTCATGCACTCATTTAACTACTTCATCATGACTTCCAACCTAAATTCATGATTATTAACAAACTTCATCTATTCTTCGGCTTAGCTCCATCATAAGTAGCTAGGTAAGGTGAAAAATTGGCTAGATGTGTGAACCTTTTTCGAACTACGATATCTATTTTTTTCCTCAAATTGAATTCGATTGCAATGTTACCGAAGTTCATGAGATGTTTCAAGGCATCTTTTACAATTATTTTAACATCACATTCTACACTTTAGAAAATTTACCCATAAAAAATAAGGAACTTTACTAAATAAAGCTTCTACCATGACTAAAGATTAGGCCACCTTGTTATACTTATTTATACAATAGTCATAAAATTATAACTGCTTAGAAAGTTAGGGATAAAATTACGTTTTTGTTAGTGAAACATACAACAAATAATCATAAATAACTATCAAGATCGTTTAAAAAAACATAAGTTTAAATCGAAATCAAATCAAATTTGCAATATATTAGTTGCAAATTATGAATGTTATCATTGATGTTTGTACACTATAACTTTAAGGTTTTGACCTTCTTAACAAGATAAGCGTGTTACAAACTAGTACATGTGAACAAAGTTAAAAATTAAGTAGAATACATATAAAACCAAAATCAAATTATCCAATCATGTTATTATTCAATAACTTGTTAGAAGAAATTACAGATATGATATATAGTATAAGTGACATCAAATATAAGTATTTTGTGTTGCAGTGTAACGTGTATAAATCAAAAGGAACACAAGGAATTGTTATTAAAACATGGTTTATTGTTGCGGTTGATCATCTCTACGAGATCCATCTCCATCTTCCCGTTATTAAAGCATGAAGTTATAGTATCCCATTCCATTTTCACCCCATAATCATCTCTTTTACCAAGACCATTCACGCCATATTGACGATGAGTATGAAGGGGTGGAGCAGTGTAAAAGTCATTCATCTTATTAAAGTTGGTTAGGGGTTGAAGGCTATTAAATCTTGTAAGAGGCTGGAAGCTATTCATTCTTGTAAGAGGATGAAGGTTATTAATGCTCATAAGAGGCTGAAGGCTATTATTTTTAGAGCTAGTTGTTAGTTGATTTTCCTGCTTCATACCCAAGCTCTTGATATAATTCTGTAGAAGAGTGCTTGACTTAGGGTACTTTGAAGCATGAGTACGCTTTCTTGAGAATTGTCTTCTTTTTGTTGCATTCCAACGGTTCTTGATCGAATTCTCAGTTCTACCAGGCACATATTTTGCAATTTCTGCCCACTTGTTTCCAATTTCTATATGTGCACTAATCAAAATTCGATCTTCCTCTTCTGTCCAAAAATCCTTCTGTTTGAACGTAAAAAACACAAAAAGACTGTAAAATTTAAGTACAATACAGGATGGAAAAAATAGAATTTTGAACGTTAAAAACGAAAAAGGATTGTCAAAACGAAGAACAATACAAGCAACATAAAGTTAAATTCATTATCAATTAGTATAATGCTAAATTATATAGAATGAGAAGTAATTAATATTGCTAACTGACACTCTATATTAACTAATTAAATGTAGTAGTAATGCATCCTTGATTTATCCTTAGTAACTACATTTTTAATGTAAATAAAAGAGGAAAGGAAATGAGAAAATATTATTTAATATTTAAGTCAATCGGTTATGCCATTTATGATTATGTCCAATAAAAATAAAAACTACAAATTATTTTACCTATCTTTTGTCTTCCTATGTCGATTAACCTTGATAAACTAATGTGCACTACAATCCATATACAATCATAGTTACTTGAATTTAGCAAAGAAGCTATTTATCCGATTGTAGAAATTTCATATTAATAGTATAATTAAATGTTTTCTTTCTAACAAATGCCAAGAACTTTTGAGAGAGAATAATAAATATATGTGGTAAAATTTCATAGACTATTTAAGTTAGTACTTAACAATATATACCATTCCTAAAAGCAATTTTTGCAAGTAAACTTGTTTGCATCTGATGTCCTCTTATAATTAAAGTTACATGAAATACCTACAAGTTTTACTAAAGAAAAAAAAAGGATTTCAGAAAAATCAGCCCTGAACAGTAAAGTAGGCACTAGTTTAAATAATGATGGGTTATAATTTAACCTTTATATTAGGCCTCAAATGATTGTGCCATCTTTCCCTACATTGCTTTCCAATTCTTCCTTTTAAAAATTGTGCTATCTGAGACCACTTCCCCAATCCATACTGCTCTACCAGCCGACATAACAACCTAATATTGGAAACGTCATATGTTAACTTCAATTTCAATAAATAATTATAAAAAAAATAATTAAAATGAAATAATGGATGTAATATACCTATCTTCTTCAAGTGTCCATTTCCCTCTCACGTTCTCTAATTTCTTTTGGTTTCTGTCTTCAGTTTTTTCCCTCGTCAAATGTTTAACATCTATGTTGCCTTCTTGCTTATGTAATAGTCTGCTATAATCAGGAATATTGCTAGCAAAACCAGTTGAAATTTGAAAAACATTACTTAAAGGTTCAACTGGGTCCACGACCATTGAAGAGTTAGAAGACAAAGAAGAAATTCTTGAAGGGTATGGTGTTGTCTCCATGGCAGTACACCGATTAATTTGATGATGATGATCGTCATAAATTGGAAAATCAACATCGCTCAACGATAGTATTTCTATGCTATCGTTATTGATTTGAGGTTGAAAGCTAATATCATCAAGGTCTGGAAACTCATAAAGGCTATTCGTTAAGTCTTGATCCTTACAATCATTGTATAGTTCCTGGAGATCTTGAAATTCATTTGAAATTTCAGAATAAGATTGAATTGAAAGTGAGGAGGTTAAATCAATATCCATTTGATTTTAAATTCTACTGAGAATGTTGTCTGAGAAAAAGGAGCGACCCTGTACTTAAATAGTAAGGGAAGGGAAGAACATTAATGCAATGTAACATTGTTATATTAATGGCCATTAATTTAAATATTAATACAAGAGAGTAACTATCTCATTTCCTATTCCTTTTAAGCTTCTTTAAAAAAAAATTCTTAAACATATGAACTTTGTGCATTAGTCAAGAATAGACCAAGAAATATGATTTTAATGAGAAACAATTTTGGAGGTGTTAAGGCTGATCTGCGAGTTTTAGTTTGTTTTCTATGAAAGTTATGGAATTTTGACAAATTTTCTGTGAAGGGATTAAAATCCACGTTAAAAATCCTTTATAACATACAGTTAGTAAAATATAATGAATATTAAGACGTAATTATATCATTATTGAATACTTCATCAGAAACGCTTTAATTAATCTAAGTAAATTTTAATTAACCTAAATATTTACTAATTTCTTCATACTGCATTTATTCTGTTTAACGAATAAACATATAACTACTAATATTATATTAGTGAACTAAACGTACTTCATTTAATTAAACATCTTCAATAGGTTACGAATTATTCCATAAATATAGAGTTGATATGATAAAAAAATTCGAGCTTAATTTCTTGTTTAAAGTAAGGACACTGAATTAGTATTAAGAACACAATGCTTGCTAAATTATAGGCCTATAATTTAAAAGAACAATAATCCTTAAAACATTGAAATACATCACTAAAGTCCTTTATGTTTCATTTTACAAAAATCATCATTGATATCTTTGTTGCTTAAAGAAATAGGGCGCACATTTCAAGTTCATATCTTGGTTGATTAATCTTTTGATGTTACTACGATTAAACAAAGTAGTACAAATTTTTGTCTTAGTAACATCTTGCTAAAATTCTACTATGCCATAAATTTTTATTTAAATGTTGGTAACATTGGGTATAGTTGTGGAATAGTTTTCATTTATTTCATGAAACGAATACAAATTAATAAGATATTGGTATTGTCTAGTACACTAAGAATGGATGTTATTATATGGAGTATTTATGACCTATTTAACGAAAATAAATGCCAAAGTTACACATGCTTAGAAAATAAGATTAGTTAATACCAAAGCTAGAAAAGAGTCGAACAATAAGATGCATAAAGTAGTAATTAAACTTGGTCAACAAATCTTTTCTACGGTTGGGAATGGAAATTTCCTATCATTGCCTTGAGTGAGTAAAATCTATAATTAAGAATGCAATGCTGCTAAACTTTACAAAAGCTTATTCACTTTGATGTTGCTAGCATTTAAGTTTTGCATGTATGAAGTAATAATATAGATGTTCATATCGCATGCATAATGAATTACAAGTCTCTTAATCGTCACTTGATTATTTCTTCTACAATATTTGTGACGAATCGAATTTTCGATCCCCGTAAATTGACACTAATACGTCCACTGTATTTTGTGGCGAGCATTCAAGTGCCAAAAAACCGATCGTTAGGGAAAGACAGAAGGAAGGAAGAAGAAAACGAAATGATAAAGAATCTCATAGCGGAACGAATAATCTATAACATACAACAAAACTTTACCCAAAGAAAATTGTAATAACATACATATACAAATCAGAGTATACTAATATATTTCAGTACGGGCAGTTATAACAGCATGTCCTTACAATTGCAGATAAATACAACCAACAAACGACACATTAGAACACAAGAATACATAGATACATCTTGGACCTCCAGCTCGCCGCTTAAGCTCTAATGCATCTAAAAAAATCTGTATATATGCCCGGTCTGACCTGAACATTATAATAAAATAACACCCGAGTCAGTCTAGTAAACCAGCGAGAGAAAACACACCTAACTGGATTTTAAAGTTATAAAAACCTTTGAAATCAAAAGTATCTTGTAAGATCACACTATATATAAAAATGAATGGGCATTCACCTTATGTTAACCAAATGATTTCATATGAAAATCACTGATATTATAATAGTGTCTAAGATATAAATACTTATTAATCATAGCCAAAATTGTTACATTAGTTAAATTCTGGCATAATAGGCATTTGACTAAAACCATAAAGGCACGTATTGAAAAATGGATTCTATACAATGGCTGGGCAATCGGGGTATCGCCCGTCATGGTGCATCTCAAGACAAAATAATACAAAGTTCGAACCTATTAACCCCTACCAACGCTGGACTGGCATACCCCTTACTAGATAGTACCGAATATGATCAACCCATAGCTAATGTGCCCCGAAACATACAAATGAGAGATAATATCGACACTGGGTAGTGATGATCATACCCTAATTGGGAGTGACCCACTTAGCCCTCCTGCGTCTTTCCTATTTTAGTCATTCCCGATTGATAAGGTTTGAGGCTATGTTTTATCTTTTATATTGCACTTCCCACTTGAAATGCTAATACCGTCCTTCAAGCAACAATGCAATACCAGCATTCATCGATATAAGTCCGTTCTGGGACTGGAAAAAACCCGAAGAAACTACTTCTCCTACATCCATTTTGGTACCACCCTAAGGATCAGTAGCATGCAGCCCTTATACTTCAAAGAACTCTATTTTCAATTCCATCATCTTTAAAATATCTTCCCTTTGAAATGCTTGAGTTGGATCGATGTGGTTTTCGGATAATATATCTTATCCCGGTCTCTTGGAAATAATATTCGATAGTTTTCAGTAAACTCAACCCTAGTTCTTCAGGAAATAAACAGTAAAGATAAGAGCGGAGATCACCTCCTAACCGTTAGTAGACGGATTTCATTACCATTTGTTCCAAGAGAATGAAACAAGTTTTATATGCATAGAACATCATCGGCGATGACTGTGCTATAAAAGTCACGTGTTTTTCCTAGATATTCCAAAGTTACGTTTTTGGTCATATCTGATAGTCGGTTATTTAACTACCCACAAACACAGATCCAAATCAGGGGCTTATTTCCAAACGGAAAACCAATATTGATTATGCACATAAGCAACCACTAGCCTCCTTAAGTAATCTTTTCTTAATTAAAATCACCTTGTAAAATACTTGTATAAAAATACCTTCACAAAGATTGACCCATAAATCCTTATATTTTCAATAGTTGGAAAATATCCATATAGTTATCTCAGCGGTAAAAGTATATTCACAAAATAGAGTAAGATGTTCTTTTTATACAATTCTAAAATCATTTATAAATTCCTTTATAATTCTATAAAACCCATTTATAAACTATTTTATAAATCTCTAAAAACCATTTATAAACATCTCTAAATCATTTCTCAAATCCTTTATAAATTCTTTATAAATCCATAAAACTAATTATAAAACTCCTTGTATAAATCTATAAATCCATTTCTAAAATTCGTTTATAAGTATCCAGCCATTTATAAACATCTCAAAATCATTTCTCAAATTCTTTATAAACTCTTTATAAATCCTTAAAACTAATTATAAAACTCCTTGTTTAAATCTTTAAATCCATTTCTAAAATTTGTTTATAAGTATCCAACCATTTATAAAGCTCCCTTTTACCTTGTAAATAATCTTCCTTTAGGTTTTCAAACCATTTCATAAATAAATAATAATAATTTACTTCAAAACTCTATTATATACTAATATGTATCAATAACAAACATTATGAATAAATAATAATTCATAACTTTAAAACGCCTTAACATAATAATTAATAATTTCAAAACATTATTAATAAATTATAATAAATATAGCTTCAACATTGTTGCGACAACCCAGAATTTTTAGATATTTGAAATTGGCATATTTAATTGATTTTAAATATTTGAACGTTAGTTTAGCATGAGTTTCAAATATCACAATTTATTTGGATAATTAAATTATTGGATTTAATTATTGGAAATTGGGTAAGATATGTGTAAGGACCCGCTATTTTCAACCATTCGCATCCGCACATGTCGGACTTGAATTACTCAAAATACCGAATTGAAAAATAAATTTGGCAAAACACAACATTAACAGTAAATAAATAAATCACAGATCACAAACACAGAGTAATAAATGCATCGGAAGTAAAGAAATAGTAGTTCATGAAGCTACTATATAAATACATCAGAGTCAAACAAGATACAACGGAGATAACAAGATATAACGGAGGTCTCAACATGATAACCAAGTATGAATCAAAATACATCACTGGAACCAACCGGATAACTGGAATCAACTGGATAACCGAAAGTGAAATAGATAGCTATATCTTCAAGCAATCCAATTTTGAAGGTGAGTCTCAAATGATGTATCACTCAGTCTGACCCGAGCGTAAAGCAAAACAAAAAACACGCGAGTCAGGACATACATACTTATGCAATGTGAACCAACTCAAGTGAACTGTAATATAAGGTACAAGTAACTTAAAGGATGCTTGGGACTGCCCATCCTCTAAGGATCCGTTAAACTATTTACTATGTTGTAATATTTTGCTATTATAATAATGTCTATAGTAAAATAAACTAACTTTTTTCATAGCATTAAGGGGTTACCCATATAGCCCTTAACACGTAATAGTCCCAGTAGTCCATCCAATATCATAGTCCCTCCTGATCGGGAAGCCACCAGAGGATACCACACGGGCTACGGGAGAAAACCAAACTCGTACAAGGCGTGATAGGGTAGGTGACACGGCACAACTAGGCAATGCCAGGGTAGATATACCAATTACGCTTCCGGGTCGGTGGTAACGCGTAGCGCGCAGCTACTGCCCACCTCGAGCCACACCCCCAAATAAAAATCAAAAGTGGCCACCGAATCAATCCAAAAATTAAAGTATAATATCGAAGGGATGTGTCCGATCAAAGGTGCTACTGTGAGGAACCAGTTCTTCGACGCTCGAAAACCGACATCAATACGTCCACTGTATCAACTGCCGAGCAATCGAAGGCCGGAAAACCGAACCCTTAGGGTTTAAGAAGAAGAAAAAAAATAGAAGAAGAGAGAAAAGGGTAGAGAAGAACAGAAAGAAACAACAGAACAATATCAGAATCTCACAATCGCAGCGGAACAACATATAATAAATAAATGAATAATCTTTAAACAAAGGACTATATCAGTTATTACATTAAATCATATTACATTACATTACATCATCAGAGTGTACAATAACAAACAACAACCAACAGCGGAAAAGAAATACTATATACTAGTGAATACGCCATGCCATCCAGCTTGCCTCCAGCAACTTCTGAATTCCAAAATATCCCGATAAACCTGACTCTTGACTGTCCGTGTGGAAATTGGTGGGCATCCAGAGTTTAGGAAGGAAAACAATAAACTCCGAGTCAGTCATGTGACTGGTGTGAGAACTAAAACAGTTTATCTCTAAAATGAAGAATGGGATAATTTTAAAATAGATTCGCAATGCTTTTTAAAAAATGAGACTACCTGATGCAGCTCAGGCCAAAGTGATAAGTCGTCCACAACTTAAGAAGGAAGATATAGATCGTTTCCGACCTAAGGAGTCACATGGGGGAGGGATACGAGTTAATGAAGAGGGTTTGAGTCGTCTCCGAGCTAACTGGAGGCCAGAGGGAAAGTGGTGCCGAGTTAACAATCTAACTTTAATGGGTCACGACCTAAGGAAGGATCTTGTGTCGTTCACGAGTCAACGACCTAAGAAGGCGGTCTTAAGTCGTCTACGGCTTAACAGAACTCGGAGGAGGAAACTACGACCCAACAAAGACGTTGAAAAAGGGGTTACGACTTAAGGGAGGGCTTAAGTCGTTTGGTTACTATGAGTCGTTTGAGGAGATACCGCAGGGAGCTTGGGAGCTTAAGTCGCGGCTTGCTTAAGTCGCGTGTGTTTTGAGTCGTTCCATAGTTGAGTCGTAAGTCGTGTCCATAGTTGTGTGTGTTGTGTTGATTGTTAAGTCGGTATGATGTTGGGTCGGCCGAAGGATGTTGTGATGTAATGAGTTTAGTCGTGTACGATGAGTCGTGGCCGACCTATGATGGGTGTTAAGTCGGCAACGACTTAAGGGTTAGGGTATGTGAATACTATAAATAGGGAGTGTGTTGTACATTTCAAGATGGTTGTTGAATTTGAATAAAATTTCCTTTGTTAGCTTTGTGCTTTCATTTTAAATTGGTAGTTGAGTATGATCTCCTATCTCCACCTTCGGATATTCGAGTGCGCTCGAATCAACGATTGTGAAGCCGATTCACGGAATCTAGTGCGCTAGATCAACGTCGAAGAATCGTAGATCTTCTCTCACGGTATCGTGCGCGATCAACGTGTCAAAGATAGCTAGAATTCGGTATCTTTGTGATCAACGAATTTGGGCCTTTCAGTAACTTCAATCCACCGATTGCTACATTTTCATCGTTATATCGATTTTCTGTTAATCCGCTGCGTCAGTTTTGGTATCAGAGCGACTCTTAGCCAATCATAGCTAAGTCGATCTTGAGCCGAAGTTTGAAGTTTGGTGTTCATCGTGTTCATCGTGAAGTTGCAACAAGTTGGGAGTTTCGATCCATTCCACTTTGGATCAAAGTGTTGGAAAGTGTTTGAATTTGGACTTGATGGAAGTTTGCGCCAAAATAGTTGAAGATTGTTTGATCCGACCTAAGCCTTAGGTCGTGACAATCATTACTATTGCCGAGTTAAGTTTGAAGCTGAGCTAAGGAGCCGTGACTTGTTTGATTTTGTGCTGAAGTTTTGATTTGTTGAAGTTTGGAGATTTGTTGAATTATTTGTGAAGTTCAATCATGCCTCCGAGACGAGCTCAACGCCATCAAAATATCAATGCTTTGTATGGAAGAGAAGAAGTTGATGAAATGGAACAACGAATCAATGAGAGTTTCACTGAGAAGTTGAATGAAGGAATTGGTCGATTAGAGAGAATGATGCTTGAAATGAATCAAAGTAGAAGAAGAGTTTCACCTGAATCGAACCATGGGGGAAGTAGAGCTTCGATACATTCAGATCGAGAGAGAAGAGAAGATCAAGATCATAGAAGTGTTGATAATCGTGATAGGAATGTTGATCGAAGGAGTGGTAGTAGAGATGTTGGAGGACGTGAACGACAACGATATACTTCAGATTTTGATGAGGAATTTTTTGGTGACAGAGGGAGTATGCATAGAGATCAGGGACAACGTCAGTATCGGGTTATTGATGATGATCGTCGATGGGAATCGGGTATGAAGATGGAAATTCCTGAATTTAAAGGTGGAATGGTAGCTGAAGAATTTCTTGATTGGTTGTCTAATGTTGAAGAGATCTTTGATTTCAAAGAGATTCCGGAGAATCATCGAGTGAAGTTGGTTGCTACTAGGTTGAGGGGGAGAGATTTGGCATGGTGGAAGCAAACTAAACTTACGAGAGAGAGAATGGGGAAGTCAAAGATTGAGTCTTGGGATAAGATGAAGAAGTTGATGAGAGCTACATTTTTACCTTACAACTATCAATCACTTATGTACCAGAGGTTGCAGAACTTGAGGCAAGGAACGAAGACTGTTAATGATTATGCTGACGAGTTTTATCAACTGATTGCTCGTAATGACATTATGGAGACAGAGGAACAGCTGACTGCTAGATTTGTTGGAGGGTTGCGAATGCAGATCCAAGATATGGTGAATATGTTTGATCCTAAATCTGTAGCAGAAGCACATCAGAAAGCGTTGGCTTGGGAGAAGCAAGGAAGGCATGGAGGTGGTGTGTTTACTAATTCCAATAATCCAGTGAAGGGTTCCAGTGGAAGTTCTAATGTTTCTAAACCTACCAGTAAACCAGTGGTGAAGGAGGTTGAGAAGGCGAAGGTTAATAGCAGTTTCAAATGTTACAATTGTCAGGAGTTGGGTCACAAGAGCAATGAATGTCCGAAGCCTAAGAGGAGAGCAATGGTTGCAGAGATAGAAGAAGAGGATGTGGAAGCTGAATGTTCTAATTCATCTTATGAAGAGAAAGAAGAAGAATTATCCGGAGATGAAGGGTGCAATTTAATGATGAGGAGAAGTTATTTGGCACCGAAACAAGAAGAGGAAAACGGTTGGTTGAGGAATAACATATTTCAATCCACATGCACTATTCTGGGAAAGGTTTGCAAGTTCGTCAATGATGCTGGGAGTTGTGACAATATTATCTCTACAGAAGCAGTAAGAAAGTTGAACTTGAAAACTGAGAAGCATCCTAAACCGTACAAGTTAGCATGGTTAAGGAAGGGTGGTGAAGTGAAGGTTTGTCGAAGGGCTTGTGTTAATTTTTCAATCGGGAAGAAATACAAACACGAAATTTGGTGTGATGTTGTAGACATGGATGTGTGTCATCTATTGTTAGGCAGACCATGGCAGTTTGATAGAGCAGTGCAACATGATGGACGTGCTAATAGCTATAGTTTCATGTTTGAAGGTACTAAAATCACTTTAGTTCCCAAGAAGCAACAACAGAAGGAAAGCAAGTTGGAGGAGATTGAAGAGCTAAAAACTTTTCTATCTTTGAAAGAGTTTGTCAGGGAAGTTGAAGAGGAACCTGAAGTCTTTTTATTGATTGGACGAGAGTGTAATGAAGGGGTTGAAATTCCTGAATAAGTGAAGCCAGTTTTGAAAGAATTTGAAGATGTGTTTCCAGAGGAGTTGCCTAAGGAGTTACCGCCACTGAGAGACATTCAACATCAAATTGATCTTGTTCCAGGAGTAGTATTACCACATAGACCACATTATCGAATGAGTCCGAAGGAACATGAAGAGTTATGAAGGCAGGTGGAAGAGTTGCTTGAACAAGGGCGAGTGCAGGAGAGTTTGAGTCCGTGTGCTGTGCCAGCCTTGTTAGTACCAAAGAAGGATGGAACATGGAGGATGTGCACTGACAGTCGAGCATTGAATAAGATTACTATGAGGTATAGATTCCCAATGCAGAGGTTGGATGATTTACTAGATCAGTTGAGTGGGGCTACTATCTTTTCGAAGATTGATTTGAAGAGTGGATATCATCCAATTCGTATTAAACCTGGAGACGAATCGAAGACAGCCTTCAAGACAAGAGAGGGGTTGTACGAATGGCTTGTGATGCCGTTTGGTCTTTCGAATGCACCTAGTACATTCATGCCGGTGATGAATCAAATCTTTAGACCATTCATTGGGAAGTTCGTGGTGGTTTATTTCGATGACATTCTGATACATAGCAGGAGTATGGAGGAGCATGTTCAACATTTGAGGGAAGTGCTGATTATTCTTCGTGAGGAACAATTTTATGCTGCTACGAAGAAAAGCATGTTCATGACGCATAGTGTTTTATTTCTGGGATATGTTGTGTCAGGAGAAGGTATACAGGTGGACCAGAATAAAGTTCAAGCAGTCAGGAATTGGCCACAGCCAAAGACAATTACGGAAGTGAGAACTTTTCATGGGCTAGCGTCATTCTACCGAAGATTCATTCCACACTTCAGTAGCCTGATGGCTCCAGTTACTGATTGCATGAAAGGGAAACAGTTTGTATGGTCAGAGGAAGCAGGGGTTGCTTTTGAACGAATCAAAGAACTTTTAACGACAACACCAATTCTTGTATTACCAAATTTTCAGTTGTTGTTTGAACTACACACTGATGCATCTAAGGTTGGAATTGGAGGGGTGTTGAGTCAGGAGGGACGTCCTATTGCATACTTTAGTGAGAAGTTATCAGGGGCAAAAATAAGATATAGTACGTATGATGTCGAGTTTTATGCAGTGGTGCAAGCAGTGAAACATTGGAGACACTATCTGTTCCATAAGGAGTTTGTCCTTTACACAGACCATGAAGCTTTGAAGCATTTGCAGGGGCAAGACAAGATTTCAGCGAGACATGCATCATGAATTGCTTATTTGCAACAGTTTACTTTTGTTGTGAAGCACAAATCTGGGATAACAAATCGTGTAGCCGATGCATTGAGTAGGAGGAATCATTTATTAACGACAATGAAAGTTGAGGTGACAGGATTTGAGTTATTGCCAGAATTGTTTGAAGAAGATCCTTACTTTGTGAAATTTGTTGAGAAAGTCAAGGAAGGAAATGCTGTTGAATTTGTGTTGGTTGATGGTTTTCTTTTTAAAGGAAATCGGTTATGTATTCCAGAGAGCAGTTTGAGATTGAAGATTATCAAGGAGTTACACGAGGAAGGACATGTGGGCCGTGATCGTACTTTGCATTTGATTGCTCAGTCTTACTTTTGGCCGTCAATGAGAAAAGAGGTTGAACGGTTTGTGGAGAGATGTCATATCTGTCAGGTTTCGAAGGGAACGGCTACGAATGCGGGGTTATATATGCCATTACCCGTGCCTATTAAACCATGGGTTGATATCAGCATGGATTTCGTTTTGGGTTTGCCTAGAACTCAAAGGGGGAATGATTCTATATTTGTTGTGGTAGATAGATTTTCGAAAATGGCACACTTTCTTGCTTGTAAGAAGACGGCGGATGCTGTTCATGTTGCTCAATTATTTTTCAAGGAATCTATCGACTTCATGGATTGCCAGAATCTATTGTGTCGGATAGGGATACCGGATTTTTAAGTCATTTTTTGCTAAGTTTGTGGAAGATGGTTGGAACGAAGCTGAAATTTAGTAGCGCTTATCATCCGCAAACAGATGGACAAACCGAAGTTGTTAACAGGTCATTGGGAAATTTGTTGCGATGTCTTGTGAAGGACAATCTGAAGAGTTGGGATATGAAGTTATGCCAGGCAGAGTTTGCTCATAACCATACAGTGAATCATAGTACGGGATTCACTCCATTTCAGATTGTATATTCAAGTTTGCCAAGGGGACCGTTGGATTTGGCGGTAGTACCACAACTGAAGGGGATAGTTAAACGAGCTGTTGATTTTGTTGATGAATTAACTGAATGTCATAAAATCGTTCAAGAACGATTGGAGAAGGCAAATGAGAAGTATAAGCGAACTGCAGATTTGAAGCGACGAAATGTTGAATTTAACGAAGGAGATTTGGTGTATGCTGTGTTAACGAAGGATCGTTTTCCAGTGGGCGCTTATAACAAGTTGAAAGCCAGAAAAATTGGTCCTGTAGAAGTTGTGAAACGGATTAATGAAAATGCTTATAAGTTGAAGCTACCGGAGGACGTGTACACTTCTGACGTGTTCAATGTTAAACATCTTATACCATATTATGGGAATGAACAATCTGATGAGAAAGAATTTACAAATTCGAGGACGAATTTTTCTCAACCAGGGGAGGATGATGCAGCTCAGGCCAAAGTGATAAGTCGTCCACAACTTAAGAAGGAAGATATAGATCGTTTCCGACCTAAGGAGTCACATGGGGGAGGGATACGAGTTAATGAAGAGGGTTTGAGTCGTCTCCGAGCTAACTGGAGGCCAGAGGGAAAGTGGTGCCGAGTTAACAATCTAACTTTAATGGGTCACGACCTAAGGAAGGATCTTGTGTCGTTCACGAGTCAACGACCTAAGAAGGTGGTCTTAAGTCGTCTACGGCTTAACAGAACTCGAAGGAGGAAACTACGACCCAACAAAGACGTTGAAAAGGGGGTTACGACTTAAGGGAGGGCTTAAGTCGTTCGGTTACTATGAGTCATTTGAGGAGATACCGCAGGGAGCTTGGGAGCTTAAGTCGCGGCTTGCTTAAGTCGTGTGTGTTTTGAGTCGTTCCATAGTTGAGTCGTAAGTCGTGTCCATAGTTGTGTGTGTTGTGTTGATTGTTAAGTCGGTATGATGTTGGGTCGGCTGAAGGATGTTGTGATGTAATGAGTTTAGTCGTGTACGATGAGTCGTGGCCGACCTATGATGGGTGTTAAGTCGGCAACAACTTAAGGGTCAGGGTTTGTGAATACTATAAATAGGGAGTGTGTTGTACATTTCAAGGTGGTTGTTGAATTTGAATAAAATTTCCTTTGTTAGCTTTGTGCTTTCATTTTAAATTGGTAGTTGAGTGTGATCTCCTATCTCCACCTTCGGATATTCGAGTGCGCTCGAATCAACGATTGTGAAGCTGATTCACAGAATCTAGTGCGCTAGATCAACGTCGAAGAATCGTAGATCTTCTCTCACGGTATCGTGCGCGATCAACGTGTTGAAGATAGCTAGAATTCGGTATCTTTGTGATCAACGAATTTGGGCCTTTCAGTAACTTCAATCCACCGATTGCTACATTTTCATCGTTATATCGATTTTCTGTTAATCCGCTGCGTCACTACCATAAGGCCTCCCGCACACACACACAATGCAAACGCAAAATCAGAGGAGATTTCTCCTTATGATAGTCAAAGATGCTTGATACGCATTAAAAAGAAACATTTGATATTATTATTAGTTCATAGTGTAGGAAAACATTTCGAAAGTAAAGATATAAATCTTAGCCAACATACAACCATTATCGTATGCCTACTATAGCTACCATGTTCAATAGTAGGTTACCGCCACATTTCATGGCAGGTTATACAACTAAAACCGTACAAGGTTCGTATTGTTTCTTTGGATTTCCAACAAATGGTCAGGCCAAGGAACTTCCCATTGCCACATGGGTACGCCTCTGGAAAGACGACCCGCGAACCTAACCGGATCTCTGCCAACACAAGGCCGGTTACCTTTCAAACTAGGTAACTACTGACACGAATATGTCATTCCCCGATCGTAACCGATCTATATCCGAGGATCCTCGATTTCCAACAACCACAAAACAATAAATTTCCAGCAACAACATAGGTTAAGTATCTGGGCTCCATACCATGATACCACCTCTATACAGAAGGAATGACATACACTAAAGGGGCGCTACCCCCTAATAACCTTGCCGCATTCTTCCTGTTTTGACCATTTTCGAGGTGTGAGGTCCGACGAAGTCTCATCCACAAAGCCACGTTTTATATAAAAGCTGTGCTTTGATCATCAAATGCTCAACAACACTTAGTATGCCACATTACCAATTTGGGAATGTATCACTAGTAACAATCAACTACATAACCTCTAAGGGTGTTAAGCTAAGAGAATAAATTCTCCGCCACCAATGGAAACATATTTGATAGAAACCAGCTTTACATCTCAAATTGTAACGTCAGACACACATCCATACAAATCAATTCCGGGATCGAACGGAACCGAAGGCACTTACAAAGAAGTCCTTGCAATCCGGATATTCACTAATCACGACCGGACTTCCCATCACAAAGGGTAATAGATTTCTATATCGGGGATCAACCGATGAAGAAACATTCGACGGTAATCCTTCCATTTTCATAAATATCCGGACTTCAACACCGGTCATCAAATGCAATCCATAATGACGTATCACATATTCGGAATGGATTATACTACCCCAAGGTCCTTTCCCGGCTAACCCGAATAGAGAGCGCTTATTCAAAAATAAGTGTAGCATTCAAATTCAAGCAATCACAACAAATACCTATTTAAAGGTAAATATTGATAGTCGGATTATTTAACTATTAATAAGTATGCTCAACATCACCAGATTCCAAATCATTTCCCAAATTATTTAATTTCTAAAATATCTTTACTAGATATATAATTTTCCACACTTCAACCATTTGAAAACAAATTTTCAAATCACTTTTCACCTTACAACTTTTGAAAACAAATTTCAATCATTTTCCTTACGCAGAAATACTTTCATTTCAAAATGGTTCATTTAAACCAATTAAATAAATCCTTACCGATTTACTTTATATTTACGTTCCAAATCCGTAAATTTATTCCCCACTTCAAAAATAAATCAATGTTTATTTTTTAAACAAATTTCCCTTTCTTTTGTAAATTCCATAGTGAATTTACAATTCCCAAAATATCTATGAATATACGATTTCCCAAACCGATTTCTAATATTCATTTTCAATTTATCTTTAAAAGATAAAATCTTAAAATATTCACTTCATACTGGAAAACATTTCCATACTTATTTAATAATAAGTAATTCACAAATCTATTTATTTTCAACACTTGGAAAATATCCAATATACTTAAATCGAAATTAAGTATATATTTCATTCTTTAAGGAAAACGTTCGCTTAAACACATTTATTTGAGTCAAAACGAATGTTGCGTAAAACATCGTTACAACGACCCAAAATCACTAGTATAGGGATTCAAAATTAAAATAATATATAAATCCCAATACTATACAAAATATTTCCTTTCGGAAACCATGTACTATAACAACAGTGTTATAGTCCACCATTTCCTTCTATTTCTCGAAAACGTCTATTTCAACAATGAATGTTGAAATCTATGTTTTCGATGTTTAATACATTTTAAAATATCATTAAAACGATTAACTTCATTTTATAATATTCATTTTCCCAAGCATATCCATTTTATTTAATAATATCTTCATTGTCCAAAATCGTGAATATACTTCCTTAACCAATTCCAACATTCAATTTATCATATTCCATTGATTTCGAATTTATAAACAATGTCTATAAATTCCATCTCTATTTATAAGCTTCGATTTATAAATCTCCTTTATTAATCCAATTCAATTTATATAACTCAATTATATAGAAAAAGTCCACAGAAGTTAAATACTTATAATCCATTTATTTGCAAAATCGTTCTTTAAAAAAAAAACTTCACACATTATAATCTTATTACTTTTAAGATTCTTTTACATTTTATAACAACTTCAACTTATAAAAATCCCTTAATTAACAATTTCTATTTATATCCCATTTAAATGCGAAGGTCCGATCTATAAGATAATTACTTATAAATCTTTCATTTTACGAGATCTATTCATTTATAACTTCACAATTTATAAATCTATAAATTTCGTTCACTTATGAAATCCAATTTTTATTTCATTTTAAAACTTATAAAAAAACTCGTTTTATAATTCCAATATTTTTAATTTATAAAATTTCAATTTTATAAATCTTTTATATACATCGTTTTTAATAATTCAAAAATCCCAATTTAAACCATTTTATAAATTACTTAACTATTTATTCAAAAAATCACACTTTGGTTATATTTCACCAAAAATCATAATTTTTATAACTTTAAAATTTTAACGTTTATTTATTTAAAATGAATCAATTCAAAAGTTTAATAAAACGTATACTTTGAAAAATCACTTTAAAATTCTTTTTAAAATCAAAAATCATTATTTTAAAACTTCAAAAACGGATCCGTTGATGCAACAGCACCAAATAGTCAATCACGACATTCAAATATCATATATCGATATGATAATCAACAAACATCACAATATCTGTAATCAAATAAATACTGGTGAGGAATCCAGTTGGATCCCTCCAACCTGTTTCCCATCCACAAACATTAGCACAATACCAATTCCGTTCCAATACGGAATATCGCGGTATATGGGATTCATAAAATATTTTCCGGTATTATGCATCTCAATAGGGTCTCATCCGCTATATAATGCGAGAAAATCAACTCCAAGTACATAAATAATACCAATTTCACTACACGGTGAAATATTCGCGGTATATGTTTTTAATAAATAACCTCCGCTTACTAACGGCGCACAATGTCTATTTTAACAATCAATAGATAACAATCATCATTCAAACATATAATCAAGCAATTTTAAATTTAACTATTAAAAATATAAATCGAAACAATTCGATTGAGTGAGAAGTTCTCACCTTGATTTCAATTCAGTTCCAGCGTTTTATTTCGAATAAAATTAAACAAGTGTTTAATTTTATCCAAAATTTTCACTGACTCCAATCACTTCCAATCTAGTTTCATAGCGTGGTGCTCGTCAATACGATTCCAACGCAACTGGTTTCGTGCGTTTTCGACCTCGTATGAAAGAGTTACCCTATTTTAAAGTTTGAACGAATCAATATATATATTATATATATATATATATATATATATATATATATATATATATATATACATATTTATTTTCATTTTCAAACCCTGGAATCAATCGTGGCCATCCCTCCCTCTACCATCAGATCTGGACCGCCCTCTACCTTCTTCCCAAACGTGAAAAACTCACGTACAAACAACCCATAGCCGCCGATCTTCCCGCAATTTTCACGACCACCTCGTCGACTTCCAGAACGATCAGCTAGCTCCAGCACGAATCTCATCACCAGAGCCACCTACGCCGTGAGTGAGGCCAGACTCGGCCCCCCTCTGCCTCGAATTGCGTGAAAAATGCAGTAGCTTTGAACGTGATTTCCCATGGATCCGTTGCTCCGTTTCCGATGTCCACCGTTGGATAGCTTGATCTTGATGCCCTCTACAACTTTGTAGTTGAGAGTTTTTGCTAATTGTTGATGGATTGAGAGGAAAATGAGGAAGAAAATCATGCATTTCTGTCCATGTATGGTGTTAGTGGTGGCTAGGGTTTGCTCTGATTAGGGTTTGCAAAATGAAGAGAGTGAAGGTCCTGTTATAGAAAATTGCCAAATTATTATTCATCCGAAATTTTTCGAACCCCAAACGAAGCGTGCCGGCTGGCATTTTTAGGGTTTACCCCACGTTCCGAACACAATGGAACGTGTTTCGGATGCTAATTTCATCGTATGTGCGAGTTACGGAAATAAACGATCGATTTTAAATTAAACCGATTAAGCTAATTTTCTATGCGTTTTGGTTTGCCCCGGACAAACGATAAATCCGATTGACATGAAATTTGAAATCTTACAATAATATCATATTATGGATCCGATGAAACTAGTTTCGTCGAAATCCGAGACTGTTTGAAAAATGGCTATTTTTCAGTCGATAATTAAATATTAAAATATTCAATTTTCACAAATTAACCTTTAATTCGATTTTAAAAGTTCTATAACATCATTCTAACTTCGATATGATAAAATAAAATTTTCCCAATCATTTTCAATCATATTAAACCCAATTTTCAATTATTTCTGGAATTTCAATTATTAAATTATCGATTTAATTATCCAATTAAATCCAGATATTAGAAATAAAAATTATTCGACTATTTAATTTCACTTGTTAATATTTAAAATCAATTAAATATTGAAATTTTAATTAACTAAAATTCTGGGTCCAATCCAAATCAAATTCAGTTCTATTCAAATTTATTTACTTCACTTTCAATTTGAATTCAATTACTTTAGCCTTCAATTCGTCAATTCAATCTCATTAACACATAATGAATTATACACAATCAATTAATAATCATATAACAACCAAATTCATTCAACATAACCAAATTATTAATTTTACATTCAATTTGGTTCATCACTCTTAATTCAATCAGTTGATATCAAACTGACTTACATTCAATTAGCTTTTAATGAATTGACATCTACATCATTATTACATATCAATTTATTTACATTTAATTTATTTACATTCAATTTATTCATATTAGATTGATTAATATTCAATCCGTTTATTAATTCAATTGCTAATTCTCTTAACAATATAAAGTTGAATTTCATTTATATAACTCAAGTTCACATTGTTAATGACTTCATTTCATTAATTCACTTACTAATTTACTTCGACACCAAAATCAACTTCATTCACTTCACATAAGTTATATTCCATTTCAACATCATTTTTTTCAATTTAACTTGAATTTCCATTTAAAAATCCAATTCAGGTTCCAATTCTGAAATAAGTTTTATTATTTAACCTTTACCAAAGTCAAATTTCATCATTTAATCAAAATCATATTTTATTTTGCTTAACAAAATTGTTTAACCATTTTTAACAATTTGTTTCACTTACATTTTCTCATTTCATAAGTTATACACTTATATTCAACAATTACCCTTGGATTTTTTTTATTGATTCACTTATACTTACTTTAATTTAATTCCATTCTTTAAATTAGATTTATTCTATCAAAATTCAAATTGTATAAGTTGTCAACTCATTTATTTTTCCCATAAATATTTTAAATAGGATTCCAGAGTCCTTTCAATTTTTCAAAACCATTTTTGAAATCAATTCAAATTTTCCTTTGAATTTCCAAAACCAAATCCAAATTTCCAAATAACTTTTATTCAAAATAATCTGGCAGCAATTCCTCTTTTGGAAACCCGAAAATGAACACCGACGATGTTGCAATCATCATCGGAATTATTTTCCAACGACCAAAAAGAGTTTAGAGCTTTAATTTCTCCAAAACAATTTTCCAAAATATAAAATCCTTTCAAAACACTTCTCTGAAAATTTTACTTCAGATTATAAATCACATTTATAAATCTTTTGCTTATATAATTTCATTACTTTCTCTTTACTTATATAAGATCATTTCACAATTGTAAATCACATTAATTATAGTTCCATACTTATAATTCTTCGCTTATACAATTATTCTTTTACAATATGTTTCATTTAACTTATTCAAACAACTTTTATTAACTTGCATATATCTTACATTTTCAACTACCAAACAATCAATTGATATACACTTTAACAATTCTGGAAAATTATTCCTTTATATACCAAATATAATCAAAGTAAAATTATTTCATTTACCCAATTTAAAACAATATCATGTCGAATTGTTCTGAATAAGTGTTTAGAGATCCCTATCGATAGAGTTGTACAGACTATACCGACCAGAATCCATATGCCACTCAACAAACCAATCATCACAACATAAGACAATTTTATATTCACTAACAAATATGCGCTCATATCTATTATTACACTCAAACTCATTCTAGAGTACTGCTGACTCTATCTCTAATGAGTAATTCCCAACAGAGCCATGGTTGTCGCTTAACCATATGCTCTGATACCAAATGTGAGGAACCGTTCTTCGACGCTCGAAAACCGACATCAATACGTCCACTGTATCAACTACCGAGCAATCGAAGGCTAGAAAACCGAAGCCTTAGGGTTTAAGAAGAAGAAAAAAATAGAAGAAGAGAGAAAAGGGTAGAGCAGAACAGAAAGAAACAACAGAACAATATCAGAATCTCACAATCGCAGCGGAACAACATATAATAAATAAATGAATAATCTTTAAACAAAGGACTATATCAATATTACATTACATCATATTACATTACATTACATCATCAGAGTATACAACAACAAACAACAACAAACAGTGGAAAAGAAATATTATATAATAGTGAATACTCCATGCCATCCAGCTTCCCTCCAGCAACTTCTGAATTCCAAAATACCCTGATAAACCTAACTCTTGAATGCCCGTGTGGAAATTAGTGGGCATCGAGAGTTTAGGAAGGAAAACAATAAACTCCGAGTCAGTCATGTGACTGGTGTGGGAACTAAAATAGTTTATCTTTAAAATGAAGAATGGGATAATTTTAAAATAGATTCAAAATGCTTTTTAAAAAATGAGACTACCATAAGGCCTCCCGCACACACACACAATGCAAACGCAGAATCAGAGGAGATTTCTCCTTATGATAGTCAAAGATGCTTGATACGCATTAAAAAGAAACAATTGATATAATTACTAGTGCATAGTGTTGGAAAATATTTCGAAAGTAAAGATATAAATCTTAGCCAACATACGACCACTATCGTATGCCTACTATAGCTACCATGTTCGCATTGTTTCTTTAGATTTCCAACAAATGGTCAGGCCAAGGAACTTCCCATTGCCACATGGGTACGCCTCTGGAAAGACGACCCGAGAACCTAACCGGATCTCTGCCAACACAAGGTCGGGTTACCTTTCAAACTAGGTAACTACTGACACGAATATGTCATTCCCCGATCGTAACCGATCTATATCCGAGGATCCTCGATTTCTAACAACCACAAAGCAATAAATTTGCAGCAACAACATAGGTTAAGTATCTGGGCTCCATACCATGATAGCACCTCTATCCATAAGGAATGACATACACTAAAGGGGTGCTACCCCCTAATAACCTTGCCGCATCCTTCCTGTTTTGACCATTTCCGGGGTGTGAGCTCCGACGAAATCTCGTCCACAAAGCCACGCTCTTTATAAAAGTAGTGCTTTGATCATCAAATGCTCAACAACACTTCGTATGCCACATTACCAATTTGGGAATGCATCACTAGTAACCATCAACTACATATCCTCTAAGGGTGTTAAGCTAAGAGAATAAATTATCCGCTACCAGTGGAAACATATTTGATAGAAACCGGCTTTACATCTCAAATTGTAACGTCAGACACATATCCATACAAGTCCGTTCCGGGATCGAACGGAACCGAAGGCACTTACAAAGAAGTCCTTGCAATCCGAATATTCACTAATCACGACCGGACTTCCCATCACAAAGGGTAATAAATTTCTATATCGGGGATCAACCGATGCAGAAACATTCGATGGTAATCCTTCCATTTTCATAAATATCCGGTCTTCAACACCGGTCATCAAATGCAATCCATAACGACGTATCACATATTCAGAATGGGTTATACGACCCCAAGGTCCTTTCCCGGCTAACCCGAATAGCGAGCGCTTATTCAAAAATAAGTGTAGCATTCAAATTCAAGCAATCACAACAAATACCGATTTAAAAGTAAATATTGATAGTCGAATTATGTAACTATCAATAGGTATGCTCAACATCACCAGATTCCAAATAATTTCCCAAATTATTTACTTTCCAAAATATCTTTACTAGATATATAATTTTCCACACTTCAACCATTTGAAAACAAATTTTCAAATCACTTTTCACCTTTACAACTTTTGAAAACAAATTTCAATCATTTTCCTTACGCGGAAATGCTTTCATTTCAAAATGGTCAATTAAACCAATTAAATAAACCCTTACCGATTAACTTTATATTTACGTTCCAAATCCGTAAATTTATTCCCCACTTCAAAAATAAATCAATGTTTATTTTTTAAACAAATTTCCCTTTCTTTTATAAATTCCATAGTGAATTTACAATTCCTAAAATATCTATGAATATACGATTTCCCAAACCGATTTCTAATATTCATTTTCAATTTATCTTTAAAAGATAAAATCTCAAAATATTCACTTCATATTGGAAAAATCCATACTTATTTAATAATAAGTAATTCACAGATCTATTTATTTTCAGCACTTGGAAAATATTCAATATACTTAAATCGAAATTAAGTATATATTTCATTCTTTAAGGAAAACGTGCGCTTAAACACATTTATTTGAGTCAAAACGAATGTTGCGTAAAACATCGTTACGACGACCCAAAATAACTAGTATAGGGATTCAAAATTAAATAGATATATAAATCCCAATACTATACAAAATATTTCCTTTCGGAAACCATTTACTATAACAACAGTGTTATAGTCCACCATTTCCTTCTATTTCTCGAAAACGTCTATTTCAACAATGAATGTTGAAATCTATGTTTTCAATGTTTAATACATTTTAAAACATCGTTAAAACAATTAACTTCATTTTATAATATTCATTTTCCCAAGCATATCCATTTTATTTAATAATATATTCATTGTCCAAAATCGTGAATATACTTCCTTAACCAATTTCAACATTCAATTTATTAAATTCCATTGATTTCGAATTTATAAACAATGTCTATAAATTCCATTTCTATTTATAAGCTTCGATTTATAAATCTCCTTTATTAATCCAATTCAATTTATATAACTCAATTATATACCAAAAGTCCATATAAGTTAAATACTTATAATCCATTTATTTACAAAATCGTTCTTTAAAAAAAAAAACTTCACACGTTATAATCTTATTACTTTTAAGATTCTTTTACATTTTATAACAACTTCAACTTATAAAAATCCCTTTATTAACAATTTCTATTTATATCCCATTTAAATGCCAAAGTCCGATCTATAAGATAATTACTTATAAATCTTTCGTTTTACGTGATCTATTCATTTTATAACTTCATAATTTATAAATCTATAAATTTCGTTCACTTATGAAATCCAATTTTTATTTCATTTCAACACTTATAAAAAAAATCGTTTTATAATTCCAATATTTTTAATTTATAAAATTTCAATTTTATAAATCTTTTATATACATCGTTTTTAATAATTCAAAAATCCCAATTTAAACCATTTTATAAATTACTTAACTATTTATTCCAAAAATCACACGTTGGTTATATTTCACCAAAAATCATAATTTTTATAACTTTAAAATTTTAACGTTTATTTATTTAAAATGAATCTATTCAAAAGTTTAATAAAACGTATACTTTGAAAAATCACTTTAAAATTCTTTTTAAAATCAAAAATCATTATTTTAAAACTTCATAAATGGATCCGATGATGCAGAAGCACCAAATAGTCAATCACGACATCCAAATATCATATATCGATATGATAATCAACAAACATCACAATATCTGTAATCAAATAAATACTGGTGAGGAATCCAGTTGGATCCCTCCAACCTGTTTCCCTGCATCCACAAACATTTGCACAATACCAATTCCGTTCCAATACGGAATATCGCGGTATATGGGATTCATAAAATATTATCCGCTATTAAGCGGCGCAATAGGGTCTCATCCACTATATAATGCGGGAAAATCAACTCCAAGTACATAAATAATACCAATTTCACTATACGTTGAAATATTCGCGGTATATGTTTTTAATAAATAACCTCCGCTTACTAACGGCGCATAATGTCTATTTTAACAATCAAAAGATAACAATCATCATTCAAACATATAATCAAGCAATTTTAAATATAACTATTTAAAATATAAATCAAAACAATTCGATTGAGTGAGAAGTTCTCACCTTGATTTCAATTTAGTTCCAGCATTTTATTTCGAATAAAATTAAACAAGCGTTTAATTTTACCCAAAATTTTCACTGACTCCAACCGCTTCCAATCTAGTTTCATAACTTAGTGCTCTTCAATACGATTCCAATGCAACTAGATTCGTGCATTTTCGACCTCGTATAAAAGAGTTACACTATTTTAAAGTTTGAACGAATCAATATATATATATATATATATATATATATATATATATATATACACAAATTTATTTTCATTTTCAAACCCTGAAATCAATCGTGGCCATCCCTCCCTCTACCATCATATCTGGACCGCCCTCCACCTTCTTCCTAAACGTGAAAAACTCACGTACAAACAACCCATAGCCGCCGATCTTCCTGCAATTTTCACGACCAACTCGTCGACTTCCAGAACGATCAGCTAGCGCCACCACGAAGCTCATCACCAGAGCCACCTACGCCGTGAGTGCGGCCAGACTCGGCCCCCCCTATGCCTCGAATTGCGAAAAAACACATCAGCTTTGAACGTGATTTCTCGTCTATCCATGGCCCCGTTTCCGATCTCCACCGTTGGATAGCTAGATCTTGATGCCCTCTACAACTTTGTAGTTGAGAGTTTTTGCTAATTGTCGATGGATTGAAAGGAAAATGAGGAAGAATATCGAGCATTTCTAGCCGTGTATGGTGTTAGTGGCGGCTAGGGTTTGCTCTGGTTAGGGTTTGCAAAATGAAGAGGGTGAAGGTCCTTTTATAGAAAATTGCCAAATTACTATTCATCCGAAATTTTCCGAACTCCAAACGAAGCGTGCCGGCTGGGTTTCTAGGGTTTACCCCACGTTCCGAACACAATGGAACGTGTTTCGGAGGCTAATTCCATCGTATGTGTGAGTTACGGAAATAAACAATCGATTTTAAATTAAACTGATTAAGCTAATTTTCTGTGCGTTTTGGCTTGCCCCGGGCAAACGATAAATCCGATTGACTTGAAATTTGAAATATTACAATAACATCACATTACGGATCCGATGAAACTTGTTTCGTCGAAATCCGAGACTGTTTGAAAAATGGCTATTTTTTAGTCAATAATTAAATATTAAAATATTCAATTTTCACAAATTAACCTTTAATTCGATTTTAAAGTTCTATAACATCATTCTAAATTCGATATGATAAAATAAAATGTTCCAAATCATTTTCAATCATATTAAACCCAATTTTTAATTTTTTCTGGAATTTAAATTATTAAATTATCGATTTAATTATCCAATTAAATCCAAATATTAGAAATAAAAATTATTCGACTATTTAATTTCACTTATTAATATTTAAAATCAATTGAATATTCAAATTTTAATTAACAAAAATTCTGGGTCGTTACAACTATCTTATTAACCCGTCAATCGGTACTGTTTTAGTCACCTTATGCCAACTCACGGGAGTCGGGTCCACGTATTTACCTTAAAGGAAACGCCACCACCAACCTACTTCATTCTAGAATCTCTACCGCGTACACGGTTATCAAAGTGGTTTCGGTATCGACAGAGAGTATGCCAGATATCCGATCCCGGTCTCTTTAACAACCAAACGTTATTATAACCCGTGGTTACAACTTTTAAAAATGGTATTTATACTTTAAAAATCAAAATAAATTTCAAATACATTTCAATATCATAATATTATTTCAAACATCATTTATTTAAACATCAGTCATTTTATTTAATATAAAATACCATTTAAATCTATTCAGTTTATTTAGGAATTAATTGCCTTTCAACTCACATTTAAAAGTTAAATTCTTCCATTTAAAACCATTTAAAGTCAATTCCTTATTTTTATTAATTACATATTAAATTCCAAAATTCAAGCCTTTTTCCCAAATATTATTAAATTTTATTAAAACAAAAAATGCTACCTAAAGTTATAGGTTAAAAAGTTTATTTACAAAAGACAGCATTTAAGTGCTGTAATAGATTTCTTTATTTCCAACTAAACTTTAGTTATCTTTATCAACTATAGCACTTACAATGTGCTATAATAGCTTTTAGTTCAAATTAGCCTTTAAGTTCATTTAAATTTAACTACAACGTTCACAAATGCTGTAATATCCTTTATATTTAAAATTTCAAGGTTTAACTATAATTTCATAACTAAGTAACTTTTTATTTAAATCATATTTAACTTACAAATCATACATTTTCACATTATGAAGTCATAATTTCAATACTCATATTTTTTTGAATTTATAAGTAAATTTTCATACAAAAAATCAAATTTTATTATGAATTTCTTATTTAAATCCAAGTATTAAATTCCCATTTCTATAATTAAATTATTAACTTAACAATTAAGTTTTAGATTCCCAGAATATAACTTATCATCAATTATTTTACTTAACTAAATCTCACTTTTAACAAAAATTCAGAATTTCCCAAAATAAGTTATATTTCAAAATTTTACTTAAAGATTCATTTATTTAACATTTGACTCATTCAAAAATCATTATAAATTTTATAAAAATCATTTAAATACATTTTAAACCAGAATATTATAAAATTTTCATATAAAATATTTTTAAAACATTTCATAAAAATATTATATAAACCACGGGTCTGTATATAGTTTTCTAGCCTAGGTCAAGTGATATGCATATATATCATTTCAATCTGCAATTTACAAAGAAAACCCGGGTTCTATCATTTCAAACCCGCAATCCCAAGTTAAATAAATCACTAAATAAATAAATGAATGCATAAATAAGTAAATATCGTTCAGTCCTATCATTTCAGCCTGTAACGATTTCTATTCTACAGGGAACTTGCAGTGTGATTTGTAGTAAATAATAATAATAAATCTAATTGCAACAATATAACAATAGATAATAAGCTGATGATGGGTCAATTAAATAATGAGGTTTTAACATCATAAGTTTATATCACAGGAAGATACAATTAAATAAAATAAATTTACAATTAAACTTGTTATCAATCTTCAGATATATAGGTATGTTTGTCTGGTGAGAAATACTCACCTTAAAGCTGTAGAAAATTAGATTCAAACGATTGTATCACTTGATAAAGAAACGTACAAACGGCACGATCAGATTTCCGTGGAGGTAACATCTTGATTCAAATCTTGAACATGATGAATGAAAAACTAAGTATTCGCATTTTACTATGATTATTGAAAACAGAATAAGAAAATTTTGACCCAAATTCTCGACCACTCCACCCACATCTTGGCCATGTTCTCACTGCTCAGCGCACCTTTTATTTGAGTTATATGAACGCACTCTATACTCAAACAGTGGATAAATCGTTGAGATACTATTTCAAAAAGTGGTGCTCGGCCTATCCATTCTATTTTACTTCTCTTTTTTTTTACTACACAACTGCACTTATAAAAATTTACTTGCTCTTGCTACTACAATAGGACACGGCCCTGAATATCAAAAAGCATGCACGCATGCACTTGTATCATGAATATTTAACAAAGTTTGTCAAATAAAAGGATCGGCTTGGAGGAGGAGTTGGCAACAGTAGTGATGGAGGGGGTAGGGTGCGGCCGAGCATGAAGTGTATGACAAAATATAACAAAACAAAAAGAAGAAGGAAGGAAAAATAAATAAACCATTACCTGATTCCCTGCTCACGAAAAAGAAAGAAGTAGACGGAGATGCAGACAATTTTGAGGTGAGGAAATGTGATATGAGGTTTGTATTTATAGGCAGAAGCTTTGTACGCAAGGAAAAATAACGTATGTAGATCAATGGGAACAGGCAAGCAAATATTTTTGCTTCGATATGGGATGTTGAATTATTGATTTTATAAGGCAAAGATTATTTAAATCAAATAGTTAATTTTTGCAGGGGTATCTTGGACCATATATCCAAAAGTAACGTACATTGATTTGATATAGGAATGGCAAAAAATCAAAAATGTGAACGGTAAGGAAATCATAAATCTCGAAAGTGTTGTATAAATTAAATCTTGCGTTGATAATGGTGAAAGGAAAGGCAAGGAGAAAAGTTGGTATGTGAACCGATTATGGATTTACAAGATTTTATACTTATTAAAATAAATGGAAGGTGAAATGCATTGACAAGGCACGGTTGAATTTCCTCTTTTAAAAGTGCATGGCAATTTATTTAGGAACAAAGGCAAAAATTATAATTCGTTTAGAACGTGTTATAGATAGGAAGCTTGCACTTATCAGGGGAAAAAGACATGTAGATTTTCAAATTTTATACGTAAAGGGAAGAAAAGTAACTGCAAGTAATAAATTTGTCTTTGAAATGGAGATGGAGTTTGGACAAATTTGTGAACGTTACTCTATTAAAGATTTTATACCAGCTTAAGACCAATGAAAGCTATGGAAAGTGTAACTTTTGGCTAAAGCAATTCTTTAACAAATTTTTTTTTATTCATATAGATATTGCGGTATGAATTTTAAAATGCGCAAAGCCGACGCAATAAATACCCCTAAATTAGTACAAAAGTAACGTTTTTTAATTAATACGTTTTCCTATTTTATATGTTATTTATTCCATTAAATATCATACCCTTATAAATGCGTAATTTTAACAGTTTATTAACACACCGAATTCTTAAAAGTTACTCCTTAACATGTTTACATTATTCTGATTTATTTACCATTTCCAATGAAATTTATTATTCAAAAAATATTACACATTTTTAAAGAAAGTAGATAATCCATTTCTTTATTTAAAATTCCAATTAGAGTTATCCTTAACAAAGTTAAAAATTTCAGAAACTTTCATTTTTATTATAGAATTTTGGGAAATGATTTACTCAAATTAAAAATTTATACTATAATAAATTCCAAGGTTTTATAAATAAAAGAATAAAGTGCTTGTAATATTTTTCTCTCTCTCTTAGGAAATGAGAAAATAAAGAAGATGAGAAAAAGAGAAACTTGTACGTGAATTGCAAGGCAAAATATACGGCTAAAGTAAAGGAATGAATGGCTAGAAAGGAACAAATGTTAGAAAAAAAAAAGGCAAGAATTAAGGCAACCTTTCGTTTCTTTCCCTAAGAACAGGTAATTAATCTAGAGCTTAATTATGTATATGGAGAGAGAAACCTTTCATTCTTTCTCTAATCAAATTGATTGATTAACTAAATGTCATTAACAAGCCATTTATTCATGGCATGGAATGTAACTATGTCCAAATGTATTCTATAGTAAATTATGTAAGTGCAATATTAGATTGTGTACGAAGATGATGTTTCCTTCATATATATCTTTATTGGTCATAGTATTATTAAAAACATATACGTATACGTATATATATAATAGACTTATACATATAAATGTGTTAAAATTAAGTTTCACTATTTTATGAGCCTAAAATTAAAGACAACAATTTTGAACCTAATCTCTAAATTAAAAGGGTTTAAGATTAAAAAAAGTTATGACTTTGCATACAAGTCCATCTTATAAATCTTAAGTCAAATTAATGCGCACACATATGTATATACAAATCATTGTAAATAATGTCTTAAACTTAATACAACATCTTTATGTCAAAATTTATAACTTAGTAAATTCTTTAATATTAAGCAATAAATTAAGGTCTAACGTTAATTTAAAAGGAAATAAAAGGAATCGTGATACTGGGTAATAAATTCAAGTTATTTTTGTAAAGAATCCTTTTTTTAAAACTTTAAACAAAAGTATGCAAAAACCAAAAGATTGGATTTAAACAGTGAACACATGCAAACATTAATAAACTACATATGTTTTCTATTTGAATCAATAACAGAAATATTACATTAATTAAGGCTTAAATTTAAATTACAATAAGTTTTTTTTTCCCTCTTTTATTTTAACCAAAACTTATTAAATTAAAAATTTAATTATTGAAAATTTTACTTTTAAAAAAAAACAACGTTTTCAAGTAAAACTTAATTAAAATATTTACAAAATTATGGGTTGTTACACTCTCCCCCACTCAAAACTTTTCGTCCCCGAAAAGGAATGAGGTAGGAGAATAGAAACACCCTGAAAGAAAACTGTATTGGAACTCAAAATGGAATCATTGATTTAAACCATATAAATTCAATTTAAATTAATTAATATTCAATAATTGATTTAATTCATTTGATTTTTACTGAAGTTAAATCAATCTTAACTATTTCCAAATTAATTATCTTATTATCCAATTATTTTGAAATTAACAATTTCTAAAATCATAAATTTGTATAATCATTTATAATAATCATCTTTTATTCAACAAATTTAATTCTTCTTTATTCCAGATTATTATTAAATATATTCTACTTAATATATCTTATCGCACATATTAAGTAGATTACATTTATTATAACTATTCCAATTTATTTCTAAATTTCCTTTAACACCATTTGATATTGTATATTATTCAATTATTTTTTTATTCTATTTACCTCTATTTGTCTTTTTGTAACTGAAACTTTAAGTGTATAACATTTATTATAACCATTCAAATTTTATTTATAAAATCCTTTTATATTGTACATTATCCAATTACATAGTTAATTTCTGAATGATTTAGGTAAGTTACATTGGCATGCAATTTAATATTATACAAGTAAAAATCTTTCCAATTCTATTATTCAAGTTTAAATATTCGTTTAAAATTTGACTTTATTTTATCATCAGAATCACCTTTTAACGTAAATTTATGAATTAAATTTCCAATTAACTTCAAACACTTTAGAGATAAATAAATACATACATATAGTATATGTCAAATCATATTTAAATCATATATCTATATATATTATAAATTAAATCATATTTTAGAAATTCAAATCAATTAAATTTTTGAAGAAAAACTACAGCGTGGTCTCTTCACTTCGATACTCGAAAATGAATGTCGATGATGCTGCAGTCATCACCGAAATTATTTTCCAGCGACAAAGAGAAGAGCACTAATTTTTAAAACTTTAAAATTCTTTGGAAACAAATTTCTATTCGAAAAATACTTCAAATTATATATCTTTTAAAACTTTAAACCAAAGTTCGAAATCATCGGAAATTAAATTCTCAAATTCTTGATTTTAAATTCATCTAAATTTCCAAATTAATTTAAAACCATGTTTTATTGTTCAATTATTCATATATGAAACAAAAGTTAAGGCTTACAAGCTATATATAAAGTCAAATATTATTTCTTAATACCCTATTCAATTAATTATCAGAATTCATAAAATCAAACTCATACATAATATAATTATACAAAATTTATCATTTACTAAATTTTGAAATCAATATGGTGTCAGTTTGCTCTGTTCAAGTGTTTTGGAAATCTTATCGATAGCGTTGATCAGACGAATCGATCGAAAACCCAAATCAACATCAACAACTTAAACAACACAATATATAAAACATTTTAAATATAGGTTTACAAAGAAAGAATAGGGATTCAAATTTGATTGACTCAGATCAAGAGAATTCTAATTCGAAGATAAGTTGGAAACAAAAGATAAGATGATTAAATTGGCAGAATAAGGAATGGATAAGCTTACATAAATCACGGGCAACCTTAACCGGGTCAACCGTGACTTCAAGAATAAGATCGATGTAGAGTTCTGGGGCAAATCTACATCCGATCTCAAGAGATAGAATTCAGGATAACAAGAGATACTAGCATCTAAACCGAGGATATATAGATCTCCGATGAATCGATACCTATGGTAAAGGGGTTCCACCGCTTTAAAAGTCATTCAAAGATTGGCGAGACCGCCGACTCATTCTAAGGATCATTCGAAGTGGAGGTATGAGACACTCCAGAATCAAAAGAAAATGAATAGTGGGGACAAGAATGTATTTTGGAACCGCAGAGACGTTCCAAAATTCAAAAGGAATCGAGTTAAAAAGGAAGAGATTCACACTTGAACGAAAGTGATTCTGTAAATAAATTTACCATATATGCTAAATATTTCCAAGAGCCAAAGCTTTGATACCAAATGTAACGACCCTCTATTTTCAACCATTCGCATCCGCACATGTCGGACTTGAATTGCTCAAAATACCGAATTGTAAAATAAATTTGACAAAACACAGCATTAACAGTAAATAAATAAATCACAGATCACAAACACAGAGTAATAAATGCAGCGGAAGTAAAGAAATAGTAGTTCATGAAGCTACTATATAAATACATCAGATTCAAACAAGATACAACGGAAATAACAAGATACAACGGAGGTCTCAACATGATAACCAAGTATGAATCCGAATACATCACTGGAACCAACCGGATAACTGGAATCAACTGGATAACCGAAAGTGAAATAGATAGCTATATCTTCAAGCAATCCAACTTTGAAGGTGAGTCTCAAATGCTGTATCACTCAGTCTGACCCGAGCGTAAAACAAAACACAAAACACTCGAGTCAGGACATACATACTTATGCAATGTAAACCAACTCAAGTGAACTGTAATATAAGGTACAAGTAACTTAAAGGATGCTTGGGACCGCCCATCCTCTAAGGATCCGTTAAACTATTTACTATGTAGTAATATTTCGCTATTATAATAACATCTATAGTAAAATAAACTTATTTTTTTCATAGCATTAAGGGGTTACCCATATAGCCCTTAACACGTAATAGTCCTAGTAGTCCATCCAGTATCATAGTCCCTCCTGATCAGAAAGCTACCAGAGGATACCACACGGGCTACGGGAGAAAACCAAACTCGTACAAGGCTCGAAAGGGTAGGTGACACAGCACAACTAGGCAAAGCCAGGGTAGATATACCAATTACGCTTCCGGGTCGGTGGTAACGCGTAGCGCGCAGCTACCGCCCACCTCGAGTCACACCCCCAAATAAAAATCAAAAGTGGCCACCGAATCAATCCAAAAGTCAAAGTATAATATCGAAGGAATGTGTCCGATCAAAGGTGCTACCTTATTAACCCGTCAATCGGTCCTGTTTTAGCCACCTTATGCCAAATCACGGCAGTCGGGTCCACGTATTTACCTTAAAGGAAACGCCACCACCAACCTACTTCATTTTGGAATCTCCACCGCGTACACGGTTGTCAAAGTGGTTTCGGTATCGACAGAGAGTATGGCAGATATCCGATCCCGGTCTCTTTAACAACCAAACATTATTATAACCCGTGGTTACAACTTTTAAAAATGGTATTTATACTTTAAAAATCAAAATAAATTTCAAATACATTTCAATATCATAATAATGATTTCAAACATCATTTATTTAAACATCAGTCATTTTATTTAATATAAAATACCATTTAAATCTATTAAGTTTATTTAGGCATTAATTGGCTTTCAACTCACATTTAAAAGTTAAATTCTTACATTTAAAACCATTTAAAGTCAATTCCTTATTTTTATTAATTACATATTAAATTCCAAAATTCAAGCCTTTTTCCCAAAGATTATTAAATTTTATTAAAACAATCAAAAATTCAGTTTCCATAGCACTTATAAAATGCTACCTAAAGTTATAGGTTAAACAGTTTATTTACAAAAGACAGAATTTAAGTGCTGTAATAGATTTCTTTATTTCCAACTAAACTTTAGTTATCTTTATCAACTAAAGCACTTACAAAGTGCTATAATAAATTTTAGTTCAAATTAGCCTTTAAGTTCATTTAAATTTAACTACAACATTCACAAATGCTGTAATATCCTTTATATTTAAAATTTCAAGGTTTAACTATAATTTCATAACTGAGTAATTTTTTTATTTAAATCATATTTAACTTACAAATCATATATTTTCACATTATGAAGTCATAATTCCAGTACTCATATTTTTATGAATTTATAAGTAAATTTTCATACAAAAAATCAAATTTTATTATGAATTTCTTATTTAAATCCAAGTATTAAATTCCCATTTCTTTAATTAAATTATTAACTTAACAATTAAGTTTTAAATTCCCAGAATATAACTTATTATCAATTATTTTACTTAACTAAAATCTCACTTTTCAAAATTTTACTTAAACATTCATTTATTTAACATTTGACTCATTCAAAAATCATTATAAATTTTATAAAAATCATTTAAATACATTTTAACCAGAATATTATAAATTTTCCATTTAAAACATTTTTAAAACATTTTAGAAAAATATTATATAAACAACGGGTCTGTATATAGTTTTCTAGCCTAGGTCAAGTGATAAAGATATATATCATTTCAAACCGCAATTTACAAAGAAAATGCGGGTTCTATCATTTCAAATACGCAATCCAAAGTGAAATAAATCACTAAATAAATAAATAAATAAATGCATAAATAAGTAAGTATCGTTCAGGCCTATCATTTCAGCCTGTAACGATTTCTATTCTACAGGGAACTTGCAGTGTGATTTGCGGTAAATAAAAAAAATCTAATTGCAACAATATAACAATAGATAATACAGCAGATGATGGGTCAATTAAATAATGGGGTTTTAACATCATAAGTTTATATCACATGCAGATACAATTAAATAAAATAAATTTACAATTACACTTTTTATCAATCTACAGATATATATGTATGCTTGTTTGGTGAGAAATACTCACTTAAAGCTATAGAAAATTAGATTCAAACGATTGTATCACTTGATAAAGAAACGTACAAACGGCACGATCAGATTTCCATGGAGGCAACGTCTTGATTCAAATCTTGAACAAGATGAATGAAAAACTAAGTATTCGCATTTTACTATGATTATTGAAAACAGAATAAGAAAATTTTGACCCAAATTCTCGACCACTCCACCCACATCTTGGCCATGTTCTCACTGCTCAGCCCACCTTTTATTTGAGTTATATGAATGCACTCTATACTAAAACAATGGATAAATCGTTGAGATACTATTTCAAAAAATGGTGCTCGGCCTATCCATTCTATTTTACTTCTCTTTTTTTTCTTTTTTTTACTACACAACTGCACTTATAAAAATTTACTTGCTCTTACTGCTACAATAGGACATGGCCCCGACTATCAAAAATCATGCACGCATGCACTTGTATCATGAATATTTAACAAAGTTTGTCAAATAAAAGGTCGGCTTGGAGGAGGAGTTGGCAACAGTAGTGATGGAGGGGGTAGGGTGCGGCCGAGCATGAAGTGTATGACAAAATATAACAAAACAAAAAGAAGAAGAAAGGAAAAATAAATAAACCATTACCTGATTCCCTGCTCACGAAAAAGAAAGAAGTAGATGGAGATGCAGACAATTTTGAGGTGAGGAAATGTGATATGAGGTTTGTATTTATAGGCAGAAGCTTTGTACGCAAGGAAAAGTAACGTGTGCAAATCAATGGGAACAAAAAGGCAAGCAAATATTTTTTCTTTGATATGGGATGTTGAATTATTGCTTTTATAAGGCAAAGATTATTTAAATCAAAAAATTAATTCTTGCAGTGGTATCTTGGACCACATATCCAAAAAGTAACGTACATTGATTTGATAAAGGAATGGCAAAAAACCAAAAATGTGAATGGTAAGGAAATCATAAATCTCGAAAGTGTTGTATAAATTAAATCTTGCGATGGTAATGGTGAAAGGAAAGGCAAGGAGAAAAGTTGGTATGTGAACCGATTATGGATTTACAAGATTTTATACTTATTAAAATAAATTGAAGGTGAAATGCATTGACAAGGCACGGTTGAATTTCCTCTTTTAAAAGTGAATGTCAATTTATTTAGGAATAAAGGCAAAAATTATAATTCGTTTAGAACGTGTTATAGATAGGAAGCTTGCATTTATCAGGGGGAAACGACATGTAGATTTTCAAATTTTAGACGTAAAAGGAAGAAAATGATTTCCCTGCATTGCATCAATTAACGGTTGCGCGATTTGCAATTTAAATAGGTTGAGCGAATTAAGAAAAGTAACTGCAAGTAATAAATTTGTCTTTGAAATGGAGATGGAGTTTGGACAAATTTGTGAACGTTACTCTAATAAAGATTTTATACCAACTTAAGACCAATGAAAGGTATGGAAAGTGCAACTTTTGGCTAAAACAATTCTTTAACTGATTTTTTTTATTCATATAGATATTACGGTATGAATTTTAAAATGCGCAAAACCGACGCAATAAATACCCCCGAATTAATACAAAAGTAACGTTTTTTAATTAATACGTTTTCCTATTTTATATGTTATTTACTCCACTAAATATCGTACCCTTATAAATGTGTAATTTTAACAGTTTATTAATACACTGAATTCTTAAAAGTTACTCCTTAACATGTTTACATTATTCTGATTTATTTACCATTTTCAATGAAATTTATTATTCAAAAAATATTACACATTTTTAAAGAAAGTAGATAATCCATTTCTTTATTTAAAATTCAATTAGAGTTATCCTTAACAAAGTTAAAATTTTTAGAAACTTTCATTTTTATTATAGAACTTTGGAAAATGATTTACTCAAATTAAAATTTTATACTATAATAAATTCCAAGGTTTTATAAATAAAAGAATAAAGTGCTTGTAATATTTTTCTCTCTCTTAGGAAATGAGAAAATAAAGAAGATGAGAAAAAGAGAAACTTGTACGTGAATTCAAGGCAAAATATACGGCTAAACTAAAGGAATGAATGGCTAGAACGGACAAATGTTAGGAAAACAAAAAGGCAAGAATTAAGGCAACCTTTCGTTTCTTTTGCTAAGAACAGGTAATTAATCTAGAGCTTAATTATGTATATGGAGAGAGAAACCTTTCATTTTTTCTCTAATCAAATTGATTGATTAATTAAATGTCATTAACAAGCTATTTATTCATGGCATGGAATGTAACTATGTCCAAATGTATTCTACAGTAAATTATGTAATAGCAATATTAGATTGTGTACAAAGATGATGTTTCCTTCATATATATCTTTATTGGTCATAGTATTACTAAAAACATATACGTATACGTATATATATAATAGACTTATACATATAAATGTGTTAAAATTAAGTTTCACTATTTTATGAGCCTAAAATTAAAGACAACAATTTTGAACCTAATCTCCAGATTAAAAGGGTTTAAGATTAAAAAAAGTTATGACTTGCATACAAGTCCATCTTATGAATCTTAAGTCAAATTAACGCACACACATATGTATATACAGATCATTGTAAATAATGTCTTAAACTTAATACAACATCTTTATGTTAAAATTTATAACTTAGTAAATTCTTTAATATTAAGCAATAAATTAAGGTCTAACGTTAATTTGAAAGGAAATAAAAGGAATCATGATATTTTGTCATAAATTCAAGTTATTTTTATAAAGAAGCCCCTTTTTTTTAACTTTGAACAAAAGTATGCAAAAACCAAAAGATTGGATTTAAATAATGGACACATGCAAACATTAATAAACTACATATGTTTTCTATTTGAATCAATAACAGAAATATTACATTAATTAAGGCTTAAATTTAAATTACAATACGTTTTTTTCCTCTTTTTTTTTTACCAAAACTTATTAACTTAAAAATTTAATTATTGAAAATTTTACTTTAAAAAAAACAACGTTTTCAAGTAAAACTTAATTAAAATATTTACAAAATTATCGGTTGTTACAATATGAAATCTGGAATTTCAAGCTTGTTAAAAATATTTTGAAGGCTTATAAAATTTATATTGATAATACGATAAAAGTATCAAAATTTTATTTAAAGGTGTTCTGTTCATTTTTAAAAATATATCGTTTAAATTGACATTTAAAATAGCCTTCTGAGGCATATTCTCGGAATTCGACAAAACTAATTTCATTGGATCCGCGATATTGTATTATTATCGGATTTCAAATTTTGTAGTGTTTGGAGTTGTCGTGTGCCTGTATGGCAGATAAACGCATAGAAATTTATATCGAAAGTTCAATATTATAACTTGTCCAAAAAGCTTTCTTCTCCCGTTGATTGAATTAGGACTCGAAACCTTTTCCTTTGTGTTCATAATAGGGATATAACATTATGAACGCCTAGAAGCATGCCTCAATTGGAGATCGAGATCTTGAGTTGCAAAAATCGAGATGATTTCAATTTAAATTTAAATAAATAATAAAATTACATTGCAAGCCTACGGACACGTCACAGAATTTAAAGCACGGGTCACCACAAATGACATGTGTTAAAAATAAAAAGATAATCGACCAGCCGAGGAGATATAAAAATAATAATTCATCGAGCCTTCATTTTTATTTTCTCCTTTTCAAATCGAATTCTTCTATAAAACGAAAACCCTTTTTTTCGTTCAAAATCAACTCTATAGCTTCAAAGAAAAAATTAATGGCCGAAAGAAATGAACACAACATGTTAGTCACCCTTCTTCAAATCTGGTTTTTCCCCATTCCCTGTTCTAATTTAACCGAGAATGGATTCGTGTTCAAGATTTTTGGAATCGCGATCGATGCCTCAACCCTTCGCAACCCCAACTCGATTTTCGTTCGCAAATCAAAAATGGAGAAGGAATTCGTAATCCAGCATATTGGCTGCCGCGGCTTTGGATTAGGAAATAGTTGCGGCGCCTCATCTTTACGCACGTGGGAAGTTAGGCAGTGCGGGGAGGGAGTTCGATCGAGGGGAAGGTCAACTTCATCGTCGGTGAGTCACGCAACGGAGATGCTAGGTTTGATGGCAGTGGCGATGTAGGGTCGCGAGATGGGCAGAGGCGATGTTCGACTGATAGAAGTTGGCATTTCGGCGTTGGCAGCGAGGTAGCTTTTGTAACGACCCGTAAATTTTGATAAATAAATTGGTTGATTTAATTAGATTTTTGTAATTAAATTGAGGAAAAAAATGTATAATTTATATTGAAGTAAATGTTAAGAATGAATTGTAGCAATGGTTATTAAAATTTAATTTTGACAATTGAAGTGAAATCCAATTAATGAGTAGTGTAAATTGTTACATTTGGTTATAAAATAGAAAATGAGTAAATAAAAGTAACTGTTGAATTAACCAATGCAATAATATATTGCTTAATAGCAACTGAACGTAAATTAAGGAAATAAGGTTATGGCAAGTTGATAAATGACAAATTTAATGCAATTTTAATTTACTGAAACAATTGTAAGGTTTAATTGATTGTAATTTGTAAATTGAGAAATAGATTCAAAGTTATATTAATTGACAAAATAATACGTAATAAGTGCAATTTGATAGGAATCAATGTTAGTATAAATTAATGAAATAATAATTAGAATGCAAGGTAGACAATATTAATCAAAGTTAATAAATTTGTGAATTGAATGGGATACCAATTAATGAAAATAAATCTAAATATTATACTTGGTTATAAATGAAATATACGAAACAAAATGTAAGTATGGAATAGATTTATGAAATACCACAAATTTAATGGTAATTGGATAAAATCGATATAAGATAATGAATTGCAATAATTATGGGTTGATAATAAAGTGTGAATAGGAAAATGATTGTTTATAGTAATTGAATGGAATTCCAATTTGTTGGAATAAGGGAAAAGGAATACTTGGTAATAAATTTAATAAAGGAAAACAAACTTAGATATTGAATTAATTAATTAATATATAATAAATGATGATTGAAAAAAAAGACCAATACTCTGTAAATAACTATAATATTGGAATGGAAATAATAAACTTATAAATGTGTGATTAAGAGTTTTGACGACAATTATTATATTTATATTTAGTTCATTCAATTGAATTGGAAATCATTGCAATAAATCTAAATTAAATGTTACTTTAATATAAATTAAGGTAATAATGGGGAATAACGTGAATTTTCTTCATAATATGATAATTAGTGAATAAAAAGAATGGAAATAAAGTTTTATCAATATATTGGAATTTAATTTATGATAATAGGATGGATTGCAATTAAATGAAACTAAATATTTAAATATTACATAAATGGGAATTTAGATGGAATGTGAGAATATTAATGTAATAGCTCTGAATCCAATGTTAAATCCATTAATTTGAACATAATGAATGGAATAATCATTAATTTATTTAATTAAATGGGATTATTGAGGATTATATTTATAATTCCTGAATTTAATGAATTAAGGCTAACACGGAAATTGATAAATTAATCAACTATAAATTGGAATTTAAATTTTTTAGATCATTGTAAATGATTAAGAAATATAAAGGTGATAAATTTCGTCAATTTTAGAATTGAAATTTAAAAATTGGATTTAACTAATTAATAATTAAATTATTTAATTAACCGGAAAATAGCCATTTCGGCCACTGACTCGAATTTCAACGAAACCAGTTTCATCGGATCCGTAATGGTGAATTATTATAGAATTTCAAGTTTCGTGACGATTGGACTTATCGTTTGATCCTACGAACTTGGAACGCGTAGAAATCAATGAAATTGAAATCAATTGAAATCAATTTGAGATATATTGATTTTAGCATAACTTTTTCATACGATGAAATTTGAACTTGAAACCTATTTCATTGCATTTAAATTATTTTAAAACATCTATTTTGATATACGGGTTGACCCATTGTCGTTCCGGAGTCAGAACGGGCTTTTCAGGCCATTCATTGTTCAACGCGTTAATAAATCGGGTCCATCTATTCTATTTCAACCTTGTCTATATACACCCTGTTATAAACCCTAGCCTACCTCTATTTCTAATTTGTCTGTGCGTACAATTCCTCTTCACCTCCTTATTTCAATGGTAGACGATTCCAAACCCAGTTGCAATTCAAAAATCAAATTGAAATTCCAAACTCCTCAAAAAAATTTAGAAAAATTATATATCGAAGCCCTCGATGAACACATCTCATATCTACGATTCATTTTTGGATTTGAATCATCGTTTTTCCTGTAATCGCGAATCAGTTCCGACTGTTCATATCAATTTCCGACGATCCAACGGCGGATCGTCGACCAATCGACGATCGACCAGTGCCGTTGTGAAAAGCTCGTCGAGAGGATCATGGATCTGGTGCTCGTTCGTGCCGCAGGGTCTCGAATCCACCTGAAGTCGAAGAAGAACATGGCGGCGGCGGCGGTGCAAATCGCGACCGGAAGCAGCGAATTTTGGGCCGTGGGTGCACCTTGGGTCGGAGGACGTGGGGAAGTGCTCTGATCGTGGAGATGGGCGGCGTAGGTGGCGCGATTCTCGATTGGAAGTGGCGGTTGTGTTTAGCGTGCGTGCGTCTGGGTCTTCGTGCGTGAGTTACTGTTAGGGTTCTCGTTGCCTGGAAGATGCTTTGCCTTGCGTGACGTGGCAGAAGGAGTGAGTACTGTTTTTTTATTTTTTATTTTTATTTTTGATTTTATATGTTCTAACATGAATAACTTTCACATACGAGATTCAATCCACACGTGGTTTTCTCCGCTAGGTTCATATTGGAATTCCGAACACTTTGATGCTGGTTTGGATGAAATCTGAGGCTGTTTGAATTTTGGGTTTAAATTGGATTTAAATTCAATTTAAATTCAAAAGGTGAGTGTTTTAACCCACTCACAATTTCTAAAATTTATTATATGTGTTAAATTAATTTCTAATGTGATTAGAAATTTATTTATTGCTATTTGGTATATTTTTATCATCATTTAAGTTAAATTTTAATTTATTGAATTAAATTGTTATTTAATTTATTATTACATATAAACTGCTAGTTAGATAGATTGTTTAATTTACTATTGAATATAGACTGTCAATAATTACCTGTTATTTATTATATGCTCTATATTGATGTTATTGTTTAAATTAGATGATGACTGTAATAAATGGTTGATGATTGATACTGGATGAATGGATGTTGTATTTTATATTGTTTTAAACTGCAAATTTGTTATGCGCTTTATTTCATTCGGTATTGTGGTTTAAAATGATATATAACCGTATTTTTATTTCAAATTACGGATTGAAATGATAAATATCCATATCACTTGACCATAGGGTAGAAAATTTTATACAGACACCGTGGCCTATATATAAAAATATTATGAAATGATTTTTCTTTGGTTTTGTAAAGAAATATATGGTTCTATGAGATAGTGATTTGGATATTTTATAAATGTTATTTTACATATAGTTAAATTTTGGATTTTAGGCTATGTATAAAATTGATTTGAAGTATAAAAGAAGTTAATTATTTAGTTTGATTTTATTAAGATAATATATGATTAAGCATTTATTTAAATTAAATTTCTAGAGTTTATAATGACTTAAATGAGAATAAGGTTGGAAGATGATTATGGAATTTAATAAAATTTAGAATTTTAAAGGGCATGATTTTTATAACTTGACTTTTGTTTAGAGTGATTTAAATGAGTATCAGGTTGATTTAAATGAATATTTCAAGTTAAATAAATTGAAAGGATATCCAATTGTTGAAGTTAAAAGTTTTACTTAAATTATAGTGGATTTATTAAGTAGACATTTCAAATCTAAATAATAGTAACTAAATTTGATATATATGGAATTATCAAAGAATTAGTTTTGAAATGGTGGAATATTTAAAGCTTTGAATTATATGGAAATTGAAATGGTTTAATTGGAGGTTCAAATTGGTATTTGGAATTTATTTGTGAAATTTAAAAAGCTATTTTATTATATAAAGTAATTTAATATTTAAACCATTTAAGTATTCGAAGTTATATTTCAAGGCTATGGGGTTCAAGGTATATAGATTTGGAAGTACTATGATTTTGGAAAAATGATATATTTTGAATTATGAATGATATCATATTGATTTGGGTTTTTTAAAATGGAAACGATTTCGTATTTATATAGTTGAAATGGATATTATATTCTGGTTTTGAAGTATAAATTATTTTGAAATGACCGCGGTGTTATAGTAACGTTTGGTTGTTGAGATGGCGGGATCGGAAGTTGTCATACTCTCTGCCAACTCCGAAAACCACTTTAACAACCGTGTACGCGCTGGAGATTCCAGAATGAAGTAGGATGGTGGCGGCGATTCCTTTGAGGTAAATACGTGGACCCGACTCCCGTGAGTTGGCATAAGGTGGCTAAAACAGGAGCGATCGATGGGCTAATGAGGTAGCACCTTTGATCGGACACATCCCTTCGATATTATACTTTAACTTTTGGATTTATTCGGTGGCCACTTTTGATTTCTTTGATTTGGGGGTGTGGCTCGAGGTGGGCGGTAGCTGCGGCTATGTGTTACCATCGGCCCGGAAGCGTAATTGGTATATCTACCATGGCATTGCCTAGTTGTGCCGTGTCACCTACCATACCGAGCCTATACTACGAGTTTATATTTGTGTCGTACATATGGAGTATCCTCTAGTAGCCTCCGGATCATGAGGTATTACGATACTGTATAGACTATAGGCATTATTTGTGTTATGGGCTATATGGGTAACCCCTTAATGCTATTTTAAAGTAAGCTTATTTTACTATTAGATTATAATTGCGAAATATTACTACATAGTAAATAGTTTAACGGATCCTTAGGAGATGTGAATCCCGAGCATCTCTTAAGTTACTGCACTCACGTTGACACTGGATAGAAGTTTTCAAATCGCATAAACATCTCTGACGCCGTTCCACTCATATTATTTACTATTGATTTAACTTACATAAGATTTTTTAGTTCTGACTCGAGTGTTGTCTTTTCAATTCGCTCGGGTCAGTCTAGGCATTTCAGGATTTGAAGCCTTTATCTTTGGAGGACGAAGATTAATTATTATATATTATAGTATTCCACTACTTTCGCATTGTTCCACTGCATTATTATTGATTATTCTCTGGTATGTGTAACTCTGATATTGTATTGTATAAGTAAAGAAAATCAAATGTTTGTAAAACCGCTTCATGAACTGTTTATTTGATTATTATATTTTATCGTTCCGCTGCAAGATTCTATTTTTTTTCTTTCTTTCTCTACTTTTTCTTATTTACCGCATAACAATCCGCCCTTCTGTATGGTTTAAGTCTGACATGTGTGGTTTATCGTCGATTTAAAGCCTGCGGAAAGGCAGGACGTTACATCTGGTATCAGAGCTTTGGTTTAGCGATAAACCTTAGCTTTGTGGGGTCTGACTCTTTATTAATAGGGTAGTACTACCTTTTGATGAGTCGCTAAGTGTATATATTGAAAGAGGGGGCTATGCGGTAGGATCGTGTAATATGGAATAATGAAATAGTCTAGGTATATAAAGTAGGTAAATGCAAGGAGACACCAGGATTTTATACTGGTTCGGACCTCTCGTCCTACGTCCAGTCCCTAAGCTTCACTTAGGAATTTCACTAACTAACACCCTCACTTCACCCGGAGGAATAGGTTTACAACTTACCCGAATAACCGAACGGGATTTCTTACCTCAACTACCGAAGAGGACTTCAACTCAATTACTAAAATACAATATTCGACTTGTTGTGTTCTTGTCAACACTAATGAGTCTAATGTAGTACAATATTCCTATAATCTTATCCTCGAGAATATGCAATGTGTTTGTGAAGATTTAGGAAATGTGAATTGCTATGAATCAAAAGAATGTTATAAAAAAACAGTGATTCAAGCAATAGGTTGGTGATTGCTTTGAGAATATCTAGAAAATATGAACAAGAGAATAGTTAGATTAAAACAAGAGAATTCGGTTAATTAAATGATGTTAGAATCATTTATATATACTTGTAGAATGGATGCATGTATTGCCAAGGGTTGTAGATAAGAGAAGCTTCCATTTCTATTGAAGAATGGTCGCAACTCTTGGGAAGAAGAAGGTGTCCTTTCATGCAAAATTCGCAGGTTCAAATTCAGTCGACTGTGCAGGAATTTTAGTCGACTGAAAATATGAAGAAAAATTTTCAGGAAAAAATTCAGTCGACTGAAACTGTGCATGTGTATAAATTTGTTCCAGTTTCAGTCGACTGACTTTTCCTGTTGAGTCGACTGAACTCTGTTGTTAAACAAAAACAGCAGTAGCTCATTTGGTTAGAGTACATGCCTTCCAAATTAGTGACCCGGGTTCGAGCCCCGCTCCATGCATTTTTTGAAAACTTGATTTTGATTAAAATATGCATGCAAGTTTATTTGAATGTGAATGATGATTCTTGAGGAAAGATTTTAACAAAGCACTTACTAGACTCTATATACATATTTGATGACTCTTGTTAAAATATATAACTATATGAACCATACTTTGAGTCATTGAGTAAGGATGATGTCGTAGTCGTAGATTCGTGAATTTTTGTCAGCAATCAAAACCTATGATCAACATTCTCCCCCTTTTTGATGATGACAACTCCATTTTCTATGAACGAATCTTTGACAAGCTTTGTTGATCATATCTCTCTCACTGAATATCTTCCCGTAATTGTGCTATCGATTTCTCCCCCTGAATCTATGCTATATATTCCTATTTAATCTTTTTCCCCCTTAATCTGTGCTTACATGGTTTATTCCTGCAAATTGTGTTAGAGAGCAATATCTTTCTCCCCCTTTGTCATCGACAAAAAGGAGAGTTTATATGATGATATAAAATATATTTTACATAAGTGTTAACATAGAGCAATATAAAACAAAATAAGTACTACTTATAATGTAAGGTATCAGAAAAAAATTAACATTTAAAGCATGCGATACCCAAGGTTCTTATAATTTCCTAATTTTTAGGAAACCATACCCATTTAGGTGTGGTTGAACCTTTATAAATATAATTTTCATTATTAACTACCATATCAAAATAATCATTAATGTATATTTCTCTATTTTTCCAATTAACAGGTACCCATATACTTAGATAATTTTTATTCATATTTCATGTTAATGATTTTGTACTTCTAAAGAAATTATCAACATTATAGGTCATAGTAGTATTTGAATTTCTATAAAAATTGGATTTAGGCTTTACTCGAAATTTAGTACTAGCACTATCGTTTTTACTATACATGAAAGCATATCTAGTGCTATTTCTACGATAAGTTTTATTATATCCTAAACCACTTTTATCATTGTGAACTTTTGAATTCTTAACATAACCTAATCCCTTCTTATTTGAAGCAGGTTGAGAATTTTCAATAATCCTGGATAAATTTTCTCTCCCTTTATTAAAATTGGAAATATTTTTAGTAATGTCATCAAGCTTAGTTTTGAGACTAGTGTTATCTAACTCAACAATTTTAATTTTTGTTTTTAACTCATGATTCTCAGAAGCTAGAGCATTATTCTTTTCTTTTTGAGCTTCTATTTCTTGACTTAATAGAGCGAGTTGAGAATTGTCAAAGAGTGAATCTTGAATTTTCTCAAGTTCTTCTTCTAATATTTTCTTCTCGTCTTTAAGCATGTCTCTTTCGAATTCTGCTTTCTTCTGATTTTCTAGAGCTTTCTTATATTTTCTTTTGAGATTTTTTAAAGTGTCTAGAAGTTCTGAATTTATTTCTATCATATCATCAAAAGTTAGATCACTAACCTCATTATCTTTTGCCATGAAGCATTTGTTTGTTTGCTCCTTTGATTTTTCTTTACTGCTCTTCCTCTTCTTATTGCCTTGACTATATCTCTTTGTAGCCATTTATTCTAAGATGTTGTTACGATCTCTAGAATACCAGGCTCTAATACCAATTGAAAGAGGGGGCTATGTGGTAGGATCATGTAATATGGAATAATGAAATAGTCTAGGTATATAAAGTAGGTAAATGCAAGGAGACACCAGGATTTTATACTGGTTCAGGCCTCTCATCCTACGTCCAGTCCCTAAGCTTCACTTAGGAATTTCACTAACTAACACCCTCACTTCACCCGGAGGAATAGGTTTACAACTTACCCGAACAACCGAACGGGATTTCTTGCCTCAACTACCGAAGAGGACTTCAACTCAATTACTAAAATACAATATTCGACTTGTTGGTTCTTGTCAACACTAATGAGTCTAATGTAGTACAATATTCCTATAATATTATCCTCGAGAATATGCAATGTGTTTGTGAAGATTTAGGAAATGTGAATTGCTATGAATCAAAAGAATGTTATAAACAAAAACAGTGATTCAAGCAATAGGTTGGTGATTGCTTTGAGAATATCTAGAAAATATGAACAAGAGAATAGTTAGATTAAAACAAGAGAATTCGGTTAATTAAATGATGTTAGAATCATGTATATATACTTGTAGAATGGATGCATGTATTGCCAAGGGTTGTAGATAAGAGAAGCTTCCATTTCTATTGAAGGATGGTCGCAACTCTTGGGAAGAAGAAGGTGTCCTTTCATGCAAAATTCGCAGGTTCAAATTCAGTCGACTGTGCAGGAATTTTAGTCGACTGAAAATATGAAGAAAAATTTTCAGGAAAAAATTCAGTCGACTGTGTAGGAAATTCAGTCGACTGAAACTGTGCATGTGTATAAATTTGTTCCAGTTTCAGTCGACTGACTTTTCCTGTTTAGTCGACTGAACTCTATTGTTAAACAAAAACAGCAGTAGCTCATTTGGTTAGAGTACATGCCTTCCAAACTAGTGACCTGGGTTCGAGCCCCGCTCCATGCATTTTTTGAAAACTTGATTTTGATTAAAATATGCATGCAAGTTTATTTGAATGTGAATGATGATTCTTGAGGAAAGATTTTAACAAAGCGCTTACTAGACTCTATATACATATTTGATGACTCTTGTTAAAAGATATAACTATATGAACCATACTTTGAGTCGTTGAGTCAGGATGATGTCGTAGTCGTAAATTCGTGAATTTTTGTCAGCAATCAAAACCTATGATCCAACATATATATGAGAGAGCATATTTGTTAGTGTTATAAAGGGTTTTAATATTGTGTTAATCTATTCCTTTTTGTATTTATAAATTCTGGTTGATGCATGGGACACTATGACATCAATAGGGGTTTCTAGACACTTAATAGGACACACCAACATAATATTTGTTTTTAATATAGGTGAATGAAATAATTTTTCCTATTATATTTTCAATATATAAAATAAATTTTATAAATAAGATATATATTTGATTGCAATATATTGGTTGTTAGGTGATGGAATTTATAAATAACAGTTGAAATAATATTTAAAATAAAATAAATGGAAATTGGAAATTTAGAACTTAAATTCTGGGGTTTTGAAACTTTCTTTTGAATGATTTTGAAATATAATAATAATATTTTAGAAGTATTTTCTGATACAAATATTTTCAATATAAATTGAAAGAATTGTTTCAAAGAAATTTTGAAAGGAATAAGTTATGTACTCCCCTCTCTGTTGCTGAAAAATAATTTCGGTGATGAGTGCACGCATCATTGACATTCATTTTCGAGTTTCAAAGTGAGAAGGCCACTATAGTAGTTTTACTGCAGATTTATTTTGATAAACAAATATAAAGTTCTTTTTGTTTTAAGTATAACTAGATATATAAGTTTTAAGTATAAACGTCTATTATTTTAAAACGATTTGAAATTTAACCCGGTATTTAGTTCTTAAGTTTCCATTAATTAATAGTTTCTATTATTGTAGAAAATGGAATGTAACTGATTAATAATTGAAAAATATAAATGAAGTAATAGATTTAATGCTAAACTATAAAGGAAATTAAAAGAAGGTTGAAATTGTAACCTATAGAACAAAAGATATAATTATTGAACATTTAATTAATTAAAAGAAATAAGAGAAACTAGTATAATTGTCAATTGCATTCTTTAACATATATATAACTTACCAACTATAAAAAGTTAAATTTTTAAAAGAAAATGTAATGGGAAATTTTACAAGTAAAATTTGAAATAATGAAAGTATTTAATGAAATTTGTTAATAAATAAGAATTTGGTGTTGTGGTTGTTATAAACTTAAGTATAATTGAAATACTACTAATTAAATATAATAGAAGGCAGGCGTTGTAAGTAAGTAATTATAGACTTAAGTAAATGTTGATATTATTTATTTAAAAATAAGTAGGAAGATGAATACAGTAAATAAATGAAATTAAGTAGTAAATAAATGAATGTAATAAAATAAAATGAAAATTTACATGGTATGAATAAATGAAATAAATGAAATAAATGAAGAGGAAGTTAAATGTAAATCAAAAAGATAAATCATTGTGTGAATGAAAAGGAAATCAAACAACAAATGTATGAAATGAAATTAATAAGAATAGACTTAATTTATTGTTTAAAATTGTTGGTTGTTTGGTTTATGGATTGTATGGGAAATGATATTCTAATTGTTTGGATGTATGAATAATCTGTTGAGCTTTATCTAAGACTGTTGAGCAGAGGATATGCTTAGTAGCTTATTTTGCATGTTATGCAATTTAGAATGTCTAAAACCCGAACAAACCATTTGTTTTGTTTGCTTTGGATAGATAATTGAGTTATCTTGATTTTGTATGATGATTGTATGATGTTGGTTGCAATGATTGTTGCTTTATATTTAATTGGTTGAAACAACTTTAAATATTTCATTTTATATAATTATTAACTCTTTTGGATTGTAGAAGTGAAATACAGGTTATGGAAGCAATTGCTACTGCTTTTGGTTTCATAATTTAAGCGCCGTTTGCCCGATAAATAGGTACTTTTTCGCATTACGGTTTATAGCGTTACTATATTGTTTTTCTCGTATTGGGATATATATTATTTTGGAAAATATATGTGGTATATTGTTATAATTGATATTTTATTTTCTCCCGAGCCTCTCCGTATAAAGGAGACTTTGCCAAAATTTTCCGTAAATATTGGACTTAGAAAATTTTTGAAAATGTTTTCCAAACTTTATTAATTTAAGTTTAAATAGATTTAATGGTTATAAATTGGTATATTTTGTTTAAATTAATTAATTTTGTAGATTTATTTGTCTATAAATTTAATATTTTAAGTAAGACATATTGATTTCTTAATTTTTCTTTCCCTTTTTCCTTTTTGGGGATGAAAAGTTTTGAGTGGGGGAGATTGTAACGACCCGTAAATTTTGATAAATAAATTGGTTGATTTAATTAGATTTTTGTAATTAAATTGAGGAAAAAAATTTATAATTTATATTAAAGTAAATGTTAAGAATGAATTGTAGCAATGGTTATTAAAATTTAATTTTGACAATTGAAGTGTAATCCTATTAATGAGTAGTGTAAATTGTTATATTTGGTTATAAAATAGAAAATGAGTAAATAAAAGCAACTGTTGAATTAACCAATGCAATAATATATTGCTTAATAGTAACTGAACGTTAATAAAGGAAATTAGATTATGGCAAGTTGATAAATGACAAATTTAGTGCAATTCTAATTTATTGAAACAATTGTAAGGTTTGATTGATTGTAATTTGTAAATTGAGAAACAGATTCAAAGTTATATTAATCGACGGAATAATACGTAATAAGTGCAATTTGATAGGAATCAATGTTAGTGTAATTTAATGAAATAATAACCAGAATGGAAGGTAAACAATACTAATCAAGGTTAATAAATTTATGAATTGAATGGGATACCAATTAATGAAAATAAATCTAAATATTATACTTTGTTATAAATGAAATATACGAAACAAAATGTAAGTATGTGATAGATTTATGAAACACCACAAATTTAGTGGTAATTGGATAAAATCCATAGAAGATAATGAATTGCAATAATTGTGGGTTGATAATAAAGTGTGAATAGGAAAACGATTGTTTAATTGAATGGAATTCCAATTTGTTGGAATAAGGGAAAAGGAATACTTGGTAATAAATTTAGTATAGGAAAACGAACTTAAATATTGAATTAATTAATTAATATATAATAAATGATGATTGAATAAAAAGACCAATACTCTGTAAATAACTATAATATTGGAGTGGAACTAATAAACTTATAAATGTGTGATTAAGAGTTTTGACAACAATTACTATATATATGTTTAGTTCATTCAATTGAATTGGAAATCAATGTAATAAATCTAAATTAAATGTTACGTTAATATAAATTAAGGCAATAATGGGGAATAACGTAAATTTTCCTCATAATACGATAACTAGTGAACAAAAAGAATGGAAATAAAGTTTTATCAATATATTGGAATTTAATTTATGATAATAGGATTGATTGCAATTAAATCAAATTAAATATTTAAATATTACATAAATGGGAATTTAGATGGAATGTGAGAATATTAATGTAATAGCTCTGAATCCAATGTTAAATCCATCTATTTGACCATAATGAATGGAATAATCATTAATTAATTTAATTAAATGGGATTATTGAGGATTATATTTATAATTCCTGAATTTAATGAATTAAGGCTAACGCGGAAATTGATAAATTAATCAACTATAAATTGGCATTTAAATTTGTTAAATCATTGTAAATGATTAAGAAATATAAAGGTGATAAAATTTTTCAACTTTGGAATCGAAATTTAAAAATTGGATTTAATTAATTAATTATTAAATTATTTAATTAGCTGGAAAATAACCATTTTGGCCACTGAATCGGATTTCGAAGAAAGCAGTTTCATCGGATCCGTAACAGTGAATTATTGTAAGATTTCAAGTTTCATGAAGATCAGACTTTTCGTTTGATCATACGGACTCGAAACGCCTAGAAATCAATGAAATTGAAATCAATTGAAATCAATTTGAAATAAATTGATTTTAGCATAACTTCTTCATATGATGGAATTTGGACTTGAAATCTTTTCCATTGCATTTAAAATATTTTAAAACATCTATTTTAATATACGGGTTGACCCAATGTCGTTTCGGAGTTAGAACGGGCTTTTCGGGCCATTCATTGTTCAGCGCGTTTATAAATCGAGTCCGTCTATTCTATTTCAACCTTGTCTATATATACCCTGTTATAAACCCTAGCCTACCTCAATTTCTCATTTGTCTGTGCGTACAATTCCTCTTCACCTCCTCATTTCAATTCCAAACCCAATTGCAATTCAAAAATCAAATTGAAATTCCAAACTCCTCAAACAAATTCAGAAAAAGTATATATCGAATCTCTCAACAAACGCATCTCATATCCGCGATTCGTTTTTGGATTCGAATCATCGTTTGTCCTGTAATCGCGAATCAGTTTCGGCCGTTCATATGGATTTCCAACAATCCAACGGCGGATCGTCGACCAATCGACGATCGGCCACATGGATCTGGTGCTCGTTCGTGCTGCAGGGTCTCGAATCCACCTGAAATCGTCGAAGAACATGGTGGCGGCGGTGCAAGTCACGACCGGAAGCGGCTGTAACAACCCAAAAATTCCAACAAGTATTTTATTCTTTTGTTTATAAACTTTGGGGTTTTAATGTACAAAAAGGTTGAATTTTTTTTAAATTTAATTATAAATAGGCAGAAAATTTTTATTAATATAATCCAATTCTATAATTCTTATTTTTGGTTAAAGTTTAACATTTATTGGAATTTAAATCTTTTAAATTCTAACTTCCAAATCTTTTTACTTAACTGAATATGTTGGTAACAACATTTTATTTCCACCTTTGGTCTTTTAAAAATTGGTTAAATCAAGTAATTAATATTTTATAAAAGAAATAAACGTTATACGTATACACATTTGTTTCTTAGTTAATTGACTAATAAATAAAATTTTAAATTGAATAATATATAGGAAATAAATTTTACGTTTTCTTTTTTACGTATATACATCAGCCATGTGTTAAATGTTAAGTAAATCAAACCAATGTAAACAAATCAAAAGTTAATTAAGTAACAAATTTTAGAGTTAATAGAGTATAAATAGGCTATTTAAAATACACGTTTTAATTTGTACGTTATATCCATTTTGATTTATTTAGTTAGAATATAAATGGTACGCAGCTAATGAATATTCTTTAAAACGTATATTTTACTAAAAATAGGTAGAGAATAAATAAGTAACGTGTAACAACCCACATATTTTACGATTGAGTATTTAAATATTTTATTTTAATATTTTATTTTAATACTTTATCGTTAGTCGGATTTTAGTCCTAAAAGTTACTTTTTGCATACGGTCAAATTAGGACTCGGAACCACTTCCATTGAGTTCAAAATACCGTTTGCGATCATTTTGAATATAAACTTTGATATGTTTGGAGTTAGTGGAATTTTGTCACTTTTTCACTTTGGACTTTGGGTTTGGTTTAACCCATTAGCCTAAACTATTTACTCTAGCTCATCCCCCTTCCCTTCATAATTTTACTTTCATTTCCTAACACTCAAGCTTCATCAAAAATGGAGGAAAGAATGGGAAATTAAAACTCCAAACTCAAGTTCATTTGCAAATCCAACATTAACTCTAAATTCAAAGAGAAGCCATTGGTTCTTCCATTTATTTCAAGTTTCTTCTTTATTGATTTTGTATAAAGGTGAGATTTTTATCTCACATCTTTGTCTATAACTATCTTTGATTGTTAGGTATGAATTCCTAACACTTATTCATATGCATTAGCTAATGATTTGGGTTGAATTGGTGAAAATCCCAATTTTTAGTGTTTTGGGTTCAAATCTTTAAAAATCCCAACTTTGATGTTTGAACACGTTTTTGGAGATGCATCGAGGAGCCAATAGGACGGCTAGCCTATGGGCATAATCCCCTAGCGTTCGTGCTCGATCGGTTGCAAATTGGGAGAGTTTTTGCACTTCAAACCCCTAGGTCGCTCGGCCTGCACATGCAAGATTCTCGGCCTGCAGTTAGGTCGCGCCAACTTAGGTCCCAACCCTTAGGTCGTTAGGTCGCCCGGACCATTAAGTCACGCTTGCACCTTAGGTCGTTGCTCGGTCTTGTAACCTTTAGGTCGTTAGGTCGTTGATCGGCCTTCTTTACCCTTAGGTCGTTAGGTCGCTCGGACCATTAAGTCGTGCTTGCACCTTAGGTCTTTGCTCGGCCTTGTAACCTTTAGGTCGTTAGGTCGTTGATCGGCCTTCTTTACCATTAGGTCGACAGGTCGCTCGGACTTGTTTAGTCGTTAGGTCGCATGCCCTATAAGTCGCTCGGCCTTGTTTAGGTCGTTAGGTCGCTCGGCCTTGTTTAAGTCGTTAGGTCGCTCGGCCTTCCCACTTAGGTTGTTTCGTCCCTAGGCCGCTCGGCCACATGTCGTATCTATTAGGTCGCGCCCATTTGACAACTTAGGTCGCTCGGACTTCTTACTTGAGTCGCTCCCCATGGGTCACTGGCCACATAGGTCACTTGGCCATGCTAGGTCATGCCATGCTTAGGTCGCGCCACTCCTAAGTCGCTTGCCCCTGCACTTATGCCGTTACCTCTTAGCCCGCTCATCTGCTAGGTCGCGTCGTGTCGAGTCGCAAGGGTATTTCCACTTTGATGAATTTGGAATCGAATTCTTTGTATTTCATTCACGTCCTCGTATGTGAATTATTGTGATTTATTGTTTCTACAATCATTCTTGTGATTTGTCACAATCATTTTCGAGTCTTCGTACCGATTCATCCTATCTTCTTTATGATTCCTTGTTTATCTATCAAGATTGCTTGATATTCATTTGGTGAATAACCTTATCCTTCTTCTTTCTTTCTTTCTTTCATAAAGGAAGAGAAATGGTTAGACCTGGCCGTCCCAGCGTCGGTCAATCTCGTGCTACTCCCCAAGATAGAGTATTTATGTCTGCCCAGCAGCTTCTTGATCTAGTAAGGAATGTTCAAGCAGCCGAATCTAATCCGGAGTCTACTCACCCTAGGTCTGGATTTGCACGTTTGTGCAGCGATTATACCAATTTGGGTGGAAAGCCATTCAAAGGTTCTGAATCCATTATTGAAGTCCAGGCTTGGCTGAGATCGTGCAATCGAATCTTTTCTCGCATGAATCTTGTTGATCTTTACCGTGTTCAGGTGGCCTCTAGTATGCTCCAAGAAAGAGCATTAGATTGGTATGAGCTTCTGATTTCTGAAATAAATGAAGCGGATCTTACTTGGGAGAAATTCCGGGAGCGCATCTATTAAAATTTGTGTCAGAAGCTGAGAAAGTGACTTTGGCTTGCCGTTTCATTGACCTTGTTCAAGGTGAATCCTCTGTGACAGATTATGTCGCATCCTTCGAGTCACTTTCTAAATGCGGGGTCGAATATATAAACACCCCATTGAAGAAAAACCAACGATTTGTCTATGGCTTGAATAAAAATCTCAAGAAACCATTACTTCTAAAATTAGATGTTTCTTTTGATCAACTCGTTGATATCGCTCTTCGTCTTGAAGAGGCAGATAGGGAGAGTGATGTTGAAGTTATGAGTGCCAAACCAAACTTCAATAACAAGAAAAGGCCTAATAAGTTCAAAGGTCCTTATCCCAACAATAAGAAAGGAAAGCTAGCCTCTCCGGCATCTAACAATTCTACCCCAAGTGGTGGGCAATGCTACAACTATGGTTCTAAGGACCATTATGCGAACAAGTGTTCAAAGCCTCGTACTTGTCGCTATTGCAAAAGCCCGGATCATTATTTATCTTCTTGTCCCAAACTTCAAAATAGGAAGGAGGGAAAGCTTAATGTTGCTCAATCCCCTGGCAACACATCTCGTGGTAAAAGTATTTCTCAGTCTATTCTTGATGGCATTATTTTATTTCATGATCATCCTATTCGAGTTCTTTTTGATACGGGTGCGTCCCATTCTTTTATTTCAAAAGAACTCGTTGATATTTTTTCTTTGGATGTTTTGTGTTTAATGACTCTTTTGAGAATTGCGTATCCGGTTGGTGGATCCGCAACAATCAGTTTATTGCGTAAAGATGTCGAGATTATTTTGTGTGATTTTTCTTTCCAAGCCGATTTGCATGTTATGCGCTACTTAGGCTTTGGAATGATTTTGGGAATGGATTGGCTTAACCGCTATGAAGCCCAAATCCTATGTCCTGAGCGGACTATTCATCTTCGACATCCTCAATCTATTAAGTAGATTTCTATTGACCTTAAAGATTCGGATTCCAGCTTAGTTGCATCTTTATATTCTTTAAATCCTCATGATGACGATAATGGTGATGAGGAGGATATTATTTCTCTTATTCACGTTGTTCGTGAATTTTTCGACATATTTGAGCCTGTTTTAGGATTACCACCTAAGCGAGAAATTGAGTTCAGAATTAATCTCATCCCTGGAGCTCAACCTATTACTCGTCCTCCTTATCGTATGTCCAATAAAGAAAATGAGGAGATGCGTAAACAATTATCCGAATTAGAGACGAAGCAATTTATTCGTCCTAGTTCCTCGCCTTGGGGAGCTTCGGCTATTTTTGTGAAGAAATCCGATGGTACACTTAGGCTTTGCGTTGACTACCGCAAGCTTAATGATCTTACTATCAAGAATAAATATCCTTTACCTCGGATTGATGATCTATTCGATCAACTTAGTGGTGCTAGAGTCTTTTCACAATTAGACTTGGCTACCAGTTTTCATCAGCTTCGTATTTCAAAGGATAGTATTCCTTAGACATCGTGCCGTACTCGTTATGGATCTTATGAGTGGCTTGTTATGCCATTTGGTTTAACGAATGCTCCGGCTTATTTCGTTGACCTTATGAATAGAGTTTTCAAAGACTTCCCCGATCGGTTTGTCCTCATCTTTATTGATGATATTCTTGTGTATTCTAAAACCGAGGAGGAGCATGAAAAACATCTTCGGATTGTGTTGGAAACTCTTAGGAGCAATGAACTAAAAGCAAAATTTTCTAAATGCCACTTTTGGCAATCTCGTGTGAAGTTCTCGGTCGTATTATTTCCGAATCCGGAATTTCCGTGGATTCTTCAAAGATTGAAGCGATTCAAAATTGAAAGAGACCGGAGAGTGTGACGGAAATTCGAAGTTTCCTTGGATTGGCAGGTTATTACCGCCGTTTCATAAAAAACTTTTCCAAAATTTCGGTGCCTTTTACTAGCTTGACAAAGAAGTGAGTTAAGTACATTTGGTTAGACAAATGTGAAGCTTCTTTTTAGAAATTAAAAGAACTCCTTTCCGATGCTCCTATTCTTGTGATTTCCGTGGGAAACCAAGATTTTATTGTGTATACTGATGCTAGTCGCATTGGTTTGGGTGCCGTTCTTACGCAAAGAGAACGTGTTATTGCTTATGCTTCTAGGCAATTGAAGCCAACCAAACTAGATATGCCACTCATGATTTAGAACTCGCAGCTATTGTTTTCGCCTTTCGTATTTGGCGTCATTTTCTTTTGGGAGAAAAATTTATTCTTTACACTGATCATAATAAATCTTTGAAGTATCTATATTCTCGAAAGGAAATTAATTTGCGTCAACAACGTTGGCTCGAATTTCTTGTAGCTTATGATCTTGATATTCTTTATAATCCCGGAAAGGGAAATCGTATTGCGGACGCACTTAGTCGCAAGCAACAAGCAGTTGTTTCTATGATGATATCCGAATGGAATGATCTTGGAATTCTATCCACTTGTGAGATTCGAGATCGTGTTCCCGATTTATTTTCATCTCTTATTTTATGTAGCCTTGAGGCTCATCCTTCTCTATTAGACCGCATTCTTTAAGCTCAAAAGCTAGATCCCGAATTGGCTCTTATTGTCCAAAATCTTAGGGATAAAATTGATATTGATGGTTTGAAAGACTTTGATATTGATTCTTGTGGAGGTATTCGAAAATTTGGTAGACTTATCGTGCCAAATATTAGTAATCTTCGTAAAGACATTTTAGAAGATTCCCATCGTTCTAAATTTACAATTCATCCCGGTAGTAGTAAAATGTTCGCAGATATGAAGCGACTTTATTATTGGGAGGGAATGAAATCTGATATTGCTAACTTTGTTAAGTGTTGCATGACTTGCCAACTTGTCAAGGCCGAACATCAAAGGCCCGGTGGGTTATTGCAACCTTTAGAAATTCCAGTTTGGAAGTTGGACCAAATCTCCATGGATTTTATAGACGGCTAGATAAATAAAATATATATACATATATACTTAATATATCTCAAATCAAATTTAAATCGTATGTGACGCCCCACCTCTATACCCACGCTAGCCAAGAACACTCCGGAGTAGTGCTGTCAACTAGCACGGAGAATAAGGCTGTTGAGGAGCGACCATCCATGTAATTGCTTATCACACGGTGGCTATAAATAATCTTCGGAAACAAACATAGAAATAATCATATCACAAATCAGTCACAGATATTCATATCACAAATGCGGAAGAAGATATGAATATATAACTAACACATGAAAGTGTACATCAGAGTAGTGGTCAGTAAGATCCACGATAATACAAAAGAATAGCAACACATGCTATACAAAAGAATACAACTATGAGTCTATATCTCAAGTGTATACAACAAAAACTGCTAATCTAAACAGTTAACCAAAAGTCAGAGTGATGAATCCCTGGGAAGAAGTCAAGCAGAAGCACCTGTAACATCTCGGTCTGACCCGAGTATTATTTAAGAAAATAATAAACGGGTCAGTCTAGCTATAAATATCAGATGACATGATATAACATAAAAGATATGGCATAAACATAAACATCCATAATGACATACCACTATAAGTATGTAAATAACGATCAACAGAAGATCAATCAATAAGAGATAATCAATATCACAAGAATCTTCTCAAAGATTCGGAAAGGGCATCATACCCCAAACTTGTACTCATAACAAGTCAATGACATAAATTCTAAAAATCAATGCAAGAAGTCCAGAAATCATAGAAAAGAGAAAGAGGCCTATCACATGACGGTCCGAAGACCAAGGGGAGCTACCCCACATGTGTGAATGGAATCACACAGATTAAGGTCCAGACTAACCAAAAAGCAAAAAGGTATGTTTGAGTGGAATCACACAAGTGGTGTCTAGTCTAACCTCGCAACAAGAGACATCGCACAGTTGCTAGTCTAAATCATCAGAATGATCGTCATGATCAACGAGAAGTGTCAATTACACTAAGCTAGTAAATATAGAAGTTTAGCTTCATGTCCCATAACCACTTGCTTAACTTAAATATTTACGAACAAACTGTAAATCTTCACTAATAAAATTGTCACAAGAGGTTCAATCGAACAAGTCCAGGAATTAACCGACGAAGTGAACGCAAGCGTTTCATACCACTTGTTTTACTAAGTCGTTTAATTAGATTTCTCATCCGAGTGAGGTAAAGGTTTGTATATACTAATAGATTGGAAAACGGTTTAAGAAAAGAGCTTTGTTATTAAAAATAGAGTTGAAATTGTTTGTTAAAAGAGTTTTGATATTTACTACTAGTATTGAAACCTTTTTATTTTTAAAATGACAAATCACAGAAGAGATTGTAGAAACAATCATCACAAAGATCACATTCGGAGATGTGAATAAAATCCAAGGAAATCAGCTCAAAAGCATCAAAGTGGAAGTTCCCCAACGACCAAACGTGGCCGAGATAACCAGAGATGGTTTGTCTCGAAGAATGGTCAACTCAGCATCTCAACAAAGCAAGTTCTGTTGAATGTTTTTCAGATAAGATCGCCTATGGAGGGGGGGTCGGGGGGGGTGACAACCCCCCAAGGTGGGGGTGCGGGGGCAACGCCACCGCTTACGGGGTTCGACCTGCCCGGTCAGGTCGCGGGGGTCCAGGGGGCAGCGCCCCCGGCGGGGTGCGGGGCAGCGCCCCGACCAAAACGGTACGACCTAGTGAAGATAAAATGAGGTCTAACAACCTAAGGACTCAAGGGTCTAACGACCTAACGACTCAAGGGTCATACGACCTAACGACTCAAGGGTCATACGACCTAACGAGCTATGGCCAAACGACCTAACGACTCAAGGGTCATACGACCTAACGACTCAAGGGTCTAACGACCTAACGACTCAAGGGTCATACGACCTAACGACTCAAGGGTCATACGACCTAACGACTCAAGGGTCCAACGACCTAACGACTCAAGGGTCCAACGACTTAAGGGTTGCACGACTTAAGGGTTAGGCCAGGAGCGACCTAACGAGATAAGGTCCAACGACCTACGAGTTAAGGGTCCAGCGACCTATCGGGATAACTCGTAACCGACTTAAGGGTTGCGTGACTGAAGGGCTGCACGACTTAAGGGTTAACTCGTAAACGACTCACGACCTATGGATGAACGACTTAACTTCGAACGAGCTAAAAATGGCCAGAACGACCTAGGGTTAACTCGTGAACGACTCACGACCTATGGACGAACGAATTAACTCCGAACGACCTAAAAATGGCCGGAACGACTCAAGTGCAGAAAATTCAACAAAACGCTAAAAATTGGAGTTTTTCGCCAATCCAATCCAAACCAAATGCTAACATGCATGCAAAAATGATAGGGAATCATTCCCAACAGTCCAATATAGTTATAGGCTAGAATTGTGAGATAAAAATCTCACCTTTGCACCAAATATCAATGAAAATGAAGTTTTAAGCAAGCAAGAATCAATCCTTCTTCTATCTAAGCACAAGAAGCTTGAATCCAATGTCTTCTTCTTGAATTTGGAGTAGAAAGATGGATTGCAATTGAATTTGAGTTTTGGAATTTTAATTTCCCATTCCCTCCACCATTAATGCCAAAGCTTGATTAGTTAGGAAATTTATGAAGAGTGAGGAGAAGAGGGTTGGAACTTGGGCTTAATAGGCTAAACTAACCCAAAGTCCAAAGCGGGAAAAGTTAGTGAAATTTCACTAACTCCAAACCTATCGATGTTTATACTTAAAAAAGTTGTAAACGACATTTCGAACTCAATGGAAGTGGTCTCGAGTCCTAATTTGACCGTTTGCAAAATGTAGCTTTTCGGACCAAAATCCGATTAACGAGTTAATATTTAAATAAAATATTTAAATACAAACTCGATAAATATGCGGGTTGTTACATCGTATATCAATGTATATTACAAATCTAGTCATATTTTAGAAATCAAAATCAATTTAATTCTCCAAATCAAGACTGTAGCAAAACTACATAGTGGTCTCTTCACATCGAAAACTCAAAAAAGAATGTCGATGATGCTGCAGTCATCACTGAAATTATTTTCCAGCAACAAAGAAAACAAAATGATTTAACCAATTAAAATTCTTTGAAACATTTTCTACTTGAAATACTTTAAATAATACGCCCTTTCAAAACTTTAAACAAAGAGTTTGAAACCATCGAAAATTAAATTCTTTATTTCTTGCTTTAAAATCATTTAAATTTCCAAATTAGTCTATATCCATGTTTTATCGTTTAATTATTTATATGTGAAACAAAAGCTAATGGTTACAAGATATATATACAGAGTCTAATATTGTTTCTCAACATCCAATTCAATTAACTACCAAAATTCAGAAAATTATACTTATATATATAATGTAATACACAAAATTTATTCATTTACTAAGTTTAAAACCAATATGGTGTTAGTTTGTTCTGTTTAAGTGTTTGGAGATCACATCGATAGCGTTGCTCAGACGAATCAATTGAAAACCCAAATCAACATCAAAAACTCAAAAAACACCCTATATAAAACTTTTTAAATATAGATTTACAAATACACTATACATGAATAGATTTTCAAAGCAAGGATAGAAATTCAAATTTTTTTAACTCAAATCAAAGAAAATTTTGATTTGAGGATAAGTTGGAACAAAAGATAAGATGATTAACTAACCGAATAAGTTAATGCATAAGCTTATATAAATCACGGGCAACCTTAACCAGGTCAACCATGACATCAAGAATTAGATCGATGTGGAATTCTAAGGCAAATCTACATTCGATCTCAAAAGATAGAATTTGGGATAACAAAGATGCTAGCATCTAACCGAGGATATATAGAAATCCCCAGTGAATCAATGCCAATCGTAAAGGAGTTTCAACCCTTTACAAGTCATTCAGTGAACCTATGGAATGCTCCAGAATTCAGAAGAATATGAATAATAAGGGACAAGAATGAATCTCGAAACCGAGGGGACATTCCAAAATTCAAAGGAAGCCGAGTCAAAGAGATTCAAGCTCGATTGAAAGTGATTCTGTAAATAAATTTACCATATATGCTAAGTTTTTCCTAGAACCAGAGCTCTGATACCAGCTATAACGACCCGCTATTTTTAACCATTCAAATCGGTAATAAAACCATACACGCATGACTTGAATAGCTCAAAATACCAAATGTTAATTTAAATTTGGCAAAACACAGCATAAACAGTAAATAAACAATCACAAATCACATACGCAGAGTAATAAAATGCAGCGGAAGAAAAGAGATAGTGGTTTGTAATGACCCGTAAATTTTCAATAATTAAATTTCTTAATTTAATAAAATTTTTGTAACTTAATATTGAAGGAAATAATTTTTTTTGTAAATTATTGATGGAAATTATAACTAAAATAATTGCAACAGTATAAATATTGTCTATTATTACGAAGAATAAGGCTGGATAGGAGCGGCCATTCGTAGTTAGGCCTTACAGTAGTACTGTTTATCTCGATAGGAGCGGTATATTTTCTTTATTTTCCATCTCTGTTTATTTACTCCCATCGACATATACAATTCCAGTATAAAACGAACTACGACGGTTCATAATAGTTTAGGACAACATATATAATAATAACACATATAAGCTTAATGCGGAACATAGATAATATCAAATCTCATATATATAACTGAACTCAGTTACAATACATGTGATACAATACATATGATACAACTACAACCGTCGACACAGGATGTTACATATACAAGTACATTAATATAATTAATATACATGAATACACATCATCCTATACTATGACAACAACTACTCCAAAAGATATAAAGAGACTTCATAGCTCTAGCAGCAACCCAAAGCAAGGTATCTACAACCTGAAATAACTCGGTCTGGCCCGAGTAGTAAATTCAAAAGAAAATAATACGCGGGTCAATCTAATTCAAATTCAGTTACTAATGCATCGAAGCAATAATAAATAAATAACAAATAGACGACTGCCACAATAAATCTCACCAATCCAATCCTTCAATAAGAGAATCAGATAACGATAGATATAAGAAATAGCATTAACAACAAATCAGCAAATTCAAATCATCAACAAAGATAAATAGAAAGGTTATCAATGAAGATAATTAGAAAACAACAGAATTGCCTAAACGACAATTAGCAACAAAATCTAATTATTAAATAAATAATGAGAAAGTCATAATCTAATTATCATATAGATAATGAGACAACAACAAAATGATCAATCAAACCAAATCATAATACAATTTCAAAATATTGAATTGAACATACAAAACAATTAAAGCAATTGAAATATCAATTAAAACATCAACTTTGTTTGGCTGCAGTACACGCTCGTGTGCACTGCCTCGCCACTACAGTGATGAATTACCCAAAAGCCCAATGAATCAAAAAGCAAAAGAAATATCAATAAAATCAATATTGTATGGTTGTAGTACACGCTCGCGTGCACTGCCTCGCCACTACAGTATATGATGTCATCGCAACTCCAAATATTAACAGCAAATCAAAACTGCAGAGGTCAAGTCACGACTATCATGACTCAACACAACTACCAAGCAACTCAACTCAAATGACCAAGTGCACAAAGGCAGGTGCATCAAGCAGATAGCAAAATGACATGCACAAGGTGTACACGTGAAACAGACAAATGCCATCAAGTGATATAAGTACTCAAGCTCAAGACAGTACAATCCAAAAATGCAATTGCAATTACATGGGGAGTGACACTGTATAATGAACCAGAGTGCAACTACAAAGACCAACATCAATGATTAATACGCTTCAAGAAGTGGTAACAGGAGCATCACACCAAACAGTGCACTATGGACACAGGCCTGAAACTCCAAGACAAGCAAAACTCAAACAGAATGAAACTACAGCCACCACAAGAATACAAGGGTAAAACTGCATAAAAAACTGCACCAAAGGGATAGCAATACGGCAGGGCAAGAATGCACAGGCCACAAGCGAATCAGAAATTTCAACCCAAAAGTTAACAGTTCAACTCACGGTTACCATGACTCAAAGTATAAACATGACTGCACATTCTGGTCTGGACACACAAGTACATAGCGCATAAATAAGTCCAGGCCGAGGAAAGAAAGGACAAGTTCAGGCAGATGCACTCATGCATGTAAAACAATCAGACTAGATCAGAATTGATGTGTACATGATCAACAAGATGCATGAACTAAAAAATATAGGACAGCAGCTTCAACACAATGCAACAGCAAATCAGGTACAACATGTATGCAACAGGGAAATGAATAACACAAGCAAGCCCAGAATGCCACTACACAAGACAGGTTAACAAAGTGCAGACACAAGTGGTACAAGACAAGTTAATTGTCTCAAAAAGTGATACTAAAACTATATGAATAAACAAACCCCAAAGAACCAATTTATGTGTACAAATCTGTGACAATATCAAGTGAAGGTTACATCAGCTCAATGAGCAATCTCACATATGATACAGACACAAAAAAGGTACATGAACACTTGCAACACAAGAAGACCACATGCAAGACTAGTGAATTGTTATGGTCGACCAGGTAGCAATCGAAACAATGCATCATGACTCAAATAAACAAAACTGAAACACATTGAAGTGTCATATACACACCAAGTATACATGAGCCGAAGTTAACAAGAACTGAATCGAAGTAAACAAATTTAACAAGTGCACCAACAGTAACAGTGCAATCCGAAGTCGAAACAGCAAGTTTCAAGAATGACCGTAGTAAAATAGCAGTTTTATCAAAATCGAGCTCAAATTATTTTCACAAAATCAAGTTTGCAAACCAAGTCCAAAAACAACTGCAGGCTCAAATCGAAGCATGAACAAGTTGCAGCAATATACATACGGTCTAGCTACTTTTCATCACATTTTAACATGTACACAATGACAACCATTGCGTAGCACAAATGTGGAACGAAGTCCAGAGGTCAAGATAGCTTTAATTGGCCAAATTCGAACAAAATCAACTTCGCTAAATCAATTCAAAGCCAAAAACACAAAAACAAAATCCTCATCAGAAAAACCCAAATTGAGTTCGCAAAGCAAACAGAGGCCGAAGCCAAAATACTGTCACAAAATCAAAGTGGCTGAAGTCAAAGTGCCAGAGAATTCAAAGCTGAAAATACAAAATACTATATATGAAATTGAATTAGATGGGGGAAATTAAAAATCACTCACATTGCTTACAACGAGCCAGAAACCCTTAGCCATTATTTCCCCTTCCCCCTTCAGATCGTCGCAGCACGAAAATTTGCAAACCCTAATTTTTTGAAGAAGAGGAACAAACAACGAACGAGAGCCACCATTTTTCGTTTATTTTGGGCTTAGGGTTTCAAACGAATGAAATGGAGGGGGATCGGGTATTGAATATTATCACGGCATCAAAACAAATGAAAACGTGGGCCAAGATTCAAAGCCCACAAACTCTTAATGAATATTTGAAAGAACTTCAACCCGATAAAAATCTCTATTGCAATTAGCTATCACCATTAATCGGTTAATGAAGATACTTAATTAATGCGAAATCCCGGGTTGTTACAGACTCCCCTCCTTATAAAAATTGCGTCCCCGCAATTTTCATAACTAAAGTTGTCAATAACAATTATTTTTCTAACATAAATTGGTTAAGCTAGAAAAATAAAGGTCAAGAACACAGGCGCCAAAGAAATCTTTTAATTTCATAAAAGAAATTTACAAATTCTCAACAAAATCTAATTATCAATTAGATAATCAGAAACTCAAATCAACAAATATCTAATTATCAAAAACGATAATCAGAAACAACAAATATCTAATTATCAAAAACGATAATCAGAAACAACAAATATCTAATTATCGACAAAGATAATTAGAACACATAACAACAAATATCTAATTTCAAAAGCGATAATCAGAAACAACAAATATCTAATTATCAATAAAGATAATTAGAACTCATAACAGCAAATATCTAATTATCAAAAACGATAATCAGAAATCTCAAATCAACAAATATCTAATTATCAAATACTATAATCAGAAACAAGAAATATTTAATTATCAAAAACGTTGATCATAAATCTCAAATCAACAAATATCTGATTATCAAAAACGATAATCAGAAACAACAAATATCTAATTATCAACAAAGATAATTAGGACTCATAACAGCAAATATCTAATTATCAAAAACGATAATCAGAAAGAGAAAATATCTAATTATCAACAAAGATAATTAGAACTCATAACAGCAAATATCTAATTATCAAAAACGATAATTAGAAATCTCAAATCAACAAATATCTAATTATCAAAAACGATAATCAGAAACAACAAATGTCTAATTATCAAAAATGATAATCATAAATCTCAAATCAACAAATATCTAATTATCGAAAACGAAAATCAGAAACAACAAATATCTAATTATCAACAAAGATAATTAGAACTCATAACAGCAAATATCTAATTATCAAAAACGATAATCAGAAACAACTAATATCTAATTATCAAAAACGATAATCAGAAATTCAAATATTTAATTACAAAAACGATAATCAGAAACAACAAATATCTAATTATCAACAAAGATAATTAGAAATCATAATAGCAAATATCTAATTATCAAAAATGATAATCAGAAACAACAAATATCTAATTATCAAAAACAATAATTAGAAATCTCAAATCAACGAATATCTAATTATCCAAAACGATAATCAGAAATCTCAAATCAACAAATATCTAATTATCAAAATCGATAATCAGAAACAAAAAATATTTAATTATCAAAAACGATAATCAGAAATCTCAAATCAACAAATATCTAATTATCAAAAACGATAATCAGAAACAACAAATATCTAATTATCAAAAACGATAATCAGAAATCTCAAATCAACAAATGTCTACTTATCAAAAACGATAATCAGAAACAACAAATATCTAATTATCAACAAAGATAATTAGAACTCATAACAACAAATATCTAGTTATCAAAAACGATAATCAGAAACAACAAATATCTAATTATCAACAAAGATAATTATAACTCATAACAGCAAATATCTAAATATCAAAAACGATAATCAGAAACAAAAATATCTAATTATCAAAAACGATAATCAGAAATCTCAAATCAACAAATATCTAATTATCAGAAACGATAATCAGAAACAACAAATATCCAATTATCAACAAAGATAATTAGAACTCATTACAGCAAATATCTAATTGCCTGCAGATAATTAGAAACAACAAATATCTAGAAATCAATAAGATGACTAGAAAATCAACATAAAAGGTGGATCGATCCCAACAAAGGGCGAGTTTTAGCTATGCTGCACATGCATCTCATATGGCCGAAGCCTACCAAGTACTACATTTTTGGCGCCCAACAAATGACCCGAAGGTCCAACAAATGACCCGAAGGTCTAGTATAGGTATTGACGCGAAGGTCCAACAATAACCCGAAGGTCCAATAATAACCCGAAGGTCCAACAAAGTGGCTCGAAAGCACACAAAAAATCATCAAAACCATCAAAACAGCAAATATTTCAGTTAACGAGACCGGAATTAATCGAGATAGCAAACGCACATGTCCCATACCACGAGTTTTACTAAATCGTTTAAATCTCTTCGTCGTTTCCTTGAAAGTGCAGAATTGTGTATTTTAAATAAATAACATTTTACGTCCTCAAACGGACAAGTCCAGAATTAAGCGAATCAATAAAAGTGAGGGTTCATAGTCCCTAATTTTGTTGAAGCGTTTAAATCGCTTCCTCATCCTTTTGAAAGCGCAAACTGTAGAAATTTTGGAAAACAATTTTTATTCTAAAACGATTTTTAAAACATGTGATTAAAACAGCAACATCTGTATCAAACTCGATAAGAAAATTGCACTTCTCAAAACACCATAAAAAGGATCTCACAATCAGCATTGCCCGCTTGAAAATTCACTTTAAATTTGACGGTTACTAAAGATAAAGCGACAGTAATTTTTATACGACAAAACCTCATCAAAATAATTTGCATCTAAGTATAATACCAGAGAATTTTCATTCATCAAAACTGTCAACAAAACACCGTGCTTCATAAATTTAGCACTGGTGTAAAAATCCCCTTATAAAAATAACTATAACAAAATACGTTTAAAACCAAACACCAGTTCAACGTAAAATTGATGCAGTAACAGGCAATCACATTTGCACGCACACTACAAGATGAACAAAGAAATCACTCGAATATATCTTCATTGAAGACAATTCAAAAAAATCTCAATAAAATCACATAACTGCAATCGCTTCCGATCCTCAATCGGATTTGAAATTTTAAAAGAAATCAAAATAAATACATCTATGAGAACAACAAATGAAATTTATTTCAATTTAATATTTTGATTTTTAAATCAAAAGGGTTATCAACTGTACTCAGCGAAGACAGTCTCACTGTTTCCACTGCGCACTCTGATAAACAGAACACAAATTGCCCAATCATCAAAACACAATTTCACTTTTATTTTTAAGTAAAGATATTTAAAAATTTCATCATAATTTCAAAACTTTAGTTTTGACTCAAAGCACAACTAAAACAACAAATAGTTATAACACATGTTCCATCTAAGTTATGTTTTATATTATGTCTATAAACAACCTCGCTCTGATACCAACTGTGTTGCCCCACCTCTATGCCCGCAATAACAAAGAGTACTAAAGGAAATACTGTCTGTTATTACGAAGAATAAGGCTGGATACGAGTGGCCATCCGTAGTTAGGCCTTACACTAGTATTTTTTATCTCGATATGAGCTGTATATTTTCTTTATTTTTCGTCTCTGTTTATTTACTCCCATCGCCATATACAATTCCAGTATAAAACAAACTACGATGGTTCATAATAGTTTAGGACAACATATATAATAATAACACAGATAAGCTAAATGCGGAACACAGATAATATCAAATCTCATATATATAACAGAAGTCAGTTACAATACATGTGATACAATATATATGATACAACTACAACCGTCGACACAGGATGTTACATATACAAGTACATTAATATAATTAATATACATGAATACACATCATCCTATACTATGACAACAACTACTCCAAAAGATATAAAGAGGCTTCATAGCTCTACAAGAAACCCTTGCTTTGGTATCTACAACCTGAAATAACTCGGTCTGACCCGAGTAGTAAATTCAAAAGAAAATAATACACGGGTCAATCTAATTTAAATTCAGTTATTAATGCATCGAAGCAATAATAAATAAATAACAAATAGACGACAGCCACAATAAATCTCACCAATCCAATCCTTCAATAGGAGAATCAGATAACGATAGATATAACACGAAACAGCATTAACAACAAATCAGCAAATTCAAATCATCAATAAAGATAAATAGAAAGGTTATCAATGAAGATAATTAGAAAACAACAGAATTGCCTAAACGGCAATTAACAACAAAATTTAATTATTGAATAAATAATTAGAAACTCATAATCTAATTATCATATAGATAATTAGACAACAACAAAATGATCAATCAAACAAAATCATAATACAATTTCAAAATATTGAATTGAACATACAAAACAATTCAAGCAATTGAAATATCAATTAAAATGTTAATTCGATTTGGCTGTAGTACACGCTCGTGTGCACTGCCTCGCCACTACAGTGATGAATTACACAAAAGCCAAATGAATCAAAATGCAAAAGAAATATCAATAAAATCAATACTGTGTGGCTGCAGTACACGCTCGCGTGCACTGCCTTGCCACTACAGTATATAATGTCATCACAACTCCCAATATTAACAGCAAATGAAAACTGCAGATGTCAAGTCATGGCTATCATGACTCAACACAACTGCAAAGAAACTCAACTCGAATGACCAAGTGCACAAAGGCAGGTTTATCAAGCAGATAGCAAAATGACATGCACAAGGTGTACATGTGAAACAGACAAATACCATCAAGTAATATAAGTACTCGAGCTCAAGACAGTACAATCCAAAAATGCAACTGCAATTACATAGGGAGCGACACTTTATAATGAACCAGAGTGCAACTACAAAGACCGACATCAATGATTAACACACTTCAAGAAGTGGTAACTGGAGCATCAGACCAAACAGTGCACTATGGACGCAGGCCTGAAACATCAAGACAAGCAAAACTCAAACAAAATGAAACTGCAGTCACCACAAGAATACAAGGGTAAAACTGCATCAAAAACTGCACCAAAGGGATAGCAATACGGCAGGGCAAGAATGCACAGGCCACAAGCTCATCCAAAAATCAACAAACTCACCAATGAATCTGAAATTTCAACACAAAAGTTAACAGTTTAATTCACGGTTACCATGACTTAAAGTATAAACATGACTGCACATTCTGGTCTGGACATACAAGTAAACAGTGCACAAATAAGTCCAGGCCGAGGAAGGCAAGGCAAGGACAAGTTCAGGCAGATGCACTCATGCATATACTAACAATCAGACTAGATCAGAATTGATGTGCACAAGATCAACAAGATGCATGAAATAAACAATATAGGACAGCAGCTTCAACACAATGCAACAGCAAATCAGGTACAACATGTATGGAACAGGGAAATGAATAACGCAAGCAAGCCCAGAATGCCACTACACAAGACATGTTAACAAAGTGCAGACACAAGTGGTGCAAGACATGCAAATTGTTTTAAAAAGTGATACCAAACTATTTGAATAAACAAACCCCAATGAACCAATTTAAGTGCACAAATCTATGCCAATATCAAGTGAAGGCCACAACAGCTCAATGAGCAATCTCACATATGATACAGACACAAAAAAGGTACATGAACACTTGCAACACAAGAAGACCACATGCAAGACCAGTGAATTGCTATGGTCGACCAGGTAGCAACCGAAACAATGCATCATGACTCAAATAAACAAAACTGACACACATTGAAGTGTCATATACAAACCAAGTATACTTGAGCCGAAGTTAACAAGAACTAAATCGAAGTAAACAAATTTAACAAGTGCACCAACAGTAACAGTGCAATCCGAAGTCGAAGCAGCAAGTTTCAACAATGACCGTTGTCAAATAGCAGTTTTATCAAAATCGAGCTTAAATTATTTTCGCAAAATCAAGTTTGCAAACCAAGTCCAAAAACAACTGTAGGCTCAAATCGAAGCATGAACAAGTTGCCGCAATATACATACGGTCTAGCTATTTTTCATCACATTTTAACATGTACACAATGACAACAATAGCATAGCACAAAAGTGGAACGAAGTCCAGAGGTCAAGAAAGCTTTAATTGGCCAAATTCGAACAAAATCAACATCGGCTAAATCAATTCAAAGCCGAAAACACAAGAACAAAATCATCATCAGAAAAACCCAAATTGAGTTCGCAAAGCAAACGGAGGCCGAAGCCAAAATACTTTCACAAAATCAAAGTGACCGAAGTCAAAGTACCAGAGAATTCAAAGCCGAAAACACAAAAGCACACATATATACGAAATTGAATTAGATGCGAGTAATTAAAAATCACTCGCCTTGCTTACAACGAGCCAGAAACCCTTAGCCATAATTTCCCCTTTCCCCCTTGGATCGTCGTAGCACGAAAATTCGCAAACCCTAATTTTTTGAAGAAGAGGAACGAACAACAAACGAGAGCCGCCATTTTTTGTTTATTTTAGGCTTAGGGTTTCGAACGAATGAAATGGAGGGGGATCGGGTATTGAATATTATCACGGCATCAAAAAAAATGAAAATGTGGGCCAAGATTTAAAGCCCACAAACTCTTAACGAATATTTAAAAGAACTTCAACCCGATAAAAATTTCTATTGCAATTAGCTATCACCATTAATCGTTTAACGACGATAATTAATTAATGCGAAATCCCGGGTTGTTACAATGTAATTCCAATAAGTGAAACAATGTAAATGTTATAACTTGGTTACAAAATTAATATACGAAGGTGGATGTAAATATGAATTAATTAGTGAGATAATAGATAGTTAATGGTAATTGAATAAAATCAATATTATGTAAGAATTGTAACATTTGTTTATGAATAGTGAATTGATATGCATAATTAAATGTTATGATAACGATTGTCATAAGTTACCTATTTAATTGGTCTATTAAATTTAAATGGAGAATCAATTAGAATTAAATGAACTTTAATATTACATTTGAAAGTTTAAGAAAATAACGAAGACTGTGAATGTAACAAAATGAATAAGAAATGCTAATTTTATTCATAAAGTAATAGTTGATGTAATAAAAGAATGGAACCAAGATGAAATGATTAATGTGATTTAAAATCTAAATTTGTGTGTGCATTAATTTATAGTGGGATATAAAAGGTAAATTAATAATTTAAAATGTTGACATTACCTTTAAGATGGTAAATTTATAATTGATTCATAATAAGGAAAATGAGGAAAGATTCAAATGAATGGATTTTTTGGTAGCAATTGACAATTAATGAATTTATATAAAATAATAAGTTATAATTGATTGAAATTAGTAAATTGGGGAGTGAATTCAAAGTTATATTAACCGATGAAGGAATACGTAATAAATTGTAAAATGGATACAATCACGGTTAGATTAGTGATTACAATGTTTGTTATTGATAATAAAGTAAGAATGAGACTAGATTAGGAAAATTGGTGATAATCACTAATGGCTTACCCATTTATTTCATCTATTGAATTAGATTTAAATTCATTGAAATAAAACGTAATTAAAAAGTACGTTAATGGAAATCAAGAGGAAATTTGAGAATATTAATGCAATGACTACAAACCAATGTAAATTGCATCCTTTTTTATAACAATAGACTGAATAATAGAATGAAAAGTAATTAAATGAAATTTTCGAAAATTTAATTTACAATTTCTGAATTCAATGAAATTGAGGTAAACACTAAAATTGTTAAATTAATCAACTCCAAATTGGCATCTAAATTTTTTTTAATTAATGCGAATGATTAAGAAAAATAAAAGTGATAAAAATTGTCGATTATAGAAGTGAAATTAAAAATTGGATTTAACTGATTGATTTTTAATTTATTTAATTAGTGTAAAAATAGCAATTTTGGCCACTGACTCATATTTCAATGAAACTAGTTTCGTCGGATCCGTAACGGTGAATTATTGTATGATTTCAAGTTTCGTAGCGATCGGACTTGTTGTTTGATCGTACGGACTTGAAACGCCTTGAAATCAATAAAGTTGAAATCAATTAGGAAAGTTATTGATTTTAGCATGACTTCTTCGTACGATGGAATTTGGACTTGAAACCTTTTCCATTGCGTTTAAAATATTTTAAAACATCAATTTTGATATACGGATTGACCCAATTTCGTTCCGGAGTCAGAACGGCCTTTTCGGGCCATTCATCGTTCAACGCATTTATAAATCAGGTCTATCAATTCTATTTCAACCTTGCCTATATATACCCGGTCATAAACCCTAGCCTACTTCTATTTTCTCATTTGTCTGTACGTACAATTCCTCTTCACCTCCTCATTTCAATGGCAGACAATTCCAAATCCAATTGCAATTCAAAAATCAAAGTGAAATTTCAAACTCCTCAAAAAAATTCATAAAAATTATATATCGAAGCTCTCGAAGACCGCAAGTCAGATCTGCAGTCCGTTTCTCGATCTGAGGTTTTGGGTGGCCAGAAATCGAGGTTTAATTCATGGCCATCCATCGCGGGTCGATGAACGTTGTCGGATTGACGAACCATTTCTAGGTTTTGTAGAGTGGACGATGGGGAGTTCATCGGCATGCTCCATTTCACGAATCGACGGTTAGATCTACGGAAAAAATTCGACCTAGGGCAAGAAGTAAGAGCGGCGGTTGCTCGTTGGGAACACCGATCGAGGCCTTGGTCGTGGGGAGATGGGGTCACGAGTCTCAGTGGGGTCGGCCTGTGATAGGCGCGAGGGCGATCGAGAGTTTTGGGCGCATGCATTCTGATGGCGAGTACGGTTTTCTTGCGTGCTATGTTGACTGTTGCACGTGAATGAGGGTTGTTGGAGATGAAGGTGTTGATGTGTTATGTTTTGTTGTCTTGTTTATTCTATTTATTTTAATTTATCGTATGATCGTCGTATGAGCATAACTTTTGCATACGAACTCAGATTCACACACAGTTTTCTCTGCTTGGTTCATATTAAAATTCCAGAGACTTTGACGCTTTTTTGGACCAATTCGGAGACTTTTCAATTTTTGGGTTTAAATTGGATTTAAATTCAATTTAAATTAAAAAGGTGAGTGTTTTAACCACTCACAACTTCTAAAATTTCTTATGTGTGTTAAATTTATTTTTGATGTGATTAGAAATTTATTTATTGCTATTGATATATTTTTATCATCAGTCCAGTTGAAATTGAATTTATTGAATTAAATTGACGTTCAATTTATTTATTGCATATAAACTACCAGTTAAATTTACATTTAATTTATTATTGAATATAAACTGCTGGTTGATACCTATTGTTTATTATCCTTTATATATTGATGCTATTGATTGAATTGGATGATGATTGTGATTAATGGTTGATGATTTATATTGGATGAATGAATGTTGTATTTTATATCGTTATAAACTGCAAATTGTTATGCACTTTATTTCATTCGGGATTGGGTTTGAAATGATACATTACCGTATTTTTATTTTAAATTACAGATTGAAATGATAAATATCTGTATCACTTGACCATATGATAGAAAATTATATACAGACACCGTGGTCTATATATAAAAATATTTTGAAATGATTTTCTATGGTTTTGTAAAGAAATATATGGTCCTATGAGATAGTGATTGGATATTTTATAAATGTTATTTTATATATAGTTAAATTCTGGGTTTTAAGCTATGTATAAAATTGATTTGAAGTATAAAAGAAGTTAATAATTAAGTTTGATTTTATTAGGATAAAATACGATTAAGCATTTATTTAAATTAAATTTCTGGAGTTTTTAATGACTTAAATGAGAATAAGCTTGGAAGATGAATATGGAATTCATTTAGAATTTAATAAAATTTAGAATTTTAAAGGGTATGATTTTTATAAATTGATTTTTGTTTAGAGTGATTTAAATGAATATCAAGTTGATTTAAATGAACATATCAAGTTAAATAAATTGAAAGGATATCCATTTGTTGAAGTTAAAAGTTTTGCTTAAATTATATTGGATATATTAAGTAGACATTTCAAATCTAAATAATAGTAATTAGATTTGATATACATGGAATTATCAAAGAATTAGTTTGAAATGGTGAAATATTTGAAACTTTGAATTATATGAAAATTGAAATGGTTTAATTGGAGATTCAAATCGGTATTTGGAATTTATTTGAGAAATTTTAAAAAGCTATTTTATTATATAAAGTAATTTAATATTTAAACCATTTAAGAATTCAAAGTTATATTTCAAAGCTATAGGTTCAAGGTATATAGATTTGAAAGAACCATGATTTTGGAAAAAGGATATATTTTGAAATAAAAATGATATCATGTTGATTTGGGTTTTTAAAAACGGAAATGATATCGTATTTATATAGTACGAAATGGATATTATATTCTGGTTTTGAAGTATAAATTATTTTAAAATGGTCGCGGTGTTATAATAACGTTTGGTTGTTGAAGAGACCGGGTTCAGAAGTTGTCATACTCTCTGCCAACTTCGAAAACCACTTTAACAACCATGTACGCGATGGAGATTACAAAATGAAGTAGGATGGTTGTGGCGTTTCCTTTGAGGTAAGTACGTGGACCCGACTCCCGTGAGTTGGCATAAGGTGGCTAAAATAGGAGCGATCGACGGGTTAAGAAGGTAGCCTCTTCTAGCGGACACATCCCTTCGATATTATACTCTGACTATGAATTGATTCGTGACCACTTTTGATTTTTCATTTTGGGGGTTTGGCTCGAGGTGGGTGGTAGTTGCGCGCTACGCGTTACCACCGACCCAGATGCGTAATTGGTATATCTACCCTGGCATTGCCTAGTTGTGTCGTATCACCTACCCTAGCGTGCCTTGTACATGTTTGATTTGTATCGTACCTATGGAGTATCCTCTGGTAGCCTCCCGATCAGGAGGTATTATGGTACTGTATAGACTATTGGCACTATTACGTGTTAAGGGGAATATTGGGTCGCTTCTTAACGCTATTTAAAAGTAAGTTTATTTTACTAATAGAGATTATTACAATAGTGAAATATTACTATATATTAAATAGTTTAACGGATCCTTAGGAGATGTGAATCTCGAGTATCTCTTTAGTTACTGCACTCATGTTAGACACTAGATAGGAGATGTCAAATCTCGTAAACATCTCTGACGCCATTACACTCATATTATCTACCGTTGATTTAACTTACATAAGATCTTTTAGTTCTGACTTGAGTGTTTTGTCTTTTCAATTCGCTCAGGTCAGCCTGAGCATTTCAGGAATTGAAGGCCTTATTTCTGAATGACGAAGTCGAAGATTGTATTATTACTATTATTTACTATAGTGTTCCACTACGTTCATACTGTTCCGCTGCATTATTAATATTCTCTGGTATGTGTAACTCTAATTTATATGGTATAAGTATAATCCAATGTTTTGTAAAACAGCTTCATGAAATGTTTATTTGATTATTATATTTTATCGTTCTGTTGTAAGATTCTATTTTTTTTCTTCTTTCTCTCCTTTTTCTTATTTACCCCAAAACAATCCGCCCTTCTGTATGGTTCAAGTCAGACGTGTGTGGTTTATCATCGATTTAAAACGTGCTTAAAGGTGGGACATTACATAGTTCATGAAGCTACTATGTAAATACATCAGAGTTAAACAAGCTATAACAAAATTCCCAATATGATAAATAAAATATAGAGCTGGATACAATACTAGAATCAACTGAATAACTAGAATCAACTGGATAGCTGAAATGAAATAGACATCTGGATCTTCAAGAAAATCTCCAACTCCGAAGGGGAGTCTCAAATGATGTATCACTCATTCTGACCCGGGCGTAAAGCAAAACACAAAACACTCGAGTCAGGACATACATATTTATATAATGTAAACCCCCTCAAGTGAACTGTAATATATGGTACAAGTAACTTAAAGGATGCTTGGTGTTATTTCCTCTTTTCTGGCGACCTAAAGACGGCCGACCTAACAGACTCAAAGTGACTCCGACCTAAGGACTAAGGGGATACCGACCTAAGGACTAAGGGGATACCGACCTAAGACTCAAAGAGATGCCGACCTAAGGCTTAACAGGGATGCCGACCTAAGGCTTAACAGTGCGCAAGGGGTGGGTTTGGTTTGAATGGAATTCGTGAATCGATGACAATAAGGGATCAAGAGAAGAGCAGAATCACTTACGCAATGAGTAACAAAGGTTGTCGGTAATTGATTGGAGTGAAATCGCCTTTTGGAGCTCAGGAAAATTGTTAATGGAAGAAAAGGATGTGGGAGCAGTTGATGAGGAGGAAGAAAACGAGCTAACGCTTATATAGGGCAGAAGCAAGTAGATGTGCAGATTAAGCCATCTCTTAGGTCGCCCGTGACTTAAAGTTTGGTCGAAGTACACGACCTACGACCTAGGCGTGCACTTCGAGGGGCAAGTGTTATTTCCTCTTTTCTGGCGACCTAAAGATGGCCGACCTAACAGACTCAAAGAGACTCCGACCTAAGGACTAAGGGGATACCGACCTAAGCACTAAGGGGATACCGACCTAAGACTCAAAGAGATGCCGACCTAAGGCTTAACAGGGATGCCGACCTAAGGCTTAACAGGGATGCCGACCTAAGGCCTAAGGGGTATGCCGACCTAATACTTTAAGAGGGATGCCGACTTAATACTTTAACACCGTTGTCGACCCAACTGCCTAAAAACAGAATGCCGATCCAAGATAGCTACCGATCCAAGATAGCTACCGACCTAACTCGCAGCCGACCTATGACTAATGTTAAGTCGTTCACGACCCAAGCAAAGGAAGACAAGTTCAATGCAGCTACTTGGCACAGTGGCTTCTTGACTCGTACACGATCCAGTTGCCAGTTAACTCATTCACGACTCACGACCTAGCTTGAGTCGTCCACGACCTAAAGCTGCTAGATGTAAGCCCGATGCCGTATTACTGATACGAGGTTATGTTGACTCGGTGGCGACCTGGGACTTGTGAAAATGAACCTATGTGAAACCATGGAGGGGCCAGATGATTCGGCCACGACTTGCCTTAGACCGGTCACGACTTACGACCTAAGGGGGACATTCCCCTATATATACCAACCTACCTCAAGCATGAAGGGGACTTTTGGCCGATCTCTTGAAGCGCCAATACTCTGCTGAATTCTCGACTCACTCAACACTTCAAGTACGAAAGACATCTCAACTAACTTCGAGAGGAAATCTAACACAATCTACATGGATTTAAAGAATTCTTCTACATCAAAGTTCTAGTTGTTTGTCTCATCAGAATTGTAATTGAAGATTGTTGTAAAAGTTGTAATTAATTCAGTAATAAAGAGAGTTAAAGTGGACGTAGGCTTACCCTAAGCCGAACCACTATAAAAACTGTTGTTTTTCTGCTTTTTCTGTGATTTCTCTACTTGTTTGTAGTTCCTGTGTACACGGGTGGTGCTTTCACTCAACTTCAATATACACTGGGGTGTTAGCCTCTGATTTTTACGTCAACATTTTTGGTGCTTTCACTGAGAATTGAACTCAAGAAAACTTCCATTATTGCTCCGCAAAGGTCTGTTGAAAGGATTTCTTTTAAAACCAGAAGTTTATTGGAAATAATGGCCCCTGGAAGAAAGCGTAGATCTGTTAGCCTCGATGATGTTCGTGAAAACACTGCCATTTCTCCTCCATTAAGTCAGACAGCTCCAATTATTGGAATTACAAGGGCAGAATTGGACGCTGTAGTTTTGGGGCTAAGTCAGCAGTTGAATGCCCAGAATGTACAGTTGGAAACCAAGAATGCCCAGAATGCCTTGATTATGGATAGGTTAAACGCCCTGCTTGGGACAAATCACCAACGACAAGACAATGAAACAATCTTTGCCGAAGATGCCCGTGACTCCCAAGAGAAAGGTATTCCTCAAAGAGCAGACGACACCGCTGCAAGGGCACCTTCCCAAGCTGAAGGGTCAAGGCCACAGCCAACTTTTCGAACTTTCGAAAGGGCAGCTAACTTCTGCCAGGCAAAGCCTCTAAACGATGAGGAGTATCTATCAGGAATGGTTCGCTCAATCATGAAAGAAAGCATGCGGAGGCATGAGGATGAAAATGATTGGGGGTTCGCTCCGAGCAAGACTCCGTTCAACGAAAAGATTTTAAAGGCGAAGTTTCCCAGGAAATTTGTACCTCCTACCATCCCGGCCTATCGAGGGACAAGTGACCCTAACCAATTTATATACAGATACGATTGGCATATGACTGGGGCACGAGCATCGGATGAGATTAAATGCCGATATTTTCCAGTATATTTAGAAGGGGTGGCTTTGCTTTGGTTCACCAAGCTACCAGTTCGATCCATAGACCAATTCTTCGATTTAACCCGAAAATTTAAAGACAATTCAGGTTGTATGCGTCAAAGGCAAAAGATATAATGTCACTGTCCAGCCTAGAACAAGCACCCGGAGAACCCATCAAGTCTTTTTTGAACCGTTTTAATATAGCTTTAGCCAAGGTAGACAACGCGGAGCCCCGAATGATCCTGACATACTTAATGCGGGCCATCGACAAGTCAAGTGAATTCGGGATGTGGCTTAAAATGAAGGAACCAAACTCACTCGAGAAGTTTTATAAAAAGGCCGACGAATTCATACGCCTAGAAAATCTCTCGATGCCAATAAAAGCAGTGGTGGCCGAAGTCAAGAATAATGATGTCATCTCTAACAAGAGAGGATTTGGAAACCAGAAAAGGGAGAGTGACGAAGGAAAGAAGCAGGGAAATAGGAAGAAACCTTGACGTTTTAATCCTTCAGATTTCACCCCCTTAACTGATACACCGGAAAAAATCTTCTTGGCAACAAAGGATGTTGTCAAATATCCTAAACCACCTGAGATGAGGAGAGGTGCAGTGCAAAATGGGAAATTCTGTCGATTTCACAACCAACCCGGCCACGATACTAACCAATGTCGCCAGCTAAAGAATATGATTGAAGAATTGCTGAAACAGAATAAACTTCAACAATATGTGAAGAAAGACGGAATTGACCCAACCTCGTCCACCCAGGGACAACCGTTTCCTGCTTATCGATCCGGCTCAGGCAACAAAACTACAGAGCAGGAATCCGAGAAGCTGGTCATTGACTGACATTTGAATCACGAGATCTTGGGACAGCATTCACTTAAACCCATATTTTACTTAATAGCATTGCTTAAATTTGTAAAATGATTATGGATGTGTAATTCTTGTACTGTTAACTACTGTAAAGTGGATGTGAATCAGTAATGAGCAACTATAAATCTTGTGTTTCTTAATGCCATAAAAATGCCTGTATCATTTCGATATGCAAATATTACTACAATGTCGATTTAACGTTGCAGGCTACGAAGGTAAAGCTTGCTCATTCGACACATCATAAAGCGAAGTGATTCCTACAAATCACAAAGTAAGCAAATGACAAGCCACAAATGTTTCGAATTCAAATATTTCGAAAGAAGTGCAATTTGCAAACGATTGAGGATTCCACCAAAGAGGGCACCTTTCTAATAAAAAGGTTTTAAACTTTTGCTAACCAACCACGGTCGTTTTTGTAAACGAACATCCGGTGAAGCAACTTGCATCTGCCCCATGGATTCACTCAGCAATAAAGCACACTTCTCTAGCGAAATAAAAATAAAAATGGGACATGTACTTGAAGTGATAGCGAGGAATTACTAAGAAGCGCAGGATAAAAAGACACAAATGATACTCTTTAGAGTCCAACGTACTCTTTAGAGTCCAAATGCTTCTCTTCGGAGACCAAATGCTACTCTTTAGAGTCTAACGTACTCTTTAGAGTCCAAATGCTTCTCTTCGGAGACCAAATGCTACTCTTTAGAGCCCAACGTACTCTTTAGAGTCCAAATGCTACTCTTTAGAGTCTAACGTACTCTTTAGAGTCCAAATGCTTCTCTTCGGAGACCAAATGCTACTCTTTAGAGTCCAACGTACTCTTTAGAGTCCAAATGCTTCTCTTCGGAGACCAAATGCTACTCTTTAGAGTCCAACATACTCTTTAGAGTCCAAATGCTACTCTTTGGAGTCCAAATCAGAGACCTCCTTGTAGGCACAACTCTTCGGAGGCCCATTTCACCATAGTTGAAATGCTAAAAGACCTCGAGCGGGCCAAACCAGAAAAAGAGAGATCTTTCTCGATACAAAGTTGCGGAATGATCGGTCGATACACTCCCGTGAATCCGTCCAACCGAGAGAAAGAAACTCCAAACTTCCAGGCAGTAACCCTACTCGGAGGCACACATTTCACCATGATCGGAGATACACTCCCATGAGACGAAATGTGAAAAGCTCTCTTCGGAGGCCTGCTTCCCAGCGAACAGGGAAAAAATAAAAGCCTCTCCCAAGAGGCAGAAACAAAAAGACCTCTTCCCAGAGGCACAACCAAACAAAAAGACCTCTTCCCAGAGGCAGAAACAAAAAAGACCTCTTCCCAGAGGCAGAAATAAAAGACCTCCTCCTAGAGGCACAATCGAACAGAAAGACCTCTTCGGAGGCACACGTTTCACCGAGATTGAAATAAAACTTCCAGGTGTTGAAACGTGGAAAGCCCTCCTCGGAGGCACAACTCTTCGGAGGCACACGTTTCACCGAGATTGAAATAAAACTTCCAAGTGTTGAAACGTGAAAAAGCCCTCCTCAGAGGTACAACATTTCAAAGAAGCATTTCGTCAGAAATGCAAAGCAAAGATCAAAGCCCTCCACCGAGGCGCAGTATAAAAAAAAAAGAAGCCCTCTTCAAAGGCACACTTTAACTTTCAAAGGAAGATTTGTTCTTCTATTCTTGGAAATACTCTTCCTCAAAAAGAAGTTAAAGTGCCCTTCAGAGGCCCGCTTTACCACATAGAAGAATTCACTTGGTAAAAATGTGTGTATGCACAAAAGGAAAAGTGATATCTTCGAAGGATGAAGCGTAAAAACTCATATGGAGGGAGCTGTACTCTATTTTTAACGAAATAATATTCCTCCAAGTATGGAATAATTATTCTCCAGAAAATAAGAGTACAAGTCCCCTCAAAGTATAAAATATTGCAACGAGCTTATGGTATAGGGGCAACATGGTATAACTACATTGGTTAAATTACGCTTGAACAACATACCACAAGCTCACTGCAATATCATATAAAGAAACTTGTACAAAAATGGATAGTAAATGCATTCTCAGATACAGACAAGAAGTTTGTACAAACAAAAAGAATCATTTTATTCAATACAGTCAAAATTTTGTACAGGTTTCAAAATAAAAAGAAAAAAGAAAAGCGGAGGCCGGTACCCGCACAATCTCCGGCTAGTACATGCAAAGAGCAAAAAAATAAAGATAAATCGAAGCAGGACCCCTTACTTCTTCTTGCCACCACTCTTAGAGCCTTCACCCGACCTAATAGGCAACTTTTCAGGACGGCTTGGGAGAGTCGGGGATGAAGGAGAAAGGGTCACTGCCGGATCAACTTTCGTTTCCTCTTCAGAAACAAGAATACCTTTCCTTCTCTTCTTGGAAGTGGCACGCTTCCTCCTTCTCCTTGAAGAAGACTCACTTCCCGGAGTAACAAGAGCAGATAATTTTATGTTGTCAGAAGTGGTTCGCTCCGGAGAATCATTGCCTTCTCCAAGCCCTTCTCCCCCATGTTCTTGAGAAGCGATAGGATCATCTAAGCCATGAAGAGCTTTTATTTGCTCCTCTTGCGACCCGGGTTGAGAGGCGGATGGAGGAGTGACCTGGAGAACCGAAGGAGGAATAATTGGAGGAGGGGAAGTTTGAACAATGCTCGATGCTTTCTCTACAGAAGGAAAGAAGTTAAAGTCAGTAAAGAGAGGAGATAAAGGCTCATTGAGGTTCAAGAAATAGTCGAGAAGCTCATCAAACTCATAAGAGGCAAATGAGCAGTCTACTTGGGCAAGATTAACAGTAGAGTTACCTGAAAAAGTCGGCTTCCTGATATCAACCTCATAAGCCTGTGCTTCGACGCTCTCTTCGCCTTCATCTCCACCCTGTGTACTTGTAATCTCAGTTGTAACTTTGACCAGGGATGGAGAATGAGAACTGGAGCCGACGATGTCGATTTCGCAGAAGGAGAAGGCTGGACTGGAATAGTCGAAGTAGTTTTTCCTAAACGTTCCCCTTCGGCCATCTCGGCTCTTAATTTTGCTAGTTGTTCTTTTCCCTTGGCGAGAGCAGTGCGAGTGTCGTCATCCAAATAATGCTCCTCAAGAGCTGATTCGGCATAGCCAGCACCTTTACCGCCGAGCATGTCGAGTGCGGCCTCCCACACTTCAGCCAGAGTAATTTCATACTTGGGGCCTAGAAAGGCGAGACTACCGAGCCCCAAGACGCTGTGCAGGTAGAAGTCAAATAGTGTCGAGCTGATGTTGGTCTTCGTTGCCTCATGAGATTCTTCAGCTGCAATTTTCCCGGCAACGGCCTCATCACGCTCTCTTTCAGCTTTGGAGAGTTGAAGCTTTAGCATTTGAATTTCCGCCTCTTGAGAGTTGACTTTCTCCCGTAACTCTGTTGCCTCAGCATGATACCTTCCCGCTGTTTTCTGCTCAGCTTCAAGTTGTGCCTCGGCATGACGCTGAGCGGCGTGAGCATCGCGAACTTGCTTTTGAAGTACTTCTTCTTTTTGAGTATATGTGGTAGAAGAAGTAGCAAGCTCTTGTTTAAGTTTCTCAACTTTCGCTTCAAGCTCTTCATTGTAAGTAGTAATGCTCCTCATTTCGGTATCATGCTGCTCAAGAACCTTCTACTATTCGGCCTTATCATTCTACATAGTAAGCATGGCCTCTATATTCGCACGGTTGACCCTTTGAAGCTCGTCAACAAGCTTTTGCCAGTTCGATATCCTTTCAATATCAAGCCTGACGGCATCGAGATTTCGCAGCATGGCAGGCTTGTCAATAGGGACCAAGTCAAGGTCGAACCGCACTCCCTTAAGGCACCAGTGCGGGAATCGGCTTTGCAGAGTAGCCGGGCCTGATCCGACTTGGAATTTAGGCCTGCTGATTATTGTCTGAATGTCTGTCTTCCCGAGAGCAGGGGAGCCAGAAGGAATGTCAAGTGAGACGGGGGCAGTGACCTTTTCAGGAGTTGTAGAAGCATGCTTTTCACCGTGCCGGGCACGCTTGCTTGGGTCCTCAACTATGTGGCTTTTCCCCCGATCATCATGCGACTTTCTCTTGTGAGAATCGTCACCTCTCTGGGAAGAATCGTGGTGCTCCTCCTTTTCTTTCCTCTCATAACGCTCTTCTTGAGCCCTCCTCTCCTGAGCCTTTCGGGCGGCTCTCTCCTCATCGGTTTCTCTGTAAACGGGAAGGTAGCGCCTATAATCATATTGACTACGCCTCCCATAGCGCTGAAAGCCATCATAGTAAGAGCCGCTGCATCCCAACGGAAAATCTGAAATAAAAAAAGAAAGAGACAAATCTTAAAGGTCTTCAAAGAAAAGAAGTGTAACTGTAGAATCTTCAAAGTACAAAGAATTAGGTGCATGAAAGTGCCAAGAGATTCTAAGTGTGTGTAATGTGCAAACTACGCGCATCAAACTACGAACCACTCTTCGATTGCGGAATAGTTGTGGGGGTAGTAGTTAACGTCAACTCTTGGGTTGATGGAGCTTGTTGCAAAGAAGAAGTCGCTTCCACTACTGAAGAAGAAACCCTGGCAGTGATAGGATCGTCTTTAAAGATCTCTTGCGAGGTGGCAAAGAGGGCGCTCAACCCTTCGAAAGTGTCGTCCCCGCTCTGCCTAACAGGGCTTGTTTTCCTGGCTTCTTCTCCAGACTTCTGCGAATGTTGGGGAGATCCCTGAGGCTCTTCTTCCTCAATAACTGGGGCAAGTGTGAGTTTGCCAGATGACCCCGCAGCATCGATAGTAGCAGAGCATTTCACTAGAGAAGCTTCGAAAGCGGGATCTTTTGGTACGGGTGCGTCAGAAGAAACCGGGGCATTTGATGCTCTAGCCGGGGAGTCTGGAATCTCATGAGGATGTGTAGAGCGAGAGATGTGTAAAAGCCCGTACTGATGTAAAAGTTCATCCCTCAACAAAAATTTTATGCTTCTCTCTTCCGCGGTCAGGGCACTCAGTCTTTCAAAAACTTGCTTATGGATTGGGTCTCTAGAAGGGAGAGGAAGTGCTGAAAAGAGAAAAGAATGAGATTAGCAATTGATAATTCGAATCTCGGAAAAGTTTGAAATGGAGAAAATAGAAACAGGTAATCTTACTTCCTACTCTCCAGATGGCATAAAACTCAGGGGTGCAGCGAGCGAAGAAAAACTGGTTCAAAAATCCATGAACGCTTTCTGTAAGATCAAAATAAGCTTGCGATTTCTAGCACTTCTCACGATAATGAGGGAAGGATGGTCTTTACTCTTTGCAAACGAGCATAAGTAGCGAATTTCTTCAAAACTCGGCAAGCGATCAAGAGTTCTCCTAAACAAAACACACAACCCCATCAAAATGGCGTAGCCATTAGGATGAAGTTGGAATGGAGAGATTGTCAACCGAATGAGAAGGGTTTGGAGGAAGTCGTTGAAAGGAGGAATCGCCCCGCTTAAGCACATTTGGCGATTGACTGCAACAAAACCATGAGGAGGACTGTCGGTAGTATCATTTGGTCCGGAAAGTAGAGCATCATTTTCAGCAAAGCCAAACTGAGTGCGTAGCTGAATAAACGATCTCGGAGTTAAGATAGTCGAAGTTCTCTCTGGAGGGTTCTCTAAGGGAATAGCTATCGGAAAGGTCTCTTCAGCTTGATCTACCCCTTCTTCTTCTTGATGGGAAGTCATTCTACACAAACAACTGGATATTCAAACATGAAGGTGCACGTTTCCTAAAGTGTGTGGAGTGTTGTGTAAAATCAATCAAACAATAAGAAAATGTAACTGGAATAAAAACTAACAAGTATTTGTCAGTTATAAAGTCCAGGGTTCGTTGTTTTAATATGCAAGTGCAAAGTTGATGCAAACAAATCAGTTCAAATTAGCTATGCTTTGCATTAATACTTCACTTTAGTTGATTGGTTCACAGCATTTCATACAGTGTATTTAAGTTGATTACTTCATGTCGACTAATCTGTCATATGATGTGGGCAGTCAATGGCAGTATATTCGCCTTGTTTTTCTTTTTTGTGATTGTTATTTTCAGCAGGTTGTTAGCATATGAGTCAATGTGGTCTGTGAAATAAGGCAACAAAGTTAAAACAATCCAGGATTTAAGCAGTTCAGTCCAGTAGATTAAGTTAAGAATTCAAATTAGAACTATGCTTTTAAGTGAGAATTCGAGTTGGGCATCCAAGTGTTAACTCGGCTGCGACCCAAAGAATCTCTCGCGAGTTAAGATTAGGTTTCTGGTTCCTTAAAGCGGCAGTTCTTTAGGTCGTGAAGGATAGTAAGGAAGAAGGCTCTGGTTCAAAAAGTGGTGTGAAATTTCCCAAGGGTTAACTCGGTCACGGTTTAAGGGTTAACTCGGCCACGGTTTAAGGGTTAACTCGGCCACAGTTTTAAGGGTTAACTCGGCCACGATTTAAGGTTTGGATCGGCAGAAGGTTAGGTTTGCAGTTTTCCCCCAGGGTTAGCTCGGCCACGGATTAAAGGTTACCTCGTTCACGGTTTAAGGATTAGGTCAGCCAAAGTTTAGGTCAGCCAAAGTTTAGGTCACCCAAAATCACTGGGTCGCGTCCAAGTCAGTACCTCGCTCCACTCAACCCGTTAACCCGTTAGCCGCTCCTCATTCCATTCATGCTATTTCATTCATGCTATCGGATCATCCAATAAACCAATTCAAAACCGCTACAAATTCAACACCTTGCAATCCTAACACGAATCAGAATCAACAAGCCCTAATCAGTAAACCATCCTCATCATCTCAACGATCATTTAAAGCCAAAACCAAGCTAACTCGGGCTCACAAACTACAGGCGTAATCAGATTTGCAGTAGAGCAGTGCGCAAGGGGTGGGTTTGGTTTGAATGGAATTCGTGAATCGATGACAATAAGGGATCAAGAGAAGAGCAGAATCACTTACGCAATGTGTAACAAAGGTTGTCGGTAATTGATTGGAGTGAAATCGCCTTTTGGAGCTCAGGAAAATTGTTAATGGCATAAAAGGATGTGGGAGCAGTTGATGAGGAGGAAGAAAACGAGCTAACGCTTATATAGGGCAGAAGCAAGTAGATGTGCAGATTAAGCCATCTCTTAGGTCGCCCGTGACTTAACAAAGTTTGGTCGAAGTACACGACCTACGACCTAGGCGTGCACTTCGAGGGGCAAGTGTTATTTCCTCTTTTCTGGCGACCTAAAGATGGCCGACCTAACAGACTCAAAGAGACTCCGACCTAAGGACTAAGGGGATACCGACCTAAGGACTAAGGGGATACCGACCTAAGACTCAAAGAGATGCCGACCTAAGGCTTAACAGGGATGCCGACCTAAGGCTTAATAGGGATGCCGACCTAAGGCCTAAGGGGTACGCCGACCTAATACTTTAAGAGGGATGCCGACTTAATACTTTAACACCGTTGCCGACCCAACTGCCTAAAAACAGAATGCCGATCCAAGATAGCTACCGACCTAAGATAGCTACCGACCTAAGTTGCAGCCGACCTATGACTAATGTTAAGTCGTTCACGACCCAAGCAAAGGAAGACAAGTTCAATGCAGCTACTTGGCACAGTGGCTTCTTGACTCGTACACGATCCAGTTGCCAGTTAACTCATTCACGACTCACGACCTAGCTTGAGTTGTCCACGACCTAAAGCTGCTAGATGTAAGCCCGATGCCGTATTACTGATACGAGGTTATGTTGACTCGGTGGCGACCTGGGACTTGTGCAAATGAACCTATGTGAAACCATGGAGGGGCCAGATGAGTCGGCCACGACTTGCCTTAGACCGGTCACGACTTACGACCTAAGGGGGACATTCCCCTATAAATACCAACCTACCTCAAGCATGAAGGGGACTTTTGGCCGATCTCTTGAAGCGCCAATACTCTGCTGAATTCTCGACTCACTCAACACTTCAAGTACGAAAGACATCTCAACTAACTTCGAGAGGAAATCTAACACAATCTACATGGATTTAAAGAATTCTTCTACATCAAAGTTCTAGTTGTTTGTCTCATCGGAATTGTAATCGAAGATTGTTGTAAAAGTTGAAATCAATTCAGTAATAAAGAGAGTTAAAGTGGACTTAGTCTTACCCTAAGCCGAACCACTATAAAAACTGTTGTTTTTTCTGCTTTTTCTGTGATTTCTCTACTTGTTTGTAGTTCTCGTGTACACGGGTGGTGCTTTCACTCAACTTCAATCTACACTGGGGTGTTAGCGTCTGATTTTTACGTTAACACTTGGGACCGCCCATCCTCTAAAGATCCGTTAAACTATTTATTATCTAGTACTATTTCGCTATTGTAATAATGTCTATAAAAAATAAACTTACTTTTAAATAGCATTAAGGGGTTACCCATATAGCCCTTAACACGTAATAGTCCCAGTAGTCCATCCAGTATCAGCGTACATCCAGATCGAGAGGCTACCCTAAATACTCCACGATCTACGGGAGAAAACCAAACTCGTACAAGGCACTCTAGGGTAGGTGGCACGGCACACAAGGCAATGGCAGGGTAGATATACCAATTACGCACACGGGCTTGTGGTAACGCGTAGCAGCTACTACCACCCACCTTGAGCCATATCCCCCAATCAAAAATGAAAAAGTGGCCACCAAGTAAATCTCAAAGTCAGAATATAACATCAAAGGGGTGTGTCCGATCAGAGAAATTATAACGACCCGATTTTTCGACGACCGAAAAGACGAACCATTAGGGTTAAAGAAGAAGAAGGTAGAAGAAGAAATAGAAACAATATCAGAATCTTACCAATGCAGCGGAATAAAATATAATAGATAATAACTGATCTTTACACAAAAGAAAACCTTATCTGTTTTATACATTACGTCATCAGAGTGCAACTCAAATTAATTCACACAATCAATTTTCAAATGCTGGACAGTTATATAAACTCGTCCATATAACAGAATACACAACATAATAATAATAGAATACGGATGTACATCTCGCAATCCAGCTCATCTCCTGAGCTCCACAGCATCAAGACTTGTATTCTATAATACTCGATCTGACCCAAGCATTATAGTTAAATAACACTCGAGTCGGTCTGGAAAACCATGTGAGAAATCACACTCAATTGGATTATTAAAGTTTTCAAAAGTCTTATCAAAAGAATCTCGTAAGACCATGCCATAAATAAGCATATCGGGTTTTTACCTTATGATAGCTAAAACATATCTTATAAAATCCTCTGATATTATAAAAGGGTCTATATACAAATACTTATTCAAATAGACGAAATTGTTGCATTTATCGAATTCCAGCTAATAGGTATACAAACAAAGCCGTAAAGGCATGTAGGGAGAATGGGTTTTCAACTAATGACTAGGCACTGGGTACCACCTGTCATAGTACCTGGTCTAGATCAGCGTACCGAGGATCCCTCCCAATTCCCTGCAACACAAGACTGGGACTACCCCTCGCTGGATAATCCTGAGTAAGATCACCCCGCGGTTGGGATCAGCAACCGCCCATATAGCCGAATATTAAGGGACTTCTAGACAGGGATGACCTTACCCCAATGGGCGCTACCCACTTAGCCTTGCTACATAACCCCTGATTTTCAATCGTTCCCGGTTGATGAGGCTCGAGGCTAAGCGTTACCTTTTTAGAACACATCTCTTAGAATGCTCATCGTCCTCCTAATGATGTTCTGAAAGCATTCATCCATACAAGTCCGTTCCGAGTTCGAAAGGAACCGAAGGCGTCCATTTTGGAATCACCCTCAGGATTAGTGGTGATTAGCTATTGCACTTCACTGCTTCATCTTCGACTCAAAGCTCTTGTCTTCATCATGAAAACGTACAAACCGGATCGAAGTGGTTTTCGAGAAATTAATCCCGATCCTAGTCTCTTCGAAACGATCGGTGCATTAGCCAATATTGATAGTCTGTTATTTAACTATCACATAACATTCACAAACAACTATCAAGCCATAATAATTTCTCCCAAATTATTTATTTTTAAATATCTTCGCCAGATATTTCCACCTTTCAACCTTTGAAAACAGTTTCAAACCATCTTTCTCTCACGGAACAAATTTCCCAAATATTTCTATTTCCACTAAAATTACCAAATAATTTTAAACACTTTGTTTTAAAATATACTTTAAACATTTAAATTAAAAACTACTTAGACACTTTATTCGAAAATATATACTTTAAAAATATTTAAAACTACTTTATAAAATATAAAACTAATTTTTAAATATAAAAATTAAGCCAAACTAAATTTTAAATAAGAGTTACAAATTCTATACAAGTTTTTAAATATAACTTTAACCAAACTATCTTTTAAAATAAAACTATTTTATAAATTCTAAATATTAATAATTATCTTTATTAAAACATAATACCAATTAACCTTTAAATATTTACTACTAAAATAAATATGAAAAAAAATTACTTTAAAATTTGAAAACATTTAAAAATAATAAATATTCTAAAACATTTCTTTAAAACAAATTTTTAAAGCCTTTAACTTATAAAAATCCTTTTAAAATATACTTGGCTTTCCAAGGAAATACGCTTCCCATTTCCATACCTTCTAAAAAAATAAACACTATTTATTTTTAAACAAATTCACATTCTTTTATAAATTCCTACCGTGAATTTATACTTCCAAATATCCACTGATATGCATTTCACTTTATTAACCCAGTTTATAAATTCCGGAGTCTCATCTTCCCTTTTAAAAACACAATTTCAAACATTTAATCAATTTTCGAATTGATAACCAAAATTTACTTCATTAAATTAAATTCCTTTACTTATCCAAATTTATTTCAAAACTCATAAATTTTATATTTAATTTCTTTATTATAACTTAAAATCTTATTTAATCTAAATACCAATTTCATACTTTTCCAAATCTCTACTTCATCTTTCTAAACAAATTTTAAACCTTGAATTTAAAATAAATTCTTTATTCGCTTAAATAATATCACTTAAGTTTAAAATTCATTTATTCCCATTTATCCATATATCTCCTATTCCATACCGGAATTATTTATATGAATTCAAAATCAACTTTTATCTTTTTCCCAATTTATTCTTTAATTATCCCAATTCTCTAAATTATTTTTCTTAAAAATTCTCTCACTTTATTTCCTTTCAAAAATCCAATCTTTATATTTTGATAACTCAATACCAAATATATTCAATCCATTCATAGCATTCAATATTCTAACTCCCAATAAAATCAATAACCTATCACAGATTATTAGATAAAACATAGATTATAAAATAAATTACGCTACTTTGAGGAATCCAATTGGATCCCTCCAACCTGTTTCCTTGCATCCATAGATGTTAGCACAATATAAAATACCAATTCGACCTCGAGGTGGAATATCGCGGTATGGGTTTATATAATATCCTCTGCTATTATGCGGCGCATAGAGTCTCATCCGCTATATAACGCGGGAAATCAATCACTCCAATATATACTATATACTACTATATAATATACCACATCCAGATTTATAATAATAACCATTTGCAATCAATCATTCATCAATTTTAATTTAACTATTTAAATTTAACCTTTATAAATTCCTCAAACATTTAAAAATCCCCATATATTTTCAAAATCTTATATATATATATATATATATATATATAAACATTAAATCCTAATGAGTTAAAATTCTTTTCCAATCTATATATTTATTTAAACATAATTGTTTTATATACATCTAACCGCAAATTTAAACTCTTATTCATAAATATGTATGTGTGTTTATTCTAGCATGTATATCTATATAATAAATAAGTTTAACTAAATACCATACTGCAATAAATTATTATCATTTCATATATGTATATATATATATATATATATATATATATATATAACGTAAAGATCACGTACCCAAAAACTTCGTGCTCCAAACGAACATGGCACGAATAGGCCAAAGCCCTAATCATTGAAATCGACATCGACACCAGGCAACCCACCCGCAACCATTCCCCAGCTCGACCCTCACTCAATCAACTCAAACTCCTAATCAATGCCAAACTCGAGTGTTACCGAAGCCCTAACTTCCAACTACTCCACTCGACAAGCCACAATGCCTCGAGCTCGAGCAAGGCACCCGACAACACTGCGCCACTCTCTTCGCTAGAGTCTCCTATCCACCCAGCATTATCGCGAATTAGGGTTCGCCAAACCCTAACGTCATGAAATACCATCGCTGGATACTTGGGAAGCTTCGATCGCTAATTCTCCTTATGCGAGATTTGAATTTAGTTTGAACGAGAAGGGGTTTCCTCTATTTTTATTTTTATTTTTATTTTTTAATGAACAAATTTGATTTCTGCCATTTAGATTTCGAACAGCAATGTTTTATTTATTTTTCTCAGAAGCTAATATCGAGTTTCTTTTATTTATTTTATTTTAAAAAAAATACTTGATAAAAATAAAAAGAAAGAAGAACATCTGTACATGCAGGTGACATATGGCAAGACCCAAGGACAAGTGGCAGGGTATCTAAAGATAAAGATCTGGTGATTTAAATCGATCAGTCAAAATATTTAAATTTAAATTATCTCGAAAATGTAACTCAAAATCATGACATCCTATCGAGGCATGCCCCTAAGCGTTTATAATGTTAAACCCATATTCCAAACACAATGTAAAAGGTTTCGAGTCCTAACTCGATCGTACGGAGAAGATAGCTTTTTTAATCAGTTATTATATTAAACCTTCGATATAGTTCTAGCACATTCATCCACCGTACGATCACACGCGAACTCCGAATACTACAAAAATTGAAATTCGATAACAACAGAATACTACGGATACAATGGAACTGGTTTCGTCGAATTCCGAGACTGTGCCTTGGCCTTTTTTAAATATCAATTTAAACGGTATATTATTAAAACCGAACAGATCACCTTAAAATTTAATTTTATCACTTTTATTGCCTTCAATATTATCAACAAAAATTTTATAAGGCTGAAATATTTTTAACAAGCTCAGAATTCCAAATTTCAACATTTTCCCAATCCAATCATTAAATTTAATATTTAAAATATCAAATAAATAGAGATATTTGAAATTCAAGTTAGAAACTAACCTTTAAATATTTAAAATCAATTAAATATTTCAATTTCAAATATCTAAAAATTCCGGGTCGTCATAGGAATGACCCCATTGGCCCGAGATCGCTCCTGTTTTAGCCACCTTATACCAACTCACGGGAGTTGGGTCCACGTATATACCTCAAAGGAACGCCGCCGCCATCCTACTTCATTCTGGAATCTCCACTATGTACACAGCTGTTAAAGTGGTTTTGTGGGTTGGTAGAGGGTATGACAACTTCCGATCCCGGTCTCTTTAACAACCCAATGTTCTTATAACCCATGGTTATTTATTTCAAAATCATTTATACTTTAAAACCCGAAATATCATATCCATTTCAAAAACCAAAGTAATGATATGCTATTTAAATTCCAAAACCAAATCAATATATTATTTAAATAAAACCCAAATGTCAAACCGCTGAATATTTCCTTCAACTTATTAAATTTGAAATATTCCTTTAAATCATCTTAAATCAAACCACTTTATAAATTCATATTCTTAAATCTTCAATTTCAATAAGTTTAAATTTATATATTTAAATATAATTCTTGTTTAAACACAATTTCAAATAAATTCATTTTCGAAGCCAAATTACTTTCAAGTTATAGCAACTCTGAAACCAGACACTTTGAAACAGATTTATTTAGGCCATTTAAATTTAATGTTAATATCTACGAAGAAAGATTCATTTAACCATTTAAATTCATTGTCAGATAGTATTCATTTCAAAGTTGTAGTATTTATAAGTCTATTCATTCAATTATAACTTTCCAAAACATTGTATATTTCAATTACACTAAAATTTCATTTTTTACCCAATTTAACTTATAAAAATCACATTTTACGCTTCAAAAATAATCATTTGGATATCATTTAACTTATGATTTAATAAAATAAAATTTCATCAATAAATATCCAAATTAAACTATAATTCATTAATAAGTCAAAATTTACCCTATTTTATTTAACTTTTATTTTTAACAAATAACTTTACACTTTATTTTAAAATATCCACCATACAAATAAAATACCTTATCACTAAATTTACTTAACTTTCATTTGAAAACTATATTTCCAATTATCAAGTTTAGTCATTTTAAGTTGCATTTTCCATTTAAATCATAATCATTCATTTTTACAAAACATAACCATAAATCAAGCATTTTCTCATAGTTAATATAACAGTCCAATCCTCTTTATAAATCTATTCATCTAGACATCAATTAAATATGGTTCCAAACTAAATAAATTTTATTACTGGGTCCAATCAAAACTGCTGCTCATTTTATCCACTCAAAATACAATATTTATTATACAAACCTTATTTATTTCAAGAAATAACCTTTATTAAATTTACTAGGTTAGATTTTAGATTCCAAATTAAATCAAACTTAATTATTCAAATATTAATCATAAATAAAATCTTTAAATTACAATTTAAAACCAAATAAAGATTTTAAAATTACAATCTAAACAAATTATCAACTCATACAATTTTAACTTATAGGAAACAAATATCTCAATATCTATTTATATTCAATTCTTTAAATCAACTTTTTAATCAAAATTCCACATATTTAAAATTCAAAATACTTAATAATTTTAGAGAACTATTATAAAAATTTATCCATGGGCCTGCATAAAATCTTCTAACGTAGGTCAAGTGATACAGATATATATCATTTCAATCAATAATTTAAAAAGAAAAATTCAGGTTCTATCATTTCCAACGCACAATCCCAAGTAAAAAAACATAATAAAAATCACTCGAGCCTACCATTTCAGCCCATAATGATTTTTCCTTGTTCTACAGTCCGTTCGGGTATGTATCATTTCAACCCATAGTGATAGGGACTTGCAGTGTGATAAGCAAGAAATAAAATAACAGTATAGCATACAATATCATATCAAATGATGTAACGAGTATATAAGAAGCATTTAATATCATAAAAACATATCACAGGTAGGTATGAACACAGCATATTAATTTATACAATTCACTAGTCATCATTTCACAGTTGTATAAGTACGTAATGTCTAGAGTGAATAAATCACCTTTTAAAGCTAGGATTGAAATTCAAACCCAAATCTAAGCTCTGCAAAGCACGAAAAGGCACGACAAAGCACAACTATATTCTTTTGAGTGGATGAAAAGTTAGATTCAAATCTTGTATACAGATAATTACACAAACATAAGTGTAAAATTCAACATACAAGATTGTGAATCCAACAATGAACAATATGGATCAAAGGGACATAACCTTTTGATAAAACGAAGCAAGATGCAAACTTGAGTGAAAAGAGAGCCAAAATCCACATCTTGTACATAACAAAATAAAGCAAACAAATATCACAAACATAAGAACATGATTCAATACAAATAATAGAGATTGAAACAATGAAAAGATAGGAAATAAAATGACATAACCTTGATAATCAAAGCAAGGTGATCAATACATGGCCTGGTTTGGTCAAAGTTTTGGTGATGTTGTCTTCATGGTGGTCATGGCCTTGGATGGTGGTGGTGGAGATGGTGTAATGGTCGGCTATAAGGGTGAGGCCGAGCTAGGCATGAAGGAAACAAAAGAAAAACAAAATCGAAAATAGGAAAAGAAGGAGGAAGCCATAGCTTTTTGTATTTTTTTTCTTTTTTTTTTGGAGCGCAAATGAATGAGATGGATTTGAGAAACATTGTACGTAGTTTACAAAGTGACAACGGTTAGGGTTTGAAAAAAAATGAATGGCTAAGGAAAGATGAGAAGGCAAGAAAAGAAAAGACAATGATTAAGGAGAAAGAAACTTATATACATACATACATACATACATACACACACACACACACACACACACACACATATATATATATATATAATTTTTATTCTTAAATGCAAATGAAAATGAGGAGTTTTGAAATGAGAAAAAAATCTTCCAGTACATGATTTGGAATAATTACTCATGGCTAGGGGAAAAGAAATACACGATAAATAAAGACAAAAGTGAACAGCTTGGGCAAGCAATAAAGAGGGTAGGTAAAAAAGCAAGAATTTGAATGGATTGGAAAATAAAAAGGCAATCTATAAAGAAAATAACTTGATGGATTTATTTTTTTTCCTTTCATTTATTTGCATGCAAATGGAAAGAGGAGTTTGAGGAACAGTATGTACGTGATTGATAGGAGAAAATCAATGCTATGAATGTAGGAAGTAATTGGCTATGCAAATGGAAAGGCAAGGGAAAAGGAAAAGGCAACAAATAAAGACAAGTAACTTGGGTCTTTTCAAATTTCTAAGCCATTTATCAAAATAAAATCCACTCAATAAAATAAAAGTTTAAACAAAATAAAAGAAGAAATAAAATAGGGAAATTAACATAGAAGAATAGAAAATAAGATACAGAAAGCAACTACGCACAAAACACTGTATTTTATCCAATTCAAAAGTATAAGTTTTAAATTCCCAATAAATCCATATATTTTTTTATCTTTCATTACATAAATATATATATTCAAATTTTAATCTTTCTTTTGTAATAACTATTGTTTTCAATTACATTGAATTTGCCAAATATGCACATTTATTATAATTAAAACCTTAATCAATTTATTAAACTTGCTTTCATTCCTTTATTTCATCTTATAAATAAAATATAAATTTCCATTTATGTCATTACATTCACACTGTATAACACAGTTCTATCTCACATTAATGAACCTTTACCTACATTTAAATGTAATTGATTTTCGACTCTGAATTTAGCAGCCTAAATAAAAAAAGTGACTTGCATAAGTGTTATCGCCAACTTTATATGACACTCAATTTTGTTATTTCCACTACTTATCAGAATTGCTTATAAAATGTTGAATTCATTTAATTACCATACATTTATTTACCAATATTCAGTTTCAAACTAAAATGTAAAAGTTACAACTACACTAATAGACGAATTAAATAGTAACTTACAGCCGTTATTATAACCTTTAATTTACATTTCATTTTTAACACACACTTCATTATAAATTATAAAGTGTTTTTTCATTCTAAATTTAATTACAAAAATATTATTAAATTAACCAGTTTAATTAACAAAATTTACGGGTTGTTACAATGCATGATTAGATTAGAATGGAAATAAGTAAATTTAATGTAGGTTTTGAATATTAAGGTAAAGACCAATTCCATGCAATATAGAATTTTAGTCTAAACCATGAAATTGATAAAGTAGCTTTCATTAAGTACGAAAGCAATCAATAATTTCCTTCTTAGTATTTATGAAAGTACCGACTTTTGCATTTTTTATGTAGTTATTCCAATAATTGTATTTTGATTTTCAAATTGTCACATTTTGTACGCAATCATGCATATAGTACATACCACCTACCCAAATTTAATGATATAGTTTTCATTCAACCAAATTAAATCAAATTGCATAGGATTAATAATGAATGGGATATTTTCTTGTTATTCCATGAAATCTTTGACAGGAATGAGATAAAAAAAATTGAACTCAGTGTGACTGCTCCATCAATATATACTTCTTTATGATATATTGTCATACAGTTATAGTTTATTTTAACTGAAAGGTAATTGGGACTGGATACAACATGCCAGTATTCTTCATCGTCTATGACAGCATAATATTCCTAGACATAATCCAGGCATTCAAACTAAACACATAGTTCCACATCCAAGAATACTGCTGGTTTTTCGACTTTTGTTCCCAGCTTTTCCAAAATCGTCCATGCGTTTTTCCTTTTAGATTATGTTGGCATTCCACAATACTTCCAACATATGGAATTATTCAAAGTGAATACTTACACATAAGAAATATAAAATATTACATATCAAAGAGAAGAATAGAAACACACGCACACACACACACACACACACACATATATATATATATATAATAAGCTTATCTCATAAGTTTACAACTCAGACTTCCTAATTATGTATTTGTTATTTTAACAATACGTATGTTGTAATTAACTACAACAACAAACTAACAACTATAGCAATAATAAGTATAGTGATAAATCAAACGTTATACTATTCAAAGAAATAGTACAACGCAAAAACGAAAATGATATATATATATATAAATCAACTAGAAATCTAACTTGTTGAAGAAGAAAATTTCGTCTTAGGCTTATCGTTACAATTTCCTTAAGACTTTATTCAAAGTCTCCCAAGATACAACAGATGTGATTTGCTTGAGATTGTAATGTGTATGATCTTCTTTGTGATATGCAAAAGCGCATAGATTGTAGATATTAAGAAAAAAGTGGAAGAAGAGAAAATTCAAAATTAATTGAGTGAGGAAAGTGATCAGGTTTCCTCCTTATGTATAGCCGAATACCCAATGGCTATACCCGTTGAGAAAAGTAGTATCCTTCATTTGCAACGCGAAAAAACGTTACTGTTAGCAACAGTCGCGCCTCTTCGTTTGCAACGGTCGAAAACTGTTGCGGTTCGCAATAATCACGCCTCTTCATTTGCAACAGCCGAAAACTGTTGCTGTTCGCAATGGTCGTGTCCCTTCATTTGCAACGGCCAGAACCTGTTGTAGTTTGCAACAGTTGCTTCTAATCCACTAGTCTCTTTTACTTGAATTTAAACCGTAGAAAACCATTCACTTCTATACATCAAAAATATAACACGGTCCACTCTTATTGGACTCGCACCAGCACCCGACCCGGCCCGTTTCGGTCGGTCGGATGGGCGGGCAGTGGCGCACGCGTGTTAGTCCATAGCCATATAGGTCCTCTCCCTCACAAAAAATTACCTGACCCTAAGGGCCAATATAGAGATTGAGAGTATACTATATAAACCAGAAAATGAACATATTTTTGGCGACGTGGGACATATCTCATTCACCATTTTTTGAGAATTCAAACAATCCCCCACATGAATGACGATATATGAAAATAATGCTATATCGAGGATAAGTAGATATATCACTTTGAACTTTCCCTAGTTAAACCTTATCGGATATACTTGGCTAATCGGTGAATTATTTCATCTTGAACCGTCAGCCGTTATTGTATAAGCAGACAATAAGTTTTATAAAGCATTATTTCCCTTCACATCCAATCTCTTGGTTGTGTTCATTTTGGTCCTAAACAATTTTAGGTTCTTCGAGTGTTTTTAGAGAATAAAAGCTTTATTATTCTCACAGAGCCGACCCAGCTCACAGTCACATAAGTGATCGCAACCATTAAGAGTATCAAACATATACCCCACTTTTTATATTCAAGATATGGTCATTATTAAAAAACATAGTTTTAACCATTAAATACTTCTGTAGGCATGCATTTATATTGTGCACCATAGGAATGCAGTTGGACTATGTCCAAGCAAATGCATTACGTCTTGAGTTACTCAGAACTTGTTTGCCTATTGATCCTAGTCCATTGGTTCTCCAGTCGCTAGGATAGGTTTTCGTATAGCATAACTCTTGATGGTTTAGGTTTTAAACCCATTACCCTCGATGCACAGTCAATTTTCTCTCTTGATAGACCATTAGTTAATGGTTACGCTAGGTTATCATTTGTTTTCACATAATCTATGGAAATAGTTCCATTTTAGAGTAACTGCCTAACTGTGTTATGGCGTCGACGAATGTGTCGTGACTTTTCATTATACACAAAGTTGTGCGCTCTGCTTAGCGCAACTTGGTTGCCACAGTATATGCATATGGCCTGTACAGGTTAAGCGAAAATGGAATATCTTCTAAAAATGATGAATCCATTCTGGTTCTTCGCCTTCTTTATCTAAAGCGATGAACTATGATTCCATAGTGGATCGAGCTATGCATGTTTGTTTAGTAGATTTTCATGACACTGCTGCCCCTGCTTAAGTAAATACATAACCACTCGTTGATTTTGATCCCTCTGAATAGCAATCTAGTTTGCATCACTATATCCTTCTAAGATGGCGAGATATTTTTCATAATGTAAGGAATAATTTGTAGTATTTTTTAAATATCCAAGCATTCTCATTAGTGCTTTCCAATGTTCCTTTCTTGGATTGCTTATATACGTACTCAGTCGACTTACTCCATAAGCTATATTTGGTCTTGTGCAATTCATGAGATACATGAGACATCCTATTACATGAGAGTATTCCAGTTGCATTACACTCTCATTAATGTTTTTATACAGTACTTCTGATGGATTAAAAGGTGTTCTTACTCCTTTAATTCCAAAATTTTGAAAGTTTTCAATCACTTTGTGTATATAGTATGACTGAGATAATTCAATTCTATTAGGTGTTCTTATTATTTTGATTCCCAAAATAACGTCTGCAACTCCTAAGTGTTTCATATCAAAATTTATAATTAACATCTTCTTTATGGTCTGTATTACCTGAATATTTGAACCAAATGTTAACATATCATCTACATATAAACCAATCATCACATATGATTGTCCAATTTGTTTATAATAAACACACTTATCGCATTCATTTATACAAAAACCATTTCATGACACTTTCAAATTTTGCATGCCATTGTTTTGGAGCTTGTTTTAGTCCGTATAGTGATTTTACTAATTTATAGACTTTGTTTTCATTTCCTTTGGAAACAAAACCTTCAGGTTGCTTCACGTAGATCTCTTCATCGAGATCTCCATTGAAGAATGCTGTCTTTAAATCCATTTGATGAATTTCTAGATTATAGATCGATGCAATTCCTATTAGCATTCTTATAGAGGTTATTCGTGTTACCGACGAATATGTATCAAAGAAGTATACTCCTTCTTTTTGACGATTTCCTTTGGCTACTAATCTGGCTTTATACTTGTCGATAGAGCTACCTGCTTTCATTTTCTTCTTCAAAATCCATTTACAGCCAATAGGTTTTATTCCAGGTGGAATATCAATCATTTCCCATGTTTTATTACTTAGAATTGTATCAATTTCACTTTGGATTGCTTCTTTCCAACATGAAGATTCAGAAGATGACATTGCTTCCGTGTACGTTTAAGGTTCGTGTTCTAACACATATGTAAAAAAATCCGAACCAAATGTCTTGGAATTTCTTACCCTTACGCTTCTTCTTGGTTCAACTTCCACAATCTCAGATGAGTTTCATCTTCACGTGAATTGCTTGATTCTTCTCTTGTGCTTTTAGGGACATTATTCCCTTCATTCCTTTTGTGCAAAAACACGTCTTCAAAGAATGAGGCATCTCTTGATTCCATGATTGTATTTACATGAATATCAGCTATATTAGACATGAATAACAAAAATCTGTAGGCACTAATATTTTGGGCTGGCCTTAGATAGTAACAATCTACTGTTTTTGGTCCAATTTTGACTCTCTTGGGAGGTGGAACTGGATCTTTTGCCAAGAACACCCACACTTTGACGTATTTAAAGCTTGGTTTGTGTCCTTTTCAAATATCATATGGAATTGTTCCTGTTTTATTGTGAGAGTCTTTGTTTAATATGTGACTAGACATATTTAAGGCTTCTTCCCATAAGTTCGTCGGTAGACCAGAGGTTAAAAGCATGGCATTAATCATGTCTTTTAACATTTTGTTCTTCCTTTCGGCTACACTATTTTGTTATGGTTAATATGGAGCATTTGTTTGATGAATTATATCATTTTGGGCATAGAACTGTTCAAATAGTGAATCATATTCTCCACCTTTATCGGATCTCAATATCTTGATCTTTTTATTTAACTGATTTTCTACCTCAGCCTTGTACTTTATAAATGATGTAATTGCTTCGTCGTTACTATTCAAAAGATATACATAGCAATATCGTATATAATCTTTAATAAACGTGATAAAATACTTTTTCCCCGCCACTTGTAGGTAACGATTTAAAATCACATAAATCCGTATGAACCAAACCTTGTGGTTCAGTGCTTTTGTCAACAGATTTAAATGGTTTTTTAGCCATTTTTTCTTCTACACATGTGTCTAATTTGTGATTCTTATCTACTTGGAATTTCGAAATTAATCCCAAGTTTGATAATGTTTTCATTCTTCGGAAATTTATGTGAACTTAAATCTTATTAATATCACAATCTAAGTACATTGTTTTATTGCCGATAACGGCTACATTTGCCTTAAATAGGCCATCACATAAAAATCCCCTTTCGGTGTACATTCCAGCTTTGGACAGAACCATCTCGTCTGACTCGAACATCATTTTGAATCCTTTCTTCGATAGTACTGCAACAGAGATGAGATTCTTGCGTATGTCTGTAACATGGAGCACGTCATTAAACTTGATAGTTTTTCTAGAAGTAAACTTGAGGATTACTGTGCCACTGCCTTCGATCATGGATACTGCAGAATTACCCATATAGAGTTTTTCTTCGTGATCGAATTTATGGTTTACAGAAAACATGGATTCGTCAGAGCAGACATGACGAGTAGCGCCTGTGTCTACCCACCATTTGTTAGGATTCTGAATCAAATTGCATCAAATACAACTGTTGAGAAGTTGGACTCATCTACTTCCATGTTGTCTACTATGTTTGCCTCTTTGTTGCGTTTCTTTTTGTGTCTGCAATCTCTAGTGGCATGTCCAACCTTTCCACAAACCTTGCGCTCGCCATTAACTTTTTGGTTCATTTGCTGTCTTTTAGTTTGTTTTCTAGAGCTTTCCTTTTCTTCTGGAAATTCTTTTTTTGTTTTTGGTCTTTGACCCTTCAGCCACAAATGCCTCCTTGCTTGGTTTTGTAACTCCACGGTTATCTGCCTTGATTTTTTGCTGGACTTTGAGATCCTGTAAAGAGATTTCCTCCTTCTTATGCTTTATATAGTTACGGTAACCTCTCCATGACGGCGGCAGTTTTCCCATGATGGCTTCAACCAAAAATGATTCCCCAACCTTATGACCTTCCGCTTCGACTTTATGAATGATGACTTACAGTTCATGCAGTTGAGCAGTCACCGGTTTGGAGTCAGCCATCTTGTAGTCCATGAATTTGTTTATAATGAATTTCTTAGGGCTGATATTCTGCGTCTTGTACTTCGTGGCAAGTGCATTCTAAAGTGCTTTTGTTGTCTTTAGAGGCTAATATACTTTGTATAGCACCTTGTCGAGACAATTTAGAATATAATTTCTGCACAGAAAATCGAAATGCTTCCACTTATCGATATCCGATTCCCGGCCCGGTGCAGGAATCTGTTCCTCCTTATTAAGATACCGTTGCTAACCGAGTGTGGTGAGATAAAATAACATTTGATTTTGCCATGTTATAAAGTCGTCACCATCTCCTTTGAACAGATCAGGCCTGTTGTGAGTAGCAGCCTTTGTTGATAGTTCAACTGTTGCCATCTTTGTTTTAGCGAAAACAATAGTCTTAAGATGTTATAGGTCTGGCCTTCCAAAACAAAGATTAATCAATAATAAATTTGTCTCACAAGTTTACAACTCAGATTTCCACTACTTTGGAATTCTGTATTAGTTATTTCCACAATAAGTATGTTGTAATTAAGTACAACAACAAACTAACAACTATAGCAATAATAACTATAGCGATAAATCAAACGTTATACTATTTAAAGAAATAGTACAATGCAGAAACAAAAACGATACATACATACATACATACATACATCAACTAGAAATTTAACCGCTTGAAGAAGGAAATTTCGTCTCAGGCTTTTCGTAACAATTTCCTTAAGACTTGATTCAAAGCCTCCCAAGATACAACAGACGTGATCTGCTCGAGATTGTGATGTGTATGATCATCTATGTGATATGCAAAACTGCACGGATTGTAGATATTAACAAACAAAGTGGAAGAAGAGAAAATTCGAAATTAATTGAGTGAGGAAACTGATCAGTATCCTCCTTATTTATAGCCAAATTCCCAATGGCTACACCCATAGAGAAAACTAGCATCCCTTCATTTGCAACGCCATAAAGCATTACTGTTCGCAACAGTCGCGCCTCTTTGTTTGCAACAGCCGAAAACTGTTGCAGTTTGCAACAGTCACGCCTCTTCGTTTGCAATGGCCGAAAACTGTTGCACTTAGCAACAGTCAAGCCTCTTCGTTTGCAATGGTCGAAAGCTATTGCGGTTCGCAACAATCTCGCCTCTTCGTTTGCAATGGCAAAAAACTGTTGCTCTTCGCAACAGTCAAGCCTCTTCGTTTGCAACGGTCAGAAACTGTTGCAGTTTGCAACAGTCGCGTCAAATCCACTAGTCGCTTCTATTTGAATTTAAACAGTAGAAAATCATTCACTTCTGTACAATAAATTCATAACACGGTCCACTCTTATTGGATTTGAACCCTTCCAAAACAAAGATTAATCAATAATAAATTTGTCTCACAAGTTTACAACTCAGATTTCCACTACTTTGGAATTTTGTATTAGTTATTTCCACAATAAGTATGTTGTAATTAAGTACAACAACAAACTAACAACTATAGCAATAATAACTATAGCGATAAATCAAACGTTATACTATTTAAAGAAATAGTACAATGCAGAAACAAAAACGATACATACATACATACATACATACATCAACTAGAAATTTAACCGCTTGAAGAAGGAAATTTCGTCTCAGGCTTGTCGTAACAATTTCCTTAAGACTTGATTCAAAGCCTCCCAAGATACAACAGACGTGATCTGCTCGAGATTGTGATGTGTATGATCATCTATGTGATATGCAAAACTGCACGGATTGTAGATATTAACAAACAAAGTGGAAGAAGAGAAAATTCGAAATTAATTGAGTGAGGAAACTGATCAGTTTCCTCCTTATTTATAGCCAAATTCCCAATGGCTACACCCATAGAGAAAACTAGCATCCCTTCATTTGCAACGCCATAAAGCATTACTGTTCGCAACAGTCGCGCCTCTTTGTTTGCAAAAGCCGAAAACTGTTGCAGTTTGCAACAGTCACGCCTCTTCGTTTGCAATGGCCGAAAACTGTTGCACTTAGCAACAGTCAAGCCTCTTCGTTTGCAATGGTCGAAAGCTATTGCGGTTCGCAACAATCTCGCCTCTTCGTTTGCAATGGCAAAAAACTGTTGCTCTTCGCAACAGTCAAGCCTCTTCGTTTGCAACGGTCAGAAACTGTTGCGGTTTGCAACAGTCGCGTTAAATCCGCTAGTCGCTTCTATTTGAATTTAAACAGTAGAAAATCGTTCACTTCTGTACAACCCGCACCTGACCCAGCCCGATTCGGTTGGTCAGACGGGTGGGCGGCGGTGTGCACGTGTTAGTTCATAGACATATATGTCCTTCTCCTCGTACAAAATTACCTGACCCTAAGGGCCAATATAGAGATTGAGAGCATACTATATAAATAAGAAAATGAACATATTTTTGGTGATGTGGGACATATCTCATTCACCATTTTTGAGAATTCTAATATACATACATACATACATACATACATACATATATATAAGCTAATGCATTTACACAGCATATTCACAGATAAATGTGGATCTCTTACAAGAATGATTCTACCTGAACATAAGAGTTTGTGCACAGCATATGTACAACATGTGCGTACTCTAACTCTCTACAATTCTACGCCTACTTTCCATCATCTCCCTTCTATCATCAATTTCAATCTTTGGATATTCTTCAACATTAAGCTCCGTTCTCAATCATGTAAAGTGATTGAATGATAGTGGTTTAGTAAACTCGTTCGCTATTTGGTATAGAGCAGGTAAATGATTCAAGCACAACTTATCCTTAGCAATTTGTTAACTGATAAAGTAAAGATCAAGCTCCATTTGTTTTGGTCCTTGAGTGTAATACTAGGTTGGCTGACATCGGTACTGTGCTTAAGATATCATACTAGATGAATAGTCTACAATATGTTTGTTGATTTATCTTAGGCAATAATGATATGAGCCACATAATTTCAATTGCTACAGATGGTACACTTATGCTTTCAACCTCTATGTTTGATCTTGAGATGGTAGGTTGCTTCTTTGAGCACCAAGAGCCTAGGCTCTTCCGAGGAGTACACGGTAACCACTAGTTGATCACCTATCATCTATAACCGTAGTCCAATTTGTGTCAGCATATGCCTTGATAGGAAGTGAACTAGTACCCTGAAGCATTAAGCCATAATCTAGTGTTCCATTAAGAAATCTCAAGATTCTCTTTCTTGCTTTCCAATGATCGGTAAGGGTATTCTGAATGAATTGGAAGTTTTTATTCACACTAAAGCTAATTTCAGGTCTTGTTGTTATTATATACCCTGTATTGATGTATATTTTCAAAAGGGTCACCTCTGATTTCTGAGGGTTGCAGTTTACTAGTCATTGGTGTAAGCAGAGCCTTTGCCTTATCAATGTTTACTTTGTTCAAAATTTCAAGTATGTATTTCTTCTGATTTAGTTGTAACTGACTGTCAGAAATTCTATTTGCCTCAAGCCTAATTTCTCCATGATCCTTAAGTGCAAATTGCTTATTAAGGCATTGAATCGGGTTCGTGGTTTGTTGATCACTACTCCCAGTGATGATTAAACTATATATATAGGTCATATAATTTTGTGTGTATTAATGAATAGAGAAGTATCATATTTGTGCCATTATAACCCAAACATTCTTAGGTAATTTTCAGTTTATCAAACAAAACGCTTGAAGCTTGTTTAAGGCCATATATTGATTTATATGACTTCCAAATAAGATGAGGCTTTTTACATGATTCATAGCATTGTGACTGTTGCATATACACTTCTTCATGTAACTCTTCATTTATAAATACATTGTTTACATCTAGTTGTTTCGGTTTCCATCCTTTATGTAATGCAATGGTGAATATGGCTTTTATGGTGATGGGTTAAACAACTTGTGAGAATGTTTCATGGAAGTCGGGTCCATGCTATTGAGAGTAGCCTTTGGCTACTGGTCTTGCTATCTGTTTGGCTACGGAACCATTAGAGTTTTTCTTTATTTTGTAAGTCCATCTGCATCCTATGAAATTTCTGTTTTTGGGTAGATCAACCAATGTTCATGGGTTGTTCCTTATTAGTGCACTGTATTCTTGGTCCATAGATTTCTTTCATTTAATGCTTACTTTGGCTTGATGATATGTGGCAGGTTAATCACCTTTATTATTTATGTTGTGCACTTTTGGTTTGAATATACCATGCTTTGTTCTACTAACAATATGATGACCTAATATAGAGGATTGCACTTATGGTGATTGCGTTGTGAAGATGAGAATATGTTCGGTAGTTCTTGTTGGATTCAGACCTTGTAAATTCATGAGTATGATTTTCTTCACGTTCTTCTATTCTATTGATACCAGAGATATTATGGGTGTCCTTATCAGATGAACATATATCAGAAGTCTCTTGAGTACGTAGAGAAGGGGTTGTTGAGCCTCTCTTTTCACTTATGCATAAGGGTATTATTGATATCGACTCGGCGGGGTGGTAAACTTTGCTTGTGGTTTGAATGCTTTTGCTAACAAATGGAAACACACGTTCATCAAATACAACATGCCTTGTGGCATGGACCTTTCTATTGTTGGATAAACACTTGTAACCCTTTTGGTTAGTGCCACATCAAATAAATTTGTATGGTGCAGATTTATAATCATGTTTATTGACATTGTATGGCTTTAGAAGTGGATAGCACAAGCATCCAAAAGCTCTCAAACAATTGTAGTCAAGTTCATTCCTATGTAAAATTTCCAATGGACATGTATTATTCAAAATGCATGTAGCTAATTTGTTTATTAAGAATAATACAGTTGAGAAAGCTTCAGGCCAAATCTTCAATGGATGGGTACCTTATGCTAATAGTGTGAGGTCAGACTCAAGTACGTGCCTATGCTTTCTCTTAACTACGTCATTCTGCTCACTTGTATATGGGCAGAATAATTCCTTAACCATTGAAGTATGTTTTCAGATTCTTAAACTCAAAGGCCCCATAAATTTGAAATCCTTTCATATGTCCGTTGATTTGCTTTTCTACTTACTGATAAACCGAAGTGTTGCATTGTGTGCTTCAGATTTTTGTTTTAAAAAAATAAATCCATGTATATAGATAGTCAACAAAGGAAATGTAAATTTATATCTATAGTTTGAGCCTATGGATGTTGGTCCCCATAGGTCACATTCAATAAGCTCAGGAGGTTTATATTATATAGTTTGTTAATGAATAAGAGTGTGACTTTTGTCCATTTGACGGTAACTATAAATATTAAATTCATCAGATTTATTCATAGGAAGCTTTAATTTATTACGAATAGTCTTTATTACATTAGCACTTCGATGCCCTAGCCTGTAGTGCCATACATCGATATGCCTCATAATGCTTATATCACTCTTAGACAAATTGCAATATCTGCTGTTGTCTCTTGAGTCTTGAGAGCTTGCTACTTTAAATATGTGCAATGCATTATACGGATCTTCCTGCAGTAGTTTAATTTTTCTTAGACTATCTTTGATGGGATATAATTTTTAATAAAATTCAATGAAAATTCCATTGTCCTTAGCAATTTGTGGCACAATTATCAGGTTTTTCTTGATTTGTAGAACTTTAAGAAGATTTCTAAGATTAATTGATCTTGTGTAGTTAGTTACAATTCCAGTGTCTCCTATATAAGTTTAAGTGTTGATCCATTACCCATATGAATAGAATTATTACCTTAATATTTAATCCCCCCATTTCAAGTTTTGAAGGTTATTAGTAACATGGTTTGTTTCTCCAGAGTCCATGTACCAGCTTTCATCCTTGATATATTCGGGTTTTGTGAGTTTTGATTTCTCTTCTTGATATATTTTGAGTGTTTTGGCCTATGAGGTCCGAAGCATGGTTCAAAATTTCGACGAAATTCCGGTTATTTCGATGATTCCGTTCCGGTCCCTGTCTCAACCGGAACGGAATCCGGTTAAAATTCCGGTTTCGGTCAATATCTAGATTTTTCTTTCAAATTTTGAAAAAATAGTAAAAAATAGAAGAAATAAAAAGCACAATGAACATTATAAAAAATTAAAAAATAAAACTAATTTAATAAGATAAAAATACATTGATAAGAAAAGAATTGATATACTTTGTTAATTTACACAAAAATTATAATAAAAAATTAAAATTTTCGAAATTGTTCGAAATTTTGAAAACCTCAAGTGGACAAATAAAATCTCAAACCACGATTTTATCTTTAAAACATATATTTATATGTAATGTAAAGAATGTAATATAAATTTATGATAGTATTAAATATCTGTTAACGTATTTAGCAATTCTAACAAAAAAATATGTTAGAATTAGAAAATCGGAATTGAAACGAAATTTACAAAATATCCGAAATGGAACCGGAAATTTTAAAATTACCTATGAATGGAACAGAAAATGGAAAACAGAATTTCGAGCCTTGGTCTGAAGTCTTCGTTTGTTTGAGTCAGATTGAAACTTGTTGTATGGTTTCTTTGGTTGATGTTGGTACTCAGGTTTTGTTGTGTATAGTTTGTATCAAATCGGAAGTAGCCTTTCATGGCAGTATGACCATATTTTTCATATATTTGACATCTTGGCCGATTGATACTTCTTGTATTCCATCTTCTTCCTCTTTGACAATAACCGCCTCTGGAGATAGATGTGGGACTGTTTCTTGTACAATAGGTTTGTTCATTCTCGAAATTCTGATTGTAATTCTTGGTTCTTGCACCTACAACATAATTGATTTAAAAATCTTGATTCTCAATAATCCTTCGTATAATTCTTCCTTCCTAAGCAAGAGGAGTAGAATTTACATTTTGCAATGTTGGTGTTGATTCTTTAGATGAAATGAAAGCTACAACTGTTTCAAACTCATCTTCTAACCCATTTAGAATGGTTAGCATATGTTTTGTTTGAGATACATTATGTCCTCAACTTTCAAGAAGACTGTATAGTATTTTATCTTATTAAGATACTCTTTCATAGGTAAGTTGTTTTTTTTAAGATTCTATAGTTGGAGTTTGTAGTGCATTATCTTGGATAAGGATTGAGGATTGAAAACTTGCTTTAGCGTTGTCCAAATTTCTTGAGATGTTTTTCATCCTACAATTTGGGTAAAAGATTTGAATTGATAGAGGAGAGAAGCATAGAATAGAGCACGCAATCTTGTCTTTAGGGACCAATAAAATCTGAATTACTGATTAATATTTCATCGTTCTCATTGATGAATTTGGGTGGAGTGGTTGTGTTATACAGTAGATCTTCAAGATCATAGTCCTCATAGTTGTCTTAACTTGACATTTCCAAAGTAGATAATTGTACTCATTAAGTTTGATATGATTAATTCGCTTTGTGGACATACGATGGTTTTGAATGAATCATCTATAGTGTTTTTTGATGTTGTTTTATCTTCTTTATGACCGCCATTGGTGTCTTAGTTGCTTTTCTTGAGACATGATTTGAAGAAGATTAGTAACTTGGACTAGATGAAAGCTTAGCTAGTGTTTGGTTTAAAAACGAATTTTGAGTTTTCTATTTTCAAATATATATGTCAAATACGAGAGGAGTGAAGTGACGACAGAAGTGATGTAAGGAAAACGGAGGGACGATGAAGGGGATGGAATGACGGCAGAAGTAAGGATTGTCTTTCATGCTTCTATTATTTTTCAAAATACAGAAAATAAAAGAAAGTTATTTTCTATTTTGTATGTAAATTTCGTTTTCTAAATTAGTTGTTCTCGATAATATACATGCGTCCTGCGCATTTTTGTACAGACAAAAAACCAAAATTAAAAAGGGGAAACCAAACACGACCTAAATTTTCTAAGGATTTTTGAACATGGATAAAGACGATTATGATTTCCTCTAGGCTTGATTATGCCCTAAAAACAAGATAAGAAACATAAATATTACGTATCAAAGATAAGAAATGAAATTTATTATTACTACACGCAAAAGTGCTAATACACACACACACACACACACACACACACACACACACATATATATATATATATGATTTTTGTTATGCATTTACATAGTGTGCTCAGAGATAAATGTGGATCTTTTTGACTAAGTTACAAGACTGGTTCAACCTAAACATAACATTGTGTACACAACATATGCACAACATATGCATAGCATGTGCGTACTCTAACTCTGACACTTTTGTGAACAAGGAAGGCAAATTGCACTATGTCAAGTTTCATTCGAAGCCTACTTATGGACTTAAGGGCTTGATGGATGATGAGCTCCCATTTGTTGGGGGAAGGAATCATAGTCATGTTGCTCAAGAGCTTTACCGTGTGAATACCGTGTGAATTGTTCGTTGGCCACTGAATTATACCAAAATATGTAACAATAGCAGTTTAGTATGGCATGATTTTCAAACCGACTAAAGATGTTTCTTAACATAATTATATAAAATAAAGAAGGAATTCGGCACAAGGACAAACTTTGGAAATAATTAGGTTGAAGGACATCGAATTTCATTTTTGAATTGAAGAATAAATTTTGAAAGAAAATTACACTAAAGGACAATGCTAGTTAACCAGCATTATATTCAGTTTTTTCAGTATGCAAAATGCTAGTTATATCTAGCATTATATTCAGTTTTACACTGTACAAAATGCTAGTTGTATTTAGCATTGCCTTCCGCCTAATTTTTTTTTTTCAAAGTTTTTCCTTCATTATTAAAACGAAACTTGTTTTCTTTCAACCTAAACTTTTTTTCAAAGTTTGTCCTTGTGCCTGTTTTCCACTAAAAATAAAATACTTCGACTCAAATAAAAAATAATGTTATATACTTATTTCAGAGTACACGATCTCATAAAATTATACAAAACAGTAATACAGTTTATACAACTGATAAATAAACTCAACTGATAAACTGTCTCTAATAAATAGTAAGCCAATACTTTCAAGGTTCCATAGTGTCACATAGCAAATAAACAATAATAACTCAAAATATAAATGTGGGAAAGCATCACCATCTACTAGTCCATCTGCGTAGCTCCAGGTGCTATTAACACATGTTATAAGTCTACTTATTTAAGAGTGCCCGAGATAATAAGAAGCATGTAATGACCCATAAAATTTTAATAATTTTTAATTAATTAATAGGTAGAGAATAAATAAGTAACGTATAAATTAATAGGTAGAGAGTAAATAGTATAAATAGATAGGTAGAGAATAAATAGTATAAATTAATTGGTAGAGAATAAAACGTATAAATTAATAGGTAGAGAATAAATAGTATAAATTAATATGTAGAAAATAAATAGTATAAATTAATAGGTAGAGAATAAATAGTATAAATTAATAGGTAGAGAATAAATAATATAAATAAATAGGTAGAGAATAAATAAGTAACGTATAAATTAATAGGTAGAGAATAAATAGTATAAATTAATAGGTAGAGAATAAATAAGTAACTGTATAAATTAATAGGTAGAGAATAAATAGTATAAATAAATAGGTAGAGAATAAATAAGTAACGTATAAATTAAAAGGTAGAGAATAAATAGTATAAATTAATAGGTAGAGAATAAAACGTATAAATTAATAGGTAGAGAATAAATAGTATAAATAAATAGGTAGAGAATAAATAAGTAATGTATAAATTAATATGTAGAGAATAAATAAGTAACGTATAAATTAATAGGTAGAGAATAAATAAGTAACGTATAAATTTAGAGACGTTACTTTTTTATATAAATTTAGCGTATCTTGTACTAACTATATGAAAAAATATATAAGAACAAGCATATATATATATATTGCCCATGATAAGCATATCTCTCCTTCTTCTTTTCATTTTCTAGAAAAAAATCTTCCCCTCATTCCTCTTTGCTCCACGCGTTAACCGCATGCTCGATTACCCACAACCGTTTCCTCTCTTCTTTCATTCTTTATATGTAAGTATTTCTTTATATATTATATCTATTTCTTATACTTGCGGCTTTATATATATTCAAGCATACGAAAGGTTTGTTAAAACATAGATTTATATGTATATTTTATTTTATACAAGATTTCAAGTATCCTGGTGAGTTGGTTTTAGAGCGTATATATATAATCTGCTTGGTTATTTTAAGTTTTTATTTATAAGTTTGAAATAGATTTTCATAACACATATTTATTTTTGGTATGTATATATGATTTCTGCATATTTGGATAAAGTTTGTGTTGTACAAATTATTATATATATTAGTTGTTTGTTGCAAACGACCCAACTTCCAAACTCCAGGAAGTCGCATCGCTAATAAGAAAGAAAGGGATAGAAAAGAGAAAGAAAGAGAAGAAGAAGAAACAACAATTCAGAATCTAAACAGCGGAACGAATATATTATATTAATAACATAAAATATTACATAGTTTACAACCACTATCAGAGTGCACAGATATACAACACATACTAGACAGTTATAAACACCTGTCTAGTATTTACAACATAATACAACTCAGAGACAATCACAGAACACACAGCGGAATACTAATATCTAACGCAGAAGCCTCCTGCTCCATTACTCCTCCAATATTCGTCAAAGCTAACATGAATCCCTTGGCTACTCGTAAAAATTTGAGTACCCAAGAGTTTGTGAAAAACAAAAATAAACCCCGGGTCAGACATGGGTCTGGTGTGAGTAACATGTTAAAGTTGCTTAACTTTCAAAAATCTTTTGAAAAGAAAGGTATCACGTAAGACTTCCCACACATAAAGATGGAAAAGTTTTTACCTTACGCTAACCAAAACATTTGATAGGAAATCCAGTGATATTATAATAGGTCTAGGGTTTTCAAGTAAATATGAAATAGCCGAAATTGTTACATTATTAAATTCCAGCTACTAGCCACAAAAGTGGGTAATACAATCAAAACCGTTGGCACTTATTGGATTTTGGATTCCATACAATGGCAGGGCTACTGGGGTACCGCCCGTCATAGTACGTGGCATAGATCAACGTACCGAGGAGTACTCCCACTCCCCTGCAACACAAGGCCGGACCCATTCCTTACTGAATAGTTCCGAACAAGACAACCCCGCAGTTGGTGCGCACTAACAACTGCCCAATAAGCCGAATAAAAAGGGACCTCTAGACTGGGATCAATCTTGCTCTCCAGTGGGAGCTACCCACGAAGCCTTGCTGCACCTCCCCTGTTTTAGCCATTCCCGGTTGATGAGGCTTGAGGCTACGATTACCTTTAGTGGACACATTATCTTATAATGCTCATTGTCCACCTGACGATTTGCTGAAAGCATTCAATCCATACAAGTTCGTTCCGGGTTTGAACGAAACCGTAGGCATTATCTCGTTACACTCATTACGGAATCACCCACAGAGTTAATGATGATAACCCTTGCATTCTGAATCTCCATCTCGAATCTATAAGTACTATTCCGTCAAACTCATTACGGAATCACCCACAGAGTTATACTGACGTATAGCCCTTACACCTCGAGTCTTCACTCTTCACATAAGATTCACGACCTATCGTTAATTTGGATCGATGTGGTTTTCGGATATCCAAATATGGAAACCCGATCCCGGTCTCATCGAAATCCAAAGCGTGTCTTTTAGGTCCAAGTTGTTTTAGAGTTTAAAACAATTTAATTACATTATCTATATACACACAGATAGATAATTCATAGATTCACAACAGATAATTATCATTATAAAACCACCGATAATCCACATTATCACTATTAAAAGATAATCCATATCAATATCACAATGCAACCAATACATCCATATCACTCAACATTATTAATCTCCTCTCTGAGATTCAAACCATTCAAAGCAACCAATAACAACCATCGTAAGCAATGATCTATAATCATACTATCTATAATTAATTTAAAACGAATTAAATTAATTACATCATCTTTAATTAATTTAAAATGAATTAAATTAATTACTTACACAATATAAATCTTGCTTATATTATCATTAATTAAATTCAAATTAATTAATTGAATAACCTCTAATTTATCATCTTAATTAATCAATCTTGATTAATTATACCTTAATTAATTTCACAAAATTAATTACACTAAACCAAATACAGTAATTAACCTTTAATTACTTCATTAATTAATTAACTATAATTAATTACATTTAATCTTAATTAATTACAATTAATTAATTATCCTTAATTGCTTATCAAATTTGTAACCCTTGAATAAATTTCTTTAATTAATCCCTTGATTAATTATACAAAATAAATTAATCCTAATTATTTCTCAATTCCAATATTATCCACTAATTACATCCAGTAATTACCTTTAATTACTTTACTGAGTAATCCCATTAATTACATCAAGTAATTATTATCAAATCTCATGTTTAAAATTAATTAAACTTAATTAATTAATTTAAACCAACCTTAATAAACTCCATTAATTACATTAAGTAATTAGTGTCTTAATTACTTTTATTTAAGTAATTAAACTTAAATAAATTTTACAATTTATTAAATAATCAATCTAATTAATTATTAAAAAAATTAATCATATTAATTAATTATCAAATAAACCTTAGTTAATGACCATCATTAACTATATTTTAATCCTTTAATTACTTCTTAATTATCTCTAATTTAAATTAATCCAAATTAATAATTAAATAAATTAAATAAATAAGTTATTCCTTAATTATCCAATTTATTTAATTATATTTAATATCTTAATAAATTCAAAGATAACCCATTCCTTATTAATAATTGTATAAATATTAAAGTATACTTAGAACATTTGAAATTCAAATTTCATTTTTAATCAAAAATTCAAAATGATATTTGTTATAGCATTATCAAATTTTAAATTCCATTTATTCTTTCCAAAGTGAATGCAAATCACTTTCATTACTTAAAAATAAAACTTATATAAGATAAGTCTTAATATACTTAATTTAATGAAAAATTAAGTTTAAAATACATTTAAATTCCAAATTCAAGTTAACAATCATTTAACATCCTTTATAAACTATTTATAATGATTTCATTTCAAAAAGAAAAATCAATTTAAATATTTGTTTGAAATAATTTTTACTTCAATTAAACAATTTAAATTTAAACTAATTTGAAAACATTCAAGTTTTTAACTTATTCAAATCTCAGATTTTTAATTCAATACACTTGAAACCATTCCTTATTCAAATCATTTATATATAAACTTAAAATAAACTTTTGATTTTAACCTTGATTTTAAAACTTCTATTTAAAATACAAATTTATTTATAAAACTTGAAGATTCAAAAATCTTAAGAAAACTGTACTTAAATTTAGATTCAAACTGGATTTAAATTATGATTCAAATTTTAAAATGAAATTTAAATTTACAGAAAAACTGTCAGGTTTCCCCTTCTTTTCCTTTTTATTTAAAACGTAAACCATTACAAAATTTGAAAACTTATAAGATTTTCAAAATCATTTGAAACTCTAATACATATTAGATTTAACTTAACTCAGATTTTAAACCTAACTCCATTTAAATTCAGTTTTAAATTTTTATATATAAAAAAAAACAAAACTACAGGTTTTCAAAAAAACTGCAACCTGTCTGCCTAAAACCCAAGCAAGTACAAAATTACTTCGAGTCAGAAGGACTCCTGCTTCGAGTCAATACTATCATCTCTCGAGTGATTCTCGAGTTGCCCCAATACTTGCACCCAGGCCACCTGAAAACAAAAGTGCACGGTGCACATGCTCCGTGCCTTCGGCAATCACCAGCGACCTCCCGTGGCTTCCCTACGCTGGTGACCAACCCTATGACCAAACACGTCCATCAATTCGCCCCTCTACAGTCCAAAATCGAATTCGAACTTTAAACTCTAACCTGGAAACACAGAATGCACCAATTTTCCCAAACCTGTCATCACTTCAACCGCCTTCCTCCGACCATCTGAATGCTTGCGCCTCCGGTCACTCCATCATCGACTCATTCTCTACCATCCCCTTAAGTTTTGCTATACTCGATCGACTAGAAATGACGAACCAATCAAAACATTCATCCCAGTAAAAACTAGGTTTACAAACTACAAAAATCAACCACCCTCTTCACAAAGCTCTGATCAACATCCTGACATTTTTCTCCTATCTTCTGATAATCAGACTACCACTAGATATAACCCTTTCCTCCCAACCCACATAGATCATCAGAAAATCCCAAAAGTTCCATACCAGTTCAATCCCATACTGCACTTTCATTTTATTTCTAAAAATCCTGATTTTAATGTTAAAAATCATAATTTTGTTTATGTATTCATTTCATAATACTGAATTCATAAATTAAACAATTTGAATTTTTACATATTTTAACATGCACTGATGGTTTACTATTTCCAGTGAGGTTTCAAATTGAATTTGACTTTAAACAAAAAAAATTAGACCTTTTCTATGACATAACAACAAGTTTTATTAAAATTATAAGTGCTATCATCAATGGGTTCAAGAGGATATGAATTTTGAATCAAGGTTTAAGCATGGAAACTGGAAATAGAGATGATCATGAAACATATACACATATCTACACATCCATATATATATATATATAGAAATTCATCACATAAAAATAATTATCCTACACACATTCAATCCAGATCTCTGCATGCAACCATAATCAATTTAAGATTTAGAAAATGTGATGTTACTCACCTTATAAAATCAGAAGACAGAGCCTCGGGTTGTTTGAAAAGCTTTTGTTGTTGATTTATAAACCTTACATGCATGCTTTATCTATGAAACTTGAGCTACTGATGTTTTTCATCTTGCTTTTTTTTTAAAAATGCTCTTGCTCCTGGATTCATAAAATTACATTGCCCCTTTGTTTTGCCTGCTTCCAGATTCTTAAACAGGGTGACAGGATTTTCTTTGATGCAGGTTTCAATAGGTTTTACTTCCAGATTTAGAAAATGCAAGCATGCTTTGATTTGGTTTGTAAAAAGATTTGCATGCATGCTACAGATTTTTGCATGCTTTGAAGTAGTTACAGGTTTGCTTGAGAATGAATAAGGTTTTGATTAACAGGAAGATGATTTACAGGCTTGATTCTTTTGAAGATGTGTAGGTTGTTGTTTTAGATTTGATAAATGAGAAATTTTGTCTCAGATTTAAGTTTTAGAGAATGTGATTCCTTTTTATTTAGCTCTAGAAAAGAAATAAAAATGGAAAAAGAATTTGTTATATATGTAAAACTGAAATTTAAATTTTATTGAAGAAATAAAGGAAAAGCCAAATTTAAATGACACATGTCTTACATTCTAACATTTGTCAAGTAAAGATGTTAATTAGTTAACACATGCTTATTTAATTTGTAAGATGTTTACACTTGTCACAAATGTTAATTAAACGTTAATTAGTAATTTATTTAGATGTTGGTACAAGATAAATGTAAACCTATGTCTAAATAAATTTATTCACATGTATATAGATTTTAAAATGAATTAATCAAACTATATTTATAAAATTAAACTTATACAAATATTTCAAAATCAAAGATAAATTAAAAACAATTATACTTTAGATTTAAAACTTTGAATTCATGTTTCAAAATAAATTTTGAAATCCAGTTTATTTACAAATACAACTACAAATTTGAATTTTGGAAAACAAATATTTTTATTAAAAATTTATTTGTTGAAACAATGTATTATTATATTTTTAGAAATAACAATATTTAATAACCATAAATAACTAAAGAAATTGTCTTCTTATTAATAAATTATCTATTTTATCACATTATATTTAAAAGAAACTCAAAATAATCTCATTGTTATTTATTTAAATTTTAAACTTGAGTTACACATATTTTAAATCATTTAATATTTATCTTAGGTATTTTAAACCATATTTTATTTATTAAATAGGTTTTAAAAAGTTTAACTTTTAAATAAAATCATAATTTCCAATTTTACTAAAGATATAAATTTTATAGAAAACATGATTTATTTAAAACAATACCTATTTACAATATATACAATATCTTATATATATTATGAATATAAAACAAATATTAGATTTAAAAAGATAAAATCTATCAATTACTATTTATTTATTGAACTATTAAATTAATTCAAATCTCATTACAAAGATTATCAAATCAATTTAATTTTTATTACAGATTATTAAATTGATATTGCTTTAAAATTCCGGGTCATCACATTCCTCCCCCCTTAAAAGAATTTCGTCCCCGAAATTTAAAACAAAGATAATTTAATAATCTATTTAAAGATTAAATTTTAAAACACAAGCATATACCAATGATATGTTAATAACCATAGCAATCAATTCACCCAATCAAACAAATCTAATTAATCAAATATAGTTATCCAAAAAAATTCTGGATAAAACTTTCACGAGTTTCCCCGGTATAAAAATATCGGGATACTCGCTCTATAGATTCCAAACAATCAATACTATTAAACTATAGAGCTCTTATTCATCTAGATCTATAGAACTAGACAGCATATCAGACTACAGACGAGTCTGACTCAACAACCAAACTCCATAACCGCTGGTTCTAAAACCAGAGATAGACCATACACGTACTTCCTCAGAGATACGTGAAACTCATCGAATCCCAGTTATCCAAACTGGCAATTCAATCCTGAAAACCAATCTCTGATCCAATCAAACACAGAGAAGAGATCCAAACAACACTGAGCTAGCTTTCCAGATTTACTCAAAACTTATAGCTCCTGAATTAGAGAAAACTCCAACAACAACGAAGTCTCTAACTTCGAATTCCAAATTTCTCCTTCCCTAATCTACAAAAGCCTTCAGACAAATCCTAGGCTGCCAACATCCAAACTGATCAGCTCAACCCTTGCTAATTCCTCTAGAACAATCAGAACCAAAAATAACCCAACTCAATGATCTCCTCAAGATCAATCCAAACCAAAACACAATCCTACTCCATAACCAGCAGAAAACAACAAACTTCTCCCAATCCGGAAAAGAAAATCAGAAACACTATCAAACTGCTTCCGCTGCACAACTCTGATCCATAGAAGATTAGAAAATACTGACAAGGAACACAAGCACCAACTGGACATCACCTCCAGAAATATGGTTCAACGGATCCATAAAGAAAAACTCAGAAATTCCATTAAAACTGAGTTGCTTCATCAAACTCCATCTCTAGGAATCATTCTCCAACTAAACAGAACCACCGGTTCCACTTCTGGAATTCTAGTCGATAAGAAAACTCAATCTCCAGAGATGGACAAACCTCTGTCTTACCAGAAGACACCCAGAAATTCTCCAACAATCCAAGAGAACACTCAACCAATCGCAAGTCACTTTTGCGATCAACCCAGATAAATTTCCAAAGAAAACAATTCTTTCCTTACCAAACAGAACAGCTTACACTGGTCTAGTCAATCCATTGAAGAAACGATTCACTTAGTAGTTTCTGAACTCCATCTTCAGATAAACTACTCCTCTAAGACCTCCCTGTCGGCTCACAGAACATTCGAGCTACACTGCTGACACCAATACCAAACTTCCTAATCCAAAGCTCTTCGAGAAACTCGGACTTCAAAGAAAACAGAAAACACCACAACATCCTGCTGAATCCAGCCACAACTTCGGGACAGTCGCACTTCCCAAACTTGTTCCAAAGAAAACATCTTCAGAAACAATCCATAGTCACTGCATCTCATCACGCAGTTACAACTTCCTGAGGTATCAAAATACCATCACTTACTCCGGCTCAACTGAACAAATCAAACTCTGCACTTCAAAGACGTCTCCGAACCTTAACAGGTTTCCTTCAGAGATCAATGAAATACTTCAACACAACAAAACTTACTTGAGACGGTATTAGGTCTACAATCTCGACAGATACACTTCAAATCTCAACATCAGACTCCAACCAATGGTAGTAATCGTGTTACAAACACTACTACCTCATCTACCTTTATAGCCTATATCGGAAAACCTGTACAGGTAACCCAATAGATAAGTAGAAATAGATAAATATATATATATATATATATATATATATATATATATATATATAAAATTACAAATACGCTCTCTTAAGAAAGACGCCACTCCAGAGCCTAGGTATTCACTCAACCTAATGCTCTGATACCACCTGTAACGACCCAAGTTCCAAACTCCAGGAAGTCGCATCGCTAATAAGAAAGAAAGGGATAGAAAAGAGAAAGAAAGAGAAGAAGAAGAAACAACACTTCAGAATCTAAACAGCGAAACGAATAAATTATATTAATAACATAAAATATTACATAGTTTACAACCACTATCAGAGTGCACAGATATACAACACATACTAGACAGTTATAAACACCTGTCTAGTATTTACAACATAATGCAACTCAGAGACAATCACAGAACACACAGCGGAATACTAATATCTAACGCAGAAGCCTCCTGCTCCATTACTCCTCCAATATTCGTCAAAGCTAACCTGAATCCCTTGGCTACTCATAAAAATTTGAGTACCCAAGAGTTTATGAAAAACAAAAATAAACTCCGGGTCAGACATTGGTCTGGTGTGAGTAACAGGTTAAAGTTGCTTAACTTTCAAAAATCTTTTGAAAAGAAAGGTATCACGTAAGACTTCCCACACATAAACATGGAAAAGTTTTTACCTTACGCTAACCAAAACATTTGATAGGAAATCCAGTGATATTATAATAGGTCTAGGGTTTTCAGGTAAATATGAAATAGCCGAAATTGTTACATTATTAAATTCCAGCTACTAGCCACAAAAGTGGGTAATACAATCAAAACCGTTGGCACTTATTGGATTTTGGATTCCATACAATGGCAGGGCTACTGGGGTACCGCCCGTCATAGTACATGGCATAGATCAACGTACCGAGGAGTACTCCCACTCCCCTACAACACAAGGCCAGACCCATTCCTTACTGAATAGTTCCGAACAAGACAACCCCGCAGTTGGTGCGCACTAACAACTGCCCAATAAGCCGAATAAAAAGGGACCTCTAGACTGGGATCAATCTTGCTCTCCAGTGGGAGCTACCCACGAAGCCTTGCTGCACCTCCCCTGTTTTAGCCATTCCCGGTTGATGAGGCTTGAGGCTACGATTACCTTTAGTGGACACATTATCTAAGAATGCACATCGTCCACTTGACGATGTGCTGAAAGCATTCAATCCATACAAGTTCGTTCCGGGTTTGAACGAAACTGAAGGCATTATCTCGTTACATTCATTACGGAATCACCCACAGAGTTAACGACGATAACCCTTGCACTCTGAATCTCCATCTCGAATCTATAAGTACTATTCCGTCAAACTCATTACGGAATCACCCACAGAGTTATACTGACGTATAGCCCTTAAACCTCGAGTCTTCACTCTTCACATAAGATTCACGACCTATCGTTAATTTGGATCGATGTGGTTTTCGGATATCCAAATATGGAAACCCGATCCCGGTCTCATCGAAATCCAAAGCGTGTCTTTTAGGTCCAAGTTGTTTTAGAGTTTAAAACAATTTAATTACATTATCTCTATACACACAGATAGATAATTCATAGATTCACAACAGATAATTATCATTATAAAACCACTGAAAATCCACATTATCACTATTAAAAGATAATCCATATCAATATCACAATGCAACCAATACATCCATATCACTCAACATTATTAATCTCCTCTCTGAGATTCAAACCATTCAAAGCAACTAATAACAACCATCGTAAGCAATGATCTATAATCATACTATCTATAATTAATTTAAAACGAATTAAATTAATTACATCATCTTTAATTAATTTAAAATGAATTAAATTAATTACTTACACAATATAAATCTTGCTTATATTATCATTAATTAATTTCAAATTAATTAATTGAATAACCTCTAATTTATCATCTTAATTAATCAATCTTGATTAATTATACCTTAATTAATTTCACAAAATTAATTACCCTAAACCAAATACAGTAATTAACCTTTAATTACTTCATTAATTAATAAACTATAATTAATTACATTTAATCTTAATTAATTATCCTTAATTACTTATCAAATTTGTAACCCCTGAATAAATTTCTTTAATTAATCCCTTGATTGATTATACAAAATAAATTAATCCTAATTATTTCTCAATTCCAATATTATCCACTAATTACATCCAGTAATTACCTTTAATTACTTTACTGAGTAATCCCATTAATTACATCAATTAATTATTGTCAAATCTCATGTTTAAAATTAATTAAACTTAATTAATTTATTTAAACCAACCTTAATAAACTCCATTAATTACATTAAGTAATTAGTGTCTTAATTACTTTTATTTAAGTAATTAAACTTAAATAAATTTTACAATTTATTAAATAATCAATCTAATTAATTATTAAAAAAATTAATCATATTAATTAATTACCAAATAAACCTTAGTTAATGACCATCATTAACTATATTTTAATCCTTTAATTACTTCTTAATTATCTCTAATTTAAATTAATCCAAATTATTAATTAAATAAATTAAATAAATAAGTTATTCCTTAACTGTCCAATTTATTTAAATATATTTAATATCTTAATAAATTCTAAGATAACCCATTCCTTATTAATAATTGTATAAATATTAAAGTATACTTAGAACATTTGAAATTCAAATTTCATTTTTAATCAAAAATTCAAAATGATATTTATTATAGCATTATCAAATTTTAAATTCCATTTATTCTTTCCAAATGTAAATCACTTTCATTACTTAAAAATAAAACTTATATAAGATAAGTCTTAATATACTTAATTTAATAAAAAATTAAGTTTAAAATACATTTAAATTCCAAATTCAGGTTAACAATCATTTAACTTCCTTTATAAACTATTTACAGTGATTTCATTTCAAAAAAATTTAAATATTTGTTTGAAACAATTTTTACTTCAATTAAACAATTTAAATTTAAACTAATTTGAAAACATTCAAATTTTAAACTTATTCAAATCTCAGATTTTTAATTCAATACATTTGAAACCATTCCTTATTCAAATCATTTATATTTAAACTTAAAATAAACTTTTGATTTGAACCTTGATTTTAAAACTTTTATTTAAAATACAAATTTATTTTTAAAACTTGAAGATTCAAAAATCTTAAGAAAACTGTACTTAAATTTAGATTCAAACTGGTGATTTAAATTATGATTCAAATTTTAAAATGAAATTTAAATTTACAGAAAAACTGTCAGGTTTCCGCACCTTTTCCTTTTTATTTAAAACTGAAACCATTTCAAAATTTGAAAACTTATAAGATTTTCAAAATCATTTGAAACTCTAATACATATTAGATTTAAATTAGCTCAGATTTTAAACCTAACTCCATTTAAATTCAGTTTTAAATTTTATATATATATAAAAAAAAACTACAGGTTTTCAAAAAAACTACAACCTGTCTGCCTAAAACCCAAGCAAGTACAAAATTACTTCGAGTCAGAAGGACTCCTGCTTCGAGTCAATACTATCATCTCTCGAGTGATTCTCGAGTTGCCCCAATACTTGCACCCAGGCCACCTGAAAACAAAAGTGCACGGTGCACATGCACCGTGCCTTCGGCAATCACCAGCGACCTCCCGTGGCTTCCCTACGCTGGCGACCAACCCCATGACCAAACACGTCCATCAATTCGCCCCTCTACAGTCCAAAATCGAATTCGAACTTTAAACTCTAACCTGGAAACACAGAACACACCAATTTTCCCAAACCTGTCATCACTTCAACCACCTTCCTCCGACCATCTGAATGCTTGCGCCTCCGGTCACTCCATCATCGACTCATTCTCTACCATCCCCTTAAGTTTTGCTATACTCGATCGACCAGAAATGATGAACCAATCAAAACATTCATCCCAGTAAAAACTAGGTTTACAAACTACAAAAATCAACCACCCTCTTCACAAAGCTCTGATCAACATCCTGACATTTTTCTCCTATCTTCTGATAATCAGACTACCACTAGATAGAACCCTTTCCTCCCAACCCACATAGATCATCAGAAAATCCCAAAAGTTCCATACCAGTTCAATCCCATACTGCACTTTCATTTTATTTCTAAAAATCCTGATTTTAATGTTAAAAATCATAATTTTGTTTATGTATTCATTTCATAATACTGAATTCATAAATTAAACAATTTGAATTTTTACATATTTTAACATGCACTGATGGTTTACTATTTCCAGTGAGGTTTCAAATTGAATTTGACTTTAAACAAAAAAAAATTAGACCTTTTCTATGACATAACAACAAGTTTTATTAAAATTCTAAGTGATATCATCAATGGGTTCAAGAGGATATGAATTTTGAATCAAGGTTTAAGCATGGAAACTGGAAACAGAGATGATCATGAAACATATACACATATCTACACATCCATATATATATAGAAATTCATCACATAAAAATAATTATCCTACACACATTCAATCCAGATCTCTGCATGCAACCATAATCAATTTAAGATTTAGAAAATGTGATGTTACTCACCTTATAAAATCAGAAGACAGAGCCTCAGGTTGTTTGAAAAGCTTTTGTTGTTGATTTATAAACCTTACATGCATGCTTTATCTATGAAACTTGAGCTACTGATGTTTTTCATCTTGCTTTTTTTTTAAAAAATGCTCTTGCTCCTGGATTCATAAAATTACATTGCCCCTTTGTTTTGCCTGCTTCCAGATTCTTAAACAGGGTGACAGGATTTTCTTTGATGCAGGTTTCAATAGGTTTTACTTCCAGATTTAGAAAATGCAAGCATGCTTTGATTTGGTTTGTAAAAAGATTTGCATGCATGCTACAGATTTTTGCATGCTTTGAAGTAGTTACAGGTTTGCTTGAGAATGAATAAGGTTTTGAATAACAGGAAGATGATTTACAGGCTTGATTCTTTTGAAGATGTGTAGGTTGTTGTTTTAGATTTGATAAATGAGAAATATTGTCTTAGATTTAAGTTTTAGAGAATGTGATTCCCTTTTATTTAGCTCTAGAAAAGAAATAAAAATGGAAAAAGAATTTGTTTTATATGTAAAACTGAAATTTAAATTTTATTGAACAAATAAAAGAAAAGCCAAATTTAAATCACACATGTCTTACATTCTAACATTTGTCAAGTAAAGATGTTAATTAGTTAACACATGCTTATTTAATTTGTAAGATGTTTACACTTGTCACAAATGTTAATTAGTAATTTATTTAGATGTTAGTTCAAGATAAATGTAAACCTATGTCTAAATAAATTTATTCACATGTATATAGATTTTAAAATGAATTAATCAAACTATATTTATAAAATTAAACTTATACAAATATTTCAAAATCAAGATAAATTAAAAACAATTATACTTTAGATTTAAAACTTTGAATTCATGTTTCAAAATAAATTTTGAAATCCAGTTTATTTACAAATACAACTACAAATTTGAATTTTGGAAAACAATTATTTTTATTAAAAATTTATTTGTTGAAACAATGTATTATTATATTTTTAGAAATAACAATATTTAATAACCATAAATAACTAAAGAAATTGTCTTCTTATTAATAAATTATTTATTTTATCACATTATATTTAAAAGAAACTCAAAATAATCTCATTGTTATTTATTTAAATTTTAAACTTGAGTTACACATATTTTAAATCATTTAATATTTATCTTAGGTATTTAAAACCATATTTTATTTATTAAATAGCTTTTAAAAATTTTAACTTTTAAATAAAATCATAATTTCCAATTTTACTAAAGATATAAATTTTATAGAAAACGGGATTTATTTAAAACAATACCTATTTACAATATATACAATATCCTATACACATTATAAATATAAAACAAATATTAGATTTAAAAAGATAAAATCTATCAATTACTATTTATTTATTGAACTATTAAATTAATTCAAATCTCATTACAAAGATTGTCAAATCAATTTAATTTTTATTACAGATTATTAAATTGATATTGCTTTAAAATTCCGGGTCATCACATTTGTGTTAGGTATATGCAGGCTATATAGTTTCTGCATATAAAATATATAGCTTTTATAGTATTATTATATATTTTGGCAGAGTATATATTTATACAAAATATGTTTTGTTAACATCTTGGTATGTTATGTTTATAAAATATGTTATAAAAAAAAGGATTTTTGGTATAAATGATTTATGTCAGTTTTCCAATGTAAATGTGAGTAATATATATGAGTTTGACAGTGTATATATGTTAGTAGAAATGACATTTTGTGTATATATAAAGTTTACATAAGTTTGATATGTTATTCTTCAATATGTCTGTTTATATAAATCGGTTTTTGTTTTATATATATATATTATTATTATATGATATGTATAGTAAGACTAAGTTAATTTTTAATATGTACTGTGTACATAATTTATTGTTGTTTAAGTATATAATGTATTTTGATTTTTTTTTTTAAAATGGCCGCAGCCTATATTAGCTTACATATTTTAACTTGCAGCATAGGTTCTATTTAGTATATAAAGTAAGTTATTTATATACTATAAGGTTTATATAAAATTTTATGATAAATGTTAATACGAGTTAATATATATGTAAAGTTTATATTATATGATATATATATATATATTATATCCAGGCTGCTTTGTTTTGTCATTCTATATTTTAATATTTTAAGATGAGTATATATATCATATATTTGTTATACAACTGGTTGTATAGGATGTTGTGAGTCAGTAGTTAGCTTTATTGACGTTTTGAAATTTTTTAAGCACGTATGAATATATATGTATATTATAACCATAATATGTTTCTGGTTATATAAGAGTTAGTTCAGTTGATACATGATAAGTCTGTGTTTATGCCCATATTTTAGAAACAATAGTCAACTTTTGTTCTTTTTGGTTGATATAGGTTATGTACAGTAATACATTATGAGGTATTGAGATAATGTAAGTAGTATATAGTGATAGATTTGCAGTTGACATTTTATAAGTTGTTTTCTATGTGTTTTATTGAGTATAAATAATTTTATTATACTATAGTAAGTTATATAAGTATTTATTAATTTCGACAATACATATGGTTTCAAAGTTATAAATGGTCGGTTTACTAAATATGGTTTTCATTGCCTTATGCATTAGAATATATATATTAGGGTGTGTGTGTGTATATATATTGATTTAAAATATAATGTAATGTGTGTATATGTTTGATTTCAAGGTATATATATTTAAATGTGGGATTTATATAAAATGTATGCATATATTTTTAATTTGAATATTAGGTTTAAGAAGGATAATAATATAAATTACATCTCGCCTAAATTTTTATTGAGCTAATTTGATTCGTTCCCATCAATTTCTTTTATCAGCTTTGATCGTCGATTCGTTCCAAGCTTACTTTGCTTTGAGATTCGTGGTTGGGTTTCGTAACTCAACTTCACTGTCTATCTCTCTAGCCTCGAAAGGTGAGCAATCACTCTGGATTAACATTCTTTTATTTATTAAATTTGATTTCAATTGAAACGACAATTGAAATATGACGCGATAGTCATTTAAATAGTTATATATGCTATTATCTGTAACTGTTCACTTATGGGATATGACACCATATCCTATTTTTTATACTTCATTTAGTTTCCGATGATACATGCCTGTTGTTATATTATTATCATATCTGTTATCACCCTGCAAGTTTCCTGTTAATATAGAATTCACTATGGGTTGAAATGATACATACCCGAACGGACTTTAGAATAGGAGAATTTCGTTATGGGTTGAAATGATAGACCCAAGCGATTTTCGTTTAATTGAATTTGGGATTACGGGTTGAAATGATATCCACCCGTATATATTTAGTATACGGATTGAAATGATAAATAGCCGTAGCACTTGACTATATGATAGGAAATATATACAGACACCGTTGGTCCATATAAATAGTTTGAAAATAATTTCTATAATTTTGGAAAGAAATATATGGTTTAATAAATTTGATTCTTAAGATATTATATAAATGAAAATTGTATATATAGATTTAGTAGTAATATTTGATTTAAATTATATTGATTTAATACATATAATATGATTAAATATTTATGTAAATCTATATTTCAAATAGATTCTCTTGTAATGAATTGAATAATTACGATTGGGAGATAAATTTGGGTTTATTAAAATGGTATTTAAATAAGGATTTATTTAATTAAATCGATTTGAAATTTTTGAATGGGAAATTTAAAAGGTATGATTTTATAACTGGATTTTTGATTTAAGTGATTTAATGAATATTTCACGTTTAAATAAATTAAAGAAAATATTGAGTAAAATGTAATTTAAGGTTACTTAAATGATATTGAATCTAATAAGGGAGTATTTCAAGACTAAATAATAATGAGGTTAAATCGAGATATATATGAAACTGTTAAATAGAACATTAAAATATTAAAGCCTTGAACTATATTGGAATTTAAATGGTTTATGTTGAGATTCAGATCTGTATTTGAAATCAACGTAGTTGAATTTGTTATTTAGAAACTAAATTGAATTAAAATGAAAATTTAGGTTGAACTAAATTTGAATTTATTATTTAGAAAACTAAATTGAATGGAAATTTAGATGAAACGTTGAATACTTAATGTTTTGAAATATATGGAAATATAAAGGGGTATTTGTGATTATAAATCCGAATTTAAGATCGATAAAATTTAAGTGGTTATTTTAGAAATTGAGTTGAATTTAAATTGATAAATTGAGATTGAATTTAATTTGAATGGGAAGGTTGGGTTGATGTTGGAACGATTTGTTAAGTTGAGGAAATTGAAAATACTTTACTGTATAAATTATTTAGTATATATAAATACTATTTGAAGTGGAAATGAGATTTGGTTTTGAAGTATAAATTAAGCTGAAATGACCACGATGTTATAGTGTATATTTCTACCTTATAGAAAGTTCCATGGAACCTTAGAGGATGGTTATCCCAAACATCCTTTAGGTTATTTGTATTTCATTTGATATTTCACTTGAGTTGGATATATTGATATAAGAATGTTAATCCTGACTCGAGTGTATTGAGTTTTGCTTTACGCTTGGGTCAGACTGAGTGATGCAGCATTTGAGACTCACCTTTGGAGTTCGGAGCTTCATTTGGAAATCCAACCACCGATTCAGATTCCAGCCTTTCCAGTTGATTGGTTCAGAGAAGTCATCTGTTGCATTGGAGACTTCACTGCATTTGAACTATTCGGTTGTATTTTTCTAACTCAATATAGTAGCTTCATGAACTACTATTCTTTATCTATTCCACTTCATTATATTACTTTGTGATCTGTGATTGATTTATTTACTGTATATTTTAAGTTTTACCAAATTTTAATTAACAATTCGGTATTTTAAATTATTCAAGTCGGATATGTATGGTTTTATTGTCGATTTGAATGGTCCAAAATAGCGGGTCGTTATAGTTGGTATCAGAGCTTTGGCTCTAGGCAAAACATAGCATATATGGTAAATTTATTTACAGAATCACTTTCGCTCGAGTTGAGACTCATCCTTTTGACTCTATTTCCTTTGAATTTTGGAATGTCCCTCGGTTTCGAAATTCATTCTGTCTCTCCCTATTTATATTCATTTGATTCTGGAGTATCCCATAACTCCACTGAATGATTTGTAAAGGGGGTGAAAACTCCTTTTCAATTGGAATTGACTCACCGAAGATTTCTGTATCCTCGATTTACGTTGCTGCTATATCTTGTTATGCCAAATTCTATATCTCTGGCGATCGAATGTCGAATCGCCTCAGAATTCTACACCAATCTAATTTTGGAATCACGGTTGACCGGTAAAGGTCGCCCGCGATTTATAGAAGTATATCCATCTTCTATTTTGTAATTTAATTATCTCATCTTCGATCGAGTCTATCTTCGAATCAGGATTCTATTGATTTGAGTTCCTCTAAATTAAATCACTATCTTTGTTTTGAAATCCATTCTTGAATCATCCATTGAAAATCGGGTTTTTGTTTGTATTTTTGAAATTGTTTATACCGAAATTTTATTTTGATAACTATGATTTTTTTTATATATATAAAAGTGAAAATATTTTCGATAAGGATTATATACCCATATATATAAAGCAAATAAGAAATGTTATTCTATATAAAAAGGTTTTGAAAGGATTTGAAATTTTGAAAAATTATAAGAAATTGATTTATATAAAAAATGATTTATAAGTATAGAGTTAAATTTGAAGTTCGAGAATTGAATTCCGGTATTTTGAAATTGTTTTTAAGAATTTGGAAAATATATAAAAATAATACGATTCGAAAGTATTTTTCCGAATAAGAAATGTTTCAAATGAGTTCAAATGAATTCCAATAATTTTGAAGAAATTCCAAAGAAGTTTTCAAGAAAATAGAAGTCCAGAACTAACTTATGTCGCCGGAAAATAATTTCGGTGATGAGTGCACGCGTCGTCGACATTGATTTTCGAGTTTTAGAGTGGGGGAGAGGCCACTTTAATAGCTTTCCTATGCATGTGATTTTGTAAAACCGTTTTTGATTTCAAATTCCCAAGTATAATTTGATATTTTAGAAAGATATAAGTATATATTTGAAACAATTTAAAATGAGACCGGTGTTTAGTCCTCGAGTTTTGGATTTATAATTGATTTATCGTTGATTTTCAACTCTTGAATTGAAAATTTGATTTCCCTAAGTATTTTGAATGTTCGAACACTTCCAAATCGAGATTAAATTTTCAAAGCTAAGAAATTTCGAAGAGTATAAAATGTTTGATAAAGAATATAAATTTAGTTTTGAAATGTTTTGAAAAAAAAAATAGTTGAACAATGGTTTTCAGAAAGGTAAATTGGATATTTCACCTAGAAATAGATAGTTTAAAAGTTTAAAAAAAAGGGATAATTATAAATTCGGAAACCATTTTGAGTATAATTGATTTTGGGAAAATATTTGGTTTTGGAATTAAACTGGAACTAAAAACCAGTACTTATATGGTGATTTCTTGAAATGAATTTGTTTGACTTGAATTATTTTAATTTGGAAAATGGGATAATTTTATAAACCTATTATTTTGGGAACTTTGAAATTTAGATATTTAATTTGGAAGAAAATTTGGTGAAATCATATATGATTTTGAAACTGAATTGATATTGAAATGATTTGAAATTTGAGAACCTTATATTATTAAGCACTTGATTCGGGAGTGGTCGAACTTATATAAAATGGATTGTATAAGTATGAAGTTGATTTGAAATCTATTGATTTGGAAGGTACTCAATTTGGAAAGAGATTTTATATAATCAAAGTCTATATAAGTATGATTTGATCTACTATTGATTTTGGAAATTATTCGATTTGGGAAAAATGGAATCCTATATATATGGACTTTATATAAGTACGATATTTGAAAGTGATTTAAAAAGGTGCTATATGATATATATTTTCGAAGTAAAGATATGGAAAGTGCCTTCTGCTTGATATCCGCTTTGTGGCCACAGCATGGATTCATTCTATCGATATTATTCTCTCTGATTTTTGGTTTTCCGGATGTAATACTTGAGTGTTCCACCGTGGCATAACCCATGGTTTTTTTTTCCTCTCGCGACTGCATAGCGCAATTGCTGGCTGAGTCTGGCCTAGGGGTATGGATTGTTTCTTAGGGGATCCAGGTGTAACCATTGTGTATCCTGAATCTGTGTAGATCGCGAATAGTAGCAAAACTGCCTGGCTGAGACAGCCTAGGGGTACGGATTGTTTCTTGGGGGACCCAGGCGTAACCATTGTGTATCCTGCACTCTACTAGTCGTCCTGGCGTAACTCGCAGGGCTGAGAAAGCTTACGGATACGGATTGTTTCCTGGGGGATCCAGGCGTAACCATTGTGTATCTGCGAACCATGGTCGGACAAAGGTTTTGGTTTGGTTGTTTTGTTTGGATTGTACTTTCCATATCTGTTTTAAAGGTTTTTCAAGTATTTTCACTGGGTGTTGAAACAAGTCTACTAAGTCTTGAAGAATTCTAGCTTTGCGCCTGATCAACGCATGGCCAAAGTCTGCAAGAACAAGGATAAACTTGTTGAAACATCGAGTTATAAAAGTATTTTCGAAAGGAAAATTTATTTCGATATAATAGTATTTTATTATAAAAGTATTATTATAAAGGTATTTATTATAAGAGTATTTTTCCCAACAAAGAAATTTTGAATTAATATTTGATATTTAAATTCTTATGGTTCTAGATTAATTATTCGTGCCCTATACTATTCCTTGCATCTACCTTATCTACTCAGTTTAGTTATTCACCTTGATTCTTTTTTCCAAATTTGTCTGTAATGACCCAGAATTTATATTAATTAAAAATTGAATATTTGATTGAATTTAATTATTAATAAGTGGAATTTATAAGTCGAATAATTCATTTTCGAATATTGGATTTAATTGGATAATTAAATCGATTATTTAATAGTTGAAAATTCCAAAAATAATTGAAAATTGGGTTTAATATGATTGAAAATGATTTGTAAAATTTTATTATATCATATTGAAGTTAGAATGATGATATAGAACTTTTAAAATTGAATTAAGAGTTAATTTGTGAAAATTGAATATTTTAATATTTAAATCGACTAGTGAAATTAGCCAATTTTTGAATAGTCTCATAATTGGATGAAATCAGTTCCATTGGATCCGTAATAATTTGTTATTATCGGATTTCAATTTTCGTAGCAATCGGAGTTGTCGTTTGACCGTGGCAGCTCGAAACGCATCGAAATTGTTTTAATATTAATTTGGCGAGTTAAAATAGCCATTTTTTCAAAAGTCTCGGATTTCGATGAAACTAGTTTCATCGGATCCGTAATGTGATATTATTGTAATGTTTCAAATTTCGTGTCAATCGGATTTACCGTTTGTTCGGGGCAAGCGAAAACGCATAGAAAATCGTTTAATCGGTTTAATTTTAAATCGAACGTTTATTGCCATAACTCGCACAGATGAACGAATTGGCTCCCGAAACATGTTCCATTATGTTCGGAACGCGGGGTAAACCTTAGAAATGCCAACCGGCACGCTTCGTTTGGAGTTCGAAAAAATCCGGATGAATAGTAAATTGTGAAATTTTCTATAAAAGGACCTTTGTTTTCTCATTTGCATTCAGAACCCTAGAAGAAAACCCTAGCCGCCACTTGCTTTGTCAATGGCCGAAATCTTCTAGGCTTCTTCCTTAAAAATCTCTCGATTTAAGCTACGATTCCAAAAGATTCCAACTAGAGAAATGGAGTAGACCTCGAGCTCGTCACATCTAACGGAGGAAGTGAAGTATCGTTACCTATGGACGACAAATTTTGGCCACGTTCTCTGGCCATTGGTGCTCGATTTTTAGGGGAAAGGGAGGGCCGAGCTCCATGATTTTTAGGCCGTGGGTGGCTCTCTCGTAGTGCTATGGAGTGGTGCTAGTTGATCTTGGCCTCGACGTTCGTAGAGGTCGCGAAAATTGAAGGCAAACGGTGGCTAATTGGGTTCGTTTTACTGATGAACGTGCGTGAGGGAGAAGCTCAAGAGTGCGGCCAGATTTTGTTTGCATAGGAATGGACGGCTATGATTAAAGTTAGGTTAAAACAAAAAATTTAAGTTGTATATTAATTTATATAAAAATTTGTATTAACTTCAAAATTCTATAACTTGTTGATACGAGGTCCGTTTTGGACGAAACTTTTTGCGTTGGCTTCGTTTCGACGAGCTCTTCGCGATGGAACTGGATTGGAGTCGTTTGGAGCTAGTTTGAATTTCAGGTAAAATTAAACGCGCGTTTAATTTTATTCGAAATAAAACACTGGAACAGAACTAAAATCAAATTGGGAACTTCTCACTCAATCGAACAGTTTCGATTTAAATTTTTAATAGTTAGATTTCAAATTGCTTGAATGTATGTTAAATGATGATTGTAGTTATTGATTGCTGTTTGATTGTGATAGTAGATATAATAGGATATATCTATATATAGCAATATATATATACTGGCATATGTATATATTGGAATTGATTTCCCGCATTATATAGCGGATGAGACCATATTGCGCTGTCTATTAAGCGGATAATATTTTATAAATCCCATATACCGCGATAATTTCATACTGGAGCGGAAATGGTATTGTGCTAACATCTGTGGATGCAGGGAAACAGGTTGGAGGGATCCAACTGGATTCCTCAATAGTAGTGATTATTTACAGATATTGTTATATATTCTGTTGTCATATCGATATATGATGTTTGTTGTCGTGATTGACTATTTGGCGATGTGGCATCATCGGATCCATTTTTGAAGTTTTAAAGTAACGATTTTGATTTTTAAAAGGATTTTTAAGTGATTTTTCAAAGCATATGTTTTTATTAAATTTTGAATTGATTCATTTTAAATAATTAAAACGTTATAAATTTTTATGTTATAAAAATTAAGATTTTTGAGAAATATAACCAAAATGAGATTTTTGGAAATAAATAGTTAATTAATTTATAAAATGGTTCAAATTGGAATTTTTGAATTATTATAAACGGTTTATATAAAAGATTTTTAAATTGATATTTATAAGTTAAAAATATTGGAATTATAAAACGAGCTTTTATAAGTGTTAAAATAAAGTTTGTACCTAGATTTATAAGTAAATAAGAATTCAGATTTATAAATTGATGTTGATATAAAAGAATGGATTTGTGAATAAATGGTTTATAAGTAATTTACTTATAAACCGAATTTCGACATGTAAATGAAATTTATAAACATTGTTTATAAATTCGAAATCAATTGAATTGGATAAATTGAATATAGAAGTTTATGAAAGGTAATATATTCGCGACCAAATGTGACGTTTGCGATTTTTCGTTGCCGAAAAACCGAATCGTTATGGTTAAAGAAGAAGAAAAGGTAGAAGAAGAGAGAAAAAAATAGAACAGAACAGAAAGAGCCAACAGAACAACATCAGAATCTCACAATCGCAGCGGCTAAACATATAATAGATAAATGAATATCATTAAAACAAAGAACTACACATTTTATACATTACATCATTATCAGAGTTTACAACAACAATACACAACAGATTCATTACATCAATGGACAGTTATATAAACTTGTCCTCATACAGAATACACAGCGGAATAATACATAGTATAATATCATATACAAGTGGTACGTCTCGATATGTAGCTCGCCTCCTGAGCTCCATAGCACTCCTAAATCCAGAGTAACCTGATAACCAAACTCTAGACTGCCCATGTGGAAATTGGTGGGCACCTAGAGTTTAGGAAGGGAAACAATAAATTCTGAGTCAGTCATGTGACTGGTGTGAGAATTTAAAACAGTTTATCTTTAAAACAAAATAGAGCGATATTTTTAAAGTCAATTCGCAATGCTTTTAAAAATGAGACTACCGTAAGGCCTCCCGCACACATACACAATGCAAATGCAGAATCGGAGGAGATTTCTCCTTATGATAGTCAAAGATGCTTGATACGCATTAAAAAGAAACATTTGATATTATTACTAGTGCATAGTGCAGAAAACATTTCGAAAGTAAAGATATAAATCTTAGCCAACATACGACCATTATCGTATGCCTACTATAGCTACCATCTAAACAGTGGGGCGCCACCATAAGTAAATGGCAGGTTCTACAACTAAAACCGTACAAGTCTCGTATTGTTTCTTTGGATTTCCAATAAATGGTCAGGCCAAGGAACTTCCCATTGCCACATGGAAACGCCTCTGGAATGACGTCCCGAGAACCAAACCGGATCTCTGCCAACACAAGGCCGGGTTACCCCTAACTGGGTAACTACTGACACGAATATGTCATCCCCCGATCGTAACCGATCTATCCTAGGATCCTCGATTTCCAACAACCACAAAATTTGCAGCAACAACATAGGTTAAATATCTAGGCTCCATACCATGATACCACCTCTATCCAGAAGGAATGACATACACTAAAGGGGCGCTACCCCCTAATAACCTTGCCGCATCCTTCCTGTTTTGACCATTTCCGGGGTGTGAGGTCCGACGAAGTCTCGTCCACAAAGCTACGCTTTATACAAAAGCTGTGCTTTAATTCACAAATGCTCAACAGCACTTCGTATGCCACATTACCAATTTGGGAATGTATCACTAGTAACCATCAACTACATAACCTCTGAGCTTGTATGTCTCCGAGAAGGGTGTTAAGCTAAGAGAATAAATTCTCCCCCACCAACAGAAATATATTTGATAGAAACCAGCTATACATCGCAAATTGTAACGTCAGACACACAATCCATACAAGTCTGTTCCGGGCTCGAACAGAACTGAAGGCACTTCCAAAGAAGCCCTTGCAATCTGGATATTCACTAATCACGTCCGGACAACCCGTCACTAAGGGTGATAAAACCTCTATATCGGAGATCAGTCGATGCAGAGTAACTCGACGGTAATCCTTCCATTTTCACAAATATCCGGTCTTTAACACCGGTCTTCAAATGCAATTCATAACGACGTATCACATATTCGAAATGGGTTATATGACCCCAAGGTCCTTTCCCGGCTAACCCGAATAGTGAGCACTTATTCAAAAATAAGTGTGGCATTCAAATTCAAGCAATCACAACAAATACCTATTTAAAGGTAAATATTGATAGTCGGTTATTTAACTATCAATAAAGATGCTCAACATCATCAGATTCCAAATAATTTTCCAAATTATTTATTTCTCAAAAATATCTTTACTAGATATAAACTTCCACACTTCAACCATTTGAAAACAATTTTTCAAATCACTTTTCCTTACTCGGAAATACTTTCATTTCAAAATGGTTCATTTAAACCAATTTAAATAAATCCTTACCGATTTACTTTATATTTACGTTCCAAATCCGTAAATTTATTCCTACACTTTAAAAATAAATCAACGTTTATTTTTAAACTAATTCCCCTTTCTTTTATAAATTCCATAGTGAATTTATAATCCCAAAATATCTATGATGTACGATTTTCAATCGATTTTCAATATTCGCTTTCAATTTATCTTACAAGGATAAATTCTAAAACGTTCATTTCACATTGGAAAAATGTTTCCATACTTATTTAATAATAAGTACATCACAAATCTATTTATTTTCAACATTTGAAAATATTCGATATACTTAAATCAAAATTTAGTATATATTCATTCCTTAAGGAAATCATTCTCTTAACACATAAATTTGAGTCAAAACGAATGTTGCGTAAAACATCGTTACGACGACCCAAAATCACTAGTATAGGGATTCGAAATTTAAAATAGATATATAAATCCCAACACTATACAAAATATTTCCTTTCGGAAATCATTTACTATAACAACAGTTTTATAGTCCACCATTTCCTTTTATTTCTCGAAAACGTCTATCTCAACAATGAATGTTGAAATCTATGATTTCGATATTTAACACATTTAAAAACGTCGTTAAAATAATCAACTTCTTTTAATAATATCGCTTTCCCAAAACATATCCATTTTACTTAATAATATATTCACTGTCCAAAATCGTGAATATACTTTACTAACCCAATTTCAATATTTACAACACGTTTTATTTTCAACAATTTATTCGCTATCCAAAATCGCGAATATATTACCTTTCATAAACTTCTATATTCAATTTATCCAATTCAATTGATTACGAATTTATAAACAATGTTTATAAATTTCATTTACATGTCGAAATTCGGTTTATAAGTAAATTACTTATAAACCATTTATTCACAAATCCATTATTTTATATCAACACAATTTATAAATCTAAATTCTTATTTACTTATAAATCTAGGTACAAACTTTATTTTAACACTTATAAAAGCTCGTTTTATAATTCCAATATTTTTAACTTATAAATATCAATTTAAAAATCTTTTATATAAACCGTTTATAATGATTCAAAAATTCCAATTTAAACCATTTTATAAATTAATTAACTATTTATTTCCAAAATTCTCATTTCGGTTATATTTCTCAAAAATCTTAATTTTTATAACATAAAAATTTATAACGTTTTAATTATTTAAAATGAATCAATTCAAAATTTAATAAAAACATATGCTTTGAAAAATCACTTAAAAATCCTTTTAAAAATCAAAATCGTTACTTTAAAACTTCAAAAATGGATCCAATGATGCCACATCGCCAAATAGTCAATCACGACAACAAACATCATATATCGATATGACAACAGAATATATAACAATATCTGTAAATAATCACTACTATTGAGGAATCCAGTTGGATCCCTCCAACCTGTTGCCCTCCATCCACATATGTTAGCACAATACCAATTCCACTCCAGTATGGAATTATCGCGGTATATGGGATTTATAAAATATTATCCGCTTAATAGACGGCACAATAGGGTCTCATCCGCTATACAATGCGGGAAATCAATTCCAATATATACATATGCCAATATATATATATATATATATATATATATATTGCTATATATAGATATATCCTATTATATCTACTATCACAATCAAACAGCAATCAATAACTACAATCATCATTTAACATACATTCAAGCAATTTTAAATCTAACTATTAAAAATTTAAATCGAAACTGTTTGATTGAGTGAGAAGTTCTCACTTTGATTTTAGTTCTGTTCCAGCGTTTTATTTCGAATAAAATTAAACGCGCGTTTAATTTTACCCGAAATTCAAACTAGCTCCAAACGACTCCAATCCAGTTCCATTGCGAAGAGCTCGTCGAAACGAAGCCAACGCAAAAAGTTTTGCCCAAAACGGACCTCGTATCAACAAGTTATAGAATTTTGAAGTTAATACAAATTTTTATATAAATTAATATACAACTTAAATTTTTTGTTTTAACCTAACTTTAATCGTAGCCGTCCATTCCTATGCAAACAAAATCTGGCCGCACTCTTGAGCTTCTCCCTCGCTCACATTCATCAGTAAAACGAACCCAATTAGCCGCCGTTTGCCTTCAATTTTCGCGACCTCTACGAACGTCGAGGCCAAGATCAACTAGCACCACTCCATAGCACTACGAGAGAGTCACCCATGGCCTAAAAATCATGGAGATCGGCCCTCCCTTTCCCCTAAAAATCGAGCAACAACGGCCAGAGAATGCGGCCAAAATTTGTCGTCCATAGGTAACGATACTTCACTTCCTCCGTTAGATGTGACGAGCTCGAGGTCTACTCCATTTCTCTAGTTGGAATCTTTTGGAATCGTAGCTTAAAACGAGAGATTTTTAGGGAAGAAGCCTGGAAGATTTCGGCCATTGACAAAGCAAGTGGCGGCTAGGGTTTTCTTCTAGGGTTCTGAATGCAAATGAGAAAACAAGGGTCCTTTTATAGAAAATTTCACAATTTACTATTCATCCGGATTTTTCCGAACTCCAAACGAAGCGTGCCGGTTGGCGTTTCTAAGGTTTACCCCACGTTCCGAACACAAAGGAACATGTTTCGGGAGCCAATTCGATCATCTGTGCGAGTTATGGCAATAAACGTTCGATTTAAAATTAAACCGATTAAACGATTTTCTATGCGTTTTCGCTTGCCCCGGACAAACGGTAAATCCGATTGACACGAAATTTGAAACCTTATAATAATATCACATTACGGATCCGATGAAACTGGTTTCGTCAAAATCCGAGACTTTTTGAAAAAATGGCTATTTTAACTCGCCAAATTAATATTAAAACAATTTCGATGCGTTTCGAGCTGCCACGGTCAAACGACAACTCCGATTGCTACGAAAATTGAAATCCGACAATAACAAATTAGATCCAATGGAACTGATTTCGTCCAATTCTGAGACTGTTCAAAAATTGGCTAATTTCACTAGTCGATTTAAATATTAAAATATTCAATTTTCACAAATTAACTCTTAATTCAATTTCAAAAGTTCTATATCATCATTCTAACTTCAATATGATATAATAAAATTTTACAAATCATTTTCAATCATATTAAACACAATTTTCAATTATTTCTGGAATTTTCAACTATTAAATAATCGATTTAATTATCCAATTAAATCCAATATTCGAAAATAAATTATTCGACTTATAAATTCCACTTATTAATAATTAAATTCAATTAAATATTCAATTTTAATTAATATAAATTCTGGGTCGTTACACCACCTTCCTTTCCTTTTTGAATATAATCTTTTAAATATTGCTTATCTATATACTACATTGGTTAATAGAAAATTTTAGTGTTATAAATATTTTTAAAGTTATTAGTTAAATAAAACATATTTAAAGAAAATGATTATTAATTTATTGATAATATTTGAAAAGTATTTTGTGATAAATTAAAAATTTGATGAGTTATGGATTTAATGTTTTCAAATAGCTTCTTTAAATATAACTAATGATAAATAATTGTTTTCAAATAGTTTTCATATACTTATAAAGGTGTTATTTAAACATATAAATGGTATTTATAAAGGAAGCAAGAAGTTTTACAAATGGGTTTTGAAAAGTATGAATATCTCAAGTAAAATTTATATAGTTAAATCAATTACTTACCCTTGACTTTCAATCTACTTTTATTTCTGGTTGTTCTATTCTCCTACCACCTTTCTTTTCGGGGACGAAAAGTTTTGAGTAGGGGAGAGTGTAACGACGCATAAAATTTTAATAATTTTTAATTAATTAATAGGTAGAGAATAAATAAGTAACGTATAAATTAATAGGTAGAGAATAAATATTATAAATAGATAGGTAGAGAATAAATAGTATAAATTAATATGTAGAGAATAAAACGTATAAATTAATAGGTAGAGAATAAATAGTATAAATTAATAGGTAGAGAATAAATAGTATAAATAAATAGGTAGAGAATAAATAGTATAAATAAATAGGTAGAGAATAAATAGTATAAATAAATAGGTAGAGAATAAATAAGTAACGTATAAATTAATAAGTAGAGAATAAATAGTATAAATTAATAGGTAGAGAATAAATAAGTAACGTATAAATTAATAGGTAGAGAATAAATAGTATAATAAATAGGTAGAGAATAAATAAGTAACGTATAAATTAATAGGTAGAGAATAAATAGTATAAATTAATAGGTAGAGAATAAAACATATAAATTAATATGTAGAGAATAAATAGTATAAATAAATAGGTAGAGAATAAATAAGTAACGTATAAATTAATACGTAGAGAATAAAAAAGACATATAAATTAATAGGTAGAGAATAAATAAGTATCGTATAAATTTAGAGATGTTACTTTTCTATATAAATTTAGCGTATCTTGTACTAACTATATGAAAAAATAATATAAGAACAACGCATATGTATATTGCCCATGATAAGCATATCTCTCCTTCTTCTTTTCATTCTCTGGAAAAAACTCTTCCCCCTCATTCCTCTTTGCTCCACGCGTTCACCGCATGCTCGATTATCCACAACTGTTTCCTCTCTTCTTTCATTCTTTATATGTAAGTATTTCTTTATATATTATATCTATTTCTTATACTTGCAGCTTTATATATATTCAAGCATACGAAAGGTTTGTTAAAACATAGATTTATATGTATATTTTATTCTATACAAGATTTCAAGTATCCTGGTGAGTTGGTTTTAGAGCGTATATATATAATCTGCTTGGTTATTTTAAGTTTTTATTTATATGTTTGAAATAGATTTTCATAACACATATTTATTTTTCGGTATGTATATATGATTTCTGCATATTTGGATAAGTTTATGTTGTACAAATTATTACACATATTAGTTGTTTGTGTTAGGTATATGCAGGCTATATGGTTTCTGCATATAAAATATATAGCTTTTATAGTATTATTATATATTTTGGCAGATTATATATTTATACAAAATATGTTTTATTAACAACTTGGTATGTCATGTTTATAAAATATGTTATGAAAAAAAAGGATTTTTGGTATAAATGATTTATGTCAGTTTTCCAATGTAAATGTTAGTAATATATGAGTTTGACAGTGTATATATGTTAGTAGAAATGACATTTTGTGTATACATAAAGTTTACATAAGTTTGATATGTTATTCTTCAATATGTCTGTTTATATAAATCGATTTTTGTTTTATAAATATATTATTATTATACGATATGTATAGTAAGACTAAGTTAATTTTTAATATGTACTATGTACGTAATTTATTGTTGTTTAAGTATTTAATGTATTTTGATTTTTTTTTTAAATGGCCGCAGCCTATATTAGCTTACATATTTTAACTTGCATAGGTTCTATTTAGTATATAAAGTAAGTTATTTATATACTATAAGGTTTATATAAAATTTTATGATAAATGTTAATACGAGTTATTATATATGTAAAGTTTATATTATATGAGTTTAAGATAGCTGTATTTTGAACATCTGGTGCGTCACACACATATATATATATATATTATATCCAGGCTGCTTTGTTTTGTCATTCTATATTTTACTATTTTAAGATAAGTATATATCATATATTTGTTATACAACTGGTTGTATAGGATGTTGTGAGTCATTAGTTAGTTTTATTGATGTTTTGAAATTTTTTAAGCACGTATGAATATATATGTATATTTATAACTATAATATGTTTCTGGTTATATAAGAGTTAGTTCAGTTGATACATGAGCAGTCTGTGTTTATGCCCATATTTTAGAAACAATAGTTAACTTTTGTTCTTTTTGGTTGATATAGGTTATGTACAGTAATATATTATGAGGTATTGAGATAATGTAAGTAGTATATAGTTATAGATTTGCAGTTGACATTTTATAAGTTGTTTTCTATGTGTTTTATTGAGTATAAATAATTTTATTATACTATAGTAAGTTATATAAGTATTTATTTATTTCGACAATACATATGGTTTCAAAGTTATAAATGGTCGGTTTACTAAATCTGGTTTTCACTGCATTATGCATTAGAATATATACATTAGGGTGTGTGTGTGTGTGTGTGTGTATTGATTTAAAATATAATGTAATGTGTGTATATGTTTGATTTCAAGGTATCTATATATTTTTAAATGTAGGATTTATATAAAATGTATGCATATATTTTTAATTTGAATATTGGGTTTAAGAAGAATAATAATATAAATTACATCTCGCCTAAATTTTTATCGAGCTAATTTGATTTGTTCCCATCGATTTCTTTTATCAGCTTTGATCGTCGATTCGTGCCAAGCTTACTTTTGTTTGAGATTCGTGCTTGGGTTTCGTAACTCAACTTCATTGTCTATCTCTCTAGCCTCGAAAGGTGAGCAATGACTCTCAATTAACATTCTTTTACTTATAAATTTGATTTCAATTGAAACGACAATTGAAATATGATGCTATTTGTAATGTCCCGCCTTTTCGCACACTTTAAACCGACACACATGACGATTCAAAGCATACGGAAGGGCGGATTGTTATGGGGTAAATAAGAAAAACAGAGAAGAAATAAAACAAAACAGAATCTCACAACGGAAGGATAAAATATAATAATCAAATATACAGTTCATGAAACTGTTTTACAAAATATTTTATTTTACTTGTACAATGAATATCAGAGGTACCCATACCAATACTATCAATACAGCGGAATTAAATGGTCTAGTGAAATAATATAGTAGATACTAGTAATACAAATCTTTGTCTTCGTCCTCCAGAGCTAAATCCTCAAATCCTGAAACGCTCGGACTGACCCGAGCGAATTTGAAAAGACATAAACACTCGAGTCAGAACTAAAAGATCTTATGTGAGTAAAATTAACAGAAATAAATATGAGTACAGTAACCCAAGAGATGCTCGGGATTTACATCTCCTAAGGGTCCGTTAAACTATTTACTATGTAGTATATTGCGCTATTATAATAATGTCTATTTATAAAATAAACTTACTTTTTAATAGCGTTAAGGGGTTACCCATATAGCCCTTAACATAGAATATATTCCCATAGTCTATACAGTACCGTAATCTCCCCCGTACTGGGCGTCGTCAGAGGGCACTCCATAGGTATGGTACAAAACAAAACTCGTAGTAAAGGCTCGGTATGGTAGGTGACAAGGCACAACTAGGCAATGCCAGGGTAGATATACCAATTGCTATCCGGGCTGGTGGAAACGCGTAGCCGCAGTTACCGCCCACCTCGAACAAACTCCCCAAAATCAAAAATAGAAGTGGCCACTGAATCAATCCAAAGTCAAAGTATAATATCGAAGAGGAGCGTCCGATCAGAGGTATGACCTCATTGGCCCGAGAATCACTCCTGTTTTAGCCACCTTATGCCGACTCACGGGAGTCGGGTTCGCGTATTTACCTTACAGGAAACGTCGCCACCACCTACTTCATTCTCGAATCTCCACCGCGTACACGGTTAGTCAAAGTGGTTTTCGGTATCGACAGAGAGTATGTCCATATCCGATCCCGGTCTCTTTGCCAACCCATCGTTATTATAACACCGCGGTCATTTAAAAATAGTTTATACTCTAAAACCAGAACAAAAATTTCCATTTCAAAACTATGAATACGATATCAATTTAAACCCAAAACAATATGATATCATTTTATCTCAAATATAATTCTTTTCCAAAAATCATGTTGGTTTAAAATTTAAAATATCTGGAAACCAAATATTTGAAATATACTTTCAAAGCATAATGTTTCGAAATTCAAAATTTTAAAACCATAACTTCTAAAACTTGAATGGTTTGGATATTCAACGAATGTAAAATAAATGGTTTAACTTTAAAGTTACTTTGTAAAGAAAAATAATTTCCATGGCTTTTCAAATATATTTCTTTATTTAAAGTTTAAACCATAATTTAAATATCACTTCAAGTTCCAAAAACCCCTTCAATTTCTATATATATATATATATATATCCATTTGGAGTATTAATATTTCAAAACTAAAGTTGGATTTTCTTCTTTCAACAATTAATATTCGATTATTTAGTCTTGAATATTCATATAAATTCTATAAATAAAACTCCAATTTCTAGCAATTAAATATCTTCTCAAATTTACTTTATACTAGAATTTTCATTTTTAATTCATCTTGGAAAATCCAGTTATAAATATCATCCCTTAAAATTTCCAAACTTAAACATATAAGATAAATTTCCAAATTCCATTTTCTCAATTTTTCATTTTTATTCAACAGGTTTATACACAACTTAATTTTCAAATTTTTAACTTCATATGTATATATATCGAAGAATAATATTTTATAAAATATCAAAATCAAATTTTTATAAACCGTATCCCATCCAAACCATAGAAATCACTTTAAAATAATTTATATATAGACCACGGTGCCTGTATATAATTTTCTATCCTATGGTCAAGTGATACGGATATTTATCATTTCAATCCGCAATTTAAAAATAAAATTTTGCGGTTGTATATCATTTCAAACCACAATCCCGAATGAAACGAAAAATGCATGATAACTTGCCGTTTAATGATATAAAATAAAACATCCATTCATCAACATCATCCATCATCCAAATCACAATCATCATCCAATAATAATTCAATATCAATATATATCTGATAATATATATCAGGTAATAACTAGCAGTTATATTCAAAAATAAATTTAATCAACTATTAAACTAACAGTTTATAATTAGTAATAAATTTTATAACTGTTTACTAGCAGTTCCTATGCAAATAAATAAATTCTAACTGACAATTAATATGCAATAAATAAAATAAATTAACAGTTAAATTAAATAACGTGATTTAGCAAATATGATGAACAAAACATGCCAAACAGTTATAAATAAATTTCTACTCATATCTAAAGTAAATTTAACAAACATAAAAACTTTTAGAAGTTGTGAGTGGGTTAAAACAATCACCTTTGGGATTTAAATTGAATTCAAATCCAATTTAAACCCAAAAATTCGACGGTCTCCAAATCTGTCCAAACTAGCTTCAACAGATTCAGAATTTAAATAGGAACCTAACAAAAAAAATCTCGCGTGAAACAGGTAACGTATGAAAAAGTTATGTCAAAAATTCGATTGAAAACAAATTTAAAATGAAAGAAAATAGAACACATTCAAAAATTTCGAACCTTCCATGTCAGCTAAAATTCTCACGCGTCTTCCCTCTCTCCAGCATGTCCAACCCGAGAGCAAGCTACAGTTACATGCGAAGAACAGTGATACGCAATCTTCCAGGAACCCAAACCGTGAACGTTGACCACCCATCGTCGCGTCGTACGGCCCCCAAATGTCGACCTGAACTCGCCATCACGTAGCCCTCGCCTAGCCGCTCCTATGGCCAACCTACGGCCTCCCAGAAACGCCACCGCCGCCAATGATTTATAACCCTAGATCAAAAATCCCCCTCGATCTAACCGTCAAATCCACAAACGAACCACATAGATCGCCTCCCCTTGGTCCCCTCTGCAAAACCCAGAAAGGGTTTCGCCATCCGACGAATTTTTTTGCGATGATGATGAACGGCCGTGGATAAACTAGGGTTTTCTAGAAAAACTGAGACCCGAATCGAAAAACGAGTCACAGCAGCAAATTACGTATCTTGAGAACTATGACATATATTTTCCTGGAATTTTTCTGGAGATTTTGAAATTTCACTTGAAATTTTGAATTGGAATAGATCTAGGTTTGCATCCATTTGAGGAGGAGAAGGAGTTGAAGAAAAGAACGTACAGACAAATGATAGAAGATGGAGGCTAGGGTTTATAATTGTCTATTTATAGACAAACTGTAGTAGGCTAGGTGGGTACGAATTTACGAACGTGCTAAACGGTAGTTGGCCCAAAAAGCCCGTTCTGACCCCGGAACGAAATTTATTAAACCCATACATCCAAATAGATATTTTGAAATATTATGAACGCGATGGAAAAAGTTTCACGTCCAAATTCGATCGTATGAAGAAGTTATGCTGAAAATAAAATTTCCAAATTGATTTCAAATTGATTTTTAATTAAATTGATTTCAAGGCGTTTCGTGTCCGTACAATCAAACGACAGGTCCGATCGATACGAAACTTGAAACCCTACAATAATTCACCGATACGGATCCGATGAAACTGGTTTCGTCGAAATCCGAGTCCGTGGCCAAAATGGCTAATTTTATATTAATTAAATAAATTAAAAATAAATTATAAAAATCCAATTTTATATCTAAATTCTAAAATTGGCCAAATTTTATCGCTTATATATTTCATAATCAATTTAAATGATTTAACAAGTTTAGATGTGAATTAAAAGTTGATAAGTCTATAAATTTCAGTGTTAAATTTCTCCACTTTCTTATATTTAGAAATTATAAATTAAATTCTCAAAAACCCATTTATTAGATTTTCAGCTTTTATATTCTCACCTTTTATCCAAAATAAGGATACCACTAACATTGGTTCATGATTTCACATCATTATCCTCAAAGTCCATTTAAATTTCAATAACAAAAAATTTAACCGTTAAATTCCTTTTTATTATGCAATAAATGCAATTGTTGAATTTGATACTCAAATAAATTTATAAATCCTGCTTTCTAAAATCTATATCAACAAAAGGTCCACTTATAAATAAAATTAGCATTAACTTCATCTTATAGAATTAACTATTTCAATTACAAAACAAACCTACGCTAACAGCACAATTTAAATCAATTAATTGAAATTAAGTCTACATTAAATGTTATAAATTATAAATTGGAACCTCAATAAATTCTTTTATTGATTTAAAAATCTTTCTATTCAGTAAATAGACATTTTATGGGTATAAATAACATTTGAATTATAATACACTTCATTAGTGCAGGCTTCATTTCTTATAAATTCCCTTTTATTAACTAGAACATATTAACAAAACAAAATAAATAAATTTAGATTTATTTCAATCTATTTCCATTCTTAACTTAATATACTTAATGAATGGTTAACCTAAATAATTGTTACCCTTTTACATTCAAAATCACTTACAACCATTAATAACAAAAATGTTGCCATAGGTTTAGATTCAATTAAATAAATTAGATGAATGGGTAAAACTTTGTAATTATCCCAAATGCCAAATATATTTATGCATTAATTACTACTTACTATTATGAATTCATTTATTAATTTACTAGTTGCCTTTGTCATCTTATTTCCTATTTACTACTAAACTTCCTACTTAGTTATAGTTTATCAATATATACATACCTAGGCAAATCAAGTTCTTGTCCTTCTGTTATTTCAATTAAATCGGTTATGCACAAATAGATTGTTAATTAACTTATTCCTACAAAATTATTTACATACATTCAGTTCCAAATTTTATAGAATTAAATTCTAATTACTTACCACTTAATCCAACAATTATATATATTCTATCCAACATGCATTTAAATCTTTTTATTTTAAATAAATTTATTCAATGTTGACGTCCACTAAATAAAATTTACTTTCATTTATATAGTTGCAATTCAATTCAGTTATTATTTCATTAATACTATTTCCGCTTTATATCTTCCAGTATTAATCAACAAATTATAACTTATAACCACAAACGCCAATTTACGTTATTTCAATCTATTGCCATATAAACATTTAAATTATTAACCTTTAATTACAGTTACTATATCTAATTCCTACATTTACTCAAATAAAATCTTAAGACTTTTATTTCATTCTAAATTAGATTAGAAATCATATTAAATTAACTCATTTAATATCATCGAATTTAACGGGTCGTTACACTATTGTCATTTAAATAGTTATATATGCTATTATCTGTAACTGTTCACTTATGGGATATGACACCATATTCTATTGTTTATACTTTATTTAATTTCTGATGATACATGCCCGCTATTATATTATTATCATACCTGTTATCACCCTGCAAGTTCCCTGTTAATATAGAATTCACTATGGGTTGAAATGATACATACTCGAACGGACTTTAGAATAGGTGAATTTCGTTATGGGTTGAAATGATAGACCCAAGCGATTTTCATTTAATTGAATTTGGGATTACGGGTTGAAATGATATCCACCCGCATATATTTAGTATACGGATTGAAATGATAAATAGCCGTAGCACTTGACTATATGATAGGAAATATATACAGACACCGTTGGTCCATATAAATATTTTGAAAATAATTTCTATAATTTAGGAAAGAAATATATGGTTTAATAAATTTGATTCTTAAGATATTATATAAATGAAAATTGTATATATAGATTTAGTAGTAATATTTGATTTAAATTAGATTGATTTAATACATATAATATGGTTAAGTATTTATGTAAATCTATATTTCAAATAGATTCTCTTGTAATAAATTGAATAATTAAGATTGGGAGATAAATTTGGGTTTATTAAAATGGTATTTAAATAAGGATTTATTAATTAAATCGATTTGAAATTTTTGAATGGGAAATTTAAAAGGTATGATTTTATAACTGGATTTTTGATTTAAGTGATTTAATGAATATTTGACGTTTAAATAAATTAAAGAAAATATTGAGTAAAATGTAATTTAAGGTTACTTAAATGATATTGAATCTAATAAGGGAGTATTTCAAGACTAAATAATAATGAGGTTAAATCAAGATATATATGAAACTGTTATATAGAACATTAAAATATTAAAGCCTTGAACTATATTGGAATTTAAATGGTTTATGTTGAGATTCAGATCTGTATTTGAAATCAACGTAGTTGAATTTGTTATTTAGCAACTAAATTGAATTAAATGAAAATTTAGGTTGAATTAAATTTGAATTTAATATTTAGAAAACTAAATTGAATGAAAATTTAGATGAAACGTTGAATACTTAAAGTTTTGAAATATATGGAAATATAAAGGGGTATTTGTGATTGAAAATCTGAATTTGAGAGCGATATACTTTAAGTGGTTATTTTAGAAATTGAGTTGAATTTAAATTAATAAATTGAGATTGAATTTAATTTAAATGGGAAGGTCGGGTTGATATTGGAACGATTTGTTAAGTTGAGGAAATTGAAAATACTTTACTGCATAAATTATTTAGTATATATAAATACTATTTGAAGTGGAAATGAGATTTGGTTCTGAAGTATAAATTAAGCTGAAATGACCACGGTGTTATAGTGTATATTTCTACCTTGTAGGAAGTTCCATCGACCCTTAGAGGATAGTTATCCCAGACATCCTTTATGCTATTTGTATTTCATTTGATATTTCACTTGAGTTGGATTTATTGATATAAGAATGTTAATCCTGACTCGAGTGTTTTGTGTTTTTCTTTACGCTTGGGTCAGACCGAGTGATACAGCATTTGAGACTCACCTTTGGAGTTCGGAGCTTCATTTGGAAATCCTACTATCGATTCAGATTCCAGCCTTTCCAGTTGATTGGTTCAGAGAAGTCATCTGCTGCATTGGAGACTTCACTGCATTTGAACTATTCGGTTGTATTTTTCTAACTCTGATGTATATAGTAGCTTCATGAACTACTATTCTTTATCTATTCCGCTGCATTATATTACTCTGTGATCTGTGATTGATTTATTTACTGTATATTTTAAGTTTTTCCAAATTTTATTTAACAATCCGATATTTCGAATTATTCAAGTCGGATATGTATGGTTTTATTGCGATTTGAATGGTCCAAAATAGCGGGTCGTTACAAAGCAAATCATAAAATCTCAAGTCAGATAACGGTCTGGTGTGAGTGATAAATAATCTCAAAACACTATAAAAGTCGATATAATATATGGAATAGAAGGTATGAAGAATCATACCTGACCTATCGCTACATCCACATATTTAGAACATAACATTGAATATATGCTATTCTATGATAACCATTATGGGTACACTATACGTCAAAGTACTAGAGGTATCTAGATATCGGCATTGGTAATATCTATATCGTGTAACATCCCTAAGGTGATAAACAATCTGGCAAACATAGCAACCATCATCCATTCTCACATTCAGTCACTCGGTGCGTTGGATATATGGTACTCATATGAATCCATCGTCAGGTCAAGGACTACTCAACTTCCCAGATTCTTGGTACTCGATTCCAGGCCATTCAGTATGTCAGGAACTAAACTACCCTTCTGTTACTCCAGGATACAATGGATCTAAACATCGTGTGATCTAAGGGCCATCGTTTCCCATGGGCATCTATCCGAAGTGAAGTATCTGGGGGCCATCATTACCCCAACGGATATCATCACGAATACCCTTGCTTTACTCGTACACATCCTGGAACTGTCCTTACAACTCTTGTTTGAAATCGTCGCGATTGGGAACTACTCTACACAACCATCATAAGTCATCGAGTGTCGTCGTGCATCCCATAACCCTCCTCCGACTGTATCATTAATCCGACTCGTCGTCGCCTACTCTGCATCCTAAAGTACATCTATCCATTGTCGACGTCATCACTTCCCATCATGGAATCATTATCGACAAATCATAAAGTCATTGCATCGAAGCGTCACATCTTTGTTTCGTCACCAAAACTACTAGTTGTAGTAACACTAAAACTGAACATCGAATGAACGAACAAACCTTTATATCATGCTCCTCAAAGTCTCTCCATCGTCCATGTGAAAATTGACTAAATTAGCCACCACCAATAGTGGTAGATAGCGACCACTCCAGAGTTGTCGATAATGACCATTATGGTCGTGTATGTAACCAAAAGTGGTTAAATATAAAACAAGTGAAAATGTCTGGCATTCGTCCCGAAATCTGAAGCACATCTCAAGTTCATCTTTCATCTTCAAGTCAATCGATGTGAACGATGCTCTATGTACGGAATCTGATCCTATAGGATATTTCCTAATCTTATATCGCCTTCGAACGGCGCTTTCAATCAACTAAAAAACAAGCATACATACAACCAACAAGCGTAAAAATGTCTATAATAGCCTACATATATCTATAACAACACAATATAATCCATCCAGAGCAACCAATGTGGGGTTAATATCAAAATAGCGTAAATCTATCAATATCGTCAGAATAGTGCGTAAATGGAAAAAATGTGATATTTAATTTAAAACCATTTTAAAACACTTTTAATTCTTCTTATAAATAAGATATAGGTTTACCTATTTTAGAAATCCCAATTTAAAGTTAGAAAATATTTCAAAACATCATTTTAATACTACACTAACAATCATAGTATAGCAAGATATAATATCACTCACCACAACCAAATCTAATCAAACATCGGCAAGTCGTAGAGATCTCAATCACAAGCGCAATGCAAGAAACGACGTCCAACACAGACCTCGTATGCAAAAGGTACGCAATATATAAGAAAACAGATTATTTAAACAATTATTTAACTTAATTAATAATTAATTTAAACTAATCACCTTAACTAATCTTCTTTTCCAACCCCTAAGTGTGCATCGGTACATGTCCTTGTGTACATGAACTCATGGCTGCAACCTTTTAACTTTGATTTCTCCTCATCCTTTAATTATTTAATGAACCAACAGTTGCAACATGCTCCACTGCGCACATACTTAGCAACACACTTAAGCTCAACCACCCTGGACCCTTCTAGCAAATCACCATGGGAAGTGCATGCTTCCTCGTCATGATGATGCGTTTTGACTCAGGTGGCCTCAGAGCTCCAAACTTTGGGAAAAGGTGCATTTTTCAAAGAGAAGAGCAATGCCGCCATCGATTTCACCTATCCCCGCCCTTATCTATTGCAATATCAAACCCTAGTCCCCGCTCAAGTCACGACCAATGCCCAATTTGATGTTGCACCCTTTAAAATGGATATGGGCATAGAGACCTCTGCAATACGAACTCGACGAAGGTGATTTCGTATTTTTTCATGGAGTAGGTTGCTCGATTTTTATTTTTGAAGCTAAGGAGGAGAGGCTGCCATGTTTTGCTGGAGAAGGAGATTGAGCAATACACAGCCAAAAGAAATGAAGGGTTTTGGATAAGGGTTTTAATTATTTAAATAATAAAATATTCTTTTACTTCGATTTCTCAAATAAACGGTCACGTGATTCGATCTCGCACACTCAAACAGTGCGTCCGATCGTCCTGAAACTCCTTCTCATGCATCACCTTAATTTTTCAGTCTTGATAATATAAATTTCATTGCTATTCGAAATAACATTCCCGGTTGATTATTTCATGATTTTCGAAAGTGCTTCGGCCATCGGATCATCGGATCTCCAAATATAGTGATCCTTATACTCATTTTAATTTGCCTCGTTGACACGAACTCAGTGAAAGTGGTCTTGAGTCCCAATTCAATCGTATGCGAAAAAATATATTTTTGGGCCATTAATTAATTAACGATTCATTATTTAAAAAAATTATTTGAATATCCAATCGTTAAAAGTAATAATTGTTTCATTTTTCCCTCCTTAAAAGGATTTCGTTCTCGAAATCCCAAGGACAAAGCAAAACAACCCAACACCCTCTCATAAGCAACTATACAAGAAAAATCGTCACTTATCAACTCACGACAACAATCATTATCAAATACGAAATCAATGTGGCTAGGTCTGGGAAAATCCTGATACAACATAAACAAATATACATATCATATTTGAGGCATCTCGTTTCCAAAAACAACTAAACATATATCACCAATCCATATTACAGATGTTGTATACTTCTTTTATAGCATGAGCATTTTATTTAGATGCGAATATAAGCGAGTAAGCATCCAAATAGCCAACACTTGCTTCTATGTAATTGAATATGTACTTAACAAAAAGGATTAAACACAATTGTAACATCCCCATGTAAATAAGCATATTAGATCATATATATATAGCAATCGTCTTAAACAATGTGCTATATCAAATCATAACTATTCTGCATGCCTAATAACCATATAAGCAAAGTAATTGTATCAAGTGCACCTAATCAAACATCAAACATGCACACATAAGATCAAACATTAAAAGTAATATCCACGCCTATTCTAGCATGCAGGATACTAAACCATTTAGTAAAGTACATGAACCATGATATCTAATGTTAAAGTTAATAAAAAATAGAAATCTCCCTTAATGAAGATCTCCGAACAAGCCGTTCTCATGCTCTCACCGATCTCTCATATGCAATCACCTTCGCTTTCATTAATGAACCTCTATTACTCCATTGCCTTCCTCCTAACATGTGTTCGTATCACGTCTATTGGTACGAATATGCCTACGAGGTGTCTAAGTTCCTACTTCATCTCGATATCATCAAGGCAATTTGGTGAAAAATTTCCAAACGCCTCTTGTAAGTTCTTAAATGCCCTCTAGTCAACAAGGGTTTCGGTCTCTTACAATGTTCTTGGCACACAATGGAACGACACTATCCTTTCCACATATAACTCGACAAATTCGGATGTTGTTCTACTGGACTTAACGAATATAAATATAGCATTTTCATAAATCTATTGACCCTAACTCAAATGCTATCCTATTCACTTCTAGTCCTTGGAATTCAATTGATAAAATCCATCTCATCCTTGTAGAGTCAACTATCTCAGTCGAGTCTGCACTACATTATCTCGATAGGCACTACTTATTCTTCTAATTTAGCCATGATCTCCACTAGTCCAACTTTAAGCCTTTGACTAGTACCGATCCGCTAAGTCAAAGTAGGTCTGATAGTCAAATTAGCCATCATCTTTGACACTATCTCATATCTAGTTTTGAAGTCATAACCAACAACAAAATCAAGCAATGTCCACTCTTGGCATATCCCTCTCGAACTGGTATGTCCTCCCCTTAAAGAAAATACTATAGCTACCAACTCCAAACCATGAGTTCAATACTTCTCTCGTGCGGTTTCGGTTGTCGACTAATGTACGCGAAAAATTTACTTTCAGCATCAATACCGCGCCTAATCGAGAACCACTTGCATGTGTGTAATATCGACTCCTCATTCCCTCCCAGAATAACCAACATCATTGTACTCGTCAATATCAATGTCCGACTCATCAATGCGTGTTCGCACCTCGCATCTCAAATAAAAAGTCTGATTCTTCTCATCAATTCTGTTAATTGTGCTACTACCTTTAAGAAGTCCTTGATAAAAGTATATAACATCTTGTCATTTCAAGGAAAATTCTCCTCATTAGTCATTTTTCCTCAACATCTCTAATACAATCATCAAACATGTCTTGTACTCCTCTTTCATCTATAAGTAAATGAAAATATCATCAACGAACACAAGCACAGTTCTACTCGAATGATTCCTCAAAACACGGTTCAAGAAATGAGAAAAGCATGCCAATGAATTGGTTAACCCGAATGGCACGAACAACTAATCAAAAATCAAGATAGCGCACGAAACACTGAGATCGGCACACACTTCCTAACTACTCTCAATGGATGAACCAGCAAGGTCCAACTGAGAGAACACCTTCATGCTGTAGAGATGATCAAACAACTATCACTAAATGAGAGTGTATACTTGTTCATCATCTCATCCAGCTCAACAATAATCAACATACTAACTCAAAGAGCCATCTGGCCTAGTGGCAAACCCCATAGATGCGTTCAACTCAAAAATATGCTCCTACAAATGAACCCACGGCTCAAACGGTCATCCGCTCACATCTTTATTCTCCGCCGCTCTTTGGTCATCATATGCTTTAAAGGCATAATTACTTAATAAGCCCCTCTAACCAGATTGATACAGAACTCAATCCTCATATGCTGGTAATTCGGTCACTTGATCGATTGTATTCGGACACTCTATGGCTACAAGCACATTTGACAACTCATCGTGTGGTATATTGAGCGAATGTAGAATGCTAACCATCACCTCACCATCAAGTGGGAACCTGCACACTACCTTTCGCTCATCGTTAGCCCATGTCTTTAACAATGACATCTCGCAATCCACCACCACTATCCTATACCCCTTTAGTCAGTCAACTCCTAGGCTCTAATACTAAACCCAACTAAACCTAAAGCAATCAATAATAAGTAGAAAAACATCCATGACTCGATAAGACAGAGTTCTGACAAACCATGTATAAGTTAAGTATAGACAACCATATGATAACATTTCACATTCTAAGGCCCGAACCAAGTGCTATGGATGTCGCAATCATCCATAGTATTAATTTCCGATGACAAAATATGGGATGTTCCGCATGTAAGGTCTGTTGAACCACCAGCAAAGTTCGTCATAATATAAAGGTCGTTCAACAATTTCGGATCACAATTCTAATCTACCTACAAACCACTAGATATGAAAGAATGCGAAAGCTTGATGTCAAATAAAAAACATATGGAAACGCTATAAATGGAAAGCATACCTCAATAGGTAATGTTGTTTCCTTTCTCTTTTATCGATATAGAACTCGACGAAATTGGAATGACATTCGATACATATGCTTCCATTATCTGCCCCTACTCAACTAGTTCGAGACAATGCTTCTACACTTGGTACAGGCTCTCACATCATAAAGCCTTCTCGATTAACTTCTTGAACCCCTCGTTAGTATGACCAATCAATCGCTCCCTAAGATGATCGCTTAACCCAATGATAGCCTTTCATTCTTTCTAAGTGGAGTACCAATGGAAGATAGACGTACTTAGATAGCTCATCGAATTTGGCCACATACTCTAATATAGACATACAGCCTTACTTCAAATCGGTGAACTTCCTAAACAACGTTGGATTTTGAAAAGTTGAGATAAATTCTTTATGATGTAAACTATGAACTGATCCCTAGTAAATCAATCCCCAAGAATCAAAGCTATTAGAGCACTCCCCCAGTTCACTATTCGTCCATGGAGTTATCTAGAGGTTAATTTCTGCCTCATTGCATCATCTAACTCCATGTCATCGGAGATCCTTTTGCAAACATCATCTCATCTTCCACCTCAATAGACGACTTTGTTCCAAGGAACGACCTAACTCTTAAACTCATGTCGTCTTTATACAGCTCGAAAAAGTCCACTCTAGGTGTTTGCACTTGAGCACCATAATCATTTGGAGCGACTTAGGCATTCCAGAATAATGATTCACATCATCTCTGCGAACATATTATGTAAATTGAGTTTAGTGTTCCTCGATTCTGCCCAATCAACTCCGAAGATGGAATCAATAACAGCTTTTCTTGTATGCCATATCTCTCTTAATAAAAAACAAGAATGATCGGTCTCTCATAGTGAAAACTGCATCAATAATGCTCGTGTGTGCAATTCAACTTATATACCATATATATTGCTATATAGTTTTGAAAATCATAATACATGATAAATACGTACTCTCTCATATATTGGCATACTCTTGATCCAGTCTAGGGTGAAAAATCATGCCCTATCTCTATTGGATCACGGTATGAACTCATGTTAACCACATAACCTAAGCTCTAATACCAAATGTGACAATCGCCTTACACCACCGACCTTATATAATCGAATAGTGCACTACTAGAGCATCTGGCTGATGTAGGATGACTGTCAAGGGGAAATAGAAGTAAAGATAAGGAATGGAAAAGAAGAGAAGAGAAAGAAATATGACATCACACAATCACATAACTAGTCGTCTATCTAACAGCGTATCGGATAAAATATAACAGTCATTACAAATATAAAATAAGCGAGACCATAATAACTATATAATCTGCATAATCAGAGTACCCAGGCTCATACAGTTATAAAAAATAATAATAGAGTTTATTCAACTAATAAATAAGCTCAACTGTTAACTGTCTCTAATAAATAGTAATTCAATACTGTCAAGGCTATATAGTGTCATACAACGGAATAAACAATAATAACTCAAAATATAAAATATGGGAAAGTGTAACCTTCTGCTAGTCCATCTGTACAACTCTATATCCTCTTTACACATACTATCTAGTCTACTATTTAAGAGTACCCGACATATTAAGAAACAAAGCATAAAACTCCTAGTCAGACAATAGTTTAGTGTTAGTGATAAATAATCCCAAAACGTTATAAAAGTCGGTATAGTATATGTAACAGAGGGTACGGAGAATCACACCTGACATGTCCCTACATCCACCATGTTAGCACATGACAGCAAATATATGCTACTCAACGATAGTTATCATGTGTATACTATATATCAAAGTACTAGGGGTGTCTAGATATTGACATTGGTAATATCTACAACATGTGACATCCCTAAGGTGATAAACAATCAAGCAAGCATAACATCCATCATTCATCCTCACATTCACTCACTCAGTTCGTTGAATATATTTTACTTATATGAATATATGGTCAGGTCAAGGACTACTCAACGTCTTGGTTTCTCGGTACTCGGATCCATGCCACTCAGTAGACTAGGAACTAAACTACTCGTCTGATAGTCTAGGGTAAGATGGATTTAAACATCATGCGATCCAAGAGCCACGTATCCCCAAGTGAAGTATCCAGGCGCCATCGTATCCCAATGGATATCACTGTAAGTACCTTTGCCTTATGAGTATATATCAAAACCTACAAATATCAACAATGCCTTTGCATACATCACCCACAACAAAGCACATCCCAAAACTGTCCTTATAACTCCCGTCTGAAGCCGTCGCAATTGGGAACTACTCTAGACAACCATCATAAGTCATAAAATGTCACCGTGCGTCCAGTAAACCCCCTCCTACAGTTCCATCAATCTGACTCGTCATCGCCTACTCTACGTCCCCAAGTATAGCTATACATCGTCGATCCATTACTTCCATCGTGGAATAGTCATCATCAAATCATGAAGTCATCGCATCGAAGCAACACATCTTCGCTTCATTGCCAAAATCACTCGTCAAAGAGCAGTAGCACCAAAATATGCGTCGAATGAATGAACAAACTATCATATTGTGCTCCTCGAAGTCTCTCCATCATGTCAAAATTGGTCAGATCGACCATCATCAATAGTAGTAAATATCGACCACTCTAGAATGGTCGATAATGACCATTTTGGTCGTGTATTTACCCAAAAGTTTAAAATACTAACCATGTGAAAACGTCCAGCATTCGTCTCGAAATCCAAAGCACGTCCCAAGTCCATCCTTCGTCTTCAAGTCAATCGATGTGCACAATACTCTATGCAAAAAATCTTATCCTATGCGATATTTTGTAATCCTATATCACCTCAAACAACATTTTCAACCAACAAACAAACAAGCGACATACAACCAACAAGCATAGAAATGTCTATAATAGCCTACATATATATCTATAATAACACAATACGATCCAAAGCAACTAATGTGGGATTAATATCAAAATAGCATAAATCTATCAATATTGTCAAAATAGTGCGTAAATGAGAAAAATGTGATATTTAATTTAAAACCACTTTAATTTTTTTTAATTCTTCGTATAAAATAAGATACGAGTTTAACTATTTTAGAAATCACATTTTAAAATTAGAAAAGATTTCAAAATGTCGTTTTAACACTTTATTAATAATCATAGTATGGTGAGAGATAATATCACTTTCCCCATCAAAATTTGACCATCGATCTCTAAGTCACATAGTTTTTCATCATGAGCGCAACGCAAGAAACGACGTAAAAAGGACCTCGTATGCAAAATATATGCAATATATAAGATAACGAATTATTTAAATGATTGATTAAATTAACTAACAATTAATTTAAACCAATCATCTTAACTAATCTTCTTCTCCAACCCCTAAGCGTGCGCCTATACATGTCCAATGTACATGAACCTGTGGCCACAACTTACTAGCTTTGATTTCTCCTTCATCCCTCAATTATTCCACGAATCGACAGTTGTAACATGCTCCATCCCGCACCTACTTTGCAATGCACCCAAACTCGACCACCCTCGATGCTCTTAGCAAATCGCGATTGGAAGTGTCGTGCCTCCTCCTCATGACGACATGTTTTGGCTCAGGTGGCATGAAGCTCCAAACTTTGGGAAAAGGTGCATTTTGCAAAGAGAAGTTCAATGTTGCCATCGATTTCACCCATCCCCGCCCCTATCTCTCGTAATACCAAGCCCTAGTCATTTCAAGTTATGGTCATTGCCCAATTCGACGTTACACCCTTCAAAATGGATATGGGCATGGAGATCTCTGCAATACGAACTCGATGAAAATGGTTTTATATTTTTTCATGGAGCTGGTTGCTCGATGTCGATTTTTGAAGTTAAGGAGGGGAGGTGGCCATGTTTAACTAGAGTTGGAGATGGAATAGTACATAGCCAATAGAAACAAAGGGATTTGGACAAGTGTTTTGTTATCCCAACTTTTGGCAAAGCTGAGATACCCAAAAATCAGCTGAAAATTAATGATTACTATTCTTGAATATCAACCATGCATTGCAGGATAACCATGGATATCGATGAATTTTGTCCGAGTCCGGATCGGGCCGCAATTGACAAGACATGATGAGCAAAGCTATAGAAGCCAGCGTTTTAAATTTTAAGTCAATCCGAGTTCATACGCTCAATTTATGATCGATTCGACCCTAATCGATTCGACCCTATCGATTCGACCCTATCGATCCGACCCTAATCGATTCGACCCTATCGATTCGACCCTATCGATCCGACCCTAATCGATTCGACCCTATCGATTCGACCCTATCGATTCGACCTTGATTGATTCGACCCTATCGATTCCACCCTATCGATTCGACCCTATCGATTCGACCCTATCATGACAACCGAAAATGCAATCTTGAATCGATCATAACTCGAGATCTACAAGTCCAAATGCCATGAAATTTTTACAGGAGTTTGCTTACATGTTGAAGAATGTCCACACCAAATTTCATCTTGATTGGACACTTTCTTGATTGATTCGAACCAAGGGTCGAATCGATCCCAAAGTGGGCTCGGACCTCCAAAATTCGGCCGTATGGGCCCCCTCACGTGTCAGAAGTGGTCTCCCCGGATTTTAGGCGAAATATCAGCCTTCTACGCCTATAAATAGAGCCCCAGGTCATTCAGGAAAGGGGATCGGAATTCTGAAGCGCCAAGACTCTACAGATTCAATTCTATACCTTATCATCGTTGTTCCACTCGAGTTTCAAAGCTATAATCCATTGTAACTTGCTGTAACCACTGTAATCATCAAGAGAATAGTCAATAAAGAGAGAAAACTTCAAAGTGGACGTAGGCAAGATCGCCGAACCACTATAAATTCTGTGTTTGTGATTGTAATTGCTAAATTACTCTGATTGTTATTGCTTAGATCCGAGTTCAATATTGATTATTGCTGATTTGTGTGACTTGCGACTGCGAACGGGTGCTTTCACGATATCGGGTGTTTGTGACCAATTTTGATGCAAACATTTTGGTGCTTTCACTGAGAAGGCTAATTCAGGAGTTCTACCAATTAGAAGTTGGTTTAGAAAGTTTGAAAGTTCAGATTTGAGAAATCATGACGAGACAGACAAGTAAGAAACAAAGGCCAGAGAGAAGTGAACACCAAGGAAGCCAAGAGGCTTCTTGAGGAGCGAATCAAGCATAGATCTTCATCACTAGGGACGAGATGGAGACGATGATGAAGAAACAAGAGGAGCTGATCCAAAGTTTGTTCCAACAGATAGGACAACTTGGAGCACAGAATAGAGAAGCGGATGGAGTTCAGAACGAAGCAGGACCATCCGGCGTAGCACCTGGATTAGGTGGCACACCCATGGAGAACGTTGACCCAATTTCAGAGAGAGAGAGAGAGAGAGAGAGGAACATCTGCGCAACCTGGGAGTAGTAGTGGAGCGAATGCTCAGTCGAGGGGGAGATTCTGGGGTTCCCCCGTGAACTCGGGGGGCAGGTTGAAAGTGGTGAACGAAGATTGCATCTCGAAGACAATGACAAGTTGGCAGAGATAGTCAGACGAGCCATGAGAGGCGGATTAGTGAACAAGGATTTGGAAGATGTTAATAGGAGTCCTTTTACTCCAGCAACCAGACGAGCTAGGAACCCACCGGATTTCAAATTACCATCGTTGGACATGTATGATGGGAGAACGGATCCCACGGTTCATCTAACGAAGTATATGAGGCATATGGATGTGCTGGGGGCATCAAAGGAGATTATGGCCCGGTGCTTTCCATTGTACTTGGCGGATGTTGCAGCATTGTGGTTTAGACAATTGGAGAATGGATCCATCGAAACGTGGAATGGTTTAGTTGAGAGATTTATGAGGCAATTCAGGGTTCACATTACAAGACCCAAGAATGTGATGACTCTGGCAACCCTAAAGCAAAAAGCCGGAGAGACCTTGAGGAGTTAACTAGCGCGATTCAATGCAGCAGCAGCTTCGGTGGATCGAGCAGATCCGTCTATGGTGGTGATGGCAGCTGTGTCCGGAGTAGCTGAAGACACAGAGTTCAAAAATTGATTGACTAAAGATCCATTTGTGGATCTAGAGGAATTCTACAACGAGGCAGAAAAGTTTTTACAATTAGAGGATGCGAATGTAGAAAGAGAAGAAGAAGAGGGAATAGAAGTTTATGTGCTTAAAGACAAAAAGCCTTTCGAAAAGGGCTCGAGCAAGGATAAAGGAAAATGAAAGAATGAGGATTATAATGACAGGTCAAAGCGACAACGAAGGGAGCTGCGATTCACTACTTACACCGAGCTGACTTAGAGTTTGGAGCGGATTTATCAGGATACCAAAGAGTAGGTTCCCTATCGTAGACCGATGCGAAAGGATCCAACTTCTGACGAAAGGAGATCAGATAAGTTTTGTGTATTTCATGAATTAAATGGTCATAACACTAATGATTGTAGGCATCTGAAGGACGAGGTGGAAGGGCATATCAGGAACGGTATGCTCCTTCAATATGTGAGGAGGCGAGCTTCAAAGGCGGAGCCAGAGCGGCCACCGTCTACATCAGCTAGTGGCAACCTGAATCAAGACATCGTTTGGTTATCAATTAATTAAAATAACGATGAAAAAGTCGCAAGCTTCCACTAACACAATTAAATCATTTACACATGTACGAGATCGCGAACGTTCTCCAGGCATGCTCTGAATGATCATTGACTGTTTCGTAGTGGGAACTTACACTTTATCATCTTTGCTTTGCTTTTTGTTTCGTGTTGATTTGGACATTTGAACTTGGTTTGTTTTGACATTTCTGTTTTAAAATTCATCTGTTGAATAGATGTTTGATCCTGATAATTCTGAAATGGCTAAGCTACTTACACATGTACGGGGTCGCGAACGGTCCTTAGGCATGCTCTGAGATGGCGATAAACCGCCCTGACAAACGATCCAGGGACCCACGCGAACGTGAGCTTGATATCGATAATACCAAGCCCTCCCGGCCACACAACTCGCCTCGAACGGCACCCGACTTCGAACAGTCACAACTCGCCTCGAAGGGCACCCGACTTCGAACAGTAACCACTCGCCACGAACGGCACTCGACTTCGAACAGTCACAACTCGCCACGAACGGCACCCGACCTCGAACGGTCACAAAAATGCCTCGAACGGCACACGATCGCGAACGGTCACAACTCGCCTCGAACAGGCATGACTCGCCTCGAACAGGCACGACTCGCCCCGAACGGCACAACTCATCTCATCTCAAATGGCTCGATCGCGAACGGTCGTCATTTGAGGTTCGCCACTTGACCGCGCACGGTCACACTTCTCCTCAAATGGCTCGATCCTGAACGATCGTCATTTGAAGTAGGCGCTTGACCATGAACGGTTGCACTTCATCTCAAATATCTCGATCCTGAACGGTCGTCATTTGAGGTCACATAAACTGTAAATTCCTTTGCAGGACATTAACATGATATGAACATCCAACTCCAGGCATTACAAAACACACCTTCCTACTGCAAGGCATGTTTTGGGGGGCAAAGTGTTATCCCAACTTTTGGCAAAGCTGAGATACCCGATAATCAGCTGAAAATTAATGATTACTATTCTTGAATATCAACCATGCATTGCAGGATAACCTTGGACATCGATAAATTTTGTCCGAGTCCGGATCGGGCCGCAATTGACAAGACATGATGACCAAAACTATAAAAGCCAACGTTTCAAATTTCAAGTCAATCCGAGTTCATACGCTCAAGTTATGATCGATTCGAACCTAATCGATTCGACCCTATCGATTTGACCCTATAGATTCGACCCTAATCGATTCGACCCTATCGATTCGACCCTGTCGATTCGACCCTGATCGATTCGACCCGATCGATTCGACCCGATTGATTCGACCATATCGATTCGACCCTATCGATTCGACCTTATCATGACAACCGGAAATGCAATCTTGAATCGATCATAACCCAAGATCTACAAGTCCAAATGCCATGAAATTTTTACTGGAGTTTGCTTACATGTTGAAGAATGTCCACACCAAATTTCATTTCGATTGGACACTTTCTTGATCGATTCGAACCAAGGGTCGAATCGATCCCAAAGTGGGCCCGGACCTCCAGAATTCGGCCGTATGGGCCCCCTCACGCGCCAGAAGTGGTCTCCCCGGATTTTAGGCGAAATATCAGCCTTCTACGCCTATAAATAGAGCCCCAGGTCATTCAGAAAAGGGGATCGGAATTCTGAAGCGCCAAGACTCTACCAGATTCAATTCTACACCTTATCATCGTTGTTCCATTCGAGTTTCAAAGCTATAATCCATTGTAACTTGCTGTAACCACTGTAATCATCAAGAGAATAATCAATAAAGAGAGAAAACTTCAAAGTGGACGTAGGCAAGATCGCCGAACCACTATAAATCCTGTGTTTGTGATTGTGATTGCTGAATTACTCTGATTGTTATTGCTTAGATCTGAGTTCAATATTGATTATTGCTGATTTGTGTGACTTGCGACTGCGAACGGGTGCTTTCACGATATCGGGTGTTTATGACCAATTTTGGTGCAAACAGGTTTTAATTATTTAAATAATAAAATATTCATTTATTTGATTTCTCAAATAAACGGTCATGCGCTTCAAGTACGCACGATTAAACGATGCATCTGATCGCCACGAAACTTATTCGCATGCATCACCTCGTTTTTTCTGTCCTGATTATATAAATTCGCTATTTGAGACAATGCTTTGGGACGATAATTTCACACTTTTCGAGATCGTTTTTAGCGTGGAACCGTCTGATTTTCAAATATAATGATCTCTCTATTCATTTTAATTTGCAAGTCGATATAAACTTAATGGAAGTAGTTTCGAGCCTTGATTCAGTCGTATGCGAAAAATATGTTGGGACCATCAATTAATTAACGATTCGATGTTTAAATAAATTTTTATAAATATGCAATCGTTAAAAAGTACAGATCATTACATATTGAAATAAAATTCTCCATTTTTTGTAAAAATACAAATTTTGATAAAATGTACATTTTTTAATAAAAGAATATATCAGTTTTGTTCAAAAGTATCTTTTCAAAAATAGTTTGAAAACTCTGGTAGAAAGTTTAACAAATAGAAATATGTTAGAGAGATTGCAAGATTTTTCGAAAAAAAGTTACTTTGTTTATCAAAATTCATAAAATGAAAAATATTATATAATATCATTATACATATAACATATCATATTAATTATATGTAAAAAAAATCTTTAGATTTTTTTTTTCATTTAAAATTTTGGTCCCATGTTATACGGAACTTTTTCCGTCACAAGTACAAAGATGTTTTTTATCAAGTTTTAAACTTGTTTCGATTAAATGTGAAGTAAAGACAATCCAATAGCAACATCCTATCAATAACAATAATACATAAACACAATCAACGTATCTACTATAGTGGATAACAACAATACGACAAACGCAATCAATGTATATACTATAGTTGACACAAACTTAATAGCATACATTAGACCAACACACACGTGTGTACGTACACATATATTTGCAAAAGACAAAAAAAATTAAATAATAATAAGACAAGTAAATAAAATGACTAAGATAAGAATAAATACTAAAAGGTAACACCAACTGAAGCAGAAACTAGATCATCGTTACTAAACGCAGATAAGCAGAATAAAACTAAGTAACAACTTTTGCAAAAGTAGAGATTTGTAAAATGAATCATGACTAAGCCTAGTAATGCTGAATAAACTAGGTAGGAGGAGAAGAAAAAAAATAAAGATGAAACAAGACTAAATCCAGGTAAGCGGATAAACTAGGTAGAAGCAAATGGGAAATGTAGTGAAACTTAAAGCTGGAACGTGGCTAGGCCTAAATAATAAAAACAAACTATGTAGAAATACAAGGGAAAAATAACAGACTGAAAGATAAGTTGTAACAAAGCCTACAAAGCCAGAACAAAATAAGTAAAAGCATACACGAAAAGTAAAAAACTGAAAGATGAATCCAAAGTAATATGAAACTAATTTAGTTTCTTAGTAGAAGTACAGAATCTAAAGAGTTATCATTAAAAATATCCAATCATTGTTATTTTTGGTATTTTCAATATCCTTCAAGATATCTATGTTGAATTCTACTTTATTAATATTATTAAAATTTCTTTGTTTTCTTTCAAACCATAATTACCAATATGTAATGGCGAATATAATATCCAACAAAATTCTATGACCACATATACAATATAATTAAAGCAAACAAGTTGAAGTCAAAACTAAGATCATTATCAAACATGTTAAAACTAAAAACACCATTGGTGTTTAAAAGAATAGAATTAGTGAAAGAACGTACGTAATATATGTGTGTAACATTTCCAAATCTAAATTGCAAAAAATATGTATTTTATCTTAAATAAATTGTTTTAAAAAGGAATTCAAGTGTATTCATTTTCTTATGTGAAATCTACCACATGTCTAACTTTTTCTTAGGTGGTGCATTTTCTATCCAAATAAAATTAAATAAATTTGATTTAGTCCTCATAAATTTAAGAAAAATGAATTTGAAGAGAAACTTTTACTATTATCCTACCACCAGCTCTTTGTATTGCTTTCGCTATCTATGTTATAAAATTCCAATCTTGTACAAAGTACCACAAACTGAGTTAAAGTAATTCCTTTAAGTACACAGTTAAAATTATTAAGTGGAAATTAGCCACAATGGCCTCTTTAGCAAGTGCGATTAGTTTCTAGGACACACCGTCAAAATAATTACTTTTAAGGACAAAATGCAAAATAATTAGTTTCTAAGGCCTAAAAACCTATGAAATTATGTTCCTTAAAGTAATTGGACAGTTGACTTTGTCCTTAAAATTAATTACTCTGCTGACTTTGGCCTTGAAATTAATTTTTGTGGACGTGTGTCCTAGAAACTAATTGAACTGCAAAGTTTGTCCTTCTAGTAAAATGCCCCTGTAACGACCCGTAAATTTCGACCATTTAATCTGTTTATTTAATAGGATTTTTATAATTTATTTTAGTAGAAATAATAAAGGTGGTAGATAAATAGTAAAATAAACGCTGAATTTAATTATGTGAATGGAGACTTTAAAACCTATTTATAGAAATTTGAATAAAAATCAAATTGATCTAAGTAGAAGAAGATTCCTGTCTGTATATAAAAAAAATCTAATATGAGGAAGTTATGAAGGTATTAATTTGATTTAGTGCAATAAAAGATTGTAAACGGAAATGGGAATAAATTAAGGAAGCATATTAGTGCAAGTTAATAATTTATGACTTAAATGAAATTCCAATTCAATAAAATCATCTAAATGTATGTTTTGATTTTATAGAATATGAGAAGAAGGAAAAAAAAAACAAAACGTAAGGATTTGATCAATACATATGTTATTTATTCAGGATATTGAATAAATTGGGAACCCAATTGTAATTAATGATAATAAAGTTGGTATTAATTAATAAATAAATTTCAATGCAATACTCATAAATGAATGTATATAAATTGTAACGTTATAATAATAAATAAATTGGATGTCACTAATATAAGATAACAAATTGCAGATTTTGGGTTTTTTATTTAAAGTGTGAATGGAAATTTTTGTTTGGTTATTAATAGAATGGAATTCAAATCTGTTGGGAAAGGTAGATGGATGTTTGGTAAATAAAATTTAAACGGACCTGAATATTGAAGTTTTATAATTAATATATATAATAAATAATGATTAAATGAAACACAATACTCTGTAAATATCTATAATATTTGAGTGGAAGTAATATACTTATAAATGTGGATTTAAGTAAATTGTTAATGCAAGGTAATTAATGCTAAATTTATGTCAATAATCAAAACTTGCAACATAGATTATTTAATTACTTGCTTACTCGTTAATGGAATTTGAATGTGTAATGAGTAATAATAAGATAAATGAATGTACACTAATGGAAAAATGAAATACTGAAATGCTGGGAAATTTTTGAATCATATTTATTATAAACGTTACTTAAATAATTGTGGTTGAGGGTGAGATCAATATGGGAATGTAGAGTAATAACTAGGGTAGTAATACGTTATAAATAAGTGTAACCTAAACTTAAGTGTAGGTAAAAGGTTGACATTGAATAAACTCCATTGGAAACTTATTAAATGAAACTGGATTCAATTTATAATAAAAAGGGTTGGTTTGAGAGACTGTATTGCATACTATAAAAGGGTAAATTTAGTTACTTTAATTTGAAACGGGAATTGATTTAAATTAGTATAAATAAATAAGTAATTTTTACGTTAAATCAAGGATTAAGTTGAAATGAGATATTTATGTGATAATTTTTAATCCAATGGTAAACCCTTATAATTGAAATAAATATAGGATAACTCAATTAAAAAGGGAAATTTGGAAATTATCTATAAATTGGAATTTTATGAAATTGAGAATTAATATTGAAAGTTATAAGTGAATCATCAAAAATTTACATTTTTAATAGGTTTAAAATCAATGTAAATGTATGAGGATTATTAAGTGATAAAATTTTCCAATACTAAAACTGGAATATAAAAATTTTGGATTTTTCTTACTAATTTTTTTTCTATTTAATTAATATAAAAATAGCCATTTTGGCCACTGACTCGGATTTCGACGAAACCAGTTTCATCGGATCCGTATCGGTGAATTATTGTAGGGTTTTAAGTTTATCAATCGGACCTGTCGTTTGATCGTACGGACGCGAAACGCCTTGAAATCGATTTAATTAAAATCAATTTGAAATCAATTTGAGAATTTTGTTTTCAGCATAACTTCTTCATACGATCGAATTTGGACGTGAAACTTTTTCCATCGCGTTCAGAATATTTTAAAATACCTATTTGGATATATGGGTTTAACAATTTTCGTTCGGGGGTCAGAACGGTCTTTTTGGGCCATAGTTTGTTTCGCACGTTCATCTATTCGGTCTATCTACTCTAATCCAACCCTACTTATAAATAGGCGATTATAAACCCTAGCCTCCACCTTCTATCATTTGTCTGTACGTTCTTTTCTTCAACTCCTTCTCCTCCTCAATGGATGCATTCTAGATCCAATTTCAAATTCAAATCAAAGCCTAAAAATTCAAAGTCTCCAGAAAAATTCGAGAAAAATATATGTGGAAGTCCTCAAAATACGTAATTCAGTGGTGCAGTTTGTTTTTCATTTTGGTTGGTGGCTTGGCCTGAAATCGAACTTGAACCGTGACCATTCATGTTGATCTTCATCGATCCAACAGTGGATCTGCTATTTCAGAACGATCGGAGGTGATCAATGAGTAGAGGTCGTCGAGCAGGCCAGATCCATGCGGCTACTTTGGTCTTTAGGGGTATGGATGCACGCAAAATCGACGACGAAGGAGCTGACATCGTTCTCGCCCTGGATCAATTCAGAGGCGGCGGAGCACTGGAATTTGGAGGCAGGGGGGCGGCAAAACGTGGTGGTCGGACTGGCGTAGTTTGATGGTGGAGCAGAGGCGTGTGGCATCGGAAAATTTGAACCCTAGGTGGCGTTTCTGGCGGCTGCAAGGAGGGAATCGCGTTTTGTTTAGGGCTCGGTCGCGTGAGAAGGGAGCCTTGAGGAGGTGACGTGGCAGTTGTTTTGTGTATGTATATATATTTTTTCTTTTATTTTGTTTTCAAACCGTTTAAATCGAATAACTTTCTCATACGTTATCCGTTTCACGTGAGATTTTTTTGTTAGGATCGTAATTAAAATCCGTATCTGTTGACGCTGGTTTGGACAGATTTGGAGACCGTCGAATTTTTGGGTTTAAATCAGATTTAAATTCGATTTAAATTCAAAAGGTGTGTGTATTAACCCACTCACAATTTCTAAAATTTCTTATGTTTGTTAAATTGATTTTAGATATGAGTAGAAATTTATTTATGACTATTTGACATGTTTTATTCCTTATCTCTGTTAAATCGCATTTATTTAATTTAACTGTTCATAAATTTTATTACTGCGTATAAATTGACAGTTATAGTTATTTATTTGCATATAAACTGTTAGTTTAATAGTTGTTAAATTCATTTTTGAATATAATTGCCAGTTATTACCTGTTATATATTATCAGATGTATATTGATATTGATTTATTATTGGATGATGATTGTGACATGGATGATGGATAATGAATGATGAATGGATGTTTTATTTTATATCATTAAACAGAAAGTTATCATGCATTTTTTCATTTCATTCGGGATTGTGGTTTGAAATGATATACAACCGCAAAATTTTTATTTTAAATTGCGGATTGAAATGATAAACATCCGTATCACTTGACCATAAGATAGAAAATTTTATACAGGCACCGCGGCAAATATATATAATTATTTTTGGAAATGTTTTCTATGGTTTTGTAAAGTTATATATATATATGGTTTATGACATATTGATTTGGTTATTGATAAAGGCTATTATATATATATATAGTAATTTCCGGTTTTTAAGCTTTGTATAAATTTGATTTGAAGTTTAAATAAAGTTTGATTTTAAGATCAAATAAGATTAAACATTTATTTAAATTTAATTTCTGGAGTTTTATGACTTAAATGAGAATAGATTTGGAAGATGAATATTATGTTAAATTGAAATTTAATAAAAATTAGAAATTTTAAAGGATATGGTTTTTATAACTTGATTTTTGTGTAAAGTGATTTTAATGAATATCAGGTTGATTAAATGAATATATAATAAATTGAAAGATGATCCAGTTATATGAAGTTAGAGGTTTTCTTAAATTATATTGAATTCATTAAGCAAACATTTCAAGTCTAAATAAGAAGTAATTGAATTTGATACATATGGTTTGTCAAATGAGTTGTTTTTTTGAAATGGTGAAATATTTAAAGCCTTGAAACATAAGAAGTGAAACGGTATTTAGAAGTGTAAATCGATATTTGAAATTGATTTGTGAAATCTAAAGAAGCTATTTTGTTTTATAAAAGTAGTTTAATATTTAACCATTTAAGAGGTGAATTTTTTTTTTCAAAGCTATGTTTTTCAAGGTAGTATAATTTGGAAATATTATGTTCAAGAGTTGATTTCTAAATATTTTACTTTGGAAACCCTATGATTTTGGAAGGAATATATATTTGAAAAAATGATATCGTATTAATTCGGGTTTTAAAAGGAAATGATATCATATTTATAAGGTTTTGAAATTGATATTTTATTATGGTTTTAAAGTATAATTATTTTAAATGACCGCGGTGTTATAATAACGATTGGTTGGCAAAGAGACCGGGATCGGATATGGACATACTCTCTGTCGATACCGAAAACCACTTTGACTAACCGTGTACGCGGTGGAGATTCCAGAATGAAGTAGGTTGGTGGCGACGTTTCCTGTAAGGTAAATACGTGGACCCATACCCGTGAGTTGGCATTAGGTGGCTAAAACAGGAGCGATTCTCGGGCCAATGAGGTCATTCCTCTGATCGAACGCACTCCTTCGATACTATACTCTGTCTTTGGATTGATTCGGTGGCCACTATTGATTTCTTTGATTTGGGGTGTTTGTTCGAGGTGGGCGGTAGCTGCGGCTACGCGTTACCACCAGCCCGGATAGCAATTGGTATATCTACCCTGGCATTGCCTAGTTGTGCCGTGTCACCTACCCTAGCGCGCCTTATACGATTTTGGTTTTGTACCATACCTATGGAGTGCCTCTTACGACGCCCAGTACGGGGGAGATTACGGTACTGTATAGACTATGGGAATATATTCTGTGTTAAGGGCTATATGGGTAACCCCTTAACGCTATTTAAAAGTAAGTTTATTTTACAACTAGACACTATTGTAATAGCGCAATATACTACATAGTAAATAGTTTAACGGATCCTTAGGAGATGTAAATCCCGAGCATCTCTTGAGTTACTGCACTCATATTTATTTCTGTTAATTTAACTCACATAAGATCTTTTAGTTCTGACTCGAGTGTTTCTGTCTTTTCAAATTCGCTCGGGTCAGTCCGAGCATTTCAGGATTGCAAGATTTAGCTCTGGAGGACGAAGACGAAGATTTATATTATTATTATTTATACTAATGCACTACACACTGTTCCACTGCATTGTTATTGGTATGTGTAACTCTGATATGTATTATATAAATGGTTTTGTAAACAGATTTATAAACTGTATATTTGATTATTATATTTTATCCTTCCGCTGTGAGATTCTGTTTAGTTTTTTTCTTCTCTGTTTTTTTCTTATTTACCCCATAACAATCCGCCCTTCCGTATGGTTTGAATTGGCACGTGTGTCGATTTAAAGTGTGCGAAAAAGCGGGATGTTACAGTTGGTATCAGAGCCAGGTTTAGCGATAAACCTTAGCTTTGTTGAGTTTGACTCTTTACTAATAGGGTAGTAATACCCTATGGGAGTCGCTGAGTGTATATATATGAGAGAGCGTATTTGTTAGTGTTATAAAAAAAGTTTTATATTGTGTTAATCTGTTCCGTTTGGTATTTATAAATTCTGGTTGATGCATGGGACGCTATGTCATCAATAGGGATTTCTAAACACCTAATAGGACAGACCGACATAATATTTGTTTTAATATAGGTGAATGAAATAATTTTGCCTATTATATTTTCTATATATAAAAATATTTTATAAATATATATATACTTGGTTGCTATAGATTGGGTGTTAGGTAATAAAAATATTTATAATAATTGAAGCTAAGTTGAAATTATAATAAATCAAATTGGAGATTTTAGAACTTAAGTCCGGGATTTTGAAAATCTGCTTTCAAAGGATTTATGGAATATAATGATTTGGTTTATAAGTATTTTCTTATATAAATATTTAGTATAATTCGGAAGAATTTGTTTAAATTAGATTTTGGAGAAATTAAATTTTGTACTTTCCTCTCTGTCGCTGGAAAATAATTTCGGTGATGGCGGCCGCATCATCGACTTTCATTTTCGAGTTTCGAAGGGGAAAGGCCACTGTAGTAAATTCTACTGCAAATTTATTTTGAAATTATTTAAAATTTTAATTGTTTTAAATATAATTAGAGATATAAAAGTTGTAAGAAATTATTTATCTATTATATTTAAAATAATTTGAAATTTGACCCGGTATTTAATTCTTAAATTTCCATTAATCAATTGTTTAAATTATTTTAGTGAAATAAAAGGTAAGTAATTAATGAATTGAAACCTCTAATTTAGGTAAGAGAATTAATGCAAAGTTATAAAGGGAAATTTGAAATTTTTAACATATGAGACAAAGAGTAATATTGATTAACATTTAATTTAATTAAAAAAAGAGATAAAACTTGTATAAATTCTTTTGCATTTTCTTTAACATATATAACTTACCAAATATGAAAAGTTGAAATGTTAAATAAGAGATTAGAATAGAATATTATACCAGTAGAAATTTTGGAAATAATGAATTATTCAATGAATTGCTGTTATAAATGAGAATCTAATATTTTAAAACTTAAGTGATAAATTGAAATTTTAAGGCAAGTATTATAAACAGGTGATTTTAAACTTAAGAAAATAAAATGAAATTCTTTAATAAATAAGGATTGATGTGTAGGGTTATTAACTTAAATATAAATGCTACTAGTTTAATATAATAAAAAGTAGGTAATATAAATAAATGACTGTAAACCCTAGGTAATAAATTAATAAAATCCTTTATTTATAAGAACGAAGGTTATAAGGTTAATAATTTAGGTGTAACTAAAAGGGGTTACTGTCATTAAATATAATAGAAATGTAAGCACTAAATAAATGATTGAAAGTGAGAAGTGCATTAAATGTAATACAATAGAAGAAACTTACATAACCTAAATAAATAAAAATGAATAGTGGAAAGTAATAAGTAGAAATAAGGAAACAACCATTGAATGAGAAATAAAAATTTGAAGTTGTTAGATATAAATGTAAATTATAAAAGGATAATTTATGTGGTATGAATTGTAAACTTAAGAAAAAGGGTTTAAGAAAATAAAAGATAAACTGTTATATGAATGAAAAGATCAAACAGCTAATGTATAAATAAAATTTTATAATGAGTTAATTGATTTGTTGGTTGAATTGTTATTGTTTGATTTATGGTTTGGTCGGGTAAGGAAATTTGAAGTAGTTGGATGAATAAATAATCTATTCCGCCTCATCTAAGACTGTTGAGTAAATGATGCACTGGATAGTTATTTTTCATTCCGTACCATTTCAAGTTTTGAACCCAAACAACTATTTGCTTGTTTGATTGAATGGTTGTTTTGCATTTTGTGTATGCTGGTTGTTGAAATTGATGATTGTGTATTGATTGTTGTTAGCAGCTGAAACCATGAAAATATTTCACTTTAATATAAATAGTTAACCTTTTAGATTATGTAAGTGAAATGCAGGTATGGAAGCAATTGCTACTGCTTTTGGTTCCATAAATTAAGCGTAGTTTGCCCGACAATAGGTATGTGTGACGCCCCACCTCTATACCCACGCTAGCCAAGAACACTACGGTGTAATGCTGTCAACTAGCACGGAGAATAAGGCTGTTGAGGAGCGGCCATCAATAGTTGGCCTTACACTAGTATTGGTTATCTCGATGGGAGTGATATAAATATATATATTCTTTCATTTTTCATCTCTGATTTATTTTCTCCCATCGACATACCCCAATTCCAGTATAAAACGAACTACGATGGTTCGTAATAGTTTAGAACAGTAAATATAAAATAACAACACAGATAATATAAATGCGGAACACAGATGGAACAGAAAGTCTCATATATACAATAACTGATGTCAGTTATAATACATTTGACACGGTACATATGATCCAACTACAACAGTCGACTCAGGAAGTTACATATACAAGTACATTAACGTATTTAATATACATGAACACATATCTTCCAATACAATTTTACAGACTACTACAAATAACGACTACTCCAAAAGATATGAAAGAACTTCATAGCTCTAGCAGCAACCCAAAGCAGAATATCTACAACCTGTAAATACTCGGTCTGACCCGAGTATTAGATTCAAAAGAAAATAATACTCGGGTCAGTCTAATTCAAACTCAGTTATTAGTGCACAGGAGCAATAATAATTAAATACTGAATAGACGACAGTAATTAAACCAAATCAGAATGAAATTCAGAATATTGAATTGAAATGAACAAACAGTTCAAACCATTGAAATATCAATTAAAATATTAATTCAAGTAGGGCTGCAGTACACGCACGCGTGCACTGCCTCGCCACTACAGAATATGGAATACGCAAAAAGATCCATAAGTCAAAACAAATAGAATATCACAAAACCATACCGTGTGGCTGCAGTTCACGCTTGCGTGCACTGCCTTGCCACTATAGTGATGATGTACCCATTGAATACCGTGTGGCTGCAGTTCACGCTTGCGTGCACTGCCGTGCCACTACAGTGATGATGTACCCATTGAATACCGACAGTAATCAAAAACTGCAGAGGTCAAGTTTTGACGACATAAATGCGAACCCAAATGTACACAATGGACGTACACTACTAGTTGCACATGAATAAAATGAAACTGGGGTGCAACATAGGACGGCACCAAGTAAATGGCACAAGAGACAGCATGATACAAATGCAAGTATCATACTCGAGAACAAAGTCAACATATTATGCAGAAAGCAAACTCGACTAACAAGTTCAGGCCTAATGCACACTGAAATGAAGTGGCAACATCAACAAATGTACATATGCAGTAGGATGCACAGAGCAAAATGGTGCAACAGAGAGGGTGCACAGAAATGGTGCACAGAAATGCAACAGGGGACACTAGTTGGAAAAGAGTCCCAAAGCAATGGTTCCAAAAAGAAATGAACCAGAAGAAGGCTACAGAATTTTGCATGAATGGCTTCAAGTATATGAAATGTACTTGTAAACATATGAATGCCAACAGTATGAATATACAGTAATGCATGGAACAAGTCAGCTGCAACATGTAACAGAGGCAACAAGACTATAATGAATGCACAGGCAAAAATGATTGCAACTGGCAACAATGAAGCACAAAGGCTACAAGTGCAGCTGAACAAAGCAATGCTACTAGCAACAATGAAGGCAACAGTAGGCAAGTGCAAAGACAAATGCACATGTCACCAGAAATGAAGCACTGCAACTCAAAGAGCATCAAAAATGCAAAGAGCTCGAGTACAGGTAGCAAAAAGAACAAGTCTAGTTACAACATGTACAGGACAGTAAAACAAAAATATACTGGAATCGAACCAATAAGCTTCAGACATATATGAATGCAGATCAATCAAGGCCGTTAACAACAACTTCAATCTCAAGAGAACAGCCATGCCAACATTGATGAATATATGAAGTAACAAAGAAGTAAGTTTCAAGATTCACGAATGCAAAAATTCAAAGTCCAGAGATGCAAATAGTATACAGTGAAGCCCACCCAGAAATTCACGAGAAAGAATGATAAATCGACCGAGTTCAAAATACCAGTATTTACTCGAAGTCAAACGAATCAAAAAAAAGAGGAAAGTTTTAATGCCGTAACCATCAAGCAAAAATCAAAACGGCACCAAATCAAAATCGTGTCAACCAAGGCTTTATCATATATATACGCACATGAATTAGTCGAGGAAAAAATCTCAATCAATCAAACGAAAACCAACGGCCAGAGAAACGACTTGACGAATTCAAAAATATTCAGACGAACGAAAAATTGGAGTACGAACCATATAAATTCAACCCAAGAGAATCATCATCGTAATGAGCTTCAATTGACAAATCATTCAACAAATCTAAACGGTCGAACACGAGATGAATTAGATGTGAGTGAACTCACCTAGTCGACGAATTGAAGCCAAGCACACCGCAGCAGCCACGCGAGACGAGCAAGCGAAGGAAGACGAACGACAAATGCAAAGGGGCCGCCATTAAATTTCTTTTGTTTAGGGTTTTATAAAAAATGAAAATGAAAAAAAGGGGGGATCGGGTTAAAGAAATTAGAGAGGGGAACGGGTTAAAGGGGGAAAAGGGAATGAATTTTTCATGGCATAAAATAGTTAAGTGGGCCGAGAAAACTAAAGCCCGGAAACCCCTTTTAACCATATACAAAAGAATTTTAATTCAAATTTAAAAATTCAAACGGAAATTTGGGTCAATATTAATCGTTTAAATTGTCGATTATAATTCGACACGAATATCGGGTTGTTACAGTATGCTTCGGATTACGAATTATAGCGCTATTTTGTATATTTTTCCCGGGTGGGGATATACTATTTTGAATATTATATATGATATTTTTTTATATTTAATATTATATTTTCTTCCGAACCTCTCCGTACAAAGGAGACTCTGCCAAAATTTTCCGTAAATTTTGGACTTAGAATTATGTCGAAAATGTTTTCCAAACTTTAGTTATTTAAGTATAAAGGGATAAAATGATTATAAACGGGTATATTTTATTTAAGGTAATAAATTTGGTAAATTACTATTTATAAGTTAATATTAGGATTAAGATGTACTGTTATTAAATTCCTCCTTCTCCTTTTTCCTTTTCGAGGATGAAAAATTTTGAGTGGGGAAGAGTGTAACGACCCGTAAATTTCGACCATTTAATCTGTTTATTTAATAGGATTTTTATTATTTATTTTAGTAGAAATAATAAAGGTGGTAGATAAATAGTAAAATAAACGCTGAATTTAATTATGTGAATGGAGACTTTAAAACCTATTTATAGAAATTTGAATAAAAATCAAATTGATCTAAGTAGAAGAAGATTCTTGCCTGTATATAAAAAAAATCTAATATGAGGAAGTTATGAAGGTATTAATTTGATTTAGTGCAATAAAAGATTGTAAACGGAAATGGGAATAAATTAAGGAAGCATATTAGTGCAAGTTAATAATTTATGACTTGAATGAAATTCCAATTCAATAAAATCATCTAAATGTATGTTTTGATTTTATAGAATATGAGAAGAAGAAAAAAAAAAACAAAACGTAAGGATTTGATTAATACATATGTTATTTATTCAGGATATTGAATAAATTGGGAACCCAATTGTAATTAATGATAATAACGTTGGTATTAATTAATAAATAAATTTCAATGCAATACTCATAAATGAATGTATATAAATTGTAACGTTATAATAATAAATAAATTGGATGTCACTAATATAAGATAACAAATTGCAGATTTTGGGTTTTTTGTTTAAAGTGTGAATGGAAATTTTTGTTTGGTTATTAATAGAATGGAATTCAAATCTGTTGGGAAAGGTAGATGGATATTTGGTAAATAAAATTTAAACGGACCTGAATATTGAAGTTTTATAATTAATATATATAATAAATAATGATTAAATGAAACACAATACTCTGTAAATATCTATAATATTTGAGTGGAAGTAATATACTTATAAATGTGGGATTTAAGTAAATTGTTAATGCAAGGTAATTAATGCTAAATTTATGTCAATAATCAAAACTTGCAACATAGATTATTTAATTACCTGCTTACTCGTTAATGGAATTTGAATGTGTAATGAGTAATAATAAGATAAATGAATGTACACTAATGGAAAAATGAAATACTTAAATGCTGGGAAATTTTTGAATCGTATTTATTATAAACGTTACTTAAATAATTGTGGTTGAGGGTGAGATCAATATGGGAATGTAGAGTAATAACTAGGGTAGTAATACATTATAAATAAGTGTAACCTAAACTTAAGTGTAGGTAAAAGGTTGACATTGAATAAAATCCATTGGAAACTTATTAAATTAAATTGGATTCAATTTATAATAAAAAGGGTTGGTTTGAGAGACTGTATTGCATACTATAAAAGGGTAAATTTAGTTACTTTAATTTGAAACGGGAATTGATTTAAATTAGTATAAATAAATAAGTAATTTTTACGTTAAATCAAGGATTAAGTTGAAATGAGATATTTATGTGATAATTTTTAATCCAATGGTAAACCCTTATAATTGAAATAAATATAGGATAACTCAATTAAAAAGGGAAATTTGGAAATTATCTATAAATTGGAATTTTATGAAATTGAGAATTAATATTGAAAGTTATAAGTGAATCATCAAAAATTTACATTTTTAATAGGTTTAAAATCAATGTAAATGTATGAGGATTATTAAGTGATAAAATTTTCCAATACTAAAACTGGAATATAAAAATTTTGGATTTTTCTTACTAATTTTTTTTCTATTTAATTAATATAAAAATAGCCATTTTGGCCACTGACTCGGATTTCGACGAAACCAGTTTCATCGGATCCGTATCGGTGAATTATTGTAGGGTTTTAAGTTTATCAATCGGACCTGTCGTTTGATCGTACGGACGCGGAACGCCTTGAAATCGATTTAAGTAAAATCAATTTGTAATCAGTTTGAGAATTTTGTTTTCAGCATAACTTCTTCATACGATCGAATTTGGACGTGAAACTTTTTCCATCACGTTCAGAATATTTTAAAATACCTATTTGGATATATGGGTTTAACAATTTTCGTTCGGGGGTCAGAACGGTCTTTTTGGGCCATAGTTTGTTTCGCACGTTCATCTATTCGGTCTATCTACTCTAATCCAACCCTACTTATAAATAGGCGATTATAAACCCTAGCCTCCATCTTCTATCATTTGTCTGTACGTTCTTTTCTTCAACTCCTTCTCCTCCTCAATGGATGCATTCTAGATCCAATTTCAAATTCAAATCAAAGCCTAAAATTCAAAGTCTCCAGAAAAATTCGAGAAAAATATATGTGGAAGTCCTCAAAATACGTAATTCAGTGGTGCAGTTCGTTTTTTGTTTTGGTTGGTGGCTTGGCCTGAAATCGAACTTGAACCATGACCATTCATGTTGATCTTCATCGATCCAACGGTGGATCTGCGATTTCAGAACGATCGGAGGTGATCAATGAGTAGAGGTCGTCGAGCAGGCCAGATCCATGCGGCTACTTTGGTCTTTAGGGGTATGGATGCACGCAAAATCGACGATGAAGGAGCTGACATCGTTCTCGCCCTGGATCAATTCAGAGGCGGCGGAGCACTGGAATTTGGAGGAGGGGGGGGGGGGGGGGGGGCGGCAAAACGTGGTGGTCGGACTGGCGTAGTTTGATGGTGGAGCAGAGGCGTGTGGCATCGGAAAATTTGAACCCTAGGTGGCGTTTCTGGCGGCTGCAAGGAGGGAATCGCGTTTTGTTTAGGGCTCGGTCGCGTGAGCAGGGAGCCTTGAGGAGGTGACGTGGCAGTTGTTTTGTGTATGTCTATATATTTTTTCTTTTATTTTGTTTTCAAACCGTTTAAATCGAATAACTTTCTCAAACGTTATCCGTTTCATGTGAGATTTTTTTGTTAGGATCGTAATTAAAATCCGTATCTGTTGACGCTGGTTTGGACAGATTTGGAGACCGTCGAATTTTTGGGTTTAAATCGGATTTAAATTCGATTTAAATTCAAAAGGTGTGTGTATTAACCCACTCACAATTTCTAAAATTTCTTATGTTTGTTAAATTGATTTTAGATATGAGTAGAAATTTATTTATGACTATTTGACATGTTTTATTCCTTATCTCTGTTAAATCGCATTTATTTAATTTAACTGTTCATAAATTTTATTACTGCGTATAAATTGACAGTTATAGTTATTTATTTGCATATAAACTGTTAGTTTAATAGTTGTTAAATTCATTTTTGAATATAACTGCCAGTTATTACCTGTTATATATTATCAGATGTATATTGATATTGATTTATTATTGGATGATGATTGTGACATGGATGATGGATAATGAATGATGAATGGATGTTTTATTTTATATCATTAAACAGAAAGTTATCATGCATTTTTTCATTTCATTCGGGATTGTGGTTTGAAATGATATACAACCGCAAAATTTTTATTTTAAATTGCGGATTGAAATGATAAACATCCGTATCACTTGACCATAAGATAGAAAATTTTATAAGGCACCGTGGTAAATATATATAATTATTTTTGGAAATGTTTTTCTATGGTTTTGTAAAGTTATATATATATATATATATATGGTTTATGAGATATTGATTTGGTTATTGATAAAGGCTATTATATATATATATATATAGTAATTTCCGGTTTTTAAGCTTTGTATAAATTTGATTTGAAGTTTAAATAAAGTTTGATTTTAAGATCAAATAAGATTAAACATTTATTTAAATTTAATTTCTGGAGTTTTATGACTTAAATGAGAATAGATTTGGAAGATGAATATTATGTTAAATTGAAATTTAATAAAAATTAGAAATTTTAAAGGATATGATTTTTATAACTTGATTTTTGTGTAAAGTGATTTTAATGAATATCAGGTTGATTAAATGAATATATAATAAATTGAAAGATGATCCAGTTATATGAAGTTAGAGGTTTTCTTAATTATATTGAATTCATTAAGCAAACATTTCAAGTCTAAATAAGAAGTAATTGAATTTGATACATATGGTTTGTCAAATGAGTTGTTTTTTTGAAATGGTGAAATATTTAAAGCCTTAAAACATAAGAAGTGAAATGGTATTTGGAAGTGTAAATCGATATTTGAAATTGATTTGTGAAATCTAAAGAGGCTATTTTGTTTTATAAAAGTAGTTTAATATTTAACCATTTAAGAGGTGAATTTTTTTTCTTCAAAGCTATGTTTTTCAAGGTAGTATAATTTGGAAATATTATGTTCAAGAGTTGATTTCTAAATATTTTACTTTGGAAACCCTATGATTTTGGAAGGAATATATATTTGAAAAAATGATATCGTATTAATTCGGGTTTAAAAGGAAATGATATCATATTTATATGGTTTTGAAATGGATATTTTATAATGGTTTTAAAGTATGATTATTTTAAATGACCGCGGTGTTATAATAACGATTGGTTGGCAAAGAGACCGGGATCGGATATGGACATACTCTCTGTCGATACCGAAAACCACTTTGACTAACCGTGTACGCGGTGGAGATTCCAGAATGAAGTAGGTTGGTGGCGACGTTTCCTGCAAGGTAAATACGTGGAACCATATCCCGTGAGTTGGCATTAGGTGGCTAAAACAGGAGCGATTCTCGGGCCAATGAGGTCATTCCTCTGATCGAACGCACTCCTTCGATACTATACTCTGACTTTGGATTGATTCGGTGGCCACTATTGATTTCTTTGATTTGGGGTGTTAGTTCGAGGTGGGCGGTAGCTGCGGCTACGCGTTACCACCAGCCCGGATAGCAATTGGTATATCTACCCTGGCATTGCCTAGTTGTGCCGTGTCACCTACCCTAGTGCGCCTTATACGATTTTGGTTTTGTACCATACCTATGGAGTGCCCTCTGACGACGCCCAGTACGGGGGAGATTACGGTACTGTATAGACTATGGGAATATATTCTGTGTTAAGGGCTATATGGGTAACCCCTTAACGCTATTTAAAAGTAAGTTTATTTTACAATTAGACACTATTATAATAGCGCAATATACTACATAGTAAATAGTTTAACGGATCCTTAGGAGATGTAAATCCCGAGCATCTCTTGAGTTACTGCACTCATATTTATTTCTATTAATTTAACTCACATAAGATCTTTTAGTTCTGACTCGAGTGTTTTTGTCTTTTCAAATTCGCTTGGGTCAGTCCGAGCATTTCAGGATTGCAAGATTTAGCTCTGGAGGACGAAGACGAAGATTTATATTATTATTATTTATACTAATGCACTACACACTGTTCCGCTGCATTGTTATTGGTATGTGTAACTCTGATATGTATTATATAAATGGTTTTGTAAACAGATTAATCAACTGTATATTTGATTATTATATTTTATCCTTCCGCTGTGAGATTCTGTTTAGTTTTTTTCTTCTCTGTTTTTTTCTTATTTACCCCATAACAATCCGCCCTTCCGTATGGTTTGAATTGGCACGTGTGTCGATTTAAAGTGTGCGAAAAAGCGGGATGTTACAGTTGGTATCAGAGCCAGGTTTAGCGATAAACCTTAGCTTTGTGGGGTTTGACTCTTTACTAATAGGGTACTAATACCCTATGGGAGTCGCTGAGTGTATATATATGAGAGAGCGTATTTGTTAGTGTTATAAAAAAAGTTTTATATTGTGTTAATCTGTTCCGTTTGGTATTTATAAATTCTGGTTGATGCATGGGACGCTATGTCATCAATAGGGATTTCTAAACACCTAATAGGACAGACCGACATAATATTTGTTTTAATATAGGTGAATGAAATAATTTTGCCTATTATATTTTCTATATATAAAAATATTTTATAAATATATATATATTTGGTTGCTATAGATTGGGTGTTAGGTAATAAAAATATTTATAATAATTGAATCTAAGTTGAAATTATAATAAATCAAATTGGAGATTTTAGAACTTAAGTCCGGGATTTTGAAAATCTGCTTTCAAAGGATTTATGGAATATAATGATTTGGTTTATAAGTATTTTCTTATATAAATATTTAGTATAATTCGGAAGAATTGTTTAAATAAGATTTTGGAGAAATTAAATTTTGTACTTTCCTCTCTGTCGCTGGAAAATAATTTCGGTGATGGCGGCCGCATCATCGACTTTCATTTTCGAGTTTCGAAGGGGAAAGACCACTGTAGTAAATTCTACTGCAAATTTATTTTGAAATTATTTAAATTTTTAATTGTTTTAAATATAATTAGAGATATAAAAGTTGTAAGAAATTATTTATCTATTATTTTTAAAATAATTTGAAATTTGACCCGGTATTTAATTCTTAAATTTCCATTAATCAATTGTTTAAATTATTTTAGTGAAATAAAAGGTAAGTAATTAATCAATTGAAACCTCTAATTTAGGTAAGAGAATTAATGCAAAGTTATAAAGGGAAATTTGAAATTTTTAACATATGAGACAAAGAGTAATATTGATTAACATTTAATTTAATTAAAAAAAGAGATAAAACTTGTATAAATTCTTTTGCATTTTCTTTAACATATATACTTACCAAATATGAAAAGTTGAAATGTTAAATAAGAGATTAGAATATAATATTATACCAGTAGAAATTTTGGAAATAATGAATTATTCAATGAATTGCTGTTATAAATGAGAATTTAATATTTTAAAACTTAAGTGATAAATTGAAATTTTAAGGCAAGTATTATAAACAGGTAATTTTAAACTTAAGAAAATAAAATGAAATTCTTTAATAAATAAGGATTGATGTGTAGGGTTATTAACTTAAATATAAATGCTACTAGTTTAATATAATAAAAAGTAGGTAATATAAATAAATGACTGTAAACCCTAGGTAATAAATTAATAAAATCCTTTATTTATAAGAATGAAGGTTATAAGGTTAATAATTTAGGTGTAACTAAAAGGGGTTACTGTAATTAAATATAATAGAAATGTAAGCATTAAATAAATGATTGAAAGTGAGAAGTGCATTAAATGTAATACAATAGAAGAAACTTACATAACCTGAATAAATAAAAATGAATAATGGTAAGTAATAAGTAGAAATAAGGAAACAACCATTGAATGAGAAATAAAAATTTGAAGTTGTTAGATATAAATGTAAATTATAAAAGGATAATTTATGTGGTATGAATTGTAAACTTAAGAAAAAGGGTTTAAGAAAATAAAAGATAAACTGTTATATGAATGAAAAGATCAAACAGCTAATGTATAAAATAAAATTTTATAATGAGTTAATTGATTTGTTGGTTGAATTGTTATTGTTTGATTTATGGTTTGGTCGGGTAAGGAAATTTGAAGTAGTTGGATGAATAAATAATCTATTCCGTCTCATCTAAGACTGTTGAGTAAATGATGCACTGGATAGTTATTTTTCATTCCGTACCATTTCAAGTTTTGAACCCGAACAACTATTTGCTTGTTTGATTGAATGGTTGTTTTGCATTTTGTGTATGCTGGTTGTTGAAATTGATGATTGTGTATTGATTGTTGTTAGTAGCTGAAACCATGAAAATATTTCACTTTAATATAAATAGTTAACCTTTTAGATTATGTAAGTGAAATGCAGGTATGGAAGCAATTGCTACTGCTTTTGGTTCCATAAATTAAGCGTAGTTTGCCCGACAATAGGTATGCTTCGGATTACGAATTATAGCGCTATTTTGTATATTTTTCCCGGGTGGGGATATACTATTTCGAATATTATATATGATATTTTGTTATATTTAATATTATATTTTCTTCCGAACCTCTCCGTACAAAGGAGACTCTGCCAAAATTTTCCGTAAATTTTGGACTTAGAATTATGTCGAAAATGTTTTCCAAACTTTAGTTATTTAAGTATAAAGGGATAAAATGATTATAAACGGGTATATTTTATTTAAGGTAATAAATTTAGTAAATTACTATTTATAAGTTAATATTAGGATTAAGATGTACTGTTATTAAATTCTTCCTTCTCCTTTTTCCTTTTCGAGGACGAAAAGTTTTGAGTGGGGGAGAGTGTAACGACCCGTAAATTTCGACCATTTAATCTGTTTATTTAATAGGATTTTTATTATTTATTTTAGTAGAAATAATAAAGGTGGTAGATAAATAGTAAAATAAACGCTGAATTTAATTATGTGAATGGAGACTTTAAAACCTATTTATAGAAATTTGAATAAAAATCAAATTGATCTAAGTAGAAGAAGATTCCTGTCTGTATATAAAAAAAATCTAATATGAGGAAGTTATGAAGGTATTAATTTGATTTAGTGCAATAAAAGATTGTAAACGGAAATGGGAATAAATTAAGGAAGCATATTAGTGCAAGTTAATAATTTATGACTTAAATGAAATTCCAATTCAATAAAATCATCTAAATGTATGTTTTGATTTTATAGAATATGAGAAGAAGGAAAAAAAAACAAAACGTAAGGATTTGATCAATACATATGTTATTTATTCAGGATATTGAATAAATTGGGAACCCAATTGTAATTAATGATAATAAAGTTGGTATTAATTAATAAATAAATTTCAATGCAATACTCATAAATGAATGTATATAAATTGTAACGTTATAATAATAAATAAATTGGATGTCACTAATATAAGATAACAAATTGCAGATTTTGGGTTTTTTATTTGAAGTGTGAATGGAAATTTTTGTTTGGTTATTAATAGAATGGAATTCAAATCTGTTGGGAAAGGTAGATGGATGTTTGGTAAATAAAATTTAAACGGACCTGAATATTGAAGTTTTATAATTAATATATATAATAAATAATGATTAAATGAAACACAATACTCTGTAAATATCTATAATATTTGAGTGGAAGTAATATACTTATAAATGTGGGATTTAAGTAAATTGTTAATGCAAGGTAATTAATGCTAAATTTATGTCAATAATCAAAACTTGCAACATAGATTATTTAATTACCTGCTTACTCGTTAATGGAATTTGAATGTGTAATCAGTAATAATAAGATAAATGAATGTACACTAATGGAAAAATGAAATACTTAAATGCTGGGAAATTTTTGAATCGTATTTATTATAAACGTTACTTAAATAATTGTGGTTGAGGGTGAGATCAATATGGGAATGTAGAGTAATAACAAGGGTAGTAATACGTTATAAATAAGTGTAACCTAAACTTAAGTGTAGGTAAAAGGTTGACATTGAATAAAATCCATTGGAAACTTATTAAATTAAACTGGATTCAATTTATAATAAAAAGGGTTGGTTTGAGAGACTGTATTGCATACTATAAAAGGGTAAATTTAGTTACTTTAATTTGAAACGGGAATTGATTTAAATTAGTATAAATAAATAAGTAATTTTTACGTTAAATCAAGGATTAAGTTGAAATGAGATATTTATGTGATAATTTTTAATCCAATGGTAAACCCTTATAATTGAAATAAATATAGGATAACTCAATTAAAAAGGGAAATTTGGAAATTATCTATAAATTGGAATTTTATGAAATTGAGAATTAATATTGAAATTTATAAGTGAATCATCAAAAATTTACATTTTTAATAGGTTTAAAATCAATGTAAATGTATGAGGATTATTAAGTGATAAAATTTTCCAATACTAAAACTAGAATATAAAAATTTTGGATTTTTCTTACTAATTTTTTTATGTAATTAATATAAAAATAGCCATTTTGGCCACGGACTCGGATTTCGACGAAACCAGTTTCATCGGATCCGTATCGGTGAATTATTGTAGGGTTTTAAGTTTCGTACCAATCGGACCTGTTGTTTGATCGTATGGACGCGAAACGCCTTGAAATCGATTTAATTAAAATCAATTTGAAATCAATTTGAGAATTTTGTTTTCAGCATAACTTCTTCATACGATCGAATTTGGATGTGAAACTTTTTCCATCGCATTTGGAATATTTTAAAATACCTATTTGGATATATGGGTTTAACAATTTTCGTTCCGGGGTCAGAACGAGCTTTTTGGGCCATAGTTTGTTCCGCACGTTCATCTATTCGGTCTATCTACTCTAATCCAACCCTACTTATAGATAAGCGATTATAAACCCTAGCCTCCATCTTCTATCATTTGTCTGTACGTTCTTTTCTTCAACTCCTTCTCCTCCTCAATGGATGCATTCTAGATCCAATTTCAAATTCAAATCAAAGCCTAAAATGCAAAGTCTCCAGAAAAATTCGAGAAAAATATATGTGGAAGTCCTCAAAATATGTAATTCAGTGGTGCAGTTCGTTTTTAATTTTGGTTGGTGGCTTGGCCTGAAATCGAACTTGAATCATGACCATTCATGTTGATCTTCATCGATCCAACGGTGGATCTGCGATTTCAGAATGATCGGAGGTGATCAATGAGTAGAGGTCGTCGAGCAGGCCAGATCCATGCGGCTACTTTGGTCTTTAGGGGTATGGATGCACGCAAAATCAACGATGAAGGAGCTGATATCGTTCTCGGCCTGGATAAATTCAGAGGCGGCGGAGCACTGGAATTTGGAGGCAGGGGGGCGGCAAAACGTGGTGGTCGGACTGGCGTAGTTTGATGGTGAAGCAGAGGCGTGTGGCATCGGAAAATTTGAACCCTAGGTGGCGTTTCTGGCGGCTGCAAAGAGGGAATCGCGTTTTGTTTAGGGCTCGGTCGCATGAGCAGGGAGCCTTGAGGAGGTGACGTGGCAGTTGTTTTGTGTATGTATATATGTTTTTTCTTTTATTTTGTTTTCAAACCGTTTAAATCGAATAACTTTCTCATACGTTATCCGTTTCACGCGAGATTTTTTTTGTTAGGATCGTAATTAAAATCCGTATCTGTTGACGCTGGTTTGGACAGATTTGGAGATCGTCGAATTTTTGGGTTTAAATCGGATTTAAATTCAAAAGGTGAGTGTTTTAACCCACTCACAATTTCTAAAATTTCTTATGTTTGTTAAATTGATTTTAGATATGAGTAGAAATTTATTTATGACTATTTGACATGTTTTATTCCTTATCTCTGTTAAATCGCATTTATTTAATTTAACCGTTCATAAATTTTATTACTGCGTTTAAATTGACAGTTATAGTTATTTATTTGCATATAAACTGTTAGTTTAATAGTTGTTAAATTCATTTTTGAATATAACTGCCAGTTATTACCTGTTATATATTATCAGATGTATATTGATATTGATTTATTATTGGATGATGATTGTGACATGGATGATGGATAATAAATGATGAATGGATGTTTTATTTTATATCATTAAACTGAAAGTTATCATGCATTTTTTCATTTCATTCCGGATTGTGGTTTGTAATGATATACAACCGCAAAATTTTTATTTTAAATTGCGGATTGAAATGATAAACATCTGTATCACTTGACCATAAGATAGAAAATTTTATACAGGCACCGCGGTAAATATATATAATTATTTTTGGAAATGTTTTTCTATGGTTTTGTAAAGTTATATATATATATGGTTTATGAGATATTGATTTGGTTATTGATAAAGGCTATTATATATATAGTAATTTCTGGTTTTTAAGCTTTGTATAAATTTGATTTGAAGTTTAAATAAAGTTTGATTTTAAGATCAAATAAGATTAAACATTTATTTAAATTTAATTTCTGGAGTTTTATGACTTAAATAAGAATAGATTTGGAAGATGAATATTATGTTAAATTGAAATTTAATAAAAATTAGAAATTTTAAAGGATATGATTTTTATAACTTGATTTTTGTGTAAAGTGATTTTAATGAATATCAGGTTGATTAAATGAATATATAATAAATTGAAAGATGATCCAGTTATATGAAGTTAGAGGTTTTCTTAAATTATATTGAATTCATTAAGCAAACATTTTAAGTCTAAATAAGAAGTAATTGAATTTGATACATATGGATTTGTCAAATGAGTTGTTTTATTGAAATGGTGAAATATTTAAAGCCTTGAAACATAAGAAGTGAAATGGTATTTGGAAGTGTAAATCGATATTTGAAATTGATTTGTGAAATCTAAAGAAGCTATTTTGTTTTATAAAAGTAGTTTAATATTTAACCATTTAAGAGGTGGAAATTTTTTTCAAAGCTATGTTTTTCAAGGTAGTATAATTTGGAAATATTATGTTCAAGAGTTGATTTCTAAATATTTTACTTTGGAAACCCTATGATTTTAGAAGGAATATATATTGGAAAAAATGATATCGTATTAATTCGGGTTTTAAAAGGAAATGATATCATATTTATATGGTTTTGAAATGGATATTTTATTCTGGTTTTAAAGTATAATTATTTTAAATGACCGCGGTGTTATAATAACGATTGGTTGGCAAAGAGACCGGGATCGGATATGGACATACTCTCTGTCGATACCGAAAACCACTTTGACTAACCGTGTACGCGGTGGAAATTCCAGAATGAAGTAGGTTGGTGGCGACGTTTCCTGTAAGGTAAATACGTGGACCCATACCCGTGAGTTGGCATTAGGTGGCTAAAACAGGAGCGATTCTCGGGCCAATGAGGTCATTCCTCTGATCGAACGCACTCCTTCGATACTATACTCTGACTTTGGATTGATTCGGTGGCCACTATTGATTTCTTTGATTTGGGGTGTTAGTTCGAGGTGGGCGGTAGCTGCGGCTACGCGTTACCACCAGCCCGGATAGCAATTGGTATATCTACCCTGGCATTGCCTAGTTGTGCCGTGTCACCTACCCTAGCGCGCCTTATACGATTTTGGTTTTGTACCATACCTATGGAGTGCCCTCTGACGACGCCCAGTACGGGGAAGATTACGGTACTGTATAGACTATGGGAATATATTCTGTGTTAAGGGCTATATGGGTAACCCCTTAACGCTATTTAAAAGTAAGTTTATTTTACAATTAGACACTATTATAATAGCGCAATATACTACATAGTAAATAGTTTAACGGATCCTTAGGAGATGTAAATCCCGAGCATCTCTTGAGTTACTGCACTCATATTTATTTCTGTTAATTTAACTCACATAAGATCTTTTAGTTCTAACTCGAGTGTTTTTGTCTTTTCAAATTCGCTCGGGTCAGTCCGAGCGTTTCAGGATTGCAAGATTTAGCTCTGAAGGACGAAGACGAAGATTTATATTATTATTATTTATACTAATGCACTACACACTGTTCCGCTGCATTGTTATTGGTATGTGTAACTCTGATATGTATTATATAAATGGTTTTGTAAACAGATTTATAAACTGTATATTTGATTATTATATTTTATCCTTCCGCTGTGAGATTCTGTTTAGTTTTTTTCTTCTCTGTTTTTTTCTTATTTACCCCATAATAATCCTCCCTTCCGTATGGTTTTAATTGGCACGTGTGTCGATTTAAAGTCTGCGAAAAAGCGGGATGTTACAGCCCCAAACCCCCGTGTAAAATTATTACTAAGTCTAAATCCTTCAGAAATCAAAGCATTTTGAAGTTACAAATATCAAAAAGTTCCACATATTCCACTTTAAGAAGGATAATAGATAACCGGCAATCATTCCAGAAAGATTTGCTAATACCTGAGTGGACAATATTACTAATCATAGTATTAAATATATTATATTTTTTAAATTGATTTCCGAAGGTGTGACATATTGTTATTATAACTGGACGTAATATAGTGAAGTTTATAGATTCCGCTAATCGATTCGAAATTATTTCCTTCAAATTAAGGGTTTCATTATTATCAATAAATTTCCATAACGACTTTCCCAATAAAGACACATTAAGATTTTGCAAGTTAACTATTCCAAAACCACCATCTTCTTTTGATTTAAAAAATATTTCCTGACTAAACAATTAATATTACCGTAGGAAATTTTCCCACTCCATAGAAAATCCCTTCTAATTATATTTGTTTTATAGATTACCCATTTTGGAAAAAAGGCATCCAATGCCCATACCACCAAAGGGTAACAACTGTCCTATAGTGCAGAATAAAGGACAAAATATGAGAGATCTCTTGTATACATTCCCTTGGGTCAAAACGAATACATTTCAATACCATAATACATCTAAAATAGTATGTATCTCATCTTAGCGCAAAGAAATGTACACGAGTTCCCAGAAATGAATAATGTAGTATTAGAGAGATATATGAAAATAATCCAAAATAAAATTATCATAAGTGAATAACAGATGACAAATATATATATATATATGTATGTATGTATGTATGTATGTATGTATGTATGTATATGTATATGTATATGTATGTGCAGATACATACATATTATAATTCCCAACCACTAAACCCATACTACCAACAAATATTACAAAGTAACACTATCTGGTAGTACGAAGAAAAAGGCTTATTGGGAGCATCTCATGTGAAAATTCTCTTATGTTAACACTAGTAGATATTCTTGTCTGTGCGCTATATTGCTCTTCGACTACTACGTTTTTCCAATATAACTCTATTAAACAATCGATCCACTTTAAGCCCCGCTATTTTCCGTTACACATGCTAAATAAAGGCATTCTAGCACTCGTTTTAACAAAGTTAATTTAAAAGGTTGATATGACTAGCTTTCTTTTGTACGAAATCAACAATGTTACGCTATAGGCCTAATTTTAAGGCATATGCACTCAATATAAGTTAGAAATCTGTTTTACTCCAAATCTGGATTTCATAAGTCATGACGTTCTTTGATTTTGTTATATAGATTAAATAGTGTTTCTTTTTCCTACACCAACGTTATGAGAATGAGAATAAATTAACTTTAAATATTTGGATTTTTATCTAATGAAGCGTTTTGCACCTCGATTATATCCCAAACTTTATCCTTGCTATAACTTTTTGAACCTCCAGTATTATAGAACTGCTAAGAGCTTTAACTACACAAATCCTTACCTCATATAATACACAAATATACATATTTCCTATTAGAACAAAGCAATAAACATATAGGTTGATCAAATAGAACAACACACAATATAATAAGGGAACATAGCCATAAATCATAGGGAAATGTATTATAACATATCATATGCATAACTAAGTCTACAAAAATGGAGTATTTGACCTACTACATAATATACATTTTAATACAAGTCAAATAAAATATACATCCCAAGCTTCATCGTATGAAAGTACATGGAGAGAGTTAAAAAGCATATATATTACAAACTCCAAAATATAACATAGTTAATAACCATCTCCTCAAATATCCCAACATCCAATGGAGGCTAATGTCCATGTACTGGAAAAGCCTTGAACTAACCCTATTGTTATATAAATAATAAAAAGCACGGAGTATTTCTAGGATAAAAGGCTAGTTATAACGTCCCGCCTTTTTGCACGGTTTAAATCGATGATAAACCACACACGTCCGACTTAAACCATATAGAATGGCGGACTGTTATGGGGTAAATAAGAAAAAGCGGAGAAAGAAGAAAAAAAATAGAATCTTGAAGCGGAACGATAAAATATAATAATCAAATAAACAGTTCATGAAGCTGTTTTACAAACATTTGATTATACTTATACCATATATATCAGAGTTACACATACCAGAGAATATTAATAATGCAGTGGAATACAATAGTGTAGTGGAATAATATAATAGATAATAGTAATAAAATCTTCGTCTTCGTCCTCCAGAAATAAAGTCTTCAAATTCTGAAATGCTCAGGCTGACCCGAGCGAATTGAAAAGACAAAACACTCGAGTCAGAAAAAGATCTTATCTAAGTTAAATCAACAAGAATAAATATGAGTGGAACGGCGTCAGAAATGTTTATGGGATTTGACATCTCCAATCCAGTGCCTACCATGAGTGCAATAACATAAGAGATGCTCGGGATTCACATCTCCTAAGGATCCGTTAAACTATTTACTATGTAGTAATATTTCGCTATTGTAATATGTCTATAGTAAAATAAACTTACTTTTATATAGCGTTGAGGAGTTACCCAATTTTCCCGTTAAACACAATAATAGTCCTAGTAGTCCATCTAATTTCATCGTCCCTCCTAATCGGGAAGCCACCAGAGGATACCACATGGGCTCGGGAGAAAACCAAACTCGTACAAGGCGTACTAGGGTAGGTCACACAGCACAACTAGGCAATGCCAAGGTAGATATACCAATTACGCTTCCGGGTTAGTAGTAACGCATAGTGCGCAGCTACCGCCCACCTCGAGCCACACCCCTAAATCAAAAAATCAAAAGTGGCCACTGAGCCAATCCAAAAGTCAGAGTATAATATCGAAGGGATGAGTCCGTCAGATAAAAGGTGCTACCTTCTTAACCCGTCAATCGCTCATGTTTTAGCCACCTTATGCTAACTCACGGGAGTCGGGTCCACGTGTATACCTCAAGGAACGTCGCCACCATACTACTTCATTCTGGAATCTCCACCGCGTACACGGTTGTTAAAGTGGTTTTCGGAGTTGGCAGAGAGTATGACAACTTACGATCCTGGTCTCTTTAACAACCAAATGTTATTATAACACCGCGGTCATTTCAAAATAATTATACTTCAAAACCAGGATATAATATTCATTTCAAAACCATATAAATACGACATCCTTTCCATTTCAGAAACTAAATCATTATGATATCACTTTAAAGAAATTAAAAATCGATATAATATCATTTTTATTTCAAATGATATAAACCATGATATAATATTCATTTCAACTTTATACACTTCGAAACCAAATATTTGAAATATAACCTTTTAAAACATAATACTTCGAGTTTCATAGCTTCTAAACCATAACTTCCAAAACATAAATGGTTTGGGGATTCAAATAGTATATATAAAATAAAATAGTTTGAATTTAAAATTTCTTTAAAAAGTAAAATAATTTCCTTGACTCCGCACTTTTATTCACCTTAAATTAAATCTTGATTCATAACTTTCAACTCACCTCCAGTACCAATAAAGCATTTCAATTTCAATATATTTCAAACTTTGAGTATTAAACAATTTCAAAACTAAGGTTGGAAATTACGATTCAACAATTCAATGTACTATTATTTAGTTTTGAAATATTTTCATAATAAATCTATGATCATTTAAATAAAACTCAAATTGCAAATAACTAAATATTTCCTTCAATTCATTTGTGCATGAAATATTTATTTAATTCATCTTGAACAAAAATCAAGTATAAAAAAATCATACCTTTTAAAATTTCAAGTTTAATAAAATTTACATCAACTTATGGAGTTAAATTCTTAAATAAGCTCAATTTCAAATACATTTCCAATTTTCCATCCAATCTTAATTTATTTAAATCATTATAACCTCTATATTAAAGTATGATTTAAATACTTAACCATATTTTATTTTAATAAAATCAAACTCCATTAAAAACTTATTATTATTAAACAAATTTATACATAGATTAAATATATGAATTTAAATATATATAATTTTTTATATAATATTAAAAAATCAACATTTATTAAATTGTATAATTCTATCCAAAACCATAGAAATCATTTTCAAAATATTTATATATATAAACCCACGGTGTCTGTATATAATTTTCTATCCTATGGTCAAGTGATACGAATATTTATCATTTCAATCCGTAATTTAAAATAAAAATATGGTTATATATCATTTCAAACCACAATCCCGAATGAAGTAAAATGCATAACAACTTGCAGTTTGTAATAATATATGATACAACATCCATTCAACTAATATCAATCATCAACCATTTATCACAATTATCATCCAATCCAAACAATAACATCAGTATAGAGCAGAAAATAAATAACAGGTAATTACTGGCGGTTTATATTCAATGATAAATTTAATAAAAATTTAACTGGCAGTTTATGTGCAAAAATGAATTAAATAGCAATTTATTTCAGTAAATTAAATTTAACTGGAATGATGATAAAATATGCCAAACAGTCATAAATAAATTTCTAAACGCATCAAAAATTAATTTAACAAACATAGGAAATTTTAGAAGTTGTGAGTGGGTTAAAACGCTCACCTTTTGAATTTAAATTGAATTTAAATCCAATTTAAACCCAAAATTTGAATAGTCTTAGAATTCGTCTTAACCAGCGTCAAAATGTCCGGAATTCCAATGCAAACCTAGCGGAGAAAGTCGCGCGTCAGTCTGAGTCCATATGCAAAAGTTATGGCTATTAGAACAATCAAATTTTAATGTTACAAAAAACAAAAAATTACAATACGTAACCTTCTTCTCCGTTCATCACGCACAGAGAACCCATCCACGTACTCGATCGCGTCACATGCACGCTAGCCGAGAAGATCGTACTTGGTCAGAACACACCCACGCGTGCGCCACACTCCGACATGCCTCCGCCCCAAGCCTCGTCGGACGCGCGGCCTTCGTTCTTCCAAAAGAAACCAATATCCGCCGTGACTTCAACGCCAGATTCTGGTAAATACGAGAAGTTGTAGTGCAAATCAACCGTTGGATGTGTAGAGATCGTCGAACTCTAACTTTGCTTTAGGAAGTTTCTGATTTTGATGTACGGATTGGAAGAAATCAAGACAAGAAAATCGAGAGTTTTCAACCATAGAAAAGAAAAGAGAAACGACGGCTAGGGTTTCAGAATAATATAATATTATTTTATCGTTTTGCGTGCCTATTTATAACGTGAGGTCCAAAACAGCCCGAACTCCAAATGAAGCATGTCGCCAGACGTCCCTAATGTAAAAAGGCCTTCTGAACACAATGGAACTGGTTTCGAGGTCCATTTCTATCATTTTCATAGGTTACTATTAAAGTCGAATTGGTTTGAAATGACAATAATGCCCCCAAAAGCCTGTTTCGTTTCCGAAACGAAATTGGGTCATCCCATATATCAAAATGGATGCTTTAAAATATTTTAAACGCAGTGGAACTGGTTTCAGGTAAAAGTTCCATCGTATGAAGAAGTTATGCCAGAATCAAATTATTTCAAATTGATTTCAATTGATTTAAATAAAATTGATTTCAAGGCATATCAAGCCCATATGATCAAACGACAAGCCCGATCGCTACGAAACTTGAAATCCTACAATAATTCACCGTTACAGATCAGATGAAACTGGTTTCGTCGAAATCAGAGTCAGCGGCCAAAATAGCTATTTTTACATTACTAAAATAAATTAAATTTTAATTAATTCAATCAAATTTCCAATTTCAATTCCATAATTGACAATTCTTATCACTTTTAAATCTCTTAATCATTTATGAAAAATTTAAACAAATTTTAGATGTCACTTAAATGTTGACTCAATCATCAATTTCAGCGTTAAATTACAATTTCTTTAAATTCAGAAATTATAAATTAAATTTTCAAAAATTCCATTGAATCAAATTTTCATTCCTATTATTCAATTCATCATGGTCAAATGGATAAAATTAACATTAGGTCCATGATCTATTACATTATATTCCCAAACTCCATATTGATTTCAATTAACACAAAAATTGAATATTTAATTTCATTCATTTGCAATTAATCCAATTATAAAGATTTAAATTCCAATAAACAAATAAATCTTAACTTCCATTCTTTTTATATTCAACCATTTGTCATATTATGAATAAATTAACATTATTACCAATTATTTCCTTAATTTATACTAACATAGCTTTTAATTTAGATTTATTGCAACTGATTACCAGTTTTAATTCCACATACTAAATAATGGTTAACTTACAATACTGTTACCATTTACGTTTATTCACTCATAAGCTATTATTAAGAAACAAATGTTACAATTGATTTAGATCAAATTCAGTACATTAAATGAATGGGTAAACGATTAAAAATTTGCACCGTTGCCAAATTTACTCACATTCATACTTAACTATCAACTAACAATTATTATAATTACGTATCAAGCATTGATTCTATCCAATTTCCATTTATTACGTATTATTTCATTAATTAATATAACTTTTGATTATTCCCCAATTCCTTAAGTTCAATCAATTATAACCTTACAATTTGTTTCAACTAATAGGTATTGCACTAAATTAGTTCTTATTCAACTTGCATAAACCTTATTACATTAATTTACATTTAGTTACTATTAATCAATATATTATTCCATTGGTTGATTCAATACTCTTACTCTTATACATACTTTAGTAAGTTTTCATTTCCAAACAATATTATAATTACTTACAGGGCATTGATTTCATTCAATTACTATTTATTGTTATTAATTCATAAATTAATTCACTAATTGCCTTTGTTTTCTTATATTCAATTCTTAGCCTAGTATAACAATTTACATTACTTCAATTAATTGTAATTTCATTTCAGTTGTTAATACTTAGCTTTAATTTCCATGGTTGCATTTCATTTTTTTTTTACATTTGCTTCATTATAACTTACAAATTTTTTATTTCTTTCTAAATTTAATTACAAAAATCTTATTGATTTAACTAATTTTAATCATTGAATTTACGGGTCATACACTAGTGCATATAATTAACATAGCATGATAACACATATCTCAACATGACATAGAGATTAATGTATATAAAATATCACTAACTCAACCATGCATAATATCATCAAACATATTGTGCACCTCACTCATCCTATCAATATCACATGTACATAACTGGATGATGATACAAATATAAATGTTGCAAACTCTCTCATGCATCCAGTGCACTTGTTGCGTGCTTTCGGTAATGCCGCAATTATACTCTAGATAATATACTAGTAGAATGTGCACAAAGCCGTCCTACCTTAGCTAATGAATGTATGATACGAAGACACACAACCAATACAATGTACAAAACATTAACAAGACTAAAACATGTTCTCAACCTGCTTTGATTATCTCATAGATAATCATTGCAATTTCTCTTAGATAATCACCTAATAAACAAGCATATATGTATATCTATAGTTGGTCTCAGTGTTAGATTTAAAAGACTCATGGTCCTAAAACACCGAGTTGGCTTTCAGCCTTAGATAAAAGCTCCTAGCCTCATATCTCATTTTCTCCGAAGAAACGCTGCTCCAAATTGTATGTCTATTGCAGCGAAAACCACAACGGAGACTGATAGGCTCTCGGAGCCTTCTTCACATGCTCTCAGCACTACTCCTACAACCTTTAATTACTCGATGGTTATCTTTAACCACATATCAATCATGCACATCGTAGTGTGTTGCAATCAACCAAAATGCTCTTTCATGACCCTGCAATTTGCTCTATGGTAACAAACTATTGTCCCTTATGACACTAGGACAATAACACTTAGCCATATAACAAAAAAGGTTGATTCGGGCATGATACCGACATTAGGTTGCTATGATGGATTCTAGCCAATCTAATTTCATCCTCGCGACATATAAGGGACATGTCCTTCATAGATAGGCATAAGAAATGATTCTTAGCAAACTAACTCTCAACTAGTCGCATTCCACGACTTTGGGAGATTACAATAATTTCTAACCGCGTTACTCGAGTCATAAGCGAAAATTATTTGCATAGAGTGATCAAACAAATACAACTTGACTGTTCCATACGACTTTGTATTACTCGACTGTTTAGTAGATGCTCGTAACACATGCTTAATGGTCTGAACATATCCATGTATGTGTCAAATGAGTAATTGAGAAAGTATTATCGAATTTCCCATCCGACTCAGTATTATTGAACCATTAACTCAAAATTCTCATTATATATAGCCAAATATGCACATCTAGTTTCATCCATTATGGATTCGAAGGAGTTTTGTTATAAAATTCCTAATTCTAGATTTTCATTTTAAATTTCAAGTCTTAATACAAAATTCAAAGAGGTTTGAATTTTGAAATCTTATATTCTTTTATTCAACATCCTATTTAATTCTTAAATTTCGAAATTTCAAACCTCTTTCTTTATTTCTAGGCAAACATCATTTGAAAACTTAATTAGATATCAAAACCATTGAACTACTTTTTTGAAAATAATTCATTTTATTGAAATTTCCCTTTACTACTATTAAGTACTAATAAAGGAGCTTTGCAGTTTACCTGTTAAACATCAAATATGGATTGTTGTATTCCGAATCCAAAGTATCTCCAAAAATCAAATATTTAATATTAAATTCATATCTTTATTTACTATCAAAACCTTTTAAATCACATTTGAAAAATAAATTATTAAACTAAAGTTCTGTTTTATAAATTCTTCAAAATATTTATATTAAAGCATTGACCTATAAAATCCCCTTTTATATCCCAGCTTTAAAACTTCTATATGAAAAATAAGATCCATGAATTCTTTTCAAAGGCATTCAAATAAAATTTCCCTTTATTTAAAACCAGTACGCATGCATGTTTGATGGACGTGTGCATAGAAATTCTTTGACCATAGTTGGAAATGTGTAGAAGATTGCATTGTTGTTGCATATCTTAATATAGATATATAAATTGTTTGCAATAGCAACTTTCTCCAATACAATGCATAAATATGCGTGAATAATTTATTTGCACACTAAAGAGGATAATGTAGCTTTAACATTTATAAGGTACTATTGTGTACCTTCATTGCAGGCATATTATTTGGATGATCAATGTTAACAGTGGGGTAGCCTGTTGTAAACGTAGTATATGTTGAACGATATACAAATAGTAATGTAAAACTGTATGTTTTCACTTTTTCTCATTGATCATATTATTTTATTTCATTTATGCAATTCCTAGTAGAAAATAGGACCATGCCTATTCCATGAAGCCACCACACAACATATTTCCTCTATGTGTGGATTTATTTTCAACATTGAATTTCTACCAACATAATCATAGGCATGTTTCGTGCCTTCAAGTTAATAAATTATATAGTTAATGTACTTGTAAGTATTAAAAAAAACATAGAATATGAGTTATAATATGAAAATTCAAGTGGAATCGACTAAAAATTCTTTTGTGATCATGTAAAAAACTCTTATGTGATGGTATTTTATGATAATTTGATTGGAAAACACGATGATTAACATATAAAGCCTTTTGTAATTATCACATATAAGCTTCAATTTGTAATGCTAATAGAGTAATAGTAAATGTGAACATATTTTCCTTAAAGAATGTATGCCCGTTACTTAGAAGATCATTTTGCACCATATGTTTCCTAACTGTGGTAGTCATAAATTATAAGAAACTACCTTTACATAGATCTATCAAAGGACCCAAGCAATGCAAAACAAAACTATACAGTATTAAACATAAATTTCCTACAAAACAAAACAACACAATATAAAACATAAGTACATATTTTTGGTTCCATTACATTTACAACCTAAAACAGTTATGGCAGTAGATACTAAAATTAATATAAACTACAAAAACTAATATAAACTAGTGGAAATTTTAGGAAAAGATGCATGGAAAGTTATTATTAGCTAACAAACCAGAATTGCAGACAAAAAAAAGGTAAAAAAGTTAAAATATTTGAGATAGACGTAAATTGGTTTTCTTATACTTTATTAATTACGACTCCTTGTCTTGAGATCCAATCTCTATATTTGGTACCATAGAACCATTTTCAGTCTCCTCAACAAACATCCATAAACACCTTTGGTAAAGAAAAGAAGATTACAAATATAATCTATTTAGAAGGGAAAAAAGTAGAAATAACACCCCAAAAAAAGTCTTACATGTGGAAGGTTAAACAAAAGGCCAACCACTACAAATTCGATCATTCTACATGCCTACCGGAAAATGAATATTTACCTGAATCTCGTGTCTAATTAGAGGAAGAGTGGATATTCATGAGAAGTAGTTGTAGGGAGTATGGAGAGGTTGACGATAAGAGGAATAAGGAATAAAGTAGACTGAGAAAAATAAGGAGTGATCGTGATAGTGGAGAAGATAAAACTAGTTCTAGAAAGATGAATGATTTTGATATCCCCGTTGATATAAAAGAAGTTGGCTTTAAAATATAGGCATTTTGGGAGCAGCCATAACTTGACCTGTTGATCCAGGGAGGTTTTGCTTTATAATAAACAATAATCATATATGAAATAAATTACTTAAATTTTCATTATTAATAATTTCACGTAAATCTACATAAGTGAAAGAAAAAAATGGCATCCATGTCCATCAAGAATAATCCAATTTTGATAGCAATCCTGATCAGAATTCTAGAGAATCTCCTCATGATCTCAATCCTTCTCTCCTTCCTCCATTCTTATCTAATCCGAAAGATAAGCCCCCTGATCTAGATGAGGATGGCTTCCAAATTATTAAAAATCATCGCAGAATCAGCTTTACAAAATCTCATAATCTTTCGCAAGGGCCATTAAAGAATCCATCGGCTAGATCTCTGTCCATAGGCCAGATATCCAACCAAAATTCCCTCAACAAGCAATCAAGATACAACCAACTTACAAAAGCATCAAGAACTCATTCATCCGTCGTGTACAATTCTACAAAGCCACCATCATCCTGGGTAGATTTAGTCAAGAACGGTGGCTTTAAAACTAATGTTGATATAAACTATTCTTCCCCCATTAAATTGGGATATAAGAGAATAGTTGTATTAAGGAGGAGATAAGCCGAAGGACAGAGAGTAAGTGGAGTAACCCTATTATAGCTTATGTTTATGGCACTAGTCCATATTATCATCACTTCAGGAATTTTCTTTCAAAAACTTTGAATCCAATTGGTAATTTTGAAATCTTTACAAGAAATAACGGTTTCTTTATCGTTAGATTTTTAGAGGAGAAAGATTGTATCAAAGTAACTCAAAATGGCCCTTTTTTATTAGCGGCTAGTTAATTATCATGAAAAGATGGGACAAGAATTTGATTCTTGACCGTGATCTTCTCTCTACCTATCCGATTTGGTTTAGGTTGCCTGAATTATATTTCAGATTATGGGATAAAGAGGCTTTTGCCGCCATAGCTAGCACAATAGGTAAACCGCTAAAGCTAGACGAGCCTACAGCTAAGGAGACTCGCCTTAGCTACGCCAAAATATTTGTTGAAATAAGAGCCACATATGAGCTACCAAATTATGCTTTAATTTCTATGCATGATGGTGAAAGCATTGAAAAAAAATTGAATATTAATTTATTCCTCTTCGATGTCAGAAATGTGCTTGCTTTGGACACCTCTCAGAATCTTGCTCTTGGAAAACGGTTTGGAAAGAAAAGGAGTCTTCAAATAACAATTTGGATAAAAATAATTTAGCAGTGTCAGACAACATAAGAGGTCGATTTCTAGAAAATCAGCATTTGAAAGTAATCTCTCCTGATCTAATATTCTCTCCCTCTCTGTTCCTGACAGCATCTTAGAACCTGGAAATTCTTTTCAAAGTTTTGAAATTAATTTAAATACGATCTCTTCAAAAGGAAATACCGAAAAGAGTTCTATTGACTTGATTGAGCAATCAGAGGGTTCCATCCCGTAAGTGATTTCATGAAATATTAAAGCAAAAGCCTCAATTCTTAATGTAGCCATGGATACTAATCAGCAAATGACTGAGATAGATTTTTCTCTTTCAGATCAACATGAAAATTATCAGATAAATAAAAGTAATCAGGCTCAAAGCAAAGGGGATAATGAAGAACAGTTCTTGCTTCCTCCCCCTCATAGGAAAAAGAAATTTTAGTTAGAGACATAGATACAAATTATTCTCAAATAGTCCCAAAAATAAGTATCTCAGAAAGCACAGCTTTGCCAGAATCTATGTTAGAGAATGCTGGATTCTTTTCTCCTCTGTCTCCTCTTCTCCTGTCAAAAAAAAGAAAGAAAGCCAGGAAAAAGTCCATCCATGAAGTCATGAATAATAATACAGAAGACAGATCAGCTCCAAACTCCAAACTTTTTGAGTAGAAATACATAATTAAAAATCCTAAATAGGAGGATTTTCTCAAAATCCAAGACAAAAAAGACTATAAAAGGAAAGGGGAGAAAGCTACTGAAAGCATGGGAATAAGCAGCAAAATCTCAATTTAGCTGTTGTTATATCCTTTAGATATCCTTTATAAAATTATAATTATGAATTTAATTATTTAGAACGTCAGAGGTCTCAATTCTCCTGAAAGGAAATTAGACCTTACAAATTTATTGCTTACCTATAAACCATCTCTAGTAGGCATTTTAGAACATATTCTGATAAAAACATAGATTTGCTTAGGATTAGTAACCTAAGCAATTGGCAGCTTATTCACAATAATTCGATTGGTGGAAATGGTAGGATCATTGTTCTTTGGGATCCCAACATCTAGGACCTCTGTAATTTTACCCTTACTCTTCAATATATCCACTGCAACTTTAAAAATAAAGAGGGCCTACAAATATCTGTCTCCTTGATTTATGCCTCCAATTTTGAAAAGGATAGAATTCAGCTTTGGAATTCACTTATCCAACTCAATATAAATATTATTCTCCCCTGGGTGATCATGGGAGATTTTAATACTATTATGAAAGTAAATGAAAAAAGATGAGGAATTCCAATTTCTTTCAAAAAATTGGAATTCTTCTCTAACTTTCTTATCAAAACTGGATTTATTGAACCTAACGTTAAGGGTAATAAATTAACCTGGAAATCAGGTGAATATAGAAATATTCATTGTAAGTTTAATAGAATTCTAGTCAATCGAGCTTTCATAAATCATTTCTATGAATTTAATTGTTACACCTTACCCCAATATACTAGTGACCATACACCAATTCAAGTTACCTTATCTCAAAACACTTCAACCAAGAAAAAAATTCCTTTTAGATTTAAGAATGGTGAGGTATATGACCCTGATTATAAAAACATTATTCAAAAGTTTACAATTTTCTTCAAATGGTTTTGCTCAATTTAAACTCAGAAAGTTTCTACAACACACTAAAGAAAATCTCAAAGCATGGAATTTAACCAATAACAAAAACAAAAATGGAATTAACCAAATTAGAGAGGAGTGTTGTGACGCCCCACCTCTATACCCACGCTAGCCAAGGACACTACAGGGTAATGCCGTCAACTAACACGGAGAATAAGGCTGGTTAGGAGCGACCATCTATAGCCTTGCTCTAACTATCTATTGAATACATCGACAATAATCACACCAAACAGATCGACATACCCAATGAATATTTAAAACAAAACCGTAGGTGGTTGAAGGATCTATCAGAACAGAATATAACAACTCAAATGTAATATACATCACAGAATAGTAGATCATCATTTACACATATACAGATACATAACAGAGTTTACAAAATAATACATGTCAAGTGGTATAGCCAACCACAATATACAGACAAATCCAGAAGAATACACATCAGAGTTTCAACATAATAGGACTACACAAAAGCTATGACAAAAAGAAGCTAGCGAAGTAGTCCATGCGAAAGCAAAATAGGCTAAGTCCAAATGCACCTTACCTGAAATATCTCGGTCCGACCCGAGTATAAAATATACGGGTCAGTCTAGCTAAATAAATCAGTTAGATAAACTGAACAACAATAAACCTGCAAGGTTACAAAGTATAACAAATATCTCTAAAGGAGATAGCACAATCATCTAACAAAAGATGAATCATATAGAACAAGCCTCATATCATCGGCAACATATAGAAACAAAGGATAAGAATATGCCAAAGCGAGCCAAAAGGCAAATAACAAATACCAATAAGGTATACAAGTTCCACAAGGTAAACGCTACGCATCATGCGGCTCAAAAAGACCAACACCGAAGGGCGATACCTAGGGAATATACATAAGAATGAAACATCAGAAAATTTGCTCGAGCTCAGTACTGTACAAACAAGGATCAATGAGCTCGAAGACTCCAAACCCAATATCACCCATGCGGCTCATAACGACCAACATCGGAAGCGATACTAAAGGGAAACCCAATATCACCCATGCGGCTCATAACGACCAACATCGGAAGCGATACTAAAGGGCAACAAACTCGAAGGCACAAACCCGAAGGCACATACCCGAAGGCAACAAACCGTAGTGGTGAAGGTCAGAGACCCAGTACTGGACACCACTAACTGGCGGAATGTGTCACAACTCTCGAAAAGGAATACGAAAAGAGTTAACGTATGTCCCATAACCACTCGTTCGCACTAAACGGTTTACTATCCGTCAGTCACTTTCACACTCAAAGCAGTACAAAGTTTACCTCATATCATCGATAAACCAAACCCGAAGGTCAAAACGATCAATCGAATAGGTCGGGGACTAATCGGGAAGACAAACGCACAGATTCATGGTCCGTGTTTTACCTAACCATTTAATCTTCCTTCCACTTCGCTCGAAGTGCGAAATTGTGTGTGTGCATTATAAATAGAATTTATAATTTGGAGAAGGGAGCTTTTAATACGATTTAGAGAGATTATTTATAAAACCCGTGAATGAAGTCAAAAACAAGTCATCAAGGTCAATCGTGAATGATAATCACAAACCAAGTCGACAAACATCGATAACCAATGAAATATCAACCAAGAATAGGCAAAATAGGAAAAACAGGGGATTCTAGACGTCTGAAGGGTGCATTCAGACGTCTGGTTTCGTCTTCTGGAAAATCCCAGCAAAACAAACCAGACGTCTGATTTTGCGAACCAGACTTCTGAAATTGAGGGTCAGACGTTTGAGAGTGGTTTCTAACTTTCTTTCAACTGCCGTATGTTTATATTTTTCACTCCAAGTACAAACCAGATGTCTGAGCTTGGCTACCAGACGTCTGGTCACCTGGTCTGGGCAACAATTTTCCTAGGCCAAAGTGGCCAAAACATATCAAAACCAATCGATCCAAATCCAATGCAATAGACATGAATAGAGGTTAGTAATTCATACCCAACCTCAGCAAAAGCAATAGCTTAGATGCGAGTTCCAAAAACTCACCTTTTTAACTCAAAAAAAAGGATGAGAAGACCAAGCAAGGAAACAACCAACCACTCTCAACTTCAACTCTACAAGCTTCAATCTAAAAATAAAACACATATTTTCCTAAGTTAGGTTTAGGAAACTTTCTGGAATTGAAGAGGAGAAGAGATGGAGAAGATGAAGAGGAAGCTTACCAATGTCTTCACTTTGATTTTGGAGCAAGAATCAAGCTTACAAGAAGAAACTAGGGTTTACAATTTCTATTTCTCTTTCCCTTCCACCATTTTCAGTTTTTCTTAAGCTAAGAAATGAAATGAGGGTGAACGGATGAAGAGAGGGCTGAGTTAGGGGTTTAAACTAAAAATGGGCTGAACCCAAACCCAAAACCCGAATAGAAAAGTTGCAAAAATTCACAAACTCCAAACATATCAAAGCTTATACTCAAAAAGATCGCAAACGCCATTTTAGACTCAATGGAAGTGGTTTCGAGCTCCAATTCGGCCGTTTGCAAAAAGTAGCTTTTCGGACCTAAATCCGACTAACGACGCTATATTTAAATAAAACATTTAAATATGTAATCGTTAAATATGCGGGTTGTTACAAGTGTGTTAAATTGGAAGTCAATATTGATTTAGACAGTTCAGATCAAGCAATATTAAAGAATATTTTCATTTACAAATTTTTTTTTCCAATTCTCTTCATGCTGAGGCTACTAGTATTAGGCAGAAAGACAAAGTTAACTGGCTTTCTCAAGGGAATTTACCAACCAAACTCTTTTATGCTAAAATGTCTAGTAGGAAATATCATAACAATATAGGAAAATTAATTAATAACAAGGGTAAGATTATCAATGTTGCCTCTTTATTAGAGAATGAAGCTATTCTCTTCTTCTCTCATCCATTTTATTCTGAGGAGAATTCATGTGCTTATCCAACTATTTCTCCTAAATTTTCACTCCATCCTAATAGCGAGGAAATCCTCCTTGCCCCTATTTGTTTGGATGACCCAAAAAAATTGTTTTCTCTGTCAAAGATGATAAAAGTCCTGGCCCAGATGTGTTTGGGGCTAAATTTTATAATACACACTGGGATGACATAAAAAACATGATTCTTAAGGCCGTCAAGGAATTTTTCTCAACAGTTAGGCTTTTGAAAACATAAATCATACTTTTATAACACTTGTTCCTAAATCAAAAACCCTTCCCATTTGGGGGAGTACAGGCCAATTGGTTGTTGCAATTTCCTGCACAAAATTATAACCTCTATTTTAAGTAATAGAATTAATTTTTTTTTTAAAATTTCTCATTTCTAAAAACCAATGTTCATTTATACCAGACAGGCTTATTGTTGAAAACATTCTTCTATCTCATGAACTATTAAGGGATTTCAATCAGGCTGGAAAAAATAAAATGTGCCTTAAAATTGATTTACACAAAGCATTTGATAAAATAAACAGAAACTTTATTATTCACATAATGAGTCAACTTGGCTTCAACGAAAAATTCTACAACTTAGTTAAGGAACGTATTTGTAATGTATCTTATTCTATACTTATTAATGGATTTCCTTGTGAGTTCATATGTAGCAGCAGAGGTATTAGATAAGGAGATCCCTATCTCCTTATCTATTCACAAGTGCTATTGAATATTTTACTTTACAAATGGATAAGGAAACGTTGTATAACAACTTAAAACCAATTAACTCGATTATTCGTCTTATTTCACATCTATTATATGCTGATGATTTAATAATATTTTTAAATGCAGATACTCAAATTGCAGCTACTATTAAGAAAATCTTTGACAACCTCAATCAACAAGCTGGCCTTCAAATTAATGAAAATAAAAGTAAATTTTTTTCAGCAAAGCTTGTAGGAACAAGAAGGAGATCCTCAATATTCTAAAATTTCAACAGAGTGACCTACCTGTCAGATATCTTGGTCTCCTCCAATAACAATCAGATCAAAGAAAGAGATTGTGCAAACTATACCATACCATTCAAAGTAAAATCAATAATTGGTCAAGTAAAATGCTATCTACTGCATGAAGAGTAGAGCTAGTTCATACTGTCATCACTGCAGTCACATGTACCGGTTGTAATCCCACAATATTCTAGCAAAAACAATAGAGAAAACTGAAAAATTATATGCCAACTTCATATGGGATGGAAAACTTCATAAAATATCTGGAATACCATTACAAAAACTAAAAAAGCAGGGAGTTTAGGAATCAGAAACTTTTCAAATATCAATGAAGCATTCAAGTTCAAACTTTTATGGAAATTCATAGAAGGCAAAACTCTTTGAGCTGAATGGATGAGATCTAAATATGTCAAAAACAAAAATTTCTGGTCCATGCCCATTAAAAACCACTACTCTTATGCTTGGAAAAATATTCTAAAATGTAGGAAAATTGGAGCCAAACTTATAGAGCGAAAATTTAAAGATGGTAGTCACACCAGCCTCTGCTTTGATCCTTGGATTAATGGTAATTCTCTTATCAATTTACTAGGCTGGAATAATCTCTATTACTTTGGCAAAGTCAATGCTAAAGTTGACGGTATCATTCAAAATTCTGTTTGGAATACTCAAGCTCATCTTGTAACTACCATCTTCAACTCTTCAATTAATAAAATAGAGATTGATCCAAATAATGATGAAGTTGTTTGGTGTTGGAAATTATCTTTAGAAGGTAAATTTTCTTTCAAAACTACCTGGGACTTCTTAAAAGGAGGGGAAATGGAAGTTGATTGGTATAAATCAGTTTGGAACTCAACCAACTGTCCAAAAATGGCTTCCTATACATACTTTGCACTATTAAGTCGTCTTCCAACAAGAGAAAGATGTAGAAAATGGAACAAAAACTCTGCAAATATCAATTGCTTACTTTGTAAAACTGAAATTGAAAACACTGATCATCTCTTTTTTGATTTCTCGTGCTCCAGACATGTTTGGTTCATTGCCAAAAATAAGCTCAACATAAATCAACATTTGGCTCTCCAAAACATACGAGATAGCATACAATATTTTCAGAAAGCACTCAAAGGCAAGAAAGAAGATTTCAAAAAGTAACTGTAGTTCTTACTATAGTCATTTACTTTATTTGGAAAGAGTGAAACAACAGGCTCCATAATAAAATCGAAACTGACATTGTACAACGTCGGAAAACCATTGAAATAGAATCCAACATCATTCTTCATAAATCAAACAATACCAACAGAAACAACAATAGAACATATAATATCTTAGAAGCTAACAACTATGAAGACTTTGTTGAAGATTACTTACCAAAGAAGAATTTTATAAAAAATTCCTAATATCCTACTACTAGCGGAAGACGTCTAGAGAAGTCAACAGAGTTCATTGACCCTAGTATCTCAGCTGAAGGTTGCTGCTCCACTATTCATAGCAGGAATGCTTCCTATAAGGGGATTAAACATCTTATAAATACTAATTCTAATTATAAGAGTTTTTCTAATATAAATTTACATACTTCTTTACCTGATATGAATAGGAATAGCCGTGCATCCAACATTGAGCATCTGCTTATCAATGACTGTCAACTTCAAAGCAACATCATTAGGACTAATGCTGTGGTACCCAGAGCTAAAACCAACAAAAAAGTCAAGTACTTATCTTCATTGGCTCGAGTTAATGGCACTAGCAAGGTCACTGCAGACAACCTCTCTAGCAATCAGCTCAAAATCTACAAGGGAAGTAACATGGCTTACATTAAAAATAATCTTAAGTTAAATAATGGATTTTTCACTAACGCAAATAATTTCTTACCCGATTCTAGCAAGAGGAGCTGTAGTAAAGCCGAAGACGACAACAATTTCCTCCTGGCTATCAACGAACAAAGATTATGAAACTTTCACTACATTAGCAAGTTAAACAAACAGATCTATCACTTATCTGTCTGGGAAAAAAGAGACTAGCAACCCCTCCTCAGATGCCTCTCCCAAGCATTCAAGGTCTAATTTAAAAGAGGATCAAGCTTCGACCCTCCCTTCTTCCTCAGATGGCAACCCCTCCTTATCGTGTGTAGTCTAGACACAAATACGATAGTAAAGAGGCTAACTTCAAAGATACGAAGGCTAAAACAGCAAGTCATAGCCATTTTAGCTTCGCTTCAGAGATCTCCATACTACACACAAAAGAAATAAAGGAGTGGAAGCCTCCTTAAGCCTTTAATTTAGGCTTAAGCGATTTATTTTTGGTTTCCAGCAGAGATCTTTCATGGCATTCCGCCATTTTTGTTCTCTCTCTCGTGTGTTTAGTGGAGGCTTTTATTTGCCCTAACATACCAGGGTTTGATTGTTTGTATAGTTTGGCTTTGCGTGATCCCACTTCGGGTATACCCAAATACATTTTGCTATGTATCTTTCTAGGCATGGCCCATTTATCAACTTTCAAACAAAAAAATTTCACATAATATTTGATGACTACCCTATACCGTCACCACCAATAGTATATAAATAGTGCACAATGTATGAAAAAATATAATATCATGGATATAATAGAAGAGACAGTAATAATTATGTGAACAAATCATCATTAGAGCAATAGATCCACAATGTTATACATCCAATGTTTTTGAGTTTATACAATAGAAGTAAACTCAAATAAACTGTCTAAAAGAATAAAGATAAGCAAGCACTATTATGGGCTTATAGCATTACTCAGTGGAAAAGCATAGAAATCCATATATGTATATAATACAAGATAGCTCCCTTTAGCTTGTCCTCTGAACAGCTACTGCGTCACCTACACCAGTTATATAGTCTACTCAATTAAGGGTACTCAAGACAATAAGAAATAAAACATTAATCCTTGGATCTGACAACAATCTGGTGCAAGCGATAAATGGGTCTCAAAATACTATACTGATAAATATCGTAAGAAACATGAGTATACGAACCATAATTGATCAGTTCTTGCAACCAAAGAGTTAGCATATAACAGTATAATATGCTCCTCTACAATATCATAAAGATATACCACAAACCAAATAAAGGATACCAGTCTTCTAGGTATTTCAACCTCCAATACCTACTTCCCTTGATACCTACGAGTGATAGCTTACTAAAGAGGATAACCAAAGCAAGCGTATCATCCATAACATCCACCAAACGATACTAATTATCATTCCATGCTCTCTGAATATATGATAACTCGTATGACCCCAGAACCAAGTAAAATATGGGCGCAGATGATTGCTGTTCCAAGCTCTTGGAATTGGATCTCCTTCGACAGTTATGAGTTTGAATGTGCCATCAAGAAGTTTTTGGCCTATGACATACGACCCTTCCCAGTTTGGCCCAAACAAGCCTGTAGGTGTCATAATTCTTTTCAAGATTAGATCCCCAACTTCAAAGTTGCGTTGGCAAACTTTGGAATTGAAGTGCCTGGCTATTCTTTGCTGATGAGCCGCAATTCTGAGTTCAGCCTCTTCTCTTTTTTCATCAAGGAAGTCAAGGGCTTCAAGTTGCAGCTTTTCATTTTCGGCTTGATTGAAATGGATTCTTCTATGTGAAGGGACCTCTATTTCTACCGAAATCATTGCCTCTGATCCATATGCCAGTGAAAATGGAGTGTGTCCTGTCGCAGTTTTGTGGATAGTTCTGTATGCCCATAGTGCTAGTGGCAGCCTATCGACCCAACCACCTTTTGCTTTCTCAAGCTGTTTTTAATGGTTGACTTGATAATTTTGTTCACTGCTTCCACTTTCCCATTTGTCTGCGGATGAGCCACTGCTGAGAAGCCTTTCTGGATCTTGAATTTCTTGCAAAAATCTTGGAACTCTTCACTTTCGAATTGGGTTCCATTGTCTGTGATTTCTTTTGAGGCACACCATACCTGCAAATGATATTCTTAGTTACAAAGTTTATCATCTTCTTAGAGGTAATAGTAGCTAATGGTTCAGATTCAGCCCATTTAGTAAAATAATCAACAGCAACAACAGCATATCTGATTTCGGATTTGGCATTTGGCAAAGGCCCGATGAGATCTATTCCTCAAATAGCAAATGTCCACGGACTGACCATTTGCGTTATCTCAGTGGAAGGTGCTCTTGGGATTTTTGCAAATCTCTGGCATCGATCACATTTTCGGGCGTAACTTGCAGCATCACGATTAATATCTGGCCAATAATACCCATAACGGAGAATTTTCTTTTCTAGAGTTTGACCACCTGAATGATCTCCACACTCTCCTCCGTGTGACTCAGTTAGAATTGTCTCAGCTTCTTCCTTGGTCACACATCGGAGTAATGGCATTGAGAATCCCCTCCTATACAATCGGCCATCTTGAATTATGTATCTGGAGGCTTTTCTTAACAACTTATGCCGTTCTTTTGAGTTTTCTGGTAGAGAACCGTCGTGCAGATATTTCAACATCGGAGTCATCCAAGATTCTCGCTCCTGTGATAAAGTCATGATCCAGTCAATATCCATCTCATCAATGCTTGGAGTTGACAGGACTTCCACAGGAACTAGTCCTAATAATTGAGCTTCACCAGTGCTTGCATACTTTGCGAGAGAATCTGCCTTCATGTTTTCTTCCCGGGGTATATGATTTATCGTATAATGGTCAAGGTCATCGAGAATCTCCCAGGCTCTTGATAAGTAAGCCGGCAGATTTCCTCCTTTAGTTTGAAACTCTTTCTTGACTTGACACACAATAAGCTATGAATCACTGAAAATCTGCAACATTTTGACATTCAATTCTTTAGCTATTCTCAAACCGGCAATAAGAGCTTCATACTCTGCTTCATTGTTTGTCGAAGGGAATTCCAATCTTAAAGCATAACACAATGACTGCCCTTCAGGGGTTTCAAGCACAACCCCAGCCCCGGAACAGTAATCGTTTCTTGCGCCATCAACATACAATTTCCATCGAATTGGGGGATTATCGTTCACTAGTTCCTCACTATCACCTTTGTCGGTAAATTCCGCGACGAAATCTGCCAAAGATTGTCCATTGATTGCTCTCCGGGGATGATAAGTGATGTCATATTGGATGAGTTCAATATTCCACTTTAAAAAGCGACCCGAAGTCTCAGGGCGAAAGAGGACTTGCTTCAGAGGCTGATCAGCGAGGACTTTGATTGGACGAGGTTGAAAATATGGCCTTAATTTTCTTGATGCGATCAGTAGACAATAGGCGAGCTTCTCCAACTTTGAATAATTCATTTCTGCTCCAGTAAACCTTTTGCTAATATAGTAGACTGGGTGCTGAATTTTGGCGTCTTCCCGTACCAGTGCCGCACTGAGAGCATGAGCTGGGACCGCCAAGTATACAAAAAGATCTTCACCATTGTCGGGCTTAGAAAGTATCGGAGGCGTTTCCATGTGACGAATTAACTCATCGAAAGCTTTCTGGCATTCTGGAGTCCATTCAAAGTTTTTCCTTCCTTTCTTCAGAGCATCAAAGAACGGAATGCATTTATCAGTAGCTTTGGAAATGAATCGACTTAAGGCAGCGACTTTTCCATTGCGACTCTACTGTTCCTTCTTCGTTCTAGGAGCTTTGACTTCTCTTAAGGAAGTGATTTGAGCAAGATAAGCCTCAATGCCCCTAGAGCTCACAATGAAACCCAAGAACTTTCCGGACTCCACCCCGAATGAACACTTCAAGGGATTAAGCTTCATTCCATACTTTCGGTGGACGGCGAACATCTCCGCCATGTGGTCCATACGGTATACTGCTTTCTTTGATTTAACCAACATATCATCAACATAAACTTCCATGGTCTTTCCAATCTGTGGCTTGAACATCGCATTAACAAGCCTTTGGTAAGTTGCCCCTGCATTCTTCATTCCGAAAGGCATGACTTTGTAGCAGTACAGACCAACATCGGTTATGAAACTCTTGTCCTCCTGATCTGGCTCATGCATCATGATCTGGTTATATCCGGAGTAAGCATCCATAAAAGATAACAATTCATGTCCCGCTGTTCCATCAACCAACTGATCAATCCGGGGTAGCGGAAAGCAGTCTTTGGGGCAGGCTTTGTTTAAATCTGAAAAATCGATGCATACTCTCCACTTTCCGTTAGCTTTCTTAACCAGTACCGGATTTGAAACCCAATTCGGATAAGTTGATTCTCTGATAAAGTCATTTTCCATGAGCCGATCCACCACTTCTTTCAATGCTGCTGACCTTTCGGGACCCTGGGTTCTTCTTTTCTGCTTTACAGGTGTAAACTTCGGATCAATATTCAAAGTATGTACTGCAACTTCTGGTGATATTCCACACATATCAGCATGGGTCCAAGCGAATACATCCAGATTTGCTTTTAGGAATGATATCAAAATATTCTGAACTGCCGTATTAAGTTGTGAACCCACATTCAGCACCTTGTTTGGATCTTTTGGGTCAACAGGTACTGGTACCGTTACTTCCACTAGCACTATTCGATTCTCCCCTGCACTGGCTTTTCTGGGATCCATTTTTCTTCGTACTTCGCTACATTCGCCAGTACAGGGTCCGCCCTGTAATTGCTACAAGGTTGATTCTTTGATGCGGACTGGGGCTGCCGCATCCATTCCCATCTCTCTCTTTCTTGCTTCACGCAGTTCTATCAGATAACATTCCCGCCCTGCATTCTGATCCCCTTTAACCACACCGACTCCATTATCTGTGGGGAATTTCATGGTAAGGCACCACGGGGCGAGGATTGCTTTAAAGGCTGCAAGAGTTGGACGGCCTAGGAAGGCGTTGTAGGCAGAAAATTCATCAACAATTACAAAAGTCTACCTTCGAACGACCTTCTTCTGCCCCTCTCCAAGTTCCACGAACAGGTCAATAGTCCTAATCGGTTGCCTGGGTTCCCCAATAAACCCAACAATCTTTTGCGACGAAGCTTAAACATCAGCCATTGGGATCTTCATCTGATCGAAGGTCTTTTTGAAAAGAATATTGCAAGAAGCACCGCAATCAACAAGTACTCTTTTTACAATAGCTGGCCCAATGCCAGCAGAAATAACCAAGGGATCTATGGTAGGGGCTTCAACACCCATAGAATCCCTGACTCTGAAGACAATGTCATCATTAAAAGTTTTCTGCTGCTTCAGAGGTGCAGCATCTTCCAACACAAAAACACTTTCCTCTGCTGGCGCATACTTCAATGCACGAGCGTACCGTTCCGTCTCACCCCAGCTTCTACCAGCTGGGTGAGGTCCTCCTGTAATCACATTAATAACGGGCCTCTCTGATTCATGAGCTGCTGCCTTTTCACTTGAGCTAGGACGATGAACAGGAGCCTGTTGTCCTTGAGTTGATGAAGTTGGGCCATTCCTATTCCTCTTTACATATTGCTGGAGCTTGTATTCTTTTAATAGTTCCTCAATCAACTCCTTCAAGTGACGACACTCATTAGTATCATGCCCGGGTTGGTTATGGAACCGGCAAAACCTTCCATTCTTCTCAGCTTTCTTATTAACATCTGCTTAGCTGGTGTAGGGAATTCAACCGTGTCTTTGTTTTTAAAGTAGATATTCTCTGGGGTATCAGTCAGAGGGGTGAGGTTGAAGGGACGATTTTTCTTTGCATCTCCTTGCTTCTTCTGACCATTGTTTCACCTCTTCTGATTGCCAGATTCCTTCTTATTCAGAACAGCATTACTATTTCCAGCCTCTGTCGATACCACCTTAGCCTGTGCTTGGAGGCTTTCCAAGCGCATGAATTCATCGGCTTTCTTATAAAACTTGTCAAGCGAATTCGGTTCTTTCATTTTCAACCACTTCCCGAACTCACTTGTCTTATCAATAGCCCTCATTAGGTACGTTAAAATCATTCCCGGCTCTGCGTTGTCTACTTCAGCCAAAGCTATATTGAAGCGATTCAAGAAAGATCTTATAGATTCTCCAGGATTTTGCTCCAAGTTGGATAACGACATTATATCTTTCGCCTTCGAAGCGTACAATCTGAACTGTTCCTTAAACTTTCGAGTCAAATCAGAAAACCGGTTTGTCGAACGGACCGGCAGCTTTGTGAACCAAAGTAGAGCAACTCCTTCCAGGTATACCGAAAAATACCGGCATTTGATCTCATCAGAAGCTCTGGCACCCGTCATGGGCCAATCATACTTGTACAGAAATTCATTAGGGTCACTCGTCCCCTTATAAGCCGGAATGGTAGGAGGAACGAACTTCCTAGGAAACTCTGCTTTCATAATTCCTTTCAGTGAATGGAGTCTTGCTAGGAGCGAACCCCCATTCTTTTTCGTCTTCCTCCCTTTTCACACTTTCCTTCATGATTTGTCAGACCATCCCTGATAAATATTCCTCATCATTAAGGGGCTCAGCAGGACAGGCATCAACCATCTTCTCAGAGGTTTGCCTCGATAGGCGCTCACGGAAAGTTGACTGTTGTCCCGATCCTCCAATTTGGGGAGGTGTGTCTTTGACTGGGCCAGCTGCCCTTTGAGTAACATCTCTTTCTTCAACATCATGAACATTATCAGCAAAGTTTGGTTCGTTATTCACCGGTTGACGGTTAGCCCCAAGCAAAGCGTTCAACCTTTCCAACATCAGACTGTTTTGGGCTTCCATCTACTGATATAGCCCAGAAACCGCAGCATCCAACTCTACACGCGTTACTCCAACAGTTGGAGTTGATTGACTTAAAGGAGGAGAAGTAGCAGTAGTCTCGCGGACATCGTCGGATCTAACAGACTTGCGCTTTCTTCTAGGAGCCATTATTTCTGATAAACTTCTGGTTTTTAGAGAGATTCTTTCCACAAATTTCTATGAAGCTATGATGACAGTATCCTGAGTTGGTTTCTCAGTGAAAGCACCAAAAATGTTAACGTAAAAATCAAACGCTAACACCCGGTGCGAGTTGTGTAAGTGTGAAAGCACTGCCCGTCGATATGTGAATCAGAAATAAGCAGTTGAATCTCAAAAAAGCAGTAAAAGACACAGTTTTTATAGTGGTTCGGCTTATAGTCAAGCCTACGTCCACTTTCAATCTCTTTATTGCCGACTCAAGTACAATTATACAACTTTCTTCAATTACAACACACTTTAGACTAGTAGTTCAAACTTTGATGTAGAATAATCTTTCGAATCCAGGTCGAATGATGTAGATTTTCTCTTGAAGTTTGTCGTAATGTCCTTGGTGTTTGGAGTGCTTGAAGTGCTGTTCGGGTTGAGAAAATGGCAGAGTATTGGCGCTTCAAGAATGAGGTAAAAAGTCCCCCTCCATATTGGAGTAAGGGCTGTATTTATAAGAGATTTCCTGCGCGAGGTATAAGTCGTGCACGACCTAAGGTGGGTCATAGGTCGCTAGCGAGTTAAGGGAATACGAGCTACGACTTAACTGGTCCTCACTTGGTCATTTGAATTGGATGGTAGATCGTAACGACCTAGAGGAAAGCGGCATGATTTTATCACCAAGTACTAGGTCGTGAACGACCTAAGGTAAGTCGTAGGTCGGTGGTGACTTATGGGAGTAGTTAGCGACCCGACAACGTTGAGATATCTAATGTAGCGACCTAGGCTAGGTTGTTGAGCCACTTCACTCCTTATATCGTTAACTCAGTAGGTCGTGAGTTGTTGGGCCATTGAGTCGCCTAACCTTCAAGCTGTTAGGTCGCTGGACCATCTAATCTTTTAGGTCGCTGCTTTCCTTAAGTCGTTACATGTTAGGTCGCTTGGCAGCGTTCTATCTTTTAAGTCGCCGGAGCTCTTAGGTCGCTGAGGACTGAAGTCATTAGTTCGTTCAACCATTAGGTCGCGGGGTCCATAATTGTTAACTTGTTTATGCTTTAAGTTGCTTATGAGCCGCTTCATGTGTTAGGTCATTAGGTCCTTATCTTGTTAACTCGTAGGTCTCTTCGGTCTTTAAGTCGCTAAGTTGTGATGCAGAGTCTTATTCCAGTTGCCTCGCTATTGCCTTGGGTCGCTGAGTCGCTTAACATAGGAGTTAACAATATATATATATATATATATATATATATAACTCCTTTGGTAGAAGATTTGTGGCACTTATGGAGTAACGGGGTGGAGATTTATGATGCATTTAGCAAGAAACTTTTTAACTTAAAAGCAATTTTGTAATGGACTATAAACGACTTTCCAACCTACGGAAATCTAGCTAGATGTCGTGTAAAAGGCAAAAAAGGTTGTCCATTATGTGCTGTTGATACTCATCATCGATGGCTAAATCATAGTCAAAAAATGTCTACATAGGACACAGAAGATTCATACCTCTATAAGATCCTTTAGGAGGACAAAAGACTTAGTTTGGTAACAAGTGAAAAAAGGTAACAAACCTAGAATTCTTATAGGCAGAGATATTTCTGTTATTTTGAAAGATTTTCCAAATGATTTTGGAAAAATTGGTAATGAAAAAAAAGAAAAGGACAAGAAGACAAAGAAAAGTAAGTGTACTGCCTACATTGAAGATAAAAACAATCCTAGAAAAATAGAGCAATCAAGGTGGAAAAGAAAATTAGTTTTCTTTGAATCACCATATTAAGAGGTTAGTGTTCAAAATTTATTTATTCGTAATAATCTAATAATAAAATTATATAATGTTCGACTGTTATGATGTTTGTAGGAACTTGCACTCTGCCACAATTTAGATCTGATGCATGTTGAGGAAAACGTTGGTGAAAGTTTACTCAGCACAATGTTGCATGATAGCAAATTAAAAAAAGGGTATTAATTCTAGAAAGAATCTAGAGGATTAGGGAATTCGACAAGCTCTATATGCACAACCTTGTAGGAAGAAAACAAATCTTCCACCGGCTCCGTGTATTTGTCTAGTTTCGAAAATATTTTTGCAGAAGATTGTGTGACTTTAAGGAACCTGATGGTTACTGCCCAATTTCAAAAAAATTGTGTCGTTGGAGGATTGCAAAGTTAGTGTATTGACGTCGCATGATTATCATGTTTTAATGCAACAAATACTATCAGTTGCAATGAGAGGATTGCTCCAAAAAGGCCAAAGAAAGCAATAACTCATTTGTGCATATTTTTTAATGAAATATGTCAGCATGTTCTTGATAGAGAGAACTTGCAACAAATTGATGATGAGGTTGTTAAAATTTTATGCGATCTTAAAAGATATTTTCCACTTTCATTTTTCGACATGATGATACATCCAACAATTCATCTTATTAAAGAAGCTCGATTATGTGGACCAGTTCATTGTCGCTGGATGTACCCCTTTGAAAGGTATGTGAATACACTTAAAGTCTATGTAAGGAACTATTCACAGCCTGAATGATGCATTGCAGAAAACTATCTCGTAGAGGAATCCATGAGATTCTTTGGCAATTTTCTAAAGAAATCATCAGAATTAGGGGAGAAAAATGGTAGAAATGAAGATTATGAGAATGATGATGGATACTCGACCGACGTCCAATATCAACATGGAAGACAATTACGTTGGCGGCTAATGAGAAGCAAGTTGCTCATTTGACCATGCTAATGAATATGGCTATAAAGGAACCACATGTAACATCCTAAAATTTTGTCAATTTAAAATCAGTAATTAATTTGAATTTCTGGGAATTAAATTGAAATTAATTTGAAAATTTCAATAAAATAAGTATTGGTTTGTGTATATGTGTGTGTGTGTGTGTGTGTGTGTGTGTGTATGGATAGATTTGAATTTGACTTTAAACTTGAACTTGAATTTGATTTGAAATCTAAATAAAGGCCTTAGTAAAATAATTTGTACTTCAAATATATATATAGGAAATTTATTTAATGAATAATTGGTTTGAATCATTTTCTTTTAATTATATATAATAATAATTTGGAAAATGTATTTATCAATCATGGAAATGTACTTAAACTTTTTATAAAAATACATGTAGACAAGTGTTAAATTTTTAGCACCTAAATTATCAAGTGTTAACTAATGAAGCATTAAAATAGACAAGTGTCATTTTGTTGCTTTTGTTTTTAAGAAAATTTATAAAAAGAAAATAAAACTATATAACATCTCAAATCCCCACTTTCTTATTTCTTTTAACTTTTCAAAGCTTAAGAAAAAAATCAATAAACTTCCTCAGACCAAAGAAAGAAAATCATCAAGCAAATTTTAAAAACAAATCAATAAAGTTAGAAAGTCATCAAAACAAAAACAAAGAAAAAAAATCTAGAAACTCAAACACCCTTTTCAATTCAAAGCATAAGCTTGGAAATCGCCTCAAGCAAAGGAATCAGATCAAGTTGAAACAATTCCAACTTCAGGATCAAATATCAACAATAAGAAAATCAAAGTTTAAAGGATCCAGTTTTCAAAATCAAATATGCTCCCAGTTTTTCAAATTTAAATCAAGTTCCAGGATTTACAAAAGCTCTTTATTTCAAAGCTACAGGTGAGTAAACTTTTGAAATTCTAGAATTTAAATCTGTGTTTGAGAACATGCTTGAAGTTAAGTGGTACAGTTAGTTGCGTGTATAAAAAATATATATGTATGTGGATATGTTCTATGCATGTCTGGAAAAACCAGAATTTGACTCTGTTCTAGGTTACATGCTCCAATCTTGTCAATAATTTCAAGTCCTCCTTCTCTCATCTTTGTTTGATCTTAGGATTCAAACAAAAGTTGTTTTTTTAAACATGTTTCAAGTTTTAGAAATGAATTCAAGCCAAATAAATTAAAGTTTTCTTTTGGAAAGTGAAATTACAGCAAAATTCAAAATGTGTTAAAATTCAAATATCATGATTCCTGATTTCAAGTATATAAGTCGAAATGTTTTTGAAATTTATGATTTTTAAGGAAAAATCAAAATTCTTAATGAAGTATCCTTTGAGAAAATAGAGGATGAACGGAATCACATTTTTCTTGAAGTTCTGGTGATCGACGAACTATTGGGTGTGGGGTTGCTTCCAGAGATGCTTGGATGGTCGTCGAACTCGATAAAAATGTGAGACGAATTTATAAATCATTATGGTGATCTAATTCTAATGATCAAGGGTTTAAAACTCATACTTAGTCGAGGTCAGGTTTTAAACTGCTTCGCCTCGTCGTCGCATCGGAGCCGTTCGCACTAGTAGCGATCGAAACTAGGAAGGTAAGTGTAGCTTTGGCCAGAATTTGGTGACCTCCGATGGTCAGAGGAGGGAGAGCGAGGTGTCTTGGTAGTTGAAGCTTCGTTCCAATTGATGACGAGTAACTAAATTTTGAGTTCGTCGACGTCGTGGACATCTGGGTGCTCAGGTAGCCAGGAAAGGTTGTCAATGACCTGTAGACAGTCGTAGAACCGATCGAAATTGGCTGGAATGGACGTGCATGAGCACGGTGTCGATGTGGTATCAGAAATTTGGGTTGTGTCAGGAAGCAGTAGTTTGGGAAGAAAGGTGATACTCGAAGCAGCCTTTGGGAAATAAGGGTACAGGCTCGGGTATAGGATCGAACCATTTTTGGGTCACACGGGTTTAATACTTAAACAAAATTTAAGTTTGAAAATAAGGGCATACGGGTTGATTTTGAAAAAACTCGAAATAAACAGGCGATTTCCTCGGGGAACACTCGGGTTGACTCGAGTACACGCATTTCCAATTTTTAAAGCTATAACAATTTAAGTCAATTAAATTTCTAAATTATTTTTCTAAAAACAGTGGTTGTTTGTTAAGATGGAATGTGAAGTTAAAGGTTTGGAATTTTTTTTTCTAAATTGGTTAAGTTTAAAGATGTTTTCAATTTATATTTTTAAAAGAGTTTATTATGAATAAAACTTAACAAAGAGATTAAGGAATTAATCAAATGTGTTTTAAACTGTTAACTTAAAGGTTAAGTTAATTTATGTTCTTAATAATTATTAATTAATTGAGTATTTATAATTAGTTATTAATTAAAGAATGATTTATTAAAGGTTAATAAATTATTAATAAAAGGTTAATTAATTATTAATAATAGGTTAATTAATTATTAATAAAAGCTTAATTAATTATTGATAAAAGGTTAATTATAGTTATAATTAAGAACTAATTAATTTAGGAAATTAATTAAGGAATAATTAATTAATTAATTAATAATTAAGTATTTAATTAACTAATAATTAAGAATTTAGTTAATTAATAATAAAGGTAATTTAGGTTTTAATTATGAATAATTAAGGATTAATTAATTATTAATTAATAATAATTAAACATTAATTAAGGATGATTAATGAAAATAATTATGTGACTGATTAATTATAATCACACAATTAATTCATCTTAATTGTAGATGATTGATTATTATTGAATGCTGTGTTTTCGATTGATATCTTTGGTATGGTGATTGAGATATTGTGTGATATGAATTGCTTTGTGCTGAGCTGTGATATCTGTAATTTATTTCTGCGTGAATGTGAAAACCCATTGGCCCGTAAAACGGCAATTGAATTTCGATGCGATAGAGAGTCGGATTCCAATTGGTTATCCAACATCCACATCGAACCCTGAAGATGAATCTTTGTGATTAATATATCCACGTGTTTTTAAATTGAGCGCTCACTATTTGGTTTCGCCGGGAGAGGACTTTATGTCATATATCCCATTTCGAATAGTGATACGACGAAATTGATAACATTTGAAGATGGTGGTGAAGACCGGGTGTCTTCGAGAATGATAGGATAACCTATCGAATGACTCTGCATTGAGTTGCTCTGGTATAGAGATCTCCATATGTGATGGGGAGTCTGATCGGGATTGTGGATGCTCGGATTGCAAGGGCTTCTTCAGAAGTGCCTTCGATTCCCATAACAGACTTGTATGGTCGTATGTCTAACATTACACTTTGAGATATAAAGTTGATTTCTTTCAAATACATTTCTGTTGGTGGCGGAGAATTTATTCTGTTAGCTTAACACCCTTCTCTGAGACGTATGTGCTCAGAGGTTATGTAGTTGGTGGTTATTAGTGATATACTACCAATTTGGTAGTGTGGCATGCTGAGTGTTGCTGATCATTTGTTGATAAAAGCATGGCTTTTATGAAAAGCGTAGCTTTGTGGATGAGACTTCTTCGAACCTCACAACCCGATAATGATCAAAACAGGAAGGATGCAACAAGGTTATTGGGGTAGCACCCCTCAGGGTATGTTCATTTCCTTCTGGATAGAAGTGGTATCATGGTATGGAGCCCAAATACTTAACTTATGTTGATATTGCAATTATTTTTCTTTGAGGTTGTTGTTTTTGGGTCCCCGCATAAAGGTCGGTTATGACCGAGGAGTGACATACTCGTACAGAGGTAACCCGGCCTTGTGTTGTCCGAGATCTGGTTAGGTTCTCGGGGCGTCCCTCTAGAGGCGTACCCATATGGCCCAGGAAGCTCCATAGACTGACCATTCGTTAGAAATCCAGTCACCAATACAAACTCTTACGATTTCAATTGTATAACCTGCTACCTCAGGTGGTAGCTATAGCAAGCAAATATAATGGTACCTATGCTGGCTAATATTAATATTGTACGTTCAAAATGTTTTCACAGTATGTAGTAAAAATAATATTAAAAGAGTTTTCTCATATTAAGTATATTTGACTATCATAAGGAGAAATCTCCGCCAAGTGTGCGATTGCATTGTGTGTGCCGGGAGGCCTTATGGTAGTTTCATTTTCCAAAAGCACGAACAGTTTTCTTTTATAAATTGTTTTTGTACAAAACAACTGTTTTTCTTTGTTCATACCAGTCCCATGACTGACGCAAAGTTTATTGTTCCCTTCTTAAAATCTAGGTGCCTATAATTTCCACATGGGCAGCCTAGAAGTAGGTTATCCGTGTTTTGAAGCTAGCTTGGATTTTGGAGCCTTTTGGAAGTTGTCGATTTTGGAAAACTTTGGGTTTGGGAATCTTTTGAAGTGTTTAGAGTTTTTGAAGAATTATCGAAGTTGAAGTATGTTGGAGACCTTTTTGAACCATGTTTTTAGTGTTCTGCTGTGATGTTATTATTTTGGTATTGTATCATATATGTATCACTCTGATGATGGTGGTGATTTGTTGTAATCAAACATTGTGATGATGTTGTATCTGTGTTATGATCAATGACAAATCATTTTGTTTAGGCTGTTTATATTCATCTAATGTTTTTATAAGGTCCATCCGAACAGGAGTTTGATGTTTGAATCTCCAGCAGTCGAATACAGTGAGGTATTCGATGTCGGTTTTCGATCGCCAGATTTTGAGTCATTACAAGTGGTATCAGAGCTAAAGATTGAGTAAGAACTTTAGCTACGAAGTATAACACATTAGGTGCCTCATTAGAGATAGGGTGAAGTATACCCTAGAATGAGTATATACCGAGAGATCGAGACCCTAAAATTTTTGGTTTATTCCTTCAAACTATTTATATTTCCTAGGATATCTCGTCCGTATACCTAAATCAAGTTTTCTTACTATTAATAGATAGTAAGAATGAGCGGGCAAAGAGGAGGAGCTAGGGGTCGGACAAATACCACTACAACTGGTCAAGTTCCCACAACAGCAGAAGCAGCTATGCCTACCCGACCTCGGCCGAATCTGGCTAATCTATATAACAGCTTCTCGAGACTTGGTGGTAAGTCGTTCACTGGCAACGAATCTATTGTTGAAGTCCAATCCTGGACTAGATCGTGTGAAAGAATTTTAAGAGGCTAAAGTTGGAAGACGATCAAATGCGACTAATAGCTTCTTGGCAACTCCAAATAGAAGCTTTAGCCTGGTGGGAGACAGTTACTGTTGATGAACTGGAAGAAGAGTTTACTTGGAGTCAATTTAAGGAAGTGTTTGAGAAACGCTATATGCCATCGGCTGTTATCTCCCGAATGTAGCAGGAATTTATGGACTTGAAGGAGGGAAGTTTATCATTCGAAGAGTACTCAAAAAAATTCAACGAATTATCTCGTTTTGGTTCAGAATTGGTAAACACACCTCTAAAGAAAAATGAAAGATTCATTCGTGGAATGAACAAGAAATTCCACAAAAGGGTCACGTTAAAGAATCTTTTTTAGATCTTATCGATATGGGGTATAGATATGCTTCCTTGGATAAGCAGGAAGTCCCGGGGGAAAAAGGAGATAAGAGCAATCAAAATTGGAAAAAAAGAAAGTTCGGAGGTAAGAAACCATATCAAGGCAAGGAGAAGAAGAACAATCAGGGAAACCCAGCTAGAGATATAACTTTTTACAATTGCCAAGAAAAGGGCCATTATTCAAACAGCTGCAAGAATCCAAAGAAGCAAGTTAAGAAAGAACAACCTATGCAGACAAGTTAGGGAGTCAGAGAATTCTATAATTTTCACAAGCCTAGACATGTAGTTATAAATTCCCGGTGATGAAGCAAGCTCAAGTGGCAAATGTGTACGCGATAAAGGATGACCCCTCAACTTCAAGGGCGGATAAAGGAAAAGGAGTTCTGGAAGGTAACCTTATTATTTATGATAGGGTTGTTAGAGTTTTGTTTGACATGGGCGCTGCACATAGCTTTATCTCCCAACAAACCGTAAATGAATTAAAACTTAAACCTAATTTTGTCAACGAGCCCATTTGTGTGAAAAATCCAATTGGTGGCCTTGCAATCCTTTGTCTACGATGTAGAGATGTTCCTATCTCGTATTCTGGTCATAAATTTCCTATCAACCCCTTTGTCCTCTATTTTAATGAATTTGAAATCTTACTAGGAATGAATTGGCTAACGGAATACGAAGCCAAATTAGATTGTAACAATCAAACGATCTCGGTCAAAACAAAACTTGGAAATTTTATTGAAATCTCTTATGAGGACCCGAGTCCTAAAGGAGATAAGTTGATGCATACTTTGGGATATCCCAAAACTAGTTTAGAGTCCATACCTATTGTTTGGGAATTTTCTGACGTATTTGAGAAATTGAATTCAGAATTTACTTAGTACCCAATGCTTGTCATGTTGTTCACGCAAGCCGCAGGATGGCACTCAAGGAAAGGATTGAACTAGTCAATTAAACTTGAGATTTGCTAGAAAAAGGATTGATACGTCCTAGTGTTTCTGATTGAGGTTTAGCTGTGGTCTTCGTAGCCAAATATGACGGATCTTTGAGATTGTTCATGGACTACCGCGATCTCAATAAACTAACTCTCAAAAATAAATTTCCATTGCCTTGAATCGACGACTTATTCGATCAACTACACGGCGCTCGATTCTTTTCAAAGAAGGATCTAGCTCAAGGATTCCATCAGCTATGAATTGCCAAAGACTGTGTTCATGACTGCTTTCAGGGGTCCAAACATTTTCTACAAATGGTTAGTTATGCCTTTCGGATTAACGAATGCTCTCGCGTATTTCTTAGACTTAATGACCCGTATATTTTGGGGAGTATTGAATAAATTTGTTTTGGTGTTTATTGACGATATTCTAACCTATTCCAAAATCGAAGAGGAGCATGCTGAGCATCTTAGAATTGTTCTGGAGATATTGAGAAAGAACATTCTGTTCACAAAATTTTCTAAATGCCATTTTTGGGTTAAGGAAGTCAAATTTGTCGATTACATTGTTAATGAAGAGGGAATCTCTGTTGATCTAGGCAAGATTTTGTTATTCTAGCCTGGTAGCGACCCACTACTCCAAAAGAATTTCGAAGCTTTCTTGGTTTAGCGGGTTATTATAGAAAGTTTGTACAATATTTCTCCAAGTTGGCCAGTCCTTTGACTAAGCTAACGATGAAGGATGCTAAATTCAATTGGACTCCGAAGTGTGATGAAGCTTTCCAGGAGTCGAAGAGGAGATTAACTACCACTCCCGTTCTCCCTACCACTAACGGGAACCAAGGTTTATCTGTCTATATTGATGCTTGTGGTGATGGTTTGGGTGCGGTGCTAATGTAGAATGGGAAAGTAATTTCCTACGCGAGTAGACAATTACGTCCGCATGAGAAAACTTACCCAACTCACGATCTCGAGCTTCTAGCTGTTAATTTCGCTTTGAAAATCTGACGACGCTATCTTCTGGGTAAGAATCTCTTTTAGCTTTTCTAATTTTTTTTTAAAGTTTAACTTAACTTAAAATTTGTACTTCATAAATCCTTCTTGTTTGCGTGAAAAATGGCCGCAAACACCCAAAGTCGTGAAAGCACCAGTGTATGAATATAAGTCAGCAATATTCAAACACAAATCACAGATCTCAGCAAATAACTCAAAGATGTTTGTACAAAATGGGCAAACAGCTCCAAGTTGTATGATTTAGTTGATTTTATGTTGTTCGTAGTGATCTAGGTGGTTTATGCAAATATGTAAAAAGCAAGGACCAAACTGTAAAAGACACACAGATTTATAGTGGTTCGGCCAAAGTGTGCCTACGTCCACTTTATATGTTATTCTCCTTTTCCAATCCGATTACAAGTACAAAGCTTGTAGTACAAGTGTATGAAAGTTGTTTGAAAGTTCCTTCCAGGTTTGAGCTCTCAAACTTCTCCCCCATTGTTGTACCCCTGCCCCTCTATTTATAGAGTGAGGTAGGGGGCAGGGGTCTTGGAAGTATATAGCTGCTGGTGGGCCCGGGCTGAAGCAATCTGGACTGGCAATTGTCTGGTTCGGTGAGGCTTCATTCGGTTTGGAATGGGTGGTGTTGGACCGGTGAAGGAGTGGAATGGAGGTCCATTCGGCATTGAGGTAGGTGGCTGGTCCGGTAGTGGAGTGGATCCGGTAGTGGTATTGGTCCGGTGGTGATCTTGGTTCGGCTGTAGAGGGATAAGGCATGTTGGTTCGGTATTGGAGGGCTTGGGCCGAATGAAGCTTGGGGCCGAATGATCTTGGGGCCGAATGAAGCTTGGGGCCGAATGTTCCTGGGGCCGAATGAGCCTCTGCACTGAGAATGTTGGATGGACTTCTAGGCTAGTGTTGAGCCTTGCTTCCAATCGATTTTCAATCCCGGCATCCATTATTCCTTGCTAATTTGTCGATATTCCAGTTTTGACCAAAAAATGGGATAACACTTTGCCCCCCAAAACATGCCTTGTGATAACAAGGTGTGTTTTGAATAGTTCCGAATCCAATATCCAAGGTCCATAGCCATATCGGTAGAGTAGATCATCCTTGACTGCTCCGAGTCGATATCCAATTCCAAATCCAATAACCAAAGCTTGAGCAAATTCCATGTCCATCCGAACTCGACAGCCGAGCCTCAAATCATCCTTATCCAATAGCCAATAACCGAATCCAGGACCTCTCTGGGTCGATATCCAAACCCATAACCTCTCCGGGCTCTTGCCAAGCGCAATCCACACCTGACGGCCATGATCCCGTGTCCCTGGATGTTGAGCTAACCTCTCCGGGTTCTTGCCATGCGTAATCCACACTTGACGATTTTGATCCAGTGTCCCTGGACTTTGAGCTAACCTCTCCGGGTTCTTGCCATGCCTAATCCACACATGACGACCTTGGTCCAGTGTCCCTGGATGTTGTACAATGCCATGGCTTAAGTCCTAAGCCGAATCCTGGTCTCTCCGGACCCTTGCCGAGCATAGTCCATACTCGACGACCTGAAAATAACGATTGATAATATAGGGCCTAAGTCCTAGGCCGAATCCTGGTCACTCCGGACCCTTGCCGAGCATAGTCCATACTCGACGACCTGAATGAGTCAATTTACCACGTTCGGGCAAAGCGACTCACCCCTTGCCAGGCATAATCCATACCCGACGACCGTTTATCAAAAATCAGATAAAAATCCAATCAAAATCCAATCCAAAATCTAAATCCAAAATCCAAATCCAAAATCCAGATCAAGAATCCAAAATCCAAATCCAAAATCCAGAAAACCAGAAATCCAAACCAGTATTCAAAACCGAAAACAATCATCCAAAGGAAAATCCAAACCAAAAAGCAAGAAAAAACCAGGAGCTCAATCCGAGCTCCAAAACTGAAAACCAAAAAGAAAAGCAGTGTCCAATCCAAAAGCAAAAGATAAATTTCACAAACCACAGCATCGCAATTTATTATCATTCAGAGCATGCCTAGGGGCTATCTCCGTCCCCGTACATGTGTAAATGACTTGGTTGCTTGCCAATAGTTTGCTACTTATTTCATATTAACCTGGTCAAGGGACGATCAACCGACCATCATTCCTGGACCTCCCACCATCGTAGCTTGAGGTAGGCGGCAGTTGCTCCTGCCTCGCCGTTGCATCCCGAGGTCCAACATATTGTGGCAGTTGTCCATTCCTTACATGTTCCTCAATTATGTCCTTTAAGTGCCTGCAGCTGTTGGTGTCGTGTCCATCCAAATCATGGAAGAGGCAGTGCCTTCCTGATGTCCTCTCCCGTTCTGTTGGTTCTCTCCTAGCCGGCCTCCGGTAGTGAAGGCGATTTCGAGTATCCAGGTATATCCGCTCCAGTGTCTCGTTCAATCCTGTGTATGTGGAAAACTTTGGATCCTTCCATTGCTTCCTAGCATTTCCAGAATCATCGTCCAACTTCCTTTTTCCTTTGTCTTTATCTGAACCGTTGCTGGATGGTCCTCCTACCCCAACTGCATTAACCTTTTTCGACTTTAAATCCGTACTCGCATCTTCTTGTCGAAGGAACCTTTCTGCCTCATGAAAGAATTCGTCGAGATTCCGTGGGGGATCTCGTATCAAAGATACCTTGAAATCCGAGTTCTCCCTGACTCCTGATACTGCTGCCATTAAAACCATCGATGGATCGGGCCGATCCACCGAAGCAACTGCGGCGCTGAATCGAGTTAGAAAAGCTCTAAGCGATTCATCCATCCTTTGCCTTACCGATGTCAATGTCATCACGTTCTTCGGTCTCTTGACATGAACCCGAAACTGTCCCAAAAACCTTTCCACCAATTCCCTCCAAGTCCCGATAGATCCTTCTTCCAGCTGCCTGAACCACATCGCAGCTATGTCCGTCAAGTACAAAGGGAAGCATCGGGCCATCACCTCCTCTGATGCCCCCAGCACCTCCATGTGTCTAGTGTATCTCATCAAGTGATCTGTAGGGTCTTCCTTGCCATTGTATACCTCCACGCTAGGTAGCTTGAACTTAGGTGGGTTCTGAGCCATCCTTATTTCCCGAGTGAACGGACTCCTGTTTACTCCTTCCAAGTCTCCGTTGGTCAAACCACCTCGCATTGTCTTCCTGATTATGTCTACCAATCCACCGTTGTCTGTCGGGGGTTGCCCCCGAGGGAACTCCGGTACATACTCTTCGTGTGGCTCGTTAGCAGCAACGTTGGTTCTAGCCTGTTGAACTCCTTCCAAAGGTTCTCCTGTGTTGAATCCTGTGGGCCTGCCCCCAAGCCCTTGTTGATTGCCACCTGGCTCCGTATCTTGTCCTTCATTGGGTTCCATAACCCTAGCTTCTTGTCCTGCATCCATAGCCGTTGTAGCTGTTCCTAAATTCTGCATTCCTGCAGCTCTCATTTGCTCCAAGAAAGTTTGCATCATTTCCTGTTGACTTTTCAGCAACCTCTCTTGCAGTGAATTTGTTATGGCTTCCATTTCATCCCGGGTTATGTAGATCGAAGCCGGTCCTTCCTCACCTCCGGAGGATGCTTGTTGACTTCCTCCTTGTTGTCTTCTCTCAGCCCTTAGCCTTCTACTGTTTTGCCTAGTCATTGTCTTCCAAATCCAAACTTCTATCCGATGTAGTGGGAGCTGGTTGCTCTCAGTGAAAGCACCAAAATGTTTGCGTGAAAAATGGCCGCAAACACCCAAAGTCGTGAAAGCACCAGTGTATGAATATAAGTCAGCAATATTCAAACACAAATCACAGATCTCAGCAAATAACTCAAAGATGTTTGTACAAAATGGGCAAACAGCTCCAAGTTGTATGATTTAGTTGATTTTATGTTGTTCGTAGTGATCTAGGTGGTTTATGCAAATATGTAAAAAGCAAGGACCAAACTGTAAAAGACACACAGATTTATAGTGGTTCGGCCAAAGTGTGCCTACGTCCACTTTATATGTTATTCTCCTTTTCCAATCCGATTACAAGTACAAAGCTTGTAGTACAAGTGTATGAAAGTTGTTTGAAAGTTCCTTCCAGGTTTGAGCTCTCAAACTTCTCCCCCATTGTTGTACCCCTGCCCCTCTATTTATAGAGTGAGGTAGGGGGCAGGGGTCTTGGAAGTATATAGCTGCTGGTGGGCCCGGGCTGAAGCAATCTGGACTGGCAATTGTCTGGTTCGGTGAGGCTTCATTCGGTTTGGAATGGGTGGTGTTGGACCGGTGAAGGAGTGGAATGGAGGTCCATTCGGCATTGAGGTAGGTGGCTGGTCCGGTAGTGGAGTGGATCCGGTAGTGGTATTGGTCCGGTGGTGATCTTGGTTCGGCTGTAGAGGGATAAGGCATGTTGGTTCGGTATTGGAGGGCTTGGGCCGAATGAAGCTTGGGGCCGAATGATCTTGGGGCCGAATGAAGCTTGGGGCCGAATGTTCCTGGGGCCGAATGAGCCTCTGCACTGAGAATGTTGGATGGACTTCTAGGCTAGTGTTGAGCCTTGCTTCCAATCGATTTTCAATCCCGGCATCCATTATTCCTTGCTAATTTGTCGATATTCCAGTTTTGACCAAAAAATGGGATAACACTTCTTGTTTTAGGTGAAAAATTAGAATTATTCACCGACCACAAATCTTGGAAATATCTCTTCACCCAGAAAGATTTAAATCTGAGGCAACAACGATGGCTAGAATTTCTAACGTCATATGACCTAGATATTATGTATACCCCCGGAAAGGCCAATGTGGTAGCCGGTGCCTTGAGTTGGAAACATGCTATTCTTGCTCACCTTGTTGTCACTGATACTCTTCTTGAAAAAGTCGCTAGCAAGCATAAAGAAGACAAGTTTCTTCATGAAATTTATGAGAGAATACGTTGTGGTAAAGATATCAATTTTGAAGTCGATGATAATAAAGTTGTAAGATTGAAATGCAGGTTGTGTGTTCCGGACATTCCCGATCTAAAACGTGATGTTTTGTACAAATGTCACAAATCTAAACTCAGTATCCATCCAGGTGTTAATAAGATGTATAGAGATATCAAAAGAACTTTCTAGTGGAAAAAAAAATGAAAATGGACATATCTATATATGTGAGTCATTGTGCTACCTGTCAACAAATTAAAAGTGATCAGAAGAAGATGGCGGGTTTACTTCAACCGTTGGAAGTACCTAAATGGAAGGGGGATTAAGTGTTTATGGGTTTCATAGACGGGTTGCCACGCACTCAAAAGGGGAATGAAGAAATTTGGGTTATAGTGAATCCTCTAACTAAAACCGCCCACTTCATCCAAGTAAAATCTAACCGAGCAGCAGCAAGTCTAGCAAAGCTGTATATAAAAACGATTGTTCGTCTCCATGGTATACCCAGCAGTATAGTGAGTGATCGTGATCCGATCTTCACTAGTAGATTTTGGGAGGCACTTCAAACCGCAATGGGAACCAAACTGAACTTAGGCACTGCTTATCACCCGTAGTATGATGGGCAGACTGAAAGGATAAACCGAATCTTAGACGGCCTTCTGCGTGCTTGTATACTTGACTTTGGTGGTTCTTGGGAGGACCATTTGCATCTGGTCGAACTTTCATATAACAATAGCTATCAGGCCAGTATTGAAATGGCTTCTTTCGAGGCATTATGTGGTCGTCCCTGTCGATCACCAGCATGATGGATGGAATATGGTGATAGGCTAGTGCTAGGATCAGATATGATAAAAGAAGCTACGGAGAAAGTAGATTTTATTCGAAAGAAGTTAATAGTTGCACAAAGTCGTCAGAAAAGTCATTACTACCACAAAAGAAGAGCTTTAGAATTCCAGGTTGGGGATTCTATACTCCTGAATGTGCCTCCAATGAATGGTGTTTCGAGATTTGGTAAAATCGTTAAGCAGGCACCACGATATATTGGTCCTTTTCCTATTCTAGAGAGGATCGGTCCTCGGGCATATCGAGTGCAGCTACCTAACTGGTTATCTGGCATGCACAATGTGTTTCATATTTCTCACCTTCGGAAATGTATGAACGATCCATACAGTATTATCGAAGAGGAAGCTCAGCGGGATTTGAAAATTACACCAAATTTAGTTGTTAAAGGTGAGCCATTGAAAATAATTGATCATGATGAAAAGCAATTGAGGAATAAACTTGTGAAATTGGTTAAAGTGTAATGGAGTGGTGATCCAAACGACTGTACTTGGGAAACAGAGGATAGCATGTAGAAGTCCAATTCGAATTGCAGAGTAGATATTTGGGCTTAATCTGGTAAGCCAATTCTCTATCTTTTTCAATGCTCTTATATTCTTTATTTGTCTTTGTCTCTCTTTCAAATTTCGAGGACGAAATTTTCTTAAGAGGGAAATCTATAACATCCCAAAATATTGTCAATTTAAAATTAATAATTAATTTAATTTCTGGGAATTAAATTGAAATTAATTTTAAAATTTCAATAACAAATAAAATAAGTATTGATTTATGTGTCTATATATATATATATATATATATATATGGGTAGATTTGAATTTGACTTTAAACTTGAATCTGAATTTGAATCTAAAATTTAAATAAATGCCTTAGTAAAATAATTTGGATTTAAAATTTATATATATATATACATAGGAAATTTATTTAATGAATAATTGGTTTGAAAAATTTTCTTTTAATTGTATATAATAATAATTAGGAAAATGTATTTATCAATCAAGGAAATGTATTTGAATCTTTTATAAAAAATACATTTTAGACAAGTGTTAAGTTTTTAGCACCGAAATTAACAAGTGTTAACTAATGAAGCATTAAAATAGATAAGTGTCATTTTGTTGCTTTTGTTTTTAAGAAAATTTATAAAAAGAAAATAAAACTATATAACATCTCAAATCCCCTCTTTCTTATTTCTTTTAACTTTTCAAAGCTTAAGAAAAAAAATCAATAAACTTCCTCAGACCAAAGAAAGAAAATCGTCAAGCAAATTTTAAAAACAAATCAATAAAGTCAGAAAGTCATCAAAACAAAAACAAAGAAAAAAAATCTAGAAACTCAAACACCCTTTTCAATTCAAAGCATAAGCTTGGAAATCGCCTCAAGCAAAGGAATCAGATCAAGTTGAAACAATTCCAACTTCAGGATATATCAACAATAAGAAAATCAAAGTTTAAAGGATCCAGTTTTCAAAATCAAATAAGCTCCCAGTGTTTCAAATTTAAATCCAGTTCCAGGCTTTACAAAAGCTCTCTATTTCAAAGCTACAGGTGAGTAAACTTTTGAATTCTGGAATTTAAATCTATGTTTGAGATCATGCTTGAAGTAAGTTGTACAGCTAGTTGCATGTATACAAAATAAATATGTGTGTGTGGATCTGTCCTTCGCATGTTTGGAAAAACCAGAATTTGAATCTGTTCTAGGTTACAGGCTCCAAACTTGTCTAAAATTTCAAGTCCTCTGTAATGACCCGCTATTTTGGACCATTCAAATCAACGATAAAACCATACATATCCGACTTGAATAATTCAAAATACCGAATTGTTAATTAAAATTTGGCAAAACTTAACATACATAGTAAATAAATCATCACAGACCACAGACACAGAGTAATATAATGTAGCGGAATAGATAAAGAATAGTAGTTCATGAAGCTACTATATACATTGGAGTTAGAAATAAAATACAACCGAATATCATAGATGTAGTGAAGTCTCCAGTATGCGCAGATGATTTCTCTGAATAAATCAACAGGATGACTGAAAGGATAGGTAGCTAGATCTTCAAGCAAGGCTCCAACTTCGAAGGTGAGTCTCAAATGTTGTATCACTCAGTCTGACTCGAGCGTAAAGCAAAACACAAAAACAGTCGAGTCAGGATTAACATTCTTATATCAATAAATCCAACTCAAGTGAAATATCAACTGAAATACAAATAACTTAAAGGATGTTTGGGATAACCATCCTCTAAGGGTCCATAGAACTATCTACAAGGTAGAAATATACACTATAACACCATAGTCATTTCAGCTTAATTTATACTTCAAAACCAAATATCATTTTCACTTCAAATATCTCTATATTTCCCAAAATACTATTTATATAAAATAAATAATTTATAAAGTCAAGTATTTTCAATTTCCTCAACTTAACAAATCGTTTAACATCAACCCGACCTTCCCATTTAAATCTATTTCAACCTCAATTTATCAATTTAAATTCAACTCAATTTCTAAAATAACCACTTAAATTTTTCGATCTCACATTCAGATTTATAATCCCAAATACCCCTTTATATTTCCATATATTTCAAAACTTTAAGTATTCAACGTTTCATCTAAATTTTTCATACAATTTAGTTTTCTAAATAATCAATTCAAATTTAGTTGCTAAAACAAATTCAACTATATTGATTTCAAACATATCCGAATCTCAAAATAAACCATTTCAATTCCATTATAGTACAAGGCTTAAATATTTAAATGTTCAATATAACAGTTTCAAATAGATCTTGATTTAACCTCATTATTATTTAGTCTTGAAATACTCCCTTATTAGATTCAATATCATTTAAGTAACCTTAATTTACATTTTACTCAATATTTTCTTTAATTTATTTAAACGTGAAATATTCATTTAATCACTTAAATCAAAAATCCAGTTACAAGATCATACCTTTTAAATTTCCCATTCACTAATTTCAAATCGATTTAATTAAATAAATCCTTATTTAAATACCATTTTTAATAAACCTAAATTTTTCTCCAAATCTTAATTTATCCCAATTAATGCAAAAATCTATTTGAAATATAATTTACATAAATATTTAACATAATTTACGTATTAAATCAATCTTAATTGAATTAAATATTATTAAATCTATATATATCATTACCCTTTATATATAATAATTTAAGAATTAACATTTATTAAGACCATATATTTCTTTCCAAAACAATGAATTTATTTTCAAATATTTACATATGGACCAACAGTGTCTGTATATATTCCTTATCATATGGTCAAGTGTTACGGATATTTATCATTTCAATCCGTACACTAAATATATACAGGTGGATAGCATTTCAACCCGTAATCCCAAATTCAATTAAATAAAAATCGCTTGGGTCTATCATTTCAACCCATAACGAAATTCTCCTATTCTAAAGTCCAGGGTATGTATCACTTCAACCCATAGTGAATTCTAAACTATAGGGAACTTCCAGAGTGATAACAGAAAATAAAATAAAATAACAGGCATATATCATCAATGACAATAAAATATAAACAACAGGATATGGTGTCATATCCCGCAGGTGAACAGTTACAGATAATAGCATATATAACAAATTTAAATAACTACAGTAGCATATTTCAATTGTCGTTTCAATTGAAATCAAATTTAATTAATAATAGAAATGTTAGTCGTGAGTGATTTCTCACCTTTCGAGGCTAGTGGAGATTTGACAATGAACCGAGTTATGAATTCAAGCACGAGTTCCGAAGCAAAGTAAGATTGGCACGAATTCGACGGATAAAGCTGGTAAATATGAGTCGATGAGAATAAATCAATTTAACTTGATATAGTTTAAATAAGATGATGTGATATTATTATTTCCCTAAACCCGATATTAAGTTTAAAATACACATACAATTTGAAATAAATTTGAATTTTAAACATATTTATTTATATATATAGGTATAGAACAATCAAAACAAACTTCACTTATTACATCGCTTACATATGTTTTAATAATGCAACGTATAAAAATATTATATTAACAAAATTTTATACATACTAACAATATAAACATGAATATAAACTAGTATGTACATACTTTAAATAACTTAAAATTACACTAAACTAAATATTTTAAACTTTTAATATCCATTTATACTTGTTGAAACATACATATTTTAGAAATCTAAAAGAACCCAACTTATTCAGAATCAATATACAAATTAAAATTTTCACTTCTTCTTAAATCATCATAACCTGCTTTATAAACATATACTAGCATACGACACTTTTTTTTTTATTGGTAGCACAGATTCTCGGCTAAAATACATAAATACAACACATATCAACTGCTTTTGTACAACTGATCCTAACCTATATACTAATATAATGATTCCAAATTTTCTGATCGGTAAATAACATACAAAACAAGTTAAAAATATTTATGTAAAATATATCATATATAGTAAAGGGGAGGCTAAGCCTTCCGATTCAATTCAACAGGGAAACCCAGTAAGCTTACATCTATATAATCTTATAAAATTCAAAAGTTCAAATATAAATATCATTACATAAATATTTTTTTTTATACAAATAAACTCAAATATAAGCTCACTGCAGGAATTATATATAACTAGCACGTATATAAAATTTTAGAACTACTTGATGTATGAAATTAGAGTTACAGCTTTTACAGTGAAACACATATGTAAACTAATATATATAAACTCGCAGTTATATAACAATTGAAAACCCACACATATATATACCAAATCAAAACTTAAAACAGGAATATACACCTCAGTACAAACACACATAGCAGACGCAACTAATAGCATCCAAAACATACAAATATTTGATATAAAAAGTGTATAACAAGTACCGACCCTATTCAGTTATTACCAAAGAAAGGGGAGACTCGCCGCCGAAGGAAGAAATGATGTTTCCGTCGAGATGGAGAGGGAGATAAGCGAGCTAGTGGTCGGATCTGGTAGTTTTGCAGGTGGGAAGGCTAGAGGCGGTGGGTTTGTGGGCCGTGTTGGCTGCCGTGACGATTTGTAGTAGGCGGTAATGTCGAGGGTGGTTTGCGTGGTGGGGAGAGAGAGAGGCAGGCCGTGGAAGTGGAGGAAGGGTGGGCGTAGGTCGAGGTTGGTCAGGTAAATGGTCGTGAGGGGAGGATGGAAATAAAAGAAAATTTGAGGGGAGAGAAGAAGAATAGGCTACAGGAAGTTCTATGCTATATAAATATATCGCCTTGTTTGCGCCAAAATTGGTCACAAACACCCAATACCGCGAAAGCACCCGTTTACGTACTCAAATAATAATAATCAACACAGTTCTCAACAACAATCAATATAGAATTCAGATCTAAGCAACTAATCACAATAATTCACAGACAATAATCACAAACACAGGATTTATAGTGGTTCGGCGTTCGTGCCTACGTCCACTTTGAAGGTTTTCTCTTTATTGCTTCACTTGATGATCTTATTCAATTACAACGGGTTGTAGCTTTGAACTTGATAATCTTAATTGATTACAACGGATTATAGCTTTGAACTCTGAACTCAACAGCAATAGTGACGAATAGGATTGAATTCAGCAGAGTCTGGACTTGCTTTCTCTCTTCTGAATCTCCCCCCCTTTTCTGAATGACCAGGGGCTCTATTTATAGGTGTGGAAGGTCAAAATCCCGCCTAAAACCTGGAGAGGCTACTTGGCACGTGACTGGGGGCCCACAGGCCCGCGTTCTTGGAATGCGTGCCCAGTTTAGGATCGATTCGAAGTGAACTTCGAATCGATCAAAAAAATTGTCCAATTGCGATGAAACTTGGCGTGGACGTTCTTCATCATGTAATCAAGCTTCTGTGAAAATTTCATGGCATTTGGATCAAGGGATTGAGAGATATGATCGATTCAAGGTGATGCATTTCGGTACGCTGGCAACTTCGAAACGATCCTATGGGTCGTTCGAACCCATATGTTTCGAATCCATATGGTTCTAACCCATAGGTTCGAATCCATATGGTTCGAATCCATACGGTTCGAAACCATAGGTTCGAATCGAACCTGTTGCATGAGGGGGCAGCGACGCTTCGAATCGATGGCTCTGGATCGATTCGAAGTTGTTTTTAACGTGTAGGGTTCGAAGACAGCATGGACTCGAAGCTTGTGATGGGTTCGAAGCTTGAGGTGGATACGAAGTGGTGATGGATACGAAGTTGATGGACGGATTCGAAGTAGTGATGGATACGAAGTTGATGGATGGATTCGAAGTAGTGATGTATACGAAGTTGATGGATGGATTCGAAGTGGTGATGTATACGAAGTTGATGGATGGATTCGAAGTAGTGATGTATACGAAGTTGATGGATGGATTCGAAGTGGTGATGTATACGAAGTTGATGGATGGATTCGAAGTGGTGATGGATACGAAGTTGATGGATGGATTCGAAGTGGTGATGGATACGAAGTCGATGGATGGATTCGAAGTAGTGATGGATACGAAGTTGATGGATGGATTCGAAGTGGTGATGGATTCGAAGTAGTGATGGAGTCGAAGCATGAATTGGCTTGATGGATTCGAAGGGAGACGTTGGCTGATGGATTCGAACGTCGCCTCTTCCTATGGGTTCGAATATGATGGGTTCGAAACAGATGGTTTCGAACACGATGGTTTCGAACACGATGGGTTCGAATATGATGGGTTCGAACATGATGGGTTCGAACCGAGCAATGTGTACCTTCTTAACTTGAATCCATCATAACTTGAGCATATGACCTCGGATTGACTTGAAATTTGAAATGCTGGCTTCTATGGTCTTTCTTGTCATGCCTTATTAACTGTGGCCCGATCCGGACTTGGACAGAATTCATCGATATCCATAGTGAGGTGAAATACGACCAATCTCTGAGGCGAACTATTTTCTGTTTTTGACCAATCTTTTGGTATCACGGCTTTTGCCCAAAAAGCGGGATAACATTTTGCCCCCCAAAACATGCCTTGCGGTAGCAAGGTGTGTTTTGCAATGCCTTGAGCTGGATGTTCATATCCTGTCGTCAACCTGTAAAGAACTTGATAGTTTTATATGTCCTCAAATGACGATCGTTCGTGATCGAGTTTATTCGGGATGGAGCGCGGCCGTTCATGGTCAAGCGCCTAACTTCAGATGACGATCGTTCGTGATCGAGTCATTTGAGGGAAAGTGCGACCCTGCGCGGTCAAGCGCGTAAATCCGTCCGTCGATCATTCGGGATCGAGTCATCTGCGGTGAAATATGACCGTTCAAGGTCAAGCGCCTAATTTCGAATGACGACCGTTCGCGATCGAGTCATTCGAGGTAAGGTGCGACAGTGCCCGGTCAGATGCTTAAATCCATGTGTCGATCGTTTGGGATCGAGTAATCTGTGGTGAAATGCGACCGTTCAAGGTCAAGCGCTCAACTTCAAATGACGACCGTTCGGGATCGAGTCATTCGAGGTAAAGTGCGACAGTGCGCGGTCAAGTGGTGGTCCTCAAATGACGACCGTTCGCGATCTAGCCATTTGAGGTAAGGTGTAATAGTCAGCGATCAGGTGGCGGACCTCAAATGACGACCGTTCGCGATCGAGTCATTTGAGGTAAAGTGAGTTGTGCCGTTCGAGGCGAGTTGTGACCGTTCGCGATCGTGTGTCGTTCGAGGCGAGTTTGTGACTGTTTGAAGTCGGGTGCCGTTCGAGGCGATTTGTGACCGTTCGCGGTCGGGTGCCGTTCGAGGCGAGAAAGCGTGCCCGGGAGGGCTTGATGTTTTGGATGCCAGGGTCACGGTCGGGTGAGTTACTGGATTGTTTGTGTGCCTATTGAAGGCGAATCAGTGTGCCCGGGGGGGCTTGATACTGTTGATACCAGGTTCACGTTCGTGTGGGTCCCTGGATCATTTGTTTAGGTATATCACTATCTCAGAGCATGCCTAAGGACCGTTCGCGACCCCGTACATATGCTAGTAGCCTAGCCATTTCAGAGTTATCTGAATCAAATATCTATTCAACGGATGAGTTTTTAAAAACAGAAATGTCCAAACAAACCAAGTTCAAATGTCCAAATCAACATGAAATAAAAACAAAGCAAAGATGTCAAAGTGTAAGTTCCCACTACGAAACATTCAATGATCACTCAGAGCATGCCTGGAGAACGTTCGCGATCTCGTACATGTATAAATGATTCGATTGCGTTAGTGGGCGCTTGCGACTTGTTCATCGTTATTTTAACTAATTGATAACCAAACGACGTCCTGGTTCAGGGTTGCCCCTGGTTGATGTAGACGGTGGCCGCTCTGGCTCCTCCGCTGAAGCTCGCCTCCTCACATACTGAAGGAGCATGCCGTTCCTGATGTGTCCTTCCACCTCGTCCTTCAGATGCCTACAATCATTAGTGTTATGACCGTTTAATTCATGAAATACGCAAAACTTATCTGATTTTCTTTCGCTTGAGGTTGGATCCCTCCGCATTGGTCTGCGATACGGAATCTGCTCCTTGGTATCCTGATAAATGCGTTCCAAACTCTCAGTCAGTTCGGTGTAAGTAGTGAATCGCGGCTCTCTCCGCTGCCGTTTTGACCTGTCATCATAATCCTCAGTCCTTCGTTTTCCTTTATCCTTGTCTGAGTCCTTTTCGATAGGCTTTTTGTCTTTAAGCATATAAACTTCTATTCCCTCTCCTTCTTCTCTTTCTGTATTCGCATCCTCTAAACGTAAAAACTTTTCTGCCTCGTTGTAGAATTCCTCTAGATCCACGGGTGGATCTTTAGTCAATGAATTCTTGAATTCTATGCCGTCAGCTACTCCGGACACAGCTGCCATTACCACCATGGACGGATCCGCTCGGTCCACTGACGCCGCTGCTGCATTGAATCGTGCTAGATAACTCCTCAAGGTCTCTCCGGCTTTTTGCTTTAGGGTTGCCAAAGTCATCACATTCTTGGGTCTCGTAATGTGAACCCTGAATTGCCTCATAAATCTCTCAATTAAACCATTCCACGTTCCGATGGATCCATTCTCTAATTGCCTAAACCACAATGCTGCAATATCCGTCAAGTATAATGGAAAGCACCGGGCCATAACCTCCTCTGATGCCCCCAGCACTTCCATATGCCTCATATACTTTGTTAGATGAACCGTGGGGTCCGTTCTCCCGTCATACGTGTCCAACGATGGTAACTTGAAATCCGGTGGGTTTCTAGCTTGTCTAATCGCCGAAGTGAAAGGACTCCTATTAACATCCTCCAAATCCTTGTTTACCAAACCGCCTCTCATAGCTCTTCTAACCATCTCCGCCAATCTGTCGTTGTCACCAAGGTGCAATCTTCGTTCATTACTTTCATCCTGCCCCCCGAGTTCACGAGGGAATTCTGGAATCTGCCCCCTTGACTGAGCGTTCATTCCTCTGTTGCCTCCAGGTTGCGTGGGCACTCCTCTCTCTCCCTCCGGGACTAGATCTTCGTGCTCCAAGTGTGCGCCTCCTGATCCAGGTGCTATTCCGGATGGTCCTGCTCCGTTCTGAACTCCATCGGTTTCTCTATTCTGTGCTCCAAGTTGTCCAATTTGTTGGAATAAGCTCTGAATCAACTCCTCCTGCCTCTTCATCATTGTCTCCATTTCGTCCCTAGTGATGTAGATTGATGCTTGATTCCCTCCTGAGGAGGCCTCTTGACTTCCTTGTGGTTCACTTCTCTCAGGCCTTGGCCTCCTACTCGATTGTCTTGTCATAATTTCTAGATCTGAACTCCTGGATTTTCAAATTCAACTTCTTCCTGAATTAGCCTTCTCAGTGAAAGCACCAAAATGTTTGCGCCAAAATTGGTCACAAACACCCAATACCGCGAAAGCACCCGTTTACGTACTCAAATTAATAATAATCAACACAGTTCTCAGCAACAATCAATATAGAATTCAGATCTAAGCAACTAATCACAATAATTCACAGACAATAATCACAAACACAGGATTTATAGTGGTTCGGCGTTCGTGCCTACGTCCACTTTGAAGGTTTTCTCTTTATTGCTTCACTTGATGATCTTATTCAATTACAACGGGTTGTAGCTTTGAACTTGATAATCTTAATTGATTACAACGGATTATAGCTTTGAACTCTGAACTCAACAGCAATAGTGACGAATAGGATTGAATTCAGCAAAGTCTGGACTTGCTTTCTCTCTTCTGAATCTCCCCCCTCTTTTCTGAATGACCAGGGGCTCTATTTATAGGTGTGGAAGGTCAATATCCCGCCTAAAACCTGGAGAGGCTACTTGGCACGTGACTGGGGGCCCACAGGCCCGCGTTCTTGGAATGCGTGCCCAGTTTGGGATCGATTCGAAGTGAACTTCGAATTCATCAAAAAAATTGTCCAATTGCGATGAAACTTGGCGTGGACGTTCTTCATCATGTAATCAAGCTTCTGTGAAAATTTCATGGCATTTGGATCAAGGGATTGAGAGATATGATCGATTCAAGGTGATCCATTTCGGTACGCTGGCAACTTCGAAATGATCCTATGGGTCGTTCAAACCCATATGTTTCGAATCCATATGGTTCGAATCCATACGGTTCGAAACCATAGGTTCGAATCGAACCTGTTGCATGAGGGGGCAGCGACGCTTCAAATCGATGGCTCTGGATCGATTCGAAGTTGTTTTTAACGTGTAGGGTTCGAAGACAGCATGGACTCGAAGCTTGTGATGGGTTCGAAGCTTGAGGTGGATACGAAATGGTGATGGATACGAAGTTGATGGACGGATTCGAAGTAGTGATGGATACGAAGTTGATGGATGGATTCGAAGTAGTGATGTATACGAAGTTGATGGATGGATTCGAAGTGGTGATGGATACGAAGTTGATGGATGGATTCGAAGTAGTGATGTATACGAAGTTGATGGATGGATTCGAAGTGGTGATGTATACGAAGTTGATGGATGGATTCGAAGTGGTGATGTATACGAAGTTGATGGATGGATTCGAAGTGGTGATGGATACGAAGTTGATGGATGGATTCGAAGTGGTGATGGATTTGAAGTAGTGATGGAGTCGAAGCATGAATTGGCTTGATGGATTCGAAGGGAGACGTTGGCTGATGGATTCGAACGTCGCCTCTTCCTATGGGTTCGAATATGATGGGTTCGAAACAGATGGTTTCGAACACGATGGTTTCGAACACGATGGGTTCGAATATGATGGGTTCGAACATGATGGGTTCGAACCGAGCAATGTGTACCTTCTTAACTTGAATCCATCATAACTTGAGCATATGACCTCGGATTGACTTGAAATTTGAAATGCTGACTTCTATGGTCTTTCTTGTCATGCCTTATTAACTGTGGCCCGATCCGGGCTCGGACAGAATTCATCGATATCCATAGTGAGGTGAAATACGACCAATCTCTGAGGCGAACTATTTTCTGTTTTTGACCAATCTTTTGGTATCACGGCTTTTGCCCAAAAAGCGGGATAACACCCCTTTTTAAAGTAAGGTAACTGTTAAAAAAAAATGGCTGGACGTGGCCCCAGAAAGTTATAGAATATATAAATTATTTATCAACTCGAGATGAACGCAGAAAATTAGAAAAGCAGAGAAACAGATCTGTATAAAAATTGAAATGGTAGACTTGTAACAGACGTCCATTAATTTAGCAAAGTTGTTTAAAGCTGTTTAAATTTTAAACGGTAGGAAAAGTAATATCTACCCACTGATTCAGAAACAATTTAAATCAATTAATAGCTTAATTGGATATCACGTTTCAAACTTTTGAAATCGAAGGAAGAAATAAAGTCACAATTAAAGGTAACGTGGTGTGTACAAAATGTACACAATAAATGAAATTGTAACAATCACCTGTTGATTCAGCTGACAAATAATAAAGCAATTTTTTATTGCTTAGGATTCACGTTGGAGTTTGAAAATCAAAGCAAAATTAACGGTCAACATTTAAAAGGGTACCTTTACAACAAACATTTATTGCTTCTGTTGTGCACAGGATTTCAAAATACAGAAGTAAATATACCGCTGAGATCAGCACGACGAGACGATCAAAACGGTATACAGATATCAAGGTATGATCATCTGATCAAAAGTCGATGATCGGTACCAAAATGCTGCTAATTTGTCAGAAATAAGGTAAACGGAGCAGTAGACGTCCGAATTTGAAAAAACGAAAGATGACGTCTCACTCAGAAGAGGATTTAGAAATTTTCTATGTAAAAATATACAGGTTTGAAAAATATTTTATTATCAGCAATTATTGGCTAGCTTGAATTAAATAGAATTTCACAATGAAATAAACTTTGGTAAAATAAATGAAAATTTTAAAAATCTGCTATGTTTAATTGGACGTAATCCAAATATCAAATTTTTATCTCAAAATATTATTACTAAATATTTCTCAAAAGTCCAATTAAATATGTTATAAACCAATTAAAATTATTAAAATTTCACAGGTCGTTACACTCTCCCCCACTCAAAACTTTTCGTCCCCGAAAAGGAAGGAGGTAGAAGAATAGAACAACCAGAAATAGAAGTAGATTGAAAGTCAGGGGTAAATAGTTGATTTAACTATATAAATTTTACTTGAGATATTCATACTTTTCAAAACCCATTTGTAAAACTTCTTGCTTCCTTTATAAATACCATTTATATGTTTAAATAACACCTTTATGAGTATATGAAAACTATTTGAAAAAATTATTTACCTCATTAGTTATATTTAAAGAAGCTATTTGAAAACATTAAATTCATAACTCATGAAATTTTTAATTTATATCAAGATACTTTTCAAATATTATCAATAAATTAATAATCATTTTCTTTAAATATGTTTTATTTAATTAATAACTTCAAAAATATTTATACCACTGAAATTTTCTATTAAACAATGTTGTATACAAATAAGCAATATTTAAAAAGGATATATCCAACAAGGAAGGAAGGTAGATTTGGAAAACAGAATCAAGGTGAATAACTAAACTGAGCAGATAAGGTAGATGCAAGGAATACTATCGGGCACGAATAATTAATCTAGAACCATAAGAATTTAAATTTCAAATATTAATTCAAAATTTTCTTGTTGGAAATATTTTTATAATAAAATACCCTTATAATAAAATACTTTTATATCAAAACAAATTTTTTCCTTTCGAAAATACTTTTATAACTCGATGTTTTAACGAGTTTATCCTCGTTCTTGCAGACTCTAGCTATGCGTTGATCAGGCGCAAAGCTAGAATTCTTCAAGTACTTAGTAGACCCATTTTAACACCCAGTGAAAATACTTGAAAAATACTTTTAAAAACAGATATGGAAAGTACAATCCAAACAAACAACCAAACCAAAACCTTTGTCCGATCATGGTTCGCAGATACACAATGGTTACTCCTGGGTCCCCCAGGAAACAATCCATATCCGTAAGCTTTCTCAGCCCTGCGAGTTACGCCATGATGACTAGTAGAGTGCAGGATACACAATGGTTACGCCTGGATCCCCCAGGAAACAATCCATACCCCTAGGCAAGACTCAGCCAGGCACTTGCGCTACTATTCGCGACCTACACAAATTGCAGGATACACAATGGTTACGCCTGGATCCCCCAGGAAACAATCCGTACCCCTAGGCAAGACTCAGCCAGGCAATTGCGCTATGCATTCGCGAGAGAAAAAAAAGAAACCATGGGTTACGCCACGGTGGGAACACTCGAGTATCACATCCGGAAAACCAAAAATCAGAGAGAATAATGTCAATAGAATGAATCCACAATGTGGCCACAAAGCGGATATCAAGCAGAAGGCACTTTCCATATCTTTACTTCGAAAATATATATCATATAGTACCTTTTCAAATCACTTTCAAATATCGTACTTATATAAAGTCCATATATATAGGATTCCATTTTTCCCAAATCGAATACTTTCCAAATCAATAGTAGATCAAATCATACTTATATAGACTTCGATTATATAAAATATCTTTCCAAATTGAGTACCTTTCAAATAAATAGATTTCAAATCAACTTCATACATATACAATCCATTTTATATAAGTTCGACCACTCCCAAATCAAGTGCTTAATAATATAAGGTTCTCAAATTTCAAATCATTTCAATATCAATTCAGTTTCAAAATCATATATGATTTCACCAAATTTTCTTCCAAATTAAATATCTAAATTTCGAAGTTCCCGAAATAATAGGTTTAGAGAATTATCCCAGTTTCCAAATTAAAATAATTCAAGTCAAACAATTTCATTTCCAAAATCACCATATAAGTACTGGTTTTTAATTTCAATTTAATTTTCAAAAAAAAATATTTTCTCAAAATCAATTATACTTAAAATGGTTTCCAAATTTTCAATTATCCCTTTAAAACTTTTAAACTATCTATTTCTATTTGAAATATCCAATTTACCTTTCTGAAAACCATTATTCAAAACTATATTTTTCTTTCAAAACATTTCAAAACTAAATTTATATTCTTTATCAAACATTTTATACTCTTCGAAATTTCTTAGCTTTGAAAATTTAATCTCGATTTGGAAGTGTTTGAACTTTCAAAATAGTTAGGGAAATCAAATTTTCAATTCAAGAGTTGAAAATCAACAATAAATCAATAAATCAATTATTAAATCCGAAACTCGAGACCGGTCTCATTTTAAATTGTTTCAAATATATACTTATATCTTTCTAAAATATCAAATTATACTTCGGAATTTGAAATCAAAAACGGTTTTACAAAATCACTTGCATAGCGAAGCTATTAAAGTGGCCTCTCCCCCACTCTGAAACTCGAAAATCAATGTCGATGATGCGTGCACTCATCACCGAAATTATTTTCCAGTGACATAAGTGAGTTTGGACTTTTATTTCTTGAAAACTCTTTGAATTTTTTTTCAAAACTGTTGGAATTCTTTTGAACTCATTTGAAACATTCCTTGTTCTAAAAATACTTTTAAATCGTATTATTTTATATACTTTCCAAAATCTTAAAACCAATTTCAAAATACCGGAATTCAATTCTCGAATTTCAAATTTAACGTTTCAGTTATAAATCATTTTTATATGAATCAATTTCTTATAATTTTTCAAAATTTCAAATCCTTTCAACCTTTTTATATAGAATAACATTTCTTATTTGTTTTATATATTGGTATATAATCCTTATCGAAAACATTTTACCTTTTTATATATTAAATAGAATCATAGTTATTAAAATAATAATTTCGATATATAAAACAATTTCAAAAATACAAACATACCTGATCTTTCAAAGGATGATTCAAGGCTAGATTTCAAAACAAACAGAGATTCAAATTTCATATCAACGAAAACAGGAACTTGAATATCTTATTTGAGAACTTCAATTACGCAAAAGATACAATAGAGTTTACCGAAAGTAACATAACAACTGCTGAAAACAAACATATCCACAGAATACCCCCTACATAAACAAAGCATCGGTATTAATTCTACTGGGTGGGACTTCAACGGGTCCAGAACACTCCCCCTCAATATGGCCCCGACTTCTGCATTTCTTGCATAAATGCACGACACACCCATCCTCCCTAACGAACTGCGGAAACGCAGCCTTCCTTCCGTACTTCCTCACAGGACAATTCCTGCCTATATGCCCAAGCATCCTGCAGTGATAGCAAATGGTTAATTGGTCGACTGATGCAGTGGGTGCAGCTTTTACTTTCTTCACCTTTTGGCAGCGACTGGGAAAGTGCCCCGTACTACGGCATTTAAAACAGAAGATCTTGGATCGATAACGCTTTCCCTCATTCTTCTTTCCTTCATCTCTCTTCCCGCACATAGCTGCATAATGTCCCTTCTCCTGACACCGATAACAGATGACGTGGTCATAAGGACCAGGTCCTGCCCTTTCCCTCCACAGCCTTTCCCACTTCTCCATTGCTTCCTCTTGTTCCTTACGGGCTAGTTGTAACGACCCAGGATTTTTAATAATTAAAATTTGAATATTTAATTTATTTTAAATATTAATAAGTGAATTTATAAGTCAAATAAATTTTTATTTGAATTATTGGATTTTATTGAATAATTAAATCGATAATTTAATACGTTAAATTATGGAAATAATTGAAAATTTGAGTTAAATATGATTGAAAATGATTTGTAAAATTTTATTTTATCATATGGAAGTTAGAACAATATTTTAGAACTTTTAAAATCGAATTAAAAGTTAATTTGTGAAAATTGAATATTTTAATATTTAAATCGACTAGTAAAAATAGTCAATTTTTGAAAAGTCTCAGAATTGAACGAAACCAGTTCCATTGGATCCGTAATAGTTAGTTATTACAGGATTTCAATTTTCGTGTCAATCGGAGTTATCGTTTGATCGTGGCAGCTCGAAACGCATCGATTTATTTTTAATTTAAATTTGACGAGTGAAAATAGCCATTTTTCAAAAAGTCTCGGATTTCGACGAAACCAATTTCATCGGATCCATAATGTGATATTATTGTATGGTTTCAAATTTTAAGTCGATTGGATTTACCGTTTGTCCGTTACAAATTAAAACGCCTAGAAAATCGCTTAAATCGGTTTAATTCAAATTGAGCGTTTACAGCCATAACTCGCACATACTTCCGAATTAGCTTCCGAAACATGTTCCATTGTGTCCGGAACGCGGGATAAACCCTAGGAACGTCAGTTTCGGCGCGTAAATCGGAGTTCGGAATTTCCGGATGAATAGTGTTCGAATTTTTCCTATAAATACACCCACCCTCTTCATAATTTAGAAAAATAAAATAAAAACCCTAATTTCTAACCCTAGCCGCCACCCACAGGACCAATGGCCAGAAATGCTCAACATTCATCCCTCGATTACTCCAAATCCGTCGACAATTAGCCTTAGGTTTCAACTAGAGAATTGAAGAGGACATCAAGATCTACAAGTTCAACGGTGGAGATCGTGTTTGGATCGACGATGGGGGAGATAAGGAGCCGCGTGCGTGGCCGTTGTCCTCGAGATTCGTGCAACATAGGGGGGTCCGAGTTCTATGGCCTTCAGGCCGAGTATGGAGGGGGTTGAGCCCTTCGAGATGGAGGTGGTTTGATGTGGTTTCATCGAGTGTTGGAGGAGAAAAATCGAACCCTAGTTCTTGAGAATGGGTTGTGATGGCGGCCTGGAGATGTTTGTGAACGTGAATAGGGGGGAAGAAGAGAGGTGATACACGGCCAGATTTGCATGTGTGGTGGATCCAAGGGCTGTGATTAGAATAGGTTTGAAAATTAAAATATAGTTGTAATTAGTTATATAAAAATCGAGTAAACTTCATAATATCATAACTTTTTCATACGAGGTCGAAAACACGCGAAACCAGTTGCGTTGGAATCGTATGGACGAGCACTACGCGATGGAGTTGGTTTGGAGTTAGTGAGAATTTTGGGTAAAATTAAACGTCCGTTTAATTTTATTTGAAATAAATCGCTAAAACGGAATTTAAAATCAAGGTGAGAACTTCTCACTCAATCGAATCAGTTTCGATTTTATTTTAAATAGTTAGATTTAAAATATTTGAATGCATGTTTGAATGTTGATGAATATCTATTGATTGTTAAAATAGACATTATACGCCGTTAGTAAGCGGATGTTATTTATTAAAAACATATACCGCGAATATTTCATAAACAGTGAAATTGGTATTATATATAATAGCAATATATATATATATTGGCATATGTATATATTGGAGTTATTGATTTCCTGCATTTTTTGTTTAGCGGATGAGACCCTATTACGCCGTCTATTAAGCGGATAATATTTAAATCTCATATACCGCGATAATTTCGTACTGGAGCGAAATTGGTATTGTGCTAATGTTTGTGAATGCAGGAAAACAGGTTGGAGGGATCCAACTGGATTCCTCAACAGTTTTTATTTAATTTCAGATATTTTGATATTTGATTGATTATCATATCGATATATGATATCGTTGTTGTCGTGATTGACTATTTGGTATGTAGCATCATTGGACCAAATTTGGAACTTTAAAAATGATTTTTAAAGTGATTTTTGAAAATATACTGTATGTTTGGGAAATTGATCCATTATAAATAAATAAACGTTATAATTTTTATGTTATAAAAATTATGATTTTTGTGAAATACAGTTAAAAACTGATTTTTGAGAATATGATGCTATTGATTTTATAAAATAGTTTAATCGAGATATTTTAGAATTATTGTGAAAAGTTTAAATATAGGAATTATAAAATTTAATTATTTTATGAATCAAAATGGTGAAATAATAAAGGAGATTAAAGTCGTTTTAAAGAATAATATAAATTGATTTATATTAAGAGATTTATAAATGGATATTTATAAATTGAAATATTGACATTATAAAACGAGTTTTTATAAGTGTTTGAATGAAGTGAAAATAAATTTTGTAAATGAATGGAATTTATAAAATTATAAATGGTGAAGTTATAATGAAATTTATAAATAGTAAGATTTATAAATTTTGTGAAGTTATTAAAGAATATATTTGGATGAATAATTGAATCTTAAAAGTTATAAGATTTATAACTATGAAGTTTAAAAGAACGATTTTGTAAAATTATCGTTTTATAAGCATTTAACTTATAATGTGAACTTTTGGTTTATAATTGAGTTATAAATCGAATAGGTTAATAAAGGAGATTTATAAAGGAAGTAGTTATGAAATAAATAGAAATGGAATTTATAAACGTTGTTTTATAAATTCGCAAACGACTTATTTTGATAAGTAAATTGCTGAAACCTATTAATGGAATTATATTCACGTTTTTGAACTGTGAATAATCCTTTGAAATAAAATGAATAAAAGGATGAAATTTGTTAACAAAGAATATTCACGTTTTTGAATAGTGAATAATATGTTAAAGAAAATGTTTGAATGAGATGTTTAAATTGAATTAAAACGATCTAACGATGTTTTAAAATGTGTTGAGATTCGAAACCATGGATTTCAACATTAATTGTTGAAATAGACGTTTTCGAGAAATAGAAGGAGATGATGGACTATAACACTGTAGTTATAGTAAATGATTTCCGAAAGGAAATGTTTTGTATAGTATTGGGATTTATATATCTATTTTAATTTCGAATCCCTATACTAGTGATTTTGGGTTGTCGTAACGATGTTTTACGCAACATTCGTTTTGGCCCAAATAAATATGTTTAAGAGAATGATTTCCTTAAAGAATGAAATATATACTTATTTTTAACTGAAGTATATTGAATATTTTCCAAGTGTTGAAAATAAATAAAATTTGTGAATTACTTATGAATAAATAAGTATGGAAATGTTTTCCAATATAAAGTGAATATTTTGAGAATTTATCTTTTTGAAGATAAATTGAAAAGAAATATTGAAATGAATAATTGAAATCGAATATTCATAGATATTTTGGATTATAAATTCACTAAGGAATTTATAAAAGAAAGTGGAATTGGTTTAAAAATAAATATTGATTTATTTTTGAAGTATGAAATAATATATCTTGTAAAGATATTTTTGGAAAATAAATAATTTGGAAAATTATTTGGAAACTGGTGATGTGTGCATATCCATTGATAGTTCGATAACCGACTATCAATATTTCCCTTTGAATGGGTAATAGATGTGATTTGTTTGAATGTGAATGCTACACTTATTTTTGAATAAGCGCTCACTATTCGGGTTAACCGGGAAAGGACCTTGGGGTCGTATAACCCATTCCGAATATGTGATACGTCGTTGTGAATTGCATTGAAGATCGGTGTTGAAGACCCGGTATTTGCGAGAGCGATAGGATGACCTGTCGATTTACTCTGCACCGAGTTGCTCCGGTATAGAGTTCTCCATATGTGATGGTGAATCCGATCAGGATTGTGAATATCCGGATTGCAAGGACTTCTTTGTAAGTGCCTTCGGTTTTGTTCGATCCCGGAACAGACTTGTATGGATTGTGTGTCTGACATTACAAGTTGAGATATAAAGCCGATTTCATTCAAATATATTTCTGTTGGTGGCGGAGAATTTATTCTTTTAGCTTAACACCCTTCTCTGAGACGTATGAGCTCAGAGGTTATATAGTTGAAGTTATCAGCGATATATTCCCAATTTGGTAATGTGACATGCTGAGTGTTGCTGTAAATGATCATTGTGTTGATTATTGTGATAGGATCGTTTATTTGATCGTCTATCTTGGTGATCATTGTGTTGATCATTTGTTGACCCAAAGCATGGCTTTTGTATAAAGTATGTTTTTGTGGACGTGACTTCGTCGAGCCTCACACCCCGGAAATGGTCAAAACAGGAAAGATGCGGCAAGGTTATGAGGGGTAGCTCCCTTTAGGGTATGTACATTTCCTTCTGGATAGAGGTGGTATCATGGTATGGAGCCCAGATATTTAACCTATGTGGTTACTGCGAATTTATTACTTTGTGGTTGTTGGTTTTCGGGATCCCGTGAGAAAGGTCGTTTACGATCGGGGAATGGCGTGCTCGTGTCAGTAGTTACCCAGTTAGGGGTAACCCGGCCTTGTGTTGGCAGAGTTCCGGTTTGGTTCTCGGGGATGTCTTTCCAGAGGCATTCTCATGTGGCAATGGGAAGTTCCTTGGCCTGACCATTTGTTGGAAATCCAAAGAAACAATACGAGACTTGTACGGTTTTAGTTGTATAACCTGCTATGGAATGTGGCGGTAACCTGCTATTGAACATAGTTAGCTATAGTAGGCATAGTTCGGAATGTCTATGCTGGCTAAGATTTATATTCTACTTTCGAAATGAATTTCTTCTACACTATACAATAATAATAATATCAAATGTTCTTTCAAATGCGTATCAGCATCTTTGACTATCATAAGGAGAAATCTCCTCCGATTCTGCGTTTGCATGTGTGTGTGTGCGGGAGGCCTTATGGTAGTCTCATTTTCAAAAGCATTGCGAATTGAATTTAAAAATATTCCTCTATTTTGATTTTAAAGATAAATAAACTGTTTTGAGTTCTCACACCAGTCACATGACTGACTCGGAGTTTATTGTTTTCCTTCCTAAACTCTGGGTGCCCACCAATTTCCACACGGGCAGTCAAGAGTTAAGGTTTATCAGGATATTCTGGATATCAGGAGTTGCTGGAGGCAAGCTGGACGGCATGGCGTATTACTAGTTTATATAGTATTTCTTTTTCCGCTGCACTGTTTGATGTTGTATATTGTTGTACACTCTGATGATACGATGTAATGAAATGTGATGTAATGTAATAACTGATATAGTTCTTTGTTTAAAGATTATTCATTTATTATTATATGTTGTTCCGCTGCGAATTGTGAGATTCTGATGTTGTTCTGTTTTATTTTCTATTTATTTTCTATTTTCCTTCTCTCTTCTTCTCTCTTTTTCTTCTATTTTAAAATGTTCTGTTTTCTTTCTTTTCTATTTTCCATTTTCTTTTCTCTATGTTTTCTCTATCTTCTACCTTCTTCTTTCTTCTTTTTCTCTCTTCTTCTTTTCCTAAATTTTTCTTAAACCCCTAAGGGTTCTTATTTTCGTTCATCTTGAATTAATGAATGGAGATTGGTGTCTATTCAAGGAGTACGGATTTACGGGTCTTTACATTTTGGTATCAGAGCTTATGGTTAAGCGACAACCATGGTTCTGTTGGGTATTACTCATTAGAGATAGAGTCAGTAGTACTCTAGAATGAGTTTGAGTGTAATAATAGCTATGAGAGCGTATTTGTTAGTGAATATAAAAATTGTTTTATATTGTGATGATTGGTTTGTTGAGTGGTATATAGATTCTGGTTAATACGAGTAATTAACGTTGTTGATAGGGATCTCTAAACACTTGTACAGAACAATTCGACACAGTATTGTTTAAAATTGGGTAAATGAAATAATTTTACCTTGATTATATTTTTATATATAAAGAAATAATTTTTCAGAATTATTAAAGTGTATATAAGTTGATTGTTTAGATGTTTGAATAATCTAAATAAAAGAAAAATTGTATAAATAAAAAGAATTATAAAGAATTGAATTATAATTAATGTGATTTACAATTGTGAAATAAACTTATATATATAAGAAGTGAAACTATATGAATATATTTATGAATATGAGTTGAAAATAAAAATGAATTTAAAGTTAAATGGAAAATTTACTTTAAAAATGAAATATAACTTAAGAGATGTTGAATGAAGTTGATATAGTTATCAAAGTAAATGAATATGAACTTGAGTTTTATAAATGAAATTCAACTTTTGTAATTAAATTGAATTAATGGATTAAATGTAAATCAACTGAATGTGAATTAAGTTGATATGAAATAATGAATATAAGTGTTAATTCATTAAAATCTAATGTTATTGGAAAGTTGAATAATTGAGTGAAAATCAATTTAGTTGAACCAATTGAAAGTGAAAGTGTTAAACCAAATAGAATGAATATAAGAAAAGGAATTTGGTTGTAATGAATATACTTTGGTTGATATATGATTGTTAGTTGATAGTATATAATTCATTAAGTGTTAATGAAATTGATTTAATAAAATTGGAAGCTAAAGTAATTGAAATCCAATTTGAAGTTAAGTAAATTTTGAATAGAATTGAATTTGAATTGGAAGTGAACCAACTTGAATGTGAATTAGTGAATATAAACTAATTGAAAATGAATGTTAGTAAACCCAATGTTAATGAATCAAATGTGATTAAATTGAAAACCAATTCATTGAATATTAATGAGAATATAAATGAATATTTATTGGTTATGGATTATAGTTGGTTGATGGTTGAATATATTGCTTTTCATACATTTGCTATGTTGGCATATATAATTATTATGTTGCTATATGTTGTATATTGATACTATTGTCATATATGCATGTTCTCATGTTGTTTGTTGAGTGATTAGTAGGTGCGGATTGCGTTTGCTTCGCATTTGGAGCTCGCTTTCGCGCTATATTAGCCGTATATGCTTGCTAATAAAATATATGGTACATATCTCGGATTACATACCGTACTTTTACACTTTTTTCCCTGCGGGATGCCTCATTACTTAATGAGATGTATATTTGTGATATATATACTGTCATTTTTTTTTCGGATCGAGCCGCGCAAAGGAGACTATGGCGAATTTTTCCGAAAATTTAAGGCGTTAGAAATTTTTTGAGAAAATTGGAAAATTTTGAAAACTTAAACTTTGATTTTGGAATTGAAAGTTAAATGATATAGTTTGGTTTTGAAAAAGATAACTAAGTATGATTTTGAAACCTTAGTAAAGATTTGTAAGAAGTTTAACTATGAATTTTGGGAAAATTAATAGATTCTGTAATTTTTCTTACTAGTTAATTTCGAGGATGAAATTCTTTTAAGGGGGGAAGATTGTAACGACCCAGGATTTTTAATAATTAAAATTTGAATATTTAATTTATTTTAAATATTAATAAGTGAATTTATAAGTCAAATAAATTTTTATTTGAATTATTGGATTTTATTGAATAATTAAATCGATAATTTAGTACGTTAAATTATGGAAATAATTGAAAAATTGAGTTAAATATGATTGAAAATGATTTGTAAAATTTTATTTTATCATATGGAAGTTAGAACAATATTTTAGAACTTTTAAAATCGAATTAAAAGTTAATTTGTGAAAATTGAATATTTTAATATTTAAATCGACTAGTAAAAATAGTCAATTTTTGAAAAGTCTCAGAATTGAACGAAACTAGTTCCATTGGATCCGTAATAGTTAGTTATTACTGGATTTCAATTTTCGTGTCAATCGGAGTTATCGTTTGATCGTGGCAGCTCGAAACGCATCGATTTATTTTTAATTTAAATTTGACGAGTGAAAATAGCCATTTTTCAAAAAGTTCGGATTTCGACGAAACCATTTTCATCGGATCCATAATGTGATATTATTGTATGGTTTCAAATTTTAAGTCGATTGGATTTACCGTTTGTCCGTTACAAATTAAAACGCCTAGAAAATCGCTTAAATCGGTTTAATTCAAATTGAGCGTTTACAGCCATAACTCGCACATACTTCTGAATTAGCTTCCGAAACCTGTTCCATTGTGTCCGGAACGTGGGATAAACCCTAGGAACGTCAGTTTCGGCGCGTAAATCGGAGTTCGGAATTTCCGAATGAATAGTGTTCGAATTTTTCCTATAAATACACCCACCCTCTTCATAATTTAGAAAAAAAAAAAACCCTAATTTCTAACCCTAGCCGCCACCCACATGACCAATGGCCAGAAATGCTCAACATTCATCCCTCGATTACTCCAAATCCGTCGACAATTAGCCTTAGGTTTCAACTAGAGAATTGAAGAGGACATCAAGATCTACAAGTTCAACGGTGGAGATCGTGTTTGGAGCGACGATGGGGGAGATAAGGAGCCGCGTGCGTGGCTGTTGTCCTCGAGATTCGTGCAACATAGGGGGGGCCGAGTTCTATGGCCTTCAGGCCGAGTATGGAGGGGGTTGAGCCCTTCGAGATGGCGGTGGTTTGATGTGGTTTCATCGAGTGTTGGAGGAGAAAAATCGAACCCTAGTTCTTGAGAATGGGTTGTGATGGCGGCCTGGAGATGTTTGTGAACGTGAATGGGGGGGGGGGGGGGGGAAGAAGAGAGGTGATACACGGCCAGATTTGCATGTGTGGTGGATCCAAGGGCTGTGATTAGAATAGGTTTGAAAATTAAAATATAGTTGTAATTAGTTATATAAAAATCGAGTAAACTTCATAATATCATAACTAAGGTCGAAAACGCGCGAAACCAGTTGCGTTGGAATCGTATGGACGAGCACTACGCGATGGAGTTGGTTTGGAGTCGTTTGGAGTTAGTGAGAATTTTGGGTAAAATTAAACGTCCGTTTAATTTTATTCGAAATAAATCGCTAAAACAAAATTTAAAATCAAGGTGAGAACTTCTCACTCAATCGAATCAGTTTCGATTTTATTTTAAATAGTTAGATTTAAAATATTTGAATGCATGTTTGAATGTTGATGAATATCTATTGATTGTTAAAATAGACATTATACGCCGTTAGTAAGCGGATGTTATTTATTAAAAACATATACCGTAAATATTTCATAAACAGTGAAATTGGTATTATATATAATAGAAATATATATATATTGGCATATGTATATATTGGAGTTATTGATTTCCCGCATTTTTTGTTTAGCGGATGAGACCCTATTACGCCGTCTTTTAGGCGGATAATATTTAAATCCCATATACCGCGATAATTTCGTACTGGAGCGAAATTGGTATTGTGCTAATGTTTGTGGATGCAGGAAAACAGGTTGGAGGGATCCAACTGGATTCCTCAACAGTTTTTATTTAATTTCAGATATTTTGATATTTGATTGATTATCATATCGATATATGATATCGTTGTTGTCGTGATTGACTATTTGGTATGTAGCATCATTGGACCAAATTTGGAACTTTAAAAATGATTTTTAAAGTGATTTTTGAAAATATACTGTATGTTTGGGAAATTGATCCATTATAAATAAATAAACTTATAATTTTTATGTTATAAAAATTATGATTTTTGTGAAATACAGTTAAAACTGATTTTTGAGAATATGATGCTATTGATTTTATAAAATAGTTTAATCGAGATATTTTAGAATTATTGTGAAAAGTTTAAATATAGGATTTATAAAATTTGATTATTTTATGAATTAAAATGGTGAAATAATAAAGGAGATTAAAGTCGTTTTAAAGAATAATATAAATTGATTTATATTAAGAGATTTATAAATGGATATTTATAAATTGAAATATTGACATTATAAAACGAGTTTTTATAAGTGTTTGAATGAAGTGAAAATAAATTTTGTAAATGAATGGAATTTATAAAATTATAAATGGTGAAGTTATAAATGAAATTTATAAATAGTAAGATTTATAAATTTTGTGAAGTTATTAAAGAATATATTTGGATGAATAATTGAATCTTAAAAGTTATAAGATTTATAACTATGAAGTTTAAAAGAACAATTTTGTAAAATAATCGTTTTATAAGCATTTAACTTATAATGTGAGCTTTTGGTTTATAATTGAGTTATAAATCAAATAGGTTAATAAAGGAGATTTATAAAGGAAGTAGTTATGAAATAAATAGAAATGGAATTTATAAACGTTGTTTTATAAATTCGCAAACGACTTATTTTGATAAGTAAATTGCTGAAACCTATTAATGGAATTATATTCACGTTTTTGAACTGTGAATAATCCTTTGAAATAAAATGAATAAAAGGATGAAATTTGTTAACAAAGAATATTCACGTTTTTGAATAGTGAATAATATGTTAAAGAAAATGTTTGAATGAGATGTTTAAATTGAATTAAAACGATCTAACGATGTTTTAAAATGTGTTGAGATTCGAAACCATAGATTTCAACATTAATTGTTGAAATAGACGTTTTCGAGAAATAGAAGGAGATGATGGACTATAACACTGTAGTTATAGTAAATGATTTCCGAAAGGAAATGTTTTGTATAGTATTGGGATTTATATATCTATTTTAATTTCGAATCCCTATACTAGTGATTTTGGGTTGTCGTAACGATGTTTTACGTAACATTCGTTTTGGCCCAAATAAATATGTTTAAGAGAATGATTTCCTTAAAGAATGAAATATATACTTATTTTTAACTGAAGTATATTGAATATTTTCCAAGTGTTGAAAATAAATAAAATTTGTGAATTACTTATGAATAAATAAGTATGGAAATGTTTTCCAATATAAAGTGAATATTTTGAGAATTTATCTTTTTGAAGATAAATTGAAAAGAAATATTGAAATGAATAATTGAAATCGAATATTCATAGATATTTTGGATTATAAATTCACTAAGGAATTTATAAAAGAAAGTGGAATTGGTTTAAAAATAAATATTGATTTATTTTTGAAGTATGAAATAATATATCTTGTAAAGATATTTTTGGAAAATAAATAATTTGGAAAATTATTTGGAAACTGGTGATGTGTGCATATCCATTGATAGTTCGATAACCGACTATCAATATTTCCCTTTGAATGGGTAATAGATGTGATTTGTTTGAATGTGAATGCTACACTTATTTTTGAATAAGCGCTCACTATTCGGGTTAACCGGGAAAGGACCTTGGGGTCGTATAACCCATTCCGAATATGTGATACGTCGTTGTGAATTGCATTGAAGATCGGTGTTGAAGACCCGGTATTTGCGAGAGCGATAGGATGACCTGTCGATTTACTCTGCACCGAGTTGCTCCGGTATAGAGTTCTCCATATGTGATGGTGAATCCGATCAGGATTGTGAATATCCGGATTGCAAGGACTTCTTTGTAAGTGCCTTCGGTTTTGTTCGATCCCGGAACAGACTTGTATGGATTGTGTGTCTGACATTACAAGTTGAGATATAAAGCCGATTTCATTCAAATATATTTCTGTTGGTGGCGGAGAATTTATTCTTTTAGCTTAACACCCTTCTCTGAGACGTATGAGCTCAGAGGTTATATAGTTGAAGTTATCAGCGATATATTCCCAATTTGGTAATGTGACATGCTGAGTGTTGTTGTAAATGATCATTGTGTTGATTATTGTGATAGGATCGTTTATTTGATCGTCTATCTTGGTGATCATTGTGTTGATCATTTGTTGACCCAAAGCATGGCTTTTGTATAAAGTATGTTTTTGTGGACGTGACTTCGTCGAGCCTCACACCCCAGAAATGGTCAAAACAGGAAAGATGCGGCAAGGTTATGAGGGGTAGCTCCCTTTAGGGTATGTACATTTCCTTCTGGATAGAGGTGGTATCATGGTATGGAGCCCAGATATTTAACCTATGTGGTTACTGCGAATTTATTACTTTGTGGTTGCTAGTTTTCGGGATCCCATGAGAAAGGTCGTTTACGATCGGGGAATGGCGTGCTCGTGTCAGTAGTTACCCAGTTAGGGGTAACCCGGCCTTGTGTTGGCAGAGTTCCGGTTTGGTTCTCGGGGATGTCTTTCCAGAGGCATTCTCATGTGGCAATGGGAAGTTCCTTGGCCTGACCATTTGTTGGAAATCCAAAGAAACAATACGAGACTTGTACGGTTTTAGTTGTATAACCTGCTATGGAATGTGGCGGTAACCTGCTATTGAACATAGTTAGCTATAGTAGGCATAGTTCGGAATGTCTATGCTGGCTAAGATTTATATTCTACTTTCGAAATGAATTTCTTCTACACTATACAATAATAATAATATCAAATGTTCTTTTAAATGCGTATCAAGCATCTTTGACTATCATAAGGAGAAATCTCCTCCGATTCTGCGTTTGCATGTGTGTGTGTGCGGGAGGCCTTATGGTAGTCTCATTTTTAAAAGCATTGCGAATTGAATTTAAAAATATTCCTCTATTTTGATTTTAAAGATAAATAAACTGTTTTGAGTTCTCACACCAGTCACATGACTGACTCGGAGTTTATTGTTTTCCTTCCTAAACTCTGGGTGCCCACCAATTTCCACACGGGCAGTCAAGAGTTAAGGTTTATCAGGATATTGTGGATATCAGGAGTTGCTGGAGGCAAGCTGGACGGCATGGCGTATTACTAGTTTATATAGTATTTCTTTTTCCGCTGCACTGTTTGATGTTGTATATTGTTGTACACTCTGATGATACGATGTAATGAAATGTGATGTAATGTAATAACTGATATAGTTCTTTGTTTAAAGATTATTCATTTATTATTATATGTTGTTCCGCTGCGAATTGTGAGATTCTGATGTTGTTCTGTTTTATTTTCTATTTATTTTCTATTTTCCTTCTCTCTTCTTCTCTCTTTTTCTTCTATTTTAAAATGTTATGTTTTCTTTCTTTTCTATTTTCTATTTTCTTTTCTATATGTTTTCTCTATCTTCTACCTTCTTCTTTCTTCTTTTTCTCTCTTCTTCTTTTCCTAAATTTTTCTTAAACCCCTAAGGGTTCGTATTTTCGTTCATCTTGAATTAATGAATGGAGATTGGTGTCTATTCAAGGAGTACGGATTTACGGGTCTTTACACTAGTGCTCTTCGAGCTCGACGAGCTGCTTTCTGCTCTTTCGATTTTGCCATCTACAAAATAGTTTCCTATCTTTCAAGGAGTCCAAAATCAAACAAGATAGAGGTTCAAAATTTTAAGGGGAAACTTGTCCCAAGGAAGTTTCAAAACAAGTGGAAAAGCTCAAACGAAGATGAGGAAATACAATTCAAAATAGACGATGGATATACTTCTATAAATCGCGGGCAACCTTAACCGGGTCATCCGTGACTTCAGGAACATAATCGATGTGGAGTTCCAAAACAAAGCAACATTCGATCCCTCGATATAAAATTCAGCATAACAAGATATAGCAGCATCGTAAACCGAGGATACAGAAATCTTCGGTGAATCAATGCTAATTGTAAAGGAGTTTCCACCCCCTTTACAGATCAATCAGTGGAGTTATTGAATATTACAGAATCAAAGAATATAAATAGAGAGAGATAAGAGTGAATTTTGGAACCGAGGGACATTCCAAAATTCAAAGGAAATCGATTCAGAAAGGAAGAGATTTGAGTGAAAGTGATTCTGTAAATAAATTTACCATATATGCTAAGTTTTGCCTAGAGCCAAAGCTCTGATACCAACTGTAACGACCCGCTATTTTGGACCATTCAAATCAATGATAAAACCATACATATCCGACTTGAATAATTCAAAATACCGAATTATTAACTAAAATTTGGCAAAACTTAACATACATAGTAAATAAATCATCACAGATCACAGACACAGAGTAATATAATGCAGCAGAATAGATAAAGAATAGTAGTTCATGAAGCTACTATATACATTGGAGTTAGAAATAAAATACAACCGAATATCATAGATGTAGTGAAGTCTCTAATATGCGCAGATGACTTCTCTGAACAAATCAACAGGATGACTGAAAGGATAGATAGCTGGATCTTCAAGCAAGGCTCCAACTTCGAAGGTGAGTCTCAAATGTTGTATCACTCAGTCTGACCCGAGCGTAAAGCAAAACACAAAAACACTCGAGTCAGGATTAACATTCTTATATCAATAAATCCAACTCAAGTGAAATATCAACTGAAATACAAATAACTTAAAGGATGTTTGGGATAACCATCCTCTAAGGGTCCATAGAACTATCTACAAGGAGAAATATACACTATAACACCATAGTCATTTCAGCTTAATTTATACTTCAAAACCAAATATCATTTTCACTTCAAATATCTCTATATTTCCCAAAATAGTATTTATATAAAATAAATTATTTATAAAGTCAAGTATTTTCAATTTCCTCAACTTAACAAATCGTTTAACATCAACCCGACCTTCCCATTTAAATCTATTTCAATCTCAATTTATCAATTTAAATTCAACTCAATTTCTAAAATAACCACTTAAATTTTTCGATCTCACATTCAGATTTATAATCCCAAATACCCCTTTATATTTCCATATATTTCAAAACTTTAAGTATTCAACGTTTCATCTAAATTTTTCATACAATTTAGTTTTCTAAATAATCAATTCAAATTTAGTTCAACCTAAATCTTCATTTTAATTCAATTTAGTTGCTAAAACAAATTCAACTATATTGTTTTAAAAAGATCCGAATCTCAAAATAAACCATTTTAATTCCATTATAGTACAAGGCTTAAATATTTAAATGTTCAATATAACAGTTTCAAATAGATCTTGATTTAACCTCATTATTATTTAGTCTTGAAATACTCCCTTATTAGATTCAATATCATTTAAGTAACCTTAATTTACATTTACTCAATATTTTCTTTAATTTATTTAAACGTGAAATATTCATTTAATCACTTAAATCAAAAATCCAGTTACAAAATCATACCTTTTAAATTTCCCATTCACTAATTTCAAATCGATTTAATTAAATAAATCCTTATTTAAATACCATTTTTAATAAACCTAAATTTTTCTCCAAATCTTAATTTATCCCAGTTATTGCAAAAATCTATTTGAAATATAATTTACATAAATATTAAACATAATTTACGTATTAAATCAATCTTAATTGAATTAAATATTATTAAATCTATATATATCATTACCCTTTATATATAATAATTTAAGAACTAACATTTATTATGACCATATATTTCTTTCCAAAACAATGAATTTATTTTCAAATATTTATATATGGACCAACAGTGTCTGTATATATTCCTTATCATATGGTCAAGTGTTAAGGATATTTATCATTTCAATCCGTACACTAAATATATACGGGTGGATAGCATTTTAACCCGTAATCCCAAATTCAATTAAATGAAAATCGCTTGGGTCTATCATTTCAACCCATAACGAAATTCTCCTATTCTAAAGTCCGTTCGAGTATGTATCACTTCAACCTATAGTGAATTCTAAACTACAGGGAACTTGTAGAGTGATAACAGAAAATAAAATAAAATAACAGGCATATATCATCAATGACAATAAAATATAAACAACAGGATATGGTGTCATATCCCGCAGGTGAACAGTTACAGATAATAGCATATATAACAAATTTAAATAACTACAATAGCATATTTCAATTGTCGTTTCAATTGAAATCAAATTTAATTAATAAAAGAAATGTCAATCGTGAGTGATTTCTCACCTTTCGAGGCTAGTGGAGATTTGACAATGAACCGAGTTACGAATTCAAGCACGAGTTCCGAAGCAAAGTAAGATTGGCACGAATTCGACGGATAGAGCTGGTAAATATGAGTCAATGAGAATAAATCAATTTAACTTGATATAGTTTAAATAAGATGATGTCATATTATTATTTCCCTAAACCCGATATTAAGTTTAAAATACACATACATTTTGAAATAAATTTGAATTTTAAACATATTTATTTATATATATAGGTATAGAACAATCGAAACAAACTTCACTTATTACATCGCTTACATATGTTTTAATAATGCAACGTATAAAAATATTATATTAACAAAATTTTATACATACTAACAATATAAACATGAATATAAACTAGTATGTACATACTTTAAATAACTTAAAATTACACTAAACTAAATATTTTAAACTTTTAATATCCATTTATACTTGTTGAAACATACATATTTTAGAGATCTAAAAGAACCCAACTTATTCAGAATCAATATACAAATTAAAATTTTCACTTCTTCTTAAATCATCATAACCTGCTTTATAAACATATACTAGCATACGACACTTTTTTATTATTGGTAGCACAGATTCTTGGCTAAAATACATAAATACAACACATATCAACTGCTTTTGTACAACTTATCCTAACCTATATACTAATATAATGATTCGAAAATATCTAATCGGTAAATAACATACAAAACAAGTTAAAAATATTTATGTAAAATATATCATATATAGTAAAGGGGAGGCTAAGCCTTCCGATTCAACTCAATAGGGAAACCCAGTAAGCTTACATCTATATAATCTTATAAAATTCAAAAGTTCAAATATAAATATCATTACATAAATAATTTTTTTATATATAAATAAACTCAAATATAAGCTCACTGCAGGAATTATATATAACTAGCACGTATATAAAATTTTAGAACAACTTGATGTACGAAATTAGAGTTACAGCTTTTACAGTGAAACACATATGTAAACTAATATATATAAACTCGCAGTAATATAACAATTGAAAACCCACACATATATATACCAAACCAAAACTTAAAACAGGAATATACACCTCAGTACAAACACACATAGCAGACGCAACTAATAGCATCCAAAACATACAAATATTTGATATGAAAAGTATATAACAAGTACCGACCCTATTCAGTTATTACCAAAGGAAGGGGAGACTCGCCGCCGAAGGAAGAAATGATGGTTCGGTCGAGATGGAGAGGGAGATAAGCGAGCTAGTGGTCGGATCTGGTAGTTGTGCAGTTGGGAAGGCTAGAGGCGGTATATCCTGCTAGCCATAATATCCAATTCCAACATTCAAACCAATTTGCACATTCCATTACAAAATATTCAATATATACTTCTTATACCATTTTTTTTTTCACTATTGAAGTTACATGTTCAATTTCATTCAATTTTACATTTCAATCAATTTTGCATTTCAAATTTCATTTAAATTCAATTCACAATTTCAATTCTATTCAAGTCTAATTTCCTCTGAATATTGAACTTTTATTGATTAGCTTCATTTACAACCAATTCGTATCACTATTTTAAATTAGTTTCATTTACTAGCTCATTTTAATTCCCATACGAATTTTAATTCATCTTTCATTTATAATTATTCAATTCAACTTTATTGCTTACAAATTTGAAATGAATTTCAACATTCAATCTCATATTTTATTTTAATTACTTGCAGTTGCAATTTTTGTTTATTCATTCACAATTTACTTCCATTTGAAATTATTTCACAAATAAATAAATTATCAAGTTAATTTTACTTGAATTCAATCCAAATCAATTCTATTCAAATTCATTTACTTCCAATTTGAATTTAATTTCATAACTTTCAACTTCGCTAATTCAATTTCATTATCACTTAATGAATTTTATATTCACTAACAAATACGCACTCATATCTATTATTACACTCAAACTCATTCTAGAGTACTACTGACTCTATCTCTAATGAGTAATACCCAACAGAACCATGGTTGTCGCTTAACCATATGCTCTGATACCAACTGTAAAGACCCGTAAATCCATACTCCTTGAATAGACACTAATCTCCTTTGTTTAATTCAAGATGAACGAAAATACGAACCCTTAGGGGTTTAAGAAAAAGAATTTAAGAAAAGAGAAGAGAAAAAGATAGAAAATTTAGATAGGGAAAAGAAGGTAGAATATTTTTAAAATAGAAGAAAAAGAGAATAGAACATAAAGAAAATAGAACGGGACAGAAAGAAAACAGAACAACATCAGAATCTCACAATTCGCAGCGGAACAACGTATAATAATAAATGAATAATCTTTAAACAAAGAACTATATCAGTTATTACATTACATCACATTACATTACATCATATCATCAGAGTGTACAACATCAACATCAAACAGTGGTGCAGCGGAAAAAGAAATACTATATAGCTAGTAATACGCCATGCCATCCAGCTTGCCTCCAGCAACTCCAGAATATCCAGAATATCCTGATAAACCTTACTCTTGACTGCCCGTGTGGAAATTGGTGGGCACCCAGAGTTTAGGAAGGAAAACAATAAACTCCAAGTCAGTCATGTGACTGGTGTGAGAACTCAAAACAGTTTATTTATCTTTGAAATCAAAATAGAGGAATATTTTAAATCAATTCGCAATGCTTTTAAAAATGAGACTACCATAAGGCCTCCCGCACACACACACATGCAAACGCAGAATCGGAGGAGATTTCTCCTTATGATAGTCAAAGATGCTTGATACGCATTTAAAATAACATTTGATATTATTACTAGTGCGTAGTGTAGGAAAAATTCATTTCGAAAGTAGAATATAAATCTTAGCCAACATACGACCATTATCGTATGCCTACTATAGCTACCATCCAAACAGTGGTGACCACCATAAGTGAATGATAGGTTCTACAACTAATACCGTACAAGTTTCGTATTGTTTCTTTGGATTTCCAACAAATGGTCAGGCCAAGGAACTTCCCATTGCCACATGAGAATGCCTCTGGAAAGACATCCCCGAGAACCAAACCGGAACTCTGCCAACACAAGGCCGGGTTACCCCTAACTGGGTAACTACTGACACGAGCACGCCATTCCCCGATCGTAAACGACCTTTCTCACGGGATCCCGAAAACCAACAACCACAAAGTAATAAATTCGTAGTAACCACATAGGTTAAATATCTGGGCTCCATACCATGATACCACCTCTATCCAGAAGGAAATGTACATACCCTAAAGGGTGCTACCCCTCATAACCTTGCCGCATCTTTCCTGTTTTGACCATTTCCGGGGTGTGAGGTTCGACGAAGTCACGTCCACAAAAACATACTTTATACAAAAGCCATGCTTTGGGTCAACAAATGATCAACACAATGATCACCAAGATATACGATCAAATAAACGATCCTATCACAATAATCAACACAATGATCATTTCAGCAACACTCAGCATGTCACATTACCAAATTGGGAATATATCGCTGATAACTTCAACTATATAACCTCTGAGCTCGTACGTCTCAGAGAAGGGTGTTAAGCTAAAAGAATAAATTCTTCGCCACCAACAGAAATATATTTGAATGAAATCGGCTTTATATCTCAACTTGTAATGTCAGACATACAATCCATACAAGTCTGTTCCGGGATCGAACAAAACCGAAGGCACTTACAAAGAAGTCCTTGCAATCCGGATATTCACAATCCTGATCGGATTCACCATCACATATGGAGAACTCAATACCGTAGCTACTCGGTGCAGAGTAAATCGACAGGTCATCATATCGCTCTCGCAAATACCGGGTCTTCAACACCGATCTTCAATGCAATTCATAACGACGTATCACATATTCGGAATGGGTTATACGACCCCATGGTCCTTTCCCGGTCAACCCGAATAGTGAGCGCTTATTCAAAAATAAGTGTGGCATTCAATTTCAATCAAATCACATCAAATACCCATTCAAAGGTAAATATTGATAGTCGGTTATTTAACTATCAATAAAGATGCGCAACATCATCAGATTCCAAATAATTTTCCAAATTATTTAATTTTCCAAAAATATCTTTACAAGATATATAATTTTCTACATTTCAAACATAAACCAATATTTATTTTGAAATCCAATTTCCCTTTCCATTTATAAATTCCATAGTGAATTTATATTTCAAAATATCTACTGACCTACAGTTTTCAATAGATTTCAATTATTCAATCTCAATTTATCTTCAAAAAGATAAATTCTTAAAAACATTCCATTTTATATTGGAAAAACATTTCCATACTTATTCTAATAATAAGTATTTCACAAATCTTATTTATTTTCAACAATTTGAAAATATTCAATATACTTAAACCATAGTTAAGTATATATTTCATTCTTTAAGGAAAACATTCTTTTATTCACATTTATTTGGGTCAAAACGAATGTTGCGTAAAACATCGTTACGACAACCCAAAACACTAGTATAGGGATTCGAAATTAAATAGATATATAAATCCCAATACTAAATAAAAATATTTCCTTTCGGAAATCATTTACTATAACAACAGTGTTATAGTCCATTATTTCCTTATTTTCCCGAAAACGTCTATTTCAACAATGAATGTTGAAATCTATGTTTCCATTCCCTTTTTTTTCTCGAAAACGTCTATTTCAACAATAAATGTTGAATCTATGTTTTCGATACTTGATGCATTTTAAAACATCTTTAAATTATTTTAATTCCTTTTTAAACTTTCCTTTCTCAAAACATATCCCTTTTATTTAATAATATATTCACTATTCAAACCCGTGAATATACTTTGTTTAATAAACTTCTATACTCAATTTATCGAATCCAATTGATTTCGAATTTATAAACAATGTTTATAAATTCCATTCCTATTTATAAAACTTCGATTTATAAATCTCTTTTATTTATCCAATTTAATTTATCCAACTCAACTTATACTAAAAGTCTATATTATGAGTTGAATACTTATAATGTTATTCATTTACCAAATCGTTCCTTTGAATTTCACAAATCTTAAATCTCATTACTTATAAGATTTCTTTATATATTTCCTATTTCCAGCTTATCAAATTCAATTTGATTTCAGATTTATAAAACAACGTTTATAAATCCCATTTATAATTTCATAAACTTCTATTTACAAAAATCAATTTATTAACAAATTCCATTTATATTTCATTTAAATGCCAAAGTCCGATTTATAAGTAATTTTACTTATAATCTTTTATTTTTCAAATATATCCAGTTTACAACTTCACAATTTTATAAATTTAAAACTTTCGATTTACTTATAAAAATCCATTTTTATTTCACTTTAATACTTATAAGAGCTTGGTTCATAATTCCAATATTTTCAAGTTATAATTATCAACTTTATAAGTCTTTATATATAAACCGATTAAAATAATTCAAAATCCAAATTTAACCCATTTCATAAATTTATTAACTACTTATCTCAAAAATAACAATTTGGTTATGTTTTTCAAAAATATTAATTCCTATAGTTTTAAAAATTTAATTTCAACTTAATTAAAATGAATCAAACATATACTTTGGAAAAAATCAATTTAAAATCCTTAATAATTAAAAATCGTTATTTTTATCTTTAAAAACGGATCCGATGATGCGACGGCATCGAATGGTCAATCACTACACAAATATCATATATCGATATGATATTCTCAATCATCACAATATATTTATACACAAATAAATATTTGTGAGGAATCCAGTTGGATCCCTCCAACCTGTTTCCCTGCATCCAAAGAGTTAGCACAATACCCATTCCACTTCGAGGTGGAATATCGCGGTATATGGGATTTTATAAAATAGTATCCGCTTACTAACGGCGCAATAGGGTCTCATCCGCTATACGAGGCGGGAAATCAATCAACTGCAATATATACATATGCCAATATATATATATTGCTATATATAGATATATCCTAAAATATCTAATATCACAATCAAGCAAACAATCAATCAATCAACAAATTTTAAATATAACTATTTAAAATTTTAAATAACCCTTTGAGTGAGAAGTTCTCACCTTTGCTTTTATTTTGCAGTCCATTTCATCTTGACTCGATTTTTCTTGATTTATACCTTGAATGAATAATTATACAATTCATTAATATTCGAATTAAATCGAACACTTAAATTATCGTTCAATTTATTCACTTAACCAAATTTTTTTTTAACTAAAATTCTAAATTTTATACTAATGATTTTATTCAAACGAATCATAAATTTTCAAACTAAATTTTCTTTAAATACACCTATTTAATCAACAATCTGGTTTTAAACTAATATTTTTAATGTAAACTAATTTCCTTTTCACACAATCTTTGGTAAAAATAATTTAATAAACTAATTAAAACAGTAAGATTATCAAATCCATTCTTTACAAAATAAACCAGTAGAATTAAAATTCTGCCTCTTTAAATTTAAATATTTTTTTTTTCCTTCCTGTCTTAAACAGATTCAAAATATCTTACTGACAACATAATTTTTTTTATCTTTAAAAACTTACTGTAAATTCTAGCAGAATCTCTTTACTGCAATTTTTTTTCTTTTTTCTTTTCTCTGTTATGTAAATTTTTAAAACTTTACAAAATTAATTAAAACAAAAGAAGACAATACCTTACTGCAATCGTTCGACTTCGCCTCCATCATCCTGCGCACGCGAGCCACGGCTCACCCCTCGACGGCCCCCGCCTCTTCGAAGCCACCCAGCGCACACGAGCACCACGCCACCATTTATCCCCATCTTCGACCCTGCCCCTGATGCTCGCGCACACAAGCGCGATGCCCAAGCTGCAGTCGCCACACCCAGTAACTGACCCCGACCCCTCCAATCGCGCCGCCACCGCCTTCTACCACGGCCCTCATCTTCCAATACTTCGCGTCTCGTCCCCAAACTCGATCGAGTTTTCCCACTTCACAGCGTCGACCCCAACCCAACTCACGAGTCGCTGCCGTCATTAATTCCCACGCGGCCACCATTTTTTTTTTATCGAATTCGAATTCGAATTCGAAACTGAAGAGAGGAAAGGGGAGAAGGCTCGGCCTTTTCTTTTTCGTGAATGAACTAAGAGAGAGGGGGACGCGACCATAAGCTTTGGGGAGGAAGTGAATTTGATTTCGAACGAAGAAAGGTATGCGGCCATTTTTTTTTCTCTTCTGCTTTGAAATGAACTTGCGTGATAATTAAAGAGAAATGGGGGAGACAGACGTGATATAAAAAAAATGGAAAAAGGAAGCTCTGCACGATCCTCTCCGTGATCTTAGGCGCAACAAATGGAATGCTGTCGTTGACAATACTTAAATTTAAATTTTAAATTTTCCTTTGTTCTAATACAACTTTCTACGCGTGTATGTGTCGTATTGTCACACAACAACTCCGATTGATACGAAATTTGAAACCCGGCAATAATTCAATATTCCGGACCCAATGGAACTGGTTTCGTCGAATTCCGAGACTGTGCCTCGGACGGCTATTTTTAAATTCAATTTAAACGATATAATTCCAAAACTGATCAATTCACTTTCAAATCTTATTCCGAAGCTGCTATTATCTTCAGTATCATCAATATGAATTTTATAAGCCTTTGAAATATTTTTAATCGGCTTAAAATTGAAGATTCAAATTTTTATTCACTTTCAATAGATTAAATTCTATAATTTAATCGCCAATTTCAAAGTTATATTGGAAATTCAATCCAAACCATCATTCAAATATTTAAAATTAATTAAATATTTTCAATTTTAAATTATTCAAATTTTCTGGGTCGTTACAATCTTCCCCCCTTAAAAGAATTTCGTCCCGAAATTGCAAGTTAGGAAGAATGATCCTAAATCGTTTATTATTTTCCTCAATCAAAATTGTTTTATCAACTTACTAACCTAAATCTTTTTATTAAAGATTCATTTTCATTCCAACAAGCTTTCCAACTTCAATTATAAGTTTCAAACAACATTGTTTTCCTTAACAATTCAAATTTAAATTCAAATTCAAATTTTAAACTTTCAAAATTTCTCAAAAATTTTCTAACACCCTAAATTTTCGAAAAATTTCGCCAGCGTTTCCTTTGCGCGGCTAGATTGGTATGACTACAAAATGGCACCACGGCCCCTCAGAATCAAAAAGAAAAGAGAAAAGCCAAGTGGCTAGAGAAGAAAGTCATCAAATCTCATACTGAAATTGAAATACGTACCTTTTTGTCGAGCAATTCAATTTTTATCTTTGAAATCAAAATCCCAATTCCATTTCTATTAATATACCTGTATATCCTGCTAGCCATAATATCCAATTCCAACATTCAAACCAATTTGCACATTCCATTACAAAATATTCAATATATACTTCTTATACCATTTTTTTTTCACTATTGAAGTTACATGTTCAATTTCATTCAATTTTACATTTCAATCAATTTTGCATTTCAAATTTCATTTAAATTCAATTCACAATTTCAATTCTATTCAAGTCTAATTTCCTCTGAATATTGAACTTTTATTGATTAGCTTCATTTACAACCAATTCATATCACTATTTTAAATTAGTTTCATTTACTAACTCATTTTAATTCCCATACGAATTTTAATTCATCTTTCATTTATAATTATTCAATTCAACTTTATTGCTTACAAATTTGAAATGAATTTCAACATTCAATCTCATATTTTATTTTAATTACTTGCAGTTGCAATTTTTGTTTATTCATTCACAATTTACTTCCATTTGAAATTATTTCACAAATAAATAAATTATCAAGTTAATTTTACTTGAATTCAATCCAAATCAATTCTATTCAAATTCATTTACTTCCAATTTGAATTTAATTTCATAACTTTCAACTTCGCTAATTCAATTTCATTATCACTTAATGAATTTTATATTCACTAACAAATACGCACTCATATCTATTATTACACTCAAACTGATTCTAGAGTACTGCTGACTCTATCTCTAATGAGTAATACCCAACAGAACCATGGTTGTCGCTTAACCATATGCTCTGATACCAACTGTAAAGACCCGTAAATCCGTACTCCTTGAATAGACACTAATCTCCTTTGTTTAATTCAAGATGAACGAAAATACGAACCCTTAGGGGTTTAAGAAAAAGAATTTAAGAAAAGAGAAGAGAAAAAGATAGAAAATTTAGATAGGGAAAAGAAGATAGAATATTTTTAAAATAGAAGAAAAAGAGAATAGAACATAAAGAAAATAGAACGGGACAGAAAGAAAACAGAACAACATCAGAATTTCACAATTCGCAGCGGAACAACATATAATAATAAATGAATAATCTTTAAACAAAGAACTATATCAGTTATTACATTACATCACATTACATTACATCATATCATCAGAGTGTACAACATCAACATCAAACAGTGGTGCAGCGGAAAAAGAAATACTATATAGCTAGTAATACGCCATGCCATCCAGCTTGCCTCCAGCAACTCCAGAATATCCAGAATATCCTGATAAACCTTACTCTTGACTGCCCGTGTGGAAATTGGTGGGCACCCAGAGTTTAGGAAGGAAAACAATAAACTCCAAGTCAGTCATGTGACTGGTGTGAGAACTCAAAACAGTTTATTTATCTTTGAAATCAAAATAGAGGAATATTTTAAATCAATTCGCAATGCTTTTAAAAATGAGACTACCATAAGGCCTCCCGCACACACACACATGCAAACGCAGAATCGGAGGAGATTTCTCCTTATGATAGTCAAAGATGCTTGATACGCATTTAAAATAACATTTGATATTATTACTAGTGCGTAGTGTAGGAAAAATTCATTTCGAAAGTAGAATATAAATCTTAGCCAACATACGACCATTATCGTATGCCTACTATAGCTACCATCCAAACAGTGGTGACCACCATAAGTGAATGATAGGTTCTACAACTAATACCGTACAAGTTTCGTATTGTTTCTTTGGATTTCCAACAAATGGTCAGGCCAAGGAACTTCCCATTGCCACATGAGAATGCCTTTGGAAAGACATCCCCGAGAACCAAACCGGAACTCTGCCAACACAAGGCCGGGTTACCCCTAACTGGGTAACTACTGACACGAGCACGCCATTCCCCGATCGTAAACGACCTTTCTCACGGGATCCCGAAAACCAACAACCACAAAGTAATAAATTCGTAGTAACCACATAGGTTAAATATCTGGGCTCCATACCATGATACCACCTCTATCCAGAAGGAAATGTACATACCCTAAAGGGTGCTACCCCTCATAACCTTGCCGCATCTTTCCTGTTTTGACCATTTCCGGGGTGTGAGGTTCGACGAAGTCACGTCCACAAAAACATACTTTATACAAAAGCCATGCTTTGGGTCAACAAATGATCAACACAATGATCACCAAGATATACGATCAAATAAACGATCCTATCACAATAATCAACACAATGATCATTTCAGCAACACTCAGCATGTCACATTACCAAATTGGGAATATATCGCTGATAACTTCAACTATATAACCTCTGAGCTCGTACGTCTCAGAGAAGGGTGTTAAGCTAAAAGAATAAATTCTTCGCCACCAACAGAAATATATTTGAATGAAATCGGCTTTATATCTCAACTTGTAATGTCAGACATACAATCCATACAAGTCTGTTCCGGGATCGAACAAAACCGAAGGCACTTACAAAGAAGTCCTTGCAATCCGGATATTCACAATCCTGATCGGATTCACCATCACATATGGAGAACTCAATACCGTAGCTACTCGGTGCAGAGTAAATCGACAGGTCATCATATCGCTCTCGCAAATACCGGGTCTTCAACACCGATCTTCAATGCAATTCATAACGACGTATCACATATTCGGAATGGGTTATACGACCCCATGGTCCTTTCCCGGTTAACCCGAATAGTGAGCGCTTATTCAAAAATAAGTGTGGCATTCAATTTAAATCAAATCACATCAAATACCCATTCAAAGGTAAATATTGATAGTCGGTTATTTAACTATCAATAAAGATGCGCAACATCATCAGATTCCAAATAATTTTCCAAATTATTTAATTTTCCAAAAATATCTTTACAAGATATATAATTTTCTACATTTCAAACATAAACCAATATTTATTTTGAAATCCAATTTCCCTTTCCATTTATAAATTCCATAGTGAATTTATATTTCAAAATATCTACTGACCTACAGTTTTCAATAGATTTCAATTATTCAATCTCAATTTATCTTCAAAAAGATAAATTCTTAAAAACATTCCATTTTATATTGGAAAAACATTTCCATACTTATTCTAATAATAAGTATTTCACAAATCTTATTTATTTTCAACAATTTGAAAATATTCAATATACTTAAACCATAGTTAAGTATATATTTCATTCTTTAAGGAAAACATTCTTTTATTCACATTTATTTGGGTCAAAACGAATGTTGCGTAAAACATCGTTACGACAACCCAAAACACTAGTATAGGGATTCAAAATTAAATAGATATATAAATCCCAATACTAAATAAAAATATTTCCTTTCGGAAATCATTTACTATAACAACAGTGTTATAGTCCATTATTTCCTTATTTTCCCGAAAACGTCTATTTCAACAATGAATGTTGAAATCTATGTTTCCATTCCCTTTTTTTTCTCGAAAACGTCTATTTCAACAATAAATGTTGAATCAATGTTTTCGATACTTGATGCATTTTAAAACATCTTTAAATTATTTTAATTCCTTTTTAAACTTTCCTTTCTCAAAACATATCCCTTTTATTTAATAATATATTCACTATTCAAACCCGTGAATATACTTTGTTTAATAAACTTCTATACTCAATTTATCGAATCCAATTGATTTCGAATTTATAAACAATGTTTATAAATTCCATTCCTATTTATAAAACTTCGATTTATAAATCTCTTTTATTTATCTAATTTAATTTATCCAACTCAACTTATACTAAAAGTCTATATTATGAGTTGAATACTTATAATGTTATTCATTTACCAAATCGTTCCTTTGAATTTCACAAATCTTAAATCTCATTACTTATAAGATTTCTTTATATATTTCCTATTTCCAGCTTATCAAATTCAATTTGATTTCGGATTTATAAAACAACGTTTATAAATCCCATTTATAATTTCATAAACTTCTATTTACAAAAATCAATTTATTAACAAATTCCATTTATATTTCATTTAAATGCCAAAGTCCGATTTATAAGTAATTTTACTTATAATCTTTTATTTTTCAAATATATCCAGTTTACAACTTCACAATTTTATAAATTTAAAACTTTCGATTTACTTATAAAAATCCATTTTTATTTCACTTTAATACTTATAAGAGCTTGGTTCATAATTCCAATATTTTCAAGTTATAATTATCAACTTTATAAGTCTTTATATATAAACCGATTAAAATAATTCAAAATCCAAATTTAACCCATTTCATAAATTTATTAACTACTTATCTCAAAAATAACAATTTGGTTATGTTTTTCAAAAATATTAATTCCTATAGTTTTAAAAATTTAATTTCAACTTAATTAAAATGAATCAAACATATACTTTGGAAAAAATCAATTTAAAATCCTTAATAATTAAAAATCGTTATTTTTATCTTTAAAAACGGATCCGATGATGCCACGGCATCGAATGGTCAATCACTACACAAATATCATATATCGATATGATATTCTCAATCATCACAATATATTTATACACAAATAAATATTTGTGAGGAATCCAGTTGGATCCCTCCAACCTGTTTCCCTGCATCCAAAGAGTTAGCACAATACCCATTCCACTTCGAGGTGGAATATCGCGGTATATGGGATTTTACAAAATAGTATCCGCTTACTAACGGCGCAATAGGGTCTCATCTGCTATACGAGGCGGGAAATCAATCAACTGCAATATATACATATGCCAATATATATATATATTGCTATATATAGATATATCCTAAAATATCTAATATCACAATCAAGCAAACAATCAATCAATCAATCAACAAACAAATTTTAAATATAACTATCTAAAATTTTAAATAACCCTTTGAGTGAGAAGTTCTCACCTTTGCTTTTATTTTGCAGTCCATTTCATCTTGACTCGATTTTTCTTGATTTATACCTTGAATGAATAATTATACAATTCATTAATATTCGAATTAAATCGAACACTTAAATTATCGTTCAATTTATTTACTTAACCAAATTTTTTTTTTAACTAAAATTCTAAATTTTATACTAATGATTTTATTCAAACGAATCATAAATTTTCAAACTAAATTTTCTTTAAATACACCTATTTAATCAACAATCTGGTTTTAAACTAATAATTTTAATTTAAACTAATTTCCTTTTCACACAATCTTTGGTAAAAATAATTTAATAAACTAATTAAAACAGTAAGATTATCAAATCCATTCTTTACAAAATAAACCAGTAGAACTAAAATTCTGCCTCTTTAAATTTAAATATTTTTTTTTTCCTTCCTGTCTTAAACAGATTCAAAATATCTTACTGACAACATAATTTTTTTTATCTTTAAAAACTTACTGTAAATTCTAGCAGAATATCTTTACTGCAATTTTTTTTCTTTTTTCTTTTCTTTGTTATGTAAATTTTTAAAACTTTACAAATTTAATTAAAACAAAAGAAGACAATACCTTACTGCAATCGTTCGACTTCGCCTCCATCATCCTGCGCACGCGAGCCACGGCTCACCCCTCGACGGCCCCCGCCTCTTCGAAGCCACCCAGCGCACACGAGCACCACGCCACCATTTATCCCCATCTTCGACCCTGCCCCTGATGCTTGCGCACACGAGCGCGATGCCCAAGCTGCAGTCGCCACACCCAGTAACGTGACCCCGACCCCTCCAATCGCGCCGCCACCGCCTTCTACCACGGCCCTCATCTTCCAATACTTCGTGTCTCGTCCCCAAACTCGATCGAGTTTTCCCACTTCACAGCGCCGACCCCAACCCAACTCGCGAGTCGCTGCCGCCATTAATTCCCACGCGGCCACCATTTTTTTTTTATCGAATTCAAATTCGAATTCGAAACTGAAGAGAGGAAAGGGGAGAAGGCTCGGCCTTTTCTTTTTCGTGAATGAACTGAGAGAGAGGGGGACGCGACCATAAGCTTTGGGGAGGAAGTGAATTTGATTTCGAACGAAGAAAGGTATGCGGCCATTTTTTTTTTCTCTTCTGCTTTGAAATGAACTTGCGTGATAATTAAAGAGAAATGGGGGAGACAGACGTGATATAAAAAAAAATGGAAAAAGGAAGCTCTGCACGATCCTCTCCGTGATCTTAGGCGCAACAAATGGAATGCTGTCGTTGACAATACTTAAATTTAAATTTTAAATTTTCCTTTGTTCTAATACAACTTTCTACGCGTGTATGTGTCGTATTGTCACACAACAACTCCGATTGATACGAAATTTGAAACCCGGCAATAATTCAATATTCCGGACCCAATGGAACTGGTTTCGTCGAATTTCGAGACTGAGCCTCGGACGGCTATTTTTAAATTCAATTTAAACGATATAATTCCAAAACTGATCAATTCACTTTCAAATCCTATTCCGAAGCTGCTATTATCTTCAGTATCATCAATATGAATTTTATAAGCCTTTGAAATATTTTTAATCGGCTTAAAATTGAAGATTCAAATTTTTATTCACTTTCAATAGATTAAATTCTATAATTTAATCGCCAATTTCAAAGTTATATTGAAAATTCAATCCAAACCATCATTCAAATATTTAAAATTAATTAAATATTTTCAATTTTAAATTATTCAAATTTTCTGGGTCGTTACAGTAAATATACCACTGAGATCAGCACGACGAGACGATCAAAACGGTATACAGATATCAGGGGTATGATCGTCTGATCAAAAGTCGATGATCGGTACCAAAATGCTGCTAATTTGTCATAAATAAGGTAAACGGAGCAGTAGACGTCCGAATTTGAAAAAACGAAAGATGACGTCTCACTCAGAAGAGGATTTTGAAATTTTCTATGCAAAAATATACAGGTTTGAAAAATATTTTATTATCAGCAATTATTAGTTAGCTTGAATTAAATAGAATTTCACAATGAAATAAACTTTGGTAAAATAAATCAAAATTTAAAAACCTGCTATGTTTAATTGGACGTAATCCAAATATCAAATTTTTATCTCAAAATATTATTACTAAATATTTCTCAAAAGTCCAATTAAATGTGTTATAAACCAATTAAAATTATTAAAATTTCACAGGTCGTTACATCCTCCTTCTCTGATCTTTGTTAGATCTTAGGATTCAAACAAAAGTTGTTTGTTTAAACATGTTTTAAGTTTTAAAAATGAATTCAAGCCAAATAAATTAAAGTTTCCTTCTGGAAAGTGAAATTACAGGCAAAATTCAAAATGCGTTAAAATTCAAATATCATGATTCCCGATTTCAAGTATATAAGTCGAGCTGTTTTTGAAATTTATGTTATTTAAAGGAAAAATCATAATTTTTAATGTAGTGTCCTCTGAGAAAATCGAGGATGAATGGAATCACGTTTTTTATAAAGTTCTGGCGATCGGCAAACTATTGGGTGTTGGGGTTGCTTCCAGAGATGCTTCGATGGTTGTCGAATTGGAGAAATATGCGGGGCGAATTTATAAATCATTGCGTTGATCTAATTCTGACGATATACGGTTTAAAACCCATACTTAGTCAAAGTCGGGTTTTAAGCTACTGTCGCCTCATCGTCGCATGGAGCCGTTCACACTAGTGGCGATCGAAACTAGGGAGGTAAGTGTAGCTCTGGCCAGAATTTGGTGACCTTTGATGGTCGAAGGAGGGAGAGCGATGTGTCTTGGTGTTTGAAGCTTCGTTTCAGTTGATGACGAGTAACGAAATTTTGAGTTCTTCAACGTTGTGGACTTCTGGGTGCTTAGGTGGCCAGGAAAGGTTGTCATTGACCTGTAGACAATCGTAGCACCGATCGGAGTTAGCTGGAATGGTTGCGCATGTGCACGATGTCGATGTGGTATCAGAAATTTGGGTTGTGCCAGTAAGTAGTAATTTGGGAAGAAAGCTGATACACGAAGTAGCCTTCGAGAAATAAGGGTACATGCTCGGGTATAAGATCGAAGCATTTTTGGGTTGCACGGGTTTAATACTTAAACAAAATTTAAGTTTGAAAATAAGGCCATATGGGTTGATTTAAAAAAAAACTCAAAGTAAACAGGCGATTTCCACGGGGAACACTCGGGTTGATTCGAGTACATGCATTTCCAGTTTTTAAAACTATAACAATTTAAGTAAATTAAATTTCTAATTTTTTTTTTCTAAAAACAATGGTTGTTTGTTAAGATGGAATGTGAAGTTAAAGGTTACAAAAAAATTTCTAAATTGGTTAAGTTTAAAGATGTTTTGAATTTATATTTTTAAAAGAGTTTATTTTAAATAAAACTTAACAAAGAGATTAAAGAATTAATCAAATGTGTTTTAAGGTTAAGTTAATTTATATTGTTAATAATTATTAATTAATTGAGTATTTATAATTAGTTATTAATTTAAGAATGATTTATTAAAGGTTAATAAATTATTAATAAAAGGTTAATTAATTATTAATAAAAGGTTTATTAATTATTAGTAAAAGGTTAATTAATTATTGATAAAAGATAAATTAAAGTTATAATTAAGAACTAATTAATTTAGGAAACTAACTAAGGAATAATTATTAATTAATAATTAAGTATTTAATTAGTTAATAATTAATAATTTAATTAATTAATAATAAGGAGTAATTAATTAATGAAGGTAATTAAGGATTTAATTAAGAATAATTAAGGATTAATTAATTTACAATTAAGAATAATTAATCATTAATTAAGGATGATTAATGAAAATAATTATGTGATTAATTAATTATAATCACGCGATTAATTCATCTTAATTGAAGATGATTGATTGTTATTGAATGCTGTGTTTTGGATTGATATCTTTGATATGTGATTGTGATATTATTTGATATGAATTACTTTGTGCTGAGCTGTGATATCTGTAATTTATTTCTATGAGTGACGAACCGGAATTTCTAACAACTTAAATTGAAATTGTTAACTGATTTTAAATATTTAAAAGTTAATTTTAACTTGAACTCAAGATAATTAATATTTAATTGATAATTAAATCATTGAATTATATAGTTTAAAAATTGAATTTAATAATTGTAATTGGGTAAATTGTTGAATCTAAAATTTTTAAGCCTATTTTAAATAGCTTGAAGGCTTATAAAATTTATAGTGATGATGCTAAAGATAATAGAATGGTTGAAATCTAATTTAAAGGTGGTTTGTTCAATTTAAATAATATATCGTTTAAATCGATATTTAAAAATAGCCTTCCAAGGCATAGTCTCGGAATTCGACGAAACAAGTTCCATTGGATCTGTAATAGTTAGTTATTATCGGATTTCAATTTTTGTAGCAATCGGAGTTGTCGTTTGACCCTGGCATCTCAAAACGCTTAGAGCTATTTTAATTGATTAAATTTAGAGTTGATTGTTTATTTCCGTAACTCGAGCATACTATCGAATTAGCCTCCGAAACACATTCCATTGTGTTTGGAATGCAGGTAAAACCTTATAAACGCCTGGCGGCATGTAAGATTTGGAATTCGTTTGTAAAAGTTCGTTAAAATCGAGAATATTAATAAAATATTAATATAAACATATATATACGTGTTTTTCAGAGAACCCTAGCCTTCTTTTATTCGGCCGCCGTTCATATAATTTTAATGGCCGAAAACTAATCATCTTCCTCCACCAATCTCCCTCCATCCATCGACCTTTAGCCAAAATCATCAACTAGAGAAGGATAGAGCTCGACAAGCTCTAGAGATCAGATGGTGGGTTTTCATTCTAGGGCCCTGGATGATACTCGATTTAGCAATTTAGGGTTTTGGTTCGAACTCGTTTTCACGAGGAAGGAGGCAACCGAGTTCAGTATACTTTTGGCCGTGGGCAGAGCATGGTTGGACGATCATTCTGGCGGTGGCTGATCGTGTCCGCGTGGGGCGAGGGAGGAGCTACGTCGAGCATTTTTGTGTGTGTTCGGGTTCGTTCGATACTGTTGCGTGAAACAGTTGTTGGAGCGGCCGATGGTATTATTAATAAAAAACAACGAAGAAGATTGTCGCTATTATTCATTTGGGAGAAAGGGGAGTTCTGTGCGTGCATGGGTTCTCGGCTTCGAGTGAGGGATGGGGCGACTAGAAGCAGTAGGCTTGGGTGTGCTCGAATCGATCGAGTCTGTAAGGTATAACAGTTTATTTTAATTAACAAACATATATGTTCTCATGCATTTTTTAAAATATGGAAATTAATAGGAAATTATTTCATATAATTAAGGTTTGAAAATAATAGGATTTGAAAGTGTTGAAGTTTATATAAAATTAGATTTTGAAATCTATAAATTATTATTTTTATATGTATACATGTAATTTAAAGAGTGAATAAATATACGTATATACTTATTTTCATTTCCTAGTAAATTTTTAAATAATGAAGATGTATTGGTTTAATTAGATTCAAATTATTTTAGTTATTAAGAAATTATTTAAAGGAAGATAAGTTCAAATCTAATTCAATAACCAATTGAATTATTAATAGTACTTAATGGTTCGATTTCTGTTTCGAATATTAATAAATCATATAAATGTTATACAAGGTTTGAAATTGTGGAGAGACAAGCCGGTATGGATCGGATTACAAACAAAATCAAAGGTGAGTAAATCCCACTTTGTTGGATTTTTATTTAAATTTAAATGGTTGAATTTAAATAATTGGATGTATGATTGTGTTGTTTGGATGTGTATTGATGATCTGGTGATTTTAATTTTGGTTGGTTCTCGGGTTAATTATTGTTTGACTCGAAGCATTTGGGTTTTAAACTTAAACCTTAAAATAAGAAGATGGTTCATTTTAAAGGTAAATAAGGGTTTAATGATTGTTGATTCATTAAATAGGTAAGGTAATTTAAATGGATAATTAATTAGTTTACTTAATGAATGATTTGGGTGAATCAATTAAGATCAATTAAATCAGAATGAGCATTGGAAGACTAAATAAGTACTTACTTATTGTAATTAATAAAATATAAATACTATGTGAGATTATTCAAGAGTTAATTAAGATAATTGATTAAGGAGAAATTTATTTATTTAATGAAGTTAATTAAAAGGATAGTTAATTACAGGTGAAGATTTATCGAGAATGATTAATATTGTGGTTGAATTAAAGTAATTAATTTAGATTAGGATAAATTGAAATATAAATGTAAAGTCATTAATTTATATAATTAATGGCGTAATTAAAAATTGATTAACTAAGATAAATTAATCAATACTAAGTACTTTATGAAAAATTAATTATACAGGTAATTAAAGATTAATGTAGTTAATATAGTTAATTAATTTGTGAAGTAGTTAAAGGCTAAATACTGTTTTGGGTTAAGGGTGATTAAATTGCGAAATTAATTAAAGATTATTACATGAATGTAATTGAGGATAATTAATCCTGGGTTATTAATTAAGATGAGTAAATGAAGGGATGATTGATTAATGTGAGATTAGTACTTCGATCAGGGTTAATTAAGTTAAATTTGTATGTGATTAAGCTTTGCTCATGGATGATTGAATGGTATTGGATGCTTTGAATGAGTTGATATCTCTGATATGAAATGTTGTGTATTTCATTGTGTAACTAGGGTTAGGATAAGTGAGAACCTTGGCTCTGGTGGGAGTTACTCATTAAATAGAGTCCGTAGTACTCTAGAATAGGTTGAGTGTGTGTGTGTGTGTGTATGAGCGCATACTTGTTATTTTCTAATATAAAGATTGTAAATGATTTTATATAAAATATATTTTGATATATAAAGAAATATTTCCTTCTAATAAATATTAAGGTGACTGGTTGTTAAATCACTGGAATTAAAATTAAGAAGTAATATAATACAACCAAATTGAAGTCTTGAATTGGAACTAAATTAAGCAGAAATAGAAATACAACCGAATTAAATTTTATTTGATTGAAAATGAAATTCTAAATTTGGTCCCAGAATTTGAAAATTTTGTTTCAAAGTAATGAAAAATAATAAATAAGTATTATTTGGATAACTGGGATTTGTTGCAAATAATGGGTTGTTCGAAATTTGATTTGAATTTAAAACCAAGGGTGGTTTAAAATTTTAAAACATGGCTGGGAGGGGCCAAGAAATAAATATGTATGCATGTATGGATATACATGATGTCAAAGATAATTTGAAATAAACATTAAGAGATTGAGTTTTGATTTTCCCTGAAGTGTGATGTAAAAAACCCAAAGTGATATAAGTTTTAAACTAATAAGAGGGAAAGAATTTTGAAGTTTGAAGCGGGAATTCAAATGGAGTAATGTTGATTGGATTAAGTAAATTGGAATTTAACTTTGGGAGAGTTAAATAAGTGTTGAAAAAGCAAGCTGAATTGGAAATTTTAAGATAAAATTGGAATTTAACTTGGAAAGTTAAATGGTTGATATGAATTGGGAATTTGTGTGATCTCAAAACGGGTTTGAGATTTAGAAATTGGAAATGGATGGACGTTTTAAAAATAAATTGGATAATATCGTCCAATTGTTATTAAAAATCCTTATATTGCGAATTGGATTTGTTTAAATGAATGAGAAATGAAGTGTGGTAACATATCCATTATTGAGAATAAAGGAAAATCTAACTTTAATTTGAAATTTAAGGATATGGAATCACTTTAAAATGAAAATTTGAATAATTGAGTTTGTAAATTAAAATTGTTTAAGAACTGGCTTCAAACTGGGAGAAGAAATTTAGTAATAAATTAAAAAATTTAAAATAAAATTGTATCGAACTCTTATTTGAACCTTGAAATACATAAGTAAAGATAATTTAAAATGGAATTATGAGAATTGGACTCAGTAATTAAATTGATTAAAAAAAAGAACTTTGAATAAAAGTTAATTTGGTTTAAAGAGTTAAACCAACATTTGAGAATTCGACTCGAATTTGTATAATTCGAGATGGGTTCAAGTTGAAATCCAGATTCCATTTGTACAAATTAAATTTAGTTTGAATTAATTGGAAATGAAGTTGATTTGGTTTAAAATCAAATGGAATTTGATTTGAAGTTGGAAAGGAATTGAGAATTTATTCAACTGAAAGTGGAAATTTAAATTGAATTGATGAGAATGGAGATTGGGAAGTGAACAGTTGACTCTTGACTATTTTCAATATAAATTGTTTTGATATCAACTTATTTTTCTAAGCTGTTAAATATATACAACCCTTCTTTTTTAAAGCCAAATTATTTTATACTTGTTTTACAATTATTTTGGTGCTATTTAACCATTTTTCAACTGTTTTCTAAACTACTTACTATTTTTCAACTATTTCACAAACTAATTTCTATTTTACAACTATTTTGTAATTATTTAAAATTCCTGAAACTATTCAACTATTTTCTGACTATTTTATAATTAGTTGACTGTTTTATAGCTATTTTGTAAACTAGTAATTATTTTTCAACTACTTATTTATTTTTCAAATTTTCAAGCTATTTTCTAAATATAAACTGGTCGGAGTTCAAACTCTTATGGATTTAATACCCAACTGAGATAAGAATTAAAGTGATAATCCAAATTAGGATTAAGGTAATTGTAAATAAGTGAATAGGAACTAAAGTGGATGTGAATTGAAAGGAAATCGGTTTGACTGATAATCAATTAAAATAAATACGTGGGATGTACGTCTATTATTCTATTCGCATAGTGATTTGATCCAGATTCGAGCACAGAATTTCGAGATAGTTTATCGATCCAAGTCGGGATTTTTCACTCGATTTTCGATGGCGAACCTAATATAGATTATTGATTGGTTCTGGATATTCTCTATCATAGTTATGGCTATGCAAGGAGAATGACGGTTTCTAATCAAGAAACCAGATCTGTGTCCGCACTAGGAAGTCGGGTGGACAATACTGGTTCGGGAGTGAAATTGTGTGATCGAGTGGGCGATCAGATTGGTATAGCATACGGATGATATTTGTATATCGTACGGAATTGAATGAATTTGATATTGAAAAGAGTAATGAAATAGGAATATTTGATTTTGAATAAACAAAGTTATATATCTTTGTTATATATAAGATAAATCTCCCCTTGTTGAATCTATTGCCGGAAGAAAAGGGTTTTGAAAATGTTTGAAGTATAAAAAGAGTTTTATACAAGTTTGAAAGGCTCCAAAGTTTTTAAAAATTATATATATCTGAATATATATAAAAAGGATCTTATGAGAATTTTGAAAAAGGTTTTGGGAACTGTGACGCCCCACCTCTATATCCACGATAGCCAAGGACACTACGGTGTAATGCCGTCAATTACCATGGAGAATAAGGCTGTTGAGGAGCGACCATCCATGTAATTGCTTTGTGCGAGCACCGATATGTCAGATAATAAAACATGCATTTTATTTCAAGAGAAAATCCGACATGCCGATACAAACTCAAAGCTACTACACAGTGGCTATATAAATTCTTTGGAAACAAATATAGAAATAAGCATAACATAAATCAGTCATAGATAATTCATATCACAAAGGCGGAAATAGATATGAATATTACACATAAAATTGTACATCAAAGTAGTGGTCAAATAAGACCCACAACATCACAAAAATGAATAGATACAAGTGCAAGACAAAAATATGTATACATCAAGGTGTCTATATCCCAATTGTATACAACAAAAACTACTAAACTAAAGTAGTTATCCAAAAGATCAGATGATGGTCCGATAAGGAGTCAAGCAGAAGCACCTGTAAAATCTCAGTCTGACCCGAGTATTATTTAAGAAGAAAATAATAAACGGATCTGTCTAGCTATAATTATCAGATAAAATGAGATATAAGAAGAGATATAATAATAAAACGTATGATAACCAAAAATGTCATACTTTAACAAGTATAAATTAGAAAATCACGAAAGTCATACAAAATCTCAAGAATCTCATAGCATAAAAAAGAATGTCATATTCTTCATTTAATTCACCAAGCCACAATAAATGACATACATATCAATGCCAACTGAAAAAGGTGGTGAAACATAAATTACAGAAATCATCAAATAGAAATCCAGAAATCACAAGAAAAAGGATGGCCAATCCCATAAACTGGACATCGATGCACCTAGAAAGACACGCCCCATGCACAGTCGAACATCGACGCACCTAAATAGGTACGACCCATGCTCTAGCATCGACACACCTAGAAAGATACGCCCCATGCATAAATAAACATCGATGCACCTAGAAAGATACATCCCATGCATAAATAAACATCGATGTACCTAGAAAGATACACCCCATGTAATGTCTATCACCGATGCACCTAGAAAGATAAACCCCATGCAAAGTCGAACATCGACGCACCTAGAAAGATACGCCCCATGCATAGACGAACATCGACGCAACTAGAAAGATACGCCCCATGTCCCAACTTATTGAGACGATTGCTCCACGAAGTAAACAAACATCGATGCACCTAAAAAGGTATACCCCATGCATAATAAACATCGACGCACCTAAAAAGGTACGACCCATATGTAAACAAACATCGACGCACCTAAATAGGTACGACCCATGCAAGAAATCAGACGAAGCTCAATAAAATGAGGAACAGTCCTCCACATAGAAAAAAAGACATCGCACATTGCTAGTCTAAACATTAAAATGATCATCATCGATCATCAAGCAGTATCAATTACAATAAGCTAGTAAATATATGAGTTTAGCATCATGTCCCATAACCACTAGCTTAACTTAAATATTTGCGAACAAATTGTAGATCTCCACTAGAAAATTGTCACAAGAGATTCAATCGAACAAGTCCAAGAATCAACCAACGAAGTAAATGCATACCACTCGTTTTACTAAGTCGTTTAATTCGACTTCTCATACGAGTGAGGTAAAAGTTTGTATATACTAGTAGATTGGAAAACAATTTTATAAACGAGTTTGGTACTGAAAATAGAGTTGAAATCGTTTTGAGGAAAGAGTTTTGATATTTACTACTAGTATAGAAAACCTTTATATTTTAAAGTGACAAATCATAGAACTAATTGTAGAAACAATCAATCATAAAAATTCACATACGAAGACGTGAATTAAATCCAAAGAAATCGATACCAAATCCATCAAAATGGATATCCCAAAAAAATTCATAAAAAGAAGCCATCAAAGTCGATAATAAGTGATAACAACTAACCGGATCAACAAAAATCGATAAACCTTGGAAATTTACTCCAAAAATATCCAAAATAGGCAAAACTGCACATTTCAGACGTCTGAAATTCAAACCAGACGTCTGCCAGACGTCTGGTTGGATTTCCAGACATCTGGATTTCTTCTCTGCCTTTTTACGTTTTCCAGGGACAAATTCCAAACGTCTGGATTTTTCAACCAGACGTTTGAATTTGAAACCAGACGTATTAAATTTCCTGGTAGGCAAAAATTAGCCTAGCCCAAAAAGGGCGAAAATCCATACCAGAAGCGATCGGACGAGCGACGAAGACTAGGGATTTATGCCAAGCGACAACCCAGCATTACAAGCTCTTCGATACACCACCAAAACAAGTCCAAACATCCAAGATAGCATTTTTAATGATTTTGACTTCAAAACACCAAAATTGAAAAATTCACAAAATCAACTCAATTCAAAAGCAAATGAACATCAATAAGAGTTAGGAATTCATACCTAACAACAAAGATAGATATAGACATAGATGTGAGATAAAAATCTCACCTTTGAATCCAAATCAATGAAGGAGAAGCTTTAAAAACAAGCTAAAATCAATTCCTCTTCAATAACAACTGAAGAAGCTTCAATCTAAGCTTAAAAGAGAAACATTTCCTAAATTAGGTTTAGGAATTTTCTGAAATCAAAGAGAGAATGAGTTGGAGAAGATGAAGAGAAGACTTACCAATGGGTTCTCTTGAATTTTGAGCTAGAAATTGATTTGCAAATGGAAACTAGGGTTTTGGATTTCTATTTCCCATTCTCTTCCACCATTAATCTCTTTAGAACTGAAAGTAGAGGAAGAGGGAGTGAATGAATAGGGGGTTTCAGTTTGGGGTATTAAGTTAGAACATTGGGCTGAACCCAACCGAAATCCAAAGCCCCAAGTGAAAAGTAGCAAAATTCTACTATCTCCAAACATATCGAAGTTTATACTCAAAAAGGTCGAAAACGTCATTTTGAACTCAATGGGGGTGGTCTCGAGTCCCAATTCGACTGTTTGCAAAAGTAGATTTTCGGACCAAAATCCGACGAACGATAAAATATTTAAATAAAATATTTAAATATAAAATCGATAAATATGCGGGTTGTTACAGACTCCCCTCCTTAAAGAAATTGCATCCTCGCAATACTTAAGAAGAAAATAAAGAGTAACAACCATAAAAGCATATCAACACAAAAGAAAATTGAAATAAGAAGTTCACCATAAAGAGCACGAAAGAGTTAGCACGAACGGGATCGCTCGATGAATTCTCAGATTCCCAAGAGTAATCCCTAGGATTTGAGAGCCATTGAACTCTCACAAGAAGAACATCTTTATTCCGAAGGCGCTCAACCTCCGAAGCAATGTTGCGAATGGGATGTTTCTCATAAATCAAATCGGGTGAAACTTCAATTTCCTCAATAACACCAGGCTCAAGAATAAAAATCGGAATCCCTAAGGCATTTCCGTAGAAGAAAGACGTGAGGAAACGTCTTGAATATCAGAAAATTGAGCTGGTGCAACGACGTAGTATAATAACAGTACGCCCGATAAACTAGAAACTCAAATAATTAGGGACGACGGCGTAGTACAAAAACGGTACGCCCAATGAACCAAAGCTCGAATAATTTCGGAACACCGACGTAATACAAAAACGGTACGTCCAATGAACCGAACACCATAAAAGAACATCAGATGCTAGTACATAAAAGAAATGAGATGAAACTCAATAAAACGAAGTACATCAAAACGTCTGATGAACTTAATAAAAAGATAATTCCATTCAGACATCACCAAAGAATCAACCACTTGTTGCTTACGACTAAATGCATTGGCAACACGATTTCCCTTTCGGGAATAAAAGAATATCAAGATCATAAGATGCTAGGAACTCGAGTCAACATGAAGTTCCTTATGAGAAAATAAATATTCCAAAGATTTATGATCAAGGTAGAGAACAAATTTCTCATCCAAATATGATGATGCCAAATTCCAAAAGTAAAAACAATAGCCGCGAGCACTAGATCATGAGTGGCATATCTAGTCTCGATAAGCTATAATGATTTAGAAGCACAAGTGATAGCACGTTCTCCTTTGCAAGAGAATGGCATCCAAACCAATACGACTAGTATCGGTACAAATAGCAAAGTCTTGGTTCCCCTTGAGGAATCACAAGAATAAGAGTATCGAAAGGAAGAGTCCTTCTAAATAATCCTCTTTCTCGAAAAGTTAAAACTTTCAAAATTACATTTTTATTTTTATGTAATAATCTTTCTACAAAAATGTAAATTTTTACAAGTCAATATATCGTGTCTGACTGTCTCATCAAAGCATTTAGGAGATTCTTATCGATAACGTTGATCAAGCGCGTCGATCAGAATTCTTAAAACACTAAATGGGCAATACAATCACAAAATCATATTCTATAGGATAAGTATGTTTCTCAAAAACTTCTAAGAATATTCTTTGTTCGTTTTAAGAACAAAAATCCAGTTATACTTCTAAATAAATCTTATGAAAAATATTTTGCAAAATTTTAAATTGCTATTTTCATCCAAAATCAATAAATGCAAAAAATGGAATCATCGAGATATTCGATAGAATGCTCGATACCTAAAATGGATGAAATAAGCTGGACAAACTGAATGACATAATAATTCATTCATAGGAATCATAACAAGTGCGGAATGCGGTAAGTGGAATGCTAACTTCCGCAACTCGTAGCAAATGAAAACCGGTGGTAAGGTCAAACTGAAAAAACCTTAGCACCACACAAAAGATTACTTAGGTGATAACCCTAAGACAAGCTCAAAAATTCCGGAAAATTCACAACTACCCAAATGAGAGAAATAACGCTCTACTCAACATGTGAGCTTAAAGAATAAAATGATGCCATAAATTTTTAAATCAAAATCATAAAGGAAAAATAGAAATCTACTTAACAGGTTGAAAATGTCGAAGATGAATAGTCCACTCGAGAAAATAGGATATAGGCTTCATTAATGATTAAGCCAATCCTATCGCACAAATCAATTCCGGAGCCTAAGTAAAAATATCGGCTCGGAAAGAAAAATCACATAAAATAATTTTCGACATCAAATAAAAGCAAATTGAGTGTTGCGGATCTACCATCCGAATTTGCAATTCTCAACGAAGAAATCAAGACCAAAATATTTTTAAAGAAAAAGAATCACAAGTTCTTTTGATATAAAATAGTGAGATGAAACCCATATCAAAAAGAACTTAAAAAGGAAAATCATAAAACAAATATAATCAAGGATTGAATGAGAAATACCTTGACCAAGAGAAGTGCCACTAGGGGCTTGTATTGCATTAAGCTCTCCCTCCTTCTTACTTTGAAGTACGGGACATGCAGTAATATGGTGACACAAATTTTTGCAATAGCGACAGAAGAGGGGTTTCGGACACTCCCTTGCATAGTGGTTCGTGGAACCACAATTGTAGCATTGTCCACGACTAGAGGTAGGAGTCTTTGCTGCCGGAATTGGTTGCTTCCCTTTCTTATTAGAATTGGGGCCTTTGAATTTGATAGGCCTTTTCAAGTTATTGTCGAAGTTCTGTTGGGCACGCACAACTTCAACATCACCTTCATTATCGGCCTCTTCAAGACGAAGAGCGATATCAATAAGCGGATCAAATGAAACCTCAAGTTTCAGAAGTAATGGCTTCTTAAGATTCTTATTCAAGCCATAGACAAATCTCTGATTTTTCTTCAATGGGCTATTAATGTATTCAACCCCGTATTTGGAAAGAGATTCGAAAGATGCGACATAGTCTGTCACAGAAGATTCACCTTGAACAAGGTCAATAAAACGCCGGGCCAAAGTTACTTTTTCGGCCTCCGGCACAAATTTCAATTCGAACCTTTCCCGGAATTGCTCCCAAGTGAGATCCGCTTCAATGATTTCACAAATTAAAAGCTCATACCAATCTAATGCTCTTTCTTGGATAATGTTAGAAGCCACTTGGACTCAATGTAGATCAATAAAGTTCATGCGAGAAAAGATGCGATCGCATGATTTGAGCCAAGCTTGAATTTCTATAACACTCTCGGATCCCCTGAATAGCCTTCCACCCAAATCGGTGTAGTCTCTGCACAAGCGTGCAAAACCAGATCTAGGATGAGTAGGCTCTAGATTGGGTCCGGCTGCTTGAGCGTTCTTAACAAGATCTAAAAGCTGCTGGGCAGACATAAATACTCCATCTTGGGGAGTAGCATTGGATTGACCGGCGCTGGGACGGCCTGGTCTAACCATTTCTCTTCTTTAAGAAAGAAAGAAGAATAAAAGTTATTCTCAAAATAAATATCAAGCAATCTTGATAGATAAAACAAGGAATCATAAAAGAAAGTAGGATAGAACGGTACGAAGACTCGAATAAATCCTATGGCACAACTCCTAAGAAAGACTTAGGACATGATCCTTGCTAAATTATTCTACATTGTTCCGAAGTTTGGCTCTGATACCAAGCTATGACGCCCCACCTCTATACCCACGATAGCCAAGGACACTACGGTGTAATGCCGTCAATTACCATGGAGAATAAGGCTGTTGAGGAGCGACCATCCATGTAATTGCTTTGTGCGAGCACCGATATGTCAGATAGTAAAACATGCATTTTATTTCAAGAGGAAATCCGACATACCGATACAAACTCAAAGCTACTACACAGTAGCTATATAAATTCTTCGAAAACAAATATAGAAATATGCATAACATAAATCAATCACAGATAATTCATATCACAAAGGCGGAAATAAATATGAATATTACACATAAAAGAGTACATCAGAGTAGTGGTCAAATAAGATCCACAACATCATAAAAATGAATAGATACAAGTGCAAGACAAAAATATGTATACATCAAGAAGTCTATATCCTAATTGTATACATCAAAAACTACTAAACTAAAGTAGTTATTCAAAAGATCAGATGATGGTCCGATAAGGAGTCAAGCAGAAGCACCTGTAAAATCTCAGTCTGACCCGAGTATTTTTAAGAAGAAAATAATAAACGGATCAGTCTAGCTATAATTATCAGATAAAATGAGATATAAGAAGAGATATAATAATAAAACGTATGATAACCAAAAATGTCATACTTCAACAAGTATACATTAGAAAATCACGAAAGTCATACAAAATCTCAAGAATCTCATAGCATCAAAAAGAATGTCATATTCTTCATTTAATTCACCAAGCCACAATAAATGACATAATATCAATGCCAACTGAAAAAGGTGGTGAAACATAAATTCCAGAAATCATCAAATAGAAATCCAGAAATCACAAGAAAAAGGATGGCCAATCCCATAAACTGGACATCGATGCACCTAGAAAGACACGCCCCATGCACAGTCGAACATCGACCCACCTAAATAGGTACGACCCATGCTCTAGCATCGACGCACCTAGAAAGATACGCCCCATGCATAAATAAACATCGATGCACCTAGAAAGATACATCCCATGCATAAATAAACATCGATGCACCTAGAAAGATACACCCCATGTAATGTCTAACACCGATGCACCTAGAAAGATACACCCCATGCAAAGTCGAACATCGACGCACCTAGAAAGATACGCCCCATGCATAGACGAACATCGACGCAACTAGAAAGATACGCCCCATGTCCCAACTTATTGAGACGATTGCTCCACGAAGTAAACAAACATCGATGTACCTAAAAAGGTACACCCCATGCATAATAAACATCGACGAACCTAAAAAGGTACGACCCATGTGTAAACAAACATCGACACACCTAAATAGGTACGACCCATGCAAGAAATGAGACGAAGCTCAATAAAATGAGGAACAGTCCTCCACATAGACATAGAGACATCGCACATTGCTAGTCTAAACCATAAAATGATCATCATCGATCATCAAGAAGTGTCAATTACAATAAGCTAGTAAATATATGAGTTTAGCATCATGTCCCATAACCACTAGCTTAACTTAAATATTTGCGAACAAATTGTAGATCTCCATTAGAAAATTGTCACAAGAGATTCAATCGAACAAGTCCAAGAATTAACCAACGAAGTAAATGCAAGCGTTTCATACCACTCGTTTTACTAAGTCGTTTAATTAGATTTCTCATACGAGTGAGGTAAAAGTTTGTATATACTAGTAGATTGGAAAACGGTTTTATAAACGAGTTTAGTATTGAAAATAGAGTTGAAATTGTTTTGAGGAAAGAGTTTTGATATTTACTACTAGTATAGAAAACCTTTATATTTTAAAGTGACAAATCATAGAATTGATTGTAGAAATAATCAATCATAAAAATTCACATACGAAGACGTGAATTAAATCCAGAGAAATCGATACCAAATCCATCAAAATGGATATCCCAAAAAAATTCATAAAAAGAAGTCATCAAAGTCGATAATAAGTGATAACAACTAACCAGATCAACAAAAATCGATAAATCTTGGAAATTTACTCCAAAAATAGCCAAAATAGGCAAAACTGCACATTTCAGACGTCTGAAATTCAAAACAGACGTCTACCAGACGTCTGGTTGGATTTCCAGACATCTGGATTTCTTCTCTGCCTTTTTACATTTTTCAGGGATAAATTCCAGACGTCTGGATTTTTCAACCAGACGTCTGAATTTGAAACCAGACGTCGGAAATTTCCTGATAGGCAAAAATCAGCCTAGCCCAAAAAGGGAGAAAATCCATACCGGAAGCGATCGGACGAGCGACGAAGACTAGGGATTTATGCCAAGCGACAACCCAGCATTACAAGCTCTTCGATACACCACCAAAACAAGTCCAAACATCTAAGATAGCATTTTTAATGATTTTGAATTCAAAACACCAAAATTGAAAAACTCACAAAATCAACTCAAATCAAAAGCAAATGAACATCAATAAGAGTTAGGAATTCATACCTAACAACAAAGTTAGATATAGACATAGATGTGAGATAAAAATCTCACCTTTGAATCCAAATCAATGAAGGAGAAGCTTTAAAAACAAGCTAAGATCAATTCCTCTTCAATAGCAACTCAAGAAGCTTCAATCCAAGCTTAAAAGAGAAACATTTCCTAAATTAGGTTTAGGAATTTTCTGAAATCAAAGAGAGAATGAGTTGGAGAAGATGAGGAGAAGGCTTACCAATGGATTCTCTTGAATTTGGAGCTAGAAATTGATTTGCAAATGGAAACTAGGGTTTTGGGTTTCTATTTCTCATTCTCTTCCACCATTAATCTCTTTAGAACTGAAAGTAGAGGAAGAGGGAGTGAATGAAGAGGGGGTTTCAGTTTGGGGTATTAAGTTAGAACATTGGGCTGAACCCAACCGAAACCCAAAGCTCTAAGTAGCAAAATTCTACTATCTCCAAACATATCGAAGTTTATACTCAAAAAGGTCGCAAACATCATTTTGAACTCAATGGGGGTGGTCTCGAGTCCCAATTCGACTGTTTGCAAAAAGTAGCTCTTCGGACCAAAATCCGACGAACGATAAAATATTAAAATAAAATATTTAAATATAAAATCGATAAATATGCGGGTTGTTACAGGAACCTTTGGATTTGGAAAGGCTTTTGATTTTTGGGTAAAAATCAATATTAAAATTTTGAAAGCCTAGTTTGAGAATTATAGATTTTGGGATAATCGATTTCGTTTAAAGGATCCTTGTATGTGATCATACTAGGTGTATGATTTGAAAGATACTACATGTATAGTATAAAGTGTTTTGATGATGGCTCTGGGAAAAAGGCGCTCCCTCGAAAATGAACTTCTCAGGAGTGCCACCGGTTGGTGCTGCCTTGAGCCCCAAAGGAGGGTTCTAAAGTTGATCCTGTGAGGAGTCCGGACAAACCTAGTTCCTAGGGATTATGAGTAGTGTATACCATAGCGAAAGTCGTGTGTGCTGCAAAGAGCCAAAAGTCTGTGTTTGATTTTATAGACTGCGACATATGTAGGAGTGGAGAAGTTTCATTTTGACAGCGAAAATCAGAGGCCGTAGAGAGCCTGCAGTTACATGGACTTTTTTTGTGATGGCAACTTAACCCTGGAATGTAACTGCGATCTATCGTGGGTTCCATGGCATAAACGAGAGGCCGCGGAGAGCCTACAGTTACATCGACTTTTGCTGCGATGGCAACGTAACCCTGGAATGTAACTGCGACCATGGATGGGGGCGATGATTTCCAGAGCATTCTCACCAAAGTTTTTTCCTCTATTTTCAAAAACTATTTTCTATATTTTCAATAAAATTAATTTTCAAGTATTTTCACTGGGTGTTGAAAACGGGTTTACCAAGTACTTATAGATTTTTAGTCCTACGCCTGATCAACGTATGACTGAATTCCTATGAGAACAAGGATGGACTGGTTGAGACATCGAAAAGTATTTTTATAAAGAGTTATTTTAATAGTATTATGTGGATTTAAAGGCATTTCTAAAATTTTATAATAAAAGTGATGGAAAATGAGGGAAAAATTCAAGCAGGAATTATGAAAAATTTTGAATTCGGGAAAATTTAATGAAGTGATTTTATAATTAAAAATCGAATATTGATTTAGAAACTGGAAGAAAGCTAATTAGTTAAATAATTATTCGACAGTGTATATTAATAAAATTTAACTCGGACAAATAAAATGGATTGTAAGTTAATAATGGAATTTGAAAATGAATTCAAATTGTAAATAGAATTCGACTTGGATTTGGTAATGAAATAAATTAGAAGAGATGTTGTAAAAATAAAATTAAAATAGAGTGGAATCGAAATAGTGATTATTTGAATCACAAACAAATTTCAAGTGTGATATGAACAGAATTTAACGGAACTTGCAAGTAAAATTAGATATAAGAGAAGAGTTATCGAATGAAATGAAAGTGAATTATAATAGAAATGGTTTGAGTGCAAACAAAACCCTGATGAGTAGAAATAAATTGAGAATGGCTTTGTGCAAAAAAAAATTCGCAAATGAATTAAGTAAGTGAATTTAAAATTTTAAATGGGTTATTGGACTGAAAGGTTATTAAATAAAGGGTTTGGGTTAATTTTTTTTTGGAAACGGATATTAATATAAGCATTGAATACTGTCAAGCTCATTGAAATTGTTTTAAATTGGAAATAATGTGGAAATGAAATGAAATGCAAATGTATGGTTGGTAAATAAATTAGATAAAATGGAATTAATTACAGGATGAGTTGAAATTAATTTGAAGTGGTTATAGACTAAAAATAAATACTCTGTTAAGCGAATATCATCGAAATTGCATAAAAATAGGTGTCGTTTGGCGTAAATAAAAGTAATTAAAATTCTATAAGTTGATAGAGATTAAATAAACTTGATTTTTGAATCATTTGGAGTGAATGTGGATTTGTTTGGATTAAAAATCAATTGAATGTAAGAAATTGAGTTGCAAACCGTTAAAATTGAAGGAAATGGTATATAAATTGGTTGATAGCAATTGAATTAGTTTTGAAGACATATAAATTGCTCGAAGAGGTTATTTTGAATGCATTTCTTTTAGAATTGAAGTGTTATAATTGTTTAAATAAGAGAAATGTTATAATCTTCATATATATAGTGCTTATATGTGTAAATTTAGTAAGTACAGGTACCTGAAGGCCGTTTGGCTGGATTTGGTTGCGCTAATTGCTTAAATTAGTAAGCTGCTTGCTTAAAATGCTAAATAAGGTACGCCTACGCAATAAAAATAGGAAATATGAACTGTTTTTTCTTTTTCCGACCGTGTGGGTCGATGTGTATATATTTATATCTCTTGTCAAATTTCAAAAGCTCCTCCGTACAAAGGGGATTCGGCCAAAAAAATTTGAAATTTTTTGGAAAAAAAATCTTTTTAATGACAAAACAATTTCAAATTGGAAATTAAAGTAAAATTAGTAGATGAAACTAATATGAATCAGTTATAAATGGAAGATAAAATTCAATATTCAAAATTTAAAATAGATTGAATTCATATGAAAACGGGGAAAACTAGTTTGTATAGAAGTAGATGTGATAACTTCTTTAAGGAAATGTGTAAAATGATTTGAAAGAAAATGATTGGATGTTATTGCTAGGTAAGTTATGCAGGTATTATAAAGAGAAAAAGAAAATTGGATTTGATATTAGAAGATAAATTTGAATTGCCCGACAGAAAAGGTATGTATTTAATTTCTATATGAAATTGGATTGGGTTTTTGATCTAGCCACTTGGCTTTCTGTTTTCTTTTGGAAATTTGGGAGCTCGTAGAGGCTTTTTGTAGTTGTGCCGAGCTGGCCGCGCAAAGGAGACGCTGGCAAAAATTTTCGGAAATTTAAAGAGTTAGAAAAATTTTGAGAAAATTTTGATAGTTTAAAATTTGATTTTAAATTGAAATTTGAATGATTGGGCAGAAGGTTATTGTTTAAAAATCGTGGAAGAATTTGGAAAGTTGGTAAGATTGATAAGGGGTCTTTTATAAAATATAATTGGTAGGAAGTTGAACTATTGGTTTTGGGGAAAGGTAAATGGGTTTTGAACCATTCTTCCAAACTAGTAATTTCGGGGACGAAATTCTTTTAAGGGGGAAGGAATGTGACGACCCGGAATTTCTAACAACTTAAATTGAAATTGTTAATTGATTTTAAATATTTAAAAGATAATTTTAACTTGAACACAAGATATTAATATTTACTTGATAATTAAATCATTGAATTATATAGCTTAAATATTGAATTTAATAATTGAAATTGGGTAAATTGTTGAATCTGAAATTTCTAATCCTGTTTTAAATAGTTTGAAGGCTTATAAAATTTATAATGATGATGCTAAAGATAATAGAATGGTTGGAATTTAATTTAAAGGTGGGTTGTTCAATTTTAATAATATATCGTTTAAATCGATATTTAAAAATAGCCTACCGAGGCACAGTCTCGGAATTTGACGAAACAAGTTCCATTGGATCCGTAATAGTTAGTTATTATCGGTTTCAATTTTCATAGCAATTGGAGTTGTCGTTTGACCCTGGCAGCTCAAAACGCTTAGTATTATTTTAATCGATTTAATTTAGAATTGATTGTTTATTTCCGTTACTCGTGCATACTATCGAATTAACCTCCGAAACACGTTCCATTGTGTTTGGAATGCGAGTAAAATCTTATAAACGCCTGGCGGCATGTAAGATTGGGAATTCGTTTGTAAAAGTTCGTTAAAATCGAGAATATTAATAAAATATTAATATAAACATATATATGCGTGTTTTTCAAAGAACCCTAGCCTTCTTTTATTCGGCCGCCGTTCATATAATTTTAATGGCCGAAAACTAATCATCTTCGTCCACCAATCTCCCTCCATCCATCGACCTTTAGCCAAAATCATCAACTAGAGAAGGATAGAGCTCAACAAGCTCTAGAGATCTAACGGTGGGTTTTCGTTCTAGGGCCCTTGATGATGCTCGATTTAGCAATCTAGGGTTTCGGTTCAAACTCGTTTTCACGAGGAAGGAGGCGACCGAGTTCAGCATACTTTTGGCCGTGGGCAGAGCATGGTTGGACGCTCGTTCTGGCGGCAGCTGATCAACGTCGAGCATTTTTGTGCGTGTTTGGGTTCGTTTAAAAATGCTGCGTGAAGCAGTTGTTGGAGCAGCCGATGGTATTATTAATATAAAAAACGATGAAGAAGACTGTCGCTATTGTTCATTTGGGGGGAAGGGATGTTGTGTGTGTGCATGGGTTCTCGGCTTTAGGTCAGGGATGGGGCGACTGGAAGTAGTAGGCTGGGGTGTGCTCGAATCGACCGAGTCTGTATGGTATAACAGTTTATTTTAGTTAACAAACATATATGTTCTCATGCTTGTTTTAAAATATGGAAGTTAATAGGAATATTTCATATAATTAAGGTTTGAAAATAATAGGGATTTGAAAGTGTTCAAGTTTATATAAAATTAGATTTTGAAATCTATAAATTATTATTTTTATATGTATACATGTAATTTCAAGAGTGAATAAATATATGTATATACTTATTTTTATTTCCCAGTAAATTTTTAAACAATGAAGATGTATTGGTTCAATTAGATTTAAATTATTTTAGTTATTAAGAAATTATTTAAAGGAAGATAAGTTCAAATCTAATTCATTAACCAATTGAATTATTAATAGTACTTAATGGTTCGATTTCTGTTTCGAATATTAATAAGTTGTATAAATGTTATACAAGGTTTGAAATTGTGGAGAGACAAGCCGGTATGGATTGGATTACAAACAAAATCAAAGGTGAGTAAATCCCACTTTGTTGGATTTTTATTTAAATTTAAATGGTTGAATTTAAATAATTGGATGAATGATTGTGTTTTTTGGATATCTATTGATGACCTGGTGATTTAATTTTGGTTGGTTCTCGGGTTAATTGTTGTTTGACTCGAAGCATTTGGTTTTAAAATTGTTTTAAACTTAAATCATAAAATAAGAAGATGGTTCATTTTAAAAGTTAATAAGGGTTTAACTATTGGTGATTCATTAAATAGGTAGGGTATTTTAAATGGATAATTAACTAGTTTACTTAATGAATGATTTGGGTGAATTAATTAAGTTCAATTAAATTAGAATGATCATTGGATGATTAAATAAGTACTTACTTATTGTAGTTAATAATATATAAATTCTATGTGAGATTATTCAAGAATTGATTAAGATAATTGATTAAGGATAAATTTATTTATTTGATGAAGTTAATTAAAAGGATAGTCAATTATAGGTGAAAATTTATCGAGAATGATTAATATTGTGGTTGAATTAAAGTAATTAATTTAGATTAGTATAAATTGAAATATAAATGGAAAGTCGTTAATTTATATAATTAATGGCGTAATTAAAAATTGATTAACTAAGATAAATTAATCAATACTAAGTACTTTATAAAAAATTAATTATACAGGTAATTAAAGATTAATGTAATGAATATAGTTAATTAATTTGTGAAGTAGTTAAAGATTAAGTACTGTTTTGGGTTAAGGGTAATTAAATTGCGAAATTAATTAAAGATTATTAATCGAATGTAATTGAGGATAATTAATCCTGGGTTATTAATTAAGATGAGTAAATGAAGGGATGATTGATTAATTAATTTGTGATTAGTAATTCGATCAGGGTTGATTAAGTTAAATTTGTATGTGATTAAGCTTTGCTTATGGATGATTGAATGGTATTGGATGCTTTGAATGAGTTGATATCTCTGATATGAAATGTTGTGTATTTCATTGCATAACTTGGGTTAGGATAACATGATTTTCGAAGAGACCGGGGTCGGGTATAGGGAAATACCTAAAACCACTTCGAATTTTTATAAATTGATTTGTGAAATAAATAGGCTCGAATGAAATGATTTTAGTGAATTGGATTATTTTATCTAAGTTTGGTACTTAGAAATTGATGTGTGGAATAAGTATTGTCTATAGCAAATTGTGAATATGTTAAATTGATATAAGTTGCCCGGGTTCTATATAAGTTGTACGCTTGTATTCCATGTTGGATGGGTTTACTCATGCTGGTTTCCAGCCTGACCCGGGTGTTACTTTGGTGTAATGCTCGGGTCAGACCGAGTATTATAGATTTTCATGTAAGGACATTCTGGAGCTCAAGAGACGAGATGGATGACAGGAACATGTAGAGTATTTCCGCTGCATAATATTATTGTAATTCTGTGACATGTTGATTTGTATATGTCCAGTGTTTGAAATATGTGTAACTCTGATGTATTTAAATGTAATTGCAAATATAATATTCTTTTGTAAACTGTTATTATTTATTATTATATTTTATCCGCTGCGAATGTGACATGTTGATGATTTCGTTCTTCTTCTCCTTCTATCACTTTCTTCTTTTTCATAACCATCTGAAATTTTTGGCTTGGGAAATTTCGGGTCGTATACTGTATGAATGTGAAAACCCATTGGCCCGTAAAACGGCAATTGAATTTTGATGCGACAGAGATTCGGATTCCAGTTGGTTATTCGAAACCCACATCGAACCCTGAAGATGAATCTTTGTGATTAATATATCCACGTGTTTTTAAATTGAACGCTCACTATTTGGTTTAGCCAGGAGAGGACTTTATGTCATATAACCCATTCCGAATAGTGATACAACGAAATGGATAACATTAGAAGACGGCGGTGAAGACAGGGTGTCTTCAAGAATAATAGGATAACCCGTCGAATGACTCTACACTGAGTCGCTCCGATGTAGAGATCTCCATCTAGGGCGTCCGATCGGGATTGTGGATGCCCGAATTGCAAGGGCTTCTTCGAAAGTGCCTGCGGTTATGTTCGAATCCGTAACAGACTTGTATGGTTGTATATCTGACATTACACTTATGCAGCTGATTTCATTCAAATACATTTCTGTTAGTGGCGGAGAATTTATTCTCGTAGTTTAACACCCTTCTCTGAGACGTGCGAGCTCGGAGGTTATGTAGTTGATATTATTAGTGATATACTCCTAATTTGGTAGTGTGGCATTTTGAGTGCTGCTTATCATTTGTTGATCAAAGCATGGCTTTTGTGAAAACATTGGCTTGCGGACGAGACTTTGTCGAATCTCATAACCCGGTAATGGTCGAAACAAGAAGGATGCAGCAAGGTTATTAGGGGTAGCGCCCCTTAGGGTATGTCCATCTCCTTCTAGATAGAAGTGGTATCATGGTTTGGAGCCCAGATACTTAACTTATGTTGATATTGCAATTATGTTGCTTTGAGGTTGTTGTTTTTGGGGCCCCGGATAAGGGTCGGTTACGACCGGGGGTTGACATACTTGTGTAGTAGTTACCTAGTTATAGAGGTAACCCGGCCTTGTGTTGGCAGAGATTCGATTAGGTTCTCAGGGCGTCCCTCCAGAGGCGTACCCATGTAGCCCAGGAAGTTCCTTTGCCTGACCATTTGTTGGAAATCCAATCACCAACTCGAACCCTTACAATTTTAGCTGTATAACCTGCCACCTTAAGTGGTAGCTATAGCAGGCATAATATAATGGTACCTATGCTGGCTAAGATTAATATTATACTTTCCAAATGTATTCACACTATGCACTAATAATAATATTAAAAGATTTTTCTTGTATTAAGCATATTTGACTATCATAAGGAGAAATCTCCCCCAAGCGTGTGATTGCATTGTGTGTATGCGGGGAGGCCTTATGGTAGTTTCATTTTCCAAAAGCATGAACGGTTTTCTTTTATAAATTGTTTTTGTTCAAAACAACTGTTTTTTTTTTACTCATACCAGTCCCATGATAGACCCGGATTTTATTATTCCATTCTTAAACTCTAGGTGCCCATAATTTCCACATGGGCAGCCAAGAAGTAGGTTATCCGTGTTTTGAAGCTAGCTTGGATTTTGGAGTCCTTTGGAAGCTGTCAGATTTAGGAAAGCTTTGGGTTTGGAAATCTTTTGAAGTGTTTAGAGTTTTTGAAAACTTATCAAAGTTGAAGTATGTTGGAGACCTTTTTGAAGCATGTTGTTAGTGTTCCATTGTGATGTTATTATTTTTTGTTGTATCATATATGTATCACTCTGATGATGGTGGCGATTTGTTGTAATCAAACATTGTGATGATGTTATATCTGTGTTATGATCAATGACAGTTCATTTTGTTTCCGCTGTTTATATTCATCTAATGTTGTTATAAGCTCCATCCGTACTGGAGTTCGACCTTTGAATTTCTGGCAGTCGAATACAAGTGAGGTATTTGATGTCGATTTTCAAACGCTGGATTTTGGGTCGTGACACCACATTTAGAGCAAGCATACACTTTTTTTAATTTTTATTGTCTTAACATATATGTAATTGTAAATGTAACTTAGCATCTTATATATTATGCTAGAATGCAATTGGAAGAGTTACAATGTTCGGACAAGCACACGAAAGGAAATGTTACATTGCAATGGAAAATTCACATAATAAACTTTGCTGATTGGATTAAAAAGAAGGTTGGTTAAATCAGTTAAATTCCATTTATAGGTTTGAAAATATTATTTTTGACTATATTGAATATATAAAGTTTTTTCCTGATATCTGTTAACTCAATTGAACACGAGGAATTATTTAAATGGATTGCCTATGTTCCAAGTAGCACTGCTTTGTCCAGCAAAAGATATATAATTGATGGGTTATATTTTCACATAAAAGATGTTGACAGAGAAACACATAATTCTAGAGTAACTTATGATGCTACTACCATGTGTAAAGCAAGTGCGAAAGATGTCTCTCAAGTAGTAGATGTGGTTATTTATTATGGGATTTTGACTGACATAATCATGTTAGACTATCATAAATTTTATATTTCAATTTTTAAGTGTCATTAGGCAAACATTAGAAATAGGGTAAATGTTAAAGATGGATTTACTATTGTTAATTTACATCAAAATCAAGCTTCATTTTCGAGGGATCCGTATATTCTTGCATCTTAAGTGAACAAATTATTTATTCAAGAGAGAATGACTCTTCTAATTGGTATGTTATTATGAAGGCACCACCAAATGGTTTTAATGAATTAGAGATAATCAATTCTATTGAAAGTACAAGCAGTGTTGTTCAAGATTGTGAAGAAAACGAAATGGGTTTCGATTTTTCGGAGGATGCTAGGTATGTTAGGGAGAATTGTGAATGCATACTTGAGAAAAGTATTTAAAACCATCATTGATTACGCTTGAAAACATATGAATTTTATAGATACCTTGCATTTCATGTATGTTGCATTCTAAAGAATATTAAAACTTGCATGAAATGTCTAGTTTCAACAATTAATTATGTTCTTTATAAATGGGATAAAGGATTGAATAGACATATTGTAGTAACAAATTCCAACAATGTCCATAGTAGCTATGATTAAATTGCATTTTAGTGGCATGGAGAGCAACACGTACTTGGTTTCAAATGTTGTACATTTTGTCGGTTACCAACAACGATATAAAAACATGAATTTTATTAACAAAAGGCTAAATGACTCTACTTCATTACGAGATCAATCCATAATTTAGCTCGTACTTCTCTCCAATGTCAGTTACATATCATTCGAACTTTTATTACAAGTAAATGGGCACACACAAGCTTAGCTATGAAATTTCACTCAAAATTTCTAAAATCGTGCAAGGCTATACCATTTTTTTATAATGAGACATGTAAAACTAAAATGAAACTTATTCATGATGTTTAATTTTTTTTGCATATATTTACTATTTTTTTAATTAAAATTTATGTACAAATACTAAAAGGTTAGCCTGTTAAACTAAAATGAAAATTCCATAAATATAGATGTAAAATTAGAAAGAAAATATATACAAAGAGAGGGTAAATATTTCAATTTGTGTTGGAAATATATTTTCAGTAGTGAAAGAAATTACTAATCCGTATGACAATTGGACAGCATGATAATTGGTAATAATCAACAAAGTAGTGATTTGAAGGAAAAAATAATGTTTCAACATCATATTTTAACCAATAGTCAACTTCATTGTAAACTATGAGGCTTGATGGGCATATTCATCATAAAATTATGCAGACCTGTAGAATATAAGTTATAAGTAGGAAGAACTATTAACCATACAAAGATACTTAAATTCGAAAAGGAATTATAATTTAAAATGTAGAAATAAATAGTTTATGTACTGATGCAGCGCATGACGAGATTGGTTTTGAGTCGCGACCTAGCTCGAGTGAGTTAACGATTCAAGGAAGTAAAACCAACGACCTAACAAGTCATATTGATCGACCTAACAAGTTAACCCAATCGGCGTGCATTTCCTTAGGTCGTTACGACCTAACGCGTTCCGACCTAAGTAGGTCACGACTTAACATTACCGCGACCTAACATTACCATGACACTTTAAGTCACTCCACGACCTGTCTTAAGTCATGAATCCCTACTTTAAGTCGTTCAAGTATGTTGAAGCCTTAAGTCGCTCATGTGTTGCCAAAGCGCTTAGGTCGCTCACTTTATACTATCTCGTAGGTCGCGTCATTAAGTCGTGTGGCTGTGTAATGTCGCAAAATGTTTATTTTCTTGAGTCGCATATGATGTTGTGTTGTATTTTTTCTTATGTCGTTATGTCGTAAGTCATTTGTTGTTGTAACGTGATGTTGTAAATTCTTAAATCGTTAAGTCGTAGGTCGTTTGTTGTAAGTCGCGTGATTTGGTAACTTGTATCTGTTAAGTGTTGTACATTAGCTCGTGGTCGGCCACATGTTAGGTCGCATGGAAGTTAAGTCGCATCAGTGTGGTGTTGTGAAAATCCTATAATTAGCGGGTGAGTTGTAACATTTGGGTTGGTTGATTTTGAATAAACTTTGGTTTGAGTGCTTTGTGCCACTTTAAAATTGGAAGTTGAGTGTTATCTCCTTTCTCCATTTTCAGTTATTCGTGTGCGCTCGAATCAACGGATTTGAAGCCGATTCACGGAATCTCGTGCGTGAGATCAACGTCGAAGAATCGTAGATCTTCTAACACGGTATCATGAACGATCAACGTGTTAAAGATAGCTAGAATCCGGTATCTCGTGAGATCAACGGATTTGAGCATTTATCCTTGGTATCATTAATCCATCAATTCATATTTGCATCATTCCATCGTTGTTTTGTTCGTTGTGCATCATTTGATCACAACTTGAAGTTAATCCGCTGCGTCAAATTGGTGCCCGAGCTAGACTTAGCCAATCATAGCTAAGCCGTGCCTATTGGGAGCCGAGTTAAAGTATTGAAGTGTTGAAGTTTGAGCCGAGTATAGTAGTTTGATCAAGGCCGAGAGTTGAAGTTTGATTCAGAGCCGAGAGCAGGTTCAGTGAAGGAGCCATGCATTACTTTGTATCAAAGTACGTCATTCCAGAGTTAAAGCCTAGAGTTAGATCAGTTTGGATTTGTTGAAGATTCGACAATGCCTCCGAGACATGCTAACAGATTTCAAAATATTGAAGATGTGTATAGAAGACAAGAAGCTGAGAAAATGGAACAACGCATCAATGAAAATTTTGATGAAGGTATAGGGAAGTTAGAGAAATTGAAGAATGGCATGAATCAAAGTCAAAAGAGAAGGTCACCAATCTCGAACCATGGAGGAAACAGGGTTTCGCCATTGGTTTCGGAAGCGAGGAGGGTGTCACCACAATCCCATCGAGATCAAAGAGAACCATCAGTTTCTATAAGGCAAGAACATCATGAGTATCGAGGTGAAGAGAGAAGAACTCATCATGGATTTGAAGATGATCTGTATCGTGATGCTGAAAGGCATAGTAGAAGAGATATGCGTGATCATAGAGATATTGATGGTCGAGATCGATATCGAAGTACATTTGATTATGATGAAGATGGTGACCGAGGTAGTGTTCATTATCAAGATCGAGACAAAGTACGATGTCAATATAGGGATGTAGAAGATGATCGTAAATGGGAGTCGGGGATGAAAACAGAGATTCCAGAATTCAAAGGGGGAATGATAACGGAAGAGTTTCTGGATTGGTTATCAAATGTTGAAGAAATTTTTGACTTTAAGGAAGTACCCGAGCATCGTAGAGTTAAGTTGGTTGCTACACGATTAAGGAGAAGAGCTATGGCATGGTGGCAACAAACTAAACTTACACGGAGAGAATGGGAAAGTCGAAGATAGTTTCATGGGAGAAGATGAAGAAGTTGATGAAGGCTACTTTTTTGCCTTATAATTATCAGTCTCTTATGTACGTGTGACGACCCGAATTTTTTTTAAGCAATTGAAATTGGAATATTCAATTGATTTTGAATATTTAAATGTTAATTTTTAACTTGAATTCAAATATCCCTAATTAATGGTTAATTAAATTATTGAATTAAATAATTGAAGTTGAGTTAAATGCTGAATCTGAAGTTTTAAATCTGTTAAAATATAATTTGAAGACTTATAAAATTTATATTGATAGTAACGTGGGCAATAGAATTTGTAAAATTTAAATTAACAGTGGTTTGTTCAGTTTTAAAATTTTATAGTTTGAATTGAATTTAAAAATAGCCTTCCGAGGCGCAGTCTCGGAATTCGACGAAACCGGTTCCATTGAGTCCGTAATATTGAATTATTATCGGATTTCAAATTCCGTTTTGGTCGGAGTTATTGTGTGAGCGTACGGTAGGTAAACGCCCAGAATTTATATCGGAATTTAACATTAATATGCATATTTTTATATTAGATAACTATCAGCCGTTCCTTTCCTATCAGCCGCGATTCTATCATCTTTCAAAACACTGTAGCGTGTTTTCTCCCACACGCTTCCCCTTTAATAATTACATCCGAGCCATCTTCTATAACTATTAGTTCGAAACAAATAAGGACCGAACCATTCTCTCTGAAATCATAAAAAAATAAAATAAGCGTGAAGATGAAATTAATGGCCGCCTCCTGTACTTGCTTCAAAATTCACGAAGAAAGAAAAAAAATGGAAAATAATACTGTCTTCGTGCGAAAATCTAGCCGAGCCCTTTTTGTTTTCTTCAGAATTGAAGACGAGCGAATTAGTTAGTAAATTGCGAGTTTGATGGGTCGCAATTCCTGATCGTGAAGACTTCGCGTGGTGGCTTTCTCGTTCAATCGAGATCGATCTCGAGACGATTGAAGCTATGCTGTTTAGGGCTCGCGATTTAAAAATCGCGATCTAATTCAGGTGATGGTCGCTGGTTGGTTGTCGTTGGAGGGGAAGTTCGATCGTGCAGGTGGTCACGGAGGCAGGCCGAGGGTGTTTCGAGCTTGGATTCGCGGCGCGTGGACTTAGGGAAGAGCGCGTGTGTCGGCATGGTGATCGCAGTGAGGTAAAAATGGTATTTTATTTATTTATTTTCATTTAGCAGTATACATATATAATATGTAAGTAGAAATAAATTTTTACAGTAAGACAAGTTTGTTTATTTTAAGTTGGCATATATATGTGTATAAATAAACATAAGGAAATAATAAATGTATGCATATATATGTAAATATGCCCAAACATTGATATATAGATAAAACAGGATATGTATACAAAGGTAAGATTATTATAGAAATTGAGATTTTTTTTAACATATGTAGTTTGAAATTAAACAATGAATAATAATAATTGATAATAAATAAAATATGGTAAACTAGGTTGGTTCAATTATCACCTTCCATAAGTTAATTAAATTTAATTCAGTAGTTTTGAAGGGAAAATTAATAGTTTAATTAAATCATTGGTTAATTAAATTTATTAATGGGAACTAAATTGTTCAATTATTTCGGATATTGATAGCTGTATAAATATTTATTTATTCAAGGCCCACATCATGGAGAAACAACTCATGGTGGGTTGGTTTTGCTAAATAAAAGCAGAGGTGAGTTAATCTCACTCAGTTAAATAAATTTAAACGATTATATTTAAATAATTGTTTGAATGGCTGAATTGATTGATGTGTTATGGTCTGGTATATTTTGGGATTGGCATATTATATTGTGCTAACATTTATGGATGCAGGGAAAACAGGTTGGAGGGATCCAACTGGACCCCTCACATTTATCTAAATTATTCAATATTCTCTGCCATGATTATTTGATATCCTACGATGAGTTATACTGGAATATTGAATGTTATGGTTTGATTGGATATTCGGGTATAATGAATTACCAAAATATATGAATTGGATTGTTGAAAGGAAATTGAAGGGAAGTAAATTTTGAGCGAAATAATTCTAGAAAGTTTGAATAAATTAAGAATGAACTGAAAAGAAATAGAAGTAATATGAAAATGATAATAAATAACTTCGAGTATGAAGAGAAATAGAATTTTGAATAGAATGAAATTGATGAATTGTAAACTTAAGTTATATCAATTAAAGAAATAAAGAATTATTTTAAAATTCAAAATTTAAATTTTATTTAAAAGAGTAAAGAAGTAATTGAGAAATCTAAAAATTGGAATTTTTAGTTGAAGTATTTTTAAATCATAATCAAGAAATGAAATTTGAAATTAATAGAATTCTGAATTAAAAGGGGATGAATTGGAAATCAATTTGGGAAATTGATTTAAGTTGGGATTTCTCTCTGAATAACCAAGTACATTTCAAGGTAAATTTTTAAATATAAATTAAAAGTTTAAAGTTGTTTTAAGAAGTATGTTTTGAAAAATTAACTATTTCTAAATATTTAAATTCTAAAGTAAGTATTTCCTTTTTAATCTATTATAGCAATAATTATTTAAAGAGCGACTTAGCATTTTATTTTTAAAGTGAAAATCTAGTTTTATATTTTAGTTAGTAACCTTATTTTCAAATATTCATATAGTATATATTTTTAACAAACTCTTGTAGAAGTTTTAACTTAAATGTTCTAAAGGATATTTCAAAAATAAAGTGTTTAAATCTATTTTTTAAAATTTAGTTTTGTGCTTGGTAATTTCAGGGGAGATAGAAAATATTTGGGAAAGTTTATTCTAGAAAGAAAGATGGTTTTGAAACTGTTTTCCAAAGGGCTGAAATAGAAATATATCTTGTGAAGATATTTTGAGGTTAATAAATAATTTGAGAAATTATATATTGTTGGATGGTTGTTTGTGAATATTAATTGATAGTTAAATAACCGACTATCAATATTGGACAATGCGTTGATCGTTTCGAAGAGACCGGGATCGAGATTTATTTCTCGAAAACCACTTCGATCCGGTTTGTACGTTTCGTGTAAACGATTTTGGATTCGAAGATGGAGCAGTGAAGTGCAAGGGCTAGTCGCTACTAATCCTGAGGATATTTCCAAAATGGGTGTAGTAGGAATAGTGCCTTCGGTTCCGTTCGAACCCGGGACGGACTTGTATGGATGAATGCTTGCGAAACATCATCAGGTGGACGATGGGCATTCTAAGGGATATTTGTTCTTAAAAGGTAACGCTTAGCCTCAAGCCTCATCAAATGGGAATGACTGAAAATCAGGGGATATGCAGCAAGGCTAGGTGGGTAGCACCCAAGCAGGGTGAGGTCATTCCAGTCTAAATGTCCCTTTTCATTTCGGCTTAGTGGGCGGTTGCTGATCCCAACCGCGGGGTGATCTCACTCGGGATTATCCAGTAAGGGATAGTCCCGGCCTTGTGTTGCAGAGGAGCGGGCGTACTCCTCGGTACGGTGATCTAGGCCCCGTACTGTGACAGGTGGTACCCCAGTGCCTAGTCATTGGTTGGAAATCCATTCTCCCTACGAGCCTGGTACGAGTTTTGTTTGTATTACCCACTTTTGTGGCTAGTAGCTAGAATTTAATAGATGTAACAATTTCGGCTATTTTATAAGTATTTGTATATAGACCCTATTACAATATCAGAGGATTTCTATAAAAATTGTTTTAGCTATCGTAAGGTAAAAACCCGACATGTTTATTTGTGGCGTGGTCTTACGAGATGCTTTTGTTTTTCAAAGGATTTTTGAAACTTTATTAATCAATTGGGTGTGATTTTCTCACGCTGGTATTCCAGACCGACTCGGGTATTATTTAACTGTAATGCTCGGGTCAGACCGAGTATTATAGGATACAGGATATGATGCTGTGGAGCTCAGGAGACGAGCTGGATGACGATACGTACTGTCGTACTTGTATTTACATATAATTCCGCTGTGTTGAGTTGTTGTGTATTCATTTGTATGATATGGATGTTGAGCTGCGATTGATGTACTCTGATGATGTCATATATGTAAACAGATATATTTGAATTTGAGTAAATATTATTTACTATCTGTTATATTTTATTTCGCTGCGATGGTTAGATTCTGATGTTGATTTTGTTTTCTCTTCTTCTACCTCTTCTTCTTAAACCCAAATGGTTCGTAATTTTGTGCAACTTGAGTTGATTGTTGTAGAATAGTGTTGACTCAAGGGGTACGGATTTGCGGGTCGTTACACTTGGTATAAGAGTATAGGTTGGTGATAACCTTTGCTCTGGTGGGAATTACTCATAACATAGAGTCTATAGTACTCTAGAATGAGTTTGAGCGTATTAATAAATATGAGCGCGTATTTGTTAGTGAATATAAATTGTTTTAATATTGTGTTGATCGGTTTATTGAGTGGCATATGAACCTCCTGTGGCACAGTCTGGACAACTGTATCGAAAGGGTTTCTAAACACTTGATAGAACAATCGACACGGTATTGTTTTAAATATGGGTGAATGAAATAATTTTACCCAAAAATATATTTTTGATATAAAGAAAGTTTTTGGTAAACTGTATAGCTATTATATGGTTGCTTGGATGTTAGAAATGATAATATTAAAGTATTATCATTGTTAAGTGAAATATTTAATTAGAATTTGTAAATATAATCAAAGATTGAGAAGACAAATCCAATTATGAAATGAAATTTATAAATATGAATTGTAAATGTAATTTATAAATTGAATTAAAATAAAAACTGAAATTTATATAAGCATAAACTATACAAATGCATTATAGTTAAATTTGAATTTAAAATAGACTTTGAAACTTTAAAACCCCGGAAATTTTGGAAGTATTTTGAAGATAAATTGTAGCATTGTTGTTTTTGGGGGCATTTCTGAAAGGAAATTGTTTCAAATAAATTTTGGATAGAGATATAGCATTGAATTCACTTCAGTAGCTGGAAAATAACTTCGGTGATGACTGCAGCATCATCGATGTTCATTTTCGAGTTTCTAAGTGACGGCTTGCTGCCAAAAAAATTTATTCGTTCAGAAAAGCTAGTTGTTTTTGAAATTTCAAAGGAAATTTATTGGGAATAAAAGCCAGGATTAGTTTAAAGTTTTTAAGAAATGAGATTTGAGGTGTTGGAGATTTCAAGATGATTCTAAACCAAAGCCGGATGTTTAAAAATACTGATGAGATAGTTGTAAGCTTATAAATTGAAATGATTTTTATATCAGGAAAGCTTTGGATGTTGAGAATTTAATCTTAAAAGGGTGAAAAAGTTAAAAATGAAATTAACTTGGATTGGAGAATAAAAATTTTAACTGGATTAACTAAATTGAATAAGCTGAAAATAATATCCAGTTGTATTCGAATTAAGTTGAAATCGAATTGGGTTAAATAAATCTGGGTTAAAATGAAATTGAATTGGAATACGAATTCAATTGAATTATTTTATGGAATTAGATTCTTACCTGAATAAATGGAAAATAAGTGGAATAAGGATTGGAATTGAAATAAAAGAATTAAAAATCGTCAAAATAAAATATATTTGGGTTATAAATAAGCATAAGGCTTGAGTTAAAAATAAAAGAATAATATATTCAGGCCTATGAGGAGTGGAATTGTGTAAATAATAAGTTATGACTTATTAAATTTGAAAAGTGAGATACAAAACTCCAAAATAAATATTATTGATGAATTGGAGAATAAAATAAAAATCAAAACTTGAATGATAAACTAAATTGAACTAAGAAAATTTAATGTAGTGATATTTGGGATTAAAATTCAAGAGTTGGATTATAGATAAGGGAAGAACTAATTGATAATAAATTAGTTAATGAAATGTGTAAATGGAGATCAATGTAGTTAAATAGAAGCTGAATTGTCAGCTAATAATGAAGATTGGAAATAGAACTCAAGTTATAAATCAAATTCGACTTGAATCATTAGTGAAGAAAATGTAACTGAAGTGGCCTTGCAATTAATTAAGTGATTTGTGAATGAAATTGCAATGTAAGTTAATAAAATTGGATGGTAAATTAAAAAGTGAATGGTATAATCAGAACTTGAGTTATTAATTTAAAATTTAACTTGAAGTGTTAACAAATTAGATATAATTGAAATGTATCGAAAGAAAAAAAAATGGAAATGGATTAAAATAGTGATGGAATGAATTACAAATAAAATCCAAATAAGTGGAAGTAAAATTGGAAACGGCCTTGTAATAAATTAAATGAGTGAATCTAGAAAGTTAAATTTTATAATAACCAATCAAATGAAATTACAGACTGAAAAATGAGATTTAATTGAGAGATGGTTTACTGGAAAAATGAAAATGAGCTTAAGTATAAAATTTGAATAAATTGAAGTAAAATGACTTAAGCTAAATAGATGAGGAGTTGAATGGAAATGAACTTAAGTTTTTGACTTAAGTAAGTGTTGAATAAAATCCGAAATCAAAATGAAGTATGGTTCAAATGAGTTAAGAAATAGTTATTGAATGGAATGGCCTGAATTGTTGTCGAGCAAAATAAATGGTTGTGAATGGGTAATGGAGATGGAACCTAAATTGTTGATGGTTTTGAATGAACTAGTTTGGTTAATAAAATGAAATGCAAGTGAATTGATTCAAATTTAAAATGCAATGAAACTGAGAATATATGAATTGTGAATAAATTTAAAATGGAATAGAATTAGGTATAAATTGAGTTGAAATCCATTTAAATTGGTTATAAAACATAAATATTTGTTTGTTCACATAGATTTTGTCAAATTTGCATAAAATAAATATCATTGGATGTAAACGGAGGTGATTAAAATTCTATGAATTAATAGGAGAGAAATAAATTGTTTTTGAGAGCAATGGAATTAAAAATGTATTGGGTTTGCTTAAGAATAAATTAAATGTGGTGATTGAGTGTTAAACCATTCAAATTGACTGAAAATGGTTATAAAATAATTGGAACAGTTGAATTAGCATGTAAACTATATTAGTTGCTTACGGGAAAATGTTTGGTATGAGTTTCTTTTACAATTCATATGTTTTAACTATTGTAAACAAGTGAAATGTAGTTAAATTTCATATATATGGCACTTACATGTTTAAATTGAGTAAGTACAGGTACCTGGGAGCCGTGTGGCTGGATTTGGGTTGCATTAACTCCTAAATAAATAAGCTGTTTGCTTAATAATGCTAAATAAGGTACGCCTACGCAATTAAAATAGGAAATATGAACTGTTTTTGGTTTTTCCGACCGTGTGGGTCGATGTGTATATATTTATCTCTTTTGTCAAATTGCAAAAGCTCCTCCGTACAAAGGAGACTCTGCCAAAATTTTCCGTAAATTTTGGGAGTTAGAAATTTTTTGGAATTTTTGAAATTTTTTACTAACAACAAATGAATTAAATTTGTTAAACAAATAGAATTGAAACTGGATATTGGAATTTAATTCAAAGGTAAATGTAAGGTAAAGTGAAATCGAAGAAACTGAAGAAAGTAAAGTTGCAAATAAACTTTAATTGAGATTTAAATTAATTAGTAAGCGCAACTAACTCAATATTCAAAATGGAAGCCAAATTGAATTTAAATGGAAATTGAAATAAATTAGTAAATGAAACTAATTAAAATAATGATATGAATTAGTAATAAATGACAAATAAAATTTATATATGTAGAGTTAAAGATAAATTGAATTCATATGGAAATGAAAGAATTAATTTGAATAGAAATAGATATAAACCGAAGTGGTAAGACGGGAATAATAGAGAAACATACAAAATGCTTATGTTAACTTAAGTAAGGAATGGTCAATTCTCAATTGGAAATTGAATATTGCAAGTATATTCTAAGTTGGTATTTGGATGAATATTGACATTTGGTAAGAAAGTCGATAAAATGTTTTGGGAATATTATGATTGGATACTGGTGCTAAACAAGATATGCAGGTATATAAAAGGGAAAAGAAAATTTGATTTGGTTTCAAGAGATAAATTTGAAATGCTCGACAAAAAGGTATGTATTTAAATTTGGTATGAAATTTGATTGGGATTTGGATTGAGCCACTTGGCGTTTTGTTTTCTTTTGGATTTGGGAGGCCGTAGAGCCATTTTGTAGTTGTACCGAGCTAGCCGCGCAAAGGAGACGCTGGCGAAATTTTTCGGGAATTTAGGGAGTTAGAAAAATTTTGAGAAAATTTTGATAATTCCAAATTGGTTTTAAATTGAAACTTGAAAGATTAGGCAAATAGGTTTGTTTACAAATTAGGGAAAGATTTGGAAAGGTAATGTGACTTTTATTAAAAAGATAATTGGTAGGATGTTAAATTGTTGGTTTGAAAAAAAAAAATAGTAACGTGTATTGAACCATTCTTCCTAACTAGTAATTTCGGGGACGAAATTCTTTTAAGGGGGAAGGAATGTGACGACCCGATTTTTTTTTAAGCAATTGAAATTGGAATATTCAATTGATTTTGAATATTTAAATGTTAATTTTTAGCTTGAATTCAAATATCCCTAATTAATGGTTAATTAAATTATTGAATTAAATAATTGAAGTTGAGTTAAATGCTGAATCTAAAGTTTTAAGTCTGTTAAAATATAATTTGAAGACTTATAAAATTTATATTGATAGTAACGAGGGTAATAGAATTTGTAAAATTTAAATTAACAGTGGTTTGTTCAGTTTTAAAATTTTATAGTTTGAATTGAATATAAAAATAGCCTTCCGAGGCGCAGTCTCGAAATTCGACGAAACCGGTTCCATTGAGTCCGTAATATTGAATTATTATCGGATTTCAAATTCCGTTTTGGTCGGAGTTATTGTGTGAGCGTACAGTAGGTAAACACCCTGAATTTATATCGGAATTTAACATTAATATGCATATTTTTATATTAGATAACTATCAGCCGTTCCTTTCCTATCAGCCGCTATTCTATCATCTTTCAAAACACTGTAGCGTGTTTTCTCCCACACACTTCCCCTTTAATAATTACATCCGAGCCATCTTCTATAACTATTAGTTCGAAACAAATAAGGACCGAACCCTTCTCTCTGAAATCATAAAAAAAAAACGTGAAGATGAAATTAATGGCCGCCTCCTGTACTTGCTTCAAAATTCACGAAGAAAGAAAAAAATGGAAATGAATACTGTCTTCGTGCAAAAATCTAGCCGAGCCCTTTTTGTTTTCTTCAGAATTGAAGACGAGCGATTAGTTAGTAAATTGCGAGTTTGATGGGTCGCAATTCCTGATCGTGAAGACTTCGCGTGGTGGATTTCTCGTTCAATCGAGATCGATCTCGAGACGATTGAAGCTATGCTTTTTAGGGCTCGCGATTTAAAAATCGCGATCTAATTCAGGTCATAGTCGCTGGTTGGTTGTCGTTGGAGGGGAAGTTCGATCGTGCAGGTGGTCACGGAGGCAGGCCGAGGGTGTTTCGAGCTTGGATTCGCGGCGCGTGGACTTAGGGAAGAGAGCGTGTGTCGGCATGGTGATCGCAGTGAGGTAAAAATGGTATTTTATTTATTTATTTTCATTTAGCAGTATACATATATAATATGTAAGTAGAAATAAATTTTTACAGTAAGACAAGTTTGTTTATTTTAAGTTGGCATATATATGTGTATAAATAAACAGAACGAAATAATAAATGTATGCATATATATGTAAATATGCCCAAACATTTTGATATATAGATAAAACAGGATATGTATACAAAGGCAAGATTATTATAGAAATTGGGATTTTTTTTTAACATATGTAGTTTGAAATTAAACAATGAATAATAATAATTGATAATAAATAAAATATGGTAAACTAGGTTGGTTCAATTATCACCTTCAATCAGTTAATTAAATTTAATTTAGTAGTTTTGAAGGGAAAATTAATAGTTTAATTAAATCACTGGTTAATTAAATTTATTAATGGGAACTAAATTGTTCAATTATTTCAGATATTGATAACTGTATAAATATTTATTTATTCAAGGTCTACATCATGGAGAAACAACTCATAGTGGGTTGGTTTTGCTAAATAAAAGCAGAGGTGAGTTAATCTCACTCAGTTAAATAAATTTAAATGATTAAATTTAAATAATTGTTTGAATGGTTGAATTGATTGATGTGTTATAGTCTGGTATATTTTAGGATTGGCATATTATATTGTGCTAACATTTGTGGATGCAGGGAAAACAGGTTGGAGGGATCCAACTGGACCCCTCACATTTATCTAAATTATTCAATATTCTCTGCCGTGATTATTTGATATCCTACGATGAGTTATACTGGAATATTGAATGTTATGGTTTGATTGGCTATTCGGGTATAATGAATTACCAAAATATATGAATTGGATTGTTGAAAGGAAATTGAAGGGAAGTAAATTTTGAGCGAAATAATTCTAGAAAGTTTGAATAAATTAAGAATGAACTGAAAAGAAATAGAAGTAATATGAAAATGATAATAAATAACTTCGAGTATGAAGAGAAATAGAATTTTGAATAGAATGAAATTCATGAATTGTAAACTTAAGTTATATCAATTAAAGAAATAAAGAATTATTTTAAAATTCAAAATTTAAATTTTATTTAAAAGAATAAAGAAGTAATTGAGAAATCTAAAAATTGGAATTTTTAGTTAAAGTATTTTTAAATCATAATCAAGAAATGAAATTTGATATTAATAGAATTCTGAATTAAAAGGGGATGAATTGGAAATCAATTTGGGAAATTGATTTAAGTTGGGATTTCTCTCTGAATAACCAAGTACATTTCAAGGTAAAATTTTATATATAAATTTAAAGTTTAAAGTTGTTTTAAGAAGTATGTTATGAAAAATTAACTATTTCTAGATATTTAAATTCTAAACTAAGTATTTCATTTTTAATCTATTATCGCAATAATTATATAAAGAGCGACTTAGTATTTTATTTTTAAAGTGAAAATCTAGTTTTATATTTTAGTTAGTAACCTTATTTTCAAATATTCATATAGTATGTATTTTTAACAAACTCTTGTAGAAGTTTTAACTTAAATGTTTTAAAGGATATTTCAAAAATAAAGTGTTTAAATATATTTTTTAAAATTTAGTTTTGTGCTTGGTAATTTCAGGGGAGATAGAAAATATTTGGGAAAGTTTATTCTGGAAAGAAAGATGGTTTTGAAACTGTTTTCCAAAGGGCTGAAATAGAAATATATCTTGTGAAGATATTTTGAGGTTAATAAATAATTTGAGAAATTATTTATTGTTGGATGGTTGTTTGTGAATATTAATTGATAGTTAAATAACCGACTATCAATATTGGACAATGCGTTGATCGTTTCGAAGAGACCGGGATCGAGATTTATTTATCGAAAATCACTTCGATCCGGTTTGTACGTTTCGTGTAAACGATTTTGGATTCGAAGATGGAGCAGTGAAGTGCAAGGGCTAGTCGCTACTAATCCTGAGGATATTTCCAAAATGGGTGTAGTAGGAATAGTGCCTTCGGTTCCGTTCGAACCCGGGACGGACTTGTATGGATGAATGCATGCGAAACATCGTCAGGTGGACGATGGGCATTCTAAGGGATATTTATTCTTAAAAGGTAACGCTTAGCCTCAAGCCTCACCAAATGGGAATGACTGAAAATCAGGGGATATGTAGCAAGGCTAGGTGGGTAGCACCCAAGCAGGGTGAGGTCATTCCAGTCTGGATGTCCCTTTTCATTTTGGCTTAGTGGGCGGTTGCTGATCCCAACCGCGGGGTGATCTCAGTCGGGATTATCCAGTAAGGGATAGTCCCGGCCTTGTGTTGCAGGGGAGCGGGCGTACTCCTCGGTACGGTGATCTAGGCCCCGTACTGTGACAGGTGGTACCCCAATGCCTAGTCATTGGTTGGAAATCCATTCTCCCTACGAGCCTGGTACGAGTTTTGTTTGTATTACCCACTTTTGTGGCTAATAGCTGGAATTTAATAGGTGTAACAATTTCGGCTATTTTATAAGTATTTGTATATTGACCCTATTAGAATATCAGAGGATTTCTATAAAAATTGTTTTAGCTATCGTAAGGTAAAAACCCGACATGTTTATTTGTGGCGTGGTCTTACGAGATGCTTTTTTTTTTCAAAAGATTTTTGAAACTTTAATAATCAATTGGGTGTGATTTTCTCACGCTGGTATTCCAGACTGACTCGGGTATTATTTAACTGTAATGCTCGGGTCAGACCGAGTATTATAGGATACAGGATATGATGCTGTGGAGCTCAGGAGACGAGCTGGATGACGATACGTACTCTCGTACTTGTATTTACATATAATTCCGCTGTATTGAGTTGTTGTGTATTCATTTGTATGATATGGATGTTGAGCTGCGATTGATGTACTCTGATGATGTCATATATGTAAACAGATATATTTGAATTTGAGTAAAGATTATTTACTATCTATTATATTTTATTTCGCTGCGATGGTTAGATTCTGATGTTGATTTTGTTTTCTCTTCTTCTACCTCTTCTTCTTCAACCCAAATGGTTCGTAATTCTGTGCAACTTGAGTTGATTGTTGTAGAATAGTGTTGACTCAAGGGGTACGGATTTGCGGGTCGTTACAGTACGTATCAGCGCTTACAGAATTTGAGACAAAGGACAAAGTCGGTAAATGATTATGCAGATGAGTTTTATCAACTTATTGCTAGAAACGATATCATGTAGATGGAAGAACAGTTGACAGCTAGATTTGTTGGAGGATTGAGAATGCAAATTCAGGATATTGTGAATATGTTTGATCCAAGATCTGTTGCTGAAGCACACCAGAAGTCTCTAGCTTGGGAGAAGCAAGGTAGAAGAGGAGTTGGTACGTTTGCAAGTTCGATCAATCAGATGAAAGGGGCTAGTAGAAATACTAATGTTTCCAAGGTGGTTAGTAAACCGGTTGTCAATGAAGTGGCTAGGACCAAGGTCAACAACAATTTCAAGTGTTATAACTGTCAGTAGTTTGGTCATAAGAGCAATGAATGTCTGAAGCCTAAGAAGCGAGCGATGGTTGCTGAGGTTGAGAATGAGGATGCATAAATAGAATGTTCCAATTCACCACAAGTTGAGGAGGAAGAAGAATTATTGGCGGGAGACGAGGGATATTCTTTAATGATGAGGAGATCTTGCTTGACACCAAAGCAGGAAGAGGAGACTAGCTGGTTGAGGAGTAACATCTTTCAGTCAACGTGCACCATCTTGGGAAGAGTTTCTAAGTTTATTATCAATGCGGGAAGTTGTGATAACATTATCTCAACAGAAGCTATAAAGAAGTTAGCATTAAGGACAAAGAAGCATCCCAAACCCTACAAATTAGCTTGGTTGAGGAAAGGTGGGGAAGTGAAGGTTAGTCGAAGAGCTTGTGTAACTTTTTCCACTGGAAAGAAGTATAAGGATGAGATTTGGTGTGATGTGGTAGATATGGATGTATGTCATTTGTTGTTGTGCAGACCGTGGCAATTCGATAGAGCTGTGCAACACGATGGAAGGACTAACTGCTATAGTTTCCTGTTCGAGGGCACTAAAATCACTTTAGTTCCTAAAAAACGACAACAAAGTGAATGCAAGTTGGAGGAAATCGAAGAACTAAAGACTCTGTTATCTTTGAAAGAGTTTGTTAAGGAAGTGGAGGATGAGGCTGAAGTATTTCTGTTAATTGGACGTGAAAGCAGTGAAGCGGTTGAAATTCCTGAAGAAGCAAAGCCAGTGTTGAAGGAATTTGAAGATGTATTTCCTGACGAATTACCGAAAGAGTTACCACCGTTGAGGGACATACAACACCAGATAGATCTTGTTCAGGAAGCTATATTACCACATAGACCACATTATGGAATGAGTCCGAAAGAGCATGAAGAGTTGAGAACGCAGGTGGAGGAGTTACTTAAGCAAGGGCGCGTACAAGAAAGTTTAAGTCCTTATGCAGTACCAGCTTTGTTAGTACCAAAGAAGGATGGAACTTGGAGAATGTATAAAGATAGTCGAGCATTAAACAAGATTACAGTGAGGTACAAATTTCCAATGCCGAGATTGGATGATTTGTTAGATCAGTTGAATGGAGCTGCTATCTTTTCAAAGATTGATCTGAAGAGTGGGTATCATCAGATTCGAATTCGACCAGGTGATGAATGGAAGACATCATTCAAGACACGGGAAGGATTGTATGAATGGCTGGTCATGCCAGTTGGTCTTTCGAATGCACCTAGCACTTTTATGCGGGTGATGAATCAGATATTTCGACCGTTTATTGGAAAGTTCGTGGTGGTATACTTTGATGATATATTGATATACAGTGGAAGCACAGAAAAACATCTACAACACTTGCAGGAAGTGTTGATGATACTTCGTCAAGAGCAATTTTACGCGGCAACAAAGAAGTGCATATTCATGACACACAGTGTTTTGTTTTTGGGGCATGTGTTGTCCAATGAAGGAATCCATGTGGATCAAGGTAAAGTTGAAGCGATCAAGGATTAGCCACAACCCAGGACTATAATTGAAGTGAGAAGTTTCCATTGGTTACCATCATTCTACCGAAGCTTTATTCCACATTTCAGTAGCGTGATGGCACAAGTGACAGATTGCATGAAAGGAAAGCAATTTGTGTGGACTAAAGAAGCTAATTCTGCTTTCCAACAGATCAAGACACTCTTGACTACGACACCGATTCTTAGATAGCCGGATTTTCAGTTGCTTTTTGAGCTAGATACTGATGCGTCTAAGGTTGGAATTGGTGGAGTATTAAGTCATAAGGGTCGACCAATTGCTTATTTTAGCGAGAAACTTTCTAGAGCTAAGACAATATACATTACTTATGACTTGGAGTTCTATGCTATTGTCCAAGCCATAAAGCATTGGAGACACTATTTGTTTCATAAAGAGTTTGTGTTATATACAGATCATGAAGCATTGAAACATTTGCAGGGACAGGATAAGATTGTAGCCAGGCATGCTTCGTGGATCGCATACTTGCAACAATTTACATTTTTGGTAAAGCATAAGTCGGGAGTTACAAATCGGGTGGCAGATGCATTAAGTAGAAGGAATCATTTGTTGACTACGATGAGAGTTGAAGTGACGGGGTTTGATGTATTTCCAGAATTGTTTGTTGAAGATCCTTACTTTGCGAAGATTATAAGTGAAGTCAAGAAAGGGAAGACGGATGAGTATGTGTTGGTAGATGGTTTTCTCTTCAAACGAAATCGGTTGTGTATACAAGAGTGCAGTTTGCGAATGAATATTGTGAAACAATTACATGAAGAAGGACATGTAGGAAGAGATCATACATTGCAGTTGATTTCTTAATCATATTTTTGGCCTTCCATGAGAAAAGAAGTTGAAAGATTTTTGCAGAGATGTCACAAATGTCATGTTTCCAAAGGGACAGCTATAAATGCAGGATTGTATATGCCATTGCCCGTGCCTACAAGACCATGGGTTGATATTAGCATGGATTTTGTTTTGGGTTTGCCAAGAACTCAATGAGGGAATGATTCCATATATGTTGTGGTGGATAGATTTTCAAAGATGGCACATTTCATAGCTTGCAAAAAGACCGCTGATGTAGTCTGTGTTACTCAATTGTTCCTTAAAGAGGTTTATCGACTACATGGACTACCTGAGACCATTGTTTCTGACCGGGACACTCGATTTAAAATTCATTTTTGGTTAAGTCTGTGGAAGATGGTTGAGACTAAGCTGAATTTTAGTAGCGCCTATCATCCACAAAAAGATGGGCAAACGGAGGTGGTGAACAGATCGTTGGGAAACTTGTTGAGATGTCTTGTGAAGGATAATTTAAAGAGCTGGGATGTGAAGTTATGTCATTCTGAGTTCGCACACAACCATGCAGTTAATCGGAGTACTGGATTCAGTCCATTTCAAGTAGTATATTCAGCAATTCCGAGAGGACCGTTGGATTTGTCGATATTTCCATTTCAGAAAGGGGTTGTTAAACGAGCTTGTGATTTCGTGAATGAGCTGCAGGAATGTCATAGGATTGTTCATGAACGATTTCTTAAGTCAAATAAGAAGTATAAGCAACTGGCAGATAAGAAGCGAAGGAATGTGGACTTCAAAGAGGGTGATCTTGTTTATGCAGTTTTGACGAAAGATCGTTTTCCAGTTGGAACTTACAACAAATTGAAAGCTCGAAAGATTGGTCCAATAGAAATCTTGAAGAAGATCGATGATAATGCTTATCAGTTAAGGTTGCTGGAAGAGGTTCATACTTCTGATGTTTTTAACGTCGGACACTTGATTCCGTGTCATGAAGATAAGCGTCTTGAAGAAGATGAAAGTGTGAATTCGAGGTTGAATTCTTTTCAACCGGGGGAGGGTGATGCAGCGCACGAACAGATTGGTTGTGAGTCGCGACCTAGCTCGAGCGAGTTAACGATTCAAGGAAGTAAACCCAACGACCTAACAAGTCGTATTGATCGACCTAACAAGTTAACTCACTCGGCGCGCATTTCCTTAGGTTGTTACGACCTAACGCGTTCCGACCTAAGTAGGTCATGACCTAACATTACCGCGACCTAACATTACCAAGACACTTTAAGTCGCTCCGCGACCTATCTTAAGTCGCGAATCCCTACTTTAAGTCATTCAAGTATGCTGAAGCCTTAAGTCGCTCATGTGTTGCCAAAGCTCTTAGGTCGCTCACCTTATACTATCTCGTAGGTCGCGTTATTAAGTCGCGTGGCTGTGTAATTTCGCAAGATGTTTATTTTCTTGAGTCTCATATGATGTTGTGTTGTATTTTTTATTATGTCGTTATGTCGTAAGTCATTTGTTGTGGTAACGTGATGTTGTAAATGCTTAGATCCTTAAGTCGTAGGTCGTTTGTTGTAAGTCGCGTGAGTAGGTAACTTGTATCTGTTAAGTCTTGTGCATTATCTCGTAGGTCGGCCACATGTTAGGTTGCATGAAAGTTAAGTCGCATCAGTGTGGTGTTGTGAAAATTTTATAAATAGCGGGTGAGTTGTAACATTTGGGTTAGTTGATTTTGAATAAACTTTTGTTTGAGTGCTTTGTGCCTCTTTAAAATTGGAAGTTGAGTGTTATCTCCTTTCTCCATTTTCGGTTATTCGAGTGCGCTCGAATCAACGGATTTGAAGCCGATTCATGGAATCTCGTGCGCGAGATCAATGTCGAAGAATCGTAGATGTTCTAACACGGTATCGTGCGTGATCAACGTGTTAAAGATAGCTAGAATCGGGTATCTCGCGAGATCAACGGATTTGAGCATTTATCCTTGGTATCATTAATCCATCAATCCATATTTGCATCATTCCATCGTTGTTTTGTTCGTTGTGCATCATTTGATCAAAACTTGAAGTTAATTCGCTGCGTTATGTACTCTCAGAAAGGTCATAAGGGTTATAATTTATGCAACACATTTAAAGGCATAAGATAGCATGAAGCCATGAACATAATTTATCCACTAGAAAACCAAACTTCAAATGTAATTGCTTTTAGTATAATTTCCTACTTGATATACATTTTTATGCGGTCTCATATAGTTCTATTCTTTTTTTTTTGTAGAAAATGAGTAAAACGAGGAGGGTTGCTCAAAAATGGCCAAAAGCAATCGAAAAACCCACCACATCCAATGATAATGAAAAAGACAATGACAACATGGTGGATAGCAATACTCGTATTGAAGACAACTCATAAGATTTTGGAAACCATGTCAACCAATTCGAAGTAAACGTTGAGAATAACGATGCTCGAATTCAAGACAACGCTAAAGCAGTTGACAAAGATACAATGCAAGTTTTAATTTTTTTTTTAAGTTGACGTGAAAGAGGGAACTGCTCTAGATGCCATTGAAAATCAAGTTGTGAAGCGCAAAGGCAGAGGTCTAACCAAAGTGAAAAGACTTACATCATCCTTTTGGTCGTATTGAAGTCGAATTTGATGCAGATGGTAAACCAATAGGAGATGGATCTGTCAAGCTATCTTCATATATTGGTCCACTAGTAAGTGAACATGCTCTGATTACACTTGATAAGTGGAAGAATCTAAGTGACAAAATACAAGTTTCTTTGTGGGAATGCATTCAGGTGTCTACCACATTTTTATACTATATATCATTTCTAGCTCTAGGTAATGTAATAGCAGTATGTGCTCTCTCTAGTTATTATAAAATGACCCATTTAAGGAGATAATTCATCTTCTTCACTTTTCTATACTCCTTTTTTCAATCCCCATTTGAATTTACAATCCTTCTTCATTTTCTAATATTTAAATCATTTAAAGTAGCGCTTTTTGAACATAACACCGAATGGAGTATATATCCCTTTAAATATTACAGGGTAGATTTAAATTGGATGAGGAATGACAAAAAGAATGCATATTTCATAAAATAAGGTGCAATTTTAGAGGTTTAAAAGCTTTATTAGTTTGCAAATCAGTAGGTGCAAGGACAAAGAAGAAAGAAATCCGTTAAAACCCGACAACCTAAGTATGAATGAGAGGAAGAAGTTTGTCGGGTCCAAAATGACTCCAGAGTTTAAGGTAATAGTTGCACATTTGATGTTGATGAGATGAAACAACCAAGCTTGATTGTTTATGCATGTTTTCACTTTATTCTTAGGAGTTGAGTCAGAAATATCAAGCTATTTGAGACAATCAGATACCGCACACAGGTAGTCGTAAAGGAATGGCTCGAGTGGTTGATGACCTGGTAAGAATTAATAATTTATATAACATAATATTTATTAGCAAGTTAGTCATTGTGACGTGTTGTAAAAAATATTCTTTAAACATAGAAAAAGACTAGTCCTCATCCATCTTTTGTGTGTCGAGTTCAAGTGTGGATCAAATCCCACACATGAAAAAATGGCGAACCGTTAAATTCGACGGCCGCAGATGCTATTGTAAGTAGTTTGAATTCTTACTAGATGACAATTTTTTGCTATTGTGATAGTTTCATTGTGTATAATATGCATGTATGACAACATGTGTTGGAAAAAATTAAACAAATACAGAATGAATCAAATTCTAGCTCAATAACAAATTACAAAGACAACGGGCCTGCAAAAGTAATGGGACATGATGGACTAGGATGATTGACAACAATGAGAAGGCGTATGACTTACACCAAGGCAATATGGCCACACATAAAGGATAAGAAAAGGTCGACATGAAAAATAAAATTTCAGAATTAGATGCGATCGTTCGCATGCTTGTGAAAAATCTGGTATGAACTAAGTTTATTCACGTTTATATTATGGTTTAGTATAAATGAATTTTATTCACGTAAAAAAAAATAAGTATAAAAGTTGAATTAGTATAAATGAATTTTATGCATATAAAAAAATTAAGTTCTTGTGCAAATTAATAAAAGTAATTTTATTTTGAAAATCACCAATTCAACCCTAACATTAATGCATCTGATCCAACAATAGGTGTTTTACTTTTTCGACCACCAACATGCTATCGTTAATGAAACTTGAAAGATGCATTTTGTTCTTGCAACCTGCAATCAAGAATAATTCCAGTAGTAGTGTAAATGTGAGAAAATAAGAGTAATTTAAAGATTTGCAACTCGCCACTAATGTTGTTTTTGTTTTTTGTTTGACAGAGAAAAGAAAGCTGGGATTAAACAAATGTGCATCAAGTGGTAAATGTTATTTATAATACTAGTGTGATACCAATATCTTTGACACTTAATTTCATTATTAATATAGTTTGCTTTTGATTAATTATAGAGCAAACGTGGTAAATGTAACAACCATATATTTTGTGATTATTTTAATTATATATTTTAATTATTTTAATTGAATTTTTGATTTAAATTTATTTTATTTATTTTATTTAGATAATTTTGTTATTTCAAATATAAACTTTGATTTTGATGTGAATTAGAATTCCAAACATGATTAAATAGAATATTTTACAAAAAATGTATTTTGGTCAATATGGTCAACTTTGACTTTTAAATTTAAAAATTTGAAAGTGTGAAAATTTGAATTTTATCTTTTATTATGAAAGTAAATACAATTTTAAGAACACTGCTTTTTATATCGTTGAAATCTGATTTATAATGTGAAAGTTATGCCTTTTTAACTATCGTGTAAAATTTGCTGTATTTAACGAAATTGTTTATTTTAAATTATATAAATAATATTTTACTAGGTCATGTAATGTTCTACTTTACATTTATATGGGTAAAATAACATGTTATGAATATATTTTGGTTTTAAAACATTTTTAAAGGTGTAATTGACATCTTCCAATGTCGGTTGTATTTTGTTGTAAAATTTTAGTTTCCAGCTTCAATTAATTTAAGGAATTTTTTATTTATATTTATATTTTCTGAAGAACTTATTTTCTTCTCATTCCCACTTTATTTTTTCTCATTTATTTTATTTATTTGACTTCTTATTTGTTTTAAGTGAAATAGAAATTTTCTAAGGCTAGTGATATTTATTTGTATGTTTTAAGTCCTATTTCCAATTTTTAAACTATTTATTTAATTATTTTTCTCTTTTCTCTAATATAATTATTCATTCCATTTAGAAATGATAAATGAAGTATTTTATTTTAAAAAAATTCTTTATAATATTTTTAAAATGAAGTAGATATTTTTCCAAAGCCAGTGATGTTTTAATTGTAATTTTTGAACCCTGTTTTGAATTTTAAGCAATTTCTTTTATTGTTTTTCTATTTTCTTTAAATTTTATTATTTATTTTCATTTATTTCACTTTGTTTCGGTTTTTAAAAGTATTTTTCTGAATTATATTTTGTTTTATTTGAGTTAAGTGAAATGAAAATTGAAGATACTTAAGCTTTTAAACCGAAGACCTTTCGTTGCCAAAAATTTTCATTTTCCCATAACTCTTCACTTAATTACTTTTGGCCATGCATTTAGTTTCTTAACCGTGATTTTTGGCTCACCTTTCACGTGAGAAGACATTCCACTTCTCATTCGTCACGGTTAGAGGAAAAAAAATGGTGGTAATGGCTTTTCTTTTTCTTCATTTTCTTCTCTTTTCTATGTGTTTGCCTTTGCTTCTCTTGCCTTGCTCGGCCTATACCCTCCACCATCACCACCGACCACCACACCAACTCCTTCTCACATCATCCACGACCTAACCCTGCTCCTCCTCTGACCATAGATGTAACGATCCCAATTTTGGATCGATTTTGAATTAATAATTAATGTAAATTTTGGAATAAATTTTGAAAATTAATTTGAATTTGAAATATATATTTGTATATGCAAGTAAATTTGAGTTTGACTTTGGAATTTGAATTTGAATATTGAATTTGTATTAAATATTTGAATAAATGACCTAGAAAATGATTTGGGTTTAGGAATATTATCTATGTAAATTATTTATGGGTAGCTAGTTAAAAAAAACATTTTCTTTAAAATAATGTGTATATAATACTGAGTAAGAAGATGTATTTATAATGGAATAAATTTTATCAACTCGAAATACAAGTATAAATTATAATTATAAAACATGTTAATATGAATTTAAATGTTTGATTGTTAAATTTTAAAACAAAGAAATAAAAAATAAGTATTTATACTAGAAATAGATATAAATCTAAGCATAAACTCATTAATATGTAGACTAGAAATAGAAACAAATATATATATATATATATATATATGATAAATTGTAAAATATAAAGCCAAAACGTTAGTTAAAATCTAGCAACATATTAAAATAGAAATTTATTTATTTATATAAAGATAAGTATATAGGCTTGTACAACAAGAAACAAAAATCTAAATATCTATATGCAATGCAAGATAATAAAACAAATAAAAATTTAAGAACATACAAATATGATACTAACAAATGTATAGAGTAAATTTAGTTATGCAAAGGCTAAATAAATATCTATTCTCAACACAAAAAACAATTTTAGCTAAAAGGAAAAGGTGATAAGCATAAGATTATGAAACAAGACAAAGAAAATTAATGCTAGCATATATTTTCCTTATCAGCCACAAAGTAGAACAAATCAGTTGAAATCTTGCTTAGCTTAGAAAAAAAATCTTTAGTCAAACCAAAAAAAAGAAAAAAAAAATCTCTGGTATTGTACGAACATATAATAATCACCCTGTACAAACATGTAACACCCTGTAAATTTCTTTTATTTATATTAACCTCTTCATCTCAGTTTCATTCATTCCAAGCTATGAAAATCTAGAGTAAGCATCATCTCAAAACCTAAACTGTAACGACCCGTAATTTTTCTACTTCAAAAATGAGAGATTTCGTTTATTTTTAAATTAAAAGGAATTTTAATTCTTAAATAAACATGTTAAATAATAAATAATTATCTATTCTTATAGTTAATAAGTTTGAAAAGTATAAATTTGGATTTTGGAACAAATCGACTAAAGATAAGATTTGTTAAAAATAAATAAAGTCTTAAATAAATGGATTTTAATATTTGCCTACAAAGACTAATATTATTTAAAACATCTAATAAAGATAATAAAATTATGTTAAAATATTTAAAAGTTTGTTAATAATCGTTTTATAAAAACAACAAAAATTTGTCGCATTTTGTCAGTTTTACATACATGTAAAATTAGAGATTTTGATATTAATTAAATATGATTTTAAAATATAAAGAGACTTGTTTTAATTTATTTAAAAAAGTAAAAAGTTCATTTCAAAATTTGGTTTAATAAATAGTTTAACTAAAACGTCAAATGTAACCGTAAGACATTTTGTCCAAAAACGACGTTTTGTCGATTAAAAGTGTCACAACGTCGCCGCACCTTTATTTTCTTATATAGGAACATATATTCTAATAGTGTAAATATTAATTAATTAACTAATCAAGTTTACTTTTACTAAACAAGGTTAGGAAACTTCTAGAAGTCATTAAGAAAACTAAGTAAGAATTAATAAAAGTAAGTAAGAAAAGTCAAAAGTAAACATCAAAAGCCAATATAATTATTATTTTACGTAGCTTAGTTCTTAAGGGATTAAGACATAAAGTAAGGACGTGAAAGATGATGTTAAGTTTTGAAAAATTAGAGATTGCTTTAGGTTGAAGTAAGGTTAGTTTGGTAATTTGGTAAGAGGTTATTTTGGTAATTTACCACTTCTTTCTTTTTCTATAAATATCCACCTCCTTCTCTCATTTCATTGACATTTATTCCTCTTCTTTTCTCAAGCTTCTTCATCTTCTTCCTCTCCTCTCTTACTGCTTCCATGCCATAAAAATATATTATAAAGAAATAATGTCAAAATATTTATAAAATTTTCATAAGAAATCAATGTATATTTTCTTCAAAACAAACTCCTTTTTTCTCCATATTTTACATCTTCTTCTTTTGGCGATAAGTTCTTCAATACAGAACGAAAATGCAAAATTCTTTTTTTTAAATCTTTTGTTTTTCCAGTGGCTACAACTTTCATGTTTATCACTTTGTTTCATTCTAAAGGTTACTATGACAAAATTCCACTTATTTTAAGTGCATTTTCTGGCCCAGTTTTTAAGACAGAAAATATGCCATTTTGTTTTGATCGTAACTTGATCATAATAGATCTACATTTAGAAATTTATTTTAAAACAATATGAGATTTCTGTGGCTACAACTTTTATGTTGATCAGTTTTTCCTGTTTTGAGGTTTGCTATACCTGAAACTCAATCATTTGAAGTGTATTTTCGGGCTTTATTTTTATGAATCCGAGAATAGCTCTTTTATTTTGAACATATCTCCCTCAACACAACTTGGATTCAAATGATTCTTTTTTTCAAATTCAATAGAAAAGAATTTGCAACAACTTTTCAGTAAATAAGTTTTTCAAATTTTGTGAGTAAGAGAGTCAAAAACAAGAGACAATATGACCTATTTTTCGGATCTAAATCTTGGGAATTCAAGTTCAAAGCTCTACCGCTTCTTCTCTATATTTTCGGCCAACCTACATCTCAAGCCTCGGCTAAGCTATTCGATGGGAGAGGGTGTTGTTTGCTACCGTTTAATGGAGTAGGAATTAATTAGTGAAGTGTTGGTTGATTAGAGTGTTTGTTGGAAGTTAATCGCTTTGGTTTGTGGTGAGAAATTCTCATTGCTTTTGAATTTATATTTTGATTATGTTATAAATCATATTTACACCCTTATGACATATGAATGTTTATACCAAATTGATTGTTAATATGGATGATTTGATAGTTAGTAAATCAAGTGAATTGTGATAATATATCCCGTTATGATATTAATAGTGAATGTTAGATTTGAAATCGTATGCATGTGATTGGTTGAATGGATGTTATGTTAGTGATAAATATGAATATTGGATATGTTCATTTTGATCAAGTAATCTCATTATCTAAAATGGCCATATTTTAGTAATATGAGATATTGTGGAAAATAAGTCTCTTTTCATTTTGAAGTGAAATTAAAGTTAAGATGAAAGAGATTTTGAAATTTGAAGTGTATCGAATTTGAAAAGGATAGTTAATCAGAAATTGAAATTAAGATGAATAGTGAAATTGAAATTGAAATCAATTTTGAAAAAGTGAAGTTTAGTTTGATATTGAAATGAAGTTTAAATTGAGATTAGATTTGAAATCTAAGTTTCGAATGTGTTTAATTTGAGACTACAATCGAAATTGAATTGAAATTGGAATTTAAAATTTAATATTAAAATAACGTGAATATAATAATATTGGAATATGGTAATAGTGAAAATTCAATTTAAATACTTTTAAAAGTGAAAATATTGATTTAAAATGGTTTCTAATGATTTTACAAGTGTTGAAATCCAGTTTGAATTGATTATTTCAAATATTGAAAAATAAGTTAAAACTAGACGCATCGCGCAACGGTAGTTCGCGATTTCGCGCCGAAAAGTTCAAATGAGTGTATAGAGTGGAATATGGCTCGGAATTTTTCGATTTAAGAAAATTTCTGACTATTATATCCATATCTTCTAAACAAAGAAAGAAAATCAAAGTTTCGATAAGTAGATTTTGAATTAAGTCCAAAACGATTTTCTAGAAAAATCGCGCTAGTGTAGTTAAGTGACCATAACAGAAAATTTGTTTAAATTGATGTTTTTAATTATGGAAAAATATGGAATAAATTTGATAAATCTATTTAAATGATTTAAAAGATACTTGGATAGGAAAATATGAATTATTGAATGTTTAAAAGTTGTTTAATTCAAAATAAGCTTATTTAGCACTTTCCGTAGCACTTAATGTTGCGAATTGTAAAACTTTTGGAATATGATTTTAAATGTAACGGCGTTTCCAGAATCAATTGTGAATGTTGTAAAAAGGATAATTAAGCAATTTGAAAGATAATTTGGAATATTTATAAGCAATTTCAAAATAAAGTTGAAAATTTGAGTATGTGGAAACGACTAGTATATTTGTCCCACCTGTGAGATCTGGGAAGATAAAACAACGTGTTTAACTAAGGTTAGTGATGGAGCAACCAGTGCCCTGAATTTACCTGGCCTATGTTTTCTTTTCTTAGGCGAGGGGTGGAACAGATCCGAAGGAAAGCCCGGATGCTCTTAAATAAAAAGATTTTGTATTAAGTTTTTGAATTAAAAGAAGATTGGTATTGTAATGTACCGCCTTTTCGCACGCTTTAAATCGACACACGTGCCAATTCAAACCATACGGATGGGCGGATTGTTATGGGGTAAATAAGGAAAAACAGGGAAAGAAAAAAAACAAAATAGAATCTCACAGCGGAAGGATAAAATATAATAATAAATATACTGTTCATAAACTATTTACAAACATTTGATTCTTCTTTATACAATAAATATCAGAGTTCACATACCAATCATAATCGATGCAGCGGAATTAAATAGTGTAGTGGAATATAATTAATAATAATAGTAGAAATCTCCGTCTTCGTCCTACAGATCTAAAGTCTTCGATCCTGAAACGCTCGGGCTGACCCGAGCGAATTTGAAAAGATAAAAACACTCGAGTCAGAACTAAAAGATCTTATGTGAGTTAAATTAACAGAAATAAATATGAGTGTAGTAACTCAAGAGATGCTCGGGATTTACATCTCCTAAGGATCCGTTAAACTATTTACAATATAGTATATTGCGCTATTATAATAGTGTATATTTGTAAAATAAACTTACTTTTTAATAGCGTTAAGGGGTTACCCATATAGCCCTTAACAAAAATAATGCCAACAGTCTATACAGTACCGTAATACCTCCTGACCAAGAGGCTACCAGAGGATATTCCATAGGTACGACACAAATAGAAACTCGTACAAGGCGCGATAAGGTAGGTGACACGGTACAACTAGGCAATGCCAGGTAGATATACCAATTACGCTTCCGGGTCGGTGGTAACGGGTAGCGCGCAGCTACCGCCCACCTCGAGCCACACCCCTAAAAAAATAAAAAGTAGCCACCGAATCAATCCAAAAGTCAAAGTACAATATCGAAGGGATGTGTTCGATCAAAGGTGCTATCTTATTAACCCGTCGATTGCTCCTGTTTTAGCCACCTTATGCCAACTTACGGGAGTCGGGTCTACGTATTTACCTTAAAGGAATGCCACCACCATCCTACTTCATTCTGGAATCTCCACCGCGTACACGGTTGTTAAAGTGGTTTTCGGGGTTGGCAGAAAGTATGACAACTTCCGATCCCGGTCTCTTTAACAACCAAACGTTATTATAACACCGCGGTCATTTTAAAAATAATTATACTTTCAAAAACCAGAATAAAATTATTCATTTCAAAACCCATAAATACGATATCATTTCCTTTTAAAACCTAAATAAATATGACATCATTTTATTTCAAATATATTTCTTTTCAAAAATCATGCCACTTTCAAATTTATAATACCTCGAAACCAAATATTTGAATTTTAACTTTCAACATAATATTTCGAAATCCATAGTTTAAAACCATAACTTTCAAAACTTAATTGGTTTGGATATTCAACAGTATATAAAAAAAATTATTGAATTTAAAATTTCTTTAAAAGTAAATAATTTCCACACCTCCACAATTTTTATTCACTTTAAATCCAGTCTAAACCCATAACTTTTAGATTCACTTTCAGTTTGAATAAAACACTTTGATTTTAGTATTTTCAAACTTTGAGTATTTAATGAATTTCAAAACTAAGGTTGGGAATTTCTAATCAATAATTCATTTTCCTATTTTTTAGTTTTGAAAGGTTTACATGATAAATCCATAACCATTTAAAATAAAACTCAATTTATTAACACTAAATATTTCTTTCCATTTATATATACTAGAATTATTCATTAAATCCAGTTATAAATATCATTCCTTTAAATTTACAATTTTAATAAGTTAACATCAACTTATATAGTTAAATTTTTAAATAAGCTCAATTCCAATTAATTTCCAATTTATCTTTCAATCCTAATTGATTTGAACCATTTAAAACTCTATATATATATACACACACAAGATCTTAAACCTGTACTTAATCATATAATATAAATTATCAAATTCCATTTTTCAACTTATTCATTTTTATTTAACATATTTATGCATAGCTTAAATTCAACAATTTAACTATATATGTATATATAAAATATCATATCCAAATTTAGTATTTATTAAACCGTATCATATCCAAACCATAAAAATCATTTCAAAAATAATTTTATATATATACCGCGGTGCCTGTATATAATTTTCTATCCTATGGTCAAGTGATACGGATATTTACCATTTCAATCCGCAATTTAAAAATAAAAATGCGGTTGTATATCATTTCAGACCGCAATCCCGAATGAAATGAAAATGCGTAATAACTTGCAGTTTATATAAGATAGAACACATCATCCATTAACCCAATATAAATCATCAACCAATTTATTTCAATCATCGTCAATTTAAACACTCATCAATATGCAGCATATAAAAATAACATATATCAACGAATAGTTTATATTCAGTAGTAAATTAATAACTGTTAAATTGGAAGTTTATATGCAAAATAAATAAATTTTAACTGTCAATTTATATGCAATAATAACATTAATTAACAATTAAATTAAATAAATACGATTTAACTAAGATGATGAATAAAATATGCAAAACAGTCATAAATAAATTTCTACTCATATCTTAAATCAATTTAACAAACATAAGAAAACTTAGAAGTCGTGAGTGGGTTATAACACTCACCTTTTGAATTTAAATTGGTTTTAAATCCAATTTAAACCCAAAATTTCGATAGTGTCCAAATCCGTTCAAACCTGCGTCAAAGTATTCGGAAGTCCAATATGAACCTAGCGGAGAAAACTGCGTGTGAATTGGATAACGTATGATAAAGTTATGTTGATTTAAACGTATGAAATAAAAAATAAAACAAAACAAAAGGAAAAAAATAAACAAGACACGTCTTACTCCAACCTTCAGGTACACGCGTTCATCAACTACAGGGCTTCTCGTTCGAACCGCACGCACCCCACCTTCCAACGACGTCGCCTCCACTCCCTGACGCGCCGTGCCTCCACAGTGCAGCTTCACCATCCTTTATGATCGCGACACATCTACATGATCGCCTTCTGCCTCCTCGGCGCTAAAATCGAGGTCGAACAACCCAGCCGCCAAACCCAAATTTTAAACCCTAGGCGAATTAACGAGCCCGATCCAACCGCTAGAACTCCAAGCGAATACACCGATGGCTTCCTCTAGATGATCTCCACCCAATCCTACCCTTGAATCGACGGTCGACCACAGATCATTCCACGTCAACGAATGGCCGAGATTAAACGCCCAGTTTCTGATCAAACCGAAACCCGAATCGAAAAACGAATTGAACCATTGAAATACGCTCGTCGAGAGCATTAACATATATATTTTTTTTAGAATTTTCTAAGGATTTGAATTTTTGACCTTCGATTTGATTTTTGAATTATATTTGGATCTAGTGTTGCAGCCATTGGAAAAGAAGGAGTTGAGGAAAATGAACGCACAAACAAATGAGAATAGATGGAGGTTAGGGTTTATAATCGAGTATTTATATGTAGGGTTGAAATAGAGTAGATGGATCCGATAAACAAACGTGCTACCGCTAATGTGGTCCAAAAAGCCCGTTCTGACCCCAGAACGAAATTGGGTAAACCCATATATCGAAATGGGTGTTTTACAATATTCTGAACGCGATGGAAAAAGTTTCACGTCCAAATTCCATCGTATCAAGAAGTTATGCTGAAATCAGTGTTTTCAAATTGATTTCAAAATTGATTTCAATTTATCGATTTCAAGGCGTTTCGCGTTCGTACGATAAAACGACAAGTCCGATCGCTACGAAACTTGAAACCCTATAATAATTCACTAATACGGATCCGATGAAACTGGTTTCGTCGAAATCCGAGTCCGTGACCAAAATGGCTATTTTTATATTAATTAATAAATTAAGAATCAGTAGATAAATCCAATTTTTATATTTCAGTTTTAAAAATTAGAAATGTTTATCACTTAATAATTCTCAAACATTTAAAATGATTTAACAATTTTTAAATGTCAATTTATCAAAGATTAAATCAATATAAATCTTCGATTTCATAAAATTCAAAATTATAAATAAATTTCTGAAATTTCCTTTTAATTGAATTAACCTATATTTATTCCATTCATATATTTCAAATATAAGGGTTTACCATTGGATTTAAAATTATTACATAAATATTTTCCAATTTTCAGCTTAGTTCTTAAATTGACGTAATAATTACATATTTGATTTCATTCATTTGCAATAAATCCAGTTATTATAAATTAAATAAATTAACTCACCATTAAAGATTCAAATCCTATAATTCATAAATTTCATCATCTTCATTTACTTATTCATTTAAAATTCTTTAAATCAATTTCCATTTCAATTCAATGTAACTAAATTTACCAATTATAGTATTTATTCCAATTTCTTAAAATAACCCATTTATTATAAATTTAATCCAAATTATTTTAATAAGTTTCCGATTAAATGGATTAGATTCAATTTCAACTTTTAACTTACGCTTAAGTTTAGGACATAATCAATTTACAACGTATTACTTTCATAGTTATTTACATACTTCTCGTATTAATTTCTCGATAAATCATAATTATTAAAATAACGCTTATAATCAATAACGACATTGCAATTTACTCACATTCAAATGATCGTTATTTCAAATAAATTTATCCACCAATTAATTAGGGAATCTATAGTAATCGTTATCTACCCTTATATTTACTTCCTAATAACGTACTACCTACTCTCCTTTAATTATGATTTTAATTCCAACCTTTATTTATCATACTAAATAAAATAAACTACATATAGATTATTACCTATTTCCTTACATGCCTTTATAGGTTTATTACTTAACAATCATCGTTTAAAATCCCGTGTATACACAAATTATTACTTAACATAAATCTACTCTTTTATTACTTTACGTTCACACTTACGTTACTATATAATTAATCACCAAGTAACGTTATCATCAAACCAACATTAATTTATATTTTAAACGCTTACATTTATTTCTCTACACCCAATTTGTTCCAACTTAATTTATATTAATGATATTCCTTTATATGGTTATTATTTATCCACTTGTTCTAACTTTTATTATCAAAATTTTCCATTATTGTAAGCCTTTGATATTTCTATTTAAATTAAATATAAATTTCAATTCAATCAACCCTTTTCAACACGCAACTTAGTAACAGCTTACAAGTACGAATGGAATTATTATTTATTATAATATTGTCTTAATTTACATTAACATATAAATAAGTTTCCTTTAAATGAATTTTATATCCACGTATAATACTTACTCCATTTCATTTATTGAAATTTATTCAAATTGTTAATAAATAGGTTTTAAACCACCATTTATAAATTTTAAATTGGCGTTTCAATATTTGTTATAAATTTTTTTTCTTTTTTTTCTTTTCTCTATTAGATTTAATTACAAAACTTATTAATTTAACCAAATTAAATCCATGAAATTTACGGGTCGTTACACTCTCCCCCACTCAAAACTTTTCGCCCTCGAAAAGGAAAAAAGAAGGGAGAAGGAAGAATTAAATAAACAATACATTTTATTCAAATATTAACTTATAAACAATAATTTATAGTAAATTTATTGCTTTAAATAAAATATACCCATTTTTGATCTTATATCTTTTACACTCGAATAAATAAATTTTGGAAAAACATTTTCAAAATAATCTCTAAGTCCAAAATTTTCTAAAAATTTCGGTAGAGTCTCCCTTGCACGAAGAGGCTTGGGAGAAAATATAATATCAAAATATAAAAATTATATTACATATATTATCCAAAATATTGTATCCCAACCCGGGAAAATATATAAAATAGCGCTATAACCTGTAATCCGAAACGTACCTATTTGTCGGGCAATTTTTGCTCAATTTATGAAACCAAAAGCAATAGCAATTACTTCCATAATCTGCATTTCACTTATAAAATCTAAAAGGGTTACAATTTATATAAAGTAAAATATTTAAGTGGTTTCAATTACTAACAACAAATCAATACAACAACCATCAATTTCAACAAACAACATACACAACAAATACAAAACAACCATGCAATCAAACAATTAGTTGTTCGGGTTCAAAACTTTAAATTGTACGGAATGAAGAATATACTACTAGCGCATCATTTACTCAACAGTCTTAGATAAACTAAATAGATTATTCATTTACCCCAAATCCAATTTTAAAGTATCCTTGCCCAAACAACCATTAACTAAACAACAACAAATCCAAACAACAAAAACCCAAAACAAACAACAACCAATTTGAACAACAAATTTAGTTTATCCTTATTAATTTCATTCATACATTTTTTGTTTAATTTCTCTTTTTATTCATACCACATAAATTTCCTTTTATAATTTACATTTATTTCTACCAAACTTTAAATTTCATTTACTCATTCAATGTTTGTTTCATTTATTTTCACTTATTACTTACTATTATTCATTTCCATTAACTCAGGTCATGCCAGTTTCCTCTTTTTTTTCACTATAGTTATTCATTCATTTATTATTGCATGACCTCATTTATTTACCCTTTAATTACTTAAGTTTATAATCATCTGTTTGTCATATTTACCTTTAATTATACTTACTTGGTAAAATTTCAATTATAACTTAAGTTATAACATTAAATTCTCGTTTAACAGCAATTTCATTGAATACTTTCATTATTTCAAATTTCTACTTGTATAGTATTCTATCACAATCTCTTATTAAACATTTCAACTTTTAATATTTGGTAAGTTATATGTATATGTTATTTAAGGATGCAATTCAGAAGTTATACAAGTTTTCCCATTTCTTTTAATTAATTCATTGTTCAATAATTTTTTTACCATTTCCTTATAAGCTACAATTTCAACTTCCGTTTTATTTCCTTTATAACTTAGCCTTAAATCTCTTACGTAAATTAGAGGTTTCAATTTATTAATTACTTACCTTTCATTTCACTATACTAATTGAAACAATTAATTAATGGAAATTGAAGAATTTAAATACCGGGTTAAATTTCAATTTATTTTAAAATAATAGATAAATACATTCTTACAACTTATATATCTCTAATTATATTTAAAACAATTAAAAATTTATATATTTTTTCAAAATGAATCTGCAGTAAAACTACTACAGTGGCCTTTCCCCTTCGGAACTTGAATATGAAAGTCGATGATGCGGCCGCCATCACCGAATTTATTTTCCAGCGACCGAGGGGAAAGTACAAAACTTTTTCTCCAAAATCTTCTTCAAAACAATTCTTCCAAATTATATTAAATATTTATATTAGAAAATACTTTTAAGAAATATTATTATATTCCAAAATCAATTGAAGGAAATCTTCAAAAACCCCGGAACTTAAGTTCTAAGTTTCCACTTTTCATTTATTTTATTTTCAACTTAGTTTCAACTATTATTAATATTTTCATTACCTAACACCCAATCTATAGCAACCAAATATATATCTTTACAAAATATTTTTATATATAGAAAATATAATAGGTAAAGTTATTTCATTCACCTATATTAAAAACAAATATTATGTCGGTCTGTCCTATTAAGTGTTCAGAAATTCCTATTGATGTCACAGCGTCCCATGCACCAACCAGAATTTATAAATATAGAACAGAACAGATTAACACAATATTAAAAAAAAATTATAACGCTAACAAATACCCTCTCTCGTATATATATACACTCAGCGACTCCCATAGGGTAATATTACCCTATTAGTATAGAGTCAAACCCCACAAAGCTAAGGTTTATCGCTAAACCAAAGCTCTGATACCAGATGTAACGTCCCGCCTTTTCGCACGCTTTAAATCGACACACGTGCCAATTCAAACCATACGGAAGGACGGATTGTTATAGGGTAAATAAGGAAAAACAGGGAAAGAAAAAAAACAAAATAAAATCTCACAGCGGAAGGATAAAATATAATAACAAATATAAAGTTCATAAACTGTTTACAAACATTTGATTCTTCTTTATACAATAAATTTCAGAGTTCACATACCAATCATAATCGATATAGCGGAATTAAATAGTGTAGTGGAATATAATTAATAATAATAGTAGAAATCTCCGTCTTCGTCCTCCAGATCTAAAGTCTTCGATCGTGAAACGCTCGGACTGACCCGAGCGAATTCGAAAAGACAAAAACACTCGAGTCAGAACTAAAAGATCTTACGTGAGTTAAATTAACAGAAATAAATATGAGTGTAGTAACTCAAGAGATGCTCGGGATTTACATCTCCTAAGGATCCGTTAAACTATTTACTATATAGTATATTGCGCTATTATAATAGTATCTATTTGTAAAATAAACTTACTTTTTAATAGCGTTAAGGGTTATCCATATAGCCCTTAACACAAATAATGCCAATAGTCTATACAGTACCGTAATACCTCCTGATCGAGAGGCTACCAGAGGATATTCCATAGGTACGACACAAATAGAAACTCGTACAAGGCGCGATAGGGTAGGTGACACAGCACAACTAGGCAATGCCAGGGTAGATATACCAATTACGCTTCCGGGTCGGTGGTAACGGGTAGCGCACAGCTACCGCCCACCTCGAGCCACACCCCCAAAAGAATAAAAAGTGGCCACCGAATCAATCCAAATGTCAAAGTATAATATCGAAGGGATGTGTCCGATCAAAGGTGCTACCTTATTAACCCGTCGATCGCTCCTATTTTAGCCACCTTATGCCACTCATGGGAGTCGGGTCTACGTATTTACCTTAAAGGAATGCCACCACCATCCTACTTCATTCTGGAATCTCCACCGCGTACACGGTTGTTAAGGTGGTTTTCGGGGTTGGCAGAGAGTATGAAAACTTCCGATCCCGGTCTCTTCAACAACCAAACGTTATTATAACACCGCGGTCATTTTTAAAATAATTATACTTTCAAAAACCAGAATAAAATTATCCTTTTAAAAACCCATAAATACGATATCATTTCCTTTTAAAACCCAAGTAAATATGATATCATTTTATTTTAAATATATTTCTTTTCAAAAATCATGCCACTTTAAAATTTATAATACCTCGAAACCAAATATTTGAATTTTAACTTTCAACATAATACTTCGAAATCCATAGTTTAAAACCATAACTTTCAAAATTTAATTGGTTTGGATATTCAACAGTATATAAAATAAAACAGTTGAATTTAAATTTTCTTTAAAAGTAAACAATTTCCACACCTTCACAATTTTTATTCACTTTAAATCCAGTCTAAACCCATAACTTTTAGATTCACTTTCAGTTTGAATAAAACACTTTGATTTCAGTTTTTTCAAACTTTGAGTATTTAATGAATTTCAAAACTAAGGTTGGGAATTTCTAATCAACAATTCATTATCCTATTTTTTAGTTTTGAAAGGTTTACATGATAAATCCATAACCATTTAAAATAAAACTCAATTTATTAACACTAAATATTTCTTTCCATTTATTTATACTTGAATTATTCATTAAATCCAGTTATAAATATCATTCATTTAAATTTTCGATTTTAATAAGTTAACATCCACTTATGGAGTTGAATGTTTAAATAAGCTCAATTCCAATTAATTTCCAATTTATCTTTCAATCTTAATTGATTTGAATCATTTAAAACTCTATATATATACACAAGATCTTAAGTCTGTACTTAATCATATAATGTAAATTATCAAATTCCATTTTTCAACTTATTCATTTTTATTTAATAGATTTATGCATAGCTTAAATTCAACAATTTAACTATACATGTATATATAAAATATCATATCCAAATTTAATATTTATTAAACCGTATCATATCCAAACCATAAAAATCATTTCAACAATAATTTTATATATATACCACGGTGCCTGTATATAATTTTCTATCCTATGGTCAAGTGATACGGATATTTATCATTTCAATCCGCAATTTAAAAATAAAAATGCGGTTGTATATCATTTCAAACCATAATCCCGAATGAAATGAAAATGCGTAATAACTTGTAGTTTATATAAAATAGAACACATCATCCATTCACCCAATATCAATCATCAACCAATTTATTTCAATCATCATCAATTTAAACACTCATCAATATATAGCATATAAAAGTAACAGATATCAACGAACAGTTTATATTCAATAGTAAATTTATAACTATTAAATTGGAAGTTTATATGCAAAATAAATAAATTTTAACTATCAATTTATATGCAATAATAACATTAATTAACAGTTAAATTAAATAAATGCGATTTAACTGAGATGATGAATAAAATATGCAAAGTAGTCATAAATAAATTTCTACTCATATCTTAAATCAATTTAACAAACATAAGAAAAACTTAGAAGTTGTGAGTGGGTTAAAACACTCACCTTTTGAATTTAAATTGGATCTAAATCCAATTTAAACCCAAAATTTCGAGAGTCTCCAAATCCGTCCAAACCAGCGTCAAAGTGTTCGGAACTCCAATACGAACCTAGCGGAGAAAACCGCATGTGAATTGGATAACGTATGATAAAGTAATGTTGATTTAAACGAATGAAATAAAAATTAAAAGAAAACAAAATGAAAAAAATAAACAAGACACGTCCTTTCTCCAACCTTCACGTACACGCGTTCATCAACTATAGGGCTTCTCGTTCGAACCGCACGCACCCCACCTTCCAACGATGTCGCCTCCACTCCCTGACGCGCCGCGCCTCCATAGTGCAACTCCACCATCCTTTATGATCGTGACACCTCTACGCGATCGCCTTCTGCCTCCACGGCGCTCAAATCGAGGCCGAACAACCCAGCTGCCACACCCAAATTTTAAACCCTAGGCAAATTATCGAGCCCGATCCAACCACTAGAACTCCAAGCGAATACCATCGATGGCTTCCTCTCGATGATGTCCACCCAATCCTACCCTTAAATCGACGATCGACCACAGATCATTCCACGTCAATGAATGGCCGAGATTAAACGTCCAGTTTCTGATCAAACCGAAACCCGAATCGAAAAACGAATTGCACCATTGAAATACGCTCGTTGAGAGCATTAACATATATTTTTTTCAGAATTTTCTGAGGATTTGAATTTTTGACCTTGGATTCGATTTTTGAATTATATTTGGATCTAGTGTTTGCAGCCATTGGAAAAGAAGGAGTTAATGAAAATGAACGCACAAACAACTGAGAATAGATGGAGGTTAGGGTTTATAATCGAATATTTATATGTAGGGTTGAAATAGAGTAGATGCATCCGATAAACAAACGTGCTACCGCTAACGTGGCCCAAAAAGCCCGTTCTGACCACGGAACGAAATTTGGTAAACCCATATATCGAAATAGGTGTGTTACAATATTCTGAACGTGATGGAAAAAGTGTCACGTCCAAATTCCATCGTATGAAGAAGTTATGCTGAAATCAACGTTTTCAAATTAATTTCAAAATTAATTTCAATTTATGGATTTCAAGGCGTTTCGCGTTCGTACGATCAAGCGACAAGTCTGACCGCTACGAAACTTGAAACCCTACAATAATTCACTGATACGGATCCGATGAAACTATCGTCAAAATCTGAGTCCATGACCAGAATGGCTATTTTTATATTAATTAATAAATTAAGAATTAGTAAATAAATCCAATTTTTATATTTCAGTTTTAAAAATTGGAAATTTTTATCACTTAATAATTCTCAAACATTTAAAATGATTTAACAATTTTTAAATGTCAATTTATTAACGATTAAATCTATATAAATCTTCGATTTCATAAAATTCGAAATTATAAATAAATTTCCAAATTTTCCTTTTAATTGAGTTAACCTATATTTATTCCATTCGTATATTTCAAATATAAGGGTTTACCATTGGCTTTAAAATTATTACATAAATATTTCCCAATTTTCAACTTAATTCTTAAATTGACGTAATAATTACATATTTGATTTCGTTCATTTGCAATAAATCCAGTTATTACAAATTAAATAAATTAACTCACCATTAAAGATTCAAATCCTATAATTCATAAATTTCATCATCTTGATTTACTTATTAATTTAAAATTCTTTAAATCAATTTCCGTTTCAATTTAAAGTAACTAAATTTACCAATTACAGTATTTATTCCGATTTCTTAAAATAACCCCTTTATTATAAATTTAATCCAAATTATTTTAATAAGTTTCCGATTAAACGGATTAGATTCAATTGCAACTTTTAACTTACACTTAAGTTTAGGTTATAATCAATTTATAACGTATTACTTTCATAGTTATTTACATACTTCTCGTATTAATTACTCAATAAATCATAATTATTAAAATAACGCTTATAATCAGTAACGACGTTGCAATTTACTCACATTCAAATGATGGTTATTTAAAATAAATTTCTCGACCAATTAATTAGGGAATCTATAATAATTGTTATCTACCCTTATATTTACTTCCTAATAACGTACTACCTACTCTCCTTTAATTGTGATTTGAATTCCAACCTTTATTTATCATACTAAATAAAATAAACTACATATAGATTATTACCTATTTCCTTACATGCCTTTATAGGTTTATTACTTAACAATCATCGTTTAAAATCCCGTGTATACACAAATTATTACTTAACATAAATCTACTCATTTATTACTTTACGTTCACACTTCCGTTACTATATAATTAAACACCAAGTAGCGTTATCATCAAACCAACATTAATTTATATATTAAATGCTTACAATTATTTCTCTACACCCAGTTTGTTCCAACTTAATTTATATTAATGTTATTCCCTTATATGGTTATTATTTATCCACTTGTTCTAACTTTTATTACCAAAATTTTCCATTATTGTAAGCCTTTAATATTTCCATTTAAATTAAATTTAAATTTCAATTCAATCAACCCTTTTCAACACGCAACTTAGTAACCGTTTACAAGTACGAATGGAATTATTATTTATTATAATATTTTCTTAATTTGAATTAACATATAAATAAATTTCCTTTAAATGAATTTTATATCCAGGTATAATACTTACTCCATTTCATTTATTGAAATCTATTCAAATTGTTAGTAAATAGGTTTTAAGCCACCATTTATAAAATTTAAATTGGCGTTTGTTTCAATATTTGTTATAAAAAAAATTTCTTTTTTTTTTCTTTTCTCTATTAGATCTAATTACAAAACTTATTAATTTAACCAAATTAAATCCACGAAATTTACGGGTCGTTATAGGTATTATCCAAAAGTTAAGCAATCTCCAAGATGAATGGTTTCTATGATCCTATTTGCTCAAAAATGTTTTTGTTAAGATTGACTTAGGGTTTATCGTAAACGATGTCTTAAATAACATTATTTTTGACCCGCTTAAATGTTAAGAAGTTTGGATCAAGAATGTAGTAAGGAAATCTGAGATATTTTCGAAAGTAAAAGAATGAATTACTTAGAATCATCCTAAGTTAAAAGAAAGAGAATTCGAAATCATTCGAAAAGAATTAAAGTGAAAAGAGACTTAATAAATCCTATATACTCATATTCACTTTCTATCGATATTGGATTTCGAAGGAACCAGGGTCGGATTTGGGTAATTTCTCTCCAAAAACCACTTCAAACCAATGTATACGTTCGAACATGAAGACATGTTGAAGACGATGATTATTGAAGACCGTGGTTCTTCGTAGCGTGAGGACTGCTTGTTGATTTGCTCGGGGTCGCACCCATTATAGAGTTATATATAGCAGTGTTCTCCTCGTGATGGAGATTTTACGGATTGCAAGGGCTTCTCGCCTAATAATAGCCAAGGAAAGTGCCTTCGGTTTGTCCTGTTCCTGGACAACTTGTATGGAAGTTTGTCTGACATTGCATTTCTAATGATTACGTACATTGGTTTTTACAAACGTACATCAGTGGTGGCGGAGAAGACAACTTCTCTTAGCTTAACACCGTCCTGGAGACATACGAGCTCAAGGGTTGTATTTTTGTGGAAGGCAATTAGTAGTTAAACGGAAATGGCAATGTGGCATTCAAAGATGTGATATGTGCTATGTGAAAAGGTAATCGTTTGCCTCAAGCCTCATCAAACCGGAAATGACCGAAACAGGATTAGATGCGGCAAGGCTAAGTGGGTCATTCCCAATTAGGGTATGATCATCCCCTTCTAGATATATTTCTTCCCGCTATGACGTTCGGGATGATAATTAATGTGGTGTATGGAAAACGTGCGCTCGATTAAAGGTCGATAACGAACGGGGGATGACATATTCGGTACTATCTAGTTAAGAGGCGGGCCGGGCTTGTGTTGGTAGAGGAGCTTTGTGATGGTTTCTCGGGACATCCATCTAGAGGTGTTCCCATTTCAGCAGGTAGATCCTACGCCTGGTCATTTGTATGGAAATCCATTCTCCAATAAGAACCTACGGACTTGATTGTAAACCTATTATGCTGGAATTTAATCAATGTAACAATTTCAGCTAAGTTTAATAAGTCTATTTGCAAATGTTTTCAAAGAGATGCCATTAGAAATAATATCAAATGTTTTGATGTAAAAGTATTTTAGTTATCATAAGGTAAAAACCCTCCGTGTTTATGTGTGGGCATGGTCTTATGAGATACTCTTAATTTCCAAAGGATTGATAACAAAGGCTGATATATGACACTGTCATTAGTTATTGAGTTTTTCTCACGCTGGTTTATCAAGCCTGATCCGGGTATTTTCAATACTCGGGTCAGACCCGAGTAGTTTCAGGTTTAGTCGAAGATGGTTGGAGTTTCTAGAGGAGAGCTGGAGATATTCATCGACGTATGGAGATATTCTATTATCTGCTTTGGTTGTTGTATTTTGTTTGATGTTTGTCAGCAATTGTAAGGTCAGGTTTTATAACTGTCCAAGCTGAATTTATGTTAGACTCTGATATATGTATTTAAAAGTTTTCCGCTGTAAAAATATTTGTTCAATATTATATGTTATTCCATTCGTGTGAGATTCTGTTCTGTCTACTTTTCTTTATCACCCTTAAAGATCCGTCTTTTCGTGCAATTTGAGTTAGACATGTGTGGTTTATTATCGATTCAAAAGGTATAGGAAAACGGGTCTTTACATTTGGTATCAGAGATGAAGGTTAAGCGAGAACCTTGGCTCTAATATGGGTAAAGTCTCATCAGAGACATGATTAGTAATATCCTAGGATGAATATCTCATTAGAGATAGGGTTAGCAACACCCTAGAATGAGTTATGGGAGTATTATATACATTGAGCGCGTATTTGTTAATTTTATAAAAATGATTTTGTTTTAAAGGAAATGGATAAATGAAATAATTTTACCTTGGGTTTATATTATAAATATTAAAGGGAATACTATTACCTTTTGGGTTAGAAGTTAAGGATTGATTGTGACTTTTCTTAGTGAAGCTAAAATATGAATATCTTGTGATTAGAATTGCACAATTTGACTATAAGATAGTTCATATAGGATCAATTAGGTGAAAGCTAGAATTTAAAACTTTAATCATGTACCCCTAGACATTTAGTTATCAAGGAATAATGGTTTAATGATCATCATAATGGATGGATTTAAAAGCTAAGTGCAAATATCTTGTGAAGTAAAATTCACAATTTGATTATAAGATATTTGATGATAATACTGAAGCTAGAAGTGTAATTAGAGAAAGTGAAGAGAAAATGTACACTTAGAAAAAATTGTTATCAATGAAATAGAAAAAGATAAGCCAAAATTGAAATTTTGGGTAAATATATTATGAAAGGATGTCCTATAACTTATAAGGAGATAAGGTAATTTAGATTTAGACAACTTGACTAGGTTAAAATCAAAGTGAAATTTAGGAATAAGAGATATAAGAAATATCATCCTAATATAGAACTTTGAATTAGTGATACATTTAGGGTAACATTTGTAATTCAAAATGAACTAAGTTTAGAAGTGGAGATTTTTGAATAATATAGTAGTTTGATTGTTGGATGAAAATGTTTAAGTAACAAATACCATGTGAATTAAGTTTCACAATTTGATTATAAAGTATTTGATGGATTTAAGATCAAGAAATTGATTTAGGAAATGGATTGGTAAATAAGTTAAGTAAGTTAATCATAGAATCAGTAAGAAAAAAGAAGTGTACACTTAGTAAAGATGTCTTATTAATATATGGATTGGATAAATATTAATAGCTAAATGGAAACCTTAGGTGAAGGAAACTAAGGATTGAGTTTTATAACTTATTTATTTGGAATAATAGAATTCCACATTTGTTGAAGACCCTAATTGAAGTAATGATCGTTTGAAGATTAGGGATATGTATATATACTCTTAGGAAGTAAAGGTATATTATACAAGTTTAAGTCATATTTATGAGCTTAAGTAATAATGGATTTAGTAAAAGGTAAATGGTTGTGAAATAAAGTTGGATTAATAGAAGTTTTGGAAAAATGTATTAGGTAAAGATTAAGTACATAAGTTAAACGTAGATCATTTTGGAACATAAAATTTTGGATTTGAGTACAGAACTTTGAGGTGTTTACACCAATCCGGAAAAGGATTTATCACTCGATTCTTGATGGCAAACATCGATGAGAGTTTATGATTATGTACACAAGTTTTCTATCATAGTTGAGAGCTATGCAAGTAAAGCAAGGGTTTATGATTATGAAGTCTGATCAAAGTCCGCACTAGAAAATCAGAGGATCGATACTAGTTCGGAAGAAAAGTTGGGGATTTGAATAATAGATCTAATCAAATATCACATAAAGTATGATGTGTTGGGTCTGTCTGCTTAGTAGTTGGATAGTTATCTTAAATAGCAGGCATGAAGATATAGTGGTTGGACTTATGTTTTGACATATATATATATAGACCACAGATATAGTACATGCTTAGGACAGAAGGATGAGTTATGTGGATGTATTCATTTATCTTGATATAGTACCAGTGTGGTTGTTTTTGGATGCATAGTCTTGTTTGGTTGTTGTACATATTATCTTAAGTGTGCAGTGTGCACTAGGATGGGTACGATAGAAGTTTGACTTGATGTACGTGTATATAATCTTAAGTACATGATAAGTACTCAGGTTAGTGTGGGGAATCTTTGTATGTATGTTTGGCATCATTTGTTTTAGTGTTGTTATGATATCGACCTTCTTCTTTTCTATCATCGGTAGAAATAAGCCAAATTATTTGAGGAGATGAGTATGGGATATATTCCTTTGTCTTTGATTTCATTTCGAGGACGAAATGCTTTTAAGTAGGGGAGAATGTAACGACACGTAATTTTACTACTTCAAAAATGAGAGATTTTGTTTATTTTTAAATTAAAAGGAATTTTAGTTATTAAATAAACATGTTAAATAATAAATAATTATCTATACTTATATTTAATAAGTTTGAAAAGTATAAATTTGGATTTTGGAACAAATCGACAAAAGTTAAGTTTTGTTAAAAATAAATAAAGGCTTAAATAAATGGATTTTAATATTTGTCTAAAAAGATAAATCTTATTTAAAACATATAATAAAGATAATAAAAGTATGTTAAAAGATTTAAAATTTTGTTAATAATCGTTTTATAAAATAACAAAAATTTGTAGCATTTTGTCTGTTTACATACATTGTAAAATTAGAGATTTTGATATTAATTAAATATGATTTTAAAATATAAGGAGACTTGTTTCAATTTATTTAAAGAAGTAAAAAAGTTCATTTTTAAATTTAGTTTACATAAATAAATAGTTTAACTAAAACGTCAAAATGTGATCGTAAGACATTTTGTCGAAAATCGATGTTTTGTCGATTAAAAGTTGTCGCAACGTCGTCGCAACTTTATTTTCTTATATAGGAACATATATTCTAATAGTGTAAGTATTAATTAATTAACTAATCAAGTTTACTTTTACTAAACAAGGTTAGAAAACTTCTAGAATTCATTAAGAAAAGTAAGTAAGAATTAACAAAAGTAAGTAAGAAAAGTCAAAAGTAAACATCAAATCAATATCACATCAAAAGGCACCATAATTATTATTTTACTTAGCTTAGTTCATAAGGGATTAAGACATAAAGTAAGGATGTGAAAGGTGATGTTAAGTTTTTAAAAAGTGGATATTGCTTTAGGTTGAAGTAAGGTTAGTTTGGTAATTTGGTAAGAGGTTATTTTGGTAATTTACCACTTCTTTCTTTTTCTATAAATATCCACCTCCTTCTCTCATTTCATTGACATTTATTCTTCTTCTTTTCTCAAGGTTCTTCATCTTCTTCCTCTCCTCTCGAATGGCTTCCATGCCATAGAAAAATATTATAAAGAAATAATGTCAAAATATTAACAAAATTTTCAAAAGAAATCAATGTTTATTTTCTACTAAACAAACTCATTTTTCTCTATATTTTACCTCTTCTTCTTACAGCCATAAGTTCTTCGATACAGAACCAAAATGAAAAATTCTTTTTTATAATCATTTATTTTTCCAGTGGCTACAACTTTCATGTTTATCACTTTGTTTCATTCCAAAGTTTACTATGTCAAAATTCCACTTATTTCAAGTGCATTTTCTGGCCCAGTTTTTAAGCCAGAAAATAGGCCATTTTGTTTTGATCATAACAGACCCAAATTAGTAAATTCTTTTTTTAAAACCGTATGAAATTTCAGTGGTTACAACTATTATGTTGATCACTTTTTCCTGTTTTGAGGTTTGCTATACCTGAAACTCAATTCTTTCAAGCGTATTTTCGGGCTTTATTTTTATGAATCCGAGAATAGCTCTTTTATTTTGAACATATCTTCCTCAAAACAACTTGGACTAAAATGAATTTTTTTTTTCAAATTCAATAGAAAAGAAGTTGCAACAATTTTTCAGTTAATAAGTTTTCCAAATTTTGTGAGTAAGAGAGTCAAAAACAAGAGAGAAGATGACCTATTTTTCGGATCTAAATCTTGGGAATTCAAGTTCAAAGCTCTACCGCTTCTTCTCTATATTTTTGGCCAACCTCAATCTCAAGCCTCGCCAAGCTATTGGATGGGAGAGGGTGTTGTTTTCTAGTGTTTAATGGAGTAGGAATTAATTAGTGAAGTATTGGTGTATTAGAATGTTGGTAGGAAGTTAATCGCTTTGGTTTATGGTGAGAAATTCCCATTTCTTTTGAATTTATATTTTGATTATGTTATAAATCATATTTACCCTTATGACATATGAATGTTTTTACCAAATTGATTGTTAATATGGATGATTTGATAGTTAGTAAATTAAGTGAATTGTGATAATATATCCCATTATGATATGAATAGTGAATGTTATATTTGAAATCATATGCATGTGATTGGTTGAATGGATGTTATGTTAGTGATAAGTATGAAGATTGGATATGTTCATTTTGATCAAGTAATCCCTTTATCTAAGACGACCATATTTTTTTAATATGAGATATTGTGGAAAAATAAGTCTCTTTTCATTTAGAAGTGAAATTAAAGTTAAAATGAAAGAGAATTTGAAATTTGAAGTGAATCGTATTTGAAAAGGATAGTTAATTAGAAATTGAAATTAAGATGAATAGTGAAATTGAAATTGAAATCGCTTTTGAAAAAGTGAAGTTTAGTTTTATATTGAATTGAAGTTTAAATTGAGATTAGATTTGAAATCTAAGTTTTAAATGTGTTTGATTTGAGATTACAAATAAAATTGAATTGAAATTGGAATTTAAAATTTAATTTTAAAATAATGTGAATAGAATAATATTAGAATATAGTAATAGTGAAAATTCATTTTAAATACTTTTAAAAGTGAAAATATTGATTTAAAATGGTTTCTAATGATCTTATAAGTGTTAAATCCAACTTGAATTGATTATTTCAAATATTGAAAAATAAGTTAAAACTAGACGCGTCGCGCAACGGTAGTTCGCGATTTCGCGCCGAAAAGTTCAAATGAGTGTATAGAGTGGAATATGGCTCGGAATTCTTCAAGATAAGAAAATTTCGGACTATTATATCCATATCTTCTAAACGAAGAAAGAAAATCAATGTTTAGATAAGTAGATTTTGTATTAAGTCCAAATCAATTTTCTAGAAAAATCGCGCTAGTGCAGTTAAGTGACCATAACAGAAAATTTGTTTAAATGGATGTTTTTAATTAAGGAAAAATATGGAATAAATTTAACAAATCTACTTAGATGACTTAAAAGAGATTTGGATTGGGAAATATGAATTATCGAATGTTTAAAAGTTGTTTAATTCAAAATAAGCTTATTTAGCACTTTCCGTGCACTTATTGTTGCGAATTATAAAACTTTTGTAATATGAGTTTAAATGTAACGACGTTTTCCAGAATCAATTGTGAATGTTTTAAAAAGGATAATTAAGCATTTTGAAAGATAATTTGGAATATTTATAAGAAATTCCAAAATAAAGTTGAAAATCTGAGTATGTGGAAACGATTAGTACATTTGTCCCGCCTATGAGATCTGGGAAGATAAAACAAGGTGTTTAACTAAGGTTAGGGATGGAGCAACTAGTGCCCTGAACTTACCTAGCCTATGTTTTCTTTTCTTAGGCGAAGGGTGGAACAGATCGAAAGGAAAGCCCATATGCTCCTAAATAAAAAGATTCTGTATTATGTTTTTGAATTAAAAGAAGAGTGGTATTATTCAAAAGTTAAGCAATCTCCAAGATGAATGGTTTCTACGATCCTATTTACTCAAAAATATTTTTGTAAAGATTTACTTAGGGTTTATCGTAAACGATGTCTTAAATAAAATTGTTTTTGGTCCGCTTAAAAATTAAGAAGTTTGGATCAATAATCTAGTAAGGAAATCTGAGGTATTTTCCAAAGTAAAAGAATGAATTACTTAGAATCATCCTAAATTAAAAGAAAGAGAATTCAAAATCATCCGAAAAGAATTAAAGTGAAAAGAGACTTAATATATTCTATGTACTCATATTCACTTTCTATCAATATTGGATTTCGAAGGAACCGGGGTCAGATTTGGGTAATTCCTCTCCGAAAACCACTTCGAACCAATGTATACGTTAGAACGTGAAGACATGTTGAAGACGATGATTACTGAAGACCATGGATCTTTATAGCGTGAGGACTGCTTGCTGATTTTCTCAGGGTCGCACCCATTATAGAGTTATATATAGCAGTGGTCTCCTCGTGATGGAGGTTTTGGGGATTGCAAAAGCTTCTCGCCTAATAATGGCCGAGGAAAGTACCTTCGGTTTGTCCTGTTCCTGGACAACTTGTATGGACATTTGTATGACATTGCATTACTAACGATTACGTACATTGGTTTTTACAAATGTACATCATGGTGGCGGAGAAGGCAACTTCTCTTAGCTTAACACCCTCCTAGAGACATAGAGCTCAAGGGTTGTATTTTTGTGGAAGGAAATTTGCAGTTAAATGGAAATGGGAATGTGGCATTCAAAGATGTGATATGTGCTATGTGAAAAGGTAATCGTTTGCCTCAAGCCTCATCAAACTGGAAATGACCGAAACAAGATTAGATGTGGCAAGGCTAAGTGGGTCATTCCCAATTAGGGTATGATCATCCCCTTCTAGATATATTTCTTCCCGCTATAATGTTCGGGATGATAATTAATATGGTGTATAGAAAACGAGCGCTCGATTAAAGGTCGGTAACGACCGGGGGAAGACATATTTGGTACCATCTAGTTAAGAGGTGGGCCAGTCTTGTGTTGGTAAAGGAGCTTTGTGATGGTTTCTCGGGACATCCATCTACAGGTGTACCCATTTCGGAAGGTAGATTTTGCGCCTGGTCATTTGTATGGAAATCCATTCTCCAATAAGAACCTGCGGACTTGATTGTAAACCTATTATGCTGGAATTTAATCAATGTAACAATTTCAGCTAAGATTAATAAGTTTATTTGCAAATGTTGTCAAAGAGATGTCATTAGAAATAATATCAAATGTTTTGATATAAAAGTGTTTTAGTTATCGTAAGGTAAAAACCCATCCGTGTTTTTGTGTGGGCGTGGTCTTATGAGATAGTCCTAATTTCCAAAGGATTTATAACAAAGGTTTATATATGACACTGTTATTAATTATTGAGTTTTTCTCACACTGGTTTATCAAACCCGATCCGGGTATTTTCAATACTCGGGTCAGATCCGAGTAGTTTCTGGTTTAGTCGAAGATGGTTGGAGTTTCCAGAGGAGAGCTAGAGATATTCATCGAGGAATGGAGATATTCTATTATCCACTTTGCCTAGTGTATTTTGTTTGATGTTTGTCAGCAATTGTAAGGGCAGGTTTTATAACTGTCCAAGCTGAATTTAGGTTAGACTCTGATATATGTATTTAAAAAATTTCCGCTGTAAAAATATTTGTTCAATATTATATGTTATTCCATTCGTGCAAGATTCTGTTCTGTCTACTTTTCTTTATTACCCTTAAAGATCCGTCTTTTCGTGCAATTTAAGTTAGACATGTGTGGTTTATTCTCGATTCAAAAGGTATGGGAAAACGGGTCTTTGCATTTGGTTTCAGAGCTGAAGGTTAAGCGAGAATGTTGGCTCTATTATGGGTAAAGTCTCATCAGAGATAGGATAAGTAATATCCTAGGATGAGTATCTCATTAGAGATAGGGTTAGCAACACCCTAGAATGAGTTATGGGAGTGTATATATATTGAGCGCATATTTGTTAATTTTATAAAAATGATTTTGTTTTAAAGGAAATGGGTAAATGAAATAATTTTACCTTGGGTTTATATTATAATTATTAAAGGGAGTACTATTACCTTTGGGTTAGAAGTTAAGGATTGATTGTGACTTTGCTTAGTGAAACTAAAATTTGAATATCTTGTGATTAGAATTGCACAATTTAACTATAAGATATTTCATATAGGATCAATTAGTTGAAAGCTAGAATTTAAAACTTTAATCATATACCCCTAGACATTTAGTTATTAAGGAATAATGATTTAATGATAATCTGACGCAGCGGATAATTAACAAAACGATATGGATCGATGAAAGTAGCAATCGGTGGATTGAAGATACTGAAATGCCCAAATTCGTTGATCACTAAGATACCGAATTCTAGCTATCTTCGACACGTTGATCGCGCACGATACCGTGAAAGAATATCTTCAATTCTTCAAGCGTTGATCAAGCGCACTTGATTCCGCGAATCGGCTTCAACAATCGTTGATTCGAGCGCACTCGAATAACCGAAAGTGGATATAGGAGATTACACTCAACTACCAATTTAAGATGAAAGAACACAACAATCAACAAGAAATTTTATTCAAAAATCAACCACTCTGAAATGTACAACTCACTCCCTATTTATAGTGTTTTCGACCCAGACCTTAAGTCGCATACGACTTACGACTTAACTAAGTCGACACCGACTTATCACAATAGCATACTCACAACATACTCATCAGACCGACTTACGACTCATCTAAGGTCGCCTCCGACCTAACACAAGGTTATACATAACACAGCGGCATAACATGTCCAATACACGACTCACCATTACAACGACTCACGACTTAAAATGACTTATACACAATACAACACTGACGACTTAAAAGATACGACTCAACAAATGACACAACTCACGATTTACAAGCTCGGACGACTCACGAATTACAGCTCATTACAACCCAACATTCACGACTTAAAACTCAACGACCTAAGAGAATAACTTCTTCATCACTTTACGCGGCCTAAGCCCCACACGGCATATCTCTCAAGCGATTTAACTACGAGCGACTTATTTCCAAACGACCTAAGTCTTCACACGAGTCATCTGCATTAAGTCATTGGCCATAAGTCGTTAGCTCGTTTGGACGAGTTACCAATGCTCCTGGTAGCGATCTCTCGGCACCTTCCTTCTTCCGTTCTTGTTTGGGTCGTGACTCGTTAGGTCGCGAGCGACCTAAGCTTTCTCCACTAGGTCGTGAACGACCTAAAATTCCTGTGTTATTTGAAAGTGTGGCTTCCTCCGAACGACTTACCTCTTTGTTAGCTCGCCGCTTCTCTTCCCGTGTCTCATTGAGTCGTGGACGACCCTCATTGAGTCGTAGACGACCTAAAAGTCCTTCCTTAGGTCGTGGCCGACCTAACCCTTGTGGAATTATAGATTGCGCTGCATCATCCTCTCCCGGTTGACGGAAATTCGACCTCGAATTTTCATTATTTTCTTCCACAACAAGTTCATTTCCATAATATGGTATGAGATGCTTAACATTGAATACGTCAGAAGTGTACACATCCTTCGGTAGCTTCAATTTATAAGCATTTTCATTAATCCGTTTCACAACTTCTACAGGACCAATTTTTTTGGTTTTCAACTTGTTGTAAGCACCCACTGGAAAACGATCCTTCGTTAACACAGCATATACCATATCTCCTTTATTAAATTCAACACTTCTTCGTTTCAAATCTGCAACTCTCTTATATTTCTCATTCGACCTTGTCAATCGTTCCTGAACGATTTTATGACATTCCATCAAACCTTCAACAAAATCAGCAGCTCGTTTAACCGTCCCCTTCGGCTGTGGCACTACTGCTAAATCCAACGGTCCCCTGGGTAGATTTGAATATACAATCTGAAATGGACTGAATCCCGTACTACGATTCACTGCATGATTATGAGCAAACTCCGCCTGGCATAACTTCATGTCCCAACTCTTCAGATTGTCCTTCACAAGACATCGCAATAAATTTCCCAACAATCTGTTAACAACTTCTGTCTGCCCATCAGTTTACGGATGATAAGCACTACTAAATTTCAGCTTTGTTCCCACCATCTTCCACAAACTTAGCCAAAAGTGACTCAAAAATCTGGTATCCCTGTCTGAAACAATAGACTCTGGCAACCCATGTAAACGGTAAATTTCTTTAAAGCATAACTGAGCAACACAAACAGCATCTGCCGTCTTCTTACAAGCAATAAAATGCGCCATTTTCGAAAATCTGTCCACCACAACAAATATAGAATCGTTCCCCCTTTGAGTTCTAGGCAAACCCAAAACAAAATCCATGCTGATATCAACCCATGGTTTAGTTGGTACAGGTAACGGCATATACAATCCTGCATTTGTCGCTGTTCCCTTCGAAACCTGACATATATGACATCTCTCCACAAATCTTTCAACCTCTTTCCTCATCGACGGCCAAAAGTAAGATTGATAAATCAAATGCAATGTACGATCATGGCCCACATGTCCTTCCTCATGCAACTCCTTGATAATCTTCATTCTCAAACTGCTATCTGGAATACATAATCGATTTCCTTTAAACAAGAATCCATCAACCAACAAAAATTCATTAGTATCCCCATCCTTAACTTTCTCAACGATCTTTGCAAAGTAAGGATCCTCCTCAAACAATTCTGGCAATAATTCAAACCTTGTGACTTCAACCTTCAACGTTGTCAATAAATGACTCCTCCTACTCAAAGCATCAGCTACACGATTTGTTACCCCAGATTTGTGCTTCACAACAAAAGTAAACTGCTGTAAATAGGCAATCCATGATGCATGTCTCGCAGAAATCTTATCCTGTCCTTGCAAATGCTTCAACGCCTCACGATCAGTGTAAAGAACAAACTCTTTCTGAAATAGATAATGTCTCCAGTGCTTAACAGCTTGCACAACAGCATAAAACTCAACATCGTGTGTACTATATCTCATCTTTTCCCCTGATAACTTCTCACTGAAATATGCAATAGGTCTTCCACTCTGAGTCAACACTCCTCCAATCCCAACCTTTGATGCATCAGTGTGTAGCACAAACAACAACTGAAAATCTGTTAATACAAGAATTGGTGTTGTCGTCAAAAGTTCTTTGATTCGTTCAAAAGCAACTCCTGCTTCCTCCGACCAAGAAAATTGTTTCCCCTTTATGCAATCAGTAACTGGTGCCATCAAGCTACTGAAGTGTGGAATGAATCTCCGGTAGAATGATGCCAATCCATGAAAACTTCTAACTTCAGTAATAGTCCTTCTAATAGCTTCAACTTTACTCTGGTCCACCTGAATACCCTTCCCAGATACAACATATCCCAAGAATAAAACACTTCGAGTCATGAACACACATTTCTTCGTAGCTGCATAAAATTGTTCCTCACGAAGAATAATTAACACCTTTCTTAAATGCTCTATATGTTCCTCTGTACTCGCACTATAAATTAGAATATCATCAAAGTAAACAACAACAAACTTCCCAATGTACGGTCTGAAAATTTGATTCACCACCCTGATAAATGTACTTGGTGCATTTGATAGACCAAACGGCATAACCAACCATTCATATAAACCTTCCCTCGTCTTGAATGCGGTCTTCCATTCGTCTCCCGGTCTAATTCGAATCTGATGATAACCACTCTTCAAATCAATCTTCGAAAAGAAAGTAGCCCCAATCAACTGATCTAGCAAATCATCTAGTCTAGGCATAGGAAATCTGTAACGAACAGTAATCTTGTTCAAAGCTCTACTATCGGTACACATTCTCCATGTTCCATCCTTCTTCGGCACCAACAATGCTGGCACTGCACAAGGACTCAAGCTTTCCTGAACGCGTCCCTGCTCAAGCAACTCTTCCACTTGCCTTCGCAACTCCTCATGTTCTTTAGGACTCATTCGGTAATGTGGTCGATGCGGTAATACTGCTCCCGGAACAAGATCAATTTGATGTTGAATGTCCCTTAGTGGCGGTAACTCCTTTGGCAACTCTTCTGGAAATACATCTTCAAATTCTTTCAAAACTGGCTTTGCTTCTTCTGGAATTTCAACCTCTTCACTACACTCTTGCCCAATCAATAAAAAGACTTCAGACTCTTCTTCTACTTCTTTCACAAACTCCTTCAAAGATAGCAAAGTTTTCAGTTCTTCGATCTCCTCCAACTTGCTCTCCTTCTGTTGTTGCTTCTTGGGAACAAAAGTGATTTTAGTACCCTCGAACATGAAACTATAGCTATTAGCACGACCATCATGTTGCACTGCTCTATCAAACTTCCATGGTCTGCCCAACAACAGATGACACACATCCATGTCTACAACATCACACCAAATTTCGTCTTTGTACTTCTTCCCAATTGAAAAATTCACACAAGTCCTTCGACACACCTTCACTTCACCACCCTTCCTTAACCATGCTAACTTGTACGGTTTAGGATGTTTCTCAGTTTTCAAGTTCAACTTCTTCACAGCCTCGGTAGAAATAATATTATCACAACTTCCAGCATCAATAACAAACTTGCAAACCTTTTCCAAAATAGTGCATGTCGACTGAAAAATATTGCTTCTCACCAACTAGAATCTTCCTCTTGCTTTGGAGTAAGACAAGACCTCCTCATCATCAAATTACAACCTTCATCTCCAGACAATTCTTCTTCCTCCTCAACATAAGGTGCATTTGAACATTCTGCCTCCTCGCCATCATCCTCAATCTCAACAACCATTGCTCTCTTCTTCGGCTTCGGACATTCATTGCGTTTGTGACCCAACTCCTGACAATTATAACATTTGAAACCACTGCTAACCTTCGCCTTCTCAGCCTCCTTCACCATTGGTTTTGTAACAGGTTTAGGAACATTAGAACTTCCACTAACACCCTTCGCTTGATTATTGGAATTAGTAAACACACCACCTCCACGCCTTCCTTGCTTCTCCCAAGCCAACGCTTTCTGATGTGCTTCTGCCACAGATCTCGGATCGAATATATCAACCATATCCTGGATCTGCATTCGCAATCCTCCAACAAATCTAGCAGTTAGCTGTTCTTCCGTCTCCATAATATCATTTCTGGCAATGAGTTGGTAAAATTCATCCGCATAATCATTAACTGACTTCGTCCCTTGCCTCAGATTCTGCAACCTCTGGTACATGAGTGATTGATAGTTGTAAGGTAAAAATGTAGCTCTCATCAACTTCTTCATCTTCTCCCATGATTCAATCTTTGACTTTCCCATTCTCTCCCTTGTAAGTTTAGGTTGCTGCCACCATGCCAAAGCTCTCCCCCTCAACTTAGTAGCAACCAAATTCACTCGACGATTCTCCGGAACCTCCTTGAAATCAAAAATTTCCTCCACATTTGACAACCAATCTAAGAACTCTTCAGCTACCATCCCACCTTTAAATTCAGGAATTTCCATCTTCATTCCCGATTCCCATCGACGATCATCATCTACATCCCGGTATGAATTTCGAATTTGGTCTCGATCTTGATAATGAATGCTAGCTCTATGACCCTCTTCATTGAAATCAAATGTACGTCTATATCGATCTCGACCATCAACATCCCTTTGATCACGCATGTCTCTTCTACTATGTCTCTCTTCATCTCTATATGGTTCATCTTCAAACTCTCGTGGAGTTCTTCTCTCTTCATGTCCATAGTCATGGTGATCTCTCCTCGATGAAATTGATGTTTCTCTTCTCTCTCTAAAAGATTGCGGTGATACCCTTCTCGCTTCCGTAATCGATGGCGAAACTCGGTTTCCTCCATGGTTCGAGTTTGGTGATCTCCTCCTTTGAGTTTGATTCAAATCATTCATCAACTTCTCTAACTTTCCAATGCCTTCATAAAATTTCTCATTAATACGTTGTTCCATAAGCTCGGCTTCTTCTCTTCTATACAACGCTTCAACATTTTGATGACGGTTAGCTCTTCTTGGCGGCACGATTGGAAACTCTTCACAAACACTTCAAAACTTCTCAAATACTTCAACAAAACTCCAACAAAGCTTCAACACAAAACAAACAAGTTCGGCTCACTTGCAACTTGACTCGGCCTCACTTGCAACCCTTCAACTCAAACAACAACAAGGCACGGCTCCAATCACTAGCTCGGCCTCAATACTTCAAACACCTTTTCAACTCTAGATCCAAAATGACATGGATCAAAATCTTCAAACTCGTTGCAACTTCAAGATGAACACGATGAACTACAACTTCAAACTTCAACTTCAAAAATTGGCTCCAAGTCTCGGCTTAGCTATGATTGGCTAAGTCTAGCTCCGATACCCAAAACTGACGCAGCGGATAATTAACAAAACGATATGGATCGATGAAAGTAGCAATCGGTGGATTGAAGATACTGAAATGCCCAAATTCGTTGATCACTAAGATACCGAATTCTAGCTATCTTCGACACGTTGATCGCGCACGATACCGTGAAAGAATATCTTCAATTCTTCAAGCGTTGATCAAGCGCACTTGATTCCGCGAATCGGCTTCAACAATCGTTGATTCGAGCGCACTCGAATAACCGAAAGTGGAGATAGGAGATTACACTCAACTACCAATTTAAGATGAAAGCACACAGAAATCAACAAGAAATTTTATTCAAAAATCAACCACTCTGAAATGTACAACTCACTCCCTATTTATAGTGTTTTCGACCCAGACCTTAAGTCGCATACGACTTACAACTTAAATAAGTCGACACCGACTTATCACAATAGCATACTCACAACATACTCATCAGACCGACTTACGACTCATCTAAGGTCGCCTCCGACCTAACACAAGGTTATACATAACACAGCGGCATAACATGTCCAATACACGACTCACCATTACAACGACTCACGACTTAAAATGACTTATACACAATACAACACTGACAACTTAAAAGATACGACTCAACAAATGACACAACTCACGACTTACAAGCTCGGACGACTCACGAATTACAGCTTATTACAACCCAACATTCACAACTTAAAACTCAGCGACCTAAGAGAATAACTTCTTCATCACTTTACGCGGCCTAAGCCCCACACGGCATATCTCTCAAGCGATTTAACTACGAGCGACTTATTTCCAAACGACCTAAGTCTTCACACGAGTCATCTGCATTAAGTCGTTGGCCATAAGTCGTTAACTCGTTTGGACGAGTTACCAATGCTCCTGGTAGCGATCTCTCGGCACCTTCCTTCTTTCGTTCTTGTTTGGGTCGTGACTCGTTAGGTCGCGAGCGACCTAAGCTTTCTCCACTAGGTCGTGAACGACCTAAAATTCCTGTGTTATTTGAAAGTGTGGCTTCCTAAGAACGACTTACCTCTTTGTTAGCTCGCAGCTTCTCTTCCCGTGTCTCATTGAGTCGTGGACGACCCTCATTGAGTCGTAGACGACCCAAAAGTCCTTCCTTAGGTCGCGGCCGACCTAACCCTTGTTGAATTATAGATTGCGCTGCATCATAATCATAATGGATGGATTTAAAAGCTAAGTGCAAATATCTTGTGAAGTAAAATTCACAATTTGATTATAAGATATTTGATGATAATACTGAAGCTAGAAGTGTAATTAGAGAAAGTGAAGAGAAAATGTACACTTAGAAAAAATTGTTATCAATAAAATAGAAAAAGATAAGCCAAAATTGAAATTTTGGGTAAATATATTATGAAAGGATAAGTCCTATAACTTATAAGAAGATAAGGTAACTTTAGATTTAGACACTTTGACTAGGTTAAAATAAAAGTGAAATTTAAGAATAAGAGATATAAGAAATATCATCCTAATATAAAACTTTGAATTAGTGATACATTTAGGGCAACATTTGTAACTCAAAATGAACTAAGATTAGAAGTGGATATTTTTGAATAATATAGTAGTTTGATTGTTGGATGAAAATGTTTAAGTAAAAATACCATGTGAATTAAGTTTCACAATTTGACTATAAAGTATTTGATGGATTTGAGATCAAGAAATTGATTTAGGAAATGGATAGGTAAATAAGTTACGTAAGTTAATCATAGAATCAGTAAGAAAAAAAAAGTGTACATTTAGTAAAGTTGTCTTATTAATATATGGATTGAATAAATAATAATAGCTAATGGAAACCTTAGGTAACGAAAACTAAGGATTGAGTTTTATAACTTATTTATTTGGAATAATAGAATTCCACATTGTTGAAGACACTAATTGAAGTAATGATCGTTTGAATATTAGGGATATGTATATATACTCTTAGGAAGTAAAGGTATTATTCAAGTTTAAGTCATATTTATGAGCTTAAGTAATAATGGATTTAGTAAAAGGTAAATGGTTGTGAAATAAAGTTGGATTAATAGAAGTTTTGAAAAAATGTATTAGGTAAAGATTAAGTACATAAGTTAAACGTAGATCATTTTGGCACATAAAAATTTGGATTTGAGTATAGAACTTTGAGGTGTTTACACCAATCCGAAAAAGGATTTATCACTCGATTCTTGATGGAGAACATTGATGACAGTTTATGATTATGTACACAAGTTTTCTATCATAGTTGAGAGCTATGCAAGGAAAGCAAGGGTTTATGATTAAGAAGTCTGATCAAAGTCCGCACTAGAAAATCGGAGGATCGATACTAGTTCGGAAGAAAAGTTGTGGATTTGAATAATAGATCGAATCAAATATCACATATAGTATGATGTGTTGGGTCTGTCTACTTAGTAGTTGGATAGTTATTTTAAATAGTAGGCATTAAGATATAGTGGTTGGACTTATGCTTATATATATATATATATATATACCACAGATATAGTACATGCTCAAGACAGAAGGATGAGTTATGTGGATGCATTCATTTATCTTGATATAGTATCAGTGTGGTTGTTTTTGGATGCATAGTCCTGATATTAACAAATGTATGCTGTAAATTTAGTTATGCAAAGGCTAAATAAATATCTATTCTCAACACAAACAAACCATTTTAGCTAAAAGGAAAAAGGTGATAAGCATAAGCTTATGAAACAAGACAAAGAAAATTAATGCTAGCACATATTTTACTTATCAGCCACAAAGTAGAACAAATCAGCCAAAATCTTGCTTATCTTAGAAAAAAAATCTTTAGTCAAACCTAAAAAAAGTAAAAAATTATCTCTGGTATTGCAAAAACATATAATAATCACCTTGAACAAACATGTAACACCCTGTAAATTTCTTTTATTTATATCAACCTCTTCATCTCAATTTCATTCATTCCAAGCTGTGCAAATATGGAGTAAGCATCATCTTAAAACTTAGACAAAATTCAACTTAAACAACAATACAAAATCAACTTCAACCAGGAATAAAAAAAAAAGGTTTCAGCTTGCAAAATTTCACAACCTGTTTCAGCAAAGCAGTTCTCTGTTCTTTCTTCTGAAGCAAAGTGAGTAACTTTACTTTTTAAAATTTAAGTAAGTGATTTTGGTTGCATGCTAATTGATTTGAAATGAAAATGTATCTTATGGTATCTGCTGTGAATATGTGCATGTATGGTGTGTATGTTGCTCTCATCAAAGTATTCTCTGTTTCACCTTCCAGTATACAAGTTTGATAAAAAAAAATCTTGTGATCTTGTCTCTGATTAATTTTAAGTTTCAAATGAAAATTGTTTGCTTAACTATAAGCTTTAGTTTTAAATTTATACTTAAGTCAAAATAATATTTATTTGACTCTGGAAACAAAATCTACTGAGCAAGTTCAAAATAAGTCAAAATTTAAATGTCACAATCTATTGTTTCAGGATTAGGATCTGAACCACCATACAAAATCATGATTTTTAAAGGCAAAATCACAATTTTTAGGGATAGGATTTAAGAGCAGCTTGGGTTTGTTCGAATTGGACATTTCGAGTTGTTTCTGGTGATCTTGATGGCCGGAGGGGTAGAGCTTCCTCCTGGAGGTGGAAGAATGATCAGAGGTCATGGGAAAAATAGTGCGATGGTCGGTAGAGAAACGCAGCGGCGGCGACGAGCGTTTGAAATTTTTAAACCTAGCTTTGACGTGGTTGTGTAATTGGCCTCGTTCGTCGTCTACGCTGGATCGAGTGTAACGTGGTTCTGGTGGATGGTAGAGGGTGTTATCCCGCTTTTTGGCAAAGCCGTGATACCAAAAGATTGGCCAAAAACAAAGGACAGTTCGTCTCAGAGATTGGTTGCACTTCTCTTCGCTATGGATATCGATGAATTTTGTCCGAGCCCGGATCGGGCCGCAATTGATAAGGCATGACAAGAAAGACCATAGAAGCCAGCATTTCAAATTTCAAGTCAATCCGAGGTCATATGCTCAAGTTATGATGGATTCAAGTTAAGAAGGTGCACATTGCTCGGTTCGAACCCATCATGTTCGAACCCATCATATTCGAACCCATCGTGTTCGAAACCATCGTGTTCGAAACCACCTATTTCGAACCCATCATATTCGAACCCATAGGAAGAGGCGACATTCGAATCCATCTAAGTAACTCCCTACTTCGAATCCATCACAAATTCGAGTCCTTCCTATGCATCGAATCCACCACAGCTTCGAATCCATTAATAGCTTCGAACCCATCACAGCCTCGACTCCATCGCTCACCTTCGAATCCATCCATCACCTTCGACTCCATCGACTTCGACAACTTCGAATCGATCCAGGGCGCATTTGAATCGATTCGAACGAATCCACTCCATCGATTCGAAGACGACCTTCGAATCCAACAAAGCGGCTAAGCTAGCACGAACATGGATCGGCTCGAAGACAGGCGCGCCCCAATCGATTCGAAGTATTCGCTTCGGCCATGCATCAATTCGAACGAATCGATTCCATCGATTCGAACCAAACAGCATGCCGAACACCCAATTTCGAACCGATCATAACTCCCAATCTACTGATCCAAATCCCATGAAATTTTTACAGAAGTTTGTCTGCATGATGAAGAACGTCCATGCCAAGTTTCATCGCAATTGGACAATTTTTTGATCGATTCGAAGTTCACTTCGAATCGATCCCAAACTGGGCACGCACTTCAAGAACGCAGGCCTGTGGGCCCCCCGTCACGTGCCAAGCAGCCTCTCCATGATTTAGGCGGGATTTTGGCCTTCCACACCTATAAATAGAGCCCCTGGTCATTCAGAGAAGGGGTCGGAGAATTTGGAGAGAAAGAGTACGCCTAAACGCTGCCAGAATCACTCCATACCACCATCTTGGCTGCTGATTTCGAATTTAAGTCTGTTGTCTGCTGTAATTTGCTTCAAAACACTTGTAACCTTCAAGTATTAAGCAATAAAGTGATCAAACTTCATAGTGGACGTAGGCGCATCGCCGAACCACTCTAAATTCTTGTCTTCTATGCAATTTAATTTTCTATAACTTGGAGTTTTTGTTAGATAATTTTCATTTCCAATTTAAGTTCTTCACTTATTATCTCTTCAAAGACTTCCGAAGGGTGTTGCCCAATTTTGGTGCAAACAGAGGGGATGTTGGCGAGTGGATGGTCGGAGTTCCAGATTTTCTGGTGGTCGAGGTGGAGAGAACGGTGGCGTTTCCAGGTTTGATGGGATTATAGTTCGTTTCTAGGTTTTGGTTCAAACTCTCAAATTCGATTTCGAGTTCGTATCTGAATGCTGGGCGTTCGTGACGATGTAGGCAGGGCTACGCGACTTGCTGGTAGTGGTGAAGTTCGCCAGTACGACGACGTCGCGTTGTGCACGTTCACGGTGACATTTGGGTATCTAGGTAAATTGGTTCGTGGCAACTCGAAGGAGGACTCGCGTGTTTCCTGAACTGGCTCGAGTCTTTCTTGGGGTTGATTCAGTAGTGGTTTAAGTTCAAACTTAAGCTAGAAAAAAAGAAAAAGAAAGTAGGAGAGGCGCGAGAGAATTACTCGGGGGAACGTAAGAGAAAACTCGATTTTAACTCGGGTAAACATAATGGTGCTCTCGGGTTAATTTCAACTTGTAGCCTGTTAAAAAGTTTGAAGTAAATTATCTTAATCAAATTTTAAGCACTGATGATTTAATAAAGGTTTGACAAATTTAAGTTAAGAATTTAATTCAAGTCTTAATAAATTAAGTAAATACCTAACAATATTTTAAAATCCAACCAGCACTTTAATTAAGTAATTAATGTAAGACAAGTTTTAAACTTAATTAAAGTTATCAAATTAGTAATAATTTATTTTCAAAGTTAAGGAAGTTTTCAAAATGTTAATTAAAATAATTACTATTATTAATTATTTATTTTTGGAAAGTAATTAAGAATGATTAATTTATAATTGTAAATAATGTTTGGTTAATTAATTTATAATTGTAATTGAAATTATTAGGGGTTTACCAATTTTTAATTAATTGGTGAATTAATAATTAAGTGTCTAATTTATTGTAATTAAGCATTGTTAATGATAATTAATTACGAAGATGGTTAATTAAAAATTTTTAATGATAAGTTAGTGGTTAATGAAAGGATAAGCACTTATTGTAATTAATTAAGAATAATTAATTAAATGGTAATAAATTTAAGGGTTGATTAATTTATTTATGAATTAATTAAAGGAAGTCAATTAAAGAATAATTGAATAATTAAAGATCAATTATTCAATAATTAACAGTTGATTAATTTAATTAATAAATGATTAAAGGACAATTAATTAAACGATTTGAAATCAATTAGTTCTAATTAACCATGATTGATGACCCATCTGATTTAAATCATTCAGATAACTAATTGAGCTTACTTATGGGTGTTTGAATTCTGTTGATTGTCGAACTATTCGATATCCTGATATGTTGAGCTTTGTGCTATGAATTGTTTCAGTGTGATCTGTGATGAATGTAGTTTATTATCTGTGATAAATTTATATTTTTTATCCGTGTATTTGTGAACAAAGGATAAGCGTTATAGATTATACCGCTTTCAATATCGATGTGCTTAAATATGTGATGTAATGATTTATGATGTTGCGTTATCATGTAAAACACCTGGACTACACCATACACACACAAATATGGATTGCACGAGGAAAACAGCTAAGTCGCAGAATTTTAACAATTTTAAAGATTGAATTCTTGAATCCAAAGTAGTTTTGGAATTGGAATTGAAAGATTTAGAAAATGAGTTTCGAAAAAATAAAATTTATTTTAAATAACTGAATAAAACTTGAAATTTAAATAATTTGACTTAAATTTGAATTCAATATTTGAAATTGAATTCAATGATTTGGAAATTATGGTCTAAAAAGATTATACGAGTTATAAAGGTATTTATATGGGTTTTTAACCATTTAAAAAAGTATGATTTTGGAAATTTAAATTTAAATCCAAGTCTTATACTTGAATGGTTTTAACTTATGTAAATTGTAATCAGTTTTCCGAAAACTAAAACTATTTTTTTGAAATAACAATAGCTTTCGTAAAAAGAAAAGATTTCCAATTTGTGTCGAAAGATTCAGGTTTGAAATGAAATTGTAAATAGTTTGGAAAAACTATAAATTAACTTCGTGAAGATGATTAAATCTTTTTTTGAAATCAAAGAGAATTTTAAATGATGTATCCTCTATATACAAGATTTATATTGGAATTGGTTTGACAGTTACGAATTAAATCGTTATTTGATAGATTGGATAGTTAATCCAACTTGAAATGGAACTTGTTTTGAAATCCATGAATGGATCTTTGTGAAACTAGGTGAACTTCGTGAAATAAATCTTTGATTTATTTGAAATGGTAATTTTTTTAAACCATTTGGGAGAAAAGTTTGAATAATAAGTTGTGACTTAACCGAAATCCTATATCCATATGTTTTTAAATATTGCGCTCATTGTGTGGTTTAGCCGGGAGAGGACTTTGTGTCATATAACCTATTCCAAATAATGATACGCCGATATGGATAGCATTTGAAGACCGGTGGTGAAGATCGGGTATTTTCGAGAGCGAAAGGATAACCCGTCAATTGTCTCTGCACTGAATCGTAGCGGTATAGAGATTTCATAAGTGATGGGAAGTCCGATCGGGATTGTGAATACCCGGATTTGCAAGGGCTTCTTCGAAAGTGCCTTCGGTTCTATTCGAACCCTGAACAGACTTGTATGGTTGTATGTCTGACACTACACATTGAGATATAAAACAAATTTCTTTCAATTACATATTTATTGGTGGCCCAGAATTTATTCTCTTAGCTTAACACCCTTCTCTGAGACAATAGCAATTTTTGAGTTGCAATCAAGGAATGAGTATTGAAATACTATTCAAATGGTGCTCCCAGAGGCTGGAGAACCTAGCTAATATGGCACGAACTAGGGTTGATTAATGTATCATGCTTCTAAAGTGGACTGCAACTTCCTCCAATTAACCAGCTTTTAAAACTCCTAAACTGACAATTATGGTGCAATGGCTAGTATTACGACTACCCTGCCTTGTCTACTCTGCCAACTCAAAACATAGTTGTTCACCACTGAACCATCTTCATATGCCCGTATCTTAATCATTCCATGTCCATATGACTAAAAGCATGACATACAACTCTAAGAGGACTTCCTAACTATCTTATGCGAGCCTCCTTCATGGTGAAAATTAGAAATAATCACCAATCAATGAGCCCATATTAATCCACTCACCATCCGATCGACATTACCAACCACTCGAACATTAGGCAGTCGGGCATACATCATTCACCAATATCACAAGACCCCGTAACCATAAAATGGACTTGATAATGTTGATTCGAGTATCATTCCCAGTCAGGGCCTATTCATTGAGACCATCCTACACGTAGAATTTCTAACTAAAATTCTGCATGCCGACTATGTCCGTGTACTATGGAAATTCAACCTCCACCACTACCTCATGAAGTGAGAATGGTGAATGGAGTCCACGAAAAGTGATGAATACCATCAAATGCGTTGTATCCCCTATTTCTCAAAGAAGACTGTCAATCGTAGTTAGGCATATCATTTCTACTTCTCATATTGCTAAAGGGAATAAAGAAGCTGGCAGCCAATGAACTGATCAAAATCTACAGCCCGTTGTTGCCAACACTAATAAATGAAATCAGCACAAAAGCTTATTTCCAGAGTTTGATAACAGAATTGGTGGATAGTCGCCGACGACTACACCAACATATCCAGGCCAACATTACGTTGATGAATCAGACGAAGGATCAACTTGGCGACATACAAGGGAACCTGCTCCATACTCTAAATCGGGAAGCTCCTTTTCTTTATATGACTATCATGGATGCCAACGCCATAAGATTGCTTCAGAAAGGATAGCTCTGGCAATATGTTCAAGCCCCATAAAATGAAGAGCCGGGAACCCCCGACCTCAATTGGAACTTTGATCAAACTGAACCATTTGCGTTAGACTCCCAACTGTGAAAGGCTGGACCGAAGTGCAATAGCGAGCATACGACGCCGCTTCACTTATCAATGAGATTTTATCCGATCTCTTTTGAATTATTTCTATTTCTATTTCTATTTCTATTTCGTTTATGTTGCAAGATATAATCGACTTGAATTAAACTACTTGCAAATGATGCAGGTAACCGAGTACTTAAGGACGGGTGCAAAACAACCTCCGTGGACTATGATAAAGTCATTTAGGTATCATCATGGCGAGCATAATTCAACCACTCGTCGGTTGCTATACGCACCTGACTTGGGGCAGGCCATCAAAGTGGAAGAGACAGACAAGTTTAGGGCTCCAGTACGAAGTGGATGCAACCGACCATCCACTCACATGCCTATGCAATTTAGTCAGAAGATTTGAGAAAGACTTGGAGTTATGTAGCCCAACCATGCACTCTCCATCTCTTACTTGAAGCTCACCAAAATACTTATGCTTCCTCGGATGCCCAATAAAATTTAAATCACACCGAGAGTCGACGTGACATGGCCATCTATGCATCCAATCCTACATTAGAACTTGGGGTAATTTGAGGACATATGTTTAAAGTGGATATGATTTGATCATTCACTCTCCAGTTTGCATCTGTGATTCGGCAAAACAATCATGCCTTAAACCAACTTCATCAGGGGCCAACCATCAATCTATAGTCATCAATGAATGACTACCTACTCACAAACCATCATGAGCCATCGTTCCAACTCTCTTCCTCAACTCGACTGGAAGAGTGCAAAGCGTAAAGTGGACGTGGCTTGACCGTCTACTCTCCAACTCTTGCCCCCAACTTAAGGGAAAATACACAACTCAAAGTGGATGTAGTTCAGCCATCCTCTCCTCTGCTTGAGCTCAAAGCTTGCCAGAACACTAATCTTACTCCTTAGGCTTGGCAGAAGCGGGATCCAAATGAACACGGATGTGATTCATCCGTCCATAAACCAAGTCTCCTCCTTCGTTGATGGAAGATAAGTGGAAAGTAATCGAGATCCCACCGATCATTTGCTAAGCGAAACCCACCTCTCGGGGGCAAGCCATCACATCAATGGCCGAACTGGACTGACACACGACAGTCCTGCAATCAACTCTAGGTTCCCAGAGTGCGAACCGGAGTATAAACATCCAATAAATCGTTCCCAGAGTGCGAACGGATTCCAAATTCCCAGAGTGTGAATTGGAGTATAAACATCCAATAAATCGTTCCCAGAGTGCGAACGGACTCCAAATTCCCAGAGTGTGAATTGGAGTATAAACATCCAATAAATCGTTCCCAGAGTGCGAATGGACTCCAAATTCCCAGAGTGTGAATTGGAGTATAAACATCCAATAAAACGTTCCCAGAGTGCGAACGGACTCCAACTTCCCAGAGTGTGAATTGGAGTATAAACATCCAATAAATCGTTCCCAGAGTGCGAACGGACTCCAACTTCCTAGACTGTAAATTGGAGTATAAACATCCAATAAATCGTTCCCAGATTGTGAACGGACTCCAAATTCCCAGAGTGCGAACTGGAGTATAAACATCAAATCCATCATTCCCAGAGTGTGAACGAATTCCTAAAAAGCCCAAATAGGTGTGACTGGCCATCTATTGGCTGACTCCAACTTCCCAGAGTATGAATTGGAGTATAAACATCTATTCCAGGTTCCCCGAGTGCGAACCAACCCATCAATGCGAACTCCGGGTTCCCAAAGCATGAATTGGAGTATAAACATAGATTACAGGTTCCCGGAGCACGAACCGAAGCATCCATGCTAACTCCAGATTCCCAAAGCGTGAGTCGGAGTACAAACATCAATTCCAGGTTCCCGGAGTGCGAACCAAAATGCAAATGCTAACTCCAGGCTCCCAGAGCGTGAATCGGAGCATTAACATCAATTCCAGGTTACCGGAGGGCGAACCGGAAAATACAAATGTCAACTCCAATTCCCTAGAGCGTGAAGTGGAGCATAAACATCAATTCCTGGTTCCCGAAGCGCGGACCAAAATACAAATGCCAACTCCAAATTCCCAGAGTATGAATTAGAGTGCGAATGCTAAGTCAAAGTTGCGAACTGGAGTATAAACATTTAATAACTCTAAGTCCCCAGAGTGCGGACTGGAGTATAAACACTAAAATGGGTGTGAACGGCCATACATCAACTAACTCCAGATTCCCAGAGCGCGAACTGGAGTATAAACATCAATAACTCCAGATTCCCAGAGGATGAATTGGAATATAAAACAACGACTCACTCAAGTCCTGAGAGCACGGATTGGAGCACGAATTCCAAATGGGTATGACTAACCACCCATCAACTAATTCTAGATTCCCAGAGTGTGAACTGGATTGTAAACATCAACCAACTCCAATCCTCGAAGCATGGATTGGAATATAAATACCAGAAGGGATGCGATTTTATTGTCCATCTATCAATTCTAATTCCACAGCAAGTTCTGTAGTACAAAAAGCGGATGTGGTTAGACTTTCTTCTTTCCAACTCTTCCCCTGCCATGGGGGCACACTTATCATAAAAAATCGGTTGTGATCCGACTAACTAGCACTAAGCGGGCATGACATGACCGTTCATGCATCAACACTTATTCCCGGCACGGGACCTATAACATAATCTTTTAGAGATGCACTCCAACCAAGCAAGACAAGATTTCTTCCTTGATTCGACAGGGAGATGTAGATTCGCAAAACGGACCTAGCTGAACGCCTTATCCTAAATGGATATGACTACCCATCCTACCGTAAATGAACATGACACGACCGTACATCCGCTAACTCTAGCCAACGATCTGGCGAGTTGTGCATGCAACATGGACGGAGGTGACCCAACCATCTGCCAATCAACTCCTTCCTCCAATTCAATCGGAGAAACGTCAAATTAAAGTTGTCGCAATGTGACCGCAATGTGCCAGAGGAATTAATCGAGGAAAATGCGGTTGACCATTTTCTACTAAAACTCTTAGTCCCCAGAGTAGGGACAAGGGTATGAACATCAAATAGGTGTGACTAATGGCCCTTCAACTGCCTCTAGTCCCCAGAGTGCGACTGCGACGATAGACAGATGAAGAATGTGATTCGACCGTTCATTCACCAACTCCGACCTAAAGTCGACGAGAGGAGTATAAACTCGCTACAGATGCAATTGGACCGTCCACAAACTAACTCTGCTAAAACCAAGACTGGGGGCAGAAGAACAAATCATTGAAAGAAGAGAAAGGTGACTCGCTACATTGCTAGCTTAGGGTCCTTCACAACTTAAGGCAATGACTACAAGGAGGCCTTAATGCTAACCAATTAGAACGATGCCCGAAGTTACAGGAAGCCAATTACACCATACCGCCTGATCGACGGGCAATATCGATCTGCACCATTCATGTCATACCCCTGTATCAATATGCTATGAGGTCCGTATATTCTACATTGTGTCGCTAAATCCACGGCCAATATCGATCCTCTTCGACTACAATTCGATGTGACACGAGCGCCCATCGAATACCTACGACCACCAGAGCATGGATAGAACCACGAATGAGTGTGACTTGACTATTCGTCCTCCGTCGCCTTCCTTCGATCCACCAGGAAGGGCATGAGACTGGATGAGCATGACTTGACTGCATTTGAGCTAATTTTGTCTGTAGATCTGACGGGAGAACGTAATTCAAAACTGACATGGTTGATCACCCAACTCCGAAAGAATGCAATGTGACCATTCATTCATCGACTCTTACCATAATCCGACTAAGAGAGCTTTTCACAACGAGTGCAACAAAACTGGCCACGCACCGATTCTTACCCTCGGTCCGATAAGGGAAGTATCAATCCTACATTGGATCTTACTGGACGATTCACTCTTCAATTTCTGCCCAGAGAATGACGACATAAGCAACAAAGTGAATGTCCATGAGGCAACAAAGTATTCTACCTAGAGGAAAGAACTAGGACAGAATGCAGAATATGGCACGACTCGGCCTTCCATCGGTTAACTCGATATCACGGTTTAATGGGATAGAGTGTGAAATTGAAGCGAACACTATCTACCTTGCTGTTTATCGAGATATTCCCCAGACTTGGGGGCATGCACGAGAAATGAGATGAATATAATTTGATCTTTTATCAAACAACTCTAGCTCTTACAACTTGGACTACAGTATAAACACAATAGAAGCTAGGCTCGATCATTCATGCAATACACCCATCAACCCAAGACTGGGGACATGAATGTGATCATCCAAGAGCTGGATACAACTACTCAACCCAATAGCTTGTGCCTAGTATTTATAACAGCTTGACGTTACAACCGAAATGATGCTTAGAGATAGAATCCTCAGATTAATGCCTGGACTTATGTGCAGTAGATCATCATTCCGACCCTTCTAATGAGCAATGGATCGTGAGTACATTGAATGGAAAACGCATTGCTTGGAAACACATATAGATTCAAACTCGTAGTTGGAGCCAGCTATGCAGCAGCACACAATACGGGGCTAAAATTTACTAAGCCTTTGGTTTAACACACCTATAAGGCTAACCATTTACCATTGCAGATAAGCACATGGAGTGTATACAACCCATCATGAGAATTGTAGATCAGATCACAACTCTACGCCATGATTGTGCAAGAGTCAACTGCATTGCTCCAGTGAATAAAAATGAAGCGACGTGGATCTAGGAAGATCTACTGCACTTAAGGAGGAGGCGAATCTACTCAAAACCAATAGGTTTATCCGCGGTGTCCTCTACCCAAAATGAGTATTCATTCCTTTGCTTGTGCGAGAAACAAAAGGAGAGTAGTGAACGTACGCCGACTACTCAGATTTGCACAAGGCATGGCAAAGCATAGCTTTCCACATCTAATGATCAACCAACTAATAGACTCAACCATCATACATGAATTACTCTCATCCATGGACGCAAACTCCAGATACAATCAGATACCGAAGCATATCCCAGACAAGGAATACAACTGTTTCATTACTGATGCGAGCCTATAGTGCTATGCTGCATTCCTTGGATTCAAACTTTGGAACGCTTATGCTACTTACCAAAGGACGATTAACAAATCATTCAAAAATCAGATCGGCCGATCAATGAGAGTATATGTAGTTAACATGCTTGTGAGATCACGACCATCAAGCGACCGCATCGATCACTTGACAAAGATATTCAGTGCTATCCAACAACCGCAGAATGAAATTTAATCCTTTGAAAGGCTCTTTTCAGTGTTGTATAAAATGAATTCTCGGGTTTCGTCATCAATTCCCGTGGGATTGAGGCTAATGTCAGAAAATGCTAAAGATTAGAGTCATCCGTATATGGAGGAAACCAAGCAGCTCTGATAGATCGCTCAGAGAGGCCTCCCATTTTGCCCAAGATCTTGGATCGCGAAGATCTACACTTCAATTGGGTCATGTCAACACACGCCATAAGCATCGCAATGCTATGTGAAGATAAACTAATCCAAAGACTAATATGCAATGAAAGCTGGCTATTGACAAGCTTACCCTGTTAATGTTTGTACCGACTAACCGTTACGATGGGACCAATGGCAACCTTAAATGTCTGAAAGTTTACTCAAATGGAATAATAAAGCTAAGTATGAAGCCTTAGTCGCCAAGCTAAGACTTACAAAAAGAATAGGAATGGAAGCTTTACATATCTTATACGATTTCTTCTTAATGTGCCAAGTCAGGGAGGACTATCTGACTAGGGGGCAACGTCTTGCTCCTTATCTCAATTGTATCCTAGAGATACTAGCCGACTTCTAGTATTACGCCACTATCCCAATCGTTAGAGAACAAAACGAAAAGGCCGAATCATTGGCTGAGCTAGCCAACTCTGGGGATGTGCAACAAACAGACTTTATCCCAGTAGAGATATTTACTATTCCAAGCGCTGAAAGATGAAGATCGACTAGATTTTAGAGATGGATCCAAGAAAGGGGTCATGGGTGACTCCTATCAAAGGCTATCTACCGTGGGGAATTCTTCTTGAATAGACGAATGAGAGATGGCATATCCTCCGCAAACAATCACTGCACGATTATGTCTGGATCGTTCAACTCCATCAACACAAAACATTACACTTGTATCCATCAATCCAAGATCCAATATTACATATCCATCGATACAAAGCATACATTCTAACATCCCAAATCGATCCAGGAGAGGATCGGTACAAAAGGAAGGACTTAAAACAACCATCGAACATTGTTACAACTCAAATTTCACTTCGAATCCATTGCCTTCCTACCTTTACACGATCGAATCCATCCCAACTTTATCGGTGCTAGGAATCATCGATTCAAGGAAGCACTAAGCAAAGGCTGGATTAAAAAACCGTCGACTCGAAGACGATCGATCCGAACAGACGTGACTTCGAATCCATCAAAGGACGTCTATGAGAGCAAATGAATCGCTATGATTTGAAAAATTACTTGTCTACCTTGTATACCGATTCAGGAGAGGATCGATACAAGAGGATAATCATAGACAACCATAAAAACAATGCTTTGACTTGAATCTAAAATCGATTCAGGAGAGAATCGATACGAAATTCAATAGCAAACAAAACCGACATGACTCGTGAACGCACGACGTTAACAAGGGTCAAACTAGTATATGTGCATACCTATCGAACTAACATTTGATTTTAGACATTTATAGGGATCAAACAGTCATCCTGTTACAACTACAACAGCCAACGGCTAAGCGCTATTATACAGCAATCAATCATATCAAGGCAAGGTTGCAGTAATACAGCATACGAGTCTCAACAAAAAGAGAGCAATGATTTTTCAGAAAGAAATGGCAGCTATTCAAAGCACGTCATGCTCCCACAAGACGTACTTTGGGGGGCAAAATGTTATCCCGCTTTTTGGCAAAGCCGTGATACCAAAAGATTGGCCAAAAACAAAGGACAGTTCGTCTCAGAGATTGGTTGCACTTCTCTTCGCTATGGATATCGATGAATTTTGTCCGAGCCCGGATCGAGCCGCAATTGATAAGGCATGACAAGAAAGACCATAGAAGCCAGCATTTCAAATTTCAAGTCAATCCGAGGTCATATGCTCAAGTTATGATGGATTCAAGTTAAGAAGGTGCACATTGCTCGGTTCGAACCCATCATGTTCGAACCCATCATATTCGAACCCATCGTGTTCGAAACCATCGTGTTCGAAACCACTTATTTCGAACCCATCATATTCGAACCCATAGGAAGAGGCGACATTCGAATCCATCTAAGTAACTCCCTACTTCGAATCCATCACAAATTCGAGTCCTTCCTATGCATCGAATCCACCACAGCTTCGAATCCATTAATAGCTTCGAACCCATCACAGCCTCGACTCCATCGCTCACCTTCGAATCCATCCATCACCTTCGACTCCATCGACTTCGACAACTTCGAATCGATCCAGGGCGCATTTGAATCGATTCGAACGAATCCACTCCATCGATTCGAAGACGACCTTCGAATCCAACAAAGCGGCTAAGCTAGCACGAACATGGATCGGCTCGAAGACAGGCGCGCCCCAATCGATTCGAAGTATTCGCTTCGGCCATGCATCAATTCGAACGAATCGATTCCATCGATTCGAACCAAACAGCATGCCGAACACCCAATTTCGAACCGATCATAACTCCCAATCTACTGATCCAAATCCCATGAAATTTTTACAGAAGTTTGTCTGCATGATGAAGAACGTCCACGCCAAGTTTCATCCCAATTGGACAATTTTTCGATCGATTCGAAGTTCACTTCGAATCGATCCCAAACTGGGCACGCACTTCAAGAACGCAGGCCTGTGGCCCCCCCGTCACGTGCCAAGCAGCCTCTCCATGATTTAGGCGGGATTTTGGCCTTCCACACCTATAAATAGAGCCCCTGGTCATTCAGAGAAGGGGTCGGAGAATTTGGAGAGAAAGAGTACGCCTAAACGCTGCCAGAATCACTCCATACCACCATCTTGGCTGCTGATTTCGAATTTAAGTCTGTTGTCTGCTGTAATTTGCTTCAAAACACTTGTAACCTTCAAGTATTAAGCAATAAAGTGATCAAACTTCATAGTGGACGTAGGCGCATCGCCGAACCACTCTAAATTCTTGTCTTCTATGCAATTTAATTTTCTATAACTTGGAGTTTTTGTTAGATAATTTTCATTTCCAATTTAAGTTCTTCACTTATTATCTCTTCAAAGACTTCCGAAGGGTGTTGCTCAATTTTGGTGCAAACAGAGGGGATGTTGGCGAGTGGATGGTCGGAGTTCCAGATTTTCTGGTGGTCGAGGTGGAGAGAACGGTGGCGTTTCCAGGTTTGATGGGATTATAGTTCGTTTCTAGGTTTTGGTTCAAACTCTCAAATTCGATTTCGAGTTCGTATCTGAATGCTGGGCGTTCGTGACGATGTAGGCAGGGCTACGCGACTTGCTGGTAGTGGTGAAGTTCGCCAGTACGACGACGTCGCGTTGTGCACGTTCACGGTGACATTTGGGTATCTAGGTAAATTGGTTCGTGGCAACTCGAAGGAGGACTCGCGTGTTTCCTGAACTGGCTCGAGTCTTTCTTGGGGTTGATTCAGTAGTGGTTTAAGTTCAAACTTAAGCTAGAAAAAAAGAAAAAGAAAGTAGGAGAGGCGCGAGAGAATTACTCGGGGGAACGTAAGAGAAAACTCGATTTTAACTCGGGTAAACATAATGGTGCTCTCGGGTTAATTTCAACTTGTAGCCTGTTAAAAAGTTTGAAGTAAATTATCTTAATCAAATTTTAAGCACTGATGATTTAATAAAGGTTTGACAAATTTAAGTTAAGAATTTAATTCAAGTCTTAATAAATTAAGTAAATACCTAACAATATTTTAAAGTCCAACCAGCACTTTAATTAAGTAATTAATGTAAGACAAGTTTTAAACTTAATTAAAGTTATCAAATTAGTAATAATTTATTTTCAAAGTTAAGGAAGTTTTCAAAATGTTAATTAAAATAATTACTATTATTAATTATTTATTTTTGGAAAGTAATTAAGAATGATTAATTTATAATTGTAAATAATGTTTGGCTAATTAATTTATAATTGTAATTGAAATTATTAGGGGTTTACCAATTTTTAATTAATTGGTGAATTAATAATTAAGTGTCTAATTTATTGTAATTAAGCATTGTTAATGATAATTAATTACAAAGATGGTTAATTAAAATTTTTTAATGATAAGTTAGTGGTTAATGAAAGGATAAGCACTTATTGTAATTAATTAAGAATAATTAATTAAATGGTAATAAATTTAAGGGTTGATTAATTTATTTATGAATTAATTAAAGGAAGTCAATTAAAGAATAATTGAATAATTAAAGATCAATTATTCAATAATTAACAGTTGATTAATTTAATTAATAAATGATTAAAGGACAATTAATTAAACGATTTGAAATCAATTAGTTTTAATTAGCCATGATTGATGACCCATCTGATTTAAATCATTCAGATAACTAATTGAGCTTACTTATGGGTGTTTGAATTCTGTTGATTGTCGAACTATTCGATATCCTGATATGTTGAGCTTTGTGCTATGAATTGTTTCAGTGTGATCTGTGATGAATGTAGTTTATTATCTGTGATAAATTTATATTTTTTATCCGTGTATTTGTGAACAAAGGATAAGCGTTATAGATTATACCGCTTTCAATATCGATGTGCTTAAATATGTGATGTAATGATTTATGATGTTGCGTTATCATGTAAAACACCTGGACTACACCATACACACACAAATATGGATTGCACGAGGAAAACAGCTAAGTCGCAGAATTTTAACAATTTTAAAGATTGAATTCTTGAATCCAAAGTAGTTTTGGAATTGGAATTGAAAGATTTAGAAAATGAGTTTCGAAAAAATAAAATTTATTTTAAATAACTGAATAAAACTTGAAATTTAAATAATTTGACTTAAATTTGAATTCAATATTTGAAATTGAATTCAATGATTTGGAAATTATGGTCTAAAAAGATTATACGAGTTATAAAGGTATTTATATGGGTTTTTAACCATTTAAAAAAGTATGATTTTGGAAATTTAAATTTAAATCCAAGTCTTATACTTGAATGGTTTTAACTTATGTAAATTGTAATCAGTTTTCCGAAAACTAAAACTATTTTTTTGAAATAACAATAGCTTTCGTAAAAAGAAAAGATTTCCAATTTGTGTCGAAAGATTCAGGTTTGAAATGAAATTGTAAATAGTTTGGAAAAACTATAAATTAACTTCGTGAAGATGATTAAATCTTTTTTTGAAATCAAAGAGAATTTTAAATGATGTATCCTCTATATACAAGATTTATATTGGAATTGGTTTGACAGTTACGAATTAAATCGTTATTTGATAGATTGGATAGTTAATCCAACTTGAAATGGAACTTGTTTTGAAATCCATGAATGGATCTTTGTGAAACTAGGTGAACTTCGTGAAATAAATCTTTGATTTATTTGAAATGGTATTTTTTTAAAACCATTTGGGAGAAAAGTTTGAATAATAAGTTGTGACTTAACCGAAATCCTATATCCATATGTTTTTAAATATTGCGCTCATTGTGTGGTTTAGCCGGGAGAGGACTTTGTGTCATATAACCTATTCCAAATAATGATACGCCGATATGGATAGCATTTGAAGACCGGTGGTGAAGATCGGGTATTTTCGAGAGCGAAAGGATAACCCGTCAATTGTCTCTGCACTGAATCGCAGCGGTATAGAGATTTCATAAGTGATGGGAAGTCCGATCGGGATTGTGAATACCCGGATTTGCAAGGGCTTCTTCGAAAGTGCCTTCGGTTCTATTCGAACCCTGAACAGACTTGTATGGTTGTATGTCTGACACTACACATTGAGATATAAAACAGATTTCTTTCAATTACATATTTATTGGTGGCGGAGAATTTATTCTCTTAGCTTAACACCCTTCTCTGAGACGTACGAGCTTAGAGCTTATGTAGTAAAGGTTATCAGCAATATACTCCCAAATTGGTAGTGTGGCACGCTAAGTGCTGCTATGTTTTGATTATCATTTGTTGATCAAAACATGACTTTGTGAAAAGTGTAGCTTTGCGGACGAGACCACATCGAGCCTCACAAACCGGTAATGGTCGAAACAGGAAGGATGCGGCAAGGTTTCAGGGGTAGCTCCCATAGGGTATGACCATTCCTACTGGAAAAGGGTAGTATCATGGTATGCAGCCCAGTACTTACTCATATGGGCAATGTAGTATATTTATTATTGTGTGATGTTGTTGGTGTAGAGGATCCTCGTATAAAGGTCCCAAAGGACCGGAGGTGGCATATCATTAGGTATTACTGCCGGGGAGGGAGGAAACCGCCTTGTGTTGACAGAGAGCTGGGTAGTTTCTCGAGGCTTCCCTCCAGAGGCATTCCCATGTGGCAATAGGAAGTTCCTTAGCCTGACCATTTGTTGGAAAATCCAAATAAAACAATACGAGCCTTGTACGGTTTTAGTTGCAGAACCTGTCATTTATAATGGCAGCTATAGCTGCCATAATATAATGGTACCTATGCTGGCTAAGAATAATATTATACTTTCAAAATGTTTTCCACTATGCACTAATAATAATATAAAAGAAGAATTTTGCGTAGTAAGCATGTTTGAATATCATAAGGAGAAATCTCCCCCATGTGTGCGTTTGCATTGTGTGTGTGCCGGGAGGCCTTATGGTAGTTTCATTTTCCTAAAAGCATTGCGGATTTCAAAATTTAAAATCTTATGTTTTTTTAAAGATAAAAACCGTTTTGTTTACTCACACAAGTCCCATGACTGACATGGAGTTTATTGTTCCTTTCCTAAGCTCTGGTTGTTCATTATTTTCCACACAGGCAGTCTAGAGTTGGGTTTTTCAAATAGTCGAATAGTAGGAATTGATTCGATAGCCTTCGAAGCCTTTGGATTTGTGGATCACATTTTCTACACTTCAGCTTTCATGACTGGCCTTGCTTATCATGGTACAACTTGATGACGGTTCGAGCTAGCTTTGCACTGAAGATGGAGTATTGGAGTTGGCATTGAAGACATTATCTTTCCACTGTTATTCCTTGTATCACTAATAGTATTGATATTCAATTGTATCATTCTATTGTATCATCATTGTATCTGGATATTGCGTCAAATGTTGTATATGATATTATTCATTTTCTTCCGCTGTATTGTACTTGATGTGCTATAAGCTCCGGCGAACCAGGTTCGATGTTTGGATCTACAGCATGCGAATACGAGTGTCATATTCGGTGCCGATTTTTCAAGGTCGAGTCAGGATCGTTATAATTGGTATCAGAGATGAGGGTTAGAACTTTAGCTCAGGAGTATAACACATTAAGTAACTCATTAGTGATAGGGTGAAGTATACCCTAGAATGAGTATATCCTTAAGATATCAGTTCGGATGCCTCAATAAATTATCTTGCTATCCACTGATAGTAAGTATGAGTGCAAGAAGAGAACAAGATAGGGGACAGGGGGTACCACTGTGAATGGTCAATACCCTGCAACAACGGAAATATTTTTCTCTATCAATATCCTTTGATTCAAATTCAATTCTTTAATTGGCGTTGTGGCAGCTCGAGGGAGAAGCTATGGTGTGATGGTGACTCTTACGAATCGTATAGATAAGTTTCTATTTTGTATTCTCTTCGTTAAATTTCTATCAGCTTTTCATTTTTAACTTAATTGAATTTGAAATCCTATTTGAAATAAATTAGTAAATTAAATGTAAAGTTGAATATGAAGAATTATATCGATAAAACGATTTCGATTAAAACCAAATTCAAATTCTATTGTATCAAAGTCCGTAGAGGGACAAATTATATATACTTTGGGGAATTCCGACTTGAGTTTGGAATCTATATCTAGTGGTTGAGAATTGTGGAAGGTTAAATCCATTTATCTATTTTTTGGATCTCGATATATTCTATGAACGGTTAGTTATCCTTCAGACTTACCAGTGCCTTGCATATTCCGTAGATTTAATGACCCGAGTATCTTGTGTAGTATTGAATAAGTTTGTTCTCGTATCTATTGGTGATATTCTGATTTGGTGAGCCAAATACAGAATAGATATCCAGTTTGACCTGGAAAACCATTTCTCTATATTTGTGTATCTCTCTTTGTTATTTTCGTGCCTGCAAATTTCGAGGATGAAATTTTTTTTAAGGGGGGAATCTGTAACGGTCCCAATTTCGAATTGATTTTAAATTAATAATTAATGTAAATTTTGGAATAAATTTTGAAAATTAATTTGAATTTGAAATGTGTGTATATATATATGTATATGTGAGTAAATTTGAGTTTGACTTTGGAATTTGAATTTGAATATTGAATTTGTTTTTAATATTTGAATAAAGGACATAGAAAATGATTTGGGTTTAGGAATATTATCTACGTAAATTATTTATGGGTAGCTAGTTAAAAAAACATTTTCTTTGAAATAATGTGTATATAATACTTAGTAAGAAGACGTATTTATAATGGAATAAACTTTATCAATATGAAATACAAGTATAAATTATAATTATAAAACATGTTAATATGAATTTAAATGTTTGGTAGTTAAATTTTTAACAAAGAAATAAAAATAAGTATTTATACTAGAATAGATATAAATCTAAGCATAAACTCATTTACTATGTAGACTAGAAATAGAAACAAATATATATATATATGATAAATTTTAAAATATAAAGTCAACACATTAGTTAAAATCTAACAACATATTAAAATAGAAATTTATTTATATATATAAAGATAAGTATATAGGCTTGAACAACAAGAAACAAAAATCTAATATCTATATGCAATGCAAGATAATAAAAAAAATAAAAATTTAAGAACATGCAAATATGATATTAACAAATGTTTGCTCTAAATTTAATTATGCAAAGGATAAATAAATATCTATTCTCAACACAAAAAAACCATTTTAGCTGAAAGGAAAAGGTGATTGTAAGTAAAGATTGGTTAATTAATTTATAATTGTAATTGAAGTTAATTAGGGGTTTACCAATTTTTAATTAATCGGTGAATTAATAATTAAGTGTCTAATTTATTGTAATTAAGCACTGTTAATGATAATTAATTACAAAGATGGTTAATTAAAGATTTTTAATGATAAGTTAGTGGTTAATGAAAGGATAAGCACTTATTGTAATTAACTAAGAATAATTAATTAAATGGTAATAAATTTAAGGGTTGATTAATTTATTTACGAATTAATTAAAGGAAATCAATTAAAGGTAATTGAATAATTAAATATCAATTATTCAATAATTAAGAGTTGATTAATTTAATTAATAAATGATTAGAGGACAATTAATTATATGATTTGAAATCAATCAGAGTTAATTAACCATGATTGATGACCCATCTGATTTAAATCAATCAGATAACTAATTGAGCTTACTTATGGATGTTTGAATTCTACTGATTGTCGAACTGTTCGATATCCTGATATGTTGTGCTTTGTGCTATGAATTGTTTCAATGTGATATGTGATGAATGTAATTCATTATCTGTGATGAATTTATATTATTTATTTGTGTATCTATGAATGAATGATAAGCGTTATAGATTATACCGTTTATCAATATCGATGTGCTTAAATATGTGATGTGATGATTTATGATGTTGCACTATTGTGTAAAACCCCTGTACTACACCATACACACACAAATATGGATTGCACGTGGAAATCAGCTAAGTCACAGAATTTTAACAATTTTAAAGATTGAATTCTTGAATCTAAAATAGTTTTGGAATTGGAATTGAAAACTTTTGAAAATGGGTTTCGAAAAAATAAAAGTTATTTTAAATAATTTAATAAAACTTGCAATTTAAATAATTTGATTTAAATTTGAATTCAATATCTGAAATTGAATTCAATGATTTGGAAATTATGGTCTGAAAAGATTATATGAGTTATAAAGGTATTTATATGGGTTTTTAACCATTTAAAAAGTATGATTTTGGAAATTTAAATTTAAATCCAAGTCTTATACTTTAATGGTTTTAACTTATGTAAATTGTAATCAGTTTTCCCAAAACGAAAACTATTTGTTTGAAATAACAATAGCTTTCATAAAAAGAAAAGATTTCCAATTTGCGTCGAAAGATTCAAGTTTGAAATGACATTGTAAATAGTTTGGGAAAACTATAAATTAACCTTCGTGAGGATGATTAAATCTTGTTTTGAAATCAAAGAGAATTTTAAATGATGTATCCTCTATATACAAGATTTGAATTGGAATTGGTTTGATACTTACGAATTAAATCGTTATTTGAAAGATTGGATAGTTAATCCAATTTGAAATGGAACTTGTTTTGAAATCCGTGAATGGATCTTTGTGAAACTGGGTGAACTTTGTGAAACAAATCTTTGATTTAAAAAGATTTGAAATAGTAATTTGTTTAAACAATTTGAGAGAAAAGTTTGGATATTATGTTGTGACTTAACTGAAATCCTATATCCATATGTTTTTAAATATTGCGCTCATTATTCGGTTTAGTCAGGAGAGGACTTTGTGTCATATAACCCATTCTGAATAATGATACGTCGATATGGATAGCATTTGAAGACCGGTGGTGAAGACCGGGTATTTTTGAGAAAGAAAGGATAACCCATCGATTGTCTTTGAACTGAGTTGCGCTAGTGTAGAGATTTCCTAAGTGATGGGAAGCCCGATCGGGATTGTGAATACCCGGATTTGGAAGGGCTTCTTCGAAAGTGACTTCGGTTCTGTTCGAACCCAGAACAGACTTGTATGGTTGTATGTCTGACACTACACTTTGAGATATAAAGCAGATTTCTTTCAAATACATATCTGTTAGTGGCGGAGAATTTATTCTCTTTGCTTAACACCCTTCTTTGAGATGAACGAGCTCAGAGGTTATGTGGTTAAAGTGTATCAGCTATATACTCCCAAATTGGTAGTGTGGCATGCTAAGCGCTGCTGTGTGTTGATGAACATTTTTTGATCATTTGTTGATCAAAGCATGACTTTGTGAAAATTGTAGCTTTGTGGACAAGACCTCATCGAGCCTCACAAACCGGTAATGGTCGAAACATGAAGGATGCGACAAGGTTTCAGGGGTAGCTCCCCTAGGTTATGGCCATTCCTTCTAGAAAAGGGTAGTATCATGGTATGGAGCCCAAATACTTACTCATGTGGGCACTGTAGTATATTTATTACCGTGTGATGTTGTTGGTGTAGAGGATCCTCGTATAAAGGTCCAAAAGGACCGGGGGTGGCAAATCTTGAGGTATTACTCCCAGGCAGGGAGGAAACTGGCCTTGTTTTGGCAGAGAGCTAGGTAAGTTCTCGGGACGTCCCTCCAGAGGCGTTCCCATGTGACAATAGGAAGTTCTTTAGCCTGACCATTTTTTGGAAAATCCAAACAAAACAATACGAGCCTTGTACGGTTTTAGATGTAGAGCCTGTCATTTAAAATGGCAGTTATAACTGGCATAATATAATGGTACCTATGCTGGCTAAGATTAATATTATACTTTCAAAATGTTTTCCACTATGCACTAATAATAATATAAAAGAAGAATTTTGCGTAGTAAGCATGTTTGACTACCATAAGGAGAAATCTCCCCCATGTGTGCAATTGCATTGTGTGTGTGTCAGGAGGCATTATGGTAGTTTCATTTTCTTAAAAGCATTGCGGATTTCAAAATTTAAAATCTTCTGTTTGTTTTAAAGATAAAAATCGTTTTGTTTACTCACACCAGTCCCATGACTGACCTGGAGTTTATTGTTCCTTTTCTAAACTCTAGGTGCCCACTATTTTCCACACGGGTAGTCTAGAGTTGGGTTTTTCAGATAGTCGAATAGTAGGAATTGGTTCGATGGCCATCGAAGCCTTTGGATCTGTGGATCGCATTTTCTACACTTCAGCTTTCATGGCTGACCTTGCTTATCTTGGTACAACTTGATGATCGTTCGAGCTAGCTTTGGACAGAAGATGGAGTGTTGGAGTTGGCATTGAAGACATTATCTTTCCACTGTTATTCCTTGTATCTCTGATAGTGTTGATATTCAGTTGTATCATTCTATTGTATCATCATTGTATCTGGATATTGTATCAAATGTTGTATATGGTATTATTCATTTTCTTCCGCTGTATTGTACTTGATGTGTTATAAGCTCCGGCGAACCAGATTCGACGTTTGGATCTGCGGCATGCGAATACGAGTGTCGTATTCGGTGCCGATTTTCGAAGGTCGAGTCAAGATCGTTATAATAGATGGTCGTGACCTCCCCTTGAAGCTAGCACCACAAAATAATGTCAAAAACTCCAAAAACAACTACATAGCCGATCCCACCTTCATCTTCCTTTCACTTTTGACTTCGGTCACCAACTTTGGCCGCTACCACCACCTTGTCCAGATCCTTATTCATCATTTAAACCACTGTTCAGACCTGAACTTGAATGGCCAAGCCAAACCACTCCAAGGCCGAGCCCTTTGGTTAACCAAAACCCACCTATTTTGCCTAAACCCCTTCACATTCCTACCTTGTAACTTCCTCTACATGTCTAGCCTTCATGCCTTGCATTTCCTACGTTCAAACCTGAGCCAAAGCATGTCCAAACATGAACCAAAACATCCCCTGTTAATGCTAAAATTGGACGCTAACACCCCGTTGTAAGTAGTAAAAATGTGAAAGCACCACCCGTTGGTACGGGAACTAGAGATAAGCAGAAGATAACAGAAAATCAAGTAAAGAGACAACAGGTTTTATAGTGGTTCGGCTTAATTTCAAGCCTACGTCCACTTTAATCCTCTTTATTGCTGATTCGATTACAACTTGTACAATGATCTTTGATTACAACACAACTAAGACAAGTAGCTGGAACTTCAATGTAGAAGAGCTCTTCGAATTCATGTTGAATGTGTTTGATCTCTTCCCAAAGTTCGATGAAGTGTCTTCTGTGTTTGAAGTGTCAGATGAGTCGAGAAAACAGCAGAGTATAGGCATTCCAGAAATGAGCCAAAAAGTCCTCCCTTCGGTGGAGTAGGCAAGGTATTTATAGGGAATTTCTGGAGTTAGGTCGTAGGTCGTAGGCGACCAGGGGTTAGGTCGTAGGTCGTAGGTGACCTAGGGGTTAGGTCGTAGGTTGTGAGCGACCTAAGGGATACGGGTTAAGGCTTACGCTTGATCAACTGCTTTGGTTGGGAGGTCGTAGCGACGTATGAGAGTGGAAAGCGACTTATATGGAGCGACTTAGAAGAGGTAGCGACCTAAGGTTGGGAGCGACCTATATGCAAGTGGCTTTACTCTGTTTTAACTCGTTAGTTCGCTGGTCCCTTAAGGTCATTAGGTCGTTAGGTCGTTGAGTCCTTTAGGTCGTTAGGTTGCTAACTTGTTAGGTCGTTAACCTGGTTGAGCCGCTCTTTGGTTCAAGTCATTAGGCCGTGGTCTGTTGTAGGTCGTTGAGTCCCCTGTGCCTTTAGGTCGCTGGGTCCTTCAACCCGTTAGGTCGCTAAGTCGTGAAAAAGAGGAGTTAACACGCCCCTCGAAGTATACGCCTAGGGACTAGGTCGCTTCGATACTTCATAACTTGTGCCTTGCTGAGTCGTTAGGTCGTGAGCGACTTAATGAGGGAGTTAGGTCGTTCGCACCGATTCAGAATCCACTGCCCCTGTATATAAGTCGCATAACAGTCCTTCTTCTCTTTACTTGCTCTGACCCTCAAAACTGCCATTGAAGAACCTCTGAGCTTTCAAAGGAGAATTCGAACAAACCGGTCGCCGATCATCTTCATCATCACATCAAGTAAGTGGATCGTTCATTATCCAATCCACAATCACCATCAAACCACGAATTCCCCATTTTCCGTCCCTAATCCAATTTCGTATGCCGCGTTTCACCATGAATCGTGTAACAATTGATCCTTGATTGCCTTTGATCACGATGTCATTGTAATTCTAGGAAACGCGGCAGCATATTGGATTCATGATGGATCTGAGTTGATTTGAATCGGTTCTGGGTGATTTGGCGGTGTGGTGAGACGATGGATTTCACGGTAGAGATGATAATGGGTTAATGATTTTGTGAGTTAGGAAATGCCTGGCTTAAGAGCTTCGAATGACCTAAGGCTTGATAGTTTGGACTTGAATCGCACGACCTAATGGCTTAACGGCTTATCATCCAAATTCTGAGCGACCTAAGGGACTGCGACTTATGTGACTCGTGACCTAAGATGTATAGCATGTTGCTTCGGATGAGATAACCCTTTTAACGACCTATCTTTAGGTCACACTATGATTTGGGCGAGCTAACACTTAAGCAAATTTGCCTTGTAGTGACTTAATCTTGCCAGAATAGCATATGAATTCCAAACAGAACGACCTAAGGAAAGCCCGACCTATGTTAAGTCGTTTGAACTTGATCTGGATGACCTAAAGAAACCCGAGTTAACATAATTCGCTCATGCGACCTAAGAAGTGAATAGGACTTGAACACTTGTAAAATTTGACAAAACTTGATTGAATTTCCAACTTGAACAGCCATAATGAACTGCTTGAACTTGTTGCACTTTTCATAGATTATATTAACTTTTAAAGTTAACAACCTGTTAAATACAACATTTTTAGAAAACTAGGGCGAATATACTTCCACTGACTGACCACATCGAATGACAGATTAGTCGATAAAGAATAATCAACTTAAGGAAATTATACGAATAAAGTGCTACGAATCAACAAATTCAAGTGAAGTATTAAAGCAAAGCAAAATTAGTCAACTAAAGCTGATCTGTTTGCATCAACACTGCACTTGTACTTGGACCTAAAATAAAAGGCCCTAAAACTTTATAATCGACAAATGCCTATTAGTTTAATTCCAGTTATATTTGCTTGTCATTTTATTAGTTTTGCACAACACTCCACACATTTAGGAAACATGCACCTTCATATTTGAATATCCAGTTCCTTGTGTAGAATGACTTCTCAACAAGAAGAATTAATAGGACAAGCTGAAGAAGTCTTCCCAATAGCTAACCCCTTGGATATCCCCCAGAAAGAACTATAACTACTCTGAATCAATGGTTGTTCGATCAATTACGTATTCAGTTCGGTATTGCTGAGGCAGACGCTTTGCTTCCTGGGGTAAACGATACTACTGACAGGCCACCTCTTGGTTTCATCGCAGTTAATCGTCAAATGTGCTTGAGTGGAGCTATTCCTCCCTTTAACGATTTTCTTCGATAGCTTCTTCTCCGATTAACTATCCCTACCTTCCAGTTGCACCCCAATGGCTACGCCACCTTGATGGGACTGTGTGTACTGTTCAGGAGGACATTCAACCATCTTCCAAGCTTTGAAGAAATTTGTTACTTATGCACATTTGCGAAGAACAAAGATCATCCATCTATAATACTTGTGAGAAGCGCAAGGAACCATAAATTGATCACTGATCTTCCTGAAAGCACCCATGTGTTTTTGAACCAATTTTTCTTCGTCCGTTGCCCCCCAGGATTCTACAGCATTTGGAGAGTAGGAAGTAAGCTTGCCTATCTCCATTCTTTCCGTTTTGGAACTTTTCAAAATCTGAGTTGTTAAGTGCTAACTTCATTCGTTACTTTTACTGCACTTCCTCCTCTTTCTAAAGATTCCAGCCACAAGTCAACTTTTAAAGACTAAGCACTGTGTCCGTCGAGGAGAGAAGCATTAATTTTTGTTGAAGTATGAATTTTTGCATCAATTCGGACTTTTGCATTCTTCCCGATCTACTCAGCTTCACGATGCCCCTGGTTCTCAAGCAGAGACTCCAACTTACACCGAAGGAACCTACTGCCGAGGCTTCATTGATGAAATGTTCTGCTTCCGTTGACGTTGCGGGGTCATCCGGCAAATTTTCACTTCCCCCGGTTATCGAAGAAGAGGAACCTTCTCAACATCCGGGAAGGCTGCTGATGCAGGAGCTGAGAGAAAAGTCCCGCTAGGCATGACGGCGACGACACTTTTGAGGGATTGAGCGACTTAGTGGTTACTTTACATGAGCTCTTCAAAGATGATTCCACCACTTCTAAACTCGCTTCTCCAGCAGTTGAAGTGACATCAGTTTTGCAAATAACTCCATCAACTCAAGAGATAACTCTCAAGCCGAAGAGTGGTTTGTAGCTTGAAGCACGTAGTTCACACGCCACACACACTTAGGATTTTGGCAACTTCGTGCACTTAACTTCTTTACTTTGAAGATTTTTGAACTTGTCTCTTCTTCATTTTCAGGTTCTCCAATGGGACGTATCGGCTCATACTATGATGATTTTCAACGCTATGGAAGACGCGACTCTTATGATCACAAGCGGTATCTTCCTGCCCTGAGGGAAACTCATGAAGAAAGAGCCGCAAGAAAAGCTCGCGAGAGGTGAGCTTATGAGGAGCGCTATAGGAGAAGAGATGAACGACATGATTCTTCCCAGAGAGGTGATGATTACCACAACAGAAAATCTCATGATGACAAAGGGAAAGATCACATCGCTGAAGATCCAAGCAAGCGGGCTAAGCTTAGTGAAAGGTCGTCGCCTGCGATTTCTGAAAAGCCCGCTACTCCCATCTCTTTGGAAATCCCCTCTAGATCTCCTACCCTTCAGAGAGCTGATATTCAAACGATCATCAACAGGCCTCGGTATCAAATTGAGAATGCCCCGCCTGCACTTCAAAGTCGGTTTCCAAACTGGTGTTTAAAAGGGGTACGCTTCGACTTGGACTTGATTCCCATTGACAAGCAAGCCATGCTAAGGAATCTCGACGTTGTTAAACTTGACACTGAGAGAATGTCTGGATGGCAAAAACTGGTCGACGAGCTTCAACGGGTGAATCGCTTAAACCTCGAGGCTATGTTAACCATGGAGAGCGATAAGTCCGAGTGGAAGAAAACTCTCGACCAGCACGATGAAGAAATGAAGAACATCACCGCTTACAATGAGAAGCTTGAAGAGGAAATTGAAAAACTCAAAGAAGAGCTTACCACTTCTTCCACTTCCTATACTCAAAAGGAAGAAGTGCTTCAAAAACAAGTGAGAGACGCTCATGCCAGTCAAAGAGATACTGAGGCTAGATTTGAGGCACAGCAGCTAATTGTAGAAAGCTACCGCGCTGATATTGCTCAGTTGCGGGAGAAAAAACTAGCTCTCAGGGCACGGAGATTGAAATATTAAAAGCTCGGCTCTACCTTATTAAAAGCACCAGTCGAAGAATCTCATGAGGCAACCAAAGCCAACATCAACTCTACCCTATTCGAGGTTCATTTAAACAGCGTCCTTGGGCGCAGTAGCCTTTCGTTTTTAGGCCTGAAGTACGAGATTACCTTTGCCGAAGTGTGGGAGGCCGCAATTGATATGCTTGGAGGCGATTGCTATACCGAGGCAGATCTTGAGGCGCACTATCTGGATGATGAGGCACGTGCCGCCCTTGCCGGGGGAAGGAGCAACTTGCTAAAGAGCGAGCCAGAACGGCAGAAGAAGAACATTTAGGGAAGGCACATTTGATCGACCCGACTCTTCCTTCGGTTTCGGCCGACATTGACATCATTGTCTCCATTTCTCATTCTTCGCCTCCTTCCAAAGCTGACATTGAAATTGTAACTGCTCATACTGGAGATGAGGCTCAAGAAAGCGTTGAAGCACAAGGCTTTGAAGTTGACGTGATAAAGCCAACTTCTCCAGGTAACTTCAACGTTGATTTAGCTCAAGTGGACTACTTGTTCTCTTCACATGAGCTTGACAAACTTTTTGATTATTACTTAAGCCTTGACGCGCCACTATCTCCTCTCTTTCCGAAGAATACTGATTTTAACTTCTCTTCTTCTGTAGTGAAAACGCCAAGTGCCGCACAGACTTCTCCTCTTCCAGCTGTTCCACCTCCATCTCTTCAAATTACGCCTCCTTCTGCTTCTCAACCGGGGTCGCAAGAAGAATTAATAGAAGCCCTTCAAGGCTTGGATGACCCGGCCGCTTCACAAGAGCAGAAGGCTGAGGAACTTGAAGAGGGTGAAAAGACTCTAGAGAAATTTCATGATGATACAAAGCTGCCTGAACTTAAAACTCCAGGCACTGAGTCTACTTCAAGGAAGAAGGGGAAGCATGTAACTTCGAAGAAGAGAAGGAAAAGCACTTCTGCTAGTGAAGAGAAGGCGGAAGTAGACCCAGGTGTACCTCTATCTCCTTCTTCCCCGACTCGTTCAAATCGGCTCCCAAAGTTAACCATTAGGCCGGGCGAGGGCTCTAAAGGTGGCGAGAAGAAGAAATAACGAGTCTTGCTTTACCCTTCTTGTTTTGCTTTTTGGTTGTATATAAATGCTTGTATTGCCTGGAGATTGTGCGGGTACCGGTCCCCTCTCTTCTGTAACCTGCACATGTATTAAATTTTATAGTATGGAATAAAATGATTCTTCTTACTTGCACAATCTTTTGACTGTTATTTGTGAATGCATTTATTCCTTATTTTTGCAAAAGTTTCTTCATTTTCTTTGTGTGATATTGCAATAAGTTTGTGGTATGTTGTCTGAGCGTTGCTTTTATTAATGTAGCTACATTGTATTGTATTGCCCCTATACCACGGCTTATTACAATTTCTTTCATTTGGTAAAACTTTGGAGAACAATTCTTCTGTTTCGAGAAGACTTGTACTCTTAAGTTGGAGAACAACTCTTCCATTTTGAGAAGGCTTGCACTCTGACTTTAGAGAATAATTTTCCCATTTTTGAGGAAATATTACTTTGCTTCAGTAGAGTGTGCCTTGTATTGGAGAAGTCTTCTCTCTCTTTTGTTTGAAAAAGTTTTTTACACTTCACTTTCGGAGATAGTCACTTTTACTTTTTGACAAGTGAATTCTCCTACGCGGTGAAGCGAGTTTCCAAAGAAGGCTTTGAATTGGTACTACAACTTCTGGGGAAGAATATTTTCAAGATGGGGAAATTGATCTTCCCTTGAGAGCTGCAGTGTGCCTCCGAAGAGGGCTTTTTTTTTTTTTTTTATTCTTGTTGTGCCTCGTTGGAGGGCTTTTTGCTTCGTTCGCTTGAAAGTGCTTCTCTCACAGTTAAATGGATCCACGGGGCGGACGCAAGTTACTTAGTTGGATGCCTATTTGCACAAACGATCGCAGCCAGTTAAGAAGGGCCCTATGCCTTCTATCTTGGGAAGTTGCCCCTCCGGTGGTTCCATCAACCGTGTTGGTTGAGAAAAGCATCTCTTCTTGGGGCGGGCCTCCGAAGAGGTCTTGTGCCTCCGAAGAGGTCTTGTGGTGCCTCGGGAGAGGTCTTATTCCCCTGAAGAAGGCAGATGTGCCTTTGGTGAAGGCTAGTGCCTCTGAAGAGGGCTTGTGGTGCCTCGGGAGAGGTATTTTGCCTCCGAAGAGGTCATGCGCCTCCGAAGAGGTCTTTTGCCTCTAAAGAGGTCTTTATTTGATTGCCTGGAAGTTACTTTCTCATAGTTGAATGCATTCACGGGGCAGACGCAAGCTACTTAATTGGATGTTCGTTCGCACAAACGTTCGCAACCAGTTAACAAGGGCCTTGTGCCTTCCACTTGGGATGGTTCCCCTCCGGTGATTCCATCAACCTTATTGGTTGAGAAGAGCACTTTCTTTTTTCGGCGTGCCTCATCAGAGGGCTTTATCCTCCGAAGAGTTGTGCCTTCGAAGAGGGCTTGTGCCTCCGAAGAGGGCTTTGGATGGTTGGCTCGCCAGGAAGGTTACGTCTTCACGGTCAAGTGGATCCCCGGGGCAGACGCAAGTTATCTAACTGGATGTTTGTTTGCACAAACGATCGTGATCAGTTAGCAAGGGCCTGGTGGCTTCACTTTGGGAAGGTGCCCCTCCGGTGGTTCCACCAACCTTTTTGTTGAGAGGCAAGACTCCTTTTTGGCTGTTTCTTGCCTGCTCACCCATGTCGTTTCGTCATTTTCTCATCAGCGATTCCCTGTTATCATTTCCAAGCGCATGTTCCTTTCTTTTGCAAGTAGTTTGTCTTGTCCAAAGAAGTGTACTTTATTGTTAAGTGAGTCCATGAGGCAGATGCATGCTATCCAACCAGATGTCCGTTTGCACAAACGATCGCAATCAGTTAGCAAGGGCCTGGAACCTCCATGTTAGGAAGGTGCCCCTCCGGCGGAATCACTAGCCGTTTGTATGAAGCACTTCTTATATAGGATTTGAATATGGAATTTTTGTGGCTTGACATTTGTTTATTGAGTGATTTCAGGGATCGCTTGGCCTTGTGATGGGTAAGCTTTGTTTTAATGACCTGCAATATTAAATCGACATTTTAGCAATATATTTATGTATTTACACATCGAAATAAATCAGGCATTTTATAATAGTGGAGAACACAAGATTTATAGTGGTTCGGCCAAGAACTGGGCCTACATACACTTTATAGTTCTTATTATTCATTTGCACTAGTTTTAAAATAGCTTGCAATACAAGAATCATACATCCGTAATCATTTCGTAAATTTAAGCAAAGCTTTTAAGTAAAATATGGACGCAAGTGATTGCTATTCCAAGCTCTTGGAATTGGATCTCCTTCGACAGTTGTTAGTCTGAAAGTGCCATCAAGAAGTTTTTTGCCTATGACATACGGCCCTTCCCAGTTTGGCGCTAACACTCCTGTTGCTGTCATAATCCTTTTCAAGACTAGATCCCCAATTTCAAAGGTGCGTTGGCAAACTTTGGAATTTCACTGTCACCTTTATTTGTATATTCTGCAATGAAGTCTGCTAAAGCTTGTCCACTGATTTCTCTTCGGGGATGGTAGATGATATCATACTGGCTGAGTTTAATATTCCATTTCAGAAGATGATCCAAAGTCTCAAGGCGAAATAGGACTTGCTTTAGAGGCTGATCAGTGAGGACTTTGATAGGATGAGCTCGAAAATATGGCCTCAACTTTTTGGAAGCTATCAGTAGACAATAAGCGAGCTTTTCTATCTCTGCCCCAGTGAATCTTTTGCTGATGTAATAGACCGGGCGTTGAGCTTTTGCATCTTCCCGTACTAATGCTGCACTGAGAGCATGAGACGAAACTGCTAAATATACGATAAGATATTCACTATTGCTGGGCTTAGAAAGTATTGGAGGAGCTTCCATGTGATGAATTAGTTCATCGAAACCTTTTTGACATTCCGGAGTCCATTCAAAGTTTTTCTTTCCTTTCTTTAGAGTGTCAAAGAATGGAATGCATTTATCCGTGGCCTTGGAAATAAACCGACTCAAAGCAGCGAATTTCCCATTGAGGCTCTGCAATTCCTTCTTTGTCCTGGGGGCTTTGACTTCTCCCAGAGCAGTAATTTGAGCAGGATTAACTTCGATGCCCTTAGCACTCACAATGAAACCCAAGAATTTCCCGGACTCTACCCCGAATGAACATTTCAAAGGATTAAGCTTCATTCCATACTTTCGGAGAACTGCGAACATTTATGCCAAGTGATCCATATGGTCCACTGCCTTCTTTGATTTCACCAACATATCATCAACATAAACTTCCATAGTCTTGCCAACCTGTGGTTTGAACATAGCATTAACAAGTCTTTGGTAAGTTGCCCCCGCATTCTTCAATCCGAAGGGCATGACTTTATAGCAGTAAAAACCAACATCGGTGATGAAGCTCGTGTCCTTCTGATCTGGATCATGCATCATGATTTGGTTATATCCGGAGTAAGCATCCATAAAAGACAACAATTAATGCCCGGCTGTTCCATCCACCAACTGATCAATCCTGGGTAACGGGAAGCAGTCTTTGGGGCAGGCTTTGTTTAAATCTGAAAAGTCGATGCATACTCTCCACTTTCCATTTTCTTTTTTAACCAACACTGGATTAGAAACCTAATTTGGATAAGTGGACTCTCTGATGAAGCCACCTCCATGAGCTGATCTACTTCTTCTTTTAATGCTGCTGACCTTTCTGGACCCTGGGTTCTTCTTTTCTGCTTCACAGGTGTAAATTCCGGATCAATATTCAGAGTGCGTACTGCGACTTCTGGAGATATTCCACACATATCGGCATGACTCTAAGCGAATACGTCCAGATTTGCTTTCAAGAATGATATCAAAATATTTTGAACCGTCACACTAAGTTGAGAACCCACATTCAGCACCTTGTTTGGATCTTTCGGGTCAACAGGTACTGGCACCGTTACTTCCACTGGCACCACTCTATTCTCCCATGTACTAGCTTTTCTGGGATCTATTTCTTTTCGTGCACCACTATGCTCGCCAGTGCAGGGTCCACCCTGCAATTGCTACAAGGTTGGTTCTTTGATGCGGAGTGGAGCTACCGCATCCTTTCCCATCTCTCTCTTCCTTGCTTCCCGCAGCTCGATAAGATAACATTCTCGCCCAGCATTCTGATCCCCTCTAATAACACTGACGCTATTATCCATGGGGAACTTCATAGTAAGGCACCACGGGGCGAGAATTGCCTTGAATGCTGCAAGAGTTGGCTGGCCCAGGAAGGCATTGTAAGCAGAAAATCCGTCAACAATCACAAAAGTGCTTTTGAACCACCTTTTTCTGCCACTCTCCAAGCTCCACAAATAAATCAATAGGTCCAATTGGCTGCTTCGGTTCCCCAGTAAACCCCCAATCTTCTACGATGAAGCTTGAACATCAGCCATATTGAATCTTCATTTGGTCGAATGTCTTTTTGAAGAGGATATTGCAAGAGGCGCCGCAGTCAACAAGCACCCTTCTTACAATAGCAAGCTCGATACCTGCAAAGATGATCAAGGGATCATGGTAGGAGTTTCAACATCCATAGAGTCCCTGGCCCTGAACACAATGTCATCATTAAAAGTTCTTTGCTGCTTCAAAGGTGCAGCGTCTTCCAACACAAAAACATTTTTTCTACTGGGGCATATTTCAAAGCACGAGCATATATTTATACCTCGCCCCAGCTTCTGCCTGCTGGGTGAGGACCTTCCATGATTACATTAATAACAGGCCCCTCTGATTCATGCACGGTAGTCCTCTCACCCGAGCCAGATGGATGAGCAGGAAGTTGCTGGCCCTCAGTAGATGAAGTTGGGTCATTCCTATTTCTCTTAACATATTGCTGCAGCTTGTTCTCTCTCAACAGTTCTTCAATCAAACTCTTCAAATGGCGACATTCGTTAGTATCATGACCGGGTTGATTATGAAACCGACAAAACCTCCCATTTCGAACAGCATTTTTCCAAAGCTTCAACACAGGAGGTTTAGGATACTCCACGGCATCTTTGGTAGCGAAAAAGATATTCTCCGGAGTATCAGTTAAAGGAGTGAAATCTGAAGGCTTGAAGAAGCGAGGTTTCTTCACATCCTTCTACTTCTTCCCACCGTTATTCTCCCTCTTCTGACTTCCGGATTCCTTTTTGGTAGGAGCAGCAGTGTTATTCGCAACCTCTGTCAATACCCCTTTCGCCGGCACGGGAAGGCTTTCCAAGCGCATGAACTCGTCAGCCTTCTTATAGAATTTCTCAAGCGACTTTGGCTCTTTCATCTACAGCCATTTCCCAAACTCACTTGATTTGTTGATAGCCCTCATCAAGTAGGTCAAAATCATTCGTGGCTCCGCATTGTCGACCTCAGCCAAGGCTATATTGAAGCAGTTTAAGAAAGATCTAATAGATTCTCCGGGACTCTGTTCCAGGCTGGACAGTGACATTATGTCCTTCGCCTTTGAAGCATACAACCTGAATTGTTCATAAAATTTCGAGTTAAATCAAAGAACTAGTCTGCAGATCGGACTGGTAGCTTTGTAAACCAGATTAGAGCCACTCCTTCCAAGTATACCGGAAAGTACTGGCATTTGATCTCATCTGAGGCTCTGGCACTAGTCATGTGCCATTCATACTTATATAGGAATTGGTTAGGGTCACTTGTTCCCCTATAAGCCGGAATGGTGGGGGGAACAAACTTCCTTGGAAATTCCGCCTTCAAAATTCTTTCGGTGAATGGAGTTTTGCTTGGAGCGAACCCCCATTCTTTTTCGTCTTCTTCCCTTTGCATACTTTCTTTCATAATCTGTCGAACCATTCCCGAGAGGCATTCCTCACCGTTTAGAGGCTCTACGGGACCGACTTCAGCCATTTTCTTGGAAGTTTGCCTGGATAAACGTTCGTGGAGAGTCGGCTGCGGCCTTGATCCTCCAGCTTGGGGAGGTGCCTCTTTGGCGGGGCCAGCTGCCTTTTGAGGAATATTCCTCCCTTCAGGATTATGAACATCATCAGCAAAGTTTTCTTTATTATTTACTAGTTGACGGTTAGCTCCGAGCAAAGCATTCAACCTGTCAAGCAATAAAGTGTTATATGCTTCCATTTGCTGATATAACCCATACACTACAGTATCTAACTCTGCCCGTGTAATTCCAACACTTGGAGCTGCTTGACTTAACGAAGAAGAAGTGGCGGTATTCTCATGGGCATCACCGGGTCTAATAGATCTGCGCTTTCTTCCAGGAGCCATGATCTCTGATAGACTTCTGGTTTTGAGAGAGATTCTTTCAATGAACTTTTGCGAAGCAATGATGAAAGCACCTTTAGTTTGAGTTCTCAGTGAAAGCATCAAAAATGTTAACGCTAAAATTGGACGCTAACACCCCGGTGTAAGTAGTAAAAATGTGAAAGCACCACCCGTTGGTACGGGAACTAGAGATAAGCAGAAGATAACAGAAAATCAAGTAAAGAGACAACAAATTTTATAGTGGTTCAGCTTAATGTCAAGCCTACGTCCACTTTAATCCTCTTTATTGCTGATTCGATTACAACTTGCACAATGATCTTTGATTACAACACAACTAAGACAAGTAGCTAGAACTTCAATGTGGAAGAGCTCTTCGAATTCATGTTGAATGCGTTTGATCTCTTCCCAAAGTTTGATGAAGTGTCTTCGGTGTTTGAAGTGTCAGATGAGTCGAGAAAAGAGCAGAGTATAGGCGTTCCAGAAATGAGCCCAAAAGTCCTCCCTTCGGTGGAGTAGGCAAGGTATTTATAGGGAATTTCTGGAGTTAGGTCATAGGTCGTAGGCGACCTAGAGGTTGGGTCGTAGGTCGTAGGCGACCTAGGGTTTAGGACGTAGGTCGTAGGCGACCTAGGGGTAAGGTCGTGGTCGTGAGCGACCTAAGGGATACGGGTTAAGGCTTACGCTTGATCAACTGCTTTGGTTGGTAGGTCGTAGCGACCTATGAGAGTGGAAAGCGACTTATATGGAGCGACTTAGAAGAGGTAGCGACCTAAGGTTGGGAGCGACCTATATGCAAGTGGCTTTACTCTGTTTTAACTTGCCAAGTCGCAGATCCCTTAAGGTCGTTAGGTCGCTGAGTCCTTTAGGTCGTTAGGTCGCTAACTCGTTAGGTCGTTAACCTGGTTAAGCCGCTCTTTGCTTCAAGTCATTAGGCTGTGGTCCGTTGTAGGTCGTTGAGTCCCCTGTGCCTTTAGGCCGTTGGGTCCTTTAACCTCTAAGGTCGCTAAGTCGTGAAAAAGAGGAGTTAACAACCCCTAAGCCGTGCTAGCAAGTGTAGAAAGCAAGGCAAAAGATCGTGTGTTCTTATTGCTTTTTATCTCAAAGTTGTTCAATTTCAATGTTGTGTTGAATTATAATTTTATTCTATTTAGTTTTGGGTTGTAACACAAGATCTTTAGCTTGGATTCACTCTCCACTCAAGTCCATAGGCTTGTCATTTTGATCTTTATTCCGTTATGTAAGTTGTATTGCAATCTCCAGCATTTTGAGGTGAGAAAAGCTCACATGACATTTATACTTGTGCAGTTATGAAACAACAATAACTGAATGTGTAGAAAAAAAGATATGATGTTACAACTACCATGTGATTATTTATATATGATGTTCAACCTGTTAAATTTCATGTCATATCATATGTTATTAATGTATGTTGTTAACTGTTCATTTATATCCGTTTATCACACTGCAAGTTCCTTGTAGATTAGGTTCACTATGGGTTGAAATGATACATAACCGAACGGACTTTAGAATAGGGAAAAATCGTTATGGGCTGAAATGATAGGCCTGAATGGTTTTATTTATTTTGTTTTAAATTGGGATTGTGGGTTTGAAATGATAGAATCCGGATTTTTCTTTGTAAACTACGGATTGAAATGATATATATCCATATCACTTGACCTAGGTTAGAAAACTATATACAGGCCCATGGTTATTTTTTTTAAAGTATTTTGAATATTTTTAAATATTCTTAAAAGTATAAATTTATGAAAATTTGATTTAAATTAGAATTTTAATGTTTAAATAAGAAATTTTGATTTTTCTATAAGTTAAAAATGTTGAATAAATAAATGGTTAAATTGAAATTGGAAATATAACTTAAGTTTGGAAATTTGGACTTTGGCTTTTAAAATGACTTTTAAGTTACATAAATAAAAATTTTAAGTGGTTTAAAATGTATATTTATGAAATTTGATTTAAATATATTTTGAAATGTTTTAAAATAAAGAAGTTATGATTTTTATATAAGTTAAAAATGTAATTAATGAGTGGTTAAATTGGATTATTGAAATATAACTTAAGTTTGGAAATTTGGTTAAAAATGATATTTAAGTTAATAAATAAAATTGAAATTTATTATTATTTGGAAAATGGTAAATATAATTTGATTTAAAATTGAATTTAAATGATTTAATAAAGTTTTATTGATTTTTCGATGAATTAAAATGGTTAAGTAAATGAATGCTCAAAAGTGAAATTTTAAAATAAAACTTGATTTGGAAATGTGGAATTTGGTTTTGTTTAAAGGTTTAAGTTAATTTAATAAATTGGAAATTTAGTTTAATTTTTAAAATGAGAATTTGAAAATGTAAGTGTTAATAAGGTGACAAATGTAAAAATGGGAAAACAGTACAACTGAATTTGTTAAGTGAAATTATTGAAAAATTTGGATTTTTCTGTAAAGGTTTGCTTTATAAAAATCATAAATTAAAAGAGTATTTTAATTAACATCTTTGAATGTTAAAATACGATTTTTTTATAATGTTTAGATGGTTTAAATTGAAATGTTTTCAAATGTAACTTACAGCAGTTTTTTTTTCTAAATGCTGTGAAAGGTTGAAATATTTAATGTTTATGGATTTAACTTAGTAAATGAACTCAGAATGGTTTAAAACTTTAGAAATTGAATACTTGATTTGAAAGTATATAAACTTCACTTTTAAATTGTTTAAATGAATTATTTTTATTGAAATATAAGCTATTTAAAAGGTGATTTGGAATGATAATAAATGAATGATACTTTGAATTTAAAAGGTATTTAAAGTTGAATATTTGGATTTGAACTTATATGATGATTTGAAACGAAGTTTTGAAAGATATGATATTTTGATATTAAAAGGATTTGAAATAAAGTTTTGAAAGATATGATATTTTGATATTAAAATGATTTGAAAATAAAGTTTTGAAAGATATGATATTTTGACATTAAGATGATTTGAAAATAAAGTTTTGAAAGATATGATATTTTGATATTAAAATGACTTGAAATGAAGTTTTGAAAGATATGATATTTTGATATTAAAATGATTTGAAAATGAAGTTCTGAACGATATCACATTTCAATGTATTAAAATGATTTGAAAGGATGTTTTGAAAGGATATGATAATTTAATATATTGAAATGGTTGGAAATGACTTGATATTTATTTTGATAGATATTTGTATTTGAAAGATATGGTGTGTTGGTATATTGAAATGGTTTGGAAATGATTTAATCTTTATTTTGATAAAGTTTTGTATTGAAATGATATTTTATTTTGAAGTATAAAATATTATTCTAAAGTCATAACCACGGGTTATAATAACGATTGGTTGGCAAAGTGACCGAGATCAGATATAGGCATACTCTCTGTCGATAGTGAAAATCATTTTGGGCAACCGTGTACGCGGTGGAGATTCTAGAATGAAGTAGGATGGTGGTGATGTTCTTGAGGTATATTACGTGGACCCAACTCCTGTGAGTTGGCTAAGGTGGATGAAACAGGAGCGATCTCGGGCCAAAAGGGGTAGCTCCTCTGGTCGGACACATTTCTTCGATACCATTGTTTCGCTTTTGTGCTTGTTTGGGCTCCCCACCGATTTTGGGAATGTGTTACGAGGTGGTCGTATGTGGCTGCTGCGTTACCACCAGCCCGTGTGCGTAATAGGTATGTCTACCCTGGCATTGCCTTGTGTGCCATGCCACCTGCCATATAGAGCCTTTACTATGAGTTTCTATTTGTGTCGTGCCTATACAATATCTTCTCGTAGTCTCCCGATCAAGAGATATGCAGGTATTATGTAGACCATTGGCATTATTTTGTTAAGGTGGAAAATGTAAAGCCTTATCGCTATTTAAAAATATGTTTATTTTACTGTTAGACATTATTATAATAGCATAATATACTTTATAGTAAATAGTTTAACTGATCCTTAGAGGTTGGCCGGTCCCAAGCATCCTTAATTACTTGTACTTTTACTACAGTTCACTTGAGTTGGTTTACATTGTATAAGTATATATGTCCAGACTCGAGTGTTTGTATTTTATTTACGCTCGGGTCAGCCTGAGTATTCACAGATTTGAATTTCCACTTTCTGGAGATTGGAATCTCTGGAGATTATCTGCTTGTCTAGTTTTATCTATTTCGCTTCCAATTATCCTGTTGATCCCAGTGTTGTGTTCATTTGTACTTGGTTATTATCTTCAGACTTCTTTTGTACTTTATTTCTTTTGTTGTATCTTATGTAACTCTGATATTACATAGTAGCTTCATGAACCACTATTTCATTTACTTCCACTGCACTATTATTACTCTGTGTCTGTGATCTATGATTTTATTTGCTGTATATTCTGAGATTTTGCCAAATTTTATTTACAACGCGGTATTTTGAGCAATTCAAGTCCGACATGTGCGAATGCAAATGGTTGAAAATACCTGGTTGTTACATTTGGTATCAGAGCTTTGGTAGCTCTAGGCAAAACTCAGCATATGTAGTGAATGTATTTACAGATCACTTTCATTCGACTTTGAATCTCTTCCTTTTTGACTCGATTCCTTTGAATTTTGGAACATTCCTTGTGGTTCCAAAAGCCATTCGTGTCCCTTACTATTCATCTTCTTTTGATTTTGGAGTATCCCATAACTCCGCTTCAAATGATCTTTTTGGTGAGTCGGCGGTCTCGCCAATTTCAAACTGAATTGTAAAAAGAGGGAAAACTCCTTTACAATTAGCATCAATTCACTGGAGATTTATATGTATCCTTGGTTTAGATGCTAATATCTTTTGTTATTCCAAACTCTATCTCTCGAGATCGAATGTGGATTTACCCCAGAAAAATCCACATTGATCTTATTCTTTAAGTCACGGTTGACCCGGTTAAGGTTGCCTGCGATTTACTTAAGCTTACCCATTTCCCTACTCTGTTAATTAATCATCTTGTCATTTGTTTCCAATCTATTCTTCCAAACATTTTGAATTGTACTTGTATATCTATGTTTTGTTTTATATATTGTGTTGTTTGAGTTATTGATGTTGATTTGGGTTTTCGATCAATTCGTCTGATCAGTGATATCGATAGGATTAAAACACTTTGACAAAACAAACTGACACGTTATTATTTTCAAATTTGGTTAGTGAAATAAATTTTGATATATAAGTAAATTTATGGAACTTAATAATTTAAATTGATTATTTGAAATGATAATACTTGATTTATCACTTACTGTTCTATAAATGAATTTATAACTAGTTGTTTATAAATTGATTTGGGAACTGAAATGAATTTAAAACAAGAAATTGAGAATTTAATTTCTAATGGTTTCAAACCTCGTGTTTAAGTTTTAAAGTATATTATTTAAAGTATTTTCTAATAGAAATTTGTTTCCAAGGAAGTTTAAAGTTTAAAATTAGTGCTCTTCTCTTTGTTGCTAATAAATAACTTCGGTGCTGACCGCGGCATCATTGACATTCATTTTCGAGTTTTGAAGTGAAAAGACCGCTCTGCAGTCTTGCTACAGCTTTGTTTTGGGAAATCAAATTGATTTGAACTTCTAAAATATGACTTGATTTATAATATATATATATATATATATATATATAGTATATGTGTATTTATTTATCTCAAAACGGTTTGAAGGAAATCGGAAATTTAATTCTTAAATTTTATTTTTAAAGAATAATTTCAATTAATAAAAAATCCAATCAAAATTTTGGATGAACATTCAAGCATGAAATAATTTAATTGGAAAGTTTCATTCATATAATACAGTTGCATTCAAATATAACTTACCCAAATTATACAGAAGTTAACAATGCAATTGGATAATATACAATATAGAAAGTTTTATAAACATAAATTTGAGTGGTTATAATAAATATTATACACTTAAATTTTAGTTATAAAACAATTAATAGAGGTAAATATAATAAAGGGCAATTGAATAACTTACAATAACATAATGTTAAAAGAACTAACAATACAATAAAGCAGTTATAATAAGTTTAAGTATATTTAGCATAAGTGATAAATATATTGAGAGGAATAAATTTAATTTTAATTAGGAACAAAGAAGTTAAATTTATTAAGTACATTATGAGTATAATAAATGATTATTTTTCAAACCCATGGTTTTAAAATTTTTAATTTAAGATGATTAGAAGATAAGATAATGAAATTTGAGATAGTTAAGATTTATTTAACTTGTGTAAAAATTTATTTTTTACTTAAGTTGAAATTTCCATGGTTTCAAATTTATTTCCTTATTTTGTTTTCCAAACTATCTTTTGGTTGTCCTTATTATCCTTATCTTGCTACAGACTGGTATAGGCATTTCTATAATCTTTCTGTTTAGAGCTCTTTCTATAATCTTTCTATAATCTTTGATACTCATTTCGAATCCACCTTTTTCGTGCTTGTTCTCTTGATTCTGGAGAATCTTGGAAAGATCATCTCCACCTTTTTAAATTTACCTATAATAACAGTTATCAGGTATAATCTCAATCTTCTTGTCACCTTGTCTTAATCTTATTTCATTTCTATCTTTTATGTGCTTTCCCGTACCTCATTCCTTTTCGGGGACGAAAAGTTTTGAGTGGGGGAGAGTGCAACAACCTATATTTTTTTATTATTTTAATTATAGATTTTTATTATTTTAATTGAATTTTTGATTTAACTTTATTTTATTTACTTAATTTAGATAATTTTGTTATTTCGAATATAAACTTTGATTTTGATGTGAATTAGAATTCCAAACACGATTAAATAGAATATTTTACAAAAAATGTACTTTGGTCAATATGGTCAACTTTGACTTTTAAATTTAAAATTTTGAAAGTGTGAAAATTTGAATTTTATCTTTTATTATGAAAGTAAATAAAATTGTAAGAACATTACTTTTCGTTTCGTTGAAATCTGATTTATAATGTGAAAGTTATGCCTTTTTAACTATTGTGTGAAATTTGCTATATTTAACGAAATTGTTTATTCTAAATTATATAAATAATAATTTATTTGGCCACGTAATGTTCTAATTAATATTTATATGGGTAAAATAACATGTTATGGATATATTTTGGTTTTAAAACATTTTTAAAGGTGTAATTGACATCTTCCAATGTCGGTTGTATTCTGTTGTAAAATTTTAGTTTCCAGCTTCAATTAATTTAAGGAATTCTTTATTTATCTTTATATTTTCTTAAGAACTTATTTTCCTCTCACTCCCACTTTATTTTTTCTCATTTATTTTATTTATTTGATTTTATTTGTTTTAAAGTGAAATAGAAATTTTCTAAGGCTAGTGATATTTTATTTGTATCTTTTAAGTTCTGTTTCCAATTTTTAAACTATTTATTTAATTATTTTTCTCTTTTCTCTAATATAATTATTTATTTCATTTTATAAATGATAAATGAAGTATTTTATTTCAAAATTTTGCTTTAGAATATTTTTAAAATGAAGTAGATATTTTTCCAAAGCCAGTGATGTTTTAATTGTAATTTTTGAACCCTGTTTGAATTTTAAGCAATTTCTTTTACTATTTTTCTATTTTATTTAAATTTTATTATTTATTTTCTTTTTATTTCACTTTGTTTCGGTTTTTAAATGTATTTTTCTGAATTATATTTTGTTTTATTTGAGTTAGAAGAAATGAAAACTGAAGAGACTTAAGCTTTTAAACCGAAGACCTTTCGTTGCCAAAAACTTTTCATTTTCCCATAACTCTTCACTTAGTTACTTTTGGTCGTGCATTTTGTTTCTTAGCCATGATTTTTGGCTCATCTTTCATGTGAGAAAATATTTCACTTCTCATTCTTCATGGCTAGAGAAAAAAAATGGTGGTAATGGCTTTTCTTTTTCTTCTCTTTTCTATGTGTTTTGCCTTGGCTTCTCTTGCCTTGCTCGGCATATACCCTCCACCATCACGACCGACCACCACACCAACTCCTTCCCACATCATCCACAACGTAACCTTGCTCCTCCTCTGAACATAGATGGCAGTGATCTCCCCTTGAAGCTAGCACCACCAAACAATGTCAAAAAATCCAAAAACAACTACATAGCCGAGCCCACCTTCATCTTCCCTTCACTTTTGACTTCGGCCACCACCTTTGGCCGCTACCACCACCTTGTCCAGATCCCTACTCATCATTTAAACCACTGTCCAGACCTGAACTTGAATGTCCAAGCCAAACCACACCAAGGCCGAGCCCTTTGGTCAACCAAAACCCACCTATTTTGCCTAAACCCCTTCACATTCCTACCTTGTAACTTCCTCTACATGTCTAGCCTTCATGCCATGCATTTTCTATGTTCAAACCTGAGCCAAAGCATGTCCAAACCTGAACCAAAACATCCCCTAAGCCGTGCTAGCAAGTGTAGAAATCAAGGCAAAAGATCGTGTGTTCATATTGCTTTTTATTTCAAAGTTGTACAATTTCAATGTTGTGTTGAATTATAATTTTATTCTATTTTGTTTTGTGTTGTAACACAAGATCTTTATCTTGGATTCGCTCTCCACTCAAGTCCATAGGCTTGTCATTTCGCTCTTGATTCCGTTACGTCAGTTGGATTGCAATCTCCAGCATTTTGAGGTGAGTAAAGCTCACATGACATTTATACTTATGCAGTTGTGAAACAACAAAAACAACAACTGAATGTGTAGAAAAAAATATATGATGTTATAACTGCCATGTGATTATTTATATATGATGTTCAACCTGTTAAATTTCATGTCATATCATATGTTATTTATATATGTTGTTAACTGTTCACTTATATCTGTTTATCACACTGCAAGTTCCCTGTAGATTAGGTTCACTATGGGTTGAAATGATACATACCCAAACGGACTTTAGAATAGGGAAAAATCGTTATGGGCTGAAATGATAGGCATGAACGGTTTTTTTTTTTAACTTGGGATTGCGGGTTTTAAATGATAGAATCCGGATTTTTCTTTGTAAACTGCGGATTGAAATCATATATATTCATATCACTGACCTAGGTTAGAAAACTATATACAGGCCCGTGGTTATTTTTCAAAAGTATTTTGAATATTTTTAAGTATTCTTAAAAATGTAAATTTATGAAAATTTTATTTAAATTGGATTTTTAATGTTTAAATAAGAAATTTTGATTTTTCTATAAGTTAAAAATGTTGAATAAATAAATGGTTAAATTGAAATTGGAAATATAACTTAAGTTTGAAAATTTGGACTTTGGCTTTTAAAATGACATTTAAGTTATATAAATAAAAATTTTAAGTGGTTTAAAATGTAAATTTGTGAAATTTGATTGAAATAGATTTTGAAATGTTTTGAAATAAAGAAATTATGATTTTTATATAAGTTAAAAATGTAACTAATGAATGGTTAAATTGGATTATTGAAATAAAACTTAAGTTTGGAAATTTGGAATTTTGTTTAAAAATAATATTTAAGTTATATAAGTAAAATGGAAATTTATTCTTATTTGGAAAATGGTAAATATGATAATTTGACTTAAAATTGAATTTAAATGATTTAATAAAGTATTATTGATTTTTCTATGAATTAAAATGGTTAAGTAAATGAATGCTTAAAAGTGAAATTTTAAAATACAACTTGATTTGGAAATGAGGAATTTGGTTTTGTTTAAAGGTTTAAGTTAATTTAATAAATTGGAAATTTATTTTAATTCATGAAATGAGAATTTGAAAATGTAAGTGTTAATAAGGTGACAAATGTAAAAATGGGAAAAATGTACAACTGAATTTGTTAAGTGAAATTATTGAAAAATTTTGATTTTTCTGTAACGGTTTGCTTTATAAAAATCATAAATTAAAAGAGTATTTTAATGAACATCTTTGAATGTTAAAATATGATATATATTTTTTATAATGTTTAAATGGTTTAAATTGAAATGTTTTCAAAAGTAACTTACAGCAATTTTTTTTCTGAATGCTATGAAAGGTTGAAATTTTTAATGTTTATGGTTTTAACTTAGTAAATGAACTCAGAATGGTTTAAAACTTTAGAAATTGAGTACTTGATTTGAATGTATATAAACTTACTTTTAAATGGTTTAAATGAATTATTTTGATTTAAATATAAGCTATTTAAAAGGTGATTTGGAATGATAATAAATGAATGATATCTTTGAATTTAAAAGGTATTTAAAGTTCAATATTTGGATTCGAACTTATATGATGATGATTTGAAACGAAGTTTTGAAAGATATGATATTTTGATATTAAAATGATTTGAAAATAAAGTTTTGAAAGATATGATATTTTGATATTAAAATGATTTGAAAATAAAGTTTTGAAAGATATGATATTTCGATATTAAAATGATTTGAAATGATGTTTTGAAAGAGATTTTGATATTAAAATGATTTGAAAATAAAGTTTTGAAAGATATGATATTTTGGTATTAAAATGACTTGAAATGAAGTTTTGAAAGATATGATATTTTGATATTAAAATGATTTGAAAATGAAGTTCTGAACGATATGATATTTCAATGTATTAAAATGATTTGAAAAGAAGTTTTGAAAGGATATGATAATTTAATTTATTGAAATGGTTGGAAATGACTTGATATTTATTTTAATAAATATTTGTATTTGAAAGTTATGGTATGTTGGTATATTTAAATGGTTTGGAAATGATTTAATCTTTATTTTGATAAAGATTTTGATTGAAATGATATTTTATTTTGAAGTATAAAATATTATTTTAAAGTTATATCCACGGGTTATAATAACGATTGGTTAGCAAAGAGACCAGGATCGGATATAGGCATACTCTCTATCGATATCGAAAACCACTTTGACAACCGTGTACACTGTGGAGATTCCAGAATGAAGTAGGATGGTGGCGACGTTCTGGAGGTATATTACATGGACCCAACTCCCGTGAGTTGGCATAAGGTGGCTAAAATAGGAGCGATCTCGGGCCAAATGGGGTAGCTCCTCTAGTCGGACACATTTCTTCCATACCATTCTATTGCTTTTGTGATTGTTTGGGCACCCCTCCAATTTTGGGAATGTGTTCCGAGGTGGGCTTATGTGGCTGCTGTGTTACCGCCAGCCCGTGTGCGTAATTGGTATATCTACTCTGGCATTGCCTTGTGTGCCATGTCACCTACCATATCGAGCCTTTACTACGAGTTTCTTTTTGTGTCATACCTATGCAGTATCTTCTCGACTCTCCCGATCAAGAGATATGCAGGTATTGTATAGACTATTGGCATTATTTGTGTTAAGGTGGAAAATGTAAAGCCTTAACGCTATTTAAAAGTATGTTTATTTTACTATCAGACATTATTATAATAGCGCAGTATACTATATAGTAAATAGTTTAATGGATCCTTAAAGGATGGGCGGTCCCAAGCATCCTTTAAGTTACTTGTACTTTTACTACAGTTCACTCGAGTTGGTTTACATTGTATAAGTATGTATGTCCTGACTCGAGTGTTTGTATTTTATTTACGCTTGGGTCAGCCTGAGTATTTACAGATTTTGGATTTCCACTTTCTGGAGATTGGAATCGCTGGAGATTATCTGCTTGTCCGGTTTTTTCTGTTTCGCTTCCAGTTATCCTATTGATCCCAGTGTTGTGTTCATTTTGTACTTGGTTATTATCTTGAGACTTCTTTTGTACTTTATTTCTTCTGTTGTATCTTATGTAACTCTGATATTACATAGTAGCTTCATGAACTACTATTTCTTTTACTTCCGTCGCACTATTATTACTCTGTTCCTGTGATATGTGATTTTATTTACTGTATATTCTGAGATTTTGCCAAATATTATTTACAATGCGGTATTTTGGGCAATTCAAGTCCGACATGTGCGGATGTGAATTGTTGAAAATATCTGGTTGTTACAGTAAACAATATGACACATGTGATATATTGGATTGGAGTGAGAAGACGAAATTTTTACGGAAGGGAGAGTTGTGCCAAGTGACCCAAAGAAGCTTGTCCAACAAGTCCTTTTAGGGTCTGATGCGAAGAAAATTATAATAGGCACGGTCAGGATACAAGATGCTTTCTTGTGGATATCTTCACTTAATTCGACACACGTTGGAGACGTTGAAGGTGAGATAGTAGCATGGCCAGCTACTAGAGTTGTTTTGCGCAAGTTCGATAATTTTGAAAAAGAAGATAATTGGGTAATCTTTCATCTTTACACTAGTTAATTTTTTATTTTCAAGTTTAAAATAATAATATATTCTTTTTTATTAGAGTAAAAGTAACAGCATAGATCATAAATGCAAATTAATCAATTAGATTAGGAGTGAAGAATTAGTCGTAGAAGGACGACTGCATTCGAGTGATTCAAAAGGTCTTGTAAAAGGTCTCCCTCTTGGTCATGTTGCCATTGCAATTTGGATAGATAATCAAAAAATCAAAGATACTTTTTTATGGAGGCATACTAAAGGATTGACACTGTGACGACCTAGAATTTTGAGCAATATCAATTTAATAATGTTTGATAATAATTAAATTGATTTGATCATTTTACATTATAAATTGACAGGTTAAAATTATTTTAAAGGCTAACAATAATAATTTGATGATGTCTATCAACAATTTTCTTAACAGTATAAATTGGTAAGTTCAATTCTTTTGAAAATTTATAGTATTTTAATTTGGAAATATTTATTTTGAAAATTTAAAATTGATAATATTTATTTTCCAGAAGCTAATTAAAAATATTTTCTATTTATAATATATATGTATTGATATACCTTGTAAATAGGAAGTTTTTAAAGTAATTAAGCTATATATTAATATTTTAAAATATATGAATATATATATATATATATATATTATGATTTTGTTTGTGTTTTAAAATTCAACACAGTAATTTTCAAATTTAATGTTAAAATGATTTCCATTTGAAATATGTATATTTTCGTATATATATTAGAAATGGAAAATTGTATTAATTTGAATTTAATAAGTATTTGCAAACTTTAAATATATAATTTGTAATTTGGAAAGTTAATTTGATTTAATGTTCTTGAAAATAATATTTGAAATTTAAATTTCTATAATAAAGTTAATTTCTTATATATATATATATATATATATATATATTGTACTTAAGTTTTGAATAAGATTTAAATTTAAAAGGTTCATTTGTTTTTATTATACTTTCATTTTAATTTTATCATAAGATAAAATTGTTTTAAATTTTTTACATAAAGAGTCAAACTTAATTTCTCAAGTTTATAAATATATAATGCCATTAAAATTTAATTCAAAACATAAATAATTTATAATTGTTAACATGGATTCACTTTTGTATATTTATTAAAGCTAAAAGCTTATTTATATAAGATAAAATACACATTACTTACATATACTCATTCCATAAATATATGCATATAGCTTAAACAAATTATTAAAAAGAAAATAAAATTTAAAAATATTAATTAAACATTACATAACACTTGTTAACTTATTAATATTTGCTAATGACACTTGTAAACATTATATGGTGTGTAAAGACAAATGTAAATCATATGCATATGTGTAAGATTCTTAAAACATTAAAATGACAAATGTCATCTTTTAATAAAATAAAATTTAAAATGTAAGTGTAAAATTTAAAGAAGAAATTAATCTTCACCAAATTTACTTTCTTCTTTCAGAAAAAATGAAAATCAAAAACAAAGTTCAAAAATGAAAGAAGAAACTATAAAGAAATCTGAAAACAAGAAGTTAACCTTGAAATTCAAATCAAATGCAAGTTTGTAAAACCTGGAAAATGCAGCAGGAAGATACATCAGTATGCAAAACTGGAAAATTCAACATTTATGCAATCAAGCAGTTCAAACAAGAGATTCAGGAAACGTCAACATGCAATTGATATTAATCAAGCAACAAATTCAAGAAGAATGCAGTGAAATCAAACGTGGAAACAGTTTCTGTTGTCTGCTCCTTGTCAAAGGTGAGTAAAACGAATTTTAAAAATAGTTTTAACTTGATTTCACCTTTGTTATATGTATGAAAATATGTTTCCCTGAATTCTTGGATTTGAATGAGTGCATGTACGTGTGTAAGTGATGAATGACTGTATAAACTCTGTTGTGACATTTCCAAGCTTGATTCCTTTTAAAATTCAAAATGTCAGTATTGAATAACTATTATTTTTTGGTTTCTAAATGAAAGGAGTTTGAAATCATGTAACATCACTTTTAAAAATAGTTACAGGAATTTAAAAAGAGAAAACTGGATCGAAATTTTTAAATTTACAGTAAGAAGGTAAATTGGGTCAAAGATTGATTAAATCAATTTTAAATTTTGTTTGTATAATTGAAATAGCAATTGAAAATCGTGAATTTTAGTGTGATTATCTCGATTTTTAATGGGAGAATTAATGGGGATTCTGGAGTTGATCAAATCAAGTGTTTTAGTCAATTTCATTCGATCGACAGCAAATTGGCCGACATGATTCGATCTGAGGGTTGAGGGAAGGATGATGACCATCAGAAAAATCACTTTGGAATTTATAGATGAGGTTAATGGTTGGAATTTATTAGAGTAGGGTTTTTTATCCTGTATTTGTCAACATTGTTCATGTAGGTGTCGCTGTGTCGTAACGTAACTGGAGGCGATCGCGTAGGGTTCTGCAGGTGCTAGGGAGTGAGGCGGAGCTTCGAGGAGGATCGCGTCACTTATCGATTCAGGGATCATCGGCGGCGGTCGATTTTTGATGGTGTGAAGTTTCAAACAGTTTGGGTTCGAAGGTCAATTTTCGAATTTCGAGCGTAATTGGTTTTCTGGGTTGAGCATTGAGATGCAAGGGTCGATCGCGACTTGGTGGAAGCCGGAGAGAGGATCGCCGTCGACCATCGGCGACGTGCACATTTACGTGCACGATTTTGAGTCTATGTTGTGTTTTGGGAAGAGAAGAGGGGAACTCGAAGATGGCATCAGGTGAGTGAGGCCTTGGCTCGAATCAGGTTGTGGGGTTTGGGTTACTTGGGAAAGTCTCGGGAAATTATTAGGGTTAGCTCGGGGTTTTGTTAGGTTACTAGAGGTTTACTTGGTTTTGTATTTTAAGTAACCATATTTTATAAAATCGGTGAAACAATGAATTGATGATGTAGAAATTGATTTTGGAATGTGCAGTTTAAAGGTTTTTAAATCTTAACAGCAATCGTAATAAAAAGGAAATTGTAACAAATAAATTTGATTTTGGGAATAAAGTTTTAAAACAAAAGTTAAACAAGTTTATTTATAATGCTAAATTTGCTTCAAAGTTATGTTTTAAACAAGTTTTATATATAATAAATATGAAAGTTTTTAAAAGAAAATAAGTGAATTTTTGAATAAAATTTGTATTAAATTTTATTTAATAACTTTGGGAAGTTTTAAAAGATTTAAAAGTTTTAATTTGAATGTTTAAATTATTTTAATTATAGTTGATTTGCAATATATATTATTTTAAATAAGGTTTAATGATTTGAATTTGGTAATCAATTATAATAAAGATTTTCTTAAGTAATTTAGAATTTTGGTTTAATTTAAGATAATAGGTATTCTAAATTAAAAATCTTTTTAAATATAAGATGTTAAAAGAATCATTTAATTAATTTAAATGATTAATTAAGTAATTAATTTGTGATTAATTAAAAGATAATCACTTTAGAGTTAATTAAGTATAATTACTGGGTGAAGTAATCAAATGATTAATTACAAGAGGTAATTAAATAAGAGATAATTACTTTATGAAAGTAATTAAGTGGATGTGATTACGAGTTAATCACTTGAGTTATTAATTAAAGAATTAAATTATAAAATTAATTAAAGGTTTAAATTATTTAATTAATAATTAATTAATAAAAGGATTAAGAGCAGTTAATTATGTGATTAATTACTTGTTAAAGTAATTAATTAAATAGGAATTTAATTATTAAAGTAATCATTAATTAATGGAAATAATTAATTAATTGTTAATTAATTGAAGAATAATTAATTTTTAATTAATTTTTAATTACTAATGTAATTAAAAAGTAATTAATCAAATATGATTAATTAAAAGTAATTAATTAAATATGATTAATTATAAATGATTAATCAAGTGTGATTAATTAAAGGTAATTAATCAAGAGTAATTAATCAAGTATGATTATTTGAAGGTGATTAATCAGGTGTGATTAATTAAATAATTATCAAGGTAATTAAATAATAATTAATCAAGTGTGATTAACTTTAAAAGAGTAATTAAGTGATAATTACTAGGATAATTAAGAAGTAATTAATGAAGATGATTAATTAAATTTGTAATTTAGGAATAACTACTTAAAGTAATTAAGAGGAAATTAATCAAGGATGATTAATTCAAATTGGATAATTAAGTGATGTTTATTAATTAATTTGTAATTAATTAATGAATGGTAAGATGGATTAATGATAAACTAAGTGATTAGGTAAGAAATTAATTTAATTAAGGATCAATTAAATTAATTAAGTTGGATCAAACTTTGTATGGATGGTGAATGATTGGTTGATAAGTATCATTGGATGAGATAATGATATTGGATGTCATTGGTTGATATGTGATGATGTGAATGTGATATATCTGAGGTGTGATATATATGCTGCTTTGTGATATGTATGGATGAATGTGATATAGTGAATTATCAATCTGTGTAATGAGAATCATCCATTCATGTTAAGTGATATTCTGAATATCTACTATTTAAAACCCTTAAGTACAACTTGGACATTAAAATGGCATTTGGATTCGGTGAGACCGGGATCGGGTTTCCATATTTGGATATCCGAAAACCACACCGATCCAAAATAAACGTTAGGTCGTGAATCCAAGTGGAGCTTAGTGAAGACTCGAGGTGTAAGAACTATTTGTCAATATAACTCTGTGGGTGATTCCGTAATGAGTTTGATGGAATAGTGCTTATAGGTTCGAGATGGTGATTCAGAGTGCAAAGGCTATGGTCATTGACTCTAAGGGTGATTCCAAAATGAGTGCAACGAGATAGTGCCTTTGGTTCCGTTCGAACCCGGAACGGACTTGTATGGATTGATTGCTTTCAGAACATTGTTAGGTGGATGATGAGCATTCTAAGATAGATGTGTCCTACAAAGGTAATCGCAGCCTCAAGCCTCATCAACCGGGAATGGTTAAAACAGGGGACGTGCAGCAAGGCTTCGTGGGTAGCTTCCACTGGAGGGCAAGATTCATCCCTGTCTAAATGTCCTTTTTATTTCGGCTTAGTGGGCGGTTGGATCTGCAGCCAACTACAGGGTGGTCATGTTCGGGACTGTTCAGTAAGGAATGGTCCCAGCCTTGTGTTGCAGGGGAGTTAGGGTGGCTCCTCAATACGGTGATCTAGGCCACGTACTATGACGGGCGATACCCTAGTAGCCCTGCCATTGTATGGAATCCAAACTCCAATAAGTGCCTATACGGTTTTGATTGTGCCCAACTATTTTGGAATGTGAGAAGTAAGCATTCCAGCTATTTCCTTATTTTATTTTGAAAACCCTAGACACTATTATAATATCACTGGACTTCCTATCAAATGTTTTGGTTAGCATAAGGTAAAAACTTTTCCATGTTTATGTGTGGGAAGTCTTATGTGATACCTTTTCTTTTCAAAGGTTTTCTAAAGTTAAGCAATCTTAAACCGTTTACTCACACCAGACCCCTGCCTGACCCAAGTGTTTATTTTCTGTTTTATTGAACTCTTGGGTACTCATATTCTGTATGAGTAGTCAAGAGTTCAGGTTATCCTTGACGAATTCTGGAGGAGCTTTGGAGCAGGAGGCTTCAGCGTGTTGATATATAAATAGTGTTTCCGCTGTGTATGTTATTCTGTATTGATGTTCTTGTATTGTATATTAGACAGAAATGTTATAACTGTCTAAATTGAGATGTATGGTTGTGTACCCTGATGTAGATGATACTATGTATATGGTATATATTATATTTCATTCGTTCCGCTGTGAGTTTTTATGTGTTGTTGTTATTTCTTCTCTTTCTTTTCTTCTTCTATCCCTTTCTTTCTTATTAGTGATGCGTCTTTCTGGTGTTAGAAAGTCGGGTCGTAACAGACACGAGATGGAGAAGCCATTAGTATCAAAGTTGCATGGCCTGAATCAAAAGTAGTTATCGAAAATGTTAATGGTGCATCATCAAATAATCATACGAGTAATGTCGGAGTAGTCGAGAAGGTAAGTATCAAACTTATTTATATCTGATTCGATTATTTTTTCATCGTACAAATTATTGAAGCACATAATAAAATAACCTCTTCGTGTAATTGATGGAGTAAAATTCTATGGAGAAAAGTAAATGCAAGCCGATTGATTGGTTAGGAAGGAAAGAAATAGTTGCATTAGGCCGCGTGTCTTCAACTGATGCAACTTCAATGGTTCATTATGTTCCTTTGGGGAAAAATGCAATTTAAGTTTGGGTAGATATTTTAAAAATTCCAAAAGCGTGTTTAGGGAGAACAATGTCTGATTTAGAAGTCATTGAAGGTGCTCTTGTACCATGATAGCTTGGCCCGTTGCGAACGTTATAATGGAATCAGTTTCCGGTAAGTATAATTCATTTTTTTTTAGATATGTGACTTTTTTGATTTGGTTGAATATTATCTATTTCTTATTCACTTTTGGAACATGCTGGTGTGATCACCATGATTGGGCCTAATATCCCAAAGCTAGCATTAGGTTTGTTATATGCTTATAGCTCCTAACGACGAATAAAGACACAAGCTTGTTGTTATATACTGGAGAGTAAGGTTGTTGGCACTGGACATGGTGCAGCGGCATAACGCCATAATTTATGCAGTGTTTGGGTGCCATACCACCATGATTGCACTGTACTAGCAACAGACATGCTGGCACTGGACCAAACATGGTGTAATGCCACATCATCATGATTGGTTTGTTTGCGTATGTTATCTGAATTGCTTCATTACAAAAAGAAATTAATTCCTTGTAAATAGAAATATCATTTGTGGCTCGAGTAGGTATAGTCTGTCAACTAGATGTTTAGTTCTTGCAAGTATGTCATACTTTAGGAAATTCTACATTGAATGTATATTTCAAATAATTGTCTAATATGCATTGGTCATAATAGTTGAGTGAACTCTTTCTATTGTTTGGGTCAATGACAATTTGTTTTCTAAGGCAACTAATACTTGTGTTTGTCGTCACCTTTCCATATCATTACCTACATTCGTGTATTTAGCTATGACTATGACCGGTTGCTTCTTTCCTCTTTGTGTATGCTTGTCCGGCTGTGCACTGAGTCATTTTCATTAGCTTTTTCTAATCAGTCATTCTAATAGTATATTCATTAACTTATTATGGCTGATCTGATTGAGAATCATTCTAATTGGGCCTAATATCCCAAAGCAAGCTTGTTGTTTATGGACTCCTGTACTATGATAGCTTGTTGTTAAGTCCAAAACATCCATGCTCACACAACACCATAATTTATAACTGAGCGCCTGGGACAAGTAGTATTGCTGACCTGTAGAACTAAAGCATGTAGTATAGTTTGAACTAAAGCTAAAGTAAATTTATATAAACTAGTATTGCTGGCACCTGAGACAAGTGGAACATGGCTATGCCCCAGTTATATGAAATTGAAACACACCTGAGACAAGTCATATTCAAAATAATATACCAAGATGGTGAGCATGCTCGGTTGGCCTGTAAGTGAGCAAAGTAAAGTAAACCAAAATGTTGCGATGCTAACCATCGTGCACTATTTCTAAAGGACAAAAGCGGATTTCTTCGCCCTTTGTATATGCTGTAATGAAACATTGACAGTTGCAATCCCAATGTTATATCAGTGCTGTAATAGAAGTGTAATATATATGCTGAGAGTTGGGATCTGACACCCTTGGGTTAGATGCATGATGTTCTGATATGAAGATCTAAAAGTTATGGACCGTCACACGTTGAGTTAGCCTTTGTGGATGTTTCTTAGTTATTTTGAGTGATTAATTCATAAAGTTTTTGTTTGAAACCATGATGTTTAGTACTTGTACGTTTCTACGTTTATGACTAACATTCACGTATGTGCTTCTTTTTTACAGGTGTTGTATGATGCTTTTGAGGTTGGTACATGATGTCGCACTCTTTCACATTCAAATCGGTCATGCTTGCATTAATGTATTGTCTATCGACATTAGTACGTCTTTACTTTTAGTATGTATCATTTTGGTTGCTACAGTTGTATGTATTATTACTTTCTGTTGCAGATATTTGTATGCTTAATATTTTGTGTATGAAATATTATATATATATATTATGGTTTGGCTTATGACTTCATATGATTACCTACATGACAATGTGATAACTGGGTTTTTTGAATTGTTATAATATATTAGCTGAAATAAGTTTAGTAGAATTGAAAATTGTAAGCTTGTATGTAGGCCAATAAAAAATGCAAAGGAAATTTTTTTAGAGCATTTTAACTATGCTATGAAAAGAAAATTTGTTACAGCTTTGATATACTATAGCATTATGCTCGTGCTATACAAAATATTTTGCAAGGATTAAAAAAATTTCATAACAAAAAACAATGCTACAATAGATACTAATAAATTTTAAACAGCGTTTCAATGCATAATAAAAGATTGACATAATATTTCCATAACATTTCTAGATGCTTTAATAATATGGCATGTCAACATATTATAGCAATTAAATGATGTCACAATTGTTAGTATCATAAAACACTCCATGTAAAAGTTCTATAGCAAGCTTCAAAACGCTATAGAAAAGTATTATCGATATGGCCTATTAAAGCTGGAAACAAAAATGCTATTAAAAGCCTGTTTTCTATTGCAATTTTGAAACGCTATTGTATCTATCAGACTTATTACAACTTGTTGGTCTATGGCAATTGTGAAATTATATAGAAAGTTTTTATAGCGGTTTTAAAACATTATAAAAAGATCTTTTTGTTGCAGTGGACCACGATAATCCACACTCTACCTCAAAGAGTCATCTGCTTCGTTGTGCATACTACAAGTGCATCCCACTCAGTTATGCTTCTTCGAATGACCCCTTTCCTTAATAGGTCATTCACTTGCACCTCCAATTCCTTCTTCTCTCTAGGTGTCGTACGCCTCAAAGGCACTACTATCAATCTAGCTTCCTTCACAAAGTCTATTCGAAACTCGAGTTCTCTATGCGGCGACAATCCAGTAACTTCATTGAAGATATCTGGATATTTTCTAACGATAGAAACAGATGACAATCCCTCATGTAGAACCTCAAATGAATATAGAAAGCTAACCATCACTTAATCCTCTGGTAGGCATCCAAGCACTACCGTTGGCCCATCCACATCTCTGATTGTTACTAATAGCTTCTCCTAGCCCCCGATGGCTGCATACTTCCTAAGCCAGTCCATACCCAAGATAATCTCGAATCCAACAAAGTTCAAAATAAAATAATCACAAACCAAAGAATATCCATGACTCAATAAAGTTGGACCATTGCAAACCATGTAAAGAATAGTAGAGCCTTTAATAGGGTTGGCCATGATTGGGGGTCGGTCTACTATCTTAGGTTCTAATAACATTCTACCTACTAGGTCACTACAGATGAATGAATGAGAAGCATTAGTACCAAACAAAACTTGAACAGGAACATCACCAATAGAGAGTATACCTTGAGTGACAACTCCCTTCCTCTTCTCCTTAGCCAAGGGAGCACTTGGCGGAGTCAGGGCTACATACAAAACATACAATTTCACAATCTACTTATCCTTCACCAGTTCTAGACAAATCTTTCACAAATGCGTAGACTTCAAAGATTATGCTTGTTGACATGCTCTGGGTCGCTCCAATTATAGAGTTATTTATAGCATTGGTCTTCTCATTGTAGAGATTTTTTTTGTATTGCTTGGACATCTCGCCAATTAATAGCCGAGGAAAATGCCTTCGGTTTCTTTCAGTCCAAAAAAGAACTTGTATGGAAAAATGTTTGACATTGCATTTCTGAGACGCAACGTTTGACTTTTACAAATATACATCTTCTTAGTGGCGGAGAAAGCAACTTCTCTTGGCTTAACACCCTTCTCTGTTACATACGAGCTCATAGGTTGTTTGCTTGTGGGAGTCAAATAGTGATCAAAGGAATGGCAATGTGGCATTCAAAGTGGAATCAGTTATGATCAAAGCGTGATTTTGCATGTAAAGCATGGCTTTTAAGAAACTGAGCGTAGCCTCACTAGCCTCAGATCCCAGAAGATGATATGGGAAACTATGTGGTCTGACCGACACAAATTCAGAACAAGTAAGTACGTATGGTGGTGTCCAATAAGTTAGGCCCTTTGGGGGATACGTCCCTCAAGGCATTTATTGCCTCCATTTGGATAAAGTGGTTAGCTTGAGAAAAGTAGGGAACTATCGGCTATTAGTAGTAACGTAGCAAGTATAGTTCCAAGTGACTAGTTTGAGAAAAGCGATTAAGGCACTGCGGGAACTATGTTTGTTACGTGTGGATCGAAGAAAAGACGACTATTTCCCTATCACGTTAGAAATCTGATCCCAATAAATTTACAGTTTGGATTGTAGTCCCAAAATAGCCGTAATGCTTTGCAAACATTTCAGCTACCCCTTTTTGGTATCAAATATTCCGTTGACCTGGTCTGAATATATTACCTTAGACCGAGTCCAAATATTTATACCTTATTTGAATAAGTTTATTTGAAAAGTGTTTTCAAAAGAATGTCATTAAAAATAATATCAAGTGTATTTTGGTATAAAAGTATTTTGGTTATCATAAGGAAAAAAACATGTCCATGTTTATGTGTGGGCATGGTCTTATGAGATACTCTTCTGACGCAGCGGATTAACAAACTTTGACGTGCTAGTAATGTTTGATACAAATTGATGCAATTTCTTCCTCACGAAATGATTCGTGTCAAGTAAAACAAGATAAATGCCCAAATCCGTTGATCTCTCGAGATACCGGATTCTAGCTATCTTCAACACGTTGATCGCGCACGATTCCGCGTTAGAAGATCTACGCTTCTTCGACGTTGATCTCGCGTACGAGATTCCGTGAATCGGCTTCAAGTTCGTTGATTCGAGCGCACTCGAATATCCGAAGATGGAAGAAGTAGAAGATCACACTGAACTTCAACAAAAGTGGCAAATAGCACACAAACAAATTTTATTCAAAAATCAACTAACTTTACAACTGGCAACACACCCGTATTTATAGAAGATTACAACACACACATTCATGGCCTAACATCAACATACAAGTCAACAACAGGTGTTCGCGACCTACAACTCAACACGACATACGACCTAAGAACACTACGCGACCTAACATCATAATAACATACGACTTAACAATAGCCGACCTAACAACAAACGACATCACGCGACCTAACATATTACATATCATGCGTCTTAACAAAATACAACATATATGCGACATAACAACACAGTACAATACAAACGACTTAAGAAAATAAAATACAAGCGACTTATCAAACCATGCGACCTAAGCAAGTAACGACCTAAACAAGCACGGCAGCGACCTAGGCAAGCTTTGGCAGCGACATAGGCAAGCTTCGCGACATAATGATCCTGGAACGACATAAGAAACAGCGACCTATTGGAAGCTCGCGACCTAAGGAAACTCGCGACTCAAGAAAAACGACTTTGGAAATCTAGAGCGACTTAAGAAGGTCGTTCGCGACCTAGGAGATGCTCGCGACTTAAACTGGTGGAGCGACCTACTGGAGATGCTCGCGACTTAAGGGATATCACTGCATAATCTTCGCGGCTTAAGGAAGGTCGTTCGCGACCTAGGGTTTGCTCACGACATAGCGACCTAAGCTCGCCGCGACTTAGGGAGGAATTCGCGACAAATGATCTGGTATGCGCTGCATCATCCTCCCCTGGTTGAAAAGAATTCGACTCTGAATTCTCACCTTCCTCTTCTTTGACATGCTTATTCTCATGGTATGGAATCAAATGTTTGACGTTGAAAACGTCGGCGGTATGGATATGATCCGATAATCTTAACCGATAAGCATTATCATTGATCTTCTTTAAGATTTCTGCTGGACCAATCTTTCGAGCTTTCAATTTGTTGTAAGTTCCAAATGGAAAACGATCTTTCGTCAATACTGCGTAAAAAAAATCACCCTCTTTGAAGTCCACACTCCTTCGCTTCTTATCTGCCAGTTGCTTATACTTCTCATTTGACTTAAGCAATCGTTCATGAACAATCTTGTGACACTCCTGCAACTCATTCACGAAATAACAAGCTCGTTTAACAACCCCTTTCTATCGTGGAACTATCGACAAATCTGACGGTCCCTTTGGAATTGCTGAATGTACTGGTTGAAATGGACTGAATCCAGTACTTCGATTAACGACATGATTATGTGTGAATTCTGCCTAACACAAGTTCATATCCCCGCTCTTCAAATTATCCTTCACAAGACATCTCAACAAGTTTCCCAAAGATCTTTTCACCACTTCCGTTTGCCCATTCGTTTATGGATGATAGGCGCTACTAAAATTCAGCTTAGTCCCAACCATCTTCCACAGAATCAACCAAAAATGACTTAGAAATCAAGTATCCCAGTCAGAAACAATGGTCTCAGGTAGCCCATGTAGTCCATAAACCACTTTAAAGAATAATTGAGCAACACGGACTTCATCGGCGGTCCTTTTACAAGCTATGAAATGTGCCATCTTCGAAAATCTATCCAGCACAACACATATAGAATCATTCCCTCGTTGAGTTCTTGGCAAACCCAAAACAAAATCCATGCTAACGTCAACCCATGGTCTCGTAGGCACGGGCAATGGCATATACAATCCTGCATTCGTAGCTGTCCCTTTGGAAACTTGACATATGTGACATCTTTGCATAAATCTTTCAACTTCTTTCCTCATGGAAGGCCAAAAATATGATTGAGAAATCAACTGCAAGGTACGATCTCTTCCCACATGACCTTCTTCATGCAATTCCTTCACAAATTTCATTCGCAAACTGCACTTGGGTATACACAACCGATTTCCTTTGAATAGAAAACCATCTACCAACACATACTCATCCTTCTTCCCTTTCTCAACATCATCTACAATTTTAGCAAAGTAAGGATCCTCAACAAACAATTCTGGAAAGACATCAAACCCCATCACTTCAACTCTCATTGTAGTCAACAAATGATTTCTTCTACTCAATGCGTCTGCCACACGATTTGGAACTCCCGACTTATGCTTTAGAACAAATGTAAACTGTTGCAAGTATGTGATCCATGAAGCATGTCTGGCTGCAATCTTATCCTGCCCCCGCAAATGTTTCAATGCTTCATGGTCAGTATACAACACAAACTCTTTGTAAAACAAGTAGTGTCTCCAATGCTTTATGGCTTGCACAATAGCATAGAACTCCAAGTCATAGGTACTATATCTTGTCTTGGCTCCAGAAAGTTTCTCACTAAAATAAGCAATTGGACAACCCTTTTGACTTAACACTCCATAAATTCCAACTTTAGACGCATCAGTATTCGTCTCAAAGAGTAACAAAAGTCCGGGTATCTAAGAATCGGTGTTGTAGTCAAAAGTGTCTTGGTCTGTTGGAAAGCAAATTCAGCCTCTTCAGTCCACACAAACTATTTTCCTTTCATACAATCTGTCACTGGTGCCATCACGCTACTGAAATGTGGAATAAACCTTCGGTAGAATGATGCTAAACCATGTAAACTTCTTACTTCAGTAACAGTCCTGGGTTGTGGCCAATCCTTGATTGCTTCAACTTTACCTTGATCCACTTGGATACCTTCCTTGGACAACACATGTCCCAAGAACAAAATACTGTGTGTCACGTACATGCACTTCTTTGTTGCCGCATAAAATTGCTCCTGACGAAGTATCATCAACACTTCCCGCAAGTGTTGTAGATGTTCTTCTGTGCTTCCACTGTATATCAATATATCATCAAAGTATACCACCATAAACTTTCCAATAAACGGTCGAAAGATCTGATTCATCACCCGCATAAAAGTAATAGGTGCATTCGAAGGACCAAATGGCATGACCAGCCATTCATACAACCCTCCACGTGTCCTGAAGGGTGTCTTCCATTCATCCCTTGGTCGAATTTGAATCTGATGATACCCACTCTTCAGATCAATCTTTGAAAAGACAGCAGCCCCACTCAACTGATCTAACAAGTCGTCCAATCTTGGCATCAGAAATCTGTACCTCATTGTAATCTTGTTTAGTGCTCGACTATCTGTACACATTCTCCATGTTCCATCCTTTTTTGGTACTAACAAGGCTGGTACTGCACAAGGACTTAAACTTTCTTGTACGTGCCATTGTTCAAGTAACTCCTCCACCTGCCTTCTCAACTCTTCGTGCTCCTTTGGACTCATTCTATAATGTGGCCTATGTGGCAACACAGCTCCCGGAACAATATCAATCTGGTGTTGTATGTCTCTCAACGGTGGTAATTCTTTTGGTAATTCTTCAGGAAATACATCTTCAAATTCCTTCAACACTGGCTTAACTTCCTCAGGAATTTCAACCGTTTCACTACTTTCACATCCAATCAACATAAATACTTCAGGCCCATCCTTTACTTCTTTGACAAACTCCTTCAAAGATAACAGAGTCTTTAGTTCCTCGATTTCCTCCAACTTGCTTTCACATTGTTGTCGCTTTTTAGGAACTAAAGTGATTCTAGTGCTATTGAACATGAAACTATAGCAGTTAGTCCTACCATCGTGTTGCACAGCTCTATCAAATTGCCACGGTCTTCCTAGCAACAAATGACATACATCCATATCTACCACATCACACCAAATTTCATCCTTATACTTCTTTCCGTTGGAAAAAGCTACCCAAGCTCTTCGACTAACCTTCACTTCCCCACCTTTCCTTAGCCAAGCCAATTTGTAGGGTTTGGGATGCTTCTCTGTCTTTAACGCTAACTTCTTTACAGCTTCTGTAGAGATGATGTTATCACAACTTCCTACATCGATAACAAACTTACAAACCTTTCCCAAAATAGTGCACGTCGACTGAAAAATATTACTCCTCAACGAGCTAGTCTCCCCTTCCTGCATTGGCGTCCAGCAAGATCTCCTCATCATTAAAGAATATCCCTCGTCTGCCGTTAGTAATTCTTCTTCCTCCTCAACTTGTGGTGAATTGGAACATTCTATTTTTGCATCCTCATCCTCAAGCTCAGCAACCATCGCTCGCTTCTTAGGCCTCGGGCATTCATTGCTCTTATGTTCAAACTCCTGATAGTTATAACACTTGAAATTGTTGTTAACCTTGGTCTTAGCAACTTCATTGACAACCGGTTTACTAACAGCCTTGGAAATATTAGTATTTCTACTAGCCCCTTTCACCTGATTGATCGAACTTGTAAGTGCACCACCTCCTCTTCTACCTTGCTTCTCCCAAGCTAGAGCCTTCTGGTGTGCTTCAGCAACGGATCTTGGATCAAACATATTTACCATATCCTGAAGTTGTATTCTCAATTCTCCAACAAATCTAGATGTCAATTGTTCCTCCATTTCCATGATATCGTTTCTAGCAATCAGTTGATAAAACTCATCTGCATAATCATTTACCGACTTTGTCCCTTGTCTCAAATTCTGTAAGCGCGAATACATAAGAGACTGGCAATTATAAGGCAAGAAAGTAGCCTTCATCAACTTCTTCATCTTTTCCCATGAAACAGTCTTCAACTTTCCCATTCTTTTCCGTGTAAGTTTAGTTTGTTGCCACCATGCCATAGCTCTTCCCCTCAATCGTGTAGCAACCAACTTAACCCTACAATGTTCGGGTACTTCCTTGAATTCAAAATTTTCTTCAACATTTGATAACCAATCCAGAAATTCTTCCGCTATCATTCCCCCTTTGAATTCTGGAATCTCTATTTTCATCCCCGACTCCCATCGACGATCATCTTCGAAATCTCTATTTCGACTTCGTCCTTGGCCATGGTTTCGACAAAAGCTACTATCACCATCGCTGGATTCCTCCAAATCTGACATATGTTGATGTCGATTCTGACCATCAACATTTCTACTACCACGCATGTCTCTCTCTCCCGAAACTGAAGGTGAAACTATGTTTCCACTATGGTGCGAAACTGGTGAAGTTCTCCTTTGACTTTTATTCATGTCTCTCATCAACTTCTATAACTGTCCAATACCTTCATCAAATTTTTCACTGATACACTGCTCCATCTGCTCAGCTTCTTGTCTTCTATATACATCTTCAACATTTTGAAATCGACTCGCACGTCTCAGAGGCATGATCTTCAAACAATCTCTTTTCCGATCTAACTTTGATATAGTTCGACATAACTCGGCTTGCACTAGGACTTAGCTCTGCTCGGCGTAACTTGGTTTCGACCTAACTTAGCTTGGCTTCGACTTAACTGATTCGGCCTTGGATCTTACTTAGCTTCAACTTAGCTCTGCAAGCTCTTCAAGCTCTGATACCAAATTGACGCAGCGGAATAACAAACTTTGACGTGCTAGTAACGTTTGATACAAATTGATGTAATTTCTTCCTCACGAAATGATTTATGTCTGGTAAAACAAGATAAATGCCCAAATCCGTTGATGTCTCGAGACAGCGGATTCTAGCTATCCTCAACACGTTGATCGCGCACGATTCCGCGTCAGAAGATCTACGATTCTTCGACATTGATCTCGCGCACGAGATTCCATGAATCGGCTTCAAGTTCGTTGATTCGAGCGCACTAGAATATCCGAAGATGGAAGAAGAAGAAGATCACACTCAACTTCAACAAAAGTGGCAAAAAGCACATAAACAAATTTTATTCAAAAATCAACTAACTTTACAACTGGCAACACACCCGTATTTATAGAAGATTACAACAAACACATTCATGACCTAACATTAACATACAAGTCAACAACAGGTGCTCGCGACCTACGACTCAACACGACTTACGACCTAAGAACACTACGCGACCTGACACCATAACAACATACGACTTAACAATAGCCGACCTAACAACAAACGACATCACGCGACCTAACATATTACATATCACGCGTCTTAACAAAATACAACATATATGCGACATAACAACACAGTACAATACAAACGACTTAAGAAAATAAAATACAAGCGACTTATCAAACCATGCGACCTAACCAAGTAACGACCTAAACAAGCACGGCAACGACCTAGGCAAGCTTCGGCAGTGACATAGGAAAGCTTCGCGATATAATGATCCTGGAACGACATAAGGAACAGTGGCCTATTGGAAGCTCGCGACCTAAGGAAACTCGCGACTTAGGAAAAATGACTTTGGAAATCTGGAGCGACTTAAGAAGGTCGTTCGCGACCTAGGAGATGCTCGCGACTTAAACTGGTGGAGCGACCTACAAGAGATGCTCGCGACTTAAGGGATACCGCTGCATAATCTTCGCGACTTAAGGAAGGTCGCTCGCGACCTAGGGTTTGCTCACGACATAGCGACCTAAGCTCGCCGTGACTTAAGGAGGAATTCATGACAAATGATCTGGTATGCGTTGCATCATCTTCTTTACAAAGTTTTTGATAACATTGTCATGATCTATGCATTTAAAATTTCGAGTATCTCACGCTGGTTTGTCAAGCCTGATCTTGGTATTTTTAATACTTGGGTCAAATCCGAGTAGTTTTAGGTTTTGTTGAAGAGGGTTGGAATTTCCAGAGGAGAGCTGGAGATCTTCATCATCGTACGAATATATTCTATTATCCACTATAGTTTGTTTGTAGTTTGTAGTTTGTCAGCATTTGTAAGGGCGGGTGTTGCAACTATCCAAGCGAATCTAGATTAGACTCTAATATTGTATTTCAAAATTTTCTGCAGTAAAGATTATTATTGATATAATATATGTTATTCCATTCGTGTTATATTCTGCTCTATCTTTATTTTTTTCTACACTTAATGCTCCACTTATTCGTGTAATTTGAGTTAGACATGTGTGGTTTATTGTCGATTCAAAGGGTGTAGAAAAACAGGCCATTACATAGATCTCTTTCTTATTCCATTTCAAGAACAGATCTGACCACCCCTTGCTCCTGATCCGAGTGTCCTTCAATAGATACTAGGTTGTTAATGAACTACATAACAAGAGAAGTTACTTTAAAAATGAATAATTCTTCGTCTGGAGCCTCGCTAGCTTCAACCAAGAATGACTCTCGGGACTTAGGTCCTCCCAATTATTTCATCACATTTAAATTTCCTTCATCTAAATGAGTAACCTTCCTCTATCCTTCTTACAAATATTCCTTGAAGGGTTTAGATCCTATTTTCAAATATACCCTGCAATTTTGTCAAATGGATTGACGGAGAATATAGGCACACATCTTTCTTGCTTACCAATGCCAGAATACGCTAACATCGATTGCTCCACAATGGTAGGAGAATCCGACATGAACCAAATCTTTTCGATATCACTCAAGCTGCAAACTCCCCTCTCCTTGACACTCCTCAAGGGGTCATTATGGAAGCTCTAATGAAGGAGAACAATATGACATGAGTGAGGATATAGAAGAATAAAGCAGCCAAGAAGAAGATGAAGAAAATAAAGAAAATGTGGAAGAAGAATAAGAAAAAATGATAATGCAAACGAAGATGAATCATCCAAGAGGACATCTCCTGAAGGCACTTAGCGCACACCTTCCTCCATTCATACACGATTGAGCATCAAAAATTTGCTTCCGACACTTGAACCACTCTATAATCCTATCAGGGAGTCAATCCCATCGAGCATAACTGATGTTGTCCTTCGCTTACTGGGTGACATTGAGTGTTTTTGAAACATCACTCCTACTGATCTAGCTTTAATGATCTCCTAGTATATAATCCTTCAGACATCAACTTCACTCCAACTGGCATTCCCTTACACTTCGAAGGGGAGGAAATTGTGTCTCTTCAACCCGAAGAGAATGGTTCGTGGAAAATTAGGACATGCGAGTACTTTACATTTTTCTTAGGATTACGAGCAAAATCACTATACACTCATTTTTAATACACTTCACCAATTTTGATGTAATTCTTTCCACTTTGCAAGTACTATGAGCAAGGAAAGTCAATTCGATAAAATTCACCATTGCGGACTATTGCTTCCAATATCAAAGAAATATGTGTCCTTGTTAGGACTCATATCAGGGGTCTGATAGCAAAAGAGAAAGAAGGATGTAGAAAGCATGGTGCAAAGCTAAAGAGAGGCACCTGCATTCTATCGATTATGAGGATTCCCGTGATCACTCCGAACCTAGGCAATACTTCGACTCCCTTCGCCATGGACCTGCAAAACACTCTTAAAGATGCTAACCTTCTCGGTTTGGTATCCCCCATCTTCGAAAGCTCTAGTAGCTTCTACGACCAAGCAACCTATGGCTCATGCTACACTCCCCACCCAATCCAAACAATCCTGCTCTTCAAGAACTCTTCGATGTCACAGAGCTGTAAAAGGCACAACTACTGGACCTCCCCCTTAAAGTAACCCTCTTATCACTAAGACAAAAATCCAGGCTACATTCCTTGATGATTCACCTTAACTACAACATCGGGGATGCCCTCAAATATTATCTACTAGAGGGGCTCTCGTGGCCATGAGGCGGTGGAACAATACGTTAAGCAGAGTAGGCTAGCCAAGTGGCTTTCTGATGTTAATCGTATCAATCGATGACTCATAAAAGAATTTGACATCAAGAGGAAAGACCATATAACAATATGTAAGGACTGCAAGGCTGAGTTGGCCAAACTTCAAAAAGTGAACGAATCAAAAGAGAAACCGTGAATGCGGTAGAGAAAAACTGCAAGATGAAGTAGATGTTAACAAAACCAAGTTTGTCATTCAAAATGAACAACTAAAAACAACATATATTATAAGCAACAGCGAGGACAAGGAACTCAAGGTGATAAAATCTTAGAAAATTGCTCTCCAAGTTGTGACTGATAAGCTTAAAGAAGACTTCATAGGAGAGAAAGAATCAAGACAATGGTCTTAGGATTTCATTCAGTCCAACATCGAAGAATCTTGGGCCTTAGAGTCAAGCATGATGAGTCCAAGAAGAAAATAATTGACTTACAAACCACTCCCACCTAGGAGGAAGTTAAATTTAACAAGAGAAAAAGGAAATTGATGCCACACTTTTGGGATCTTTGCTGATGTTGTCGAGACAAAGGGCCTCAAATAGATAGGTGACAATTATCCACTAATCCTTGCCAAAGCCTGGGAAGAGATGCTTAAGCAGGAAAGAGATCAAGGTCAAGAGGATGATGAAGAAAAACTAAAGGCTTAACATCTTAACGAAGAGGATTTGATTGCCCTAGAGAATGGGCAAGTGATCAAGGCATTGGAAGCTCAACATCTAAGTAGGTGCCTACCGAGACTCCCGCTAATCCAAGCTCCTCAGATTGTGTGGTTTACATCACTCATACCCAAAAAGATTCTCATGTAGAGCTTATAACTTTCACTAATTCGATCGTTCTTGAGGTCGCTGCAATTGAGACATCCATAATTTTGACCCATGATGCCGCTATTGCTACCACTTCAGAGAGCTGCAATCTTGATGATCTGGACTTCGAGCCATATTCGATTCCCCAACTCTACCTCCATTGACCAAAGTCCTCGAGGAAGGGGAAATCAGCAAGTCTCCTTCTAGGAAGCCCACACCATTCAAAGGTATATCTCTAACATATCTGGCCTTCGAGAAGCTTCATTTTTCTCCTATGGGGATTACTAATCATTACCTTTCTGATCTTACCTTGCAGGTCCATTATCAATTCTCTCATCTCTGCCACTTGTCTTTACTACCCGAGGTCCCGATGCTTCTATAACTATGCCGATCATTACCTTAATAACGCTTATGCTTCCTTCCATGCCCATTGAGTCTAGCCCCAGTCCTGATTACGAGAAGATAGAGGGCCTAGAGATCTAAGAAGATGTTGACATTCTCGTTATGATTATGTGATGGTCATCCCTAAGATGGTATTTAGAACATTTTTATGGTAGATAAAACAACCACCGACCTCTCCAAACTAAAGAATGTCAAGCTCAAGCCTAGTTTGAGAAGATTCCTCCTCCAATTCCATGTCTCCGTTGAGCTTAAACATTCACATCCAAGCGTCTTCTACTTTTACCATGTACCCCATAGCTCCAATCTGCAGAGCTGCCCCTAACCGTCGAGTAACTCGAACATTCTTGTCCAGATAAGATTGGGACAAAGACGAAAAGAAGACACTATTGAAGTGCATAAAAAAGGGCAAGTGCAAATCGAAAGGTGCGGGTTCTAAGGGGGGTAAAAACATAAAGAAGTAGATGACATTTTTGGCATCACTGCTTCATAGATCTTATTTTGACCTTTTTGTTCTATTGGCTTTCTTGTACATAAGCCATCATTGTGCAAGAGCAACCTTGCAATTTTTTGCTCAAAAGAAGAGTGTAAATAAAAGTTGATTTATGTTCAACTTTATCCTATTTACATTATCACTTTTTACCTATATAGTTGCTTGCTTGTATAAATGTATAATTATCCATAATGAAGTTAAATATATATCATACTTGCAAGTGTTTGCGAACTATGCAATGCGTTTATTTATTGTAACTCTATACATACAAATAAGTTTCCTACAATTTCCCTGCACTATTTCCTTATTCAGCTCCATTTGCTATCAGTTAAACATATCTCGTTTAACTAAATGAAGTTTTCCGTTATCAACCAACCTTTCTTATTATCAGTTCAACATATCTCATTCGGCTATAAACAAGGTTATGCTCTATCGATGTAACTGAGATTATATGGCTTATCTTCCCATGTTAGCATGAGTATCGATATACTTTATGGCACATCTACAAGAAGTATTCATTATAGACTAGTTCCTATTTCTAGGAGTCGGTGCCTTTGATGCATATCTCTAAGAAACCATCCCTAACCACTTCTACTTATTGGCTTTGGTCAAAGATGTGATGTTTAGGGTAAATTATTTGATCATGCCGTAGTACGATCATACTACAATTACCGGATCATGGATCAAAGGAGTTCATCAATATCTATCTTTGGTACTTAAATATTTAATTCTTGAAACGTAGAATGTGTGAATGCGCTAATACTCTTGTAGCATAAAGTCAAACTTTAAGAATATGGTTCCATCTATTCCAAAAACTAACTTCATTTACAAAAAAATGGCATTTATCATCTTATTACATCAAATCACAATAAGTAGGATGCCTTATATATACAGTAAGAAAATCAAATGAAATAGTGGTGCAAATGCTCGCTATTCCATGCCCTTGAAATTGGTATCACATCTATCATTGATAGCTTAAAAGTTCCTTTAACAAGCTTTTGTGCATTCTCCTAAGGACCTTTTGAATTCGTAACAAGTACTCGAGTACCTAAAAATAACTCATTTCAAAATTAGATCTCCTATCTCGAAGGTATGGTTTCTAACCTTGGCATTGAACTACTTTTCTACTCTTTACTAGTGAGCAACTACCCTTAGATTAGCATCTTCTCTCTTTTCTTCAACCATGTCAAGAGACTCAAGCAAGAGTTACTCGTGCTCCTTGGAATAAAATTTCAATCTTCTATGAGAAGAGACCTCAACTTCAAGTGGTATCTTGGCCTTAATTCTGTAGACCAATATAAAAGGAGAATGACCAGTTTTAAACTTCTAGATCTGAGGAGCCCATAATGCAAATGGTGACTTATCCCTCCAATTTTCCTTCATTTCTTCGGTCTCTTCTTGATTGTGACTTGATGATCTTGTTCGCCGCCACCACTTGTCCATTTTCCTATGGATGTACGACCACTATGAAGCACATCTCAATTTGATATCGAGCAAAAAATTCTTTGAATTTCACACTTTCTAATTCAGTTCCATTATTAAGGATTATCTTCTACGTAACTCCAAATATATATAAAAAATGCTCTTCACCACAAAATTGATCGCCTTTGCTAAAGTGATCGTTGTAATAAATTCTGCTTCAGCCCATTTAGTGAAGTAATCCATAGCCAGTATTATGTACTCTACTCTACATCTCAAGATTGGTACAACTCTAATGATATTTATTCTCTAAACCTCAAATGTCCATAGGATAAACATCCATGTTAGCTCATTGGATGGGGCTTTTGAAATATTCACGATTCTCTAACACTTATCACATCTCTTAGTATAGTCAACTGCATCTCGATCGATAGTTGGCTAGAACCATCCATAGAAAAAAATATTCTTTGCTAAAGTTTCCCCCAATGTGATCATCTTAGCTTCCTTTATGTACATCCGCAAGAATTTTATTAGCTTCATCTTTGGCGACATAACTTAGTAAGGGGTTAAGAATCCTACCCTATATAATAGTCCTTCTTACATAATAAACTGAGGTAATTTATGAAGGTGCTTTTGCCTTTCAATATTCCTTAATCGAAGCCATCCACGACTCCTTCACTTCTTTAACCTTCAAGATCCAATTGCTATCCATCTTGTCAATACTTAGAGTTGTCAAAAATTCAACTGGCATGATTCTAATCAGTTGTGCATCTTTAGAGTTTGCCAATTTGGAAAATGAATTGGCATTGGTATTATCTTCTCTAGGGATGTTCGTTATCGTGTAGTGCTCAATATCGCCCAGCAGTTCAAACACTTTTGGAAAAGGGGCAAGCCTTGTACCCTTAGCTTGGATTTCTTTCTTATTCTGATCAAACCGCTAATTAAGAGTCCTGAAGATATATAGTATCTTGACTCTTAGCTATTCGCTAGCTTGGATCTCGTAATCGACGCTTCGTACTCAAATTCATTGTTAGCCACGTGGAACTGTAGCTTCAATGCATAATAGGTCCTCCGACCCTCTGGGGTTATCAAAACTACTCTAACCCCATAATGGACATTGGATGCTCTGTCCAAATATAACTTCCACTAAGAAAGTTAGACCTATTTTTCTTCCACTTCATCATCCCTAAGGATAATTTAGCAATGAAGTCTGCTAATGTCTTCTTTTGTATTGCCTTCCTAGGATGATAAGTATTGCTTTCCTAGGACGATAAGCATTATCATATTGGTTCAACTCAAAGTTCTACTTTATCGATCTTCACGAAGTCTCAGGATGATGTAATAATTGTCTAAATTGTTGGTCTGTCTACACCTTTATCAAATGAACCTAGAAGTATGTTCTGAGCTTCCTTCATGCAATCAAAAAATAGTACGTTAATTTCTCTAGCTTCGGATAGTTCATTTCTGGTCTAGGGAACTCTTTATGATGCAGCAGAATGGACTTTGGATCTCGCACTCTTCATGCACTAAGACTACACTGAATGGGTGAGTCAATATGGCTAAGTAAACATACAGTTGCTCTCCTTCCAAAGACTTAGACAATAACGGTGGTTTCACAAAATGTTCCAACAAATTCTGGAAAGACTCTTTATGTTCACTTTTCCAATTGGAATTTTCCCACTTTCTTGAAGGGGCACGGAATGGTATGCTCTAGTCGGTCGCTTTTGAAATGAATCAACTTAATGCATGACCGTGCCATTCAAATTTTGTAATTCAATACCTATCTTTGGGCCGTATCTAGTTTCAGCGCTTCCATCTATTCTGGATTTGCTTCAATATCCCACGAATTTATAATGAAACCCAAAAACTTTCCCACCACAAGTCTAAAATAACACATCAATGGATCTGTTTCATTCCGTACCTACAAAGCAGATCGAACATTTCTAGAAGGTCACCCATCTGATCTGGCAGTTACCATGACTTCAAGAGAATATCATCCACACAAACTTTCATCATCTATGATCTATTTTTTAAACATTTGGTTGATCAAGCGAAGTCGGTAGCTCCAACGTTCTTTAGTCCATGATAAAATTTGTGTGCTCCTGATCTAGAATGTTCATCGGCTAATTGTAGGTGGAAAATGCATCCATGAAGGATAGGAGTTCATGTCCAAACGTTCTATCCATCAAGTTTTCTTTACGTAGAAAAGGGAAGAAACCCCTCGGGCACACCATATTCAAATCAGAATAATTGATGCATGTCTACCATTTCCCATTTTCCTTTTGACCAATACTTTATTTGATACTCACTCAGAGTAAAGTGCAGCATGAATAAAGTCATTTTCCCTTAGCTTATGCACTTCTTCTTTCGAAACAGAGGATCGTTTTGGTTCCATACTGCACCTTTTTTATTTCCCAAACTGGTAACGTGGGTTCACATCCAACGCGTGGCACTCATTTTCTGGCAATATCCTACATATATAGAAATGTCCAAGTAAACATTTTGGGTTCTCCTGGATAAACCTTACTACCTCATTCTAATTTTTAAGCTGAGTTGAGACCCACTTTGAGAACCTTCGTAGGATTGTCATCGTCTATCAAGGCGTCAATTATCGGTTCCACCAGGGTTGCCCTCCTCTAGCTCCTTTCAAAGGTCTATGGGCTTGTGGAATTTCATAATGGATCCATCTAAAGCTTGGAAGGTAGTTACTATACATTTAAGTATTTGATGCAGAGGGGCTTCTCTACAATCTTCCCATTCTCTCGCCGATTTACCACTCTATGATCAGCAATGTAGCACTCACGGCCCGTTCTTTAGTGACCTCAAACTTATTCCACTCCATTCTCTATAGGAAACTTCATCATTAAGCACCATGAAGGAAGCACAATTTGAAAATCCGTAAGGGACGGTCTGTCCAAGAAAGAATTACAAGTGAAAAATTGAATAACCACAATAAAATTTGGCAATCGCACTACCTTGCGATCTCCAACTCCCAATTCAATATATACAGTTTGGTCCACTAGATCGGATATTTGCCTCTCCGATGAATCCCTAGAACATAGGTGGATATCCTATTCATCAAGACACATCATATTGAACATCTATTTAAATGATGTATTCGTCGAGCTCCCATAATAAATGAGAACCCGATGCACTGTAGATGGCCCTATCATGGTCGTAGTGACCATCGGGTCAAGCTTTATTGCTTTGAACCTATCGGTTTCTTTATTTTTGAAATTAATATCATAAACTATTCTTTTCTGTTGCTTCGCTGGTGCACCCTCTCCTGTGGTGTAATAATATCCTATAGCATGTGCTTCAAGTAGCTGCCATAGCGCTCTATTTCATTCCAACTTCATTCTATGGGAAGTGGTCCTCCAAATATAGTGTTAATAACTATACCTCAAGCCAGCTTTCTTTTCCCATAGGAAGATTGCTTTTGACTTTAGTTATTATGTTGCCCGCCTACCTACGTGTTTCGAACATATTAATACCACTTTTTCTTTCTTTATGATCAGATCTTCTACGATGTCCTTCAAATATCCACATTCATTCCTATTGTGCCTACAAGTTTCGTGAAAGCGAAAATACTCTCCGTAGCATTTCTCTTCTTCAATTGCATCCCTCGAGATTGGCTTTTTGTACTACTCTGCACTTGTATGTTAATGTATATATTCTTAAAAGAGCCAATCAACTCTGTATAATTCCTATCATGGACACTTGTCAAACGCTTCTGTTTATTTTGCTTTTTACCACCAGCATTCTGGTTCTTCCACTTATTATTGTTATTTAACATTCATTAGAATATTTCTAGCACTATCAGCACTTTAATCGATAGTTATGTTTCTCTAAATCACGTTGCTTGGTCCTTCTAAACTGCCAACAGCTAATCCTGCTTCCAATCTGAAATTTCCAAGTGCATGTACCGGGATGCTTTTGAATAGCACTCTTTTCTAGTAGGTGGTTCCTTTCTCTTAATCCATATACCAGAATCAGTCTGGGATAAACTCCATTGATGAGTTCCGTCAGCGCTATCTCCTCGTTGGGGTTACTCATCTCCGTCAGAGCAATATTAAACCTTGTCAAAAAACTCTTCAAGATCCCTCTGGACCTTTGGTGTGCATTCAACAATGACATGGAATCCTTGGTTGAATAGTGTGAACCTAAAATTGTTTTATAAATCACTTTGCCAATTAATCAAAAGATGATATGGATCTGGGCTCGACCACATTGTTGCTAATCCATTAAGGAAAATTGAAAAAAATATTCTACAACATCTGTTGCATCGGTACAATCCGTATTCCATCCATTGTAACATCCATCATTTTGCGATGCGAAACTAACCGCTACAGATGTCGTAGTCTTTTGTTGTATTAATTTTTGATGACAAAATGCGGTCTTGTTAACAGTATCCATAATAATAGAAATACAAGAATATGAAATAAATTTAACACAATTTCAAAACAACCTTTTCATTTCATTCCTAAAACAGCATTTCATATTCATTACATAATCCCATAACGATGCCTAAGTTCAGATAAATATAATAATTACAAAATACACCAAGAGTGACTTATAAAAATGACCCTTGGATGATCAGAGTTACTAAATAGAAAGCCATATTATTTGTCTTTACGTACAATATTCAATCATAGTGGAATAGGTAAAAAGATAATCTCCTATAGCTAATCTTTGCCTCATGCACGTCTTCGGTAGCTTTATTCGTCAAAACCTACTAAATCTAAAATTCTTAACTCTCAATCTACTCAAATTAAATTTTAAGCGTCCTAGAGTTTAAGGAAAAAACATAAATTTCGAGTTATACATATAGCTCGGTGTGAATAATAATATTACATCTCGATTTATCGATATTAAGTGAGACCATGCCTCCTAGTGGAACTCCCCTCGCTAATATCCTTTAAAAGAATATCATTTATGAATCACTTTCCTGCAACCAACTGGTTATAATAAACAATATGCAATAACACGTATGCATACAAAATAGGTAATCGGTGGATTATCTGTCCAACGTCATAGTTTTATTTGGCCGACTATGAACCTATGGCGGACTCGACCTACCAGACATAATAAATGTTTTAACTTGCTGTTAGAGGAAAAATGGACGGTATGTCCCAAACTTACTAATTCTAGGGTCAACTGATCCTATTGATTTTGAAGGCTCGCCAATAACCTAACTCTACTCTATGTATTCATTTTTATGTGTAACATTCTTTTAGTCTTACCCATGATACTGCCCTACACACTGGCATTTTTGGCTTATATTAGTTAGGGGCTACTAGCTCAAGTATAGGGCACGACTCTACACCAGTCCCATTAGGTTTCTATCTCTGAGTCATACCCTTAGTAAAATTCTTGATTAACTACTCTATCCATATTTTCTTGAAAAATAAAATCTTTGTAAATGATTTAATCCTTGAAATCATACTTAAAATGATAAAAACATTGGTCCTTTACATTAATCAAAATAATTATTCCATGATATATTCTTTATAAAATATTATTGATGAAACTTGAAATCATTAGGGTCTTCAACCCTCTCAAAACTTAGGCTATAAGGCCAAAATTATGTAAAACCTTTACAACTTAAAACTCAACGACGTCATCGCCATTAAAGATCATTGCCCATTCTAAAGCATGTTGAAGTCTTTTATTTAAAAATATAAGGGGGTGATGTCGAAGTCATAACTTTATAAGTTATAATGTCAAACTGTAAAATTTGAACTTAGGCAACACATAAAAACATTGGCATTAATGCATCATCGAGGGTATAAACTTTAGTAGACGTAACGTCGATATCTAAGACATAGGTATGGTTAAAAAATCATTGATTAAGCTTTTTGATTATTCAGAAAGCGGTAGAGACTAGGCTCAATGACTAGTTAAAGCAGCTTGGCTAGGCTCGACAACAAGTTAAAAGCGGCAGTGGCTACGCTCGAAAACAATTGGGTCGGCGAGTCAAAAACATTAAATAGTATATATGGTAGCATGCTTTTTAATATAAAACGCGGCAACAACTCTTGGTATACTACTCAGCATGTATAAACATCGACACCACCATATGGAGCCCTACCTTTTTTATCTTTATTATATTGGCCTTGATAAGGTTCAAAGCCCATCCGTTCCATATCAAACTCGTTGATATCATGCGGCATCATTTTATTTCGTCTCGATGACACTGGTACATGGTAAGTGGTGGCTCAACATAGCCAATATCGACATGAAGAATGGTAATTAACATGAAAACTACAATTTTACTGTAAAAAGAATTTTTTTTTCACCAAATCTCTATGATTTATCAAATCCTTGTTGGCTATCAAACTTTATCAAATTCTTTATTGAAAAAATGCCACCTACCATAATTTTCAAAGCTAATTTTTTGTACAATTTAACTCATTTCATAAGCATTTTAATTAAACAAATAAAACTTTCATGCTTAAGCAATTTATTTATATTCTTAAACTCTTATGAAAAATCCTTAAAAAATTATGAATCAATTTAGCTCTTCGATATATAAAATTTTCGGACATATAAATTCAGAGCCAATAATTTAATTATCTTAAACAATTAAAACCCAAAATTCACCAATTTCTTTACTTTGAAAAATCATATAAATCCATACTTACTTGGAAAATTATGAATTAAAAATCCACTTCTAAAATGATATTTCTAACATCATATCAAAATCTCAAGTCATATGGGTATCATATCATAGGTTTTCTAGCTCAAACATATTACTAAATTTTATATTTAAATTATAGATAATCGCCAACAAGCATATAATCATTTAAACTACTAAAATATAGCATTATACTTGCAAAATAAGTGGGTTTATACTTAAAACCAAAACAAAATATAAAAAACGTGAGTTGCATATTCATTACTCACCTTGATTTGGATGAGAAAGATAAGATTTGGTGTGAACTTAATTTCTTTTATCTTTGATTCCTTAATCCTTTAGTTTTCTTCTTCTTTTCCCTTTGCTATGGCCGGCCTCTTTGTATATTTAATTTGTATGTGTATAAATGAAAGAAGGAAATGATAATAGAAGGGTTTAAGGGGTAGAAATGAATGCTATTTCCATTTTGTTCTTATAATTATCATCCTTCTTATCCTAACCTTTTATTTTTCTAATTGGTTTATTAATTAAGACACGACCTAAACTTAATTACCAAATCTAAATTTACTTGTCCATTTACATTATATTTAATTTATCTAACTAAATGTTCTAAATAATGTTAGTCAAAATTATGGCCATTGCATCCATGTTTCAACAGATTTCGCATAGAGTTAGTCAAGCCTTTCTAGCCGGGCATAATCAACATCAAGACCTTCTTTAGATACCTTGCTTCAAGAATCCTTTCAATGGATGGGGTTCTACTCATTGATGAACTCGATTTGTCATCCTTCCTTTGTTGATTTTAACTCATCAACATTTTACCATATCAACAATGTACTCTCCACATGCTTGGCCTATCGGATAGCGATCATGAATGTAACATCCCTAATTTTAAATGATATTATTCAGGAGATTTAACTGGATAAATTAAATAGAATAATGTAAAGATTAGGGAGATAAGGGGACTAAGATTTGAATATTAATTAGAGGTTGTGCTTGTATAAACATAAACTAAAAGAATGTGTTTATGTAGATGGTTAAATGATAACTAATAAGAGAATAAGGCTAAGGGCAATATGGAGAATAACCATTCACTATATCCTTAACCACTAAACCCATAGTCCCATTCTCATTTTCACACGTTAAAAAGCTAAAAAAATAAACAAAGAGGAGCAAGTCGACTATTACATAGGGGAAGAAAATTCAAGTAAAGCTATCCAAGCTAGAAGTATTAATCAAGTTCAAATCTCAAGTCCTTGTCCAAATCAAGGTGAATAATAATCTAAACCATCGCGTTTTTGGTTTCAAAGAACAATTTTTTTGGGGATTTAAGATTAAAACATTTATGATGATTTTAAAGATGATATGCTTGGAATATATGATATGTTTGATTCAAATGAGATAGTTTGATAAATTCTTATTACGGTTTTAAGGTTAAAATTGTTTATAATGGGTTTCGAATGCTATGAGGATTAAATATTTTGTAAAACATTATTTTGGAGATGGAATTAAATTTTGGTAACTATCCAAGCTATGGATAATTTATTATGAAATTTGAAGGGAAGATTTATATAATGGAGTATAAATATTTATTTCAACTATTATATAAAGAATTTGGCTCTGAAACTTAGATATGTTAGTTAACATATAAAAAGTAAATTTATATGATTTTGGGGATTTTTCGTAAGAGATTTACAATGGGAAATAAATTATTTAAGAAAGAGGACTTAAATGTCTAAATTGTTTTGTTAAAGGGAAGGGCTATTTTGTTAATTACTTCGAATTAATTTCTAAACAATTTCGGCAATCTTTTATAAAAGATTTTGATAAGTTTTATGGGAACCAATCATATTTTTAAAAATAGGAAAGTTAGTTGAAAAGCATTTACTTAAGAAGGCAACAAAGTAGATTTTGCATAAGTTTTTGGTTTTGACACTTCCAATAGCTACCTTTTGACCCCATACTTTTGCCTCCAACCAAGTCGAAACCTATACACATGGTATCAAGTTTTTGTACGCAGTGAATTGGAGAATGGCGGTAGGTATGGAGTTGAAACCATCTTTCGAACGGGTCGCGGCCTTCATTTTTCTTTATAAAGAAGTGATGTTTGCCTTTTTTTAAAGGAATGCTTTCGAAAGAATTTAACATAGCTTTAGACAAGGTTTCCGCGTTTTGTTTTGAATAGGTAGCTTTCGAATGAGTTGCCATGTTTTTAAATCAAACCTTTCGAAAGGGTAGTTTGAACCTGATCGAAACCAACCAACCGTCCTTATACCTTTAGAAGGGATTGAAGTCGTCAACGAATTCAAAAGGTAGCCTTTGTTTTATAAAATACCAAGCCTCTTACCAATGCTTTCGAAAGGGCCCTAGTGGCCAATTATACTACAGATTTCAAAGGAAATGGTGTCGAAAGTGGTTTCGATGCTATCCTTCTTATTGTTTTAACTTAAAGTGTAATGCTTTTGAAAGGATGGTGCCGAAGCCATCTGTTTTCCCCAAACTCATTTTAAAGGTTTCGAAAGGGGTACTTTCACTTTTATTCACTTAGACCTAAAATATATATTTAAAAATTGAACCCAATGGTTTTGAAAAGGGTACTTTCAAAGGTTTCGAAAGGGATACTCTCAAATAGATTCGAAGCTATGCTTCTATAATTGGATAGTATTGCTTTAATACTTTCAAAAGGTATGTTTTGATGGTTTCAAAAGAGAAGTTTAAAATGTTTCGAAAGGCAAATGCTTTATGTTTTGAAAAGAGGATTTGAATGCTTTCGAAAGTGTTTTTCCAATGGTTTTGAAAGTAAAGGCTTAAGGTTGCGAAAGCCTTAGTTTGCAAAACAAAGAAATCAAATCTCAATTTTTAAAGGTAAAACCCATGGCATAATAAAAGAGCTTTTAAATGCCTTTAAATTGGAGTTGGTGAAGAAGCCGAATTTGATATGAATAATAGGTTAAAGGGATTAACCAAGTTCCCGGGGAAAATGATTTCAAAGATATTAACCCAAAGATGTTGGTATTAATTTTTATACGCTTCTTCTATAAATGTATTCACTATGTAATGGACCATAACTGAATTTTAAGGATTAAGGGTAGAATAACCAGGTTGGATGACCCAGTAGTGAATATAAACTAAGTAACTCCTGAATAAATAGACTTGCATCCAGAAGGCTAGGTAGACCAGAATATCGGATGCCCAAAGACTAATTAAGAAGTTGTTAGTTGAGATAGGTTCATAGTGAACTCATGAAAACTATGTTTAAATAAAGTTATGGGAAAAGGCCAACTGGTTTGTAGTGAACCCATGAAAACTATATCCATATTAAGTTATTGACAGGAGTTAGTAGGTTCATAGTCAACCCAAAACTATGATATAAGGGAATTTATTGGTGATACCAATAGGTTTGTGGAGAACCTATGAAATAATTGAATTAAGCTATTAGCAGGGGATAATAGGGTCATAGTGATCCCATGAAAACAATAAGACCATACAGATAGTCCGTAAGTTAAAAATAGGTTATTAGTAATCCCATGAAAACTACAAAATAGGACAGGTAATTCATAAGTTATAAACATGTTATTAGTCAGCCCATGAAAACTAATTGGTTAATAGGGACCCTAGAAACTATAAATGAGATAGATAGTTAAAATGAATGGGGACGTGTTATCCAGAATTGATTTACTTGTTTTCATATCATCGTAATATTTTGAATTGTTATGTTTTAACCATTGTAGATGCATGAGCACAGTATATGGTTTTTATAAAGTTTTAGATATGATACTAGTGAGGGGAAAAACCATTCTGCCATGCGGCATGTTCTCACTGGATATCTAAATGGTTTGAGATGGTGAGTTATTATTTATACCAGGCTTTGTGCCTAACTCGAAGTTTAAGTTTCCCCCCTTAAACTCTCGGGTGCTCAAAATTAATTTTACGCTAAGGGTAAGGGAATATTTAGGTTCTCCCTAGACGAATAAGCTTTTGGAGAATAGTACGAGGATAGCTAGCTAAATAGGAGTTCTTTTCTTTTTAATTCCGCTTTGTTTGATGTAAAGGATAAGTTGTTTAATTGCCTAGATATATACTCTAATCATCCAAGTGGGCATCTACATATGTCACTCTTGGCGTATGTTGTAATAACTTTTTTTGAATGTATTCTCATATTTGGGATTATGTGATGAATTTGGAATGATTTTAAAACGGAATGAGAAATTTGTTTAAATTATTTTTAAATTTCTTCATATGCATGTATTTCTGTTGTATCAGTATATCTAAAATTATCGTATTTGTTCAACGAGGATTAATAAATATGGATGACTGATGTTATCCCGCCTTTTGGCAAGGCCGAGATACCAAGGAAATGACTGGAAAAAGACAAGATCACACGTCCCCAGCTTTGAATTATTGTTGGGCAACTGCAGATACCGACGAATTTTACCCGAGTCCGGGTTGGGCTACAATTGATAAGGCACGTCAGGCAAAGTGGTAGAAACCAACGTTCCAAATTTCGGGGCAATCTGAGTTAGTATGCTCAAGTTATCACCAATGGGAGATGGATGAAATGATATAGGTTCGAATCCCTCAGGAATAGCATAGGTTTGAATCGATCAGAAGTAAGTCATGCTCCGTCCATCGACCACACATTGGTTCGAATCCGTCCAAGTAGCCTTGCTTCGAATCCATCTTCACATGCCCATGTTCGAACCCATTATGGCTTCGACTCCATGCCGTAATTGTCTGCGAATCAAATAAGCAAAGGAAACTTCACATCGATCAACCACGGCCTTCCACGATCGATACGAAGGAACACGTATTTGACCGATTCGAAGGAAGCGACTCTTCGAATCGATAACCTCGAATCCATCAAGTCCACACAGCTAAAACCTAGGAATATGACCCAGAAAACTCAGAGAAAAAGGAGGATTGACCCGAAGCATACGCACCACGTCATCACTTTCATGTGCAGACGAATGGATTTGACCCTATGGGTTTGAACCGTATCGATTCGAATGGATCCATGGGGTAAAAAACTCCATCTTGAATCGATCATAAGTAGAGATCTACAAATCCAAATGCTATGAAATTTTCACAGGAGCTTGCATATATATAGAAGAATGTCCACGCCAAGTTTCATCACGATTGGACACCTTTTTGATCGATTCGGACCAAGGGTCGAATCGATCCCAAAGTGGGCCCGGATCTCCAGAATTCGGCTGTATAGGCCCCCTCACGTGCCAGAAGCGTTCTCCCCTGATTTTAGGCGAAATATCAGCCTCCTACAACTATAAATAGAGCCCCTGGTCATTTTGAAAGGGGATGGGAGAATTTTTAGAGTAAGAGAACGCCCGGACGCTGCCAGAATTGCTTCAGAGCACCACCGCTGCCTTTGATTTCGAATTTTGGCTTACTACTTGTTGTACTTTGACATAAAAAAGTTGTATTCTTCGAATATCAAGCAATAAAGTAACAAAACTTCATAGTGGACGTAGGCAATACGCCGAACCACTCTAAATCATTGTCTCTCGTGCAATTTACTTCCTGTTATTTGGAGTTTTTGTTAGATAATCCACATTTTAATTTACTTTCTTCATTTATTATCTCTTCAAAAACTTCCGACGAGTGTTGTGCCCAATTTTGACACAAACACTTTGGTGCTTTCACTGAGAAAACCCAGATTTTCTCCTGCTCGTTAGATCTGTCATCGATACCGGATTGAATAAATCTAAGAGAGAGATCCAGATCATTAAATCCAACTTCTTTCCCTTCTATTCAGATTTGCGTAAAAGTCTAGGAAAGGAGTTCAACCTTCGAGATGGTTAGCACAAGAACCACCTTAAACGCTGTTAATCAAGAAGAACAGGATCGATAGAATCCTATGCCGCCATCTCCATCTAATCAAGAAGTCGCTGGGCACTCGGAACCGTCCGGTCTGGTTACTCGACAGGAGTTGCAGTTGCTACTCCAAGAGCTGACCCAGAGTCGGCAGCAACTAGAAGAACAGCTACGAGTTAACGCTGAGCTAGTCAACAAGCTGGATCGCCAGAAACGAAAGAGATCCACGAGAGACCATGCTCCTCGCTCCTCCAGCGAAAGTTCTTCATCTTTTGATTATCATAATCGGCCTCCACGACCCCGACTAGATGGGAGTCGCATCCCAGCTGCTGGAGATCAACCAACACTGACCGTTGGACAACTGAGAGTCAGTCCATCAGCCAGTTTCCAAACCGGACCCTCCTCCCGAGGGGGTGCCGTTCCTCATTACACCGCAGAATACCGCAACACTAATGTTGCGGCTGAACCAGGAATTGACGCCCAAGGTCAGTCGGACCTGGACCGTCACCAACACGGATGTACTCCTAAACCATACATCCCGAAAGACTATGAGCCACGAAGGCAAGACTTGGACCGTCGACAATATCCGGTCCAACCCCGAAGAATGGAACGCGATCATACTCCGGTGCAGGCCGCACAAAATGCGCAGATGCCAGATCTGTCAATTATGATACGTCAGATGATCCGTGAGAGCCAGGGATTCACAAATGACGATTGGGGGGTCTCCCGAAGCCACACTCCTTTTACGGACGATATCCTTACCGCTGAACCCCCACGGCGATTCAGGATGCCAACTCTACCCATGTATGAAGGGAACTCCGACCCCAACCAACATATTCTGAAATATGAATGGTCGATGACCGCAGCCAGAGCCGACGATGCAGTGAAGTGTCGTAGTTTCCACATATCCTTGGGGGGCATCGCTACCATGTGATTCACTCGATTGCCACCTCGATCCATCTCTTCATTCGATCAGTTAGCCACAAAATTCGTTGAGCAATTCCGCATGCACGTCGCAAGGCCAAAAGATGTCAACACTCTATCTACTGTAACGCAAGCTCCCGGAGAGACACTCAGACACTAATTAGAGAGATTCCATACTCCATGTGCGGAGATTAGTAATCCAAACGATAACTCCATCCTTATGGCGTTAACTAAGGGGATCGACCCTGATTCTGAATTTGGCAATTGGCTAGCTGGAAAACCACTTGCATCATTGGACCGTTTCCACGCTAAGGCGGCTCAATTCCTGAGACGGGAAGATGTGAAATAGTCTAGGAAGCAAACTGATGCAGGACCAAGTACGGAGGGGATCCAAAGCAATGTTGCAATCAAACAGTCCGGTGAGAGCTCCGGAAAAGTCCAGTTGAATGTTAAAAACAAACAAGCCCGGCAAAGAGAGAGCACGAATCAAACTAAAAAACAAGATCAAAATCGTGGCCAGCAGCGCAAGAATCCAATGTTTGACAGTTATACTCCTCTGAATACATCACTAGAGGACTTGTACTTACAAACCTGTGACACAATTCAATATCAAAAACCTACACCAAGACCATCGTCAGAGAGACAAATCCAGACGAGAAAGTTTTGCATGTTCCATGAAAGCTACGGGTACAATACAAACGTGTGTCGTCACTTACAGGATCTCGTTGAAAAACTGATCAGAGAAAGGAAGCTGGAACAGTTTGTGCGGACACCGCAGCCCAGAGAAGCGGGCCCATCAAATCCAAACAATGGACCCAATCGACCGAGACAGGAGGACTCAACTTGTCCCCGTGGAAGATTGGTGATAAACGCCATCAGTGGCGGACCAACTTACTCAGGAGCCTGGAACGACGAAGATCCTCGTCACTGTCACACATGACAGGCTCATTCAAACTATGAATACTTTGCAGTTTCCTTTACATTCTGAAATTTGAATTTGTAATAAGGCACTGACTTTGCCAAATTTTCTTATTTCAGCAATAAAATACTATCTCTTCGAGCTAGAGATGTGGTTCACCGAATGCAATGTTCAACAATCACAACACACAAAGAGATAAATTCCATCAAACAATGGAATTTATTCAAATAGCGAGTGACTGTGATACGACCGGCCACTCGCTAAGTGAAACCCCAACTTGTGGTCAAGCCATCACATCAAAGGCTCAATAGGACCGACGCACGGCAGACCTACAACTAACTCCAACTTCCCAGAGCGCGAATTGGATGATAAACATCATGCAAATCGTTCCCACAGCGCGAACGGACTCCAACTTCCCAGAGCACGAATTGGAGGATAAACATCATAAAAATCGTTCCCACAGCGCGAACAGACTCCAACTTCCCAGAGCGCGAATTGGAGGATAAACATCATACAAATCGTTCCCACAGCGCGAACGGACTCCAACTTCCCAGAGCGCGAATTGGAGGATAAACATCAGACAAATCGTTCCCACAGCGCGAACGAACTCCAACTTCCCAGAGCGCGAATTGGAGGATAAACATCATACAAATCGTTCCCACAGCGCGAATGGACTCCAACTTCCCAGAGCGCGAATTGGAGGATAAACATCATACAAATCGTTCCCATAGCGCGAACGGACTCCAGCTTCCCAGAGTGTGAATTGGAGTATAAACATTCAATAACTCGTTCCCGGAGTGCGAACGGACTCCAAATTCCCAGAGTGTGAATTGGAGTATAAACATTCAATAACTCGTTCCCGTAGTGCGAACGGACTCCAAATTCACAGAGTGTGAATTGGAGTATAAATATTCAATAACTCGTTCCCGGAGCGCGAACGGACTCCAAATCCCCAGAGCGTGAATTGGAGTATAAAACAACTCGTTCCCAGAACGTGAACGGAATATAAACATAGATTACAAGTTCCTGAAGTGCGAACCGAAATATCAATACTAAGTCCAAGTTCCCAGAGTGCGAACTGTGTTACAAGTATCGATAACTCTCAAATTCCCGGAATGCGAACCGGATTATCGATCTCAAATTATCCTAAGTCCCCAGAATGTGGACATGTGCTTATGATTTGCAGAAAATGCGATCAACCACCAAAGTACAAATGTTATTCCCCGACACTAGGGGGCAGAAAAATAAAAAAAACAAACACTGCAAAAACACTTAAGTAAAAGAAAAGGACAACTTCCCATTCCATCAACCGACAAAAACAAGTTTGATTACATGGCAAGTCAAAAAGTTTCAATTAAGTGGAGGCCGAATCCACATATATACACGACTCCAAAAGAACAAAAGAAGAGGCAAAAGAATTGCTGTTCACAGCTGCATGATAAAACAAGAAGCTCACTCCTTCTTCTGAGGCCTCTTTTACGGAGTCGAGCCACTGGACCCATTACCCGGCTTCCTACGGGATTTCTTGCCATTCTTTGGAACATCCTCCGGATCTGGCATAATATCAACATCTTCCTCAGAGCTGGAGGGGACAAAGATCCTTTTTGGAGGACGAACTGAAGATATGGGAACGGTGACAGGTGTTTGTTCAGCAACGCTCGAGACGGTTTCCGTGCCACCGGGGGAGATCACCATTAGAGAAGATAAGCTTGAGGGGGTAGTATCGCTACCAAAACCACCGACCGTTACCATCGTGGCCATTTCAGCACTTATCTCAGCTAAAATCTCTTCTTCTCGAGTCAATTGAGTTGCGCTGGATACGCTGGTGGTCGTCACGACAGAACTGAAAACTGGAGCGGCTCCACTCGTCGCAAATGAAGGACCAGGAATAGGGTCAAGGGAGTGACCAAGTAGCTCTTCAATCATTTGAACATCGAATGACATCGAGCTCCCCTCTCCCATATCACCGGCCATAGCAGCAGTTGAGGTCGCCTCGGTGACAATAACTCCCCGCGTAGGATATAAAGCCGGAGGGACTGGGGGAACGAATGCGACACTCTCAGTCACTGAACAAAGGAGAGAAAAAGTAATCAGTCCAGAAAATTTTCTCGAAAATCGATACTTCAAGACATGAGGGAAGTAATCAAAGTACCTTCTTTTCTCTGCCTTGGAACTTGAACAGGTTCGGAGACAGCAATCTTGCCAGAGGACAACTCCGGTTGGTCCGGGTTGTAAGTAGAAATAACTTGTGGATCAACCACGGCGGTAGCTTCGGATGAAGTAGGGATAGGGACTTCGATGTTCTCGCTATGATGCGTGACACTTGAACCTTCACCAATCTCCGCTTGATGAATGCCAAGTCTTTCTTTCTCAACAGAAATTATTGCCTCGTGAAGAGTTTTTCTCTCTTCCTCGCTAAGCAAACGTGACTAGAGCTCAAACTCATCTAACACTCCATCCGGGTAAGACATCCTCTTGTTCTCCAATAATTTCTTCCAGGCATTGTAGAGAGGCATCGAGTAATCTCCCAGCCAGGAGAGATTTCTATGTTCTAACACATTGGCATTATATGTGTCCAAGAGTTCGTCAAATTCAGCCTCCATCTTGAACCTCTCTTCCTGGACTCTCTCCTCCACCTCCGCTTCAACCTCCTTAACCCTTGCAACTGCCGCATCACGCTCAGCTCGGAGAGACACAGCTTGCTCACACGCTTCTTGCGCGGCCGTATTAGCATCATCTTTTTCATTGTTCGTATCAGGAAACTTAGCCTTTAATTCCTCTAGTTCTTTGACCGCCGCATCCCACTCGGTTTCAGCATTTTTGTATCGATGGCCCAAATCTCCAACCAAAGTGCAATGTGCCTGTTGCATCTTTGCCATCTCAACTAATGTCTCATCAACCTCTTTTAACGACTCAGTTTCGGCTTTACGGGAAGATTCCGCCTCAGATTGGAGTATGTCAACAATGCAATTCTTCTGAGCCAAGTCGGCTTCCAGTTTCTCGATAATTTTGGCCCGATCAAAGGCTGCTTTTAAAGCTTTAACAGCCGCTTTGTACCATTCTTTGTACTGAGCATAGAAATCGCGGACGTAGCTAAGTGCCGTGGTCATGGCGTCTTCAGGGATTCTTTAAGATTAGGAGGAAAAATACAAGCGTCGAAGCAAATCTCCGGAAAATCCCTCTTCAATTGAGCAAGTCTGATGGCCCCTTCACCAGATGTTTCAATAGGGGCCTCCTCCGCAGCCGTGGTCGTAGCAACCTCAGTTCTAGAACGGTGTGGCTCGAGCCTCGAAACCTGCGAAGACGGTTGATGTCGTAGAGGCTCAGACACCTGAATATGGCTTCGGGGTGGCGAAGGAGAACGAGAGGAGGAGCGGTGTCTCCGATCTCTATCCGATCGCTCCTGACTGGATTAACTGCGATGATAATCCCTGGCATAATATTCCTGGCCATGATGCCTCCGTTCACGATCGCGATCGGAGTCTCCACGTCGAGATTCGTAATAAGACGAAGGGTGATGTACTCGTCGGAGTTTGTCCAATGTAGAGTGACGGCCAGACATAGCACCTGAAAAAGGGAAATAATTCAGTTAAATACCAGGCGAAAGCAATACGATTTGTGAAGGAAGTCGTGTAGTGTTATGAAAGTGTATGCAAATGTGCAAAACCCCCGACCAACCAGAAGTGTCGACTGCACTAACAGGTCTCGTTTATTTCTAAAGCTTCCTGGAGTTCATCCAACCCGGACTCATGGTGGACAGATATGTATTCCGGGATGGGAATGTCATCCCGTCCTATAAACATATTTCCTGATTGATGAGGAGCAGCGTCAGAGGTAATAATTCCGGGGATCAAACGAGATATGACTACAGACTTCCGTCTCTTACGTTTAGGGACCACAGCCTTGCCTTTCCGCTTTTCTTCTACTTGGGAAAGATCAGCCGCAAACTCGGTATCAGTAGGCGTCCTCTCATCATCGCTCATTTCTCTTATCACTATGTCGGGTTTCCTTTTCACCGTCTTCTTCTTCGTCTTTGAAGCCGTTTTCGCCAATCCCTCGATGACAATACTCTGATTCGTCTCAATTAAACCCAGCATCCTTAAGTTATCATCAGTTAACACCGAGTCGATGTGCCGCAAATCACTCGGGACCCCTTGTAAACTTCGGACAACGCCTTTGTAGTGACCACCATCAGGCCTTGAGATGAGAGCTGCAAGAAAAACGCCTGATATTAGTTCAAGTGTTGGCAACGACTATTAAAGAAAGCTTGTGCGATTTACGACACTTACGTCTAGACAGCCATCGCCTAGCGAACCCTAGGGGCATCGAACAAAAAACCATTCATTCTTAAAATAGCTGAGTCTGGTCCAGGCTCCCGTCACGATCTGGCAGTTTCTAACTGCCTCCAAGAAGGTGAAAGATGGACTGTCGCCCCTGCTCTTGAATTGAATATGTGTCTAATCTCAGTTGGCCTTGGCGGACGAAAAAGATGATCCATAAAAAAACAAAAACACTGTTCAGCAATGCGTGTCCATTGGGATGAAGTTGTGAGGGGGAGATTCCAATGAACGATAACATCTCCCTGATATATTGGTTAAATGAAGGGAGAGTTCCAGCCGCACAGGCATGGCGATAGAAAGCAGTGTACCCCTCGGGAGGATTGTGAGGTCTGTCATCAACGCCCGGTAGAAAAACGTCGTCTGGGGATAAGTTATGTTTCAAGCATAACCGACCCAATAATGCTTTGGAGATATTGGATTGGATGGAATCAACGGGGTCCTCGATAAACAAAGCCTCCGGCAATTCGTCCGGAGCCGGATCTATTACTTCAGGAGGGATTTCTGGAATCTCAAGCACTGGAGGAGGCGAGCTTTGTACCTCTTGTTGTTGAGAACTTGAAGCCTCCATAATTAACAAACTCACCAGAAAGCAGCGTTAAGTACAAAAGAAGCCCGTGTATTCCCCGGTATGAAGAATATGAATATGTCGTGCAGTGCAAGTGCTGTGCATAACTTAAACAAATTTTACAAGTTAGAACAAGATGTCTGAATGACGAAACTTTGGAATTTGAGGATGGAAATGACCGTCATCACTGACCGTCACTCCCACACCATCGAGATGCTACTGACCAATTCAAGTATAAATCTATCATATTTTGGTTAATTCATGGTTCCATCGACGAGCTTCAAAAGGGAGGTCAAGTCAAATTCAATTATGCAAGGCCGAAGCTCGCCGGAGTCAAATATGCTAAAGTTCATTGAGTTCGTTAAAAGTTCAATTTGAAATTGGTCGTAGTTCAGATGTTAGAGCAAACCAAAAGAATAAAAGCTTCAAAAGTCAGAATGTCCGAATCGATCGACTCAAATCAATATGAGTCGAATCGATGAAGTTCGAATCCATAGGGTTGAATCCATGAAGTTCGACTCGATGAAACCTTGGGGAGAAGAAGCCCTTCGAATCCGTAAGCGCTGCATAGCTTCGAATCGATCAGTATTATATACCTTCGAATCAATCGGGGTATCACTACTTCGAATCGATCGATTCGATGCCTTTTTTCTTTTTGCAACCATCGATACGAAGCCCCGCACTTGATATCGATTCGAACTGTTCGTTCCTAGATCGATGCGAAGCAATGGAGGAAGATAACACCCAATGGTATCTGCGCTTCTCTAACATAATACTCAAGATCATTACGATTCGAAAAGCTTTGTTTCTTGAAACTATCGAGTCAACCCATTTCAGATCCCACTATTCCTCGTGATTTTTGGAAGAAAGCATCGAAATCGATGATAAAAAATTCCAGTTTTATCATTCTACACTCGAATCGATCCCTTGGTTACCTGATTGGATTCGATTGCAAATGAAGACTTGGTGGAATTTTATCGTTTCGTGCAAAGACACGGTTGTTTCTAGCTCTGGAGGATCGATTCGAAGAAGCGCCGATGGTAATAGTAAAAAGTAAAAAGTGAAAGTGAGGCTTACCTCGCGTATTTATATGGGTTCGAGGAAACGCTTGTGGCTCTTCGTCTCCCGGTCATTTTGACCTTCTACCACCAGTCACTCGCAATATCCTATCGATTCGAAAGATCGCTCAATCACCTATCGTGTTCGAATCCATCACAGGGCCGAGTCCATATATCACTTCGAATCCGTTGCCCTCGAATCCTTTACACGTTCGAATCCATCCCTGCAGGATTGATGCGAGGCATTATCGATTCGAAGAAGCCATCGTACAAAGGTTGGATTGAAAATTGTACCGATTCGAAGCACGAAGGCCATCGAACCATTGATTCGAAAGCTATCGATTCGAACATACATGACTTCGAATCCATCAAAGTCCACCGGTGAGAACGGACGAATCGCTTCAATTTGAGAAACTACTTGTCTACCTTTTATACCGATTCAGGAGAGGATTGATACGAGAGGATGATCATAGTCAATCATAAAAACAATGTTTTAACTCGAATCTCAAATCGGTTCAGGAGAGGACCGATGCAGAATTCGATAACAAGACGAACTGGCAACGACTTGCAATCGTGCAACGTTAACCAAAGTCAAAGTGGTACATATATGCACATATGTCTGACTAATATTTGATCTTTGCCGTTCACAGGAATCAAATGACCATTTCGTCATGATTTCGACAACAAACAGCCGATCACAATCATATAACGGTTGGTTACAGGAATAAAGAATTCAACTTTCAACAGAGCATATCATGGTTGTCCAACGCAAGACTGCAACTTCTCAAAGCACGTCATGTTTACACAAGACGTACTTTAGGGGGCAAATGTTATCCCGCCTTTTGGCAAGGCAGAGATACCAAGGAAATGACTGGAAAAAGACAAGATCACACGTCCCCAGCTTTGAATTATTGTTGGGCAACTGCAGATACCGACGAATTTTACCCGAGTCCGGGTTGGGCTACAATTGATAAGGCACGTCAGGGAAAGTGGTAGAAACCAACATTCCAAATTTCGGGGCAATCCGAGTTAGTATGCTCAAGTTATCGCCAATGGGAGATGGATGAAATGATATAGGTTCGAATCCCTTAGGAATAGCATAGGTTCGAATCGATCAGAAGTAAGCCATGCTCCGAATCCGTCGACCACACATTGGTTCGAATCCGTCCAAGTAGCCTTGCTTCGAATCCATCTTCACATGCCCTCGTTCGAGCCCATTATGGCTTTGACTCCATGCTGTAATTGTCTTCGAATCCAATAAGCAAAGGAAACTTCGTATCGATCAACCACGGCCTTCCACGATCGATATGAAGGAACACGTATTTGACCAATTCAAAGGAAGCGACTCTTCGAATCGATAACCTCGAATCCATCAAGTCCACACAGCTAAAACCTAGGAATATGACCCATAAAACTCGGAGAAAAAGGAGGATTGACCTGAAGCATACGCACCACGTCATCACTTTCATGTGCAGAAGCATGGATTCGACCCTATGGGTTCGAACCGTATCGATTCGAACGGATCCATGGGGCAAAAAACTCCATCTTGAATCGATCATAACTCGAGATCTACAAATCCAAATGCTATGAAATTTTCACAGGAGCTTGCATATACATAGAAGAATGCCCACACCAAGTTTCATCACGATTGGACACCTTCTTGATCGATTTGAACCAAGGGTCGAATCGATCCCAAAGTGGGCCCGGATCTCCAGACTTCGGCCATATGGGCCCCCTCACGTGCCAGAAGCGTTCTCCCCTGATTTTAGGCGAAATATCACCCTCCTACAACTATAAATAGAGCCCTTGGTCATTCAGAAAGGGGATGGGAGAATTTTTAGAGTAAGAGAACGCCCGGACGCTGCCAGAATTGCTTCAGAGCACCACCGCTGCCTTTAATTTCGAATTTTGGCTTACTACTTGTTGTACTTTGACATAAAAAAGTTGTATTCTCCGAATATCAAGCAATAAAGTAACAAAACTTCATAGTGGACGTAGGCAATACACCGAACCACTCTAAATCGTTGTCTCTCGTGCAATTTACTTCCTGTTATTTGGAGTTTTTGTTAGATAATCCACATTTTAATTTACTTTCTTCACTTATTATCTCTTCAAAAACTTCCGACGAGTGTTGTGCCCAATTTTGACACAAACAACTGCAACATCCATAGCCATTAGTTTTGGGCCTCCAAGTGGGGATGTTACAAGTTGGTATCAGAGCATAGGTTTATGAAAACTTAAAATAAATTAAATCTAAAAGATTTTTCAAAAAATACTCCAATAAATCGAAAAGACCAGGGTTTGGCTAACGCTATCGTAGCGTACTTGTATTTGATATATGTAAATATAATTATGCATTCCCCACTCTCTTAGACCGTTCTTTTGTATCTTACTAAGGCTCGTATGTAGATTTACAAGAAAGGAAGACATAGAGGTAAGAAACGGAAGAGGAAATCTCAATGTAGGAAGCACCACAACCAACGGAAGCACCCGATCCATTAGAGGGAACCCGGGTAAACAGGCTAATGCTAGTCAAAATGCAGATGCCAATATAAATGTTGGATATCCACCGGTAGATATGGGGATGATGTATTAGTTTTTCGTCAATCTGATGTAAGCATAAGCAACTGCTAAAGTTGTTGGGAATGTTGAAGGAGCTAATCATGTGTCTTCAGTTGGAAATAACTGTGCTAAGTTGAACAGAGATTACACCAGTCTTGGTGGTTAGCTGTTTGTAGGAATGAAGGATGCCATAGAAGTTGGGAATTGACTGTTGCATTGTGAGATAATGTTCGCTGATTTGGGATTGCATAATGAGAAGAAGAGAGGATTAGCCTCTAGGCAGTTATAGAGAGAAGCACTACATTGATGGAATATTGTTACTGTTGGAGTTTCTGAGGAAGAGTTAACTTAGGCTGAGTTTCGAAGGAGATTCGAGCAGATGTTTTTGTCTAAAGTTGCTAAGTAAGCATTTTTGAGGAAGTTTATAGATTTTGCGTAGGGAGAGATGTCGGTAATCGAGCAAGCTACTAAGTTTGATGAGTTATCCCGATTTGGGTATGCTACCGTAGACACCGTCATTAAGAGGAATGAGAAGTTCATTCAGGGGTTGAGATCCGAGATTGCTAGGGCAAACCTACCACATATCCAAGATCCTTGCAATGTAGTTGTAGACATGGCAATCCAAAATGAAGAGATGCTGGCCATATATGGGAAGGAAAATCATATTGAAACCCGAGTTCTTTTGATAAGAAAAGGAAGTTCTTTAAGAAGAAGGGAACCTAAAATGGAGAAGTCCAAGAAGGCAAGACAAATTTGGTTTGCTACAAGTGTGACAAGAAAGGTCATTATGCTCAAGAATGTTGTTACCTGGAGATTTGACTAGGCAACTAGGCACTCGGCATTGGCATACAGTTCGGCATCCCGAGCGTTCGGCACAACATACTGGGTCGGCTTCCAAAGTCGTTCGGCACATAGGGTTCGTTCGGCACTCGAGTTTGTTCGGTGTTTATGGGACGATCAGCATGCAAGAGCGTTCGGCATTGAGAGCCATTCAGTATTGTATATCGTTTGACATTAAGTGCCGTTTGGAATCTATGGATGTTCGGCATGGCAGAGTCTTTCGACATTCTATACTGCTCGGCATCCAGAGGTGTTCGGCATTCATGCCATATTCGGCATCCAAGGGTGTTCGACATTCATGCCTCGTTCAGCATTCAAGATCGTTCGGCATCCGGAGGTGTTCGGCATTTATCCAATCTAGACCGGCTTCGATTACTGATCGGCATGTACTCTCTATTCAACACATTATTTCGTTTGGCTTGAAGATATCGTTCGGCATTTTTCCGTTCGGCATCTGCTGATCGGCATGCAGAGTTCATACATTTTGGGCCGAGATATCCAGCTGCTAGGCCCACCAGGTAAGTCCAACCCATCTTCGTCTATAAATAGAGAAGCAGAAGCACAGTGAAAGGGAGGGGAATTTCAAGAACACCAGGGAGACTCTGTCGCATTCAACACTGATTCAAGACTTAATCTTTTTACTTAGAAATTGTATTCAAGTAATTGGAGGTGGATTTTATCTACAATCAATTATCAAGTAAAGCAATAAATATTAAACTCAAAGTGGACGTAGGCAGTTACGCCGAACCACTATAAATTTGGTGCTCTTGTTTTTTGCGTTGAATTTAGCATACTGCTCTCTGTTTAAATTTATTCTCTTCATTAATCCCTCTACACAATCTCTCTTAAGGGTGTTAGTGACCAATTTTGGTGCTAACATTTTGGTGCTTTCACTGAGAATCGAATTCTCAGGACGATAGGATCTACTTTGTAGCTACTGGATTGAAAAATCCCCTGAAGGAGATCCAAATCATTCGCAAGACATCTGTTGATTCAACTCAGAGTTACAACCAACAACGCTACCATGGGAAGACCACCAACTAGATCAGCCTCTCATAATGCAGATGTCAATGAAACTGCTAGTGTATAGCAGATAGGACCTAACAATCAGCAAGCAATTCAAGGCGCAGGAACCTCCACCTAGAACCAAGCGGATGCCGTTTCCTGAACAGAGTTCAATGACTTGATAAGAGAACTCAGGGAAAGTAGAAGGCAACTTGCTGAGCAGATCCAAGCCAATACTAATCTCATGACTCATCTTGCTCAGCAGCAGCATCAGAATGCTGGAAGCAGTCCTTCTCCTTATTCTTCATCTGATAGCTCGACCTCAACTGACGAACCTCGTAGGTGTAGACGCCGCAAGATAGAAACTGCATGGACAGGTGCCACTGATAGATCCACCGGGGATCAAGCACGTAAAGAGACCGGAGGCCCGGCTCATCAAGACCCAAACCAAGTTGGACTTCAGGACGCACGTTTGGCTGACCGTCAGCAGGTGGGACAATAACCCGCACGATCCCGTGGAGCGGAATCCAACCTCCCACCTTCCATACGAACTCCAGATTTATCAGCCATGGTCAGGCAGTTGATGAGAGAGAACCAAGGCCTGACCAACGAAGATTGGGGAGTGTCTAGAAGTCATACTCCCTTCACAGATATTATCCTACAGGTAGAGTACCCCAAGAAATTCAATATGCCGACTATCCCAGCCTACGAAGGGAAGACTGACCGTAGGAAACACGTGATGAGGTACGAATGGATGATGGATTCGGCAAGGGAAAATGATGCAACTAAGTGTAGGTGTTTCCCAATCACTCTGTCTGGAATCACCAATATGTGGTTTACCTGGCTTCATCCATGATCTATATCCTTCTTCGACCAGTTGGCGATGAAATTTGTTGAACAATTCAGGATAAATGCTACTCGTCCAAAGGACGTGATGTCCTTATCAAGCGTAATCCAGGCTCCTGGAGAGTCTTTGAAAGCATACTTACAGAGGTTTCATGTTGCCGCCATTGAAGTTAGCAGTCCTAACGACCACGCAATTTTGATGTCGGTAATGCGAGGCGTAGATCCAGACTCGGAGTTTGGTGATAGGTTGGGCGGGAAAGCCCCCAATTACATTGGAACAATTCTATTCCAAAGCTCATCAGTTCATATGGAGGGAAGAAGCTCGATGGATAAGACGAGACAAGGCATTAGGACCTGTTCAGGAGAATGTGAAAAGTAACATCGCCGTGAAGCAGTTGGGGAAAAGTTCAAGTCAACGTCCAGAACAAGCCTGGGCAGTCCAAAGGACCCGGAAGTGGAAATCCTGGAAAGAAAAAAGAAGCAGGGAAATGGAAGCCAAGGATTCCGACCTACAACGAATACGCTCCCTTGAATACTTCTCTTGAAAACATTTATCTATCTACCTGTAACAACTATGAATACAGAAAATCACATCCAAAGGAGTCCACTGAAGAATAGAAACGGATAGGGAAGTATTGTTGCTTCCATGAAACCCATGGGCACAATACCAAGGAGTGTAGACACCTTCATGACGCCATAGAAATGTTGATCAGGCAAAAAAAGCTACAGGAGTTTGTTAAAAACCTACCAGTGGGTAGGCAAGGAACGTCGGACCCCGGGCGTGGGCCGACTCCACGTCACCCAGAGGAACCTGTCCGGGCTGTAGGTAGGTTGATCATAAACACTATAGTCGGAGGACCTCATCCTGCAGACAAGAATTAGCAGGAGATGGAACGATATGCTACCTCCTTGAGGCAAGTGGATTATGAATGTTGTTCGAATGTGGAAGATGGAACCCCTGCTGTTAACGCTTAAAATTGAACGCTAATACCCCGGTGTATTGTAGAGATTAACTGAAAGCACCACCCGTGAATATGGGAATTAGAAACAAGTAGAAAAGTCACAGAGAAAGCAGTAAAAGACAACAGTTTTATAGTGGTTCGGCTTCAGGTTAAGCCTACGTCCACTTTAATCTCCTTTATTGCTGAATCAATTACAACTTTACAACAATCTTCGATTACAACACTGATGGGACGAATAACTAGAACTTCGATATAGAAGAAGTCTTTGAATACATGTCGGTTGTGTTAGATTTCCTCTTGAAGTTTGTTAAGATGTCTTTCGTGTTTGAAGTGTCGAGTGAGTCAATTCAGCAGAGTATCGGCATTCCAGAAATGAGCCAAGAGATCCCCTTTCAGTTGGAGTAGACGGGGTATTTACAGGAGAGTTCGAAGTTAGGTTGTAGGTCGCAAGCGACCCTGGATAGGTCGTAGGTCGTCAGCGACCTAGTGGGAGTGGTTTACAGCTTAAATATGGTATACTTGATCATTCTGGATAAACTAACAAGTCAAATGTCGTGGCTGACCTAGGTAGGAAGCGGCATAAGAAGCTCCTTTGGTATGTTTAGGTCGTGAGTGACTTAGGAATAGGTCGTAGGTCGTGGGCGACTTAGGGGAGTAGTTGGCGACTTAGCAATGTTGAGATACCCAATGTAGCGACCTTGACTAGGTCGTTAACTTGTTATGCCACTTAATCCATTAGGTCGCTAGGTTGTAGGAGCCCTTAGGTCGTAAGCTCTTTTAGGTCGTTAAGACCGCTCCATCCTTGGGTCGTTAAGACCGTTCCATCTTTAGGTCATTAGGCCGTTTCGTCCTTAGGTCGTTAGGTCGCTTCTCCTCATAGGTCATTAGGTCGCTTCTCCCCGTAGATCGTTAGGTCGCTTAAAAAGTGGTGTTAACACTTGCCCCTCGAAGTACACACCTAGGTCGTAGGTCGTGTGCTTCGATCTAACCCCACTAGGTCGTGAGCGACCTAAGAGTTAACTTAACGCGTATGCCTATCTGCTTTTGCCTTATATAACTGCTAGCTCGTTTCTTCTTCTTTACTTAATTGTTATAACAACTTGCTCCGCCATTAAAGAGTCTTCGAGCTTTCTAGAGTGAATTCGATCTATCCAACCTTCAATCCATCTTCACCATTATATTGTGTAAGTGAATTTGATCCTTATCTAATCACGATCATCACCAAACTGTGAATCCCGATTCCCTGACTTCAGACCAACTCTGTGTGTCGCATTTCACTTTTCAAGTCAAGTTGCGATCGACCTTGATCGCCATCAACTGTGTTGTTGCTGCAATTCACGAGAGCACAGCGACGCATTGGGTCCAGGATGGATCTGAAACGATTCGAATCAGTATGGATGATTTGATGTTATGGATGGGTAATGGATTTGATTGAGAGGATGAGGGATTTCGTTGCTCAGATGATAACAGGTTATTGGGTTGCAAGGTAGCGAGATAGCGGGCTATTCGGCGGAGAAGAAGTTAGCGAGTCATGGAAGGCGGGGCATAGTGACTTTGACAGGAAATGGCTCGGGATTGTCAGGAGCGATTTAGTGATTTTGAGCGACTTAGAAACCTTTGTGACCTAAGAAACTTGGCCGACCTAACAAACTTGAGATTTAACTTTCTTGTGACCTATCACGCTCGGGACTTGACTTAGTGGAACAATACAAAGTTTAAAGCAGAACGACCTAAATGACCAACGACCTAACTTTGTGCGGCATAGGTTTTAGGTCGCGTCGAGCTAGAACTTGGACAATTTTTTTTTAATTTTGACCCGAAGCCTCATGCCTTGAATTCTTTAGCTTGGACAACGCGACTTAAGATAATTCGACTTATGTTAGGTCGTTGGGCTTGATTGATGAACCTTGACCCATGATGAATCGCTTGAGCTTGTTTAAGATTATATTAACTTTAATGCTAATAACCTGTTAAATACAACATTTGCAGAAAACTCGGGCGAATATACTACCACTGATTGCCCACATCGAATGACAAATTAGTCGATAAAAGACAATTATCTTAAAGAAATTATATGAAATGCTGTGAATCGACAAATTCAAGTGAAGTATTAAAGCAAAGCCATATTAATCAATTAAAACTGACTTGCTTGCATCAACACTGCACTTGTATTTGGACCTAAAACAACAAGCCCTGAAACTTTAAAATTGGCAATTACATATTAGTTTATTTCAGTTATATTTGCTTGTCGTTTTATTAGTTTTACACAACACTTTACACATTTAGGAAACGTGCACCTTCATATTTGAATATCCAGTTCCTTGTGTAGAATGTCTTCTCAAGAAGAGATAATAGAGCAGTCTGAAGGAGTCTTCCCGATAGCCAACCCATTGGATAATCCTCCGGAAAGAACTCCAACTACCCTGAGTCAGCGGGCATTCAACCAATTACGTATTCAATTTGGGATTGCCGAAGTGGATGCTATAATTCCTACGCCATATGATACTGCTGACAGGTCACCTCTCGGATTTGTCGTTGTTAATCGCCAGATGTGCCTATGTGGTGCCATTCCTCCTTTCAATGAATTTCTTCAACAACTCCTTTTTCGACTAACCATCTCTCCCTTTCAACTGCATCCCTATGGCTACGCCATCCTGATGGGAATTTGTGTTATATTCAGTTGAACACTTAACCGTCTTTCGAGCTTCGAAGAAATCTGCTACTTATGCACATCCGCAAAGAATAAAGACCACCCCTCCATCATACTCGTGAGAAGTGCCAGAAATCGTAAAATTATCACCGATCATTCTGAAAGTGCTCACGGTTTTCAGAATCAATTCTTTTTCGTTCGCTGCCCCCCAGGGTTTTATGCCATCTGGAGAATAGGAAGTAAGATTGCTCATCCCTGTTCTTTCCGTTTCTAAGTTTTTCGAGACCCGAATTGCTAAGTGCTGATTTCATTCTTTTCTTTTACAGCACTTCCTCCTCCCTCTAGAAATCCCAGTCACAAGACAACTTTTGAAAGATTAAGCGCCGTGCCGGTTGAGGAAAGAAGTATTAAGTTTTTGCTGAAAGATGAACTTCTGCACCAATACGGGCTTCTGCACCCTTCTCGTTCTACTCAACCTCATGAAGTCCCTGATTGTCCAGTAGAAACATCGGATGCCCCGGTTTCCGTCGGAGAACTTACACCAAAAGAACATATTGTTGAGGCGTCATTGGTAAAGTGTTCTACTTCTATTGATGTTGGGGGGCCATCCGGCAAACTTGCACTTGCCCCAGTCATCGAAGAAGAGGAACCTCCCCAACAATCCGGGAAATCTGGTGACGAAGGAACTGAGAGAACAAGTCCTGCCAGGCACAGCGGTGATGACACTTTTGAAGGGTTGAGCGACCTGATGATTACTTCACATGAGCTTTTTAAAGATGATCCTATCACTGCTAAAGTTACTTCTCCAGCAGTTGAAGCGACATCTGTTCTATAACAAACTCCGTCAGCCCAAGAATTAACACTTGATGTAGAATCCGCCATCACCGCCCAACCAAGGAGTGGTTCGTTGTTTGACGCGCGTAGTTTGCACGTTACACACACTTAGGACTTTTCGGCACTTATGTGCGTTCAACCTCCTTGCTTTGAAGATTTCTGAGTTTATTTTTTCTTCATTTTCAGGTTCTCTAATGCGACGGAGTGGCTCTTACTATGACGATTTTCAACGTTATGGGAAGCGCGGTTCTTATGACCCCAAGAGGTATCTTCCTGCCTCTTGGGAAACCGACGAGGAAAGAGCTGCGAGGAAGGCTCGTGAGAAGCGCGCTTATGAATAATGCTACGGGAGACGGGACAAGCGACATGATTCCTTCCAGAGAGAAGATGATTCCACAAGCGAAAATCTCGTGATGATAAGGGAAAAAGCCATGTCGCTGAGGACCCGAGTAAATGGGCCAAACTTGGTGAAAAACTGACATCTGAACTTTCTGAAAAGCCCACTACTCCCGTCCCTTTGGAAATTCCTTCCAGCTCTCCCGCCCTTCAAAGAGCCGATATTAAAACAGTCATAAGTAGGGCCCCTATCAAGTTGGACAGGGTCCAGCTACTCTTCAAAGCCGATTCCCGCACTTGTGCTTAAAGGGAGTGCGCTTCGATCTTGAGTTGGTGCCGATTGATAAGCAAGCAATGTTGCGAAACCTTGATGCCGTCAAACTCGATATGGAGAGAATGTCTGGCTGGCAGAAACTCATTGACGAGGTTCAAAGAGTGAATTGCACAAACCTTGAAGCCATGCTGACTATGGAAAATGACAAATCTGAGTGGCAGAAAACACTCGATCAGCATGATGCCGAAATGAAGAGTATTGCCGCTTATAATGAGAAGCTTGAAGCGGAAGTTGAAAAACTTAAGGAAGAGCTCTCCACTTCTTCCACTTCCTATGCTCAGAGAGAAGAAGTGCTTCAAAAACAAGTGAGAGATGCTCACGCGGCACAGAGAGATGCTGAAGCTAAATTTGAAGCACAGTAACAGGTTGTGGATAGCTACCGAGCCGACGTTGCTCATCTACGAGAAAGGACCAACTCCCAGAACTTGGAAATTGAATTGCTAAAAGCTCGACTTTCTAAAGCTAAAAAGGAGCATGATGAAGCTATTGCGGCAAAGGTACAGCCGAAGAATCTCATATGGCAACTAAAGCAGAAGTCGGCTCCACTCTATTCGATTTTACATCCATACTGTTCTGGGGCACGGTAGCCTTAAATTTTTGGGACCGGAGTATGAAATCACTTTGGCCAAAGTGTGGGAGGCCATACTTGATATGCTTGGAGGAGCGGGATATGCCGAAGTAGATTTAATAGCGCACTATCTAGATGATGATGCATGTGCCACTCTTGCCGGGGAAAGGAGCAACTCGCCAAAGAGAGAGCTGAAATGACTGAAGGAGAACATTTAGGAAAGACAATCTCAACCGTCCCAGTTCAACCTTCGGTTTCGGCCGACATTGATATTGCTGGCTCCAGTTCCCATTCTCCTCCTCTTGCTAAAGCTGTTATTGAAAGTGCCACCACCCGCACTGGAGATGAGGTCCAAGAAAGTACTGACGCGCAAGCTTTTGAAGTTGACATAATAAAGCCTACTTCTCCAGGTAACCTCAATGTCGATCTCACTCAAGTGGACTGCTCGTTCGCTTCGACCGAGTTCGATGAACTTCTTGCTTATTTCTTAAGTGTCGATGAGCCATTATCCCCTCTTTTTATGAGGAATACCGACTTTAACTTTTCTTCTCCTGTAGAGAAAGCACTAAGTATTGTTCAGACTTCCCCTCCTCCAGCTGCTCCCCCTCCATCTCTTCAGATTACTCCTCCTTCTGTCTCTCAACCGTGGTCGCAAGAAGAACAGATAGAAGCTCTTCGTGACTTGGATGATCCTGTTGCTTCTCAGGAACAGAAGGCCGAAGAACCTGAAGAAGGCGAGAGAACTCCGGAACAGACTGCTTCTGATGACATAAAATTATCCACTCTTTTCACTCCGGGCAGTGAATCTTCTTCTAAGAAGAGGGGGAAGCGTGGAGTCTCAAAGAAAAAGAAGGAAGCTTCTGCCAGCGAAGAAAAAGAAGAAGAAAGTCCAATTGTGCCCCTTTCTCCTTCTTCCCCTACTCTTACAAGCCGGCCCAAAAAGTTGATCATCTGGCCAGGCGTAGGCTCGAAAGGTGGAAAGAAAAAGAAATGATGGCTTTATTCCTATGCTTTTTATCTTGCTTTTTGCTTTTTTGCACGTATATAAAGACTTATGTTGACCGAAGATTGTGCGGGTACCGGTCCCCGCCCTCTTTTGTTTTGAAACCTACACATGTATAAAAATTTTATAGTATGGAATAAAATGATTCTTTTACTTGTACAAACTTCTGTCTGTATTTAAGAATGCATTTATTTATTTATTTATACAAGTTTCATTATTTCCTCTGTGTGATGTTGCAATAAACCTATGGTATGTTGCTTGAGCATTGTTTTTATTTTTATAATTATATTATATTGCCCCCATACCATAGTTTATTGCAACCTCTTTCACGTTGGCAAAATTTTGGAGAACAACTCTTTTATTTCGAGAAGACTTGTACTCTTTCTTTAGAGAGCAACTTTTCCATTTGAAGGAGGTTTGCATCTGTATTTTATAGAATAATTTTTCCATTTTAAGGAAATATTTTTCTGATTTAGCAGAATGCGCCTCGTATTGGAGAAATTTCTCTTTCTTTCTTTCTCTCTTTTTTTTTCTTTATGGAGAAGTTTTTACACTTTACTATCGGAGAAGGTCACTTTTATTTTTGGCAAGTGAATTTCTTTCGTTGTAAAGTGGGCCTCTGAAAAAGGGCTTTGACCTGTTTGTGCCTCCAAAGAGGGCTATGGTTTGATTGTGCCTCTGGGAAGAGGGCTTTTTTTTTATTTGATTGTGCCTCTGGGAAGAGGGCTTTTTTGTGTGTGCCTCTGGGGAGATGGCTTTTTTGTTTCTGCCTCTGGGGAGAGGCTCGTGTGAAGTTTTATTTCAGATCGCGGTGAAATGTGTGCCTCCGAAGATGTCTTTTAGCATTTCAACTTTGGTGAAATGGGCCTCCGAAGAGGGCTTTTCACATTCCAACACTTGTGAAGTTTTATTTCAGATCTAGGTGGAATGTGTGCCTCCGAAGAGGTCTTTTAGCATTTCAACTTTGGTGAAATGGGCCTCCGATGAGGGCTTTTCACATTCCAACACTTGTGAAGTTTTGTTTCAGATCTCAGTGCAATGCGTGCCTCCGAGTAGGGCTTTTGCCTGGAAGTTTCTTTTCCACGGTTGGATGGATTCAAGGGGCGGACACAAGTTACTTGGACTGTTTGTTTGCACAAACGTTCTCAGCTAGTTAACAAGCGTCCTGAGCCACCGGTCATTCCACAACATTTTGTTGAGAAAGAGAACTTTCTTTTTCTGGCAAGTCCCATTAGAGGTCTTTATCCTCCGAAGAGTTGTGCCTTCGAAGAGGGCTTGCGCCTCCGAAGACGTCTTTTGCTGTTTGCTTCCTGCTCGCCCATGTCTTTTCGCCATTTGTTCATATCAACGGTTCCCTGTTATCATTTTCAAGCACACATTCCTTTCTTTTGCAAGTAGCTAATTTTATCCAAAGAAGTGTACTTCATTGTTAAATGAGTTTGCAGGGGCAGACATAGGCTAATTAATCAGATGTTTGTTTTCACAAACGATCACAATTAGTTAGGAAGGGTCTACCTCTGGCAGAACCACTAACTGTTTGCTTGAAGCACTTCTTATATAGGATTTGAGTCTGGAATTTTTTGTGGCTGAACATTCATTCGTTGAATGATGTCAAGGATCGCTTGGTCTTATGATGGGTAAGCTTTGTTTTAATGGCCTGCAATATTAAATCGACATTTTAGCAATACAATTGAAGTACTTTATATATCGAAATAAAACATGCAGTTTATAATAGTAGAGAACACAAGATTTATAGTGGTTCGGCCAAGAACTGGACTTACATCCACTTTATAGTTCTTATTATTCACTTGCACTGGCCTTACAATGGCCTTCAATACAAGAATCATACATTCATAATTCTTTTACAGTATTTCAGTAAAGCTTCTTAAGTAAAATATGGGCGCATGTGATTGCTGTTTCAAGCTCTTGGAACTGGATCTCCTTCGACAGTTGTTAGTTTGAAAGTGCCATTAAGAAGTTTTTTGCCTATGACATATGGCCCTTCCCAGTTTGGCGCAAACACTCCTGTTGCTGTCACGACCTTTTTCAAGACTAGATCTCCAATCTCAAAGCTGCGTTGGCGAACTTTGGAATTGAAGTGCCTGGCAATTCTTTGCTGATGGGCTGCAATTCTGAGCTGAGCCTCTTCCCTTTTTTCATCAAGGAAGTCAAGTGCTTCAAGTTGCAACTCTTCGTTTTCATCTTGGTTGAAATGAATTCTTCTATGTGAAGGGACTTCCATTTCCACCGGAATCATTGCTTGATCCATATGCCAATGAAAATGGAGTGTGCCCAGTCGCAGTTTTGTGGGTAGTTCTATATGCCCATAGTGCTAGTGGAAGCTTATCGACCAAACCACCTTTCGCTTTTTCCAGCTGTTTTTTGATGGTTGATTTGATAATTTTGTTTACTACTTCCACTTGCCTGTTTGCATGCGGATGAGCCACTGCTGAGAAGCTTTTTTGGATTTTAAATCGCTTGCAAAAATCTTGGAACTCTTCACTTTCGAATTGGGTTCCATTATCTGTGATTATCTTTTGTGGCACACCATACCTGCAAATGACATTCTTAGTTACAAAGTTTATCATCTTTTTAGAGGTAATAGTAGCTAATGGTTCAGATTCAGCCCATTTAGTAAAATAATCAACAGCAACAATAGCATATCTGATTCCGAATTTGGGGTTGGCAAAGGCCCGATGAGATCTATTCCACAAATAGCAAATGGCCACGGACTAACCATCTGTGTTATCTCGGTGGAAGGTGCTCTTGGGATTTTTGCAAATTCTGGCATCGGTCGCATTTTCGGGCATAGCTTGCAGCATCATGATTAATATCTGGCCAAAAATACCCATAACGGAGAATTTTCTTTGCTAGAGTTTGACCACCTGAATGGTCTCCACACTCTCCTCCGTGTACTTCAGCTAGAATTGTCTTAGCTTCTTCCTTGGTCACACATCGGAGTAATGGCATTGAGAATCCCCGCCTATACAATCGGCCATCTTGAATTATATATCTAGAGGCTTTTCTTAGCAACTTCTGTCGTTCTTTTGAATTTTCTGGTAGAGAACCGTTGAGCAGATATTCCATTATCGGAGTCATTCATGATTCTTGCTCCTGAGCTATAGTCATGATCCAGTCAATATCCATCTCATCAGTGCTTGGAGCTGACAGGACTTCCACAGGAACTATTCCCGATAATTGAGCTTCACCAGTGCTTGCGTACTTTGCGAGAGAATCTTCCTTCGTGTTCTCTTCCCGAGGTATATGATTTATCGTATAATGGTCAAGATCATCGAGAAGTTCCCAGGCTCTTGACAAGTAAGCAGGCAGATTTCCTCCTTTAGTTTGAAACTCTTTCTTGACTTGACATACAATAAGCTGTGAATAACTGAAGATCTGCAACACTTTGACATTCAATTCTTTAGCGATTCTCAAGCCGGCAATAAGAGCTTCATATTCTACTTCATTGTTTGTCGAAGAGAATTCCAATCTCAATGCATAGCACAATGACCGCCCTTCAGGGGTTTCAAGCACAACCCCAGCTCCGGAACAGTAATCGTTTCTTGCACCATCAACATATAATTTCCATCTAATTGGGGGATTATTAGTCACTTCTTCCTCACTATCACCTTTATCTGTACATTCTGCGATGAAATCTGCCAAAGCTTGTCCATTGATTGCTCTCTGAGGATGATAAGTGATGTCGTATTGGCTGAGTTCAATATTCCACTTCAGAAGACGACCCGAAGTCTCAGGACGAAACAGGACTTGCTTTAGAGGTTGATCGGTGAGGACTTTGATAGGATGAGCTTGGAAATACGGCCTCAACTTTCTTGATGCAATCAGTAGACAATAGACGAGCTTTTCCAATTTTGAATAATTCAACTCTGCCCCGGTGAATCTCTTGCTGATATAATAGACAGAGCGCTGAATTTTTGCGTCTTCCCGTACCAACGTTGCACTAAGAGCATGAGATGAGATTGCCAAATATACGAAAAGATCCTCACCATCGTCGGGCTTAGAAAGTATTGGAGGCATTTCCATATGACGAATCGATTCATCGAAAGCTTTCTGGCATTCAGGAGTCCAGTCAAAATTCTTCCTTCCTTTCTTCAGTGCATCAAAGAATGGAATGCATTTATCAGTAGCTTTAGAAATGAATCGACTCAAGGCAGCGACTTTTCCATTAAGACTTTGCAATTCCTTCTTCGATTTAGGAGCTTTGACTTCTTTTAAGGCAGCAATCTGAGTAGGATTAGCTTCAATGACCCTAGCACTCACAATGAAACCCAGGAACTTTCCGGACTCCACCTCAAACAAACATTTCATAGGATTAAGCTTCATTCCGTACTTTCGGAGGATTGCAAACATTTCTGCAAAGTGATCCATATGGTCTACAGCTTTCTTTGATTTCACCAACATATCGTCAACATAAACTTTCATAGTTTTTCCAATCTCCGGTTTGAACATAGCATTGACGAGTCTTTGGTAAGTTGCCCCTACATTCTTAAGTCCGAAGGGCATGACTCTATAGCAGTAGAGACCAACATCAGTGATGAAGCTTGTGTCCTCCTGATCCGTCTCATGCATCATGATCTGGTTGTATCCGGAGTAAGCATCCATGAAAGGTAACAATTCATGCCCCGCTGTTCCATCCACCAACTGATCTATCCTGGGTAATGGGAAGCAGTCTTTGGTGCAGGCTTTGTTTAAATCTGAGAAGTCAATGCATACTCTCCATTTCCCATTAGCTTTCTTAACCAGTACTGGATTTGAAACCCAATTCGGATAAGTAGACACCCTGATGAAACCATTTTCCATAAGCCGGTCTACCTCTTCTTTCAACGCTGCTGACCTTTCAGGACCCTGGGTTCTTCCTTTCTGTTTTACCGGTGTAAACTTCGGATCAAAATTCAGAGTATGTACTACAATTTATTCACTACTTTGTTCGGATCTTTCGGGTCAACAGGTACTGGCACCGTTACTTCAACTGGCACTACTCTATTCTCCCCTGCACTAGCTTTTCTGGGATCCATTTCTCTTCGTGCCCTACTATGCTCGCCAGTGCAGGGTCCACCCTGTAATTGCTACAAGGTTGGTTCTTTGATGCGGAATAGGGCTGCCGCATCTTTTCCCATTTCTCTCTTCCTTTCTTCGCGCAACTCTATTAGATAACATTCTCGCCCAACATTTTGATCTCCTTTAATAACTCCAACTCCATTATCCATGGGGAATTTCATAATGAGACACCACGGGGCGAGAATTGCCTTAAAAGCCACAAGAGTTGGTCGGCCTAGGAAGGCATTGTAGGCAGAAAATTCATCAACGATTACAAAAGTCTGTTTCCGAACCACCTTTTTTTGCCCCTCTCCAAGCTCCACAAACAAGTCGACAGTTCCAATGGGCTGCTTCGGTTCCCCAGTAAACCCAACAATCTTCTGAGATGAAGCTTGAACGTCAGCCATCGGAACTTTCATTTGGTCAAACGTCTTCTTGAAGAGAATATTGCAAGAAGCGCCGCAATCTACAAGCACTCTTCTCACAATAGTCGGCCCAATGCCTGCAGAGATGGCCAAGGGATCCATGGTTAGAGCTTCAATACCCATAGAGTCCCTGGCTTTGAACACAATATCATCATTGAAAGTTTTCTACTGCTTCAAAGGTGCATCATTTTCTAGCACAAAACACTCTCTTCTGCTGGTACATACTTCAAGGCACGGGCATATCTTTCCATCTCGCCCCAGCTTCTGCCTGTTGGGTAAGGACCTCCTGTAATCACATTTATAGCAGGCCTTTCTGATTCATGCACAGTATTCCTCTCACCCGAGCCAGATGGATGAGCAGGAAGTTGTTGGCCCTTAATAGATGAAGTTGGGTCATTTCTACTTCTCCTAACATATTATTGTAACTTGTTCTCTCTCAGTAGTTCTTCAATTAAACTTTTCAGATGGCGACATTCGCTGGTATCATGACCGGATTGATTATGAAACCGACAGAATCTCCCACTTTGAGCAGCTTTTTTAACTCTCATTTCAGGCGGTTGAGGATATTCTACCGCATCTTTGGTAGCAAAGAAGATATTCTTTGGGGTGTCAATCAAAGGAGTGAAATCCGAAGGTTTTAAGAAGCGAGGTTTCTTCACATCTTTTTGTTTCTTCCCACCGTTATTTTCCCTCTTCTGACTTCTGTATTCCTTTTTGATAGGGGCAGCAGTATTATCCTTAACCTCTATCAATGCCACTTTAACCGGTGCCCGAAGGCTTTCCAAGCGCATGAATTCATCAGCTTTCTTATAGAATTTCTCAAGTGAATTTGGTTCTTTCATCTTCAACGACTTCCCAAATTCGCTTGATTTGTCGATTTCCCTCATCAGGTATGTCAAGACCATACGTGGCTCTGCATTGTCCACTTTAGCCAAAGCTATGTTGAAGCGGTTCAAGAAAGACCTAATAGATTCCCCATGATTCTGTTCTAGGCTTGACAGTGACATCATATCCTTTGCCTTTGAAGCATACAACATGAATTGCTCTTTAAACTTCCAAGTCAAATCGGCGAACTGGTCTATGGATCGGAGAAGCTTTGTGAACCAGAGCAGAGCCACTCCTTCCAAGTATACCAGAAAGTACCAGCATTTGATCTCATCAGACGCTCTAGCACCATTCATGTGCCAATCATATTTATACAGGAATTGATTAGGATCGCTTGTTCCCTTATAAGCCGGGATGGTAGGAGGAACAAACTTCCTTGGGAATTCCGCCGTTAGAATCCTTTCCGTAAACGGAGTTTTTCTTGGAGCGAATCCCCATTCCTTCTTATCTTCATCCCTCTGCATGCTTTCTTTCATGATTTGTCGCACCGCGCCCGAAAGATATTCCTCATCATTTAAAGGACCTGTAGGACAGACAAACGTTCGCGGAGAGTTGGCTGTGGTCTCGATCCTCCATCTTGAGGAGGTGTTTCTTTAGCGGGGCTAGCTGCTCTTTGAGGAATATTCCTCTCTTCAGGATTATGAACATCATATGCAAGGTTTTCTTCATTATTCGCCGGTTGACGGTTATCTCCAAGCAATGCATTTAAGCTTTCAAGCATCAAAGCATTCTGGGTTTCCATCTGTTGGTATAACCCAGATACTGCAGCATCTAACTCCGCTCGTGTAATTCCATCACTTGGTGCTGCTTGACTTGACGAAGAAAAGTGGCAGTATTCTCATGGACATTACTGGGTCTTGTAGATCCATGCTTTCTTCCAGGAGCCGTTATCTCTGATAGACTTCTGGTTTTGAGAGAGATTATTTCAACAAATTTTGGAGAAGCAATGACGAAAATAGCTTGAGTTCGATTCTCAGTGAAAGCACCAAAAATGTTAACTCTTAAGATTGAACGCTAACACCCCGGTGCATTGTAGAGATTAAGTGAAAGCACCACCCATGAATACGGGAATTAGAAACAAGTAGAAAAGTCACAGAGAAAGCAGTAAAAGACAACAGTTTTATAGTGGTTCGGCTTCAGGTTAAGCCTACGTCCACTTTAATCTCCTTTATTGCCGAATCAATTACAACTTTACAACAATCTTCGATTACAACACCGATGGGACGAAATAACTAGAACTTCGATATAGAAGAATCTTTGAATCCATGTCGGTTGTGTTAGATTTCCTCTTGAAGTTTGTTAAGAAGTCTTTCGTGTTTGATGTGTCGAGTAATTCGAGAATTCCGCAGAGTATCGCCGTTTCAGAAATGAGCCAAAAGATCCCCTTTCAGTTGGAGTAAACGGTGTATTTATAGGAGAGTTTGAAGTTAGGTCGTAGGTTGCTAGCGACCTTGGATAGGTCGTCAGCGACCTAGTGGGAGTGGTTTACGGCTTAAATATTGTATACTTGATCATTCTGGATAAACTAACAAGTCATAGGTCGTGGCTGACCTAGGTAGGAAGTGGCATAAGAAGCTCCTTTGGTATGTTTAGGTCGTGAGTGACTTAGGAATAGGTCGTAGGTCGTGGGCGACTTAGGGGAGTAGTTGGTGACTTAGCAATGTTGAGATATCCAATGTAGCGGCCTTGACAAGGTCGTTAACTTGTTATTCCACTTAATCCATTAGGTCACTAGGTTGTAGGAGCCCTTAGGTCGTAAGCTCTTTTAGGTCGTTAAGACCGCTCCATCATTGGGTCGTTAAGACCGTTCCATCTTTAGGTCGTTAGGCCGTTTCGTCCTTAGGTCGTTAGGTCGCTTCTCCTCATAGGTCGTTAGGTCGCTTCTCCCCATAGGTTGTTAGGTCGCTTGAAAAGTGGTGTTAACACCCGTGAAACAACAACGCATGATGACGGATGATATAGTGTTTAGGAGTCGAGACGCAGACAAGGTGGAGGCTCCTACTATCGACCTGATGGTTATATCTATAACAACCGGGCCAGCATACGTGAAAAAAATTATGATTGATTATGGAAGCTCTGTCAACATCATCTTTAAGAAGGCTTATGACCAAATAAAGATGGAGACAAAAGATTTGAAACCATGCAAAGCCCATATCCATGGCTTTAACGGTGCTGCAACCGACGCAATGGGGTATATAGAGTTACCAGTTGAAATGGGGGAAGGTCAGCGTAGGAGAGTGCGAGTCCTACCATTCATCGTAATGGACGTTTACTCTCTATACAACGTATTTTTGGGTCATCGAGCCCTGGCAGAGTTAAGGGCCGCTCTGGCCCCATGTTTTTTGACATTAAAATTTCCGACAGACAAAGGAGTCGGTGTTGTACATGGCGATCAGGCGACTGGTCGTGCATGTTATGTGGCGGAACTATGAGAAGCTCAACGGAGAGAGAAGGGAAAGGTTGCAGACAGCTACGTCCGCATCCTAAAGACTGATGATTGACAAGTAGTACCCGAGCCTGGCTCGGGCGGCATTCTCGGATCCTTAGAGACATAGATCTGAGAGATGATGATGGGGAACCAAGGAAACGAATGCAGCACCGGCTGAGCTGATGATCGACATTCCAATCAGCCGGGATGACCCATCACGAATTCTTAAGATTGGATCACAACTCGACCCTTCAGTGGCCGAGGATCTTACTGATTTCCTCTGGGCGAATCTGGACGTTTTCGCTTGGACACACTCTGATATGTGCGGGATTTCTCCTACAATTGCAAGTCATATGTTGAACATAGACCCAAAACACGTTCCTGTAAAACAGAAAAGTGGAGGTATGGACCCGGAGAGGTCCGCAGCTCTCAAAGAGGAGGTGGACAAATTCAAAGCCAATGGGTTCGTCCGCGATGCCCTCTACCCTGAATGGGCTAGTGAAGAAAGCAAAATGGAAAGTGGAGAACTTGTGTTGATTACTCTGATCTAAATAAAGCATGCCCGAAGGATGTTTTCCCTTTACCTAGAATCGACCAGCTTGTCGACTCTACCGCCGGACACAAATTATTGTCATTTTTGGGTGCGTATTCAGGATACAATCAGATCCCGATGCACATTCCAGACCAAGAACACACCAGTTTTGTCACAAATATAGGGCTATATTGATATGTAGTAATGCCCTTTGGATTGAAAAACGCGGGAATAACTTATCAGCGTCCGGTGAATCGAATGTTTAAGGACCAGATTGGTAGAACGATGGAAGTCTACATGGATGACATGATCGTGAAGTCACAGCGGTCAAACGACCACCTACGAGACTTAGCAGATATGTTTGACATACTTAGGCATTACAGGATGAAGATCAACCCCTTGAAGTGCTCTTTTGGCATTGCCTCAGGGATGTTCTTGGGTTTCATTGTAAATGCACGTGGAATTGAAGCTAACCCAGAAAAGATTCAGGCTATTCGGGACATACAAGTGCCCAGAACAATAAAGCAAGTACAAAGCTTGAACGGAAAGGTGGCCGCGCTGAGCCGATTCATATCTAGAGCTACGGATAAGTACATTCCTTCCTTTGATGTGATAAAGAAGTCAAAAAGGAATTTCGAGTGGACATCGGACTGCGAGGAAGCATTCTGGGCTCTGGTAAGGCATTTGAAGAGCCCCCCGGTGCTAATGAAACCAATAGACCATGAAATGTTGTATGTGTACTTGGTAGTATCCCAACATGCTATAAGTACGGCTTTGATTCGTGAAGAGGACCGATTTCAAAAGCCAGTTTACTATGTTAGTAAACGTCTAACAGGGGCAGAAAGAAACTATCTCAGGATTGAGAAACTAGATTATTGCTTGGTGATTGCATCACGCAAGCTTCGCCTATACTTCAAGGCACACTCGATCAGTGTTTACATCGACCAACCCTTGCGACAGGTACTCTAACGACAGGAAACTTCCGAAAAGATGTTAAATGGAATATCGAGTTGAGTCAGTTCGATATTACCTACTTGCCGCAAAGGACCATACAGGGGCAAGCGCTAGAAGATTTCATCGCTGAATTCACCATGACAGATGAATCAAACGGCTACAATGTCATACCTCCCATTCGATGGATGATGTACACCGATGGAGCATCTAACGACCGTTGTTCAGGGGTTGGCATAGTTCTTGTAACTCCTGAGAACTGATCAGTTTGCTACGCTTTGAAGATCGAATTCACAGCAACGAATAAAGAAGCCGGGTATGAAGCGTTGATTGCCAGCTTAAGACTCGTCAAAGAACTAGGAATAAGATCGGTTGAAATCTTTTACGACTCGCAACTAGTGGTGTATAAAATGCAAAGAGATTACCAAGCAAGGGGGCAGAGAGTTGCCCTGTATTTGGTCCAAGTTCAGGAGCTGCTAGCGAATCTTAAGTATTATGATATTTCACATGTTCCGCGTGAACAAAACAGAGCAGCCGATTAATTGGCAAATTTGCAAGCACTGGCGATGCAAAAATGATGGGATTGTTTCCCGTTGAAACCTTACAGGTTTCGAGCATAAATATGATGGGGGTAAATTTCATGTTAGAAACAAAAATCGAGAAGGAGTCATGGATGACCCCATTCAAGCAGTACTTGTTACACGGGGCCGTGCCCGAAAGAAGGAGCGAAAGACGACAAGTCATTCGTAAGACTTCTCGTTATGTAATGTAGGATGGAATAATGTATTCGAGGGGACTCTCGACCCCCTTACTCAGGTGCATTGCCCATGATGAGACAAGATGGGTCCTGAAGGAACTCCATGAAGGTAAATGTGGCGACCATACCGTAGGGCAGACGTTAGCAAAGAAAATCCTCTGCTATACTATTAGCTAACTGTAAATCAAGATGCCACAGACTGTGTAAGAAGATGTGACAAATGTCAGAAATATGAGAAAATCCCGAGAGCTCCGCCGACGCAACTCACACAAATGGTTAGTCCCTGGTCATTTGCAATGTGGGGGGTCGACATGGTCGGTTCCTTACCTATATCCAAAGGTGATGCAAAATACACGATAGTTGCGGTCGACTACTTTACCAAGTGTGCAGAAGCAGAACCTTTGGCCACTATCACCACCAAAAAGGTCACTAATTTCGTTGTACGAAATATTGTATGCCATTTTGGCCTTCCACGAACCATCATTACAGACAACGGAACATGGTTTGAAAGCAAAGAGTTCAAGGAATTTCGCCAAAAATATGGCATTAAGAAAAAGTTTGCAGCATTGCTCACCCGAAAGCTAATGGACAACTGGAAGCCGTAAATAAGACAATCAAATCCGTATTGAAAAAACGTTTGGTAAAGGCTAGAGGAAAGTGGGTGGATGAGCTTCCAACCGTGCTTTGGGCTTACAGAACCACCCATAAGTCCGCGACTGGCCACACTCCATTCGCATTGGCATATGGCGTGGAAGCTGTCATACCCGTGGAATATGAAGTTCAATCACATCGGGTAACTTATTATGACCCCGAGTCAAATCAAGATCTCTTGCTGGAATCATTGGACTTCATTGATGAAAAGCACGAAGAAGCTAATTTAAGAGCGGCCATGTATAGGCACTGAGTCGCTCGATATTATAGTGAAAAAGTCCGACCGAGAATCTTTGGCGTAGGTGATCTCGTTTTGAAATGAGTTTTCCCAGTTCCATCACATATGAGCCCCGTATGGAAAGGTCCATACGTCATTGAACGGAAGCTTGGAGAAGGAACTTTCAAGCTAGCGACCGTTGATGGTGCGACACTCCCCGAGCATGGAATAGTGAACATTTGCGGCATTATTAGACTTAGATCATTTCTATCATATTTTAGTTGCATTTATTTCCAGCAAGTTTTTATTCCTAGTTTACGGCATGTAAAAAGACAATTTAGCTTATTTGCATTAAAAAAGGCTTGAAGCTATTTCTTTTTCCATGAATTGTCGATGTTTCGGTGTATGATAACGCTGTAATAAATGACTAAGAGATGCATTACTTTGTCTGATGTACGTACGTGTGAAAACGACTCAAAACCACCAAGTCGTCGGAGTGCGGAGTGGAGTACTCTGAGTCCCTGGAGTGCGGACCAGAGTATAAACGACTTAATATATCCAAGTCCCTGGAGTGCGGACTGGAGTACTCCGAGTCCCCGGAGTGCGAAACAAATTATAAACGACTTAAAATCTCCAAGTCCCAGGAGTGTGGATAGGAGTACTCTGAGTCCCCAGAGTGCGGACTAGAGTATAAACGACTTAAAATCTCCAAGTCCCCGGAGTGCGGGCTGGAGTACTCTGAGTCCCCGGAGTGCGGACTAGAGTATAAACAACTTAAAATCTCCAAGTTTTGGAGTGCGGACTGAAGTACTCTGAGTCCCCGGATTGTGGACCAGAGTATAAAAGATTTGAAATCTCAAAGTCCCCGAAGTGCGGAATGGAGTACTCTGAGTCCCCAGAGTGCGGACCAGAGTACAAACGACTTGAAATCTCCAAGTCCCGGAGTGCGGACTGGAGTACTCTGAGCCCCCGGAGTGCGGACCAGAGTATAAACGACTTGAAATCTCCAAGTCTCTAGAGTGCGGACTGGAGTACTCTGAGTCCCTAGAGTGTGGACCAGAGGATAAACGACTTGAAATCTCCAAGTCCCCGGAGTGCGGATTGGAGTACTCTGAGTCCCCGGAGTGCGGACTAGAGTATAAACCATTTGAAATCTCCAAGTCCCCGGAGTGCGGATGGAGTACTCTGAGTCCCCGGAGTGCGGACCGGAGTATAAACCATTTGAAATCTCCAAGTCCCCGGAGTGTGGACTGGAGTGCTTTGAGTCCCCGGAGTGCGGACCGGAGTATAAACGAATTGAAATCTCCAAGTCCCCGGAGTGCGGACTGGAGTACATTGAGTCCCCGAAGTGCGGACTAGAGTATAAACGAATTGAAATCTCCAAGTCCCCGGAGTGCGACTGGAGTACTCTAAATCCACTAAGTGCAGACTGGAGTATAAACGAATTGAAGTCTCCAAGTCCCCGGAGTGCGACTGGAGTACTCTAAATCCACTAAGTGCAGACTGGAGTATAAACGACAGCAAATATTCTAAGTACCCGGAGCATGGGGCAAAGAATGTGCAATGCCAAAAAATTATCAACTTACTTAAAGATGAATCGAGAAGTTCATGCAACCCGCAGTAGCTCGGGTTTTGACCACGGTTATACAGAAGACCAAATGACAATCAACTTCCGAAAGGAAAAAGAACTAAGATTTATTCATCAAAATTAAGTTTATTTACATGAGCCATGAAAATAAAAAATAATTACGTAATCTAAACTAACTCTTCTTGAACGAGAGCGAAGACTACTTCTTCGACTTCTTCGACTTTTTACCAGACGACTCCTCCCCAGTGCGTTTACCCTTGATAGCTTTCTCTAACGGGGGAGTGACAGTCGAAGAAGTACGAGGAACTTCCATGGGTTTCGACCCGCCTGGGAGGACGACCTTCAACGGCATATTCAAAGGATCGTCCACTTCCACAGCTTGAGGTTCGACCTTGATCTTAACCATCTTTTCCTTCTCTTTCTCAAACTGTTCCTTCACGCTCAGTTCGGATGTGTGTTCAGAGGCGCCTGTAATTTCAACTTCATAACTCCCATCGATGGGAGAGGAAGTCTTATATTTGTCCTCATCAAGCGCTCCGATCACCAGAGCATCTGGACTGGGAGCCTCTCATGCATGAGTGGCTTCACTCGCTTTTTCCTTCACCTCCTTGGCGACATCGCTCCTCGGAGTGGGCTCAAGATCAGAACGGCCTGCGCAAATCATGAAAAACAAGTATTAGAATGCGATAGCTTCTCGTGAAAAATGAGAACTCTTATAATGTTAAAGCAAAAGAGTTGCCTACCAGTTTCCAGTTGGCTCTCAGCCGTCAGGGGTTCTCACCCTCTGGAATAGGGGACTAAACGTGAATGTCAAGGCCGGGGTCCTCTGGGTCATAGCCGATGTGTTGCTCAAAGGGATTGAGTACCGGCCGACCGGCCGGCTTGGTAGGCATACAAGATGGAGACTCGATCCCGGATGGACCAGCGATAACTTATTTCCCTTTCGTTGAGGGGGAACCTTTGCAATAAAGGGCTTTGGCCGCTGACAAGTCCGAAGGCTCATTTCCCTTAAGAAATGCTTTTATCAAAGCTCCTTCATCGACCTCCTCGGTACCATGTTTGGCCTTCCTAATTTCGATTATGGTCTCCCATGCCTTTACCAAAGATTCGAGATAGCCCTCTCCCAGAAAAGTTAAGTCCTGGTGCATGAGAATGCAAGCATTGAATTCTGCAATAAGTAGATCGAACATGCTTTTGACCTCTTCCCTACCTTCTTCCTTAGCCACCTCAGGACGGAAGTTGATCTCCGCAGATGCCTTCTTTTTTCCCTCTTCACGGGCTTCATTCTTTAGTGCCTCAACTTTGGAAAGATCATCCTCAAGTTTCGCCTTTAGGAGTCGTGTAGCATCGATCTCGTCGCAATATCGTTGTGACTCTTCTTAGGCGGCAATCTTCTCTTCTTGCTCTTTGCGGAGTCGCTCCTCGAGTTCTCTGACTCGGAGGCTGAATGCATCCTTCTCTTTTTGCACCAAGACTTTCTCCAGAGCTAAGGCCCCACAGCGCTGGACTGCATCGTCGATTTTTTTTTGTGGTTGATTCCAAACGAGTTACGGCTTCGGCGGAATCTTTGGCGCTCTACTGGGCGGCCTCAAGCTGAGATTTGTAAGACGCAAGCTCTTCGTCCCGAGCTTTTATAATGTCTTTGTCATGGATAGCCTCAAGCTTCAGGCGATCAATCTCATGCTGGCGCTCTACGGAGACTTCTGACACTTTCTCAATAAGATGTACAAACACGTTATGTTGAACATAGACGTCGTTGGTGCAGGCAATAGCGCTTTGCTTGACATCTCCACGTATATGATGGATCGCGGGGAGGAACTTCAATCCATCAAAGCAGGTTTTGGGAAATTTAACTTTAAGCTCGGCCAATGTCTCCGATACTGTTGGATCTGTTGCGGGAACAGGAGGAGACGGCTTTGAAAGTTCATCTCTCCTGTAAGGATCCCCGGACTTTCGTGTGGAAGAGGAATCGGAGTGTTGATCACGGGGGACATTGGGTTGCGATCCCTTATGGCCGGGCTTATCTTTGCTTTGCTCCGAGTGAGAAGAGGGATGTTGGTGGTATTTGGGCTGATAATATGTTTTCTTCTGGGATGATGAGTCCCGGGAATGATAATCCCTACTACCATCACCATCTCTGTCACGACGTCTTCCGGGACCCGAGTCCCGACCAGAGTGATGAAAGATAGACGACCCGCGGAGATGATCAATTCCGTGTGTACGCCTTATGTCACCTATACAGAATTTAAATAATGAATTAGCAAAGAGTATTGTGACGATTGAAGTTTAAATGCAAGGTGAAATGCATGTGTTTTTGTGTGTCCTAGCGTTTCCCCCCGACGGACCAGTTTCTTTACTAATGGGAGTCTTTTCTCCCTGATTTTGGGCTTGAACGCCTGCATCGCCTCTGATGGGCGAGTGAAGTTTAAGTGCCTCCGGATCATCAAAATCATAATTGAGTAGATCATCAGGTATAGAGAGGTTCGATAGGCCTTTTAAAGAACTTTCTAAATGCTGTGAGGAAGCCTCTTTCTCCGTTGGAATAAAGGTAACTTTAGAAGTTCCACCAACCTTTTCCTTCCTTATCTTGTACGTCAATTTCTTTTTCCTCTTCGAAGGGGAAGATGACGTTTCGATGTCGTGAACTTCGACTATCGGGTCCTGAGTGGGACCAACGTTCTAATCTTTTACTTCGGGGGTTTCGATTTCGTTGATTTCCCCCTCTTCTAGTGCGTCAGGAGCATTACATGCTAAAGACTCAGCTTGTTTCTTCCCTTTGCCAAAGGCAGGCCCGGGTATGGTAACGCCCTGAAAGAGGCTTATCCGGCGGCCTTCTGCCAACAGTCCAAGCCTTGCAAGTGATTCATTCGAAATGAGAGTTCTGATGTCCCGTTCTTCGGCAGAAAAGGCTCGAATAGCTTCAACGGCTTCAGAATATCCACAGCCCTAAGGACGTGGATTGGTACATGAAAAGATGAAAAGAAGTTTAAAAAGGTACAGCTTCGACCAAACATGAGTGTCGGTCCAGGAAAGAGACTTACTTCCTTCCATCCATCTCCTCGCAAAGCCGGGAGGACAACGCACGTAAAACCATTCTTGTTTATACAGGCAAACTTGGCCAAGCAAACTTGGTCCATGCCCCAGTTAAGATTTGACATTTATTGTGCGGCTCGAGAAACATGAAAGATGGGCTATCCCTCCACTTCTTGATGCAATATATGTATCTGATATCGCCCGGAGTTAGAAGCCTAGAGAGGACATTCATGAAGAGGATGCAAGTACCATAGAGGAATGCATGACTGTTCGGGCGTAGTTGCGATGGGGCAATGCCAATATATTGCAGCACGTCCCGAAGAAACGAGTTGAATGGTGGCACACTACCAACCCAACATATGAAGTTATTACAAGCTGTGCATCCGACTGGGGACAAGTGTGGACGATCGTGTCCCGATGGAACTAGCACGTCATCAAAGGGGATTCCGTGGACAGAGCATATCCGGCGGAGTGTACTTTCATTAATTTTCGAAGGTTGTGAATCGACTGGGTTGTCCAAGAAGATTGGTGCTTCCAAAACGTCGGGAGCTAGGTTATGAGCTGTGACGGCCCGATATTTTCAACCATTCGCACCCGCATATATCGGACTTGAATTGCTCAAAATACCAAATTGTAAAATAAATTTGGCAAAACACAGCATAAGTAGTAAATGAATAAATCACAGATCACAGACACAGAGTAATAAATGCAGCGAAAGTAAAGAAATAGTAGTTCATGAAGCTACTATATAAATACATCAGAGTCAAACAAGATACAACAGAGATAACAAGGTACAACGGAGGTGTCAACATGATAACCAGGTATGTATCATAATACATCACTGGAACCAACCGGATAACTGGAATCAACTGGATAACCGAAAGTGAAATAGATAGCTGGATCTTCAAGCAAAGCTTCCAACTTCGAAGGTGAGTCTCTAATGTTGTATCACTCAATCTGACCCGAGCATGAAGAAACACAAAACACTCGAGTCAGGACATACATACTTATACAATGTAAACCAACTCAAGTGAACTGTAATATATGGTACAAGTAACTTAAAGAATGCTTGGGACCGCCCATCCTCTAAGGATCCGTTAAACTATTTACTATGTAGTAATATTTCGCTATTACAATAATGTCTATAGTAAAATAAACTTACTTTTTCATAGCATTAAGGGGTTACCCATATAGCCCTTAACACGTAATAGTCCCAGTAGTCCATCCAATATCATAGTCCCTCCTGATCGGGAAGCCACCAGAGGATACAACATGGGCTTCGGGAGAAAACCAAACTCGTACAAGGCGCGATAGGGTAGGTGACACGGCACAACTAGGCAATGCCACGGTAGATATACCAATTACGCTTCCGGGTCGGTGGTAACGCGTAGCGCGCAGCTACCTCCCACCTCGAGCCACACCACCAAATAAAAATCAAAAGTGGCCACCGAAACAATCCAAAAGTCAAAGTATAATATCGAAGGGATGTGTCCGATCAAAGGTGCTACTTTATTAACCCGTCGATTGCTCCTTTTTTAGCCATCTTATGCCAACTCACGGGAGTCGGGTCCACGTATTTACCTTAAAGGAAACGCCACCACCATCCTACTTCATTCTAGAATCTCCACCGCGTACACGGTTGTTAAAGTGGTTTTCGGAGTCGGCAGAGAGTATGACAACTTCCGATCCCGGTCTCTTTAACAACCAAACGTTATTATAACCCATGGATATTTATTTCAAAATCATTTATACTTTCAAAACCAAACTAGCATATCCATTTCAAAATCATATAATTTATTTCAAAATAGTATATACTTTCAAAACCAAAATATCATACTTATTTCAAAACCATATCACAATAGTATCATTTACATTTCAAAAATAATTCAATAATATATCATTTAAATAAAACCCAAATTTCCAAATCATTGAATATTTCTTTCAATTTATTAAACTTGAAATATTCCTTTAAATTATCGTAGCATTTTGGAAATGTTACCTTAAGGAATCTTAGCACTTTTGGAATGTAATACTTTCCACTTTAACATTTTATATAATCAAAGTATTTATACGCTTACAAATTTAAAATGGTCCTTTTATCACAGCCTTATAGTTAACTAAACTTTGTTACTGTAATATCCAATTTAAAGCCGAAATTCTTATGTTAAGTTAAAAGTACCTTATTAACTTACATTATTATTACAATAAAGAAACTTTATTATTTTAATCATTTAAAGTATACCATTTACATAAATTAAAACTTTCTTATCAAATGTACGTTATCAACTTACATTTTATTATTACAGTAAGTAACATTTATCATTTTAATCAATTTTAAATACACCATTACATTGATTAAAACTTATATGTCAAATGTACTTTTTAACTTACATTTATTATAATAAGGGCATTTATCATTTTAATCAATATTACAATAATTAAAACTTACATTATCAAATGTATGTTTTAATTTACATTCCTATTACAGTACAGAGCATTTATTAATTTAACCAATACCACACTAATTAAAACTTTACATGTTTCTTCCATTAATTAAAACTTTACAATTTTCTTGCATTAATTAAAAACTTTACATGTTCTCTCATTAATTAGGACTTTCCACGTTTCTTTCATTAATTAGAAACTTACACGTTTCTTTCATTAATTAAAACTTACACTTTTCTTTCATTAATTAAAACTTTACATGTTTCTAGCATTAGTTAAAACTTTACACATTTCTTTCATTTCTGTTATTACAATAAAGAACATTTATTATATTAATCAATTAAAATATTAATTAAACTTACATCTCATATGTGTGTTTAACTTACATTTTCCATTTTAAAGCCATAGCTATTTATCTTACAAAACATAACATTTACAAAAGAATATTTATAATAGTTAAATCAATCAAATTCTTTACAAATTTATTCCTTTAGACATAAATTCCACTATGATTCCAAAACTTATTACAAGATGTCACATACAGATGGATTTCATTTTATTTATTCAAAAATACATTGTTTATTTTACAAAATATCTCCATCCTGGGAAACAACCTTTATTACAATTACTAGGTTAGATTTAATATTCCAAATTAAATCAAACTTAATTATTAAGTTATTTACCATAAATAAGACTCTTTAAATTCCATTCAAAACCCATTAACTTATAAAAAATTTAACTTATAGAAAAACAATATTTCTTTACATTTTAAAGCATTAAATCAGATTAAGTTAAAATTTTCATATATTTATAATTTCAAAATACTTAATAATTTTCAGAAATATTTAAAATACTTAATAAATTTTTAGGAAAATATCATTTAAAAATATAACCATGGGCCTGTATAATATTTTCTAACCTAGGTCAAGTGATACGGATAATATATCATTTCAATCCGTAATTTAAGAAGAAAAATGCGGGTTCTATCATTTCAAACCCGTAATCCCAAGTAAAATAAATACAATAAAATCACTCGAGCCTATCATTTCAGCCCATAGTGATTTTTCCTTAATCTAATGTTCGTTCGGATATTTATCATTTCAACCCATAGTGATAGGGAACATGCAGTGTGATAAACGGGAAATAAACAACAGTATAACAAATAAAATCATAACAGATGGTGTAACGGGGATATAGCAATATTTAACATCATATAGATTTATCACAGGCATATATGAACATAATAACATAACATATTAATTTATACAATTCACATGTCATCATTTCACAAACTAAAAGTACGTATGTCTAGAGAGAAAAAACTCACCTTTTTAAAGCTAGAAATCTAATTCAAGATACAAATCTAAACTCTACAAAGCACGACAAGGCACGACAAAGCACGACTATACTTGAGTGATGGAGAGTCAAGATCCAAATCTTGTACATAAACAAATACACAAATTATAAGGATATAATTCAACAAAAGATTGTAAATCGAAAAAAAAAGGAAAAGAATATGGATCAAATGGCATAACCTTTGCCTTAAACATCATGTGGCCTTGGCCATGATAGTTTTGGTGGCATGCGGGATCGGTTATGGAGGTGGTGGAGAGAGGATGAGGTCGGAATTATTGTGGAGAGGTGAACAAGATGGTGGCTAAACTAGCATGAAGAAAACAAAAGGAAAACAAAATGAAAAAGAGGAGAAAGAGAAGGTAGAAGATGAGGAGGCCATGGAATTGAGAACTTGAATATATATTATTTTCACTCACAAGGGAAATGAGAAATGGAGATGCTAATTTGTATGTGAATATCAAAGTGGCGGCTAGGGTTTCCCAAAGGATTTGAACGGCTAAAGGAAGGGAATGGCAAGGGAAATTAAATGGAAAGTTTAGAAAATAAAGAGGCAAAAGAGGAATGAAATGTTAGGGAATTATTTTGTACGTGATTTGTGGAATGAATACACGGCTAGAATATAATTAAGGAGGTAGGAAACAAAAGATAGGCAATTAAGGAGGCACAATTTAAGGGAAAGAATCTTGTCTATATATCTTTTTCTTTGTTTGCACGAAATGAAAAGGCAACAAATACATAAAATAGGTAACCTATATCTCTTGAAATTTCTAAGCTATTATTATTAGTGAAATCAATCAAAAATCAAATAAATATATTCAAAGTGTATACAACCAAATAGAAAATAAAAATTTGAGAAACAAATAAAGGGAAATAGAAAATAAAATATAGAAAATCATTGTGTGTAAACACTGTATTTTAATTTAAAAGTATAAGTTTTAAATTCCCAATAAATCCATATTAACATTGGTTTAGATACTAATTTATATCTTCCTAATTCACCCAAATTTTCAATTAGCAAAGTAATTAATTACATACTCTTACCATAAATCTATTTGTTATGAATTGAATTCCCATTTAATTTAATTTCCAATAATTGCCTTGCTTCAAATCTTTACTTTTTATAAATCTATTATCACTTTATAAACCTAGTTATTATTTGTTTATCATTCATTACATAAATATATATTCAAATTTTCAACTTTCTATTATAATAACTGTTATTTTCAATTATATTGAGTTTGCTAAATATATACACTTATTATAATTAAAACCTCAATCCATTTATCCAACTTGGTTTCATTCATTTATTTCATCTTATGGATAGAATATACATTTCCATTTATGTCATTACATTCACACTTTACAATTACTGTCCTATCTCATATAAATGAAAATTTACTTACATTTAAGTATAATTGATTTCCTACTTTAAATTTAGAAGTCTAAATAAATGTAACTTGCAATAAATGTTATCCTTATCTTTATATTACACTCAAGTTTATTATGTCCACTAATTATCATAATTGCTTACATAATGTTTAATTCATTCAATTACCATAAATTATACACTAATTCATTTACCCACACAAACTTACATTTATTTACTTATATCCGTTTTTATACCTAAATGTAACATTTACAACTAGATGAATAGACCCATTAAGTAGTAACTTACCACCTTTACTATAACTTTTAATCACAGCTTTGAATTCACTGTTCACAAACATACGTTACCATTCTTATATACCAAATCTTTATTCAATGGTCATTTATTTCATACTAAATCATTTATAAATTTTAAGGTTTGCATTTTTTTCTTACATAAATTTATAGCCAAGTATAACAAATTACATTACTTCAATAAATTGTAATTTCATTTCAATTGTTAATAATTAGTTTTTTTTTAAGTACATTCTTACATCTCATTTTGGCATTCATCTCATTATTAAATTACAAAGTTTTTATTTCTTCCATAATATTTACCAAAATCTTATTAAATTGACAGCTTTAATTATTGAAAATTTACGGTTCGTTACACTCTCCCCCACTCAAAACTTTTCATCCGAGAAAAGGAAGAGGTAAGAGAATAGAACAACCTAACAGAAAAGAGATTGGACAACAAGGAAGATAATAAAATTTAAATCCATGGAAACTTCAACTTAAAGTAATAATTGATTTCATTCATTTGATTTCACTTAAGTTAAATAAATCTTAACTATTTCAAATTTTATTTTCTTAAATTAACAATTTTCCAAAGTCATGAATTTGAAAATCATTTATTATACTCATAATTTATTCAATAAATTTAATTCTTTTTTATTCCAAAATTATTATTAAATTTATTCCGCTTAATATATCTAATCATATATATTAAGTTTATCTACACTTATTATATCTGCTCCAATTTATTTATAAATTCCTTTATCGCCATTATATTGTAAATTATTCAATTAACTTTTATTCTGTTTACCCCTATTAATCTTTTATAACTAAAATTTAAGTGTATAACATTTATTATAACTACTTAAATTTTATTTATAAAAAACCTCTTTATATTGTATTTTATCCAATTACATATTCAACTTTTGAATAATTTAGGTAAGTTATATTAGAATGTAATTGAGTATTACACAAATAAACCTTCTAATTCAATTATTCAAGCTTAAGTACTTATTCAAAATTTTGATTCATTTAAAATTTTAAATCATCCTTTAAGATAAAAATCAAGAATTAATTTTCCGATTAACTTCAAACAATTTTTAGAGGTAAATAACTAAATATATACATACACAATATATATGTATATAAATATATATATATATATATATATCAAATCAAATTTACATCATATATCAATATATATTATAAGTCAAGTCATATTTTAGAAATCAAAATCAATTTAATTCTCCAAAGCAAGACTGTAGCAAAACTACAGAATGGTCTCTTCACTTCGAAACTCGAAAATGAATGTCGATGATGCTGCAGTCATCACCGAAACTATTTTCCAGCAACAAAGAGAAGAGCACGGATTTAAAACTTGAAAATTCTTTAAAAAATATTTCTAATCGGAAAATACTTCAAATAATATCTTTTATAACTTTAAACCAAAGTTCGAAATCATCGAAAATTAAATTCTCAAATTCTTGTTTTTAAATTCATCTAAATTTCCAAATAAATTTAAAACCATGTTTTATAGTTCAGTTATTCATATATGAAACAAAAGTTAATGGTTACAAGCTATATATAAAGTCAAATATTATTTATTAATACCCTACTCAATAAATTATCAGAATTCAGAAAATCAAACTCATACATAATATAATTATACAAAATTTATCATTACTAAATTTTGAAATCAATATGGTGTCAGTTTGCTTTGTTCAAGTGTTTCGAAAATCCTATCGATAGCGTTGATCAAACGAATCGATCGAAAACCCAAATCAACATCAACAACTCAAACAACACAATATAAAAAAAAATAGGTTTACAAAGCAAGAATAGGGATTCAAATTTGATTGACTCAAATCAAGAGAATTCTCATTCGAAGATAAGTTGGAAAAAAAAGATAAGACGATTAAATTGACAGAATAAGGAATGGATAACCTTACATAAATCATGGGCAACCTTAACCGGGTCAACCGTGACTTCAAGAATAAGATTGATGTAGAGTTCTGGGGCAAATCTACATCCGATCTCAAGAGATTGAATTCAAGATCACAAGAGATACTAGCATCTAAACCGAGAATATATAAATCTCCGATGAATCGATGCCTATGGTAAAGGAGTTCCACCCCTTTACAAGTCATTCAAAGATCGGCGAGACCGCCGACTCATTCTAAGGATCATTCGAAGTGGAGGCATGGGACACTCCAGAATCGAAAGAAGATGAATAGTGGGGACAAGAATGTATTTTGGAACCGCAGAGAACGTCCCAAAATTCAAAAGGAATCGAGTCAAAAAGGAAGAGATTCACACTCGAATGAAAGTGATTCTATAAATAAATTTACCATATATGCTAAGTATTGCCTAGAGCCAAAGCTCTAATACCAAATGTAACGGCCAGCGCCAGTGAGGTAACGCCCAGCGTAGCATACATTGATACCTGTGTTCTGCCTTTACGGCCAGCCTTTCGACTGCACCACCAACCCCCGCGGGGACATGTAGGAGTAAGAGTCAACCGTTCTCTACCAAACCAGGAAGCGAGAACCCCCTATCATGTTGCACCCTCCAAGTGCAATGGCAGACACACATGTCGGACTTGAATTGCTCAAAATACCGAATTGAAAAATAAATTTGGCAAAACACAGCATAAATAGTAAATGAATAAATCACAGATCACAGACATAGAGTAATAAATGCAGCGGAAGTAAAGAAATAGTAGTTCATGAAGCTATTACATAAATACATCAAAGTCAAACAAGATACAACAGAGATAACAAGATACAACGAAGGTGTCAACATGATAACCAGGTATGAATCAAAATACATCACTGGAACCAACCGGATAACTGGAATCAATTGGATAACCGAAAGTGAAATAGATAGCTGGATCTTCAAGCTAAGCTTCCAACTTTGAAGGTGAGTCTCAAATGTTGTATCACTCAGTCTGACCCGAGCGTGAAGAAACACAAAACACTCGAGTCAGGACATACATACTTATACAATGTAAACCAACTCAAGTGAACTGTAATATAAGGTACAAGTAACTTAAAGGATGCTTGGGACCACCCATCCTCTAAGGATCCGTTAAACTATTTACTATGTAGTAATATTTCTCTATTATAATAATGTCTATAGTAAAACAAACTTACTTTTTCATAGCATTAAGGGGTTACCCATATATCACTTAACACGTAATAGTCCTAGTAGTCCATCCAATATCATAGTCCCTCTTGATCGGGAAGCCACTAGAGGATACGACACGGGCTACGGGAGAAAACCAAACTCGTACAAGGAACAATAGGGTAGGTGACACGGCACAACTTGGCAATGCCTGGGTAGATATACCAATTACGCTTCCGGGTCGGTGGTAACGCGTAGCGCGTAGCTACCACCCACCTCGAGCCACACCCCCAAATAAAAATCAAAAGTGGCCACCGAAACAATCCAAAAGTCAAAGTATAATATCGAAGGGATGTGTCTAATCAAAGGTGCTACCTTATTAACCCGTCGATCGCTCCTGTTTCAACCACCTTATGCCAACTCACGGGAGTCGGGTCCACGTATTTACCTTAAAGAAAACGCCGCCACCATCCTACTTCATTCTGGAATCTCCACCACGTACACAGTTGTTAAAGTGGTTTTCGGAGTTGACAGAGAGTATGACAACTTCCGATCCCGGACTCTTTAACAACCAAACGTTATTGTAACCCGTGGATATTTATTTCAAAATCATTTATACTTTCAAAACCAAACTAGCATATCCATTTCAAAATCATATAATTTATTTCAAAATAGTATATACTTTCAAAACCAAAATATCATACTTATTTCAAAACCATATCACAATAGTATCATTTACATTTCAAAAATAATTCAATAATATATCATTTAAATAAAAAAAATTCAAATCACTGAATATTTCTTTCAATTTATTAAACTTGAAATATTCCTTTAAATTATCGTAGCATTTTGGAGATGTTACCTTAAGGAATCTTAGCACTTTTGGAATGTAATACTTTCCACTTTAACATTTTATATAATCAAAGTATTTATACGCTTACAAATTTAAAATGGTCCTTTTATCATAGCCTTATAGTTATATAAACTTTGTTACTGTAATATCCAATTTAAAGCCGAAATTCTTATGTTAAGTTAAAAGTACCTTATTAACTTACATTATTATTACAATAAAGAAACTTTATTATTTAAATCATTTAAAGTAAGCCATTTACATGAATTAAAACTTGCTTATCAAATGTACGTTATCAACTTACATTTTATTATTACAGTAAGTAACATTTATCATTTTAATCAATTTAAAATACACCACTACATTGATTAAAACTTACATGTCAAATGTACGTTTTAACTTACATTTATCATAATAAAGAGCATTTATCATTTGAATCAATATTACACTAATTAAAACTTACATTATCAAATGTATGTTTTAATTTACATTCCTATTACAGTTCAGAGCATTTATTAATTTAACCAATACCACACTAATTAAAACTTTACATGTTTCTTTCATTAATTAAAACTTTACATTTTTCTTGCATTAATTAAAAACTTTACATGTTCTCTCATTAATTAGGACTTTCCACGTTTCTTTCATTAATTAGAAACTTAAACGTTTCATTAATTAAAACTTACACTTTTCTTTCATTAATTAAACTTTACATGTTTCTTGCATTACTTAGTATACACATTTCTTTCATTTCTGTTATTACAATAAAGAACATTTATTATATTAATCAATTAAAATATTAATTAAACTTACATCTCACATGTGTGTTTAACTTACATTTTCCATTTTAAAGTCATAGCTATTTATCTTACAAAACATAACTTTTTACAAAAGAATATTTTATCATAGTTAAAACAATCAAATTCTTTACAAATTTATTCCTTTAGACATTAATTCCACTATGATCCCAAAACTTATTACAAGATGTCTCATACAGATGTATTTCATTTTATTTATTCAAAAATACATTGTTCATTTTACAAAATATGTCCATCCTGGGAAACAACCTTTATTACAGTTACTAGGTTAGATTTAAGATTCCAAATTAAATCAAACTTAATTATTAAGTTATTTATCATAAATAAGACACTTTAAATTCCATTCAAAACCAATTAACTTATAAAAAATTTAACTTATAGAAAAACAATATTTCTTTACACTTTAAAGCATTAAATCAGATTAAGTTAAAATTTCATATATATATATAATTTCAAAATACTTAATAATTTTCAGAAATATTTAAAATACTTAATAAATTTTTAGGAAAATATCATTTAAAAATATAACCATGGGCCTGTATAATATTTTCTAACCTAGGTCAAGTGATACGGATAATATATCATTTCAATCTATAATTTAAGACGAAAAATTCGGGTTCTATCATTTCAAACCCGCAATCCCAAGTAAAATAAATACAACAAAATCACTCGAGCCTATCATTTCAGCCCATAGTGATTTTTCCTTAATCTAATGTTCGTTCGGGTATGTATCATTTCAACCCATAGTGATAGGTAACTTGCAGTGTGATAAATAGGAAATAAACAACAGTATAACAAATAAAATCATAACAGATGGTGTAAAAGGGATATAGAAATATTTAACATCATATAGATTTATCACAGGCATATATGAACATAATAACATAACATATTAATTTATACAATTCACATGTCATCGTTTCACAAATTAAAAGTACGTATGTCTAGAGAGATAAAACTCACCTTTTTAAAGCTAGAAATCAAATTCAAGATACAAATCTAAACTCTGCAAAGCACGACAAGGCACGACAAAGCACGACTATACTTAAGTGATGGAGAGTCAAGATCCAAATCTTGTACATAAACAAATACACAAATTATATGTATATAATTCAAGACAAGATTGTAAATCAAAAAAATGAAAAGAAAATGGATCAAATGGCATAACCTTGGCCTTAAACATCATATGGTCTTCGCCATGATAGTTTTGGTCGCATGCGGGGTCGGTTATGGAGGTGATGGAGAGAGGATGAGGTCGGAATTATGGTGGAGAGGTGAACAAGGTGGTGGCTGAACTAGCATGAAGAAAACAAAAGGAAAACAAGATGAAAAAGAGGAGAAAGAGAAGGAAGAAGAAGTGGAGGCCATGGAATTAAGAACTTGAATATATATATTTTTCACTCAAAAGGGAAGTGAGAAATTGAGATGACAATTTGTATGTGAATATCAAAGTGGCGGCTAGGGTTTCCCAAAGGATTTGAACGGCTAAAGGAAGGGAATGGCAAGGGAAATTAAATGGAAAGTTTAGAAAATAAAGAGGCAAAAGAGGAATGAAATGTTAGGGAATTAATTTGTACGTGATTTGTGGAATGAACACACGGCTAGAATATAATTAAGGAGGTAGGAAACAAAAGATAGGCAATTAAGGAGGCACAATTTAAGGGAAAGAATCTTGTCTATATATATTTTTCTTTGTTTGCACGAAATGAAAAGGCAACAAATACATAAAATAGGTAACCTATATCTCTTGAAATTTCTAAGCTATTATTATTAGTGAAATCAATCAAAAATCAAATAAATATATTCAAAGTGTATACAACCAAAATAGAAAATAAAAATTTGAGAAACAAACATAAGGAAATTGAAAATAAAATATAGAAAATCATTGCGTGTAAACACTGTATTTTAATTTAAAAGTATAAGTTTTAAATTCCCAATAAATCCATATTAACATTGGTTTAGATACTAATTTATATCTTCCTAATTCACCCAAATTTTCAATTAGCAAAGTAATTAATTTCATTCTCTTACCATAAATCTATTTGTTATGAATTGAATTCCCATTTAATTTAATTTCCAATAATTGCCTTGCTTCAATTCTTTTCTTTTTATAAATCTATTATCACTCTATAAACCTAGTTATTATTTGTTTATCATTCATTTCATAAATATATATTCAAATTTTCATCTTTCTATTATAATAACTATTATTTTCAATTATATTAAGTTTGCTAAATATATACATTTATTATAATTAAAACCTCAATCCATTTATCCAACTTGGTTTCATTCATTTATTTCATCTTATGGATAAAATAAACATTTCCATTTATGTCATTACATTCACACTTTACAATTACTGTCCTATCTCATATAAATGAAAATTTACTTACATTTAAGTGTAATTGATTTCCTACTTTAAATTTAGCAGTCTAAATAAATGTAACTTGCAATAAATGTTATCCTTATCTTTATATTACACTCAAGTTTATTATGTCCACTAATTATCATAATTGCTTACATAATGTTTAATTCATTCAATTACCATAAATTATACACTAATTCATTTACCCACACAAACTTACATTTATTTACTTATATCCGTTTTTATACCTAAATGTAACATTTACAACTAGATGAATAGACCCATTATAAAGTAACTTACAACCTTTACTATAACTTTTAATCACAGCTTTGAATTCACTGTTCACAAACATACGTTACCATTCCTATATACCAAATCTTTATTCAATGGTCATTTATTTCATACTAAATCATTTATAAATTTTAATGTTTGCATTTTTTTTCTTACATAAATTTATAGCAAAGTATAACAAATTACATTACTTCAATAAATTGTAATCTCATTTCAATTGTTTATAATTAGTTTTTTTTAAGTACATTCTTACATCTCATTTTGGCATTCATTTCATTATTAAATTACAAATTTTTTATTTCTTCCAAAATATTTACCAAAATCTTATTAAATTGACAGCTTTAATTATTGAAAATTTACGGGTCGTTACATGAGCAGGGGAAGTCGATGGGTTTGAAGTATCTGCGACTTCTTGACTAGAGGACGTCCCAGGTCTATCTGAGGTCGTAGCGGAGCTAGATTTCTTAGACATCTTTAATAAAGATTGAATCTGGCAGAGCACCTGTTGGAACTGTACTTGAAAAACAATCGACGTTAGACAAAACAACACAAATATTCCCCTTGTGTGGTGTGTGAACTATTGTGATAATTCAAATATAAGTGCTGATAAATTAAAAGTCACAGAGTTGATGGTATAATGTTGAGCTTTGAATTGTCGCCTTCGAAGACTGTCATCGCTGATTGTCTCCGAAAGCCTGTCCTATGATGTTTTCAACTTTGGGCCCAGACATTGGCACTATGGCGCAGCGGATAATTAAAAAAACGATATGGATCGATGAAAGTAGCAATCGGTGGATTGAAGATACTGACATGCCCAAATTCGTTGATCACAAAGATACCGAATTCTAGCTATCCTCGTCACGTTGATCGCGCATGATACCGTGAAAGAAGATCTTCAATTCTTCAAGCGTTGATCAAGCGCACTTGATTCCGCGAATCGGCTTCAACAATCGTTGATTCGAGCACACTCGAATATCCGAAAGTGGAGATAGGAGATTACACTCAACTACCAATTTAGGATGAAAGCACACAGCAATCAACAAGAAATTTTATTCAAAAATCAACAACCTTGAAATGTACAACGCACTCCCTATTTATAGCATTTTACAACAAAGCCCCTTAGGTCGTCCCTGACCTAACACTCACGACTTACGACTCACCCAAGGTCGTTAGCGACTTAGCAAACAACACACTTATGTACATCAAGCGACTTACCATAGGTCGTTAAGGACCTATATTACAACGCACACGACTTATCAGACACGACACCACAGCACAACGTTACAAGACGCGACTTAAGATAGGTCGTTAACGACCTAATCTTTACATCAACAATCGACTTAAAACATTACAACATCAAACGACTTATGAGTTAGGTCGTTCGCGACCTTCAGAAGTTAGGTCGTTCGCGACCTAAAGCAGCTGCATCCAGAATTCTTTACGCGACTTACACCTCATAGCGACTTACGACCTAGCTTAGGTCGTCAACGGCTTAACACAGTCCATCTCCAGAAGCGGCTTATCACTAGGTCGTTCAGACTTCATAACCTGTAACTCGTTATCCCCTATCCTGTTAGGTCGCACGCGACCTAAGGCTTTAGTTTCTACTGCATCATCGTAGGAATTAGGTCGTAACTCCTTAGCCCTTGCTCTGTTAGGTCGTGACTGACTTATAGTTATTTCGTTAGTTCGTGGACGACCTAACATGGTAATGTTAGACCGTAGCTCTTCTTCTTCTGACCTGTTAGGTCGTGGCCGACCTAAGCCTTTAGGTCGTGGCCGACCTAACTCTTGTGATTCTGCACGACCTAAACCTTGTGATTCTGTAGCTCGTGCTGCATCATCCTCCCCCGGTTGATCGAAATTCGACCTCGAATTTTCACCACTTTCTTCCACAACAACTTCATTTCCATGATATGGAATTAAATGTTTTACATTGAACACATCAGAAGTATATACATCCTCCGGTAGCTCTATCCTGTAGGCATTTTCATTGATCCGTTTCACAATTTTTACTGGGCCAATCTTTCGAGCTTTAAGCTTATTGTATGCACCCACTGGAAAGCGATCCTTCGTCAATACAGCATAAACCAAATTACCTTCCTTAAATTCAACATTTCGTCGCTTCAAATCTGCAGTTTTCTTATACTTCTCATTTGCCTTAACCAATCGTTCCTGAATGATTTTATGACATTCAGTTAATTTATCAACAAAATCAACAGCTCGTTTAACTATCCCCTTCAGTTTTGGTACTACCGCCAAATCCAACGGTCCCCTTGGCAAACTTGAATATACAATCTGAAATGGACTGAATCCTATGCTACGATTCACTGCATGATTATGTGCAAACTCTGCTTGGCCTAACTTCATGTCCCAACTCTTCAGATTTTCCTGTACAAGACATCGGAACAAATTTCCCAACGATCTGTTAACAACTTCTGTTTGTCCATCTGTCTGCGGATGATAAGCACTACTGAATTTCAGCTTCGTTCCAACCATCCTCCACAAACTTAGCCAAAAATGACTCAAAAATCTGGTATCTCTGTCTGAAACAATAGATTCCGGCAACCCATGTAAACGATAGATTTCTTTACAGAACAACTGAGCAACACGAACAGCATCCGCCGTCTTCTTACAAGCAATAAAATGTGCCATTTTCGAAAACCTGTCCACCACAACAAATATAGAATCATTCCCCCTTTGAGTTCTAGGCAAACCCAAAACAAAATCCATGCTGATATCAACCCATGGTTTGTTAGGTACTGGTAGCGGCATATACAATCCTGCGTTTGTCACTGTTCCTTTCGAAACCTGACAGACATGACACCTCTGAACAAACCTCTCAACTTCCTTCCTCATCGATGGCCAATAGTAGGATTGAGAGATTAACTGCAATGTCCGGTCTCTACCCACATGTCCTTCCTCATGAAGCTCCTTGATAATCTTCATTCTCAAACTGCTCTCTGGTATATATAATCGATTACCTTTGAATAAGAAACCATCAACCAATGCAAATTCATTAGTATCTCCATCCTTAACTTTCTTAACGAACTTTGCAAAACAAGGATCTTCTTCAAACAATTCTGGCAATAATTCAAATCCTGTCACCTCAACTTTCATTGTCGTTAATAAATGACTCCTCCTACTCAATGCATCGGCTACCCGATTTGTTATCCCAGATTTGTGCTTCACAACAAAAGTAAACTGTTGCAAATAAGCAATCCATGATGCATGTCTCGCTGAAATCTTGTCTTGCCCCTGCAAATGCTTCAAAGCTTCATGGTCTGTGTAAAGAACAAACTCCTTATGGAACAGATAGTGTCTCCAATGTTTCACTGCTTGCACTACAGCATAAAACTCTACATCATACGTACTATATCTCATTTTTGCCCCTGATAACTTCTCACTAAAGTATGCAATAGGACGTCCCTTCTGACTCAACACCCCTCCAATCCCAACCTTAGATGCATCAGTGCATAGTTCAAACAACAACTGAAAATCTGGTAATACAAGAATTGGTGCTGTCGTCAAAAGTCCTTTGATTCGTTCAAAAGCAATCCCTGCTTCCTCCGACCAAGAAAACTGTTTCCCTTTCATACAATCAGTGACTGGAGCCATCACGCTACTGAAGTGTGGGATGAATCTTCGGTAGAATGATGCCAACCCATGAAAACTTCTAACTTCAGTGATAGTCCTCGGCTGCGGCCAATTTCTCATTACTTCAACTTTACTCTGGTCCACCTGGATTCCCTTCTCAGATACAACATATCCCAAAAATAACACACTTCGAGTCATGAACACACATTTCTTCGTAACTGCATAAAATTGTTCCTCGCGAAGAATAATCAGCACTTCCCTCAAATGTTGAACATGCTCCTTCGTACTCCTGCTATATACCAGAATATCATCGAAATAAACCACCACGAACTTCCCAATGAATGGTCTAAAGATTTGATTCATCACCCGCATGAATGTACTCGATGCATTCGATAGACCAAACGGCATAACCAACCATTCATATAATCCTTCCCTCGTCTTGAATGCTGTCTTCCATTCGTCTCTTGGTCTAATTCGAATTTGATGATATCCGCTCTTCAAATCAATCTTCGAAAATATAATAGTCCCACTCAACTGATCTAGCAAGTCATCCAATCTTGGCATAGGAAATCTATAGCGAACAGTAATCTTGTTCAAAGCTCTACTATCGGTACACATTCTCCATGTTCCATCCTTCTTTGGTACCAATAAAGCTGGCATTGCACGCGGACTCAAACTCTCCTGCACTCTCCCTTGTTCAAGCAACTCTTCCACCTGCCTCCTCAACTCTTCATGTTCCTTCGGACTCATTCGATAATGTGGTCTATGCGGTAATACTGCTCCCGGAACAAGATCGATTTGATGTTGAATGTCTCTCAGTGGCGGTAACTCCTTAGGCAACTCTTCTGGAAATACATCTTCAAACTCTTTCAAAACTGGCTTCGCTTCTTCTGGAATTTCATCCACTTCATTACACTCTCGCCCGATCAACAAAAACACTTCAGGCTCCTCTTCAACTTCTTTAACAAACTCCTTCAAAGATAATAAAGTTTTCAGTTCTTCGATCTCCTCTAGCTTGCTTTCCTTCTGTTGCTGCTTCTTGGGAACTAAAGTGATCTTAGTACCTTCGAACATAAAACTGTAACTATTAGCACGACCATCATGTTGTACTGCTCTATCAAACTGCCATGGTCTGCCCAACAACAGATGACACACATCCATGTCTACAACATCACACCAGATTTCATCTTTGTACTTCTTTCCAATTGAAAAATTCACACAAGCTCTTCGCCCAACTTTCACTTCACCACCCTTTCTTAACCATGCTAGCTTGTACGGTTTAGGATGCTTCTCAGTTTTCAAGTTCAACTTCCTCACTGCTTCAGTAGAGATAATGTTGTCACAACTCCCAGCATCAATGACGAACTTGCAAACCTTTCCCAGAATAGTGCATGTGTACTGAAATATATTATTCCTCAACCAACTGTTTTCCTCATCTTGCTTCGGTGCCAAATAACTTCTCCTCATCATCAAATTACACCCTTCATCTCCGAACAATTCTTCTTCCTCCTCAACATAAGGTGAATTAGAACATTCAGCTTCCACATCCTCTTTTTCTATCTCTGCAACCATCGCTCTCCTCTTCGGCTTCGGACATTCATTGCTTTTGTGACCCAACTCCTGACAATTGTAACATTTGAAACTGCTATTAACCTTTGCCTTCTCAACCTCCTTCACCACTGGTTTACTGATAGGTTTAGAAACATTAGAACTTCCACTGGAACCCTTCAATGGATTATTGGAATTAATAAACACACCACCTCCACGCCTTCCCTGCTTCTCCCAAGCCAACGCCTTTTGGTGTGCTTCCGCCACAGATCTTGGATCGAACATATTAACCATATCCTGGATCTGCATTCGTAACCCTCCAACAAATCTAGCAGTCAACTGTTCTTCTGTCTCCATAATATCATTTCTGGCAATGAGTTGGTAAAATTCATCTGCATAATCATTAACAGTCTTCGTCCCTTGCCTCAGATTCTGCAACCTCTGATACATAAGTGATTGATAATTGTAAGGTAAAAATGTAGCTCTCATCATTTTCTTCATCTTATCCCAAGACTCAACCCTTGACTTCCCCATTCTTTCTCTCGTAAGTTTAGTTTGCTGCCACCATGCCAAAGCTCTCCCCCTCAACCTAGTAGCAACCAACTTCACTCTTCTATGCTCCGGAACCTCCTTGAAATCAAAGATCTCTTCAACATTAGACAACCAATCAAGAAATTCTTCAGCTACCATTCCACCTTTAAATTCTGGAATTTCCATCTTCATTCCCGACTCCCATCGACGATCTTCTTCAACATCCCGATAAGAATTTCGAACTTGGTCTCGATCTCGATAATGAATACTTGCTCTGTCACCCTCTTCATCAAAATCAAACGTACGTCTATATCGATCTCGACCATCGATATCCCTTCGATCATGCATGTCTCTTCTACTATGTCTCTCTTCATCTCTATATGGTTCATCTTCAAACTCTCGTGGAGTTCTTCTCTCTTCATGTCCATAGTCATGGTGATCTCTCCTTGACGAAATTGATGTTTCCCTTTTTTCTCTAAAAGATTGTGGTGATACCCTTCTCGCTTCCGTAACCGATGGCGAAGCTCGGTTTCCTCCATGGTTCGAGATTGGTGATCTCCCCCTTTGATTTTGATTCAAATCATTCATCAACTTCTCTAACTTTCCAATGCCTTCATCAAATTTCTCATTAATACGTTGTTCCATTTGCTCGGCTTCTTCTCTTCTATACAACGCTTCAACATTTTGATGACGATTAGCTCTTCTCGGCGGCATGATTGATTCAATACAATCTTCAAACTTCACAACTTTCCAACCCCACAAACAAACAAAGCACGGCTCAAACTTCAAACAAACTTCACCAAGGCTCGGCTACTTCTCCAAGTATACACGGCCTATACTTAGCTCGGCTCAACAAACGATGCACGGCTCACACCCTTCTCCAAAAATTCAAACACTTTCTGGACTTTGATCCAAAATGAAATGGATCGAAAGCTTCTAACTTGTTGCAACTTCAAAATGAACACGATTAACTTCAAACTTCAAATTCCTTGGCTCCAAGACTCGCCTTAGCTATGATTGGCTAATCCAAGCTCTTATACCAAAACTGGCGCAGCGGATAATTAACAAAACGATATGGATCGATGAAAGTAGCAATCGGTGGATTGAAGATACTGACATGCCCAAATTCGTTGATCACAAAGATACTGAATTCTAGCTATCCTCGTCACGTTGATCGCGCACGATACCGTGAAAGAAGATCTTCAATTCTTCAAGCGTTGACCAAGCGCACTTGATTCCGCGAATCGGCTTCAACAATCGTTGATTCGAGCGCACTCGAATATCCGAAAGTGGAGATAGGAGGTTACACTCAACTACCAATTTAGGATGAAAGCACACAGCAATCAACAAGAAATTTTATTCAAAAATCAACAACCTTGAAATGTACAACGCACTCCCTATTTATAGCATTTTACAACACAGCCCCTTAGGTCGTCCCCGACCTAACACTCACGACTTACAACTCACCCAAGGTCGTTAGCGACTTAGCAAACAACACACCTATGTACATCACGCGACTTACCATAGGTCGTTAAGGACCTATATTACAACGCACACGACTTATCAGACACGACACCACAGCACAACGTTACAAGACGCGACTTAAGATAGGTCGTTAACGACCTAACCTTTACATCAACAATCGACTTAAAACATTACAACATCAAACGACTTATGAGTTAGGTCGTTCGCGACCTTCAGAAGTTAGGTCGTTCGCGACCTAAAGCAGCTGCATCCAGAATTCTTTACGCGACTTACACCTCATAGCGACTTACGACCTAGCTTAGGTCATCAACGTCTTAACACAGTCCATCTCCAGAAGCGGCTTATCACTAGGTCGTTCAGACTTCATAACCTGTAACTCGTTATCCCCTATCATGTTAGGTCGCACGCGACCTAAGGCTTTAGTTTCTACTGCATCATCGTAGGAATTAGGTCGTAACTCCTTAGCCCTTGCTCTGTTAGGTCGTGACCGACTTATAGTTATCTTGTTAGTTCGTGGACGACCTAACATGGTAATGTTAGACCGTAGCTCTTCTTCATCTGACCTATTAGGTCGTGGCCGACCTAAGCCTTTAGGTCGTGGCCGACCTAACTCTTGTGATTCTGCATGACCTAAACCTTGTGACTCTGTAGCTCGTGCTGCATCACACTATATGCTAAAGGCAATTATCTGTTTTTGTCGATTTAAGTTCAGGCACGTGATTATTAAAACTAGGGAGTTATCGGTCCAGGTTGGTTCGATACGCTAGTTTGCTTATGTCCTTGTCCTTTGTTTTTGTCATATATTAGGCAAGGTGGATAGGTGTTCGACCTAAGTGTCGTTCGTCCTAAGTGTCGTTCGGCATAAATATCGATCGGCATTCATGACTGTTCGGCCTAAGTGTTGTTCGGCCAAAATATTGTTCGGCCCAAGCGCTGTTCGACCAAAATAACATTCGCCATCCTATCCATTCCCCATGTTCGGCCTAAATATCGATCGGCATTTATGACCGTTCGGCCTGAGTGTTGTTCGGCCAAAATATCGATCGGCATCCTGTCCATTCTACACTTCCTTTCAGTTTTCCCACTCCAACCTCGTTCGGCATGGGGAGATCATGTCGAACCAAGGCCATGTCAAACCACGCCAATAGGCCTTATCTTTAACGCCATTCCCATGTTCCCATAGGATCACTTGGCATTAAAGGATCATGTCGAGCCACTACAATGCATCTTCCACCTTTCTCTTCTCCAATCCATCCACCTTGAAATCGCCTAAAAGCATACTAAGTTCCAGCCCTGGAACGCGTGCAAACCTCAATTCATTACCTTCATCCACACTCCCCCCACTTTCTACGATCTATGGAGGATTCACGAGTTTGACTAATATGTTATACTTCCTAATTTGAGAGAATGATCGAAAGGTTCTTACCGAAGAGTACGGCGGAAGCCCGAGGGTCTGTGAGTATAGGATTGGGAGTTGTTCGAACTTAACTTGGGAAGGAGCTATAGGAAGGACGTGATGGATTCCAGGTAGGAAGGGAAGATCGAAGAGGTGAGTGAAACTTAAGAGAGGTACGTTACGTGTTCTTGGAAAATCACGGAGGTAAAAAGTGAAAAAGTGAAGAAGAAGAAGAAGGGGAATGCCGGCTTTTATAGGAAAGAAGGGGAAGTCGAAGAGACAATGACTGGTAGAACCGTTCAAAACGACATCGTTCGGCATCGGCTATGTTGTTCGGCATTCAGAGAACTGAACAGAGTCTCGAAGCAAAGCATGAAAAACTCATGATTCAAAGCACACCACGTTCGACCGCGTGATGCACTTTGGGGGGCAAGTGTTACCTGGAGATTTAACCAGGCAACTAGGCACTCGGCATTCGCATACCGTTCGGCATCCCGAACGTTCGGCACAACATACTGGGTCGGCTTCCAGAGCCGTTCGACATAGATGGTTTGTTCGGCACTCGAGTTTGTTCTCCATTTATGGGACGATTGGCATGCAAGAGTGTTCTACATTGAGAGTCGTTCAGTATTTATATCACTCAGCATTAAGTGTCGTTCAACATCTATGGACGTTTGACATGGCAGAGTCGTTCGGCATTCTATACTGCTCGGCATCGAGAGGTCTTCATCATTCATGCCTCGTTCGGCATCCAAGGGCGTTCGGCATTCATGCCTCATTCGGCATTCAAGATCATTCGGCATCCAAAGGTGTTCGGAATTCATCCAATCTAAACCGGCTTCGATTACTGATCGGCCTGCACTCCCCATTCAGCACATCATTTCGTTCGGCTTGAAGATATCGTTCGACATTTATGGATCGACACGCAGAGTTCTTTCATTTTGGGCCGAGATATCCAGCTGCTAAGCCCACCAGGGAAGTCCAACCCATCTTCGTCTATAAATAGAGAGGCAGAAGCACAGTGAAAGGGAGGGGGATTTCAAGAACACTAGGGAGACTCTACCGCATTTAACACTGATTCAAGACTTAATCTTTTTACTTAGCAATTGTATTCGAGTAATTGAAGGTGGATTTTATCTGTAATCAATTATCAAGTAAAGCAATAAAGATTAACAATAAAATAGGCGTAGGCAGTTACGCCGAACCACTATAAATTTGGTGTTCTTGTTTTCTGGATTGAATTTAGCATATTGCTCTCTGTTTAAATTTATTCTCTTCATTAATCCCTCTACACAATCTCTCTTAAGGGTGTTAGTGACAATTTTGGTGCTAACAAATGCTAAACTGGAAAGAGGAAGAAGGCCATAGAAAAGAAGAATGTAAAGTGCTTTAACTGTGACCAAGTTAGGCATTACATGAACCAATGTCCAGAGCTAGTCAGGGTGGACAATGGAAAGATCTTTACGTTCGAACCATCTTCTTCTAGACCAACTGCTGCTGAAAAAGGGAAGGCTGCGATGGAAGGTACACTTTTGATTCAAAGTATACTCGGTTAGGGTACTATTCGTTATCGGTGCATCACATTCATTTATATCTCAGTGTTTAGTTGATAGGTTATGCAAAGAACCCACATACCTTGTTACTTCCTTAAGGATTGCGAATCTGATAGGAGGGTATACAACTCTAGGGACGAGATGTGACCAGTTAGAACTTAACTTGTTAGGTCATAAGTTTGCATGTAGTCTGTATGTTTTTTATTTCGTAGATTTCAAGATCATTTTGGGTATGGATTGGTTGGGTAAATATGAGGCTAGAATATATTTCCAAGATAGAGAAATATCACTAAGATACCCCGATATTCATAACTGAATCATATTCTCAGCAGAGAATTTTGACCAAAGAGGTCGTACTTTGTTAAGTGCTATGGAAGTGGGAGAAGAGTTAAGTCTTGTTCGTGTAGTAAGAGAGTTTGTATATTTTTTGAGCCGGTTACAGGATTACCACCAAAACGAGCTGTCGAGTTTCGGATAGATTTTGTGCTAGGAGATGAACCTATAAGTAGACCACTTAGCAGGATGACACCGACCGAGATGAAGGAATTAATGGTACAAATAGTGGGTCTAGAAGGAAGGAATTTTATTAGACCAAGCAGTTCGCCTTAGGGAGCGGCCTCGGTGTTCGTGAAGAAACCGGATGAATCATTAAGGATATGTATCGATTATCGTAAGTTGAATAAGAAGATGATTAAGAATAACTTTTCTTTGCCGAGAATTGATGATCTATTTGATCATTTGTGTAGAGCCAGAGTATTTTCATAGTTGGATTTGGCGATAGGTTTCCATCAATTAGGAGTGGCATGGCCAGTATTCCGTTAGCTGCATTTCATACTTAGTATAGTTCGTACGAGTGGTTAGTAATGCCATTCGGGTTAGTGATTGCACCTGCTTACTTCGTGGATTTGATGAAACAAGTTTGCCAAGAGTACTTGATACGTTCGTGTTGTTGTTTATAAATGAGGTTTTATTACACTCTAAGCATGAAAGAGGGCACGAAGATCATCTTAGGGTAATGCTTGAGACGCTGAGGCAACATCAGCTAAAAGAAAAGTTTTTCCAGTGTCATTTTTGTAAGAAAGAGATAAGTTTCTTGGTCATGTGGTTTCAGAGTAGGTCTTGCTAATTGATCTGGATAAGATGAAAGCTATTAATAATTGGAAGAGACCAGAAACAGTGACTAAAATTAGAAGTTTTCTTGAACTTGCCGGCTATTACCGGAGAGTCATCATGGATTTCTCGCAGATAGCAGCACCTTTGACCAAGTTAACCAAGAAGGATGTGAAGTTTGTCTGGTCCGACAAATGTGAGGAAGTATTCCTTAAGTTAAAACATTTGTTGACCAATGCACCTATATCAGTAGTTCCAGACGGAAACCTAGGGTTAGTGGTGTATACTGATGCAAGTGGAACTGGATTAGGAGTTGTGTTGACGCAGAAGGGTAAAGTTATTGCCTATGCTTCAACATAGCTTAGACCACATGAAGTGAGATATCCTACTCATGATTTTGAGTTGGCTGCAGTGACCTTCACACTGAAGATTTGGAGACATTATCTCTTAGGAGAGAGATTTGAGCTATACGCAGATCATAAGTATTAAAGGAACTCGTTCTCTCAAAAGGAATTGAATATGAGACAATAGAGGTGGCTAGAGTTTTTAGCAACTTATGATTTTGGCACAGAATCTACACCTGGGAAGGAAATAAGGTAGAAGATGCTCTTAGCATAAGATATCAGAATGTGGTGTTTTCTATGTTGGCAGAATGGAAAGATTTAGAAGCTTTGACTACTTGTAGTGTGCAGTTAAGATCGACTGCTAATTCTAGTCAGAGCACTGCCATGTTGTCCTGTTTAGAAGTTCGACCAGTGTTGATCGAAAGGATTGCTTCTAAGAAGATGGAGGATCCATTATTAGCTTAGAGGAATAGAAGGCTTGAGGTTGGAACTTACGTCGATGATCTAAAGGATTCTAGTCTTGACTAGAGAGGATAGTTGAGAAAGAAGGGACGGTTGTGCATTCCGAATGTTGGGGATTTAAGAAGAGCAGTTCTTGGGGAGTGTCATTGATCTAAATTTACGATTCATCTTGGAGGAACCAAGATGTATCAAGATATGAACAGGAGCTTCTTTTGGGAAGGTATGAAGAGGGATGTTCGCTTGTGGGTTAGGCAGTGTGCAAACTATCAACAAGTGAAGGCCGAACATCAGAAGCCCTGTGGGTTCCTTCAGCCTTTAGATGTACCAGTTTGAAATTGGGATTAGATATCCATGGATTTTATAGATTGGTTGCCAAGGTCGAATAGAGGAAATGAAATTATATGGGTCATAGTGGATAGGTTGACTAAGAGTGCCCATTTCATTCCATCTAAGTCAACCGGGACGACATCTATTTTAGCTAAGTTGCTCATGAAGAACATAGTTAGACTGCATGGAATTCCTAGTTGTATAGTCAGTGACAGAGATGCATTGTTTACTAGTAAATTTCGAAAGAGTCTGTAGGATGTGTTAGGAACCAAGCTCAAGATGAGAACTGCGTATCACCCTTAGACGGATGGGCAAACAAAGAGAGTCAATAAGGTACTCAAGGATTTATTGAGGGTTTGTGTGCTAGACTTTGATGGATCTTGGGAAGATCACCTACACTTAATGGAGTTTTCCTATAATAATAGTTATCGACTAGTATAGGAATGGCTCCTTTTGAAGCTTTGTATGGATGGTCATGCAAATCACTAGCAAGTTGGTTAGAGACTGGAGACAGATTAGTCTTAGGTTCAGATCTGGTTAGAAAGGTGACAGAGAAGATTGAGTTGATCTGAGAAAAGATGAAGGAGGCCTAATCCAGACAGAAGAGTTATGTAGATAAGAGGCATAAGCCCCTAGAATTCTCAGTTGAAGATTGAGTTTTAATTAAGATGTCATCGATGAAGGGTGTGGTACAATTTGGAAAATCAGGGAAACTGGCACCGAGATATGTTGGTTCGTTTCAAGTTATAGAGAGAATCGAAAAGCTCGTATACAGAGTAGAATTGCCAAGCAGTATGTCAGGTGTCCATAATGTGTTTCATGTGTCTCATCTTCGCAAGTATGTGCATCATTTAGAGGCTACTATTCCTCCCACAGGGTAGGAAGATTTGATAGTAGAATCGAATTTAACTTTTGTTAGACAACCAGTTTGGGTTGTAGCGAGAGATGAGAATAAACTAAAGAATAAGACAGTCAAGTTGGTGAAAGTTCAGTGAAGCGACAAAGAGAAGGATTGTACTTGTGAGACGAAGTGAGGATTACAGATACTTATCCTGACCTCTAATGAGGGTACGTTCTATATTTGCTTAATATAGACTGCTGCTAGTCAGGTGGGTTAGTATGGTAAATAGGAAATGTTACAGATGATTGCTATGCTTTGTATATAGTCTTTACTGAATTTCGATGACGAAATTATTTAAGGAGTAGAGCCTGTAACACCCCTAATTTTAAATGATATTATTCAAGAGATTTAATTAGATAAATTAAATAAAATAATTCAAATATTAGAGAGATAAGGGGATGGAGATTTGAAAATTAATTAGAGACTGTGCTTATATAAATATAAACTAAAAGAATGGGTTTATGTAAATGGTTATATAATAACTAATAAGAGAATAAGGCCAAGGGAAATATAGGGAATAGCCATTCACCATATCCATAACCCCTAACCCTTAGTCCCTTTCTTATTTTCACACTTTAAAACTCGTAAAACATAAACAAAGAGGAGCAAGCCTTCCATTACACAGGGGAAGAAAATTCAAGTAACGCTAAGGAATCAAGCTAGAAGAATTAATCAAGTTCAAATCTCAAGTCCTTATCCAAATCAAAGTGAATAATAATTTGAACCATCTCATTTTTGTTTTCAAAGAACAATAGTTTTCGGGTTTTAAGATTAAAAACTTTACGATGATTTTAAGGATGATATGCTTAGAATATATGATATGTTTGATTCAAACGAAATAGTTTGATAAAGGTTTATTATGGTTTTAAGGTTAAAATCATTTATAAAGTGTTTCGAATGCTATGAGCATTGAATATTTTTTGTAAAACATTATTTTTAAGACGAGTTTAAATTTTGACAATTGTCCAAGCTATGGATAATTTATTATGAATTTTTAAGGGAAAATTAATATAATTAGGTTCCAATATTTATTTTGGCTATTATATAAAGAATTTGGTTCTGAAATTTAGATATGTTAGTTAACATATAAAAAGTAAATTTCTACGATTTTTGGGGATTTTTCCTAAGAGATTTACTATGGGAAATAAATTATTAAGGAGGACTTAAATGTCTAAATTGGTTTGTTAAAGGGAAGGGCTATTTTATTAATTACTTCTAATTAATTTCTGAATAATTTCAGTAGTCTTTTATAAAATATTTTGATATATTTTATGGCAACGGATCATATTTTTATAAATAGGCAAGTTAGTTAAAATGATTTACCTAAAAAGGCAACAAAACAGATTTTGTATAAGTTTTTGTTTTGACGCTTCTAGTAACTACCTTTCGACCCTATACTTCCATCCCCGACCAAGTCGAAACCAATACACAAGTTATCAAGCTTTGGTACGTCCTGGATTGGAGAAAATGCAATAGGTATGGAGTCGAAACCATGCTTTCGAAGGGGTCGAAGCCTTCGTTTTGCTTTATAAAGAAACACCACTTGCCTTATTTTAAAGGGATGCTTTCGAAAGGCATTAACATAGCTTTCGACGAGGTTATCGCCTTTTTATTTTGAATAGGTAACTTTCGAATGAGTTGCCTTTTTTTAAGTCAGAGCTTTCGAAAGGGTAGTTTGAACTAAGTCGAAACCACACTGTCGTCTTTGTACCTTTTGAAGGCATTGAAGTCGCCAACGAGTTCGAAAGGTAGCCTTTATTTATAAAATACCAACCCGCTTCCCAATGGTTTCAAAAGGGCCCTAGTGCCCAACTATACTAAAGGTTTGAAGGCAATGCTATCTAAAGGGGTTTCAACACTATCCTTCTTATTGTTTTAACTTAAAGACTAATGCTTTCGGAAGGATAGTGCCGAAGCCATTTGTTTTTCCCTAACTCTTTTTAAAGGTTTCGAAAGGGGTACTTTTGCTTGTATTCACTTAGACCCAAAAGATATGTTTAAAAATAAACCCAATTGTTTTGAAAGGGGTACTTTCAAAGGTTTCGAAAGGGGTACTTTCAATGGTTTCAAAAGAGGTAGTTTCAAATGATTTCAAAGCTATGCTTCTATAATTGGATAGTAATGCTTTAATACTTTCGAAAGACATGTTTTGATGGTTTGAAAGAAAAGTTTTAAAGTGTTTTGAAAGACATATGCTTAGTGTTTTGAAAAGAGGATTTGAATGCTTTCGAAAGAGGTTTTCCAATGGTTTCGGAAGTAAAAGTTTAAGGTTTCAAAAGCCTTAGTTTTCAAAACGAAGAACCAAAATCTCAATTTTTAAAGGTAAAACCCATGGCATTATAAAAGAGCTTTTAAATGCTTTTAAATTGGAGTTTTTGAGGAATCTAACTTTAATATAAATAATGGGTTAAAAGGATTAGCCAAATTTCCTGGGGAAAATGATTTCAAAGATATTAAACCAAAGATGTTGGTATTATTTTTGTATATGCTTCTTCTATAAATGTATTCACTGCGTAATGGACCCATAACTGAGTTTTGGGGAGTAAGGGGAGAATAACCGGTAGGTTGGCCAAGTAGCGAATATAAACGAAGTAACTCCTGAATGAATAGAGTTGCATCCATGAGGTCTGGTAGACTAGAATATATGATGGACAAAGACTAATTAAGAAGTTTTCAATTTAGGCAGGTTCATATTAAACCCATGAAAACTAAGTTTAAATAAAGTTATTGGCAGGGGCCAATAGGTTTGTACTGAACCTACAAAAACTATATCCTGATTAAATTTTTGACAGGAGTCAATAGATTCATAGTCAACCAATGAAAACTATGATATAAGGGAATTTATTGGAGATACCAGTAGGTTCAGGAAGAACCCATGAAATAATTGAATTAAGTTACTAGCAAGGGCCAATAGGTTCTTAGTGATCCCATGAAAACTATAAGACCGGGCAGATAGTCCATAAGTTAAAAATATGTTCTTAGTGATCTCTTGAAAACAATGTAGTGGGACTGGTAGTCCATTAACTATAAACATGTTATTAGTCAGCCCATGAAAACTAATCCATTAATAGTTACCCTAGAAACTATAATTGAGACAGATGGTCAAAATGAATGGAGATGGATAATCCAAAATTGATTTACTTATCTGCATATCATAATGTTTGTTATGTTTTAACCATTATGGATGCAGGAACATAGTATATGGTTTTTATAAAGTTTTGAATAAGATACTAATGACCGGAAAACTCGTTCCGCCAAACGGCGTGGTATCACTAGATATCTAAATGGTTTGAGATGATAGGTTATTATTCATTCTAGACTTTATATCTAACTCAAAGTTTATGTTTTCCCCTTAAATTCTCGGGTGCTCCAAATTAATTTAAGTAGGCCGAGGGTAAGGGATTTTTAGGTTCTTCTTAGACGAATAAGCTTCCAAAGATGAGTAGGAGGTTAGCTAGCTAAATAGGAGTTCTTTTTTTTGGTTTCGCGGTGTTTGATGTAAAGGCAAAGTTGTTTAATTTCCCAGATATATACTATGATCATCCAAGAGAGCATTTTCATATGCCGCTCTAGACATATTTTGTAATAATTATATTTTTCTGAACGGGTTCTCGTATTAGGGATTATGTAATGAATCTGAAATGATTTTAAAATGGAATGAGAAATTTGTTTAAATGATTTTAAAATTTCTTCATATCCATGTGTTTCTATTATATCAATCTATCTAGCATTACCGTATTTGGTCGCTGAGGATTAATAACTGTGGATGGCTGCAATATTCGTAACATTAATTTTGGGCCTCCAAGTGGGGGATGTTATAATGAATGTCCTCGGGTGTTTAGCCCGAAAAATGGTCTTGACTGGTTCTATAATGTCTTGGTTCCTCTCTCTGGAGAAACCATTCATCTTGATTGTTGACACCTTATTGGGCTTCATCCTCACCAATTTGGCTCAATGTCAATAGTTTCATCACCACCAGCCCGAGGATCAATAACTTTCCCTCCTTCGGCGTCAACTAGTTGTAAATCTTCCTCACTATTAAAGATATCTAGCCTTTCATCTGAACAGGTCGATACCGACCTGCTTTGACCGATCGGTGCTGATCGGTTTTGACTTTAGCTGAGCGGCTCCATCTCCTACTATCTTCTTCTACATTGCCCAGCCCCTTTCTATATCATTCTTTTATCTGGTCTCCCATTCCTCTTTGATGAAGATGAGATTTCTTCACTGGAATCAAAAGACAATATACTCTTCCTTCGTTTGCGAGATTCGCGTTGTCGTAGGGATTAAGCCAACACTGTCGGTTGCTCTTACGTCCTAGTCATTATATCCATCTAAGCTTTTTGTTGCTGTGACATCTTAAAGTTCATCTTTGATATCATTATCTCCATCTCAGCCTTTGTCACCATCTCTTGGCGAGATGAAGATTCAGGTTGAACCATCGGTTGGTTAGTTTCTTCTTCATTGTGGTTGGATCTTTCATTATTCCTTTCAACAATAGCTCCAGATCCGATACATTTATCCCTCCTTGGTGTCATTATCTTCTACATGTACTTGTAGACTTTCTTCAAATCCAAATAGCACCAACAGATCTACGCCGAGACATTCCTTTTCAATGAAATCATCAAAAAATTATTTTCTCAAAACATGGGAAAACAATCCTAATCGGCCAAAATCGTAAACTAAAAGTTTAAGAATTCAAAGTAGAGGATGAAAACAAAAGGTTATTAAAGTCGTTCGACAAGAACCACAAGCCTACGCCCACTACCGGTACTATTTTAGAAAAATCTTCCAATTACAACCAACTTTACTACAATTTCAGATTAAAAAATACGTTGATTTTGAAAATGGCAACAATTCAATGCAAAAATCTAAAACGAAATCAAAAAGTCCTTTTTGTCCAAAGTCTATTATTTATAGGCGTACTTCTCCACCATAGTTGGCAAAACGAGCTTAAATAAGTAATCATACAGATCTGAGTTCATAGCTACAAAGAAGAAGTCAAAATAACAAACCATGGATAGTTGAACAAGTCGGTGTCGACCGGTTTTGATCGGTACCGAGCGATTTTGCTAGTCTACCTTTACAATCTTTCTTCATATTTGGTTAAGTCTTTAAGCTTTAGATCATCGTTGACAAAATTGTCCATTAAGGAGTGGTTTGTACTGGCCAGTTTTACCATCCAAAACTTGTCTTTTTCCTCCAAGTTGCAAGCAATATCACTCTAAAGTGGGGCCAGTAGTCTAAATTCAATGCTCATTGACTTCAAACTATTTGGTGTCAAGCGTTTTGGACCGTTCTGTCCAGAACGATTTCCCTTCCTCAACACTAAGTCAAATTTTGGAGGATCGTTTCCTCCTACGATCTCGACATCTTTGAAGTTTCTTGGTCCATTTTTTCATCATCTTGATGTCCAGATCCATCTATATGTTGCTTGGTTCAAATACCGAATAACGTAATCTTTGTGAAGGTTAACCAACATATTTATAAATTTGAAACATTTTATACATTTTTTATCAATTATATATAGTATCACGGAAAAATAACCATGGTTTTTTAGGAATTAGTTTGTCTGTGTATAAACTAAATCATCCATGCACATGTTATTAGTGCATGAAGTTCCCATATTTCTAGTGTACAAGTTATTGCTCTAAGTCATATTAGTACATTACATACTTCAGTGTGAAATACAAAATAAAATATCAGTTGATATGATCTATGATTGATAAAATCTTTAATAGTTACCATGACTATAACTACAGTAGATTACCATATGTGAAGTGTTGAGTGGTTGATGGTTCAACGGCACTAGCCTTAGATGTGTCCTTCGTTAAGATGGCGTGAAATTTCATCCGAGCTCCGAGTATTTGTGTGAAAGCTTTTGTGTGTTCATTTTGAAAGATGTTATGCCTAATTTGGACTAATTTGCAAGATGAATTTGTGGAAAGCTTTCTGCTGCCTTTTGACTCTACAATTCAGTTCAGGAGGAAGAATAAAAACAACTTATACCAACATAATCTGGTTTACATCTAAGTAAGATGTTAGAAACTGAATTCTTTTATGGAAACATTTTGATGTTTGATCAACTTTAGCCACTTTCTGACACAAAAAGTCAGCACTCTCACATATGTCTATACTATTGAGAAAAAAAGACGGTATTTCATGTTTTCCCCTTTGAAATAGTCAGCGTGAGTTCCTTTTTGTCTTCTCATCTTAACCATTAATTATGGTTACGTGTACACCTGTGGAACACACATTATAGACACCTCTTCTACTGCTTACTTATACATCTCCATCCATTAATTTCAATTCATGTCACAATCTATTATGCCGACCATATATGCATTTCCCTATATCTTTGAAGCTTATACAAAAGTTGCTCAACCACTTTGCCACCTGTTAATTATATTACAATCCACCATAAATTCACAAATTATTACATTATTTGAATGTTTCTTATGTATTTCACCTATCTGTTTGACTCATGTCTTCCTCTTCCATTTGTATTTTTGCTATCTCTCTCTTTCTCCTAGACTACACAAGAAGTGAGATCTCTCTCGGTTCAAAGTTGAAAGCAAGTGAAAGCGATACATGGGTCTCCCAATACAAAACATTTGCCTTCGGTTTCACTAAAACTGGAACCGGTGATCTCTTTTTGTTAGCAATATGGTACTATAATCTTCCTTCCAGTCTAACAATAGTATGGTCTCCTAACAGAGATTCTCCCGTCACTAGAACTGCAATAGTAACCCTGGAAAGATCAGGAAACATTGCGTTAACTGATCAAAACAAGCTTATCTGGTCATCGAACACAACTGACCTCGATATAGACTCTGCAGTGATGTCCGATACAGGCAGCTTCATTCTATACAATAACACGGGCACTGCTCGTAGAATTGCATGGCAGAGCTTCGATCTTCCAGGCGACACTCTCCTTCCTGGCCAGAACCTATCAGCATCCCTTGAACTTACATCAAATAGATCGCAAAATGGTTACTATGTTCTCAAAATGCTACAGCAGCATACATCCCTCAGTCTTGCTCTAACGTTTATCACGTTCGATGCACGTACGAATTTCTCGTACTGGTCAAGTCCACAGATATCAAATGCAACGGGTAACGTAGTTGTGGTTCTGGATGATTCTGGAAGCTTCAGCATAACATATGGTGAATCATCCTCAGGTCATCATCATCTTCTCTGTTGGGTTTGCCGTATAAATTATCATGTTTCCTAGGTTTTTATTTCAGTCGTGTTTCTAGTGAAATTTAGAAAGCATTTGATTCGAAATAAGTATACTTTAAAACACACTGAGGAGGAAAAGAGGTAGAAAACAGTCGATTTGGAAAATGGCATTAACATATAAAATTGAAAATGGTTTTTTTTCCTGTTTTCCAGCTTTTGAAAGATTAAAAAAAAAAAAAAAAAAAAAAAAAAAAAAAAAAAAAAAAAAAATTGTTCCTTCTCCTTTTCTCTTTTCTTGGAATGAATATGATCTTTCAACTCTTTTCTCCCATGTCATTCGAAATACTGGTTGAAAACACAAAATTTGTTTTCTAGTCAAACATTACCTAAACATTTTAAAATCAGTTTTAGTAGAGCATTTTAGTCACTTTGACCTATCTTAAATACAAATCAATTTATTTTTTAACAAGTTTTAAATTCTTCATAGAAACAGACCACTTTTTGCCAATATGACCAAAAGGTTTAAATTCTGTATAGATTCTTTAGATAATTTGTTTACATATATATTCTAAAATGTGATCTAAATGAGTGAAAAATACATTTCGATTTATTTTTTCTCTTGTTAATTTAGTTTCTATCTTTGTTCATGTCTTTAGGCACAGTGTACATACACAAGAATGAGTCTGTCTCAAACCAGGACTCCATTCTAAGAAGAATTAGAGTGGAAACAGATGGAAATCTTCGACTGTATGAATGGAATACAAGCACTGCTAAATGGGACATTGCATGGTCTGCAGTTTCAAATCCATGTGAAGTGGCAGGAATCTGTGGAAATGGGATATGTAAGCTGGACAGTATTGGTGTAAGCTACAATTGTTCCAACTTACCAGATTTGAATACTGAACATTGTGACAAAAACATGAATATGGATACATGGGCCCAAACAAACTACTATTTTTTAGGTTCATCCACCATTGCTAATTATAGCAATGTTACTAGTGCTTTGGATTGCCCTAAGTATTGCCAAATGGACTGCGACTGTGTTGCGAGCCTTTATGGTGTTAATGAAGATGCTATCATGTATTGTTGGACTTTGAGAGAGATGGTTTTTGGAGGCTTGCAAGATCCAAGCTCGACTTTTTTCGTGAAAAACAGTAATGATGGTAAAAATTCGGATTCTAGAGGAAAACATGAGGGTAGAGATAGAGATGTACTTCTTCCTTTGCTATTGTGTGTTTCTGCGCTTTTAGGTTTGCTTGGAATGTTAGTGTGTTTTGGAATAAGGAGGAGGAGGATTAAAGATGCACAAAGGATTGGTAGAGCTATGAGTTTGCCTGGTGCTCCTTTGAATTTTAGTTATCTGGAGTTGCAGAATGCTACTGATAATTTCTCAGAATTACTTGGAACAGGTAATCCAGTCTTCTTTCCTAGCCAGTATGGTATTTTGTTTTTGCAAATATCAATTTGCCTTTTTTTTTTTTTTTTTTTTTTTTTTTTTTTTTTTTTTGCGTGTGTTTATGGCAATGCACATTAATTATGTATAAATGGTGTTGCTCTTCCTCAAGCAGGATTTGCCCCAAAAAAAAGCTAAACCTATCAACACTCCCCAACTTTCTTTTCCTATCCAAAATGTTGTAAAAAATAATAACACCCTATAATTTATTAAAAAAATCTTTTGATTTTTCTCTTATTCATTTCCTTCTCCATGCTTTCTTTCTCCTTCAATTAATGGCAGTAGAAGCTAATATTTATCTTCAGTTTTTACCATCAAATCTTTGCCAAAACGAACATTGTAAATAAATCAATTACATTAATGATAATAAGCTTCTATTAGGCTTTAAGTTTAAAATTATCTTGATTTTCTTGAAATTAGTTAATCGATGTGTGGAATTTGTTAAATTAAATTTAAATCTTCTTTCAAATGGGGGACTAATAGACTTTTAGAATATTGTTAGTAAATCTTCTTTAGAAAAAATAGGATATGGCATGTACAGTTTGTCATTGTAAGTTTCAAATGTTATTTCCTGCATTCTTTTATTTATTTTTAATGAAAGGAAAAAAAAAAACGAAAACAACTATCACTTGCTGTTATTAGTTCATGCTTCAAAAAGTAATTTTAGTTACTTCTCTAACAAATGGATTGACTTATTGTTGACAGCAGTAATGGAAATTTCTTGATCAAACTTTTATTTAGGAGATATTATAAGTGTCATACTTGTAGCCATAATAGTTATATATAATTTTGTAAAACTTATCATCAGGGGGGTTTGGAAGTGTGTACAAAGGAACGCTTAGAGACGGATCAGAAATAGCAGTAAAACAACTAGAAAGATTCCTACCTCACGGTGAAAAAGAGTTTGTAACAGAGGTTACAACCATTGGCTCAATGCACCACATGAACTTGGTTACTTTACGAGGTTTCTGCTCTGAAAGAAAACACAGGCTTCTTGTATATGAGTATATGAGCAATGGATCATTAGACAAATGGATATTTCCACCTCTAAGCGTTAGGGAAGAAGAAGAGAGAAACCTCGACTGGTCAACTAGGTTTCAAATAGCCATATCTATAGCTCAAGGAATAGCTTATTTTCATGAGCAGTGTAAGAACAGAATCATCCACTGTGACATCAAACCAGAGAACATCTTGTTAGATGAAGATTTCTACCCCAAAGTATCGGATTTTGGACTGGCGAAGCTGATGAGTAGAGAGCATTCACATGTAGTAACCATGGTTCGTGGCACGCGAGGGTACTTAGCTCCAGAATGGGTTAGCAATAGACCCATCACTGTGAAAGCCGATGTGTATAGTTATGGCATGCTGCTTCTTGAAATTGTTGGTGGAAGAAGAAATCTCGATATTTCTTTGGATTCTGATGAGTTTTTCTACCCTGGCTGGGCTTACAAGGTAATATTTTCAGTCCTTGAACTTCTCTTATCTGTCTGGGTGAAAACAAAGTAAAAGCCCATTTGACAACCCACATGACTTTATTTTTGAAAGTAATTTTACGATGGTTTAGATTGACTTATTATTATTTTATTTTATTTTTAAATCAAAACCAATTCACTTTGTTCAAGTAGTTTATTTAACTCCATCCAATAAAATAGTAGCAAGTAAAAGAATTTGGATGTCAGTTGGACTTTTTAACTTTAGAGTAAACTACCATTGATGTTTCACAATGGTTCAAAATTCCGACGGAATTCCGGTGAAACCATTCCTGTTCCGCTCATAACTGAAACGGAATTCGATCAATGTTCGGCTTCCGGTCTAAACTCGGGATCCGTTTTTCAAACACTGAAAAAAAATTTAAAAAATACAACGAACATATAGTAATTAAAAAAACAAATTAAATGAAACAATAAATAAATGGATAAGAAATAATGCAGTTTCATGTAAAAAAGATGTTATACTTTTGTTATTTTAGACTGAATCATAATAAAAAATTCAAAATTTTCAAAATTGATCAAAGTTTTAAAATCTCAAACGAACAGTACATAATCTTAAATAATTGTTTTTTAATTAAAGTGTGTATCTTACATGTAATATAAAAATATACTATAAATTTATGATAGTATTGAATACTTATTACCGTATATACTAAATTAACGCAAAAGAAGTGTCGGACTTAAAAAACCGAAATTAATGCAGAACTTTCGAAATTTTCAGAACGGTACAAAAAATTTTAAAATTACCAATGACCTGAACGAAAATGGAAAATGAAATTTTGAAACATGTGTTTGAGCACTATGACTAGTAACGAAATACATGTCAAATTCTATAATTCAACACCTTTATTTATAATGATAGCGTGTATCGAATAGTGACATAAAATTACTCGGGCTATTTCAGTCATTTACTTGGTGTCAAAATTAGTTATGACAGTTATAAACAACAAATAGCTACTTCTTCAATCTTAACTACTGCGGATCACATACATAAGTTATAAGGCTTTCGATTTGTGGATTTAAAGGTCTATTAATAATATACGGAGTTTTCAAACATTGATCTCAACCAAATTAGCTATAATTTGCTTGGACTACTTTAAATGAGTGGTCTAATATGTTATAAGAAATCACCAGCCATGTTAGCAAAGTAAAATTTGCTAAAATATACCATCCGCTTCATTCTCCTCTTCCGTGCCTTTTGAAAAAAACGCAAAACATAAAACTCGAAGTTCATACCAAATGGACGCTTACCTTTATATCATAGTTTTCATAATCCGACCCTGCCGCGGTTGAACCGCGAATTACCCCGGGCCGTGGAGGTCAAAGGCCGGTAACTCAATCAAACCTCCTTCATGCAAGAATCTTGGTTTGACCTTTAAATTGGCGGTTTAATCCTTTATTTGAAACCGGTTGAACCCTTTCATATGCGCAATTTCTTCATTTCAAAATTTGTTTTCGAATCTCTGTCCGTTTTATGTTCGTAATTAGTGTAGCTAGTGTAAAAGAATTTGTTTAATTTTTCATATTTGAATTAATGTGTGAATTATGAATTAATATCGTATATGTTTATTGAAGATGTTGATTTATTGTGCATTTATGGTTGATACGTTGCATCTAAATGTATTAATTTTCTAAAAAGAGTACGTTCGGTTCTCGACGGTTTGATCGGTCGAACCATCGAAATCTCGAATCTTAAGTCCTCACCGTTTGATTCACGGTCCGGTTATGAAAACATTGCTTTGTGCACATTCTATGCAACACATATTATTGGAACTTTTACATATTATGTACAGGAAATGAAAAATGGGACACCGATGAATGCTCTGGATAGAAGGATGAAAGGCAAAGTTGATGAGGACGAAGTAGGAAGATGTTTGAGCACAGCGTTTTGGTGCATACAGGAAGAATCATGGGTGAGGCCATCAATGGGAGAAGTGGTGAGAATGCTAGAAGGGTCGGTTGAGATTAACGAGCCACCGATGCCTCAGTCTATTGTTGAGTTAGTCGAAGAAGGACTGCAAAGTGTGTACTTTGCTATGAAGAGAGATTACACTTTGTTTCCTATGAATTATTCGTCTATGCTTCATAGTCAGAGATCGTCGTTGGCGACTTGTAGCTACTCGACAATGTCGCCGAGATAGTTGAGAAGGAACATTCGCTAGCCTCGGCAAGTAGAGACTGTAATTGGCTGTTAGGATTTGGATTGTAAAGAAGTACATATCATGAGAAGATTGAAGAGGGGAGAAAACGTTAGGTTTAAACATACATTTTTTGTTGTTGTTGTCAGTCTTTGAATACGGCCCAGACATTAAACATTTGACATGGAGTCCCATGAAGTCCGAGTGCACCAACTACCCGAAGAAATAAAGTAAAAAGTAGTAATAGAATATCATCAATGCTACATGTTCATTTTGCAAACACATTTTTCTATAATGAATATTTAACTGTAAGAGTTTCTTTTTGATCTTGTTTGTATGCAGGCTAAAATTGAATGGTAATTGACTGAATAAAAATGATTTAAACAGTGAACAATACATGATAAAATGCTGATACAATTGAACAACTTTTTTAACCTTTTTAGAGCATCCTAAGGACTGTGTTTTCTGGATAGTAACACCAAAAAAATAAGCCAACAGAAGTAGCTTTTGAGATTTTTAACTCTGAAAAGCAGCTTTCATGTAGCCAAGGGGCAGTCATTGCCTTCCAATGATTGGTTGTAATGACTATTTTCTGTTCTCAATTTAAACAACTCAGGCTTATACCATCGTCTGCTGCATTTTGTTGGATCACACGGTCGAATTTAAAATAAATTTTCTTTACTAGTTTTGCACCAGATCTAATTTTGTGTTTACACTAATTATATATTTAACTTAAATCATATTTAGTAAATATCAGTAGAAATGCATTTGTTATTTTAGTTTAGTTATGTTGTATTTTTATTTTAAAACTTCAACACACACATGTGCACGCATATACACATACACACACATATACGGGAAAGTCTATTGGGATAGAAAATATAGACACAATTGGTGACATAAAGTATCAACACTATTGGATTTCTCCCTTAATTCCACCTCCCATATAAGGACAAAAAGATTCAACGGTTTAGATCTGTTGTGTCACCCAAATGTGCTTAATTTAGTGTCCAAATAGTCGCCATATATATATATATATATATATATATATATATATATATATATATATATAATAAGTTTACTGTAATTCAAATATGCTTATATGTATATATTGTAATTTCACTTTGATTCAGTTATAGTCTATTATTTTTTATTTTTGAGACTATTTTCTTTCCACAACATTTTGTTGGATCATGTACGTTGGCAACAAATGAGAAAAGGACGAATTTAAAAAAAATTCTCTTTATTAATTTTGTATTTGATCTAATTTTGTGTTTACATTAATAACATATTTAAATTAAACAATATTTAGTAAATATTAGTGGAAATGCATTTGTTATTTTAGTTTAGTTATGTTTTATCTTTATTTTAAAACTTCAATACACACACATACATACATACGTACATATATATATATATATATATATATATATATATATATATATATATATTGTAATTTCAATTATATTCGGTTATAGTTTACTATTTTGTGAGGATATAATGTGAACAATATATATGTTATAAACTAAACTATGTCATTTTATGAATACCGAAATGAAATTATGTAAACAATCTTCGTGACTCACGATTATAAAGTGGGAAAAGAATATTTATTTAATATGTTTGAATGATGTCATAGACATAGGTGATTATGTGTTTGTGCATGCACACGTACACAAACACACACACGTATATACTCATATACACACATGTGTATATGAATTATTTCAGCCATTAATATATTTATAAAATAGATTTTTTTGGCCGTAATAAAAATAAATGTTCTTTTTATTCGACTACAATACACACACATGTATGAATATTTGTGTGTAGTTTGTGTTTTTTCAAATTTTATATCACACACACATATACATACATACATACATATGTATGTATGTATGTATGTATGTGCGCTAAATGTGTATGTGTTTTGTGTGTTTATACATACATACATATACATTCATACATGCAGACATACATACATATAACTGTGTGTATGTGTGTGCATGTATTCAATCCAAGAAAAAAACTATTTTTTATTGTTATAACCTAAAAACGATTTAAACTTTATTAGGTATATATATATATTATACTTATATGTGTGTATATGGTCGTGAGAATAAATTGTACATAAATACACACACACATAAATATATACATACATATGTATAAATTTATTTATACGTATGTGCGCATATGCATATATATATATATATATATATATATATATATATATAATTATTATTATTTTATTTTTGAAAATAAATACTTTTTGACCCAAAATAAAACAAGATATATGTATATATAAGTTTATAGTATTTAAAAAAAAAATATGCGTACCTTAGATCTATCGGTTGTCGAGAAATTGGCTGCTTGTTATTCCTCGTTGAATTACTGCTCGTTCTCCTTGAATGTTATGTGCGAATTCTGGTTTGAAGGATTCATCCAGTTTTAATGGATGTTAGGGTTGTAATGTACTTTTATGTTTTGAATGATAAAGGTGGGGATATTTATGGGCATCAAAGAATATGATATCTCTATATTTTCATCTCTTCTGAATTTAGATCTAATCTAGAGTCAAAAACCAAGTCAAAACTCCTCCTTCCCTCATTTTGTTTAGCAGCCCCCCACTGCAAATTCTTCTATGATGTAAGGCCTAATTAATATAACATATATTAATTAATTGGTTATTTCTAGCCTATATATTTAATTAAACTAATATATAACAATTATGTGTTGTTTAATTAATTTTATGGTCTTAAATAAATAATTAAATTCCATAAAGATTTAGTATAACATTGTATTAATTTTTATTATCAAATACAACATTTATAAACTAATTTAAATTAATCGAACTTGTAAATTAGCTAACAACATAGTTGTTGAGTCTGATAGAGTTAGGGGTATGCCCTCGGAGCAATTATATAATTTGTTATATATATCTAACTCGTTGATCAATCTTGTTAGAAATAAAGGTTTTTTCTTTCTGTTATATACTTGATATAATGTGTTATATTGATTAATTAATTTAAATAAAAGTATATTTAATAGAAAATCCATAAATGGTATGTTTTTTGATAATAGTTACAAAGTATTATAACTGTGAGTAACTTATCATAATAAAAAACGAATATATCACTTTAAATATTCCCAGTCAAGATGCATCGAGAGTGGATATCGATATATCCGTTGAGACCAGAGTAAGTAACTGTAATAATTTTCCTTTTCAATCCTCAAAACTCTACACAAATACATCCACGGTATTCACATGTCGAGCATCCGAGTACTGGAAAGATAGATTGTTATGGTGAAAGAAAAGAAAAGAGAGAACGTAATCTCGCATCGTGATGAGTAATCTATAATATCCAAATGATCTTTACAAAAAGAAAACTTTACAATAATCAGAGTAAACTAACTTAACATCAGCCTTAATAGTTATAACAGCTTGTTCTTACAAATGTTGATAAATAAAAACAAGAAATACATCGAAAAATAAAATACATCAAGGTCTTGGAAGCATCCGAATCATTTTCTAACTCTCCAAAGCTTCTAAAGCCAACTTTGGAAAATACCCGGGTCTGACCCGAATATTATAAGAAAATAACACCTGGATCAGTTTGGTAAACCAGAGTGAGAAACTTTGATCATTTGGATTCTTATATGTTATAAAAGCCTTTCAAAAATAAAGGTTCCTCGTAAGACCACGCCGCACATAAACACAGACGGGGTTTTACCTTACGATAACCAAACCATTTTGTACAAAAATACGGTAATATTGTTATAATGTCTAGGGTTTAAAATAAATAGATAACACGCAACGATCCCACCGCGTTACCCATATTAGCAAAGAACATTACAATAATGTCGTCTGCTAATTTAGGGAAGACGGCTTGTTAAGGGAGATAGAATGTGAATATATCTTTATACTAACACTAACACATCATTTATACCTTTTTACTTAATATCTAAAATAAAATTTGACATGTACAATATTAATATAAAGTAATACATACATAGATTTTTCAAAATCAGAATAATATATCATATAAGCATCAACCACAGACAACAACGAAATAATAATCTCATATACCTAAACAAAATGCGAGTCTACAAAATAAAACACTAAACTCGCATAATATACAAGTTTTACAATTCTCTAATCTTAATTATACATTTTATATACAAGGTCCAAATTCCTAAATGGGATAAACTAAAAGTCCAAATGTTTATCCCATTGCTAGCATAACCATTCAAAGGTCAACCTGTCCTATAACCTGAAAAGTCTCGGTCTGACCCAAAAAAAATAACACCCAGGTCAGACTATCTTTAAATATCCAATAAGGTGAGAACAAGATATAGCATAAGAACAAACAATATATAAGTAAATACAGATGTCCATGAAATAACAAGTCATTGGAATTAATTAAACTTAGAGTTCATCACAAGGCACATGGTTATACATTTAAGTCACAAAAACGTATTAGTCACTAAACACGGAATAATAGAATAAACTTAACATCCATCACAAAACACAAGAATATATATTTATTTCACTAACACAAGACACAAGAATAAATATCTATTTCACTAACAAAAGACACAACAATATATATTTACTTAACGAACACAAAATACTCACATAATCCAAATATCAGAATACAAGAGATCATAATCCAAACCGATCGTAATGATCGTCCAAAACAATCGCAATAATTGTAATCAAAACCCATGGAAAACAAAACAAACAAATTGGTATCACTCGAACCAATCCGATACCAAGGATCATACTTAGACTGGGAACACAAAATCACAGATAGTCCATACCAATCAAGGTAATCGTAGAAACCATGACTCGATAAATCTATATTTATTTAATATTATTATATTGTTATGTTCAAAAAGAAATCCAGGATTAAACTACTTAAGGATCTAACAGCCTCTTAGTGCACACTAAAAGAGAGTAAACACTAAAGCGCCAAATACCGTCACCTTCAGTAATCACTGGAATTTAACCAATGCGTCCCATACCATATGGTGACATCCAAGTATTTACAAAAAGTGACTAAATATCACTTATTACGGATAACACAGAAAAAGCTGAATTACATTCTCTGAAGGATCTAGCAACCACTTGTTGCACACCCGAAGAGAATACAAGTTTAAAGTGTCAAATACTATCACCTTCAATAATCACTAGAATTTAACCAATACGTCCCATACCGTATGGTGAAATCCAAGTATTTACTAAAAGCTGGTACATGTCACTTATTACAGATATCGTTGGAAAATCTGAACTACATTCTCTTAAGGATCTAGCAACCACTTGTCGCACATCATAAGTGAATACAACTCTAAAGTGTAAAATATTTCCTAATAGCAATCACACGAATTTAACCAAGGCATCTCATACTACCCGGTGAAATTCGAGTATTCGCTAATGGGCTAGTAAGTTTCACTCAAACATTCTATTCAATGAGTTATACCATGTTCGACGAAGTCTTATTCGAAAACATTTAAACCAATCAATGACACTAAGTCGATTATTAGTATTCCTCAAATTATAGAATTAAGGTTCACAAAGCATTTTTCTCTTTTGAGTTTATTATTTAAAACACTTATTATAATTTCCATAAATCCATTTATTATTTAACTTTATAAAAATATTTACAGATTTTCTAAAATATTCCATAGCTCTAAATTGTTCCATGATTTTACTTATATGCACAAAGTTGTCTCAAATTCCCATATGGTTGTATTATTTACAAAACTATACTTTAAAACCATATTTAATTACTCTCTAAATCCATATTAAAATATATCCATTTTATTTAAAAGTAAATTAAGTTTATACTTTTCAAAACAACATTTCCAAATTCCATGAGTCCTGTATTATTTATTTAATAAATTGTAATACTTATATTCCAAATCCATAGTCAATTTTATGTAAAAATAGATTAGATTTGTATTTCCAAAGTCATATTTCCAAATCCATACATATTTTACTAAACATGCTTAATGTATAAATTAACTTGCTAAAATAACATTTTTAATATTTGTTAACTTAATTTAGAAATAATTCTAAGATTTTTAAATATAAATAATTCTCTTTTGTAAAATTACTTATATACAAAGCTTATCTATTAATTTCACCTAATTCAAATTTATGATTTAAAGGTCTACATTTTCGACCACCTAAATCTCATAATTTTACAAAATTTAAAACACGAAAGTTGTAGATAAAGTTCTTGGCTTTAAAAAAAAGGAAAAGGTCATCCAATTTGAATTTATCATTCAAAAATTATGTCCTAAATAATTTTTAAATTTAAATTTATTAACTTTATCTTTCATTGATAGGGCAGCGACAAAGAAACGAATTTTATCCTTTAAACTTCAACGTTATGCAAAAATCAAAACATAAAAATTATAGTAAATACTCTAAGTTTTACAGAACATTAAAATTAATTGAATTCCGATATAAATTGAAAATTATATGACTAAAACAATTCTCAGCCCTCTGATAGCCTTCCTGTTTACGGGAGGAGTTACGGTACTGTATAGACTATGAGAATGTATAAAATGTGCTAAAGGGGATATGGGTAACGCCTTAACGCTATTTTAATATTTTTACTTCACTGTAGACATATTATAATAGCGTATATTACTACATAGTAGATAGTTTCACAGATCCTTAGAGGATGGTTATCCCAAACATCCTTTGACTTACTTCTATTTCAGTTGATATTTCATTTGAGTTGGATTTATTGATATAAGAATGTTAATCCCGACTCGAGTGTTTTGTGTTTTTCTTTAAGCTCGGGTCAGACTGAGTGCCACGGCATTTGAGACTCACCTTTGGAGTTGGAGCTTCGCTTGGAGATCCATATATATATATATATATATATATATATATATATATATATATATATATATATATATATTCAGATTTCAGCTATCCAGTTGTTCGTTCATACTAGTCATCTGGTTGTATTCGAGACAGCATTGTATTGGAGATATTCTATTGTATTTTATTTGAACTGTGTTATTTATCTATTCCGCTGCTTATTGTTATGTTACTCTGTGTCTTTGATTCTGTGATTGATTGATTTATTGTGTATGCTGAGCTTTTATTAAATATATATTAATAATATGATATTTTGATCCATTCAAGTCTGATATGTGTGGATGCGAATGGCACAAAATTACGGGTCGTTACATATTGATTAGATTCGCTGTGTATTGAGGGATGTATAGACAGTAACTGAGGACAAGTTATTATAACTGTCCATATTTGTTGTACTCTGATATCTTGTATATATATTGAAAGTTAAAGTTTTTCTTTGTATAAATACCACTATTATATTTTGGTCCGCTGCGATTGTGAGATTCCATGCTGTTATTCTGTTTCTTATTCTATCTCTTTTCTTCTAAACCCTAACAGTCTGGTATTTCCGGTACTCGATTGCTCGACACTCTATACAGTGAACGTACTAGTGTCGATTTCCGGGGTCGAAAATCTTCGGGCCATTACTTTGGTATCAGAGCTGAAGGTTAAGCGAGAACCTTGGCTCTGGTTGGAATTACTCATTAGAGATAGGGTCAGTAGTACCCTAGAATGAGTTGAGAGTATTATATGAGGGCGTACTTGTTATTTTCTTATATAATGATTTTAAAAACGGTTTTAAAAATGATTTTTATAGGGTAATATTTTGATATAAAGAAACAATCTTTTTCTAGTTATTATAGGGGTTAAGGGAATTGGTTGTTGTTATTAAAATTAAATAAAATTATTAAATTTAAGTGGTAGTATATATATAGCCGAATAGAAATGTGATTAAGGATTAACTATACAAATAAGTTAGATTAAAAATGGATTCCAACCTGAATTTAAATCCTAGAAAATTTAAAATAATTTTTAAAGTATTTGGAATATGTTACCCAAATTATATTATTCCAGTAAATTAGGATGAAATATTTGGTGTGTATGATTTCTAGATATGATAATTATCATGGATTGAGTAGTGTGTCTTAATAAAAGATTATTACATAATAAACAATGATGAAGTAGAGTGAAATGTTTTACGGAAGTAAAAATCTATATAAGTATGACTTATAAATTGAAATGGATTTAAACTATGAAGTTTTAAATCTAGACCCAGAGAAATTTGGAATTGTTTCAAATTGTTAAGGAAGTAATAAATGATATTATTTACAATATTTTTGAATATGGAAATCTTGTTTAAAAACATGAGTTTTTTTGAAATTTCGATGGAATTAGTTTGAACAGAAACCAAGGATGGTTTAAAATTTAAAAGTGTGACTTGGTATGCAATAGAAATAAATGTATATATTTGTGGATATGTATGATTTCGAAGTTGATTTGAAATAAATACTAAGTGTTGAGTTCTGAAATTCCCCCTAAAATAAGAGTATAACCAAAGAGAAATAAGTTTTTGAACTTATAAATGGAAAATAATATTGATAAGAACTTTAAATTTGGAATGGAAAATTTAAATTGAGTAAGGTTGAATGGGTTAAATGAATTGAAATTTAACTTAGGTGAAGTTACATAAGTTTTGAACGTACAACCTGAATTGGAAATTTCAAGATGAAACTAAGATTTAACTTTGGAAAGTTAAATGGGTTAAATTGAAAAGAAAAGTATGGATTTGTTAAGAGGTTATGTATGAATAATTTCAAACAGCTTTCGAAATAAAAACGGGTTTCGAATTCTAGAAATGTGTGATGGATGCTGTTGATTGGTGCTTTAGTTTGAAGGTTTATTTACTTTGACATATCTTGCTATCATCCTATTTGTTATTGATAGTATATATAAAACTGTAAATTGGATTATTTTGAATAAATTTAGAAGTGGATTGAGATGATATATATACATATATGTGTATATATATATCCATTCCTGAAATTAAATAGAAGTAAAGCTTTATGTTGAAACTATTTAAATGATTTTGATTCTTAGAAATGAAACTAAATTTATGGAAATGAAATCATTTTGAACTTAAAGTTTGAAATGTCAAAAATGAACTTGTTAACCGAAACTGTTTAAGAATTGGGTTTCATAGTTTGAAGTATAATTGGGCAGTAAATTGAATTTCGAGAATTGATTGGTTTAAAAAGATTTGAACTCTCACTCGAACTTTAAAATAAGTTTAAGTAGAAGTAGTTTAATTTGGAAATTGGGCACAGAATTGAATTATTTTAAAGACTTGGGTTGTTAAATTAAATTTTAAAGGTTGGTTTGATTTAAGTGATTAAATCAGCATTTTGAAAATCGAACTCGTGTTTATATAATCGAGATGGTTAAAATTTGAGATTGGGATTGAAATTAATTCAAATTGGAATTGAATTGAATTAAATGGGAATTGTAATCGAAGTTGAATTAGTTCAAAGTCAAAAGTGGAATTGATTTGAATTAGAATAAGAATCGAAGCTAATTCAAATTGGGATCTGAGTGAATCAAAGGAAATTGAAAATTGATTCGCATTAAAGATTGGGAAATTGAACCAGCTTGACTATAAAACTATTTACAAATAAATTGTTTTAATATAAACTGTCTTAAATCTATTTTTCCAAGCTATCTAGTATACAAACCTTTCTTTTTAAAATTCAAACTATCTTTTATTAACTATTTAACTATCTAACTATTTTACAACTATCCAACTATTTTAATACTATCCAACTATTTTACAACTATCCAACTATTTTTCAACCATTTAACTATTTTACAACCATTTAACTATTTTAAACTTTTCAAGCTATCTTCTAAATTAAAACTAGTCAGAGTGGAAATTGTTTATATTTAAACCATGGATTTGAATACTAATTGGGTTGAATTGAAGTTATAATCCAAACGGGAAATTGAAGAAAATCTAAATTGGAACCGAATTGGATATTGAAGCAAAATTGATTTTTGAAGTAAAAGAGTATATTTTTTAGTAAATATGGTGATTTTCAAAGAAAGACTAGATGGTACCATAACTGAAAACTTGCATTATAGATAGTAAGCAATGTACAAATGACTTTGTAATCGAAATCGAACTTGAAACTTTGATGTGGTATTAATGAGATTGTAACCAGAAGAAAAGATCTTTGAAAGATATTTGAAGGATAAAGTGGAATTTATATAAGTATGATGTGATCCAAAAATTATTCAAGTTGAAAGAATAGTCTTATATATACACACACATATATATAAGAATGATTTTATGAGAATGGAACAGAAAAGGTTTTTGGAACCCATTGATTTTGAAAGGCTTTTGGTTTTGGCAAAAAGCAAATCTTGGGAATTTGGAAAGCTAAGTTTGAGAACTATCAATTTTGAGATATCGATTTTGAAGTTTATATCTGATACGTACAATGAGTATGATTTGGAAGGTACTACATGTCTATAGTATGAAATGTTTTGAGAAATGTATAGAAAAAAAGGCACACCAATTGAGAGACAAAACTTATAGTAGGAGATCCACATGGTGGTTCTGCCTTGAGCCCTAAGGGCGTTCTAAATTTTGATCCCAGAGGACGTCCGAACAAAATTGTAGTTCGTGAGGATTGTGGTTAGGGTAGTGAAATTCAAGGGCGTTGATCCTACAGATACATTAGGGTTATGCTGTGACGACAACATGACTCTGGTGTAACTGCGATCTACAGTGTTCCATAGCGTAAGTCGAGTGGCAGTGATTGCCTAAAATCTACGTTTGGTTTCGCTGGGATAGCGACGTAACATCGGTGGATTGCTATCTGTGTGGGTCCATAGTGAAATTCGTATGGCGTTGAGTACCTACAGTCTACATTGGGTTTCACTAGGATAGTGATGCAACCTTTGTGTAGTCTACGATATATGTTGTGAATTTTCATTTGGAAGCGTAATTCGAAGGCGTTAATGCCTACATTTACACGGGTTTTGCTGTGACAGCAACACAACCCTGTTTGTAGCTGCGATCTATGGTGATTTCCATGGCAAAATCGAGTGGTGCGGATGTCTACAGTTTTCATATAGATTTCGCCGGGATGGCGATGCAATCATCGTGCTAACTGCGATCCATGGGAGGGGGTGATGATTTCCATAGTATTCTCACAAAAAGTTTTTTCAAATATTTTCACTGGGTGTTGAAACGTGGTTACTAAGGACTTATAGATTTTCAGTCCTACGCTTGATCAACGTATGACTGAATTTAGATGAGAACAAAGATGGACTTGTTTGGACATCGAGTTATAAAAAGTATTTTCATATAAAGCTAGTTTGGTAATATTATGTAGTTTTAAAGTGTTTTAAGATTTTAAAATCTTAAAATAAAAGAGTAAAGGGTTAAACTTTGAAAGAATGATTTAACTAGTAATAAACATCAAAATTAAAATTCTCGCTTCGTTCTTTTTCGAGGACGAAAAGTTCTAAAGGGGAAGGAATGTAACGACCTGGATTTTCTAACATCTATTAATTTGGTGATTAGCTGATTTTATTTTTGAAATATTGATTTTATAAGTCGAAAAAAATAAATTTTTGATAATTAAAAATATCTGAACATAAATAAATTTATTTGAAAACTATAATAAATATTGAATTACAAAATCTCTGGGTATGATAAATCTTATAGAAAATAAATAATAAAACTCCATCATTTGAAATTCAAGGCAGAATACATTAGTATATATGTAACAAACCGGTATTTCATGCCATTCACATCCACAATGCCGGGTTTGAATTGCTCAAAATATCAGACTGTTAATTTATATTTGGCAAAACACAGCATATACTGTAAATAAATCAATCACAGAATCACAGACACAGAGTAATATACAATAAGCAGCGGAATAGATAAATAGTAGTTCATGAAGCTACTATAAAAAACAACAAAGTTGAAATAAAATACAACAGAATATCTCAAATACAATGTAGTCACGAATACAAACAGATGACAAGTCTGAACCAACAATTGGATAGCTGAAAGCTGAATAAATATAGATGGATCTCCGGATGAAGCTCCAACTCCAAAGGTGAGTCTTAAATGATGTCTCACTCAGTCTGACCTGAGCTTAAAGCAAACACAAAACACTCGAGTTAGGATTAACATTCTTATATCAGTAAATCCAACTCAAGTGAAATATCAACTGAAATACAAGTAAATCAAAGGATGTTTGGGATTTCCATCCTCTAAGGATCTGTGGAACTATCTATACAGTGCCGTAACTCCCTCCGTAAACTGGAGGGCTATTAGAGGGCACTCCATAGGTATGGTACAAAAAAACTCGTAAAAGGCACGATAAGGCATGCGACAAGGCACTCGAGGCAATGCCAGGGTAGACATATCGTTTGCGTATCCGGACTGGTGGTAACACATAGTAGCTACTATCGCCCACCTGGCGGCACACTCCAAAATCAAATCAAGGGTGCACCCAATCACATCACAAAAGCAATAGAACAAAGAAATGTGTCTGATAGGAGGAATGAATTCACTTGGCCTGGCGTGGCTCCTGTTTTAGTCGCATCAAGCTGACTCACGGGAGTCAGGGTCATGTAAATACCATGTCGAACCGTCACCAAACCATCATACTTCATTCTGGAATCTCCACCACATTCATAGTGGTTAAAGTGGTTTTCGGTATTGGTGGAGAGTTTGACGATATCCGATTATCATTTCCATTTAAAAACCATATCAATACGATATCATTTCCATTTCAAATATATCTGTAGCAGCCCGTAAACCCGTATCCCTTAAGTCAACACTATTTTCCAACACATTAACTCAAGGTGAACGGAAATATGAACCGTTAGGGTTAAAGAAGAAGAGGTAGAAGAAGAAAATAGAAAAAACATTAATCTAACCATCGCAGCGGAATAAAATATAACAGAAAATAAATGATTTTTACACAAAAACAAATCTGTTTATACATTACATGATCAGTTTATACATAACACACAGCTGGACAATAATCATAACATGTCCTCACAAACTGAATGCACAGCTAATCACACAGCGGAATATTTAAAACAAGTATGGAAGTACGTATCGCCATTCAGCTCGTCTTTTGAGCTCCATAGCATCCTTTCCTGTATTCTATAATACTCGGTCCGACCCAAGCATTATAGTGAAATAACACCCAAGTCAGTCTGGAATACTAGCGTGATAAAATCACACTCAATTTGATTATTTAAGTTTCAAAATCCTTTGAAAACAAAAGCGTCTCATAAGACCCCGCCACAAATGAACATGTCGGGTTTTTACCTTACGATAGCCAAAACACTTTTTATCAAATCCGTCTGATATTATAATAGTGTCTATAGAAAGTAAAATAGAATCTAGCTAAAATTCTTGCATCTCACGTTTCAGCAATAGTTGGGCACAATCAAAACCGTACAAGCACGTAGGGAGAATGGATTTCCAACTAATGACTAGGCACTGGGGTACCACCTGTCACAGTACGTGGCCTTGATCACCGTACCGAGTATCCCTCCTGATCCTCTGCAACAGAAGACCGGGACTACCCCTTACTGGATAATCTCGAGTAAGATCACCCCACGATTGGGATCAGCAACCGCACCACTAAGCCGAATAAAAGGGACATCTACACAGGGATGACCTCACCCTAGTGGGTGATACCCACTTAGCCTTGCTGCATAACCCCTGATTTTCAGTCATTCCCGGTTGATGAGGCTCGAGGCTAAGCGTTACCTTTCAGAACATATCACTTAAAATGCTTACCGTCCACCTGACGATGTTCTGAAAGCATCCATCCATACAAGTCCATTCCGGGTTCGAATGGAACCGAAGGCACTACTCCTACTACATCCTTTTTGGAATCACCTTAGGGTTAGTAGCGACTAGCCCTTGCACGTCACTACTCCACCTTCGAATCCAAACTCATCTTCCTCACGAAAACGTATAAACCGGATAGAAGTGGTTTTCGAGAATTTAATCCCGATCCCGGTCTCTTCGAAACGTTCAGCGCATTAGCCAATATTGATAGTCGGTTATTTAACTATCAATTAACATTCTCAAACAACCATCAAACAATAAATATTCTCCCAAATTATTTATTAATCTCAAAATATCTTCGCAAGATATATTTCCACTTTTCTACCCATTGAAAACAGTTTTCAAACCACACTCTTCTCATGGAATGAATTCCCAAATATTTATTTCCACTGAAAACACCAAGTACCAATACTTTAGATTTTAGAATAATTTAAAACACTTTATCATAAAATATACTTTAAAACATTTAAGTTAAAAAAATTACTTTAATACTTTATTAAAAAATAAATACTTTAAGACTATTTAAAATAAAGCTACTTTGTACAATATAAAACTAAATTTCTAACTTTTAAAAAAAAATACCAAGCCACCTTTAAATAATTACTGCTATAATAAATTATAAAAATATACTTACTTTAAAATTTAAACATTTCGAAATAATAACTTTTCTAAAACATACTTTTAAACAACTCAAACTTTTTACTTATACTTAAAAATTTGTTTTGAAAACGTACTTGGCTATTCAGGGAAATACCCTTCTCTCACACATTTAAAAAATAAACCACTATTTATCTTTAATCAAATTTACCTACCGTGAATTTACTCTCCAAAATATCCACTGATAATCGCTTTACTTTTATAAACCCATTTAATAAGTTTCATAAACTCAACTTCCCTTTAAAATTCCGATTCCAAACACTTTGATCAATTTCCAAATTGATTCCCAATTTACTCCATTTTGAAATAAATTTCTTTACTAACCCAATTTATTTCAAAATCCATTAATTTCAGACTTTATTCCTTAATTATGATTTAAAATATTTTTAATTGAAAATACCAATTTCATATTTTCCAAATTTCTTCTTTATCCTTTCAAATAAATTTAAACCTTAATTTTTTTAAATTAAATTCTTTCATTCCTTTAAATAACATCACTTAAGTTTTAAAATTCATTATTACTCTGTTAATTCAAAATCCCCTTTTCCATGCTCGGAACATATTTATTAGAATTTTAAAATCACTTTTATTCCTTCCCAGTCCATTCTTCAATTTATCCCAAATTTTCAATAACTATTTTATTTACAAATTCTCTCTTTTAATTTTCTTTTCAAAAATCCAATCTATATATTTTTGGTGACTCAATACACCGAACCATAGATTTCAACATTCATTGTTGATATAGACGTTTTCGAGAAATAAGGAAATGGTGGACTACAATACTATTGTTATAGTAAATGATTTTCGAAAGGAAATGTTTTATATAGTATTGGGATTTATATATCTATCTTAATTTCGAATCCCTATACTAGTGATTTTGGGTTGTCGTAACGATGTTTTACGCAACATTCGTTCTGACTCAAATAAATGTGTTTAAGAAAATGTTTTCCTTAAAGAATGAAATATATACTTAATTGTGATTTAAGTATATTTAATATTTTCCAAATGATGAAAATAAAAAGATTTTTGAATTACTTATTATTAAATAAGTATGGAAATGTTTTCCAATATGAAGTGAAATGTTTTGAAATTATGTCTTCTAAAGATAAATTGAAAAGTGATTTGAAATTTATTTTCAAACGGTTGAAGTGTGGAAAAAAGATATATCTTGTAAAGATACTTTTAGAAAATAAATATTTGGAAAATTATTTGGAATCTGGTGATGTTGTGCATATCTATTGATAGTTTAATAACCGACTATCAATATTTATCTTTGAATGGGTATTTGTTGTGATTTGCTTGAATTAGAATGCTACACTTATTTTTAAAATAAGCGCTCGTTATTCGGTTTAGCCGGGAGAGGACCTTTGTGTCGTAAATCCCATTCCAAATAGTGATACATCGTAATGGATAGCATTTGTACACCGGTGTTGAAGACCGGATATTTTCGAAAACGGAAGGATTACCGTCGATTGTCTCTGCATCGGATGATCTCCGATATAGAGATTTTATCACCCTTTGTGATGGGAAGTCCGGACGTGATTAGTGAATATCCGGATTGCAAGGGCTTCTTTGGAAGTGCCTTCGGTTTCGTTCGATCCCGGAACGGACTTGTATAGTTGTGTGTCTGACGTTACATTTTGAGATGTAAAGCTGGTTTCTATCAAATGCATTTCTGTTGGTGGTGGAGAATTTATTCTCTTAGCTTAACACCCTTCTCTAGGACGTACGAGCTCAGAGGTTAAGTAGTTGATGCTTACTAGTGATACATTCCCAAATTGGTAATCAGGCATACGAAGTGCTGCTGATCATTTGTTGATCAAAGCACAGCTTTTGTATAAAGCGTAGCTTTGTGGACGAGACTTCGACAGACCTCACACCTCGGTAATGGTCAAAACAGGAAAGATGCGGCAAGGTTTTTAGGGAATAGCGCCCCCTTAGTGTATGTCATTCCTTTCGGATAGAAGTGGTATCATGGTATGGAGCCCAGATACTTAACCTATGTTGTTGCTGCAATTTTTTTTACTTTGTGGTTGTTAGTGAATCCCGGGATATAAGTCGGTTATGATCGGGGGATGGCATACTTGTGTCAGTAGTTACCCAGCTAGGGGTAACCCGGCCTTGTGTTGGCAGAGATCAGGTTAGGTTCCCGAGGCGTCCTTCCAGAGGCCTACCCATGTGGCAATGGGAAGTTCCTTGGCCTGACCATTTGTTGGAAATCCAAAGAAACAATACGAGCCTTATACGGTTTTAGTTGTAGAACCTGCCATCTAATATGGTAGCTATAGTAGGCATACTATAATGGTACCTATGTTGGCTAAGATTAATATTGTGATTTCGAAATGTTTTCCTGCACTTTGCACTTATAGTAATAATGATGAAAAGAAATTCTCTGCGTAGCAAACATCTTTTACTATCATAAGGAGAAATCTCCTCCAAGTTCTGCGTTCGCATTGTGTGTGTGGTGGGAGGCCTTATGGTAGTTACATTTTCCAAAAACATTTCAGATCTATTTTAAAATTAGTTCTTTGTTTGTTTTTAAAGATAAACTGTCTTAAGTTCTCACATCAGTCCCATGACTGACTTGGAGTTTATTGTTCCCTTCTTAAACTCTGGGTGCCCACCAATTTCCACACAGGCAGTCTAGAGTCAGGTTATCAGGTCATTCTGGAATTCAAGAGTTTCTGTAGAAATATGGAGGTAAGCTGGATTGCATGGCGTATCAACTAGTATAAATAAATATATTTCCTTTCCGTTGTTTGTTGCTGTAAACTCTAATAATGTAAGGTAATGTGATGTAATGTAACAACTGATATAGTTCTTTGTTTTAAAGATATTCATTTATCTGTTATATGTTGTTCCGCTGCACCTGCAAGATTCTGATATTGTTTATGTTTCTTTTCTTTCTTTCTTTCTTTCTTTCTTCTTCTACCTCTTCTTCTTTAACCCTAACAATTCGGTTTTCCGGCCTTCGATTTCTCGGCGGTTGATACAGCGGACGTATTAATGTCGACTTTCGGAAGTCTAAGAATCGGTATGTTACAAAATTACTGTTAAATTCAATTTACCCCATCAATTACTTTCAGTATTATCAATATAAATTTTATAAGCCCTTTGAAATATTTTTGGCCAGCTTATAACTCCAGATTTTATATTTTACCCAACTTCAAATTACTTAATTTAATAATTAAATTACCCAATATATGGTGATGTTTGAATTCAAGTTAAAAATTATACATTTAAATATTTAAAACCAATTTAATATTTCATTTTCAAATATCCATAAATTTCTGGTCGTCACAATATCTATTCCAAAATTCATATCACTTTCAAAGTTTTAACACTTTCGAAACCAAAACACTAGAAATTATAACACTTTGGAAATCATAACACTTTGAAATCATAATACTTTGGAAAACCATAATGTCGAAATCATAACTTCCACTACTTACATAGTTTAGATATTAATAATAATATATAATAAAATAGTTTGTATAAAAATAGTTTATAATAAAAATGTTTATATTAAAATAGTTTATATTAAAATAATTCATAAAGTAAATATAATTTAAAAACACTTTACATAATAAAATAGTTTCCTCAAATTTCCCAAATCGATTCAAATCAACTCGAATTCCAAAATTCCAATTTAATTCAATCTCAATTCTTCAACTTCAATTCAATTCAGTTTCTCAATAAATCATTTCAAATTATACTTAATTAAAATAGAGATTTAAATTATAAAATAAGCCATTTAAATTTCAATATATTTCAAAGCTTTAATATTCAAACATTTTCAAAACTAGATTTGATAGTTTCATATATATCAAAATTTAACTTCGTTATTATTCAGTTTTGAAATATTTACTAATAAAATCCAATATCATTTAAATAAGACCCCAAATTACAAATAAACTAGATATTTCCTTCAATTTATCTAAACATGAAATATTCATTTAATTACCTTAAACCAAAAATCAAGTTATAAAATCATGTCCTTTAAAATCTCAATTTCAGTAAGTTTCAGATCGATTATATTAAATAAAATTCTTAATTAAATATAGTTTCAAATAAATTCAAATTTATCTTCCCAACCTTACTTATCAAAATCGTTATAAATCTATCTTAAAATAAAATTTCAAAACTAATTTATAAGCTTAAAATTTTCAAACATATAAATTTAAAAATCTAAATTTTAAACCCTTATAAAATAACATACACACATAATATCTCAAAATCAATATTTATTAAAACCAAAATATTCATTTCATAACCTTAAATTATTTTTAAAATATATATATATATATAGACCAACGGTGTTTGTATATAATTTTCTATCCTATGGTCAAGTGATGTAGATATTTATCATGTCAATCCACAATTTTAATATATACGAGTATATATCATTTCAACCCGTAATCCCAAATTCGATTTAATGAAAATCATTTGGGTTTATCATTTCAAACCATAAATATTTACACTTATTCTATAGATCGTTCGGGTATGTATAATTTTAACCCATAGGGAATTCTATATTAATAGGGGAATTGCAGAGTGAGAACAGTGATGATAGTAATATAAAATATCAATAACACGCATATATCACCAATATAAAGAACATATAATGGTGTTAGTTGTTACAGGTGAACAGTTATAGATAATGGCATATATATAGCAATTTAAATAACTAACAACATCATATTTCAATTTTCGTTTCAATTGAAATCAAATTTAATAAATATAATAATGTTAATCGTGAGTGATTGCTTACCTTTTAAGGCTAGAGAGAATAGACAACACAACAGGCTACGATTTGAATTGCGAAATTGACCAAATCCAAATGACGATTTCCAAAGCAAAGCAAGATTGGCACGAATTCAACGAATATAGCTGATAACGGAAATTGAAGAAATCAAATCAGAACTGGATTGATGATGATAAATGGATAGGTGAAATTATATATAACTACATACATATATAAATCATATGCTAAATTCGAACATATATTAAATTAAACAAATATGTATTTCAAAATCGTTGTTAAACAAACTCAAATATTGAAGTCAAATTTATATAAAATGAATTTTGAATCAATACATCAAAACTTAACAGTTAAACATATATATTTAAATAACTTCTAAAATCAACCAATAAACCAAAAGCTAAACTGACATATATATAAACACTATATGTTATATTTAAAACAATAGTTAATATAAAATCAATACTTGAAAAAATATCAACTTAACTTATATATAGTGACATGCAAAACTATAACTAAAACTATATATACATATATATACATATACAACGTATAACATACCCTTTTATACAAAATGCTGTAACTTATGTATACGGTTATATAAACTCACATATATCATAACCAGATCACATACAATTTTATACATACGCACGTACAAATTAAAAAAATCACTATTATTATAAACTCATATACTTTTACTTTGAATTAACATACTGCGTATCGGTTTGCTGACATATATATTACTGACTTAAGAACTTATCATATAATAAAACTTTTATATAGGATGTATACCGATAGGTAAAGATGATTAAACAACATATATTTCATTTTAAGTATATATATAAACTGTAAAACTTATATAACATAAACAAGTAATATATATAACATATGTACTGAGATCGGTATATATATAGTAAATTATATAAAAGGAATCAAACACTACACCTAATATATATCATGCGACTTATACATGCAGCATATACATTGCCTTATAATAGATAAAATAATTCACATAAATTTTTATAATTTAACGTATTATTTTAACATTTTATAAACTAACAACTATAATGCCGGGTTATTAAATTAGTGTATATAAGTACAAAAAATTACATACAAATTATACTTCAAAATATCTATCTACTGATATAACATAAAACAAAAAACAAAAATAAAAAATCTATAAAAGATCAAAATCTATATACGAAAGCATGTACACCCACCGTTTACATAGGTTGTCCTTGCAGTTATGATATATATACAACCATATATATATGTAACATGCACGCCATGATGTACGTGGAGCGGACTACGAGGAGGGAGGAGCACAAGGGTGAGGTGGCGTGTCAGCCTACAAAGGAGATAACTTCGGTGCGCAGCCGAGCTGAGGCGGAACGGCGGTTGATGAGGAGGTGGTTGACTTTGGATTTGGAGGGGAAGGGAAGACTGGGCCGTGGAGTGTACTCGGCGGCAGCTGCGGAGGAAGATGCGACGGGTGTCGGTGATGGGTCAGGTCGGCCGCGTAGGGGATGATTGTTTGATGAGGGCATGTGTGGTTTGGTTGCAGGGTGAATGAAGAGGAAGGAAGAAAGGTTATAGCTTTGCATAAAAAATTTCCTTTTTCTTAAAAGCATCAATGAATGACCAGGCGAATGTAAATTAAAACCAAAAATATATATTGGAATATAAAATAGCAAAGTTAGATATAAATCTTGGAACAATGACCGTCACACAATAAATTTTCTGTGAATATTGAAGGTCACGTGCAAATTCAGGAAGTAATAAAGCAATGACTGTTTGCAGTTCGACCGTTGGAGAAATTTGAAAGGACACAGTAAAGAGAAGCACAAACAGGTGCCGATAAAGTTACCATTTTCATAGATTCCATCGCGTACTGAACTCCAAAACACACGAATGAATATACTACAACGATCAGCGCGATGAGACGATCAAAACGGTATACAGATATTAGTGATATGACCCTCTATCAAAAGTCAATATTCTGTATTGAAAATGCTACTAATTTGCTGAAAATAAGGTAAACGGGGCACAGTTCAAATTTAGAGAAACGAAATATGACGTCTCACTGAGAAGATGATTTACAAATTTGTTATAGAAAAATATTCAGGTTTGGAAAATATTATATTATCATCAAATAGTACTGATTTCAGTTGAAATAAAGTTACACAAAATTAACTTCCATATTTTTAGATGAAAATTTACCATTTGCTATGTTTAAATAGACGTATTTTAAATATCAAATTTTTATTTCCAAATTCAATCTTTTAAAATTTCAAAAAAATTCAGTAAATTACATTATTAAAACCAGTAAAATATATGGGTCGTTACACTCTCCCCCAGTCAAAACTTTTCGTCCCCGAAAAGGAAGGAGGTTGGATAATATAAACAACCAAAAAGAAGAATAGATTGAAATATAAAATGCTAGAAACCACAACCAATTCCAAACTATATAAATTTCATTTGTTTTAAAGTAGATTTATGTTCAATTAATTGATTTCAATTCATTTTATTTAATCAATCAAATTTATTGTGTTCACCTTTGATGGGATTCAATTTCTTATATTTTCTTAAATTGATTTGTTTCCCATTTATTAATGTTTATGACAAAAATTTCCACAACAATTTTTTTATTTATTTTACCCATTTGTTAGATCTATTTGATAGTTAATTTCCTCCTCAACGTTCAACTTCAACTATTAAAACCATATAGATTGCAATTTTAGACAAATTAATATTCAACACTTTGGTTTAAATCCATTTTATTTAATCAATAACTGTTTATTATATCCATATTTTATTGATTCAATTTAATGTATTTTAGTCAATAGATTTGATTCCAATTTATTAGCATTTGTTACAAAAATTTCCTTTTCAAAACAAAATTTATTGAACTCATTTATTTACCCATTTATTTGACCCTAGTTAAGTTGATTTCCCTTAAAATTTCAATTTCACTACTCTTAATTCATACTTATTTGCTTAACTAGCATTTTCCTTTATTTATTTTATTTATTCCACTTAATATAGATTTTGCAACATACAGTACGTGTATAACCATCTTATAACCATATATTATTCAACAAATAATTTTTTCCCATTTTTCAATTTATTTCTCAATTTATTATTAGTAAATTCCCTTAACAAAATATCATTTTGATATTCTATTACATGTCATAGTGTATACTATCCAATTACATTCTAATTACATTTAACCTTTCTAGGTAAATTATGTTAATGTTTCAGAATGTAATTAAATATCATACAAATTTCCTTTTTATTTTCAACAATTAGATTAAGCCAAATTTCAGTTTGAAAAATCTATTACTTAAGTTTCCTTCTTATACAACCCTTTTTATTATACCCTAACATTTTAACTTTTTGAATGTTTTAGGCAAGTTATATATTAGAATGTAATTTAGTGTTATATGTTGACGCAAAAAATGTACGCTAACACCCAAGTGTGAGTTGTGTTATAGCGAAAGCACAACCCGTTGGTACGGGAACTAAAAGCAACCAGAAAATAGCAGAAAATAGTAAAGAGACAATAATTTTTATAGTGGTTCGGCTCAAAGTCAAGCCTACGTCCACTTAATCTCCTCTATTATTGATTTGATTACGACTTTTACAATCATTCTTCAATTACAACACCATTAAGCCAAGTAGTTAGAACTTTGATGCAGAAAAGCTCTTTGAGTTCATGTTGAATGAACTTGATCGTTTCCAAAGGTTCTTTGAAGTGTCTTTGGCGTTTGAAGTGTTGAAGAAGAAGTGAAAACAGCAAAGTCTCGCCTTTCAGAAATCATCCAGAATCCAAAAAGTCTAGAAAATCCCCCTTCAATGTGGAGTAGGCGGGGTATTTATAGGGGAGTCTCGGAGTTAGGTCGTGTGGTGTCATAGGTCGTGAGCGACTTAAGGAGTTGCGACCTAAGAGCGATCTCGAGGTTGCATAAGTCGTTAGCGACTTAATGGAGCCATCCTGGACGAGATATATGCTGTGAGCGACTTAGCATGTGTAGCACAGGAGTTATCTCGGCTTGCTAAGGTCGTTAGCGACCTAATGGAAGAGGCAGTGCGCATGCGGCTTTACTCTGAAGCTTACTAGGTCGTTAGGTCGCTCTTTCCTTAACTCGTTAGGTCGTTGCCTTCATTGAGTTGCTAGGTCGTTAACCCGTTGAGTCGTAGGAGTCTTTAGGTCGCTGAGTCGTGCCATGCTGAACCGTTCTGTGCTTTAGGTCATTAGGTCATGCCCTGTTGAGCCGCTCTATGCTTTAGGTCGTTAGGTCGTGCCTTGTTGAGCCGCTTTATGCTTTAGGTCGTTAGGTCGTGCCCTGTTGAGCCGCTCTATGCTTTAGGTCGTTAGGTCGTGAATAAGAGAGGTGTTAACATTTGCCCCTCAAAGTATACGCCTGGTGGCAAGGTCGTGTGCTTCGATGCCTCTTATCTCGCGCCCTCCTGAGTCGCTAAGTCGTGAGCGACTTATGAGAGAGCTAGGTCGTTTGCGCCGATTCGAGTTCCATTGCCCCTGTATATAAGTCGCTTAGGCCGCTCCTTCTTTTCTTCACCTGCTCTAATCACTCTAATCTGCCATTGAAGAATCTCCGAGCTCTCGAAGACGAATTCAAACCAACCAGTCATTGATCATCTTCACCACCACATTTCATAAGTGAATCTGATCATTATCCAACCACGACCATCACCTAATCGTGAATCCCCCATTTTCTGACCCTAATCCGATTTCATGTGCCGCGTTTCACCACGAGTCATGTTACGATTGATTTCTGATCGTCATTGGTCATGTTGTCGTTGTAATTCACGAGAACACAACAGTGCATCAGATCCATGACAGATCTGAGGCGATTTGGATCGGTCTTGGATGATTTGGCGGTGTGGAGAGATAATGGATTTCATTGTGGCGATCATGGATTTCATTGTGGAGATGCTAACGGGTTATCGGGTTACAAGTTAACGGGTTAGCGAGTTAGGCGAGTTGTTGAATGAAGAGGAGTTAGCGGGTTAAGGAGAGTTAGGAAGTGCCCGACTTAGGAGCTTCGAACGACCTAGGACTTAACAGTTTGAACATAAATCGTACGATTTAACTTAGTGAACTGCTTAACGACTTAACATCCAAACTCTGAACAACATAAGAGACTGCGACTCATATGACTTGCGACTTATATTGCCAGAATAGCACTTGACTTAAAGAAGAACTACTTAAAGAATCAAGACGACCCAATATAACCCGCAGCATAGCTTTAACTCGTAGGAACATGACTTATGAACTGCCAGAATGAACTGCTTGAACTTGTTGCACTCTTTCATAGATTGTATTAACTTTTAAGCTAAGAGCCTGTTAAATACATCATTTACAAAAAGCTAGGGCGAATACACTGCCATTGACTTCCCACATCGAATGACAGATTAGTCGATAAAGGATAATCAACTTAAGGGAATTGTGTGAACGAAATGCTGTGAATTAACCAGTTCAAGTCAAGTATTGAAGCAAAGCTAGATTAATCAACTAAAGTTGATCTGTTTGCATCAACATTGTACTTGGACTTAAAATAACAAGCCCTGAAACTTTATAATCGACAAACGCTAACTAGTTTAATTCCAGTTATATTTGCTTGTCATTTTGTTAGTTTTGCACAACACTTCACACTTTTAGGAAACGTGCATCTTCATATTTGAATATCTAGTTGCTTGTGTAGAATGGCTTCTCAACAAATGCAAGAAGAGATAGTGGAGCGGGCCGATGAGGTCTTCCAAATAGCTGACCCTTTGGAGAATCCTACAGAAAGAGTTTCAACTACATCGAACCAACGGGCTTTCAGCCAGCTATGTATTCAATTCGGCATTGCTGAAGCGGCGCTCTGCTTCCTGGGGTAAATGACACTGCCGATAGGCTGCCTCCTGGCTTCATCGTAGTCAATCGTCAAATGTGTCTGAATGGAGCTATTCCCCCCTTCAACAATTTTCTTAGAACACTCCTCCTTCGATTAACTATTTCTCCATTCCAGTTGCACCCTAATGGCTATGCCATTTTGATGGGGTTGTGCGTAATATTTAGTAGGACGCTTAACCGCCTCCCAATTTTCGAGGAGATCTGCTATATGTGTTCGTTCGGGAGGAACAAAGATGACCCTTCCATTACTCCTGTAAGGGGTGCAAGAAACCGCAAGCTGATTACAGATCTGCCCGAGAGCGCTCACGGGTTTTTAAACCAGTTCTTCTTTATCCGCTGCCCCCCGGGATTCTACGGTATCTGGAGAGTAGGAAGTAAGACTACTTATCTCCGTTCACTTCATTTCCGAGCCTTTCAAAATTCGAGTCGTCAAGTGCTAACTTCATTCTTTACTTTTGCAGCACGTCCTCCTCCCTCTAAAGATTCTAGTCACAAACCGACTTTCGAAAGATTGAACGTCGTAGCTGTTGATGAGAGAAGTATTAAGTTCCTACTGAAGGACGAGTTTTGTCACCAATTCGGAATTTGGCACTCTTCCCGATCCTCTCAGTCCCGTGATGCCCGCAGTTCTCAAGCAGAAGCATCAGATGCCCAAGCCTCCGTAAAGGAATTCGAACCGAAGGAACCTATTGTAGAGGCTTCATTAGTGAAATGCTCCAGTTCCATTGACCGTGTGGGAGTATTCGAAAATTCTAAACTTCCCCCAGTTATTGAAGAAGAGGAATTTCCTCAACATTCTGGGAAGGCTACTGGAGAAGTTGATGAGGGAGATGAGAAAGAAAGTTCCGTTAAGAAGAGTGTAAAGCGTGCTGAAGAGCGCCCAGTTGATATGCCCCATTCCGTTGGGCACGATGGTGATGATGTCTTTAGGGGACTGAGCGATCTTATGGTGACTTCCCAAGAGCTCTTTAAAGATGACACCATCACCTCTAAGCTTGTTTCTCCAATAATCGAAGCGACATCCGTTTTGCGATTAATTCCATCAACCCAAGAGTTGACTCCTGTTGTAAAATCCGATATCACTCCTAAGCCGAAGAGTGGTTTGTAGCTTGACGCGTGTAGTTCGCACGTCATACACACTTAGGATTTTTGGCAATTATGTGCACTTAGCTTCTTTATTTTTAAGATTTCCAAACTTGGTCTCTTCTTCACTTTTTAGTACTACCATGGGACGTAGCGGCTCATATTATGATGACTTTCAACGCTATGCGAGGCATGATTCTTATAACCCCAGGCGCTATCTTCCTGCCCCTAGGGAGACTGATGAGGAAAGAGCGGCTAGAAAAGCTCGTGAAAGGCAGGCTTATGAGGAGCTTTATGGAAGAAGAGATGACCGAAATGACTCTTACCAGAGAGATAATGACTACCATAAGAGAATGTCTCATGACGATAAGGGGAAGAGTCATGTAGCTGAAGATTCAGGCAAGCGAGCCAAGCTTAGCGAAAAGCCTACATCTGAAATTTCTAAAGTGCCCGCTGCTTCTATCTCTCCCGACATCCCTTCTAGCTCTCTTGCCCTTAAAAGAGCTAAAATTCAAGCAATCATTAATAGTCCTCCTTATCAAGTTGAGAAGCCTCCACCTGCACTCCAAAGCCGATTTCCGCATTGGTGTTTGAAAGGAGTACGCTTCGATCTGGACTTGGTTCTAATTGATAAACATGCCATGTTAAGAAATCTCGATGCCGTCGAGCTTGATATTGAAAGAATGTCCAACTGGCAAAAACTAATTGATGAGCTTTAAAGAGTAAACCGTTTAAATCTCGAGGCTATGCTAAACATGGAAAGCGATAAGTCTGAGAGGCAAAAAGTTCTTGATCAGCATGATACGGAGATGAACAGCGTCATCGCCTACAACGAGAAACTGGAGGCTGAAATCAAGAAGCTTAAAGATGATCTTGCCACCTCTTCCACTTCTTACACTAAAAAGGAAGAGGTTCTTCAGAAGCAAGTAAGATACACCCACACTAGTCAACGAGATGCTGAGGCTAAACTAGAGGCGCAGCAGAAAATTGTGGAAATCTACCGCAATGATGTTGCTCAGCTACGGGAAAAGTCTAACTCCCAGGATTTGGAGATTGCAATGTTAAAAGCCCAGCTTTCTAAGGCTAAAAAGGAGCATGATGAGGCCATCGCTGGAAAAGCAGCAGCTGAACAATCACATGAGGTGACTAAGGCCAGCATCAACTCCACTCTATTGGAGTTATATATTCAGAGCGTCTTGGGGCGTGGCAGTCTTTCATTTTTGGGCCCAAAGTATGAGGTTACCCTGGCTGAAGTGTGGGAGGCAGCAGTTGAAATGCTTAGAGGTGCCGGCTACGCTGAGGAGGGTCTTGAGGCTTATTTTTTGGATGATGAGGGTCGTGCCGCCCTTGCCATAGGGAAAGAACAACTTGCTAAGGAACAAGCCGAAGTGGCGAAAGGAGAGCATCTAGGGAAGGCACCTTTGACCGACCCAACTCGTCCTTCGGCTTCGGTTGACGTCGATACTATTGGCTCCAGTTTCCACTCTCCGCTTCCGGCCAAAGCCAAAACTAAAACTGCAACTGCTCATGCCGAAGATGAGGCTCAAGAAGACATCGAACCCCAAGATTTTGCGATTGACGTGATAAAGCCAACCTCTCCAGGTAACTTCAACACTAATCCAGCTCAAGTGGACTAATTGTTTGCTTCACATAAGCTCGATGAACTTCTTGCTTATTACTTAAACCTCGACGTGCCACTATCTCCTCTCTTTGCGAGAAATACTGATGTTTAACTCTTCTTCTTATGTAGTGAAAACAACAAGTGCTGTACAGGCTTCGCCTCTTTCAGTTGTTGCCCCTCCATCTCTTCAAATTACTCCTTCTTCTGCTTCTCAACCGGGGTAGCAAGGAGAAAAAATAGTAGCTCTTCAAGGTTTAGATGACCCGGCCGCTTCACAAGAGCAGAAAGATGAAGAACTTGAGGAGGGTAAGAGGACCCTGGCGGAATTTACCGCCGATGATACAAAGCTGATTGATCTTATCACTCCGGGCAGCGAATCTTCTTCAAAGAAGAGGAGAAAGCATGAAATTTCTAAGAAAAGGAAGGGCACTTCTACCAGCGATGAGAAGGCAGAAGAAGACCCAATTGCACCTCGTTCTCCACTTTCCCCGACTCGTTCAGGCCGACTCAAGAAGTTAGCCATTAGGCAAGGCGAGGGCTCCAAAGGCGGCGGGAAGAAGAAGTAACGGGTCTGGTTTTATCCTTCTTGTTCTGCTTTTTTTCTTTTTTCTTGTATTTAAAGACTTGTATCGTCCAGAGATTGTGCGGGTACCGGCCCTCGCTTTTTGAAACCTACACATTTATACAAATCTTTTATAGCGTGGAATAGAATGACTCTTTTTACTTATACAATCTTTTGTCTGTATTTGTAAATGAACTTATTCCTTATTTTCACACAAGTTTCTTTATTTTCTTTGTGTGATATTGCAGTGAGCTCGTGGTATGTTGCTTGAGCGTTGCTTTTATTAATGTAGCTATATTATATTGCTCCATACCACGGCTTATTGCAATCTTCTCCATTTTGAGAAGACTTGTACTCTTACTTTGGAGAACAATTCTTCCATTTTGAGAAGACTTGTACTCTTACTTTGGAGAACAATTCTTCCATTTTGAGAAGACTTGTACTCTTACTTTGAAGAACAATTCTTCCATTTTGAGAAGACTTGTACTCTTACTTTGGAGAACAATTATTATATTTTGAGAAGACTTGTACTCTTACTTTGGAGAATAATTCTTCCATTATGAGGAAATATTATACTGCTCTAGTAGAGTGTGCTTTGTATTGGAGAAGTCTTCTTTTTTTTAGAAAAGTTTTTACACTTCAACTTTCAGAGACGGTCACTTTTATTTTTGAGAAGTGGATTCCCCTACACGGTGAAGCGGGACTCCGAAGAAGGCTTTGATTTGTTTGCCAAAAAGTTATATCTCATCGTTAAGTGGGTCCACGGAGCAGATGCAAGCTACCTAACTGGATGTTTGTTTGCACAAACGACCAAAATTAACTGGCGAGGGCCTGGAACCTTCACTACGGGAAGGTGCCTCTTCTATGGTCCCACCATCGACTTTTTCAAGGGATAACATTCCATATTTGGGTGTGCCTCGTTAGAGGGCTTTATTTGGCACTTCAACTCTTTTGGAGAAGAATGTTCTCATTTGGAGAAATTGATCTTCCCATGAGAGTATTAGTGTGCCTCTGAAGAGGGCTTTTTTTTTGTGCCTCCGTAGATGGCTTTTTTGTGCCTCCGAAGAAGGCTTTTTTATGCCTCCGAAGAGGGCTTTTTGTTTGCCTGAAAGTTACTTCTCGCAATTAAATGGATCCATGGGGCGGACGCAAGCTACCTAATTGGATGTTCGTTTGTACGAACGATCACAATTTGTTAGCAAGGACTTGGTGCCTTCACTTCGGAAAGGTGCCCATTTGGTGGTTCCACCAACCTTTGAGAAAAGCATCTCATTTTTTGGCGTGCCTCGTTAGAGGGCTTTATTTGCGTGCCTCGTTAGAGGGATTTATTATTTCGTTTGCCAGGAAGGTTGCATCTCACATTTGAGTGGGTCCACGGAGCAGACGCAAGCTACCTAACTGGATGTTTGTTTGCACAAACGATTACAATTAACTAGCAAAGGCCTGGAACCTTCACTTTGGGAAGGTGCCCCTTTGGTGTTCCACCAACCTTTTTGGTTGAGAGACAAGATTCCATTTTGTATGTTTTTTTTGTCTGCTTGCCCATGTCTTTTCACCATCTTCCCCTCAGCGATTCCTCGTTATCATTTCCAAGCACATGTTCCCTTCTTTTGCAAGTTATTTGTTTTTTCCTAGAGAAGTGCATTTCATTGTTAAGTGAATCCATGGGGCGGGCGTAAGCTACTTAACTGGATGTCCGTTTGCACAAACGATCGCAATCAGTCAGCAAGGGCCTGGAACCTCCATGTTGGGAAGGTTCCCCTTCGGTGGAATCACCAACTGTTTGTGAGAAGCACTTCTTGTGTAATAATTGAATCTGGTATTTTATGGCTTGACATTTGTTTGTTGAGTGATTTGTAGGAATCGTTTGGCCTTGTGATGTGTTGAATAGGTAAGCTCTGCTTTGATAGCCTGCAATATTAAATCAACATTTTAGCAATATATTTAAGATATTTGCACATCGAAATGAGACAGGCATTTTATAGTAGTAGAGAACACAAGATTTATAGTGGTTCGGCCAAGAACTGGGCCTACATCCACTTTATAGTTCTTATTATTGGTTCGCACTGATTTTACAATGGCTTACAATACAAGAATGATACATCCATAATCATTTTACAAATTTAAGCATAACTTTTAAGTAGAATATGGACGCAAGTGATTGGTGTTCCAGGCTCTTGAAATTGGATCTCCTTCGACAGTTGTGAGCTTGAAAGTGCCATCAAGAAGTTTTTTGCCTATGATGTATAGCCCTTTCCAGTTTGGCCCAAACACACCTGCTGCTGTCATGATCCTTTTCAAGACTAGATCCCCAATTTCAAAGCTGTGTTGGCGAACTTTAGAATTGAAGTGCCTAGCTATCCTTTGCTGATGGGCTGCAACTCTAAGCGTAGCCTCTTCCCTTCTTTCATCAAGCAAGTCAAGTGCTTCAAGTTGCAGCTTTTCATTTTCAGCTTGGTTGAAATGAATTCTCCTGTGTGAGGGGACCTTTATTTCCACCGGAATCATTGCTTCTGATCCATATGCTAATGAGAATGAAGTATGCCCAGTCGTAGTCTTGTGGGTAGTTCTGTATGCCCACAGTGCTAGTGGCATCTTATCGACCCAACCACCTTTTGCGTTTTCCAACTGTTTTTTGATGGTTGATTTGATAATTTTGTTCACTGCTTCCACTTGCCCGTTGTCTTGTGGATGAGCCACTGCTGAGAAGCTTTTTTGGATCTTGAATCGCTTGCAAAAGTAATGGAATTCTTCGCTTTCGAATTGGGTACCATTGTCTGTGATTATCTTCTTAGGCACACCATAGCTGCAGATGATATTTTTAGTTACAAAGTTTATCATCTTTTTAGAGGTAATAGTAGCCAGTGGTTCAGATTCAGCCCATTTAGTGAAATAATCAACAACAACAATAGCATATTTGATTCCGGACTTGGCAATCGGCAAAGGCCCAATGAGATCTATCCCCCAAATGGCGAATGGCCCTGGACTGACCATCTGTTTTAGGTTGGTGGAAGGTGCTCTTGGGATTTTTGCAAATCTCTGGCATCTGTCACACTTTCGGGAGTAGCTAGCAGCGTCTCGAACAATATCTGGCCAAAAATACCCATAGCGGAGAATTTTCTTTGCTAGAGTTTGGCCACTTGAATGATCCCCACACTCTCCTCCGTGCACCTCAGCTAAAATTGTCTTAGCCTCCTCCTTGGTTACACATCGGAGTATTGACATTAAGAATCCTCGTCTGTACAACCGGCCGTCATGAATTACATATCTTGGGGCTTTTCTTAACAGCTTCTGGCGCCCTTTTGAGTTTTCGGGCAGGGGCCGTTGAGTAGATATTCCTTGATCGGGGTCATCCACGACTTCTTCTCTTGAGATATAGCCATAATCCAGTCAATATCCATCTCATCAGTACTTGGAGCTGACAAGACTTTCACAGGGACCAATCCCAATAATTGAGCTTCGCCAGAGCTTGAATATTTTGCAAGAAAATCTGCCTTCATGTTTTCTTCCCGGGGTATGTGGCATATTGTATAATGATCAAAATCATTGAGAAGCTGCCAGGCCTTTGACAAGTAAGCAGGAAGATTTCCTCCTTTAGTTTGAAACTCTTTCTTGACTTGGCACACAATAAGCTGGGAGTCACTGAAGATCTGCAATATTTGATCTTCGGTTCTTTAGCAATCTTCAAGCCGGCGACAAGAGCTTCATATTCTGCTTCATTATTTGTCAAAGGAAATCCTAATCTCAATGCGTTGCAAAGTGAACGCCCTTCGGGGGTTTCAAGCACAACCCCAGCTCCAGAACAATAGTCATTTCTTGCACCATCAACATATAATTTCCATCGGATCAGGATGTCATCAGTCATCTCTACCTCACTGTCACCTTTATCTGTGTATTCTGCAATGAAATCGGCTAAAGCTTGTCCACTGATTGCTCTTCGGGGATGGTAGGTGATATCGTATTGGTTTAGTTCAATATTCCACTTCAGAAGACAGCCTGAAGTTTCAGGGCGAAATAGGACTTGCTTTAGAGGTTGATCAGTGAGGACTTTAATAGGATGAGCTTGGAAATATGGTCTCAACTTTTTGGACGTAATCAACTGACAATAAGCGAGCTTTTCTAGCTTTGAATAATTCATCTCTTCCCCAGTGAATCTTTTGCTGATGTAATAAACCGGGCGCTGAACTTTTGCGTCTTTCCATACCAATGCTGCACTGAGAGCATGAGATGAAACCGCTAAATATATGAAAAGATCTTCACCATTGCTGGGCTTAGAATGTACTAGAGGTGTTTCCATGTGACGAATCAGTTCATCAAAAGCTTTCTGGCATTCAGGAGTCCATTCAAAGCTTTTCTTTCCTTTCTTCAGAGCGTCAAAGAAGGGAATGCATTTATCAGTGGCCTTGGAAATAAACCAACTCAAAGCAACGACTTTCCCGTTGAGGCTTTGCAGTTCCTTCTTTGTGCTAGTGGTTTTGACTTCTATTAAGGCAGTAATCTGAGCAGGATTAGTTTCGATGCCCCTAGCACTCACAATGAAACCCAAGAATTTTCCAAACTCAACCCCGAATGAACATTTCAGAGGATTTAGCTTCATCCCATACTTTCAGAGGACCGCGAACATTTCTGCCAAATGATCCATGTGGTCTACTGCCTTCTTCGATTTCATCAACATATCATCAACATATACTTCCGTAGTCTTTCCAATCTGGGGTTTGAACATGGCATGAACAAGTCTTTGATAAGTTGCCCCCATGTTCTTTAGTCCGAAGGGCATGACTTTATAGCAATAAAGACCAACATCAGTGATGAGGCTCGTGTCCTCCTGATCTGGCTCATACATCATGATTTGATTATATCCTGAGTAAGCATCCATAAAAGACAATAATTCATGCCCGGCTGTTCCATCCACCAACTGATCAATCCTAGGTAATGGGAAACAGTCCTTTGGGCATGCTTTGTTTAACTCTTAAGAGTCGATGCATACTCTCCACTTTCCATTTGCTTTTTTAACCAACACCGGATTAGAAACCCAATTTGGATAAGTGGATTCTCTGATGAAGCCATTTTCCATGTGCCGATCTACTTCTTCTTTTAATGCTGTCGACCTTTCAGGACCCTGGGTTCTTCGTTTCTGCTTTACGGCTGTGAATTTTGGATCAATATTCAAAGCATGCACTGTGATTTCTATAGATATTCCGCACATGTCGGCATGACTCCAAGCGAATACATCCAGGTTTGCTTTCAAGAATGATATCAACATATTCTGAACCGTCACACTGAGTTGTGAACCCACATTCAACACCTTGTTTGGATCATTCAGGTCAACAGGTGTTGGCACCGTCACTTCCACCGGCACCACTCTACTCTCCCCTGCACTGGTTTTTCTGGAATCAATCTCTTTTCGTGCACCACTATGCTCACCAGTGTAGGGTCCACCCCGTAATTGCTACATGGTGGGCTCTTTGATGCGGAGTGGAGCTGCTGCACCCTTACCCATTTCTCTCTTATTTGCCTCCCGTAACTCTATGAGATAGCATTCTCGTCCGGCATTTTGGTCCCCCTTCATAACATCGATGCCATTATCAGTGGGGAACTTCATAGTCAGGCACCATGGGGTGAGAATGGCCTTGAATGTGGCAAGAGTCGGTCGGCCCAAGAAGGCATTGTAAGCGGAGAATTTATCAACACTTACAAAAGTTTGTTTTCGGACCACCTTCTTTTCCCCTTCTCCAAGCTCTACAAATAAGTCAATAGTCCCAATAGGCTGTTTTGGTTCTCCAGTGAACCCAACAATTTTCTGTGAGGAAGTTTGGACATCAGCCATGGGAAGTTTCATCTGATCAAATGTCTTTCTTAAGAGGATATTGCAAGAGGTGCCGCAGTCAACAAGCACCCTTTTTACAATGGCTGGTCTGATGCCTGCAGATATCACCAAAGGATCCATGGTGGAAACCTCAACACCAACAGAGTCTCTAGCCCGAAATATGATGTCATCGTTAAATGTTCTTTGCTGTTTTAAAGGTGCAGCATCTTCCAAGACAAAAACATTTTCTTCCGCCAGGGCGTATCTCAAAGCATGAGAATATCTCTCCATCTCACCCCAACTTCGGCCCGCTGGATGAGGACCTTTGTGATAACATTAATGACAGGCCTCTCAGATTCCTGCGCTGTAGTCCTCTCACTTGAGACGAGTTAATGAGCAGGAACTTGTTGCCCCTGAGTAGATGAAGTTGGGTCATTTCTGTTTCTCTTCACATATTGCTGTAGTTATTCTGTCTCAACAGCTCTTCAATCAAATTCTTTAAATGGCGACATTCATTAGTGTCATGGCCAGGTTGATTGTGGAACTGACAGAATTTCCCGTTATGCAAAACATTTTTCCCAAGCTTCATCTCAGGTGGTTTGGGGTATTCAACAGCATCCTTGGTTGTGAAAAAGATATTTTCTGGAGTATCAGTTGAGAGAGTAAAATCTAAAGGTCTAAAGCGGTGATTTTTCTTTACATCTCTCTACTTTTTTCCACCATCACTCTCCCTCTTCTGGCCACCAGATTCCTTTTTGTTAGAAGCAACATTGTTATTCTCAACATCAGTCACGACTACTTTTGCTGGCACAGGAAGGCGTTCTAAGCGCATAAATTCATCGGCCTTCTTGTAGAACTTCTCAAGTGAATTCGGCTCTTTCATCTTTAGCCATTTTCCGAATTCACTTGATTTGTCGATAGCTCGCATCAAGTAAGTCAGAATCATTCGAGGCTCTGCATTATCAACTTCAACCAAGGCTATATTAAAGCGGTTTAAGAAAGATTTGATAGGCACTCCGGAGCTTTGTTCGAGGCTGGATAGTGACATTATGTCCTTGGCCTTCGAAGCATGTAACCTTGACTGATCTTTGAATTTCCGAGTTATGTCGGAGAGCTGATCCATGGATCGAACTGGCAGCTTTGTGAACCAAAGCAGAGCCACTCCCTCCAAGTACACAGGAAAGTATCTGCACTTGATCTCGTTTGTTGCTCTAGCACCAGTCATATGCCAGTCATACTTGTATAAAAAATGGTTAGGTTCGCTTGTCCCCCGATAAGCTGGAATAGTGGGGGGAACAAACTTCTTTGGAAATTCAGCCTTCAGAATTCTTTCAGTAAAAGGAGTCTTGCTTGGAGCAAACCCACAGTCACTTTCATCTTCCTTCCTTCGCATGCTCTCTTTCATAATTTGTCGAATCATTCCCGAGAGGTATTCCTCATCGTTTAGAGGCCCCGTGGGACAGACGTTAGCTACTTTTTCGGAAGTTTGCCTAGACAAACAATCACGAAGAGTTGGTTGCGGCCTTGAACCTTCGGCTTGGGGAGGTGCCCCTTCGGCAGTGCCAGCTGCCCTCTGAGGAATACTTTTCCCTTGGGAATCATGAACATCTTCGGCACAGGTTTCTTCATTATTTTTTGGTTGTTGGTTAACTCCAAGCAAAGCATTCAACCGTTCCAACATCAAAGTGTTCTGAGCTTCCATTTGTTGATACAACCCAGACATTATAGCATCCAATTCCTCCCTTGTGATTCCAACACTAGGAGCTGCTTCATTTAACGCGGGAGAAGTGGCGGTATTGACACAAGCATCTCCAGATCTATTAGATCTCCCTTTTCTTCCAGGAGCCATAATTTCGGATAGACTTCTGGTTCTTAGGGAGAGTCTTTCAACAAATCTTTGTGAAGCAATGATGAGAGCACTCCTGAGTTCAATTCTCAGTGAAAACACCAAAGATGTTAACGAAAAAAATGTATGCTTACACCCAAATGTGAGTTATGATATAGCGAAAGCACCACCCGTTGGTACGGGAACTAAAAGCAAGCAGAAAATAGCAGAAAATAGTAAAGAGACAACGATTTTTATAGTGGTTCAACTCATAGTCAAGCCTACGTCCACTTAATCTCCTCTATTAATTATTTGATTACAACTTTTACAATCATTCTTCAATTACAACACCATTAAGGCAAGTAGTTAGAACTTTGATGTAGAAAAGCTCTTTGAATTCATGTTGAATGAACTTGATCTTTTCCAAAGGTTCTTTGAAGTGTCTTTGGTGTCTGAAGTGTTGAAGAAGAAGTGAAAACAACAAAGTCTCGCCTTACAAAAATCATCAAGAATCCAGAAAGTCCAGAAAATCCCCCTTCAATGTGGGGTAGGCGTGGTATTTATAGGGGAGTCTCGGAGTTAGGTCATGTGGTGTCATAGGTCGTGAGCGACCTAAGGATTTGCGACCAAGCAGCGATCCTGAGGTAGCATAAGTCGTAGCGACTTAATGGAGCCATCCTGGACGAGATATATGCTATGAGCAACTTAGCATTGTAGCACAGGAGTTATCTCGGCTTTCTAAGGTCGTTAGCGACCAAATGGAAGAGGCAGTGCGCATGCGGCTTAACTCTGAAGCTTTCTAGGTCGTTAGGTCGCTCTTTCCTTAACTCCTTAAGTCGTTGCCTTCATTGCGTTGCTAGGTCGTTAACCCGTTGAGTCCTAGGAGTCTTTAGGTCGTTGAGTCGCGCCATGCTGAACCGTTCTATGCTTTAGGTCGTTAGGTCGTGCCCTATTGAGCCGCTCTATGCTTTTGGTCGTTAGGTCGTGCTCTGTTGAGCTGCTTTATGCTTTAGGTCGTTAGGTCGTGCCCTATTGAGCCGCTCTACGCTTTAGATCGTTAGGTCGTGAATAAGAGAGGTGTTAACATTATACAAATAAGTTTGTTCAAATTCGTTATTTCAGGTTAGTTTAATTCCTTTTATCATTTCAGGTATTCCAATTATCCAGACATTTCACTTTATTTCAATAATTGAAACAATTTCTTAATATAAAACTTAAGATTCAAATTTCTGGATTCACTTCAAATTATTTTTAAATAATTATATACGTATATATTAAATAAATCAAATCCATTTTCCAAAACAAAAGTGTAGCGAAGCTATTAAGTGGCCTCTCCACTTCGAGACTGGAAAATGAATGTCGATCATGCTGCAGTCATCACCGAAATTATTTTCCAACGACAATGGGGAGAGTACAACTTACTTCTTTTAAAATTCTTTGAAACCATTTATATTCGAAAATACTTTCAAATAGTATATTCCAAAACTTTAAAAACCAAATTTCTGAAAATACCGGAAATTTAAATTCTCAAATTCTTAATTTAACTTCATTTCAACTCCAAATCAAAGTTATAAACCATATTTTAAAATTTCATTTATCTATATCATGTTGCAATAGTCAATGGTTTACAAAATAATAAATGAAAATCAAATACTATCATTCCTAACAACCAATACATTTAACAATTATTCTTCTAAAAAAGTTATACTTATATATAATATAATCATACAAAAATTTATTTCATTTACCAAATTTGACAATAATACTGTGTCAGTTTGCTCTGTTCAAGTGTTTTGGAATTCCTATTGATAACGTTAGCTAGATGGATCAATCGGAACCCAAAATTCAAACTTAACAAACAACAAACAATAAAACATTTAATATTAAACAAATACACTCTCTCCCTAGATTATTCAAGAATAAATTTCAACGCAAGGATAGAGATTCAGATGCAAGGGGACTCTAATCTAAAGAATTCTAACTAGAAGATAGGCTCGAAACGAAGATAAGATGATTAAATAACATAAGAGAAGAGGTGGATGGACACATATAAATCGCGGGCGACCTTACTAGGCCAATTGTGACTTCAAGAATAAGATGATGCAGAATTCTGAGACCACTCGACATCCAATCATAGGAGAATAGAATTCGGGCATAGCAAGAGATAGCAGCATCTAAAACCGAGGATATAGAAATCTTCGATGAATCAATGCTCGATGTAAAGGAGTTTCGCCCCTTTACAAATCATACAGTGGAGCTATGGGATGCTCTAGAATCAAGAAAACACGAATAGGGAGCAACAAGAATGGATTTCAGAACAAAAAGGGAAGTCCTGGAAATTCAAATGAGATCCGGATCAAAAGGGAAGAGATCAAGTTCGAACGAAGGTGGTTCCGTAATTAATCTTACTACATATGCTAAGTTTTGGCTAAAACCAGAGCTTTGATACCAACTGTAACAACCCGGTAGTTCGTGCCATTCGCGTCCACACATGTCGGACTCGAATTGCTCAAAATATCAGATTGTTAATTTATAATTCTATATGGTATTTACATTACCCTGACTCATATGAGTCTGCTTGATGCGGCTAAAATAGGAGTCATGCCGTGCCAAGTGAGGTTATTCCCCCGATCGGGCACATTTCTTCAATACCATTCTATTGCTTTTGTGATTTGATTTGGTGTACTCTTTGATTTGGGAGTGTGTCATGACGTGGGCGGTTGTAGCTGCTAAGCATTACCACCAGTCCGGATCCGCAAACGGTATATCTACCCTGGCATTGCCTCGAGTGCCTTGTCGCATTCCCTATCGCGCCTTCTACGAGTTTGTTTTGTACCACCAAACCATCATGCTTCATTCTGGAATCTCCACCACGTACACGGTTATTAAAGTGGTTTTCGGTATTGGCAGAGAGTCTGACAATATCTGATCTCGGTCTCTTTAATAACCAAATGTTATTATAACATTGTGGACATTTCATTTCAAATCATATTTCAAAACCAAATTATCATATCTATTTCAAACCCATATCGATACAATATCAAATTTTCACTTCAAATATATATCCATTTCCAAAATCATAGCCCTTTCAAAGTTATAACACTTTCGAAACCAAAACAATTGAAATTATAACACTTTTAAAATCATAATATTTTCCTTTAAACAGTTTAGATATATATAATAGTATATAAAATAAAATAGTTTATAAAATAAAATAGCTTATATAAAATAGTTATATGTTAAAATAGTTTATAATAAAATAGTTAGTATATTAAAATAGTTTATATTAATAATAGTTTATGTTAAAAATAGTTTATAAAGTAAATATATATATGTGTATGTGTATATATAAATATAATTTTAAATATAATTTTGGAAAAATACCTTATATAATAAAATAGCTGCCTCAAATTTCACAAATTGTTTCAAATCAACTCGAATTCCAAAATTCAAATTTAATTAAACCTCAATTCATCAATTTCAATTCAATTCAGTTTCTAAATAAACCATTTCAAATGATATCTATTTCAAATACAGCTTTGAACCACAAAGTAAACCATTTCAATTCCAATATATTTCAAAGCTTTAATATTCCACATTTTCAAAACTAAATTGATAATTTCATATACATCTTATTTTTGACTTCATTATTATTTGGTTTTGAAATATTCACTTAATAAATCCAATATCTTCTAAAGAACCTTAAATTACATTAAACTAAATATTACCTTCGATTTATTTAAACTTGAAATATCCATTTAGTCAATTTAAATCAAAATCAAGTTATAAAATCATATCTTAAAACCCTCCAATTCAATAAGTTTCAAATTGATTTAATTAAACAAAATTCTTAATTAAATATAATTTCGAATAAATTCAAATTTGTCTTTCCAACCTTAACTTATAGAAATCATTATAAAATTTATTTCAAAATAAAATTTTAATAATACTTAAACATATTGTATTTTACTTAAATCAAACTTTACTAAATTTAAAGCTTATTATTAAATATATTCTATATTAAATCTTTTTCATATACATAATATTTTAAAATTTAAATACAACCATATATATTTCCTTTAAAAACCATAGAAATCATTTTCAAAATATTTATAAATAGACCAACGGTGTCTGTATAAAATTTTCTATCCTATGGTCAAGTGATACAGATATTTATCATTTCAATCCGTAATTTAAATATATATGGGTATATATCACTTTTACCCACAATCCCAAATTCAATTCAAATGAAAATCGCTTGTTTTATCATTTCCACCCATAATGATTTTCTTCTATTCTATAGATCGTTCGCGTATGTATCATTTCAACCCATAAGGAATTCTATACTAACATGGAACTTGCAAAGTGATAATCAATATGATAATAATATAACAGGCTACATCATCAATATAAATAACAGATAATGGTGTCAGATGTCACAGGTGAATAGATACAGATAATAACATAGAAACATAAATAACTAACAGCAGCATATTTCAATTGTCATTTCAATTGAAATCAAATTTAATAAATATAAGAATGTTAACCGTGAGTGATTGCTCACCTTTCGAGGCCAGAGAAGAAAAGACAGTGAAACAAGTTATGAATCCAAGCACGAATTCCAAAGTAAAGTAAGATTGGCACAAATTCGACGAATAGAGCTGATAATGAGAATAGATGAAACAAATCAAATCAGCTTTGAAATAATTGAAATGAAACATATTAAGACCAAAATTTAAATTTAGAAATATATATTTTAAGATAAATTCCCATATTATATATATATATAATTACATATTAACGAATTATATATATATATATACACATATATTTGCTCAATCATTATTCAAAATTTAAACACATATATTATAGAAGTCAACCCATACGCTACATATATATATATATATTCTAACATCTACAGAACTTGAAACGAATTATTCTTATAAAAAAACTTACATATAGAATTAATGTACACTATATATATGTACAGAAATATAAACTATTATGTATATATTATGTTTACAGTTAACGGAATCATATTCTAACTAATATTTATACAACCTTGTACATGCGCATATATATATATATATATATATATATATATATATATATATATATATATTAACATAACAACTAACAAAAAAAATCTATATAACTAATATAAAAATAAAACTATAACACATACGAATATAACTATAAACATATCATATATTTAAATACATATATATCGACTGGTAAAACTTATATAACTGATAAATTTAAAATTTATAAAAACATACATACATATATATATATATATTAAAACATATATATGTATATATATGTTATAGTTAAAGTTGGTAAAATTTAAATGCATAAAAGAATCTGTAGGTATATATATTCTAAAAATCCAACATATAGACATAAGAAATTTTAAAGCCAATGTTAACATGTACATATGACATAAAGTAGGCCTGTATTTATAAATAAACATATGTAAAAATTTAAAGAAAGAGGAGTTAAAGCTTCAGATCCAATCTAAAGAGCCAAGAAAACATACTTTATTTCACTTCAAATCTGTTATATTTAACATAATACCTTTTATATATATATATATATATATATATATATATATATTTGACAGTATTTATTATAAAACAATATATAAAATACCCACGACATACAATTGTAAATATACTCAATCTCGGTTATAATAGCTCTATATAAACTTCATATATATACTAAGATATAAGCTATGTTTATTACATAGAGGCCGAAAGCAAAGTATACATACAAAACGAAAAAAATATATACCTTTTTCTATAAAATATTTTAGCATAAATCCGGCCAGAGACTCTATAATAAAATTAATAAATAATGCTCTCTTTCTTCATAAAGCAAGGGAAGCTTCCTCAAAGAAAAATATGAAGAAGGAGATGGGTTTGCAATGATGGTATAAGGCAATGGACTAGGCAGATGAGCAGAGGGGAGGTGTTTGAGGTGATGCGTGACCAACAGGTGGTCGTTGGAGTTGGAAGGAGTGGAGAGAATGGAGGGAGGCGGATGGTTAGTGGGGTAGAGCACTCGGCGATTCGGTTTGTCGAGGTGATGGACGGTGTCAAGCCGAGAGGGGAGGAGGTGGGGGGTGCGCGGTCAGGCCTTGGCAGGGTGTTTGGTGGCTGCCGAGAAGGTGAAGTGTGAGCGTGAGATATTGGCTTCGGTTTGATCGGGGACGAAAATGAGGCTTTGGCTGTTGATGGTGAAGAAGGGAATGAAAGGCAAACGTGAGCTGGCAATAAACAAAAATTCTATGATGAACAAGCAAAGGAAAAATGAAAAGAAAGAGAAGGAAATGGAAAAATGGGGAAGAAGAAGAATAGGCACCACAGAAAGCTTTATATTATAATGAATATATATATATATATATATATATATATATATATATATATATATATATATATATATATAAACGAAGACAGGAAGAGGAAGAGAGAACGTACCCTTTTGTTTTGCTTTGAACAGAGAAAAAGGGAAAAGATTTATATATATAAAAAGTGGGTGAATGACAATGGTCACAATCAAAATCCATCCGAACAATTTAATGCAATTTATTGTTCTTGTCGTTTGGTTTAAATTTTGAAACGCAAAGGAACATATAGAGCCACAGATTGGTGCCGCTATGATGAACTATTTTAACGTTACCGTCGCGCACCGGGCCTCAAAATACAGAAAGAAATATATTATGGAGATCAACATGACAAGGCGAACATGATGGAACATAGATATCAGGGATACGATCGAACTATCAAAAATCGATACCCGATACCGAAAAATGCTGCTAATTTGTCGAAAATAAGATAAACAGTGCAATAACAGTTCAAATTTGACGAAACAAAATATGATGTATCACTTAGAAGATGATTTACAAATTTATTGTATAAAAATATTCAGGTTTGAAAACATTTTATTATCATCATATATTAATTGATTTAAATTAAAATAAAATTACACAACAAAAATAAGCTCCTATCTTATCAAATGAAAATTTACCATTTGCAATGTATAATTAGACGTATTCCAAATATAAAAATTTTATCTCAAAATTTAATTATTTAAAATTTCATAAAAATTCAGTTAATTATGTTATTAAAACCGTTAAAATTTACGAGTCATTACACAATACATCTCTTCCCTCCAGGTCGTCTCTTGAACTCCAAAACGTCCTAACCTGAAATCTGTAATACTCAGTCTGACCCGAGCATTACAATAAAGTAACACCCGAGCTAGGCTGGAAACCAGCGTTACTAAACCAACTTAATTTGAAAATACTTAAGTTATACAATGTTTTGAAAAACAAAGGTAACTCATACAATACGACTTGTTTTTATCTGATTATATCCAAACACTTTTGCGGAAATCCATTGATTTTATAATAATATCCAAATACAGTTACTTATTTAAAATAATCAGATTTACTTTATTTATTCAACTCCAGCCTATTGGACTCTATAATCAAACCCGTAAAGATTTGTAGTGATTGTTAAATCGAGGAGGTTTCAGATAACGTTGATATCCGATCCCGGTCTCTTTGAAACGAGTGCCAAATTTAAAGGGTAAATTGTTTAAAGCAAACAAACTTATTATTTAAGGTGACAATAAATATGGCATTATATTACAACCGTTTCTTTTCAATTAAAACGTATCATCATATTAATTAAATTCTTTTAACTCGATTGCTCACTTGATGTCACAAACAAGAATAATTGAATTAAATCTCCAATAGAATCAAGCCATGATATAGATCGTTATCCAATTTAACAGTCTATAAGAGATGTCAAAATAATTCATACATCAGTTTTTATTTATTCTTGATTAACCATATCCATTTACTTTTTGAATCCAAATTAATTTCGGATAAAATAATTTATCAATAATAGATTGTAAAATACCTTTAATTATTTATAAGTTTAAGTTAAACAATAATAATAATATTAATTTCCATTAGATTGTAATCCCTGAACTTTAAATTACGGATTTAAAATGAAATTAGATTTTAGTTAAAGGAAGGAAATATAAGTTATTATATAAAAGTATGTATATACAAATATAAATTCCCTTTACTTTTCTTCCCCCTTTCCTTTTATTCTTATTCCTTTCTTTTCTTTATTTAATTTCTTTTCTTTCCATTTATTCTTTTCCTTTTTTTCTTTTATTCATTTTCTTTTCTTTTTCTTTCCTAGCCCATCAATTTTCGGCCCACCCAATCCTTCTCTCCACTTTTTTACTTCACAGTTTTCTTTCTTCCTCTCTTCACGTTTTCTTTTTCCTGCATACAACGTGCGCACGCCTACACGTACACGTGCACAACCCCCACTTCGTCGTTCGACCAACTTGAACCCTCTAGCATGATTGCCTCGCCATCCTTGTTCCAGCCATCACCTTAATCCTTGCTCCGTGCTCCGGCCTTTCTAAACAAAATACGATCATCTCCAAGCGAGCTATAGCAAGCACTTGACCGCCATAAAATAATCACGACACATATCTCATCTGATTTCTACCAAATCTTACCATGACGACACCCTCACCTCCACGGCCACAACGCCAAGCTCCAAAACGTCAACCGACACTCGAATCAAAGATTAATCCCAACTCTAGTTTCGAATCACTACCATCGACTATCACCGATTCCGGTCGAACTTCCACCATAAATTTCCCTCCTCTAGACGAATCCAACGGCATGGATGCTATACATCCTTCCTTAACATATTTTTGGAATTTAATTTTTTTTAAATTTTCGCTAGCATTTTTACCCATTCCGATATTCAACTATTCCTCCTTCTATACCCGAAGAAATTTAGTGATATAAGTTTTAAAAAGAACCTTACTCAAAAGTAAACAACCTTCATTTTGAAACCAAGATTTGAAACTCACAAAATGTTGAGATAAATTTTTTTAAGTAAGAAAGCTTTTACTGTTTTTATCTTTTAAAAAAAGTAGAGGATTTTTTATGGAAAGGTAGTGTTTCTGGGTTTACTGATCATGTGAATTATTCATATACACAAATATCCACAAAACAACTCGCCCACACTTGATATCAATCAAAGATTCATCCCAACATCATCAGTTGGGAAGTAAATGCAATATCTGGTTAAAATAGAAGTTGTTTTACTCACTGTTTGATTTTTCTACAGCCTGAACTCTACTCGTTTTTGTTTTGCTTTACTCTTTTTTTTCCTTAATGGGAGATCGTCTCTCTTTTTTTGCTTAAGAAGATGTTAGCCCTGAGAACACCAAGAAGTGGTATGTATTTGTGCGTGTGTATATATATAGTGGAAGTGTGTGGTAGAAGCTAGGCTAAGGTATTGCACAGATTTTCATATTTTTTTTTGTTATTTTAATTTGAAAACATAAAGATCCGATTTGAATAAGATGATTTGAAAAAGTGGATTTGAATAAGCTAGGCTAAGGCTTGAGGGAATGTGCATTTAATCGATGTCCCCTTGTATGCTTACATGCACACACACACACACACATCCTTACATATATACATTCCACATACATATACTTATAAACATAGTTTTTGCCTTACTTTATCTCATACAAATATGTTTGCATATACGCCTATCTTTATGTAATTTATATAAATTTTTTCTTATGTTACATACAATTAAATATTAGCCACTTAAATGAATTTATTCCAACTTTTATACACATTTATTTACTTACATATGTTTTACCATCATACACATACATTTATAATTGTACATATTCTTATATACATTGCTTATGTATGTTTTGATATTACATCTATATTTATTCATACTTCTACAAACTTTCCTATATTTTACTTCATATGGGTATATATACACATATAAATTTATATACTTATATATATATTATCAAATGCCATAAAGCTTGTATACATCTATTTATATACAAATTTATTATGCCTTGAATTTCAAATGGTGGAGTTTTATTATTTATTTTCTATAAGATTTATCATACCCGGAGATTTTATAATTCAATATTTATTATAGTTTTCAAATCAACTGATATATATTCAGATATTTTTAATTATCAGAAATTTATTTGTTCAACTTATAAAATAAATATTTCAATAATAAAATTAGCTGTTAACGCTAAAACTTGAACGCTAACACCCCGGTGTGTGATGTGTAGTTGTGAAAGCACCACCCGTTGGTACGGGAACAAGATACAAGTAGAGAAATTGTAGAAAAGCAGTAAAAGACAACAGTTTTATAGTGGTTCGGCCTAAAATCGAGCCTACGTCCACTTTAATCTCTTTATTGCTGAAACAAGTACAACTTATACAACTTTCTTCAATTACAATCCACTCTAGTCTGTTAGTACAAACTTTGACGGAGAATTATCTTTCAAATTCATGATGAATGATGTAGATTCTCTCTCTCGGAATTTGATGTAATGTCTTCGATGTTTGGAGTGCCCGAAGTGTTACTTGAGTCGAGAAAATGGCAGAGTTTTGGCGCTTCGAGAATCAACCCAAAAGTCCTTTGAACGTTGGAGGTGGCTACGTATTTATAGGCAGGCCTGGACATGAATTTTGCGTACAAGTCATGAGTCGCAACCGACTCAAGCTGAGTTGTCCCCGAGTCAAGTTAGGTCGTGGCCGAGTCAGGTTGAGTCGTGACCGACTCATCTGTAGGAGTCTTGAGTCGCTGGCGAGTCAACCCTTACTAGGACATGCATTGTTGTAACAGAATACGACTCAGTGGCTTTGAGTCGTGGACGAGTCATCCTGGGTTATGAGTCGTCAACCATCTTGAGTCGTTTCTTATGATGAGTCGTGGATCTGTTGAGTCGCTGAGGCAATCCCTTTCAGTGAGTCATTAATGCTTTAACCCATTAGGCTCCTTAAGTCGTGAGTCGATAGTCTTGATGAGTCGGCAACTTACTGAGTCGGCTTTCTTTATGAACCGTTAACCCTTTGAGCCGTCAGCTGACTGAGTCGCTATCAAATGAGTCGGTACCTTCCTTAAGTAGATGAGTCGGTAATCTACTGAGTCGCTGTCAGCTTTGAGTCGTTGGTCTATTGAGTTGCTTATCTCTATGAGTCGTGAGTCCTTCTTGAGTAGGTGAGTCGCTATCAGTTGAGTCGGTGCTTTCCTTGAGTCGTAGCTCCAATGAGTCGTTGAGCAAAACGGGATTAACATTTGCCCCTCGAAGTACACGCCTAAGTCGTAGGTCGTGTGCTTCGACTCATTCTGTCTCGTGCGCCGATTCAACTTTCATTGCCCTCAGCTATAAAAGACTTGAGTCATCACCCCTACCCCCTTCTTCTCATTATCCATCTGCTTCACTTGACCCTGCCATTAACGATCTTCCAAGCTTTCTGAGACGGGCTCAAGCTAATCAGTCACCAGCACATCTTCACCTTCATACTGCGTAAGTAATCTTAGTCAAGGCTCAGTCACGACCATCTCAAAAACGCGTTTCTCCACTTTTTCCGATCTTAATCCAATTTAATGTATTACGCCTCACTGTGAATTTCATCATGACCGGTAGTTGTCAGACACGCTGGCACCATGATTCATGATAGCACGGTGATGCGTTGGATCCATGATGGATTTGAGATGGTTCAAATCAACTTTAGGTGATTCTATGACGTTAAACGATGATGGGTTATTGGGTCACATACCAACTGGTTGTCGAATTTGGGGATGAAGCAGAGTTTTCTAAGAACTTGGTGGAAATGATGGAGTTATTAGGTGTTTGGGGAGGACGGGTGGATGCTAGATTGACGGCGTTAACGGGTATCGGGCTGGATAGGAGATGACCGGTTGAGGAAATGACTTAGGATCTCACGACCTAGTCGGTTTTGCCTTTCGGCCACTGATTTTGAAATGCCTTGCAATCTCAACCGTACACGACTTAATGCTTCAGCCATAAACCGTGGATGACTCAAACTATAAGTCGTGAACGACTTAGGCCATAAGCCGTGAACGACTCAGCACTTGGGTTACTTTTCCATGACTCACCTTTTCAAACCATGCACGACTCAAATCATAAGCCGTGAACGACTCAGCACTTGAGCTTCTTTTCCATGCTTGAACTTACGACCGACTCAATTAAATGCTTCCTTAGATTTGAGTCGCGGCCGAGACAGGATTTAAAGAAATTTGCATTGTTCTGATTTGAGGCTTTTTCCTCCATGCACATTACAACTTATAGAACTTAACTTAACTCGCCGCATACCCTTTAGGTCGTGAATGAGTTGTCACTCAAAAGTATAATCCCAACCTGATAGTTTAACTTGTATTACCGGACTGAATATTGATTTGTTTGGACTTTAACCTGATAAACTTTGTTGTATTTTTCCACAGATCACTCTTGCAAGCTAATAACCTGTCTAACACAATGTTTACAGAAAATTGGGACGAATATACTGTCATTGATTGCCCACATCGAATGACAGATTAGTTAACGATAGATGATTAACTTGGATAAACTGTATGTATGAAGTGCCTTTAATATATCAATTTTCAAACAAAATACCAAAGCAATGCTGAAGTAGTCAATTGAAATCGACTTGCTTGCACTAATATTATGTTTGAACTTTTAGATTAACAAGTTCTGAAATGTTTACCATCGATCAAGCATCGATTAGTGTAATTCCGGTTATATATACTTGTCACTTTTATTAGTTTTGCACAACACTTCACACTTTTTAGGAAACGCACACCTTCGCATTTGAACATCCAGTTGCTTATGTAGAATGACTTCTCATCAAGAAGAGCCGATGGGTCAGGCTGAAGATGTCTTCCCAGTAGCTATTCCTGTGGATAACCCTCCGGAGAGAACACCCACAACTTTGAATCAGCGGATGTTTAATCAATTGCGCGTCCAGTTTGGCATCGATGATGCTGACGCCTTACTACCGGGGCCAAATGATACTGCCGATAGGCCACCTCTTGGTTTTGTTGCTGTCAATCGCCAAATGTGCTTAAATGGCGCTATTCCTCCTTTTAATGACTTTCTTCAACAGTTCTTGCTTCGGTTGTCTATTTCTCCATTCCAATTACACCCTAATGGCTATGCTATTCTGATGGGGTTATGTGTTCTATTTAGGAGAACTTTGGATCGATTACCGAGCTTCGGGGAGATCTGCTATTTTTGCTCATTTACGAAAATTAAAGACCATCCCTCCATTGTGGTTATAAGAAGCGCTCGAAACCGCAAACTTATTACCGATCTCTCCGAAAGCGCTCACGGATTTTTGAGTCAGTTTTTCTTTATTCGCTGCCCTCCATGATTTTATGCCATCTGGAGAGTAGGAAGTAAGATTCCCTGTCTCTACTCTTTCCGTTTTGAAGCCATTTTTTTGAGATCCGAACTTTCAGTTGCTAATTTCATTCTTTGTTCCTGTTTTAGCACTTCCACCCCCTGCTAGGGACCCAAGTCTTAAGCAAATTTTTGAAAGATTAAGTGCTGTGCCGGCAGAAGAAAGGAGCATAAAGTTTCTGCTAACTGATGAGTTTTTACATCAATACGGACTCCTCTATCCCTCTCGCTTTACTCAGCCTCATGAACCTCCAACAGAAGTTCCTGATTCTCCGGCGAAAATTCTTGACGCCCCGGTTACTGTCGAACAACTTACATCAAAAGAGTCTAATATTGAAGCTTCATTGGTGAAGTGTTCCACTCCTACAGACATTATGGGGTCATCTAGTAAGACGGTGCTTGCCCCGATCGAGGAAGAAGAAGAACCTTCACGGCCTCTCGGGGGATTAGCTGATGTAGGAATTGAGAAAACAAGTCCCACCAAGCATGATGGTGACGATGTTTATGAGGGGTTGAGCGACATAATAGTGACTTCGCAGGAGCTTTTTAGAGATGACGTATCTAAAACTATCTCTCCTGTAATTGAGGCGACGTCTCTTCTTCGACAAACACCAACACAAACATCAACTCCTCATACCCAAGCTATCATCACCTCTGCACCAAAGAGTGGTTTGTAGCTTAATGCGTGTAGCTTGCACATCACACAACACTTAGGATTTTCCAGCACATTCATGCACTTATCTTCTTATACTTTAAAGATTTCTAAAGCTTATCTTTTCTTATTTCAGATTCTTCAATGACGCGCGGCGGATCATATTATCAGGATTTCCAATGCTACGGGGGGCGTGGTCAATATGATTATCGGCGTTACTTTCCCTCCTATAGAGAGTCTGACGAAGAGAGGGCTGCTCGAAAGGCTCGTGAAAGGCGGGATGCAGAAGAGCGTTATGACAGAAGGGATAGGGATGAGCACCATGATTCTCTGCAGAGGAGTGATGACTCTCACAAAAGGAAATCTCACGACGACCGAGGAAAAGGTCATGTAGCTGAAGATTCAGGCAAACGAGCCCGATATGGTGAGAGACATGTTTCCACTATTCCCGAAAAGCCTATTGCCCCTGCCCCTCTTGACATTACTTCTGACTCGCCTGCTCTTGGGAAGGAGGACATCCAGACAATAATAAGCAGGCCTAAATTTCAAGTGGGACCTGGCCCAGCCACTTTACAAAGTCGTTTTCCACAATGGTGCTTAAAGGGTGTGAGATTCGACCTGGACTTGGTCCCCATCGACAAGCCTGCTATGTTGCGCAATCTTGATGCAGTCAAGCTCGATATCGAGAGGATGTCAAACTGGCAGAAGCTTGTTGATGAGCTTCAAAGAGTTAACCGTGCCAACTTAGAGGCCATGCTCACCATGGAAAATGATAAGGCTGAGTGGCAAAAGGTGCTTGAGCAACACGACACCGAAATGAGGAGCATAACTTCCTACAACGAGGAGCTCGAAGCAAAGGTTGAGAAGTTGAAAGATGTGCTTGCTGCTTCCTCTACTTCATACTCTCAAAAAGAAGAAGTGCTTCTCAGACAAGTTAGAGATGCTCATGCCAGTCAGAGGGATGCCGAAGATAGGCTCGAGGCACAAAAAAGAATCAGTGAAGGCTATGTCTCTGATATTGCTGAGCTTCGAAAGAAAAACAACTCCCAGGAGGCGGAGATACAAATGCTTAAGCTTCAGCTTGCCAAAACTGAAAGGGAGCGCGATGAGGCTGTCGCCGGCAAAATCGCAGCCGAAGAATCTCATGAGGCGACCAAAAACAGTTTCGGCTCAACATTATTTGACTTCTACTTGCATAGCATCTTGGGGCGTGGAAGCCTCGCCTTTCTTGGTCCCAAGTATGAGATCACTTTAGCTGAAGTGTGGGAGGCCGCCCTCGATATGCTTGGTGCTGAAGGTGCTGGTTATGATGAGTCAGCCCTGGAAAGGCATTATTTTGATGAAGACGCTCGCGCTGCTCTTGCCAGGGGAAAGGAACAACTTGCCAAACTAAGAACCGAAGTGACGGAAGGGGACCAGCTGGGGAAAACCACTTTAACTACTCTAGTCCAGCCACCTTCTTCGTCTGAAGTCGACATTATTGGTTCTAGTTCCCATCTCACATCTCCCACCAAAGTTACCGCTGATATTACAAGCACACAAGGCGGAGACGAGGGTGAAGAGAGCGCTGATGCGCAAGCTTATGAAGTCGATATCAGGAAACCAGCTTCTCCAGGTAACTTCACTGTTAATCTCGCTACTGTCAATTCTGCTCAAGCTGGTTACTCGTTTATTTCACACGAATTTCACGAGCTCCTTGGCTATTTTCTCAACCTTGACGAGCCTTCATCTCCTCTCTTTACTGACTTCATTGGTGAACCTTCATCTCCTCTTTTTACTGACTTTAACCTCTTTTCTTCTGTAGAGAAAGTACCAAGCACTGCTCAAACTTCTACTCCTCCGGTTATCCATCCTTCATCTCTTCAGGCGGCGCCTCCTTCTGCCTCGCAACCTGGATCACAGGAGGAACAAATAGAGGCTCTTCACGGCTTGGATGATCCCATCGCTTCGCAAGAGCAGAAAGATGAGAGACCTGAGGGAGGTGACATATCCCCGGAACGGACTCCTTCTGACGACATTGTTTTATCAAAACTTGTCACTCCGGGGAGTGAGTCTTCCTCACAAAGGAGAGAGAAGCGTGGGACATCAAAGAGGAAGGGGAAGAAAATCACCGCCACTGAAGAGGAGCCGGAAGTTGAACCGGTTACACCTGCCTCTCCTACTTCCCTTATACCCACTGGCCGACCTGAAAAGCTGGTTATTCGACCGAGTAAAGGGTCCAAAGGAGGGAAGAAGAAGTGAAGATTTTAGCTTTTTGCCTTTTGTATGAACTGGCCGAGAGTTGTGCGGGTACCGGCCCCCGCTTTTATTTTGAAACCTGTATCTGCATTATAGTTGAATAAAATGATTCTTCGTTTGTACAAACTTCTGTTTGAATTTGAGAATGCATTTACTATTTATTTTTGCACAAGTTTGTTTATATAATATTGCAGCGGGCTTATGGTGTGTTGTTTGAGTATTACTTTACTGATGCAGCTATACTACTATACCATGTTGCCCCCATACCTTAAGCTTGTTGCAATATTTTATACTTCGAGGGGACTTGCACTCTTATTTGTTAAAGAATAATTATTTTATTCTTTAAAGAAATTTTTTATTGAGTACAACTCCCTTCGTATAAGTTTTTACGCTTTGTCGTTCGAAGAAATCACTTTTCTCTTTTGCTTATGTGCATATTTTACCACGTGAATTCCTCTATGTGGTAAAGCGGACCTCTGAAGGGTACTTTAACTTCTTTTCCTTTTACGGTCATTTCCTATTTGAAAGTTAAAGTACGCTTTTGATGAGGATTTTTTTTTATATACAAAATTGTACCTCTGAGGAGGGATTTTTCACGTTTCAACACTTGGAAGTTTTATTTCAATCTCGGTGAAACGTGTACCCCCAAAGAGTTGTGCCTTCGAAGAAAGCCTTTTCACGTTTCAACACTTGGAAGTTTTATTTCAATCTCGGTGAAACGTGGGCTTTCAGGAAGGTCTTTGTTTTTGCATTTCAACTTTGGTGAAGTGAAGTTCCGAAGAGCGGTTGTTACACTTCAACTCTTGGCGAAATGTGCCTCTGAAGAGGGCTTTTATTTTGTTTACATTTCAACTCTGGTGAAGTGAAATTCCGAAGAGCGGTCACAACACTTCAACTCCTGGTGAAATGGGCCTCCGAAGAGGGCTTTTATTTTGTTTGCATTTCAACTCTGGTGAAGTGAAATCCCGAAGAGCGGTTATAACACTTCAACTCCTGGTGAAATGTGCCTCAGAGAGGGTTTTCATCGCCTGGAAGTTACTCTCTCATGGTTGGAGGGTCATGACTCCTCCAATCTTTTTTGTTGAGTAGAGAACTTTCTTTTTTGTGGCGTATGACCCATTAGAGGTCTTTTATCCTCCGAAGAGTTGCGCCTCCGAAGAGGACTTGTGCCGCTGATGGTAGCTTTGGTTGTTCCTCTGTTCACTTGCTTATGCCTTTTCAGCGATCCTCTTTTTTTTTTTTTTTTTTTTCAAGTTTTCATTCCCCTTTTCCTCACAAGTGGCTTGTTTAATCCAAGGAAGTGTACTTCATTGCCAGGCAAGTTCGTGAGAACAGGCACTAGCTTCCTAATTGGATGTTTGTTTGTTCAAACAATCTCAATTTATCAGCAAGGGCTCGTTTCTATCGAAATCATTAGCCGTTCAATTGAAGTATTTCCTATCTAGGATTTGAATTCGGGGTCTTTGTGACTTGAAATTTGTTTGTTGAATGATGGTGAGAATCGCTCGGTCTTATTATGCGCAAGCTTTATTTCTATTGTCTGCAAAAATTTAAATCGACATTTCAGCAATACATTTTACGTATTTTTATATTGAAAACAAAGCAAACATATAATGATAATAAGGAACACAAGATTTATAGTGGTTCGGCCATGAAATTGGGCCTACATCCACTTTATATTCTTTCATTATTTACTTGCATCAGTTTCACAACTGCTTTCAATTACAAGAATCATATATTCATAATTCTTTTTACAATGCTTCAACAAAATTTTCAAGTAAAATATGGACGTAAATGGTTGCTGTTCCATGCCCTTGGAATTTGATCTCCATCAACAGTGGTGAGCTTGAATGTGCCGTCAAGAAGTTTCTGACCTATTACATACGGTCCTTCCCAATTTGGCCCAAACACACCTGTCGCGGTCATAATTCTTTTTAGGACTAGATCTCCAATTTCAAAGCTGCGTTGACGAACTTTGGAATTGAAATGTCTGGCTATCCTTTGCTGATGAGCTGCAACTCTGAGGTTAGCTTCATCTCTTTTTTCATCAAGGAGATCCAGCGCTTCAAGTTGCAACTTTTCATTTTCTGCTTGATTGAAATGGATTCTTCTGTGTGAAGGGACCTCCGTTTCAACCGGGATCATTGCTTCCGATCCGTATGCTAACGAAAAAGGAGTATGCCCAGTTGCAGTTTTGTGAGTAGTTCTGTATGCCCATAGTGCAAGTGGTAGTTTATCGACCCAACCACCTTTTGCTCTTTCGAGTTGCTTTTTGATGGTTGATTTGATGATCTTGTTCACTGCTTCCACTTGCCCGTTTGCCTGTGGATGAGCTACTGCCGAAAAGCTTTTCTGGATTTTGAATCGTTTGCAAAAATCCTGGAATTCCTCGCTTTCAAACTGAGTACCATTGTCTGTGATTATTTTCTGAGGCACACCGTATCTGCAAATGATATTCTTGGTCACAAAGCTTATCATTTTCTTAGAAGTGATAGTAGCCAATGGTTCAGCTTCAGCCCACTTAGTAAAATAATCAACTGCAACAATAGCGTATTTAATCCCTGATTTAGCAGTTGGTAGCGGCCCAATGAGATCCATTCCCCAAATTGCAAATGGCCATGGACTGACCATCTGTGTGAGTTCGGTAGAAGGTGCTCTAGGAATTTTGGCATATCTTTGGCATTTGTCACATTTTCGGGAGTAATCTGCAGCATCCCGATTAATTTCTGGCCAAAAATATCCGTATCGGAGAATTTTCTTTGCTAGTGTTTGACCACCTGAATGATCACCGCATTCTCCTCCATGCACTTCAGCTAGGATTGTTTTGGACTCTTCCCGGGATACACATCGAAGCAATGGCATTGAGAATCCCCGTCTGTACAATCGGCCATCCTGAATCACATAGCGGGAGGCCTTCCTTAGTAGCTTTCGTCTTTCTATCGAGTTTTCTGGCAGAGAACCTTTGAGTAGGTAATCCAGTATTGGAGTCATCCATGACTCTTGTTCTTGAGATACATTCATAATCCAGTCTATATCCATCTCGTCTATACTTGGCGCTGAAAGGACTTCTACAGGGACCAATCCCAATAGTTGAGCTTCACCAGAACTTGAATATTTTGCGAGGGAATCTGCCTTCATATTCTCTTCCCGAGGAAGGTGGCTTATTGAATAGTGATCGAGTTCACATAGGAGTTCCCAAGCCTTTGACAAGTAGGAAGGCAGGTTTCCACCTTTTGCTTGAAATTCCTTCTTGACTTGGCATACAATAAGCTGGGAATCACTGAAAATTTGTAGTGCTCGAATGTTTAGCTCTTTAGCGATTTTCAGACCTGCAATAAGAGCTTCGTATTCTGCTTCATTGTTTGTTGAAGGAAATTCCAGTCTTAGTGCATAACACAATGATCGACCTTCAGGAGTTTCAAGTACCACTCCGGCTCCAGAACAGTAGTCATTTTTTGCGCCATCAACATACATCTTCCACTGGATTGGAGAATCATTGATCGCTTTTTCCTCACCATTATCTTTCTCTGTGAATTCTGCAATGAAATCAGCTAAAGCTTGTCCGTTGATTGCTTTTCGGGGGTGATAGGTGATGTCATATTGACTAAGTTCAATGTTCCATTTTAGAAGACGACCCGAAGTTTCAGGGCGAAACAGGACTTGCTTCAGAGGTTGATCAGTGAGTACTTTGATAGGATGAGCTTGGAAATATTGCCTCAGTTTCCTCGATGCAACTAGTAGGCAATAGGCGAGTTTTTCCAACTTGGAGTAATTCAGCTCTGCCCCAGTGAGTCTTTTGCTGATATAGTAAACTGGATGTTGAATCCTTTTGTCTTCCCGTATCAGCGCTGCACTTAGAGCATGAGATGATACTGCCAAGTATATAAGAAGATCCTCACCATTGCCTGGCCTAGAAAGTATCGGAGGCGTTTCCATATGACGGATCAACTCTTCAAAGGCTTTTTGGCATTCGGGAGTCCATTCGAAGTTCTTCTTTCCTTTTTTCAGGGCATCGAAGAATGGGATGCATTTATCAGTAGCTTTGGAAATGAACCGACTCAAGGCGGCGATCTTTCCGTTGAGACTCTGCAATTCCTTCTTTGTTCTAGGAGCTTTGACTTCTTTCAAGGCAGTAATTTGAGCTGGACTAGCCTCTATGCCCCTAGCACTGACAATAAAACCTAAGAACTTTCCGGATTCGACCCCAAATGTACATTTCAGGGGGTTAAGCTTCATTTTGTATTTACGGAGGACTGCGAACATTTCTGCTAAGTGTTCAATGTGATCCGCTGCTTTCCTGGACTTTACTAACATGTCGTCGACACAGACTTCCATAGTTTTGCCCAATTGCGGTTTGAACATAGCATTAACAAGTCTTTGGTAGGTTGCCCCTGCGTTTTTTAATCCGAAGGGCATAACTCTGTAGCAATAAAGCCCAACACTGTAATAAAGCTTGTATCCTCCTGATCCGGCTCATGCATCATGATTTGGTTATAACCGGAGTAGGCATCCATGAAGGATAACAATTCATGTCCCGCAGTTCCGTCTACCAGTTGATCGATCCTGGGTAATGGGAAGCAATCTTTGGGGCAAGCCTTGTTTAGATCAGAAAAATCGATGCACACTCTCCATTTCCCATTAGCTTTCTTGACCAACACAGGATTTGAAACCCAATTCGGATATGTAGATTCTTTGATGAAGTTATTTTCCATGAGTCGATCAACTTCTTCTTTTAATGCTGCTGACCTTTCTGGACCCTGGGTTCTTCTTTTCTGTTTAACTGGCGTAAACTTTGGGTCAATATTCAGAGCGTGTACCGCAACTTCCGGGGATATTCCACACATATCGGCATGAGTCCAAGCAAAGACATCCAAATTCGCCTTCAGGAAAGATATCAAGATATTCTGAATCGAAACATTAAGCTGCGAACCCACATTCAACACCTTATTTGGGTCCTTTGGGTCAACAGGTACCGGAACTGTTGTTTCCACCGGTACTACTCTATTCTCCCCTGTACTGGCTTTTCTGGGATCCATCTCTTTCCGTGCCCCGCTGTGCTCGCCAGTGCAGGGTCCGCTCTGTAATTGCTACAAAGCTGGTTCCTTGATGCGGATTGGAGTTGCCACATCCTTTCCCATTTCCCTTTTTCTTGACTCTCGCAGCTCTGTCCAATAGCATTCTCGCGCAGCATTTTGATCCCCTTTTATAACTCCTACTCCATTGTCAGTAGGAAATTTAATAGTGAGGCACCACGGGGCTAGGATAGCTTTGAATGCTGCGAGTGTTGGACGGCCAAGAAAAGCATTATAAGCAGAATATTCGTCGACGATCACAAAGGTTTGCTTTCGGACCACTTTCCTTTCTCCTTCCCCAAGTTCTACAAACAGATCGATGGTTCCTACTGGTTGCTTTGGCTCCCCAGTGAAGCCAACGATTTTCTGTGATGAGGCTTGCACATCGATCATAGGGATTTTCATCTGGTCAAATGTCTTCTTGAAGAGAATATTACATGATGCTCCGCAGTCAATGAGGACTCTTCTGACAATGGCTGGTCCAATACCAGCCGAGATGACCAAGGGATCTAAAGTAGGAGCTTCAATACCTGTGGAATCTCTGGCTCTGAAAATAATGTCGTCACTGAAAGTTTTCTGTTGTTTAAGGGGCGTAGTGTCTTCTAGAACAAAGACGTTTTCTTCGGCTGGAGCATATTTCAAAGCCCTGGAATATCTCTCCATCTCACCCCAACTTTTGCCAGCTGGGTGAGGTCCTCCTGAAATGACATTGATAACGGGCCTTCCAGATTCATGCCCCGTAGCTTTCTCTCCTGCCCCAGGCTGATGAACAGGAGCCCGCTGCCCCTGACTCGACGATGCAGGATTGTTGCTATTCTTTTTCACGAATTGCTGCAACTTGTTTTCTCTTAGCAACTCTTCAATCAGATTTTTCAGCTGGCGGCATTCATCAGTTTCATGACCTGGTTGATTGTGGAAGCGGAAGAATTTCCCACTTTGTATGGCTTTTCTCCCAGTTCTCAAAGGGATAGGTTTAGGGAAATCGACGGAATCTTTAGTGGCCAGGTAGATGTGCTCCGGTGTATGTGATAATGGAGTATATTCTGATGGCTTGAAGGATCGGGGCTTCTTCAGATTACCCTGTTTCTTCCCATTACTATTCTCCCTTTTTTGCCCCACCGATTCATTCTTGCGTGGAGCGACAGTGTTGTCTTCTGCTTTTTCCAACACTGTCTTTACTGGTAAAGGACGGCTTTCCAAGCGAATGAATTCGTCTGCTTTTTTGTAGAACTTTTCGAGAGAGGTTGGCTCCTTCATATTTAACCATTTCCCAAATTCGCTTGACTTATCGATAGCCCTCATCAGATAAGTCAATATCATTTGTGGTTCAGCATTGTCCACCTCAGCCAGTGCTATATTGAAGCGGTTCAAGAAGGATCTGATAGACTCACCAGGATTCTGCTCTAAACTCGATAGTGACATAATATCCTTGGCCTTCGAAGCATACAGTCTAAACTGCTCCTTGAATTTTCTGGTCAAGTCTGAAAACTGATCGATAGATCGGACTGGTAACTTGGTGAACCACAGTAAAGCCACGCCTTCCAGGTATACGGGGAAATATCGGCACTTTATTTCATCGGAGGCCCTGGCACCCGTCATGTGCCAATCATACTTATACAAGAACTCATTCGGATCACTTGTCCCTTTGTAAGCTGGAATAGTCGGAGGGACAAACTTCCTTGGAAATTCCGCCTTCAAGATTTTTTCAGTAAACGGAGTTTTACTTGGGGCGAAACCCCATTCCTTCTCATCTTCAACTCTTTGCATACTTTCTTTCATGATCTGCCGGACCATTCCAGAAAGATATTCCTCATCATGCCGAGTTCTAGATCCACCGGCGTCAGGTACTGCCTGCTCAAAGGGACTAGTAGGCCTTTCAGGAGCATTCCTTTCATTAACATCATGAATGTTGCCAGCATAGTTCCTTTCATTACCAGCCGGTTGATTGTTTGCCCCAAGTAAGTCGTTCAACTTATTCAGAATCAGAGCATTCTGGGCACTTTGAGCCTCTAGTTGTGCATTTTGGGCGTTTATCTGCTGGTTTAGCCCTAGAATCACAGCATCCAATTCCGCTTTTGTAACTCCAACAGACGGAGTGGGTAGATTGGGCACAGGGGAAGCGGAGGTTCCCTCTTGAATGTTCCCAGATCTGATAGATCTACTTTTCCTTCCAGGAGCCATAATCTCAGATATACTTCTGGTTTTTAAGGAAATTCTTTCTTCAAATCTCTGCGAAGCAATGATGACAGCTGTCCTGAGTTCAATTCTCAGTGAAAGCACCAAAAATGTTAACGCTAAAACTTGAACGCTAACACCCCGGTGTGTGATGTGTAGTTGTGAAAGCACCACCCGTTGGTACGGGAACAAGATACAAGTAGAGAAATTGTAGAAAAGCAGTAAAAGACAACAGTTTTATAGTGGTTCGGCCTAAAATCGAGCCTACGTCCACTTTAATCTCTTTATTGCTGAAACAAGTACAACTTATACAACTTTCTTCAATTACAATCCACTCTAGTCTGTTAGTACAAACTTTGACGGAGAATTATCTTTCAAATTCATGATGAATGATGTAGATTCTCTCTCTCGGAATTTGATGTAATGTCTTCGATGTTTGGAGTGCCCGAAGTGTTACTTGAGTCGAGAAAATGGCAGAGTTTTGGCGCTTCGAGAATCAACCCAAAAGTCCTTTGAACGTTGGAGGTGGCTACGTATTTATAGGCAGGCCTGGACATGAATTTTGCGTACAAGTCATGAGTCGCAACCGACTCAAGCTGAGTTGTCCCCGAGTTAAGTTAGGTCGTGGCCGAGTCAGGTTGAGTCGTGACCGACTCATCTGTAGGAGTCTTGAGTCGCTGGCGAGTCAACCCTTACTAGGACATGCATTGTTGTAACAGAATACGACTCAGTGGCTTTGAGTCGCGGACGAGTCATCCTGGGTTATGAGTCGTCAACCATCTTGAGTCGTTTCTTATGATGAGTCGTGGATCTGTTGAGTCGCTGAGGCAATCCCTTTCAGTGAGTCGTTAATGCTTTAACCCATTAGGCTCCTTAAGTCGTGAGTCGATAGTCTTGATGAGTCGGCAACTTACTGAGTCGGCTTTCTTTATGAACCGTTAACCCTTTGAGCCGTCAGCTGACTGAGTCGCTATCAAATGAGTCGGTACCTTCCTTAAGTAGATGAGTCGGTAATCTACCGAGTCGCTGTCAGCTTTGAGTCGTTGGTCTATTGAGTTGCTTATCTCTATGAGTCGTGAGTCCTTCTTGAGTAGGTGAGTCGCTATCAGTTGAGTCGGTGCTTTCCTTGAGTCGTAGCTCCAATGAGTCGTTGAGCAAAACGGGATTAACATTAGCTAATCACCCAATTAGCAGATGTCATAAAATCCGGGTCGTAACAGGTTTATTGATATGAATTAGCTGGAGTAAGTTTTGGAATTTGGACCCAAAGATTTTTTTATAGGATATAGATGGTCCCTTCATTTGATTTACATTTATTACCATGTCGCATTCTCTCTGTTTTCGTTTTCAAGTTCTCAGCATAGCCTGCACTTGAGCATCCATTTAATTTTTAGACTACTAATTCGTTTTTCATTAATTAATAATAGTTGCATTGGATTTATTTCTAATTAATAATTGCCTCATTCTTTTCATTTGTTTCTCATTTGTTCGTTTTGTGCTTTAAAGTGCTTTACTTAATGTTTTTTTCCTTTTCTTTTTCCCATTTTTAATGTGAACATCCAAATTAATATTCATGCCATCTAATTAGCAATTACTATTCTTCGTTTCTGGAGTTTATTTTGTTATGCGTAGTTAGTTCTTGTAGCTACTTTTCATTATCAACTCTTTCTTCTGAAGCTTCATATTAAAGAATTGAAGACTTATTTTTATCTTTATTCATATATTTATTCCTTTACTTTGCCTCTTTCAATACTACCATTTTAAGGCTGTTCATAGTTTTATTTTATTTCAATTCCTAGTTTATTTATATATACTTTATTAGCTTTTCATTTGTTTCCATCTTCATTCCTGTAGCCTCATTTCATTTTACAAATCTCATTTTCTGTGGCTTTATTTCTCCAAACAAACTTCCATCTCATTTTTTTCTCTCTTCATTTTCCTCCAGTTTTTTTCTCTACAAATCTCCTTCTTTTTTTTTCAAAGCTTCCTTTTTCATATTCTTATTCTTGAAATCTTCTTCTTCTTTTTCAAAGCTTTGTTTAATTTTTCAATTCTTCATTTTCTTTAAAAAAAAATCTACTTTTCAATACATTTTTGTTTTTTCAAACCCTTTTCTTCAAATCCAGATATATACAAACTTCTCCGTCTCTTCCAAAACTTTCTAAAAAAGGTAAGATTAAGATACTAAGGAAACAAGTCAGAAGTTAGAAGTTGTAGCGGATCCAAATCCCACTAGAAAAGGGAAATCCCTAAGATGAGTGTTAAAACTCCCTCACAAAATACTAAATTTTTTTTACAAGCTAAACCAAGTCATATGATGATAAATTTTTGATTGTTGGTTTGGAATTTAAATTTAAATTTAATTTGAATGCCTAAACTCCAATATGTGATAACTAATAATTATTGTGATATGTTATTGAATTGGTTGATTTGTTGAATTGGCTGATTTAAATGTTGATTGTTGTTGTGATGGATGCTATTGTGATTGAATGTGTATTTTTTCATTTGTTTTGATATATCCTTATTATCACCCTATAGTTTATTGTAATCATACAAATTTTCATATTGGTTATTTGAATGCTGAATAAAGATATAAAACCTATGAATTTCATATATTTACATGAGAAAAAATTAGCATGTTTAGATTTACTATTTGAACCATAAAAATGATTTTTGAGAAATAAACCCTTGTTACCATATTTGAAAGTTTTCAAAATTAAATTTTGAAACATTTGGAAGTTTCCATAGAATTGTATGTTGAAACTTTGGGACATTTTAGTAAATCAAATCTCTTGAACTATGAAATTGAGTTTGGAATTTTTCTGTAAATTTGTAAGTTACTAGAGTGGATCTGTTGTGGAATTCGATTGTATTTTGAATATGGAAACAATAACATTTCTCGAAAATTAGAACCTTCAAAAATGTAGTTTTCTACATTCCTTATTTCATCTACTTTTGATATAATTTGCATAAGATCTTTTAGTTCTGAGTCGAGTGTTTTGTCTTTTCATTACGCTCGGGTCAGTCTGAGCCTTTCAGCGAATTGAAGACTATTTTCTAGAGGACGAAGAAGAAGATTCAGTATATTATTACTATTTATTATAATTATTCCACTGCATTATTTCCTGCTGTATAATTCTAATTTTTATTGTAAAGTGTAATCAAATGTTATTTGTAAAACAACTTCATGAACTGTTTATTTGATTATTATATTTTGTCGATCTGCTGCGAGATTCTATGTTTTGTTTTTTTTTCTTATTTACCCTATTAAAAATCCCCCCTTTTGAATGGTTTGAATTAGACATGTGTGGTTTATTGTGGATTTAAACCGTCCAAAAAGGTGGGTCGTTGCAATATTTTTTATTGAATTCCCATCAGGAAAGTAATTAATGTTAAAGGCGACATAAGAAAGATTTCTTATGCCTTAATTATGAAAAAAGTGAGAATTATAAAATATATGTAGAGTGTGATATAGCTTATGACTAAGTTACGAAGTGGCAATATCAGTCAAAAGCACACGGAAGTCTGCCTAGCTTATCTGGCTACCAACAGTGTGACTTTGGGCTGATGTAAGACATTGCATATAATAAGTAACTATGATGAAGCTAGGTTAGTCCTAAATTCCATTGGGTAATTCTGCTCAGCTAATCAGATTACCAGTACCTACGAGTACTCAGATTAATGTGAGACCTCAACGTTAGATACGGGTCATAATACGAATGACCCGCTTAAGAGATTAAAAGCATTAAGTGGCCGTGTAAGGGCTTACCTCTTCTGTATATAGGAAGTAGTAAATGGTTAGGATTATCGGTTAGGTACGGAAGAGGACATCTCGGGAAAAGGCCTGCTTCAATTTGAAACATTATATGGATGAAGAAATTTTATGCAATGTCATCTAGATAATTACTAGTGAGGAGCCAACCTTGGGTGTAAAGATCTGGAATTTCAGACACTTCAGATTTAAATTTCTAAACTATTTAAATATTTGAATCTTAGATTAAATGTTATTAAAATAATTTAATAAGCTTTCTAACCATCTTTTGAATCATAAGTAATGATGGTAAGCTTGTTTTGGAAAAATGTTTACAAAAATAAATAGTTTGAATAAATATCGATAATGTGATCGAAAATCATTTTACACATAAACTGCTCGAGGGGTTTTAGGTACTTCCACTTGACTTCTTAGTAGGGACTAGCTTCTGAATTTTGGCTAACTATTTTAGCTCGGTAGTTTTGTTTTTATACATTCGAGATATAGACTCCTTATTCAAATTTTTTTAACGTACACTTATTCGCTTAGAAAATTAATAAAATGAAATAAAAACATTTTACCATTTATGGAAACAAACTTTTTGAATGATGTCATCGATGATGTCATCGAAGATGTTAAGGAAATGAGCTTAGATGGAAACACTTAAGTGTTAAGAGATGATAAAGGAGAAGTGATGGGCGGAAAGCCTTGCATGACATGAGAGGGGGGGGGGTGAGAACAAGCTTATGAGACAAAGAGTATGCTATACCATTTAAAGCTTATAAAAGGAGAGGCACATCCTTGATAATAAATTACAAATTCATAAACTTTGAAATGAAGTATGAGAATAAAAATGCTGTAAGTGCTTAAACACTAATCAACTAATTCTTCTCTAGCTTTTTCATATCTAACCAAATCATCTCCAGCCACTTCGAAACTTTTCCTATAGGCATAAAACATCATGGAAGGCATGAATATCATTTAAAATATGGGAGAAGGTGAGAGAAAGAGAGGAGATCTTGTATGGGCCATGAGAGATGGAGGAGGAGGCGAGGTGTTGCCTTGGTTTGAAAGTGCCAATGGTTAGACCTTTAGGCTTTTGGTGATGGTAGAAGATGGTTATTTGATTCTTGTGGTTTTAGGCTTGTAATGACCCGTAAATTTCAATGATTAAAATTTGTTAATTTAATAAGCTTTTAGTAATTTAATAGAAAGAAATAAATTTTTTATGATTTATAATGAAGTAAATGTTAAGAATGAATTTGGTATTATGTACGTAATTATAATAATTGGTTGAAGTATGATCAACTCAAGTGTAACCATAGCTTGTAAACAATTACTTTAAGTTTCCTGTTGAATTTGTTGATTAAATTGGAATTTAAATTAAAGTTTAATGAATATAAATAAAGGTTACAATAATGGGAATGAGAATATGGCAAGTAAATGAAAGTTAAACAATAGTAACTAGTTTATAGCGTAATAATATGCATAATATATAGATGGGAATGTAATTCAAATCAATGGAAATAATGTAGATGTTATACTTAGCTACAAATTGTGTAACGACCCACAAATCTGCACCCCTTAAGTCAACACTATTCTACATCAATCAACTAAAGTTGCACAGAAATACGAACTATTTGGGTTAAAGAAGAAGAGGTAGAAGTGGAGAAAACAACACAACATCAAAATCTAACCATCGAAGCGGAATAAAATATAATAGACATTCAATATTCTTTACACCAAACCAAATACTATATCTGTTTATACATACATCATTAGAGTACATCATCAATAACATACAACTGTATATACAGCGGAATAATAACCAAATACGGAAGTACGTATCGCCATCCAGCTCGTCTCCTGAGCTCCACAGCATCTTTTCCTGTATCCTATAATACTCGGTCTGACCCGAGCATTACAGTTAAATAACACCTGAGTCAGTCTGGAAAACCTACGTGAAAAAACCACACTCAATTGGATTATTAAAGTTTCAAAATCCTTTGAAATCAAAAAGCATCTCGTAAGACCATGCCACAAATGAACATGTTGGGTTTTTACCTTACGATAGCCAAAACACTTTTTATTAAAGTTCTGTGATATTATAATAGTGTCTATAGAAAGTAAAATAGAATCTAGCTGAAATGCTTGCTCTCACGTTTCAGCAATAGTTGGGCACAATCAAAACCATACGGGCGCGTAGGGAAAATGGATTTCCAACTAATGACTAGATACTGGGGTACCACCTACCACGGTATGTGGCCTAGGTCACAGTACCAGGATCACTCCCGACCCGCTGCAACATAAGACAAGAACCATCCCTTACTGGACAGTTTCGAGTAAAATCACCCCACGGTTGGGATCAGCAACCGCACCACGAAGTCGAAATAAAGGGACATCTAGACAGGGATGACCTTACACTCAAGTGGGGGCTACCCACGAAGCCTTGCTGCATAACCCCTGATTTTCAGTCATTCCCGGTTGATGAGGCTTGAGGCTAAGCGTTACCATTTTGGACATATCCTTTATAATGCTCATCGTCCACCTGATTAAATGAAAGCACCACCCGTGAACACGGGAATTAAAAACAAGTAGAAAAGTCACAGAGAAAGCGGGAAAAGACAAAAGTTTTATAGTGATTCGGCTTAAGGTAAGCCTACGTCCACTTTAATCCTCTTTATAACTGAATCAGTTACAACTTTAAACAATCTTCAATTACAATACTGATGAGACAAACAACTATAACTCCGATGTAGAAGAATTCTTTGAATCCTTGTTGATCATGTTAGATTTCCTTTTGAAGTTTGTTGAGATGTCTTTCGCGTTTGAAGTGTCGAGTAAGTCGAGAATTCAGCAGAGTGTCAATGTTCCAAGAATGAGCCAAAGGGTCCCTTTTAGTTGGAGTAGGCAGGCTATTTATAAGAGACCTCGGTGTTAGGTTGTAGGTCGCAAGCGACCTTGATAGGTCGTAGGTCGTCTGCGACCTAGTGGGAGCCGCTTACAGCTTATACACGGTATACTTGATTGCTCTGGAGAATCTGGAAAGTCATAGGTCGTGGCCGACCTAAGTATAAAGCGGCATAGGAGGCTCCTCTGGTAAGCTTGGGTCATGAGCGACTTAGGTATAAGTCGTAGGTCTCTAGAGAACTTTATCCCCATTAGGGTCGCTTCCCTTATTAACTCGCTAGGTCGCGTACACCTTTAGGTCATGGGCGACTTAGAGGGGTAGTTAGGTTGTAGGAGCCTTAAAGTCGTAAGCTCTTTAGGTCGTTAAGACCGCTCCATCCTTAGGTCGCTCATTTCATTAGGTCGGGACTTTGCTTCAGTAGTTAGGTCGCGAGGTAGCTTCACTGGTTAGGTCGTTAGATCCACTTAGCTACTAGGTCGTGTATACCTTTAAGTCACTAGGTCACCTTAGTCCATTGGTCGTTGGTGTGCTAGGTCACTCATCTTGCTGATTCGCTTTATGTGTTAGGTCCCTTATTCCCTTAGGTATTTAGGTCGCGCCTTCACATAAGTCACTAACCCGTTGAGTCGTAGGTCGCTGGTCCATCCGATCTTTTTAAGTCGCTGAACTATGTAAGAGTGGAGTTAACACCAACTTATATTCATTCCAACTGGTTTCAAAACCATCCTATCTCATTTCTAATAATTCATAGAATTTTATCCAATCTCGTTTATGTCAAACGATCCATTTTCTTATGCAATTCGACAATGTTAATGTGAATAAATAATTACGTAAGCTTTATAACCAATTTAAATTGATTCCAACTCAATGTATATAAATTCCATTTCAATCAAACTAATTTATAAACCATATAGTTGCATTCCATCCCGTTTCACATTGGTTTTGTTCGAGCCATTTTGTTATACTTGACATCATCCCATGCTTCTATTAACTTTAAACATAAGTTAATTTACTTCAATTCACTACCATTTCATAACTTAAGTTCATTCTCATTTTTAAATTATTCATTACTCGAATTGGATTTATTTTCATCTCAAATCATTTTTATTTTAATCCAATTCCACATAACTTCGATTCATATTTAATTCACTTACAATTCTAAGTTGAATTTCTAATTATAACTTAAGCTTCATTTCCAAACTCTATTATCTATTCACAATTCAATTCTATGTTACGAATTTCGAGTTCCATTTCGATATTTCCTCAACTAATTTATTATCTAATTACTTCTTCCCTGGTTTAAATTCAATACTTGATTCTTAATCTCAAAATCTCCTCATTAAATTTCTTAAGTGTGATTTATTTTATAATTCAAGTCTGGATTTTTCGTTTAATTTTCCAATTCATCAAAAATATTTATTTTGGGTTTTCTATCCCACTTTTCAATTTTATAAGTCGCAACTTATTATTTTACACATTTCCATTCATTCTAGGCTTGAATATGTTCATCTTTTATTTTTAACTCGAAAATTTACGCTTATTTATAACCCAAGTATATTTTATTCTAAGGATTTTTAATTCTTTTATAAGGTGTTCTAATTTATTCATTCAAACTTATTTCTTATCCAACTTACTTCCATTTATTCAGGTAAGAATCTAATTCCATTCAATAATACCCATAACTCAATTGAATTTTACTCCAATTCAATTCAACTTAAATTAACCCCAGTTAAATCCTATTACATACCATTCCTTTGAATTTTTGTTAAGCAAGGACGTTATTCCATTTAGTATCATTACAATATCCAATTTCCAGTTCATTCACTTACAATTATAAATTCATTTATTCATTCTCTAATTCATTTCCAACCAATAAACTTTATTTCCAAACTTTAAATATTTTTTTAGTTCATTTCACATAATTTAACACAATTCAATTTTAAATTCCAGTATTCAGTTTTCACTTTACTTACTTACAAAGTTGAATTTTATTTCAAAAAAATGCAAATTTACAAGTCATCAAACTTTTATATGCCATAAACATCCTTATTTAAAATTCCGAATGTTAAACAGCCTTTTACCATTTCAAAATTCCCTTTGAAATCACCTATCTCCAAAATTCCTTGCATTTCTAAAATCAAATTTATCTTTTGCAACCAATTCCAATTTAAAACAATTTGGTAGCAATTTCTCTCTTGGAAAGCCGAAAATGAACATTGATGATACTGCAGTCATCACCGAAGTTATTTTCCAGCGACCGAAAGAGTTCAATGCTTTTATCTCTTTAAAAACATTTCAAATCTCTCCGATTTCAAATCCAATTCAAAAATATTTCTCAAATACATTTTATTTTTCCCAACTTTTGAGAATCATCTTCAAATTCAAAGGAAATTTAAATTTTAAAATTTTCAAATTCCAAATCCTTTAAATTTATATTCAAACATTTTTATGGAATTTTATCCTTTTTTAATTATTAATCACACAATAATTCACATTTATAGTTACTTTTACAAATTTCATTTGTATATGAATTTGTTTTCTTAGTTTTTAATTATGTTTTCAATATCTTATTCAATTATGAATCACATTTACAAATCCCATTTATTAATTAATTTATTCCTTAATCTTTAGTTAATATTTCAATTTCTTATTCAATTCTCATACAATGATAATAATTTAATATTATCATTTTCTAACAACCAAACATCCATATATACTATAATAAATTACGAAAAATCATTTTTTTATATACAAAAATAACTTTGGGTAAAATTATTTCATTTACCCTATTTAAAACAATACTGTGTCGATTTATCTTGTTTAAGAGTTTAGAAACCCCTATCGATGACATGGCGTCCCACATCTCGACCAGAATCCATAAACACTCAACCGATAAGTCAATACAATATAAAACAATTTTATATCCACTAACAAATACGCGCTCATATCTATCAATACTCCTTATTCTATGAGTAATTCCCACCAGAGCCAAGTTTATCACCAACCTAAGCTCTGATACCAACTGTAACGACCCACAAATCTGCACCCCTTGAGTCAATACTATTCTACATCAATCAACTAAAGTTGCACAGAAATACGAATCATTTGGGTTAAAGAAGAAGAGGTAGAAGAGGGGAAAACAACACAACATCTGAATCTAACCATCGCAGCGGATTAAAATATAATAGACATTCAATATTCTTTACACCAAATCAAATACTGTATCTGTTTATACATACACCATTAGAGTACATCATCAATAACATACAACTGCATATATACAGCGAATAACAACCAAATATGGAAGTACGTATCGCCATCCAGCTCGTCTCCTGAGCTCCACAACATCTTTTTCTGTATCCTATAATACTCGGTCTGACCCTAGCATTACAGTTAAATAACACCTGAGTCAGTCTGGACAACCAGCGTGAGAAAACCACACTCAATTGGATTATTAAAGTTTCAAAATCCTTTGAAATCAAAAAGCATCTCGTAAGACCACGCCATAAATAAACATGTCGGGTTTTTACCTTTTGATGGCCAAAACACTTTTTATTAAAGTTCTCTGATATTATAATAGTGTTTACAGAAAGTAAAATAGAATCTAGCTGAAATGCTTGCATGTGACGCCCCACCTCTATACCCACGCTAGCCAAGAACACTCCGGAGAAGTGCTGTCAACTAGCACGGAGAATAAGGCTGTTGAGGAGCGACCATCCATGTAATTGCTTATCACACGGTGGCTATAAATAATCTTCGGAAACAAACATAGAAATAATCATATCACAAATCAGTCACAGATATCCATATCACAAAGGCGGAAGAAGATATGAATATATAACTAACACATGAAAGTGTACATCAGAGTAGTGGTCAATAAGATCCACGATAATACAAAAGAATAGCAACACGTGCTATACAAAAGAATACAACTATGAGTCTATATCTCAAGTGTATACAACAAAAACTGCTAATCTAAACAGTTAGCCAAAAGTCAGAGTGATGAATCCCTGGGAAGAAGTCCAGCAGAAGCACCTGTAACATCTCGGTCTGATCCGAGTATTATTTAAGAAAATAATAAACGGATCAGTCTAGCTATAAATATCAGATGACATGATATAACATAAAAGATATGGCATAAACATAAACATCCATAACGACATACCGCTATAAGTATGTAAATAATGATCAACAGAAGATCAATCAATAAGAGATAATCAATATCACAAGAATCTTCTCAAAGATTCGAAGGGGGCATCATACCCTAAACTTGTACTCATAACAAGTCAATGACATAAATTCCAGAAATCAACACGAGAAATCCAGAAATCATAAAAAGGGAAAGAGGCCTATCACATGACGGTCCGAAGACCATGGGGAGCTACCCCACATGTGTGAGTGGAATCACACAGAATGAGGTCAAGACTAACCAAAAAGCAGAAAGGTATGTGTGAATGGAATCACACAAGTGGTGTCTAGTCTAACCTTACAATGAAAGAGACATCGCGCAATTGCTAGTCTAATTCATAAAGCGATCATCAAGATCAACGAGAAGTGTCAATTACACTAAGCTAGTAAATATAGAAGTTTAGCTTCATGTCCCATAACCACTTGCTTAACTTAATATTTACGAACAAACTGTAAATCTTCACTAATAAAATTGTCACAAGAGGTTCAATCGAACAAGTCCAAGAATTAACCGACGAAGTGAACGCAAGCGTTTCATACCACTTGTTTTACTAAGTCGTTTAATTAGATTTCTCATCCGAGTGAGGTAAAGGCTTGTATATACTAATAGATTGGAAAACGGTTTAAGAAAAGAGCTTTGTTATTAAAAATAGAGTTGAAATTGTTTGTTAAAAGAGTTTTGATATTTACTACTAGTATTGAAACCTTTATATTATAAAGTGACAAAACACATAAGCAATTGTAGAAACAATCAGTCACAAAAATCGCATACGGAGATGTGAATAAAATCCAAGGAAATCAGCTCAATGTTTTTCAGATAAGATCCCCTACGGAGGGGGGGTCCAGAGGGGGTGGCAACCCCCCAAGGTGGGGGTGCGGGGGCAACGCCACCGCTTACGGGGTTCGACCTGCCCGGTCAGGTCGCGGGGGTCCAGGGGGCAGCGCCCCGTCCAAAACGGTACGACCTAAGTGAAGACAAGCGGCCTACGACCTAAAGCAAAGTGAGGTCTAACGACCTAAGGGTTCACGCGGCCTAACACAATGGCCGAGCGACCTAACTGGAGTTAAGGGAGGCAAGCGACTTAAGGTCCAACGACCTACGACTCAAGCAAGCCGAGCGACCTAGTGTGGAGGGGTCGAGCGACTTAAGGAATGCGAACGACCTACGACTTAACAGAGTCGAGCGACCTAAGGCCTAACGACCTACGACTTAACAGAGTCGAGCGACCTAAGGTCTAACGACCTACGACTTAACAGAGTCGAGCGACCTAAGGTAAATGGTCCAATGACCTAACTCGAACGACTTATCTGGAGCTTAGGTCGGAGACGACCTACGAGATAAACCAGGCCGACCTAGTGGACGAGCGACCTAAGGTAAATGGTCCAACGACCTAACTCGAACGACTTATCAGGAGCTTAGGTCGGAGACGACCTACGAGATAAACCAGGGCGAGCGACTTAACGTTTGCCTAGAGATTATAGGTCGGAAACGACCTAAGACTTAAAGCTTAACTCGCGAGCGACCTACGGCTTAAGGCCTAACTCGTGAGCGACCTACGACTTAAGGCTTAACTCGTGAGCGACCTAATTCCGAAGTGCCAATTCTTCCAGAACGACCTAAAGTTAACTCGTGAACGACTCACGGCCCATGGACGAACGACTTAACTCCGAACGACCTAAAAATGGCCAGAACGACCTAAGTGCAGAAAATTCACCAAAACGCTAAAAATTGGAGTTTTTCGCCAATCCAATCCAAACCAAATGCTAACATGCATGCAAAAATGATAGGGAATCATTCCCAACAGTCCAATATAGTTATAGGCTAGAATTGTGAGATAAAAATCTCACCTTTGCACTAAAATTTATGAAGATGAAGCTTGAAAGCAAGGAGAAGCAATCCAAAGCTTGAATCCAATATCTTCTACTTGAATTTGGAGTTGAATGATGGAGTTGCAATTGAATTTGAGCTTGGAGTTTTAATTTCCCATTCTCTTCACCATTAATGCTAAAGCTTGAGTTAGTTAGGAAATTTATGAAGAGTGAGGAGAAGAGGGTTGGAACTTGGGCTTAATAGGCTAAACTAACCCAAAGTCCAAAGCGGGAAAATTTAGTGAAATTTCACTAACTCCAAACCTATCGATGTTTATACTTAAAAAGTTGTAAACGACATTTCGAACTCAATGGAAGTGGTCTCGAGTCCTAATTTGACCGTTTGCAAAAAGTAGTTTTTCGGACCAAAATCCGATTAACGATTTAATATTTAAATAAAAATATTTAAATGTAAACTCGATAAATATGCGGGTTGTTACAGACTCCCCTCCTTAAAGAAATTGCGTCCTCGCAATATATATATAAGGTGGAAATAAAAAAGTAACAACCATAAAAGCATATTAACACAAGAGAAATTTGAAATAAGAAGTTCACCTCAAAGGGCAGGAGTAAGCAAGTCCGGATGTGTACGCTCGATGAATTCTCTGGATTCCCAAGAACAATCCTTAGGATTTGAGGACCATTGAACCTTTACAAGTGGAACATCTTTATTTCGAAGTCGTTTAACCTCAGAAGCTATAATTCGAATAGGATGCTGCTCATAAGTTAAATTCGGCGAAACTTCAATTTCTTCCACAACAGCAGGCTCAAGAATAGAATCGAAATCCCGAAGGCATTTCCGTAATTGAGAAACGTGAAATACATCATGTATAGCAGAAAACTGAGCCGGCAATGCAAGGCGATAAGCCATGGAACCAATACGTTCAGTGATAGGAAATGGCCCAATATATCGAGGCGCTAACTTCCCCGATCGACTGAAACGTACAACACCCTTCATAGGTGAAACACGAATAAAAACAGGATCCCCAACAGAAAATTCTAATTTCCTTCTTCGATTATCGGCATAGGATTTTTGTCTACTCTGGGCTTCTTTCATCCTATGTCGAATAAGTTCAATCTTTTCCGTGGAATCACGAATAAAGTCTGGACCTAAAACCAGCTTCTCACCGGCCTCAAGCCAACAAGAAGGAGATTGGCATGGCCTTCCGTAGAGTGCCTCGAAAGGTGCCATACCAATACTAGATTGGAAGCTATTATTATAGGAAAATTCAACAAGTGAAATATGATCTTCCCAACTTCCACCAAAATCAAGCACACAAGCACGAAGAAGATCTTCAAGAGTTTGATTCACACGCTCGGTTTGTCCATCGGACTGGGGGTGATAAGCGGTGCTAAAATTAAGCTTCGTTCCTAAAGCTTTTTGAAGACTCTTCCAAAATCCACTAGTAAACAATGGATCACGATCGCTAACAATAGAAGTAGGAACTCCATGCAATTTTACAATTTCCTTGACAAATAGTTTGGCCAAAAGAGGAACGGTTCGGTTAGACCGAACCGGAATAAAATGGGCGGATTTAGTAAGTCTATCAACAATCACCCATAAGCTATCATGACCCGAACGAGAACGGGGAAGGCCATCTATAAAGTCCATGGAAATTTGATCCCACTTCCAAATTGGAATTTCTAAAGGTTGCAATAACCCACCAGGCCTTTGATGTTCGGCCTTGACAAGTTGGCAAGTCATGCAACACTTAACAAAGTTAGCAATATCAGATTTCATTCCCTCCCAATAATAAAGTCGCTTCATATCAGCGTACATTTTACTACTACCGGGATGAATGGTGAATTTAGAACAATGGGAATCTTCTAAAATATCTTTACGAAGATCTCCAATATTTGGTACGATAAGTCTACCAAATTTTCGAATGCCGCCACGAGAATCAATATCATAGTCTTTCAAACCTTCAATATCAATTTTATCCTTAACATTTTTGCCAAGAAGAGCCAATTCAGAATCTAGCCCTTGAGCTTCAAGAATGCGGTCTAAAAGAGAAGGATGAGCCTCAAGGCTACATAAAACAAGCGATGAGCATAAATCGGATACGCGCTCTCGAATCTCACAAGTGGATAAGATCTCGAGATCGTTCCATTCGGATATCATCATAGAAACAACTGCTTGTTGCTTACGGCTAAGAGCATCGGCGACACGATTACCCTTACCGGGGGTATAAAGAATATCAAGATCATAAGGTGCAAGGAACTCGAGCCAACGCTGTTGACGTAAATTAAGTTCTTTTTGAGAAAATAAATATTTCAAAGACTTATGATCCGTGTAAAGAATAAATTTCTCTCCCAATAGATAATGACGCCACATTCGAAGGGCGAAAACAATAGCCGCGAGCTCTAGATCATGTGTGGCATATCTAGTCTCGGCCGGCTTCAATTGCCTAGAAGCATAAGCAACAACACGTTCTTTTTGCATAAGAACGGCACCCAAACCAACGTGACTAGCATCGGTATAAACAACAAAATCTTGATTCCCCTCGGGAATAACAAGAATAGGAGCATCGGAAAGGAGTTCTTTCAATTTCTGAAAAGAGGCTTCACATTTGTCCGACCAAATGTATTTAACTCCCTTCTTAGTCAAGCCAGTAAGAGGCATGGCAATCTTAGAAAAGTCTTTAATAAAACGACGGTAATAGCCCGCCAATCCGAGAAAACTACGAATCTCTGTCACACTCTCCGGTCTCTTCCAATCTTGAATCGCTTCAATCTTTGAAGGATCCATAGATATCCCGGATTCGGAAATAATATGACCGAGAAACTTCACACGAGATTGCCAAAAGTGGCATTTAGAAAATTTCGCCTTTAATTGATTACTCCTAAGTGTTTCCAATACAATCCGAAGATGTTTCTCATGTTCCTCCTCGGTTTTTGAATACACAAGAATATCGTCAATGAATATGAGAACAAACCGATCGAGGAAATCTTTGAAAACTCGATTCATGAGGTCAACGAAATAAGCTGGAGCATTCGTTAACCCAAATGGCATAACAAGCCATTCATAAGATCCATATCGAGTACGGAATGATGTCAACGGAATGCTATCCTCAGCGATACGAAGCTGATGGAAACCGGTAGCCAAGTCCAATTGTGAAAAGACCTTAGCACCACTAAGCTGATCGAATAGATCATCAATCCGAGGTAAAGGATATTTATTTTTAATAGTAAGATCGTTAAGCTTGCGATAATCAACGCAGAGCCTCAGAGTACCATCGGATTTCTTTACGAAAATAGCCGAAGCTCCCCAAGGCGAGGAACTAGAGCGAATAAATTGCCTCGTCTCCAACTCAGATAATTGTTTACGCATCTCCTCATTTTCCTTATTGGACATGCGATAAGGAGGACGAGTAATAGGTTGAGCTCCAGAAACAAGATTAATTCTGAACTCAATTGCTCGTTTAGGTGGTAAACCTAAAACGGGCTCGAATATGTCGGAAAATTCACGAACAATATGAATACAAGAAATAATATCATCTTCATCATCATCATCGTTATCACGAGGATTTAAAGAATATAAAGATGCCACCAAACATGATTCTGAATCTTTAAGATTAACAGAAATATGTTTAACAGATTTTGGATGTCGGAGATGAATAGTCCGCTCAGGACATAGGATATGGGCTTGATAACGGTTAAGCCAATCCATTCCCAAAATTATTCCAAAGCCTAAGTAACGCATGACATGCAAATCGGCTAGGAAAGAAAAATCACATAAAATAATCTCCACATCTTTACAAAGCAAACTAAGAGTTGCAGATCCACCAACAGGATTCGCAATTTTTAAAGAAGTCATCAATGCAGTAACACTTAAGGGAAAAGTGTCTACCAGTTCCTTTGATATAAAGGAATGGGATGCACCCGTATCAAAGAGAACTCTAATAGGTTGATCATGAAATAAAATAATACCATCAAGAATGGAATGAGAAATACCTTGGCCACGAGATGTGTTGCCAGGGGCTTGAGCCACATTTAACTTTCCCTCATTCCTGCTTTTACGTTTGAGGCATTGATGTATAAAGTGATCTGGGCTCTTACAATAGCGACAAGATTTGGGCTTAGAGCACTTATTCGCATAATGATCCCCAGACCCACAGTTGAAGCAACTCGCACCACTAGGAGAAGGATACTTTGCCACAGGGGTTGCCTGCTTACCCTTTTTGTTGGTTTAAGGACCCTTGAATTTGTTTGGCCTCTTCTTGTTGTTGAAGTTTGGTTTAGCGCCTTCCACTTCAACATCACTCTCTCTATCAGCCTCTTCAAGACGAAGAGCGATATCGACGAGTTGATCAAATGCGACTTCTAGTTTCAGGAGCAGTGGCTTCTTAAGACTCTTATTTAAGCCATAAACAAACCTCTGGTTCTTCTTCAATGGGGTGTTGATGTATTCAACCCCATATTTGGAAAGCGACTCGAAGGCTGCGACGTAATCAGTCACAGAGGATTGACCTTGAACAAGGTCTATAAAACGTCGAGCCAAGCTTACTTTCCCAGCTTCTGGTACAAACTTTAACTCGAAGCGTCCCTGAAATTGCTCCCAGGTGAGATCCGCTTCATTAATTTCTGAAATAAGGAGTTCGTACCAGTCCAATGCTCTCTCTTGGAGCATGCTGGAAGCCACCTGAACGCGGTGGAGATCGATAAGATTCATGCGAGAAAAGATTCGATCGCATGATTTTAACCAAGCCTGGACCTCGATGATATTTTCCGAACCTTTGAAGGGCTTCCCACCCAAGTTGGTGTAATCGCTGCACAAGCGTGCAAATCCCGACTTTGGGTGAGTAGGTTCCGGGTTAGCTCCAGCTGCTTGAGCATTAGTTACTAAATCAAGAAGCTGTTGAGCAGTCATAAAAACTCCATCCGGAGGAGCAGCACCAGATGATCCAGTTCTGGGACGGCCTGGTCTAGACATTCTCTTTCTTAAAGAAAGAAAGAAGAGAAGGAAGAAGGTTATTTACCAATGAACATCAAGCAATCTTGATAGATAAAATAAGGAATCATAAAGGAAATAGGATGAGTCGGTACGAAGACTCAAATTAATCCTATGGTATGACTCCTAAGATAGACCTAGGACGATGATCCTTGTTAAGTTATTCTACATTGTTCCGAAGTTTGGCTCTGATACCAAGCTGTGACGCCCCACCTCTATACCCACGCTAGCCAAGAACACTCCGGAGAAGTGCTGTCAACTAGCACGGAGAATAAGGCTGTTGAGGAGCGACCATCCATGTAATTGCTTATCACACGGTGGCTATAAATAATCTTCGGAAACAAACATAGAAATAATCATATCACAAATCAGTCACAGATATCCATATCACAAAGGCGGAAGAAGATATGAATATATAACTAACACATGAAAGTGTACATCAGAGTAGTGGTCAATAAGATCCACGATAATACAAAAGAATAGCAACACGTGCTATACAAAAGAATACAACTATGAGTCTATATCTCAAGTGTATACAACAAAAACTGCTAATCTAAACAGTTAGCCAAAAGTCAGAGTGATGAATCCCTGGGAAGAAGTCAAGCAGAAGCACCTGTAACATCTCGGTCTGATCCGAGTATTATTTAAGAAAATAATAAACGGATCAGTCTAGCTATAAATATCAGATGACATGATATAACATAAAAGATATGGCATAAACATAAACATCCATAACGACATACCGCTATAAGTATGTAAATAATGATCAACAGAAGATCAATCAATAAGAGATAATCAATATCACAAGAATCTTCTCAAAGATTCGAAGGGGGCATCATACCCTAAACTTGTACTCATAACAAGTCAATGACATAAATTCCAGAAATCAACACGAGAAATCCAGAAATCATAAAAAGGGAAAGAGGCCTATCACATGACGGTCCGAAGACCATGGGGAGCTACCCCACATGTGTGAGTGGAATCACACAGAATGAGGTCAAGACTAACCAAAAAGCAGAAAGGTATGTGTGAATGGAATCACACAAGTGGTGTCTAGTCTAACCTTACAATGAAAGAGACATCGCGCAATTGCTAGTCTAATTCATAAAGCGATCATCAAGATCAACGAGAAGTGTCAATTACACTAAGCTAGTAAATATAGAAGTTTAGCTTCATGTCCCATAACCACTTGCTTAACTTAATATTTACGAACAAACTGTAAATCTTCACTAATAAAATTGTCACAAGAGGTTCAATCGAACAAGTCCAAGAATTAACCGACGAAGTGAACGCAAGCGTTTCATACCACTTGTTTTACTAAGTCGTTTAATTAGATTTCTCATCCGAGTGAGGTAAAGGCTTGTATATACTAATAGATTGGAAAACGGTTTAAGAAAAGAGCTTTGTTATTAAAAATAGAGTTGAAATTGTTTGTTAAAAGAGTTTTGATATTTACTACTAGTATTGAAACCTTTATATTATAAAGTGACAAAACACATAAGCAATTGTAGAAACAATCAGTCACAAAAATCGCATACGGAGATGTGAATAAAATCCAAGGAAATCAGCTCAACGTTTTTCAGATAAGATCCCCTACGGAGGGGGGGTCCAGAGGGGGTGGCAACCCCCCAAGGTGGGGGTGCGGGGGCAACGCCACCGCTTACGGGGTTCGACCTGCCCGGTCAGGTCGCGGGGGTCCAGGGGGCAGCGCCCCCGGCGGGGTGCGGGGCAGCGCCCCGTCCAAAACGGTACGACCTAAGTGAAGACAAGCGGCCTACGACCTAAAGCAAAGTGAGGTCTAACGACCTAAGGGTTCACGCGGCCTAACACAATGGCCGAGCGACCTAACTGGAGTTAAGGGAGGCAAGCGACTTAAGGTCCAACGACCTACGACTCAAGCAAGCCGAGCGACTTAAGGAATGCGAACGACCTACGACTTAACAGAGTCGAGCGACCTAAGGCCTAACGACCTACGACTTAACAGAGTCGAGCGACCTAAGGTCTAACGACCTACGACTTAACAGAGTCGAGCGACCTAAGGTAAATGGTCCAATGACCTAACTCGAACGACTTATCTGGAGCTTAGGTCGGAGACGACCTACGAGATAAACCAGGCCGACCTAGTGGACGAGCGACCTAAGGTAAATGGTCCAACGACCTAACTCGAACGACTTATCAGGAGCTTAGGTCGGAGACGACCTACGAGATAAACCAGGGCGAGCGACTTAACGTTTGCCTAGAGATTATAGGTCGGAAACGACCTAAGACTTAAAGCTTAACTCGCGAGCGACCTACGGCTTAAGGCCTAACTCGTGAGCGACCTACGACTTAAGGCTTAACTCGTGAGCGACCTAATTCCGAAGTGCCAATTCTTCCAGAACGACCTAAAGTTAACTCGTGAACGACTCACGACCCATGGACGAACGACTTAACTCCGAACGACCTAAAAATGGCCAGAACGACCTAAGTGCAGAAAATTCACCAAAACGCTAAAAATTGGAGTTTTTCGCCAATCCAATCCAAACCAAATGCTAACATGCATGCAAAAATGATAGGGAATCATTCCCAACAGTCCAATATAGTTATAGGCTAGAATTGTGAGATAAAAATCTCACCTTTGCACTAAAATTTATGAAGATGAAGCTTGAAAGCAAGGAGAAGCAATCCAAAGCTTGAATCCAATATCTTCTACTTGAATTTGGAGTTGAATGATGGAGTTGCAATTGAATTTGAGCTTGGAGTTTTAATTTCCCATTCTCTTTACCATTAATGCTAAAGCTTGAGTTAGTTAGGAAATTTATGAAGAGTGAGGAGAAGAGGGTTGGAACTTGGGCTTAATAGGCTAAACTAACCCAAAGTCCAAAGCGGGAAAATTTAGTGAAATTTCACTAACTCCAAACCTATCGATGTTTATACTTAAAAAGTTGTAAACGACATTTCGAACTCAATGGAAGTGGTCTCGAGTCCTAATTTGACCGTTTGCAAAAAGTAGTTTTTCGGACCAAAATCCGATTAACGATTTAATATTTAAATAAAAATATTTAAATGTAAACTCGATAAATATGCGGGTTGTTACATTGCATCTCATGTTTCAGCAATAGTTGGGCACAATCAAAACCGTGCGACTACGTAGGAAAAATGGATTTTCAACTAATGACTAGACACTGGGGTACCACCTGTCACGGTACGTGGGCTAGATCACAGTACCGAGAATCACTCCCGACCCCCTGCAACACAAGACCGGAACCATCCCTTACTGGACAGTTCCGATTAAAATCACCCCACGGTTGGGATTAGCAACCGCACCACTAAGCCGAAATAAAGGGACATCTAGACAGGGATGACCTTACTCTCAAGTGGGGGCTACCCACGAAGCCTTGCTGCATAACCCCTGATTTTCAATCATTCCCAATTGATGAGGGTTGAGGCTAAGCGTTACCTTTTTGGACATATACCTTAGAATGCTCATCGTCCACCTGACGATGTTCTGAATGCATTCATCCATACAAGTTTGTCCCACGTTCGAACGGAACCGAAGGAACTACTCCTACTACATCCATTTTGGAAACATCCTCAAGATTAGTAGCGACTAGCCCTTGCACTTCACTGCTCCAACATCAAATCCAAACTCGTTTCCCATGAAACATACAAACCGTATCGAAGTGGTTTACGAGAAATAAATCCCGATTCCGGTCTCTTCGAAACGATCGGCGCATTTGGCCAGTATTGATAGTCGGTGATTTAACTATCAATTTATATTCGCAAACAACCATCAACCAATAAATAATTTCCTAAATTATTTATTAATCCCAAAAATATCTTCATAAGATATATTTCCACTTTCCAAACCCTTTTGAAAAACACTTTCCAAACTTTCTTCTTTTCTCAGAGTAAATTCCAAGTATTTCTATATCCACTGAAATCACCAAGCACAAAACCTTAGATTTTTAAAATAATTTAAAACGCTTTACTTTGAAAAATACTTTAAAACATTTAAGTTAAAACTACTTCAATAATTTACTAAAAATATATATTGTATGAATATTTGAAAATAAGGTTACTTTATAAAATATAAAACTAGGTTTTTACTTTTTAAAACAAAATACTAAGTCACCTTTTAAATAATTACTGTAACGACCCAGAATTTTAATTTATTAAAATTTGGATATTTAATTAATTTTAAATATTAATAAGTGAATTTATAAGTCGAATAAATTTTAATTCGAATAATGAATTTAATTGGATATTTAAATCGATAATTTAATATGTTAAATTATAGAAATAATTGAAAATTGAGTTAAATATGATTGTAAATGATTTGTAAAATTTTATTTTATCATATTGGAGTAAGAAAGATGTTTTAGAACTTTTAAAATCGAATTAAAAGTTTATTTGTGAAAATTGAATATTTTAATATTCAAATCGACTAGTGAAAATAGTCAATTTTTGAACAGGCTCAGAATTGAACGAAACCAGTTCCATTGGATCCGTAATAGTTAGTTATTATCGGATTTCAATTTTCGTGTCAATCGGAGTTATCTTTTGATCGTGGCAGCTCGAAACGCATCGAATTATTTTTAATATTAATTTGGCGAGTTAAAATAGCCATTTTTCAAAAGTCTTGGATTTCGACGAAACCAGTTTCATCGGATCCGTAATGTGATATTATTGTAAGGTTTCAAATTTCGTGTCAATCAGATTTACCGTTTGTCCGGTACAAATTAAAACGCCTAGAAAATCGTTTAAATCGGTTTAATTTAAATTGAACGTTTATAGCCATAACTCGCACAGATGTCCGAATTAGCTTTCGAAACCTATTCCATTGTGTCCGTAACGCGGGGTAAACCCTAGAAACGCTGGTTACGGTGCGTGAATCGGAGTTCGGAATTCCCGAATGAATAGTGTTTCGTTCGTTTTCTATAAATAGCCTTCACTCTCAAGAGAAAAAAAAAAATTAAACCCTAATAACTGCAGGCCGCCGCCACTACCATGCTGAACGGCCAGAAATCGTTCGTCTTCTCCCCTCAAAATCTCCAAATCCACTCAATATTACAATAAACTTTCAACTAGAGTATTGAAGAGGGCGATGAGAGCTACGTTTTCAACAGTGGAGATCGCGAATAGCTTCACGAATCAACGGGAATTCGTGTTCAAAGGCAGGCCGTTCGGCCTCGTGTTGCATGCACCAGAGATGGCCGAGCTCCAAGAGGTTGTAGCCGTGGGTAGGGGAGGCGAAGAGCTTTGCTGTGGTGCCGATATGATGGAGTTTCGAGCGAGTAATTGGATCGAAAAATTTAACCCTAATAAGCAAGATGGGTTTGGCCTCTTTACTGTGCTTGCGTGAACAACGAAGAGAAGAAGGAGGGGGGAGGGGGGAGACACACGGATCTGAAGAGAGGAGATGGATCCAACGGCTAGTAATTAGTGTGGGTTTAAATTAGTTAATTTATGTTGTAATTAGTTTATATAAATCGTGTAAAACTTTGAAAATTCATAACTTTTTCATACGAGGTCGAAAACGCGCGAAACCAGTTGCCTTGGAATCGTATGGACGAGCACTACGCTATGGAATTGGATTGGAGTTGTTTGGAGTTAGTGAGAATTTCGGGTAAAATTAAACGTCCGTTTAATTTTATTCGAAATAAATCGCTAAAACGAAAATAAAATCAAGGTGAGAACTTCTCACTCAATCGAATCAGTTTCGATTTTTATTTTAAATAGTTAGATTTAAAATATTTGAATGCATGTTTGAATGATGATTGTTATCTATTGATTGTTAAAATAGACATTATGCGCCGTTAGTAAGCGGATGTTATTTATTAAAAACATATACCGCGAATATTTCATTAACAGTGAAATTGGTATTATATATAATAGCAATATATATATATTGGCATATGTATATATTGGAGTTATTGATTTCCCGCATTTGTATAGCGGATGAGACCCTATTGCGCCGTCTATTAAGCGGATAATATTTTAAATCCCATATACCGCGATAATTTCGTACTGGAGCGAAATTGGTATTGTGCTAATGTTCTTGGTTGCAGGAAAACAGGTTGGAGGGATCCAACTGAATTCCTCAACAGTTTTTATTTGATTTCAGATATTTTGATTTTTGATGGATTATCATATCGATATATGATATCGTTGTTGTCGTGATTGACTATTTGGTGTGTAGCATCATTGAACCAAATTTTGGGATTTTAAAATGATTTTAAAGTGATTTTTGAAAGTATACGTTTATAAAACATTTTTGGGAATTTATCCATTTTAAATAAATAAACGTATAATTTTAATGTTATAAAAATTATGATTTTTGAGAAATATAGTTAAAGGTTGATTTTTGAAAATATGGAGTTTAATGATTTTATAAAATAGTTTAATCGGGATTTTTGAATCTATTATAAAAAGTTTAAATATAGGATTTATAAAACTTGATTATTTTATAAATCAAAATGATAAAATTTATAAACTAGTTTAAAGATGTTTTGAAATAATAGTATAAATTGATTTATATAAGATTTATAAATTGACATTTATAAATTAAAAATATTTGAATTATAAAACGAGTTTTTATAAGTGTTAGAATGAATTGTGAATAAATTTCATAAATGAATGAAATTTATAGAATTATAAACGGTGAAGTTATAAATGGAATTTTATAAGCAGTAGGTTTATAAAATTTATAAAGTTATTGAAAAAATAGATTTGGATAAATAATTGAATCTTATAAGTTATAAGATTTAAAATTATGAAGTTCAAAGGAACGATTTTTGCAAACAAATAAATTATAAGTATTTCACTTATAATATGAACTTTTAGTATATCATTGAGATATGAATTGAGATAGGTTAATAAAGGAATTTATAAAAGGAAGTTGTTATAAAATAAATAGAAATGGAATTTATAAACGTTGTTTTATAAATTCGCAAACGACTTATTTTAAGAAGTAAATTTTTATAACTTATTTATGAAGTTATATTCACGTTTTAGACAGTGAATAATCCTTTAAAATAAAATGTATAGAAAGGATGAAATTGATTAACGTAGTATATTCACGTTTTTGAATAGTGAATAATATGTTAAAGAAAATGTTTAGATTTGATGTTTTAAATAGAATTAAAACGATCTAACGATGCTTTAAATGTGTTGAGATTCAAAACAATAGATTTCAACATTTATTGTTGAAATAGATGTTTTCGAGAAATAAAAGGAAACAGTGGACTATAACACTGTTGTTATAGTAAATGATTTCCGAAAGGAAATGTTTTGTATAGTATTGGGATTTATATATCTATTTTAATTTCGAATCCCTATACTAGTGATTTTGGGTTGTCGTAACGATGTTTTACGTAACATTCGTTTTGGCCCAAATAAATATGGTTAAGAGAATGATTTCCTTAAAGAATGAAATATATACTTAATTTCGATTTAAGTATATTTAATATTTTCCAAGTGTTGAAAATAAATGGATTTGTGAATTACTTATGAATAAATAAGTATGGAAATGTTTTCCAATATAAAGTGAATATTTTGAGAATTTATCTTTTTGAAGATAAATTGAAAATGAATAATTGAAAACGTATATTCATAAATATTTTGGGAATATAAATTCATTAAGGAATTTATAAAGGAATGGGGAAATTTGTTTAAAAATAAATATTGATTTATTTTTGAAGTGTGAAATTATATATCTTGTAAAGATATTTTGGAAAATAAATAATTTGGAAAATTATTTGGAATCTGGTGATGTTGTGCATATCCATTGATAGTTCAATAACCGACTATCAATATTTCCCTTTGAATGGGTATTTGATGTGATTTGTTTGAATTTGAATACCACACTTATTTTTGAATAAGCGTTCACTATTCGGGTTAACCGGGAAAGGACCATGGGGTCGTATAACCCATTCCGAATATGTGATACGTCGTTATGAATTGCATTTGAAGATCGGTGTTGAAGACCGGGTATTTGCGAGAGCGATAGGATGACCTGTCGATTTACTCTGCACCGAGTTGCTCCGGTATAGAGTTCTCCATATGTGATGGTAAATCCGATCAGGATTGTGGATATCCGGATTGCAAGGACTTCTTTGTAAGTGCCTTCGGTTATGTTCGAGCCCGGAACAGACTTGTATGGATTGTATGTCTGACGTTACAAATTGAGATATAAAGCATATTTCTTTCAAATATATTTCTGTTGGTGGCGGAGAATTTATTCTCTTAGCTTAACACCCTTCTCTGAGAGGTACGAGCTCAGAGGTTATGTAGTTGAAGGTTATCAGCGATATATTCCCAATTTGGTAATGTGACATGCTGAGTGTTGCTGTGAAATGATCATTGTGTTGATTATTTGTGATAGGATCATTTATTTGATCGTCTATCTTGGTGATCATTTCTATGATCATTTGTTGACCTAAAGCATGGCTTTTGTATAAAGTATGTTTTTGTGGACGTGACTTCGTCGAGCCTCACACCCCGGAATGGTCAAAACAGGAAAGATGCGGCAAGATTATGAGGGGTAGCTCCCTTTAGGGTATGTGCATTTCCTTCTGGAAAAGGGTGGTATCATGATATGGAGCCCAGATACTTACTCATGTTGAAAACACTTTATGATTGTGTGAATTGATTACGAGCGCTCGGTGAAAGGTCCCAAAGTACCGGGGGATGGCATATTCGGTCAGTTGTTACTCAGTTAGGGGTAACCCGGCCTTGTGTTGGTAGAGATCCGGTTTGGTTCTCGGGGATGTCCATCCAGAGGCATTCTCATGTGGCAATGGGAAGTTCCTTGGCCTGATCATTCGTTGGAAATCCAAAGAAACAATACGAGACTTGTACGGTTTTAGTTGTAGAACCTGCCATCTAATATGGTAGCTATAGTAAGCATACTATAATGGTACCTATGCTGGCTAAGATTTATATTCTACTTTCGAAATTGTTTCCTACACTATGCACTAATAATAATAAGAAATGTTCTTTTTAAATGCGTATCAAGCATCTTTGACTAACATAAGAAGAAATCTCCTCCAAGTATGCGTTTGCATTGTGTGTGTGGTGGGAGGTCTTATGGTAGTCTCATTTTTAAAAGCATTGCGAATTGACTTTAAAAATATTCCTCTATTTTGTTTTCAAAGATAAATAAACTGTTTTGAGTTCTCACACCAGTCACATGACTGACTCGGAGTTTATTGTTTTCCTTCCTAAACTCTGGGTGCCCACCAATTTCTACACGGACAGTCAAGAGTTAGGTTTATCAGGATATTCTGGATATTCAGGAGTTGCTGGAGGCAAGATGGATGGCATGGCGTATTATTATGTATAGTATTTTTTTTTCCGCTGCACTGTTTGTTGTTGTTGTTGTTGTACACTCTGATGATATGATGTAATGAAATGTAATGTATAAAATGTAATAACTGATATAGTTCTTTGTTTAAAGATTATTCATTTATTTATTATATGTTGTTCCACTGCGAATTGTGAGATTCTGTTATTGTTCTATTTTCTGTTCCGTTCTATTTTCTATCTTCTTTTCTCTCTATTTTCTATCTTTTTCTCTCTTCTCTTCTCTCTTTCTTTTTCTTAAAACCCTAAGTGTTCGGTTTTCCGTCGTTCGATTTCTCGGCAGTCGATAAAGTGAGTATCGATGTTGAATTTTCGAAAGACGAAGAATCGGGTCCTTACAATTACTACGATAATAGATTTGAAAATAATTTACTTTAGAATTTATATATTAAGAAATAATAAATTCCTAAAACATGCTTTTTAAAACAATATTTGAACTTCTTATCTTATATTTAAAAATTTACTTTGAACGTACTTGATTGTCCAGAGAAATATACTTCTCTTCACATTCTTCTTTAAATTTTCAATTTCAAACATTTGAATCGATTTTCAAATTGATTTCTAAATTTACTTTTTTTTTCCAAAATCCATTAATTTCATATTTTATTCGTTTAATATGATTTAAAATACTTTTAACTGAAAATACCAATTTTAGATTTCTCAAATTACCTCTTGATCCTTTTAAATAAATTTAACCTTTAAATTTTAATTTTTTTTATTCCTTTAAAATAATATCACTTAAATTTAAAATTCATCAATTTTTGTTTATTCAAAAATCTTTTTTCCATGCTCGAAATTATTTTATTTATTAGTATGTTAATATCACTTCCATCCCTTTTCAATTTATTCTTAATTTATTCCAATTCATTATAATTATTTTACTTAAAACTTCATCCTTTTATTGACTTTCCAAAAATCCAATTTATACATTTTTATAATTCAATATACCGAAATTTATTCAAGCAAACCATAACAATCAATATTTCCAATTAACAATAATATTCATCACAGAAATATCCGAATAATCATAATGGAGAATATTAAATAATATCAAATGATTTAAATGTTGAGGAATCCAGTTGGATCCCTCCAACCCGTTTTTCCTGCATCCACAGACGTTAGCACAACATAAATACCAATTCCACTTCGAGGTGGAATATCGCGGTATATGGGATTAATATAAATCATCTGCTATTATACGGCGTATAGGGCCTCATCCGCTATATAATGCGGGAAATCAAACATTCCAAGAGATACTATATACTACTATATATAATATAGCACACCAAATCCAATCATTTAATCAATTATTTAAATTTAACCAATTAAATTAAAATTAAAATTCAGCTGAATGAGATTAACTCACCTTATTCTTTAGTTTGTAGTCCAATCCAAACCAGCTTGTTCTTCATTATTTTTGACCTTGTATAATCATTATACAATTTATTAATATTTGAATTAATTTAATAATCAATTCCCATGTAATAAGTTTAGTTGACTAATGATTTAATTATTAAACCAGTAATTTCCCTTTGGAAACTACATATACTCCATTTAAAAAAATTATAGATTTCAAAAATCTAACCTTTTTATAAGTTCTTTAAACATTTTTAAATCCCTATATTTTATTTTATTTTTCTCCAAAATTTTATCAAAAAAATAATTTCTGGTTAATGGACTAAAAATCAACAGATTAAACTCAGGTTTAAACTTGAGTAATATCCATTTAAAAATTCTCAAACCAATTTACCACTTCATCACAATTTATTAATTTGTAAATATTCGTTTTAATATGGTATTATAATATATAGATCACTTTAATACTTCTTTAAAAGTTAAACAACAAGATTAAACACGTGTATATATATATTAATTTTTTTTTCTCTGTACCTAACAAACAAAATTTCCATAAACTTGTATATTTTTCAATCTGTGTATTCATACATATAATTTATTTACTTTGAATTTATAAAACAATACCTTACTGCTCGATGTTGCCGTCACCATCGTCTGCCCTACCATCCCAAAACCAACCTGAGATAAGCTCAAACCCTACCCTAAATCGCGATCCATGTTCAAAGAAGCTGCCGCCACTCGAACCTCTGTGTACTCGAGCTCGACGTCGAAGCCCCGGACCTCTGCCCTTGTACGAATCCACTCACACGACCTCATCGTGTAGCTTGACTGCATCCAAACGTGATCGCGACTGCCGCTTCTCATCCTCCAGGTAGACGAGGATTCGATGCCGCGTGAGCTCCCAAAGCTGCATCTTGCCATCGCGACAAATCGATGTTCGCCCACGTCGATCCTATCGTGCTCTCGCGATTTGATTTTGGGTAAGAGGGAATTAGGCTCGAGATCGAACTGTATTTAGAAAAACAAAGACGAGATTTGGATTTTAGAGAGAATTGTTCGGCCATTACTACTGAATGATTTTTAAAAGCTCGGTCATTTTTTTTCTTTTCTCCTTTTTGCATTGATTGAACTGATTTCAAAAGGAAGCAGCATGATTTAAAAAAACGAAGGCGACAAAAATTTGATTTTAGCTTCTGGGGAGACAAAGAGTACGTCAAAATATCTCGTTTTGGATGGCGGAGAGGAGTATGTCGGCTTGTGTTTTCAGGGAACGAAATGATGTTTGTAGGCTGATGTGAGTATATATGTCAATCTATATATTTATTTAAATTTTTCGATATAAATTTCACGGCGTTTACTTACCGTGTGGTCACACAACAACTCTGATCAGTACGAAATTTGAAATCCTATAACAATTCAATATTACGGATCCAATTAAACTTGTTTCGTCGAATTCCGAGACCGTGCGTTGGAAGGCTATTTTTAAATTCAATTTAAACGATGAAATTTCAAAACTGAATAAATCACTATTAAATTTAATTTTAAAACTTCTATTACCTTCAATATTATCAATATAAATTTTGCAAGCCTTCAAATTATTTTTAACAGCTTAAAATTCTAGATTTAACATTTTACCCAATTTCCAGTAATTTACACCAATAATTAAATTCCAAATAAATGGTGATTTTTTTAAAATTCAAGTTAAACATTAACTATTATATATTTAAAATTAATTAAATACTCCAATTTCAAATGCTCAGAAATTCAAGGTCGTCACAAATTGGATATATGAAAACAAGTGTAAGCATTTAAATTAATTAATGAATTTGAATTTTAATAAATGGTAGTTGAATATAAATCAATGTTCTGTAAGTAATCATAATATTTGCTTGAAAGTAATAAACTTAAAGTTAATTAAATCTTAATGGTTACAATTGTATAAGTTACCTATTTGTTTAGTTCATAAAAATTTAATTTGAAAGCAGTTGCAATAATTGACATAATTAGTGAAATCCCAATTATTTAAAACAAATTGTAAAGTTAAAATTAATTGAAATTAGTGAATTTGGAAATAAATTCGAAAGTTATATTAATTAATGAAATAATATGCTATAAATGCAGTATGATAGAATCAATGCTAGACAAGTAATTATAACAATTGTCAGTTGATATTTAAGTATGAATGTGAGTAAAACATGGCAATAGTGATAATTATTAATTGTTTACCCATTCATTTAATTTATTGAATTAGATCTAAATCAATTGCAACCTTGGATTGTTAACAATAGTTTATAAGTGAAAATAAACATTAAAGGTAACAAGTATTGTAAGTTAACCATTTACTTAGTATATTAAATTATAACTCGTAATCAATTGCAATAAATATAAATAAATTATTACGTTAATGATAATTTAAGTAATATTTGAAAATAATGTCAATTCCATTTATAATATGATTATTGGTTGATGTAAAGATTGTAAATCACGATTTATTAATTTATTTGAATGTAAATTATGATGATTGGGTTTAGTTCAAATAAATGAAATCAAATATCTAGATATTATATTTATGGAAATTAAGTTGAAAATTTAGGAATAATAAAGTAATAAACCATGAACCAATGTAAATTTTATCTACTTGGTGATAATGGAGTGAATAACTGGATTAAGAATGAAATAAATGGATTTATTTGAATTGCGATTGAAAATTAATGAATTTATTAAAAATTGGAAGTTAAACACTGTAGTTGTGAATTGGTTGACTTTAAATTGATATGGGAATGGGTTATAAAGGGTTATAAATTACTAAAGTAATCTAAGATGATAAAATTAATGAATTTTGGAATTTGAATTAAATGATGATTTAATTAATTAATTGTTAATTTATTTAATTAATGTAAAAATAGCCATTTTGGCCACGGACTCGGATTTCGACGAAACCATTTTCATCGGATCGTAACGATTAATTATTATAGGATTTCAAGTTTCGTAGCGATCGGACCTGTCGTTTGATCGAACGAATGCGAAATGCCTTGAAATCGATGAAGTTGAAATCAATTGAAATCAATTTGAAAATTGTTTTTAGCATAACTTCTTTATACGTTTGGATTTGGACCGGAAACCTATTCCATCGCGTTTAAAATATTTCAAAACATCTATTTTGATATATGGATTGACCAAATTTCGTTCCGTAGTCAGAACGGGCTTTTTGGGCCACTTTGTCATTCGCGCGTATATCCAATCGATCTGATCCATTGTATTTCAGTTTTATCTATAAATACCCTGTTATAAACCCTAGCCTACCTCTATTTCTCATTTGTATATGCTTACAATCTCTCTTCACCTCCTCCTCAATGGCAGACAATAAAAATTAAAGATTTAATTGAAATTCCAAATCAAATCCAAAGGCAAAACTTCAAACTCCTCAAAAAAATTCAGAAAAATTATATATCGAAGGTCTCGATGTACGATCTCAAATTTGCAGTTCTTTTTCGGGTTAGATGCATCGTTTGTCCTGGAATCGGTGAATTTGTCTCGGCCGCTCGTTTGGGAAGTTATGGGTTAACGGTGAATCTGCGTCGATAGGATGATCGGAAGGTGGCGTTTGGAAGAGGGCAAAGTGCAGGCCCTTGTGATGTTGGTCGTTGGTCATTCGATAGCCGTGATTCGCTAGGATTTACTGACCTAGGTGGCGGCGGCGCGCGTTGAAGGGGAGGGTCGCGCGTCTCGTTGTGGGCATGGGGACGTTCGGCCTGACGTGGGCATGGTGGAAGTGTTGCTCGATCGGGACGAAGGCGCCCTTGGGTGGTGTATAAATCGATGAACTAGTGGAGGCTCTACGGTTACTGGGTGTGTGGGTTATGCGTGAGAGAGAAGAGGCAGCGTGACGTGACTGTAGTGATAGTTGACGTATTTTCTTTTTCTTCCTGTTTTATTTTATTTAAATTTTGTTTGAAATCTATTTGTTCTAATCACAATAACTTGTGCATACGAAGTCAGAATTATGCACGGTTTCTTTTGTTAGGATCGTATTATAATTCCCGATATTTTGGGTCTAGTTTGGACGAATTTGGAGACTATTCAAATTTTGGGTTTAAATTGGATTTAAATTCAATTTAAATTCAAAAGGTGAGTGTTTTAACCCACTCACAACTTCTAAAATTTCTTATGTTCCTTAAATGTAATTTATGTTGTGATTTTGAATTTATTTATGACTGTTTGTATATTTTTATATCATCATCTCAGTTAATTACATTTATTTTGATTAAACTGTTATTTAATTTATTATTGCAATATAAACTACCAATTAGATAGATTGTTGAATTTATTATTGAATATAAACTGTCAGTAATTACATGTTATTAATTATATGCTCTATATTGATGTTATTGCGTAAATTGGATGATGGTTGTAATAAATGGTTGATGATTGATATTAGATGAATGGACATTGTATTTTATAATGTTTAAACTGCAAATTTATTATGTACTTTATTTTATTCAGGATTGCGGTTTGAGATGATATATAACCGTATTTTTATTTTAAATTACGGATTGAAATGACAAATATCCATATCACTTGACCATACGATAGGAAATTATATACAGACACATGGTCTATATATAAAAATATTTTGAAATGATTTTCGATGGTTTTGTAAAGAAATCTATGGTTTTATGAGATAGTGATTTGGATTTTATAAATGTTATTTTATATATAGTTAAATTCTGGGTTTTAAGCTATGTATAAAATTGATTTGAAGTATAAAAGAAGTTAATAATTAAGTCTGATTTTATTAAGATAAAATATGATTAAGCATTTATTTAAGTTAAATTTCTGGAGTTTACGATGACTTAAATGAGAATAAGGTTGGAAGATGAATTGGAATTTAATAAAATTTAGAAATTTTAAAGGGTATGATTGTTATAACTTGATTTTTGTTTAGAGTGATTTAAATGAATATCAGGTTGGTTTTAATGAATATATCAAGTTCAATAAATTAAAAGGATATCTAGTTGTTGAAGTTAAATTTTTTACTTAAATATGTTGGATTTATTAAGTAGACATTTCAAATCTAAAGAATAGTAATTAAATTTGATATTATTAAAGAATTAGTTTTGAAATGGTGAATATTTAAAGTTTTGAATTATATGGAAATTGAAATGTTTTAATTGGATGTTCAAATCGATATTTGGAATTTATTTATGAAATTTAAAAAGCTATTTTATTATTAAAGTAATTCAATATTAAACCATTTAAGTATTGGAAGTTAAGTTTCAAAATTTTAGGTTTTAAGGTATTATGATTTGAAAGTGCTATGAATTTGGAAAAAGGATATATATTTTGAGATAAAAATGATATCATACTGATTTGGGTTTTAAAACAGAAATGATATCGTATTTATATGGTTTTGAAATGGATATTATATTCTGGTTTTGAAGTATAAATAATTTTGAAATGACTGCGGTGTTATAATAATGTTTGGTTGTAAAGAGACCGGGATCGGAAGTTGTCATAGTCTCTGCCAACTCCGAAAACCACTTTAACAACCATGTACATGGTGGAGATTCCAGAATGAAGTAGGATGGTGGTGACGTTTCCTTTTAGGTAAATACGTGGACCCGATTCCCGTGAGTTGGCATAATGTAACAACCCGCATGTTTATCGATTGTATATTTAAATATTTTATTTAAACATTTCACTGTTCGTCAGATTTTAGTTCGAAAAGTTAATTTTTGCAAACAGTCGAATTTGGACTCGAGACTACTTCCATTGAGTTCAAAATGCTGTTTGCGACCTTTTTGAGTATAAACTTCAATATGTTTGGAGTAAGTCAAATTTTGCTACTTTTTCTATTGGGTTTTGGATTTGGGTTCAGCCCACTATCTAACTTAATACCCTAACTTAGCCCTCTCCTCTCCATTCACTCATCCCCACTCCTCAAACTCAAGCTAAAACTAAAAATGGGGGAAAGGAAGAGCAATTAGAAATTCCAAGCCCTGGTTTCTTCTTGGAAACTTGAATTCTTGCTCCAAAATAAACATAAGCTATTGGTAAGCCTCCTCTTCATCTTCTCTATCTCTTCCTCTCTTCAATCTCAGAAATTCCTAAACCTAAATTTATGAAATACTTGTTTTGATCTTATATTGAAGCTTGTTCAGTTGAATTGGAGATTGGTTGGTCTTCTCCTTGCAAATTGTGCTCCTTCTTTGTTTTGGGTTAAAGGTGAGATTTTTATCTCACATCTTTGTCTACAACTATCTTTGATTGTTGGATATGAATTCCTAACACTTATTCATGTGCACTTGCTTTTGGTTTGGATTGAATTGGTGAATATCCCATTTTTTAGTGTTTTGGGTTCAAACCTTTAAAATCCTAACTTTGATGTTTGAACATGTTTTTGGCATGCATCAAGGAGCCAATAGGACCGGGTAGCCGATGGGCATAATCCCCTAGCGTCCGTGCTTGACCGGTTGCAATTTAGAGAGTTTGCACTTCAATTAATAGGGTAGAAATGCAGGAATGGGGTTCGGTCGACCGAACTCTCTGAGTCATTCGACCGAGCTGGAGCCCGAAATCTTTCCGGACTATTTTCGATCGACTGACTCAGAGAGTTCAGTCGACTGACCTGCTCCAGTTTCCCTGTTTTGCCTATTTATGCTCATTTTTCTTTGTTTTTCCAATCTTTAATCGATTCTTCTTCTCCGATTAGTTGTTATCACCTTTGTCGACTTTGATAACTTCTATTTTTGGAATTTTTGGGTATTTCCACTTTGATGGATTCGGTATCGATTTCTTTGGATTTTCATTTACGTCTTCGAATGTGAATTTTAGTGATTGATTGTTCCTGCAATCATTTTTGTGATTTGTCACTTTAAAAATATAATGGTTTTCTATACTAGTAGTAAATATCAAAACTCTTTCACCAAAACGATTTCCACACTATTTTATTTACAAAGCTCGTTTTCTTAAACCGTTTTCCAATCTATTAGTATATACAAACCTTTACCTCACTCGTATGAGAAATCTAATTAACCATCTTAGTAAAACAAGTGGTATGAAACGCTTGCGTCTACTTCGTCGGTTAATTCTCGGACTTGTTCGATTGAATCTCTTGTGACAATTTTCGAGTGGAAATCTACAATCTGTTCGTAAATATTTAAGTTAAGCTAGTGGTTATGGGACATGAAGCTAAACTAGTATATTTATTAGCTAAGTGTAATTTGCACTTAACCTCGAGTGGAAGTCTACAATTTGTTCGTAAATTATTAAGTTAAGCTAGTGGTTATGGGATATGAAGCTAAACTCATTTATTTACTAGCTTAGTATATTTTACACTTACCGATCAATGATGATCATTTTGTGATTTAGATTAGCAATTTGCGATGTCTCTTTGTCTGCGAAGGAGACTAAACCCCGTTTCTGTAGAGCTTCGGCTTGGTGGGGTAGCGACCTATGGTCTTCAGACAATTTTGTGGAGTTTCGGCTCATAGGTCTTCGGGCCGTTTTGTGGAGCCTCGGCTCAAAATTAATGGTTAGCAACCATGGAATAGCTTTCCGTTTTGTGATACACGTGTTGGTGAGTTTTAATGCTCCCGTTCTGTGATAGGCCTCTTTCCTCTTTTTGTGATTTCTGGATTTCTATTGATTGATTTCTAGTGTTAATATCATTCTGGGCAGCGACTCAAGCACTCGAAGAAAACTAGCGACCTAGCATGATATAGCGACTTAACGATCTAATGAGATAAGCGACCTAACGACCTAAGGAATAAAGCGACTCAGCGACTTAACGGGTTAGAAGGTCCAGTGACCTAACAACCTGAAGTATGAGCGAGTTAACATGGATGATCGACCTAACAAATCTAGCGACCTACAGACCCCTAGCGACCTAGCAACCAACACAGAGCAACAATATATTACAACAGTGGGATGTAGCGACCTAGCGACCTAATGAACTAGGCGACCTAGCGATCTAACGGGTTAAGACAGTGTGAGGCTGCATACATACCATTTCTTTATTAGGTCGCTCGCGACCTAAATAGACCGAGGTAACTCCATAGCTCGCTCAGGATGGCCTCACTAAGCCATAACTTCTTATGCCGCTTCGCCCTCCTAGGTCGCTACGACCTATCAGATTGTTCAGAAGACCAAGTGTAACCAAGATAAGCCGTAGCTTGCATCTCTTAGGTCGCCCACGGCCTACGACTTACTCCAGAAATTTCCTATAAATACCATGCCTACACCACCGAAGGGGGGATCTTTTGGCTCATTTCTGGAACGCCTATACTCTGCTGATTTCTCGACTCATCCGACACTCCATACACGAAAGACACTTCAATGAATTTCAAGAAGAAATCTAACACATTCGACATGGATTCAAAGAGTTCTTCTATATCGGAGTTCTAGCTTTTTGTCTTAGTAGTGTTGTAATCGAAGATTGTTGTAAAGTTGTAATCGATTCAGCAATAAAGAAGATTAAAGTGGACGTAGGCTTAACTTGAAGCCGAACTACTATAAAACTATTGTCTCTTTACTGTTTTTCTATGACTTTTCTACTTACTTCTAATTCCCGTATTGACGGCTGGTGCTTTCACGTAATCTCTACTTACACCGGGGTGTTAGCGTTCAATTTTAGCGTTAACATTTTTGGTGCTTTCACTGAGAACCTAACTCAGGCTTTTTTCATCATTGCTTCGCAAAAGTTTGTTGAAAGAATCTCTCTCAAAACCAGAAGTATATCAGAGATAATGGATCCTGAAAGAAAGCGCAGATCTGCTAGATCCGGTGATGTCCAAGAGAATACAACCACTACCCCTCCACTAAGTCAGACAGCTCCAAGTGTTGGAGTCACACGAGCGGAGTTAGAGGCTGCAGTTTCTGGGCTATATCAGCAAATGGAAGCTCAAAATACTCTAATGTTGGAAAGGTTGAACGCTTTGCTCGGAGCTAACCATCAACCGACGAATAATGAACAAAACTTTGTCAATGATGTTCATAATGTTGAACAAGAAATATACCTCAAAGGGCAGCTGGCCCCGTTGAAGAGACACCTCCCCAAGCTGGAGGATCAGGGCCGCAGCCAACTCTCCGCGAACGCTTGTCAAGACAAACTTATGAGAAAATAGCTGATGTCTGTCCTGCAGAGCTTCTAAATGATGAGGAATACTTCTCTGGAATGGTTCGACAAATCATGAAAGAAAGCATGCAAAGAGAAGAAGATGAAAAAGAATGGGGATTCGCTTTGAGCAAGACTCCGTTCATTTAAAGGATTTTGAAAGCTGAATTTCCAAGGAAGTTTGTTCCTCCTACCATCCCGGCTTATAAGGGAACAAGCGACCCTAATCAATTCCTGTATAAGTATGATTGGCACATGACTGGTGCTAGGGCATCTGATGAGATCAAATGCCGGTACTTTCTGGTATACTTGGAAGGAGTGGCTCTACTCTGGTTCACAAAGCTACCGGTCCGATCCATAGACCAGTTCTTTGATTTGACTTGGAAGTTTAAAGAACAATTCAGGCTGTATGCTTCGAAGGCAAAGGATATTATGTCACTGTCCAGCCTGGAACAGAGTCCTGGAGAATCTATTAGATCTTTCTTGAACCGCTTCAACATAGCTTTGGCTGAAGTGGATAACGCAGAGCCACGAATGGTCTTGACCTACTTAATGAGGGCTATCAACAAATCGAGTGAGTTTGGGAAATGGTTGAAGATGAAGGAACCAAACTCGCTTGAGAAATTCTATAAGAAAGCTGATGAGTTTATGCGCTTGGAAAGCCTTCATGCACCGGCTAAAGTGGCATTGACAGAGGTCGAGAATAACACTGCTGCTCCTACCAAAAAAGAGTCCGGGAGTCAGAAAAGGGAGAATAATGGCGGGAAGAAACAGAAGGATGTGAAGAAACCTCGCTTCTCAAAACCTTCGGATTTCACCCCTTTAACTGATACTCCGGAGAATATCTTTTTCGCTACTAAAGATGCCGTGGAATATCCTAAACCACCTGAGTTGAGAGTTGGGAAAAAGCTGCTCAAAGTGGGAGATTTTGTTGGATTCATAATCAACCCGGTCATGATACCAACGAATGTCGCCATCTGAAAAGTTTGATTGAAGAACTCCCGAGAGAGAACAAGTTGCAGCAATATGTTAAGAGAAATAGGAATGACCCGACTTCATCTACCAAGGACCAGCAATTTTCTGCTCATCCATCCAGCTCGGGTGAGAGGACAACTGCGTATGAATTAGAAAGGCCTGTTATTAATGTGATTACGGGAGGTCCTCATCCAGCAGGCAGAAGCTGGGGTGAGATGGAAAGGTATGCCCGTGCCTTGAAGTATGCACCAACAGAAGAGAGTGTTTTTGTGTTGGAAGATGCTGCACCTCTGAAGCAGTAGAAAACTTTTAATGATGACATTGTGTTCAGAGCCAGGGACTCTATGGGCATTGAATCTCCAACCATGGATCCCTTGGTCATCTCTGCAGGCATTGGGCCGACTATTGTAAGGAGAGTGCTTGTTGATTACGGCGCTTCTTGCAATATTCTCTTCAAAAAGACATTCGATCAAATGAAAATTCCGATGGTTGATGTTCAAGCTTCATCGCAAAAACTTATGGGAATTACTGGGGAACCGAAGCAGCCAATTGGAACTATCGACTTGTTCGTGGAGCTTGGAGAGGGGCAGAAAAAGGTAGTTCGAAAATAGACTTTTGTAATTGTTGATGAATTTTCTGCCTACAACGCCTTCCTAGGCTGACCAACTCTTGGGCTTTTAAGGAAATTCTCGCCCCGTGGTGCCTTACTATGAAATTCCCCATGGATAATGGAGTTGGTGCTATTAAAGGGGATCAGAATGCTAGGCGAGAATGTTATCTTATAGAGTTGCGTGAAGCAAGGAAGAGAGAGATGGGAAAAGATGCGGCAACCCCAGTCCGCATCAAAGAACCAACCTTGTAGCAATTACAGGGTGGACCCTGCACTGGCAAGCATAGAGGGGCACGAAGAGAAATGGATCCTGGAAAATCCAGTGCAGGGGAGAATAGAGTGGTGGCGGTAGAAGTAACGGTGCCAGTACCTGTTGACCCGAAAGATCCGAACAAAGTGGTGAATGTGGGTTTGCAACTTAGTATGACGGTTCAAAATTCCTTGATATCATTCTTGAAAGCAAATCTGGACATATTCGCTTGGACTCATGCTGATATGTGCGGAATATCCCCAGAAGTTGCAGTACATACTCTTAATATTGATCCGAAGTATACACCGGTAAAGCAGAAAAGAAGAACTCAGGGTCCTGAAGGGTCAGCAGCATTGAAAGAAGAGGTAGATCGGCTCATGAAGAATGGCTTTATCAGGGAGTCTACTTATCCGAATTGGGTTTCAAATCCAGTACTGGTTAAGAAAGCTAATGGAAAGTGGAGAGTATGCATCGACTTCTCAGATTTAAACAAAGCCAGCCCCAAAGATTGCTTCCCGTTACCCAGGATAGATCAGTTGGTGGATGGAACAACGAGGAATGAATTGTTATCTTTTATGGATGCTTACTCCGGATACAACCAAATCATGATGCATGAGCTAGATCAGGAGAACACGAGCTTCATCACCGATGTCGGTCTTTACCGCTACAGAGTCATGCCCTTTGGATTGAAGAATGCTAGGGCAACTTACCAAAGACATGTCAATGCAATGTTCAAGCCGCAGATTGGAAACTATGGAAGTTTATGTTGACGATATGCTGGTAAAGTCAAAGAAGGCAGTAGACCATATGGATCACTTGGCAGAAATATTTGCAGTCCTCCGAAAGTACGGAATGAAACTTAACCCTTTGAAATGTTCATTTGGGGTGGAGTCCGGAAAGTTCTTGGGTTTCATTGTGAGTGTTAGGGCATTGAAGCTAATCCTGCTCAGATTGCTGCCTTAAGAGAAGTCAAAGCTCCTAGAACGAAGAAGGAATTGCAAAGTCTCAATGGAAAAGTCGCTGCCTTGAGTCGGCTCATTTCCAAAGCCACTGATAAATGCATTCCATTCTTTGATGCTCTGAAGAAAGGAGGGAAAACTTTTGACTGGACTCCTGAATGCCAGAAAGCTTTTGATGAGTTGATTCGTCATATGGAAACGCCTCCAATACTTTCTAAGCCCGACAATGGTGAAGATCTTTTCGTATATTTGGCAATCTCATTTCATGCTCTCAGTGCAGCGTTGGTACGGGAAGACGCAAAAATTCAGCGCCCGGTCTATTATATCAGCAAAAGATTCACTGGAGAAGAGATGAATTATTCAAAGTTGGAAAAGCTCGCCTATTGTCTACTGATTGCATCAAGAAAATTGAGGCCATATTTCCAATCTCATCCTATCAAAGTCCTCACTGATCAACCTTTGAAGCAAGTCCTATTTCGCCCTGAGACTTCGGGTCGTCTTCTGAAGTGGAATATTGAACTCGGCCAATACGATATCACTTATCATCCCCGGAGAGCAATCAATGGACAAGCTTTAGCGGATTTAATCGCAGAATGTACAGATAAAGGTGATAGTGAGGAAGAGGTGACTGATAATACCCCAATTCGATGGATATTATATGTTGATGGTGCAAGAAATGATTACTGTTCCGGAGCTGGGGTTGTGCTTGAAATCCCTGAAGGGCGGTCATTATGCTATGCATTGAGATTGGAATTCACTTCGACAAACAATAAGAAGAATATGAAGCTCTTATTGCCGGCTTGAAGATTGCTAAAGAGCTAAATGTCAAAGTGTTGCAGATCTTCAGTGATTCACAGCTTATTGTATGCCTAATCAAGAAAGGGTTTCAAACTAAAGAAGGAAATCTTCCTACTTACTTGTCAAGAGCCTGGGAACTTCTCGATGATCTTGACCATTATACGACAAGTCATATACCCCGGGAAGAGAACATGAACGCAGATTCTCTCGCCAAGTATGCAAGCACCGGTAAAGCTCAATTATTGGGATTAGTTCCTGTGGAAGTCCTATCAGCTCCAAGCATCGATGAGATGGATATTGACTGGATCATGACTGTATCTCAAGAGCAAGAATCGTGGATGACTCCGATAATGGAATAACTGCTCAACATTTCTCTACCAGAAAATTCAAAAGAGCGACAGAAACTGCTAAGAAAAGCCTCTAGATATATAATTCAAGATGGCCGATTGTACAGGCGGGGATTCCCAATGCCATTACTCCAATGTGTGACCAAGGAAGAGGCAAAGACAATTCTAGCTGAAGTACACGGAGGAGAGTGTGGAGATCATTCAGGTGGTTAAACTCTAGCAAAGAAAATTCTCCGTTATGGTTATTTTTGGCCAGAAATTAATCGTGATGCTACCAGCTACGCCCAAAAATGTGACCGACGCCAGAGATTTGCAAAAATCCCAAGAGCACCTTCCACCGAGATAACACAGATAGTCAGTCCGTGGCAATTTTCTATTTGGGGAATAGATCTCATCGGACCTTCGCCAACCGCCAAGTCCGGAATTAGATATGCCAATGTTGCTGTTGATTATTTTACTAAATGGGCTGAATCTGAACCATTAGCTACTATTACCTCTAAAAATATGATAAACTTTGTAACTAAGAATATCATTTGCAGGTATGGTGTGCCTCAAAAGATAATCACAGACAATGGAACCCAATTCGAAAGTGAAGAGTTCCAAGATTTTTGCAAGCGATTCAAGATCCAAAAAAGCTTCTCAGTAATGGCTCATCCGTAGGAAAATGGGCAAGTGGAGCAATAAACAAAATGATCAAATCAACCATCAAAAAACAGCTAGAAAAAGCAAAAGGTGGTTGGGTCGATAAGCTACCACTAGCACTATGGGCATATAGAACTACCCATAAAACTGCGACTGGGCACACTCCATTTCGATAAGCTACCACTAGCACTAGCACTATTGGGATATGGCATATGGAATCAATAAGCTACCACTAGCACTATTGGCATATGGATCAGAAGCAATGATTCCGGTAGAGATAGAAGTCCCTTCACACAGAAGAATCCATTTCGATCAAGCTGAAAACGAAAAGCTGCAACTTGAAGCACTTGACCTCCTTGATGAAAGAAGGGAAGAGGCTCAGCTCAGAATTGCATGCCTTCAGCAAAGAATTGCCAGGCACTTCAATTCCAAAGTTCGCCAACGCAGCTTTGAGATTGGGGATCTAGTCTTGAAAAGGATCATGACAACAACATGAGTGTTTGCGCCAAACCGAGAAGGGCCGTATGTCATAGGCAAAAAACTTCTTGATGGCACTTTCAAACTGACAACTGTCGAAGTAGATCCTATTCCAAGGGCTTGGAACAGCAATCACTTGCGCCCATATTTTACTTAAAAGCTTTACTGAAATACTGTAAAAGAATTATGGATGTATGATTCTTGTATTGAAAGCCTTTGTAAAGCCAGTGCAAGTGAATAATAAGAACTATAAAGTGGATGTAGGCCCCGTTCTTGGCTGAACCACTATAAATCTTGTGTTCTCTACTATTACAAAATGCCTGTTTTATTTCGATATATGTAAAGTACTTTAATTGTATTGCTAAAATGTCGATTTAACATTGCAGGCCATCAAAACAAAGCTTACCCATTACAAGACCAAGCGATCCTTGACTTCACTCAACAAACAAATGGTAAGCCACAAAAATTCCAGGTTCAAATCCTATATAAGAAGTGCTTCAAGCAAACAGTTAGTGATTCAGCCGGAGGTGGGCCCTTGCTAACTAATTGAGATCGTTTGTGCAAACAAGCACCCAATTAAATAGCCTGTGTCTGCCCTGCAAACTCACTTAACAGTGAAGTACACTTCTTTGGATAAAACAAACTACTTGCAAATGAAAGGAATGTGTGCTTGAAAATGATAACAAGGTGTCGCTGATATGAGCAAATGGCGAAAAGACATGGGCGAGCAGGCAGGAAACAACCAAAGACCTCTTCGGAGGCACAAGCCCTCTTCGGAGGCACAACTCTTCGGAGGATAAAGACCTCTAACGGGGCATGCCAGAAAAAGAAAGTTCTCTATCTCAACAAAAGATTGGTGGAATGACCGGAGGCACCTTCCTAAGTGGAAGGCAAAGGGCCCTTGTTAACTAGTTGAGATCGTTTGTGTAAACAAACGTCCAAGTAACATGTGTCCGCCCCATGAATCCATCCAACCATGAGAAAGAAACTTTCAGGAAAAAGCCCTACTCGGAGGCACACATTTCACCGAGATCTGAAATAAAACTTCACAAGAGTTGAAATGTGCAAAGCCCTCTTCGGAGGCCCATTTCACCAGAGTTGGAGTGCAAACAGCACTCTTCGGAGACACATTTCATAAGAGTTGAAATGATAAAAGACCTCTTCAGAGGCACACATTTCACCGAGATCTGAAATAAAACTTCACAAGAGTTGATATGTGCAAAGCCCTCTTCGGAGGTCCATTTCACCAGAGTTGAAGTGCAAACAGCTCTCTTCTAAGACACACTTCACAAGAGTTGAAATGCTAAAAGACCTCTTCGGAGGCACACATTTTACCGAGATAACTTCACAAGAGTTGAAATGTGCAAAGCCCTCTTCGGAGGCCCATTTCACCAGAGTTGAAGTGCAAACAGCTCTCTTCGGGGACACAATTCACAAGAGTTGGAATGTGAAAAACCCTCTTTGAAAGCGTACTTTTATTTTCAAGAAAAGATCAATTTCTCCATAATGAGAATATTTTTCTCCGAAGATTGAAGTACCAAATCAAAGCCTTCTTTCAAAGCCCACTTCACCGTATAGGAGAATTCACTACTTTTCTTTCAAATAAAAAAGAAGAAGAGAGAAAGTAGTGATCATCTCCAAAAGTTGAAGTGTAAAAAAAGGGAAAGAGAAGACTTCTCCAATACAAGGCGCATTCTACTAAATCAGAGAAATATTCCCTTAAAATGGAAAAAATTATTCTCTAAAGTACGAATGCAAGCCTCCTTAAAATGGAAAAGTTGCTCTCCAAAGAAAGAGTACAAGTCTTCTCGAAACAGAAGAGTTGTTCTCCAAAATCTTGCTAATGTGAATGAGATTGCAATAAACCATGGTATGTGGGAAATATAATATAGATACAAAAATAAAAGCAATGCTCAAGCGACATTCCACAGGTTTACTGCAACATCACACAGAAAGTAAAGAAACTTGTATGAAAAAGAAGAATAAATGCATTCTGAAATACAGACAGAAGTTTGTACAAGTAAAAGAATCATTTTATTCCATACTATGAAAATTTTATACATGTGCAGGTTTCAAAATAAAAGAAGGCGGGAACCAGTACCCGCACAATCTCCGTTCAACACAAGTCTTTATATATACAAGCAAAAAAGCAAAAAGTGAGACAAAAAGCATAGGACCAAACCCATCACTTCTTCTTCCTGCCACCTTTTGAGCCCTCGCCTGGCCGGATGATTAACTTTTTGGGTCGGCTTGTGAGAGAAGGGGAAGAAAGAGGAAGGGGTGCTATTGGATTTTCTTCTGCTTTTTCTTTGCTGGCAGAAGCTTCCCTCTTTTTCTTTGAGACTCCACTCATCCCCTTCTTTCATGAAGAAAGCTCACTGCCCGGAGTGAAAAGTGCAGACAACTTTATGTCATCAGAAATAGTTTGCTTCGGTGTTCTTTCGCCTTCTTCAGGTTCTTCGGCCTTCTTTTCTTGTGAAGCGACCGGGTCATCCAAGCCTTGAAGAGCTTCTATCTGCTCCTCTTGTGACCCCGGTTGAGAAACGAAAGGAGGAGTAATCTGAAGAGGCGGAGACGGAACAGCTGGAAGAGGGGAAGGCTGAACAACACTTGGCGTTTTCACTACAGGAGAAGAGAAGTTAAAGTCAGTATCTCTCATAAAGAAAGGAGAAAGTGGCGCGTCAAGATTTAAGTAATAATCAAAAAGTTCATCAAGCTCATGTGAAGTAAATAAGCAGTCTACTTGAGCAAGATCAGCATTGAGGTTACCTGGAGAAGTAGGCTTTACTATGTCAACTTCAAAGTCCCGTGCTTCAGTGCTCTCTTGAGTCTCATCTCCAGTGCGACAGTTGCACTTTCAGTAACAGCTTTAGCAGGAGGTGGAGAATGGGAATTGGAGCCAACAATATCGATGTCGGCCGAAATCAAAGGTTGAAATGGGTCAGTTAAGGTTGCCTTCCTTAAATGTTCACCTTCCGCCATTCCGGCTCGCTATTTAGCGAGTTGCTCCTTTCCCCTAGCAAGAGCAGCAAGTGCATCGTCATCTAGATAGTGCGCCTCCAAATCTGCTTCAGCATATCCAGCACCTCCCAACATATCAAGTGCGGCTTCCCACACTTCGGCCAGAGTGATTTCGTACTTCGGTCCCAAAAATCTAAGGCTACCGCTCCCCAAAACACTATGTATATAGAACTCGAATAAAGTAGAGATGATTTCGGCTTTATTTGCCATATGAGATTCTTCGGCTCCTGCTTTGCCGGCAATAGCTTCATCACGCTCTTTTTCAACTTTAGTAAGTCGAGCTTTTAGCATTTTAATTTCCAAGTTCTGAGAGCTGGTTTTTTCTCGCAACTGAGCCACGTCAGTTCGGTAGCTTTCTACAACTTGCTGCCGTGCTTCAAATCTAGCTTCAGCATCTCTTTGCCCGGCGTGAGCATCTCTCACCTGTTTTTGAAGCACTTCTTCTTTTTGAGAATAAGAAGTGGAAGAAGTGGCAAGTTCTTCTTTAAGTTTTTCAACTTCCACTTCAAGCTTCTCATTGTAAGCGGAAATATTCTTCATCTCTGCATCATGCTGATCGAGTTTTTTCTGCCACTTGGATTTATCATTTTCCATAGTCAGCATGGCTTCGAGATTTGCACGGTTTACTCTTTGAAGTACGTCGTCATGTTTCTGCCAACCAGACATTCTCTCGATATCGAGTTTGACGGCATCAAGATTTTGCAACATGGCTTGCTTGTCGATTGGGACCAAGTCAAGATCGAAACACACTCCCTTTAAGCACCAGTGCGGAAACCGGCTTTGAAGAGTAGCCGGACCCTGTCCAACTTGATACGGGGGCCTACTGATGATTGTTTGAATATCAGCTCTTTGAAGGGCAGGAGAGCTGGAAGGGATTTCCAAAGAGACGGGAGCAGCGGGTTTTTCAAAAATTTCAGATGTCGGTTTTTCACCATGTTTGTCTCGTTTACTCGGATCTTCAACGACATGACTTTTCCCTTTGTCACCACGGGATTTTCGTTTGTGAGAATCATCCTCTCTCTGAGAAGAATCATGTCGTTCGTCCCGTCTCCCGTAGCGTTCTTCATAAGCACGCCTCTCACGAGCTTTCCTCACAGCTCTTTCTTCGTCGGTTTCCCAAGAGGCAGGAAGATACCTCTTGGGGTCACAAGAACCGCGCCTCCCATAACGCTGGAAACCATCATAGTAAGAGCCACTTCGTCCCATTGGAGAACCTGAAAATGTAGAAAAGATAAGTTCAAAAATCTTCAAAGCAAGGAAGTTGAATGCATATAAGTGCTGAAAAATCCTAAGTGTGTGTAACGTGCAAACTACGCGCGTCAAACTACGAACCACTCCTCGGTTGGGGGGTGATGACGAATTTTACAGCAAGTGTCAATTCTTGGGCTGACGGAGTTTGTTGCAAGACAGATGTCGCTTCAACTACTGGAGAAATAACTTTAGTAGTAGTGGTATCATCTTTAAAAAGCTCACGTGAAGTGATCATCAAGTCGCTCAATCCCTTAAAAATGTCGTCTCCATCGTGCTCAGCAGGACCCTTCCCCTCATCTCCTTCATCAGCAGTCTTCCTGGATTGGTGAGGAGGTTCATCTTCTTCAATGACCGGGGCGAATGTAAGTTTGCCGGATGACCCCGCAACATCAATAGAAGCAGAATACTTCACCAATGAAGCCTCAACAGTAGGTTTTTTCGGTGTAAGTTCTCTGGCAGAAACTGGGGCATCCGATATCTCTACTGGAGAATCAGGAACTTCATGAGGCTGAGTAGAATGGGAAGAGTGCAGGAGTCCGAACTGGTGCAGAAACTCGTCTTTTAGCAAAAATTTAATACTTCTTTCCTCAACCGCCACGGCACTTAATCTTTAAAAAGTCGGCTTGTGGCTAGGATCTTTAGAGGGAGGAGGAAGTGCTATAAAAATAAAGAGTGAAGTTAGCACCTAGCAACTCGGACTTTGAAAAGCTCAAATGGAAAGAATGGGGGTAAGCAATCTTACTTCCTACTCTCCAGATGGCGTAAAATCCTGGAGGGCGACGAATGATGAAGAATTGATTTAAGAACCCGTGGGCGCTTTCCGGAAGATCGACGATTAATCTACGGTTTCTGGCGCTTCTCACGAGTGTGATAGAGGGATGATCTTTGTTCTTTGCGAATGTGCATAAGTAGCAGATTTCTTTAAAGCTTGGAAGACGATCAAGTGTCCTCCTGAACAACACACAAAGTCCCATTAAGATGGCATGGCCATTGGGATGCAACTGGAAGGGAGAGATAGTTAATCGGAGAAGGAGTCATTGAAGGAAATCATTAAAAGGATGAATAGCACCACACAGGCACATCTGACGATTGACAGCGATAAAACCGAGAAGTGATCTCTCAGCAGTATCGTTTGGCCCAGGAAGTAAAGCATCTGCTTCAGCAATACCAAACTGAATACGTAGTTCGTTGAACGCTCGCTGACTCAGGGTAGTTGGAGTTCTTTCCAGGGGATTATCCAGTGGATTGGCTATCGAGAAGACCTCTTCCGCTTGCTCTATTATCTCATCTTGAGAAGACATTCTACACAAGGAACTGGATATTCAAATATGAAGGTGCACGTTTCCTAAATATGTGAAGTATTGTGCAAAACTAATAAAGCGACAAGCAAAGATAACTGAAATTAAACTAATAGGCATTTGTCAATTATAAAGTTTCAGGGCTTGTTGCTTTAAGTCTGAATACAAGTGCAGCGTTGATGCAAAGAAATCAGCTTTAATTGATTAAGATTGCTTTGCTTCAATACTTCACTTGAATTTATTGATTCACAACATTTCATATAATTTCTTTAAGTTGATTATCCTTTATCGACTAATCTGTCATTTGATATGGGAGATCAGTGGCAGTATATTCGTCCCATTTTTCTACGAATGTTGTGTTTAACAGGTTATTGGCATTAAAGTTAATATAATCTGTAAATGAGTACAACAAGTTCAGGCAAGTTAATCCGACAGTTCAAGTTGGAATTCAAGTTAAGTGATGTCACATTTTTGCAAGGTTTCAAGTTCAAGCGACTTAGCATGGGTCAGAGTTCCATCAAGTCGTTCTGTTCAAGTCAAAAGTTCATTATTCATGCTCCTACAAGTTAAAGCAATGCTTCAAGGCAAGGCAGTGTGAATCTGGCAAAGTCCTAGGTCGCTCGCGACCTAACAAGTTGGGTTGAAATTGGTCTAGGTCGCAAGAAGGAATTCAGCAGTGAAAAGTTGTTTAAGTGCTAAGTCGCTCACACGACTTAAAAACTAAGTCACTCACACGATTTGAAGATTAAGTCCCTTTGAGTTAAGTCGCTTAGTTCCTTTTAGGTCGCAAGGATTCTTAAGTCGGTCGGTTTGTTAGGTCGATCAAATCTGTTAAGTCGTAAAGGTGTGTGTTGCTCAGATTCACTAGGTCGCTTCTGGCGTAACTCAGCAATCTCGAGTTGTTCCCTATCAAAGCCGATATGCCCTACGTTCCTTAACCTGCTAACTGTTCTCCATTCAATAGCTCGCTGCCATGTTAACTCATGATCCGATAACCCATTATCACCTACACAGTGAAATCCATCATCCTCTCAATGAAATCCACTATCTCTCCATACCACCAAATCACCCAGAACTGATTCAAGTCATCGCAGATCCATCATACTGCCGCGCTCTCATGAATCGCAGCAACAACATAGCTAATGGCGATCGAAAATCAATCGCAACATGGCTCAAAAGTGACACGCGACGTACAGAGTTGAACTGAGGTCAGAAAATGGGGATTCGCAATTCGGTGATGAACATAGTTGGATAAAGATCAAATTCACTTACGCAATACGATGGAAAAGATGAATTGATGACTGGTTAGATTGAATTCGCCCTTGGAAGCTCGAATGATCGTTAATGGCAGAGCAGGTTGTCAAAGCAGTTAAGTAAGAAAGAAGAAACGACCTAACGGCTTATATAGGGGAGAAAGAGGAAGACGTATCGGCACGCGAGCTAGCGAGCCAGTTGAGTCGTTCACGACCTAGAGCAATTAGGTCGAAGCACACGACCTATGGCATAGGCGTATACTCCGAGGGGAAAATGTTAATATCATTCTGGGCAGCGACTCAAGCACTCGAAGAAAACTAGCGACCTAGCATGATATAGCGACTTAACGATCTAATGAGATAAGCGACCTAACGACCTAAGGAATAAAGCGACTCAGCGACTTAATGGGTTAGAAGGTCCAGCGACCTAACAACCTGATGTATGAGCGAGTTAACATGGATGCTCGACCTAACAAAGCTAGCGACCTAAAGACCCCTAGCGACCTAGCAACCAACACAGAGGAAAAATATATCACAACAGAGGGATGCAGCGACCTAGCGACCTAATGAACTAGGCGACCTAGCGACCTAGTGACCTAACGGGTTAAGACAGTGTGAGGCCGCATACATACTATTTCTTCATTAGGTCGCTCACGACCTAAATAGACCGAGGTAACTCCATAGCTCACTCAGGATGGCCCCACTAAGTCGTAACTTCTTATGCCGCTTCACTCCTAGGTCAATACGACCTATCAGATTGTTCAGAAGACCAAGTGTAACCAAGATAAGCCGTATCTCGCATCTCTTAGGTCGCCCACGACCTACGACTTACTCCAGAAATTTCCTATAAATACCATGCCTACAACACCGAAGGGGGGATCTTTTGGCTCATTTCTGGAACGCCTATACTCTGCTGATTTCTCGACTCATCTAACACTTCAAACACGAAAGACACTTCAACGAACTTCAAGAAGAAATCTGACACATTCGACATGGATTCAAAGAGTTCTTCTATATCGGAGTTCTAGCTATTTGTCTCAGTAGTGTTGTAATCGAAGATTGTTTTAAAGTTGTAGTCGATTCAGCAATAAAGAAGATTAAAGTGGACGTCGGCTTAACTTGAAACCGCTATAAAACTGTTGTCTCTTTACTATTTTTTCTGTGACTTTTCTACTTACTTCTAATTCTCGTATTGATGGGGTGGTGCTTTCACTTAATCTCTACTTACACCGGGGTGTTGACGTTCAATTTTAGCGTTAACATCTAGAATTTGTGTTTCATCAATTTTCGAGATTTGCATTGATAAGCTTTATCAAATTTTGGTGCATTAGTGAATCTGTGTTTCACTATCTTTTTCGATTGGTATTGATATGTTCGTCAATATTTGGGGTTTGGTGAATAAAATGAAGAATATGACATTCTTTTTAGTGCTTTGAGATTTCTTGTGATATTGCATGATTTTCGTTGTTTCGTTAATGTATACTTTTTATAGTATGACATTTCTGTTATCATACGTTTTAATCGCATCTATTATCCTATCTCATTTTATCGGATATTTATAGCTAGACTGATCCGTTTATTATTTTCTTCTTAAATAATACTCGGGTCAGACCGAGATATTACAGATGCTTCTACTTGATTTCTTATCAGGATCCATCGCCTGATTTTTGACTAACTACTTTAGATTAGTAGTTTTTGTTATGTATACATTCGAGATAGAGACTCCATGATGTATACTTATTCTTTTGTGTAGCACTTGTAACCATATTTTTTTGATATTGTGGATCTTGTTAGACCACTACTCTGATAAACACTTTTAAGCGTTGTATATTCATATCTATTTTCGCCTTTGTGATATGGATATCTGTGACTGATTTGTCTTATGTTTATTTCTATATTTGTTTCCGAAGATTTTATATAGCCACTGTGTAGTAGCTTTGAGTTTATATCGATATGTCAGATTTCCACTTGAAATAAAATGCATGTTATACTACCTGACATATCGGTGCTCGCACAAAGCAATTACATGGATGGTCGCTCCTCAACAGCCTTATTCTCCGTGCTAGTTGACGACATTACCTCGTAGTGTCCTTGGCTAGCGTCGGTAAAGAGGTGCGGCATCACACATAAGGTGGCTAAAACAGGAGCGATCTACGGGCTAATGAGGTAGCACCTTTGGTTGGACACATCCCTTCGATATTATACTTTGACTTTTGGATTTATTCAGTGGCCACTTTTGATTTTTTTTTTTGATTTGGGGGTGTGGTTCGAGGTGGGCGGTAGATGTGGCTTTGCATTACCACCGGCCCGAAAGCGTAATTGTTATATCTACCCTGCATTGCCTAGTTGTGCCGTGTCACCTACCATACCGAGCCTTTAGTACGAGATTCTATTTGTGTCGTACCTATGGAGTATCCTCTGGTAGCCTCCCGATCAGGAGGTATTATGGTACCGTATAGACTATTTGCATTATTTATGTTAAGGGCTATATGGGTAAACCCTTAACGCTATTTTAAATTAAGTTTATTTTACTATTAGACATTATTATACTAGCGAAATATTACTACATAGTAAATAGTTTAACGGATCCTTGGGAGATGTGCGTCCCGAGCATCTCTTGAGTTACTACACTCACGTTGACACCGGATAGGAGATGTCAAATCCCGTAAACATCTCTGACGCCGTTCCACTCATATTATTTACTGTTGATTTAACTTACATAAGATCTTTTAGTTCTGACTCGAGTGTTTTGTCTTTTCAATTCGCTCGGGTTAGCCTGAGCATTTTAGGATTTGAAGCCTTTATCTCTTGAGGATGAAGACGAAGAGTTATTATTATATATTATAGTATTCCACTACTTTCACATTGTTCCACTACATTATTATTGATTATTCTCTTGTATGTGTAACTCTGATATCATATTGTATAAGCAAATAAAATCAAATGTTTTTGTAAAACAACTTCATGAACTTTTTATTTGATTATTATATTTTATCATTCCGCTGCAAGATTCTATTTTTTTCTTTCTCTACTTTCTCTTATTTACCCCATAACAATCCGCCCTTCTGTATGGTTTAAGTCTGACGTGTGTGGTTTATCGTCGATTTAAAGCACACAGAAAGGCAGGACGTTACATCTGGTATCAGAGCTTTGGTTTAGCGATAAATCTTAGCTTTGTGGGGTTTGACTCTTTATTAATAGGGTAGTAATAGCCTAAAATGAGTCGCTGAGTGTATATATATGAGAGAGCATATTTGTTAGTGTTATAATGGCTTTAATATTGGGTTAATTTGTTATGTTTTGTATTTGTAAATTCTGGTTGGTGCATAGGACGCTATGACATCAATAGGGATTTCTAAACACTTAATAGGACAGACCGACACAATATTTGTTTTGAATATATGTGAATGAAATAATTTTGCCTATTATATTTTCTATATAATTTTTTTTATAAAAGTTATATTTGACTGCAATATATTGGTTGTTAGGTAATAATTTTTTATATAATAGTTGAAATGAGATGGAAAATGAAACAAATGAAAATTGAAAATTTAGAACTTAAGTTCCGGGGTTTTGAAACTTTCTATTGAATGATTTTGAAATATAGTAATAATATTTTAGAAGTATGTTCCGATATAAATAGTTCAATATAATTTGAAAGAATTGTTTTAAATAAATTTTGGGAAGAAATAAGTTATGTACTCCCCTCTCTGTCGTTGGTAAATAATTTCGATGATGAGTGCACGCATCATCGACATTCATTTTCGAGTTTCAAAGTGGGAAGGCCAATGTAGTTGTTTACTGCAGATTTGTTTTGATAAACCAAATATAAATTTTAAAATTGTTTTAATTATAATTGGATATATAAATTATAAGTATATATTTATCTATTATTTTAAAATGATTTGAGATTTAACCCGGAATTTAAATTCTTAAGTTTCCATTGATTAATAGTTTCAATTATTGTAGTAAAATGGAATGTGACTAATTAATAATTGAAACCTCTTATTAAAATAAGAGATTAAATGCTAGGTTATAAATGAAATAATAAGAAAGTTGAAACTTATAATCAATAAAAGCAAAGGATATAATTATTGAACCTCTAAATAATTAAAAGAAATGGGATAAACTTGTATGATTTTCAATTGCATTCTTAAAAGCATATATATATATATGTATATAACTTACCTAATAATAAAAGTTAAATATTAATAATAAATTGTAATAGATATTATACAAGTAATAAACTTGAGGTAATGCAAGTAATTAATGAAATTATTTAAAAATAAGAATTCGATGTTGTAGTTGTTATAAACTTGAGTATAATTGAAATAATACTAATTAAATATAATAGAAGGCAAGTATTGTAAGTAAGAAATTTTGAACTTGAGTAAATAAGTTGAAGTTATTTCTAAATAAAATTGTAAGAAACAAATGTAAATTAAAAAGATAAACCATTATAAGAATGAAAAAGAGAAATCAAACAACAAATGTATGAATGGAATTAAAAAGGATAAACTAAATTTGTTGTTTGAAATTGTTGTTGTTTGTTTTGGTTTATGGTTGTTTGGGCAAGGATACTTTAAAATTGTTTGGATGTACGAATAATCTATTTAGCTTCATCAGAGACTGTTGAGTAAACGATGTGCTTAGTAGTTTATTTTTTCATTCTATACAATTTGAAGTTTTGAACCCGAACAACTATTTGTTTTGTTTGATATGAATGAATGATTGATTTGTGTTGATTTTTATGTGATGGTTGTATGCCTTATTGCAAGTGATTGTTATTTGTTATGCATTGAAACAAGTTAAACATTTTATTTTATATAATTATTAACTCTTTTAGATTATATAAGTGAAACACAGGTTATGGAAGCAATTGCTACTGCTTTTGGTTTCATAATTAAGCGTTTGATTGCCCGACAAATAGGTACGATCTCGGATTACGGTTTATAGCGTTATTATATTTTTTTCCCGGGTTGGGATATATTATTTTGGAACATATGTTCTATATTGTTATATTTGATATTATATTTTCTCCCGAGCCTCCGCGTACAAAGGAGGCTCTGCCGAAATTTTCCGTAAATTTTGGACTTAGAAATTTTTTGAAAATGTTTTCCAAAACTTTATTAATTTATGTATAAAAAGATTTAATGGTTATAAATTGGTATATTTCATTTAAACTAATTAATTTCGTAGATTTTTTTTTTTACAAATTTAATATTTGAAGTGAGATATATTGATTTCTTAATTCTTCTTTTCCCTCCTTTTCCCTTTTCGGGGGCGAAAAGTTTCAAGTGGGGGAGAGTGTAATGACCCGTAAATTTCAATGATTAAAATTTGTTAATTTAATAAGCTTTTGTTAATTTAATAGAAAGAAATAAAAAATTTATGATTTATAATAAAGCAAATGTTTAGAATGAATTTTGTATTATGTACGTAATTATAATAATTGGTTGAAGTATGATAAACTCAAGTGTAACCTTAGCTTATAAACAATTATTTTAAGTTGCATGTTGAATAGTTGATTAAATTGGAATTTAAATTAAATTTTAATGAACATAAATAAAGGTTACAATAATGTGAATAAGAATATGGCAAGTAAATGAAAGGTAAACAATAGTAACTAGTTTATAGAGTAATAATAGGCATAATATAAAGATGGGAATGTAATTCAAATCAATGGAAATAATGTAGATGTTATACTTAGCTACAAATTGGATATATGAAAATATGTGTAAGCTTTTAAATTAATTAATGAATTTTAATTTTAATAAATGGTAATTGAATATAAATCAATGTTCTGTAAGTAATCATAATATTTGCTTGAAAGTAATATTGTATAAGTTACCTATTTGTTTAGTTCATAAAAATTTAATTTGAAAGCAATTTCAATAATTGACTTAATTAGTGGAATCCCAATTATTTAAAACAAATTGTAAAGTTAAAATTGATTGAAATTAGTGAATTGGGAGATGAATTCAAAAGTTAAATTAATTAACGAAATAATACGCAATAAATGCAGTATGATAGAATCAATGCTAGAAAAATAATTATAATAATTGTCAGTTGATATTTAAGTATGAATGTGAGTAAAATTTGGCAATAGTGATAATTATTAATTGTTTACCCATTCATTTAATTTATTGAATTAGATCTAAATCAATTGCAACCTTGGATTGTTAATAATAGTTATAAGTGAAAATAAACGTTAATGGTAACAAGTATTGTAAGCTAACCATTTATTTAGTATATTAAATTATAACTGGTAATCAATTGCAATAAATATAAATAAATTATCACGTTATTGTTAATTTAAGTAATATTTGAAAATAATGTCAATTCCATATGTAATATGACTGTTGGTTGATGTAAAGATTGTAAATCAAGATTTATTAATTTATTTGAATGTAAATTATAATGATTGGGTTAATTTCAAATAAATGAAATTAAATATCTAGATATTACATTTATGGAAATTAAGTTGAAAATTTGGGTATAATAACGTAATAAACCATGAACCAATGTAAATTTTATCTTCTTGGTGATAATGGAGTGAATAACAGGATTAAGAATCAAATAAATGGATTTATTTGAATTGCGATTGATAATTAATGAATTTATTAGAAATTGGAAGTTAAACACTTTAGTTTGTAATTGGTTGACTTTAAATTGATATAGGAATGGGTTATAAAGGGTTATAAATTACTAAAGTAATCTAAGATGATAAAATTTATGAATTTTGGAATTTGAATTAAATGGTGATTTAATTAATAAATTATTAATTTATTTAATTAATGTGTAAAAAAACATTTTGGCCACGGACTCGGATTTCGACGAATGTTTCGTCGGATCTGTAACGATGAATTATTGTAGGATTTCAAGTTTCGTAGCGACCGGACCTTGATCAAACGAACGCGAAACGCCTTGAAATCGATGAAATTGAAATCTATTGAAATCAATTTGAGAATATTGATTTTAGCATAACTTCTTCATACGATTGAATTTGGACCTGAAACCTGTTCCATCGCATTTAAATTATTTCAAAACATCTATTTTGATATATGGTTTGACCAAACTTCGTTCTGGAGTCGAAACGGGCTTTTTGGGCCACTTTGTCGTTCGCGCGTATATCCAATTGATCTGATCCATTCTATTTCAGCCTTGTCTATAAATACCTTGTTATAAACCATAGCCTACCTCTATTTCACATTTGTATGTGTGTACAATCCCTCTTTACCTCCTCCTCAATAGCAGACAATAAAAATTACAGATCCAATTGAAATTCAAATCAAATCCAAAGGCAAAATTTCAAACTCCTCCAAAAAATTCAGAAAAATTATATATCGAAGGTCTCGATGTACGCATCTCGGATCTGCAGTTCGTTTTTGGGTTCGATGCATCGTTTTTCTGGAATCGGTGAATTTGTTTCGGCCATTCGTTTGGGAAGTTATGGGTAAACAGTGGATCTGCGTCGATAGAATGATCGGAGGGTGGAGTTTGGAAGAGGGCAAAGTGCAGGATCTTGTGATGTTGGTCGTTGGTCGTTCGATGGCTGTGATTTAGCAGGATTTACTGTCCTAGGCGGCGCGTGTAACTACCCGTAAAATTTGATGATTAAAATGAGTTAAATTAATAAGATTTTTAATTAAATTTAGAAAGAAATAAAAATCTTATAATTTATATTGGAACGAATTTTAGAAATAAGATGTAGCAATTGAAATTAAAAATTAACAATTTAAAATTTATATTGCAATTAATTGGAAATAATGTAAATTGAATAGAAATGGGAGTTTATTTATAAGGCAGTAATTGATGAATAGAAGGTTGAAACCAAGTAAATAATTTATTAAGAACATTTAATAGTAATTAATGTATACATTTGGCAATTGAAAATTTATGAATTTGTTAAGATTGTAAAATTATAATCTAAGATTTCGTTACTGTTGACTAAGGTAACTTAACCAAGGTAACTATTAATAGATTGAACGAAATTCAAATCAATGGAAATAATGTAGACGTATGCTTAGCTACAAATTGAATATATGAAAACAAAATGTAAGCATTGAATTAAATTAAGTTATTTAAATTTTAATAAATGGTCATTGAATAAAATAAATGTTCTGTAAGTAATTATAACCGTGGGATGATAATAAAGGGTGCATAGGAAAATGATTGTTTATAGTAATTTAATGAAATTCCAATTTGTTGGAATAAGAGAAAAGGAATACTTGTTAATAAATGTAATACAACAAAACGAAATTAAATTTTGAATTAATGAATTAATATATATTGAATAGCAATTGAACGTAAATTAACGTAGTAAGGATGATGCAGGTTGATAAGTATTCATAATGTTTGTGTTGATGATAAATGTTACTTTAATGATTGTAATATATAATAATGGAAGTGTGAATGGAAATTAATAGAAACGTAAACTTATTTTAAGGTAGTAATTGGATGTAGATTTATGTAATAACATTAATGCAAACTAAATTAGCGCAATCCAAATCAATGGAATCCAATTGCAATAAATGAAATTGAATATTACATTTTGTGGATTTTAGGTAATAGTTGGTATAAGGATGGAAATAAGGTAAATCCATTAATTGGTTTTAAAACCTTAATTAAGGTGTTTAATTGATAGAAGTACACATTTAGAAACGCAATATTTATTCAAATTAAGATGTAAATAGGCGTATATTAATGTCATGAAATAAAATTAGCGTATATGAAATTATAAATCCGGATTGATAAGTAACGAACTTATAAATGCAATTAAAAGCAAATAGGTGGCAACTAATATAGGTTGCTTGTTTATTTAATGTGTTAAATAAACGGGTAATCAATTGCATAAATCTATATTAACGTTTGTTAATGAAAATTTATGTAATAATCGGAAATAACGTTAATTTTATAAAATGACAATTGGTTGAATAAAAGAAATGTAAAATGTTAAGTTGTGCCAATATATTGGAATTTAATGTATAATAATAGGTAATTATAAATAAATGAAATCTAACATTTAATTATTACGTTATTGAAATTTAGATGAAATTTGGAGATATGTACGTAATAATGTACGAATCCAATGTTACTTTCATCTATTTGATACTAATAGGTTGAATAACATAATGAAAATTTAATTCAATGAAATTATTGAATTTTTTTTTTTTATCACTGAATTTAATAAAATTGTAATTTAGAGCTGAAATTTATGATCGAATCAGCATTTAAGGGACATCTAACTTGTTTAAATTTTGGATAAATGATTAAGAATTATAAAATGATAAGATTTGTCAATTTTAGAATTGAAATTTAAAATTTGATTTTTTTTAAATTTATTTTTAATTTATTTAATTAATATAAAAATAGCCATTTTGGCCACTGACTCGGATTCGACGAAACCAGTTTTACCGGATCCGTAACAGTGAATTATTATAGGATTTCAAGTTTCGTAGCGATCGGGCTTGTCGTTTGATCGTACGAACACGAAACGCCTTGAAACCGATTTAATTGAAATCAATTGAAATCAATTTGAAAAATATTGATTTTAGCATGACTTCTTCATACGATGGAATTTGGACTTGAAACCTTTTCCATTGTGTTTAAAATATTTAAAAACATCTACTTTGATATACGGGTTGACCCAATTTCGTTCCGGAGTCAGAACGGGCTTTTCGGGCCACTTTATTGTTTAAACGCGTATACCAATATGATCCATCTATTCTTTTCAACATTGTCTATAAATACCTAGTTATAAACCTTAGCCTACCTCTATTTCTCATCGGTATGTGCGTACAATCCCTCTTTGCCTCCTCCTCAATGGCAGACAATAAAATTCCAGATCCAATTGAAATTCCAAATAAAATTCCAATCCAAATAATTTCAAACTCCTCAAAAAAATTTGAGAAAATTATATATTGAAGATTTCATCGATACGAATCTACACATAGCTCTGGCTTTTGCAGTTGGTGCTCGAATCAATGGCAAATCTCGGTCAAAGCTCATAAATCGCGAAATCCTAAGTGCGATTTGGGCGTTTTCCATTTAGGCAGAAAACGATAGATTGCTTTCCGGGTTTTGGAGAGGGAGGATTTTGGAGTCGTTTGATGGTGGTCGGAGGTTGCGTAGAGGGCTGTGGCGTCGGAATTTGGCGAATTAGGGTTCGGCAGACCCAAATTGGAGGTGGCGGCGGGTTGCATCGGAGGGGTAGGGCCGCGGCGACATGTAGAGGGAGGCTTGACAAGGTGGTTGGTGGTGGCACCATGACCTATTGGCGTGCGTAGGCGGTGCAGTTGAGTGGTCAATGGAGGCTTTGAGCGTGCATGATTTTCCTGTTGCGTGTGTATTTTTTTTGTGAGAAGTGATGAGGTGACGTGTAATAATTTTTTTTATTTTTATTTTTTATAATTTCAAAATCTAATTATCTTCTTATTGCAATAACTTTTGCGTACGAGGTCAGAATTACACGCAGTTTTCTCTGCAATGTTTATATTGGAATTCCGGACATTTTGGCTCAGGTTTGGACAAATTATGAGGCTGTGCAAATTTTGGGTTTAAATTGGATTTAAATTCAATTTAAATTCAACAGGTGAGTGTTTTAACCCACTCACAACTTCTAAAATTTCTTATGTTTGTTAAATTAAATTTTGTTGTGATTATGCATTTATTTATGACCGTTTTGGATATTTTTAATCATCGTCTCGTTTAATTTCAGTTATTTAAATTAATTCGTTATTTAATTTGTTATTGAATATAACTGCTAGTTAATTTCTCGTTATATATTATCAGTTATATATTGATATTGATTTATTGTCTTTGGATGATGATTGGGATGAATGTATGATTTATGATGGATGAATGGATGTTGTATTTTATTATTATAAACTGCAAGTTATTATGCATTTTTATTGATTCAGGATTGCGGTTTGAAATGATATATAACCGTAATTTTTATTTTTAATTACGGATTGAAATGATAAACATCCGTATCACTTGACCATAGGGTAGAAAATTATGTGCAGACACCGCGATCTATATACATATATAAAATATTTTGAAATGATTTCTATGGTTTTGTAAAGAAATATACGGGTTATATAAAATTGATTTTTAGATGTTATATAAACGTCAAATTTATTATTATTGATTTTAGCTATATATTCTTTGAAATATAAAATAAGCCCAATAATGAAGTTTGATTACTATATATAATATGGTTTGATGAATATTGATTTTTGGTATTATATAAATAATATTTTTATATCTAGTTAAATGCTTGAATTTAAGTTATGTATAAGTTTGTTAATAAAAATTAAGTTCAATAATAGAGTTTGATTTTTATTAAAATAAATGTGAGTAAGTATTTAAATTTTATTTTAATATAGAGTGTATAATGATTTAAATAAATGAAGGTCGGGAGATAAGTTGGAGATTTATTTGAAATTAAAGTTATTTAAGAGTAAACTCTAAACGGTTGATGTGAAATTTATTAAATTGAAAAAATTAAAGGGTATAACTATTATAACTTGATATAGGATCTAGGTGAACTAAATGATTATTTCTAGTATAGATGACTTGGAAAAATTTTACTATTTGAAATTGAGTTTTATTTAAATGAAAATGGATTTATTATGTAAATTATTTCAAAACTAAATAATAGAAGATTTGATTTTTAAAATCTAAATTATCAAATTTAGTTTTGGAATTTTGGAATACTAAAGCCTTGAAATATATCGGAATTGAAAAGTTTATCGAAATTGAAATGTTTCGAAGTTATCAATTTCAAAGTATTATGTTTTAAAAGTGTAATAATTTCAACGGTTGGTTTCGAAGTGTATAAATTAGAAAGTGCTATGATTTTGTGAAAAGGGATATATTTGAAATAAAATAATGTTATATTGATTTGAAATATAAGGGATATCATATTGATTTGGTTTTAAATTGGAAACGATATCGTATTTATATGGTTTTGAAATAAATATTATATCCTGGTTTTGAAGTATAAATTATTTTGAAATGACCGCGGTGTTATAATAATGTTTGGTTGTTGAAGAGACCGGGATCAGAAGTTATCATACTCTCTGCCTACTCCGAAAACCACTTTAATAACTGTGTACGCGGTGGAGATTCCACAACGAAATAGGATGGTGGCGGCGTTTCCTTTGAGGTAAATACGCGGATCCAACTCTTGTGAGTTGGCATAAGGTGGCTAAAACAAAAGCGATTGACGGGTTAACGAGGTAGCACCTTTGATCGGACACATCCCTTCGATATTATACTTTGACTTTTAGATTTATTCAGTGGCCACTTGATTTTTTTTATTTGGAGGTGTGGGTCGAGGTGGGAGGTAGCTGCGGCTATTCGTTACCACCGGCCCGAAAGCAAAATTGGTATATCTACCCTGGCACTGCCTAGTTGTGTCGTGTCACCTACCCTAGTGCGCCTTATACGATTTTTTTTGTACTATACCTATGGAGTTCCCACTGACAACGCCCAGTACGAGGGAGATTATGGTACTGTATAGACTATGGGAATATAAAAGTGTGTTAAGGTGGAAAATGTAATGCGTTAACGCTATTTTCGGTATATTATACTTTACTTTAGACACTATTATAATAGCATATATTACTACATAGTAAATAGTTTAACGGATCCTTAGGAGATGTGAATCCCGAGCATCTCTTGAGTTACTACACTCACGTTAGACACTGGATAGGAGATGTCAAATCCCGTAAACATCTCTGACGCCGTTACACTCATATTATTTACCGTTGATTTAACTTACATAAGATCTTTTAGTTTTGACTCAAGTGTTTTGTCTTTTCAATTCGTTCGGGGTCAACCTGAGCGTTTCAGGATTTGAAGATTTTATTCTGGAGGACGAAGATGAAGATTTGTAATACTATTATCTACTGTATTATTCCACTATACCATTGTTTCGCTGCATTGATATTATTCTTTGGTATGTGTACTCTGATATGTATTGTATAAATATAATCAAATGTTTTGTAAAACTGTTATTTGATTATTATATTTTATCGTTCCGCTGCAAGATTCTATTTTTTTTCTTTCTATAATTTTTCTTATTTAGCCCATAACAATCCGCCCTTTGGTATGGTTTAAGTCTGACGTGTGTGGTTTATCGTCGATTTAAACCGTACAAAAAGGCAGGACGTTACATCTAGTATCAGAGCTTTGGTTTTGTAAGGAACCGATTCTTCGACTTCTGAAATCGACATTAATACGTCCACTGTATTAACTGCCGAGCAATCGAATGCCGAAAAATCGAACCCTTAGGGTTTAAGAAGAAGAGGTAGAAGAAAAAAGAAAGAAGAAGCAACAGAAACAATATCAGAATCTCACAATCGCAGTGGAACACATATAATAGATAAATGAATATCTTTAAAACAAAGAACTATATCAGTTATTACATTACATTATCAGAGTGTACAACAACAAAAACAATAGTGGACAGTTATATAAACCTGTCCTCACAACTGAATACGCAGCGGAAAAGATAATATCACATACAAGTGATAGGTCTCGCCATCCAGCTTGCCTCAGGATTTCTACAGCAACTCCTGAATTCCAGAATGACCTGATAACCATACTCTTGACTGCCCGTGTGGAAATTGGTAGGCACCCAGAGTTTAGGAAGGGAACAATAAAACTCCAGGTCAGTCATGGAACTGGTGTGAGAAATTAAAACAGTTATTCTTTAAAAACAAACAAAGAAATATTTTAAAATAGATCTGCAATGCTTGTTTAGAAAAAGAAACTACCATAAGGCCTCTCGCCACACACACAATGCAAACACAGAATTGGAGGAGATTTCTCCTTATAATAGTCAAACATGCTTGATACGCAAATTTCGTTGACATTATTACTATAAGTGCAAAGTGCAGGAAAACATTTTGAAAGTATAATATAAATCTTAGCCAACATAAACATTCCGAACTATGCCTACTATATCAACCATCTAAACAGTGGGGCAAAACCATAAGTAAATGGCAGGTTATACAACTAAAACTGTACAGGGCTCGTATTGTTTCTTTGTATTTCCAACAAATGGTTAGGCCAAGGAACTTCCCATTGCTACATTGGTACGCCTCTAGAAAGACTCCCGGAGAACCTAACCGGATCTCTGCCAACACAAGGCCGGGTTACATCTAGCTAGGTAACTACTGACACCAGTATGCCATCCCCCGGTCGTAACCGACCTTTATCCCTGGATTCACCAACAACCACAAAGAAATAAATTTGCAGCAACAACATAGGTTAAGTATCTGGGCTCCATACCATGATACCACCTCTATCCAAAAGAAAATATACATACACTAAGGGGGTGCTATCCCCTAATAACCTTGCCGCATCTTTCCTGTATTGACCATTACCGGGGTGTGAGGTTCGAGGAAGTCTCGTCCACAAAGCTACGCTTTTCACAAAAGCCATGCTTTGATCAACAAATGATCAGCAACATTCAGAATGCCACGTTACCAAATTGGGAATATATCACTAGTAACCATCAACTACATAACCTCTGAGCTCGTACGTCTCAGAGAAGGGTGTTAAGCTAAGAGAATAAATTCTCCGCTGCCAACAGAAATGTATTTAATAGAAACCAGCTTTACATCTCAAATTGTAAAGTCAGACACACATCCATACAAGTCCATTCCGGGATCGAACGGAACCAAAGGCACTTCCAAAGAAGCCCTTGCAATCTAGATATTCACTAATCACGTCCGGACTTCCCATCACAAACGGTGATAAAATCTCTATATCGGAGATCAGCCGATGCAGAGACATTCGACGGTAATCCTTCTGTTTTTGAAAATATCCGTTCTTCAACATCGGTCTTTAAATGCGATCCATTACGACGTATCAATATTCGGAATGGGATTTATGTCCCAAAGGTCCTTTTCGGCTAAACCGAATAACATGCGCTTATTTTATAATAAGTGTAGCATTCACATTCAAGCAAATCACAACCAATACCCATTTAAAGGTAAATATTGGTAGTCGGTTATTTAACTATCAATAGATATGGACAACATCACCAGATTCCAAATAATTTCCCAAATTATTCATTTTCCAAAAATATCTTTACAAGATATATTTTCCGCAGTTCAACCATTTGAAAACAAATTTCAAATCACTTTTCACCTTTACAACTTTTGAAAACAAATTTCAAATCATTTTCCTTACGCGGAAACCTTTCCAAATATTTATTCATTTTCATTGGAAATCTGCCGAGTTCAAATACTTTAAAATGATTTAAACTACTTATCAAAAATATATCTGAAAAAACTTGGAAATAACTATTCTTCTTTAAACACTTTACGTAAAATATGATGCAGCGCATACCAAAACCCTAGGTCGTGAACGACCTTCCTTAAGTCGCGAAGAGGATGATGCAGCGCAACCTACTGGCGAGTTAAGCTGTAAGACGCTCAAGCAACTTAGCGAGTTAAGCTTGAAACCGGTCCAGCGACTTAGCGAGTCAAGCCCAGTTTCCTTAGGTCGCTTGCTCGGTCTTAAGTCGTTCGCTTGATTTTAAGGCGCTCCACGACCTAACGAGATGTGTTATTTATAATCAATTCATTAAGCCGCTTATTTCTATAAGTCGTTGGGATCTTAGGTCGTTCACTTAAGTCGCTGATCATATGCCGCATCACTCTTATGTCGCTGAAGCCATGCTACCTTCTTAAGTCACTGGTCCTTAGGTCGTTCATGTCTTGAGTCGCTGAAGTCGTCCTTGTGCCATGTACCTTTTTAGGTCGTTAGATTGTTAAGTCGTGTGTGTTGTATTTTCTTTATGTTGTAATTTTCTTAGGTCGTTGGTTTCGTATGTCATGTTGTATTAAGTCGCATGGATGTTGTAGCTTGTGTGACGTTGGGTCGAAGGTCGTGTGAATGTTGTAATACTCTTAGGTCATTATGTCGTGAGTCGCACATGTTGTATAGGTCGTTGATCGCCTGAGTGTGAGTTGTAAATCTCTATAAATAGAGGTGTGTGTCATTTGTAAAACCGGGTTGATTTTGAATAAACTTTTGTTTGAGTGCTTTGTGCCTCTTTAAAATTGGAAGTTGATTGTTATCTCCTTTCTCCATCTTCGGTTATTCGACTGTGCTCGAATCAACGATTTTGAAGCCGATTCACGGAATCTCATGCACGAGATCAACGTCGAAGAATCGTAGATCTTCTAACACGGTATTGTGCGCGATCAACGTGTTAATGATAGCTAGAATCCGGTATCTCGCGAGACCAACAGATTTGGGCATTTACCTTGGGTATTATCAATCCATCGATTCATTTTTGTATCGTTCCATCGTTGTTTGTTGTTGTTGCATCATTTTGTAACAACTTGTTATTATCCGCCGCGTCAATTTGTTATCGCAGCCTAAACTTAGCTATGTCATAGCTAAGCCGAGCCTGTGTGGAGCCAAGAGGAAGTGTAGGAGCCGAATCAGAGTGTTGGTTTGTGCAAAGTTACCTCAAAGCCGAGCCAAGTCATTTTCAGAGCTAAGTTAGCCGTGCATCAATTTTTTAAGTCAGAGCCGAGAACCGTATCATAGCCGAGAGCTAGATCAGTTGTTGTTTGATGATCATGCCGCTAAGACGTGCTAACCGCTATCGTGAAGTTGAAGATGCGTATAGAAGACAAGAAGCTGAGAAAATGAAATAGCATATTATTGAAAAGTTCGATGAAGGTATTGGGAAGTTAGAGAAATTGATGAACGACGTGAATCAAAGTCAAAGGAGAAGTTTACCAGTCTGGAACCATGGAGGAAACCGAGTTTCGCCATCGGTTGCAGAAGCGAGGAGGGTGTCACCACAATCTTATCGAGATCGAAGAGAATCATCAGTTTAAGTGATGCGAGATCACCATGGGTACAAAAATGAAGAGAGAAGAACTCCACGTGAGTTTGGAGATGAGCCATATCGTGATGCTGAAAGACATAGTAGAAGAGATATGCATGATCGTTGATATGTTGATGGTCGAGATCGATATCGAAGTACATTTGACTATGATGAAGATGGTGATAGAGGTAGTATTCATTATCGAGATCGAGATCAAGTACGAAGTCAATATCGAGAAGTAGAAGATGATCGTCGATGGAGTCGGGGATGAAAACAGAGATTCCAGAATTGAAAGAGGGAATGATAGCGGAAGAGTTTCTGGATTGGTTATCAAATGTTGAAGAAATTTTTGACTTTAAGGAAGTACCCGAGCATCGTAGAGCTAAGTTGGTTGCTACACGATTGAGGGGAAGAGCTATGGCATGGTGTCAACAAACTAAACTTACACGAGAAAGAATGGGAAAGTCGAAGATTGTTTCATGGCAAAAGATGAAGAAGTTGATGAAGGCTACTTTCTTGCCTTATAATTATCAATCTCTTATGTATCAGCGCTTACAGAATTTGAGACAAGGGACAAAGTCGGTAAATGATTATGCAGACGAGTTCTATAAACTGATTGCTAGAAACGATATCATGAAGATGGAGGAACAGTTGACAGCTAGATTTGTTGGAGGATTGTGAATGCGAATTCAGGATATAGTGAATATGTTTGATCCAAGATCCGTTGCTGAAGCACACCAGAAGGCTCTAGCTTCGGAGAAGCAAGGTAGAAGAGGAGGTGGTACGTTTACAAATTCCAACAATCAGGTGAAAGGGGCTAGTAGCAATACTAATGTTTCCAAGGCTGCTAATAAACTGGTTGTCAATGAAGTTTCTAAGACCAAGGTCAACAGCAATTTCAAGTGTTATAACTGTCAGGAGTTTGGTCATAAGAGCAATGAATTCCCGAAGCCTATGAAGCGAGCGATGGTTGCTGAGGTTGAGGATGAAGATGCAGAAATAGAATGTTTCAATTCTCCACAAGTTGAGGAGGAAGAAGAATTACTGGCGGGAGACGAGGGATATTCTTTAATGATGAGGAGATCTTGCTTGTCGCCAAAGCAGGAAGAGGAGACTAGCTGGTTGAGGAGTAATATTTTCAGTCGACGTGCGCTATTTTGGGAAGGGTTTGTAAGTTTGTTATCGATGCAGGAAGTTGTGATAACATCATTTCTACAAAAGTTGTAAAGAAGTTAGCGTTAAAGACAGAGAAGCATACCAAACCCTACAAATTGGCTTGGTTGAGGAAATGTGGGGAAGTGAAGGTTAGTCGAAGAGCTTGTGTAACTTTTTCCATCGGAAAGAAGTATAAGGATGAAATTTGGTGTGACGTGGTAGATATGGATGTATGTCATTTGTTGTTGGGAAGACCGTGGCAATTCGATAGAGCCGTGCAACACGATGGTAGGACTAACCGCTATAGTTTCATGTTCAATGGCACTATAATCACTTTAGTTCCTAAACAACGACAACAAAGTGAAAGCAAGTTGGAGGAAATCAAAGAACTAAAGACTTTGTTATCATTGAAGGAGTTTGTCAAAGAAGTAGAGGATGAGCCTGAAGTATTTCTGTTGATTGGACGTGAAAGAAGTGAAACTGTTGAAATTCCAGAGGAAGTTAAGCCAGTGTTGAAGGAATTTGAAGATGTATTTCCTGAAGAATTACCAAAAGAGTTACCACTGTTGAGAGACATACAACATCAGATTGATCTTGTTCCGGGAGCTGTGTTACCACATAGATCACATTATAGAATGAGTCCAAAGGAGCACAAAGAGTTGAGAAGGAAGGAGGAGGAGTTACTTGAACAAGGGCGCGTACAAGAAAGTTTAAGTCCTTATGCAGTACCAACCTTGTTAGTGCCAATGAAGGATGGAACTTGGAGAATGTGTACAGATAGTCGAGCACTAAACAAGATTACAGTGAGCTATAGATTTCCGATGCCAAGATTGGATGACTTTTTAGATCAACTGAGTGGAGCTGCTATCTTTTCAAAGATTGATCTGAAGAGTGGGTATCATCAGATTCGAATTCGACCAGGGGATGAATGGAAGACCACATTCAAGACGCGGGAAGGGTTGTATGAATGGCTGGTCATGCCATTTGGTCTTTCGAATTCCTCCTGTACTTTTATGCGAGTGGTGAATCAGATCTTTCGACCGTTTATCGGAAAGTTCATGGTGGTATACTTTGATGATATATTGATATATAGTGGAAGCACAGAAGAACATCTGCAACACTTGCAGGAAGTATTGATGATACTTCGTCAGGAGCAATTTTACGCGGAAACAAAGAAGTGCATGTTCATGACACACAGTGTTTTGTTTTTGGGGCATGTGTTCTCCAAGGAAGGAATCCATGTGGATTAAGGTAAAGTTGAAGAAATCAAGGATTGGCCACAACCCAGGATTGTAACTGAAGTAAGAAATTTTCATGGGTTAGCTTCATTTTATCGAAGATTTATACCACACTTTAGTAGTGTGGTGGCTCCTGTTACAGATTGTATGAAAGGAAAGTATTTTGTGTGGACGGAAGAGGCTGATTCTGCTTTCCAACAGATCAAGACAATTTTCACTACAACACCGATTCTTAGATACCCAGATTTTCAGTTACTCTTTGAGTTGGATACTGATGCATCTAAAGTGGGAATTAGAGGAGTGTTGAGTCAGAAGGGACGTCCGATTGCTTATTTTAGCGAGAAAATTTCTAAAGCCAAGACAAGATACAGTACCTATGATTTGGAGTTCTATGCTATTGTCCAATCCATAAAGCATTGGAGATACTACTTTCTTTATAAAGAGTTTGTTTTGTATACTGATCATGAAGCATTGAAACATTTGTAGGGACAGGATAAGATTGCAGCCAGGCATGCTTCATGGATCGCATACTTGCAACAGTTTACATTTGTTGTAAAGCATAAATCGGGAGTTACAAATCGTGTGGTAGGTGGATTGAGTAGAAGAAATCATTTGTTGACTACGATGAGAGTGGAAGTGACGGGGTTTGATGTGTTTCCAAAATTGTTTGTTGAGGATCCTTACTTTGCTAAGATTGTAGATGAAGTCGAGAATGGGAAGACGAATGAGCATGTGTTGGTAGATGGTTTTCTATACAAAGGAAATAAATTGTGTATACTACAGTGCAGTTTTCGAATGAAGATTGTGAAGGAATTGCATAAAGAAAGTCATGTGTGTAACGACCCGGCTTCCAAATACCAGGAAGTCACATCGTTAAGAAGAAAGAAAGGGATAAAAAAGAGAATAGAAAGAAGAGAAGAAAGAAACAACATCAGAATCTAACAGCGGAACGGATAAATTATATTAATCACATAATACTTTACATAGTTTACAACCATTATCAGAGTACACAGATATACAACACATACTAGACAGTTATAAACACCTGTCTAGTTATACAACTCAAAGACAACAACTCAGAGAACACACAGCGGAATACTAGATATATATCTACACGCAGAAGCCTCCTGCTCCATTGCTCCTCCACAATTCGTCAAAGCTAACCCGAGTCCTAACTTGAATTCCCTTGGCTACTTGTAAAAATTTGAGTACCCAAGAGTTTATGAAAAACAAAAATAAACTCCGGGTCAGACATGGGTATGGTGTGTGTAACAAGTTAAAGTTGCTTAACTTTCAAAAATCTTTTGAAAAGAAAGGTATCACGTAAGACTTTCCACACATAAACATGGAAAAGTTTTTACCTTACGCTAACCAAAACATTTGATAGGAAATCCAATGATATTATAATAGTGTCTAGGGTTTTCAAGTGAATAAGAAATAGCCGAAATTGTTACATTCATTAAATTCCAGCTACTAGCCACAAAAGTGGGTAATACAATCAAAACCGTTGGCACTTATTGGATGTTGGATTCCATACAATGGCAGGGCTACTGGGGTACCACCCGTCACAGTACGTGGCCAAGATCAACGTATCGAGGATCACTCCCGACCCCCTGCAATACAAAGACGGACCCATTCCTTACTGAATAGTTCCGAACAAGACAACCCCGTGGTTGTAGCTAGCAACCACCCACACAGACGAATATAAAGGGACTTCTAGACAGGGATCAACCTTGCTCTCCAGTGGGTGCGACCCACGAAGCTTTGCTGCACCTCCCCTGTTTTAGCCATTCCCGGTTGATGAGGCTTGAGGCTACGATTACCTTTATAGGACATATCACTTAGAATGCTCATCGTCCACCTGACGATGTTCTGAAAGCATTCAATCCATACAAGTTCGTTCCGGGTTCGAAACGAAACCGAAGGCATTATCTCGTTACACTCATTTGGGAATCACCCTCAGAGTTAACGTAAATAACCCTTGCACTTTGATTCATCATCTCGAATCTATAAGAACTAATTTCGTCAACTCATTACGGAATCACCCACAGAGTTATACTGACTCATAGTCCTTACACCTCGAGTCTTCACAAAGCTCCACTTTGATTTACGACCTAACGTTATTTGGAATCGATGTGGTTTTCGGATATCCAAATATGGAAACCCGATCCCGGTCTCATCGAAAACCAAAGCTTCTCTTTTAAGGTCCAATTTGTTTTAAGTTTTTAAAACAATTAAATTACAGTATCTATATACACACAGATAGATAACTCATAAGTCGCAATTGATAATTAACATTATCAAATAACAGATAATTCACATCATCAATATCAAATAGATATCCATATATCATAATCACAATAGATAACCTATGTTATCATCACAATACAGTCAAACATCCATACCACACAATATTATTTATCTCATTACTGAGATCTTAAAGCTTCCAAGACAATCAATGACATCCATTTATACATAAGCAAAGATTTACTCATACCATAATATAATTAATTTAAAATGAATTAAATTAACTATCTCTATTTTTAATTAATTTAAAATGAATTAAATTATTTACTTCATCTTTAATGAATTTAAAATAAATTAAATTAATTACTTTACCAATATAAATCTTGCTTACTTAATTATTTAATTGATTACAATCAATTCATCATTTATTATTAATTACCTAAATTAATCACTCTTGATTAATTATCCTTAATTACACCTATGTAATTATTCTTAATTAATTTCACAAAATTAATTATTCTCAACTAAACAGTAATTAACCCTTAATTACTTCAATTAATTAATTAATCATAATTAATTACATTAATCCTTAATTAATTACATTAATTAATTACCTCTAATTACCTATTATTGATTAATTAATCATAATTAATCAACTTTATTTACATCATCAATTAAAATAATTAATGTTCTTTAATTATTAATTAACTTATAATTATTAATCATCCCAGATTAATTACATTTAGTAATTAACTAACTTAATTACTATATTAATTAACCTTTATTTAATTACTTAATTAATACCTTGATTAATTAATAAGTAATTAACTAAATTACTTCATACTTAAACATCTCCACTTAATTACAATCATGTAATTATTAATCAATTATTTAACTGAGTAATTTCCAAATCATTAATTATATAAAGTAATTATTTATAAAACCCAAGTGATTAAAATTAATTAAACTTAATTAATTAAATTAAACAATCTCATTAAATTAAATTAGTTACATTAAGTAATTAATTTCTTAATTACTTTACTAAGTAATTATATTCAAACCATTCATAATTGATTATTATTAAATCAATTAATCTAACTAATTTTAAAAATTAACTACATTAATTAATTGTTAAATAATCCTGGTTAATGTCCTTCATTAACCATCCTCAAATTATTTTATAAGGTAATTAACTTAAATTAATTACAAATTAAATTATCTTTAATCATTTATTAATTAAAGTTAATTATTAAATTAATTAACCTTAATTTAAAACTTAATTACATAATAAATAATATATTCATTCATCATTAATTAAAAATTTAATTAATGATCTTAATTCCCAATCAATTAATCATTAATCAATTATTAATTCCAAATTTAATTAATTAAATTAAATTAATAAATCTTAATTACCTTGTTAATTAAATTCTAAAACATAATCTTAATCAAATTTTCAAAATAAAACATAACTTAATTATGTTTTAAAATAATTTAATTCAAAACTAAGTACTTGGAAATTACCTTCAAATTCCAATTTAAATCAGGTTTAAAATAAAATAATTTCAAAAACTTATTAAAGTTTTAAATAATTTTAAAAAATTTTAAATTGCAAATCAAACAAATGTTATATAAAAATTTTAACGTTCAATTCATTACAAAACTTTGATAACTTAAATTTTCATTTTAATTTAAAACTTCAATTTAAACCTCCTTTAAAATTTAATACTGAAATTCAAATTTAACCTTTGAATTTCCAAATTTTAAATAAACTTCAAATCTATTCATATTTTTAAAATCTTATTATTAAAAATGTTTAAACTATTTTATCAAATGAAATGGTTAATTAAGTTTAAATTTCTGAAACTTTAATTTTATTTTAAACTGGGATTTGAATTCTAATTAAAAATTCAAACTTCAGTTGAATTTAAACCTAAACCTTATCTTACACAAAGCTACAGATTTTAAAATTTAAAAAGCCAGATTTTAAAACACAGAGAAACAGGTTTCCAAAACCTGAATTTTTGCAGTGGCCCGAGAAACCCAGTTTCTGCTTCGAGTCAAATGCCTCTCCACTCCGAGTATCCTACTTACCTGCTTCGAGTCATTCTCCCATTTACTCCGAGCAACTCAACCTTCCCCTGAAACATTCCCAACCCAATAGTTCATCAGAGAACTCATCGCCGCCACCTTTGTCGATCATCTCAGGTGATCAAGCCACAACCATAAACCCACCACAACTTTAAACATCAACCCAGATCAAGAAATTAATCAAAGAATCTAAAATGCCCCTAATTCAAAACCTGTACAACAGAAAACAGGTTTCACTGTCAAAACCTGTCAACGGCAATTTCTTGCCACTCCGATCATCTTGATATCCACCTCACTGGCCTCAAGCTCCTTCACCCATCAGCTACACCATCACTAATTATCATAACACTCGATTAACTCTACACCTCTCACTGTCCCCATTCCTAGCCACTATTCAAAACTAGGGTTAAAAAGTTTAAATCCAAACTGCAACTATCCTACTTAATTAAATCCATACTTCTGATTTTTCTAAGGATCTAAGATCCTTACTCAATAACTCATAAGAAATCTTGGGTTTCCTTAAATCACAAATTGCAAGAATTTGCACAAATTCACATTTTTGTTCAAGAACAAACTGCCACTAAATCAAACACCTAAAAATCCTACTACTTGATTTAAAAATCAAGTTCCAGTTTATATTTTTGATTTGTATTACTACATTTCCATATAAATTTGATTGGGTTTGAAAAAAATTTAAACATGTATGATGTTTCTACAGTTTCCAGAGTCCAAAAACAAGTCTAAATAAAATCTAACACTTTAATTAGGATATACTACATCTTTTGTTTGAAATTTTGCATCTAAACATGGATTAGATCCTGAGTTCATGAATTTTGAATTATATCTTTAAGTTTGGAATCTAGAACAAGAAAGAATTAATCACAGCATGCAGGCATTCAAACTCATACATATATATACAGACATTTCATCATACTCATCAGTAACAATTTAAGCAACTATATCAATTTTAAATTAGTTTTTAAAATAAATTGTTACTCACATTTATTTAAATGCAGACCCCTGTTGTTCTTTTGAAATTTGCAGAGGATAAGATATGCAGGTTTGACTCTTCTGTTGAAATCTGAGTTTGAATTTTGATGAAATGCCCATGCTCCCTTCCTCGTCACTTGCATGTAGATGTAGATGCAGAAGCTAAACTTCCCATATGCATGCAGATGAAGGATTTGAGGAAATGGAATATGCAAGTTTTGCTTACAGATTATTATAAGCAGGCTCATTTGATTTTGAGGAAGTGTAGATTTTATTTTTAGGAAGTGAATATGCAGATTGGCTTGAATTTGAGGTATGCAGATTTGAATATGGTTTTGATTATGCAGATTTGTGGATTTCTTTTTAAGGAAATGCAGATTGAAGGATTTGTACAGGTTTTTGATAAATTTGTGTATATAGACGGAAGATTTGAATATGCAGGTTTATTTGAATTTGATGAGGAGTTTTGATCATTTTTTTCTTTTGATTAAGGAGAATGAAAAATATATGCATGAATGAAGATTGTAAACTTAACTAATGTATTTTCAGATTTAATGAAATAAAAGAAAAATAAAACTAATTTTTAACACTTGTCAAAAGTTAGACACTTGTCTATTTGAATGCATATGAATTTAACACTTGTTTTTTTTAAAGTAATTAGTTTTTAATTTACAAACTAGAGTGTGAATTAACTTAATTTAACTTGTTAGTTTATTTTAAAATATGTTTATAAATTTACAAAAGAAATAAAAACAACAATGTTTTACAAATTAACTTATACATATTAATATTAAAACAATTAAGATTTTATACTTTTGAACTTAAATTCAAACTAAATTAAAAATCAAATAATTTCAAATCAAATTATAAATATAAATTCAATTTGAAATAAAAATTACAAATTCTATTCAAAACTTATTTAAAAAGACAATACAATATCAATATTGTTTTACAAAAGTCATTTTACAAGAAATTATATTCTTATTAAATAAATAATCCATTTTATTAAGTCATGAAATCATTTGTTAAATTTATTCTAAATTTTAAAACTCAAGCCAATTTAATTAAAACATTTAATATTTTTCCATTCAATTTTAAAATCATATATTTATTTATGAAATAGTTTTAAAAACTCAAATACTAATTGAAATTAAAATATCCAATTTACAGTGTGTATATTAGAATTTTAAAACATGATTCAATTATTAAATTTAAACCAAAACCATTTATTTAATTTTGAAAAGCTTAAATATTAAATAAAACAAATTTTCCAAATTACTATATATAATAAAACTAGAAAATATGCTTTACTTATTAAAATTTAAACAGAGCTAATTCTATTTAAAATATAAACCAAATATTTATATTGGAAATAAAATCAATTTATTATTTTTAAAAGATACAATAACCAATTTAAATATTTACCGAAGAAGATTATTAAATTTATTTGAATAATTATTAACAGAATATCAACATCAATTTAATTTTAACTATAGATTATTAAATTGATATTGTTAAAAATTCCGGGATGTTACAATCCTTCCCCCTTAAAAGAATTTTGCCCTCGAAATTTAAAACAAAGGTAATTTCATAATCTTATTAAATTTTAATTTAAAAACACAAGCATATATCAACATATGCTAACAACCATAGCAACCAATTCAACCAATCAGACAAATCTAATTATCCAGACAACTGGATAGAACTACATCGAGTTTCCCCAGGTGTGTATATATATATATACCGGGATACTCGCTCTAGAGCATCCAAACAAACTATACAATGAAGCTACAAAGCTCCTATACAACTATATCTACAACACTAGACATGATATCAGACTACAAACGAGTCTGACTCAACAACCAAAACTCTAGAACTACTGGTTCCAAAACCAGAGATAGATCATACACGTACTCCCTCAGAGATACGTGAAACTCACCAAATCCCAGTTATCCAAACTGGCAATTCAATCCTGTAGATCAAACACTTATTCTCCAAGATCACAGAAAAGATCCAAAACAATACAGAGCTAGCTTCTCAAACTTACCCAAACTTATAGCTCACTTTTGATCAGAGAAAACTTATCCAAAATTAAATCTCCAACTTCAGAGTCCAAATCCCTCCGACTCTTTACCACAAAACTCTTCAGACGATCTTGGGCTGCCCACAAACTTACTAATCAGCTCAACCTACGCTGATGCTTCTAGAAACAACTAGACCAATAAACTCAACAAAATGATCTCCTCAAGATCAACCAAGATCAAGAACTCAAACTCAATTCCTCAGCATCAGAAGACAACAACTTCTTCTGTCTGGGAAAAGAAAAACAGAAACACATCCAAGCTGCTTCCGCTGCTCAACTTTGATTCGAAGTAGAAGAAAATGCTGAAGAAGAACACGAGCACAAACTGGACAACTCACCCAAAGATATGGTTCACAGATCCATAAGAAACTTTCATAAGTTTCTCCAAAACTCCGAGCTGCTACACCAACTCAATTCTCCTAGAAACCATTCTTCTATAAAGCTGAACTACCGGTACCACTTCTGGAATTCCAGCCGATAAGAAAACTCAATCTCCAGATGCGAACCAAACTCTAACCTCCTGAAGACATCCAGAAAATTCAGATAACCCAAAAGAACACTCAAACAATCGCAAGTGACTTTTGCGAACCACCAAAACCAAATCCAAGGAAAACTGTTCTTCCTTAACCAAATTGAACAGCTTAAACTTAACTAGCCAACCCATCGAAGAAACGGGTTCACTCAGCTGCTTCTGAACTCCACTTCAGAAAACTGCTAAGCCAAAAGATCTCTTGCCAACACCGAGAACACTCCAAGCTACACTGCTGCCACAGATGCCAAAGAATTCCCAAAAAAAGCTCTCTGAGAAACTCGGACCTCAAAGCAAACAGAAACACAGGCTGAACACAGCCACAATACCGAAGTAGACTCATCTCCTTAACTTGTTCCAAAGTAAACATTTTCGGGAACATCCATAGTCACTACATCTCATCACACAGCTACTTCTCCTTGAGTATTCAAAATACCATCACTTGCTTCTGCCAACCAACAGATCCAAATTCTACTCACTCAACTTCAGAAATAAACTCCGAACCTTTACAGGTTACCTTCAGAAATCAATGAAGTTCTTCATCACTACGGAACTCACTCGAGACGGTATTAGGTCTACAATCTCGACAAAACACTTCCAACCTCAAACATTCAAACTCCATCCAATGGTAGTAATCGTGTTACACACACTACTACCCCATCTACCTTTATAACTTATATTGGAAAACCTGAAAAGGTAACCCAATAGATAGGTAGAAATAAATATATTTATATATATAAAATATATTAAAAATTACAAGTACACTCTCTCAAGAAAGACACCACTACAGAGCCTAGGTATTCACTCAAACTAATCCCCCCTAAGAAAGACACACTTCAGAGCCTAGGTATTCACTCAGCCTAAGGCTCTGATACCACAGTGTAACGACCCGGCTTCCAAATACGAGGAAGTCGCATCGTTAATAAGAAAGAAGTGATAGAAAAGAGAATAGAAAGAAGAGAAGAAAGAAACAACATCGGAATCTAACAGCGGAACGGATAAATTATATTAATCACATAATACTTTACATAGTTTACAACCATTATCAGAGTACACAGATATACAACACATACTAGACAGTTATAAACACCTGTCTAGTTATACAACTCAAAGACAACAACTCAGAGAACACGCAGTGGAATACTAGATATATATATCTACACGCAGAAGCCTCCTGCTGCATTGCTCCTCCACAATTCGTCAAAGCTAACCTGAGTCCTAACCTGAATTCCCTTGGCTACTCGTAAAAATTTGAGTACCCAAGAGTTTATGAAAAACAAAAATAAACTCCGGGTCATACATCGGTCTGTGTGAGTAACAGGTTAAAGTTGCTTAACTTTCAAAAATCTTTTGGAAAGAAAGGTATCACGTAAGACTTCCCACACATAAACATGGAAAAGTTTTTACCTTACGCTAACAAAAACATTTGATAGGAAATCCGATGATATTATAATAGTGTCTAGGGTTTTCAAGTAAATAAGAAATAGCCGAAATTGTTACATTCATTAAATTCCAGCTACTAGCCACAAAAGTGGGTAATACAATCAAAACCGTTGGCACTTATTGGATGTTGGATTCCATACAATGGCAGGACTACTGGGGTACCGCCCGTCACAATACGTGGCTTAGATCAACGTACCGAGGATCACTCCCGACCCCCTGCAATACAAAGCCGGACCCATTCCTTACTGAATAGTTCCGAACAAGACAACCCCGTGGTTGTAGCTAGCAACCACCCACACAGACGAATATAAAGGGACTTCTAGACAGGGATCAATCTTGCTCTCCAGTGGGTATGACCCACGAAGCTTTGCTGCACCTCCCCTGTTTTAGCCATTCCCGGTTGATGAGGCTTGAGGCTACGATTACCTTTATAGGACATATCACTTAGAATGCTCATCGTCCACCTGACGATGTTCTGAAAGCATTCAATCCATACAAGTTCGTTCCGGGTTCGAAATGAAACCGAAGGCATTATCTCGTTACACTCATTTTGGAATCACCCTCAGAGTTAACGACAATAACCCTTGCACTTTGATTCATCATCTCGAATCTATAAGAACTAATTCCGTCAACTCATTACGGAATCACCCACAGAGTTATACTGACTCATAGTCCTTACACCTCGAGTCTTCACAAAGCTCCACTTTGATTTACGACCTAAAGTTATTTGGAATCGATGTGGTTTTCGGATATCCAAATATGGAAACCCGATCCCGGTCTCATCGAAAACCAAAGCTTCTCTTTTAAGGTCCAATTTGTTTTAAGTTTTTAAAACAATTAAATTACAGTATCTATATACACACAGATAGATAACTCATAAGTCGCAATTGATAATTAACATTATCAAATAACAGATAATTCACATCATCAATATCAAATAGATATCCATATATCATGATCACAATAGATAACCTATGTTATCATCACAATACAGTCAAACATCCATACCACACAATATTATTTATCTCATTACTGAGATCTTAAAGCTTCCAAGACAATCAATGACATCCATTTATACATAAGCAAAGATTTACTCATACCATAATATAATTAATTTAAAATGAATTAAATTAACTATCTCTATTTTTAATTAATTTAAAATGAATTAAATTATTTACTTCATCTTTAATTAATTTAAAATAAATTAAATTAATTACTTTACCAATATAAATCTTGCTTACTTAATTATTTAATTGATTACAATCAATTCATCATTTATTATTAATTACCTAAATTAATCACTCTTGATTAATTATCCTTAATTACACTTGTGTAATTATTCTTAATTAATTTCACAAAATTAATTATTCTCAACTAAACAGTAATTAACCCTTAATTACTTCAATTAATTAATTAATCATAATTAATTACATTAATCCTTAATTAATTACATTAATTAATTACCTCTAATTACCTATTATTGATTAATTAATCATAATTAATCAACTTTAATTACATCATTAATTAAAATAATTAATGATCTTTAATTATTAATTACCTTATAATTATTAATCATCCCAAATTAATTGCATTTAGTAATTAACTAACTTAATTACTATATTAATTAACCTTTAATTAATTACTTAATTAATACCTTGATTAATTAATATGTAACTAACCAAATTACTTCATACTTAAACATCTCCACTTAATTACAATTATGTAATTATTAAACAATTATTTAACTGAGTAATTTCCAAATCATTAATTACATAAAGTAATTATTTATAAAACCCAAGTGATTAAAATTAATTAAATTAAACAATCTCATTAAATTAAGTTAATTACATTAAGTAATTAATTTCTTAATTACTTTACTAAGTAAATATATTCAAACCATCCGTAATTGATTATTATTAAATTAATTAATCTAATTAATTACAAAAATTAACTACATTAATTAATTGTTAAATAATCCTGGTTAATGTCCTTCATTAACCATCCTCAAATTATTTTATAAGGTAATTAACTTAAATTAATTACAAATTAAATTATCTTTAATCATTTATTAATTAAAGTTAATTATTAAATTAATTAACCTTAATTTAAAACTTAATTACATAATAAATAATATTATTCATTCATCATTAATTAAAAATTTAATTAATGATCTTAATTCCCAATTGATTAATCATTAATCAATTATTAATTCCAAATTTAATTAATTAAATTAAATTAATAAATCTTAATTACCTTGTTAATTAAATTCTAAAACATAATCTTAATCAAATTTTCAAAATAAAACATAACTTAATTATGTTTTAAAATAATTTAATTCAAAACTACGTACTTTGAAATTACTTCCAAATTCCAATTTAAATTCAAGTTTAAAATAAAATAATTTCAAAAACTTATTAAAGTTTTAAAAATTTTTAAAAAATTTTAAATTGCAAATCAAACAAATGTTATATAAAAATTTTAAAGTTCAATTCATTACAAAACTTTGATAACTTAAATTTTTATTTTAATTTAAAATTTCAATTTAAACCTCCTTTAAAATTTAATGCTGAAATTCAAATTTAACCTTTGAATTTCCAGATTTTAAATAAACTTCAAATCTATTCATATTTTTAAAATCTTATTATTAAAAATGTTTAAACTATTTTATCAAACCAAATGGTTAATTAAGTTTAAATTTCTGAAACTTTAATTTTATTTTAAGCTGGGATTTGAATTCAAATTAAAAATTCAAACTTCAATTGAATTTAAACCTAAACCTTATCTTACACAAAGCTACGGATTTTAAAATTTAAAAAGCCAGATTTTAAAACACAGAGAAACAGGTTTCCAAAACCTGGATTTTTGCAGTGGCCCGAGAAACCCAGTTTCTGCTTCGAGTCAAATGCCTCTCCACTTCGAGTCAAATGCCTCTCCACTTCGAGTATCTTACTTACCTGCTTCGAGTCATTCTCCCATTTACTCCGAGCAACTCAACCTTCCCCTGAAACATTCCCAACCCAATAGTTCATCAGAGAACTCATCGCCGCCACCTCTACCGATCATCTCAGGTGATCAAGCCACAACCATAAACCCACCACAACTTTAAACATCAACCCAGATCAAGAAATTAATCAAAGAATCTAAAATGCCCCTAATTCAAAACCTGTACAACAGAAAACAGGTTTCACTGTCAAAACCTGTCAACGGCAATTTCTTGCCACTCCGATCATCTTGATATCCACCTCTCCGGCCTCGAGCTCCTTCACCCATCAGCTACACCATCACCAATTATCATAACACTCGATTAACTCTACACCTCTCACTGTCCCCATTCCTAACCACTATTCAAAACTAGGGTTAAAAAGTTTAAATCCAAACTGCAACTATCCTACTTAATTAAATCCATACTTCTGATTTTTCTAAGGATCTAAGATCCTTACTCAATAACTCAGAAGAAATCTTGGGTTTCCTTAAATCACAAATTGCAAGAATTTGCACAAATTCACATTTTTGTTCAAGAACAAACTGCCACTAAATCAAACACCTAAAAATCCTACTACTTGATTTAAAAATCAAGTTCCAGTTTATATTTTTGATTTGTATTACTACATTTCCATATAAATTTGATTGGGTTTGAAAAAAATTTAAACATGTATGATGTTTCTACAGTTTCCAGAGTCCAAAAACAAGTCTAAATAAAATCTAACACTTTAATTAGGATATACTACATCTTTTGTTTGAAATTTTGCATCTAAACATGGATTAGATCTTGAGTTCATGAATTTTGAATTATATCTTTAAGTTTGGAATCTAGAACAAGAAAGAATTAATCACAGCATGCAGGCATTCAAACTCATACATATATATACAGACATTTCATCATACTCATCAGTAACAATTTAAGCAACTATACCAATTTTAAATTAGTTTTTAAAATAAATTGTTACTCACATTTATTTAAATGCAGACCCCTGTTGTTCTTTTGAAATTTGCAGAGGATAAGATATGCAGGTTTGACTCTTCTATTGAAATCTGAGTTTGAATTTTGATGAAATGCTCATGCTCCCTTCCTCGTCACTTGCATGTAGATGTAGATGCAGAAGCTAAACTTCCCATATGCATGCAGATGAAGGATTTGAGGAAATGGAATATGCAAGTTTTGCTTACAGATTATTATAAGCAGGCTCATTTGATTTTGAGGAAGTGTAGATTTTATTTTTAGGAAGTGAATATGCAGATTGGCTTGAATTTGAGGTATGCAGATTTGAATATGGTTTTGATTATGCAGATTTGTGGATTTCTTTTTAAGGAAATGCAGATTGAAGGATTTTTACAGGGTTTTGATAAATTTGTGTATATAGACGGAAGATTTGAATATGCAGGTTTATTTGAATTTGATGAGGAGTTTTGATCATTTTTTTCTTTTGATTAAGGAGAATGAAAAATATATGCATGAATGAAGATTGTAAACTTAACTAATGTATTTTCAGATTTAATGAAATAAAAGAAAAATAAAACTAATTTTTAACACTTGTCAAAAGTTAGACACTTGTCTATTTGAATGCATATGAATTTAACACTTGTTTTTTTTAAAGTAATTAGTTTTTAATTTACAAACTAGAGTGTGAATTAACTTAATTTAACTTGTTAGTTTATTTTAAAATATGTTTATAAATTTACAAAAGAAATAAAAACAACAATGTTTTACAAATTAACTTATACATATTAAAATTAAAACAATTAAGATTTTATACTTTTGAACTTAAATTCAAACTAAATTCAAAATCAAATAATTTCAAATCAAGTTATAAATATAAATTCGATTTGAAATAAAAATTATAAATTCTATTCAAAACTTATTTAAAAAGACAATACAATATCAATATTGTTTTACAAAAGTCATTTTACAAGAAATTATATTTTTAATATAAATAATCCATTTTATTAAGTCATGAAATCATTTGTTAAATTTATTGTAAATTTTAAAACTCAAGCCAATTTAATTAAAACATTTAATATTTTTCCATTCAATTTTAAAATCATATATTTATTTATGAAATAGTTTTAAAAACTCAATACTAATTAAAATTAAAATTTCCAATTTACAATGTATATATTAGAATTTTAAAACATGATTCAATTATTAAATTTAAACCAAAATCATTTATTTAATTTTGAAAAGATTAAATATTAAATAAAACAAAATTTCCAAATTACTATGAATAATAAAACTAGAAAATATGCTTTACTTATTAAAATTTAAACAAAGCTAATTCTATTTAAAATATAAACCAAATATTTATATTGGAAATAAAATCAATTTATTACTTTTAAAAGATACAATAACCAATTTAAATATTTACCGAAGAAGATTATTAAATTTATTTGAATAATTATTAACAGAATATCAATATCAATTTAATTTTGACTACAGATTATTAAATTGATATTGTTAAAAATTCTGGGATGTTACAATGTAGGAAGTGATCGTACCTTGCAGTTGATTTCTCAATCATATTTTTGGCCTTCCATGAGGAAAGAAGTTGAAAGATCTGTGCAGAGATGTCACATATGTCAAGTTTCCAAAGGGACAGTCACGAATGCAGGATTGTATATGTCATTGCCTATGCCTACTAGACCATGTGTTGATGTTAGCATGGATTTTGTTTTAGGTTTACCAAGAACTCAACGAGGAAATGATTCTATATATGTTGTGGTGGATAGATTTTCGAAGATGGCACATTTTATAGCTTGTAAAAAGACAGCCGATGCAGTCCGTGTTGCTCAATTGTTCTTTAAAGAGGTTTATCGACTACATGGGCTACCTGAGACCATTGTTTCTTATTGGGATACTCGATTTTTAAGTCATTTTTGGTTGAGTCAGTGGAAGATGGTTGGGACTAAGCTGAATTTTAGTAGCGCCTATCATCCGCCAACGGATGGGCAAACGGAAGTGGTGAACAGATCATCGGGAAACTTGTTGAGATGTCTTGTGAAGGATAATTTGAAGAGCTGGGATGTGAAATTGTGTCAGGCAGAATTCACACATAATCATGCTATTAATCGAAGTACTGGATTCAATCCATTTCAAGTAATATATTCGGCAATTCCGAAGGGACCGTTGAATTTGTCGACAGTTCCACGTCAGAAATGGGTTGTTAAACGAGCTTGTGATTTCGTGAATGAGTTGTAGGAATGTCACAGGATTGTTCATGAACGATTGCTCAATTCAAATGAGAAGCATAAACAACTGGCAGATAACCAAGCGAAGGAGTGTGGACTTCAAAGAGGGTGATTTTGTTTATGCGTTGTTGACGAAAGATCGTTTTCCAGTTGGAACTTACAACAAATTGAAAGCCCGAAAGATTGGTCCAGTAGAAATTTTGAAGAAGATCAATGATAATGCTTATCGGTTAAGATTGCCATATGATATCCATACTGCCGACGTTTTCAATGTCAAACACTTGATTCCATATCATGAGAACAAGCTTGTCTAAGAAGAGGAAAGTGTGAATTCGAGGTCGAATTCTTTTCAACCAGGGGAGCATGATGCAGTGCATACCAGAACCCTAGGTCGCGAACGACCTTCCTTAAGTCGCGAAGAGGATGATGCAGCGCAACTTACTGGCGAGTTAAGCTATAAGATGCTCAAGCGACTTAGCGATTTAAGCTTGAAACCGCTCCAGCGATTTAACGAGTCAAGCCCAGTTTCCTTAGGTCGCTTGCTCGGTCTTAAGTCGTTCGTGATTTTAAGGCGCTCCGCGACCTAACGAGATATGTTATTTATAAGCAATTCATTACGCCACTTATTTCTATAAGTCGCTGGGATCTTAGGTCGTTCACTTAAGCCACTGATCATATGCCGCATCACTCTTATGTCGCTGAAGCCATGCTACCTTCTTAAGTCGCTGGTCCTTAAGTCGTTCATGTCTTGAGTCGCTGAAGTCTTCCTTGTGCCGTGTACCTTCTTTGGTTGTTAGATTATTAAGTCGTGTGTGTTGTATTTTCTTTATGTTGTAATTTTCTTAGGTCGCTGGTTTCGTATGTCGTGTTTTATTAAGTCGCATGGAGGTTGTAACTTGTGTGACGTTGGGTCAAAGGTCGTGTGAATGTTGTAATACTCTTAGGTCGTTATGTCGTGAGTCGCATAGGTTGTATAGGTCATAGGTCGTTGATCGCCTGTGTGTTAGTTGTAAATCTCTATAAATAGAGGTGTGTGTCATTTGTAATACCGGTTTGATTTTGAATAAACTTTTGTTTAAGTTCTTTGTGCCTCTTTAAAATTGGAAGTTGAGTGTTATCTCCTTTCTCCATCTTCGGTTATTCGAGTGTGCTCGAATCAACGATTTTGAAGCCGATTCACGGAATCTCGTGCGCGAGATCAACATCAAAGAATCGTAGATCTTCTAACACGGCGTCGTGCGCGATCAAGTGTTAAAGATATCTAGAATCCGGTATCTCGCGAGATCAACGGATTTGGACATTTATCTTGGGTATTATCAATCCATCGATTCAACTTTGTATCGTTCCATCGTTGTTTGTTCCTGTTGCATCATTTTGTAACAACTTGTTATTATCCGATGCGTCAAAATATTAGTTGTAAAAATATTACACCAATATTACATATAACTTAAGTCCAAACTAATTTTCTTTGTAAAAATTAGTAGATAGAGTATAACTATTTAAATAACTATTTTCTAAAACAATTATTGATTAAATCTTAGAAATAATCATTTCTATATTTATAATTTCTCCAAAGTATCCTTTTCAAACCAATTCTAGAATTATATATATATATATATATGTATGTATGTATGTATGTATGCTTCAAAGCTATTCAGAAATTTATTCGGCTTTCCAGGGAGAATACACTTTCATTTCAAAATGGTTCATTTAAACCAATTAAATAAATCCTTACCAATTTACCGTAAATTTACATTACATATCCGTAAATTTATTTCCACACTTCAAAAATAAATCGATGTTTATTTTTAAACAAATTTCCCTTTCCTTTATAAATTCTATGGTGAATATAAATTCCCAAATATCCACTGATATACCATTTTCAAATCGATTTCAAATATTCACTTTCAATTTATCTTTAAAGGATAAAATCTCAAAACAATTCACTTCATATTGGAAAACATGTCCATACTTATTTAATAATAAGTAATTCACAAATCTATTTATTTTCAACATTTGGAAAATATGAGATATACTTAAATCACAATTAAGTATATATTTTATTCTTTAAGGAAAACTTTCTCTTAAACACATTTATTTGAGTCAAAACGAATGTTACGTAAAACATCGTTACGACAACCCAAAATCACTAATATAGGGATTCGAAATTAAGATAGATATATAAATCCCAATACTATATAAAACATTTCCTTTTGAAAACATTTACTATAACAACAGTGTTATAGTCCACCATTTTCTTTTATTTCTCGAAAACATCTATTTCAACTATGAATGTTGAAATCTATGTCGATACTTAATACATTTTATAAAATCTTTAAATCGTTTTAATTCTATTTAAAATATCACGTCCCCAAAACATTTCTTTAATATATTATTCATTGTCCAAAATCGTGAATATATTTCGTTAACTAAATTCAACATTTCTACACATTTTACTCAAAGGATTATCCACTGTCCAAAATCGTGAATATATCTCCTTTAATAAGCTATAATAATTTACTTATCAAAATAAGTCGATTTCGGACTTATAAAACAATATTTATAAATTCCATTTACATTTTATAACAACTTCAACATATAAAGTCACTTTATTAACCAATTCTATCCATATCCCATTTACACGCCAAAATCCAAATTATAAGCAAATTACTTATATTCTCTATTTACAAATTCATTCATTCTATAACTTCACAAATCGTAGATTCTACTCTTTTATAAAATCCATTTATAACATCATTTTAAAACATTTTCAAAACTCCTTTATAATTTCATCACTTTTATTTATAAAAATCCAATTTTATAAATCTTATATATAAAGCTTTAATAATAAATTCACAAATCACCATTTAAATTATTTTATAAAATAATCGACTTCGTATTTCCAAAAAACACCTTTCAACTATATTTCTCAAAACATCATAATTTTTAATATAAACTTTCAACCTGAATTTTCAAAAATCAAATATTTATTTATTTCCGGCATCTAACGATTCCAAAATTATATTCGGCTACATTTTAGCCTTCAACGATTTCAATCACAAAGGATAATCACACAGAGATTATAAATAATCAACACGCAACATTGAAACAAATTCAATTATTTGAGGAATCCAGTTGGATCCCTCCAACATGTTTCCCTGCATCCACAGATGTTAGCACAATACCAATTCCACTTCGAGGTGGAATATCATGGTATATGGGTTTATATAAAATATTATCTGCTATTATGCGGCGCAATAGGGTCTCATCCGCTATATAATGCGGGAAATCAACTCCAAGTACATATATAATACCAATCCCACTTCAAGGTGGAATATCGCGGTATATGTGTTTAATATAATAACCTTCGCTTAGTATACGACGTATAGGGTCTATTTCAATACAATAGATAATAATTTATCATCCAAGCATACAATCAACACAATCAAGCAATTATAAATCTAACCATTTAAAATTTTAAATCGAAACACAATTCGATTGAGCGAGAAGTTCTCACCTTGCTTCCAATAATAGTTGCAGTGTTTTATTTTGAATAAAATTAAACACGCACTTAACTTTACCCCAAATTATAACTGGCTCCAATCAATCCCAATCCAGCTCCATCGCGTAGTATTCGTGAATACGAACCCAACGCAATTCGTTTCGTGCGAAACGGACCTCGTATGAAGAAGTTATCATGTTACAAAGATTACACGATTTAATATAATTCAATTTCATTTTCTATTTTCTATTTTAAAACCTTTTTCAAATCTGGACCGTATATCTACACCCAAAAGTCATAGCTGTAGAAACCCTTTCTTCCTCTTCACGTGCTCACTCGTTCCAGAAAGCTTGAACCCAACGCCGCATACTAGGGTTTGAAACCACCACCTCCTCGAACGCCTAGGCAATGATCGGCCACCACCACTTGAAAGGCCTTCGCGAGCTCCACCATCCCACCAACTCTTGGGAAACTCGGTCGCCCCCTCAGCTCGAAACGTGAGCACGACTGTCGTGGCTTTGAATGAGATTTGCCATTGATTTACTTCGTTTAAAATGATCATAGCCATATGGATCTGAAGATCTTGCCAAGCTCTATCGTTTTGTAGTTGAAAGTTTCTTGAATTAATGCGTGGATTAGAGGGGATTAAAGGAAGAAGAAACGAACAAATATCGGCCATTAAAATTTTAAGTGGCTACTGACCTAATTAGGGTTTCTGAGTGCAAAAGTGAAAGTGTTGAGGTCCTTTTATAGAAAATATTCACGCACTATTCACCCGATATTTTTCCGAACTCCAAATGAAGCGTGCTGCCTGGCGTTTATATTGTTTTAACCCCATTCTGAACGCAATGGAATATATATCGAGAGCCAATTCGATCATATTTGGAAGATAAGTTTTCGAATCGAATTATTTAAATTCAAAACTCACTCAAATCAATTTCTACACGTTTTAGCTTGCCCCGGACAAACTGTAAATCCGATTGACACGAAATTTGAAATCTTACAATAATATAACATTAAGGATCCGATGAAACTAGTTTCGTCGTAATCCGAGACTGTTTGAAAAATGGCTATTTTTACTCGTCAATTGAATATTAAAATATTCAACTTCTACAATTTAACTTGTAATTAAATTTTAAAAGTTCTATAACATCATTCTAACTCCAATATGATTTACTACAACTTTACAAATCAAATTTAATCACATAAAACCCAATTTCCAATTATTTCTGTAATTTCAAATATTAAATTATTGATTTAATTATCCAATTAGATCTAGATATTCGAAATATAATTTATTCGACCTACAAATTTTACTTGTTAATTTTTAAAAAACAAGTAAATATATGAATTTCAAAAGACAGAAATTCTGGGTCGTTACAAACTTCCCCCCTTAAAAGAATTTCGTCCTCGAAATTACCAAGTAAGAAAAAGTCTTGAAATCCATTAACTTTTCAAAACCATTTGTTCAAATTAAATTTCAAATTCATTTAAACATTTTAACTTTCCCAACATCCATAGTTAAACTTCTTACAAAACTTTACTAAGTTTTCAAATCATACTTAGTTATTTTTTCAAAACCAACTATATCGTTTAACTTTTCACTCCAAAATCAAAGTTATAGTTTTCAAATTTTCCAATTTTCTCAAAAATATTCTACCGCCTTAAATTTTCAGAAAATTTTGCCATAGTCTCCTTTGCGCGGTTCGACCCGAAAAAAAATGGCAATATATATCACAAATATACATCTCATCAAAGTAATGAGGCATCCCGTAGGGAAAAAAGTGTAAAAGTACGATATGTAATCCGAGATATGTACCTTATATATTATTAGCGAGCATATACGGCTAATATAGCGTGAAAGCAAGCTCCAAATGCGAAGAAAGCGCAATCCACACCTACTATACACTCAACAAACGAATGAGAAACATGTATATATTAAAGTAATATCAATATACAACATATACCAACAACTATATATGTCAATATAACAAATGCAATCCAAAGCGACAAATCCAACCATCAAACTACTGTCACCCAACTAACATCCACAACCAAATTAATATACATTCACTTCTCATTAATATTCAATGAATTGGTTTTTCATTTAATCACATTTGATTCATTAACATTGGATTTTACTAACATTCATTTATTAATTTTCAATTAGTTTACATTTACTAATTTACTTTCAAGTTTGTTCACTTCCAATTTGGATTCAAATATTTAGCTTTAAATCTTATTAATTCAATTTCATATGGATTTCTAAACAACCAACTAACCACAATCTAACAATCAATGTATATTCAATACAACCAAATTTATTAAATTTACATTCAACAATTCATATGCACTTTGTCTAACTTCAATTTGGTTTAACACTTTTAATTAGATTTAATGAATTAACACTTACATCCATTATTTCATATCAATTTATTTACATTCAATTGATTTACATTCAATTCATTCATTAATTCAATTGCTAATTCATTTTACCATATAAAGTTGAATTTCATTTATATTACTCAAGTTCACATCCATTTAATTCACTTTATTATTTTATTTCGATACCAAAATCAACTTCATTCAACATTACTTAAGTTATATTTGTTCGTCGACAGAAATTCTATCGGTTTAGAAAACCGTCGAACGAATTTAAATTAAAAATAACCGCAAGCGCATTGTGTACGAATGTAGCACGTGCGAATACGGGTCGGTCCACAGGGAATTGATGATTTTAAAATTCTATTCAAACAAATTATACCGAAGTCGAGAGTGAATAGCTAGAAATGTAAGAAACTAACAAAAAGTAGCAAAAGAAAATGATAAAAATATGAGAGCTAAATGACAATTTAGAGATAATTCCACTCTCTAAATCATATAGCTCAACAAATTATGAAATTATGATCTCTCTTTTTTATGGTCATAAGTGAATTTAAATGATGTGTTTATCATAAATATGACTCATTTGTGCTATTAATTAGGTCAACATAAGCCATCAAACTATAACACAACCTTTAAATCACTTACTAACTCTCATGAAAATGAAAACAAAGTTGAAAATGAAATCTATTTTAAGTATGGCCTATTAACTATTAATTAGAAATATATACCATCAAATTTTAATTTCAAATCACTTTCTTATGTCAAAATCATAATCTGATGAAGATGCATTTGTGTTAGTGATTGTTTAAGCATAGCCTATTCGGTGTCAACAATATAGGCTATCAAATTCAAAGCAAAAACAACAAATAAAACCACTTCAAGCATTGTCATTAAGCACAAAAAGAGAGCTATAATTATCAAAATGTTGAAGGTACATGATTAGAGGCTTCATTACCCCTAAATTGAAGGGATTAGCCTCTCATATTTGTTGTCAAAATGACAAATATAGCTTGCAACATTAAAGTAAAAGAAAAAGAAAAAGAGAGCAAAGCAAAGAAACAAAACTAATCTACTTGCATGAAATAAGAGAGATCGACACTACTTGCATAAAAGGAAATGAACATGTAATTAAAAAGAAACAATAATTAACATTGCATAAAATGAAAAGAAAATTACATAAAATAAAAATGGCTAAGTAGCCATGAAAATAGAAAGAGAGCTTTCTTTTATTTTGAGCCTAAACTAATGAAGAGGAAGAGGGGCTAAGAGAAGTGATGAAGGTTACATGAAACATAAGGGGTTATTTATACATGCATAAAACCCTAATCCCTAATTTGGGGAATAACCAAACTACCCTTGAGAAAGTGTGGAGGCCAAGTAATCATTAGCTTCTACTAATCATTATTTAAGTGTACATGAAGCCATTAATTCCATAAGCATGTGCATTAGCCTCTCATTTGTACATTAAAGAGGTGGATAGGTGGGGTCCTCCATGATCTTCACTTTGAATTATTTCCATCTTCATTCCTTTATATTCTTTGTGCATGCATATTCCTTCATAAAACCACTCCTATTTAAGACCAAATTTCTACAAAAATATATATAAATTTCCAATTATTTTTTCTCAAAGAAATATATGCACACAAATGACCGTTTTGCCTCTATATGAAGATGGATATGTGACAATTTGGAATTAATATGAATTTTGGTTAAAAAAGTTAAAATACCCAATATGATCATTTGTATAATTTAAAAAGAATAAATATGGTGGTAAAAATATGCACATTTGCATGCACATCAAATACCCCCACACTTATCTTTTTATTCGTCCTCGAATAAAGAAAAATTAAGATAAATCCATTTTCGTAGGGAGCACGATTGCATTGAGCGTATGCAATAAGCCGTTAAACCTGTGGGTGTCCCCAGTAGGACGAGTATTGTCTCGTGAGGGTTTTCAGCGGATACTACCCACAAAATCCAAATGCAGGATGAAAATATTTACAAAATGCAAGATTTATTTACAAAGAGATGAATGCGAGTTTTTGAAAATATTTACAATGAAGGAATTATTTTTAAATTGATACAAATAAGTTAAACATAGGTTTTGGCTATTATCTTGAAAATTTATGTCATTTACTCGTCAAAATTTCCAACAAAAATCAAGTTATCATAACAAATAGACTATAGTTTAACTCGTTGTTTTGGTTAATAACACAGTGTGACTATGAAGTGGATCCATAGTTGATTATCAAAGTTTATCAAAGTGGTATTTTCATTTCTTTTCAATAACAAATCAAATCAAATAAGTAAAAATAGTGCTAGGATTTCAATTGTTTGCTCTCTCATTATTAGCAAGAAAAATTACACACCTAGCTTAGGTAAACTGAGGCTAGATATACCACCCTTGCACTGCCTTTCGGGCTTATGTGAGGGGAGTATAGAGCATGGCGAGTGCACACACTTTTGTGCATACACCTATCGACCGTAGGTGATTTTTACTAAATCTGTTTGTTTTTTACATGTGTTCCATACATGCATAACCATGAGGACTTTTATATGAGTATGAAAGCACATAATCAAAGATTCCAAGTAATTCACCCTTGCATAACCATGAGGACTTTTAAATGAGAGTGAATATTTGGATGTTATTATTTTTTTATTATTTTTTTAAGAGAGAGTGTGTGTTTTGCAAAATCATTTTAGCACCATTTAACTTAGAAGACAAAAATAAAATGTTACATCCTTTACTTTAAATCAACCACTTTTTAAAACAAAGATTTTCAACTAGGATTTATTTCATAATTACCACATATGAATCTTCCTACATACTAGTTAAACCATTGTTATTTGTAATCAAACTTTATTTTTACTTTTGTTAAGACAAATAAATATTCAAAAATTTCAATTTAATAAACCAAAACCATATATTTGTCCTATAGTGATTCTTTAAGAATAAATCAAAATGCTAAAAAAATCTTCTTTTGTTTTTGAATTTTTTTTTTGAGTTTTTGGAAGAAAAATGAAAAATTAATCCTAAAAAATCAAGAAAAAGATGAGTCTCCCCCCCACACTTGATTTTGACTGTGTCCCTACAGTTAACCCAAATGAAAGGCACGTTTATTATTATTTACATGAAAATGAAATGTATTTACACGATATCAGAGTGTATATTGCCAAAAAGTAAATGAAACGGTCTTCCAAAGACCGATTCATTTGTCTCGTCAAGTATACGAGACACAGCTTAAGCTCAGAAAACCAAACCATAAAAGATTTTGAAGTCGAATGTGGATTTGGAAAAACGAATGTCGTTTTATTAAAAATCTTACGAGTTGTTTTATTTTCGATGATTTTGGGGTAGATATAATGATTGATTGAAATTCACATTTATTTTCACCAAATTGAAATTAAAGTTTGTCATTAAAAAATTCTTCAAAATTGTTGATTTCAAAATGGTGATGTAAATCGTCCCATTTGGAATCCAACAACTCATCTTCAAAAAGTCTAAAGTAACCGTGTTCGTTAAATTCATCTTCCTTTGTTGGATTATCAACAACTTCATTGTGTATCTCAAGTTCAAAATCCAAAGTTGTTGTATTCAAATTTTCGAAATCGAGAAAAGGAAGATTGAATTTTAAATTTGGTTCCACACCCTCAAAAGAATTGAAATCCAATTTAATTACCATATTTTCAACAACTTGATTAAGATCGTCCTTATAAATTTCAAAGGTTGTTATTTGAAAATCATCAATTTGGGTAAAAGATGGATTATTGTTTGACTCGTCACTCACTGAAATTTGATTTTGTTTCTCACGAACATTTTCCAACGTTTTAGTTAACAAATTCGTGTGATCATTGTAAATTTCATTCATTTGTTCAACAAATTCAAAATTGTAATTATTAACTTGAAATTTTTTGATTTGGACTTGTTGAGAACAAGAATTGTCAATTTCCATAAACGGTAGATTATTATTTGATTCTTCGCAAGTTGAGATTTGATTACAATTTTCATGATTTTTATTTTTATTTTCCAAGTAATAAATCCCCGTTATCTTTTTCCATTTGGTCAAAAAAAATCAAATTCATGATTATTAATTTGAAAACTTTCATTTTGAATTTGTTGATAACCAAGATTTTCAATCGTATCATTATTGAAACTATTCCCATTGCCAAAATTATATGAAAATTGGATCACATTTTTGTTTTGATTTTGGAATTCTTTTTGGAGTTCAAATTGAATTGGCATGGGTTACACTCGATATCGTTTGAATTTTGAAGTGAATCCAAATATTGATTATTTTGAAAACTTTGATTCGAGTTATCGCACAAATATGAATTACACAACTTATTTATCATTTGATTTTGTTGTGTAGCGATTTCAAGTAAAGATGAAATGCTATTTTCAAGATTTGAAGGTTGGTCATCATTTTGAAAATTTTGAGGTTCAAAGTTCGAATCATTTAAACAATAGTTGCTGTTGAAATATCAATAAGAATTTGAAGTGAAATTATATGGATTATATTAATTTTCACAACTGTTGTAAAACTCATGTATGTGGGGAAAATCGGACATTTTCAAGAATGTTTTTTTTGCAAAGAAAAATATTTACAAATAGAATTTATTTTTTAAAATGTAAAATTGATTTTTGTTTTGCTTTTGGATTTTCAAATTTCTTTTTGGCTTTTGTTGTAAATATGTTTTATATTTTTTTTGTATTTTTGCTTTTCTAATTTTTTTTGGATTTTTGAAACTTCAAAGGAAAAGGATTTAAAAATTTCAAAGAAAAATAAAAGAATATTTACAATTTTTTGTAGTTTTGGATTTTTGAATTTTTTTTAAATATGCATGAACTAATGCAACTAAATGAATGCATGGGTTAATTACAAATGATTTATCCTAAGTTAACACAAAATTGTATACCCACATATTGTCTTAGAAAAACAAGATAGTTCTCAGCCAGGTAACGGACAAGATTATCAGTGCACCACGAATCACCATAGCAATGCAGCCGAAGGTTTAAGTACCTTCAGAGGAACACCACTATAATATTTACGAATCACCGCAATATTTATAAATGGTTATTACTCTACCATAGCCTAGACACCAAGAAATTAAATTGTTTAAAGAAGACAAATTGTCAATATACAATTAAGTGTTATTGATGTCTAACCATTATTGTTAACAAATTCTAGTATTAAATGCAAAACAGAAATTAAACGTGTATTGACAATGCAAGTACAAATGAATTTTTTTTTTAAAGATGCAAATGCAAGCGACCAACAATGCAATTCAAATGAAACTGAAATGAAAGCGGATTTTTTTGAGCTAGCAAGCAGAGCAATTTATTTTGGCTAGCGAAGCAAGCAATTATTATTGGCGGCAGTTCTTCACCTTTGAATTTCTGCTTCTACAACCTGAAAACAAACAAAGATATGTATACAGTTTTTCTTTTTGCTTTTTTTTTGAAAGAAAGCAGGATACTTAACAATCTAACTTAATCAAATTATTAAATCAAACAAAAATCCTTCTTTTTTTTTATTGAAGAAGACTCAACACCAAACACTCAAAGCACACAAAATAAAACCAAGTCAAAACAAATCAGTAAATGCACAAACTCAAACTTAAAACAACAGATCATCAATTGCGGCCTCTTCCAAACCAATGTCCAGTAAATTCACAAATAACGATTTCACGAATAGCAGAATCTCAAACAAATTAGCAAATCAATTCAGTACAAAATTCACATCCTGGAATTCAAAATCATAAATTGAAATCGCACTTGGGGTTGCAATTTGGTGTTCATGTTTGGAAGTGGTTATTGGAGACGATTGGTGATTGGGGTGTTCGACAACTGGGGTGGATGAGGAGGTCCAGGTAGCTCGATTAACGGAGAGGTAGATTCGACTGCAGTATGCAGGTTATGAGGTCGGGGAAATTGGGGGGAGGCGGTTGATGATATTTGGGTTTTTGATGTGATGTCTGTTCATGGACATTTGTTGAGGCGAGGAAGTGGTGGATCCGATTACTGCTGACGGCGAGGCAGTTGTTTACTCTGTGAGTTTGATGGAGTGAGTTTAGCAGGTCAGTGGTGAGGGTTGAGTAGTAATGCACAGGGGGATGGCAGCAACACAGGGAGGCGGTGAAGTCCTGGGTGCAAGGTTGTTGTGGTTTTGGGTGATCGAAGTCGAGGAGGATGAAGTTGATGTTAGGAGGGATTCGTATGTTGATGAGATGATCGCTGTTTGAATTGGTAGCGATTTTGGGGTTGGATTGAATTTTGTGGTGGTTTGTGATGTTTTGGGAAGGTTGTAGAGGGAGAGCAGACACTTGAACGGGAGATTGTAAGTTGATCGTGGAGGGTAAGCAGTTTGGGATGCTTGTGGTCGAGATGGACAGAGAGTGGATGTTGAGTTGCTGCAGTTGAACAGGTGGTGGAGGGCAGTGGAGATGGTGAGTTTAAACTTGACAAAGAAATTGTTGCGCAATGAGTAGTGTGCAGGGATGGAAAATAGAAGTGATTGTGGTGGATGAAGTGATCAGGCTGCAGTTTGTTGATGTGAATTGCAGTGAGAAGATTGTGCAGTAATAGCAACGGAGAAGGGGGAGAACTGCACAGTTTTTAGGCAATCAAGTTTGTAAAAGAAATTGAGTTGTAAATTGTAACTGAAATTGTAAAGAAAATGAATAATAAATAAAATGTTTTTGTTTTTTTTAAAGTAAAATAAAACGGTGAAGAACAACAAAAATTGGCAACAAAACTCAAACAACGAACACACGTTTTTTTTTATACAATTAACTAACCACAACCTACAATCAATGTATATTCAATACAACCAAATTTATTAAATTTACATTCAACAATTCATATTCACTTTGTTTAACTTCAATTTGGTTCAACACTTTTAATTAGCTTTAATGAATTAACACTTACATCCATTATTTCATATCAATTTATTTACATTCAATTGATTTACATTCAATTAATTCATTAATTCAATTGCTAATTCATTTTATCATATAAAGTTGAATTTCATTATATAACTCAAGTTCACATCCATTTAATTCACTTTATTATTTTATTTCGATACCAAAATCAACTTCATTCAACATTACTTAAGTTATATATGTTTGTCGACGGAAATTCTATCGGTTTAGAAAACCGTCGAACGAATTTAAATTAAAAATAACCGCAAGTGCACGGTGTACGAATGTAGCACATGGCGAATACGGGTCGATCCACAAGGAATTGATGATTTTAAAATTCTGTTCAATCAAATTATACCGAAGTTGAGAGTGAATAGCTAGAAATGTAAGAAACTAACAAAAACTAGCAAAAGAAAATGATAAAAATATGAGAGTTAAATGACAATTTAGAGATAATTCCACTCTCTAAATCATATAGTTCAACAAATTATGAAATATGATCTCTCTTTTTTATGGTCATAAGTGAATTTAAACGATGTGTTTATCATAAGTATGAGTCATTTGTGCTATTAATTAGCTCAACATAAGCCATCAAACTACAACACAACCTTTAAATCACTTACTAACTCTCATGAAAATGACAACAAAGTTTAAAATGAAATCTATTTTAAGTTTGGCCTATTAACTATTAATTAGAAATATAGACCATCAAATTTTAATTTCAAATCACTTTCTTATGTCATAATCATAATTTGATGAAGAGGCATTTGTGTTAGTGATTTTTTAAGCATAGCCTATTTGGTGTCAACAATATAGGCTATCAAATTCAAAGCAAAAACAACAAATAAAACCACTTCAAGCATTGTCATTAAGCACAAAAAGAGAGCTATAATTATCAAAACGTTAAAGCTACATGATTAGAGGCTGTTATCCCATTTTTGGTCAAAACTGGAATATCAATGTTGTGTGCATTTCCACCACGACCGAACCGAGAAGAAGCAACCAGCAAGCGTATATAAGTCAGGGATTTCACTCAAGGTTCAGATATAAAAGTTCATTCGGTGAAACAATGCGAGAGTCCATTCGACACTCCAACACTCAAGCCCATTCGGCAGTATGAAACGAGATCTCATTCGGCATTCGAAATACCAAGGCCCATCCGGCATTCCCAATGCCGAGATTCATCCGGCATTCCCAATGCCGAAGTCCATTCGGCATTCCCAACTCCACTGCCGAGCCAAACCTCAGCCTCCACCAAACCAGAATTCCACCGGACAATCCATGCTACCACCGGTCCAGCTCCATCTCCATGCTACTGCCGAACCAGCCTCCACCGAACCACCGAACCAACACCAATCAAGCCCACACCGAACCAACTCCATCTCCATACCGGACCAGGGTCTCATCTCCCACCAACAACCACCGGACCATGTGCTACCAGACCAACCTCCTCCAAACCAACTCCTACCGAATCAATCTTCTCCAAGCTCGGCCGAACCAAGGTATACCAGACCAAACTACCAGGCCAGATTGCTTCAGCCCAGGCCCGCCAGTAGCTATATACATCCAGTACCCCTGCCCCCAGCCTCACTCTATAAATAGAGGGGCAGGGGTACAACAATGGTAGACAAGTTTGAGAGCTCAAGCATGGATAGAACTTTCAAACAACTTTCAGTTACTTGTAATCAAAGCTTTGTACTTGTAATCTGAAGAAAAAGGGAGAATAACATATAAAGTGGACGTAGGCACATTCTGGCCGAACCACTATAAATCTGTGTGTCTTTTACAGTTTAGTCCCTGCTTTTTATATATTTGCATAAATCACCCAAATCGCTAAGAACAACTTAAAATCAACGGAATCATATGACTCTGAGGTGTTTGCCCATTTTTTGCGCAAACATTTTTGGTGCTCTCACTGAGAATTGAACTCAAGGACCTACCGCTTGGAAGTTGAATTTGAGGGTTTAGAGATTCAGATTGGAAGAGTCATGGCGAGACAATCAAGCAGAAGGCCAAGGCCAGAGCAGAGTCAACAGGAAGGGAGTCAAGAGGATTCCTCAGGAGCAAACCAAGCTTCAGCCTTCATCACCAGGGATGAGATGGAGGCTATGATGAGAAGACAAGAAGAGATGATCCAGAACTTGCTTCAGCAAATTGGGCAACTTGGAGCACAAAACCAAGGAGCAACTGGAGTTCAGAACGGAGCAGGACCATCTGGCGTAGCACCAGAGCTAGGGGGCACTCACGCAGAGCATGTTGATCCGACCCCGGGAAGAGAGATGGAGGCATCCAAGCCACCTGGTAGCAATAGAGGAATGAACGTTCAGCCAGGGAGGCATACACATGAAAACACCCGCGGACTCGGGGGGCAGGTCTAAGGCAGTGAACGAGGACTACAGCTTGGAGACAATGACAGATTAGTAGAGATGGTTAGAAGAGCTATGAGAGGCGGTTTAGTAAACAGAGACTTGGAAGATGTAAACATGAGTCCTTTTTCTTCTGCGGTTAGGATGGCTAGGAACCCACCAGAGTTCAAGCTTCCATTAGTAGAGATGTACGATGGGAGGACAGACCCTGCGGTCCATCTTACTAAGTATATGAGGCACATGGAAGTACTGGGGGCATCACAGGAGATCATGGCCCGGTGCTTTCCACTGTATTTGACGGACATTGCAGCGTTATGGTTTAGGCAACTGGAGAGCGGCTCCATAGGAACGTGGGTAGATTTAACTGAGAGATTCATGAGGCAATTCAGGGTTCATATTGCGAGACCCAAGAATGTGATGACTTTGGCAACCTTGAAGCAGAAAACTGGAGAGACTTTGAGGAGCTTTCTAACGCGATTTAATGCGGCGGTAGCATCTGTGATCGACCAGATCCATCTATGGTCATGATGGCGGTTGTATCTGGAATAGCTGATAGTACAGAGTTCAAGAATTCGTTAACTAAGGATCCGCCTATGAATCTGGGAGAGTTCTATCATGAGGCTGAAAAGTTTCAGCGTTTGGAAGATGCTAGTGCAGAAAGAGAGGAAGAAGATGACGTTTACGCAATCAAGAGCGGAAATCCACCTGGAAACGTGCGGAGACTAGCAAAGGAAAGAGAAAGGCTGAGGATAATGATGACAGGACAAAGCGGCAACGGAGGGAGCCGCGATTCACCACTCACACTGAGCTGAATGAGAGTCTGGAATGAATTTATCAGGATACCAAGGAGTATGTTCCGTATCGTAGACCAACACGAAGGGATCCAACCTCTGACGAAAGAAAATCAGATAAGTTTTGTGTATTCCATGAATTAAATGGTCATAACACTAATGATTGTGGGCATTTGAAGGACGAGGTGGAAGGGCATATCAGGAACGGTATGCTCCTTCAGTATGTGAGGAGGCGAACTCCAGCTGTGGAGGCAGAGCGACCACCGTCTACATCGGCTAGAGGTGACCCTGGATTGGGGCACCGTTTGATTATCCATTGATTGCTTGATTAAAATAATGATGAACAAGTTGTAAACCTCTCGCTGACACGGTTAAATCATTTACACATATGAGCGATCGCGCACGATCCATAGGCATGCTCTGAATGACTACCAGCCGCGTTATAGTGAGAGTTTACGCTTTGACATCTTCATTCTGCTCTTTGCTTTGATTTTGATTTGAACATTTAAATTCTTCCCGTTTGGACATGTCTGCTGTAAGGTTCATATGATTATTGCTTTAACATTTACAATTCTATGGAAAAATTACTTGTATGCCTGTGGATCGCGAACGGTCCACGAGCACCTCTTGCATGGCAGTGAACTGCCGAAGTCTTCGATTCAGAAACTCCCCCAAACAATAACTCCGACACTGATAATATTAAGTCCACCTCGGGCACACAATTCGCCTCGAACGGCACCCGACTTCGAACAGTCACAATTCGCCTCGAACGGCACCCGATCACGAACGATCACAACTTGCCTCGAACGGCACCCGATCACGAACGATCACAACTCGCCTCGAACAGCACCCGACCTCGAACGGTCACAATTCGCCTCGAGCGGCACCCGACTTCGAACAGTCACAAACTCGCCTCAAACGGCACAACTCATCTCGCCACAAATGGCTCGATCGCGAAAGGTCGCCATTTGAGGTCCACCCCCTGACCTCAAATAGTCGCACCTTACCATGAATGGCTCGATCTCGAACAATCGTCATCCGAAGTAAGGCGCTTGACCGCGAAGGGTCCCATTTCATCTTTTGCCGCGAACGGCACCAGCCGTGAACGGTCACATTACACACCGAGTGGCTTGATCGCGAACGGTCGCCATTTGGGGTCCGCCCTCTGACCGGGCTCGGTCGCACTTTACCTCGAATGACTCGATCCCGAACGGTCGTCATTTGAAGTAAAGCGCTTGACCGTGAACGGTCACATTCCACCGCAAATGACTCGATCTCGAACGATCGTTGCATGGATTTAGACACTTGACCACGAACGGTCGCACTTCACCTCAAATGACTCGATCACGAACGGTCGTCATTTGAAGTTAGGCGCTTGACCATGAACGGCCGCGCTTCATCCCAAATAGCCCGATCCCGAACGGTCGTCATTTGGGGCCATATAAAATATCAAGCTCTTTACAGGTTGTCAATAGGATATGAACATCCAACTCATGGCATTACAAAACACGCCTTCCTATCGCAAGGCATGTTTTGGGGGGCAAAGTGTTATCCCATTTTTGGTCAAAACTGGAATATCAATGTTGTGTGCATTTCCACCATGACCGAACCGAGAAGAAGCAGCCAGCAAGCGTATATAAGTCAGGGATTTCAGTCAAGGTTCAGATATAAAAGTTCATTTGGTGAAACAATGCGAGAGTCCATTCGGCACTCCAACACTCAAGCCCATTCGGCAATATGAAACGAGATCTCATTCGGCATTCGAAATACCATGGCCCATCCGGCATTCCCAATGCCGAGATTCATCCGGCATTCCCAATGCCGAAGTCCATTCGGCATTCCCAACTCCACTGCCGAGCCAAACCTCAGCCTCCACCGAACCAGAATTCCACCGGATAATCCATGCTACCACCGGTCCATCTCCATCTCCATGCTACTGCCGAACCAGTCTCCACCGAACCACCGAACCAACACCAATCAATCCCACACCGAACCAACTCCATCTCCATACCGTACCAGGGTCTTATCTCCCACCAACAACCACCGGACCATGTGCTACCGGACCAACCTCCTCCAAACCAACTCCTACCGAATCAATCTTCTCAAAGCTCGGCCGAACCAAGGTATACCGGACCAAACTACCAGGCCAGATTGCTTCAGCCCAGGCCCGCCAGCAGCTATATACATCCAGGACCCCTGCCCCCAGCCTCACTCTATAAATAGAGGGGCAGGGGTACAACAATGGCAGACAAGTTTGAGAGCTCAAGCATGGATAGAACTTTCAAACAACTTTCAGTTACTTGTAATCAAAGCTTTGTACTTGTAATCTGAAAAAAGGGAGAATAACATATAAAGTGGACGTAGGCACGTTCTGGCCGAACCACTATAAATCTGTGTGTCTTTTACAGTTTAGTCCCTTCTTTTTATATATTTGCATAAATCACCCAAATCGCTAAGAACAACTTAAAATCAACGAAATCATACGACTCTGAGGTGTTTGCCCATTTTTTATGCAAACAGAGGCTTCATTACCCCTAAATTGATGGGATTAGCCTCTTATATTTGTTACCAAAACAACAAATATAGCTTGCAACATTAAAGTAAAAGAAAAAGAAAAAGAGAGCAAAGCAAAGAAACAAAACTAATCTACTTGCATGAAATAAGAGAGATCTACACTACTTGCTAAAAGGAAATGAACATGTAATTAAAAAGAAACAATAATTAACATTGCATAAAATGAAAAAAAAAATTACATAAAATAAAAATGGCTAAGTAGCCATGAAAACAGAAAGAGAGCTTTTTTTTATTTTGAGCCTAAACTAATGAAGAGGAAGAGGGTCTATGAGAAGAGATGAAGGTTACATGAAACATAAGGGGTTATTTATACATGCATAAAACCCTAATCCATAATTTGGGGAATGACCAAACTACCCTTGAGAAAGTGTGGAGGCCAAGTAATCATTAGCTTCTACTAATCATCTATTACTTATATAGGAAAAGAGAAACCAAAGCATTTATGTAGTGACACCTGCCTTTTCCCAAAGCGCATTTCGTATCTGCACGTTCCCTTTTCCAACAACTACATCGTCCTCAAACACCATTGTGGCTAATCGTGTGAAAATCCCAACCTTCCCGACGTCGCTTTTCCTCTCCTACACTTCTTCGACATAGATGTGCGCATCGATGTTGTTCCTCCACCGCCTTAAAGAAGATTTTTCAAAATTAGGGTTTTCAAGGTCAGTACTCATTAGTTCCCAATGTGAATTTGGGTTTTTTTCGCATTTCGTATCTGAACGTTCCCTTTTCCAATGACTACATCGTCCACAAACACCAATGTGACCAACCGTGTGAAAATCCCAACCTTGCCGACGTCGCTTTTCCTCTCCTACATTTCTTTGACATAGATGTGCACATCGATGTTGTTCCTCCGCCGCCTTAAAGAAGATTTTTCAAAATTAGGGTTTTCAAGGTCAGTACTCATTACTTCCCAATCTGAATTTGGGTTTTTTTCGCAATTCATTACATGTAAACTAGTGGTATGATAGTTCTAAATCGATTGAGTTTCAAATGTGATGTTCATGAATTTACCTTTTTTCCTTCTGCTGTACTATTTTTCAATTCGAAAAAAACTGGACAGAATTTGGTATCTGTTTACCTTCCCAATCGACCCACGTTGAGTGATTGTAACTGAGTACGGAGACAAATTTCAACCAACCAATCTAAGAAACATTTTCTTCTTTGATACAACACAGAATGATTAATTGTTCAATATTTTTCATTTTCAAACATTTCGGTATGTACTTCAATATATATTATATGATATTTCTTCTGCTCTGATTGAGTTTCTATTTATGCTTCAAAGTGTGAAATTGTGAAATAGGAAATAAATGCACTTATACGTATTTCTTTATAATATTCATGTCTTACCGCTTTCTGTATGATTTTGATTTTAAATCCCTAAAAATGGTCCAAAATATTTGAATACTAGTCATACATTACTTTAACTCAGGTTTATTTTACTCTGCATTGTTCTACCTTTCATTGCTGGTAACTTGCTGTATGAGTTACCAATAAGTCAGGTTCTTTATGTCAATCTTTTCATTTCCATATCTGTGTACCGTATAAGGAAATATGATAGACCATGTGTATATTGTGCATCATTTTTATTCCCACCTTATCTTAGGTGGTTACACGAAACTTACAACGGTAAACCAAGACTATGGAAACCGTTTAGTGGATTGTCACTATTTTTTTCTATATCTTTGGACCTGAAGTTGTCGAACATAACAATGGTTTGCAACATTTATATATAATATATTTCAGTTCCATTTGTAGTAAGATGGTCATCGTTTTTCTTATTCATGATTAGAAAACACGTTTAACAGTTCCAAAATATTAGCTTTCCCAGATTCCAACTGTGTGTAAAGTATTAAAAGTTTTTTGGTTATACCACATTTTTAGCTCTAATAATTATGTATATTTCGAGTTTAAAACCATATATGAAATAAATTATCAAGCCATCTTCAAATAATTGTTTTGAAAAATAATGTTGTCCTACACCTTTAACTGGAAATTATAACTGCTTCTTCATTGAACTGCAATCTCTGATTTGTTTTTTTTCATAACTCGAGGATACGATTTTAAGACGCAATATAGTCAACAAGTTAACTGTTTGTTTGCTTACAATATTAAATCATGTACGTTTGTGGTTGTTTATGTCCGGTCATGCATGTAGTTATGTGTTATATTCCTTATTTATGCCCCATTGATCACTAGAGGGATCACAAGGTTTATGTGTGTTATGATATTTTAATCAACCGGCTGCATGATGATTTTATTTCTCTTAACAAACAAATACACCTACCCTCCGCAACATTTGTGCTTCCAATATGTACTTACAGCGAACATTTGGCACAGGTATTTACGACTGAATGACAAGCGTTTGCTGATGTATTTAAATAAGGAAATATTGCATTCATAATTGTCATTTATGGTTTGCCTAAACTATGTGTTACTCTTAATACACACACGTTGCTTAATATAATTAACAATTAAAAGCTACTAGCATTAGTATCCTCTCAGTTTGACTTTGGAACATATTCAATAGCGGTGCCCGTGTTATTTTTAGGAATGAGTTGATAGTGAAAAGCTATTTCGAACATGAAAATAATCATATATCTTGCCAATTTACAGTTGCAGATTATATTGTCAGAAATCACTATTTATCATCTACATGATGACCTATATACTAACTTGGTCTAAGTGCTTATACTTATTTTACTGTTATAGCGGACAAATATACAATCGACTTCCTTCTTATTCTCTACTACTATTAAGTACATATGTTTGTGTTTATAGTAAGGATGTCCCTGGTAAACTTGAATAATATTGTTAAGGGATGTGTAGCAAACAGTATAGACAAGGCTGGGAACATGAAGCCTTCCGGTTGTGTTCATTTTTCACCTTCGTATTCTATATTTCACCAAATAAAATATGTCAATGCATTTAATTGAAATGTAATATATTCTGTGGTATTTTTTCAGCATAGCATATATATAGTCATGTAACTTGCTCCCTGTTGTCTTTTTCAGGAAATCAAATAGGATGATATTTTCTGCTGAATAAAGGGGACTTATAACTCCACGCAAGGTATTTATTCGTTGCCACTTTCCCTCCGAACCAATTCGTATTCAGTTTTGTCCTACTGTATTTATTCTTCAATATAGTTTATACTGATAATTTCTTAGAAATGAGCTTTATTCGGTAATTATTACTTTTAATCCTTTTCTTACTCCAGAGATATATTTTTATTCAATTTTCATCATTTAATTACTTTATCAGCTCCCGTCAGCAACATACTGTTCTTTATATATATGTGTGTGTGTGTGTGTGCGCGCGCCAAACTTTTTTCATTATTTCCACTGCGCACTAAATAGCACAACATGGTTAATAAGGTTTAACATATGTAGGTCGACGTTATTCATATCATAATGTTATTAAATTTACTAAATACTACATACGTTTACTGTGCTGCTGTCCTATTTCATGGTCATGCTTGCTTAATTAATTTAATAACTATTTGATATTTATACACATCTTCAAATACATGTCGTTAAATTTTCTCATTTTTTTACGTCGCTGTGAAATGCAATTATAATGCTCGGTAGTTACTTGATTATAATGTTCAATATTTAGTTAATTATAAGTTTAAATCAATGATTAATTTTACATATGTAATTTGTGCCATTGATCAGTAATTGAAATATAAAATTACTTACATATAATATTTACTAAATAACTATTGTTTTATAAGTTTGATTTTTAAAGTTAATGTAACGATCCCAGTTTTATAGACGAATTTAAATTTATAATTTAATTGAATTTTAGATTTAATTATGGATTTGGTTGAATTTTTCAAATTTAATAAGAAATTTATATTTATTTGTTTTTGTATTTGACTTGAAACTCAAAAATGAATATTTTCAGTTGAATTGAATTATAAATAAAGTGTTTAAAATAAAATAAAAATACGTATCAATATTGAATATAAGTGATAAGTGTAAAATATAAATAAAATAAAATATACGTTATACATTTAATGTTCGAAAAATTTAAAGTTAGATAGATAAAAATAACAACATTGAATTCATTCATATTGTAAAGCAATAAGACAAGGTAACATAAAAGATCAAGTAACATGTTAATAAAACAAATATATACACTTAAAAGCAATACTAGAAATATCTCAGTACATAAGCACAAGTTTGTAACATATACTTACAAAATAAATAGAGTTGTACAAAAGCAATAAATGCCAATTCTCATCAGCAACCACAATATCTCCTCAGTACAAATGAATATCACCCCAGCCGAAAACAAAGCAAAGCAAGAACTGTACAAACATGTACAAAGTAAACAAAATAGGATTTGCATTTAATGTCAATCCTCTCAGCACAAAACATATCTCATCATCCATGCTTACTGTACTAAAAGAGAAAAAATTGGTAACCCTGTACAGAATATATATGATATAACCTGTAAACTTCTTATATACTTTAGCTCCTCTTATTAGTTCGTTCACTTACAATAGTTTGAGTATTAATGAAAAAATAAACAGAAGAAAGAAATAAGTAGCATTCAAAAAAAAAAAAAAGAAGAAGACAAAGCAAGTTCAACCTGAATAGCAAGTTCAATCTGTTCAAAGCTTGTTCCAGGTCTCTGTCTTCAACAGTTTTAGGTGAGCAAACTTTACCCTCATTTTTTTTTGAAGTGAGTAAACTAAATTTTTAAAGAGTTTTAAGTTAATATAAATGGTTCAAACTTCATTGGATACACTAATTTGTATAAGATTTAGTTTGCATAGGTTTTGAGATACTCTGTGTTCTCTACAGGTCATATTCAGGTCTCGACTTAAAATTATTCTCATTTAAATCTTTGATAAACTTTGATTCCTCAATAAAACAAGATTCTAAACTTAAACTAAGATTTTTTTTAAGGTTGGTTACAACCATTTTCATCAAGTACTTTACTGTAACATTGATGTACAGCTGAACCAAGTGTAAATTTGTAATATTTGATTGTTGCAAAATATTGATTTGAGATTATATATTAAATCCATGCTGCAAAATATGATTTTTAAAACAAAAATAAAGATTTATAGATTAATATTCAAAGAGCAGTTTGGAATTAAACTAAATTTGCATTTCTTCCTATTTCAAGCGATCGATTCATTTTTAATTAATGAAACTTGGACTAAAGCAAGCTTATCCATCCCTGATCTTGAGAAAAATGTGACATATTTTTTCTATTTAGTGGATTGAGAGGACGATGTGATTTTAGGGTTTAGTAACCCATTTTGTTTGACGTTGGATTTGGGTCTCGTGCATTATCGTGGGATTATCGGAGGGTGTCGCAAGCATGGGAATCGATGCGTGGATGTGTGAGGCAGCTCTAGAAAAAGTGCCAAGGTTTCTGGTCGATCGGGTTGACGTCGGCGAGTATTTTTGGTGGCTCGAATTTGTATCCCTGTTGGTCGATATTGTTCGATTTCGCGTGGGTTGTGTTTTCGAGTTTTCGAGTTGTTAGGGTGGATGTTGGTGAGGTTGCCGATGAGATGAAGGTTGCGACGCCGGCCAGTGATGGTCGCTGCGTTCGTGCAAGTGCACGTATACGTGCACAGGTCTACTCGTTGGAATAGGCTTGGATAGAGTAAATACAGGGAGGGGAGTAAAGAAAAAGGAAGGGGGAAGAAGGATCGGGCCGGTAAGGTGATGGGCTGGAGTTTGGGCCCATGTTCTTATGCGTGTTAACAGTTTTTGAAAAAAATAATAAAGGAAAAAGTAAATAAAAACAAGTTTGATAAAAATTAGAAGAAGTGAGGTAAGGGGTCAACTAAGTTTTCACGCAGGAATTTGGTAGTTGGCACGAGGTCTTGATGTTCAGTCTCGGGTTCCAAAATTTTTAGTTTTGAAGCCTATGACAATCCAAGAAAACTTAATTTCTAAACTTTCATTTTTAAATTAATGCTTATAGTTAAGTTGAAACATTTAATTAAAGGCTTTAAAACGAAGATATTTTAAATTGATTAAGTTCAAAATGTTTTAAACATATAATTTTAAAAGAGTTACATTTTACATAAGCTTAATTATGTAATGAAGGAGTTAATCAAGTGTCTCTAAATGGTCCGCATAAAGGTTAAGCTAACTTATGTAATTAAGGACAATTAATCAACGATTAGAAGTCAAATAAAGTAGGGAATAACTAATTTAAGAACGATAATTCTCTTAAAAGTAAATTAACTTATGGCAGTAATTAAGGAATTTGAAATAATTTGTAATGAATGTTATTTAACCAGGATTTGTAATCCATAAGTGATTAATCTGATTTGAATTAATAGGACACTTACCTGATCTTACATATGAATGTTTGGATTCTATTTGATGATTGAACTGTTTGATATTTCTGATTTAGATGCCCTGTTTTGATTTGAGCAATGTTTACTGTAATTTATTATCTGTGATATGCACAGCTGTGATTGTGAATATGGGATAAGCGTTTCAATTGGTTTCTACCGCTTGTCAAAAATATAAGCGTTATAGTTTATACCGCTTATTAAATAGATTGCTGTATTTGAATCTGTGCTGATTGATGTTGTGCACTATTGTGTTGAACCCCTGGACCACACTATACACACACAAATATGGATTTCACGTGGAAATCGGTTAAGTCCCAGATTTTTAATTAGTTTTGAATTTGAATTTTAAATTCAAATAGTTTTGGAAAGAAATTAAGTTTAATATGAAAAGCTTTTGAAAAAGTGTTTTAAGAATAAAAGTTATTTTGAATAACTAATAGAGATTTGGAATTTGAATAATTTGATTTAAATTGGAATTCAATATTTGAAATTGAATTCTATATTCAGTATTTATAATATAAATGAAATCAAATTTTTCCGAAACGAAAACTATTTGTTTTCAAATGATAAAAGGCTTTCATATGAGAAATTAATTCCAATTTATATTAAAGGGATTTCAAGTTTGAATTGAAATTGATTTTTCAAGTTAGGGATAAATCTTTGGAAACGAGTTTCAAAAGCTAAAAACTAAAATCTTGACTTAATGATTTAAATGAGTAAATCAATTTGAATGGAAATTGTTTTGAAATCCGTAACTGGATCTTTGTGAAACTAAGTGAACTTTGTGAAATAAATCTTTTGTTTAAAAGATTTAAAATGGAAATTGGTTTAAACCATTTGAAAGAAAGTTTTGAATTATTAAGTTGTGACTTAATTGAAATCCCATATCCATATGTTTTAAATGTCGCGCTCACTATTCGGTTTAGCCGGGAGAGGACCTTTGTGTCGTATAACCCATTCCGAATATGTGATACGTCGTCATGGATAGCAATTGAAGACCGGTGTTGAAGACCGGGTATTTGCGAGAACGATAGGATGACCTATCGATTGTCTCTGCACCGAGTAGCTACGGTATAGAGATCCCCTAAGTGATGGAAAGTCCGATCGGGATTGTGAATACCCGGATTGCAAGGACTTCTTTGGAAGTGCCTTCGGTTCTGTTCGAACCTGGAACAGACTCGTATGGATTGTGTGTCTGACATTACAATTTGAGATATAAAGCAGATTTCTTTCAAGTACATTTCTGTGGTGGCGGAGAATTTATTCTTTTAGCTTAACACCCTTCTCTAAGACGTACGAGCTCAGAGGTTATGTAGTTGATGGTTATCAGCGATATACTCTCAATTTGGTAATGTGGCATGCTGAGTGCTGCTGATCATTTGTTGATCGAAGCATGGATTTGTGAAAAGCGTAGCTTTGTGGACGAAACTTCGTCGAGCCTCACAAATCGGTAATGGTCGAAACAGGAATTGTGCGGCAAGGTTTCAAGGGTAGCTCCCCTAGGGTATGACCATTCCTTCTGGAAAAGGGTAGTATCATGGTATGGAGCCCAGATACTTACTCATGTGGACACACTATATTTATCTATATGTGATGTTGGTTTAGAGGATCCTCGTTTAAAGGTCCCAAAGGACCGGGGGTGGCATATCTGAGGGTTTGTAATATCCCTTGGGAAAAGGGGTTCCCGGCTTTGTTTGGTAGAGAACGGTTTGGTTCTGGGGGCGTCCTGCCAGAGGCGTTCCCATGTGGCAATAGGAAGTTCCTTAGCCTGACCATTTGTTGGAAAAATCCAAAGAAACAATACGTGCCTTGTACGGTTTTAGTTGTATAACCTGCCATGGAATGTGGCGTTAACCTGCTATTGAACATGGTAGCTACAGTAGGCATACGATAATGGTCGTATGTTGGCTAAGATTTATATTCTACTTTCGAAATGTTTTCTACACTATGCACTAATAATAATAATCAAATGATTTGATTTTGCGTAGTAAGCATGTTTGACTATCATAAGGAGAAATCTCCTTCGATTCTGCGTTTGCATGGTGTGTTTGTGGGGAGTCCTTATGGTAGTCTCATTTTTCAAAAAGCATTGCGATTTTCAAAAGGATAAATTTTTTGATTGTTTTTAAAGACAAACTGTTTTTTTTTTGTTTGCTCATACCAGTCCCATGACTGACCCGGAGTTTATCGTTCCTTCCCTAAACTCTGGGTGCCCACAATTTTTCCACACGGGCAGTCTAGAGTTTATTTTTCAGATAGTTAGGTTCAGTAGATCATCTGGAGCTGGTTCAGTCTCTGGATCACACCGCACTTGCTTATCTTGGTGCAATTTTGATGGTGGATTGAGCTAGGAGTTTTGGAGCTCTGTTTTTGAAGCTTTTGGATCAGAGTTGCAGTATTGGATCTATGAAGACTTATCTCATTTCGTGTTATATTCCGCTATATTCTATGTTGTATATTCTCTGATGTTGACGATTATCATTGTATCATATTGATGTATCAGATATTGTATTCATGTTATATCGGTGATATCATCTTTTATTTCCGCTGTGTATTTATCATTTAATGGTGTTGCAAGCTCCCGCGATACGAATTTGATGTTGTTTATCGGACATCGATTTCGGGTCGTGACAGTTAATATGTATTATTTGTGCCTCATATGGGTTTACTGTCCTGGTTTTATACAATGTCAAGAACTCAACTTAATGTTTAACAATGTAAACAACGGTTGGCTGAGACTGTAAATCAATATGCACTTTTGATTCCTCCACCGACCGTAACCTCTTTCAATTTACATTTATTACTTACCATGGATTTAATTCAATTTTAAATATTGGCGCATCCAAGCATTCTCAGGTAGCATTACTCTAACTGTCAGTCATATCACTACGGTAATAGCATTTATCACCTATCGCAGTGCTGCTCATTTCCTGTTTTTCAAGAACTAAAAATATAATTTTTAATCTCAAATATAATACATTTTTTTAAACAGCTACAATTTTAAAACAAAAATATGACAACATCCTTTTCTTCTTCAAATTAATTTTATTCTGTGTTCTGTAATCCATGTTAGTAATATTGTTAAGGGATGTGTAGCAAACAGTATAGACAAGGCTGGGAACATGAAGCCTTCCGGTCGTGCTCACATTTCACCTTCGTATTCTATATTTCTCCTAATAAAATGTGTCAATACATTTAATTGAAACGTAATATATTTTGTGGTATTTTTTAAGCATAGCATATATATATAGTCATGTAACTTGCTACCTGCTGTCTTTTTCTGGAAATCAAATAGGATGATATTTTCTGCTGAACAACGGGACTTATTACTCTAGGCAAGGTATTTATTCGTTGCCACTTTCCCTCCGAACCAATTCGTATTCAGTTTTGTCCTATTGTATTTATTCTTCAATACAGTTTTTACGATAATTTCTTAGAAATGAGTTTTATTCGGTTATTCTTACTTTTAATCATTTTCTTACTCCAGAGATATATTTTTATTCAATTTTCATCATTTAATTACCTTATCAGCTCCCGTCAGCAACATACTGTTCTTTATATATATGTGTGTGTGTGTGTGTGTGCGTGCGTCTAACTTTTTTCATTATTTCCACTACGCACTAAATAGCACAACATGGTTAATAAGGTTTAACATATATAGGTCGACGTTATTCATATCATAATGTTATTAAATTTACTAAATACTACATACGTTTACTGTGCTGCTGTCCTATTTCATGGTCATGCTTACTTAATTAATTTAATAACTATTTGATATTTATGCACATCTTCAAATACATGTCGCTAAATTTTCTCATTTTTTTACGTCACTATGAACTGCAATTACAATGCTCGGTAGTTACTTGATTATAATTTCAATATTTAGTTAATTATAAGTTTAAATCAATGATTAATTTTACATATGTAATTTGTGCCATTGACTAGTAATTGAAATATAAAATTACTTACATATATTATTTACTAAATAACTGTTGTTATATAAGTTTGATTTTTAAAGTTAATGTGTATTATTTGTACCTCATATGGGTTTACTGTCCTGGTTTTATGCACTGTCAAGAACTCAACTTAATGTTTAACATGTAAACAACGGTTGGCTGAGAATGTAAATCAATATGCACTTTTGATTCCTCCACTGACCGTAACCTCTTTCAATTTACATTATTATTTACCATGGATTTAATTCAGTTTTTAATATTGGCGCATCCAAGCCTTCTCAGTTAGCACTACTCTAACTGTCAGTCATATCACTACGGTAATAGTCATTTATCACCTACCGCAGTGCTGCTCATTTCCTCTTTTTCAAGAACTAAAAATATAATTTTTAATCTCAAATATAATATATATTTTTAAACAGCTACAATTTTAAAACGAAAATATGAGAACATCCTTTTCTTCTTCAACTCAACTTTAGTCTGTGTTTTGTAATCCATGTTAGTATTTTGACTTCTTCAATTACTTTTGGGTTTTCGTAATTAAGTTCATGTAAACGTGGGTCATGTGAATCGATCATAAAATTATGTACATTTATTTTATATGCCCATGTTTCCACTTTTCGTTTGTTTAAAATATATTTTAAATGTCATTATATAATAAAGGGACCATGTAATTTAGGTGTATAAAGTAAAAAAAATTCTTAATTTTAGAAACTTCAGATGAAGTATTTTGATTACGTACTCTTCCTACCAAATTAGCCATAAACGACTGGTTCTAATACAATTTGAATCGATGAGTCTAATTTTATTAAACCAATGGGATCCTTTTTACAGTGGTCGGTGAGAAGCTATTATTGATATAGTCAATTCACCACATGCAAACATTAACCTCTGAATATCGAGAGGGGGATAGTTGTAACTGCAGAAATCATGTACTGGTAATTGGTTATAAAATTGCTTTATATATAAAGCATATGAAGTTAGAAGTATACATGAGCATGTTTTATGTTTGTAAAATGTGGAATAGTTTGTGAGGGTCTTAGCTGTTTAACAATGATATACATTTTTTTCATTTAATAAAATCTAACATGAGTCACCTAACTAAATATTATCTTTTATATTTAGTTTAATCTTCTCGATCGGAAGCATGAATCTCAAAGGTGCAACTTGAAAAAATTAGTCACATCTTACCCAGTAAACAGAACTATGTATCAAATAGCTATAAACCATATAAGGGAATAGTTTTTGTTACACGGTGAATCTTTATGATTGAACACTATAGATATCAATCATTTTTTCTCATAAATGATGTTCAATAATTAGTTTTTTGCACAGGAACGGGTTGTGGATGTTGATTAATGCAGTGCACTGGTAAACACAACTATTTTGATCCCCAAGAGCTTCTTGATGTGAACCAAAAAGGCACTTCAAATTAAGGAAGCTAATGATGTTGTTGTTTTAAGTTTTAACCTTTATGTTTTCAAAGTGTACAAAAGAAATTATATTCATATGGTATAACTATTGAGAATACATAAATCAGTTTTCACAGTTGATGTATTTAAATTTTCAGGATTAATGTATGCATAGTATATTGCAAGTTTTATTGTATGATGTATAGAAATCTTATGGTAAATTTTAGGATTGATGAACGAATATTTGAAACTTTCTTTAAGTAAATGTCTTAACAAATTATTTTTTCAAACTTCATATATAAGGTCTTTATTTTTAACTTGATTGGGTTTAATGCTATCAAGCAACTGATAACATTATAATTTAATCTCATAAGAGTTATGATGATGCCTTTGAGAGAAGCGAAATTTAAATTCATGCTCTTTGATGTACATGTTTGATCACATATTTGTTTCAATAACCTTTATTGTAATATTAACTTCAACTTTCATATTTTTTTCTTATTAATCTCTAATTTTTAAGATTGAAACTTGGTGGATTTTTTGGCTGGGAATTCCACAGTTAGTGGGTACATACTCTACTGACTTTTTCCAAGCCTAATAGGCTTTTACAAATGAAATGGGAATTATTGCTCTGTTTAACTAATGATTTTTATGACTTATTTGAGCCAGCTACAAAAGAATCATATGTTTTCGAAAAAAATATTAAATGTTCAGTTTTGATTAGTTTTGACTGAGTTTGTCTAAATGAGATTCCTTTGTTTATTGACTGATTGTGTTTCAAATAAAATATGTACATGTGATACAATATTATATTAAATATGAAAAAACAATATAATGTTGAAATTATATAAGTATAGGAAAACAATGTGGCGTTTGATGAGTATTATTTATCAAAAAAGTGTTACAGGAACCATTAATGACCTAAACAGTATTTACTCGGAAAAAAACGTGAGCACGAAAAAACATAGAGTGTTCAGTGAGTATAATTAGTATAAAAATATCAATTACAAGAACCATTAATGACATTAACCACTATTTATCAGAAAAAGCTAACTTCATATCTTTTACTATGCACTTTTTTGTTCTTTCTATTAGGTCAACGTTTAGACAATCCAAATCCATTGCTAGACAATACCATATACAGAACTAATCATTATGTGTAATTTACGTTGTTTATACAAACAAACTATTCAAAGGATTAAATATTGCTACATTACATTTTCTTTAGTAGAATGACATATCAATCTGATAAGAAAATAATTTAGGTTCTACGGAAGGACTTCCATATTCGAAATGCAGCAACCAACTCTAACAACGTTTTTAAACCTAGCTGATAACGATTTGACCCTAAAATAATGAAAGTTGACATTTTTAAATGAAAATAATAACATATATATCAATATAAATTCGAAAACCATACAATTCTTGAGAGTTCCATTGAATTTTACATGATTTTTAATTTGGAGAGTTACATCCTACACTTCTCTTTTCTTAACTTACTTTTGTATTTTTAATGTTAACATTTTTTTTATGTATTAAGCTGTATATATTTAGTGCTTTGGTTTCATTTTTTTATGTATTCTTTCATAAAATGCATAATATACACATTCTCAAAAAAGATTCATTTATTCATTGTTATGTTCATACATTTAAGATGCAAATATAGTACTATTTTAATTTGCTGTTTATAATTCTATGTTATTATTTATTTTTCGAAAATGAGTAAAGGTTTTACGTCTATATAAAATATCCAAAATACCCTTTTGTAACGTTTTTGTTGCAAAATGATGTATTATAGTAATCTCCTCATTGCATTTAATCTACATTTTTATTTATATGGTTTATATATAGATTTAAAAAATACATATATATATATTCTGCACTTTTTTTCTAAAAATGCATATATTCTACACTTCCTTAACATATGTTTTTATTTTGTACGTTTTATATTTTTTTTAACATAAAGAAGGCGACATCTATTTGTATTCCAAGTTTTGTAAATTTTTAGACAAATTTGCCTATTTATTTAAATATAATTGCGTTTTCTAAAATAACATGAGATGTATGCAAACTTGATTTTTTTTTAACGGCACAAGTATTAATGAAAGCTTTCAAGATTTGTGTATTTTGAGTCTAGTCTGTTTTCTATATTTTTCTATATTATAAATTTTAATTTTGGAGAGAAAATGAAGGTATCAATTTTAGCATTTTATGATTTCAGAAACATGCCATTGCCATGAAATACAATTACCAATTGTCCTTTCGCTTCATTGAAATAAGGATTAATCTTAGAAAAACCTAATCAAAAACCAGATTGCATTACTTACTATTTTCTATTTGTCTCTTCCATTATACAAATTCTTTGAAATTTACCGATTTTTTTATTAATAAGTAATCTTTTAAAATTTAATGACCACTGTGCATATCGAAAATCAAAGAACGAACATGGTACATCTACTAAATCTACTAATATGTGTGTGTTCACGCGTCATTTCCTTATACACATCATAATAAACTAAAAATCTACATTCCTATACTATGTAGAACTTCTTTATTTTTATGGCTTATATTCTAAACAATTTTTAACATCAATTTAGTTACAAATAATGTCCGTGTGCGTAGCACGGGCCACGCACTAGTTATTTAAGTGTACATGAAGCCATTAATTCCATAAGCATGTGCATTAGCCTCTCATTTGTAAATTAAAGTGGTGGGTAGGTGGGGTCCTCCATGATCTTCACTTTGAATTATTTCCATCTTCATTCCTTTATATTCATTGTGCATGCATATTACTTCATGAAATCACTCCTATTTGAGACAAAATTTCTACAAAAATATATATAAATTTCCAATTTATTTTTCTCGAAGAAATATATGTACCCAAATGACCGTTTTGCCTCTATATGAAGATGGATATGTGACAATTTGGAACTAATATGGATTTTGGTTAAAACAAGTTAAAATACCCAATATGATCATCTATTTAATTTAAAAAGAATAAATATGGTGGTAAAAATATGCGCATTTGCGTGCACATCAATATTCCATTTCAAACATCATTTGTTTAACTCAACTTAAATTTCCCCTATAAATCCAATTCAGATTCCAATTCTAAAGTAAATTCTATTTACCTTTACCAAAGTCAAATTTTGTCACTTATTCAAATTCATATCTCGTTTGGCTTAACAAAATTGTTTAACCATTTTATCATTTGGTTTCACTTACATTCAACAATTACAACTTGGATTTTAATTTCAAATTTTTTTATCACAACCAAACTTCAATTTTCAATTTACTATGGTAGAAAATCCATCACACGGAATGTAACATCCCTCCTTTTCGCACATGCCAATTCAAAACATACGGAAGGGCGGATTATTATGGGTAAATAAGGAAAACAAGAAAGAAATAAAAAGAAAACAGAATCTCACAGCGAAAGGATCAAATATAGTAATCAAATATATAGTTTATAATCTGTTTACAAAACTATTTATATAACACATATCAGAGTTACACATACCAATAACAATGCAGCGGAACAGTATGAGTGTAATGCAATAATATAAATAATAATGACACAAATCTTCGTCTTCGTTCTCCAGAGCTAAATCTTCAGATGCTGAAACGCTCGGACTGACCCAAGCGAATTGAAAAGACAAAACACTCGAGTCAGAACTAAAAAGATCTTATGTAAGTTAAATTAACAGAAATAAATATGAGTGCAGTAACTCAAGAGTTGCTCGGAATTCACATCTCCTAAGGATCCGTTAAACTATTTAATATGTATTATATTTCGCTATTATAATAATGTCTAATAGTAAAGTAAACTTACTTTTTAATAGCGTTAAGGGTTTACCCATATAGCCCTTAACACAGAATATATTCCCATAATCTATACAGTACTGTAATCTCCCCCGTAATGGGCGTCGTCAGAGGGCCCTCCATAGGTGTCGTACAAAACCAAAATCGTATAAGGTGCGCTAGGGTAGGTGACACGGCACAACTAGGCAATGCAGGGTTGATATACCAATTGCTATCCGGACTGGTGGTAACGCATAGCCGCAGCTACCTCCCACGTTGAACAAACACCCCCAAAATCAAAAAAATAACGATGGCCACCGAATCAATCTAAAGTTAGAGTATAGTATCGAAGGGATGTGTCCGATAAAGGGCGCTAACCCCCTTGGCCCGAGAATCGCTCCTGTTTTATCCACCTTATGCCAACTCAAGGGAGTCGGGTCCTCGCATTTACCTCAAAGGAAACGCCGCCACCATCCTACTTCATCCTGGAATCTCCACTGCGTACACGGTTGTTAAAGTGGTTTTCGGAGTTGGCAGAGAGTATGACAGCTTCCAATCCCGGTCTCTTCAAAAACCAAACGTTATTATAACACCGCGGTCTTTAAAATAGTTTATACTTTAAAAACCAGAAAATAATTATCCATTTCAAAACCCGCAAATACTATATCATTTCCACTTCCAAAACAACTCATTTTGATATTATTTTTTTATAAAACCCAAATCAATAATACCATTTTTATTTCAATTATATTTTATTTCCAAAATCATAGTGCTTTAAAATTTATAATATCTGGAAACCAAACATTTGAATTTTTACTTCCAAAACATAATACTTCAAAATTCATAGCTTTAAAACCATAACTTCTAAAACTTGAATGGTTTGGATATTCAACAGTATATAGAATAAAATAGTTGATTTTATATTACTTTATAAAATAATTTCTGCAACTTCACAATTTTATCCATTTAAAATTTTAGGTCTAAAACCCAAAAAAATTTAGATTCACCTTTAGTTTCAGTAAAACACTTCGATTTCAATATATTCAAACTTCGAGTATTTTATAATTTCAAGACTAAGGTTGGAATTTATATTCAATAATTTTTTATCCTATTATTTGGTTTTGAAACGGTCACAAAATAAATCCATAAAATAAAACTCAAATTTCTAACAATTTAATATTTCCTTCAATTTATTATACTAGAAATATTCATTTTATTTATCTTGAATAAAAATCCAGTTATAAATATCATACCTTTTAAAATTTCCAATCTTTAATGAGTTTTACATCAACTTATGGAGTGAAATTTTTAAATAAATTCCATTCAAATAAATTTCCAATTTACCTTCCAATCTTAATTGATTTAAATTATTAAAACTCCATTATTCAGCTTATTTATTTTATTTAACAAATTCATAGCTTAAATTCAATAATTTAACTATGTATGTATATAAAATAAGATTTTATATAAGATCAAAAATTAATATTTATTATAACGCATCCTATCCAAACCAAAAAAACATTTCAAAAAAAATTATATATATATATACCACGGTTCCTATATATAATTTTCTATCCTATGGTCAAGTGATACGGATATTTATCATTTCAATCCGTAATTTAAAATAAAAATTATGGTTATATATCTTTTCAAACCGCAATCCCAAATGAAATAAAAATACATAATAACTTGCATTTTATACAATATAAAATATAGCATCCATTCATCCAAATATCAATCATCAACCATTTATTACAATCATCATCCAATTTAAAAAACATCAATATAGAGCATATAAAATATAATAGATAATAAATAACAGGTATTAACTAACAATATATATTCAATAATAAATTTAATAACTGTTTATGTAACAGCCCTAGATTTTCATATATTTTAATATTTGGCTTTATTTTATTTTGAAATTATTTTATTTCAAACATTTCATTTTTTAAATATAAGTGTTGATTATTATGTGAATTATAATTTCAAATCGGTATAAATTGGATATTTTACTAAAAAATGAATTTCTGTTCAAACTGGTCAAATCTTGACTTTTAAATTTCAAATTTAAATATTTAAATTCTTAAATTTTATCACTTATTATGAAAATATATTTAATAACTTGAATACTGCTTTTCGTTTCGTTGAAAACGGATTTAAATTGTAAAAGTTATGTACATTTCAATTTTGGGTATAATTTGTTTTATTTTGCAATTTTGTCTATTTTAATTTTTTTTAAATAATATTTTCTTTGCTATATTTTATTTTAATATGTGTTAATATTTTATTTTATATATACTTTGTCTTTTAATATTTTTTAAAGTGATAACAATTTTTTTTCAAATTTACTGTATTTATTTCCTATTTTTAAAGGTTGTTTTCTATTTTTCCTGCTATTTTCTTCATTTAAATTATATTTAATTGCAATTTATATATTTATTTTGTGAATGAATTTTTATTTTATGTTCTTATCTCTATTTATAAATATTTTTCATGTACATAAAAATTTTCCAAAGTCATTGCATTTATTTTCAAATTTTCTAAACTAGTTTTCATTTTCTGTGCTATTTTCCTAATTTAATCATATATAATTAATATTTATTTATTTATATTTTGTTTATTTGTGATATTTTCATATTTTAACTGAATTTATATATATATATTTCAGTTATTTAAAATTATAAAAAGAAATAAGAAAAATTTGAAAGGTTTTGTGACTTTTTATTTCTTAAGGCTTTTTGTATTCTCGCCTTTTCAACTCCAACCATTACTTTTCATTCAATTGGCTGCCTTAACTCATTTCTCCAGCCCACTCCTCTATCATTTCACGTGATTTTTCTTTCTCAAACTCTGAGAAAAAGTACGGCCACTCCTATGTGAAAAGCTTGGTAAAAATTTTCTTCTTTTCTATGCCACTTCTACTTGTTTTCTAATGATTTTGCACTTGTTTTCTCACCTTCTATGCTCAGCTCCTCCTTCCTCCTCCACCTTGGCCTCTTCCACCACCACCACATCTGGTCATCACCTCCTCCAGCCCAGGCCCAAGCCATGGCCGTGCCCCTTGATGAAGAAGACCCACCTAAAAATGAACAAAACTCCACCTAATTGTTCATAGCCTAGCCTAACTTGTTCCACCACCTCTCTCCATCACTTTGGCCGACCATACACCACCACCACCAGCAAATTCCTGACCTGAACCCACTGCCACATCATCCTCCAGCCAACTACAGACCTGGCCGTGCTCTCCTTGGCTTTGGCCGAGCCCTCTAGTGCATAGGAATCCATGATATTTGCCTTGTAGTGTTAGTTCATGCTCATATATCTTTGCTCCATCATTTTGCCATGCTAGGCCGACCTTTAAGAACCCAAACCAGATCCAAACCATGTCTTTAGCCGTGCCATTTCAGATCTGGAGTTGAAGCATAGGTGGTAGTGTTTGCACCAAAATTGGTCACAAACCCCGATGAATGTGAAAGCACCAGTGTTGGAATATAAATCAGCAATATCCAAACACAAATCACAGATCTAAGTAGAAAAATAGTAAATGTAAACAAGAACACACGATTTATAGTGGTTCGGCTATCTCCGGCCTACGTCCACTTCAAAGGTTTTTCCTTTTATTGATGTTCTTCGCTGATTATAATCGATTACAGCGGATTACAATGAATTATAGTTCTGGAATTCGAGTACAACGGTGGTTGTTGAGTGCCAAGTAGAGCCTTGGTGGAGACTTGGAGCTTCAGAGTCTTGATCTTGCCAAAGAGAATCCAGTCCCCTTTCTGAATGACCTGGGAGTCTATTTATAGGCGTAGGCTGCTGGTATCTCGCTGAAAACTCGGGAGACCACTTCTGGCATGTGAGGGGGCCCACACGTACGATCTCAGGAAGTTTGGGCCCACTTTGGCATCGGTTCGAACTCCATTCGAACCGATCAAGAATTCATCCAATCGAGGTGAAATTTGGCGTGGATATTCTTCAATATGTATGCAAGCATCTGTGAAAGTTTCATTGCATTTGGGTCAATGGGTTAGGAGATATGTTGGGTTCGAAATAGACTTCACGGCAAGGCTTCTTGGTTCGAACCCCTGTTACTCGAAACGATGGTTTCGAACCCAGTGTGGCACGCGACTTTGTGGTGACGTGGAGCGCAAGTTTCGAATCGATCCGGACTTCTCTCCGTGTTGACCGCTTCGACTCCGTGTATCTTGGTGACTTCGAACCGATGGAAGACACGTGGATTGACCCAGTGGGTTCGAATAAGGCAACATAGGATGGGTTCGAACACGGCTCTGTGATGGGTTCGAAGATAGCTCTGTGATGGGTTCGAACAGGGCTTCTGTGATGGGTTCGAAGTAAGGCTATCTGGGGTTTACTTGATGGAGTCGAGGCGAGGTTCTAGCTGATGGATTCGAACGTCGTCTTTCTTATCGATTCGAACATGGTGGGTTCGAATTAGTTGGAGTCGAACCGATGGATGCGAACTCCATCGATTCGAACTTTGGTACACGGATATGGGTTCGAGGCGCGGCCTCACTCCTTGGGTTCGAACTAGATGGGTTCGAACATAGGTAGGGTGATGGTTTCGAACAGAGCAACGTCCATTCTTCTCCACTTGAATTCATCATAACTTGAGCATACGACCTCGGATTGACTTGAAATTTGAGATGTAGACTTCTATGATCTTTCTTGTCGTGTCTTATCAATTGTGGCCCGTTCCGGACTCGGACAAAATTCATCGATATCCATGGTTATCCTGCAATGCATGGTTGGTATTCATGAATAGTAATCATTGATTTTTAGTAAATTTTGGATATCTCAACTTTGCCAAAAGTTGGGATAACAGGTAGAAAGCAAGTGCAAACACTTCGGTGATGTTTTGTGTATTCATTTCTAGCTTTGGTTAATTGAATTTGGGTTGAAAACTTATGTTATATTTATTGTTTTGTCTCATGTATCCAAGGAGAATTAATCTTTGTCTCTTCCACTCATCTTTGTGTCGTGTTATCGTGCTTGTTTGGATCTCATTCGTGCATTCGTTGTTGTGTCTCCAGCTCAAAACAGTGAGTAAATCTCACCAGACTAATATGTACTTATGTAGTGATAAACTGACATCACCTGAATCCGTAAATGCATATCATCCTATTATAACTGCTATATTACATTCATATGAAGTTCACACCTATATTTACACTTGTTATACCATATGTTACTGTTATTTCATGCTATTCCGTTATTTTCATCAGTTTATCACACTGCAAGTTCCCTGTAGACTAGAATCACTATGGGTTGAAATGATATATACCCGAACGGACTTTAAAATAGGAGAAAATCGTTATGGGCTAAAGTGATAGGCCTGAATGATTTTCAATTATTTTCTTTTACTTGGGATTGCGGGTTTGAAATGATCAAACCCGGGTTTTCTTTGTAAATTACGGGTTGAAATGATATATTACCCGTATCACTTCATCTAGGCTAGAAAATGAAATACAGACCCGTTGTTAAAATATGTTTTTCTAAAAAATTTAAATTATTTTAGAAATGTAAATATTATAATATTTTGATTTAAATTTGATTAAAAATGATTTTTGTAAAGCATTATTGATTTTCTGAAAATTTATAAGTGAAATAAATAAATGGTAAACTTAGAAAATCTGAAATGTAAGTTATTTTGGAAATTAGAATTTGGTGATAAATGGAATTTAAATTAAATATGAAAATATGATAAATTTATGATATTTTGAATCAAATGAATTTAAAATGATTTTATAATATATTAATGATTTTTGAATAAAGTTAAAATGTGAAATGAATGAATATTTAGGTTGAAATTTGGAAATATAACTAAAATTGGAAATTTGTGAATTTGGCTTAAAAGTAAATCTTAAGTTAAGTAAATAAAAATGAAATTAAGTTATATTTGAAAATTTTAAACTTAAATGTTAAGTTAAATTTAATTTAATGAATTTAAAAATTAATGTTGGAATTTAATAAGTGAATTATTATTAAATTTTGATTTTTTTTTGAATGGAGATTTAACTTTATAAAATCTTGAATATAAGGGTATTTGAATGAATGTTTTAAAAGTGAAATTATATGATTTTATAAGCTAAAAATGATTTAAATAAAAATATAATTGTTTGTGGAATTATATTGAATACTTGAAGTTATTAACTGCATTTCTTAAATGCTATTAATTCTAATGTAAATGATAATACAACATTTGTAAATGCTGTAGTTGATAATAATGAACCAAATGGTTAAGTTTAATTAAAGTTTATTATAGCATTTTTGTAAATTCTATAATTGTTGAATTTGACTAAGTTTTATTTGAAACTAATGTATCCCTATTATAGCATTTTTAAATGCTATCTTTTGTTAAATTGAACTGTTTTGAACGTAACTTTCCGTAGCAATTTCTAAATGCTGCGAAAGTTGAATTTTCATATGTTTTAATAAATTAAGTGAATAAATGAATTTTGAAAGACTAAAATTTTGGAAATTTAATAATTTAATTATTAAATATAATAACTTCATTTTATGATTTAAAATGAAGTAATTTGTTTCGAAATATAAACTATTTTGAATTGTGTTTTGTAATGGTATTTAAATTAAATAAAAATGGATGTGATCTGGAAGATATGGTATTTTGAATGATATTGAATTTTGAAATTACATTTGATTTTGAAGTATAAAATACCATTTTGAAATTTTAACCACGGGAGGTAATTAATTTATAGTTTAACTGATTCTTAAAGGATGGGTGATCCCAAGCAACCTTTAAGTTATTGTGTACTTCTACTACAGTTCACTTGAGTTAATTTACATTATATAAGTATATATTGTCCTGACTCGAGTGTTTTGTGTTTTACTTTACGCTCGGGTCAGCCTGAGTATTCACAGCTTTGGATTCTCTTTCTGGAGCTGGTCTATGCTAGAGTTTCTACTTATCTACATTTATATCTACTCTCTTTTTCAGCTGTTCTAGTTTATCTCATGTATTAGTGAGCTTCTATGTAATTGGGATTTCTACTATGTTATTTTCCGACTGTATTACGTATTTGGTTTGAGACTCTGCTGTAGTAGCTTCATGAACTACTATATATTTTATTTCCGCTGCGAGTTATTCTGATATTTCTGTGTCTGTGATTGTATTTCATTTGCTCCAAATTTATGTACAATGCGGTATTTTGAGCAATTCAAGTCCGACATGTGCGGATTCGAATGGCTGAAAATATCGGGTTGTTACAGTTGGTATCAGAGCTTTGGTTTTAGGCAAACCTTAGCCTATGGAGCAAAAACTCATTAGAGATAGGGTAGAAATACCCTAGAACGAGTGAAATCAATCTCAGAATCCTTTCCTTGTGAGAGAACGTATTTTCAAAGTATAAAATGATTTCCAAAGGATTTTTAAAGGATTTTCAAAGATTATTTTGGTATAAAATTTTCTTATTTTGGAATCAAGATTTTTTTGAACTTCATTACTTCTGTATCCACCTTGTTAGAAATCTCTTGGTTAGGATTCTTATTGATTAAGATTCCTTGAACTGTGGAACACTCCCACTTGTTCTGAAATCCAGTCTTGTCTTCCCTATTTTACCCTTTTTGATTTTGGCATTCCGTAACCCCACTTTGGAATGACCTCTCTACAGAGCGGTGATTCCGTAAATCTTTGAATGATTTATAAAAGGGTGAAATTCCTTTATAATTGGCATTGATTCACCGGAGATTTCTGTATCCTCGGATGTCGATGTTATCTATCTCCTCCTCTATTTGGTAACTAAATTATCTCATCTTCGTTTGAGTTTATCTTCGAACTAGAATTCTATTTGATTAGAGTTCCTCTAATTTTGAATCTTTGTTTGTTTGAAATCCTTCCTTGAATCATCCTTTGGAAATTTGTGTTTGGTTGTATTTTGATATTGTGCATACATCGAAATTATTAAGAATGGCCATTTTTCTATATATAAAAAGTGAAATGTTTTCGATAAGGATTATATACCTTTTAAAATGAAAATTTGAAGCTTTGGAAGGGTTTGAAATTTTGAAATTTATAAGAACTTGATTTATACAAAAATGACTTATAACTAAAGGGTTTTGAATTTGAATTTCGAGGAATCGAATTCCGGTGTTTTGAAATCGGTTTTAAGATTTTGGAAAATATATAATAATAATATGATTTAAAGATATATATATATATATATATATATTCAAATAAGAAATGTTTCAAATGTGTTTGAATGAATTCCAATGATTTCGAAGAGATTTCAAAGAAGTTTTTCAAAGTTAATTGAAGTCCAGAACTCACTTATGTCGTTGGAAAATAATTTCGGTGATGAATGAATGCATCATCGACATTGATTTTCGAGTTTCTGAATGGGGGAGAGGCCACTCTAGTAGCTTTGCTATGCGAGTGATTTTGTGAAACCAATTTTGATTTTTGATTTTGAAGTATGATTTGATATTCGAAAGATATATATATACACACATTTGAAATGATTTAAAGTAAGCCGGTGTTCAGTCCTCGAGATTCAGATTTGTTTTGGTATAAACCTATCTTTTGAAATTGGTTTACTGATTTGTTGTTGACTTCCAACTCTTGGATTGAAAATATGATTTCTTCGACTATTTTAAGATTCGAGCACTTCCAAATCAAGGTCAACTTTTCAAAGCTAATATATTTGAAAGGTATAAGTTATTTGATAAAGAATATTGTTTGCGCCAAAATTGGTCACAAACACCCAATACCGTGAAAGCACCAGTGTATGAATATAAATTAGTGATATTCAAACGCAAATAACAAATCTCAACAAATAATAGACAGCAATCCAAAAGTGAAGAACAGAGACACAAATTTTATAGTGGTTCGGCTATCTCCGGCCTACGTCCACTCCAATTTTTCCTTTTTATTGATTATCCTTGAAGATTACAAATGATTACAACAGTTGTAGTGACCAAATCTGAAGAAAATAGCAGTAATGATGCTATGGAATGATTCTAGCAGCGTCTGGGCTTGCCTTTTCTCTCCAAATTTTCCGACCCCTTTTCTGAATGACCAGGGGCTCTATTTATAGGCGTGGAAGGCTGAAATCCCGCCTAAAACCTGGGGAGGCTGCTTGGCACGTGAAGGGGGGCCCACAGGCCCGTGTTCTCGGAATCCGTGCCCAGTTTGGGATCGATTCGAAGTGACGTTCGAATCGATCAAGAACCCATCCAATTGAGCTGAAATTTGGTGTGAACATTCTTCAGCATGTATGTAAGCTCCTGTAAAAATTTCATTGCATTTGGATCAACGGTTTGGAAGATATGATCGATCCAAGTTCAAGAATCCATGCGTCCTGAATGGTTCGAACCCATGCTTCGAAACCACTTCCTTCGAACCCATCCCTTCGAAACCATTCTATTCGAATCCATCTCTTTGGAATCCATCATCTTCGAATCCATGTGCTCTTCGAATCCATGTCCATTGCTTGGAAACCACCATCTTCGAATCCATGCATACTTCGGATCCATGCTCTTCTTCAACTCCATCTTCTTCTTCGAATCCATGTCATCTTCGAATCCATGTCATCTTCGAATCCATGTTCTTCTTCGACTCCATGCATACTTCGAATCCATTTCCTTCTTCGAGTCCATCTTCATCTTCGAATCCATGCATACTTCGAATCCATTTCCTTCTTCGAGTCCATCATCTTCGAATCCATATCTATCGTTCGAATCCACTATCTTCGAGTCCATGTCCATCGTTCGAATCCATGTCCAATGCATTGAAGCTACTCCTTTCGAACCCATCTAGTTCCCATCAATTCGAAGCGTCATCGATGCGAACCTGATGGGTTCGAACCTGATGGGTTCGAACCTGATGGGTTCGAACCGAGCGTCACTCTATCCCTTTTTTGATGGATTCGAACTACGTACTATTCCTACCTTGAATTCATCATATTTCCTTCATACGAACTCCGATTAACCTGAAATTTGAAACATAGCCTTTTCTAGCCCTTATCATCATCTCCAATCAATTTCGTCCCGATCGGAGTTCAACAAAATTTTGACGATATCCATCGCAGCCTTATATCCAGTCCTGATATCCATAATTCCTTGCCAATTTGTTGTTATTCCCGTTTTGACCAAAAAATGGGATAACATTTTGCCCCCCAAAACATGCCTTGTGATAACAAGACGTGTTTTGAATAGTTCTGAATCCAATATTCGAAGTCCAAAGCCATATTGCCAGAGTATATCATCCTTGACTGCTTCGAGTCGATGTCCAATTCCAAATCCAATAACCAAAGCCTTAGCCAATTCTGTATCCATTCGAACTCGACAACCAAGTTCCAATCCATCCTTATCCAATAGCCAATAACCGAATCCAGGACCTCTCCGGGTCGATATTCAAATCCATAACCTCTCTGGGTTCCTGCCAAGCGTGATCCACATCCGACGACCGTGGTCCAGTGTCCCTGGACGTTGTAAAATGCCATGGCTTAAGTCCTAAGCCGAATCCTGATCTCTCCGGACCCTTGCCGAGCATAGTCCATACTCGACGACCTGAAAATAATAAATGATAATAAAGGGCCTAAGTCCTAGACCGAATCCTGGTCGCTCCGGACCCTTGCCAAGCATAGTCCATACTTGACGACCTGAATGAGTCAATTCACCTTGTATGGGTAAAATGACTCATCCCTTGCCAGGCATAATCCATACCCGACGACCATTTATCAAAAACCAGATAAAAGTCCAACCAAAATCTATTCCAAAATTCAAAATCCAAATCCGAAATCCAAATCCAAAATCCAAATCCAAATCCAAAATTCAAATCCGAAACCAGAAAACCAGAAATCCAAACCAGCATCCAAAACCAAAAACAATCATCCAAAGGAAAATCCAAATAAAAAAGCAAGAAAAAACCAGGAGCTCAATCCAAGCTCTAAAACCAAATTCAAAAAGAAAAGCAATGTCCAATCTAAAAGCAATAAATAAATTTCACAAACCATAGCGTCCCGGTTTATCATCATTCAGAGCATGCCTAGGGGCTATCACCGTCCCCGTACATGTGTAAATGACTTTACCGTTTGCTATTAGCTTGTTACTTATTCCTTATTATCCTGGTTAATGGATGATCAGTCGACCATCATCCCTGGGCCTCCCATCATCACGGCGTGAGGTGGTCGGTGGTTGCTCCTGCTCCACCGTTGCATTCCGAGTTCCAACGTATTGCTGCAACTGTCCGTTCCTTACATGCTCCTCGATAATATCCTTTAGGTGCCTGCAGCTGTTGGTATCGTGTCCATCCAGATCATGGAAGAGACAGTGCCTTCCTGATGTCCTCTCCCGTTCTGTTGGTTCCCTCCTAGCCGGCCTTCGGTAGGGAAGGCGATTCCGAGTATCCAGGTATATCCGCTCCAGCGTCTCATTCAATCCTGTGTATGTGGAAAACTTTGGATCCTTCCATCGCTTCCTAGCGTTTCCAGAGTCGTCATCTAACTTCCTTTTTCCTTTATCCTTATCCAAACCATTTTTGGATACCGCTCCAACCTCGATTGCATTAACCTTCTTCAACTTTAAATCCGTACTTGCATCTTCTTGCCGAAGGAACCTTTCTGCCTCATGAAAGAATTCGTCGAGATTTTGTGGGGGATCTCGTATCAGAGATACCTTGAAATCCGAATTCTCCTTGACTCCTGATACTGCTGCCATTAAAACCATTGATGGATCAGGCCGATCCACCGAAGCGACTGCCGCACTGAATCGAGTTAGAAAAGCTCTAAGCGATTCGTCCATCCTTTGCTTCACTGATGTTAAAGTCATCACGTTCTTCGGCCTCTTGACGTGAACCCGAAACTGTCCCAGAAACTTTTCCACTAATTCCTTCCAAGTTCTGATAGATCCTTCTCCCAGCTGCCTAAACCACATTGCAGCTAAGTCCTTCAAATACAAAGGGAAACATCGGGCCATCACTTCCTCCGATGCCCCCAGCACCTCCATGTGTCTAGCGTACCTCATTAAGTGATCTGTTGGATCCGTCTTACCATCATATACCTCCACGCTAGGTAGCTTGAACTTAGGTGGATTCTGAGCCATCCTTATCTCCCGAGCGAATGGACTTCTATTCACCCCTTCCAAATCTCCGTTTGTCAAACCACCTCGCATAGTCTTCCTGATCATTTCTACTAATCCTATATTGTCTGGTAGGGGTTGCCCCCCATGCCCCCGAGGGAACTCTGGTACATATTCCTCGTGTGGCTCACTAGCAGCAACGTTAGCTCTAGCTTGTTGAATTCCTTCCAAAGGTTCTCCTGCATTGAATCCTGTGGGCCTGCCCCCAAGTCCTTGTTGATTGCCTTCTGGCTCCGTATCCTGTCCTTCATTGGGTTCCACAACCCTAGCTCCTTGTCCTGCATCCGCAGCTGCTGTAGCTGTTCCTAAGTTCTGCATCCCTGCAGCTCTCATTTGTTCCAAGAAAGTTTGCATCATTTCCTGTTGACTTTTCAACAATCTCTCCTGCAAAGAATTGGCCATAGCTTCCATTTCATCCCGAGTTATGTAGACCGAAGCCTGTCCTTCCTCACCTCCGGAGGATGCTTGTTGACTTCCTCCTTGTTGGCTTCTCTCAGCCCTTAGCCTTCTGCTATTCTGCCTAGTCATTGTCTTCCAAATCCAAATTCCTCAAACTCTTCAAATCCGATGTAGCGGGTGCTAGTTGGTCTCAGTGAAAGCACCAAAATGTTTGCGCCAAAATTGGTCACAAACACCCAATACCGTGAAAGCACCAGTGTATGAATATAAATTAGTGATATTCAAACGCAAATAACAAATCTCAACAAATAATAGACAGCAATCCAAAAGTGAAGAACAGAGACACAAATTTTATAGTGGTTCGGCTATCTCCGGCCTACGTCCACTCCAATTTTTCCTTTTTATTGATTATCCTTGAAGATTACAAATGATTACAACAGTTGTAGTGACCAAATCTGAAGAAAATAGCAGTAATGATGCTATGGAATGATTCTAGCAGCGTCTGGGCTTGCCTTTTCTCTCCAAATTTTCCGACCCCTTTTCTGAATGACCAGGGGCACTATTTATAGGCGTGGAAGGCTAAATCCCGCCTAAAACCTGGGGAGGCTGCTTGGCACGTGAAGGGGGGCCCACAGGCCTGTGTTCTCGGAATCCGTGCCCAGTTTGGGATCGATTCGAAGTGACGTTCGAATCGATCAAGAACCCATCCAATTGAGCTGAAATTTGGTGTGAACATTCTTCAACATGTATGTAAGCTCCTGTAAAAATTTCATTGCATTTGGATCAACGGTTTGGAAGATATGATCGATCCAAGTTCAAGAATCCATGCGTCCTGAATGGTTCGAACCCATGCTTCGAAATCACTTCCTTCGAACCCATCCCTTCGAAACCATTCTATTCGAATCCATCTCTTTGGAATCCATCATCTTCGAATCCATGTCCTCTTCGAATCCATGTCCATTGCTTGGAAACCACCATCTTCGAATCCATGCATACTTCGGATCCATGCTCTTCTTCAACTCCATCTTCTTCTTCGAATCCATGTCATCTTCGAATCCATGTCATCTTCGAATCCATGTTCTTCTTCGACTCCATGCATACTTCGAATCCATTTCCTTCTTCGAGTCCATCTTCATCTTCGAATCCATGCATACTTCGAATCCATTTCCTTCTTCGAGTCCATCATCTTCGAATCCATATCTATCGTTCGAATCCACTATCTTCGAGTCCATGTCCATCGTTCGAATCCATGTCCAATGCATTGAAGCTACTCCTTTCGAACCCATCTAGTTCCCATCGATTCGAAGCGTCATTGATGCGAACCTGATGGGTTCGAACCTGATGGGTTCGAACCTGATGGGTTCGAACCTGATGGGTTCGAACCTGATGGGTTCGAACCGAGCGTCACTCTATCCCTTTTTTGATGGATTCGAACTACGTACTATTCCTACCTTGAATTCATCATATTTCCTTCATACGAACTCCGATTAACCTGAAATTTGAAACATAGCCTTTTCTAGCCCTTATCATCATCTCCAATCAATTTCGTCCCGATCGGAGTTCAACAAAATTTTGACGATATCCATCGCAGCCTTATATCCAGTCCTGATATCCATAATTCCTTGCCAATTTGTTGTTATTCCCGTTTTGACCAAAAAATGGGATAACAAATATAAGTGTGGTTTGTATGTTTCAACTATGAAATAATATGATTTGTATAAGTTGAAACTGTTTTGTTAAGTAAATAAATAGGACTATTTTGTATTATACTAATATGAAATTTAGTTTTGAAATGTTTTGGATAAAAATTAGTCTTCAAATGTTTGAGAAAAATTTGGTTTTAAATGTTTTAACTTAGTAACATCTTTATGAAACTATTTATTTAACAAGTTGGAATAGGTACATAAGTTGTACGTATGCTGTTTTATTCGCATAATTAATCTGATCCAAGTTTGAGTACACAAGTTTGAGGTGAATTACACCATTTCGTGTTAGGATTTTTCATTTGATTCTTGATGGCGAATATTTGATATGGATTTTGGGCTTGATTCTAGAATTCTCTATCATAGTATATGGCTATGCAAGGAGACTGATGGCTTCTAGTCGAGAAACCATATCGAAGTCCGCATTAGGGAAGTTGAATGGACAATAATAGTTCGAAAGCGAACTTGTGTGATCGAGCGAGCGATCGAATGTAATGTTGCAAAATGATGACAAATGTACGCCTTATATCCTAATATCATTGGTATACTTGACGCTGAAATTGAAAGTGTTTGGGTTGGATATCTTTGTAATTTAATTGGAATTTTTCTTTCATGAAAAACTACTATCAAATTTAAAACCATTTTTCAAGATTATTTTTCTTTTATTCTTCTTAAACTAACTGTTTTATCCTATTTTTCATACAAACTATTTATATACAAAACTATTCTTAATTAAAAATCTATTAGTAAGCAAAGATGTTTAATCCCATATGGCTTTTCATGCAACGAAATTTATTTATTTGAAAATTTTGATCCTTATATAAGATAAACTTTACGTAAGTATAAAATGATTATTGAAAACCATTGATTTTGATAAATCAATAATTGAAGCTTATATTAGTATGAAAGGATATTTGGTTTACCTGTAATTTGAGTTTATTTAAAAATAATGGATTTATGAAATAAATATATATCCACACTAAGTAATAATGAAGTAAAATTTGAGATATATGAAATTATGAAATTTACTTTTGAAATATGGTATATTTAAGCCTTGAAACATATTTAAGATTTCATTGTTTATTTTGTAAATCAAATCTATATTTGAAATTGATAATATTTGAAATGGTTTTGTTGGAAAACTAAATTGAAACTGATGGTTTGAATTGAATTAAAATTGGAAATTTTAGATTTTGGTTTAATTGAATTTTTTTTTTGAAATGTAAAGAATTAAGGGCATGTTTTATGATTTCAAATGTATGATTTCAAAATGTTATGATTTTCAAAGTGAAATGATTTCAAGTATTTGGTTTCGAAAGATTTATAACTTTGAAAGTATTATGATTTTTGAAGTGAATACATGTTTGAAATGGAAATGAATTTATTTGACCTAAATTTTGTTGATTTGGAAATTTGGATTATTTCTAAATCTATTGTTTAAGAAACTTTGAAACTAAATTTATGTAGTTTGGAAGAAATGATTTGGTGAAATCGTATATGATTTTGAAGCTGAATTGATATTGAAATGGTTTGAAATTGAGAACCTTGTTTATTTACTTACTTTGATTTGGGAGTTATCGAACTTATATAAAAAAAATTAATTTGTGTAAGCATGCAGTTGATTCGAAAACTATTGATTTGAAAACTGTTGATTTGAAAAGGTACTCAATTTTGAAAAATGAAATCTTATATAATCGAAATTTATATAAGTGTGATTTGATATACTATTACATTGGAAAGTATTTGATTTGAAATGAAATCTTATATATAATGGACTTTATATAAGTATGATATTTGAAAGTGATTTTGAAAGGTACTATATGATACATATTTTCGAAGTAAAGATATGGAAAGTGCCTTCTGCTTGATATCCGCTTTATGGCCACACTGTGGATTCATTCTATCGATATTATTCTCTCTCTTTGATTTGTGTTTTCCGGATATCATACTCGAGTGTCCATCGAATTCCACGGCGATCCCCGTGGTCTTATGATCGCGACTACATAGCGCAATTGCCTGGCTGAGTCTTGCCTAGGGGTACGGATTGTTTCCTGGGGGGTCCAGGTGTAACCATTGTGTATCCTACACTATGTAGGTCGCATTAGTAGCGCAAATGCCTGGCTGAGCTGGCCTGGGGGTACGGATTATTTCCTGGGGGATCCAGGCGTAACCATTGTGTATCCTGCATTCTACTCGTCACCATGGTGTAACTCGCAGGGCTGAGAAAGCTTACGGATACGGATTGTTTCCTGGGGGATCCAGGCGTAACCATTGTGTATCTGCGATCAATGGTTAGACAACTGTTTCGGTTTAGTTGATTTGTTTAGATTGTACTTTCCATATCTGTTTTTAAAAGTGTTTTCATTATTTTCAATAGGTGTTGAAACAAGTCTACCAAGTACCTGGAGAATTCTAGCTTTGCGCCTGATCAACGCATAGCCAGAGTCTTCAGGAACGAAAGTAAACTTGTTAAGACATCGAGTTATAAAAGTATTTGATAAAAGTATCTTGATAAAGTACTGTACAAAGAATATTTTGATCAGTTATTTTACCTTCTAAAAATTTAAAATGTTTAAATATTGTTTACCTTGAACCATCAGATTTGAATCAAATGACTATTCATCATATTATAAAATGTTTTAAATGGTATAAAATTTTAATTGAAATGTATAATGGTTTAATCAATGTTTCATCCTTGTCTTTCAACCTGCTTTCCCTCCTAGCTACTCCTTCCCTACCTTCTTTCAGGATGTCTTCCAACCAATTGTTCTGTCTTGTTGTTTCTCCGATTCCTTCCTTTTCGAGGACGAAAAGATTTGAGTGGGGAGAGAGTAACAGCCCTAGATTTTCATATATTTTAATATTTGGCTTTATTTTATTTTGAAATTATTTTATTTCAAACATTTCATTTTTTAAATATAAGTGTTGATTATTATGTGAATTATAATTTCAAACCGGTATAAATTGGATATTTTACTAAAAAATGAATTTCTGCTCAAACTGGTCAAATCTTGACTTTTAAATTTCAAATTTAATTATTTAAATTCTGAAATTTTATCTCTTATTATGAAAATAGATTTAATAACTTGAATTCTGCTTTTCGTTTCGTTGAAAATGGATTTAAATTGTAAAAGTTATGTACATTTCAATTTTGGGTATAATTTGTTTTATTTTGCAATTTTGTCTATTTTAATTTTTTTTTAAATAATATTTTATTTGCTATATTTTATTTTAATATGTGTTAATATGTATATATTTTGTCTTTTAATATTTTTTAAAGTGATAACAAATTTTTTTCAAAATTTACTGTATTTATTTCCTATTTTAAAAGGCTGTTTTCTATTTTTCCTGCTATTTTCTTCATTTAAATTATATTTAATTAAAATTTATATATTTATTTTGTGAATGAATTTTTATTTTATGTTCTTATCTCTATTTATAAATATTTTGCATGTACATAAAAATGTTCCAAAGTCATTGCATTTATTTTCAAATTTTCTAAACTAGTTTTCATTTTCTGTGCTATTTTCCTAATTTAATCATATATAATTAATATTTATTTGTTTATATTTTGTTTATTTGTGATATTTTCGTATTTTAATCGAATTTATATATATATTTCAGTTATTTAAAATTATAAAAAGAAATAAGAAAAATTTGAAAGGTTTTGTGACTTTTTATTTCTTAAGGCTTTTTGTATTCTCACCTTTTCAACTCCAACCATTACTTTTCATTCAATTGGCTGCCTTAACTCATTTCTCCAGCCCACTCCTCTATCATTTCACGTGATTTTTCTTTCTCAAACTCTGAGAAAAAGTACGGCCTCTCCTATGTGAAAAGCTTGGTAAAAATTTTCTTCTTTTCTATGCAACTTCTACTTGTTTTCTTATGATTTTGCACTTGTTTTCTCACCTTCTATGCTCAGCTCCTCCTTCCTCCTCCACCTTGGCCTCTTCCACCACCACCACATCTGGTCATCACCTCCTCCAGCCCAGGCCCAAACCATGGCCGTGCCCCTTGATGAAGACGACCCACCTAAAAATGAACAAAACTCCACCTAAATGTTCATAGCCTAGCCTAACTTGTTCCACCACCTCTCTCCATCACTTTGGATGACCATACACCACCACCACCAGCAAATTCCTGACCTGAGCCCACTGCCACATCATCCTCCAGCCCACTACAGACCTGGCCGTGCTCTCCTTGGCCTTGGCCGAGCCCTCTAGTGCATAGGAATCCATGATATTTGTCTTGTAGTGTTAGTTCATGCTCATATATCTTTGCTCCATCATTTTGCCATGCTAGGCCGACCTTTAAGAACCCAAACCAGATCCAAACCATGCCTTTAGCCGTGCCATTTCAGATCTGGAGTTGAAGCATTGGTGGTAGAAAGCAAGTGCAAACACTTCGGTGATGTTTTGTGTATTCATTTCTAGCTTTGTTTAATTGAATTTGGGTTGAAAACTTATGTTATATTTATTGTTTTGTCTCATGTATCCAAGGATAATTAATCTTTGTCTCTTCCACTCATCTTTGTATCATGTCATCATGCTTGTTTGGATCTCATTCGTGCATTCGTTGTTGTGTCTCCAGCTCAAAACAGTGAGTAAATCTCACCAGACTAATATGTACTTATGTAGTGATAAACTGACATCAACTGAATCCGTAAATGCATATCATCCTGTTATAACTGCTATATTATATTCATATGAAGTTCACACCTATATTTACACTTGTTATACCATATGTTACTATTATTTCATGCTATTCTATTATTTTCATCAGTTTATCACACTACAAGTTCCCTGTAGACTAGAATCACGATGGGTTGAAATGATATATACCCGAACGGACTTTAGAATAGGAGAAAATCGTTATGGGCTGAAATGATAGGCCTGAATGATTTTCAATTATTTTCTTTTACTTGGGATTGCGGGTTTGAAATGATCAAACCCGGGTTTTCTTTGTAAATTACGGGTTGAAATGATATATTACCCGTATCACTTCATCTAGGCTAGAAAATGAAATACAGACCCGTTGTTAAAATATGTTTCTCTAAAAATTTTAAATTATTTTAGAAATGTAAATATTATAATATTTTGATTTAAATTTGATTAAGAATGATTTTTGTAAAGCATTATTGATTTTCTGAAAATTTATAAGTGACATAAATAAATGGTAAACTTAGAAAATCTGAAATGTAAGTTATTTTGGAAATTAGAATTTGGTGATAAATGGAATTTAAATTAAATATGAAAATATGATAAATTTATGATATTTTGAATTAAATGAATTTAAAATGATTTTATAATATATTAATGATTTTTGAATAAAGTTAAAATGTGAAATGAATGAATATTTAGGTTGAAATTTGGAAATATAACTAAAATTGGAAATTTGTGAATTTGGCTTAAAAGTGAATCTTAAGTTAAGTAAATAAAAATGAAATTAAGTTATATTTGAAAATTTTAAACTTAAATGTTAAGTTAAATTTAATTTAATGAATTTAAAAATTAATGTTGGAATTTAATAAGTGAATTATTATTAAATTTTGATTTTTTTTTTGAATGGAGATTTAACTTTATAAAATCTTGAATATAAGGGTATTTGAATGAATGTTTTAAAAGTGAAATTATATGATTTTATAAGCTAAAAATGATTTAAATAAAAATATAATTGTTTGTGGAATTATATTGAATACTTGAAGTTAATTAACTGCATTTCTTAAATGCTATTAATTCTAATGTAAATGATAATACAACATTTGTAAATGCTGTAGTAGATAATAATGAACCAAATGGCTAAATTTAATTAAAGTTTATTATAGCATTTTTGTAAATTCTATAATTGTTGAATTTAACTAAGTTTTATTTGAAACTAATGTAACCCTATTACAACATTTTTAAATGCTATCTTTTGTTAAATTGAACTGTTTTGAATGTATCTTTCCGTAGCAATTTCTAAATGCTGCGAAAGTTGAATTTTCATCTGTTTTAATAAATTAAGTGAATAAATGAATTTTGAAAGACTAAAATTTTGGAAATTTAATAATTTAATAATTAAATATAATAACTTCATTTTTATGATTTAAAATGAAGTAATTTGTTTCGAAATATAAACTATTTTGAAATGTGTTTTGTAATGGTATTTAAATTAAATAAAAATGGATGTGATCTGGAAGATATGGTATTTTGAATGATATTGAATTTTGAAATTACATTTGATTTTGAAGTATAAAATACCATTTTGAAATATTAAACACGGGAGGTAATTAATTTATAGTTTAACTGATTCTTAAAGGATGGGCGATCCCAAGCATCCTTTAAGTTATTGTGTACTTCTACTACAGTTCACTTGTGTTAGTTTACATTATATAAGTATATATTGTCCTGACTCGAGTGTTTTGTGTTTTACTTTACGCTCGGGTCAGCCTGAGTATTCACAGATTTGGATTCTCTTTCTGGAGCTGGTCTATGCTGGAGTTTCTACTTATCTACATTTATATCTACTCTCTGTTTCAGCTGTTCTAGTTTATCTCATGTATTAGTGAGCTTCTATGTAATTGGGATTTCTACTACGTTGTTTTCAGACTGTATTATGTATTTGGTTTGAGACTCTGCCATAGTAGCTTCAGAACTACTATGTATTTTATTTCCGCTGCGAGTTATTCTGATATTTCTGCGTCTGTGATTCGGTGATTGTATTTCATTTGCTCCAAATTTATTTACAACGCGGTATTTTGAGCAATTCATGTCCGGCATGTGTGAATGCGAATGGCTGAAAATATCGGGTTGTTACAGTTTAACTAGCAGTTTATATGAAAATAAATAAATTTAACTGTCAAATTATATGCAATAATAAAATTAATTAACAGTTAAATTAAATAAATGCAATTTAACTGAGATGATGAATAAAACATGCCAAACGGTCATAAATAAATTTCTACTCATATCTTAAGTCAACTTAACAAACATAAGAAATTTTAGAAGTTGTGAGTGGGTTAAAACACTCACCTTTTGAATTTAAAGTTGAATTTAAATCCAATTTAAACTCAAAAATTGGACAGTCTCCAAATTGGTCCAAACCAGCGTCGAAAGATCCGGATTTTTATTACGATCCTAACAAAAAAAATTCGTGTGAAACGGAGTTCGTATCTGAAAGATATTCAAATTTGAATGCTTGAAATTGAAATCAAATAAAATAAAAAACCCCACCCTGCCACATAATCGAAGCCACGTAGGCCTTCAACACGTCACAGTGAACAGGGAAAAAATCGACCCTAATTCCAAAACGCGAATACGTTCTTCAACTGCCACCCCACGCCAATTTTCTCCGCCGCCGAGCCGACCCCACAGGCACCACCGCGCCGCGTGTGCGACTCCTTGGCCATCAGGCCGAGCTTGAAACCGTGCTCTTCAACGGCCAGTTATGGCGATTCCGATGCCCTTTAACTCGAAGTAATCCGTTGGATTACCAAGTCCCGACCTCCTCTACGCTCTCATACCACCTGATCGACGAATCGAGACAGATCCACCATTGAACCTTGTCGATAAACATGAACGACCGAGACAAAAACCCTAATTTCTTGTCAAACCATAAACAACTCGAGAAACGAACAATAACCGATCATTGCGCTCATTGAGAGCTTTAATATATATATATATATATATATATATATATATATATTCTGAGGATTTTGAATTTTAGGCTTTGGATCTGATTTGAATTTTGATCTATGGTTTGCATCCATTGGGAAAAGGAGGAGTTGAGGAAATGAACGCACAAACAAATGAGAATAGATGGAGGCTAGGGTTTATAACTGGGTTTATATAGGTAGGTTAGAAATAGAGTAGATGGATTCGATAAACAAATGTGCTGAACAATAATTGGCCAAAAAAGCCCATTCTAACCCAGAACGAAATTGGGTAAACCCATATATCGAAATAGGTGTTTTAAAATATTCTGAACGCGATGGAAAAAGTTTCACGTCCAAATTCCTTCGTATGAAGAAGTTATGCTGAAATCAATATTTTCAAATTGATTTCAAATTGATTTCAATTAAATCGATTTCAAGGCGTTTCGCGTCGTACGATCAGACGATAAGTCCGATCGCTACGAAACTTGAAATCCTGTAATAATTTACCGATACGGATCCGATGAAACTGGTTTCGTCGAAATCCGAGTCAGTGGCCAAAATGGCCATTTTTATATTAATTAAATAAATTTAAAATAAATTAATTAAATAAATTTCGCGTTAAAAATTCTGAACTTTGCAATCTTTATCATTTTATAATTTTCAAACATACAATGATTTAACCTTTTTTTAAAAGTCAATTTATTAAAGATTAATCAATAGAAATCTTCAATTTCATAAAATTCAAGAATTATAGATAAATTTCCAAAATTTCCATTAAATTGAATTTACCCATAATTATTCCATTCATAATTTCAAATAGAAAGGTTTACCATTGGATTTAAAATTTCAAATAAATATTTCTCGTTTTCAACTTAATTTTTAAATTAATGTTATAATTACATATTTGATTTTATTCATTTGCAATAAATCAAACTATTATAAATTAACTCACTATCAAAGATTCAAATTCTATAATTCATAAATTTCATCATCTTGATTTACTTATTAATTTATAATTCTTTAAATCAATTCCCGTTTCAATTTAAAGTAACTAAATTTACCAATTATAGTATTTATTCCAATTTCTTAAAATAACCAATTTATTATAAATTGAATCCAATTTATTTTAATAAGTTTCCAATTAAACGGATTAGATTCTATTTTTACCTTTTACTTACACTTAAATTTAGGTCATCTTTAATTTATAACGTATTACTTCCCTAGTTATTACTTTAAATACTTCCAGTAATAATTTCTCAATTAATCATGATTATTAAAGTAACGCTTTGTCAAAAACGACATTATAATTACTCAACATTTAGATGAACGTTATTACAATTAAATTTATTGACCAATTAATTAGGAAATTTATAATAGTTGTTATCTACCTTTAATTTACTTCCTAATAACGTACTACCTTATTGCATTCACTTATGTTCTATCCAAACCTATATTTAGATTTTATTCAATAATTGATCAATATTTGCGTCCATTTATTTCAAATTTTAATTCCATCAACAATTAAGTAGGTAATTTATAATATATGTTTACAGCCATATGTTACAAATTTTTGAACTTATCACTATTCACTATTATTGACTTGAATTAGCATTACTTACATTGCATTAACATTGTTACTTAAAATCCCTATCCAATTGCAATTAAATCTCTAAATAAATACATTTACTCTTTTCGTTATTTTATTAATTACAATTAAGGCACATCTAATTATCTTTATTGGTAAATGAGTGAATTTACTAGTAACCCAACTATTATATCTTTAAATATACTTGTATATTTTCTTCACAAACAACTTTATTTACATTAATACTATCCCCTTATTTTGGTTATTACTTATCAACCTGTTCTAGCCTTATTACCCGAATTTCCGTTATTGTAAACCTTTATTTTTTTCATTTAAATCAAATTTTAAATTCCAATTCAATCAACCATTTCAACATGCGACTTATAATAACTGCTTACAAGTATGGATGGAATTATCATTTATTTCAATATTTTTTTTACATTAACATATTAGTAATTTATATCCAGGGATAATACTGACCACATTTCATTTACTGAAATTTATCCAAATTGCTAGTAAATAGGTTTTAAGTCACTGCATATATTTTAATTTAGCATTCATTTCAATATTTTTTTATAAAGTTTTTATTTCTACTAAATTTAATTACAAAACTCATTAATTTAACCAAATTAAATCCACGAAATCTACGGGTCGTTACACTCTCCCCCACTCAAAACTTTTCGTCCCCGAAAAGGAGAAAGAAGAGAGAAGGAAGAATTAAATAAATAATACATCTTATTTTGAATATTAACTTATAAACAATAATTTACAAAACCATTACTTTAAATAAAATATACCCATTTTATAATCATTATATCATTTTATACTTGAATAAATAAAGTTTGGAAAAACATTTTCAAAATAATTTCTAAGTCCAAAAATTTACGAAAATTTTCAGCAGTGTCTCCTTTGTACGGAGTGGCTCGGGAGAAAGTATAATATAAATATAACAAAATATCACATACAATATCCAAAATATTATATCCTAACACGGGAAAATATATAAAATTGCGCTATGAACCGTAATCCGAAACGTACCTATTTGTCAGGCAATTTACGCTTAATTTATAGAACCAAAAGCAGTAGCAATTGCTTCCATAACCTACATCTCACTTATAAAATCCAAAGGGTTAACAATTTATGTAAAGTGAAGTATTTAAGTGGTTTTAATCACTAACAACAAATCAATACAACAACCATTAATTTCAACAAACAACATACACAGCAAATACAAAACAACCATTCAACAAACAAATAGATAGTTGTTCGGGTTCAAAACTTTTAAATTGTACGAATGAAGAATAAACTACTAGCGCATCATTTACTCAACAATCTTAGATAAAACTAAATAGATTATTCATTCACCCAAACCCAATTTTAAAGTATCTTACCCAAACAACCATAACCAAACAACAACAATTCCTACTAACAAATCAAATTAACTCATTATTAATTATATTTCATACATTAGTTGTTTGATTTCCTTTCTTTCATTCATTCAGTGATTACTTAAAAAATTTCATTTATTACTTACAATATTCAATTTTTTCCATTTTAATGTCATGTAAGTTTCTTTTTTTAATTCATTTATTTATTTCATTCCTATTCAATCGAATTCTTAGTAGGTAAATTCATTAACCTAAGTTTATAGTCAAAATTTTCTTATTTTATTTAGAATTAACCCCAACCTATTCACTTAAGTTTATAATTGCTTACTTACAATACCTACTTTCCATTATATTTAATTTGTAGCGTTCAATTATACTTAAGTTTATACAACTACACATCAATTCTGATTTATTAAGGAATTTCATTAATTATTTTCATTACCTCAAGTTAATTACTTAGTTTCATTTATAAATAGCTTCAACTATTTACTTAAGTTCACTTTCATTCATTTATCAATTTAAACTTAAGTTTATAACTTTATACCGCCAATTCCAATAAATAAAAGCAATTTATTGAACCCTTTCATTACATATTTTTACTATACAATTTCCATTACATTTCTTATTAAACATTTCAACTTCTAATATTTGGTAAGCTATATATATCCTTTTAAAGAATGTAATTGAAAGTTATACAAGTTTTCTCATTTCTTTTAATTAATTTATTGTTCAATAAATTTTTACCTTTTCCTTGTAAGTTACAATTTCAACTTTCTTTTTATTTCCTTTATAACTTAGCCTTAAATCTCTTACCTAAATTAGAGGTTCCAATTATTAATTACTTACCTTTCATTTCACTACAATAATTGAAACAATTAATTAACGGAAATTTAAGAATTTAACACCGGGTTAAATTTCAAATTATTTTAAAATAGTAGATAAATATATTCTTACAACTTATATATCTCTAATTATATTTAAAACAATTCAAAATTTATATATATTTTTTTCAAAAATGAATCTGCAGTAAACTACTGCAGTGGCCTTCCCCTTTGAAACTCGAAAATGAAAGTCGATGATGCGACCGCCATCAACGAAAATATTTTACAGCGATGGAGAGGAAAGTACAAAACTTTTTTTTTCCAAAATCTTCTTTAAAAAATTCTTCCAAATTATATTAAAATATTTATAACAGAAAACACTTATAAACAATATTATTATATTCCAAAATTTATTCGAAAGAAATTTCAAAACCTCGGAACTTAAGTTCTAAATTTCTAAATTCCATTTATTTTATTTTCAATCTTATTTTACCTATTATTTATAAATTTTATTCCTAACAACCAAAATATTTCAGCCAAAGATAGAAATCATTTGAAAAAAATTATTTTATATACAGAAAATATAATAGGCAAAATTATTTCATTCACCTATATTAAAAACAAATATTATGTCAGTCTGTCCTATTAAGTGTTTAGAAATCCCTATTGATGTCATTGCGTCACAAGCATCAACCAGAATTTATAAATACGAAACAGAACAAATTAACACAATATCAAAACCTTTTTATAACACTAACAAATATGCTCTCTCATATATATACGCTCAGCTACTCCCATAGGGTATTACTACCCTATTAATAAAGAGTCACACCCCACAAAGCAAAGGTTTATCGCTAAACCAAAGCTCTAATACCAGATGTAACATCCCGCCTTTTCGCACACTTTAAATCGACACATGTGCTAATTCAGAACATACGTAAGGGCAGATTGTTATGGGGTAAATAAGAAAAACAAGAAAGAAATAAAAAGAAAACAGAATCTCGCAGCGGAAGGATAAAATATAGTAATCAAATATACAGTTTATAATTTTTTACAAAACTATTTATATAACACATATCAGAGTTACACATACCAATAACAATGCAACGGAGCAGTATGAGTGTAGTGCAGTAATATAAATAATAATGATACAAATCTTCGTCTTCGCCCTCCAGAGCCAAATCTTCAAATCCTAAAACGCTCAGACTGACCCGAGCGAATTGAAAAGACAAAACACTCGAGTCAAAACAAAAAAGATCTTATGTAAGTTAAATTAACAGAAATAAATATGAGTGCAGTAACTCAAGAGATGCTCGGGATTTACATCTCCTAAGGATCCGTTAAACTATTTATATGTAGTATATTTCGCTATTATAATAATGTCTAATAGTAAAGTAAACTTACTTTTTAATAGCGTTAAGAGGTTACCTATATAGCCCTCAACATGGAATATATTCTCATAGTCTATACAGTACCGTAATCTCCCCCGTAATGGGCGTCGTCAGAGGGCACTCCACAGGCATGGTACAAAACCAAAATCGTATAAGACGTGCTAGGTTAGGTGACACGACACAACTAGGCAATGCCAGGGTAGATATACTAATTGCTATCCGGACTGGTGGTAACGCATAGCCGCAGCTACCGCCCATCTCGAACAAACAACCCCAAAATCAAAAAAATAAAGATGGCCACCGAATCAATCCAAAGTCAGAGGATAGTATCGAAGGGATGTGCCCGATAAAAGGCGCTAACACCCTTGGCCTGGGAATCGCTCCTGTTTTAGCCACCTTATGCCAACTCACGGGAGTCGGGTCCTCGTATTTACCTTAAAGGGAACGCCGCCACCATCCTACTTCATTCTGGAATCTCCACCGCATAAACGGTTGTTAAAGTGGTTTTTGAAGTTGGCAGAGAGTATGACAACTTCCGATCCAGGTCTCTTCAACAACGAAACGTTATTATAACACCGCGGTCTTTAAAATAGTTTATACTTTAAAACCAGAAAATAATTATCCATTTCAAAACCCGCAAATACTATATCATTTCCATTTCCAAAACAACTCATTTTGATATTATTTTTTTTATAAAACCCAAATCAATAATATCATTTTTATTTCAATTATATTTCTTTTCCAAAATCATACTGCTTTAAAATTTATAATATCTGGAAACCAAACATTTGAATTTTTACTTTCAAAACATAATTCTTCGAAGTTCATAGCTTTAAAACCATAACTTATAAAACTTGAATGGTTTGGATATTCAACAGTATATAGAATAAAATAGTTGATTTTATATTACTTTATAAAATAATTTCTGCAACTTCACAATTTTATACATTTAAAATTTTTGGTCTAAAACCCAAAAAAATTTATATTCATCTTTAGTTTCAGTAAAACACTTCGATTTCAATATATTCAAACTTCGAGTATTTAACAATTTCAAGACTAAGGTTGGAATTTATATTCCACAATTTATTATCCTATTATTTAGTTTTGAAACGGTCACAAAATAAATCCATAAAATAAAACTCAAATTTCTAACAATTTAATATTTCCTTCAATTTAATTATACTAGAAATATTCATTTAATTTATGTGACGACCCGCCTTTCTCAACCCAGAAAGACGTTTCATCATTAAGAAAGAAAGGGATAGAAATAGAAAAGAATAGAAAGAAAGAATAACAACATCAGAATCTCACAGCGGAATGGAACAAAATATAATACATCACATAACTATTACATAGTTATACATACATCAGAGTTATACAATATCATATAACAGGACTGACATATACATATATGTCCATGCATACATCCAAAATACAGCATACACTAACTACACAGCGGACTGCTTATATAAATACATACGTCTGGTCTTCTCCCCAAAATAGCTCCTCCATAAAATCGACACTCCCAAATACCTATCACTTGGCTACTCATAAAAATTTGAGTACCCAAGAGTTTATGAAAAACAAAATATAAACTCCGGGTCAGACATGGGTCTGGTATGAGTAAACAGGTTAAAATTGCTTAACTTTGAAAATCATTTGAAAATAAAGGTATCACGTAAGACTCACCACAAATAAATACGGGTAAGTTTTTACCTTACACTATCCAAAACATTTTATAGGAAATTCAGTGATATTATAATAATTTCTAGGGTTTTCAAGTAAATAGAAAATAGCCGAAATTGTTACATCTATTAAATTCCAGCTACTAGCCACGAAAGTGGGTAATACAAATCAAAACCGTAGGGTCTCGTAGGGAAAATGGATTTCCAACAATGGCAGGGCTACTGGGGTACCGCCCGTCACAGTAGGGGGCCTAAATCACCGTACAGAGGATCACTCCCGACCCCCTACAACACAAGGCCAGAACCATTCCTTACTGAACAGTCCCGAACAAGACAACCCCGCAGTTGTGGCCAACAACTGCTCACACAACCGAAATAAAAAGGGACATCTAGACAGGGGAATATCTTGTCTTGCTTGGGCATGACCCACCTATCCTTGCTGCATCTCCCTTGTTTTAGCCATTCCCGGTCGATGAGGCTTGAGGCTACGATTACCTTTATTGATCATTATTCTTAGAAATGTGTTGAAAGCATTCAATCCATACAAGTTCGTTCCGGGTTCGAACGAAACCGAAGGCATTATCTCGTTACACCCATTTTGGAATCACCCTCAGAGTTAACGACGATAACCCTTACATTCTGAAACACCATCTCGATTCACCATTTGATAAGTCACGACCTATCGTTTAATTTGGATCGATGTGGTTTTCGGAGAATCAAATTGATTCTTCCGATCCCGGACTCATCGGATCCAAACGCCGTTTTAAAAGCCAAGTTGTCTATTTAACTTAGCAGTTCAATTTAATATTAGAATTCACATAACATGCATAACAGATAAATCATACACAGTTATCACAGATATCCATAATATATTATAACATAACACAGAAGTATCATCAAACAGATGTCAAAGTAAATCAACAGAATTATCAATGCATACTAAACAGTTTGGTTTTTCTTGACTTAATTATTTGCTTAAGAATAAACTATTTTATTCTGTTTAATTAATTACTGATTAATTAACTTTTTAATGATCAATTAATTAATTAGTTATCATTAATAATTAATTTATTAATCATCTAATCTTTAATTACTTATTTAATTACTAAACCTTTATTCATTAACTGTTACTTAATTACTCAGTTAATTAGTCGATTCTTAATTATTAATCATTAACTTACTTAATATAAATTAATTACTTATTTAATTCTCACAAATTACTTTAATTAATCAATTATTATTCATTTAATTAATCATATAATCTTTAATTAATCACTTAAGTTAATTATCATTTATTAATTAAATTTTAAGTGATAAGCTAACATTCTTAAGATTTAAATTGATTTAACATATAATTTATTTTTAATTACAAAATTAATTTAAAGTTATCAATTAAATTTCAAATATAAATTAATTAACATTCTAATTACTTTATATAAATCAACCATCTCTACATCATTTACCTCATTAAACCTTTAAAACAGAAACTTAACTTAGTTATAACACATACTAAAACTAAATCATGATACGCGTTCATTCAGAAAGATACCCGAGACCGCCTCCATTCCTACTCGTGACGTTCTCGAGTTTCCCATGCGTTTCCCCTCTCTTACTCTCTATCTTCTTCTCCCTCTCCCTGATTCCTTCATTTTTCATTTTTTTTAATTTAAGCAAAGTTAAAAACTGCAGTTAACAACACTCACGCGCTCACACCCAGGAAAACCCGAAGTAACCTCCCCTTCCCACTCGAGTACCACTCGATACGAAGCCACCGACGACCTCACTGACACGCTCACGCCACCGTCCACGTGCACGGTGGTTCGCCTCTCCTCCGGTGGCTTGCGACATTATCCACAAACCACAAATCCTCCCTAACACCAAAATCAAAACCCAGATTTCCAATCACAAGTTGAAAACAAAAATTGACCTGATGCTCGAACACGAGCCATGAATGCCTCACTGGAAACCGCCACGTTCTGCCAACCCCAACCCATAGAGGCGACGCCACTTCGTCCACGTCCTCGCCATACTCCCCTCGACCCTCCTCCTGAATCGCGAACCACTCGGTCGCCTAATGGAGCCGTAAACAAATTTTTACAGAGCATTGAAAATGAAAGCACTAAACCCTACCTTCGATTCAAACCCAAAATCCTTGCATTCGAAAAATAATTTGACATTTTTCTTGTGTTAATTTATCTTCAAGCTTACTTCACAGGAAATTTCAATAATTAAATTTTGTTGAATCAACCGATATTGATAAAACTCAATTTTCGGCTTCTCCTGAAACTGCACCTCAAACTTTGATCTAAAAATTATCATTTCCATTTTAAAAATCCTAACTTTGCATGTTTGTTTAATATATGAATTCAAATTAACAATTTAAAGTCTTTGAATTTTTGCACTTATTGGTTTCTTACTACAAAACTTGAATATGCAGAGTCCATGTCTTACTGTAAAGCATCAAACAAGGTCTAGATTTCTAATTGAAGATTAAACATCCTATCCTGTTTTAAAAATCATAGTTTAAATTGTTTACAAGATAAAGTAAAAATCTTTATCTATTGTCCTTGTTCAGAAATCTAAAATATTGAAGATTAACCCATAATGGATCTTCCAGTAACAACATTAACACAGAACATTTTATATTCAGTATATAACAGGCATAAGGTTACATGATCTAAGCATCAATTTTAAATTTCTAGAAAGTATGTTTACTCACTAGAACAATTTGAACAGAAGGCAAGGTGTTTTGAAGAAATTTCAGTTGAATTCCCTGAAGCTCTCCCTGTTGTTTTGCTATTGAATTAAATGTAAGTTTGCAAAATAGCAATGCTTCTCAGGTTTGCTTTTAGTTTAAGTTTTTATAAACGAACTGATGATATATTAGATATATATATATATATATATATATATATATATATATATATATATAGAAGCTACTGAATAACAGGTTGTATCTAGGCAGTTCATATTTGTTTGTCATTTTTTTCTTTAATTGGTCAAGTAAAATATCCTGCAAAATGAAGTGATAAGGAGATTTCGGCTGCCTGTACTTGCTAAATAAGAAGTTGTGCTAATTAATGCTTTTTCTCTTAATTATGATAACATGTACTTAATGTTTTACTGATATGTACAAAACCCAGATTTTGTTTTATGATATTGAAGTGAAAACTTTTGTTTCCTTATGCATATGATTTTCCTGCAGCACATAGACTTTATATTTAATTTATAGCATATGATTGTACAAAGATATTTATCTTATTTCGGCCAGCATATTTTTGTACAAGATACATATTTTGTTTTTATTATTAATTTGAAGTGAAATCTTTTGTTTCTTATGCATAAATATCATTAAACTTTTATTATCCAATACTTCATTTATTTGTTCATTTATACTTAGCATCATTTCTTGTTTTGTGAGCATATATATATATATATATATATATATATATATATATATATATATATGTATGTATAGCTTGTCTTGTCTTCTTTGCATTATTTATTTGTATATATAGGTTATACTTTTTAAAACTTTCTGATATGTTTGTTTAAAAGTTACTGTTAACATATTAGTTGTATTCTATTTGTTAATTAAATTTTCAAACATTTAATTTATAACATATACTTGCATTTTTATACTTCAAGTTATAATTTATATTTGTACATTTATCTCTTTAGTTACATTCCATAATTTATGATTATGTTTTATACTAGTTTTGTATGTTTATGTTTATAATTATTTATATTGTTTTATACTTATGTGTTTATGTTTAGTATTACTATGTTTGTTTGTTTTTAAACTTATCTTTTTAAAAACTACAATTGTATCCGTATATATTATCAATTAATAAAATATTGAATCTTTGATTTGATTTTATTGAATAAGACAGATTTTGTTTTAAATGGTTTTGAAGTATTCTATTTTAAATTTTCAAATCAAAACTTTCTTTTACAAACATATATAACTGTTAAATATCCAAGATCTCATCAGTTTTAAAATTGAAAATCTTGTATTTAATTCAAATTAGATTAAATATTCATTAAAGTATGCTGTCAAAAATTCCGGGTTGTTACATTCCTCCCCCTCAAAAGAATTTCGTCCCCGAAATTTAAAACAAAAGTTAATTCAAAAAGCTTATATATTAACAATCCAAACATACATATCATTAATACAATAGAAAACAAACAAACAAACAGTCTAGTCTAACAAACATCACTAGTTATCCGAACATAAATCCGGATAAGCATTCCTAAAACTACCGAGAGTTTCCCAAGTACAATCTCTGCGATCCTTACTCCATTGCACCTTGACGAGTTTCACCACTTTGTTCCTGAGTTGCTTCTCGTCTCGATCCACAAGCTGAACTGGATTTCTGACTACAGTCAAATCGGGTTCAACTTCCAAATCTTCTTGAATTACCGGTTCCACAACCAGTGAGGGATCGTGAACAAATTTCCTCAAATGTGATACATGAAACAAATTATGAATCCCAGACATCCGCTCTGGCAATTCAATCCTGTAGGCTACAGCTCCAATTCTCTCCAACACTCGAAATGGTCCAATGTTTCTAGGAGCAAGTTTTCCCGTCTTTCCAAATCTTATAGCACCTTTAATTGGGGAAACTTTGACAAAAACCAAGTCTCTGATCTCAAATTTCAATGGCCTTCGTCTTCTATCCGCATATTTCTTCTGACGATCTTGAGCAGCTTTCATCCTTTTCTTGATAAGCTCAACCTTCGCAGAAGCTTCATGAATAAGATCGGGTCTGAGCATAAGACGATCCTTCGATTCAATCCAACAAGATGGAGATCTACACGGTCTTCCGTATAAAGCTTCATAAGGAGCCATCTTGATACTCGCTTGATAACTGTTATTATAAGAAAATTCCACTAGATGAAGATGGTCCTCCCAAGATCCTCCAAAATCTAAAACACAAGCCCGTAGCATATCCTCACGAATACGATTAAGCCTCTCCGTCTGTCCGTCCGTTTGAGGATGATAGGCTGTACTCAATCTCAAATCTGTTCCCATTGCTGATTGCAGAGCTTCCCAAAATTTGCTAGTGAAAATAGGATCACGATCACTTACTATGCTGACTGGAACACCATGCAATCGAACTATCTCCTTCAAGAAAATTTCCGCCAAAGAAACTGCAGTACGGGTTGCCTTAACCGGTATAAAATGGGCACTCTTAGTTAAACGATCCACAATAACCCATATACCATCATTCCCTTTCCTGGTTCTAGGCAAACCATCGATAAAATCCATCGAGATCATTTCCCATTTCCAATTCGGAATTTCCGAAGGTTGTAATAATCCTGCAGATTTCTGTTGATCACCTTTAACTTGTTGGCAGATGGCACAACTGTTCACAAAAGCAGCTACATCTTCCTTCATGCCCTTCCACCAAAAGACTCTCCTCATGTCTTTGTACATCTTCGAGATTCCCGGATGAATATTCAATTTGGAACGATGACTCTTTGATAAGACTTCCTACTTCAAATCCTTACCATTCGGGACACAGATTCTCCCGTTAATCCTTAACGTTCCTTGGCCATCGATCTCAAAACTGGGACACTGACCTTTCCTGACTCTCTTAATGATCCTCCTCAACTTCTTATCAGATTCTTGCTTGCTTAAGATCCTTTCAATAAGAGATGGAACCACTTCCAGAAGAGAAAGAATCGCATTCCTGCTGAGAGCATCAGCTACGACATTCGCTTTTCCCGGAGTGTACGGAATATCCAAATCATAAGATGCAAGAAACTCAACCCACCGCTGCTGTCTCAGATTTAGATCTTTTTGAGAGAATAGATATTTCAACGGTTTGTGATCCGTGAACAATTCGAATTTCTCTCCCAAAAGATAAGGTCTCCAAATTTTCAAAGCAAAAACAATGGCTAGTAGTTCAAGATCGTGCGTAGCGTAGTTCTTCTCGTGTGGCTTCAACTGCCGACTAGCATACGCAATAACCCTTCCGTTCTGCTTCAGAACTGCTCCCAAACCAACAATACAAGCATTAGTGTAAACCTCGAATTTGCTTTTCCCATCCGGAATAGCAAGTAGTGGTGCACTAGTAAGCCTTATCTTCAATTCTTGAAAAGCTTCTTCACACTGAGGTGTCCACTTGAATTTAGCTCCTTTCCTGGTCAGCATAGTCAGATGTGAAGAAATCTTGGAATAATCCCTGATAAATTTCCTGTAGTAGCCAGCCAATCCTAGAAAACTGCGAACTTCCGTCGGTGTCTCTGGCTGTTTCCATTCCAGAATAGTTTCAACTTTCGCTGGGTCTACAGAAATGCCTTTACCTGAAACAATGTGCCCTAAAAATTTAACTTCCAATTTCCAAAATGGCACTTCGAAAACTTCGCCTTCAACACATGCTTCCTCAGAGTCTCCAATACAATCCTCAAATGCTCCCTGTGCTCTTCTTCGGATTTGGAATAGACCAAAATATCATCAACGAATACCAGCACAAACTTATTCAACACATCCCTAAAGACTCGATTCATGAGGTCAACGAAGTAGGAAGGAGCGTTGGTTAATCCGAACGTCATAACCAACTACTCGTAGAAACAATTCGGTCCCTTAAATGCAGTCAAGGGAATACTGTCTTCAGCTACCCTCAACTGCTGAAAACCTGAAGCTAGATCCAATTGAGAAAAGATAGAAGATCCATGCAACTGGTTAAAAAGATCATCGACGCGAGGAAGAGGATATTTATTGCAGATAGTCACTTTGTTCAATTCTCTATAATCTACACAGAACCTCAGTGACCCATCCGATTTGGTCACAAACACTACCGCTGAACCCCAACAAGAAAAACTGGGTCTTATCAAGCCCTTCTCTAAAAGATCCTGCGTCTGCTTAATCAACTCTTCTCTTTCCCTAGGAGCCATTCTCTTACTGGGCTGAATCACTTGCACAGCTCCTGGAATCAAATCAATACGGAATTCTATTTCTCGATGTGGTGGCAGACACTTAACTTCTTCAAATATATCAGCAAAATCTTGACCACATCGATGTCTTTAACTCTCTCTTCAGAAGTCTCAATTCCATGCAAAAGACTGCTCAAGTGAATTCCAGAATTATCACACGACACTCTGGAAATTCTACCCAGATCAGTTTCCAATGAAACTGTTCTCTCATCACAATTCAAAACGGTTTTATACTTATCCAACCAATCCATACCCAAAATAAGATCAAATCCCTTAAAATTCAACACATACGGGTCAAAGAAAAGCTATGAGATAGATAAGAGATCTTCAAGTCCTTACAGATAGTGTCTAATTTGGTCACCCCTCCTATAGGATTAGATACCAAGATAGGACTGTCTATAGAACTTGGGGTAAGAAAGAACCTTTCAACAGAGTCTAAAGAAATAAAACTCAAGGAAGCACCCAAATCAAACAAAACTCGAATATATTTCCCATCTAAAAGTAAAGTACCTTCTAATACTCCTTTGCCCATTGAAGAAGAAGATGGTCTGGCTTCCAAAGCAAACACTTTATTCTGAGGTGCCCTCTGTAGAAGTGGACAATTCTTGATCATGTGTCCTGGCTGATGACAATTAAAGCACAATGATTTCTGAACCATAGCTGATCCTGGGCCACTCTGATGCGGTTGCTGTTGCTGCTGGAATCCTTTCCTAGGACACTTATTTGCCAAATGCCCTTCCTGATGACAAATGTAGCACTTTCGAGGTCCGTTGTTATTTCCAGGTTTCTTCTTATTCGGCTTTCTCCATCTAGGATCAAACATTCGCTTATTCGAATTAGTGAAATTCCCACCTGAAGCTGCAACTGGAGCCACCGGCTTCTTACTCATCAAACTTTCATACCTCAATGCCATATCCATTAAATCAACAAAAGATCCCTTCAGAAGCACTGTTAATTTCCCATGGAATTCAGGCCTCAATCCTTGCACAAATTTCTCATTCTTTTTCAGAGGAGTATCGATGAGTCCTGGTCCATAACAAGAGAGTTCGTTGAATCTGGTTTCATACTCCGAAATAGACATACTACCCTGCTTCAAATACAAAAAACCCTGATACAATTGGGTTCTTTCTGCCATTGGCACAAACTTCTCTTCAAACAACTCCTTAAATCTGTCCCATGAAATGTCATCCTTAGAAATATTTGCAATAGTTGAATCCCACCATGCTGCTGCCCCACCTTGCAGTTGCCACAATGCCATATGCCTCTTACGCTCATCAGTCAATTTCATGCTCTTGAAAATACGCTCACAAGAGCGTAGCCAGTCTTGAACTTCAATTATTGACTCTGAAACTTTGAATGGTTGGCCTCCGAGATTTTTGAAATCCTTGCATAAAGCTGCAAAACTAACTTGAGATGGTACTGGATTGACAACCTCGCTAACATTTTGACTCCGTCCATTATCTGTTGAAGTACTGGCCCTAACCCTGCCTCTTCTTCCGGAACTCATGTCGGTCACCTGAACAGGTAACTCAACCAATTTAGATAGATATATATATATATATAATTATATGAAAATACAAATACGCACTCTCAAGATAAATATAACACAAGAGCCTAGGTACTCGCTCGACCTAGCGCTTTGATACCAACTGTGACGACCCGCCTTTCTCAACCTAGAAAGACGTTTCATCATTAAGAAAGAGAGGGATAGAAATAGAAAAGAATAGAAAGAAAGAATAACAACATCAGAATCTCACAGTGGAATGGAACAAAATATAATACATCACATAACCATTACATAGTTATACATACATCAGAGTTATACAATATCATATAACAGGACTGACATATACATATATGTCCATATATACATCCAAAATACAGCATACACTAACTACACAGCGGACTACTTATATAAATAAATACGTCTGGTCTTCTCCCCAAAATAGCTCCTCCAGAAAATCGACACTCCAAAATACCTATCACTTGGCTACTCATAAAAATTTGAGTACCAAGATTTTGTGAAAAACAAAATATAAACTCCGGGTCAGACATGGGTCTGGTATGAGTAAACAGGTTAAAATTGCTTAACTTTGAAAATCATTTGAAAATAAAGGTATCACGTAAGACTCCCCACAAATAAATACGGGTAAGTTTTTACCTTACGCTAACCAAAACATTTTATAGGAAATTCAGTGATATTATAATAGTGTCTAGGGTTTTCAAGTTAACAGAAAATAGCCGAAATTGTTACATCTATTAAATTCCAGCTACTAGCCACGAAAGTGGGTAATACAAATCAAAACCGTAGGGTCTCGTAGGGAAAATGGTTTTCCAACAATGGCAGGGCTACTGGGGTACCGCCCGTCACAGTACGGGGCCTAGATCACCATACCGAGGATCACTCCCGACCCCCTACAACACAAGGCCGGAACCATTCCTTATTGAACAGTCGCGAACAAGATAACCCCGCAGTTGTGGCCAACAACTGCTCACACAGCCGAAATAAAAAGGGACATCTAGTGTAACAGCCCAAATTTTTAACAAGTATTTTTCACTTGTATTTTTAAAAACTTTGGGGTTTATTATATAAAAATCTAAATTTTAAAGTGATTAAAAATAAAAATAAAAACAATTGACCAAATTTTTAATTAAATAATAAGATCTCTGAAATTTTGACATGGTTAAGAATTAACTTTAATTTGGAAATTTGGGTTTTTGTCGAAGATGGTAAACAACTTAATTTCTAGCAAAATCAAGTGTTAATTAAGAAAACATTAATAGCTTAGGTGGTTAAGACATCTGGGCTATTCACGACAGGTCACGAGTTCGAGTCTCGGCATGGTTAGAATTTCGATTTTTTTTTGTGTATAAATGAACTGGGAAATTACGCGTTAAAAAGGGCGCGTAAATTTAGAGAATAAATACCGAATATATATATGTAAGATTATATATAAGAAAACGTATATAATTTTAATCCGTTATTTTTCTCTTTCCAGTAAAATTTACTTCCCAATTTATATACATATTAATTTGATTAAATCATTTTCTAAAAGTCTAAACATAAACTGAAAGTTTTGAAGTTTTTAAATTTTGTTAAAAGACAACTCAAATTCGCAATGTTAATAAAAAATGAATTTTGTATATTTAAAATACAAAATTTGTAAGCGAATTTAATTTAAGTAATAACTTTGTAAAATTCAGTGTTTACAGACTGTTAAATTTCGCATTTAAAAAGGGCATGCATTGTAATGATATAAGTAACGTAAAAACGTATAAATTAAAAACGTTGCTTTTGTATAAATTTTGGGTGTTTTGTATTGCGTCAGTTTGGCGTATTGTAAAAATCATATTTATATCTATATGGATTAAAATATCAGTCAGCAGTTTCTATAGCAAACGTTAACTCTTTTTCATAGCTTTCAATTGGGTTTTAATTTTTGTATATGACTTTAAATTCCAAAATCTTTGCCAATTCTTGCCTTTCATTTAATAAAGATCAAAATTTCATATAGCTGATCACGCAACTATTAAATGGTATAAAATGTTGAAATCATATTTTCATAAATTGGCAGCATAAATCACGCATATAAAATAACGTGCAAACTAAAGAAACTAGAAAGTAATCAACGCATGCATTTAATCAAGATTTTCGTATAACTGGCAATAATAAATCACGCAACTTTCTGGTCTGCCTAAATGTTTATTATCACTTGCCATTCTTGCCTGCTTGTTTGGTCCCCTATATTTCGCAAGCCTTATCCATGAATACATAAGAAAGAATTTTATAAATTAAGAATCAACCTCTTTCCTAAATTCACGCATCATTCTAGGAATTCATTAAATCAAAATTTTGTATAGTCTATTCAGTTCAAAGCAAATTATATTTGATTATTGTTTTCCTATAATCACGCAAGCCTCCTGTATACATTATTGTGCAACTCGCATCTCAGAAGATCTCACGTGCCTTCATAACTCTCAACTTGTTTTCTTATATATATATATATATATATATATATATATATATATAAAGCCTCACACAAAAACTTTATATTGCATCTAAAATTTGCCTTCTTCTTCTTTTGTGCTGAAGCCTCTATCAGGTAATGGTTTTACTTTTTCTTTTCTTCTTTCAGTTTTTCCCTTTCTTCTTCTTGTTGTTCTCTATTTCCCTTTTGCCTTGCTCGGCTACTTCTCCACCATGTCACGTTCCTCTAAGTTTTCATAACCAAGCTTATATCCCGAATAAGCCCATGGTTAATATATTATAATATTTTTCTAAAATTTTTTAAGTATTTTTGAAATAAAATTTATGTAATTCAACTAAAAATTTGACTTAAGGCTTTAAAATTTTAAAGGTGTTTTGTTTTTTTAGTTAAATTTTTGTAAGTTAATAATTGGTTTTAAAGAGAATTTAAAGATTTTATTTACGATAAATGACATAATAATTAAATTTGATTTAATATGGAGTTGAAATCTAACCTAGAAATTTTAATAAAAGTTATTTCCGAAAATGGATATGTTTGGTATAATAAATAATGTACTTTAAATTGATAAAATGAAAGACGATTGAAATGGAACATTTTGGAATAACTTTTATTTAACTTGAATCATAGTTGAATTGATGTCTAAATGAATAAAGTTGTGAAGAAAATTTAGTGTATATTAACTATAAAAGGAAAAAAAAATTTGGAACGAATGTGTTTTATAAGTAAATAATTGAAAATGTTGTTTTCAAATGGAAAGGTGAAATTTCAATTTATGACTTAACTTGAAAATTGGAAATTCGGTTTTAAATAAAATTGTTAAGTTAAGTAAATAAATGAGAATTTAGTTTTATTTAGGAAGTGGGTATTTTTAAATTACGTGTAAAGTTATTTGGAAAAATATATATACAAGTTAAGTAAAATTTGGAAATTCTGACTTACAAATGATTCATAGTAAATTTCGATATTTTATTTATAAAATTTATTTTATTTAATCATAAGATAAATGGTATCCAAATGAACATTTTTCTGAAGTAGGAATATGATTTTTAAAGTTAAGAATGGTTAAAAATTTAAATTTTAATGTTTCTGAATTCGACAATGTTTTGAAATTGAAGCGGCAGAGACGTGTTGCAATTAAGAAACAGAGAGAGTTTGCATTGAAGAATAGTTTAGGCAGAGACGCAAGTTTGTGTAAATACATATTTTTCAAAACTAGATAAGTTAGGGTATGCCGGTGGAAATAATAATAATAATAATAATAATAATAATAATAATAATAAAATGTATAATAATAATAAATAGTATTGCCAAGCCTATGAAGTTGGGGTCGGGATGTGGGGTGAGGCAGTCGAGCAAAAGCTGAACCAAAATTTCTTTTATTCTATTCGTTCTAGTTGTTTCGAAAATTTTGCTTTGACCGTAATTTTAAAAGTCGCGTATTTGGTATTTGGATCTTATTTTATATTTGAATCAAGGCGTGGCATCCGTGGAAACCTAATCGTGCCATTTGTGCGATCCTTTAACAAGTGGTAAAATCGTTTGAATTTGATTATCTGCAGTTTAAGGTGAGTATTTCTCACCAGACAAACATACCTATATTGATGTGAATTATCGCAAACGTATTTGTAAATTATTTATTAAATGTCATCTGTCTGTAATATAACGTATGATGTTAAACCCCATTTTAAATTGACACCTCATCAGTTGTTTATCTGTTGTAATATAGTTGCAGTTATATTATTTAATGCTTATTTACTGTTAAATCATCACTGCAAGTTACCTGTAAATTGAGATCGTTATAGGCTGAAATGATAAGCCTGTACGATAAATATTTATTCATTTATTTATTTAATTGTTTAGTTTTAAATATTTCACTTGGGATTGCAGGTTTGAAATGATAGAACCCGAGGTTTTTGTAAATTGCGGATTGAAATGATATAAATCCGTATCACTTGACCTAGGCTAGAAAACTATATACAGACCCGTGGTTTCTATAGTATTTTTAGAAATATTTTAAATTTATTTTGGAAGTTTATAATATTCCGATTTAAATGTATGTAAAGGATTTTATTTATAATGATTTTGAATGAGTTAAAAATGTTAAATAAATAAATAAATGTTTGAATAAAATTTTGGAATATAACTTATTTTGGAAATTCTGGGTTTTGGTAAAAGTAAGAATTCAGTTAAGAAAATAATTGATAATAAGTTATCTTTGGAATTTAAAACTAAAATTGTTAAGAACATAATCTATTACAGCATTTAAGTGCTGTCTTTTAAAATTGGACTGTTTTAACCTGTAAACTTTAGGTAGCATTTCATAAGTGCTATAGAAACTGAAATTTGATATTTTTAATCAATTTGTGGAAATAATCTTTGGGAAAAGGGGATTAAAATTTGGAATTTAATATGTAATTAATAAAATAAGGAATTGATTTTTTTGAATGGGTTTTATGGAAGAATTTAATTTTAAAAAGGTGAGAAAAGAAAATTTAATTCCTAAATAAATTGAATAGAGTTAAATGGTATATTAAAATGACCAATGTTTAAAAATAATATTTTGATATTGTAGTATTGGAAATATATTTTGATTTATAAAGTAAATACCATTTTTAAAGTTGTAACCACGGGTTATAATAACGTTTGGTTGTTAAAGAGACCGGGATCGGATATTTGGCATACTCTCTGCCGATACCGAAAACCACTTTACCAACCGTGTACGCGGTGGAGATTCCAGAATGAAGTAGGATGGTGATGACAGTTCCTTTAAGGTAAATGCGTGGACCCGACTCCCGTTAGTTGGCATAAGGTGACTAAAACAGGGGCGATTCTCGGATTAATGAGGTAGCACCTCTGATCGAACGCACTTCTTCGTATGCCATTCTATTACTCTTGTGATTTTTTTGGTGCGCACCTTTGATTTGGGAGTGTTGTTCGAGGTGGGCGGTAACTGCGGCTACGCGTTTCCATCGGTCCGAGTAGCAATTGGTATATCTACCCTGACATTGCCTAGTTGTGCTGTGTCACCTACCATACCAAGCCTTATACGATTTTGGTTTGTACCATACCTATGGAGTGCCCTCTGACGACGCCCAGTACGGGGGAGATTACGGTACTGTATAGACTATGGGAATATATAAATGCGTTAAGGTGGAAAATGTAAAGCCTTAACGCTATTTAAAAGTAAGTTTATTTTATAAATAGACACTATTTAATAGCGCAATATACTACATAGTAAATAGTTTAACGGATCCTTAGAGGATGGGCGGTCCCAAGCATCCTTTAAGTTACTTGCTCTATATTACAGTACACTTGAATTAGCTTACACTATATAAGTATGTATGTCCTGACTCGAGTGTTTATGTTTTATTTTACGCTTGGGTCAGCCTGAGTTGTCGTTTCAGCTTTCTCCCCGGAGCTAGGACATTCTGTAGATCTTTCGAGCTGCCGGCCAATCTTCCAGTCTATATCTTATTTTGAAATCAAGACTTTGGAATATTTGGATTTCTATTGAAGTTTTAAACTGTATTGGAGATTTAAAACTATGTAATTTTTATTTGGTTGAGTTTTTTTATAGTGGCTTCATGAACCACTAAGTATTTTAAATTCCGCTACGAGTTTCTCTGATATCTGTGTCTGTGATTCTGTGATTTATTTACTGCATATTCTGAGTTTTGCCAAATTTATTTTTACAACGCGGTATTTTGAACAATTCAAGTCCGACATGTGCGGATGCGAATGGTTGAAAACACCGGGTCGTTACATTTGGTATCAGAGCTTTGGTTCTAGGCAAAACTTAGAATGTATGGCAAATTTGATTTACAGAATCACTTTCATTTGAGCTTGAATCTCATCCTTTTTGAATTTTGGAACGTTCCTTGCAGTTCCGAAGTTCATTCGTGTCCCTCACTATTCATTTTCTTTTGATTTCTAGAGTATCCCATAACTCCATTTCGGATGATCTTTATAGTGAATTGGCGGTCTCGCCAATATTCTAATAAAGGGGTGAAACTCCTTTACAATTATCATTGATTCACCAAAGATTTATATTTAACCTCGGTTTAGATGCTAGTATCTTTGGTTATTCCGAACTCTATCTCTTCGGATCGAATGGTAAATCTACATTCGATCTGACTCTTTAAGTCACGGTTGACCAGGTTAAGGTTGCCCGCGATTTATATAAACTTATCTGGTTCCTTATTCTGTTATTTAACCATCGGATCTTCTGATTCCAACTTATCTTTAAATCAAAATTCTCTTTAATTTGAGTCCTTCAAAATTTGAATCTCTATCCTTGTTTTGAAAAAATTTATTCCTATATTTGGGAAAAATCTAATATTATATATATAAGTATAATTTTCAGAATTTAACTAGTTCTTTAGAGATAATAGTGTTTGATTTTATTTATGGTTTTGTAAACCATTGGTTTTGTCTTATATAAATAATTGAACTATAAAACATGGTTATAAATTTATTTGGAAACAGAAATGGATTTAAAACAAGAATTTAAGAATTTAATTTCTGATAATTTCAAACCATGTGTTTAAAGTCTTAAAAGGATATATTATTATTTAAATTATTTTCGAATATAAATTTGTTTCCAAAGAATTTTAAAGTTTTAAAAATTAGTGCTCTTCTCTTTGTCACTGGAAAATAATTTCGGTGATGACTGCCGCATCATCGACATTCATTTTCGAGTATCGGAGTGAAGAGATCACGTTGTAGTTTTGCTTCAAAAATTTTTAATTGATTTGAATTTATAAATATGACTTAATTTATAATATATTTAGATATATGATTTAAATTTGATTTGACATATGCTATATGTATGTATTTATTTATCTCTAAAGGGTTTGAAGTTAATTGGAAATTTAATTCATAAATTTATGTTAAAAGGTGATTCTAATGATAAAATAAAGTCAAATTTGGAATGAATATTTAAACTTGAATAATATAGTTGGAAAATTTTTACTTGTATAACTGCATGCCAATATAACTTACCTAAATCATTCAGAAATGAACTATGTAATTGAATAATGTATAATATAAAAGGATTTTATAAATAAAAATTTGAGTGGTTATAATAAATGTTATACATTTAAAGTTTCAGTTACAACAAGACAAATAGAGATAAATAGAAATAAAATAATAATTGAATAATATACAATATCAAATGGTGTTAAAGGAAATTTAGAAATATATTGGAATAGTTATGTTAAATATAATCTACTTAATATGTGCGATAAGATATATTAAGTAGAATATATTTAATAATAATATGGAATAAAGAAGAATTAAATTTGTTGAATAAAAGATAATTATTATAAATGACTATACAAATTTCTGATTTTAGAAATTTTTAATTTCAAAATAATTGGATAATAAGATAATTAATTTGGAAATAGTTAAGATTGATTTAACTTCTGTAAAAATCAAATGAATTAAATCAATTATTGAATATTAATTAATTTAAATTGAATTTATATGGTTTATATATTGAGAAAAATATTTGACATAGATGAGAAAAATATTGAGAGAAATAAATTTAATTATAGTTTGGAATAAAGAAGAAACTAAATGGGGAATTTAGTTTATTTTGGGAAATGGTAAATTTACTTTAAAAATTAAGTTAAATTACCATTTCAAATTTGGACTAAAATTAAACATTTTAAATTAGAATGTTATAATACCTTGTGTAAAATTTGGATAAAAAAAAATGAATGATTTTTTTTAAGTGTAGGGATATTATACAAGTAAATATGTAAATAAATAAATGTTAAAATTTTAAGTATAAATAGATGAAATCAATGATTAATTTAAAACTGAATTTTTATTGTTTAGATTAATGATTCTAATTTAAGTTTCAATTTAGTTTTCTTTCAGGTTGTTTCTATTCCCCTACCTTCTTCCTTTTCGAGGACGAAAAGTTCTCAGTGGTGGAGAGTGTAACAGCCCAAATTTTTAACAAGTATTTTTCACTTGTATTTTTAAAAACTTTGGGGTTTATTATATAAAAATCTAAATTTTAAAGTGATTAAAAATAAAAATAAAAACAATTGACCAAATTTTTAATTAAATAATAAGATCTCTGAAATTTTGACATGGTTAAGAATTAACTTTAATTTGGAAATTTGGGTTTTTGTCGAAGATGGTAAACAACTTAATTTCTAGAAAAATTAAGTTTTAATTAAGAAAAATTTAATAGTTTAGGTGGTTAAGACATCTGGGCTATTCATGACAGGTCACGAGTTCGAGTCTCAGCATGGTCAGAATTTCGATTTTTTTTTTAGTGTATAAATGAACTGGGAAATTACGCGTTAAAAAGGACGCGTAAATTTAGGGAATAAATACCATATATATATATATATATATATATAAGATTATATATAAGAAAACGTATAGAATTTTAATCCGTTATTTTTCTCTTTCCAGTAAAATTTACTTCCTAATTTATATACATATTAATTTGATTAAATCATTTTCTAAGAGTCTAAACATAAACTGAAAATTTTGAAGTTTTTAAATTTTGTTAAAAGACAACTCAAATTCGCAATGTTAATAAAAAATGAATTTTGTATATTTAAAATACAAAATTTGTAAGCGAATTTAATTTAAGTAATAACTTTGTAAAATTCAGTGTTTTACAGACTGTTAAATTTCGCATTTAAAAAGGGCATGCATTGTAATGATATAAGTAACGTAAAAACGTATAAATTAAAAACGTTACTTTTGTATAAATTTTAGGTGTTTTGTATTGCGTCAGTTTGGCGTATTGTAAAAATCATATTTATATCTATATGGATTAAAATATCAGTCAGGAGTTTCTATAGCAAACGTTAACTCTTTTTCATAGCTTTCAATTGGGTTTTAATTTTTGTATATGACTTTAAATTCCAAAATCTTTGCCAATTCTTGCCTTTCATTTAATAAAGATCAAAATTTCATATAGCTGATCACGCAACTATTAAATGGTATAAAATGTTGAAATCAAATTTTCATAAATTGGCAGCATAAATCACGCATATAAAATAACGTGCAAACTAAAGAAACTGGAAAGTAATCAACGCATGCATTTAATCAAGATTTTCGTATAACTGGCAATAATAAATCAAGCAACTTTCTGGTCTGCCTAAATGTTTATTATCACTTGCCATTCTTGCCTGCTTGTTTGGTCCCCTATATTTCGCAAGCCTTATCCATGAATACATAAGAAAGAATTTTATAAATTAAGAATCAACCTCTTTCCTAAATTCACGCATCATTCTAGGAATTCATTAAATCAAAATTTTGTATAGTCTATTCAGTTCAAAGCAAATTATATTTGATTATTGTTTTCCTATAATCACGCAAGCCTCCTGTATACATTATTGTGCAACTCGCATCTCAGAAGATCTCACGTGCCTTCATAACTCTCAACTTGTTTTCTTATATATATATATATATATATATATATATATATATAAAGCCTCACACAAAAACTTTATATTGCATCTAAAATTTGCCTTCTTCTTCTTTTGTGCTGAAGCCTCTATCAGGTAATGGTTTTACTTTTTCTTTTCTTCTTTCAGTTTTTCCCTTTCTTCTTCTTGTTGTTCTCTATTTCCCTTTTGCCTTGCTCGGCTACTTCTCCACCACGTCACGTTCCTCTAAGTTTTCATAACCAAGCTTATATCCCGAACAAGCCCATGGTTAATATATTATAATATTTTTCTAAAATTTTTTAAGTATTTTTGAAATAAAATTTATGTAATTCAACTAAAAATTTGACTTAAGGCTTTAAAATTTTAAAGGTGTTTTGTTTTTTTAGTTAAATTTTTGTAAGTTAATAATTGGTTATAAAGAGAATTTAAAGATTTTATTTACGATAAATGACATAATAATTAAATTTGATTTAATATGGAGTCGAAATCTAACCTAGAAATTTCAATAAAAGTTATTTCCGAAAATGGATATGTTTGGTATAATAAATAATGTACTTTAAATTGATAAAATGAAAGACGATTGAAATGGAACATTTTGGAATAACTTTTATTTAACTTGAATCATAGTTGAATTGATGTCTAAATGAATAAAGTTGTGAAGAAAATTTAGTGTATATCAACTATAAAAGAAAAAAAAAATTTGGAACGAATGTGTTTTGTAAGTAAATAATTGAAAATGTTGTTTTCAAATGGAAAGGTGAAATTTCAATTTATGACTTAACTTGAAAATTGGAAATTGGGTTTTAAATAAAATTGTTAAGTTAAGTAAATAAATCAGAATTTAGTTTTATTTAGGAAGTGGGTATTTTTAAATTAAGTGTAAAGTTATTTGGAAATATATATATACAAGTTAAGTAAAATTGGGAAATTCTGACTTACAAATGATTCATAGTAAATTTGGATATTTTATTTATAAAATTTATTTTATTTAATCATAAGATAAATGGTATCCAAATGAACATTTTTCTGAAGTAGGAATATGATTTTTAAAGTTAAGAATGGTTAAAAATTGAAATTTTAATGTTTCTGAATTCGACAATGTTTTGAAATTGAAGTGGCAGAGACGTGTTGTAATTAAGAAACAGAGAGAGTTTGCATTGAAGAATAGTTTAGGCAGAGACGCAAGTTTGTGTAAATACATATTTTTCAAAACTAGATAAGTTAGGGTATGCCGGTGGAAATAATAATAATAATAATAATAATAATAATAATAATAATATGTATAATAATAATAAATAGTATTGCCAAGCCTATGAAGTTGGGGTCGGGATGTGGGGTGAGGCAGTCGAGCAAAAGCTGAACCAAAATTTCTTTTATTCTATTCATTCCAGTTGTTTCGAAAATTTTGCTTTGACCGTAATTTTAAAAGTCGCGTATTTGGTATTTGGATCTTATTTTATATTTGAATCAAGGCGTGGCATCCGCGGAAACCTAATCGTGCCATTTGTACGATCCTTTATCAAGTGGTAAAATCGTTTGAATTTGATTATCTGCAGTTTATGGTGAGTATTTCTCTCCAGACAAACATACCTATATTTATGTGAATTATCGCAAGTGTATTTGTAAATTATTTATTAAATGTCATCTGTCTATAATATAACGTATGATGTTAAACCCCATTTTAAATTGACACCTCATCAGTTGTTTATCTGTTGTAATATAGTTGCAGTTATATTATTTAATGCTTATTTACTGTTAAATCATCACTGCAAGTTCCCTGTAAATTGAGATCGTTATAGGCTAAAATGATAAGCCTGTACGATAATTGTTTATTCATTTATTTATTTAATTGTTTAATTTTAAATATTTAACTTGGGATTGCGGGTTTGAAATGATAGAACCCGGGGTTTTTGTAAATTGCGGATTGAAATGATATAAATCCGTATCACTTGACCTAGGCTAGAAAACTATATACAGACCCGTGGTTTCTATAGTATTTTCAGAAATATTTTAAATTTATTTTGGAGGTTTATAATATTTCGATTTAAATATATGTAAAGGATTTTATTTATAATGATTTTGAATGAGTTAAAAATGTTAAATAAATAAATAATGTTTGAATAAAATTTTGGAATATAACTTATTTTGGAAATTCTGGGTTTTGGTAAAAGTAAGAATTCAGTGAAGAAAATAATTGATAATAAGTTATCTTTGGAATTTAAAACTAAAATTGTTAAGAACATAATCTATTACAGCATTTAAGTGCTGTCTTTTAAAATTGGACTGTTTTAACCTGTAAACTTTAGGTAGCATTTCATAAGTTCTATAGAAACTGAAATTTGATATTTTTAATTAATTTGTGGAAATAATCTTTGGGAAAAGGGGATTAAAATTTGGAATTTAATATGTAATTAATAAAATAAGGAATTGATTTTTTTGAATGGGTTTTATGGAAGAATTTAATTTTAAAAAGGTGAGAAAAGAAAATTTAATTCCTAAATAAATTGAATAGATTTAAATGGTATATTAAAATGACCAATGTTTAAAAACAATATTTTGATATTGTAGTATTAGAAATATATTTTGATTTATAAAGTAAATACCATTTTTAAAGTTGTAACCACGGGTTATAATAACATTTGGTTGTTAAAGAGACCGGGATCGGACATCTGGCATACTCTCTGTCGATACCGAAAACCACTTTACCAACCGTGTACGCGGTGGAGATTCCAGAATGAAGTAGGATGGTGGTGACGATTCCTTTAAGGTAAATACGTGGACCCGACTCCCGTGAGTTGGCATAAGGTGGCTAAAACAGGAGCGATTCTCGGATTAATGAGGTAGCACCTCTGATCGAACGCACTTCTTCGTATGCCATTCTATTACTCTTGTGATTGTTTTGGTGCGCACCTTTGATTTGGGAGTGTTGTTCGAGGTGGGCGGTAACTGCGGCTACGCGTTTCCATCGGTCCGAGTAGCAATTGGTATATCTACCCTGGCATTGCCTAGTTGTACCGTGTCACCTACCATACCGAGCCTTATACGATTTTGGCTTGTACCATACCTATGGAGTGCCCTCTGACGACGCCCAGTACGGGGGAGATTACGGTACTGTATAGACTATGGGAATATATAAATGCGTTAAGGTGGAAAATGTAAAGCCTTAACGCTATTTAAAAGTAAGTTTATTTTATAAATAGACACTATTTAATAGCGCAATATACTACATAGTAAATAGTTTAACGGATCCTTAGAGGATGGGCGGTCCCAAGCATCCTTTAAGTTACTTGCTCTATATTACAGTACACTTGAATTAGCTTACACTATATAAGTATGTATGTCCTGACTCGAGTGTTTATGTTTTATTTTACGCTTGGGTCAGCCTGAGTTGCCGTTTCAGCTTTCTCCCCGGAGCTAGGACATTCTGTAAATCTTTCGAGCTGCCGGCCAATCTTCCAGTCTATATCTTATTTTGAAATCAAGACTTTGGAATATTTGGATTTCTATTGAAGTTTTAAACTGTATTGGAGATTTAAAACTATGTAATTTTTATTTGGTTGAGTTTTTTTATAGTGGCTTCATGAACCACTAAGCATTTTAAATTCCGCTGCGAGTTTCTCTGATATCTGTGTCTGTGATTTATTTACTGTATATTCTGAGTTTTGCCAAATTTATTTTTACAACGCGGTATTTTGAACAATTCAAGTCCGACATGTGCGGATGCGAATGGTTGAAAACACCGGGTCATTACATCTAGACATGGGAACATCTTGTCCTGCTTGGGCATGACCCACCTAACCTTGCTGCATCTCCCCTATTTTAGCCATTCCCGGTTGATGAGGCTTGAGGCTACGATTACCTTTATTGAACATTATTCTTAGAATGCTCATCGTCCGCCTGACGATGTGTTGAAAGCATTCAATCCATACAAGTTCGTTCCGGGTTCGAACGAAACCGAAGGCATTATCTCGTTACACTCATTTTGGAATCACCCTCAGAGTTAACGACGATAACCCTTGCATTCTGAAACACCATCTCGATTCACCATTTGATAAGTCACGACCTATCGTTTAATTTGGATCGATGTGGTTTTCGGAGAATCAAAATTGATTCTTCCGATCCCGGTCTCATCGGATCAAAATGCAATTTTAAAGGCCAAGTTGTCTATTTAACTTAACAGTTCAATTTAATATTAGAATTCACATAACAGGTATAACAGATAAATCATTCACAGTTATCACAGATATCCGTAGTATATTATAACATATCACAGAAGTATCATCAAATACATGTCAAAGTCAATCAACAGAATTATCAATGCATACTAAACAGTTTGGTTTTTCTTAACTTAATTATTTGCTTAAGAATAAACTATTTTATTCTGTTTAATTAATTACTGATTAATTAACTTATTAATGATCAATTACTTAGTTATCATTAATAATTAATTTATTAATCATCTAATCTTTAATTACTTATTTAATTACTAAACCTTTATTCATTAACTGTTACTTAATCACTCAGTTAATTAGTCGATTCTTAATTATTAATCATAAACTTACTTAATATAAATTAATTACTTATTTACTTCTCACAAATTACTTTAATTAATCAATTATTATTAATTTAATTAATCATATAATCTTTAATTAATCACTTAAGTTAATTATCATTTATAATTAACTTTTAAGTGATAAGCTAACATTCTTAAGATTTAAATTGATTTAACATATAATTTATTTTTAATTACAAAATTAATTTAAAGTTATCAATTAAATTTCAAATATAAATTAATTAACCTTCTAATTACTTTATATAAATCAACCATCTCTACATCATTTACCTCATTAAACCTTTAAAACAGAAACTTAACTTAGTTATAACACATACTAAAACTAAATCATGATACATGTTCATTCAGAAAGATACCCGAGACCGCCTCCATTCCTACTCGTGACGTTCTCGAGTTTCCCGTGCGTTTCCCCTCTCTCACTCTCTATCTTGTTCTCCCTCTCCCTGATTCCTTCATTTTTCATTTTTATTTATTTAAGCAAAGTTAAAAACTGCAGTTAACAACACTCACGCGCTCACATCCAGGAAAACCCGAAGTAACCTCCCCTTCCCACTCGAGTACCTGTGAAGACCCAAAATTTTTGTGAAATAAAAATTACTTTAAAATAAATAAAATATAATAGCTTGAAAATGAATATCAAAAGTGAATGAAATAATTATGCAAGGAATAATTATCTTTAGACAGAGATGAGAAGAAAATGATTAAGTATAAGATGAATTCTAAAAGAATTCACATGACTTGTATATATGTGAATATTGAGAAGCATGGGATAATAAAATAAAATCCTCTTGGTAATTAAAGTGCCTGGAAACCAGTTAATATTAGCTGAGCATAAGTATAATTTTGAAATAAATCAAGAGTAAATAAATAGGCTAAAGTAATAGCTAGGAATAAGAAATAACTCAGGTGTAATGAAATTTATAGTGAAAATGAGCAACATAAAAAATAATATGCAAGTAAATCACGCAAATTGCATGCACACAGGAAAAGCAGTAGGATAACTGCTTTTACCTGAAATAGAAACCAAGAGAAAATGGCATATTTAGCCATGACAACACACACATAATTTTCTGAGTAATGCAAGGTTAAAATGGGTTTTTCCTTTAGTAAAACCCTAGTAAAATGATTTAAATCTAAAGGGAAAGCAGAGGTTTTCTCTGAGGGAAAAACAGAAACACATAAAAAAAAGGGGAGCTCACACTGTTTTCAAGCCTAGGCATTCTCGGGGAAAAGAAGAGAAAGGTGAGTGATAATCAATTATGAGGCTTAAGGCATTAAAACCCAAGCAAGGGCAGCCAACTATTTTATATGAAAATCATATTATGATTTCTGTAAATCCTTATTTCTGTGAATAAATATATGATGATCATGATTGTTATTTTGGTTGAATTTCTTTTGGTTGCTGTTTTGATTTGTTTTTGGTATTGACTATTTTTGTTTTGAAATTTGTTTAATCAAACATATATTCATATTATAGAAATAGATTTTTATAATTCAGTTTTGTATGAAGAATAAGCAAAATGTTTTACTAAGAAATAGGATATTAAAGGGAAATGAAGTGGGCAGTGTGAATAATGAGATTCATGCCCATGCCTAGTTTATATTAAAAATGATACGAACAATGCAATGCTACAAACATGTGCTGATTTGTTCTGATCATGAGTCAATATGTTTGTGGGTTTTTCTTAAAAAAAAACCCTATCCTATGTTCTCAGTAAAATAAATACGGCATTTCTCATTGCCACATCAGATTTATGCAAGCAGTGGGAAAAATTTCCAGAAATAAAAATACAGGCAGTTTTGTAAAATAAGATTAAGACAGAATGATTTTTGGATGTGCAATTTTGCATGAATGCTTTGTATGATTGGATGTAAACCCTTGAGTGAGTTTAAGAAATTTTGGGGTATGTGTAATAAAAGGAAGAACGTGAGCATGTCAGGAGTTTAAAAAAAAAGAAACTCCCCAGAAATTAAATGAGCATGGTCTCTAAATTACAAAGTAATTTAGGAGAAGTGCCTTGATGTACTCATCATCAGGTGGATGATGGGTAGGTGCATGACTTGTTTAAGTCCTAAAGGCCTCTGTGCAAAGGTTAACAGAATTGAGTCCTTTGCAATGCACACAAGTGTTCAAAGGCAAGAATTTAGACCATATAAAAATGTAAAATGGAACTAGAAATGAAGGCTGTGGAATTTAAGAATTTAAATCCATAGGAGTTTTGTACATGTACAATTGAACAAATTGGATGAATGACTGCTTGAATGTATGCTGGATGTATAGGTTTAAATTATGCATATGTTAAAGTTTATTAGGGAACTGGAAAGCATCAAACACCATATAATCTCTGCACAGTCATAAAAGAATTTTACAAGTTATTTTTAATATTGATTTCACTCATACCAGAATTTTATTCTGACCCTATTTATTGCCCTTGCAATATTTTGGGTGTCTCATTTTATTGAGGCAGCTCAAAATATTGTTGCAGGTAAAGAAGCATGAATAGCTTGCTTGCTTGGAAAATTAGAAGACCTGTTTGAGTTTCTAAAATGCAGTAGTTCATTGTAATAAAGATAGCTAGGCAAACTTTCTTAAGCATATGTAAACCTTTCAGTATTATGGTGGCTTGGTTCATTTGAAAAGAATTTGTAAAACTTAAGTATTATATTGTGTCTTGAGCTACTGATTTAAGTAATTAAGCCAGATGATTTCTGTAGACTGTGATGAAGGAAGTTATGCCATGTAATGAGATATGTGGACATACTTTCTTTAGCATATTTGATAAATTTCAGAAAGAGAGACTGTAGTGGTTTTCTTTTGATAATGCATATAGTAGAACTGATGGTTGAGTCTGACCTGGGTTAGCCAGTGAGACATGGTTATGACTTATAAATTGATATAAGTCCATGAGAAGTTTGAAGTTTTAATCTACAAATCTTTCTTGCATGTTTGATTCTTTGTATTGCAATGTGTTATAAATTGATGGGAGTAAAGTACTAATAGCATTCACTTCAACCATATTAAACTATACTCAGTTGCATCAAATACAGCTTTAAGCTGTTTGCATTTGGTCTTGTTTAAATTTTAAGAATCTGCAATATCAAAGAGTTGGGTTAAATGATAAGCATGACCACTACTTCATACCAATTTGGTTTATATCAATAGCCATTATTTAATAACCATTAGAGGTCTGCATCACAGTCTCATCTGGGCTTGATTCTTTAAATAAATTTGCTTGAACCTGATGTACACATGTATGTGCAAAACCTTACTTGGTATGTTAGAACAAGTTAGCATTTTACTTGCTTGTAGTTTTTCTTCTACTTGGTTTATAATATTCTTACCACCAAAATGTTCATAAGATTACTAGCAATATTATAAATTAAGACATTAGTATATTTACCAGACATTAAAATAATTAGATTAAATGAAAACTCTAGAAAACAGTACAAATGACAATATGAGGAATTAATACTTTATTTTTGTATTAGTCAATCTTGAGTCTCTTTAAGGTGATAATATCTATATTTAGTATTAATCAATCTTGAGACAGTGAAAAGATATGAGTGTAGAAATAAGCTATGTGACACAAGACATTTCAATTATGAAAAATATTGTGTGAATTAAAATTCTTTGCTACTTTAACCACTCTGATTTGCAAGGAAACATTTATATATCATCACATATATAAATGATAGGAATTGACTTAAACACTGATATATTTATATTAGTAAAATTCAGGATCTTGGGAGAATGAATTTAAAGAAGTGATCACTTATATATATATATATATATATATATATATGGAAAAAAAATCACAAAAATTTGAGTATAATGAAGAGGGTCACTTCAGTTGGTATCAGAGCTATGTTGTTAAAACATAGCATAAATATATTATCCAATCTCCTTGTATGGATAAATATATATATATATATATATATATATATATATATATAAAGTATACATACAATAATGATAGAAATCAATATCCACAATAGAAATAAATTGCAGAAAATAATTAAATAGGACTTATGACTAACTAGCTATGCAATTGAATAGTGAAACATGGTAGGAAGACCCCTAAGCACTGGAGCAGGACCCTCAAATGTTGCACCATTGGTTAATTTGCAAGATTTGGTGAGAGCATTAAGGGAGGGAGCAGTGCAGAGGGAAGAAAATCCTCATGAGGAATTAGCTAAGTTATTGAAGACATTTTCAAATTTAGGAGGCAAGGATTTTGAAGGCACTGAAGGAGTAATGGGAGTGCAGACATGGTTGAGAACTTTGGAAAGAATATTTGCAGACATGCAAATTAATGATCAAAGAAAGAGGCAGATTGCTTCAAGGAGACTCAAAGGAGCAGCATTAGATTGGTGGGAGGTGATCATCACAGGGAGGCCAGAAAATGAGATAACATGGGATCAATTCAAGGAGATGCTTGAGGCAAGGTTTGTTCCAGCAACAGCTAAGGCAACATTGCTTGAGGAATTCATAAGGCTGAGGCAAGGATCAATGAGTGTGACTGAATACACTCAAAAATTTGAAATTTTGTCTAAGTATGGAACAATGCTCATAGGAAATGAAGAATCAAAGAATTCAAGATTCATTCAAGGACTCAATGCTAGTTTGAGTAGGGCAATGTTACCATACAAAGACAGGACGTTTGATCAAGTCATAGATCTTACTCTTTCCTTTGAACAACATGACAATGCCAGAGAAAAGTTTAGGAGTATGAGGTCAAATAGTCAAAAGAAAGGGAAAAACAGGACACATCCTTATGATAAAAAGAATGCAAACAGGAAAGTTGAAGGAGCAACTAGTGGGGAAGCTAAGAAGAAGATTGCTTGTTATAACTGTGGCAAAGAAGGACACATGAGTAATAGGTGTCAAGAAGCTAAGAAGGCAACATTTAGCTGCAATAACTGTGGGAAAGAAGGTCATATTAAAAGAAACTGCCCAGAGTTTAAAAAGGGAGAAAAGGTAGGAGCATTGGAAACAAAGGCAAAGGCAAATGCAGCAGGAAGCTCTGGACAATTGGAAGGTATACTTCTAATTAAAAGTTACCCGATCACAGTTATATATGACACTGGAGCCACACATTCTATAATATCACAAGACATAGTGGATAAATTAGCTCTCACATGCAACAAAGTTGAAAAACCCTTGTTTATTCAAAGTCCCCTGGGTAGCTCTTGTTTGCTAGGATTAAAATGTTTGGGAGTAGAATTAAACATAGGGGGAAATGTGTTTAAATCTGATTTGTTTGTATTGAAATACCCAGGAATAGGAATTATTTTAGGGGTAGATTGGTTGAGTAAATTCAAAGCAATATTGAATTTAGAAAACTTAACAATATCTTTAAAAACAGAAAATGGTAAAAATATTTTAGTCATGAGTGAAATAGACAAATTGCCTTAATCACATATGGAGTATGACTGAAAAGGAATTAATTTTGGAAGATATAGAAGTGGTAAGAGAATATCCAGATGTTTTTGGAGAAGTAGTAGGGGTACCAGACAATAGACCAGTTGAATTTCAAATAAGGTTGATTCCTGGATCGAGTCCTATCATCAAGAAGCCTACTAGAATGAGCCCAAAAGAGTTAATAGAATTGAAACAGCAGCTGGAAGAATTGGAACAGAAAGGCTTTATAAGGCCTAGCAGTTCAAACTGGGGTTCTCCAGTGGTGTTTGTGAAAAAGCATGATGGTACACTAAGAATGTGTATTGATTATAGGGAACTAAATAAAGTCACCATCAAGAACAAATACCCACTCCCCAGAATTGATGATTTATTTGATCAATTAAATGGAGCAAAGGTCTTCTCAAGGCTAGATTTAGCCTCTGGGTTTCATCAGATGAAAGTAGAGGAAGAAAGCATTAAGTACACTGCCTTCAATACAAGGTATGGATTGTATGAATTTTTGGTGATGCCTTTTGGATTGACAAATGCACCATCATATTTTGTAGATTTAATGAATAGAACATTTAGGGATTTTCTGGATAAATTTGTGGTTGTCTTTATTGATGATATATTAGTGTACTCAAAGTCAGAAGAGGAGCGTGCAAGGCACTTGCATCTGATTTTATCAAGGCTAAGAGCACACAATTTAAAAGCAAAATTCAATAAGTGCATATTTTGGCAGAATGAAGTAAAAAATTTAGGACATATTATATCTCAACAAGGCATTAGGGTAGATCCAAACAAGGTCATGGCAGTTCAATCTTGGAGCAGACCCAAATCAGTGACTGAGGTAAGATCATTTTTAGGAATGGTAGGCTATTATAGGAGATTTATAAAAGACTTTGCAACAATAGCCATCCCACTGACCAAGTTAACTAGAAAAGCACAACCATATGTGTGGACAGAAAAGTGTGAACAAGCATTTGTATCACTAAAGAAAGCATTGATGGAAGCTCCAGTTTTACAAGTACCAGAGGGAAATGAAGGATTAGTAGTTTACACAGATGCTAGTGGATCTAGACTAGGGGCAGTGCTCATGCAACATGGTAGAGTCATAGCATATGCATCCAGGCAACTTAAGACAAATGAAACAAGGTATGCCACACATGATTTAGAACTTGCTACAGTAGTATATGCATTGAAGCTATGGAGACATTATTTGTTAGGTGCTAAGTTTGAATTGTTCACAGACCATAAGTCACTTAAATATTTGTTTTCCTAAAAAGACTTGAACATGAGGCAACATAGGTGGGTAGAATTCCTAGCTGCCTATGATCTTGATATATTGTATACCCCAGGAAAAGCTAATAAAGTGGCAGATGCATTAAGTAGACACCAAGCAAAATTGGCAAGCCTAATGATGGCTGAGTTCAGGGATTTGACAATCCTTAGTGAGGTGGAAGTAAAAGAATAAATGGGGGTATTGGATAAGGCCCACAATGAGATGAATGAGTATGGTAAATTAAGCCTCATTTCTTTAAAGTCAACACTAGTTGACAAAATAGGACAAATGCAGAATCAAGATACAAGTTTGAAGGAGAAAAAGAACATGATATTACAAGGCATGACAGTAGAAAACTATGAGGTAGATGATAAAGGATACTTAAGGAAAAAGGGGAAACTCTACATACCAAATGTAGAGGAACTGAAGCAAGAAGTTATGAATGAACATCACAAAACAAAATATACCATACATCCAGGTGGTACAAAAATGTACCATGAGCTTAAGAGGAATTACTGGTGGCCAGGGATGAAAGGAGCAGTGGCAAAATATGTGGCAAATTGCTTGACATGCCAACAGGTAAAGGCAGATTATCAAAGACCCTCAGGCCTATTGCAACCTTTGGAAGTGCCTACATGGAAATGGGAAAGCATATCAATGGATTTTGTGGATGGTCTGCCAAGAACAAGAAGAGGCAATGATAGTATTTGGGTAGTGGTTGATAGACTTATAAAAACAGCACACTGCATTCCTATAAATTCAAACAGAAATGCCCATAAACTAGCTCAATTATTTGTGAATGAAATTGTGAGGTTGCATGGTATCCCCAAAAATATCATTAGTGATAGAGATACTTTGTTTACATCAAGATTTTGGAGTAGCTTTCAAGAAGCTATGGGGACAGAATTAAGCTAAGTACAGCCTACCACCCACAAACAGATGGACAAACTGAAATTGTTAATAAGGTTTTAGAAGATTTGCTTAGAGCATGCATACTTGATTTTGGAGGCAACTGGGAGGATCACATTTGTTTGGCTGAATTTGCTTACAATAATAGCTATCAATCCACCATAGGAATGGCTCCCTTTGAAGCTTTGTATGGGAAGCCTTGTTTATCTCCTGCATGTTGGATGGAGGCAGGAGAAAGAGTGTTGCTTGGACCAGACAATGTAAAAGAAACTTCTGCAAGAATTGAATTAGTAAGGCAAAGAATGAGGGTAGCCCAAGAGAGACAGAAAGCTTATGCAGATAAAAGGAGAAGGCCAGTAGAATTTGAGGTGGGAGACTATGTGTTTCTCAAAGTTTCACCAGTGAGGAAATTATTGAGATTTGGCAAAACAGGGAAACTGTCACCAAGGTATATAGGACCATATGAAATTGTTCAAAGAATAGGGACTTTAGCTTATAAATTAAGGTTACCAGAGGAACTAAGCAACATACGTGATGTATTTCATGTATCACAATTAAGGAAATGGGTGCATGATAAGGAGACCATTCTTGAATCTCCTACACATGTTGAAATTCAAGAGAATCTGGTTTATAAAAAGGAACCGGTGGGCATTGTGGCTAGAGAAGAAAAGAAATTGAGAAATAAAATAGTTAAACTAGTTAAAATCCAAGGGAGTTTGGATGGAAATGACTGTACATGGGAGGCTGAAGATAGGATGAAGGATAAGTATCCTAATCTATTTTCTGCTTAAAGGTATGTGTAAAATTATAATAGTTTTAAATATCGCTTGGGTGTATTTGACTGATCTTGAATGAATGAATTTCTGATACCTTTGAAAGACACTAATGAATAAATACATAATTGTGGGACACAATTCCTTTTAGGAGGAGAGTATGTGAAGACCAAAAATTTTTAAGAAACAAAAATTACTTTAAAATAAAAAAAAATATAATAGCTTGAAAATGAATATCAGAAGTGAGTGAAATAATTATGCAAGGAATAATTATCTTTAGACAGAGATGAGAAGAAAATGATTAAGTATAAGATGAATTCTAAAAGAATTCACATGACTTGTATATATGTGAATATTGAGAAGCATGGGATAATAAAATAAAATCCTCTTGGTAATTAAAGTGCCTGGAAACCAGTTTAACATTAGCCGAGCATAAGTATAATTTTGAAATAAATCAAGAGTAAACAAATAGGCTAAAGTAATAGCTAGGAATAAGAAATAACTCAGGTGTAATGAAATTTATAGTGAAAATGAGCTACATAAAAAATAATATGCAAGTAAATCATGCAAATTGCATGCACACAGGAAAAGCAGTAGGATAACTGCTTTTACCAGAAATAGAAACCAAGAGAAAATGGCACATTTAGCCATGACAACACACACATAATTTTCTGAGTAATGCAAGGTTAAAATGGGTTTTTCCTTTAGTAAAACCCTAGTAAAATGATTTAAATCTAAAGGGAAAGCAGAGATTTTCTCTAAGGGAAAAACAGAAACACATAAAAAAAAGGGGAGCTCACACTGTTTTCAAGCCTAGGCATTCTCGGGGAAAAGAAGAGAAAGGTGAGTGATAATCAATTATGAGGCTTAAGGCATTAAGACCCAAGCAAGGGCAGCCAACTATTTTATATGAAAATCATATTATGATTTCTGTAAATCCTTATTTCTGTGAATAAATATATGATGATCATGAATGTCATTTTGGTTGAATTTCTTTTGGTTGCTGTTTTGATTTGTTTTTGGTATTGACTATTTTTGTTTTGAAATTAGTTTAATCAAACATATATTCATATTATAGAAATAGATTTTTATAATTCAGTTTTATATGAAGAATAAGAAAAATGTTTTACTAAGAAATAGGATATTAAAGGGAAATGAAGCGGGCAGTGTGAATAATGAGATTCATGCTCATGCCTAGTTTATATTAAAAATGATATGAACAATGCAATGCTACAAACATATGCTGGTTTGTTCAGATCATGAGTCAATATGTTTTTGTGGGTTTTTCTTAAAAAAAACCCTATCCTATGTTCTCAGTAAAATAAATACAGCATTTCTCATGGCCACATCAGATTTATGCAAGCAGTGGGAAAAATTTCCAGAAATAAATATACAGGCAGTTTTGTAAAATAAGATTAAGACAGAATGATTTTTGGATGTGAAATTTTGCATGAATGCTTTGTATGATTGGATGTAAACCCTTGAGTGAGTTTAAGAAATTTTGGGGTATGTGTAATAAAAGGAAGAACATGAGCATGTCAGGAGTTTAAAAAAAAAAAGAAACTCCCCAGAAATTAAATGAGCATGGTCTCTAAATTACAAAGTAATTTAGGAGAAGTGCCTTGATGTACTCATCATCAGGTGGATGATGGGTAGGTGCATGACTTGTTTAAGTCCTAAAGGCCTCTGTGCAAAGGTTAACAAAATTGAGTCCTTTGCAATGCACACAAGTGTTCAAAGGCAAGAATTTAGACCATAATATGTAAAATGGAACTGGAAATGAAGGCTGTGGAATTTAAGAATTTAAATCCATAGGAGTTTTGTGCATGTACTATTGAACAAATTGGATGAATGACTGCTTGAATGTATGTTGGATGTATAGGTTTAAATTATGCATATGTTAAAGTTTATTAGGGAACTGGAAAGCATCAAACACCATATAATCTCTGCACAGTCATAAAAGAATTTTACAAGTTATTTTTAATATTGATTTCACTCATACCAGAATTTTATTCTGACCCTATTTATTGCCCTTGCAATATTTGGGGTGTCTCATTTTATTGAGGCAGCTCAAAATATTGTTGCAGGTAAATAAGCATGAATAGCTTGCTTGCTTGGAAAATTAGAAGACCTGTTTGAGTTTCTAAAATGCAGTAGTTCATTGTAATAAAGATAGTTAGGCAAACTTTCTTAAGCATATGTAAACCTTTCAGTATTATGGTGGCTTGGTTCATTTGAAAAGAATTTGTAAAACTTAAGTATTATATTGTGTCTTGAGCTACTGATTTAAGTAATTAAGCCAGATGATTTCTGTAGACTGTGATGAAGGAAGTTATGCCATGTAATGACATATGTGGACATACTTTCTTTAGCATATTTGATAAATTTCAGAAAGAGAGACTGCAGTGATTTTCTTTTGATAATTCATATAGTAGAACTGATAGGTGATGGTTGAGTCTGACCTGGGTTAGCCAGTGAGACATGGTTATGACTTATAAATTGATATAAGTCCATGAGAAGTTTGAAGTTTTAATCTACAAATCTTTCTTGCATGTTTGATTTTTTGTATTGCAATGTATTATAAATTGATGGGAGTAAAGTACTAATAGCATTCACTTCAACCATATTAAACTATACTCAGTTGCATCAAATACAGCTTTAAGCTGTTTGCATTTGGTCTTGTTTAAATTTTAAGAGTCTGCAATATCAAAAAGTTGGGTTAAATGATAAGCATGACCACTACTTCATACCAATTTGGTTTATATCAATAGCGATTATTTAATAACCATTAGAGGTCTGCATCACAGTCTCATCTGGGCTTGATTCTTTAAATAAATTTGCTTGAACCTGATGTATACATGTATGTGCAAAACCTTACTTGGTATGCTAGAACAAGTTAGCATTTTACTTGCATGTAGTTTTTCTTCTGCCTGGTTTATAATATTCTTACCACCAAAATGTTCATAAGATTACTAGCAATATTATAAATTAAGACATTAGTATATTTACCAGACATTAAAAGAATTAGATTAAATGAAAACTCTAGAAAACAGTACAAATGACAATATGAGGAATTAATACTTTATTTTTGTATTAGTCAATCTTGAGTCTCTTTAAGGTGATAATATCTATATTTAGTATTAATCAATCTTGAGACAGTGAAAAGATATGAGTGTAGAAATAAGCTATGTGACACAAGACATTTCAATTATGAAAAATATTATGTGAATTAAAATTCTTTGCTACTTTAACCACTCTGATTTGCAAGGAAACATTTATATATCCTCACATATATAAATGATAGGAATTGACTTAAACACTGATATATTTATATTAGTAAAATTCAGGATCTTGGGAGAACGAATTTAAAGAAGTGATCACTTATATATATATATATATATATATATATATATGGAAAAAAATATCACAAAAATTTGAGTATAATGAAGAGGGTCACTTCAGTACCACTCGATACGAAGCCACCCACGACCTCACTGACACGCTCACGCCACCGTGCACGTGTACGGTGGTTCGCCTCTCCTCTGGTGGCTTGCGACATTATCCACAAACCACAAATCCTCCCTAACACCAAAATCAAAACCCAGATTTCCAATCACAAGTTGAAAACAAAAATTGACCTGATGCTCGAACACAAGCCATGAATGCCTCACTGGAAACTGCCACGTAATGCCAACCCCAACCCATAGAGGCAACGCCACTTCGTCCACGTCCTCGCCATACTCCCCTCGACCATCCTCCGTAATCACGAACCACTCGGTCACCTAATGGAGCCGCAAACAATTTTTTACAGAGCATTGAAAATGAAAGCACTAAACCCTACCTTCGATTCAAACCCAAAATCCTTGCATTCGAAAAATAATTTGACATTTTTCTTGTGTTAATTTATCTTCAAGCTTACTTCACAGGAAATCTCAATAATTAAATTTTGTTGAATCAACCGATATTGATAAAACTCAATTTTCGGCTTCTTTTGAAACTGCACCTCAAACTTTGATCTAAAAATTATCATTTCCATTTTAAAAATCCTAACTTTGCATGTTTGTTTAATATATGAATTCGAATTAACAATTTAAAGTCTTTGAATTTTTGCACTTATTGGTTTCTTACTGCAAAACTTGAATATGCAAAGTCCATGTCATACTGTAAAGCATCAAACAAGGTCTAGATTTCTAATTGAAGATTCAACATCCTATCTTGTTTTAAAAATCATAGTTCAAATGGTTTACAAGTTAAAGTATAAATCTTATCTATTTTCCTTGTTCATAAATCTAAAATATTGAAGATTAACCCATAGTGGAACTTCCAGTAACAATATTAACACAGAGTATTTTATATTCAGTATATAACAGGCATAATGTTACATGATCTAAGCATCAAGTTTATATTTCTAGAAAGTATGTTTACTCACTAGAACAATTCGAACAGAAGGCAAGGTGTTTTGAAGAAATTTCAGTTGAATTCCCTGAAGCTCTCCCTGTTGTTTTGCTATTGAATTAAATCTAAGTTTGCAAAATAGCAATGCTTCTCAGGTTTGCTTTTAGTTTAAGTTTTTATAAACGAACTGATGATATATTATATATATATATATATATATATATAGAAGCTACTGAATAACAGGTTGTATCTAGGCAGTTCATATTTGTTTGTCATTTTTTTCTTTAATTGGTCAAGTAAAATATCCTGCAAAATGAAGTGATAAGGAGATTTCGGCTGCCTGTACTTGCTAAACAAGAAGTTGTGCTAATTAATGCTTTTGCTCTTAATTATGATAACATGTATTTAATGTTTTACTGATATGTACAAAACCCAGATTTTGTTTTATGATATTGAAGTGAAAACTTTTGTTTTCTTATGCATATGAATTTCCTGCAGCACATAAACTTTATATTTAATTCATAGCATTGTGATTGTACAAAGATATTTATCTTATTTCGGCCAGCATATTTTTGTACAAGATACAGATTTTGTTTTTATTATTAATTTGAAGTGAAATCTTTTGTTTCTTATGCATAAATATCTTTAAACTTTTATTATCCATTGCTTTATTTGTTTGTTCATTTATACTTAGCATCATTTCTTGTTTTGTGAGCATATACATGTGTGTGTGTGTGTGTGTGTATAGCTTGTCTTGTCTTCTTTGCATTATTCATTTGTATATACAGGTTATACTTTTTAAAACTTTCTGATATGTTTGTTTAAAAGTTATTGTTAACATTTTAATTGTATTCTATTTGTTAACTAAATTTTCAAACATTTGATTTATAACATATACTTGCATTTTTATACTTCAAGTTATAATTTATATTTGTACATTTATCTCTTTAGTTACATTCTATAATTTATGATTATGTTTTATACTAGTTTTGTATGTTTATGTTTATAATTATTTATATTGTTTTATACTTATGTGTTTATGTTTAATATTACTATGTTTGTTTGTTTTTAAACTTATCTTTCTGAAAACTACAATTGTATCCGTATATATTATCAATTAATAAAATATTGAATCTTTGAGTTGATTTTATTGAATAAGACAGATTTTGTTTTAAATGGTTTTGAAGTATTCTATTTTAAATTTTCAAATCAAAACTTTCTTTTACAAACATATATAACTGTTAAATATCCAAGATCTCATCAGTTTTAAAATTGAAAATCTTGTATTTAATTTAAATTAGATTAAATATTCATTAAAATATGTTGTCAAAAATTCCGAGTTGTTACAATTTATCTTGAATAAAAATCCAGTTATAAATATCATACCTTTTAAAATTTCCAAGCTTTAATAAATTTTACATCAACTTATGGAGTGAAATTTTTAAATAAGTTCCATTCAAATAAATTTCCAATTTACCTTCCAATCTTAATTGATTTAAATCATTAAAACTCCATTATTCAACTTATTTATTTTATTTAATAGATTCATAGCTTAAATTAAATAATTTAACTGTGTATGTATATCAAATAAGATTTTATATAAGATCAAAAATTAATATTTATTAAACCGCATCCCATCCAAACCATAAAAATCATTTCAAAAATAATTATATATATATACTGCGTTGCCTGTATATAATTATCTATCCTGTGGTCAAGTGATACAGATATTTATCATTTCAATCCGTAATTTAAAATAAAAATTACGGTTATATATCATTTCAAACCGCAACCCCGAATGAAATAAAAATTCATAATAACTTCAGTTTATACAATATAAAATATAGCATCCATTCATCCAAATATCAATCATCAACCATTCATTACAATCATCATCTAATTTAAACAACATCAATATAGAGCATATAAAATATAACAGATAATAAATAATAAGTATTAACTAACAATATATATTCAATAATAAATTTAATAACTATTTAACTAGCAGTTTATATGCAAACAAATAAATTTAATTGTCAAATTATATGCAATAATAAAATTAATTAATAGTTAAATTAAATAAATGCGATTTAACTGAGATGATGAATAAAACATGCCAAACAGTCATAAATAATTTTCTACTCATATCTTAAGTCAATTTAACAAACATAAGAAATTTTAGAAGTTGTGAGTGGGTTAAAACACTCACCTTTTGAATTTAAAATTGAATTTAAATCCAATTTAAACTCAAAAATTGGATAGTCTCCAAATTGGTCCAAATCAGCGTCAAAAGATTTTATTACGATCCTAATAAAAAAAAATCGTGTGAAACAGAGTTCGTATCTGAAAGATATTCAAATTCAAATGCTTGAAATTTGAAATAAAATAAATAAAATAAAAAACCCACCCTGCCACATAATCGAAGCCACATTGGCCTTCAACACATCACACTGAACAGGGAAAAGATCGAACCCTAATTACAAAACGCGAATACGTTCTTTTGCCGCTACCCCACGCCAATTTTCTCCGCCGCCACAACGCTCTTCACTCCGATCTGACGACTCCATCTCCTCAACCTCGCCGAGCCGAACCCCCCCAGCACCGCCGCGTCGCGTGCATGACTCCCTAGCCATCAGGCCGAGCTTGAAACCGTGCACTTCAATGGCCAATTGTGGCAATTCCGATGCCCTTTAACTCGAAGTAATCTGTTGGATCGCCAAGTCTCGACCTCCTCTACGCTCTCATACCACCTGATCGACGAATCGAGACAGATCCACCATTGAACCTTGTCGATAAACATGAACGGCCGAGACAAAAATCCTAATTTCTGGTCAAACCACAAACTAAATCGAGATACGAACAATACCCGATCATTACGCTCATTGAGAGCTTCAATATATTTTTCTGAGGATTTTGAATTTTAGGTTTTGGATCTGATTTGAATATGGATCTAGGGTTTGCATCCATTGGGAAGAGGAGGAGCTGAGGAAATGAACGCACAAACAAATGAGAATAGATGGAGGCTAGGGTTTATAACTGGGTTTATATAGGTGGGTTAGAAATAGAGTAGATGGATCCGATAAACAAACGTGTTGAACGATAATTGGCCCAAAAAAGCCCGTTCTGACCCGGAACGAAATTGGGTAAACCCATATATCGAAATAGGTGTTTTAAAATATTCTAAACGCGATGGAAAAAGTTTCACGTCCAAATTCCATCGTACGAAGAAGTTATGTTGAAATCAATATTTTCAAATTGATTTCAATTAAATCGATTTCAAGGTGTTTCACGTTCGTACGATCAAACAACAAGTCCGACCGCTGCGAAACTTGAAACCCTATAATAATTTACAAGTACGGATCCGATGAAACTGGTTTCGTCGAAATCCGAGTCAGTGGCCAAAATGGCTATTTTTATATTAATTAAATAAATTTAAAATAAATGAATTAAATAAATTTCGCGTTAAAAATTATGAACTTTGCAATCTTTATCATTTTATAATTTTCAAACATTTACAATGATTTAACAATTTTTTAAAAAGTTAATTTATTAAAGATTAATCAATAGAAATCTTCAATTTCATAAAATTTAGACAAATTTCCACTAAAATGAATTTACCCATAATTATTCCATTCATAATTTCAAATAGAAGGGTTTACCATTGGATTTAAAATTTCACATAAATATTTCCTGTTTTCAATTTAATTTTTAAATTAACGTAATAATTACATATTTGATTTTATTCATTTGCAATAAATCCAACTATTATAAATTAACTCACTATTAAAGATTCAAATTCTATAATTCATAAATTTCATCATCTTGATTTACTTATTAATTTATAATTCTTTAAATCAATTCCCATTTCAATTTAAAGTAACTAAATTTACCAATTATAGTATTTATTCCAATTTCTTAAAATAACCCCTTTATTATAAATTGAATCCAATTTATTTTAATAAGTTTCCAATTAAACGGCTTAGATTCAATTTTAACCTTTTACTTACACTTAAGTTTAGGTCATATTTAATTTATAACTTATTACTTCCCTTGTTATTACTTTACATACTTCTCGTATTAATTTCTCAATTAATCATGATTATTAAAGTAAAGCTTTGTTAATAACGACATTATAATTACTCAACATTTAAATGAACGTTATTACAAATAAATTTATTGACCAATTAATTAGGAAATTTATAATAGTTGTTATCTACCTTTAAATTTACTTCCTAATAACGTACTATCTAATTGCATTCACTTATGTTCTATCCAAACCTACATTTAGATTTTATTTTCAGTAATTGATTAATATTTGCGTCCATTTATTTCAAATTTTAATTCCGTCAACAATTAAGTAGGTAATTTGTAATATATGTTTACAGCCATATGTTACAAATTTTTGAATTTATCACTATTCACTATTATTGACTTGAATTAGCATTACTTAGATTGCATTAACATTGTTACTTAAAATATCTATCCAATTGCAATTAATACTCTAAATAAATACATTTACTCTTTTCATTATTTTATTAATTAAAATTAAGGCACATCTAATTATCTTTATTGGTAAATGAGTGAATTTACTAGTAACCCAACTATTATATCTTTAAATATACTTGTATATTTTCTACACAAATAACTTTATTTACATTAATACTATCCCCTTATTTTGGTTATTATTTATCAACCTGTTCTAACCTTATTACATGAATTTCTGTTATTGTAAACCTTTATTTTTTCATTTAAATCAAATTTTAAATTCCAATTCAATCAACCATTTCAACATGCGACTTATAATAACTTCTTACAAGTATGGATGGCATTACCATTTATTCCAATATATTTTTTTACATTAACATATTAGTTAATTCCCTTTTAATGAAATTTATATCCAAGTATAATACTTACCACATTTCATTTATTGAAATTTATTCAAATTGCTAGTAAATAGGTTTTATGTCACTACATATATTATAATTTAGCGTTCATTTCAATATTTGTTTATAAAGTTTTTATTTCTAATAAACTAATTACAAAACTCATTAATTTAACCAAATTAAATCCACGAAATCTACGGGTCGTTACACGGAAACTTGAAAATGATACTGATGATGTTGCCGTCATCACCCTTGTCATGTCCCAGTGACAGTAGTGAATCCAGTGCTTTAAATTCTTTTAAATTTTTTCCTTTTATTCATAAATCTTTTTCTCACATAATTTCACTATTTAACTTTAAATTTTTGAAAAAATTTTTCCAATATTAATAGGATTCAACCTTTTTAATTCATAGTTCAAATTCATTTTTATTTACAACTCATAGTTATAAATATATTTATATAGTTTCACTTCTTATATATAAGATTATTTCACAATTGTAAATCACACTAATTATAATTCCATACTTAATAATTCATTTGCTTATACAATTTATTCTTTTAATTAACTTATATATATTCTTACATTTTCAACAACCAAACAATCAATTTATATACACTTTAATAATTTATGAAAAATTATTTCCTTTATATGTAAAATATAATCAAGGTAAAATTATTTCATTTACCCAATTTAAAATGATACTATATCAACTTGCCTCGTTTAAGTGTTTAGAAATCCTTATCGATAATATGGCGTCCCATGTACCGATCAGAATTCACAAACAGCTCAATGGATAAGCAAACACAATATAAAACATTTTTATATCCACTAACAAATACGCGCTCATATCTATTATTACACTCACACTCTTTCTAGAGTACTACTAACTCTATCTCTAATGAGTAACACCCAACAGAGCCAAGGTTGTCGCTTAACAAATGCTCTGATACCACTTTATAAGGAACCGATTCTTCGAATTCTGAAAATCGACATTAATACGTCCACTGTATCAAATGTCGAGCAATCGAATGCCGGAAAACCGAACCCTTAGGGTTTAAGAAGAAGAGGTAGAAGAAGAAAGAAAGAAGAAGCAACAGAAAAAATATCAGAATCTCACAATGGCAACGGAAAACATATAATAGATAAATGAATATCTTTAAAACAAAGAACTATATCAGTTATTACATTACATTATCAGTGCGTACAACAACAAATACAATAGTGGACAGTTATATAAACCTGCCCTCATAACTGAATACACAGCGGAAAAGGTAATATCATATAATAGTGATACGTCTCGCCATCCAGCTTGCCTCCAGATTTCTACAGCAACTCCTAAATTCCAGAATGACCTGATAACCTGACTCTTGACTACCCGTGTGGAAATTGGTGGGCACCCAGAGTTTAGGAAGTGAACAATAAACCTCCAGGTCAGTCATGGGACTGGTGTGAGAACTTAAAACAGTTATTCTTTAAAAACAAACAAAGAAATATTTTAAAATAGATCCGTAATGCTTTTTTAGAAAAGAAACTACCATAAGGCCTCCCGCCACACACACAATGCAAACGCTGAATTGGAGGAGATTTCTCCTTATGATAGTCAAACATGCTTCATATGAAAATTTCTTTGATATTATTACTATAAGTGCAAAGTGCAGGAAAACATTTCGAAAGTATAGTATAAATAATAGCCAACATAGGCATTTTGAACTATGCCTACTATAGCTACCATCTAAACAGTGGGGCGCCAACATAAGTAAATGGCAGGTTATGCAACTAAAACTGTACATGGCTCGTATTGTTTCTTTGGATTTCCAACAAACGGTCAGGCTAAGGAACTTCCCATTGCCACATGGTACGCCTCTGGAAAGACGCCTCAAGAACCTAACCGGATCTCTTCCAACACAAGGCCGGGTTACCTCTAGCTAGGTAACTGCTAACACGAGTATGCCATCCCCTGGTCATAACCGACATTTTTCCCGGGATTCACCAACAACCACAAAGAAATAAATTTGCAGCAACAACACATGTTAAGTATCTGGGCTCCATACCATGATACCACCTCTATCCAGAAGGAAATGTACATACACTAAGGGGGCTATCGCCTAATAATCTTGCTGCATCTTTCATGTTTAGACCATTCTCGGGGTGTGAGGTTCGACGAAGTCTTGTCCGCAAAGCTACGCTTTTCACAAAAGCCACGCTCCGATCAACAAATGATCAGCAACACTCAGCATGCCACGTTACCAAATTGGGAATATATCTCTAGTAACCATCAACTACATAACCTCTGAGCTCGTACATCTCCGAGAAGGGTGTTAAGCTAAGAGAATAAATTCTTCGCCACCAACAGAAATGTATTTGATATAAACCGGCTTTACATCTCAAATTGTAACGGGATCGAACGAAACCGAAGGCACTTCCAAAGAAGCCCTTGCAATCCGAATATTCACTAATCACGTCTGGGCTTCCCATCACAAAGGGTGACAAGATCTCTATATCGAAGATCAGCCGATGTAGAGACATTCGACGGTAATCCTTCCATTTTCGAAAATATCCGATCTTCAACACCGGTCTTCAAATGCTATCCGTTACGACATGTCAATCTTCGGAATGGGATTTATGACCCAAAGGTCTTGTCCTGGCTAAACCGAATAACGAGCGCTTATTTTAAAATAAGTGTAGCATTCAAATTCAAGGAAATCACAACCAATACCCATTTAAAGGCAAATATTGATAGTCGGTTATTTAACTATCAATAGATATGCACAACATCACCAGATTCCAAATAATTTTCCAAATTATTTATTTTCCAAAAATATCTTTACAAGATATATTTTCCACACTTCAACCATTTGAAAACAAATTTCAAATCACTTTTCACCTTTACAACTTTTGAAAACAAATTTCAAATCATTTTCCTTATGCGGAAACCCTTTCAAATATTTATTCATTTTCACTAGAAATCTGCCGAGTTCAAATACTTTAAAATAATTTATATTGCTTATCCAAAATATATCTAGAAAACACTATGAAATAACTATTCTTCTTTAAAAAATTTACTTAAAATATTAGTTTAAAAATATTATACCAATATTACATATAACTTAAGTCCAAACTAATTTCCTTTATAAAAATTAGTAGATAGAGTATAACTATTTAAATAACTATTTTCTAAACAATTATTGATTAAATCTTAGAAATAATCGTTTCTATATTTATAATTTCTCCAAACTATCCTTTTCAAAACTTATTCTATAATTATATATATATATATATATATGTATGTATGTATATATCTTTCAAAGCCATTCAGAAATTTTATTCGGCTTTCCAAGGAGAATACACTTTCATTTCAAAATGGTTCATTTAAACCAATTAAATAAATCCTTACCGATTTACTTTAAATTTTCGTTCTAAATCCGTAAATTTATTTCCACACTTAAAAAATAAATCAATGTTTATTTTTAAACAAATTTCCCTTTCCTTTATAAATTCCATGGTGAATTTAAATTCCCAAATATCCACTGATATACGATTTTCAAATCGATTTCAAATATTCACTTTCAATTTATCTTTAAAAGATAAAATCTCAAAACATTTCACTTCATATTGGAAAACACTTCCATACTTATTTAATAATTAGTAATTCACAAATCTATTTAATTTCAACATTTGGAAAATATGCGATATACTTAAATCACAATTAAGTATATATTTTATTCTTTAAGGAAAACATTCTCTTAAACACATTTATTTGAGTCAAAACGAGTGTTGCGTAAAACATCGTTACGACAACCCAAAATCACTAGTATAGGGATTCGAAATTAATATAGATATATAAATCCCACTACTATATCAAACATTTCCTTTTGAAAATCATTTACTATAACAACAGTGTTATAGTCCACCATTTCCTTCTATTTCCCGAAAACGTCTATTTCAATAATGAATGTTGAGATCTATGGTTTCAATACTTAATACATTTTAAATCATTTTTATTCTATTTAATATCACTTCCTCAAAACATTTCTTTAATATATTATTCGTTGTCCAAACTCGTGAATATACTTCGTTAACCAAATTCAAGATTTCTACACATTTTACGTAACGGATTATCCACTGTCCAAAATCGTGAATATATCTCCTTTAATAAGCTATAATAATTTAATTATCAAAATAAGTCGATTTCGGATTTATAAAACAATCTTTATAAATTCTATTTACATTTTATAGCAACTTCAACTTATAAAGTCACTTTTTTAACAAATTCTATCCATATCTCGTTTACACGCCAAAATCCAAATTATAAGAAAATTACTTATAATTCTCTATTTACAAATTCATTCATTCTATAACTTTACAAATCGTGGATTCTATTCTTTTATAAAATCCATGTATAACATCATTTTAAAACATTTTCAAAACTCCCTTATAATTTCATCACTTTGATTTATAAAAATCCAATTTTATAAATCTTATATATAAAGCTTTTATAATAAATTCAAAAATAACCATTTAAATTATTTATAAAATAATCAACTTCATATTTTCAAAAATCACCTTTCAACTATATTTCTCAAAACATCATAATTTTCAATATAAACTTTCAACCTAAATTTTCAAAAATCAAATATTTATTTATTTCCCGTATCTAACGATACCAAAATTATATTTGACTAAATTTTAGCCTTCAACGATTTCAATCACAAAGGATAATCACATAGAGATTATAAATAATCAACATGCAACACTGAAACAAATTCAATTATTTCAGGAATCCAGTTAGATCCCTCCAACCTGTTTCTCTGCATCCACAAATGTTAGCACAATACCAATTCCACTTCGAGGTGGAATATCACGGTATATGGGTTTATATAAAATATTATCCGCTATTATGCGGCGCAATAGGGTCTCATCCGCTATATAATGCGGGAAATCAACTCCCAGTACATATATAATACCAATCCCACTTCAAGGTGGAATATAGCGGTATAAGTGTTTAATATAATAACCTCCACTTAATATACGGCATATAGGGTCTATTTCAATATAATAGATAATAATTTATCGTCCAAGCATACAATCAACACAATCAAGCAATTCTAAATCTAACTGTTTAAAATTTTAAATCGAAACACAATTCGATTGAGTGAGAAGTTCTCACCTTGCTTCCAATAACAGTTGTAGTGTTTTATTTGAATAAAATTAGACAAGCGTTTAGTTTTACCCAAAATTATAACTAGCTCCAATCAATCCCAATCCAGGTCCACCGCGTAGTATTCGTGAGTACGAACCCAACGCAATTCGTTTCGTGCAAAACGGACCTCGTATGAAGAAGCTAACACGTTACAAAGATTACACGATTTAATATAATTCAATTTCATTTTCTATTTTCTATTTTTAAACCTTTTTCAAATCTGGACCATATATCTACACCCAAAAACCATAGCCGTAGAAATCCTTTCTTCCTCTTTACGTGTTCGCTCGTTCTAGAAAGCTTGAACCCAACGTCGCATACTAGGGTTTGAAACCACCACCTCCTCGAACGCCTAGGCAATGATCGACCACCACCACCTGAAAGACCTTTACGAGCTCCACTGTCGCACCAACTCCTGGGCTACTCGGTCGCCCCTTCAGCTCGAAACACGAGCGCGACTGTCGTGGCTTTGAATGAGATTTTCCATTGATTTACTTCGTTTAAAATGATCATAGCCGTATGGATCTGAAGATCTTGTCAAGCTCTATCGTTTTCTAGTTGAAAGTTTCTTGAATTAATGCGTGGATTAGAAGATATTAAAGGAAGAACAAACGAACAAATATCGGTCGTTAAAATTTTAAGTGGCGGCTGACCTAATTAGGGTTTCTGTGTGCAAAAGTGAAGCTATTGAGGTCCTTTTATAGAAAGTATTCGCGCACTATTCACCCTAAATTTTTTCGAACTCCAAACGAAGCATGCCGCCTGTCATTTATAATGTTTTACCCCCATTCCGTATGCAATGGAATATATATCAGGAGCCAATTCGATCATATTTGGAAGATAAGTTTTCGAATCGAATTATTTAAATTCAAAATTCACTCAAATTGATTTTTATGCGTTTTAGCTTGCCCCGGACAAACCGTAAATCCGATTGACACGAAATTTGAAATCTTACAATAATATAACATTACAGATCCGATGAAACTGGTTTCACCGAAATCCGAGACTGTTTGAAAAATGGCTATTTTTGCTCGTCAATTAAATATTAAAAATTTCAATTTCTACAATTTAACTTTTAATTCAATTTTAAAAGTTCTATAACATCATTCTAACTCCAATATGATTTAATACAACTTTACAAATCAAATTTAATCACATTAACCACAATTTACAATTATTTCTATAGTTTCAAATATTAAATTATCGATTTAATTATCCAATTAAATCTAGATATTCGAAATATAATTTATTCGACTTACAAATTTTACTTGTTAATATTTAAAAATAAATTAAATATATGAATTTCAAATGACAGAAATTATGGGTCGTTACAGGTTTAGCGATAATCGTTAGCTTTGCAGGGTTCGACTCTTTGTTAATAGGGTAGTAATACCCTATGATGAGTGGCTGAGTGTATATATATGAGAGAGCGTATTTGTTAGTGTTATAACAAGGTTTTATATTGTGTTAATTTGTTCAATTTTGTATTTATAAATTCTGGTTGATGCATGGGACGCAATGACATTAATAGGGATTTCTAAACACTTAAAAGGTTTAATGGGACACTATGACTATTATATTTTTATATATATAATATGAATTTTTATAAATAATATATATTTGGTTGTATTATATTAGTTGTTAGGTAATGAAATTTATAAATAATAGTTGAAATAAGATTGAAAATAAAATAAATGAAAATTGGGAATTTAGAACTTAAGTTCCGGGGTATTGAAACTTTCATTCGAATGATTTTGGAATATAATAATAACATTATTTAGAAGTATTTTCTGATATAAATATTTCAATATAATTTGAAAAGAATTGTTTAAAGGAATTTTTTAAAAAAGAAATAAGTTATGTACTCCCCTCTCTGTTGTTGGAAAATAATTTCAGTGATGGCGGCCGCATCATCGACATTCATTTTCAAGTTTCGAAGTGGGAAGGCCACTATAGTAGTTTACTACAGATTTATTTTGATAAGCAAATATAAATTTTAAATTGTTTTAAATATAATTGGATATATAAAGTGTAAGTATATACATTTATCTATTATTTTAAAACAATTTTTGAATAAAGCCCGGTATTTAAATTCTTAAGTTTCCATTAATTGATAGTTTCAATTAGTATAGTGAAATGGAGTTTAACTGATAATTGAAACCCTAAATGAAATAAGATATTAAATGTTGAGTTATAAATGAAACTATGAGAAAGTTGAATTTGTAACTTATAAACCAAAGGTTATAATTATTGAATATTAGATTAAATTAAAAGAAATGAGATAAATTTGTATAATTTTCAATTACATTCTTAAAGCATATATATAATTTACCATATAATAAAAGTTACAATGTTAATAAGAAATGTAACGGGAAATGGTACAAGTAAAAGTAGGTAACGAAAGTGTTCAATATATTTCTTTTATTTATAAGAATTGATGTTATAAACTTATAAACTTAAGTTGTAATTGAAATGCTACTAGTTTGATAGAAATGTAAGTATTATAAACAAATGATAATAAACTTAAGTAAACGGTTGAAGCTACTATAAATAAAATAAGTAGAAAAGATGAATGCATTAAATATATAATTATAGACTAAAGTAATGCATTGAGATGCTAAGTAAATGAAATTGAGAAATGAATGCATGAATGCAAATAAATAAATCAATGAAACTGTAAGTAATAAATGAAAATAAAAAGGATATACCATTATATAAATGAGAAGGAATCAAACAACAAATATTATGAAATGAAATTGATTAAAATTAACTGGATCTATTGGAATTGTTGTTTGTTTTATTTATGATTGTTTGGGCAAGGATACTTTAAATTTGTTTGGAAGGTATGAATAATCTATTTAGTTTCACCTAAGACTGTTGAGTGAAGGGCAAGCTTAGTAGTTTTTTTTCTCTTTCCATACAATTTAAAGTTTTTGAACCCGAACAAATATTTGTTTTGTTTGATATGAATAAATGATTGATTTGTATTGATTCTAGATGATGGTTGTATGTTTTGTTGCAAGTGATTGATGGGTGTATTGATTGTTGATTGGTGGTTGAAACAACCTTAAATATTTCATTTTATATAATTGTTAACCTTTGTGGATTATATAAGTGAAATGCAGGTTATGGAAGTGATTGCTACTGCTTTTGGTTCCATAAAATAAGCGTTAATTGCCAGACAAATATGTACGTTTTCAGATTTCGGTTTTATAGCGCTATTATATTATTTTCCCGTGTTGGGATATATTGTTTGGATATATTTTTATTTTGATATTATATTTTGTCTCGAGCCTCCCGTACAAAGGAGACTCTGCCGAAATTTTCCGTAAATTTTGGACTTAGAAATTTTTTGAAAATGTTTTCCAAACTTTATTAATTTAAGTATAAAAGGATTTAATGGTTATAAATCAGTGTACTTTATTTAAATTAATTAATTTTGTAAATGTATTTGTTTGTAAATTTAATATTTTAAATAAGATATATTGATTTCTTAATTCTTCTTTTCCCTTCTTTTTCCTTTTCGAGGACAAAAGTTTTGAGTGGGGGAGATTGTAATGACCAGTAAAATTCGATGATTAAAATGAGGTAAATTAATATCATTTGTAATTAAATTTAGAAAGAAATAAAAATCTTATAATTTATATTGGAACGAATGTTAGAAATTAGACGTAGCAATTGAAATTAAAAATTGAAATTTAAAATTTATATTGCAATTAATTAGAAATAATGTAAATTGAATAGAAACGGGAGTTTATTTATAAGGCAGTAATTGATGAATAGAAGGTTGAAACCAAGTAAATAATTTATTGAGAACATTTAATAGTAATTAACGTATACATTTGGCAATTGAAAATTTATGAATTTGCTAAGATTGTAATATTATAATCTAAGATTTCGTTAATGTTAACTAAGGTAACTTAACCAAGGTAACTATTAATAGATTGAACGAAATTCAAATCAATGGAAATAATGTAGACGTATGCTTAGTTACAAATTGAATATATGAAAACAAAATGTAAGCATTGAATTAAATTAAGGAATTCAAACTTTAATAAATGGTCATTGAATAAAATAAATGTTCTGTAAGTAATTATAATTGTGGGATGATAATAAAGGGTGAATAGAAAGATGATTGTTTATAGTAATTGAATGAAATTCCAATTTGTTGGAATAAGGTAAAAGGAATACTTGTTAATAAATTTAATATAGGAAAACGAACTTAAATATTGAACTAATGAATTAATATATATTGAATAGCAATTGAACGTAAATTAACGTAATAAGGATGATGCATGTTGATAAGTATTCATAATGTTTGTGTTGATGATAAACATTACTTTAATGATTGTAATATATAATAATGAAAGTGTGAATGGAAATTAATAGAAACGTAAACTTATTTTAAGGTAGTAATTGGATGTAGACTTATGTAATAATGTTAATGCAAACTAAATTAGCGCAATCCAAATCAATGGAAACCAATTGCAATAAATGAAATTGAATATTACATTTTGTGTATTTTAGGTAATAGTTGGTATAAGGATGGAAATAAAGTAAATCCATTAATTGGTTTTAAAACCTTAACTAAGGTGTCCAATTGATAGAAGTACACATTTAGAAACGTAATATTTATTCAAATTAAGATGTAAATAGGCGTATATTAATGTCATGAAATAAAATTAGCGTACATGAAATTATAAATCCGGATTGATAAGTAACGAACTTATAAATGCAATTAAAAGCAAATAGGTGGCAATTAATATAGGTTGCTTGTTTACTTAATGTGTTAAATAAACGGGTAATCAATTGCATAAATCTAAAGTAACGTTTGTTAATGAAAATTTATGTAATAATCGAAAATAATGTTAATTTTATTTATAAAATGACAATTGGTTGAATAAAATAAATGCAAAAAATTAAGTTGTGCCAATATATTGGAATTTAATGTATAATAATAGAATTAATTGTAAATAAATGAAATCTAACATTTAATTATTACGTAATTGAAATTTAGATGAAATTTGGAGATATGTACGTAATAAAGTATGAATCCAATGTTAATTTCACCTATTTGATACTAGTAGGTTGAATAATAGAATGAAAATTTAATTCAATGGAATTATTGAAAATTTAATTTATAATCTCCGAATTTAATAAAATTGTAATTTAACGCTGAAATTTATGATTGAATCAGCATTTAAAGGACATCTAACTTGTTTAAATTTTGGATAAATGATTAAGAATTGTAAAATGATAAGATTTGTCAATTTTAGAATTGAAATTTAAATTTAAATTTTTTAATTTATTTTTAATTTATTTAATTAATATAAAAATAACCATTTTGGCCACTGACTCATATTTCGACGAAACCAGTTTCATCGGATCTATAACTATGAAATATTGTAGGATTTCAAGTTTCGTAGCGATCGGGATTGTCGTTTGATCGTACGAACGCGAAACGCCTTGAAATCGATTTAATTGAAATCAATCTGAAAAATATTGATTTTAGTATAACTTCTTCATACGATGGAATTTGGACTTGAAACCTTTTCCATTGCGTTTAAAATATTTAAAAAGATCTATTTTGATATACGGGTTGACCAATTTTCGTTCCGGAGTCAGAACGGGCTTTTCGGGCCACTTTATCGCTTAAACACATATACCAATCTGATCCATCTATTCTTTTCAACATTGTCTATAAATACCCGGTTATAAACCCTAGCCTACCTCTATTTCTCATTGGTACGTGCGTACAATCCCTCTTCGCCTCCTCCTCAATGGCAGACAATAAAATTCCAGATCCAATTTAAATTCCAAATAAAATTCCAATCAAAATAATTTCAAACTCCTCAGAAAAATTTGAAAAAATTATATATCGAAGATTTCATCTATACGAATCTACATGTAGCTTCTATTTTTGCAATTAGCGCTCGAATCAACGACAAATCTCTATCAAAGCTCCTAAATCGCGAAACCCTAAGTGCGATTTGGGCGTTCTCGATTTAGGCAGAAATCTAGAGATTGCTCTCTAGGCTTTGGAGAGGGAGGATTGTGGAGTCCTTTGACGGTGGTCGGAGGTTGCGTAGAGGGCCGTGGCGCCGGAATTTGGCGAATTAGGGTTCGGTAGACCCAAATTAGAGGTGGCGGCGGGTTGCACCGAAGGGGTAGGGGCTGCGGCGACGTGTAGAGGGAGGCTTGATAGGGTGGTTGGTGGTGGCGCCGTGACCTATGGGCACGCATAGGCGGCGCAGTTGAGTGGTCAATGGAGGCTTTGCGCATGCGTGATTTTCCTGTTATGTGCGTATTTTTTCGGCGAGAAGTGATGAGGTGACGTGTATTATTTTTTAATTTTAATTTGTTTTAAATTTCAAAATCTAATTATCTTCTTATTGCAATAACTTTCGCGTATGAGGTCGGAATTACGCGCGGTTTTTGTGACGCCCCACCTCTATGCTCACAATAACAAAGGTTATTATAAAGGATAACGTCTGCTATTGCGAAGAATAAGGCTTGTTAGAAGCGACTATCCGTACGTTATGCCTTAGACGAGCATTGATTACATCGATAGGAGTTGTATAACTTACTCCCAAAAATATAAATTCAATCCAAATCTAAAGCGAAACTACGATGGCTAAAGAAAAATCCATAACAACTCATAATAACAACAACACTGATAGTATAATCACATCAGAATAGAAATATCAGATATATAGCGGAAGACAAGTCTGGAATAAATGCTACAACAACCGATGGTTTAGAAGAACCAAATGTACGTATACATATACATCATAACATACATGAGATGAGAACTAATAAACCGAAAGAACTCCTCGAAGGCTAGACAAAAGATGATGTGAGATCCCAAAAGCTGAAGCTTCTACAGAATCAGAGATAGTGACTATCCTGAAATAACTCGGTCTGACCCGAGTATTATTTAAAAGAAAATAATAAACGGATTAGTCTAATTTATTCTTAGAGGTGAGTGCATCATAAACAACATCAAGCAAAATAATAATAATATCGAGTGAGACTATACAACATAAGAAATCAACAAGTTTAAATGAAGAAATAACATCAAACTCCATCAAAATCAACTTTTAAATTCACAATTGAATTCAAAACAGCAATTCACAAAATCTAGAAATCGAAAATAGATAACTAGAAAAATCAACATAAAAGTGGATCGATCCCATCATATGGCGAGCCTAAGCTACGCTGCACGTGCGTCAACATATGATCGAAGCCTACCAAGTACTGTCATCATAATTTTGGCGTCCAACAAATGACTCGAAGGTCCAACATATGACCCTAAGGTCAAGTACTGGTATTTGACTCGAAGGTCCATCATATGACCCGAAGGTCCAGCATAGTGGCTCAAAAGCCCAATGGAATCATCAACAAGCAACAACAAATATTTCAATTAACGAGTCCAGAATTAACCGAAATAGTAAAAATGTGGCTCCATACTCCGCACTTTTTCTAAATCGTTTAAGTCTCTTCATCATTTCCTTAAAAGTGCAAATTTTTGTATTTTATATAAATAAAGTTTACGTTCTCAAACGGACAAGTTCGGAGTTAAGCGAATCAGTAAAAGTAAGGGTTCATAGTCCTTAATTTTATTGAACCGTTTAAATCGCTTCCTCATTCTTTTGAAAGCGAGAACAGTAAAAATTTTGAAAACAATTTTATTTTCAAATAAATTTTAAAATACGTGATTAAAACAGCAACAATTATAGTAATTTCGACGAGGAAATTGTGCTTCACAATACAACGTAAAAACGAATACCAAACCAGCGTTGCGGGGTAACCTCTTAAAAATTCACTACAAATTAACGGTTACCGACGTTAAATAACAGTAATTTATATTCATCAAAAATGTCGTCAAAACAACACGCTTCAAAAATATAGTACTGACGTACAAGTTCCGTTATAAAAATAACGGTAACAAATCACGTTTTACAACGTAACATCGGTTCAATGCGAATTAAATAGTAGACCGCGCCACTAGATTTTCAACAAATATTCCGCTACCCGGGGAAGTATGCTACATGTAGGCGATATAACACTTCGTAATTTTTTTCATTCAACCAGCATATTTGAAAACACGTTGCATGCAAAAATGTTTGTATAAAAAGTTTCTAACAAATCTGCACATAATTATACAGTGACCTGGCACCACATTTTTAATCTTCCCTGCACATATATGCTGCATGCAATTTTTGGACGCAATATAATCTTCTATGCACATGAATTATAGTATGTAGGACTTTATGCCAGGGAGGACATGCTATACACATTTTTACCATTTACAATTATTAAAAAATATTAGGACCATGCATTACGTGTGCTATAAAGTGTACTAAGCATGCATTATACACATGCAACAATTTGATGAAAAAGGGTCTCTAGACTAAAAATTTCATGCACTTACAAACAAAACAAAGAAAGTTCACTTTTCTTCTATATACACAAATAAAAATACTACTACATTACACTAACCTGGACATAGTTTATGCACCATACAAACCTGCATAAACTGAGGTTGACTAAAATGTAAGCATACGCGACCAACTTTTAAGTATGCGTGACCAAATTTTAAATACAGGCAACGCAATGGGTAAACATAAGCACGAGTGACTCACGCCAACAAGAAACACAATTTGCTAAAAAAAGCAGAGTGCCAAAATAAACAAAACAGAGAGGGACGTGTGCACTAAACTATAACCATTTTGGGTCTACCGGCACACTTCATGCACGGTAACACTCCGCAGATTTACTATTGCAACTTGGTGCATGTAGAATTATAATAGGCAAACTCTTAATTTTGGTCCAGTATAAAGGTTACCAAGCCCACAGTATAAACACATTAACAAACAAAAATTTTAAATTTAATTAAGAGTGCCTGGAAACAGTTAACACTACCAAAATTGGAAGTTATAGGGACATTAAATAAAGGGCAAAAAAGGTGTTGCGCCCCTATTGAAAAATAATTAGAGGCAAAAGAATATTAAATCTCAGATTAACATAATAAGTGCCTATTCAAATGCCTCCACTTCTTCTCAAATGTAATTAATCGTCTCTGTTGCAAATTGCCTCAAAAATTAAATTAAAAAATACGACGGCATTGTAGAAAGTGGCGATAGATCAGCGATTGAGTTCGTGCTTCTTCATTTTCCTCCTTCCCCGCCAAATTCGTATCATCTCATCTTTCATTTGCAATCACTCCAAAGACAAAACCCTAGATAGCTTATCAACAGGTACTTTTTAAGGTAGATTTTACCTGTATTTTTTAATCTTATTCGCAATTGAAATTTGTTTTTCATCATACAGTTATTTCAGCAAAGTTTTTTATTGAGTAAATTTTCTTCATTTCATTTGTTTTCGATTGTTTGATATCTTCCTAAATCAGTTGTAGTTGGCTGTTGTTACTGTCAAAATAGAAGGAAAGATCTTTTTTCCATATCCTTATGGCAATTAAGCAATCAACTCTTAAGCTATCATGTAGATTTGTAATGGTTAAAGTGGTTAAAATGATTTTTGACTTATCAATGCACAAATCACAAAACAAAATATAAAATGGTTCTGCTGTGTCTTGTATGTATTAGTGCATTTCACACAAACTAATTAAAATGATTTCCTACATGTGTAGAGATATGTTTAGGTTTTGATAGATTACCAAATAACAAACTTTAAAAGAAAATGAACAATCGAGAATTCTGTGGTATTTTGTAAACTAACTACATAATTTTTCACATTATAGATTATTTTGTAAGTTTTGGCAGTTACCACTTTCATCATTATTATTGGCATTCACTCACTGTATTTGCAATTCTAATTGAGTTTGCATAATGCAAATTGAGTTTACAATTGATTTTCAACTAATTTAAGGGATTATTACCATAGTTGATTTTGTTGGTAAGTAGTATATTTATATCTGCATATCTATAATATTCATGAATACTTTCTTTTTGAGTGATAGTTAGTAAGTTTATAGTGCTAAGAAATACTCCTACAAGTGCAATCAGCTCAGGAAAAGCTCAGTACAACCATTTTGTTTCCAAATTTGATTACAGTGACTGGATAATATGTCAATTTTACCTCTCTTAGTCAGCCTTTGCCACCAATGTTGTATTTCATGCATTATGAAGCAAAATAACATATCTAGTTCATGAATCTGGTTGAAATGATGTTTTTGCGCTTATTTCTTTCTTGTCAATGTATTTAATCAAGTAAAATGATAAAATATACATTGAAGCACTTTTACATTATACAACGTTACTTTGATGCACTAGAAGGACCTGAGTTAAAAACTCTCAATGCATGTTATCTCTTTATTTCTCTTTAAAATTTGGGTATTTTCAAATATTTACAGTGAAATTATGGTGTGGTGTGGTGTGTTATTATTTTTAGTGTATTATAGTTTGTTGTAGGCAATAATTTATATTTAACAGTTTTCACTTTCTTTATATTTTTTGTTTGTTTTGTAAATGTGTTTTATTGCTTGTGTTTTAGTTTATATCTTGTAAATGATGAAGGTATCAAGGATCTAGATAGCTTCAATTATGCGATTCTAGATAGCTTCAATTATGCGATTGTAGTGTGAGCAGCTTGTATTTTCTTACTAAATTACTGAAACAAAAACCAAATACAGAATGACAGGAGCACTTTGGAAATAGGAGAATTCATCTCTGACAACTTAGGTAAAATAATAGCTCAAAGAGCTTGAGCTGGCCAATTAAAAGATATTAGGTCGTCACCCTCATGGTTCAAGTTTACAAGTACAACTATTTTCTCAAGATACAAATATGAACCGTGTACTGCAAATAAATGTGAACTAAATTGTGAATTAAACCATGTTATTTGACTTTTTTGTGAATTAAACTAAATTGTGAATTAAACTATGTATTAAACGATCAATCACCCTCATGCGTACATAAATTTTCTATTTAAATGCAAATAAATGTGAATTAAATTATGTATTAAACTATGAGTTAATTTACATTTAATTTACAGTTATTTATGTATTCTGAATTGGTTCAAATTTTCGTAATTATAAAGAGATGAAATGATTTAATGAAAAATTAGGGATAATTCATTCATATTGTTCCATATTAATTTTCCACTAAAATAATCTTGTGTATTAGTTAGAATCCAAAGTTACGTTTGCTAACATTAGGGCAAATCATGTGTTAGTTAAAAATGTATTAATGGTTTTGTGGGAAAAATTCTATTTTTATGTGTATCGTATCAAATAATGATGAAGGTTTTAAAAATTCAAAGGAAGTTACATAAAGAAAAATAAATTAAACATAGTACAGGTTTAGGAATAAATAGACATAATTAATGACTATAATATTGTCAGTTTGCCTAATTTTGTAGACTAGTCCATTATATTATTTATATCTTATTTGTGACATTTTTACATTTATAAAATCTGTATAATGTAAGTGTTTGTTTCTTATCTACACTGATGATTTTAGTAGAGGTGACACCATTTATAGTTCCTAAGAAAAAGTAAAATAATGTCAATTCATGTACTACAAAGGAAAACACTAAATGTCATGCATGATGAAATATATCAATATTCTGGTATGTAAATTTAATCAAAACAAATGTAAACAACATAAACAAATATTATTGAATGAACCTCAGAATAACAATTGGTATTTTCTGTCAACGTTGACATTTGTATTGAAATTAAACACGCATCACATTTATTCTCTCATAGTTGTATGCTTCCTTGCGAACATTTTGTGTATTTTCCGACTATTACTTAATGCTCATCTTCATGTATTTATATCTTTATACGTATTTCGAATAAACTTCCATCTTTGTCTTGTATGTTTCCTTTCCAAATTAATAAAATTGAATAAGTGATTATTTGAATATCGACGGAGTAAATCAAAGCACTCAATTTAAAATGAATTGTAGAACCGATTATAGACTGTAAATAAGGATTTCAAAGAGTAATGAAATAGATCAAATAGGAAATTAGGCGATGAAATAGCAATGAGACCACCCTTATCCGATTTCATATGGAGAATTGGTGTTTTTAACCTTGTCTAGGCTGAATTTGTGTTCTTAATATTGCCTAGGCTATATCTTATATTAAAGGAGCATCTAAGTTCACCAAGAAAGAGTAAATTATATATTAGTACACATACATTCAATTTTTTTTTTCTTTAGGATTTTTTATTTTTGCATAAGAAATTATGATTAACATAACTATTTCTTCATTCAAGTCTTGTTTGCTTTTTATTATTGTTGCAAAAATAGTGATTCTTTTCCTTTATTTCTTGCTGCATAAATTAATGTGTTTGAAAATTGTAATTAATTCATTGTTTGGTCACTTGAACAATTGTTCTACATATAACAATCAAATAGTTGTACGGGAAATATGTCCGATCTTTTTTTAACTTATTTTGTTGTTATAGACGATTAACAATGCAATTATCATGAGATTTGTTATGCAGAAGGCTTTGAATGACTATTTAAGGGATTACTAATTCAAGAAACCCCTTAACAAAGTAATGTTAATTTTTATTTTTTTTTTAGTTTTTCACTCCTTTGGTAAACTTTTGTGATCCTCCAGTAGCCTATTTTTTGATAAAGGTTATGTGAGTAAACATTCTTATCCAAATTTATGATTAATTAATTTGGACCTTGTCTAGATTCAATAATAAAATAGAATATGATTAACCTGTTAGTTAGAAAAAAAAGCATGGATAGTTATGAATACGTTAGGTATAGGACTACACTTTGCATATTTATGGAACATAACTACTTGTTACTGTAGTTTTATCATTTTCATTGGATAAATATGTAAGGCCTTTAAGTAATAACTATACATTTATATCAAATCAATGTTAAATGGGAAGAGTATTTATATGCATGATATTTTTTATTTTTTGACAGTAGTTAACCTATGGACAAAAGTTGGGTAAATCTTGATCGTAATTCAGATGAGTATAGAAACAAGATGGAATTATTTTTGAATGAAGCCTTTTCCAATTCTATTCGAAAAGATAAAATCATTTGTCCTTGTAAAAAGTGTTGCAATCGTTATTTCAATGATAGAGTTACTGTTGCTGGTCATCTTCTTTCATATGGAATGGATCCCCTTTATATGATGGCACGTTGGACTCATCATGGTGAACCTTACATCGGGGATTCTTATGTACAAAGCGAGACTTATTCTAATCAAGTTAATGATACACAAATGGGTACTGATCAAAGAGAGAGAGGTGAAATAAATGATTTTCTCGATGAAACGTTTGTGCCTTTAATTGCAGAAAATACTAGTTTGTCAGGCCAATCATTTACTTCTGAAGGTCAAACTCCCGAGGCCAAGCGTTTCTTCAAGTTATTAGATGAAGCTAATATGGAACTGTATGCTGGTAGTAAGTATAAAAAAATGGATGCCATTGTAAAACTATACCAAATCAAGTGTTTGGGAAATGTGAGCAATTCAACATTCTCTATGTTTTTGGAAGCGTTCAAAGATATGTTGCCTGACGGAAATTGTATTCCACAATCAAATGCACAAGCCAAAAAAATTATTGATGATTTGGGTCTCAGTTATGTAAAGTTTGACGCTTGTCCGAATGATTGCATGTTATTTTGGAAGGAAGCGTCGCATTTGGATGCTTGCTCTTATTGTGGTGTTTCAAGATATAAAGTAAACAAAGAAGATCAAAATTTAAAAAAATAAATATCAACCAAGGTGCTTCGCTATTTTCCATTAATTCCTAGACTAAAGCGGTTATATATGTCAAAATATACATCAGAACATATGAGATGGCATTCAACTGGTTGTTCAAATGATGGTTTCATGAGGCATCCAGTGGATTCTCCAGCTTGGAAACATCTAGATTCTTTATACCCTGATTTTGCATCAGAAATTCGTAATGTTCGTTTGGGTCTTGCAAGTGATGGTTTCAATCCTTTTGCGCAAATGAGTAGTAAGCACAGCACTTGGCCAGTGATTATTTCTATTTATAATTTACCTCCATGGTTGTGCATGAAGCAACCTTATCTACTTATGTCTTTGTTAATTCCAGGGCCTCATGAACCTGGAAAAGATATTGACATTTATATGCAACCTTTGGTAGAACAGTTAAAAGAATTGTGGGAGGTTGGCACAAATATGTATGATATTTTTTCTAAACAAACATTCAATATGAGAGTAGCTGTTTTATGGACTATAAATGATTTACCTGCATATGCTAACTTATCTGGTTGGAGTACGTCTGGAAAGCTTGCATGTCCGCATTGTGCTCATCAAACATGTTCGGTGCGATTACCAAATAGCAAAAAGCAAGGTTATATGGGAAGTAGACGATTTTTACCTATTACACAGATTTCGATTTGATAAAGAATCATTTAATGGTAAGTGTGAGAATGATCTTCCACCTAGACCACTAACTGGAATTGAGTGTTTGAGACAACTATCAAATTTAAGATTCACTTTTGGTAAGCCACCAATAACTGATTCTGCTAACCGTCAGAAACGGCGAAGGAGTATGAATGCCGCTAAGGAATTTAGAGTTACTGGACCATGGAAGAAAAAAAGCATATTTTTTAATTTACCTTATTGGCAACATCTTTTGATACGACATAACATTGATGTGATGCATTTGGAGAAAAATGTAAGTGAAAATATTATGGGAACTTTACTTGGTAGCTCAAAAAAAGGAAAGGACGGACTTCAAGCTCGAGCTGACTTAGAATTTCTACAGATAAGAAAGCCACTTCACACTGTTTGTGAAGGCAATAGGACATTTATACCTCCGGCAATATTCTTTATGACAAATGATGAAAAAATGTTATTTTGCAAAGTGCTCTCAAATGTACGTGTTTCGGATGGATATTCCACTAACATTGCTCGTTGTGTAGATGTGAAGGAAAAAAAACTACAAGGATTGAAAAGTCATGACCATCATGTAATTATGCAACATCTACTTCCACTAGCGATACGACGGATTTTGCCCAAACCTCTTGGTGTTGTTTTGCTTGAGTTATGTGCAATTTTTAGAAACTTATGTAGTAAAAAGCAACATGTTGCATCCATGAACCAACTAAAATATAGGGTAGTGTTAGCCTTATGTATGATGGAAAAGATGTTCCCTCCTTCCTTCTTCACCATATCCGTTCACTTAATAATTCATTTAGTCGAAGAAGCTGTAGTCGCTGGACCGGTTCAATACCGTTGGATGTATCCTATAGAAAGGTAACCGCTTTCTTTATTTCATTTTTAGTTCCATTTAGTATTATATTTTAGGTACAAAGGCTTAATTTTATGAACTGCATGTAAAATTCAAAGTGGGAGAATAATATCTTGATTTGGATATTCAAATTATTATTAAGTTTATAACTTGAAGTAAGTACATTTTATTATCATGAACTGTAACACTAATGATCCCTTTTTCATAACATCAAAATATATGTTAACAAGATGATCGGTATCCCCGTTTGGATTTGATGTTCTACATTTCAATCAATAAGTATAATGTTAGTATAGCATTTTTTGGCAGTAATAAGTCAAATTAAAAATATTTAGTTCATTATATAACATCATCAAGCATGGATACATATTGTAAGCAAACTCATGAGCACAGAACTAATTTAAGTATGCGAAACTCGGTCCCTTTTAAAACTTATTTGTCAACTAAAATACATAAGTCTTGTATTATGGTTTTTTAAGGTACTTGCAGACGTTGAAGCGATATGTTCGCAACAAAAGCAATCCTGAAGGAAGCATTGCAATAGGATATCTTGCAGAAGAATGTGTTTCTTTTTGTTCATTGTACTTGAAAGGTGTAGAAACTCGTTATACACGCCGTGGTCGTAACGCGGATGCATCATTGCCTCGTGAGATCAGTGGGGGATTATCGGTATTTGCAAATTCAGGTCATCATTTAGGGAAATGCTCGGAAGTCAATCTTGAGAAAAATGTTTGAGAGAAATGTCATACTTACATCCTACACAATTGTAGTGAAGTAACTTTCTTTCTAGAGTAAGACCATTACTTCAATATGAAGTATATACTTTTAATTTTAGCTTTCAAATTGGTAACCAGAATTTCTTTTGTGACTTGTTTTTTGTAGTAAAAGGTTGAGGGAACTACGTACAGTTCACCGACAAAAAACTATTCGTGAAGTAGAGAGTTTAAGAAATAAAGAATTTCCTACCTAGTTTAGAAATCATGTTAGTACCTTATACTTTAACATTTTTTGACAATTTCTAATATAAAATATCATATAATGAAATAGTGAGTTTTTTTGGCGTAGGTAAATGATCTTCAGGCTAGCGATCATTTTTCGGTAACAAATGATTTAGTTCGATTAGCAAATGGTCCAAGCCGGATGGTGAGGAAATACAAGAAATATGTTATAAATGGTTATAGGTTTCGGATTAAATCAATAGATGATAGATACAAAAACCAAAATTGTGGTGTATTTGTTAGTGCTGAAACATCAAGTTATTCAAGTGTGAGGGACTGTAATCTAATTGCTGGTAATGTCGATTATTATGGTGTTTTACAAAATATTTATGAGCTTGATTATAGGTTTCCTGGTGAAAGTGATAGTCAAGCTTGCAAAGTTGTCTTATTTGAGTGTGACTGGATGAACATGTCTGGGAAGAAAATTGATCGATATGGCTTCAATTTAGTGAATTTTAATTCCGTGACACAAAATAATGATAGGTTTATATTGGCATCACAAGCTATTCAAGTATTCTATGTTACCGATCCAAAACAAACAGAATGGGCTGTCGTGGTTAAATCAAAGCCTAGAGATTTCTATGATTTAGTGATGGATGATGATGAAGCCGATGTTGATGATTACTATGCAACTCCAAACCTTGATGATCCTAATCTCGACAGCGAAGAGCTACAAATAAGAACTGATATTGATGGTGTTTATGTAAATAAAGTGTTACCGAAGTCTAATGTAAACGTTCCCAATCTTGAAGAAGTCGATAGTAATGAAGAAGAAAATGAGAATGAGAATGAGATCGAGAATGAGTGCGACAATGAAATATAGCAGTATAAACAGTTTTATAATTATATTAAACTTTATTCTATTCATACCTTTGTCTATGTTGTAATTTTTTGTTGACATGTTCAGTTTAATGTATGCTAAGTCTTTTGTACATATCAACTGTTAATTTAATTTTTTGGCTTCTCTTTTTGTTTATTAAATAGTACGATATGTGTACTTTACGTTATGTTTAACTATTATTTAGATGTGTAGCTTTGAATCTTCTGATTCGGATGGAGTGAATCATTCTAATAATGAATTATACGAGGACGACGACTCTCCAAATAATGGTATTATTCCATACTTAATTTTGATATAGTGTTTGTTTCAATTACGTACAAATTAATTTTACAAGGAAAGATCAAATTTTTTGTAATAGAATTCTTTTGCTCCCTATAGCTGTAAAATCATGTTATTATTAATACACCACTTTTCTGGTAACAATCCACATTAAATACCATTATTTTGGTAATCCATTGCTGTAAAATAGATTCATTATAAAATAGATTCCTATGTGTTTATATAATGTTGTTTTTGGCAGGGTCAAAAAGTAGAAAAGGGCGTGGTTATAACAAACCTACATGGGGTAAATCAGGCAAGGAAAAAATTGAGTTTACAAAGGATGGACCATGCATTGTTCCAGAAGATGCCAGATTAGCAAGGTACCTAGGTAATTTAGCAAGAAACTACAATCTTCTTCCTCTTTCTCCAATGGACTGGCGATCTCAACAAGCTGGCGTTTTGGATAGAATATGGAAAATAATATCGGTACGTATATATTTATAAATATTATAATATTTAAAGAAATTTGGTAATTTTACCTTTATATCTTATAGTGTCACTTTTTGTTAGATTAATTAGAGCTTGATAATTGTTGCATACTTGCTAATTGTGATTTGTAATATTACCATCTAAAACTGTATGAATTTAAAAGCATTACAAAACAGGAAATCTGTATATTGCATCGAATGTATAAAAACACTGTTTGGAAAGAAGGAAGAATAGTAACATGATTCTAGAGTTTGGGTCTCTTGGTATTCAATGCTTATAAATTTTAGAAACTGTGTTTCATGGAGGTTAATGCAACATCTAACGATTTGTTCCATTTGTGAATAATACATGATATTTTCTTTTGGTAAGTATTTATATTTGTTGTTCAATTCACTGTATTTGGATTGAACCTTCCCTTTTTTTGCCATGATTTCAAAAATAAACATAATATGAAATCGATTCAAACGTGCAAGTATGCATCAGCTGTAAATGATGATAAATTTATAAAGACAATGTGCTATCCTTTCATTTAAAAAATGAACGAGCATGGGATAGGTTTCGAACGTATAACAGTTAGGACAGTCAACATTTTGGTTGCAATTTATGTCATGTGGAATATGATATGTTATGTTTGGTAAATAGAACCCAAGATTGACTATCAGTTCAGCCTGCAATATTTTTTTCCTATATTAATATACCTATATTCTCTTTTACCCATATGACTGTGGTAATATCTACATATAATATGAACATTTATGGCAAGAGGTCACACATGATTTACAGCACATTAAACGAGAATATTTCCATAGCAATTCGACTGCAGTATACACTCTTAAAGTAAAATAAAATCTTGAAACATAGTTGTAAATGTAAAACTACTGTAATATTATATTATAACTAATACGAAATATATGGATTTGAATTTTTTAAAACTATAAGTTTAGAATTTAAGTGTACTCAATCACGTACTATATTCTAGAGGAAAATTAGGTGAATAAGCATAATATATCCCCAAAGCAGTCATGTTAACGATAAAATAAGAATTGAAATATTATGTAAAGCATTAAAGTTCTAGGTTTTTTAAATGATCAATAGGTGATGCTTAGAAAACAACTTCATCTGCAATAAATTAAATAATGCTTCGTTAGAGTACTTTCAAGAACATATTGTTGACTTTCTTTGTTCAAGTGAGATGAAACCTAAATAATTGATAGTGTATACTTGAATTTTTTTAGATGTATTACAGTAAATCTTATTTTTAATTTGCAATAAAAGCTACTATAACATAAACCTTTTGTATCATATAGGATACAATAGACTGGCGTCCCGAAGACATTCCCTACCTTCCCACAATTAAACATTCAATATTGGAAAGACTAGCCAAAAGAGTTAGAAATAACAGAGCGGACTTGAAAGAAAAATATTACACTCCATACATTGGCTCACCATCACGCTTTGTGTGTGGAGATGATCGTGTGGACAATGAACAATGGAGAAAAATGGTAAATTATTGGGATAACGACCATAAAAATAAAGTAAATCTCTCTTTCTTTACATTTTTTGATTCTAGTAAATATTTTATGTATAAATGATATCTTATTATACTTTTTTCATGAATAACAGATGAAAGTTGAGAAAAATGTTGAGAACCACAAGAAGCTGAAAATGAGTCACACAGGTGGTTCAAAGTCATTTGTAAGGCATCATGCAGAATATGTAAGTAATATTAATCACATATTTACTTTAGCTTCATTTGTTTGCCCAATAGTACATAATCTTGTGAACAAAAAGTAGTGTCTATATTATTTTAATACAATTTAGATGTTTATATTATGATAATATTTTGGCACAGAAACAAAAATATGGCCATGACCCCAATCCTATTGAAGCATTTGATTTGGTTCATAAGAGAAAGGATAAAAATAAAAGCTGGGTTGATGGTACATCAGAGCAAACAGGGGTAAGTATAATATCTTTTAATCAATACTTTCTATTTTTTGGAGCACATGTGACAAACTGTAGTTATTTTCTTATATCGAACTATTTTTGTTCATAAATAAATTGCCTTTAGTGAGATATAAATACAGTTTCATATTATTAGAATGATTTGTGCTCTTAAAGTAAACAAATTTTGCATTAAATATAAAAGAATTTGGTTGCCTGTAATTACCCCTAACATGATAGTTATTGTAAATGTATTTCAGATATTACTTTATCGGTATATTTTAATAGTCTGAACAAAGCAATTAGGTTTCTGTCATAATTTGGTAAGGCTTTATGATGGAATATTGATTTGATCATTAATTTTTTATGATTTGTATTCATAATTATGTAAACATTTGCTATATTAATTTCCAGAGGTCTAATATCCAACTAAGTGCAGTAATATTATGCAACAATCAAAAATGGCAAACGATAGTCAAATTTATATTCACATTTGAGTCCATTTATCAAAAATGGCAAGTGGATATCAAATTTTGATTATAATTGAATGCAATACAGTATATCAAATCTATCACTACTAAAAAAACAAATATCAATTCTTATTGTATTTTCATTAAATGCTTTAAGAATTATTTAAAAATCTCAAACCCATCAATTAGCATTACTGATAACTATTCTTCTTTAGATATAGCGCTAGATTCATACAAGGAAAGTGGTGTAACAGATATTATATATTTCTACTAATACATTGTCATTTATATACCAGATGCAAGTCAATTATGTTTATGGCCCAAGTTTCCTTTTTTTGTGGTATGCTGGCTCCATTTTAGGTTATATTATATTTATACATGCATTTATCTTTAAGCGGACTGCTTTTAAATGGAAAGAAAATAAGATTCTTATTAATAGTATAATAAAGGTGAATACTAATTGACAGATTGTGGTGAAATTTGTATTCACGGTTACAAAAATATCAATATATGGTATTAGTAATAGTGATCCAAGGCAATACATTAAAATTATAAGAAAGTAGTAAAATTTGTTTTCACAATCAAGTGGATTTCTTTACGTGGTGATAGTTGGCAATAAATAAATTCGAATCAAGGGAAATCTAATTCAAAATTAAATGCATTAACATGAGGCAATAAGTTAATTAAAACCTAAACAATAACTCTAAACCATTATGATTTTTGTAAAATAATTTTAATTGTTTACTAGGTTTACACTATCCTTTTATAGTAATAGTGATCTAAGGCAATACATTAAAATTATAAGAGATTGGTCAAAAAAAATTTCACAATCAAGTGGATTTCTTTACATGGTGATAGTAGGCAATAAATAATTTCGATTCAAGGGAAATATAATTCAAAATTAAATGCATTAATAGGAGACAATAAATTAATTAGAAACTAAACAATAATTCTAAACCATTATGCTTAGATTCATACAAGGAAAGTGGTGTAACATACATTATATATTTCTACTTATACATTGTAATTTATATACCAGATGCAAGTCAATTATGTTTATGGCCCAAGTTTCCTTTTTTTTTTTGGTATGCTGGCTCCATTTTAGGTTATATTATATTTATACATGCATTTATCTTTAAGTGGACTGCTTTTAAATGGAAAGAAAATAGGATTCATATCAATAGTATAATAAAGGTGAATACTAATTGACAGATTGTGGTGAAATTTGTATTCACGGTTACAAAAATTTCAATATATGGTATTAGTAATAGTGATCCAAGGCAATACATTAAAATTATAAGAAAGTAGTAAAGTTTGTTTTCACAATCAAGTGGATTTCTTTACATGGTAATAGTTGGTAATAAATAAATTCGAATCAAGGGAAATCTAATTCAAAATTAAATGCATTAACATGAGGCAATAAATTAATTAAAAACTAAACAATAACTCTAAACCATTATGCTTTTTGTAAAATAATTTTAATTGTTTACCAGGTTTACACCGTCCTTTTATAGTAATAGTGATCTAAGGCAATACATTAAAATTATAAGAGATTGGTCAAAAAAATTTTCACAATCAAGTGGATTTCTTTACATGGTGATAATAGGCAATAAATAATTTCGAATCAAGGGAAATTTAATTCAAAATTAAATGCATTAATAGGAGGCAATAAATTAATTGGAAACTAAACAGTAACTCTAAGCCATTGTGCTTTTTATAAAATAATTTTTGAATTGTTTATCAGGTTTACACCGTACTTTTATATCATATATAGAAAAACAATTATGTATTTGTTGTCTCATATGAAATTTATATTGGATTCTAACTCCATCATAATAGTTTATATTGTATTTACTTTTTTTATTCATTTGATTTGATGGCTTTCCTATTGGAAAAATATCTCACTGACGATGTAATTACCCAGGCACTTTTATCTCAAAAGTTAACAGAATTGGTTGCTACTCATGGCGAGGAGACGCCAGAATTGAGATTGCAAGCGTATGTATCTGTGAGAGGTCATGAGACTGGTGGAAGAGTTCGTGGTTATGGCGAGGTGGTAACAACAAATATGGTCCCTTGGGTGCAGCTAACCCAACATATTTCATCTACTCGTAGATCACGAAGAGGATGGGATTATGCATCATTACAATCTAAGAATTTGGAACTGCAAGCAATGTATGAACAACAAAAGAAAGAGATTGAAGAGCTGCGACATATGGTTTTATCTGTACAACATCAGTCCTCTAATTCAAAGTCTCCTTCCGATCAACAAGCGCACAACCATCATGAATTCCCCATCCAAGTGCAGGTCCAACCTCAGTCGCCAACTCAACATCAGTCACCTCACATATGTTAATCTCACATACAATCACATCCACCGTATCCACACATTGGCCATTTATATTACCCTCACCCATATCGTCCACCTTTGTACACACCAATTTCTCACCCTGTAGGAGATTTCACATCAACACTAAATGATATGGATTTTCTACAGCAGCTCATCCCTCCACATAATGTAAGTAATTAGTTTCAGCAAAATTTAGACTAATTTTGTTTTTAGTTTTAGTTTTATGTAAGTGGTTTAGTCATGTGTACTTTTGACTGTTAATGGGAACAAAAGTTTTTTGTTTTTGTTTGTTGAAATGCAAATAAATGACACTTGTTTTTGATTGTATACTTATGTCTGGGTGGTTTATGATGCTGTGCATTGGTATGAATGATGTCTTTTGTGCTGTTACAGGATATTTAGATTGATGAGTATGAATGTCATCTCTTTTGTATATATGGTGCAATAAATATATAGATGTACTTTTGTGATGTTCATTCAATAGAAAATTGCAGCGCAGTAATAAATATATGCATGTCCTTTTGTGCTGTTCATTCAATACAAAAATGCATTCTAATGTCAGTTCAATATAGATATGCATAACTATTGCATTATATATTGTATAAATTAGGGGCATTTATATATGGTGACATATTTATTAGGGGCATTTATAGCTGATGCTATTTGTTTGTTCTTCATGTACCGTACTTAAATATTGGAGGCATTTATGAGAGCCTTTGTTATTTTAAAACTTTTGGGGGCTTATGAATTTGCTTCTAAATGGTTATGAATTATGTTTGGGACCACACAGCATTAAAGGCGAATGAAGATGCAAATATGCCTCTATTTCTTTTTAGGGGCTACATTTTTAGAGGCAGGCATACATTTGCCTCTCATTGTTATAGAAGCATTATTAAATATAATTTGGCCTCTAATCTCAGTAGTAAGGACATATGTAAATGCCTTTGTATCTTTGATTTTTGGTAGTGTAATAAACACACAAGGACACAAAAATATAATCTTCATGCACACACATACTACTTTGTATCAAGGTGACCCGAGCCTGATTTTTGTTTTCAACATATTTCACTACGCATGCATACTAGAAACGGGCCTAACTAAAGTGATGTGTATATACAGGGAGATGATAATCAAAGTAAAAATGTATGCGAATAGAAATTTATGCAGACACATACTTTTTCACTTAGTATGCACACACATGCCCAATGATACATGCTTTATGTAAAAGAGGATGGCCACCGCAAGTTCAATTAATCCTAGGACTAGAGTATTTGAAGATGGTCATGTGTGCAACAGACTTGAACATGCAGTGCTAAACAATTGCATAAGTGCATGCAAAGAAAGAAGGCCCGACACAGAGACATTTTGCATGCAAAATGTTCAAGGGTCTGACACTTGATAAACTAGCAAAGTGAGTTTTAAACTCACCAGTAAATATTTTCTTCATAAATTCACTAGCAACCGAAACCACCCTGAGCTATGCTTAGATCTGCCATTAATATTTGCACTGAGCTATTGAAGAAAAGAATGAGCAAAGAATATTTGCAAAGATTTGTTTTTACACAATTTTGTGAACAAGTTGAAAAATGAGATGCTGGCCAAATTATTTTGTACAAGTGCGTTAATTGTAGACGTTAAAAAGTGGAGGGAGGGCATAGTGCATTTATGAGATGGTGGCAGTGAAATGGGTTCAAAAATTTTTGATAGCAAATGTTAAAACTTGCTTTACAAGTCTAAGTACAGAAAGGAATGTCCACTAGCTACTTAAAAAATGACAGCCCTTGCAAATATTTTCCCTTAGCTTTTAAAACCTTGTTCACTGTAATATTAAAATATGCACCACTTTGTTTTAATATGGACTCATTCCTCATGTAAAGGCAAAAGCCTTTATTTCAACATGCTACTATTATAAAGACTACTTACTTTACAATATTATATGATTTTTTTCAAATTTTAATTACCATTTAAAATATTTACTCCGATTGTAATTCAAAAATCATGGTCGTTACAGACTCCCCTTTATAAAAATTGCGTCCCCGCAATTTTCTACCAGAAGAAGTCGATAACGTAAATAATTCAATACAATAAAGATCAAAATGGAAAAGATAGATCAAGAATGCTCACCCCCACCGCAGAGGAGAGAAAACCCGGATGAGAACGCTCGATAAATTCTCTGGTTTCCCAAGTGCAATCTTTGAAGTTTGCGGACTGTTGAATTTTCACGAGCGGAACTTCTTTATTCCGAAGGTGTTCAACCCCCGAAGCTAGCACACGAATAGGACTTTGCACAATAGACAAGTCAGGTGAGATCCCAAGATCTTGCAACACATGAGGATCAACAATAGAATTTGAATCTCTAAGGCATCGACGAAAATGGGATACATGAAATACATCATGAATTCTCGAAAACTGGATAGGTAGCGATACACGATAAGCAACTAGGCCAATGCGTTCCGTAATAGGAAACGGTCCAATATAACGAGGAGCCAATTTCCTGGACCTACTAAAACCCACCACACCCTTCATTGGAGAAACACGAATGAATACAAGATCGCCAACAGAAAATTCCAAAGGCTTCCTACGATGATCGACATAACATTTCTTCCTATTCTGAGCCTCTTTCATTCTCTGTCAGCTAATATCAATCCTCTCAGAAGAATCACGAATATAATCGGGGCCGAGAACTACCTTTTCCCCCGATTCCAACCAACAAGATGGCGATCGGCACGGCCTTCCGTAAAGAGCTTCGAAAGAAGCCATACCGATACCGGATTGAAAACAGTTGTTATAAGAGAATTCAACAAGAGATAAGTGGTCTTCCCTACTACCACCAAAATCAAGAATGCATGCTCGAAGGAGATCCTCTAAAGCCTGATTCGCCCTTTCAGTCTGACTGTCAAACTGTGGATGATAAGCTGTACTGAGATTGAGCTTAGTGCCCAAAGCTTTCTGAAGGCTCTGCCAGAAACCACTAGTGAAAAGCGGATCTCTGTCACTAACAATAGAACTAGGCACACCATGAAGTCGAACGACTTCCTTAATAAACAGCTTATCCAATAAAGGAGCAGTCCGATTGGACTTGATAGGAATAAAATGGGCAGATTTAGTTAATCTGTCAACAATCACCCAAATACTAGTATGGCCCGACCTCGAACGAGGTAGACCATCAATGAAGTCCATGGAAATCTGATCCCATTTCTATAATGGAATCTCAAGAGGCTGCTAAAGACCACCGGTACGCTGGTGTTCTGCTTTAACAAGTTGACAAGTCATGCAATGACTTACATCACTTGCAATATCACGCTTCATACCCTCCCAATAGTATAAGCGTTTCATAGCAGCTTACATCTTACTACTACCCAGATGGATAGTATACTTAGAACGATGACAGTCCTCAAGATTGTCTTTTCTAAGATTAGAAACATTAGGCACGATCAATCTACCCTTCTTCCGAATACAACCATGATTATCAATATTGAAATCCTTCAGATCATCACTTTAGGATTCCAATTTACAACTCTGAATAAGACAAGCAATATGTGGATCTTGTTTCTAGGCATCGGCAACACAATCCAACAAACTAGGACAAGCTTTCATGCTAAATAAAAGCACGGGAGAATCAGAAACTGAAGGACGGTCTCTAATATAACAAAGAAATAAAGCTTCCAAAATATTCCACTCTGATAGCATCATGAAAATGACAACTTGCTGCTTGCGACTAAGCACATCAGCAACTTGATTACCCTTACCAGGGGTATACTAAATATCGAAATCATATGAAGCAAGAAATTCGAGCCAACGCTGTTGCCTCATATTAAGATCATTCTGTGTAAATAAATACTTCAGAGATTTATGATCAGTGAAGAGAATACGCTCAATAAATAATGTCGCCAAATTTTTAGAGCAAAGACTATGGCGGCTAACTCCAAATCATGAGTAGCATAACAAAACTCGTTAGGCTTTATTTGTCTAGAAGCATATGCAACTACTCTATCCTTTTGCATGAGAACAGCACCGAACCCAAAACCACTGGCATCGGTATAAACTACAAGATCATGATTCCCTTCGGGAACCACTAAGACAGGAGCATGAGTAAGGAGATCCTTTAACTTCAAGAAAGAATTCTCACACTTATCCGACCAAATAAAAGGAACAACTTTTCTCGTGAGAGTGGTAAGCAGTAAAGCAATGCGAGAAAAGTACTTAATAAACCGATGGTAATAACCCGCCAATCCAAGAAAACTACGGATTTTTGTAACAGTCTTCGGCCTCCTCAAATTCTGAATAGATTCGATCTTGGAAGGATCGACAGAAATACCATCGAAAGAAATAATATGACCGAGAAACTTCACCCTATTCTCCTAGAAGTGACACTTGGAGAATTTGGCATATAGCTGATGCTGACGAAGAGTGCTCAAAACAATCTCCAAACGCTGAATATGATCGGCTTTAGATTTGGAATAAATAAGAATATCATCAATGAAAACCAAGACAAGCTTATCGAGATTTTCCCGGAATATCCGATTCATAGATCAACAAAATACGCCGGAGCATTCATCAAACCGAATGGCATAACAAGCCATTCATAGTACCATAACGAGTACGGAATGCTGTAAGAGGAATGCTATCTTCCGCAAATCGTAATTGATGAAAACCGATAGCAAGATCGAGTTGGGAGAATAGTTTAGCGCCACTTAATTGATCGAACATGTCGTCGATCCTAGGCAATGGGTACATATTTTCGTAGTAAGCTCGTTAAGATTGCGATAATCAATGCAAAGCCTAAGAGTATCATCTGGCTTCTTAACGAAGACAATGATAGCATCCTAAGGAGATGAGCTAAAGCGAATAAAATGCTTGACTTCCAACTCAGATAATTGTTGCTTGAGTTCCTCATTTTCCTTAGCAGACATCCTCGTGGGAGGACGACTGATAGGATGTGCACCAGATATAAGATCAATACGGAACTCAATTGCCCTCTTCAGCGGCAATCTCAAAATAGGCTCAAAAACATCAGAAAAACCACAAACAACCGGAATATTATCTATGACATCCTCCGATTCGAAGGAAGAAAATAAAGCGTTCGAAGTATGATCCATGCTTCGAAATATAATAGATAACTGCTTGCTAGCATCGGGATGCTTAAGATATAAAGCTCTTTCGGGACATAGAATTTAAATTCATAACGAATGAGCCAATCCATATCCAATATCATATCAAAATCAAGATGCTCCATAACATGCAGATTGACATGAAAGGAAAAACCACATAGAATAATCTCTGCATCAAAACACAACAAACCAAGAGTAGCGGATCCACCAATAGGATTTACGATCCTCAAAGGCTCGCAAAGAATAATAACATCCAAATGAATAATATCAACAAGCTCCTCTGACACGAATGAATGCGATGCACCCGTATCGAACTCTGATAGAACGACCATGAAATAAAATAAAAGCCTCCAAAACAGGAGTAATACCTTTGGGCTTAGAAGAGTCACCATAAGCTTTAGAAACATTAAGCATCCTAGATTTGAAACCCTTAGGAGCAATAGAACAATCAGAAATCCAATAACCCTCTTTCTTGAAATAACGACAAATGCGAGGCTTAGGACAGCCATGAAGAAGATGATCCAAAGAACCATAATTATAACACGCCCTCTGAACAGAAGGTGCACTACTACGCTGAGAACTAGAGGTAGCTTGCTTCTTCTTCTTTTGGTTGGAAGAATTAGGCTTACGAAATGGAAACTTCTTCTTGTTAGGGTTCTTAGAAACCTCAACATCATCACAAATATCACGTTCCTTTTCAACAGCTTCAAGACAAAGAGCTGAATCAACAAGCTCCTCAAAAAAGAGCTTAAGCTGGAGAAAAAGAACTTTCTTCAAATACTTCTTTAAACCATCAACAAAACGAAGAATTTTATTACGCGGAGTGTTAATGAACTCAACTTCGTATTTGGATAAGGCCTCGAAAGATGCAACATAATCAGAAACAGAGGACTTTCCTTGCTTCAACTCAAGGAAACTACGAGCAAGATTATCCTTTTTCGACTTAAGAGCGAACTTAAGTTCGAATCGTTCCTTAAACTGAACCCATGAGAGAGAGGACTCGTCAACTTCTGCAATAAAGAGCTCATACCAATTAAGCGCACGCTCTTGCAATATACTAGATGCCCCGAGAATGCGATGATGATCCAAAGATCCATCCGAGAAAATATGCGCTCACAAGTGCGCAACCAAGTCTGAACCTCCATAACACTATCCGATCCTTTGAATGGCTTGCCTCCAAGGTGGGAATAGTCACTACACATGCAAATGAAGGCAGACTTTTGATTAGGAGCTGTGGGAGTAGCAACAGGAGGCTGAGTACCCTAAAATAGCTAAATAAACTGATCAGCTGACATATAGACTCCGTTCGGATGAGAACCACTAGATGGGCCAGCAGAAGAACGCTTCCCTCTACCTCTTCCAGCCATAGGCTGAGAGACAAGAGAAGGTAAGGATTAGTTAAAACAATACACAATTGATAAGAAATTTAACAAATGGAATACTACAGAATATGAGATTTATTCCTAGACATACTCCATATGTTAAAGTGGAAGGAATAGATTAGAAAAGCACGAATAAACCCACGAATAGTTGTAACGCATGTTCCATTCTGTTCTGTTCTGTGTTTATTACAATTTATTCTGAATTTCAGCTCTGATACCAAGCTGTGACGCCCCACCTCTATGCTCACAATAACAAAGGTTATTATAAGGAATAACGTCTGCTATTGCAAAGAATAAGGCTTGTTAGAAGCGACCATCCGTACGTTATCCCTTAGACAAGCTTTGATTACATCGATAGGAGTTGTATAACTTACTCCTAAAGATATAAATTCAATCCAAATCTAAAACGAAACTGCGGTGGCTAAAGAAAAATCCAAAACAACTCATAATAACAACAACACTGATTGTATAATCACATCAGAACAGAAATATCAGATATATAGCGGAAGACAAGTTTGGAATACATGTTACAACAACCGATGGTTCACAAGAACCAAATGTATGTATACATATATATCATAACATACATGAGATGAGAACTAATAAACCTAAAAGAACTCCTCGAAGGCTAGACAAAAGATGATGCGAGATCCCAAAAGCTGAAGCTGCTACAGAATCAGAGATAGCGACTATCCTAAAATAACTCGGTCTGACCCGAGTATTATTTAAAAGAAAATAGTAAACGGAGCAGTCTAATTTACTCTTAGAAGTGAGTGCATCTTAAACAACATCAAGCAAAATAATAATAATCTTGAATGATTCTATACAACATAAGAAATCAACATAGTTTAAATGAAGAAATCACATCAAACTCCATCAAATTCAACTTTCAAATTCACAATTGAATTCAAAACAGCAATTCACAAAATCTAGAAATCGAAAATAGATAACTAGAAATATCAACATAAAAGTGGATCGATCCCATCATATGGCGAGTCTAAGCTACGCCGCACGTGCATCAACATATGGCCGAAGCCTACCTAGTACTGTCATCATAATTTTGGCGCCCAACAAATGACCCGAAGGCCCAACGTATGACCCGAAGGTCCAACATATGACGCCAAGGTCTAGTACTGGTATTTGACCCGATGGTCCATCAAATGACCCGAAGGTCCAGCATAGTGGCTCAAAAGCCCAACAGAATCATCAGAATCATCAAACAACAGCAAATATTTCAATTAACGAGTCCGGAATTAACCGAAATAGTAAAAATGTGGTTTCATGCTGTACACTTTTGCTAAATCATTTAAATCTCTTCGTCGTTTCCATGAAAGTGCAAAATTGTGTATTTTATATAAATAAAGTTTACGTTCTCAAACGGACAAGTCCGGAGTCATGCGAATCAGTAAAAGCAAGGGTTCATAGTCCTTAATTTTGCTAAAGCGTTTAAATCTCTTTCTCATTCTTTTGAAAGCATAAACTGTAAAAATTTTGAAAACAATTTTATTTTAAAATGATTTTTAAAACACGTGATTAAAACAGCAACAAGTACAACAATTTCGACGAAGAAATTGCGCTTCAAAAAACACCGTAAAAACGGATACCAAAACAGCGTTGCGGGGTAACCGCTTAAAAATTCACTTTAAATTAACGGTTACTGACGTTAAATAACAGTAATTTATATTCTTAAAAAATGTCGTCTAAACAACACGCGTCAAAAATATAGTACCGGCGTACCAGTTCCATTATAAAAATAACGGTAACAAATTACGTTTTACAACGTAACACCGGTTCAATGCAAATTAAATAGTGGACTGCGCCACTAGATTTTCAACAAATATTCCGCTACCCGGGGAAGTGTACTACATGTTGGCGATATAACACTTCATAAATATTTTTTTTACATTCACCTAGCATATTTGAAAACCGTTGCATGCAAAAATGTTTGTATAAAAATTTTCTAACAAATCTGCACATAATTATACAGTGACCTGGCACCACATTTTTAATCTTCCCTGCACATATATGCTACATGCAATTTTTGGACGCAATATGATCTTCTATGCACATGAAGTATAGTATGTAGGACTTGATGCTAGGGAGGACACCCTACACACATTTTTACAATTTACAATTTTTAAAAAATGTCAGGACCATGCATTACGTGTGCTACAAAGTATACTAAGCATGCATTATACGCAGGCAACAATTTGATGAAAAAGGGTCTCTGGACTAAAAATTTCATGCACTTACAAACAAAAGAAAGAAAGTTCACTTTGCTTCTTTATACACAAATAAAAATACTACTACATATATACACTAACCCGGACATAGTTTATGCACCATACAAACCTGCATAAACTGAAGTTGACTAAAATGTAACCATACACGACAAACTTTTAAGTATGCGTGACCAACTTTTAAATACAGACAACGCAATGCGTAAACACAAGCACGAGTGACTCATGCTAGCAAGGAACACAATTTTCTAAAAAAGAAAAGAAAAGTAGAGCTCCATAATAAACAAAACAGGGAGGGACGTGTGCACTAAACTATAACCATTTTGGATCTACCAGCACACTTCATGCACTATAACACTCCGCATATTCACTATTGCAACTTGGTGCACGTAGAATTATAATAGGCAAACTCTTAATTTTGGTCCAGTATAAAGGTTACCAAGCCCACAGTACAAACGCATGAACAAACAAATTTTTTAAATTTAATTAAGAGTGCCTAGAAACGGTCAATAAACACGCAAGCACACAAAAATATAATCTTCATGCAGACACATACTACTTTGTATCAAGGTGGCCCGTGCTTGATTTTTTTTCAACATATTTCACTATGCATGCATACTAGAAACGAGCCTAACTAAAGTGACGTGTATATACAGGGAGGTGATAATCAAAGTAAAAATGCATGCGAATAGAAATTTATGCAGACACATACTTTTTCACTTAGTATGCACACACATGCCCAATGATACATGCTTTATGTAAAAGAGGATGGCCACTGCAAGTTCAATCAATCCAAGGACCGGAGTACTTGAAGATGGTCATGCGTGCAATAGACTTCAACATGAAGTGCTAAACAATTGACATAAGTGCATGCAAAGAAAGAAGGCCTGGCACAGACATATTTTGCACGCAAAAAGTTCAAGGGTCTGACACTTGATAAACTAGCAAAGTGAGTTTTAAACTCACTAGTAAATATTTTCTTTCAAAATTCGCTAGCAACCGAAACCACCCTGAGCTATGCCTAGATCTGCCATTAATATTTTCATTGAGCTATCGAAGAAAAGAATGAGCAAAGAATATTTGCAGAGATTTGTTTTTACACAATTTTGTGAACAAGTTGAAAAATGAGATGCTGGCCAATTTATTTTGTACAAGTGCATCTATTGTAGACGTGAAAAAGGGGAGGAAGGACATACTGCATTTATGAGTTGGTGGCAGTGAAATGGGTTCAAAATTTTTTGATAGCAAATGTTAAAATTTGCTTTATTACTCTGAGTAGAGAATGGAATGTCCACTAGCTACTCTAAAAAATAGCAGCACTTGCAAATATTCTCCCTTAGCTTATACAAACCTTGTTCACTGTAATACGAAAATATGCACCACTTTATTTTAATATGGACTCGTTCCTCACATAAAGGCAAAAGCCTTTATTTCAACCTGGACTCGTTCCTCACATAAAGGCAAAAGCCTTTATTTCAACATGCTACTATTATAAAGACTACTGACTTTACAACATTATATATATATATATATATATATATATATTTAAAATTTTAATTAAAATATTTACTCCAACAGTAATTCAAAAATCACGATCATTACAGTTTTCTCCGCAAGGTTTGTGTTGGAATTCCGGATATTTTTGGGTTTAAATTGGATTTAAATTCAATTTAAATTCAAAAGGCGAGTGTTTTAATTTAGTCACAACTTCTAAAATTTCTTATGTTTGTTAAATTAAATTTTGTTGTGATTATGCATTTATTTATGACCGTTTCGGATATTTTTAATCATCATCTCAGTTAATTTCAGTTATTTAAATTAAATCGTTATTTAATTTATTATTGAATATAACTGCCAGTTAATTTCTTGTTATATATTATCAGTTACATATTGATATCCATTTATATGATTGGGATGGATGTATGATTTATGATGGATGCATGAATGTTGTATTTTATTATTATAAGCTGCAAGTTATTATGCATTTTTATTGATTCGGGACTGCGGCTTGGAATGATATATAACATAATTTTTATTTTTAATTACGGATTGAAATGATAAACATCCGTATCACTTGACCATAAGGTAAAAAATTATATATAGACACCGCGATCTATATACATATATAAAAATATTTTGAAATCATTTCTATGTTTTGTAAAGAAATATACGGGTTATATAAAATTGACTTTTAGATGTTATACAAACGTCAAATTTATTATTACTGATTTTATCTATATAAGCTTTGAAGTATAAAATAAGCCCAATAATGAAGTTTGATTATTATATATAATATGGTTTGATGAATATTGATTTTTTATATTATATAAATAATATTTTTATATCTAGTTAAATGCTTGAATTTAAGCTATGTATAAGTTTGTTAATAAAAATTAAGTTTAATAATAGAATTTGATTATTATTAAAATAAATGTGGGTAAGTATTTAATTTTTTTTAATATAGAGTGTATAATGATTTAAATAAATGAAGGATGGGAGATAAATTAGAGATTTATTTGAAATTGAAGTTATTTAGTAATTAAACTCTAAAGGGTTGATGTGAAATTTGTTAAATTGAAAAAATTAAAGGGTATAATTATTATAACCTGATTTTGGGTCTATGTGAACTAAATGATTATTTCAAGTATAGAAGAATTGGAAAAATTTAATTATTTGAAATTGAGTTTTATTTAAATGAAAATTGATTTATTATGTAAATTATTTCAAAACTAAATAATAGAAGATTTGATTTTTAAAATCTAAATTATCAAATTTAGTTTTGGAATTTTGGAATATTTAAAGCCTTGAAATATATCAGAATTTAAATGTTTATCGAAATTGAAATGTTCCGAAGTTATGAATTTCAAAGTATTATGTTTTAAAAGTGTAATAATTTAAAAGGTTGGTTTCGAAGTGTAAAAATTTGAAAGTGCTATGATTTTGTGATAAGGGATATATTTGAAATAAAATGATATTATATTGATTTGAAATATAAGGGATATCATATTGATTTGGTTTTAAATTGGAAATGATATCGTATTTATATGGTTTTGAAATAAATATTATATCCTGGTTTTGAAGTATAAATTATTTTGAAATGACTGTGGTGTTATAATAACGTTTGGTTGTTGAAGAGACCGGGATCGAAAGTTGTCATGCTCTCTGCCAACTCCTAAAACCACTTTAACAACCGCGCACGCGGTGGAGATTCCATAATGAAGTAGGATAGTGGCGGTGTTTCATTTGAGGTAAATACGTGGACCCAACTCCCGTGAGTTGGCATAAGGTGGCTAAAACAGGAGCGATTGACGGGTTAATGAGGTAGCACCTTTGATCGGACACATCCCTTCGATATCATACTTTGACTTTTGGATTGGTTCAGTGGCCACTTTTGATTTTTTTTTATTTGGGGGTAGCTCGAGGTGGGCGGTAGCCACGGCTATGCGTTACCACCGACCTGGAAGCGTAATTGGTATGTCTACCGTGGCATTGCCTAGTTGTGCCATGTCACCTACCCTAGCGCGCCTTATATGATTTTGTTTTGTACCATACCTATGGATTTCCCTCTGACGACGCCCAATACGGGGGAGATTACGGTACTGTATAGACTATGGGAATATAAAAGTGTGTTAAGGTGGAAAATGTAAAGCCTTAACGCTATTTTCAGTATATTGTACTTTACTTTAGACACTATTATAATAGCGTATATTACTACATAGTAAATAGTTTAACGGATCCTTAGGAGATGTGAATCCCGAGCATCTCTTGAGTTACTGCACTCCCGTTAGACACTGGATAGGAGATGTCAAATCCCGTAAACATCTCTGACGCCGTTACACTCATATTATTTACCGTTGATTTAACTTACATAAGATCTTTTAGTTCTGACTCGAGTGTTTTGTCTTTTCAATTCGCTCGGGTCAGCCTGAGCGTTTCAGGATTTGAAGATTTTATTCTGGAGGACGAAGACGTAGTACTATTATCTACTATATTATTCCACTACACCATTGTTCCGCTGCATTGATATTATTCTTTGGTATGTGTACTCTGATATGTATTATATAAATATAACCAAATGTTTTGTAAAACAACTTCACGAACTGTTATTTGATTATTATATTTTATCGTTCCGCTGGAAGATTATATTTTTTTTCTTTCTCTACTTTTTCTTATTTATCCCATAACAATCCGCCCTTCTGTATGGTTTAAGTCTGAAGTGTGTGGTTTATCGTCGATTTAAACCGTACAAAAATGCGGGACGTTACAACGCGCGTTGATGGGGAGGGTAACGCGTGTCATCGCAGGCATGTGGAGGTTCGGCCTGACATGGGCATGGTGGTAGTGTTGCTCGATCGGGATGAAGGCGACCGTGGGCGGCGTATAAATCGATGAACTAGTGGCGGCTCTAGGGTTACTGGGTGCGTGGGTTATGCGTGAGAGAGAATTGGTAGCGTGATGTGGCTGTAGTGATAGGTGACGTATTTTCTTTTTCTTCCTATTTTATTTTATTTTATTTAAATTTTATTTGAAATCTATTTGTTTTAATCACAATAACTTGTGCAAACGAGGTCGGAATTATGCGTGGTTTCTTATGTTAGGATCGTATTGAAATTCCGGACATTTTGGCTCTAGTTTGGATGGATTTGGAGACTGTTCAAATTTTGGGTTTAAATTGGATTTAAATTAAATAGGTGAGTGTTCTAACCCACTCACAACTTCTAAAATTTCTTATGTTCGTTAAATGTAATTTATTTTGTGATTTTGAATTTATTTATGACTGTTTGTATATTTTTAAATCATCATCTCAGTTAATTGCATTTATTTAGATTAAACTGCTATTTAATTTGTTATTGCAATATAAACTACCAGTTAGGTATATTGTTTAATTTATTATTGACTATAAACTGTCAGTAATTAGCTTTATTTATTATATGCTCTATATTGATGTTATTGTTTAAATTGGATGATGGTTGTAATAAATGGTTGATGATTGATATTGTAACGTCCCTGCCTTTTTGTACGTTTTAAATCAACGATAAAACACACGCGTCAGACTTAAACCATACAGAAGGGCGGATTGTTATGGGGTAAATAAGAAAAAGCAGAGAAGACAAAAAACAAAATAGAATCTTGCAGCGGAACTATAAAATATAATAATCAAATATACAGTTCATTGAGCTGTTTTACGAAAACATTTGATTATACTTATACAATATATATCAGAGTTACACATACCAAAGAACAATACAATGCAGCGGAACATTTTGGATGCAGTGGAGTACTATAATAAATAATAGTAATACAAATCTTCGTCTTCGTCCTCCAGAATAAAATCTTCAAATCCTGCAACGATCGGACAGACCCGAGTGAATTGAAATGACAAAACACTCGAGCCAGAACTGAAAGATCTTATGTAAGTTAAATCGACAGAAATAAATATGAGTGTAATGGCGTTAGAGATGTTTGCGGGATTTGACATCTCCTATCCAGTGTCTAACGTAAGTGTAGTAACTCAAGAGATGCTCGGGATTCACCTCTCCTAAGGATACGTTAAACTATTTACTATGTAGTAATATTTCTCTATTATAATAATGTCTATTAGTAAAATAAACTTACTTTTAAATTGCGTTAAGAAGTGACCCAATATTCCCCTTAACACAAACAATGCCAATAGTCTATACAGTACCGTAATACCTCCTGATCGGGGTCAACCAGAGGATACTCCATAGGTACGACAAAAATAGAAACTCATACAAGGCGCACTAGGGTAGGTGACACGGCACAACTAGCAACGCCAGGGTCCTATTACGCATACGGGCTGGTGGTAACGCGTAGCAGCTACTAACGCCCACCTCGGACAACACCCCCAAAATCAAAAATCAAAAGGGGCCACCGAATCAATCCAAAAGTCAAAGTATAATATCGAAGGAGTGCGTCTAATCAAAGGAATGACCTTATTGGCCAGAGAATCTCTCCTGTTTTAGCCAGCTTATGCCAACTCACGGTAGTCGGGTCCACGTATTTACCTCAAAGGAAACGCCGCCACCATCCTACTTCATTTTGGAATCTCCACCACATACACGGTTTTTAAGTGGTTTTCGGAGTTGGAAGAGTGTATGACAACTTCCGATCCCAGTCTCTTCAACAACCAATCGTTATTATAACACCGTGGTCTCTTTTTCAAAATAGTTTATACTTTAAAACCAGAATATAATATCCCTTTTCAAAACCATATAAATACGATATCATTTTCCTCTTTTAAAACCAAATCAATATGATATCATTTCAAATATATCCTTTTTCTAAAACCATACCACTTTAAAATTTATAATATCTTGAAATCATACATTTGAATTATAACTCTTCAAAACATAATACTTCGAAATCCATAGCTTTAAAACCATAACTTCTGAAACTTAAATTGTTTGGATATTCAAACGGTATATAAAATAAAATGGTTTGAATTTAAAATTACTTTATAAAGTAAATAATTTCCACGACTTTAGAATTTTATTCTCTTTAAATTAAGTCTAAATCCATAAATTTTAAATTCACTTTCGGTTTTAAATAAACCACTTCAGTTTCAATATATTTCAAACTTTGAGTATTAAACAATTAAAAACTAAGGTTGGAAATTTCTATTCAAATATTCAATGTCCTATTATTTAGTTTGTAATATTTGCATAATAAATCCATAATCATTTAAATAAAACTCAAATTAGCTATAACTGAATATTTCCTTCAATTTATTTATACTAGAATATTCATTTAATTCATCTTGAATAAAAATTCAGTTATAAATACCATACCTTTTAAAATTTCAAGTTAATAAGTTCTACATCAACTTATGCAGTTTAATTCTTAAATAAGCTCAATTCCAAATAAATTTCCAATTTACCTTCCAATCTTAATTGATTTAAATCATTAAAACTCTATATTTATTCAATATCTTAAACATGTACTTAACCATATAATATAAAATAATCAAACTCCATTTTTCAACTTATTTATTTTATTTAACAAATTTATACATAGCTTAAATTCAATAATTTAACTCTAATATGTATATATAAAAAAATATTTATATAATATCAAAATTTAATATTTATTTAACCGTATCCTATCCAAACCATATAAATCATTTTCAAAATGTTTATATATATAGACCGACGGTGTCTGGGTAAAATTGTCTATCCTATGGTCAAGTGATACAGATATTTATCATTTCAATCCGCAATTTAAAAATAAAATTTTACTGTTATATACCATTTCAAACCACAACCCCGAATGCAATAAAATACATATAACTTGCAGTTTATGATGATATAAATAAACGTTCATTCATCCATCATAAATTCATACATCCATTCATCAAAATCATCATCCAATTCAAACAATACATCAATATATAACGGATAATAAACAACAGGTATCAACTAGCAGTTTATATTCAATAATAATTTAATAAACTGTTTAACTGGTAGTTTATATGCAATAAATAAATAAATAACAAATTTAACTGGCAGTTTATATGTAATAAATAAATAAGTAACAATTTAATTTAATTAATTTAATTTAACTGGGATGATGATTGAAAATATGCCAAACAGTTATAAATTAATTTCTAAAAACATCATAAATCAATTTAACAAACATAAGAAATTTTAGAAGTTGTCAGTGGGTTAAAACACTCACCCTTTGAATTTAAATTGAATTTAAATCCCATTTAAACCCAAAAATTGACCGGTCTCGGAATCCATCCAAACAAGCACCAAAATGTCCAGAATTCCGATAGGATCGCAGAAGAAGAAACCGCGTGTGAAACGGACATCGTATGCAAAACATATTGCGATTAGAACAATCGAAAACGAAATTTGAAAAAAATAATAATAATAAACAACATACGGCCATGCCACCTCATCCTCCAATTGTCGCGTTCTTCCTGCTGCGCACGAAACAAAGAAACCCATCATGCTTCACCCACCTCCCCCTTTGACCATGAATCACGACCGCCTCGGACCACTATTCGACAAGCCGCAGCCACCATCCTTCACGTCTTCCCGTCCTCTATCTGGCGCACCTTCTCTGGTCGTCCCAGGTGTCACGCGCCGCCGCATAGAAGCTAGGGTTTTCGAACCCTAGTTCGCCAATTTCGACCGCCTCTGGTAGCTTTAGCTCACGAGACCACCGTCAACCTACACCCCGCGGCACGCTGTACGAAACCCAGAACCCAATTTGTCTATAGTCGCTCCAATCCAAAATGCCCAATTCAATTTTGACTGTGATTTCAGATTAACTCGGGCATCAATTGAAAAAACAGAAGCTACGTAGATTTGTATCGATGAAATCTTCGATATATATTTTTTCCAAATTTTCCTTAGGAGTTTGAATTTTGGCTTTGATTTTGAAATTTGAGTTGGATAGATTAGGGTTCACAGCCATTGAGGAAGAGGAACATAGTAGTTTTTGTACATATAGAAATGAGGAATAGTGGCTGCTAGGATTTACAACAGGGTATTTATGGACAATTGAAAAAGAATGGACCGGATCAAATGGATATACGGCTGGACGATATATGGTCCGAAAAGCTCGTTTCGACTCCGGAATGAAATTGGGTCAACCCATATATCAAAATAGATGTTTTAAAATATTTTAAACGCGATGGAAAAAGTTTCAAGTCCAAATTCCATCGTATGAAGAAGTTATGCTAAAATCAATATTTTTCAAATTGATTTCAATTTCGTTTATTTCAAGGCGTTTCGAGTCCGTACGATCAAACGACAAGCCCGATCGCTGCGAAATTTGAAATTCTACAATAATTCACCGTTAAGGATCCGATGAAACTGGTTTCATCGAAATCCGAGTCAGTGGCCAAAATGGCTATTTTTACACAAATTAAATAAATTTATAATTAATTAATTAAATCCAATTTTAAATTTCAATTCTATAATTCACAATTTTATCACTTTTATATTTCTTAATCATCTTAGGTACCATTTACATTGATTATATATCCTGATAAATTAACATTTTTCCCCATTTATTTTTATTTCAAATTGCATAACATTTAATTCTAATTGCTACAAAATTTACACTTTTTACAAATTTGATTTCAATGGATTGATTCGTTTTAATTCGAATCCTTTTATTAAGTTCAATACTACTCGATAAATTTACTTACCTTGTTTTCCCATTCATTACTTTAATATACCCAATTTAACAACTCCTAACCATTGGATTACATTTCACACAAATGTATCATTTATTAAATTAATTTTCAATAAACGTACTACTAAATTTCCCTTAATTGCAATTTGATTTCCAAATTTTATTTAACATACTAAATAAAATAAATAACATATATAGATTGTTACCTATTTTCCTTTACTTGCATTTATATGTTTATTACTTAACAACATAGGTTAAAATTCCATACATACACAAATTTTAATTAATTGTCATTAACACTGTATTATTTCCTTAATTAATCAAATACTTACATTAACACCATTTCACTTATTTTGGTCGTTATTCCAAGCATAGGTCACAAGTTTTCACCACTTTATATTATCCTATGGAAACAATATACATTTCAATACTTTATTGCATTCATTGAGATTTATTTTCCAAATTTACTAGATACCACAAATTATGACCTTACAGTTATTTTAATTAATTTGGATTGCGCTAATTTAATTATTTATTAACTTGCCTTAACATAATTTCATTAATTTACATTCAGTAACAAATAAATCAATATATGATTTCTCACATTAATACACTGATTGCATTTGTTAATACTATATTTCATTTAAAATTAAGTCATAACATTTGAATTATTATATTAAATTGGAATGTTCATTCAAGTTCATTAATTATTAACTTTGAATAACGTATTTCCTAAATTTACATCCAATTATTGTTAACCATGTTTTATTTCATAAATCAATTCAATACTTACCTCAAATTTCACCTATTCAATTTATATCCAGGTATAAACCTTTTACCACTTCATTTATTAGAAATTTATTCAAATTACAAATAATATGGTTTTAATTACCATAGCTATAATTTATTTTAGTTTTTATTTCAATATTAAATACAGTTTTTACTTCTTTCTAAATTTAATTACAAAATTGTATAGATTCGACCAAATTAAATTATCGAATTTTTACGGGTTATTACAGATATTGGATGAATGGATGCTGTATTTTACATTGTTTAAACTGCAAATTTATTATGCACTTTTTTTATTCGGGATTACGGTTTGAAATGATATATAACCGTATTTTTATTTTAAATTACTGACTGAAATGATAAATATCTGTATCACTTGACCATATGGTAGAAAATTATATACAGACAGCGTGGTCTATATATAAAAACATTTTGAAATGATTTTCTGTGGTTTTGTAAAGAAATATATGGTTTTATGAGACAGTGATTTGGATTTTATAAATGTTATTTTATATATAGTTAAATTCTGGGTTTTAAGCTATGTATAAAACTGATTTGAAGTATAAAATAAGTTAATAATTAAGTTTGATTTTTATTAAGATAAAATATGATTAAGCATTTATTTAAGTTAAATTTCTGGAGTTTATAATGACTTAAACGAGAATAAGGTTGGAAGATGAATATGCAATTTATTTGGAATTTAATAAAATTTAGAAATTTTAAAGGGTATGATTGTTATAACTTGAATTTGTTTAGAGTGATTTAAATGAATATTAAGTTGATTTAAATGAAAATATCAAGTTAAATAAATTAAAAGGATATCTAGTTGTTGAAGTTAAAAGTTTTACTTAAATATATAGGATTTATTAAGTAGACATTTCAAACCTAAAGAATAGTAATTAAATTTGATATTATCAAAGAATTAGTTTTGAAATGGTGGAATATTTAAAGTTTTGAATTATATGGAAATTGAAATGGTTTAATTGGAGGTTCAAATCGATATTTGGAATTTATTTGTGAAATTTAGAAAGCTATTTTATTATTAAAGTAATTCAATGTTAAACCTTTTAAGTATTGGAAGTTATGTTTCAAAATTTTGGGTTTTAAGGTATTATGATTTGAAAGTGCTATGATTTTGGAAAAAGGATATATATTTTGAGATAAAAATGATATCATATTGATTTGGGTTTTAAAACGGAAATGATATCATATTTATATGGTTTTGAAATGGATACTATATTCTGGTTTTGAAGTATAAATTATTTTGAAATGACCGCGGCATTATAATAACGTTTGGTTGTAAAGAGACTGGGACCGAAAGTTTTCATACTCTCTGTCAACTCCGAAAAAAACTTTAACAACCGTGTACGGGCATAGAGATTCCAGAATGAAGCAGGATAGTGGCGGCGTTTCCTTTGAGGTAAATACGTGGACCTGACTCTCGTGAGTTGGCATAAGGTGGCTAAAACAGGAGCGATCGACGGGCTAATGAGGTAGCACCTTTGATCGGACATATCCCTTCGATATTATACTTTGACTTTTGGATTTAATCAGTGGTCACTTTTGATTTTTTTTTCATTTGGGGGTGTGGCTCGAGGTGGACGGTAGCTGCAGCTATGCCTTACAATCAGCCCGGAAGCGTAATTCGTATATCTACGCTGGCATTGCCTAGTTCTGCGATGTCACCTGCCATACCGAGCCTTTACTACGAGTTTCTATTTGTGTCGTACCTATGGAGTATCCTCTAGTAGCCTCCCGATAAGGAGGTATTATGGTACTGTATAGACTGTTGGCATTATTTTTGTTAAGGGCTATATGGGTAACCCCATAACGCTATTTTAAAGTAAGTTTATTTTACTATTAGACATTATTATAATAGCGAAATATTACTACATAGTAAATAGTTTAACGGATCCTTGGGGGATGTGAGTCCCGAGCATCTCTTGAGTTACTGCACTCACGTTGACACTGGATAGGAGATGTCAAATCCCGTAAACATCTCTGACGCTGTTCCACTCATATTATTTACTGTTGATTTAACTTACATAAGATCTTTTAGTTCTGACTCAAGTGTTTTTTCTTTTCAATTCGCTCGGGTTAGCCTGAGCATTTCAGGATTTGAAGCCTTTTTCTCTGGAGGACGAAGGCGAAGAGTTATTATTGTATATTATAGTATTCCACTACTTTCACATTCTTCCGCTGCATTATTATTGATTATTCTCTGGTATGTGTAACTCTAATATTGTATTGTATAAGCAAATAAAATCAAATGCTTTTGTAAAACAACTTCATGAACTTTTTATTTAATTATTATATTTTATCATTCCGCTGCAAGATTCTATTTTTTTTCTTTCTCTACTTTCTCTTGTTTACCCCATAACAATCCGCCCTTCTGTATGGTTTAAGTCTGACATGTGTCGTTTATCGTCGATTTAAAGCGTGCGGAAAGGCAGGACGTTACAAGGATTGTGTTTTTCTTGGATCTAAGTGAGTTATCTCACTATCTTATAAGTATATATTGTGTGTGCATATATGTTGTGTTTTAGTTATAAAGTTAAAGTGACATTAACTTGGTGAAGTTATAAACTTTGGACCCCTCTTGCTTTTCAAAGCAAATCATAACTTTATATTTTATAACATAACTTCGACTACCATAATAAACATGCGATGTGGCCTTGACTTGATGTTCAAATGTTTTTTTAGAATGTACGTTGAATTGAAGTTAGTTTGAAAGTGTTTGCAACGTGAATAGTCGTTATAAGTGCACTTCGACATCCCTTACTTTAACTTGTGTAAGTTGGATATTTATGATCGTAATAGGGATAACTTGATTTTGTTGTTCTCAACACATACATTGGTTTATTAGACAGTAAAGAAATTGTAGCGATCTTGAATTGACCTTCGAAAATCGCCACCAAATACGACACTCATATTCAAATATCGTAGATCCAAACGTCGAATCGGGTGCGTCGGAGCTTCTAACACCATTAAGTACAACACAGCGGAAGAAAAAGAATAATATCAATATATATCATCGATACAATGACAGATACAATATTTGATATAATATGATACAACAGAATGATACAATAGATATCAATACTATCAGAGATACAAGACACAGCGGAAAGAATATCTTTAATAGAATGCATCCCCAAATCCAATGCTCTAGTCCAAAGCTAGCTCGAACAACCATCGTGTGTCACCTATACAAGCAAGTCTCGTCCAATCCAAAGATTGGACTAACTCCAGATAATCTACTAAACCTGACTATCTGAAAAATGACTATCTGAAAAACCCAACTCTAGACTGCCCGTGTGGAAAATTGTGGGCACCCAGAGTTTAGGAAAGAAACAATAAACTCCGAGTCAGTCATGGGACTGATATGAGTAACAAAAAAAGTTTTATCTTTTAAAACAAACAACAAGAGAGTTTAAAATAAATCCGCAATGCTTTTTAGAATATGAAACAACCATAAGGCCTCCCGCCACTCACACAATGTAAACGCAGAATTGGAGGAGATTTCTCCTTATGATAGTCAAACATGCTTGATACGCAAATCCTTTTCAATCTTATTATTAGTGCACATTGCAGGAAACATTTCAAAAGTATAATATTAATCTTAGCCAATATATGACCATTGTCGTATGCCTACTATAGCTACCATCTAAACAGTGGGGCGCTACCATAAGTAAATGGCAGGTAATACAATTAAAACTGTACAAGGCACGTATTGTTTTGTTTGGATTTCCAACAAATGGTCGGGCTAAGGAACTTCCCACTGTCCATGGGTACGCCTCTGGCGGTACGTCCCGAGAACTTAACAGGATCTCTGCTAACACAAGGCCGGATTACCTCTGTAACTAAGTAACTACTACTCGACCATGCCACCCCCCGGTCCTTTGGAGCTTTATCCTAGGCGCCTCTAAACCACAAAACAACAACCATACATTAAATGAGAATGAAGCCACCAAATAGGTAAATATCTGGGCTCTATACCATGATACCACCCTTTACCAGAAGGGAATGACACACCCTTAAGGGCGCGACCCTCATAACCTTGCCACATCTTTCCTGTTTCGACCATTTCCAGGGTGTGAGGTCCTGATGCTCTCATCCACAAAGCTACGCTTTATACAAAAGCCATGCTTTGATCACAAATGATCAATAAATGATCATCAACACACAACGACACTCAGCTTGTCACGCTACCAAATTGAGAATATATCGCTGGTAACCTTCAACTATATAACCTCTGAGCTCATACGTCTCAGAGAAGGGTATTAAGCTAAGAGAATAAATTCGTAAGAAGCCCTTGCAAATTTGGGTATTCACAATCCCGATCGGACTACCCATCACTTAGAGAGAACTCTATACCGGAGCCACTCAGTGCAGAGTCAATCGATAGGCTATCCTATCATTCTTAAAAATACCAGGTCTTCACCACCGGTCTTCAAATGCAATCCATAACGACGTATCATTATTCGGAATGTGTTATATGACAGAAGGTCCTCTTCTGGCTAAACCGAATAGTGAGCGCAATATTTAAAATATATGGATATAAGATTTCAGTTAAGTCACAACTTCAAAAATTCAAAGCTTTTCTTCAAATGGTTTAAACAAATTACCATTTCCAATCTTTAAACAAAAAGATTTATTCCACAAAGTTCACCCAGTTTCACAAAGATCCATTTACGGATTTTAAAACAATTTCCATTTCAATTTGCTTAACTCATTAAATCTTTAAATTGAAGATTTAACTTATAGCTTTCAGACCGTTTCCATAACTTGGAAATCATTTTCATTTCAAACTTGGAATTCCTTTAACACAAATTGGACGTTCATTTCCTACGTGAAAGCTTTAATTATTTGAAAACAAATAGTTTTCGTTATGGAAGAATTGAATTTTATTTGCATGAGTTAAAGCCTATGATTTTAAATTCAATTTCCCAATTTAATACATCTTAAATGGTTTAACCCATATATAACTTGGATAAAATCTTTAATCCCTAGTTTCAAATCATAGAATTCAGTTTCAAATTTTGAATTTAAATTTAAATCAAGTTATTCAAAAATAAATTTATCTTTTAAATTCCTTTTAAAAAACTTTTCACTTTAATCTCAATCCATTTCCAAAACTATTTGTATTTAAAATTCAAATTCAAACTATTTCAAAAATCTGTGACTTAACCAATTTCCACGTGCAATAAATATTTGTGTGTGTATGGTGTTGTCCAGGTGTTTCACATAGTAGTGCAACATCAGCAATAATCACAGATAAAGTAAATTCATCAATCACAGAGATTTACCATTATGATTCGATGTGGGTTTTGGATAACCAACTGGAATCCGACTCCTTGTCGCATCGAAATTTAAATGTTGTTTACAGCAAAAAGGGTTTTCACATACATATAGAAACAAATCAAAAATGACAGTCAGCACAAAGCAATTCACATCATACAGTAACAAACACACCAGAAATATCAATCCACTACACAATGCTTGACAATTAATTTAAACTAATTTAAACTAATTAAATTAAACTCAATTAATTACAATGAGTAATTAATTTCTTAATTACTCTCATGAAGTAATTACAATTACACAATTTCATAAATGATTATCATTAATTAATTAATCTCAATTAATTATTAAAAATTAATCATATTAGTTAATTATTTAAACAATCTTAGTTAATGACCTTCATTAACAACTAACAATTCTTTAATTACTTTGTAAATTAATCTCTAATTATAAATTAATCTAAATCATTAATTTATAAATTAAATAATTAAGCCATTCCTTAATTATCTTATTCATTAAATCATTTTAATACCTTAATTATCTCTAAGGTAATCCATTTCTTTATTAATGACTTCATTAATATTAAAGTGTATTTAAACATTACATTTCCAAATTCATATTTAAATTGAATTTTGAATTTAAGATTCATAATGATTATATATTTGAACATTAACCAAATTTAAATATCAACTTATAAACCTACATACGAAAAGTTCTAACTAAATTACTTAAGTTTTTATTTAAATTTAAGCTTTAAAAATACATCACATTTTAACTTGCAAATTCAGGTTAAAACAAAATATTTAACTTTTCATTAAAAATTCTTTTTATAAAATAACTTAATCAAAATCCAATTCAAATATTTATTTGAAAACAAATAACTTTTAAAAAAAACTATTTGATTTAAATTTGTTTAAACATTCTGATTTAAAAATTGATTTAAATCACTGATTTGAATTCAGAAACTTGAATCCATATTTCAACATTTGATTTAAACTTGGCTTTAAAATTTTGATTTAAAACTTTGATTTAAACTTGCTTTTAAAACTTTGATTTTAAATTCTTGATTTTAAAATCCAAATTCATTTAAATTTGCTTAAATTCAAAATTACAAATCGATTTAATAAAACCTGTACCAATTTAAAACCAACCCGAGGCAATATCAAACAGCTTCGAGTCAATACCCTGTTTACTTTGAGTAATCACTCGAATAACTCGAGACAAATACGCGTTCCATCCTAACCTTTCCCCCCCAACTACAACATTTTCGGATCACCAAAGTTAGTGCACAATGTACGTGCACATCATCGCCGACCAACTTCAGACGACTCCACATCGTCGAACAAGTCGACTACCACCCTCGACCCAATTCTAGACCACCAGAACCCCGCCTTCACCTCGAAATCAAAATAGAGCTCACCTACCCAAACCTGGAAACGTGAACTAGAACTCCTCACCAACCTGGAACTGTGTCGCCTCCGCAACCTCGTCCACCCGAGCCCTTGAAATTTCGGCCATCACTTCGTCAACGCGGCCACTACCTTCCGGCTAAATCATGTTGCACTCGATCAATTGAAGAAAACGAACGAATCGAAAAACCCAGCCTCTCCAAAATTAGGTTTACGAATGAAAAATGCTAGCCGCTGCCTCCACGGTGGACGTGAGCACCTCCGATCATTTTTCCTACCATCGTCATAGGCCCATCCACCTCCACGCGAAGCCTCGACCACCCACTACACTTTGATCAACAGAAATTGGTCAAAACCCAATTTTTGAACAAAAATGAACTGCTCTCAAATCCTTGATCTAAAAATCATGATTTTTTCTTTAAAATTCATGTTTGGGTATGAGAATTTAATTCACATATCTGAATTCGAAAATTAAAAGTTTTGAAATTTAACTTGTTTTAAGTTTTCTCTGTTGCTTTATAATTCCAGAACCAATACAAATTGTTTTTCCTTTAAACAAATTTTTAAACTTAAGTCTATGTTGTAGCAAACATTTTATATTCAAAACTAAAGTCTTATCAGAGCTTGGATTGAGAGAAAATGAATTTTTTGATGTGTATCTAAGCCCTGGAATCAAAATAGAGAAAGACACATATACACAACATACACACAATCAAGTATTCACATAGATGTTCACTTATATACACCTGCAAAATTTATTCATTTCAACCATAAAAGGATGCAACAAATATTTATTTATTTTAGTTTAACAGTTACTCACTTGATTAAAAAATGGACAGAGCTTATTCTTTGAACAAGGCTATTGAAATTTTAGTTGAATCTTTTGATCTCTAGTTTGTATGAATTTGTATTGTTAAAATTAAATTTGTGTTTAAATTGTAAATGATGCTTACTTTAGATTTTCTGCTTTGGATGGACGAACTGAAATGAATGTTTGATATATAGGAAAGAAATTTATAGGTTATAATTCTTGTTTGAGATGATATTGTGGCGTGCTAAGATATTCAAGCATTAATTGTTATTTGTCTTTTTTATAGATATTTAGATTTTCTTTTTGTTTGTTCATGCTTGAATATATTTAGTGTCTTCCTTTGCAAGCTTCATATACATGTTTACTTGTTTTATGTTTGTACTTTATTAGCTTGTTCATACCTGCATATTTATATTTTATTTGTTTGTACATAATTATTTCGTCTTATTACTTTATAATATAAACAAATTTCTATTTTAATATGTTGTTTAAATTTTCCTAATGAAATCACTTTATATTTTAATTTATCTTGTATATATATGTATTTCTATTCCTAATTTAAATATTTGCTTCTAATTTAAATGTTTATTGTCTTATTTCTCTATATACATATATATTTATGTTTTATTTATTTTTCAATTTGCATTCATTCATTATTTATAGATATTTAATCTTTAAAGAAATTGTTTTTAAAACTTAATTATATTTCAATAAAATAAACATACATATTTTTATTTGAATTTGGAGAAACTCAAATCAGTTTACGAATTAGTTTCACAATTTTTATTCAAAAATTAAAATAATTATCGATTTAAACTTAGTTAAAATCCGGGATCATTACAAACTCGCCACTTGAGAGATTTCGTCCTCGAAATTTGCGGGCACGAAAACAACAAATATAGATACACAAAGATAGAGAAAAAGTTTTCCACGTCAAACTGGATATCCATTCTGTATTTGGCTTACCAAATCAGAATATCGACAATATGAGAATAAACTCATACAATTTTTTTCCATAAGATATTCGGGTCATCGGGATCTATGAATATGCAGGGGCACTGGTTAGTTCGAAAGGATAACTAACCATTCGTAGAACATATCGGACCCCAGGGAATAAACAGGTAGATTCAATCTTCTACAATTACCTAAACACTAGATATGGATTCCAACTTAGGTCGGAATACTCCAAAGTATATATAGTTTGTCCCTCTTCGGACTTTGATATTCACAAGAAATTACAATAGAATTTCAAATTTGGTTTTAACCGATATCGTTTTATCGATACAATTCCAATTTTATCTTCATATTTGTTAACCAATTTAACTCAATTTAAAATTTCCAATTTATTTAAAATTTCAATTCCAAATTTTCAAATTCATTAAAGTTCAAATCGAAAAACTAATAAGAAACCGATGAAGATACGAAGTAAGAATTTCCTACAAGATTCGTAGGGCCACCATCACACCGAAACTTCTTTCTGGAGCTGGTGCGAATCAAATCAAAAGAAATTGGAAAGACGAATCAAAGAAGATTGGTGGAGAAAGTTATTTACACTGTTGCAGGGTATTGACCATTTATAGTGGTACTCCCCTGTCCCTTATCTCGTCTTCTTCTTGCACTCATACTTACAATCAGTGGATAATAAGAGAATTTACTGAGGCATTCGAACGGATATCTTATGCATATACTCATTCTAGGGTATACTTCACCCTATCTCTAATGAGCTACTTAATGTGTTATACTCCTGAGCTAAAGTTTTAACCCTCAGCTCTGATACCAAATGTAGCGATCCTGACTCGACCTTCGAAAATCGGCACCGAATACGACACTCGTATTCAAATGTCGTAGATCCAAACGTCGAATCTGGTGCGCCGGAGCTTATAACACCATTAAGTACAACACAGCGGAAGAAAAAGAATAATATCAATATATATCATTGATACAATGATAGATACAATATCTGATATAATATGATACAACAAAATGATACAATAGATATCAATACTATCAGAGATACAAGACATAGCGGAAAGAATATCTTTAATAGAATGCATACCCAAATACAATGCGCCAGTCCAACGCTATCTCGAACCACCATCACGTGTCACCTAGACAAGCAAGTCTCATCCAATCCAAAGATTAGACTAACTCTAGATAATCTACTAAACCTAACTATCTAAAAAATGACTATCTGAAAAACCCAACTCTGAAAATTGTGGGCACCCAGAGTTTAGGAAAGGAACAATAAACTTCGAGTCAGTTATGGGACTGGTATGAGTAACAAAAACAGTTTATCTTTTAAAACAAACAACAACATAATTTAAAACAAATCCGCAATGCTTTTTGGAAAATGGAACTACCATAAGGCCTCCCGCCACACACATAATGCAAATGCAGAATTGGAGGAGAATTATGCTTATGATAGTCAAACATGCTCGATATGAAAATCCTTTTCAATATTATTATTAGTGCATAGTGCAGGAAACATTTCGAAAGTATAATATTAATCTTAGCCAATATACGACCAGTATCGTATGCCTACTATCGCTACCATATAAACAGTGGGGCGCCACCATAAGTAAATGGAAGGAAATACAACTAAAACCATACAAGGCACGTATTGTTTTGTTTGGATTTCCAACAAATGCTCAGGCTAAGGAACTTCCCACTGTCCATGGGTACGCCTCTGGCGGGACGTCCCGAGAATCTAACCGGATCTCTGCCAACACAAGGCTGGTTTACCTCTGTAACTAGGTAACTACTACTTAAGCATGCCACCCCCCGGTCCTTTGGGACCTTTTTTCGAGGTGCCTCTAAACCACAAAGCAACAACCACACAGTAAATGAGATTGAAGCCACCACATAGGTAAATATCTGGGCTCCATACCATAATACCACCCTTTACCAGAAGGGAATGACACACCCTAAAGGGCACGACCCTCATAACCTTGCCGCATCTTTCCTGTTTCGACCATTTCCGGGGTGTGAGGTCATGATGCACTCTCGTCCATAAAGCTACGTTTTATACAAAAGCCATGCTTTGATCATAAATGATCAACAAATGATCATCAACACACAATAGCACTCAGTATGTCACTACCAAATTGAGAATATATCGCTAATAGCCTTCAACTACATAACCTTTGAGCTCATACGTCTCAGAGAAGGGTGTTAATCTAAGAGAATAAATTCTCCACCACCAACAGATATGTATTTGAAAGAAATCTGCTTTATATCTCAAAGTGTAGTGTCAGACATATAACCATACAAGTCTGTCCCGGGTTCGAACAGAACCGAATGCACTTCGTAAGAAGCCCTTGCAAATCTGGGTATTCACAATCCCGATCGTACTTCCCATCACTTAGGGAGAACTCTACACTGTAGCAACTCAGTGCGGAGTCAATCAATAGGTTATCCTATCGTTCTCGAAAATACCCGGTCTTCAAATGCAATCCATAACGACGTATCATTATTCGGAATGGGCCATTTGACACAAGGTCCTCTCCCGGCTAAACCGAATGGTGAGCGCAATATTAAAAATATATGGATATGAGATTTCAGTTAAGTCACAACTTCAAAAATCCAAAGCTTTTCTTCAAATGGTTTAAACAAATTACCATTTCCAATCTTTAAACAAAAAGATTTATTCCACAAAATTTACCCAGTTTCACCAAGATCCATTTACGGATTTTAAAACATTTTCCATTTCAATTGGCTTAACTCATTAAATCTTTAAATTAAAGATTTAAATTATAGCTTTCAAACCATTTCCATAACTTGGAAATCATTTTCATTTCAAACTTGGAATTCCTTTAACACAAATTGGACGTTCATTTCCTATGTGAAAGCTTTGATTATTTGAAAACAAATAGTTTTTGTTTCGAAAGAATTCAATTTTATTTGCAGAGTTAAAGCCTTTGAATTTAAATTTGATTTCCCAAATTAATACATTTAAAATGGTTTAACCCATCTATAACTTATATATCATCTTTAATCCCTAGTTTCAAATCATAGAATTCAATTTCAAATTTTGAATTAAAATTTAAATCATGTTATTCAAAAATAAATTTATCTTTGAAATTCCTTTTCAAAAAATTTTCACTTCAATCCAAATCCATTTCGAAAACTATTTGGATTTAAAATTTATATTCAAACTATTTCAAAAATCTGTGACTTAACCAATTTCCACGTGCAGTCCATATTTGTGTGTGTATGGTGTAGTCCAGGGGTTTCACACAGTAGTGCAACATCATCAATCATCACAGATAAAGTAAATTCATCAATCACAGAGATTTACCATTACGATTCGATGTGGGTTTCGGATAATCAACTGGAATCCGACTCCTTGTCGCATCGAAATTTAAATGACGTTTACAGCAAAAAGGGTTTTCACATACATACAGAAACAAATCACAAATCACAGTTCGGCACAAAGCAATTCGCATCACACAGTAACACAATCACACACCAGAAATATCAATCCAGCACACAATGTTTGACAATTAATTTAAATTAATTAAATTAAACTCATTTAATTACAATGAGTAATTAATTTCTTAATGACTTTCATGAAGTAATTACACTTACACAATTTCAAAAATGATTATCATTAATTAATTAATCTCAATTAATTATTAAAAATTAATCACATTAATTAATTATTTAAACAATCTTAGTTAATGACCTTCATTAACAAATAACAATTCTTTAATTACTTTGTTAACTAATCTCTAATTATAAATTAATCTAAATCATTAATTTATAAATTAAATAATTAAGTTATTCCTTAATTATCTTATTCATTAAATCATTTTAATACCTTAATTATATCTAAGGTAATCCATTTCTTATAGTTGACTTCATTAATATTAAAGTGTATTTAAACATTACACTTCTAAATTTAGATTCAAATTGAATTTTGAATTTAAGATTCCAAATGATTATATATTTGAACATTAACCAATTTTAAATATCAACTTATAAACCTATATAAGAAAAGTTCTAAATAAATTACTTAAATTTTTATTTAAATTTAAGCTTTAAAAATACATCACATTTTAATTTGCAAACTCAGGTTAAAACAAAATATTTAAATTTTCATTAAAAATCCTTTTTCTAAAAGAACTTAATCAAAATCCAATTCAAATATTTACTTGAAAACAAATAACTTTTTTGAAAAAACTATTTGATTTAAATTTATTTAAACATTCAAATTTAAAAATTGATTTAAATCACTGATTTGAATTTAGAAAATTGAATCCATATTTAAACACTTGATTTAAAATTGTCTTTAAATTTTTGATTTAAAACTTTGATTTAAACTTGATTTTAAAACTTTGATTTCAAATTCTTGAATTTTAAAATCCAAATTCATTTAAATTTGCTTAAATTCAAAATTACAGACAGGTTTAACAAAACCCGTACCAATTTAAAACCAACCCGAGGCAATATCAAACAGCTTCGAGTCAACACCCTATTTACTTCGAGTAATCACACGAATAACTCGAGACGAATACGCGTTCTATCCCAACCTCCCCCCTCCTCCAACTACAACATTTCCAGATCACCAAAGTTAGTGCACGGTGTATGTGCGCATCGTCGCTGACCAACTTCAGGCGACTCCACATCGTCGAACAAGTCGACGACCACCCTTGACCCAATTCCAGACCACCAGAACCACGCCTTCACCTCGAAATCAAAATTGAGCTCTCCTCCCCAAACCTAGAAACGTGAACTGGAAGTCCTCACCAACCGGGAACTATGTCGCCTTCGCAACCTCATCCACCAGAGCCCCTGAAATTTCGGCCATCACTTCGTCAACGCGGCCACTGCCTTTCCCCTAAATCATGTCGCACTCGATCAATTGAAGAAGATGAACGAATCGAAAATCCCAGCCTCTCCAAAATTAGGTTTACAAACGAAAAAGCCTGTCCCTGCCTCCGCGGTGGACATGAGCACCTCTGATCATTTTTCCTGCCATCGTCATAGGCCCATCTACCTCCATGCGAAGCCTCGACCACCCACTACACTCTGTTCAGCAGAAATTGGTCAAAACCCAATTTTTGAAGAAAAACGAACTGCTCTAAAATCCTTGATCTAAAAATCATGATTTTTGCTTTAAAATTCATGTTTTGGTATGGAAATTCAATTCACATATCTGAATTCGAAAATTAAAAGTTTTAAAATTTAACTTGTTTTAAGTTTTCTCTGTTGTTTTATAATTCCAAAACCAATACAATTTTTTTTTCCTTTAAATTTTTTTTAAAACTTAAGTTTATGTTATAGAAAACATTTTATATTCAAAACTTAAGTCTTATCAGAGCTTGGATTGAGAGAAAATGAATTTTTTGATGTGTATCTAAGCCCTGGAATCAAAACAGAGAAAGATACATATACACAGCATCCACACAACCAAATATTCACATAGATTTTCACTTATATACACCTACGAATATTTATTCATTTCAACCATACTAGGATGCAACAAATATTTATTTATTTTAGTTTAACAGTTACTCACTTGATTAAGAAATGGACAGAGCTTCTTCTTTGAACCATGCTATTGAAATGTTAGCTGAATCTTTTGATCTATGGTTTGTATGAATTTGTATTGTTAAAATTGAATTTGTGTTTAAATTGTAAATGATGCTTACTTCAGGTTTTCTTCTTTGGATGGACGAACTGAAATGAAGATTTGATATATAGCAAAGAAATTTACAGGGTTATAATTCTGTTGGTACAAAAAGTCAGAAATTTTTTTCTCCTGTTTTATGCTGACTAAAGATTTTTTTTTCTTTCCTTACTTTAGCCAAACAAGATTTCGAATGAGATGATATTGTGGTGAGCTAAGATATTCAAGCATTAATTGTTATTTGTCTTGTTTATAGACATTGTAACAACCCTGGTTTTAAAGGGTTATAATTTAATATTAATAGGTAATCTTTAAAACCAGGGTTGTTACAGATATTTTGAATTTTTTTGTTCGTTCATGCTTGAATATATTTGGTGTCTTCCTTTGCAAGCTTCATATACATGTTTACTTGTTTCATGTTTATACTTTATTAGCTTGTCCATTCCTGCATATTTATAATTTATTTGTTTATACATAATTATTTTGTCTGATTAATTTATAATATAAACAAATTTCTATTTTAATATGTTTTTTAAATTTTCCTAATGAAATCATTTTATATTTTAATTTATCTTATATATACCTATTTCTATTTCTAATTTAAATATTTACTTCTAATTTAAATGTTTATTGCCTTATTTCTCTACATACATATATATTTATATTTTATTTATGTTGCAATTTGCATTCATTCATTATTTATAGATATTTAACCTTTAAAGAAATTATTTTTAAAACTTAATTATATTTCAATAAAATAAACACATGTATTTTTATTCGAATTTGGAGAGACTCAAATCAATTTACGAATTAATTTCACAATTTATATTCAAAAATTAAATTAATTATCGATTTAAACTAAGTTTAAATCCGGGATCGTCACAGAAATTGTTTCTAAAGATATAGAAATAATGAACAAAGTTTGTGAAAGTTTGAAGAAAAATATAGTTTTAAATACACTTCATTATATAGCCTATTTTCGTTAATTTTTATAGATGAAGTGGCAGGTATTCTTAGGGCTTTCTTTTCATGGTTCTCAAATATCCTAAGGGTAGTATTTACTAAAAAAATATCAAGCCTCAAACCATTTGGTTAAAGTGGTTAAAAGTTATTGCAAAGATCGTTTTTTTCAATGTTGTTTTGACAACGACTTTTAACGACATTCATAAGTGATGTAGTAAGTTATTTATGGTTTTTAGTGTTTAAAAATGATATCTAAATTTGATATTTTTCAATAATATTTTCACAGATGTTTTCAAACATGTTTTGAAGTATTCTATAGTTTGTTTGAAGTTTGAATTTTTTTTAATAATTATATATAAATTTGGAAAATGGTAATCGACCGAGCTTAACACTAAAAGCTTAAGAGGTAGACTTCTCTATATGTCAGAGTTAAGATTGATGTGAAGTAGGGATAGAGAAATAGTGCTCTATCCTACTAGCTTCCCTATTGATTGAGGAATAGTTAAGTTGGAATGTTTGAAACATGTTAATCTTGTTGTTTACTTACTTATTTAAAATGTAATTAACTATGCTTAACGACAAAAGCCAACAAAGTAGGCTTATATATTTGTGAGAGTGTAACAACCCTTAATTTTTGTGATTTATTTTTATTGTTTATTTTGATTATTTTATTTGAAATTTTGATTTAAAATTTTGATTTTATTTATTAAAATGAATAAGTTATGTTATTTTAAATATAAATGTTGATTTTTATGTGAATTATAGTTTCAAACTTGTATAAATTGAATATTTTACTGAAAAGTGAATTTCTGTTCAAACCAGTCAAGCTTTGAATTTTAAACTTCAAATTTAAATTATTTAAATATTAAATATTATCTTTTATTATGAAAATAGATGTAATAACTTGAACACTGTTTTTTGTTTCGTTGAAAGCGGAGTTAAACAGTAAAAGTTATGTATATTTCAATATTGAGTGCAATTTGTTTATTCTGCAATTTTGTTATTTTAAATTGTATAAATTATATTCTCTTTGTCATAATTTTATTTTAATATGTATTAATATGTTATTTTATGTATATTTTTTAAAGTGAGGTAGGAATTTTTCTAGAGTTAGTAGTATTTTTCTCGTAATATTCATGCCCTGTTTTCAATTTTTAAACATTTTCTTTAGTTCTTTATCTATTTTTCTCCAATTTAATTATTTATTTTATTTTGAAAATGACAAACAAATTATTTTATTTCAAATTTTCACTTAATAATATGTTTAAAATGAAGTGGAAATTTTTCCAAGACTAGTAGTGATTTATTTGTAATTTCTGGACACTGTTTTGTATTTTTAAGTAATTTCTTTCATTCTTTTTCTATTTTCTTTAAATTTTATTATTTATTTTCATATTATTTCACTTGGTTTCAGTTTTTTAAAAGTATTTTCTGATTTACTTTTGTTTTTATTTGATCTTTAGAAAATGGAAACGTGAAGAGTTTAAGGCGTTTCATTTCTAGACGTTTCATTGTCCAAAAACGTTTCAAATGCCATAACCATCTCATTTATTCATTTTGGCTGCCCATTTTCATTTTTCTAGCCGTGACCTTCATCTTATTTCTCACTCAAGAAATCATTCTTTCATTTTATTCATGGCTTCAAACATTTTGTGTAATGCCTTCCTCTTATTTTCTTCCTTTTCTTCCTATTTTCTTATGTATTTTTGCCTTGTTATCTCCACTCTTTTGCTCGGCCTAAACTCCATAGCCATGGCCACCACCTCCTACAACTCTTCCCTATCACCATCACCACCTATCCCTCAGATCTGAACCAGGGTCGAACCCACCATGATGCTAAAATCCAAAAAATTACAACCTATGCTTTGAAAACATGATAGTTTGAGCCTTGTTGCTTCACCGCCTCTTTTTCCACCACCACCACCACCTCTAGCCGCCCCCACCACATCTGACCAGACCACCACACACCACTACAACATCTGTCTAGATCTGAACTTGAATGGCCAAGCCAAACCCCTACATGGCCGAGCCTTTTGTTGACCAAAAACCCACCTATTTTGCCTAAACCCCTTCACATTCCTACCTTGTAACTTCCTCCGCATGTCTAGCCTTCATGCCATGCATTTCCTATGTTAAAACCTGAGCCAAAGCATGTCCAAACCTGAGCCAAAACTTCCCCTAAGCCGTGCAATCAAATGTATAAATCAAGGCAAAAGACTGTGCATTCGTATCTCCTTTTATTTCAAAGTTGTTCCAATTTAACGTTGTGTTGAAATGTTAATTTATTTTGTTTTGTTTTGGGTTGTAACACAAGTTTTATAACTTAGATTTGCTCCCCACCCAAATCAAAAATCGCACTATTGTCTTTTGGAATCCGTTGGGTCATTTGAGTTGATATCTCCAGCACAAAAAGGTGAGTAAATCTCACCAGACTAATATGTACTTATACTACTGATAAACTGACACCGTTTGAATCTGTAACTGTTTATCATCATTCTATATCTGCTATATTATTATCCTATGACGTTCACACCTATTATTACACTTTTTATAACATATGTTATTGTTATTTCATGCTATTCTGTAATTTATATCAGTTATCACCATTGCAAGTTCCATGTAGACTAGAATCACCATGGGTTGAAATGATACATACCCGAACGGACTTTAGAATATGGGGGAAACGTTATGGGCTGAAATGATAAGCCTGAGCGGTTTCCAAAATCATTCATTTTATTTGGGACCACGGGTTTGAAATGATAGAACCCGTTTTTTCTTTGTAAACTGCGGATTGAAATGTTATATATCCGTATCACTTGACCTAGGCTAGAAAACTATATACAGACCCGTGGTTTATGTAATACTTTTGAAAATGTTTTAAAATATTTTAAAATGTAAATATTATAATATTTTGATTTAAATTTAATTAAAAATGATATTGTAGAAATATTAGTGATTTTCTATAAATTAAATAATGAATTAAGTAAACGGTAAAGTAGAATTTGAACTATAAGTAAATTTTGGAATTTATGTTTTGTTTTAAAAGGGAAATTATGTAAAGTAATAAAAATATAATATTTTGATTAAAAAATGTATTTTAAATGATTTTATAAAAATAATTATTATTTTTGAATAAGTTAAAATGTTAAACAAATGAATGTTTAAGTAAATTTTGAAATATAACTTAAATGTGAAATTTTAAATTTTGTTTTAAAAAAGTGAAATATTAATTAAGTAAAATTTATGAAAATAAGTATATTTTGTAAATTTAAGCCTAATTGTTAAGTTAATAATTTAATTAAAAAATGGAATTTAATACTTGAATTTAAATAAGAAATTATGTTAAAATTCGATTTTTGGAAGAGATTTAACTTTATAAAAATCGTAAAAATAAGAGTATTGAAATGATGATTTTAAAAGTGAAATTTTATGACGTTTATAACTTAAATGATTTAAATTAAAGATTAACTGCTGGTGAAATATGTGTTTAAACCCTAAATTTGATTTAACAGCATTTTGAAGTGTAATGTAAAGGATATTACAGCATTTTGTAAATGCTGTAGTTGTTTTAAATGAACTAAAAAGTTAATTTGAAATAAATCCTATTATAGCACATTGTAAGTGCTATAGTGGTTAAACTAAACATTTAAAGTTTATTTGAAATTTAAAGAAAATCTTTTACATCACTTAAATGCTGTATTTTGTTAAATGAACTGTTTTAAACTATAACTTTATGTAGCACTTTTAAGTGCTACGGAAACTGAATTTTATTATTTTATTAAATTTTAATGAGATTAATCTTTGAAATAAGATTTAAATTTTTGGAAATTAAATATCTAACTATTAAATATAAGGAATTGACTTTGTTTTTTATGAAAAGATTTAATCTTTAAATATGAACTCCGTTGAAATGTAAGTTTGAAATGGTGATTAATTTCTAAATAAAATGAATGGTTTTAAATGGTATTTAAATGAATTAAAAATGGATGATGTTTTGAATAATACTTTGATATTTTGATATATTAAAATGATTTGAAATGAAGTTTTGAAAGATATGATGTTTTGATATTAAAAATATTTTGAAATGAAGTTTTGAAAGATATGATATTTTGATATTAAAAATGTTTTGGAATGAAGTTTTGGAAGATATGATACTTTGATATAAAAAAATGTTTTGGAAATGAAGTTTTGAAAGATATGATATTTTGATAATAAAATGATTTGAATGGAAGTTTTGAAAAGATATGATATTTTAATATATTAAATTGATTTGAAAGGAGTTTCTGAAAGGATATGATAATTTAATATATTGAAATGGTTAGAAATGACTTGATATTTATTTGTATAAATATTTGAATTTGAAAGATATGGTATGTTGATATATTGAAATGGTTTTGGAAATGATTTAATCTTTATTTTGATAAAGATCTGGATTGAAAAGGATATTTTATTTGGAAGTATAAATTATTGTTTTAAAGTTATAACCACAGGTTATAATAACGATTGGTTGGCAAAGAGACCGGGATCGAATATGGGCATACTCTTTGTCGATACTGAAAACCACTTTGACAACCGTGTACGCGGTGGAGATTTCAGAGCGAAGTAGGTTGGTTGGCTAACGCTACTGGAATGAAGTAAGAGAACGCTGATGGATGGCCTAATTATGACTAAAACAGGAGCTATATTGGGCTACAGAAAGGGTCGCACCCTTTCATCGAGTATGCTTCTTCGAAAACCATTCTATTACTTTTGTGATTCGATATGGTGGCGCCACTTTGATTCGGGGTATGTCTCGAGGTAGGTGGAAGCTGCTGGCTTGCCGTCACCACCGGTCCGGGAGTGCAAACAGTGTATCCACCCTGGCATTGTCTCGCATGCCTTGTCATATGTTCCTTATATCGAGCCCACTACGATTTTGGTTTAAAGATCCGACCGCGTTAAGGATCACCATCCCCTTAACGCTATTTTCTATATGATTATATTTTACTGATTAGACACTACTGTATATAGCGCAATATACTACATCGTAAATAGTTTAACGGATCCTTAGAGGATGGGAGGTGCCAAGCATCTTCTAAGTTACTTTTACTTTTACTACAGTTCACTTGAGTTAGTTTACATTGTATAAATATGTATGTCCTGACTCGAGTGTTTGTATTTTTATTTACGCTCGGGTCAGCCTGAGTATTCACAGATTTGGATTCCACTTTCTTGAGATTGGTGTGACGACACAGAATTTCTATCATTTTAAATTTGAATAGTTAATTGATTTATAATATTTTAAAAAATTAATTTTAATTTGAATTCAAGATATCAATATTTACTTGATAATTAAATCATTGAATTATATAGTTTAAATATTGAATTTAAAAATTGAAATTGGGTAAAACGCTGAATCTGGAGTTTTAAGCCTGTTAAAAATAATTTGAAGGCTTATAAAATTCATATTGATAGCTCTGGAGGTAGTGAAAGTGTTGAAATTGAGTTTGGAAGTATTTTGTTCAGTTTTTTAAAAAACCAAAATATCGTTTAAATTAAATTTAAAACTAGCCTTCCGAGGCACAATCTTGGAATTCGACGAAACCAGTCGCATTGGATCCGTAATAGCTAGTTATTATCGGATTTCACTTTTAGTAGCATTCGAAGTTGTCGTTGGACCCTGGCAGCTCAAAACGCTTCGAATTTATTTGAATCGATTTAATTTAAAATTGATCGTTTACTTCTGTAACTCGCGCATACGATCAAATTAGCCTCCGAAACATGTTCTATTGGGTTCGGAATGCGGGTAAAACCTTATAATCGCCTGGCGGCATGTCTGATTCGGGGTTCTAAATTTTACGGTGCGGCGCGAGATATTTTCAATATTAAATTATGTAAACCATCGTTGTAACGACCCAACTTCCTATCTCCAGAAAGTCGCATCTCTAATAAGAAAGGGATAGAGAATAGAAAGAAAGAGAAGAAAGAAGAAACAACACATTAGAATCTAAACAGCGGAACGAATAAATTATATTAATAACATAAATATTACATAGTTTACAACCATTATCAGAGTTCACAGATTATACATCACATACTAGATAGTTATAAACACCTGTCTAGTTATACAACTCAATACAATACAACTCAAACAACATCACAACTAACTCAGAGATACCAAACACAGCGGACTACTAGATAACTACAATGCAGAAGCCTCCTGCTCCATTTGCTCCTCCACATTTCGTCAAAGCTAACCTGAATCCCTTGGCTACTCGTAAAAATTTGAGTACCCAAGAGTTTATGAAAAACAAAAATAAACTCCGGGTCAGACATGGGTCTGGTGTGAGTAATAGGTTAAAGTTGCTTAACTTTCAAAAAACTTTTAAAAGAAAGGTATCACGTAAGACTTCCCACACATAAACATGGAAAAGTTTTTACCTTACGCTAACCAAAACATTTGATAGGAAATCCGATGATATTATAATAGTGTCTAGGGTTTCAAATAAATATGAAATAGCCGAAATTGTTACATGATTAAATTCCAGCTACTAGCCACAAAAGTGGGTAATACAATCAAAACCGTTGGCACTTATTGGATTTTGGATTCCATACAATGGCAGGGCTACTGGTGTACCGCCCGTCACAGTACGTGGCCTAGATCACCGTACCGAGGAGCCACCCTAACTCCCCTGCAACACAAGGCCGGCCCGTTCCTTACTGAACAGTTCCGAACAAGACAACCCCGGCAGTTGTCGCGATTCAACCGCCCCACACAGCCGAATATAAAGGGACTTCTCGACAGGGATCAATCTTGCTCTCAAGTGGGGGCTACCCACGAAGCCTTGCTGCACCTCCCATGTTTTAGCCATTCCCGGTTGATGAGGCTTGAGGCTACGATTACCTTTATTAGACATATCACTTAGAATGCTCATCGTCCGCCTGACGATAGGCTGAAAGCATTCAATCCATACAAGTTCGTTCCGGGTTCGAACGAAACTGAAGGCATTATCTCGTTACACTCATTTTGGAATCACCCTCAGAGTTAACGACAATAACTCTTGCACTCTAATCCACCATCTCGAATTTATAAGTACTATTCCGTCAAACTCATTACGGAATCACCTACAGAGTTATACTGACTTATAGTTCTTACACCTCGAGTCTTCACTTTCTCCACTTAGATTCACGACCTAACGTTAATTGGAAACGATGTGGTTTTCGGATCCCAAATATGGAAACCTGATCCCGGTCTCATTGAAATCCAAAGCGTGTCTTTTAAGGCCAAGTTTTTTTTAAAGTTTAAAACAATTCAATTTAAACTATCTATAACACACAGATAGATAATTCACATCATCATAATAGATAATCAACATATTATCATAAATGGGTAATCATCACAAATTGATAATCTATATTATCATCACCAATAGATAACTCATATCATCATCACAATGCAACCAATGCATCCATATCACACAATATTATTTATCTCATGTCTGAGATTCAAACCATCCAAGTCAAACCATATCATCTATTCATAAGCAAGGATCTATAATCACACCATTTATAATTAATTTAAAATGAATTAAATTAATTACCTCTATCTCTAATTGATTTAAAGTGAATTAAATTAATTACTTATCTTTAATTAGTTTAAAATGAATTAAATTAATTACTTCACCATTTTAAAACTTGCTTACTTAACCCTTAATTGATTACAAATCAATCAATCAATTATCCTCAAATTAATTACCTTAATCTATCACCCTTGATTAATTATCCTTTAATTACATACAAGTAATTATCCTTAATTAATTTCATAAATTAATTATTCTTAACCAAAATCAGTAATTAACCTTTCATTACATCATTAATTAATTAATTATAATTAACTACATTAATTCTTAATTAATTACATTAATTAATTACTTCCTTAATCACTTATCATTAATTAATTAATCTTAATTAATTAATCCTCAATTACATCATTAATTATATTAATTAATGATCCTTAATTACATTTTAAATTAATTACTTTATTTAAATTAATTACATTAAGTAATTAACCTTAATTAAAACAAATTATTAATCACTTTTAGTAATTCACTAACCTTAATTACTTTCTTAATTACTTCTAAATTAATTACATTTAATAATTAATTATATTTATTAATCACATTTGATTTACCTCATTATTAATTAATTCCCTTAATTAATTACATCACTTAATTACTTTCCAAAAGACTTAATCAATCATTACTTAAATTAATTACACTAAGTAATTATTCATTAATTACTTCACAAAGAAATTTCCTTTAGATTAATTACACAAGTAATTAATCTCAAAACTCTTCTCAACTTTAATTAATTACTTCTCATAATTTACTTATCTTAATTACTTCTCAAAGTAATTATTCATCTTTGATTTCTTACCAAACCATTCAATGATTATTCCAAATTAAGTAAACTTAATTAATTAATTTAAACTAATCAATTTAATAAATTAATTACAATAAGTAATTAATAACTTTAATTTTTCCATAAAGTAATCATACTTAATCAAGTTTCATAATTGATTAAATTAATTAATCCATTTAATTATCAAAATTAATTACATTAATTAATTAATAAATAATTCCAGTTAATGACCTCATTAACTTATCAATAAATTCTTAATTACCTTCTTAAGTAATTAACTTAAATTAACAAATATTAATTACAAATTAAATTAATCTTAATTACTTAACTAATCCTTAATTAATTTATTCCAATTCTTAATTAATTAAATAAATAAATTAATTATCTTTTTTTTAAATTACCTTATTATTTAAGGAATCAAAGTCATTAAATCTTTGATTTACTTTAAAATAAAAACATTTCTTTTTAATGATTACTTTATCATTAACAAAGTAATTTAAAACAACTTACTTTTAAAATTTGTTTCCAAATTTCATTTTAAATTTTAAATTTAAAAAGTAATCAAACTTAACCTCATCAAAGTTTTAAAATCATTTTAAGACCTTTTTAAACTTATGCTACACAATTTCTCATTTTATACAAGGAATCAAAATCCATATTTATTTAAGATACTAATCATATTTAAATTATGATTCAATATCAAAAGTTGTTTAAACATTTCAAAATTTAAAATAAATTCTTTTATTTTCAAAACATGATTCAAGTTTGAATCTTGTTTCCAGATTTAAACTTATGTTTAAATCTTCTATTTCAATTTAAAGCTTCAACTTTAAATTCAATTATTTAAACCCTTTTAAAAGTTGCTTAAATATTTTAATTTAAAAAGTTTAAATTAAAATTTCAAACCTGGATTCAAATCTCACTTGGAAATTCAAATTTTAAATTTGACTTAAATTCTATTTTCAGAACCCTGCATTAAGATTTTAAAACAAATCTTAAAATTAAAACTACGGGTTTTCATAAACCTGTAATTTCATAAAGCAACCCGAGTTCACCCTCTATTCACTTCGAGTAAAACCAAAGATTACTTCGAGTCAAGACTCAAATTACTCGAGTATTATCCGAGAAAAATTTACTGCAAACCCCAAAACTCCCCTGATATTTCCCTCTGCTCCGTGCATGTGCACGGAGGCCATGGCCACCTCCGGCCACCACCCAAACATCAAGCAAGTCGACGCTCACCCACATATTCATCCACAACCATCAGATTCGCACAATCATCACGAAATCAAATTTGAGTATCCCAAACCCAAACCCCAAACTTGGAAAATCGTTCGTTCCTCCTTCTCCGGCCATCAGTGACTCTGGGACTCCGGCCATCTCCTCTTCACTACCCCATCATCCATCTCTCCAAAAACAAAGGCACTCGGTCACCTGTAGTCTTCCCACTGATCAAATTACTGCCTTGCGTAAAACTAGGTTTACAACTTCCCCTTTTCCAGATAGAACAGCAATACACATAAATCCATCTTCAAAGACTTCGCAAATTTTGTTTTTAAATAATCACAATTTAGTTTTAACTTTTGATTCAAACACCTGAACTATCAATCAAATTGGATTTGTCTGATTTTAATTTACTTTGTTATAACCTGTTTCCAGAAACTACAGGTATATTATTTTTTTCTTTCCTTTTGTTCATGAACAAATCTTAACCACAATTTATACATACAGTATAAGCATACATTGTTTAGATCTCATGTATTATTACAGATAGATTCAAGCGTATTTAGGTTTTACTAAATACGCCTCTAGTACAAAAAAACAAAAACTGCAATACATAGATCTGTATTTATGTTCAAACCAATCCACACAGAAAACAAACATACAAGAATTCAATTTTCATCACAGACAAACAAGTATGCAATCATCTTCATTCTTAAATTTTAAATCTGTGAGGTTATTCACAAACATACTAGTTTCAAAAATGATTTGGCAACTTAATTTTTAACTAAGTTTTAATATTGTAATGTTACTTACAAAAATACTTATTTTAGTCATAAGTCAAGCAACAATTTATACTTAAATTTTAAACAATATGTTACTCATAAACACACAATTTAACATACTATCAGGTATATAAACAAGGCATGTTCATTTCAGTCCTAAAACAAGCAACAGATTATACTTAAATTTATTTTGAGAAAAAGAAGTTACTCACCTGATACTGTGATGAAGCAGAGCACAGATTTTCCAGAGAAAACTTCTACTTCTTTGAATCTTTGATAAAACTTGAGTTGCTTGCTGTTAAAGACTTGTATGCAGGCTTGAAGGCCATTTGAACTTTGAACTAGTTGTTAGCACTTGCATGCAGACATATGCTTTATTTTTGATTACCAGAATGTTGAAATGCAGAGCCTTTTTCATTATGCTTTTGAAATCAATTTCGGGTGCAGGCTATTTCCTTTGAACTTGAGGATTAATAGTTTGCATGATCTAAAATTTTATACAGTGGATTACAGATTTATAATTGAGGAGGATGTTGAAAAAAATGAATTTCAGATTTGTATATGGAAATTTGTAAAATGATTTGAAGAGGGATTTGAAATAGATTCAAGATATTGATTTGGTTTGAGTAATATAGCATGATTTGTTTCAGCTAGGAATATTTCTCTTCTTAACTTTGAAAAAATGAAGATTTAGAAAAGAATGAGAGTGAAGAAAACATATTTTATATGAAGGTAATTGATTTATTAAGAATTAAAAAGAAAAAAATCAAAATAAGAAGGACACTTGTTACATTACTTATTTAATTCAACTACACTTGTCACCATACCTCTTAATATATCTACATGTGTTTTATAAATGAATTTTATTTGTTTTTTTACTTATTTAAAAAGGTAAATAAAACTCTTTTCTTTATTTATTAAATACTTATGTATAAATTATCTTCATATGTAAATGTTTATGCATTTCTTTTTAAAGAAAATAAAGTGAAACAATTTATATAAAAGTGGAAACTTACTTACAAGGTTTATATATGTTTACTTATTTGAATTCAAAATTAATTCAAGTTCCCAATTCTATTCATACATTTAAAAAAAACAATTTAAAAACTAGTTTATATTAACATATTAAATTTAAAAATGATATTGTCTTTTAAAACATATCTATATTTATACATTTATTATTATTTGAAAATAACATATTTATTAATTTTAATCATTTATAAAAGAAATCATAAATTACTTATCTTATCACTTGTCTAACTTATTTAAATGAATTAATGTTTAAATGGTATTTTAAATTTTCTTATATAATTCAAATTATCAAAATGAATATTAGAATTTAAAAACAAGATTTTATTTGTTTATTACATTTCAATCAAAACTTATCTATCTACAATATATATAAATATATATATATATACACATTATAAATAGGAAAACATTTTATTAGTTTTTAAAAGATAAAATTCATCAATTAAACATCTATTTAATTGAATTATTCAATCATGTTAATTTTATTAACAAAATTTTATCAAATCAAATTAATTTTAAATACAGATTATTAAATTGATATTGCTATAATTTCCGGGATATCACATTCCTCCCCCCTTCAAAGAATTTCGTCCCCGAAATTTAAAAGCAAAAGTAATTTAATAACCCATTTAAAATTTAAAATTTTAAATCACAAGCATACATCAATCATATGCTAACAAGCATAGCAACCAATTTATCTAATCAAACAAATTTAATTATCCAGATAAAATTATGGATAAAATTTTCTCGAGTTTCCCTAAGAATATATATACCGGGATACTCGCCCTACAGAATCCAAACAATCAAAATTACGAAGCTATAGAGCTTCCACTCATCTAGATCTACAGAACTAAATAGGATATCAGACTACAGACGAGTCTGACTCAACTACCAAATCTTCCCGAACTGCTGGTTCCACAATAAAAAAATAGCTCATACACGTACTCCCTCAGAGATACGTGAAACTCACTGAATCCAATTATCCAAACTGGCAATTCAACTCTTGAAAACCAAACACCAATCCAACCAAAACACAGAAGATATCCATAACATCTCGGAGCTAGCTTCTCAGACTTACCCAAAGCTTATAGCTCCTTGGATCGGAGAAAACTTAACCAAAACAAATCTCCGACTCCGGAATCCAAATTCCTTCATCTCTTAACCACAAAATTCTTCTAACGAATCCTGGGCTGCCAATATCCAAACTGATCAGCTCAACTCTTTCTGATTCCTCTAGAAACAATGAAGACCAAAAACAATCCAACACAATGATCTCCTCAAGATCAAACAAGTCCAAGATTACCAACCTCTACCTTCAAACATCAGAAGAACAAACTCACTTCTTCTATCTGGAAAAGACAACACAGAAATACTCCCAAACTGCTTCCGCTGCACAACTCTGATCTATCCTGAGCTGCTTCACCAAACTTTAACTCGAGAAACCATCCTTCTACTAGCTGAACCACCGATAGCACTCCTGGAAATCCAGACAATAAGAAAACTCGATCTCCAGATGCGGACAAACCTCCGACTTCTCAGAAGACAACCAAAAAAATACTTCAATACCTCAAAAGAATACTCAAACTATCGCAAGTCACTTTTGCGATCAATCCAGACCAAGTCCCAAAGAAAACTGTTCTCTCTTTGCCAACCAGAACAGCCCACACTTAACTAGCCAATCCATCGAAGAAACGGATCTACTCTACTGCTTCTGATTTCTACCTTCAGAAACTACTCAGCCAGTCAACTTCCTGATCCAAAGTTCTTTAAGAGACTCAGGCCTCAAAACCAATCACCATATCTTGCTGAACTCAGCCAGAACACCGAATCAGACACGCCTCCCAAAACTCGCTCCAAAGAAAACATCTTCGGAGACATCCATATTCACTGCATCTCATCACGCAGCTACCACTACCTGAGGTATCAAGATACCATCACACACTTCTGCCAACCAACATATCCAAACTCTACTCATCCACCTTCAAAGATGACCCCAAACCTCTACAGGTTACCTTCAGAGATCACAGAAATCTCTACACCACTGCACAACTCACTCGAGACGATAATAGGTCTACAGTCTCGACAAATACACTTCCAACCTCAAATATCAAACGCCAACTAATGGTAGTAATCGTGTTACACACACCACTACCTTATCTACCTTTATAACCTATATTGGAAAAACCCGAACAGGTAACCCAACAGATAGGTAGAATAATTAATATATATATATATATGTATATAGATATCAAACTACAAATACGCTCTCTCAAGAAAGACACCGCTACAGAGCCTAGGTATTCGCTCAACCTTATGCTCTGATACCACTGTAACGACCCAACTCCCTATCTCCAGAAAGTCGCATCGCTAATAAGAAAGAAAGGGATAGAGAATAGAAAGAAAGAGAAGAAAGAAGAAACAACACATCAGAATCTAAACAGCGGAATGAATAAATTATATTAATAACATAAATATTACATAGTTTACAACCATTATCAGAGTACACAGATTGTACATCACATACTAGACAGTTATAAACACCTGTCTAGTTATACAACTCAATACAATACAACTCAAACAACATCACAACTAACTCAGATACCAAACACAGCGGACTACTAGATAACTACAACGCAGAAGCCTCCTGCTCCATTTGCTCCTCCACAATTCTTCAAAGCTAACATGAATCCCTTGGCTACTCGTAAAAATTTGAGTACCCAAGAGTTTATGAAAAACAAAAATAAACTCCGGCTCAGTCATGGATCTGGTGTGAGTAACAGGTTAAAGTTGCTTAACTTTCAAAAACCTTTTAAAAGAAAGGTATCACGTAAGACTTCCCACACATAAACATGGAAAAGTTTTTACCTTACGCTAACCAAAACATTTGATAGGAAATCCGATGATATTATAATAGTGTCTAGGGTTTTCAAATAAATATGAAATAGCCGAAATTGTTACATGATTAAATTCCAGCTACTAGCCACAAAAGTGGGTAATACAATCAAAACCGTTGGCACTTATTGGATTTTGGATTCCATACAATGGCAGGGCTACTGGGGTACTGCCCGTCACAGTACGTGGACTAGATCACCGTACCGAGGAGCCACCCTAACTCCCCTGCAACACAAGGCCGGACCCATTCCTTACTGAACAGTTCCGAACAAGACAACCCCGGCAGTTGTCGCGATTCAACCGCCCCACACAGCCGAATATAAAGGGACTTCTAGACAGGGATCAATCTTGCTCTCAAGTGGGGGCTACCCACGAAGCCTTGCTGCACCTCCCCTGTTTTAGCCATTCCCGGTTGATGAGGCTTGAGGCTACGATTACCTTTATTAGACATATCACTTAGAATGCTCATCGTCCGCCTGACGATATGCTGAAAGCATTCAATCCATACAAGTTCGTTCCGGGTTCGAACAAAACCGAAGGCATTATCTCGTTACACTCATTTTGGAATCACCCTCAGAGTTAACGACAATAACCCTTGCACTATAATCCACCATCTCGAATTTATAAGTACTATTCCGTCAAACTCATTACGGAATCACCCACAGTGTTATACTGACTTATAGTTCTTACACCTCGAGTCTTCACTTGCTCCACTTAGATTCACGACCTAACATTAATTGGAAACGATGTGGTTTTCGGATCCCAAATATGGAAACCTGATCCCGGTCTCATCGAAATCCAAAGCGTGTCTTTTAAGGCCAAGTTTTTTCTTTAAAGTTTAAAACAATTCAATTTAAACTATCTATAACACACTGATAGATAATTCACATCATCATAATAGATAATCAACATATTATCATAAATAGGTAATCATCACAAATTGATAATCTATATTATCAAATAACTCATATCATCATCACAATGCAACCAATGCATCCATATCACACAATATTATTTATCTCATGTCTGAGATTCAAACCATCCAAGTCAAACCATATCATCTATTCATAAGCAAGGATCTATAATCACACCATTTATAATTAATTTAAAATGAATTAAATTAATTACCTCTATCTCTAATTTATTTTGAAGTGAATTAAATTAATTACTTATCTTTAATTAATTTAAAATGAATTAAATTAATTACTTCACCATTTAAAAACTTGCTTACTTTACACTTAATTGATTACAAATCAATAAATCAATTATCCTCAAATTAATTACCTTAATTAATCACCCTTGATTAATTATACTTTAATTACATACAAGTAATTATCCTTAATTAATTTCATAAATTAATTATTCTTAACCAAAATCAGTAAGTAACCTTCAATTACATCATTAATTAATTAATTATAATTAACTACATTAATCCTTAATTAAATACATTAATTAATTACTTCCTTAATCACTTATCATTAATTAATTAATCTTAATTAATTAATCCTTAATTACATCATTAATTATATTAATTAATGATCCTTAATTACATTTTAAATTAATTACTTTATTTAAATTAATTACATTAAGTAATTAACCTTAATTAAAACAAATTATTAATCACTTTTAGTAATTAACTAACCTTAATTACTTTCTTAATTACTTCTAAATTAATTACATTTAATAATTAATCATATTTATTAATCACATTTGATTTACCTTAATTAATTCCCTTAATTAATTACATCACTTAATTACTTTCCAAAAGACTTAATCAATCATTACTTAAATTAATTACACTAAGTAATTATTCATTAATTACTTCACAAAGAAATTTCCTTTAGATTAATTACATAAGTAATTAATCTCAAAACTCTTCTCAACTTTAATTAATTACTTCTCATAATTTACTTATCTTAATTACTTCTCTAAGTAATTATTCATCTTTGATTTCTTACCAAACCATTCAATGATTATTCCAAATTAATTAAACTTAATTAATTAATTTAAACTAATCAATTTAATAAATTAATTACAATAAGTAATTAATAACTTTAATTTTTCCATAAAGTAATCATACTTAATCAAGTTTCATAATTGATTAAATTAATTAATCCATTTAATTATCAAAATTAATTACATTAATTAATTAATAAATAATTCCAGTTAATGACCTCATTAACTTATCAATAAATTCTTAATTACCTTCTTAAGTAATTAACTTAAATTAACAAATATTAATTACAAATTAAATTAATCTTAATTACTTAACTAATCCTTAATTAATTTATTCCAATTCTTAATTAATTAAATAAATAAATTATCTTTTTTTTTAAATTACCTTATTAATTTAAGGAATCAAAGTCATTAAATCTTTGATTTACTTTAAAATAAAAACATTTCTTTTTAATGATTACTTTATCATTAAAAAGGTAATTTAAAACAACTTACTTTTAAAATTTGTTTCCAAATTTCATTTTAAATTTTAAATTTAAAAAGAAATCAAACTTAACCTCATCAAAGTTTTAAAATCATTTTAAGACCTTTTTAAACTTATGCTACACAATTTCTCATTTTATACAAGGAATCAAAATCCATATTTATTTAAGATACTAATCATATTTAAAATATGATTCAATATCAAAAGTTGTTTAAACATTTCAAAATTTAAAAAAATTCTTTTATTTTCAAAACATGATTCAAGTTTGAATCTTGTTTCCAGATTTAAACTTATATTTAAATCTTCTATTTCAATTTAAAGCTTCAACTTTAAATTCAATTATTTAAACCCTTTTAAAAGTTGCTTAAATATTTTAATTTAAAAAGTTTAAAATTAAAATGTCAAACCTGGATTCAAATCCCACTTGGAAATTCAAATTTTAAATTTGACTTAAATTCTGTTTTCAGAACCCTGCATTAAGATTTTAAAACAAATCTTAAAATTAAAACTACAGATTTTCATAAACCTGTAATTTCAGAAAGCAACCCGAGTTCCCCCTCTATTCACTTCGAGTAAAACCAAAGATTACTTCGAGTCTAGACTCAAATTACTCGAGTATTACCCGAGAAAAATTTACTGCAAACCCCAAAACTCCCCTGATATTTTCCTTTGCTCCGTGCATATGCACGGAGGCCATGGCCACCTCCGGCCACCACCCAAACATCAAGCAAGTCGACGCTCACCCACATATCCATCCACGACCATCAGATTCGCACAATCATCACGAAATCAAATTTGAGTATCCCAAACCCAAAATTGAAGCATACTGATAGTTTTACATTCAAACCCCAAACCTGAAAAATCGTTCGTTCCTCCTTCTCCGGCCATCAGTGACTCTGGGACTCCGGCCATCTCCTCTTCACTACCCCATCATCCATCTCTCCAAAAACAAAGGCACTCGGTCACCTGTAGTCTTCCCACTGATCAAATTACTGCCTTGCCTAAAACTAGGTTTACAACTTCCCCTTTTCCAGATAGAACAGCAATACACATAAATCCATCTTCAAAGAATTCACAAATTTTGTTTTTAAATAATCACAATTTAGTTTTAACTTTTGATTCAAACACCTGAACTATCAATCAAATTGGATTTGTCTGATTTTAATTTACTTTGTTATAACCTGTTTCCAGAAACTACAGGTATATTATTTTTTTCTTTCCTTTTGTTCATGAACAAATCTTAACCATAATTTATACATACAGTATAAGCATACATTGTTTAGATCTCATGTATTATTACAGATAGATTCAAGTGTATTTAGGTTTTACTAAATATGCCTCTAGTACAAAAAAACAAAAACTGCAATACATAGATCTGTATTTATGTTCAAACCAATCCACACAGAAAACACACATACAAGAATTCAATTTTCATCACAGACAAACAAGTATGCAATCATCTTTATTCTTAAATTTTAAATCTGTGAGGTTATTCACAAACATACTAGTTTCAAAAATGATTTGGCAACTTAATTTTTAACTAAGTTTTAATACTGTAATGTTACTTACAAACATACTTATTTTAGTCGTAAGTCAAGCAACAATTTATACTTAAATTTTAAACAATATGTTACTCATAAACACACTATTGAACATACTATCAGGTATATAAACAAAGCATGTTCATTTCAGTCCTAAAACAAGCAACAGATTATACTTAAATTTATTTTGAGAAAGAGAAGTTACTCACCTGATACTGTGATGAAGCAGAGCATAGATTTTCCAGAGAAAACTTCTACTTCTTTGAATCTTTGATAAAACTTGAGTTGCTTGCTGTTAAAGACTTGTATGCAGGCTTGAAGGCCATTCGAACTTTGAACTAGTTGTTAGCACTTGCATGCAGACATATGCTTTATTTTTTATTACCAGAATGTTGAAATGCAGAGCCTTTTTCATTATGCTTTTGAAATCAATTTCAGGTGCAGGCTATTTCCTTTGAACTTGAGGGTTAACAGTTTGCATGATCTAAAATTTTATACAGTGGATTACAGATTTATAATTGAGGAGGATGTTGAAAAAAACGAATTTCAGATTTGTATATGGAAATTTGTAAAATGATTTGAAGAGGGATTTGAAATAGATTCAAGATATTGATTTGGTTTGACTAATATAGCATGATTTGTTTCAGCTGAGAATATTTCTCTTCTTAACTTTGAAAAAATGAAGATTTAGAAAAGAATGAGAGTGAAGAAAACATATTTTATATGAATGTAATTGATTTATTAAGAATTAAAAAAAAAAAATCAAAATAAGAAGGACACTTGTTACATTACTTATTTAATTCAACTACACTTGTCACCATACCTCTTAATATATTTACATGTGTTTTATAAATGAATTTTATTTGTTTTTTTACTTATTTAAAAAGGTAAATAAAACTCTTTTCTTTATTTATTAAATACTTATGTATAAATTATCTTCATATGTAAATGTTTATGCATTTCTTTTTAAAGAAAATAAAGTGAAACAATTTATATAAAAGTGGAAACTTACTTACAAGGTTTATATATGTTTATTTATTTGAATTCAAAATTAATTCAAGTTCCCAATTCTATTCATACATTTAAAAAAACAATTTAAAAACTAGTTTATATTAACATATTAAATTTAAAAATGATATTGTCCTTTAAAACATATCTATATTTATACATTTATTATTATTTGAAAATAACATATTTATTCATTTAAATCATTTATAAAAGAAAACATAAATTACTTATCTTATCACTTGTCTAACTTATTTAAATGAATTAATGTTTAAATGTTTAATTGGTATTTTAAATTTTCTTATATAATTCAAATTATCAAAATGAATATTAGAATTTAAAAACAAGATTTTATTTGTTTGTTATATTTCAATCAAAACTTATCTATCTACAATATATATAAATATATATATATACACACATTATAAATAGGAGAACATTTTATTAGTTTTTAAAAGATAAAATTCATCAATTAAACATCTATTTAATTGAATTATTCAATCATGTTAATTTTATTAACAAAATTTTATCAAATTAATTTAATTTTAAATACAGATTATTAAATTGATATTGCTAAAATTTCCGGGATATCACAATCGTACGCAGTAAGCTTTCCCAAATGGTTATATTATCTCGTTCCCCTCTCTATTCCTCAAGCACGAAATCGAACTCAATGAAAAAAATGGCCGATGCTATAAAAAAAAGGGAACCGCGCGTCATGAGTTTCGCGATGGGAAGTAGGGATTCCATTGTCGTCTTCCATTAGGGTTGTGTAGAGCAGGGTGATTTAGAAGTTGCGAGATAACTGCATGGGGCGCACGCGCGAGAAGAACAATAGCGGCAGCGCGCAAAGCGAGAGGGAAGGGCGGCCGAAGGATTTTGCGGGAGCGGGGATGTCGACGTGCAGTTGAATGTGGCCGCGCAGAGGGGGGTTGGAGCTAGGTTTTCGTGCCGATTTGGAGGGACGCGTGTTAGGGTTTGTTTGCTCATCGTAGTGGCGCTGTGTGTTGTCGCAGTCAGTTGGTGGGGCACTGGGAACTCGCGAATGGATCGCGATGTCGTCTTGGTCGATCGAAGGATGGTGGCGGCTCGGTTTGGGAGTTCGTCGAAGTCGGATTGATTGATTTTGGGATCGGCGATGGTGGAGGCATCATAGCAATGAGGTATCGTTATCTTCTTTTGATTAATCTCGAAAAGAAAGAAAAATGAATATATATATGGATAAGATTTTAACTTATAGTAAAGACAAATAGTAATATAGATATAAATACATATTTTTTTATCTTATTAGTTTAAATTTAATTATTTGTTTAAATTAAATGAATTGTTAAAATGAGAACTATTAAATTAAAATCACCAGTAAATTAAGTTTATCAAATGAGAATTTAATTTTTCGATTTAATTCGAATATTAATGAAAATCATCCAATGTTTATACAAGGTCAATAATTGTGAAGAAACAAGGCATGATAGGATGGAATTGCAAATAAAATAAAGGTGAGTAAATCTCACACTTCTGGGTTTTTATTTAAATTTATATGGTCAAATTGAAACGATTTATTTAATGGTTGAATTTAATTTATATGCTATATTGTATATTGTATAGTAATATCTAGATTATATTGGAATGATTGGTAGTTTGGAATGATTGTTATTGGCAATTGGAATAATGAATGTTGTGAGTTGCCTGAATATTTCGGTACCCTGAGTTATCGAAATATATAAATTGGATTTTTGTAAGGAATATAAGGGTAAACTTTGGAAGTAATATAATTGTAGGAAAAAATAAAAATAAAATAGAATGATCTGAAAAGAAATGAATGATATTTAGAAACTGAAGTTAAAATTATAGAGTAGAGTTGTAAAATGAGTTCTAAATCAAAGTTAAATCTAACAAATAAAGTTTTAAATATAAAATGTTTTAACAACTTGAATGAGTTGAGAATATATATATTTATATATGAGAATATATATAGAAAAATATTTTTTTGATATATATATATATATATATATATATATATATGAGAGCGTACTTGTTATTTTCTTATATAAAGATTTTAAATGATTTTATAGAAAAATATTTTTTTGATATATAAAGTAATATTTCCTTCGAATAACTATTTAGGTGATTGGTTGTTAATTATTGAAATTAAAATTAAGAAGTAATATAATACAACCAAATTAAAATTTAATTGATTGAAAATGAAATTCTAAAATCTGGTCCCAGAATTTGAAAATTTTGTTTCAAAGTAATGAAAAATAATAAATAAGTATTATTTGGATATGTGGGACTTGTTGCAAACAATAGGTTGTTTGAAAATTTATTCAAATTTAAAACAAAAGGTGGTTTAAAATTTTAAAACATGGCTGGGAGGGCCTAGAAATAAATATGTATATACATACATGATATCAAAGATAATTTGAAATAAACTCTAATAGGTTGAGTTTTGAATTTTTCCCTGAAGTTTGATGTAAAGACCCAAAGTGATATAAGTTTTGAACTTACAAGAGGGAAAGAATTTTCAAGTTGAAGCAGAAATTCAAATTGAGTAAGGTTGATTGGATTAAGTAAATTGGAATTTAACTTGGAAAGTTAAATGGTTGATTTGATTGGGAATTTGTGTGTTCTCAAAACGGGTTTGAGATTTTAAAATTGAAAATGGATGGACGTTTTAAAATGGATTGGATGATACCATCCTATTGTTAATAAAAATCTTTAAATTGAGAATGGTATTGTATTGAATAATTGAGTTTGTAAATTAAAATTGTTTAAGAACTGGCTTCAAACCGGAAGATAAAATTTAATAATAAATTAAAATTTTAAAATAAAATTGTATTGAACTCTTATTTGAACCTTGAAATATATAGGTTAAGATAATTTAAAATGGTATTTTGAGTATTGAACTCAGAAATTAATTTGGTTAAAAAACTTTAAATAAAGGTTAATTTGGTTTAAAGAGATAAACCAACCTTTGAGAATTTAACTAGAATTTATATGATTCGAGATAGTTTAAATTCAAGGTTGAAATTGAATCAGTTCCAAATTTAATTTGGTTTGAATTAATTGAATCGGTGATTGAAGATGTATAGGTTTAAGAATTTAAATAGGAAATTGGATTGAATTATGTTGAAATAATTTGAATTTGAAATGGGTTAAACTGATAATAATTCAAATTGATTAGAATAATTTGACATTTAATTAAAGTTGAACAGGATTAAAATCAAAGGGAATTTGATTTAAATTGGGAAAGGAATCAAGATCGATTCAACTAGAATTGGGTTTAAATAAATTTCAATAGAAATTGAAGTTATTCAAGTTAGAATTGTGTCAATTAAATGGAAGTGGAAATTTAAGTTGAATTGTTGGGGTAGTGAACAGTTTGACTCTTGACTATTTTCAATATAAATTGTTTTAAAATAAACTTATTTTTCCTAGCTATTAAATATATACAACCTTTCTTTTTAAAGCTAACTTATTTTATATTTGTTTTACCATTATTTTTAGAGCTATTTAACCATTTTTCAACTGTTTTCTAAACTAATGGCTAGTTTTCAACTATTTGACAGACTAATTTCTATTTTACAACTATTTTGCAATTATTTGAAATTTCTGAAACTATTTAAGTATTTTCAATTATTCTATAATTAGTTAACTATTTTATAGCTATTTTGCAAACTAAAAATTATTTTTCAACTACTTAGCTATGTTAAAAAATTTTCAAGCTATTTTCTAAATATAAACTGGTAGGAGTTCAGGCTGTTATTGATTTAAGTACCCAACTGAGATAAGAATTGATGTAATAATTCAATGAGAATTAAGGCACTTGTAAATAAGTGAAAGGGAATTAATGGAAATGTGAATAGAAAGGGAATTGATTTGGCAGATAACCAATGGAAATAAATACGTAGGATGTACATATATTATTCTATTCGCATAGTGATTTGATCCAGATTCGGAAATAGAGTTTCGAGATAGTTTATCGATCCGAGTTGGGATTTTTCACTCGATTTTCGACGACGAACCTGGATATGGATTGTTGATTGGTTCTGGATATTCTCTATCATAGTTATGGCTATGCAAGGAGAATGACGGTTTCTAATCAAGAAACCAGATCTGAGTCCGCACTAGGAAGTCGGGTGGACGATACTAGTTCGAAAGTGGAATTGTGTGATCGAGTGAGCGATCAGATTGGTATAGCGTATGGATGTTATGTGTACACCGTACGGATTTGAATGAAATTAATATTGGAAAGAGTAATCAAAATTGAATATTTGATTTTGAATAAACAATATCTTTGTTATATAAGATAAATCTTTCCTTGTTAAATCTATTGCCGGATGAAAAGGATTTTTGAAGGCACTTAAAGTATAAAAGGAGTTTTATACAAGTTTGAAAAGATCCAAAGTTTTTAAAATTTTATATTTCTGAATATATATATATTTATATATATATATATATACAAAAGGATCTTATGAGGATTTTGGAATAGGTATTGAGAACCTTTGGATTTGGAAAGGCTTTTGATTTTTGGATAAAATCAATATTGGAAATTTGAAAGCCTGGCTTGAGAATTATCGATTTTGGAATAATCGATTTTGTGTAAAGAATTTTTGTATGAGATCATACTAGGTGTATGATTTGCAGATACTATATGTGTATAGCATAAAGTGTTTTGATGATGGTTCTGGGGAAAAAGGGCGCTCCCTTGAAATGAATTTCTCAGGAGTGCCGCCGGGTGGTGCTGCCATGAGCCCCAAGGGGCGGTTCTAAAGTTGATCATGTGAGGAGTCCGGACAAACTAGTTCCTGAGGATTATTGGGTAGCGGAAGTCGAGGGCGCTGATGACTACAGGGGCATTTGGGTGATGCTGTAACGACATAGTAACTCGATGTCACTGCGATCTACTGTGGGGACCATAGCGAAAATCGTGTGGAGGATGAGTGCCAACAGTCTACACTTGATTTTGCAGGGAAGGCAACGCAACATCGGTAGACTGCGATCTATGGTCAAGTGGAGTGGAGAAGTTTCATTTTTGGCAGCGAAATTCGAGGGCGCTGATGCCTACAGTTATATGGGTTTTTGCTGTGATAGCTACGTAACCCCAGTTGTAGCTGCGATCTGTAGTGGGTTCCATGGTGTAATCGAGGGGCGCGGAGGCCTACAGTTATCTATGGACTTTTTCGGGATGACAACGTAACCATCGAGTTAACTGCGACCATGGATGGTGGTGATGATTTCCAGAGCATTCTCACCAAAGATATTTCCTCTATTTTAAAAAAACTTTTTTTTATATTTTCAATAAAATTACTTTCCAAGTATTTTCACCGGGTGTTGAAAACAGGTTTACCAAGCACTTATAGATTTTCAGTCCTACGCCTGATCAACGTTGTTAACTCCAATATTTCACAGCTCAGCAACCTAAGGGTATCGCGACCTAGCGGCCTAACCATCAATAGCATGTCACAGCAAAAAGACTTCGCGACTTAATGCACTACAGCGACCTAATGACCTATGGCCTAAAGCGGCCTAACTGTCTATGGGGTGCAGCGACCTAAAGTGTGAAGAGACCTGGTACTTAATTGGATTTACCAACCTAACAGATTAAAGAGCCTTACGACCTAATGAGCTAACGAGTTAACGACCTAAAGTATCTCACGACCTAGCAACCTAAGGACTTAACGACATAACGAGCTATGCAGAACCGAGGTAACTTGTCTTCCTTATGTCGTTCCTTCCCTAGGTCGCCCACGACCTATGACTTATTCAGGTGGCCAAGGGCGCTCCTGTTAGGCCGTAAACCGTGTCTACTAAGTCGCTTACGACCTACGACCTATTCCTAAGTCGCTCACGACCTAAACATAACAAAGGAGCTTCTTATGCCGTTTCCTCCCTAGGTCGGCCACGACCTATGACTTGTTAGTCTGTTCAGAATGATCAAGTATACCATATTTAAGCCGTAAACCACTCCCACTAGGTCGCTCACGACCTACGACCTATCCAAGATCGCTTGCGACGTACGACCTAACTCCAAACTCTCCTGTAAATATCCCGTCTACTCCAACTAGAAGGGGATCTTTTTGGCTCATTTCTGGAACGCCGATACTCTGCTGAATTCTCGACTCACTCGACACTTCAAACACGAAAGACATCTCAACAAACTTCAAGAGGAAATCTAGCACGACCGACACGGATTCAAAGACTTCTTCTACATCGAAGTCCTAGTTATTTTTCCCATTAGTGTCGTAATCGAAGATTGTTATAAAGTTGTAATTGATTCAGCAATAAAGAAGATTAAAGTGGACGTAGGCTTAACCTGAAGCCGAACCACTATAAAACTATTGTCTTTTACTGCTTTCTCTGTGACTTTTCTACTTGTTTCTAATTCTCGTATTCACGGGTGGTGCTTTCGCTTAAAATCTACATACACCGGGGTGTTAGCGTTCAATTTTAAGCGTTAACATTTTTGGTGCTTTCACTGAGAACCCAACTCAGGCTATCTTTGTCATTGCTTCGCAAAAGTTTGTTGAAAAAATCTTTCTCAAAACCAGAAGTCTATCAGAGATAATGGCTCCTGGAAGAAAACGCGTATCTACAAGAACCAGTAATGTCCATGAGAATATTGCCACTTCTACTTCGTCAAGTCAAGCAGCACCAAGTGCCGGAATCACACGAGCGGAGTAGGTGCTGCATTATCTAGGTTATACCAACAGATGGTAACCCAGAATGCTTTGATGCTTGAAAGGTTAAATGCATTGCTCGGAGCTAACCGTCAACCGGTGAATAATGAAAAAACCTTACAGATGATGTTCATAATTCCGAAGAGAGGAATATTCCTCAAAGAGCAGCTAGCCCCGCGAAAGAAACACCTCCTCAAGCTGGAGGATCGAGACCACAACCAACTCTCCGCGAACGTTTGTCCAGACAAACTTCCAAGAAAATGGCCGAAGTCTGTCCCGCAGATCCTTTAAATGATGAGGAATATCATTCGGGCATGGTGCGACAAATCATGAAAGAAAGCATGCAGAGGGATGAAGATGAAAAGGAATGGGGATTCGCTACGAGCAAAAATCCGTTCACTGAAAGGATTCTAAAGGCGGAATTCCCAAGGAAGTTTGTTCCTCCTACCATTCCGGTTTAAAAGGGAACAAGCGACCCTAATCAATTCCTGTATAAGTATGATTGGCACATGATTGGTGCTAGAGCGTCTGATGAGATCAAATGCCGGTACTTTCCGGTATACTTGGAAGGAGTGGCTCTGCTCTGGTTCATAAAGCTTCCAGTCCGATCCATAGACCAGTTCGCTGATTTGACTAGGAAGTTTAAAGAGCAATTCAGGTTGTATGCTTCAAAGGCAAAGGATATTACGTCACTGTCAAGCCTGGAATAGAATCCCAGGGAATCTATTAGGTCTTTCTTGAACCGCTTCAACATAGCTTTGGCTGAAGTGGACAATGCAGAGCCACGAATGGCCTTGACATACCTGATGAGGGTAATCGACAAATCATGCGAATTTGGGAAGTGGCTGAAGATGAAAGAACCGAATTCACATGAGAAATTCTATAAGAAAGCTGATGAATTCACGCGCTTGGAAAGCCTTCGGGCACCAGTTAAAGTGGCATTGACAGAGGTTAAGGATAATACTGCTGCCCCTATCAAAAAGGAATCCGGAAGTCAGAAGAGGGAAAATAACGGTGGAAAGAAACAGAAAGATGCGAAGAAGCCTCGCTTCTTAAAACCTTCAGATTTCACCCCTTTTCTTGACACCCCGGAGAATATCTTTTTTGCCACCAAAGATGCGGTAGAATATCCTAAACCGCCTGAGATGAGACTTAGCAAAAAAGCTACTCAAAGTGGGAGATTCTGTCGGTTTCATAATCAATCCGGTCATGATACCAACGAATGTCGCCGTCTGAAAAGTTTGATTGAAGAACTGCTGAGAGAGAACAAGTTGCAGCAATATGTTAAGAGAAGTAGAAATGATCCAACTTCATCTACTAAGGGCCAGCAACTTCCTGCTCATCCATCTGGCTCGGGTGAGAGGAATTTCGTGCATGAATCAGAAAGGCAAGTTATCAATGTGATTACAGAAGGTCCACACCCAGCAGGCACAAGCGGGGCGATATGGAAAGATATGCCCGTGCCTTGAAGTATGCACCAACAGAAGAGAGTGTTTTTATGCTAGAAGATGCTGCACCTTTGAAGCAGCAAAAAACTTTTAATGATGACATTGTGTTTAGAGCCAGGGATTCTTTGGGCATTGAAGCTCTAACCATGGATCCTTTGGTCATCTCTGCAGGCATTGGGCCGGCTATTGTGAGAAGAGTGCTTGTAGATTGTGGCACTTCTTGCAATATTCTCTTCAAAAAGACGTTCGACAAAATGAAAATTCCGATGACTGATGTACAAGCTTCATCTCAAAAGATCGTTGGGTTTACTGGGGAACCGAAGTAGCCAATTGGAACTATTGACTTGTTCGTTGAGCTTGGAGAGGGGCAGAAAAAGGTGGTTCGAAAATAGACTTTTGTAATTATTGATAATTTTTTTGCCTACAACGCCTTCCTAGGCCGACCAACTCTTGCGACTTTTAAGGCAATTCTCGCCTCGTGGTGCCTCACTATGAAATTCCCCACAGATAATGGAGTTGGAGTTATTAAAGGGGATCGAAATGCTAGGCGAGAATGTTATTTAATAGAGTTGCGTGAAGCAAGGAAGAGAGAGATGGGAAAAGATGCGGCAGCCCCAGTCCGCATCAAAGAACCAACCTTGTAGCAATTACAGGGTGGACCCTGCACTGGCGAGCATAGCGGGGCACGAAGAGATATGGACCCTAGAAATGCTAGTGCAGGGGAAAATAGAGTGGTGCTAGTGGAAGTAACGGTGCTAGTACCTGTTGACTTGAAAGATCCGAACAAAGTGGTGAATATGGGTTCGCAACTTAGTGTGACAGTTCAAAGTTCCTTGGTATTATTCTTGGAAGCAAATCTGGACGTATTCGCTTGGACTCATGCTTATGTGTGGAGTATCCCCAGAAATTGCAGTACATACTCTGAATATCGATCCGAAGTTTACGCCGGTAAAACAGAAAAGAAGAAGAACCCAGGGTCTGAAAGGTCAGCAGCGTTGAAAGAAGAGGTAGACCGACTCAAGGAGAATGGTTTCATCAAGGAGTCTACTTATCCGAATTGGGTTTCAAATCCAGTACTGGTTAAGAAAGCTAATGGAAAGTGGAGAGTATGCATCGACTTCTCTGATTTAAACAAAGCCTTCCCCAAAGACCGCTTCCCGTTACCCAGGATAAATCAGTTAGTGGATGGAACAGCGGGGCATGAATTGTTATCTTTCATGGATGCTTACTCCGGATACAATCAAATTATGATGCATGAGCCGGATCAGGAGGACACGAGCTTCATCACCAATGTTGGTCTCAATTGCTATAGGGTCATGCCCTTCGGACTTAAGAATGCAAGGGAAACTTACCAAAGACTCATCAATGCTATGTTCAAGCCAAAGATTGGAAAAACTATGGAAGTTTATGTTGACGATATACTGGTGATTTCAAAGAAGGCAGTAGACCATATGGATCACTTGGCAGAAATGTTTGCAGTCCTCCGAAAGTACGGAATGAAACTTAATCCTCTGAAATGTTCGTTTGGGGTGGAGTCCGGAAAGTTCTTGGGTTTTATTGTGAGTGCTAGGGGCCTTGAAGCTAATCCTACTCAGATTGCTGCCTTAAAAGAAGTCAAAGATCCTAGATCGAAGAAGGAATTGCAAAGTCTTAATGGAAAAGTCGCTGCCTTGAGTCGATTCACTTCTAAAGCTACTAATAAATGCATTCCATTCTTTGATGCTCTGAAAAAGGAAAGAAATTTTTTGATTGGACTCCTGAATGCCAGAAAGCTTTCGACGAGTTGATTCGTCATATGGAAACGCCTTCACTACTTTCTAAGCCAGACAATGGTGAAGATCTTTTCGTATATTTGGCAATCTCATCTCATGCTCTCAGTACAGCGTTGGTACGGTAAGACGCAAAAATTCAGCGCCCGATCTATTATATCAGCAAAAGATTCACTGGGGCAGAGATGAATTATTCAAAGTTGGAAAAGCTTGCCTATTGTCTACTAATTGCATCAAGAAAATTAAGGCCATATTTCCAAGCTCACCCTATCAAAGTCCTCACCGATCAACCTCTGAAGCAAGTCATGTTTCGTCCTGAGACTTTGGGTCGCCTTTTGAAGTGGAATATTGAACTCAGCCAATACGACATCACTTATCATCCCCGGAGATCAATTAATGGACAAGCTTTAGCAGATTTCATCGCAGAATGTACAGATAAAGGTGATAATGAGGAAGAAGTGACTGATAACACCCCAATTCGATGGAAATTATATGTTGATGGTGCAAGAAACGATTACTGTTCCGGAGCTGGGGTTGTGCTTGAAACCCCTGAAGGGCAGTCATTGTGCTATGCGTTGAGATTGGAATTCCCTTGGACAAACAATGAAGCAGAATATGAAGCTCTTATTGCCGGCTTGAGAATTGCTAAAGAATTGAATGTCAAAGTGTTGCAGATCTTCAGTGATTCACAGCTTATTGTATGCCAAGTCAAGAAAGAGTTTCAAACTAAAGGAGGAAATTTGTCTGCTTACTTGTCAAGAGCCTGGGAACTTCTCAATGATCTTGACCATTATACGATAAGTCATATACCCCAGGAAGAGAACATGAAGGCAGATTCTCTCGCAAAGTATGCAAGCACTGGTGAAGCTCAATTATTGGGATTAGTTTCTGTGGAATTCCTATCAGCTCCAAGCACTGATGAGATGGATATCGACTGGATCATGACTATATCCCAGGAGCAAGAATCATGGATGACTCCGATAATGGAATATCTGCTCAACGGCTCTCTACCAGAAAATTCAAAAGAACGACAGAAGTTGCTAAGAAAAGCCTCCAGATATATAACTCAAGATGGCCGATTGTATATACGGGGATTCTCAATGCCATTACTCTGATGTGTGACCAAGGAAGAAGCTAAGACAATTCTAGCTAAAGTACACGGAGGAGATTGTGGAGACCATTCAGGTGGTCAAACTCTAGCAAAGAAAATTCTCCGTTATGGGTATTTTTGGCCAGATATTAATCGTGATGCTGCAAGCTATGCCCGAAAATGTGACCGATGCCAGAGATTTGCAAAAATCCCAAGAGCACCTTCCACCAAGATAACACAGATGGTCAGTCCGCGGCCATTTGCTATTTGGGGAATAGATCTCATCGGGCCTTTGCCAACCTCCAAATCCGAAATCTGATATGCTATTGTTGTTGTTGATTATTTTACTAAATGGGCTGAATCTGAACCATTAGCTACTATTACCTCTAAAAAGATGATAAACTTCGTAACTAAGAATATCATTTGCAGGTGTGGTGTGCCTCAAAAGATAATCACAGATAATGGAACCCAATTCGAAAGTGTAGAGTTCCAAGATTTTTGCAAGTGATTCAAGATCCAAAAAAGCTTCTCAGCAGTGGCTCATCCGCAGGCAAACGGGCAAGTGGAGGAAGTAAACAAAATTATCAAATCAACTAACAAAAAATAGCTGGAAAAAGCGAAAGGTGGTTGGGTCGATAAGCTTCCACTAGCACTATGGGCATATAGAACTACCCACAAAACTGCAACTGGGCACATTCCATTTTCATTGGCATATGGATCAGAAGCAATGATTCCGGTGGAAATGGAAGTCCCTTCACATAGAAGAATTCTTTTCAACCAAGCTGAAAACGAAGAGTTGCAACTTGAAGCACTTGACTTCCTTGATGAAAAAAGGGAAGAGGCTCAGCTCAGAGTTGCATCCCATCGGCAAAGAATTGCCAGGCACTTCAATTCCAAAGTTCGCCAACGCAGCTTTGAGATTGGAGATCTAGTCCTGAAAAGGGTCATGACAGCAACAGGAGTATTTGCCCCAAACTGGGAAGAGCCATACGTCGTAGGCAAAAAACTTCTTGATGGCACTTTCAAACTGACAACTGTCGAAGGAGATCCAGTTCCAAGAGCTTGGAACAACAATCACTTGCGCCTAAATTTTACTTAAAAAGCTTTACTGAAATACTGTAAAAGAATTATGAATGTATGATTCTAGTATTGAAAGCCATTGTAAAGCCAATGCAAATGAATAATAAGAACTATAAAGTGGATGTAGGCCCAGTTCTTGGCCGAACCACTATAAATCTTGTGTTCTCTACTATTATAAACTGCTTGTTTTATTTCGATATAAAAAGTACTTCAATTGTATTGCTAAAATGTCGATTTAATATTGCAGGCAATTAAAACAAAGCTTACCCATCATAAGACCAAGCGATCCTTGACATCACTCAACAAATGAATATTCGGCCATAAAAATTCCAGACTCAAATCCTATATAAGAAGTGCTTCAAGCAAACAGTTAGTGGCTCCGCCAGAGGTAGACCCTTCCTGACTAATTGTGATCGTTTGTGCAAACAAACATCCGGTTAATTAGCCTATGCCTGCCCCTATGAACTCATTTAACAATGAAGTACACATCTTTGGATAAAATAAGCTACTTGCAAAAGAAACGAATGTGTGCTTGAAAATGATAACAGGGAAACGCTGATATGAAAAAAGGGCGAAAAGACATGGGCGAGCAGGTAACAAACAGCAAAAGACCTCTTCGGAGGCGCAAGCCCTCTTTAGAGGCACAACTCTTCGGAGGATAAAGAACTCTAATGGGACTTACCAGAAAAAGAAAGTTCTCTTTCTCAACAAAAAGTTGTGGAATGACCGGTGGCGCAGGACACTCGTTAACTAGCTGAAAACGTTTGTGCAAACAAACAATCCAAGTAAGTTGTGTCCGTCCTGTGAATCCATCCAATCGTGGGAAAGAAACTTCCAAGCAAAAGCCCTACTCGAGGGCACACATTTCACCGTGATCTGAAATAAAACTTCACACGAGTTGAAAGGTGAAAAGACCTCTTCGGAGGCACGCATTCCACCAAGATCTGAAATAAAACTTCACAAGTGTTGGAATGTGAAAAGCCCTCTTCGGAGGCCCATTTCACCAAAGTTGAAATGCTAAAAGACCTCTTCAGAGGCACACATTTCACCGCGATCTGAAATAAAACTTCACACGAGTCGAAATGTGAAAAGCCCTCTTCGGAGGCCCGCTTCCCAGCGGACAGGGAAAAAATAAATGCCTCTCCCCAGAGGCAAAAACAAAAAAGCCCTCTCCCCAGAGGAACACACAAAAAAGCCCTCTTCCCAGAGGCACAATCAAACAAAAAAGCCCCCTTCCCAGAGGCACAATCAAACAAAAGCCCTTTTTTGGAGGCTGACTTTACCACGAAGGAAAATTCACTTGCCAAAAATAAAAGTTACTTTCTCCCAAAGTGAAGTGTAAAAACTTCGCCAGAAAAAAGAGTGAACTTCTCCAATACGAGGCACATTCTACTAAATCAGAAAAATATTTCCTTAAAAGGGAAAGATTATTCTATAAAGTACAGATGCAAACCTTATTCGAATGGAAAAGTTGTTCTCTAAAGAAAGAATACAAGTCTTCTCGAAACAAAGAGTTGTTCTCCAAAAATTTTGCCAATGTGGAAGAGGTTGCAATAAACCATGGTATGAAGGCAATATAATATAGTTACAAAAATAAAAACAATGTCAAGCAACATACCAAAGAGGAAATAAAGAAACTTGCATGAAAAAGAAGAATAAATGCATTCTCAAATACAGATAGAAGTTTGTACAAGTAAAAGAATCATTTTATTCCATACTATAAAATTTTTATACATGTGCAGGTTTCAAAACAAAAGAAGGCAGGGACCGGTACCCAAACAATCTCCGGTCAAGACAAGTCTTTATATATACAAGCAAAAAAGCAAAAAAGCGAGACGAAAAGCATAAGTCCCAAACCTATCACTTCTTCTTCCTGCCACCTTTCGAGCCTTCGCTTGGTCGGATGATTAACTTTTTGGGCCGGCTTGTGAGAGTAGGGGAAGAAAGAGGAAGGGGTGCAAATGGACTTTCTTCTGTTTTTTCTTCGCCAGCAGAAGCTTCTCTCCTTTTCTTGGAGACTACATGCTTCCCCTTCTTCCTTAAAGAAGACTCACTGCCCGGAGTGAAAAGTGCAGACAACGTTATGTCATCAGAAATAGTTTGCTCCGGGGTTCTTTCGCCTTCTTCAGGTTCCTCATCTTTCTGTTCTTAAGAAGCAACCAGGTCATCCAAGCCTTGAAGAGCTTCTATCTGCTCCTCTTGTGACCCCGGCTGAGAAATGGAAGGGGGAGTAATCTGAAGAGGCGGAGAGGAAACACATGGAAGAGGGGAAGGCTGAATAACACTTGGTGCTTTCACTACAGGAGAAGAGAAGTTCAAGTCAGTATCTCTCATAAAAAGAGGAGAAAGTGGTGCGTCAAGATTTAAGTAATAATCAAAAAGTTCATCAAGCTCATGTGAAGTAAGCAAGCAGTCCACTTGAGCGAGATCAACATTGAGATTACCTGGAGAAGTAGGCTTTACTATGTCAACTTCAAAGTCCTGCTCTTCAACGCTTTCTTGAGTCTTATCTCCGGTGCGGGTGGTGGCACTTTCAATAACAGCTTTAGCAAGAGGAGGAGAATGGGAACTGGAGCCAGCAATATCGATGTCGGCCGAAACTGAAGGTAGAACTGGGTCGGTTGAGATTGTCTTTCCTAAATGTTCTCCTTCTGCCATTCCGGCCCTCTCTCGGCAAGTTGCTCCATTCCCCTGGCAAGAGCGGCACATGCGTCATCATCTAGATAGTGTGCCATTAAATCTACTTCAGCCTATCCGGCTCCTCCAAGCATATCAAGTGCAGCCTCCTACACTTTTTGCCAAAGTGATTTCATACTCCGGTCCCAAAAATTTAAGGCTACCGCGCCCTAGAACATTATGAATGTAAAACTCGAATAGAGTGGAGCTGACTTCGGCTTTAGTTGCCATATGAGATTCTTCGGCTGCTGCTTTGCCGGCAATAGCTTCATCACGCTCTTTTCAGCTTTAGAAAGTCGAGCTTTTAGTAATTCAATTTCCAAGTTCTGGGAGTAGGTCTTTTCCCGTAGATGAGCAACGTCGACTCGGTAGCTATCCACAACCTGTTGTTGTGCTTCAAATTTAGCTTCTGCATCTCTCTCTGCCGCATGAGCATCTCTCACTTGTTTTTGAAGCACTTCTTCTCTTTGAGAATAGGAAGTGGAAGAAGTGGCGAGCTCTTACTTAAGTTTTTCAACTTCCGCTTCAAGCTTCTCATTATAAGCGGCAATACTCTTCATTTCGGCATCATGCTGATCGAGTGTTTCTGCCACTCGGATTTGTCATTCTCCATAGTCAGCATGGCTTCGAGGTTTGCGCGATTTACCCTTTGAAGCTCGTCAACGAGTTTCTGCCAACCAGACATTCTCTCGATATCAAGTTTGATGGCATCAAGATTTCGCAACATGGCTTGCTTATCAATCGGGACCAAGTCAAGATCGAAACGCACTCCCTTTAAGCACCAGTATGGAAATCGGCTTTCAAGAGTAGCCGGACCCTGTCCAACTTGATAGGGGGCCTACTTACGATTGTTTGAATATCGGTTCTTTGAAGGAGGGGAGAGCCAGTGTGACGACCCAACTTCCTATCTCCAGGAAGTCGCATCGCTAATAAGAAAGAAAGGGATAGAGAATAGAAAGAAAGAGAAGAAAGAAGAAACAACACATCAGAATCTAAACAGCGGAACGAATATAATAACATAAAATATTTACATAGTTTATAACCACTATCAGAGTACACGGATAATACAACACATACTAGACAGTTATAAACACTTGTTTAGTATTTACAACATAATACAATCTCAGAGACAATCACAGAACACACAGCGGAATACTAATATCTAACGTAGAAGCCTCCTGCTCCATTGCTCCTCCAATATTCGTCAAAGCTAACCTGGATCCTAACCTGAATCCCTTGGCTACTCGTAAAAATTTGAGTACGCAAGAGTTTATGAAAAACAAAAAAAACTCCGGGTCAGACATGGGTCTGGTGTGAGTAACAGGTTAAAGTTGCTTAACTTTCAAAAATCCTTTAAAAGAAAGGTATCACGTAAGACTTCCCACACATAAACATGGAAAAGTTTTTACCTTACGCTAAACAAAACATTTGATAGGAAATCCGATGATATTATAATAGTGTCTAGGGTTTTCAAATAAATAAGAAATAGCCGAAATTGTTACATTTATTAAATTCCAGCTACTAGCCACAAAAGTGGGTAATACAATCAAAACCGTTGGCACTTATTGGATTTTGGATTCCATATAATGGCAGGATTACTGGGGTACCGCCCCGTCACAGTACGTGGCCTAGATCACCATATCGAGGAGTACTCCCACTCCCCTGCAACACAAGGCCGGACCCATTCCTTACTGAACAGTTCCGAAAAAGACAACCCGGCAGTTGTCGTGAATCAACCGCCCACACAGCCGAATATAAAGGGACTTCTAGACAGGGATCAATCTTACTCTCCAGTGGGAGCTACCCACGAAGCCTTGCTGCACCTCCCCTGTTTTAGCCATTCCCGGTTGATGAGGCTTGAGGCTACGATTACCTTTATAGGACACCAAATCTTAGAATGCTCATCGTCCACCTGACGATGTTATGAAAGCATTCAATCCATACAAGTTCGTTCCGGGTTCAAATGAAACCGAAGGCACTATCTCGTTGCACTCATTATTGGAATCACCCTCAGAGTCAACGACCATAGCCCTTGCACTCTAATTCACCATCTCGAATCTATAAGAACAATTCCGCCCAACTCATTACGGAATCACCCACAGAGTTATACTGACGTATAGCCCTTACATCTCGAGTCTTCACTTGCTCCACTTAGATTCACGACCTAACATTTATTTGGAATCGATGTGGTTTTCGGATTCCAAATATGGAAATCCGATCCCGGTCTCACCGAAATCCAAAGCGTGTCTTTTAGGTCCAAGTTGTTTTAAAAGGTTTTAAAACAATTCAATCTAATTATCCATATACACACAGATTGATGATTCACATCATCATAATAGATAATCAACATTATCTTAAACATGTAATCATCACAAATTGATAATCTATATTTTCATCACAAATAGATACTTATATCATCATCACAATGCAACCAATGCATCCATAACACACAACACTATTTATCTCATGTCTGAGATTCAAACCATTCAGGGTAAACCATATCATTTATTCATAAGCAAAGATCTATAATCACACCATCTATAATCAATTTAAAATGAATTAAATTAATTACTTCTATCTCTAATTAATTTAAAGTGAATTAAATTAATTACCTATCTTAAATTAATTTAAAATGAATTAAATTAATTACTTCCTCATTTTAAAACTTTCTTACTTAACCATTAATTGATCACAAATCAATCAATCAATTATCCTCAAATTAATTACCTTAATTAATCACCATTGTTTAATTATCCCTTAATTACATTCAAGTAATTATCTTTAATTAATTTTACAAATTAATTATCCTTAACCAAAATTAGTAATTAACCTTTAGTTACTTCATTAATTAATTAATTATAATTAATTACATTAGTCCTTAATATATTACATTAATTAATTACTTCCTTAATCACTTAACATTGATTAATTAATCCTAATTAATTAATCCTTAATTATATCATTAATTATATTAATTAATGATCCTTAATTACATTTAAATTAATTACTTATTTAAATTAATTACATTAAGTAATTAACCTTAATTAAACCAAAATTATTAAACACTTTTGTTTAATCATATTCAGTAATTAACTAACCTTAATTACTTTCTTAATCACTCCTAAATTAATTATATTTAATAATAAATTATATTTATTAATCATCCTTGATTAATCTCATTTGTAATTAATTACCTTTAATTAATTACATCACTTAATTATTTCAAAAGACTTAATCAATGCTTAAATTAATTACACTAAGTAATTAATTATTAATTACTTCACAAAGAAATTACCTTTAATTACACAAAGTAATTTATTCAAAAACTCTTCCATACTTCAATAATTACCCCCAATAATTTACTTATCTTAATATTTCTCTAAGTAATTATACTCCATTGATTCCTTATCAATCAAATGATTATTCTAAATTAATTAAACTTAATTAATTAATTTATACTAATCCAATTAATAAATTAATTACAAAGAGTAACTAATATATTTAATTATTTTCATAAAGTAATCATACTTAATTAAGTTCATAATTGATTATCTAAATTAATTAATTCAATTAATTATTAAAATTAATTACATTAATTAATAAATAAATAATCACAAGTTAATGACCTTCATTAACTTATTAACAAATTCTTAATTAACTTTCTTAAGTAATTAACTTAAATTAATTACAAATTTAATCATCCTAAATTAATTTATTTCAAATCTTTAATTAATTAAACAAATTAATTAATTAAATTGCTTAAATTACTAATTTTAATGATACAAAGATCATTAAATCTTTAATTTACTTTAAAAAAAAATAAAACATTTCTTATTCATGATTACTTTATCATTAATAAAGTAATTTAAAACAATTTAACTTAAGATTGTTTTCAAATTACATTTTAAATTTTAAAATTTAAAATGAAATCAAACTTAACTTTAACAATGTTTTAAACATTTTAAAATCTTTTAAAACTTATGCTAAAGATTTTCTTATTTTATAAATGAAGTTAAAAGATATTTAAGACTTATGTCCAATGATACATGCAGTGCTAAACAATTGCATAAGTGCATGCAAAGAAAGAAGGCCTGGCACAGAGACATTTTGCATGCAAAATGTTCAAGGGTCTGACACTTGATAAACTAGCAAAGTGAGTTTTAAACTCACCAGTAAATATTTTCTTCATAAATTCACTAGCAACCGAAACCACCCTGAGCTATGCTTAGATCTGCCATTAATATTTGCACTGAGCTATTGAAGAAAAGAATGAGCAAAGAATATTTGCAAAGATTTGTTTTTACACAATTTTGTGAACAAGTTGAAAAATGAGATGCTGGCCAAATTATTTTGTACAAGTGCGTTTATTGTAGACGTTAAAAAGTGGAGGGAGGGCATAGTGCATTTATGAGATGGTGGCAGTGAAATGGGTTCAAAAAATTTTGATAGCAAATGTTAAAACTTGCTTTACAAGTCTAAATACAGAAAGGAATGTCCACTAGCTACTTAAAAAATGACAGCACTTGCAAATATTTTCCCTTAGCTTTTAAAACCTTGTTCACTGTAATATTAAAATATGCACCACTTTGTTTTAATATGGACTCATTCCTCATGTAAAGGCAAAATCCTTTATTTCAACATGCTACTATTATAAAGACTACTTACTTTACAATATTATATGATTTTTTTCAAATTTTAATTACCATTTAAAATATTTACTCCGATTTTAATTCAAAAATCATGGTCGTTACAGACTCCCCCCTTATAAAAATTGCGTCCCCGCAATTTTCTACCAGAAGAAGTCGATAACGTAAATAATTCAATACAACAAAGATCAAAATGGAAAAGATAGATCAAGAATGCTCACCCCCACCGTAGAGGAGAGAAAACCCGGATGAGAACGCTCGATAAATTCTCTGGTTTCCCAAGTGCAATCTTTGAAGTTTGCGGACCGTTGAATTTTCATGAGCGGAACTTCTTTATTCCGAAGGTGTTCAAACCCCGAAGCTAGCACACGAATAGGACTTTGCACAATAGACAAGTCGGGTGAGATCCCAAGATCTTGCAACACATGAGGATCAATAATAGAATTTGAATCTCTAAGGCATCGACGAAAATGGGATACATGAAATACATCATGAATTCTCGAAAACTGGATAGGTAGCGATACACGATAAGTAACTAGGCCAATGCGTTCCGTAATAGGAAACGGTCCAATATAACGAGGAGCCAATTTCCTGGACCTACTAAAACCCACCACACCCTTCATTGGAGAAACACGAATGAATACAAGATCGCCAACAGAAAATTCCAAAGGCTTCCTACGATGATCGACATAACATTTCTTCCTATTCTGAGCCTCTTTCATTCTCTGTCAGCTAATATCAATCCTCTCAGAAGAATCACGAATATAATCGGGGCCGAGAACTAACTTTTCCCCCGATTCCAACCAACAAGATGGCGATCGGCACGGCCTTCCGTAAAGAGCTTCGAAAGAAGCCATACCGATACCGGATTGAAAACTGTTGTTATAAGAGAATTCAACAAGAGATAAGTGGTCTTCCCTACTACCACCAAAATCAAGAATGCATGCTCGAAGGAGATCCTCTAAAGCCTGATTCGCCCTTTCAGTCTGACTGTCAAACTGTGGATGATAAGTTGTACTGAGATTGAGCTTAGTGCCCAAAGCTTTCTGAAGGCTCTGCCAGAAACCACTAGTGAAAAGCGGATCTCTGTCACTAACAATAGAACTAGGCACACCATGAAGTCGAACGACTTCCTTAATAAACAGCTTAGCCAATAAAGGAGCAGTACGATTGGACTTGATAGGAATAAAATGGGCAGATTTAGTTAATCTGTCAACAATCACCCAAATACTAGTATGGCCCGACCTCGAACGAGGTAGACCATCAATGAAGTCCATGGAAATCTGATCCCATTTCTATAATGGAATCTCAAGAGACTGCTAAAGACCACCGGTACGCTGGTGTTCTGCTTTATCAAGTTGACAAGTCATGCAATGACTTACATTACTTGCAATATCACGCTTCATACCCTCCCAATAGTATAAGCGTTTCATAGCAGCTAACATCTTACTACTACCCAGATGGATAGTATACTTAGAACGATGACGGTCCTCAAGATTGTCTTTTCTAAGATTAGAAACATTAGGCACGATCAATCTACCCTTCTTCCGAATACAACCATGATTATCAATATTGAAATCCTTCAGATCATCACTTTAGGATTCCGATTTACAACTCTGAATAAGACAAGCAATATGTGGATCTTGTTTCTAGGCATCGGCAACACAATCCAACAAACTAGGACAAGCTTTCATGCTAAATAAAAGCACAGGAGAATCAGAAACTGAAGGACGGTCTCTAATATAACAAAGAAATAAAGCTTCCAAAATATTCCACTCTGATAGCATCATGAAAATGACAACTTGCTGCTTGCAACTAAGCGCATCAGCAACTTGATTACCCTTACCAGGGGTATACTGAATATCGAAATCATATGAAGCAAGAAATTCGAGCCAACGCTGTTGCCTCATATTAAGATCTTTCTGTGTAAATAAATACTTCAGAGATTTATGATCAGTGAAGAGAATACGCTCAATAAATAATGTCGCCAAATTTTTAGAGCAAAGACTATGGCGGCTAACTCCAAATCATGAGTAGCATAACAAATCTCGTTAGGCTTTATTTGTCTAGAAGCATATGCAACTACTATATCCTTTTGCATGAGAACAGCACCGAACCCAAAACCATTGGCATCGGTATAAACTACAAGATCATGATTCCCTTCGGGAACCACTAAGATAGGAGCATGAGTAAGGAGATCCTTTAACTTCAAGAAAGAATTCTCACACTTATCTGACCAAATAAAAGGAACAACTTTTCTCGTGAGAGTGGTAAGCAGTAAAGCAATGCGAGAAAAGTCCTTAATAAACCGACGGTAATAACCCGCCAATCCAAGAAAACTACGGACTTTTGTAAAAGTCTTCGGCCTCTTCAAATTCTGAATAGATTCAATCTTGGAAGGATCGATAGAAATACCATCGGAAGAAACAATATGACCGAGAAACTTCACCCTATTCTCCTAGAAGTGACACTTGGAGAATTTGGCATATAGCTGATGCTGACGAAGAGTGCTCAAAACAATCTCCAAACGCTGAATATGATCGGCTTTAGATTTGGAATAAATAAGAATATCATCAATGAAAACCAAGACAAGCTTATCGAGATTTCCCCGGAATATCCGATTCATAGATCAACAAAATACGCCGGAGCATTCGTCAAACCGAATGGCATAACAAGCCATTCATAAGTACCATAACGAGTACGGAATGCTGTAAGAGGAATGCTATCTTCCGTAAATCGTAATTGATGAAAACCGATAGCAAGATCGAGTTGGGAGAACAGTTTAGCGCCACTTAATTGATCGAACATGTCATCGATCCTAGGCAATGGATACATATTTTCATAGTAAGCTCGTTAAGATTGCGATAATCAATGCAAAGCCTAAGAGTATCATCTGGCTTCTTAACGAAGACAACGATAGCGGCCTAAGGAGATGAGCTAAAGCGAATAAAATGCTTGGCTTCCAACTCAGATAATTGTTGCTTGAGTTCCTCATTTTCCTTAGCAGACATCCTCGTGGGAGGACGACTGATAGGATGTGCACCAGATATAAGATCAATACGGAACTCAATTGCCCTCTTCAGCGGCAATCTCAAAATAGGCTCAAAAACATCAGAAAAACCACAAACAACCGGAATATTATCTATGACATCCTCCGATTCGAAGGAAGAAAATAAAGCGTTCGAAGTATGATCCATGCTTCGAAATATAATAGATAATTGCTTGCTAGCATCGGGATGCTTAAGATATAAAGCTCTTTCGGGACATAGAATTTAAATTCATAACGAATGAGCCAATCCATATCCAATATCATATCAAAATCAAGATGCTCCATAACATGCAGATTGACATGAAAGGAAAAACCACATAGAATAATCTCTGCATCAACACACAACAAACCAAGAGTAGCGGATCCACCAATAGGATTTACGATCCTCAAAGGCTCGCAAAGAACAATAACATCCAAATGAATAATATCAACAAGCTCCTCCGACACGAATGAATGCGATGCACCCGTATCGAAAAGAACTCTGATAGAACGGTCATGAAATAAAATAAAAGCCTCCAAAACAGGAGTAATACCTTTGGGCTTAGAAGAGTCACCATAAGCTTTAGAAACATTAAGCATCCTAGATTTGAAACCCTTAGGAGCAATAGAACAATCAGAAATCCAATAACCCTCTTTCTTGAAATAACGACAAATGCGAGGCTTAGGACAGCCACGAAGAAGATGATCCAAAGAACCACAATTATAACACGCCCTCTGAACAGAAGGTGCACTACTAGGCTGAGAACTAGAGGTAGCTTGCTTCTTCTTCTTTTGGTTGGAAGAATTAGGCTTACGAAATGGAAACTTCTTCTTGAGAGGGTTCTTAGAAACCTCAACATCATCACAAATATCACGTTCCTTTTCAACAGCTTCAAGACAAAGAGCTGAATCAACAAGCTCCTCAAAAGAGAGCTTAAGCTGGAGAAAAAGAACTTTCTTCAAATACTTCTTTAAACCATCAACAAAACGAAGAATTTTACTACGTGGAGTGTTAATGAACTCAACTTCGTATTTGGATAAGGCCTCGAAAGATGCAACATAATCAGAAACAGAGGATTTTCCTTGCTTTAACTCAAGGAAACTACGAGCAAGATTACCCTTTTTCGACTTAGGAGCGAACTTAAGTTCGAATCGTTCCTTAAACTGAACCCATGAGAGAGAGGACTCATCAACTTCCGCAATAAAGAGCTCATACCAATTAAGCGCACGCTCTTGCAATATACTAGATGCCCCGAGAACGCGATGATGATCCGAAAGATCCATCCGAGAAAATATGCGCTCACAAGTGCGCAACCAAGTCTGAACCTCCATAACACTATCCGATCCTTTGAATGGCTTGCCTCCAAGGTGGGAATAGTCACTACACATGCAAGTGAAGGCAGACTTTTGATTAGGAGATGTGGGAGTAGCAACAGGAGGCTGAGTACCCTAAAATAGCTAAATAAACTGATCAGCTGACATATAGACTCCGTTCGGATGAGAACCACTAGATGGGCCAGCAGAAGAACGTTTCCCTCTACCTCTTCCAGCAATAGGCTGAGAGACAAGAGAAGGTAAGGATTAGTTAAAACAATACACAATTGATAAGAAATTTAACAAATGGAATACTACAGAATATGAGATTTATTCCTAGACATACTCCATATGTTAAAGTGGAAGGAATAGATTAGAAAAGCACGAATAAACCCACGAATAGTTGTAACGCATGTTCCATTCTGTTCTGTTCTGTGTTTATTACAATTTATTCTGAATTTCAGCTCTGATACCAAGCTGTGACGCCCCACCTCTATGCTCACAATAACAAAGGTTATTATAAGGAATAACGTCTGCTATTGCGAAGAATAAGGCTTGTTAGAAGCGACCATCCGTACGTTATCCCTTAGACAAGCTTTGATTACATCGATAGGAGTTGTATAACTTACTCCTAAAGATATAAATTAAATCCAAATCTAAAACGAAACTGCGGTGGCTAACGAAAAATCCAAAACAACTCATAATAACAACAACACTGATAGTATAATCACATCAAAACAGAAATATCAGATATATAGCGGAAGACAAGTTTGGAATACATGTTACAACAACCGATGGTTCACAAGAACCAAATGTATGTATACATATATATCATAAAATACATGAGATGAGAACTAATAAACCCAAAAGAACTCCTCGAAGGCTAGACAAAAGATGATGCGAGATCCCAAAAGCTGAAGCTGCTACAGAATCAGAGATAGCGACTATCCTAAAATAACTCGGTCTGACCCGAGTATTATTTAAAAGAAAATAGTAAACGGAACAGTCTAATTTATTCTTAGAAGTGAGTGCATCATAAACAACATCAAGCAAAATAATAATAATCTTGAATGAGTCTATACAACATAAGAAATCAACATAGTTTAAATGAAGAAATCACATCAAACTCCATCAAATTCAACTTTCAAATTCACAATTGAATTCAAAACAGCAATTCACAAAATCTAGAAATCGAAAATAGATAACTAGAAATATCAACATAAAAGTGGATCGATCCCATCATATGGCGAGTCTAAGCTACGCCGCACGTGCATCAACATATGGCCGAAGCCTGCCTAGTACTGTCATCATAATTTTGGCGCCCAACAAATGACCCAAAGGCCCAACGTATGACCCGAAGGTCCAACATATGACGCGAAGGTCTAGTACTGGTATTTGACCCGATGGTCCATCAAATGACCCGAAGGTCCAGCATAGTGGCTCGAAAGCCCAACAGAATCATCAGAATCATCAAACAACAGCAAATATTTCAATTAACGAGTCCGGAATTAACCGAAATAGTAAAAATGTGGTTTCATGCTGTACACTTTTGCTAAATCATTTAAATCTCTTCGTCGTTTCCATGAAAGTGCAAAATTGTGTATTTTATATAAATAAAGTTTACGTTCTCAAACGGACAAGTCCGGAGTCAAAGCGAATCAGTAAAAGTAAGGGTTCATAGTTCTTAATTTTGCTAAAGCGTTTAAATCGCTTCCTCATTCTTTTGAAAGCATAAACTGTAAAAATTTTGAAAACAATTTTATTTTAAAACGATTTTTAAAACACGTGATTAAAACAGCAACAAGTACAGCAATTTCGACGAAGAAATTGCGCTTCAAAAAACACCGTAAAAACGGATACCAAAACAGCGTTACGGGGTAACCGCTTAAAAATTCACTTTAAATTAACGGTTACTGACGTTAAATAACAATAATTTATATTCTTATAAAATGTCGTCTAAACAACACACGTCAAAAATATAGTACCGGCGTACCAGTTCCATTATAAAAATAACGGTAACAAATTACGTTTTACAACGTAACACCGGTTCAATGCAAATTAAATAGTGGACTGCGCCACTAGATTTTCAACAAATATTCCGCTACCCGGGGAAGTGTACTACATGTTGGCGATATAACACTTCATAAATATTTTTTTTACATTCACCTAGCATATTTGAAAACCGTTGCATGCAAAAATGTTTGTATAAAAATTTTCTAACAAATCTGCACATAATTATACAGTGACCAGGCACCACATTTTTAATCTTCCCTGCACATATATGCTACATGCAATATTTGGACGCAATATGATCTTCTATGCACATGAAGTATAGTATGTAGGACTTGATGCTAGGGAGGACACCCTACACACATTTTTACAATTTACAATTTTTAAAAAATGTCAGGACCATGCATTACGTGTGCTACAAAGTGTACTAAGCATGCATTATACGCAGGCAACAATTTGATGAAAAAGGTTCTCTGGACTAAAAATTTCATGCACTTACAAACAAAAGAAAGAAAGTTCACTTTGCTTCTTTATACACAAATAAAAATACTACTACATATATACATTAACCCGGACATAGTTTATGCACCATACAAACCTGCATAAACTGAAGTTGACTAAAATGTAACCATACACGACAAACTTTTAAGTATGCGCGACCAACTTTTAAATACAGACAACGCAATGCGTAAACACAAGCACGAGTGACTCATGCTAGCAAGGAACACAATTTTCTAAAAAAGAAAAGAAAAGTAGAGCTCCATAATAAACAAAACAGGGAGGGACGTGTGCACTAAACTATAACCATTTTGGGTCTACCAGCACACTTCATGCACTATAACACTCCGCATATTCACTATTGCAACTTGGTGCACGTAGAATTATAATAGGCAAACTCTTAATTTTGGTCCAGTATAAAGGTTACCAAGCCCACAGTACAAACGCATGAACAAACAAATTTTTTAAATTTAATTAAGAGTGCCTGGAAACGGTCAATAAACACGCAAGCACACAAAAATATAATCTTCATGCAGACACATACTACTTTGTATCAAGGTGGGCTGTGCTTGATTTTTTTTCAACATATTTCACTATGCATGCATACTAGAAACGAGCCTAACTAAAGTGACGTGTATATACAGGGAGGTGATAATCAAAGTAAAAATGCATGCGAATAGAAATTTATGCAGACACATACTTTTTCACTTAGTATGCACACACATGCCCAATGATACATGCTTTATGTAAAAGAGGATGGCCACTGCAAGTTCAATCAATCCAAGGACCAGAGTACTTGAAGATGGTCATGCGTGCAATAGACTTCAACATGAAGTGCTAATCAATTGACATAAGTGCATGCAAAGAAAGAAGGCCTGGCACAGACATATTTTGCACGCAAAATGTTCAAGGGTCTGACACTTGATAAACTAGCAAAGTGAGTTTTAAACTCACTAGTAAATATTTTCTTCCGAAATTCGCTAGCAACCGAAACCACCCTGAGCTATGCCTAGATCTGCCATTAATATTTTCATTGAGCTATCGAAGAAAAGAATGAGCAAAGAATATTTTCAGAGATTTGTTTTTACACAATTTTGTGAACAACTTGAAAAATGAGATGCTGGCCAATTTATTTTGTACAAGTGCATCTATTGTAGACGTGAAAAAGGGGAGGAAGGACATACTGCATTTATGAGTTGGTGGCAGTGAAATGGGTTCAAAATTTTTTGATAGCAAATGTTAAAGCTTGCTTTATTACTCTGAGTAGAGAATGGAATGTCCACTAGCTACTCTAAAAAATAGCAGCACTTGCAAATATTCTCCCTTAGCTTTTACAAACCTTGTTCACTGTAATACTAAAATATGCACCACTTTGTTTTAATATGGACTCATTCCTCACATAAAGGCAAAAGCCTTTATTTCAACATGCTACTATTATAAAAACTACTGACTTTACAACATTATATATATATATATATTTAAAATTTTAATGAAAGAATTTACATTTAAAATATTTGCTCCGACAGTAATTCAAAAATCACGGTCGTTACAGTTTTCTCTGCAAGGTTTGTGTTGGAATTCCGGATATTTTTGGGTTTAAATTGGATTTAAATTCAATTTAAATTCAAAAGGCGAGTGTTTTAATTTAGTCACAACTTCTGAAATTTCTTATGTTTGTTAAATTAAATTTTGTTGTGGTTATGCATTTATTTATGACCGTTTCGGATATTTTTAATCATCATCTCAGTTAATTTCAGTTATTTAAATTAAATCGTTATTTAATTTATTATTGAATATAACCGCCAGTTAATTTCTTGTTATATATTATCAGTTATATATTGATATCCATTTATATGATTGGGAAGGATGTATGATTTATGATGGATGCATGAATGTTGTATTTTATTATTATAAGCTGCAAGTTATTATGCATTTCTATTGATTTGGGACTGCGGCTTGGAATGATATATAACCTAATTTTTATTTTTAATTACGGATTGAAATGATAAACATCCGTATCACTTGACCATAAGGTAAAAAATTATATACAGACACCGCGATCTATATACATATATAAAAATATTTTGAAATCATTTCTATGGTTTTGTAAAGAAATATACGGGTTATATAAAATTGACTTTTAGATGTTATACAAACGTCAAATTTATTATTATTGATTTTATCTATATAAGCTTTGAAGTATAAAATAAGCCCAATAATGAAGTTTGATTATTATATATAATATGGTTTGATGAATATTGATTTTTTATATTATATAAATAATATTTTTATATCTAGTTAAATGCTTGAATTTAAGCTATGTATAAGTTTGTTAATAAAAATTAAGTTTAATAATAGAATTTGATTATTATTAAAATAAATGTGGGTAAGTATTTAATTTTTTTAATATAGAGTGTATAATGATTTAAATAAATGAAGGATGGGAGATAAATTAGAGATTTATTTGAAATTGAAGTTATTTAGTAATTAAACTCTAAAGGGTTGATGTGAAATTTGTTAAATTGAAAAAAATTAAAGGGTATAATTATTATAACCTGATTTTGGGTCTATGTGAACTAAATGATTATTTCAAGTATAGAAGAATTGGAAAAATTTAATTATTTGAAATTGAGTTTTATTTAAATGAAAATTGATTTATTATGTAAATTATTTCAAAACTAAATAGTAGAAGATTTGATTTTTAAAATCTAAATTATCAAATTTAGTTTTGGAATTTTGGAATATTTAAAGCCATGAAATATATCAGAATTTAAATGTTTATCGAAATTGAAATGTTCCGAAGTTATGAATTTCAAAGTATTATGTTTTAAAAGTGTAATAATTTCAAAGGTTGGGTTCAAAGTGTATAAATTTGAAAGTGCTATGATTTTGTGATAAGGGATATATTTGAAATAAAATGATATTATATTGATTTGAAATATAAGGGATATCATATTGATTTGGTTTTAAATTGGAAATGATATCGTATTTATATGGTTTTGAAATAAATATTATATCCTGGTTTTGAAGTATAAATTATTTTGAAATGACTGTGGTGTTATAATAACGTTTGGTTGTTGAAGAGACCGGGATCGAAAGTTGTCATGCTCTCTGCCAACTCCTAAAACCACTTTAACAACCGCGCACACGGTGGAGATTCCATAATGAAGTAGGATGGTGGCGGCGTTTCATTTGAGGTAAATACGTGGACCCAACTCCCGTGAGTTGGCATAAGGTGGCTAAAACAGGAGCGATTGACGGGTTAATGAGGTAGCACCTTTGATCGGACACATCCCTTCGATATCATACTTTGACTTTTTGATTGGTTCAGTGATCACTTTTGATTTTTTTTATTTGGGGGGTAGCTCGAGGTGGGCGGTAGCCACGGCTATGCTTTACCACCGACCTGGAAGCGTAATTGGTATGTCTACCGTGGCATTGCCTAGTTGTGCCATGTCACCTACCCTAGCGCGCCTTATACGATTTTGTTTCGTACCATACCTATGGATTTTCCTCTGACGACGCCCAATACGGAGGAGATTACGGTACTGTATAGACTATGGGAACATAAAAGTGTGTTAAGGTGGAAAATGTAAAGCCTTAATGCTATTTTCAGTATATTGTACTTTACTTTAGACACTATTATAATAGCGTATATTACTACATAGTAAATAGTTTAATGGATCCTTAGGAGATGTGAATCCCGAGCATCTCTTGAGTTACTGCACTCCCGTTAGACACTGGATAGGAGATGTCAAATCCCGTAAACATCTCTGACGCCGTTACACTCATATTATTTACCGTTGATTTAACTTACATAAGATCTTTTAGTTCTGACTCGAGTGTTTTGTCTTTTCAATTCGCTCGGGTCAGCCCGAGCGTTTTAGGATTTGAAGATTTTATTCTGGAGGACGAAGACGTAGTACTATTATCTACTATATTATTCCACTGCACCATTGTTCCGCTGCATTGATATTATTCTTTGGTTTGTGTACTCTGATATGTATTATATAAATATAACCAAATGTTTTGTAAAACAACTTCATGAACTGTTATTTGATTATTATATTTTATCGTTCCGCTGGAAGATTATATTTTTTTTTTCTTTCTCAACTTTTTCTTACTTATCTCATAACAATCCGCCCTTCTGTATGGTTTAAGTCTGAAGTGTGTGGTTTATCGTCGATTTAAACCGTACAAAAATGCGGGAAGTTACAACGCGCGTTGAAGGGGAGGGTAACGCGTGTCATCGCAGGCATGTGGAGGTTCGGCCTGACATGGGAATGGTGGTAGTGTTGCTCGATCGGGACGAAGGCGACCGTGGGCGGCGTATAAATCGATGAACTAGTGGCGGCTCTAGGGTTACTGGGTGCGTGGGTTATGCGTGAGAGAGAAGAGGTAGCGTGATGTGGCTGTAGTGATAGGTGACGTATTTTCTTTTTCTTCCTATTTTATTTTATTTAAATTTTATTTGAAATCTATTTGTTTTAATCACAATAACTTGTGCAAACGAGGTCGGAATTATGCGTGTCTTATGTTAGGATCGTATTGAAATTCCGGACGTTTTGGCTCTAGTTTGGATAGATTTGGAGACTGTTCAAATTTTGGGTTTAAATTGGATTTAAATTAAATAGGTGAGTGTTCTAACCCACTCACAACTTCTAAAATTTCTTATGTTCGTTAAATGTAATTTATTTTGTGATTTTGAATTTATTTATGACTGTTTGTATATTTTTAAATCATCATCTCAGTTAATTGCATTTATTTAGATTAAACTGCTATTTAATTTGTTATTGCAATATAAACTACCAGTTAGATATATTGTTTAATTTATTATTGACTATAAACTGTCAGTAATTAGCTTTATTTATTATATGCTCTATATTGATGTTATTGTTTAAATTGGATGATGGTTGTAATAAATGGTTGATGATTGATATTGTAACGTCCCTGCCTTTTTGTACGTTTTAAATCAACGATAAACCACACGCGTCAGACTTAAACCATACAGAAGGGCGGATTGTTATGGGGTAAATAAGAAAAAGCAGAGAAGACAAAAAACAAAATAGAATCTTGCAGCGGAACTATAAAATATAATAATCAAATATACAGTTCATTGAGCTGTTTTACGAAAACATTTGATTATACTAATACAATATATATCAGAGTTACACATACCAAAGAACAATACAATGCAGCGGAACATTTTGGATGCAGTGGTGTACTATAATAAATAATAGTAATACAAATCTTCGTCTTCGTCCTCCAGAATAAAATCTTCAAATCCTGAAACGATCGGATAGACCCGAGCGAATTGAAATGACAAAACACTCGAGCCAGAACTAAAAGATCTTATGTAAGTTAAATCGACAGAAATAAATACGAGTGTAATGGCGTTAGAGATGTTTGCGGGATTTGACATCTCCTATCCAGTGTCTAACGTAAGTGTAGTAACTCAAGAGATGCTCGGGATTCACCTCTCCTAAGGATACGTTAAACTATTTACTATGTAGTAATATTTCTCTATTATAATAATGTCTATTAGTAAAATAAACTTACTTTTAAATTGCGTTAAGAAGTGACCCAATATTCCCCTTAACACAAACAATGCCAATAGTCTATACAGTACCGTAATACCTCCTGATCGGGGTCAACCAGAGGATACTCCATAGGTACGACACAAATAGAAACTCATACAAGGCGCACTAGGGTAGGTGACACGGCACAACTAGCAACGCCAGGGTCCTATTACGCATACGGGCTGGTGGTAACGCGTAGCAGCTACTAACGCCCACCTCGGACAACACCCCCAAAATCAAAAATCAAAAGGGGCCACCGAATCAATCCAAAAGTCAAATTATAATATCGAAGGAGTGCGACTGATCAAAGGAATGACCTTATTGGCCAGAGAATCTCTCCTGTTTTAGCCAGCTTATGCCAACTCACGGTAGTCGGGTCCATGTATTTACCTCAAAGGAAACGCCGCCACCATCCTACTTCATTTTGGAATCTCCACCACGTACACAGTTTTTTAAGTGGTTTTCGGAGTTGGAAGAGTGTATGACAACTTCCGATCCCAGTCGTTATTATAACACCGTGGTCTCTTTTTCAAAATAGTTTATACTTTAAAACCAGAATATAATATCCCTTTTCAAAACCATATAAATACGATATCATTTTCCTCTTTTAAAACCAAATCAATATGATTTCATTTCAAATATATCCTTTTTCTAAAACCATACCACTTTAAAATTTATAATATCTTGAAACCATACATTTGAATTATAACTCTTCAAAACATAATACTTCGAAATCCATAGCTTTAAAACCATAACTTCTGAAACTTAAATTGTTTGGATATTCAAACAGTATATAAAATAAAATGGTTTGAATTTAAAATTACTTTATAAAGTAAATAATTTCCACGACTTTAGAATTTTATTCTCTTTAAATTAAGTCTAAATCCATAAATTTTAAATTCACTTTCGGTTTTAAATAAACCACTTCAGTTTCAATATATTTCAAACTTTGAGTATTAAACAATTAGAAACTAAGGTTGGAAATTTCTATTCAAATATTCAATGTCCTATTATTTAGTTTGTAATATTTGCATAATAAATCCATAATCATTTAAATAAAACTCAAATTAGCTATAACTGAATATTTCCTTCAATTTATTTATACTAGAATATTCATTTGATTCATCTTGAATAAAAATTCAGTTATAAATACCATACCTTTTAAAATTTCAAGTTAATAAGTTCTACATCAACTTATGCAGTTTAATTCTTAAATAAGCTCAATTCCAAATAAATTTCCAATTTACCTTCCAATCTTAATTGATTTAAATCATTAAAACTCTATATTTATTCAATATCTTAAACATGTACTTAACCATATAATATAAAATAATCAAACTCCATTTTTCAACTTATTTATTTTATTTAACAAATTTATACATAGCTTAAATTCAATAATTTAACTCTAATATGTATATATAAAAAAATATTTATATAATATCAAAATTTAATATTTATTTAACCGTATCCTATCCAAACCATATAAATCATTTTCAAAATGTTTATATATATAGACCGACGGTGTCTGTGTAAAATTGTCTATCCTATGGTCAAGTGATACAGATATTTATCATTTCAATCCGCAATTTAAAAATAAAATTTTACTGTTATATACCATTTCAAACCACAACCCCGAATGCAATAAAATACATATAACTTGCAGTTTATGATGATATAAATAAACGTTCATTCATACATCATAAATTCATACATCCATTCATCAAAATCATCATCCAATTCAAACAATACATCAATATATAACGGATAATAAACAACAGGTATCAACTAGCAGTTTATATTCAATAATAATTTAATAAACTGTTTAATTGGTAGTTTATATGCAATAAATAAATAAATAACAAATTTAAATGACAGTTTATATGTAATAAATAAATAAGTAACAATTTAATTTAATTAATTTAATTTAATTAATTTAATTTAACTGGGATGATGATTGAAAATATGCTAAATAGTTATAAATTAATTTTTAAAAACATCATAAATCAATTTAACAAACATAAGAAATTTTAGAAGTTGTCAGTGGGTTAAAACACTCACCCTTTGAATTTAAATTGAATTTAAATCCCATTTAAACCCAAAAATTGACCGGTCTCGGAATCCATCGAAACAAGCACCAAAATGTCCGGAATTCCGATAGGATCGCAGAAGAAGAAACCGCGTGTGAAACGGACCTCGTATGCAAAACTTATTGCGATTAGAACAATCGAAAACGAAATTTTGAAAAAAATAATAATAATAAACAACATACGGCCATGCCACCTCATCCTCCAATTGTCGCGTTCTTCCTGCTGCGCACGAAACAAAGAAACCCATCATGCTTCACCCGCCTCCCCCTTTGACCATGAATCACGACCGCCTCGGACCACTATTCGACAAGTCGCAGCCACCATCCTTCACGTCTTCCCGTCCTCTATCTGGCGCACCTTCTCTGGTCATCCCAGGTGTCACGCGCCGCCGCATAGAAGCTAGGGTTTTCGAACCGCCTCTGGTTGCTTTAGCTCACGAGACCACCGTCAACCTACACCCCGCGGCACGCTGTACGAAACCCAGAACCCAATTTGTCTATAGTCGCTCCAATCCAAAATGCCCAATTCAATTTTGACTGTGATTTCAGATTGACTCGAGCATCAATTGCAAAAACAGAAGCTACGTAGATTTGTATCGATGAAATCTTCGATATATATTTTTTCCAAATTTTCCTGAGGAGTTTGAATTTTGGATTTGATTTTGAAATTTGAGTTGGATAGATTAGGGTTCACAGCCATTGAGGAAGTGGAACATAGTAGTTTCTGTACATATAGAAATGAGGAATAGTGGCTGCTAGGATTTACAATAGGGTATTTATGGACAATTGAAAAGAATGGACCGGATCAAATGGATATACGGCTGGACGATATATGGTCCGAAAAGCTCGTTTCGACTCCGGAATGAAATTGGGTCAACCCATATATCAAAATAGATGTTTTAAAATATTTTAAACGCGATGGAAAAACTTTCAAGTCCAAATTCCATCGTATGAAGAAGTTATGATAAAATCAATATTTTTCAAATTGATTTCAATTTCGTTTATTTCATGGCGTTTCGAGTCCGTACGATCAAACGACAAGCTCGATCGCTGCGAAATTTGAAATCCTACAATAATTCACCGTTAAGGATCCGATGAAACTGGTTTCATCAAAATCCGAGTCAGTGGCCAAAATGGCTATTTTTACACAAATTAAATAAATTTATAATTAATTAATTAAATCCAATTTTAAATTTCAATTCTATAATTCACAATTTTATCACTTTTATATTTCTTAATCATCTTAGGTACCATTTACATTGATTATATATCCTGATAAATTAACATTTTTCCCCATTTATTTTTATTTCAAATTGCATAACATTTAATTCTAATTGCTACAAAATTTACACTTTTTACAAATTTGATTTCAATGGATTGATTCGTTTTAATTCGAATCCTTTTATTAAGTTCAATACTACTCGATAAATTTAGTTACCTTGTTTTCCCATTCATTACTTTAATATACCCAATTTAACAACTCCTAACCATTGGATTACATTTCACACAAATGTAGCATTTATTAAATTAATTTTCAATAAACGTACTACTAAATTTCCCTTAATTGCAATTTGATTTCCAAATTTTATTTAACATACTAAATAAAATAAATAACATATATAGATTGTTACCTATTTTCCTTTACTTGCATTTATATGTTTATTACTTAACAACATAGGTTAAAATTCCATACATACACAAATTTTAATTAATTGTCATTAACACTGTATTATTTCCTTAATTAATCAAATACTTACATTAACACCATTTCACTTATTTTGGTCGTTATTCCAAGCATAGGTCACAAATTTTCACCACTTTATATTATCCTATGGAAACAATATACATTTCAATACTTTATTGCATTTATTGAGATTTATTTTCCAAATTTACTAGATACCACAAATTATGACCTTACAGTTATTTTAATTAATTTGGATTGCGCTAATTTAATTATTTATTAACTTACCTTAACATAATTTCATTAATTTACATTCAGTAACAAATAAATCAATATATGATTTCACACATTAATACACTGATTGCATTTGTTAATACTATATTTCATTTAAAATTAAGTCATAACATTTGAATTATTATATTAAATTGGAATGTTCATTCAAGTTCATTAATTATTAAATTTCAATAACGTATTTCCTAAATTTACATCCAATTATTGTTAACCATGTTTTATTTCATAAATCAATTCAATACTTACCTCAAATTTCACCTATTTAATTTATATCCAGGTATAAACCTTTTACCACTTCATTTATTAGAAATTTATTCAAATTACAAATAATATGGTTTTAATTACCATAGCTATAATTTATTTTAGTTTTTATTTCAATATTAAATACAGTTTTTACTTCTTTCTAAATTTAATTACAAAATTGTATAGATTCAACCAAATTAAATTATCGAATTTTTACGGGTCATTACCGATATTGGATGAATGGATGCTGTATTTTACATTGTTTAAACTGCAAATTTATTATGCACTTTTTTTATTCGGGATTACGGATTGAAATGATATATAACCGTATTTTTATTTTAAATTACTGACTGAAATGATAAATATCTGTATCACTTGACCATATGGTAGAAAATTATATACAGACAGCGTGGTCTATATATAAAAACATTTTGAAATGATTTTCTGTGGTTTTGTAAAGAAATATATGGTTTTATGAGACAGTGATTTGGATTTTATAAATGTTATTTTATATATAGTTAAATTCTGGGTTTTAAGCTATGTATAAAACTGATTTGAAGTATAAAATAAGTTAATAATTAAGTTTGATTTTATTAAGATAAAATATGATTAAGCATTTATTTAAGTTAAATTTCTGGAGTTTATAATGACTTAAATGAGAATAAGGTTGGAAGATGAATATGCAATTTATTTGGAATTTAATAAAATTTAGAAATTTTAAAGGGTATGATTGTTATAACTTGAATTTGTTTAGAGTGATTTAAATGAATATCAAGTTGATTTAAATGAAAATATCAAGTTAAATAAATTAAAAGGATATCTAGTTGTTGAAGTTAAAAGTTTTACTTAAATACATAGGATTTATTAAGTAGACATTTCAAACCTAAAGAATAGTAATTAAATTTGATATTATCAAAGAATTAGTTTTGAAATGGTGGAATATTTAAAGTTTTGAATTATATGGAAATTGAAATGGTTTAATTGGAGGTTCAAATCGATATTTGGAATTTATTTGTGAAATTTAGAAAGCTATTTTATTATTAAAGTAATTCAATGTTAAACCATTTAAGTATTGGAAGTTATGTTTCAAAATTTTGGGTTTTAAGGTATTATGATTTGAAAGTGCTATGATTTTGGAAAAAGGATATATATTTTGAGATAAAAATGATATCATATTGATTTGGGTTTTAAAACGGAAATGATATCATATTTATATGGTTTTGAAATGGATATTATATTCTGGTTTTGAAGTATAAATTATTTTGAAATGACCGCGGCATTATAATAACGTTTGGTTGTAAAGAGACTGGGACCGAAAGTTGTCATACTCTCTACCAACTCCGAAAAAAACTTTAACAACCGTGTACGGGCATAGAGATTCCAGAATGAAGCAGGATAGTGGCGGTGTTTCCTTTGAGGTAAATACGTGGACCTGACTCTCGTGAGTTGGCATAAGGTGGCTAAAACAGGAGCGATCGATGGGCTAATGAGGTAGCACCTTTGACCGGACACATCCCTTCGATATTATACTTTGACTTTTGGATTTAATCAGTGGTCACTTTTGATTTTTTTTAATTTGGGGGTGTGGCTCGAGGTGGACGGTAGCTGCAGCTATGCCTTACGATCAGCCCGGAAGCGTAATTCGTATATCTACGCTGGCATTGCCTAGTTCTGCGATGTCACCTGCCATACCGAGCCTTTACTACGAATTTCTATTTGTGTCGTACCTATGGAGTATCCTCTAGTAGCCTCCCGATAAGGAGGTATTATGGTACTGTATAGACTATTGACATTATTTTTGTTATGGGCTATATGGGTAACCCCTTAACGCTATTTTAAAGTAAGTTTATTTTACTATTAGACATTATTATAATAGCGAAATATTAGTGCATAGTAAATAGTTTAACGGATCCTTGGGGGATGTGAGTCCCGAGCATCTCTTGAGTTACTGCACTCACGTTGACACTGGATAGGAGATGTCAAATCCCGTATATATCTCTGACGTTGTTCCACTCATATTATTTACTGTTGATTTAACTTACATAAGATCTTTTAGTTCTGACTCCAGTGTTTTTTCTTTTCAATTCGCTCGGGTCAGCCTGAGCATTTCAGGATTTGAAGCCTTTTTCTCTGGAGGACGAAGGCGAAGAGTTATTATTGTATATTATAGTATTCCACTACTTTCACATTCTTCCGCTGCATTATTATTGATTATTCTCTGGTATGTGTAACTCTAATATTGTATTGTATAAGCAAATAAAATCAAATGCTTTTGTAAAACAACTTCATGAACTTTTTATTTGATTATTATATTTTATCATTCCGCTGCAAGATTCTATTTTTTTTCTTTCTCTACTTTCTCTTGTTTACCCCATAACAATCCGCCCTTCTGTATGGTTTAAGTCTGACATGTGTGGTTTATCGTCGATTTAAAGAATGCGGAAAGGCAGGACGTTACAAGGATTGTGTTTTTCTTGGATCTAAGTGAGTTATCTCACTATCTTATAAGTATATATTGTGTGTGCATATATGTTGTGTTTTAATTATAAAGTTAAAGTGACATTAACTTGGTGAAGTTATAAACTTTGGACCCCTCTTGCTTTTCAAAGCAAATCATAACTTTATATTTTATAACATAACTTCGACTACCATAATAAACATGCGATGTGGCCTTGACTTGATGTTCAAATGTTTTTTTAGAATGTACGTTGAATTGAAGTTAGTTTGAAAGTGTTTGCAATGTGAATAGTTGTTATAAGTGCACTTCGACATCCCTTACTTTAACTTGTGTAAGTTGGATATTTATGATCGTAATAGGGATAACTTGATTTTGTTGTTCTCAACACATACATTGGTTTATTAGACAGTAAAGAAATTATAGCGATCTTGAATTGTCCTTCGAAAATCGGCACCAAATACGACACTCATATTCAAATATCGTAGATCCAAACGTCAAATCGGATGCGTCGGAGCTTCAACACCATTAAGTACAACACAACGGAAGAAAAAGAATAATATCAATATATATCATCGATACAATGACAGATACAATATTTGATATAATATGATACAACAGAATGATACAATAGATATCAATACTATCAGAGATACAAGACACAGCGGAAAGAATATCTTTAATAGAATGCATCCCCAAATCCAATGCTCCAGTCCAAAGCTAGCTCGAACAACCATCGCGTGTCACCTATACAAGCAAGTATCGTCCAATCCAAAGACTGGACTAACTCCAGATAATCTACTAAACCTGACTATCTGAAAAATGACTATCTGAAAAACCCAACTCTAGACTGCCCGTGTGGAAAATTGTGGGCACCCAGAGTTTAGGAAAGGAACAATAAACTCCGAGTCAGTCACGGGACTGGTATGAGTAACAAAAAAAGTTTTATCTTTTAAAACAAACAAAAAGAGAATTTAAAATAAATCCGCAATGCTTTTTAGAATATGAAACAACCATAAGGCCTCCCGCCACTCACACAATGTAAACGCAGAATTGGAGGAGATTTCTCCTTATGATAGTCAAACATGTTTGATACGCAAATCCTTTTCAATCTTATTATTAGTGCACAGTGCAGGAAACATTTCAAAAGTATAATATTAATCTTAGCCAATATATGACCATTGTCGTATGCCTACTATAGCTACCATCTAAACAATGGGGCGCTACCATAAGTAAATGGCAGGTAATACAAATAAAACCGTATAAGGCACGTATTGTTTTGTTTGGATTTCCAACAAATGGTCGGGCTAAGGAACTTCCCACTGTCCATGGGTACGCCTCTGGCGGGACGTCCCGAGAACTTAACAGGATCTCTGCTAACACAAGGCCGGATTACCTCTGTAACTAAGTAACTACTACTCGACCATGCCACCCCCCGGTCCTTTGGACCTTTATCCGAGGCGCCTCTAAACCACAAAACAACAACCATACATTAAATGAGAATGAAGCCACCAAATAGGTAAATATTTGGGCTCTATACCATGATACCACCCTTTACCAGAAGGGAATGACACACCCTTAAGGGCGCGACCCTCATAACCTTGCCGCATCTTTCCTGTTTCGACCATTTCCAGGGTGTGAGGTCCTGATGCTCTCATCCACAAAGCTACGCTTTATACAAAAGCCATGCTTTGATCACAAATGATCAATAAATGATCATCAACACACAACGACACTCAGCTTGTCACGCTACCAAATTGAGAATATATCACTCGTAACCTTCAACTATATAACCTCTGAGCTCGTACGTCTTAAAGAAGGGTATTAAGCTAAGAGAATAAATTCGTAAGAAGCCCTTGCAAATTTGGGTATTCACAATCCCGATCGGACTACCCATCACTTAGAGAGAACTCTATACCGGAGCTACTCAGTGCAGAGTCAATCGATAGGCTATCCTATCGTTCTTAAAAATACCAGGTCTTCACCACCGGTCTTCAAATGCAATGCATAATGACGTATCATTATTCGGAATGGGTTATATGACAGAAGGTCCTCTTCTGGCTAAACCGAATAGTGAGCGCAATATTTAAAATATATGGATATGAGATCTCAGTTAAGTCACAACTTCAAAAATTCAAAGCTTTTCTTCAAATGGTTTAAACAAATTACCATTTCCAATCTTTAAACAAAAAGATTTATTCCACAAAGTTCACCCAGTTTCACAAAGATCCATTTACGGATTTTAAAACAATTTCCATTTCAATTGGCTTAACTCATTAAATCTTTAAATTGAAGATTTAACTTATAGCTTTCAGACTGTTTACATAACTTGGAAATCATTTTCATTTCAAACTTGGAATTCCTTTAACACAAATTGGACGTTCATTTCCTACGTGAAAGCTTTAATTATTTGAAAACAAATAGTTTTCGTTATGGAAGAATTGAATTTTATTTGCATGAGTTAAAGCCTATGATTTTAAATTCAATTTCCCAATTTAATACATCTTAAATGGTTTAACCCATATATAACTTGGATAAAATCTTTAATCCTTAGTTTCAAATCATAGAATTCAGTTTCAAATTTTGAATTTAAATTTAAATCAAGTTATTCAGAAATAAATTTATCTTTGAAATTCCTTTTAAAAAACTTTTCACTTTAATCTCAATCCATTTCCAAAACTATTTGTATTTAAAATTCAAATTCAAACTATTTCAAAAATCTGTGATTTAACCAATTTCCACGTGCAATAAATATTTGTGTGTGTATGGTGTTGTCTAGGTGTTTCACATAGTAGTGCAACATCAGCAATAATCACAGATAAAGTAAATTCATCAATCACAGAGATTTACCATTATGATTCGATGTGGGTTTTGGATAACCAACTGGAATCCGACTCCTTGTCGCATCGAAATTTAAATGTTGTTTACAGCAAAAAGGGTTTTCACATACATACAGAAACAAATCAAAAATCACAGTCAGCACAAAGCAATTCACATCACACAGTAACAAAATCACACACCAGAAATATCAATCCACTACACAATGTTTGACAATTAATTTAAACTAATTAAATTAAACTCAATTAATTACAATGAGTAATTAATTTCTTAATTACTCTCATGAAGTAATTACACTTACACAATTTCATAAATGATTATCATTAATTAATTAATCTCAATTAATTATTAAAAATTAATCACATTAATTAATTATTTAAACAATCTTAGTTAATGACCTTCATTAACAACTAACAATTCTTTAATTACTTTGTAAATTAATCTCTAATTATAAATTAATCTAAATCATAAATTTATAAATTAAATAATTAAGCCATTCCATTAAATCATTTTAATACCTTAATTATCTCTAAGGTAATCCATTTCTTTATTAATGACTTCATTAATATTAAAGTGTATTTAAACATTACATTTCCAAATTCAGATTTAAATTGAATTTTGAATTTAAGATTCATAATGATTATATATTTGAACATTAACCAAATTTAAATATCAACTTATAAACCTAAATACGAAAAGTTCTAACTAAATTACTTAAGTTTTTATTTAAATTTAAGCTTTAAAAATACATCACATTTTAACTTGCAAATTCAGGTTAAAACAAAATATTTAACTTTTCATTAAAAATCTTTTTTATAAAAGAACTTAATCAAAATCCAATTCAAATATTTATTTGAAAACAAATAACTTTTAAAAAAACTATTTGATTTAAATATGTTTAAACATTCTGATTTAAAAATTGATTTAAATCACTGATTTGAATTCAGAAACTTGAATCCATATTTCAACATTTGATTTAAACTTGGCTTTAAAATTTTGATTTAAAACTTTGATTTAAACTTGCTTTTAAAACTTTGATTTTAAATTCTTGATTTTAAAGTCCAAATTCATTTAAATTTGCTTAAATTCAAAATTACAAATCGGTTTAATAAAACCTGTACCAATTTAAAACCAACCCGAGGCAATATCAAACAGCTTCGAGTCAATACCCTATTTACTTTAAGTAATCACTCGAATAACTCGAGACAAATACGCGTTCCATCCCAACCTTTCCCCCCAACTACAACATTTTCGGATCACCAAAGTTAGTGCACAATGTACGTGCACATCATCGCCGACCAACTTCAGACGACTCCACATCGTCGAACAAGTCGACGACCACCCTCGACCCAATTCTAGACCACCAGAACCCCGCCTTCACCTCGAAATCAAAATAGAGCTCACCTACCCAAACCTGGAAACGTGAACTAGAACTCCTCACCAACCTGGAACTGTGTCGCCTCCACAACCTCGTCCACCCGAGCCCTTGAAATTTCGGCCATCACTTCGTCAACGCGGCCACTACCTTCCGGCTAAATCATGTTGCACTTGATCAATTGAAGAAGACGAACGAATCGAAAAACCCAGCCTCTCCAAAATTAGGTTTACGAATGAAAAATGCCAGCCGCTGCCTCCACGGTGGACGTGAGCACCTCCGATCATTTTTCCTACCATCGTCATAGGCCCCTCCACCTCCACGCGAAGCCTCGACCACCCACTACACTGTGATCAACAGAAATTGGTCAAAACCCAATTTTTGAACAAAAATGAACTGCTCTCAAATCCTTGATCTAAAAATCATGATTTTTTCTTTAAAATTCATGTTTGGGTATGAGAATTTAATTCACATATCTGAATTCGAAAATTAAAAGTTTTGAAATTTAACTTGTTTTAAGTTTTCTCTGTTGCTTTATAATTCCAGAACCAATACAAATTGTTTTTCCTTTAAACAAATTTTTAAACTTAAGTCTATGTTGTAGCAAACATTTTATATTCAAAACTAAAGTCTTATCAGAGCTTGGATTGAGAGCAAATGAATTTTTTGATGTGTTTCTAAGCCCTGGAATCAAAATAGAGAAAGATACATATACACAGCATACACACAATCAAGTATTCACATAGATGTTCACTTATATACACCTGCAAAATTTATTCATTTCAACCATAATAGGATGCAACAAATATTTATTTATTTTAGTTTAACAGTTACTCACTTGATTAAGAAATGGACAGAGCTTCTTCTTTGAACCAGGCTATTGAAATTTTAGCTGAATCTTTTGATCTCTAGTTTGTATGAATTTGTATTGTTAAAATTAAATTTGTGTTTAAATTGTAAATGATGCTTACTTCAGATTTTCTGCTTTGGATGGACGAACTGAAATGAATGTTTGATATATAGGAAAGAAATTTATAGGTTATAATTCTTGTTTGTACAAAAAGTCAGATATTTTTTTTTTCTCTTGTTTTATGTTGACTAAAGATTTTTTTTTCTTTTTTTACTTTAGCCAAACAAAATTTCGGCTGAGATGATATTTTGGTGTGCTAAGATATTCAAGCATTAATTGTTATTTGTCTTTTTTATAGATATTTAGATTTTCTTTTTGTTTGTTCATGCTTGAATATATTTAGTGTCTTCCTTTGCAAGCTTCATATACATGTTTACTTGTTTTATGTTTGTACTTTATTAGCTTGTTCATACCTGCATATTTATATTTTATTTGTTTGTACATAATTATTTCGTCTTATTACTTTATAATATAAACAAGTTTCTATTTTAATATGTTGTTTAAATTTTCCTAACGAAATCAGTTTATATTTTAATTTATCTTGTATATATATCTATTTCTATTCCTAATTTAAATATTTGCTTCTAATTTAAATGTTTATTGTCTTATTTCTCTATATACATATATATTTATGTTTTATTTATTTTTCAATTTGCATTCATTCATTATTTATAGATATTTAATCTTTAAAGAAATTGTTTTTAAAACTCAATTATATTTCAATAAAATAAACACACATATTTTTATTTGAATTTGGAGAAACTCAAATCAGTTTACGAATTAGTTTCACAATTTTTATTCAAAAATTAAAATAATTATCGATTTAAACTTAGTTAAAATCCGGGATCATTACAAATTCGCCACTTAAGAGATTTCGTCCTCGAAATTTGCGGGCACGAAAACAACAAATATAGATACACAAAGATAGAGAAAAAGTTTTCCAGGTCACACTGGATATCCATTCTGTATTTGGCTTACCAAATCAGAATATCGACAATATGAGAATAAACTCATACAATTTTTTTCCACAAGATATTCGGGTCATCGGGATCTACGAATATGCAGGGGCACTGGTTAGTTCGAAGGGATAACTAACCATTCGTAGAACATATCGGACCCCAGGGAATAGACAGGTAGATTCAATCTTCTACAATTACCTAAACACTAGATATGGAATCCAACTTAGGTCGGAATACTCTAAAGTATATATAGCTTGTCCCTCTTCGGACTTTGATATTCACAAGAAATTACAATAGAATTTCAAATTTGGTTTTAACCGATATCGTTTTATCGATACAATTCCAATTTTAGCTTCATATTTGTTAACCAATTTAACTCAATTTAAAATTTCCAATTTATTTAAAATTTCAATTCCAAATTTTCAAATTCATTAAAGTTCAAATCGAAAAACTGATAAGAAACCGATGAAGATACGAAGTAAGAATTTCCTACAAGATTCGTGGGGCCACCATCACATCGAAACTTCTTTCCGGAGCTGGTGCGAAGCAAATCAAAAGAAATTGGAAAGACGAATCAAAGAAGATTGATGGAGAAAGTTATTTCCACTGTTGCAGGGTATTGACCATTTATAGTGGTACTCCCCTGTCCCTTATCTCGTCTTCTTCTTGCACTCATACTTACTATCAGTGGATAATAAGAGAATTTACTGAGGCATTCGAACGGATATCTTATGCATATACTCATTCTAGGGTATACTTCACCCTATCTCTAATGAGCTACTTAATGTGTTATACTCCTGAGCTAAAGTTTTAACCCTCAGCTCTGATACCAAATGTAGCGATCCTGACTCGACCTTCAAAAATGGGCACCGAATACGACACTCGTATTCAAATGTCGTAGATCTAAACGTCGAATCTGGTGCGCCGGAGCTTATAACACCATTAAGTACAACACAACGGAAGAAAAAGAATAATATCAATATATATCATTGATACAATGACAGATACAATATCTGATATAATATGATACAACAAAATGATACAATAGATATCAATACTATCAGAGATACAAGACATAGCGGAAAGAATATCTTTAATAGAATGCATACCCAAATACAATGCGCCAGTCCAACGCTATCTCGAACCACCATCACGTGTCACCTAGACAAGCAAGTCTCGCCAATCCAAAGACTAGACTAACTCTAGATAATCTACTAAACCTGACTATCTGAAAAATGACTATCTGAAAAACCCAACTCTGAAAATTGTGGGCACCCAGAGTTTAGGAAAGGAACAATAAACTTTGAGTCAGTCATGGGACTGGTATGAGTAACAAAAACAGTTTATCTTTTAAAACAAACAATAACATAATTTAAAACAAATCCGCAATGCTTTTTGGAAAATGGAACTACCATAAGGCCTCCCGCCACACACATAATGCAAATGCAGAATTGGAGGAGAATTATGCTTATGATAGTCAAACATGCTCGATATGCAAATCCTTTTCAGTATTATTATTAGTGCATAGTGCAGGAAACATTTCGAAAGTATAATATTAATCTTAGCCAATATACGACCAGTATCGTATGCCTACTATAGCTACCATATAAACAGTGGGGCGCCATCATAAGTAAATGGAAGGAAATACAACTAAAACCATACAAGACACGTATTGTTTTGTTTGGATTTCCAACAAATGCTCAGGCTAAGGAACTTCCCACTGTCCATGGGTACGCCTCTGGCGGGACGTCCCGAGAATCTAACCGGATATCTGCCAACACAAGGCTGGTTTACCTCTGTAACTAGGTAACTACTACTTAAGCATGCCACCCCCCGGTCCTTTGGGACCTTTTTCCGAGGCGCCTCTAAACCACAAAGCAACAACCACACAGTAAATGAGATTGAAGCCACCACATAGGTAAATATCTGGGCTCCATACCATAATACCACCCTTTACCAGAAGGGAATGACACACCCTAAAGGGCACGACCCTCATAACCTTGCCGCATCTTTCCAGTTTCGACCATTTCTGGGGTGTGAGGTCATGATGCACTCTCGTCCACAAAGCTACGTTTTATACAAAAGCCATGCTTTGATCATAAATGATCAACAAATGATCATCAACACACAATAGCACTCAGTATGTCACTACCAAATTGAGAATATATCGCTAATAGCCTTCAACTACATAACCTTTGAGCTCATACGTCTCAGAGAAGGGTGTTAAGCTAAGAGAATAAATTCTCCATCACCAACAGATATGTATTTGAAAGAAATCTGCTTTATATCTCAAAGTGTAGTGTCAGACATATAACCATACAAGTCTGTCCCGGGTTCGAACAGAACCGAAGGCACTTCGTAAGAAGCCCTTGCAAATCTGGGTATTCACAATCCCGATCGTACTTCCAATCACTTAGGGAGAACTCTACACTGTAGCAACTCAGTGTGGAGTCAATCAATAGGTTATCCTATCGTTCTCGAAAATACCCGGTCTTCAAATGCAATCCATAACGACGTATCATTATTCGGAATGAGCCATTTGACACAAGGTCCTCTCCCGGCTAAACCGAATGGTGAGCGCAATATTTAAAATATATGGATATGAGATTTCAGTTAAGTCACAACTTAAAAAATCCAAAGCTTTTCTTCAAATGGTTTAAACAAATTACCATTTTCAATCTTTAAACAAAAAGATTTATTCCACAAAATTTACCCAGTTTCACCAAGATCCATTTAAGGATTTTAAAACATTTTCCATTTCAATTGGCTTAACTCATTAAATCTTTAAATTAAAGATTTAACTTATAGCTTTCAAACCGTTTCCATAACTTGGAAATCATTTTCATTTCAAACTTGGAATTCCTTTAACACAAATTGGACGTTCATTTCCTATGTGAAAGCTTTAATTATTTGAAAACAAATAGTTTTTGTTTCGAAAGAATTCAATTTAATTTGCAGAGTTAAAGCCTTTGAATTTAAATTCGATTTCCCAAATTAATACATTTAAAATGGTTTAACCCATCTATAACTTATATATCATCTTAAATCCCTAGTTTCAAATCATAGAATTCAGTTTCAAATTTTGAATTAAAATTTAAATCATGTTATTCAAAAATAAATTTATCTTTGAAATTCCTTTTCAAAAAATTTCACTTCAATCCCAATCCATTTCCAAAACTATTTATGTTAACGCTAAAATTTGAATGCTAACACCCCGGTGAATGAGTTATAGTTGTGAAAGCACCACCCGATAATCTCGGGAACAGATTACAAGCAGATAATAGCGGGAAAGCAGTAAACAACAACAATTTTATAGTGGTTCGGGTTAAGGGTATAGCCTACGTCCACTTTAAGTACTTTTATTGATGATCTCGTTACAAGCTGATACAATTCTTTCCAAGTACAATACACTTTGAATTACAAGTCACTTAGAACAAGTAGCCTAAACTTCAATGGAGATTAGAGTCTTCAAATCCACGTTGGATGTGTGTGATCTTTTCTCGAAGTTGTTTGTAGCGTTCTTCGTGTCTTGAGAGCTTTAAGTGTTGGATTGGTTTGGAATGCAGCAGAGTAACAGCGCTTGAAGAGAATGAGCCAAAAGTCCCTTGAATGCTGGATGTGGCCATGTATTTATAGGCAAATTTCTAGGCTGGAATTGTTAAGTCATGAGTCGTGACCGACTCAAGATGAGTCGTAAGTCGTGGCCGACTTAGGATGAGTCGTAAGTCGTGGGCGACTCAACTGGTTGAGCCCAGACTTCGTATCAGAGCGTCTCCGGTCCTCTGTATATAGCACAAGTCCTAACTCGTCTGCGAGTTAAAAGGTCGTGGTCCAAAATGAGGCGGCATTGGATTTCTACTTAGTAGCTTTAAGTCGTGGACGACTCAAGCTAGGTCGTGAGTCGTGGCCTAACCGGTTAGCTTGCTTACCGAGTCGTGTACGAGTCAATGGGCCACAATGTAAAATGAAGCGGTGCTGAATTCTTTTGCTTAGGTCGTGAACGACCTACCATAGGTCGTAGGTCGGTCCTTTGTTGTTTTGGGATTTTAGTCAGTTAGGTCATTTGACACCTTAGGTCGTTGAGTCGTTAGAGACCTTGAGTCGGTCTATCCCATACACCGTTAATCCCTTGAGTCGCTCCACTCCTCTAAGTCGCCTTAAGCTTTAACTCGTTAGCTTGTTGAGTCGGTAGCTTGTTGAGTCGGTTGCTTGTTGAGTAGTGGATCCCTTCTGAACCGTTAAGAACCTTAAGTCGTGAGTCGGCCCAGACCTTGACTCGTTGCCTAAACGGAGTTAACATTTGCCCCTCGAAGTTCACGCCTAAGTCGTAGGTCATGTGCTTCGACTCATCTTAACTCGTGTGCCGATTCAACTGCCACTGCTCAAAGCTATAAAAGACTTGAGTCGTTCCCCTTACTTCCTTCTTCTCATTTCTTATCCTTTGAACCGTGTATGCTATAAAATACGTTGGTCCGATTCAGGTGGATTGCCTGCTTATTCCTCAAAAATTTGATGAGCTTCTCGATTACTTCTTGAATCTCGATGAACCCATATCTCCCTTCTTTTGGGAAGATACTAACATTTTCAATTTCTCTTCTTCTGCAGTTGAAACAACAAGTGCTGTGCAGACTTCGCCTCCTCTGGTTATTCCTCCTCCATCTCTTCAGGTGACTCCTCCTTCTGCTTCACAACCCGGGTCACAAGAGGAGAAAATTGAGGCTCTTCATGGCTTGGATGACCCTATTGCTTCGCAGGAGCAAAAAGATGAGGGACTTGAAGGAGGCGAGATCTCTCCGGAGCGGACTCCTTCTGACGACGTAGTTTTGTCCGCTCTTGTTACTCCAGGGAGTGAGTCTTCTTTGAAGAGAAGAAAGAAGCACGGGACATCGAAGAGGAGGGGGAAGAAAATTATCACTACTGAAGAGGAACCGGAAATTGCACCAGTTGCACCTCCCTCCCCTTCTTCCCTTATGCCTTCAGACCGACCTGAAAGACCTGAAAAGCTAACCATTCGGCCGGGTAAAGGGTCTAAAGGTGGCAAGAAGAAATGAAGAGTTGGACTTTCTGATTCCTTTTTTGTGTAATGGTCGGATGTTGTGCAAGCACCGGCCCCTGCTTTTTTTATTTTGAAACCTGTATCTGCAATTGAATAAAATGATCCTTTATTTGTACAGACTTTTGTTTGAATTTGAGAATGCATTTATTATTCATTTTTGCACAAGTTTATTTATATGATATTGCGGTGAGCTTGTGGTATGTTGTTTGAGCGTACTTTACCGATGTAGCTATACCATTTTGTATGTAACTATACCATGTTGCCCCCATACCATGAGCTTACTGCAATATCGTATACTTTGAGGGGACTTGCACTCTCATTTTCTGAAGAATAATTACTTCATTCTCGAAGAGAATTTTCGTAAAGTGCAACTTCCTTCATATAAGTTTTTACGCTTTGTCCTTCGAAGAAATCACTTTTTCCTTTTGCGTATGTATACATTTTGCCAAGTGAATTCTTCTATGTGGTGAAGCGAGCCTCTGAAGGGTACTTTAACTTTAATTCTTCCTTTGAAAGTTAAAGTATGCCCTTGATGAGGATTTTTTTTTTAAAATAGAAATTTGTGCCTCTGAGGAGGGATTTTTTCACGTTTCAACACTTGGAAGTTTTATTTCAATCTTGGTGAAACGTGTTCCTCCAAAGAGTTGTGCCTTTGAAGAAAGCCTTTTCACGTTTCAACACTTGGAAGTTTTATTTCAATCTCGGTGAAACGTGGGCTTCTGAAGAGGTCTTTCCTTTTAATTGTGTCCCCGGGAGGGGGTTGTACCTCTAAGGAGGGATTTTTCACGTTTCAACACTTGGAAGTTTTATTTCAATCTCGGTGAAACGTGTACCTCCAAAGAGTTGTGCCTTCGAAGAAAGCCTTTTCACGTTTCAACACTTGGAAGTTTTATTTCAATCTTGGTGAAACGTGGGCTTCCAGGAAGGTCTTTATTTTGTTTTGCATTTCAACTTTGGTGAAGTGAAATTCCGAAGAGCGGTTGTTACACTTCAACTCCTGGCGAAATGTGCCTCCGAAGAGGTCTTTATTTTGTTTGCATTTCAACTCTGGTGAAGTGAAATTCCGAAGAGCGGTTGTTACACTTTAACTCCTGGCGAAATGTGCCTCCGAAGAGGTCTTTATTTTGTTTGCATTTCAACTCTGGTGAAGTGAAATTCCGAAGAGCGGTCGTTACACTTCAACTCCTGGTGAAATGTGCCTCAGAGAGGGTTTTCATCGCCTGGAAGTTACTCTCTCATGGTTGGAGGGTCCTGACTCCTCCAAATTTTTTGTTGAGTAGAGAACTTTCTTTTTTGTGGCGTATGACCCATTAGAGGTCTTTATCCTCCGAAGTGTTGTGCCTCCGAAGAGGACTTGTGCTGCCGATGATGGCTTTGGTTGTTCCTCTGTCCACTTGCTTATGCCTTTTCAATGATCCTCTGCCCCCCCCCCCTTTTTTTTTTACAAGTAACTTGTTTAATCCAAGGAAGTGTGCTTCATTGTCAGGCAATTTCGTGAGAACGAGCATTAGCTTCTTAATTGGATGTTTGTTCGTTCAAACGATCTCAATCTATTAGCAAAGACCCGTTTCTGTCGAAATCATAGGCCGTTCAATTGAAGTACTTCCTATCTAGGATTTGAATTCGGGGCTTTTATGACTTGAAATTTGGCGAGAATCACTTGGTCTTTTTATGTGCAAGTTTCACTTCCATTGTCTGCAAAAATTTAAATCGACATTTCAGCAATACATTCTATGTACTTTTTATATCGAAAATAAAGCAAACATGTAATAATAATAAGGAACACAAGATTTATAGTGGTTTGGCCAGGAAATTGGGCCTACATCCACTTTATATTCTTTCATTATTTACTTGCATCAGTTTTACAATTGCCTTCAATTACAAGAATCATACATTCATAATTCTTTTTACAATATTTCAACAAAATTTTCAAGTAAAGTATGGACGCAAATGGTTGTTGTTCCATGCCCTTGGAATTTGATCTCCTTCAACAGTGGTGAGTTTGAATGTGCCGTCAAGAAGCTTCTGACCTATGACATATGGTCCTTCCCAATTTGGCCCAAACACACCTGTCGCTGTCATAATTCTCTTCAGGACTAGGTCTCCAATCTCAAAACTGCGTTGGCGAACTTTGGAATTGAAATGTCTGGCTATTCTTTGCTGATGAGCTGCAATTCTGAGATTAGCCTCATCTCTTTTTTCATCAAGGAGATCTAGCGCTTCAAGCTGTAGCTTTTCGTTTTCTGATTGATTGAAATGGATTCTTCTGTGTGAAGGGACTTCTATTTCTACCGGAATCATTGCCTCTGACCCGTATGCCAATGAAAACGGGGTGTGCCCAGTCGCAGTTTTGTGAGTGGTTCTGTATGCCCATAGTGCCAGTGGTAGCTTATAGACCCAACCACCTTTTGCTCTTTCAAGTTGCTTCTTGATGGTTGACTTAATAATTTTGTTCACGGCTTCCACTTGCCCGTTTGCCTGCGGATGAGCTACTGCTGAGAAGCTTTTCCGGATTTTGAATCGCTTGCAAAAATCTTGGAATTCTTCACTTTCAAACTGAGTTCCATTGTCTGTAATTATTTTTTGAGGCACACCGTATCTGCAAATGATGTTTTTAGTCACAAAACTTATCATCTTCTTTGAGGTGATAGTAGCCAGTGGTTCAGCTTCTGCCCACTTAGTAAAATAATCTACAGCAACAATGGCATATTTAATTCCAGATTTGGCAGTTGGTAACGGTCCTACAAGGTCTATCCCCCATATTGCAAACGGCCATGGACTGACCATCTGTGTGAGTTCAGTGGAAGGAGCTCTGGGAATTTTGGCGAATCTTTGACATCTGTCACATTTTCGGGAATACTTTGCTGCATCTCGATTAATTTTTGGCCAAAAATATCCGTGTCGGAGAATTTTCTTTGCTAATGTTTGGCCACCTGAATGATCACCACATTCTCCTCCATGTACCTCTGCTAGGATTGCTTTAGACTCTTCCCTGGATACACATCGAAGTAATGGCATTGAGAATCCCTGTCTGTATAACTGGCCATCCTGGATTATGTATCGAGAGGCTTTTCTCAGTAGCTTTTGTCGTTCTTTTGAGTTCCCTGGTAAGGATCCATTGAGCAGATATTCTATTATCGGAGTCATCCATGATTCTTGCTCTTGAGACATGCTCATGATCCAATCAATGTCCATCTCATCAATGCTAGGAGTCGACAGGACCTCCACTGGAGTTAGCCCCAGAAATTGAGCTTCGCCTGTGCTCGAGTACTTTGCGAGAGAATCTGCTTTCATGTTTTCTTCTCGAGGAATGTGACTTATCATGTAATGATCGAAATCACCCAGGAGTTCCCAAGCCTTTGACAAGTAGGCGGGCAGATTTCCCCCTTTTGCTTGGAATTCCTTTTTGACTTGGCATACAATAAGCTGAGAATCACTGAATATCTGTAACGCTCGGATGTTTAATTCTTTAGCAATCCTTAAGCCAGCGATAAGGGCTTCGTATTCTGCTTCATTGTTTGTTGAAGGAAATTCCAATCTTAGTGCATAGCATAATGATCGACCTTCAGGGGTCTCAAGTACAACTCCGGCTCCAGAACAACAGTCGTTTCTCGCACCATCGACATATAACTTCCACTGGATCGGGGAATTGTCGACCGTTTCTTCCTCACTGTTACCCTTATCTGTGAATTCTGCAATGAAATCCGCTAAAGCTTGTCCATTGATTGCTTTCCGGGGATGATAAGTGATGTCATACTGACTGAGTTCAATATTCCACTTTAGAAGACGACCCGAAGTTTCAGGGCGAAACAGGACTTGCTTTAAAGGTTGATCAGTGAGGACTCTGATAGGATGAGCTTGAAAATATTGCCTCAACTTCCTAGACGCAATTAGTAAGCAATAGGCGAGTTTTTCCAACTTAGAGTAATTCATCTCTGCCTAGTGAGTCTTTTGCTGATATAGTAAACTGGATGTTGAATCCTTTTGTCTTCCCGTATCAGCGCTGCACTTAAAGCATGAGATGATACTGCCAAGTATATAAGAAGATCCTCGCCATCGCCAGGCCTAGAAAGTATTGGAGGCGTCTCCATATGGCGAATCAATTCATCAAAGGCTTTTTGGCATTCGGGAGTCCAATCGAAGTTTTTCTTTCCTTTCTTTAGGGCGTCAAAGAATGGGATGCATTTATCTGTGGCTTTGGAAATGAACCGACTCAAGGCGGCGACTTTTCCATTGAGACTTTGCAATTCCTTCCTTGTTCTAGGAGCTTTGACTTCTTTCAATGCAGTAATTTGAGCTGGACTGGCCTCAATGCCCCTAGCGCTCACGATGAAACCTAAAAACTTGCCGGATTCCACTCCAAATGAACATTTTAAAGGATTGAGCTTCATTCCGTATTTTCGGAGGACTGCGAACATGTCTGCTAAGTGTTCTATGTGATCCACTGCTTTCTTAGACTTTACTAACATGTCATCGACGTAGACTTCCATAGTCTTGCCCAGTTGCGGTTTGAACATAGCATTAACGAGTCTTTGGTATGTTGCCCCTGCATTCTTCAACCCGAAGGGCATAACTCTGTAGCAGTAATGACCAGTGTCGGTGATAAAGCTCGTGTCCTCCTGATCTGGCTCATGCATCATGATCTGGTTATATCCGGAGTAAGCATCCATAAAAGATAACAATTCGTGTCCCGTTGTTCCATCTACCAGTTGGTCGATTCTGGGTAATGGGAAACAGTCTTTGGGGCAGGCCTTGTTTAGATCTGAAAAATCTATGCATACTCTCCATTTTCCGTTGGCTTTCTTAACCAGCACTGGATTTGAAACCCAATTCGGATAAGTAGATTCTTTGATAAAATTATTCTCCATGAGCCGATCAACTTCTTCTTTTAATGCCGCCGACCTTTCTGGACCTTGAGTTCTCCTTTTCTGCTTCACAGGCGTAAATTTTGGATCAATATTTAGAGCATGCACTGCAACTTCTGGGGATATTCCGCACATATCGGCATGAGTCCAAGCAAAAACATCCAGATTTGCCTTTAAAAAAGATATTAAGATATTTTGAATTGACGCATTAAGTTGTGAACCCACATTCAACACTTTGTTTGGGTCCTTTGGGTCAACAGGTATTGGTATTGTCGTTTCCACCGGTACCACACTATTTTCCCCTGCACTGACTTTTCTAGGGTCCATCTCTTTCCTTGCTCTGCTGTGCTCGCCAGTGCAGGGTCCGCCCTGTAATTGCTACAAGGCTGGTTCTTTGATGCGGACTGGGGCTGCCGCATTCTTTCCCATTTCTCTTTTTCTGGTTTCTCGTAGCTCTGTCAGATAGCACTCTCGCCCAGCATTTTGATCACCTTTTATAACTCCTACTCCATTGTCTGTAGGGAATTTAATAATGAGGCACCACGGGGCAAGAACAGCTTTGAACGCTGCCAGAGTTGGACGACCAAGGAAAGCATTGTAAGCACTGACTTTTCTCTCTCCTTCTCCAAGTTCCACAAACAAATCAATGCCTACCGGCTGCTTTGGCTCCCCAGTGAAACCAGCAATTTTCTGCGATGAGGCTTGCACATCAACCATAGGGATCTTCATTTGGTCGAATGTTTTCTTAAAGAGAATATTGCAGGATGTGCCACAATCAATGAGAACTCTTCTGACAATAGCTGGTCCGATACCAGCCGAGATGACTAGAGGATCCAAAGTAGGAGCTTCAATACCTGCGGAATCCCTAGCTCTGAACACAATATCATCATCGAAAGTTCTTTGTTGCTTCAAGGGCGTAGCACCTTCCAAAACAAATACATCTTCCTCGGTCGGTACATACTTTAAAGCTCGGGTATACCTTTCCATCTCGCCCCAGCTTCTGCCTGCTGGGTGAGGTCCTCCTGTAATGACATTAATAATGGGCCTTCCAGATTCATGCCCTGCAGCCTTCTCAATCGTCTTAGGCTGTTGAGTAGGAGCATGTTGCCTCTGACTAGATGAAGCAGGATTGTTGCTATTCTTTTTCACAAATTGCTGCAGTTTGTTTTCCCTTAGCAACTCTTCAATCAGATTTTTCAACTGGCGGCATTCGTCGGTTTCGTGACCGGGTTGATTATGGAAGCGGCAGAACTTCCCACTCTGTATAGCTTTTTTCCCGGTCCTTAGAGGAGGAGGTTTAGGAAAGTCAACAGAATCTTTAATGGCAAGGTAGATACGCTCCGGCGTATCTGATAAAGGAGTATACTCTGATGGCTTGAAGGATCGGGGCTTCTTCAGATTACTCTGCTTCTTCCCATTGTTATTTTCCCTTTTTTGCCCTACAGATTCATTCTCGCGTGGAGCAACAGTGTTATCTTCAGCTTTTTCCAACACTGCCTTTACCGGTACGGGACGGCTTTCTAAGCGTATGAATTCATCTGCTTTTTTATAGAATTTTTCAAGGGAATTTGGTTCCTTCATGTTTAGCCATTTCCCAAATTCGCTCGACTTGTCAATACCCTTCATCAGATAAGTCAATATCATTAGCGATTCTGCATTGTCCACCTCAGCTAACGCTACATTAAAGCGGTTCAAGAAGGATCTGATAGTCTCTCCTGGATTCTGTTCCAAACTTGACAGTGACATGATATCCTTGGCTTTTGAGGCATATAGTCTGAACTGCTCCTTGAACTTCCGGGTTAAGTCAGAAAACTGATCGATAGATCGGACTGGCAGCTTGGTGAACCATAGCAGAGCTACGCCTTCGAGATACACAGGGAAACATCGGCACTTTATTTCATCAGAGGCTCTGGCACCTGTCATGTGCCAATCATATTTGTATAGGAATTCGTTCGGATCACTTGTCCCCTTGTAAGCTGGAATGGTTGGAGGGACAAACTTCCTTGGGAATTCAGCCTTTAAGATTTTCTCAGTAAATGGAGTCTTACTTGGGGCGAAACCCCATTCTTTCTCGTCTTCAACCCTCTGCATACTCTCTTTCATGATTTATCGGACCATTCCAGAAAGATACTCCTCATCATGTCGAGTTCTAGATCCACCAACCTCTGGAAGTGTTTGTTCAAAGGGGCTAGCAGCCCTTTCAGGAGCATTTCTTTCTTCAGCATCATGAAGGTTGCCAGCAAAATTCCTCTCATTACCTGCTGGTTGACGGTTTGCCCCAAGAAAATCGTTCAACCTATTTAGAATTAGGGCATTTTGGGCATTTTGAGCCTCGAGTTGTGCATTTTGGGCATTGATCTGTTGGTTCAGCCCTAAAATTGCAGCATCCAGCTCTGCCTTTGTAACTCCGACAGCTGGAGTGGCTTGATTCGATATAGGGGAAGTGGAGGTTCCCTCTTGAATATTCCCAGATCTGACAGATCTACTCTTCCTTCCAGGAGCCATAATCTCGGATAGACTTCTGGTTTTCAAGGAAATTCTCTCTACAAACCTCTATGAAGCAATGATGATAACTCGCCTGAGTTCAGCTCTCAGTGAAAGCACCAAAAATGTTAACGCTAAAATTTGAACGCTAACACCCCGGTGAATGAGTTATAGTTGTGAAAGCACCACCCGATAATCTCGGGAACAGATTACAAGCAGATAATAGCGGGAAAGCAGTAAACAACAACAATTTTATAGTGGTTCGGCTTAAGGGTATAGCCTACGTCCACTTTAAGTACTTTTATTGATGATCTCGTTACAAGCTGATACAATTATTTCCAAGTACAATACACTTTGAATTACAAGTCACTTAGAACAAGTAGCCTAAACTTCAATGGAGATTAGAGTCTTCAAATCCACGTTGGATGTGTGTGATCTTTTCTCGAAGTTGTTTGTAGCGTTCTTCGTGTCTTGAGAGCTTTAAGTGTTGGATTGGTTTGGAATGCAGCAGAGTAACAGCGCTTGAAGAGAATGAGCCAAAAGTCCCTTGAATGCTGGATGTGGCCATGTATTTATAGGCAAATTTCTAGGCTGGAATTGTTAAGTCATGAGTCGTGACCGACTCAAGATGAGTCGTAAGTCGTGACCGACTCAGGATGAGTCGTAAGTCGTGGGCGACTCAACTGGTTGAGCCCAGACTTCGTATCAGAGCGTCTCCGGTCCTCTGTATATAGCACAAGTCCTAACTCGACTGCGAGTTAAAAGGTCGTGGTCCAAAATGAGGCGGCATTGGATTTCTACTTAGTAGCTTTAAGTCGTGGACGACTCAAGCTAGGTCGTGAGTCGTGGCCTAACCGGTTAGCTTGCTTACCGAGTCGTGTACGAGTCAATGGGCCACGATGTAAAATGAAGCGGTGCTGAATTCTTTTGCTTAGGTCGTGAACGACCTACCATAGGTCGTAGGTCGGTCCTTTGTTGTTTTGGGATTTTAGTCAGTTAGGTCATTTGACACCTTAGGTCGTTGAGTCGTTAGAGACCTTGAGTCGGTCTATCCCATACACCGTTAATCCCTTGAGTCGCTCCACTCCTCTAAGTCGCCTTAAGCTTTAACTCGTTAGCTTGTTGAGTCGGTAGCTTGTTGAGTCGGTTGCTTGTTGAGTAGTGGATCCCTTCTGAACCGTTAAGAACCTTAAGTCGTGAGTCGGCCCAGACCTTGACTCGTTGCCTAAACGGAGTTAACAATTTGGATTTAAAATTTATATTCAAACTATTTCAAAAATCTGCGACTTAACCAGTTTCCACGTGCAGTCCATATTTGTGTGTGTATGGTGTAGTCCAGGGGTTTCACACAGTAGTGCAACATCATCAATCATCACAGATAAAGTAAATTCATCAATCACAGAGATTTACCATTGCGATTCGTTGTGGGTTTCGGATAATCAACTGGAATCCGACTCCTTGTCGCATCGAAATTTAAATGACGTTTACAGCAAAAAGGGTTTTCACATACATACAGAAACAAATCACAAATCACAGTTCGGCACAAAGCAATTCGCATCACACAGTAACACAATCACACACCAGAAATATCAATCCAGCACACAATGTTTGACAATTAATTTAAATTAATTAAATTAAACTCATTTAATTACAATGAGTAATTTATTTCTTAATGACTTTCATGAAGTAATTACACTTACACAATTTCAAAAATGATTATCATTAATTAATTAATCTCAATTAATTATTAAAAATTAATCACATTAATTAATTATTTAAACAATCTTAGTTAATGACCTTCATTAACAAATAACAATTCTTTAATTACTTTGTTAATTAATCTCTAATTATAAATTAATCTAAATCATTAATTTATAAATTAAATAATTAAGTCATTCCTTAATTATCTTATTCATTAAATCATTTTAATACCTTAATTATATCTAAGGTAATCCATTTCTTATAGTTGACTTCATTAATATTAAAGTGTATTTAAACATTACACTTCTAAATTTAGATTCAAATTGAAATTTGAATTTAAGATTCCAAATGATTATATATTTGAACATTAACCAGTTTTAAATATCAACTTATAAACCTATATAAGAAAAGTTCTAACTAAATTACTTAAATTTTTATTTAAATTTAAGCTTTAAAAATACATCACATTTTAATTTGCAAACTCAGGTTAAAACAAAATATTTAAATTTTCATTAAAAATCCTTTTTTTAAAAGAACTTAATCAAAATCCAATTCAAATATTTACTTGAAAACAAATAACTTTTTTGAAAAAACTATTTGATTTAAATTTATTTAAACATTCAGATTTAAAAACTGATTTAAATCACTGATTTGAATTTAGAAAATTGAATCCATATTTAAACACTTGATTTAAAATTGTCTTTAAAATTTTGATTTAAAACTTTGATTTAAACTTGATTTTAAAACTTTGATTTCAAATTCTTGAATTTTAAAATCCAAATTCATTTAAATTTGCTTAAATTCAAAATTACAGACAGGTTTAACAAAACCCGTACCAATTTAAAACCAACCCGAGGCAATATCAAACAGCTTCGAGTCAACACCCTATTTACTTCGAGTAATCACACGAATAACTCGAGACGAATACGCGTTCTATCCCAACCTCCCCCCTCCTCCAACTACAACATTTCCAGATCACCAAAGTTAGTGCACAGTGTATGTGCACATCGTCGCTGACCAACTTCAGGCGACTCCACATCGTCGAACAAGTCGACGACCACCCTTGACCCAATTCCAGACCACCAGAACCACGCCTTCACCTCGAAATCAAAATTGAGCTCTCCTCCCCAAACCTAGAAACGTGAACCGGAAGTCGTCACCAACCTGGAACTATGTCGCCTCCGCAACCTCATCCACCAGAGCCCCTGAAATTTCGGCCATCACTTCGTCAACGCGGCCACTGCCTTTCCCCTAAATCATGTCGCACTCGATCAATTGAAGAAGATGAACGAATCGAAAATCCCAGCCTCTCCAAAATTAGGTTTACAAACGAAAAAGCCTGTCGCTGCCTCCACGGTGGACATGAGCACCTTTGATCATTTTTCCTACCATCGTCATAGGCCCATCTACCTCCATGCGAAGCCTCTACCACCCACTACACTCTGTTCAGCAGAAATTGGTCAAAACCCAATTTTTGAAGAAAAACGAACTGCTCTAAAATCCTTGATCTAAAAATCATGATTTTTGCTTTAAAATTCATGTTTTGGTATGGGAATTCAATTCACATATCAGAATTCGAAAATTAAAAGTTTTAAATTTTAACTTGTTTTAAGTTTTCTCTGTTGTTTTATAATTCCAAAACCAATACAAATTTTTTTCCTTTAATTTTTTTTAAAACTTAAGTTTATGTTATAGCAAACATTTTATATTCAAAACTTAAGTCTTATCAGAGCTTGGATTGAGAGAAAATGAATTTTTTGATGTGTATCTAAGCCCTGGAATCAAAACAGAGAAAGATACATATACACAGCATCCACACAACCAAATATTCACATAGATTTTCACTTATATACACCTACAAATATTTATTCATTTCAACCATATTAGGATGCAACAAATATTTATTTATTTTAGTTTAACAGTTACTCACTTGATTAAGAAATGGACAGAGCTTCTTCTTTGAACCATGCTATTGAAATTTTAGCTGAATCTTTTGATCTATGGTTTGTATGAATTTGTATTGTTAAAATTGAATTTGTGTTTAAATTGTAAATGATGCTTACTTCAGGTTTTCTTCTTTGGATGGACGAACTAAAATGAAGATTTGATATATGGCAAAGAAATTTACAGGGTTATAATTATTGTTGGTACAAAAAATCAGAGATTTTTTTCTCCTGTTTTATGCTGACTAAAGATTCTTTTTTTCTTTCCTTACTTTAGCCAAACAAGATTTCGAATGAGATGATATTGTGGTGAGCTAAGATATTCAAGCATTAATTGTTATTTGTCTTGTTTATAGACACTGTAACAACCCTGGTTTTAAAGGGTTATAATTTAATATTAATAGGTAATCTTTAAAACCAGGGTTGTTACAGATATTTTGAATTTTTTTGTTCGTTCATGCTTGAATATATTTGGTGTCTTCCTTTGCAAGCTTCATATACATGTTTACTTGTTTCATGTTTATACTTTATTAGCTTGTTCATTCCTGCATATTTATAATTTATTTGTTTGTACATAATTATTTTGTCTTATTAATTTATAATATAAACAAATTTCTATTTTAATATGTTTTTTAAATTTTCCTAATGAAATCATTTTATATTTTAATTTATCTTATATATACCTATTTCTATTTCTAATTTAAATATTTACTTCTAATTTAAATGTTTATTGCCTTATTTCTCTATATACATATATGTTTATATTTTATTTATGTTGCAATTTGCATTCATTCATTATTTATAGATATTTAACCTTTAAAGAAATTATTTTTAAAACTTAATTATATTTCAATAAAATAAACACGTATTTTTATTCGAATTTGGAGAGACTCAAATCAATTTACGAATTAATTTCACAATTTATATTCAAAAATTAAATTAATTATCGATTTAAACTAAGTTAAAATCCGGGATCGTCACAGAAATTGTTTCTAAAGATATAGAAATAATGAACAAAGTGTGTGAAAGTTTGAAGAAAAATATAGTTTTAAATACACTTCATTATATAGCCTATTTTCGTTAATTTTTATAGATGAAGTGGCAGGTATTCTTAGGGCTTTCTTTTCATGGTTCTCAAATATCCTAAGGGTAGTATTTACTACAAAAATATCAAGCCTTAAACCATTTGGTTAAAGTGGTTAAAAGTTATTGCAAAGATCGTTTTTTTCAATGTTGTTTTGACAATGACTTTTAACGACATTCATAAGTGATGTAGTAAGTTACTTATGGTTTTTAGTGTTTAAAAATGATATCTAAATTTGATGTTTTTCAATAATATTTTCACAGATGTTTTCAAACATGTTTTGAAGTATTCTATAGTTTGTTTGAAGTTTGAATTTTTTTTAATAATTATATATAAATTTGGAAAATGGTAATCGACCGAGCTTAACACTAAAAGCTTAAGAGGTAGACTTCTATATTTGTCAGAGTTAAGATTGATGTCAAGTAGGGATAGAGAAATAGTGCTCTATCCTACTAGCTTCCCTATTGATTGAGGAATAGTTAAGTTGGAATGTTTGAAACATGTTAATCTTGTTGTTTACTTACTTATTTAAAATGTAATTAACTATGCTTAACGACAAAAGCCAACAAAGTAGGCTTATATATTTGTGAGAGTGTAAGAACCCTGAATTTTTGTGATTTATTTTTATTGTTTATTTTGATTATTTTATTTGAAATTTTGATTTAAAATTTTGATTTTATTTATTAAAATGAATAAGTTATGTTATTTTAAATATAAATGTTGATTTTTATGTGAATTATAGTTTCAAACTTGTATAAATTGAATATTTTACTGAAAAGTGAATTTCTGTTCAAACCAGTCAAGCTTTGAATTTTAAACTTCAAATTTAAATTATTTAAATATTAAATTTTATCTTTTATTATGAAAATAGATGTAATAACTTGAACACTGTTTTTTGTTTCGTTGAAAGCGGAGTTAAACAGTAAAAGTTATGTATATTTCAATATTGAGTGCAATTTGTTTATTCTGCAAGTTTGTTATTTTAAATTGTATAAATTATATTCTCTTTGTCATAATTTTATTTTAATATGTATTAATATGTTATTTTATGTATATTTTTTAAAGTGAGGTAGGAATTTTTCTAGAGTTAGTAGTATTTTTCTCGTAATATCCATGCCCTGTTTTCAATTTTTAAACATTTTCTTTAGTTCTTTTTCTATTTTTCTCCAATTTAATTATTTATTTTATTTTGAAAATGACAAAAAAATTATTTTATTTCAAATTTTCACTTAATAATATGTTTAAAATGAAGTGGAAATTTTTCCAAGACTAGTAGTGATTTATTTGTAATTTCTGGACACTGTTTTGTATTTTTAAGTAATTTCTTTCATTCTTTTTCTATTTTCTTTAAATTTTATTATTTATTTTCATATTATTTCACTTGGTTTCAGTTTTTTAAAAGTATTTTCTGATTTACTTTTGTTTTTATTTGATCTTTAGAAAATGGAAACGTGAAGAGTTTAAGGCGTTTCATTTCTAGACGTTTCATTGTCTAAAAACGTTTCAAATGCCATAACCATCTCATTTATTCATTTTGGCTGCCCATTTTCAGTTTTCTAGCCGTGACCTTCATCTTATTTCTCACTCGAGAAATCATTCTTTCATTTTATTCATGGCTTCAAACATTTTGTGTAATGCCTTCCTCTTATTTTCTTCCTTTTCTTCCTATTTTCTTATGTATTTTTGCCTTGTTATCTCCACTCTTTTGCTCGGCTCAACTCCACAGCCATGGCCACCACCTCCTACAACTCTTCCCTATCACCATCACCACCTATCCCTCAGATCTGAACCATGGTCGAACCCACCATGATGCTAAAATCCAAAAAATTACAACCTATGCCTTGAAAACATGATAGTTTGTGCCTTGTTGCTTCACCGCCTCTTTTTCCACCACCACCACCACCTCTAGCCGCCACCACCACATCTGACCAGACCACCACACACCACTACAACATCTATCTAGATCTAAACTTGAATGGCCAAGCCAAACCCCTACATGGCCGAGCCATTTGTTGACCAAAAACCCACCTATTTTGCCTAAACCCCTTCACATTCCTACCTTGTAACTTCCTCCGCGTGTCTAGCCTTCATGCCATGCATTTCCTATGTTCAAACCTGAGCCAAAGCATGTCCAAACCTGAGCCAAAACTTCCCCTAAGCCGTGCAATCAAATGTATAAATCAAGGCAAAAGACTGTGCATTCGTATCTCCTTTTATTTCAAAGTTGTTCCAATTTAACGTTGTGTTGAAATGTTAATTTATTTTGTTTTGTTTTGGGTGGTAACACAAGTTTTATAACTTAGATTTGCTCCCCACCCAAATTAAAAATCATGCTATTGTCTTTTGGAATCCGTTGGGTCATTTGAGTTGATATCTCTAGCACAAAAGGTGAGTAAATCTCACCAGACTAATATGTACTTATACAACTGATAAACTGACACCGTTTGAATCTGTAACTGTTTATCATCATTCTATATCTGCTATATTATTATCCTATGATGTTCACACCTATTATTACACTTTTTATATCATATTTTATTGTTATTTCATGCTATTCTGTAATTTATATCAGTTATCACCATTGCAAGTTCCATGTAGACTAGAATCAGTATGGGTTGAAATGATACATACCCGAACGGACTTTAGAATATGGGGGAAACGTTATGGGCTGAAATGATAAGCCTGAGCGGTTTCCAAAATCATTCATTTTATTTGGGACCGCGGGTTTGAAATGATAGAACCCGTTTTTTCTTTGTAAACTGCGGATTGAAATGTTATATATCCGTATCACTTGACCTAGGCTAGAAAACTATATACAGACCCGTGGTTTATGTAATACTTTTGAAAATGTTTTAAAATATTTTAAAATGTAAAGATTATAATATTTTGATAATATTTTGATTTAAATTTAATTAAAAATGATTTTGTAGAAATATTAGTGATTTTCTATAAATTAAATAATGAATTAAGTAAACGGTAAAGTAGAATTTGAACTATAAGTAAATTTTGGAATTTATGTTTTGTTTTAAAAGGGAAATTATGTAAAGTAAGAAAAATATAATGTTTTGATTTAAAAATGTATTTTAAATGATTTTATAAAAATAATTATTATTTTTGAATAAGTTAAAATGTTAAACAAATGAATGTTTAAGTAAATTTTGAAATATAACTTAAATGTGAAATTTTAAATTTTGTTTTAAAAAAGTGAAATTTTAATTAAGTAAAATTTATGGAAATAAGTATATTTTGTAAATTTAAGCCTAATTGTTAAGTTAATAATTTAATTAAAAAATGGAATTTAATACTTGAATTTAAATAAGAAATTATGTTAAAATTCGATTTTTGGAAGAGATTTAACTTTATAAAAATCGTAAAAATAAGAGTATTGAAATGATGATTTTAAAAGTGAAATTTTATGATGTTTATAACTTAAATGATTTAAATTAAAGATTAACTGCTGGTGAAATATGTGTTTAAACCCTAAATTTGATTTAACAGCATTTTGAAGTGTAATGTGAAGGATATTACAGCATTTTGTAAATGCTGTAGTTGTTTTAAATGAACTAAAAAGTTAATTTGAAATAAAGCCTATTATATCACATTGTAAGTGCTATAGTGGTTAAACTAAACATTTAAAGTTTATTTGAAATTTAAAGAAAATCTTTTACATCACTTAAATGCTGTATTTTGTTAAATGAACTATTTTAAACTATAACTTTATGTAGCACTTTTAAGTGCTACGGAAACTGTATTTTATTATTTTATTAAATTTTAATGAGATTAATCTTTGAAATAAGATTTAAATTTTTGGAAATTAAATATCTAACTATTAAATATAAGGAATTGACTTTGTTTTTTATGAAAAGATTTAATCTTTAAATATGAACTCCGTTGAAATGTAAGTTTGAAATGGTGATTAATTTCTAAATAAAATGAATGGTTTTAAATGGTATTTAAATGAATTAAAAATGGATGATGTTTTGAATAATACTTCGATATTTTGATATATTAAAATGATTTGAAATGAAGTTTTGAAAGATATGATGTTTTGATATTAAAAATATTTTGAAATGAAGTTTTGAAAGATATGATATTTTGATATTAAAAATGTTTTGGAATGAAGTTTTGGAAGATATGATACTTTGATATAAAAAAATGTTTTGGAAATGAAGTTTTGAAAGATATGATATTTTGATAATAAAATGATTTGAATGGAAGTTTTGAAAAGATATGATATTTTAATATATTAAATTGATTTGAAAGGAGTTTCTGAAAGGATATGATAATTTAATATATTGAAATGGTTAGAAATGACTTGATATTTATTTTGATAAACATTTGAATTTGAAAGATATGGTATGCTGATATATTGAAATGGTTTTGGAAATGATTTAATCTTTATTTTGATAAAGATCTGGATTGAAAAGGATATTTTATTTGGAAGTATAAATTATTGTTTTAAAGTTATAACCACAGGTTATAATAACGATTGGTTGGCAAAGAGACCGGGATCGAATATGGGCATACTCTTTGTCGATACTGAAAACCACTTTGACAACCGTGTACGCGGTGGAGATTTCAGAGCGAAGTAGGTTGGTTGGCGAACGCTACTGGAATGAAGTAAGAGAACGCTGATGGATGGCCTAATTATGACTAAAACAGGAGCTATATTGGGCTACAGAAAGGGTCGCACCCTTTCATCGAGTATGCTTCTTCGGAAACCATTCTATTACTTTTGTGATTCGATATGGTGGCGCCACTTTGATTCGGGGTATGTCTCGAGGTAGGTGGAAGCTGCTGGCTTGCCGTCACCACCGGTCCGGGAGTGCAAACAGTGTATCCACCCTGGCATTGCCTCGCATGCCTTGTCATATGTTCCTTATATCGAGCCCACTACGATTTTGGTTTAAAGATCCGACCGCGTTAAGGATCACCATCCCCTTAATGCTATTTTCTATATGATTATATTTTATTGATTAGACACTATTGTATATAGCGCAATATACTACATCGTAAATAGTTTAGCGGATCCTTAGAGGATGGGAGGTGCCAAGCATCTTCTAAGTTACTTTTACTTTTACTATAGTTCACTTGAGTTAGTTTACATTGTATAAATATGTATGTCCTAACTCGAGTGTTTGTATTTTTATTTACGCTCGGGTCAGCCTGAGTATTCACAGATTTGGATTTCACTTTCTTGAGATTAGTGTGACGACACAGAATTTCTATCATTTTAAATTTGAATAGTTAATTGATTTAAAATATTTTAAAAAATTAATTTTAACTTGAATTCAAGATATCAATATTTACTTGATAATTAAATCATTGAATTATATAGTTTAAATATTGAATTTAAAAATTGAAATTGGGTAAAACGCTAATCTGGAGTTTTAAGCCTGTTAAAAATAATTTGAAGGCTTATAAAATTCATATTGATAGCTCTGGAGGTAGTGAAAGTGTTGAAATTGAGTTTGGAAGTGTTTTGTTCAGTTTTTTAAAAAACCAAAATATCGTTTAAATTAAATTTAAAAATAGCCTTCCGAGGCACAATCTTGGAATTCGACGAAACCAGTCGCATTGGATTCGTAATAGCTAGTTATTATCGGATTTCACTTTTAGTAGCATTCGAAGTTGTCGATGGACCCTAGCAGCTCAAAACGCTTCGAATTTATTTGAATCGATTTAATTTAAAATTGATCGTTCACTTCTGTAACTCGCGCATACGATCAAATTAGCCTCCGAAACATGTTCCATTGGGTTCGGAATGGGGGTAAAACCTTATAATCGCCTGGCGGCATGTCTGATTCGGGGTTCTAAATTTCACGGTGCGGCGCGAGATATTTTCAATATTAAATTATGTAAACCATCGTTGTAACGACCCAACTTCCTATCTCTAGAAAGTCGCATCTCTAATAAGAAAGAAAGGGATAGAGAATAGAAAGAAAGAGAAGAAAGAAGAAACAACACATTAGAATCTAAACAGTGGAACGAATAAATTATATTAATAACATAAATATTACATAGTTTACAACCATTATCAGAGTACACAGATTATACATCACATACTAGACAGTTATAAACACCTGTCTAGTTATACAACTCAATACAATACAACTCAAACAACATCACAACTAACTCAGAGATACCAAACACAGCGGACTACTAGATAACTACAACGCAGAAGCCTCCTGCTCCATTTGCTCCTCCACAATTCGTCAAAGCTAACCTGAATCCCTTGGCTACTCGTAAAAATTTGAGTACCCAAGAGTTTATGAAAAACAAAAATAAACTCCGGGTCAGACAAGGGTCTGGTGTGAGTAACAGGTTAAAGTTGCTTAACTTTCAAAAACCTTTTAAAAGAAAGGTATCACGTAAGACTTCCCACACATAAACATGGAAAAGTTTTTACCTTACGCTAACCAAAACATTTGATAGGAAATCCGATGATATTATAATAGTGTCTAGGGTTTTCAAATAAATATGAAATAGCCGAAATTGTTACATGATTAAATTCCAGCTATTAGCCACAAAAGTGGGTAATACAATCAAAACCGTTGGCACTTATTGGATTTTGGATTCCATACAATGGCAGGGCTACTGGTGTACCGCCTGTCACAGTACGTGGCCTAGATCACCGTACCAAGGAGCCACCCTAACTCCCCTGCAACACAAGGCCGGACCCGTTCCTTACTGAACAGTTCCGAACAAGACAACCCCGGCAGTTGTCGCGATTCAACCGCCCCACACAGCTGAATATAAAGGGACTTCTAGACAGGGATCAATCTTGCTCTCAAGTGGGGGCTACCCATGAAGCCTTGCTGCACCTCCCCTGTTTTAGCCATTCCCGGTTGATGAGGCTTGAGGCTACGATTACCTTTATTAGACGTATCACTTAGAATGCTCATCGTCCGCCTGACGATATGCTGAAAGCATTCAATCCATACAAGTTCGTTCCGGGTTCGAACGAAACCGAAGGCATTATCTCGTTACACTCATTTTGGAATCACCCTCAGAGTTAACGACAATAACCCTTGCACTCTAATCCACCATCTCGAACTTATAAGTACTATTCCGTCAAACTCATTACGGAATCACCCACAGAGTTATACTGACTTATAGTTCTTTCACCTCGAGTCTTCACTTGCTCCACTTAGATTCACGACCTAACGTTAATTGGAAACGATGTGGTTTTCGGATCCTAAATATGGAAACCTGATCCCGGTCTCATCGAAATCCAAAGCGTGTCTTTTAAGGCCAAGTTTTTTTTTAAAGTTTAAAACAATTCAATTTAAACTATCTATAACACACAGATTGATAATTCACATCATCATAATAGATAATCAACATATTATCATAAATAGGTAATCATCACAAATTGATAATCTATATTATCATCACCAATAGATAACTCATATCATCATCACAATGCAACCAATGCATCCATATCACACGATATTATTTATCTCATGTCTGAGATTCAAACCATCCAAGTCAAACCATATCATCTATTCATAAGCAAGGATCTATAATCACACATTTATAATTAATTTAAAATGAATTAAATTAATTACCTCTATCTCTAATTAATTTAAAGTGAATTAAATTAATTACTTATCTTTAATTAATTTAAAATGAATTAAATTAATTACTTCACCATTTAAAAACTTGCTTACTTAACCCTTAATTGATTACAAATCAATCAATCAATTATCCTCAAATTAATTACCTTAATTAATCACCCTTGATTAATTATCCTTTAATTACATACAAGTAATTATCCTTAATTAATTTCATAAATTAATTATTCTTAACCAAAATCAGTAATTAACGTTTAATTACATCATTAATTAATTAATTATAATTAACTACATTAATCCTTAATTTATTACTTCCTTAATCACTTATCATTAATTAATTAATCTTAATTAATTAATCCTTAATTACATCATTAATTATATTAATTAATGATCCTTAATTACATTTTAAATTAATTACTTTATTTAAATTAATTACATTAAGTAATTAACCTTAATTAAAACAAATTATTAATCACTTTTAGTAATTTACTAACCTTAATTACTTTCTTAATTACTTCTAAATTAATTACATTTAATAATTAATTATATTTATTAATCACATTTGATTTACCTCATTATTAATTAATTCCCTTAATTAATTACATCACTTAATTACTTTCCAAAAGACTTAATCGATCATTACTTAAATTAATTACACTAAGTAATTATTCATTAATTACTTCACAAAGAAATTCCCTTTAGATTAATTACACAAGTAATTAATCTCAAAACTCTTCTCAACTTTAATTAATTACTTCTCATAATTTACTTATCTTAATTACTTCTCAAAGTAATTATTCATCTTTGATTTCTTACCAAACCATTCAATGATTATTCCAAATTAATTAAACTTAATTAATTAATTTAAACTAATCAATGTAATAAATTAATTACAATAAGTAATTAATAACTTTAATTTTTCCATAAAGTAATCATACTTAATCAAGTTTCATAATTGATTAAATTAATTAATCCATTTAATTATCAAAATTAATTACATTAATTAATTAATAAATAATTCCAGTTAATTACCTCATTAACTTATCAATAAATTCTTAATTACCTTCTTAAGTAATTAACTTAAATTAACAAATATTAATTACAAATTAAATTAATCTTAATTACTTAACTAATCCTTAATTATTTTATTCCAATTCTTAATTAAATAAATAAATAAATAAATTATCTTTTTTTTTAAGTTACCTTATTAATTTAAGGAATCAAAGTCATTAAATCTTTGATTTACTTTAAAATAAAAACATTTCTTTTTAATGATTACTTTATCATTAACAAAGTAATTTAAAACAACTTACTTTTAAAATTTGTTTCCAAATTTCATCTTAAATTTTAAATTTAAAAAGAAATCAAACTTAACCTCATCAAAATTTTAAAATCATTTTAAGACCTTTTTAAACTTATGCTACACAATTTCTCATTTTATACAAGGAATCAAAATCCATATTTATTTAAGATACTAATCATATTTAAATTATGATTCAATATCAAAAGTTGTTTAAACATTTCAAAATTTAAAAAAAATTCTTTTATTTTCAAAACATGATTCAAGTTTGAATCTTGTTTCTAGATTTAAACTTATGTTTAAATCTTCTATTTCAATTTAAAGCTTCAACTTTAAATTCAATTATTTAAACCCTTTTAAAAGTTGCTTAAATATTTTAATTTAAAAAGTTTAAATTAAAATTTCAAACCTGGATTCAAATCTCACTTGGAAATTCAAATTTTAAATTTGACTTAAATTCTGTTTTCAGAACCCTGCATTAAGATTTTAAAACAAATCTTAAAATTAAAACTACAGGTTTTCATAAACCTGTAATTTCAGAAAGCAACCCGAGTTCACCCTCTATTCACTTCGAGTAAAACCAAAGATTACTTCGAGTCAAGACTCAAATTACTCGAGTATTATCCGAGAAAAATTTACTGCAAACCCCAAAACTCCCATGATATTTCCCTCTGCTCCGTGCATGTGCACGGAGGCCATGGCCACCTCCGGCCACCACCCAAACATCAAGCAAGTCGACGCTCACCCACATATCCATCCACGACCATCAGATTTGCACAATCATCATGAAATCAAATTTGAGTATCCCAAACCCAAAACTGAAGCATACTGATAGTTTTACATTCAAACCCCAAACCTGGAAAATCGTTCGTTCCTCCTTCTTCGGCCATCAGTGACTCTGGGACTCCGGCCATCTCCTCTTCACTACCCCATCATCCATCTCTCCAAAAACAAAGGCACTCGGTCACCTGTAGTCTTCCCACTGATCAAATTACTGACTTGCGTAAAACTAGGTTTACAACTTCCCCTTTTCCAGATAGAACAGCAATACACATAAATCCATCTTCAAAGAATTCGCAAATTTTGTTTTTAATAATCACAATTTAGTTTTAACTTTTGATTCAAACACCTGAACTATCAATCAAATTGGATTTGTCTGATTTTAATTTACTTTGTTATAACCTGTTTCCAGAAACTACAGGTATATTATTTTTTTCTTTCCTTTTGTTCATGAACAAATCTTAACCATAATTTATACATACAGTATAAGCATACATTGTTTAGATCTCATGTATTATTACAGATAGATTCAAGTGTATTTAGGTTTTACTAAATATGCCTCTAGTACAAAAAAAAAACTGCAATACATAGATCTGTATTTATGTTCAAACCAATCCACACAGAAAACACACATACAAGAATTCAATTTTCATCACAGACAAACAAGTATGCAATCATCTTTATTCTTAAATTTTAAATCTGTGAGGTTATTCACAAACATACTAGTTTCAAAAATGATTTGGCAACTTAATTTTTAACTAAGTTTTAATACTGTAATGTTACTTACAAACATACTTATTTTAGTCATAAGTCAAGCAACAATTTATACTTAAATTTTAAACAATATGTTACTCATAAACACACTATTTAACATACTATCAGGTATATAAACAAGGCATGTTCATTTCAGTCCTAAAACAAGCAACAGATTATACTTAAATTTATTTTGAGAAAGAGAAGTTACTCACCTGATACTGTGATGAAGCAGAGCACAGGTTTTCCAGAGAAAACTTCTACTTCTTTGAATCTTTGATAAAACTTGAGTTGCTTGCTGTTAAAGACTTGTATGCAGGCTTGAAGGCCATTTGAACTTTGAACTAGTTGTTAGCACTTGCATGCAGACATATGCTTTATTTTTGATTACCAGAATGTTGAAATGCAGAGCCTTTTTCATTATGCTTTTGAAATCAATTTCGGGTGCAGGCTATTTCCTTTGAACTTGAGGATTAATAGTTTGCATGATCTAAAATTTTATACAGTGGATTATAGATTTATAATTGAGGAGGATGTTGAAAAAAATGAATTTCAGATTTGTATATGGAAATTCGTAAAATGATTTGAAGAGGGATTTGAAATAGATTCAAGATATTGATTTGGTTTGAGTAATATAGCATGATTTGTTTCAGCTAAGAATACTTCTCTTCTTAACTTTGAAAAAATGAAGATTTAGAAAAGAATGAGAGTGAAGAAAACATATTTTATATGAATGTAATTGATTTATTAAGAATTAAAAGAAAAAAAATCAAAATAAGAAGGACACTTGTTACATTACTTATTTAATTCAACTACACTTGTCACCATACCTCTTAATATATTTACATGTGTTTTATAAATGAATTTTATTTGTTTTTTGACTTATTTAAAAAGGTAAATAAAACTCTTTTCTTTATTTATTAAATACTTATGTATAAATTAACTTCATATGTAAATGTTTATGCATTTCTTTTTAAAGAAAATAAAGTGAAACAATTTATATAAAAGTGGAAACTTACTTACAAGGTTTATATATGTTTATTTATTTGAATTCAAAATTAATTCAAGTTCCCAATTCTATTCATACATTTTAAAAAAACAATTTAAAAACTAGTTTATATTAGCATATTAAATTTAAAAATGATATTGTCTTTTAAAACATATCTATATTTATACATTTATTATTATTTGAAAATAACACATTTATTAATTTAAATCATTTATAAAAGAAATCATAAATTACTTATCTTATCACTTGTCTAACTTATTTAAATGAATTAATGTTCAAATGTTTAAACGTTTAAATGGTATTTTAAATTTTCTTATATAATTCAAATTATCAAAATGAATATTAGAATTTAAAAACAAGATTTTATTTGTTTATTATATTTCAATCAAAACTTATCTATCTACAATATATATAAATATATATATATACACATTATAAATAGGAAAACATTTTATTAGTTTTTAAAAGATAAAATTCATCAATTAAACATCTATTTAATTGAATTATTCAATCATGTTAATTTTATTAACAAAATTTTATCAAATCAAATTAATTTTAAATACAGATTATTAAATTGATATTGCTATAATTTCCGGGATATCACATTCCTCCCCCCTTAAAAGAATTTCGTCCCCGAAATTTAAAAGCAAAAGTAATTTAATAACCCATTTAAAATTTTAAATTTTAAATCACAAGCATACATCAATCATATGCTAACAACCATAGCAACCAATTTATCTAATCAAACAAATTTAATTATCCAGATAAAATTATGGATAAAATTTTCTCGAGTTTCCCTAAGAATATATATACCGGGATACTCGCCCTACAGAATCCAAACAATCAAAATTACGAAGCTATAGAGCTTCCACTCATCTAGATCTACAGAACTAAACAGGATATCAGACTACAGACGAGTCTGACTCAACTACCAAATCTTCCTGAACTGCTGGTTCCACAACAAAAAAATAGCTCATACACGTACTCCCTCAGAGATACGTGAAACTCACTGAATCCAATTATCCAAACTGGCAATTCAACTCTTGAAAACCAAACACCAATCCAACCAAAACACAGAAGATATCCATAACATCTCGGAGCTAGCTTCTCAGACTTACCCAAAACTTATAGCTCCTTGGATCGGAGAAAACTTAACCAAAACAAATCTCCGACTCCGGAATCCAAATTCCTTCGTCTCTTAACCACAAAATTCTTCTAACGAATCCTTGGCTGCCAATATCCAAACTGATCAGCTCAACTCTTGCTGATTCCTCTTGAAACAATGAAGACCAAAAACAATCCAACACAATGATCTCCTCAAGATCAAACAAGTCCAAGATTACCAACCTCTACCTTCAAACATTAGAAGAACAAACTTACTTCTTCTATCTGGAAAAGACAACACAGAAATACTCCCAAACTGCTTCCGCTGCACAACTCTGATCTATCCTGAGCTGCTTCACCAAACTTTAACTCGAGAAACCATCCTTCTACTAGCTGAACCACCGATAGCACTCCTGGAAATCCAGACGATAAGAAAACTCGATCTCCAGATGCGGACAAACCTCCGACTTCTCAGAAGACAACCAAAAAAATACTTCAATACCTCAAAAGAATACTCAAATTATCGCAAGTCACTTTTGCGATCAATCCAGACCAAGTCCCAAAGAAAACTGTTCTCTCTTTGCCAACCAGAACAGCCCACATTTAACTAGCCAATCCATCGAAGAAACGGATCTACTCTACTGCTTCTGATTTCTACCTTCAGAAACTACTCAGCCAGTCAACTTCCTGATCCAAAGTTCTTTAAGAGACTCAGGCCTCAAAACCAATCACCATATCCTGCTGAACTCAGCTAGAACACCGAATCAGACACGCCTCCCAAAACTCGTTCCAAAGAAAACATCTTCGGAGACATCCATATTCACTGCATCTCATCACGCAGCTACCACTACCTGAGGTATCAAGATACCATCACACACTTCTGCCAACCAACAGATCCAAACTCTACTCATCCACCTTCAAAGATGACCCCAAACCTCTACAGGTTACCTTCAGAGATTAAAGAAATCTCTACACCACTGCACAACTCACTCGAGACGATATTAGGTCTACAGTCTCGACAAATACACTTCCAACCTCAAATATCAAACGCCAACTAATGGTAGTAATCGTGTTACACACACCACTACCTTATCTACCTTTATAACCTATATTGGAAAAACCCGAACAGGTAACCCAACAGATAGGTAGAATAATTAATATATATATATATATATATATATATATCAAACTACAAATACGCTCTCTCAAGAAAGACACCGCTACAGAGCCTAGGTATTCGCTCAACCTAATGCTCTGATACCACTGTAACGACCCAACTTCCTATCTCCAGAAAGTCGCATCGCTAATAAGAAAGAAAGGGATAGAGAATAGAAAGAAAGAGAAGAAAGAAGAAACAACACATCAGAATCTAAACAGCGGAACGAATAAATTATATTAATAACATAAATATTACATAGTTTACAACCATTATCAGAGTACACAGATTATACATCACATACTAGACAGTTATAAACACCTGTCTAGTTATACAACTCAATACAATACAACTCAAACAACATCACAACTAACTCAGAGATACCAAACATAGCGGACTACTAGATAACTACAACGCAGAAGCCTCCTGCTCCATTTGCTCCTCCACAATTCGTTAAAGCTAACATGAATCCCTTGGCTACACGTAAAAATTTGAGTACCCAAGAGTTTATGAAAAACAAAAATAAACTCCGGGTCAGTCATGGGTCTGGTGTGAGTAACAGGTTAAAGTTGCTTAACTTTCAAAAACCTTTTAAAAGAAAGGTATCACGTAAGACTTCCCACACATAAACATGGAAAAGTATTTACCTTACGCTAACCAAAACATTTGATAGGAAATCCGATGATATTATAATAGCGTCTAGGGTTTTCAAATAAATATGAAATAGCCGAAGTTGTTACATGATTAAATTCCAGCTACTAGCCACAAAAGTGGGTAATACAATCAAAACCATTGGCACTTATTGGATTTTGGATTCCATACAATGGCAGGGCTACTGGGGTACCGCCCATCACAGTACGTGGCCTAGATCACCGTACCGAGGAGCCACCCTAACTCCCCTGCAACACAAGGTCGGACCCGTTCCTTACTGAACAGTTCCAAACAAGACAACCCCGACAGTTGTCGCGATTCAACCGCCCCACACAGCCGAATATAAAGGGACTTCTAGACAGGGATCAATCTTGCTCTCAAGTGGGGGCTACCCACGAAGCCTTGCTGCACCTCCCCTGTTTTAGCCATTCCCGGTTGATGAGGCTTGAGGCTACGATTACCTTTATATGACATATCACTTAGAATGCTCATCGTTCGCCTGATGATATGCTGAAAGCATTCAATCCATACAAGTTCGTTCCGGGTTCGAACGAAACCGAAGGCATTATCTCGTTACACTCATTTTGGAATCACCCTCAGAGTTAACGACAATAACCCTTGCACTCTAATCCACCATCTCGAATTTATAAGTACTATTCCGTCAAACTCATTATGGAATCACCCACAGAGTTATACTGACTTATAGTTCTTACACCTCGAGTCTTCACTTGCTCCACTTAGATTCACGACCTAACGTTAGTTGGAAACGATGTGGTTTTCGGATCCCAAATATGAAAACCTGATCCCGGTCTCATCGAAATCCAAAGCGTGTCTTTTAAGGCCAAGTTTTTTTTAAAGTTTAAAACAATTCAATTTAAACTATCTATAACACACAAATAGATAATTCACATCATCATAATAGATAATCAACATATTATCATAAATAGGTCATCATCACAAATTGATAATCTATATTATCATCACCAATAGATAACTCATATCATCATCACAATGCAACCAATGCATCCATATCACACAATATTATTTATCTCATGTCTGAGATTCAAACCATCCAAGTCAAACCATATCATCTATTCATAAGCAAGGATCTATAATCACACATTTATAATTAATTTAAAATGAATTAAATTAATTACCTCTATCTCTAATTAATTTAAAGTGAATTAAATTAATTACTTATCTTTAATTAATTTAAAATGAATTAAATTAATTACTTAACCATTTAAAAACTTGCTTACTTAACCCTTAATTGATTACAAATCAATTAATCAATTATCCTCAAATTAATTACCTTAATTAATCACCCTTGATTAATTATCCTTTAATTACATACAAGTAATTATCCTTAATTAATTTCATAAATTAATTATTCTTAACCAAAATCAGTAATTAACCTTCAATTACATCATTAATTAATTAATTATAATTAACTACATTAATCCTTAGTTAATTACATTAATTAATTACTTCCTTAATCACTTATCATTAATTAATTAATCTTAATTAATTAATCTTAATTAATTAATCCTTAATTACATCATTAATTATATTAATTAATGATCCTTAATTACATTTTAAATTAATTACTTTATTTAAATTAATTACATTAAGTAATTAACCTTAATTAAAACAAATTATTAATCACTTTTAGTAATTAACTAACCTTAATTACTTTCTTAATTACTTCTAAATTAATTACATTTAATAATTAATCATATTTATTAATCACATTTGATTTACCTTATTAGTAATTAATTCCCTTAATTAATTACATCACTTAATTACTTTCCAAAAGACTTGATCAATCATTACTTAAATTAATTACACTAAGTAATTATTCATTAATTACTTCACAAAGAAATTTCCTTTAGATTAATTACACAAGTAATTAATCTCAAAACTCTTCTCAACTTTAATTAATTACTTCTCATAATTTACTTATCTTAATTACTTCTCTAAGTAATTATTCATCTTTGATTTCTTACCAAACCATTCAATGATTATTCCAAATTAATTAAACTTAATTAATTAATTTAAACTAATAAATTTAATAAATTAATTACAATAAGTAATTAATAACTTTAATTTTTCCATAAAGTAATCATACTTAATCAAGTTTCATAATTGATTAAATTAATTAATCCATTTAATTATCAAAATTAATTACATTAATTAATTAATAAATAATTCCAGTTAATGACCTCTTTAACTTATCAATAAATTCTTAATTACCTTCTTAAGTAATTAACTTAAATTAACAAATATTAATTACAAATTAAATTAATCTTAATTACTTAACTAATCCTTAATTAATTTATTCCAATTCTTAATTAATTAAATAAATAAATTAATTATCTTTTTTTTAAATTACCTTATTAATTTGAGGAATCAAAGTCATTAAATCTTTGATTTACTTTAAAATAAAAACATTTCTTTTTAATGATTACTTTATCATTAACAAAGTAATTTAAAACAACTTACTTTTAAAATTTGTTTCCAAATTTCATTTTAAATTTTAAATTTAAAAAGAAATCAAACTTAACCTCATCAAAGTTTTAAAATCATTTTAAGACCTTTTTAAACTTATGCTACACAATTTCTCATTTTATACAAGGAATCAAAATCCATATTTATTTAAGATACTAATCATATTTAAATTATGATTCAATATCAAAAGTTGTTTAAACATTTCAAAATTTAAAAAAATTCTTTTATTTTCGAAACATGATTCAAGTTTGAATCTTGTTTCCAGATTTAAACTTATATTTAAATCTTCTATTTCAATTTAAAGCTTCAACTTTAAATTCAATTATTTAAACCCTTTTAAAAGTTGCTTAAATATTTTAATTTAAAAAGTTTAAAATTAAAATTTCAAACCTGGATTAAATCTCACTTGGAAATTCAAATTTTAAATTTGACTTAAATTCTGTTTTCAGAACCCTGCATTAAGATTTTAAAACAAATCTTAAAATTAAAACTACAGGTTTTTATAAACCTGTAATTTCAGAACGCAACCCGAGTTCCCCCTCTATTCACTTCGAGTAAAACCAAAGATTATGTAACATCCCGTATTTTTAAGCCATTAAATTTGAACATTTAATTCATTTTAAATGTTGGATATGGATTATAAATTGAATCTTGAAATAAAATAAGCTATAATTTTTAGTTATAGTAATTCTATTCAATTTCAAATAATTGAGAACAATAATTAAATATTAAATCGGGAATTTAATTGGTAACTAAATAATACTAATTCAATATTTGAATTGGACTAATTGGTAATTTCGAGTGTAAATGGAGATAAAATTAGGTTCTAAAATTTAATTTAGGTGTAATTGGGTTTGAGTTTTAATATTGGACCATTGGAAGAAATTAAAAAGTTAACAGTTTGAATTTGGGATTTTATATTAATTTAATAATAGGATTTAATAATATAAAAATGCAATTAATCGGATTTTGATTCGAAATGAGTCAAAATGATTGTTAATGTGTTTATAAATTTTATATGATTTATTGTAAAGTTAATAATAAAAAAAAATTAAAGTAAAATTTTAAGCGTTTTCGACAATTTGGAAAATCGTCCGATTTAATAGACGAGTTAAATTAGCTTTCCGGGACACAGTCTCGGAATTCGACGAAACTAGTTTCATTGGATCCGTAATAGTTAGTTATTACCGGATTTTAATTTTCGTAGCAATCGGAGTTGTCGTTTGACCGTGGCAACTCGAAACGCATCGAAATCGTTTTAATCGATTTAATTTTAAATTGATCGTTTAATTTCGTAACTCGCACATATGACCGAATTAGCTTACGAAACTTGTTCCATTGTGTCCGGAACGCGGAAAAACCCTAGGATCGCCTGTTGAAACGCGTAGATTGGAGTTCGTTTGCATAAGTGGTTAAATTGGGAATTTTTATTAATTAAATAATATTAAATAATTATATAAACGTTATCGCTCTAAACCCTAAACATAATCACCAGCCGCCGTTTCTAATTGTTCTAATGGCCGAAAATGAATATCGTTCTTCCTTCTAGATTTCCTAATCCACTAATTATTTTCAAAAAATTTCAAATGGAGAATCGAGAAGGGGTGTGAGATCTTCGTTGTGTACGGTGGTGATGGAGTTTAGTGCAGCATGGAGGGAGCACGGAGGCCGCGTTCATTATAGGTTCGGCCGTGTTTTCAAGGTGGAGGAGGGCACCGAGTTCAGGGTGCTTCTGGGCGTGGGTGCTGGGCGATGAGCTCTTCGATGTGGTAGAAGCTGATAGTTCTCAAACTCGTCGTAGTGGCCGAAGTTTTCAACCCTAGTTGGCAAGCTATGGGTTCAATTTTTGCGTGTGTTCCTGTACGTTGCGTTCGAGTAGAAGATGAGGAGCGGCCTTCTTTGTTTGTTCGTGACAGTTATTGTTTTGGGGTAATTATAATTAAAAGAGAAATTTGTGTTCAATTCAATACAAACTTTAAAAATTAATAACTAATTCATATTGTATCAGAAATTAATGAACTTGATGGCGCCGGAATCGCAGAGTCGAGCACTACGCGATGGTGCAGATCCGAAGTCATTCCGGGCAAGTAGAAATTTGAGTTAAATCGAACGTCGTTCGGTTTAATTTAAATTTCGAACGCTCGCCGAAACTCAAGGTGAGTTATTCTCACTCACATCTGGATATTGGCTGATTTAAATGATAAATATTTAAATATCTGTGTGATTGGTTGCATATAATTGTTATTATCAATCTGGATTGATATATATATAGTTGTGCTAATATTTGTGGATGCAGGGAAAACAGGTTGGAGGGATCCAACTGGATTCCTCACTATATAGTGTTTATTTTTATAATTGATGATGATGCCTGTTATATATTGTGATTGATAGATTTGGGATTAAATCATGTTGTGAAATTGTGGGATAAACTATAAGCCCAGAATGTCAAATTATAAAGAAATTTGGAGTTTTAATTATAAAGAAATTAAATTGGGTTTCAAAAGAAATTAAGAAATTAATAAATAAGGAATTTAAGGGAATACAAACATTGGAATCTGTTTGGATGGAAAACTGAAATAAAATTGTATTGGAATGTTGCTGAATAAATTATAAATCCAAAATCTAATTTAAATGGATAAATTGAATTTTAGAGAAATAAGTGATATTGTTAAATAATGAATTTAAAAGAATTAAAATTTGAAATCTATTTAGAATGGAATTGAAAAAAATTGTAAATCTGGAATGATTAATAAAGAGAAAGGTTATTAGTTGATAAATGGGAAAATAAAATTTATGTTATTAAAATATAAAACTAAATTAAAATAGTTTGACAGAAATCATAAGAAGGATTTCTGTGATGTTTATGTGGAAATGAGATTTCCTGGGAAAAACCAAGTTCGAGTTTAAACCGATTTTATAAAAAGAAAGTTTCAAAAAAAAAAAAAAATTAAAACTTGTTTAAATGAGAGTGTTTTAGAAGTTATTATTTTATAGTGATAATTTAGGAATTAGCAATAGGAAATTTTGTAAATACCTTAATAATTATTTTTATAAATGGATTTGTTTAAAAGACTAGTTTTGAATTTAAGTCATTTGAAATTAGTATTTATCTTATTAAAACACTACTTTTAAATTTAGTTTATTAAAGACCTTATTTAAAATCAAAGTTTATATCTTATAACATAGTTTTACTTTAAATATTTTGAAATTATATTTTGAGTAAATAATTAGCAATAAATTTACCTATTTTAAAGTATATCTTAGAATAAAATGTTTTAATTATTTTAAATCTAAAATGTTTTAACTTGGTTATTTCCAATGGAAATTAAGGGTAAAGGATTTACCTTGTAAAGAAAGAATTTTGGAAAATGTTTTCAAATGAGCTTAGGAAATGTGAAATTATATCTTTTAAAAATATTGACACAATAAATAATATGGGAAATATTTATTGTGTAATGGATGCTTATGGATGTTTATGAATATAAATTGATAGTTAAATCACCGACTATCCATATTGGACAATGCGTGATCGTTTCGAAGAGACCGGGATCGAGATTTATTTCTCGAAAACCACTTTGATCCGGTTTGTACGTTTCGTGCGAAAAACATGTTCGGAGTCGAAGATGGAGCAGTGAAGTGCAAGGCTAGTCGCTACTAATCCTGAGGATATTTCCAAAATGGATGTAGTAGGAATAGTGCCTTCGGTTCCGTTCGAACCCGGGACGGACTTGTATGGATGAATGCTTGCGAAACATCGTCAGGTGTACGATGGGCATTCTAAGGAATATGTTCTAAAGGTAACGCTTAGCCTCAAGCCTCATCAAATGGGAATGACTGAAAATCAGGGTATATGCAGCAAGGTTAGGTGGGTCATGCCCAAGCAGGACAAGATAATTCCCCTGTCTAGATGTCCCATATATATATTTCGGCTTAGTGGGTGGTTGGTCGCGCCAACAACGGGGTTTATCTTGTTCGGGACTATTCAGTAAGGAATAGTTCCGGCCTTGTGTTGCAGGGGATGAAGGGAGTAGTCCTCGGTACGGTGATCTAGGCCCCGTACTGTGACAGGTGGTACCCAGTGCCTAGTCATTGTTGGAAATCCATTTTCCCTACGAGCCTTGTACGAGTTTTGTTTGTATTACCCACTTCAGTGGCTAGTTGCTGGAATTTAATCATGTAACAATTTCGGCTATTTTATAAGTATTTGTAAATAGACCCTATTATAATATCAGAGGATTTCTATAAAAAATGTTTTAGCTATCGTAAGGTAAAAACCCGACTTGTTTATTTGTGGCGTGGTCTTACGAGATGCTTTAGTTCTTCAAAGGATTTTTGAAACTTTAATAACCAATTTGGATGCATACTTATTATCAGCTGGTATTCCAGACTGACTCGGGTGTTATTTCATTATAATGCACGGGTCAGACCGAGTATTATTTGTTCAGGACAGGATGCTATAGAGCAGGAGAGGAGCTGGAGTACGAGACGTATTATTCGTACTACTATATACATATTCCGCAGCTGTGATTGTATGGTATGTCTGATTTGCATTGGTTGATGTATGAGATACTCTGATGATATGATGTATATAAACAACTATAGATTTCATTTTGTGTAAAGTTCTATATCTACTATTATATTTTATTCCGCTGCGACTGTGAGATTCTGATATTGTTTAGTTTCTTCTTCTTCTATCTCTTCTTCTTTAACCCTAATGGTTCGTAATTCTGTGCCACTTGAGTTAATAGAGGTAGAATAGTGTTGATTCAAGGGGTATGGATTTGCGGGCTGTCACACTTGGTATCAGAGCCAGGTTGGCGACAACCTAGGCTTTGGTGGGGAAATTACTCATTTAACAGAGTCAATAGTACTCTATAATGAGTTGAGTGTATTTATAGATATGAGAGCGTACTTGTTAGTGAATATAAAATTGTTTTTACACTGTGTTGGCTTATCGGTTGGGTGTTTATGAATTCTGGTTGGTGCGGGAAGTACAACCGTATCGATAGGGATTTCTAAACTCTCGAACAAGATAAACCGACATAGTAATGTTTTTAAAGTGGGTAAATGAAATAATTTTACCCAAAATTATATTTTAATATAAAAGAAATGATTTTCTAGCTTACTATATTGGATGTTTGTTGGTTGTTACTACCATAATCAAGTAAGAATCTTGAATTTGATTAAAACTTGAAATGATAAGCTAATAAGAATATAAAATATTAAAATGGTTTATAACCAAATAGAATTAATTAAATAAGTTGTAAATAAGAAAAAGTGTATTTAAAAATTGAATTAAACCAGAATTTAAAACCCGGAAGTTTTGGAAAGGATTTTAAATGTATTGAAAACAAAAGTTTGGAAATTTAAAATCCTGGGAGAGTTTGGAATGTTTGCTAAGGTGTTGGAATACAATAATGGAATATTATTTTGTGAAGTATTTTGAATGGAAATTGTTTTGAAATGAATTTGGGAAGGTAAAGAAGAGTTGAACTCACTTCGGTCGCTGGAAAATAATCATGATGATGCTGGCCACATCATTAGAATTCATTTTCGAGTTTCTAAAGTGATGGATTGCTTCCCTAATACTTGGTTAAGGTATTGTTTGGATTTGTGGGGGTATATTAGTTGTTTGGCAATTTCAAAGGAGGAAAATTTGTTTTGAAGTATAAACAAAATTGTTTTGGGAAGTCTGGAGATTTGATTAATATACCAAATAGGTATATATTTGATTATTATTTCAAAAGGTTTTTGAAATAAAACCGGGTAAATCGAATTCTGGGAAAATTCTATTCAAATAATGTGTAAAATTTAAATTGAATTAACTATTGAATTTATTAAGTAAAGTAATATTAATAAGAAGGAAGAAATGAAAATTTTAAATCTTGGAATTAAAATTTAATTGGGGTAATTGAAAGTGAATAAAATATATTGAAGTAAATAGAAAATTTGAATTTAACTTGGATAAGTGAAATAAATTGGACCTAAAATAAAAGTGATTTGAATTAAGTTAAAAATGTAAGTTGACTTTGAAATTGTGGGTCATTGAGTAATGGATTGTACCCATAAGCTATTAAGTATTATACTTATAATTTGAGGTTGTGGATTTGAAGTTGCAAAGAATTAAATTAAGGAAATTTGTATCCTTAAGAATTTAGATGTATATACATATGCATATGGAATTTGGAATGGTGATTAGAAAATGTAGATGGAGTAAAATGGGCTATATAAGCTTTTAAAATAAATAAGTTTGGTGAACTTATATAAATAAAAAGGGAATTATAATGAGGAAATAGTGGAATGGTATGGTGAATTCTAATCTAATCTCAAATGATATGTGAATTGAGATAAGGTAAAGTGGGATATAAAGAAGTGAATGAACTTCACTTAGTAAACAAGTTTTGAACTTGTATTTGGAGAATTAAAATTGTGAATTTGAAATGGAAGTAAATCTGAATGAAATGTAAATTTTAAAATTGGAAAAGATGAAATCCGTTTTGATAATGGACTGGAATTAAATTTCAGGGTTGTAATACATAATATTGAAAGAAATTTAGATTCTATTTTAAAGGAGTGAAGAGGAAAGGTAGAAATCTAAATTTGCTAAATGGAATAATGGGAAAATGGTGATATTATATATGAATTCAGAGTGAATTATGAAAGTGTATTAAAAACCTAATATGGATTAGGTTAGTGGCTAAGTTGAATTACAATTAAATGGGAATTGTATTGAAATGAATAGAATTTTGATAATTGATCAAAATTTGGAAAGTAAATAAAAATCCAATTGTGGCATGGGATTTAAATTTTTGGTAACAAATATTTATTGTGTGGATGGAAATGGACTTAGCTTATATTGGAATAGTTGAAATTATTAATAAATTCAACAGAAGGATATAATTTAAAGTGGGTTCTTTGCTAATAAAATAAATCTAAAATGGATTGAATAAATATGCAAAGTGCATTAAAATTTGTAGTTGGATTAGAATTGATTGGATGAGAATCAAATGAAAATAAAAAATTGATTTATAAGAAGATAATGGAGATATTGTAAAGAAAGCTTGAGCAAATTAAGTAATTGTGATTAAGCTGAATAATGTGGTCTTGGATAAATTTGTTTGATGCAGAAATTGAAATGCAAGTGAAGAGAGTTTAATTAATTATGGTGATGGAATAAGCAAGTATGAATTAAAAATGGGTGAGAGCTGTAAATAATATAGAATGAGATGTTAATTTAAACTTAAGCTGAATGTTTAAGCTAGTTGGATTAAAATTTGTAAATGGTTTTCTTTGGTAATAATCAATTAAAATGGAAACAAATTGAGATATTATGGAATTGAAATCATTTAAGAAAGATGATGAGATGGATATTTTTAAGCTTATGAAATAGCATTAAATGAAATTTGTTTGCAAAATAAAATTTGGATGCAAGCAAATGACTTTTAATATTTGTAATTGTGAGAAAGAAAGAATATATTAGTTGTAAATAAGAATGGAATGATATATATAACTATAAAAAATATATATAATAATAGTAATAATCACTACAATAAAAATACCTTTTCGCAACTGCCAAAAACAGTTGTAATATGTCTATTACAACTAGCACCCGCCAGTCGTTATATCCACAGTTGTAATAGATACGAATTATTTTACAACTGGCTGGAACAGTTGCAGAATCAGTTGTAGAAACATATTTTACAACTGCGACATGTTAGTTGTAAATGACTAGTTACAACTGCTTTTAGCACTTGCAAAAGGTCTTTTACAACTTCCACTGCTAGCTGTAGAAAACTTATTTACACAGTGGAAAACCATTTACAACTGCAACATGCAAGTTGTAAATGACTAGTTACAACTGCTTTTAGCACTTGTAAAAGGCTTTTTACAAGTACCGCTTGCAGTTGTAGAAGGATGAAATACAACTAACAATGAAAGTTGCAACATATTTTTACAACTGCTACAAACAACTATAATCATCTTTTCACAGCTACTATAATTTTTTAATATCAAAACTAAAACCAATATTTCGTTAATATTATACACAATCATGCAAATTACTTGAAACAACACAAACCATTTGCATTCAAGAAAATCGAAAACCATTCGAGTTTACACCATTTATGAATTCATAAGTTCAATACAAAACATAACTAAACCCATAACATATTTCAGTAAGAGTACATATACATACTAATTATAAGAGATAAATTCCTTATGCCAAGCAAAAGTCGTCCCAACCGCCTGTCCAATAGTATAGATATCCGAAGTTGGCCTATATAAAATAGCTTCGGGCTCCACCACTGAATCAATCCAAACCTTCCAAGCATTTGCTCCAAGTGGTACATGATGCACTAAAACTGTAGGATCAGTATATGCAATTGTTATCTCCATAGGAGGAATAATTAGTCATGAATTAATAGGAAATTTCTGTTCTAAAAATTCAAATTATCCGTATTGAAATTCAACGATTATTCCTCTATTAAATCATTTCCCTTAATTTAACAGTGTTTTTACTTTTTAGTATCCACCATATTTCAATAGAAAGCAACACAATGATGATGTTTGAGGCCTAAAATACCGCCATTTCCTGAAGGACTTTCTTGACTTTTAATTCTTTCGACGTCCAATCAAAGATGCATATATCACATGGTAGTATTGATGTCTTATTTAAAAAGGACACATCTAAAATAAAGCATTCCTGTATTAAGTTATAATTCTTTCACACAAGAAATTTGTTTAAGCAGGTTTAAAAATGAGGCTTGTTCAGTATTGTGAACTGATACGAACATACCAAAATTTGTATGGGCTAGGGTTTGGACAATGGGTACATGAGAAAATTGAAATGATATTCCACTAATATTATAAAGTACAGTTCAACTTCCTATTTGGAAAAATATGAAAAATATCAAATAGAATTCATTGTTTATTATGATGGCATAAAAGAAAAGCGATAAAACTTATAAAGCTGCGCACATGTATAATTATATACATATGCATGAATGTGTGTATGTGTTTTCCTTTGTCGCAAAAAAAAAACTGATGAAGACTAACACAATATTTGCAATTGTGCTCAAAATCATTGTTAGACCAATCAAATAGGTTAAAAAACTTCAATGAATTGTGGACCCCATTAGTCATTTTATTCATTGTTTATAAATGCTTACTAAAAGTTAACAAATATAACATTTTAATAAAAAAATAACCTTGCTGACATCAATGATTTTTCTGCCTGTGACATGCTCACTGCATCGCAAAATTTCCCCAGCAAGCTCAACCTGGAAGCAGAGAAAATTACAGGAGATCGTTTGACTATATATTGGGTCACAATAGAACTGATTAAAGTGTCTTCATAACATGCACTGCATTTTCCATGTATTAATACAAAATGTGCAGTACTACAAGATCCCTAGTTAGTACATATAACAATAAATACATTTAACACAATTATGTGCATATCTCATACAAGTGAGTAAGCATGCAAAATTTGAAACTTGAAGAAAGAGCTCATCTGCGAGTATAGATGTAACATACATACATACACAAAGATGTGTGTGGGCGTGTGTGTGTTAAGCAAGACCTGTGGTTTATATAATATTGATACAGTATCAAGCAACAGAATTACACATCATGTTAAAATGATGTAACCAAACTTAATATATACAAGTACATTGCTTTCTCTTGTTACTCTATTAAAACTGTAACTGAAAAAAGCATTAAACCATACTGAATAAAAAAAAAATCAAGATTTCTACTTGAATTTATAACTCGTATTTTATTGTTTTCTAAAAAAAATAAAGACGGAACAAGGATAAAAATCGGGTTATAGGTTTAGAAGAAGCATCAAATTCGATTCCAAATGTACAAATTACTCTATAAAAAGGAGAATTGACGCTTTTAAACGCTTAAATATCACTTAATAACCAACACAGTGAAGAAAAAAAATCGAGCATACAAGTAGGTATGCATGTTAAATATGAATTTTTTCAATCTATGATTTAAATTTAAAGATTGAAAATTTACGATCTACGATTTGAATCTTGTTTTTTAATACCTTGTATGTCAACACATAATTTAAGGAAATGGAAAAATTGCTGAACTTTCTTTACTTATCATGTGAAATCTTTGTATCATAATTAAGTAAAGAGATGCATTAGACAAGTAAAGCGGGTGGGAAAAAAAAGTTAAGACAATAATACACATTTGTGCATAGCTATCTAGCAAAATGTACAAAGTCTTAATGAACTGGAAATGATGCATTTCATATACTAAACATTTCATGCTGAACAGGCATAAATTTTCAAGAGTGGCAAAAACAAAACAAAAAATTGCATCATTACCTGAATGCCTTTGCTCACAAGGAATTGCTTAAAATCAGGCAACTTTAAATCGCCAACAAGCATAGAATTGTACAAAAATTAATTATCAAATGGTGGATATGATTTGGTATTAATACTGACCTGCTATTTTTGGCACAATCTGCACGAGCATCATAATCGTAAACAGGTAATAGCCGAGGGGAACAGATGACAATGGGAAGTGAAAGAAGAACCTATCAAGAATATAAGTTACTACGATATGGCTAAGGAAAAAAGATAACAAGAAAAAAGAAGGATATATTAGGGTAATAATAATATACTCTTGAAGTTCTTCCCGTGTGGAACAAAAATGAAAATAGCCCATAGATGATCCTATAGGCAGTTTGTCTGCAAACAATGAATAGAAATACTTTTATACTCACCTAACTGACGGGCGTATACCTATAGTCAATGTTGTAATGTACAATTCAAGGATTGATGAAGGAATTTGTTGTCACCTTCAAAATATCAAACCAAAAAAGAAGCCGGAGTAAGAAGGAAAACAAAAAGGAAAACAAATAAAATTTAGGTCCTGGTCATATAGAAATTGTTTGAAGCCCAGTAATGAATAACGCCAATGCCAAGAATAGGCAGAAGGATAACAAGAAGGAATGTAACCCCAACCTATAACAAATGGAATGATTATAAATTATCAGCTGTTACGGTTAAATTAAAATTCAGCTGTGAGAAACCTTGACATGTCCACTGACATCCATGGTGTAATAACAGTTGTAACTATAGATATGGCACAAATCAAGAGAAAAATCCAATAATAACAAACACATAGATACCAAATGAAAGTTTCACCTTTCCTAAAGAAAAAAAATCATGTGTAACCTATAAGGAAGTAGATCTATGTTGACAAAACTTAAGTTGGAAAACTAAAGAACTCATGGACTTGCCATTTATATAACCCAATGAATAATGAGAATATCCCAGGTACATAGACCAAAGGAAGCAAAGCTACGAGAAAATCCACCGTTATCTGTACTCTATCCACCCGAAAATTCACTACATTCCAATATGGCACTTTACAAAAAGCAATAAGAACAACTAAAAAAAACCTACAGTTTAAAAATGAAATATGATTATAATAAGGAAGATATGAAGGTATAGTTTGACTTAACTGAAAACATGGTAAATGCATATAGCAGAAGAGAGAGAAATCGATGTGGATAACCACAAAATGATGGGTAGAATAGCAGTAACTAGTAGAGAAATTACAGCAAATATTTCCAAGATATGCAGATGATACATAGGCGAATAGTGCCCTTAACCATCGCTACTTCATCCCTTGTAAACCTAAAGCATCTAGGGCTTTGCAGACACTATTGTGCCAAGGTCTACGACTGATCCAGTCAATATGAATACACCGACAAAACGTAATACTCTCTATAGAAGAAAATCAATACAGAAAATTTATACAAAAATACAATTATATTAAGTATTCTTAGATGTCAAGTGCATCAAGTGAATAAATCAGTCATAAAGAAGTTAACGTGTTATAGACAATTACAAATAACAAGCAAACCGCTTTTAAAACTGTGATGATATATCCTTGGGTTGCATTATCAGGAAGAAAAAAATGTTTATTTGTGCACCAACACAGCCATTTACATAAATGACTGATAATAGAAAATAAAAGAAAAACCTTGAAAAACGTATGTAAAATGTAACAATACCTCCTTCCTAGGACTTTGATGATTGTTTATGTGGGTTACAGAATCCTATTGTAAAAGCAAAAAACAATATCTATTATGAACCCATATTTGGAATAGCTACCGAAAGACGTGCCACCGTAAGTAGAACGGTCAAAGCCAACCCAAGTATTACAGATGATTTGCTGAAAATCACATGCAGAGGTAACTGTTAGTAGAAGCATGATGTAAATTATCCCGACATCCATGAAATATTTGTTTAAAAGATATTTGAGTATAATATATTAATTTACTTCTGCTCGTCGAATATCAATCATAAAAAGGTACTAACTGAAATTTATGTAGTAAAGTAACACGATCAAGATAAAAGACACTGAAAAATAATTCCATTTTATTTTGCAGAAATGGGAAAGTACCAACAACCACTTTTGTAAGGAGAATACTTCTAAATTTTCCTAGTAGGTAGAAACAAAATTGAGAACATATATACAAAAATGAGGACAACTGAGTCGCTTTAATTTCAAAATGATATAATTTTAGCCAACTAAAAACATACAGCCTTAATAAAGTACATAAACACCTTTCACTACGACAAATACACAGTGAAGCAAAATCATATTATATGTTGTATATAAAATAAAATAATTATATATTGTGATAATTTTATTGGTAAGAAGATAATGTGGCATACCTTATGAAATAGAGGAGCAACCAACACAGGTAGTTGATATCCAAGCAATGAGTCCATACTAGAGGTGCCAAAATAACAGTAAGATGTGTGAAAATTATTATCTTAGTAAAGCAACCAGTAATTGCAAGTAGAGGATCACCTTGTAATGGGTTTATCAAAACTAAAAGTTACAAAAAAAGGAGAACAAAAAACATATAAAGTTATTCCCAGTTATGCACCTTGTTTTTTAATACCTTGTTTACAAATAATTTAAGGAAATGGAAAAATTGTTGAGCTTTCTTTACTTATCATGTGAAATATTTGTGTCATTATTAAGTAAAGAGATGCATCAGGCAAGTAAAGCAGGTGGGAAAAAACAAGTTAGACAAGAATACACATTTGTGCATATCTATCTAGCAAAATGTATAAAGTCTTAATGAACTGGAAATGATGCATTTCATATACTAAACATTTCATGCTGAACAGGCATAAATTTTCAAGAGTGGAAAAAACAAAACAAAAAATTGCATCATTACCTGAATGCCTTTGCTCACAAGGAATTGCTTAAAATCAGGCAACTTTAAATCGCCAACAAGTACAGAGTCATGGCTAGGAGGGTTTGATGTGGGGGGGGGGAGTAGAGAAAGCTTATCATGTGGTTTTCCCACTTCTCCATCAACCCAAGCTACTTCATATTCCCCAATCTGCATTACACACACACACACATATATAAAGAAAGTTCCCCTTGTGATTAAACAAATAAACAGAACTTCGCACCATCCGTTTACTATTTGGAATGTATAGTTAGAAATTTTCCCTATTGATTAAAAGAATAAAAGGAATAATTTCACACCATCTATTTGCTATTTTGATATAAGAATACTGGATTATGCTATATAATATGCGCAAATTTGGTATAAATTAGGCTTATAATAAACAAAAAATACTACACATCTCCCAAATTTTGGAATAAACTTTACCCATAGAGTGAGCGAAGTGGGATCTATGCATGGGTTCCATACATGGACCTAATTCATAATACAATGCACCTAATTCAAAACATAACTGCTGTATGTGATTTTTAGTACTATTCAGTAAATTATTGTGCGTAGCCATCACTCATGAGATTGTTATAAATTCATACTAGATTGGAAGCAATTTGAATCCACGATTAGGTTTAGTTTTGAGAAATTTGGGATATTGTAGGATAGCAGTAAAGAATCATTTAACTATCAACAATTTCAATCAACAAATAACTATGAACCAAACAAAATCATAGGATAGCAACATACCACAACTTCGTCGAAGGCGACCAACAACAACAGCAAGCAAACGCGGGTAGCAGCGGTGGCGAAGCGAGCGAACGTGTGTAGCAATGGAGATGCGGCCACGGAGGAGAGAAAATGACAGAGAGTAAAGGGCTAGGGTTTGGAAGAATAGCAATGGCAGAGTGAGATAGGGTCAGGTTTAGATTTATGAAATTTTACGGCTAATTTTTTAGTCTACACGAAAGCATTGAGCGGGCCAAAGAAAATAAAAGAGGGAAGTTGTAATTTTTCATAGTGCAAGCAGACAACCGTCAAAAACAGTTGTGATAAATAAATATTTACAACTGACATAAATAAACAGTTGTTACAGACATATATTACAACCGCTGAACAAATAAATTTGTTAGAAGTAAATTTGTTACAACTGCTACATATAAACAGTTGTTATAAAATACCTATTACAACTGCCAGTTTGTGCAAGTTGTAAAGAAAAGGTTGTAATATGGTTGTTTTGTTGTAGTGAATAATAATATAATAAAAATAAACTTAAGATGATTAATAAATTTGAAAGGTGAGAATAAGGATTGATTTAATAATTGACATGGAATAAGAATGCTTGGATTGTGAACCATGCAAAATTTGATAAATTAATATGAATCTAAGTGGAAATTAATTTTAAAACTATTATAGGCTTAAGTGATGGATATTTGTCTGAATGATATGAAAATTTCATGAGAATTGGTTGTTTTGTTATTTGGAATTGAGTTGTTTAACAAGCAATTGAAATTGATTTTTGAATAAATTGATATGGATTGGAATTTAATTTAAAGAGTTTGTAAACGAATGCAAGTGAATTGATTTATTTTTATCAATTGGAATGAATTGACATTTTGATAACTGATGTTTGCATATGAATGGAAATGAATCATAAAAGAATTGCAAATGTTTCAAGTTTAAAATAAAATTTCATTTTAAATAAAATTGGGGATGTAAGTGAAAATAAAGAAATGTAAGTAAAGCATATGTTAATTATTTTGAGATAGAAATGAATGGGTTGTAATAAATATGCATGGTATATAGTAAACTTGAATTTAAATCGTTCAAGTGAAATAAAAGTGAAGTTTGGATTTGTCGAGAAATTTAAAAGGTGATTGAAAATTTTAAATTGTTGATAAAACATGGGTAACATTATTAAATGGTGATGAAGTTTGCTTGGTTAGGCTATGAAAATGGTATGTTGGTTAAGATTTATGAAATGGTTGTGTATGGCTTACATTTATATTGGTAATGCTAATGAAATGTTCATATTATTGAAAGCTAATGAGTTTGTTTGAGTAAGTACAGGTGCGGGAGGCGTTCGAGAGAGTTGAAGCACGTATATGCATTATATATTAGCTACTTGCTTTTAAATTTTGCTAAAAAGGTACGCCTACGCTAATAAAATTGAGAAATGGTATATATATTGTGATATACTTTGGTTTCCGACCGTATGGGTCGATGTAAATATATTTGTTTGTATCGCGATATCGCGAAAGCTCCTCCGTGCAGGGGAGACTCTGCCAAAATTTTCCGAAAATTTTGGGAGTTAGAAAATTTTTGGGATTTTGGAAAATTTTTGTTAACTTGGAAAGTTGTTTTAAGAAAATGTTGAAACCAAAACTTTAGAATATAAATTAAGAAAATGAGATAGGGATTAAGCTAAAGGATTTTGGGAAAGTAAATTTACGCTTTAACTAAGGAAATTGGGTAAGTAAATGGGTTGGAGAGTATTTTCTACCCTAGCAAATTTCGGGGACGAAATTTTTATAAGGGGGGAGGAATGTAACATCCCGTATTTTTAAGCTATTAAATTTGAACATTTAATTCATTTTAAATGTTGGATATGGATTATAAATTGAATCTTGAAATAAAATAAGCTATAATTTTTAGTTATAGTAATTCTATTCAATTTCAAATAATTGAGAACAATAATTAAATATTGAATCGGGAATTTAATTGGTAACTAAATAATACTAATTCAATATTTGAATTGGGCTAATTGGTAAATTCGAGTGTAAATGGAGATAAAATTAGATTCTAAAATTTAATTTAGGTCTAATTGGGTTTGAGTTTTAATATTGGACCATTGGAAGAAATTAAAAAGTTAATAGTTTGAATTTGGGATTTTATATTAATTTAATAATAGGATTTAATAATATAAAAATGCAATTAATCGGATTTTGATTCGAAATGAGTCAAAATGATTGTTAATGTGTTTATAAATGTTATATGATTTATTGTAAAGTTAATAAAAAAAATTTAAAGTAAAATTTTAAGCGTTTTCGACAATTTGGAAAATCGCCCGATTTAATAGACGAGTAAAATTAGCTTTTCGGGGCACAGTCTCGGAATTCGACGAAACTAGTTTCATTGGATCCGTAATAGTTAGTTATTACCGGATTTTAATTTTCGTAGCAATCGGAGTTGTCGTTTGACCGTGGCAACTCGAAACGCATCGAAATCGTTTTAATCGATTTAATTTTAAATTGATCGTTTAATTTCGTAACTCACACGTATGACCGAATTAGCTTACGAAACTTGTTCCATTGTGTCCGGAATGCGGAAAAACCCTAGGATCGCCTGTCGAAACGCGTAGATTGGAGTTCGTTTGCATAAGTGGTTAAATTGGGAATTCTTATTAATTAAATAATATTAAATAATTATATAAACGTTATCTCTCTAAACCCTAAACATAATCACCAGCCGTTTCTAATTGTTCTAATGGCCGAAAATGAATATCGTTCTTCCTCCTAGATCTCCTAATCCACTAATTATTTTCAAAAATTTTCAACTGGAGAATCGAGGAGGGCTGTGAGATCTTCGTTGTGTACGGTGGTGATGGAGTTTAGTGCAGCGTGGAGGGAGCACGGAGGCCGCGTTCATTATAGGTTCGGCCGCGTTTTCAAGGTGGAGGAGGGCACCGAGTTCAGGGTGCTTCTGGGCGTGGGTGCTGGGCGATGAGCTCTTCGATGTGGTAGAAGCTGATCGTTCTCAAACTCGTCCTAGTGGCCGAAGTTTTCAACCCTAGTTGGCAAGCTATGGGTTCAATTTTTGCGTGTGTTCCTGTACGTTGCGTTCGAGTAGAAGATGAGGAGCGGCCTTCTTTGTTTGTTCGTGACAGTTATTGTTTTGGGGTAATTATAATTAAAAGAGAAATTTGTTTTCAATTCAATACAAACTTTAAAAATTAATAACTAATTCATATTGTATCAGAAATTAATGAACTTGATGGCGCCGGAATCGCAGAGTCGAGCACTACGCTATGGTGCAGATCCGGAGTCATTCCGGGCTAGTAGAAATTTGAGTTAAATCGAACGTCGTTCGGTTTAATTTAAATTTCGAACGCTCGCCGAAACTCAAGGTGAGTTATTCTCACTCACATCTGGATATTGGCTGATTTAAATGATAAATATTTAAATATTTGTGTGATTGGTTGCATATTATTGTTATTATCAGTCTGGATTGATATATATATATAGTTGTGCTAATATTTGTGGATGCAGGGAAAACAGGTTGGAGGGATCCAACTGGATTCCTCACTATATAGTGTTTATTTTTATAATTGATGATGATGCCTGTTATATATTGTGATTGATAGATTTGGGATTAAATCGTGTTGTGAAATTGTGGGATAAACTATAAGCCCAGAATGTCAAATTATAAAGAAATTAAATTGGGTTTCAAAAGAAATTAAGAAATTAATAAATAAGGAATTTAAGGGAGTACAAACATTGGAATCTGTTTGGATGGAAAACTGAAATAAAATTGTATTGGAATGTTGCTGAATAAATTATAAATCCAAAATCTAATTTAAATGGATAAATTGAATTTTAGAGAAATAAGTGATATTGTTAAATAATGAATTTAAAAGAATTAAAATTTGAAATCTATTTAGAGTGGAATTGAAAAAAATTGTAAATCTGGAATGATTAATAAAGAGAAAGGTTATTAGTTGATAAATGGGAAAATAAAATTTATGTTATTAAAATATAAAACTAAATTAAAATAGTTTGACAGAAATCGTGAGAAGGATTTCTGTGATGTTTATGTGGAAATGAGATTTCCTGGGAAAAACCAAGTTCGAGTTTAAACCGATTTTATAAAAAGAAAGTTTCAAAAAAAAAAAAAAATTAAAACTTGTTTAAATGAGAGTGTTTTAGAAGTTATTATTTTATAGTGATAATTTAGGAATTAGCAATAGGAAATTTTGTAAATACCTTAATAATTATTTTTATAAATGGATTTGTTTAAAAGACTAGTTTTGAATTTAAGTCATTTGAAATTAGTATTTATCTTATTAAAACACTACTTTTAAATTTAGTTTATGAAAGACCTTATTTAAAATCAAAGTTTATATCTTATAACATAGTTTTACTTTAAATATTTTGAAATTATATTTTGAGTAAATAATTAGTAATAAATTTACCTATTTTAGAGTATATCTTAGAATAAAATGTTTTAATTATTTTAAATCTAAAATGTTTTAACTTGGTTATTTCCAATGGAAATTAAGGGTAAAGGATTTACCTTGTAAAGAAAGAATTTTGGAAAACGTTTTCAAATGAGCTTAGGAAATGTGAAATTATATCTTTTAAAGATATTGACACAATAAATAATATGGGAAATATTTATTGTGTGATGGATGCTTATGGATGTTTATTAATATAAATTGATAGTTAAATCACCGACTATTAATATTGGACAATGCGTGATCGTTTCGAAGAGACCGGGATCGAGATTTATTTCTCGAAAACCACTTCGATCCGGTTTGTACGTTTCGTGCGAAAAACATGTTCGGAGTCGAAGATGGAGCGGTGAAGTGCAAGGGCTAGTCGCTACTAATCCTGAGGATATTTCCAAAATGGATGTAGTAGGAATAGTGCCTTCGGTTCCGTTCAAACCCGGGACGGACTTGTATGGATGAATGCTTGCGAAACATCGTCAGGTGGACGATGGGCATTCTAAGGAATACGTTCTAAAGGTAATGCTTAGCCTCAAGCCTCATCAAATGGGAATGACTGAAAATCAGGGGATATGCAGCAAGGTTAGGTGGGTCATGCCCAAGCAGGACAAGATAATTCCCCTGTCTAGATGTCCTATATATATATTTCGGCTTAGTGGGTGGTTGGTCGCGCCAACCACGGGGTTTATCTTGTTTGGGACTGTCCAGTAAGGAATGGTTCCGGCCTTGTGTTGTAGGGGATGAAGGGAGTAGTCCTCGGTACGGTGATCTAGGCCCCGTACTGTGACAGGTGGTACCCCAGTGCCTAGTCATTGTTGGAAATCCATTTTCCCTACGAGCCTTGTACGAGTTTTGTTTGTATTACCCACTTCGGTGGCTAGTAGCTAGAATTTAATCATGTAACAATTTCGGCTATTTTATAAGTTTTTGTAAATAGACCCTATTATAATATCAGAGGATTTCTATAAAAAATGTTTTAGTTATCGTAAGGTAAAAACCCGACATGTTTATTTGTGGCGTGGTCTTACGAGATGCTTTTGTTTTTCAAAGGATTTTTGAAACTTTAATAACCAATTTGGATGCATATTTATTATCAGCTGGTATTCCAGACTGACTCGGGTGTTATTTCATTATAATTCTCGGGTTAGACCGAGTATTATTTATTCAGGAAAGGATGCTATGGAGCAGGAGAGGAGCTGGAGTACGAGACGTATTATTCGTACTACTATATACATATTCCGCAGCTGTGATTGTATGGTATGTCTGATTTGCATTGGTTGATGTATGAGATACTCTGATGATATGATGTATATAAACAACTATAGATTTCATTTTGTGTAAAGTTCTATATCTACTATTATATTTTATTCCGCTGCGACTGTGAGATTCTGATATTGTTTAGTTTCTTCTTCTTCTATCTCTTCTTCTTTAACCCTAATGGTTCGTAATTCTGTGCCACTTGAGTTAATAGAGGTAGAATAGTGTTGATTCAAGGGGTATGGATTTGCGGGCTGTCACAGATTACTTCGAGTCAAGACTCAAATTACTCGAGTATTATCCGAGAAAAATTTACTGCAAACCCCAAAACTCCCCTGATATTTCCCTCTGCTCCGTGCATGTGCACGGAGGCCATGGCCACCTACGGCCACCACCCAAACATCAAGCAAGTCGATGCTCACCCACATATCCATCCACGACCATCAGATTCGCACAATCATCACGAAATCAAATTTGAGTATCCCAAACCCAAAACTGAAGCATACTGATAGTTTTACATTCAAACCCCAAACCTGGAAAATCGTTCGTTCCTCCTTCTCCGGCCATTAGTGACTCTGGGACTCCGGCCATCTCCTCTTCACTACCCCATCATCCATCTCTCCAAAAACAAAGGCACTCGGTCACTTGTAGTCTTCCCACTGATCAAATTACTGCCTTGCCTAAAACTAGGTTTACAACTTCCCCTTTTCCAGATAGAACAACAATACACATAAATCCATCTTCAAAGAATTCACAAATTTTGTTTTTAAATAACCACATTTAGTTTTAACTTTTGATTCAAACACCTGAACTATCAATCAAATTGGACTTGTCTGATTTTAATTTACTTTGTTATAACCTGTTTCCAGAAACTACAGGTGTATTATTTTTTTCTTTCCTTTTGTTCATGAACAAATCTTAACCATAATTTATACATACAGTATAAGCATACATTGTTTAGATCTCATGTATTATTACAGATAGATTCAAGTGTATTTAGGTTTTACTAAATATGCCTCTAGTACAAAAAAACAAAAACTGCAATACATAGATCTGTATTTATGTTCAAACCAATCCACACAGAAAACACACATACAAGAATTCAATTTTCATCACAGACAAACAAGTATGCAATCATCTTCATTCTTAAATTTTAAATCTGTGAGGTTATTCACAAACATACTAGTTTCAAAAATGATTTGGCAACTTAATTTTTAACTAAGTTTTAATACTGTAATGTTACTTACAAACATACTTATTTTAGTCGTAAGTCAAGCAACAATTTATACTTAAATTTTAAACAATATGTTACTCATAAACACACTATTTAACATACCATCAGGTATATAAACAAAGCATGTTCATTTCAGTCCTAAAACATGCAACATATTATACTTAAATTTATTTTGAGAAAGAGAAGTTACTCACCTGATACTGTGATGAAGCAGAGCATAGATTTTCCAGAGAAAACTTCTACTTCTTTGAATCTTTGATAAAACTTGAGTTGCTTGCTGTTAAAGACTTGTATGCAGGCTTGAAGGCCATTTGAACTTTGAACTAGTTGTTAGCACTTGCATGTAGACATATGCTTTATTTTTGATTACCAGAGTGTTGAAATGCAGAGCCTTTTTCATTATGCTTTTGAAATCAATTTCAGGTGCATGCTATTTCCTTTGAACTTGAGGATTAACAGTTTGCATGATCTAAAATTTTATACAGTGGATTACAGATTTATAATTGAGGAGGATGTTGAAAAAAATGAATTTCAGATTTGTATATGGAAATTTGTAAAATGATTTGAAGAGGGATTTGAAATAGATTCAAGATATTGATTTGGTTTGAGTAATATAGCATGATTTGTTTCAGCTAAGAATATTTCTCTTCTTAACTTTGAAAAAATGAAGATTTAGAAAAGAATGAGAGTGAAGAAAACATATTTTATATGAATGTAATTGATTTATTAAGAATTAAAAGAAAAAAATCAAAATAAGAAGGACACTTGTTACATTACTTATTTAATTCAACTACACTTGTCACCATACCTCTTAATATATTTACATGTGTTTTATAAATGAATTTTATTTGTTTTTTTACTTATTTAAAAAGGTAAATAAAACTCTTTTCTTTATTTATTAAATACTTATGTATAAATTATCTTCATATGTAAATGTTTATGCATTTTTTTTTAAAGAAAATAAAGTGAAACAATTTATATAAAAGTGGAAACTTACTTACAAGGTTTATATACGTTTATTTATTTGAATTCAAAATTAATTCAAGTTCCCAATTCTATTCATACATTTAAAAAAAACAATTTAAAAACTAGTTTATATTAGCATATTAAATTTAAAAATGATATTGTCTTTTAAAACATATCTATATTTATACATTTATTATTATTTGAAAATAACATATTTATTCATTTAAATCATTTATAAAAGAAATCATAAATTACTTATCTTATCACTTGTCTAACTTATTTAAATGAATTAATGTTTAAATGTTTAAATGGTATTTTAAATTTTCTTATATAATTCAAATTATCAAAATGAATATTAGAATTTAAAAACAAGATTTTATTTGATTATTATATTTCAATCAAAACTTATCTATCTACATTATATATAAATATATATATATATACACACATTATAAATAGGAAAACATTTTATTAGTTTTTAAAAGATAAAATTCATCAATTAAACATCTATTTAATTGAATTATTCAATCATGTTAATTTTATTAACAAAATTTTATCAAATCAATTTAATTTTAAATACAGATTATTAAATTGATATTGCTAAAATTTTCGGGATATTACAATCGTATGCAGTAAGCTTTCCTAAATGGTTATATTATCTCGTTCCCCTCTCTATTCCTCAAGCACGAAATCGAACTCAATGAAAAAAATGGCCGTTGCCATAAAAAAAAGGGAATCGCGCGTCATGAGTTTCGCGATGGGAAGTAGGGATTCCATTGTCGTCTTCCATTAGGGTTGTGTAGAGCAGGGTGATTTAGAAGTTGCGAGACAACTGCATGGGGGCGCACGCGCGAGAAGAAGAATAGCGGCAGCGTGCAAAGCGAGAGGGAAGGGAGGCCGAAGGATTTTGCGGGAGCGGGGATGTCGACGTGCAGTTGGATGTGGCCGCGCAGGGGGGGGTTGGAGCTAGGTTTTCGTGCCGATTTGGAGGGACGCGTGTTAGGGTTTGTTGGCTCATCGTAGTGGCGCTGTGTGTTGTCGTAGTCAGTTGGTGGGGCACTGGGAACTCGCGAATGGATCGCGATGTCGTCTTGGTCGATCGAAGGATGGTGGCGGCTCGGTTTGGGAGTTCGTCGAAGTCGGATTGATTGATTTTGGGATCGACGATGGTGGAGGCATCATAGCAGTGAGGTATCGTTATCTTCTTTTGATTAATCTCGAAAAGAAAGAAAAATGAATATATATATGGATAATATTTTAACTTACAGTAAAGACAAATAGTAATATAGATATAAATACATATTTTTTTTATCTTATTAGTTTAAATTTAATTATTTGTTTAAATTAAATGAATTGTTAAAATGAGAACTATTAAATTAAAATCACTAGTAAATTAAGTTTATCAAATGAGAATTTAATTTTTCGATTTAATTCGAATATTAATGAAAATCATCCAATGTTTATACAAGGTCAATAATTGTGAAGAAACAAGGCATGATAGGATGGAATTGCAAATAAAATAAAGGTGAGTAAATCTCACACTTCTGGGTTTTTATTTAAATTTATATGGTCAAATTGAAACGATTTATTTAATGGTTGAATTGAATTTATATGCTATATTGTATATTGTATAGTAATATCTAGATTATATTGGAATGATTGGTAGTTTGGAATGATTGTTATTGGCAATTGGAATAATGAATGTTGTGAGTTGCCTAAATATTTCGGTACCCTGAGTTATCGAAATATATAAATTGGATTTTTGTAAGGAATATAAGGGTAAACTTTGGAAGTAATATAATTGTAGGAAAAAATAAAAATAAAATAGAATGATCTGAAAAGAAATGAATGATATTTAGAAACTGAAGTTAAAATTATAAAGTAGAGTTGTATAACGAGTTCTAAATCAAAGTTAAATCTAACAAATAAAGTTTTAAATATTAAATGTTTTAACAACTTGAATGAGTTGAGAATATATATATATATATATATATATATATATATATATATATGAGAATATATATAGAAAAATATTTTTTTGATATATATATATATATATATATATATATGAGAGCGTACTTGTTATTTTCTTATATAAAGATTTTAAATGATTTTATAGAAAAATATTTTTTTTGATATATAAAGTAATATTTCCTTCTAATAACTATTTAGGTGATTGGTTGTTAATTATTGAAATTAAAATTAAGAAGTAATATAATACAACCAAATTAAAATTTAATTGATTGAAAATGAAATTCTAGAATATGGTCCCAGAATTTGAAAATTTTGTTTCAAAGTAATGAAAAATAATAATTAAGTATTATTTGGATATCTGGGACTTGTTGCAAACAATAGGTTGTTTGAAAATTTATTCAAATTTAAAACCAAAGGTGGTTTAAAATTTTAAAACATGGCTGGGAGGGCCTAGAAATAAATATGTATATATGTATATACATACATGATATCAAAGATAATTTGAAATAAACTCTAATAGGTTGAGTTTTGAATTTTTCCCTGAAGTTTGATGTAAAGACCCAAAGTGATATAAGTTTTGAACTTACAAGAGGGAAAGAATTTTGAAGTTGAAGCGGAAATTCAAATTGAGTAAGGTTGATTGGATTAAGTAAATTGGAATTTAACTTGGAAAGTTAAATGGTTGATTTGATTGGGAATTTGTGTGTTCTCAAAACGGGTTTGAGATTTTAAAATTGAAAATGGATGGACGTTTTAAAATGGATTGGATGATACCATCCTATTGTTAATAAAAATCTTTAAATTGAGAATGGTAGTGTATTGAATAATTGAGTTTGTAAATTAAAATTGTTTAAGAACTGGCTTCAAACCGGAAGATAAAATTTAATAATAAATTAAAATTTTAAAATAAAATTGTATTGAACTCTTATTTGAACCTTGAAATATATAGGTTAAGATAATTTAAAATGGAATTTTGAGAATTGAACTCAGAAATTAATTTGGTTAAAAAAACTTTAAATAAAGGTTAATTTGGTTTAAAGTGATAAACCAACCTTTGAGGATTTAACTAGAATTTATATGATTCGAGATAGTTTAAATTCAAGGTTGAAATTGAATTAATTCCAAATTTAAATTGGTTTGAATTAATTGAATTGGTGATTGAAGATGTATAGGTTTAAGAATTTAAATAGGAAATTGGATTGGATTATGTTGAAATAATTTGAATTTGAAATGGGTTAAATTGATAATAATTCAAATTGATTAGAATAATTTGACATTTAATTAAAGTTGAACAGGATTAAAATCAAAGGGAATTTGATTTAAATTGGGAAAGGAATCAAGATCGATTCAACTAGAATTGGGTTTAAATAAATTTCAATAGAAATTGAAGTTATTCAAGTTAGAATTGTGTCAATTAAATGGAAGTGGAAATTTAAGTTGAATTGTTGGGGTAGTGAACAGTTTGACTCTTGACTATTTTCAATATAAATTGTTTTAAAATAAACTTATTTTTCCTAGCTATTAAATATATACAACCTTTCTTTTTAAAGCTAACTTATTTTATATTTGTTTTACCATTATTTTTAGAGCTATTTAACCATTTTTCAACTGTTTTCTAAACTAATGGCTAGTTTTCAACTATTTGACAAACTAATTTCTATTTTACAACTATTTTGCAATTATTTGAAATTTCTGAAACTATTTAAGTATTTTCAATTATTCTATAATTAGTTAACTATTTTATAGCTATTTTGCAAACTAATAATTATTTTTCAACTACTTAGCTATGTTTAAAAAAATTCAAGTTATTTTCTAAATATAAACTGGTAGGAGTTCAGGCTGTTACTGATTTAAGTACCCAACTGAGATAAGAATTGATGTAATAATTCAATGAGAATTAAGGCAATTGTAAATAAGTGAAAGGGAATTAATGGAAATGTGAATAGAAAGGGAATTGATTTGGCAGATAACCAATGGAAATAAATACGTAGGATGTACATATATTATTCTATTCGCATAGTGATTTGATCTAGATTCGGAAATAGAATTTCGAGATAGTTTATCGATCCGAGTTGGGATTTTTCACTCGATTTTCGACGACGAACCTGGATATGGATTGTTGATTGGTTCTGGATATTCTCTATCACAGTTATGGCTATGCAAGGAGAATGACGGTTTCTAATCAAGAAACCAGATCTGAGTCCGCACTAGGAAGTCGGGTGGACGATACTAGTTCGAAAGTGGAATTGTGTGATCGAGTGAGCGATCAGATTGGTATAGCGTATGGATGTTATGTGTACACCGTACGGATTTGAATGAAACTAATATTGGAAAGAGTAATCAAATTTGAATATTTGATTTTGAATAAACAATATCTTTGTTGTATAAGATAAATCTTTCCTTGTTAAATCTATTGCCGGATGAAAAGGATTTTTGAAGGCACTTAAAGTATAAAAGGAGTTTTATACAAGTTTGAAAAGATCCAAAGTTTTTAAAATTTTATATTTCTGAATATATATATATATATATAAAAGGATCTTATGAGGATTTTGGAATAGGTATTGAGAACCTTTGGATTTGGAAAGGCTTTTGATTTTTGGATAAAATCAATATTGGAAATTTGAAAGCCTGGCTTGAGAATTATCGATTTTGGAATAATCGATTTTGTGTAAAGAATTTTTGTATGAGATCATACTAGGTGTATGATTTGCAGATACTATATGTGTATAGTATAAAGTGTTTTGATGAGGGTTCTGGGGAAAAGGGCGCTCCCTTGAAGTGAACTTCTCGGGAGTGTCGCCGGGTGGTGCTGCCATGAGCCCCAAGGGGCGGTTCTAAAGTTGATCCTGTGAGGAGTCCGGACAAACCAGTTCCTGAGGATTATTGGGTAGCGGAAGTCGAGGGCGCTGATGACTACAGGGGGATTTGGGTGATGCTGTAACGACATAGTAACTCGATGTCACTGCGATCTACTGTGGGGACCATAGCGAAAATCGTGTGGAGGATGAGTGCCAACAGTCTACACTTAATTTTGTCGGGAAGGCAACGCAACATCGGTAGACTGCGATCTATGGTCAAGTGGAGTGGAGAAGTTTCATTTTTGGCAGCAAAATTCGAGGGCGCTGATGCCTACAGTTATATGGGTTTTTGCTGTGATAGCTACGTAACCCCAGTTGTAGCTGCGATCTGTCGTGGGTTCCATGGTGTAATCGAAGGGCGCGGAGGCCTACAGTTATCTATGGATTTTTTCGGGATGACAACGTAACCATCGAGTTAACTGCGACCATGGATGGTGATGATGATTTCCAGAGCATTCTCACCAAAGATATTTCCTCTATTTTAAAAAAACTGTTTTTTATATTTTTAATAAAATTACTTTCCAAGTATTTTCACCGGGTGTTGAAAACAGGTTTACCAAGCACTTATAGATTTTTAGTCCTACGCCTGATCAACGTTGTTAACTCCAATATTTCACAGCTCAGCGACCTAAGGATATCGCGACCTAGCGGCCTAACCATCAATAGCATGTCACAGCAAAAAGGCTTCGCGACTTAATGGACTACAGCGACCTAACGACCTATGGCCTAAAGCGGCCTAACTGTCTATGGGGTGCAGCGACCTAAAGTGTGAAGAGACCTGGTACTTAAGTGGATTTACCAACCTAACGGATTAAAGAGCCTTACGACCTAATGAGCTAACGAGTTAACGACCTAAAGTATCTCACGACCTAGCAACCTAAGGACTTAACGACATAACGAGCTATGCAGAACCGAGGTAACTTGTCTTCCTTATGTCGTTCCTTCCCTAGGTCGCCCATGACCTATGACTTATTCAGGTGGCCAAGGGCGCTCCTGTTAGGCCGTAAACCGTGTCTACTAAGTCGCTCACGACCTACGACCGATTCCTAAGTCGCTCACGACCTAAACATAACAAAGGAGCTTCTTATGCCGTTTCCTCCCTAGGTCGGCCACGACCTATGACTTGTTAGTCTGTTCAGAATGATCAAGTATACCATATTTAAGCCGTAAACCACTCCCACTAGGTCGCTCACGACCTACGACCTATCCAAGATCGCTTGCGACGTACGACCTAACTCCAAACTCTCCTATAAATATCCCGTCTACTCCAACTAGAAGGGATCTTTTTGGCTCATTTCTGGAACGCCGATACTCTGCTGAATTCTCGACTCACTCGACACTTCAAACACGAAAGACATCTCAACAAACTTCAAGAGGAAATCTAGCACGACCGACATGGATTCAAAGACTTCTTCTACATCGAAGTCCTAGTTATTTTTCCCATCAGTGTCGTAATCGAAGATTGTTATAAAGTTGTAATTGATTCAGAAATAAAGAAGATTAAAGTGGACGTAGGCTTAACCTAAAGCCGAACCACTATAAAACTATTGTCTTTTACTGCTTTCTCTGTGACTTTTCTACTTGTTTCTAATTCTCGTATTCACGGGTGGTGCTTTCGCTTAAACTCTACATACACCGGGGTGTTAGCGTTCAATTTTACGCGTTAACATTTTTGGTGCTTTCACTGAGAACCCAACTCAGGCTATCTTCGTCATTGCTTCGCAAAAGTTTGTTGAAAAAATCTTTCTCAAAACCAGAAGTCTATCAGAGATAATGGCTCCTGGAAGAAAACGCGTATCTACAAGAACCAGTAATGTCCATGAGAATATTGCCACTTCTCCATTGTCAAGTCAAGCAGCACCAAGTGCCGGAATCACACGAGCGGAGTTAGGTGCTGCATTATCTAGGTTATACCAATAGATGGTAACCCAGAATGCTTTGATGCTTGAAAGGTTAAATGCATTGCTCGGAGCTAACCGTCAACCGGTGAATAATGAAAAAACCTTACAGATGATGTTCATAATCCCGAAGAGAGGAATATTCCTCAAAGAGCAGCTAGCCCCGCGAAAGAAACACCTCCTCAAGCTGGAGGATCGAGACCACAACCAACTCTCCGCGAACGTTTGTCCAGACAAACTTCCAAGAAAATGGCCGAAGTCTGTCCCGCAGAACCTTTAAATGATGAGGAATATCATTCGGGCATGGTGCGACAAATCATGAAAGAAAGCATGCAGAGGGATGAAGATGAAAAGGAATGGGGATTCGCTCCGAGAAAAAATCCATTCACTGAAAGGATTCTAAAGGCGGAATTCCCAAGGAAGTTTGTTCCTCCTACCATTCCGGTTTAAAAGGGAACAAGAGACCCTAATCAATTCCTGTATAAATATGATTGGCACATGATTGGTGCTAGAGCGTCTGATGAGATCAAATGCCGGTACTTTCGGGTATACTTGGAAGGAGTGGCTCTGCTCTGGTTCATAAAGCTTCCAGTCCGATCCATAGACTAGTTCGCTGATTTGACTAGGAAGTTTAAAGAGCAATTCAGGTTGTATGCTTCAAAGGCAAAGGATATTACGTCACTGTCAAGCCTGGAATAGAATCCCGGGGAATCTATTAGGTCTTTCTTGAACCGCTTCAACATAGCTTTGGCTGAAGTGGACAATGCAGAGCCACGAATGGTCTTGACATACCTGATGAGGGTAATCGACAAATCAAGCGAATTTGGGAAGTGGCTGAAGATGAAAGAACCGAATTCACTTGAGAAATTCTACAAGAAAGCTGATGAATTCATGCGCTTGGAAAGCCTTCGGGCACCAGTTAAAGTGGCATTGACAGAGGTTAAGGATAATACTGCTGCCCCTATAAAAAAGGAATCCGGAAGTCAGAAGAGGGAAAATAACGGTGGAAAGAAACAGAAAGATGCGAAGAAGCCTCGCTTCTTAAAACCTTCAGATTTCACCCCTTTTCTTGACACCCCGGAGAATATCTTTTTTGCCACCAAAGATGCGGTGGAATATCCTAAACCGCCTGAGATGAGATTTAGCAAAAAAGCTGCTCAAAGTGGGAGATTCTGTCGGTTTCATAATCAATCCGGTCATGATACCAACGAATGTCGCCGTCTGAAAAGTTTGATTGAAGAACTGCTGAGAGAGAACAAGTTGCAGCAATATGTTAAGAGAAGTAGAAATGATCCAACTTCATCTACTAAGGGCCAGCAACTTCCTGCTCATCCATCTGGCTCCGGTGAGAGGAATTTCGTTCATGAATCAGAAAGGCAAGTTATCAATGTGATTACAGGAGGTCCACACCCAGCAGGCACAAGCTGGGGTGAGATGGAAAGATATGCCCGTGCCTTGAAGTATGTACCAACAGAAGAGAGTGTTTTTTTGCTAGAAGATGCTGCACCTTTGAAGCAGAAAAAACTTTTAATGATGACATTGTGTTTAGAGCCGAGGATTCTTTGGGCATTGAAGCTCTAACCATGGATCCTTTGGTCATCTCTGCAGGCATTGGGCCGGCTATTGTGAGAAGAGTGCTTGTAGATTGTGGCGCTTCTTGCAATATTCTCTTCAAAAAGACGTTCGACGAAATGAAAATTTCGATGACTGATGTACAAGCTTCATCTCAAAAGATCGTTGGGTTTACTGGGGAACTGAAGCAGCCAATTGGAACTATTGACTTGTTCGTTGAGCTTGGAGAGGGGCAGAAAAAGGTGGTTCGAAAACAGACTTTTGTAATTATTGATAAATTTTCTGCCTACAACGCCTTCCTAGGCCGACCAACTCTTGCGGCTTTTAAGGCAATTCTCGCCTCGTGGTGCCTCACTATGAAATTCCCCACAGATAATGGAGTTGGAGTTATTAAAGGGGATCGGAATGCTGGGCGAGAATGTTATCTAATAGAGTTGCGTGAAGCAAGGAAGAGAGAGATGGGAAAAGATGCGGCAGCCCCAGTCCGCATCAAAGAACCAACCTTGTAGCAATTACAGGGTGGACCCTGCACTGGCGAGCATAGCGGGGCACAAAGAGATATGGACCCTAGAAATGATAGTGCAGGGGAAAATAGAGTGGTGCCAGTGGAAGTAACGGTGCTAGTACCCGTTGACTTGAAAGATCCGAACAAAGTGGTGAATATGGGTTCGCAACTTAGTGTGACAGTTCAAAGTTCCTTGGTATTATTCTTGAAAGCAAATCTGGACGTATTCGCTTGGACTCATGCTTATGTGTGGAGTATTCCCAGAAATTGCAGTACATACTCTGAATATCGATCCGAAGTTTACGCCGGTAAAACAGAAAAGAAGAAGACCCCATGGTCTGAAAGGTCAGCAGCGTTGAAAGAAGAGGTAGACCGACTCAAGGAGAATGGTTTCATCAAGGAGTCTACTTATCCGAATTGGGTTTCAAATCCAGTACTGGTTAAGAAAGCTAATGGAAAGTGGAGAGTATGCATCGACTTCTCTGATTTAAACAAAGCCTGCCCCAAAGACCGCTTCCCGTTACCCAGGATAAATCAGTTAGTGGATGGAACAGCGGGGCATGAATTGTTATCTTTCATGGATGCTTACTCCGGATACAATCAAATTGTGATGCATGAGTCGGATCAGGAGGAAATGAGCTTCATCACCAATGTTGGTCTCAATTGCTATAGGGTCATGCCCTTCGGACTTAAGAATGCAAGGGAAACTTACCAAAGACTCGTCAATGCTATGTTCAAGCCAAAGATTGGAAAAACTATGGAAGTTTATGTTGACGATATACTGGTGATTTCAAAGAAGGTAGTAGACCACATGGATCACTTGGCAGAAATGTTTGCAGTCCTCCGAAAGTACGGAATGAAACTTAATCCTTTGAAATGTTCGTTTGGGGTGGAGTCCGGAAAGTTCTTGGGTTTTATTGTGAGTGCTAGGGGCCTTGAAGCTAATCCTACTCAGATTGCTGCCTTAAAAGAAGACAAAGATCCTAGATCGAAGAAGGAATTGCAAAGTCTTAATGGAAAAGTCGCTGCCTTGAGTCGATTCACTTCTAAAGCTACTAATAAATGCATTCCATTCTTTGATGCTCTGAAAAAGGAAAGAAATTTTTTGATTGGACTCCTGAATGCCAGAAAGCTTTCAACGAGTTGATTCGCCTTTTGGAAACGCCTTCACTACTTTCTAAGCCAGACAATGGTGAAGATCTTTTCGTATATTTGGCAATCTCATCTCATGCTCTCAGTACAGCGTTGGTACGGGAAGACGCAAAAATTCAGCGCCCGATCTATTATATCAGCAAAAGATTCACTGGGGCAGAGATGAATTATTCAAAGTTGGAAAAGCTTGCCTATTGTCTACTAATTGCATCAAGAAAATTAAGGCCATATTTCCAAGCTCACCCTATCAAAGTCCTCACCGATCAACCTCTGAAGCAAGTCATGTTTCGTCCTGAGACTTTGGGTCGCCTTTTGAAGTGGAATATTGAACTCAGCCAATACGACATCACTTATCATCCCCGGAGATCAATTAATGGACAAGCTTTAGCAGATTTCATCGCAGAATGTACAGATAAAGGTGATAGTGAGGAAGAAGTGACTGATAACACCCCAATTCGATGGAAATTATATGTTGATGGTGCAAGAAACGATTACTGTTCCGGAGCTGGGGTTGTGCTTGAAACCCCTGAAGGGCAGTCATTGTGCTATGCGTTGAGATTGGAATTCCCTTGGACAAACAATGAAGCAAAATATGAAGCTCTTATTGCCGGCTTGAGAATTGCTAAAGAATTGAATGTCAAAGTGTTGTAGATCTTCAGTGATTCACAGCTTATTGTATGCTAAGTCAAGAAAGAGTTTCAAACTAAAGGAGGAAATTTGCCTGCTTACTTGTCAAGAGCCAGGGAACTTCTCGATGATCTTGACCATTATACGTTAAGTCATATACCCCAGGAAGAGAACATGAAGGCAGATTCTCTCGCAAAGTACGCAAGCACTGGTGAAGCTCAATTATTGGGATTAGTTTCTGTGGAAGTCCTATCAGCTCCAAGCACTGATGAGATGGATATCGACTGGATCATGACTATATCCCAGGAGCAAGAATCATGGATGACTCCGATAATGGAATATCTGCTCAACGGCTCTCTACAAGAAAATTCAAAAGAACGACAGAAGTTGCTTAGAAAAGCCTCCAGATATATAACTCAAGATGGCCGATTGTATAGGCGGGGATTCTCAATGCCATTACTCCGATGTGTGACCAAGGAAGAAGCTAAGACAATTCTAGCTAAAGTACACGGAGGAGATTGTGGAGACCATTCAGGTGGTCAAACTCTAGCAAAGAAAATTCTCCGTTATGGGTATTTTTGGCCAGATATTAATCGTGATGCTGCAAGCTATGCCCGAAAATGTGACCGATGCCAGAGATTTGCAAAAATCCCAAGAGCACCTTCCACCAAGATAACACAGATGGTCAGTCCGCGACCATTTGCTATTTGGGGAATAGATCTCATCGGGCCTTTGCCAACCGCCAAATCCGGAATCATATATGCTATTGTTGCTATTGATTATTTTACTAAATGGGTTGAATCTGAACCATTAGCTACTATTACCTCTAAAAAGATGATAAACTTTGTAACTAAGAATATCATTTGCAGGTGTGGTGTGCCTCAAAAGATAATCACAGATAATGGAACCCAATTCGAAAGTGAAGAGTTCCAAGATTTTTGCAAGTGATTCAAGATCCAAAAAAGCTTCTCAGTAGTGGCTCATCCGCAGGCAAATGGGCAAGTGGAGGTAGTAAACAAAATTATCAAATCAACTATCAAAAAACAGCTGGAAAAAGCGAAAGGTGGTTGGGTCGATAAGCTTCCACTAGCACTATGGGCATATAGAACTACCCACAAAACTGCGACTGGGCACATTCCATTTTCATTGGCATATGGATCAGAAGCAATGATTCCGGTGGAAATGGAAGTCCCTTCACATAGAAGAATTCTTTTCAACCAAGCTGAAAACGAAGAGTTGCAACTTGAAGCACTTGACTTCCTTGATGAAAAAAGGGAAGAGGCTCAGCTCAGAATTGCATCCCATCGGCAAAGAATTGCCAGGCACTTCAATTCCAAAGTTCGCCAACGCAGCTTTGAGATTGGAGATCTAGTCCTGAAAAGGGTCATGACAGCAACAGGAGTATTTGCCCCGAACTGGGAAGAGCCATACGTCGTAGGCAAAAAACTTCTTGATGGCACTTTCAAACTGACAACTGTCGAAGGAGATCCAGTTCCAAGAGCTTGGAACAGCAATCACTTGCGCCTAAATTTTACTTAAAAAGCTTTACTGAAATACTGTAAAAGAATTATGAATGTATGATTCTAGTATTGAAAGCCATTGTAAAGCCAATGCAAATGAATAATAAGAACTATAAAGTGGATGTAGGCCTAGTTCTTGGCCGAACCACTATAAATCTTGTGTTCTCTGCTATTATAAACTGCTTGTTTTATTTCGATATATAAAGTACTTCAATTGTATTGGTAAAATGTCGATTTAATATTGCAGGCAATTAAAACAAAGCTTACCCATCATAAGACCAAGCGATCCCTGACATCACTCAACAAATGAATATTCGGCCATAAAAATTCCAGACTCAAATCCTATATAAGAAGTGCTTCAAGCAAACAGTTAATGGCTCCGCCAGAGGTAGACCCTTCCTGACTAATTGTGATCGTTTGTGCAAACAAACATCCGATTAATTAGCCTATGTCTGCCCCTACGAACTCATTTAACAATGAAGTACACATCTTTGGATAAAATAAGCTACTTGCAAAAGAAACGAATGTGTGCTTGAAAATGATAACAGGGAAACGCTGATATGAAAAAAGGGCGCAAAGACATGGGCGAGCAGGTAGCAAATAGCAAAAGACCTCTTCGGAGGCGCAAGCCCTCTTCAGAGGCACAACTCTTCGGAGGATAAAGAACTCTAATGGGACTTACCAGAAAAAGAAAGTTCTCTTTCTCAACAAAAAGTTGTGGAATGACCGGTGGCACAGGACACTCGTTAACTACCTGAGAACGTTTGTGCAAACAAACAATCCAAGTAACTTGTGTCCGCCCTGTGAATCCATCCAATCGTGGGAAAGAAACTTCCAGGTAAAAGCCCTACTCGAGGGCACACATTTCACCATGATCTGAAATAAAACTTCACACGAGTTGAAAGGTTAAAAGACCTCTTCGGAGGCACGCATTCCACCAAGATCTGAAATAAAACTTCACAAGTGTTGGAATGTGAAAAGCCCTCTTCGGAGGCCCATTTCACAAAAGTTGAAATGCTAAAAGACCTTTTCAGAGGCACACATTTCACCGCGATCTGAAATAAAACTTCACACGAGTCGAAATGTGAAAAGCCCTCTTCGGAGGCCCGCTTCCCAGCGGACAGGGAAAAAATAAATGCCTCTCCCCAGAGGCAGAAACAAAAAAGCCCTCTCCCCAGAGGAACACACAAAAAAGCCCTCTTCCCAGAGGCACAATCAAACAAAAAAGCCCCCTTCCCAGAGGCACAATCAAACAAAAGCCCTTTTTTGGAGGCCGACTTTACCACGAAGGAAAATTCACTTGCCAAAAATAAAAGTTACTTTCTCCCAAAGTGAAGTGTAAAAACTTCGCCAGAAAAAAGAGAGAACTTCTCCAATACGAGGCACATTCTACTAAATCAGAAAAATATTTCCTTAAAAGGGAAAGATTATTCTATAAAGTACAGATGCAAACCTTATTCGAATGGAAAAGTTGTTCTCTAAAGAAAGAATACAAGTCTTCTCGAGACAGAAGAGTTGTTCTCCAAAAATTTTGCCAATGTGGAAGAGGTTGCAATAAACCACGGTATGAAGGCAATATAATATAGTTACAAAAATAAAAACAATTCTCAAGCAACATACCAAAGAGGAAATAAAGAAACTTGCATGAAAAAGAAGAGTAAATGCATTCTCAAATACAGACAGAAGTTTGTACAAGTAAAAGAATCATTTTATTCCATACTATAAAAAATTTATACATGTGCAGGTTTCAAAACAAAAGAAGGCAGGGACCGGTACCCACACAATCTACGGTCAACACAAGTCTTTATATATACAAGCAAAAAAGCAAAAAAGCGAGACGAAAAGAATAAGTCCCAAACCCATCACTTCTTCTTCCTGCCACCTTTCGAGCCTTCGCCTGGCCGGATGATTAACTTTTTGGGACGGCTTGTGAGAGTAGGGGAAGAAAGAGGAAGGGGTGCAATTGGACCTTCTTCTGTTTTTTCTTCGCCAGCAGAAGCTTCTCTCCTTTTCTTGGAGACTACACGCTTCCCCTTCTTCCTTAAAGAAGACTCACTGCCCGGAGTGAAAAGTGCAGACAACGTTATGTCATCAGAAATAGTTTGCTCCGGGGTTCTTTCGCCTTCTTCAGGTTCCTCGTCTTTCTGTTCTTGAGAAGCAACCGGGTCATCCAAGCCTTGAAGAGCTTCTATCTGCTCCTCTTGTGACCCCGGCTGAGAAATGGAAGGGGGAGTAATCTGAAGAGGCGGAGAGGAAACACGTGGAAGAGGGGAAGGCTGAATAACACTTGGTGCTTTCACTACAGGAGAAGAGAAGTTCAAGTCAGTATCTCTCATAAAAAGAGGAGAAAGTGGTGCGTCAAGATTTAAGTAATAATCAAATAGTTCATCAAGCTCATGTGAAGTAAGCAAGCAGTCCACTTGAGTGAGATCAACATTGAGATTACCTGGAGAAGTAGGCTTTACTATGTCAACTTCAAAGTGCTGCGCTTCAGCGCTTTCTTGAGTCTTATCTCCGGTGCGGGTGGTGGCACTTTCAATAACAGCTTTAGCAAGAGGAGGAGAATGGGAACTGGAGCCAGCAATATCGATGTCGGCCGAAACTGAAGGTACAACTGGGTCGGTCGAGATTGTCTTTCCTAAATGTTCTCCTTCTGCCATTCCGGCCCTCTCTCGGCAAGTTGCTCAATTCCCCTGGCAAGAGCGGCACATGCGTCATCATCTAGATAGTGTGCCATTAAATCTACTTCAGCCTATCCGGCTCCTCCAAGCATATCAAGTGCAGCCTCCCACACTTTGGCCAAAGTGATTTCATACTACGGTCCCAAAAATATAAGGCTACCGCGCCCTAGAACATTATGAATGTAAAACTCGAATAGAGTGGAGCTGACTTCGGCTTTAGTTGCCATATGAGATTCTTCGGCTGCTGCTTTGCCGGCAATAGCTTCATCACGCTCTTTTCAGCTTTAGAAAGTCGAGCTTTTAGTAATTCAATTTCCAAGTTCTGGGAGTTGGTCTTTTCCCGTAGATGAGCAACGTCGACTCGGTAGCTATCCACAACCTGTTGTTGTGCTTCAAATTTAGCTTCTGCATCTCTCTCTGCCGCATGAGCATCTCTCACTTGTTTTTGAAGCACTTCTTCTCTTTGAGAATAGGAAGTGGAAGAAGTGGCGAGCTCTTACTTAAGTTTTTCAACTTCTGCTTCAAGCTTCTCATTATAAGCGGCAATACTCTTCATTTTGGCATCATGCTAATCGAGTGTTTCTGCCACTCAGATTTGTCATTCTCCATAGTCAGCATGGCTTCGAGGTTTGCGCGATTTACCCTTTGAAGCTCGTCAACGAGTTTCTTCCAACCAGACATTCTCTCGATATCAAGTTTGACGACATCAAGATTTCGCAACATGGCTTGCTTATCAATCGGGACCAAGTCAAGATCGAAACGCACTCCCATTAAGCACCAGTATGGAAATCGGCTTTCAAGAGTAGCCGGACCCTGTCCAACTTGATAGGAGGCCTACTTACGATTGTTTGAATATCGGTTCTTTGAAGGAGGGGAGAGCCGGTGTGACGACCCAACTTCCTATCTCCAGGAAGTCGCATCGCTAATAAGAAAGAAAGGAATAGAGAATAGAAAGAAAGGGAAGAAAGATGAAACAACACATCAGAATCTAAACAGCGGAACGAATAAATTATATTAATAACATAAAGTATTTACATAGTTTATAACCACTATCAGAGTACACGGATAATACAGCACATACTAGACAGTTATAAACACCTGTTTAGTATTTATAACATAATACAATCTCAGAGACAATCACAGAACACACAGCGGAATACTAATATCTAACGCAGAAGCCTCCTGCTCCATTGCTCCTCCAATATTCGTCAAAGCTAACCTGGATCCTAACCTGAATCCCTTGGCTACTCGTAAAAATTTGAGTACGCAAGAGTTTATGAAAAACAAAAAAACTCCGGGTCAGACATGGGTCTGGTGTGAGTAACAGGTTAAAGTTGCATAACTTTCAAAAATCCTTTAAAAGAAAGGTATCACGTAAGACTTCCCACACATAAACATGGAAAAGTTTTTACCTTACGCTAACCAAAACATTTGATAGGAAATCCGATGATATTATAATAGTGTCTAGGGTTTTCAAATAAATAAGAAATAGCTGAAATTGTTACATTTATTAAATTCCAGCTACTAGCCACAAAAGTGGGTAATACAATCAAAACCGTTGGCAATTATTAGATTTTGGATTCCATATAATGGCAGGGCTATTGGGGTACCGCCCCGTCACAGTACGTGGCCTAGATCACCATACCGAGGAGTACTCCCACTCCCCTGCAACACAAGACCGGACCCATTCCTTACTGAACAGTTCCGAACAAGACAACCCCGGCAGTTGTCGCGAATCAACCGCCCACACAGCCGAATATAAAGGGACTTCTAGACAGGGATCAATCTTGCTCTCCAGTGGGAGCTACCCACGAAGCCTTGCTGCACCTCCCCTGTTTTAGCCATTCCCGGTTGATGAGGCTTGAGGCTACGATTACCTTTATAGGACATCAAATCTTAGAATGCTCATCGTCCACCTGACGATGTTATGAAAGCATTCAATCCATACAGGTTCGTTCCGGGTTCGAACGAAACCGAAGGCACTATCTCGTTGCACTCATTATTGGAATCACCCTCAGAGTCAACGACCATAGCCCTTGCACTCTAATTCACCATCTCGAATCTATAAGCACAATTCCGCCCAACTCATTACGGAATCACCCACAGAGTTATACTGACGTATAGCCCTTACATCTCGAGTCTTCACTTGCTCCACTTAGATTCACGACCTAACATTTAATTGGAATCGATGTGGTTTTCGGATTCCAAATATGGAAATCCGATCCCGGTCTCACCGAAATCCAAAGCGTGTCTTTTTGGTCCGAGTTGTTTTAAAGGTTTTAAAACAATTCAATCTAATTATCCATATACACACAGATAGATGATTCACATCATCATAAAAGATAATCAACATTATCATAAACATGTAATCATCACAAATTGATAATCTATATTTTCATCACAAATAGATACTTATATCATCATCACAATGCAACCAATGCATCCATAACACACAACACTATTTATCTCATGTCTGAGATTCAAACCATTCAGGGTAAACCATATCATTTATTCATAAGCAAAGATCTATAATCACACCATCTATAATTAATTTAAAATGAATTAGATTAATTACTTCTATCTCTAATTAATTTAAAGTGAATTAAATTAATTACCTATCTTAAATTAATTTAAAATGAATTAAATTAATTACTTCCTCATTTTAAAACTTGCTTACTTAACCATTAATTGATCACAAATCAATCAATCAATTATCCTCAAATTAATTACCTTAATTAATCACCATTGATTAATTATCCCTTAGTTACATTCAAGTAATTATCTTTAATTAATTTTACAAATTAATTATCCTTAACCAAAATTAGTAATTAACCTTTAATTACTTCATTAATTAATTAGTTATAATTAATTAAATTAGTCCTTAATATATTACATTAATTAATTACTTCCTTAATCACTTAACATTGATTAATTAATCCTAATTAATTAATCCTTAATTACATCATTAAATATATTAATTAATGATCCTTAATTACATTTAAATTAATTACTTATTTAAATTAATTACATTAAGTAATTAACCTTAATTAAACCAAAATTATTAAACACTTTTGTTTAATCATATTCAGTAATTAACTAACCTTAATTACTTTCTTAATCACTCCTAAATTAAATTATATTTAATAATAAATTATATTTATTAATCATCCTTGATTAATCTCATTTGTAATTAATTACCTTTAATTAATTACATCACTTAATTATTTCAAAAGACTTAATCAATGCTTAAATTAATTACACTAAGTAATTAATTATTAATTACTTCACAAAGAAATTACATTTAATTACACAAAGTAATTTATTCAAAAACTCTTCCATACTTCAATAATTACCCCCAGTAATTTACTTATTTTAATATTTCTCTAAGTAATTATACTTCATTGATTCCTTATCAATCAAATGATTATTCTAAATTAATTAAACTTAATTAATTAATTTAAACTAATCCAATTAATAAAGTAATTACAAAGAGTAATTAATATCTTTAATTATTTTCATAAAGTAATCATACTTAATTAAGTTCATAATTGATTATCTAAATTAATTAATTCAATTAATTATTAAAATTAATTACATTAGTTAATAAATAAATAATCACAAGTTAATGACCTTCATTAACTTATTAACAAATTCTTAATTAACTTTCTTAAGTAATTAACTTATATTAATTACAAATTTAATTATCCTAAATTAATTTATTTCAAATCTTTAATTAATTAAACAAATTAATTAATTAAATTGCTTAAATTACTAATTTTAATGATACAAAGATCATTAAATCTTTAATTTACTTTAAAAAAATAAAACATTTCTTATTCATGATTACTTTATCATTAATAAAGTAATTTAAAACAATTTAACTTAAGATTGTTTTCAAATTACATTTTAAATTTTAAATTTTAAAATGAAATCAAACTTAACTTTAACAAAGTTTTAAACATTTTAAAATCTTTTAAAACTTATGCTAAAGATTTTCTTATTTTATAAATGAAGTTAAAAGAAATATAAGACCAAATTCATTTCAAAATACAAATCATATTTAAATGTGTTTCAACATCCAAATTTATTTAAACATTTAAATTGCCTTAAAACTTCCTTTATTTTCAACCCATTGTTTCAAATTGGAATTTGATTTCAGATTTAAACTCATGTTTGAATCTCTACTTAAATTTAAAACTTTATCCTAAATTCAATATTTAAACTCTTTTGAAGTTGTTTAAAAATTTTAATTAATAAAATTTAAATTAGATTTTAAAACTTGGATTCATACTCGGTTTGAAAACCATAATTTAAATTTAAGTTTTATTTCTGTTTTAAAAACTGGCTTCAGATTTAAACATATTGAATTGAAAATTTATATAGGTTTTCAAAGAAACCTGTAACTACTGGAGATACTCGAGACCCCCCTCTATTTACTTCGAGTCGCAAACTAGATAACTTCGAGCAAAATTCGAATTCACTCGAGTATAACTCGAGTACAATACTACTGCAAATCCCAAACTTCGCTGATACTTTCCTCTGCTCCGTGTATATGCACGGTGGCTGTAGCCACCTCCGGCCACCACCCAGGCCATGAACAAGTCGCCGTCCATCTCAGCATCACCTCACGACCGTCAAACCACTCAATTCCACTCGAAAACGAATTCGAGTTTATCCCCATTCCAAACCTGTCAGCAACAACAGGCAAACTCCACCCAAAACCTGAAAAACATCACGTCCTCGCTCCACCGGTCACCGGCTGCCTAGCAACTCCTTCCAACCCTTCACCAATTCCCAAACTACCATTACCCCAAAAATCAAGACACTCGGTCGTTCCTTGATTTCGTGATGATCGAAATTCCCAGGCCAATTAAAGTTAGGTTTACAGAACAAAAAGATCCATCACCGTCACTCCGATGATCTTCCACCTCCACTCCTATTTTTCCTCCGCTCACCTATCACTCTTCCATCTCCGAAAGAAATTCCAACCCCCCAGACTACTGAGTTCATCAGGTATTACCAAATTTCTATTTTCTGGTTGAACTAGAAATATAAGCAAATCTCTTTACTAAAAATAATGATTTTAGTTTTAAAAATCCAATTTTGTATTAAACATTTGATTTAGATTCCTGAATACAGGAATCATGGCAATTGAAATTTGACTTATTAAATGTTGTTCTGATGTTTTTCTTATTTCCAGAAGCAAATACAAATGGATTTATCTTGATCAGATTTCTTAAACTAACAACTATGATACAACAACATAATTTGTCCAATACTTAAGTTTTACCAAAAGTTAAATTAATAGCAAGAGAATTTTGATTAATTCTTGAGCTTGGAACAAAGTACACAGCATATTCATTCAGCAATACATTCTTACAAAGACATGCATTTTATAAATAATTTCATCTCAGAATTACTTCAGATAAAATCAAGCAACCAAATTATATTTATAAATATTTAAAGAAAAGTTGTTACTCACCTGGGATTTTATGAAACAGAGCTTTTGTTTTGAATTTAAAACCCAGTGTGCTTTGCTGTGAAAACTTGTATGCAGGCCCAAGGTTCCAATGCATTTGAATTTTTTAATTGAAAAGCTTAAATTTGCAATTATATGCCGTGATGGTTTGATTTTCCAGGTTGAAGAAGAAGGAAATGCAGGCACTTCCATTTTTCTTTGATGGTTTAAGGCTTGATTTCCAGATCTTAAAAGAATGCAGAGGCTTTACATTTTCTTTTTAAATGGAATTGCAGGTTGCATGCTTTTCATTTGATTTTAGTTTTGAATTTAGGTTTGAGATTTTTCTGAAAACAAATTGTTTCAGTTAAGATCTTTCTTTTCTTAGAAGAAAATGAACATTAGAAAAAAAATAAGGGTGAAGAAAAAAAACATATTTATAAGTGTATAAATGATCTATTTTAAAAATTAAAAGAAATTAAAATGAAATGGACACTTGTCTTTTGTAAGAGTTCATTTACTAACACATGTATTTAAGATATTAGAAAGCTTAACACTTGTCATTACACCTCTCAATATAATAACATGTGTTTTATAAATGAATTTTATTTTTATTTTATTTTAAAAGTAAATAAAACTCTTTCTCTTTATTTGTATTTATTTATGTATAAGTTATTTTCATAAGTAAATGTATATACATTTTTTTATAAAGAAAATGAAATGAAACATTTTATATAAAATGAAAACTTATTTACAAGATTTATATATTTATTAAATTGAAATTTCAAAATTAAATCAAATTCAAATGTTATTTATACATTAAAAATTCCACTTAAAACTAATTTATCTACATATTTTAATTTTAAAATAATAACATTGTCTTATAAAAATCCTATCTATATTTATATTTACACATTCATTATTTGAAAATAGCTCATTTATCAATTTTAAATCATTTATAAAAGAAATTATAAATTACTTATCTTATTTATCTTAATTAAAAGAATTAATGTTTAATATATAAAGAGTATCTTAAATTTTCATATAATTCCAAATTATAATTATTAAGCTATATTTCAAAAAGAAGTAAAATAAACTTTTGTTTATCTTATTAAAATTTAAACTATGTTTAGAATGCAATTATACAATTTAAAACAATTTCTTTAAGTATTTTAAACAATTAGTTATTTATTAAATAAAATAAAAATCTTCAAATTATCAAAATGAATATTAGAATTTAAAAACAAGATTTTATTTGTTCATTTATCTAAAATCAAAACTTATCTATCCATAATATATATACATATATACATATACATTATAAATAGAAATCAATTTATTAGCTTTTAAAAGACAAAATTCATCAATTAAACATTTATTTATTTGGATTATTAAATTAAGTTAATTTTTATTCAGAATATTTTATCAAATCAATTTAATTTTAAATATAGATTATTAAATTGATATTGCTAAATTTTTTGGGATATCACATTCCTCCCCCCTTAAAAGAATTTCGTCCCCGAAATTTAAAAGCAAAGATAATTTAATAACCCATTTAAAATTTTAAATTTTAAATCACAAACATACATCAATCATATACTAACAAACAAATCAACAAATTTATCTAATCAAACAATTTTATTATCCAGATAAAATTCTGTTTGTTTTCCCACGAGTTTCCCCAAGTGTATATATATATATATACGGGGATACTCGCCCTACAAAATACAAACAATCAAAACTACGAAGCTACAGAGCTTCTCCTCATCCAGATCTATAGAACTAGACAAGATATCAGACTACAAACGAGTCTGACTTAACATCCAAACCTTCCTGAACAGCCGGTCCCACAACCAGAAATAACTCATACATGTACTCCCTCAGAGACACGTGAAACTGGCAATTCAATTCTTGAAAACCAAACACTAATCTAACCAAAACACAGAAGATATCAAAACAAATCTCCGACTCCGGAATCCCAATTCCTTCGTCCCTAAACCACAAAATCTTCTAACGATCATGGGCTGCCCATACCCAAATTGATCAGTTTAACCTTCGCTGATGCCTCCAGGAACAAATAGAACCAAAAACAACCCAACACAACGATCTTCTCAAGTTCAACCAAGACTAAGTCCACCAATTCTACTCTTCAAACATCAGAAGAACAAACTCACTTCTTCTATGCAGAAAAGACAAAACAGAAGCATTCCCAAACTGCTTCCGCTGCACAACTCTGATCTGGCACAGAAAACACTGCTGATGAAGAATATGAGCACAAACTGGACATCACTTCCCAGAAATATGGCTCAACATATCCAAGAAAACTCAGAAATTCTACCAATCCTGAGCTGCTTCACCAAACTCTATCTCTAAGAATCATTCTTCTACTAGCTGAACCATCAGTATTAATCCTGGAATCCAGTCGATAAGAAAACTCAATCTTTAGAAGTGGACAAACCTCTGACTTCTCAGAAGACAACTAAAAATTCTTCAATACGTCAAAAGAACACTCAAACTATCGCAAGTCACTTTTGCGATCAATATAGACCAATTCCCAAACAAAACTGTTCTCTCTTTACCAAACATAACAACTTACTCTTAATTAGCCAATCCAATAAAGTATTGGGTCCACTCTGCTGCTTCTGAACTCCTCCTTCAGAAACTACTCAGCCAGTCAACTTCTGCCAACACAGACACTCCGAGTTGCACTGCTGACACCAATGCCAAAACTTCCTTAGCTGAAGTTCTTCGAGAAACTCGGCCCTCAAAGCCAACCACCACATCCTGCTGAACTCAGCCACAACACTGAAGTAGACACACTTCCTAACTCGTTCCAAAGAAAACATCTTCGGAGACATCCATATTCACTGCATCTCATCACGCAGTTACTACTACCTGAGGTATCCAAAATACCATCACACACTTCTGCCACCCAACAGATCCAAACTCTACTCATCCATCTTCAAGATGAACTCTGAACCTTTATAGGTTACCTTCATAGATCGATGAAATCTCTACACTCTGCACAAATCACTCGAGACAGTATTAGGTATACAGTCTCGATAAATATACTTCCAACCTCAAACATTCAAACTCCAACCAATGGTAGTAATCGTGTTACACACACCACTACCTTATCTACCTTTATAACCTATATTGGGAAAACATGAACAGGTAACCCAACAGATAGGTAGAAATAATAAATATATATAGATATATATCAAAACTACAAATACGCTCTCTCAAGAAAGACACCACTACAGAGCCTAGGTATTCACTCAACCTAATGCTCTGATACTACTTGTGACGACCCAACTTCCTATCTGCAAGAAGTCGCATCGCTAATAAGAAAGAATGGGATAGAGAATAGAAAGAAAGAGAAGAAAGAAGAAACAACACATCAGAATCTAAACAGCGGAACGAATAAATTATATTAATAACATAAAATATTTACATAGTTTATAACCACTATCAAAGTACACGGATAATACAGCACATACTAGACAGTTATAAACACCTGTCTAGTATTTACAACATAATACAATCTCAGAGAAAATCACAGAACACACACCGGAATACTAATATCTAACGCAGAAGCCTCCTGCTCCATTGCTCCTCCAATATTCGTCAAAGCTAACCTAGATCCTAACCTGAATCCCTTAGCTACTCGTAAAAATTTGAGTACCCAAGAGTTTATGAAAAGCAAAAATAAACTCCGGGTCAGACATGGGTCTGGTGTGAGTAACAGGTTAAAGTTGCTTAACTTTCAAAAATCCTTTAAAAGAAACGTATCACGTAAGACTTCCCACACATAAACATGGAAAAGTTTTTACCTTACGCTAACCAAAACATTTGATAGGAAATACGATGATATTATAATAGTGTCTAGGGTTTTCAAATAAATAAGAAATAGCCAAAATTGTTACATTTATTAAATTCCAGCTACTAGCCACAAAAGTGGGTAATACAATCAAAACCGTTGGCACTTATTGGATTTTGGATTCCATACAATGGCAGGGCTACTGGGGTACCGCCTGTCACAGTACGTGGCCTAGATCACCGTACCGAGGAGTACTCCCACTCCCCTACAACACAAGGCCGGACCCATTCCTTACTGAACAGTTTCGAACAAGACAACCCCGGCAGTTGTCGCGAATCAACCGCCCACACAGCCGAATATAAAGGGACTTCTAGACAGGGATCGATCTTGCTCTCCAGTGGGAGCTACCCATGAAGCCTTGCTGCACCTCCCCTGTTTTAGCCATTCCCGGTTGATGAGGCTTGAGCCTACGATTACCTTTATAGGACATCAAATCTTAGAATTCTCATCGTCCACCTGACGATGTTCTGAAAGCATTCAATCCATACAAGTTCGTTCCGGGTTCGAACGAAACCGAAGGCACTATCTCGTTGCACTCATTATTGGAATCACCATCAGAGTCAACGACCATAGCCCTTGCACTCTGATTCACCATCTTGAATCTATAAGCACTATTCCGTCCAACTCATTACGGAATCACCCACAGAGTTATACTGACGTATAGCCCTTACATCTCGAGTCTTCACTTGCTCCACTTAGATTCATGACCTAACGTTTAATTGGAATCGATGTGGTTTTCGGATTCCAAATATGGAAATCCGATCCCGGTCTGACCGAAATCCAAAGCGTGTCTTTTAGGTCCAAGTTGTTTTAAAAGGTTTTAAAACAATTCAATCTAATTATCCATATACACACAAATAGATAATTCGCATCATCAGAATAGATAATCGACGTTATCATAAACAGGTAATCATCACAAATTGATAATCTATATTATCATCACAAATAGATACTTATATCATCATCACAATGCAACCAATGCATCCATAACACACAACACTATTTATCTCATGTCTGAGATTCAAACCATTCAGGGTAAACCATATCATTTATTCATAAGCAAAGATCTATAATCACACCATCTATAATTAATTTAAAATAAATTAAATTAATTACTTCTATCTCTAATTAATTTAAAGTGATTTAAATTAATTACCTATCTTAAATTAATTTAAAATGAATTAAATTAATTACTTCCTCATTTTAAAACTTGCTTACTTAACCATTAATTGATCACAAATCAATCAATCAATTATCCTCAAATTCATTACCTTAATTAATCACCATTGATTAATTATCCCTTAATTACATTCAAGTAATTATCTTTAATTAATTTTACAAATTAATTATCCTTAACCAAAATTAGTAATTAACCTTTAATTACTTAATTAATTAATTAATTATAATTAATTACATTAGTCCTTAATTAATTACATTAATTAATTACTTCCTTGATCACTTATCATTGATTAATTAATCCTAATTAATTAATCCTTAATTACATCATTAATTATATTAATTAATGATCCTTAATTACATTTAAATTAACAGTTAAATAGGCACAAGTAAGAAGTTGCAAAAAAATTTAGTCTCAAGGACAACAAGTTTGCTTTTTAGTTTGAAGGACACTTTTTAGTGTAAATTGAAAATGATAGTTACAACTATCATTCTGTGATTACACTAAAAAGTGTCATTCAGCCTAACAAACAAACTTCTTGTCCCTAAAACTAAATTTTTCTTTAACTTTTTCCTTGAGCCTAAAAACCTCTTAAATTAATTACTTATTTAAATTAATTACATTAATAATTAACCTTAATTAAACCAAAATTATTAAACACTTTTGATTAATCATATTCAGTAATTAACTAACGTTAATTACTTTCTTAATCACTCTTAAACTAAATTATATTTAATAATAAATTATATTTATTAATCATCCTTGATTAATCTCATTTGTAATTAATTACCTTTAATTAATTAAATCGCTTAATTATTTCAAAAGACTTAATCAATGCTTAAATTAATTACACTAAGTAATTAATTATTAATTACTTCACAAAGAAATTACCTTTAATTACACAAAGTAATTAATTCAAAAACTCTTCCATACTTCAATAATTACCCCAGTAATTTACTTATCTTAATTATTTAAGTATTTATACTTCATTGATTCCTTATCAATCAAATGATTATTCTAAGTTAACTAAACTTAATTAATTAATTTAAACTAATCCAATTAATAAATTAATTACAAAGAGTAATTAATACCTTTAATTATTTTCATAAAGTAATCATACTTAATTAAGTTCATAACTGATTATCTAAATTAATTAATTCAATTAATTATTAAAATTAATTACATTAATTAGTAAATAAATAATCACAAGTTAATGACCTTCATTAACTTATTAACAAATTCTTAATTAACTTACTTAAGTAATTAACTTAAATTAATTCCAAATTTAATTATCCTAAATTAATTTATTTCAAATCTTTAATTAATTAAACAAATTAATTAATTAAATTGCTTAAATTACTAATTTTAATGAAACAAAGATCATTAAATCTTTAATTTACTTTTAGAAAAATAAAACATTTCTTATTCATGATTACTTTATCATTAATAAAGCAATTTTAAACAATTGAAATTAAGACTGTTTTCAAATTACATTTTAAATTTTAAAATTTAAAATGAAATCAAACTTAACTTTAACAAAGTTTTAAACATTTTAAAATCTTTTAGAACTTATGCTAAAGATTTTCTTATTTTATAAAAGAAGTTAAAAGAAATTTAAACCCAAATTCATTTCAAAATAAAAATCATATTTAAATGTGTTTCAACATCCAAATTTATTTAAACATTTAAATTGCCTTAAAACTTCCTTTATTTCCAACCCATTGTTTTAAATTGGAATTTGATTTCAGATTTACATGTTTGAATCTCTACTTAAATTTAAAACTTTATCCTAAATTCAATATCTAAACTCTTTTGAAGTTGTTTAAACTTTTTAATTAATAAAATTTAAATTAGATTTTAAAACTTGGATTCATACTCAGTTTGAAAACCATAATTTAAATTTAAGTTTTATTTCTGTTTTAAAAACTGGCTTTAGATTTAAACATATTGAATTTGAAAATTTATACAGGTTTTCAAAGAAACCTGTAACTACTGGAGATACTCGAGACCCCCCTCTATTTACTTCGAGTCGCAAACTAGATAACTTTGAGCAAAATTCGAATTCACTCGAGTATAACTCGAGTACAATACTACTGCAAATCCCAAACTTCCCTGATACTTTCCTCTGCTCCGTGCATATGCACGGTGGCTGTAGCCACCTCCGGCCACCACCCAGGCCATGACAAGTCGCCGTCCATCTCAACATCACCTCACGACCGTCAAACCCCTCAATTCCACTCGAAAACGAATTCGAGTTTTTCCCCATTCCAAACCTGTCAGCAACAACAGGCAAACTCCACCCAAAACCTGAAAAACATCACGTCCTTGCTCCACCGGTCACCGGCGGCCTAGCAACTCCGTCCAACCCTTCACCAATTCCCAAACTACCATTACCCCAAAAATCAAGACACTCGGTCGTTCCTTGATTTCGTGATGATCGAAATTCCCAGGCCAATTAAAGTTAGGTTTACAGAACAAAAAGATCCATCACCGTCACTCCGATGATCTTCCACCTCCACTCCTATTTTTCCTCCGCTCACCTATCACTCTTCCATCTCCGGAAGAAATTCCAACCCCCCAGACTACCGAGTTCATCAGGTATTACCAAATTTCTATTTTCTGGTTGAACTAGAAATATAAGCAAATCTCTTTACTAAAAATAATGATTTTAGTTTTAAAAATCCAATTTTGTATTAAACATTTGATTTAGATTCCTGAATACAGGAATCATGGCAATTGAAATTTGACTTATTAAATGTTGTTCTGATGTTTTTCTTATTTCCAGAAGCAAATACAAATGGATTTATCTTGATCAGATTTCTTAAACTAACAACTATGATACAACAACATAATTTGTCCAATACTTAAGTTTTACCAAAAGTTAAATTAATAGCAAGTGAATTTTGATTAATGTTGTTCTGATTTACCTTTCTTTTTGAAATGGATAAACATAGTTTAAATTTTAATAAGATAAACATAGTTTAAATTTTAATAAGATAAACATAGTTATAGCAAGAGAATTGATTAATGTTATTATATAATTTTATTTTATTAAATGCGAATTAATAATAGAATCATGGCAATTGAAATTTGACTTATTAAATGTTGTTCTGATGTAACGCCCCACTCCGAGACCCACTCTAGTAAAGAGTATTACGGAGTAATACCGTCTACTAGAACGGAGAATAGAGTATAATGGAAGCGACCATGTGTAATCAAGCTATAACTAACTACTGAATACGTCGAATAGGTGGTATTCTTTTCTTAAGTGGTTCGACATATCCAATAGATATTTATAACGCGATTACAATGGCTAAGGAAAATAGGTTCAGAACAAACATAATACTAAATGATAACATCATCATCACAGAGCAGTCACATAACAGTCACAGAACATAGGTACAATATATCGTCAATACAGATCCAAGTATCAAAAGGTGGGTACAAAGCCACCGCTCACACATGTGAGTCAAAAATATGTACATAAGAGTCTGAAATAAAAGAGTAGCGGAATAGTGGACAAATAAAAGCACTATCTATCAGCATAGCAGATAATGTCCAAACGGAAGCACATAAGCTAAATCCAGAGACCTAACCTGAAACAACTCGGTCTGACCCGAGCGAAAACACTCGGGTCAGGCTAGCTAAACAATCAGTAATAACTGAGATATATATAATAATGCAGTACATAAATAAAACAGTACTTCTCCAAAGAGAAGAGTAATATGGACTACATGAATATAATGATGATCCCTAATCATCAATCACCAGTAAAAATCTCCAAAGAGAAAATCAACACCAAAGTGTAGAATAAATAAAATCGCCTCATATCATCGGCGTAGCCAAAACTATAAAAAGTTGCCCATAGGCAATAATCCCAAAAGTGACCAGAGTCTGTAATCAATGCCCAAGCAAAGATCGATGCTCCAAAGAGCAATAGGGATATACTGAAAAGTCAATGAAATCGAATACAGAAATGCAGTGTCCAGAGACACTGTGAATCCATAGGGTAATCGCACTTACATCGTATGGTTCCATAGAACCAACATCGAATGGCGATACTCGAATGGATATAAAAATCATCAGATAATACAAATATTGCACGTGCACCGACCAGAGTTGTTGTTGCCAAGTACTGTAGAGTTGTGATCGATCACTCGCACAGATGCGGAACGCGCGAAACGACGAGATCCTTCCCAGAAGGATAAAGGCCCAGAGGCGCACGCCGAAAAATAAACTGCTCCATAGAGCAGGTGTCCAGAGACGGTTGCCCAGAGGCGTGGTGACCCAGAGGTCCAGTACTGGCCGCCCAGAGGCTAATGTGCCACTAACTTCTTGGAGAGGAACCCGTAAAGTGTTAACAATGAGTCCCATACCCCACGTTCGCACTAAACGGTTTCCTAACCAATAGCAAGCTCACACTCCAAACAATAAAAAGTCCACCTCATATCATCGGTATACTAGACCCAAAGGTCAAAACGATCAATCGAATAGGTCGGGGATTAACCGGAAAGAAAATACACACGGTTTCCATAGGCCGGATATTTCCTAACCGTTTAAGCACCTTTCCATTTCGCTCGACGTGCTAAAAGTGAGTGTGAGATTTTTATTATAGAAAATAATGGTGTAAAACGGATTTGTAATTGATTTCGAAATCACTTTTAAAACGGTCTTTTGAAAAGTCTCCTATTATGGAGTAATTAATTTAATAATTAAAAATAATATTATATAATAATTTTCAAAAGCCATTTTGGAGTGAAAAATCCTTTTAAATCCTTTTTATAAAGCCCGTGTACGAAATCCAGGGACAAATCTCAATGAAATCGACGAAAACCAGAAAATCATCAAAAATATTCCAAGTGTTTAAAACCATTCAAAAACTGCTGCGAACCCAAGTTCGGCAATTTATTTGGACCAGCAAACTGTGTCTAAATGGCATGAAAACTAGTAGGCATGTAGTCCGACATCCCTACTTTAAGATGCAAAAAGAATTTCTGGATTGCGAGTTGAGACGAAGTGGCAGCGACGTCTCAAAGTTGAACCCAGAAAAGATTCACACTGTTTTCCAACAGCGACCAGAGTCTAACTTTGGCACGAAAATCGAAGTACCAAACGAACTCCAATGTTGCCTAAATTTTTCAGAGATGGAGTTCGGAACTCCACCTTTCCAACGAGACCAAAAACGTCAAATTTCGACTTCCGATGCGAACGTGGCGGCATCGCGAAGTGGCACTCAAAAGCTGGAAACAGAGGTAGTTTTATTTTATTTCTATTTTTTTTTGGGCCCCCAGCCCGCTTGGGCTGGGGGTACTTGGGCCCTCCCCCAGCCCGCTGCGGGCTGGGGGACCGTGGCCCGCCCCAGCCCGCTGTGGGCTGGGGGTGACTGGCCCGCCCCAGCCCGCTGCGGGCTGGGGACCTAGCCCGCCCCATCCCGCTGTGGGCTGGGGGTAAAGGGGCCGCCCAGCCCGCTGCGGGCTGGGGACCTGGGCCGCCCCAGCCTGCTGCGGGCTGGGGACCTGGGCCGCCCCCAGCCCGGGTGGGCTGGGGGCCTGTGCGCGCCCGGGCTGCGCCCGGGCTGGGGCTTGGGTGCAACCCAGGCCTGTCCTGGTGCACCCAGAGCCCATTTTTCAGGCTTATTTCAGCCTGCATATTTCCAGCAAGCTGTTTTTTGCATTTTTTTGATGATTTAGGGGTGTTTTTCTCAATTTTTGGCATCAAAAATCACTAATAACCATCACTAATCACCATATAATGATTATAACACTAAATTAAAGGAAACCAAGGTCAAAGCTTAGCTTTACAACTAACAATAATTACTAATCAATAGTAATTACCTTAATGAAGAAAAGTATCAAATGGTTTGAGTGCACAATATAAAGCAAGCCAAACTCCTCAACCCCAAAGCAAAGATCAAGAGGCTTCATGGACCCAAAATCAACAAAGAAAACAAAATAATAATTACTACAAGATGGTAGAGATAAATAGGGATTAAGAAGGAGGATTAGAGAATATGAGAGATTGCATTACCTTTCTTCTTTTCTTTTTCTTCTAGGATTAAACTAATTTATGAAGAGAAGGAGATGGAGCTTCTAAATGGAGGCCATTAATTTTGTTTAGATCTAGGTTTTAGGAATTTATGAAGAGGAGGAGGGTTAGGGTTATGAGTTTAAGATATTATATAGGAGGGGGTTAGGCTAATGGGTTATGGTAAGAGGGTTTAGAAACCCATTAGGACTTAGTTTATTTTCTAAGTTATCATGTGAACAAAAAAATCCTAATAAGCATCCTAGTTTTAATTAAAACCATGTAATTATCTCATTTGGCCCATTAACCCATAATCACTTTTTATTTAAAAATTCCCCATTTCAACCCAAAATATTTTAATTTGCAAACCAATTGCAAATTTAAATTCCCAAAAATTTGTTTAGCCCCCTTTTTAACTTAAAATCATAATTTTTAACTTATCATTCGGTAATTGCAATCTCAGGGTTGTTACATATTTTCATAAGTAAATGTATATACATTTTTTTTAAAGAAAATGAAATGAAACAATTTATATAAAATGATAACTTATTTACAAGATTTATATATTTATTAAAATTGAAATTTCAAAATTAAATCAAATTCAAATGTTATTTATACAATAAAAATCCCACTTAAAACTAATTTATCCACATATTTTAATTTTAAAATAATAACATTGTCTTATAAAAATCCTATATATATTTATATTTACACATTCATTATTTGAAAATAGCTCATTTATCAATTTTAAATCATTTATAAAAGAAATTATAAATTACTTATCTTATTTATCTTAATTAAAAGAATTAATGTTTAATATATAAAGAGTATCTTAAATTTTCATATAATTCCAAATTATAATTATTAAGCTATATTTCATAAAGAAATAAAATAAACTTTTGTTTACCTTATTAAAATTTAAACTACGTTTAGAATGCAATTATACAATTTAAAACAATTTCTTTAAGTATTTTAAACAATTAGTTATTTATTAAATAAAATAAAAATCTTCAAATTATCAAAATGAATATTAGAATTTAAAAACAAGATTTTATTTGTTCATTTATCTAAAATCAAAACTTATCTATCTATAATATATATATATATATAGACACACACACACACACACACACATACATATAAATAGAAATCAATTTATTAGCTTTTAAAAGACAAAATTCATCAATTAAACATTTATTTATTTGGATTATTAAATCAAGTTAATTTTTATTAACAAAATTTTATCAAATCAATTTAATTTTAAATATAGATTATTAAATTGATATTGCTAAAATTTCCGGGATATCACGACCGGAAGGAATTTCTAAAGAGGCATGAGCAGCGGGCTTTTCAAAGAGTTCAGATGTCAGTTTTTCACCAAGTTTGTCCCGTTTACTCGGGTCCTCAGTGACATGGCTTTTTCCCTTGTCATCATGGGATTTTCGCTTGTGGTCTCTGAGAAGAATCATGTCGTTCATCCCGTCTCCCGTAGCGTTCATCATAAGCACGCTTTTCATGAGCCTTCCTCGCAGCTCTTTCTTCGTTAGTTTCCCAGGAGGCGGGAAGATACCTCTTGGGGTCGTAAGAGCCGTGCCTCCCATCACGCTCGAAATCATTGTAGTAGGAGCCACTTCGTCCCATTGGAGAATCTGAAAATAAAAAATAATATAAACTTAGAAATCTTCAAAACAAGGAAGTTGAATGCATATAAGTGCTGAAAAGTCCTAAGTGTGTGTAACGTGCAAACTACGCGCGTCAAACTACGAACCACTCCTTGGTTAGGGGGTGATGATGGATTTTACAGCCAGTGTCAACTCTTGGGCTGATGGACTTTGTTGCAGGACGGATGTCGCTTCAACTGCTGGAGAAGTAACTCTAGCAGTATATGATCGTCTTTAAAATGCTCCTGTGATGTAATGATCAGGTCGCTCAACCCCTCAAAAGTATCACCACCGATGTGCCTAGCGGGACTTGTTCTCTCAGTTCCTTCGTCACCAGATTTCCCGGGTTGTTGGGGAGGTTCCTCTTCTTCGATGACCGGGGCAAGTGCACGTTTGACGGATGACCCCGCAACATCAATTGAAGTATAACACTTTACCAATGAAGCCTCAACAGTATGTTCTTTCGGTGTAAGTTCTCCAACGGAAACTGGGGCATCCGATGTTTCTACTGGAGAATCAGGGACTTTATGAGGTTGAGTAGAACGAGAAGGGTGCAAAAGCCCATATTGGTGAAGAAGTTCATCTTTCAGCAAAAACTTAATACTTCGTTCTTCAACCGGCACGACACTTAATCTTTCAAAAGTCGTCTTGTGACTGGGGTTTCTAGAGGGAGGAGGAAGTGCTGTAAAAGAAAAGAATGAAATTAGCACTTAGCAATTCGAATCTCAGAAAACTCAGAAATGGATAGAACGGGGATGAGCAATCTTACTTCCTATTCTCCAGATGGCATAAAACCTTGAGGGCCAGCGAACGAAGAAGAATTGATTCAGAAAACCGTGAGCACTTTCGGAAAGATCGGTGATAATTTTACGGTTTCTGGCACTTCTCACGAGTATGATGGAGGGGTAGTCTTTATTCTTTGCGAATGTGCATAAGTAGCAAATTTCTTCGAAACTCGGAAGACGGTTAAGTGTCCTCCTGAATAGAACGCACAATCCCATCAGGATGGCGTATCTATTGGGATGCAGTTGAAAGGGAGAGATGGTTAGTCGGAGAAGGAGTTGTTGAAGAAATTCATTGAAAGGAGGAATGGCACCACATAGGCATATCTGGCGATTAACAGTGACAAAACTGAAAGGTGGCTTGTCAGCAGTATCCATTTGCCCAGGAAGTATAGCATCCGCTTCAGCGATACCAAATTGAATACGTAATTTGTTGAATGCCCGCTGACTCAGGGTAGTTGGAGTTCTCTCCGGAGGATTATCCAATGGGTTGGCTATTGGGAAGACTCCTTCAGATTGCTCTACTATCTCTTCTCGAGAAGACATTCTACACAAGGAACTGGATATTCAAATATGAAGGTGCACGTTTCCTAAATGTGTGAAGTGTTGTGCAAAACTAATAAAACGACAAGCAAATATAACTGAAATTAAACTAACTGGCATTTGTTAATTACAAAGTTTTTGGGTTTGTTGTTTTAAGTCCAAATACAAATGCGGTATTGATGCAAACAAAATCAGTTCATACAAGTGCAATATTGATGCAAACAAAATCAGTTCTAATCGATTAACATTGCATTGCTTTAATACTTCACTTGAGTTTGTTGATTCACAGCATTTCATATAATTTCTTTAAGTTAATTATCTTTTATCGACTAATCTGTCATTCGATGTGGGCAGTCAGTGCCAATATATTCGCCCTAGTTTTCTACAAATGTTGTGTTCAGCAGGTTGTTAGTCTACATGTTAGTATAATCTGTAAAAAAGTGCAACAAAGTTCAAGCAGTTCATTTTGGCAGTTCAAGTTGGAAATACGATCAAGTTCTGTCAAGTTTTGAAGCTTTCAAGTTTTGTTCAAGTCCTTAAGTCGCAATCCGAGTCAAGGAGTTCAAGGCTTGAAGCTTTAAGTCAAGGCAGAGCGAATTTGCTTAAGTTCTAAGTCGGGCATATATGCGACCTAAAAGTACACCGCGAGAAGTCCTAGGTCGCCTGGTTCAAGCTAAAGAGTTCAAGGCAAGGCAGTGTGAATCTAAGTCCTAGGTCGCTCGCGACCTAACAAGTTGGTTCGAAAGTGCTAAGTCGCATGCGCGACCTAAAAGTTAAGTCGCCTACGCGACCTAAAAGTTAAGTCACGCCGATTCTTTAAGCCGTTTGCCGAGTTAAGTCTCGTGGTTCCTGTTCAAACTGCTAAGGCCCTAGGTCGCTCGTTCCTCCTCAATGCGTCAATTCGCCTAACTCCTAACTCCTAACCCGATAACCCATTAGCTTGTCCACCAAGAAAAACCCTCATCTCTCCATAATGCCGAATCACCCAAAAAACCTATTTGAATCACCTCGGAATCACCACAAATCCAATACACTGCTGTTTTATCTCAAATCACAACAACAAGATGATCGATGGCAGTTACAAATCAACCAAAAAATGGTTCGTGATGAAACACGACACAAAAAGTGATGTGGAATCGAAAAATGGGAGGATTAGAAGATCGATGATGGATATAGTTGAGCAACAACCAGATCCACTTATTAAAGTGACGAGATGATGATCAAAGCAGCAGGTAGATTCGCTTCAAAAAATTTCGAACTCAAGAGTGATAATGGCGGCAGAATGCAAGCAATAAGATAAAGGAAGAAGAAACGACCTAAAGGCTTGTATAGGGGGAAAAGAGGAAGACGAATGGACACACGGGTTAACTCATCTCTTAGGTAGCTCACCACCTAGCAAAGTTAAGTCGAAGCACACGACCTATGGCATAGGCGTATACTTCGAGGGGCAAAAGTTAACTCCACTATTTCACAGCTCAGCGGCCTAAGGGTATCGCGACCTAGCGACCTAACCATAAATAGCATGTCATAGCAAAAAGGCTTCGCGACTTAATGGACTACAGCGACCTAACGACCTATGGCCTAAAGCGACCTAACTGTCTATGGGGTGTAGCGACCTAAAGTGTGTAGCGACCTGGTAGCTAAGTGGATTTACCAACCTAACGGATTAAAGAGCCTTACAACCTAATGAGCTAGCGAGTTAACGACCTAAAGTATCTCATGACCTAGCGACCTAAGGACTTAACGACATAAGGACTTAACGACATAAGGAGCTATGTAGAACTGAGGTAACTTGTCTTCCTTATGTCGTTCCTTCCCTAGGTCGCCCACGACCTATGACTTATTCAGGTAACCAAGGGCACTCCTGTTAGGACGTAAACCGTGTCTACTAAGTCGCTCACGACCTACGACCTATTCCTAAGTCGCTCACGACCTAAACATACCAAAGGAGCTTCTTATGCCGTTTCCTCCCTAGTCGGCCACGACCTATGACTTGTTAGTCTGTTCAGAATGATCAAGTATACCATATTTAAGCCGCAAACCACTCCCACTAGGTCGCTCACGACCTACGACCTATCCAAGGTCGCTTGCGACCTACGACCTAACTCCAAACTCTCCTATAAATAACCCGTCTACTCCAACTGGAAGGGGATCTTTTTGGCTCATTTCTGGAACGCCGATACTCTGCTGAATTCTCGGCTCACTCGACACTTCAAACACGAAAGACATCTCAACAAACTTCAAGAGGAAATCTAGCACGACCGACATGGATTCAAAGACTTCTTCTACATCGGTGTTCTAGTTATTTGTCCCATCGGTGTTGTAATCGAAGATTGTTATAAAGTTGTAATTGATTCAGCAATAAAGAAGATTAAAGTGGACGTAGGCTTAATCTGAAGCCGAACCACTATAAAACTGTTGTCTTTTACTGCTTTCTCTGTGACTTTTCTACTTGTTTCTAATTCCCGTATTCATGGGTGGTGCTTTCTCTTAAACTCTACATACACCAGGGTGTTAGCGTTCAATTTTAAGCGTTAACAAACATATAACTAAATTTCTGTGTGAACAAGGATGGACTGGTTGAGACATCGAGTTATAAAAAGTATTTTTATAAAGAGTTATTTTAATAGTATGATGTGGATTTAAAAGCATTCCTAAATTTTTTAAATAAAGATGTTAGGATTTTAGGCAAATAAAAGGGAAATCCAAAATGGAATTTTAATGAAGTGATTTTGTAATTAAAATGGAACATTGATTTAGAAGTTGGAAATAAGCTAATTGGCTAAATAATTAATTGATAGAGTATGTTAATAAAATTTAACTTGGGTAAATAAAATGGATTGCGAATTAATAATGGAGTTTGGAATTGAATTCGAATTGTAAAAAGGATTTGACTTAGATTTGATAATGAATTAAATAGTGGAGATGCTATAAAAATAGAAATAAAATGGAGTTGGATCGAAAGAGAGATGGTTTGAATAACAAACAAATTTCAAGTGTGATATGAATTGTATTTAAAGTAAATTAGATATAAGAGAAGTGTTGTCGAATGAAATGAAAGTGAATTATAATAAAAATGGTTTGAGTGCAAAAGAAACCTAAATGAATAGAAATAAATTGAGAATGACTTTGTAGTAATAAAATAAATTTGAAATGAGTTAATTAAGTAAACTAAAATTTTAAAATGGGTTAATTGAGTTAAATAATAAATGGATGAAGCCTGATTAAATAAAAAATAAATCAAAGGGGTGATTAGAATTGGATTATCAGACTGATCTTAAGTTCAGTGACATATTAATTTGAAGTATAAATGAGTTAAGTATGTGTTTGGATAATTATTTTGAAAATTGAGAAGGTGAATTAAAATTTAGTTTTAAAAGGGATGAGCTAACTGGATTTAACGGAATTTGATTAAATAAAAATCAAATAAAAGAAAACTTAAGTTTGATGTTGGAATAAATTAAAGTAAATTAACTTAAGTTTAAAATTTGTGGAAGAATAAGAGTGAAAGCCCATTAAATAAAAGCTTAGATTGAATTAATTTGGGAATGACTAGAAATATACAAGAATGGAATGTGTTGAGTTAAATGAATGGTTGGTAAATAAATTTGAAATCAAATGGAATTAAATATAAGATAAGTTGAAATTAATTTAAAGTAGTTCTAAACTTAAATGGATACTTTGCTAAGCAAACATCGCCAAAATTTTCATAAAAATATTTGTCGTTGCTGTAAACAAAGGTAATAAAAATTATATGGGTTAAGAGAAGCTAAATAAATTTGTTTTAGAATTAATTGAAGTGAATATGAGCTTGTTTGGATTAAAAATCAATTGGATGTAAGAAATTGAGTTGCAAACCATTGAAACTAAATAAATGGCTTATAAATTGATTGAAAGCAATTGAATTAGCTTAAAAGTTATATAAATCGCTTATGGAAAGCATTTTGGTGTTTGTTGCTTATGATATATATGTGTTTAGCTATTGAATATAAGTGAAATGCTTGTGTTTAGCCATTAAAAGTAAGTGAGATGCAAACAGATTTTCTTATATGGCACTTACATATTTAATTGAGTAAGTACAGGTACCTGAAGGCCGTTTGGCTGGATTTGGATTGCGCTATTTGCTAAAATTAATACGCTGCTTGCTTAAAATGCTAAATAAGGTACGCCTACGCAATAAAAATAGGAAATATGAACTGTTTTTGCTTTTTCCGACCGTGTGGGTCGATGTATGTATATTTATATCTCTTGTCAAAGTGCAAAAGCTCCTCCGTACAAAGGAGACTCTGCCAAAATTTGTCCAAAATTTTGGGAGTTAGAAAATTTTTGAAAATTTTTGTTAAGCAATTAAATGATTTAAATATGAAACTGAAATAGATTAGTAGATGGAACTGATAAGACTCGGTTATAAATGGAAAATAAAAATTTAATATTCAAAATTGAAATAAGTTGAATTCATATTAAAATGGGAAAAATGAATTTGTATAGAAGTAAATATGAAAACTTATATAAGAGAATGTATAAAATGATTTGTAAAGTTACGATTGAATATTGTTGCTAAACAAGATATGCATGTATTAAAGGGAAAAAGAATTGGATTTGATTCCAAAAGATAAATTTGTATTGCCCGACAAAAAGGTACATATTTAAATTTCTAGATGAAATTGGATTGGGTTTTGATGTAGCCACTTGGCTTTTGTTTTCTTTTGGATTCGGGAGCCCGTAGAGGCCTTTTGTAGTTATACTGAGCTAGCCGCGCAAAGGAGACGCTGGCAAAAATTTTCGTAAATTTAGAGAGTTAGAAAAATTTTGAGAAAATTTTGATAATTCAAAATTTTGGTTTTAAACTGAAATTTAGATGGTTGAGCAAAAAGGGTATTGGTTGAAACTATAGAAGGTTTGGGAAGTTAGATAAGGTAATAGTGGGTCTTTAAAAAAAGATATTGGTAGGATGTTGAATTGTGAGTTTTGGAAAAAAATAATAATAAATAAACGGTATTGGACCATTCTTCCTAACTGGTAATTTCGAGGACGAATTCTTTTAAGGGGGGAGGAATGTGACGACTCAGAATTTCTATCAATTTAAATTTGAATAGTTAATCGATTTAAAATATTTTAAAAAATTAATTTTAACTTGAATTCAAGATATCAATATTTACTTGACAATTAAATCATTGAATTATATAGTTTAAATATTGAATTTAAAAATTGAAATCGGGTAAAACGCTGAACCTGGAGTTTTAGGCCTGTTAAAAATAATTTGAAGGCTTATAAAATTCATATTGACAGCTCTGAAGGTAGTGAAAGTGTTGAAATTGAGTTTGGAAGTGTTTTGCTCAGTTTCTTAAAAAACCAAAATATCGTTTAAATTAAATTTAAAAATAGCCTTCCATAGCACAGTCTTGGAATTCGATGAAACCAGTCGCATTGGATCCGTAATAGCTAGTTATTATCGGATTTCAATTTTAGTAGCATTCGGAGTTGTCGTTGGACCCTGGCAGCTCAAAACGCTTCGAATTTATTTGAATCGATTTAATTCAAAATTGATCGTTTACTTCTATAACTCGCGCATACGATCAAATCAGCCTCCGAAACATGTTCCATTGGGTTCGGAATGCGGGTAAAACCTTATAATCACCTGGCGGCATGTCTGATTCGGGGTTCGTTATTTTACGGTGCGACGCGAGATATTTTCAATATTTAATTATATAAACCATCGTACGCAGTAAGCTTTCCCAAATGGTTATATTATCTCGTTCACCTCTCTATTCCTCAAGCACGAAATCGAACTCAAAAAAAAAAATGGCCGATGCCGTAAAAAAAAAAGGGAATCGCGCGTCATGAGATTCACGATGGGAAGTAGAGATTCCATTGTCGTCTTTAATTAGGGTTGGGTAGAGCAGGGTGATTTGGAAGTTGCGAGACAACTAGAGGGGGCGCACGCGCGAGAAGAAGAATAACGGCAGCACGCAAAGCGAGAGGGAAGGGAGGCCGAAAGATTTTGCGGGAGCGGGGATGTCGACCTGCAGTTGGATGTGGCCGCGCAGAAGGGGGTTGGAGCTAGGGTTTCGTGCCGATTTGGAGGGACGCGTGTTAGGGTTTGTTAGATCAATATAGAGAAACCGTGTGTTGTCGCAGTCATGTGGTGGTGCACTGGGAACTCGCGAATGGATCGCGATGTCGTCTTGGTCGATCGAAGGATGGTGGCGGCTCGGTTTGGGAGATCGTCGAAGTTGGATTGATTTGTTTTGGGATCTGCGATGGTGGAGGCATCATAGCAGTGAGGTATGGTTATCTTCATTTGATTGACCTTGAAAAGAAAGAAAAATGAACATATATATATATATATATATATATATATATATATATATGGATAAGATTTTAACTTACAGTAAGGATAAATAGTAATATAGATATAAATACATATTTTTTATCTAGTTGGATTAAATTTAATTATTTGTTTAAATTAAATGAATTGTTAAAATGAGAACTATTAAATTAAAATCACTAGTAAATTAAGTTTATCAAATGAAAATTTAATTTTTCGATTTAATTCGAATATTAATGAAAATCATCCAATGTTTATACAAGGTCAATAATTGTGAAGAAACAAGGCAGGTGTTAACTCCGATAAGCTCGCGACCTAGTGACCTAAGGAGTTCTACGGCTAAGCGACCCAAGGTCTCAGCGAGAAAACAACCCAAAGATGTATGCGACTTAACAAGATAAATGTGGAGCGACTCAACCATATATGCGGCCTAAAAAGTACCGTGACCTAACGACTTAAGGGATGGAGTGATCTAACCTCCTACCGACTCAACGACTTATAATACAAAGCGACCTAACTGTTCAACGACCTAATTACTTAAAGGGGGTTTACGACCTAATGAGTTCAGCGACCCAAGGGGTCCGCGACCTAGCGACCTAAAAAGGGGAATGACCAAACTATGTGCTCGACCTACAAAGTACAGCGACTTAGCGACCTAAGGAATGGGGCGATCCACGACCTAATGAGTTAAGTGACATTACGGTTTAACGACAACATCAAAATCAGAATACTTTTGTCCTAAGCCAATAAGTGCATGGTGAATAGTTTGAAACCGTGAATACATATCATTGATTGTCTCATTTGGTTTCATTTTTGAAATTTTGAAATTGACTTTTCAACATGGCTATTTTGGCTTGTTTAACCTTGTTAGTACCTTCATGATTGGTTTTCAGCGTTTGCCAAATTTGATATGCAGTAGTGCAGATACTAACACGGTTATATTCATTTTGGTCTAATGCACAAAACAACATATTTATTGCTCTTGCATTAACGGCTGCTGCCGTTTTCTCAGCCGCAGTCCATTCTGAATAATCAGTTGTTGGATTCACTATTTCTTTTTGAGTAGCATTCCAGGCATCACAACTATTTGATTGCATAAAGAATGACATATTTGTTGCCCAATAACTATAGTTAAGACCATTGGAAAATGGAGGCCTTTGTGTCGATTGACCTTCCATGTAAGTGGTGTTTTGAGTGCTAGTACTTGCGTTATTTGCCATATTACAAGAATATGTCAAATAACTGTGTTACGGTTATATGATAACCTCGCTTTGATACCAAGTGAAAATGGTGCAGTGTACGTGCTAATATAGTACAAATGGATCGTGTAATATGGAATATAATATAAATGCGGAAATAGATGATAATAGCAAAGTAAATAAAAATAGAAAAAACACACCAGAGATTTTTATACTGGTTCGGAGCACCGTCCTACGCCCGGTCCCAGACTTCTATCTGGATTTTCACTACTAACTACCTCACTTCACCCGGAGGAACAGGTTTACAACACCCGAGCAGACGAACGGGATTTCACGCCTCTAATATACTGAGGACTTCAATACTTGTCTCTTACAACATCGAGGACTTCAACACTTGCCTCTTACAACAACGAGGACTTCAACAAATGAAAATAATTGTTTGCTGATGGTATGTGTTTTTGCTAACACTATTTTGTCACTTATAGTACAAACTTCCTATAATCTTATCCTCATATAGAATATTTGTATATATGAAGATTTGGAAGTGGATATCGTATTGAATCAAAAGAATGTTAAATAAATTTCAGGATTCAAAAACGATATATGATAGAATATGAGCAATTTGAGCGCTTTTAAAGTATAAGATTGAGATCAATAGAATAGAGATTAGAATAATAGAAATTAGTTGATTGGAATAATGATTTCATGATGTTTATATAAGAAATAAACAGTTGTAACCCTTTGTGAAAAGGTACAAGCAAAGGTCATGATCATTGGTGAAGAGAAAGAGAAGCAACCGTTGAAGAAAAAGGAAGTGTCTATACGAAGGGTTGCTTTCTGTTTGAAAACGTTCGACAGGTCAAAAAAGACCACTAGACAAGAATTTGAATATATATACGTTATGGTCACTTGTGCACGTTATCTGTGCATTCTGGGCATAAACGGTCGACCACCATATTTTAACCGGTCGATCGGTTTAGCCCAGTTTGCACAGTTAATGTGGATTCATTCATATATATACATATATAAGAAAATTGAAGTTATACGATTATTTGAGGATAGATTTTAACATAAATAATATTACTAACATACCAAATAATCAACCTCTAACATATGGAGCTCTTTGTGTCCGAAATAACTTCTTTTTGTCGATCACGACTTATCCCTTTGTCAGAAATCAAAACTCTATAAAAATCTTGACTCAACATTCTCCCCCTTTTTGATTGATGACAACATAGTTATGAATCTCCCCCTGTATATGATATCCCCCTAAGATTATGTCATGCATATATATTGTTAGCACAATTTTCTCCCCCTTTGTCATCGACAAAAAGGAGTTGTTTAAATGGAGGATGTAAAAGAGATTATAAGTAACATAAAACTACTACAATAGATCAAGAGTAACATTCATACAAAATTATAATACACATAAGTCTAGTACGATTTAAAACATGACACTAGTACAAGTGCCAGATAATGTTTTAAAGCAAAAGCTCAAGTCATAAGTATGCATAAAAGATAAAGAGAGATAGACTAAGAAAGACTTATTCTGACTCCGTCTCACCCTCTTCTTCTTCTTCAACAAGCTGAGATTTTCTGTGTCGACGTTCATGACTAGTTCCCGAGCTTGTACCCTCGTCCGAAGATGTCCAAGCAAATGTAGGAGGAATTGGGCGCTTGCCAGGGTCTGAAGCTTGCATTGATGAAGATGATGCACCACAAGATATTGCTTCCCATATATAAACAAAGAACGACTTAAGTTTATTAAAGCGTTTATCCATTTTTGTATCCATGCGCTTAAGTTGTGCTTCGAGAAGGAATTGATTTCGAGCAATATTGTCAAGTGATTCTTTTGTTGAGGAAGATGATCGTAAGAGTTTAACTTCCTCAGGTTTAGGGCGAGATGGACGTGATGAAGCTTCTTTATGTCCTTGTTCTTTCCATTGTTCAAAAGGCATAATATTAAAGTATGGAGCGGGAAGCTTCATTCTTGTAATCGTAGCTTTGTTGATGACTTTTGGTTTGGAAATAGAAGACTTGGGAGGTTCAATGCCACAATCAAGCAAGAGACGCATAATATACTCGTTATAGAACAAGTGTGGTCTAGTGCTATCATTTACTTTCAAGATCTCATCAAAGATCAAACCAATCCAATTTATACGATAACCCCCATAGATTGAGTATAATGCCTTGAAATTTTCTTTATAGACGGCATCAAAATTTCCTATTCTTGGTAAAAGAGAGTGCATAAGAGTATAGTGAAGAATTCTTGCAGAAGCCCGTAGACCCATAGACTTAGTGCAATCCTTGTCATCTTCAATAAATTGATGGCTGATTTGATTACGGACATGAACATTGCAAAAATTACTTGAGAATTTTTCACCGAAAAAAGAATAACCAAGAACGGTTGCCATCATATCACATGAGATAAACACTTCTTTGCCACAACAATTGACCACAGACAATAATTAGGATTGTCGGGCTTGTTTTTCTCTAAATTTAGGTTAGCGTAGAATAATTTGATCATTACATGGTTGATTTCCACATTGTTTTGATCAAAGTCAATTAAGTTTTCAATGTCTGCTTCCTTTGCTAAACTAAGAATACGATAACTAGAGAAATCGAAAAATTTAATAAAAGAACCCGGATGGATTGTAAAATCCTTCATCTCATTCCATCTTTTGACTGCAATTGGATCTACAAGCCACTTCCTGATAGAGAGATCAATTGGTTGTGTTTCGGAGGTAGAAGCTTGTTTTAATTTCTTTTTTGGAGGAGCCATTTTTGGAGAGATTGGTAGAAGATTTTATTTTTAGGGTTATGAGAGGTTGTTGAAAAAATAAATGAAGAGAGGGAGTGTAGAAATAACCGTATGTACCTTTGTAAAAAAAACCAAACAACATGAAACCGGTTGAACGCCTCTAAATCACCGGTCGACCATTTTTATACAGAGACCAAAACGGTCGACTGGTGGATTTTGGCCGGTCGAATGGTTTGCCTGTGAGTTGTTTTTCTTGCTTGCATGAATTTCTGAGTTGTTAAACAATCCATATAATATTGAGTTTATGTAAAAACATGATATATATATATATATATAAACGAGAATACAATCATAATAAGAAAATAGATTTAATGAGAGGTAGAGGAATTATGATCGGAAGTCTCTTCTTTGGCATCGGTAATGCGTGGTTTCCATGGCGACCACTTTTCTTTCGCGCCTTCATTCTGAGCATAGTTTTTATCCCATGAATTTGGGCTTCTAGAGGATGAAGGTGCATGAGGCATTGGCTCGTATACGCCATGTTTGTTTGAACGACAAAAGAATGATGCCATTCTTTCTAGAAGAGAAAGACGTTCCAAAGTCAGTTGTTGCTCATAATGCAGCTGTCTTTGAAGATCGATTTGATGTTTTTGATAATGATGAATCTCATTGATCTTATCTCTGGTATGGGGTGAACAAAACAACACTTTCTTTGCTCGTTTCGAAGTAGGCGTATTTCCAGGAGAATGAATGCAATGATGATGACACTTTGAATTGTGTTTTGGTGTTTCAGGAGAGTAATATTCTTCTGGCTCAGAACTTGTGACCGAAATATGGGATTTTTAAGCACACTCATCACAAATATGTGCCATAATGAACTATATATATATATGTATATATAAACTTTTATATTTAGATAGGAGGTGATAAAAACAATATTTTTGTCAAGCTTATAAAAAAAATCCTATATATAAGCTTGTGGATGAGAATTGACATGCAAACTTGGCCGTAGAAAAATTAAAAGTTCATATTCAATTTCCAAATATAGCAATAGCAAAAATAATCTGAAAAGAACTTAAGAATATAACATTATTACTTATCAAGTTCCTTTTTAGAAATTAAACCAAGTTCTCTACGAAATTTAATGAAACTAGGCTCAAGTAGAGGCTTAGTGAAAATGTCCGCTAGTTGATTATTAGTTTGGACATATTCAAGACATATATTTCCTTTTTCGATATTGTCTCTAAGGAAATGATGACGAATATCAATGAGTTTGGTTCTAGAGTGATTCACTGGATTCTTAGAAAGATTTATAGCACTTGTGTTATCACAGTATATAATAGAATTTGATAAATGAATATCAAAATCTTGAAGTGTTTTTTGCATGTATATTACTTGAGTACAAGCGAGAGCTACTGATATATATTCAGCTTCAAATGTTGATAGTGAAATACAATTTTGTTTCTTACTAAACCAAGAGACAAGTGATTTTCCAATAAAATGGCACGTACCACTTGTACTCTTTCTATCCGTTCGAGAGCCTCCAAAATGAGCATCACTATATGATACTAATTCAAATGGACATTCTTTTGGATAAAAAGACCGAAATCTTTGGTATTATTAAGATAACGAATTATATGTTTCACTGCTCGTAGATGTGATTCCTTTAGATCTTCTTGAAAGCGTGCACATAGAAAAACACTCATCATTATATCTGGACGAATTGATGTAAGATAAAGAAGAGAACCAATCATGCTTCGATAAAGTTTCTGGTCAACATTCTTACCTTTTTCATCTTTTTCAAGATGTGTAGATGTACTCATGGGAGTAGGTTTACCAGATGTGTTATTTAACCCGAAGCGATTGATGAGATTTCCGTAGTATTTTTCTTGATTAATAAAGATACCATTCGGAAGTTGTTTGATTTGAAGTCCAAGAAAATATGACAGTTCTCCCATATGAGACATTTCAAACTCTTTGGTCATAATACTTGCAAATTCCTTACAGAGTTTATCGTTTGTTGAACCAAAGATGATATCGTCTACATATATCTGGATAACTAGAATATCCTTTTGAGAATGTTTGATAAACAAAGTTAGATCGACTTCGTCTATTTGAAATCCTGAGTTAATAAGATAGCTACGTAGTCGTTCATACCAAGCACGAGGTGCTTGTTTTAAACCATACGGAGCTTTATTAAGTTTGAACACATGGTTAGGATATTTTTCATGTACGAACAAAGGAGGTTGTTCGACATATACATTTTCTTTGATAAATCCATTGAGAAAAGCACTTTTGACATCCATCTGATAAAGTTTGAAATTATGGTGACAAGCAAAAGATAATAGGATTCTAATAGCTTCTAGTCGAGCAACTGGTGCAAAAGTTTCTTCATAATCGATACCTTCTTCCTGATTATACCCTTGTGCTAGTAATCTTGCTTTATTTTTGGTGATATTTCCTTGTTCGTCGGCCTTATTTTTATAGACCCATTTAGTACCAATAACTGACTGATCAGTTGGTCTTGGAACAAGTTCCCAAACGTCATTGCGCTCGAACTGATTCAGTTCTTCCTGCATGGCAATGATCCAGTAATCGTCTGTAGCAACTTCTTTTGGATTCTTAGGTTCGATATTTGAGAGAAAAGCGACATGACCCATTTGGTTGAGTTGACTCCTTGTTCTGACATGTGGTGTTACTTGACCGATTATATTTTGGGCCGGATGGTCTCTTAATACTCTTGGTGGTGATTGTAACTCACATATTTGAGGAATATTCTCAATAATTATTTCCGAGTCAGAATCAACATTTGTGATGATTGGATTGTCAGTGACTATTGATTCGTCATCATCTAAAATAGTTTGAGGATGCTGATAGAATTCATCAAAAGAGACATGAAGTGATTCTTCAATAGTTTTGGTTCGTTTATTAAATATACGATAGGCCTTGCTTCGTTCCGAATTACCGACAAATATTCCTTCATCGGGTTTTGGATCGAATTTGCCAAGCTGGTCTTTCGTATTTAAAATAAAGCACTTGGAACCAAAAACTTTGAAGTATGAGATTTAGGTTTTCTTTTGTTAAATAATTCATAAGGTGTACTCTTGGTAAGAGGTCTTATGGACACACGATTTAAAACATAACAGGCAGTTGCGACGGCTTCTGCCCAGAAATGTTTTGGTAAGGTGGTTCCATTCAATAATGTTCTTGCACATTCTTGTAAAGTTCGGTTCTTCCGTTCTACAACTCCGTTCTGTTGTGGAGTTCTGGGAAACGAAAAATTATGATATATACCTTTCTTTGTACAAAAATGTTCAAATTCATTATTTTCAAACTCTCCGCCATGATCACTTCTTATATTTTTAACTTTAATCCCTTTTGATTTTTGAATTCTTTTGACGAAAGATTTGAAATAATCGAAAGTGTCACTTTTTTTTAAGAAAAATGTCCATGTGTAACGGGAGAAGTCATCAACAATTACAAGCACATATTGACTGTGATTTGTTGACTGAACCCTAGTAGGTCCAAATAAATCCATATGTAGTAACTCAAGTGGTTGTAATGTTGATATGACTTTCTTGGATTTAAAAGATGATTTGGTCAATTTTCCTAGTTGACATGCCTCACAAATGTTATTAACCTTAAAACTCATTTTGGGTAGTCCTCTAACTAGATTGTTTTTGGCTAGCTTGTCAATAGTTTTGAAGTTTATATGACAGAAGAGTTTGTGCCATATCCATGGATCATTAACATTAGCCACAAGACACATATCTGAATTATGATTAATATTCATATTCAGAATATATATATTTCTGTTTCTATAACCTTCGAAAACTAAATTATGGTCTTTATCTAAAATACTACACTTATTATTCGAAAAGGAAATTGTAAAACCCTTGTCACATAACTGACTAATACTAAGTAAATTGTGTTTTAAATTTCTAACTAGCATGACATTAGTAATAAGAGGTAAGTTAGATGTACCGCAATTGCTCACATCGCCTTTGCCGATGATATAGCCTTTTGAATTATCTCCAAAAGTGACGGAGCCACCATCTGAGTATGTAATATTTGTCAATAAGCTCTTGTCTCCAGTCATGTGCTTCGAGCAACCACCGTCCAATATCCACTTTCCTTTTTTCTTAAGTGGGACCTGCAAAAAATAAAATTAAGTCCATGGTACCCACTTTTTATGGGGTCCTAAGAGTTAGGTCTTAGAAGTCCAAACCCATACGGGTCTGGTATCCCCTTTATATACATAATTAATATTAAGATGCACAGTATTCATGAATTCTGAATATATTTGTTCCTAATCAAATTGTTATTTGTTTTAGGAACCCATATTTTGATAGTCTTGTCATTTTTCTTTTGAAATTTCACAATTGGTTTTGGTTTGGAATATAATAAACTATGATTTTTCTTAGCTTCAGTTTTTTGTACTTTCTTCTTCCTTTTATTATCAAGATGTTTCATGGTTTCTTTTTTCTTATATCCCAAACCCTGTTTATTTGAAACAGATTGTGAATTTTCAATGATTTTTGTCAAATTTTCTCAACCTTTGTTAAAGTTAGAAACATTTTGAGTAATGTTATCTAACTTAGTTTGTAAATACCCATTTCTAGGTCCAGAATTTTGACTTTTGCCTCAAGCTCATGATTTTTAGTAGTGAGCGTATCATTTTTCTCGTTTTGAGTTTCAATTTCTTGACTCAAAAGAGATAATTGAGAATCAATATTAGATGATGATTCTTGAAAATTTTCAAGTTCTTCTTCTAATATTTTCTTCTCGTCTTTTAACATATCTCGTTCAAATTCTGCTCTACTCAATTCTGCTTTGTCTTCTTTTAGCTTTCGTTTCATGTCTTTATATTTGACTATCAATTCAGCATTAATATCAAGTACTTCATCAAATGTAGGAATTTGTACCTCATCTTCTGTTGCCATGAAACAGACATTTGCTTGTTCATCTTCCGTATCACTCTCACTTTCTGATGAGTCTGTATCATCCCATGTTACCGAGAATGCTCGTTTCTTTAATTTGTCCTTCTTATATCTTAATTTGTCATTTTCTGACTTCTTCTTTTGCTCTGGACAATCCTTGTGCATGTGCCCCTTTTTATGACAGTTGAAGCATTCTATAGAGGATGATATTGGTTTATTTGATCCCGGTTTCTTTCTGTTATAACGACTGGCTTTTCGCTGTTTTAGGAATTTTTTGAAACCTTTTGCTATGAATGCCAGATCTTCATCTTCAGATTCTGATTCATTTTCGTCTTTTTCAGCATGGAATGCCACGATTTTCTTTTCTTCTTTTTGTTCCTTTCTAGTCTGCAAGTTAGCATCGTAGGACATTAGATTTCCTATCAATTCATCTGGCTTCATGACGGAAAGGTCATTAGCTTCTTCAATTGCTAATACTTTTCCTTCCCATTCACTAGTTGGAGAATGTAGGACTGTTGAGACAACATCAAAATCAGAATACTTTTGTCCTAAGCCAATAAGTGCATGGTGAATAGTTTGAAACCGTGAATACATATCATTGATTGCCTCATTTGGTTTCATTTTGAAATTTTGAAATTGACTTTTCAGCATGGCTATTTTGGCTTTTTTAACCTTGTTAGTACCTTCATGAGTGGTTTTCAGCGTTTGCCAAATTTGATATGCAGTAGTGCAGATACTAACACGGTTATATTCATTTTGGTCTAATACACAAAACAACATATTTATTGCCCTTGCATTTACGGCTGTTGCCGTTTTCTCAGCCGCAGTCCATTCTGAATAATCAGTTGCTTGATTCACTATTTCTTTTTGAGTAGCATTCCAGGCATCATAACTATTTGATTGCATAAAGAATGACATACGTGTTTCCCAATAACTATAGTTAAGACCATTGAAAAATGGAGGTCTTTGTGTCGATTGACCTTCCATGTAAGTGGTGTTTTGAGTGCTAGTACTTGCGTTATTTGCCATATTACAAGAATATATCAAATAACTGTGTTACGGTTATATGATAACCTCGCTCTAATACCAAGTGAAAATGGTGCAGTGTACGTGCTAATATAGTAAAACGGATCGTGTAATATGGAATATAATATAAATGCGGAAATAGATGATAATAGCAAAGTAAATAAAAATAGAAAAAACACACCGGAGATTTTTATACTGGTTCGGAGCACCGTCCTACGTCCAGTCCCAGACTTCTATCTGGATTTTCACTACTAACTACCTCACTTCACCCGGAGGAACAGGTTTACAACACCCGAGCAGAAGAACGGGATTTCACGCCTCTAATATACCGAGGACTTCAATACTTGCCTCTTACAACACCGAGGACTTCAACACTTGCCTCTTATAACAACGAGGACTTCAACAAATGAAAATAATTGTTTGGTGACGGTATGTGTTCTTGCTAACACTATTTTGTCACTTATAGTACAAACTTCCTATAATCTTATCCTCAAATAGAATATTTTTATATATGAAGATTTGGAAGTGGATATCGTATTGAATCAAAAGAGTGCTAAATAAATTTCAGGATTCAAAAACGATATATGATAGAATATGAGCAATTTGAGCGCTTTTAAAGTATAAGATTGAGATCAATAGAATAGAGATTAGAATAATAGAAATTAGTTGATTGGAATAATGATTTCATGATGTTTATATAAGAAATAAAAAGTTGTAACCCTTTGTGAAAAGGTACAAGCAAAGGTCATGATCATTGGTGAAGAGAAAGAGAAGCAACCGTTGAAGAAAAAGGAAGTGTCTATACGAAGGGTTGCTTTCTGTTTGAAAACGGTCGACAGGTCAAAAAAGACCAGTAGACAAGAATTTGATATATATACGTTATGGTCACTTGTGCACGTTATCTGTGCATTCTGGGCATAAACGGTCGACCGCCATATTTTAACCGGTCGACCGGTTTAGCCCAGTTTGCACAGTTAATGTGCATTCATTCATATATATACATATATAAGAAAATTGAAGTTATACGATTATTTGAGGATAGATTTTAACATAAATAATATTACTAACATACCAAATAATCAACCTCTAACATATGGAGCTCTTTGTGCCCGAAATAACTTCTTTTTGTCGATCACGACTTATCCCTTTGTCAGAAATCAAAACTCTATAAAAATCTTGACTCAACACGTCCCTCCTACTATTCCATCTTATAAGGGAACGATTGATCCTAATGAGTTTCTGTATAAGTATGATTGGCACATGACGGGTGCCAGAGCCTGTGATGAAATCAAATGCAGGTATTTTCCGGTGTACCTGGAAGGAGTTGCTCTACTTTGGTTCACAAAACTGCCGGTCCGGTCGATAGACCAATTCTCTGATTTGACTCGGAAATTCGAAGAACAGTTTCGATTATATGTGTCAAAGGCAAAGGATATAATGTCACTCTCCAGCCTCGAGCAAAATCCTGGAGAATCTATCAGATCATTCTTGAATCGCTTTAACATAGCTTTGGCCGAGGTGGATAATGCAGAGCCGAGAATGGTTTTGACATACTTGATGACGGCTATTGATAAGACAAGTGAGTTCGGAAAGTGGCTGAAAATGAAAGAACCAAATTCGCTTGACAAGTTCTATAAGAAGGTGGACGAATTCATGCGATTGGAATGCCTTCAATCACTAGTCAAAGTGGTATCGACAGGAGCTGGAAATAGTAATGCTGCTCCTAATAAGAAGGAATCTGGCAATCAGAAGAGGGGAAACGATGGTCAGAAGAAGCAAGGAGATGCGAAGAGAAATCGTCCCTTCAACTTCACTCCCTTGACTGATACACCAGAGAACATCTTCTTTGCGACTAAGGACATTGTTGAATACCCCACACCGGCTAAGATCAGAGTTAATAAGAGAGCTGAGAAGAACGGAAGGTTCTGCCGGTTCCACAACCAACCAGGGCATGATACTAATGAGTACCGTCACTTGAAGGAATTGATTGAGGAACTATTGAAGAAAAATAAGCTCCAGCAATATGTAAAGAGGAACAGGAATGGCCCAACTTCGTCAACCCAAGGACAACAGGCTCTTGTTCATCATCCTAGCTTAAGTGAAAAGGCAGCAGCTCATGAATCAGAGAGGCACGTTATTAATGTGATTACAGGAGGACCTCACCCAGCTGGCAGAGGCTGGGGTGAGATGGAACGATATGCTCATGCATTGAAATATGTACCAGTAGAGGAGAGCATATTCATGTTAGAAGATGCTGCACCTCTGAAGCAGCAGAAAACTTTTAACGATGACATTGTCTTCAGAGTCAGGGATTCTATGGGTGTTGAAGCCCCTACCATAGATCCCTTGGTTATTTCCGCAGGAATTGGACTGGCCATCGTAAGAAGAGTACTTGTTGATTGTGGTGCTTCTCATAATGTTCTTTTCAAGAAGACCTTTGACCAGATGAAGATTCCAATGGCTGATGTTCAAGCTTCGTCACAAAAGATTGTCGGGTTTACTGGAGAACCCAGGCAGCCGATTGGAACTGTTGACCTGTTCGTTGAGCTCGGAGAGGGGCAGAAGAAGGTGGTCTGAAAGAAGACTTTTGTAATTGTTGATGAATTTTCTGCTTACAACGCCTTCCTAGGCCGGCCTACTCTTGCAGCTTTTATAGCAATTCTCGCCCCGTGGTGCCTTACCATGAAATTCCCTACAGATAATGGAGTTGGTGTTGTGAAAGGAGATCAGAATACGGAACGAGAATGCTATTTGATAGAACTGCGTGAAGCAAGAAAGAGAGAAATGGGCAAAGATGCGGCAGCCCCAGTCCGCATCAAGCAACCAACCTTGTAGCAATTACATGGTGGACCCTGCACTGGCGAGTGTAGCGAAGCACGAAGAAAAATGGATTCCAGAAAATCCAGTACAGGGGAGAATGGAGTGGTGCCAGTGGAAGTAACGATACCAATTCCTGTTGATCCGAAAGACCCAAACAAGGTGCTGAATGTGGGTTCCCAACTTAATGCGATAATTCAGAATATTTTGGTATCATTCCTGAAGGAAAATCTGGATGTATTCGCTTGGACCCATGCTGATATGTGTGGAATATCGCCAGAGTTTGCAGTACATGCTTTGAATATTGATCCAAAGTTTACACCTGTGAAGCAGGAAAGAAGAACCCAGGGTCCCGAAAGGTCAGCAGCATTGAAGGAAGAGGTGGATCGGCTCATGGAGAATGACTTTATCATAGAATCTACTTATCCAAATTGGGTTTCAAATCCAGTACTGGTTAAGAAAGCTAACGGAAAGTGGAGAGTATGCATCGAATTTTCAGATCTAAACAAGGCCTGCCCCAAAGACTGCTTTCTGTTACCCAGGATTGATTAGTTAGTTGATGGAACCGCGGGACATGAATTGTTATCTTTTATGGATGCCTACTCTGGATATAACCAGATCATGATGCATGAGCCAAATCAAGAGGACACGAGTTTTATAACCGATGTTGGTCTATACTGCTACAAAGTCATGCCCTTTGGACTAAAGAATGCAGGGGCAACTTACCAAATACTGGTTAATGCGATGTTCAAGCCACAGATTGGAAAGACTATGGAGGTTTACGTTGACGATATGTTGGTTAAATCAAAGAAAGCAGTAGACCATATGGATCACTTGGCAGAGATGTTTGCCGTCCTCCGAAAGTATGGGATGAAACTTATTCCTTTGAAGTGTTCGTTTGGGGTGGAGTCCAGAAAGTTCTTGGGTTTCATTGTGAGCGCTAGGGGCATTGAAGCTAATCATGCTCAAATCACCGCCTTAAGAGAAGTCAAAGCTCCTAGAACGAAGAAGGAACTGCAAAGACTCAATGGAATAGTCGCTGCCTTAAGTCGATTCATTTCCAAAGCTACTGATAAATGCATTCCATTCTTTGATGCTCTGAAGAAAGGAAGGAAAAACTTTGACTGGACTCCAGAATGCCAGAAATCTTTTAATGAGTTAATTCGTCATATGGAAACGCCTCCTATACTTTCTAAGCCCGACAATGGTGAAGATCTTTTTGTATATTTGGCAATCTCGTCACATGCCCTCAGTGCAGCTTTGGTACGGGAGGATGCGAAAATTCAGCGCCCAGTCTACTACATCAACAAGAGATTCACTGGGGCAGAATTGAACTATTCAAAATTGGAAAAGCTTGCCTATTGTCTACTGATTTCATTAAGAAAATTGAGGCCATATTTCCAAGCTCATTCCATCAAAGTCCTCACCGATCAACCCTTGAAGCAAGTCCTTTTTCGTCCTGAGACTTCGGGTCGTCTTCTAAAGTGGAATATTGAACTCAGTCAATACGACATCACTTATTATCCCCAAAGAGCAATTAATGGACAAGGTTTGGCAGATTTCATCGCAGAATGTACGGATAAAGGTGACAGTGAAGAAGAAGTGGATTGTAATATCCAACCCGATGGAAATTGTATGTGGATGGCGCAAGAAATGATTACTATTCCAGAGCTGGGGTTGTACTTGAAACCCCTGAAAGACGATCACTGTGTTATGCAGTGAGATTAGAATTTCCTTCGACTAATAATGAGGCAGAATATGAAGCTCTCATTGCTGGCCTGAAGATTGCTAAAGAACTCAACATTAAGGCGTTGCAGATCGTCAGTGATTCTCAGCTTATCGTGTATCATGTCAAGAAAGAATATCAAGCTAAAGGGGGAAATCTACCCACATATTTGTCTAAGGCCTGGGAGCTTCTTGATGATTTTGACCATTACACAATAAACCATATTCCTCGGGAAGAGAATATGAAGGAGGATTCTCTCGAGAAGTATTCTAGCACTGGTGAAGCTCAGTTATTGGGATTAATCCCTGTAGTAGTCCTATCAACTCCAAGCATTGACGAAATGGACATAGACTGGATCATCACCGTATCTCAAGAGGAATAATCATGGATGACTCCGATAAAGGAATATCTGCTCAACGAATCTGTGCCAAAAAATTCAAAAGAACGTCAGAAACTGTTAAGAAAGGCTTCAAGTTATATAATTCAAGATGGCCGATTATACCGGCGGGGATTTTCAATGCCATTACTTCGATATGTGACTAAAGAAGAAGCTAAGACAATTATAGCTGAGGTACACGGAGGAGAATGTGGAGATCATACAGGTGGCCAAACTTTAGCAAAGAAAATTCTCCATTATGGATACTTTTGGCCAGATATCAACCGAGATGCTGCAGACTATTCCCGAAAGTGTGACAAATGCCAGAGATTTGCCAAAATCCCTAGAGCACCTTCCACCGAGCTAACGCAGATGGTCAGCCCATGGCCGTTTGCTATTTGGGGAATAGATCTTATCGGGCCTTTACCGACTGCCAAATCTGGAATCAAGTATGCTATTGTTGCTGTTGATAATTTCACTAAATGGGCTGAGGCTGAGCCATTGGCCACTATTACCTCTCGAAAGATGATAAGTTTTGTGACTAAAAATATCATTTGCTGGTATGGTGTGCCTCAGAAGATAATCACAGACAATGGTACCCAATTTGAAAGTGAATAATTCCAGGACTTTTGCAAACGATTCAAGATCCGAAAAGGCTTCTCAGCAGTGGCTCATCCGCAGGCAAACGGGCAAGTGGAAGCAGTAAACAAGATTATCAAGTCAACCATTAAAAAACAGCTTGAGAAAGCGAAAGGTGGTTGGGTTGATAAGCCGCCACTAGCACTATGGTCATATAGAACTACCCACAAAACTGCGACAGGGCACACTCGATTTTCACTAGCATATGGATCAGAGGCAATGATTCGGTAGAAACAGAGATCCCTTCACATAGAAGAATCCATTTCGATCAAGCTGAAAATGAAAAGCTGCAACTTGAAGCCCTTGGCTTCCTTGATGAAAGAAGAAAATAGGCTGAGCTCAGAATTGCGGCTCATCAGCAAAGAATAGTCAGGCACTTCAATTCCAAAGTTCGCCAACGCAGCTTTGAAGTTGGGGATTTAATCTTGAAAAGAATTATGACACCTACATGAGTGTTTGGGCCAAATTGGGAAGGGCCGTATGTCATAGGCCAAAAGCTTCTTGATGGCACATTCAAACTGATAACCGTCGAAGGAGATCCAATTCCAAGGGCTTGGAACAGCAATCACTTACGCCCATATTATACTTAAAAGTTTTGCTGAAATGTTGTAAAAGAATTATGAAAGTGTGATTCTTGTAAGGAAAGCCATTGTAAAAGCTAGTGCAAGTAAATAATAAGAACTATAAAGTGGATGTAGGCCCAGTTTTTGGCCGAACCACTATAAATCTTGTATTCTCTACTATTATAAGTTGCCTGTTTCATTTCGATATGTAAAGTACTTTGAATGTATTACTAAGATGTCGATTTAACGTTGCAGGTAATGAAAAATGAAGCTTACCCATCTTGAGATTAAGCGATCCCTGACGTCACTCAACAAGCAAATACTAAGCCGTTCAAAATTCCAAACTCAAATTCCATAAAAGGAGTGATTCGAACCAATAGTTGGTGATTTTACCGGAGGTGGGTCATCGCTAGCTAATTATGGTTGTTTGTACAAACAAACATCTAATTAAATAGCCTGTGTCCGCCCCTGTGAGATCGCCCAACTGTGAAAGTACACTTCTTTGGATAAAAGTGAATAGCCGGCCATAGACAGCGAGGTGCTTGAAGAGGATAATGGGGATCGCTGATAAGAGTAAATGACGAAGAGACAAGGGCGAGCAAGCATCAAACAAACAAAGCCCTCTTTGGAGGCACAAGCCCTCCTCGGAGGCGCAACTCTTCGGAGGATAAAAGACCTCAAACGAGGCATGTCAGAAAACGAAAGTTCTCTTTCTCAACATGGTATGGAATGATCGGAGGTACCTTCCCAAGTGGAAGGCAAAGCGCTTGTTCACTAGCTGAGACAGTTTGTGTAGACAAGCGTCCAAGTAACTTGCGTCCTCCCCGTGAGTCCATGAGATGACCGGAGGTACCTTCCCAAGTGGAAGGAAAGTCGCTCATTCACTAGTTGAGACAATCTGCGTGAATAAACGTCCAAGTAACTTGCGTTCACCCCGTGAGTCCAACCAACTATGAGGAAGAAACTTCCAGGCACGCTCGGAGGCACACATCTCACCAAGATCTGAAATAAAACTTCACAAGAGCTGAGATGTGAAAAGCCCTCTTCGGAGGCCCATTTCACCAGGAGTTGAAGTGTAAGAGTCGCTCTTCGGAGGTCCACTTCACCAGGAGCTGAAATGATAACAAGACCTCTTCGGAGGCACGCATTCCACCGAGATCTGAAATAAAACTTCACAAGTGTTGGAATGTGAAAAGCCCTCTTCGGAGGCCCATTTCACCAAAGTTGAAATGCTAAAAAGCCCTCTTCGGAGGCCCGCTTCCCAGCGAACAGGGAAAAGTAAAAAACCTCTCCCCAAAGGCAGAAACAAAAAGCCCTCTTCCCAGAGGCACAATCAAACAAAATTCCCTCTTCCCAGGGGCACAATCAAACAAAAAACCCTCTTCCCAGAGGCACAAGCAAGTCAAAGCCCTTTTTCGGAGGCTCACTTTGCCACGAAAGAAAATTCACTCGCCAAACCAAAGGTGATTTTCTCCAAAAGGTGAAGTGTAAAAACTTCGCAATAAAAAAGAAAAGAGAAAAAACTCCTTCAATATGAAGCGCATCCTACTAAATACCAAAAATATTTCCTTAAAATGGAAATATTATCCTATAAAGTATAGATGCAAACCTCCTTCAAATGGGAATGTTGTTCTCTAAAGAAAGAGTACAAGTCTTCTTGAAAGAGAGGAATTGTTCTCTAAGAACTTTGCCAATGTGAAAGAAGTTGCAATAAACCATGGTGTGGGGGCAGCACATTGTAGGTGCAAGAATGAAAACAATGCTCAAACAACATACCATAGGTTCACTGCAACATCACACAGAGAAAACAAAGAAACTTGTATATAAAAAAAGAGAGAAAAGAATAAATGCATTCTCAAATACAGACAGGAGTCCTGTACAAGTAAAAGAATCATTTTATTCCATACTATAAAAGATTTTATATACATATGCAGGTTTCGAAACAAAAGAAGGCGAGGACCGGTACCCGCACAATCTCCGGTCAACACAAGTCTGTATAAAAGCAAAAAGCGGGATAAAAAGCACAAGACCAAAGCTATCACTTCTTCTTCTTTCCACCTTTAGAGCCCGCGCCTGGCCGGATGACCAACTTCTGGGGCCGACTTATGAGAGTAGGGGAAGAAGGAGAAAGGGGCACAATCGGACTGTCCTTTGTTTTTTCCTCGCCAGCTGAAGCTTCCTTTTTCTTCTTCGAAACTCCGCTTTTCCCCCTCTTCTTAGAAGAAGACCCACTTCCTGGAGAGATAAGAGCGGTTAATGGCATATCATCAGAACCAGTTGGTTCTGTAGTCTTCTCACCTTCTTCAAGTTCTCCTCCCCATGTTCTTGTGAAGCATTGGGATCATCCAAGTCTCGAAGGGCTTCTATTTGCTCCTCTTGCGACCCTGGTTGAGAAACAGAAGGAGGAGTGACTTGGAGAGACGGGGGAAGAATAACTGGAGGAGAGGGAGTCTGAACAATGCTCGACACTTTCTCTACAGAAGAAAAGAGGTTAAAATCAGTGAAGAGAGGAGATAAAGGCTCCTCGAGATTTAGAAAATAATCAAGAAGCTCATTGAACTCATGAGAAGCAAATGAGCAGTCTACTTGAGCAAGATCAGCATTAAAGTTACCAGGAGAGGTTGGCTTTCTAACGTCAATTTCATAAGCTTGTGCTTCAGTGCTTTCTTCGCCTTCGTCTCCACCCTGTGCGCTGGTAATATCAGTTACGACTTTAGCCGTGGACGACGAATGGGAACTAGAGCCTACATTATCAATGTCGGCCGAAGTCAAAGGAGGGGCAAGGGAAATTAAAGGTGCTTCTTACTCTGGATGCTCCCCTCCCATCGTTTCGGCTCGTACTTTAGCAAGCTGCTCCTTTCCTCTGGCGAGAGCAGCACGAGTTCCATCATCAAAGTAATGCGCCTCAAGTTCGTCTTCGGAATAACTGGCGCCTCCAAGCATATCCATTGCAGCCTCCCACAATTCAGCGAGAATGATTTCATATTTAGTCCCCAAAAATGCACGGCTGCCACGCCCCAAGACGCTTTGGACGTAGAAATCAAATAGAGTGGAGCTGATGTTGGCTTTTGTCTCTTTATGAGATTTTTCAGCGGCTTTCTTTCCAACCATGGCCTCATCACGTTCTTTCTCGGTCTTCGACAATTGAGCTTTCAGCCTCATGATTTCTAAGTCCTAGGAGTTAGCTTTCTCCTGTACCTCTGCAATGTCAGCATGATATTTTTTCCACCGTCTTCTGTGTAGCTTCAAGTTGGTTTTCAACAAGTCGTTGAGAGGCATGAGCATCTCGAACTTTCTTTTGAAGCACTTCTTCCTTTTGAGTATAAGAGGTGGAAGAAGCAGCAAGCTCGTGCTTAAGTTTCTCGACCTCCGCCTCAAGCTTTTCGTTGTACTCGACAATGTTTTTCATCTCGGTGTTGTGCTGATCAAGAATTTTCTGCCATTCAGACTTGTCGTTCTCCATCGTCAGCAAGCTTCAAGGTTGGCCCGGTTCACCCTTTGAAGCTCATCGACGAGTTTTTGCCACGCTGACATTCACTCAATATCAAGTTTAACAGTGTCGAGATTTCGTAGCATGGCCTCTTTGTCAATGGGAACCAAGTCAAGGTCGAAGCGAACTCCCTTTAAGCACCAATGCGGGAACCGACTTTGAAGATTCGGCGGACCTCTCTCAACTTGGTACAGGGGTCTGCTGAGAAGTGTCTGAATATCGGCTCCTTCAAGGGCAGGAGACTTTGAAGGAATTTTTAGAGACGTGAGCAGTGGCCTTTTCTAAAGTTGCAGATGCGGTCTTTTCATCAAGCCTGGCCTGCTTGCTTGGGTCTCCGATGTCATGACTCTTTCCTCTATCATCATAAGTCTTTCTTTTATGAGAGTCATCGCCTCTGCGAGAAGAGTCATGTTGCTCATCCCTTCTTCTGTACCTTTCTTCATACTCTCTTCTTTCTTGAGATTTTCGAGCAGCTCTCTCTTCATCAGTTTCCCTACGGGCGGGAAGATAGCGCCTATAGTCATACTGACCACGCCTTCCATACTGTTGAAAGTCGTCATAATAGGAACCGCTACGCCCCATTAGAGAACCTGAAAATGAAGAAAAGGCAAAACTTGAAAAATCCTGGAAGTAAAGTGCATGAGGGTACATATAAGTGGTGAAGAAATCCTAAGTGTGTGTAACGTGTAAACTACGCGCGTCAACTACAAACCACTCCTTAGTTGCGAGGAAACGATGGGTGTGGTAGTTAGCGTCAACTCTTGAGTCAACGGAGTCTACTGCAAAATGGAAGTTGCTTCAACTACTAAGGAGGAAACTCTAGCGTTAGCAGGATCATCTTTAAAGAGCTCCTGTGAGGTGACAAACAGGTCGCTCAACCCTTCAAAAGTGTCGTCCCCGCTCTGCTTAGCATGACTTTTTTTCCCGGCTTCTGTTGAATATGCACTTATATGATTTTTGTTTGATGATAATAAACATATATACATTCGTTCAAATGTATTTGTTAATATACTATTTTTTCACAGCTTAAATAAATATTTGCTGAATAAAATAGATAACACAGAATTTGAATTCAAACGAATATTTTATTCAAACAAATATTTATTACATCTTTGAATAGTACAATTTCAAGCTCTCACTATACATATACAACTTTGATTACAACATATCACAATTTCATATTTACACAATTTCATATTTACAGTTGACCTCACTACATATCACTCACACTCGTATTTATCTTCAACTTCCTTTCAGTTTGAATCCAGCATCTGAGAAATCTGCAAAAATATAAACTAACGCAGTAAAATTGAAAAGAAATATTTTTGCAATTCAAAAATAAATAATTTTTGAAAATATGATTTGCCTCAGTTATTTGGGTTGTTCGTCATAATTTAAATTTGAATTCATCATACACGAACAACTTGTGACATACACAGTGTATTACTGTATATGCCACAAGGCCGTGCACGCCGATATATACACTTGATTGATTTACAGGGATAGGTGAGCACAGGTCAAACCCAAATGAAAAACCGGGTTCAACTCACGTGCAATAACATTGAAAATCATGACACGAGCACAAGGTCGAACCCGAGTTTTAAAACTGGATTCAACTCAGGTGCGAATCAAAAGTACACATGAATGCTATGTTCAAACATGACACAGCCTCAAACCAGCATCAAAGCAAATACAACTGCAATGCAAACGATGTAAACAGTGAAGAACATGGACTGCAACATTCATGTATACAGATGGTCAGACCAAACAAAAAGACATGGGAGCACTGGACTACAGCTCGACCAAATGGCCAACATGATCAAGAAATATAACATGCAGTTTGCTGTGACACGAGCTCAAGACAGTACAACTACAACTCGATGCAACTGACAGCAGACACAAATGGAATGCAACAGTGAAGTTCAGCATCATCAGAGACAGACTGCATGGTGAACCAACTACACAAATTGCAATTCGAACTAACATGACAGCAAACAAATACAAGGCAACATGTACAACAAGTTCAATGAACAAAGAACCCAAGAACAAGCAGCAGTGTGCAACTCGATATCAAATGAAGAACATGGATGTCAAGGCAACATGAAGTCAACAAGTTCAACTGGACAATTCCATCTAACCAGATTCTAATATACAACCAAAGAAGAAAACCATCAAGCCAACACTGTGACCATGCATAATCAAGTGATCAAAAGAATATGGACTGCAACATGAATGTCACAAGCCAATATTACAGCAAACAGTGTGGCAAATGCATGTACAAACTGTAGTGAATACAGATAGTAAACCAGAGATCAGACCATAAAGAAGCTCAAGTTAATGCATCAGTATAGAAGCAAGCAAGATCAACACAGCTATAATGGATCAGTGAATCAAATTAAAAACAAGTCAAAAACCAGAACACAAGCATCCATACACACGGGTTCAGGTCAAAGATTGGGTGATAAAGTCAAAGAGCTTTTAAACCAAGTCAAAGCAGGAAAGCCGTGCGCAGTGATTTCAGAATTTAACACCGTATTGACCAAGTTAAAAATCGACAGTGTGGTCATCACGAAATAATTCGAAACCGTGTCAATCAAGCAACGAAAGTATACGCATATGAAAAGGTCAGAATCAATCTCAAACATTCAAGCATCATCAAGTGGCCGAGGTGATTCATTGACAAATTCAAATAAAGTATATACGAACGCAAAAATAGGAATTCGAGTCCTATATAAACCCTAAGAATCATCATCGACATGAATATCCGAGTTCGAATACAAAAATCGAAAAGTAACGAAGCATAAATTCTTACCAGAAGCAAGAATCGAACTCATCGAAGTAGCCAGTGAGAGCAACGAGAATCGATCGAGCAAGGAAACTCTTGATCAACCAGAGATTCGATCAAATCTAATAGGCGCTTCGAAAAAGCCCTAATTTTTAATCAGGAAGAAAGAACGCAGAAAGCCGCCATATTTTCTCACAAAAGTTAAAGAAGACTGAGCTAATAGAAGTGGATCGGGTCACATAAAACAAAGAAAAGGGGCCGGCTTGAATAATACAAAAGGCTTTTTGTTTATATTTAAATTAAGGGCTATTTGCTTTTTATGTTTGTTTTTAATTTCAAAATTCTCTTTTAAACCGTTTAAATTTCTAGTCGTGTGACTAGGGGACAAGCTACGTGGCGTAGCTTGAGAATTCGCAACTCGGTGGTTGAGTTGTGGCAAGGTTTGAGCGTAGAGTTAGATTAGTCAATAGCGGGTATAGCGAGTTTACGTGTGTAAGCGAGGGACTATCTAATTTCTAGTAGAAACCTTGGGGGCAGCACGTAGGCAGGGTTTTCCCGAAGATGGGTAAATTCTGTGTTATTCTGTTATTTATATTCTGCGATATCCGTGCTGCTATTCTGTGATCTGAATTGAATATTTTATAAGCTTCCGCGATTAATTTTTATAATTAACACTATCACCCTATTCACCCCCCTCTAATGTGAAATCGATCCTACAAGTGGTATCAGAGCCAGGTTCAAAAGCCGTTTTTGTTTTAATTTTTTTTTACAAAAAACAATTTTTGTTTTAAAAATTCCTGTTTTAAAAATTGGTTTTTGTTTTAAAAAATTTGAATTTTTGAAATGGCTTATTTTATTAATACTTCTATTGAGGGTCGCTCCAATATTATTCCTTCTATTTTCGATGGAACAGATTTTTTGAATTGGAAATTAAAAATGGAATTTTATTTAAAATCTGTTAATATTAAATGTTGGAATATTATTGAAAATGGGTGTGACATAACAAATAAGAAAATTATCTCGATTAATGCTCTTGCTATGTATATATTATATTCTCATATTAATCAAGATAATTTTAATTTCATTTCTCATTGTGAAAATGCACAGGAAATCTGGAATACTTTCGATGCAATATATGGTGCAAAAGTCAACAGCAATGAGAAGTCCTCCACAACTGACTCAGTTGAAGAAATGTGCTTAACAGGATTGGTAAATAGCAGTTGTGACGAGGATGATGATGATGGAGCAGCCGAGCTGGCATTAATAATGAAAAAATTCAAAAGGTGGAATCACAAATACGGAAATCCAGCTCTAAATAAAAAATTAAAAAGCAGAATAATCAAAGCACTGGACAACTCGGAAGAACACGGGATCATTTGCAACAAACCCTGTAATATCAAGCCCAATTATCCCCGATTTCAACGTGATTTTGAAAAGAAATCAAAACGGTGTTTTGCAGCCACGTGGAATAAAAGCGATAGTAGTGAGAGTGAGAAAGCAGATACGTGCCTTCATGGGAATATAACCGATAGCGACGATGACGAGCCAAGCGAGGTATCAAAACTTACTCACTCTGAATTAGTTATCTATTTCCACGAAGTAAATAGCTGTTTTGAACGACTTAGGGAAAAATACGCTAAACTTGAATCACAAAAAGACACTTTGATAGATTTAAATAAACAACTTGACCAACTAGTTAAAACCTATCAAAGTAGGATCCCTAAGTGTGATAAGTGTCCAACATTCGAAGAGGAAATTAAAAAATCAGAAATCAATATAAAATCACTTGAAAATGAAATTCTGATTTTAAAGGAGAATGAAAATACTAGAAGAGAGGATTCTATTAAAAAGTGCACACAGTTGTTAAACGAAAATGAATCTCTCAAAATACAAGTCCAACAATTGTCAACGACTTTAGAAAAATTTTCCAAAAGTGAAAAATCGTTGAATATGTTAATAGGAAAACAAACTGTCAATATTAATAAACAAGGACTTGGATATAGTCACTCTGAATATGTTAGAAATGAGATTAATCAAGAAAATTCAATGTGCACAATTTGTATAAAATTTGGACACAATCAAAATAATTGTTGGTATAGACCCAAACACGTGAAAACTATATCAATTTGGGTTCCAAAAGGCACAAATATAAAATCTCTGAAAGTCAAACAAATTTAGGTGCCGAAGGGAACAATTATAAATAGTTTTGGGTCTCCACAAAATTATTTTTATAAATATTCTGCCACTAACAATCATGGACCTATAAATACAAATAGGTCACATAAATCTTTTCCCGTGTAGGTGTGGTGGCAGGCTAAGGAACAACAATAGTGTTCTCTGGATTTTTTGGCTGTTCCAGAAACACAACGGGAGACAAAGCAAAGTTCCTTAGCCTAGTATAAAGGTGACAGAATCACAACGGACAACAACGAAAAATATCGTAAAGGTGAAACAGGTAATGGTATGTTTTAAACGATATATTAAATGTGATAATCTGCACCGTATTCTGAATTAAAATCAGCCAGTATTGAGATGATGAAAAGATGGTGATTTTGACTTTGACTTATTCAACATAGTTGGCCAATTATATTCTTATGCCAAAAAAAACACTATAAAAATCTCTAGATTCTTTGAATTACTTCATACATATCAGTTTGGATTAAAAAATAGTGTTTTGTTGGATAATACAATTGGTTATAATACGGCTGACTCTATATTCACGGTTTTTTGATTATTTACACGGCTTCAATTCAATTTCAAAAGAATGTCATTTAAATTGTTGTTAAAATTGAGTTTGAAATTTTTGGTGCACACTTCATGTTTTGGTCTATAAAATTCAATTGATGATAACTTTTGAGTGAAAGAGAAATTCAGATGCAGATTACACTGGTAATCTAGTTGATAGAAAAATTACTAGTGAAAGGTGATTTTTGTTCAGACATTTAGTAACTGCATCGTTTTTCAAAGAAAATATCTGCATATTTCTTTTCAAATAATTTTCAAATAGCAGAAAATTTTCTTTTAAAACCCCCTGGAGAAAATCATTTTTGACCATATTTTCAGATTAGTCATTTTGAAAAATTAATTTCATAATTATTTTTTGAATTTGATTTTAAATGACTATTTTGACTAATCTGACTCCCTAATGTTTATCGAAAAGAAAAATGGTGATTGAAAAAGTGATGAGCGTTGATATTGATCATATATTATAACTCGAGAAAGTATAATTAGAAAATTTCTTTAGAAATTTAAACAAGAGTTATAAAACTTTTTATTGGTAAAAATTCCATGACCATCTCTATATCTATCATATTTCTAACGACCATCACTCATCAAAATTCTATATAGTTTGTCGATATGTGGTGCTTCAAACAGGAATCGTTCGTTTTTCATTTTCACATTTTTTTTTAAAAAAAATGGCAATAATAATAATAATAATAAATGCCAAAGTATTCACTCTCATTTAAAAGTCCTCACGGTTATGCATGGGTGAATTACTTGGAAATTGTTATGTGCTTCCATGCTCATTTAAAAGTCCTCACGGTTATGCATGTATGGAACGCATATCAAAAGTTGATTTTTTTTATATATAAAAAAGTTGATTCTAATCCCATTTAAAAGTCCTCACGGTTATGCGTGGTTAGAAGATACTTGAATTCATTTTTTAAAATAAAATTGGAATACTACTAATCTCATTTAAAAGTCCTAACGGTTATGCATGGTTAGTAGATATTCAAATTCCTGATATAAAAATGCCACAAATAGACACAACTGTATGGTTTTATATGATGACATCATTTCCATCATTCTAAAAGTGGAATATGCTCCTAACAAAATATTTATGATTTTTGTTTGATTTTTTATTGAAATTTAATATTTATATTTAATTGAGTTTTAATGTTGGATTAATATCGATCACTTTATCTCTATTTTCTCTAACACTATTATTCTTTTGCTGATAATAAAAGGGGGAGAGAAAAGTTAAGATTTTGTTAAATAAAATCAAGCAAATGTCAAATAATTTTCTATTTGCATCTAGGCTCATTTGCATATTTTTATTTGTATGCATATATGTAGGGGGAGCTTTGTGTAGAGAGGAAGCATTTAAATAGGGGGAGCAATTAGGAGCATATCAATGATCAAATACATTTAATATATTCAAAATCTTAAATATATGTTTGTTATCATCAAAAGGGGGAGATTGTTGAATATGCACTTATATGATTTTTGTTTGATGATAATAAACATATATACATTCGTTCAAATGTATTTGTTAATATACTATTTTTTCACAGCTTAAATAAATATTTGCTGAATAAAATAGATAACACAGAATTTGAATTCAAACGAATATTTTATTCAAACAAATATTTATTACATCTTTGAATAGTACAATTTCAAGCTCTCACTATACATATACAACTTTGATTACAACATATCACAATTTCATATTTACACAATTTCATATTTACATTTGACCTCACTACATATCACTCACACTCGTATTTATCTTCAACTTCCTTTCAGTTTGAATCCAGCATCTGAGAAATCTGCAAAAATATAAACTAACGCAGTAAAATTGAAAAGAAATATTTTTGCAATTCAAAAATAAATAATTTTTGAAAATATGATTTGCCTCAGTTATTTGGGTTGTTCGTCATAATTTAAATTTGAATTCATCATACACGAACAACTTGTGACATACACAGTGTATTACTGTATATGCCACAAGGCCGTGCACGCCGATATATACACTTGATTGATTTACAGGGACAGGTGAGCACAGGTCAAACCCAAATGAAAAACCGGGTTCAACTCACGTGCAATAACATTGAAAATCACGACACGAGCACAAGGTCGAACCCAAGTTTTAAAACTGGATTCAACTCAGGTGCGAATCAAAAGTACACATGAATGCTATGTTCAAACATGACACAGCCTCAAACCAGCATCAAAGCAAATACAACTGCAATGCAAACAATGTAAACAGTGAAGAACATGGACTGCAACAATCATGTATACAGATGGTCAGACCAAACAAAAAGACATGGGAGCACTGGACTACAGCTCGACCAAATGGCCAACATGATCAAGAAATATAACATGCAGTTTGCTGTGACACGAGCTCAAGACAGTACAACTACAACTCGATGCAACTGACAGCAGACACAAATGGAATGCAACAGTGAAGTTCAACATCATCAGAGACAGACTGCATGGTGAACCAACTACACAAATTGCAATTCGAACTAACATGACAGCAAACAAATACAAGGCAACATGTACAACAAGTTCAATGAACAAAGAACCCAAGAACAAGCAGCAGTGTGCAATTCGATATCAAATGAAGAACATGGATGTCAAGGCAACATGAAGTCAACAAGCTCAACTGGACAATTCCATCTAACCAGATTCTAATATACAACCAAAGAAGAAAACCATCAAGCCAACACTGTGACCATGCATAATCAGGTGATCAAAAGAATATGGACTGCAACATGAATGTCACAAGCCAATATTACAGCAAACAGTGTGGCAAATGCATGTACAAACTGTAGTGAATACAGATAGTAAACCAGAGATCAGACCATAAAGAAGCTCAAGTTAATGCATCAGTACAGAAGCAAGCAAGATCAACACAGCTATAATGGATCAGTGAATCAAATTCAAAACAAGTCAAAAACCAGAACACAAGCATCCATACACACGGGTTCAGGTCAAAGATTGGGTGATAAAGTCGAAGAGCTTTTAAACCAAGTCAAAGCAGGAAAGCCATGCGCAGTGATTTCAGAATTTAACACCGTATTGACCAAGTTAAAAATTGACAACGTGGTCATCAGGAAATAATTCGAAACCGTGTCAATCAAGCAACGAAAGTATACACATATGAAAAGGTCAGAATCAATCTCAAACATTCAAGCAACATCAAGTGGCCGAGGTGATTCATTGACAAATTTAAATAAAGTATATACGAACGCAAAAATAGGAATTTGAGTCCTATATAAACCCTAGAATCATCATCGGCATGAATATCCGAGTTCGAATACAAAAATCGAAAAGTAACGAAGCATAAATTCTTACCAGAAGCAAGAATCGAACTCATCGAAGTAGCCAGTGAGAGCGACGAGAATCGATCGAGCAAGGCAACTCTTGATCAACCAGAGATTCGATCAAATCTAATAGGCGCTTCGAAAAAGCCCTAATTTTTAATCAGGAAGAAAGAACGAAGAAAGCCACCATATTTTCTCACAAAAGTTAAAGAAGACTGAGCTAATAGAAGTGGATTGGGTCACATAAAACAAAGAAAAGGGGCCGGCTAGAATAATATAAAAGGCTTTTTGTTTATATTTAAATTAAGGGCTATTTGCTTTTTATGTTTGTTTTTAATTTTAAAATTCTCTTTTAAACCGTTTAAATTTCTAGTCGTGTGACTAGGGGACAAGCTACGTGGCGTAGCTTGAGAATTCACAACTCGGTGGTTGAGTTGTGGCAAGGTTTTGAGCGTAGAGTTAGATTAGTCAATAGCGGGTATAGCGAGTTTACATGTGTAAGCGAGGGACTATCTAATTTCTAGTAGAAACCTTGGGGGCAGCACATCGGCAGGGTTTTGCCGAAGCTGGGTAAATTCTGTGTTGTTCTGTTTTTTCTGTTATTTATATTCTACAATATCTGTGCTGCTATTCTGTGATCTGAATTGAATATTTTATAAGCTTTCGCGATTAATTTTTATAATTAACACTATCACCTTATTCACCCCCCCTCTAGGGTGAAATCGATCCTACAGCTTCTTCATCACCGAACTTCCCTGAATGTTGGGGAGATTCTCGAGGCTCTTCTTCTTCAATGACCGGGGCAAGTGCGAATTTTCCAGATGACCCCGCGACATCAATAGAGGTAGAGCACTTCACCATAGAAGCCTCAGGAGAAGGATCTTTCAGTATAGGCTCGTCAACAGAAACTGGGGCATCCGGTGCCTCGTCCGGAGAATCAGGAACTTCGTGAGGCTGAGTAGAGCGGGAAGGGTGTAAGAGTCCGAACTGATAAAGGAACTCGTCTCTTAGCAAAAACTTGATACTTCTCTCCTCAGCCGCCATAACGTTAAGCCTCTCAAAAGTCTGCTTGTGGCTTTGATCTCTACAAGGAGGAGGAAGGACTGCAAAAGCAGAGAGCGAGGTTAACATTTAGCAATTTGGATCTTGCGAGGCTCAGAAAAGGAAAGAATGGGGATAAGTAAGCTTACCCCCTACTCTCCAGATAGCGTAAAATCCCTGGAGGCAACGGACGAAAAAGAACTGGTTTAGGAAACCATGAGAGCTATCGGAGAGATCAGTGATAAGCTTGCGTTTTCTGGCGCTCCTCACATATATAATGGAAGGATGGTCTTTGTTTCTTGCAAATGTGCACAAATAGCAGATTTCTTCAAAGCTTGGGAGGCGGTCAAGCGTCCTTCTGAAGAGAACGCATAATCCCGTCAAAATGGCATAGCCGTTGGGGTGCAATTGAAAAGGAGAAATAGCCAATCGGCGAAGAAGTTGTTGGAGAAAATTGTTGAAAGGAGGAATGGCTCCACAAAGGCACATTTGGCGGTTAACAGCAACAAACCCGAAGGGTGGACTGTCAGCAAAATCATTTGGCCCAGGGAGAATAGCATCTTCTTCTACAATCCCAAATTGGGCGCGTAACTGGTTGAACACCTGGTAACTCAGGGTAGTTGGAGTTCTTTCTGGTGGGTTGACCAGTGGACCAGCCATCGGGAGGGCCTCTCCAGATTGTACTGCTTCTCCCTCTTGACGAGAAGACATTCTACACAAGGAACTGGATATTCAAATATGAAGGTGCACGTTTCCTAAATGTGTGAAGGTTTGTGTAAAACTAATAAAGCGATAAGTAAATATAACTGAAATTAAACTAATGAACATGTGTCAATTATAAAATTTCGAGACTTGTCGCTCTAAGTCCAAGTACAAGTGCAGTATTAATGCAAACAAATCATCTTTAGTTGATTAACATTGCTTTACTACTTCACTTGAATTTGTTGACTCACAACATTTCATACAATTTCCTTAAGTTGAGTTAATTATCTTTTATCGACTAATACGTCATTCGATGTGGGCGATCAATGACAGTATACTCGCCCTAGTATTCTACAAAGTTGTATTTAATAGGTTAATAGCATTAAAGTTTGGTACAATCTGTCAAGCAAGCATAACAAAGTCATGCGAGTTATCTCAACAGTTTAAAGATCAAGTTGAAAGGGCAATCAAGTTCTATCAAAATTTTGAAGTTTTCAAATTGCTCAAGTCTTAGGTCGCATGGTTTGAATTAAAAAGTGCAAGGCATGGCGGTGTGCATTTTGACGTTTTCAAATTGCTCAAGTCCTAGGTCGCTCACGCGACCTAAGGGTTAAGTCGCAAGGCTTCAAATTAAGACAGTGGAAGGTTTGCTCAAGTCCTAGGTCGTTCACGACCTAACAAGTAAGTGAGATTGGTAAAAGCCACAAGAAGCTTCTCGGCAGTGCAAAATCATCTAAGTCCTAACTCGGCTGCGGTCTAAGACCCAAGTCGCAAATAAGATAAGTCGCAAGTGGGTTAGGTCGCAAGAAAGTTAAATTAGGTAGTTCGCATCTGAGCCAATAAGCTTAAGGTCGCTTGAGGCTCTTAAACCAGTCGTTCCCGATTCCTCTCTGGCCCGTTTGCTTCTCTCCAGTTAACATTCTTTAACCCGCTATCCAATAACCCAATGACTAAGAAACTCTTCGCCTCCTCCAAAGTCCAGAAAACCCATGGAACCCTAGGCCGATTGATTCTTTCAGTAGCCACTAGCAATTTGACGAAGAGTCAAGAGGCGGATTCGAATACCAAATTACATCGTAACGACAAAATCATGTGGAAACGGTTATGGTGGAATTGGCGACAAGTGCAGTAAGTTAATGCTTGAGATTACCTAAATTCGTTGATGGAATTAACGATTGAAGGAGGAGAAAGTTTCGAGCTAAATCTTTAACCTCGGAGGATTGTTAATGGCGGTTTAGAGAGTTGGAGCAGATGAAATCAGGAAGTAGCGAGCTAAGCAATTTATACGGGGTGAAAGAAATGCATAACGACACGCGATCTATCAAGCCTAATAAGTCGCCAACGACCTAAAGGCTGGATCGGAGCACACGACCTAAGGAATAGGCATGTACTCCGAGGGGCAAATGTTAACTCCGACAGGCTCGCGACCTAGCGACCTAAGGAGTTCTACGGCTAAGTGACCCAAGGTCTCAGCGAGAAAACAGCCTGAAGATGTACGAGACTTAACGGGATAAATGTGGAGCGACTCAACCATATATGCGGCCTAAAAAGTACCGCGACCTAACGACTTAAGGGATGGAGTGATCTAACCTCCTACCGACTCAATGACTTATAATACAAAGCGATCTAACTGTTCAACGACCTAATTACTTAAAGGGGGTTTACGACCTAATGAGTTCAGCGACCCAAGGGGTCCGTGACCTAGCGACCTAAAAAGGGGAATGACCAAACTATGTGCTCGACCTACAAAGTATATCGACTTAGCGACCTAAGGAATGGGCAATCCACGACCTAACGAGTTAAGTGACATTACGGTTTAACGACTTAGCTTAAGTCGCTAGATTGGTTGTCTCGGCATTGTAAAGTTACTGGCTACTCCCTTAGGTCGCCGCCGACCTACGACCTGCATTAGGTCGTTCACGATCTAGTACTTGGTAAATAAATGATGCTGCTTCCTCCTAAGTCGCGACGGCCTGTCAGCTAGTTCAGATAACCACGGAAGGACCAGTTAAGTCGTAGCTTGCTTCCCTTTAACTCGCCAGCGACCTATGACCTATCTTAGGTCGTGTGCGACCTATACCTCACCCAGGAAATCTCCTATAAATACAGCTCCTGCTCCAACATTGGGGGAATCTTGGGGGTTGATTCTCGAGGCGCCGATACTCTACCGTTTTCTCAACTCAAACAACACTTCAAGCACTCCAAATACTGAGGATTCTACAACAAACTTCAAAGAGAAAATCTAAATCATTCGACATGGATTCGAGGGATTATTCTGCATCGATGTTTGAGTTCCTAGTCCAAAGTGTGTTGTAATTGAAGAAAGTTGTATAAGTTGTATTTGAATCAGCAATAAAGAGATTGAAAGTGGACGTAGGCTTGACTATAAGCCGAACCACTATAAAAGCTGTGTCTTTTACTGCTTTTCTGTAATTTTCTTCTTATCTATGATTCCCGTATTGACGGGTGGTGCCTTCACGTTCACTCTACACACACCGGGGTGTTAGCGTCTAATTTTTACGTTAACAGCAGGATAGGATGGAATTGCAAATAAAACAAAGGTGATTAAATCTCACACTTATGGGTTTTTATTTAAATTTATATGGTCAAATTGAAATGACTGATTTAATGGTTGAATTGAATTGATATGCTATATTGCATATTGTATTGTAATATCTAGATTATATTGGAATGGTTGGTAGTTTGGAATGATTGTCATTGGCAATTGGAATAATGAATGTTGTGAGTTGCCTGAATATTTCGGTACCCTGAGTTATCGAAATATATAAATTGGATTTTTGTAAGGAATATAAGGGTAAACTTTGGAAGTAATATAATTGTGGGAAAAAATAAAAATAAAATAGAATGATCTGAAAAGAAATGAAATGATATTTAGAAACTGAAGTTAAAATTGTAGAGTAGAGTTGTAAAACGAGTTCTAAATCAAAGTTAAATCTAACAAATAAAGTTTTAAATATTAAATGTTTTAATAACTTGAATGTTTACGTGTAATTGTCAACCGATTCGAATTTAAAAATAAATTTGGCTTTAAATTCCTTTAAGCTTCTATTATAAAACGAGTAATGGATTTGTTTAATGAAGTAAATAAACAATAGTTAATTGCACGTTGAGATTTATCGAGAATGGTTGATATTGTAATTAAAGATGTAATCAAAGATTGATAAATTTAGATTAATTAATCCATAACCAGTGACTTACGAGGAATTAATTAATATAAGTAATTAAGGATAAATGAAATTAATATAGTTAATTAACTTATGAGGTAATTGAAGATTTCTTAATGATTTTGTTAAAAATAATTAACATCGTGAAATGGATTAAAGTTAATTAAATTCTTGAATAGAATTGAAGGATAATTAATCAAGGGCGATTAATTAAGATGAAATGATAGGATGATGAATTAATTGATTTGAAGTCAATTAATGTTTAATGGAGAAACCTAAGTGGGTGAGATTAGTAATTCAATCATCATTAATTTAATTCAATTAGAATAAACTGAATTGATTTGTGTGTTCAAGTTTTGCTTATGGTTTCCAGCCTGACCCGGGTGTTACTTTGGTGTAATGCTCGGGTCAGACCGAGAATTACAGATTTTCAGGTTAGGACGTTTTGGAGCTCAGAAGGTGAGCTGGATGGCAATAGCATATAGAGTATTTCCGCTGTATTTATATTATTCTTAATCTTAGGCATGATAATTGTAAATATTCAGTGACTGTATATAATGTGAAACTTTGATGTATTAGAATGTAACTGACAGATATAATGTTCTTTTGTAAACTGTTATTATTTATTATATTTTATCCGCTGCGAATGTGAGTTGTTTTTGTTTTCTGCTCTTTTTCTTCTATCTCTTTCTTCTTTTAATAACTATCTGGAATTTTCGGCTTCGAAAATTTAGGGTCGTTACAAGTGGAATCGCTGGAGATTTTCTGCTTATGTAGTCTTATCTATTTCAGTTCAGTTGTTCCATTCAGCTTGTACTTGGTTATCACATTGAAACTTCTGTTGTACTTTATAACTTCTATTGTATTTTATTTAATTCTGTTATATTTATATAGTAGCTTCATGAACTACTATTTCTTTTACTTCCACTGCATTATTAAATACTCTGTGTTTGTGATCTGTGATTATTATTTACTGCATATTCAGAGATTTGCCAAATTTTATTTGTAACGCGGTATTTTGAGCAATTCAATCCCGGTAAGAGTGTCTACTTATACACTTATAATGGATGCGAATGGTTGAAAATGCCGGGCCGTTACAGTTGGTATCAGAGCTTTGGTAGCTCTAGGCAAAACTCAGCATATGGAGTGAATGTATTTACAGAATCACTTTCATTCGAGTTTGAATCTCTTCCTTTTTGACTCGATTCCTTTGAATTTTGGAACGTTCCCTATGGTTCCAAAATCCATTCGTATCGCTCACTATTCATCTTCTTTTGACTCTGGGGTTTTCCATAACTCCGCTTCGAATGATCTTTTTAGTGAGTTGGCGGTCACGCCAATTTCAAATTGAATTGAAAAAGGGGAAACTCCTTTACAATTAGCATCGATTCACCAGAGATTTATATCTATCCTTGGTTTAGATGCTAATATCTTTTGTTATTCCAAACTCTATCTCTTGAGATCGAATTTACCCTAGAAAAATCCACATTGATCTTATTCTTTAAGTCACGGTTGACCCGGTTAAGGTTGCCCGTGATTTATTTAAGCTTATCCACCTCCCTATTTTGTTATTTAATCATCTTGTCTTTTGTTTCCAACCTTTCTTCAGACATTTTGAATTGTACTTGTAAATCTATGTTTTATTTATATATTGTGTTGTTTGAGATGTTGATGTTGAGTTGGGTTTCCGATTGATTCTTCTGATCAACACTATCGATAAGATTTTCAAAACACTTTGACAGAACAAACTGACACAATATTATTTTAAAATTTGGTTAATGAAATAAATTTTGATACATAAGTAAATTTATGGAACTTAATAAACTGATTTAAATTGATTATTTGAAGTGATAATACTTGATTTATCATTTATTGTTCTATAAATGAATTTATAAATAGTTGTTTATAAATTGATTTGGGAACTGAAATGAATTTAGAACAAGAAATTTGAGAATTTAATTTCCAATGGTTTCAAACCTTGTGTTTAATGTTTTAAAAGGTTATATTATTTAAAGTATTTTTGAATAGAAATTTGTTTTCAAAGAATTTTAAAAGTTAAAAAAAATTAGTGCTTTCTCTTTGTCGTTGGAAAATAATTTCGGTGATGACCGCGGCATCATCGACATTCATTTTCGAGTTTCGAAATGAAGAGACCGCCCTGTAGTCTTGCTACAGCTTTGTTTTGGGAAATCAAAATAATCTGAATTTTGAAAGTATGACTTGATTTATGATATATAGATATATGATTTTAAATCTGATTTGACGTATACTATGTGTGTGTATATATATATATATATATATATATATATATATATATATTTATCTCCAAATGGTTTGAAGGGAATCAGAAGTTTAGTTCTTAAATTTTATCTAAAAAAATAATTTCAGTTATAAAAAGGAAATAAAAATTATGGATGAATATTCAAGGATGAAATGATTTAAAGTTTTATTTGTATAATACAATTGCATTCAAATATAACTTACCTTAATTTCAGAAGTTAACAATGTAATTGGATAATATACAATATAGAAAGGTCTTATAAATAAAATTTGAGTGGTTATAATAAATGTTATACACTTAAATTTTAATTATAAAATGATTAACAAAGGTAAATATAATAAAGGGTAATTGAATAACTTACGTTAAAATAATGTTAAAAGAACTAAGAATAAAAGAAAGCAGTTATAATAAGTGTAAGTATATTTAACATAAGTAATAAATATATTGAGCGGAATAAATTTAATTTTAATTAGGAATAAATAAGAATAAAATTTATTAAGTACATTGTGAGTGTAATAAATGATTATTTTTCAAAACCATGCTTTTAAAAATTGTTAATTTAAGATGATTGGATAATAGGATAATGAAATTTGAGATAGTTAAGATTTATTTAACTTGTGCAAAGATTTATTCTCTATTTAAGTTGAAACTTCCATGCTTTCAAATTTATTTCCTTATTTTGTTTTTCAAACTATCTTTTGGTTGTCCTTATCATCCTTATCTTGCTATAGACTGGTATATGCATCTTTCTATAATCTTTCTGTTTAGAAATCTTTCTATAATCTTTGATAATCTTTGGTACTCATTTTGGATCTATTTTTGCGTGCTTATGTTCTTAATTTTGGAGAATCTTGGAAAGATCATCTCCACCTTGTTAAACTCTCCTATAACAACAATTATCAGGTATAATTTATCTTCTTGTCATCTTATCTTAATCCTATTTCACTCTATATTTTTCTGTGTTTTTCCGTACCTCATCCTTTTCGGGGATGAAAAGTTTTGAGTGGGGGAGAGTGTAACAACCCTGAAATTTTTGTGATTTATTTTAATTGTTTATTTTGATTATTTTATTTGAAATTTTGATTTAAAATTTTTATTTTATTTATTTAAATGAATAAGTTATGTTATTTTAAATATAAATGTTGATTTTTATATGAATTATAGTTTCAAACTTGTTCAAATTGTATATTTTACTGAAAAGTGAATTTCTGTTCAAACTGGTCAAACTTTGACTTTTAAACTTCAAATTTAAATTATTTAAATATTAAATTTTATCTTTTATTATGAAAATAGATGTAATAACTTGAATACTGCTTTTCGTTTCGTTGAAAACAGAGTTAAACAGTAAAAGTTATGTATATTTCAATATTGAGTGCAATTTGTTTATTCTGCAATTTTGTTATTTTAAATTGTATAATTGTATTCTCTTTGTCATATTTTTATTTTAATATGTATTAATATGTTATTTTATGTATATTTTTAACTTTTAATATTTTAAGTGAGGTAGGAATTTTTCTAGAGTTAGTAGTATTTTACTTGTAATTTCCATGCCCAGTTTTCAATTTTTAAACATTTTCTTTAGTTCTTTTTCTATTTTTCTCCAATTTAATTATTTATTTTATTTTGAAAATGATAAATAAATTATTTTATTTCAAATTTTCACTTCATAGTATTTTTAAAATGAAGTGGACATTTTTCCAAGACTAGTAGTGATTTATTTGTAATTTCTGGACACTGTTTTGTATTTTTACGTAATTTCTTTCATTCTTTTTCTATTTTCTTTAAATTTTATTATGTATTTTCATATTATTTCACTTGGTTTCGGTTTTTTAAAAGTATTTGCTGATTTACTTTTTTTTTTATTTGATCTTTAGAAAATGGAAACGTGAAGAGTTTAGGGCGTTTCATTTCTAAATGTTTGATTGTCCAAAAACGTTTCAAATGCCATAACTATCTCATTTATTCATTTTGGCTGCCCATTTTCAGTTTTCTAGTCGTGACTTTCATCCTATTTCTCACTCAAGAAACCATTCTTTCATTTTATTCATGGCTTCAAACACTTTGGGTAATGTCTTCCTCTTATTTTCTTCTTTTTCTTCCTATTTTCTTATGTATTTTTGCCTTGTCTCTCCACTCTTTTGCTCGGCCTCAACTCCATAGCCATGGACACCACCTCCTACACCTCTTCCTTGTCATCATCACCACCTACCCCTCAGATCTGAACCATGGTCGAACCCACCATGATGCTAAAATACAAAAAAATACAACATATGCCTTGAAAACATGATAGTTTGAGCCTTGTTGCTTCACCACCTCTTTTTCCACCACCACCACTACCTCTAGCCGCCACCACCACCTCTGACCAGACCATCACACACCACTACAACATATATCCAGACCTGAACTTGAATGGCCAAGCCAAACCCCTACATGGCCGAGCCTTTTGTTGACCAAAACCCACCTATTTTGCCTAAACCCCTTCACATTCCTACCTTGTAACTTCCTCCGCATGTCTAGCCTTCATGCCATGCGTTTCCTATGTTCAAAACTGAGCCAAAGCATGTCCAAACCTGAGCCAAAACATCTCCTAGGCCATGCAATCAAATGTAGAAAGCAAGGCAAAAGACTGTGTATTCGTATCTCCTTTTATTTCTAAGTTGTTCCAATTTAATGTTGTGTTGAAATGTTAATTTATTTTGTTTTGTTTTGGGTCGTAACACAAGTTCTATAGCTTGGATTTGCTCCTCACTCAAATAAAAAATCGTTCTATTGTCTTTTGGAATCCATTGTGTCATTTGAGTTGACATCTCCAGCAAAAAAGGTGAGTAAATCTCACCAGACTAATATGTACTTATATAACCGATAAACTGACACCATTTGAATCTGTAACTGTTTATCATCATGCTATATCTGCTATATTATTATCCTATGATGTTCACACCTGTTATTACACTTTTTATATCATATGTTATTGTTATTTCATGCTATTCTGTAACTTATATCAGTTATCACCATTGCAAGTTCCCTTTAGATTAGAATCACTATGGGTTGAAATGATACATACCCGAACGGACTTTAGAATAGGAGGAAAACGTTATGGGCTGAAATGATAAGCCAGAGCGGTTTCCAAAATCATTCATTTTACTTGGGACTGCGGGTTTGAAATGATAGAACCGGTTTTTCTTTGTAAACTACGGATTGAAATGATATATATATATCCATATCACTTAACCTAGCCTAGAAAACTATATACAGGCCCGTGGTTTATGTAATATTTTTGAAAATGTTTCGAAATATTTTAAAATGTAAATATTATACTATTTTGATAATATTTTGATCTAAAATTAATTAAAAATGATTTTTTAGAAATATTAGTGATTTTTTATAAATTAAATAATGAATTAAATAAATGGTAAAGTAGAATTTGAGCTGTAAGTAAATTTTGGAATTTATGTTTTGTTTTAAAAGGGAAATTATGTAAAGTAACAAAAATATAATATTTTGATTTAAAAATGTATTTTAAATTATTTTATAAATAATTATTATTTTTGAACAAGTTAAAATGTTAAACAAATGAATGTTTAAGTAAATTTTGAAATATAACTTAAATGTGAAATTTTAAATTTTGTTTTAAAAAAGTAAAATTTTAATTAAGTAAAATTTATGGAAATAAGTACATTTTTTAAATTTAAACGTAATTGTTAGGTTAATAATTTAATTAAAGAAGTTGAATTTAATACTTGAATTTAAATAAGAAATTATGTTAAAATTCGATTTTTGGATGAAATTTGACTTTATAAAAATCATAAAAATAAGAGTATTGAAATGATGATTTTAAAATGTGATTTTGGGATGTTTATAAGTTAAATGATTTAAATTAAAGATTAAATGTTGGTGAAATTTGTATTTAAACCCTAAATTTGATTTAACAGCATTTTGAAGTGTAATGTAAAGGATATTATAGCATTTTGTAAATGCTGTAGTTGTTTTAAATGAACTAAAAAGTTAATTTGAAATAAAGTCAATTATAGCACATTGTAAGTGCTATAGTGGTTAAACTTAACATTTAATGTTTATTTGAAATTTAAAGAAAATCTATTACAGCACTTAAATGCTGTATTTTGTCAAATGAACTGTTTTAAACTATAACTTTACGTAGCATTTTTAAGTGCTATGGAAGCTGAATTTTATTATTTTATTAAATTTTAATGAGACTAATCTTTGGAATAAGATCTAAATTTTTGGAAATTAAATATCTAACTATTAAATATAAGGAATTAACTTTATTTTTTATGAAAAGATTTAATCTTTAAATATGAACTCCTTTGAAATGTAAGTTTGAAATAGTGATTAATTTCTAAATAAAATGAATGGTTTTAAATGGTATTTAAATGAACTAAAAATGGATGATGTTTTGAATAATACTTTGATATTTTGATATATTAAAATGATTTGAAATGAAGTTTTGAAAGATATGATATTTTGATATTAAAAATGTTTCGAAATGAAGTTTTGAAAGATATGATATTTTGATATTAAAAATGTTTTGGAATGAAGTTTTGGAAGATATGATACTTTGATATAAAAAAATGTTTTGGAAATGAAGTTTTGATAATAAAATGATTTGAAAGGATGTTTTGAAAAGATATGATATTTTAATATATTAAATTGATTTGAAAGGAGTTTTTGAAAGGATATGATAATTTAATATATTGAAATGGATAGAACTGATTTGATACTTAATTTGATAAATATTTGAATTTGAAAGAAACTGTATGTTGATATATTGAAATGGTTTTGGAAATGATTTAATCTTTATTTTGATAAAGATTTGGATTGAAAAGGATATTTTATTTTGGAGTATAAATTATTATTTTAAAGTTATAACCACGGGTTATAATAACGATTGGTTGGCAAAGAGACCGGGATCGGATATGGGCATACTCTCTGTCGATACCGAAAACCACATTGACAATCGTGTACGCGGTGGAGTTTCCAGAACGAAGTAGGTTTGTTGGCGAACGCTACTGGAATGAAGTAAGAGAACCCTGTTGGATTGCCTAATTATGACTAAAACAGGAGCTATACCGGATACAGAAAGGGTCGCACCCTTTCATCGATCATGCTTCTTCGGAAACCATTCTATTACTTTTGTGGTTCGATATGGTGGCGCCACTTTGATTCGAGGCATGTCTCGAGGTGGGCGGAAGCTGTTGGCTTGCCGTCACCACCGGTCCGGGAGTGCAAATGGTGTATCCATCCTGGAATTGCCTCGCGTGCCTTGTCATATGTTCCTTATATTGAGCCCACTACGATTTTGGTTTAAAGATCCGACCGCGTTAAGGTTCACCATCCCCTTAATGCTATTTTCTATGTGATTATACTTTACTGATTAGACGCTACTGTATATAGCGCAATATACTACATAGTAAATAGTTCAACGGATCCTTAGAGGATGGGCGGTCCAAGGTATCTTCTAAGTTACTTGTACTTTTACTACAGTTCACTTAAGTTGGTTTACATTGCATAAGTATGTATGTCATAACTCGAGTGTTTGTATTATTATTTGCGCTCGGGTCAGCCTGAGTATTCACAGATTTAGATTCCACTTTCTGGAGATAGGAATTGCTGGAGATTTTCTGCTTATGTAGTCTTATCTATTTCGGTTCAGTTGTTCCATTCAGCTTGTACTTGGTTATCATATTGAAACTTCTGTTGTTCTTTATAACTTCTGTTGTATTTTATTTAACTCTGGTACATTTATATAGTAGCTTCATGAACTACTATTTCTTTTACTTCAGCTACATTATTAAATACTCTGTTTTTGTGATCTGTGATTATTATTTACTGTATATTCTAAGATTTACCAAATTTTATTTATAACGCGGTATTTTGAGCAATTCAATTCCGGCATGAGTGTCTACCTATCACTTATAATGGATGCGAATGGTTGAAAATGCCGGGCCGTTACAGAGAGTTAATATTGATGTCGAGTAGGGATGGAAAATTAGATTTCTAACCTACCGGTTCCCTCTTCAGCAAGGAATAGTTAAGTCAGGAATGTAAAAAATGGGTTAATCATGTTGTTTGTTACTTGTTTATGGAAATCATTAACATTATACTTAACTCTAAAAGCCGACGAGAAAACTTTCCTATTTGAATGATTCAAGAACAAAGTGTCTAGGCAAGTCTTTAATGCAACTAGTGCTCTAACTTACCTGGCTTCACACTTGAATGAGGAATGGTTAAGTCAAAATGTCGGATACGAGTTAAGTATATGATCATTGATTTGTAGAAGAAATTGTTTTAACACGATAACCCAATAATCGACTATCAAACATAACCTATTATTAACTTAGATCTTTAAAAAGTGTTTTAAACATGATATAAGTATGGAATGGTTTGGGTTTGTTGTGAGAATATGTTAATAACATTCGTATTTAACCATTTTTTATTATACTTATGATTGTAAATAAATCTTTAAAGGAATGTTTTAAAGATGCATGTAAGTGAAATGGTTTTGGATTTGTATTTACAATGTTTAAGTAACATCAGTCTTAAAGCTTTTGAATAGATTTGTGAAAGTACTTAGATCCTTAAAATTGATATTTTGAAGGAAATTATACGCAAGGAATCTTTTAGATAGAAAAAGTGAAGGTTTAAAGTAAGAAATCTTCTTAATGATTTGTGAATATAATTATACCATTTGAAATATGTGAATACTTGTTGAAGTATTGAAAATAGTGATAATGGATAGTCAAAATTAATAAATAAAGTTTTATTGGAAGCTTTACTAACAAAAGAGGTTATAGTTAATAAAAGATTAATGTAACAAAATGGGATTGAAGTCGCTTATATGACTTTATTATGATTTGTATGTTTACTCGTTCATGGAAAACATTTAGTTGTATGCTTAGCACTAAAAGCCGATGAAATAGGCTTGTCTATCTATGGAATTTAGACTAATGTTCATGTATGAATATAAGCAATAGAGCTTTAACCTGCGAACTTCAGTCTTGATCGTGGGATAATGTGAGATGCAAATATCGAAAACACAATAAATATACGAGGCTTGGTTTCCATATGCGATCGTCCTCATTATTGTCGAATACGACCAAATTCGTCAATTTAGTCTTGAAGAGACGGGAATCGGTAAATGTTTTACTTATCAAAAACCACTTCAAGACCGAGATACATGTTCTATCTCTTAGAAGTGGATCAGTTCGAGATTCTGGAATTCATAGATGATTTCGAGATCTATTCGAGATGTGGGAATCCATTTGGGGATTTTTGTTCTGTTCGAGTAATGAAGACTTTTAACGACCCGAAATTTTCTATCCCGAAAATTCCAGATAGTTATGAAAAATAAGAAAGAGATAGAAGAAGAAATAGAATCAAGTCACAGAAACCTCACATTCGCAGTGGATCAAAATATAATATCACATAAATTACAGTTTTACAAAGAAGAACTAAGTCAGTTAATTACATTTTATTACATCAGAGTTACAATATTTCCTAATAACCGGACATATACAAATCAACATATCTCAAATAAACAGAAATATATCACAATGGAAACACTCCATACGTTCATGCCATCCAGCTCATCTCCGACATCTAGAACATCCTTACCTGTAAATCTGCAATACTCGGTCCAACACGAGCATTACGTCAAAGTAACACCCAAGTCAAGCTGGAAATCAGCGTGAGTAACCCATCACACAAGAAATACTAATGCATAAACTTATTTAAAACTCGGGTAACTCGTACTTCACAACGAGTTCTCAACTTATTATAGTCAACACTTATTTCATATATCATTATCTATGGACCTCTACTAAGTTAAAATGGTCTATAACGACCCGTAATTTTCAATGATTAAACTTAGTTAATTTAATAAAATTATGAAATTTAATATTGAAGGAAATAAAAATTTAGTGAATTATTAATGGAAATAATAACTTGGATAAGATTGGTACTTTAATTTTTAATAACTTGAATGTAACAGTAAATGTAAGTTAATTGTTAATTATATTCTTGTTGTAATAAAAGAATGTTACCAAGATGAAATGATTAATTTGATTTAAAGTCTTAATTTATATGTTCATTAATTTATAATGGGATATAAAAGGTAAATTAATAATTGAAAATGTTGACTTACTAATAAAATAATCATATTGAATGAAAATGGAATGAATTAGTGTATGAACTAATGGTAGCACTTGTTGTAAGCTAATAAGTAAATTGAAACGTAACAGTGCTATTTAATAATTAATAGGTTTAAAGAAATGACAATTAATTGAAATGAGAAATCAAATTTTAACAAATATAAACAAAAGTTACATTAATGTGAGGAGTAATACAATGTTTGGAAGTTGTTAATTTAGAGGATATTAAGAATTAGGAATTGAATTTTGAATCAATTGTAATAAAAATAAATAAAATGTTACGTTATTGTTAACTAAGGTAATTATTAATAAATTGAATGAAATTCAATTCAATGGAAATAATGTAGATGTATACTTAGCGACAAATTGAATATATGAAAACAAAATGTAAACATTGAATTAAATTAAGGAATTTAAATTATAATAAATGGTCATTGAATAAAAATCAATGTTCTGTATGCAATTGTAATACTGGGTTGAAGGAAATAAACTTAAAGGTAATTTAAGTTTAATGGTTACAATTGTTATAAGATACCTATTTGTGTAGTTCATAAGATTTAATTTGAAATCAATCGCAGAAATTGACTTAATTAGTGTAGTTACAGTAGATTTAATTAGAAATTAGAGAATGTTATTTAAGTAACAAATGTAAATTCTATCCATAATATGTCAATTGAGTGAATGAAAACAATTGAAATTCATGTTGATAAATTTATTGGGTTTGAGCTGAAATAAATGGATTATTGAAATTGAATGAAATAATATATTACGTTAATGGAAATTAATATGAAATGAAATATACATTAATGAAATGTAATATAAATCAATGTAAATTATAACCATAAGATGTCAATTTATTTAATAGCAATATTTTTAATAAAATAAATGGATTTACTGAGATTTCAAGTGATAATTAATAAATTTATTAAAATTGAAACTAAATATAGTAATGGATAAATTTATTTAATTTAATTTCTAAATGTAAGAAAAATGAAATTTAACGCTGAAATTGATGAATGAATCAACGTTAAATTGACATTTTAAATTTGTTTAAATCCTCGTAAATGATTAAGAAATTAAAAGTGTTGAAATTGGTCAATTAAATAATAGAATTGAAAATTTGATATAATTAGTTAATTTATTTATTTAATTAATTAATGTAAAAATAGCCAGTTTGGCCACTGACTTGAATTTCGACGAAACCAGTTTCATCGGATCCGTAACGATGGATTATTGTAGGATTTCAAGTTTTTTATCGATCGGACTTGTAGTTTGATCGTATGGGCTTGAAATGCTTTGAAATCGATGAAATTGAAATCAATTGAAATCAATTTGAAAAATATTGATTTTAGCATAACTTCTTCATACGATAGAACTTGGACTTGAAACCTATTACATTGCATATAAAATATTTTAAAATATCTATTTTGATATATGGGTTGACCCAATTTCGTTCCGTAGTCAGAACGGGCTTTTCGGCTCATCGTTCAACATGTTTACAAATCCGATCCATCTATTCTATTTCAACCCTACCTATAAATACCCTGTTATAAACCCTAGCCTACCTCTATTTCTCATTTATATGTGCGTACAATCCCTCTTCACCTCCTCCTCAATGGCAGACAATTCCAAATCCAATTGCAATTCAAAAATCAAAGTGAATTTTCAAATTCCTCAAAAAAATTCATAAAAATTATATATCGAAGCTCTCGATGTACGCATCCTAGATCTGCAGTTCATTTTTAGTTTTGAACCACCGTTTTTCCGAAACTTACATATCATTCTCGGTCGTTCATATTGAATTTTGGTCGATCCAACGGTGGATTCGAGTCGTGGTGTCAAACAGAGGGCAGGGTTGCGAAGAGGGTGTCGAGGCAGATCGATCCATGCGGCTACTTGGTGTCATAGGTGGTTAAAGTGCCTCGAACGGCGTGCTCAAATTGGCGACGGCGGATCCGTGTTCTGGGGGCTGAGGTGGTGCGCGAGCCACCAGGAGGCGCTATTTGAAGAGGAGTGAGCAGCAACGGCCTCTGGTCGTGATGGCTAAGTCGTACGGTGGCGCAGCAACGTAGTTCTGGTGGCGGCTCTTGAAATTCGAACGCGAAGTCTCAATTAGGGTTCGGTCGACTTTTGTTTCGTGACGTGGATTTTTTTTAGTAAAGGTAAGTTTTATTTGTTTTAATTTAATTTTGTTTTCAAACGAGTTAACTCGATTAACTTTCACATACGGACTCAGATTCACGTGTGGTTTTCTCCGCTAGGTTCATATTGGAATTTCGGACATTTTGGCGCTGGTTTGGATGGATTTTGAGACCGTCAAATTTTTGGGTTTAAATTGGATTTAAATTCAATTTACATTCAAAAGGCGAGTGTTTTAACCCACTCACAACTTCTAAAATTTCTTATGTTTGTTAAATTTATTTAGGATGTGATTAGAAACTTATTTATGACTATTTGGCGTATTTTAATCGTCATCCCGGTTAAATTGAATAAAATTGAATAAAATTGTTATTTAATTTATTTATTGCATATAAATTACCAGTTAAATTTTCATTTAATTTATTATTGAATATAAACGGCTAGTTGATACCTGTTGTTTATTTTCCGCTATATATTGATGCTATTGTTTGAATTGGATGATGATTGTGATTAATGGTTGATGATTGATATTGGATGAATTGATGTTGTATTTTATATCGTTATAAACTGCAAATTGTTATGCACTTTATTTCATTCGGGATTGCGGTTTGAAATGGTATATAACCGTATTTTTATTTTAAATTACGGATTGAAATGATAAATATTCGTATCACTTGACCATAGGATAGAAAATTATATACAGGCACCGTCGGTCTATATATAAAAATATTTTGAAATGATTTCTATGGTTTTGGATAGAATTATACGGGTTAAATAAATATTGATTCTTTTTGATATTATATAAAAATATTATATATATAGTTAAATTCATGTATTTAAGCTATGTATAAATCTGTTTAATGACAATAAGTTAAAAAAAATGGAGTTTGATTTATTAAAGTAAATATGGTTAAGTATTTAAATCATATTTTTAATAGAGGTTATAATGATTTAAATAAATTAAGATTTGGAAGTTAAAATATGAAATGGATGTGAATTAAATTATTTAAGAATTTTACTCGAATAAAATTTGATTTAAAATTTAGATAAATTTGAGATTTTATGAAATTGAATTTATTCAAGAATTAAACCAATAGGGTTGATGCGAAATTTATAAATTGGAAATTTAAAAAGGTTTAATTATTATAACTTGATTTTGGGTCTAGGTGAACTAAATGATTATTTCAAGTATAATGAACTGAAGGCAATATCTTGTTATGTGTAATTTGAGTTTTATTTAAATAATTAGGGGTTTATTTTATATAAATATTTCAAAACAAAATAATAGGAAATTAAATTGTTGAATCCAAATTATCAAATTTAGTTTTGAAATTTTGGAATATTTAAAGCTTTGAAATATATCGAAATTGAAATGTTTATTGAAATTGAAATTTTTCGAAGTTATAAATTTCATAGCATTATGTTTTAAAGGTGTTAAAATTTCAAATGTTTAGTTTTGAAGTATAAAATTTGGAAGTGCTATGATTTTGAAAAGAGGATATATTTGAAATAAAATGATATTATATTTATTTGAAATAAAAGGGATATCATATTGATTTGGTTTTTAAAATTTGAAATGATATCATATTTATATGGTTTGAAATAAATATTATATCCTGGTTTTGAAGTATAAATTATTTTGAAATGACCGCGGTGTTATAATAACGTTTGGTTCTTGAAGAGATCGGGATCAGAAGTTGTCATACTCTCTGCCAACTTCGAAAACCACTTTAACAAACGTGTACGCGGTGGATATTTCAAAATGAAGTAGGATGGCGGCGGCGTTTCCTTTGAGGTAAATACGTGGACCTGACTCCCGTGAGTTGGCGTAAGGTGGCTAAAACAAGAGCGATTCTCGGGCCAATGAGGCAGCACCTTTGATCTGACACATCCCTTCGATATTATACTTTGACTTTTGGATTGATTCGGTGGCCACGTTTGACTTTATTTAATTATTTGGAGGTGTGGCTCGAGGTGGGTGGTAGCTACGGCTATGCGTTACCACCAGCCCGGATAGCAATTGGTATATCTACCGTGGCATTGCCTAGTTGTGCCGTGTCACCTACCCTAGCGCGCCTTATACGATTTTGTTTTGTACCATACATACGGAGTTCCCTTTGACGACACCGAATACGGGGGAGATTACGGTACTGTATAGACTATGAGAATATGAAAGTGTGTTAAGGGCTATATGGGTAACCCCTTAACGCTATTTTTAGTATATTATACTTTACTTTAGACACTATTATAATAACGAACATCTCAAAAGTTACTGCACTCACGGTAGACGCTGTATAGGAGATGTCAAATCCTGTAAACATCTCTGATGCCGTTCCACTCATATTATTTAATGTTGATTTAACTTACATAAGATCTTTTAGTTCCGACTCGAGTGTTTTGTCTTCTCAATTCGCTCGGGTCAGCCTGAGCATTTCAGGATTTGGAAGACCGTATTCTGGAGGACGAAGACGAAGATTTATTATTATCTATTATTTTATTCCACAACACCATTTTATTCCACTGCATTGTTAATATTCTCTGGTATGTGTAACTCTGATATGTATTACATAAGTAAAATCAAATATTTTTTAAACAGATTCATGTATTGTATATTTGATTATTATATTTTATCGTTCCGCTGTAAGATTCTGTTTTATTTTATTTCATTCTTCCTTTTTTTCATTCACCCCATAAAAATCCGCCCTTCTGTATGGTTTAAGTCAGACGTGTGTGGTTTATCGTCGATTTAAAACGTATAAAAAGGCAGGACGTTACATGGTCCAATTACTTAAATCATTCCATTCAGCCTATTTATTTCACATATCAACTCTATAACGAATTTGTAGATGATTTACAAATCGAAGTGGTTTCGGGTATTTGCAAATGCCCAACTCCGATCTCTTCGAATTCCATTTCATCTTAACCCAAATTATTCAAATGAGATATCCTTCAAACTTAAAATACAGGATGTCACTATTTTAACCCAACATATTAAATCATATAACATCACACATCACATACCAGAGATATCAACTAATCTAAGGCACACAATATCATTCAATCATTCGTGTGTAAGATTAATCAACCATACCATCTCTAATTAATTTAATCGACCACAATTGAATTAAATCAATTACTTTAATTAGTTTTAAATCCTGCTTATTAATTAATTTCAAACTAGTTAATTAATCATCCAATAATCATCCATCTTATTTAATCCTCCTCGATTAATTATTCTTTAATTACAATAACTAATTAACCTTTAATTAATTACACAAATTAGTTACCTTATAATCACTTACATTGAGTAATTATCCTTTAATTAACCATACTCATTAATTTACCAGCCCTTCATAAATTTCTTTAATTAATGAATTCTTTAATTAGTTACACTGAGTAATTAATCCTTAATTTTATTTATTTATTTATTTAACTACTAATTATAAATTAACTAACTTGATTACCTAATTAACAATTCTTAATTACAAATTAATTATACACTTAATTATTAATTAACTAATCTTTAATTACAAATTGATAAATCTCTAATCACTTAGTTAATTACAATTATAAATTAATTAATCATTCTTAAATTACCTTTCAAAACAATTAATTAATTAAATAATTAATATTTATCTTAATTATCTTCCTACTCAACGTTCTAAAAATCTTCCCTAATAACCTTAAAATCAAATTATTACTAACTTATAAAGCTTTAATGTTAATTAGATTTCAAACACTTATCTTACATTAACCACTTAATTAAAATATTAATTAAGATCTAAAAACATTCTTAAGTGCTACTTAATTAATGAAGTCTTAAAATAAATTCTTGACTTAAATTTTCAAACATTAATTAATTCATTAATACTTAAGCTTGTTTAAGACGATTAGCTTGAACTTAATTTATTTGAATTTAAAATTTTAAAAACCAACTACCCGAGCAAATCTCAGGTCTACTCTGAGTCCACCCGAGTTTCCAACTATCGTCCCCGAGTCTTTTCTTCCACTTTAATTATCATCAGTAATAAAAATTTGAGAACCTGGTACTACACACTCACGTGAGCAACCAGAAGAGAAACTCGAGTAAAACCCATCATCTTCCCGAGCATACTCCTGAGAACCCAAAGCTTCCAGATAACAAAACGTGCACGCGACCAACTATGCACTTGCACCCACCGCCAACGAACATTCGTCGCCTGAGACGATCACCAACAAGTCGACAATCACTCTCTCTTGCGGTTTCAGTAGCCAAAACAGAGATCGATCACGAGAACGAAATATGGCTCATTCGAGCTTCCAATCGAAAATACCTCGACCATCGATCGCCTCGTCCAGGCAATGCCGACCTCTAGATGCCACCAAATTTCACCAGCGTTATCGCTATTCTCCACGCCATCACTACCCCAATCCACTTGTAGCTCGATAAATCAAGCAATCCACAACGACCAATTTTTCGAGCCTTGAAAAAAACCAGGGTTTAAAACTAAATTGGACTATCGCCGACGCTACGACGAACTGGAACGACCACGGCCATTTTTCCCGACTTCACCCATTGCCAAGCTAGCATCGACCAAAAATTCGACACCCGCTATGCTTCTAATCGCTGGAAAATGATTAAAACACATTTTCTGATCAACTACCAACTACTCTTAGCATACCCAACGAAAACCCACCATTTTAATCTTAAAATTCCTATTTTCTCAAGATGATTCAGGATATATAATTGAATTAATATTTTATAACATTCGAATCTAGCATATGTTTAAATTTTTCTCTGTAAAACTAAATTTACAGAGGCAATTCCTCACCATCATGCTTAAAAAAAATTTAGGCCATAATTTATGTTTAAACAAACTTGTTTTGTTTGAAGACTATGGCCTATCAGAGATCAGGGAAGAAGAATTTGAATTTTTACTTTGGTTTGAACTCTGTACTTTGGAAAAATAGAGATGATCAACCATTTAAGCATGCACAGACCAGACATATATAAACATACATAGAGATTCATATCCAAATATAATCATGCAACACAACATCATCTAAAAATTCTCATGCACTAACACTTATTATCCAAAGCATTTAAGTTAAGTGTTTACTCACGTGAAAACATATTTGAACAGAGACAATGCTATTTTGAAAACTGCAGTTTGATCTGCTTTTAAAACTTCTTGCTTTGCTGTCGAATTGAATTTGAGTTTGTAAAACAGTAATGTTTATTATTATTTTTCTTCTGGCTTGCTAAGTTTCCTGAACGAATAGGAACAAGTTGCATTGCATATAAAGAAAGCAATTTGCAGGGGAGGCTTGCTGTACAAGATATTTGTAACCACCCGCATATTTATCGATTGTATATTTAAATATTTATTTAAATATTTAATCGTTCGCCGGATTTTAGTCCAAAAACCAACTTTTTGCAAACAGTCGAATTAGGACTCGAGACCACCCCCATTGAGTTCAAAATGACATTTGCGATCTTTTTGAGTATAAACTTCGACATGTTTGGAGGTAGTAGAATTTTGCTACTTTTTCACCTAGGGCTTTGGGTTGGGTTTCAGCCCATTAACCCCACTTAAGCTCTAGCTCAGTCCACCTATCCTCTTCACTTCGTTCTTATTTTTCCTAACACTCAAGCTTCACCAAAAATGGAGAGAGGAATGGGAAATTAAAACTTAAAGCCCTAGTTCAATTGCGAAAATCAAGTTCTAGCTCCAAATCAATAGAAGAAGCTTTGGTAAGCCTCTTCTTCTTCTCCAACTCATTCTCTTATCAATTTCAGAAATTATAAAACCTAACTTAGGAAACGTTCCTCTTTTAAACTTAGAATCAAGCTTGTTGGGTTGGAATTGAAGAGTAATTTCCCTTGTGATTGCTCTATACCTTCTTCTTCATTGTTTTTGTGAAAAGGTGAGATTTTTATCTCACATCTTCGTCTATAATTATCTTCGATTGTTAGTTATGAATTACTAACACTTATTCTTGTGCAATTGATTTTGGTTTGGATTGATTTGGTGTATATTCCAATTTTTGGTGCTTTGAAATCAAAATCTATGAAAATCCTATTATGGATATTTGTACATTGATATTTGAGGCGTATCGAAGAGCCTTTAAGGCTGGGTTGTCACTTGGCATAAATCCTTAGTCGTCGATGCTCGTCCGACCACTTCCGGTATATATTTCGGCCATTTTGGTCTATGTTCAGGGAATGCCCTGAACCCCAGTTTCATACGTCTGAACCGTTAGATTCAGACGTCTAAATATTATACTGGGAAGATTTATTATTCCCAGATTCAGACGTCTGAATCTATATTTCAGACATCTGAATTGGTTCGTTTTGAACCAGAAAGGAAATAGGCTAAAATGTGCCTATTTCAGACGTCTGAAACTGTGTTTCAGACGTCTGAATTCTGTTCTGAAAAACATTTTATTTTCCAGATTCAGACGTCTGAATCTGTATTTCAGACGTCTGAATCTGCAGTCTTTTGCATATTTGCCTATTTAGCTTTAATTTCCAACTTTAATCGATTCGTGTTGATTCCCTTTTGTTACTATCATTTATTACCGACTTCGATGACATTTTCTTTGGGATTTTTGAGAACATCCATTTTGATGGATTGGTATCGATTTCTTTGAATTTTATTCACGTCTTCGAATGTGAATTTAGATGATTGATTGTTTATACAATCACATCTATGATTTATCACTTTAAAAATATAAAGGTTTCAATTCTAGTAGTAAATATTAAAACTCTTTCATCAAAACGATTTCAACACTATTTTATTACAAAGCTTGTTTCTTAAACCGTTTTCCAATCTATTAGTATATACAAACCTTTACCTCACTCGTATGAGAAATCTAAATAAACGACTTAGTAAAACAAGTGGAAAGAAACGCTTGCGTTTACTTCGTCGGTTAATTCTTGGACTTGTTCGATTGAATCTCTTGTGACAATTTTCGATTGACAACTTACAATTTGTTCGTAAATACTTAAGTTAAGCTAGTTTTTGTGGGACATGAAGCTAAACTCATATATTTACTAGCTTAGTGTAATTGACACTTAACCTCGAGTGGAAGTCTACAATTTGTTCGTAAAGAATTAAGTGAAGCTAGTGGTTATGGGACACGAAGCTAAACTCATTTATTTACTAGCTCAGTGTAATTTACACTTATCGATCAATGATGATCATTTTGTGTTGTAGACTAGCAATGGGAGATGTCCCTTTGTCTGCGAGGGAGACTGAACCCCGTTTCTGTGGAGCTTCGGCTTGGTGGGGTAGCGACCAATGGTCTTCAGACCGTTTTAGTGGAGCATTGGCTCAAAGGTCTTCGGGCCGTTTTAGTGGAACCTCGGCTCAAAATTAATGGTTAGCAGCCATGGAATAGCTTTCCATTCTGTGGTACATGTGTTGGTGAGTTTTAAGGCTCCCGTTCTGTGATAGGCCTCTTTCCCCTTTTTGTGATTTCTGAATTTCTATTGATCGATTTCTAGAATTTTTGTTTCACCAATTTTCGTGATTTACATTAATAAGCTTTATCAATATTTGTGTATTGGTGAATTTGTGTTTCAACGACTTTTACGATTGGCATTGATATGTTTGTCAATTTTTGTGGTTTAGTGAATAATACATAGAATATGACTTTCTTTTTAGTGCTTCGAGATTTCTTGAGATATTGCATGATTATTTTGTTGTTAATTAATGTATACTTATCGTAGTATGACATTTTTGTTATCATACGTTTTTATCATATCTCTTCTTATATCTCATTTTACCTGATAATTATAGCTAGACTGATCCGTTTATTATTTCCTTATTAAATAATACTCGGGTCAGACAGAGAGGGTGCAGGTGCTTCTATTTGACTTCTTATCAGGGACCGTCGCATGATTTTTGGCTAACTACTTTAGATTAGTAGTTTTTGTTTTGTATACATTTGAGATAGAGACTCCTTGATGTATACATATTCTTTTGTCTAGCTCTCGTATCCATTCTTTTGTGATATTGTGGATCTTATTAGACTACTACTCTGATAAACACTTTTATATGTTATATATTCATATCTATTTCTGCCTTTGTGATATGGATGTCTGTGACTGATTTGTGTTATGTTTATTTCTATATTAGTTTTCGAAGAAGATATTACATCCACTGTGTAGTAGTGTTGAGTTTGTATCGGTATGTCCGATTTCCTCCTGAATTGAAATGCATGTTATACTCTCTGACATACCCGTGCTCGCACAAAGAAATTACATGAATGGTCGCTCCTCAACAGCCTTATTCTCTGTGCTAGTTGACGGCATTACACCGTAGTGTCCTTGGCTGGCGTGGGTATAGAGGTGGGGTGTCACGGCTTGGTATCAGAGCCAAATTTCGGAACAGTGTAGAATAATATAACAAGGATCATCGTCCTAAGTCCATCTTCGGAGTCGTGCCTTAGGATTTACTCGAGTCACTGGACCCGTTCTATCAAATTTCCTTTTATGATTCCTTGTTTTTATCAGTTATGATTGTTTGATATTCATTCTGAGAATAACCTTTTTCTCCTTCTTTCTTTCTTTCTTAAAGAAGAAGAGATGGTTAGTTCTGGCAGTCCTAGCGCTGGTCAATCCAGTTGTCCTTCTCTTGGTGGAGAATTCATGTCTGCCCAGCAACTTTTGGATCTTGCTAAGAATCAAAGATTTATCTGTGCTTTGAGTAAGAACCCCACACTGGTTTTACCTCTGAAACTAGAAATTCCTTTCGATCAGCTTGTAGATATCACTCTACGAGAAGAAGAGGTCGATAAGGGAAGTGATAATGATGTTAGAGGCACCAAAAAGAGCCTCAATAGCAACAAGAAGAGGTATATTAAGTTCGAAAGCCTTAATCCCTACAAGAAAGGGAGGTAGGCAACTTCGGTAGCAAAGACTCCAATTCCTAATCATGGACAATGCTACAATTGTGGTTCTAAGGACCATTATGTAATTAAGTTCCCAAAACCCCTTTTTTGCCGCTATTACAAAGGTCTGGGTCATTACTTATCTACATGTCCCAAACTTCCAAGCAAGAGCGAGGGAAAGTTGAAAGTTGTGCAAGCCTCTTGTGACACTTCTCTTGGTTAAGGTATTTCTCAATCAATCCTTGATTACATTTGTTTTGTGATTATTATTTTGTATAAAAAGTACTTGTTGATTCTTTTCCTTTAAAACATTTTATGCTTGATGACTTCTTTGAGAATTGCGAATCCGGTTGGTAGATCCGCAACACTCAGCTTTTTTTTTATTGATGTCGAAATTATTTTATGTGATTTTTCTTTCCGAGCCGATTTTCACTTAGGCTTCGGAATCGATTTTTGGAAAGGTTTGGCTTAATAATTATAAAGCCATATCCTATGTCCCAACTGGACTATTCATTTTCGACATTTTCAATCTGTTAAGCAGATTTCTATTTTTCCTTTGTGAATTCGATTCCAATTTGATGGTATTACTTTTATTCTTTGAGCCCACGTGATGAGGAAAGAGTTATTTCTCTCATTTAAATAGTTTGTGAAATTTTCAGCTATTTTTGAGCTTGTCTTCGGATTATCGCCTAAGCAATTTTTTGAGTGGTGTTAAGGTTTTTTTAACTCGACCTTGCCACCGGATTTCATTTGGCTACGAGTTGCGAAAGTTAGCATTCCACTTACCACATACCGCACTCGTTATGGTTCTTATAAGTTACTTAATAATGTCATTAAGTTTGTCCAACTTATTTCATCCATTTTATGAATCAAGTATTCTATGAATATCCCTATGACTCCATTCTTGTATTTATTTATTTATTTTGGATGAAAATAGCAATTTAAGATTTTTGCAAATCTTTTCCATAAGATTTATTTATAAGTACAATTGGATTTTGTTCTTCTATGAGCGAAGAATATTCTTAAAACTTCTAAGAGATATTTTTATCACATAGAAGATGATTTTGTGATTGTATTGCCCATTGAGTGCTTTAGGAATTCTGGTCGATGCTCTTGATCAACGTTATCGATAGGAAATTCCTAAACGCTTAGATGAGACAGTTAGACACAATATATTGACTTGTAAAAATGTAAATTTTTCTAGAAAGACTATTACATAAAGATAATTGTGATTTTAAAAGTTTTAGCTCTTCGCGAAAGAAGATTAAATTCTTTCTTTTCGATACTCTTATTCTTGTGATTCCCGAAGGGAACCAAGACTTTATCTTTTGTACCAATGCTAATCGTATTGGTTTGGATGTCGTTCTCTTGCAAAAGAGAACGTGCTATCTCTTTCTACTAAATCATTAATACCTATTGAGACTAGTGATGCCACTCATGATCTAGTGCTCGCGGCTATTGTTTCCTCTTTTAGAAATTTGGCATCATCATTTTTGGAATAGAAATTTGTTCTCTACTCCGATCATAAATATTTGAAGTATTTATTCTTTCATAAGGAACTTAATTTGCGTCAACAACGTTGGCTCGAGTTCCTTGCATCATATGACCTTGATATTCTTTATACTCACGAAAAGAGAAATCTTGTTGTCGATGCCCTTAGCCTTAGGAAACAAGCGGTGGTTTCTATGTTGATATCCGTATGGAATGATCTCGAGACTTTATCCACTTATGAGATTCGAGATCGTGAATCCAACTTTGGTGCATCTCTAGTTTTATGTAGCCTAGAGGCTCATCCTTCTCTCTTTTAGACCGCATTCTTGAAGCTCAGAGGGCTAGATCGTGAATTGGCTCTTCTTAGCCAAAGATTGAGCGATAAAATTGATATTGAAAGTTCGAAAGACTTTGATATTGATTCTCGTGGCGGCATCAAAAATTTGGAAGACTTATCGTGCCGAATTTTAGTGATCTTCGAAAAGACATTTTAGAAGTTTCCCATCGTTCTAAATTTACCATCCATCCCGGTAGTAGTAAAATGTACACGGATATGAAACGACTTTATTATTGGGAGGGGATGAAATTTGATATCGCTAACTTCGTTAAGTGTTGCATGACTTGCCAACTCATTAAGGCCTAGCATCAAAGGCCCGGTGGGTTATTGCAACCTTTAGAAATTCCAATTTGGAAGTGGGATCAAATTTCCATGGATTTTACTGATGGCCTTCCCCGTTCTCGTTCAGGACATGATAACTTATGGGTGATTATTGATAGACTTACTAAATCTGCCCATTTTATTCCCGTTCGGTCTAACCGAACCGTTCCTCTTCTAGCCAAACTCTTTATTAAAGAAATTGTAAAATTGCCTGGAGTTCCTTCTTCTATTGTTAGTGACCGTGATCCATAGTTTACTAGTGGATTTTCGAAGAGTCTTCAAAAAGCTTTGGGAACGAAGCTTAATTTTAGCAAGCTTACCATCCATAGTTCGATGGACGAACCAAGCGTGTGAATCAAACTCTTGAAGATCTTGTTCGTGCATGTGTTCTCGATTTTGGTGGAAGTTGGGAAGATCATATTTCTCTGGTTGAGTTTTCCTATAATAATAGCTTCCAATCTAGTATTAGTATGGCACCTTTTGAGTCACTCTATGGAAGGCCATGCCGATCTCCTTCTTGTTGGCTTGAGACTGGTGAGAAGCTGGTTTTAGGTCCAGATTTTATTCGTGATCCCAAAGAAAAGATTGACCTTATTCGTCATAGGATGAAAGAACCCATAGTAGACAAAAATCCTACGCCGATAACCGAAGAAGAAAATTAGAATTTTCTGTGGGAGATTTTATGTTTATTCGTGTTTCGCCTATGAAGGGTGTTGTGTGTTTCAGTCGATTGGAAAAGTTAGCACCTCAATATATTGGCCCGTTTCCCATCACCGAATGTATTGGTTTCGTGGCTTATCGCCTGTTATTACCGACACAATTTTCTGCTATTCATGACGTGTTTTACGTTTCTCTATTGCGAAAATGCCTTCGAGATTCCGATTCCATTCTTGAGCCTAGTGTAATGGAAGAAATCGAAGTTTCACCAAATTTGACTTATGAGCAACATTTTATTCGCATCATTGCTTCGGAGGTTGAGTGCCTTGGAAACAAAGATGTACTTCTTGTGAAAGTTCAATGGTCCTCAAATCCGAAGGATTGCTCTTGGGAATCTAGAGAGTTTATCGAGCGAACACATCCGGACTTACTTTCCCCATGCTCTCTGAGGCGAACTTGTGATTTCAAATTTTCTTTTGTGTTGATGTGCTTTTATGGTTGTTACTCTTTATTTTCTTATTAGGTATTGCGAGGACGAAATTTCTTTAAGGAGGGGAGTTTGTAACAACCCGCATATTTATCGATTGTATATTTAAATATTTCATCGTTCGTCGGATTTTAGTCCGAAAACCAACTTTTTGCAAACAGTCAAATTAGGACTCGAGACCACCCCCATTGAGTTCAAAATGATGTTTGCGATCTTTATGAGTATAAACTTTGAAATGTTTGGAGATAGTAGAATTTTGCTACTTTTTCACCTAGGGCTATGGGTTGGGTTTCAGCCCATTAACACCACTTAAGCTCTAGCTCAGTCCACCTCACCTCTTCACTTCATTCTTATTTTTCCTTACACTCAAGCTTCACCAAAAATGAAGAGAGGAATGGGAAATTAAAACTCCAAGCCCTAGTTCAATTGCAAAAATCAAGTTCTACCTCCAAATCAATAGAGAAGCTTTGGTAAGCCTCTTCTTCTTCTCCAACCCATTCTCTTATCAATTTCAGAAATTCTAAAACCTAACTTAGGAAATGTTTCATTTTTAAGCTTAGAATCAAGCTTGTTGGGTTGGAATTGAAGGGTAATTGCCCTTGCCATTGCTCTATAGCTTCTTCTTCATTGTTTTTGTGGAAAGGTGAGATTTTTATCTCACATCTTAGTCTTTATTTATCTTCGATTGTTAGGTATGAATTCCTAACACTTATTCTTGTGCAATTGATTTTGGTTTGGATTGATTTGGTGTATATTCCAATTTTTGGTATTTTGAAATCAAAATATATGAAAATCCTATTATGGATATTTGGACATTGATATTTGAGGCGTATCGAAGAGCCTTTAATGCTGGGTTGCCGCTTGGCGTAAATCCTCAGTCGTCAATGCTCGTCCGATCGCTTTCGGTATTTATTTCGGCCATTTTTGGTCTAGGTTCAGGGAATGCCCTTAACCCCAGTTTCAGACGTCTGAATATTAAACTTGGAAGATTTTTTATTCCCGGATTCAGACGTCTGAATCTATATTTCAGATGTCTGAATTGGTTCATTTTGAACCAGAAAGGTAATAGGCTAAAAAGTGCCTATTTCAGACGTCTGAATCTGTATTTCAGACCTCTGAATTCTGTTCTAGAAATTTTTTTATTTTTTAGATTCAGACGTCTGAATCTGTATTTCAGACGTCTGAATTTGCAGTCTTTTGCCTATTTGCCTATTTATCTTTAATTTTCAACTTTAATCGATTCGTGTTGACTCCCTTTTGTTGCTATCATTTATTATCGACTTCGATGACATTTTCTTTGGGATTTTTGAGAATATCCATTTTGATGGATTCAGTATCGATTTCATTAGATTTTATTCACGTCTTCGATTGTGAATTTTGATGATTGATTGTTTCTACAATCACTTCTATGATTTGTCGCTTTAAAAATATAAAGGTTTCAATATTAGTAGTAAATATCAAAACTCTTTCATCAAAATGATTTCAACACTATTTTATTACAAAGCTCGTTTCATAAACCGTTTTCCAATCTATTAGTATATACAAACATTTACCTCACTCGTATGAGAAATCCAATTAAACGATTTTGTAAAACAAGTGGAATGAAACGCTTGCGGTTACTTCGTCGGTTAATTCTTGGACTTGTTCAATTGAATCTCTTGTGATAATTTTCTAGTGAAAACTTACAATTTGTTCGTAAATACTTAAGTTAAGCTAGTGGTTATGGGACATGAAGCTAAACTCATATATTTACTAGCTTAGTGTAATTGACACATAACCTCGAGTGGAAGTCTACAATTTGTTCGTAAACAATTAAGTTAAGCTAGTGGTTATGGGACATGAAGCTAAACTCATTTATTTACTAGCTCAGTGTAATTTACACTTATCGATCAATGATGATCATTTTGTGATTTAGACTAGAAATGTACTATGTATCTTTGTCTGCGAGGGAGACTAAACCCCGTTTCTGTGGTGCTTCGGCTTGGTGGGGTAGCGACCCATGGTCTTCGGACCATTTTAGTGGAGCTTCAGCTCAATGGTCTTCGGGCCGTTTTAGTGGAGCATCGGCTCAAAATTAATGGTTAGCAACCATGGAATAGCTTTCCATTCTGTGATACACGTTTTGGTGAGTTTTAAAGCTCCCGTTCTGTGATGGGACTCTTTCCTCTTTTTGTGATTTTTGAATTTCTATTGATCGATTGCTAGAACTTATGTTTCACCAATTTTCGTGATTTACATTGATAAGCTTTATCAATATTTATGTATTGGTGAATTTATGTTTCAACGACTTTTACGATTGGCATTGATATGTTTGTCAATTTTTGTGGTTTAGTAAATAAAACATAGAATATGACATTCTTTTTAGTGCTTCGAGATTTCTTGAGATATTGCATAATTTTTTTGTTGTTAATTAATGTATACTTGTCGTAGTATGACATTTTTGTTATCATACGTTTTCATCATATTTCTTCTTATATCTCATTTACCTGATAATTATAGCTAGACTGATCTTTTTATTATTTCCTTATTAAATAATACTCGGGTCAGACCGAGAAGTTGTAGGTGCTTCTATTTGACTTCTTATCAAGGACCGTCGCCTGATTTTTGGCTAACTACTTTAGATTAGTAGTTTTTGTTTTTATACATTTGAGATAGAGACTTCTTGATATATACATATTCTTTTGACTAGCTCTTGTATCCATTCTTCTGTGATATTATGGATCTTGTTAGACCACTACTCTGATGAACACTTTTATGTGTTATATATTTATATCTATTTCCGCCTTTGTGATATGATGTCTGTGACTGATTTTTGTTACGTTTATTTCTATATTTGTTTCCGAAGAAGATATTATATCCACTGTGTAGTAGTTTTGAGTTTGTATCGGTATGTCGGATTTCGTCCTGAATTGAAATGTATGTTATACTCTCTGACATACTGTGCTCGCACAAAGCAATTACATGGATGGTCGCTCCTCAACAGCCTTATTCTCCGCGCTTGCTTTCATAGCTCAGTTGGCTAGAGCACCCGTTTGGTAAGCGGGAGGTCCTGAGTTCAATTCTCGGTGGCGCTTGACCATGAACGGCTGCGCTTCATCCCAAATAGCTCGATCCCGAACGGTGGTCATTTGGGGTCATATAAAATATCAAGCTCTTTACAGGTTGTCAACAGGATATGAACATCCAACTCATGGCATTACAAAACACGCCTTCCTACCGCAAGACATGTTTTGGGGGGCAAAGTGTTATCCCATTTTTTGGACAAAACTGGAATATCAACGTTGTGTGCGTTTCCACCACGACCGGAACAAGAAGAAGCAAGCAAGCATATATAAGTCTGGGATTTCACTCATGATTCAAGTGCAAAGGTTCATTCAGTAAAGCAAGGCAAGAGTTCGTTCGACACTACACTCCCCGAGTTCATCCAGTAATAAGTGTCATCCGATACTTAAAACCCCTCGGTTTCATTTGGGAGTTCAAGCGTATGAGTTCGTTCGGCATTCAAACTCCCCATGGTTCATTCGACATTCTCAGATATTAAGGCTCATTCGGTATTCGGTATTCATGAAGGCTCATTCGGCATTCGGCATTCATGAAGGCTCATTCGATAGTACCCACACTGAACCACACCATCTCCAAGTAATGCCGGTCCACAACATCTTTCCCCATATAGCCGAACCAACCTCACTGCCATCGAATCACCTCACTGCCAGTACCACCGAACCAAGGCTTCTCCATCCCTCTCTCCAAGCACGACCGAACCAAGCTCCGCCGAACCAGATGTGCCAGTCCAGATTGCATCAGCCCAGGCCCATCATCAGCTATAAACATCCAAGACCCCTGCCCCCAGCCTGACTCTATAAATAGAGAGGCAGGGGTACAACGATGGCAGACAAGTTTGAGAGCTCAAGCACGGAAGGAACTTTCAAACAACTTTCATAGACTTGTAACCAAAGCTTTGTACTTGTAATCTGAAGAGAAAGAGGAGAATAACATATAAAGTGGACGTAGGCATGTTCTGGCCGAACCACTATAAATCCGTGTGTCTTTTACAGGTGTTTGCCCATTTTTTGCGCAAACAGCGCTAGTTGACGGCGTTACACCGTAGTGTCCTTGTCTGGCGTGGGTATAGAGGTGGGGCGTAACAATTATTTTCATTTCTTTGACCAAACAGATTTTTATAGAGACTGAAATGATTTTTGTGGAAAATGAAATGACTTGTTTTGTGCTTGAATTGATAGCATTAAATGTATATGTTTCCCTATAAGCTTACAGCTTTATCCCGTTTGATTTTTTTTTGTATGTAGATATTTGTGTTTCTTCTTTTTGTTTTCTTCTTGCATTGCATGTATGAAATTCACAGCAAACATACTTGTTTTAATTATTTGTATTGGTTTAACTCATGTTGCATATGCAAAGATAATTACTACACTTTTATTTCTATTTCTTTTCACATACATGTTTTAAATTTAAGTTGTTGATACTTAATCCATATTCTTGTGTATATATATATATATATATTTATTTATTTATACTTATATCTAGTACTGATTGGATTGATTTTATTCCGAGCATTATTAACTAGATTACATTTATATATATATTTATTTCAAATGTTAATAAGGTAGAGCATTATTTTAAATTAATGTAAATAAGATAGATTTTATTTTAAATATTTTTGAGATACTTTATTTTAAATTTTCAACTCATAGTTTTTCTTCCAAAATACATACATACATACATATATATATATATATATATATATATATATATATATATATATATATATAAATGGCTAATTTTCCAAAAGTCCTAACTTTTAAAATGATATTTACATTGTATTTAATTAGATCAAATACTTATTAAAATAATATTGCTAAAATCCCGGGTCGTCACGTTCATCCCCGCTTTGAACCTTTTCGTCCTCGAAAAGGATCGAAGCCAAAATGATTAAAATGTTTAAAATAAGATAAATTTTCTTTGATCATTTTTAAACTACCCTTTGAAAAAAATCTATATAATATTACTAAAAATAGTTTTTATAAAAATGCTTTTATAACTCAATGTTTCGAAAAGTCCATCCTTGTTCTTACAGAAATTCTATAACAGCCTGATTTTTCGACGCCCGAAAGTTGACATCAATACGTCCACTATATCCAATGCCGCGCAGTCGAATGCCGGAAAACCGAACCGTTAGGGTTTAAGAATAAGAAGAAGATAGAAGAAGGAACAGATCAGTAACAGAATCTCTCATTTCGTGGTGGAACAAATATAATAGATAAATTAGTATCTTTAAACAAAATCACTATATTAGTTTACACATTACAACATCGGAGTATTACAACAACATCACACTATCAATGGCAGTTATAATAACCTAACCCATTGGTTGAATACACAGCGGAATAATAATAATATATGGAAGAACGTCTCGCCATCCAGCTCAAACTCCAGAGCTCCACACCATCTCTTTTTCGACTTCGCTCCAGAATAATAATCACCTGACTCTAGCTGCCCGTGTGGAACATTATGGGCACCCAGAGTTTAGAAAGGGGTCGATAAACTCCAGGTCAGTCATGGGACTGGTATGAGATCTTAAAAACAGTTATTTTTAACAAAAGGAAAATAAAAGATTTCAAAAGAAATCGGCAATGCTTTTTGGAAAATGAAGCTACCATAAGGTCTACCGGCACGCAGACACAATGCAATCACACACTAGGGGGAGATTTCTCCTTATGATAGTCAAACATGCTTAATGCGCAAAATCTTTTTGATATTATTATTAGTGCATGGTGTAGAAAACCATTTCGAAAGTATAATATTAATCGTAGCCAGCATAGATACCATTATATTATGCCTACTATAACTGCCATATTAAATGGCAGGTTTTACAACTAAAATCGTACTGGGTTCGTACTGGGAATTCGATTTCCAACAAATGGTCAAGCTAAGAAACTTCCTATGCCACATTGGTACGCCTCTGGAGGGACGCCCCGAGAACCTACCCGGATCTCTACCAACACAAGGCCAGGTTACCTCTGTAACTAGGTAACTACTACTCGAGCAAGCCATCCCCTTGTCCTTTGGGACCTTTATCCGAGGCGCCTCTCAACCACAAAGCAATCACAAAGTAATAGATTTGCAGTAACCACATGAGTTAAGTATCTAGGCTCCATACCATGATACCACCCTTTTCCAGAAGGGAATGACATGCCCTAAAGGGAGAAACCCTCATAACCTTGCTGCATCTATCCTGTTTCGACCATTTCCGGGGTGTGAGGTCCTGATGCAGTCTCGCCCACAAAGCTACGAATTATATAAAAGCTATGCTTTGATCAACAAATGATCAGCAGCACTTCATATGCCACATCACCAAATTGGGAATGTATCACTAGTAACCATCAACTACATAACCTTTGAACTCGTACGTCTCAGAGAAGGGTGTTAAGCTAAGAGAATAAATTCTCCGCCACCAATAGAAATGTATTCGATAGAAACCAAATTTACATCTCAAAGTGTAACGTCAGACACACGTCAATACAAGTCTGTAATGATCCCGAATTTTAATTTGTTTTAGATTGATAATTTATTTTAATTTTGAATAAAATTTTGAAACTAATTGATAAATTGATTTGAGTTTCCCCCAAATTCCAGTTAAATATGTATTAAATCATTTGAATTTGAGCTTTAAGTAAATGCTTTAAAGATAATTTAAATTTATAATATAAATAGGAAAATAAATAAATATCTTAAAAGTTTAGGTATGTAAACTATAAAGTAAATTCAAACGATATGTTAATTTAAAAAAAAAAACTTCCTTTATACTATAAGGTAACAAGAAAGAATCATCTCAGCCTATAAACAGTGCATAAGACAACAGCAAATAAAAATATACATACCTATACACTTGTAAAAGAAAACAAAGATATATGTAAATTAGCTTATAAAAGAAGACAAAGAAAATAAGAATAAGGCAAAACAAGAAACAAAGTAAAATGTTTCAATCTTTGCCAGGCAAGCAAATATGCATGTAAATGAAGCTTGCAAAGGAAGCCAAAGAAAATATCTCATATTTGTACAAAGCTAATAAATGCAGCCACCATGCAAACATCTTAGCCGAAATAAAAGAAATCACCTAGCCACCAAACAAAATATCTTTGGTCTTGATTGTACAAAACCACATTTTATCATTTGTACAAATTATTATCACCTGTAAGCTTCTACATACTATAACCTGTAAACTTTAAAACAAAATGTATTTACCAGTAAGCTTCTATCTTATATATATATTAACCATCTTCATCTCATTTCGATCCCTCAAAGCTACAAAAGTCTAAAGTGATATCATCATAAACAATAATCTAACTCAACTACAATCAAAGAGAGGAGCTTTAGCTTGCAAGTATCAATCTGTGTCAAAGAAAAGAAGAGCTCTGTTCTTTCTTCTTTCTAAAAACTGTGAGTAACTTTCACTTTTAAACCTTAAATTATTTGAAATCAGTTGCATAGAAATATCTGGAAAGGTGTATGTTAGTAAACATTTTAAGCTGATGATTATCTGATTGCTGTGACGATACTCTGTAGGTAGATGTTTATATAAGTAGTGCCTCTATATATGGATGGATTGTATTCATGTGTGCCTGCCTGAGTTGAATTCATGTTCCTCTCTGTTTCATAGTACAGAGTTAAATTTAGTTCAAATCCCATTTTTTCCTCTTCTCTGATCTCTCCTTAGGCCGTAGTTCAAAACAAATTTAGTTTGTTTAAACTGGTCCTTGGATCTAGAAGGTGTCTGGAAATCAACGTTTACAGTAAATATATATATGTGTGTGTGTGTGTGTGTGTGTGTGTGTGTGTACATATAAAATAAATCAAGTGTTGAAATTTATTGATTCGAGTTTATATCTTGAATCATCTTTGAGAGATAGGATTTTTAAAAATCAAAATCCCAAATTTTAATGAAGTATTGAATAAGAGTTTGGGAAATGTCTGGAAATGGTCTTTTGAGCGAATTCTGGTGACTGGGATATCTGGAGTGGTCGTAAACATTTGGGGAGGTGAAGGAGCCTACTGGGTGTCGGTGAAAAATGGCCGGAGGTGGCGAAGATGGACGAGGCGACGACGGCGAGCGGGGTGGAGTTGTTGCCAGGTTTCGAGAGGAGGTTGATCTCGAGTTTCCAGGCTACGAAATTTTTCTCGAATTCGAATTCGAGAGATAGGCGAAGTTCAGGTGGTTGCGAATCGATCTAGGGATGATCGTCGACTTGCTCGACATAGTGGCGGTGCCGAACGATCGCCAGCGGCGATGTACACGTGCACGAGCATTTGTGCCTGAGTGTTTGTTTGCCCGAGAAGAACGAAAATTTTCTCGCGTCGTACTCGAGTGGTTCGAGTCTTTTACTCGAAGTAAATTCATAGAGACTCGAAGTCAGAGTTTTGTTCCAGGCTTTGATGTCTGAACTGTTTTCTGTTTTTAAATTTTAAAACCAAATTCAAATTTATTAAGCAAGGTTTTAAAACTGAGTTTAAATCAAAATGTAAATATAGGTCAAGTTGAATTGAAATTAGTTGAAGATAAATAAAGTTTTACATTCCATTTGTTTTAATAATTTAAAACAATTAAAGGTAGTGGAGAAATTGGAATTTGAAATAGAGTTAAATTTGAAAAAAAAATGTTAAGAAATTGTGTTTTAAACTTATCTGAAGATAAACAAGAATCTATTGCTATTTTGAATCGAAATTTAAAAAGAAATTTGAAATAATGTTTTCAATATATTGTAAATAACCACTAAATCATAAATATGAATGTGTTACTTTAAAAAAAATAAAGATTTATGATTTAAAATTCATTAAAGAATGAGTTCCTAATAGTTAATTAATTTATAATCAAAAAAATGTTTAATATAAGGAATTTTCTTTAAAAAGGTGATTAAAGAAATTTAATAGTTAATGAAATCAATAACTAAGATTTGACAATAAATTAATGTGACAAATTTTGGCAATAAATTAGATCGATTAATTTAATAATAATCAATTGTGGAACTAATAAGTAAAATTACTTAATGACGGTAATTGTGGAATTAATTATTCAGTATCATTAATTGAGTTAATTGAATTTATTCAAGTTAAGTACTTTAGTTAATTAATTCAGAATAATCACTTGAAAACTTTGGAAAAATATAATGACTTAGGAAAGTAATTACTAGATAATTACTGAATGTAATTAATTGAACGATGATTTGAAATTGGAGTAAATTATTTGTTAATAAATTAAAGGATTAATTAATCATTGTGATTAATTAAGTTTTATTTAATAATCGAAGATTAATTGGTTCATAAATTAAGAATGATTAGTTAATAATTAAAGGTTAACTAATGAAATTTGAAAGGGAAATTACTTGAAATAAATTGTAATTAACTTAGGGTACTTAACCTAGATTTATAAGTAATACAGTTGATTTAAATTTATCAGTCAACTAATGAATTTTACTTGTGAATGTTTGAACTTGACTGAATAATTAAAATTGTTTGATATCCCTGATATTGATGCTTTGTGCTATGTCTTGATTTGTGTTATGATCTGAAATGTAATTTATTTATCTGAGATAAATGTAATTATTATCTGTGATATATATATCTGTGTTTTGTGAATAAAAGCTAAGCGTTATGGTTTATATCGCTTATCAAATGTAAGCGTTATAGTTTATACCGCTTATCAAGTAAATTTCTATATTTTGAACTGTGATGATTGAATGATGTTGCACTATTGTGTTAAACCCCTGGACCACACTTATATACACACAAATATGGATTTCACGAGGAAATCGATTTAGTCACATATTTTGAAATGATTTATAAAAATTGAATATTTAAATTCAAATGTTTTGGGAATGGATTGGGTTTAAAGTGAAAAGCTTTTGAAATAGAATTTCGAAGATGAAATTTATTTTGAATAACTGGATTGAGTTTGAAATTTAAATATTTTGATTTAAATTTGAATTCACTATTTGAAATTGAATTCTATGATCTGGAAACCAGGGACTAAAGATGTTATACCAGTTTATATGGGTTAAACTATTTTAAAGGTATTGATTTGGAAATTTGAATTTAAATTCAAAAGTTTAACTCATGTAAATAAAATTGGGTTCTTTTGAAATGAAAATATTTGTTTTCAAATAATAAAAGCTTTCACTTAAGTAATGCATGTCCAATTTGTGTTAAAAGGATTTCAAGTTAAAAATGAAAATGAATTTCCAAGTTATGGAAACGGTTCGAAAGCTACGAGTTAAAACTTTAATTTAAAGATTTTAAACGAGTTAATCCAATTGAAATGGGAATTGATTTGAAATCCGTAAATGGATCTTTGTGAAAATGGGTAAACTTAGTGAAATAAATCTTTTGTGTAAAAGATTTGAAAATGGTAATTTGTTTAAACCATTTGAAAGAAAGTTTGAATTATTAAGTTGTGACTTAATTGAAATCGCATATCCATATGTTCTAAATATTGCGCTCACTATTCGGTTTAGCCGGGAGAGGACCTTTGTGTCATATAACCCATTCCGAATATGTGATTCGACGATATGGATAGCATTTGAAGACCGGTGGTGAAGACCGGGTATTTGTAAGAACGATAGGATAACCTATCGATTGTCTCTGCACTGGCTGATCCCCGGTATACAGATTTCCTTTGTGATGGGAAATTCGATCGGGATTGTGAATACCCGGATTGCAAGGGCTTCTTTTGAAGTGCCTGCGGTTCTGTTCGAACCCGGAACAGACTTGTATGGTTGTATGTCTGACACTACACTTTGAGATATAAAGCAGATTTCTTTCAAATACATATCTGTTGGTGGCGTAGAATTTATTCTCTTAGCATTAACACCCTTCTCTGAGACATACGAGCTCAGAGGTTATTTAGTTGAAGATTATCAACGATATATTCCCAATTTGGTAATGTGGCATGCTAAGTGCTACTGATCATTTGTTGATCGAAGCATGGCTTTGTGAAAAGCGTAGCTTTGTGGACGAGACTTCGTCGAGCCTCACAACCTAGTAATGGTCAAAACAGGAATTGTGCGGCAAGGTTTCAAGGGTAGCTCCCCTAGGGTATGACCATTCCTTCTGGAAAAGGGTAGTATCATGGTATGGAGCCCAGATACTTACTCATGTGGACATACTTTATTTATTACTGTGTGATGTTGTTGGATAGAGAGCTCTCGTATAAAGGTCCCAAAGGACCGGGGGTGGCATATCTGAGGCTTTGTATATTCCCCGGGAAGGGGGGTAGCCGGCCTTGTTTGGCAGAGATATGGTTAGGTTCTCGTGACGTCCCGCCAGAGGCGATCCCATGTGGCAGTAGGAAGTTCCTTAGCCTGACCATTTGTTGGAAAATCCATTCATCCAATACGAGCCTTGTACGGTTTTAGTTGTATTACCTGCCATTCACTTATGGTGGCGCCCCACTGTTTGGATGGTAGCTATAGTAGGCATAGTTCGAAATGTCTATGCTGGCTAAGATTTATATTATACTTTCGAAATGTTTTCTGCACTATGCACTTATAATAATAATATCAAAGAAATTTTCTACGTATTAAGCATGTTTGACTATCATAAGAAGAAATCTCCTCCAATTCTGCGTTTGCATTGTGTGTGTGGCGGGAGGTCTTATGGTAGTTTCATTTTCTAAAAGCATTGCGAATTTACTTTAAAATTCTCTTGTCGTTTGTTTTCAAAGATAAACTGTTTTTGTTACTCACACCAGTCCCATGACTGACTCGGAGTTTATTGTTCCTTTCCTAAACTCTGGGTGCTCACTATTTTCCACACGAGCAGTCTAGAGTTGGGTTTTCAGATAGTTAGGTTTGGTAGATTATTTAGAGCTAGTTCAGTTTCTGGAGATGACTGATCTCGCTTAGCCTGGTGCATCGTTATTGGGAGTTCGAGTTATTTCTAGATTGGTTGATGGGAGATGGAGTTGTAGTTTTGGAAGTTCTTCCATGAAGACTATCTTGAGTTATGTTGTGCCACTGCTAGATGTTATCTATTTTCTTTTCCGCTGCTTTTTTATTGTACCATATCTCTGATGTATATCGATATCTATTATATCATCTGTTGTATCAGGATGTTGTATCAGATGTTGTATATTGATATTCATTATTTCTTCCGCTATGTTGTTTACTTAATTTTGTTATAAGCTCCGGCGAATCGGATTTGAACGGTCGAATCTGCGGCATTCGAGTACGATGTAAAGTATGGATGTCGATTTTCGAACGGGCAAAATCCGAATCGTTACATTTGGTATTAGAGCTGAGGGTTTAAAACTTTAGCTCAGGAGTATAACACATTAAGTAGCTCATTAGAAGTTGGGTGAAGTATACCCTAGAATGAGTAATCCCTAAGATATCCGTCCGTACGCCTCAATAAATTCTCTTACCATCCACCGATAGTGAGTATGAGGGCAAGAAGAGGATGAGATAGGGGACAGGGAAATATGACTATAAATGGTCAATACCATGCGACAGTGGAAACAATCTTTCTCTATCAATTTTCTTTGATTCGATTTCAATTCTTTTGACTTCTTCGTGATAGCTCCAGAAAGAAGTCTCGGTACGGTGATGCTCAACGTATCGTTGTAGGAAATTTTTACCTCATATTTCATCGGTCTCTTATCAGTTTTTGATTTAAACCTTAATGAATATGGATCGAAAATTTGAAATTGTAATTTGAAATAAATTGGAAATTTTAAATAAATTGGAAATCTTAAAGTTAGTTAACTTAATTAATAAAATATGAAGGATAAATTTGAATTGTATCGATAAAACAATATCATTTATGTAACGACCCAGAATTTTTAATTTATTAAAATTTAATATTTAATTAATTTTGAATATCAATAAGTGAATTTATAAGTCAAATAAATTTTTATTTGAATTATTGGATTTAATTGAATAATTAAATCGATAATTTAATATGTTAAATTATGGAAATAATCGAAAATATAGTTAAATATGATTGAAAATGATTTGTAAAATTTTATTTTATCATGTTAGAGTTAGCATGATATTTTAGAACTTTTAAAATCGAATTAAAAGTTAATTTGTGAAAATTGAATATTTTAATATTAAAATCGACTAGTGAAAATAGCCAATTTTTGAACAGTCTCAGAATTGAACGAAACCAGTTCCATTGGATCCGTAATAGTTAGTTATTACCGGATTTCAAATTTCGTGTCAATCGGAGTTACCGTTTGATCGTGGCAGCTCGAAACGCATCGAATTATTTTTAATTTAAATTTGACGAGCTAAAATAGCCATTTTTCAAAAAGTCTCGGATTTCGACGAAACCAGTTTCATCGGATCCGTAATGTGATATTATTGTAAGGTTTCAAATTTCAAGTCAATTGGATTTACCGTTTGTCCTGTACAAATTAAAACGCCTAGAAAATCAGTTAAATCGGTTTAATTCAAATTGAGAGTTTGTAGCCATAACTCGCACAGATGTCCGAATTAGCTTCCGAAACCTGTTCCATTGTGTCCGGAACGCGGGGTAAACCTTTGGAACGTCAGTTTCGGCGCGTAAATCGAAGTTCGGAATTTCCGGATGAATAGTGTTCGAAAATTTCTCTATAAATAGACCTAAATTTCTAAAAAAAAAAAAAAAGAAAAACCCTAGTTTCAACGTTGCAGCCGCCACCTCCTTTTCAACGGCCAGAAAATCATCAACTTCTCCTCCTCTTTTCTCTTCATCCACTCAACGATTCAAGGAACTTACAACTAGAGAAATGAAGAGGGCAACACGAACTACAAGATCAACGGTTGTGATTGGAAACGGAGCTGTAAATCGATGGGTTTTTGGCTATGAAGCACGTACGGTCGGGCACGAATTCCCATGCAATGGGGCGACCGAGCTCTATGGTGCTGGGGGCGGTGGTGGAGTCGAGCGTTGGCTTCACGATGGCGCTTCCTGATCGCGTTCAAGCTCGACGTGGAGGTGGTGATATTTAGCCCTAAATTTGAATGGTGGGTTCGGCTATGAGCTGTAGGTTGCGTGAGTTGGGGAAGAAGAGCACGAACGGTCACGATGGGGAGATGTTGGATCTTGCGGCCAGGAACGTGTAGGTTTATAATTTATAAAAATTTGGTTGTAAATTTGTAAATATAAATCTTGTAAACTTCAAAAATCAATATCTTTTTCATACGAGGTCGAAAACGCGCGAACCAGTTGCGTTGGAATCGTATCGACGAGCACTACGCGATGGAATTGGTTTGGAGTCGTTTGGAGTTAGTGAGAATTTTGGGTAAAATTAAACGTCCGTTTAATTTTATTCGAAATAAATCGCTAAAACGGAATTTAAAATCAAGGTGAGAACTTCTCACTCAATCGAATCAGTTTCGATTTTATTTTAAATAGTTAGATTTAAAATATTTGAATGCATGTTTGAATGATGATTGATATCTATTGATTGTTAAAATAGACATTATACGCCGTTAGTAAGCGGATGTTATTTATTAAAAACATATACCGCGAATATTTCATAAACAGTGAAATTGGTATTATATATAATAGCAATATATATATATTGGCATATGTATATATTGGAGTTATTGATTTCCCGCATTTTTTTGTTTAGCGGATGAGACCCTATTACGCCGTTATTAAGCGGATAATATTTAATAAGAACATATACCGCGATAATTTCGTACTGGAGCGAAATTGGTATTGTGCTAATGTTTTTGGATGCAGGAAAACAGGTTGGAGGGATCTAACTGGATTCCTCAACAGTATTTATTTGATTTCAGATATTTTGATATTTGATTGATTATCATATCGATATATGATATCGTTGTTGTCGTGATTGACTATTTGGTGTGTAGCATCATTGGACCCAAATTTTGGGATTTTAAAATGATTTATAAAGTGATTTTTGAAAATATACTATATTTTTGAAATTGATTCATTTTAAATAAATAAACGTTATAATTTTTAATGTTATAAAAATTATGATTTTTGAGAAAAATAGTTAAAAACTGATTTTTGAGAATATGATGCTAATGATTTTATAAAATAGTTTAATCGGGTTTTTAGAATTTATTGTGAAAAGTTTAAATATAGGATTTATAAAATTTAATTATTTTATGAATCAAAAATGGTGAAATTATAAAGGAGATTAAATATGTTTTAAAAGGGTAATATAAATTGATTTATATTAAGAGATTTATAAATGGATATTTATAAATTGAAATATAGACATTATAAAACGAGTTTTTATAAGTGTTTGAATGAAGTGAAAATGAATTTCATAATTGAATGGAATTTATAGAATTTTATACGGTGAAGTTATAAATGGAATTTTATAAGCAGTAGGTTTATAAAATTTATTAAGTTATTAAAATAATGATTTTGGATAAATGAATGAATCTTATAAGTTATAAGATTTATAATTTGGGAAGTTAAAAAGAACGATTTTATAAAATAATCGTTTTATAAGTATTTGACTTATAATATGAACTTTTAGTTTATAATTGAGTTATAAACTGGAATATGTTAATAAAAGAATTTATAAAAAGGAAGTTTTTATAAATAAATAAAAATGGAATTTATAAACGTTGTTTTATAAATTCGCAAATGACTTATTTTGATAAGTAAATTGTTGAAACCTATAAATGGAGTTATATTCACATTTTGAATAGTGAATAATCCTTTGAATTAAAATGAATAAGAAGGATGAAATTGTTAATGAAGTATATTCACGTTTTTGAATAGTGAATAACACGTTAAAGAAATTGTTTTAGATATGATGTTTTAAACAGAATTAAACGATCTAACGATGTTTTAAAATGTGTTGAGATTCGGAACCATAGATTTCAACATTCATTGTTGAAATAGACGTTTTCGAGAAGTAAAAGGAAATAATGGACTATAACACTGTTGTTATAGTAAATGATTTCCGAAAGGAAATGTTTTGTATAGTATTGGGATTTATATATCTATTTTAATTTCGAATCCCTATACTAGTGATTTTGGGTTGTCGTAACGATGTTTTACGCAACATTCGTTTTGGCCCAAATAAATATGTTTAAGAGAATGATTTCCTTAATAGAATGAAATATATACTTAATTTCGATTTAAGTATATTGAATATTTTCTAAGTGTTGAAAATAAATAAAAATTGTGAATTACTTATGAATAAATAAGTATGGAAATGTTTTCCAATATAAAGTGAATATTTTGAGAATTTATCATTTTGAAGATAAATTGAAAAGGAATATTGAAATGAATAATTGAAATCGAATATTCATAGATATTTTGGATTATAAATTCGCTAAAGAATTTATAAAAGAAAGTAAAATTGGTTTAAAAAAATAAATATTGATTTATTTTTGAAGTATTGAAATTTAATATCTAGTGAAGATATTTTGGAAAATAAATAATTTGGAAAATTATTTGGAAACTGGTGATGTGTGCATATCCATTGATAGTTCAATAACCGACTATCAATATTTCCCTTTGAATGGGTAATTGATGTGATTTATTGAATTTGAATGCCACACTTATTTTTGAATAAGCGCTCACTATTCGGGTTAACCGGGAAAGGACCATGGGGTCGTATAACCCATTCCGAATATGTGATACGTCGTTATAATTGCATTGAAGATCGGTGTTGAAGACCCGGTATTTGCGAGAGCGATAAGATGACCTATCGATTGTCTCTGCACTGAGTTGCAACGGTATAGAGACTTCCTAAGTGATGGGAAATCCGATCAGGATTGCGAATATCCGGATTGCAAGGACTTCTTTGTAAGTGCCTTCGGTTTTGTTCGATCCCGGAACAAACTTGTATGGATTGTATGTCTGACGTTACAAGTTGAGATATAAAGCCGATTTCTTTCAAATATATTTCTGTTGGTGGCGGAGAATTTATTCTTTTAGTTTAACACCCTTCTCTGAGACGTACGAGCTCAGAGGTTATATAGTTGAAGTTATCAGCGATATATTCCCAATTTGGTAATGTGACATGCTGAGTGATGCTGTAAATGATCATCGTGTTGATTATTGTGATAGGATCGTTTATTTGATCGTCTATCTTGGTGATCATTGTGTTGATCATTTGTTGACCCAAAGCATGGCTTTTGTATAAAGTATGTTTTTGTGGACGTGACTTCGTCGAGCCTCACACCCCGGAAATGGTCAAAACAGGAAAGATGCGGCAAGGTTATGAGGGGTAGCACCCTTTAGGGTATGTACATTTCCTTCTGGATAGTGGTGGTATCATGGTATGGAGCCCAGATATTTAACCTATGTGGTTACTACGAATTTATTACTTTGTGGTTGTTGGTTTTCGGGATCCCGTGAGAAAGGTCGTTTACGATTGGGGAATGGCGTGCTCGTGTCAGTAGTTACCCAGTTAGGGTTAACCCGGCCTTGTGTTGGCAGAGTTCCGGTTTGGTTCTCGGGGATGTCTTTGCAGAGGCATTCTCATGTGGCAATGGGAAGTTCCTTGGTCTGACCATTTGTTGGAAATCCAAAGAAACAATACGAAACTTGTACGGTTTTAGTTGTAGAACCTGCCATCTAATATGGTAGCTATTAGTAGGCATAATATAATGGTACCTATGCTGGCTAAGATTTACATTCTACTTTCGAAATGAATTTCTTCTACACTATGCACTAATAATAATATCAAAATTGATTTGATTTTAATACGTATCAAGCATCTTTGACTATCATAAAGAGAAATCTTCTCCAAGTCTGCGTTTGCATTGTGTGTGTGGAAGGAGGTCTTATGGTAGTCTCATTTTTAAAAGCATTGCGAATTGAAATAAAAATATCTCTCTATTTTGATTTTAAAGATAAATAAACTGTTTTGAGTTCTCACACCAGTCACATGACTGACTTGGAGTTTATTGTTTTCCTTCCTAAACTCTGGGTGCCCACCAATTTCCTCACAGGCAGTTAAGAGTTAGGTTTATCAGGATATTCTGGATATTCTGGAATTGCTGGAGGCAAGCTGGATGGCATGGCGTATTATTTATATAGTATTTCTTTTTCCGCTGCACTGTTTGTTGTTGTTGTACACTCTGATGATATGATGTAATGAAATGTATAAAATGTAATAACTGATGTAGTTCTTTGTTTAAAGATTATTCATTTATTATTATATGTTGTTCCGCTGCGAATTGTGAGATTCTGATGTTGTTCTGTTGTTTTCTATTCCGTCCTATTTTCTTCTGTTTTTCTTTTTCCTCTATTCTCTTTTCTTTCTATTCTTCTCTATTCTCTTTTTCTTCTATTTTAAAATGTTCTATCTTCTTTTCCCTATCTAAATTTTCTATCTTTTTCTTTTTCTTTTCTTAAATTCTTTTTCTTAAAAACCCTCAGTGTTCGGTTTTCCGTCGTTCGATTTCTCGGCAGTCGATAAAGTGAGTGTCGATGTTGAATTTTCGGAAGACGAAGAATCGTGTCCTGACAATGTGGTATCAGAGCATATGGTTAAGCGACAACCATGGTTCTGTTGGGTATTACTCATTAGAGATAGAGTCAGCAGTACTCTAGAATGAATTTGAGTGTAATAATAGCTATGAGAGCGTATTTGTTAGTGAATATAAAATTGTTTTATATTGTGATGATTGGTTTATTGAGTGGCATATGAACTTTCGTCAGCGTGGTCCGCAAGACTATGCCGAAGGGGTTTCTAAACACTTGAATAGAACAATTCGGCACAGTATTGTTTTAAATTGGGTAAATGAAATAATTTTACTTGATTATATTTTATATATAAAGAAATAATTTTTCAGAATTATTAAAGTGTATATAAGTTGATTGTTTGGTTGTTGAATAAGTTGTTTGAATAATTTAAATTAAAGAATAATTGTATAAGCAAATGAATTATAAGAATTGAATTATAATTAAAGTGATTTACAATTGTGAAATAAACTTATATATATGAGAAGTGAAACTGTATGAATAAATTTATAAATGAGTTGTAAATAAAAAGTGAATTTAAAGTTAAATAAAAAGTTACTTTAGAATTTGGAAGCTGAATTGATTGATAAATGTGAACTTAAGTTATGAAATGAAATTCAACTTTAGTAATTGAAATCCAATTGGAAGTTAAGTGAATCTTAAATAGATTTGAATTTGATTTGGAAGTGAACCAACTTGAATATGAATTAGTGAATATAAACTAATTGAAGAATGAATGTTAATAAGAACATCCACTGTATATGAATCAAATGTGATTAAATTGAAAACCCAATTCATTGAATATTAATAAGAATATAAATGAATATATATATTGATTATGAATTTGTTGAATGCTAGTTGGTTGATGTTTGAATATGTTGCATTTGCTATGTGGCATATATAGTTGTTATGGAGATATATGTTGTATATTGAGATTATTGTCTATATGCATGATTCTCATGTTGTTTGTTGAGTAATTAGTAGGTGCGGATCGCGTTTGCTTCGCATTTGGAGCTCGCTTTTGCGCTATATTAGCCGTATATGCTTGCTAGTAAAATATAAGGTACATATCTCGGATTACATACCGTACTTTTACAATTTTTTCCCTTCGGGATGCCTCATTACTTGATGAGATGTATATTTGTGATATATATACTGTCATTTTTTTTTCGGATCGAGCCGCGCAAAGGAGACTATGGCGAATTTTTCCGAAAATTTAAGGCGTTAGAATTTTTTTGAGAAAAATTGGAAAATTTTGAAAAATTAAACTTTGATTTTGGAATTGAAAGTTAAACTATAGTAATTGTTTTTGAAAAGATAACTAAGTATGATTTGAAAACTTAGTAAAGATTTGTAAGAAGTTTAACTATGAATTATGGAAAATTAATAGATTCTGTAACTTTTCTTACTTGATAATTTCGAGGACGAAATTCTTTTAAGTGGGGAAGATTGTAACGACCCAGAATTTTTAATTTATTAAAATGTAATATTTAATTAATTTTTAATATCAATAAGTGAATTTATAAGTCAAATAAATTTTTATTTGAATTATTGGATTTAATTGAATAATTAAATCGATAATTTAATATGTTAAATTATGGAAATAATTGAAAATATAGTTAAATATGATTGAGAATGATTTGTAAAATTTTATTTTATCATGTTAGAGTTAGCATGATATTTTAGAACTTTTAAAATCGAATTAAAAGTTAATTTGTGAAAATTGAATATTTTAATATTAAAATCGACTAGTGAAAATAGCCAATTTTTGAATAGTCTCAGAATTGAACGAAACCAGTTCCATTGGATCCGTAATAGTTAGTTATTACCGGATTTCAAATTTCGTGTCAATCGGAGTTACCGTTTGATCGTGGCATCTCGAAACGCATCGAATTATTTTTAATTTAAATTTGACGAGCTAAAATAGCCATTTTTCAAAAAGTCTCGGATTTCGACGAAACCTGTTTCATCGGATCCGTAATGTGATATTATTGTAAGGTTTCAAATTTCAAGTTAACTGGATTTACCGTTTGTCCTGTACAAATTAAAACGCCTAGAAAATCGCTTAAATCGGTTTAATTCAAATTGAGCGTTTGTAGCCATAACTCGCACAGATGTCCGAATTAGCTTCCGAAACCTGTTCCATTGTGTCCGGAACGCGGGGTAAACCTTAGGAACGTCAGTTTCGGCGCGTAAATCGGAGTTCGGAATTTCCGGAGTGTTCGAAAATTTCTCTATAAATAGACCTAAATTTCTAAAAAAAGAAAAAAAAAGAAAAACCCTAGTTTCAACGTTGCAGCCGCCACCTCCTTTTCAATGGCCAGAAAATCATCAACTTCTCCTCCTCTTTTCTCTTCATCCACTCAACGATTCAAGGAACTTACAACTAGAGAAATGAAGAGGGCAACACGAACTACAAGATCAACGGTTGTGATTGGAAACGGAGCTGTAAATCGATGGGTTTTTGGCTATGAAGCACGTACGGTCGGGCACGAATTCCCATGCAATGGGGCGACCGAGCTCTATGGTGCTGGGGGCGGTGGTGGAGTCGAGCGTTGGCTTCACGATGGCGCTTCCTGATCGCGTTCAAGCTCGACGTGGAGGTGGTGATATTTAGCCCTAAATATGAATGGTGGGTTCGGCTATGAGTTGTAGGTTGCGTGAGTTGGGGAAGAAGAGCACGAACGGTCACGATGGGGAGATGTTGGATCTTGCGGCCAGGAACGTGTAGGTTTATAATTTATAAAAATTTGGTTGTAAATTTGTAAATATAAATCGTGTAAACTTCAAAAATCAATATCTTTTTCATACGAGGTCGAAAACGCACGAAACCAGTTGCGTTGGAATCGTATCGACGAGCACTACACGATGGAATTGGTTTGGAGTCGTTTGGAGTTAGTGAGAATTTTGGGTAAAATTAAACGTCCGTTTAATTTTATTCGAAATAAATCGCTAAAACGGAATTTAAAATCAAGGTGAGAACTTCTCACTCAATCGAATCAGTTTCGATTTTATTTTAAATAGTTAGATTTAAAATATTTGAATGCATGTTTGAATGATGATTGATATCTATTGATTGTTAAAATAGACATTATACGCCGTTAGTAAGCGGATGTTATTTATTAAAAACATATACCGCGAATATTTCATAAACAGTGAAATTGGTATTATATATAATAGCAATATATATATATTGGCATATGTATATATTGGAGTTATTGATTTTCCGCATTTTTTTGTTTAGCGGATGAGACCCTATTACGCCGTTATTAAGCGGATAATATTTAATAAGAACATATACCGCGATAATTTCGTACTGGAGCGAAATTGGTATTGTGCTAATGTTTTTGGATGCAGGAAAACAGGTTGGAGGGATCTAACTGGATTCCTCAACAGTATTTATTTGATTTCAGATATTTTGATATTTGATTGATTATCATATCGATATATGATATCGTTGTTGTCGTGATTGACTATTTGGTGTGTAGCATCATTGGACCCAAATTTTGGGATTTTAAAATGATTTATAAAGTGATTTTTGAAAATATACTATATTTTTGAAATTGATTCATTTTAAATAAATAAACGTTATAATTTTTAATGTTATAAAAATTATGATTTTTGAGAAAAATAGTTAAAAACTGATTTTTGAGAATATGATGCTAATGATTTTATAAAATAGTTTAATCGGGTTTTTAGAATTTATTGTGAAAAGTTTAAATATAGGATTTATAAAATTTAATTATTTTATGAATCAAAAATGGTGAAATTATAAAGGAGATTAAATATGTTTTAAAAGGGTAATATAAATTGATTTATATTAAGAGATTTATAAATGGATATTTATAAATTGAAATATAGACATTATAAAACGAGTTTTTATAAGTGTTTGAATGAAGTGAAAATGAATTTCATAATTGAATGGAATTTATAGAATTTTATACGGTGAAGTTATAAATGGAATTTTATAAGCAGTAGGTTTATAAAATTTATTAAGTTATTAAAATAATGATTTTGGATAAATGAATGAATCTTATAAGTTATAAGATTTATAATTTGGGAAGTTAAAAAGAACGATTTTATAAAATAATCGTTTTATAAGTATTTGACTTATAATATGAACTTTTAGTTTATAATTGAGTTATAAACTGGAATATGTTAATAAAAGAATTTATAAAAAGGAAGTTTTTATAAATAAATAAAAATGGAATTTATAAACGTTGTTTTATAAATTCGCAAATGACTTATTTTGATAAGTAAATTGTTGAAACCTATAAATGGAGTTATATTCACATTTTGAATAGTGAATAATCCTTTGAATTAAAATGAATAAAAGGATGAAATTGTTAATGAAGTATATTCACGTTTTTGAATAGTGAATAACACGTTAAAGAAATTGTTTTAGATATGATGTTTTAAACAGAATTAAACGATCTAACGATGTTTTAAAATGTATTGAGATTCGGAACCATAGATTTCAACATTCATTGTTGAAATAGACGTTTTCGAGAAGTAAAAGGAAATAATGGACTATAACACTGTTGTTATAGTAAATGATTTCCGAAAGGAAATGTTTTGTATAGTATTGGGATTTATATATCTATTTTAATTTCGAATCCCTATACTAGTGATTTTGGGTTGTCGTAACGATGTTTTACACAACATTCGTTTTGGCCCAAATAAATATGTTTAAGAGAATGATTTCCTTAATAGAATGAAATATATACTTAACTTCGATTTAAGTATATTGAATATTTTCTAAGTGTTGAAAATAAATAAAAATTGTGAATTACTTATGAATAAATAAGTATGGAAATGTTTTCCAATATAAAGTGAATATTTTGAGAATTTATCTTTTTGAAGATAAATTGAAAAGGAATATTGAAATGAATAATTGAAATCGAATATTCATAGATATTTTGGATTATAAATTCGCTAAAGAATTTATAAAAGAAAGTGAAATTGGTTTAAAAAAATAAATATTGATTTATTTTTGAAGTATTGAAATTTAATATCTAGTGAAGATATTTTGGAAAATAAATAATTTGGAAAATTATTTGGAAACTGGTGATGTGTGCATATCCATTGATAGTTCAATAACCGACTATCAATATTTCCCTTTGAATGGGTAATTGATGTGATTTATTGAATTTGAATGCCACACTTATTTTTGAATAAGCGCTCACTATTCGGGTTAACCGGGAAAGGACCATGGGGTCGTATAACCCATTCCGAATATGTGATACGTCGTTATAATTGCATTGAAGATCGGTGTTGAAGACCTGGTATTTGCGAGAGCGATAGGATGACCTATCGATTGTCTCTGCACTGAGTTGCAACGGTATAGAGAATTCCTAAGTGATGGGAAATCCGATCAGGATTGTGAATATCCGGATTGCAAGGACTTCTTTGTAAGTGCCTTCGGTTTTGTTCGATCCCGGAACAAACTTGTATGGATTGTATGTCTGACGTTACAAGTTGAGATATAAAGCCGATTTCTTTCAAATATATTTCTGTTGATGGCGGAGAATTTATTCTTTTAGCTTAACACCCTTCTCTGAGAAGTACGAGCTCAGAGGTTATATAGTTGAAGTTATCAGCGATATATTCCCAATTTGGTAATGTGACATGCTGAGTGATGCTGTAAATGATCATCGTGTTGATTATTGTGATAGGATCGTTTATTTGATCGTTTATCTTGGTGATCATTGTGTTGATCATTTGTTGACCCAAAGCATGGCTTTTGTATAAAGTATGTTTTTGTGGACGTGACTTCGTCGAGCCTCACACCCCGGAAATGGTCAAAACAGGAAAGATGCGGCAAGGTTATGAGGGGTAGCACCCTTTAGGGTATGTACATTTCCTTCTGGATAGAGGTGGTATCATGGTATGGAGCCCAGATATTTAACCTATGTGGTTACTACGAATTTATTACTTTGTGGTTGTTGGTTTTCGGGATCCCATGAGAAAGGTCGTTTACGATCGGGGAATGGCGTGCTCGTGTCAGTAGTTACCCAGTTAGGGGTAACCCGACCTTGTGTTGGCAGAGTTCCGGTTTGGTTCTTGGGGATGTCTTTCCAGAGGCATTCTCATGTGGCAATGGGAAGTTCCTTGGCCTGACCATTTGTTGGAAATCCAAAGAAACAATACGAAACTTGTACGGTTTTAGTTGTAGAACCTGCCATCTAATATGGTAGCTATTAGTAGGCATAATATAATGGTACCTATGCTGGCTAAGATTTATATTCTACTTTCGAAATGAATTTCTTCTACACTATGCACTAATAATAATATCAAAATTGATTTGATTTTAATACGTATCAAGCATCTTTGACTATCATAAGGAGAAATCTTCTCCAAGTCTGCGTTTGCATTGTGTGTGTGGCAGGAGGTCTTATGGTAGTCTCATTTTTAAAAGCATTGCGAATTGAAATAAAAATATCTCTCTATTTTGATTTTAAAGATAAATAAACTGTTTTGAGTTCTCACACCAGTCACATGACTGACTTGGAGTTTATTGTTTTCTTTCCTAAACTCTGGGTGCCCACCAATTTCCACACGGGCAGTTAAGAGTTAGGTTTATCAGGATATTCTGGATATTCTGAAATTGCTGGAGGCAAGCTGGATGGCATGGCGTATTATTTATATAGTATTTCTTTTTCCGCTGCACTGTTTGTTGTTGTTGTACACTCTGATGATATGATGTAATGAAATGTATAAAATGTAATAACTGATGTAGTTCTTTGTTTAAAGATTATTCATTTATTATTATATGTTGTTCCGCTGCGAATTGTGAGATTCTGATGTTGTTCTGTTGTTTTCTATTCCGTCCTATTTTCTTCTGTTTTTCTTTTCCTCTATTCTCTTTTCTTTCTATTCTTCTCTATTCTCTTTTTCTTCTATTTTAAAATGTTCTATCTTCTTTTCCCTATCTAAATTTTCTATCTTTTTCTTTTTCTTTTCTTAAATTCTTTTTCTTAAAAACCCTCAGTGTTCGGTTTTCCGTCGTTTGATTTCTCGGCAGTCGATAAAGTGAGTGTCGATGTCGAATTTTCGGAAGACGAAGAATCGTGTCCTGACAGTTTAAAACCAAATTTGAAATTCTATTATAATTTCTTGGGTTGATCGAAGTCCGAAGAGGGACAAATTATATATAGTTTGAGATGTTCCGACTTGAATCCATTCCTAGTATTTGAAAAATTATAGAAGATTAAATCTATCTTTTTTGTTCAGCATCTCTGTCAATTCTTTGATGGTTCCTGATAATACAGGAAGAAGATTTGATATATTTGTATAGGACATAAACTCTGGATAGACCAAAATTGTTTGTTTGGATGTATTGGTTGTTTTGTTTGCTGTGGTTGCTATGGTTGATAGGTATAAATTGGTTTTCAAACTCAACATTTTGAAATTGTATCCATATATCTGTCAATATTTGGGTCCAGATATATATTCCGAAGGGTTAGTTATCCTTCGAACTAACCAGTGCTTTGCATATTTCGTAAAAAAAAAAAAAAAATTATGACCCGAGTATCCCGAGTAGTATTGAATGAGTTCGTTCTCATATTGTTGATATTCTGATTTGGTGAACCAAATACAGGATAGATATCCATTTTGACCAGGAAAGCTATTTCCCTATCGTGGTGTATCTACCTTTGTTGTTTTCGTGCCTGTAAATTTCGAGGACGAAATTTCTTTTAAGGTGGAAGTCTGTAATGATCCCGAATTTTAATTTATTTTAAATTGATAATTTATTTTAATTTTGAATAAAATTGTGAAATTAATTGATAAATTGATTTGAGTTTCCCCCAAATTCCAGTTAAATATGTATTAAATCATTTGAATTTGAGCTTTAAGTAAATGCTTTAAAGATAATTTAAATTTATAATATAAATAGGAAAATAAATAAATATCTTAAAAGTTTAGTTATGTAAACTATAAAGTAAATTCAAACGATATGTTAATTTTTTAAAAAAACTTCCTTTATACTATAAGGTAACAAGAAAGAATCATCTCAGCCTATAAACAATGCATAAGACAACAGCAAATAAAAATATACATACCTATACACTTGTAAAAGAAAACAAAGATATATGTAAATTAGCTTATAAAAGAAGACAAAGAAAATAAGAATAAGGCAAAACAAGAAACAAAGTAAAATGTTTCAATCTTTGCCAGGCAAGCAAATATGCATGTAAATGAAGCTTGCAAAGGAAGCCAAAGAAAATATCTCATATTTGTACAAAGCTAATAAATGCAGCCACCATGCAAACATCTTAGCCGAAATAAAAGAAATCACCTAGCCACCAAACAAAATATCTTTGGTCTTGATTGTACAAAACCACATTTTATCATTTGTACAAATTATTATCACCTGTAAGCTTCTACATACTATAACTTGTAAACTTTAAAACAAAATATATTTACCAGTAAGCTTCTATCTTATATATATATTAACCATCTTCATCTCATTTCGATCCCTCAAAGCTACAAAAGTCTAAAGGGATATCATCTTAAACAATAATCTAATTCAACTACAATCAAAGAGAGGAGCTTTAGCTTGCAAGTATCAATCTGTGTTAAAGAAAAGAAGAGCTCTGTTCTTTCTTCTTTCTAAAAACTGTGAGTAACTTTCACTTTTAAACCTTAAATTATTTGAAATCAGTTGCATAGAAATATCTGGAAAGGTGTATGTGAGTAAACATTTTAAGCTGATGATTATCTGATTGCTGTGACGATACTCTGTAGGTAGATGTTTATATAAGTAGTGCCTCTATATATGGATGGATTGTATTCATGTGTGCCTGCCTGAGTTGAATTCATGTTCCTCTCTGTTTCATATTACAGAGTTAAATTTAGTTCAAATCCCATTTTTTCCTCTTCTCTGATCTCTCCCTAGGCCGTAGTTCAAAACAAATTTAGTTTGTTTAAACTGGACCTTGGATCTAGAAATAAGTTCAACATGTTTACATCTATAAGGTGTCTGGAAATCAACGTTTACAGTAAATATATATATATATATATATATATATATATATATATATATATATATATGTGTGTGTGTGTGTACATATAAAATAAATCAAGTGTTGAAATTTATTGATTCGAGTTTATATCTTGAATCATCTTTGAGAGATAGGATTTTTAAAAATCAAAATCCCAAATTTTAATGAAGTATTGAATAAGAGTTTGGGAAATGTCTGGAAATGGTCTTTTGAGCGAATTCTGGTGACTGGGATATCTGGAGTGGTCGTAAACATTTGGGGAGGTGAAGGAGCCTACTGGGTGTCGGTGAAAAATGGCCGGAGGTGGCGAAGATGGACGAGGCAGCGACGGCGAGCTCGTGAAGTTTTTAAACCTAGTTTCAACATAGGTTCGAGTTTTGATCGTCTCGTTCTCCTCAGTGCGTCGAGCTGCATGAACTATTGGGAGGTGATAGTGGGGTGTGTGTTGAAGTCGTGGTCGAAGTCACGTGACTTCAGGTGGTCGGAGCGGCGGGGTGGAGTTGTTGCCAGGTTTCGAGAGGAGGTTGATCTCGAGTTTCCAGGCTATGAAATTTTTCTCGAATTCGAATTCGAGAGATAGGCGAAGTTCAGGTGGTTGCGAATCGATCTAGGGATGATCGTCGACTTGCTCGACATAGTGGCGGTGCCGAACGATCGCCAGCGGCGATGTACACGTGCACGAACATTAGTGCCTGAGTGTTTGTTTGCCCAGGAAGAACGAAAATTTTCTCGCGTCGTACTCGAGTGTTTCGAGTCTTTTACTCGAAGTAAATTCATAGAGACTCGGGTCAGAGTTTTGTTCCAGGCTTTGATGTCTGAAGTGTTTTCTGTTTTGAAATTTTAAAACCAAATTCAAATTTATCAAGCAAGGTTTTAAAACTGAGTTTAAATTAAAATGTAAATATAGGTCAAGTTGAATTGAAATTAGTTGAAGATAAATAAAGTTTTACATTCCATTTGTTTTAATAATTTAAAACAATTAATGGTAGTGGAGAAATTGGAATTTGAAATAGAGTTAAATTTGAAAAAAAACAAATGTTAAGAAATTTTGTTTTAAACTTATCTGAAGATAAACAAGAATCTATTGCTATTTTGAATCGAAATTTAAAAAGAAATTTGAAATAATGTTTTCAAAATATTGTAAATAACCACTAAATCATAAATATGAATGTGTTACTTTAAAAAAAAAATAAAGATTTATGATTTAAAATTCATTAAAGAATGAGTTCCTAATAGTTAATTAATTTATAATCAAAAAAATGATTAATATAAGGAATTTTCTTTAAAAAGGTGATTAAAGAAATTTAATAGTTAATGAAATCAATAACTAAGATTTGACAATAAATTAATGTGACAAATTTAGGCAATAAATTAGATCGATTAATTTAATAATAATCAATTGTGGAACTATTAAGTAAAATTACTTAATGACGGTAATTGTGGAATTAATTATTCAGTATCATTAATTGAGTTAATTGAATTTATTCAAGTTAAGTACTTTAGTTAATTAATTCAGAATAATCACTTGAAAACTTTGGAAAAATATAATGACTTAGGAAAGTAATTACTAGATAATTACTGAATGTAATTAATTGAAAGATGATTTGAAATTGGAGTAAATTATTTGTTAATAAATTAAAGGATTAATTAATAATTGTGATTAATTAAGTTTTATTTAATAATCGAAGATTAATTGGTTCATAAATTAAGAATGATTAGTTAATAATTAAAGGTTAACTAATGAAATTTGAAAGGGAAATTACTTGAAATAAATTGTAATTAACTTAGGGTACTTAACCTAGATTTATAAGTAATACAGTTGATTTAAATTTATCAGTCAACTAATGAATTTTACTTGTGAATGTTTGAACTTGACTGAATAATTAAAATTGTTTGATATCCCTGATATTGATGCTTTGTGCTATGCCTTGATTTGTGTTATGATCTGAAATGTAATTTATTTATCTGAGATAAATGTAATTATTATCTGTGATATATATATCTGTGTTTAGTGAATAAAAGATAAGCGTTATGGTTTATATCGCTTATCAAATATAAGCGTTATAGTTTATACCGCTTATCAAGTAAATTTCTATATTTTGAACTGTGATGATTGAATGATGTTGCACTATTGTGTTAAACCCCTGGACCACACTTATGTACACACAAATATGGATTTCACGAGGAAATCGATTTAGTCACATATTTTGAAATGATTTATAAAAATTGAATATTTAAATTCAAATGTTTTGGGAATGGATTGGGTTTAAAGTGAAAAGCTTTTGAAATAGAATTTCAAAGATGAAATTTATTTTGAATAACTGGATTGAGTTTGAAATTTAAATATTTTGATTTAAATTTGAATTCACTATTTGAAATTGAATTCTATGATCTGGAAACCAGGGACTAAAGATGTTATACCAGTTTATATGGGTTAAACTATTTTAAAGGTATTGATTTGGAAATTTGAATTTAAATTCAAAAGTTTAACTCATGTAAATAAAATTGGGTTCTTTTGAACTGAAAATATTTGTTTTCAAATAATAAAAGCTTTCACTTAAGTAATGCATGTCCAATTTGTGTTAAAAGGATTTCAAGTTAAAAATGAAAATGAATTTCCAAGTTATGGAAACGGTTCGAAAGCTATGAGTTAAAACTTTAATTTAAAGATTTTAAACGAGTTAATCCAATTGAAATGGGAATTGATTTGAAATCCGTAAATGGATCTTTGTGAAAATGGGTAAACTTAGTGAAATGAATCTTTTGTGTAAAAGATTTGAAAATGGTAATTTGTTTAAACCATTTGAAAGAAAGTTTGAATTATTAAGTTGTGACTTAATTGAAATCCCATATCCATATGTTTTAAATATTGCGCTCACTATTCGGTTTAGCCGGGAGAGGACCTTTGTGTCATATAACCCATTCCGAATATGTGATTCGACAATATGATAGCATTTGAAGACCGGTGGTGAAGACCGGGTATTTGTAAGAATGATAGGATAACCTATGGATTGTCTTTGCACTGGCTGATCCCCGGTATAGAGATTTCCTTTATGATGGGAAATTCGATCGGGATTGTGAATACCCGGATTGCAAGGGCTTCTTTTGAAGTGCCTTCGGTTCTGTTCGAACCCGGAACAGACTTGTATGGTTGTATGTCTGACACTACACTTTGAGATATAAAGCAGATTTCTTTCAAATACATATCTGTTGGTGGCGGAGAATTTATTCTCCTAGCATTAACACCCTTCTCTGAGACATACGAGCTCAGAGGTTATGTAGTTGAAGATTATCAGCGATATATTCCCAATTTGGTAATGTGGCATGCTGAGTGCTGCTGATCATTTGTTGATCAAAGCATGGCTTTGTGAAAAGCGTAGCTTTGTGGACGAGACTTCGTCGAGCCTCACAACCCGATAATGGTCGAAACAGGAATTGTGCAACAAGGTTTCAGGGGTAGCTCCCCTAGGGTATGACCATTCCTTCTGGAAAAGGGTAGTATCATGGTATGGAGCCCAGATACTTACTCATGTGGACACCTTTATTTATTACTGTGTGATGTTGTTGGATAGAGAGCTCTCGTATAAAGGTCCCAAAGGACCGGGGGTGGCATATCTGAGGTTCTGCATATTCCTCGGGAAGGGGGGTAGCCGGCCTTGTTTGGCAGAGATTCGGTTAGGTTCTCGGGACGTCCCCCCAGAGGCGATCCCATGTGGCAGTAGGAAGTTCCTTAGCCTGACCATTTGTTGGAAAATCCATTCATCCAATACGAGCCTTGTACGGTTTTAGTTGTATTACCTGCCATTCACTTATGGTGGCGCCCCACTGTTTGGATGGTAGCTATAGTAGGCATAGTTCGAAATGTCTATGCTGGCTAAGATTTATATTATACTTTCGAAATGTTTTCTGCACTATGCAATTATAATAATAATATCAAAGAAATTTTCTACGTATTAAGCATGTTTGACTATCATAAGAAGAAATCTCCTCCAATTCTGCGTTTGCATTGTGTGTGTGGCGTGAGGTCTTATGGTAGTTTCATTTTCTAAAAGCATTGCGAATTTACTTTAAAATTCTCTTGTCGTTTGTTTTCAAAGATAAACTGTTTTTGTTACTCACACCAGTCCCATGACTGACTCGAAGTTTATTGTTCCTTTCCTAAACTCTGGGTGCTCACTATTTTCCACACGAGCAGTCTAGAGTTGGGTTTTCAGATAGTTAGGTTTGGTAGATTATTTAGAGCTAGTTCAGTTTCTGGAGATGACAGATCTCGCTTAGCCTGGTGCATCGTTATTGGGAGTTCGAGTTATTTCTAGATTGGTTGATGGGAGATGGAGTTGTAGTTTTGGAAGTTCTTCCATGAAGACTATCTTGAGTTATGTTGTGCCGCTGCTAGATGTTATCTATTTTCTTTTCCGCTGCTATTTTATTGTAGCATATCTCCGATGTATATCGATATCTATTGTATCATCTGTTGTATCAGGATGTTGTATCAGATGTTGTATATTGATATTCATTATTTCTTCCGCTATGTTGTTTACTTAATTGTGTTATAAGCTCCGGCGAATCGGATTTGAACGGTCGAATCTGCGGCATTCGAGTACGATGTAAAGTATGGATGTCAATTTTCGAACGGGCAAAATCCGAATCGTTACAAGTCCGTTCCGAGATCGAACGGAACCGAAGGCACTTCAAAGAAGCCCTTGCAAATCTAGATATTCACTAATCACGTCCGGAATCCCCATCACAAAGCATGATAAAATCTCTATACCAAAGCAACTCGGTGTAGAGACATTCGATAAGTAATCCTTTCATTTTCGAAAATACCCGGTCTTCAACGGCGCCTTCAAATGCAATCCCATTTCGTCATATCGTTATTCGGAATGGGTTTTATGACACAAAGTCCTCTCCCGGCTAATCCAAATAATGAGCTCTTATTTTTAAAAATATGTGTTCCATCAGATTTCAAACAAATCACAACAAATTTCCACTTTGATCTTTAAAGAAAAGATCCATCACAATCACAAAGGTTCGATGTGGTTTTTGAATATCCATTTGAATTCGATCCCTGGTCGCATCGAAATTCAAATGCCATTAAAAGGACAATATTGATAGTCGGTTATTTAACCATCAATCATGTAACGACCGTAAATTTTGGACAATTTAAATTGAAAATATTTAATTAATTTTAAATATTTGAACGATGTTTGACTTGAATTTCAAATTATCAGAATTGGCTCGGCTCGGATGAAGCTGGGCCACGATTGGAGCTCGGGTGCGTGGGTAAAAAGGGGGAGGCCGCATTATCGTTTCGAGGTGGAGGAGGTAGTTTTCACGACTGCTAGGCGAAGTCGAGCGGGCTGGAAGCTCGCATCCAGCGGCAATGGCAGTGTGATGCGAACAACGGTGGATGGCCGTGGGCTAGGGCTTCGAGCAATGGTCTGGGTTCGCAAATTTTTTCCAGTGAGGTATAAAAATTATTTTTGTTTTTAATTTAGTTAATATATATATAGGAATTATTAAGAATAAAAATAAATAAATGGAAAGGAGTTAGATTTTTAAAGTGAATAGAGATCACCTTCTTAGTTTATACAGTTTGAAAAAAATGAAAGACGGAGACAAAATACAATTTTCTAATTTAAATTAGTAATTAATTTGTTTAGTTAACTTATTTAAAATTTATTTTAGTCTCTAAAAAAAATTTTCAAAGGTAATTAGTTCAAACAAATGCAGAGAATTAATACAGTAAAGTGTATAGAAAAAAAAAAAAATTCTTGGTTGAAAGGAAATTGTATTTTTTTAATGTATATAAATTAATTTTACAAGTCTATAGATTTAAAAGGAAAATGAGTTTAAATTAAGATTATTCGTTTAAAACCAGATGATTAGTCTAAATTAAATTACTGGTCAATTTAATTTATTAATTGGTAGATTTTTGGTAGATTATCTCAAATGTTAATAAATCATTAGATTAAAATTTAAAATATTAGTTGAACTAAAAATAAAAAACAGGCAATTGGAAATGTTGAAAGTTATATAAAGAAATCAGATTTTAACCCATATGGATTACTGGTATAGGTATAGTTTCAAAATAAAATTGTGTTAAAGGAAAAGTTTTGTTTTAAAATTAAATAATTAGATTTAATGAAATTTATTAAAGGAAATTTGTTTGAAATAAAGATCATTTGTTAAGCAAATTAATAAATAAAAATAAAGTGTTCGATTTAATTCGAATATTGATAAACTGTGTAAATATTTATACAAGGTATAAATCAAGAAAATCGAGCCGGATTGGAAAATGGACTGCAAATTAAAATCGAAGGTGAGAACTTCTCACTCAAAGGGTTTTGTTTAAATTTCAAATAGTTAGGTTTAAAATTTCTTGATTCTGTTGATTGTTTGCTTGAATGAAAATTTATTATCATTGTATTGAAATAGACCCTATGCGCCGCATATTAAGCGAAGGTTATTTATTAAACACATATACCTCGATATTCCACCTTGAAGTGGAATTGGTATTATATATGTGCTTGGAGTTGATTTCCCGCATTATATAGCGAATGAGACCCTATTGCGCCGCATAATAGCGGATAATATTTTATAAATCCCATATACCGCGATATCCTTTCTTGAAACGGGATTAGTATTGTGCTAACATCTATGGATGTAGGGAAACAGGTTGGAGGGCTCCAACTAGATTCCGCAAATAGATTGAATTTGTTTCGATGTTGTGTGTTTATAATCCTTGTGTGATTATCTTTATGATTGAAATCATTGAAGGCTAAAATTTAGCCGATAGAAACCGAAAATAAATAAAATTTGATTTTTTTGAAAATTCAGGTTGAAAGTTATACTTAAAATTATGATATTTGAGGAAAAATTTAAATGTAAATTTTGAAATATGGAGTTAACTATTTTATAGAATAAAGTTAAATAGAGGTTTTATTATATTAAAGGGTTTATGTAAGAGATTTATAAAAATCAATATTTTATAAATCAAGATAATTAAATTTTAGACAAGTTCTATAAAAGTTAAAATGAAATTATAAAAGGAGGTTATAAGTAAATGATATTTAAAATTGTGAAGTTTTAAAATAAATGATTTTTAAAATAAATGAATTATAACTTATTAACTTATAATTTGGCTTTTGGGTATATAATTGTGTTATAAACGGAATTGGTTAATAAAAAGGATTTATATATATATATATAGTAGGTTTTATAAAGTGAAAAATGGAATTTATAAACATTGTTTTATATATCTGTAATCAAATAAATTTGATAAGTAAATATAGAAATTACTAATGGAATTATATCCACAATTTTGGATAAAGGATAAATCATTTAATTAAATATGTAGAACTGTTGAATATCGATTGGAGATTATAATCACGATTTTGGGCAGTGAATATATTATTAAATAAAATGGGTATACTTTGGTAAAGTGATATTATAAAATAAAGTTAATTGTTTTAAAGATGTTTTAAAATATATTAGTTATCGAAACCATAGATTTCAATATTCATTGTTGGAATAGAGGTTTTCGAGAAATAAGGAAATGGTGGACTATAACACTGTTTTATAGTAAATGATTTCCGAAAGGAAATGTTTTATATAGCATTGAGATTTATATATCTATCTAAAATTTCGAATCCCTATACTAGTGATTTTAGGTTGTCGTAACGATGTTTTACGTAACATTTGTTTTAACCCAAATAAAGGTATTTAAGAGAATGTTTTCTTAAGGAGTGAAATATATACTTAACGGTGATTTAGGTATATTGAATATTTCCGAATGTTGAAAATAAATAGATTTATGAAAATCTTATTATTAAATAAGTATGGAAATGTTTTTCCAATATAAAATGAACGTTTTGAGAATTATCTTTCTAAATATAAATTGAAAATAAATATCGGAAAATGATTTGAAAATCGTATATCAGTAGATATTTGAAATATAAACTCACTATAGAATTTATGAAGGAAAGGGGAATTTGTTTAAAAAAAATATTGATTTATTATTTTGAAGTGTGGAAATAATATATCTTATAAAGATATTTTGAAAATAAATAATTTGGAAAATTATTTGGAATCTGAAGATGTCGTGTATGCCATTGATAGTTAAATAACCGACTATCAATATTTACCTTTAAATAGGTATTTGTTGTGATTTGCTTGAAATTGAATGCTACACTCATTTTTAAAATAAGCGCTCACTATTCGGGTTAGCCGGGAAAGGACCTTGGAGTCGTATAACCCATTCCGAATAGTGATACGTCGTTATGGATTGCATTTGATGACCGGTGTTGAAGACCGATATTTATTAAAATGGAAGGATTACCGTCGAATGTTTCTGCATCGGCTGATCTCCGATATAGAAATTTATTACCCTTTGTGATGGGAAGTCTGATCATAATTAATGAATATCTGGATTGCAAGGGCTTCTTTGGAAGTGCCTTCGGTTCAGTTCGATCCCGGAACGGACTTGTACGGATGTGTGTCTGACGTTACAATTTGAGCTGTAAAGCTGATTTCTATCAAATATATTTCCGTTGGTGGAAGAGAATTTATTCTCTTAGCTTAAACCCTTAGAGGTTATATAGTTGATGTTTACTAGTGATACACTTCCAATTTGGTAATGTGGCATACGAAGTGCTGTTGAGCTTTTGTTGAACAAAGCGCAGCTTTTATACAATGCGTGGCTTTGTGGACGAGACTTCGTCGGACCTCGCACCCCGAAAATGGTCAAAATAGGAAGAATGCAGCAAGGTTCTAGGGAGTAGCGCCCCTTAGTGTATGTCATTTCCTTCTGGGTAGAGGTGGTATCATGGTATGGAGCCCAGATATTTAACCTATGTTGTGCTGCAAATTTATTTCTTTATGGTTGTTGGAATCGAGGATCCTCGGGATGAAAGGTTGTTACAACCGGGGAATGGCATACGCGTGTCAGTAGTTACCTACTTTTGCAGAGGTAACCCGACCTTCTGTTGGCAGAGATCCGGTTAGGTTCTCGGGGCGTCTTTCCAGAGGCGTTTCCATGTGGCAATGGGAAGTTCCTTGGCCTGACCATTTGTTGGAAATCCAAAGAAACAATGCGACCCTTGTACGGTTTTAGTTGTATAGCCTGCCATGGAATGTGGCGGTAACCTGCTATTGAACATGGTAGCTATAGTAGGCATAAGTGCGAAATGCATATGCTGGCTAAGATTTATATCTTTACTTTCGAAAATTTTTCTTCACTATGCACTAGTAATAATATCAAATGTTTCTTTTTAATGCGTATCAAGCATCTTTGACTATCATAAGGAGAAATCTCCTCCGATTCTGCGTTTCCATTGTGTGTGTGTGCGGGAGCCTTATGGTAGTCTCATTTTCCAAAAAGCATTGCGAATCTATTTTAAAAAAATATTCCTGTTGTTTGTTTTAAAGATAAATAACTGTTTTAAGTTCTCACACCAGCCCCATGACTGACTCGGAGTTTATTGTTTCCCTTCCTAAACTCTGGGTGCCCACCAATTTCCACACGGGCAGTTTAGAGTTAAGGTTGTCAGGATATTCTGGAATTCAGGAGTTGCTATAGAAATTTGGAGACGAGCTGGATGGCGTTGCATAATACTAAGTATGTAGTATTTTTTTTCTGCTGTTGTTGTTGTTGTAAACTCTGATAATGAATGTAATGTGATGTAATATATAAAATGTACAGTTCTTTTATTATAATTATTATTCATTTATATATTATATGTTGTTCCGCTGCGATTGTGATATTGTTCTGTTGCTTCTTCTTTCTTTCTTCTTCTACTTCTTTCTTCTTGTTAAACCCTAAGAATTCGGTTTTCCGTCATTCGATTTCTCGGCAGTTGATACAGTGGACGTATTGATGTCGGTTTTTTTGGAAGTCGAAGAATCGGGTCCTTACATGTGGTATCAGAGCATATGGTTAAGCGACAACCATGGCTCTGTTGGGAATTACTCATTAGAGATAGAGTTAGCAGTACTCTGGAATGAGTTTGAGTGTAATATAGATATGAGCGCGTATTTGATAGTGAATATAAAAATTGTTTTATATTGTGTTGACTTATCGGTTGATTGTTTATAGATTCTGGTCGGTGCAGTCTGGCCAACTATTTCGATAGGGGTTTCTAAACTCTTAAACAAGATAAACTGACACAGTATTGTTTTAGAATAGGGTAAATGAGATATTTTACCCAAAGCTATTTTTGTATATAAAGGAAATGCTTTTTTGTAAATTATTATGTTATATGGTTGCTTGGTTGCTAGGGATGATAATACTAAATTATCGTTGGTTGTTCAATAAAAAACTGAAATCAAAAAAAAAAAAGGCTAAGAAATAAAATCCATATACAACTAGAATTTGTGAATTGAAGAGAATGGAATGAAGTGGAATTTAGCATAAGCTAAGTTAAATAAAATATTAAATAGAATCGAATTAACTTAAGCAAAGTTAATGATAATGAATTGGATTGAGAATTCAGTGAGTTATAGAGAATATTGAATAAAATTGAATTCAAGTGATTTTTGAAAATAAATAAAAATCAAACACTGAATTAAAAGTGAGAAATAAACTAAAAATTGGAATAAATTAGTTAATGAACTATGGAACTTGAAATTGTTAATTTAAAGTTGAATTGTGAATAAATAATAGAGTTTTGAAATTAAAGCTTGAGTTATAAATGAAATTCAACTTGGAATTTTAAGTGAATTAAATATGAATGGAACGGAATCAATTGGAAATGAAATAGAATAAAGAGTAAATTGATGTTGGGATCGATTGAAATGAATATGAATCGTTTGGACATAGAAATGAATTGAATGGGAAGAAGTTAATTGTAAATCACTTGAATTGAATGGAACGGTATATAAGTTGGTTGCAAACAAATTAAAACTAGTGTTGAAACCTTGAATATGTGCTTATGAATGTATATCACATGCATCGCTTATAGAAACTTTGTGTTTTCTATTTGAAATAAGTGAAATGTGAATAGATTTCCTATATATGTTACTTATGTGTTTAAATTAAGTAAGTACAGGTATAGGGGAGCCGTATGGCTGGATTTGATCGTGCTAATAAGCTAATAATTAACCGCTTTGCTTAAAAATGCTAAAAAGGTACGCCTATGCAATAAAAATAGGAAATATGAATTATTTTTGTTTTTTTCGACCGTATGGGTCAATGTATATATATTTATATCTTTTGTCAGATTGCAAAAGCTCCTCCGTACAAAGGAGGCTCCGCCAAAAATTTTCGAAAATTTTGGGAGTTAGAAATTTTTTTGAAAACTATTGGAAAAAATTTAGTTAACGACAAACGATTTCAAATTTGAAATTGAAGTAAATTCGTAAATGAAACTAATTTAAGTAGTGATATGAATCGGTTGTAAATGAAATTGTGAATTGAATTCAGATGGAATTGGAATGCAAAATTAAATGAAAATGGATATATAACTTCAATAGTAAACTAAAGATGGTATAAGAAGCATATATTGAAAATTTATAATAAAAGGTGAAAAATGATATTTGAATATTGTGATTGGATATTATGGCTAGCACAATATATAGGTGTATTAAAAGAAATGGAATTGGGATTTTTGATTTCAAAGATAAAATTGAATTGCTCGACAAAAGGGTATGTATTTCACTTTCAGTATGAAATGTGGTCATTTTCTTGTCCAGCCGCTTGGCGTTTTCTTTTCTTTTTGGGATTTGAGGGCCTATGGTGCCATTTTGTAGTCGTACCGAGCTAGGCGCGCAAAGAAGGCACTGTCGAAATTTTTCGAAAATTTAGGGTGTTAGAAAAAAATTTGAAGAAAATTTTGACAGTTTGAAATTTGAATTTAAATTTAAAATTTGAATTGTTAAGAAAACAATGTTGTTCGAAAATTACAATTTTAGTTGGAAAGCTAGTTGAAAAGATAACGAATCTTTAATAAAAAGATTTTGGTTGACAAGTTGATAAAACTACTTGGTTTGTGAAAAATAGTAAACGGGTTAAGAATCGTTCTTCCTAACTTGTAATTTCGGGACGAAATTCTTTTAAGGGAAGAAGTTTGTAACGACCTTAAATTTTGGACAATTTAAATTGAAAATATTTATTTAATTTTAAATATTTGAACGACGGTTTGACTTGAACTTCAAATTATCAGAATGAATTTGGCGATTAAATTATAAAATTTAATCTATTGAAAGTTGAATAAAAATTTGAATCTTCAGTTTTAAGCTGATTAAAAATATTTCAAAGGCTTGTAAAATTCATATTGACAATACTGAAGATAATAGAAGCTTTAGAATTTAATTTGAAAGTGATTTGTTCAGTTTTGGAATTTTATCGTTTGAATCGATATTTAAAAATAGCCTTCCGAGGCACAGTCTCGGAATTCGACGAAACTAGTTTCATTGGATCCGTAATATTGAATTATTACCGGATTTCAAATTTCGTAGCGTTTGGAGTTGTTGTGTGAGCATACGACATATAAACGCGTTGTAATTAAATTAATTGAATTTAAAATAAAATTAATAATAATAATCACATCAGCACTCTACCTCCTTAAACACGCCTAAAATCACGAAGAGAATCGTGCAAAGCATCCCTCTTTCAATTTTAAATGTTCACGTCCTCTCCCTCTTCAGTTTTCAAAATCAAAACAAAATGAATGCCGAGCCTTTCTTGCGAAATTTTGGAGGAAAGGAAAATCAACAATCATAGCCGCGTCCTTTGTCCATTTTAATTCTATTTACCTCTTCAATATTTTCTCAAATCGGGAAAAAGAAAGAAAAGAAAATTAAAATGGTGGCCGCGACATCAAATCGAAAGGGGGACACTCGTGTTCAGGCGGCTAGGGTAAGCGAAGAAGGGCGCGCGTAAGTGGCTCGGCTCGCGTGAAGCTGGGCCACGATTGGAGCTCGTGTGCGTGGGTAAAAAGGGGGAGGTCGCATTATCGTTTCGAGGTGGAGGAGGTAGTTTTCTCAACTGCTAGGCAAAGTCGAGTGGGCTGGAAGCTCGCAACCAGCGGCAATGGCAGTGGAACGCGAACAACGGTGGATGGCCGTGGGCTAGGGCTTCGAGCAATGGTCTGGGTTCGCAAAATTTTTCCAGTGAGGTGTAAAAATTACTTTTGTTTTTAATTTAGTTAATATATATATAGGAATTATTAAGAATAAAAATATATAAATGGAAAGGAGTTAGATTTTTAAAGTGAATAGAGATCACCTTCTGAGTTTATACAGTTTGAAAAAATGAAACATAGATACAAAATACAATTTTCTAATTTAAATTAGTAATTAATTTGTTTAGTTAACTTATTTAAAATTTATTTTAGTCTCTAAAATAATATTTTGTGAAAGGTAATTAGTTCAAACAGATGCAGAGAATTAATATAGTAAAGTGTATAGAAAAAAATAATAATTCTTGGTTGAAAGGAAATTGTATTTTTTATGTATGTAAATTAATTTTACAAGTCTATAGATTTAAAAGTAAAATGATTTTAAATTCGAATTATTCGTTTAAAACCAGATGATTAGTCTAAATTAAATTATTGGTCAATTTAATTTATTAATTGGTAAATTTTTGGTAGATTATCTCAAATGTTAATAAATCATTAGATTAAAATTTAAAATATTAGTTGAACTAAAAATAAAAAAAATAGGAAATTGGAAATGTTGAAAGTTATATAAAGAAATCAGATTTTAACCCATATAGATTATTGGTATAGGTATAATTTCAAAATAAAATTGTGTTAACGGAAATGTGACGACCCGTCTTACATTCCACAGAAGACGTATAATCAATAAGAAAAGAAAGAGACAGAAATAGAAAGATAGAAAGAAAAGAAACAACACCCATCAGAATCTCACAGCGGAAACGAACAAAATATAATATTACATATATCCCTTACATAATTTACATATCAGAGTTCACAAAATATTACTACTCCATTACATCAGACATCCATAATAGTTTTCCCAGCCCCTACAGCTCAAAACATAACACCAAAATGCCACTACAGCGAATATAGATAGATAGTACGTCTGGACTCCAGCTCTAGCTTCCAAAACATATGCTAATCCAAACCTAATCACTTGGCTACTCATAAAAATTTGAGTACCCAAGAGTTTATGAAAAACAAAACAAAATAAACTCTGGGTCAGACATGGGTCTGGTGTGAGTAAAAAAGTTAAAGTTGTTTAACTGTAAAATCATTTGAAGCAAAAGGTATCACGTAAGACTTCCCACAAATAAACACGGGTAAGTTATTACCTTACGCTAACCAAAACATTTGATAGGAAATTCAGTGATATTATAATAGGGTCTAGGGTTTTCAAATAAATAGAAAATAGCCGAAATCATTACATTCATTAAATTCCAGCTACTGGCCACAAAAGTGGGTAATACAATCAAAACCGTAGGGTCTCGTACGGAAAATGAGTTTCCATCAATGGCAGGGCTATTGGGGTACCGCCCGTCACAGTACGGGGCCTAGATCATCGTACCGAGGATCACTCCCGATCCCGTGCAACACAAGGCCGGACCCATCCCTTACTGGACAGTTCCGAACAAGACAACCCCGCAGTTGTGGCCAACAACTGCCCACACATCCAAATAAATAATAAGGGACTTCTAGACAGGGGTAAATCTCACTCTCAGGTGGGGGCTACCCATGAAACCTTGCTGCACCTCCCCTGTTTTAGCCATTCCCGGTTGATGAGGCTTGAGGCTACGATTACCTTTACAAAGAACTCATCTCTTAGAATGCTCATCGTCCACCTGACGATGATCTCGAAGCATTCAATCCATACAAGTTCGTTCCGGGTTCGAACGAAACCGAAGGCATTATCTCGTTACACTCATTTTGGAATCACCCTCATAGTTAACGACGATAACCGTTGCACTCTGATTCACCATCTTGAATCTATAAAAAACTATTCCGTCAAACTCATTACGGAATCACCCACAGAGTTATACTGACGTATAGCCCTTACACCTCGAGTCTTCACTCTTCACATAAGATTCACGACCTAACGTTATTTGGAATCGATGTGGTTTTCGGATAATCAAATATGGAAACCCGATCCCGGTCTCATCGAAATCTAAAGTGTGTCTTAAAGGCCAAGTTGTTTAAAGATTTAAACAATTCAATTCAGATTTTAAACATAGCATCACACAACATTATCAACAGATAATAACCAATATCTATCACAGATATACAACATCTCATTACAGAATATAACTCAACTATCATTCAACAGATATCAACCATATTCAGATATCAATTCAAACAATCATCCACAAGCAAGCACTACTTAAATTCATATTATAATTAATTTAAATTAAATTAATTACTTAAGAATTTATCACTTAATCTTGCTTAACCAAACATTAATTAATTAATCACAATCATTTAGTCAATTAATCACCTCTTAATTATCTTATTATTAATTAATTACTACTTAATTAATTAATAATCTTTATTTAATTATCAATTAATTACTATAATTATTTATTAATTAAACTTGATTAAAAATTAATCATTCCTTAATTGGTTATTAATTAACCTTAGTTTATAATTAATTACCTTAATTTATTCTTAATTACCCTAAACTAATTCTTAATTAATCACAAATTAATTTGTCTTAATTACTTAATTAATTATTCATTAATTAATCTTAATTATTTAATTAATTAAATCTTAACCCTTAATTAATTTACAATTACTTATAAATTAATTAATGTTTAATTACTTAATTAATTAACTCCTAATCAATTAATTAATTAACTTCTTAATCACTAATTTATTAACCATTAATCAATTAATTAATCAATTATTAATCACTTATGAATTAACTTTAAATTAATTAATAACCTATTAATTGTTATTTAATTTAATCCTTAATTACCTATTAAATAATTCATAATTAATTAATTAAATCTTAACAATTAATTAACCAAAATTAATTAATTAATTCCAACTCTAATTACTAATTAATTTAAGTAAACTTAAATTTCAAATTTAATTAATATCCAAAACAAAACAATTTTCATTCATCTTTAAAACTCTTACATATTTAAATATTTCAAATCATTAAAACTAATTACTTTTGAAAAAATAAGATTTTAATAATGTAAAATTATTTCAAACTTCAACAAATAGAATGTGATTTACCTTTGAAACTAAACATTCACATTTTATAGGTGGTGAAAATATAAATTTTTAAATTTAAACTTAAAACTAATTTTAGATTTTAAAACAAGTTTTAAAACTTGTCTTCACTCTTTGTTTAAACTCGACCAAAAACATCTAACACAAACCTACCCCAACTCTTCCCTACCTTCCTCGTCATTTCCCCTGAACCCAACACTCACGCACCTCGAGCAACAACACACACTCAAACCCGAGCACAACACGCTACTCTCACGCGACCAACTCGAGCGCGACCCCGAGGAAAAACCACGCGTGCACGAACGAAAACAACAGACACAAGCCACCCTTCCTCGTGCACGTGCACGGTGCTCCGGCACCTCCATCACCGCTGCCGACCCTATGCGCAAACCCCACTACGATCTTCGACCCAGAATCCAAACCCAGAATCCCTCAATACGGCCTCAAGCGAAATTGGGTTGTTCGAACCCAAAGTCGAACTGCAGACGTCAGGAAACAAACCATCACCCACGACAATGCCCACCACCATTCGCCTCCCCTCTTTGACCATGCACTCGCAACACACACACGCAACTCCACCTCAAACCCCATGAAGCTCGATCACTTCTACTCTTCACGTGATCGAAAATCACAAACTCAAAGAAAACAGTACCCAAAACCCTATAAATCAAGATTTCCAATCCTATGTTGCATAATAAATTCAATTGGTATTTTTCTAGTGTTATACAACATTAAACACACCTTCAATTCAAATTTCAAAACCTAAAATCAATCCAGTCTTATGAATTTGACAAAAGTCCCAAATTTAGTTAAACCCAAAATTCATATTAAACTGTAAATTAAAAATTCTGTTTTTTGTTTTAAAATTCATATCATGCATTATAGATTTAGTATATAATCTTGATTCATTAAGATTTCAACAAAATTTACATGATATTATTATTTTTATTTTACTGCATATGTATTTTCTGCAGACATTTAACTGTTTCCTATGCAAATTTATTTTTTTCCACTTAATTCATTTTGAATTTAACTTCTATATTTGAAGATATTAACTCAGCATCATCTTACAGTATTTAAATTTGAAGTTTGTTCTGAAGTTTTGCTTTGAACTTGAAATAACAGAGGTGCTCAATTTTCTTATAACATACACAGTCAAACTTTAATATTGTAAACAAATTCTTCACAAATAAATGGCATGCAAGCATTTCAAAGTTAACATTCAACATACAACAATTTTAGACTTAAAGTTTTGATTTAAGAATTTACTCGCCTGTTAGTTGTGAAGATTCAAACTGCTGGAAAAGAAAAATATGAACTGCGGGCCTTTAAAAACTGAAATCACTTGATGTTGTTGCTTTGAAGATGCCTCAAACTTGAATTAATAGATGATGAAACTTGAGATTGTTTCAGAAATTTCTTTGAAGATGTAAAGATTTAAGAAGTTCAGATTTTGAAAAGGAAGAATGTAAAATTTGTTGTTTAATAAAAATGAGAAAGTCTTTTAAAAATTTGTTTTATAAAGTTTAAAGAAAATAAAACCTACACTATGACACTTGTCACAAAAATGCTTAAATTTCAAACACATGTTTTATTAATAGGTTTAAATGTTAACATGTGTTTATCTCATGCAAAAAGAAATTAAAATGTTTTCTTAATTTGATTTTTCTTATATAAGTTTATATTTTAAATTCCTATAAAATAAATTTCCTTTAAAGGATGAAGATAAAACAAATGTTAGAATTTAAATAAAATCATAAGCATATTACTTAATACTCAATGTAAAATTTAAAATAAAAATTAACATATTTTAAATCTTTTAATTTATCAATTAAAACACAAATTAAATTTTAAAATCCAATACAAAAATCAAATTTGATATGAATACAATTTTGAACACATTCATTTCCTTATATATATATATTGGTCTTTAATTAGAACAAATTTACATTTACAATTCATTTATTAGCTGTTGAATAACATAACAAAATTTTCAACTTAAATTAATTTATTATACAGATTATCATATTTAAATTCGGTGTGAAATTCCGGGGTATCACAATCCTTCCCCTTTAAAAGAATTTCGTCCCCGAAATTTAAACAAAAGATAATCTAAAATTTCATTTTATTCAACACTTCAAACATACATAACATCCATACATAAGCAACCGTCAAACAAAACATCCAAACAAACATTCATTCAATACAATCACTAGCTATCCGGACACATATCCGGATAAGCCTTCCTAAAATTATCCAGAGTCTCCCAGGTACAATCTCTGGGATCCTCACTCCACTGAACTTTAACAAGCTTCACTATCTTGTTTCTGAGCTGCTTCTCATCTTGATCAACAATCTGAACAGGATGTCGGACCACTGACAAGTCCGGCTCAACCTCCAATTCTTCCTGCACAGCTGGCTCCACAATAAGAGATGGATCGTGCACATATTTCCGTAGACGAGATACGTGGAAAACATTGTGAATTCCAGCCAACCGGACTGGCAATTGAATCCGCTATGCAACAGTACCAATCCTCTCGAGAACTCTGAACGGACCAATGTATCTCGGAGCGAGTTTCCATGTCTTCCCGAATCTTACAGCTCCTTTAATAGGGGAAACTTTGACAAAGAATAAATCACCAATCTCGAACTCCAATTGCCTTCGTCTCTTATCAGCATATTTCTTTTGTCGATCCTGAGCAGCTCTCATCCTTTTCTTAATAAGCTCGACTTTAGCAGATGCTTCACGGATCAAATCTGGTCCAAGCACAATACGATCCTTCGACTCTATCCAACAAGCTAGAGATCTACACGGTCTTCCATACAATGCTTCATAAGGAGCCATCTTGATACTTGCTTGGTAACTGTTATTATACGAGAACTCCACTAGATGTATATGATCCTCCCATGATCCTCCAAAATCTAATACACAGGCTTTCAGCATATCTTCTAGAATTCGATTAAGCCTTTCTGTTTGTCCATCTGTTTGTGGATGATATGCTGTGCTCAATCTCAAATTAGTTCCCAAAGCTGATTGCAATTCCTCCTAGAATTTGCTGGTGAAAATCGGATCTCGATCACTTACAATGCTGACTGGAGCGCCATGCAATCTCACAATCTCCTTTAAGAAAATTTCTGCGAAAGAAACTGCAGTACGGGTTGCTTTAACTGGTACAAAATGGGCGCTCTTGGTAAGACGATCCACAATCACCCATATTCCCTCATTCCCCTTCTTAGTTCTAGGCAATCCGTCGATGAAGTCCATCGCAATCATTTCCCATTTCGATGTCGGGACCTCCAAAGGTTGTAACAAACCGGTCGGCTTCTGTTGCTCTCCTTTCACTTGCTGGCAGATAACACATCTATTAACGAATCTGGCTATATCTTCCTTCATGCCCTTCCACCAAAAGACTCTTTTCATATCCTTGTACATCTTCGAGATTCCTGGATGGATATTCAATCTGGAGCGATGACTTTCTGGCAATACTTCCTGACGCAGATCCCTATCATACGGAACACAGATCTTTCCGTTAATCCTTAGTGTTCCTTGATCATCAATCTCAAAACTAGAACACTGCCCCTTCCTAACTCTTCTGATAATTCCTCTTAACTTACTACCAGATTCCTGCTTGCTCAAAATCCTTTCCAGAAGAGATGGAACCACTTCCAAAAGAGAAAGAACCGCATTTCTGCTAAGAGCGTCTGCCACAACGTTCGCTTTCCCCGGAGTATACAGAATATCCAAATCATACGATGCCAAGAACTCAACCCATCGCTGCTGTCTTAGATTTAGAACTTTCTGAGAGAAAAGATATTTCAACGGTTTGTGATCCGTGAATAACTCAAACTTTTCTCCTAAAAGATAATGTCTCCATATCTTTAAAGCAAAAACAATAGCCAATAGCTCTAGATCATGCGTAGCATAGTTCCTCTCATGTGGCTTCAACTGCCGACTCGCATACGCAATAACCCTACCATTCTGCATAAGCACAGCTCCCAATCCAACAATACTGGCATCAGTATACACTTCAAACTTGCTCTTACCATCAGGAATAGCCAATACAGGAGCACTTGTCAATTTTGCCTTCAGTTTCTGCAAAGCTTCCTCATATTCCGGTGTCCACTTGAATTTAGCTCCCTTTCTTGTCAGCTTCGTTAGGTGAGAAGAGATCTTAGAATAATCCTTAATAAACTTCCTATAGTAACCGGCCAATCCCAAAAAACTGCGAACTTCTGTAGGAGTCCGAGGCTGCTTCCATTCCAGAATAGTCTCAACTTTAGCTGGATCTATAGAGTTTCCCTCACCAGAAACAATGTGGCCCAAAAATTTTACTTCAGATTTCCAAAAATGACACTTAGAAAACTTCGCCTTCAGCACATGCCTTCTTAGAGTTCCAAAACTATTCTCAGGTGCTGCTTGTGCTCTTCTTCCGATTTAGAATAAACCAAAATATCATCGATGAATACCAAAACAAACTTATTCAGAACATCTCTAAAGACTCGGATCATCAGATCTACAAAATAAGCAGGAGCGTTGGTTGAACCGAAAGGCATAACCAACCACTCATAGAAACAATTAGGTCCCCTAAATGCAGTTAAGGGAATATTGTCCTCAGCTACCCTTAACTGATGGAAACCTGATGCTAGATCTAATTGAGAAAAGACAGATGCACCATGAAGCTGGTCGAAGAGATTATCAATGCGAGGAAGCGGATACTTATTCCGAATGGTCACCTTGTTCAATTCACGGTAGTCTACACAGAACCTTAGCGACCCATCCGACTTGGTGACAAAAACTGCAGCAGAACCCCAACAGCAAAAACTTGGTCTAATCAAACCCTTCTCCAACAAATCTTGAGTTTGCTTCACTAATTCCTCCCTCTCCTTTGGAGCCATCCTCCTACTAGGTTGAATTACGGGTACTGCTCCAGGAACCAAATCTATACGGAACTCTATTTCGCGGTGCGGTGGCAAACACTTAACTTCCTCAAATACGTCGTAGAAATCCCGAACTACTTCAATATCTACAACCTCTTCTTGAGAAGTCTCCATTCCATGTAAAAGACTACTCAAGTGGATTTCAGAGTTATCACACATTACTCCGGCAATCCTACCCAGATCAGTTTCCAACGAAACTGTTCTTTCATCACAATTTAAGATAGCCTTATATTTGTTAAGCCAATCCATTCCCAATATAAGGTTGAAACTTTGAAAATCCAATACGTAAGGATCACAGGAAAAACTATGGGATAGATAGGAGATTCTCAAATCTTTACAAATCCTATCCAATTTAGTTATCCCTCCTATAGGATTTGATACACAAATGGGATTGCCAACGATACTAGGGGTAAGTAAGAAATTCTCTACAGTTCCCAGGGAAATAAAACTTAAAGAAGCACCAGAATCAAATAAGACTTTAATATACTTTCCATTTAAAAGTAAAGTACCTTCTAAAACTCCCTTGCCCTTCGATGAGTTCGATGGTGCGCCTTCCAAAGCAAATAGTTTGTTCTGTTGAACCTTATGAAGGAGCGGGCAATCTCTAATCATGTGTCTCGGTTGGTGACAGTTAAAGCAAAGTGTCTTATGAACTAAGGCTGACCATGGTCCACTATACTGCTGTCGCTGCTGCTGAGATCCTTTGCTGGGACACTTGTTTGCCAGATGATCTTCTTGTTGACAAATATAACACTTTCGGGGTCCATTATTGTTCCCAGACTTCTTCTTGTTTTGCTTCTTCCAGTTAGGATTGAATTTCCTTTTATTCTGGTTAGAAGAATTCCCTCCTGATGCAACAACTTGTGCCACTGACCTCTTCTTCATCAAGTCTTCATACCTTAACGCCATATCAATAAGCTCCACAAAAGACCCTTTCAGATGTGCAGTCATTCTCTCATGATTCTCAGGCCTCAACCCTTGGACAAACATCTCATTCTTCTTAAGAGGTGTGTCTATAAGTCCTAGACCGTAGCAAGATAACTCGTTGAATTTAGTCTCGTATTCAGCTATGGACATATTTCCTTGTTTCAGATTCAGAAAGTCTTGATAAAGCCGAGTTCTTCCTGCAACAGGCATATACTTTTCCTCAAACATCTCCTTAACCTCTTCCCATGACATACCATCCTCCGAGATATTAGCAGTCACTGAATTCCACCATATTGCAGTACCACCTTGTAATTGCATGCATCCATTATTCTCTTCTGCTCATCTGATAAGCTTATGCTCTTAAAAATGTTCTCACACGAGTGAATCCATGCTTGAACTTCTATTATAGTTTCTGATCCTTGAAATGGTTTCCCTCCAAGATGAAAAAAATCCTTGCATAATGCGGCAAAACTGGCTAGAGACGTAATTGGATTAACAGTCTCATTATCAGTCTGCTCTCTTATGTTACCAGTTGATCCACTACAAACAACTCTTCCCCTTCGGCCTCTTGAATTCATGTTGGCTACCTGAACAGGTAATCCAACCAATTTAGATAGGGATATAGTTATATAAGAAAATTACAAATACGCACTCTCAAGATAGATACTATTCTAGAGCCTTGGTGTTTCTCAACCATTGCTCTGATACCAACTGTGACGACCCGTCTTACATTCCACAAAAGACGTATCATCAATAAGAAAAGAAAGAGATAGAAATAGAAAGATAGAAAGAAAAGAAACAACAATCATCAGAATCTCACAGCGGAAACGAACAAAATATAATATTACATATATCCCTTACATAATTTACATATCAGAGTTCACAAAATAATACTACTCCATTACATCAGACATTCATAAGAGTTTTCCCAACCCCAACAAATCAAAACATAACACCAAAATGCCACTACAGTGAATATAGATAGATAGTACGTCTGGACTCCAGCTCTAGCTTCCAAAACATGTGCTAATCCAAACCTAATCACTTGGCTACTCATAAAAATTTGAGTACCCAAGAGTTTATGAAAAACAAAACAAAATAAACTCCGGGTCAGACATGAGTCTGGTGTGAGTAAAACAGTTAAAGTTGTTTAACTGTAAAATCATTTGCCACAAATAAACACGAATAAGTTTTTACCTTACGCTAACCAAAACATTTGATAGGAAATTCAGTGATATTATAATAGGGTCTAGGGTTTTCAAATAAATAGAAAATAGCCGAAATTGTTACATTCATTAAATTCCAGCTACTAGCCACAAAAGTGGGTAATATAATCAAAACCGTAGGGTCTCGTAGGGTTAGTTTCCATCAATGGCAAGGCTACTGGGGTACCGCCCGTCACAGTACGGGGCCTAGATCACCGTACCGGGGATCACTCCCGATCCCGTGCAACACAAGGCTGGGCCCATCCCTTACTGGACAGTTCCGAACAAGAAAACCGCGCAGTTGTGGCCAACAACTGCCCACACATCCGAATAAATAATAAGGGACTTCTAGACTGGGGTAAATCTCACTCTTAGGTGGGGGCTACCCACGAAACCTTGCTGCACCTCCCCTGTTTTAGCCATTCCCGGTTGATGAGGCTTGAGGCTACGATTACCTTTATAAAGAACTCATCTCTTAGAATGTTCATCGTCCACCTGACAATGATCTCAAAGCATTCAATCCATACAAGTTCGTTCCGGCTTCGAACGAAACTGAAGGCATTATCTCGTTACACTCACTTTGGAATCACCCTCAGAGTTAACGACGATAACCCTTGCACTCTGATTCACCATCTCGAATCTATAAAAAACTATTCCGTCAAACTCATTACAGAATCACCCACAGAGTTATACTGACGTATAGCCCTTACACCTCGAGTCTTCACTCTTCATATAAGATTCACGACCTAACGTTATTTGGAATCGATGTGGTTTTCGGATAATCAAATATGGAAACCCGATCCCGGTCTCATCGAAATCCAAAGCGTGTCTTAAAGGCCAAGTTGTTTAGAGATTTAAACAATTCAATTCAGATTTTAAACATAGCATCACACAACATTATCAACATATAATAACTAATATCTATCACAGATATACAACATCTCATCACAGAATATAACTCAACTATCATTCAACATATATCAACCATATTCAAATATCAATTCAAACAATCATCCACATGCAAGCACTACTTAAATTCATATTATAATTAATTTAATTAATTAAATTAAATTAATTACTTAAGAATTTATCACTTAATCTTGCTTAACCAAACATTAATTAATTAATCAGAATCATTTAATTTATTAATCACCTCTTAATTATCTTATTATTAATTAATTACTACTTAATTAATTAATAATCTTTATTTAATTATCAATTAATTACTATAACTATTTTTTAATTAAACTTGATTAAAAATTAATCATTCCTTAATTGGTTATTAATTAACCCTTAATTTATAATTAATTAACCTTAATTTATTCTTAATTACCATAAGTTAATTCTTAATTAATCACAAAATTAATTTATCTTAATTACTTAATTAATTATTCATTAATTAATCTTAGTTATTTAATTAACTAAATCTTAACCCTTAATTAATTTACAATTAATTATAAATTAATTAATGTTTAATTACTTAATTAATTAACTCCTAATCAATTAATTAATTAACTTCTTAATCACTAATTTATTAACCATTAATAAATTAATTAATCAATTATTAATCACTTATGAATTAACTTTAAATTAATTAATAAATTAATTAATAACCTATTAATTGTTTTTTAATTTAATACTTAATTACCTATTAAATAATTCATAATTAATTAATTAAATCTTAACAATTAATTAACCAAAATTAATTAATTAATTCCAACTCTAATTACTAATTAATTTAAGTAAACTTAAATTTCAAATTTAATTAATATCCAAAACAAAACAATTTTCATTCATCTTTAAAACTCTTACATATTTAAATATTTCAAATCATTAAAACTAATTACTTTTGAAAAAGTAAGATTTTAATAATGTAAAATTATTTCAAACTTCAAAAAATAGAATGTTATTTACCTTTGAAACTAAACATTCACATTTTATAAGTGGTGAAAATATAAAATTTTAAATTTAAACTTAAAACTAATTTTAGATTTTAAAACAAGTTTTAAAACTTGTCTTCACTCTTTGTTTAAATTCGACCAAAAACATCTAACACAAACCTACCCCAACTCTTCCCTACCTTCCTCGTCATTTCCCCTGAACCCAACACTCACGCACCTCGAGCAACAGCACACACTCAAACCCGAGCACAACACGCTACTCTCACGCGACCAACTCGAGCGCGACTTCGAGGAAAACCCACGCGCGCACGAAAGAAAACAACAGACACAAGCCACCCTTCCTCGTGCACGTGCACGTGCACGGTGCTCCGGCACCTCCATCACCGCCGCCGACCCTATGCGCAAACCCCACTGCGATCTTCGACCCAAAATCCAAGCCCAGAATCCATCAATACGGCCTCAAGCGAAATTGGGTTGTTCAAACCCAAAGTCGAACTGCAGACGTCAGGAAACAAACCATCACCCACGGCAATGCCGACCACCATTTGCCTCCCCTCTTTGACCATGCAATCGCAACACATACACGCAACTCCACCTCAAACCCAATGAAGCTCGATCACTTCTACTCTTCACGTGATCGAAAATCACAAACTCAAAGAAAACAGTACCCAAATACCTATAAATCAAGATTTCCAATCCTATGTTGCATAATAAATTCAATTGGTATTTTTCTAGTGTTATACAATATTAAACACACCTTCAATTCAAATTTCAAAACCTAAAATCAATCCAGTCTTATGAATTTGACAAAAGTCCCAAATTTAGTTAAACCCAAAATTCATATTAAACTGTAAATTAAAAATTCTGATTTCTGTTTTAAAATTCATATCATGCATTATATATTTAGTATATAATCTTGATTCATTAAGATTTCAACAAAATTTACATGATATTATTATTTTTATTTTACTGCATATGTATTTTCTACAGACATTTAACTGTTTCCTATGCAAATTTATTTTTTTCCACTTAATTCATTTTGAATTTAACTTCTATATTTGAAGATATTAACTCAGCATCATCTTACAGTATTTAAATTTGAAGTTTGTTCTGAAGTTTTGCTTTGAACTTGAAATAACAGAGGTGCTCAATTTTCTTATAACATACACAGTCAAACTTTAATACTGTAAACAAATTCTTCACAAATAAATGGCATGCAAGCATTTCATAGTTAACATTCAACATACAACAATTTTAGACTTAAAGTTTTGATTTAAGAATTTACTCACTTGTTAGTTGTGAAGATTCAAACTGCTGGAAAAGAAAAATATGAACTGCAGGCCTTTAAAAACTGAAATCACTTGATGTTGTTGCTTTGAAGATGCCTCAAACTTGAACTAATAGATGATAAAACTTGAGATTGTTTCAGAAATTTCTTTGAAGATGTAAAGATTTAAGAAGTTCAGATTTTGAAAAGGAAGAATGTAAAATTTGTTGTTTAATAAAAATAAGAAAGTCTTTTAAAAATTTGTTTTATAAAGTTTAAAGAAAATAAAACCTACACTATGACACTTGTCACAAAAATGCTTAAATTTCAAACACATGTTTTATTAATAGGTTTAAATGTTAACATGTGTTTATCTCATGCAAAAAGAAATTATAATGTTTTCTTAATTCGATTTTTCTTATATAAGTTTATATTTTAAATTCCTATAAAGTAAATTTCCTTTAAAGGATGAAGATAAAACAAATGTTAGAATTTAAATAAAATCATAAGCATATTACTTAATACTCAATGTAAAATTTAAAATAAAAATTAACATATTTTAAATATTTTAATTTATCAATTCAAACACAAATTAAATTTTAAAATCCAATACAAAAATCAAATTTGATATGAATACAATTTTGAACACATTCATTTCCTTATATATATATATATTGGTCTTTAATTAGACTAAATTTACATTTACAATTCATTTATTAGCTGTTGAATAAAATAACAAATTTATCAACTTAAATTAATTTATTATATAGATTATCATATTTAAATTCGGTGTGAAATTCCAGGATATCACAGGAAAAGTTTAGGTTTAAAATTAAATAATTAGATTTAATGAAATTTATTAAAGGAAATTGGTTTGAAATAAAGATCATTTTTTAATAAAATTAATTAAATAAAAATAAAGTGTTCGATTTAATTCGAATATTGGTAACTGTGTAAATATTTATACATGGTATAAATCAAGAAAATCGAGCCGGATTGGAAAATGGACTGCAAATTAAAATCAAAGGTGAGAACTTCCCACTCAAAGGGTTTTGTTTAAATTTTAAATAATTTGGTTTAAAATTTCTTAATTGTGTTGATTGTTTGCTTGAATGAAAATTTATTATCATTGTATTGAAATAGACCTTATGCGCCGCATATTAGGCGGAGGTTATTTATTAAACATATATATCGCGACATTCCACCTTGAAGTGGAATTGGTATTATATGTGTACTTGGAGTTGACTTCCCGCATTATATAGCGGATGAGACCCTATTGCACCGCATAATAGCGGATAATATTTTATAAATCCCATATACCGAGATACCCCGTCTTGAAACGGGATTGGTATTGTGCTAACATCTGTGGATGCAGGGAAACAGGTTGGAGGGATCCAACTGGATTCCTCAAATAGATTGAATTTGTTTCGATGTTGTGTGTTTATAATCCCTGTGCGATTATCTTTATGATTGAAATCATTGAAGGCTAAAATTTAGCTAAATAAAATTCTAGTATCGTTAGATATCGAAAATAAATAAAATTTGGTTTTTTTGAAAATTCAGGTTGAAACTTATAATTAAAATTATGATATTTGAGCAAAAATTTAAATGTAAATTTTGAAATATGGAGTTAACTATTTTATAGAATAAAGTTAAGTAGAGGATTTTGAATTATATCAAAGGGTTTATGTGAGGAATTTATAAAACTCAATATTTTATAAATTAAGATAATTAAATTTTAGACAAATTCTATAAAAGTTAAAATGAAATTATAAAAGGAGGTTATAAGTGAATTAGATTTAAAATTGTGAAGTTTTAAAATAAATGATTTGTGAAATAAATGAATTATAAGTTATTAATTTATAATTTTGCTTTTGGGTATATAATTGTGTTATAAACGGAATTGGTTAATAAAAAGGATTTATATATATAGTAGTTTTTATAAAGTGAAAAATGGAATTTATAAACATTGTTTTATATATCCGTAATCAAATAAATTTGATAAGTAAATATAGAAATTACTAATGGAATTGTATCCACGATTTTGGATAAAGGGTAAATCCTTTAATTAAATATGTAGAAGTGTTGAATTTGGGTTAGAGATTATATTCACGATTTTGGACGGTGAATATATTATTAAATAAAATGGGTATATTTTGGGAAAGTGATATTATAAAATGAAGTTAATTGTTTTAAAGATGTTTTAAAATATATTAAATATCGAAACCATAGATTTCAACATTCATTGTTGAAATAGACGTTTTCGAGAAATAAGGAAATGGTGGACTATAACACTGTTGTTATAGTAAATGATTTCCGAATAGAAATGTTTTATATAGTATTGAGATTTATATATCTATCTAAAATTTCGAATCCCTGTACTAGTGATTTTGGGTTGTCGTAACGATGTTTTACGTAACATTCGTTTTGACCCAAATAAAGGTATTTAAGAGAATGTTTTCTTAAGAAATGAAATATATACTTAACGGTGATTTAAGTATATTGAATATTTTCGAATGTTGAAAATAAATAGATTTATGAAATACTTATCATTAAATAAGTATGTATATGTTTTTCCAATATAAAATGAACGTTTTGAGAATTATCTTTCTAAAGATAAATTGATAATGACTATCGGAAAACGATTTGAAAATCGTATATCAGTAGATATTTTGAAATATAAATTCACTATAGAATTTATGAAGGAAAGTGGAATTTGTTTAAAAATAAATATTGATTTATTTTTTTGAAGTGTGGAAATAATATATCTTATAAGATATTTTGAAAATAAATGATTTGTAAAATTATTTGGAATCTAAAGATGCTGTGTATGCCTATTGATAGTTAAATAACCGACTATCAATATTTACCTTTAAATAGGTATTTGTTGTGATTTTCTTGAAAATAAATGCTACACCCATTTTTAAAATAAGCGCTCACTATTCGGGTTAGCCGGGAAAGGACCTTGGAGTCGTATAACCCATTCCGAATAGTGATACGTTGTTATGGATTGCATTTGATGATCGGTGTTGAAGACCGGATATTTATGAAAATGGAAGGATTACCGTCGAATGTTTCTGCATCGGCTGATCTCCGATATAGAAATTTATTACCCTTTGTGATGGGAAGTCCGATCGTAATTAATGAATATCCGAATTGCAAGGTTTCTTTGGAAGTGCCTTCGGTTCCGTTCGATCCCAAAACGGACTTGTACGGATGTGTGTCTGACGTTACAATTTGAGCTGTAAAGCTGATTTCTATCAAATATATTTCCGTTGGTGGTGGAGAATTTATTCTCTTAGCTTAACACCCTTAGAGGTTATATAGTTGATGGTTACTAGTGATACACTCCCAATTTGGTAATGTGGCATACGAAGTGCTGTTGAGCATTTGTTGAACAAAGCGCAGCTTTTATACAATGCGTGGCTTTGTGGACGAGACTTCGTCGGACCTCGCACCCCGGAAATTGTCAAAACAGGAAGAATGCAGCAAGGTTCTAGGGAGTAGCGCCCCTTAGTGTATGTCATTTCCTTTTGGATAGAGGTGGTATCATGGTATGGAGCCCAGATATTTAACCTATGTTGTGCTGCAAATTTATTTCTTTGTGGTTGTTGGAATCGAGGATCCTCGGGATGAAAGGTTGTTACAACCGGGGAATGGCATACGCGTGTCAGTAGTTACCTACTTTTGCAGAGGTAACCCAGCCTTCTGTTGGCAGAGATCCGGTTAGGTTCTCTGGGCGTCTTTCCAGAGGCGTTTCCATGTGGCAATGGGAAGTTCCTTGGCCTGACCATTTGTTGGAAATCCAAAGAAACAATGCGACCCTTGTACGGTTTTAGTTGTATAACCTGCCATGGAATGTGGTGGTAACCAGCTATTGAACATGGTAGCTATAGTAGGCATAAGTGCGAAATGCATATGCTGGCTAAGATTTATATCTTTACTTTCGAAATGTTTTCTTCACTATGCACTAGTAATAACATCAAATGTTTCTTTTTAATGTGTATCAAGCATCTTTGACTATCATAAGGAGAAATCTCCTCCGATTCTGCGTTTGCATTGTGTGTGTGTGCGGGAGGCCTTATGGTAGTCTCATTTTCCAAAAATCATTGCAAATCTATTTTAAAAAAATATTCCTATTGTTTGTTTTAAAGATAAATAACTGTTTTAAGTTCTCACACTAGTCCCATGACTGACTCGGAGTTTATTGTTTCCCTTCCTAAACTCTGGGTGCCCACCAATTTCCACATGGGCAGTCTAGAGTTAAGGTTATCAGGATATTCTGGAATTCAGGAGTTGCTATAGAAATCTGGAGGCGAGCGGGATGGCGTAGCATATTACTAAGTATAGTATTTTTTTCCGCTGTTGTTGTTGTAAACTATGATAATGAAAGTAATGTGATGTAATGTATAAAATGTACAGTTCTTTTGTTTTAATGATTATTCATTTATATATTATATGTTGTTCCGCTGCGATTGTGAGATTCTGATATTGTTCTGTTGCTTCTTCTTTCTTTCTTCTTCTACTTCTTTCTTCTTCTTAAACCCTAAGAATTCGGTATTCCCGCAATCAATTTCTCGGCAGTTGATACAGTGGACGTATTGATGTTGGTTTTCGAAAGTCAAAGAACGGGGTCCTTACAAATCAACATTCACAATAATCACCATATTTAAATAATTCTTCACCCAATTATTTATTTTCAAAATATCTTCGCAAGATATATTTTTAACATATCATCACTTTGAAAACAAATTTCAAATCACTTTTCACCTTTCATTCTTTTGAAAACAAATTTCAAATTTCTTTTCACACTTCAATCCATTGAAAACAAATTTCAAATCACATTCCTCACGTGGAATAAATTTAAATTTTTATTTAATTCCACTGAAAATATGCCAAGTTCAAATACTTTAAAAATAAATTAAATCACTTATACAAAATATATTTGGAAACATTTTAAAATAAAACTATTTTGACACTTACTTAATTATTAGATATGAAAATATTATGCGAATAACACATATAAACTTTAAGTCCAAAACAAATTTTTAAATTAAAATTAGTAGATAGAGTATAAATATTTAGATAACCAATTTCTAAATCAAACATCAACTAAATCTTTAAAATAATCATTTCTATAATTAACAAAATAAATATTTACTTTAAAGATTTAAAACAATTCCCAAAAATAATTTCTCTAATATAACAGCCTGATTTTTTGATGCTCGAAAGTCGACATCAATACGTCCACTGTATCCAATGCCGTGCAATCGAATGCCGAAAAACCGAACCGTTAGGGTTTAAGAAGAAGAAAATAGAAGAAGGAAAAGAAACAATAACAGAATCTCACATTTCACAGCGGAACAAATATAATAGATAAATGAATATCTTTAAACATAATCACTATATCAGTTTACACATTACAACATCAGAGTAATTACAACAACATCATACTATCAATGGCAGTTATAATAACCTGACCCAATGGTTGAATACACGGCGGAATAATAATAATAATAATATACGGAAGAACGCCTCGCCATCCAACTCGAACTCAGATCTCCACATCATCTCTTTTTCGACTTTGTTCTAGAACAATAATAACCTGACTCTAGGCTGCTTGTGTGGAAAATTATGGGCACCCAGAGTTTAGAAAGGGAACGGTAAACTCTAGGTCTATCGTGGGACTGGTGAGAGATCATAAAAATATTTAATTTTACAAAAGGAAAACAAAAGATTTCAAAAGAAATCCGTAATGCTTTTTGGAAAATGAAACTACCATAAGGCCTCTCGGCACACACACAATGCAATCGCACACTTGGGGGAGATTTCTCCTTATGATAGTCAAACATGCTTAATACGCAAAATCTTTTTGATATTATTATTAGTGCATAGTGTAGAAAACCATTTCGAAAGTATAACATTAATCGTAGCCAGCATAGGTACCATTATACTATGCCTACTATAGCTGCCATATTAAATGGCAGGTTCTACAACTAAAACCGTACTGGGTTCATATTGGCAATTGGATTTCCAACAAATGGTCAGGCTAAGGAACTTCCTATGCCACATGGGTACGCCTCTGGAGGGATGCCCCGAGAACCTACCCGGATCTCTGTCAACACAAGGCCGGGTTACCACTAAACTAGGTAACTACTACTTGAGCATGCCATCACCCGGTCCTTGGGACCTTTATCCGAGGCGCCTCTCAACCACAAAGCAATCAAAAAATAATAGATTGCAGTAACCACATTAGTTAAGTATCTAGGATCCACACCATGATACCACCCTTTTCCAGAAGGGAATGACACACCTTAAAAGGAGCGACGCTCATAACCTTGCCGCATCTTTCTTGTTTCCACCATTTCCGGGGTGTGAGGGCCTGATGCAGTCTCGCCCACAAAGCTACGCTTTATATAAAAGCCATGCTTTGATCAACAAATGATCAGCAGCACTTCGTATGCCACATTACCAAATTGGGAATGTATCACTAGTAACCATCAACTACACAACCTCTGAGCTCGTACGTCTCAGAGATGGGTGTTAAGCTAAGAGAATAAATTCTCCGCCACCAACAGAAATGTATTTGATAGAAACCAGCTGTTAACGCTAAAAATTGAACGCTAACAACCCGATGTAGGTAGAGATTAAGTGAAAGCACCCCCCGTCAATACGGGAATTAGAAGTAAGTAGAAAAGTCATAGAAAAAACAATAAAGAGACAACAGTTTCATAGTGGTACGGCTTCAAGTTAAGCCTACGTCCACTTTAATCTTCTTTATTGCTGAATCAATTACAACTTTATAATAATCTTCGATTACAACACTGCTAGAACAATAGCTAGAACTTCGATGTAGAAGAACTCTTTGAATCCATGTCGAATGTGCCAGATTTCTTCTTGAAGTTTGTTGAGATGTCTTTCGTGTTTGAAGTGTTGAGTGAGTCGATGAATCAGCAGAGGATAGGCGTTCCAGAAATGAGCCAAAAGATCCCCCCTCGATGTTGTAGGCATGGTATTTATAGGAAATTCCTGGAGTAAGTCGTAGGTCGTGGGCGACCTAGGGTAGATCATAGGTCGTAGGTCGTCAGCGACCTAAGAGATGCGAGTTACGACTTATCTTGGTTACACTTGGTCTTCTGAACAATCTGATAGGTCGTAACGACCTAGAAGGGAAGCGGCATAAGAAGTTACGGCTTAGTGAGGCCACCCTGAGCAAGCTATGGAGTTACCTCGGTCTATTTAGGTCGTGTGCGACCAAATGAAGAAACGGTATGAATGCGGCCTTACACTATCTTAACCCGTTAGGTCGCTAGGTCGCCTAGTCCATTAAGTCACTTGCTTTGTTAGGTCGAGCATCCATGTTCACTCGCTCATATTTCAGGTGGTTAGGTCGCTTGACCTTCTAACCCGTTAAGTCGCTGAGTCGCTTTATTCACTAGGTCGTTAGGTTGTTCTTCCTTTAGCTTGGTAGGTCGTTGAGTCCTTTAACATGTTAGGTCGTTACTCCACTTCATCTGTTAGCTCGCTAACCCGCTTCAGCTTTAGGTCGCTTACTTCCTTAGGTCGTTGAGTCAGAAAATTGAGGAGTTAACATTTGCCCCTCGAAGTACATGCCTATGTCGTAGGTCGTGTGCTTTGATACTTCTTAACTCGTGCCATCTTGAACCACTAGGTCGTGATCGGCTTATGAGGTAGTTAGGTCGCTCGTGCCATTTCATGTTCCACCGTCCTTGCATATAAGTTGTTCATCTCCTTTCTCCTTCTCCTCACTTGCTCCATTATTTGAAACTGCCATTGACGAATTCCTGAGTTCTCGAAGAAAAATTCCAGCCAACAAGTCACCGACCTTCCTTTCGTCACATTACGTAAGTGAATCTGGTCGCCGTTCAACCACGTCCATCGTTGAATTGCTAACTCCCCATTTTCCGGCTCCAATTTATTTTTTGTTTCACGTTTCATCGCGAACCTTGTCTTAATTGATTTGAGACTGCTATCGATCATATTGTTGTTGTAATTCGCGATAACAGGGCAATGCATCAGATTTGTAGCGAATCTGAGGTGATTCGAATTTGTTTTTTGGATAACCTGGCGGTATGGAGAGATGAAGGTTTAGGCGGTTAATCGGTTTAATGGGTTAGTGCATAGCGAGTTACGTTGTGGTGCCTTTGGATGATGCAATGGACATATGGCAGCACTTGAGTGCAGGACAGATATTAGAGCTTCTGATGGGAGATAGCTCTAGGTTGCCGAGTTGCTTCGGAAGCGACCTAGTAGATCTGAGCGATATATATCTTTTACGACCTAACAGATTTGACCGACCTAACAAACCCACCGACTTAAGAATCCTTGCGACCTAAAAGGAACTGAGCAATTTACTTCATAGCGACCTAATCTCTAGATCGTGTGAGCGACTTAGACTTTAGGTCGTGTAAGCGACTTAGCCTTTAGGTCGTGTGAGCGACTTAACATTTAAACAACTTTTCACAGCCGAATTCCTTCTTGCGACCTAGACCAATTTCGACCCAGCTTGTTAGGTCGTGAGCGACCTAGGACTTAGATTCACACTGCCTTCAAGCATTATTTTAACTTGTAGAAGCATGAACAATGAACTTTTGACTCGAACAGAACGAATTGATGGAACTCTGACCCATGCTAAGTCGCTTGAACTTGAATTCCAACTTGAACTGTTGAAATAACTTGCCTGATGTTAACTCCACTCTGCTAGCGACCCAGGAGATAACAACATGAGTTAACGACTCAAAGAAATGACGACTTAGCTGCATAAAGGGTAGCACGACTTAACGGCTCATGAAGTGGAACAACCTACCGACTTAAGGAAGCCATGACTTGGCGGGTTAAGAAAATGGACTGACTCAACAAGCCTTGAAGGGTTACCGACTTAATAGCCTTGAGGGTTACCGACTTAATAGCCTTGAAGGGTTACCGACTTAATAGCCTTGAAGGGTTACCGACTTAATAGCCTTGAAGGGTTACCGACTTAATACCTTAAGGAAATGACCGACTCAACGACTCAAGGGAGACAGCGACTCAATGGTTTAAGGGGGGAAAACGACTCAAGAAACGGCCGACCTAATGACTCGAGACAAGAAAGGCTCAAAAGCAACTTCACTTAAGCCACGACCGACTTACGACCCATGCTAAGTCGCATACGACCTAAAGCTACCGAGTTAAAATCCAATGTTGTGATACTTATGTCGCATCCTTTTAACTCATTCGCGACTTAGGACTTATAACATGAATTCGGGTAGACAAGCTTACCTCTACTAAACCGTAGACTTGGCTCGATAGGTCGACCACGACTTATCCTAAGTTGGTCACGGCTTATCCTAAGTTGGCAACGGCATATCCTAAGTTGGCCACGGCTTATCCTAAGTCGGCCACGACTCAGGACTTGGCGATATTTCCTGCCCAGAATTCTCTATAAATACATTGCCATCTCCAACTTTCAAGGGACCTTTTGGACAATCTCTTCAAGCACCGATACTCTGCCAGTTTCTAAACCGACTTTACACTTGAAGTTTCGAAGAACACTACAAGCTACTTTGAAAGACTTTCACACATCCGACATGGATTCGAAGACTTTCATCTACATAGAAGCTTAATCTACTTGCTTAAAGTGTTTTGTAACTAAAGAGATTTGTACTTGAAGATCATTGTATTGTTTTGTAACAAGATCAGTAATAAAGACACTTAAAGTGGACGTAGGCTACTCCTTAAGCCGAACCACTATAAAATCGCTGTCTCTTACTGTATTTTATGTTATTTTTGCTGATATTCTGTTCCCGAACCGTCGGGTGGTGCTTTCACATTCACACTTCACACACCGGGGTGTTAGCGTTCGATTTTAAGCGTTAACATTTTTGGTGCTTTCACTGAGAACCCAACTCAGGATACTTCCATCATTGCTCCGCAAAGGTTTGTTGAAAGGATTTCTTTTAAAACCAGAAGTTTATTGGAAATAATGGCTCCTGGGAGAAAACGAAGTTCTGTAAGATCTGACAATGTTCAAGAGAATACCGCCACCTCTCCTCCTTCAAGTCAAGCAGCTCCAATTGTTGGAGTTACGCGAGCAGAATTGGACGCTGTAGTTTTGGGGTTGAATCAACAATTGAACGCCCAGAATGCACAGTTGGAGGCTCAGAATGCCCAGAGCACCTTGATCTTAAGTAAGTTGAATGATCTACTTGGGGCTAACCATCAACCGGTTAATAATGATGGAAACCCTACTGTGGGAGTTCAAAATGTTGAAGGGGGAACGTTTCTCAAAGGGCCACAGACCCTGTGGAAAGGACACCTCTCCAGGCTGGGGGATTAGGACCGCAGCCGACCCTCCGTGAACGATTGTCAAGACAGGATTCACAGAGAATAGCTGATGTTTGCCCTCTAGAGCCTTTAAATGATGAAGAATATTTTTCAGGCATGGTTCGTCAGATCATGAAGGAAAGTATGAGAAGGGATGAAGATGAGAAAGAATGGGGTTTTGCTCCAAGCAAAACTCCGTTTACTGAGAAAATCTTGAAGGCAGAATTCCCAAGAAAATTCGTTCCTCCTACTATCCCAGCATGCAAAGGGACAAGCGATCCTAATGAATTTCTATATAAGTACGATTGGCATATGACGGGTGCCAGAGCGTCTGATGAAATCAAATGTCGATATTTCTCGGTATATCTAGAAGATGTGGCTCTATTGTGGTTTACAAAGCTGCCGGTCAGGTCCATTGATCAGTTCTCCGATTTGACCAGGAAATTCAAGGAGCAATTTCGATTGTATGCTTCAAAAGCAAAGGATATAATGTCACTGTCAAGTCTAAAGCAAAATCCAGGAGAATCCATCAGATCATTTTTGAATCGTTTTAACATAGCATTGGCTGAGGTAGATAATGCTGAGCCACGCATGGTCCTAACGTACTTGATGAGGGCGACTGACAAATCAAGCGAATTTGGAAAATGGTTGAAAATGAAAGAACCAAACTCGCTTGACAAGTTCTACAAGAAAGCGGATGAATTCATGCGTTTGGAGAGCCTCCAAACACCGACTAAGGTGGTATCAGTAGAAGCTGGGAACAATGGTGCTGCTTTGAACAAGAAAGAACCTAACACTCAGAAAAGGGGAAATGATGGTGGAAAGAAACAAGGAGACGCTAAGAAAGGCCGTCCTTTCAATTTCACACCCTTGACCGATACCCCTGAGAACATCTTCTTTGCGACCAAGGATGATGTCAGTTATCCGACACCACCTAAAATGAGAGTTGGGAGTAAGATGGAAAAAAGTGGAAGGTTCTGCCGGTTCCACAACCAACCCGGCCATAACACCAACGAATGCCGTCAGTTGAAAGAGGTAATTGAACAACTCTTGAAGGAAAACAAGCTCCAGCAGTATGTGAAAAGGAATAGAAATGCCCCAGCCTCGTCGACTCAAGGACAACAAGTTCCCCCTCACCGTCCTGGCTCAAGTGAGAAGGCCATAGAACATGAATTGGAAAGACCTGTCATCAATATAATAACTGAAGGGCCTCACCCAGCAGGCAAAAGCTGGGGCGAGATGGAAAGGTATGCCCGGGCCTTGAGGCATTTACCGGCTGAAGAGAATGTTTTTGTTTTAGAAAATGATGCGCCTTTGAAGCAACAAAAGACTTCCATGGATGATATTGTATTCAGCGCCAGAGATTCTTTGGGTATCGAGGCTCCTACCATAGATCTTTTGGTCATATCCGCTGGTATTGGGCCGGCTACTGTGAGAAGAGTTCTAGTTGATTGTGGAGCTTCATGCAACATTCTCTTCAAGAAAACTTTTGATCAGATGAAAATTCCAATGGCTGACGTTCAAGCTTCATCACTTAAGATTGCTGGGTTTGCTGGGGAACCCAAACAGCCGATTGGGACCATAGATTTATTTGTGGAACTTGGAAAAGGGCTGAAGAAGGTGGCTCGAAAGCAAACCTTTATAATAGTTGAAGAATTCTCTCCCTACAATGCCTTTTTAGGCCGACCAACTCTTGCTGCATTCAAAGTTGTTCTTGCCCCATCGTGTCTGACTATAAAATTCCCCAAAGATAATGGAGTTGGTGTTGTTAAAGGAGACCAAGATGCGGGGTGAGAATGTTATTTTACAGAGTTTCGCGAATCGAGGAAAATAGAAACGGGAAAAGGTACAGCGGCTCCAGTCCGCATCAAAGAACCAACCTTGTAGCAATTACAGGGTGGACCCTGCACTGGTGAATATAGTGGTGCACGAAGAGAGATGGATCCAAGGAAAGCCGGTGCAGGGGAGAATAGGGTAGTACCGTAGAAGTAACAGTGCCGGTACCCGTTGACCCAAAGGACCCGAACAAAGTGCTGAATGTGGGTTCACAACTCAACACAACAGTTCAGAATGTTCTGATTTCATTTTTGAAGGCAAATTTGGATGTATTTGTTTGGACTCATGCTGACATTTGTGGAATATCCCCAGAGATTGTAGTACACACTCTGAACTTTGATCCAAAGTTTACACCCGTGAAACAGAAAAGAAGAACCCAGGGTCCTGAGAGGACGGCAGCGTTAAAAGAAGAAGTGGATCGGCTCATGGAGAACGGTTTCATCAGAGAATCTACTTATCCAAATTGGGTATCAAATGCAGTGCTGGTTAAAAAAGCTAATGGAAAATGGAGAGTATGCATTGACTTTTCAGATCTGAACAAAGCCTGCCCCAAAGACTGTTTCCCGCTGCCCAGGATCGATCAGTTGATGGATGGGGCGACAGGGCATGAATTGTTATCTTTTATGGATGCATACTCCGGATATAACCAGATTATGATGCATGAGCCAGATCAAGAGGACACAAGCTTCGTCACAGATATTGGACTCTACTGCTACAAGGTCATGCCTTTTGGACTCAAGAATGCAGAGGCAACTTACCAAAGGCTTGTTAATGCCATGTTTAAACCGCAGATTGGCAAGACAATGGAAGTTTATGTTGATGATATGCTAGTGAAGTCTAAGAAAGCAGTGGACCACATGGATCACTTGGCATAGATGTTCGTAGTACTCCGAAAGTACAGAATGAAGCTTAATCCCTTGAAATGTTCATTTGGAGTGGAGTCCGGAAAGTTTTTGGGTTTCATTGTGAGTGCTAGGGGCATTGAAGCTAATCCTGCCCAGATTACTACCCTGAGAGAGGTCAAAGCTCCTAGAACGAGGAAGGAGTTGCAAAGTCTCAATGGAAAGGTTGCTGCCTTGAGTCGGTTCATTTCAAAAGCTACTCAAGAAAGGAAGAAAAAACTTTGAGTGGACTCCTGAATGTCAGAAAGCATTTGATGAGTTGGTTCGTCATATGAAAGTGCCTCCGATACTTTCAAAGCCTGACAATGGTGAAGATCTCTTCATATATTTGGCAATTTCATCTCATGCTCTCAGTGCAGTATTGGTGTGGGAAGATGCAAGGATTCAACGCCCAGTCTATTATATCAGCAAAAGATTCACTGGTGCAGAGATGAACTATTCAAGGTTGGAAAAGCTCGCCTATTGTTTGTTGATCGCATCAAGAAAATTGAGGCCGTATTTCCAAGCTCATCCCATCAAAGTCCTCACTGATCAACCTCTAAAGCAAGTCATATTCCGTCACGAGACTTCGGGCCGTCTTTTGAAATGGAATATTGAACTCAGTCAATTTGACATCACTTATCATCCCCGGAAAGCAATCAATGGACAAGCTTTAGCAGATTTCATCGCAGAATGTACGGATAAAGGTGATAGTGAGGAAGAAGCCACTGATAACGCCCCAATCCAATGGAAATTGTATGTCGATGGCGCAAGGAATGATTACTGTTCCGGAGCAGGGATTGTCCTTGAAACCCCAGAAGGGCGATCGCTATGTTATGCACTGAGACAAGAATTTGCTTCGACAAATAATGAAGCAGAATATGAAGCTCTCATCGCTGGTTTAAGAATCGCTAAAGAACTAAACATTAAGGCATTGCAGATCTTCAGTGATTCTCAACTTATTGTCTGCCAAGTCAAGAAGGAATTTCAAGCTAAAGGAGGGAATCTACCTGCCTATTTATCAAAAGCCTGGGAGCTTCTTCAAGATTTTGACCGTTATTCAATAAACCATATACCCCGAGAAGAGAACATGAAGGCGGATTCTCTCGCAAAGTATTCAAGTACTGGTGAAGCTCAGCTATTGGGATTAGTTCCCGTCGAAGTCTTGTCAGCTCCAAGTACAGATGAAATGGATGTTGATTGGATTATGAATGTATCCCAAGAGCAAGAATCATGGATGACTCCGATATTTGAATATTTGCTCAATGGTTCTTCGCCAGAAAGTTCAAAAGAACGACAGAAGTTGATAAGGAAAGCCTCCAGATATATAGTTCAGGATGGTCACTTGTACAGACGCGGATTTTCAATGCCATTACTCCGACGCGTGACAAAGGAAGAAGCTAAGACAATTCTGACTGAAGTACACAGAGGGGAATGTGGGGATCATACATGTGGTTAAACTTTAGCAAAGAAAATCCTCCGTTATGGATACTTTTGGCCAGAAATTAATCAAGATGCTGCTGACTATTCCCGAAAGTGTGATAAATGCCAAAGATTTGCCAAAATTCCTAGAGCACCTTCCACTGAGCTAACACAAATGGTCAGTCCATGGCCGTTTGCCATCTGGGGAATAGATCTCATTGGGCCTTTGCCGACTGCCAAATCGGGGATTAAATATGATATCGTTGCTGTTGATTATTTCACTAAATGGACTGAAGCCGAACCATTGGCTACTATTACCTCTAAGAAAATGATAAGTTTTGTGACTAAAAATATCATTTGCAGGTATGGTGTGCCTCAGAAGATAATCACAGACAATGGTACGCAGTTTGAAAGTGAGGAATTCCAAGATTTCTGCAAATGATTCAAGATCCGAAAAAGCATCTCAGCAGTGGCTCATCCGCAGGCTAACGGGCAAGTGGAAGCAGTAAACAAAATCATCAAATCAACCATCAAAAAGCAGCTGGAAAAAGCAAAAGGTGGTTGGGTCGATAAGTTACTGCTTGCACTATGGGCATACAAAACTACCCACAAAACTGCAACTGGGCATACTCCATTTTCATTGGCATACGGATCAGAAGCGATGATTCCAGTGGAAACTGAAGTCCCCTCACACAGAAGGATCCATTTTGATCAAGATGAGAATGAAAAACTGCAACTGGAAGCGGTTGACCTCCTTGATGAAAGAAGAGAAGAGGCTAGGCTTAGAATTGCAGCTCATCAACAAAGGATAGCCAGGCACTTCAATTCCAAAGTTCGTCAGCGCAGCTTTGAAGTTGGGGACCTAGTCATGAAGAGAATTATGACAGCCATAGGTGTGTTTGGGCCAAACTGGGAGGGGCCATATGTCATAGGCACGAAACTTCTTGATGGCACATTCAAAATCACAACTGTCGAAGGAGAACCAATTCCAAGAGCTTGGAACAGCAATCATTTGCGTCCATATTTTACTTAAAAGCTTTGCTGAAATGTTGTAAAAAAAAATTATTACGAATATATGATTCTTGTATTAAAAGCAATTGTAAAGCAAGTGAATAATGAAAAGCTATAAAGTGGATGTAGGCCTAGCTTTTGGCCGAACCACTATAAATCTTGTGTTCTCTACTACTATAAACTGCTTTTTTTTATTTCGACATATAAAATACGTTAAGTGTGTTACTAAAAATGTCGATTTAATAATGCAGGCCATAAAAACAGAGCTTACCCATCGCAAGACCAAGCGATCTCCGACATCACCCAGCAAGCAAACGCTAAACCATTCAAAATTTCCATACTCAAATCCTACGAAAGAAGTGCTTCGAACAAAAGTTAGCGATGTGGCTGGAAGTGGACCATTTCTAACTAACTGCAAATGTTTGTACACACGAGCATCCAGTTAAATAGTCTGTGTCTACCACCACCAACTCACTTAACTATGAAGTATATTTCTGTGGATAAGGAAAATTATTGGCAACTAAAAAGGGATGATACTTGGAAAAGATAACGGGGATCGCCGGCATGAATAGATGGCAAAGAGACATGGGCGAGCAAGCATCAAACAGCAAAAGACCTCTTCGGAGGCACAAGCCCTCTTCAAAGTCACAACTCTTCGGAGGATAAAGACATCGGACGGGCCTCGACAGAAAAAGAGAGTTCTTTCTCGACATAAAGTTGTGGACTGATCGGTGATACACTCCCATGAATCCATCCAACTAAGAGAAAGAATCTCCAAACTTCTAGGCAAAAGCCCTACTTAGAGGCACACGTTTCACCGAGATCGAAATAAAACTTCCAAGTGTTGAAACGTAAAAAGCCCTCTTCGGAGGCCCATTTCACCACAGTTGAAATGCTAAAAGACCTCGAGCGGGCCTCGCCAGAAAAAGAGAGTTCTTTCTCGACATAAAGTTGTGGACTGATCGGTGATACACTCCCGTGAATCCATCCAACTAAGAGAAAGAAGCTCCAAACTTCCAGGCAAAAGCCCTACTCAGAGGCACACATTTCACCGTGATCTGAAATAAAACTTCACACGAGTCGAAATATGAAAAGCCCTCTTCGGAGGCCCATTTCCCAGCAAACATGGAAAATATAAAAGCCTCTCCCAAGAGGCAGAAACAAAAAGACCTCTTCCCAGAGGCACAATCAAACAAAAGACCTCTTCCCAGAGGCACAATCAAACAAAAAGACCTCTTCCCTGAGGCACAATCAAACAAAAAGACCTCTTCGGAGGCACACGTTTCACCGAGATCGAAATAAACTTCCGAGTGTTGAAACGTGGAAAGCCCTCTTCGGAGGCACAACTCTTCGGAGGCACACGTTTCACCGAGATTGAAATAAAACTTCCAAGTGTTGAAACGTGAAAACCCCTCCTTAGAGGTACAACTTTTCAAAGAAGCATTTCATCAGAAATGCAAAACAAAGATCAAAAAGCCCTCCACCGAGGCGCAATATATAAAAAAAAAGAAAAGGAAGCCCTCTTTAAAGGCACATTTTAGCTTTCAAAGGAAGATTGGTTCATCTATTCTTGAAAATACTCTTCCTCGAAAAAGTTAAAGTGCCCTTCGAAGGCCCTCTCTACCACATAAGAGAATTCGCTTTGTAAAAATGTATATATGCAAAATAAAAAGTGATATCTCCAAAGGGTGGAGCATGAAAACTCATATGAAACGAGCTGTACTCTATTTTGAGCAGAATAATATTCCTCCAAGTATGGAATAATTATTCTCCAGAAAATAAGAGTACAAGTCCACTCAAAGTTGAAAATATTGCAACGAGCTTATGGTATAGGGGCAACATGGTATAGCTACATTGGTAAGAATTACGCTCAAACAACATACCACAAGCTCACTGCAATATCATATAAAGAAACTTGTACAAAAACGAAGAGTAAATGCATTCCCAAATACAGACAGAAGTTTGTACAAACAAAAAGAATCATTTTATTCAATACTGTCAAAATTTTGTGCAGGTACAGGTTTCAAAATAAAAAGAAAAGCGGAGGCCGGTACCCGCACAATCTCCGGCCAGTACATGCAAAAAGAAAAAAGTCAAATAAGGGGAAGCAGGGCCCGTTACTTCTTCTTGCCACCACCTTTAGAGCCTTCACCTGACCTAATAGGCAGTTTTTCAGGATGGCTTGGGAGAGTTGGGAAGAAGGAGGGAGGGTCACTGCCGGATCAACCTTCGCTTCCTCCTTAGAAACAAGAATGCTTTTCCTTTTCTTCTTGGAAGTGGTACGCTTCCTCCTCCTCCTTGAAGAAGACTCACTTCCCGGGGTAACAAGAGCAGACAATTTTATATTATCAGAAATGGTTCGCTCCTTGGACTCATCGCCTTCTCCAAGCCCTTCTCCCCCGTGTTCCTGTGAAGCATTAGAATCATCTAAGTCTCGGAGAGCCTCTATTTGCTCCTCTTGCGACCCGGGTTAAGAGGCAGATGGAGGGGTGACTTGGAGAGGAATAATTGGAGAAGGGGGAGTTTGAACGATGCTCGGCACTTTCTATACAGAAGAAAAGAAGTTAAAGTCAGTAAAGAGACGAGATAAAGGCTCGTTGAGATTCAGGAAGTAGTCAAGAAGCTCATCAAACTCATAAGAAGCAAATGAGCAGTCTATTTGAGCAAGATCAGCATTAGGATTACCTGGCGATGTAGGCTTTGCTGCGTCAATCTCAAAACCCAGCGCTTTACCGCTCTCTTGGCCTTCGTCTCCGTTATGGACAGTTGCACCTTCTGTGATAGCTTTGGTAGAGGATGGAGAATGAGAACCGGAGCCTGTGATGTCAACATCGGCCGAAACCAAAGGAGGGACGGGGGCATTTAATGGTGCTCCTCCCTTTCTATCCTCTCATAACGCTCTTCTTGAGCCCTCCTCTCCTGAGCCTTTCGAGCGGCTCTCTCTTCGTCAGTTTCTCTGTAAATGGGAAGGTAGCGCCTATAGTCATATTGACTACGCCTCCCGTAGCGCTGAAAGTCGTCGTAATAAGAGCCGCTGCGTCCCATCGGAGAATCTGAAATTAAAAAAAAGGAAGACAAGTCTTAAAAGTCTTCGGAAAAAAGAAGTTAAGTATGAGTAAGTGCTAAAAATCCTATGTGTGTGTGGTGTGCAAACTACACGCGTCAGGCTACAAACCACTCTTCGGCACAGGGGTGGTAGTGACTTGAGTGGCAGGTGTCAAAATTTGCTGAAAAGTTGATGTCGCCTCGACAACAGGAGAAGAAGCTTTAGGGACATCATCTTTAAAAAGTTCTTGTGAAGTTATGATCAGGTCGCTTAGCCCCTCAAAAGTATCATCACCGCCATGCTCGACGGGAGTTTCTTTTTCGGCTTCCAAACCGGCCGCATGTTCAAAGCAACAAAGAGTTTCTTCCTCCTCAATAACTGGGGCAAGTGCGAATTTGCCAGACGACCCCGCAATGTCGGCAGTAGTAGAGCACTTCACCAGAGAAGTCTCAGAGGCGGGTTCTTTTGGTATGGGTTCGTCAATGGAAATTGGGGCATCTAATGCTTTAGATGGGGAGTCTGGAACCTCATGGGGGTGTGTAGAGCGAGAAGTGTGTAAAATTCCGTACTGATGCAAAAGTTCGTCCCTCAACAAAAACTTTATACTCCTCTCTTTAGCGGCACAGCATTCAATCTTTCAAAAATTTGCTTGTGGCCTGGATCTCTAGAGGGGGAAGGAAGCGCTGAAAAAGGAAAGAGTGAAATTAGCAACTTAGATCTCGAAAAGCTCAGGAATGGAAAATAGAAGCAAGTAATCTTACTTCCTACCCTCCAGATGGCGTAAAACCCTGGGGGCAGCAAACAAAGAAAAACTGATTTAAGAAGCCATGAACGCTTTCGGAAAGATCAGTGATGAGTTTGCGATTCCTAGCGCTTCTTATAACAACAATAGAGGGATGATCTTTAGTCCTTGTGAAAGAACATAAATAACAAATTTCCTCGAAACTCGGCAGTCGATCTAGAGTTCTCATGAATAAAATACACAACCCCATCAGAATGGCATAACCATTGGTGTGCAGTTGGAACGGAGAGATGGTCAATCGAAGAAGAAACTGTTGAAGAATGTCATTGAAGGGAGGAATAGCACAGCACAAGCACATTTGGCGGTTGACTGCTACAAAGCCAGGAGGCGCCACATCAGTAGTGTTAGTTTTCTCAGGAAGAATGGCATCTGCTTCAGTAATGCCAAACTGAGTGCATAACTGACGAAAAACTTTGTATGACAAAGTGGTAGAGGCTCTCTCTGGAGGATTGACTAGGGGAGCCGGAATAAGAGTGGCTTCTCCAGTCTGGGCTGTTGATTCTTCTTGTTGGGAAGTCATTCTACACAAGCAACTGGATATTCAAATGTGAAGGTGCACGTTTCCTAAAAGTGTGAAGTGTTGTGCAGAACTAATAAAAATAACTAGTAAATATAATTGGAATTAAAATAGTCGACAATTAATCGATTACCAAATTTCAGGACTTGTTAATTTAAAAAGTTTAGATATAGTATTAGTGCAAACTGGTCAATTTCGGTTGACAATTTCAATGTTGCTTTAATATTTTACTTGAATTTGATGATTTAAAAGCACTTCGTTCACACAATCTATTTAAGTTGATTATCTGTTGTTAACTAATCTGCCACTTGATGTGGGCAGTCAGTGGCAGTATATTCGTCCCAATTTTCTGTAAATGATGTATTGAACATATTGTTAGCTTGCAAGTCAAAAGTTATCTGTGAAAGAATGCAACAAAGTTTAACAGTTCAAAGTTCAAGTAACATTTCAAAGTTCAAGCAGTTTATCCTGGCAACTCAAATTGGAAATACAATCAAGTTCTGTCAACATCTCTAAGTTTTCAAATTTTGTTCAGGTCATTGAGTCACAGTCCACATGGATCAAATTTTGTTTAGGTCATTCAGTCATGAGTCGTCCACGACCTAAAAGTTAAGTCGTTGGCTCCTTAAATCGTTGGTCCTATTAGCCGCAAAGCGTGTTGAGAAGAAAAGGCTTCGGTTCTCAAAGTCCTATAGCTCGGCCGCGACTCAAAACTTATGCCGTATCCAGTTAAGTCGTGAAGGGTTATAGGTCGCCTAAAATTACTGAGTCGTGTCCAAGTCAGCGTTTCACTTCACTCAATCGACGAAACCCCCATCTAATCAGAAACCCTTCACCTTCTTAACCCGCTAACCCATTAGCCTCTCCACCAACACAAGCCCTAGTTTTCACCTGATGACAAATCATCCAATGACTAAATCACCGCAAATTCAATGCCTGTCACTCCAACGCAACTCGAAAATCGATTAGCTTGAAGCATTGAGTCCCACCAATCAAACATTTAAACCTAAATCGAACGAACTACAGTTCGTCAAATATCGGAAATTCGCGATGGTGCATTACGTGGAGAGGTGGGTTAGGATGGAGAAAAATGGAATTCACGAATCAGAGATGGTAAAGGATCAGGAGAAGAAAGCAAAATCACTTACACGATGTAATCTCAAGACTAATCGGTGACTGATTGAATCGAAATCGCCTTTAGAAGCTAAGGAAAGAGTTAACAGCAAAAACAAATGAAAATGCAGGTAATGAAAAGAAAGGAGGGGATAGACGACTTATAGTAGAGAGGCCTAAAGCGGCTCATACGACCTAACCTTTAGGTCGCACACGACTCAGCGACTTAGAGGAGGACGGGTCAAAGGATAAGCGACTCATCGTGTTATCAACCTACGACTTAAGGGCAGTGGAATTCGGAACGGCACGCGAGTTAAGGAAAGTCGAAGCACACGACCTACGACTTAGGCGTGAACTTCGAGGGGCAAATGTTAACTCCACTCTGCTAGCGACCCAGGAGATAACAACATGAGTTAACGACTCAAAGAAATGACGACTTAGCTGCATAAAGGGTAGCACGACTTAACGGCTCATGAAGTGGAACGACCTACCGACTTAAGGAAGCCATGACTTGGCGGGTTAAGAAAATGGACCGACTCAACAAGCCTTGAAGGGTTACCGACTTAATAGCCTTGAAGGGTTACCGACTTAATACCTTAAGGAAATGACCGACTCAACGACTCAAGGGAGACAACGACTCAATGGTTTAAGGGGGACAAACGACTCAAGAAACGGCCGACCTAATGACTCGAGACAAGAAAGGCTCAAAAACAACTTCACTTAAGCCACGACCGACTTACAACCCATGCTAAGTCGCATACGACCTAAAGCTACCGAGTTAAAATCCAATGCTGCGATACTTATGCCGCATCCTTTTAACTCATTCGCGACTTAGGACTTATAACATGAATTCAGGTAGACAAGCTTACCTCTAATAAACCGTGGACTTGGCTCGATAGGTCGGCCACGACTTATCCTAAGTTGGTCACGGCTTATCCGAAGTTGGCCACGGCTTATCCTAAGTTGGCCACGGCTTATTCTAAGTTGGCCACGGCTTATCCTAAGTCGGCCACGACTCAGGACTCGGCGATATTTCCTGCCCAGAATTCTCTATAAATACATTGCCATCTCCAACTTTCAGGGGACCTTTTGGACAATCTCTTCAAGCGCCGATACTCTGCCAGTTTCTAAACCGACTTTACACTTGAAGTTTCGAAGAACAGTACAAGCTACTTTGAAAGACTTTCACACGTCCGACATGGATTCGAAGACTTTCATCTACATCGAACCTTAAGCTACTTGCTCAAAGTGTTTTGTAACTAAAGAGATTTGTACTTGAAGAGCATTGTATTGTTTTGTAACAAGATCGGTAATAAAGACACTTAAAGTGGACGTAGGCTACTCCTTAAGCCGAACCACTATAAATCGCTGTCTCTTACTATATTTTCTGTTATTTTTGCTGATATTCTGTTCCCGAACCGTCGGGTGGTGCTTTCACATTCACACTTCACACACCGGGGTGTTAGCTTTCGATTTTAAGCGTTAACACCTGAACTTGTTGTACTTCTTTACAGATTATATTAACTTTAATACTAATAACCTGTTAAACACAAATTTTGCAGAAAAATGGAACGAATATACAGCCACTGATCGCGCACATCAAATGACAGATTAGTCGATAAAGGATAATCAACTTAAAGAAATTATACGAAATGCTATGAATCAACAAATTCAAGTAAAGTATTAAAGCAAAACAATATTAATCAATTAAGGTTGATTTGTTTGCATCAACACTGCACCTATATTTGGACTTAAAACAACAAGCCCTGAAACTTTATAATTGACAAATGCATATTAGTTTAATTTCAGTTATATTTGCTTGTCATTTTATTAGTTTTGCATAACACTTCACACATTTAGGAAACATGCACCTTCATATTTGAATATCCCGTTCCTTGTGTAGAATGTCTTCTCAAGAAGAGATAATAGAGCCAGCTGAAGGGGTCTTCCCGATAGCCAATCCATTGGATAATACCCTGGAAAGAACTCCAACTACCCTGAGTCAGCGGGCGTTCAACCAAATACGTATTCAGTTTGGTATTGCTGAAGCAGATGCTTTACTTCTTGGGTCAAACGATACTGCTGACAGGCCACCTCTCGGTTTTATCGCTGTCAATCGTCAGATGTGCCTATGTGGTGCTATTCCTCCTTTCAATGACTTTCTTCAGCGACTCCTCCTCCGATTAACCATCTCCCCCTTCCAGTTGCATCCCAATGGCCATGCCATCCTAATGGGACTTTGTGTTCTGTTCAAGAGGACACTTGATCGTCTTCCGAGTTTGGAAGAAATCTTCTATTTGTGCACATTTGCAAAGAACAAAGATCATCCCTCTATCACACTCGTGAGAAGCGCCAGGAACGGTAGATTGATCGTCGATCTTTCCGAAAGCGCCCACGGGTTCTTAAATCAATTCATCTTCGTTCGTCGCCCTCCAGGATTTTACGCCATCTGGAGAGTAGGAAGTATATCCCCGCTCTTTCCTTTCGAGCTTTTCCAAGTCCGAGTTGCTAGGTGCTAATTTCATTCTTTACTTTTACAGCACTTCATCCCCCCTCTAAAGATCCCAGCCACAAGCCGACTTTTGAAAGATTAAGTGCTGTAGCGGTTGAGGAAAGAAGTATTAAATTTTTGCCAAAAGACAAATTTCTTCACTAATACGGACTTCTGAACTCTTCCCGTTCTACTCAGCCTCATGAAGTCCCTGATTCTCCAGTAGAGACATCGGATCCCTCAGTTTCCGTCGGAGAACTTACACCGAAAGAACCTACTGTTGAGGCTTCTCTGGTGAAGTGTTCTACTTCTATTGACGTTGTAGGGTCATCCGGCAAACTAGCACTTGTCCCGTTCATTGAGGAAGAGGAACCTCTACAGCAATCCTGAAAGACTACTGACGAAGGAGCTGAGGGGAAGGGACCCGTTGGGTACGATGGTGACGACATTTTTGAGGGATTGAGCGACTTGATGATCACTTCACAGGATCTTTTTAAAGACGATACCACTACTACTAAAGTTATTTCTCCAGCAGTTGAAGCGACATCTGTTTGCAACAAACTCCGTTAGCCCAAGAATTAACACTTGCTGTAAAATCTGTCATCACCCCCAACCAAAGAGTGGTTCGTAGTTTGTCGCGCGTAGTTTGCACGTTACACACACTTAGGATTTTTCGGCACTTTTATGCATTCAACATCCTTGCTTTGAAGATTTCTAAACTTTGTCTTTTCTTCATTTTCGGATTCTCCAATGGGATGAAGTGGCTCTTACTATGATGAATTCCAGCATGATGGGAGGCGCGGTTCTTATGACCCTAAGAGATATCTCCCTGCTTCCTGGGAAACCGACGAAGAAAGAGCTGCGAGGAAAGCTCGTTAGAGGCGTGCTTATGAAGAACGCTACGGGAGACGGGACGAACGACATGATTCTTCCCAGAGAGAGGATGATTCTCACAAAAGAAAATCCCATGATGACAAAGGGAAAAGTCATGTCGCTGAAGATCCAAGTAAACGGGCCAGACTTGGTGAAAAACCGACATCTGAAACTTCTGGAAAACCCGTTGCTCCCGTCTCTTTGGAAATCCCTTCCAGCTCTCCTGCCCTTCAAAGAGCTGAATTCAAACAATCATCAATAGGCCACCGTATCAAGTTGGACAGGGTCCGACTACTCTTCAAAGCCGGTTTCCGTACTGGTGCTTAAAGGGAGTGCGTTTCGATCTCGACTTGGTCCCAATCGATAAGCAAGCCTTGTTGCGAAATCTTGATGCAGTTAAACTCGATATCGAGAGAATGTCTGGTTGGCAGAAACTTGTTGACGAGCTTCAAAGAGTAAAACGTGCAAATCTCGAAGCCATACTGACTATGGAAAATGCTAAATCCGAGTGGCAGAAAACACTCGATCAGCATGATGCAGAGATGAAGAGCATTGCCGCTTATAATGAGAAACTTGAAGCGGAAGTTGAAAAACTTAAGGAAGAGCTTGCCACTTCTTCCACTTCCTATTCTCAAAGAGAAGAAGTGCTTCAAAAATAGGTGAGAGATGCTCACGCTGCACAAAGAGACGCTGAAGCTAAATTTGAAGCACAGCAGCGAGTTGTAGAAAGCTACTGAACTGACGTGGCTCTGTTGCGAGTAGAAACCAGCTTCCAGAACTTGGAAATCGAAATGTTAAAAGTTTGACTTTCTGAAGTTGAAAAAGAGCGTGACAAAGCTATTGCCGGCAAAACAGCAGCCGAAGAATCTCATATGGCAACTAAAGCCGAAGTTAGCTCTACTTTATTCGAGTTTTACATTCATAGTGTTCTGGGGCGCGTAGCCTTAGATTTTTGGGACCGAAGTACGAAATCACTTTGGCCAAAGTGTGGGAAGCCGCACTTGATATGCTTGGAGGAGCTGGATATGCTGAACAAGATTTAGTAGCGCACTACCTAGATAACGATGCATGTGCTGCTCTTGCCAGGGGAAAGGAGCAACTCGCTAAAGAGAGAGCCAAAATGACAGAAGGAGAACATTTATGAAAGGCAACCTCAACCGACCCAGTTCAACCTTCGTTTTCGGCTGACATCGATATGTTAGCTCTAGTTCCCATTCTCCACCTCCTGCTAAAGCTGTCATTGAAAGTGCAACCGCCCGCACTGGAGATGAGACTCAAGAAAGCACTGAGGCGCAGGACTTTGAAGTTTACATAGTAAATCCTACTTCTCCAAGTAACCTTAATGCTGATCTTGATCAAGTGGACTGTTTGTTTACTTTACATGAGATTGATGAACTTTCTGATTAGTACTTAAATCTTGACGCGCCACTTTCTCCTCTTTTTATGAGAGATACTGACTTTAACTTCTCTTCTCTTGTAGTGAAAGCGCCAAGTGTTGTTTAAACTTCCCCTCTTCCAGCTGTTCCCTCTCCGCCTCTTCAGATTGCTCCTCCTTCCACCTCTCAACCGGGGTCACAAGAGGAGTAGATAGAAGCTCGTCAAGGTCTGGATGACCCGGTCGCTTCACAAGAATAGAAGGCCGAGGAACCTGAAGAAGGCGAAAGAACTCCGAAGCAAACTATTTCTAATGACATAAAGTTGTCTGCACTTTTCACTCCGAGCAGTGAGTCTTCTTCAAGGAAGAAGGGGAAGCGTGGAGTCTCAAAGAAAAGGAGGGAAGCTTCTTCCAGTGAAGAAAAACCAGAAGAAACTCCAATTGCACCCCTTCCTCTTTCTTCCCCTACTCTTACAAGCCGACCCAAAAAGTTAATCATCCGGCCAGGGGAGGGCTCGAAAGGTGGCAGGAAGAAGAAGTGATGGGTTCGGTCATATGCTTTTCGTCTCGCTTTTTTCTTTTTTGCTTGTATATACAAAGACTTGTGTTGACCGGAGATTGTGCGGGTACCGGCCCTCGCCTTCTTTTATTTTGAAACCTGCACATGTATAAATTTTTTATAGTATGGAATAAAATGATTCTTTTACTTGTACAAACTTCTGTCTGTATCTGAGAATGCATTTATTCTTTTTTTTATACAAGTTTCTTTATTTTCTTTGTGTGATGTTGCAGTAAACCTGTGGAATGTTGCTTGAGCATTGTTTTATGAATGTATCTACATTATATTGCCTACATACCACAGTTTATTGCAATCTTTTTCACATTAGTAAAATTTAGGAGAACAACTCTTCTATTTTTAGAAGACTTGTACTCTTTCTTTGGAGAACAACATTTCCATTTTAAGGAGGCTTGAATCCGTACTTTAGAGAATAATTTTTTCCATTTTAAGGGAACAATTCTCTGATTTAGTAGAATGCGCCTTGTATTGGAGAAGTCTTCTCTTTTCCTTTTTTTTTGAAGAAGTTTTTACACTTCACTTTCGGAGAAAGTCACTTTTATTTTTGGCAAGCGAATTTTCCTACAAGGTAAAGTGGGCCTCCGAAAAGGGCTTTGACCTATTTGTGTCTCCGAATAGGGCTTTTGTTTGATTGTGCCTCTGGGAAGAGGGCTTTTTTGTGTGTGCCTTTGGGGAGAGGGCTTTTTTTTCCCTATACGTGGTGAAGCGGGCCTCCGAAGAAGGATTTTTGTTTCTGCCTCTGGGGAGAGGCTTCTGTTTTTCCCCTGTTAGCTGGGAAGCGGGACCCCGAAGAGGGCTTTTTTGGCACTCCAACTCTGGTGAAGTGGGCCTCCGAAGAGGGATTTTCACACTTCAACACTTGTGAAGGTTTATTTCAGATCTCGGTAAAATGTGTGCCTGCGAAGAGGTTTTTAGCGTTCCAACTCTGGTGAAATGGGCCTCCAAAGAGGGCTTTTCACATTTCAACACTTGTGAAGTTTTATTTCAGATCTCGGTGAAATGTGTGCCTCCGAGTAGGGCTTTTGCCTGGAAGTTTCTTTTCCATGGTTGGATGGATTCACGGGGCGGACACATGTTACTTGGATGTTTGTTTGCACAAACGATCGCAACTAGTTAACAAGGGCCCTGTGCCTTCCATTTGGGAAGGTGCCACCAGTCATTCCACCAATCTTTTTTGATTAAGAAAGAGAACTTTCTTTTTCTGGCAAGCCCCGTTAGAGGTCTTTATCCTCCGAAGAGTTGTGCCTCCGAAGAGGGCTTGTGCCTCCGAAGTGGGCTTTGGTTGTTTCCTGCCTGCTCCCCCATGTCTTTTCGCCATTCGCACATATCAGCGACTCCTTGTTATCATCTTCAAGCACACATTCCTTTCTTTTGCAAGTATCTTATTTTATCCAAAGAAGTGTACTTCATTGTTAAGTGAGTTCGCAAGGGCAGACACAAGCTAATTAATCGGATGTTCGTTTGCACAAATGATCACAATTAGTTAAAAAGGGTCAACCTCCGACCGAACTACTAACTGTCTGCTTGAAGCACTTCTTATATAGGATTTGAGTCTGGAATTTTTGTGGCTTAACATTTGTTTGTTGAGTGATGTCAAGGATCGCTTGGTCTTGTGATGGGTGAGCTTTGTTTTAATGGCATGTAATATTAAATCGACATTTTAGTAATACAATTAAAGTACTTTACATATCGAAATAAAACAGGCAGTTTAAAATAGTAGAGAACACAAGATTTATAGTGGTTCGGCCAAAAACTGGGCCTACATCCACTTTATAGTTCTTATTATTCACTTGCATTGTCTTTACAATGACTTTCAGTATAAGATTCATAATCCATAATTCTTTTACAGTATTTCAGTAAAGCTTTTAAGTAAAATATGGGCGCAAGTGATTGCCGTTCCAAGCCCTTGGAATTGGATCTCCTTCGACAGTTGTCGGTTTGAAAGTGCCATCAAGAAGTTTTTTGCCTATGACATACGACCCTTCCCAGTTTGGCGCAAACACTCATGTTGCTGTCTTGATCCTTTTCAAGACTAGATCTCCAATCTCAAAGCTGCGTTGGCGAACTTTGGAATTGAAGTGCCTGGCAATTCTTTGCTGGTGAGCTGCAATTCTGAGCTGAGCCTCTTCCCTTCTTTCATCAAGGAAGTCTAATTCTTCAAGTTGTAGCTTTACATTTTCAACTTAATCGAAATGTATTCTTCTGTGTGAAGGGACTTCTGTCTCCACCGGAATCATTGCTTCTGATCCATATGCTAATGAAAATGGAGTGTGCCCAGTTGCAGTTTTGTGGGTAGTTCTGTATGCCCATAGTGCTAGTGGTAGCACATCGACCCAACCACCTATTGCTTTTTCCAGCTGTTTTTTGATGGTCGATTTGATAATTTTGTTTACTTCTTCCACTTGCCCGTTCGCTTGCGGATGAGTCATTGCTGAAAAGCTTTTTTTGATCTTGAATCGCTTGCAAAAATCTTAGAACTCTTTAGTTTCTAATTGGGTTCCATTGTCTATGATTATCTTTTGAGGCACACCATACCTGCAAATGATATTCTTAGTTACAAATTTTATCATCTTTTTAGACGTAATAGTAGCTAATGGTTCAGATTCAGCCCATTTAGTAAAATAATCAACAGCAACAATGGCATATCTGATTTCGGACTTGGCGGTTGGAAAAGGCCCGATGAGATCTATTCCCCATATAGCAAATGGCCATGGACTGACCATCTGTGTTATCTCGGTGGAAGGTGCTCTTGGGATTTTCGCAAATCTCTGGCATCGGTCACATTTTCAGGCGTAGCTTGCAGCATCATGATTAATGTCTGGCCAAAAATACCCATAACGGAGAATTTTCTTTGCTAGAGTTTGACCACCTGAGTGATCTCCACACTCTCCTCCATGTATCTCGGCTAGAATTGTCTTAGCCTCTTCCTTAGTCACACATCGGAGTAATGGCATTGAGAATCCCCGCCTGTACAACCGGCCATCTTGAATTATATATCTAGAGGCTTTTCTTAACAGCTTCTGTCGTTCCTTTCAATTTTCTGGTAGAGAACCGTTGAGAAGATATTCCATTATCGGAATCATCAATGATTCTTGCTCTTGAGAAACAGTCATGATCCAATCAATCTCCATTTCATCAATACTTGGGGCTGACAAGACTTCTATAGGAACAAATCCCAGCAATTGAGCTTCGCTAGTACTTGCGTATTTTGCAAGAGAATCTGCCTTCATGTTTTCTTCCCAGGGTATATGACTTATCGTATAATGATCGAAATCATCGAGAAGTTCCCAGGCTCATGACTAGTAAGCAGGCTGATTTCCTCCTTTAGTTTGAAACTCTTTCTTGATTTGGCATACAATAAGCTGTGAATCGCAGAAGATCTGCAACACTTTGACATTCAGTTCTTTAGTAATCTTCAAGCCGGCAATAAGAGCTTCATATTCTGCTTCATTATTTGTCAAAGGAAATTCCAATCTTAATGCATAGCACAATGACCGCCCTTCAGGGATTTCAAGAACAATCCCAGCTCTGGAACAGTAATCATTCCTCGCAGCATCAACATATAACTTCCATCAAATTGGGGTATCGTGAGTCACTACTTCCTCACTGTCACCTTTATCTATACATTCTGCAATGAAATCTGCTAAATCTTGTCCACTGATTTCTCTCGGGGATGATAAGTGATGTCGTATTGGCTGAGTTCAATATTCCACTTCAGAAGATGACCCGAAGTCTCAGGGAGAAACAGGACTTGCTTCAGAGGTTGATCAGTGAGGACTTTGATAGGATGAGCTTGGAAATATGGCCTCAATTTTCTTGATGCAATCAGTAGACAATAGGCGAGCTTTTCCAACTTTGAATAATTCATCTCTACCCAGTGATTCTTTTGCTGATACAATAGACCAGGCGTTGGATATTTGCGTCTTCCCGTACCATTGCTGCACTGAGAGCATGAGATGAGGTTGTCAAATATAAGAAAAGATCTTCACCATTTTCGGGCTTATAAAGTATTGGAGGCGTTTCCATATGACGAATCAACTCATCAAAAGCTTCTGGCATTCAGGAATCCGATCGAAATTTTTTCTTCCTTTCTTCAGAGCATCAAAGAATGGAATGCATTTATCAGTGGCTTTGGAAATGAATCGACTCAAGGCAGTGATTTTTCCATTGAGACTTTGCAATTCCTTCTTCGCTCTAAGAGCTTTGACTTCTCTTAAGGCAGCAATCTGAACATGATTAGCTTCAATGCCCCTAGCACTCACAATGAAACCCAAGAACTTTCCGGACTCCACCCCGAATGAACATTTCAAAGGATTAAGCTTCATTCCATACTTTCGGAGGACTGCAAACATTTCTGCCAAGTGATCCATATGGTCTACTGCCTTATTTGATTTCACCAGCATATCGTCAACATAAACTTTCATAGTTTTACCAATCTGCGACTTGAACATAGCGTTGACAAGTCTTTGGTAAGTTTCCCCAGCATTCATCAGTCCAAAGGGCATGACTCTGTAGCAGTAAAGACCGACATCGGTGATGAAGCTCGTATCCTCCTGATCCGGCTCATGCATCATGATCTAGTTGTATCCGTAGTAAGCATCCATAAAAGATAACAATTCATGCCCCGTTATTCCTTCCACCAAATGATCTATCCTGGGTAAAGGGAAGTAGTCTTTGGGGCAGGCTTTGTTTAAATTTGAAAAATCGATGCATACTCTCCAGTTTCCATTAGCTTTGTTAACCAGTACTGGATTTCAAACCTAATTCGAATAAGTAGACTCCCTGATGAAACCATTCTCCACGAGCCGATCTACCTCTTCTTTCAATGCTGCTGACTTTCAGGACCCTGGGTTCTTCTTTTTTGCTTTACCAGTGTAAACTTCGGATCAATATTCAGAGTATGTACGGCAACTGCTGGGGATATTCCACACATATCAGCATGAGTCCAAGCGAATACGTCCAGATTTTCTTTCAAGAGTGATATCAAGGAATTTTGAACAGCCACACTAAGTTGCGAACCCACATTCACTACTTTGTTCAGATCTTTCAGGTCAATAGGTACTGGCACCGTTACTTCCACTAGCACCACTCTATTCTCCCCTGCACTAGCTTTTCTGGGATCCATTTCTCTTCGTGCCCCGTTATGCTCGCCAGTGCAGGGTCCACCCTGTAATTGCTACAAGGTTGGTTCTTTGATGCGGACTAGGGCTGCCGCATCTTTTACCATCTCTCTCTTCCTTTCTTTACGCAACTCTATCAGATAACATTCTCGCCCAGCATTCTGATCCCCTTTAATAACTCCAACTCCATTATCCGTGGGGAATTTCATAGTAAGGCACCACGGAGCGAGAATTGCCTTAAATGCTGCAAGAGTTGGTCGGTCTGGGAAGGCATTGTAGGCAGAAAATTCATCAATAATTACAAAAGTTTTCTTTCGAACCACCTTTTTCTGCCCCTCTCCAAGCTCCACGAACAAGTCGATTGTTCCAATTGGCTACTTCGGTTCCCCAGTAAACCTAACAATTTTCTGTGGTGAAGTTTGAACATCAGCCATCGGAATTTTCATTTGATCGAATGTCTTCTTGAAGAGAATATTGCAAGAAGCGCTGCAACCAACAAGCACACTTCTTACAATAGCTGGCCCAATGCCTGCAGAGATGACCAAGGGATCCATGGTTGGAGCTTCAATGCTCATAGAGTCCCTGGCTCTGAACACAATGTCATCATTAAAAGTTTTCTACTGCTTCAAAGGTGCAGCATCCTCCAACACAAAAACACTCTATTCTGTTGGTGCATACATCAAGGCACGTTCATACCTTTCCATCTCACCCCAGCTCCTGTCTGCTGGGTGGGGACCTCCTGTAATCACATTAATAACAGGCCTTTCTGATTCATACGCAGTGGTCCTCTCACCCATGCTGGATGGATGAGCAGGAAGTTGCTGGCCCTTAGTGGATGAAGTCGGGTCATTCCTATTTCTCTTAACATATTGCTGCAACTTGTTCTCTCTCAGCAATTCTTCAATCAAACTTTTCAGATGGCGACATTCGTTCGTATCATGACCGGGTTGATTATGAAACCGACAGAATCTCCCACTTTGAGCAGCTTTTTTCCCAACTCTCATCTCAGGTGGTTTAGGATATTCTACCGCATCTTTGGTAGAAAAAAAGATATTCTCCAGGGTGTTAGTCAAAGGAGTAAAATCTGAAGGTTTTAAGAAGCGAGGTTTCTTCACATCCTTCTGTTTCTTCCTGTCATTATTCTCCCTTTTCTGACTTCCGGACTCTTTTGTGGGAGGAGCAGCAGTGCTATTCTTGACCCCTGTCAATGCTACTTTAGCCGGTACATGAAGGCTTTCCAAGCGCATGAACTGATCAGCTTTTTTATAGAATTTCTCAAGCGAGTTTGGTTCCTTCGTTTTCAACCATTTTCCAAACTTACTCGATTTGTCGATAGCCCTCATTAAGTATGTCAAGACCATTCGTGGCTCTGCATTATCCCTTCAGCCAAAGCTATGCTGAAGCGTTCAAGAAAGATCTAATAGATTCCCCAGGATTCTGTTCCAGGCTAGACAGTGACATAATATCCATTGCCTTTGAAGCATACAGCCTGAATTGTTCTTTAAACTTCCGAGTCAAATCGGAGAACTGGTCTATGGATCGGACCGGTAACTTTGTGAACCATAGTAGAGCCACTCCTTCCAAGTATACCGGAAAGTACCGGCATTTGATCTCATTAGATTCCCTAGCACCAGTCATGTGCCAGTCATACTTATACAGGAATTGGTTAGGGTCGCTTGTTCCTTTATAAGCCGGGATGGTAGGAGGAACAAACTTCCTTGGGAATTCCGCCTTTAGAATCCTTTCAGTGAACGGAGTTTTGCTTGGAGCGAGTCCCCATTCCTTCTCATCTTCTTCCCTCTGCATGCTCTCTTTCATGATTTGTCGTACCATTCCAGAGAAGTATTCCTCATCATTTAGAGGCTCTGCGGGACAGACATCAGCCATTTTCTCTGAAGTTTGTCTTGACAAGCGTTCGCGGAGGGTTGACTGCCCCCTGATCCTCCAGCTTGGGGAGGTGTCCCTTCAACGGGGCCGGCTTCCCTTTGAGGAATATTTCTCGCTTCAACATTATGAACACCATTGGCAGAGTTTTGTTCATTATTCACCGGTTGATGATTAGCTCCGAGCAATGCATTCAACCTTTCAAACATTAAAGTATTTTGGGCTTCCATTTGCTGATATAGCCAAGAAACTGCAGCATCTAACTCCGCTCGTGTAACTCCAACACTTGGAGCCGTTTGACTTAACGGAGGAGAAGTGGCTGTATTCTCATGAACATCACCGGATCTAACAGATATGCGCTTTCTTCCAGGAGCCATTATCTCTAACAGGCTTCTGGTTTTGAAAAATATTTTTTCAACAAACTTTTGCGAAGCAATGACGAAAATCGCCTGAGTTGGGTTCTCAGTGAAAGCACCAAAAATGTTGACGCTAAAAATTGAACGCTAACACCCCGGTGTAAGTAGAGATTAAGTGAAAGCCCCACCTGTCAATACGGGAATTATAAGTAAGTAGAAAAGTCACAGAAAAAGCAGTAAAGAGACAACAGTTTTATAGTTGTTCGGCTTCAAGTTAAGCCTACGTCCACTTTAATTTTCTTTATTGCTGAATCAATTACAACTTTATAACAATCTTCGATTACAACACTGCTAGGACAAATAGCTAGAACTCCGATGTAGAAGAACTCTTTGAATCCATGTCGAATGTGCCAGATTTCTTCTTGAAGTTCATTGAGATGTCTTTCGTGTTTGAAATGTTGAGTGAGTCGAGGAATCAGCAGAGTATAGGCATTCCGGAAATGAGCCAAAAGATCCCCCCCTCGATGGTGTAGGCATGGTATTCATAGGAAATTCCTGGAGTAAGTCGTAGGTCGTGGTCGACCTAGGGTAGATCGTAGGTCGTAGGTCGTCAACGACCTAAGAGATGCGAGCTACGGCTTATCTTGGTTACACTTGGTCTTCTGAACAATCTGATAGTTCGTAGCGACCTAGGAGGGAGCGGCATAAGAAGTTACGGCTTAGTGAGGCCACCTTGAGCGAGCTATGGAGTTACCTCGGTCTATTTAGGTCGTGTGCGACCTAATGAAGAAACGGTATGAATGCGGCCTTACACTGTCTTAACCCGTTAGGTCGCTAGGTCGCCTAGTTCATTAGGTCGCTAGCTTTGTTAGGTCGAGCATCCATGTTAACTCGCTCATATTTCAGATTGTTACGTTGCTGGACCTTCTAATCCGTTAAGTCGCTGAGTCGCTTTATTCACTAGGTCGTTAGGTTGTTCTTCCTTTAGCTTGGTAGGTCGTTGAGTCCTTTAATAGGTTAAGTCGTTGCTCCGCTTCATCCGTTAGCTCGCTAAACCGCTTTAGCTTTAGGTCGCTTACTTCCTTAGGTCGTTGAGTCAGAAAATTGAGGAATTAACACCAGCTGTACATCTCAAAGTGTAACGTCAGACACACATCCATACAAGTCCATTCCGGGATCGAACGGAACCGAAGGCATTTCAAAGAAGCCCTTGCAAACCCGGATATTCACTAATCACGTTCGAAATCCCCATCCCAATGGGTGATAAAATCTCTATACCAAAGTAACTCGGTGCAGAGAAATTCGGCAGTAATCCTTTCGTTTTCGAAAATACCCGGTCTTCAACACCCTCTTCAAATGCAATCCCATTTCATCTTATCATTATTCAGCATGGGTTTTATGACACAAAGTCCTCTCCCGGCTAATCCGAATAATGAGCGCTTACTTTTAAAAATAAGTGTTCAATCGGATTTCAAACAAGCCACAACAAATTTCCACTTTGATCTTTTAAAGAAAAGATCCATCACAATCACAAAGGTTCGATGTGGTTTTCGAATATCCATTTGGAATTCGACCCCTGGTCGCATCGAAATTCAAATGCCATTAAAAGGACAATATTGATAGTCGGTTATTTAACTATCAATCAACATTCACAACAATCACCAAATTTAAATAATTCTTCACCCAATCATTTATTTTCAAAATATCTTCACAAGATATATTTTTAAAACTTCATCACTTTGAAAACAAATTTCAAATCACTTTTCACCTTTCAATCTTTAGAAAACAAATTTGAAATTGTTTTTCACACTTCAATCCTTTGAAAACAAATTTCAAATCACTTTCCTCAGGTGGAATTTATTTAATTCCACTGAAAATATGCCGAGTTCAAATACTTTAAAAAAAAATAAGTCACTTATACAAAATATATTTGAAAACATTTTAAAATAAAACTATTTTAACACTTACTTAATTATTAGTTATGAAAATTTATGCTAATATCATATATAAACTTTAAGTCCAGAACAAATTTTTAAAATAAAATTAGTAGATAGAGTATAACTATGTAGATAACCAATTTCTAAATCAAACATCAAATAAATCTTTAAAATAATCATTTCTATTATTTACTAAATAAATCTTTACTTTAAAGATTTAAAACAATTCCCAAAAATAATTTCTCTAACAATATTTTTCAAAATAGTTTCTAGAACTTTTAATTTATATTTTAAAAATTACTTTTAAAATATACTCTGCTTTTCAGGGAAAGTACACCTTCCATTCTAAATGGTTCATTCAAATCAATTAATAAATCTTTCTGGATTTATTTTAAATTTATGTTCCAAATCCGTAAATTCCTTTCCATACTTTTAAAATTAAATAATATTTAGTTTTAAAACAAATTTCCCTTTCCTTTTATAAATTCTCGGTGTGAATTTAAATTTCCAAACATCCATTTATATACGATTTTTAAATCGATTTCCAAATATTTATTTTCAGCACCGAATTAAATTCTAAATTGATTTCCATATTTATTTTCAGGTACCAAATCAATTTCCAAAATGAATTTTTAAATTTATTTCCAAGTACCAGATTTATTTCCAAACCAATTTCCACCAAAGATTTATCTTAAACACCAAATCAATTTCCAAATTGATTTCCAAAATTATTTCAACACCAAATCAAATTCAAAATTCGATTTCAAATTTTATTTTTAAACACCAAATCAATTTCCGAATTTATTTTCAAAATAAATTCTTTTATCTTTTCCAAATTATTTAAAAACCGTATTTTGAATATAAAGTTTTCGCCTTTTGAATATTATTACTTGGAATCCATTTATTATACATTTTCACCATATTTTGAAATTTTTTCAATAAAATTTTACTATTGATTTTCTACTTAAATTTAAAAATCCAATTTTATTTATTTCTGGTATCCTATGATACCAAAATTATATTCGGCTAAATTTTAGCCTTCAACGATCTCAATCACAATATAATCACACACATATTACAATCAAAACAACACACGGTATTTGAAACAAATCCAAATATTTGAGGAATCCAGTTGGATCCCTCCAACCTGTTTCCCTGCATCCACAGATGTTAGCACAATAATTAAATACCAATTCCACTTCGAGGTGGAATATCGCGGTATATGGGATTTATAAAATATCATCCGCTATTATGTGGCGCATAGGGTCTCATCCCTATATAATGCGGGAAATCAATCTCCAAATACATATATAATACCAATTCCACTTCGAGGTGGAATATCACAGTATATGAGATTTATAAAATATCATCGCTATTATACGACGCATAGGGTCTATTTCAAATAATAACAACCATCATCCAAGCACACAATCAACAATTTTAAATTTAACTATTTAAAATTAAATCAGAAAAATCTAATTGAGTGAGAAAATCTCACCTTAGATTTAAATTTGCAGTCCATTTCCATTCCAGCTCGATTTCATGATTTTTTTTAACCTTGTAACAATAATTATATAATTTAATTAATATTCGAACAAATCAAAAAATAAATTTCCATTTGACAAACTTTTATTTTCTTCTAATAGATTTAATTTCAAAACAAATTTTCTTTTAATAAAACATTTGAACTAATTGAATATTCACTTATTATTAAACAATTTAATTAACCAAAGGATTTTAATTTAAAACAATAATTTTTCCCTTTTGAAACTATATATGTAATTATAATATATATATATATAAAGAAAATATGATTTTATATAAATTTTCTGTACACATATATATTTAAACTCTATAAATTTAAAACTAGAGAACAAACATTTTTTTACTGTAAATTCAAGATAACAATACCTCACTGCAGATTAAAAACTTATATATATATATATATGTTATATATTTTGTTTCACATCTTACTGCAGATTTAATTTCATCTATAAATATTTATTTGTACTGAATTAGAACAAAATAATGTCAATACCTATTGGAATGCATATTTAAACACCAGCGTCCACCCTCGATCGCCTGGACGCTTGCCCAGAGAATCGCGACCCAGAGCATCGTTCGCCCCACACTGCTTCGAGCACCACGAACTGCTGCCATCACGTAAGCCTCGTTGACGTTCTCTACATGAGCCCGTAAATCGACCGAGATTGTGGCCATCCTCAACGCGCCATCGCCCCTATGAACACACAGATACCCCAAGCCCTAGGTCATCGCCTACTTGGTTGTGCTCGAGATTGAGCCACTTCATGCCTCGTGCGGTCGCTGCCTCGCCTCTGGATTCAAACGCGAACCTGCCTCCGAGCCTTTCCTTTGATCGCGATGAATGAATTCGATTCGTTCGGTTCTCTTTTGCTTTTTTCATTTTTTTTGAGTTTAAAATTGAATTTTTGGTAGAAGACGTTATGAAGAGGGAAAGGCTTTTGTTTGTTTGACCACTGATTTGCTTCTGAGAAATTTTGATTTCTATTTTTGTTTCAAAATGCTCGGCTGTTAATATAAACGAAGAAGGAGACACGATGATGTTGGCGTGTAGAGGAAGGCAGCAGTGCTTCAGAGGTATAGAGAAAAAGTTTTGATAAAAAGTTTTGATGTGAAGGAATTTCAACTGAAGTTGACTAGGATAAAATATAGTTTAAATTCAAATTCAAATTCAATTTGTCTCGATTAACGCAGCTTAAAATCGCGAACCCCTATCGAGGCATGCCGCCAAGCGTTTATAATGTTATACCCCTATTTTGAATGCAATGGAAAAGGTTCCAAGTCCAAACTCGATCGTATGAAAAAGATAGCTTTTGAACCCAGTTAAAAAATTAAATTTTCGATATAAATTTCAGTGCGTTTATATGTCGTCCGCTCACACAACAACTCCAATTACTACGAAAATTAAATTCCAATAAAAATACAATATTACGGATCCAACAGAACTAGTTTCGTCGAATTCCGAGACTGTGCCTTGGAAGACTATTTGTAATATCAATTCAAGTCATATAATTTCAAAACTGAACAAAGCATTCCCAAATTCAATTCTGAAGTTTCCATTAACATCAGTATTATTAATATAAATTTTCTAAGCCATCAAATTATTTTTAACAAGCTTAAAATTGAAAATTCAAATTTTTGCCCATCATTACTAAATTAAACTCAATAATTTAATTTCCAAATTCATATTTATGTTTGAAATTCAAGTTAAACTAACCTCCAAATATTTAAAATCAATTAAATATTCCATTTCAAATGTCAAAAATTTCCGGGTCGTCACAAATTCGGTCATTCACCGATCAGGTGTACGACTGCAAATCTATAAGTGCTTGGCAGACCTATTTCCAACTTCTAGTTTAAATATTTTGAAAAATAATTTTATTGAAAATATAGAAAACAGTTTTTGAAAATAGAGGTAATATCTTTGATGAGAATGCTCTGGAAATCATCACCCCCATCCATGGTCTCAGTTACATCCTGGGTTACGTTGCCATCGCACCAAAAGTCTGTGTAACTGTAGGCTCTCCACGCCCCTCGATTACGCCATGGAACCCACAACAAATCGCAGCTATATTCCAGGGTTACGTTGCCAGCGCAACAAAAGTCCATGTAACTATAGGCACCAGCGCCATTGATTTTCGCTGTCAAAAATGAAACTTCTCCACTCCAACATAGGTCGCATTCTACCGATGTAAAATCAAACGTAGACCGTTGGCTCTCAGTGGCACACACGACTTTCGCTATGTTACCATAGGTTGCAGTCTACCGATATAGAATCAAACGTAGACTATTGCCTCTCAGCGCCACACACGACTTTCGCTATGGTCTACAGTAGATCACAGTGACATTGAGTTACATTGTCGTCACAACATAACCCAAATGCCTCTGTAGGCATCAACGCCCTCGACTTTCGCTACACTACACAAAATCCTCAGGAACGAGTTTTGTCCGGACTCCTCACAAGATCCAGAGCCATTGCAAAATACTTTATACTATACACATATAGTATCTTCCAAATCATACACCCAGTACGAATCAAATATAAAGCTCCTTTACACAAAATCGATTATCCCAAAATCGATAATTCTTAAACTAGGCTTTCCAAATTCCAATATTGATTTTATCCAAAAATCAAAAGCCTTTTCAAAGTCCATAGGTTTCAGAAACCCTTTCTCAAAATCATTCTCATAAGTTCCTTTATACTTATAGATATTTAGATATATATATAACCTTTAAAAACTTTGGATCTCTTCAAACTTGTATAAATTCCCTTTTTATACTTCATATACTTTCAAAAACCTTTCCTTTTGGAAACAAATTCAACAAGGAAAGATTTATCTTATATAAAATAGATATATAAATTTGCTTATTCCAAATCAAATATTAGAATTTGATTACTCTATAAAGTCACTTTTATCATAGAAATTTCCAACTTTCACTTTTATCAATTGTATATTTCACAAAATATACTTCCATTTCAAAAGAAATCATTTCACATTTCTTATTCACAATTTTTTAATATCAATTTCATTTAAACCCGTACGATGTACACATATCATCCGTACACTATACCAATCTGACCGCCCACTCTATCACACAATTTCACTTCCAAACTAGTATCGTCCACCCGACTTCGTAGTGCGGACAAAGATTTTGTTTCTTGATCAGAAACGGTCATTCTCCTTACATAGCCATAACTATGATAGAGAATACCCGGAACCAATCAACAATCCATACCAAGGTTTGCCCTCGAAAATCGAGTGAAAAATCCCAACTCGGATCGATGAACTATCTCGAAATTTTGTGCTCGAATCTAGATCAAATCACTATGCGAATAAAATAATATACGTACATCCTACGTATTTATCTTCATTGTTTATTAGCCAAATCAATTTTCTTTCTATTCACATTCGTTTTAATTTCTATCCACATAATCATAATTGTTTCAATTCCATTGGATTATCACTTTAATACTTATCCCAAATAGACGTTCAATCATACATAGTTTGAACTCTGCCAGCTTAAATTCAGAAAATAGCTTGAAAATTTTAAAAATAGACAAGTGGTTGAAAAATAATTATTAGTTCGAAAAATAACGTTAAAATAATTAACTAATTGTAAAATAGTGGGTAAATAGTTAAATATTTCAGAAATTTTAGATAATTGCAAAATAGTTGTATAATAATAATTAATTTGTATAATTGTTGAAAAATAGTAATTAGTTTACAAAACAGTTGAATTTTTTTTAAATGGTTCCAAAAATAATTTAAAACAAATATAAAATAATTTGTCTTTAAAAAGAAAGGTTGTATATATTAAATAGCTTGGAGAAATAAATTTATATTAAAACATTTTATATTGAAAATAGTCCAGAGTCAAAACTGTTCACTTCCCCATCAATTCAATTTAAATTTCCACTTCCATTTAAATTGACTCAATTCCAATTTGAATAACTATAATTTCCATTGAAATTGATTTAACCCCTAATTCAAGTTGAATCAGTCTCGATTTCTTTCCAAATTCAAATCAAATTCCATTTGAATTTAAACATATTCACTTTAATTACAATTCCAAGTTATTCAAATTAATTTAGATTAATTTCGAATTGAATCCGCTTCAATCTCAAATCATTTCAATTTCTATGAATTAGTCCCAATTCTCATTTGAATTTCAACTCATTAAATCTTTGATTTTATTTTAAATTAATCCAATTCAAAATTTCCGTTTGAATTTTATAATTATCTACCTTCAATTCTAATTAATTCAAACTAAATTCAATTTGAACTAATGAAACCTAAACCTCAACTTTAAACCATTTCGAATTATATAAATTCGAGTTAAATTTTCAAATGTCGATTTAACCCCTTAAATCAAATTAACCTTTATTTTTAAATCAATAATCCAAATTAAAGTTTAATTTCCCTTTTATCTCAATAATGGATATATTACCACACTTCATTTCTCATTCATTTAAACAAGTCCAATTCACAATTTAAAGATATCATCCAATTTATTTTAAAACATCCATCCGTTTTTAATTTCCAGATCTCAAACCCATTTTGAGATTACACAGACTCCCCATTCAAATCAACCATATAACATTCTAAATTAAATCTCAATTTTATTTTGAAATTTCTAATTAAGGTCCCAAAGTTAAATTCAATTTACTTAATCCAGCCAATCTTACCCAATTTGAATTTCCATTCAAATTTTAAACTTCACATTAATAATCTTATAAGTTCAAAAACTTATCACTTTGTGTATCACATCTCATTCCAAATTTAAAACTCAACATTTAGAGTTTTATTTCAAATCATCTTTGACATAATGTATATTCCTCATATATACATATTATTTCCTTTACAAACTAAGTTAACCTTAAATTTTAAACCATCTTTGGTTTTCAATTCAAAACAAATTCTTTTAAATTTTCAAACAAATCTTGTTTGAAATAGGACCCTTTCATTCAAATACATTAAATAACATTATTTATTATTTCTTATCACTTTGAAACAATTTTCAAATTTTGGACCTAGATTTAAAAATTCACAATTTAGGTCATCTCCTGTTCAAATTTATAAGTCATATTTAACTAAATGTTTTACTTCCTTAAAACATTTCATTTTGCTTACTCATCAATTTTTAAACACAACAATCATTTATGATAATAACCAAGATTATCATATCTGAAACCATACATTATCACCTTATTCTGAAACTCTTCTCCAACTTAAGATTTCAATTTCAGTTTGAATCCATTTCAAACTTATCTTTATTCAATTTCAGTTTGGTTGTATTATATTACTTCTTAATTTAGTTCCAATAATTTAACAACCAATCTCCATAATATTTATTAGAAGGAAATATTGCTTTATATATCAAAATATATTCTTATATATGTAACATCCCGTATTTTTAAGCCATTGAATTTGAACACTGAATTCGTTTTAAATGTTAATGTGGATTCTTAATTGATTTTGTAAATGAATGGATTCGGGTTCAATCAATGAAATAAGCTATAATTTTTAATTATAGTAATTCCGGTTGAATTTGAATAATGGGAAAAATGGATAATTTAAATATTAGAAATTGAAATAAAAGTAAATCTGGATGTAAACAGTGATAAAAATGTCTTTTAAAAATTTATTTTGAGTTATTTGAGTGTAAATAGTATGGTGGGAATTTTAGAAGAATTTTAAAGTTGATAAATTAATATTTGGGATTTTATATTAATTTAAAAATGAATTTAATATTATTAAAATGCAATTTAATTGGATTTTGGTCCGGAATGAGCCAGAATGATTTTATTTGTGTTTATAAATTTTATATGATTTATTATTAAGTTATTAAAATTTTGAAAGTGAAATTTTAAGCGTTTTCGTCAATTATGAAAATCGCTCGATTTAATAGACAAGTTAAAATAGCCTTCTGGGGCACAGTCTCGGAATTCAACGAAACCAGTTCCATTGGATCCGTAGTAGTTAGTTATTATCGGATTTCAATTTTCGTAGTCATCGGAGTTGTCGTTTGACCGTGGCAGCTCGAAACGCATCGAAATCGATTTAACCAATTTAATTTTTAATTGATCGTTTAATTCCGTAACTCGCATATACGATCAAATTAGCTTACAAAACCTGTTCCATTATGTCCGGAACGCGGAAAAACCCTAGGAATGCCTGCCGAAACGCGTAGTTTGTATGTCGTTTGCATAAACGGTTGATTTGAGAAATTATATTAATTAAATAATATTAAAACTATAATATATATTCATATTAATCTCTCAAACCCTAGTTATTAACGTGGCCGCCGTTTATTTTGTTTAATGGCCGAAACGCGTCCGTCTTCTCCTCTCGATCTCTCCTTATCCATGCATTAATGTCGAGAACTCCCAACTGGAAGCTCGAAGATCGTGATGTGAGCTTCACATCCGTACGGCTAAGCTATCGGTTAGTCGACCAGAGAGGCCACACGGAGGCCGCGTTCATCATAGGCTCGGGCACGTTTTCATGGTGGAGGAGGGCACCGAGCTCGACGCGAGGCTTGGTGGGGGTGCGTGGTGGCAAGGGCGACTCCATGGTGGCTGGCGATCGAAGCGCAGGTGATCGTGGGAGGAGGGAGGCGAAGCCCTAGTAAGTGGCAATGGGTTTACTTTGTCTGGAACGTACGCGATGTAGAAGATGAGAGCTTCGGCCTGGTTTACTGCTTAGCGCACGATCACGGTTATTGGTAAAATATTATTTAAAATTAAGGGAATTTGTAATTAATTTATGTAATTATATTCAAACAGTTATAAGCCATATCTTTTGCTTACGTAATCAGAATTTGACGAAATTTGCGGCGCCGGGATCGCAGCGACGAGCACTACGCAGTGGTACAGTTCGGAAATCATTCCGGGCAAGTAGAAATTCGAGTTAAATCGAACGTCATTCGGTTTAATTTAAATTTCGAACGCTCGCCGAAACTCAAGATGAGTTAATCTCACTCACATCTGGAATGTTAGCCGATTTAAGTAGTTGATATTTAAATAATTATTGATTGGTTGAAATGTTTATTTATATCAGTCTGGATTGATATATATATATATATATATATATATATATATATATATATATATTGTTGTGCTAATATTTGTGGATGCAGAGAAAACAGGTTGGAGGGATCCAACTGGATTCCTCACAATGTAGTAATTATTTTTATAATTGATGATGATGCCTGTTCTATATTATGATTGATAAATTTTGGATTAAATTGTATTGTGAAATTGTGGGATAAACCATAAACCCAGAATGTTAAGTATAAAGAAAATTTGGAGTTTTAGTTATAAAGAAATTAAATTGGGTTTTAAAAGAAATTAAGAAATTAATAAATAAGGAATTTAAAAGAATATAATAATTTGAATCTGTTAGGATGGAAAATGAAAACTGGTAAATTTGGGATTTTAAACACTGTGGAAAATTTATCAATGGATAAATGAGAAGCATAGATTTCTCGAAGTGAATTCTATGGAAATTGTGTTTAAACTCCAAAGGATTTTGTTTGAAACCCTGGGAAGAAAATTTATGTTTTTAACATAAATCCGAATTGGAACCAATCGGCTAAATTTCAAGAAGGATTTTCTGGTTTGTTCGAATAGGAGTGAGTTTCCCTGGAAAACCAAGTTGGAATTTTAAATAGATTTTACTAAATGAAAGTTTAGGGTTTAAGAAAATTGTTATTTTAAAGTAACAAATTAATAATTTGGCAATAATAATGATTTGAGAATACATTAGCAATTATTTTTACAAATAGATTTATTTAAAGGCTGGTATTGACTTAAGTTATTTGGAATAGTATTAATCTTTTTAAAACACTACCTTTGAATTTAGTTTAGCAAAACCCTTATTTTAAATCAAGTTTATATCTTAATAAATAGTTTTTCTTCACATATTTTAAATTTATAGTCTTGAGTAAATAAATAGAAGTAATTTACCTATTTTAAAGTATATTTCAGTATAAAGTATTTTAACTGTTTTTAAATCTAAATGTTTTGAACTTGGTTATTTCCAATGGGAATATAGGGTAAAGGATTTACCTTGTAAAGGAAGAACTTTGGGAATTATTTTCAAGTGGGCTTTGGAAATTTGAAAATAAATCCTTTAAAGATATTTGGGGTAAATAAATAAATGTGGAATATTATTTATTGTGTGATGAATGCTTATGGATGTTTATGAATATAAATTGATAGTTAAAAACACCAACTATCAATATTGGAAAAATGCGTTGATCGTTTCGAAGAGACCGGGATCGAGATTTATTTCTCGAAAACCACATCGATCCGGTTTGTACGTTTCATGGAAAAACGTGTTCGGAGTCGAAGATGGAGCAGTGAAGTGCAAGGGCTAGTCGCTACTAATCCTGAGGATATTTCCAAAATGGATGTAGTAGGAGTAGTGCCTTCGGTTCCGTTTGAACCCGGGACAGACTTGTATGGACGAATGCTTTCAGAACATCGTCAGGTGGACGATGAGCATTCTAAGTGATGCGTTCTTAAAAAAGGTAACGTTTAACCTCAAGCCTCATCAACCGGGAATGGCTAAAACAGGGGAGGTGCAGCAAGGTTAGGTGGGTCATGCCCAAGCAAGACAAGATTTTCCCCTGTCTAGATGTCCCTTTATATTCGGCTTAGTGGGTGGTTGGTCGCGCCAACCACGGGGTTATCTTGTTCGGGACTGTTCAGTAAGGAATGGTTTCGGCCTTGTGTTGCAGGGGAGCGGGCGTACTCCTCGGTACTCTGATTTAGGCCAGGTACTATGACGGGCGGTACCCCAGTAGCCCAGCCATTGATGGAAATCCATTTTCCCTACGAGCCTTATACGAGTTTTGTTTGTATTACCCACTTTTGTGGCTAGTAGCTGGAATTTAATGAATGTAACAATTTCGGCTATTTTATAAGTATTTGTAAATAGACCCTATTATAATATCAGAGGATTTCTATAAAAAGTGTTTTAGATATCGTAAGGTAAAAACCCGACATGTTTATTTGTGGCGTGGTCTTACGAGATGCTTTTGTTTTTCAAAGGATTTTTGAAACTTTAATAATCAATTTGGATGCATATTTATTATCAGCTGGTATTCCAGACTGACTCGGGTGTTATTTCATTATAATGCTCGGGTCAGACCGAGTATTATATGTACAGGACATGATGCTTTGGAGCAGCAGAGGAGCTGGAGTCCGAGACGTATTATACGTACTAGTATATATCCGCTGCTATGATTGTATGGTACATCTGATTGGTAATAGTTGATGTATGAGATACTCTGTTGATATGATGTATAAAACAGTGATAGTTTTCATTTTGTGTAAAGATCTATATTTACTATTATATTTTATTCCGTTGTGACTGTGAGATTCTGATATTGTTTAGTTTCTTTTTCTTCTATCTCTTCTTCTTTAACCCTAATGGTTCGTAATTCTGTGCCACTTGAGTTAATAGAGGCAGAATAGTGTTGATTCAAGGGGTACGGATTTGCGGGCTGTCACACTTGGTATCAGAGCTTAGGTTGGCGACAACCTAGGCTTTGGTTGGGAAATTACTCATTAAACAGAGTCAATAGTACTCTATAATGAGTTGAGAGTAATAATAGCTAAGAGAGCGTACTTGTTAGTGGATATAGAATTGTTTTTGTGCTGTGTTGATTTACCGGTTGAGTGTTTATGAATTCTGGTCGGTGCGGGAAGTACAACCGTATCGATTGGGGTTTCTAAACTCTTAAACAAGATAAACCGACATAGTAACGTTTTAAAAGTGGGTAAATGAAATAATTTTGCCCAAATTATATTTTGGTATAAAAGAAATAATTTTCTGAAATTATTATATATATATTTGGTTGATTGGGTGTTAATACAATAAGTAAATAAGAACCTAAAAGTTAATCTAAATGTGAAATGGATATAACCAAATAAATTCCATGAGTATAAAGTATACAAAAGAGAATAACTAATTTAAACCAAACCAGAATTTAAATCCCGGGAGTTTTGGAAAGAATTTGAAATGTATTGAAAGCAAAGTTTGGAAATTTAAAATCCTGGGAAAGTTTGAAATGTTTTCCAAACTATTTGAAGGCGATGATGAAATATTATTTTGGGAAGTATTTTTGTATGGAAATTGTTTCGAAATGAATTTGGGAAGTAAGAAAGCATTGAACTCACTTCAGTCGCTTGAAAATAATCCTGATGATGCTGGCCACATCATTAGAATTCATTTTTGAGTTTCTAAAGTGATGGATTGTTAACAAAGTGGTTGGTTATGATATTTGTTTGACTTGTTGAGTATACAAGTGGTTTTATAAATTTACAAGGGAAATTTGTTTTAATAACCAAGTGTTTTGGGAATTGGGAGATTTGATTTGATACCAGGAGTGTGTAAGTTATTTATTATTTATTTCAAATTTGTTTTGAAATAAATCCGGGTAAATTGAATTCTGGAGATTCTGTTTAGAATAAAAATGTGAAAGTTAAAATGAATCAACTATATAACTTGTAAATAAAGTTGATTTGAAAAAAAAAAAGAATTAGAGTTGATATTAAGTAAGAAAGGGAATGAAACTTTAATCCTGGAATTAAAATTAATTTGGGTAAATGGAGGTACATGAAATTATTGAAATGAGTGGAAAGTTGAATTTAACAGGGGATAAGTTAAATAAAACTGGGAATTGGAACTAAATAGGTTTGGGTTAAATTGAAATGTAAGATGACTTGAAATTGTGAGTCATTGTGAAATGGATTGTACCAATAAGCTATTAAGTGTTATACTTATAATCTGAAATTGTGGATTTAAAATTTGCAAAGAATTAGATTGAAAGAAAATTTGTATCCTTAAGAATTCAGTGATACATATATATAGAATTTGGAAATTGTGATTATATGATGTAGATGAGTTAAAATGAGCAATATGAGCTTTAAAATAAATAAGTTGGTGAACTTATAAAATAGAAATGAAGTTATAAATTGCAAATGGGAAATAGCGGAATGGTATGGTGGATTCAAATTTAATTTCAAATGAAATGTAAAGTGAGATAAGGTAGAGTGAGATATAAAGGAAGTGAATGAACTTAAGTTAGAAAATAAGTTTTGAACTTATTTATGGAGGGATAAAATTTGATATAAAGATGAAATGTAAATTGCTTGTAATTGCATAAAGAAATTCATATTCTTAAGTTATTGAGTGTTATAATTTGAACTTGTGATTATAAAATGGAAATGGACTTAAAAAGCAATCTAAACTCTTGGATAGAAGTGAAATTTTAATTCATTGATTGGAATAGTTGAATGGTGCGGCAAATTCAAAACTTAACCATAAATGAAATGTAAAATGCAGTGAAGAAAAATGAGAATATAAAGGTGGATGTTCTTAGGTCAGCAAATAAGTCTTGAATTTATGTATGGTAAATGAAAGTTGTTTTGATAATGACATCGGAATTAAATTTCAGTTGTGTAATAAATAATGTTAGAAGGAATTTAAATTCTATTTAAAGGAGTGGAAAGGAAAGGTAGAAATTTAAATTTGCTAAATGAAATAATTGTAAAATAGCCATATTATAAATGAATTCAGAGTGAATTGAGGAAGTGAATTAGAACCTAATATGGATTAGGATAGAGGCTAAATTGAATTACAATTTAATGGAATTTGTAATGAGACGAACAGAATTTTGATAGGTTGGTCTAATTTGGAAAGTAAATAAAACTCCAATTGTGGCATGGGATTTAAATTTGTGGTAACAAATATTTAAGTGTGAATGAAAGATGGAATCAGATTATAATGGAGATAGTTTGGATTGTTAATAAAATTCTAATGAGTGAAATAATTTAAATGGTTTCTTTGTTATTAAAATAAATCTAAAATGGATTGAATAAGTAAACAAAGGGCATTCGAATTTGTAAATGGATGGGAATTTAATTGAATGAGAATCAAATGGAAATAAAATAAAATTGAATTGCAAATGAAACGATATTAATTACTTATTGAGATAAAATAAGTATGTATGGAATGTAAATAATCCAGGATGGAATGAAACTAATATAAACCTAAATTGGTTAATGAAATTAAAATGTAAGGAAAATTTAATTTAACAATTGCATTAGAATAAAAATACTTGGCTTGTGAACTAGGCAAAATTGAATAAAAATTAATATAAATCCAAGTAGAATGAATTTAAAATGGTTATGAGCTTAAATGGGGATTACTTTTGCTTGAATGACATGAGTATTTGCATGTATTCATAATTGAGTTGTTTAACAAGAAATTGAAATTGATTTTTTGAATAAATTGATATGGATTGGAATAGAATTCAAAGAGCTTGTATATGAATGCAAGTGAGTTGATTTGAAGAAGCAAATAAAGATGATTTTAAATTAATTAGATAAATGCAATCTAATTAAGCGATTTTGGATATGAATGGAAATGGATTATAAAAGAAATGCAAATGGTTCACATTGGAAATAAGAATTTGGTTTGTGAATCAACTTGGGACTGAAATGAAATAGATTGATGTTAGTGAAGCACCTGTTAATCATATTTAAATAGAAATGAATTGGTAGAGATAAATATGGATAGCATATAGTAAACTTGAATGTAAATCATTCAAGTGAAATAAAATGAAGTTAGTTTGAATGAAAGTAGAATGGGCTAAAATCTTAATAAATGGGTATGAGTATAAATATAAGTGAATTATAATAGAAATGCAAATGTTGCAAATTGAAATAAAACTTGCCTGGTGAATCAATTCAAAAATTGTGTAAAGTATGAATTGGAATGGCGAAACTTGTTTGTAAATCTTTTGTGTGAAATAAAATGGAATTTGGCATTAGAAAAGGAACTTTGTGCATGTTATAAAGTATGGTTTGCTTATGAAATTTTGCAAAGTGTTGTTAGGATATGAAATGGATATGTTTTGGCTTATACTTATGTTGGAAATGTTGTAAAATGTTCATATCCTTGAAAACTGATATGTTTGTTGAGTAAGTACAGGTATAGAAGGCGTTCGGGAGAGTTGGAGCGCGTATATGCGTTATATTAGCCGCTCGCTATTAAAATTTGCTAAAAAGGTACGCCTACGCAAATATAATTGGGAAATGATATATATATTGTGATATGTTTTGGTTTCCGACCGTGTGGGTCGATGTATATATATTTGTATGTATCGCGAAAGCTCCTCCGTGCAAGGGAGACTCTGCCAAAATTTTTCGAAAATTTTGGGAGTTAGAAATTTTTTGAGTTTTTGGGAAAATTTATTAACTTGGAAAGTTATTTTTGAAAATATGGTGAAACAAAAGCTTTTGAGTATAAATAAAGCAAGTGAGTTTGGATTTGAGCTAAAGGATTTTGGAAAGTGAATATAAGCTTTTAACTAAGAAATTGGATGAGTAAGTGAGTTTGAGAGTATGTTTTACCTTAGCAAATTTCAAGGACGAAATTTTTATAAGGGGGAAGGAATGTAACATCCCGTATTTTTAAGCCATTGAATTTGAACACTTAATTCGTTTTAAATGTTAATGTGGATTCTTATTGATTTTGTAAATGAATGGATTCGGGTTCAATCAATGAAATAAGCTATAATTTTTAATTATAGTAATTCCGGTTGAATTTGAATAATGGGAAAAAGGGATAATTTAAATATTCGAAAATGAAATAAAAGTAAATCTGGATGTAAACAGTGATAAAAATGATTTTAAAAATTTATTTTGAGTTATTTGAGGGTAAATAGTATGGTGAGAATTTTAGAAGAATTTTAAAGTTGATAAATTAATATTTGGGATTTTATATTAATTTAAAAATGAATTTAATATTATTAAAATGAAATTTAATATGATTTTGGTCCGGAATGAGCCAAAATGATTTTATTTTTGTTTATAAATTTTATATTATTTATTATTAAGTTATTAAAATTTTAAAAGTGAAATTTTAAGCATTTTCGTCAATTATGAAAATCGCTCGATTTAATAGACAAGTTAAAATAGCCTTCCGGGGCACAGTCTTGGAATTCGACGAAACCAGTTCCATTGGATCCGTAATAGTTAGTTATTTTCGGATTTCAATTTTCGTAGCCATCGGAGTTGTCGTTTGACCGTGGCGGCTCGAAACGCATCGAAATCGATAACCGATTTAATTTTTAATTGATCGTTTAATTCCGTAACTCGCACATACGATCAAATTAGCTTACGGAACCTATTCCATTATGTCCGGAACGCGGAAAAACCCTAGGAATGCCTGTCGGAACATGTAGTTTGGAGGTCGTTTGCATAAACGGTTGATTTGAGAAATTATATTAATTAAATAATTTTAAAACTATAATATATATTCATATTAATCTCTCAAACCCTAGTTATTAACGTGGCTGCCGTTTATTTTGTTTAATGGACGAAATACGTCCGTCTTCTCCTCTCGATCTCTCCTTATCCACGCATTAATGTCGAGAACTTCCAACTGGAAGCTCGAAGATCGTGATGTGAGCTTCACATCCGTACGGCTGAGCTATCGGTTAGTCGACCAGAGAGACCACACGGAGGACGCGTTCATCATAGGCTCGGGCACGTTTTCACGGTGGAGGAGGGCACCGAGCTCGACGCGAGGCTTGGTGGGGGTGCGTGGTGGCAAGGGCGACTCGATGGTGGCTGGCGATCGAAGCGTAGGTGATCGTGGGAGGAGGGAGGCGAAGCCCTAGTAAGCGACAATGGGTTTACTTTGTCTGGAACGTACGTGATGTAGACGATGAGAGCTTCGGCCTGGTCTACTGCTTAGCGCACAGTCACGATTATTGGTAAAATATTATATAAAATTAAGGGAATTTGTAATTAATTTATGTAATTATATTCAAATGGTTATAAGCCATATCTTTAGCTTACGTAATCAGAATTTGACGAAATTTGCGGCGCCGGGATCGCAGCGACGAGCACTACACAGTGGTATAGTTCGAAAATCATTCCGGGCAAGTAGAAATTCGAGTTAAATCGAACGTCGTTCGGTTTAATTTAAATTTCGAACGCTCGCCGAAACTCAAGGTGAGTTAATCTCACTCACATCTGGAATGTTAGCTGATTTAAGTAGTTGATATTTAAATAATTGTGTGATTGGTTGAAATGTTTATTTATATCAGTCTGGATTGATATATATATATATATTTATATATATTGTTGTGCTAATATGTGTGGATGCAGGGAAAACAGGTTGGAGGGATCCAACTGGATTCCTCACAATGTAGTAATTATTTTTATAATTGATGATGATGCTTGTTCAATATTGTGATTGATAAATTTTGGATTAAATTGTATTGTGAAATTGTGGGATAAACCATAAACCCAGAATGTTAAGTATAAAGAAAATTTGGAGTTTTAATTATAAAGAAATTAAATTGGGTTTAAAAGAAATTAAGAAATTAATAAATAAGGAATTTAAAAGAATATAATAATTTGAATCTGTTTGGATGGAAAATGAAAATTGGTAAATTTGGTATTTTAAACACTGTGGAAAATTTATCAATCGATAAATGAGAAGTATAGATTTTTGGAAGTGAATTCTATGGAAATTGTGTTTAAACTCCAAAGGATTTTGTTTGAAACCCTGGGAAGAAAATTTATGTTTTTAACATAAATCCGAATTGGAACCAATCAGCTAAATTTCAAGAAGGATTTTCTGGTCTGTTCGAATAGGACTGAGTTTCCCTGGAAAACCAGGTTGGAATTTTAAATAGATTTTACTAAATGAAAGTTTAGGGTTTAAGAAAATTGTTATTTTAAAGTAACAAATTAATAATTTGGCAATAGTAATGATTTGAGAATATATTAACAATTATTTTTACAAATATATTTATTTAAAGGCTGGTATTGACTTAAGTTATTTGAAATAGTATTAATCTTTTTAAAACACTACCTTTGAATTTAGTTTAATAAAACCCTTATTTTAAATCAAGTTTATATCTTAATAAATGGTTTTTCTTCACATATTTTAAATTTATAGTCTTGAGTAAATAAATAGAAGTAATTTACCTATTTTAAAGTATATTTTAGTATAAAGTATTTTAACTGTTTTTAAATCTAAATGTTTTGAACTTGGTTATTTCCAATGGGAATATAGGGTAAAGGATTTACCTTGTAAAGGAAGAACTTTGGGAACTGTTTTCAAGTGGGCTTTGGAAATTTGAAAATAAATCCTTTAAAGATATTTGGGGCAAATAAATAAATGTGGAATATTATTTATTGTGTGATGAATGCTTATGGATGTTTATGAATATAAATTGATAGTTAAAAACACCAACTATCAATATTGGACAAATGCGTTGATCTTTTCGAAGAGACCGGGATCGAGATTTATTTCTCGAAAACCACTTCGATCCAGTTTGTACGTTTCATGGAAAAACGTGTTCGGAGTCGAAGATGGAGCAGTGAAGTGCAAGGGCTAGTCGCTACAAATCCGGAGGATATTTCCAAAATGGATGTAGTAGGAGTAGTGCCTTTGGTTCCGTTCGAACCCGGGACGGACTTCTATGGACGAATGCTTTCAGAACATCGTCAGGTGGACGATGAGCATTCTAAGTGATGCGTTCTTAAAAAAGGTAACGTTTAACCTCAAGCTTCATCAACCGGGAATGGCTAAAACAGGGGAGGTGCAGCAAGGTTAGGTGGGTCATGCCCAAGCAGGACAAGATTTTCCCCTGTCTAGATGTTCCTTTATATTCGGCTTAGTGGGTGGTTGGTCGCGCCAACCACGGGGTTATCTTGTTCGGGACTGTTCAGTAAGGAATGGTTCCGGCCTTGGGTTGCAGGGGAGCAGGCGTACTCCTCGGTACTCTGATCTAGGCCAGGTACTGTGATGGGCGGTACCCCAGTAGCCCAGCCATTGATGGAAATCCATTTTCCCAACGAGCCTTGTACGAGTTTTGTTTGTATTACCCACTTTTGTGGCTAGTAGCTGGAATTTAATGAATGTAACAATTTTGGCTATTTTATAAGTATTTGTAAATAGACCCTATTATAATATCAGAGGATTTCTATAAAAAGTGTTTTAGCTATCGTAAGGTAAAAACCCGACATGTTTATTTGTGGCGTGGTCTTACGAGATGCTTTTGTTTTTCAAAGGATTTTTGAAACTTTAATAATCAATTTGGATGAATATTTATTATCAGCTGGTATTCCAGACTGACTCGGGTGTTATTTCATTATAATGCTCGGGTCAGACCGAGTATTATGTTAACTCCTATTTCTGAAGCGACCTAAGACTTACGTGACTTAACGACCTAAAACTTAGGTGACTTAACGACCTAAAAGGTACTAACGACCTAAGGGTGTTAACGACCTAAAAGGTACTAACGACCTAAGGGTGCTAACGACCTAAAAAGTGGGCGACCTAACTACAGCAACGACCTAAGATCGCAAAGCATCCCGCGACATAAGGTCTTTAGCGACCTAGTGCTTTCAGCGACCTATGAAGTGCCGCGGCCTAACAACTTAAGGATTTCACAACCTGATGACTTAAGAGGATCAGCGACCTAAAGGTTCCTGTAGCTTCACGACCTAAAGCATATACGACCTAAGTAATGCCATAGCCTACCGACCTAAGAGCAAAGTGGTCTCAACAACCTAAATCCCGAACGACTCACGACCTATAATAGGTCGCACGCGACCTATTAATTTGCTCAGAAGAGAACCAAATGCAATCAAGATAAGTCGAATCCCATCTCTTAGGTCACTGCCGACCTAGTGACTTATTCAGGGCAAGTTCTAATATAGCTAATACAAGTGATTCCTTATGTCGTGGCCGACCTATGACCTACGACCTACCTTAGGTCGTGCGCGACCTAAGACTTGGAGAATGAACTTCGCCCAGAACCACTCCTATAAATACAGCCCTAACTCCAACTAACGGGGGGACTTTTTGGCCAATCTCTTCAAGCGCCGATATTCTGCTGAATTCTCGACTCACTCAACACTTCAAGTACTCCAAACACCATGGACACTACTACGATCTCCAATAGAAAATCTACATCATTCAACATGAATTCGTAAGATTATTCTCCATCAAAGTTTGATCTACTAGTCTAAAGTGTGTTGTAATTGAAGGTTATTGTAGAGTTGTAATTAATTCAGCAATAAAGTGAATTAAAGTGGACGTAGGCTTACCCTAAGCCGAACCACTATAAAAACTGTTGTCTTTTCTGCTTTCTCTGTGATTTTTCTACTTGTTTTGGTTCCCGTGTTCACGGGTGGTGCTTTCACTCAACTTCAATTTACACCGGGGTGTTAGCGTCAGATTTTCACGTTAACATTTTTAGTGCTTTCACTGAGAATTGAACTCAGGGAACTTCCACCATTGCTCCGCAAAGGATTGTTGAAAGGACTTCTTTCAAAACCAGAAGTTTATTGGAAATAATGGCTCCTGGAAGAAAAGGAAGTTCTGTAAGATCCGACAATGTTCAAGAGAAAACTACTACCTCTCCTCCTTCAAGTCAAGCAGCTCCAACTGTTGGAGTTACTCGAGCTGAGTTGGACGCCGTAGTCTGGGAATTGAATCAACAACTGAATGCTCAGAATGCGCAGTTGGAAGCCCAGAATGCCCAGAATGCCTTGATTATGGATAGGTTAAGCGCACTGCTTGAGGCAAATCACCAACGACAGGATAATGAAACAATCCATACTGAAGATGCCCGTGACCCGCAAGAGAAAGGTATTCCTCACAGAGCAGGGAACACCGCTGCAAGGGCACCTTCCCAAGCTGAAGGGTCAAGGCCACAACCAACTTTTCAAGCTTCCGAAAGGGCAGCTAACTTCTGCCAGGTAAAGCCTCAAAGCGATGAGGAGTATCTATCAGGAATGGTCCGCTCAATCATGAAAGAAAGCATGCGAAGGCAAGAGGATGAAAACAATTGGGGGTTTCTCTCCGAGCAAGACTCTGTTCACCGAAAATATTTTAAAGGCGGAATTCCCCAGGAAATTTGTACCTCCTACCATCCCGGCCTATCGCGGGACAAGTGACCCTAACCAATTTCTATACAGATACGATTGGCATATGACTGGGGCACGAGCATCGGATGAGATTAAATGCCGATATTTCCCAGTATATTTAGAAGGGGTGGCTTTGCTTTGGTTCACCAAGCTACCAGTTCGATCCATAGATCAATTCTCCGATTTAACCCGAAAAATTAAAGAACAATTCAGGTTGTATGCGTCAAAGGCAAAAGATACAATGTCACTGCCCAGCCTAGAACAATCACCTGGAGAACCCATCAAGTCTTTTTTAAACCGTTTTAATATAGCTTTAGCAGAGGTTGACAACGCGGAGCCCCGAATGATCCTAACATACTTAGTGCGGGCCATCGACAAGTCAAGCGAATTCGGGATGTGGCTTAAAATGAAGGAAACAAACTCACTCGAGAAGTTTTATAAAAGGCCGACGAATTCATATGCCTAGAAAACCTCTCGATGCCAGTAAAAGCAGTGGTGGCCGAAATCAAGAATAATGATGTCATCTCTAACAAGAGAGGATCTGGAAACCAGGAAAGGGAAAGTGATGAAGGAAGGAGGCAGGAAAATAAGAAGAAACCTTGACGTTTTAACCCTTTAGATTTCACCCCCTTAACTGATACACCGGAAAAAATCTTCTTGGCGACGAAGGATGTCGTCAAGTAGCCTAAACCACCTGAGATGGGAAGAGGTGCGGTGCAAAACGGGAAATTCTGTCGATTTCACAATCAACCCGGCCACGATACTAACCAATGTCGCCAGTTAAAAAATGTGATTGAAGAATTGCTGAAACAAAATAAACTTCAACAATATGTGAAGAAAGATGGAATTGACCCAACCTCGTTCACTCAGGAGCAACCATGTCCTGCTTATCGATCCAGCACGGGCAACAGAACTACAGAGCAGGAATCCGAGTAGCTGGTCATTGACTGACATATGAATCACAAGATCGTGGAATGGCACTCACTTACACCTATATTTTACTTAATAGCATTGCTTAAACCTGTAAAATGATTATGGATGTATAATTCTTGTGCTGTTAACCACTGTAAAATTGATGTGACTCAGTAATGAGCAACTATAAATCTTGTGTTCCTTAATGCTCTAGAAATGCCTGTATCATTTTGATATGTAAATATTACTAAAATGTCTATTTAGTATTGCAGGTTATTAAAGTAAAGCTTTCTCATTCAACACATCACAAAGCGAAGCGATCCCTACAAAGCACGAAGTAAACAAATGACAAGTCACTAATGTTCCGAATTCAAATATTTCGAAAGAAGTGCAATTTGCAAACGATTGAGAATTCCACCAAAGAGGGCACCTTTCTATTAAGAAGGTTCCAAACCTTTGCTAAACAACCACGATCGTCTGTGTAAACGAACATCTGGTAAAGCAACTTGCATATGCCCCGTGAATTCACTCAGCAATAAAGCACATCTCTCTAGCGAAAAACAAACGAAAGAACGGGACATGTACTTGAAGCAATTGCAAGGAATTGCTAAGGGGCGCAGGATATGAAGACACAAGCACCAACGCTACTTTTTAGAGACTAAAGTACTCTTTAGAGTCCAAATGCTTCTCTTCGGAGACCCAACGCTACTCTTCAGAGTCCAAAGTACTCTTTAGAGTCCAAATGCTTCTCTTTGGAGACCCAACGCTACTCTTTAGAGTCCAAAGTACTCTTTAGAGTCCAAATGCTTCTCTTCGGAGACCCAACGCTACTCTTCAGAGTATAAAGTACTCTTTAGAGTCCAAATGCTTCTCTTCGGAGACCCAACGCTACTCTTTAGAGTCCAAAGTACTCTTTAGAGTCCAAATGCTTCTCTTCGGAGACCCAACGCTACTCTTCAGAGTCCAAAGTACTCTTTAGAGTCCAAATGCTTCTCTTCGGAGACCCAACGCTACTCTTCAGAGTCCAAAGTACTGTTTAGAGTCCAAATGCTTCTCTTCGGAGACCCAACGCTACTCTTCAGAGTCCAAAGTACTCTTTAGAGTCCAAATGCTTCTCTTCGGAGACCCAATGCTACTCTTTAGAGTCCAAATCAAAGACCTCAAGAGGGCTTAACCAGAAAAAGAGAGGTCTTTCTCGATACAAAGTTGCGGAATGATCGGTCGATACACTCCCATGAATCCGTCCAACCGAGAGAAAGAAACTCCAAACTTCCAGGCAAAAGCCCTACTCCGAGGCACACGTTTCACCAAGATTGATATAAAACTTTCAGGTGTTGAAACGTGAAAAGCCCTCTTCGGAGGCCCATTTCACCACAGTTGAAATGCTAAAAGACCTCGAGCGGGCCAACCAGAAAAAGAGAGATCTTTCTCGATACAAGGTTGCGGAATGATCGGTCGATACACTCCTGTGAATCCGTCCAAACGAGAGAAAGAAACTCCAAACTTCCAGGCAGTAACCCTACTCAGAGGCACACATTTCATCGTGATCGGTCGGTACACTCCCGTGAAAATGTGAAAAGCCCTCTTCGGAGGGCCGCTTCCCAGCGAATAGGGAAAAATAAAAGCCTCTCCTAAGGGGCAGAAACAAAAAAGACCTCTTCCCAGAGGCACAACAAAACAAAAAGACCTCTTCCCAGAGGCAGAAACAAAAAAGACCTCTTCCCAGAGGCAGAAATGAAACGACCTCCTCCCGGAGGCACAATCGAACAGAAAGACCTCTTCGGAGGCACACGTTTCACCGAGATTGAAATAAAACTTCCAGGTGTTGAAACGTGAAAAAGCCCTCCTCGGAGGCACAACTCTTTGGAGGCACACGTTTCACCGAGATTGAAATAAAACTTCCAAGTGTTGAAACGTGAAAAAGCCCTCCTCAGAGGTGCAACTTTTCGAAGAAGCATTTCGTCAAAAACGCAAAGCAAAAATCAGAAAGCCCTTTACTGAGGCGTAATAAAAAAAAACCCTCTTCAAAGGCACACTTTAACTCTCAAAGGAAGAATGATTCACCTATTCTGGAAAATACTCTTCCTCAAAAAGAAGTTAAAGTACCCTTCAGAGGCCCGCTTTACCACATAGAAGAATTCACTTAGTAAAATGTGTGTATGCACAAAAGAAAAAGTGATATCTTCGAAGAATGAAGCGTAAAAACTTATATGGAGGGAGCTGTACTCTATTTTTAACGAAATAATATTCCTCCAAGTATGGAATAATTATTCTCTAGAAAATAAAAGTACACGTCCCCTCAAAGTATAAAATATTGCAACAAGCTTATGTTATAGGGGGAACATGGTATAGCTACATTGGTAAAAATTACGCCGAACAACATACCACAAGCTCATTGCAATATCATATAAAGAAATTTGTACAAAAATGAATAGTAAATGCATTCTCAAATACAGACATAAGTTTGTACAAACAAAAAGAATCATTTTATTCGATACTGTCAAAATTTTGTACAGGTACAGGTTTCAAAATAAAAAGAAAAAGAAAAGCAGAGGCCGGTACTCGCACAATCTCCGGTCATTACGTGCAAAAAGCAAAAAGCGATATGAAAGCCACAGAACCAGAGCCATCATTTCTTCTTCCTTCCACCTTTTGAGCCCGCACCTGGCCTGATGATCAACTTCTTAGGCCGGGTTGTAAGAGTAGGGGATGAAGGAGAAAGGGGCACAATCGGACTTTCTCCCGTTTTTTCTTCGCCAGTTGAAGATTCCTTCTTCTTCTTAGAGACTCCCTACTTTCCTCTATTCTTGGAGGAAGACCCACTCCCTGGAGAGAAAAGTTTAGTTAACGGTTCATCATCGGAACCAGTTGGTTCTAGAGTCTTCTCGCTTCCTTCAGTTTCTTCTCCTTTCGGATCTTGAGAAGCAACAGGATCATCTAAGCAGTAAAGAGATTCTATTTGCTCCTCTTGTGACCCGGGTTGAAAGGCAGACGGAGGAGTGACTTGGAGAACCGGAGGAGGAATAATTGGAGGAGGGGGAGTTTGACCAATGCTCGGCTCTTTCTCTACAGGATAAAAGAAGTTAAAGTCAGTAAAGAGAGAAGATAGAGGCTCATTGAGGTTCAGAAAATAGTCGAGAAGTTCATCGAACTCATAAGAAGCAAATGAGCAGTCTACTTGGGCAAGATTAACAGTAGAGTTACCTGGAGAAGTTGGCTTCCTGATATCAACCTCATAAGCCTATGCTTCGGCACTCTCTTCACCTTCATCTCCACCCTATATACTTGTGATCTCAGTTGTAACTTTGGCCAGGGATGGAGAATGAGAGCTGGAGCCAATAATGTCGATTTCGGCCGAAGGAGAGGGCTGGACTGGAATAGTTGAAGTAGTTTTTCCTAACTGTTCCCTTTCTGCCATTTCAGTTCTTAATTTTGCAAGTTGTTCCTTTCCTTTGGCAAGAGCAGCGCGAGCATCATCATCCAAGTAATGCTCCTCAAGAGCTGATTCGGCATTGCCAGCACCTTTACCGCCAAGCATGTCAAGTGCAGCCTCCCACACTTCAGCCAGTGTAACTTCATATTTAGGGCCTAGGAAGGCGAGACTACCGTGCCCCAAGATGCTATGCAGGTAAAGTCAAACAGTGTCGAGCTGATGTTGGTCTTCGTTGCCTCATGAGATTCTTCAGCTGCAATTTTACCGGCAACGGCCTCGTCACGCTCTCTTTCAGTCTTGGAAAGTTGAAGCTTTAGCATTTGAATTTCCGCCTCCTGAGAGTTGACTTTCTCCTGTAACTCTGTAACCTCAGCACGATACCTTCCCGCTGTTTTTTGCTCAGCTTCAAGTTGTGCCTCGGCATGTCGCTGAGCTGCGTGAGCATCGCGAACTTGCTTCTGAAATACTTATTCTTTTTGAGTATATGTAGTAGAAGAAGTAGAAAGCTCTTGTTTAAGTTCCTCAACTTTCGCCTCAAGCTCCTCATTGTAAGTAGTGATGCTCCTCATTTCGGTATCGTGCTGCTCGAGAACCTTCTGCCATTCGGCCTTATCATTCTCCATAGTAAGCATGGCCTCTATATTCGCACGGTTGACCCTTTGAAGCTCGTCAACAAGCTTTTGCCAGTTCGACATCCTTTCAATATCAAGCCTGATGGCATCGAGATTTCGCAGCATGGCAGGCTTGTCGATAGGGATCAAGTCAAGATCAAACCGCACTCCCTTCAGGCACCAGTGCGGGAACCGGCTTTGCAGAGTAGCCAGGCCTGATCCAACTTGGAATTTAGGCCTGCTGATTATTGTTTGAATGTCTGTCTTCCCGAGAGCGGGAGAGCCAAAAGGAATGTCAAGAGAGACGGGGACAGTGACCTTTTCAGGGGTTGTAGAAGTATGCTTCTCATCGTGTCGAGCACGCTTGCTTGGGTCCTCAACCATGTGGCTTTTTCCCCGGTCATCATGGGATTTTCTCTTATGGGAATCGTCGCCTTTATGGGAAGAATCATGGTGCTCCTCCCTTTCTTTTCTCTCATAACGCTCTTCTTGAGCCCTTCTCTCCTGAGCCTTTCAAGCGGCTCTCTCTTCATCGGTTTCTCTGTGAGCGGGAAGGTAGCGCCCATAATCATATTGACTACGCCTCCCGTAGCGCTGAAAGTCGTCATAGTAGGAGCTGCTGCGTCCCATCGGAGAATCTGAAATAAAAAAGAAGAGACAAGTCTTAAAAGTTTTCATAGAAAAGGAAATGTAACTTTAGAATCTTCAAAGTATAAAGAGTTAGGTGCATGAAAGTGCCGAAAAATTCTAAGTGTGTGTAATGTGCAAACTACGCGCGTCAAACTACGAACCACTCTTCGATCGAGGGGGACTCGTGGGGGTAGTAGTTAACGTCAACTCTTGAGTCGACGGAGTCTGTTGCAGAGTAGAAGTTGCCTCAACTACTGAAGAAGAAACCCTGGTGGTAACGGGGTCGTCTTTAAAGAGCTCCTGTGAAGCGACAAACATGTCGCTCAACCCTTCGAAAGTGTCGTCTCCACTCTGTTTGACAGGGCTTGTTTTCCCGGCTTCTTCGTCACCAGACTTCTTTGAATGTGGAGGAGATTCCTGAGGATCTTCTTCTTCAGTGATCGGGGCAAGTTTGCCAGATGACCCCGCGACATCAGCAGAAGTGGAGCACTTCACTAGAGAAGCCTCAGAGGCAGGTTCTTTCGGTATGGGTGCATCGGTAGAAACTGGGGCATCCAATGCTTGGGCTGGGGAGTCTGGGACTTTATGAGGGTGTGTAGAGCGAGAGGTATGCAATAGTCCATACTCATGCAAAAATTCGTCTTTCAACAGAAATTGAATGCTTCTCTCCTCAACTGGCACGGCCATAAGCCTCTCAAAAGTTGGTTTATGACTGGAATCCCTAGAAGGAGGAGGAAGCACTGAAAAGTAAAAGGCGAAGTTAACATTTGACAACTCAGGCTATGAAAAGCTCAGAGAAAAACATCAGGAACAAAGATAAATGCTCTTACTTCCTACTTTCCAGATAGCATAGAATCCCATAGGACAGCGAACGAAGAAAAATTGACTTAGAAAACCGTGAGCACTTTCGGGAAGGCCGATTATTAGTTTACGGTTCCTAGCGCTTCTTATAAGAATGATGGAGGGATGGTCTTTATTTTTGGAAAACGTGCACAAATAGCAAACTTCATCAAAACTCGAAAGGCGATCCAGCGTCCTTCTGAATAGCACACATAACCCCATCAGAATAGCATAGCCATTGGGGTGCAGCTGGAAGGGGGAGATAGCTAGTCGGAGAAGAAGCCGTTGAAGAAAGTCGTTAAAAGGAGGGATAGCTCCACTCGTGCACATTTGACGATTAACTGCTACAAAACCATGAGGTCGTATATCGGCAGTATCGCTTCTCTCAGGAAGAATGGCATCTGCTTCAGCAATGCCAAACAGAGCGCATAGTTGGCGAAAAACTTTGTATGTTAGTGTGGTTGAAATTCTCTCTGGAGGATTAACCAATGGAGTAGCAATTGGGAAAGTCTCTTCAGCCGATTCTGTTACTCTTTGTTGAGCAGTCATTGTATACAAGGAACTAGACATTCAAATAAGAAGGTGCATGTTTCCTAAAAAGTGTGAAGTGTTGTGCAGAACTAACAAAAGCAGAAAGCAAACATAACTGAAATTAAACTAGTTGACAATTGGTCGACTATGAGATTTGAGGACTTGTTAATATAAAACTCAAGTGTAGTGTTAATGCGAACGAATCGGCTTTAATTGGATATTTTAGTTTTGCTTTAATACTTCACTTGAATTCATTGGTTCGCAGCATTTCGTTCACACAGTTCATTTAAGTTGATTACTCTTTATCGACTAATCTGTCGTTCGATGTGGGCAGTCAATGACAGTATATTTGTCCCAATTTTCTGCAAATATTATGTTTAACAGGTTATTAGCATTAGAGATAATCTATAAAGCAGTTCAAGTAGAGCAGTTCAAGTCGAGCATTCAAATTGAAATTATGCTTCAAGACAGGTCGTAGAGCATATGAAAGAAAAGGCCTCAAGACAAAGCGATGCGAATCATTTAACTCTTAACGCGGTCGCGACCTAAACCCTATGCCGCAAGAGAATTAAGTCGTTAATTCAATAGATCGCAACCTAATCCAGCAGTTCAAAACAATAGGCATTCGTCAAAGTCCTAGGTCATCTGGCGACCTAACATAGGTCGAGGGATCTTAAGTCGCACTCTGCAAAATAAAAAGGTTCAAGGCAATTAAACTTCGTCCGAAGTCTCAACTCGTCCATGACCTAATGTCCATGCCATAGAAAAAGGAAATTAAGCCGTGAATTCCTTAGGTCGTTCTGCTGCCGTTTAAACAAGTCAAGTCCTAAGTCTTAGGTTGCGAGAATCCCAGCACGACCTAAGTTTTAGGTCGCCCAGATCTGTTGAGTCGCTAACTTCTTCCTCACGCAATCCATCTCGTCAAACTGCAACCCTATAACCCATTACCAACTGGACATAGAAATTCATCGTCCTCCTCATGAAATTCACCATCCCTTCATACCACCTGATCACTTCAAAAACAATGCAAAACATCCCAGATCCATCATAAATTCAACACATTGCCGTGCCTTCTTAAATCAGTCAAACGGCGATCAAAAGTCGACCGTAATAATCATTCAAAATGAAGCACGACACATGGAATTGAACTACGGCCGGAAAATAAGGATTCATGATTCAATGGTGATTATGGTGGGATGGGGATCAGATTCACTTACGGGGTATAATGGTAAAGATGAATCGGAGGCTGAATGGGTTGAATTTGTCTTTGGAAGCTTGAAAATTCGTCAATGGCGGTGGGAGATCGGGGATGTAGAGTGACGAAGAGTTAGCGACCTAGCAAATTTATATGGGACAAAGAGGGGAAGACGAATAGGCACGCGACTTAGTACAAGTCTTAGGTCGCTCACGACCTAGCTCGGACAGATCAAAGCACACGACCTATGGCATAGGCCTGTACTTCCAGGGGCAAGTGTTAACTCCTATTTCTGAAGCGACCTAAGACTTACGTGACTTAACGACCTAAAACTTAGGTGACTTAACGACCTAAAAGGTACTAACGACCTAAGGGTGTTAACGACCTAAAAGGTACTAACGACCTAAGGGTGCTAACGACCTAAAAAGTGGGCGACCTAACTACAGCAGCGACCTAAGATCACAAGCATCCCGCGACCTAAGGTCTTTAGTGACCTAGTGCTTTCAGCGACCTATGAAGTGCCGCGACCTAACAACTTAAGGATTTCACAACCTGACGACTTAAGAGGATCAGCGACCTAAAGGTTCCTGTAGCTTCACGACCTAAAGCATATACGACCTAAGTAATGCCATAGCCTACCGACCTAAGAGCAAAGTGGTCTCAGCAACCTAAATCCCGAACGACTCACGACCTATAATAGGTCGCACGCGACCTATTAATTTGCTCAGAAGAGAACCAAATGCAATCAAGATAAGTCGAATCCCATCTCTTAGGTCGCCGCCGACCTAGTGACTTATTCAGGGCAAGTTCTAATATAGCTAATACAAGTGATTCCTTATGTCGTGGCCGACCTATGACCTACGACCTACCTTAGGTCGTGCGCGACCTAAGACTTGGAGATTGAACTTTGCCCAGAACCACTCCTATAAATACAGCCCTAACTCCAACTAGCGGGGGGACTTTTTGGCCAATCTCTTCAAGCGCTGATATTCTGCTGAATTCTCGACTCACTCAACACTTCAAGTACTCCAAACACCATGGACACTACTACGATCTCCAAGAGAAAATCTACATCATTCAACATGAATTCGGAAGATTATTCTCCATCAAAGTTTGATCTACTAGTCTAAAGTGTGTTGTAATTAAAGGTTATTGTAAAGTTGTAATTAATTCAGCAATAAAGTGAATTAAAGTGGACGTAGGCTTACCCTAAGCCGAACCACTATAAAAACTGTTGTCTTTTCTGCTTTCTCTGTGATTTTTCTACTTGTTTTGGTTCCCGTGTTCACGGGTGGTGCTTTCACTCAACTTCAATTTACACCGGGGAGTTAGCGTCAGATTTTCACGTTAACATATTATATGTACAGGACATGATGCTTTGGAGCAGCAGAGGAGCTGGAGTCCGAGACGTATTATACGTACTAGTATATATCCGCTGCTATGATTGTATGGTACGTCTGATTGGTAATAGTTGATGTATGAGATACTCTGATGATATGATGTATAAAACAGTGATAGTTTTCATTTTGTGTAAAGATCTATATTTACTATTATATTTTATTCCGTCGCGAATGTGAGATTCTGATATTGTTTAGTTTCTTCTTCTTCTATCTCTTCTTCTTTAACCCTAATGGTTTGTAATTCTGTGCCACTTGAGTTAATAGAGGCAGAATAGTGTTGATTCAACGGGTATGGATTTGCGGGCTGTCACAATATAAAATCATTTAAAATCTTTATATAAGCGAATAACAAGTACGCACTCATATATATACATACACACACACACTCAACTCATTCTAGGGTACTATTGACCCTAGCCTTAATGAGTACACCCACCAGAGCCAAGGTTCTCGCTTAATCTTCAGCTCTGATACCAATTGTAACGACCTGAAATTTTCGATCCCAAAAATTCCAAATAGTAATGAAAAAGAAGGAAGAGATAAAAGAAGAAGCAGAAACAAGTTACAGAAAACTCACATTCGCAGCGGATCAAAATATGGCATCACATAAATAACAGTTTTACAAAGAACTAAGTCAGTCAATTACATGTTATTACATCAGAGTTACAATATTTCACAATAACTGGACATATACAAATCAACATATCTCAGATAAACAGAAATATATCACAACGGAGACAATCCATACGTTCCTACCACCCAGCTCGTCTTTTGAGCTCTAGAACGTCCTTACCAGAAAATTTGCAATACTCTGTCTGACCCGAGCATTACATCAAAGTAACACCCGGGTCAGGATGGAAATCAACGTGAGTAAACCCAACTCACAAGGAATACTAATGCATAAACTTATTTAAAACCCGGGTGACTCGTACTTCACAACGAGTTTTCAACTTATTATAGTCAACACTTATTTCATATATCATTATCTATGGACCTCTACTAAGTTAAAATGGTCCAATTACTTAAATCATTCCATTTAGCCTATTTATTTCACATATCAACTCTATAAGGAATTTGTAGACGATTTACAAATCGAAGTGGTTTCGGGTATTTGCAAATGCCCGACTCTGGTCTCTTCGAATTCCATGTCAACTTAGCCAAAATTATTCAAATGAAATACCCTTCAAACTTAAAATACAGGATGTCACTGTTTTAACCCAACATGTTAAATAATATAACATCACACATCACATGCCAGAGATATCAACCAATCTAAGGCACACAATATCATTCAATCATTTGTGAGCAAGATTAATTAACCATACCATCCCTAATTAATTTAATTAACCACAACTGAATTAAATCAATTACTTTAATTACTTTTAAATCCTACTTAACAATTAATTTCAAACCAATTAATCAATCATCCAATAATCATCCATCTTAATTAATCCTCCTCGATCAATAATTCTTTAATTACAATAATTAATTAACATTTAATTAATTACACAAATTAATTACCTTATCATCACTTACATTGATTAATTATCCTTTAATTAACCAAATTCATTGATTTACTAACCCTTCATAAATTTCTTCAATTAATCAATTTTTTAATCAGTTACACTAAGTAATTAATCCTTAATTTTTTTATTTAATTAATTAACTACTAATTATAAATTAGCTAACTTGATTACCTAATTAACCATTCTTAATTACAAATTGATTAAACGCTTAATTATTAATTAACCAATCTTTAATTACAAATTGATAAATCGCTAATCACTTAGTTAATTATAATTATAAATTATTTAATCATTCTTAAATTACCTTTCAAAACAATTAATTAATTAAATAATAATCATTTATCTTAATTATCTTCCAACTCAACATTCTAAAAATATTCCCTAATAACCTTGAAATCAAATTATTACTAACTTAAGAAGCTTTAATGTTAATCAGATTTCAAACACTTATCTTACATTAACCACTTAATTAAAATATTAATTAAGATCTAAAAACATTCTTAAGTATTACTTAATTAATGAAGTCCTAAAATAAATTCTTAACTTAAATTTTCAAACATTAATTAATTCATTAATACTTAAGCTTGTTTAAGATGATTAGCTTAAATTTAATTTATTTGAATTTAAAATTTTAAAAACCAACCACCCGAGCAAATCTCATGTTTACTCCGAGTCCGCCCGAGTTTCCAACTACCTTCCCTAAGTCTTTTCTTCCACTTTAATTATCATCAGTAATAAAAATTTGAGAACCTGGTACTACACACTCACACGAGCAACCAGAAGAGAAACTCGAGTAAAACCCATCATCTTCCTGAGCATACTCCCGAGAACCCAAAGCTTCCAGATAACAAAACGTGCACGCGACCAGCCGTGCACTTGCACCCACCGTCGACGAACTTTCGTCGCCTGAGACGATCACCAACAAGTTGACAATCACTCCTTCTTGCAATCTCATCTTCCAAAAACAGAGATCGATCACGAGAACGAAATATGACACATTCGAGCTTCCAATCGAAAATACCCCGACCATCGATTGCCTCGTCCATGCAATGCCGACCTCTAGATGCCGCCAATCTTCACCAGCGTCATTGCTATTCTCCACGCCAACACTACCACAATCCACTTGCGGCTCGATACATCAAGGCATTCACAGCGACCAATTTTCCGAGCCTTGAAAAAAATAGGGTTTAAAACTAAATTGGACTATTGCCGATGCCACAGCGAACTGGAACAACCACGGGCATTCTTCCCGACTTCACCCATTGCCAAGCTAGCCTCGACCAAAAACTCGACACCCACTATGGTTCTGATCGTCGGAAAATGATTAAAACACATTTTCTGATCTACTACCAACTGCTCTTAGCATACCCAACGAAAACCCACCATTTTAATCTTAAAAATCCTTTTTCTCAAGATGATTCAGGATATTTAATTGAATTAATATTTTATAACATTCGAATCTAGCATATGTTTAAATTTTTCTCTGTAAAACTAAATTTACAGAGGCAATTCCTCACCATCATGCTTAAAAAAATTAGACCATAATTTATGTATAAATAAACTTGTTTCGTTTGAAGACTATGGCCTATCAGAGATCAGGGAAGAAGAATTTGAATTTTTACTTTGGTTTAAACTCTGCACTTTGGAAAAACGGAGATGATCAGTCATTTAAGCATGCACAGACCAGACATATATAAACAATGCACAGACCAGACATATATTATATCAGAGTTGCACATACCAGTGAATAATAATCAATGCAGCGGAATACAGTGTGTAGTGGAACAATATAATATATATATAATAATAATAATAATGAAACCTCATCTTCGTCCTTCAGAAAAAAGTCTACGATTCCTGAAATGCTCGGACTGACCCGAGCGAATTGAAAAGACAAAACACTTGAGTTAGAACTAAAAGATCTTATGTGAGTTAAATCAACAAAAATAAATATGAGTGTAATGGTATCGGAGATGTTTACAGGATTTGACATCTCCTATCCAGTGTCTAATGTGAGTGCAGTAACTTAAGAGATGCTCGGGATTCACATCTCCTAAGGATCCATTAAACTATTTACTATGTAGTAATATTTCGCTATTATAATAGTGTCTATAATAAAATAAACTTATTTTTAAATAGCTTAAGGAATGACCCAATATTCCCCTTAACACAATAATAGTCTCAGTAGTCCATTCAGTATCAGCGCATCTCCAGATCGGGAGACTACCCTAAATATTCCAAAGGCTACGGGAGAGAACCAAACTCGTGTAAGGCGCGATAGGGTAGGTGACACGGCACAACTAGGCAATGCCAGGGTAGATATACCAATTACGCTTCCGGGTCGGTACTAACGCGTAGTGCGCAGTTACCGCCCGCCTCGAGCCACACCCCCAAATAAAAAAAACCAAAAGTGGCCACCGAATCAATCCAAAAGTCAAAGTATAATATCGAAGGGATGTGTCCGATCAAAGGTGCTACCTCATTAACCCGTCAATCACTCCTGTTTTAGCCACCTTATGCCAACTCACGGGAGTTGGGTCCACGTATTTACCTCAAAGGAAACGCCGCCACCATCCTACTTCATTCTGGAATCTCCACCGCGTACACGGTTATTAAATTGGTTTTCGGAGTTGGCAAAGAGTATGGCAACTTCCGATCCCGGTCTCTTTAACAGCCAACCATTATTATAGCACTGGGTCTTTTCAAAATAGTTTATACTTCAAAAACCATAATAAAATATCCATTTCAAAACCATATAATTACGATATCACTTTCTCTTTTAAAATCCAAATAAATGTGATATCATTTTCAAATATATCCTTTTCTGAAACCATAACATTTTCAAAGTTATAATATTTTGAAACCAAAACTTGAAATATAGCCTTTCAAAACATAAAACTTTGAATTTCATAACTTTGAAACATACTACACCACTTAAATGGTTTAAATATTTAATTACTTTATAAAATATATTTTACCTTCACAAATCATTTCCAATTATAGATTAAAAATCCCAAATAAACCATTTCAAGTACCATATATTTCAAAACTTTAAATATTACACCATTTCACAACGAATTCTTTGATACTTTCATATATATCAAACTCCATTACTCTTATTTCGATTTCAAATACTTAATAAATCAAATATCATTTAAGTAGAATCTTTGAACTTCAAATAATGGGATATACATTCAATTTAATTTAACTTGATAATATTCATTTAAATCAACTTGATATTCATTTAAATCCTCTAAACCAAAATCAAGTTATAAAAATCATACCTTTTAAAATCTCTACTTTATTTAGATTCCAAATCAATTTTATTCGAGGATAATTCTTAAGTACTTTAATTCAAATCAAATTCATATTTATCTCCTAACCTTAAATTTATTTAAGTCATTATAACTTTATAAATAAATTTAAATAGAAACTTAGTCGTATTATATCTTAATAGACTCAAACATTTATTATTAAACTCCTTTTATACTTTAAACAAGTTTATACATAGCTTAAACCAAGAAATAAATTATATATATAAATTAACACTTATAAATATCCAAATCATTATCTCATAAAACCCTATATTTCTTTACAAAACCATAGAAATTCGTTTCAAAATAATTTTTTATATATACCGTGGTGCCTGTATATAATTTTCTATCCTATGGTAAAGTGATACAGATATTTATCATTTCAATCCACCATTTAAAATAAAATGTGGTTGTGTATCATTTCAAACCGCAATCCCGAATCAAAATAAATGCATAACAACTTACAGATTATGATGATATAAATAAAACATCCATTCATCCATCATAAAATCATATATCCATCACAATCATCATCCAAACAATCAATCAATATACATATATAACTGAAAATATCTATAACAGGTATTTAACTAGCGGTTATATTCAATAATAATTAAATAATGATTTAATTTAAATAAATGGAGTAACTGAAATGATGATTAAAATTATACGAAAAGTCATAAATAAATGCATAATCACAACAAAATTTAATTTAACAAACATAAGAAATTTTAGAAGTTGTGAGTGGGTTAAAACACTCATCTTTTGAATTTAAATTGAATTTAAATTCAATTTAAACCCAAAAATCCAATAGCCTCCGATTTCGTCCAAACCAGCGCCAAAATGTCTGGATTTCTAATACGAACCTAGCGGAGAAAACCGCGTGTATATTGGACACGTATGCGAAAATTATGAGAGTTAGAACGAGTTGAAAACGTAAAATTAAATAAAATAAATAACAAGGAGTCAAACCCATCACCTAGTATGCTTCATCCATGCATCCCATTTCTGTCGTGCAAGAGAACATTCGAACCCTAGATCTGAAGTCGACGGCCAACTACGCTTCGCTTCCTCAGCGACGCCGGCCATCGCAGCCCCCCTAGGACAAACGCCTCCGATCTTCGCCTCGCCCCCGTCTTACGCGACCGATTCGCGTCCTCCCAGGTCACGAAAAAAATTACGCTGCCACCGCTTTTTTAGTAACCCTAGTGAATTATTTCATACGATCGGACTGTTAATCCATCACATAAACTACGCTGATGCAAACCCCACATTGATCTTTACACAACCCCTCAATCTATTTGATGATCCGTCGCAATTGATTATGATGCAACGGACGGCCGAGAAGAAACCATCAATTTCTGAACAACAGGTGATTCGAACTGAAAAGCGAACTGCAGATCCATGATGCCTACATCGAAAGCTTCGATATATATTTGTTCTAATTTTTTTTGAGGATTTCAAAATTTTAGCTTTGGATTGAAATTTGAATTGGATAGATGAGGGTTTACAGCCATTGAGGAAGAGGAGCATAGAAGTTTCTATATGTATAGAAATGAAGAATAGAGGCTGCTAGGATTTATAATAGGGTATTTATAGATAACTGAAATAGAATAGAAGGACACGATTGAATATATGCGCTAACGACAACGTGGCCCAAAAAGCCCGTTCTGACTCTGGAACAAAATTGGGTCAACCCATATGTCAAAATAGATGTTTTTAAAAATTTTAAACTCGATGGAACAAGTTTCAAGTCCAAATTCCATCGTATGAAGAAGTTATGCTAAAATCAATATTTTTCAAATTGATTTCAATTGATTTCAAATTCAATGTTTTCAAGGCATTTCGAGTCCGTACGATCAAACGACAGGTCCGATCGCAAGGAAACTTGAAATCCTACAATAATTCACCGTTACGGATCCGATGAAACTAGTTTCGTCGAAATCCGAATTAGTGGCCAAAATGGCTATTTTTCCATTAATTAAGTAAACTGAAAATAAATCAATCAAATCAAATTTCCAAATTTAAATTCGATAATTGACATATTACAACATTTTTTAATTTCTTAATCATTTATAATTATTTTAAACAAATTTAAATGCCAATTTAACGTTGATTCATTCATCTATTCCAGCGTTGAATTTCAATTTTCTTAAATTCAGAAATTATAAATTTAATAAATTTATTCATTACCGTATTCATTTTAAATTTTAATAAATTTATTAATTATCACTTGAAATCTCAGTAAATCCTTTCATTCGATTAAATCTTGCTATTCCATAAATTAACATCTTATGGTTATAAATTGCATTGATTTATATTACATTCCATTAATGTATATTTCATTTCATATTAATTCCCATTAACAAAATATTATATTTCATTCAATTTTAGAAATCCATTTATTACAGCTCAAACCCAAATAAATTTAACAACATGAATTTCAATTATTTTCATTCACTCAATTCCCATATTATGGATAAAGTTTACATTTGTTATTTAAATAACATTCTTCAATTTCTAATTAAATCTACTCTAACTGCACTAATTTAGTCAATTTCTACGATTGATTTCAAATTAAAACTTATGAACTACGCAAATAGGTATCCCATAACAATTGTAACCATTAAACTTTAATTACCTTTAAGTTTATTTCCTTTAACATCAATATTATAATTACTTACAAAACCTTGATTTTATTCAATGACCATTTGTTATAATTTAAATTCCTTAATTTAATTCACTGCTTACATTATTCTTTTATATATTCAATTTGTAACTAAGTATACATCTGCATTATTTCCATTGATTTGACTTGCATTCAATTTATTAATAATTACCTTAGTTACAATAATGTAATATTAGATTATAAAATTTTGTAACTGATTTCAAATTTAAAATCAACCAGCCGCAAAATAGGTAACATCCAAAATCGTTACCGTTAATAATTATCCACATTAATAAGCTTTTATTATTCACAAATCAAAGTTTCATTTATTAAATAAACCAATTCATATTATGAATAAAATTAACATTACTTAAATTTGCATAAACAAGCGTTAAATTTGGATTTATTGTAATTGATTACTAAAGTTTATTTACACATTAAATAAATAAACCTATATTAATTGTCACCTGTTTGCTTTCCATTGCCTTTATAATTCCTTACTTATCAACCCAAATTATTATTCCATATATACACTAATTTATTCCATTCTATTTATAGTATCCATTGCATTACATACTTCAATATTTCATACCTTTATTACATGAATTACTATCTTATAAATAAATCTATGTTCCTATTTAATTTACATTTATTAAAAATTTATTTCAGTTAACAATAGGTAACATACAATAAACATTACCGCTACCCTTTAATCACATAAGTAAGCCTTTATTACTTGCACATCAATGTTGCCATTTATTTTCGTACTACTAATTACGTTCACTTATTATTCACTCTTTCCGTTATTTCATAAATCACCATAACGTAACAGTTAATAACTTTTCTTTAAATTGGAAATTCATTCAAATTCATTAATTATTAACTTTAAATAACCCTGTTACGTTTCCTCTTTGTTATTTTCATTATTGCATCACAACTTTATTTAAAATTCAAAAAAAAATTATTATCTTAAATTTTAAATTTTCAAAATCTCATTAAATGAACAATTTCAATTATTGAAAATTTAAGGGTCGTTACACTCTCCTCCACTGTAACAACCCGCATATTTATCGATTTTATATTTAAAATTTTATTTAAATATTTTGTCATTAATCGGATATTGGTCTGAAAAGCTACTTTTTGCAAACCGTCAAATTTGGACTCGAGACCACTTCCATTGAGTTCAAAATGCCGTTTACAACGTTTTTAAGTATAAACATTGATAGATTTGGAGTTAGTGGAATTTCACTTACTTTTCCCGCTTTGGACTTTGGGTTAGATTAGCCATTATAACTGAAACCCACTTCTCTCCTTCTCCTCACTCTTCATAAATTCCTACCAAACACAAACTTTAACATTATTGGTGAGTGGAAAGGGAAATTAGAAGCTCCAAGCCTAGGTTTCAACTCCAAATCCATCATTCAACCCCAAATTCAAGGAAAAGCATTGGATTTAAGCTTGTAGTTGCTTCTCCATTCACCTTCAAGGTTTACCTTCATAATTTGGTGAAAAGGTGAGATTTTTATCTCACAATTCTAGTTTATAACTATACTGCACTATTGGAAATGATTCCCCATCACTTTAGCATGTACATTTTCATTTGGTTTGGATTGGATTGGCCAAAAACTCCAATTTCTAGCGTTCTTGGCGAATCCCTGCGTTTAGGTCGCTCTGCCTTCGTTAGGTCGCAAGGTCGTAGGCCGTTCGCGTGGAAAAGTCGCCGCTTGCTTATTGCTCGTTCTGGCTTAGGTCGCACTAAAATAGGTCGCTAAGTCGTAGGCCGTCTCCGACCATATATCGCCCGGCTTGTTTGATTTAGGTCGCGCCTCTTTTAGGTCACGTCTCTTTTAGGTCGCTCTCCATTGGACCTCGTTAGGTCGCTCAACACATTGTGTCGCTAAGTCGCTCGACTCTGGACTTCGTCAACTCGCTCGGCCTTGTCATTTTTAGGTCGCGAGCCTCGCTAGGTCGCTCAACCGTCTACTTTTATAAGTCGTAGGTCGTCTCCGACCTTAAACCACTCGGCCGCATTAGGTTGCGTACATTTTAGGTCGCGTGTTTCACTAGGCCGTTAGGCCTTTACCTCGTTAGGTCATAGGTCGCTCGACCTTATCACCTTGTTAGGTCGCGAGTCTCTTAAGTTGCTCGCCTCTGCTAGGTCACTCTCTTCTGCTAACTCGCGAACACCTCTAGGTCGCAACCACTAGGTCGCTTGACCCCTTAGACCTCTAGGTTGCAACCATTAGGTCGCTCGATCATATCCTCCCTTAGGTCATCACTAGGTCATACCCCGTTGCGGGGGTGTTGCCCCCGCAACCCCACCTTGGGGGGTTGCCACCCCCCCCCCCCCCCCCCGGACCCCCCTCCGTAGGGGACCTTATCTGAATAACATTCAACAGAACTTGCTTTGTTGAGATGCTGAGTTGACCATTCTTCGAGACAAGCTATCTTGGGCTCCTCGATCGATTTTAAGGTATCACGGCCTTGCTAAAAAGGCGGGATAACAACTATAGAAATATGAAGGTTTCAATACAAGTAGTAAATATCAAAACTCTTTCATCAAAACAATTTTAACTCTATTTTACTACAAAGCTCTTTCCTTAAACCGTTTTCCAATCTACTAGTATATACAAACCTTTTCCTTAAAACCTTTTGTGACAATCTTCTAGTGAAGATCTACAGCTTGTTCGTAAAAATTTAAGTTAAGCTAGTGGTTATGGGACATGAAGATAAACTAATATATTTACTGGCTTGGTGAGATTGACACTACTTGATGATCATGACGAACATTTTTGTGTTTTATACTAGCAACTGTACGATGTCTCTTTGTCTGCGAGGGAGACTAGGCCCCGCTCTTGTGATGTTTCGCCATCGCATTTGTGTGATGTTTCGCCATCGCATTTGTGGGGTAGCGCCCCACGGTCTTCGGGCCATTCGTGTGTCAAAATTAATGGCTTGCAACCATGAGATAGCGTCTCACTTTGTGTTACACGTGTAGGTGAGTTTTCATGCTCCCATTTTGTGAGTTTTCATGCTCCTATATTGTGATTTCTGGATTTCATGTGTAGTCTTCTGGAATTTGTGCTTCACCTATTTTCATGACTTCCATTGTTATGATTTTCCAGCTTTTATGTTTTGGTGAATTTGTGTGTCATCACTTTTTTTAGGTGAATTTGGATCTTTTAGAAGATTCTTTTGATATTGTTTGATCTCTTGATGATCTTCATTTACATGCTTATCATAGTATGTCTTTATGGTTACTATATGTTCTTGCCATATCTATTGTTTTATATCATGTTACCTGATATTTGTAGCTAGACTGATCCGTTTATTATTTTCTTATAAATAATACTCGGGTCAGACCGAGATGTTACAGGGGCTTCTGCTTTACATCTCCCCCAGCGATTTACTACTCTGACTTTTGGCTGACCTTTTAGATTAGCAGTTTTTTCGTTTACACTTGAGATATAGACTCATAGATGTATTCTTTTGTATAGCACGTGTTGCTATTCTTTTGTGTATGTGGTCCTTTCATGACCACTGCTATGATGTACACTTTCATGTGTTAGTTATATATTCATATCTTTTTCCGCCTTTGTGATATGAATGTCTGTGACTGATTGTGTTATGTTTATTTCTATATTTGTTTCCGAAGATTTATTTATGGCCACCGTGTGATAGCTTTGAATTTGTATCGGTATGTCGGACTTCCTCCTTAAGTGAAATGCATGCTATACTATCTGATGTACAGTACTCGCACAACAAAGTTACATGGATGGTCGCTCCTCAACAGCCTTATTCTCTGTGCTAGTTGACAGCATTACTCCGTAGTGTTCTTGGCTAGCGTGAGTATTGAGGTCGGGCGTCACACCCACACAAAACTTTTCGTCCTCGAAAAGGAAAACGAAAGGAAAAGAAGAATTAAGAAATCAATATTTCTTACTTAAAATATTAAATTTATAAACAAATAGATTTACAAAATTAATTAATTTAAATAAAATATACCATTTTATAACAATTAAATCATTTTATACTTAAATTAATAAAGTTTGGAAATCACTTTAAAAAAAATTCTGAGTCCAAAAATTACGGAAATTTTTGGCAGAGTCTCCTTTGTACGGAGAGGCTCGGGAGAAAATATAATATCAAATATAACAATATATACATATATTTTCCAAAATAATATATATCCCAACACGGGAAAAACAATATAATAGCGCTATAAACCGAAATCCGAAAACATGCCTATTTGTCGGGCAATTTACGCTTATTATTATGAAACCAAATGCAGTTGCAATTGCTTCCATAACCTGTATTTCACTTATATAATCCAAAAAGGTTAACAATCATATAAAATGAAATATTTAACTTGTTTCAATCAATAACAAACAAATCAATACAAACAACAACATTCACTTGCAACCACAACATACACATCATATACAATCAACACAAATCAAACATTCATTCATATCAAACAAAACAATATAGTTGTTTGGGTTTAAAACCTTAAATTGTACGGAATGAAAAATAAACTACTAAGTGCACCCTTTACTCAACAGTCTTAGGTGAAACTAAATAGATTATTCATTCATCTAAACAATTTTAAAGCATCATTGCCCAAGCAACCACAAGCCAGACAAGAAATCAAGTTAAAATTTTCAATTTCATAGCATTTATTGTTTGATTCCCTTTATTTATATTACATTCATTTATTCACTATTTAATTTCATTTATTTACAGTATTCATCCTTCTATTTAATAAAATAATTAACTTCAACATTTACTTAGGTCTATAATTACTTACTTACAACATTTACCTTCTATCATATTTTATTATAGTAAGATTTCCATTATAACTTAAGTTTATAACAACTGCATTACCAAATTCTTATTTATTAAAGAATTTCATTAATTACTTTCATTACCTCAAGTTTATTTTCTTGTATAATATCTATCACATTTTCTTATTAAACATTTCCACTTTTTATTATTTGGTAAGTTATATATATGCTTTTAAGAATGTAATTAAAATCATACAAGTCTACCTTACTTCTTTTTATTAATTAAATGTTCAATAATTATATCTTCTGTTTTATAAGATTACAATTTCACTTTCTTTTTTAACTCATTTATAACTTGGCATGAAATAACTTATTTTAATTTAAGGTTCCAATTTATAAATTAGTTATATTCCATTTACTACTCTTAATTAAAATTATTAAATAACGAAAACTTAGGAATTAAATATCGGTTTTTATTCAAAATCATTTAAAATAACAGATAAACATATGCTTGCAATTTATATATCCAATTATATTTAAAACAATTTTAAATTTGTATTGTTTTATCAAAATAAATCTGTAGTAAAACTCCTACAATGGCTTTCCCACTTCGAAACACGAAAATGATTGTCAATGATGCGGCCGCCATCACCGAAATTATTTTCCAACATTAGAGAGGGAAGTACAGAACTGATTTCTTTTCAAAATTTCTTTAAAACAATTCTTTCAAATTGTATTGAAATATTTATATCAGAATACTTTTAAATAATATCATTATTATATTCCAAAATCATTCGAAAGAAAGTTTCAAAACCCTTGGACTTAAGTTCTAAATTCCCAAGTTCTTCATTTATTTTATTTTCAATCTCATTTCAACTATTATTTATAATTTTTATTACCTAACAAACAATCTATTGCAACCAAATATATATCATTTATAAAAATTTATTTTATATATATAGAAAATATAATAGGCAAAATTATTTCATTCACCTATATTAAAAACAAATATTAAGTCGGTCTGTCCTACTAAGTGTTTAGAAATTTCTATTGATGTCATGGCGTCTCATGCACCAACCAGAATTTATAAATAAAAAATGGGACAAATTAACACAATATCAAAACCTTTTTATAACACTAACAAATACGCTCTCTCATATATATACACTTAGCGACTCACCATAGGGTATTACTACCATATTAATAAAGAGTCAAACCCCACAACGTTAAGGTTTATCGCTAAACCAAAGCTCTGATACCAGATTGTATCGCCCCGCCTTTTTGTACGCTTTAAATCGACGATAAACCACACACGTCAGACTTAAACCATACAAAATGGCGGATTGTTATGGGGTAAATAAGAAAAGTAGAGAAAGAAAAAAACAAAATAGAATCTTGCGGCGGAACAATACAATATAATAATCAAATATACAGTTCATTAAGCTGTTTTATAATCATTTAATTATTTATATACAATACATGTCAGAGTTGCACATTCCAGTGAATAATAATCAATGCAGCGTAATACAGTGTGTACTGGAACAATATAATATATAATAATAATAATAATAATAATGAAATCTTCGTCTTCGTCCTCCAGAAATAAAGTCTTCGATTCCTGAAATGCCCGGACTGACCCGAGCGAATTGAAAAGACAAAACACTCGAGTCAGAACTAAAAGATCTTATGTGAGTTAAATCAACAGAGATAAATATGAATGTAATGGCGTCAGAGATGTTTACAGGATTTGATATCTCCTATCCATTGTCAAACGTGAGTGCAGTAACTTAAGAGATGCTCGGGATTCACATCTCCTAAGGATCTGTTGTACTACTTACTATGTAGTAATATTTCGCTATTGTAGTAGTGTCTATAGTAAAATAAACTTGCTTTTAAATAGCGCTAAGGAGTGACCCAATATTCCCCTTAACACAATAATAGTCCCAGTAGTCCATCCAGTATTAGCGCATCTCCAGATCGGGCGACTACCCTAAATACTCCAGGGCTACGGGAGAAAACTAAACTCGTACAAAGCGCGATAGGGTAGGTGACACGGCACAACTAGGCAATGCCAGGGTAGATATAGCAAGTACGCTTCTGGGTCGGTGGTAACGCGTGGCGCGCAGCTACCTGAAGTGACCCACTTCTCTTTGCATTTATTTTAGTGATTTTTAGTGAGTTTTTTTTCCAAGTGATCACTTCTTTTAATTCATTCTCCCAAGATCCAGAATCTTACAAATATAAAAATATCACTATATAAACTAAATCACGTCATTTATATATGTGAAGATATATAAATGATTCTTTGATTATCAGAGTAACTAAAATAGCAAAGAAACTCGATCACACAATATTTCTCACATTTGAGAGATTTTTGTGTCACATAGCCATTTTATCTATTTTTTTTGAACTCAGGCTTGTTTTAAATTTTATTCAAAAATGATTACATAATATTTTCTTGTCTAATTTACCAGCTTGTTCTGTAGCTCGGATGAATTGATTTCTGGATTTACAACCCATACATATGATCTTTAGGGTTTAGGGATTAGGTACTAAAATTTTTGGATTGATACTGGTTGTTAAATTGATTCATGCATATTTGTTTAGCCCGGGATTCTCCTTTTAAACTCAAGCAATTTTTATGTTAAGAAAAATGCTCATATCATATTTTATAAAATATAAAATGATTAGATGAATATAAAGGTAGAAACTTAGTTTAAAGGCCAAGCAGAGGAAACAATACAGTTAAATACAATGCAAACTCAATCTTGTATACCAATTAAAGACTTAGCATATACATGAAGGCAGGATGATCAAAGCAATGTCACATATCAGACCAATACAAAATTCTCAGATGATCCTATTATGTAGACAACTGATGTTCTCTTAAGTAAATAACAAATGATAGTGATTAATGTGTTGTGGAGTGATAGACATGCTTATTGCAAACAAGACTACATGTTGCTTTAACTACTTCAGGTTGATCATAATCAGATACAACCAGACTTGGGTCATGTATCTAGATAGTAAGATTTGATAAGTATAGTTGTTGTGAAACCCACAAGTACCACAATGCGTATGAACTTACTACACAAAGCAATACAAATCCATACTGGAAAATCAAATCCCCAGGTTAAGAATTTTAGGCTTTGTTGTTTTTTTTAAGCTTGACATATACTTATCTCAATTACAAGTCATGATCATGCTTTACTGGTTAGCCCAGACCAGGTTCTACTTAACACTTAACAGAATTATTACATGCTTTTTCTAAAAACTATTTCTACTTTGCAATCAAAAGTTCATCAGACATTCCCAAGGAAAGTATGTCCACATATCGAATTATATGGCATAATTTCCTATATCATACTTCACCAGAGAATACCCAGATCAGTTGCTTAAAACAGAAACGCATAGTCGCAGATATAACACTTAATCTTTTACATAGTCTTTACACAGAAAAACAAACATATATTAATTCTGAAAATACTTAGGACATAATAGAGTTTTGCCTAGCTTATTCATTACAATATTTCTGCCAAATTCCTTAAGCGTTTAAATTCATGCAAATCTTCAAATATCCCTACAAGCAAGTTTCTCATGCTTCTTTCCTGCAACAACATTTAGAGCTGCCTCAATAAAAATTAGATACCCCAAATATTGCAAGCAACAAATAGGGTCAGAAATAAATTCTGGTATGAGTGAAATCATGTATTAAAATATTTGTAAATTCTCAAAATTACGCAGAGAACATTTTTGTTTAATGATATACTAATTCATACTAAAATCTGAGCATATGTAAGTTTATTTATCAATCATACACCCAAACATTCATCCATTCACTCCATTCAGACACTCGTGTACATACTCATATGGATTTATTCCTAATTTCCATAGCTTGATTTCTCAATCTCATTTTTACATTTTTGTTTGGTATGACTCCTTGCCATTGAACACCATGTGTGCATTTTAAAGGGGCTCAGTTCTGTTAACCCTTTACACAGAGGCCTACAAGACTTAAACAAGTCATGCACATACCCATCATCCTCCTGATAATGAGCAGATCAAGTCACTACTCCTAAATTATTTTAAAATTTAGAGACCACGATTATTTATTTTTTGAGGAACTTTTTTCTTTAATTTCCAGAAATGTTGGTGTTCTTTTCTTCATTTCATAAGTCAAAAATCATTGATCTCACACAAGGTGTTCATCCAGACATACAAGCATTAATATAAAAATTCCACTTCTTATATCAAGTAATTTTACTTAATCAAATTTTTCCAAAACCTGCTCATATATTTGTTTCTAACAATTTTTCCATTGCTTTCTTAAATTTGATAAAATCACATAAAAGTCCAGATTTATTTTTCTGTGAACATAGGATATGATTTTTTAGAAAAACCCATAAAACATATTGGCTTATGATCTAAAAAAATCAGCACATGTATAATATTGCTTTGTTCATATCAATTTTTGAATGAACTAGACATGAGCATGAACCTCCTTATTCACACTGCCTATTTCATTTACTTCCTTGATACCCTACTTCTCAGTAAAATGTTTAACTTATTCTCTTATTAAAACTGGGTTTTAAAAAATCCATTTCTATGATTAAGATAAGTGTTAGATTAAATATATTTCAAAGAAAAAATTAAAACCATCTTAACGACCCAAAATAAATTAAAGTCTCAGCCAAAAGATCAACCAGAAAAACCATCCACGATCAACAAACATTCATTCAGAAAAATATAATCAAACAGAAAACCATATTATACTTATATATATATACGAAAAATCACTTGGCTGCCCTTAGCATGGGTCATAATGCCTCAAATCTAATAAATGATTATCACTCACCTTCCTCTTCTTTTCCCCGAGAATGCTTAGGCTTGAAAACAGTGTGAGTTCTTTTTTTTTTTTGAAATATGTTTCTGTTTTCCCCCAGAGAAAACCTCTGCTTTCCCCTTTGATTTAAATCACTTAACTAGGGTTTTACTAGAGGAAAAACCCATTTTATCCTCACATCACTCAGAGAATTATGTGTGTGTACTTATGGCTAAATGTGCCATTTTCTTTTGATTTCTATTTCTGGTAAAAGCATTACTTCACTGCTTTTCTTTGCACATGCTATTTGCATGATTTACCTGCACATTATTCTCATGTGGCTCAATTTCATAGTGCATTTTGTTATACCCGAGTTGTTTCTCACATTTCTTTTTATAAGTTTGATTTCTAGCTATCATATTTTATCATTTATTTCTCTCTTGACTTATTTTCTAAAATGCATTCATACTCAAAAATATTGCTTAACTGGTTTTCATGCATTTTACTTATCAAGAGAAGTTATTTTATCACTCTACATTTTTTTTGGCTACATATATACATAATATTCATGAGATATGTGAATTTAAAATTCATTCACACTTTAGTTATTTTTCTTCTCATTATTATCTATTAGAATAATTATTCCCTTACTTTTTATCTCATTCCTTCTTGATATTTACTTTCAAATTATTTTATTCTTTAATTATTTTCTGTTAACCAATTTTTTTTTCATTTCAATTTTTTTTATCTAAAAATTTTTGGGTCTTCACACTACCGCCCACCTCGAGCCACACCCCCAAATAAAAAATCAAAAGTGGCCACCGAATCAATCCAAAAGTCAAAGTATAATATCGAAGTAATGTGTCCGATCAAAGGTACCACCTCATTAACCCATCGATCGCTCCTGTTTTAGCCACCTTATGCTAACTCACGGGAGTTGGGTCCATATATTTACCTCAAAAGGAAATGCCGCCACCATCCTACTTCATTCTGGAATCTCCACCGCATACACGGTTGTTAAAGTGGTTTTCGGAGTTGGCAGAGAGTATGACAACTTCCGATCCCGGTCTCTTTAACAACCAACCGTTTTTATAACACCGCGGTCTTTTCAAAATATTTTATTCTTTAAGAACCAGAATAAAATTTCCATTTCAAAACCATATAATTACGATATCACTTTCTCTATTAAAACCCAAATAAATGTGATATCATTTTCGAATATATTCTTTTCTGGAACCATAACATTTTCACTGTTATAATATTTTGAAACCAAAACTTGTAATATAGCCTTTCAAAACATAAAACTTTGAATTTAATAACTTTGAAACAAACTACATCACTCAAATGGTTTAAATATTTGATTGCTTTATAAAATAAAATAGTTTCTTCACCTTCACAAATCAATTCTAATTGTAGATTAAAAATCCCAAACAAACCATTTCAAATACCATATATTTCAAAGCTTTAAATATTACACCATTTCACAACGAATTCTTTGATACTTTCATATATATCAAACTTCATTACTCTTTTTTCGAATTGAAACATTTACTTAATAAATCAAATATCGTTTAAGTAGAATCTTTGAACTTCAAATAATGGGATATACTTTCAGTTTAATTTAACTTTATAATATTCGTTTAAATCAACTTGATATTCATTTAAATCCTCTAAACCAAAATCAAGTTATAAAAATCATACCGTTGAAAATCCCTACTTTATTTAGATCCCGATTCAATTTTATTCGAGGATAATTCTTAAATACTTTAATTCAAATCAAATTCATATTTATCTCCTAACCTTAAATTTATTTAAGTCATTATAACTCTGTGACTAAATTTAAATAAAAACTTAGGCGTATTATATCTTAATAGACTCAAACATTTATTATTAAACTCCTTTTATACTTTAAACAAGTTTATACATAGCTTAAACCAAGAAATAAATTATATATAAAAATTAACATATATAAATATCCAAATCAATGTCTCATAAAACCTGTATATAATTTTCTATCCTATGGTCAGGTAATACGGATATTTATCATTTCAATCCTCCATTTAAAATAAAATGCGGTTGTATATCGTTTCAAACCGCAATCCCGAATCAAAATAAATGCATAACAACTCGCAGATTATAATGATATAAAAAACATCCATTCATCCATCATAAAATCATATATCCATCACAATCATCATCCAAACAATCAATCAATATACATATATAACTGAAAATATACATAACAGGTATTTAACTGGTAGTTATATTCAATAATAATTAAATAATGATTTAATTTAAATAAATGCAATAACTGAAATGATGATTAAAAATATAGGAAAATTCATAAATAAATGCATAATCACAACAAAATTTAATTTAACAAACATGAGAAATTTTAGAAGTTGTGAGTGGGTTAAAACACTCACCTTTTGAATTTAAATTGAATTTAAATTAAATTTAAAACCAAAGATTGAACAGCCTCAGATTTCATCAAAACCAGCGCCAAAATGTCTGGAATTCCAATACGAACCTAGTGAAGAAAACCGCGTGTAAACTTGATCATGTATGTGAAAATTATGAGAGTTAGATCGAGTTGAAACGTAAAATTTAAATGAAATAAATAACAAGGAGTCAAACCCATCACCCAGTACGCTTCATCCACGTCATCCCATTTCCATCGTGCAAGAGAACACTCGAACCCTAAATCAGAAATCGGCCACCAACTACGCTTCGCTTCCTCAACGACGCCGGCCGTCGCAGCCCCCTCCCAAGACAAACGCCTCCGATGTTCGCCTCACCCCCATCCTACGCGACCGAGTCGCGTCCTCCCAGGTCACGAAAAAAATGACGCCGCCGCCGCCTGTTTAGTAACCCTAACTAATTATTTCAGACGATCAGACCGTTAATCCATCAAATAAACTACGCTGATGTAAACCCCACATCGATCTCTACAGAACCCCTCAATCTATTAGATGATCCGTCGCAATTGATTACGATGCAACGGACGGCCGAGAAGAAACTATCAATATCTGAACAACCGGTGATTCGAACTGAAATACAAACTGCAGATCCATGATGCGTACGTCGAGAGCTTCGATGTGTATTTTTTCTGAATTTTTTTGAGGAGTTTGAAATTTTAGCTTTGGATCAAAATTTGAATTGGATAGATTAGGGTTTACAGCCATTGAGGAAGAGGAGCATAGAAGTTTCTGTACGTATAGAAATGAGGAATAGAGGCTGCTAAGGTTTATAACAGGGTACTTATGAAATAGAATAGAAGGACACGACTGACTATACGCGTTAACGACAAAGTGGTCCAAAAAGCCTGTTCTGACTCCGGAACGAAATTGAGTCAACCCATATATAAAAATAGATGTTTTTAAATATTTAAACGAGAAGGAACAAATTTCAAGACCATACTAGTTTCGCGAAATCCGAATCAGTGTCCAAAATGGCTATTTTTCCATTAATTAAGTAAATTGAAAAAAAATTAATTAAATCAAATTTTGAAATTTAAATTCGATAATTGACAAATTTCAACATTTTTTAATTTCTTAATCATTTACATTGATTTTAAACAAATTTAAGTGTCAATTTAACGTTGATTATTCATCCATTTCAGCGTTAAATTTCATTTTTCTTACATTCAGAAATTATAAATTTAATAAATTTATTCATTACTATATTCAGTTTCAATTTTAATAAATTTATTCATTATCACTTGAAATCTCAGTAAATCCATTTATTCGATTAAATCTTGTAATTCAATAAATTAACATCTTATGGTTATAAATTGCATTGATTTATATTTCATTCCATTAATGTATATTTCATTTCATATTAATTCCCATTAACAAAATATTTTATTTGATTCAATTTCAGAAATCCATTTATTACAGCTCAAACCCAAATAAATTTAACAACATGAATTTCAATTGTTTTCATTCACTCAATTGCCATATTATGTATAGAGTTTACATTTGTTATTTAAATAACATTCTTCAATTTCTAATTAAATCTACTCTAGCTGCACTAATTTAGTCAATGTCTGCGATTGATTTCAAATTAAAACTTATGAACTACACAAATAGGTATCCCATGACAATTGTAACCATTAAACTTTAATTATCTTTAAGTTTATTTCCTTCAACCCAATATTATAATTACTTACAGAACTTTGATTTTATTCAATGACCATTTGTTATAATTTAAATTCCTTAATTCAATTCACTGCTTACATTTTTCTTTTATATATTCAGTTTGTAACTAAGTATACATCTGCATTATTTCCATTGATTTGACTTGCATTCAATTTATTAATAATTACCTTAGTTACAATAATGTAATATTAGATTATAAAATTTTGTAACTGATTTCAAATTTAAAAACAACCAGCTACAAAATAGGTAACATACAAAATCGTTACCGTTAATAATTATTCGCATTAATAAGCTTTTATTATTCACAAATCAAAGTTTCATTTATTCAATCAACCAATTCATATTATGAATAAAATTAACATTACTTAAATTTGCTTAAACAAATGTTAAATTTGGATTTATTGTAATTGATTACTAAAGTTTATTTACACATTAAATAAATGAACTTAAATTAATTGTCACCTATTTGCTTTCCATTGCCATTATAAATTCGTTACTTATCAACCTAGATTATTATTCCATATATACACTAATTTATTCCATTCTATTTATGATATCCATTGCATTACGTACTTCAATATTTCATACCTTTATTACATCAATTACTATCTTATAAATAAATCTATGTTCCTATTTAATTTACATTTATTAAAAATTTATTTCAATTTCAATTAACTATAGGTAACATACAATAAACATTACCATTACCCTTTAATCACATAAATAAGCCTTTATTACTTACACATCAATGTTGCTATTTATTTTCAAACTACTAATTACGTTCACTTATTATTCACTCTTTCTGTTATTTCATAAATCATCATAAAGTAATAGTTAATTACTTTTCTTTAAATTGGAAATTAATTCAAATTCATAAATTATTGACTTTAAATAACCCTGTTACGTTTCCACTCAGTCACTTTCATTATTGCATCACAACTTTTATTAAAAATTCAAAAAAAAATATTTTCCTAAATTTTAGATTTTCAGAATCTCATTAAATTAACAATTTCAGTAATTGAAAATTTACGGGTCATTACACTAAATATAATCACGCAGCACAACATCATCTAAAAATTCACATGCACTAACATTTATTACCCTAAGCATTTAAGTTAAGTGTTTATTCACCTGAAAACATATTTGAACAGAGAGCAATACTGTATTGAAAACTATAGTTTGATCTGTGTAAAGCCCCGATTCTTCGACTTTTGAAAATCGACATTAATACGTCCACTATATCAACTGCCGAACAATCGAATGCCGGAAAACCGAACCCTTAGTGTTTAAGAAGAAGAAATAGGCAGGAGAAGAAGCAGATAGAAGAAGGAAACAGAAACAATAACAGAATCTCACATATCGCAGCGGAACAACATATAATATATCAATGAATAATCTTTAAAACAAAGAACTATATTAGTTATTACATCACATCACATTACATTACATTATCGGAGTTTACAACAACAAACATCGGAAAAGAAATACTATATCTGGTTAATACGCCGCGCCATCCAGCATGCCTCCAGATCTCAATAGAAACTCCTGAATTCCAGAATGACCTAATAACCTGACTCTAGGCTGCCCGTGTTGAAAATTATGGGCACCCAGAGTTTAGGTAGGGAACAATAAACTGCAGGTCAGTCATGGGACTGGTGTAAGAACTAAAACAGTTATTTATTTTTAAAACAACAACATTCCATGGCATTATGCAAAATAAATCATTTTTGATATTATTATTAGTGCATAGAGTAGAAAACATTTCGAAAATATAAAAGTAACCCTAGTCAGCATGGGCATCACGCACTTATGCGAACTACAGCTACCAAGATCAATAGCAGGTTACTGCCACATTCTATGGCAGGTTATACGACAAAAACCGTACAGGGTACGTATTGTTTCTTTGGATTTTCCAACAAATGATCGGCTAAGGAACTTCCCATACCGAAATGGAACGCCTAAGGAAGGACGCCTTCGAGAACCTAATTGGATCTCCGCTAAACAAGGTCGACGCTACCACACGTTATATAGCTGTAACTAGGTAACTAACACACTAACGCTACCTCACGCTATGCAGCTGTGACTAGGTAACTAGCACACTGACGTTACCTCACGCTATACAGCCGTGACTAGGTAACTAACACAGTGACGCTACCTTATGCTATACAGCTGCAACTAGGTAACTAACACACAATCTATGCCATCCCCCGGTCGTTACCGAACTTTACCCGAGGATCCTCAACCATAAAGTAGTAAATATGTAGTAACCACATAGGTTCGATAATTGGGATCTATACCATGATAGCACCTTCTATCCAGAAGGAAATGGACATACCCTAGGGCGCTACCCCTAACAAAAACCTTGTTGCAACATTCCTGTTCAACCATTACCGTGTAGTGAGGCCCTACGAAGTCTCATCCACAAAGCTACGCTTTTTCACAAAGCCATGCTTCGATCAACAAATGATCGGCAGCACTTCGTATGACACATTACCAAATTGGGAATGTATCACTAGTAACCATCAACTACATAACCTCTGAGCTCGTACGTCTCAGAGAAGGGTGTTAAGCTAAGAGAATAAATTCTCCGCTATCAACAGAAATGTATTTGATAGAAACCAACTTTACATCTCAAAGTGTAACGTCAGACACACATCCATACAAGTCTGTTCCGGGTTCGAATAGAACCGAAGGCACTTCCAAAAAAAGCCCTCGCAATCCGGGTATTCACAATCTCGATCGGACTTCCCGTCACTTAGGGAATCTCTATACCTGAGCCACGATGCAGAGAAAATCGACAGGTCATCCTATCATTCTCGCAAATACCGGTCTTCACCACCGATCTTCAATGCTATCCATAAACGTCGTATCACTATTCGGAATGGGTTATATGACACAAAGGTCCTCCCCCGGCTAAACCGTATAACGAACGCAATATTTTAAAAATAAGTGTAGCATGCAAACTCAAGCAAATCACAACAATTTTCCACTTTAATCTTTTAAATAAAAGATTCATCACAATCACAAAGGTTCGATGTGGTTTCCGGATATCCACTTGGAATCCGACCCCCGGTCGCATCGAAATTAAAATGCCATTTAAAGAAAAATATTGATAGTCGGTTATTTAACTATCAGTCAATATTCACAACAATTTTCAGGTTTAAATAATTTTCCAATTATTTATTTTCAAAATATCTTCGCAAGATATATTTTCACACTTCAACCCTTTGAAAACAAATTTCAAACCACTTTTCAATCCTTTGAAAACAAATTTCAAACCATTTCCCTACATGGGATATATTCACAAATATTTCTTCATTTTCATTTCAAAATGAATCATTTAAATCAATCAAATAAATCCTTACCGATTTGTTTTAGTTTTATGTTCCAAATCCTTAAATTTATTTCCACACTTCAAAAATAAGTCAATGTTTATTTTTAAACAAATTTCCCTTTCCTTTATAAATTCCATGATGAATTTAAATTTCCAAATATCCACTGATATGCGATGTTCAAATCGATTTCAAATATGCACTTTCAATTTATCTCTAGAAGATATTATCTCAAAACATTCACTTCAAATTGGAAAACATTCCCATACTTATTTAATGATAAGTAATTCACCAATCTATTTATTTTCAACATTAGGAAATTATTCAAAATACTTAAATCATAATTAAGTATATAATTTATTCTTTAAGGAAAACATCCTCTAAACACATTTATTTGAGTCAAAATGAATGTTGCATAAAACATTGCTACGACAGTCCAAAATCACTAGTATAGGGATTCGAAATTAAGATTGATGTATAAATCCTAATAATATATAAAACATTTTCTTTCGAAAATCATTTACTATAACAAAAGTGTTATAGTCCACTATTTCCTTCTATTTCTTGAAAACGTCTATTTCAACAATGAATAATGAAATCTATGGTTTCGATACTTAATACATTTTAAAATACCTTTAAATCATTTTAATTCTATTTAAAACATAACTTCCCCAAAACCATTTCTTTAATATATTATTCACTGTCCAAAATCGTGAATATACTTCGTTAACCAAATTCAACATTTCTACACATTTTATTTAAAGGATTATCCACTGTCCAAAATCGTTGATATATCTCCTTTAATAATCTATAATAATTGACTTATCAAAATAAGTTTATGAAACAACGTTTATAAATTCATATTTATATATTTTATAAAAACTTCAACTTATAAAAATCCCTTAATTAACAAATTATATTTATATCTCATTTTAATGCCAAAATCCAATTTATATGGTAATTACTTATAAATCTTCTATTTTACAAAAATAGTTTCATTTTGTAACTTCATAAATTGTAGATTCTATTCTTTTATTAAATCCATTTATAACATCATTTTAAAACGTCTTTAGAACTCCTTTATAATTTCATCACTTTGGTTTATAAAAATCCAATTTTACAAATCTTATATATAAAGCTTTTAAAATAAATTCAAAAATCTCAATTTAAACTATTTTATAAAATTAATAACTCCATATTTTCGAAAATCACATTTCAACTATATTTCTCAAAAATCATAATTTTTATAACATAAAAATTGTAACGTTTATTTATTTAAAATGAATCAATTCCAAAATTCAAATAAAACTTATACTTTCAAATATCACTTGGAAATCCTTTTAAACTCGAAATCATTACTTTAACACTTTTAATTTTCCAAAATAGGCCCAATGCTGCAACAACACTAAATATAACAATCACGGCATCCAAAACATCATATATCATATGATAACAGAATATATCGCAAACATCTGTAAATAAATCAATACTGTTGAGGAATCCAGTTGGATCCCTCCAACATGTTTCCCTACATCCACAGATGTTAGCACAATACCAATCCCGTTTCAAGACGGGATATCGTGGTATATGGGTTTTATAAAATGTTATCCGCTATTATGCGGCGCAATAGGGTCTCATCCGCTATATAATGCGGGAAAATCAACTCCAAGTACATATATAATACCAATTCCACTTCAAGGTGGAATATCGCTGTATATGTGTTTAATAAACAACCTCCTGTTCATATACGACGTATAGGGTCTATTTCAATACAATAGATAATAATTAATCATCCAAGCATACAATCATCACAATCAAGTAATTTTAAATCCAACTATTTAAAATTTAAATCGAAACTAATTCGATTGAGTGAGAAGTTCTCACCTTGGTTTCCAATTTTCAGCGTTTTATTTCGAATAAAATTAAACACGCTTTAATTTTACCCGAAATTTTAACTAGCTCGATTTGGCTCCAATCTAGTTCCATAGCATAGTGCTCGACAAAACGAAGCCAACGCAAGTTGTTTCGTAATTTTTCAACCTCGTATGACAAAGTTACGCTATTACAAGGTTTATGCATTTAATAAAATTTAATTTACAACTTTTATTTTTAAATTTTTTATACCTATGCAATCTGGCCGCACGTTCAGTTCAAGAAAATCATGGCCGCTTGTTTAAGTTTCTTCTCCCTCAGGTTAAACGTGCGTACAGGAACTCATCACTGCCATCTAAACCCTAATGCACGTGACCTCCACACCACGTTCTAACTTGATCGACTACTTCGATTTCGAAGCCACGGCCAAGCCCTACTGTGACGACCGCCCATGACTCCCGCACCAAATAAGAAAATAGTGCGCTGTAAAGAGTGCCAGGCCGCCATGGACAATCATCAAGGTAAGGTAAACACAGAATAGTCTATCGTATTACTCACAGCGCATGGATAAAATACAATAGAAAAATATACATAGTGAAGCTCCATAGAACAGAATTTTATCATATAAAATCATAATAGTTTGGTACAACAATCTGAAAAGTCAATACATCAAGCCACACTACATATCACTCAGAGAATCATATAAGCAGCGGAACATCCAGTGCATATAGTAAGAAAACAATATGCAAAAGCCTCCAGCTCGTCTTCGTCATCAACAGCGTTGGTCACTAAGAACAGCACCTGTAGCCTGCTACCTAGTCTGCCCATCCCAAAACGGATGAACATCCCAAGGTAATAAGAGTTGAACATAAAACCTTGAGTCGGACAAAAGTCCTAGTGAGCAGTAAATCAACTATCGAACATACCAAAAGAGCATAAAGGGTAAAAAGGAATAGGAACTCAACCATCCCACTCCACCTCTTTCTACAGTGGTAGCCCCCAAACACACTAAGCAGAAACAAACATAGCAAAGTAGACAATTAAAGTAAAACAGTTATCACTCGAGTCAAGGTCGATGTTTTCCAAGTACAAACCCCCAAGGCCTAAACCAAGATCAGGTAAGCACCCCGAAAACATCGCTCTTGGCCCAAGAGACGATACAACCAAAACATCCTAACATCCTTGACTCTGGCTATCACTGTTATCATTGCCTCGATTTCACCGTTAATTGAATGACCGGCCCATTATTTCATCCGTCCTCCAAGGGCTAATGGTAACCCCGGTTCTAGACATAACTCCGCACGTCGTCGTGACCCATGCCTAGGACTATCGAATCTGCCCAGAGTACTAACACATCATCGTGACCCATGTCTGGGACGTCGTCGTGACCCGTCCCAACGCACTCTTTCTTTGAGCATGCTAGAACCTTCAACAACGATGAAATCTCAGCCTTCTAGTCATCCTCTTCGACGACTATTCACATACTAGCTCAAGCGCCTCTCGAGCCAACCATTATCAACAAACTCGAACCATATCACCGAGTTATCAACATGCTTAGAATGATCCCGTCTGCATTAAACCAAGGCTATCTCATATCATGCTTTGCTTCATCGCATCATAGCAAAGTCCCATCTCAACATCATGCTTTGCCTCATCATATCATAGCAAAGTCCCATCTCAACATCATGACCAAATCTATCCATATGAGCTTTATCATCCGCTTCATATGCCTCGAGCAACTTTCCTTATTCAAGAGCCTTTCCACTTAGCTTTTGAATCATCTTCGACCAACTTGTCCAAATTCAATCACTAATCAACTAATCAATCAAATCAATCATTCATCCAAGTAATCAATCATTCAAATAAGATCTAAATAAACAGTTATAACAATAATGGCAATTTCGTAATTGAAGGGTCCAAATCTAACAAGCATGAATTCTAAGTAATATCTTGATGAATGAACTAGCATAGGTTAACATATAGTAAAATGGATATCAAAGCTTTATGAACAATGGATCTACATGCAGACTTAAGGAAAATGCATGAAATCACTATCTTTAACACACAAACAAACAACCGATCCAATATACTCCTTTGGGTCCGTGTGAGAGATAACCACCACTCACCGAATCACTTAAACACCTCAAAAACAACAAACTCCAGATCTGGACAGCAAAGGATCTAGCTCGATCCAACAAGATTTCCCCTCAAACGATGAAATCTCTCTTTGTTGGGTGTAGATCTTCAACTTTGGCTCTTGGATCTTCGATCTTAGATGGATGTAAGCACTAGATTTTAGTAGAGAAAAGAAGTGAAGAAGTATTGTAGTCGAGCTCTCAAAATGGCAGCACTTCGTCACTTCAAAATCCAATGCCAAAAAGTGAACCAAACCCCTCTATTTATAGGTAGAAAACCCATGCGTCGGCCGCCCTCCTTAAGTCATCGCCGACCTAACCCTAGCTGACTTACGACCTAACGACTCAACTACCCCGACCTACGACCTAAAACACATGCGCATCCACGAACTACCGACCTAAGATCCCAATGACTTACCTCTTCAGGCCTTTATGCGACTCAACTAGTACGCCGACCTAAAACACGCGCGACTTAACATAGCCGACCCAACGACTTAAGACTCCCACGACCTATCTCAACACAGCGCTAACCTCTAGGTCACTAACCCTTAGGTAGTTCCATCCTATAAGTCGGTCCAACACTAACTCGCTAACCACCTTAAGTCGGCCAATTCCTATAAGTTGCTCACCCTATGGGTCGGTCAACCTCTTAAGTCGGTCAAACCTTAAGCCGCTAACTCTTAGGTCGGCCCATCTTCTTAACCCGCTTACTTCCCTTAAGTCGAACACTAAAGCCACCAACTCCCTATGTCGTCCACATTCCTTATGTCAGTTCCGACCTAACCATACTTAGCAAATATAGGTCGCTCCTCACTAGGTCGTTAGAACCCTTAAACCACTAACTTCCACACGACTTAAGCACTTGGACAAGGTAAGCTCAGGTTGGCCTAAACGATAACAACGACCTAGGCTCCCATACGAGCTAACTCTGGTCGACTCAAACAATACTAATGACCTTATGACAACTATTCTACGATTTATCGACACGTAAAATACGGGTCGTTACATTCTCTCCACCTTAGGAATTTCGCCCACGAAATTCCAAACAAACAAGAACAATCAAAGACTATTCTGCATGCCTACCATCCATAGCAATCAACAAACCATGCATCCAACTACTAGCCTAGCATGCAGAATTCTAAGACTAGAACAAGTTACAAATTCATGAGATGCCACGACACCTTAGGGCTATACCTCGAGAGTTCAGGATGAGCTGCCTTCATCCTCTCTTCCTCTTCCCATGTACAGTCGTTAACATCATCACTCCATTGTATCTTGAGCAACGTAATCGTCTTCCTCCTAAGCTGTTTCGTGTCGATTCCCACAACACGAAACGGCTTACGAGGTCTCGTAACAACTGGATCAACCTCCAAATCTTCACATCTATCAGCAGAAACCACTGCATTTGGGTCGTGCACATACTTCCATAGATACGATACATGAAAAACATTGTGCACACTTGACATCTTTTCCGGTAACACCAATTTATAGGCGAGCTTTCCAATTCGCTCGATGATCGGGAATGGTCCAACAAATCTCGGAGTCAACTTTCCTTTCTTCCCGAATCGATTAACATTCTTCAGTGGAGAATCCTTCACGAAAACCATATCGCCTACATCGAATTCCAAATCCTTACGACGCTTATTGGCATAACTTTTCTGACGGTCTTGGGCTGCCTTCATTCATCGCCGAATGTTCTCTATGCAATCCGAAGTCTGTCGAATCATTTCGGGCCAAGTATCAGCTTTTCTCCAGTTTCCAACCAACATGTCGGAGAGTTACACGGTGTTCCATACAATGCTTCATACAGTGCCATACCAATACTTGACTGGTAACTTTTATTATATGAAAATTCCACCGGATGAAGATGACCTTCCCATGATCCTCCAAAATCCAAAACACATGCTCTGAGAAGATCTTCCAAAACTCGGTTGACTCTCTCGGTCTGACCATCTGTTTGGGGATGATAAGCTGTACCCAAACAAAACTCGGTTCCCAAAACTTTCTGGAAGCTCTTCCAAAATCCACTAGTGAACAATGGGTCTCGATCGCTCACTATACTCTTCGGAATACCATGGAATCGAACTATCCACTTAACATACAACTCAGCCAATTTCGATGCAGTCCTAATTGATCGAACAGGAATGAATCTTGCACTCTTAGTCATTCGATCTACGATGACCCAAATCCCTTCATTCCCTGCTCTGGTTCTAGGTAGTCCATCGATAAAATCCATCGATATTTGCTCCCACTTCCATGTAGGAACTTCTAACGGCTGAAGAAATCAACTTGGCTTCTTCTGTTCGGCTTTTACCAACTGGCAGTTCATGCACTTGGAAATAAAATTTCAAACATCCTTCTTCATACCTTCCCAGTAATAGGTTCTCTTCATATCCCGATACATCTTATTTCCACCTGGATGAATTCTCAACTTCGAGTGATGACTTTCTTTCAAAACTTCATTCCTCAATTCACCTATATCGGGAACAACCAGTCGTCCTTGTTTCCGAAGCCAACCCTCTCGATCGACTTCGAATCCTTTATCCTTCTCTGGGTCCAATCCAGATTCCAAATCACGGATAATCCTAACAAGCATATCGTCTCGCTTTTGGCTCTCGCCAATTCTTTCCACTAGAGTAGGTCTTATCGATAAGTTTGCCAACATTTCAGGTTCCAATTCACATCTGGGCCTGAAGTAAAATCCAGCCAAATACTCAAGACTCTTCCATTCTGAAAACATGACTCCCAATCCCGCATGTCTTCGACTTAACGCATTTGCCACTGCGTTACCTTTTCCTGGAGTATAGGCTATACCAAAATCATATGATGCTAAAAACTATAGCCATCATTGCTGCCGAAGATTCAAATCCTTTTGGGAGAAAAGATACTTCAATGACTTATGATCAGTAAACAACTCAAATCGGACTCCCAATAGGTAATGTCTCCACATCTTCAGAGCAAATATAATCGCTGCTAACTCCAAATCATGAGTCGGATAATTCCTTTCATGCGGCTTCAGTTGTCGACTTGCATACGCAACAACTTTATCCTTTTGCATCAGCACTGCTCCAAGTCCAGTACCACATGCATCGGTGTAAACCACCATCTCATCATTTCCACTTGGAATAGCCAAAACAGGAGCACTTGTCAATCGCTCTTTCAGGATTCTGAAAGCTTGCTCACACTTAGCATCCCATCTGAACACTTGGTTCTTTTTCGTCAATCCTGTTAATGGTGCAGCTATCTTGGAAAAGTCTTTGATAAACCGACGATAATATCCTGCTAATCCAAGAAAACTTCTCACATCAGATGCATTCTTAGGTCTAACCCAATCCTGAATCGCTGCCACCTTGGCGGGATCAATTGCTATTCCATTTCCATAGATAACATGGCCTAAGAACCTCACTTCGCTCTTCCAAAAGTGACACTTCGAAAACTTAGCCTTCAGCTGATGTTTTCGCAAGATTTCCAAAACAACACGTAAGTGCGTCTTGTGCTCTTCTTCAGTTCTGGAATAAATCAGAATATCATCCACGAACATAAGTACGAACTTGTTCAACTGATCTCTGAAAACTCTATTCATAAGATCCACAAAGTATGCTGGTGCATTGGTCAATCCAAACGGCATTACCAGCCACTCAAAGAAACCGGATGGTGTCCTGAAAGCAGTCTTCGGCACACTATCCTTTGCCACTCTCAACTGGTGAAATCCCGTTGCCAAATCAATCTGAGAAAACACCTTAGCTTCGTGAAGCTGATCAAACAAGTCATCTATTCTCGGCAATGGATACTTGTTCTTCTTAGTCACTTTATTCAGCTCACGATAATCCACACACAACCTCAACGATCCATCCGCTTTGGTTGCAAACACAACTGGTGCACCCTATTCGGACACACTACGCCGAATGAATCCTTTCTGTAAAAGGTCATCAACTTGCACCTTCAATTCTTGCTGTTCCCTAGGCGCCATTCGCCTAAGAGGCATCACAACAGGTCTGGCTCCTTCAACTAGATCTATACGAAACTCGATCTCTCTATGCGGCGGTAACCCTTGGACCTCATCAAAAACATCCTCAAATCCATTCACAATAGGCACCGATGACAGTCCATCTCGTGGAACAACTAGCGAATACATGATGCTCATGAAGACGCCTTCTTCATGCTTACATCGTATCACAACCTTTCGCCCCTCCACATTCTCGACTGTCACCTCCAGCCTCTTACAATCAACCCTTGCCGCATACTTCCTAAGCCAGTCCATACCCAAAATAATTCCGAACCCCGCAAAGTTCAGAACAAAACAATCACAAACAAAAGAGCAATCATGACTCGATACAACTAGACCACGACATATCATACACAAACAAGACGAACCCCCAACTGGATTAGTCACAACTAATGGTCTATCAACAATATCCGGTTCCAAATCCAACCGGCCTACAAGTTCACTACAAACAAAGGAATGCGACGCCCTAGTGTCAAATAACACTATAACTGGAACACCGCAAATGGAAAGAGTACCTTGAACCACCACACTCTTTCCCTCCTCATAAGCAGTAGGAGCCTTCAAAGATGATGGCACAGCCCCCAAAGCATAAGCTTGCACAATCTGCTTGTCCTTCCTCGGTTCTGGACAATTCCTCTTGATATGACCCGGTTTGTCACAGTTGTGGCACTTCACCGGCACTCTCGGATTCTTGCAATCTCTAGAGAGATGACCCTTCTGCCAACAGTTGTAGCAGGTCACTTCACCCTTCGGCTTCTTTTGGCCATCCTTACCCTTCTGCTGCTGCTGCTTTCTCTTCTTGTTTCCACTTTGCTCCTTGGTCATAGCAACAACAGATCCTTCTTTAGGAAACAAATTCTCATGCCTGAGAGCTTTCTCCACAAGCTTCTCAAATGGGTCATCCAAATGATCCACCAACTGCCTTCCAAGATAACTGTCCAAGCCTGTCACAAACTTCTCGTTCTTCTGATAGGGAGATTCAATATATGACCGAGCATACTTAGACAAAGCTTCAAACTCAGAAACATACTCAAGAACTAGTCTTCCACCTTGCTTGAGCTCCACAAACTTCTTAAATAGAACATTTTTCTTGAGCTGTAGAAATGAACTTAGCTTCAAATCTAGCTTGGAATTGCTCCCAAGTGATCTCTTTCTCTGGAGTATCAATGGTGATGGAATTCCACCAATCAGAAGCTCTTCCTTGCAGCTGTCTGGATGCAAGCTTCCTTTTGGTTGCATCCTCTATTCCCAAATCACCAAAGATCCTTCTACAAGCATCTATCCATCTCTGGACTTCTATGGTTGATTCTGTCCCTAAGAAAACCTTTCCTCCAAGAGCAGTATAATCTTGGCACAACTTAGCAAAATCCACTGGTTTTGGAGCTTGAACTTGAACCCCAACATCTACTGAAGGCCCTGGAGTTGGCATCCTTCTCATGATCGAAGTCATCATAGCCTCAAACATAGAAGCATAATCAGCAGCCCCCTCAACAGCACGGCCTCCCCTAGCAGCTGGTCTCCCTCTTCGACTCATTCCTAATATCTCAAAGAAATGATTAATATACCCTGAAAAACAATTTCATAAGAAGTTCAAATCCTTCTAAGCTACTATATTATATAGTAATCATCCATAGAAATTACAATTACGTTTCTCATACGTAGTTACATCAGCGAGCGTTGGCTAAAATCGATTAATCAAAGCTCTGATAGCAAATGTGACGACCGCCCATGACACCCGCACCAAACAAGGAAATAGTGCGCTTTAAAGAGTGCCAGGCCGCCACGGACGATCATCAAGGTAAGGTAAACACAGAATAGTCTATCGTATTACTCACAGCGCATGGATAAAATACAATAGAAAAATATACATAGTGAAGCTCCATAGAACAGAATCTTATCATATAAAATCATAATAGTTCGGTACAACAATCTGAAAAGTCAATACATCAAGCCTCACTACATATCACTCAGAGAATCATATAAGCAGCGGAACATCCAGTACATATAGTAAGAAAACAATATGCAAAAGCCTCCAGCTCGTCTTCGTCATCAACAGCGTTGGTCAGTAAGAACAGCACCTGTCACCTGCTACCTATTCTGCCCATCCCAAAATGGATGAACAACCCAAGGTAATAAGTGTTGAACATAAAATCTTGAGTCAGATCAAAGTCCTAGTGAGCAGTAAATCAACTATCAAACATACCAAAAGAGCATAAAGGGTAAAAAGGAATAGGAACTCAACCATTCTACTCCACCTCTTTCTACAGTGGTAGCCCCCAAACACACTAAGCAGAAACAAACATAGAAAAGCAGACAATTAAAGTAAAACAATTATCACTCGAGTCAAGGTCGATGTTTTCCAAGTACAAACCCCCAAGGCCTAAACCAAGATCAGGTAAGCACCCCAAAAACATCGCTCTTGGCCCAAGAGACGATACAACCAAAACATCCAAACATCCATGACTCTGGCTATCACTGCTATCATTGCCTCGATTTCACCGTTAATTGAATGACCGGCCCATTATTTCATCCGTCCGCCAAGGGCTAATGGTAACCCCGGTTCTAGACATAACTCCGCACGTCGTCGTGACCCGTGCCTAGGACTATCGAATCTGCCAGAGTACTAACACGTCATCGTGACCCGTGCCTGGGATGTCGTCGTGACCCGTCCCAACGTACTCTTGTTTTAAGCATGCTAGAACCTTCAACAACGATGAAATCTCAGCCTTCTAGTCATCCTCTTCGATGACTATTCACATACTAGCTCAAGAGCCTCTCGAGCCAACCATTATCAACAAACTCGAACCATATCACCGAGTTATCAACATGCTTGGAATGATCCCGTCTGGATTAAACCAAGGCTATCTCATATCATGCTTTGCTTCATCACATCATAGCAAAGTCCCATCTCAACATCATGCTTTTCCTCATCACACCATAGCAAAGTCCCATCTCAACATCATGACCAAATCTATCCATATGAGCTTTATCATCCGCTTCATATGCCTCGAGTAGCTTTCCTTATTCAAGAGCCTTTCCACTTAGCTTTTGAATCATCTTCGACCAAGTTGTCCAAATTCAATCACTAATCAACTAATCAATCAAATCAATCATTCATCCAAGTAATCAATCATTCAAATAAGATCTAAATAAATAGTTATAACAATAATGGCAATTTCGTAATTGAAGGGTCCAAATCTAACAAGCATGAATTCTAAGTAATATCTTGATGAATGAACTAGCATAGGTTAACATATAGTAAAATGGATATCAAAGCTTTATGAACAATGGATCTACATGCAGACTTAAGGAAAATGCATGAAATCACTATCTTTAACAAACAAACAAACCACCGATCCAATATACTCCTTTGGGTCCGTGTGAAAGATAACCACCACTCACCGAATCACTTAAACACCTCAAAAACAACAAACTCTAGATCTAGACAGCAAAGGATCTATCTCGATCCGACAAGATTTCCCCTCAAACGATGAAATCTCTCTTTGTTGGGTGTAGATCTTCAACTTTGGCTCTTGGATCTTCGATCTTAGATGGATGTAAGCATTAGATTTTAGTAGAGAAAATAAGTGAAGAAGTATTGTAGTCGAGCTATCAAAATGGCAGCACTTCGTCGCTTCAAAATCCGATGCCAAAAAGTGAACCAAACCCCTCTATTTATAGGCATAAATCCCATGAGTCGGCCGCCCTCCTTAAGTCGTCGCCGACCTAACCCTAGCCGACTTATGACCTAACGACTCAACTACCCCGACCTACGACCTAAAACACATGCGCATCCACGACCTACCGACCTAAGATCCCAACGACTTACCTCTTCAAGCCTTTATGCGACTCAACTAGTACGCCGACCTAAAACACGCGCGACTTAACATAGCCGACCCAACGACTTAAGACTCCCACGACCTATCTCAACACAGTGCTAACCTCTAGGTCACTAACCCTTAGGTCATTCCATCCTATAAGTCGGTCCAACACTAACTCGCTAACCACCTTAAGTCGGCCAATTCCTATAAGTTGCTCACCCTATGAGTCGGTCAACCTCTTAAGTCGGTCAAACCTTAAGCCGCTAACTCTTAGGTCGGCCCATCTTCTTATCCCGCTTACTTCCCTTAAGTCGAACACTAAAGCCACCAACTCCCTATGTCGTCCACATTCCTTATGCCGGTTCCGACCTAACCATACTTAGCAAACATAGGTCGCTCCCCACTAGGTCATTAGTACCCTTAAACCACTAACTTCCACACGACTTAAGCTCCTGGACAAGGTAAGCTCAGGTTGACCTAAACGATAACAACGACCTAGGCTCCCACACGAGCTAACTCTGGTCGACTCAAACAATACTAATGACCTGATGGCAACTATTCTACGATTTATCGACACGTAAAATACGGGTCGCTACACCTACCCATGCCTGCAACCTCCCAGAGCTTGGCCACCCTAGCACAAGATCCAATGACTTGAGCGCGGCCACTACACGAGTCCCTAGCCTCCAATACTGTAACAACCCTGTATTTTCTGATTATTGTAATTGTATATTTTAATTATTTTAATTTAAATTCCTAATTTAAAAACTTTATTTTATTTATTAAAATGAATAAGTTTTGTTATTTGAAATATAAATTTTGATTTGTATGTGAATTATAATTTCAAACATGAATAAATAAAATATTTTCCAAAAATGTGAATTTTGGTCAATTTGGTCAAACTTTGACTTTTAAATTTAAATTTTAAATTTTTGAATTTTTGAATTTTATCTTTTACTATGAAAATAAATAAAATTTCAAGAATACTGGTTTTCGTTTCGTTAAAATCCGATTTATATTGTGAAAGTTATGTTTTTTACAATATTGTGTGTACATTGTTTTATTTAACAAAATTGTTTATTTTAGTTTATATAAATAATATTTTTGTTTGTTCTAATTTGAATATAAGTGTAATATGACATGTTGTATATATAATTTCATTTTTAAAATATTTTTAAAGTGATGTTATAATTTTCCAAAGCTTATTGTATTTTTTTTATAATTTTTCACCCTAGTTACTATTATTGTGCCATTTTCATAATTATTTTATGTTTTTCTAAAATGTATTTATTTATTTTCTTTTTCCACTTTATTTTGTTCATTTTTTATATTTTATTTACTGAAATATATATGGTTTATTTTAAAGAAAAAGGAAAAAGAAATACCAAGAGGCAAAGACCTTTCAAATTTGGTGACTTTTCAATTCTCATCTCTTCATTTTCTTCTGCCTTTTCCTCTCCTTGCTTTAGCCGTACATCCCTTTACCCTATAGCCGTGTTTCTCATCTTCAATTCACGTGAAAAATATCTTTATCCTCATTTCAAACTCATGGCTACATCATTTTGAGAAAAAATTGCAAGCTAATGGCTTCTTTCTTTCATTTTTTCCCCTCTTCTTCATTGATTTAGCCTTCCTCTTCCTCTTGCTTGCTCGGCCCCACTTCTCCTCCATCACCACTGACCATCACCACCACAATCTTTAGCAGCTCATAAGCCTCTCCTCTGACCAAGATAGTAGCCATGACCATCCATTGATGTTGAACCACAAAATTTGCACAAAAGTTCCACCAAACTAGCCTAGCCAAACCCTTAAGGCCATAGCCTTCATTTTTCACCTAAACCACCTCCATGGCCGCCGCCACAAGTCCCTCCACCACCTCTGGGAACCACTCCAGCCACCTCCTGAACATCCCCTTGCATGACCAAGCCCAAGCCATGGCAGGCCGAAAGTGACGCCCCACCTCCATACCCACGCTAGCCTAGAACACTACGGAGTAATGCTGTCGACCAGCACGGAGAATAAGGCTGTTGAGGAGCGACGATCCGTGTAATTGCTTTGTGCGAGCACCGATATGTCAGAAAGTATAACATGCATTTTATTTCAAGAGGAAATCCGACATATCGATACAAACACAAAGCTACTACACAGTGGCTATAATAATCTTCGGAAACAAATATAGGAAAAAACATAACACAAATCAGTCACAGATAATTCATATCACAAAGGCGGAAGAAGATATGAATATATAACTAACACATGAAAGTGTATATCGGAGTAGTGGTAAAAAAGATCCACAATATCAAAAAGAATAGATACAAGTGCTAGACAAAAGAATAAGTATACATCATAGAGTCTGTATCTCAAATGTATACAACAAAAACTACTAATCTAAGTAGTTAGCCAAAAGATCATATGATAACCCCAGAAGAGAAGTCAAGCAGAAGCACCTGTAACATCTCGGTCTGACCCGAGTATTATTTAAGAAGAAGATAATAAACCGATCAGTCTAGCTATAAATATCAGAAGAAATGATATAGAATAAGAGATATGACTAAACGTATAATAATCACAATGCCAAGCTGTGATAAATAACTAATTGAAAAATCAATAAGAGATTAAATATCTCAAAGGTCTTCTCAAAGATAAAAAGGAATGTCATACTCCTAATTTCATTCACCAAGCCACAATAAATGACATATATATCAATGCCAATCGTAAAAGTTGGTGAAACATAAATTCCAGAATTCAACACACGAAATCCAGAAATCACAAGAAAAAGATGGCCAAGACATTGATGTAGTGCAAACGGTACATCCAATGTATCAAAAGCATATCATTGATGTAGTGCAAACCGTACATCCAATGAATCAAAAGTATATCATTGATGTAGTGCAAACGGTACATCCAATGAATCAAAAGCAAAGACATTGATGTAGTGCAAACGGTACATCCAATGTATCAAAAGCATATCATTGATGAAGTGGAAACGGTACATCCAATGAATCAAAATCAAAGACATTGATGTAGTGCAAACGGTACATCCAATGTGTCAAAAGCATATCATTGATGCAGTGCAAATGGTACATCCAATGAATCAAAAGCAAAGACATTGATGTAGTGCAAACGGTACATCCAATGTATCAAAAACATATCATTGATGTAGTGCAAACGGTACATCCAACGAATCAAAACAAAAGACAATGATGTAGTGCAAACGGTACATCCAATGTATCAAAAGCATATCATTGATGTAGTACAAACGGTACATCCAATGAATCAAAAGCAAAGACATCGCACATGCTAGTCTAAGACATAAAATGATCGTCATGATAAAAGAGAAGTGTCAATTACAGTAAGCTAGTAAATATACGAGCTTAGCATCATGTCCCATAACCACTAGCTTAACTTAAATATTTACGAACAAATTGTAAATCTCCACTAGAAAATTGTCACAAGAGTTTCAATTGAACAAGTCCAAGAATTAACCGACGAAGTAAACGCAAGCGTTTCATACCACTTGTTTTACTAAGTCGTTTAATTAGATTTCTCATACGAGTGAGGTAAAGGTTTGTGTAATCTAGTAGATTGGAAAACGGTTTTATAAACGAGTTTAATATTGGAAATATAGTTGAAATCGTTTTGATGAAGTGGTTTTGATATTTAATACTAGTATTGAAACCTTTATATTTTTAAAGTGACAAATCACAAAGAAGATTGTAGGAACAATCAATCACTAAAATTCACATTCGAAGTCGTGAATAAAATCCAAAGAAATCGAAACCGAATCCATCAAAATGGACATTCCCAAAAATCACGAAGTAAATGTCATCAAAGTCGATAATAAGTGATAATAACAAAAGGGAATCAACACGAATCGATTAACATTGGAAATTCAATCCAAAAAGACAAAATGGACTCAAACAGCAGGTTCAGTCGACTGAACAGAGTTTTCAGTCGACTGACCCTGTACCTGGAAATTTTCCAGGTTCAGGAAACTTTCTGTTTTCAGGTTCAGTCGACCGAACAGAAGATTCAGTCGACTGAATCATGCCTGGAAACTTTCGGGTTCCAGGTTCAGTCGACTGAACAGACTTTTCAGTCGACTGAATCTTGCCTACGCTGTTTTTCAGCCTATCAAAATGAAGAGCAAACTCTTCCAAAATGCAACCGGACGAACAATTGCTCTAAGGGTTTATGCCAATTGGCAACCCGGCCCTATATTCTCCTCGATGCATCACCAAAAGCATGATCAAACATCCATATAAGGATTTTCACACAAATTTGACTTAAAAACCCAAAAATTGGAATATTCACAAAACCAATCCAAATCAAGAGCAAATGCACATGAAGAAGTGTTAGGAATTCATACCCAACAACCAAAGATAATTATAGCATAGATGTGAGATAAAAATCTCACCTTTGAACCCAAAAACAATGAATGAGAAGCTTGAAGACAAGGGAAGATCAACCACACTTAAGTCTCAACACAAGAAGCTTGAATCTAAGCAATGGGTTCTCTTGAGTTTGGAGCTAGAAATTGATTTGCAAATGGTAACTAGGGCTTAGGATTTCCTAATTCTTTTGCTCTTCCCCCATTTTTGATGAAGCTTGAATGTATTAGGAAATTATGAAGTAATGAAGAGGATAAGGGGTTGGGACTGAATACATAAGTGGGGTTATTGGGCACAGCCCAAACCAAAGCCCTAAGTGAAAAAGTAGCAAAATTCAACTTTCTCCAAACTTATCGAAGCTTATACTCAAAAAGGTCACAAACGACATTTTAAACTCAATGGGAGTGGTCCCGAGTCCTAATTCGACTGTTTGCAAAAAGTAGCTTTTCAGACCAAAATCCGACGAACGATAAAATGTTTAAATAAAATATTTAAATATAAAATCGATAAATATGCGGGTTGTTACAGACTCCCATCCTTAAAGAAATTGCGTCCTCGCAATACTTAAGAAGAAAATAAGAAGTAACAACCATGGAAGCATATTAACACAAAAGAAAATTTGAATCAAGAAGTCCACCATAAAGAGCACAAAGGAGAAAATCCGAAAGTTTTCGTTTGATGAATTATCAAGATTTCTCAAGAGCAATCCTTAGGATTTGGGAATCATTGAACTCTCACAAGAAGAACATCTTTATTCCGAAGGCGCTCAACCTCCGAAGTAATGATGCGAATGGAATGTTGCTCATAAGTCAAAACTGGTGAGACTTCAATTTCATCAATAACACCAGCTCGAGAATAAAAATAGGAAACCTAAAAGCATTTCCATAGTTAAAAGACGCAGAAAACATCAAGAATAGTAGAAATTGAGCCAGTGCAACGGTGTAGTACAAAAACGGTACGCCCGAGAAACTAGAAACTCAAATAATTTGGGACATCAGCATAGTACAAAAACGGTACGCCAAATGAACCAAAGCCCGAATAATTTCGGAACATCGACGTAGTACAAAAACGGTACGTCCAATGAACCGATAAACCAGAACAACGATGTAGTATAATAACAGTACATCCGATGAACCAAACACCATAAAAGAACATCAGACGCTAGTCCATAAAAAAATGAGATAAAGCTCAATAAAATGAAGTATATAAACGTTCGATGAACTTGATAAAAAGATAATTCCATTCAGACATCATCAAAGAATCAACCACTTGTTTCTTAATACAATGCGCATTGGCAACACGATTTCCCTTCCGGGAATAAAAAGAACATCAAGATCATAAGATGCTAGGAACTCTAATCGACATGAAGTTCCTTACGCGAAAATAAATATTCCAAAGATTTATGATCGAGGTAGAGAACAAATTTCTCATCCAAAATGATGATGCCAAATTCTAAAAATAAAAACAATAGCCCGAGCACTAGATCATAAGCGGCATACCTAGTCTCAATCGGCTATTAATGATTTAGAAGCACAAGTGATAGCACGTTATCTTTTGCAAGAGAACGGTATCCAAACCAATATGACTAGTATCGGTACAAATAGCAATGTCTTGGTTCCCTTCAGAAAACACAAGAATAAGAGTATCGGAAAAGAATTCTTTCAAATAATCTTCTTTCCCAAAAACTAAGACTTTCAAAATTACAATTAACTTATGTAATCATCTTTTTAGAAAATTTTACTTATTTGAAGTGAATTTTACTGTGTCCGATTGTCTCATCAAAGTGTTTAGGAAATTCCTCTCAATAACGTTGATCAAGTGCATCGACCAGAATTCTTAAAACACTAAATGGGCAATACAATCACAAAATCATATTCTATAGGATAAGTAAGATTCTCAAAAACTTCTAGGAATATTCTTTGTTCGTTTTAAGAACAAAAAATCAATTGTACTTATAAATAAATCTTATGAAAAAGATTTTCAAAATTTTAAATTTCTATTTTCATCCAAGATCAATAAATACCAGAATGGACTTATCGAGATATTCATAGAACACTCGATACCTAAAATGGATGAAATAAGCTGGACAAACTGAATGACATAATAATTCATTCATAGGAATCATAACAAGTGCGGTAAGTGGAATGCTAACTTCCGCAACTCTTAGCAAATGAAAACCGATGGTAAGGTCAAACTGAAAAGACCTTAGCACCACACAAAAGATTACTTGGGTGATAATCCTAAGACAAGCTCAAAAATAACGGAAAATTTTTCAAACTACATGAATGAGAGAAATAACAATTTCCTCATAAGTGGACTTAAGGAATAAAATGATGCCATCAAGTTGGAATCAAAATCATAAAGGAAAAATAGATATCTGCTTAACAGATTGAAAATGTCAAAGATGAATAGTCCACACGGGACAAAGGATATGGCCTCATAATAATTAAGCCAATCCTTACAAAAGTAAATTCCGAAGCCTAAGTAAAAATCGGCTCGGACAGAAAAATCACACAAAATATTTTTGACATCAACAAAGACAAATTGAGTGTTGAGGATCTACCATCCGGATTCAAAATTCTCAAAGAAGTCATCAAGCCCAAAATATTCAAAGAAAAAGAATCGACAAGTTCTTTTGATATAAAAATAATGAGATGAAACTCATATCAAAAAGAACTCGAATAAGAAGATTACGAAATAAAACAATGCCATCAAGGATTGAGTGAAAAATACCTTGACCTAAAGAAGAGTTGATAGGGGCTTGCAACTTTCCTTCTCTCTTGCTTCGAAGCTTAGAACACGAAGATAAAAGATGGCCCGAACCTTTGCAATACCGACAAAAGAGGGGTTTCGGGCACTCCCTTGCATAGTGGTTTGTGGAACCACAATTGTAGCATTGTCCACGACTAGAGGTAGGAGTCTTTGCTACCGAAATTTGTTGCTTCCCTTTCTTATTAGAATTGGGGCCTTTGAATTTAATACGCCTCTTCAAGTTATTGTCGAAGTTCTGTTGGGCACGCACAACTTCAACATCACCTTCATTATCGGCCTCTTCAAGATGAAGAGCAATATCAATAAGCTGATCAAATGAAACCTCAAGTTTCAGGAGTAATGGCTTCTTAAGATTCTTATTCAAGCCATAGACAAATCTCTGGTTTTTCTTCATTGGGGTATTAATATACTCAATCCCGTATTTAGAGAGAGATTCGAAAGATGCGACATAATCTGTCACAGAAGATTCACCTTGAACAAGGTCGATAAAACGCCGGGCCAAAGTTACTTTTTCAGCCTCCGGCACAAATTTCAATTCGAATCTATCTCGGAATTGCTCCCAAGTGAGATCCGCCTCAATGATTTTAGAAATTAAAAGCTCATACCAATCCAATGCTCTTTCTTGGAGCATGCTAGAAGCCACTTGGACTCGATGTAGATCAATAAGGTTCATGCGAGAAAAGATGCGATCGCATGATTTGAGCCAAGCTTGAATTTCAATAACACTCTCGGATCCCCTGAATGGCCTTCCACCCAAATCGGTATAGTCTCTGCACAAGCGTGCAAAAGCGGATCTAGGATGAGTAGGCTCTGGATTGGGTCCAGCTGCTTGAGCGTTCTTAACAAGATCTAAAAGCTGCTGGGCAGACCTAAATACTCCATCCTAGGGAGTAGCACTAGATTGACCGACGCTGGAACGGCCAGGTCTAACCATTTCTCTTCTTTAAGAAAGAAAGAAAGAAGAGGAAAAAGTTATTCTCAAAATAAATTTCAATCAAACTTGATTGATAAAACAAGGAATCATAAAGAAAATAGGATGAATCGGTACGAAGACTCGAATTAAATCCTAAAGCATGACTCCTAAGATGGACCGATGATCCTTGCTATAATATTCCATATTGTTCCGAAGTTTGGCTTTGATACCAAGCTGTGACGCCCCACCCTTATACCCACGCTAGCCAAGAACACTACGGAGTAATGTTGTCGACCAGCACGGAGAATAAGGCTGTTGAGGAGCGACCATCCGTGTAATTGCTTTGCGTGAGCACCGATATGTCAGAAAGTATAACATGCATTTTATTTCAAGAGGAAATCCGACATACCGATACAAACACAAAGCTACTACACAGTGGCTATAATAATCCTCAGAAACAAATATAGGAAAAAACATAACACAAATCAGTCACAGATAATTCATATAACAAAGGCGGAAGAAGATATGAATATATAACTAACACATGAAAGTGTATATCAGAGTAGTGGTCAAAATGATCCACAATATCAAAAAGAATAGATACAAGTGCTAGACAAAAGAATAAGTATACATCATAGAGTCTGTATCTCAAATGTATACAACAAAAACTACTAATCTAAGTAGTTAGCCAAAAGATCATATGATAACCTCAGAAGAGAAGTCAAGCTGAAGCACCTATAACATCTCGGTCTGACCCGAGTATTATTTAAGAAGAAGATAATAAACGGATCAGTCTAGCTACAAATATCAGAAGAAATGATATAGAATAAGAGATATGACTAAACGTATAATAATCACAATGCCTAGCTGTGATAAATAACTAATTGAAAAATCAATAAGAGATTAATCAATATCTCAAAGGTCTTCTCAAAGATAAAAAGGAATGTCATACTCCTAATTTCATTCACCAAGCCACAATAAATGACATATATATCAATGCCAATCGTAAAAGTCGGTGAAACATAAATTCCAGAATTCAACACACGAAATCCAGAAATCACAAGAAAAGGATGGCCAAGACATTGATGTAGTGCAAACGGTACATCCAATGTATCAAAAGCATATCATTGATGTAGTGCAAACGGTACATCCAATGAATCAAAAGCATATCATTGATGTAGTGCAAACGGTACATCCAATGAATCAAAAGCAAAGACATTGATGTAGTGCAAACGGTACATCCAATGTATAAAAAGCATATCATTGATGTAGTGCAAACGGTACATCCAGTGAATCAAAATCAAAGACATTGATGTAGTGCAAACGGTACATCCAATGTATCAAAAGCATATCATTGATGTAGTGCAAACGGTACATCCAATGAATCAAAAGCAAAGACATTGATGTAGTGCAAATGGTACATCCAATGTATCAAAAGCATATCATTTATGTAGTGCAAATGGTACATCCAATGGATCAAAAGCGTATCATTGATGTAGTGCAAACGGTACATCCAATGAATCAAAAGCAAAGACGTCGCACATGCTAGTCTAAGACATAAAATGACCGTCATGATAAAAGAGAAGTGTCAATTACAGTAAGCTAGTAAATATATGAGCTTAGCATCATGTCCTATAACCACTAGCTTAACTTAAATATTTACGAACAAATTGTAAATCTCCACTAGAAAATTGTCACAAGAGTTTCAATCGAACAAGTCCAAGAATTAACCGACGAAGTAAACGCAAGCGTTTCATACCACTTGTTTTACTAAGTCGTTTAATTAGATTTCTCATACGAGTGAGGTAAAGGTTTGTGTATACTAGTAGATTGGAAAACGGTTTTATAAACGAGTTTAATATTGGAAATATAGTTGAAATCGTTTTGATGAAGAGGTTTTGATATATAATACTAGTATTGAAACCTTTATATTTTTAAAGTGACAAATCACAAAGAAGATTGTATAAACAATCAATCACTAAAATTCACATTCGAAGTCGTGAATAAAATCCAAAGAAATCGATACCGAATCCATCAAAATGGACATTCCCAAAAATCATGAAGAAAATGTCATCAAAGTCGATAATAAGTGATAATAACAAAAGGGAATCAACACGAATCGATTAACATTGGAAATTCAATCCAAAAAGGCAAAACGGACTCAAACAGCGGGTTCAGTCGACTGAACAGAGTTTTAAATCGACCGACCCTGTACCTGGAAATTTTCCAGGTTCAGAAAACTTTCTGTTTCCAGGTTCAGTCGACTGAACAGAAGATTCAGTCGACTGAATCATGCCTGGAAACTTTCGGGTTCCAGGTTCAGTCGACTGAACAGACTTTTCAGTCGACTGAATCTTGCCTGGGCTGTTTTTCAGCCTATCAAAATGAAGAGCAAACTCTTTCAAAATGCAACCGGACGAACATTGGCTCTAAGGGTTTATGCCAATCGGCAACCCGACCCTATATGCTCCTCGATGTATCACCAAAAGCACGATCAAACATCCATATAAGGATTTTCACACAAATTTGACTTAAAAACCCAAAAATTGGAATATTCACAAAACCAATCCAAATCAAGAGCAAATGCACATGAAGAAGTGTTAGGAATTCATACCCAACAACCAAAGATAATTATAGCATAGATGTGAGATAAAAATCTCACCTTTGAACCCAAAAACAATGAATGAGAAGATTGAAGACAAGGGAAGATCAACCACACTTCAATCTCAACACTAGAAGCTTGAATCAAAGCAATAGGTTCTCTTGAGTTTGGAGCTAGAAATTGATTTGCAAATGGAAACTAGGGCATAGGATTTCCTAATTCTTTTGCTCTTCCCACATTTTTGATGAAGCTTGAATGTATTAGGAAATTATGAAGTAATGAAGAGGAAAAGGGGTTGGGACTGAATACATAAGTGGGGTTATTGGGCACAGCCCAAACCAAATCCCTAAGTGAAAAAGTAGCAAAATTCAACTTTCTCCAAACTTATCGAAGCTTATACTCAAAATGGTCGCAAACGGCATTTTAAACTCAATGGGAGTGGTCCCGAGCCCTAATTCGACTGTTTGCAAAAAGTAGCTTTTCGGACCAAAATCCGACGAACGATAAAATGTTTAAATAAAATATTTAAATGTAAAATCGATAAATATGCGGGTTGTTACACCGAATCTATAGTTGCACCAAAAATCCACTTTTTGCCTTAACTTTTGTATTTCTTATGTCACAACTTCCAATCCTTCATATCCAAGTTAGGCCGGGCCATATGAACCCATATTGACCTAAATTTGAGCCATGTTGGCATTTAGGCTGAGCCTAGTGTGATGAGAACTAGCCCATTTAATCATGTGACAAGCCTTGTTGTCTTGGTCAGCCACTTTCGTGTTAAAGCTGGGTAATGTTCTTTGTTGATTTAAAATTTCCATTTCTTTTCAATTCATATTTGTATTGTATGCATATGTTTATATGGTCTTGTTTATTTGTTGTATACAAGATCATTATCAAGGATCTCCATTCATTCAATTCAAATCGTGCTTATCGTGCCTTGTGGAATCATTTTGTGTGTCGTAGTGGTCTTCAGCTTGAAATGGTGAGTCTTTCTCACTCTGACATTTATACTTATGAAATAGTGAATTGATGACAAGTGTTTAGTAATATAAAATGTTTATGCAAGTTGTTATCCCGCCTTTTTGAGCAAGGCTGTGATATCAAAAGATCGACCAAGAAAAGCGAGATAGCTCGTCTCAAAGATTGGTCAACTCAACATCTCAACGAAAGTAAGTTCTGTTGAATGATTTTTCATCTAAGATCCCCAACGGAGGGGGGGTTCAGGGGGGTGCCAACCCCCCAAGGTGGGGGTGCGGGGGCAACGCCACCGCTACGGTGTTCGACCCCGAATGGTCGTCATTTGAAGTAAGGCGCTTGACCATGAACGGTTGTGCTCTACCACTCGACCGCACAGGGCCGCACTTTACCGCAAATGGCTAGACCCCGAATGGTCGTCATTTGAAGTAAAGATTTTGACCATGAACGGTTGTCATTTTGATCGCGCAGGGCCACACTTTAGCACGAGTAGCTCGACCCTTAAATGGTCGTCATTCGAAGTAAAGCGCTTGACCATGAATGATCGCATTTCACTACAAATGACTCGATTCTGAACGATCGTCGCATGGATTTAGATGCTTGACCGCGCAAGGCCGCACTTCACCTCAAATGACTCGACCAAAAATGGTCGTCACTTGAAGTTAAGCGCTTGACCATGAACGGCCGCGCTTCATCCCAAATAGCACGATCTCGAACGGTCGCCATTTTGGGGCCATATAAAACTGTCAATTCCTTTACAGGTTATCAACAGTATATGAACGTCCGGATTATGGCATTACAAAACACACCTTCCTACCGCAATGCATGTTTTGGGGGGCAAGTGTTATCCCGCCTTTTTCAGCAAGGCTGTGATATCAAAAGATCGACCAAGAAAAGCGAGATAGCTCGTCTCGAAGATTGGTCAACTCAACATCTCAACGAAAGCAAGTTCTGTTGAATGATTTTTCATCTAAGATCCCCAACGGAGGGAGGGTCCGGGGGGGTCCGGGGGGGTGCCAACCCCCCAAGGTGGGGGTGCGTGGGCAACGCCACCGCTACGGTGTTCAACCCCGAATGGTCGTCATTTGAAGTAAGGCGCTTGACCATGAACGGTTGTGCTCTACCACTCGACCGCACAGGGCCGCACTTTACCGCAAATGGCTTGACCCCGAATGGTCGTCATTTGAAGTAAAGAGCTTGACCATGAACGGTTGTCATTTTGATCGTGCAGGGACGCACTTTACCACGAGTGGCTCGACCCTCAAATGGTCGTCATTCGAAGTAAAGCGCTTGACCATGAATGATCGCATTTCACTACAAATGACCCGATTCCGAACGATCGTCGCATGGATTTAGATGCTTGACCGCGCAAGGCCGCACTTCACCTCAAATGACTCGATCACAAATGATCGTCACTTGAAGTTAAGCGCTTGACCATGAATGGCCGCGCTTCATCCCAAATAGCTCGATCTCGAACGGTCGTCATTTTGGGGCCATATAAAACTGTCAATTCCTTTACAGGTTATCAACAGGATATGAACGTCCGGATTATGGCATTACAAAACATACCTTCCTACCGCAAGGCATATTTTGGGGGGCAAGTGTTATCCCGCCTTTTTCAGCAAGGCTGTGATATCAAAAGATCGACCAAGAAAAGCGAGATAGCTCGTCTCAAAGATTGGTCAACTCAACATCTCAACGAAAGCAAGTTCTGTTGAATGATTTTTCATCTAAAATCCCCAACGGAGGAGGGGTCCAGTGGGGGTGCCAACCCCCCAAGGTGGGGGTGCGGGGGCAACGCCACCGCTATGGTGTTCGACACCAAATGGTCGTCATTTGAAGTAAGGCGCTTGACCATGAACGGTTGTGCTCTACCACTCGACCGCACAGGGCCGCACTTTACCGCAAATGGCTTGTCCCCGAATGGTCGTCATTTGAAGTAAAGAGCTTGACCATGAACGGTTGTCATTTTGATCGCGCAGGGCCGCACTTTACCACGAGTGGCTCGACCCTTAAATGGTCGTCATTCGAAGTAAAGCGCTTGACCATGAATGATCGCATTTCACTACAAATGACCCGATTCCGAACGATCGTCGCATGGATTTAGATGCTTGACCGCGCAAGGCCGCACTTCACCTCAAATGACTCGACCACAAATGGTCGTCACTTGAAGTTAAGCGCTTGACCATGAACGGCTGCGCTTCATCCCAAATTGCTCGATCTCGAACGGTCGCCATTTTGGGGCCATATAAAACTGTCAATTCCTTTACAGGTTATCAACAGGATATGAACGTCCGGATTATGGCATTACAAAACACACCTTCCTACCGCAAGGCATGTTTTGGGGGGGCAAGTGTTATCCCGCCTTTTTCAGCAAGGCTATGATATCAAAAGATAGACCAAGAAAAGCGAGATAGCTCGTCTCAAAGATTGGTCAACTCAATATCTCAACGAAAGCAAGTTCTGTTGAATGATTTTTCATCTAAGATCCCCAAGGGAGGGGGGTCCAGTGGGGGTGCCAACCCCCCAAGGTGGGGGTGCGGGGGCAACGCCACCGCTACGGTGTTCGACCCCGAATGGTCATCATTTGAAGTAAGGCGCTTGACCATGAACGGTTGTGCTCTACCACTCGACCGCACAGGGCCGCACTTTACCGCAAATGGCTTGACCCCGAATGGTCGTCATTTGAAGTAAAGAGCTTGACTATGAACGGTTTTCATTTTGATCGCCCACGGCCGCACTTTACCACGAGTGGCTCGACCCTTAAATGGTCATCATTCGAAGTAAAGCGCTTGACCATGAATGATCGCATTTCACTACAAATGACCCGATTCCAAACGATCGTCGCATGGATTTAGATGCTTGACCGCGCAAGGCCGCACTTCACCTCAAATGACTCGACCACAAATGGTCGTCCCTTGAAGTTAAGCGCTTGACCATGAACGGCCGCGCTTCATCCCAAATAGCTCGATCTCGAACGGTTGTCATTTTTGGGCCATATAAAACTGTCAATTCCTTTACAGGTTATCAACAAGATATGAACGTCCGGATTATGTCATTACAAAACACACCTTCCTACCGCAAGGCATGTTTTGGGAGGCAAGTGTTATCCTGCCTTTTTCAGCAAGGCTGTGATATCAAAACATCGACCAAGAAAAGCGAGATAGCTCGTCTTAAAGATTGGTCAACTCAACATCTCAACGAAAGCAAGTTCTGTTGAATGATTTTTCATCTAAGATCCCCAACGGAGGGGGGGTCCGGGGGGGTGCCAACCCCCCAAGGTGGGGGTGCGTGGGCAACGCCACCGCTACGGTGTTCGACCTCGAATGGTCGTCATTTGAAGTAAGGCGCTTGACCATGAACGGTTGTGCTCTACCACTCGACCGTACAGGGCCGCACTTTACCGCAAATGGCTTGACCCCGAATGGTCGTCGTTTGAAGTAAAGAGCTTGACCATAAACGGTTGTCATTTTGATCGCGCAGGGCCGCACTTTACCACGAGTGCTCGACCCTTAAATGGTCGTCATTTGAAGTAAAGCGCTTGACCATGAATGATCGCATTTCACTACAAATGACCCGATTCCGAACGATCATCGCATGGATTTAGATGCTTGACCGCGCAAGGCCGCACTTCACCTCAAATGACTCGACCACAAATGGTCATCACTTGAAGTTAAGCGCTTGACCATGAACGGCCGCGCTTCATCCCAAATAGCACGATCTCGAACGGTCGCCATTTTGGGGCCATATAAAACTGTCAATTCCTTTACAGGTTATCAACAGGATATGAACGTCCGGATTATGGCATTACAAAACACACCTTCCTACCGCAATGCATGTTTTGGGGGGCAAGTGTTATCCCTCCTTTTTCAGCAAGGCTGTGATATCAAAACATCGACCAAGAAAAGCGAGATAGCTCGTCTCAAAGATTGGTCAACTCAACATCTCAACGAAAGCAAGTTCTGTTGAATGATTTTTCATCTAAGATCCCCAACGGAGGGGGGGTCCGGGGGGGTGCCAACCCCCCAAGGTGGGGGTGCGTGGGCAACGCCACCGCTACGGTGTTCAACCCCGAATGGTCGTCATTTGAAGTAAGGCGCTTGACCATGAACGGTTGTGCTCTACCACTCGACCGCACAGGGCCGCACTTTACCGCAAATGGCTTGACCCCGAATGGTCATCATTTGAAGTAAAGAGCTTGACCATGAACGGTTGTCATTTTGATCGTGCAGGGACGCACTTTACCACGAGTGGCTCGACCCTCAAATGGTCGTCATTCGAAGTAAAGCGCTTGACCATGAATGATCGCATTTCACTACAAATGACCCGATTCCGAACGATCGTCGCATGGATTTAGATGCTTGACCGCGCAAGGCCGCACTTCACCTCAAATGACTCGACCACAAATGGTCGTCCCTTGAAGTTAAGCGCTTGACCATGAACGGCCGCGCTTCATCCCAAATAGCTCGATCTCGAATGGTCGTCATTTTGGGGCCATATAAAAATGTCAATTCCTTTACAGGTTATCAACCGGATATGAACGTCCGGATTATGGCATTACAAAACATACCTTCCTACCGCAAGGCATGTTTTGGGGGGCAAGTGTTATCCCGCCTTTTTCAGCAAGGCTGTGATATCAAAAGATCGACCAAGAAAAGCGAGATAGCTCGTCTCAAAGATTGGTCAACTCAACATCTCAACGAAAGCAAGTTCTGTTGAATGATTTTTCATCTAAAATCCCCAATGGAGGAGGGGTCCAGTGGGGGTGCCAACCCCCCAAGGTGGGGGTGCGGGGGCAACGCCACCGCTACGGTGTTCGACCCCGAATGGTCGTCATTTGAAGTAAGGCGCTTGACCATGAACGGTTGTGCTCTACCACTCGACCGCACAGGGCCGCACTTTACCGCAAATGGCTTGACCCCGAATGGTCGTCATTTGAAGTAAAGAGCTTGACCATGAACGGTTGTCATTTTGATCGCGCAGGGCCGCACTTTACCACGAGTGGCTCGACCCTTAAATGGTGGTCATTCGAAGTAAAGCGCTTGACCATGAATGATCGCATTTCACTACAAATGACCCGATTCCGAACGATCGTCGCATGGATTTAGATGCTTGACCGCGCAAGGCCGCACTTCACCTCAAATGACTCGACCACAAATGGTCGTCACTTGAAGTTAAGCGCTTGACCATGAACGGCTGCGCTTCATCCCAAATTGCTCGATCTCGAACGGTCGCGATTTTGGGGCCATATAAAACTGTCAATTCCTTTACAGGTTATCAACAGGATATGAACGTCCGGATTATGGCATTACAAAACACACCTTCCTACCGCAAGGCATGTTTTGGGGGGCAAGTGTTATCCCGCCTTTTTCAGCAAGGCTGTGATATCGAAAGATCGACCAAGAAAAGCGAGATAGCTCGTCTCAAAGATTGGTCAGCTCAACATCTCAACGAAAGCAAGTTCTGTTGAATGATTTTTCATCTAAGATCCCCAATGGAGGGGGGGTCCAGGGGGGTTCCAACCCCCTAAGGTGGGGGTGCGGGGGCAACGCCACCGCTACGGTGTTCGACCAGCCCAGGCAGGTCGCAGGGGTCTGGGGGCAGCGCCCCCGGTGGGGTGCGGGGCAGCGCCCCGTCCAAAACGGTATACGACTTAGAGAGTGAAGTAATCCAGCGACTCAACTAGTTAACGACCTAACCAATGAAGCGACCTAGCGACCTAACCAATGAAGCAAGTTAGCGACCTAACTGATGAAGCGGGCTAACGACTTAACAGACCTCACGACTTGGTGACCTAAGACTTCACGAGTTAACAGCTCATAGGAAAGTTTGCGACCTAACGACCTATAAATCCAAGCGACCTACAACCTAGAGCAACTCAGCAGTCAGCGACTTAACTACTCAATGGCTCAACCGACCTACCTGCTAAGCGACTTATGCTTCTCCTCAACAAAGTTAGGTCGCTCGTGACCTAACTCTTCTCCTAAACCCTTAGGCCGCTCGCGACCTAACCCGCCATCACCTAGGTCGCTCGCGACCTAACCAGTCTCGCCTCATCAAAATCAGGTCGCTCGCGACCTAACACCCATAGGTCGCACACGACCTAAAGCATACCCCGCCTTTTCCCTTAGGTCGCTCCAGGCCATACATTCTAATGCCGTTATCACTTAGGTCGCCCTCCTTCTTCTGCCGCTCCTCTAGGTCGCCAACGACCCACCTTAGGTCGCTCCGACCGGCCTACGACCTATCTTAGGTCGCTCCAGCCGACCTAACTCCGAAGTCGCCTATAAATACTCCACCAACTCCACATTCGAGGGGGACTTTTTTGGATTTCAACGCGCCTATACTCTGCTGGTTTCTCGACTCTCCAAACACTTCAAACACTGAAGAATCTTCATCTAGAGATCAACCTCATTAACCATGAATCCAAAGAGAAATTCATCATCAAAGTTCAAACTTCTTTCTCTGATCGTGTTGTAATTATAAGATCGTGTTGTAAAAGTGTTGTGGTCAAGAGATCGTGTTGTAAAAGTGTTGTAATCTTGTAAAGTGAGCTCAAAAAACATAATGGAGGATGTAAAGTGGATGTAGGCTTATTAGAAGCCGAACCACTATTAAAATCTCTGTCTCTTTTACTTTTTCTGCTATTTTCTTTTTACTTTAATTCCCATGCAAACGGGTGGTGCTTTCATTTCATCACGGCATACACCGGGTGTTAGCGTTAAAGCCATTTTTACCGTTAACATTTTGGTGCTTTCACTGAGAACCCGAACTCAGGAATTCGAATAATCAAGAGTTGGATACGAGAAATCCGAAGAACCATGGTAAGGCGATCGAGTAGACTACAAAGACCAGAGAATAGTCAGCATGAAGGAAGTCAAGAGGCTTCTTCGAGAGCAAGCCAAACTTCAGCCTTTGTTACAAGAGAGGAGATGGAGGCAATGATGAAAAAGCAAGAGGATTTGATCCAAAATTTGTTCCATCAAATTGGGCAACTTGGAGCACAGAATCAAAGAGGAATAGAAGCCCAACCGGAAGAACAGATTCAACCTTCCCCTCGTGAACTCGGGGGGCAAGACGAAAGCCAAGGGCGAGGACTGTTACTAAGAGATAACGACAGATTAGTGGAGATGGTAAAAAAGGCTATGAGAGGTGGTTTGGTAAACAAGGACTTGGAGGATGTCAATAGAAGTCCTTTTACCACAGCAATCAGGCGAGCTAAAAATCCACCAGACTTTAAGCTACCATCGCTGGATATGTATAATCGAAGGACGGACCCTACAGTTCATCTTACGAAATATATGAGGCATATGGATGTGCTGGGGGCATCAGAAGAAGTGATGGCCCGGTGCTTTCCACTATACTTGACAGATGTTGCGTCACTATGGTTCAGACAACTGGAGAATAGATCGATCAAGACTTGGAATGATTTGATCGAAAGGTTCATGAGGCAATTCAGGGTTCACATCTCGAGGCCTAAGAATGTTATGAGTTTGACAACACTAAAGCAAAGGACTGGAGAATCTCTAAGAAGTTTTTTAACGCGATTCAATGCAGCCGCGGCATCGGTAGACCGACCAGATCCATCCATGGTTTTAATGGCAGCCGTTTCAGGCATAGCGAACGGCATAGAGTTCAAGAATTCATTGACCAAAGATCCTCCTATGGATTTAGGGGAATTTTTGCATGAGGCCGAAGGGTTCTTACGGTTAGAAGATGCAAAGGATGAAACAGAGGAAGGAGAAGGAATTGATGTTTTTGCAGTCAAAAGTGGGAATCCTCCCGAGAGAGGTGCAGAAACTAACAAAGGAAAACGTAAGGCTGAGGATAACAACGATAAATCAGCGCGACAACAAAAAGGATCAAGGTTCACGTCGTACACGGAGTTAACTGAGACTCTGGAGCGGATTTACCAAGACACAAAGGGACAGGTTCCGTACCGAAAGCCAATGAAGAGGGATCCAACCAACAACGAGAAAAAGTTGGACAAATACTGTTTGTTCCACGAGCTAAATGGTCATAGCACGAATGACTGCAGGCACTTGAAAGATGAAATCGAGGGACACATCCGGGATGGTTTGCTATCACAATATGTAAAAAAGAAGACTGCCACAGTGGAACAGGAACGACCACCCGCACCAACTGGAGACACCTCGGGATCAAGGCGTCGGCCTGTTATCGAATAATTGAGGTTGTGACGAATGAGTGGAAAACTCTACATCGACATAATTAAGCTGTTCACACATGTATGGGACCACGATCGATCCCCAGGCATGCTCTGATACAACTATACATCACATCGATGTAGGTGTTTGCACTGGAACGTCAATTCTTTGCTTTTGAATTTTACTTCTAATGATTGACTGTTTTACTTTCGTATTTTACTTCTGAGGGCTGATTACTTTGCTTTTGATATTTGGATTTGGCTCGACGTTGCTTTCATGATTTGTTTCTAATGATTAAGTTTTACTCTACTTTGCTTTCATGATTTGCTTCCGATAATTGAATTTGATTCCACATTGCTTTCACGATTTGCTTCAAATGTTTGGATTAGACTTTTTCGGATATTTCTACTTGACAACTTTTCAGTTGAATATTTGATTTTTCATGATTTTGAAATGTGTAAGCCCTACGTACAGGCATCATCAAGCCCTACGAACAGGCACCCGACTTCGAACGGTCTCAATTATTAAGTCCTATGAATAGGCACCCGACTTTGAACGGTCAAAAAAAACCTCTTGGATTTAAGTGCTTGACCGCCAACAGTCGCTCGACTATGGTCGGCCGCGCTTCAATCCATAATTCGATCCTAAGCGATCGTCACATAGATTTAAGTGCTTGACCGCGTAGGGCCGCACTTGACCTCAAATGACTCAATCACGAATGGTCGTCGTTTGAAGTTAAGCGCTTCACCATGAACGGCCGCGCTTCCCACTGCCAACAGTCGCACTTTCACCTCGGATGACTCGATCCTGAATGATCGTCATCTGAAGTAAAGCGCTTGACTGTGAACTGTTGCATTCCAGCTCACTTGGCTCGATCCCGACAATCATATTAAGTTAAGTGCTTGACCACGGACGGCCGTGCTACACCTCAAATGGCTCGATCCCGGACGATCGTCATTTGAAGTTAAGCGCTTGATCGCGAGCGGCCGCGCCTTACCACTAGATCGCTCAGGGCCGCACTTTACTACAAATGGCTCGACCCCGAATGGTCGTCATTTGAAGTAAGGCGCTTGACCATGAACAGTTATGCTCTACCACTCGACCGCACAGGGCCGCACTTTACCGCAAATGGCTTGACCCCGAATGGTCATCATTTGAAGTAAAGAGCTTGACCATGAACGGTTGTCATTTTGATCGCGCAGGGCCGCACTTTACCACGAGTGGCTCGACCCTTAAATGGTTGTCATTCGAAGTAAAGCGCTTGACCATGAATGATCGCATTTCACTACAAATGACCCGATTCCGAACGATCGTCGCATGGATTTAGATGCTTGACCGCGCAAGGACGCACTTCACCTCAAATGACTCGACCACAAATGGTCGTCACTTGAAGTTAAGCGCTTGACCATGAACGGCCGCGCTTCATCCCAAATAGCACGATCTCGAATGGTCGCCATTTTGGGGCCATATAAAACTGTCAATTCCTTTACAGGTTATCAACAGGATATGAACGTCCGGATTATGGCATTACAAAACACACCTTCCTACCGCAATGCATGTTTTGGGGGGCAAGTGTTATCCCGCCTTTTTCAGCAAGGCTGTGATATCAAAAGATCGACCAAGAAAAGCGAGATAGCTCGTCTCAAAGATTGGTCAACTCAACATCTCAACGAAAGCAAGTTCTGTTGAATGATTTTTCATCTAAGATCCCCAACGGAGGGGGGGTCTAGGGGGTTCCAACCCCCCAAGGTGGGGGTGCGTGGGCAACGCCACCGCTACGGTGTTCGACCTGCCCGGTCAGGTCGCAGGGGTCTAGCGGGCAGCGCCCCCGGCGGGGTGCGGGGCAGAGCCCCGTCCAAAACGGTATACGACTTAAAGAGTGAAGTAATCTAGCGACTCAACTAGTTAACGACCTAACCAATGAAGCGACCTAGCGACCTAACCAATGAAGTAAGTTAGCGACCTAACTGATGAAGCGGGATAACGAATTAACAGACCTCACGACTCAGTGACCTAAGACTTCATGAGTTAACAGCTCACAGGAAAGTTCGCGACCTAACGACCTATAAATCCAAGCGACCTACGACCTAGAGCAACTCAGCAGTCAGCGACTTAACTACTCAATGGCTCAAGCGACCTACCTGCTAAGCGACTTATGCTTCTCCTCAGCAAAGTTAGGTCGCTCATGACCTAACTCTTCTCCTAAACCCATAGGCCGCTCGCGACCTAACCCGCCATCACCTAGGTCGCTCGCAACCTAACCAGTCTCGCCTCATCAAAATCAGGTCGCTCGCGACCTAACACCCATAGGTCGCACACGACCTAAAGCATACCCCGCCTTTTCCCTTAGATCGCTCCAGGCCATACATTCTAATGCCGTTATCCCTTAGGTCGCCCTCCTTTTTCTGTCGCTCCTCTAGGTCGCCAACGACCCACCTTAGGTCGCTCCAACCGGCTTATGACCTATCTTAGGTCGCTCCAGCCGACCTAACTCCGAAGTCGCCTATAAATACTCCACCAACTCCACATTCGAGGGGGACTTTTTTGGATTTCAAGGCGCCTATACTCTGCTGATTTCTCGACTCTCCAAACACTTCAAACACTGAAGAATCTTCATCTAGAGATCAACCTCATTAACCATGAATCCAAAGAGCAATTCATCATCAAAGTTCAAACTTCTTTCTCTGATCGTGTTGTAATTGTAAGATCGTGTTGTAAAAGTGTTGTGATCAAGAGATCGTGTTGTAAAAGTGTTGTAATCTTGTAAAGTGAGCTCGAAAAACATAATGGAGGATGTAAAGTGGATGTAGGCTTATTAGAAGATGAACCACTATAAAAATCTCTGTCTCTTTTACTTTTTCTGCTTTTTTCTTTTTACTTTAATTCCCGTGCAAACGGGTGGTGCTTTCATTTCATCACGGCATACACCGGGTGTTAGCGTTAAAGCCATTTTTACCGTTAACACAAGTTAATGATGATCATATGATATGCTATGCCATGTTATTACCATGTTAAAATTGTTAATTATCACCTGACTTCTGATATATGACATTATATTGTGATATTTACATTGGTTATATTGTTTATGCATATGTTCACATTGCAAATTCCCTATTAGAATAGAATCACTATAATTTGAAATGATACATACCCAAACGGACTTTAGAATAGGGAAAAATCATTATGGGCTGAAATGATAGGCCTGAGTGGTTTTTATTGTATTTTACTTGACTTGGGATTGCGGGTTTGAAATGATAGAACCCGGTTTTCTTTGTAAATTACGGATTGAAATGATATATATCTGTATCACTGGACCTAGGTTAGAAAATTATATAAAGACCCCGTGGTATATTTTCAAATGACTTTTTTTATTAAAATATGTATTTTGAAAGTATGAAATTTTGATTTAGAAAAATATATTTTATTGTTTTAAGAAAGTTAAATGTTAAATCTTGAAATTGTGAATTTAAGTGAATTCAAGTATTTAAATTTGGAGTAAATGTAATGTTTGACCTTAAATTATTTTTTTAAATATAAATAAATAATGGAAATTTAATTTAAAGTTTTGAAATGATATTTGAAACAAAATGTTAAGTTTTATTTAATTTATAAGTTAAGAAAACAGTGAATTTTGACTTAACAAATGGAAGTGAGTTTTAATTGGATATTTAATTTTAAAATTTTGTTGTGATAAATCATATGTTAAAATTATTTAAATGTGAAATTTCAAAGTCTAGAAATATGATTTATAAGTTTAAAATTTGTTCAATTAAAGTTTTCTTGTTTTTGAAAGTTAAAATAAAATCTAGAATTTTATAGCATTTCCAAATGTTGTAGTCTTTTGACAATATTTTTAAATGCTGTTATTTTTGAATTTAACTATGTTTGAATAATTAAATATCTATTACGGCTTTTTATAAATGCCGTTATTCTTGAACTTTACTATTTTGAAAACTATAAGCTACGATAGCACTTTTAAATGCCGTCGTTGCTATAATTTGACAATATTTTGGAATGTTATAGATTTTAACACTATTTGGGTTATATTTTAAAGTGTCAAATAATTTAACCTTTGAAATGAATTATTTGTGAAATTTTAGAAGTTTTGAATATTTAAATTTGAACCTTTAAGGAATTTAAATTGAATTTGAATTTAAATAAAGTTTACCTGGTTATGTGTTAATCGGAATGAAATGTAATGAGATAAATGAATTTTGAATGGAATTTTGAAACGTATTTTGGCAATGATATTTGAATTAATAAATGAATGATATATCTGGTTTTTAAATGATATTTAAATTTGAATATTTCAATTTGAATTCAAATAATGATTTGATAATGAGTTTTTGAAAGGATATAATATTTTTAATGATTTTTAAATGGTTTGGAAATAACATAATCTTTATTTTGATAAAGAATGTGAATTTGGTATGATATTTGATTTTGATAAATGAATATTTGAAGTTTATATCTGACGAAAGGATATGTGGTTTATTTGTAATTTGAGTTTATTTAAATGATATTGGATTTACGAAATGAATGTTTCAAAACTAAGTAATAATGAAGTTAAATTTGAAATGTATGAAATTATAAAAATTTAGTTTTGAAATGTGGGATATTTAGAGTATTGAAATTTATATTATAATTTGAATAGTTTATTTTTGTGGATCAAATCTATATTTTAAAATTGATAAGATTTGAAATGGTTTGTTGGGAAACTAAATTGAATTGAAACTGATGGTTTGAATTGAATTAAATTGGAAATTTGAAAATTTGAGTTTAATTGAATAAATTTGTGAAATGTAAAGAATTAAATGAATGTCCCATGATTTTGAAATGTTATAATTTTCAAAGTGTAATGATTTCAAGTATTTTGGTTTTGGAGAAGTTATACTTTGAAAGTATTACGAATTTTGAAAGGTGAATATATGTTTGAATAAACTATTTTGATTTGAATTTAGTTTTGAAAAAAATGGTTTTGGTTTCGAAGTATAAATCATTTTGATTTGGATATATTTTTGAAATAAAATGATTTTGGTTTCGAAGTATAAATCATTTTGATTTTGATATATAGTCTTGAAATAAAAATGGTTTTGGTTTCGAAGTATAAACTATTTTGAAAGGAATATAGTTTCGAAATGAAATGATTTGATTTTTTTTTGAAGTATAAACTATTTTGAAATGACCACGACGTTATAATAGCGTTTGGTTGTTAAAGAGACCGGGAATGGAAGTTGTCATACTCTCTGCCAACTCCGAAAACCACTTTAACAATTGTGTATGCGGTGGAGATTCCAGAATTAAGAAGGATGGTGGAGACGTTCTTGAGGTATATTACGTGGACCCAACTCCCATGAGTTGGCATAAGGTGCCTAAAACAGGTGCGGTCTCGGGCCAAGTGAGGTCATTCCTCCGATCGGAAACATTCCTTCAATACTATACTCTTACTGGTGATTGATCAGATGGCCATCCTCCGATTTTGATTGGGAGTGTGTTCCGCGGTGGGCGTATGTGGCTGCTGCGTTACCACCAGCCCGTGTGCGTAATTGGTATATCTACCCAGGCATTGCCTTGTGTGCCATGTCACCTACCATACCGAGCCTTTACTACGAGTTTGTTTTTCTCCCGTAACCCGTGTGGTATCCTATGATAGTCTCCCGATCTGGAGATATCATGATATTGGATGGGCTACTGGGACTATTATGTGTGAAGGGTGATATGGGCAGCCCGAAATGCCATTTAAAAGTATGTTTATTTTATTGTAGACATTATTATAATATCGCAATGTTACTACATAGTAAATAGTTTAACGGATCCTTAAAGGATGGGCGATCCCAAGCATCCTTTAAGTTACTGATGCATTTTTGTTACTGTTCACTTGAGTTGATCTACGGTTTATAAGCATTTATGTACTGACTCGAGTGTTTTGTGTTTTGCTTTACGCCCGAGTCAGATTGAGTGAATTAGCATGCAAGATTCACCTTCGGAGTTGGAGCTTTCCTTGAAGATCCAGCCATCTATTTTGCTTTCTGTATCCATTGATTTCAGTGATGTATTCTGATTTGTACCTGATGTATCTTGTTACTATTTTGTTGTATCTGGTTTAACTCTGATGTATCTTATTTTTATATAGTAGCTTCATGAACTACTATCTCTTTTTATTCCGCTGCATTATTATTACTCTGTGTCTGTGATCTGTGATTATGTATTTACTGTATATTCTGAGATTTGCCAAATTTTATTTACAACGCGGTATTTTGAGCAATTCAAGTCCGACATGTGCGGATGCGAATGGTTGAAAATACTGGGTTGTTACAGTTGGTATCAGAGCTTTGGTAGCTCTAGGCAAAAATCAGCTCGTATTTTAAGTGTATTTATAGAATCACTTTCATTCGAGTTTAAATCTCTTCCTTTTGACTCGATTAATTTGAGTTTTGGAACGTTCCCCGTGGTTCCAAAATTCCCTTCAGGTCTCTCAGTATTCGACTTCATTTTTATTCTGGAGTATTCCATAACTCCACTTCGAATGATCTTTATAGTAAGATGGCGGTCTCGCCAATCTCAAAGTGATTAGTAAAGGGGTGAAACTCCTTTACAACAGCATCGATTCACCAAAAGATTTTATATCCTGATTTAGATGCTAGTATCTCTTATTATCCTAAAACTCTATCTCTTGAGATCGAATGTTGATTTACCCCAGAATTCCACATCGATCTTATTCTTTAAGTCACGATTGACAAGGCTAAGGTTGCCGCGATTAATTTAAGCTTATCCATCTTCCTATTCTGTCACTTAACCATCTCATGCTTGTTTCCAACTTATCTTCAAATCATTCTTGAAGTGTATTTGTAAATCTATATTTAAAATGTTTTATATATTGTGTTATTTTCAGTTCTTGATGTTGATTTGGGTTTCCGATCGATTCGTCTGATCAATGCTACCGATAGGATTTTCAAAACACTTGAACAGAGCAAATTGGCACAATATGTTTTTAAAATATAGTAATGTAATAAATTTTGTAATTATATTATAATAATTTTCTGGATTTTATTGTATTGGTTGTTAAGAAATAATATTTGATTTTATATATCATTATCTCTTGTTTGATATATAAATAATTGAACTATAAATATGGTTATAAATTTGTTTGGAAATATAAAATGAATTTAAACAAAAATTTGAGAATTTAATTTCTGATGGATTTCAAACCTTGTATTTAAAGTTTTAAAGGATATATCATTTAAAGTATATTCGATTAGAAATTTGTTTCCAAAGAATTTTAAAATTAGTGCTCTCCTCTTTGTGGTTGGAAAATAATTTCGGTGATGACTACTGCATCATCGATATTCATTTTCGAGTTTCGAAGTGAAGAGACCGTTCTGTAGTCTTGCTACAGTTTTGTTTTGGTGAATTTAATTGATTTGAATTTCTAAAATAAGACTGGATTTATAACATATGTTGATATTTGATTTAAATTTGAATGGATATATATATATATATATATATATATATGGTATATGTGCATTTATTTATCTCTAAATAGTTTGGAATTTATTGGAAATTTAATTCTTAAATTTTATCTTGAAAGATAATTTCAATATAATTTCAAGATTTGGATAAGTATTCAAGCTTGAAATGATTGATTAGAAAGTTTTATTTGTATAATACACAATTTCATTCCAATATAACTTACCTTAATTTCAGAAGTTAACAATGTAATTGGATAATATACAATATAAAAAGATTTTATAAATAAAATTTGAGTGGTTATAATAAATGTTATACACTTAAATTTTAGTTATAAAAAGATTAACAGTGGTAAATAAAGAAAAGGGTAATGGAATAATTTGCAATATAAAATGATGATAAAGAAACTAAGAGTTATAATAAGTATAAATATATTTAACATAGGTGATAAAATATATTAAGAGGAATAAATTTAATTTATATTTAAGATAATTTGATAATAAGATAATGAAATTAGATATGGTTAAAAATTTACTTAACTTATGTAAATTTAATTTTCAATTTAGGTTGAAATTTTCGTGGTTTCAAATTTATTATCTTATTTTGTTTACAAACTATCTTTTGGTTGTCCTAATTTCCCTTATCTTTCTATAAAATGGGAAGTCTATTGCTTATACATGTCTCTTTAGAAACCTTTCTATAACTTTTGGTACTCATTTTGAATCTGAGCACTGCTTTCCAGCCACAGACCGTCGGTCAAACGAAAAAGGGAACCGAATTCTAGAAGAGTTTTTCGTGCTTGTGTTCTTGATTCTAGAGGATCTTGAGAAGATCATCTCCACCTTGTTATACTTACCTATAACAACAGTTATCAGGTATAATTTCAGTCTTCTTGTCATCCTATCCTAATCTTATTTCATTCTATCTTTTTCTGTGCTTTTTCATACCTCATTTCTTTTCGGGGACGAAAAGTTTTGAGTGGGGGAGAGTGTAACAACCCAGTATTTTTTGATTATATTAATTGTATATTTTAATTATTTTAATTTAAATTCCTAATTTAAAAACTTTATTTTATTTATTAAAATGAATAAGTTTGTTATTTGAAATATAAATTTTGATTTGTATGTGAATTATAATTTCAAACGTGAATAAATAAAATATTTTCTAGAAATGTGAATTTTGGTCAATTTGGTCAAACTTTGACTTTTGAATTTAAATTTTAAATATTTTAATTTTTGAATTTTATCATTTATTATGAAAATAAATAAAATTTCAAGAATACAGCTTTTCGTTTCGTTGAAATCTGATTTATATTGTGAAAGTTATGCTTTTTACAATATTGTCTTTACATTGTTTTATTTAACAAAATTGTTTATTTTAGTTTACATAAATAATATTATTGTTTGTTCTAATTTTAATATAATTGTAATATGACATGTTATATATATAATTTCATTTTTAAAATATTTTTAAAAAGTGATGTTATAATTTTCCAAAGCTTATTGTATTTTTTTTCTATAATTTTTCACCCTAGTTTCTATTATTGTGCCATTTTCATAATTATTTTATATTTTTCTAAAATATATTAATTTATTTTATTTTTAAACTTTATTTTGTTCAGTTTTTATATTTTATTTACTAAAATATATATGGTTTATTTTAAAGAAAAAGGAAAAAGAAATACCAAGAGGCAAAGACCTTTCATTTCTGGTGACTTTTCAATTCTTGTCTCTTCATTTTCTTTTGCCTTTTCTTCTCCTTACTTTAACCGTACATCCCTCTACCCTATAGCCGTATTTCTCATCTTCAATTCACGTGAAAAATATCTTTCCCCTCATTTCAAACTCACGGCTACATCATATTGAGAAAAAATTGCAAGCTAATGGCTTCTTTCTTTCATTTTTTTCCCTTTTCTTCATTGATTTAGCCTTCCTCTTCCTCTTGCTTGCTCGGACCCACTTCTCCTCCATCACCACTGACCATCACCACCACCACCTTCAGCAGCTCACAAGCCTCTCCTCTGACCAAGACAGTAGCCATGACCATCCATTGATGTTGCACCACAAAATTTGCACAAAAGTTCCACCAAACTAGCCTACCCAAACCCTTAAGGCCAAAGCATTCATTTTTCACCTAAACCACCTCCATGGCCGCCGCCACCGGTCCCTCCATCACCTTTGGCCACCACTCCAACCAGCACCTGAACATCCCCTTGCATGACCAAGCCCAAGCCATGGCAGGCCGAACATATAGTTGCACCAAAAATCCACTTAATTGCCTTGACTTTTGTATTTCTCATGTCACAACTTCCACTCCTTCATATCCAAGTTAGGCCGGGCCATATGAACCCATATTGACACAAACCTGAGCCATGTTGGCATCTAGGCTGAGCCTAGTGTGATGAGAACAAGCTCATTTGATCATGTGACAAGCCTTGTTGTCGTGGTCAGCCACTTTCGTGTTAAAGCTGGGTAATGTTCTTTGTTGATTTAAAATTTCCATTTCTTTTCAATTCATATTTGTATTGTATGCATATGTTTATATGGTCTTGTTTATTTGTTGTATACAAGATCATTATCAAGGATCTCCATTCATTCAGTTCAAATTGTGCTTGTTGTGCCTAGTGGAATCGTTTTGTGTGTCGTAGTGGTCTTCAGCTTGAAAAGGTGAGTCTTTCTCACTCTGACATTTATACTTATGAAATAGTGAATTGATGACAAGTGTTTAGTAATATAAAATGTTTACGCAAGTTAATGATGATCATGTGATATGCTATGCCATGTTATTACCATGTTAAAGCTGTTAATTATCACCTGACATCTGATATATGACATTATATTGTGATATTTACATTGGTTATATTGTTTATGCATATGTTCACACTGCAAGTTCCCTGTTAGAATAGGATCACTATGGGTTGAAATGATACATACCCGAACGGACTTTAGAATAGGGAAAAATAGTTATGGGCTGAAATGATCGGCCTGAGCAATTTTTATTGTATTTTATTTGACTTGGGATTGCGGGTTTGAAATGATAGAACCCGGTTTTCTTTGTAAATTACGGATTGAAATGATATATATCTGTATCACTTGACCTAGGTTAGAAAATTATATGCAGACCCCATGGTATTTTTTCAGATGACTCTTTTTATTAAAATATGTATTTTAAAAGTATGAAATTTTGATTTTAAAATATATATTTTATGGTTTTAAGAAAGTTCAATATTAAATCTTGAAATTGTGAATTTAAGTGAATTCAAGTATGTAAATTTGGAGTAAATGTGATGTTTGAATTTAAATTATTTTTTTAAATGTAAATAAATAATGGAAAATTAATTTAAAGTTTTGAAATGATATTTGAAATAAAATTTTAAGTTTTATTTAATTTATAAGTTAAGAAAACAGTGAATTTTGACTTAACAAATGGAAGTGAGTTTTAATTGGATATTTAATTTTAAAATTTAGTTGTGATAAATAATATGTTAAAATTATTTAAATTTGAAATTTTGAAGTCTAGAAATATGGTTTATAAGTTTAAAATTTGTTAAATTGAAGTTTTCTTGTTTTTGAAAGTTAAAATAAAATCTAGAATTTTATAGCATTTCCAAATGCTGTAGTCTTTTGACAGCATTTTTAAATGCTGTTATTTTTTAATTTAACTATGTTTGAAATAAATAAATATCTATTACGGCATTTTATAAATGCCATTATTCTTGAACTTCACTATTTTGAAAACTATAAGCTACGATAGCACTTTTAAATGATGTCGTTGCTATAATTTACAATGTTTTGGAATGTTATATATTTTAACACTATTTGGGTTATATTTTAAAGTGTTAAATAATTTAACTTTTGAAATGGATTATTTGTGAAATTTTAGAAGTTTTGAATATTTAAATTTGAGTTTAAATAAAGTTCACTTGGTTGTATGTTAATCGGAATGAAATGTAATGAGATAAACGAATTTTAAATGGAATTTTGAAATGTAATTTTGTAATGATATTTGAATTAATAAATGAATGATATATTTGATTTTTAAATGATATTTAAATTTGAATATTTGAATTTGAATTTAAATAATGATTTGATAATGATATTTTGAAAGTATATAATATTTTTAATGATTTTTAAATGGTTTGGAAATAACATAATCTCTATTTTGATAAAGAATGTGAATTTGGAATGATATTTGATTTTGATAAATGAATATTTGTAGTTTATATTTGATGAAAGGATATTTGGTTTATTTGTAATTTGAGTTTATGTATATGATATTGGATTTACGAAAATATTTCAAAACTAAGTAATAATGAAGTTAAATTTGAAATATATGAAATTATAAAAATTTAGTTTTGAAATGTGGGTTATTTAGAGCATTGAAATTTATATTATAGTTTGAATAGTTTATTTTTGTGAATCAAATCAATATTTTAAAATTGATAAGATTTGAAATGGTTTGTTGGGAAACTGAATTGAATTGAAACTGATGGTTTGAATTGATATAAATTGGAAATTTGAAACTTTGAGTTTAATTGAACAAATTTGTGAAATGTAAAGAATTAAATGAATGTTCCTTGATTTCAAAATGTTATAATTTTCAAAGTGTAATGATTTCAAGTATTTTGGTTTCGAAAAAGTTATACTTTGAAAGTATTATGAATTTTGAAAGGTGAATATATATTTGAAATGGAAATGATAAACTATTTTGATTTGAATATACTTTTGAACAAAAATGGTTTTGGTTTCGAAGTATAAATCATTTTGATTTGGATATATTTTTGAAATAAAATGGTTTTGGTTTCAAAGTATAAATCATTTTGATTTGAATATATAGTCTTGAAATAAAAATGGTTTTGGTTTCGAAGTATAAACTAATTTTGAAAGGAATATAGTTTTGAAATGAAATGATTTGATTTTTTTTAAAGTATAAACAATTTTGAAATAACCACGGCGTTATAATAACGTTCCGTTGTTAAAGAGACCAGGATCGGAAGTTGTCATACTCTCTACGAACTCCGAAAACCACTTTAACAACTGTGTACGCGGTGGAGATTCCAGAATGAAGTAGGATGGTGGCGACGTTCTTGAGGTATATTACGTGGACCCAATTCCCGTGAGTTGGCATAAGGTGGCTAAAACAGGAGCGATCTCGGGCCAAGTGAGGTCATTCCTCCGATCGGACACATTCCTTCGATACTGTACTCTTACTGGTGATTGATTAGATGGCCATCTTCCGATTTTGATTGAGAGTGTGTTCCGAGGTGGGCGTATGTGGCTGCTGCGTTACCACCAGCCCATGTGCGTAATTGGTATATCTACCCTGGCATTGGCTTGTGTGCCTTGTCACCTACCATACCGAGCCTTTACTACGAGTTTGTTTTTCTCCAATAGCCCGTGTGGTATCCTCTGATAGCCTCCTGATCTGGAGATATCATGATATTGGATGGACTACGGGGACTATTATGTGTGAAAGGTGATATGGGTAGCCCGGAACGCTATTTAAAAGTATGTTTATTTTACTGTAGACTTTATTATAATATCGCGATATTACTAATAGTAAATAGTTTAACGGATCCTTAAAGGATGGGCGATCCCATGCATCCTTTAAGTTACTGATGCATTTTTGTTACTGTTCACTTGAGTTGATCTACAGTTCATAAGTATTTATGTCCCGACTCGAGTGTTTTGTGTTTTGCTTTACGCTCGAGTCAGATTGAGTGAGTTAGCATGCAAGATCCACCTTCGGAGTTGGAGCTTTTCTTGAAGATCCAGCCATATATTTTTCTTTCTATATCCATTGATTTTAGTGATGTATTCTGATTTGTACCTGATGTATCTTGTTACTCTTTTGTTGTATCTGGTTTAACTCTTGTGTATCTTATTTTTATATAGTAGCTTCATGAACTACTATCTCTTTTAATTCCGCTGCATTATTATTATCTAAGTCTGTGATCTGTGATTATGGATTTGTTGTATATTCTATGATTTGCCAAATTTTATTTACAACGCGGTATTTTGAGATATTCAAGTCTGACATGTGCGGATGCGAATGGTTGGAAATACAAGGTCGTTACAGTTGATTTCAGACATGAATAAATAAAATAAAGTTTTTAAATTAGGAATTTAAATTAAAATAATTAAAATATACAATTACAATAATCAGAAAATACAGGGTTGTTACAAATACGCTTCGCTAAACTTGATCATCTCCATATGGATTTGTAGATCCCACTTAGCTCTACGATTTGTTAGCCGAACATTTCGTGTGAAAGTTGATAGATTTGAAGATTTTGAGGGGAGAAGATAAGTTAATTTCGGCCATTAAATGTTTAAGTGGCGGCTAAAGAACCCTAGCTCGGGTTTGCTTGCAAATGTGAAATTAATCGTCCTTATATAGAAATCGATTAAACAAATTTCTAGGCGTTTTGGCTTGCCCCGGATAAACCGTAAATCCGATTGACACGAAATTTGAAATCTTACAATAATATAACGTTATGGATCCGATTAAACCAGTTTGGTCGAAATCCGAGACTTTTTGAAAAATGGCTATTTTTACTCGTCAATTACGTATTAAAATATTCAATTTTCACAAATTAACTTTTAATTCAATTTTAAAAGTTCTACAACATTATTCTAACTCCAACATGATTAAGTAAAATTTTACAAATCATTTTCAATCACATTAAACCCAATTTTCAATTATCCTTGTAATTTCAATTATTAAATTATCGATTTAATTATCCAGTTAAATCTAGATATTCGAAATTTAATTCACTTAGCTTATAAAATTCATTCGTGAATCATCAAAATTAATTAAATATACGAATTTCAAATGACAGAAATTCTGGGTCTTTACAAACTTCCTCCTTAAAAGAATTTCGTCCTCGAAATTACCAAGTAAGAAAAAGTAACAAAATCCATTAACTTTTCAAAACAAATTGTTCAAATTAAATTTCAAATTCATTTAAACATTTTAACTTTTCCAAAATCCATAGTTAAACTTCTTGCAATAACTTTACTAAGTTTTCAAATCATACTTAGTTATCTTTCCAAAATCAACTATACCGTTAAACATTTGACTCCAAATCAAAGTTACAGTTTCAAAAATTTCCAATTTACTCAAAAAGAATCCAACGCCTTAATCTTTCAAAAAAATTCGCCAGCGTCTCCTTTGCGCTGCTAGCTCGGTGAGACTACAAAATGGCACCACGGCCCTCAAATCCCAAAAGAAAATAGAAAGCCAAGCGGCTGGACAAGAAAATCACAAAATTTCATACTGAAATTGATATACATACCTTTTTGTCGAGCAATTCAATTTTTTTATCTTCGAAATCAAAATTCCAATTTCCTTAATTCCACCTGTAAATCCTACGAACTATAATATCCATTTGCATTCAATCTCACATTATCAATTTCATTCGAATTCAATTTACACTTTCAATTCTGTTTCAATTCAATTTACCTTTTGAATATTGAATTTTATCAATTATTTTTCATTCACAATTGATTCATCTTCCTATTTTAAATTAGCTTCTTTTACTAATTCATTACAAGTTCTAACTCATTTCATTTCGCACAATTCAAATTGGTTTTCCATATTCAGCTTTCAATTTCAGTTTATAACCACGTATATTTAATTTCGATTTCAAATTCCGTATGAATTTAATTTACCCTTTATTTATAAATGTTGATTCAATTCATTCCAACCCATATTAAATTTGTCATTTCTTCAATTAGTTTTACTTACTAATTTTATCTTAATACAGCTTCATTTGATCCAATTTGACAAATTTTTTATTTACTTGCAATTTCAAGATGCATTTCAACATTTACTTTCCAATTTCATTTACTCGCAATTGTAAATTCATCCATTCATAAATTTATTTCCATAATTCAAACTCAATTTCAAATCATTTGTTTCAACCCCAAATTTATTTTTAACTTAATAAATTTTATTCCATAACTATTTTTATCAGATTCTAGAGTCTTTCCAACATTTCAAACCATTTTTGAAACCAATTCAAATTAACCTTTGAATTTCAAAACCCAAACTCAAATTTTACAAATAACTTCTATTTAAAACAACTTGGTAGCAATCCCTCTTTTGGAAACCCGAAAATGAACACCGATGATGTTGCAGTCATCACCGAAGTTATTTTCCAGCGACCAAAAAGAGTTTAGACCTTTTATCTCTCCAAAAACATTTTTTCCCAACCCTTGAAAACTATTTTCAAACTCAAAAAGGAATTTATTCTTTTCCTAATTGCAAACTCTTTCAAAGCATTTCCAAATATTTCTTTGGAATTTTACTTCAAATTTCAAATCTCATTTACAATTTATATTCTCCAATTCTATTTGTATGTGAATTTATTTCTTAACTTTGGAGTTACATTTTCAATTTCTTTTTCAACATCAATGATAATAATTTAAAATCATCACTTTCTAGCAACCAAACAATCATATATTGTAATAGTTCATAGAAAATTCTCTCTTTCATACAAGAAAATAAGTTAGGTAAAATTATTTCATTTACCCTATTTTAAAATCATATTGTGTCGAATTTGTTATGTTCAAGTGTTTAGAGATTCCTATCAATAATGATAATTACTCGTATTGAACAGAAACCATATACCACTCAACAAACCAATCAACAAAATATAAAACAATTTTATATTCACTAACAAATATGCGCTCATATCTATTATTACACTCACACTCATTCTAGAGTACTACTGACTCTATCTCTAATGAGTAATTCCCAACAGAGCCAAGGTTGTCACCTAACCATATGCTCTGATACCACTTTGTAAAGACCCGATTCTTCGACTTCTGAAAATCGACATTAATACGTCCACTATATCAACTGCCGAACAATCGAATGTCGGAAAACCCAACCCTTAGGTTTTAAGAAGAAGAAAAAGGTAGAAGAAGAAGAAGATAGAAGAAGGAAACAGAAACAATAACAGAATCTCACATATCGCAGCGGAACAACATATAATATATCAATGAATAATCTTTAAAACAAAGAACTATATCAATTATTACATTACATCACATCACATTACATTATCAGAATTTACAACAACAAGCAGCAGAAAAGAAATACTATATACTGGTTAATACGCCATGCCGTCCAGCTTGCCTCCAGATCTCAACAGCAACTCCTGAATTCCAGAATGACCTGATAACCTGACTCTAGGCTGCCCGTGTGGAAAATTATGGGCACCCAGAGTTTAGGAAGGGAACAATAAACTCCAGGTCAGTCATCCGACCGGTGTGAGAACTAAAATAATTATTTATCTTTAAACGTCAACATTCCATGGCATTAAGCAAAATAAATCATTTTCGATATTATTGTTAGTGCATAGTGTAGAAAACATTTCGAAAATACAATAGTAACCCTAGTCATCATGGGCATTACGCACTTATGCCAACTATAGCTACCAAGATCGATAGCAGGTTACCGCCACATTCTATGGCAGGTTATACAACTAAAACCATACAGGGTACGTATTTTTTCTTTGGATTTTCCAACAAATGATCGGCTAAGGAGCTTCCCATACCGAAATGGAACGCCTAAGGAAGGACGCCCCTGAGAACCTAACAGTATCTCTGCTAAACAAGATCGACGCTACCTCACGCTATACAGCTGTGACTAGGTAACTAACACACTGACGCTACCTCAGCTATACAGCTGTGACTAGGTAACTAACACACTGACCTACCTCACGCTATACAGTTGTGACTAGGTAACTAACACACTGACGCTACCTCACGCTATACAACTGTAACTAGGTAACTAACACACATGCTATGCCATCCCGCAGTCGTTACCGACCTTTATCCAAGGATCCTCAACCACAATGCAACAACCACAAAGTAGTAAATATGCAGTAACCGCATAGTTTCAATACCTGGGCTGTATACCATGATATCACCTTCAATCCAGAAGGAAATGGACATACCCTAGGGCGCTACCCCTAACAAAAAACTTGTCGCAACATTCCTATTCAATCGTTACCGGGTTGTGAGGCCCGACGAAGTCTCGTCCACAAAGCTACGCTTTTTCACAAAGCCATGCTTCGATCAACAAATGATCAGCAGCACTTCGTATGCCACATTACCAAATTGGGAATGTATTACTAGTAACCATCAACTACATAACCTCTGAGCCCGTACGTCTCAGAGAAGGGTGTTAAGCTAAGAGAATAAATTCTCCTCCATCAACAGAAATGTATTTGATAGAAACCAGCTTTACATCTCAAAGTGTAACGTTCGACACACATCCATACAAGTCTGGTCTGGGTTCGAACAGAACCGAAGGCACTTCCAAAAAAAAGCCCTTGCAATCCAGGTACTCACAATCCCGATCGGACTTCCCATCACTTAGGGAATCTCTATACCTGAGCCATGATGAAGAGAAAATCAACAGGTAATCCTATCATTCTTGCAAATACCCGTTCTTCACCATCGATCTTCAATGCTATCCATATAAGTCGTATCACTATTCGGAATAGGTTATATGACACAAAGGTCCTCCACCGGCTAAACCGAATAACGAGCGCAATATTTTAAAAATAAGTGTAGCATTTAAATTAAAGCAAATCACAACTATTTTCCACTTCGATCTTTTAAATAAAAGATTCATCACAATCACAAAGGTGCGATGTGGTTCCGGATATCCACTTAGAATCCGACCCCTCGGTCGCATCGAAATTCAAATGCCATTTAAAGGCAAATATTGATAGTCGGTTATTTAACTATCAATCAATATTCACAACAATTTTCAGGTTTAAATAATTTTTCCAATTATTTATTTTCAAAATATCTTCGCAAGATATATTTTCACACTTCAACCCTTTGAAAAAAAAATTCAAATCACTTTTCAATCCTTTGAAAACAAATTTCAAGTCATTTCCCTACATGGGATATATTCACAAATATTTCTTCATTTTAATTTCAAAATGAATCATTTAAATCAATCGAAAAAATCCTTACCGATTTATTTTAATTTTACGTTCCAAATCCGTAAATTTATTTCCACACTTCAAAAATAAATCAATGTTTATTTTTAAACAAATTTCCCTTTCCTTTGTAAATTCCATGATGAATTTAAATTTCTAAATATCCACTGATATGCGATTTTCAAATCGATTTCAAATATGCACTTTCAATTTATCTTTAAAAGATATAATCTCAAAACATTCACTTCATATTGGAAAACATTCCCATACTTATTTAATAATAAGTAATTCACCAATCTATTTATTTTCAACATTTGGAAAATATTCAATATACTTAAATCACAATTAAGTATATATTTTATTCTTTAAGGAGAACATCCTCTTCACACATTTATTTGAGTCAAAACGAATGTTGCGTAAAACATCGTTACGACAACCCGAAATCACTAGTATGGGGATTCGAAATTAAGATAGATGTATAAATCCCAATACCATATAAAACATTTTTTTTCGAAAATCATTTACTATAACAACGGTGTTATAGTCCGCCATTTCCTTCTATTTCTTGAAAACGTCTATTTCAACAATGAATGTTGAAATCTATGGTTTCGATACTTAATACACTTTAAAACACCTTTAAATCGTTTTAATTCTATTTAAAACATCACTTCCCCAAAACCATTTCTTTAATATATTATTCACTGTCCAAAATCGTGAATATACTTAGTTAACCAAATTCAACATTTCTACACATTTTATTTAAAAGATTATCCACTGTCCAAAATCGTTGATATATCTCCTTTAATAATCTATAATAATTGACTTATCAAAATAAGTCGATATCGGATTTATAAAACAACGTTTATAAATTCATATTTATATATTTTATAAAAACTTCAACTTATAAAAATCCCTTAATTAACAAATTCTATTTATATCTCATTTGAATTCCAAAATCCAATTTATATGGTAATTACTTATAAATCTTCTATTTTACAAAAATCATTTCATTTTGTAACTTCAGAAATCGTAGATTCTATTCTTTTATAAAATCCATTTATAACATCATTTTAAAACGTCTTTAAAACTCCTTTATAATTTCATCACTTTGATTTATAAAAATCCAATTTTATAAATCTTATATATAAAGCTTTTATAATAAATTCAAAAATCTCAGTTTAAACTATTTTGTAAAATTAATAACACCATATTTTCAAAAATCACATTTCAACTATATTTCTCAAAAATCATAATTTTTATAACATAAAAATTATAACATTTATTTATTTAAAATGAATCAATTCCAAAATTCAAATGAAACGTATGTTTTCAAATATCACTTGGAAATCCTTTTAAACTTGAAATCATTACTTTAACACTTTTAATTTTCCAAAATAGGCCCAATGTTGCAATAACACTAAATATAACAATAACGGCATCCTAAACATCATATATTATATGATAACAGAATATATCGCAAATACTTGTAAATAAATCATTGCTGTTGAGGAATCCAGTTGGATACCTCCAACCTGTTTCCCTACATCCACAAATGTTAGCACAATACCAATCCCGTTTCAAAACGGGATATCGCGGTACATGGGTTTTGTAAAATATTATCCGCTATTATGCGGCGCAAAGGGTCTCATCCGCTAAATAATGCGGGAAAATCAACTCCAAGTACATATATAATACCAATTCCACTTCAAGGTCGAATATCGCGGTATATGTGTTTAATAAATAACCTCCGCTTAATATACAGCGTATATGGTCTATTTCAATACAATAGATAATAATTCATCATCCAAGCATATAATCAACACAATCAAGCAATTTTAAATCTAACAATTTAAAATTTAAATCAAAACTAATTCGATTGAGTGCACCTTGGTTTCCAATTTTCAGCGTTTTATTTCGAATAAAATTAAACACGCGTTTAATTTTACCCGAAATTTTCACTAGCTCCAATTGGCTCCAATCCAGTTCCATAGCGTAGTGCTCGACAAGACAAAGCCAACGCAAGTTGTTTCGTAATTTTTCAACCTCGTATGACAGGGTTACGCTATTACAAAGTTTATACATTTAATAAAACTTAATTTACAACTTTATTTTTAAATTTTAAAACATATGCAATCTGGCCGCACGTTCAATGCAAGAAAATCACAGTCGCTTGTTTAAGTTTCTTCTCCCTCAGGTTGAACGCGGGTACAGGAACCTATCACTTCCGTCCAAACCCTAATGCACGCGACCTCCACACCAAGTTCTAGCTTGATCGACTACTTCCATTTCGAAGCCATGACCAAGCCCTACCCACACCTGCAACCTCCCAGAGCTCGGCCCCCCTAGCACGAGATCCAATGACTTGAACCCGGCCACTACACGAGTCCCTAGCCTCCAATACGCTTCGCTAAACTTGATCATCTCCATATGGATTTGTAGATCTCACTTAGCCCTACGATTTGTTAGTTGAACGTTTCGTGTGAAAGTCGATAGATTTGAAGATTTTGAGGGGAGAAGATAATTTAATTTCGACCATTAAATGTTTAAGTGGCGGCTGAAGAACCCTAGCTCGGGTTTGCTTGCAAATGTGAAAATAATTGTCCTTATATAGAAATTTTCACCAAACACTATTCATTTGACTTTTCCGAACTCCAAATCTCGCGCGGTGACCGACGTTTCTAGGGTTTAGCCCGCGTTCCGGACACGGTGGAATAGGTTTCGGAGGGTAATTCGATCATCTGTGCGAGTTACAGCAATAAACGATCAATTTTGAATTAAATTGATTAAACAAATTTCTAGGCATTTTGTCTTGCCCTGGACAAATCGTAAATCCGATTGACACGAAATTTGAAATCTTACAATAATATAACATTACGGATCCGATGAAATCCGAGACTTTTTGAAAAATGGCTATTTTTACTCGTCAATTAAGTATTAAAATATTCAATTTTCAAAAATTAACTTTTAATTCAATTTTAAAAGTTCTACAACATTATTCTAACTCCAACATGATTAAATAAAATTTTACAAATCATTTTCAATCACATTAAATCCAATTTTCAATTATTTCTGTAATTTCAATTATTAAATTATCGATTTAATTATCCAATTAAATCTAGATATTCGAAATTTAATTCACTTAGCTTATAAGATTCATTCGTGAATCATCAAAATTAATTAAATATATGAATTTCAAATGACAGAAATTCTAGGCCGTTACAATCTGTCTTTAAAACTTCTTGCTTTGTTGTTGAATTGAATTTGAGTTTGTAAAAATGGTGATGTTTATTATTATTATTTTCTTCTGGCTTGCTAAGTTTTCCTGAACAAATAGGAACAAGTTGCATTGCATATATAGAAAATAGTTTAAAGGGGAGGCTTGTTGTACAAGATTATTTTCATTTCTTTGACCAGGAAGATTTTTGTAGAGACTGAAATTATTTTTATGGAAAATGAAATGACTTGTTTTGTGCTTGAATTGATAGCATTAAATGTACATGTTTCCCTATAATCTTATAGCCTTATCACATTTGATTTTTTATGTAGATATTTTTGTTTCTTCTTTTTGTTTTCTTCTTACATTTCATATATAAAATTCACAGCAAACATACTTGTTTTAATTATTTGTATCGGTTTAACTCATGTTGCATATGCACAAATAATTACTACACTTTTTTTTTCTATTTCTTTTCACATACATGATTTAAATTTAAGTTGTCGATACTTAATCCATATTCTTGTGTGTGTGTGTGTGTTTATATATATATACTTATGTCTAGTTTTGATAGGATTGATTTTAATCCAAGCATTATTAACTAGATTACATTCATATAATATATTTATTTCAAATGTTAATATGGTAGAGCTTTATTTTAATTTAATGTGAATAAGATAGGTTTTATTTTAAATATTTTTGAAAAACTTTATTTTAAATTTTCAAATCATAGTTTTTCTTCCAAAATACAGATATATATATATATATATATAAATGGAAAATATTCCAAAAGTCTTATCTTTTAAAATGATAAGTTTACATTGTATTTAATTAGACTAAATACTTATTAAAATAATATTGCTAAAACCCTGGGTCGTCACAAGACTCGTGTAAAAGATGCCAAATGTGACATCGACACTCGAAATGGCTACAAACACAGTAGGTCTCAAAGCCTGGGATTTAGCTAACCTACCACAAGATATATCAATTCCATATATAGAGATACTTATCAATTGTTGGTCAGCGGTAGTTGGTGATATATGGGATCATGTTTTCGAGCGTGGACGTGCTATGTTTATCAAATGGTATTTTTGTCTAGAGATATAAGTCACTCGGAGGTACTTTCTGACCCTTGTGTAGGAGATTGGATCTAGCTCCACCAGTGAGATCCCAACGGAAAAACATTTATGCAAATGCTCCTTACCGATTTTGATTGTACACTCTAATATGATATTGAATGTAATCAATGTAACCATTCCGGTTATGTTATATTATTTATGTTCTACACCCTGGACATTATCTACTCTATCACCTTATGTACTTATTAAATGGTGGTACTTTTGGGGGGATAATCGTTATGGCATTCCATATATTCCAAAAAGTACCGTTATAAGTTGTGCATATATTTCTGGAGTTTCTCATACCAGACTTATGTTTGACATGTGGCTTTTGTTTTCTTTAAATTCTCTTTTGAGTTGTTTGAGAAAGCAAGGCTTTTGTTGATGTTCTTTAGAGCACAAGAAGACGAGCCGGATGTTTAACATATCGTACTATTCTTATTTGCACTGCATTACTATTTGATGTATCAACATTATGTGGACATGCATTTATAACTATTCAAGCTGACTATAGTACTTAGGTTCTGTAACTTCAAAATTTATATATCGAAGTAACCCTTTGTACTATTCTTTTGATATTATATATAATCGTTCCACTATGAGATTCTGATATAATGTTCTCATCTTTCCCGCTTTATTTATTTTCTTTTTGCCTTACCTTAACTTTTCAACTTTTTGGCACTTTAGTACTCGACACGTGAATATCGTGGATGTATTACTATCGGCATTCAGGGGTCGAAAAGTCAAGATGTTACATTGGGATATGTAACAAATGACGTGGACCTACCTTAAATAAGATATTAAGTGGTCGGAGTCTACGTAATTCCTACTAAAAGTTATTAAGTGACCTTAGTACTATCTCAGGATGTTATGGACGATAGTTATGGGTTATTAGGTTGATAGCAAGTTGGCTATGGGCTTATATTTTGAAATCTTTTTTTATTTATGTTTGAGAAAAGCCTTTTGGCTTGTAGTTGAAAAGATTTATGATGTAGGTAGAATACATAAGACATATTCCTTTTTAAATTATACTACCCAAGTACTAAAATAGTAAGGCTCGAGATTTTTATTCACCAAACATATGTTATTCTGACTCCCTCCTTATTACAACATAGCTAAGGAAGGGCGATGCTGAAAGTAGAGAGGTTGATGAGACTTGTGGCAGCAGTCTATTTATCTACTTGTTATTCTCTATAGTTTCTGATGTACCTAAGTAATAAAATGATGCTGTAATTTTGGAATATTGTACCGTAGATATGAAATGGTGATTATGGATATTTTTTTATACTTTTCAATGACATTTGAAGTTGGAATAAAATAGGTACTGTTGTTATTATTTTATTTTATCCATCCGACTTGAGATTTCGAATGGCTAGATAAATAGCTCCATGTTATTTTTTACCAACTAACAGCCAGCTCTGAGATGGTTCTAAGTTTCGATTGGCCTTTTCAAGATTTAAATTCGGGTCCATTTTAGGGCGGGTTGTTACATAACCATGCATTTTTAAACGCTATAATATCTCTGACCTTTTTACCTCATTCTATAGATGTTGTTTCTGTCTGAGACTTTAATCGTTTTGAAACTGCCTATAAATTAAATACTTTTCATCAATCTTTTTATTAGCCTTTTCTAACCTATATTAGAGTATTTTAAAAATGGTTTGAATTTATATTTTTTTAATAATTAATTATGAATTACTTATTTCTATATAAATGGAAAACATGCCCTTTAAAGTTTTTAAATAAATTAAATAATAGATATTTCCTAGCAATATTTTAAATAAATATTTAAACGATAATTATAGGTATTTTACCATACATTTTAAGTAAATATAGCATTTAGAAAATGTAAAGATCCCGATTTAAAGACGAATTAAATTTTGTAATTAAATTTAATTTTTGGGTTAAGTTGTAGGTTTTTTTGAAATTTTTTTTTTCAAAATTAATAAGATGTATTTACTGATTTACTTTATAAGTAAGATTTGAAAACTTAAAAGTAATTGAATTGGATTAGAAGTAAAATATTGATTTGGAAAGTTAAAATATATTCAGAATGAATTTTCTTTAAAAAGTATTAAAAATGTTTAAAATATAATAAACCTTATTTATTAATATTAACACAAGTATAAAATAAAATAACAATAGGTAATTAAATATTGATAGTTTAAGTTAAAATAAAAGAGAGATAAGATAAGCAATTATGTTAGAATGAAACTAAAAACTTAAGCTAAAAATTTATATCAATAACTAGAGTAACTTTATAATATACATGAAGTAAGAAAATGCAAAGGCTAGAATAAGTAGAATATTGTGTAGAATTTGGAAATAAACAAAAACTGGTAAAAAGATCTTGTAAATAAAATGTGCAGGTAAGTAAAAATATAAAGTAGTAGGCAAATAAATATGCCTGTAGTGTCTTGAAACGCTAAGGTTAAAACAAAGCAAAGTAATAAAATATCTATGTACACTTAAATAAAACAAAATAGAATGTATTCAAGTATAGGTATGCAACCTGCAGGCCTGCAAAGGAAGAAAAACAAAAATATAGAAGTAAAATATATTCACATATGAACAAGGACACGTAAGTATGGAATGAAGTAAGGCAATTAATGCAATATCTTTAGCCTCCACGACAAAATCATATCAGCTGGTTAAAAGAACAAGCAGGAAAGAAATCTTTGTCCTTGATATTGTATAAACAAATAATATCATATCCTGTCAACTTCTTTATATATCAATCTATTTCATTTCCTATATCATCATCTTTCTCGGTTCGTTCCTTCAAAAGCCAAGAATCTGAAGAAATATCATCTTGAAAAAAAACTAAAACAAAAAAAAAAGATTTTCTCCCTGGTTTCAATGAATTCAAAGTTCAGAAATCTGTAGAAAGCAAACAGGGTTTTAATCAAAAAGGCAGCTCTGTTCCTTCTTCTAAAAAACAGTGAGCAAACCTTCTTTGTTTCCTTTACCTGTGAGTAACGTCACAAACTAAAATGGTTTAAGTATACTCGTTCGGCTGCATATTTCTCCCTGAAGCTTTGTTTATCGGTGAGTATCATATTTGTTTTCTTTCTTTTTTTATTGACAATAAAATAAATAAAAGGAAATATTGCAACTACATGTCTGTGAATACATAAGTTTTTATATATGTGTGTGTTCTTGGTGATGGAATTGGTGTGCAGGATGATATTTGAATACCTCTCTGTTTTAAGTTCAGGAACAAAACATCTTTGATTCAAAATTCTTTTTCTTTCAATCTACTAATAGAGTGGATTTAGAATCAAAATGGAAATTGGTTGTTATGGTATAAACTTGAGATTAAAAATTTATATAAGTTAAAACCAAGTTTAACTTTCTCTGGAAAGTAAGATAACCCAGCTAACTTCAAAAAGAGCAAGAATTCGAACTTCGTAATTTATGAATTCAGATGTATAAATGGGACTGTTATGCTTTAATATGATTTTTAAAGCTCGAATCAAAATTTTTAGAGCTAGGGTTGAACTGCAGTTCCGGGATGAACGGAAATGGGTTATGGTCGATTTTTGGGTGATCGAGTGGACCGGAATGCTCGGCGTTTCGCGTGGGGGTGAAAGAGCCTCCGGAGGAGTTGGGAAAAATATCCGGAGTGGCTCCAGTTCGACGTGGAAGTGGCAGCGATGGTTTAAAGTTTTTAAACCTAGTTTTTGAGGTGCCAATGTTTTCGTTTCATTGGACGTCGACGGTCGATCGAGTGTCGTGGGGTCTCGGGTGGTGGTAAGATGGGCAGTGTCGAGTTTAGGGTGGGAGTTGCAGTCGACACGATGGTCGAGGTTGCGGAGGCGACGTGCTTTCCAGGTTTGGGGTGTTCGAAGTTTTTGTTCCGGGTTTGGTTACAACTCGAATTTGACTTCGAGTTATGGGGTGAAGGATTTAATGGTTGCATTGGGTTGTAAGGGGGGATGTCGACTTGTCGGAGGCCGAAGGGGAGTTCGCCAGCGATCGGCGTTGCTGTACACGTGCACGTGCACGTTTGAGATTGGGTTTTAGCTGTGGGTTGCGTTTTTGGGGAAGAAGAAGGAACACGGGACGTTGCTCGAATTTTTAGCGTGAGGACTCGAACCAACCTGGGTACACTCGAGGTAGTGTTTGTTCAGGTATTAGCAAACCTGATTTGTTTCAGGTTTATTTTAGTTTAAGTTAAAAAAAAAGTTAAAATCAAAGAATTTAAATCAAAGTTAAATAAATAGATTCAAATTCTTCTTTGATCTCAAACTTGAAATTTAAATCAGTTTTTTTTTTGAATCTGAATGTTTTAAAACAAGTTTAAATTAAATAGTTTTTAATTAAAAGATAATTAGTTCCCAAACAAATGTTTAATTTTGATCTTTGATTTAATTCTTCTATTAAATGATTTTGAATGAAAGTTAAATAATTTGTTAACTTGAATTTGCAAGTTAAATAATTAGTGTATTTAAAACGCTAAATTTTTAAATACAAACTAAGTAATCTAGTTTAAAATTTTCTTACATAAGTTTCATATGTAAGTAATAAATGTTATTTACGTTTATTTAAAAGATTATAAATTGAATTTAAAATTTGGTTAATGTTTAAATAAATAATCATTTTGAATCTTAAATTCAAAATGGAATTTGAATTTAAAATGTAATGTTCTAATATACTTTATTATTAATGAAGTCATTAATAAAGGAATAGATTATCTTAGAAATTATTAAGGTATTAAAATGATTTAAATGAATAATATAATTAAGGAATGACTTATGTATTTAATTTATAAATTAATAATTTAGATTAGTTTATAATTAGAGATTAATTAAGAAGTAAATTAAGAAATGTTATTAGTTAATGAGGATAATTAACTATGAATTATTAAGTAACAAAATTAATGTGATAAATTTTGATAACAAATTAGATTAATTAATTGAATCAATTGTAAATTGTTAATTACTTAATGAAAGCAATTAAGGGGTTAATTACTAATTGTAATTAAATTTGGATATTTTGATTAAATTAATGATAAAGATAAATTGGTAATTAATGATTTGTTATTATGAGATGATTGCTTAATGGTAAGTAATTAAAGAGTAAATTTCTTGAAATAATTAATTAAGAAGTTAATTAATTATATAATTGGTTCAAAAGTCAATCTAATTAATATGATTGATTAAGAACAATTTAATTAATTAAAGTGTTTCGTAAATTAATTTATATCAAATGATTTGGAATTAATAAATCAGAATTGGATAATAAATTCATAAGTAATTAATTAAATTGGAGATGAATTGAATTAATTAGGATTAAACAATAAATTAATCCTGTTTATAAATGATTATCAAATGCTTGACCTTACTTATGAATGATTGCATTGTATGAGATGCCTTGAATTGATTATCCTATCTGATCTGTGATATTTTGTTCTGTAAATTGTGGTATGTATAATTTGTTCATTTATTTACATTTGTATATTATGTGTGAATCTGTGAATGGACGACAAGCGTTATAGCTTATATCGCTTATCAACTATATTTCTGTGTTTTAATCTGTGATGATTGAATGTTGTCGCACTATTGTGTTAAACCCCTGGACAACACCATACACACACAAATATGGATTTCACGAGGAAATCGATTAAGTTGCAGATTTTTGAAAATAGTTTTGTATTTGAATTTTTAAATTCAAATGTTTTGAAAATGGATTGGGTTTAAAGTGAAAAGCTTTTGAAATGGAATTTCAAAGATGAAATTTATTCTGAATAACTTGATAAAGTATGAAGTTTAAATAATTTGATTTAAACTTAAATTTAAGATTTGAAATTTAATTCTATGATTTGAAGCTAGGGATTAAAGATGTTATACCAGTTATATATGGGTTAAACTATTTTAAATGTATTGATTTGAGAATTTGAATTTGAATTCAAGGGCTTTAACTCGAGCAAATATAATTGGATTTTTTCTAAGATGAAAACTATTTGTTCTCAAATAATTAAAGCTTTCATATAAGAAATGAACATCCAATTTGTGTTAAAATGATTTCTAGTTTAAATGAAAATAATTTCCAAGTTATAGAAACGGTTTGAAAGTTATAAGTTAAATCTTTGATTAAAAGATTTAACGAATGGAAATTGTTTTGAAATCTATGAATTGATCTTTGTGAAATAAATCTTTTTGTAATATAAAGATTTGAAATGGTAATTGGTTTCAACCTTTTGAAAAGGAAAGTTTTTGGGTTTTAAGTTGTGACTTAATTGAAATCCCAATATCCATATGTTTTTGAAATACTGCGCTCACTGTTCGGTTTAGCCGGGAGAGGACCTTTGTGTCATATATCCCGTTTCGAATATGTGATACGTCCTTATGGATAGCATTTGAAGACCGGTGGTGAAGACCGGTGGTGAAGATCGGATATTTTCGAAAACGAAAGGACAACTCGTCGAATGTCTTTGCATTGACTGGTCCCCGGTATAGAGACTCCATATGTGATGGGAAGTCCGAATGCGATTAGTGAATATCCGGATTGCAAGGAATTCTTTTGAAGTGCCGTTCGAACCCAGAACAGACTTGTATGGATTGTATGTCTGACATTATAAATTGAGATATAAAACAGATTTCTTTCAAATATATTTCCGTTGGTGGCGGAGAATTTATTCTCTTAGCTTAACACCCTTCTCTAAGACGTACGAGCTCAGAGGTTATGTAGTTGATGGTTATCAACGATATATTCCCAATTTGGTAATGTGACATGCTGAGTGTTGCTGTGAAATGATCATTATTTGATCATCTGTGATATGATCAATTGTTTGATCATTTATCTTTGTGATCATTACTTTGATCATTTGTTGACCCAAAGAACGGCTTTGTACCAAAGCGTGGCTTTGTGGACGAGACTTCGGCGGACCTCACACCCCGGAATGGTCAAAACAGGAAAGATGCAGCAAGGTTATCGGGGGTAGAACCCCTTAGGGTATGTGCATTACCTTCTGGATAGAAGTGGTATCATGGTATGGAGCCCAGATACTTAACTTATTTTGATATCGCAGATATATATATGTATTACTTTGTGATTTGTTGCTGGGGCCCCGGTTAAAGGTTGGTTACAGCCGGGAGACGGCATACTCGTGTCAGTAGTTACCCAGTTAGGGGTAACTCGGCCTTGTGTTGGCAGAGATCCGGTTTGGTTCTCGGGGACGTCCTTCCAGAGGCGTTCTCATGTCGCAATGGGAAGTTCCTTGGCCTGACCATTTGTTGGAAATCCAATTCCCAATACGAAACCCTATACGGTTTTAGTTGTACAACCTGCCATTTACTTATGGTGGCGCCCGACTGTTTAGATGGTAGCTATAGTAGGCATACGATAATGGTCGTATGTTGGCTAAGATTTATATTCTACTTTCGAAATGTTTTCTGCACTTTGCACTTATAGTAATAATCAAGGAAATTGCGTATCAAGCATGTTTGACTATCATAAGAAGAAATCTCCTCCAATTTTGCGTTTGCATTGTGTGTGTGGCGGGAGGTCTTATGGTAGTTTCATTTCCAAAAGCATTGTGAATTGATTTTAAAATCTTTAGTTGATTGTTTTAAAAGAAAAAATGTTTTTGTTACTCACACCAGTCCCATGACTGATCCGGAGTTTATTGTTTCTTTCCTAAACTCTGGATGCTCAAAATCTTTCTACACGAGCAGTCTAGAGTTGGATTTTTCAGATAGTTAGGTTCAGTGAATTATCTGGAGCTAGTTCAGTCTTTGGATGTGGACGAGACTTGCTTGTCTTTGCGTATCATGATGTTGAAACGAGCTGCTGCTGCTGGAGTTCTCTTTTAAAGACTATCTTAGAGTTTTATTGTTCCGCTGCTAGATGTTATCTATTTTCCTTTTTCGCTGCTATTTAATTGTATCATATCTCTGATGTATATTGATATCTATTGGATCATCTGTTGTATTAGATACTGTTTCAAAGCTGTATATCAATGTATTATTCTTTTATTCCGCTGTGTTGTTTACTTAATGTTGTTATAAGCTCCGGCGAATCGGATTTGACCGGTCGAATCTATGGCATTCGAATACGATATGAAGTATGGATGTCGATTTTCGAGCGCGAAAAAATCCCGTTCGTTACAATTTGGTATCAGAGCTGAGGGTTAAACTTTAACTCAGGAGTATAACACGTTAAGTAGCTCATTAGAGATAGGGTGAAGTAAATCCTAGAATGAGTGTATCCCTAAGATATCTGTTCGTATGTCTCAGTAAATTCTCTTACTATCTACTGCTGGTGAGTATGAGTACAAGAAGAGAACGAGATAGGGGACAGGGGGATGCGACTATAAATGTTCAATGCCCTGCAATAGTGGAAACAAACTTTCTCTATCAATCTCTTTTGATTCATCTTTCCAAATTCTTTTGATTTGCCTCGTGGTAGTTGCAAGAAGAAGTTTCGATGTGATGGTGGCCCTGTGAATCGTTGTAGAAAATTTTTACTTCGTGTCTTCATCAATTTCTTATCAGTTTTTCGTTTTAAACTTTAATGAATTTGAAATTTAGAATTGAAATTTTAAATAAATTGGAAATTTTAAATTGAGTTAAATTGATCAATGGAATATGAAGGATAATTTGAAATTAATCGATAAAAAGATTTTGTTTAACACTAAATTTGAAATTCTATTGAAATTTCTCGTGAATACCAAAGTCCAAAGAGGCACAAATTGGTATGTATTCTGAGATATTCCGACTTGAATTTGGAATCCATATCTTGTGTTTGAGGAATTATAGGAGATCGAATCTATCTATCTCTGGGTTGTTTTCGTGCCTATAAATTTCGGGGACGAAATTTCTTTAGGGAGGGAAGTATGTAAAGACCCCGATTTAAAGACGAATTTAATTTTGTAACTAAATTTAATTTTTGGGTTAAATTGTACATTTGTTTGAATTTTTTTTTCAAAATTAATAAGATGTATTTACTTATTTACTTTATAAGTAGGATTTGAAAACTTAAAAGTAATTGAATTGGATTAGAAGTAAAATAATGATTTGGAAAGTTAAAATATATTTAGAATGAATTTTCTTTAAAAAGTTTTAAAAATGTTTAAAATAAAATAAACCTTATTTATTAATATTAACACAAGTATAAAATAAAATAACAATAGGTAATTAAATATTGATAGTTTAAGTTAAAATAAAAGAGAGATAAGATAAGCAATTATGTTAGAATGAAACTAAAAACTTAAGCTAAAAATTTATATCAATAACTAGAGTAACTTTATAATATACATGAAGTAAGAAAATGCAAAGGCTAGAATAAGTAAAATATTGTGTAGAATTTGGAAATAAACAAAAATTGGTAAAAAGATCTTGTAAATAAAATGTGTAGGTAAGTAAAAATGTAAAGTACTAGGCAAATAAATATGCCTGTAGTGTCTTGAAATGCTAAGGTTAAAACAAAGCAGAGTAATAAAATATCTATGTACACTTAAATAAAACAAAATAGAATGTATTCAAGTATAGGTATGCAACCTGCAGGCCTGTAAAGGAAGAAAAACAAAAACATAGAAGTAAAATATATTCACATATGAACAAGTATAAGTAAGTATGGAATGAAGTAAGGCAATTAATGCAATATCTTTAGCCTCCACAACAAAATCATATCAGCTGGTTAAAAGAACAAGTAGGAAAGAAATCTTTGTCCTTGATATTGTATAAACAAATAATATCATATCCTGTCAACTTCTTTATATTTATCATCTACTTCATTTCCTATATCATCATCTATCTCGGTTCGTTCCTTCAAAAACCAAGAATCTGAAGCAATATCATCTTGAAAAAAAAAACTAGAAAAAAAAAAGATTTGCTCCCTGGTTTCAACGAATTCAAAGTTAAGAAATCTGTAGAAAGCAAACAGGGTTTTAATCAAAAAGGCAGCTCTGTTCCTTCTTCTAAAAAACAATGAGCAAACCTTCTTTGTTTCCTTTACCTGTGAGTAACGTCACAAACTAAAATGATTTAAGTATACTCATTCGGCTGCATATTTCTCCCTGAAGCTTTGTTTATCGGTGAGTATCATATTTGTTTTCTTTCTTTTTTTATTGAAAAGTAAAATAAATATAAGGAAATGTTGCAACTACATGTCTGTGAATACATAAGTTTATATATATATATATATATGTGTGTGTGTGTGTGTGTTCTTGGTGATGGAATTGGTGTGCAGGCTGATATTTGAATACCTCTCTGTTTTAAGTTCAGGAACAAAACATCTTTGATTCAAAATTCTTTTTCTTTCAATCTACTTATAGAGTAGACTTAGAATCAAAATGGAAATTGGTTGTTATGGTATAAACTTGAGATTAAAAATTTATATAAGTTAAAACCAAGTTTAACTTTCTCTGGAAAGTAAGATAACCCAGCTAACTTCAAAAAGAGCAAGAATTCGAACTTCGTAATTTATGAATTCAGATGTATAAATGGGATTGCTATGCTTTAATATGATTTTTAAAGCTCGAATCAAAATTTTTAGAGCTAGGATTAAGCTGCAGTTCCGGGATGAACGGAAATGGGTTATGGTCGATTTTTAGGTGATCGAGTGGACCGGAATGCTCGGCGTTTCGCGTGGGGGTGAAGGAGCCTCCGGAGGTGTTGGGAAAAATATCTGGAGTTGCTCCAGTTCGACGTGGAAGTGGCGGCGATGGTTTAAAGTTTTTAAACCTAGTTTTTGAGGTGCCGAGGTTTTCGTTTCATTCGACGTCGATGGTCGATCGAGTGCCGTGGGGTCTCGGGTGGTGGTAGGGTGGGCAGTGTCGAGTTTAGGGCGGGAGTTGCAGTCGACACGATGGTCGAGGTTGCGGAGGCGACGTGCTTTCCAGGTTTGGGGTGTTCGAAGTTTTTGTTCCGGGTTTGGTTACAACTCGAATTTGACTTCGAGTTATGGGGTGAAGGATTTGATGGTTGCATTGTGTTGTAAGGGGGGATGTCGACTTGTCAGAGGCCGGAGGGTAGTTCGCCAGCGATCGGCGTTGCTGTACATGTGCACGTGCACGTTTGGGATTTGGTTTTAGCTGTGGGTTGCGTTTTTGGGGAAGAAGAAGGAACACGGAACGTTGCTCGAATTTTTAGCGTGAGGACTCGAAGCACCCTGGGTACACTCAAGTCAGTGTTGTTCAGGTATTAGCAAACCTGATTTGTTTCAGGTTTATATTAGTTCAAATGAAAAAAAAAGTTAAAATCAAAGAATTTAAATCTTAGTTAAATTAATAGATTCAAATTCTTCTTTGAACTCAAACTTGAAATTTTAATCAGTTTTTTTTTGAATCTGAATGTTTTAAAACAAGTTTAAATTAAATTGTTTTTACTTAAAAGATAATTAGTTCCCAAACAAATGTTTAATTTTGATCTTTGATTTAATTCTTCTATTAAATGATTTTGAATGGAAGTTAAATAATTTGTTAACTTGAATTTGCAAGTTAAATAATTAATGTATTTAAAACGCTAAATTTTTAAATATAAATTAAGTAATCTAGTTTAAAATTTTCTTACATAAGTTTCATATGTAAGAAATAAATGTTATTTACATTTATTTAAAAGATTATAAATTGAATTTAAAATTTGGTTAATGTTTAAATAAATAATCATTTTGAATCTTAAATTCAAAATGGAATTTGAATTTAAAATGTAATGTTCTAATATACTTTAATATTGATGAAGTCATTAATAAAGGAATAGATTATCTTAGAAATTATTAAGGTATTAAAATGATTTAAATGAATAATATAATTAAGGAATGACTTATGTATTTAATTTATAAATTAATAATTTAGATTAATTTATAATTAGAGATTAATTAAGAAGTAAATTAAGAAATGTTATTAGTTAATGAGGATAATTAACTATGAATTATTAAGTAACAAAATTAATGTGATAAATTTTGATAATAAATTAGATTAATTAATTGAATCAATTGTAAATTGTTAATTACTTAATGAAAGCAATTAAGGGGTTAATTACTAATTGCAATTAAATTTGGATATTTTGATTTAATTAATGATAAAGATAAATTGGTAATTAATGATTTGTTATTATGAGATGATTGCTTAATGATAAGTAATTAAAGAGTAAATTTCTTGAAATAATTAACTAAGAAGTTAATTAATTATATAATTGGTTCAAAAGTCAATTTAATTAATATAATTGATTAAGAATAATTTAATTAATTAAAGTGTTTGGTAAATTAATTTATATCAAATGATTTGGAATTAATAAATCAGAATTGGATAATAAATTCATAAGTAATTAATTAAATTGGAGACGAATTGAATTAATTAGGATTAAACAATTAATTAATCTTGTTTATAAATGATTATCAAATGCTTGACCTTACTCATGAATGATTGCATTGTATGAGATGCCTTGAATTGATTGTCCTATCTGATCTGTGATATTTTGTTCTGTAAATTGTGGTATGTATAATTTGTTCATTTATTTACAAATGTATATTATGTGTGAATCTGTGAATGGACGATAAGCAATATAGCTTATATCGCTTATCAACTATATTTCTGTGTTTTAATCTGTGATGATTGAATGATGTTGCACTATTGTGTTAAACCCCTGGACCACACATACACACACAAATTTGGATTTCACGAGGAAATCGATTAAGTCACAGATTTTGGAAAATAGTTTTGTATTTTAATTTTTAAATTCAAATGTTTTGAAAATGGATTGGGTTTAAAGTGAAAAGCTTTTGAAATGGAATTTCAAAGATGAAATTTATTCTGAATAACTTGATAAAGTATGAAGTTTAAATAATTTGATTTAAACTTAAATTTAAGATTTGAAATTTAATTCTATGATTTGAAACTAGGGATTAAAGATGTTATACCAGTTATATATGGGTTAAATTATTTTAAATGTATTGATTTGGGAATTTGAATTTGAACTCAAGGGCTTTAACTCGAGCAAATATAATTGGATTTTTTCTGAAACGAAAACTATTTGTTCTCAAATAATTAAAGCTTTCATATAAGAAATGAACATCCAATTTGTGTTAAAATGATTTCTAGTTTAAAATGAAAATAATTTCCAAGTTATAGAAATGGTTTGAAAGCTATAAGTTAAATCTTTGATTTAAAGATTTAACGAATGGAAATTGTTTTGAAAACTATGAATTGATCTTTGTGAAATAAATCTTTTTGTAATATAAAGATTTGAAATGGTAATTGGTTTAAACCATATGAAACGGAAAGTTTTTGGGTTTTAAGTTGTGATTTAATTGAAATCTCAATATCCATATGTTTTTGAAATACTGCGCTCACAGTTCGGTTTAGCCGGGAGAGGACCTTTGTGTCATATATCCCATTCCGAATATGTGATACGTCGTTATGGATAGCATTTGAAGACCGGTGGTGAAGACCGAATATTTTCGAAAACAAAAGGACAACTCGTCGAATGTCTTTGCATCGACTGGTCCTCGGTATAGAGACTCCATATGTGATGGGAAGTTCGAACGCGATTAGTGAATATCCGAATTGCAAGGACTTCTTTTGAAGTGCCTTCGGTTCTGTTAGAACCCAAATAGACTTGTATGGATTGTATGTCTGACATTACAAATTGCGATATAAAACAGATTTCTTTCAAATATATTTCCGTTGGTGGCGGAGAATTTATTCTCTTCGGTTAACACCCTTCTCTAAGACGTACGAGCTCAGAGATTATGTAGTTGATGGTTATTAGCGATATATTCCCAATTTGGTAATGTGACATGCTGAGTGTTGTTGTGAAGTGATCATTATTTGATCATTTGTGATATGATCATTTGTTTGATCATTTATCTTTGTGATCATTACTTTGATCATTGTTGACCCAAAGCATGGCTTTGTACCAAAGTGTGGCTTTGTGGACGAGACTTCGTCGGACCTCACACCCCGGAATGGTCAAAACAGGAAAGATGCAGCAAGGTTATTAGGGGTAGAACCCTTAGGGTATGTGCATTTCCTTCTGGATAGAAGTGGTATCATGGTATGGAACCCAGATGCTTAACTTATGTTGATATCGCAGATATATATATATATATATATATATATACATATATGTATTACTTTGTGATTTGTTGCTGGGGCCCCGGTTAAAGGTTGATTACAACCGGGAGATGGCATACTCGTGTCAGTAGTTACCCAGTTAGGGGTAACCCGGCCTTGTGTTGGCAGAGATCCGGTTTGGTTCTCGGGGACGTCCTTCCAGAGGCGTTCTCATGTGGCAATGGGAAGTTCCTTGGCCTGACCATTTGTTGGAAATCCAATTCCCAATACGAAACCCTGTACCGTTTTAGTTGTAGAACCTGCCGTTTACTTATGGTGGCGCCCAACTGTTTAGATGGTAGCTATAGTAGGCATACGATAATGGTCGTATGTTAGCTAAGATTTATATTCTACTTTCGAAATGTTTTCTGCAGTTTGCACTTATAGTAATAATATCAAGGAAATTGCATATCAAGCATGTTTGACTATCATAAGAAGAAATCTCCTCCAATTCTGCGTTTGCATTGTGTGTGTGGCGGGAGGTCTTATGGTAGTTTCATTTCCAAAAGCATTGCGAATTGATTTTAAAATCTTTAGTTGATTGTTTTAAAAGACAAACTGTTTTTGTTACTCACACCAGTCCCATGACTGATCCGGAGTTTATTGTTTCTTTCCTAAACTCTGGATGCTCAAAATCTTTCTACACGAGCAGTCTAGAGTTGCGTTTTTCAGATAGTTAGGTTCAGTGAATTATCTGGAGCTAGTTCAGTCTTTGGATGTGGACGAGACTTGCTTGTCTTTGCGTTTCGTGATGTTGAAACGAGCTGCTGTTGCTGGAGTTCTCTTTTGAAGACTATCTTAGAGTTTTATTGTTCCGCTGCTAGATGTTATCTATTTTCCTTTTTCGCTGCTATTTTATTGTATCATATCTCTGATGTATATTGATGTCTATTGGATCATCTGTTGTATCAGATATTGTATCAAAGCTGTATATCAATGTATTATTCTTTTATTCCGCTGTGTTGTTTACTTAATGTTGTTATAAGCTCCCGCGAATCGGATTTGAACGGTCGAATCCATGGCATTCGAATACGATATGAAGTATGGATGTCGATTTCGAGCGCGAAAAAATCCCGTTCCATACAGAAAATTGGTCAATTATTTTATTAAAGTACCAAATATCTTATCTTATAATAACTTTTAATTTTTTTTAAGATATCATAACTTTATAAATAAATTATTATACATACATCTTTATCATTTCTCAAAGGGTTTTTAATTATAAAAAATGTTCTATAAAAGGCTTTAGGAGATGCTTTAGTTGCTTAATCGTGCTTTGTTGTTATGGAAAGTAATTATCCATACTTACACTAAAAGCCAATGAAGTAGAGTTCTCTATAGGCGAGCGTTAAGATTGATGTTCAAGTAGAACTTACAAGAAATAGTGTTTTAATGTACTAGATTCAATCTTGATTGGGGTATAGTAAATTAAGCAGTCGAAAACATTATAATTATACGAAACTTGATTCCCATAAGTGATTGTTTTTAGAACAAGATAATTGATTAGTCGAATAATCGAACTTGACTATTTAGCTTAGAAAATATATAGAAGCTTCACAGCTATGTTTTAAGATCCCCCAATGAGGACTCATTGTTATAAAACGTATCTAGTTTTAAGGTTTGTATACATACGAAATCCTCTAAGAACGACTCCTTTATATATATTTCGCTTACTTCTGAAAGAAAAGAACCGATGTTTAGTTAACCGGGATTCATCGATCTAGTTTTGAAAATTTCCAAATCGATAAGTGTTTTACTCACTAAATACGATTTCAAAACACGTATACGAGTCTACGTTTTTGAACTAGTTACGAAGTGAAATGTTACATAAATGAACTATCTCTCCTAAGGTTAAATCCAAGGGAAAGTTCAGCATTTACATTTTAGACTAATGCTATAGAGTTGAACCCTCTATCATAAGGTTAAGTCCATCATAGAGATCATCGTTACCATTTGTTGTCGATGTGTGCTAGAATACATAAAAGGATTTGCGTTCTATTCGAGTGATAAAATTCATGTGAGTGTTATTGTATGTGGCTTTGACATTGGTAATGGTTAATGATAGAGTATGATGCACAATATGGGTTTAGCTAACCCAAGATGGGGTATTTCTACTACATATCAATAGTACGCTTATCGATGTTGCTAGTGAGAGTTGATGATACTTGGAACCACATGTTAGGCATGTGCCAGTTAGTATACCTTATGATATATATTATCTAGATATATACAATGCTCGAAAGTTGGTTTCTGATCCAGGTGCATGGTGACTGACTTTAGTTTACTAAAGGGATTACTACGGAAAATCTATATGCGAATGTACCTTGGCGATTTTAGATATAATCATAATATTATTGTCTTGTGAGATGCAAGAAAATGCAGCTATTTTCTGATTTATATCCTAAACCCTAGGCATTTATTATATCACTATATTTGGTTTGTTTTTTTTAAAGGGAAAACTGTTGTGGTGATTCATTCGGTCTCGAAAGTTATTGTTACATAGATGCATGTGCCTTAAGTTTCTCATACAAGACTTATGTCCAACACATGGTTTTTGATTTTCCTAAATTCCTCGTGTTCATTTTTGAGTAGGCTGAGTAAAGCAGCTCTATATTGGATGCTTCAGAGCTTCAAGAGATGAGCAAGAGGCTTCCGTTTATCAATCTATTTGTATTTCCATTGTACAATTATTATCTATGTATCAACATTAAGAGGACAAGTGGTTATAACTGTCATGACGGATGATAGTACTTATGTTTTGGAACTATGAAATTACTCTATAGTTTTGGAGTAACTTTCGCATTGCCTTTTTGGAAATAGTATATTATCATTTCGCTATGAGATTTTGATATCGTGTTCTCTATTTCTTGTTCAGTTTCATTTTTCTAATAAATTACCCCAACTAACTGCCTTTCCGACACTTGGTGCTCAACAAATGTATATCGTGGATGCATTTGAGTCGACATTCGTCAGTCTAAAAGTCGGGTCATTATATACATACACACATCCACATATACAATGCTTACTTATTTTGTTTATTTGGCGATGATTGATGAATGCTTCAAACATGGTTATATCTAATTTATTTGTTTTTTTTTATGGCCATTATATTTTTCATACATAAGAGGATAAGATGAGAACAATTAGATGTGAAAGAAGGGTTAATGACGGAGAGAAACATAAGCACATGGTATCATATTGTCCAGCAAGAAAAGGAATAAGAATAGCATGTTAACAGATACTTATGGATATGGATAGTGCAATATCCACATCCACGTCCGAAATCATTTATGCATATCAAACAGCCATATCCATGAATACGCACATATATCTGACATTGTGTCTAAGAAAATTACTTTGGTGGTGTGTTTACTAAATGTTCGAATTACCTAGTTCACAACTAGTTTAACTTCAAAGGGGAAAATGATTGTAAGTCCATAACCTATTATAAAAGGATAAAAAATAAAGGAAATATTTTGATTCTTTTAAATAAGATACATGACATCATGTTTTAACGAACACAATAGGAATATCTTGTTATTTATTTTATTATATAGATAATAATTGTCACATAACATTACGTCTCTCAGGCATGCATCAACATGACCTAAAACATATGCATTATTTCTTACTAACTGGATTTGCAATAATAACATTTCTTTGATATAAGTCCCTTGCAAATCCCTGAATGATGAGCATTATCTTCCTTTTTGCAAGTACCTGAGCATGTACTCGACTTGTAAGAACCTGTACAACCTTTACTTTCTTTACTACAATCATCCTTTTGCCAAGCCACAGTCACATCTACAAAATCAAAATGCAAAATATTTATAGTAATGTAAAAAAAAATGGTATGCAATTGCTCATTTTCTAAAGTATAAAATTTGATAATCAAGACAAAGAAATTATAAACTTTTTAAACAATTTACTATGTTGAAATAAAATATATGTTCAACCATTAAGTTTTTAATGATTCAAAAATGAATATTATTAATTAACAATTTATGTATTTATGTACGTTGCAAGGAAACGACAGTGTGATTTTTTAGTTTGTGATAGATTGTTGTTTAATCAATAAAAGTCAGCATAATTAGATCTATTACATATATACACATAGAAATATACATAAATACATACAGACACACACACATACATACATATATTCACATGTATATACATACATCATTAGAGAAAAATAATAATATAAAAGAATCTTATTATAGCGAGCTTGAGTTAATTGAATTTCTTATTGAACGCAAATGGATTAGTTTAATCGTATTTCATCATAAACAAACCAACAACTAGATATATAGAAGCGACATCATTCTATTAATCACATAAAATATATTATGATTAAAATATAGTAAACAAATCTAAAAGTTTTTTTTGTTGAAATAGTACTTTATATACAACATGTCACTGGGACAATGTATCAAATGTTAATGAACGTTCAAATCAAGCTACGCAAGTTTCGAACTTGTGACCTCTCGCACCAAAGCCGAATCACTTAACCACTTGGACAATGGTGCTTGTCAACAAATCAAAAAGTTAGTTACATGTTAATGATACTAATAACTAACGCATTTAAGAAGAGTAAAAGAACCTAATTTACTTATGAAATTCCTTAACCATTTATTAAATCATTTTCAAAATCTTGTATTAAATTTATTAAAATAAATTATAGTTTTGATACGAATAAGAAAGAGTATATCTCAAAAAAGACTCGATAGAAGTACACATCTAATAGTTTCTAGAGAGATAGAGAATGATTCCTACATTACAAACTTCAAAATTATCGATCAGACTAAAAATTCTATATTATATGATATATGATTCTATATATTTAAAAATAATGTTGAAATGCAAAAATTACGTGCAATTGCTGAGACGATAAGAAAATGGTTAGAAATAGAGACAATAGAGTATCTTTTTTGCCATGAAAGTAATCTCTAGTTATTAGAAATACAATACACTTTTTGTTTGAAAGAAATGCAATACACAACAATGGGTTATAAACACACACATATGTGTGTATAGATGTATTTATGCATGTTTGTATGCTATTAATGTGAATACATGAATTTATCCTCATTAATTATTTTGAGAATGTATCTTTTATGAAAGAGTGTATTTAAATTTTCAATAAACTAATAAAAAATAAATAATCTAAAAGAAAATATTTATTGGTATTTATAAATATTCTATGTAACTTCTGTTTATTTCAATAAAAAATCAATAAAAATGTTTTAGATATTTATAAACTTATATTTTCCGAATTTTCTTTTGTCATACGAAATTAAGACTTTTGTATTTTAAATGATAAAACTAAAATTGAAATAACATTTTCTATCGTGACATTAATAGTCTACTTCCTGTAATTATTGTTTTCACTATTTTATATGTTAATAAATTTAAATAGTATGTATGAAATATAAAGATAAGACTTTAGTATAGGTGATGCATTTTGCCGTAGAAAATTATCCAATTGGATGAATGTACATGTTCCATTATAATAAAATGTTTGGTTCCAAGATTAGAAATCCTAAATTAATTATATTATCATCCATGATATATGCATGTTGATTACACTCCTCTAGCATAGAAGGTAATTAAATTAGTATTCATTTTAAAGTTGTCACTAAAATAATGGGAGTACTTTCAAGACTGTTTATTTCAAATTGAGATAAATGATTATAAACTCCTCCTAGTATGCTAACCCACATAATGAATTCCTTGATTATGATGCAAATCTAAGAGTCTGGCTAATTATAATTTTCATTATGCTACTATTATCATTATATTTAGCCATTAATGTATTAGTATAAAATACTCCAATTTGTTGGCTAATCGGCAATGTTAGAATAAAAAGAGTTGTCATTCGTATTATGAGAAAATGCATTATCATTTAACCATTTAAAAATGATAAAGTGATTAATTAATTGATTTCAGTTTGCGATAGCATTATTTTTTAGAGGTAATTACATCATACAAGTTGTACCATTGGAAAATTCACATTTATTTTATATAAGATTTTTTCTTCATATTCATTCCATTAATGTTGCCTACCTTGAATCATGTAATAACTTCCTTTACTAGATTGTGTAGGAATAAAAATAAGTTGCTACAACATGAAAAGTTACTTAGCCTCTAGAACACAAGTGCACTACAAATGATAGTAATAGTTTCAAGGATATAAGCAACTCCAATCCATTGACACTTTGTTAATATGCCCTACAACATCATATCATCTTCTTAATCTTTAATTAATCAATTAGATCTTAAAATTACTGTTTTGAGCATACTCATGGATATATGTTAACATCCCTTTATCTATGCGACATGTTTACTGAGACACTTTGACATACTTTTGTAAATTGTAAAATTTTAAATTTCCTATTCGAGAAGGCACTTCAACGGACACTTCTATCTACCTTAATTCGATATATGTGTGTGTGTGTGTGTGTGTGTGTGTGTGCCAATATACGTTTATCTATTGTAAATATTGAATTTAAAATGAATTCTGCTCATGCCTTTTAGAAAATGGTCGTGTATATTGACCACTTATTTTGAGTTATAATTATCTATAAAAATATGAAAATTTTCTCAAATTTCATTGATTTTGTATTGTTTTACTAGTCAAGAATTAACAAATACATATTATTCTAGGAAACCACATTATAAGAAAACATTTCAATGTCCTATGTAAAATTTCGTTGGATTATCGGGCATATACTCAATATACAACATCAGACGAAAAGGCATTTCAGTCTAAAAGATTGCATTTTTCCTTACGAAAGGGGCACAAAAAAAGGATATGGGAAAAAGGCATGGATGGGGTAGAAAATTAGGGCATCAGACGCATCTGACACATCAAATGTGTCTGATCCCTATGAAGTTAACCACTGATTTTCCAAAGGTTGTCTCAAATGGTGCATTTGGTGGGCCCCACTACATTTGAAAATTATTAGCAAATGCACTCTAAATAAAATCAGGATTCTCCTCCACTAACATGTTGGTGTCTATTCCCTTATCACTGGGTTATCCTTCACCATCACTGGAGTCCCCACCCATATCGCTAGCCTATCCTTCACCATTGCCAACCTCTACTCCACCATCTCTACTGCCCTTTTCATCGTCACTAAGATCCACTACAACATCGCCGGCCTCTACCATCATCTTACCATCACAAGTAAGAATTAAATCCATAACTAAGGATGATGTTTTATCGATCCACTTAGTAGTACAAAAAAATTATATAAATTAAAAGTTGTTAATCGATAAACCGATTTTCGGTCACATTATCAATTTTTCTTCAAATTATTTATTTTTGTAATAGAATTTCAAAAAAAGTTCAGCAACTTTAGTTATGATTTAAAAAGGGGGTTAAGAAGATTATTAAATCAATTTAATCACATTAAATACAAGATTAAAATATATAAAATATTTCAGATTTTTAAATATGAAGCATCTGAAATTCAAGATCATTACAGATAAATCATATATTGTTCATCAAAAAGTGGGTTGACTCACCAAAATTCCAAATTATGCATTTGCATTTCTACTTGATCGAAAATCGAACGACGTTCGATTTTAGCTTATAATTCTACTTGCTCCAAACTTGGCAAAATCTACTATAATTCGTGTAGGATCGATTTCACCCTAGAGGGGGTCAATAGAGTGATACTGATAATTATAAAATTAATTGCGGAAGCTTATAAAATTATTTCAACACAGATAAATAAGAAATATAGCAGCATAGATAATAGCAAAATATTAAATATAGAAATAGAACGACACAGAATTTACCCAGCTTCGGCAAAACCCTGCCTACGTGTTGCCCCCAAGGTTTCTAGTAGAAGTTAAGTAGTCAGACGCTTACACACGTAAACTCACGACACCCACTACTGACTAACCTAACTCTACGCTCAAAACCCTGCCACAACTCAGCCACTAAGTTGCGAATTCTCAAACTACGCCATGTAGTTTGTCCCCTAGTCACACGACTAGTGATTACAACGGTTTAAAAAGAGAAATACAAATTTAAAACAATTAAAAATAAAACAACCCTAATTTTCAAAACTAAAAACCCTTTTAAACTTAAATCAAAAAGGGCAGGCCCCTTTTTCCCCTTTTATATTATTTGGCCAGTTCCCTTTTTGTTGAGATAATGGCAGCGCTCGTTCCACTTTCTTCAAAAATTAGGGCTTTCGTAAATTCGAAGATGCCGACTTCAAATGCTAGATTGAATTCGATTTCCTTGCTCTGTCGATCGGCTGCTTCTATTTGCTTGAGTTTTGCTTTGATTCGGGTATGTGATTTTCGCCTTTTACTCTCTGGTTTTCAATACTTGAACTCCATGATTTTTTCCTTGCCGATGATGTTATTTATATATGATTCGGTGCCTTTGAATTTTGTTCATATCCATTTAATTGAATTCGTCACTTGAATTTTCTCGGCCATTCGATTTTGTTTTAATGCTATTGATAAGTTCTTATTTGTTTGTATCGAATAATTCCATTTACTTCATTAACACGGTTTTGATTTCAAACCTCGATCTTTCCTTGATCATTATGGTAGTGACTTTTCTAATTTACTTTGGCATTGATTTTTAACTTTTCAATTTGTTGCCTTGTTCATCATAGCGTTGACTTGGTTTGTTTACTTGGCTGTCACGGTTTTAAACACTAGATTGACTTGCGGCTTTGTCTTGAAACTTCATTGACCTCGATCCTGATTTGTTCGACTACTTTGATGAATTTCTGGCTTGATGATTATGCTTGTGACGATTTTGGTTTTGTTCGACTTTGTCCATACAGTTCAATGCCTCTGGTAGCACTTGTTCGATTTCACCTGCTGACTTTGACATGAATTTGTTCGAACTTGCATCCTGACATGATTTTTTAGTTGTCTACACTTACATTATCACTGATCTTTTGGCACTTCCCTTGTAATTGACTTGAGAACTTTATTATATTTTGTTATACATTGCATATATTATCTGATGTTGTCACTTAGAATATTTGTGTGCACTGCTTCTCAGTGACATTTGCTTCTACACTTTTCCTTGTTCTTGTATTTTGTTTATAGCCAGTGTGCACTGTTTGGTCTGATGCTCCAAGTTGCCACCTCTGATCAGTTGCGTTTTTGCCATGCTGTAGGTTGATCTTTGGTGCACTTGGTCATTCGAGCCTTTGTGCTTGGCATTTGAGTTGAGTTGCCTTTGTTTCCAGTCTTTGTTATACATGAATGCATCTTGAATCTGTCTGGCTTTTATTTCTTTGTAGTCTCTGGTATCATTCTTCGAGACAGTTTGCATTTGGTTTTGGGCATTTGGATTTTTGGCCGAGGCTTGTTTTAGTTGTCTTGACCATTTTTATGAACTTGCACCTGTGTTGAATCCAGTTTATAGCTCGGATTTGACCTTGTGCTGAAAGTTGTGACATTATTTTATTGCACTAGAGTTGAACCCGGCGTTGTTGGTTTTGACCTGTGCTCACCTGTCCCTGTAAATTTATCAAGTGTATATATCGGTGTGCACGGCCTTGTGGCATGTACAACGATACACTGTGCATGTCACAAGTTGTTCGTTATGATGAATTCAAATTTAAATGATGACGAATAACCCAAATAACCAAGGAAAATATAATTTTCAAAATTCACATTTTATTTTATACTGCAAAAATATTTCCTTTTCAATTTTACTGCATCAATATTTATTTTTGCAGATTTCTTAGATGCTAGATTCACATTGCAATAAAGTTGAAGATCAGTACGAGTTGAATGAGTGAGTGATATGTAGTGAGGTTCAATGTGAATTGTAATTTAATCCAATTTGTATTGTAATTGAAATTGTATATAGTGAGAGCTTGAAATTTGTACTATTCAAAGATTTGTAATAAATATATGTTTGATTCAAATTCTGTGTTATTTATTTTTATTCAGCAAATATTTATTTAATCTATGAAAGATAAAATAGTACATTAACAAATACATTTACACGAATATACATATGTTTATTATCATCAAACAAAAATCATATAATCGCATATTCAATAATCTCCCCCTTTTGATGATAACAAACATATATTTAAGATTTTGAATATGTTAAATGTATTTGATCATATATATACTCTAATTGCTCCCCCTATTTAAATGCTTCCTCTCTACACAAAGCTCCCAATACATATATGCATACAAATAAAAATATGTAAATGAGCCTAGATTCAAATGGAAAATATATGACCTTTGCTTGATTTTATTTGACAAAATCTTAACTTTTCTCTCCCCCTTTTTTATCAGCAAAAGAGTATTAGTTTTAGGGAAAATAGAGATGAAGTGATTGATATTAATCCAACATTAAAACTTAACTGAATATAAATATTAAAATTCAATAAAAAATCAAACAAAAATCATAACTACTCTTGTTAGGCGCATACTCTACTTTTAGAAATTATGGAAATGATGTCATCATATAAAACCATACAGTTGTGTCTATTTGTGGTACATTTATATCAGGAACTTGAATATATACTAATCATGCATAACCGTTAGAACTTTTAAATGAGATTAGTAGTTTTCCAATTTAATTTTAAAAATGAATTCAAGTATCTTCTAACCACGCATAACCATGAGCACTTTTAACTGGGATTAGAATCAACTTGTTTATTTAATAAATCAATTTTGATATGCGTTCCATACATGCATAATCGTGAGGACTTTTAAATGAGCATGGAAGCACATAACAAATTCCAAGTAATTCACCCATGCATAACCGTGAGGATTTTTAAATGAGAATGAATACTTTGGATTTTTTATATTTTATTTTATATATAAAATGAAAAATGAATGATTCTTGTTTAAAGTACCACATATCGACAAACTATATTGAATTTTGATCAGTGATGGTTGATAGAAATATGATGAAACAGAAATGGTCATGGAATCTTTACCCAACAAAAAGTTTTTATAACTCTTGTTTGAATTTCTAAAGAAATTTTATAAATATACTGTCTTGAGTAATGTATGATAAATACTAAGACTCGTTACTTTTTCAATCACTATTTATCTTTTCGATAATTATTAGGGAGTCAAACTAGTCAAAATTGTCATTTAAAATCAAATTCAAGAATAATTATAAAATCAATTTCTGAAAATATGGTCAATAATGATTTTCTTGAAGGGGTTATATAAGAAAAAATTTCTGCTATTTGAAAATTATTTGAATTTAAAAATATGCAGATACTTTCTTAAAAAACGATGCAGTTACTAAAAATCACGTTCAACTAGTAAGTTTTCTATCAACTAGATTACCAGTGTGATCTGCATCTGAACTTCTCTTTCACTCCAAATTATCACTAATTGAATTTGATAGACCAGACCATGAAGTGTGCAACAAAAAATTTCAAACTCAATTTTAACAGCATTTTAAATGACATTCTCTTGAATTTGAATTGAAGCCGTGTAAATAATCAGAAATCGTGAATATAGAGTTAGCCGAACTATAACCAAATGTATTATCATCCAACAAAACCCTATTTTTAATCCAAACTAATATATATGAAGTAATTCAAAGAATCTATAGATTTTTACAGGGTTTTTGCATAAGAATATAATTGGCCAAAAACTTTGTATAAGTTAGAATCAAAATCATCATCTTTTCATCATCTCAATATTGGCTGATTTTACTTAGATTATGGTGCAGATTATCACATTTAATATATCGTTCAAATAGATATACCATTACCTGTTTTACCTTTACGATATTTTTCGTTGTTGTCCATTGTGTCACCTTTATACTAGGCTAAGGAACTTTTCTTTGTTGCCCGTTGTGTTTCTGGAACAGCCAAAATCTAGAGAACATTGTTGTTGTTTCTTAGCCTGCCACCTTACCAACACGATGAAAGATTTTTATGACCTATTTGTTTTTATAGGTCCATGATTGTTAGTGGCAGAACATTTTGAAACATAATTTTGTGGAGACCCAAAACAATATATATATGTGTGTGTGTGTGTCTTTTCGGCACCCAGATTTGTTTAATTTTGAGAGATTCTATATTTGTGCCTTTTGGAACCCAAATTTGTATAGTTTTCACATGTTTTGGTCTATACCAACAACTATTTTGAGTGTGTCCAAATTCTCTACAAATTGTGCACATTGAATTGACTTGAATAAATTCATTTCAAGCCTTTTCAGTTCGATTACATCCAAGTCCTTGTCTAACTATATTAACAGTTTGTTTTCCTAATAGCATATTCAACGATTTTTCACTTTTTGAAAATTTATCTAAAGTTGTCGACAGTTGTTGGACTTGTGTTTTGTGATTCATTTTCGTTTAACAATTGTGTGCACTTTTTAATAGAATTTTCTCTCCTAGTATTTTCACTCTCTTTCAAAATTAGAATGTCATTTTCAAGTGATTTTATATTAATTTCTGATTTTTAATTTCCACTTCAAATGTTGCACACTTATCGCACTTAGGGACCCTACTTTGATGGGTTTTAACTAATTGGTCAAGTTGTTTATTTAAATTTATCAAAGTATCTTTTTGTGATTCAAGTTTGGCATACTTCTCCCTAAGTCGTTCAAAACAGCCATTCACTTCGTGGAAATATATAAGTAATTCAGAGTGAGTAAGTTTTGATACCTCGCTTCGCTCGTCATCGTCGCTATCAGTTATATTCCCTTGAAGGCACATATCTGCTTTCTCACTCTCACTGCTAGTACTTTGATTATCTTCATCACTTGTATTCCACGTGGCTGCAAATTTTTTCTTTTTTAATTTCTTTTCTTGGCCGTGTTGATTTTGAGGATAATTGGGCTTGATATCACCGGGTTTGTTGCAAACGACCCAGTGTTCTTCTGAGATGTCTAGTGCTTTCATTATTCTGCTTTTCAATTTTTGATTTGAAGCTGGATTTCCGTATTCGTGGTTCCACTTTTTTAATCTCTTTATTAGTAGCGCCAGCTCAGCTACTCCATCATCACCATCCTCATCACAAGTGCCCTTTTCCAATTCTGTTAAGCACATTTCTTTAACTGAGTTGGTTGTGGAGGATTTCTCATTGCTATTGACTTTTGCACCATATATTGCATTTAAAGTATTCCAGATTTCCTGTGCATTTTCAAAGTGAGAGATGAAATTAAAATTTTCTTGATTAATATGAGAATATAATAAATGCATAGCCGGAGCATTAATTGAGATAATTTTCTTATCTATTATATCACACCCACTTTCAATAATATCCCGACATTTAACGTTAACAGATTTTAAATAAAATTCCATTTTCAATTTTCAATTCAAAAAATCTGTTCCATCGAAAATAGAAGGAATAATATTGGAACGACCCTCAACAAAAGTATCCATTTTAAAAATTCAAATTTTTAAAACAAAAATTGGATTTTTTGAAAAATGAATTTTTAAAATAAAAGATGACTTCTATTCCTAGCTCTGATACCACTTGTAGGATCGATTTCACCCTAGAGGGGGGTGAATAGTGTGATACTGATAATTATAAAATTAATTGCGGAAGCTTATAAAATTATTTCAACACAGATAAATCAGAAATATAGCAGCTCAGATAATAGCGGAATAATAAATGCAGAAATAGAACGACGCAGAATTTACCCAACTTCGGCAAAACCCTGCCTATGTGCTGACCCCAAGGTTTCTACTAGAAATTAGGTAGTCACAAGCTTATACACGTAAACTCGCGACACCCGCTACTGACTAACATAACTCTACGTTCAAAACCCAGCCACAACTCAGCTGCTGAGTTGCAAATTCTCAAACTACGCCACGTAGTTTGTCCCCTAGTCACACGACTAGTGATTACAACGGTTTAAAAAGAGAAATTGTTGGGCGTGTTTCCACCCATGAGTTTCCATCCTTCGTCGAACCAAGCCCATCGAGCAATACAACACCTCCTTGCCGAACCAAAGGCCATCAGGTCAAGCTCCATCCGGTCGCAGGCCTCACCGGACCAACACATATACACTCCCCCATCGAACCACCCATCACCGGTCCAAGCTCCATGCTGAACCAACACCGCCTTCATGCCGAACCAACACCTCTAAATCCACCACCGAATGAACCTCCAAACCAACTAACACCGATCCACATCTCATCACCACCGAACCAACTGCCTTACACCCCTATGCCGAACCAACCTACCACCGGACCACATCCCTACCGAGCCCAAACATCTCTTCCCTACCGAACCAAACCCCAACCTTCTCCAAGCACGGCCGAACCAAAGCTTCGCCGAACCAGAACGCTGCCAGGCCAGATTGCTTCAGCCTAGGCCCACCAGCAGCTATATACATACAAGACCCCTGCCCCCAGCCTCACTCTATAAATAGAGGGGCAGGGGTACAACAATGGCAGACAAGTTTGAGAGCTCAAGCACGAAAGGAACTTTCAAACAACTTTCATATACTTGTATACAAAGCTTTGTACTTGTAATCTGAAAGAGAAGAGAGAATAACATATAAAGTGGACGTAGGCACGTTCTTGCCGAACCACTATAAATCTGCGCGTCTTTTACAATTTAGCCCCTGTTTTTTATATATTTGCATAAATCACCCAAACCGCTAAGAACAACATAAAATCAACTAAATCATACGACTTTGAGGTGTTTGTCCATTTTTTGTGCAAACATTTTTGGTGCTTTCATTGAGAGCTTAGAACTCGAAGCTTCAGCTTCCCTCATTCAACCTTCTTTCCCAATAGCACCCTTCATTGCCTAGGAAACATGGATTCCAGGCCGAGAAAAGACGCCAACAAGGGAAAGAACGTTGCAACCAGCAGCGCTCCAGATCCAGTGGATCCAGATCAAGAGAACCATCCCACTACGACAGCAGTGCCAAATGTAGATCAGGCAATTCCGATAGCCCCTGCCGCAGAACAACTGGCAGCAATTACTACGGCAGATCTAGACAGAGTTGTGGCTGAAGTAACTAACCGCTTCACATCCCAACAAGAAACTTTGGTGGACCAACTCATGTCACGCTTAAGGGATGCTGAAGAATCCAACCGCGACACTGAATCATGGGTGAATCCCAATCCAGAGGATCTAGGGGGCGACAAAGGTCTTCCTTCTTCGAAGAAACTACCAACAGAAACAACAATGGTAGGAGCCGAGCCCGAACTCAGCCCGAACTCCGACCCGAGGAAACGCTTGGAACCGAACCCCGCAGGGGAGGTACCAGGCAAGGATCGGATGTAGCTGAGCCGGTCATGCTACCTAGCCAGAGAAACACCAATGAACGGAGCCGAGCTAGAATCCAGCCCGAAGTTGACCCCGAGGAAATGCTTGAAACAGAACCCCACAGGGGAAGATCAAGGCAAGGGCCAACTATAGCTGAACCTAGCATGCATCCTGACAGCCAAAGACAGCCGCTGGGAAATGTTAGGAGTGATAGACTATACCACCCCTACAGGCCATCCAGACAGAATCGATCCCGCAGGGAAGAACCAAGCTCTTTCTTATCTGCCCCGTATTCTGATGAGAGGATGGCACGATTGTTCAGAGAATGCGTCCAACGGGACCAAAAAGATCGTGGGATAGGTGCTAGGGTTACCATCCCTTTCACCCGCAATATTGAAATTTCCATCAGCCTCCGAGAGTGGAAAATGCCGACAATGGAACCATACAAGGGAACCTCTGACCCCGTTGTACACCTGCAAAGATACACACAACATATGCTCATGAGCGGGGCAACGGAAGGAGTATTATGCAAATGCTTTCCACTATTTTTAGCAGATCTAGCTACCTCCTGGTTTTGCCATCTACCCCAAGGATCCATCAGTTCATGGGAAATGTTGAAGGAGAAGTTTATCAGCCAGTTCCGCATTCATGTGGAACAACCCAAGGATGCTTACTCCCTATCCACTGTCAAACAGAAACCCAGAGAGACACTGCAGTAATACCTAACCCGGTTAAATGCCGCAGCGGCAGCAGTTCAAGATGCCGATGAGAAACTTGTCCTGATGGCCCTTTGTAGTGGTGTGCATCCGGATACCAAGTTCGCTAGAAGACTAACTAAAGAAAAACCAGCTACCTTGCCCGATTTCTTCCATGAAGCTGGAAAGTACATGAGACTCGAAGAGGCTGCCACTGGAAGGCAGACAGGACCACAGGCTAAGACGGCTCATGGAAACGCCCCCGCCGCGGCGAAGGACATTCGGAGAAACGACTCCAGAGACAATGCAGGGGGCAAGAAGGGAGAAAAGCGCTTGTACCGACCAGGACCGAGATTTGACGCTTACACTCCCTTGAATGAAACAGTTGAGAACATCTTCCTGGCCACCCAGGACGAACTTACATACAAGCGCCCCGGTACAAGAAAGAGTCAGATCGCGCAATCCAGTCCGGAAAATTCTGCCGTTTCCACGAGTCTCATGGGCACGATACCAATGAATGCCGCCATCTCCGAGACCTAATTGAAGAACACATCAGGAGAAAGAGGTTGGAACGCTATGTAAAGGGTCAGGACAGGACTACAGCTCCCGCCAAGGAAAACCCAGGGCAGCTCCACCCAAAAACAGGCGGAGGAAACCGCAACACCAGCGGTTCCAGCCAAGAGAAGATAGTGGTTCATACAATATCTGGAGGGCCACACATCGCTGACAAAAGCTGGGCAGAAATGGAAAGATATGGAAACTCGCTCAGAAGCGAGGGAGACTGCGTCAATTCTGTTATGGAAGAACGCCACCCTAAGCGGAAGGAAAATAATGACATCACATTCAGTGGGCGCGACCTAGAAGGAAGGCAATACCCTTATATGGATCCTATGGTCATCTCTGCCTGGTTCGGCCCAGCTGAAGTTTTTCGAATCCTAGTAGACACTGGAAGCTCAGTGAATATTCTGTTCAAGCATGCTTTCGACAAAATGAAGCTGTCAATGAAGGATGTGTCTCCCTGCAACAAACTGCTACACGGTTTCACTGGAGAAGCAAAGATGCCCCTCGGACAATTGGATCTCTTTGTTGAATTGGGAAGTCATCCCCGCTCCGCCGTTCGGAAACAAACATTCGTGCTAATAGACAACCACTAGGCCTACAATGCCTTTTCAGGAAGACCAGCCTTGTCCGACTTCCAAATTTTCCTTGCCCCATGGTTCCTGAAGATGAAGTTCCCAATGAATAATGGAATGGGAGAGGTAGAAGGGGATCAAGACGCCGCTCGGGACTGCTATGTAACCGAACTTCGCAATAATCGCAGGAGAGATAAAGGGAAAAATGCAGAGACTATTCTCTGCATGAAAAGCTTGGAAGCATAGCAACTAAAGAAAGCCCCTCCTCTTCGGTATACCAGTGATCCTTTCAATGAATTAGAACCCAGGGACAAAGAGGAGGAGGCCACCGCCGAGCCTGCAGAGGCTATGGAATTCGTATCTGTAGACAAACGCGACCCAAGTAAACTGCTGAGAGTCGGATCTCAGTTAAAAAGAGAATTAAAGAATCAACTCATTGATTTTCTTCGCCACAACATGGATGTATTTGCATGGACGCACGCTGATATGACTGGAATCTCCCCGGACATAGCATGCCACGCACACATCGATCCTACCAAGGTACCGATAAAGCAAAAGAAGAGAAGTATGGGAGCAGAACGATCAGCAGCCCTCGAGGAAGAAGTAAAGAACTTACTTGCCAATGACTTCATACGTGAAGCCATCTACCCGGAATGGATCGCCAACCCGGTACTGGTAAAGAAAGCTGATGGGAAGTGGCGAACATGCATCGATTTCTCCAACTTAAATGACGCTTGCCCGAAAGACTGCTTCCCACTCCCCCGAATCGACCAACTCGTGGACAGCACTGCCGGACACAAACTCTTATCCTTTATGGACGCATACTCAGGATATAACCAGATCCCTATGCACGCCCCCGATCAAGACCACACTAGCTTCATCACTGACCGAGGATTGTACTGCTACAAGGTAATGCCATTTGGACTTAAAAACGCCGGAGCTACTTATCAGCGCCTCGTCAACAAGATGTTTGCAGAACTGATAGGACGAACTATGGAAGTTTATGTGGATGACATGCTGGCAAAATCGAGGAAAGCCAACGACCATATAAACCACCTGGACGAGATGTTTCAAGTACTTCGCCAATATGGAAGAAAGCTGAACCCTCTAAAGTGCTCCTTCGGAGTATCATCGGGAAAGTTCTTGGGATTCATCGTTCATGCCAGGGGGATTGAAGCAAACCCCGAACAAGTCGAGCTTTACAAGAAATCAAGACACCATCTACTCGAAGGGAGATGCAAAGCCTAAACGGGAAAGTGGTCGCCCTGAGTAGGTTCATCCCTAAAGCAACCAACAAATGCATCCCTTTCTTCGAAGCTCTAAGGAAAGACAAAGGAAAGTTCGAATGGACTGACGAATGCTCGACAACCTTCCTTAACCTAATCGAACACCTCCAGCGGCCACCAGTACTCTCAACTCCTAATGAAGGCGAAGAGTTATACCTATACCTTGCTGTGTCACCACATGCCCTAAGCGCCGCATTGGTGAGAGAAGACAACCGCACGCAACGGCCCGTATACTTCGTAAGTAAGAGGTTTACGGGGGCTGAAGCCAGATATCCTAAACTTGAGAAGCTAGCGTACTGCTTACTAATCACGTCACGGAAACTGCGACATTACTTCCAGTCTCATTCCATCCGAGTTCTAACCGATCAACCGCTAAGGCAGATACTCCATCGCCCCGACACTTCTGGGCGACTACTCAAATGGTGCATTGAACTGAGCCAATACGATATCACCTACCATTCCCGCACCGCCATCAAGGGACAAGCCTTGGTCGACTTCATTGCCGAATTCACTACCAACGAAGGTAAGGAACAATCTGAAATAACAGAAGATATCAAATGGAATCTCTTCGTGGATGGAGCATCAAACGAGCAAGGCTCGGGGGCAGGTATTGTAATAATCACCCCAGGGGAAGAAAGGTACATTATGCTCTAAGGTTGGAATTCGCTGCCACCAACAACGACACAGAATATGAAGCAGTAATCGCCGGACTAGAACTTGCCTTAGGGATAGGAATCCGTTCTTTACGTCTACACAGTGATTCACAACTTATTGTAAATCAAATACTGGGAGAATTCCAGACTCGAGGAGAATGACTCACATCGTATCTAAAGAAGACTAGGCTACTGCTTAATCAATTAGATCACTATTTAATCAAACACATTCCCCGAGAAGAGAATCAAGAGGCCGACGAACTAGCAAAACAAGCTAGCATGAAGAACATCACTATTTTCGGAGCATTAACCATCTCAAAACAGCTGGCACCAAGTTTCGAGCAAGTAAATCTGATAGCTGCAACCGAAGAAGAAACATGGATGACCCTTATCCGAGAATACTTACAAAACGGCACCCTACCCGACGGGCGAAATGAAATTAAGAAAATTCTAAGGAAAGCTTCCTGCTACACAATGCAAGAAGGCATCCTCTATCGACGTGGCTTCTCTAACCCCTTATTGAGGTGCGTTGCTGGAAGAGAAGCCAAGGAAATTCTATCCAATATCCATCAGGGAAGTTGTGGAGACCACACCGGAGGGCAGACCCTAGTAAAAAAGATACTCCGATATGGGTATTTCTGGCCCACTTTAAACAAAGATGCCTTAGACTTCGTCAGAAGATGTGACAGATGTCAGAAATTTGCTAAGATTCCTCGACTACAAACCAATGAAATTACTCAGATGACCAGCCCTTGGCCCTTCGCAATATGGGGAATTGACTTAATTGGCGAACTGCCGATGGGCCGAGGCGGGGCCAGACATGCTATAGTGGCAGGTGATTATTTCACCAAATGGGTGGAAGCGGAGCCTCTAAATAAAATATCTTCAACTAAAGTTATCAACTTCTTGATCAAAAACGTTCTGTGCAGGTACGGGGTTCCACTCAGAATCATATCAAACAACGGGCTTCAATTTGACAACGAGGAATTTGCCGACTGGTGCCAAGAGCACGGAATTCATAAGGGCTTCTCATCCGTAGCTTATCCCCAGGCAAATGGACAAGTCCAAGCTGTCAACAAGATTCTCAAGACTCTAATCCAGAAGAAGCTTGAAAAGTCAAAAGGCGCTTGGGTGGACGAACTTCCTACGGCACTATGGGCCTACCGCACTTCTTTCAGAACATCAATAGGGCATGCTCCGTTCTCTTTGGCATACGGATCAGAGGCCATGCTCCCAGTTGAAAGTATTGTACCTTCCCATCGTAGGATCCACTACAACCCTGAAGAAAACGAAGAACTCCTCCATATGTCTTTGGATCTAATTGAGGAGAGAAGGAATGATGCAGCACTCAAAGCAGCAGCTCACAGACAAAAAGTCGCAGCACTATACAACTCCAATCTCAAACATCGCAGCTTACAAAAAGGAGATCTTGTCCACAAGCGAATCTTTCCGTGCCCAGGAGCGCTGGATCCAATCTGGGATGGACCATATGTAATTCATAAAGATCTCCACAACGGAGCTTATATTTTGTCAACAGTGGACGGAGAGGTGTTCCATAGGGCATGGAACATCCGACACCTCCGTCGATACTTTTCTTAACTTGTACTGCCCACATGAAGTGAATTAAAAAGAGAATCAGTGGACGTAGGCATTTTCGTGCCGAACCACTTTAAAAAAATCTTGGCTCTTGTTAACTTGTTCCTTTATATCTTGGCTACTTGTTAAGCTTTATCCTTTGCTGTTGAACAAAATCCTTTGCAGATGACATTTCAATTCAGAGCTTCACAACACAACTCCACCTGGACAAAATCTAACAGGTACGCTACGATACTATGCCCTCGCCAATGAGACACTTTGCTCCGGTATCCCTCTACCGCGAGTTAACTCATTGTTTGCCTCGGCCCTTAAAGCCGACTGTAATAAGCCGAGTATAAGCCACCGAGAAGGCCGATTATGCCATGGCAGCTCATTACAGCGATTCGGCTCGCCGACAACTGTGAACCGACCATAAGCCCCAACATAAGGTGTGGCCAGCCAGGGGCAGTTCACAGTTGAAGATCGGCCCCCACGCTAGCCGTCCACAGTAGATCGAATAATACCCGCGATTACGGGCCATAATGGCCCGGGTAGTTACTGTGCGCGATCGGCTCCGATGTTTCTTAAGTGCGGCTGTGGTAAAAAAGAAAACTCCCCGCAGAGGCGTAAGATGGGTGACAAATGTCTCCAAGACCCACAGCTAGGGAAAGTGATTACAAAACCCGTTTGCCACGAACTTAAGCACATCAATGGCCTTCCGTGACTGGAAGTTTTACTTTTCCTATATTTCCATTTCATTTAAAACTTTTCTCCTATTCTCCGTAACGGTGCTTGAAAGTACAGGACATGAAATAGGGAACGCTTGCTAATGGGAACAGAAACTTACGATCGGATAACGAGACACTCAACAGCATTTCGTGCTTAGTCTTACAGGGCGCACGAAGTTGTCGTCCACGGCCGAAACAGGAAGGGCGGTACCTTCTACTTTTATACATTAATGCATAGCTGCAGTTCATATTCACACATCACATTTACGTTGCAAAATGAGAAAATTATACTTTGAGCAAAAAACTTGGCATCAGGCACAGTCAAGTCACTAGTAACATGCATAGTTACATCACTTACACAGCACAACAAAATAGCGATAAAATTCCAACATAAAGGAATCAGCTTATGTTATGAAATTACATAAAGTCGTTCACCACAAACAATATTATTACAGTCACATCAATGTTTTGGACTAACATAAACAGCGATAAAAGGAAATCAAATGGTGGCCGAATCCGGACAAGGAACCACCTGCGTCCACGCTTCGCCCTCATCCTACCAACTCTCCAAGCCTACTTGGCCGCAGCGTCGGAACTTCCAGCATGTTGATCGGAAGCCCCAACTGTCCAATTCAGAAGAGGAGTTCATTAAACAAACAATAGACGACCAAGTTATGAAAAGCTGAGAAGGGAAAACTCACCAGCATCCGCTCCTTGGTCCTCATCCTCCAACTGCACGCCAACCTCCTCAGCAGCAAGCAGCCGCAAGCCCTCCTTCACCGCCACTTTCTCCTCCTCAGTAAACTGGTCCATATCCATCCACTAGTAATCTCGGGATGGGTCCCGGTCGTCCCGGTCCTGGCTGGGCTGGGGGCACAACAGGGGGCTCTCTTCTGTCCTTAAATTTCCTCTTATCTGATCGTGTTTCCACTTTGTGAGACATTTATCTACAAACACAAAGCAAAAGCACGTTATTAAAACAAGAAGTATGGAAATATAAGCAAGCAAGTGCATAAAGCGAGCAGGTGAATATAGGTCTAGTGTTCCACTCAAGATTCAAATATGAAAGCTCAATCGGCATAGCCCATTCGGCATAAAGTCCATCCGGTATTAAAGGTTTAAAATTTCATTCGGCATTCTCAACCCAAAGTTCATTCGGCGCTAGAGACTTAAGCTCTTTCGGCGGCAAAAAGTGTACCTGATTCGGCACAAGGTCGATTCGGCACTCAATCAATTCAGTTTCTCTCTAAATCGGTAAGGAATAACTAAGGGGTTGTAGCCCCTATATATAGACGAGCGTAGAAGCACCGGACCAACCGGTTCGGTACACCGGACCAACAGGTTCGGCACCTCAAACCGAATGAAGCTATACCAGGTATCCAACTTAAAGCAAAGTGCGACACATGCAAGAATGTGCCCCACTTTGGGGGGCAAATGTTGGGCGTGTTTCCACCCATGAGTTTCCATCCTTCGTCAAACCAAGCCCATCGAGCAAAACAACACCTCCTTGCCGAACCAAAGGCCATCCGGTCAAGCTCCATCCGGTCGCAGGCCTCACCGGACCAACACATATACACTCCCCCACCGAACCACCCATCACCGGTCCAAGCTCCATGCCGAACCAACACCGCCTTCATGCCGAACCAACACCTCTAAATCCACTACGGAATGAACCTCCAAACCAACTAACACCGATCCACATCTCATCACCACCGAACCAACTGCTTTACACCCCTATGCCGAACCAACCTACCACCGGACCACATCCCTACCGAGCCCAAACATCTCTTCCCTACCGGACCAAACTCCAACCTTCTGCAAGCACGGCCGAACCAAAGCTTCGCCGAACCAGAACGCTGCCAGGCCAGATTGCTTCAGCCCAGGCCCACCAGCAGCTATATACATCCAAGACCCCTGCCCCCAGCCTCACTCTATAAATAGAGAGGCAGGGGTACAACAATGACAGACAAGTTTGAGAGCTCAAGCACGGAAGGAACTTTCAAACAACTTTCATATACTTGTATACAAAGCTTTGTACTTGTAATCTGAAAAAAAAGAGAGAATAACATATAAAGTGGACGTAGGCACGTTCTGGCCGAACCACTATAAATCTGCGTGTCTTTTACAGTTTAGCCCCTTTTTTATATATTTGCATAAATCACCCAAACCGCTAAGAACAACATAAAATCAACTAAATCATACGACTTTGAGGTGTTTGTCCATTTTTTGTGCAAACAGAAATAAAAATTTAAAACAATTAAAGATAAAACAACCCTAATTTTTAAAACTAAAAACCCTTTTAAACTTAAAACAAAAAGGCCAGCCCCTTTTTCCCCTTTTATATTATTTGGCCCATTCCCTTTTTGTTGAGATCGTTCCTCTTTCTTCAAAAATTAGGGCTTTCATAAATTCGAAGATGTCGACTTGAAACGCTTGATTTAATTCCATTTCCTTGCTCTGTCGATCGGCTGCTTCAATTTGCTTGAGTTTTGTTTTGATTCGGGTATGTGATTTCGCCCTTTGCTCTCTGGTTTTTAATACTTGAACTCCATGATTTTTTCCTTGCCGATGATGTTATTTATATATGATTCGATGCCCTTGAATTTTGTTCGTATCCATTTATTTGAATTCGTCACTTGATTTTCTCGGCCATTCGATTTTGTTTTAATGCTATTGATAAGTTCTGATTTGTTCATATCGAATAATTCCATTTACTTCATTAACACGGTTTTGATTTCAAACCTCGATCTTTCCTTGATCGTTACGGTAGTGACTTTCCAAATTTACTTTGGCTTTGATTTTTTGACTTTTCAATTTGTTGTCTTGGTCATCACGACATTGACTTGGTTTGTTTACTTGGCTATCATGGTTTTGAACACTTGATTGACATGCGACTTTGTCTTGAAACTTCATTGACCCCGATATTTATTTGTTCGACTACTTTGATGAATTTATAGCTTGATGATTATGCTTGTGACGATTTTGATTTCGTTCGACTTTGGCCATACAGTTCAGTGCCTCTGGTAGCACTTGTTCGATTTCACCTGCTGGCTTTGACGTGAATTTGTTCGAACTGGCATCCTGACTTGATTTTGTAGCTGTCTGCACTTACATTATCACTGATCTTTTGGCACTGCCCTTGTAATTGACTTGAGAACTTTATTATACTTTTTTATACTTTGCATATATTATTTGATGTTGTCACTTAGAATATTTGTGTGCACTGCTTCTCAGTGACATTTGCTTCTGCACTATGCCTTGTTCTTGTATTTTGTTTATAGCCAGTGTGCACTGTTTGGTCTGATGCTCCAAGTTGCCATCACTGATCAGTTGCATTTTTTCCATGATATAGCTTGATCTTTGGTGCACTAGGTCATTCGAGCCTTTGTGCTTTGCATTTGAGTTGAGTTGCCTTTGTTTTCGGTCTTTGTTATACATGAATGCATCTTCAATCTGTCTGGCCTTTATTTCTTTGTAGTCTATGGTATCATTCTTCGAGACAGTTTGCATTTGGTTTTGTACATTTGGATTTTTGGTCGAGGATTGTTTTAGTTGTCTTGACCATTTTTATGAACTTACACTGTGTTGAATCCAGCTTATAGCTCGGATTTGACCTTGTGCTGAAAGTTATGACCTTATTTTATCGCACTTGAGTTGAACCCGGCGTTTTTGGTTTTGACCTGTGCTCACCTGTCCCTGTAAATTTATCAAGTGTATATATCGGTGTGCACGATCTTGTGGCATGTACAGTGATACACTGTGCATGTCACAAGCTGTTCGTGTATGACGAATTCAAATTTAAATGATGACGAACAACCCAAATAACTGAGGCAAATATTATTTTCAAAATTCACATTTCACTCTATACTGCAAAAATATTTCCTTTTCAATATTACTGCATCAATATTTATTTTTGCAGATTTCTCAGATGCTGGATTCACATTGGAATAAAGTTGAAGATCTGTACGAGTTGAGTGAATGAGTGATACGTAGTGAGGTGCAGTGTGAATTGTAATTTAACCAAATTTGTATTGTAATTGAAATTGTATATAGTGAGAGCTTGAAATTTGTACTATTCAAAGATTTGTAATAAATATTTGTTTGAATAAAATTTCTATTTGAATTCAAATTCTGTGTTATTTATTTTTATTCGACAAATATTTGTTTAATCTATGAAAAATAAAATAGTACATTAACAAATACATTAACACGAATATATATATGTTTATTATCATCAAACAAAAATCATATAATCGCATATTCAACAATTCGTAGTATTGCTCCTACGAGTGCAACGCAAAAGGCCATGTCTCGATTGGACTTCATATGCAAAAGTTATTGAATCTATAATTTTTTGGATTAAAATATTCATTAATTTACTTAATTAAAATGTTGATTACCCTTTAACATTCCTACCCCAAACCCTACCACATCCCTATACACCTTCTAGAAGCACAAGTGCACGACCGTGCATCACCTTCCCCTTGCTAGAGTTACACCATACTAATCGACGAACAGACTTCGCCATCTTCTCTCTCTTCGCAAGGACTGTGCAACCGTCCCCAAAACTCCAAGCTTGATTCATTATAGGAATTTGCGACTTGTGCTCCATCCATGCGACCTCAAATGTCACGATCCACTATATGCCATCATAACTCCCATATCACTCCCACAAGCACTCTCATGATAAATGCAATTGTAAACTTAAAAATACCCAACCTTGCCCCATCGCCACTAATCAAAAACCTAGTTTCGACCATAATTTCGACCTCCACCAATTGCACTTCATCAAATTGGTATCGATCTAAAGCTCCCATAAACACGAATTCAACATATCTAACGCTTGCTTCTCTCATCGCTTGTAGCTCTGGAATTTAATTTGGGAAGGATGTGGCTATGTTTTTTAATTACAATCAAAAGGAAAAAGAAAAGGAGAGGGAAAGGAAGAGGGAAAAGTCAAGAGTGAGAAAATAAGTGAATGCAAAGGTTATTTAATTTAAATTTTCTTGAACTTCGCCACACAATATCACATTCAAGTACGAACCTTGAAATACAGAAATAAATATTTAATCATGCACAACAATGCATCACGATCACGAAACAACAGTAAAAATACATTGGCTATCTTATTTTATGAAATTTCAAAAAACCAATGTTTGGCGCATAATGCATCAAACGATAATTTATTTATTTTCCAAATTAGAAATTATGGTAAAATCCTATAAATTCATTTAAATACACGTCATTAAAATCAAATCATTCTATTAACAATTGATTTTCTTATTATTTATTATATTTGAATCAAATTTGAATATTTAAAGAAACTAAATATTCACATTCGAAATGTTCAAAATTTTAGGTCGTTACATCCACAGTCCAACGTCTGTCTCAATCCTCAAGATCGACAATCCAATCTCTTAAGTCTACAATCTCTTGATCATCCTATGCTCCCATATGGCTAGCTTGCCTTCATCAAACCTATAATATTTTCTACCAATGTGTATGAGTTTCATATAGTGCAATTAATAAATTCTATGTATTATACACTATTCATAAAAATATTATACATAATATTACATCTTGGTTTCCAAAACCATAGCGCATATTCCTTATTGGCGGTTCTATGGTAGCATCGAAAATCATGTATTCCTCATTAGCGGTCAGGTCATCTCAACATGTACCCTTAACCAGTTTGTCTCGTTCTCTCATTAATTTATCATGCGATTAGAAATAGAATTAAAATTAAAAATTTCATTACATTATTTTAGTAATTTATAACTTATAACATAGAGTGGTTATTAATAACATATAATTTAAAATATGTTTACCATGGACTTTAGTGATTTTATGCCATTCCATGTGTACGTTTCTGAGCCTTCTTTGTTGACATGCTTAATGGCATGAGCACGTATATAAACTTCCAATTAGAAGACAGGATGATCGTGCTATCTTTCCTTATATATAAGATTATACAATGTTACAAGTATTAATAATCCTAATTTATAAATTTCCCAGTTCTTGATGGTAGTCCTGGAATGACTTTGAACGCCTATAATGTCTGACAAGACTTGTATTCCTATTTGCAGAATTCCACTTAGATTCTTCCAGCAAAGTTATCATAAACGTTATGTTTCACGTTTGTAAATTGATGCGATTATTATACTAACTTCTACTAAATTTTTAACAAATATATGAGACTAGTAAACTTAGAATCGCAACTTGTCTTTTTTAATAAGCATTTAAAACTTCCCACGGGTTGTACTCATCCAGTCAGTCATTTTTCTCTCACTTATTTAATGCTTTCTATTGTATCGTGGCAATTTTTTTGCATTTCTTTGTCCAATAATTTCTGGAAAGGAACAAGTCTGTTTCCTGTGAATACACATTTACACTTAATCAAAAATTTATATTTATATAGTCAACATTGAACATTGGTTATATATAAAATGAAATACACATTTTTACTTATGTCGAAATCTGGCCAAATACACTTTACAACTTGGGGTGGGATATTCTCCAACCAATGGCAGCAGCCAGTCAATCTGCTCTTGTAGGCAGCCTTAGAAATATCAAGCACAATATCTGAGGGCTCCAATTAAAATCTCCTTTATAATTATGATGATATACACATTTAATAAAACATGAATAATTACCATACACAAAAAATTTATGATGTTACAATAAATTTGATACTTACTCACTTGCTTTACTTGCTAATCTAACTATAGGACAGTCTATATGTGATGAGTCACCACCATCGCCTCCTACGTCAGTCCCTTTCTGACTAATAAAGGGAGAATCTGATGAATGGGAAGAATGCCAATTTGAAAACATAATATCCGTCTCAAACATATCATTTTATTATGGGAGAGCATATCATTTTATTATGGGAAAACATATCATTTTTATGAGAAAACATGTATCAAAACATACATTAATAATCAGTCTTCATCGTTTTTCGATTCATTCTCGGTCTCATACCCTATATATTTTTCCTATCTAGTCTCAAATACTTCTACCAAAATATTTGATTCATCATCGAGAGGCCCAAAATAATTATGGTTATCAGTTATTGTTACTTTATTACTTTTCTCAAGATCTGCCTGATAAGCTTTTTTTTTTGAATATTCTTTTCATCAAATGTAAACCTTATTTTTGTTTTAAAAACCGCCGACCAAACTGCTTTATCTCGTTTAGAGAAGGATATAGAGAAAAATTAACTTGCATTATAGGGAACGTTGTTCGTGCAACATATTCAATTAAATCTTCTATAAGATTCAACATAGCATTGCAATTACCCACTTCCTTATCTGACACTACAGGATTTGGCGTAATAAGTTGTCCATGACGACTCCACACATAGTAATCAAGAACAAAACAGCTTTGGCACAAATGTACTATAACCATATATGGTTTCGAATAATTTAAATTTTTGCAGTTATTATAAGAACACCAAACTTTGTCGTCATTTCCATTATTACTTATAGCGAATTTAACAAATTCATATACATCACTATAAATTTTTTTCTTTATTGAGCATTTCATTCCCTTTCCTTCGTACAACCACTCCTCCGGTACATAAAATAATTGGCCATTTTTCCTATTTCAGAAAATATGACAGAGATTTAAAATATTATAATAAGATTTGAAAAGTTATGTTTTTTTTTCAAATTGACTTTTTATTTTTCAGTTCAGTTATACATATTAATGTTTTATTATTTATACTATATATTATTCTTTTTACTTATTTTATAAATTCTTATTTATAGTTTTAACAAATTATAAATATAATTTTATATTTTCACATTATTATTTTTTACTTTTGATGATCGATCACCCTACTTCCCATTACAAACAAAATAATGATTATATTTCGCAAATTGTTTCATCTTAAACGATTCGACAAAATTTCAGCAGCACTTCCCCTTTGTTCCCTGCATCATGCGCAACTACGCATACATTGGGAACAAAAAAGAAATTGTCAAAATTTTATGAACCATGTTACATGGAAGATTTACAAAATGTAATCGGTATATTGTTTTTGTAACTTGCCCTAATACTAGGACAATCTGACAAATACTGCATTAGATGAATACTGATATCAATTTTATAGTAAAAATAAATATCTATATAACAATCACATATAATACTTTTCAAACGAGACAAAAAATCCATGGAATTTAAAAAATAAAGTACATTATACACTAGTTTGTTTACATTAATATTATACAATAATTCACTATGTGAATTCGTTAACAATTACAGACTAAAAAATTGGTTTTTTCAACATTTTAGCTAACACTAATTTGAATTTATTATAAACAAATGTAAAATTAGTATTATAAACTAATTTTTTTATATTACTGCATTTTCATAAATTAAATTTATATATGAGTAATAGTATAAACAAATAAAGGGATAATGTAAATAAATTGTTTTTATCAATAATTTAGCTAACCATATATGAGTTAACACTAAATTATGTTACACTAATAACCACATACACCAATCAACAAAAAATAGCGCAAATTAATCGTTGGATTTATACACTAATAACAGTAGTTTAAATTTTCGAATGAATAAATATAAAATTATAACCAAATAATTGACTATTATCGGTAAATTTAATCACAAATAAACACTAATTTTACCACAATTCGAAATAATTAGTCTAAGGGAAGAATATACCTAAATTTTGATGGGTAGAAGCTTATGGAGTCCAATTTGATGAAGATTGCAATGAATTTTTGTAGATCACGGCAGTTGGGAACAGAAATTGGCGGATTAGGTGTTTACAAATTGGATTTAGGATTTATGAAGAGTGGGAAATTAGGAAGAAATGGGCTCGACTAAAGCCATATTCACGATACTCTAACGGCTAGCAACGACCGTCGACGATAAATTTTTGACGGTTTTCAACAACAATTCAAGATAATAAATTATATTTTTTCCTTATTTGAAATAAATTTAATTTAATTTTATAAAAATTTAGTTTGTTATATTTTTTTTAATAAGTTTGCAATAACCTATTTTTGTTTCTAAATGTTAGAAAGGCTATTTTATTCTTTGTATAGTACCTTTTTATCGATTTGATAATTAGTTGTGAATTTTAAATGTATTTAACATGATAAATTCATAAAAAATAAAATGTGTAGTAATAAAAATAATTTTTTTCGATCTTGTGTTAATCCAAAGTATTTTGGACATACGGTCGAAATTGAAAGAAAAATATATAGATTTAAGGAATCAATCCCCATTTTCAAATTTATAATCATTCGTCGAATTGAGACTTAAACCTTTCATTCGTAGGCCAAACTAACTTCAAATGGGTAGAAATTCAAATATATATACTATATTATGTATTTATGTAATCGGTATTGTTGGAATTAAAATATATATAAAAAATATAGACTTTAAACAAGTCATTTTCATAGGAGTTGTGTAAACAATATATATCAAGTGTTATATAACTTCTTGGAAAATGATATATTTTGTGTTTATTTTTGTTTCCTTCGTTTTTTTCCATTACAGTCGGACAGGGTAGATAAATATATAATAAAATATATGTGACACGAATTTCATCTCGTTGGAATATCGTTTCAACTTCGAACCAAAGATTTTTAGTCCAATTTGGACGAGCGACTATGGATTTGAAAAACAATATTGCTGCCCAAAAGTTATATAATTTCTTATCCGATTTTGAAAGTAGGTCCAAAATACTTTCGATCGACATAACATTAAAAAAGATTATTTTTCTATCAAATGTTTTCTTTTATATGAATTTTTAGTGCTAAGTATATTTACGAATTCTTAATTAGTCATACAATGGTTAAAAAATATATTTAAATTCATAAAACTGCTACGAATCACAAATCTCACTAGAATTGTATGATGGCTGGACTGAAAATTGCATATTTCGATAAATTTTCAGTAAATTTAAATATTTTTGATAAATATAAACTGGGGCTAGTGTTGTTGAAATTTTGTGAGCTGTTTCACATCGAAGGATTTAAGAAATGTAATTATTATATTATGTTTGTAACTTGTCCAAGAAGGACAAATATAATGAATATTGTATCAGATGAATATTGATGTCTTTTTTATAGTAAAAACGAGTATGTATATTACGATCATATACAATACTTGTCAAACGGGGCCAAAAATTCTATGTGATTTAAAAAATAAAATACATTATACACCAATTTGTTTATATTAGCACTATACACTAATTCATTGTTCGAATTTGTTAACTGTTAAAACAAATAATTTTTTTTTCAAATGCTTTGTCTAACACTGATTTGAATTTATTATACGCTAATAAAAATTAACATTATATACTAATTTGTTTATATAACTACTGATGTAGCACGATCTAAAGGAGTTTCGGGTTTAACCCGTAAGGCGCGCACGACTCAGGTGAAGGAGTCATATGGGAAAGTGGCAACTCTTAACAGCTTAAGTCGTACGTGCTTGATGAGTCACACACGACTCAACGGCTCATCCATAAGTCGTTTACGACTTAACATGAAGAAGGATAAAGTTTCAGCAAGTAAAGATCTTGAGTCAGAGGAAGGACACGAGTTACGACTCAATGGGAGTTTAAATAGTTCTGGAGTGATGAGTCGTACACGACCTAACTGCATGGCCATGAGTCGTCCACGACTCATCAAGAAGCAAAAGGGAAGTCCAGTAATTGAAGGCCATAAGGCGGGGACGGGTTACGACCTAGATGAGTCGTTCGGAGTTGACTCGGTTGAAGGGATCTGCCACAAGGAAGCTTGGGAGCTTGAGTCGTTGGAAGTATGTTGAGTCGGGAAAGTCTTGAGTCGGTCATGTATTGAGTCGGTGAAGTCTTGAGTCGGTCTTGTATTGAGTCGCGTACTTTCTTAAGTCGTATCATTTTGGGGTCGTGTATGTATGTGTTGTAATATAAGTCGCGAGTCGCTGTCTGTTTCATTTCCTTGAGTCTTAAAGCGTTGGAGTTGAGTCGTTTAAGCCGTGTGTTGGTGAGTCGCCGCTGTCCAGGTTGTGCCTTTAGGAGTTGGGTCGTGCTTGGGAATGAGTCGGTGCCGACTCAATGAGTCATAAGTCGCAAACGACTCAAGGACCAGGGTTGTAAACCTCTATAAATACGCGTGTGTTGTACATTTTTAGGTGGTTGATTTTGAAATAAAATTTCTTGTTGATTGCTTTGTTCTTTCTTCTCCAATTGGTAGTTGAGTGTAATCTCCTATCTCCACTTACGTCATTCGAGTGCGCTCGAATCCACGTTTGTTGAAGCCGATTCACGGAATCTAGTGCGCTAGATCAACGTGCGAAGAATCGTAGATCTTCTTTCTCGGCATCGTGCGCAATCAACGGGACGAAGATAGCTAGAATCCGATATCTTTGGATCAACGGATTTGGGCCTTGCAGTATTCTCAACTCACCGATTGCTACATTCCATCGATTAAAGTTTGTTTCGAATTATCCGCTGCGTCAGTTCTGGTATCGGAGCCATACTTAGCCAAACATAGCTAAGTTGATTCTTGGAACCAAGTATTTGAAGTTGAAGTTTGAAGTTGTGTTCGTTGTGTTCATCTTGAAGTTGCAACAAGTTCGAATATTTTGATCCATCTCATTTTGGATCTAGATTTGGAGAATTGTTTGAATTTGAAGTTAGGCCGTGTATACTTGGGAAGTAGCCAAGCCTAGTGAAGGGTTTTGAAGTTTGAAGCCGTGACTTGAAGTTTTATATTGTTTGAATCATGCCGCCTAGAAGAGCTAACCGTCATCAAAATGTTGAAGCGTTGTATCGAAGAGAAGAAGCCGAGCTTATGGAACAACGTATTAATGAGAAATTTGATGAAGGCATTGGGAAGTTGGAGAAATTGATGAATGATTTGAATCAAAAGAGGAGATCACCAAACTCGAACCATGGAGGAAACCGAGTTTCGCCATCGGTTACGGAAGCGAGGAGGGTATCACCACATTCTTGTAGAGATAGAAGAGAAACATCAATTTCATCACGAAGAGAACATCATGACTATACCCATGAAGAGAGAAGAAGTCGCCATGAATTTGACAATGAAGCATATAGAGAGGAAGAGAGACACAGTCAAAGAAGCATGCATGAACGGAGGGATGATAATGGTCGAGATCGATATAGGCGTACTTTTGATTTTGATGAAGAGGGTGATAGAGCAAGTAATCATTATAAAGATCGAGATCAAATTCGAAATTCTTACCGGGATGTTGAAGATGATCGTCGTCGGGAATCGAGGATGAAGACGGAAATTCCAGAATTTAAAGGAGGGATGGTAGCAGAAGAATTTCTTGATTGGTTATCTAATGTGGAAGAGATTTTTGATTTTAAGGAGGTTCCTGAGCATAGGAGAGTGAAGTTGGTTGCTACTAGGTTGAGGGGGAGAGCTTTGGCGTGGTGGCAGCAAACTAAACTTACCAGGGAGAGAATGGGGAAGTCAAAGATAGAATCTTGGGAGAAGATGAAGAAATTGATGCGAGCTACATTCTTACCATACAACTATCAATCACTTATGTACCAGAGGTTGCAGAATCTGAGGCAAGGGACGAAGTCTGTTAGTGATTATACTGATGAATTTTACCAACTTATTGCCAGAAATGATATCATGGAAACGGAAGAACAGCTAACTGCCAGATTCATTGGGGGATTGAGAATGCAGATCCAGGATATGGTTAATATGTTTGATCCTAGATCTGTAGCAGAGGCACATCAGAAAGCGTTAGCTTGGGAGAAGCAGGGAAGGCGTGGAGGTGGTGTGTTTACTAATTCCAATAATCAAGCGAGGGGTGTTAGTGGAAGTTCTAATGTTCCTAAACCTGTCAATAAGCCAGTGGTGAAGGAGGCTGAGAAGGCGAAGGTTAGCAGTGTTTTCAAATGTTATAATTGTCAAGAGTTGGGTCACAAAAGCAATGAATGTCCGAAGCCGAAGAAGAGAGCAATGGTTGCTGAGATTGAGGATGATGGTGAGGAGGCAGAATGTTCTAATGCACCTTATGTTGAGGAGGAAGAAGAATTATCTGGAGATGAAGGTTGTAATCTTATGATGAGAAGGTCATGTCTTACACCAAAGCAAGAGGAGGATTGTAGTTGGTTGAGGAGTAACATATTTCAGTCGACATGCACTATTCTGGGAAAAGTTTGCAAGTTCGTTATTGATGCTGGAAGTTGCGATAATATTATTTCTACCGAGGCCGTGAAGAAGTTGAACTTGAAAACTGAGAAACATCCTAAACCGTACAAGTTAGCATGGTTAAGGAAGGGAGGTGAAGTGAAGGTGTGTCGAAGGGCTTGTGTTAATTTTTCTATTGGGAAGAAGTACAAAGATGAAATTTGGTGTGACGTTGTAGACATGGACGTATGTCATCTGTTGTTGGGCAGACCGTGGCAGTTTGATAGATCAGTTCAACATGATGGTCGTGCCAATAGCTACAGTTTCATGTTCGAGGGTACTAAAATTACTTTGGTTCCCAAGAAGCAACAACAGAAGGAGAGCAAGCTGGAGGAGATTGAGGAATTGAAAACTTTATTATCCTTGAAAGAGTTTGTTAAAGAAGTTGAAGAGGAGCCTGAAGTATACGTGTTGATTGGGCGTGAGAGCAGTGAAGAGGTTGAAATTCCTGAAGAAGCAAAGCCAGTTTTGAAAGAGTTTGAAGATGTATTTCTAGAGGAGTTGCCTAAGGAGTTACCACCATTGAGAGACATTCAACATCAAATCGATCTTGTTCCGGGAGCAGTGTTACCACATAGACCACATTACCGAATGAGTCCGAAGGAACATGAAGAGTTACGAAGGCAGGTGGAAGAGTTATTAGAACATGGACGTGTTCAGGAAAGCTTGAGTCCTTGTGCAGTATCAGCTTTGTTGGTGCCGAAGAAGGATGGAACATGGAGAATGTGTACAGATAGTAGAGCTTTGAACAATATTACTGTTCGTTACAGATTTCCTATGCCGAGGTTGGATGATTTGTTAGACCAGTTGAGTGGGGCAACTATCTTTTCGAAGATTGATTTGAAGAGTGGTTATCACCAGATTCGAATTAGACCAGGTGACGAATGGAAGACAGCCTTCAAGACGAGAGAAGGGTTATACGAATGGTTGGTTATGCCATTTGGTTTGTCAAATGCACCTAGTACATTCATGCGGGTGATGAATCAAATCTTTAGACCATTCATTGGGAAGTTCGTGGTGGTTTATTTCGATGATATTCTGATATATAGCAGGAGTATGGAGGAGCATGTTCTAAATTTGAGGGAAGTGCTGATTATTCTTCGTGAGGAACAATTTTATGCAGCCACGAAGAAATGCGTGTTCATGACGAGAAGTGTGTTATTTTTGGGATATGTTGTGTCTGAGAAGGGAATCCAAGTGGACCAGAGTAAAGTTGAAGCTATTAGAAATTGGCCACAGCCGAGAACTATCACTGAAGTTAGAAGTTTTCATGGATTGGCATCATTCTACCGAAGGTTCATTCCACACTTCAGTAGCGTGATGGCACCAGTTACCGATTGCATGAAAGGGAAGCAGTTTGTATGGTCAGAGGAAGCGGGAGTTGCTTTTGAACGAATCGAAGAACTATTGACGACAGCACCAATTCTTGTTTTACCGAATTTTCAGTTGTTGTTTGAATTGCACACTGATGCGTCGAAGGTGGGAATTGGAGGAGTCTTGAGTCAGAATGGAAAACCCGTTGCTTATTTCAGTGAGAAGTTGTCAGGGGCAAAGATGAGATACAGTACATATGACGTTGAATTCTATGCTGTTGTGCAAACGATTAAACATTGGAGACATTATCTATTTCAGAAGGAGTTTGTTCTGTACACTGATCATGAGGCGTTGAAGCATTTGCAGGGAAAGGACAAGATTTTAGCGAGACATGCATCATGGATTGCTTATTTACAGCAGTTTACTTTTGTCGTTAAGCACAAATCAGGGGTGACGAATCGGGTAGCTGATGCTTTGAGTAGGAGGAGTCATTTATTAACAACAATGAAGGTTGAAGTGACAGGGTTTGAATTACTGCCAGAGATGATTGAAGAAGATCCTTACTTTGTGAAATATGTTGAGAAAGTGAAGGAAGGGAGTACTGATGAATTTATGATGATTGATGGATTTTTGTTTAAAGGAAATCGGTTATGTATTCCTGAGAGCAGTTTGAGAATGAAAATTATCAAGGAGTTGCATGAAGAAGGCCATGTGGGTAGAGATCGTACATTGCAATTGGTTTCTCAATCTTATTTTTGGCCGTCGATGAGAAAAGAAGTTGAAAGATTTGTGGAGAGATGCCATATTTGCCAGGTTTCAAAGGGAACAGCGACGAATACAGGGTTGTATATGCCATTACCTGTACCATCTAAGCCATGGGTTGATATCAGCATGGATTTCGTTTTGGGTTTGCCTAGAACTCAAAGGGGAAATGATTCGATATTTGTTGTAGTGGACAGATTTTCGAAGATGGCACATTTTATTGCCTGCAAGAAGACAGCGGATGCAGTTCGAGTGGCACAATTATTCTTTAAGGAGGTGTATCGATTGCATGGTTTACCAGAATCTATTGTTTCTGATCGGGATACTCGTTTTCTGAGTCACTTTTGGTTAAGTTTGTGGAAGATGGTGGGAACAAAGCTGAAGTTTAGCAGCGCTTATCATCCGCAAACTGATGGACAGACAGAAGTTGTAAACAGGTCATTGGGAAATTTGTTACGATGTCTTATACGTGTTAATTTGAGAAGTTGGGACATGAAGTTATGCCAAGCAGAATTTGCTCATAATCATGCCAAGAATCGCAGTACGGGATTCAGTCCATTTCAGATTGTATATTCAAATTTACCAAGGGGGCCATTGGATTTAGCAGTAGTACCACAACCGAAGTTGACAGTTAAACGAGCTGCTGATTTTGTTGGTGAGCTGGCTGAATGTCATAAAATCGTTCAGGAACGATTGGAAAAAGCGAATGAGAAGTATAAGAAGTCTGCAGATTTGAAACGACGAAATTTTGAATTTAACAAAGGCGATTTGGTGTATGCTGTGTTGACAAAGGATCGTTTTCCAGTGGGCGCTTATAATAAGCTGAAAGCCAGAAAAATTGGTCCAGTTGAAGTTTTGAAGAAAATCAACGAGAATGCTTATCGATTAAAGCTACCAGATGATGTTTATACTTCTGATGTTTTTAACGTCAAACATTTAATTCCATATCATGGAGGTGAGATTGTTGAGAAAGAATTTACAAATTCGAGGCCGAATTTTTCTCAACCAGGGGAGGATGATGTAGCACGATCTAAAGGAGTTTCGGGTTTAACCCATAAGGCGCGCACGACTCAGGTGAAGGAGTCATATGGGAAAGTGGCAACTCTTAACAGCTTAAGTCGTTCGTGCTTGATGAGTCGCACACGACTCAACGGCTCATCCATAAGTCGTTTACGACTTAACATGAAGAAGGATAAAGTTTCAGCAAGTAAAGATCTTGAGTCAGAGGAAGGACACGAGTTACGACTCAATGGGAGTTTAAATAGTTCTTGAGTGATGAGTCGTACACGACCTAACTGCATGGCCATGAGTCGTCCACGACTCATCAAGAAGCAAAAGGGAAGTCCAGTAATTGAAGGCCATAAGGCGGGGACGGGTTACGACCTAGATGAGTCGTTCGGAGTTGACTCGGTTGAAGGGATCTGCCACAAGGAAGCTTGGGAGCTTGAGTCGTTGGAAGTATGTTGAGTCGGGAAAGTCTTGAGTCGGTCATGTATTGAGTCGGTAAAGTCTTGAGTCGGTCTTGTATTGAGTCGCGTACTTTCTTAAGTCGTATCATTTTGGGGTCGTGTATGTATGTGTTGTAATATAAGTCGTGAGTCGCTGTCTGTTGCATTTCCTTGAGTCTTAAAGCGTTGGAGTTGAGTCGTTTAAGCCGTGTGTTGGTGAGTCGCCGCTGTCCAGGTTGTGCCTTTAGGAGTTGGGTCGTGCTTGGGAATGAGTCGGTGCCGACTCAATGAGTCGTAAGTCGCAAATGACTCAAGGACCAGGGTTGTAAACCTCTATAAATACGCGTGTGTTGTACATTTTTAGGTGGTTGATTTTGAAATAAAATTTCTTGTTGATTGCTTTGTGCTTTCTTCTCCAATTGGTAGTTGAGTGTAATCTCCTATCTCCACTTACGTCATTCGAGTGCGCTCGAATCCACGTTTGTTGAAGCCGATTCATGGAATCTAGTGCGCTAGATCAACGTGCGAAGAATCGTAGATCTTCTTTCTCGGCATCGTGCGCGATCAACGGGACGAAGATAGCTAGAATCCGGTATCTTTGGATCAACGGATTTGGGCCTTGCAGTATTCTCAACTCACCGATTGCTACATTCCATCGATTAAAGTTTGTTTCGAATTATCCGCTGCGTCAACTACACATATATAAACTAAATTTATATATAACTAGCGGTATAAACTAATAAAGATATTTTGCAAATAAATTGTTTTTCTTGACATTTTAGCTAACACATGCACTAACTAAAACTAAATTATGTTACAATAATAACCACATATCAACCTAAATTAGCCTTGTACATTAATTTTGGGATTAAAACACTAATAACCTAATTAAAAATTCCAAATCGCCAAATATAAACAAATCAATAGGCTAATAAACTTAATCACAAATTAACACATATTTTACCACAATTCAAAGTAATTAGATTAGAGGAAGAATATACCTAATTTTTGATGGCCTGAAGATGTAGAAGCTTGGAGAATCCAATTTGACGAAGATTGCAACAGATTTTATGGATCACGGCGGCTGGGAGCAGATTTTGGTAGATTAGGGGTTTAGAAATTGGGTTTAGCTTTTGCAGAGAATGGGGAATAAGGAAGAAACGGGCTCGGCTGAAGTCATATTCGTGATATTCCAATGGCTACCCCTGCTCGACAAATTTTCAACTGTTTTCGACGACAATTTATGATATTAAATTAATTTTTCTCTCTATTTAAAATAAATTTAATTTAGTTTAGTTTGTTATAAAAATTTATTTATTTATAAAAAAATTTAAAATGTTTACAATAACCCAATTTTTGTTCTAAATATTAGAAAGGTTATTTTTATTCCTTATACAATACCTTCTTAACGATTTGATAGCTAATTGTGAATTTTAGATGTATTTAGCATAATAAATTCATATAAAATAAAATATTTGGTAATACGATAAATTTGTTGAATCTTATGTCGATCCAAGGTATTTTGGGCATACCTTCGAAATATGAAAGGAAAATAATCAGGTTTAAGGTATTAATCCTGATTTTCAAATTTATAATCATTCATCGACGTTTAGACTTAAACTTTTCGTCCGAAGGTCAAAATATCTTCAAACACGACGAAATTCAAACTACATATACTATATTATGTATTGATACGATCCATATAGCTGGTTTTAAAAAAACAGATAAAAAATTTCTTAGCTTAAAATAGTTCATTTTCATAGAAGTTGTCCTATCAATATATATTAAGTATTAAACAACTTCTTGGAAAACGACAAGTTTTGAGTCTAATCTTTTTCCTTCTATCTTTTTCATTCTAGATGCAAGGGTTGGATAAATACATTGTAAAATACATGTGACATGAATTTCGCCTTGTTTGAATTTCGTTTGACCTTCGAATGAAGGTTTTTTGTTCCGAATAATGTTGAAGGACTTTAAATTTGAGAATTAATATCGGCATTCTAAATTTATTTACCTTTTTGTCTTATTTTGAAAGTAGATCCAAAATATGTTGGATCGGCATAAGATTCAAAAAGATTATTGTTCTAACAACCATTTTCTTTTTTATGAATTTATAATGTTAAATACATTCATAATTAGTGATATAATGGTTAAAAAATATATTTAAATTCATAAAACGGCTACGCATTATAAATTTAACCGAAATTGTATAATGGATGGATTGAAAGTTGCATAGATTGATCATTTGAGTTTGAGTTTCGATAAATTAAATGTCTAATTACTCAACAATAGATTATCGAAAATACTAATTTAAATATCACAAACCGTCATAAAATTGAACAATGAATAAAAATATTTTTCTTTAGTTTTTAGAAATAAATTACTATTTGTAAACAACTTTCAAATTTCTATAATTAATAAGTTATAATAATGTGAAAAATTAAATGAATTAAAATCACCAACCATCGAAAGCATTGAAAATGTCTTCACGGGGCCATCCACGACCATCGAAACTGTCTATTGCTATTTAGGCCATTCTAGTCGTGTCAGTTGACCCTGGAATATGTATGGAAGTTTTCGTTTAAAAAAAAGTAAATAAACATTCATATTTTCTATTGTGATAAATTAATGGTATAATAGCTTCCAAAAAAACAATGATAGTACTTCAAACTTTTAGTTTGAACACCATAACTGCACTTTATAAAACCATGTTATAAGATGAGATAATGCTTATAAGACGAAATAATGCTTGAAATACAAAGCATGTCATTGTTAATAAACACCACTTATTTCATACATACAAGGTCAATAAATATTATCTTTTGGATTGCCTTCCAACAGCTCATATTCGGTTGAATTTGAGTGGATAGATTGCTATATTTAGTAGATATTAATAACCACCAACTAGATATACTTATCTTCACTTCCTTTGAATGTTTGAACGGTTGATATGAATTGTTATTGGGAGTGAAGTGTGAGAAACCGAGAAGTTACCCTAAAAAACCATAAAAAGAAAAACGCTTGATTGCTTCAGCGTAGGGTTAGTTCTATGGAAATGAGTGGACAAAATATGTACACATCGAAACAAGGTTTAACATTCAAAATTAATATTGCTTGACATTCCTTTTGCATGTATATTACGCAACCCCAATTATAATAATTTATTCTCATCTATGTTTCAAACTCGTTTCTCGAAAGATAAATAATGTATGACAAAACAATACAAGTTAGTTAAACTCAGGTACATATGGACACCACTTATTTTGAAGGTTGTATAAGTTCATCAAATATAGTCCAGGAGAACATTCTGATATCTTTAATGTGTTGTTGTTGTAGACAACATAGCAATAACAGGTAAATATAATGATCATGGCAGTAATATACCATAATGTAGATCGGGTGGTGTAAGATGTTGCAAACAACATAGCGAAGTCTATAATATCAGTTATGGCTGTAATATGCGATAACATGGATTGCCTGGTGTAAAGACCCTGACTCGACCTTCGAAAATCGGCATCAAATACGACACACGTATTCACATGCCGCAGATCCAAACGTCGAATCTGGTTCGCCGGAACTTATAACACCATTATGTAAAACAACACAGCAGAGGAAAATGAATAGCATATATCAATATACAGCATTGATACAATATCAGATACAATATGATACAACAGATGATACAATGAATATCAATATACATCAGAGATATGATACAAGATAATAGCAGCGGAAAGAAAAGATAACACTAGCAGCGGAACAATAACTCCAATATGGTCTTCAAGAAAGAACTCCATCTACAAAACACCAATCCAGAAATAGCTTTAACTCCCAATAATGATGCACAAAGATAAGCGAGTCTCGTCCGCAAGAGATTGCCAAATCCTAGGCTGAAAGCTATCGAATCTACACCCACTATTGATTATCTGAAAAACCCAACTCTAGACTGCCCGTGTGGAAAAATAGTGGGCACCCAGAGTTTAGGAAATGAACAATAAACTCCAGGTCAGTCGTGGGACTGGTATGAGAAAACAAAAACATTTGCTCTTTTAAAACAAACAAAAGAATTTAAATTTGAAATCCGCAATGCTTTTAAGAAAATGACACTGCCATAAGGCCTCCCGCCACACACACAATGCGAACGCAGACTTGGAGGAGAATCGTAACGACCCAGAAATATCGATCCCGAAATTTCCAGATAATTAGTGAAAAGAAGAAAAGATAGAAGAAGAAGAACAGAAAAGAATCACACAATCTCACATTCGCAGCAGAAAAATATAATATCAATAATAATAATAGTCATACAAAGGGAAAAGTGTACTTGTCCAATTACACTTTTGTAATATCAGAGTTTCAACATATTTACAACCACAGGATAGATAAATAATATGTTTCAGATACTATATATAACATAGTAGAAACTCTCCATACGTTCCTGCCCTCCAGCTCGCCACCTGAGCTCCAGAACGTCCTTACCTGAAAATCTGTAATACTCGGTCCGACCCGAGCATTACATCAAAGTAACACCCGGGTCAGGCTGGAAACCAGCGTGAGTAAACTCATTTAACAAGGAATACCAAAACATACAACCTATTTAAAACCCGGGGTAACTCATTTAGATTTTCAACTTCACTAGTTGTTATAAGCATCACTTATATCACACATCAATTCTTAAATTTCCAAAACTTAGATTAAATGGTCAAATACACTTAAATCATTACAAACCAGCATATTGATTTCCACATATCAAATTTATACAGAATCGAAGTGGTTTCGGATATTAACTAATACCCGACTCCAGTCTCTTCGAATCCAATGTCATCTTATTCCAAGTTATTCAAGTGATTGAATTTAATTACTGGATGTCACATAACATAGCAATAACGTAGATAAATATCACCCAAATACCATAGCAATAAAATGTCACAGCACATCATCCAATAGATATCATTCAACTTATTCAACAACAATCATCCATATGCAAGCATTTCCATTTATATCATAATTTATCATCTAATCCTGCTTAATTAACTATTAATTAATTTACAATCATTTAATTAATTCATTGCTCCTTGATTACCTTATCGATCAACCAATTAATCTCTAATCATAGACTAATTATCCTTTAATCCTCAATTAATCTCCTTTAATACAAGGTAATCTATCCTAAATTTACCTTATAAATCAATTAATTAGCCTCTAATTTACTGATTTATTAACCATCATCTATTGATTAACAACCTTAATTATTAATCAATATCTCTTAATTCAAATTTACAAATCAATTATATCTTAATTATAAATTTATAAAACTTAATTATTAATTAACAACCTTAGTTAAAAATTAATTAATTCATAATCACAATTAATTAACTTTCAATTAATTGATTTATAACCCTCACTTAATTATTAATTTAAAAATTAATTATTCTTAATTAATCACATAATTAATCCTTAATAATTAATTTATCAAATTAATTAATTATACTAACTATTTCCAAATCCTGATAACTTAATTATCTTAAGATAAAATCTTATTCTATAATACCTTAATTGCCACTTAACAACATCTTAAATCAAAATGTTTAAGCAACACTTATTAAACATCAAATAGAGAGTTTAAACCAATTTAAAGTTTAAAATTCCAAAAGAAAAGTTCGAAACTTTTAAAACCCCTGTAACATTGTAATCATTCTCTGCTTCGGGTTGTACCCGAAACTCACTCGAGTTAAATCCCGCGTTTATCTTCTTCCCATTCTAATTAAAACTTTGATTAAAAATTAAGTTTCAAATTCCTTCAGGAAACACTTTCAGTAAATCCCGAGAACGAACACGAGCTACCCTATCAATTACTCGAAGTTGACTTCGATATCATCACAGTCCAAATTCCCTGACACGCACCGCCGCTACGTGCACATGCACTATCACCTGAGACTTCTCCGACCATCGATGACAACATCGTCAAGTCACCCAACCCTCCAGCGAACAACAACGATCATTCAAATCTCGTCTTCAGCCTCGATTCAAAATCGAGCATACCAGTTGAATGGAAACCCAAACCCATCATCAGAAAAGCAATACGAACCCACGATTCCAGTCACGCAAACTGCTACAACTCCGGCAATGTTTCGCCGACCCACCACACCTCCATTTCCCAAAGCCTTATATAACTCGAATCACCAGAGGCAAGACAGTGATTCAATTGCCCAGCCTGAACAAAACTAGATTTAGAACCCCAAATAATCTCGCCCCCACCGCCACGTCCATCAGACGACCTACCTCCTATTTTTGCCGTAATCTCCATCTTTCCTACTTGCTTCAGTATTGACCTCGAAATGCCTAACCTCTTCTATCATCAATGATTGTTCGAAAGACAAAATTCATTCATTTTACACTATCTCTTGATTTAAACACTTAAAAATTATGATTTTATTTTAGGAAATCATTATTTTCGATATCAAACCCGACTAAATACTTGAATCAACTAATTTATTTTCTCGGGATTTTGATTTGGTATAAATCTGCTGTTCTTCTTTTTTTTTTGTTTTTTTTAAAGTGCTTCCAGTAACTTGTTTGATATTTGAGCTTGGAGATATTTAAAAAAATCAAATCTAACAGATACAAACAAAATTCCTTTAACTATTTTAACACACACACACACACACACACACACACACACACACACACATATATATATAAGGAAATATGAATTTGCAAAACTGGTTTAGTTTGTTACAAGCACTACAGTGACCAGATTATTTCACAAACAGTCATACATATACTTATATACCCAGAAATCCAAATATACTTCAGCCATTTACATCATGCAAAACATTATACTTCAAACATTTATTTCAAGCAACCGGATATCAACAGATCAAGCTAGAAGTGATGGTGGTTTACTCACCTCTTCTATGAACAGAGCAGTTATTTCAATCTGCTGTTTTTTTTTTTAAAGTATGTAAACTGGACTTGATGATCTTTGAATTTGTTATCAAAATTCATTATCCTTAAGTACGTATCTAGCTTTGACAATAAACACAAAATATAAATTACTTATTCTTAGACTTATATTAAATGATCACAGTATAGTACTGTTTATTCAAGAATATCTGATTTCTTGGACATTCTTAAACCTATAGCATTAAGAACAGAGTCTAGATTTACTTTCCATACATTCATACCAACAACAATATTCACAAATATACATGCATTCCTGTTAATAAATCATGCCATCACATATCATAATTTACTTAAAGAAATTTCAGCATGCATCCATTTTTTTTAAAAAAAACATGTCAATATTTATCACCCAATTACTTCTAGTTATACTGCATGAAATCAAATTTTAAAATAATTTTAAGGCTTAGTTTACTCACCTTATCACTATGGTTTGACAGAGAATCTCTTTTTGAAGTGTAAACTTGATTTAGACCTAATTATTGATCTTGATTCAGTTTGTTTTAAATTTCCAGTTTTGATCAGTACTTAGCTGCTTTGATGAATTGAAATCTGATCATATTTTGAGCTTCCAGATTTTCGATTTTAATGGTTTGTAGAAAGAATTGCTGCTCAAGTTTCTATTTTTTTCTTTTCTAGTTTGTAAAATTTTCTTGCTTCAATTCCTATATCTGGTTTTAAATTGTTTTACAGCCTTTTGGGTTCTTAGATTTTGAAAATGAAGATGGATAGAAAAAGAAACGAGAAGTGGGAAGGACATATAATTTTGATTTATGATCAAAAGAATAATAAAAGAAAATGAATGTAAGATTGTGACACTTGTTATTTTTGCATGTAAATAATGTTAACATTTGTAAAGCTTATGATGTATTTCTCTTACATTTGTTTTAAATGTATATTTTTCTTTTCTATGTTTACACTAGTAAATTCTTTTCTTTCATGTTATAATGTATTTAATTAATTTAAGTATTATATTAACATAGGGTTTAAAAATTTATAAATTATGCATTAGGTTAATAAATATTTATACACATATTTATCTATTATGTTTTATTAAATGATGTTATTTAAATATACAACTATTTATTCAAGTAATATTTTCAATGTATTTGTTTGAAATTCCAAATTCAAATTCCAAATCACAATTCATTTATAACCCACACAAATCCTATATATTTTTTTTCCGAGTTCAAATTTAATTTAAAATCAACTCATATCCATTTTTAAACGAACATATTTTTAATTTTATTTGAAAATAATAATTTTGCCCCATTAGAATATTTATATTAGGAGATTGTCAAATAAATATTTATCCAGATATAAATATTTAGTATCAGATTTATTTGTACAACTTATAAATCAGCGTTTTCAAATGTTTAAAAATTAGATAATTATCCAATTATCAGATATCCAAAGTACGGGTTATCACATTCCTTCCCCCTTAGAATCTTTTCGTCCTCGAAAAGGAACGAAGCCAGATATTATTAAATGCTTATTTTTAGAAAAATTATTCTTTGATCATTTTTCAAACACCCTTGAAATCTATATAATATTGCCAAAATACTTTTATAACTCGATGTCTCAACTAGTCCATCCTTGTTCTCATAGAAATTCGGTCATACCTTGATCAGGCGTACGACTGAAAATCTATAAGTACTTAGCAGACTCATTCTCAACACCCAGTGAAAATACTTGGAAAATAATTTTATTGAATATATAGAAAACAGTTTTTGAAAATAGAGGATAATCTTTGGTGAGATTGCTCTGAAAATCATCACCCCCATCCATGGTCACAGTTACATCCAGGGTTACGTTGCCGTCGCAGCAAAATTCCATGTAACTGCAGGCTCTCAGTGGCCTCTCGATTACGCCATGGATCCCACACAACAGATCACAGTTACACCCAGGGTTACGTTGTCGTCACAGCAAAAGTCCATGTAACTGCAGGCTCTCAACGGCCTCTGATTTTCGCTGTCGAAATGAAACCTCTCCACTCCTACATAGGTCGCAGTCTGCCGATATAAAATCAAACGCAGACTATTGGCTCTCAGCGGCACACACGACTTTCGCTATGTTATACCATAGATCGCAGTTACATCCTGGGTTACGTTGCCATCGCAACAAAAGTCCATGTAACTGATGGCTCTCAGCGGCATACACGACTTTCGCTATAGTATACTCTACTCATAATCCTCAGAAACTAGTTTTGTCCGGCCTCCTCGCAGGATCAACTTTAGAAACCCCCCTTGGGGATCAAGGCAGCACCACCCGAAGGTACTCCTGAGAAGTCCATTTCAAGGAAGCGCCTTTTTCCCCAGAGCCATCATCAAAACATTTTATACTATACATATATAGTATCTTCAAATCACACACCTAGTATGATCTCAATTCAAAGCTCCTTTACACAAATCGATTATCCTAAAATCGATAATTATCAAACTAGGCTTTCCAAATTCAATATTGATTTTACCCAAGAATCAAAAGCCTTTCCAAACCCAAAGGTTCCCAAAACCTTTTTCCAAAATCCTCATATGATCCTTTATATATGTATATTTAGATATATAAAATCTTTTAAAATTTTGGAGCATTTCAAACTTGTATAAAACTCCTTTTATACTTCAAAACACCTTCAAAATCCTTTTCTTCTGGCAATAGATTCAACAAGGGGAGTTTTATCTTATATAACAAAGATATATAACTTTATTATCTAAAATCAAATATTCAAATTTGATTACTCTTTTCAATATCATTTTCATTCAAATCCGTACGATGTACACATATCATCCGTACGCTATACCAATCTGATCGCTCACTCGATCACACAATTTCATTTCCGAACTAGTTTCGTCCATCCGACTTCCTATTGCGGACACATATCTGGTTTCTTGATCAGAAACCGTCATTCTCCTTGCATAGTCATAACTATGATAGAGAATATCCAGAACCAATCAACAATCCATATATAGGTTCGCCGTCGAAAATCGAGTAAAAATCCCACTAGGATTGATATAACTATCTCGAAATTCTGTGCTCGAATCTGGATCAAATCACTATGCGAATAGAATAACATACGTACAACCTACGTATTTATCTTTATTGGTTATTAGCCAAATCAATTCCTCTTTCTATTCACATTCACTTTAATTTTCATTCACTTATTCACAATCGCTTAATTCATTCGGATTATCACCTCTATTCTTATCTCGATTGGGTATTCAACCAATAACAGTTTAAACTCTATCCTGTTTAAATTTAGAAAATAACTTGAAAAGTTAAAGAAATAGATAAGTAGTTGAAAAATAATTACTAGTTTGTAAAATAGCTGTAAAATAGTTCAGTAATTGTAAAATAATTGGAAAATAGTTAAATAGCCATAGAAATTTTAAATAATTGCAAAATAGCTATAAAATAGTAATTAGTAGTTGAAAATAGTAATTAGTTTATAGAATAGTTAGAAAATTGTTAAACAGTTTCAAAAATAATTGTAAAACAAGTATAAGATAGTTTGGCTTTTTAAAAGAAAGGTTTTTTATATAATGAATAGCTTGGAAAATAAGTTTATATTAAAACAATTTTTATTAAAAATAGTCCAGAGTCAAAACTGTTCACTTCCCAATCTCCATTCTCACCAATTCAATTTAAATTTCCTCTACCTATAAAATTGACCCAATTCCAATTTAAATAATTTCAATTTCCATTGGACTTGATTTATTCCAAATTCAAGTTGAATTAATTCTCTATTCCTTTTCAAATTTAAATCAAATTCTACTAATTCAACTGAATTTCAATTGAACTAGTTCCAACTTCAATTCATTTCAACTCTAGTTTGAATCAATCCCAATTTTCAAACTCCATTTCCAAATCAAGTTGAATTATTCTTGATTTCCTCCCAAATTAAATTCAAATTCCATTTGAATTTTATACTATTCAACATTAATTATAATTCCAAATTATTCCAATAAATTTGGACTAATTTCAAATTGAATCCACTTCAATTTCAAATCGTTACAGATTAATCCAATCCAAATTTTCCATTTGAATCTTATACTCATAAATCTTCAATCACAATTTCAATTACTTCAAATCAAATTCAATTTGAACTAATTCAAATTTCAAATTTAAACCATCTCTCATTCATTTTAACAATTCCAATTAGCATTGTAACGACCCAGAATTTTAGATAATTTAAATTTGGATATTTAATTAATTTTAAATATTAATAAGTGAATTTTTGGAGTCGAATAAATTTTATTTTGAATTTTGGATTTAATTTTGCAATTTAATCGATTTATTTAATAGTGAAATTCCACAAATAATTAGATATTGGGTTAAATATGATTGAAAATGATTTGGAAAATTTTGTTTTATCATATTAAAGTTATAGAAATATTTTGGAACTTTTAAAATTGAATTTGGAGCTAATTTGTAAAAATTGAATATTTTAATATTTAATTATCGACTGTAAAATAGCCAATTTTTGAACAGTCTCAGAATTTAACGAAACGAGTTCCGTTGGATCCGTAATAGTTAGTTATTATCGGATTTCAAATTTCGTTGCAATCAGAGTTGTCGTGTGACCGTGGCAGCTCCAAACGCATCGATATCGTTTAATTTTTAATTCGGCGAGTTAAAATAGCCATTTTTCAAACGGTCTCGGATTTCGACGAAACCAGTTTCATCGGATCCGTAATGTGATATTATTGTAAGATTTCAAATTTCAAGTCGATCGGATTTATCGTTTGTCCGGTACAAGCCAAAACGCCTGAAAATCGTTTAAATCGGTTTAAATTTAAATTGAGCGTTTATTGCCATAACTCACACATACGATGGAATTAGCTACCGAAACCTATTCCATTGTGTCCGGAATGCGGAAAAACCTTAGGATCGCCTGTCGGATCGCGTAAATCGGAGTTCGTTTGCATGCGTAGTTAAATTGAGGAAATTCTATAAATAGGCAACTTTTATCACAAAATAAAAATAAAAAAATAATAAACTAGGGCTTAGAGAACCATGGCCGGCCCTAATTACTTCGACGACCAGAAATGTCCCAACTTCCCCTTCAATTATCTTTCGATCCGATAGCCATTTGCAAAAACTTCAAACTACAAAGATGTCAAGCACACCGAGATCTTTCGATCCAACGGTGCAGATCGTTCGAAACAAGGTAGATCATCGGCAAATTGGGCTGGAAGGTGGTGCGTTCGGCATGCATTTCAAAGCACATGGGGTGGTCGAGCTCAGGGAGCTTTTGGGCGAACATGGGGTTTGGCGAGGGCTTCGAAATGGCGGTGGTATGATGGACTTTCGTCGAGTTTTGATTCCGTTGCTCTAAACCCTAGATGGTGGGAATTGGGTTCATTTTTCACGTTAATAGCCTGGTGCGTGTGCGTTGATCAGGGAAGAAGTGCGCAGGTGGGGGCCACGTGCGTTGGGGGGTGAGGTTTCCTTTTATTTTATTTTTTTAAATTCAAAATTCAAATCGTGTAACTTTAAAACGTGATAACTTTTGCATGCGAGGTCGGATTCGGACGAGATTTTTTGCGTTGGCTTCGTATCGTCGTGCTCTTCATAATGCAACTGGTTTGGAGTCGATTGGAGCACGTGTGAATTTCGGGTAAAATTAAACGTTCGTTTAATTTTATTCGAAACGAACCCGAAACCGGAAAACAAAATCAAGGTGAGAACTCCTCACTCAATCGAAAGGTTTTGTTTAAAATTTTGAATAGTTAATATTGATTGATAATTGTTGATTGATTGTGCTAGTAGATATAGTAGGATATATACTATATATAGCAATATATATATATTGGCATATGTATATATTGGATTTGATTTCCCGCCTCGTATAGCGGATGAGACCCTATTGCGCCGCCTATTAAGCGGATAATATATTTTATAAATCCCATATACCGCGATATTCCACCTTGAAGTGGAATTGGTATTGTGCTAACGTCTGTGGATGCAGGGTAACAGGTTGGAGGGATCCAACTGGATTCCTCACATATTCATTTGATTTTTGATATTGTGTCATTGTAGATGTTCATATCGACATATGTTGTTTGTTCCCGTGATTGACCATCTGATGCTGTTGCATCATCGGATTCAAATTTTTAAAAAATTTAAAAATAACGGTTTTGAATTTAAAAAGGGATTTAAAAGTGATTTCTCAAAGAATATGGTCTATTGAAAATTTTGAATTGATTTAAATTTTAAAATAAATAGATGGATAAATTTTTATGTTTTAAAAATTTATATTTTTATATAATATAACTTAAAAGAAATTTTTAACAATAATAGGTTTTTATAAAATAGTTAAATTTGGTTTTTGGGAAGTTATGATTATTAATGGTTTATATAAAGGATTTTATAAATGGATGTTTTTAGATTAAATCATTGGAGTTATAGAATAAATTTATAAAATGCTGAGTTGATGTATAACATGAATTTCATTATAAATCTATAGATATATAATTTGTGAAATTTATAAAAAGAATGGTTATTGGGAAGTGAAGTTTTATAAGTTATTGACTTATAAAAAATGAATTTGGGGCATAAAAAGGGGTTTGTTGAAATTGTTAATAAATGAAGATTTCATTAGTTGAAATTATTATAAACCATAAAGAAATCTTGTAAGTGATAAGATTTTAAATTGGTGAAGTTCAAAGGAACGATTTGGTAAATAAATAATATTATAAGTATTTAACTTACAATATGGCTTTTGGGTATGAAATTGGGTTATGTAAATTGCATCGGATTAATAAAGGGATTTATAAAATTGGGGTTTATAATAGAAATGGAATTTATAAACTATGTTTATAAATTTGAAATCCATCGAATTTGATAAATTGAAATATGGGAATTTTTAAGTGGGCTATATTCACTATTTTGAATATTGAATAGATTATTAAATAAAATGGGTCTGTCTTTGGGAAAGGAATGTTTTAAATGGAATTTAAAACGAATTAAAGGTGTTTTGTATAGTATTGGATTTATATATACCTATTTTTAATTTCAAATCCATATACTAGTGTTTTTGGGTTATCGTAACGATGTTTTACGCAACATCCGTTTTGACCCAAATAAATGTGAATAAAAGAATGTTTTCTTAAAGAGAATGGAATAAAATACTTAACGGTAACTTAAGTATGTTGAATATTTTCAAAATTGTTGAAAATAAATTGAATTGTGAATTACTTATTTTTAAATAAGTTTAGAAATGATTTTTCAATATGGAATGGAACGTTTTTGTGAATTCACCTTTTAAAGGTAAATTGTAAGCGAATATTTTGAAATCGAATATGAATGGGTATATGGAATTTAATTCACGTTGGAATTTATAATAGGAAGGGAAATTGGTTTAAAAATAAATGTTGATTTATTTTTAAAGATGGAAATATAATTCACAAATTTGGAGCGTAAAATTTAAAAATAAATCGGTAAGGATTTATATGTGATTTGAAATTTGTTTTCAAATGGTTAAGGTGTGTGATTTGAAATTTGTTTTCAAATGGTTAAGGTGTGTGATTTGAAATTTGTTTTCAAATGGTTGAGTTGTGTAATTTGAAATGGGTTTTCAAATGGTTAAGTGTGGAAATTTTATCGTGTAAAGGTGTTTTGGTAAACCAAATAACTTTGGGAAATTATTTGGAAATTGTGTATATATATCTTGTAAATATATTTTGGGGAATTAAATAATTTTGGAAAATTATTTGGAATCTGATGATGTGGCGCATCTTTATTGATAGTTAAATAACCGACTATCAGTATTTACCCTTGTATGGTATTTGTTGTGATTGTTGTGATTGTATTGCCACACTTATTTTTAAAATAAGCGCTCGCTATTCGGTTTAGCCAGGAGAGGACCTTTGTGTCGTATATCCCATTCCGAATATGTGATACGTCGTTATGGATAGCATTTGAAGACCGGTGTTGAAGACCGGGTATTTGTGAAAACGATAGGATGACCTATCGATTGTCTCCGCATCGTTAGCTACGATATGGAGATTTCCTTTGTGATGGGAAATTTTATCGGAATTGTGGATACCCGGATTGCAAGGGCTTCTTTGGAAGTGCCTTCGGTTCTGTTCGAACCCGGAACAGACTTGTATGGTTACGTGTCTGACATTACATTTTGAGAGATAGAGCAGATTTCTTTCAAATACATTTCTGTTGGTGGCGGAGAATTTATTCTCTTAGCTTAACACCCTTCTCTGAGACGTACGAGCTCAGAGGTTATGTAGTTGAAGGTTATCAGCGATATTTCCCAATCTGGTAATGTGGCATGCTGAGTGCTGCTGTGTGATGATCATTGGTTGATCGTTTGGATATGATCATTTGTTTGATCATTTATCTTTGTGATTATTGCTTTGGTCATCTGTGGACCCAAAGCATGGCTTTGTTGCACAAAGCGTAGCTTTGTGGACGAGACTTCGTCAGGACCTCACTCCCCGGAAATGGTCGAAACAGGAATATGCGGCGAGGTTATGAGGGTCGCGCCCTTTAGGGTATGTCATTTCCTTCTGGAAAAGGGTGGTATCATGGTATGGAGCCCAGATGCTTACTCATGTTGATACACTATATCTATTACTGTGTGGTGTTGTTGCGAGCGCTCGGATAAAGGTCCCAAAGGACCGGGGGATGACATATTCGTGTAGTAGTTACCTAGTTACAGAGGTAACCCGGCCTTGTGTTGGCAGAGATCTAACCGTAACGTTAGTTCTCGGGACGTCCCGCCAGAGGCGATCCCATGTGGCAGTAGGAAGTTCCTTAGCCTGACCATTTGTTGGAAATCCATTCATCCAATACGTGCCTTGTACGGTTTTAGTTGTAGAACCTGCCATTTAACATGGCAGCTATAGTAGGCATAGCATCATGGTACCTATGCTGGCTAGGATTTATATTATACTTTCGAAATATTTTCCACTATGCACTAGTAATAATATCAAAGAATTTTTCTCGTAGTAAGCATGTTTGACTATCATAAGGAGAAATCTCCCCCATGTGTGCGTTTGCATTGTGTGTGTGCCGGGAGGCCTTATGGTAGTTTCATTTTCCAAAAAGCATTGCGGATTTCAAAATTTAAATTTTCTTGTTGCTTGTTTAAAGATAAACTGTTTTGAGTTCTCACACCAGTCCCATGACTGACCTGGAGTTTATTGTTCCTTTCCTAAACTCTGGGTGCCTACTATTTTCCACACGGGCAGTCTAGAGTTAGGTTATCAGGTTATTCTGGATTCGAGAGTTGCTGTGCAGATTTGGAGGCGAGCTTGGATAGCGTAGTCTATTATCTATTGTATATAGTATTCTTTCCGCTGATTTATTGTTGTACACTCTGATGATGTGATGTAATGTGATGTATGTGTAAAATGTATAGTTCTTTTGTTTTAATGATATTCATTTATCTATTATATGTTGTTCCGCTGCGATTGTGAGATTCTGATATTGTCTTCATATTTCTGTTGGTTGTTTCTGTTTCTTCTCTCTTTCTCTCTTCTTCTACCTCTTTCTTCTTCTTAAACCCTAAAGATTCGGAAGTTCGTTCCTCTTTGGCTGGATTGTGGTGGAATGTTGCCAGCTCAAGGAAGTACGGATTTTCGGTTCTTTACATTTGGTATCAGAGCATGTGGTTAAGCGACAACCTGCTCTGTTGGGTATTACTCATTAGAGATAGAGTCAGTAGTACTCTAGAATGAGTGTGAGTGTAATAATAGATATGAGCGCGTATTTGTTAGTGAATATAAAATTGTTTTATATTGTGATGATTGGTTTATTGAGTGGCATATGAACCTTCGTCGGCACAGTCTGTACAACTGGATCGAAGGGGTTTCTAAACACTTGAATAGAACAATTCGACACGATATTGTTTTAAATTGGGTAAATGAAATAATTTTACCTTGACTATATTTTCTATATAAGAAAATAATTTTTCAAGAATTATTGAAGTGTGTATATAATTGATTGCTTGGTTGTTGTAAATAATAAATATATATATATATATATAAGACAATCAAAGTTGTTTGAATAAGTTATATAAAAACGACTATTGTAAAAAGAATAATTGTATAAGCTAATGAATTATAAGTATGGAATTATAATTAAAATGATTTACAATTGTAAAATAATCTTATGTATATAAGAAGTGAAATTTTATAAGTAAGATTTATAAATGTAATTTATAAATAGAAAGAAAACTTTTTGAAAGAATAATTAGCATTGATTTCACTATTGTCACTGGGAAATAATAAGGATGATGACTGCAGCATCATCAGTATCATTTTCGAGTTTCTATGTGATGGATTTGCTACAATAATGAATTTAAAATTGAAGCTTTGTTGTAGTAAACAAATTTGAAATTAAAATTCAACTTGAAATTGTCAAATATAAGTGAAAAAAAAGGGGTTTTGAACTTATAATATGAGTTGGAAGTTGAATAATAAGTTGTATAACTTATAGAATGAGAAAATGTAAGTAAAACCAATTATTGAAGTGGTTAAACAATTAAGTTAAGTAAAATGGAATATGAATTTGAATATTGGTATGAATTTGACTTAAGTAAAAATTAAATAGAATTTACTTTAGAATTGTAATCCGAATTGGATTGTTAAGTGTAAACTTAAGTTTAATTGAACAAATGATGTTAATGGGAATATAACTTAAGCAAAGTTGAATAAAAATTGATATTTGTATCAAAGTTAAATAATCAAGTGAATTAAATGATGTAAATGGAGTTGAATGGAATATAACTTGAGTAATGTTGAAAGAATTGATGTTGATATCAAAATAAAATGAATAAAGTGAATTAATGAAATCGTTAAATGATGTGAACTTGAGTTATATAAATGAAATTCAATTTTTATATGTAAAAAGAATTGGCAACTGAATTAAAGTATGGATTGAATGTTAATTAATCGAATGTGAATAAGTTGATATGAAATGATGTATGTAAGTGTAAATTCATTTCGAGCTAGTTGAATAATTGAATGAAAATCAGTTGAATGTTAAATCAATTGGAATTAAAACTGTTGAACCAAATTGAATGTAGTGAGAGAAAAACTAATAATTTGGTTTTATTGGATATACATTGGTTGTTATTTGCTTGTTGGTTGATTGTATGTAAATTTATTAAGTGTTAATGAAATTGAATTAGCGCATTTGAAAACTATGTAATTGAATTCAAATTGAAAGTGAAGTAAATAAATTTGAATAGAATTGAATTCGAGTTGAGTTGAAAGTGAACCAATGTGAATTTAATTAGTGAATGTAAACTAATGGGAAATGAATGAGAAAGAATATGTAACTTCAATGGTAAAGCTAAAATTGAGATAAAAAGTAAGTATCGAAATTTTGTAAATGGATTTGGCAAAATAGTTTGAATGTTGGAATTGGATACTACTATTAGCAGGATATACAGGTATATAATGGAATTGGGATTTTGATTTTGAAGTTAAAAAATTGAATTGCTCGACAAAAAGGTACGTATTTCAATTTTAATATGAGATTTGATGATTTCCTTCTCTAGCCACTTGGCTTTCTCTTTTCTTTTTGATTTTGAGGGGCCGTGGTGCCATTTTGTAGTCGTGCCGATCTAGCCGCGCAAAGGAGACTCTGGCGAAATTTTTCGAAAATTTCGGGTGTTAGAAAAATTTTGAGAAATTTTGAAACTTGAAAATTTGAATTGAAATTTAAATTTGAATTGTTAAGCAAACAAAGTTGTTTGAAACCTAAAATTGAGTTTGGAAAGCTAATTGAAATGATAGTAGATCTTTAATAAAAAGATTTGTTTGAAAAGTTGATAAAACTAATTAGCTTTGGAAAAATAATAAACGGTTTAGGATCATTCTCCTTAACTTGCAATTTCGAGGACGAAATTCTTTTAAGGAGGGAAGATTGTAACGACCCAGAATTTTTGATAATTTAAATTTGGATATTTAATTAATTTTAAATATTAATAAGTGAATTTTTGGAGTCGAATAAATTTTATTTTGAATTTTGGATTTAATTTTGCAATTTAATCGATTTATTTAATAGTGAAATTCCACAAATAATGAGATATTGGGTTAAATATGATTGAAAATGATTTGGAAAATTTTGTTTTATCATATTAAAGTTATAGAAATATTTTGGAACTTTTAAAATTGAATTTGGAGCTAATTTGTAAAAATTGAATATTTTAATATTTAATTATCGACTGTAAAATAGCCAATTTTTGAACAGTCTCAGAATTTAACGAAACGAGTTCCGTTGGATCCGTAATAGTTAGTTATTATCGGATTTCAAATTTCGTTGCAATCAGAGTTGTCGTGTGACCGTGGCAGCTCCAAACGCATCGATATCGTTTAATTTTTAATTCGGCGAGTTAAAATAGCCATTTTTCAAACGGTCTCGGATTTCGACGAAACTAGTTTCATCGGATCCGTAATGTGATATTATTGTAAGATTTCAAATTTCAAGTCGATCGGATTTATCGTTTGTCCGGTACAAGCCAAAACGCCTGAAAATCGTTTAAATCGGTTTAAATTTAAATTGAGCGTTTATTGCCATAACTCACACATACGATGGAATTAGCTACCGAAACCTATTCCATTGTGTCCGGAATGCGGAAAAACCTTAGGATCGCCTGTCGGATCGCGTAAATCGGAGTTCGTTTGCATGCGTAGTTAAATTGAGGAAATTCTATAAATAGGCAACTTTTATCACAAAATAAAAATAAAAAAATAATAAACTAGGGCTTAGAGAACCATGGCCGGCCCTAATTACTTCGACGACCAGAAATGTCCCAACTTCCCCTTCAATTATCTTTCGATCCGATAGCCATTTGCAAAAACTTCAAACTACAAAGATGTCAAGCACACCGAGATCTTTCGATCCAACGGTGGAGATCGTTCGAAACAAGGTAGATCATCGGCAAATTGGGCTGGAAGGTGGTGCGTTCGGCATGCATTTCAAAGCACATGGGGTGGTCGAGCTCAGGGAGCTTTTGGGCGAACATGGGGTTTGGCGAGGGCTTCGAAATGGCGGTGGTATGATGGACTTTCGTCGAGTTTTGATTCCGTTGCTCTAAACCCTAGATGGTGGGAATTGGGTTCATTTTCACGTTAATAGCCTGGTGCGTGTGCGTTGATCAGGGAAGAAGTGCGCAGGTGGGGGCCACGTGCGTTGGGGGGTGAGGTTTCCTTTTATTTATTTATTTTAAATTCAAAATTCAAATCGTGTAACTTTAAAACGTGATAACTTTTGCATGCGAGGTCGGATTCGGACGAGATTTTTTGCGTTGGCTTCGTATCGTCATGCTCTTCATAATGCAACTGGTTTGGAGTCGATTGGAGCACGTGTGAATTTCGGGTAAAATTAAACGTTCGTTTAATTTTATTCGAAACGAACCCGAAACCGGAAAACAAAATCAAGGTGAGAACTCCTCACTCAATCGAAAGGTTTTGTTTAAAATTTTGAATAGTTAATATTGATTGATAATTGTTGATTGATTGTGCTAGTAGATATAGTAGGATATATACTATATATAGCAATATATATATATTGGCATATGTATATATTGGATTTGATTTCCCGCCTCGTATAGCGGATGAGACCCTATTGCGCCGCCTATTAAGCGGATAATATATTTTATAAATCCCATATACCGCGATATTCCACCTTGAAGTGGAATTGGTATTGTGCTAACGTCTGTGGATGCAGGGTAACAGGTTGGAGGGATCCAACTGGATTCCTCACATATTCATTTGATTTTTGATATTGTGTCATTGTAGATGTTCATATCGACATATGTTGTTTGTTCCCGTGATTGACCATCTGATGCTGTTGCATCATCGGATTCAAATTTTTAAAAAATTTAAAAATAACGGTTTTGAATTTAAAAAGGGATTTAAAAGTGATTTCTCAAAGAATATGGTCTATTGAAAATTTTGAATTGATTTAAATTTTAAAATAAATAGATGGATAAATTTTTATGTTTTAAAAATTTATATTTTTATATAATATAACTTAAAAGAAATTTTTAACAATAATAGGTTTTTATAAAATAGTTAAATTTGGTTTTTGGGAAGTTATGATTATTAATGGTTTATATAAAGGATTTTATAAATGGATGTTTTTAGATTAAATCATTGGAGTTATAGAATAAATTTATAAAATGCTGAGTTGATGTATAACATGAATTTCATTATAAATCTATAGATATATAATTTGTGAAATGTATAAAAAGAATGGTTATTGGGAAGTGAAGTTTTATAAGTTATTGACTTATAAAAAATGAATTTGGGGCATAAAAAGGGGGTTTGTTGAAATTGTTAATAAATGAAGATTTCATTAGTTGAAATTATTATAAACCATAAAGAAATCTTGTAAGTGATAAGATTTTAAATTGGTGAAGTTCAAAGGAACGATTTGGTAAATAAATAATATTATAAGTATTTAACTTACAATATGGCTTTTGGGTATGAAATTGGGTTATGTAAATTGCATCGGATTAATAAAGGGATTTATAAAATTGGGGTTTATAATAGAAATGGAATTTATAAACTATGTTTATAAATTTGAAATCCATCGAATTTGATAAATTGAAATATGGGAATTTTTAAGTGGGCTATATTCACTATTTTGAATATTGAATAGATTATTAAATAAAATGGGTCTGTCTTTGGGAAAGGAATGTTTTAAATGGAATTTAAAACGAATTAAAGGTGTTTTGTATAGTATTGGATTTATATATACCTATTTTTAATTTCAAATCCATATACTAGTGTTTTTGGGTTATCGTAACGATGTTTTACGCAACATCCGTTTTGACCCAAATAAATGTGAATAAAAGAATGTTTTCTTAAAGAGAATGGAATAAAATACTTAACGGTAACTTAAGTATGTTGAATATTTTCAAAATTGTTGAAAATAAATTGAATTGTGAATTACTTATTTTTAAATAAGTTTAGAAATGATTTTTCAATATGGAATGGAACGTTTTTGTGAATTCACCTTTTAAAGGTAAATTGTAAGCGAATATTTTGAAATCGAATATGAATGGGTATATGGAATTTAATTCACGTTGGAATTTATAATAGGAAGGGAAATTGGTTTAAAAATAAATGTTGATTTATTTTTAAAGATGGAAATATAATTCACAAATTTGGAGCGTAAAATTTAAAAATAAATCGGTAAGGATTTATATGTGATTTGAAATTTGTTTTCAAATGGTTAAGGTGTGTGATTTGAAATTTGTTTTCAAATGGTTAAGGTGTGTGATTTGAAATTTGTTTTCAAATGGTTGAGTTGTGTAATTTGAAATGGGTTTTCAAATGGTTAAGTGTGGAAATTTTATCGTGTAAAGGTGTTTTGGTAAACCAAATAACTTTGGGAAATTATTTGGAAATTGTGTATATATATCTTGTAAAGATATTTTGGGGAATTAAATAATTTTGGAAAATTATTTGGAATCTGATGATGTGGCGCATCTTTATTGATAGTTAAATAACCGACTATCAGTATTTACCCTTGTATGGTATTTGTTGTGATTGTTGTGATTGTATTGCCACACTTATTTTTAAAATAAGCGCTCGCTATTCGGTTTAGCCGGGAGAGGACCTTTGTGTCGTATATCCCATTCCGAATATGTGATACGTCGTTATGGATAGCATTTGAAGACCGGTGTTGAAGACCGGGTATTTGTGAAAACGATAGGATGACCTATCGATTGTCTCCGCATCGTTAGCTACGATATGGAGATTTCCTTTGTGATGGGAAATTTTATCGGAATTGTGGATACCCGGATTGCAAGGGCTTCTTTGGAAGTGCCTTCGGTTCTGTTCGAACCCGGAACAGACTTGTATGGTTACGTGTCTGACATTACATTTTGAGAGATAGAGCAGATTTCTTTCAAATACATTTCTGTTGGTGGCGGAGAATTTATTCTCTTAGCTTAACACCCTTCTCTGAGACGTACGAGCTCAGAGGTTATGTAGTTGAAGGTTATCAGCGATATTTCCCAATCTGGTAATGTGGCATGCTGAGTGCTGCTGTGTGATGATCATTGGTTGATCGTTTGGATATGATCATTTGTTTGATCATTTATCTTTGTGATTATTGCTTTGGTCATCTGTGGACCCAAAGCATGGCTTTGTTGCACAAAGCGTAGCTTTGTGGACGAGACTTCGTCAGGACCTCACTCCCCGGAAATGGTCGAAACAGGAATATGCGGCAAGGTTATGAGGGTCGCGCCCTTTAGGGTATGTCATTTCCTTCTGGAAAAGGGTGGTATCATGGTATGGAGCCCAGATGCTTACTCATGTTGATACACTATATCTATTACTGTGTGGTGTTGTTGCGAGCGCTCGGATAAAGGTCCCAAAGGACCGGGGGATGACATATTCGTGTAGTAGTTACCTAGTTACAGAGGTAACCCGGCCTTGTGTTGGCAGAGATCTAACCGTAACGTTAGTTCTCGGGACGTCCCGCCAGAGGCGATCCCATGTGGCAGTAGGAAGTTCCTTAGCCTGACCATTTGTTGGAAATCCATTCATCCAATACGTGCCTTGTACGGTTTTAGTTGTAGAACCTGCCATTTAACATGGCAGCTATAGTAGGCATAGCATCATGGTACCTATGCTGGCTAGGATTTATATTATACTTTCGAAATATTTTCCACTATGCACTAGTAATAATATCAAAGAATTTTTCTCGTAGTAAGCATGTTTGACTATCATAAGGAGAAATCTCCCCCATGTGTGCGTTTGCATTGTGTGTGTGCCGGGAGGCCTTATGGTAGTTTCATTTTCCAAAAAGCATTGCGGATTTCAAAATTTAAATTTTCTTGTTGCTTGTTTAAAGATAAACTGTTTTGAGTTCTCACACCAGTCCCATGACTGACCTGGAGTTTATTGTTCCTTTCCTAAACTCTGGGTGCCCACTATTTTCCACACGGGCAGTCTAGAGTTAGGTTATCAGGTTATTCTGGATTCGAGAGTTGCTGTGCAGATTTGGAGGCGAGCTTGGATAGCGTAGTCTATTATCTATTGTATATAGTATTCTTTCCGCTGATTTATTGTTGTACACTCTGATGATGTGATGTAATGTGATGTATGTGTAAAATGTATAGTTCTTTTGTTTTAATGATATTCATTTATCTATTATATGTTGTTCCGCTGCGATTGTGAGATTCTGATATTGTCTTCATATTTCTGTTGGTTGTTTCTGTTTCTTCTCTCTTTCTCTCTTCTTCTACCTCTTTCTTCTTCTTAAACCCTAAAGATTCGGAAGTTCGTTCCTCTTTGGCTGGATTGTGGTGGAATGTTGCCAGCTCAAGGAAGTACGGATTTTCGGTTCTTTACAAGCATCTTAAAGATTTTTAACAACAATAGGATGATATTATCTAATTTATTTTAAAACATCCATTCATTTTAAATTTCTAGATCTCAAACCCAATTTGAGATCATTCAAACTCCCAATTACAATCAACCATTTAACTTCCCAAGTTAAATCTTAATTTCATCGTAAAATTTACAAATCAGGTTGAACATCCCAACAAATTTAACTTTTCCCAAGTTAAACTCAATTCACTTAATCCAGTCAACCTTACCTAGTTTGGACTTCCATTTCAAATTTTTGAACTTCTCATAAATAATCTTCCCACTTATTAAGTTCAAAAACGTAGCACTTCGGGCATCACATCTTATTCCACATTCAAAACTCAACATTTAGAGTTTATTTCAAACCATATATGATATTATGTATATCCACATATATACATATTAACTTCTTTTACACACCAAGTTATACTTCAAAAATTTAAACCACCTTTGGTTTTTAATTCAAACCAAATTTCTTTTAAATTTTCAAACAACTCTTGTTTGAAATAGAATCATTTCATTCCAATGCACTAAATAATATTATTTATTATTTCTCTAAATTAATTACATCATTAATTAATTTCAATTAATCACATTCGGCAATTAACTTATTTCTTAATTTCCTTCATTAAGTAATTGTCCCTTAAATTACTTATCTCCGGTTGCTTCATTAAGTAACTCCCTCTTTTTTTATCATTTCCAATTGTAATTATCTTATTCTAAAACTCTTCTCCAATTCAAGATTTCAATTTTAGTTTGAATCCATTTCAAATTATCTTTAATTTAATTTCAGTTTGGTTGTAACTCTATTACAACTTAATTCTTACTATTAATTTAATAAATACTACAACCAATTTCCTTTATATAATAGATAATTTATTTCTTATATATGATTCATTTACTTTTGAAATCCTTTAAAAACCTTTATATAAGAAAATAATAAGTACGCTCTCTCATATTTATACACTCAACTCATTATAGGGTACCACTTACCCTATCCTTAATGAGTAATCCCAACAGAGCCAAGGTTCTCGCTTAACCTTCAGCTCTGATACCAAATGTAACGACCCGGAAATTTCGATCCCGAAATTTCCAGATAGTTAGTGAAAAGAAGAAAAGATAGAAGAAGAAGAACAGAAAAGAATCACACAATCTCACATTCGCAGCAGAAAAATATAATATCAATAATAATAATAGTCATACAAAGGGAAAACTGTACTTGTCAAATTACACTTTTATAATATCAGAGTTTCAACATATTTACAACCACAGGACAGATAAATAATCTGTTTCAGATACTATATATAACACAGTAGAAACTCTCCATACGTTCCTGCTCTCCATTTCGCCACCTGAGCTCCAGAACGTCCTTACCTGAAAATCTGTAATACTCGGTCTGACCTGAGCATTGCATCAAAGTAACACCCGGGTCAGGCTGGAAACCAGCGTGAGTAAACTCATTTTACAAGGAATACCAAAACATACAACCTATTTAAAACCCGGGGTAACTCATTTAGATTTTCAAATTCACACGTTGTTATAAGCATCACTTATATCATACGTCAATTCTTAAATGTCCAAAACTTAGATTAAATGGTCAAATACACTTAAATCATTACAAGCCAGCATATTGATTTCCACATATCAAATTTATATAGAATCGAAGTGCTTTCGGATATTAACTAATACCCGACTCCAGTCTCTTCGAATCCAATGTCATCTTATACCAAGTTATTCAAGTGATTGAATTCAATTACTGGATGTCACATAACATAGCAATAACATAGATAATATCACCCAAATACCATACCAATAAAATGTCACAGCACATCATCCAATAGATATCATTCAACTTATTCAACAACAATGATCCATATGCAAGCATTTCCATTTATATCATAATTTATCATCTAATCCTGCTTAATTAACTATTAATTAATTTACAATCATTTAATTAATTCATTGCTCCTTGATTACCTTATCGATCAACCAATTAATCTCTAATCATAGACTAATTATCCTTTAATCCTCAATTAATCTCATTTAATACAAGGTAATCTATCCTAAATTTACCTTATAAATCAATTAATTAACCTCTAATTTATTGATTTATTAACCATCAACTATTGATTAACAACCTTAATTATTAATCAATATCTCTTAATTCAAATTTACAAATCAACTATATCTTAATTATAAATTTATAAAACTTAATTATTAATTAACAACCTTAGTTACAAATTAATTAATTCATAATCACAATTAATTAACTTTCAATTAATTGATTTATAACCCTGACTTAATTATTAATTTAAAAATTAATTATTCTTAATTAATCACATAATTAATCCTTTATAATTAATTTATCAAATTAATTAATTATACTAATTATTTCCAAATTCTGATACTTAATTACCTTAAGATAAAATCTTATTCTATAATACCTTAATTGCCACTTAACAACATCTTAAATCAAAATGTTTAAGCAACACTTATTAAACATCAAATAGAGAGTTTAAAACAATTTAAAGTTTAAAATTCCAAAAAAAAAGTTTAAAACTTTTAAAACCCCTGTAACATTGTAATCGTTCTCTGCTTCGGGTTGTACCCGAAACTCACTCGAGTTAAATCCCGCGTTTATCTTCTTCCCATTTTAATTAAAACTTTGATTAAAAATTAAGTTTCAAATTCCTTCAAGAAACACTTTCAGTAAATCCCGAGAACGAACATGAGCTACCCTATCAATTACTCGAAGTTGACTTCGATATCATCATAGTCCCAATTCCCTGACACGCACCGCCGCTACGTGCACATGCAGCGTCACCTGAGACTTCTCCGACCATCGATGACAACACCATCAAGTCACCCAACCCTCCAGCGAACAACAACGATCATTCAAATCTCGTCTTCAGCCTCGATTCACAATCGAGCATACCAGTTGAATGGAAACCCAAACCCATCATCAGAAAAGCAATACGAACCCACGATTCCAGTCACGCAAACTGCTACAACTACGGCAATGTTTCGCCGACCCACCACACCTCCATTTCCCAAAGCCTTATATAACTCGAATCACCAGAGGCAAGACAGTGATTTAATTGCCCAGCCTGAACAAAACTAGGTTTAGAACCCCAAATCATATCGCCCACACCGCCACGTCCATCAGACGACCTATCTCCTATTTTTGCCGTAACCTCCATCTTTCCTACTTGCTTCAGTATTGACCTCGAAATGCCTAACCTCTTCTATCATCAATGATTGTTCGAAAGACAAAATTCGTTCATTTTACAGTATCTCTTGATTTAAACACTTAAAAATTATGATTTTATTTTAGGAAATCATTATTTTCGATATCAAACCCGACTAAATACTTGAATCAACTAATTTATTTTCTCGGGATTTTGATATGGTATAAATCTGCTGTTTTTTTTTCTTTTGTTTTTTTGAAAGTGCTTCCATTAACTTGTTTGATATTTAAGCTTGGAGATATTTAAAAAAAATCAAATCTAATAGATACAAACAAAATTCCTTTAAAGATTTTAACATATATCTATATATATAAGGAAATATGAATTTGCAAAACTGGTTTAGTTTGTTACAAGCACTACAGTGACCAGATTATTTCACAAACAGTCATACTTATACTTATATACCCAGAAATCCATATATACTTCAACCATTTACATCATGCAAAACATTTTATTTCAAACATTTATTTCAAGCAACCAGATATCAACAGATCAAGCTAGAAGTGATGGTGGTTTACTCACCTCTTCTGTGAACAGAGCAGTTATTTCAATCTGCTGTTTTTTTTGTTTTTGAAAGTATGTAAACTGGACTTGATGATCTTTGAATTTGTTATCAAAATTCATTATCCTTAAGTACGTATCTAGCTTTGACATTAAAACACAAAATATAGATTACTGATTCTTAGACTTATATTAAATGATCACAATATAGTACTGTTTATTCAAGAATATCTGATTTCTTGGACATTCTTAAACCTATAGCATTAAGAACAGAGTCTAGAATTACTTTCCAGACATTCATACCAACAATAATATTCACAAATATACATGCATTCCTGTTAATAAATCATGCCATCACATATCATAATTTACTTAAAGAAATTTCAGCATGCATCCATTTTTTTTCTAAAAAAAAACATGTCAATATTTATCACCCAATTACTTCTAGTTATACTGCATGAAATCAAATTTTAAAAAAAATTTAAGGCTTAGTTTACTCACCTGCTCACTATGGTTTGACAGAGAATCTCTTTTTGAACTGTAAACTTGATTTAGACCTGATCATTAGTCTTGATTCAGTTTGTTTTAAATTTCCAGTTTTGATCAGGACTTAGCTGCTTTGATGAATTGAAATCTGATCTTATTTTGAGGTTCCAGATTTTCGATTGTAATGGTTTGCAGAAAGAATTGCTGCTCAAGTTTCTATTTTTTTTCTTTTCTAGTTTGTAAAATTTTCTTGCTTCAATTCCAATATCTGGTTTTAAATTGTTTTACAGGCTTTTGGGTTCTTAGATTTTGAAAATGAAGATGGAAAGAAAAAGAACGAGAAGTGGGAAGGACATATAATTTTGATTTATGATTAAAAGAAAAATAAAAGAAAATGAATGTAAGATTGTGACACTTGTTATTGTTGCATGTAAATAATGTTAACATTTGTTAAGCTTATGATGTATTTCTCTTACATTTGTTTTAAATGTATATTTTTCTTTTCTATGTTTACACTAGTAAATTCTTTTCTTTCATGTTATAATGTATTTAATTAATTTAAGTATTATATTAACATAGGGTTTAGAAATTTATAAATTATGTATTAGGTTAATAAATATTTATACACATATTTATCTATTATGTTTTATTAAATGATGTTCTTTAAATATACAACTATTTATTCAAGTAATATTTTCAATGTATTTGTTTGAAATTTCAAATTCAAATTCCAAATCACAATTCATTTATAACCTATACAAATATTATATATTTTTTTCCAAGTTCAAATTTAATTTAAAATCAACTCATATCCATTTTTAAACGAACATATTTTTAATTTTATTTGAAAATAATAATTTTTCCCATTAAAATATTTATATCAGGAGATTATCAAACAAATATTTATCCAGATATAAATATTTAGCATCAGATTTATTTGTACAACTTATAAATCAGCGTTTTTAAATGTTTAAAAATTAGATAATTATCCAATTATCAGATATCCAAAGTACGGGTTATCACAAGATTTCTCCTTATGATAGTCAAATATGCTTAATACGAGAAAATTTCTTTGATATTATTACTATAAGTGCAGAGTGTGGAAAACCATTTTCGAAAGTATAATATAAATCCTAGCCAGCATAGGCATTTCGCACTTATGCCTACTATGGCTACTATGTTCAGTAGTAGGTTACCGCCACATTCCATGGCAGGTTATACAAGCAAAACCGTACATGGCGCGTATTGTTTTGATTGGATTTCCAACAAATGGTCAGGTTAAGGAACTTCCTACTGTCCATGGGATCGCCTCTGGCGAGACGTCCCGAGAACCTAACCGGATCTCTGCCAACACAAGGCCGGGTTACCTCTGTAACTATGCAACTTCTACTAGAGCATGCCATCCCCCGGTCCTTTGGGACCTTTATCCAAGGCGCCTCAAAACCACAAAGAAATCACAAAGTAATAGATGCAGTATCCACATGAGTAAGTATCTGGGCTCCATACCATGATACCACCCTTTTTCAAAAGGGAATGACAAACCCTAAAGGGCGCGACCATCATAACCTTGCCGCATCTTTCCTGTTTCCACCATTTCCGGGGTGTGAGGTCCTAATGCAGTCTCGTCCACAAAGCTACGCTTTATACAAAAGCCATGCTTTGATCACAAATGATCAACAAATGATCATTAACACACAGTAGCACTTAGCATGCCACACTACCAAATTAGGAATATATCACTGATAAATATCAACTACATAACCTCTGAGCTCGTTCGTCTCAGAGAAGGGTGTTAAGCTAAGAGAATAAATTCTCCGCCACCAAGCAGAAATGTATTTGATAGAGATTAGTTTAATATCTCAAAGTGTAATGTCGGACATACAACCATACAAGTCCATTCAGGGTTTGAACAGAACCGAAGGCACTTCCGAAGAATCCCTTGCAAATCCGGGTATCCACAATACCTATCAGACTTCCCGTCACTAAGAGAGAACTCTATACTGAAGCAACTCAGTGCAGAGTCAATCGACAAGTTATCCTATCATTCTCGAAGACACCCGGTCTTCAACACCGGTCTTCAAATGCAATCCATAACGTCGTATCGCTATTCGAAATGGGCTATGAAACAAGGCCCTCTCCCGGCTAAACCGAATAGCGAGCGCAATATCTAAAAACATATGGATATGTAATTTCAGTTAAGTCACAACTTGAAAATCCAAAGTTTTTTTTTCTTTTTAAATGGTCAAACAAATTACCATTTTAAATCTTTAAATAAAAAAAATTTCATTTCACAAAGTTTACCTAGTTTCACAAAGATCATCTATAGATTTCAAAAAATTTCCATTTCAATTGGATTTATTCCTTAAATCTTTAAACTAAAGATTTAATTTATAGCTTTCAAAACACGTTTTCAAAGATTTATCTATAACTTGGGAAACTATTTCCATTTTATACTCGAAATCCTTCTTACACAAATTGGAAGTTCATTTCTTATGTGAAAGCTTTTATTATTTGAAACAAATAGTTTTCGTTTCAGTAAAATCCAATTTATACAAGTTGAAATCTTGGGTTAAATTTAAATTCCAAAACATCACTTTTAAAATGGTTTAAAAACCCATATAAACCCATTTATAGGTTTAATGACCTTTTTAACCCATAGTTTCCAAGCCATAGAATTCAATCCAAATATTGAATTCAAATTTAAATCAAATTATTTAAATTTCAAAACTCAACCAAGCTATTCAAAAGAATAACTTTATATTTGAAAAAAAAAACTTTTCAAAAGCTTATTATTTTAAACCCAATTCATTCCCAAAATCATTTGAATTTAAAAACTCAAATTTTAAACTATTTCAAAAAAATCTGTGACTTAACCAATTTCCACGTGCAACCCATATTTGTGTGTGTGTAAGTGTGGTCCAGGGTTCAACACAATAGTGCACAACATCATCATCACAGATTCAATCATATCGATAAGCGGTATAACCCATAACGCTTATCTATATTTACAGATTCATAGATAAAGTAAATTATCAATAACAAAGATTCACTAACATGATTCGATGTGGGTTTCGGATAACCAACTGGAATCCGACTCCCTGTCGCATCGAAATTCAAATGCCGTTTTACGGGCAAAAGGGGTTTTTATATTCATATAAGGGTATATACATCACAAATATAGCAGCTCAGCACAAAGCATCACATCACATCGCATCACATCACATATCAAATATATCAATCCATCACAAAGCATTCAATAACAATCAACATCTACAATTAAGATGAATAATTGGGTGGTTTTAAATTTATTACCTACATAACTACTTTAATTAGTAATTTTAAACCAATGATTAACTACAATTGATTAAGTTTTAATCACCTACATAATTTATCATCCTTTAACTAATTATCTCAATTAATTAACCTTAATTGTAATCTATTAAATCTTAATTACTCATTCTTAATTAATTAGTTTAATTAATAAACCTTTAATTGTTGATTAAATCCGAATTGTAATTAATTGTCCTTAATTGATTAATTAATAGATTTATTATTCCTTAATTAATTACAATAATTAATTACTCCTTAATTAATAATGTTTCTTAATCACTTTAAGTTAATTAACCTTAAATAATTATTCTTGATTAAGTTTCCTTAATTAATTAACCACATTAATTAATTATTCTTTGAAGTAATTAACCCTAAATATTAGATTTATCCATCTTTAATCTTTAGTTATCTACTCTTAATTACTTCCATTATGTAATTATTATTTTAATCTAATCATTCATTAATTACTCGATTTATTAACTACTACTAATCATACATTAATTAACTTAAAGTAGTTAATTTAAAATTCTTAATTACAAAATTATTAAACATTTAATCAATAATTTACCAATCTTTAATTATAGTCATAAATTAATCATTCTTAATTACTTTCCCAAACAATGAATTATTAATAATAATTATCTATCTTAATTAACATTTTAAAATCTTCCTTAAACTTTGGAAAAAAAAGTTATTATTAATTTTAAAATTTTAATGTTAATTAACTTTCAACACTTATCCTGAATTAATTACTAAGTTAAAGTATTATAAAAAAAAATCTAAAATATTAACTAAAATAATTGAAACTTGTAATAAGGTCTTAACTTAGCATCGTCAAACATAAATCAAGTTGACCATACCAAAATTGTTTTAGAGAAAAATTTAACCCATTTCTTCTCTTTCATTTTGCTGCAGGTTTGAGAAACCAAAACCCAAGCGCGATTCCCACTTATTCGAGTAAGCGCTCGAGTTTCCCCTCCCTTTACCCGAAGCCTTCTCTCTCTTACGTACTTCTTCTCCCACCTTTTTTTATCTTTCCTCACGTTTTAAACTTAATAACTGATTCCAGGCCCGTGTTCCAACCCGAAGCAACTCGTGGACCTTCTCGAGTATTAACTCGAGTTGTTCATCCCCCAAAGTTTCTGACACCATATTGCTATCGTGCACGTGCACATAAACGCTGGCAACCTTCGATCGACACCGCAATCCCAGACCAGTCAGTGACAACCTCCATCAACTACCCAAGCACCTATGAACTCAAAATTCGAAGTAAATCAAAATATCAACATTTGATCGAAAAACTAGAGCAACAATCAATCGAAATCATTTCGCCGACGACGAATCCAACCAAGATCATCCATGCCCTCGCGTCCACAACCTCGCCAAAGCCTTCCCCTCCTGATCCCCACTGACCGATCGCCTAAATCGCCTTGATAATGACGAACTTCCCTTTTTAATGCTATCGACCATACTGGGTTGTTATACCCTATTTCGTTCTCGTGCGCCACCAGCGAAGAATTAAACAATTCATCGAGCAATTTTTCGATGATCGGCATCCCCTAAACTATCTTCTCCACCAACCCCGATGATTCCAGATCCATCAAGCGCCAGAATTTGGCTATAAACCCGTTTTCGTTCATATCTTTTTTCTCACGTATTACTGAACTGAAAATATTGAAATTTGCATTAAAATTCATCAATTTTGATTACAAAACAGATTCTATAATTGAATCAATAAACCATTTACGTCGAATATTTTCGTACCTTGAAGTCTTACTGTGGTTTCCTCTCTTTCAGTAAACCCATCTATATTTTGTACTTAACAGTATTTTTCAAAAATAAGTTTATGTTGTTGTAAACATATCTACTTCAAAGATTTAAGTCTAATATTGAGTTTACAAACAGAGTTTAAATTTAGGACTTAAATTTGGAAACCTGTTATTAAGAACATGATCTATCTCGTTTTTTTACCTATATATATATATATATATATATATATATATATATATATACACACACACACACACACATACATACATACATACAAGCATATGCATTCAGTTCCATTTTTTATAAGTAATGTTACTCTCATATAAACATTTTCCAGTAGTTCATTCAGTAATCAAAGCATGCAGTGTTTTTGTTGGGATGTTTTAAATTTTAGAACAGGTTTTATTCAATCCCAGTTATGTATAAACAGAGATATACATACCTGTATACGCACAAAACATATAGGTAGGCAAGCATTTATCAATGTCAACAAGCAATCATATCAAGATAATCCACAGAAACAAAGAAGGCTGGTCTAAAAGAAGGTTTTCTCACATGAAAGGGGTTGAGGCATAGACAAAGCTTTGCCTGACAGTTTTCAAAGATAGATGAAGGCCTGCCTCTTTTTTTCTTCTTTAAATCTTGGAGTTTTAGATCTGTAAATTGTAAATACGGATTTTCATTTACTCTTTGTTGTTCTTAATTCATTCAATACAAAAAAAATTTAAATTACTTACAGTTTAAATGACAGAGAAGTTCTCTTTTTTATCTCTCTACAACATGAAAACAGAATCATATTTGCTTTGAACTTGATTTGGTTTCCTGCAAGTAATTGATTGATTCAATTGGTTAAATTCCTGTTTTCATTCATGTTTAACAAATTTAACTTAAAATCTTAAAAAGGAAAATCCACTTGCCTTGAATTTGTTTTAGAAATCACTGTACTGCTTTCTTGGCCAAAACCTAAAGCATTGCCTAACCTGAAAGATGGAATTTGTAGACCATAGCTTGAGTTTTGTTCGTATGTTTTTTATTTTCAGATTTACAAACTTTGGATTGAAGAAGAGAGCATTCTTATTTTATGTTTTTCTGGTTTGACGGTTTTTAAGTTTTGCAAGATCTTCTTTGTTGTATTTTAGAGATTTGAGGCTTATAATTTTGAAATCTCGGGAGCTGAAAGGTTTTTTATTTTTTTTATTTGAATATTTTATTTTTTTATAAAGACAATTCATGCCATTTATAAAAAGCAACGACGAAAGCAAGATTTTGTTCATTTTCCTACTGATTTATATGTACTTACATTTAAAGTTTTAAAGACAAAAGAATGTTTATAAATCTCTTTATGTCATATTTATTTTATAAATGAACACACATTTTATTTCATTAGCATATGTATCTATACAATGTTGAAAGAAAATTGTTTTTTTAACAAATATTTAATTATATATATACATTACATCTTAATCCTTTTTAAATGCTACTTAAAATTTTAACATTTATTTTAAATTTAATTTCAAATTCCAATTCACTTGAATAAAAGTTCATTTATGTCTATTATTTTTACTTATACTGATTTAAAGAAAGAAATGACTTTTTTTAAAGACTAATTTTATTAATATGTGATTTTTCTTTTTCTTTTTTTTAAAGAAGGTATGTATTACATATATATATATACATAAATATTGAATTCAAATGATTTTTTTTCTCTTTCAAAATATTTATTATTTCGAGATTTCTAAACTCAAAAGAAATTGGAATTTTATTTATGTATAGTCTATCACTCATTTTATTTGTTTTAAGATTTTTTTCAATTTATTCCCAAATTAAATTCTAAAAGTTTAAAATATATAATAAATTTTAATTGATAAATTTTAGGATGTTGTTCTCTATTTATAAGATTTTAAATACACAATTTCAAATGCACAGTTAAATTTAAAAAAAATAAATGTCTAAATAAATAAATATCCAATTTTAATTTGAAAAAATCAAATTAATCTACAATTTTATTCCAAAATTAATTTTAATCATCAATTTAAATTTAATTAAAAATGGGGATCGTTATAGATTCCCCCCTTAAATAAATTCCGCCCTCGAAAGTTGCAAGGGAGACAACAAGGAAAAGATGAAATATAGAGAAATATCTTTCCAAATCAAAATGGATATCATTTCTGTATTTGGCTTACCAAATCAGAATATCAACAATATGAGAACAAACGCGTGCAATTATTACACAAGATATTTGGGTCCTTCGGTTTACGAAGATGCAAGGGCATTGATTAGTTCGAAGGGATAACTAATTGTTCATAGAATATATCGGATCCCAAAGAATAGATAGATGGATTCAATCTTCTACAACTTCTCAAACACTAGATATGGATTTCAAATTGCGGTCGGAATACTCCAAAGTATATACCAACTTGTCCCTCTTCGAACTTTAATATACACAAGAAATTACAATTTGGTTTTAACCGATATCGTTTTATCAATACAATTCAAATTTAGCTTCATATTCTATTAACCAATTTAACTTAATTTAAAATTTTCAATTTACTTAAAATCTTCAATTTCAATTTCAAATTCAAATTCATTATAGTTTAGATCGAAAAGCTGATAAGAAATCGATGAAGATACGAAGTAAGGATTTTCTACGACGATTCGCATGGCCACCATCACACCGAAACTTTTTCTTGTAGCCATCACGAAGCAATGAAAAGAATTTTGGAATCGAATCAAAGGCGATTGAGAAGAAAGTCGTTTCCACTGTTGCGGGGTATTGACCATTTGTAGTGGTACTTCCCTGTCCCCTGTCTCGTCATCTTCTCACACTCATACTTACTATTGGTGAATAGTAAGAGAATTTACTGAGGCGTTTAACGGACATTTCAGGGATATACTCATTCTAGGGTATACTTCACCCTATCTCTAACTAGTTACTTAATGTGTTATAATCCTGAGCTAAAGTTTTAACCCTCAGCTCTGATACCAAATGTAACGACCCTGACTCGACCTTCAAAAATCGGCACCAAATACGACACTCGTATTCAAATGCCGCAGATCCAAACGTCAAATCTGGTTCGCCGGAGCTTATAACACCATTAAGTAAAACAACACAGCGGAAGAAAAAGAATAGCATATATCAATATACAACATTGATACAATATCAGATACAATATGATACAACAGATGATACAATGAATATCAATATACATCAGAGATATGATACAAGATAATAGCAGCGGAAAGAAAAGATAACACTAGCAGCGGAACTAAAACTCCAATATGGTCTTCAAGAAAGAACTCCATCTACAAAACACCAATCTAGAAATAGCTTGAACTCCCAATAATGATGCACAAAGTTAAGCAAGTCTCGTCCGCAAGCGATTGCCAAATCCTAGGCTGAAAGCTATCGAATCTACACCAACTATTGATTATCTGAAAAACCCAACTCTAGACCTCCCGTGTGGAAAAATTGTGGGCACCCAGAGTTTAGGAAATGAACAATAAACTCCAGGTCAGTCGTGGGACTGGTATGAGCGAACAAAAACATTTGGTCTTTTAAAACAAACAAAAGAATTTAAATTTGAAATCCGCAATGCTTTTTTGAAAATGAAACTACCATAAGGCCTCCCGCCACACACACAATGCAAACGCAGACTTGGAGGAGATTTCTCCTTATGATAGTCAAATGTGCTTAATACGAGAAAATTTCTTTGATATTATTACTATAAGTGTAGAGTGTGGAAAACCATTTTCGAAAGTATAATATAAATCCTAGCCCGCATAGGCATTTCACACTTATGCCTACTATGGCTACCATGTTCAGTAGCAGGTTACCGCCACATTCCATGGCAGGTTATACAAGTAAAACCTTACAGGGCGCGTACTGTTTTGATTAGATTTCCAACAAATGGTCAGGCTAAGGAACTTCCTACTGTCCATGGGATCGCCTCTGGCGGGACGTCCCGAGAACCTAACCAGATCTCTGCCAACACAAGGCCGGGTTACCTCTGTAACTAGGTAACTACTTCTCGAGCATGCTATCCCCCGGTCCTTTGGGACCTTTATCCGAGGCGCCTCAAAACCACAAAGCAATCACAAAGTAATAGATCTGCAGTATCCACATGAATAAGAATCTGGGCTCCATACCATGGTACCACCCTTTTCCAGAAGGGAATGACAAAGCCTAAAGGGTGCGACCCTCGTAACCTTGCTGCATCTTTCCTGTTTCGACAATTTCCGGGGTGTGAGGTCCTGATGTAGTCTCGTCCATAAAGCTACGCTTTTATACAAAAGCCATGCTTTTATCACAAATGATCAACAAATGATCATCAACACACAGCAGCACTTAGCATGCCACACTACCAAATTGGGAATATATCACTGATAAATATCAACTACATAACCTCTGAGCTCGTTCGTCTAAGAGAAGGGTGTTAAGCTAAGAGAATAAATTCTCCGCCACCAAGAAGAAATGTATTTGATAGAGATCAGTTTAATATCTCAAAGTGTAATGTCGGACATACAACCATACAAGTCCGTTCCGGTTTCGAATAGAACCGAAAGCACTTCCGAAGAAGCCCTTGCAAATCTGAGTATCCACAATACCGATTGGACTTCTCGTCACTAAGGGAGAACTCTATACCGCAGCAACTCAGTGCAGAGTCAATCGACAAGTTACCCTATCGTTTTCGAAGACACCCGGCTTCAACACCGGTCTTCAAATGCAATCCATAACATCGTATCGCTATTCGGAATGGGCTATATGACACAAGGTCCGCTCCCAGCTAAACCGAATAGCGAGCGCAATATTTAAAAACATATGGATATGGAATTTCAGTTAAGTCATGTAACGACCCGAAAATTTTCGAAGCCGAAAAATTCCAGATAATTATGAAAAGAAGAAAGATATAGAAGAAGAAGAAAAGAAACACCAAACATCTCATATTCGCAGCGGATAAAATATAATAATAAATAACAGTTTACAGAAGAATACTATGTCTGTTGGTTACATTTAATATACATCAGAGTTCACATATATACAGTCACCGAACCTATTCAAATCATGTCTCAGATACACAATGATATACTACAGCAGAAATACTCTATACGCTCATGTCATCCAGCTCGCCTCCTGAGCTCCAGACGTACCTACCTGAAAATCTGTAATACTCGGTCTGACCCGAGCATTACATCAAAGTAACACCCGGGTTAGGCTGGAAACCAGCGTGAGTAGACTCAACTAATAAGGAATACCAAAGCACGCAACTTAAATAAAACCCGGGTAACTCATTCAAATTCACATGCCATAATTTTTTTTGTTATAGCCATCACAAATTCCACACATCCATTTCCTAAGTACCAAACTTAGATAAAATAATCCAATCACTTAATTCGTTTTATTCCAACCTATTGATTCCACACATCAAATTTGTTATTATCCAAAGTGGTTTCGGGTATTTCCTAATACCCGACCCCGGTCACCTCGGGTCTCATGTCATCCTAATTCCAAATTATCCAAACGAAATTCACAACATTTCATATCAATGATATCAGCTCATTCAAAGTATCCCATACCATTCAATCATCCATAGGCAAAGCTTAATCACATACAAGTCAATTCAATTAATTCTAATTGAATTTCAAACCTCAATCACCTGGATTACTTCATTTAACATTAAATAAATTCCAAATAAATTAATTAGTCAACCCATCATTATTCATCTTAATTAATCACCCTGGATTAATTACCTTTCAATTTTATTCAAGTAATTGTCTTTAATTAACTTCACGATATTAATTGTTCTTAACCAAGATCAATAAGTAATCTTAATTTCTTCATGAATTAATTAACTATTTTAATTACATTAATCCTTAATTACTTATTCGTCAACTTCATAAGTCACCTATTATAGATTAATCAATCTTATTTAATCAATTTTTAATTACTTCATTAATTATATAAATAAAGGATTTTCAATTATATTTTAGTTTATTCTAATCAAATTTAATTATATTCATGAAACCACAGTATTAACCATTTCGATTAATCCCAAACTGTAATTAACTACCTTTCATTTTACTTTATTCATAAATTAATTACTTCTTACTTAACTACCTTAACTAATCTCTTGGTTAATTTCACCAAGTAATTATATTTTATTACTTACATTAATTATTTATCACACCATCAAATGATTTTTTTTAAATTACCTTTACTTATTTAATTAACTTACAACTCGATTCATTATTTATTCAACTCGATAATTACTAAGTTAAATAACCCAAATCATTAATTTATTGGATTAATTAATTATCCATTCTTAATTACCCTACTAATTTAATGTATCTCAAATCATTAAGCCTTTAGCAACCCTTTAAACGGAAATATTTTCTTACTTATGTTTTAAGTTTAAAACAACTTAAAATTCCCAATACTTCGAGTTAAGCAATAATTAACTCGAAAAACCATCCAAAATCACAATCACAAAATCAACAATTCACAGTGCCAGATCGATTCAATCATTCAACCAAATATTCAAATTTAACCATTTAAATTTAAATAAAAAAACAACAGAGTGAGATTTACTCACCTTTGCATTTTTGCAATTTACTACAACCCAGCTTGTTTCCATCAGGATTCGGACCTTGCATAAATATTATATAAATTTATTAACACTTGAGCTTTAAATCGAGCAATTTATTATCATTCACTTATTTAATTTAACTTATGATTTAAATTTTAAGGAATAATTAAATTTCAACTAATTTCCTTTTGATAATCTTGTAGTAATTTAAAATATTTAAAAAAGTTAATTTCAAACAAGTTAACCACTATAAAACATTATTCTAGAATAACCAATAGGTTCAAAAATATGTATATGTATATTTATTTATTTATCTTTAGTTTCAAACTGCATAAATATTGTGAAAATTCCATAGAGATACCCAACTCTGATTTTATATAAACTCAACATTCAAATTTTCTATATTTTCTCTTTTTTTTTCTTCTTCCAAATCTTTCTGCTTTTACTTATAATTTCCTATATGTACAATTTAAAATAAAACAAAATTGAAAGTAATAATACAAATTCTCACCGCAAATTCTTCCAGAACCCTAACTCGAGCTTCCTCCTCACGGTCGCGCCGTCACCGCTGCCAAGCATCTCCAACTCCCCTTCCTGAACCTGAGATCGAGTTTGACCTACAATGCAGCCTTCTCTTCCTTGATTCGCGAGTACTCGGTCGACAAAGCGAAACCCTTGAGTCTAGACGCATTCGACTTCAACCAATAGCCGACCCTGAGATCGCAACATCGATTCCATCACACGACATGGCAACACGACGCATTCAAGAGGGTTCACGAATTGATTCTGAGAATAAAACTGGGAAGGAGATCGATCCAGAGGTTGAGGATGGGTCGCGATTCGCACTCTATATGACTCGCGAATCTCGGTTATTTTTTTTTATAGCTGAAACTATTTTCAGGAAAAATGAATGCGAGAGAGACCTGAATCCCCCTTATCATCACTCGGTCTCTATTTTTATGTTTCTTGAGTTCGATTTCGATTTCTTTCGTAAGATTCGAGAGGAAGATAGAAATAAAATATCGGTTTGATTTCTCTGGAAACAGCGAAGAGATATTTTTCTAAAAAAAAGGTTCGAGTATAAGCTATAGGGTGGTTGAGTTGGCCCTTATATTTTAATATTATTATCTTTCCAGAATATCACGTTTGACATAACGCGAAATTTCTAACTCCGAATCTGACATACCGACAGACGTTCATAAGGTTTTACCCGTGTTCCGATCACAATGGAACGTGTTTCGGAGGCTAATTTGAATGTATTTGCGAGTTACGGAATTAAACGATCGATATTAAATTAAATGGATCGAAATAAATCTAAGCGTTTCGAGCTACCAAAGTCAAACGACAACTCCGATTGCTACGAAAATTGAAATCCGATAATAACCAACTATTACGGATCCAATGGAACTGGTTTCGTCGAATTCCGAGACTGTGCCTCGGAAGGCTATTTTTAAATTCCAATTTAAACGATATATTATTAAAATTGAACAAATTGCCTTTACATTAAATTTCAACCATTCTATTATCTTCAGTATCATCATTATAGATTTTATAAGCCTTCAAATTATTTTAAACAGGCTTAGAATCTCGGATTCAACAATTTACCCAATTTCAAATATTAAATTCAATATTTAAACTATACAATTCAATGATTTAATTATCTAGTAAATATTAATATCCTGAAATTCAAGTTAAAATTAACTTTTTAAATATTTAAAATCAATTAATTATTCTAATTTCATTCGTTAAAATTTCCGGGTCGTCACATTCCTCCCCCCTTAAAAGAATTTCGTCCCCGAAATTACTAATCAGGAAGAATAGACCATTACCCATTTACCTTTTCCAAAACTCAAATCAACATCCTACCAACTATCCTTTATTGAAGACCCACTACCACCTTAACCAATTTCCCAAAACCCTCTATAGTTTCGAACAACACCTCTTCGCTCAATTATTTAAATTTCAATTTAAAACCAAATTTTGAATTATCCAAAAAAATTCAAAATTTTTCTAACTCCTTAAATTTCTGAATTTTTTTGCCAGCGTCTTCTTTGCGCGGCTAGCTCGGTACTACTACAAAAGGCCACTACGGGCTCCCAAATATCAAAAAGAAAACAAAAGCCAAGTGGCTACATTAAAAACCCAATCCAATTTCATTCAGAAATTTAAATACATACCTTTTTGTTGGGCAGTTTAATTTATCCTTTGGAATCAAATCCAATTCCTTTTTCCACTAATACCTGCATATCTTGTTTAGCAACCATATATAATTGTAACCTTTCAAATCATTTACACTTTTTCTTACAAAAGTTTTCACATATACTCCTATGCAAATTAATTTCCCCGTTTTATGCCAATTCAATTCGCCCTCAATTATGAATATTAAATTTTATTTTATTTATTTACAACTGATTTACATTAGTTTCATCTACTAATTTACATTAGTTTTCCAATTTGAAATCGATTTATCGTTAACCAATTTTTTTATCAAAAATTTTCTAGCTCCCAAAATTTTCGGAAAATTTTGGCGGAGTCTCCCTTGTACGGAGGAGCTTTTGCAATTTGACAAGAGATATAAATATATATACATCGACCCACCCGGTCGGAAAAAGCAAAAACATTTCATATTTCCTATTTTTATTGCGTAGGCGTACCTTATTTAGCATTTTAAGCATGCGGCTTATTAAATTTAGCAAATAGCGCAATCCAAATCCAGCCAAACGGCCTTCAGGTACTTGTACTTACTCAACTTAAATATGTAAGTGCCATATATAGAGAACTTATTAGCATTCCATTTACTTTAATAGCAAATCACAAGCGTTTCACTTATATTCAATAGCTAAATACATATATCATAAGCAACAAGCATCAAAACGCTTTCCATAAGCGATTTATATAACTTTTAAGCTAATTCAATTGCTTTCAATCAATTTATAAGCCATTTCATTCAGTTTCAAAGGTTTGCAACTCAATTTCTTACATGCCATCGATTTTTAATCCAAATAAGCTCATATTCACTTCAAATGATTCAAAATCAATTTCATTAAATCTCTATCAACTCATAGTATTTTAATTACTTTGGTTTACGCCAAACAACAATTATTGTTATGCAATCTCGACGATATTCGCTTAATAGAGTATCTATTTTAGTTTATAACCACTTCAAATTAATTTCAACTCATTCTGAATTTAATTCCATTTCATTTCTAAACTATCTACCCACCATTCATTGCACTTCATTTAATTTCCGCACTAAATTCATGCAAAACAATTTATTAAGCTTGGCACATTCAAACTTATAAATTAATGACCATTTCCAAATTAATTTAACCCAAGCTTCTATTTAATGGGCTTTCACTCTTATTCGAAGCCAAAGTTTCATAAAATTTAAACTTAAGTGAATTTACTTTAGTTTATTCCAACACCAAACTTAAGTTTACTACTATTTGATTCTCATTTAGTCAAATTCCATTAAATTCAGTAAGCCCATCCATTAAAATCTTAATTTTTAATTTATCTTCTCAATTTATCAATATAATATCCGACCACAAACCAAACTCACTTATACTTCAAATTATTATACCACCAAATTAAGTTCAGTCTGATAATCCAATTCCAATCACAGCTCTGATTTAGTTTTTATTCAATCAGACTCCATCCATTTATTATTTAACTCAATTAACCCATTAATTTTTTTTTAATTTACGTATTTAATTCATGTTCGAATTTATTTTATTAACATAAGGCCATTCTCAATTTATCTCTACTCACCTGGGTTTTGTTTTGGAACTCAAACATTGCTATTATAATCACTTTTCTTATATCCAATTTTCTTGCAAATTTCATTAAACATTAGTCAAATCACCCTTGAATTTTATTTGTAGTTCAAACCATCACATTTCCAATCCAACTCTATTTTATTTTTATTTTTCAACATCTCTTCTTATTTAATTCATTATCAAATCCAAGCCGAATTCTATTTACAATTCGAATTCATTACCAAATTCCATTATTAATCCACAATCCATTTTATTTATCCAAGTTAAATTTTATTAACATACTCAATCAAACAATTATTTAACCAATTAGCTTATTTTCAACTCCTAAATCAATATTCGATTTTAATGACAAAGTATCGCTTCTTAAATTTTCCTGAGTTTCAAATTTATTTTATAATTCCAGTTTGGGTTTCATTATTTCCCAAAATTCCAATATCTTTATTTAAAATTTTTAGAAATGCTTTTAAATTCACATCATACTATTAAAAATAGCTTTTAATAAAAATACTTTTATAGCTCGATGCCTCAACCAGTCCATCCTTGTTCTCATAGAAATTCAGTCATACGTTGATCAGGCGTAGGACTGAGAATCTATAAGTACTTGGTAAACTCGTTTCAACACCTAGTGAAACTACTTGGAAAATAATTTTTTTGAAAATATAGAAAATAGTTTTGTTGAAGATAGAAGAAATATGTTTGCTGAGGATGCTTTGGAAATCGTCACCCCCATCCATGGTCCCAGTTAACCCGATGGTTACGTTACCGTCCCGACAAAATCCACAGATAACTGTAGGCCTCCGCACCCCTCGATTACACCATGGAACCCACGACAGATCGCAGCTACAACTAGGGTTACGTAGCCATCACAGCAAAAACCCATACAACTGTAGGCCTCAGCGCCATCGAATTTCGCTGCCAAAAATGAAACTTCTCCACTCCACTTGACCATAGATCGCAGTCTACCGATGTTGCGTTGCCTTCCCGACAAAAACAAGTATAGACCGTTGACACTCATCCTCCACACGATTTTCGCTATGGTCCCCACAGCAGATCGCAGCGACATCGAGTTACACTGTCGTCACAGCATAACCCAAATGCCTCTGTAGGCATCAACGCCATCGACTTACGCTACCCAATAATCCTTAGGAACTAGTTTTTTCCGGACTCCTCACAGGATCAACTTTAGAATCCCCCCTTGGGGCTCAAGGCAGCACCACCCGGTGGTACTCCTGAGAAGTTCATTTCAAGGGAGTGCCTTTTTCCCCAGAGCCATCATCAAACAATTTTATACTATACACATACAGTATCTTCAAATCATACACCTAGTATGATCTCATACAAAGCTCATTTATACAAAATCGATTATCCCAAAATCGATAATTCTCAAAATAGGCTTTCCAAATTCCAATATTGATTTTACCCAAAAATCAAAAGCCTTCCCAGTCCAAAGGTTCCCAAAACTTTTTCCAAAATCCTCTTAAGATCCTTTATATATATATATATATATTCAGATATATAAGAATTTTTAAAACTTTGGATAATTCCAACTTGTATATATCCTGTTATACTTCAAACACTTTCAAAAATCCACCTTCTTCCAACAATAGATTCAACAAGGGAAGAATATATAACAAAGATATAACTTTGTTTACCCAAATTCAAATATTCAAATTTGATTACTCTTTCCAATTTAAATTTCCTTTCTATTCACATTCACTTAAATTTTCATTCACATATTCACATTTGCCTTAATCCCCATTTGGATAATTACCTCAATTTTTACCTCAGTTGGGTATTTAACCAATAACAGTTTGAACTCCGACCAGTTTATTTAGAAAATAGCTTGAAAATTTTAAAAATAAGTAAGTAGTTGAAAAATAATTAATAGTTTGCAAAATAACTGTAAAATAGTTAAGAAATAGTTGAATAGTTTCAAAAATTGTAGATAATTGCAAAATAGTTGTAAAATAGAAATTAGTTTGTGAAATAGTTGAAAAATAGTACTTAGTATACATACAGTTGAAAAATGGTTAAATAGCTCCAAAAATGATTGTAAAACAAGTATAAAATAATTTGGCTTTAAGAAAGAAAGGTTGTATATATTTAATAACTAAGAAAAAAATACATTTATATTAAGACAATTTATATTGAAAATAGTCTAGAGTCAAAACTGTTCACTTCCCCAACAATTCAATTTAAAACTCCATTTAAATTGACCCAATTCCAATTCAAATAACTCCAAATTCCATTGGACTTGATTAATCCCCACTTCAAGTTGAATCAATCTTGTTTCCTTCCCCAATTTAAATCAAGTTCTAGTTGATTTTAATCCTGTTCAATTTTAATTATAATTTCATATTATTCCAATTAATTTGAATTATTATCAATTTAGTTTCAGAATCCAAATCACTTCAATTTAATCCAATCCAATTTCCCATTTAAAATTTTTAAACTTATGCATCTTCAATCACGAATCCAATTAATTCAAATCAGATTCAGTTTGAACTAATTCAATTCCAATCCTAGGTTCAAACCATCTCGAATTATATAAATTCGAGTTAAACTCTCAAAGGTTGATTTAACTCTTTAAACCAAATTAACTTTTAAATCAAAGTGTTTAATCATTTTAATTTCTGAGCCCAATTTCTCAGAATTCCCATTTTAAATTATTTTTACTTATGTATTTCATGGTTCAATACAATTTTATTTTAAAATTTTAATTTATTACCCAATTTTATCTTCTAGTTTGAAATCAATTCTTAAATAAGTTTAATTTACAAATTTAACTATTCAAATTCCAGCTCAAAATGATCCCTTATCCTTAATTTCAAATTAACATTTGATTTTTCTTTTATCTCCATAATGGATATATTACCACATTTTATTTTTCATTCTTTTAAACCAATCCGATTTACGTTTAAAGATTTTAGAAACAATAGGATGTTATCATCTAATTCCTTTAAAATCATCCATCCATTTTCAATTTCTAGGTCTCAGACTCATTTTACAAACTTCCAAGTCTAATCAATTCATTTAACTTCCCAAGTTAAATTTCAACTTGCCTAATCCAATCAACCTTACTCAATTTGAATTCCCGCTTAAAACCTCAAAATTCTTTTCCTCTTATAAGTTCAAAACTTATATCACTTTGGATTTTTACATCACACTCCAGGGAAAAACAGAACTCACATTGGGTATATCCATACATATATATACATATTTATTTCTTGGCCCTCCCAGCCATGTTCTAAAATTTTAAACCACCTTGGGTTTTAAATCCAAATCAAATTTCAAACAACCCATTGTTTTCAACAAGTCCCAATTATCCAATTAATGCTTTATTTACTTTTTTTTATTTCTTTGAATCAAAATTTTCAAATTCTGGGACCAGATTTAGAATTTCATTTTCAACCCATTAAATTTTTAATTTGGTTGTATTTTTATTTTTACTTAATTTAATTCCAATTCTAGACTTCAGTTTGGTTGTATTATATTACTTCTTAATTTTAAATTCAATAATTAACAACCAATCACCTTAATATTTATTAGAAGGAAATATTGCTTTATATATATCAAAATATATTTTATGTAAAATCATTTAAAATCTTTATATAGGAAAATAACAAGTACGTGCTCATATATATATATATATATATATATATATATACACACACTTAACTCATTCTAGAGTACTACAGACTCTATTAAATGAGTCATCCCCACCAGAGCCAAGGTTCTCGCTTAACCTGGCTCTGATACCAAATGTAACGACCCGAAAATTTTCGAAGCCGAAAAATTCCAGATAGTTATGAAAAGAAGAAAGAGATAGAAGAAGAAGAAAAGAAACATCAAACATCTCACATTCGCAGCGGATAAAATATAATAATAAATAACAGTTTACAGAAGAATACTATATTTGCTGGTTACATTTAATATACATCAGAGTTCACATATATACAGTCACTGAACCTATACAAATCATGTCTCAGATACACAATGATATACTACAGCGGAATACTCTGTATGCTCATTTCATCTAGCTCGCCTCCTGAGCTCCAGACGTACCTTCCTGAAAATCTGTAATACTCGGTCTGACCCGAGCATTACATCAAAGTAACACCCGAGTCAGGCTAGAAACCAGCGTGAGTGGACTCAACTAATAAGGAATACCAAAGCAGGCAACTTAAATAAAACCCGGGTAACTCATTCAAATTCACGTGCCATAATTTTTTTTTGTTATAGCCATCACAAATTCCACACATCCATTTCCAAAGTACCAAACTTAGATAAAATAATCCAATTCACTTAATTCGTTTTATTCCAACCTATAGATTCCACACATCAAATTTGTTTTTATCCAAAGTGGTTTCGGGTATTTCCTAATACCCAACCCCGGTCACCTCGGATCTCATGTCATCCTAATTCCAAATTATCCAAATGAAATTCGTAACATTTCATATCAACGATATCAACTCATTCAAAGTATCCCATACCATTCAATCATCCATAGGCAAAGCTTAATCACATACAAGTCAATTCAATTGATTCTAATTGAATTTCAAACCTCAATCACCTGGATTACTTCATTTAACATTAAATAAATTTCAAATCAATTAATTAGTCAACCCATCATTATTCATCTTAATTAATCACCCTGGATTAATTACCTTTCAATTTTATTCAAGTAATTGTCTTTAATTAACTTCACGATATTAATTATTCTTAACCAAGATCAATAAGTAATCTTAATTTCTTCATGAATTAATTAACTATTTTAATTACATTAATCCTTAATTACTTATTAATCAACTTCATAGGTCACCTATTATAGATTAATCAATCTTATTTAATCATTTTTAATTACTTCATTAATTATATAAATTAAGGATTTTCAATTATATTTTAGTTTATTCTAATCAAATTTAATTATATTCATGAAACCACAGTATTAACCATTTCGATTAATCCCAAACTGTAATTAACTACCTTTATTTTTACTTTATTCATAAATTAATTACTTCTTACTTAACTACCTTAATTAATCTCTTGGTTAATTTCACCAATTAATTATATTTTATTACTTACATTTATTATTTATCACACCATCAAATGATTTTTTTTAAATTACCTTTACTTATTTAATTAACTTACAACTCAATTCTTATTTATTCAACTCGATAATTACTAAGTTAAATAACCCAAATCATTAATTTATTGGATTAATTAATTATCCATTCTTAATTACCCTACTAATTTAATGTATCTCAATTCATTAAGCCTTTAGCAACCCTTAAAACGGAAATATTTTCTTACTTATGTTTTAAGTTTAAAACAACTTAAAATTCCCAATACTTCGAGTTAAGCAACAATTAACTCGAAGAACCATCCAAAATCACAATCACCAAATCAACAATTCACAGTGCATATCAAATCAATTCAATCATTCAACCAAATATTCAGATTTAACCATTTAAATTTAAATATAAAAAAAAAACAGAGTGAGATTTACTCACCTTTGCATTTTTGCAATTTACTACAACCCAGCTTGTTTCCATCAGGATTCGGACCTTGCATAAATATTATATAAATTTATTAACACTTGAGCTTTAAATCGAGCAATTTATTATCATTCACTTATTTAATTTAACTTATGATTTAAATTTTAAGGAATAATTAAATTTCAACTAATTTCCTTTTGAATAATCTTGTAGTAATTTAAAATAATTAAATAAGTTAATTTCAAACAAGTTAACCACTATAAAACATTATTCTAAAATAACCAATAGGTTCAAAAATATGTATATGTATATTTATTTATTTATCTTTCGTTTGAAACTGCATAAATATTGTGAAAAATCCATAGAGATACCCCACTATGATTTTATATAAACTCAACATTCAAATTTTCTATATTTTCTCTTTTTTTTTCTTCTTCCAAATCTTTCTGCTTTTACTTATAATTTCCTATATGTATTATTTAAAATAAAACAAAATTGAAAGCAATAATACAAAATCTCACCGCAAATTCTTCCAGAACCCTAACTCGAGCTTCCTCCTCACGGTCGCCCCGTCACCGCTGCCAAGCTTCTCCAACTCCCCTTCCTGAACCTGAGATCGAGTTCAACCTACAATGCAGCCTTCTCTTCCTTGATTCGCGAGTACTCGGTCGACAAAGCGAAACCCTTGAGTCTAGACGCATTCGACTTCAACCAATAGCCGACCCTGAGATCGCAACATCGATTCCATCACACGGCATGGCAACACGACGCATTCAAGAGGGTTCACGAATTGATTCTGAGAATAAAACTGGGAAGGAGATCGATCCAGAGGTTGAGGATGGGTCGCGATTCGCACTCTATATGACTCGCGAATCTCGGTTATTTTTTTATAGCTGAAACTATTTTCAGGAAAAATGAATGCGAGAGAGACCTGAATCCCCCTTATCTTCACTCGGTCTCTATTTTTATGTTTCTTGAGTTCGATTTCGATTTCTTTCGTAAGATTCGAGAGGAAGATAGAAATAAAATATCGGTTTGATTTCTCTGGAAATAGCGAAGAGATATTTTTCTAAAAAAAAACTTCGAGTATAAGCTATAGGGTGGTTGAGTTGACCCTTATATTTTAATACTATTATCTTTCCAGAATATCACGTTTAACATAATGCGAAATTTCTAACTCCGAATCTGACATACCGACAGACGTTCATAAGGGTTTACCCGCGTTCCGATCACAATGGAACGTGTTTCGGAGGCTTATTTGAACGTATGTGCGAGTTACGGAATTAAACGATCGATATTAAATTAAATCGATCGAAATAAATCTAAGCGTTTCGAGCTACCAAAGTCAAACGACAACTCCGATTGCTACGAAAATTGAAATCCGATAATAACCAACTATTACGGATCCAATGGAACTGGTTCCGTCGAATTCCGAGACTATGCCTCGGAAGGCTATTTTTAAATTCCAATTTAAACGCTATATTATTAAAATTGAACAAATTGCCTTTACATTAAATTTCAACCATTCTATTATCTTCAGTATCATCATTATATATTTTATAAGCCTTCAAATTATTTTAAACAGGCTTAGAATCTCGGATTCAACAATTTACCCAATTTCAAATATTAAATTCAATATTTAAATTATACAATTCAATGATTTAATTATCTAGTAAATATTGATATCCTGAAATTCAAGGTAAAATTAACTTTTTAAATATTTAAAATCAATTAATTATTCCAATTTCATTCGTTAAAATTTCTGGGTCGTCACAAGTCACAACTTGAAAATCCAATGTTTTTTTTTCTTTTTAAATGGTCAAACAAATTACCATTTTAAATCTTTAAATAAAAAATTCATTTCACAAAGTTCACCTAGTTTCACAAAGATCATCTACAGATTTCAAACAATTTCCATTTCAATTGGATTTATTCCTTAAATCTTAAACCAAAAATTTAATTTATAGCTTTCAAAACACGTTTCCAAAGATTTATCTATAACTTGGGAAGCTATTTCCATTTTAGACTCGAAATCCTTCTTACACAAATTGGAAGTTCATTTCTTATGTGAAAGCTTTTATTATTTGAAACAAATAGTTTTCGTTTCAGTAAAATCCAATTTATACAAGTTGAAATCTTGGGTTAAATTTGAATTCCAAAACTTCACTTTTAAAATGGTTTAAAAACCCATATAAATCCATTTATAAGTTCAATGACCTTTTTAACCCATAGTTTCCAAGCCATAGAATTCAATCCAAATATTGAATTCAAATTTAAATCAAATTATTTAAATTTCAAAACTCAACCAAGTTATTCAAAAGAATAACTTTATCTTTGAAAAAAACACCTTTTCAAAAGCTTATTACTTTAAACCCAATTCATTTCCAATATCATTTGAATTTAAAAACTCAAATTTTAAACTATTTGAAAAAAATCTGTGACTTAACCAATTGCCGCGTGCAACCCATATTTGTGTGTGTGTAAGTGTGGTCCAGGGTTCAACACAATAGTGCACAACATCATCATCACGGATTCAATCATATCGATAAGCGGTATAACCCATAACGCTTATGTATATTTACAGATTCATAGATGAAGTAAATTATCAATCACAAAGATTCACTAACATGATTCGATGTGGGTTTCGGATAACCAATTGGAATCCGACTCCCTGTCGCATAGAAATTCAAATGTCGTTTTACGGGCAAAAGGAGTTTTTATATTCATTAAGGGTATATACATCACAAATATAGCAGCTCAGCACAAAGCATCACATCGCATCACATCACATATCAAATATATCAATCCATCACAAAGCATTCAATAGCAATCAACATCTACAATTAAGATGAATAATTGGGTGGTTTTAAATTTATTGCCTACATAATTACTTTAATTAGTAATTTTAAACCAATGATTAACTACAATTGTTATCCCGCCTTTTGGCAAGGCCGAGATACCAAGGAACAAACTAGAAAGAGGCAGGATCATACATCTTTAGCTTTGAATGATCGTTGGGCAACTACAAATATCGACGAGTTTTACCCGAGTCTGGATCGGGCTACAATTGATAAGGCACGTCAAGCAAAGCTGTAGAAACTAACGTTCCAAATTTCGGGGAATCCGAGTTCGTATACTCAAGATGTCGCAAAAAGAAAATAAGGAGGGTAGGCCTTATTTCGAATCCATACGAGAGACCCAGGCTCGAATCGATCGGAGTTCGAATCCATCAGGGCACGCATAGCTTCGAACCCAGGAGTGAGCCCTTGCCTTGAACCCATCTCACTTGTCTACGTTCGAATCCATCTATGTATATCTCAGTTCGACTCCATCCAAAGAATGTAGGTTCGAATCCATCAAGGGAACGCCTTGTTTCGAATCCATCAGAGTATTCCTGTCCTCGAATCCATCAAGCGAGAGTTCTTCGAATCCAACATATTGAAGCAACTTCGAATCGATCCGCAGTAGCTAACAACGATCGATCCGAACAAGTGCCAACATCATCAATTCGAAAGAAGATAACCTTCGAATCCAACAATTCGAACCCACCTAGTAACGCGGCCAAAACCAAAGGTATGACCCAGAAAACTCGGAGAAAAAGGAGGAATGACCTGAAGCGCACGCACTACGTCATCATGCTCACGAGTAGGAGTATGGATTCGAACCATATCGATTCGAACGAATCCATAGGACGAAAAACTCCATTTTGAATCGATCATAACTCGAGATCTATAAGTCCAAATGCTATGAAATTTTCACAGTAGCTTACTGCCAACATGAGGAATGTTCATGCAAAATTTCAGCTCAATCAGATTAAATCTTGATCGATTCGAACCAAGGGTCGAATCGATCCTGATGTGGGCCCGGACCTCCAAATCTCGGCCATGTGGGCCCCCTCACGTGCTAGAAGCAGTCTCCCCGAATTTTAGGCGAAATATCAGCCTCCTACACCTATAAATAGAGCCCCTGGTCATTCAGAAAGGTGATCGGAAAATTGTGAAGATAAAGCACGACTAGACGCTGCCAGAATTGCTCCAGGGCACCACCACTGCCTTTGATTTTTAATTTTGGCTTGCTACTTGCTGTACTTTGACATCAAAAAGTTGTATTCTCCGAATATCAAGCAATAAAGTAACAAAACTTCATAGTGGACGTAGGCAAAACGCCGAACCACTCTAAATCGTTGTCTCTTGTGCAATTTACTTCCTGCTATTTGGAGTTTTTGTTAGATAATCCACGTTTTAATTTATTTTCTTCATTTATTATCTCTTCAAAAACTTCCGACGAGTGTTGTGCCCAATTTTGACACAAACACTTTGGTGCTTTCACTGAGAAAAAACCCAGTTTTTTCCTCTTGCTCCTTGGATCTATCTTCGATACCGAATTGCGTAAATCTAAGAGGAAGATCAAGACCTTATATTCAAATTCCATCCGTTCTATTCAGATTTGATAAAAGTCTAGGAAAGAATTCAACACTTCAAGATGGTGAGTACAAGAACCACTTCTAACATTGGTGATCAAGAATGTCGGGATAGGCAGAATCCCACACAGCTATTGTCCACTAATCAAGATGCTGCTGGGCATACGGATCAAGCGGGTCCGGTCACAAGGCAAGAGTTCCAGGCGCTGCTCCAGGAACTAACCCAAAGCCGACAACAGCTAACTGAGCAGTTGCGCGCTAACGTTGAGTTAACCAATCAACTGAATCGCCAAAAGCGAAGAAGATCCAGAAGGGATCATGCTCCTCATTCTTCCACCGAAAGCTCCGCTTCATCTGACTATAGTAACAGATTTATCCATCCCAGGCTAGACGGAAACCATGCGCAAGCTACTGACAATCAACAGGCATTAACCGTTGGGCAAATAAGGGTTGGCCCATCTACCAGCTTCCATACTGGGCCCTCCTCCCGAGGAGGCACTATTCCACAATACACTGCAGATGATCGAGCTGCTACAACCGCTGCAGTCGACATAGGAGTTGATGCTCGAGATCACTCCAATCAAAATTATCATCAGCAGGGACAGGCTCCAGAGCCATACGTCCCAGAAGACATCGAGCCAAGGAGGCGAGATGAGGATCGTCGACAGCGCCTGATCCCACCTCGCACTATGGAACCCGACCATACCTTGGCTCACCACCCACAGAATTTTCCAATACCAGATTTCTCAGCCATGGTACGACGAATGATTCGCGAGAGTCAAGGCCTAACAAATGACGATTGGGGAATCTCCCGGAGTCATACCCCATTTACCGATGACATATTATATGCTGAACCTCCTCGGCGATTCAGAATGCCAACCCTTCCCATGTATGAAGGAAATTCCGACCCAAATAAAAATATGAAATATGAATGGTCGATGACTGCTGCGAGAGCTGATGACGCAGTAAAGTGCCGCAGTTTTCCCATTTCCTTAGGGGGAATTGCGACAATGTGGTTTACACGATTACCGCCACGATCTATTTCTTCGTTTGACCAGTTAGCTACTAAATTTGTTGAACAATTTCGCATGCATATTGCCCGACCTAAAGATGTTAATACCCTATCAAGTGTCACTCAAGCTCCCGGAGAAACACTTAGACGATATTTGGAGAGATTCAATGCTGCCTCGCAGAAATCACCAACCCCAATGATAATTCCATTCTAATGGCTTTGACTAAAGGAATCGACCCTGATTCCGAATTTGGAAATTGGTTAGCTGGAAAACCTCCCGCATCGTTGGACCGTTTCTACTCCAAAGCCGCTCAATTCTTGAGGCGAGAGGATGCGAAATAGTCTAGGAAGCAAGACGATGCAAGGCCCAGCAGTGAAGGGATTCAGAGTAATGTTGCGGTTAAACAATCCGGAGAAAGTTCAGGAAAAGTCGAATTGAATATCCAAAATAAACAGACTCATTGATCAAGAAACAGTGACAATCGAAACAAGAAGCAAGACCAGAACCGTGGTCCGAGACGTAGGGCCGCAATGTTTGACAGTTATACACCGCTTAACACGTCATTGGGAAATGTATACTTACAGACTTGTAATACTATGCAATACAAGAAGCCTGCTCCGAAGCCTTCATCGGAGAGACAGATTCAGACAGGGAAGTTCTGTAGGTTTCATGAAAGTTATGGGCATAATACCAATGACTGTAGACATTTGCAAGACCTCATTGAAAAGCTGATCAGAGAAAGAAAGTTAGACCAGTTTGTTCGGGCGCCGCAGTCCGGTGGAACGGGCCCATCTAATCAAAATCAAACGCAGAATCAGGAAAAACAAGGTGAACCCGTTCGCACGGGCGGAAGGTTGGTTGTCAATACAATAAGTGGTGGTCCCCATCCAGCAGACAGAAGCTAGAGAGAAATGGAGTCATATGCTAGCTCAATCAGGCATGTGAACTTTGAATGCTATAGTAACTCGGAAGACGAAACACCGACTAAACAACAAAAAACGATGGCTGATGAAATCGTCTTTAGAAATCGAGATGCCGATAGAGTCGAAGCTCCCACAATTGACCCGTTGGTCATATCCGCTCAAGTTGGTCCTGCTTGGATGAAGAGGATCTTAGTAGATAGCGGAAGTCCCGTAAATATATTGTTTAAAAGAGCATATGATTTAATGAAAATGGAAGCTAAGGACTTAAAGCCTTGTCAATCACGAGTCCACGGCTTCAACGGGAGTGCAACGATACCAACCGGAATAGTTGAATTGCCAGTAGAGTTGGGAGCAGGAGAATGCCGAAGAGTTCGGATGTTGCAATTTGTTGTGTTAGATATTCCTTCCCCGTACAATGCTTTTTTGGGCCGACCGGCCCTTGCTAAATTTAGGGCTGCTATTTCCCCATGGTGCTTAACTCTGAAGTTCCCTACTGACCACGGGATAGGAGTTGTACAAGGAGATCAGGCTGCGGGAAGAGCCTGTTATGTTGCTGAGCTGCGGGTGACGCAGCGAAAAGAGAAAGAAAGGGCGTAGAGGAATCTCTCTGCGTCCGTTTTACTGATGATTGACAATTAGCGCCTGGGCCTTGGCCCGGGCACCACAACCAATTCCAAAAGGATCTTGATCCAAGGGACAATGATAATAAAGAAGAATCTACGGAAAGTCAGGCTTCTCCGGCCGAGCTAACCATTAATGTCCCGATTGATGATGATCACGATGACTCGAGAATGTTGAAGATTGGGTCTCAACTTAACCAAAAGACACAGCAGGAATTGGTTGATTTTCTCCGGCGAATTTCGACGTGTTCGCCTGGACGCACTCTGATATGTGTGGAATCTCGCCTGACATCGCGAGCCACACCTTGAACATTGACCCGCATTATACCCCGGTCAAGTAGAAAAGGCGTAGTATGGATCTGGAGAGATCTGCTGCCCTAAAAAAAGAGGTCGATAAGTTGAAATCAAATGGGTTCATTAGAGACGCTTTATACCCAGAATGGGTGTCCAACCCCGTACTTGTCCGGAAACCAAACGGAAAATGGAGAACGTGTATCGATTACTTTGACCTGAATAAAGCTTGCCCGAAAGACAGCTTTCCACTCCCCCGGATCGATCAACTGGTAGATTCAACCGCCAGACATGAATTATTATCCTTCATGGATGCTTACTCGGGTTACAACCAGATACCCATGCATGTACAGGATCAAGAACACACAAGCTTCGTAACCGACTTGGGGTTATACTGCTACAAAGTCATGCCTTTTGGATTAAAGAATGCCGGCGCGACCTATCAGCGCTTAGTCAACCGAATGTTTGCCAATCAGATTGGAAAGACTATGGAGGTCTATGTAGATGACATGTTGGTGAAGTCACGATACTCTGGTGATCATGTCAAAGACTTTGAGTCAATGTTCGATATCCTCCGAAAATACGGAATGAAGCTTAATCCACTAAAGTATCATTTCGGAGTCGCATCCGGAAAATTTCTTGGGTTCATTGTCAATGCCCGAGGAATAGAGGCCAACCCCGAAAAAATCTGGGCTATCAGAAATCTCCAAACTCCAAAAACCGTAAAACAAGTTCAGAGTCTTAATGGAAAAGTTGCAACACTGAGCAGGTTTATCTCAAAATCGACCGACAAATGCATTCCCTTTTTTGATTCGATTCGAAAGGGGAAATGAAATTTTGAATGGACTGCAGAATGTGAGGGAGCATTTCAATCGCTAATCCAACATCTTTCCGTACCACCAATCCTTTCAAAGCCTATAGATCATGAACAATTATATCTTTACCTGGCAGTATCAGAGAATGCAATCGGTGCTGCATTAATTCGGGAGGAAGACCAAGTGCAAAAGCCGGTCTACTACGTGAGTAAACGATTAACCGGAGCCGAGAGAAATTATCCAAAGCTTGAAAAGTTGGCATATTGCCTAGTCATTGCCTCGAGGAAGCTCCGTCCATATTTTCAGGCTCATCGTATTACTGTGCACACCGACCAGCCGTTACGACAGGTCCTTACGCGGCCTGAGACATCTGGTAGGTTGCTAAAATGGAACATCGAACTGAGTCAGTTCGACATCACTTATACTCCAAGGAGAGCCATTAACGGCCAAGTCATAGCATATTTTATAGCCAAATTCACTATCCCTGAAGACTTGCCCGAGACCAACAAACCACCCAAATACATCTGGAAGTTATACACCGATGGTGCGTCAAACGATCGGTGCTCAGGAGCTGGGGTAGTGCTTAAAACCCCCGAGGGACGATCCATATGTTATGCTTTAAAGTTCGAGTTCCGTGCAACCAACAACGAAGCTGAGTACGAAGCCCTACTTACTGGGCTAAAGCTTGCCCGTGATCTGAAAATCATTTCTGTAGAGATCTACTGTGATTCCCAGTTGGTAGTATACCAAGTTCGAGGAGAGTATCAGGCCAAAGACCGAAGATTAGCTGCTTATCTAACTCGGGTTATGGAGATTCTTAACCAATTCGATTACTATGCCATTTTCTACATACCCCGAGAGCACAATCAAAAGGCTGATTCATTGGCAAAGTTAGCAAGTGCGGGAGAGGCTCAACAGTTGGGGGTTGTTCCGATCGAAACCCTATCCTCTCCGAGCATTGATCAAAGGGAGACTGATTTCACGTTTGAAGCTACCTCCAATAAGGAGTCATGGATGACCCCTTATCGAGATTATATCGAACATGGTGTATTGCCCGAGCGTCGAAGCGAGAAAAGACAAGTTCTATGAAAAGCCTCACGATTTGTTATTCAAAATGGAATCATGTACCGGAAAGGATACTCTATTCCTCTCCTCCATTGTATCACGCACGATGAAGTCAAACGAGTGTTACACGATGTACACGAAGGAGAATGTGGCGATCACACTGTGGGGCAAGCGCTCGCAAAGAAAATACTTCGATATGGGTATTATTGGCCTACTGTTAATCGCGATGCTGTAGACTATGCTAGGAAGTGTGACAAATGTCAGAAACACGCTCGAATTCCTAGAGCTCCACCTACTGAGATAACCCAAATGGTCAGTCCTTGGCCATTCACGATATGGGGAATAGATATCATCGGCACACTGCCTCTGGCCAAAGGTGGCGCGAAGTACGCCATCGTCGCAGTTGATTATTTCACCAAATGGGCTAAAGCTGAACCCCTTGCAACAATTACAACAAAGAAAGTAATCAACTTTGTAGTACGTAACATCATCTGCCGTTTTGGTCTCCCACATACTATCATCACCGATAACGGAACTCAATTCGACAGTGCTGAATTCAAAAATTTCTGTCAACGATTCCACATCCATAAGAAATTCTCTACAGTAGCGCACCCTCAAGCAAATGGTCAGGTTGAAGCTGTTAATAAAGTTATCAAGTCTATTCTAAAGAAGCGACTGGAAAAAGCTGGGGGCAAATGGGTCGACGAGCTTCCTATGGCACTATGGGCCTATCGAACGACTCACAAAACTGCAACCGGTCATACCCCGTTTTCTCTATCTTATGGTTCTGAAACCGTTATTCCGGTCGAAATGGAAGTGCATTCTCATCGTGTAACATATTACGATCCGAAAAAAAATGCCATATTGCTTGCTGAATCTTTGGATTTACTCGATGAAAAGCGCGAAGAGGCTGATTTGAGGGCAGCCGCATATCGAAATCGAGTCGCCCGACTGTACAATGCCAAGGTCCGTCCGCGAACCTTCGAACTCGACGATCTCGTACTCAAAAGGGTTTACCCTGTCCCTTCACACATGAAGCCAAATTGGGAAGGGCCGTATGTAATTTCACAAAAGCTCGGAGATGGCACGTTCAAATTATCGATAGTCGATGGTCTTACTTTGCCGAGAGCTTGGAATAGCGAAAGTCTTCGTCGCTACTACATATAAAAAAATTTACTTATTTATTTTCTGTCAATTTATTCCTTTGCATTTTATTCTAGCATTTCGAGATTTAAATTTGTAATAAGGCAACTGACTTTGCCATATTTTCTCGTTTCAGCAATAAAATGCCATCTCTTCGAGCCAAAGCTATGATTTACTGAATATGACATATAATATCACAATGCACGGAGAGCTAAGTTCCATCACGCGGTGGGATTTATTCAAATAGGGAGTGACTGTGATACGACCGGCCACTCACTAAGTGAAACCCGAGCTCGGGGGCAGAACACTACATCAACATTCGCAGGGATTGATACATGACAATCCCTTCTCCAACTCCAAATTTCCAGAGTGTGAATTGGAGTATAAACTTCGACTCTCGGTTCCCGGAGGGGAACTGGAGTATAAATCCACCGCTCCCAGAGGGTGAGCCAACTCCGAATTCCCAGAGTGTGAATTGGAGTATAAACTTCAACTTTCGGTTCCCGGAGTGTGAACCGGAGTATAAATCCATCGCTCCCAGAGCGTGAGCCAACTCCAAATTCCCAGAGTGTGAATTGGAGTATAAACTTTAACTTTCGGTTCCCAGAGCGCGAACCAGAATATAAATCCATCGCTCCCAGAGTGTGAGCTAACTCCAACTTCCCAGAGTGTGAATTGGAGTATAAACATTCAACAATTCGTTCCCAGAGCGTGAACGGACTCCAACTTCCCAGAGTGAGAATTGGAGTATAAACATTCAACAATTCGTTCCCAGAGCGTGAACGGACTCCAACTTCCCAGAGTGTGAATTGGAGTATAAACATTCAACAATTCGTTCCCATAGCGTGAACGGACTCCAAGTTCCCAAAGCATGAATTGTAGTATAAACATAAATTACAGGTTCCCGGAGCACGAACGGAAGCATCCGTGCTAGCTCTAGATTCCCAGAGCGTGAAGTAAGGTGTAAACATCAATACCAGGTTCCCGGAGCGCAAACCATACTACAAACGTCGATAACTCTCAAACTCCCGTGGTGCGAACCAAGTTATCGATTACAAATTATCCTAAGTCCCTAGAATGTGGACATGTGCTCAGAGTTTGCAAAAACGCACTCAACCACCAAAACACAAATGCTACTCCCCGAGACTAGGGAGCAAAAAAGCTAAGTGTTAATCGATAATCAAAGTGGTACAATATCCGAAGTTCGATTATTCATCGATTACAACTTGCGACCAAGATTCGTAGACTTGGCAAATAAAAACGAACTCTACTTGACGGTGAAAACACCACAAGTACACCGAACTGTTAACTACAAATTATGTTAAGTCCCCGAAGTGTGGACATGTATACAAGGCTTATAGCATATGTGAGCATAAGCTAATTAATGCAATACTTGAGAAAAAAAAGATTTGTTTTCCATGTTATCAACAAACAAAAAGAGAAGTTCGATTACATGATAAAACTAGAAACAATTCATAAGTGGGTGCCGAATCCACACTTATACACGGCCTACAAAAAAAAGAGAGAATTGCCCTTTTGCAACTACATGGTAAAACAAGAAGTTCATTCTTTCTTCTTCCGGTGTTTCTTCTTCGGAGTTGAGCCACTAGATCCACTGCCCGGCTTCTTGCGGGATTTCTTGTCTATCTTTGGAGCATCCTTAGAATCTGGCATGATATCCACGTCTTCCTCAGAGCCGGAAGGGATAGAGATCCTTTTGTGAGGACGAACCGGAGGCGGGGAAGCCGTAACAGGTGGCAAAGCTTCGACGCTAGAAGTTATAGTTGTACCGGTGAGGGAAGTAACAACTGAAGGAGTTAAGCTCGGTGGAGCAACATGGCCTCCGGAACCACCAGCTGCCGTCACCGTAGCCATTTCGGCACTTATCTCAGCAAGAATTTCTTCTTCTCGGGTAGATCGAGCAGCGCTGGAAACACTGGCGGTCGGCATAAACGAGCTAAAAGATGGGGCAGCTCCACCCATTGTAAAGGAAGGACCAGGAAAAGGTTCACAAGGTTGCTTGAGAAGCTCCTCAATCATATGAACATCAAACGACATCGAACTCCCCTCTCCCATCTCGCTGGTAAAGGCAGTGGTCGTAATGGCCTCAGTAACAACGGCTCCTAGCATTGGCTGCGAAGCTTGTGGTATTGGAAGTGCTGGCGCATCACTTTCAGTCACTGATTAAAAAGGAAAGAGGATAATTAGTCAAATGATCGGCTCCAAGTTCAAAATTCCAAAAACACTTAAGCAACATTTAGAATACCTTCTTTGCTGCGGCTCGGTGATGGGACAGGTTCAGAAACGGTAGATGTACCGAGAGACAGTTCCGGTCGATCCGGGTTATAAGCAGGGATAACCTATGGACCGACTGTAGAGGCGACTCCAGATGGGGTTGGGGCATCATCTGGAACATTCTCACTATAATGTGCGGCTCCGGAACCCTCACCAGTCTCCACATGGTGAAAACCAAGTCTCTCTCTCTCAGCGGAGATCATCGCATCATGGAGAAGTTTCCTTTCTTCTTCGCTCAACAAGCGAGATTCAAGTTCAAATTCGTCTACGGCGCCTTCAGGGAGAGATGCTCTTTTGTTCGCCACCAATTTTTTCCAAGCGTTGAGTAGAAGCGTAGAATAATCTCCGATCCATGAGAGATTCCTGTGCTCGAGTACATTAGCATTATAAGTGTCGAGAAGATCGTCAAACTCAGATTCTACTCTAAATATCTCTGCCTGAACTCTCCCTTCTACCTCTGCCTCCGATGCTTCAACTTTAGCAACCGCCGCGTCTCGCTCAACTCGGAGAGACACAGCCTGCTCGCATGCTTGCTGTACGGCCGTATTAGCGTCATCTTTTTCCTTGTTTAAGCTGGCGAATTTAGCTTTTAACTCCTCAAGTTCTCTCACCGCCGCATCTCGCTCGGCCTCGACATTCTTGTATCGATGGCCTAAATCTTCAACTAAAGTACAATGCGGTTGTTGCATTTTCGCCATCTCAGTCAGTGTCTCGTCAACCTTCTGTAGCGACTCCAGTTCAGCCTTGCGAGAAGATTCCGTTTCAGATCGAAGTACGTCAACAATACGGTTCTTCTGAGCCAAGTCCGCTTCTAGTTTCTCAATAACTTTGGCTCGTTCGAAGGCTACTTTCGAGGCTTTAACAGCCGCCCTGTACCATTCTTTATACTAAGCATAAAAATCCCGGATATAGCTAGGGCGGTGTTCAAGGCCTCTTCAGGAATCCTTTTGAGATTAGGTGGAAAGATATAGGCATCAAGGCATATCTCTGGAAAGTCTTTTTTCAACTGAGCAATTCTAATAGCTCCTTCACCAGACGGCTCAAGAGGCGCCTCCTCCACGGTTACGGTCGCAGCCGTCTCAGTCCTTGGACGATGTGGACCAGGTTTAAAAATTTGTTGAGATGGTTGTTGCCACGTAGGCTCAACTGCAGGTGCTTGGCCCCTGGATGGCGGAGGAGAACGAGAAGGTGAGCGGTATCTTCGGTCCCTATCAGAGCGCTCCTGGCTAGAATAGTATCGAGAATGGTCCCTATCGCGATGCTCCTGCTCATAATACCTCCGCTCACGATCTCGGTAAGAATCCCTACGGCGAGACTCATAATAGGATGAAGAATGGTGTACTTGCCGAAGTTTATCAAGTGTAGAAGGACGATTCAACATAGCACCTGTAAAAAAGGAACAATTCGATTTAGTACCAAGATAAAACACTGCAGTGCATGTGGAAGTCGTGAAGTATTGTGAAAAGTGTATAAATGCGTAAACCCCCCGACCAACCAGAAGCGTCGATTACACTAACGGGTAAAGATTCGCTTATATCAAGCGCTCCCCGGAGCTCTTCCAACCCGGACCCGTGGTGGAGAGATACGTAGTCCGGAATGGGAATATCGTCCAACCCTGTGAAAAGGTCTCCGGACTGGTAAGGAGAGGCGCTGGAAACAGTAACCCCAGGTTGGGAACGGGTTGTGACTACGGATTTCCATCTCTTAAACTTAGGTACATCAGCCTTGCCTGTCTGACCCTCTTCTATTCGGGAAAGGTCGACTGCTATCTCAGTGTCTGTGGGCGTTCTTTCATCATCGCTCATTTATCTTATCACAACGCCAGGTTTTCTTTTTGTCACTTTCTTCTTCTTCCTCGAGGCCGATTTCGCCAAACCTTCAATTACAATACTCTGGCCCATCTCAATCAAACCCAATGTCCTTAAGTTATCATCGGTCAGCAGCGAATCTATGTGCCTTAAGTCGTGAGGAACCCTTTGTAAGCTTTGAACGACGCCTCTATAATGCCAAGCAGTAGGTCTCGAAATGATAGCTGCAAGAATAGCAGGGTGTTGGTATAAAGTATCAAAAATGACCATTCAAGAACGAATTATGATACTTACGTCTGGATAACCATCTCCTGGCAAACCCTGGGGGCATCGAACGAAAAACCACTCGTTCTTGAAATAACTAAGCCTAGTCCAGGCCCCAGTCACGACCTGACAGTTCCTAACCACCTCCAGAAAAGTAAAAGACGGGCTATCACCCCTACTCTTAAAGTTAAAAAGGTGCCTGATCTCGTTAGGTCTTGGCAGGCGAAAAAGGCAATCCATAAATATGACGAAGACGCTGTTTAATAGTGCATGCCCCTTGGGATGAAGCTGTGAAGGAGCGATTCCTAAATACGAAAACATCTCTCTGATATATTGGTTAAAAGGAGGAAGAGATCCAGCCGCACAGGCATGACGGTAGAAGGCAGTATATCCTTCAGGAGGGTTGTGAGGTCTATCACTAGCACTAGGTAATAAAACATCATCAAGAGATATGTTATGTTTCGAACATATCCGGCCCAACAGAGACTCTAAGATATTGGATTGAACATAATCGACAGGATCTTCGATAAATATGGCCTTCGGCAATTCGTCCGGGGCCGGGTCTACGACTTCAGGAGGGACGTCCGGAATCTCAAGCGCTGGAAGAGGCGAGCTTTGTGCTTCTTGTTGTTGAGAACTCGAAGACTCCATAATTAACTAACTCACCAGAAAGCGGCGTTAAAAAACATAAAAAACCCATGCATTCCCGCGGTGCAAAGTGTATGAGTATGTCGTGCAATGCAAGTGCTAGGCAAAAAATTTAAGCAGATTTGACAAGATGAAACGAGGTGTCCGAACGACGAAACTTTGGAATTTGAGAATGAAAACGACCGTCATCGCTGACCGTCACTTTCACGCCACCCAGATGCTATTGGCCAATTCAAGTATAAATTCGTTACATTTTGTTTAAGTCATGGTGCCATCGACGAGCTCCAATGGAGAGGTCAAGTTAAATTCGATTATGCAAGGCCGAAGCTCGTCGAGGTCAAGTATGCTAAAGTTCATTAAGCTCGTCAAAAGTTCAACTTGAAATTGGTCATAGTTCAGAAGTTGGAGCCAATCAGAGAATCAGAAGTTTCTGATGTTCGAACGTTCGAATAGATCAACTCGAATCGATACGAGTCGAATCGAGAACGTTCGAATCCATACACCTCGAATCCAAGAAGGTTGACTCGATGCAGCTTTAGGGTGGAGAAGTACTTCGAATCCATGAGCTATGCATAACTTCGAATCGATCCATACTGAGCACCTTCGAATCGATCAAGATATTATCACCTCGAATCGATCGGCAAGGTCCTTCGAATCCATCGATTCGAAATCTCGCAATCTTGATCGATTCGAACTACCTATTCCAACATCGATTCGAAGTCTCACTTTCTTGATCGATTCGAACTACTTATGCCCTAATCGATGCGAAGCAAGGAAGGAAGATGACATCCAACATTGCCTACACTTCTCCCTGACAACACTCAGAATCAATACGACTTGAATGGTTTCGTTCCCAGATCCATCGAGTCAACCCATTTCAGATCTCACTATCACTCATGGTTTTCGAAAGAAAGGATTGAAATCGATGTCAAATTTTCAGTTTTCATCGTTCTACACTCGGATCGATCCCTTGACTTACTTGATTGGACTCGATTACAGGTGAAAACTTGGAAAAATTGGATCGATTCGTGCAGAATGCAGTTGTATTTGGCTTTGGAGGATCGATTCGGAGATATAACTAAAGTAAAAAGCAAAAAGTAAGAAGTTAAAAATGAAGACGGCCTTGGGTATTTATATGGGTTCCACAGAAAACGCGTGGCTCTTCGACTCCCGGTTGTGTTTACTTCCTACCACCGGTCACTAGCCAAACCCCATCGATTCGAACAATCGCTCAATAACCCATTGCGTTCGAATCCATCACAGTGTAGAGTCGTTATTTCGAATCTATCACACGGCTGAATCCATACTCCACTTTGAATCCATTGCCTTCCAATCTTTTACACAATTGAATCCATCCCAGCTTAATCGATGCGAGGCACCATCGATTCGATGAAACACTGAGTAAAGGCAAGACCATCGATTCGAACATACATGACTTCGGATCCATCAAGACAGCATCGATGCGAAGCGTCATCGATTCGAAGCACTTGAATGAGGACTGAGTTGAACAAAACCTATCGATTCGAAGTACCTATTTCATCACCAGCGATACCATCGATTCGAAACCCTACCGGTTCGAACAAGCGTGCTTTGAATCCATTAGGCACCATCGATGAGAATGAATACAACGCTTCGATGTGAAAAATTAACTGGTCTACCTTTTACACCGATTCAGGAGAGGATCGATACAAAAGGATGATCATAGATGGCTATAACAACAATACTTTAACTCTAATCTCAAGTCGGTTCAGGAGAGGGCCGATGCAGAATTCGATAACAAATCAAACTGGCAACAACTTGCAATCACGCAACATTAACCAAAGTCAAGGTGATACACGTATTCGCATATGTTTGACTAATATTTGATCTTTATCATTCACAAGGATCAGACATCCATCTTGTCACGATTTCAACGACGAACAACCGATCACAATCATACGACAATTGATAACAGCAATAAAGAATACAGCTTTCAGCAGAGCATGTCCTAATTGTCCAGCGTTTGATTGTAGCTTTTCAAAGCACGCCATGTTTACACAAGACGTACTTTGGGGGGCAAGTGTTATCCCGCCTTTTGGCAAGGCCGAGATACCAAGGAACTAACTAGAAAGAGGCAGGATCATACATCTTTAGCTTTGAATGATCGTTGGGCAACTACAAATATCGACGAGTTTTATCCAAGTCCGGATCGAGCTACAATTGATAAGACACGTCAAGAAAAGCTGTAGAAACCAACGTTCCAAATTTCGGGGAAATCCGAGTTCGTATACTCAAGATGTCGCAAAAAGAAAATAAGGAGGGTAGGCCTTATTTCGAATCCATACGAGAGACCCAGGCTCGAATCGATCGGAGTTCGAATCCATCAAGGCACGCATAGCTTCGAACCCAGGAGAGAGCCCTTGCCTTGAACCCATCTCACATGTCTACGTTCGAATCCATCTATGTATATCTCAGTTCGACTCCATCCAAAGAATGTAGGTTCGAATCCATCGAGGGCACGCCTTGTTTCAAATCCATCAGAGTATTCCTGTCCTCGAATCCATCAAGCGAGAGTTCTTCGAATCCAACATATTGAAGCAACTTCGAATCGATCCGCTGTAGCTAACAACGATCGATCCGAACAAGTGCCAACATCATCGATTCGAAAGAAGATAACCTTCAAATCCAACACTTCGAACCCACCCAGTAACGCGGCCAAAACCAAAGGTATGACCCAGAAAACTCGGAGAAAAAGGAGGAATGACCCGAAGCGCACGCACTACGTCATCATGCTCATGAGTAGGAGTATGGATTCGACCCTATGGATTCGAACCATATCGATTCGAACGAATCCATAGGACGAAAAACTCCATTTCGAATCGATCATAACACGAGATCTATAAGTCCAAATGCTATGAAATTTTCACAGTAGCTTACTGCCAACATGAGGAATGTTCATGCAAAATTTCAGCTCAATCTGATTAAATCTTGATCGATTCGAACCAAGGGTCGAATCGATCCTGATGTGGGCCCGGACCTCCAAATCTCGGCCATGTGGGCCCCCTCACGTGCTAGAAGCAGTCTCCTCGAATTTTAGGAGAAATATCAGCCTCCTACACCTATAAATAGAGCCCCTGGTCATTCAGAAAGGGGATCGGAGAATTGTGAAGATAAAGCACGACTAGACGCTGCCAGAATTGCTCCAGAGCACCACCACTGCCTTTGATTTTTAATTTTGGCTTGCTACTTGCTGTACTTTGACGTCAAAAAGTTGTATTCTCCGAATATCAAGCAATAAAGTAACAAAACTTCATAGTGGACGTAGGCAAAACGTCGAAACTCTAAATCGTTGTCTCTTGTGCAATTTACTTCCTGCTATTTGGAGTTTTTGTTAGATAATCCATGTTTTAATTTATTTTCTTCATTTATTATCTCTTCAAAAACTTCCGACGAGTGTTGTGCCCAATTTTGACACAAACAACAATTGATTAAGTTTTAATCACCTACATAGTTTATGATCCTTTAACTAATTATCTCAATTAATTAACCTTAATTGTAATCTATTAAATCTTAATTACTCATTCTTAATTAATTAGTTTAAGTAATAAACCTTTAATTGTTGATTAAATCCGAATTATAATTAATTATCCTTAATTGATTAATTAATAGATTTATTATTCCTTAATTAGTTACAATAATTAATTACTCCTTAATTAATAATGCTTTCTTAATCACTTTAAGTTAATTAACCTTAAATAATTATTCTTGATTAAGTTTCCTTAATTAATTAACCACATTAATTAATTATTCTTTGAAGTAATTAACCCTAAATATTAGATTTATTCATCTTTAATCTTTAGTTATCTACTCTTAATTACTTCCTATCAACGGTAAAAGTAGATTCAACGCTAACACGCGGTGTATCTCGTGATTAAGTGAAAGCACCACCCATTTATACGGGAAACCAAGTAAAAAGAAAAGTCACAGAAAAGTAAAAGAGACAGAGATTTTTATAGTGGTTCGGCTTCTAGTAATCGTACATCCACTTTACATTCTTCATTATCTTCTTTGTACACACTTTTACAAGATTACAACACTTCTACAGCATGATCTCTCGATTACAACACCTTTACAACACGATCTTACAATTACAACATGAACGGAGAAAGAAGTTAGAACATTGATGGTGAATTGCTCTTCGAATCTCTCTTGGATGAAGTAGATCTCTTGATGAAGAATCTTCGATGGTTGAGGTGCTTGGAGAGTCCAGAAATCAGTAGAGTGTAGGCGCCTTGAAATGCAGAAAAAGTCCCCCCCCCCGAATGTGGAGTTGATGGAGTATTTATAGGTGAAATCGGAGTTAGGTCGGTAGGGACGACTTAAGGAGTTAGGTCGGCAGGGACGACTTAAGGAGTTAGGTCGGCAGGGACGACTTAAGGAGTTAGGTGGACTGGGACGACTTAAGGAGTTAGGTCGTGTGGACGACTTAAGGAGTTAGGTCGGCAGGGACGACTTAAGGAGTTAGGTCGTGTGGACGACCTAAGATAAGTCGTAGGTTATGCCACATAGTTAAGTCGTTAGGCCGTGGACTCCTTTGAGTCGTGGACTCTGTTAGGTCGGACCTTCTGGTGAGTTGCTAACTCGTTTAGCCTTAGGTCGTTGAGCCGCTTCTCCTGTTAGCTCGTTAACTCGGTTGAGCCGCTTTGTGCCTTAAGTCGCTGATAGGTTAACCCGTTAAGTCGTTGACCCTTGGTCCAGCTTAGGTCGCTCCACGTGTTAAGCCGCTAGGTCGCTTAACTTGGTCACGTCTTAGGTCGCGAGGTCTTCTTAGGTTGTAGGCGCTGGCCTTGAGTAGAAGATAGGTCGCTTCATTCTTTAACTCGTATACCGTTTTGGACGGGGCGCCGCCCCGCACCCCGCCGGAGGCGCTGCCCCCTGGACCCCTGCGACCTGACCGGTCAGGTCGAACACCGTCGCGGTGGCGTTGCCCCCGCACCCCCACCTTGGGGGGTTGGCAACCCCCCGGGACCCCCTCCGTAGGGGATCTTAGATGAAAAAACATTCAACAGAACTTGCTTTGTTGAGATGTTGAGTTGACCAATCTTTGAGACGAGCTATCTTGCTTCTCTCGGTCGATCTTTTGATATCACGGCCTTGCTGAAAAAGGCGGGATAACACTTCCACTATGTAATTATTATTTTAATCTAATCATTCATTAATTACTCGATTTATTAACTACTACTAATCATACATTAATTAACTTAAAGTACTTAATTTAAAATTCTTAATTACAAAATTATTAAACATCTAATCATTAATTTACCAATCTTTAATTATAGTCATAAATTAATCATTCTTAATTACTTTCCAAAACAAAGAATTAATAATAATTATTATCTATCTTAATTAACATTTTAAAATCTTCCTTAAACCTTGGAAAAAAAAGTTATTATTAATTTGAAAATTTTAATGTTAATTAACTTTCAACACTTATCCTGAATTAATTACTTAGTTAAAGTATTATAAAAAAACTCTAAAATATTAACTAAAATAATTGAAACTTGTAATAAGGGCTTAACTTAGCATTGTCAAACATAAATCAAGTCGACCATACCAAAATTGTTTTAGAGAAAAATTTAACCCATTTCTTCTCTTTCATTTTGCTGCAGGTTTGAGAAACCAAAACCCGAGCGCGATTCCCACGTATTCGAGTAAGCACTCGAGTTTCCCCTCCCTTTACCCGAAGCCTTCTCTCTCTCACGTACTTCTTCTCCCACCTTTTTTTTCTTTCCTCAAGTTTTAAACTTAATAACTGATTCCAGGCCCGCGCTCCAACCCGAAGCAACGCGTGGACCTTCTCGAGTATTAACTCGAGTTGTTCATCCCCCAAAGTTTCTGACACCATATTGTTATCGCGCACGTGCACATAAACCTGGCAACCTTCAATCGACGCCGCAATCCCAGACCAGTCAGCAACAACCTCCATCTACTACCCAAGCACCCATGAACTCAAAATTCGAAGTAAATCGAAATATCGACATTTGATCGAAAAACTGGAGCAACAATCAATCGAAATCATTTCTCCGACGATGAATCCAACCAAGATCATCCACGCCCTCGCGACCACACCCTCGCCAAAGCCTTCCCCTCCTGATCCACACTGACCGATCGACTAAATCGCCTTGATAATGACGAACTTCCCTTTTTAATGCTATCGACCATAATGGGTTGTTAAACCCTATTTCGTTCTCGTGCGCCAAGAGCGAAAATCATCGAGCAATTTTATGATGATCGGCATCCCCTAAACTATCTTCTCCACGAACCCTAATGATTCTAGATCCATCAAGCACCAGAGTTTGGCTATAAACCCGTTTTCGTTCATCTCTTTTTTCTCACGTATTACTGAACTAAAAATATTGAAATTTGCATTAAAATTCATCAATTTTGATTAAAACAGATTCTATAATTGAATCAATAAACCATTTAAGTCGAATATTTTCGTACCTTGAAGTCTTACCGTGGTTTCCTCCTTTTCAGTAAACCCATATATATTTTGTACTTAACAATATTTTTCAAAAATAAGTTTATGTTGTTCTAAACATTTCTACTTCAAAGAAGTAAGTCTAATATTGAGTTTACAGAGAGAATTAAAATTTAGGACTTAAATTTGGAAACCTGTTATTAAGAACATGATCTATCTCCTTTTTTTACCTATATATATATACAAGCATATGCACACAGTTCCATTTTTATAAGTAATGTTACTTTCGTATAAACATTTTCCAGTTGTTCATTCAGTAATCAAAGCATGCAGTGTTTTTGTTGGGATGTTTTAAATTTTAGAACAGGTTTTACTCAATTCCCAGTTATATATAAACAGAGATATACATACCTGTATACGCACAAAACATATAGGCAGGCAAGCATTTATCAATGTCAACAAGAAATCATATCAAGATAATCCACAGAAACAAAGAAGGATGGTCTAAAAGAAGGCTTGCTCACATGAAAGGGGTTGAAGCATAGACAAAGCTTTGCCTGACAGTTTTCAAAGATAGATGAAGGCCTGCCTCTTTTTTCTTCTTTAAATCTTGGAGTTTTAGATCTGTAAATTGTAAATACAGATTTTCATTCACTCTTTGTTGTTCTTAATTCATTTAATACAAAAAAAAAATTAAATTACTTATAGTTTAAATGACAGAGAAGTTCTCTTTTTTATCTCTCTGCAACATGAAAACAGAATCATATTTACTTTGAACTTGATTTGGTTTCCTGCAAGTAATTGATTGATTCAATTGGTTAAATTCCTGTTTTCATTCATGTTTAACAAATTTAACTTAAAATCTTAAAAAGGAAAATCCACTTGCCTTGAATTTGTTTTAGAAATCACTGTACCGCTTTCTTGGCCAAAACCTAAAGCATTGTCTAACCTGAAAGATGGAATTTGTAGACCATAGCTTGAGTTTTGTTTGTTTGTTTTTTTTCAGATTTACAAACTTTGGATTGAAGAAGAGAGCATTCTTATTTTCTTTTTTTCTGGTTTGATGGTTTTTAAGATTTGCAAGATCTTCTTTGTTGTATTTTAGAGATTTGAGGCTTATAATTTCAAAATCTTGGGAGCTGAAAGGTTTTTAAATTTTTTTATTTGAATATTTTATTTTTTTATAAAGACAATTCATGCCATTTGTAAAAATCAATGATGAAAGCAAGATTTTGTTCATTTTCCTACTCATGTATATGTACTTACATTTAAATTTTTAAAGACAAAAGAAAGTTTATAAATCTCTTTATGTCATATTTATGTTATAAATGAACACACATTTTATTTCATTAGCATATGTATCTATACAATGTTGAAAGAAAATTGTTTTTTTAACCAATATTTAATTATATACATACATTACATCTTAATCCTTTTTAAATGCTACTTAAAATTTTAACATTTATTTTAAATTTAATTTCAAATCCCAATTCACTTGAATAAAAATTCTTTTATGTCTATTATTTTTACCTATACCGATTTAAAGAAAGAAATGATTTTTTTTTAAGACTAATTTTGTTAATAGGTGATTTTTCTTTTTCTTTTTTTTTAAAGAAGGTATGTATTACATATATATAAATATTGAATTCAAATGGTTTTTTCTCTCTTTCAAAATATTTATTATTTCAAGATTTCTAAACTCAAAAGAAATTGGAATTTTATTTATGTATAGTTTGTCACTCATTTTATTTGTTTTAAGATTTTTTTCAATTTATTCCCAAATTAAATTCTAAAAGTTTAAAATATATAATAATTTTAATTGATAAATTTTAGGATGTTATTCTCTATTTATAAGATTTTAAATACACAATTTCAAATCCACGGTTAAATTTAAAAAAAATTGTCCAAATAAATAAATATCCTATTTTAATTTAAAAAAATCAAATTAATCTACAATTTTATCCGAAAATTCATTTTAATCATCAATTTAAATTTAATTAAAAATCGGGATCGTTACACCTGGTGTATGATGTTATAGACAACATTGCGTTCACAAGTACATATGATGGCCATGGTAGTACTATGCCATAATGTGGATCGCGAGCACTGCTAGAACAATAGTATTTCCGACGGCTACTAGTTGTCGGGGGCCGTCGCTAGCCATCAGAAAAGCTGTCGCTATGGCGTACGCGCTTTCCTTAGGTTGGCAACAACTGCTCACAGCAATTTTCGATGGTTTTGTGATGGTTTTCGGTGTCCACATGCCTTCAAGGAGTAGTCGAAAACTGTCGCTAGCCTTGGAAATTGGCGACCAAAGAGACGTCGGTAGCCGTCGAAAACTGTCAGAATTCTGGGCATTTTTTCTCTTCCTGCAACCATTTGATTCATGCGCTACACATGCATATCACAAATCAATTTCACAAATATCCAGTATCCAATATCAAAACTCAACCAACACATAATCAACTTATATCCAACACCCAACTCAATGCCCACCACTTCAATCCTTAAAGAAGAACAATGCACTAAATAATCAACATCCAATGTATATAATTAACATCCAACATGTCAAAAAAAACCAACATATCATCCAACATTGCATCAAGATGTATCAACCATATCCAAATACATTAACTTCAAAATGTCCGAACATAAAGGTAAAGTAACATACCTATCAAGACTCATCGTAAGCTATGAAACCACTTGATGAAGAAAATAACCAACACCGATGAACCTCGACAAAACGCTGGTTCAACTGCTCCATCTCCACAGCACAACGGTGGTCTTTCTCCTGTAGTTCCACGATCATAGCTTTAAGCTCCCGATCTCTACTTTGTCCAAAGCTTTTTGATATGCTTTCTAGGAGGACCTAGCCTACAGATAATCAAGAGATATGTCAAAAAATCATAAATGTATTTTATTGGCTAGTGTAAATTAAGAATGAACAAATAAGTAAAGCATAATCATTTGTTAAAACAGTAATGCAATATTTTTGCTATGACAACTTTTTTTTATCTTTGGGCAAAACTAGAAGTTAGTAAATTTTTGAAAATTACAGCGTGATTCCCAAAGCTATAACGTCTATTTCAGGATGTGGGTTCCATGATGCACTCAAAAATCGCATCCTTCTCATCAGTGGTCAACGAATCCCATCTCGATCCCTCCAACATCTTTAGTCGTGCTTCTGCAAAGTTTTCCTGCTGTGAAAAATAAAATATAATTGAAATTCACATAACATTATTTTAATTATTCTTTATAACTAACTAATTAAATTGATTAATAATAAATTCTAATTTAAAATATGCTTACATAGGATATGCTTGCTTTATCGTTACTCAATGTGTATAATATTGAGCCATCTTCGTTTGTTTGCTTGGTGGCATGATTGTGAGCAAATACATCCATATAGGAGACGAGACCGCCGCGCTCTCTTTCTTGAAATAATTTGTATGTATTACTGTTGTTTATACGAAATTAAATAAGTTAATAAATGTTTATAATTGCAATTAATAAATTTTCTAGACCCTCACGACGATGTTGGAATTATTTGGACCTACCGCGATGTATAACTGGTTTCTTGTTCCTATTTGTGAAGTTCCTCTATGACTTTGCTTGCATATTTAAATTAAACATTATATGCTTCAGCTTTAAATTATGTATTATATACGGGAACAAATTAAAATGATATATGATAAACTTACCTTGAACTCTTCACTATTCAAGCATCCCACAGGCCAGTGCCCATCCAGTCAGGCTTATTCCCTAATTTTCTTATGCCAGACATTGCGTCCCGATAATTCTTAGACATCTTGGAAGTCCAGTGGCTCTAGGAAAGGTCAAGCTTTTCTTTCTGCAAGTCTACCGCCCTTAATACATTGAAATAATATAAGTTATATATTGACACTTAGTCAGCAAATTGTATAGTGGTAATATATAATGATATATAAATTTACACGTACATGGAAGTTCTACCAAATACTCACCATGGGGTCTGGGATCTTACCCCGCCTTGTCCAACAATTAGCCATCCTACTCATATACGCCTGCTTGGAAATACTAACCACAATCTATGACTGCTCCAGCTCAAATCCCTTGTGTTTAATATAATACAGACCTTTAATAATAATAACTAACATATCATATGGAAAATATTTATAACACTGAATTAAATTTAATACTTACAACCCACCACTTTTGGTTTTAGCTTTAGTACGGTAAGTGGTCGCTGCTCTGATGGGCCGCTGCCATCACCTCCTGCATCCTTCCCAATCTAAGTGGAAGAGGGAGAACCTAAATAGGAAGAACCGCGACATCAAAAAAAGACATAATACTTGTAATAGTTATATCATTTTATTATGGCAGAACATATCATTTAATTATTAGAAAACATATCACTTTTATATTAAAAAAGTGCAACATCAGTAATCACATGAGTTACCTTCTATCAAAATATCCATTATTACTCGGTCCTCAACGTTCTCTAATTCAAACTCGGTCTCCTACTCTATATTGTTTTCCTTTATAGTCTCAAATGCTTCTGCTAATACATTTAATTCATCATTTTGAGGTCCAAAATCAATTTGATCGTTGGTTATTATTATTTCGCTATTTTCCTCGATATCTGCTTTATAAGCTTATTCGTTTGTAATATTCTTTTAATCAAACATAAATCTTGCCTTCGTTTTAAAAACTTCTGACCAATCTGCTTTTTCTCTTTTTAGAGATGGTTAAGGATCATAATAAACTTGCAGGGCTTGTTTGGCTAGTTTAAAAGGATCGTGCTTATGATAACATGATGAATGATTTATTTCAATAAGATTATATTTTGGGTGCATGATAATTCTTGAACCGGGAACATTGTTGAACCAGTTATATCTAAACAGATAAACTTCCTCCACGGGTCTTGTGAAATACGTCAATTGCAAAGCCTGGGTTAACATGCCATAAAAATCATTTATATGATCATTTGGATCATCACTACCTTTAACAAATACACCAGTATTGTTAGCTAATTTTTTAGCACCATATTCTTTAGTGTTGACTTTATATTCATTGATAAAGGGTTTGGATATGTCTTGACTTTTTATTTTGGTCTCGTTGCAAGATGTTTTAGTCCTTCATCGAGCATATAATTTCTCGGATCAAAAAGTAATTTGAAAACCAATTATCGAATTCTTTACTGATATCACCACTTAGACGTTATGATTCGTGAACACTGTAGATATAAGTAATATATTGCATTATAATAAATGTACGTGCATATTGTTTAAAGAAATATTCGGAGTTATAATTAAATAATATCTAACGAATGGTGTGACTTCAACACAAATAAGAAGAATATATGTGTGTGCTACATGGTAATCTCTATCGTATAACCATGTTTCAGCACATTTTCCAACAGGTCGGCCATGTTGTCCAAAAATTGATAACGGTACTTGAGAAGATTTTTGTTCAGCACCTTCATCATTACGTATAACACTTTCAAATGATAAGTTTACATGATCACCGAAATAATGAGAGAAAATGAACTAAGCTTCTTCTTCGATATATGATTTGCAAATCAAACCTTCAACTCGTGCTTTTTGTCAACTTTTTTCTTTAGATGATTTAAGTACCTATTAAAAATTATTTTAAAATTAAAATTTACTTATATATGTAATTAAGATAATATTTAACATACCTAATATAAATAATACACCTTAGATGGATACATCCATTCATATTGTATAGGACCTCGAACACGTGCTTTAAATGGAAGATGGACAGTTAAATGCTCCATTACATCAAAGAAACCTGGACGAAATATTTTCTCCTGTTTGTATAGCAGTATAGGAATTTCTTCCTCAAGTTTACATAGAAGATTAACTTTAACGTAGTAGAACAAAGCTCCTTATAAAACACACTAAGTTTGTTATAACCATCCAAACTATTATGGGAAATAGTTTTTTGAAAGCGACAGGTGATAAATTTTCGTCATTATGTGATAATTATGGCTTTTCATCCCTATTAGTTTACCATTCTTGTGGTCCACATATCTATGAAGATTAGAAGGAATCCCATAAGGAAGTCTAAATCCTTTCAACCAATTTAACAGAACTTTATCTTGGTTACAGTCAAGCTCATAACATGCTTTGGGTTTTTTAGTGTCATTTGGCTCGATATTAAGCTAGGGACGGTTACATACTGCTTGGATATCACGTCTTGATTTCAAATTGTCCTTAGTCTTCCCCTTAACATCCAAACCATATTATAAACATTATCAAACATGTTTTTCTCGTTGTGCGTCACATCAACTTTATGACGAGTTTGGAGATTTTTTCTAATAAGGCAATTCCCAAAATGTACTCTGTTTGCACCAATTATGAACCGTCCATTTACCTTGAATTTCAATATATTCTTCGGTTACATGTATCTTTGGATATTCCTTTACAAGTTTATATATACCTTCGCTTGACCAAATCGTAGATGGTCGCAAAGTCTCTGTCTATTAGCTGTAAAAAAAGTCTATATTTTCTAAATGGATGATTAATATGAAGAAAACACCGATGACAGTCAAACCATGATATTTTCTTCCTTTGTGTTAAAGAAAATGACCATGTTTCTTCCATGCAATAAGGACAAGCCAGATGATTAGTCGTTCTCTAACCGAAAAGCATTGCATATGTACGAAAATCGCTAATAGTTGAAACATAGTAGCGAACATACAGAAATTTCTTTTTTTAAATGTCATATGTTTCATCTTCTTCATACCATAATGTTTTCAACTCTTCAATCAATGGTTATAAATAAACATTGATTCCTTTTGTTGGATCATCAGGGCCAGGGACGACAATAGTGAGAAATATTAATGGAGTTTTCATACACATCCACGAAGGTAAATTGCAAGGTATAACTAGTGTAGGACAAGATGAATATTTAGAATCAAATTGAGAGAATGGTTAAAATCCATCCATACATAAAACAAGTCTAATATTACGGCCCTCTGTTGCAAAGTCAGGATATGTCTTATCAAAATGTTTCCATGCTTCTCCATCAGTTGGGTGTTTTATGTATCTTTTTCCTATGTTCTCACATTGTGGCATCTCATACGATGCATCATTACAATGAATTCATATAACCATTGAAGCCTAGGAGTTATTTGTATGCAATACATACGCTTGTACGGGACTTCCTTTCTCTTCTTTTTTCTTGGTTTGCATCTTCCTTGTTACATAGTCCACAATGCTTCAGATATATGTCTTCTTTCCACAAAAAATGCAACCATTAAACATGTATCTATTTTTTGTTACGGCAAACCAAAGAAAGATTTAAGTTTATCCACTCCATAATGATTTTCACTCTAAGGACCGGTAATTTTGAATGAAAAGAAAAATAATATGTAATTTAATTAGATGTTGGTGTTAATAATGGATGAAATAAAAATTTGCGATTTATTAATAAGAAAAATAGTTAGAACGTAATGTTATTAGTGCTAATTTAAGGTAATTGATAACTATTTTAATGCAATCTCAATTAGTTGGAATGATTGGAAAGATATAATTGCCCATAAAGCATAAATGGTAAATAAACCAACTGTTGTATTAAACGGTGAAATTGTATGCAATTACATGGAATTAATTAAAATAGAACAATTAATCAACATGTGAATTTAATACTTTTGGCTGATAACAATAAACATAGAAATGTGTTTGAAATCATACTTTGTAACAATTTCTTAATTATCGTTCCGCTATTTAATCCATTGAAATTCAATTCGAAATCAATTGCAATTAATCTATTTAAATATTGCAGTTAATGTGAATAGAGATGGTAACTGTAGGATATTGATGTAATAAACAACAAACCAATTTTAACTATGTCCATAAAGTAATGATTGATTGAACAAAAAGATTGAAATCGAAATGAATTAATTTATTCGGTTTTAAATTATAATCAGTGAATTTATTGCAATTAGAGTGGGAACGCTATAATTAGTGCTATATAAATAGCTAAATTTGACATGGAAAATTTATTTTAAAATATTATAATTACTAGTTAATCAAAATGATAAAAAAAATAGTTATAAAATTCAAATTTGAAAGGTGATAAATTTAATTTAATATTAATTTATTTAGTTAACGTGAAAATAGCTATTTTGGCCACTGTCTCAGATTTTGACGGAACCAGTTTGATCGGATCTGTAATAGTGAATTATTATAGGGTTTCAAGTTTCGTAGCGATCGGACTTGTCGTTTGATCGTGCGGGCTCGAAACGCGTAAAAATCAATTTAATTGAAATCAATTTGAAATAATGTGATTTTGAAAGCTAACTTATGTATACAATGAAAATAGGACTTGATACTTGTTCCATTGAGTTTAAAAATATCGAAAACATATATTTTGATATATTAGATGACTCATTTATGTTTCGGGAACGAGACGGGCTTTTCGGGTCGTTGTTATCATTTCGATCCAGCCCTGCCTATATACAGGCTGTTATAAACCCTAATTGTTTCTCATTTTATTATTTATTTATGTACATCTTCTTCCTCCTTCTCAAATGTTAGAATATCAAATATAACTATAAAATTCCAAAACCTAATTTAAGAAAAAAATTGGTTGCTCCAGATATACTTCGAGTCAGGAAGAGGTTCGCTTCAGGTTCTAGAGACGAAAACCCTACAACGGCTTTGGGTCAGAGAGAGTTCCATGCCAAACAAGGAGGATCTGATCACGCTCCAAGTCCTAGAGTCAAAAATCCTGTAGCGACTTTAGGTCATGAGCCAAATGGCTCATGTCTCGGGTATTTTGGTAATAACTCAGAACAAGCATCGGGTAGTTGAGGCGACGACCCGAAGTAACACCCGAAGTTGAAATTTTCCAATCTTCTAACGTTAATAACTTTTGCATACGAGCTTAGATTCATACGTGGTTTTATCCATTGTGATCGTATCGAAATTTCGAACATTAGTGAATAGGTTTGGTTGCATTCTGAGACTGTTAAAATTTTGGGCTAGTTTTGGATTTTAAATTGATGACAAATCGAAGGTGTGTGTTTTAACCCACTCATAACTACTAAATTATCTTATGTTAGTAAAACTAAATTTATGATGTGATTTGAAATTGATTGGTTGACATTTGTCATTCTAGTTAAATCCGAGTTTATTGAATTTAATCGTCATTAATTTAATATTAAATTTTAAATTGCCAGTTGGTACCTGTTATTGATAATCAGTCAATTGTTATTGTTTATAGGTTGATTTGAATGACGATTGTGATGGATATTTGATTTTTGATGTTGGATAACTGGATGTTATATTTATATTGTTATAACACTACAAGTTCCCTTAATTTATTGTTAGAAATCCATTTGGGTTGAAATGATACATATCTGAATGATCTAGATTAGGGAAAATCATAATGAGTTGAAATGATAAGCCCGAGCTATTTTATGGATTTGAATTTATTTTAGGATTGCAGGTTGAGGTGATATATACCCGTAAATTTAAATTTATTGCGGATTGAAATGATATATGTCTATATCGTGGGGATGAAAAATATATACGAACACTGGACTGGTTAAATTAAATAATTTTAAATCCTTAAACTTTGAATTCAATTAAATGATATTTTGAAATGGAATTTGATTTATATGAAGAATTGTATTAAATCAATTGTTTAAAAGATTTAAATTGAAATTCCAAAGTTGAATTTGTACTATAAATGAAATTTATCGAAATTAAGCTATTGAAATGTTGAAATTGTAATTTTGAAATCTATTGAAATTGGAGTAGCTTAAATTGATATTTCATGATTTGAAATTGGGTTTTTTATTTAAAATCTGGATATGGTCCTGATTTGTTGAAATAGAAGAAATAGTTAAATTTGATGTTAATTTCAAATTAATTATTTCAATATAAACTGTTTAAAGACTTATTATTTTAAAAATCCTAATTTTAAGATTTTCAAACTATTAAACTAATTTAATCTTTGTCAACTATTTTAATCTATTTTATATCTATTTTAAATATATTTAAATAATTTTAAATCTATTTAATCTATTTTACATCTATTTAATCTATTTTATTCTATTTAAAATCTATTTTAAAATCTATTTTAATCCATTTTAAAATCTATTTAATATATTTTAAATCTATTTAAACTATTTTAAATCTATTTAAACTATCTTAAATATTTTTAAACTATTTTAATCTATTTTTAAAATAATTTAGAGTATTTTGACTATTTAAAAATTTGTTTTAACTACGCTAAACTATTTAAACTATTTATAACTAACTAAACTATTTTCTAAATTTTAGAATGTGTAAAATTGAAATATATATCCTCGATTTGAAGGCGAATATGGTTAAGTGATGTTATAACCTAAGTTGGGATTCAAATGACACATTTGAGGAATATGATGATTTTAAAATTAAGGGTTTAACCTACTTTGGGAGTATGATTTCGAAAGTAAATATAATTTCGAAAGTGAATATGATTTCAAAAGTAAATCTGATTTCAAACTTAAATGTCATTTCGAAAGTGAATATGATTTCGAAGGTGAATATGATTTTGAAAGAAATATGGTTTGAATTGAATACGATATTTTGATATCAATTATGAATTTGTTTCGGAAATGTAAAAGAACCATCCGGTGTGAAATAAGTGTTTGGTTGTTAAAGAGATCGGGATTGGGTATTGTCATACTCTCTGCCAATACCAAAAACCACTTTAACAACAGTGTACATGGTGGAGATTCCAGAATGAAGTAGGATAGTTTGGCAAATGATTTTGTATAAGGTATTTACGTAGCCCAGACTCCCGTGAGTCGGCTTGATGTGACTAAAACAGGAGCCACATCGGGCCAAATGAGGTCGCACATCCGATCCGACATGCTTCATCAATACTATATTATGACTTTGTGATTGATTTGCTGGCCACCCCTCGATTTTGATTATGAGAGTGCGTTTCGAGGCGGGCGGTAGTAGCTGCTATGCATTACCACCTGTCCGGATCCGCAAAATGGTAATATCCTACCCTGGGCATTGTCTCGCGTGCCTGCTCACATGCCTTATCGCGCCTTCTACGAGTTTGGTTTGTACCATACCTATGGAGTTCCCTCTGGAAGCCCTTCGGTTTAAGGATGAATTTCAATATTGTATAGACTAAGGGTGTTAACTCCACCTCGGCCATGACTCAGCGACCTAAAGCAGTTACCGACTTAAGGCTTAACAGTTACCGACTTAAGACTTAACAGGGATGCTGACTCAGCAGACTTAAGAGGGACTCCGACCTAAGGTTTAAGAGTGAAACCTACCTAAGGAGGATACCGATCTAAATACCTAAGAAGGTTGATGATCTAACTGCTCGGATAGGTTCACGGTCTACACTTGAGTCGTGACCGACTTATGGCCTATGTTAGGTCGTTCCCGACCCAGGCAACGAAGGAGAACCGGTGCAGCTACTTAGCACGCAGCCTGTTAACTCGGCGGCGACTTGGGACTTGTGATTTGAATCCCGAAGAGCATACACTTCTCGTTTAAGCCGTAAGCCATGCATGGGAAAGAGAGGGCGACCTATGATCTATCCTAAGCCGGTGACGACCTACGACCTATTTTGGGTCGGCCACTACTTACAACTTGACACCGAAAATTCCTATAAATACCCCTCGAACTCCAACACTTAGGGGGACTTTTGGAATGATTCTTCTGGGAAGCAACTACAATCTGCCGAGCTACTTCATCAACAATTGCAACACTTAGGACACTTCAATCAACTTCAACTCGAGATTCAACTTATTGGACATGGATTCAAGGGATTTTCTCGTATCGTAGTTTTAGCTACTTGTCTTTCCAAGTGATGTAATTGAAGATTGTTATAGAATTGTATTTGATCCAGCAATAAAAAAGAATTAAAGTGGACGTAGGCTCAGTTGGGAGCCGAACCACTATAAACGTGGTGTTCTTACTGTTTTCTCTGTAATTTCTCCTGCTTAAATCTGATTACCGTGCGAACGGGTGGTGCTTTCACACTCGCTTTATCACACTGCAGTGTTAGCGTCCGATTTTCACGTTAACATTTTTGATGCTTTCACTGAGAAACACAACTTAGGATACTTCCATCATTGCTCCGCAAAGGTCTGTTGAAAGGATTTCTTTTAAAACCAGAAGTTTATTGGAAATAATGGCTCCTGGGAGAAAACGAAGTTCTGTAAGATTCGACAATGTTCAAGAGAATACTACTACCTCTCTTCCTTCAAGTCAAGCAGCTCCAACTGTTGGAGTTACGCGAGCAGAATTGGACGCCGTAGTTTTGGGGTTGAATCAACAATTGAATGCCCAGAATGCACAATTGGAAGCTCAGAATGCCCAGAACGCCCTGATCTTAAGTAGGTTGAATGACCTACTAGGGGCAAACCGTCAACTAGTTAATAATGATGGGAACCCTTCTGTGGGAGTTCAGGATGTTGAAGGGAACATTTCTTAAAGAGCCGCAGACCCTGTGGAAAGGACTCCTCCTCAAGCGGGAGGATCAGGGCCGCAGCCGACCCTCCGGGAACGATTGTCAAGACAGAATTCAGAGAGAGTGGCTGATGTTTGCCCTCCAGAGCCTCTAAATGATGAAGAATATTTTTCGGGTATGGTTCGCCAAATCATGATGGAAAATATGCGAAGAGATGAAGATGAGAAAGAGTGGGGTTTTGCTCCAAGCAAAACTCCATTTACTGAAAAGATCTTGAAGGCAGAGTTCCCAAGGAAATTCGTTCCCCCTACTATTCCGGCCTACAAGGGGACGAGTGATCCTAACGAGTTTCTGTAAAAGTACGACTAGCATATGACGGGTGCCAGAGCGTCTGATGAAATCAAGTGTCGATATTTCCCGGTTTATCTGGAAGGTGTGGCTCTATTGTGGTTTACAAAGCTGCCGGTCAGGTCCATTGATCAGTTCTCCGATTTGACCAGGAAGTTCAAGGAGCAATTTCGATTGTATGCTTCAAAAGCAAAGGATATAATGTCGCTATCAAGTCTAGAGCAAAATCCAGGAGAATCCATCAAATAATTTTTGAATCGTTTTAACATAGCATTGGCTGAGGTAGATAATGCTGAGCCACGCATGGTCCTAACATACTTGATGAGGGCGATTGACAAATCGAGTGAATTTGGAAAATGGTTGAAAATGAAAGAACCAAACTCACTTGACAAATTCTACAAGAAAGCGGATGAATTCATGCGCTTGGAGAGCCTCCAAACACCGGCTAAGGTGGTACCAGTAGAAGCTGGGAACAATGGTGCTGCTTCGAAGAAGAAAGAACCTAACACTCAGAAAAGGGGAAATGATGGTGGAAAGAAACAGGGAGATGCTAAAAAGGGCCGTCCTTTCAATTTTACACCCTTGACCGACACCCCTGAGAATTCTTTGCGACCAAGGATGATGTCAATTATCCGACACCACCTAAAATGAGAGTTGGGAATAAGATGGAAAAAAGTGGAAGGTTCTGCCGATTCCACAACCAACCCGGCTATGACACCAACGAACGCCGTCAGTTGAAAGAGGTAATTGAACAACTCTTGAAGGAAAACAAACTCCAGCAGTATGTGAAAAGGAATAGAAATGCCCCAGCCTCGTCGACTCAAGGACAACAAGTTCCCGCTCACCTTCCTGGCTCAAGTGAGAAGGCCGTAGAACATGAATCGGAAAGACCTGTCATCAATATAATAACCGGAGGACCTCTCCCAGCAGGCAAAAGCTGGGGCGAGATGGAAAGGTATGCCCGGGCCTTGAGGCATGTACCAGCTGAAGAGAATGTTTTTGTTTTAGAAAATGATGCGCCTTTAAAGCAACAAAAGGCTTCCACAGATGATATTGTATTCAGTGCCAGAGATTCTCTGGGTATCGAGGCTCCGACCATAGATCCTTTGGTCATATCCGCTGGTATTGGGCCGGCAACTGTGAGAAGAGTTCTGGTTGATTGTGGAGCTTCATGCAACATTCTCTTCAAGAAGACCTTTGATCAAATGAAAATTCCAATGGTTGACGTTCAAGCTTCATCACTTAAGATTGCTGGGTTTGCTAGAGACCCCAAACAGCCGACTGGGACCATAGATTTGTTTGTAGAACTTGTAAAAGGATTGAGGAAGGTGGCTCGAAAGCAAACCTTTATAATTGTTGAAGAATTCTCTGCCTACAATGCCTTTTTAGGCCGACCAACTCTTGCTGCATTAAAGCTGTTCTTGCCCCGTGGTGTCTGACTATAAAATTCCCCACGGATAATGGAGTTGGCGTGATTAAAGGAGTACAAGATGCGGGGCGAGAATGTTATCTTACAAAGCTGCGTGAATCAAGGAAAAGAGAGATGGAAAAAGGTGCGGCGACTCCAGTCCGCACCAGAGAACAAACCTTGTAGCAATTAAAGGGTGGACCCTGCACTAGTGAATGTAGTGCCGCACGAAGAGAGATGGATCCAAGGAAAGCCAGCGTAGGGGAGAATAGGGTAGTACCGGTAGAGGTAACAATGTCGGTACCCGTTGACCCAAAGGACCCAAACAAAGTGCTAAATGTGGGTTCACAACTCAACACAACAGTTCAGAATGTTCTGATTTCATTTTTGAAGGCAAATTTGAATGTATTCGCCTGGACTCATGCTGATATGTGTGGAATATCCCCATAGATTGCAGTACACACTCTGAACATTGATCCAAAGTTTACACCCGTGAAACAGAAAAGAAGAACTCAGGGTCCTGAGAGGACGGCAACGTTAAAAGAAGAAGTGGATCGGCTCATGGAGAACGGTTTCATCAGAGAGTCTACTTATCAAAATTGGGTATCAAATCCAGTGCTGGTTAAAAAAGCTGACGGAAAGTGGAGAGTATGCATTGACTTTTCAGATCTGAACAAAGCCTGCCCCAAAGACTATTTCCCGCTGCCCAGGATCGATCAGTTGGTGGATGGGACGGCAGGGCATGAATTGTTATCTTTTATAGATGCATACTCCGGATATAACCAGATTATGATACATGAGCCATATCAAGAGGATACAAGCCTCATCACATATGTTGGACTCTACTGCTACAAGGTCATGCCTTTCGGACTCAAGAATGCAGAGGCAACTTACCAAAGGCTTGTTAATGCCATGTTTAAACCACAGATTGGCAAGACAATGGAAGTTTATGTTGATGATATGCTAGTGAAGTCTAAGAAAGCAGTGGACCACATGGATCACTTGGCAGAGATGTTCGCAGTACTCCGAAGTATAGAATGAAGCTTAATCCCTTGAAATTTTAATTTGGAGTGGAGTCCGGAAAGTTTTTGGGTTTCATTGTGAGCGCTAGGGGCATTGAAGCTAATCCAGCTCAGATCACTGCCCTGAGAGAGGTCAAGGCTCCTAGAACGAAGAAGGAATTGCAAAGTCTCAATGGAAAAGTTGCTGCCTTGAGTCGGTTCATTTCGAAAGCCTCTGACAAATGCATTCCATTCTTTGATGCTCTGAAGAAAGGAAGAAAAAACTTTGAGTGGACTCCTGAATGTCAGAAGGCATTCGATGAGTTGGTTCGTCATATGGAAGTGTCTCCGATACTTTCAAAGCCTGACAATGGTGAAGATCTCTTCGTATATTTGGCAATTTCATCTCATGCTCTCAATGCAGTATTGGTACGGGAAGACACAAGGATTCAACGCCCAGTCTATTATATCAACAAAAGATTCACTGGGGCAGAGATGAACTATTCAAGGTTGGAAAAGCTCGCCTATTGTTTGTTGATCGCATCAAGAAAATTGAGGCCATATTTCCAAGCTCATCCCATCAAAGTCCTCACTGATCAACCTCTAAAGCAAGTCCTATTCCGTCCTGAGACTTCGGGCCGTCTTTTGAAATGGAATATTGAACTCAGCCAATATGACATCACTTATCATCCCCGGAAAGCAACCAATGGACAAGCTTTAGCCGATTTCATCGCAGAATGTACGGATAAAGGTGATAGTGAGGAAGAAGTCACTGATAACGTCCCAATCCAATGGAAATTGTATGTCGATGGCGCAAGAAATGATTACTGTTCCAGAGCAGGGGTTGTCCTTGAAACCCCAGAAGGGAGATCGCTATGTTATGCACTAAGACTAGAATTTCCTTCGATAAATAATGAAGCAGAATATGAAGCCCTCATCGCTGGTTTAAGGATCGCTAAAGAACTGAACATCAAAGCATTACAGATCTTCAGTGATTCTCAGCTTATTGTCTGCCAAGTCAAGAAGGAATTTCAAGCTAAAGGAGGGAATCTACCCGCCTATTTGTCAAAAGCCTGGGAGCTTCTTCAAAATTTTGTCCTTTATTCAATAAACCAAATACACCGCGAAGAGAACATGAAGGCGGATTCTCTCGCAAAGTATTCAAGTACTGGTGAAGCTCAACTATTGGGATTAGTTCCCGTCGAAGTCCTGTCAGCTCCAAGCACAGATGAAATGGATGTTGATTGGATTATGAATGTATCCCAAGAGCAAGAATCATGGATGACTCCGATACTTGAATATTTACTCAATGGTTCTTTGCCGGAAAGTTCAAAAGAACGACAGAAGCTGATGAGGAAGGCCTCCAGATATATAGTTCAAGATGGTCGTTTGTACAGACGAGGATTTTCAATACCATTACTCCAATGCGTGACAAAGGAAGAAGCTAAGACAATTCTGACTGAAGTACACGGAGGGGAATGTGGGGATCATACAGGCGGTCAAACTTTAGCAAAGAAAATCCTCCGTTATGGATACTTTTGGCCAGAAATTAATCAGGATGCTGCTGACTATTCCCGAAAGTGTGATAAATGCCAGAGATTCGCCAAAATTCCTAGAGCACCTTCCACTGAGCTAACACAAATCGCCAGTCCATGGCCGTTTGCCATCTGGGGAATAGATCTCATTGGGCCTTTGCCGACTGCCAAATTGGGGATTAAATATGTAATCGTTGTTGTTGATTACTTCACTAAATGGGCTAAAGCCGAACCATTGGCTACCATTACCTCTAAGAAAATGATAAGTTTTGTGACTAAAAATATCATTTGCAGGTATGTCGTGCCTCAGAAGATAATCACAGACAATGGTACCCAGTTTGAAAGTGAGGAGTTCCAAGAATTCTGCAAACGATTCAAGTTTCGAAAAAGCTTCTCAGCAGTGGCTCATCCGCAGGCAAACGGGAAAGTGGAAGCAGTAAACAAAATCATCAAATCAACTATCAAAAAGCAGCTGGAAAAAGAAAACGGTGGTTGGTTCGATAAGTTACCGCTTGCACTATGGGCATACAGAACCACCCACAAAACTGCGACTGGCATACTCCATTTTCATTGGCATACGGGTCAGAAGCGATGATTCCAGTGGAAACTGAAGTGCCCTCACACAGAAGGATCCATTTTGATCAAGATGAGAATGAAAAATTGCAATTGGAAGCACTTGACCTCCTTGATGAAAGAAGAGAAGAGGCTAGGCTTAGAATTGCAGCTCATCAGCAAAGAATAGCCAGGCACTTCACTTCCAAAGATCGACAACGTAGCTTTGAAGTTAGGGACCTAGTCCTGAAAAGAATTATAACAGCCACAGGTGTGTTTGGGCCAAACTGGGAAGGGCCATATGTCATAGGCACGATGCTTCTTGATGGCACATTCAAATTCACAACTTTCGAAGGAGAACCAATTCCAAGAGCTTGGAACAGCAATCATTTGCGTCCATATTTTACTTCGAAGCTTTGCTGAAATGTTGTAAAAGAATTACGAATACATGATTCTTGTATTGAAAGCAATTATAAAGCAAGTGAATAATGAAAAGCTATAAAGTGGATGTAGGCCCAACTTTTGGCCGAACCACTATAAATCTTGTGTTCTCTACTACTATAAACTGCTTTGTTTTATTTCGACATATAAAATACGTTAATTGTGTTACTAAAATGTTGATTTAATAATGCAGGCCATAAAAACAAAGCTTACCCATCGCAAGACCAAGCGATCTCCGACGTCTCCCAGCAAGCAAACGCTAAACCATTCAAAATTTTCATACTCAAATCCTACAAAAGAAGTGCTTCGAACAAAAGTTAGCAATGTGGATGGAAGTGGACAATTTCTAACTAACTGCGAATGTTTGTACAAACAAGCATCCAGTTAAATAGCCGGTGTCTACCACCACCAAATCGCTTAACCATGAAGTATATTTCTTTGGATAAGGAAAATTATTGGCAACTAAAAAAGGATGACACTTGATAAAGATAACGGGGATCGCCGACATGAATAGATGGCAAAGAGACATGGGCGAGCAAGCATCAAACAGCAAAAGACCTCTTTGGAGGCACAAGCCCTCTTCAAGGGCACAACTCTTCGGAGGATAAAGACCTCGAGTGGGCCTCTCTAGAAAAAGAGAGTTCTTTCTCGACATAAAGTTGCAGACTGATCGGTGATACACTCCCGTGAATCCGTCCAACTGAGAGAAAGAAACTCCAAACTTCCAAGCAAAAGCCCTATTCAGAGGCACACGTTTCACAGAGATTGAAATAAAACTTCCAAGTTTTGAAATGTGAAAAGCCCTCTTCGGAGGCCCATTTCACGACAGTTGAAATGATAAAAGACCTCGAGCGGGCCTAAGCAGAAAAAGAGAGTTCTTTCTCGACATAAAGTTGCGGACTGATCGGTGATACACTCCCGTGAATCCGTCCAACTGAGAGAAAGAAACTCCAAACTTCCAGGCAAAAACCCTACTCAGAGGCACACATTTCACCGTGATCGGTGACACACTCGCATGAGTCGAAATGTGAAAAGCCCTCTTCGGAGGCCCGCTTCCCAGCGAACAGGGAAAAAATAAAAGCCTCTCCCAAGAGGCAGAAACAAAAAGACCTCTTCCTAGAGGCAGAAACAGAAAGACCTCTTCCCAGAGGCAGAAACAAAAAGACCTCTTCCCAGAGGCACAATCAAACAAAACAACCTCTTCCGGGAGGCACAATCAAACAGAAAGACCTCTTCGGAGGCACACGTTTCACCGAGATTGAAATAAAACTTCCAAGTGTTGAAACGTGGAAAGCCCTCCTCGGAGGCACAACTCTTCAGAGGCACACGTTTCACCGAGATTGAAATAAAACTTCCAAGTGTTGAAACGTGAAAAAGCTCTCCTCAGAGGTTCAACTTTTCAAAGAAGCATTTCATCAGAAATGCAAAGCAAAGATCAGAAAGCCCTCCATCGAGGCGTAATATAAAAAGAAAAGAAAAAAGCCCTCTTTAAAGGCACACTTTAGCTTTCAAAAGAAGATTGGTTCATCCATTCTTCCTCAAAAAAAAATGTTAAAGTGCCCTTCAAAGGCCAGCTTTACCACATAGGAGAATTCATTTTGTAAGAATGTATATATGCAAAAGAAAAAGTGATATCTCCGAAGGGTAGAGTGTGAAAACTCATATGAAACAAGTTGTACTCTATTGTGAGCAGAGTAATATTCCTCCAAGTACGGAATAATTATTCTCCAGAAAATAAGAGTACAAGTCCCTTCAAAGTTGAAGATATTGCAACGAGCTTATGGTATAGGGGTAGCACGGTATAGCCACATTGGTAAGAATTGTGCTCGAACAACATACCACAAGCTCACTGCAATATCGTACAAAGAAACTTGTACAAAAACGAATAGTAAATGCATTCTCAAATATAGACAGAAGTTTGTACAAACAAAAAGAATCATTTTATTCAATACTGTCAAAACTTTGTACATGTACAGGTTTCAAAATAAAAATAAAAAGAAAAGCGGAGGCCGGTACCCGCACAATCTCCGGCCAGTACATGCAAAAAGCAAAAAGTAAAAATAAATCGAAGCAGGGCCCCTTACTTCTTCTTGCCACCACCCTTAGAGCCTTCACCTGACCTAATAGGCAGCTTTTCAGGACGGCTTGGGAGAATCGGGGATGAAGGAGAGAGGGTTACTGCCGGATCAACCTTCGCTTCCTCTTTAGAAACAAGAATGTCTTTCCTTTTCTTCTTGGAAGTGACACGCTTCCTCCTCCTCCTTGAAGAAGACTCACTTCCCGGAGTAACAAGAGCAGACAATTTTATGTTATCAGAAGTGGTTTGCTCCGGGGACTCATTGCCTTCTCCAAGCCCTTCTCCCTCGTGTTCCTATGAAGCATTAGGATCATCTAAGTCTCGGAGAGCCTCTATTTTCTCCTCTTGTGACCCGGGTTGAGAGGCGGATGGAGGAGTGACCTGGAGAGGCGGAGGAGGAATAATTGGAGGAGGGGGAGTCTAAAAGATGCTCGACACTTTCTCTACAGAAGAAAAGAAGTTAAAGTCAGTAAAGAGAGGAGATAAAGGCTCGTTGAGGTTAAGGAAATAGTCAAGAAGCTCATCAAACTCATAAGAAGCAAATGAGCAGTCTACTTGGGCAAGATTAACAGTAGAGTTACCTGGAGAAGTCGGCTTCCCGATATCAACCTCATAAGCCTGTGCTTCGGCGCTCTCTTCGCCTTCATATCCACCCTGTGTGCTGGTGATCTCAGTTGTAACTTTAACCGGGGATGGAGAATGAGAACTGGTGCCGACAATGTCGATTTCGGCCGAAGGTGAAGGCTGAACTGGATCAGTTGAAGTAGTTTTTCCTAAACGTTCCCCTTCTGCCATTTCGGCTCTTAATTTCACAAGTTGTTCTTTTCCCCTGACGAGAGCGGCGCGAGCTTCGTCATCCAAGTAATTCTCCTCAAGAGCTGATTCGACGTAGCCAGCACCTTTAGCACCAAGCATATCAAGTGCGGTCTCCCACACCTCAGCCAGAGTTATTTCATATTTGGGACCTAGAAAGGCGAGACTACCGCGCCCCAAGACGCTATGCAGGTAGAAGTCAAATAATGTCGAGCTGATGCTGGTCTTCGTTGCCTCATGAGATTCTTCAGCTGCAATTTTACCGGCAATGGCATCATCACACTCTCTTTCAGCTTTGGAGAGTTGAAGCTTAAGCATTTCGATCTCCGCCTCTTGAGAGTCGGTTTTCTTCCGAAGCTCTGCAATATCAGCAATATTGCCCTCATTGATTCTTTTTTGCACATCGAGCCTGTCTTCGGCGTCTCTTTGGCCGGCATGAGCATCTCTCACTTGTTTCTGAAGCACTTCTTCTTTTTGAGTGTAAGAAGTAGAAGAAGTGGCGAGCTCTTCTTTAAGCTTTTCGACTTTCGCTTCAAGCTCTTCATTATAAGTAGTGATGTTCCTCATCTCGGTATCATGCTGCTCAAGAACCTTCTGCCATTCAGCTTTGTCATTTTCCATAGTAAGCATGGCCTCGAGATTCACACGGTTTACCCTTTGAAGCTCATCAACAAGCTTTTGCCAGCCCGACATTCTTTCAATATCAAGTTTGACGGCATCGAGATTTCGCAGCATGGCAGGCTTGTCAATTGGAAATAAGTCGAGATCGAAGCGAACCCCCTTCAAGCACCATTGTGGAAACCGGCTTTGCAGAGTGGCTGGGCCTGGTCCAATTTGAAATTAGGCCTGTTAACTATTGTATGAATGTTTGTCTTCCCAAGAGCAGGAGAGCCAGAAGGGATTTTAAGTGAGACGGGGAAGTGGCCTTCTCCGGAGTTGTAGATGCATGCTTCTCACCATGCCGAACACGCTTGCTTCGGTCCTCAACTATATGGCTTTTTCACTGATCATCATGTGACTTTCTTTTATGAGAGTCGTCACCTCCCTGGGAAGAATCATGGTGCTCCTCCCTTTCTCTTCTATCATAACGCTTTTCTTGAGCCCTCCTCTCCTGAGCCTTTCGAGCTGCTCTCTCTTCATCGATTTCTCTATGAACGGGAAGGTAGCGCCTATAGTCATATTGACTACGCCTCCCATAGTGCTGAAAGTCGTCATAGTAAGAGCCGCTTCGTCCCATCGGAGAATCTGAATTTTTTAAAAAAAAAGACAAGTCTTAAAAGTCTTCAAAGAAAAGAAGCATGACTTTAGAATCTTCAAAGTACAAAGAATTAGGTGCATGAAAGTGCCAAAAAGTCCTATGTGTGTGTGGTGTGCAAACTACATGCATCAGGCTACAAACCGCTCTTCGACACAGCGGTGGTAGTGACTTGAGTGGTAGGCGTCAAAATTTGTTGAAAAGTTGATGTCGCCTCGACATCAGGAGAAGAAGCTTTAGGGACATCATCTTTAAAGAGTTCTTGTGAAGTTATCATCAGGTCACTTAGCCCCTCGAAAGTATCATCACCGCCAAGTTCGACGGGAATATCTTTTTCGGCTTCCAGACCAACCGCATCTTCAGAGAAACGAAGAGATTCTTCCTCTTCAATAACTGGGGCAAGTGCCGATTTGTCGGATGGCCCCGCAGCATCGACAATAGTAGAGCACTTCACCAGAGAAGCCTCGGAGGCAGGTTCTTTTGGTATGGGTTCGACAGTGGAAACTGGGGCATTTAATGCTTTAGGCGGGGAGTCTGGAACCTCATGGGGGTGTGTAGAGCGAGAAGCGTGTAAAAGTCCATACTGATGCAAAAATTCGTCCCTCAATAAAAATTTTATACTTCTCTCTCTAGCAGTCACGGCACTTAATCTTTCAAAAACTTGCTTATGGCTTGGATCTCTAGAGGGGAGAGGAAGTGCTGAAAAGAGCAAAGAATGAAATTAGCATTTGGTAATTCGGATCTCGAAAAAGTTTGAAAATGGAGAAAATAGAAACAGGTAATCTAACTTCCTACTCTCTAGATGGCATAAAACCCTGGGGGGGCAGCGAGCAAAGAAAAACTCGTTCAAAAATCCATGAATACTTTCGGTAAGATCAGAAATAAGCTTGCGGTTTCTAGCACTTCTCACAATAATAAGGGAAGGATGGTCTTTACTCTTTGCAAACGAGCATAAGTAGCGAATTTCTTCAAAACTTGGCAAGCGATCAAGAGTTCTCCTAAATAAAACACACAACCCCATCAAGATGGCGTAGCCATTAGGATGAAGTTGGAAGGGAGAGATTGTCAACCGAAGGAGAAGGGTTCGAAGGAAGTCGTTAAAAGGAGGAATCGCCCCGCTTAGGCACATTTGACGATTGACTGCGACGAAACCGGGAGGAGGACTGTCGGCAGTATCATTTGGCCCGGGAAGTAGGGCATCATTTTCAGCAAAACCAAATTGAGTACGCAGCTGAATAAACGATCTCGGAGTTAGGATAGTCGAAGTTCACACTGGAGGATTCTCTATGGGAACAGCTATCTGAAAGGTCTCTCCCGCTTGAGCTACCACTTCTTCTTCTTGGTGAGAAGTCATTCTACGCAAACAACTGGATATTCAAACATGAAGGTGCACGTTTCCTAAAATGTGTGGAGTGTTGTGTAAAATCAATCAAGCAATAAGCAAATATAAATGGAATAAAAACTAGCAAGTATTTGTCAGTTATAAAGTCCAGGGTTCGTTGTTTTAATATGCAAGTGTAATGTTGATGCAAACAAATCAGTTCAAGTTAGCGATTCTTTACATTAATACTTCACTTTAGTTGATTGGTTCACAGCATTTCATACAGTGAATTTAAGTTGATTACTCTATGTCGACTAATCTGTCATTTGATGTGGGCAGTCAATGGCAGTATATTCGCCTTGGTTTTCTGTGATTGTTGTTTTCAGCAGGTTGTTAGCCTATAAGTTAATGTGTTCTATGAAATAAGGCAACAAAGTTAAAACAATCCAGGATTTAAGCAATTCAGTCCAACAGATCAAGTTAAGTATTCAAATTGGAATTATGCTTTTAAGTGAGAATTCGAGTTGGGCATCCAAGTGTTAACTCTGCTGTGACCCAAGGAATCTCTCGCGAGTTAAGATTAAGTTTCTGATTCCTTAAATCGGTGGTTCTTTAAGTCGTAAGGAGTAGTAAGGAGAATGGCTCCAGTTTAAAAAGTGGTGCCAGATTCCCCAAGTGCTAGTTCGGCCACGATTTAAGGATTAGGTCGGCAAATTTCCCCATATTGCTAGTTCGGCCACGACTTAAGGTTTAGGTCGCATCAAATTAGATCGGCCAAAAGTTAGGTCACCCAAAATCACTGGGTCGCGTCCAAACCAATATCTCACTCCACTCAACTCTTTAACCCGATAGTCGCTCCATCAACGACGGCCTTCATTTTATTCATGATATCGGATCATCCAATAAAACAGTTTGAAATCATCACAAAATCAATGCTTTGCCACCCTAACGCAAATCAGAAATCAGTGAGCCTGGAGCAGTAACCCATCGACATCATCTCATCAATCATTTAAAGCCAAAACCAAGCTAACTCGGGTTCATAAACTACAGGTGTAATGAGATTCGCAATGAAGCAGTGCGCAAGGAGGTGGGTTAGGATTGAATGGAATTCGTGAATCAATGACAGTAAGGGATCAAGAAAAGAGCAGGTTTACTTACGCAATGAGTAACAAAGATTATCGGTGATTGATTGGAATGAAATCGCCCTTTTGGAGCTCAGGAAAATTTTTAATGGCAGAATCAAGCAAGATAGTAAGTAATGAAAAGGAAGAAGAAGATGTGTGACTTATACCTTGCAGTGGAGGGACCTTAAGCGGCACATACGATCTAACTGTTAGGTCGCGTACGACCTACCGACCTAAAGGGGGACGGGTTAATGGATATCGAAGCACACGACCTAACCATTAGGCGTATACTTTGAGGGGCAAATGTTAACTCCACCTCGGCCATGACTCAGCGACCTAAAACAGTTACCGACTTAAGGCTTAACAGTTACCGACTTAAGACTTAACAGGGATGCCGACTCAGCAGACTTAAGAGGGATTCCGACCTAAGGTTTAAGAGTGATACCTACCTAAGGAGGATACCGATCTAAATACCTAAGAAGGTTGACGATCTAACTGCTCGGAACAGGTTCACGGTCTACACTTGAGTCGTGAGCGACTTATGGCCTATGTTAGATCGTTCCCGACCCAGGCAACGAAGGTGAATCCGGTGCAGCTACTTAGCACGCAGCCTGTTAACTCGGCGGCGACTCGGGGCTTGTGCTTTGAATCCCGAAGAGCATACACTTCCCGTTTAAGCCGTAAGCCATGCATGGGAAAGAGAGGGCGACCTATGATCTATCCTGAGCCGGTGACGACCTACGACCTATTTTGGGTCGGCCACTACTTACAACTTGACTCCAAAAATTCCTATAGTACCCCTCGAACTCGGGACTTTTGGAATGATTCTTCTGGGAAGCAACTACATTCTGCCGAGCTACTTCATAAACAATTGCAACACTTAGGATGCTTTAATCAACTTCAACTCGAGATTCAACTTATTGGACATGGATTCAAGGGATTTTCTCGTATCGAAGTTTTAGCTACTTGTCTTTCCAAGTGATGTAATTGAAGATTGTTATAGAATTGAATTTGATCCAGCAGTAAAAAAGAATTAAAGTGGACCTAGGCTCAGTTGGGAGCCGAACCACTATAAATGTTGTGTTCTTACTGTTTTCTCTGTAATTTCTCCTGCTTAAATCTGATTCCCGTGCGAACGGGTGGTGCTTTCACACTCGCTTTAGCACACTGGGGTGTTAGCGTCCGATTTTCACGTTAACAACGGGAATATATGAAAATGTGTTAAATGGAATATATAAAAATGTGTTAAATGGAATATGAGTAACGCCTTAACGCTATTTTAATAATTTACTTTACTATAGAAACTATTATAATAACGTATTGTACTATGTATGTAGATAGTTTAACAGCTCCTTAAGAGATGGAATCCCAAACATCTCTTAAGTTATTTGTGATCACCCGGAATTTTGGATATTTTAAATAGGAATATTTAATTGGTTATAATTATTCAAAAGAGTAATTTTAACTAGAATTTCAAATATCACCATTTACCAGATAATTTAATTTGGAATTAAACTATTGGAAATTGGATAAAATATGAAATCTGAAATTTGGGGATTTTTAGCTTGTTTAAATAATTTGAAGGCTTATAAATTTAAATTAATAATATTGAAGGTGATCGAACTTTTAAAATTGAATTTAACAATGATTTGTTCAGTTTTAAAAATATATCGTTTAAATAGATATTTAAAAAAATAACCTTCTGAGGTACAGTCATGGAATTCGACGAAACAAGTTCCATTGGATCCGTAATATTGTATTATTATCGAATTTCAAATTTCGTAGTGATTGGAGTTGTTGTGTAAGCATACGATATATAAACGCACTGAAATTTTATCGAAAGTCAATATAATAACTGGGTTCAAAAGCTATCTTCTCCATACAATCGAGTTAGGCCTCAAAACCTTTTCCATTTCGTTTGGAATATTGGTACAACATTATAGACGCCTGACGGCATGCCTCGATAGGAGGTCGAGGTTTTAAGTTGTATTTATCGAGACGTTTGGAATATAAATAAAAATATTTCTTAATAAACCTACTCAACAGCCGTAATTATTTCACATTATAACTTTTTCCTTCATTTTGAAAACACTATAGCCTTTTTCTGCAATACGCCACCATCTTATCTTGTCTCCTCCTTTTCTTCGGAAATTATAAATCGAAACCAGAAAGAAAACATCTCTCTCTAATTAAATCAGGTTCAAAAGAAAAAAATGGACGAAGGGAAAAAAGAGGGCATTCGAATCAAAATTTAATCTGTTCTTCCTCCCTTCTTCAAATCAAACTCACGGCTCGAACGAATAGAGGGATCGCGAGCCGCCTCCTCTTCATTCCCCGTCAACAGTAATGGCCAAGCTCGTTCGAAGTACATCGTGACATCATCACGATTTTAGGTCGAGCTCGAGCGTGTTATAGGAATCGCATTCGAACGCGAGGAGGAGGTAAGGATTCTTCTCGATGAAGCATGCGTGGGAGTTGACGAAGATCCGGTTAGAGATGGAGGCATTGCGAGTTCTGGGCGGGGCGGTGGACGGAGTGGAAGAGGACTGGAAGGGATCGACTCGATTGGGGTTCGCGACTCGACGATGCTCTGGTCAGTAAGGCATTATTTTGGTAAGTAATCTAAAATTGCTGAATTTGGGTAGTTTTATTTTAATACGATTCAATATGTGTGTGTGTGTGTGTGTGTGTGTAGGATAGGAAAAAAAATAAAAAAATAAAAAAATAAATATACTAGAACTTACTGTCTTGTTTCAAAATGTATATATATACATACCTATTCTAGTTTAAAAGAAGCTAATGTAAAGAAGATATTGCAAGAACATGTATATTTATGATTTTGAAAATATAAGGGTTTTAATTTTCGAAAAGTTCACTTAGAAATTAGATTTGAAAGGATTGAAATAGGAATTTGAAAATGTTTATGTGAAAATGGATTTTTGAAAGTCCATGATTTATTTCAAAATAAAATAAGTTTACATATTTTAAATGTTATTTAAGAAAATGTAATAAAAAGAAAGTAGTTGAAACAAAATCCTTATTTAAGTAATTTATTAAAGGAGATAAATGGTCTAATTTGTTTCAAATATTAATAAATCGTCTAATGTTATGCAAGGTCTAAAACCGAGAGACAAGTCGGAATGGAACTGGAGTGCAATAGGCTTCAAATTAAAATCAAAGGTGAGTTAATCTCACTCTTCTGGATTTCTATTTAAATTTAAATGGTTAAATTTAAATAATTAGTTGAATGATTAGATTGATTTGATGTGCTATATTATACATAGTAGTATATAGTATGTATTAGAGAGATTGATTTCCCGCATTATATAGCGGATCAGACCCTATGCGCCACATAACAGTGGACGATATTATATTAATCCCATATATACCGCGATACTCCACCTTGAAGTGGAATTGGTATTGTGCTAACATTTGTGGATGTAGGGAAACAGGTTGGAGGGATCCAACTGGATTCCTCTTTGTTCAGTATTCAGTGTTATGGATATTTGATATTCTGTGATGAATTATATTGATAATTGGAATATTGAACGATACGGTTTGCTTGAATATATTTCGGTACGCTGAGTTATCAAAATACATAGAATTGGATTTTCGAAAATTAATAAAGAGTGAATTTTTAAGTAAAATAATCATAGATAATTTGAATAAATTTAAGAATGAACTGGATATGAATAAAGTGATTTTAAAATTCTAATAAATAATTCCGAGTATGAAAAAAGGGATTTTGAATAAACAGAAAATAATGAATGGTAAAACTTAAGTGATATTATTTAAAGGAATAAAGAATTTACTTTAAAAATTCAAGGTTTAAATTTATTTAAGAGGATAAAGAAGGAATTTTAAAAATCTGAAATTGGTATTTTTTTTCAGTTAAAAGATTTTAAATCATAAGTAAGAAATACAATATGAAGTTAATGGATTTTGAAATAAATTGAGTAAGGAAAGGAATTTATTTCAAAATGCGAGTAATTTGGGAATCAATTTGAAGATTTTTTAAGTGTTTAAAACCGAGATTTTAAAAAGAGAGGTGAGACTTTGGAATTTATAAATTGGGTTTATAAAAGTGAAGTAATATATCAGTGGATATTTGGAAGAATAAATACACGGTGAGAATTTATTAAGGGGATGGGTAAATTTGTTTAAAAATAAATAGTGATTTATTTTTAAAGGATGTGAAGAGAAGTATATTTCCATGGATAGCCAAGTACTTTTTCAAAGTAAATTTTTAAATATAAATTAAAAGCATTAATGTTATTTTAAAAAGGTATGTTTAGGAAACTTATTATTTCTAAATGTTTAAATTCTAAAGTAAGTATTTTCTTTTAATCTGTTATTGTAGTAATTATTTAAAGGTGACTTGGTATTTGTTTTAAGAAAACTAAATAAAATAAAAATTTAGTTTTATATTTTAAGAAGCTTTATTTTAAATATTCTTAAAGTATATATCTTGAATAAGTATTAAAGTAATTCTTAATTTAAATGTTTTAAAGGATATTTTATAATAAAGTGTTTTAAATTATTTTAAAAATCTAAAGTTTTGTGCTTGGTGTTCTCGATGGAAATAAATATTTGGGAATTTATTTCATGAGAAAAGTGTGGTTTGAAAACTGTTTTCAAAAAGGGTTGAAAATCAAAATATATCTTGCGAAGATATTTTGAGGTTAATAAATAATTTGGGGAAATTATTTATTGTTTAATGGATGCTTGTGAATGTTAATTGATAGTTAAATAACAGACTATCAATATTGGCCAATGCGTTGATCATTTCGAAGAGACCACGATCAGGTTTGCTATATTACAACACGATAGGGGGTTCTCTCTTCGCGTTAGGTGGCGAACGGGAGAGTCTTACCCCTACATGTCCCCGGGGGTAGTATAAGGCCTTGTGTGGTTGGTTGCGAGTCAAGAGGGTGGCCGTAAAAGCAAACCCGAGGTATCACTGTATGCCACGGTGGGTCTGGGATGGTTGCAAAGCCTACCAGTCGCCACTGGCACATCCTGTTACAGTGGTATCAGAGCTGAAGGTTAAGCGAGAACCATGGCTCTAGTGGGGATTACTCATTAAAAATAGAGACCGTAGTACTCTAGAATGAGTTTGAGATATTAATAGATATAAGCGCGTATTTGTTAGTGAATATAAAATTGTTTTTATATCGTGTTGACTTATCAGTCGGGTGTTTATGGATTCTGGTCGATGTGTGGGACGCCACGTCATTGATAGGGATTTCTAAATTCTTGAATGAGATAAACCGACACAATATGGTTTTCAAATAAGGTAAATGAAATAATTTTACCCCAAATTATTTTCGGATATAAAAGAAAAGTTTTTGAAAATTATTTGTTGCTTGGATGTTAGGAATGATAATTATTATCATTGTTGTGTGGAAATTTAACTAGTAATTAAAAATAACCAAAGGTTAAGGAAAGAAATTCATCTATAGAATGAAATTTGAAATGTGAATTGTAAATGTGGTTTACGATTTGAAATAGAATTCCAGAGAAATATTTGGAAATAAATCGTGATGAAAGTTTCAGAGTAATGTTTTGAATTGATTTCAAATTTGGAATCTTGGGAAAAAAATTTGAATTGGATTTGAACTCTAGAGAGTTTGGAATATTTGAAGGGATTTTAAAGTGATAAAATCAACGAACTCTTTTTGGTCGCTAGGAAATAATCCCAATGATGATCGCGATATCATCGGTGTTCATTTTCGAGTTTCCAAGAGGGGAATTGCTACCTGGATGTTTTGGATTAATGTTTGTTTACGAAATTGGGTTTTGATTTTGAAAATGAAAAGGAATAGTTTGATTTAGATATATATATTTTCAAAATTGGATTTTGAACATTTTAGTAATGGTTTAAACTCTGTAGTTGGTTTGAAATGTTTGGATGAAACTTTGAAACTTATTAAAAAAAGTTTTGAAAAGTTGTTTAGAATACAAAAGTAAACTTGGAGAAGGGAAAAAAAATTAAAGTAAGTAAGAAAACAAAAATAAGTTAGAATGTAAGCCAATTAATTTAAGTAAGTTAAAAGAAGTTAGCAAACGGAAGGTAAATAAATTGGAGAACTTATAGAAACTTATAATTTGAATTAAATATGGCCTTGGATATTATTATAACGAATTAAGATTGGAATTAAAAATTAAATGGATTATGAGAACGGCTAATTGAATTAAATGAGTCGTGAATGAATTGAAATTGGAAATTAAAATTTGTAATAAACGAAACAAAAGAACTAATCAAATAAATTTGTGGATTGAAATGAGATTTGATTGAAATAGGATCAAGTTAAAGTGAAAAAGAAAATTTATTTGCAAATGAAGTGAGCTTAAGTTTTGAAGTTGGAATAAATTGAAGTGAATTAACTTAAGTTAAAAATAATTAGAAGCTCAACTTCGAGTGAAAATGAAAGTTCATTAAATAAAAGTTTGGGTTAAATTAATTTGGAAATTGGTTATTAATATAAGAATCGAATGTTGTCTAGCTCAATGAGATGATTTTAAAATGTATGGTTGGCGAATAAACTAGAAATGGGATGGAATTAAACATAAAATGAGTTGGAATCAATTGGATGTGCACAAAAACTAAAATGGATATTTTATTAAGTGAATATCATCAAATTTGCATAGAATAAATTAGTCGTTCGACTTAAACGGAAGAAAATAATAATTCTATGAATTGGTAGAGGTAAATAAAATTGTTTTTTGGAATCAATTGAAATAAATGAGAGTTGTTTGGATTAAAAATGAATTGAATGTAATCAATTGAGTTGCAAACCATTTAAATTGAATGAAGTTTTATACGAATTGGTTGTAAACAATTAAAATTTATGTCGGAACCATATAAGTTGGTTATAAATAATTGTTTAACCTGTATGTTTGCTAGTTAAATATGTTAAACGTTGTTAAATTACATGATTTTGGCCCTTACATGTTTAAATTAAGTAAGTACGGGCACCGGCAGGCCGTTTGGCAGGATTTTGGACGCCCTAATTGCTAAAATAATAAGCCACTTGCTTAAAAGTGCTAAATAAAGGTACACCTACGCAATAAAAATAGAAAATATGAACTGTTTTTGTTTTTTCGACCGGGTGGGTCGATGTATATATATTTATATCTCTTGTCAAATTGCCAAAGCTCCTCCGTACAAAGGAGACTCTTCCAAAAAAATTCGAAAATTTTAAGAGCTAGAAAAATTTTGGGAAAATTTTTGTTTGCGATAAAACGATTTCAAATTGGAAATTGAAATAAATTAGTAAATGAAACTAATTTAAAATAATGATATGAATCAGTTATAAATGAAAGATAAAATTCAATATTCAGAGTTGAAGATAAAATGAATTCATATGGAAATGGGAGAACCAATTTGAATAGAAGTAGATATAAACTAAAGGGGGGAACCAAAAAAAATATAAGAGGCGTTTAAAATACTTATATTGAACATGAGAAGAAATGGAAAAATAATTAAGTAATATGGGTATCGGGAAAATATATTGAATAAGCATTTGAGTGAAGATTTAATAAAAACGATAAGTGTTGACAAGTGAATAGAAATCAAAATGAATGTGAATAAAAAGAAAATTGATATAGTTGATAATCAATTGAGATAAATACATAAGATGTACGTATACTATTTTATTCGCATAATAATTTGATCCAGATTCGAGCATAGAATTTCGAGCTAGCTATATCGATCCGAGTTAGGATTTTTCTGTAACATTCCCGAATTTTAACCAAGTTTAATTTGGAAATTCATTTAATTTGGGAATTTATTTGTGAAATTTATTGTGAATTAATTAGGAAATTTCCAGAATAAATAAATATTTCAGATTTTAAATAGAACTTTGGCTTGAAATTTAATGATAATTACTTTATAAATAAATATATTGAAATTAAATTGGATTTGAAATCTTATTTTAAGTAATATGAATGTGTTTCTAATTATTTAAAATGCATTATAATTTTTAAATGATTTTGAATTTGATAATAAATTTTTAAAAGACCAATTAAGAATAAATTATTTATTCATATATAATTAAAATTTGTAAAAAAACCATCTTTTGCTTTAAAAGATAATATAAATGATTAATAAAGAGATGTATTTATTTAGATAAGAAAATGATATAAAGTTATGTTTAAAATATTATTTGTTGTGTTTAAAATATGGTTACAATAAATATAAAGGCCTTGTTATGAATATACCTTTTTATGATAAACATATTAATGTAAAACATGTTTATAAATTAAAATCAAATGAGGGTTAAAAACAAATTTACAAAATAATTTGAATTAAGAAGTTTAATATGATTTGTATATATACATGCAAATATATATATATATATATATATATATTAAACATTAAAGATAGAATTTATAAGTCAATAAAACATGATTTGTAAATTTATTAAAGTTAAGGTTTAAACCATAGTTTACAAATAAAATTTTGTACAAGGACACAAACATAATATTACTTGTTTTGAACAAGTGTAAACCATGCACATAAGTAACTTACAAGTGTAAAATCATGAAGTGTGAAATCAAACAAGTGGCAAAAGAAAATTATTTTGTTTTCTTTGAATCAAAATTTGAAAACATGCATAGAAACCAGCAAATCTTAAAGTTGCACCTCACTTCCCAAATCCGAAAGTAAATCAAACTCTATTCTTTTCCATTGCAAATGCTTTCTCTCTAAAAATTCTTTCTTCTTTCTAACCTAAAAACAAAACCCGAAAATCAAAATGAAAACTAGGAAAGAAATAAAAGCTACAAATCAAAACAAGAAAATCTATTTTTCTCAGACCAAACAAGAAAAAAACCAGAAGCTTCAAAACTCTTTCATCTTTATATTCAAACACTCTCAATCTGAAAAGCTTTCAAGCCTGAAATTCAAACCTAGAAGTTAAGCTTGAGATCATTTTAAAATTCTAGGGCAAACAGCAAGCTTTCAGTTTCCAAAATGAAATCAGAGCAAACCAGAAAATAGAATTCAAAAACAAAAGCAATTTAAAGTCTTCAAAACCTGGGAAAATTTCAAAACCTAGAGATGAAGATCAAATCAAATATCAGGTTAAGCACAATTCATGAAGCAAAGCAAGTAACAGATCAAACAAACTAAAAAACAAATCAATGCAAATCAAAAGCATTTCTAGACTTTTGTTCAAAGCTCCTCTGTTTCAACATTCCAGTTTTCTGTCTTCATCTCTCTGGTGAGTAAACTCATTTTTTTTAACCTGAGTGTTTGAGTCACTGTTTTGCATGTGATAATCTCGAAAGTTATGAATTAAAATATGCTGAAATGGATATATATGCTTGCCTGTATGTATGTATAATGGTATGCATGTCAGAGAACAGACAGTTCTCTGCACTAAACACTTCCAGGTTTCAAACCTGGTTAGAATTAGAAAACTCATTCCTTGATCTTCTATTTAACTTGATGCTTGAAGCGAATATGCAGAGTTTAGCAAGATCTTCATCCTAGAATAATTTTAATTTTTAAATTAAAAGGGATTACTGGAAGATAAGAAAGTACAGCCAAGTCAAATTCTATATGAAAAATTAAATCAATAAAGATTTTAGTTGAATTGCTTGATCATGTTCAACATAGAAAACTATGATTTTTAATGAGAAATTTATGATTTTTAACTTAGTAAATTTCAAGAATTTGGAAGATGAACGTGAAATGAGTTCTGGGCAATTCAAGATGATAGGGGTTATGACGAATCTCGTGATCGTGTTTGGAGTTTTGTGGATGATCTAGGAACATCAGAAAATTGTTGATCGAATTTATACAACATCGTGGTTATCGGAAATCGCTGAACTAGGCTTTTAACCCACCAATTGATTGCAGCAGAAAAGGAGTTTGCCGCATTTTCGTCAGGCCACCGGAGTTGATCGCACCAGTGGGGATAGCGGCGCTTGATCAAGGTAAATCTTCAGCTAGATTTCTATGGCCTTTGATGGCCAGAGTTGAAGTGATGAGATGTTTTTCGGGCGGTCGTTCTGATGCAACCTGGGTTAGAAAGCTCGTTCGCAAATTCGTCGATGTGATGGGTTTCTGGGTGCTTGTTGTGTTCAAGTGAGTTACCGTCGATTCGATGGTGGCTGGAGCTTCGATAGGTGGAGGCGTTTTTGATTGTGCATGTGCACAGCGATTTGGTTTGTGTCATGGAAAGAAGATTGGGGAAGAAGGGTTCGACAGGAAGCAAATATCGGGATAGAAGGGTTCGGGCTCGAGTTATAACTCGAGTAAAAAAAAATTAACGTGCCGGGTAAAAATACTTAGAAAATATTTCAAGTTTGAAATGTGGCACAGACTCGAAGTAAATAGGCAATGTTCTTGGGTTAAACTCAAAGAAGGCCTCGAGCTTGATATGTAAACAGTTTTTGTTTTCAAAATTCTCAAACTTTTTAACATTTTTAAATCATGTTTTAATATGATGAATTTGATTTAAAAGATGGAATCAATTAAGGATTTAAATAAGATATTTTTCAAAGTGATACTAAATAAATAATGTAATTAAAGGGGTGATTAAGATAAAAAGTTATTTAATCTATCTTAACCTTTTTAAAAGCAACTAATGTATGAGGATGATGATTAAACAACATTTGTGAAATATCCAAAGTGATTAATAAAGATAAAAAGATTTATCTTTTAATTTATTAAGTAATTTATGATTAGTTAATATAATTATTTTAAAAGTAATTATTTAATATTAAAGATTAATTTAATAAATAATTAAGGTTAATTTGTAATTAATTATTAATTAATTAAGGAGTAATTAATTAATAAAAGTAATTGAGAGTTAATTAATTAACAACTAAAGGTTAATTAATTAAGGAATGATTAATTAATGAAGGTGGTTAAGACTTAATCAATTGAAATTAGTGACAATAAATCATTAATTAAAGATTACTAATGAAAGTAATTATGTGGTTTATAAATATAAAACCACACGATTTATTCATCTTAATTGAAGATGGTTGATTGTTATTGAATGATGTGTGATGGATTGATATATTTGATATGTGATGTGATGCTATGTAATATGAATTGCTTTGTGCTCAGCTGTCATATTTGTGATGAATATACTATTGTATGAATATGAAAGCCCCTTGGCCCATAAAACGACATTTGAATTTCGATGCGACAGGGAGTCGGATTTCAGTTAATTATCCGCAACCCACATTGAATCGTAATAGTGAATCTTTGTGATTGATAAATTTACTTTATCTATGAATTTGTGAATGAAGATAAGCGTTATGGGTTATACCGCTTATCGATATTGATATGATTGAATCTGTGATGATTGATACTGTGCACTATTGTGTAAAACCCCCTGGACTACACTATACACACACAAATATGGATTGCACGTGGAAATCGGTTAAGTCATAGATTTTTGAAATAGTTTTAAAATTAAATTTTTGAATCCAAATGGTTTTGGATATGGATTGGGTTTAAAGTGAAAAGCTATTGGAAAGGAATTTCAAAGATAAAAGTTATTTTTGAATAACTTGTTATAGTTTTGAAATTTGATTTAAATTTGAATTCAAAAAAAAAACTTGAAATCGAATTCTATGATTTATGATTTAAAAAAAAAAAGGTTATACAAGTTTATATGGGTTTTAAACCATCTTTAAAGTGTTGTTTTGGGAATTTGAATTTAACCCAAAGATTTTAACTCGTATAAATGTAATCAAATTTTTCCGAAATGAAAACTATTTGTTTTCAAAAAATAAAAGCTTTCATATAAGAAATGAATTTCTAATTTGTGTTAAAAGGATTTCAAGTCTAAAATAAAAAGAGTTTTCCAAGATATGAATAAATCTTTGGAAACGGTTTTGAAAGCTTTAAGTTAAATCTTGGATTTAAAGATTGGATGAGTTAATCCTAATTCAAATGGAAATTGTTTTGAAAATCTATAAATGGATCTTTGTGAAACTAGGTGAACTTTGTGAAACGAATCTTTTTGTTTAAAGATTTGAAATGGTAATTTGTTTAAACCATTTGAAGAAAGGTTTCGGGTTTTTAAAAGTTGTGAGTTAACTAAAATCCTAATATCCATATGTTTTAAATATTGCGCTCACTATTTGATTTAGCCGGGAGAGGACCTTGTGTCATATAACCCATTTCGAATATTGATACAACGATAGCATTTGAAGACTGGTGGTAAAGATCAGTTGTCTTCGAGAACGATAGGATAACATGTCGATAGACACTGCACTGAGTTGCTCCACTATAAAGTTCTCCATATGTGATGGGGAGTCCGATCGGAATTGTGGATGCCCGGATTGCAAGGGCTTCTACGGAAGTACCTTCGGTTTCGTTCGAACCCAGAACAAACTTGTAGTTTTATGTCTGACACTACACTTTGAGATATAAAACTGATCTCTATCAAATACATTTCTGCTTGGTGGCAGAGAATTTATTCTCTTAGCTTAACACCGTTCTTTGAGAAGTATGAGTTTAGAGGTTATGTAGTTGATAGTTATCAGCGATATACTCCCAATTTGGTAGTGTGGCATGCTAAGTGCCGATGTGTATCATTTGTTAATCAAAGCATGGCTTTGGCATAAAGCGTAGCTTTGTGGACGAGACTGCATTAGGTCCTCACACCTCGGAAATTGTCGAAACAGGAAAGATGCAGCAAGTTTATGAGGGTCGCTCCCTTTGGGGTGTGTCATTCCCTTCAGGAAAAGGGTGGTATCATGGCATGTAGCCCAGATACTTAACTCATGTGGTCACTGCAAATCTATTACTTTGTGATTGCTTTGTGATTGCTTTGTGGTTGTTGGATTAGAGGTACCTCGGATAAAGGTCGCAAAGGACCGGGGGATGGCATTCTCGTGTAGTAGTTACCTAGTTACGTAGGTAACCCTGCCTTGTGTTGGCAGAGAATTGGTTAAGTTCTCAGGATGTCCCTCCAGAGGCGTACTCATGTTACAGTAGGACGTTCACTAGCCTGACCATTTTTGGAAATCTAAACAAAACAATACGCGCCCTGTACGATTTTAGTTGTATAACCTGCCATGGAATGTGGCGGTAACCTACTATTGAACATGGTAGCTATAGTAGGCATAAGAGTGAAATGCCTATGCTAGCTAAGATTAATATTATACTTTCAAAATGTTTTCCACACTATGCACTTATAACAATAATATCAAAAGATTTTTGCATATCAATCATTTTTGACTATCATACAGATAAATCTCCTCCAATTCTGCGTTTGCATTATGTGTGTGGCCGGAGGCCTTATGGTGGTTTCGTTTTCTAAAAAGCATTGCAGATTTAAATTTTAAAATCCTTGGTTGTTCGGTTTGGAGATAAACTATTTTGTTTACTCATACTAGTCCTATGACCGACCCAGAGTTTATTGTTCCCCTCCTAAACTTTGGATGCCCATAATTTTCCACATGGGCAGTCTAGAGTTGGGTTTTTCAGATAATCGAATAGTAGGTGTTGATTCAATAGCTTCCAGCCTTAGGATTTAGCAATCGCATTTGGATCGAGTTGCTTCATTTCATTTTGATTGGGAGTTCGAGCTACTTCTAGATTGGTGATTTGGAGATGGAGCTACAATTCTTGATTCTATCTCTCTTTCTCTCTTGAAGACCATATTGGAGATATTGTTCCGCTGCTGGTGCTATATTTTCTTTCTGCGGCTATTGTCTTGTATCATATCTCTGATGTATATTGATATTCGTTGTATCATTTAGTTGTATAGGATATTGTATCAATGTTGTATATTGATATATTCTTTTTCTTCCACTGTGTTGTTATACTTAATGTGTTATAAGCTCCGACGAACCAAATTCGACGTTTGGATATGCAGCATTTGAAAATGGTGATATATTCGGTGTCGATTTTCGAAGGTCGAGTTAGGGTCGTTATAATTGGTATCAGAGCTGAAGGTTGAAACTTTATCTCAAGAGTATTACACATTAGGTAACACATTAGAGATAGGGTGAAGTATACCCTAGAATGAGTATATCGCTAATATATCCGTTCGTGTGCCTCAGTAAATTCTCTTACTATCAACTAATAGTAAGTATGAGTGCAAGAAGAAGACGAGGTCGGGGATAGGGGAGTACCACTATAAATGGTCAATACCCTACAATAGCGGAAACAATTTTCTTTGTCAATCTCCTTTGATTCGATTTCAAATTCTTTGATTGCTTCGTAGTAGCTACAAGAAGAAGCTTCGGTGTAGTGATGGCCTACGAAACGTGTAGATAAGTTCCTACCTTGTATTCTTGTTATCAACTTTTCGTTTTAAAATCTAATGAATTTGAAAATTTATTTGGAAAAAAATTGGTTAACAAAAATAAGGATAAATTTGAATTGTATCAATGAAATGATATCGGTTAAAACCAAATTTGAAATTCTATTGTAATTTCTTGTGTAGACTGAAGTCCACAGAGGGACAAGTTGGTGTATACTTTGGGGTATTCCGACTTGAGTTTGGGATCCATACCCAGTGTTTGAGAATTATGGAAGATTAAATCCATTTATCTATTGTTTGGGTCTAGATATATTCTACGAGTGGTTAGTTATTCCTTCGAAATTACCAGTGCCCATGCATATTTCGTAGATCTGGTGACCCGAGCATCTTATATAGTATTGAATGAGTTTGTTCTCATATTTATTAGTGATATTCTGATTTGGTGAGCCAAATACAAAATAGATAATAGGCTTGATTTATGAGTTGATTCTCTATTTTTGTGTATCTATCCATTTTTGTTGTCTCCCTTACAAATTTCGAGGACGAAATTTTCTTAAGAAGGGGAATCTGTAACATTCTCAAATTTTAACCAAGTTTAATTTGGCAATTAATTTAATTTTGGAATTTATTTGTGAAATTTATGGTGAATTAATTAGGAAATTTCCATCCTAAATAAATATTTTAGATTTTAAATAGAACTTTGGCTTGAAATTTAAGGATAAGTATTTTATAAATAAATATACTAAAATTAAATTGGATTTAAAATCTTATTTTAAGTAATAGGAATTTGTTTCTAGTTATTTAAAAATGCATTATAAATTTAAAATGATGTTTGAATTAGATTGTAAATTTTTAAATGACCAATTAAGAATAAATTATTTATTCATATGTAATTAAAATTTGTAAAAGAAAACCATCTTTTGCTTTAAAAGATTATATAAATTATTAATAAAGAGACATATTTATTTAGATAAGAAATATGATATAAAGTTATATTGAAAATATTATTTGTGGTGTTTAAAATATAGTTAGAATAAATATAAAGGCCTTGTTATGAATATACCTTTTTATAATAAACATATTAATGTAAAACATGCTTATAAATTAAAACGAATTGAGGGTTAAAAACAAATTTACAAAATAATTTGAATTAAGGAGTTAAATATGATTTGTATATATACATACATATATATATACACACATATTTATTTTAAACATTATAGATAGAATTCATAAATCAATAAAACATGATTTGTAAATTAATTATAGTTAAGGTTTAAACCATAATTTACAAATAAAATTTTGTATAAGGATATACACATAATATTATTTGTTTTGAATAAGTGTAAACCATGCACATAAGTAATTTACAAGTGTAAAAGCATGAAGTGTGAAATAAAACAAGTGGCAAAAGAAAATTATTTTGTTTTCTTTGAATCAAAATTTTGAAAACATGCATAGAAACCAGCAAATCTGAAAGTTTCTCCTCACTTCCCAAATCTGAAAGTAAATCAAACTCTATTATTTTCCAGTGCAAAAGCTTTCTTTCTGAAAATTCTTTCTTCTTTCTAAACTAAAAACAAAACCTGGAAAACAAAATGAAAACCAAGAAAGAAATAAAAGCTACAGATCAAAACAAGAAAATCTGTTTTTCTCAGACCAAACTAGCAAAAAACCTGAAGCTTCAAAACTCATTCAGCTTCATATTCAAACGCTCTCAATCTGAAAAGCATTCAAGCCTAAAATTCAAACCCAGAAGTTAAGTTTGAGATCATTATAAAATTCTAGGGCATACAACAAGCTTTCAGTTTCCAAAATGAAATCAGAGTAAACCAGAAAATAGAATTCAAAAACAAAAGCAATTTAAAGTCTTCAAATCTGGGAAGATTTCAAAATCTGGAGATGAAGATCAAATCAAATATCAAGTTAAGGTTAAGCAGAATTCATGAAGCAAAGCAAGTAACAGATCAAACAAACTAAAAACAAATCATTGCAGATCAAAAGCATTTCCAGACCTTTGTTTAAAGCTCCTCTGTTTCAACATTCCAGTTTTCTGTCTTCATCTCTCTGGTGAGTAAACTCATTTTTTTTAACTGCAGTGTTTGAATCACTGGTTTGCATGTGATAATCTGGAAAGTTATGAAATAAAATTTGTTGATATGGATATATATGTGTTTGTCTGTATGTATGTATAATGGTGTGCATGTCAGAGAACAGAAGTTCTCTGCTCTAAACGCTTCTAGGTTTCAAACCTGGTTAGAATTGGAAAACTCATTCCTTGATCTTCTATTTAACTTGATGCTTGAAGAAAATATGCAGAGTTTAGCAAGATCTTCACCCTAGAATAATTTAAAAAGTTTAAATTAAAAGGAATTACTGGAAGATAAGAAAGTAAATCCAAGTCAAATTCTATCAGAAAAATTAAATCAATAAAGATTTGAGTTGAATTGCTTGATCATGTTCAACTTAGCAAACTATGATTTTTAATGAGAAATTTATGATTTTTAACTTAGTAAATTTCGAGAATTTGGAAGATGAAAGTGAAACGAGTTTTGGGCGATTCAAGGTGATAGGGGTTATGATAAATCTCGCGATCGTGTTTGGAGCTTGATGGATGATCTGGGATCATCATAAAATTGTTGATCGAATTTAAACAACATCATGGTCATCGAAAATCGTTGAACTAGGGTTTTAACCCACCATTCGGTTGCAGCAGAAAATGAGTTCGCCGCATTTTCGTCAGGCCACCGGAGTTGATCGCTCCGGTGGAGATAGGGCACGTGATCAAGGCGAAGCATCAACTAGATTTCTGTGGTGTCCGATGGCCAGAGGTAAAGTGACGAGATGTTTTCTGGTGGTCGTTCTAATGGAACCTGTGTTAGAAAGCTCATTCGCAAATTCGTTGACGTAATGGGTATCATGGTGCTTATGGGGTTCAGGTGAGTTACCGTCAACTAGATGGTGGTGGGAGCTTCGACCGGAGGTGGCATTTTCAATTATGTATGTGCACAGCGATTTGGTTTGTGTCAGTGGAAAGAAGATTGGGGAAGAAGGGTTCGACTCAAAGCAAATATCGGGAGAGAAGGGTTCGGGCTCGAGTTATAACTCGAGTAAAAAAAAAATTAACGTGTCGGGTAAAAACACTTAGAAAATATTTCAAGTTTGAAAGGTGGCACTCGGGTTAATTTTCAGAAAGACTCGATGCAAATAGGCAATGTTCTCGGGTTAAACTCAAAGCAGGCCTCGAGCTTGATATGTAAACATTTTTTTTTTCAAAATTCTCAAACTTTTTAACATTTTTAAATCATGTTTTAACATGATGAATTTGATTTAAAAGATGGAATCAATTAAGGATTTAAACAAGATATTTTTCAAAGTGATATTAAATAAATAATGTAATTAAAGGGTAATTGAGATAAAAAGTTGTTTAATCTATCTTAACCTTTTTAAAAGCAACTAATGTATGAGGATGATGATTAAACAAGATTTATAAAATATCCAAAGTGATTAATAAACATAAAAAGATTTATCTTTTAATTTATTAAGTAATTAATGACTTGTTAATATAATTAATTTAAAAGTAATTATTTAATATTAAAGATTAATTTAATAAATAATAAAGGTTAATTAATTAGTAATTAATTATTAATTAATTAAGGAGTAATTATTTAATAAAAGTAATTGAGAGTTAATTAATTACAACTAAGGGTTAATTAATTAAGGAATGATTAATTAATGAAGGTGATTAGACTTAATGAATTGAAATTAATGATAATAAATCATTAATTTAATATTACTAATGAAAGTAATTATGTGGTTGATAACTTTAAAACCACACGATTTATTCATCTTAATTGGAGATGGTTGATTGTTATTGAATGATGTGTGATGATTGATATATTTGATATGTAATGTGATGCAATGTAATATGAAATGCTTTGTGCTGAGCTGTTATATCTGTGATGAATATACTATTGTATGAAAATGAAAACCCCTTGGCCCGCAAAACGACATTTGAATTTCGATGCGACAGGGAGTCAAATTTCAGTTGGTTATTCGAAACCCACATCGAATCGTAATGGTGAATCTTTGTGATTGATAAATTTACTTTATCTATGAATCTATGAATGAAGATAAGCGCTATGGGTTATGCCTCTTATCGATATTGATATGATTGAATCTGTGATGATTGATTTTGTGCACCATACACACATAAATATGGACTGCACGTGGAAATCGGTTAAGTCACAGATTTTTGAAATAATTTTAAAATTAAATTTTTGAATCCAAATGGTTTTGGATATGGATTGGGTTTAAAGTGAAAAGCTTTTGGAAATGAATTTCAAAGATAAAAGCCAATTTTGAATAACTTGTTTTAGTTTTGAAATTTGATTTAAATTTGAATTCAAAAAAATTTGAAATTGAATTTTATTATTCATGATTAAAAAAAAAAGGTTATACAAGTTTATATGGGTTTTAAACCATCTTTATAGTGTTGTTTTGGGAATTTTAATTTAACCCAAAGATTTTAACTTGTATAAATGAAATCGGATTTTTTCGGAACGAAAACGTTTTGTTTTCAAAAAATAAAAACTTTCATATAAGAAATGAATTTCCAATTTGTGTTAAAAGCATTTCAATTCTAAAATGAAAATGGTTTTCCAAGTTATGAATAAATCTTTGGAAACAGATTTGAAAGTTATAAGTTAAATCTTGATTTAAAGAACGGATGAGTTAATCCTATTTGAAATGGAAATTGTTTTGAAAATCTATGAATGGGTCTTTGTGAAACTGGGTGAACTTTGGGAGACGAATCTTTTTATTTAAAGATTTGAAACGGTAATTTGTTTAAACCATTTGAAGAAAGGTTTCGGGTTTTTAAAAGTTGTGACTTAATAGAAATCCCAATATCCATATGTTTTAAATATTGCGCTCACTATTCGGTTTAGCCAGGAAAGGACCTTGTGTCATATAACCCATTCCGAATAGTGATACGACGATAGCATTCGAAGACCGGTGGTGAAGACCAGACGTCTTCGAGAACCATAGGATAACCTGTCGTTTGAATCTACACGGAGTTGCTCCGGTATAGAGTTCTCCATATGTGATGGGAAGTCCAATCAGAATTGTGGATGCCCGGATTGCAAGGTCTTCTTCGAAAGTGCCTTCGGTTCTGTTCGAACCCGGAACAGACTTGTATGGTTATATGTCTGACACTACAATTTGAGATATAAAATTGATCTCTATCAAATACATTTCTTCTTGGTGGCGGAGAATTTATTCTCTTATCTTAACACCCTTCTCTGAGACGTACGAGCTCAAAGGTTATGTAGTTGATAGTTATCAGTGATATACTCCTAATTTGGTTATGTGGCATGCTGAGTGTTGTTGTGTATCATTTGTTGATCAAAGCATGGCTTTTGTATAAAGCGTAACTCTGTGCACGAGACTGCATCAGGACCTCACACCCCGGAAATGGACGAAACAGGAAAGATGCGGAAAGGTTACAAGGGTCGCTCCCTTTAGGGTGTGTCCTTCCTTTTTGGAAAAGGGTGGTATCATGGTACGGAGCCATGATAATTAACTCATGTGGTCACTGCAAATCTATTACTTTGTGATTGCTTTGTGGATGTTGGATTAGAGGTAACTCGGATAAAGGTTGCAAACGACTGGGGGATGGCATGCTCGTGTAGTAGTTACCTAGTTATAGAGGTAACCCGACCTTGTATTGGCAGAGAACTGGTTAAGTTCTCGAGACATCCCTCCAGAGACGTACCCATGTGACAGTAGGAATTTCCTTAGCCTAACCATTTGTTGGAAATACAAAAAAAACAATACGAGCCCTGTACGGTTTTAGTTGTATAACCTGCCATGGAATGTGGCGGTAACTTGCTATTGAACATGTTAGCTATAGTAGGCATAAGTGCGAAATGCCTACGCTGACTAAGATTAATATTATACTTTCGAAATGTTTTCCACACTATGCACTTGTAATAATAATAACAAAAGATTTTCGCGTATCAAGCATTTTTGACTATCATAAGGAGAAATCTCCTCCAATTCTGCGTTCACATTATGTGTGTGGCCGGAGGCCTTATGGTAGTTTCATTTTCTAAAAAGCATTACCAATTTAAATTTTAAAATCCTTGGTTGTTCGTTTTAAAGTTAAATTGTTTTGTTTGCTCATACCAGTCCCATGACTGACCCAGAGTTTATTATTCCCTTTTTAAACTCTGGGTGACCATAATTTTCCAAACGGGCAGTCTAGAGTTGGGTTTTTCAGATAATCGAATAGTAGGTGTAGATTCGATAGCTTCCAGCCTTAGGATTTGGCAATCGCATTTGGATCGAGTTGCTTCACTTCATCTTGATTGGGAGTTTGAGCTACTTCTGGATTGGTGCTTTGGAGATGGATTTACAGTTCTGGATTCTATCTCTCTTATCTCTTAAAGACCATATTGGAGATATTGTTCCGCTGTTGGTGTTATATTTTCTTTCCGCTGCTATTGTCTTGTATCATATCTCTGATGTATATTGATATTTGTTGTATCATTCAGTTGTATAAGATATTTCATCAATGTTGTATATTGAAATATTCTTTTTCTTCTGCTGTGTTGTTATACTTAATGTGCTATAAGCTCCGGCGAACCAGATTCGACGTTTGGATCCATGGCATTTGAATATAGGTGATATATATTAGGTGCGGATTTTTGAAGGTCGAGTTAGGGTCATTATATTTTCACTCGATTTTTGACGGCGAACCTTGGATATGGATTTTGATTGATTCTAGAAATTCTCTATCATAGTTATGACTATGCAAGGAGAATGACAGTTTTTGATCAAGAAACCAGATCTGAGTCCGCACTTGGAAGTCGGGTGGATGATACTAGTTCGGAAATGAAATTGTATGATCGAGTGAGCGGTCGGATTTGATATTGCATACGAATGATATAGGTACATCGTACGGGCTTGGATGAATAATTATTAAAATTTTGTTAAGAAGTGTATAAAATGATTTTGGAATCTGTAGTTGGATATGGTTAAATTGGATATACAGGTATTAAAAAGCAAGTGGGAAAAATTAGGATTTTTGATTTCAGAAGATAAATTTGAATTGCTCGACAAAAAGGTATGTGTTTAAATTTCTGTATGAAATTTGATTGGGTTTTTGATCTAGCCACTTGGCTTTTCGTTTTTTTTGGAATTCAGGAGCCCGTAGAGGCATTTTGTAGTTGTATCGAGCTAGCCGCGTAAAGCAGATGCTGGCGAAATTTTTCAAAAATTTAGAGAGATAGAAAATTTTTGAGAAAATTTTGATAATTCAAAATTTGGTTTTAAATTGAAATTTGAATGATTGAGAAAATAGTATTGTTTGAAAAATATGGGAGAGTTTGGGAAGTTAGTAAGAATGATAATGAGTCTTCTATAAAATAGATAGTTGGTAGGATGTTGAATTGTTGGTTTTGGAAAAAGTAATTAGGTATTTGACCATTCCTCCTCACTAGTAATTTCGGGGACGAAATTCTTTTAAGGGGGGCGGAATGTGACGACCCAGAATTTTGGATATTTTAAATAGGATTATTTAATTGGTTTAAAATATTGAAAAGAGTAATTTTAACTTGAATTTCAAATATCACCATTTACCGGATAATTTAATTTTGAATTAAACTATTGGAAATGTGGTAAAATATGAAATTTGGGATTTTTAGCTTGTTTAAAATAATTTGAAGGCTTATAAATTTATATTAATAATACTGAAGGTGATAGAACTTTTAAAATTGAATTTAATAATGATTTTTTCAGTTTTAAAAATATATCGTTTAAATTGATATTTAAAAAAATAGATTTCCGAGGCACAGTCATGAAATTCGATGAAACAAGTTTCATTGGATCCATAATATTGTATTATTATCGGATTTCAAATTTCGTAGTGATTGGAGTTGTGTAAGCATATGATATATAAACGCGCTGAAATTTTATCGAAATTTAATATAACAACTGGGTTCAAAAGCTGTCTTCTCCATACAATCGAGTTTGGCCCCGAAACCTTTTCGATTGCGTTCGGAATAGGGGTATAACATTATAGACACCTGGTGGCATGCCTCGATAGGAGGTCGAGGTTTTAAGTTGCATTTATCGAGACGTTTCGAATTTAAATAAAAATATTTCTTAATAAACCTACTCAGGAGCCGTAATTATTTCACATTATAACTTTTTCTTTCATTTTGAAAACACTGTAGCCTTTTTCTGCAATACACCACCATCTTATCTTATCTCCTCCTTTTCTTCGGAAATAATAATCGAAGCCAGAAAGCAAACATCTCTCTCTAATTAAATCAGATTCAAAAGAAAAAAAATAGACGAAGGAAAAAAAGAGGGCATTCGAATCGAAATCTAATCTGTTCTTCCTCCCTTCTTCAAATCAAATTCACGGCTCGAACAGACAGAGGGATCGTGAGCCGTCTCCTCTTCATTCCCCATCAACAATAATGACCAAGCTCATTCGAAGTACATCGTGACATCATCGCGATTTTAGGTCGAGCTCGAGCCTACTATAGGAATCGCATTTGCACGCATCCATGTTAGATCGGCATATATCTTAGGCCAGCATCCATGTTAGATCGGTAACCTACCTAAGCCTTGAGTCGGTATCACCTCAAATCTTAAGTCGGCATCCTTGTTGAGTCGGTAACCTTTAAGGCATTAGGTCGGTACCCATGTTAGGTCGGTAGCTATCTTAGGTCGTATCCTTGTTAAGTCGGCAACCTTTAAGGCATTAGGCCGGTACCCATGTTAGGTCGGTAGCTGCCTTAGGTCGGTATCCTTTAAGTCTTAGGTCGGCATTCCTGTTTTAGGCAGTTAGGTCGGTATCTTTCTTAAGTCGTCGAGTCATGGCCGAGGCGGGGTTAACACTGGGTTATTAAATTACCTTTGCTTTTAAATTTCGGGGACGAAATTCTTTTAAGGGGGAAGGATTGTAACGACCCGGCATTTTGGGCAATATAAATTTAATAATCTGTATTAATAATTTAATTGGTATAATAGTTTTCTTTATAATTTTCATTTCAAATTGGCTAATTTAATCTTTTAAAGGTTGATAAATTTTTAATCTGGAAATATTGATAAGATTGTTTGTCAAAGCTAATAAAATTTTATTCAGTTTGTAATATATATATTTGGTATGTGTTGTGAATGGGAATATCATTTGTTTTTAATTAAAAGATGAATTTGGAAATTGTAATATATATGTCTGTATATGTTATAATTTGAGTTGTTTTGAAATTTAGTTTAATCTATTGATAATTTAATATGAATGAATTATAATTCAAAGATTTTCTTTAAAACTTAATATTTTTCAAAAATTAATTTAAAGATTAATTCATTTAAAATATAAAATAATCAGTTTGTTTTTAAATAAGATAATTTAAAAAGATTTTAAACTAACGTTTTGTCTTTCTTTTAAAGTATTTAAAATATGAGATTGTTATTTATTTAAAAATGATAGTTTAAATAAGTCTTAAAAGCTTTGTGTTGTTTCTTTAAAATTGCTTAGATTTAAATGGTTATAAATGCATAGGTATAACTGTTTTAGATTTTTCGAATACAAAGAAATTATTTATATTAATTTTGAAACATTTTCTTTTAAAGGTAAACTTATATATATACATATGTAAGTATTTGCTAAATTAAATATAAAATATAATTATCTTTGTAACAAGGTTTTAAATACATTTATAACTTAAAATGATTTAACTAAAAGGTAAGAACACTTGTAAACTCTTAAAACATATTTGAGACACTTGTTCAAATTAATAACAAGTGGCAATCATCTCATTTTAATTTTTAATAAATGTAAAAGAAGAAAACTAGTTTTTTTTTCAAATACTCTTTCTTTGTTTTATTTCTTATCTAAAATTAATGGAAATCCGAGAATATCAAACCTGAGATTTTAAAATCAAAAGCAAAATTCTTCATATCAACAAACTTCAAACCTGAAGCTTGAATTCAAATCTGAAATTAAAGTCCTGCAAATTAATGTTCTTCTCAACATCAACTTGCATTTCAAATAATGTTCACCAGCAACTTCAACCTGCAATCAAACTAAAGCATGCAAAGGGATTTTCAAAAGCAATCAAAGTATTTTTCAGATCTAAGATGATTCAAACCTGGAACAAGTGTTAAGGAAATCTGCTCTGCATACAAAATGGTGGGTAAACTTCTTTTAAAAATAGTTTGAATTGTTTTTAATTACCATGCATGTGGTGTTATGATTTGCATTGAAGTCTGATGCTTTGAATTTATATGGATTGTGTTGTGTGATTCTGTTCTTTGTTGTTCAGTGGAGTGTTCTGCTAAAAAAATATAGAATTAATATCTACAAATCTAATCCATATTAGGCTTAAGTATTTGAATGAAGATTGTTTGCAATTGTATGATGAAGGATTATTAAATATTTTCAGGAATTTTAAATGCCACCAATCCTGTTAAAAATAAAAATAACAGTGAAACTTAAATTTTGGGTTAAAAATCGTCTTGCTCAATTTCCGAATCAAATTATAGGATTAGATTCGTGCTTGAGAACCATGAATTTCAACATGCGAATGGTAATTTTTAGTGCGATAATTTGCTTGAAATTTGATAATGAATGATATCGGCAATTTGCTAAACTGTCGATGATCCCCTTAATAATTGAAGATGATTTCTTGGTGGAAGCTAATTTAGGTATCATTGATCTAAGGAAAAATGCTGGAAATTTTTTTTTAATGCGAGAATTTCTCGGGATCGATCGAAATAGAGTTTAGTTTCTGTGTTTCGAAGCCGATGCTAATTTGGGATTTTCGCCACTGATATGTGACCGGAGTTATGCGCACATGGGGAAAATTGGAGTTCGAATCGTGATGCCTCGATGGTGAAGACGGTAGGGGTTGGACGGCGTCAGGGCGATGGCCGTGGAGGATTTAAGGTAGGGGGTTTGTTGCAGTTTCGAGCATGAAGGGTCAAAATTCGAGTCGAGCGTGATTTCTTGGATCTGGGTGCTCGGTTGAGATGTTGGGGTTGTGTGCGATGGTGGTTGGGGGTCGCGACGACCGTTGGTGGCCGGAGGCGAGGTGGACGTGCACTGTGCACGTTTGTATACACTGGAGTTTTTCGTTTGGGGAAGAAAATGGGTAGATCGAAGATGCTCTCGGAATTTTAGCGTGTTGGACTCGAAGGAAGTGGAGTGGGGTAGTGCTTTGGGGTAAGCATGAGGTTGTGGGGTGTTTGTCTCGGGTCTTTTGTGTTGCTAATCTGGGTAGGGTTGGAAAAGAATAAAGGGTAAAATTTTGCAAATTTTAAGCTTGTAGTTTGATTAAATAAAAATCAAACTTGAGATTTATAAAAGAAAACAAAAATTCCAAAGGTGTTGGTTCAAATTTAAATTGTTTTAAGATGATTACTTTTGTAATAATTATCTTAATTTAATTCTAGTTTAAAAAGAAGTGATTTTAATTTGAAGAATTAAATCAAAATCTTAAGTTAAAAGTTTAAGTAATGGTTTAGTAACTTATGATTTCAAATTATTTTGAAAATAAATAAGTTTAAATTGGATAATTAAATTATTTTAAAATTTTAAATTTGATTTCTAAATGCCTTATTTTCAAATAAGGTTATTGATATGATTTTGAAAACCAACTGAATAATTTGTTTTAAGTTATTAAAATTTGATTTAATTCAAATAATTTATTTATGATGATAATTAAGGTTAAAATTATTTGGATATGACTTAAGAATACTTATAATTGTTAATTGGCAAGAAATTAATTAAGATTTAAGATGATTAGTTAATTAATTACTTGTTTAATTAATTTTAAATAATTAGTTAATTATTTATTTAAATTTAAATAATCACATAATTATGATTAATTAAGTGTAATTAATTATGAAGTAATTAATGCTTACTAATTGAATGTAAATTAAGAATGGTAATTACTTATGGAAGTAATTAATGAAAATTACTCATAGAAGTAATTAAGTAAAGTGATTAATGGTAATTATATGATGTTATCAATTAAGGAATTGATTAATATTATTGTTTTGAAGTTATTTAATTATGGAGTAATTAATTAATTTAAGAATTAATAATTATTTAATAATGAAGTTAATTGTTTGTTAAGTGATTAATTAAGGAAGTAATTAAGACTTATTAATGAAAGTAATTAGAGATAATTACTTATGTAAGTAAATAAGAGTTAATTACTTAATTATTTAGTTAAATAATCAATGTGATTAATTAATTAATGAATTTAACTTAATATTAATTACCAAGTGTAATTAATTAAATTGTAATTAATTAATAAAGTAATTAATTAAGAATTTATTTATTAATTTAATTATTTAATAATTACTTAATGAAGTAATTAAGGATTAATTAATTGAATTAGATATTAATTAATTAAGAAGTTCATTAATTAAAATAAGTAATTACAAATTGTTAATTACTGATTATGATTGATAAGTTGATTAATTATAAGTTAATTAGTTAATTAAAGTATTATTAATTAATAAGGATCATTAATTTATGTGATTAATGATATCAATCAAGGCTGATTAATATAAGTGATTAATTTAAATGGGATTAATTAGTTGTAATTAATTAAGAATTAATGTAATTAATTATAATTAATTAATTAATGGATGGATGATCATTAATTATTGTAATTAATGATAGTAATTAAAGGATTAATTACTGAATATGGTTAAGGACAATTACTTGAATGTAATTAAGATAATTAATTAATTAGTGAAGATCATTAGAGATGATGATTAATTTATTTGGAATAATAATTAATGAAGAAGGATTTTAGAAATCCAATTGATTAAGAGATAATCAATTCTGTTTTGGATAATTGATTAATATGGGTTGGTTGATTAATATTGGTTAATTAATTGATATTGGATGATCAATATTTGGAAATTGTTATGGGATGATTGGTTGATATTGAATGTTTGATATTGGTTTGATACTGGATGATTTGGTTATATCTGTTATGTGATATGCTGCTTTGTGAAGATGAATATTGATATGAATTATCTCTTGTATGATTCATCTATTTGTTTATTTCATCCTGAATATGAGTTTAAACTGTTTAAACCCTTAAGTATAACTTGGACATTAAAATGGCGTTTGGTTTCGGCGAGACCGGGATCGGGTTTCCATATTTGGATATCCGAAAACCACGCCGATTCCAATTAAACGTTAGGACATGAATCCAAGTGGAGAAAGTGAAGACTCGAGGTGTAAGGGCTATACGTCAGTATAACTCTGTGGGTGATTCCGTAATGAGTTGACGAAATAGTCCTTGTAGATTCGAGATGGCGAATCAGAGTGCAAGGGCTATGGTCATTGACTCTGAGGGTGATTCCAATAATGAGTGCAACGAGATAGTGCCTTCGGTTTCGTTCGAACCCGGAACGAACTTGTATGGATTGAATGCTTTCAGAACATCGTCAGGTGGACGATGAGCATTCTAAGATAGATGTGTTCTATAAAGGTAATCGTAACCTCAAGCCTCATCAACCGGGAATGGCTAAAACAGGGGAGGTGCAGCAAGGCTTCGTGCGTAGCCCCCACTTGAGAGTGATATTTACCCATGTCGAGAGGTCCTTTTCTATTTCGGTTTTGTGTGTTTTTGGTCGCGCCAACTACGGGGTGGTCTTGTTCGGGACTGTCCAGTAAGGGATGGTTCCGGCCTTGTGTTGCAGGGGAGTGGGAGTACTCCTCGGTACGTTGATCTAGGCCACGTACTGTGACGGGCGGTACCCCAGTAGCCCTGCCATTGATGGAAACCCATTCTTCCTACGAGACCCTACGGTTTTGATTGTATTACCCACTTTTGTGGCTAGTAGCTGGAATTTAATAGATGTAACAATTTCGGCCATTTCTTATTAACTTGAAAACCCAGACACTATTATAATATCACTTGATTTCCTATCAAATGTTTTGGTTAGCGTAAGGTAAAAACTTTTCCATGTTTATGTGTGCGAAGTCTTACGTGATACCTTTTATTTTCAAAGGTTTTCTAAAGTTAAGCAATTTAAACCCGTTTACTCACACCAGACCCTGTCTGACCCGAGTGTTTATTTTCTGCTTTATTAAACTCTTGGGTACTCATATTACGTATGAGTAGTCAAGTGGTTCGGGTTAGCTTGACGAACTTTTGGAGGAGATATGGAGCAGGAGGCTTCCACGTATAGATATATTATGATTCCGCTGTGTTTGTTTAGTATCTGTTTCTTGTATACTTGTGTTGTATGGTTAAACAGAAGTTTATAACTGTCTATTATCTATTGTTTAAGTTGTGTACTCTGATGTAATGAGATACTATGTAATATTTTATGTGGTATATTATATTTCATTCGTTCCGCTGTGAGTTCTCTAATGTTGTTGTTTCTTTCTTTCTCTTTCTTTTCTTCTTCTATCCCTTTCTTTCTTCAAGATGATGTGATTTTATGGGAGTAGAAAGTCGGGTCGTCACATTTCGTATCGGAGCATTAGGCTCTGAAGTGTGTCTTTCTTTAAGGAGCATTAGGTTGAGTGAATACCTAGGCTCTGTAGTAGTGTCTTTCTTGAGAGAGCGTACTTGTAATATATATATATATATATATATATATATATATATATATATATATATATATACCTGATTTGTTGGGTTATCTGTTCGGATTTTCCAACATAAGTTTTAGAGGTAGATGGATGGAGTAGTGGTGTGTGTGTGTAACACGACTACCACTGATGGAAGAGGTCCATATGTTTTAGGTTGGAAGTATTTGTCGAGACTGTAGACCTAATATCGTCTCAAATAAGATTTGTAGTTTGGAGTTAGTATTTCTCTGATGTCCGAAGGAATTTTTTTGAAGATTCAGAGTTTGTCTTTGAAGTGTAAGTTTGGATTTCGCTCGGGCAAGCGAATTTTTCTAGTGTTTGGATTTGTTGGAAGTGCAGGAGTAAGTGATGGTATCTTGATAACTGCGTGATAAGATGCAGTATCCTTGGATTTTTCTGAAGGTGTTTTCTCTTGAAGCGGTTTTAGAGGTGATTGAGGAGCAGTCTTTACCTGCCACAGAGAAGACTCGTCTGTGTAGAAGTTGTTTGGATCTTCAGCATGAAGGTTGGCTGTTCTGGAATATGGGACTAAGGTCTATGAGTTGCTTCGCTTCGGCATGGTCTCATTTGTCATTTTTTTAAGGAGAATGAGGTGTTGATGCTTGGTTTGGAGCCCGAGTTTCTTTTGGAATGTCTGCCATCTCGAAGGTTCTATGGTGTGGTCTGTTGTTGGTTTTGGTTTTCGAGGAGCCTTTGGATTAGAAGTCTTTGGATAGCTGTGGTAGCAGTTCAGCCCGAAGTGTTCGATGTTCTATCAAGGAGATCTTTTAGCTTTGGAGTATCATCGAGGTAGAGTTTGGAAGCAGCAGTGTTGGTTGTTTCTCTAATGGTCCAGGAATCTTGGTGGTTCTCTTTCAGCAGTCCGGGCTGAAGGTGATGATGTTTTCTTGAAAGGTTAACCTTTGTTTGGAAAAGCTTAAAGCTGTTCTAATTGGTAAAGTGAGGACAGTTTCTTTGGAATCCGAACTAGGTAGGATCGCAAAAGTGACTTGCGATTAGTTGGGAATTTTCTTAGGCTATCTTGGGTGATCTGTGTTGAGACTGAGAATTCTCATGTGGAAGTAAGAGCTACGGATGTAATCAGGAGTTTTTCAGCATCAGGAGTTGAGTTCCATATTGTTTTGGTTCCAGAAGCAATTTTAGTAGTTAGCCTGATAGTTGGGTGGTTCTTGGAGAAAGGAGAGTTAGCATAGCAGCTCAGAATTATTTTTGGAATTGGATTTGGATTGATTTAGCTTTTGGAATAGGATTCTGTTGTAAGGTTATGTGACCAAGTCTGATGTGTCACTCAGATTTTTTTATGGATTTGATGAACAAGGTTTCCGAATTTAGTGGATAAGTTTGTACTCGTGTTCATCAACAATTTTCTTATCTATTTCAGAATCAGAGTTGTGCAGCGGAAGCAAGGTAGCTGCCGTGTAAGGAAGGAAGTAAGTTTTGTTTGTTTTTGCTTGAGTAGTAGAGCTTGAGTTCTGGATTTCGACGGATTTTGGAAGACTTTTCTATTGAATAGGATTCAGAAGCTGTTTGCTTTGGTCAAGTTGTTTTTGGAAGTATCAGCATAGGTTGAGCTGATCAGGAAGAAGATTGGCAGTCCAAGATTGTTTGTTGAGCTACGCAGATATGAGATAAGAAGTTTTGGAATTCGAAGTTGGAGACTTCAGTGTTGTTAAGAATTCTCTGGTTAAGAGAACAGATATTGGATAAGATCGGTTGGTTAGTGCTGAGGCATTTGAGATTTCTTATCTGTGTTTTGATAGGATAAGATTGAATTGCTAGTTTGGATAGCAGGAATTCATTTTATAAATCGTATCTCTGAGGGAATGCGTGTATGATTCATCAATTGGTTGTTGAATCTGTAGTTCAGATAGAGTTGGATGTTGAGCTGGATTTGAGAGTAATTTGATGTTCTGTTCAGGTTAATGGATCTAGAGATGAGTGAATCTCTGAATTTTGGTTGTGTAGTTGGTTTGTTGTCTTTTGTTGAGCGAGTCTACCAGTGATTTATACTTGGGAAACTCGAGATAGTGTTAGAGATTTTTTCTGATTTATGTCAGAATAATTAGTTAAGTTTGTTTGTTTATGTGATTGCTATGGATGTTAGTAACTGGTTGTTAGGAATGCTTTGTTATTTGAAATTAAAATCTATACTGGGTGTTAAGCTTAAAATCGAAAGCTAACACCCCGGTGTGTGAAATGTGAGTGTGAAAGCACCACCCGATGATTCGGGAACAGAATATCAGCTAAGATAACAGAAAATTTAGTAAGAGACAACGATTTTTATAGTGGTTCGGCTTAAGGAGTAGCCTACGTCCACTTTAGGTGTCTTTATTGCTGATCTTGTTACAAAATAATACAATGCTCTTCTAATACAAATCTCTTTAGTTACAAAACATTTTGAGCAAGTAGCTTAAGCTTCGATGTAGATGGAAGTCTTTGAATCCATATCGGATATGTGAAAGTCTTTCCAAGTAGCTTGTAGTATTCTTCGAAACTTCAAGTATGGAGTTGGTTTAGAAACTGGCAGAGTAACGACGCTTGAAGAGATTGTCCAAAATCCCTTGAAAGTTGGAGATGGCAATGTATTTATAGAGAATTCTGAGCAGGAAACATTACCAAGTCCTAAATCGTAACCGGCCTAAGTTGGGTCGCCCACGACTTAAATTAAGTCGTGGGTCGGCTGCGACCTAAATGCTAGGTCGAGACTTCGGAAAGGCATCCTTGTTGAACTCTGGATATATCATAAGCCATGAACCATGTACGAGTTAAGAGGCCGCGTGATAAGTAGCTGCATCGGACTTTCCTTCCTTTGCCTGGGTCGTGAGCGACCTAGCATAGGTAGTAAGTCGGTCCCGACTCAAGTGTAGTTCATGATCTTGTCCCTGTCCTGAGCAGTTAGGACGGCAACCTCCTTGAATAGTTAGATCGGCATTTATCTTAGGCCAGCATCCATGTTAGATCGGTAACCTACCTAAGGCTTGAGTCGGTATCCCCTCAAATCTTAAGTCAGCATCCTTGTTGAGTCGGTAACCTTTAAGGCATTAGGCCTGTACCCATGTTAGGTCGGTAGCTATCTTAGGTCGTATCCTTGTTAAGTCGGCAACCTTTAAGGCATTAGGCCGATACCCATGTTAGGTCGGTAGCTGCCTTAGGTCGGTATCCTTTAAGTCTTAGGTCGGCATTCCTGTTTTAGGTAGTTAGGTTGGTATCTTTCTTAAGTCGTCGAGCCATGGCTGAAGCGGGGTTAACATTTGCCCCTCGAAGTACACGACTAATGGTTAGGTCGTGTGCTTCGATATGATTTAACCCGTCCCCTTCTAGGTCGGCAGGTCGTACGCGACTTAACAGTTAGACCATTTGCACCGCTTCAGGTTCCTCCATTTCAAGGTATAAGTCATACATCTTCTCCTTCCTCTTCATTCAATTCTGCCACTAACATTTCCATGAGCTCTCAAAGGCGATTTCGTTCCATCAATCACCAATAATAATTACGTAAGTAAACCTGCTTCCTTCTCGATCCCCTTCAAACTTCACCCACCTCCTCGCGCAATGCTTCATCACGAATCTTATCATACCGATAGTTGATGATCCTGAGGTGGCTCAATTCGGATTCAAACGGTTGATGAAACGATGCCGATGGGTTACTGCTTCGGGCTAATCAATCTTGATTTACGTTAGGATTGTGAGGTGTTGAATTCATGTGGGTTTTGAACTAGTTTGATGGATGATCCGATGGCATTAAATAGCATGAATGAAATGAGGTTTTTTTGTTGAGGGAGTGGCTATCGGGTTATCGGGTTGGGTGGAGTGAGATATTGGTTTAGACGCGACTCAACAACTTTGGGTGACCTAACTTTTGGCCGATCTGATTCGATGTGACCTAAACCTTAAGTCGTGGCCGAGCTGAGACTTAGGGAAACTTACCGACCTAATTTAATGTAATCAGAGCCTTAAATCGTTGCCGAGTTAGAACTTGGGGGAACTCACACCACTTTGAAATGAAGCCTCCTACGACTTAAAAGACCAACGATTTAAGGAACCAGAGACTTATTCTTAACCAGCGAGAGATTCCTTGGGTCGCAGCCGAGTTAACACTTGGATGCTCAACTTGAATTCTCACTCAAAAGCATAACCCCAACTTGAATACTTAACTTGATTTGCTGGACTGAATTGCTTAAATCCTAGATTGTTTTAACTTTGTTGCCTTATTTCACAGATCATGTTAACTTATAGGCTAACAACCTGCTGAAAACAATAATCAGAGAAAACCAAGGCGAATATACTGCCATTGACTGCCCACATCAAATGACAGATTAGTCGACATGGAGTAATCAACTTAAACACACTGTAAGAAATGCTATGAACCAATCAACTAAAGTGAAATATCAATGCAAAGCGTCGCTATCTTGAACTGATTTGTTTGCATCTACATTTCACTTTCATATTTAAAACAACAAACCCTGGACTTTATAACTGACAAATGCTTTCTAGTTTTTATTCCAGTTATATTCGCTTATTGCTTTGTTGATTTTACATAATACTTCACACATTTTAGGAAACATGCACCTTCATGTTTGAATATCCAGTTGTTTGTGCAGAATGACTTCCCTCCAAGAAGAAGTGGTAGCTCAAGCGGGAGAGATCTTTCAGGCAGCTGTTCCCATAGAGAATCCTCTAGAGAGAACTTCGATTATCCTAACTCCGAGAGTATTTATTCAGCTACGTACTCAATTTGGTTTTGCTGAAAATGATGCCATACTTCCTGGGCCAAATGATACTGTCGACAGTCCTCCCCACGGTTTTGTCGCAGTCAATCGTCAAATGTGCCTAAGTGGGGCGATTCCTCCCTTTAACGAATTCCTTCGAACCCTTCTCCTTCGGTTGACAATCTCTCCGTTCCAACTTCATCCTAATGGCTACGCCATCTTGATGGGGTTGTGTGTTTTGTTTAGGAGAACTCTTGATCGCTTGCCAAGTTTTGAAGAAATTCGCTACTTATGCTCGTTTGCAAAGAGTAAAGACCATCCATCCCTTATTATTGTGAGAAGTGCTAGAAACCGCAAGCTTATTTCTGATCTTACCGAAAGTGTTCATGGATTTTTGAACCAGTTTTTCTTTGCTCGCTGCCCTCCAGGGTTTTATGCCATCTGGAGAGTAGGAAGTAAGACTACCTGTTTCTATTTTCTCCATTTTCAAACTTTTTCGAGATTCGAATTAACAATTGCTAATTTCATTCTTTGCTCTTTTCAGCACTTCCTCTCCCCTCTAGATATCCAAGTCATAAGCAAATTTTTGAAAGATTAATTGTTGTGACTGCTAAAGAGAGAAGTATAAAGTTTTTGTTGAAGGACGAATTTTTGCATCAGTATGGACTATTACACGCTTCTCGCTCTACACACCCCCATGAGGTTCCAGACTCCCCATCTAAAGCATTAGATGCCCCAGTTTCCACTGACGAACCCATACCAAAAGAACCTGCCTCCGAGGCTTCTCTGGTGAAGTGCTCTACTACTGTCGATGTTGCGGGGCCATCCAGCAAATCGGCACTTGCCCCAGTTATTGAAGAAGAAGAATCTCTTCGTTGCTCTGAAGATGCGGCTGGTCTGGAAGCCGAAAAAGAAACTCCCGTCGAACTTGGCGGTGATGATACTTTTGAGGGGCTAAGTGACCTGATCATAACTTCACAGGAACTTTTTAAAGATGATGTCCCTAAATCTTCTTCTCCTGTTGTCGAGGCGACATCAACTTTTTAACAAATTTTGACGCCTACCACTCAAGTCACTACCACCGCTGTGCCGAAGAGCAGTTTGTGGCCTGGTGCGTGTAGTTTGCACACCACACACATAGGATTTTTCGACACTTTCGTGCACCTAACTCTTTGTGCTTTGAAGATTCTAAAGTTACGTTTCTTTTCTCTGAAGACTTTTAAGACTTGTCTTTTTTTTTAAATTTCAGATTCTCCGATGGGACGCAGCGGCTCTTACTATGACGACTTTCTGCACTACGGGAGGCGTAGTCAATATGACTATAGGCGCTACCTTCCCGTTCACAGAGAAACTGACGAAGAGAGAGCCGCTCGAAAGGCTCAGGAGAGGAGGGCTCAAGAAGAGCGTTATGAGAGAAAAGAAAGGGAGGAGCACCATGATTCTCCCCAGAGAGGTGACGACTCTCACAAAAGAAAGTCGCATGATGATCGGGGAAAAAGTCATATAGTTGAGGACCCAAGAAAGCGTGCCCGGCACGGTGAGAAGCATGCATCTACAACTCCTGAAAAGGCCACTGCCCCTGTCTCACTTGACATCCCTTCTGGCTCTCCTGCTCTCGGGAAGACAGACATTCAGACAATAGTCAACAGGCCTAAATTTCAAATTGGGCCAGGCTCGACCACTCTGCAAAGCCGGTTCCCACACTGGTGCCTAGAGGGAGTGCGGTTCGATCTTGACTTGGTCCCTATTGACAAACAAGCAATGCTGCAAAATCTTGATGCTGTTAGGCTTGATATCGAGCGGATGTCAGGATGGCAAAAGCTTGTTGATGAGCTTTAGAGGGTCAACCGCGTGAATATAGAGGCTATGCTAACCATGGAAAATGATAAGGCCGAGTGGCAGAAAATTTTAAGCCAGCACGATACCGAAATGAGGAACATCGCCGATTACAACGAGAAGCTTGAAGCGGAAGTTGAAAAACTTAAGCAAGAGCTTGCTACTTCTTCTGCCTCATATACCCAAAAAGAAGAAGTACTTCAAAAGCAAGTTCGCGATGCTCACGCTGCTCAGCGACATGCCGAGTGGCAACTCGAGGCTGAGCAGAAAACAACGGAAAGTTATCGTGCTGACGTTGCAGAGTTAAGGGAGAAGGTCAACTCCCAGGATTTGGAGATTATGAGGCTAAAGGCCCAATTATTAAAGACCGAGAAGGAACGCGATGAAGCTATCGCTGGAAGGCAGGCTGCCCAACAGTCGCATGAGGCGACTAAAGCCAATATCAGCTCCACTCTATTTGACTTCTACGTACATAGCGTTATGGGGCGTGGGAGCCTTTCATTCTTAGGACCGAAGTATGAGATTACCCTGGCCGAGGTTTGGGAGTCAATTCTTGACATGCTTGGAGGTATAGGCGCCGGCTATGCGGAAGCATCTCTTGCAGAACACTTTCTAGATGATGACGCCAGAGCTGCCCTAGCCCGGGGAAAAGAGCAGCTTGCCAAAGCACGAGCTGAGGTAGGGAAGCAGCACTTTGCGAAAGAAGCACCATTAGCTTCCCCCGTCTCTCCTTCGGTTTCGGCCGATGTTGACATCACAGGCTCGGGTTCTCATTCTCCATCCCCTATTAAAGTTACAACAAAGATCACAAGCACGCAGGGTGGAGATGAAGGCGAACAGAGCGCCGAAGCACAGGCTTATGCGGTTGACATTAGGAAGCCGACTTCTCCTGGTAACTCTACCGTTAATCTTGCTCAAGTGGACTGTTTATTTGCTCCTCATGAGTTTGACGAACTTTTTGATTATTTCTTAAATCTCAATGAGCCGCTATCTCCTTTCTTCACGTAAGGTACTAATATTTTTGGCTTTTCTTCTTCTGTAGCAAAAACGCCAAGTGGCACACAGACTTCTCCTCCTCCAGCTGTCCCTCCTCCATTCCCTCAAATCACTCCTATTTCCCAGCCGGGATCACAAGAAGAATTGATAGGAGCCCTTCAAGGGTTGGATGATCCAATCGCTTCATAGGAGCAGAAGGACGAAGGACCTGAAGGAGGCGACAAATGCCCGGAGCATACTATTTCTGACGACGTAAAACTGTCTGCTCTTGTTACCCCGGGAAGTGAGTCTTCTTCAAGGAGGAGGAGGTAGCGTGCCACTTCCAAGAAAAGGAAAAACATTCTTGTTTTTGAAAAGGAAAAAAATCCCTGAAAGAGGGATTTTTTATATATATATTACGCCTCGGTGGAGGGCTTTTTGATCTTTGTTTTGCATTTCTGATGAAATGCTTCTTTGAAAAGTTGTACCTCTGAGGAGGGCTTTTCCACGTTTCAACACTTGGAAGTTTTATTTCAATCTCGGTGAAACGTGTGCCTCCGTAGAGTTGTGCCTCCGAAGAGGGTATTCTCACGTTTCAACACTTGGAAGTTTTATTTCGATCTCGGTGAAACGTGTGCCTCCGAAGAGGTCTTTTTGTTTGATTGTGCCTCTGGGAAAAGGTCTTTTGTTTGATTGTGCCTCTGGGAAGAGGTCTTTTTGTTTGATTGTGCCTCTGGGAAGAGGTCTTTTTGTTTGATTGTGCCTCTGGGAAGAGGTCTTTTTGTTTTTTCTCTGTTCGTTGGGAAGCGGGCCTCCGAAGAGGGCTTTTCACATTTCGATGCGTGTGAAGTTTTATTTCAAATCACGGTGGAATGTGTGCCTCTGAGTAGGGCTTTTGCCTGGAAGTTTGGAGTTTCTTTCTCTTAGTTGGACGGATTCACAGGAGTGTATCACCGATCAGTCCGCAACTTTATGTCGAGAAAGAACTCTCTTTTTCTGGCGAGGCCCGCTCGAGGTCTTTTAGCATTTCAACTGTGGTGAAATGGGCCTCCGAAGAGGGCTTTTCACGTTTCAACACTTTCAATTTTTATTTCAATCTCGGTGAAACGCGTGCCTCTGAGTAGGGCTTTTGCCTGGAAGTTTGGAGTTTCTTTCTCTTAGTTGGATGGATTCACGGGAGTGTATCACCGATCAGTCCGCAACTTTATGTCGAGAAAGAACTCTCTTTTTCTGGTGAGGCCCACTCGAGGTCTTTATCCTCCGAAGAGTTGTACCTCTGAAGAGGGCTTGTGCCTCCGAAGAGGTCTTTTGCTGTTTGATGCTTGCTCGCCCATGTCTCATTGCCATCTATTCATGTCGGCGATCCCCATTATCTTTTGCAAGTATCATCCCTTTTTAGTTGCCAATAATTTTCCTTATCCAAAGAAATATACTTAATAGTTAAGCGAGTTGGTGGTGGTAGACACAGGCTATTTAACTGGATGCTCGTTTGTACAAACATTCGCAGTTAGTTAGAAATGGTCCACTTCCATTCACAATTCTAACTTTTGTTCGAAGCACTTCTTTCGTAGGATTTGAGTATGGAAATTTTGAATGGTTTAGCGTTTGCTTGCTGGGTGATGTCGGAGATCGCTTGGTCTTGCGATGGGTAAGCTTTGTTTTTATGGCCTGCATTATTAAATTGATATTATAGTAACGCAATTAATGTATTTTATATGTCGAAATAGAACAAAGCAGTTTATAGTAGTAGAGAACACAAGATTTATAGTGGTTCGGCCAAAAGCTGGGCCTACATCCACTTTATAGCTTTTCATTATTCACTTGCTTTACAATTGCTTTCAATACAAGAATCATATATTCGTAATTCTTTTACAACATTTTCAGCAAAGCTTTTAAGTAAAATATGGACGCAAATGATTGTTGTTCCAAGCTCTTGGGATTAGTTCTCCTTCGACAGTTGTGAGTTTGAATGTGCCATCAAGAAGTTTCGTGCCTATAACATATGGCCCCTCCCAGTTCGGCCCAAACACACCTGTGGCTGTCATAATTCTCTTCAGGACTAGCTCCCCAACTTCAAAGTTGCACTGACGAACTTTGGAATTGAAGTGCTTGGCTATTCTTTGCTGATGAGCTACAATTCTAAGCCTAGCCTCTTCTCTTCTTTCATCAAGGAGGTCAAGTGCTTCCAATTGAAATTTTTCATTCTCATCTTGATCAAAAATGGATCCTTCTGTGTGAGGGGACTTCAGTTTCCACTGGAATCATCGCTTCTGATCCGTATGCCAATGAAAATGGAGTATGCCCAGTCGCAGTTTTGTGGGTGGTTCTGCATGCCCATAGTGCAAGCGATAACTTATCGACCCAACCACCTTTTGCTTTTTCCAGCTACTTTTTGATGGTTGATTTGATGATTTTGTTTACGGCTTCCACTTGCCCATTTGCCTGCGGATGAGCCACTGCTGAGAAGCTTTTTCGGATCTTGAATCGTTTGCAGAAATCTTGGAACTCCTCACTTTCAAACTGGGTACCATTTTCTGTGATTAACTTCTGAGGCACACCATACCTGCAAATGATATTTTTAGTCACAAAACTTATCATTTTCTTAGAGGTAATAGCCAATGGTTCGGCTTCAGCCCATTTAGTGTAATAATCAACAGTAACGATAGCATATTTAATCCCCAATTTGGCAGTCGGCAAAGGCCCAATGAGATCTATTCCCCAGATGGAAAACAGCCATGGACTGACCATTTGTGTTAGCTCAGTGGAAGGTGATCTAGGAATTTTGGCAAATATTTGGCATTTATCACACTTTCGGGAATAGTCAGCAGCATCTTGATTAATTTCTGGCCAAAAGTATCCATAACGGAGGATTTTCTTTGCTAAGGTTTGACCACCTGTATGATCCCCACATTCTCCTCTGTGTACTTCAGTCAGAATTGTTTTAGCTTCTTCCTTTGTCACGCATCGGAGTAATGACATTGAAAATCCTCGTCTGTACAAGCGACCATCCTGAACTATGTATCTGGAGGCTTTCCTTATCAGCTTCTGTCGTTCTTTTGCACTTTCTAGCAAAGAACCGTTGAGCAAACATTCGAATATCGGAGTCATCCATGATTCTAGCTCTTGGGATACATTCATAATCCAATCAACATCCATTTCATCTGTGCTTGGAGCAAACAAGACTTCGACGGGAACTAACCCCAATAGTTGAGCTTCACCAGTACTTGAATACTTTGCGAGAGAATCCGCCTTCATGTTCTCTTCTCCGGGTATATGGTTTATTGAATAACGGTCAAAATCTTGAAGAAGCTCCCAGGCTTTTGATAAATAGGCAGGTAAATTCCCTCCTTTAGCTTGAAATTCCTTCTTGACTTGGCAGACAATAAGCTGAGAATCACTGAAGATCTGCAATGCCTTGATGTTTAGTTCTTTAGCGATCCTTAAACCAGCGATGAGGGCTTCATATTCTGCTTCATTATTTGTCGAAGGAAATTCTAGTCTCAGTGCATAACATAGCGATCGCCCTTCTGGGGTTTCAAGGACAAATCCTGCTCCGGAACAGTAATCATTCCTTGCGCCATCGACATACAATTTCCATTGGATTGGGATGTTATCAGTGGCTTCTTCCTCACTATCACCTTTATCCGTACATTCTACGATGAAATCTGCTAAAGCTTGTCCATTGATTGCTTTCCGAGGATGATAAGTGTTGTCATATTGGCTGAGTTCAATATTCCATTTCAAAAGACGGTCCGAAGTCTCAGGACGGAATAGGACTTGCTTTAGAGGTTGATCAGTGAGGACTTTGATGGGATGAGCTTGGAAATACGGCCTCAATTTTCTTGATGCGATCAACAAACAATAGGCGAGCTTTTCCAACCTTGAATAGTACATCACTGCCCCAGTGAATCTTTTGCTGATATAATAGACTGGGCGTTAAATCCTTGCGTCTTCCCGTACCAACACTGCACTGAGAGCATGAGATGAAATTGCCAAATATATGAAGAGATCTTCACCATTGTCAGGCTTTGAAAGTATCGGAGGCACTTCCATATGACGAACCAACTCATCAAATGCTTTCTAACATTCAGGAGTCCACTCAAAGTTTTTTCTTCCTTTCTTCAAAGCATCAAAGAATGGAATGCATTTGTCAGTAGCTTTTGAAATGAACCGACTCAAGGCAGCAACCTTTCCATTGAGACTTTGCAACTCCTTCTTCGTTCTAGGAGCTTTGACCTCTCTCAGGGCAGTGATCTGAGCAGGATTAGCTTCAATGCCCCTAGCGCTCACAATGAAACCCAAAAACTTTCCGGATTCCACTCCAAATGAACATTTCAAGGGATTAAGCTTCATTCTGTATTTTCGGAGAACTGCGAACATCTCTGCCAAGTGATCCATGTGGTCCACTGCTTTCTTAGACTTCACTAGCATATCATCAACATAAACTTCCATTGTCTTGCCAATCTGCGGTTTAAACATGGCATTAACAAGCCTTTGGTAAGTTGCCCCTGCATTTTTTAGTCCGAAAGGCATGACCTTGTAGCAGTAGAGTCCAACGTCTGTGATGAAGCTTGTGTCCTCTTGATCTGGCTCATGCATCATAATCTGGTTATACCCGGAGTATGCATCCATAAAAGATAACAATTCATGCCCCGCTGTTCCATCCACCAACTGATCGATCCTGGGCAGCGGGAAACAGTCTTTGGGACAGGCTTTGTTCAAATCCGAAAAGTCAATGCATACTCTCCATTTCCCGTTAGCTTTTTTAACCAGCACTGGATTTGATACCCAATTTGGATAAGTAGATTCTCTGACGAAACCGTTTTCCATAAGCCGATCCACTTCTTCTTTTAACGCTGCCGTCCTCTGAGGACCCTGGGTTCTTCTTTTCTGTTTCACAGGTGTAAACTTTGGATCAATATTCAAAGTGTGTACTGCAATCTCTGGGGATATTCCACACATGTCAGCACGAGTCCAAGCGAATACATCCAAATTTACCTTCAAAAATGAAATCAGAACATTCTGAACCGTTGTGTTGAGTTGTGAACCCACATTCAGCACTTTGTTTGGGTCCTTTGGGTCAACGGGTACCGGCACCGTTACCTCTACCGGTACTACCCTATTCTCCCCTGCACTGGCTTTCCTTGGATCCATCTCTCTTTGTGCGCCACTACATTCACCAGTGCAGGGTCCACCCTGTAATTGCTACAAGGTTGGTTCTTTGATGCGGACTGGAGCCACTGCACTTTTTCCCATTTCTCTTTTTCGTGATTCACGTAACTCCGTAAGATAACATTCTCTCCCCGCATCTTGGTCTCCTTTAATCACACCAACTCCATTATCTGTGGGGAATTTTATAGACAGACACCATGGGGCAAGAACAGCTTTGAATGCAGCAAGAGTTGGTCGGCCTAAAAAGGCATTATAGGCAGAGAATTCTTCAACAATTATAAAGGTTTGCTTTCGAGCCACCTTCCCCAGTCCTTTTCCAAGTTCTACAAACAAATCTATGGTCCCAATCAATGTCATTACGGGAGGACCTCACCCAGCAGGCAGAAGCTGGGGTGAGATGGAAAGGTATACCCGAGCTTTGAAGTATGTACCGACCAAGGAAGATGTATTTGTTTTGGAAGGTGCTATGCCCCTGAAGCAACAAAGAACTTTCAATGATGATATTGTGTTCAGAGCCAGGGATTCCCCAAGTATTGAAGCTCCTACCTTGGATCCCTTAGTCATCTCGGCTGGTATCGGGCCAGCTATTGTCAGAAGAGTTCTCATTGATTGTGGCGCATCCTGCAATATCCTCTTCAAGAAAACATTCGACCAAATGAAGATCCCTATGGCTGATGTGCAAGCCTCATCGCAGAAAATTGCTGGCTTCACTGGGGAGCCAAAACAGCTGATAGGAACCGTTGATTTGCTTGTCTAACTTGGAGAGGGAGAAAGAAAAGTGGTCCGCAAGCAAACTTTTGTGATTGTCGACGAATTTTCTGCTTATAATGCTTTCCTTGGCCGTCCAACTCTCGCAGCATTCAAAGCTGTTCTGGCCCCATGGTGACTCACCATTAAATTTCCCACAGATAATGGAGTGGGAGTTATAAAAGGGGATCAGAATGCTGGGCGGGAGTGTTATCTGACAGAGCTACGAGAAACAAGGAAAAGAGAAATGGGAAAGGATGCGGCAACCCCAGTCCGCATCAGAGAACCAGCCTTGTAGCAATTACAGGGCGGACCCTGCACTGGCGAGCACAGCGGAGCACGGAAAGAGATGGATCCTAGAAAAGCCAGTGCAGGGGAGAATAGAGTGGTACCAGTGGAAATGACAATACCAGTACCTGTTGACCCAAAGTACCCAAACAAGGTGTTGAATGTGGGTTCACAACTTAATGTGTCAATTCAGAATATCCTAATATCTTTTTTAAAGGCAAATTTGGATGTTTTTGCTTGGACTCATGCCGATATGTGCGGAATATCTCCAGAAGTTGCAGTACACGCTCTGAATATTGATCCAAAATTTACACCTGTGAAGCAGAAAAGGAGAACTCAAGGTCCAGAAAGGTCGGCAGCGTTAAAAGAAGAAGTTGATCGGCTCATGGAGAATAACTTTATCAAAGAATCTACCTATCCGAATTGGGTTTCAAATCCAGTGCTGGTTAAGAAAGCCAACGGAAAATGGAGAGTGTGCATCGATTTTTCAGATCTAAACAAAGCCTGCCCCAAAGACTGCTTCCCATTACTGAGGATCGATCAACTGGTAGACGGAACAGCGGGACACGAATTGTTATCTTTTATGGATGCCTACTCCGGATATAACCAGATCATGAGGCATGAGCCAGATCAGGAGGACACGAGCATTATCACCGACGTTGGTCTTTACTGCTACAGAGTTATGCCCTTCGGGCTGAAGAATGCAGGGGCAACATACCAAAGACTTGTTAATGCTGTGTTCAAACCGCAATTGGGCAAGACTATGGAAGTCTACGTAGATGACATGTTAGTAAAGTCTAAGAAAGTAGTGGATCACATAGAACACTTAGCAGACATGTTCGCAGTCCTCCGAAAATACAGAATGAAGCTCAATCCTTTAAAATGTTCATTTGGAGTGGAATCCGGAAAGTTTTTAGGTTTCATCGTGAGCGCTAGGGGCATTGAGGCTAGTCCAGCTCAAATTACCGCCTTAAAGGAAGTCAAAGCTCCTAGAACGAAGAGGGAATTGCAAAGTCTCAATGGAAAAGTCGCCGCCTTGAGTCGGTTCATTTCCAAAGCGACAGATAAATGCATCCCATTCTTTGACGCCCTAAAGAAAGGAAAGAAAAACTTCGATTGGACTCCCGAATGCCAAAAAGCCTTTGATGAATTGATTCGCCATATGCAAATGCCTCCAATACTTTCTAGGCCTGGCGATGGTGAGGATCTTCTTATATACTTGGCAGTGTCATCTCATGCTTTAAGTGCAACACTGATACGAGAAGACAAGAGGATTCAACATCCAGTTTACTATATCAGCAAAAGACTCACTGGGGCAGAGAAGAATTACTCTAAGTTGGAAAAAATCGCCTATTGCCTACTGATTGCATCCAGGAAGTTGAGGCAATATTTCCAAGCTCATCCTATCAGAGTCCTCACTGATCAACCTTTAAAGCAAGTCCTGTTTCGCCCTGAGGCTTCGGGTCATCTTCTAAAGTGGAATATTGAACTCAGTCAATATGACATCACTTATCATTCCCGAAAAGCAATCAACGGACAAGCTTTAGCGGATTTCATCGCAGAATTCACAGATAAGGGTAACAGTGAGGAGGAAACGATCGACGATTCCCCAATCCAATGGAAGTTATATGTCGATGGCGCAAGAAACGACTATTGTTCTGGAGCCGGAGTTGTACTTAAGACCCCTGAAGGTCGATCATTATGCTATGCACTAAGATTGGAATTTCCTTCAACAAACAATGAAGCAGAATACGAAGCCCTTATCGCTGGCTTAAGGATTGCTAAAGAACTAAATATCCAAGCACTACAGATCTTCAGTGATTCTCAGCTTATTGTATGCCAAGTCAAGAAGGAATTCCAAGCGAAAGGGGGAAATCTGCCCGCCTACTTGTCAAAGGCTTGGGAACTCCTGGGTGATTTCGATCATTACATGATAAGTCATATTCCTCGAGAAGAAAACATGAAAGCTCAATTCTCTCGCAAAGTACTCTAGCAAGGTTGTCGACCCAACTGTCTAAAATAAGGTAGCTACCGACCTAACGTGGGTACTGGCCTAAGTCTCAGAGGATGACGACTTAACAGGAAGGCCGACCTAAGGCCTAAAAGAGATGCCGACTTAACGACTTAACCAAGTTACCGATCTAATGCTTTGCCAAGCTACCGACCTAAAATAGTTGCCGACTTAAGTCACAGCCAACCTAGGACCAATGTTAACTCGTTCAAGACTGAAGTAAAGGAAGACAAGTTCAATGCAGCTACTCGGCACAGCAGCCTCTTAACTCGTGCACGATCCAGTTGCCAGTTAACTCGTTCACGGCTCACGACCTAACTTGAGTCGTCAACGACCTAAAGTTACTAAATGTAAGCCCGATGCCGTGTTACTGAGATAAGGCTGTGTTGACTCGGGGGCGACCTGGGACTCGTACAAATGAGCCTAGGTGAAACCATGGAGGGGTCAGATGAGTCGGCCGCGATTTGCCTTAGACCGGCCACAACTAACCTTGGACAGTTCACGGCTTACGACCTAAGGGGTGGGATTTTCCCTATAAATACCAACCCACCTCAAGCATGAAAGGGACTTTTTTGGCCAATCACTTCAAGCACCAATACTCTGCTGAATTCTCAACTCGCCCGACACTTCAAGTTCGAAAGGCATCTCAACTAACTTCAAGGGAAAATCTAACGCAATCTACATGGATTCGAAGAATTTTCTCTACCAAAGTTCTAGTTGTTTGTCTCGTCATAATTGTAATTGAAGATTGTTGTAAAGTTGTAATCGGTTTAGCAATAAAGAGAATTAAAGTGGACGTAGGCTTGCCTTGAGCCAAACCACTATAAAATCGTTGTTATTCACTGCTTTTTCTGTGATTTTCTGCTTATACTCTATTCCCGAATCATCGGGTGGTGCTTTCACAACTACACTTCTTACACCGGGGTGTTAGCGTTCAAATTTTAGCGTTAAAAAATAGCTTTCAAAAGAATACTATATATGTCGATTACATTTAATATACATCATAGTTTCACATTATATACAGTCACTGAATATTTACAATTATCATGACTCAGATTAACAATAATATAAATACAGCGGAATACTCTATACGATATCGTCATCCAGCTCGCCTCCTGAGCTCCAGAACGTACCTACCTGAAAATCTGTAATACTCGGTCTGACCCGAGCATTACACCAAAGTAACACCCGGGTCAGGCTGGAACCAGCGTGAGTAAACCCAACTAACATGGAATACCAAAGATATCAACTTATATAGAACCCGGTGTAACTTATATAAATTTAACCAATTTACAATTTGCTACAGACAACACTTATTTCACATATAAATTTCTAAGTATCAACTTAGATAAAATAATCCAATTCTCTTAAAATCATTTCATTCCTGCCTATTGATTTCTCAAACCAATTTATGAAAATTCGAAGTGGTTTCGGGTATTTCCCAATACCCGACCCCGGTCTCTTCGAGACTCGGGTTATCCTATTCCAAGTTATTCAAATGAAATACACAACATTCATATCAGGGATATCAACACATGCAAAACATCTAATTCCAATCAATCATCCATCACATACAAATCAATTCAATTGATTTAAATTGAATTTCTAATCACATTCTCCTAGATTCCTTCATTAATGAATTCCAAATCAATTAATTAATCAATCAACTTTTCCGTATCCATTCATCACAATTAACAACCCTGGATTAATTATCTTCCAAATTAATTCAGGTAATTTTCTTTTATTAATTCCACGATATTAATTATTTTTACCAAATCAACGAGTAATCTTTAATTACTTCACAAATTAATTAACTATAATCAATTACACTAGTTTTGAATTACTTATGTTAATTGATTTCTCATAAGTCACTTATCATGAATTAAATTGTCTCAATTAATCAAATCTTTAATTACTTCATTAATTATATAAATTAATGATTCCCAATTATATTTTATTTTAACTCAACCACAATATTAATCATTCTCGATCACCCTCAACCTGTAATTAACTATCTTCTTATTTACTTCATTAATAAATTAATTTCTCCGTAATTTGTTATTTTAATTAATCTCTTGATTAATTACACACAGTGATTCTATTTTATTAATTATATAAAGCAATTACTTATTAAACCATCCAATGATTATAATTTCACTTCATTAATTAACTTAAATCTTCATTAATTAATTCAAATCCTTAATTATTAAATTAATCAACCCAAATCATTAATTAACTGAGTTAATTAATCATCCATTTAATCACCCTTATATTTCTTCCAAAAATTAAATTTATAAATTTCGATAACTTAGGGTACCGAAACATTCTAGCAACCACAGCATTCAGCAGTCCGATTACCAAAAATACTCATCATCGAATATCAATCATTCCAGTATGTACTATATAGTACTATATAATATAGCACATCAATCCAATTCAACCATTTAACCAATTATTTAAATTTAACCACTTAACTTTAAATAAAAGATCAGAAGCGTGAGGTTTACTCACCTTTGCCCCTCTAAAATTATGCAATCCACTTCATTCTCGATTGACTCCACGATTTAAGACCTTAAATCAATATTTATACAGTTTGTCAATACCCAAAATACATGAACAATTTAAATTCTCACTTGATAACTTTAATTAACTATTGATTTTATTTATTTTTCTTTTTCTTTAAAATTCCTATATTTCCCAAATCTATAATAGCTTCTGATTACCATTTAAAATCAATAGATTTTATAAATTAATTGATCCTCTTCAAACAAAATATAAGTTGTAACCATAGCATTCCAAAATCAAACAATCAATTTTATTAAAAATCTTTTATCTTGCTGCAAGACCCTCTTTTTTTTTCAAACAGATCTTTATTGATTGGGCTAATCAATTTAGCAGTTAAACAACCGAGAAAATTAAAAAAAAACAGAAATTAAATTACTGTATTACTCTCTGATGGACGAAATGAAATCGCAGTATGGATTAAAAGTTTTAACATGAGTAAATAATCAAAATGATAAACCAATTACCATAAGTTTCGAACACCACAAACCTGACGATGATTTTGCGGCATCCCCAGCTCGACAATCACGTGCGCTTGCTTACATGATCACGCGGCATGCTCCTCTTTAGTTTGAACGATTTCAAACCGCGGCTTTGATTCGCGATTCACGAAATCGAACGACTTCGTTCCCCCCCCATTTTGATTTATCAAGGATTGAACTTGAGGCTGCGGCCATCATTTGAGGAAGGCTTCGGCCATTTATCCCTAACTCGCACGCGACTGGAAAAATTCGAGCGTCGCCATTTTTTTTTCTTTGTTTCGGTTGCGACTGCCCTGAAGAAAAGAAGAGGGTCTGGGTTGAATTATATTTGCGTGAATGATTTTAGAAAGGGGATTTTCCGATCGGCAATTTCTGTTGATTTTTTTTATTTTTATTTTATAAGCATTCGATTTTGATTCTGTTGTAGGCTTATAGAGGAAGACGAAGATAAATAGGGATTTGGAAATGGCTTCTTGAGCACGCCGTAGTCCAAGAAAATATCTTGTTAATTTTACTTTAAATTTAATTATATTATAAAATTTCAAAACGTCTCGTTAAACGCCAATTAAAATTTTAAACTCCACTTAAGGAATGCCGCTAGGCGATTTCAGGGTGTTACCCGTGTTTCGAACACAATGGAATGTGTTTCAGAGGCTAATTCGATCGTATGCACGAGTTACAGAAGAAAACGATCAGTTTTAAAATTAAATTGATTAAAATAGTTCGAAGCGTTTTGAACTGCCACGGTCAAACAACAACTCTGATTGCTACGAAAATTGAAATCCGATAATACTAACTATTACAGATCCAATGGGGCTGGTTTCATCCAAATTCGAGACCGTGCCTCAGAAGGCTGTTTTAAAGTTCCAATTTAAATGATATATTATTAAAATTAAACAAATCACCTTTAATTTAAATTTCAACTATCCTATTATCTTCAGTATCATCATTATAAATTTTATAAGTCTTCAAATTATTTTAAACAGGCATAGAAATTTATGATTCAACAATTTACCCAATTTCAATTTATTAAATTCAATATTTAAACTATATAATTCAATGATTTAATTATCAAATAAATATTGATATCCTAAAATTCAAGTTAAAATTAACTTCTAAATATTTTAAAATCAATTAACTATTCAAATTAAATTTGTTAGAAATTCTGGGTCAGCACACAGGCAAAGGAACTTTCCATACCGAAATGGAACGCCTCTGGAAGGACGTCCCCAAGAACCTAACCGGATCTCTGCTAACATAAGGCCGGTGTATCCCCCGTCTGAAAGTATCACCTAAGATATACCATCTCCAGTCGTAACCAACCTTTATCCGAGCGCTCGATACCAACAACCACAAAGTAATGTATTTGCAGTAACCACATAGGTTAAATATCTGTGCTCCATACCATGATATCACCTCTATCCAGAAGAAATGGACATACCCTAGGGGCGCGATCCCTAAAACCTTGCTGCATCTTTCCTGTTTCGACCATTTCCGGGGTGTGAGGTCCTGATGCAGTCTCGTCCACAAAGCTACGCTTTTCACAAAGCCTTGCTTTGATCAACAAATGATCAACGGCATTTCGTATGCCACATTACCAAGTTGGGAATATATTATTGATAACCTTCAACTACATAACCTCTGAGCTCGTACGTCTTAGAGAAGAGTGTTAAGCTAAGAGAATAAATTCTCCGCCACCAACAGATATGTATTTGAAAGAAATCTGCTTTATATCTCAAAATGTAATGTCAGACATACAATCCATACAAGTCTGTTCCGGGTTCGAACAGAACCGAAGGCACTTCCAAAGAAGCCCTTGCAATCTAGGTATTCACAATCCCGATCGGACTTCCCATCACTTAGGGAATCTCTATACCGTAGCTACTCAGTGTAGAGACAATCGATAGGTCATCCTATCGCTCTTGCAAATACCCGGTCTTCACCATCGGTCTTCAAATGGTATCCATAACGACGCATCATTATTCGGAATGGGTTATATGATACAAAGGTCCTCTCCCGGCTAAACCGAATAAAGAGCGCAATATTTAAAAATACATGGATATGGGATTTCAGTTAAGTCACAACTTAAAAATCCAAAGCTTTTCTTTCAAATGGTTAAACAAATTATCATTTCGAATCTTTTAAACAAAAATATTTATTTCACAAAGTTCACACAGTTTCACGAAGATCCATTCACGGATTTCAAAACAATTTCCATTTCAATTGGATTAATTTATTTAAATCTTTAAATCAAAGATTTATCTTATAGCTTTCAAAACTCATTTCCAAAGATTCATTCATAATTTGGAAAATCATTTTAAATTCAAACTTGAAAACCCTTTAATATAAATTGGAAGTTCATTACTCATATAAAAGCTTTTATTATTTGAAAACAAATAGTTTTCATTTCAGAAAGATCCAATTATATTTGCACGAGTTAAAGCTCTTAAATTATATTCACATTCCCAAATTAATACTTTTTAAAATAGTTTAACCCATATATAACTGGTATAACATCTTTAGTCCCTAGTTTCCAATCCTAGAATTCAATTTCAAATCTTGAATTTAAGTTTAACTCAAATTATTTAAATTCCAAAACTTAATCAAGTTATTCAAAATAAATTTCATCTTTGAAATTCCATTTCGAAAGCTTTTCACTTTAAACCCAATCCATTTCCAAAACATTTGAATTCAAATTGTCTATATAAGAATCACTTCAAAAATCTTTGACTTAATCGATTTCCTCGTGAAATTCATATATGTGTGTGTATAAGTGTGATCCAGGGGTTTAACACAATAGTGCAACATCAGTCAATCATCACAGATCAAAACACAGAATTATAGTTAATAAGCGGTATAAGCTATAACGCTTATCGTTCATTCACAGATTCACGGATAATATATCACCGATAATAAATTACATCGCAGATAGTTAATTACATTATCTCAGATAAATAAATTTCACTACAGATCATAGCATAAATCAGGATATATCACAAAGCATCACATATCAGGGATATCAAACAATGCAACCATCCAATAAAATCAAACATCCATAAGTAGGATCACTTGGATTATCTGATTGATTTAAATCAGATAAACTTCTATGAATAAATTGCTAGTCATGGTAAATTAATAATCAATTAATTATAAATTATTCTTAATTAATTACAATGACTAATTAATTATTTCTAAATTAATAATTATTCTTAATCACTTTCATTAATTACAAATTAATTACCTTAATTAATTTATTACTTTATCCTTAAATTAATTGTTGTTTAATCACTTGATAAATCAACTTTAATTATTAATTAATATCTAATTAATAAACTTTAATTTACAAATTAATTATTCCTTAATTAATAAATTGAACTTCTTTAAATTTATCCACTATTAATTCTTAATTAAATTTCCTAATTAGTTAACTATTAATCATAAATTCATTAACTTTAATTAGTTATTTTAAATTTCCTGATTACCAATTTATTAAACACTTAATTAATAATATCAATCTTTAATTGCAAATTGGTAAATCTTAAATTACTTAGTTGATTACAACCATAAGCTAATTAAGATTCTAAATTACTTCATTTCTTTTTCGCTTTTATATATATATATATATATATATATATATATATATATATATATATATATATTTCTCTATTAAGTATAAACTATTAATTCACCCTCACGAACCCGAGTAAAACCCACGCGAAAACTTCTTTTGCTCGAGTTTTTCCTCGAGTCTCTTTACGCGACCCATCACCAGACACAGTAGCCTAACCATGCACGTGCAGCGGACCTCCACCTACTTCTGGCGATCCATACTAGCTCCGGCAAGTCACGATCGATCACACCCTCGACCCCAGATCGATCGAAAACCCAAATCTAGCCTCAGTCGAATTCGAGCATAGCTCGAGCCATCACGACCAAAACAGCAACCAAAGAAATGTCTCATCGACGCGCCTCCAACCACCAGTCGACTCGAACATCCAGCTATGACTTCGTCAACCTCCGAGCCATCGTCCCCTAAAGCCACGCGCCACTCGACGCTGAATTGAGACCGCGGCGATCAAAAGTTCAACCACCTAAAAATTAGGTTTACAAAAGAAAAACGAACGCTGCTGCCACCACAGAGGTTGATACTACCTCCGATCATTTTTCCTACCACCACCGTAGGCCCGTCCATCGCCATGAGCAACCTCGACTTCCCCAGCCCAGCACGTCACCGGAAATTGGCCAAAATTCCAATTCCGATCGTCCTCAAATTTGCTCTTGAAATACAAAATGAAAAATAATCATATTAGTTTTAAAAATCCTATCTTTAAGTAAGGATTCACGTTATGTAATTGAATTCGAAAATCATTGTACTCGAATTTGTTCAAAATTTGGATTTTCTCAGTAAAACAATTTTTTTTACAAATTATATAATTTTATTTCTCTTAAGATTATTTTTAAATAATAACTGACATTTAAACAAGCACCTTTGCTTTTGAAACCAAGACCTAACAAAGACCAGGTGATTAGCTAGTTTGATTTTGATCAAAATTTATACTCTGAACTAAAGAAATAGGGAAGTTTCACATAGTCAGGCATATTCACTTCCATAATTTATGCATAGAGGAGATATGTACTTGTATATGCATAAATAAACAATATCAATCTCAGACTTATCAAGCAACAGTTAAATATACTTAAATTCCATTTTTAGTTGTTTACTCACATTGATTAAGAAAGGAACAGAGCCTCGTTCTTTTGACCCGGGCTTTGAGATTGCAAGCTAGAACCCCTTTTCTTCTTCCACCTTCTTGTTTGAGTTGATTTAAATAGTTGCCAAGTTGAAGTGTTGTTTAAAGTTGAGATGATATTACTCAGATGTTATTTGCTTCAGTTTTAAAATGGTGCTTAATTCAGATTTTACTCAGTGATGATGCTCGAACTAAAATGAGGAGGGCTGATATATGAAATTGAGTTGTACAGGTTGATTATATTATTTAGTACAATAAGCATGGCTGAAGATGCTTGCATTATAGGCTGAGATGTATTAGAGGTATGGCACATATGGTATACATTAATTGCTAGAGTCCTTTATGTTTTCATTTGCAAGCTATTACTTATACTTGTTTATTTGTACAAAGATATTTGTACACAGATATGCCTATCTTCATATATTAGTGTAGGTTTTGTTTGTACTTGAATGTGTATTTATCTTGTTTTATGCTTTATATTCTAAATGAATTCTATTTTTCTCTTTAACGTGTTGTTTAAATTCCTCTAATATATTTACTTAATATTCTATTTTTAATTTAAATTTTTTTTTTCTTACATACTTATTGTCTTATCTTACATTTTCATTCATTCATTATTTAGATATTAAATTTTTTTAAAGAAATCATTTTTAATCAAAACTCGAATCAATAAATCAAATTTTTCACAATTTTTATTCATAAACTAAATTAATTATCAATTTAAACTCAGTTAAAATCTGGGATCGTTACAAGAACCACGATAAATTCTTGTGTGTTTAAACTTTTATTTTCGTTTTCAAATCTGCTATTCTCCTTTTTGTTTAATCTGCAATGCTATGACTTTCCTTGATCGAACAATTTGTGTACTATAAAGTTAAGATGAATACCACCATCGGACCTCAACATTTAGGACCTAGCACTAAATTAATCATTATTAGATTAATATAAATATTACAATCGTCCAGTACTTCTGGCTTTTTTCCATGTTATTGGTTATTTCAATATTTTCATTAAGCTTATAAAATAGGCTTGAAATATTAATCCACTTGGCATGTTGGTTCTAACGATGGAAAACATCTTTTAGCTTATTTAAAGGCCGGAGATGCTCTACTGTTGTTGGTCAATGTCCAAAGGAAAATTATATTGAAAGACAAAATTTACCCTTGATAGAATATGGTGTAACAGTTTGTCCTTACTATGTTAGTTAAAAGTCTGAAATTTGGTCAATGATCAATACTTTAATAAATCTCATACTTAATTGCAAGGTTTGACCTCCAAAGCCAATTCATTCAATTTGATTATATTTTATCGAATAACCAAATTACTCCGACTAGAGACTTATGAGTACGAGTCAAATTCTAATTATGATGACAGTAACTTTCCATGCCGAAGGAGACGAATCATCTTTTGTGTAGTGCTTCATTACATGCGTCCCGATACTTAGCCAATTATGGCCATAATGTGACGACCCGGAATTTTTTTTAGCATTTGAAATTGGAATTCCTGATTGATTTTAAATATTTGAAAGGTTAATTTTAACTTGAATTCCAAAATATCACTATTTATTTGATAATTAAATTATTGAATTTAATAATTGGAAGTTGAGTGAAATATTGAATCTTCAGTTTTAAGCCTGTTAAAAATAATTTTAAGGCTTGTAAAATTCATATTGATAATACTGAAGATAATAAAATTGTTAAAATTGAAATTTAGGGTGATTTGTTAAGCTTTGAAAATATATCGTTTAAATTGACATTTAAATATAACCTTCCGAGGCACAGTCTCGGATTTCGACGAAACCAGTTTCATTAGATTCGCAATATTATATTATTATCGGATTTCAATTTTCGTAGTGTTTGGAGTTGTTGTGTGAGCATACGTTATATAAACGCGCTGAATCTATATCGAGAATTTAATATAATGACTGAGTCCAAAAGATATCTTTTCCATACGATCGAATTAAGGCTCGAAACATTTTCCATCGCGTTCGAAGTATGGGTATAACATTACGAACGCCTAGCGGCACGTTTTGGTTGGGATTCGAGATTTTTACCTGTGATATCGGGACGATTTGGAATTTTAAATAAAAATATTATATATTTCTCCATCAGCCCACTTTCTTTCACCATCAGCAGCAATTCTGTCATCTCACAGTACGATAACCTATTCTAACATGCAAGGCTTCACCTCTTCCCTTTTCTTTGAAATTACGTTGCCTCTCCTTATCCTTTCAGTTCATTTCAAAAAGAAAGAAAAAGAAAAAAAATCAATGGCCAAGCTTTTCAAAATAATGCCTCGTTCAATTTTAGCACTCATGAAATCGAATCGTTTTCGATTCTTTTTATAGACGAGCAAAAATCAAAACGAAATCGTTTTCGTTCGAATCAAAATCTTCGTTCAAAAGGGGATTGTTGTTATCATCTTCTTAAGTCTCGCTCCCTCTTTGAATCAAATCGCTCGACCTTGGACCAATTAAATTCGCGATGGCATTTCATCGCAGGCGGCGATGGTCTCAACCGAAGAAGTGGGAAGCGGGGGCGTTAGGGTTTGGTTGCTCGTCGTAAGCGGCGCCATGGGATGTTATGGCCAAGGAGGTGGCGCGCTGGGAAGCTCGCATGGGTTCCGAGGTGCTTTGGTTGAGGGCTTGGAAGAGGCGAACTCACGATGGGGATCGAGTGGAGCTAGGGTTTCGTGAGGCAGTAAGGTATTTTTGTTAATTTAATTATAGATATATGCAGTTTTTTTTCTTCAATTTATGTAATAATAATGATAAATATTATATAGTTTGCTGTAATAAGATAATTTCATTCCAATGTATATGTTAAAAGCAAGCAAATTGTGTTTATATTAGACTTTGTAGATATATATATAAGGTTCAAAACAGAAATATATATATATATATATATATATATATATATATATATATACACCCATAAGATTTTGAAATATAAAAGTTAGATTTATTTCATAATTTGTCCGGAAGAAATTATATATATAATATAATAAAATAGATATACATACACATTTTTAAATTTACCAGTTATTTTAAAATAATGTATTATGAAGATGAATTTGTTTAATAAACTTCTTCAATTATTTTTAGTCGCTAAAAACATTTTATGGAAAGGAAATTGGTTTAAATTAAATTGTTAGTTTAAAACCAATTTGTTAGTTAAATTAAATAAATAAATAGTAATTAATTGTTCGATTAGCTAAAGTATTAATAAATCATATAATTATTTATACAAGGTCTGAAATCTTGAAGAAAACAAGCCGGTTTGGATCGGACTGCAAATTAAAATCAAAGGTGAGTTAATCTCACTCATCTGGGTTTTTTTTTAAATTTAAATGGTTAAATTTAAATGGTTAAATTTAAATGGTTAAATTTAAATAGTTGGTTGAATGATTGAATTGATTTTATGTGCAATATTATAAACAGTAGTATATAGTATATATTGGAGTGATTAATTTCCTGCAGTATATATCGGATGAGGCCCTATACGCCGCATAATAGCGGATGATATTATAAAAATCCCATATACCGCGACATTCCATCTCGAAGTGGAATTGGTATTTTATACTGTGCCATCACCTGTGGATGCAGGAAAACAGGTTGGAGGGATCCAACTGGATTCCTTAAAATTTTATAGAATGTTCTAATAATTCTGTATTATGATTATTTGATATTCTGTGGTGAATTTCATTGATAATTGGAATATTGGATGCTATGGTTGAAATTAATATATTTCGGTATACTGAGTTATCAAAACTATGGAATTGGATTTTTGAAAAGGGAAAATAAAAGAGAAAATATTTAAGTAAAATAATTATAGATGTTTGAAAAATTGAAGGACAAATTGGGAAGAATAAAAGTGATTTTTTTAAATAAATAAAATTCCGAATATGGGAACGAAGATTTTGAATAAACAGACGAGTAACGAATTTAAAACTTAAGTGAGATTATCTAAAGGAATAAAGAATTTATTTTAAAATCCAAGATTTAAATTTATTTAAAAGAATAAAGAAGGAATTTGGAAAAAGGGGTATGAAATTGGTATTTTCAGTTAAAAGGGGCTTTGTATCATAATTAAGAAATAAAATCTGAAGTTAATGGATTTTGAAATAAATTGAGTAAGTAAAGAAATTTATTTCAAAATGGAGTAAATTGGGAATCAATTTGGAAATTAATTTAAGTATTTGAAATTGGAAATTTAAAGGAGAATGTGACTATAAAATTTATAACCTGGGTTTATAAAGTAAAGTAATATATCAGTGGATATTTGAAAGAATAAATTCACAGTGGGAATTTATTAAAGGAAAGGGTAAATTTGTTTAAAAATAAATAGTGATTATTTTCAAAGGATGTGAAAGAGAAGCGTATTTCCCTGGATGGTCAAGGACGTTTTCAAAGCAATTTTTTAAGTATAAGTGAAAAAAGTTTTAAGTTGTTCGAAAGTATGTTTTATAAAACTTATTATTTCTAATTGTTTAAATTCTAAAGTAAGTATTTTTCAAATCTATTATCGTAATAATTATTTAAAGGTGACTTGGTATTTTGTTTTAAAAGAGAAAATCTGGTTTTATATTTTATAAATTAGCCTAATTTTAAATATTCCTAAAGTATATATTTTTAATAAAGTATTGAAGTAGTTTTCAATTTAAATCTTAAAGTATATGTTATAATAAAGTGTTTTAAATTATTTTAAAAATCTATAGTTTTGTACTTGGTATTTTCAGTGGGAATAAATATTTGGGAATTTATCCCATAAGAAGAGTATGGTTTGAAAAACTATTTTCAAAAAGGGTTGAAAATGGAAATATATCTTGCGAAGATATTTTGAGATTAATAAATAATTCAGGAGAAATTATTTATGTTTGATGGATGTTTGTGAATGTTAATTGATAGTTAAATAACCGACTATCAATATTGAACAATGCGCTGATCGTTTCGAAGAGACCGGGATCGGGATTTATTTCTCGAAAACCACTTCGATCCGATTTGTACGTTTTCATGAGGAAGACGAGTTTGGATTCGAAAATGGAGCAGTGAAGTGAAAGGACTGGTCGCTACTAATCCTGAGGATAATTCCAAAATGGATTTAGTAGGAGTAGTGCCTTCGGTTCCGTTCGAACCCGAGACGGATTTGTATGGATGAATGCTTTCAGAACATCGTCAGGTGGACGATAGGCATTCTAAGTGATATGTTCTAAAAAGGTAAAGCTTAGCCTCAAACCTCATCAGCTGGGAATGACTGAAAATCAGGGGTTATGCAGCAAAGCTAAGTGGGTAGCACCCATTACGGTGATGTCATCCCTGTCTAGATGTCCCTTTTTATTCGGCTTAGTGGTGCGGTTGCTGATCCCAACCGTAGGATGATCTTACTCGGGATTATCCAGTAAGGGGTAGTCCTGGTCTTGTGTTGCAGGGGATTGGGAGTAATCCTCGGTACGGTGATCTAGGCTACATACTGTGACAGGTGGTACCCCAGTGCCTAATCATTAGTTGGAAATCTATTCTCCCTACATGCTTTTACGGTTTTGTTTGTAAACCTATTAGCTGGAATTTAATAAATGTAACAATTTCGACTATTTGAGTAAGTATTTGTATATAGACCCTATTATAATATTGGAGGATTTTAATAAAAAGTGTTTAGCTATCGTAAGGTAAAAACCCGACATGTTTATTTGTGGCGTGGTCTTATGAGATGCTTTGATTTCAAAAGGATTTTTGAAACTTTAATAATCAATTTGAGTGTGGTTTCTCACGTTGGTATTCCAGACTGACTCGGGTGTTATTTCACTATAATGCTCGGGTCAGACCGAGTATTATATAATACAGGAAAGGATGCTGTGGAGCTCAAGAGACGAGCTGGATGGCGATACTTACTTCCATACTTGATTATTATTCCGTTGTGTATTCAATTTTGAGGATAAGCTTATATGACTGTCCAGTTGTATGTTATTGATGTTGTTAAACTCTGATGATGTATTCTGGTGTTGTATGTATGAACAAATATATTTGTTTTTGTGTAAAGATCATTTCTTTCCTATTATATTTTATTCCGCTGCGATGGTTAGATTATGATGATGTTTTCTATTTTCTTCTTCTACCTCTTCTTCTTTAACCCTCATGGTTCGTTTTTTCGGACGTCGGAAAATCGAGTCGTGACGTTTGGTATCAGAGCTGAAGGTTAAGCGAGAACCTTGGCTCTGGTGGGAATTACTCAAATAGAGTCCGTAGTACTCTAGAATGAGTTTGAGTATATTAATAGATATGAGCGCGTATTTGTTAGTGGATATAAAAATGGTTTTATATTGTGTTGATTGATTTGTGGAGTGACATATGAATCTTCGTCGGCACAGTCTGGACAACTGTATTGAAGAGGTTTCTAAAAACTTGAATAGAACAATTCGACACAATATTGTTTTCGAAAGCGCGTAAATGAAATAATTTTACCCAAAAATATATTTTGATATAAAAGAAATATTTTCTTAAATTGTTATATAACTTGGATGTTTGGATGATAATATTTTAAACAAATAAAAATTGAAATGACTTGTATAATCAAATGGGAATTTGTATGAGCATAAATTATACAAATGAATTATAGTTAAATTTTGATTTAAGTCAATATCTGAAAATTTAAAACCCCGGTGATTTTGGAAGTGTTTTTCAAAGTGTTTTGAAGACAACTAACAGCATTACTGTTTTATAAGTATTTCTAAAAGGAAATTGGTTCAAATAAATTTTAGGAAGGGATATAGCAATTAGCTCACTTTAGTCGCTGGAAAATAACTTCAGCGATAACTGTAGAATCATCGATGTTCATTTTCGAGTTTCTAAGTGACGGACTGCTGCCAAATTGACTTGTTTAGAAGAACTAGTTTGTTTTTAAAATATCAAAGGAAATTTGTTGGGAATAAAACCATGATTGGTTTAAAAATTTGAGAAATGTGATTTTGGGATAATGGTGGTTGTAAAATGATTTGAACTAAAAGCCGGGTGTTTGAAATCCTGAATCCTTATTTGAATTGAAAATCCTGATGAGGTAAGTTATAAACTTGTAAAGTTGAGCTGATTTTTAAATAAGGAAGGAAAATATGAGTTTTGAATGTTGGAACTAAAAATTTAAAGTGAAAAAGTTAATTAAATTTAATTTGGAAGAAAAATAAATTATGGAAAATTTAATGGATGATTGGAAGGAATAATTAGTAAATCTTGAATGTGATTGGAATGGGAAAATAAATTAAATTTGGAATGAGAAATAAAATTAATTATAATTAAATTAACTTAAGCAAAGTTAATAAAAAAATGAATCGGATTTGAATTAAGTTAGAATTGAATTGAAATTAACTTAAACCAAATAAAATTGAGGTGGAGTTGGATTAAAATGAAAATAGAATCTAGTAGAATAAGAATTGGAATGAAGTAAATTGAGATGTAGATGATATTAAGTGAAAGTAAGTTCTTACTTAATTTAAATTTTAGTGGATTGAGTGGATTAAAGAATGACATGATGCTAGATTTAACTGAAATTAAGTTAAATAAAATTGAAATGAAATAAATTCAGTTGAGTTATAGATAATATTGAATGGACTAATATTCTTACTTAAATAAATAAGCGTAAACTAAGTAAGTATTGAATTGGGATAAATAAGCTTTGGAAGCTTATAAAAGAATTGAAAAGCATTGTAATTAAAATATAATCTCTAGTTAAAAGTAAAATGTGAATGTGATTGACTATAAATGGATGGAGAAGTATGAATATTAATAAGTGAGCAGCTTACAAAAGTGTAAAACAAGAATAAATAAGATGAAATAAAAGTTTTGGAATTTTGGAAAACGAAAGAAAATCCAAACTGGAATTATAAAAAAAAATTAAACTCAGGGAAATTTAATTAAGTGATTTTTGTAATAAAATCGAATATTGATTTAAAAGTTGGAAGTAAGCTAATTCGCTAAATAAATTATTTGATAGATATGTTAATAAAATTTAACTCGTTAAATAAAATGGATTGTAAGAGGCCGGGATCGAGATTTATGTCTCGAAAACCACTTCGATCCGGTTTGTACGTTTCGTGTAAACGATTTTAGATTCATAGCTGGAGCAGTGAAGTACAAGGGCTAGTCGCTACTAATCCTGAGGATATTTCCGAAATGGATGTAGTAGGAATAGTGCCTTCGGTTCCGTTCAAACCCGGGACGGACTTGTATGGATGAATGCTTGCGAAAACATCGTCAGGTGGACGATGGGCATTCTAAGGGATATTCTAAAAAGGTAACGCTTAGCCTCAAGCCTCATCAAATGGGAATGGCTGAAAATCAGGGGATATGCAGCAAGGCTTCGTGGGTAGCCCCCACTGGAGGGTGAGGTCATCCCTGTCTAGATGTCCCTTTATTTCGGCTTAGTGGGCGGTTGCTGATCCCAACCGCTGGGTGATCTTGCACGGGACTGTCCAGTAAGGGATGGTTCCGGTCTTGTGTTGCAGGGGAGTTAGGGTGGCTCCTCAGTACGCTGATCTAGACCAGGTCTGTGACAGGTGGTACCCCGGTGCCTAGCCATTAGTTGGAATCCATTTTCCATACGCGCCTGTACGGTTTTGATTGTGCCCAACTATTGCTGAAACGTGAGATGCAAGCATTTCAGCTAGATTCTATTTTACTTTCTATAGACACTATTATAATATCAGAGGACTTTAATAAAAATGTTTTAGCTATCGTAAGGTAAAAACCCGACATGTTTATTTGTGGCGTGGTCTTACGAGATGCTTTTGTTTTCAAAGGATTTTTGAAACTTGAATAATCAATTGGGTGTGATTTTCTCACGCTGGTATTCCAGACTGACTCGGGTATTATTTAACTGTAATGCTCGGGTCAGACCGAGTATTATAGGATACAGGTTATGATGCTGTGGAGCTCAGAAGACGAGCTGGATGACGATACGTATTCTCGTACTTTTGTATATATATATATATATCCGCTGTGTTGAGTTGTTGTGTATCCATTTGTATGACATTGATGTTGAGCTATGTTTGATGTACTCTGATGATGTAATATATAAACAATATATTGATTGAGTAAAGATTATTTATTATCTATTATATTTTATTCCGTTGCGATGGTTAGATTCTGATGTTGATTTTGTTTTCTCTTCTTCTACCTCTTCTTCTTTAACCCAAACGGTTCGTATTTCTGTACAACTTGAGTCGATTTAGGTAGAATAGAGTTGACTCAAGGGTACGGATTTGCGAGTTGTTACACTTGGTATCAGAGCGAGGTTGGTAATAACCTTGGCTCTGGTGGGAATTACTCATTTAAATTAGAGTCCGTAGTACTCTATAATGAGTTTGAGCGTATTAATAGATATGAGTGCGTATTTGTTAGTGAATATAAATTATTTTAATATTGTGTTGATTGGTTTATTGAGTGGCATATGAACCTTCGTCGACACAGTCTGCGCAACTGTATTGAAGGGGTTTCCAAACACTTGAATAGAACAATCAACACGGTATTGTTTTAAATGTGGGTAAATGAAATAATTTTACCCCAAAAATATATTTTTGATATAAAGAAATTTTTTTGTAAACTTGCTAAAATATGGTTGCTTGGATGTTAGAGATAATATTAAATTATTATCGTCGTTGTGTAAAAATTTAACTAGAAATTGAAAAGACGACCAAAGTTTAGGGGAACAAATTCATTATAAAATGAAATTTATAAATATGAATTGTAATGTGAATTATAAATTGAAATATAATCAAATAAGAATTTGTATGAGCATAAGCTATGCAAATGAATTGTAGTAAAATTGAATTAAGCAGGATTTGGAAATTTAAATTCCGGAGATTTGGAAATTTGAAGGTATTTTGAAGATAAATGGTAACATTGTTGTTTTTGAGTTATTTCTGAAAGGAAATTTGTTTAAAAATGGATTTTGGAGGTGAGATAGCATTGAATTCACTTCAGTCACTGGAAAATAACTTCGGTGATGACTGCAGCATCATCAATGTTCATTTTCGAGTTTCTAAGTGACAGATTGCTGCCAAATTAGTGTGTTTTGGAAAACCTGTTTGTTTTTGTAATTTCAAAGGAAATTTGTTGGAAATAAAAACAAGGATTGGTTTGAAATTTTTGAGAAGTGTGATTTTGAGATGTTGAAGATTTCAAAATGATTAGGAACCAAAGTCGGGTATTTAAAAATCCTGATGAGACAGGTTGTAAGCTAATAAATTGAGATGATTTTTTTTACATTAGAAAGGAAATATAAGCTTTGAAGGTTGGAATTTTAATTTAAAATGAGATTTACTTAGATTGATTAATATAATTGAACCGAATTGAGATTAAATAAATTTGAGTTAAAGTAAAATTGAATTAGGATGAGAATTCAATTGAATTAATGGATGGAATAAAATTCTTACCTAAACAAATGGAAAATAAATTGAATAAGGATTGGAATTGAAGTAAATAAATTAGAATTATAATGCATGAAGTAAAATATGCTTGGGTTATAAATAAGCATAAGGCTTGAGTTAAAAATAAAGGAATATATTCAAGCCTATAATAAGTGGAATTGTGAAAATAATAAGTTGTGACTTACTAAATTTGGAAGGTGGGATAGAAATTCCAAAATAAATATAGTTTGATGTTTTGGATAATAAAACGAAGGAAAATCCAAACTTGAATTATTAACTAAGTTGAACCAAGAAAATTAGATAAAGTGATATTTGGGGTTAAAGATCAAGTATTGAACTATAAATAGGAGAGAACTAATTTGTTAATAAATTGGTTAATGAAATGTTAAATAAAATTGAATTGTGAGTTTATGATGAAGTTCGGAAATAAAACTCGAGTTATAAATTGAATTCGACTTAAATTGTCGATGAAGTAAATATAATTGAACTGTGAGTTCGTAAATTTGGGTGGTAAATTTAGAATGGATAGAGGATTCAGAGCTTGAGTTATTAATTTAAATTTAACTTGAAGTGTTAACAAATTAGATATACTTGGAAAGGTATCAAATAAAAAAAAATGAAAATGAAATTGGATTAAAATAATAATGGTTTGTATTGTGAATAAAATCCAAATATTTGAAATAAATTGAAATGACCTTGTAATTTGCTTAAGTGAACTGAGAATGAATCGAACTTGGAAATTTGAAATTTATAATAACTAATCAAATAAATTTGTAGTTTGAAAGGAGATTGGATTGAAATAGAATCAAGTTAAATTGAAAAGAGAACTTTGTTTGCAAAACGAGAATGAGCTTAAGTATAAAATTTGAATAAATTGAAGTAAATCGACTTAAGCTAAATGAATGAAGGAGTGCTGAATTGAATTCAACTTAAACAAAGTTTAATAATAGTGGATTGGATTTAAATCAAGTAAAAATGGGTTTTAATTGAAGTAAAATTCGATGAGTTGCCGATAATATTTAATGAAGTGAAATCCTTAAATAAATAATTGTAAACCATTTAAATTGTTAAGGATTTGAAAGAACTTGGTGACTATAAGGAAAATTGAAATGGATATTGAATGATATAGCTTGGTTTGTTTTGAGCCAAAAAGAATAGTTTGGAATAAACAAATATGGAATGGAATGTAAATGAATGGATTGTGAATCAAATTTAAATGGAATGTGTCGAGTTAAATAAATGGTCGTGAATGAATTGAAATAAAAGGGCAATTTAGTTGGCAATAAAGATGAACCTAAATTGTTAATGGCTTTGAATGAACTAGTTTAATTAATAAAATGAAATGCAAAGTGAATGGATTCAAAACTGAAATGCAATGAAAATGAGAACATACGGATTGTGAATAAATTTAAAATGGAATGGATTTAAGTATAAATTGAGTTGAAATCGATTTAAAATGGTTATCAAACATAAGTACTTATTTATTCACATAGATTTTGTCAAATTTGCATAGAATAAATATCATTGGATGTAAATGGAGGTGATTAACATTCTATGAATTAATAGGAGTGAAATAAATTGATTTTGAAAGCAATGGAATTAAATATGAATTGAGATTGCTTAAGAATAAATTAAATGTAAGCGATTGAGTTTTAAACCATTCAAATTTGAATGAAAATGGTTTGTAAATTAATTGAAATAGTTGAATTACTATGAAAGTTGTAAAAATTGCTTACGGAAAATGTTGGATGTGCATTTCTTTAAAATTCATATGTTTTAATTATTGCAAATAAGTGATATGCTATTAAACTTCATATATTCGGCACTTACATGTTTAAGTTGACTAAGTACAGGTACCTGGAAGCCATATGACTGGATTTGGTTGTGCTATTTGCTAAAAATAATAAGTCGCTTGCTTAAAATGCTAAATAAGGTACGCCTACGCAATAAAAAATAGGAAATATGAACTGTTTTTGGTTTTTCCGACCGTGTGGGTCGATGTATATATATTTATCTCTTTTGTCAAATTGCAAAAGCTCCTCCGTACAAAGGAGACTCCGCCAAATTTTTTCAGAAATTTTGGGAGTTAGAATTTTTTTGGAAATTTTGGAAAAAATTTGTTAACGAAAAAACGGTTTAAACTGGAAAATTGAAATAAGTTGGTAAATGAAACAAATTAAAGTAATGACATGAGTTAGTAATAAATGACAAATAAATTTATATATGCAGAGTTAAAGATAAATTAAATTCATATGGAAATGAAAGAACCAATTTGAATAGTAATGGATATAAATTAAAGGAGTAAAGCGAAAATAAATATAAGAAACATATAAAATGCTTATGTTAACTTAAGTAAGGAATGGTGAATTTCTTAATTGGAAGTTGATAATATAAATGTATTCCAAGTTATTATTTGGATGAATAGATATTGGCATTTTGCGAAAAAGTCGATGAATTGTTTTGGAATATTGTGATTGGATATTAGTACTAAGCAGGATATGCAGGTATTATAAAGAGAAAGGAAAATTTGGTTTTGATTTCAGAAGGTAAATTTGAAATGCTCGACAAAAAGGTATGTATTTAAATTTGGTGTGAAATTGATTGGGTTTTTGGATTGAGCCACTTGGCTCTTTGTTTTATTTTTGGATTTGGGAGGCCGTAGAGCCATTTTGTAGTTGTACCGAGCTAGCCGCGCAAAGGAGACGCTGGCGAAATTTTTAGAAAATTTAGGGAGTTAGAAAATTTTTGAGGAAATTTTTGATAATTCAAAATTTGGTTTTAAAATGAAACTTGAATGGTTAAAACAATAGTATAGTTTGAAACTATGGAGAAGGTTGGAAGGTTAGTAAGAATAATAATGAGTCTTTATAAGAAGATAGTTAGTGCGAGGTTGAATTATTAGAAACTGTTTGGTTTAGGGAAATAATAAACGGATATTGGACCATTCGTCCTAATTAGTAATTTCGGGGACGAAATTCTTGTAAGGGGGGAGGAATGTGATGACCCGGAATTTTCAAGCATTTAAAATCAGAATATTTAATTGATTTTAAGTATTCAATAGAGCAATCTTAACTTGAATTACAAATATCGCTATTTATTGATAATTAAATAATAGATTTTAATAATTAGAAATTGAGTAAATTGTTGACTCTAGAATTTTACGCCTGTTAAAAATAATTTGAAGGCTTGTAAAATTTATATTGATAGTACAGAGGATAATAAAAGTTGTAAAATTGAATTTAACAGTGAATTGTTTAGTTTTGGAAATTTTATTGTTTAAATTGAATTTAAAAATAGCCTTCCGAGGCGTAGTCTCGGAATTTGACGAAACTAGTCTCATTGGATCCATAATATTGAATTATTAGCGGATTTCAAATTTGGTAGTGTTTGGAGTTGTCGTGTGATCATACGATGGATGAACGCGTTGAAAATTTAATTGATAATAGCCGATTCGGAATTTAAATATAATACTTCAACTAGTCAAATACATCTCACATCAGAACTTTTGGAGTTCAATTCGAATAACTGTACCAGTCTCAACCGACATGCAATATTCCTTTCCATCGTTCAATCAGTTCAAAGTAGTGTTTTAAGTATTAATAAAATAAAAGTAGAAGCTTTCTTTTATATTATTTGCCAAGCCTTGCCTTGGAAGCCAAAAGAAAAACAAAATATATAAACCAAACAGCCGAAAAACAAAAATAATCTCGAAACCCATTTTCTCATTCTTTTAAAAAAATTCGAAACTCATAGCCGAACCGAACCTCTTCTTTCCAAAACCCCAAATCAATTCATTTGAATAAAAAAAAAATTGACTCGCGATTGAATCGCAAGTCGCGAGGGAGGGGAGGAGGGCTCGTTCGAGCTGGCGTAGGCGTGAATCGCCTCGTTTAGGGTTAGGCGTGTCGTTCTCGAATTCAAGCAGCGAGAGGTGATAGAGGGAGAGGGTGATTAGTGCTCGCGAGTGGCATTGGACAACCGAGGTGGGCCTATCGTGGAGGATGCTCGCGATGGCGATCTGGGGTCTGCAACGTTATGCGCGTGTTGATGGCAAAAAGGGGGCGACTGCGGAACGATGGTGAGGCCGAGTGTGGAAGTGGGTTTTCGCCTAAGGTATGGTAGTTTTTGGTTTTAATTTAAGTTATCATATATATTACAAAATTTTTAATATCATACCGAGGAAGAATTTGAAACCCAGAGTTTATTTTTACGAATATAAAGTATGGAGAAAGTTATTTCTATTTACAGTAAAAACAAAGTACTGTTCTTGTTAATTAACAGCCATATATATATATATATATATATATATATATTAATATATGGATAAATACAGCAAAGCAGGGAATTGTATATAGATCAGATTTCGGAAAGAAGGAATTTTAAAATGTTTAAGGTATATATAAAATTAGATTTTTAATTTCAAATATAGTTTATAAACCTACTATTTAATTTTTGAAATATGGATTATAATGATTTACTTGTTCAATCAATTTATTCAATTACTTTGGTTACTAAAAATAATCGGAAAGGTAATTAGTTCAAATAAACTTGTTAGTTTAAATTAAATGGTTAATTTAAATTTAAATCATTAGTTAAACTAAATTATTAAATTATTTAATGGTAGTTAATTGTTCAATCGATTCAAGTATTAATAAATGATGTAAATATTTATTCAAGGTTTAAATCTTGAAGAAATCTAGTCGGAATGAGAATGGATTACAAACAAGAAGCAAAAGGTGAGTTAATCTCACTCAGTATAAATTTAAATTTAAGTTATTAAATTTAAATAATTGTTGAATGGTTGAGTTGATTGATATGCTATAGTATAATATATTTTGAAATTGGTGTATTATTGTGCTAACATCTGTGGATGCAGGGAAAACAGGTTGGAGGGATCTAACTGGACCCCTCAACTTTTATTTAAATTATTTAATATTCTCTGCTCTGGTTATTTGATATTCTATGATGCATTATGTGGAAGTATCGAATGTTATGTTTTGGATGATATAATTGAGAATAATGAATTACCAAAAATATAAATTTGATTTTTGAATGAAAATGAAAGAAGTGAAATTGCAAGTAAAATAATTATAGAATAAATTTAAGAATGACTTGGAAAAGAAGTAAAGTAACTTTAAAATTTTAATAAGTGAACCCTGAGGATGAAAGGGAAAATTTGAATAAACAGGAAGTTGATGAATTTTAAAATTTAGTGTTATTATTTAAAGAACAAAACATTTATTTAAAAGCTAAGATTTAAATTATTGGAAGAATAAAGGAAAAAGTTGGGAAAAATCTGGAATTTGTATATTTCAGTTAAAAGTTTTAAAACCAAATGGAAAATAATGATAATTATAACAACAATAATTAAGTATATACTTAATGAATTTTGAAGTGAATTAAGTAATTAAAGAAATTTATTTCAAATAAAATAAATTGGAAATCAATTTGGGGAAATTGATTTAGGTGATTGGAGTTGGGATTTTCTCTGGATAGCCAAGTACATGTTTTAAAAAGGTAAATCTTTAAAAATTAACTTGATGGATTAAATTTGTTTTTGTAGAAAGCAAGTTTTGTAAAATTTATTATTTCTAATATTTAATTTCTAAAGTAAGTATTTCCTTTAATCTATTATAGCAATAATTATTTAAAGAGTGATTTAGTATTTGTTTTAAAAGTGTAAATCTAGTAATATATTTTATTAAGTAATCTTATTTTCAAATATTCATATGGTATGTATTTTTATTGAAGTACTTTTTAAAATAGATGTTTTAAAGTATAAATTGCAAAGTAAAGTGTTTTAAACTATTTTAAAAATCTATTTTTGTACTTGGTGATTTCACAAGAGATAGAAAATATTTGGGAAAGTTTATTCTGAAAAGAAAGATGGTTTTGAAACTGTTTTTAAAGAACTGAAAATTGAAAATATATCTTGTGAAGATATTTTGAGGTTAATAAATAATTTGGGAAATTATTTATTGTTGGATGGATGTTTGTGAATATAAATTGATAGTTAAATCACCGACTATCAATATTGGACAAATGCGCTGATCGTTTCGAAGAGGCCAGGATCGAGATTTATGTCTCGAAAACCACTTCGATCCGATTTGTACGTTTCGTGTAAACGATTTTGGATTCGTAGCTGGAGCAGTGAAGTACAAGGGCTAGTCGCTACTAATCCTGAGGATATTTCCAAAATGGATGTAGTAGGAATAGTGTCTTCGGTTCCGTTCAAACCCGGGACGGACTTGTATGGATGAATGCTTGCGAAAACATCGTCAGGTGGACGATGGGCATTCTAAGGGATATTCTAAAAAGGTAACGCTTAGCCTCAAGCCTCATCAAATGGGAATGGCTGAAAATCAGGGGATATGCAGCAAGGCTTCGTGGGTAGCCACCACTGGAGGATGAGGTCATCCCTGTCTAGATGTCCCTTTATTTCGGCTTAGTGGGCGGTTGCTGATCCCAACCGCGGGATGATCTTGCTCGGGACTGTCCAGTAAGGGATGGTTCCGGTCTTGTGTTGCAGGGGAGTTAGGGTGGCTCCTCGGTACGTTGATCTAGACCAGGTACTGTGACAGGTGGTACCCCAGTGCCTAGCCATTAGTTGGAATCCATTTTCCATACGCGCCTGTACGGTTTTGATTGTGCCCAACTATTGATGAAACGTGAGATGCAAGCATTTCAGCTAGATTCTATTTTACTTTCTATAGACACCATTATAATATCAAAGGACTTTAATAAAAATGTTTTAGCTATCGTAAGGTAAAAACCCGACATGTTTATTTGTGGCGTGGTCTTACGAGATGCTTTTGTTTTCAAAGGATTTTTGAAACTTTAATAATCAATTGGGTGTGATTTTCTCACGCTGGTATTCCAGACTGACTCGGGTATTATTTAACTGTAATGCTCGGGTCTGACCGAGTATTATAGGATACATGTTATGATGCTGTGGAGCTCAGAAGACGAGCTGGATGACGATACGTATTCTCGTACTTGTATGTGTATATATATATATATATATATATATATATATTTCCGCTGTGTTGAGTTGTTGTGTATCCATTTGTATGACATTGATGTTGAGCTATGTTTGATGTACTCTGATGATGTAATATATAAACAATATATTGATTGAGTAAAGATTATTTATTATCTATTATATTTTATTCCGATGCGATGGTTAGATTCTGATGTTGATTTTGTTTTCTCTTCTTCTACCTCTTCTTCTTTAACCCAAACGGTTTGTATTTCTGTACAACTTGAGTCGATTTAGGTAGAATAGAGTTGACTCAAGGGGTACGGATTTGCGGGCTGTTACAAGAGGCCCAGCATGAATTGGGTCTTGGGCTAATTTTTCAAAATTGTTAGAAAATTAAAATATTAGATGTTAAATTTAAAATAATATATAAATATATTATATTAAGTTATCGTATAATAAAATAATTCAAAATGTCTGAAAATATTTATTAATTTAGAATTTTTTTAAAATTCATTAGTAAGATTAATTAAATAAATCAATTAAATAAGTTGATTGATACATGCATGCATAAATTATATATTATGATATATGTCTTGCTGTTTCAAAATGTTAAAAATAACATGAGTATACATATATGTATAAGAAATAAATTTTTAAATTAATATATTAAATAAAATAGTTTAATTAGATATATTAATTAAAAGGTTAATTAATCAAATAAATACACATAAATATATGTTTTATATTATAAAGTTATATTATATAATAATTAATTAATATAAATTTTGTATTAATATTAAATTAATTAAAATTAATTAAATAAGATTTTATTAATACAATGTTACATACAGACTATTATATAAGTAATATAAAATATAAAAGTTATATAATAAAAAAACTTATATAATATGAATGAATAAACTAAAGGCCGAACATTAAAGAATGCCAAATAGACTTAAGAAATAATCACATATCTAAATGTACGTATACCGCGATTCTGAAATGTCTGACGCTTGAATCACGAGAGTAATTGGTAAGAAATTATATTATTCCATGATTCAATATCACTTAATATTTATATGTATATTAAAGATTATGAATCTTTAATATAACATTTTACTTTGCAATATATATTTTAGTAAATTACTTGCATACTACTTAGTTATAGAGCAAACTCAAGCTAGGGATATTGTAAATAGTATTATTAATTTATTGAATTGTAAGATAACTATATGTATTTATTGACCAAACTCAATGTACATATACTACACTTAGGCCATCGTGATATGGCAGGTACGAGTGAATAATTTTATTTCAACTTGTTGAGCCCTCAAGGTGGAAGTGAAAATATGGCAAGATACAAAGTATCAGAAGCTGTATATAATACAACCGATAAAGAGTTATCCATCATTCGTAGAGCAATGATTTATCGAGCAAACTTAAGGTCAGAATTCCAAGATGGACAAGTCCTTATGCCTGCTAGTGAAGTCGAAAGACTTCTATGTTTTGACTTAGGGTTTGACGAAACATAAAAGACTAATGAGAGCTTATCCGTAATATGAAACAAAAGTTTAACCTTACTAATATTATAAGAATATCTACTATGATTTTCCCTAATAATCTACTGCTTAAATTTGTAGAAAATGACAACTTTAAAACTGTTTTTTGAAAACGACAAGCTTATTAGAACTAACTATACCGACTAGCTAAGAGCATTTAAAATAACGTTAACTTACGAGTGCCTTTGGATTGCTATTACATGCAAACCTAAAGAACAACCTACCAATGATGCGGACCTCGAGCTATGAATTGCTTATGAAAAATGGACGTCAAAACCATAGATCACCCAAGGTTTCATGATGTATGTATTAGACAAGCTGTTACAGTGGCAACACGAAAATATATCTGTTCATAAAATATTTGATAATCTGAAGGCTCTTTTTGGTGAACAATCACGTTTTGCAAGGTACGAGCTTACAAAGAAGCTATTCGATACTTAGATGGCCAAATGACAGAAAGTGGGCGACTATGTGCCAACGATGAAGGTCTATATCGATAGGCATTTTCAATTAGACGTACAAATAAGCAATGAATTACAAGTAAATTTAATACTTGGTTCACTTACTCCCCGGTATGAACCGTTCATACTAAATTATAGCATGAACCAATTGAATGTGAATCTCATGGAGCTCCTTAATATATTGAAGTCGGCCGAGTCATAATCTAAGGATCAGGGGCGGTGCTTGCAATAAAGGGACGTGTATCATCTTCGAAGAGTTTGAAAAACTGGGAAAGAGAAGGTAATAAAAAAGAAAAGTAAGAAGGCCCATGATAGGGGTAATTGTCTCCACTACAACAAGAAAAGTCGTTGGAAAAGGAATTGTCCTGACTACTTGAAGATAGTTAGAGAAAAGAAACATAATGGTTCTGCAGCTCCATCAGGTACATTTATGATTCAATTTTTTTTTATAATCAATAAATGTCTTAGTTCTTAGATACTAGATCTAGTACTCAGATATGTAATTCATTATATAGGCTTAGAAGTGGCATCGCATGGCAAAAGGAGAAATAAGGCTCCAAATTGTTGATGGATCTTCTGTAGATGCAACGGTAGTACAACATATCATGTAGTTTTGCCTAGTGGAATAGTGTTACTATTGAATAATTGCTATTTTGTAAAAGACTTTATTAGTGGAATTATTTCTTTGTCTTGATTATTTGAGATTGGATATATTTTCATTGTGCAAATAACGTTATGAACATTAGTTTGGATGCAAATAAAATCAGTTATGGTATGCCTGAAATGGAATTTATGTGATTAATACTAATTATCTGTGTTCTGTGAATAATTCTTCGAATAATACAAACAATATTTATCTTTGGCATTATAGACTAGGCCATATTAGCAAGAAAGGACTATACAAATTGAAAACCAAAGGTTTTCTACCATCAATTGATTATGAATCATTTGACACGTGTAAGTCATATCTCAAGGGTAAAATGACAAAGCGCTCTTCCGTGGGAGCAATGAAAGAATTGATGAACTCTTAAGGTTAGTACTTAGTAGTGTATGTGGTCGATGCCTATAATACCAAACATAATAGTTCTTAATTTGTTACCTTCACTGATGATTTCTCGAGACTAGGATATGTGTATCCTATGAAGAAGAAATCTAATGTCTATGAGAAATTTGTTAAATACAAAAATGTTGTAGAAAATCAAATGGGTCATAAGATCATGATTCTTCAATCAAATCGAGGAGGTTAGTGTGTTGGAAAGGATTTCCAATAGTTTTTAAAAGACAATTGGATTAACTGTTAGCTTGCTCCAACTTGTAGTCCGCAACACAACGAGGTGATAGAGCGAAGGAACCGAACCCTATTTGATATGGTTCATTCCATGATGAGTAAGGATGAGCTAACATTGACCTATCAGGGATATGCACTAGAAACCACGATGCATGTATTAAACTTGTTACCCACTAAATTTTACATAAAACACCATATGAGTTGTGGTATCGTAAGAAACCCCACCTTAAATTTTTGAAGGTTCATGATTGACCAGCATACATTAAGAATGTTTGTACGAATAAACTATAGGCAAGATCTGTACTGTGTAAATTTATAAGATATCTCAAAATTTTGATGGGATATATATTCTACAATACTATGGAACATAAGTTTATTGTTTTTTGACATGTTGTCTTTTTAAAAAAGGAATTTCTATCAAAGAAAATTAACAATGAGGTTGTAGACAAGGATGAAATCCAAGAAGTTAACACTGAGGCTGAGCCAGTGGGAGAACTATGTTCACCCAAACACGAAAACACACATTCTATTAGTAGGTCTAGTAGGGAGTCTCGCACAGCAGAGAGATCCTATATTTTCTTATGGATGGCGAGAAGGAGGACCGTGTCTTAAATGACGACACCCCTTTGTCCTTCCTACAAGCACTGCAGGTTAAAGACCATTCACTCTGGCTTGGAGCTATGAAATTCGAGATAGATTCCATGTACGAAAACAAAGTTTAGACTTGTCGCACATACCCCAGGGATAAAACCCATTGACTTCGAATGGATTTTTAATAAAAATGTAAATGCAGATGCAGAAGTAGAGACCTATAAAGTTAGGCTAATTGCAAAAGGATTTTGTCAAATTCATGGTGCTGATTGTGATAAGACCGTTTTGTCTATAGCGATGCTTAAGTCCATTCGGATTATGCTAGCCGCTGCTGCATTTTATGATGAAAACATATGGAAATGGATGTAAAGATGTCTTTTTTAGTTGGCGATTTAGAAGAAACCATCTGTACGTCGTAGCCCAAGGGTTTTGTGGTCAATGGAGTGAGGGTAAGGCTCGCAAGTTGTTAAAGTCCATTTATGGACTTAAACAAGCTTCAAGGAGTTGGAATAAGTGTTTTGATAAGGTAAGTATCTATACGCAGAGGAAGCATGCATATACCGAAAGGAACAGGACAACGCAATCATATTCCTAGTGCTCTATATCGATGATCTATTATTGATTGGAAATGATACTTCGTTGTTGTAATCGGTGAAAGCTTGGTTTTTCAAGAACTTCTCCTTGAAGGATTTGTGTAACGATCTGAATTTTACAACGATTTGAAATGAGGATTTTAACAAAGAGTTTGGAATAAAACTTATTTTTAAAAATAAAATTTTGGCAACAAAATCTAGATATTTTAAATGCGTCCATTGAAATGAGGCCAACGAAATTTATTTTACGTTAAAATTTTTTCGAAACTCAAGCAGCATATTATTCGGTATGAATTATCAGATTTTGAAGTATAAATATTTTTACACAGAAATGATCAGAAAAATTCCTAATTAAAAAGTCAAAGTTTGTTCCATCCAATTCCAACATTTTTAGCACCGTTTATCAAGAATTACCGTTGTTGTTCAAATTCAAAGCGGTATAAGTGGAGACAAAATGAAATTTTGTTACGAATGTCGTAACATAGATTTTAGCATATCGTTGGATTCGTCTTGCCGCGCTGATCTCCATGGTTATTTGTTTTCTTATTTTGGCTTCCGTTGTAAAATACTAAATGGTCAATATAGTATTATGTGTCCTGCACTGGAAGCATAATTGCTTTCATTCTTCTTAAATGCTTTTTGCAGCCAAATTTCTTTTCCAATTAGCATTCTTTGCATGAGCAGCCAAGAGAATTAAACAATGCATTTATTATCATCCGTGCATTCTCTCCTTTCTTTATATATGGGCGTGCTTTCTTTTGCTCCTACTCATTTTCTTCTTCTCTGACTTTAGTGCTTGAAGAAAAAAAATTATGTACAAACATTTTATATAAAACCTTCCCACATAACATCCCTCCCCTCTTTTCTTTATCTCCCTCACCATACTTCCAAACCAACCTCCCCTCGACCCTTCACCAGCCTTGGCCACCCCGCTCCACAACCTACCCCAGCCTAGCCACCAACCTGACTTTCTCCGCCTTCTTCCCCACAACCTGCCACCAACCTCCTCCGCTCCCTCAGTTGCAACCTGCTCCACCCTACCTCAGCCACCTTACCCAGTCACGACCAGCAACCACCCTTCTCCATCCAGCACATCACTTCACCGAGCTTGCTCCCCTACATAGTCCACCACCCTCAGCCCGCACCCTGACCTGCTCACAAGCCACCCACATCCCGCATCGAACCCACGACCAACCTAGCTCAGCCAAACCACCCAAGTCACCCACTTGCTCCATTCGACCAGCCTCCAAACTGTCGAGGTCATCGCAGCCAAGCAACTGCACGTGTCCAGTCGTGCAAGCCATATCTCACCATTGAAGCTCCGACGAAGTTGGTAGCTCGTCCGAGCTTGTCTGTTGGTTCGCACATGCACGTATCCAAGAGTCTGTGTCTGAATCCATGTCGGTGCGCTATACTCGTTCCTATTTTCCTTTTCCGCGGAAGGTGAGTGATAAACTCATGATATTGACATACATAAATACATACATACATATATACATACATACATATATATATATATATATATGCAAGTTGATTTATCTTAGTTTATATTAGTTAAGTTATAAATTACCTTAGTTTTAATCAATTTGGTAAATTTTAAATAGTTAGTTACTTTTTTTTACCTAGTTAGTAATGTTTAACTTTTTAAATAAGAAAGAAGAAGAGGTGAAATATATATAAAGTAGTTTGTCATGTATAGGGAAGGAGAGGTGTAGTTATTAATTTGGTAAATTTAGTTAGTAATTTTAAATTGTATGTCCAATGTTTTCATAACTGGACCGTGAATCAAACCGCGGGGACTCAAGGTTCGAAGTTTCAAGGGTTCGACCGGTCGATCCGTCAAGAACCGCACATACTCTTTTTTGAAAATGAATACATTTAGATGCAACATATCAACCATAAGTACACAATAAATCAACATCTTCAATAAATATATACGATATTAACTCATAATACACACATTAATTCAAATATGACAAATTAAACAAAATTTATTACATTAGCTGCACTAATTACGAACATAAAACGGACGGAGATTTGAAAACATATTTTGAAACGAAGAAATAGCGCATATGAGAGGGTTCAACCGGGTTCAAATAAAGGGTTAAACCGCCAATTCAAAGGTCGAACCAAGGTTCTTACATGAAGGAGGCTTGATTGAGTTCCCGGCCTTTGACCCCCACGGCTCGGGGTTATTCGCGGTTCAACCGCGGTAGGGTCGGGTTATGAAAACTATGAGTCTATCATGCATAGGGAGGAGCATATTTGCATGATGCATGCAATCAGGTAGGCCATGAGTGGGGGTTTAAAAGCTTGGATTTTGGTATAATTTAATTTAAGTTAATTTAATTGGTTTAAATTAAACAGCCGATTTATATAAAGTATTCAAAACTTTTAGACCCTTAACGGGTTGCAAAGCAAGATGAAAAAGAAAAAAATATATCAAGATAATTTATTACAAGCTATTACATTCAAACAAAATGTAGCTAGAATTACTCAACATATTAATTTGTCGTTAATAAAAAAAGCACACATGCATGTTGATTTAAGCTTCCATATGAATAAGTGCATTCCTGTCTATGCGTTTTCGTGTGTATATGTCTTATGTGCATGTTTCCTCAACTGTGCGTGTGTATGAACATATGTGTGTGCGCTTGCATAAGAGAGGAGTGACATGCGTGTGCAGGAAGATGGAAGAAGAGAGCAGTTGGGTTTTGTTTGTTACATGCATGGAAATGAAGTTTATGGAGAAGAGAAGTAAGAGAGGTGAATGGCCTTGAAAGCAACTATAGGTGCTTGGAAAGAAGAAGAAGCATGCATTTTTGGTGTAGTGGGTATTGGAAAAAAATTAAATGTTACAGTGCATGCATGTGTTTGAGTGTTGGAGTTGCATGAGCAATATTGCACAAATGTTTGCATTTGCAGGTGCACGCGGGTTGCATGCATTTGGGCTTGGGCCCAGTAGGGTGAGGTTTAAATTTAATAAATTAAATTTGTTAATAAAAGCATTTACCTTTGGAAAAAAATTTAAAAAAGTACATTTAAATGTACAACTCTAATAATATTGAAATGAAATCAAATGTATATTGGTGAACAGCTTTGTAATTATGTTATTATTATATTTTATCTTTCTGCTATGAGATTTTATATATTGTTCTTTTCTCTTCTTCTTTTATTTTCTTGTAAAAAAACCCCTTGATAATTCCTCATTTTGAACGATTCAAGTCGAACATATGTGGTTTATTATCGAATTGAATTAACAAACAAGGCGGATCGTCACGATTTGGGGGAAACAACCTATATACTTGGTATAACTATCTATAAATATAGATGTAAGAGGCTATTGGGATTGTCTTGGTCCTTGTATATATAGATACTATACTAAAAAAATTTAGTATGGAGAATTCCAAATATGGAAACGTTCCAACATAGTCTGAAATTGTCCTTTCTAAAAAGGATGCTCTTTAATCGATGAGGAGAAAGAACGTATGAAAAGGATCCCCTATGCTTTGGACATAGGATCCATAATCTATGCTATGCTATGTATGAGACCGGATGTAGCACACGCATTAGGATGCATAAGCCGATACCAGTCTAATCCAAGAGAAAAACATTGGACGACCTTAATATTTATACTTAAGTATTTTAGAAATAATCAAAATGTATTACTCATATGCGGGATGGAGACCAACTTATAAAGGGGCATATGGATTCAAGTTTCATAGTGATATATATGATGGTAAATCGGTGTTCGGTTATGTCTTTATGCTTAACGATGAAGCACTTAGTTGGAAAAGTTCCAAGTAAGAAACAGTTGTTGATTCCATAATGGAGGCTGAGCACAACGCCCTTAATGAAGAAGCTAAAGAGGCAGTCTGGATGCGCAAGTTCTTGAGTGGGCTGGAAATGATTCCCAATACCGAGAATTTCATGGCATTTTTTTGTGATAACAATGCGGCGATGCAGATGGCAAAGGATCCCAGAGTATATAGGAAGTCACTACATATTCTTTCGAAGTTCCACCTCATTAGAGAATTCATTGAGAAGAAAGAGGTGTTGATACAAAGGTTAGACACCAAGAACAATATAGTAGATCCGTCCACTAAGGATCTAGATCGGTCAGCTCTTGAAAAAAATGTTTGAAGGAATGAGATTGAGATTCCATAACTAGTCTCAAGTGCAAGTAGAAGATTGATAGAGTTAGAGGTATGCCCTAGGAACAAGTCTATAATTTGTTGTAAATTATTCAACTCTGTAATTGTTACTCTTCATAATAAAGGTGTTTTTCTTTCTATTATATATTTATTATAATGTGTTATAATAATTAAAATATCAGTTAAAATATATTTAGCAGAATCCATAAATGGTGTATCTATGATAGTAATTACAAATAGTTATAATCATGAGTTTGTGTCACAATATTATAAACATATCATTTTAAATGTCCTAGTCAAGAAGCATCAAGACTGAATATTGATATATTTGTTGAGACCAGACTACGTACTCTCTCAAAATATTGGATAGCATATTACTCGTGACTGCTGGGGCACCAAGACGTTACGTACTAATAGTTATTGGATAACTATGGAACGAACCACTCGATAGTTTTTTGTTGGTTAATATAACTGAGGTCAAATAGAAAATATCGATGTAACTGATTTACACAGTTCTCTCGACTTGAAAATATTATCGATCTTCAATATGAAAGCTCCTCTTCGATTATAGTCAAATCATGGCAAGACGTCCATCGAATGACGATGGTTAGGTCGAGTGGAAGTAATGGAAGTGGAGCACTATTCAAGAGAGGGTTCATCTCTATGGAGTTAGTATCACGGTTAACTCAAGTCAACTCAAAATCGAAATCTATGGACGGAGTAGTTTGGTTGATAATAATTGTTATTATTGAACTAAGGACTTTGTAGAGAAATCTGTGATTTCGAACACTTCGTCTTTGACTATCGTAACCTTTTGAAATATAGTTAAGTCTTACAAATGTGATTTTATAACCTTATTAAACTCCTTTTTGGTAATGAATAATGATAAGAAACTTATTTTTTGAAATTTGTTTACAAAAATAAATTCTTTGAAGAAATATGGGCAATGTGACCGAATATCATTTTATCGATAATGGTTTTTTATTCAATATAAGATGTTCCAACTTTTTTTTACGTACACTTAATAATTTAGGAAAAAATAACAGCTAATAAAAATAATTAGCATCAAAATCACTTTAGGATTGTTCTAGAAGCAACTAGAAGATTAAGTGGAGATATTATGAAGTGAAGATATTTTCCAAGGCTTGTGATGTGTAATGTAGAGCACATGGAGGCATGGGGGTTAAACCTTCCTTGGCCGGCTATGGAGAGTGAGTGGAAGTTAAGGGTGACCACTTAAAGCCTATATGAGTGTGTGGATGACCCTTGAAATCACTTTTATAATTTTTAAAAATTAAATAAAACATTCTTTACTCTCTTCTCTTCATAATTTCCTAAGATCTAAACAATTCAAATAAACTCTAATTAACTCAAACTTCTTCTATAAGCCTGCTACAACATAACAGCACCTTCTATCACTCAAAGCTTGAAGACTTGAAACATACAAGCCCATTCACCATCAAGGCAGTGAGCATCGAGGGAGGATTTTGATTAGGCCATGAGCTAAAGCAAGGTTGGATAGGAAGTTTGGAGTTTGCAAGATTAAGGTAGGAAGTAGAAGCTTGTACTTGGGTGTTTGCTTGTTTAAGAGTGGGCTAACTCACCATTTGAATGAATATGAAGCGGTTACAATGTTACTTGATTATAGTGTACGTGATTAAATTTATATTAATTATTTTTGTTGTTGATTTTTGTTTTGGACCTCAACCTTTATAGTATATATATTTAATATTATTATAATCATATAATTACATAAATTAAATATAATAATATATATTATATAAAAATTATGTTTCATATTTTATAAAATTATATTATCACAAAATACATGCTGTAGAAAAATAAAAAACATTTCTATATTATTCAGATATATTTTGAATTTAGGAAGAAAATCAATTGTTGATTATAAAATTATTTTTAAATCATAAAATTATGAAATAATTTTCTATGTATAGAATATAATTCAGCATTTTATAGGAAATTTAAATTTCAAAATTATGTTTAGAAATTATTTTATATCAATATTTTAAATTATAAACATATATAAATCAATTAAAATAATATTTAAAATAAAAAATTATTTCTTAGTCATGTGCAAGACCAGGTAAATATTTTTATTAAAAATAATTTTTTTATCTATAAGTACTAATCTATATTTCTAATATATTATTACATATTTATAATAAATTAATTAATAATATATATATTACTTTACTTACATATGTATGTATTGTTCTCAATTTTAAAAAATCATTATTTATTTTATTTAATAAATTTATAATTGATTTAAACATTTTACATAATTGTAAATATATATTGTTAATATTTCATAATTTTCTTTATAAATGTGTGTGTGTATGTGTGTGTTTGTATTTCTATACATTTATATTTAGAAATAAATTAATTAATGTTTATATATATACACCTTTCCGTTCAAAAAATGTTTATATATATACAAAATATTTTTATGTATGTAAACAACCGTGTGTGTGTACATATACATGCACTAAGGCAATATATTTACATATTGGATGAGCTCACATGTTCGTTGCGTTGTAAATTCCAGCATCAATAGGTAAACATGTTATACCTTGTACGAATTGATATATAACGCATGCACACATATGTGTGTGTGTGTGTATATGTGTGTGTGTATCATAACATAAATTAAATAAAACTATATCAATTTATAAATTTAAATGAAATAAAAGATTTTATTTAAATAATATTTAGAAATATTATAAATAAACTAGACTTCATTAGCCCATTAAAGATCCAATAAGAAAAAAATTGAAATTCACCAACAACTTCTGCTGCGGGCAAACCCAGTTCCAATAGCTTATACAGAGCCATTTGAAATAAAATTAAAGTGGACATTAATAACTGATTTGAGGCCGAGCCACTAAAAATCCCACATGTTCAAGCTTTTACTTTCATTTCTAGATCAATTATTCTCTTTTTTGTTCGATCTAAGGTGTTATATCATTTTTTGACCCAAAAATTTATGAACTGTAAGCTTACAATGAATATTACATTTAGAACTCAACATTTGTGATCCAATGCAAAATTAATCGTTATTAGAATAATGTAATAAAAATATTACAATCCTCCAGTATTTAGTACTTTTTTATATGCTATTAGTTATTTAAATATTTTCATCACACAAAGTTATACACTTGCATCAAAAAGGCTCGACATATCAGTCCCATTGGCATGTCGGTTAGTGGAACACATCTTTTAGCTTGTTTAGAGGTCGAAAATGCTCTACTTTTGTTGCTCGAATGTAGGAAGAATAATTATACTAAGAAGATAAAATTTACCTCGAAGAATATGTGTAACAATTCGTCCTTACCATGCCAGTTAAAAGTTCGAAGTTCGGTTGATGTGATCAATACTCTAGTAATGTTCGTATTAATTGCAAGGTATGACCTTCAAAGTCACTTCATTCAATTCGATTACATTTTATCAGATAATTAAGTTACTTTGACCAGAGATTTACGACTACGAATCAAATTCTAATTGTGGTGACATTAGCTTTCTATATTGAAGGAGGAGAATCACCTTTTGAGTAGTGTGATGCATATCCAATTATGGTCAAAAGTGAATCAGTATCACATGATTATCCACAGTCAACATAAAATTTCCACACATGCTTTCAAAGCTGTGTAATTAAAGCGTTAAGCAGTTATATAGTGATGGAGGTGCAAAAACTTATAGCAGAGATAAAGTTGAGGTATTACGAAAAATAGGGGAGTGCAAAAATTTCATTAGATATAAAATCAAATATTTAAATTTAATTTATTCTCAATTTCACATTATTTTATAGGAAAATGAAATTTTGCTTAATGTTGCAACAATATCGAATAACATCAGGATTTATGCAGTTCAGATTTGGCGACTATAATAAATTACTACCTTACATTGAGCACTTATGACTTAAAATTAAGTCTTTACCCTAACTTTGTTCGGTTGGTTTAAAAGAGAATTTATCAAATCAGCCTTTTTATATTAATGTTGATAAAATGGATGCTAAAAGGCCTTGATTTAGTGGGTGTAGCGGAAAAAACCAAGACTTAAAGTGGATCTACTATTCGATAGTCTAAACTAAAAAAAGTACCGGTCGAAGATCACTATGCGCTATTCCCGGGATTCTACGAGGCTTTAACTATACAGATTTAAAGTGCTCTTTAGTCAAATGACAACAACTATGTCACATGAAATCATCTATTTGATTTAGGTACAATGCCCTATATAAAACACTCGGTGAATTGTTTTGTAATCATAACATATAGTAATAAGTGCATAATTTATTGATGCCCACAATAACCATAAGTAAATCACTATCTGCTATATTTTCATACACTAGTCTTATCGTTATATCGATTCCTGGTTCTTAAAATATCAAATAACTAGGATTAGGTTTACTAGTCCAGCGTACTCATAACATTAGGTATAATTTCATGCGAAATAAATACAATCAAAATTCGTGTTTTTATTTCAAATAAGATTTCTCATAAAAGTTAAATTACCTAATTTGATTGCATAACCGTTGTATTTGCATGTAGGACTTGCTCCAAAATACTCCAAAGTTTGTTTTGTTCTTTTTTTCCAAAGCGGTTTCTTAGAATTTTTGTTTTTATTTTTCATTTGGAATTACATTTTTTAGTTTGGTACCTCTTTATTATAGACTACTCGAGGTGGTGGTGTACTTCCATGTTAACAACATGATATTATGTATGTTATAGAAGGTGCTAAAAAATGAAAATAGTTTCACATTAACTTTAATTTGAGGAGAATTGTTTTAAACATCAGCGAGTTGGCAAATATCGAAGATTCGTCTTAGTACAATAGTATTTAAGCACTCATCTATATGTACGAATATCATCATTTGAAGCTTTTGAAACAAAGCATCCCAACGTTAATAATACAAGTAAGGACGCTTATGTAAACTCCACTGATCAAGTTTTCTACTTAAGTTCACGTTCACTCATGTTTTCTCTAATTTATTATTCCACCTCGGGTAATTTTAAGCACACATTAATTTATGTATTTAAATTGCAAGTTAAAGTTGTAGTTTAAATATCTTATCGATATCATGTTTTAATGCTTTAAATAGTCGGCAAAGCAAAATTTTATATGATTTAATTGCAAACCTACATCTTAAAACACATGTTATATTAGGATTTGCAATTCAGTTATATTGATGAATTATAAAACACAAGTAATTATTTCCTTTCAAAGTAAGAGTAAATTATACGTATTTTTTATTAAAGGGTATCCACAATTAAAACTTATTTTAATTTCATATTTTTGTAGTATTAGCCTAAACTTATCCTTACTTTGCTAATTTACCTCATGTGCACGAAATAAAATGATATTAATGTCCATACTTACATTTAACCACATTCACTTTATGTGATTTAATTGAAAACATGACTCTTAACACACATTCGTGAAGATGACCACGCATGTCTTGGATGTGCGATGAAAGAGATTGAAGAATAATGGGATACGTGTTTGCTAGAAAGTATGCATGTTTAAGCTGAAACCAATTTAAGATTCATTAATATGGCATTTATTTGAAAGTTTATGGCTGAAACAAATACAATGAATAATTCACTTTCTTGAAATAATGTATTAGTATTCAAATATTAAAAACAAATATCAATAAAATTAGATATACAGGTTTGATAGTTTCAAAAGTGACCATTTTTTTTGGACATGAAAATGTTTAAAAAGTGGCTTAAACCCATAAGAGCGTACAGGCCAGTTAAATATACATGGCCCATATACTGAACCCGACAAAGGCAAAACTAAGAAGAAAATTCTACAATTTAACAAGATTCTTCACTAGACCAAGGAATTAAGTACCAAAATACTAAAAGTTAATCATATTTTTATAAGGTCTATCATCTGATACTCTCAAATACGGATAGTGTCACATTTGCATTCATATCTGTAATGACCCCAAATTTCGACCTCAAGAATTCGACACTAATACATTCACTATAGAAGTGCCAAGAAATCGAATGCTGAAAATTTCAGATTGTTAAAGAAAAGAAGAAAGAAGGAAGAATAAGAACAGAAAATAATAGCATCTCACATTCGCAGCTGATTAAATATAATAACAAATAATTGCATTTACAAAAGGCTGTAATTATTATACTACATATATTTCATCAGAATTACAACCATTACAAATAGACAAGATAGTTATATCAACCTGTTCCAGACTACCAACAACTCAAATTCACATCAGTAAACTCCATACGTTCCTGCCATCCTTCTCGCCTCCTGAGCTCCAGAACACCCTAACCTGAAAATATGTAATACTCGATCTGACCCGAGCATGAAATCAAAGTAACACTCGGGTCAGGCTGGAAACCACCGTGAGTAAACCCATCTAATCATGAAATACTAATGCATAAAATTTATTTAAGACTCGGGGTAACTCGTACCTTAGTACGAATTCCTTTCTTATTAAAGCCAATCACTTATTTCACAAACAATCACTAAGTACCCTTACTTAGTTTTAATGGTCCAGTTTACTTAAATTATTTCAATCCAGCCTATTGATTGCACATATCAGATCTATAAAGAATCATTGTAGATTACAAATCGAAGTGGTTTCGGGTATTTACTGATACCCGACCCCGGTCTCTTCGAATCCAATGTTAATGTTAATCCAAGTTGTTTAAGTGCAAACAATTCAATTCATATTCAGAGTAACATATTCACACAGCGATTCCATTACAGATAGATCATCCATATTCCAAACATCATATCACGTAGCATCACAATCACATAGGCATTCACTACCATTTCAATCATCTATAAGCAAGATTAATTAGTCACAACATTTCTAATTAATTTAAATAAATTAAATTAATTACTTTAATCGCCTTTAAATCCTTCTTACTTAACATTAATTAATTATCCCTTAAATATCCATCATGATTAATTATTCTCAATTAATTATCCTTTAATTACATTAAGTAATTAGACTTTATAAATTAATTTCATTAACCATTCACATTAATTTACCTTAACTACTCTCATTAATTAATTGACTATAATTAATTACATTTACCTTAAATTAATTACATTAATTATTCTATAATCACTTATTTTGATTAATTATCTTTTAATTAATCACATTCATTAACCAACCCTTTAATTAATTTCCTTAATTAATCAATCCTTTAATTATCCATTTAGATTAATTATCCATAATTACTTCCATTAAGTAATTATCCCATTGATTCCTCAATTAATTAACCTTAAATTAATAAGTAAATTAATTAACCTTTAACAATTTAATCCTTTAATTACTTACATTAAGTAATTGTCATTTAATAAATCATATTAATAAATCAATCTTTTGAGTTGATTACACAAATTAATTAACCATCCCTTATTACATTAAGTCGATAATCCTTTATTACATTAAATCATTTAAGTCTCCTTTTAAAATATTATATAATAGATTTTAAGATAAAAAAAATTTTAACATTTTAAAACCTTGAAAACTTGTTTAAACTAGACAATGCTTTGTTTTAAAACTTAGTTTATATTTTCTTTTGAAACTTATTTATTTGATAAATTTTTAAAAAAACCTAGATTTATTTAATATCAACAAAGCATAAATACTTAGGTTCAGGCCCGAGCCCAAACTCCATTTTCCCCGCGTCTTTCCCATGCCATCTTCCTTTGTTTTGATTAAATTTAAAAAAAAACTGCTACTCGCTTATCCAACGCGAACACCCGAACTTGATTTCGAGCCACAAGCTAAACTCCCCGAGTTGATCTTCGAGACATAGACCTTCACCCAAAATCAAACTCTAACACACATAGGTGCATTGTGCACATGCACAGTCGATCGCCGGAGCACTGAACACCATCGCCAATTCTCACATGTCGGCGACCACTACCCAAAGCGTTCGGCCACCCAGAATTTCATCACGAACCCCCAATCAAAATCGAGTACACTCAAACCGAACAGGCGGAAAACCTGATCACCAATTTCACCCGGCGCCACCCAATTCCGATCACTGAAGTTCATGTCATCCTGCCTGGAGCTACACCTGAGTCCTCTCTCTCTTTTCCCCCATGACGGTCTCCCCCGATGCCCTATCATCGCCGCAGTAGCCTACTTCCCAATCTTGATCAAAACCGAGCAATAACCCTACCATGACCCCACGCCGTCGTTACCATGAACTTAAAATTCACCTGCCATTTTTGCCGAACTCGCCTACCTCCAGGCTAACTATAGCAGAGACCTCGACCTCTCAAACTTCACTGATCACCAGAAATCCTCTCAGACATGAATTCCATTCAACTTGCGAGTTCCCACATTTCACTAAACTAAATATTTTGATTTCAACTTTAAAAATCGTGGATTCTGATAACAAATCTGATTATGGAATCGAATTAATAAATCAAGATGTTTGAATTTTACATACCTTTTGAATTCTTACTGTTTATTAAGATTTTTCTAGAAAATTTTGAACTAATAGCACTTGGAAATGTTTTTAAAGTCAAGATCCTATTGATTCAAACAAATTTTTTGAAACATCAAATGCTGAAAAGGATTAGGAGATGAGAATTTTAAATTTTAAATTATTAAAGCCTGAAAACTTTAAACAGAGAGGTTCTGTACATATATGCTCACAAGAAAACACTAAATCCTCACATATACAGACATGCAAAACATGAATTACATCCATAACTTCAAGGATTATTACATACATCAAGAATTAAACTAAATTTAAGTTTTTAAAGAAGTAGTTTACTTACCTGCACATGCAAATAGAGAAAGCCTGGAAAATGATTCTTGCTTTTGAATAGGAATTAAATCTTGAATTTATGACCTAACTTGCTTGATTATTGAGTTGATCTAATCTTCTTTTGTAACTTAAATTTGAAATGAATTTATTTTAAATCTGAGTTTGAAACTTGAACTTCTAGGTTTGAATTTGAACAAAAGTTGTTTACTTTATTTTGATTTGTTTCCAGGTTCAGTTTTTTTTGAAAAATTTTGTTAATTTTAATTTTCTTCAGGTCTAATTTTCCTTATGGCTTTGTTTCTTTTGTTTGAATTATGAAAAGGAAAATGAGTATGGGTGGAGATATGTATATATAACTTTATCCTTCATTTATTCATTTAAAAAAAATAAAGAGCTAATGACACTTGTTTAATAATTCTACATCTGTCATTTACATAAGTCAATATCTTAACACTTGTTTATTGCATGTATTCTTAAGCTTACATTTGTTATTTTGTATATAAATAAATTACATTTGTAATTTCATGTATAATTATGTTTTTATATGTATATATATATTTTATAATAATTTCAATTTTTTTTATTTTTATAAATGTCTTAAGTGTTTTAACATTTAAACTTCTCTTATATTTATCTATTTATGCCTTAAAAGTAAATGATAAAAATTCCAATTATACACTTATATATAGTTATACAAATATACTAGTTTTATATATATTATTTATTTATATTTTTAAATGTTTTTCATAAAACTTTTATACTAAATTTTCTATTTAGTAAATACTTTCCTTAATTTATATAAATAAAATCTTTTAAAGAAAATAATATAAGACAAATTATATAAGAGAAATAAAATCAAATATAATATATTTTTAAATCCAAAATATTTAAGATATTTGTCTTTTGAATTTCCGATTCAAATTCAATTTAAAATCCAATTTAAAATCAACTTATATATATACACACATTTAAACAAACACAAATTTAATTTGTTTAAAAATAATAATTTTCTATTTAAAATCCTTTTATATCCATATATATATAAAATCATTATTATTTGTTTTTAAAAGAATAATTTGTCAATTTTAAGTAGTTATATTATCATATTTATTTTTTCAATCTATAAATCAGTATTTCTATTAATTAACCCATTTAATTATCAATTAACAAATATTCCAAAATCCAGTTATCAAAATATCCGCAATCACTTTCAGATATCGGATATCCACGTCCATGGATAAAGAGAAATATCGGATAATTATCCTATCCCCATGAATCAAGAAACATAAATAGAAAATTTTGGTAGAACATAAGTCTTTTTACAATACATTGACTATGAAAGTATGCAAAAACAACAAATATAATATTAATAAATAGTTTTGAGGAAATGCACATAATATAAACAATTAATTTAATAATGAAGTAAATACGTGTCCATATTGGTGATAAAATATGCATAAACTATAATATAATATTGATAAAAACCGAATGGTAATTTTTGGATATGGATACCTTTTTATCCGTATTTGTTTTTTTAGATATCGGATATTTATCTGCTTGTATTAATACGTTTGTATATTTTCGCATTCAAAGTTCAATGGCAGCTCAAGGAACAATCTTTGGTATTCATTGACCTGTAACTCGTCCAGGTCCATGGAATGAGAAAATCATGACTTGTCATTTCTTCCTTGCCATAAAGTATTAATTTAAACCTTATAGTCAGGGACAAGGTCATTTTATTATATTATACAAGGAATGGCCTCTAACTTCGCAAAATTGAAGATGACGGAAGAAAAGTCCCTCTTAAAAAAATTTGAAAATTAGGTCCTTATTTTCTTGTTTTTGGATATTTATGCTACTTTTGCTATTAATTTCAATTCTGGGTCGATTTTCTGAAAGGGGACAGTTTGGTAAAAAAATAACAAAACAGGAATCTAATTTACATAGGTTTATGACTTATTAGAGCCGATGCTTCAAGGGACCATTATACGATGCGAGAGTGACCTAAGTAAGGACTCCTTGAGGCTTGGAGATATGTAAGAAGCTTGAACCCACTGCTAGATACACAGCCTGCTCTTCTGTGTTAAGAATTGATGCTCCAATATAGCTTTTATGGAAGTACTCGCCTTAAGGTGGGGATTTGGTAATGCAGCCTCACAAACTGTATAAAGAAGTGGAAGCAGCCTGGCCAACTACGGAGCTTCTTTAGTATGCTCCAAATGAAGGTTAGAGGAAATGATCGCCAAGGTGATGATCTATTAGGTGTGGCTCGCATTTGAGAATGTGTAGGTTGAACATTAAGTCCAACATCGTAAGAAATATGGCGCATAACGTGGTATATATATGGTATCAGAGCCGATGGTTCGAGGGACCATTATACGATGCGAGAGTGACTGAAGCAAGGACTCCTTCAGGCTTGGAGATATGTAAGCAGCTTGACCCCACTACTAGATACGCAGCCTACTTTTCTGTGTTAAAAATTTATGCTCCAATATGGCTTTTATGGAAGTACTCCGCTTAAGGTGGGGATTTGGTAATGCGGCATCACAACTGCGTAAAGGAAGTGGAAGCAGCCTAGCCAACTGCGGAACTTCATTAGCATGCTCCAAATGAAGGTTAGAGGAAATGATCGCCAATGTGAAGATCTATTAAGTGTGGCTTGCATTTGAGAATGGTTGGGTTGAATATTAAGTCTCACATCGTAAGAAATATGGCACATAACGTGGTATATATATGGGATTGGCCGCACGTAGCTTTGGGAATTCCTTCTGTTGCAAGGAAATGTTGCCAAGACCACGTATGTGCCCGTTTCAGAAGGCGATGGAGAGATGTTCAATCGGGCGCTGACACATCAGAAGCTTCATTAAGAGGGCGTCGTTACGAATCAATGAAGTACGCATTTATAGGGATGTGTTGGAGTGCCAAAGCACAACACAACCCAATAATAGCAGTGATGACGACGTCGATAAAGTGGAGGCGGCACTAGTGGCGCCGAAATTAAGGTCACTAAAGTTAAAGTCGTGATCTGTTGAAGGAACCGGGCTGGCCTAGTTCCTTCAGTGGTATCAAAGCACAATAGCCTATGTGGTCTAAATTAGTCATGTTAGGGCTTAGCTGTGAACTTAGTATGGTGTCTAGAAAAGGGATGTCTAGGATTAGAATTGGGTAATCAAGTGCCCTCTCCTACTTGGTTACCTGGCTGGCCTGAAAGGTGATGCAAGCCCAAAGGTTAACCCTAATAGAAACGGCCCAATTCGAATTGGGCCTTGGGCTAATTTTTAAAATATTTTTGAAAATTAATAGATGATTTTAAATTTAAAAGTTAAATTTAAAAAAATATGTTTATTATAAAAGATTATAATATAGCATAAAAATGTTTGAAAATGTAATGAAAAGTTCAAAATGTTTAAAACTATGTAAACATTTATTTCATAATTTCATAATTATTAATAAGATCAATAATATAAATTAATTAAATGAGTTAATTAATTAATACTTATATGCATGTATTATATATGTTGATATATGTTATGTTACTTTAAAGTGTTTAAGATAACATAAGTGTGAAGCCCCGGAATTTTAGGATATTTGAAATTGGAATATTTAATTGATTTTAAATATTTAAGAGTTAATTTTTAACTTGAATTTCAAATATCGGTATTTATTGGATAATTTGAAAATTGAATTTAATAATATAAAATTGGGTAAAATATTGAATCTTCAGTTTTGAGCTTATTAAAAATAATTTGAAGGCTTGTAAAATCTATATTGATCATAATAAAGATAATGGAAGTGTTAAAATTGAAGTTAAAGGTGATTTGTTCAGTTTTTAAAATATATCTATTAAATCGATATTTAAATTAGCTTTTCGAGGCACAGTCTCGGATTTGGACGAAACAAGATCCGTTGGTTCCGTAATATTGCATTATTATCGGATTTCAAATTTCGTAATGTTTGGTGCTATCGTGTGATCGTACGATATATAAACGCGCTGAAACCTATATCGAAAAATAACTGAGTCCAAAAGCCATCTTCTCCAGATCGAGTTAGGCCTCGGAACCATTTTCATTGCGTTCGGAATAGGGGTATAATATTATAAACGCCTAGCGGCATGCCTCGATAAAATGTAAAAAATTTAAGCTTTGAATTGAAGTCGATTTAAATTTGAATTTAAATTTAAATATAAATAATATTTTTGCATTGAAAAATTGTAGCAAGCGCAGACACGTAAATAAAATTTTACAACATGTATCTCCTGATATAACACGTGTCTCCTCTATAATAAGAAAAAACAGTAGCATCCAAAAAATTTAATGGTCGAACAAATTGCTTTATAAATTAATCTACTCCTCAAAGAAAATATAACCGATCCAAATAAAATCAAGAGAAAATGCCGCGCCCCTCACTTCCCTTATTCCTAAATCAAAATCAAACCTTTTCCTCTCAAATGAATTGGATGCGTTTCATTTTAAAAAAGATCAAATTGATGGAAGTCGCAAACGACTAGGGAGCCGTGAGTGGCGTCGGTCGAGAGGGAGGAGACGCTAGTGTGAGACTGGGGATGCAGCGGTAGCATGGTGGAGCCTTATGTGGCGGCGGAGGAAGAGCAGAGCGACGACTCGGGTCAAGATGGGTTCGTCTCGGCTCGAACTCGAACTCGCATGCAAGTGGGGAGGCGCGCACGGAGGACAGGTTGGAGGCGTAGACAATCAAAGAGGCCAGATGTTGGTTTGAGTTCAACTAGTGAGGTCAGGAGATCAAGTTCAGGCTTCGAGCATCGACAATGATCTCGAGTGAAGTCAGAGACTTCTAGAGTTTACCATATGCAATGGCAGTGAGGTATTCGATTTTCTTCTTCGATTGAACTTGATTTGATAAAAGTATATATACACATGCCTATTTTAACTGTAGGTAAACAGAGAATGTATGTAATTTATAAGATTCTGAAAGTATAAATTTATGATGTTGAACTGTAACGACCCGTATTTTACGGGTTGATAAATCGTAGGATTTACAGGTCGTTAGTATTGTTTATGTTGTTTCTAGCCTAAGTCGTATTGTTGATAAGTCGTTTGAACGACTTAAGAAAGCTGCCGACTTAGTGTTAAAACGAGTCAAGGGTTAACTCGTATAGAGGCTCAGGTTGAGGGTTCGGAGTTGAGTCGTGACCAACTTAGTGTCTTAGGTCGTGTGAGCGAGTTAGGGAAAGGAGCGACCTAGGGATGAGTCGGTCGAACGGGTTAACGACCTAAGGTATTAAACCAACATAAGTATTTGACCGACTTAGGGGGACTAGCGACCTAGAGTTGCTGTGTATAGATAGGTCGTTGAACGACCTAAGGGATAGCGTTAGGTCGCTAGGGGGATAGGTCGGCAAGCACGATGAGTCGTTGGGGGCTTAGGTCATTGAGTCGGCCTGGTTTGTTAGGTCGCATAAGAGTTAGGTCGGACCTAGTAAGTCGCTGGAGTCTTTAGGTCGGCAGTGTTTTAGGTCGCAGGAATTAGGTCGGCCGTGTGTTAACTCGTGTGACCCTGGGTTTGGTTAAGTCGGTAGGTCGTGTGATTGGTTGAGTCGACTTACAGTTAGGTCGGCCTTGGGTTCTTGAGTCGTGTGTCGTGGAGTTTGTTTAGACCGTTGGGTCGTGAGGTAGATAGGTCGGTGACGACCTATGATAGGTCGGGGATTTTAGGTCGGCGACGACCTAAGACCGAGAACGAGTTATAAGGCCTGGACGACCTAAGGGGTTTTCAGCCTATAAATAGAGGGGTTTGGCTCACTTTTTGGCACCGGTTTTTGAAGCGACGAAGTGCTGCCATTTTGAGAGCTCGACTACAACATTTCTTCATTTTCTTTTCTCTATTCCAATCTAGTTCTAACATCCATCCAAGATCGAAGATCAAGATCAAAGATTCAAGTGCCAAAGTTGAAGATCTTCATCCGTTGGAGCTAGATTTCATCGATTGAAGCGAGATGTTGCCGGATCAAGCCTTGAACTCCGCTGTCCAGATCTGAAGTGTTTAGTTTTTGAGGTGTTTGGGTGATTTGGTGAGTGGTGGTTATCTCTCACGCGGACCCAAAGGAGTATATTGGATTGGTGGTTTGTTGGAGTGTTGTAGATAGTGATTTTGTGCATTTTCCTTAGATCCAAGTATAGATCCATTGTTTGTGAAGATGTTTACCTATGCAAGTTCATTTATTAAGTTATAGAAACAAAACCCATGTTTTATATTTGCTAGATCTATGCTAAAAACCCATGATTCATGTATGTTAGTTCTATGCTCATTTATTTACGAAATTGCCATTTTAGTTATAAATGCCTAATTAGATCTTGATTGAATACGTATTTGTTTGGATTAAGGTTTGCCTTGATTGATTGTTGTGAATGAGCTATCTAATTGATAGATGTGGACAAGTATGGTCAAAGATGATTCAAAAGCTACAGAAGAGGCTCTTGAATGGTGAAAGCTGCTAAAGGCATATGAGGTGGATGTTGAAGCTCATATGTATGGATTGGATGATGTTGAGATGGAACTTTGCCATGATGCGATGAGGAAAACCATGTTGTTGAGTTGAGACTTTGCTATGGTGTGATAAAGCGAAGTACGATGTGATGTAGGCTTGGCGTAATCCAGGCAGGGATCATTCCAAGCATGTTGATGACTCGAGGGATGGTTCGAGTTGGTTGATAATGGATTGCTCGAGAGGTAGCTTGAGCTAGTATGAGGATAGTCGTCAAGGAGGATGACTAGGAGGCTTGGATCTCATCGTTGTTGAAGGTTCTAGCATGCTCAAAAGCAAGAGTACATGGGGCGCCCATAACGACTACAGGCAGGTAGTCGGGACACCCAAAAGACTACAGGTAGGTAGTTGAGTACTCTGGGCAGAGTAGATAAGTCCTAGGCACGGGTCACGATGACGTGCGGAGCTATGCCTAGAACCGGGGTTACCATTAGCCCTTGACGGATGGTCATTCAATCAACGGTGAAATCAAAGCAAGGATAACAGTGATAGCCAGAGTCATGGATGTTTGGACGTTTGGTTGTATCATCATTCGGTCTCAAGAGCGGTATTTTCTAGGTGCTTATCTGATCTTGGTTTAGGCCTTGGGGGTTTGTATTTGGAAAACATCGCCCTTGACTCGAGTGATTACTGCTTTACCTTAATTATCTGCTATGTTATGCTTACTTCTCCTTGGTGTGTGTCTGGGGGCTATCACTGTAGAAAGAGGTGGAGTGGGATGGTTTGGTTCCTATTCCTTTTATCCTTTATGCTCTTTTGGTAGGTTTGATAGTTGATTTACTGCTCACTAAGACTTTGTCTGACTCAAGGTTTTATGTCTCCTCTTATTACCTTGGGCTGTTCATCCATGTTGGGATGGGCAGACTAGGTAGCAGGTGACAGGTGCTGTTCTTAGAGATCTACGCTGATGATGACGAAGACGAGCAGGAGGCTTTGCATACTAGTTTTCTTACTATATGTACTGCGTGTTCCGCTGTTATATCTGATTGAGTGTTTGTAGTGAGGCTTTCATGTATGGATGATTCATGTTTGTATAAAACTACTACGATGCTTATATGATGATTTTTCTGTTATGGAGCTTCACTATATATTTCTCTATTGTATTTTATCCATGCGCTGTGAGTTGTACGATAGAGTTTGCTGTTTTATTTTACCCTGACTATCTTCCATGGCTACCTGGCACGCCTTTCAGCGCACTATTTCCTTGTTTTGGTGCAGGAGTCATGGGCGGTCGTCACATGAACAGTTTATATAAAGTTAGACTATTTTTAAACTATGTAGACTATTTCATAAGGATGTGTTGTGAGAAATGCGGATTACGAATCTTAAGGCCAGAATTAACACTAGAGGGGGTGGATAGTGTTTTAAGGAATTACTAATTCTTTTTGAGTTTATATTAATTTGAACACAAATGTATGCAATATTTAGACACAGATTTGATCATAGAATCAAACACAGATGCATATATAAAGTAAAAGCAATAAAGGAAAGAATACACTGAATATTATACTGGTTCGGAGTTACCCTACATCCAGTCCCGCAACACAAGTGCGGATTTCCTTTCAATATCAATTCTTACAATTACACCCTCGATTTCAAGACCATGAGGTACATCGCTCCAGATTCACAATCCTCTGGTAAGAGATACTTGATTTCATGGCCAATAAGTTCACCCGATTTATTTTCCAGGCTACAATCACAACTTTTCTCGCTCGATTGATTTTCCAGGCTATATTCACACCTTTTCTCGCTCAGTTGATTACAAAGAAGTCTATAACTCTGAATAGCACTGGGATCTTGTTGAGATATTGATAGAGAATCAAACCAGAGATGATCTAGTTAGATTCAATGGTGATTTCGACAGAGTAATGGTAAAAACGTATATAAAGAAATGTGGAAGAAGAAGAGGAGTGAAATCAGAGAATATATATGAATGTAAATTCATTTAAAATAGCCCCTATTTATAGTAGAACAACAGCCGTGTCGATTCGTGAAAGGATATGACGAATAGACACTTCCTTTGAAATTCAAACTTTTGAAATAAACTGTCACCTTGTCGACAAAGGTTCCTTGGGATTGCCGACAGGCCTAAGTTATTCTGGTAATTTGTTTTCTTTTAAAATAACTTCTATCTTGTATTAAAACTATTTTAAACTTTATAAATATACTTAACTATAGTTAAAATACATAAATAAATAAGCATAGAGAATAATATTTTGGTATATATAAATTTTACTATAATTTTATATTTAAATCTAAGTATAAATATTAAAAGTTAAATATATTATAATTAAAAGATAGTTCAAACCAAGGATAATTTGATATATAAAGATTATTTTGAGGCTAAAGTTATTTCAAAACCAAGATAGACGTTTTTCATTTAAAAAAGAAGATTTTGAAATCATTTTGAAAACAAGATATAATTTTGTAAAACACTTGAATAAAAGTTAGTGGACACAAAACAATGTTCCACATGATTTTTCGTAGGTTCCATCCTACTTAGGGTTCCATCCCTTTAACGGGCTCGAAGTGGATTCCATTCCACGAATAAAATAGATTTTAAGATGTCAGTGCTTTTTTAGGAGTTTTAACAAAATTCCTAACTAAATTACTTATATTGAAATCTTGAACTCTTTATAATCTTGATACTCATGAGTCTTGAATCTTGATATCTTCTGTAACGACCCAGAATTTTAATTTATTAAAATTTGAATATTTAATTAATTTTAAATATAAATAAGTGAATTTATAAGTCGAATAAATTTAATTTGAATAATTGGATTTAATTGAATAATTAAATCGATAATTTAATATGTGAAATTATGGAAATAATTGAAGATTGAGTTAAATATGATTGAAAATGATTTGTAAAATTTTATTTTATCATATTGAAGTTAGAATGACATTTTAGAACTTTTAAAATCGAATTAAAAGTTAATTTGTGAAAATTGAATATTTTAATATTTAATCGACTAGTGAAATTAGTCAATTTTTGAACAGTCTCAGAATTGGACGAGACCAGTTCCATTGGATCCGTAATAGTTAGTTATTACCGGATTTCAATTTTCGTGTCAATCGGAGTTATCGTTTTGATCGTGGCAGCTCGAAACGCATCGAATTATTTTTAATATTAATTTGGCGAGTTAAAATAGCCATTTTTCAAACAGTCTCGGATTTCGACGAAACCAGTTTCATCGGATCCGTAATGTGATATTATTGTAAGGTTTCAAATTTCAAGTCAATTGGATTTACCGTTTGTCCTGTACAAATTAAAACGCCTAGAAAATCGTTTAAATCGGTTTAATTTAAATTGAACATTTATAGCCATAACTCGCACAGATGTCTGAATTAGCTTCCGAAACCTGTTCCATTGTGTCCGGAACGCGGGGTAAACCCTAGAAACGCTGGTTACGGTGCGTAAATCGGAGTTCGGAATTCCCGGATGAATAGTGTTCAAAAATTTCCTATAAATGGCCCATAAATTCACAAAAATAAAAGGAAAAAAAAAACAAAACCCTAATTCTATATGCACAGCCGCCTCCAACTGAAATGAAAGGCCGAAAATCAATATATTTCTCCTCTCAATCTCTCATGATCCATCAGCAATTAGGAAAACTTATCAACTGGAGATTTGTAGAGCTAGTCGAGCTCTTCGTATCCATACGGTGATGATGATCATCGGAGCGACATGGAGGGAGAAATCTTGGCCGATAGGCGTTCGGTTGGGCACGTTTTTCAAGGCTAGAACTGTAGCCGAGCTCCACCATAGGGCGGCCGAGTATAGTGCTCGCGTGGGGCTTCGAGTTGGAAGTTGTTGATCGATGCGGAAGGCGTTGTGGTGGCCGTGGTTTCAAACCCTAAGTCATGGCTTTGGGTTCCTTTATTTCGTGCGTTACTGGAAGAGGAATAACGTGGGGGAGAAGATGGATAGCACGGCCAGGATCCGAAGGATGGGAATCAACGGTTCAGATGGAACTAGGTTAAAAATATAGTTAAATATAGTTGTAAATTTATAAATAAAATTCGTGTAATCTTTAAAACTGTATAACTTTTTCATACGAGGTCGAAAACGCGCGAAACCAGTTGCGTTGGAATTGTATGGACGAGCACTACGCTATGGAGTTGGATTGGAGTCGTTTAGAGTTAGTGAGAATTTTGGGTAAAATTAAACGTCCGTTTAATTTTATTCGAAATAAATCGCTAAAACAAAATTGAAATCAAGGTGAGAACTTCTCACTCAATCGAATCGGTTTCGATTTTATTTCAAATAGTTAGATTTAAAATATTTGAATGCATGTTTGAATGATGATTGTTATCTATTGATTGTTAAAATAGACATTATGAGCCGTTAGTAAGCGGATGTTATTTATTAAAAACATATACCGCGAATATTTCATAAACAGTGAAATTGGTATTATATATGATAGCAATATATATATATATTGGCATATGTATATATTGCAGTTATCGATTTCCCGCATTTGTATAGCGGATGAGACCCTATTGCGCAGTCTATTAAGCGGATAATATTTTAAATCCCATATACCACGATAATTCCGTACTGGAGCGGAATTGGTATTGTGCTAATGTTTGTGGATGCAGGGAAACAGGTTGGAGGGATCCAACTGGATTCCTCAACAGTATTTATTTGATTTCAGATATTTTGATATTTGATGGATTATCATATCGATATATGATATCGTTGTTGTCGTGATTGACTATTTGGTATGTAGCATCATTGGACCAAATTTTGGAAATTTTAAAATGATTTTTAAAGTGATTTTTGAAAGTATATGTTTATAAAATATTTTTGGAATTGATCCATTTTAAATAGATAAACGTTATAATTTTTAAAGTTATAAAAATTATGATTTTGAGAAATACGGTTAAAGATTGATTTTCGAGAAATATGGGTTAATGTTTTTATAAAATAATTAAATTGGATTTTTGAATTTATTATAGAAATTGAAAAATAGGATTTATAAAATTAATTATTTTATAAAACAAAATGGTGAAATTATAAAGGAGATTAAAGACGTTTTAAATATTAATATGAATTGAATTATATAAGAGATTTATAAATGGATATTTATAAATTGAAATATTGAAATTATAAAACGAGTTTTTATAAGTGTTAGAATGAACTGTGAATGAATTTCATAAATGAATGAAATTTATAGAATTATAAACGGTGAAGTTATGAATGGAATTTTATAAGCAGTGGGTTTATAAAATTTGTGAAGTTATTAACATAATGGTTTTGGATAAATAATTGAATCTTATAAGTTATAAGATTTATAATTATGAAGTTCAAAGGAACGATTTTGCAAACGAATAAATTATAAGTATTTCACTTATAATATGAACCTTTGTTTTATAACTGAGTTATAAATTGAATAGGTTAATAAAGGAGATGTATAAAAAGGAAGTAGTTATAAAACAAATAGAAATGGAAATTATAAACGTTGTTTTATAAATCCGCAAATGACTTATTTTGATAAGTAAATTGTTGAAACCTATTAATGGAGTTATATTCACATTTTTGACTGTGAATAATCCTTTGAAATAAAATGAATAAAAGGATGAAATTGGTTAACGTAGTATATTCACGTTTTTGAATAGTGAATAATATGTTAAAGAAATTGTATTGAATGTGATGTTTTAAATAGAATTAAAACGATCTAATGATGTTTTAAATATGTTAAGATTCGAAATCATAGATTTCAACATTCATTGTTGAAATAGACGTTTTCGAGAAATAGAAGGAAATGGTGGACTATAACACTGTTATTATAGTAAATGATTTCCGAAAGGAAATGTTTTGTATAGTATTGGGATTTATATATCTATCTTAAATTTGAATCCCTATACTAGTGATTTTGGGTTGTCGTAACGATGTTTTACGCAACATTCGTTTTGGCCCAAATAAATATGTTTAAGAGAATGATTTCCTTAAAGAATGAAATATATACTTAATTTCGATTTAAGTATATTGAATATTTTCCAAGTGTTGAAAATAAATAAAATTTGTGAATTACTTATGAATAAATAAGTATGGAAATGTTTTTCCAATGTGAAATGAAACGTTTAGAGAATTTATTTTTTTGAAGATAAATTGAAAATGAATAATTGAAATCGTATATTCATAGATATTTTGAAATGAAAATTCACTATGGAATTTATAAAAGAAAGGGGAACTTGTTTAAAGATAAATATTGATTTATTTTTGACATATTGAAATTATATATCTTGTAAAGATATTTTGGAAAATAAATTATTTGGAAAATTATTTGGAATCTGGTGATGTGTGCATATCCATTGATAGTTCAATAACCGACTATCAATATTTACCTTTGAAAGGGATTTGTTGTGATTTGTTGAATTTGAATGCTACATTTATTTTTGAATAAGCGCTCACTATTCGGGTTAACCGGGAAAGGACCATGGGGTCGTATAACCCATTCCGAATATGTGATACGTCGTTATGAATTGCATTTGAAGACCGGTGTTGAAGACCGGATCTTTTTGAAAGCGAAAGGACAAATCGTCGATTGTCTTTGCACCGAGTAGCTACGTTATAGAGACTCCCTATGTGATGGGAAGTCCGGACGTGAATAGAGATTATCCGGATTGCAAGGACTTCTTTGTAAGTGCCTTCGGTTCTGTTCGATCCCGGAACAGACTTGTATGGATTGTATGTCTGACATTACAAATTGAGATATAAAGCAGATTTCTTTCAAATATATTTCTGTTGGTGGCGGAGAATTTATTCTTTTAGCTTAACACCCTTCTCTGAGACGTACGAGCTCAGAGGTTATGTAGTTGAAGGTTATCAGCGATATATTTCCAATTTGGTAATGTGACATGCTGAGTGTTGCTGTGAAATGATCATTGTGTTGATTATTTGTGATAGGATCGTTTATTTGATCGTCTATCCTGGTGATCATTTCTATGATCATTTGTTGACCCAAAGCATGGCTTTTGTATAAAGTATGTTTTTGTGGACGTGACTTCGTCGAGCCTCACACCACGGGAATGATCAAAACAGGAAAGATGCAACAAGGTTATGAGGGGTAGCGCCCTTTAGGATATGTGCATTTCCTTCTGGAAAAGGGTGGTATCATGGTATGGAGCCCAGATACCTGCTCATGTTGAAAACACTTTATGATTGTGTGAATTGATTACGAGCGCTCGGTGAAAGGTCCCAAAGGACCGGGGGATGGCATATTCGGTCAGTTGTTACTCAGTTAGGGTTAACCCGGCCTTGTGTTGGTAGAGATCCGGTTTGGTTCTCGAGGATGTCCTTCCAGAGGCATTCTCATGTGGCAATGGGAAGTTCCTTGGCCTGATCATTCGTTGGAAATCCAAAGAAACAATACGAGACTTGTACGGTTTTAGTTGTATAACCTGCCATGGAATGTAGCGGTAACCTGCTATTGAACATGGTAGCTATAGTAGGCATAAGTGCGGAATGTCTATGCTGGCTAAGATTTATATCTTTATTTTCGAAATGAATTTTTCCTACACTATGCACTAGTAATAATATCAAATGTTCTTTTCAATGCGTATCAAGCATCTTTGACTATCATAAGGAGAAATCTCCTCCGATTCTGCGTTTGCATTGTGTGTGTGTGTGCGGGAGGCCTTATGGTAGTCTCATTTTTAAAAGCATTGCGAATTGACTTTAAAAATATTCCTCTATTTTGATTTTTAAAGATAAATAAACTGTTTTGAGTTCTCACACCAGTCACATGACTGACTCGGAGTTTATTGTTTTCCTTCCTAAACTCTGGGTGCCCACCAATTTCCACACGGGCAGTCAAGAGTTAAGGTTTATCAGGATATTCTGGAATTTCTGGAGGCAAGTTGGATGGCATGGCATATTTCTAGTATATAGTATTTCTTTTCCGCTGCACTGTTTGTTGTTGTTGTTGTACACTCTGATGATATGATGTAATGAAATGTGATGTAATGTAATAACTGATATAGTTCTTTGTTTAAAGATTATTCATTTATTTATTATATGTTGTTCCGCTGCGAATTATGAGATTCTGTTATTGTTCTTCTGTTTTCTTTATTTTCTATTTTCTTTTCTCTATCTTTTCTATCTTTTTCTCTCTTCTTCTTTCTTTTCTTTTTTTCTTAAACATTGAGAATTCGTATTTCTGTTCATCTTGAATTAATCTACGGAGATTAGTGTATATTCAAGGAGTATGGATTTGCGGGTCGTCACAGGTGGTATCAGAGCATATGGTTAAGCGACAACCATGGTTCTGTTGGGTATTACTCATTAGAGATAGAGTCAGTAGTACTCTAGAATGAGTTTGAGTGTAATAATAGTTATGAGTGCGTATTTGTTAGTGAATATAAAATTGTTTTATATTGTGATGATTGGTTTATTGAGTGGCATATAAACCTTCGTCAGCACGGTCTGTACAACTATGCCGAAGGGGTTTATAAACATTTGTATAGAACAATTCGACACAATATTGTTTTAAATTGGGTAAATGAAATAATTTTACCTTGAGTATATTTTATATATAAAAGGAATAATTTTTCAGAATTATTAAAGTGTATATAAGTTGATTGTTTAGTTGTTTGAATAATCTAAATAAAAAAAAATTGTATAAGCAAATGAATTATAAGAATTGAATTATAATTAAAGTGATTTACAATTGTGAAATATAACTTAAGAGTTGTTGGATGAAGTTGATATTAGTATCAAAGTAAATTACTAAAGTTAAGTGATAAATGTGAACTTGAGTTATATAAATAAAATTCAACTTTTGTAATTGAATTGAATTAATGGATTAAATGTTAATCAATTAAATGTAAATTTAGTTGATATGAAATAATGAATGTAACTGTTAATTCATTAAAATCTAATGTTATTGGAAGTTGAATAATTGAATGAAAATCAATTTAATTAAACCAATTGAAAGCAAAGAAATTTGGTTGAAATTAATATACTTTGGTTGTTATATGGTTGTTAGTTGATTGTATATAATTCATTAAGTATTAATGAAATTGAAAGCTAAAGTAATTGGAATTCAATTGGAAGTTAAGTGAATCTTAAATAGAATTGAATTTGAATTGGAAGTGAACCAACTTGAATATGAATTAGTGAACATAAACTAATTGAAAATGAATGTTAGTAAAAAACATCCACGGTAAATGAATCAAATGTGATTAAATTGAAAACCATTTCATTAAATATTAATGAGAATATGAATGAATATTTATTAGTTGGATGTTAGTTGGTTGATGATTGAATATATTGCTTTTGTTTCATTTGCTATGTTGGCATATATAGTTGTTATGTTGCTATATGTTGTATATCGATACTATTGCCAAATACATGATTCTCATGTTGTTTGTTGAGTGTTTAGTAGGTGCGGATCGCGTTTGCTTCGCATTTGGAGCTCGCTTTCGCGCTATATTAGCCGTATATGCTTGCTAATAAAATATAAGGTGCATATCTTGGATTAAATATCGTACTTTTACATTTTTTTTCCCTTCGGGATGCCTCATTACTTGATGAGATGTATATTTGTGATATATATACTGTCATTTTTTTTCGGATCGAGCCGCGCAAAGGAGACTATGGCGAATTTTTTCGGAAATTTAAGGCGTTAGAAAAAATTTGAGAAAGTTGGAAATTTTTTGAAAACTTAGACTTTGATTTGGAATTGAAAGTTAAACATTAGTAGTTGTTTTTAAAAAGAAAACTAAGTATGATTGGAAAACTTAGTAAAGTTATTGTAAGAAATTTAACTATGAATTTTGGGAAAGTTAATAGATTCTGTAACTTTTCTTACTTGTTAATTTCGAGGACGAAATTCTTTTAAGGGGGGAAGATTGTAACGACCCAGAATTTTAATTTATTAAAATTTGAATATTTAATTAATTTTAAATATTAATAAGTGAATTTATAAGTCGAATAAATTTAATTTGAATAATTGGATTTAATTGAATAATTAAATCGATAATTTAATATGTGAAATTATGGAAATAATTGAAGATTGAGTTAAATATGATTGAAAATGATTTGTAAAATTTTATTTTATCATATTGAAGTTAGAATGATATTTTAGAACTTTTAAAATCGAATTAAAAGTTAATTTGCGAAAATTGAATATTTTAATATTTAATCGACTAGTGAAATTAGTCAATTTTTGAACAGTCTCAGAATTGGACGAGACCAGTTCCATTGGATCCGTAATAGTTAGTTATTACCGGATTTCAATTTTCGTGTCAATCGGAGTTATCGTTTGATCGTTGCAGCTCGAAACGCATCGAATTATTTTTAATATTAATTTGGCGAGTTAAAATAGCCATTTTTCAAACAGTTTCGGATTTCGACGAAACCAGTTTCATCGGATCCGTAATGTGATATTATTGTAAGGTTTCAAATTTCAAGTCAATTGGATTTACCGTTTTCCCTGTACAAATTAAAACGCCTAGAAAATCGTTTAAATCGGTTTAATTTAAATTGAACGTTTATAGCCATAACTCGCACAGATGTCCGAATTAGCTTCCGAAACCTATTCCATTGTGTCCGGAACGCGGGGTAAACCCTAGAAACGCTGGTTACGGCGCGTACATCGGAGTTCGGAATTCCCGGATGAATAATGTTCAAAAATTTCCTATAAATAGCCCATAAATTCACAAAAATAAAAGAAAAAAAAACAAAACCCTAATTCTATATGCACAGCCGCCTCCAACTGAAATGAAAGTCCGAAAATCAATATCTTTCTCCTCTCAATCTCTCATGATCCATCAGCAATTAGGAAAACTTATCAACTGGAGATTTGTAGAGCTAGTCGAGCTCTTCGTATCCATACGGTGATGATGATCATCGGAGCGACATGGAGGGAGAAATCTTGGCCGATAGGCGTTTGGTTGGGCATGTTTTTCAAGGCTAGAACTGTAGCCGAGCTCCACCATAGGGCGGCCGAGTATAGTGCTCGCATGGGGCTTCGAGTTGGAAGTTGTTGATCGATGCGGAAGGCGTTGTGGTGGCCGTGGTTTCAAACCCTAAGTCATGGCTTTGGGTTCCTTTATTTCGTGCGTTACTGGAAGAGGAATAACGTGGGGGAGAAGATGGATAGCACGGCCAGGATCTGATGGATGGGAATCAACGGTTCAGATGGAACTAGGTTAAAAATATAGTTAAATATAGTTGTAAATTTATAAATAAAATTCGTGTAATCTTTAAAACTGTGTAACTTTTTCATATGAGGTCGAAAACGCGCAAAACCAGTTGCGTTGGAATCGTATGGACGAGCACTACGCTATGGAGTTAGATTGGAGTCGTTTGGAGTTAGTTAGAATTTTGGGTAAAATTAAACGTCCGTTTAATTTTATTCGAAATAAATCGCTAAAACGAAATTGAAATCAAGGTGAGAACTTCTCACTCAATCGAATCGGTTTCGATTTTATTTTAAATAGTTAGATTTAAAATATTTGAATGCATGTTTGAATGATAATTGTTATCTATTGATTGTTAAAATAGACATTATGCGCCGTTAGTAAGCGGATGTTATTTATTAAAAACATATACCGCGAATATTTCATAAATAGTGAAATTGGTATTATATATGATAGAAATATATATATTGGCATATGTATATATTGCGGTTATTGATTTCCCGCATTTGTATAGCGGATGAGACCCTATTGCGTCGTCTATTAAGCGGATAATATTTTAAATCTCATATACCGCGATAATTCCGTACTAGAGCGGACTTGGTATTGTGCTAATGTTTATGGATGCAGGGAAACAGGTTGGAGGGATCCAACTGGATTCCTCAACAGTATTTATTTGATTTCAGATATTTTGATATTTGATGGATTATCATATCGATATATGATATCGTTGTTGTCATGATTGACTATTTGGTATGTAGCATCATTGGACCAAATTTTGGAAATTTTAAAATGATTTTTAAAGTGATTTTTGAAAGTATATGTTTATAAAATATTTTTGGAATTGATCCATTTTAAATAGATAAACGTTATAATTTTTAAAGTTATAAAAATTATGATTTTGAGAAATACGGTTAAAGATTGATTTTCGAGAAATATGGGTTAATGTTTTTATAAAATAATTAAATTGGATTTTTGAATTTAGTATAAAAGTTTAAAAATAGGATTTATAAAATTAATTATTTTATAAAACAAAATGGTGAAATTATAAAGGAGATTAAAGACGTTTTAAATATTAATATGAATTGAATTATATAAGAGATTTATAAATGGATATTTATAAATTGAAATATTGAAATTATAAAACGAGTTTTTATAAGTGTTAGAATGAACTGTGAATGAATTTCATAAATGAATGAAATTTATAGAATTATAAACGGTGAAGTTATGAATGGAATTTTATAAGCAGTGGGTTTATAAAATTTGTGAAGTTATTAAAATAATGGTTTTGGATAAATAATTGAATCTTATAAGTTATAAGATTTATAATTATGAAGTTCAAAGGAACGATTTTGCAAACGAATAAATTATAAGTATTTCACTTATAATATGAACCTTTGTTTTATAACTGAGTTATAAATTGAATAGGTTAATAAAGGAGATGTATAAAAAGGAAGTAGTTATAAAACAAATAGAAATGGAAATTATAAACGTTGTTTTATAAATCCGCAAATGACTTATTTTGATAAGTAAATTGTTGAAACCTATTAATGGAGTTATATTCACATTTTTGACTGTGAATAATCCTTTGAAATAAAATGAATAAAAGGATGAAATTGGTTAACGTAGTATATTCACGTTTTTGAATAGTGAATAATATGTTAAAGAAATTGTTTTGAATGTGATGTTTTAAATAGAATTAAAACGATCTAATGATGTTTTAAATATGTTAAGATTCGAAATCATAGATTTCAACATTCATTGTTGAAATAGACGTTTTCGAGAAATAGAAGGAAATGGTGGACTATAACACTGTTGTTATAGTAAATGATTTCCGAAAGGAAATGTTTTGTATAGTATTGGGATTTATATATCTATCTTAAATTCGAATCCCTATACTAGTGATTTTGGGTTGTCGTAACGATGTTTTACGCAACATTCGTTTTGGCCCAAATAAATATGTTTAAGAGAATGATTTCCTTAAAGAATGAAATATATACTTAATTTCGATTTAAGTATATTGAATATTTTCCAAGTGTTGAAAATAAATAAAATTTGTGAATTACTTATGAATAAATAAGTATGGAAATGTTTTTCCAATGTGAAATGAAACGTTTAGAGAATTTATCTTTTTGAAGATAAATTGAAAATGAATAATTGAAATCGTATATTCATAGATATTTTGAAATGAAAATTCACTATGGAATTTATAAAAGAAAGGGGAACTTGTTTAAAGATAAATATTGATTTATTTTTGACATATTGAAATTATATATCTTGTAAAGATATTTTGGAAAATAAATAATTTAGAAAATTATTTGGAATCTGGTGATGTGTGCATATCCATTGATAGTTCAATAACCGACTATCAATATTTACCTTTGAAAGGGATTTGTTGTGATTTGTTGAATTTGAATGCTACACTTATTTTTGAATAAGCGCTCACTATTCGGGTTAACCGGGAAAGGACCATGGGGTCGTATAACCCATTCTGAATATGTGATACGTCGTTATGAATTGCATTTGAAGACCGGTGTTGAAGACCGGATCTTTTTGAAAGCGAAAGGACAACTCGTCGATTGTCTTTGCACCGAGTAGCTACGGTATAGAGACTCCCTATGTGATGGGAAGTCCGGACGTGATTAGAGATTATCCGGATTGCAAGGACTTCTCTGTAAGTGCCTTCGGTTCTGTTCGATCCCGGAACAGAATTGCATGGATTGTATGTCTGACATTACAAATTGAGATATAAAGCAGATTTTTTTCAAATATATTTCTGTTGGTGGCGGAGAATTTATTCTTTTAGCTTAACACCCTTCTCTGAAACGTACGAGCTCAGAGGTTATGTAGTTGAAGGATATCAGCGATATATTTCCAATTTGGTAACGTGACATGCTGAGTGTTGCTGTGAAATGATCATTGTGTTGATTATTTGTGATAGGATCGTTTATTTGATCGTCTATCCTGGTAATCATTTCTATGATCATTTGTTGACCCAAAGCATGGCTTTTGTATAAAGTATGTTTTTGTGGACGTGACTTCGTCGAGCCTCACACCTCGGGAATGGTCAAAACAGGAAAGATGCAGCAAGGTTATGAGGGGTAGCACCCTTTAGGTTATGTGCATTTCCTTCTGGAAAAGGGTGGTATCATGGTATGGAGCCCAGATACCTACTCATGTTGAAAACACTTTATGATTGTGTGAATTGATTACGAGCGCTCGGTGAAAGGTCCCAAAGGACCGGGGGATGGCATATTCGATCAGTTGTTACTCAGTTAGGGGTAACCCGGCCTTGTGTTGGTAGAGATCCGGTTTGGTTCTCGGGGATGTCCTTCCAGAGGCATTCTCATGTGGCAATGGGAAGTTCCTTGGCCTGATCATTCATTGTAAATCCAAAGAAACAATACGAGACTTGTGCGGTTTTAGTTGTATAACCTGCCATGGAATGTGGCGGTAACCTGCTATTGAACATGGTAGCTATAGTAGGCAAAAGTGCGGAATGTCTATGTTGGCTAAGATTTATATCTTTATTTTCGAAATGAATTTTTCCTACACTATGCACTAGTAATAATATCAAATGTTCTTTTTAATGCGTATCAAGCATCTTTGACTATCATAAGGAGAAATCTCCTCCGATTCTGCGTTTGCATTGTGTGTGTGCGGGAGGCCTTATGGTAGTCTCATTTTTAAAAGCATTGCGAATTGACTTTAAAAATATTCCTCTATTTTGATTTTTAAAGATAAATAAAGTGTTTTGAGTTCTCACACCAGTCACATGACTGACTCGGAGTTTATTGTTTTCCTTCCTAAACTCTGGGTGCCCACCAATTTCCACACGGGCAGTCAAGAGTTAAGGTTTATCAGGATATTCTGGATATTCTGGAATTGCTGGAGGCAAGCTGGATGGCATAGCATATTTCTAGTATATAGTATTTCTTTTCCGCTGCACTGTTTGTTGTTGTTGTTGTACACTCTGATGATATGATGTTATGAAATGTGATGTAATATAATAACTGATATAGTTCTTTGTTTAAAGATTATTCATTTATTTATTATATGTTGTTCCGCTGCGAATTGTGAGATTCTGTTATTGTTCTGCTGTTTTCTTTATTTTCTATTTTCTTTTCTCTATCCTTTCTATCTTTTTCTCTCTTCTTCTTTCTTTTCTTTTTTTCTTAAACATTGAGAATTCGTATTTCTGTTCATCTTGAATTAATCTACGGAGATTAGTGTATATTCAAGGAGTATGGATTTGCGGGTCGTCACAGGTGGTATCAGAGCATATGGTTAAGCGACAACCATGGTTCTGTTGGGTATTACTCATTAGAGATAGAGTCAGTAGTACTCTAGAATGAGTTTGAGTGTAATAATAGCTATGAGTGCGTATTTGTTAGTGAATATAAAATTGTTTTATATTGTGATGATTGGTTTATTGAGTGGCATATGAACCTTCGTCAGCACGGTCTGTACAACTATGCCGAAGGGGTTTATAAACATTTGTATAGAACAATTCGACACAATATTGTTTTAAATTGGGTAAATGAAATAATTTTACCTTGAGTATATTTTATATATAAAAGGAATAATTTTTCAGAATTATTAAAGTGTATATAAGTTGATTGTTTAGTTGTTTGAATAATCTAAATAAAAAAAAATTGTATAAGCAAATGAATTATAAGAATTGAATTATAATTAAAGTGATTTACAATTGTGAAATATAACTTAAGAGTTGTTGGATGAAGTTGATATTAGTATCAAAGTAAATTATTAAAGTTAAGTGATAAATGTGAACTTGAGTTATATAAATAAAATTCAACTTTTGTAATTGAATTGAATTAATGGATTAAATGTTAATCAATTAAATGTAAATTTAGTTGATATGAAATGATGAATGTAACTGTTAATTCATTAAAATCTAATGTTATTGGAAGTTGAATAATTGAATGAAGATCAATTTAATTAAACCAATTGAAAGCAAAGAAATTTGGTTGAAATTAATATACTTTGGTTGTTATATGGTTGTTAGTTGATTGTATATAATTCATTAAGTATTAATGAAATTGAAAGCTAAAGTAATTGGAATTCAATTGGAAGTTAAGTGAATCTTAAATAGAATTGAATTTGAATTGGAAGTGAACCAACTTGAATATGAATTAGTGAACATAAACTAATTGAAAATGAATGTTAGTAAAAAACATCCACGGTAAATGAATCAAATGTGATTAAATTGAAAACCATTTCATTAAATATTAATGAGAATATGAATGAATATTTATTAGTTGGATGTTAGTTGGTTGATGATTGAATATATTGCTTTTGTTTCATTTGCTATGTTGGCATATATAGTTGTTATGTTGCTATATGTTGTATATCGATACTATTGTCTACATACATGATTCTCATGTTGTTTGTTGAGTGTTTAGTAGGTGCGGATCGCGTTTGCTTCGCATTTGGAGCTCGCTTTCGCACTATATTAGCCGTATATGCTTGCTAATAAAATATAAGGTACATATCTTGGATTAAATATCGTACTTTTACATTTTTTCCCTTCGGGATGCCTCATTACTTGATGAGATGTATATTTGTGATATATATACTGTCATTTTTTTTTCCGGATCGAGCCGCGCAAAGGAGACTATGGCTAATTTTTCCAGAAATTTAAGGCGTTAGAAAAAATTTGAGAAAGTTGGAATTTTTTTGAAAACTTAGACTTTGATTTGGAATTGAAAGTTAAACATTAGTAGTTGTTTTTAAAAAGAAAACTAAGTATGATTGGAAAACTTAGTAAAGTTATTGTAAGAAATTTAACTATGAATTTTGGGAAAGTTAATAGATTCTGTAACTTTTCTTACTTGTTAATTTCGAGGACGAAATTCTTTTAAGGGGGGAAGATTGTAACGACCCAGAATTTTAATTTATTAAAATTTGAATATTTAATTAATTTTCAATATTAATAAGTGAATTTATAAGTCGAATAAATTTAATTTGAATAATTGGATTTAATTGAATAATTAAATCGATAATTTAATATGTGAAATTATGGAAATAATTGAAGATTGAGTTAAATATGATTGAAAATGATTTGTAAAATTTTATTTTATCATATTGAAGTTAGAATGATATTTTAGAACTTTTAAAATCGAATTAAAAGTTAATTTGTGAAAATTGAATATTTTAATATTTAATCGACTAGTGAAATTAGTCAATTTTTGAACAGTCTCAGAATTGGACGAGACCAGTTCCATTGGATCCGTAATAGTTAGTTATTACCGGATTTCAATTTTCGTGTCAATCGGAGTTATCGTTTGATCGTGGCAGCTCGAAACGCATCGAATTATTTTTAATATTAGTTTGGCGAGTTAAAATAGCCATTTTTCAAACAGTCTCGGATTTTGACGAAACCAGTTTCATCGGATCCGTAATGTGATATTATTGTAAGGTTCAAATTTCAAGTCAATTGGATTTACCGTTTGTCCTGTACAAATTAAAACGCCTAGAAAATCGTTTAAATCGGTTTAATTTAAATTGAACGTTTATAGCCATAACTCGCACAAATGTCCGAATTAGCTTCCGAAACCTGTTTCATTGTGTCCGGAACGCGGGGTAAACCCTAGAAACGCTGGTTACGGCGCGTACATCGGAGTTCGGAATTCCCGGATGAATAGTGTTCAAAAATTTCCTGTAAATAGCCCATAAATTCACAAAAATAAAAGAAAAAAAACAAAACCCTAATTCTATATGCACAGCCGCCTCCAACTGAAATGAAAGTCCGAAAATCAATATCTTTCTCCTCTCAATCTCTCATGATCCATCAGCAATTAGGAAAACTTATCAACTGGAGATTTGTAGAGCTAGTCGAGCTCTTCGTATCCATACGGTGATGATGATCATCGGAGCGACATGGAGGGAGAAATCTTGGCTGATAGGCATTCGGTTGGGCACGTTTTTCAAGGCTAGAACTGTAGCCGAGCTCCACCATAGGGCGGCCGAGTATAGTGCTCGCGTGGGGCTTCGAGTTGGAAGTTGTTGATCGATGCGGAAGGCGTTGTGGTGGCCGTGGTTTCAAACCCTAAGTCATGGCTTTGGGTTCCTTTATTTCGTGCGTTACTGGAAGAGGAATAACGTGGGGGAGAAGATGGATAGCACGGCCAGGATCTGATGGATGGGAATCAACGGTTCAGATGGAACTAGGTTAAAAATATAGTTAAATATAGTTGTAAATTTATAAATAAAATTCGTGTAATGTTTAAAACTGTATAACTTTTTCATACGAGGTCGAAAATGCGCGAAACTAGTTGCGTTGGAATCGTATGGACGAGCACTACGCTATGGAGTTGGATTGGAGTCGTTTGGAGTTAGTGAGAATTTTGGGTAAAATTAAACGTCCGTTTAATTTTATTCGAAATAAATCGCTAAAACGAAATTGAAATCAAGGTGAGAACTTCTCACTCAATCGAATCGGTTTCGATTTTATTTTAAATAGTTAGATTTAAAATATTTGAATGCATGTTTGAATGATGATTGTTATCAATTGATTGTTAAAATAGACATTATGCGCCGTTAGTAAGCGGATGTTATTTATTAAAAACATATACCGCGAATATTTCATAAACAGTGAAATTGGTATTATATATGATAGCAATATATATATATTGGCATATGTATATATTGCAGTTATTGATTTCCCGCATTTGTATAGCGGATGAGACCCTATTGCGCCGTCTATTAAGCGGATAATATTTTAAATCCCATATACCGCGATAATTCCGTACTGGAGCGGAATTGGTATTGTGCTAATGTTTGTGGATGCAGGGAAACAGGTTGGAGGGATCCAACTGGATTCCTCAACAGTATTTATTTGATTTCAGATATTTTAATATTTGATGGATTATCATATCGATATATGATATCGTTGTTGTCGTGATTGACTATTTGGTATGTAGCATCATTGGACCAAATTTTGGAATTTTAAAATGATTTTTAAAGTGATTTTTGAAAGTATATGTTTATAAAATATTTTTGGAATTGATCCATTTTAAATAGATAAACGTTATAATTTTTAAAGTTATAAATATTATGATTTTGAGAAATACGGTTAAAGATTGATTTTCGAGAAATATGGGTTAATGTTTTTATAAAATAATTAAATTGGATTTTTGAATTTATTATAAAAGTTTAAAAATAGGATTTATAAAATTAATTATTTTATAAAACAAAATGTTGAAATTATAAAGGAGATTAAAGACGTTTTAAATATTAATATGAATTGAATTATATAAGAGATTTATAAATGGATATTTATAAATTGAAATATTGAAATTATAAAACGAGTTTTTATAAGTGTTAGAATGAACTGTGAATGAATTTCATAAATGAATGAAATTTATAGAATTATAAACGGTGAAGTTATGAATGGAATTTTATAAGCAGTGGGTTTATAAAATTTGTGAAGTTATTAAAATAATGGTTTTGGATAAATAATTGAATCTTATAAGTTATAAGATTTATAATTATGAAGTTCAAAGGAATGATTTTGCAAACGAATAAATTATAAGTATTTCACTTATAATATGAACCTTTGTTTTATAACTGAGTTATAAATTGAATAGGTTAATAAAGGAGATGTATAAAAAGGAAGTAGTTATAAAACAAATAGAAATGGAAATTATAAACGTTGTTTTATAAATCCGCAAATGACTTATTTTGATAAGTAAATTGTTGAAACCTATTAATGGAGTTATATTCACATTTTTGACTGTGAATAATCCTTTGAAATAAAATGAATAAAAGGATGAAATTGGTTAACGTAGTATATTCACGTTTTTGAATAGTGAATAATATATTAAAGAAATTGTTTTGAATGTGATGTTTTAAATAGAATTAAAACGATCTAATGATGTTTTAAAAATGTTAAGATTCGAAATCATAGATTTCAACATTCATTGTTGAAATAGACGTTTTCGAGAAATAGAAGGAAATGGTGGACTATAACACTGTTGTTATAGTAAATGATTTCCGAAAGGAAATGTTTTGTATAGTATTGGCATTTATATATCTATCTTAAATTCGAATCCCTATACTAGTGATTTTGGGTTGTCGTAACGATGTTTTACGCAACATTCGTTTTGGCCCAAATAAATATGTTTAAGAGAATGATTTCCTTAAAGAATGAAATATATACTTAATTTCGATTTAAGTATATTGAATATTTTCCAAGTGTTGAAAATAAATAAAATTTGTGAATTACTTATGAATAAATAAGTATGGAAATGTTTTTCCAATGTGAAATGAAACGTTTAGAGAATTTATCTTTTTGAAGATAAATTGAAAATGAATAATTGAAATCGTATATTCATAGATATTTTGAAATGAAAATTCACTATGGAATTTATAAAAGAAAGGGGAACTTGTTTAAAGATAAATATTGATTTATTTTTGACATATTGAAATTATATATCTTGTAAAGATATTTTGGAAAATAAATAATTTGGAAAATTATTTGGAATCTGGTGATGTGTGCATATCCATTGATAGTTCAATAACCGACTATCAATATTTACCTTTGAAAGGGATTTGTTGTGATTTGTTGAATTTGAATGCTACACTTATTTTTGAATAAGCGCTCACTATTCGGGTTAACCGGGAAAGGACCATGGGGTCGTATAACCCATTCCGAATATGTGATACGTCGTTATGAATTGCATTTGAAGACCGGTGTTAAAGACCGGATCTTTTTGAAAGCGAAAGGACAACTCGTCGATTGTCTTTGCACCGAGTAGCTACGGTATAGAGACTCCCTATGTGATGGGAAGTCCGGACGTGATTAGAGATTATCCGGATTGCAAGGACTTCTCTGTAAGTGCCTTCGGTTCTGTTCGATCCCGGAACAGACTTGTATGGATTGTATGTCTGACATTACAAATTGAGATATAAAGCAGATTTCTTTCAAATATATTTCTGTTGGTGGCGGAGAATTTATTCTTTTAGCTTAACACCCTTCTCTAAGACGTACGAGCTCAGAGGTTATGTAGTTGAAGGTTATCAGCGATATATTCCCAATTTGGTAATGTGACATGCTGAGTGTTGCTGTGAAATGATCATTGTGTTGATTATTTGTGATAGGATCGTTTATTTGATCGTCTATCCTGGTGATCATTTCTACGATCATTTGTTGACCCAAAGCATGGATTTTGTATAAAGTATGTTTTTGTGGACGTGACTTCGTCGAGCCTCACACCTCGGGAATGGTCAAAACAGGAAAGATGCAGCAAGGTTATGAGGGGTAGCACCCTTTAGGATATGTGCATTTCCTTCTGGAAAAGGGTGGTATCATGGTATGGAGCCCAGATACCTACTCATGTTGAAAACACTTTATGATTGTGTGAATTGATTACGAGCGCTCGGTGAAAGGTCCCAAAGGACCGGGGGATGGCATATTCGGTCAGTTGTTACTCAGTTAGGGGTAACCCGGCCTTGTGTTGGTAGAGATCAGGTTTGGTTCTCGGGGATGTCCTTCCAGAGGCATTCTCATGTGGCAATGGGAAGTTCCTTGGCCTGATCATTCGTTGTAAATCCAAAGAAACAATACGAGACTTGTACGGTTTTAGTTGTATAACCTGCCATGGAATGTGGCGGTAACCTGCTATTGAACATGGTAGTTATAGTAGGCATAAGTGCGGAATGTCTATGCTGGCTAAGATTTATATCTTTATTTTCGAAATGAATTTTTCCTACACTAGGCACTAGTAATAATATCAAATGTTCTTTTTAATGCGTATCAAGCATCTTTGACTATCATAAGGAGAAATCTCCTCCGATTCTGCGTTTGCATTGTGCATGTGTGCGGGAGGCCTTATGGTAGTCTCATTTTTAAAAGCATTGCGAATTGACTTTAAAAATATTCCTCTATTTTGATTTTTAAAGATAAATAAACTGTTTTGAGTTCTCACACCAGTCACATGACTGACTCGGAGTTTATTGTTTTCCTTCCTAAACTCTGGGTGCCCACCAATTTCCACACGGGCAGTCAAGAGTTAAGGTTTATCAGGATATTCTGGATATTCTGGAATTGCTGGAGGCAAGCTGGATGGCATGGCATATTTCTAGTATATAGTATTTCTTTTCCGCTGCACTGTTTGTTGTTGTTGTTGTACACTCTGATGATACGATGTAATGAAATGTGATGTAATGTAATAACTGATATAGTTCTTTGTTTAAAGATTATTCATTTATTTATTATATGTTGTTCCGCTGCGAATTGTGAGATTCTGTTATTGTTCTGCTGTTTTCTTTATTTTCTATTTTCTTTTCTCTATCTTTTCTATCTTTTTCTCTCTTCTTCTTTCTTTTCTTTTTTTCTTAAACATTGAGAATTCGTATTTCTGTTCATCTTGAATTAATCTACGGAGATTAGTGTATATTTAAGGAGTATGGATTTGCGGGTCGTCACATCTTCGATCTTGAGTTTATCAATTCTTGAATCTCTATATTGTACAGTCTTCATTCTTTGGTACCTGTATATATATATATATATATATATATATATATCCTACATATACATATATATCTAAACAATAATGTTAGTATTTATATTTTATAATCTTATTCTAAGGTTGTTGTCATCAAAACCTACTTCTTAGGGACTAACATGTGTTTTCCCATAAATATTATACAAACATGTTTTAGCCTACTTTTATTTAGAGAAATATTCAGGAGATAAATTTGTTTAATTTTTTTTAGTTACTAAGAAATTTTTAAAGTAAGAATTAGTTTAAATTAAAGTATTAATAAATTACATTACTAAATGGAAATTGCTTGTCTCATTATTTAAAATATTAATAAATCGTACAATGTTTGTGCATGGTCGAAAATCGAGAAACAAGCCGTAATGGAATTAGGTTGCAAAGGTGAGTTTATATCACTCATTTGGATTACCATTTAAATTTTATATATTAAATTTAAATTATTGGTTAAATGATTGAATTGATTGGATGTGATATTATATATATATATATATATATATATATATATATATTGGAGTGATTGATTCCCGCATTATATAGCAGATGAGACCCTATAAGCCCCACGTAATAGCAGATGCTGCGATATCCCCCTTGAAGTGGGATTGGTATTTTATATTGTGCTAACATCTATGGATGCAGGAAAACGGGTTGGAGAGATCCAACAGGATTCCTTAAATTATTGAAATTTGTTTTCATAAACTGTGATATGACTGATTGATTATCTGTGATGATTTATCGGGATTTTGAAATATTGAATGTTATGGGTTAACGGAATATATTTTGGGTATATTTAGATATCAAAAATATAAAGAATGGATTTTTGAAGGAACATAAAAGAGAATTTTTAAGTAAAATAATTTAGCTAATTTGGATAAATTTAAGAATGAAATTGGAAGGAATAAGAGTTGATTTTTAAATTCTAATAAATAAATTCTGAGTATGGAAAAAGAGATTTTTGAATAAATGGAAATAAATTAATTTTAAGGGCTTAAGTGGTATTGTTTAAAAATTAAAGAATTTATTTTTAAATTCAAGGTTTAAATGGTTTGGGAGGAAATAAAAGGAGAATTTTTAAATAAGAATGAAATTGATATTTTCAATTTTAAATAACATTTTAAATCATAATTAAGAAGTAAATCTGGAATTAATGGATTTTGAATGTACTCGAATAAATCAAGAAATAATTCTATGGGGAATTAAATTTAGAAAATTGATTTTTAAATAGATCAAGTCATTTGAAACAATAATTAAAAGAGAATGAGGGTACGAAAATCATAAACTGGGTTTATAAATAAAGTGAAATATTTATCAGTGTATAAAGTGAAAAGTATAAATTCACGGTAGGAATTTATAAAGAGATGGTAATTTTTAAAAAAATAAAAGGTGGTTTTATTTTTAAAAGTGTGGAAAAGAAATTTATGGGATTAAGATGTAAATTAAACTGGAAATAAATCAGGAAGGATTTATAAATTATTACACGGTTATATTGGAATGGAAAGTGAAATTCTTGAAAAGCTAAGTGTATTTTCGAAGGAAGATTTTTAAGTATAAATTAGAAGTTTTTAAGATGTCTTAAAAGAAGAATGTTTTCTTTTGAGAAGTTTATTATTTAAATTGTTTAAGGATTTTAAAGTAAATATTTATTAATTTAGTTATAGTAGTAATTATTTTAAAGATTAAATTAGCATTATGATTTAAAAAGTAGTTACGAAATATTTATACTTTATATAAATGACTTTTATTTTAAAGGTAGTTTTTGCTAAGTTTTAGTTGAAAATTATTATGGAATTTCATAACTATTATTTTGAATAAAGTCTTTTAAATAGTTTTTATTTTGAGTAGTTTTTATTTTAAGTAGTTTTTATTTTAAATGTTCAAAGTATATATTTTTGGGTAAAGTGATTTGAAAACTATTTTCCAAAGGGTTGAAGTGTAGAAAAATATCTTTTGAAAATATTTTGAAATAAATAATTTGGAAAATTATTTAAATCTGATGGTTTTTTGTGGATGTTATATGATAGTTAAATAACCGGCTGTCAATATTGACCAATGCACTAATCGTTTCGAAGAACGGGACCGGGATTTATTTCCCAAAACCACTTCGATCTAGTTTGAACGTTTCGTGAGAAAGACAAGAGCTTGGAGTCAAAGATGGAGCGGTGAAGTGTAAGGGCTAATCGCTACTAATCTTGAGGGTGATTCCAAAACAGATGTAGTAGGAGTAGCACCTTCGGTTCCGTTCGGAGTGGGAACGGACTTGTATGGACGAATGCTATAAGAACATTGTCAGGGGGACGATGAGCATTCTAAGTGTATATTTGCTAAAAGGTAACGCATAGCCTCAAGCCTCATAAACTAGGAATGGCTAAAACAAGGGAGATGCAGCAAGGCTAAGTGGCTAGCAACCAGTTAGGGTAAGGTCACCCCTGTCTAGATGTCCCTTTATTTTGGTTGTGTGGGCGGTTGTTGATCCCAACCGTAGGTTAATCTTATTCGGACTATCCAGTAAGGGGTAGCTCTGGTCTTGTGTTGCAGGGGATCAAGGTGCATCCACGGTACTTTGATCTAGACCAGGTACTGTGACAGATGGTACCCAAGTAACCTTGTCATTGTATGGAATCCAATTTCCAATAAGCGCCTGTACGATTTTGATTGTGCCCAACTATTGTTAGAATGTGAGATGCAAGCATTTCAGCTAGATTCTATTTTACTTTCTATAGATATTATTATAATATCAGACGAATTTGATAAAAATGGTTTGGTTATCGTAAGGTTAAAACCCGACATTTTATTTGTGGCGTGGTCTTACGAGATACCTTTGATTTTAAAGGATTTTGAATCTTTAATAATCCAATTGAGTGTGTTTTCTCACTCTGCTTTTTTAGACTGACTAGAGTGTTATTTCACAATAATGCTCGGGTCATACCGAGTATTATAGGATACAGGAAAGGATGTTGTGGAGCTCAGCAGAAGAGCTGGATGGTGAGACGTATCACACGTAATTGATGTATATCTCGCTTTGTATGGTTAACTGCCAACTCAACTTTTGTGAGGATAGGTTATGATAACTGTCCAGTTGTGTGCTATGAATTTTGATGTACTCTGTGATGCAATGTATATAGACAATACAGTTCTTTTTGTATAAAGATTTAGTTATTTATCTATTATATATTATTCCGCTGCGATTGTGAGATTCTAATGGTGTTTCATATTTTCTTCTTCTACCTTATTCTTCTTTACCTCAGCAATCTGTCTTTTTCGGTACTTGATCTTCGGCATATTATATAGTGGCGTATTTATGTCGATTTTCGATTGTCGAGAAGGGCGGGTCGTCACAGTAAGCGTACATGTATGCATATAAGATAAATTTTTGAAATCAATATAATTTAATTAAAAAATAGTAATCAATAAAGTAATTAACGATTAGTTTATTAACTAAAAATACGCATATATAAAATAATGTGTCATACTATAAAGGTTATAGTAGATGTGTCCAATATAAAAGTTGTATTGGAATACTAATTTAAAATTAATTAAAAAGTTAATTAACTAAAACTATCAAATAAGATTTAATTAGTAAAATATCACACATAAGAATAGTATATGAGTAATATGAAATATAAAAGTTATGTAACAATAAAACTTATATGATATGAATGTATAAACTAAAGATGGAGCATTAAAGAAACCAAAATAGACTTAAGGAATAAATACATATGTAAATGTACGTATACTATGATTTTTGATGTGTTTAACACTTGAATCACAGGGTATTTCATAAGAAATAGATTATTCCATAAGTCGATATCACTCAATATATTATATTAAAGATTATGAATATTCAATATAATGTTGTCCTCCACCATATATATACTAATAAATTACTTACATACTCCTTGGTTGTTGAGCAAACTCAAGCTAAGGATGTTATTTATAGTATTATTAATATATTGAACAGATGAGGTAAGATAAGTATATGTTTTTGTTGAGCAAACTCAAGGTACATATACTATACTTAGGCCATCATGATATGGTAGGTACGAGCGAATAATCTCTTTTGATCTTTTGAACAAACTCAAGGTCGAAATGAGATTAGGACAAGGAAAATTGGGCCAGGAGTTGTATGTGATACAACCGATAAGGAGTTATCCATCGTTTGTAGGGTTATGATTTTTTAAGCAAACTCAAGGTCAGAATACCAAGACAGATGAGTTTTAACACCCACTAGTAAAGTTGAAAGACTTCTATGTTTCTTCTTAGGGTTTGGAGAAACTTAAAAGACTAATAGGAGCCTTATTAGAAAAATGAAATGGTAGCATTTAATCATTTGAATATTGTAAGAAAATATGATAAATAATTGAAACAGCCTGATATTTTCAACCATTCACATCCACACATGTCGGACTTAAATTGCTCAAAATACCGAATTGTAAAATAAATTTGGCAAATCTCAGAATATATAGCAAATAAATAAATCACAGAATCACAGACACAGAGTAATATAATGCAGTGGACGCAAAGGGATAGTAGTTCATGAAGCTACTATATAAATACATCAGAGTTAAACAAGGGTATAACTGAAGTTTAATACAATAATCAAGTACAGAGCTGAATACATCACTGGAATCAACTGAATACTGAAATCGAAATAGATAGCAGGATCTTCAAGCAGACCTTCAACTCCAAAGGTAAGTCTCTAATGTTGTATCACTCAGTTTGATCCGAGCGTAAAGAAAAACACAAAACACTCGAGTCAGGACATACATACTTGTACAATGTAAACCAACTCAAGTAAACTGTAACATAAGGTTCAAGTAACTTAAAGGATGCTTGGGACCGCCCGTCCTTTAAGGATCCGTTAAACTATTTACTATGCAGTAATATTTTGCTATTATAATAATGTCTATAATAAAATAAAGTTACTTTGAAATAGTGTTAAGAGTTACCCATATAGCCCTTAACACAGAATAGTGCCAATGGTCTATACAGTACCTGCATATCTCCTGATCGAGAGACTATGAGAAGATACTGCATAGGTACAACATAAATCAAACTCATATGAGGCTCGCTAGGGTAGGTGACGCGGCACAACTAAGCAATGCCAGGGTTGATATACCAATTACGCATCCGGGCTTGTGGTGATGCATAGCGCGCAGCTACCACCCACCTCGAGCCACACCCACAAATCAAAAATCAAAAGTGGCCACCAAATTAATCTCGAAGTCAGAATATAATATCGAAGGAGTGTGTCCGATAAAAGGGGCTACCTCACTGGCCCGTAAGCGTTCCTGTTTTAGCCACCTTATGCCATCTCACGGGAGTTGGGTCCATGTGTATACCTCAAAGGAATATCGCCACCATCGTACTTCACTCTAGAATCTCCACCGCGTACACGGTTGTTAAAGTAGTTTTCGGAGTTGGCAGAGAGTATGACAACTTCTGATCCCGGTCTCTTTAACAACCAAACTATATTATTGCCCATGGATATTTATTTCAAAACTTTTTCTATTCCAAAACCATTCAAAATCAAATACTATTACTTTTCAAAATAATATCCATTTTCAAAAATGGTAATATTTTCAAATCCATATACTTTCCAAAATAATATCCATTTTCAAAACTAAATACTATATTATTTCATTTCAAAACCAACTAATATATCCATTTCAAAATCAAAATAGAACATATCATTTAAATTCCAAACCAAGTCTATATATTATTTAAATAAAACCCAAGCGTCACATCACTGAATATTTCCTTCAATTTATTAAACTTGAAATATTCCTTTAAATCATTTTAAATAAAACCACTTTATTTTGAAATACCCACCTCATAAGCAAGACTAAATTCCATTTATATACTTAACTTAACAATTTCAATTAAAACCAAAATTCCAATTATCAAGTTAAGTCATATTTTGAAAATACACTTTTCCACTTAAATCATAATTATTAAATTTCTAAACATTTCCATTTCATAAATAAAGTAATTTATCATAGTAAATATAACGATCGATTTCTTTATAAAATTATTCATTTAGGCAATAATTAAATTATGATTTCAGGCAAAATACATTTATTACAAAATGTATATTAAAACTATATTTCATTTTATCAATCCAAAGGACATCATTTATTTTATAGACATATTCATTTCATAAAATAAAAATTGATTGCAATTACTAGGCTAGACTTCAAAATTCCATATTAATTAACTTTAATTATTAGGTTATTTATCATAAATAAGTCTGTTTAAACTCCATCCAAAACCATTTAAGTTGTAAAAAAATTTACTTATGGACAAACAAATTTTTTTTACACTTTAAAGCATTAAATCAAATTAAGTTAAAATTTTCATATATTTATAATTTCAAAATACTTAATAATGTTCAGAAAATATTTAAAATCCTTAATAAAATTTTAGGAAAATATCATTTACAAATATAACCATGGGCCTGTGTAATATTTTCCAACCTAGATCAAGTGATACAGATATGTATCATTTCAATCCGTAATTTAAAATAAAAATCTAGGTTTTATCATTTCAAACCCGCAATCCCAAGTAAAAAAAAGGCAACAAAAATTACAATAAAAATACTTGAGCCTATCATTTCAGCTCATAATAATTTTTCCTTATTCTAAAGTTTGTTCGGGTATGTATCATTTCAACCCATAGTGATAGGGAACTTGCAGTAATGATACAGTAAATAAAATGAATAGTATGTCATATAATAGCGTATTAGATGATGTAACAAATATACAAAACAGCATTTAACATCATATAACATATCACAGGCCTGTATAAATAACATATCAATTAATACAGATCCACTTTTCATTATTCCACAATAATATAAGTACATATGTGATGCAGCGCACCAAGCCTTGAGTCGCGTGAGCGACCTAACACATGCTTTGAGTCGTCCGAGCGACCTAACACTAGCCTTGAGTCGCGTGAACGACCTAACACATGCTTTGAGTCGTCAGAACGACCTAACACTTGCCTTGAGTCGCGTGGGAGACCTAACACCTTGCCTTGAGTCGTCCGAGCGACCTAACGAGCTAAGCGAGTGAACTAACACAATGCCTGAATCACCAGAGCGACCTAGCGAGTTAAGCCAACTGCAACTTTTGCCGCTCCCTTCTTAAGTCGCTCCCTTTTGAGTTGCTCAACCTTATGCCGCATTGATTTCTTAGGTCGGTCGTGAGCTAACCAATCTATGCCGCATTCCTTAAGTCGCTACTGCCTTAAGTCACCTTCTTCCTTCGGTCGCATCTGTTATGTCCCTGATCTTCTTATGTCGTTTCTGAAGCGCATGTTCCTTATGTCGCTCCAGAAGCTTAGGTCATTCCTGTGCTTATGTCGCTATGTTATTATGTCGCGTGATGTTGTATTATGTTAAGTCGTGTGATGTTCTTATGTCGTGTAATTCTGTTATGTCGTAGGTCGTATGTCGTGTATTAATGTAAGCCGACTGTGTATGTTAAGCCGTGAGTTGTAACTGTTGAGTCGTGTGTGAGTTTTAAATTTCTATAAATAGTGGTGTTGTGTCACTTGTAAAAGGGTTGATTTTTGAATAAAATTTGTTTGTGTGATTTTTTCCACTTTTGTCGAAGTTGAGTGTGATCTCCTTCTTCTTCCATCTTCAGATATTCGAGTGCGCTCGAATCGACAAACTTGAAGCCGATTCACGGAATCTCGTGCGCGAAATCAACGTCGAAGAATCATAGATCTTCTAATGAAGAATCGTTCACGATCAACGTGTTGAAGATAGCTAGAATCCAGTACCTCGAGAGATCAACGGATTTGGCCATTTATCTTGATTTACTTGACACAAAATCACTTCGTGAGGTAGAAACTTGCGTCAATCTGTATCAAAACATTATTAGCACGTCAAAGTGTTTAATCCGCTGCGTCACTCGATTGGTATCAAAGATAAGTAAGATCAAGGGAGGTTGAGCCGAGCTAAGTAAGATCAAGGCCGAGTTCAGAGCTAAGTCAAAGACGAGCCGAGTTAAAGCAAGTTAGATCGAAAAAGAGATTGTTTGAAGATCATGCCTCCAAGACATGCTAATCGCTATCATAATGTTAAAGATGTGTATAGAAGACAAGAAGCTGAGCAGATGGAGCAACGTATCAACGAAAAGTTCGATGAAGGTATTAGAAAGTTAGAGAAATTGATGAAAGACATGAGTCAAAGTCAAAGGAGAATGTCACCAGTTTCGAATCAGAGTGGAGACCGGGTTTCACCATCGGTTTCGGGAGAAAGGAGAATGTCACCCCAGTCTTATCGGGAGAGGAGAGAATCTTCAGTTTCAATGAGGCGAGAACACCATGAGTATCAAAATGAAGAAAGAAGAACTCATCGTGGATTTGAAGATGGTCCATATCGTGATGCTGAAAGACAGGGTAGAAGGGACATGTATGGTCGTAGATACACAGATGGATGGGGTCGATATCGAAGTACATATGATTTTGAGGAATATGGTGATAGAGGAATTATTCATTATCGAGATAGAGACCAAGTGCGAAATCGATATCTTGATTCATAAAATGATCGTAAATGGGAGTCAGGTATGAGGATGGAAATTCCAGAATTGAAAGGTGGTATGCAAGCAAAAGAATTTCTTGATTGGTTGTCTAATGTTGAAAAAATTTTGGAATTCAAGGAAGGTGGCTGAGAATCGTAGAGTCCAATTAGTTTCTACAAGGCTAAGGGGAAGAGCTATGGCATGGTGGCAGCAAACTAAACTAACTCGGGAGAGAATGGGAAAATCGAAAGTTGTCATTTGGGAGAAGATGAGAAAGATGATGAAAGCAACTTTCTTGCCATACAATTATCAATTTCTTATGTACCAACGATTGCAGAATTTGAGACAAGGGACGAGAATGGTGAATGATTATGCAGATGAATTTTATCAATTGATTGCGAGGAATGATATTATGGAAATTGAGGAACAGCTAACAGCTAGATATATTGGAGGGTTATGAATGCAAATTCAAGACATGGTGAATATGTTTAATCCAATGTCTGTTGCTTAAGCACATCAAAAGCTCTAGCTTGGGAGAAGCAAGGGAGACGAGGAGGTGGTGTGTTTACAAGTTCTAACAATCATAATAAGGGTGCTAGTAGCAGTGCAAATGTTTCCAAGGCAGTCAGTAAACCAATTGTCAATGAAGCCGCTAAAGCGAAGGTCAACAACAGTATCAAGTGCTATAATTGTCAGGAACTTGGCCATAAAAGCAATGAATGTACAAAGTCAAAGAAGAGAACCTTGGTAGCAGAGGAATGTGAGTATGAGGATGTGGAAGCTGAAGTTGACTATTCTCAACCATCGAAGTTTGATGAAGATGAAGAAGTTGTGTCAGGAGATGAAGGATGTAACTTGATGATAAGAAGGTCTTGTTTAGTGCCAAAGCATGAGAATGATTCTAGTTGGCTAAGGAGCAATATCTTTAAGTCTACATGTACTATCTTGGGGAAGGTTTGTCGATTTGTTATTGATGTGGGAAGCTGTGATAACATTATTTCTGAAGAAGTCTTTACAAAGTTAGGGCTGAAGACTGAAAAACATTCTAGACCTTATAAACTGGCATGGCTAAAGAAGGGTGGAGAAGTTACAGTGGGAAGAAGAGCCTTTGTTACATTTTCTATTCGGAATAAGTACAAAGATGATATTTGATGTGATGTTGTGGATATGGATATTGTCATTTACTTTTGGGAAGACCATGGCAATATGATAGAGTTGTACAACATAATGGTCGCACCAACAGCTACAGTTTCATGTTTGAAGGTACTCAAATTACTTTGGTTCCTAAGAAGCGAGAACAAAGTGAAAGCAAAGCAGAAAAGAAGGTGGAATCAACTAGCTTATTATCTTCGAAAGAATTTGTTGAAGAGGTGAAAGATAGTGTTGAAATGCCTATGTTGATTGGGTATGAAGCAAGTGAGGATTGTGAAATTCCTGCGGAGGTTAGACCAGTGTTGAATGAATTTGACGATGTCTTTTCTACGGAATTACCCAAGGAGTTACCGCCATTGAGGGACATACAACATCAGATTGATCTAGTGCCAGGTGTTGTTTTACCGCATAGGCCACATTATCGTATGAGTCCGAAGGAGCATGAAGAGTTGAGGAGACAGGTTGAGGAGTTGCTTGAACAAGGGCGTGTTCGAGAATGTCTCAGTCCTTTTGTTGTACCATCTTTGTTAGTACCAAAGAAAGATGGTTCATGGAGGATGTGTACGGATAGCAGGGCACTCAACAAAATAACTGTCAGATACAGATTTCCTATGCCAAGGCTTGATGATTTATTGGATCAACTTAGTGGGTCTTTAATCTTTTCAAAGATCGATCTTAAGAGTGGTTATCATCGGATTCGCATTAGACCAGGTGATGAATGGAAGACAACATTCAAGCCACAGGAAGGATTATATGAATGGCTGGTAATGCCGTTTGGTCTATCGAATGCACCAAGTACATTTATGAGGGTGGTGAATCAAATTTTCAGACCTTATATTGGGAAGTTTGTTGTTGTTTACTTTGATGATATCTTGATCTATAATGCGAGCACAGAGGAGCATATTCAACACTTGTGGAAGGTGTTAACTATTCTTCGTCAAGAACAGTTCTATGCAGCAACGAAGAAATGCATGTTCATGACGCCAAGTGTTTTATTTCTGGGATATGTCGTATCGAAGAAGGGAATACAAGTGGACCAGAGTAAAGTAGACGCAATCAGAAATTGGCCACAGCCCAAAACTATCACAGAAGTCAGAAGTTTTCATGGGTTAGCTTCATTTTATCGAAGATTTATACCGCACTTTAGTAGTGTGATGGCCCCTTTTACTGATTGTATGAAGGAAAAGAAGTTTTCATGGATGGAAGAGGTAGGATTTACTTTTGAGCGAATCAAGGAACTTTTAACCTCAGCACCGATTCTAGTGTTGCCAGATTTTCAATTACTGTTTGAGTTACACACAGATGCATCTAAAATTGGAATTGGAGGAGTGTTGAGTCAGAAGGGTCATCCAATTTCCTATTTCAGTGAAAACTTTCTGGAGCAAAGATGAGAACTTATGATGTGGAGTTTTATGCTATTGTGAAGGCTGTGAAGCATTGGAGACATTATTTGTTCCATAAAGAATTTGTTTTGTATGCAGACCATGAAGCATTGAAACATTTGCAAGGGTAGGATAAAATTGTAGCTAGGCATGCATCGTGGATAGCTTATTTGCAGCAATTTACATTCGTCGTGAAGCACAAGCCTGGAGTAACTAATCGCATTGTCGATGCATTGAGTCGAAGGAGTAGTTTACTAACAACTATGCGAGTAAAGGTGATGGGTTTTGATTTACTTCCAGATTTTCTTACGTCAGATTCATATTTTTCCAGGATCCTAGACAAAGTCAAGCAGGGAAGCATGGATGGATATATGTTGGTTGATGGTTTTCTTTTTAAAGGAAATCAATTGTGTTTTCTAGATTGCAGTTTACGAATGAAGATCATCAAATAATTGCATGAAGAAGGACGCGCGGGGCCGTGACCGTACTATGCAATTGATTTCAAAGTCTTATTTTTGGCCGTCAATGAGAAAAGGAGTTGAAAGGTTTGTTCAGAGGAGCCATATTTGTCAAGTTTCAAAGGGGACCGCGACAAATGCAAGTTTATATTTTCCGTTGCCTATACCTACTAAGCCATGGGTGGATGTTAGCATGAACTTTGTATTGGGTTTGCCAAGGACGCAATGTGGAAAAGGTTCTATCTATGTGCTGGTTGAACGTTTTTCAAAAATGGTACATTTTATTGCATGCAAGATGACGGCAGATGCAGTTAATGTCGCACGGTTATACTTCAGAGAGATCTATCACCTTCATGGGTTGCCGGAATCTATTGTATCAGATAGAGACACTCGTTTCCTGAGTCATTTTTGGATGAGTCTATGGAGAATGGTCGGAACAAAGATGAAATTTAGTAGTGCTTATCATCCACAGAAGGATGGACAGACAGAAGTTGTGAATAGATCCCTGGGTAATCTATTGAGATGCCTTGTGAATGACAATTTGAAGGGTTGGGATTCCAAGCTGTGTCAAGCTGAGTTCGCACACAACCATGCAGTTAATCGTAGCACTGGTTTCAGTCCATTCCAGGTTGTTTATTCGACAATTCCTAAGGGACCATTGGATTTATCTACAGTTCCACAGCAGAAAGGAACGATCAAGCGAGTTAGTGATTTTGTGAATGAGTTGCAAGAATTCCACAAGGTTGTGCGAGAGAGATTGCTTAAGGCGAATGAGAAATATAAGCAATCCGTAGATATCTAACGACGACATGTTGAATTCAAAGAAGGAGATTTTGTATATGCAGTATTGACAAAGGATCGACTCCCTATTGGTGCTTACAACAAGCTAGCTTCTAGAAAGATTGGTCCTTTGGAAATCGTAAAGAAGATCAATGAGAATGCTTATCAGTTAAGATTGTCGGATCATATCCACACTGCTGACGTTTTCAGCGTCAAACACTTGATTGCATATCATGGGAATAATCATGTCGAAGAAGAGGAAAGTGTGAATTCGGGGTCGAATTCTTTTCAACCAGGGGAGGATGATGCAGCGCACCAAGCCTTGAGTCGTGTGAGCGACCTAACACATGTTTTGAGTCGTCCGAGGGACCTAACACTAGCCTTGAGTCGCGTGAACAACCTAACACATGCTTTGAGTCGTCCGACCGACCTAACACTTGCCTTGAGACGCGTGAGCGACCTAACACCTTGCCTTGAGTCGTCCGAGCGACTTAACGAGCTAAGCGAGCGACCTAACACAATGCCTGAATCACCAGAGCGACCTAGCGAGTTAAGCCAACTGCAACTTATGCCGCTCCATTCTTAAGTCGCTCCCTTTAAGTCGCTCAACCTTATGCCGCATTGATTTCTTAGGTCGGTCGCGAGCTAACCAACCTATGCTGCATTCCTTAAGTCGCTACTTCCTTAAGTCGCCTGCTTCCTTAGGTCGCATCTGTTATATCGCTGATCTTCTTATGTCATTTCTGAAGCTCATGTTCCTTATGTCGCTCCAGAAGCTTAGGTCGTTCCTGTGCTTATGTCGCTATGTTATTATGTCGCGTGATGTTGTATTATGTTAAGTGCATGATGTTCCTATGTCGTGTAATTCTGTTATGTCGTAGGTCGTATGTCGTGTATTAATGCAAGCCGGTGTGTATGTTAAGCCGTGAGTTGTAACTGTTGAGTCGTGTACGAGTTGTAAATTTCTATAAATAGTGGTGTTGTGTCACTTGTAAAAGGGTTGATTTTTGAATCAAATTTGTTTGTGTGCTTTTTGCCACTTTTGTTGAAGTTGAGTGTGATCTCCTTCTTCTTCCATCTTCAGATATTCGAGTGCACTCGAACTAACGAACTTGAAGCCGATTCACGGAATCTCGTGTGCGAGATCAACGTTGAAGAATCGTAGATCTTCTAACGCGGAATCATGCACGATCAACGTGTTGAACATAGCTAGAATCTGGTATCTCGAGAGATTAACGGATTTGGGCATTTATCTTGGTTTACTTGACATGAAATCACTTCGTGAGGAAGAAACTTGGGTCAATTTGTATCAAAACATTATTAGCACGTCAAAGTGTTTAATCTGTGGCGTCAATATGTCTAGAGTGATAAAACTCACCTTTTTCAAAGCTCGAATCCACTTCACAATACACAATTGAAATTCCACAGAGCACGGCAAGGTACAACCAAACTTTTTAGTAGATGGAGAGTCAAGATGCCTATCTTGTATATAACAAAATACACAAATCATAAGAATAAGATTCAACATAACAAAATATGGACTAAACAATGCAATTATGAATCAAAGAGGACATAACCTTGCTTTCAACCACCAAGTGGGCTCGGCCATTAGGTTTGGGTAGGGTCTAAGCATCACAAATTCACGGCTAGGGATGTTTGTGGTCATGTGGTGGTGATGACGAGGAGAGGTAGGCTAGGAGGTAGAGGCCGAGCTAGCATGTAAACCTAAGAAAAAATCAAAAGAAAAAGGAAGAAGAAAGTAAGGTGAAGCCATGAAAATTTAGAGCTTGTTTTATTTTTCTCTCACGTAAATGGAAAATGAGATAAGAAAGTTTTCATATGAAATAATAATAAAAGTGGTGGCTAGGGTTACAGAAACAATGAACGGCTAAAGATATGGACAGTGGATGGCAAGAGATGTAAAGGCTGGAAAATGAATGGTTAGGAAATTAAAAGGCATAATTTAAGGAGAAGGGATCTTGTATATTTTCTTTGTTTGCACGCAAATGACAAATGAAGTGAATGGACAGTTTCTCACCACTTAAAGAAACTAAAATGCACGGCTAGAAGGTTATTAAGGAGGTGGGAAATAAAAAGGCAAGAAATAAAGAAGCTAGTGAATGAATAGGATTTATTTCCTATTTAATAAAATAAACTTATGTAATATCTTCCAATCATAAGAGGAAAATGAAGAAGTGAGATATTTGGCAAGATTTTGTACGTGATTTGATAGAGTAATGCACGGCTATGATAGGTGAGAAATGCTAAGAATTAATAAAGAGGGTAGAAAATTAAAAAGGCAAGCATTTAACAAAGTAACGTATACCCTTTGATTTTCTCCAATTAATCTCATTATAAAAGATATAAACAAATAAATTCCAATGAATACAATAAAAGGCTAGACAAAAAAATAGAGAAATAAATGAAGAGATGGATATAGGAAAAATATAGAAATATATATATATAATGAAAATACAAAAATTTATTGCGTGTAAAACACTGTAATTTATCTAAATCTAAAAGTATAAATTAGAATTTTATGAAATGGATACCAGAATAAATATTAAAATAAAAATACATTTACAAAGAAAAAGAGTAGCATTTAAAAATTCAAATTTAAAATTTTCAACTGTGGTCAAACTTTGTCTTTCAGTTGACCAAAAATATAAAATTTCCAGAAATTGCTTATTTTATTAAATTTGTCAAATATATACATTTATTATGATTGAAAACTCAATTAATTCATTCAGATAGGTTTCATTCTTTTATGTTATCTTATGAATAAAATATACATTCCCATTTCATCCTAGTTTTCAATTAATATAGTAAGATGCATTTACTTATCATTAGATTTATTTATTATAGATTACATTCCAATCAATTAAAATTGATTCCCATAATTTGTTTGATTTGATTTCCATCTTTATATTATGACCATTATTTCTTTATAAAGCTGGTTACATTAGTTTTATATTCCGTTACATTAATAAACCACTATTTACGTCTTAAATTGTGTAAATGTTACTTTTTTAAATGTGTACTTTTGTCAATTGTACACATTAATTAAGGTTTGAAACTAAATAAATAAATTTACCTTAGTTCCATTCTTTTTACCAATTTATTATTTTAAAAATAAATTTACGTTTCTAGTTAATTTATACATTCATACCTCCCATTACTACTTTAGTTCTCATTAATGAACATTTATTTACATTTGAATACAATTGATTTCTAATTCATTTTATAGCCTAAATAGACAACTTATAATAGTTTACCATTATCTTTATTACACTCAAGTTTATCATTTTCTCTAATTATCATAATTGCTTACAAAATGTTAAATTCATTCAATTATTATAGATTATATGCTGATTCATTTGTTCGCACAACACTTACCCCTATTTTCTTATATTCAATTTTTATACCCAAATCTAACATTTACAGCTAAATTAATAAACCAATTAGTAACTTACAACCGTTACTATTACTTTAAATGTTATGGATTTATTATTAGTTACAAATCAAATGTTATAATTACTTAATTAACACTGATTTACTTCAATTTATATTGATCATATATTATCTCATTAATGTTTCAACATTCACACTTGTTTTTTTATATTCAAATTTATAACTAAGTGCAACAATTTACATTATTTCAATTAGTTTGAAATTTCATAATTAGTTTAATTACATTGTTACATTTCATTTTAACATTTGTTTCACTATTAAATTACAAAGTCTTTATTCTTCCAATTTTAATTACCAAAATTGTATTAAATCAAAAAATTATATTATTGAGAATTTACGGTCGTTTCACTCTTCCACACTCAAAATTTTTCGTCCCCGAAAAGGACATAGAAGGGAAAGAAAGAATTAAGTAAACAATGCATCTTATTCAAAAATACTAACTTTGTAAACAAATAAATTTACAAAATTAATTAGTTTGAATAAAAGATACCTATTTATTTAAAATTACTTTAACACCATTTTACATTGTAAGTTATTCAATTAACCCTTTATTCTTTTTACAACAAAAATTTAAGTGTATAACATTTATTATAAACACTCAAATTTTATTTTAAAAAATCGCTTTTATATTTTAATTATCCAATTACATTGTTAACTTCTAATAATTAAGGTAAGTTATACTGGAGTGTAATAGAATATTATACAAATAAAATTTTCTAGTTCAATTATCTCAAGCTTAAACATTTATTCAAAATTTTGGCTTCATTTTATATTTGAAATTATCCTTTAAGATAAAATATTAAGAATTTAAATTTCCGACTACCTTCAAACAATTAGAGATAAATAAATATATATATACACACATAATATATATCAAATCAAATTTCAAATCATATATCATATATGTTATAATCAAGTCATATTTTAGAAATCCAAATCATTTTATTTCTCCAAACAAAAGTGTAGCAGGGCTACAGAATAGTCTCTCCACTTCAAAGCTCGAAAATGAATATCGATGATGCGGCCCCCATCACCGAAATTATTTTCCAATGACAAAGAGAAGAGCACTTATTTAAACTAAAAATTCTTTGAAGTAATTTCTACTTGAAATACCTTAAATAATGTACCCTTTAAAACTTTAAACACAAAGTTTGAAACTATCGAAAATTAAATTCTTAGTTTCTTGTTTAAATTCATTTATATTTCCAAACTAATTTACAACCATGTTTGTATTACAATTATTTATATCTATGAACAAAAGTTAATGGTTACAAGCTATATACAAAGTCAAGTACTATTTCTCAACATCCAATTCAATTAGATTTCAAAATTCAGAAAATTATAATTATACATATATAATATAATTATGCAAAATTTATTCATCTACTAAGTTTGAAAACAATACTATGTCTGTTTACTCTGTTCAAGTGTTTTAGAGATCCTATCGATAGCGTTGATCAGACGAATCGATCGAAAACCCAAATCAACATCAACAACTTAAACAACACAATATATAAAACATTTTAAATATAGATTTACAAAGCAAGGATAGAGATACAAATTTGGTTAACTCAATCAAAGAGAATATGATTTGAAAATAAGTTGGAAACAAAAGATGGGATGATTAACTAACCGAAGAAGAAAATGGATAAGCTCGTATAAATCACGGGCAAACTTAACCAGGTCGATCGTGACTTCCAAAATTAGATCGATGAAGAATCCTAAGGCAAATCTACATCTGATCTCAAGAGATCAAATTCGAGATACAAGAGATACTAGCATCTAAACCGAGGATATATACTGGTGAATAAATGCCTATTTTAAAGGAGTTTCACCCCTTTACAAGCCATTCAATGGAGCTATGGGATGCTCCAGAATTCAGAAGAATACGAATAGTGAGGAATAAGAATGTATTTCAGAACCGAGGGAACGTTCCAAAATTCAAAAGGAATCGAGTCAAAAAGAAAGAGATTCAAGCTCGAACAAAAGTGATTCTGTAAATAAATTTACCATATATGCCAAGGCTTGCCTAGAGCCAAAGCTCTGATACCAAATTTAACGGACCGCGTCAGTGGGGTAACGCCCACCATAGCATATAGTTGTATCTGTGTTCTGCTTTTATGGCCAGCCTCTCGACTACACCAACCCCCATAAGAACATGTAGGAGTAAGAGTCATCCACTTGGTACCAAACCAAATGCGAGAACCCCCTATCATGTTGCACCGGCCAAGTGCATAGGCAGACACACATGTCGGACTTTAATTGCTCAAAATACCGAATTGTAAAATAAATTTGGCAAATCTCAGAATATACAGCAAATAAATAAATCACAGAATCACAGACACAAAGTAATATAATGCAGCGGAAGCAAAGAGATAGTAGTTCATGAAGCTACTGTATAAATACATCAGAGTTAAACAAGGGTACAACAGAAGTTTAATACAATAATCAAGTACAAAGCTGAATACATCATTGGAATCAACTGAATACTGAGATCGAAATAGATAGCTGGATCTTCAAGAAAAGCTCCAACTCCGAAGGTGAGTCTCTAATGCTGTATCACTCAGTCTGACCCGAGCGTGAAGCAAAACACAAAACACTCGAGTCAGGACATACATACTTATACAATGTATACCAACTCAAGTGAACTGTAATATAAGGTTCAAGTAACTTAAAGGATGCTTGGGACCACCCATCCTCTAAGGATCCGTTAAACTATTTACTATGTAGTAATATTTCGCTATTAAAAGAATTTCTGTTGTAAAATAAACTTACTTTTAAATAGCGTTAAGGGGTTGCCCATATAGCCCTTAACACGTAATAGTGCCAATAGTCTATACAGTACCTGCATATCTCCTGATCGGGAGACTATGAGAAGATACTCCATAGGTACGACACAAATCAAACTCGTACGAGGCTCGCTAAGGTAGGCGACACGGCACAACTAAGCAATGCCTGGGTAGATATACCAATTACGCATCCGGGCTGGTGGTGACGCATAGTGCGCAGCTACCGCCCAACTCGAGCCACATCCCCAAATCAAAAATCAAAAGTGCCACCAAATCAATCTTGAAGTCAGAATATAATATCGAAGGTGTGTGTCCGATAAGAGGGGCTACCTCATTGGCCCGTAAGCACTCCTGTTTTAGCCACCTTATGCCAACTCAGGGGAGTCAGGTCCATGTATATACCTCAAAGGAACGCCGCCACCATTCTACTTCATTTTGGAATCTTCACCACGTACACGGTTGTTAAAATGGTTTTCGAAGTTAGCAAAGAGTATGACAACTTATGATCCTGGTCTCTTTAACAACCAAACGATATTATTGCCCATGGATATTTATTTCAAACCTTTTCTATTCCAAAACCATTTAAAACCAAATACTATTACTTTCCAAAATAATATCCATTTTCAAAAATAGTAATATTTCCAAGTCCGTATACTTTCCAAAATAATATCCATTTTCAAAACTAAATACTATATTATTTCATTTCAAAACCAACCAATATATCATTTCCATTTCAAAACCAAAATATAATATATCATTTAAATTCCAAACCAAATCCATATATTATTTGAATAAAACCCAAATGTCAAATCACTGAATATTTCCTTCAATTTATTAAACTTGAAATATTCCTTTAAATCGCCTTAAATCAAACCACTTTATTTTAAAATACTCACCTCATAAGCAAGACTAAATTCCATTTATATATTTAACTTAACAATTTCATTTAAAACCTGTAACAACCGTTATTTTATTACCGTCGAAATAAAATTTTAAAATAGATTTTTTTTTAAATAAAATTTGAAAAAGAAAATTAGTGCAAATAATTTTGCAAAGTCAGTGCATACTTCAATTTGTTGCACATTGAAAGGTAATGCAAAGCAAATGTTGATCATTTGCTGTCACAAACTAAAGTTTGAAGTGCAAAGTTGAAACATTTTTCCATTTGCTATCACCAATTTCAAAAGCAAATAAAAGAATACTTTTTCCTTACTGTTAACAAAATTTATAAAGCAAAAACATTTTGTGCCATCATTCTTTAGTGCAGTGATATCCTTTTCTCTCCTCTTGTGCACGTCTAGCTTTTAATGCGTTTGTACAACTTCTGCCACATATATTTTTTGACTTATAAACAAATTTAAAAAGAAAAGAAAGTGGCCGGCATCTTTTTTGTTCTATCTTTCCCTGTTGCTTACAATATTCATTTTGTTCCATTTTTCTTCAGTAGCTCGGTGAAAGATTAATGGCGGTTCCATAATTTTTTCCCTTTCTGATCTAAGTTGATTGCTGATTTTGAAGCGAATTTAAGATGAGTGAAAACTAAAAATTTCTAATTTATTCAATCCTTCTTATATTCGTGCTTGCTTATATGTTGCTCAAGTCTTTTAGTCTTTTCCTTCGTTTTGCATTTTTCTATGCGTAAAAATTTAAGTGTACCAGACCTTCTTCATTTTCACATGCGTATGAAGTGTTAGCCTGTCTACATATTTGTTTAGTATGCATGTAGATAGCATTTTCCAGGTTTTAAATTGCTATTTTTGACGCACTTCTTGTTAAAATGAGTATCACGAAAAGTTGTATAGTGTGAAAATTTCAAACCTAGGCTACTTTTTAAATACGTGCATGGATTATTTTTACTTCATTTTGCACACATTGACGTGTCAGCTTTTGGGAGGGTAGGCATTGTATCTTGTATAATAGTAGTGTTGCCAAGTCACTGACTTTGCATGTTTGTTCCAAGTCACGGAAATTTTCATTTTAATCTATGCATGCAAACTTGATTTCGCCCAGGTCATTTTGTTTGATATTTTTGCGTGCAAAGTAGTACCCATTTCAGTTTTGTGTGTAATAGTTTTATTGACTTCATTTTTTGGCCATCTTCTTTGTTTTCATTTTGATTCACACGTGCAAAATGCAAAAGCTCAGGCCACCTTCTTTGTTTTCATTTTTATTCATGCATGAAAACAAGGCAGGTCAGTGCGTTGTTACATTTCCATGCCCAGGTTACACGCATGCATTTGGATATTAAACATGAGAGTTAGGAATGTTCCCAGACTAAATTTTTAAGTCAAGTCCATATTTTGCACTTTTACATGCAAGAACCAAACACAAATATATGCCCAGATCACCTTTCTCATAGATGATTAAGTATATGCATGTAATTGCATAATTTGTCCTTGCTTTAAGTTATATTTTGATTACAATAGTAGTTCACGTGTACATTAAAAATTCATGCCCAGGAGTGTATTTGTTTCATATATGTGTACACCATTTATTTTGTACTTGCATGCATGGGTAGAGTCTAGATACGTGTGTGAAGAATGTAACGTGTTCAGGTCATTTCCTAACATTATGTGATGCATGTCCAGAACATGTTATTCTATTTTTAGTTGTGCATGCATTTCATTTGTGCAAGAATATTTTTAAAGTATTATATAACATGCCTGCATGTTGTAGCGTGTGTGCACTAGTATACTGCCCCTGGTAGTAAAACTTTTGATGAAAATATAGTGGTGCAGTTCACTATTTAATTTACGTTGAACCGGTGTTTGGTTTTAAAGCGAATTTTGTTGCCGTTATTTTTATAACGAATTTTTACGCCGGTGTTAAATTTTTGAAGCGTGTTGTTTTGACGATATTTTTGATGAATAAAAATTACTGTTATTTTGACTTCGGTAACCGTCAATTTAAAGTGAATTTTTTAAGCGGTTATCCCGCCACGCTAATTTGGTATCCATTATTATGGTGTTTTGTGAAGCGCAATTTCCTCGTTGAAATTGCTATGGTTGTTGTTGTTTTAATTACGTATTTTAAAAATCGTTTTAAAATAAAATTGTTTCCAAAAAATATACAGTTTGCGCTTTCAAAAGAATGAGGAAGTGATTTAAATGCTTCAGCAAAATTGAGGACTATGAACCCTTACTTTTACCGATTCGCTTAAATCCGGACTTTTCCGTTGAGAACGTAAATTTTATGTGTACAAAATGCACAATTTTGCACTTTCAAGGAAACGATGAAGAGATTTAAATGAGTTAGCAAAAGTGCGGAATATGGAACCACGCTTTTACTAATTCGGTTAATTCCGGACTCGTTAATTGAAATATTTGATGTGAATTTGTTGTTTGATGATTTTGATGATTTTGTTGGGCTTTCGAGCCACTATGATGGACCTTCGCGTCAATTACCAGTACTAGACCTTCGGGTCATATGTTGGACCTTCCAGTCATTTGTTGGGCGCCAAAATTATGATGACAGTACTTGATAGGGTTCGGCCATATGTTGATGCACGTGCAGCATAGATTAAACTCGTCGTATGATGGGATCGATCCACTTTTATGATGATTTTCTAGTTATCTATTTTTTATTTCAAGATTTTTTGAATTGCTGTTTTGAATTCAATTATGAATTTGAAAGTCGATTTTTGATGGAATTTAATGAGATTTCTTCATTTAAACTATGTTTATTATTTATGTTGTATAGTCTCATTCGAGATTAAAATTAATTTGCTTTGATGTTGTTTATGATGCATTCATTTCTAAGATTATATTAGACTGATCCGTTTATTATTTTCTTTTAAATAATACTCGGGTCAGACCGAGTTATTTCAGGATAATCACTATCTTTGATTCAGTTGCCGCTTCAGCTTTTGGGATTTCACTTCATCTTTAGTCCAGACTTTGAGAAGTACATTTGGTGTATTGATTCTCATCTCATGCATGTATTGATGGATATGTATATGTACATTTGGTTCATGTGAACCATCGATTGTTGTAGCATGTATCCAGACTTGTCTTCCGCTATATATATCTGATATTTCTCTTCTGATGTGATTATACTTGTATGTGTTATCATTATTATGAGTTGTTTTGAATTTTTCTTAAGCCACATTAGTTTCGTTTCAGATTTGGATTGAATATATATCGTTGGGAGTAATTTACACAACTCCTATCGATGTAATCAATACTCGTCTAAGGCATAACTTATGGATGGTCACTTCTAACAAACCTTATTCTTCGCAATAGGAGACGTTATTCTATATAATAACCTTTGTTATTGTGAGCATAGAGGTGGGACATCACAGCTTGGTATCAGAGCTGAAGTTCAGAACAAATTATAATAAACACAGAATAGAAGCAAAATGGAACACGTGTTACAATTATTCGAGGGTTTTATTCGTGACTTTCTAATCTAGTCTTTCCACTATAACATGTTGGAGTATGTCGAGCAATAAATCTCATATTACGTAGTATTCCATTTGTTAAATTTCTTATCAATCTTGTATTGTTTTTAACTAATCCTTACCTCCTCTTGTCTCTCAGCCTATGGCTGAAAGTGGTAGAGGGAAACATTCTTCTGCAAGCCCTTCTAGTGGTTCTCATCCGGATGGAGTCTATATGTCAGCCGATCAGTTTATGGAGCTATTTCGAGGTACTCAGCCTTCTGTTTCTACTCCCGCAACTCCTACTCAAAAGTCTGCCTTCGTCCGCATGTGTAGTGACTATTCCCACCTTGGAGGCAAGCCTTTCAAGGGATCGGAAAGTGTTTTGGAGGTTCAGACTTGGTTGCGCGCTTGTGAGCGCATATTTTCTCGGATGGATCTTTCAGATCATCATCGCGTTCTCATGGCATCTAGCACGTTGCAAGAGTGTGCGCTTGATTGGTATGAGCTTTTTATTACGGAAGTTGATGAGTCCTCTCTCTCGTGGATTCCGTTTAAGGAACGATTCGAACTTAAGTGTAACGACCCAGAGTTTCTGTCATTTGAAATTCGTATATTTAGTTGATTTTTTTAAATATTAACAAGTAAAATTTGTAAGTCGAATAAATTTTAATTCGAATATCTAGATATAATTGGATAATTAAATCGATAATTTAATATTTGAAATTACAGAATTAATTGGAGATTGGGTTTAATGTGATTAAAATTGGTTTGTAAAGTTGTATTAAATCATATTGGAGTTAGAATGATGTTATAGAACTTTTAAAATTGAATTTAAAGTTAATTTGCAGAAATTGAATATTTTAATATTTAATTGACGAGTAAAAATTGCCATTTTTCAAATAGTCTCAGATTTCTATGAAACAAGTTTCATCGCATCCGTAATGTCAAGTTATTGTAAGATTTCAAATTTCATGTCAATCGGATTTACGGTTTGTCCGGGGCAAGCTAAAACGCGTAGAAATCGATTCGAGTGAATTCTGAACTTAAATAGTCGATTCAAAAACTTATCTTTAAAATTTTATCGAATTGGCTCCCGATATATATTCCATTACGTTCGGAATAGGGGTAAAACATTATAAATGCCAGGCGGCACACTTCCTTTGGAGTTCGGAAAAAATTCGGGTGAATAGTGTTTGAGAATTTTCTATAAAAGGCCCCCTATTTTCACATTTTGCAACAAACCCTAATTTAAAACCCTAGCCTCCAGTTATAATATCAATGGCCGAAAATTTCAATCCTTCTCCCTCAGTTATCTTTATATCCATCAACAATTACGAGAAATCTTCAACTACAACGTTGAAGAGCACGACGAGATCTGTATTCTCAACGGTGATGATCGAAGATGGAGTTACGGGTCGACGTGAATATGGGTTTGAATGCACGGATTTCGTGCGCGGGTTATAACACTAAGGGGAGGCCAAGCTTCCTGATAATTTGGCCGATGGTGGCACTCGAGAGGGGGCTTCGGAAGGACAGTGATTGATCAACGTGAAAGTGTTTGTATTGGTCGCGACAATTAGGGCAAAAGGGGCGGTCATGGGTTTCTTTATCGCATTCGTTGCCTGTATATGGAAGAAAGGAACGAGCGGCCGAGATTCTAGGGGCTTGAATCAAACGGCTAAGATGGATTTAGGTTATAAATTTAATAAGAAAATTGTAAATTATTATATTTAAAATTCGTATAAACTTCTAAAAGCTGTAACTTGTTCATACGAAGTCGAAAAATGACGAAATGAATTGCGTTAGAATTGTATGGACGAACACTACGCGATGGAACTGGATTGGAGTACATTGGAGCTAGTGAAATTTTTGAGTAAAATTAAACGCGCATTTAATTTTATTCGAAATAGAACACTGTGACTGTTATTGAAAGCAAGGAGAGAACTTCTCACTCAATCGAATCTGTTTCGATTTAAATTTTAAATAGTTGGATTTAAAATTGCTTAATTGTGTGATTGAATGATAAATTGTTATCTGTTGTATGAAAATAGACCCTATGCGTCGTATACTAAGCGGATGTTATTTATTAAACACATATACCGTGGTATTTCACTTTGATGTGGTATTGGTATTATATATGTACTTGGAGTTGATTTTCCTGCATTATATAGCGGATGAGACCCTATTGCCCTGCATAATAGCGGATAATATTTTATAAAACCCATGTACCGTGATATTCCGTCTTGAAACGGAATTGGTATTGTGCTAACATCTGTGGATGCATGGAAACAGGTTGGAGGGATCCAACTGGATTCCTCAACCGTATTGATTTATTTATAGATATTTTCGATATATTTTGTTATCATATTGATATATGACGTTTGGATGTCGTGGTTCTTATATTTAGTGCTATTGTAGATTTGGCATATTTTTGGAGTTTTAAAAAAATGTTAAAGTAACGATTTCAAATTTAAAAGGATTTTCAAGTGATTTTTAAAAGTATACATTTTATTGAATTTTGGAATTTATTCATTTTAAATAAATAAACGTTATAATTTTTATGTTATAAAAATTATGATTTTTGTGAAATATAACCGAAATGTGATTTTTGAAATAAGTAGTTGTATAATTTGTAAAATGGTTTAAATTGGGATTTTTAAATTATTATAAACGGTTTATATAAAAGATTTATAAAATTGATGTTTATAAATTAAAATATGGGAATTTTAAAACGAGTTTTTATAAGTGTTAAAATGAAGTATAAATGGATTTCATAAGTGAATGAAATTTATAGATTTATAAATTGTGAAGTTGTAAAATGAAAAGATTTTGTAAAATAAAAGATTTGTAAGTAATTAACTTGAAAATTGGATTTTGGTATTTAAATGAGATCTAAATAGAATTTGTTAATTAAGAGATTTTATAAGTTGAAGTTTTTAAATAAATATATAAATGTGAATTTATAAACGTTGTTTATAAATCCAAAAACCAATTGAATTTGATAAGTAAATATGAAAGCTTATTAAAGGAGATATATTCATGATTTTGGATAGTGGATAATCCTTTAAATTAAATATGTAGAAGAGTTGAATTTGGTAAACGATATATATTCACGATTTTGGACAGTGAATAATATATTAAAGAAATGTTTTAGGAAGTGATCTTTTAAATAGAATTAAAATGATTTGAAGTTGTTTTAAAATGTATTAAGCATCAAAACGCTAGATTTCAACATTCATTGTTGAAATAGATATTTTCGAGAAATAAAAGGAAATGGTAGACTATAACACTGTTGTTATAGTAAATGATTTTCGAAAGGAAATGTTTTTCTATAGTATTGGGATTAATATATCTATCTTAATTTTGAATCCCTATACTAGTGATTTTGGGTTGTCGTAACGATGTTTTACGCAACATTCATTTTGACTCAAATGAATGTGTTTAAGAGAATGTTTTCCTTAAAGGATAAAATATATACTTAATTGTGATTTAAGTATATTGAATATTTTCCAAATGTTGAAAATAAATAGATTTGTGAATTACTTATTATTAAATAAGTATGGAAATGTTTTCCAATATGAAGTGAAATGTTTTGAGGCAATATCTTTTAAAGATAAATTAAAAGTGAATATTTGAAATCGATTTAAAAATCGTATATCAATGGATATTTGGAAATTTAAATTCACCATGGAATTTATAAAGGAAAGGGAAATTTGTTTAAAAATAAACATTGATTTATTTTTAAAGCGTCGAAAAATATATCTTATAAAGATATTTTTGGAAAATAAATAATTTGGGAAATTATTTGGAATCTGGTGATGTTGTGCATATCTATTGATAGTTAAATAACCGACTATCAATATTTACCTTTAAATGGGTATTTTTTGTGATTTGCTTGAATTTGAATGCTGCACTTATTTTTAAATAAGCGCTCGTTGTTCGGTTTAGCCGGGAGAGGACCTTTGGGTCATAAATCCCATTCCAAATAGTGATATGTCGTAATGGATAGCATTTGAAGACCGGTGTTGAAGACCGGATATTTTTGAAAACGGAAAGATTACCGTCGAATGTTTCTGCATCGGCTGATCTCCGATATAGAGATTTTATCACACTTTGTGATGGGAAGTCCGGTCGTGATTAGTGAATATCTGGATTGCAAGGGCTTCTTTGGAAGTGCCTTCGGTTCCATTCGATCCCGGAACAGACTTGTATGGATGTGTGTATGAAGTTACATTTGAGATGTAAAGCTGGTTTCTATCAAATACATTTCTGTTGGTGGCGGAGAATTTATTCTCTTAGCTTAATACCCTTCTCTGAGACATACAAGCTCAGAGGTTATGTAGTTGATGGTTACTAGTGATATATTCCCAATTTGGTAATGTGGCATACGAAGTGCTGCTGATCATTTGTTAATCAAAGCACAGCTTTTGTATAAAGCGTAGCTTTGTGGACGAGACTTCGTCGGACCTCACACCCCGGTAATGGTCAAAACAGGAAAGATGCGGCAAGGTTATTAGGGGATAGCGCCCCCTTAGTGTGTGTCATTTCCTTATGGATAAAGGTGGTATTCTGGTATGGAGCCCTGATACTTAACCTATGTTGTTGCTGCAAACTTATTATTTTGTGGTTGTTGGTGAATCCCAGGATTTAGGTCGGTTGCGACCGAAGGATAGCATACTCGTGTCAGTTGTTACCCAGCTAGGGGTAACCCGGCCTTATGTTGGCAGAGATCCGGTTAGGTTCTTTGGACGTCTTTCCAGAGGCATACCTATGTGGCAATGGGAAGTTCCTTGGCCTGACCATTTGATGGAAAATCCAAAGAAACAATACAAGATTTGTACAGTTTTAGTTGTATAACCTGCCATGGAATGTGGCGGTAACCTGTTATTGAACATGGTAGCTATAGTAGGCATAGTTTGGAATGTCTATGTTGGCTAAGATTTATATTATACTTTCGAAATATTTTCCTACACTTCGCACTTATAGTATTAATATCAAAGAAAATTTCTCATATCAAGCATGTTTGACTATCATAAGGAGAAATCTCCTCTGATTCTGCGTTTGCATTGTGTGTGTGTGAGGGAGGCCTTATGGTAGTTTCATTTTCTAAAAAACATTGCGAGTCTAATTTAAAATATTTCTTTGTTTATTTTTAAAGACAAACCGTTTAAGTTCTCACACCAGTCCCATGACTGACCTGGAGTTTATTGTTCTCTTCCTAAACTCTGGGTGCCCATCATTTTCCACACGGGCAGTCTAGAGTCAGGTTATCAGGTCATTCTGGAATTCAGGAGATGCTGTGGAGCTCAAGGAGCAAGCTGGATGGCATGGCGTATCAACTAGTATATAGTATTTCTTTTCCGCTATTTTTTGTTGTAAACTCTGATAATGTAATGAAAATACGATGTAATGTAATAACTGATATAGTTCTTTATTTTAAAGATATTCATTTATATATTATATGTTGTTCCGCTGCGATTGTGAGATTCTGATATTGTTTCTGTTCTATTTCTTTTCTTCTTTCTTTCTTCTTCTATCTACTACCTCTTCTTCTTCAAGCCTAACAATTCGGTTTTCCGGCCTTCGATTGCTCGGCTGTTGATACAGTGGACGTACTGATGTCGATCTTCATGAGTCGAAAATCTGTATCGTTACATTAAGTTCGTTCCTGAACCAGAAAAGGCTATTCTTTCTCGTAGTTTCCTTGATTTGAAACAAGGAAAGTCCTCTGTTTTTGATTATGTTGCAACTTTCGACGCCTTGCCCAAATATGGAGTTGAGTTCATTAACACTCCGCGTAAGAAGAATCTTCGTTTTGTTGATGGTTTGAAGAAGTATTTAAAGAAAGTTCTTTTGCTTCAGCTTAAGCTTCCTTTTGAGGAACTTGTTGATTCGTCTCTTTGCCTTGAAGCTGTTGAAAAGGAACGTGATAGTTGTGATGAGGTTGAGATTTCTAAGAACCCCAACAAGAAGAGGTTTCCATTTCATAGGCCTACTTCTTTTTCCAACAAGAAGAAGAAGAAGCAAGCTACCACTAGTTCTCAGCCTAGTAGCGCACCTTCTATTCAGAGGGCGTGTTATAATTGTGGTTCTTTGGATCATTTTCTTCGTAACTGTCCTAAGCCTCGCATTTTTCGTTATTGCAAGAAAGAAGGTCATTTGGTTTCTGATTGTCCTACTGCTCCTAAGGTTTCAAATCTGGAAAGCTTAATGTTGCTAAAGCTTCTGGTGATTCTTCTAAGCCCAAAGGTATTACTCCTTCTGTTTTGGAAGGTTTTATTTTATTTCATGGTCGTTCTATTAGAGTTCTTTCTGATACGGGTGCATCACATTCATTCGTGTCAAAGGAACTTGTTGATATTATTCCTTTAGATGTTATTACTCTTTGCGACCTTTGAGGATTGTGAATCTTATTGATGGATCCGCTACTCTTAGTTTGTTGTGTGTTGATGTTGAAATTATTCTATGTGGTTTTTCCTTTCATGTGAATCTGCATGTTATGGATAATCTTGGTTTTGATACGATATTGGGTATGGATTGGCTCATCCGTTATGAAGTTCAAATCCTATGTCTCGAAAGAACTTTATATCTCAAGCATCCCGACGTTATCGAGTAGTTATCTATTATATTTCAAAGCATGGACCATACTTCGAATGCTCTCATTTCTTCCTTCAAATCGGAGGATGTCATAGCTAATATTCCGGTTGTTTGTGATTTTTCTGATGTCTTTGAGCCTATTTCGAGATTGCCGCCGAAGAGGGCAATTGAGTTTCGTATTGATCTTATCTCTGGTGCTCATCCTGTCAGTCGTCCTCCCACCAGGATGTCGGCTAAGGAAAATGAGGAACTCAAGCAACAATTACATTAATTGGAAGCCAAGCGATTTATTCGTTCTAGCTCATCTCCTTAGGGCGCCGTCGTTGTCTTCGTTAAGAAGCCGAATTGTACTCTTAGGCTTTGCATTGATTATCGCAAGCTTAACGAGCTCACTATCCAAAATAGATATCCATTACCAAGGATAGACGACATGTTCGATCAATTGAGTGGCGCTAAGATCTTCTCCCAACTCGATCTTGCTACCGGTTTTCATCAGTTACGAGTTGCGATAGGTAGCATTTCTTTTACCGCATTCCGTACTCGTTATGGTTCTTACGAATGGCTTGTTATGCCGTTCGGTTTGACGAACACTCCAGCGTATTTTGTTGATCTTATGAATAAGATGTTTCGGGAATATCTCGATAAGTTCGTCTTGGTTTTCATTGATGATATTCTTATTTATTCCAAATCTGAAGCCGATCATATTCAACATTTGGAGATTGTTTTGAACACTCTTCGTCAGCATCAGCTTTATGCCAAATTCTCCAAGTGTCACTTCTGGGAGAATAAGGTGAAGTGTCTCGGTCACATGGTTTCTTCCGAGGGTATTTCTGTCGATCTTTCCAAGATCGGATCTATTCAGAATTGGAAGAGGCCCGAAACTGTTACTGAGGTTCGTAGTTTCCTTGGATTGGCGGGTTATTATCGCCGGTTCATTAAGGACTTTTCTCGTATTGCTTTACCGCTTACCACTCTTACGAGAAAAGCTGTTCCTTTTATTTGATCTGATAAGTGTGAGAATTCTTTCATGAAGTTAAAAGATCTCCTTACTCATGCTCCTATGTTAGTGGTTCCCGAAGGGAATCATGATCTTGTTGTTTATACCGATGCCAGTGGTTATGGACTCGGTGCTGTTCTCATGCAAAAGGATAGAGTAGTTGCCTATGCTTCTAAACAACTAAAGCCTAACGAGATTCCTTATGCAACACACGATTTGGAGTTAGCCGCTATAGTCTTTGCTCTAAAGATTTGGCGACATTGTTTGTTGGGCGAGCATTTTATTCTCTTCACTGATCACAAATCTCTGAAATATTTATTCACCAAGAAAGTACTTAATATGAGGCAACAGCGTTGGCTTGAATTTCTTGCTTCATATGATTTCGATATTCGGTATACCCTTGGTAAGGGTAATCGAGTTGTTGATGCGCTTAGTCACAAGCAGCAGGTTGTTGTTTCCATGATGCTAGCAGAGTGGAATATTTCGGAAACTTTATCTCATTGTGATATTGGAGACCATCCTTCAATTTCTAATTCTCCCATGCTTTTATTGAGCACGGAAGCTCGTCCTAGTTTGTTGGATCGGATTGCCGATGCCTAGAAACAAGATCCAGATATCTCTCATCTTATTCAGAGTTGTAAAACGAAATCCCGAAGTGATGATCTAAAGGATTTCGATATTGATATTCATGGTTGTATTCGGAAGAAGGGTAGGTTGACCGTGCCTAATGTTCCTAATCTTAGGAACAACATTCTTAAGGATTGTCATCGTTCTAAGTATACTATTCATCCGGGCAGTAGTAAGATGTATGCTGATATGAAATTCTTATACTTTTGGGAAGGTATGAAGCGTGATGTTGCAAGTTATGTGAGTCGTTTCATGACTTGTCAACTTATTAAAGCAGAACACCAGCGTCCTAGTGGTCTTTCGCAGCCTCTTGAGATTCCATTATGGAAACAGGATCAGATTTCTATGGACTTCATTGATGGTCTACCTCGTTCGAGGTTGGGCCATACTAGTATTTGGGTGATTGTTGATAGATTGACCAAATCATCCCATTTTATTCCTATCAAGTCCAATCAGACTACTCATTTGTTGGCTAAGAATTTTATTAAAGAAGTCGTTCGACTTCATGGTGTGCCTAGTTCTATTGTTAGTGACAGAGATCCGCTTTTTACTAGTGGTTTTTGGCAGAGCCTTCAGAAAGCTTTTGGCACTAAGCTCAATCTCAGTACAGCTTATCATCCACAGTCTGACGGTCAGACTGAAAGGGTGAATCAAGTCTTAGAAGATCTCAGACTGAAAGGGTGAATCAAATCTTAGAAGATCTCCTTTGAGCTTGTATTCTTGATTTTGGTGGTAGTTGGGAAGATCATTTACCTCTTGTTGAATTTTCTTATAACAACCATTTCCAATCTAGTATCGGTATGGCTCCTTTCGAAGCCCTTTACGGAAGGCCGTGTCAATCACCATCTTGTTGGTTGGAATCGAGGGAAAAGTTAGTTCTCGGCCCCGACTATATTTGTGAATCTTCTGAGAAGATTGATATTATTAGGCAGAGAATGAAAGAGGCTCATAATAGACAGAAACCTTATGTCGATCATCGTAGGAAGCCTTTGGAATTTTCTATTGGCGATCGCGTGTTCATTCGTGTTTCTCCGGTGAAGGGTGTGGTGCGTTTTAGTAGCTCCGGGAAGTTGGCTCCTCGTTATATTGGACCATTTCCTATTACGGAACGCATTGGTCCTATTGCTTATCGTGTATCACTACCTATTCAGTTTTCGGGAATACATGACGTATTTCATGTATCCCAGCTTCGTCGTTGCCTTCGAGATTCGGATTCTATTATTAATCCTCATATGTTGCAAGATCTTGAGATCTCACCTTACTTGTCTATTATGCAAAATCCTATTTGTGTGCTAGCTTCGGAGATTAAACACCTTCGGAATAAAGAAGTTCTTGTGAAAATTCAATGGTCCGCAAACCCCAAAGATTGCACTTGGGAAACCAAAGAATTCATCGAGTGCTCTTATCCTGGTTTTTCTCCTCTTCGGGTGGCGGTGAGCATTCTAAATTCATCTATTCTTTTTTATCTTTGTTGTGATGAATTATTTGTGTTATAAACAACTTATTGTATGAAAATTGCGGGGACGCAATCTTTATAAGGGGGAGTTTGTAACAATCATGATTTTATTACTGTCGAAATTAAAATTTAAAATAGAAATTTTTTTAAATAAAATTTGGAAAAGAAAATTAGTGCAAATCATTTTCCAAAGTCAGTGCAAACTTCAATTTGTTACACGTTGAAAGGTAATGCAAAGCAAATGTTGATCATTTGCTGTTACAAACTGAAGTTTGAAGTGCAAAGTTGAAACATTTTTCCATTTGTTGTCACCAATTTCGAAATCAAATAAGTGAATACTTTTGCCTTGCTGTTAACAAAATTTATGAAGCAAACATAAACATTTTGCACCATCATTCTTTAGTGCAGTGATGTCCTTTTCTCTCCTCTTATGCACATCTAGCTTTTAATGGGTTTTACAACTTCTGCCACATATATTTTCTGACTCATAAACAAATTTAAAAAGAAAAGAAAGAGGCCAGCATCTTTTTTGTTCGATCTTTCCCTGTTGCTTACAACATTCATTTTGTTCCATTTTTCTTCAGTAGCTCAGTGAAAGATTAATGGCGGTTCCACAATTTTGTTCCCTTTTGGATCTAAGTTGGTTACTGATTTTGAAGCGAATTTAAGGTGAGTGAAAACTCACAATTTCTAATTTATTCAATCCTTCTTAAATTCGTGCTTGCTTATATGTTGCTCAAGTCTTTTGTTCTTTTCTTTCGTTTTGCATTTTTCTGTGCATAAAAATTTAATTGTACCAGACCTTCTTCATTTTCACATGCGTATGAAGTATTAGCCTGTCTACATATTTGTTTAGTGCACATGTAGATAGCATTGTCTAGGTTTTAAATTGTTATTTTTGACGTACTGCTTGTTAAAATGAGTATCACGAAAAGTTGTATTGTGCGAAAATTTCAAACCCAAGTTACTTTTTAAGTACGTGCATCAATTATTTTTACTTCATTTTGCACACATTGATATGTCAGCTTGTGGGAAGGTAGGCATTGTATCTTGTATAACAGTAGTGTTACCAAGTCACTGACTTTGCATGTTTGTTCCAAGTCATAGAAATTTTCATTTTAATCTATGCGTGCAAACTTAATTTCGTCCAGGTCACTTTGTTTGATATTTTTGCGTGCAAAGTAGTACACATTTCATTTTTGTGTGTAATAGTTTTATTGACTTCATTTTTTAGCCATCTTCTTTTTTTTCATTTTGATTCACGCATGCAAAATGCATAAGCTCAGGCCACCTTCTTTGTTTTCATTTTTATTCATGCGTGAAAACAAGGCAGGTCAGTGCGTTGTTACATTTCCATGCCCAGGTTACATGCATGCGTGTGGATATAAAACGTGAGAGTTAGGAATGTGCCCAGGCTAAAGATTAAGTCAAGTCCATATTTTTCACTTTTACATGCAAGAAGCGCACACAAATATATGCCTAGATCACCTTTCGCAAAGATGATTAAGTATATGCATCTAAGTGCATAATTTGTCCTTGCTTTAAGTTATATTTTGATTATAACAGTAGTTCACGTGTACATTAAAAATTCATGCCCAGAAGTGTATTTGTTTCATATATGTGTGCACCATTTATTTTGTACTTGCATGCATGGGTAGAGTCCAAATACGTGTGTGAAGAATGTAACGTGTTCAGGTCATTTCCTAACATTATGTGATGCATGTCCAGGTCATGTTATTCTGTTTTTATTTGTGCATGCATTTCATTTGTGCAAGAATATTTTTAAAGTATTACATAACGTGCCTGCATGTAGTAGCATGTGTGCACTGGTATACTGCCCCGGGTAGTAAAATTGTTGATGAAAATATAGTGGTGCGGTTCACTATCTAATTTATGTTGAATCAGTGTTTGGTTTTAAAGCATATTTTGTTACCGTTATATTTATAACGAATTTTTACGTCGGTGTTAAATTTTTGAAGCGTGTTGTTTTGACGATATTTTTTACGAATAAAAATTACTGTTATTTTGACTTCAGTGACCGTCAATTTAAAGTGAATTTTTTAAGCTGTTATCCCGCCACGCTGATTTGGTATCTGTTTTTACGGTGTTTTGTGAAGCGCAATTTCCTCATCGAAATTGCTATAGTTGTTGCTGTTTTATTTACGAGTTTTAAAAATCATTTTAAAATAAAATTGTTTCCAAAAATTTTATAGTTTGCACTTTCGAAAGAATGAGAAAGCGATTTAAACGCTTCAGCAAAATTGAGGACTATGAACCCTTACTTTTACTGGTTCGCTTAATTCTAGACTTGTCTGTTTGAGAACATAAATTTTATGTATACAAAATACACAATTTTGCACTTTCAAGGAAACGATGAAGAGATTTAAATGAGTTTGCAAAAGTGCGGAATATGGAACCACGCTTTTACTAATTCGGTTAATTCCGGACTTGTTAGTTGAAATATTTGTTGTGGCTTTGTTGTTTGATGATTTTGTTGGGCTTTCGAGCCACTATGATGGACCTTCGGGTTATATGTTGGACCTTTGGGTCATTTTGTTGGGCGCTAAAATTATGATGACAGTACTTGGCAGGCTTTGGCCATATGTTGATGCACGTGAGGCGTAGCTTAGACTTGCCATATGATGGGATCGATCCACTTTTAGGATGATTTTCTAGTTACCTATTTTTTATTTCTAGATTTTGTGAAATGCTGTTTTCAATTCAATTATGAATTTGAAAGTTGATTTTTGATGGAGTTTAATGAGATTTCTTCATTTAAACTATGTTAATTATTTATGTTGTATAGTCTCATTCGAGATTAAATTAATTTGCTTTGATGTTGTTTATGATGCATTCACTTCTAAGGTTAAATTAGACTGATCCGTTTATTATTTTCTTTTAAATAATACTCGGGTCAGACCAAGTTATTTCAGGATAATCACTATCTTTGATTCAGTTGCCGCTTCAACTTTTGGGATTTCGCTTCATTTTTTGTCTAGACTTCGAGGAGTACTTTTGGTGTATTGATTCGCATCTCATGTATGTATTGATGGATATATATATATATGTATATATGCACATTTGGTTCATGTGAACCATTGATTGTTGTAGCATGTATCCAGACTCGTCTTCCGCTATATATATCTGATATTTCTGTTCTGATGTGATTATACTTGTATGCATTATCGTTATTATGAGTTGTTTTGAATTTTTCTTAAGCCACTGTAATTTCATATTAGATTTGGATTGAATATATATCGTTGGGAGTAATTTACACAACTCCTATCGATGTAATCAATACTTGTCTAAGGCATAACTTACGGATGGTCGCTTCTAACAAGCCTTATTCTTCGCAATAGAAGACGTTATTCCTTATAATAACCTTTGTTATTGTGAGCATAGAGGTGGGGTGTCACGAAACTAAATTTCCAATTATCAAGTTAAGTCATATTTTGAAAATACACTTTTCCACTTAAATCATAATTATTCAATTTCCAAACATTTCCATTTCATAAATAAAATAATTTATCATATTAAATATAACAATCAATTTACTTTGCAAATTTATTCATTTAGGCATCAATTAAACTATGATTTCTGGCCAAATATATTTATTACAAAATGTACAATTAAAACTGTATTTCATTTTATCAATTCAAAGGACATCATTTATTTTACAAACATATTCATTTCAAAAAATAAAAATTGATTGCAATTACCAGGCTAGACTTTAAAATTCCATATTAATTAACTTTAATTATTAAGTTATTTATCATAAATAAGACTCTTTAAACTCCATCCAAAACCAATTAACTTATAAAAAAGTTAATTTATGGACAAACAATATTTCTTTACACTTCAAAGCATTAAATCAAATTAAGTTAAAATTTTCATATATTTATAATTTCAAAATACTTAATAATTGTCAAAAAATGTTTAAAATCGTTAATAAAATTTTAGGAAAATATCATTTAAAAATATAACCATGGTCCTGTATAATACTTTCTCATCTAGGTCAAGTGATACGGATATGTATCATTTCAATGTGTAATTTAAAAGAAAAATCGAGGTTTTATCATTTCAAACCCGCAATCCCAAGTAAAATAAATGCAACAAAAATCACAATAAAAAACACTTGAGCCAATCATTTCATATCATAATGATTTTACCTTATTCTAAAGTCAGTTTGGGTATGTATCTGTGACGACCCAGATTTTTGCGTTCGAAAATCGACATTCATACTTCACTCGTATTCGAATGTCGTACATTCAAACGTTCGAATTTGATTCGTCGGAGCTTATAACATATTAAGTACAACAATACGACGGAATAAAAATGAATATATCATTGATACAATAATGAATACAACATCCGATACAATATGAATACAACATCCGATACAATATGAATTCCAACAATATCAAAGATAAATATACAACGGCAGAATAGGATTACAAAAACAGGAATGGTCTAGACTTTGCGACCATCGACAGTGGAAAGTTGACCATCAATAGAGTCTTTCAAGTGAGAAAGTGGGAATCCAACAAACTAAGTCTTCAATGCCCAGGCTCCAATGCTCCAAGCTCGAACCACCATCAAGTTGAAGTTAAGAAACTCCAATTCCAAAGAAGCAATTGCGATCCCTAAATCCAAAGATTGAAGAAGATTGCCAAACCAAAGACTTCGAAGGCTATCGAATCTACATCTACTAGCTGATTATCTGAAAATCTAACTCTATCATGCCCGTGAGGAAAATTGTGGGCACCCAGAGTTTAGAAAGGTTACAATAAACTCCAGGCCAGTCATGGGACTGGTGTGAGCAAACGAAAATAGTTTTAAACAAAAACAAACAATAAAAGAATTTAAGATTGAATTCCGCAATGTTTTTTGGAAAATGAAACTACCATAAGGACTCCCGCCGCACACACCATGCAAACGCAAAATTGGAGGAGATTTCACCTTATCATAGTCAAACAAGCTTGATATGCGAAAACCATTTTGATATTATTATTAGTGCATAGTGGAAAACATTTGCAAGTATAATATTAATCTTAGCCAGCATAGATATTTCGAACTATGCCTACTATAGCTACCATCTAAACAGTGGGGCGCCACCATAAGTAAATGGCAGGTTATACAACTAAAACCATACAAGGAGCATATTGGAGATTCAATTTCCAACAAATTGTCAGGCTAAGGAACTTCCTATTGCCACATGGGTATGCCTCTGGAGGGACTCCTCGAGAACCTACCCGTATCTCGGCCAACACAAGGCCGGGTTACCCATGCTCGGAAGTAACACCTACAAGTATGCCATCCCCGTCGTAACCAACCTTTATCCAAGCGCTCGACGCCAACAACCACAAAGCAATGTATTTGCAGTAACCACATAGGTTAAATATCTGGGCTCCATACCATGATACCACCTATATCCAAAAGAAATAGACATACCCTAGGGGCGCGACCCCTAATAACCATGCTGCATCTTTCCTGTTTCGACCATTTTCGGGTTGTGAGGTCCTGATGTAGTCTTTTCCACAAAGCTACGCCTTACACAAAGCCTTGCTTTGATAACAAATGATCAGCAGCACTTCGTATGCCACATTATCAAATTGGGAATGTATCACTAGTAACCATCAACTACATAACCTTTGAGCTCGTATGTCTCAGAGAAGGGTGTTAAGCTAAGAGAATAAATTCTCCGCCGCCAAATAGAAATGTGTTTGACAGAAACCAGCTTTACATCTCAAAGTGTAAAGTCAGACACACATCCATACAAATTTGTTCCATGTTCGAACAGAACCGAAGGCACTTCACAAAGAAGCCCTTGCAAATCTAAATAATCCCTAATCACGTCTGAACTCCCCATCACAAAGGGTGATTAAATCTCTATACCGGGGACTAGCGAGTGCAGAGACATTCGATGAGTTATCCTTTCACTTTCTAAAATATTCGGTCTTCACCACCGGTCTTCAAATCTATCCATATCGTCGTATCGTTATTCGGAATGGGTTATATGACACAAGGTCCTCTCTCCGCTAAAGCGAATAATGAGCGCAATATTTAAAAACATATGGACATTGGTATCTCCGTTAAGTCATACTTATTACCCAAAACCTTCTTTCAAATGGTTTGAACAAATTACCATTTTAATCTTTTAAACAAAAAGATTCACTTCACAAAGCTTACCCATCTTTCACAAAGATTAATTCATAGCCTTTCTAAACAATTTCCGTTTCAAATTGGATTAACTTGTCCTATTTTTAAATCAAAGACTCAATTCATAGTTTTCAAAACCATTTCCAAAATTTTTAGCTTTAAGAAACAATTTTCATTTCAAATCTTTTATACAAAAGATACACCTTTAAGATCCTCTTCAATTTCAAAACAAAGTTCAACAATCTTTCACAAAGATTTATTCATAGCTTCCAAAAAATTTCACAATTCAAACTTGAAATGTTTTTAACACAAATTAGAAATCCTTTCTTTATATGAAAGCTATTATTATTTGAAAACAAATAGTTTTCGTTTGGGAAAAAACCGATTACACTTGCACAAGTTAAAGCCCTTCAAGTATAAAACTTGAGTTAAATTCAATTTCCCAAAACAATACTTTTGAAATGGTTTAAAACCCATATAAACACATTTATAACTTTTATAACCTTTTTAAAACATAATTTCCAAACATAGAATTCAATCTTGAATTCAAATTCAAATCAAATTATTTAAAATTTCAAAATTTTATCAAGTTATTCAAAATAACTTTTATCTTTAAAACTCCTTTTCAAAATATTTTCATACTTAATCCAATTCCATTTCCAAAACTATTTTGGATTCAAAATTCAATCTTTAAAACCATCTCATAATATTAGATAATATCTGTGGCTTAACCAATTTTCTCGTGCAATCCATATTTGTGTGTGTATGGTGTAGTCCGGGGGGACTTACATAATAGTGCAATAACATCAATCATCACAATCCAAACAAAGCAATATCGATAAGCGGTATGATCTATAATGCTTATCAGTCATCCATAGATTCATAGATAATATACAAATGTATCACAGATTAATAAATTGTACACAGCTCAATTCACAGAACAAAGTATCACAGATCAGCTAGGATAATCAATTCAAAGCATCTCATACAATACAAACATTCACAAGCAATCCAAACATCCATAAGTAAGATTAATTAATCATCTAATTAATTTAAATCAGATTAATTACTTATGTAACGAACCGCAAATCCGTACCCCTTGAGTCAACACTATTCTACATCAATCAACTCAAGTTGAGAAGAAATATGAACCATTTGGGTTAAAGAAGAAGAGAAAATAGAAAACAACACAGAATCTAACCATCGCAGTGGAATAAAATAAAATGAATAATAAATGATCTTTACACAAAAACAAATATAAATCGGTTATACATTACATTATAAGAGTGCATCAATCACATAACACACAATTGACAGTAATCATAACCTGCCCTCATACAACTGAGTACACAACTAAACAACACAGCGGAATATATAAAACAAGTATGGAAGTACGTATCGTCATCCAGGTCGTCTCCTGAGCTCCACAGCATCATATCCTACATCCTATAATACTCAGTCTGACCCAAGCATTATAGTTAAATAGCACTCGAGTCAGTCTGGAAAACCAGCGTGAGAAATCACACTCAATTGATTATTAAAGTTTCAAAATCCTTTGAAAACAAAAGCATCTCGTAAGACCATGCCATAAATAAACATGTCGGGTTTTACCTTACGATAGCTAAAACAGTTTTATATTAAAATCCTATGATATTATAATAGGGTCTATATACAAATACTTATTAAAATAGCCGAAATTGTTACATCTATTAAATTCCAGCTACTAGCCACAGAGTGGGTAATACAAACAAAACTCGTAAAAGGCGCGTAGGGAGAATGGATTTCCAACTAATGACTAGGCATTGGGGTACCACCAGTCACGGTACGTGGCCTAGATCACAGTACCGAGGATCACTCCCGACCCCCTGCAACACAAGACCCGGACTATCCCTTACTGGATAATCCCGAGTAAGATCACCCCACGGTTGGGATCAGCAACCGCACCACTAAGCCGAAATAAAAGAGACATCTAGACAGAGATGACCGTACCTGGAAATGGGTGCTGCCCACCAAGCTTTGCTGCATAACACCTGATTTTCAGTCATTCCCGGTTGATGAGCCTTGAGGCTAAGCGTTACCTTTTAGATCATTTCACTTACGATGCTCATCTTCCACCTGACGATGTTCTGAAAGCATTCGTCCATCCAAGTTCATCCTGGGTTCGAACGGAACCGAAGCCACTACTCCTACTACATCCATTTTGGAAATATCCTCAGAATTAGTAGCGACTAGCCCTTGCACTTCACTGCCATCTTCGACTCCAAACTCGTTTTTCCACGAAAACATACAAATCGGATCGTAGTGGTTTTCGAGAAATAAATCTCGATCCCGGTCTCTTCGAAACGATTAACGCATTTGGCCAATATTGATAGTCGGTTATTTAACTATCAATTAACATTCACAAACACCCATCAAACAATAAATAATTTCTCAAATTATTTATTTGTCTCAAAATATCTTCGCGAGATATATTTCCATTTTCAACCCTTTTGAAAACAGCTTCAAACTATCTTCCTTTTTACAGAATAAATTTCCCAAATATTTTCTATTTCCACTGAAATCACCAAGCACAAAACATAGATTTCATAACACTTTAAAACACTTTATTTTAAAATCTACTTTAAAATATTTAAATTAGAAACTACTTTAATACTTTATCAAAAATATATATTTTAAGAATATTTAAAATAAGGTTACTTATAGAATATAAAACTGAATTTCCTCCTTTAAAACAAAATACTAAGTCACCTTTAAATAATTACTACGATAATAGATTTGAAAAATATTTACTTTAGAATTTAAACATTTAGAAATAATAAATTTTCTCAAAAACATGCTTTTTAAAACAACATTAAACTTTTATCTTATATTTTAAAATTTACTTTCAAAACGTACTTGGCTATCCAGGGAAATATACTTCTCTTCACATTCTTTAGAAATGGATCACTATTTATTTAAAAAAAAATTTCCCATTCCTTTAATAAATTCCCATCGTGAATTTATTTTTCCAAATATCCACTGATATATTACTTTGCTTTTATAAACCCCGTTTATAAATTTCATATCCACATTCTCCTTTAAAAATCCCGGTTTTACACACTTAAATCAATTCCCAAATTGATTTCCAATTTACTCCAATTATTCCAAAATTCATTAATTTCAGATTTTATTACTTAATTATGTTTTAAAATACTTTTCACTGAAAATACTAATTTTATATTTCCCAAATTACTTCTTTATCCCTTTTAAAAAAAATTAAACTTTGAATTTTAGAATAGTTCTTTATTCCTTTAAATGATATCACTTGAGTTTACAATTCATTAATTTCTGTTTTATTAAAGATTCATTTTCTTTTCCATACTCGAAATTATTTATTAGTTAGTATTTTAATATCACTTCCATTCCTTTCAATTCATTCTTAATTTATTCCAATTCGCTATAATTATTTTACTTAAAACTTCACTATTTTATCGTCTTCCCAAAAATCTTATTATATATTTTGATAATTCAATGTACCGAAATATATTCAAGCAAACTATAGCCTTCAATATTCCAATATGATTCATCATAGAATATCAAATAATCATAACAGATAATATTAAATAATTTAAATAAATGTTGAGGAATCCAGTTGGATCCCTCCAACCTGTTTTCCCCGCATCCACAGACGTTAGCACAATATAAAATACAAATTCCACTTCGAGGTGGAATATCATGGTATATGGGTTTTAATATAATATCATCCGCTATTATGCGGCGCATAGGGTCTCATGCGCTATATAATGCGGGAAATCAATCATTCCAAGATGAATTATATACAACTATATATAATATTGCACATCCTATCAAATCAATCAATCAACCAATTATTTAAATTTAACCACTTAAATTTAAATCACTAGATGACTGATATTAACTCACCTTGAATTTATTTTGCAGTCGATCCCTGAACAGCTAGTTTCTTTTCAGATTTTTGACCTTGAATAAACAATTTATATGATTTTATTAATATTCAAACTAATCGAAGGATCGACCATCATAAATATTTGTTTTAAAACTTAAATTTATTGTGTTAATAAAATTCCAAATTTTACTTTACTGTTTAATCCCTTGTAACTAACTAAATGAATAGTTTCTACCATTAGATTAAAATATTCAAAATAATTTAACCATCGCATAACACTCATGAATTAGTAAATACTCGATTTTAATATGCTTTATAGTATATTATCTCATCATATTGTCTATTTAAAATTTAACGGTAAGATTTTAAAATGTGTATACAATCATTATACTTTCCCAAATCTATATATATACCTTGGTTAAATGGAATCAATTAAAATGAAAAGAAACAAGACTGTTGCCTACCTGTCTATCTATTTATTACTGTTTGCCTATATATATTTAAATTAAAATATGTATGTATATACAAACTGCAGCTAAACCTTACTATAAACCCTTATTTCATAAATATCATATATATATATATATATATATCCATGTTCATATCATACTTCTTTAGCTGTTAATTCATTTCCTTCACTGTGGCTTAACTGATATTAAAAAATCAAGTTTTAAATTGGAAACAAAATGGTTATACCTTCCGGCCTTCGACTCGACATCGACCAAAACCCTCGAACCAAATCGCGACATCACACCATCTCGACCACCGTAGTTCCACCGTGCTTTCGCTGCCCCCTCCTTCCAGTGAGCTAGGGCACCTCGCGACTTGGGCTAAGGCTGACAATAGCCTCAGGATCAAACGCCACTACGACTTCCACTCTGTCGTCGATGCAGCCTCCAACCGTATTTCCTCCACCAATCCGTGTGTGCGCGAACCCACACGAGCACCAAAATCCACGATAGCCCCTCCCTTCCGATCGCGAACTAGCTTTCGAAAGAATTAAATTCGTTCATCTTTTTTTTTTGATTTAGGGTTAACGATTTGAAAATGAAGGCCAAGAAGTGTTCGATTGAAGAGTAGGAGAAGGGTTTCGCTAATAATTTTAGGAATGGAATGGAACGAATTGGTTTATAGTTTACTGAAGGAATCTATTTTTCTCGACTATGTTTTTATTATTATTTTCGGTTAGGCTAAGTGATTTAAACGAAGGAGGACGTAAAAGATATTTGGCGTAATAAAGAAGGAATGAGGAAACACTGTACAGGCAGTGATTTGAAAGAGAAAAGTATCGATGTGAAAGGAATACGGCTGGAGGTAGACTAGGATATACATATTTATTTAAATTAAATTTAAATCGTCTCGATAAATGCTACCTACCATTCCGAATTCCTATCGAGGCGTGTCGCTACGCGTTTATAATGTTATACGCCTATTCCGTACGCAATGGAAAAGGTTTCGGGTCCTAATTCGATCGTATGGAGAAGATAGCTTTTTGAATTGAATTAAAGTATTAAATTTTCGATATTAATTCTAGCGCGTTTATATATCGTACGCTCACACAACTGCTCCAATCACTACAAAAATTGAAATCCGTTAATAATATAATATTACGGATCCAATGGATCTGGTTTCGTTGAATTCCAAGACTGTGCCTCGGAAGGCTATTTTTAAATTCAATTTAAACGATACAAGTTTTGAAAATTAACAAACCATTTTTAAATTTGATTTCAACACTTCTATTCTCTTCAGTATTGTCATAAATTTTATAAGCCTTCAAATTATTTTTAACCGGCTTAAAACTCCAGATTCAACATTTACCCAACTTCAAATTATTTAATTTAATAATTAAATTACCGAATAAATGGTGATATTTGAATTCAAGTTAAAAATTAAATTTTAAATATTTAAAATCAATTAGATAATCCGATTTCAAATGCTTAAAAATTCCGAGTCGTCACATTCCTCCCTCTTTAAAAGAATTTCGTCCCCGAAATTACTCGTTAGGAAGAATGATCCAATACCCGTTTACCTTTCCCGAATCCAACAATTCGACATCCTACCAAGTATCTTATTGTAAAAGACCCATTACCATTCTTGCTAACTTCTCAGCTCTCGCATAGTTTCAAACAATACTATTTGCTCAATCATTCAAATTTCAATTTAAAACCAAATTTTGAATTTCCAAAATTTTCTCAAAAAATTTCTAACTCCTAAATTTTCGAAAAAATTCGCCAGCGTCTCCTTTGCGCGGCTAGCTCGGTACAACTACAAAATGCCTCTACGGGCTCCCAAATTTCAAAAAAAAACAAAAAGCCAAGTGGCTCGAACAAAACCCAATAAATTTCATACAGAAATTTAAACACATACCTTTTTGTCGAGCAATTCAAATTTATCTTCCGAAATCAAAATCAATTTCCTTTTCCTTTATAATACCTGTACATCCTACATAGCAATAATATCTGTTTACTCCTCTTTTTCACGACCTAACGACCTAAAAGTTCCAGCGACTTAATGGGTTAAAAGGTCCAGCGACCTAAAGGACCCAGCGACCTAAAGGCACAGCCGACTCAACGACCTACAGCAGACCACGGCCTAATGACTTAAATCAAAGAGCGGCTCAATCGGGTTAACGACCTAACGAGTTAGCGACCTAACCTACTAGCGACCTAACGAGTTGGCAACCTAGTGAGCTCCAGAGTAAAGCCGCTTGCATATAGGTCGCTTCCAACCTTAGGTCGCTGCCTCTTCTAAGTCGTTCCATATAAGTCGCCTTCTACTCCCATAGGTCGCTATGACCTACCAGCAAAAGCAGTTGATCAAGCCATAGACCGTATCCATTAGGTCGCTGGCGACCTACGTCCTAACCTACTCCTATGTCGCCCACGACCTACGACCTAGACCCAGAATTTCCCTATAAATACTCTTCCTACTCCACCAGAAAAGGGGACTTTTGGATCATTTCTGGAACGCCAATACTTTGCTGTTTTCTCGACTCCTTCAACACTTCAAACACCGAAGACGCTTCAACGAACTTTGAGAAAGATCTAACTCATTCAACATGAATTCAAAGAGCTTTTCTACATCGAAATTCTAGCTACTCGTCTTAATCGTGTTGTAATTGGAGAATCATTGAAAAAGTTGTAATCAAATCAGCAATAAAAGAGATTAAGTGGACGTAGGCTTGACTTTAAACCGAACCACTATAAAAACTGTTGTCTCTTTACTATTTTCTGTTATTTTCTGCTTATTTTCAGTTCCCGTACTAACGGGTGGTGCTTTCACTATACTACAACTTACACTGGGGTGTTAGCGTACATTTTTGGTGCTTTCACTGAGAAGTCGAACTCAAGGTGCTCTCATCATTGCTCCGCAAAGATTTGTTGAAAGACTCTCTCTAAAAACCAGAAGTCTATCTGATATGGCTCCTGGACGAAAAGGTAGATCTACTAGATATGGAAGTGCATATGAGAATATCACCACTTCACCCGCGTCGGATCAGACGACTCCTAGTGTTGGAATTACAAGGGCCGAATTGGACGCTGCAGTGTCTGGGTTGTATCAATAGATGGAAGCCCAGAATACTTTGATGTTGGATAGGATAAATGCTTTACTTGGAGTTAAACGTCAACCAGAAAACAAGGAAGAAACCTTTGCTGAAGATGTTCATGATTCCCAAGGGAAAAGTATTCCTCAAAGGGCAACTGGCACTGTCGAAGGGGCACCTCCCCAAGCCGAAGGTTCAAGGCCGCAGCCAACTCTTCGTGAACGTTTGTCCAGGAAAACTTCCGAAAAAGTAGTTGACGTCTGTCCCGCGGGGTCTCTAAATTATGAGGAATACCTCTCGGCAATGATTCGACAAATTATGAAAGAAACATGAAAAGGGAAGAAGATGAGAGTGACTGGGGTTTTGCTCCAAGTAAGACTCCTTTTACTGAAAGAATTCTAAAGGCAGAATTTCCAAAGAAGTTCGTTCCACCCACTATTCCAGCTTATCGGGGAACAAGCGGTCCTATCCAGTTCTTGTACAAGTATGACTGGCATATGGCAGGTGCCAGAGCATCAGATGAGATCAAGTGTAGATATTTTCCGGTGTACTTGGAGGGAGTGGCCCTGCTTTGGTTCACAAAGCTGCCATTTCGATCTGTGGATCAGTTCTCCGACCTAACTCGGAAATTCAAAGATCAATTCAGGTTATATGCTTCGAAGGCCAAGGATATAATGTCACTATCCAGCTCGAACAAGGCCCTGGAGAGCCTCTCAAATCATTCTTAAACCTCTTTAATATAGCATTGGCCGAAGTTGATAATGCAGAGCCTCGAATGATTCTGACCTACTTGATGCGAGCTATTGACAAATCAAGCGAATTTGGGAAATGGCTAAAGATGAAAGAACCAAATTCACTTGAGAAATTCTACAAGAAGGCCGATGAATTTATGCGCTTAGAGAGCCTTCCTGTGTCGGCAAAAGTAGCCATGACTGAAGTTGAGAATAATAACGTTGCTCTTAACGAAAGGAATCTGGTGGCCAGAAGAGGGAGAATGACGGTAGAAAAAAGCAAAAAGATGCGAAGAAAACTCGCCACTTTAGACCTTCAGATTTTACTCCCTTAACTGATACTCCAGAGAATATCTTTTTTGCAACCAAGGATGTTGTTGAATACCCTAAACCACCTAAGTTGAGGCTTGGGAAAAATGTTGCGCATAATGGAAGATTCTGTTGATTCCACAATCAACCCGGCCATGACACTAATAAATGTCGCCATTTAAAGAATTTGATTGAGGAGCTATTGAGACATAATAAACTTCAGCAATATGTGAAGAGAAACAGAAACGACCCAACCTCATCTACTCAGGGGCAACAAATTCCTGCTTATCAATCCGGCACAGGTGAGAGTGCTGCAGCGCAGGAATCCGAGAGGCCTATTATTAATGTTATCACAGAGGGTCCTCACCCAGCGGGCAGAAGTTGGGGTAGGATGGAAATATATGCTCACGCTTTGAGATATGCCCCGGCTTTTTCTATGCCAAGTCAAGAAAGAGTTTCAGACTAAAGGAGGAAATCTGCCTGCTTACTTGTCAAAGGCCTGGGAGCTTCTTGATGATTTTTATCATTATTCAATAAGCCATATATCCCGGGAAGAGAACATAAAGGCAGATTCTCTCGCAAAGTATTCAAGCTCTGGCAAAGCTCGATTATTGGGATTGGTCCCTGTGAAAGTCTTGTCAGCTCTAAGTACTGATGAGATCCAATTCCGAGAGCCTGAAACAACGAGCACTTGCGTCCATATTTTACTTAAAAGCAATGCTTAAATTTGTAAAATGGTTATGGATGTATCATTTTTGTATTGATTCACACTAATTTTACTATAAATCTTGTGTTCTTTACTACTGTAAAATGCCTGTCTCATTTCGATGTGCATGTATCTTGAATATATTGCTAAAATGTCGATTTAATAATGTAGGCTATCAAAGCAAAGCTTACCTATTCAATACGTCAAAAGGCCAAGTGAGTCCTACAAATCACTCAACAATCAAATATCAAGCCACAAAAATTCCACATTCAATTCCTACATCAAAAAGTGCTTCTCACAAATAGTTGGTGATTCCATCGGAGGGGCACCTTCCCAGCATGAAGGTTCCAGGCCCTTGCTAACTGATTGTGATCGTTTGTGCAAACGAACATCCGATCAAGTAGCTTGCGTCTGCCCCGTGGATTCACTTAACAATGAAATGCACTTCTTTGGAAAAAAGCAAACAACTTGCAATGGAAAGGAACATGTGCTTGGAAACGATAACGAGGAATCGCTGAGAGGCAGATGATGGAAAGACATGGGCAAGCAGACAAAGAACAGCCAAAATGGAATCTTGTACCTCAACCAAAAAGGTTAGTGGAACCACCCAAGGGGCACCTTCCCAAAGTGAAGGTTCTAGGCCGTTGCTAGTTAATTGCGATCGTTTGTGCAAACGAACATCCAGTTGGTAGCTTGCGTCTGCTCCGTGGATCCACTTAACTATGAGATGCAACCCTCCAGGTGAACAACAAAGCCCTCTTAGGAGGCAAAAGCCCTCTTCGGAGGCCCTCTTCTCCTCTCAAAAGGGGGGAAGAGCCAAAAAGTCCGCTTCGGAGGCCCTCTTCTCAAAAGGGGGGAAAGAGCCAAAAAATCCTCTTCGGAGGCCCTCTTCTCCTCTCAAGGGGGGAAGTGCCAAAAAGCCCTCTTCGTAGGCCCTCTTCTCCTCTCAAAGGGGGGAAGAGCCAAAAATCCCTCTTCGAAGGCCCTCTTCTCCTCTCAAGGGGGGAAGAGCCAAAAGCCCTCTACGGAGGCCCTCTTCTCCTCTCAAGGGAGTAAAGGCCAAAAATCCCTCTTCGGAGGCCCACTTCTCCTCACAAGTGGGGAGTGCCAAAGCCCTCTTCGGAGGCAAAAGCCCTCTTCGGAGGCACACTTCACCAAGTTGGAGTGCAAAAGCCCTCTTCGGAGGCACGCTTTCCCGCGTACAGGGAAAAAACAAAAAGCCCTCTCCAGAGGCACAACCAAAAGCCCTCTCCAGAGGCACAAACAAAAAAGCCCTCTCCAGAGGCACAAACAAGAAAGCCCTCTCCAGAGGCACAAACAAAAAGCCTTCTCCAGAGGCACGAACAAAAAGCCCTCTTCGAAGGCACAAACAAATCAAAGCCCTCTTCGGAGGCCCACTTCACCGCATAGGGGAATCCACTTCTCAAAAATAAAAGTGACCATCTCCGAAAGTGAAGTGTAAAAACTTTTTCAAACAAAAGAGAAAGAAAACTTCTCCAATACAAAGCACACTCTACTAGAGTCGAATAATATTTCCGCAAAATGGAAGAAGTGTTCTCCAAAGTAAGAGCACCAGTCTTCTCAAAGTGGAAGAATTATTCTCCAAAGTAAGAGTACAAGTTTACTCAAAATGGAGAAGATTGCAATAAGCCGTGGTATGGGGGCAATATAATATATCCGCATTAATAAAGCAACGCTCAAGCAACATACCACGAGCTCACTACAATACCATACAAGGAAAATTAAGAAACTTGTGTGATAAAAAGGAATAAATGCATTTATAAATACAGACAAAAGTTTGTACAAGTAAAAAGAATCATTTTATTCCATACTATAAAAAATCTATATACATGTGCAGGTTTCCAAAAGCGGGGTCCGGTACCCGCACAATCTCCGATCAATACAAGAAAAAAGCAAAAAAGCAAAAAAAAAAAAGAAGGATAAAGCCGAACCCATCACTTCTTCTTTCCCCCGTCTTTGGAGCCTTCGCCCGGCCTAATGGTTAACTTCTTAAGTCGGCTTGAACGAGTCGGGAAAAGAGGAGAAAGAGTTGCAATTGGGTCCTCTCCTGCCTTCTCATCACAGCGGAAGTCTCCTTCCTTTTCTTCGAAACTCCACGCTTGCCCCTCTTCTTTGAAGAAGATTCGCTGCCCAGAGCAATAAGATCAATCAACTTTGTATCATCGGTGGTGAATTCCTCCGGGGTCCTCTCACCCTCCTCAAGCTCTTTAGTTTTCTGCTCTTGCGAAGTGGTCGGGTCATCCAAGCCTTGTCTTCGTGAGACTTCCTTTTATGGGAGCCATCATCCCTTTAGTGAGAGTCGTGGCGATTATCCCTTCTTCTATACCACTCCTCATAAGCCTACCTCTCGCGAGCTTTTCTGGCAACTCTTTCCTTATCGGTTTCTCTGGGGGCAGGAAAATAACGCCTGGGGTCGTAAGAATCGCGCTCCCATAGCGTTGAAAGTCATCGTAGTACGAACCACTGCGTCCCATTGGAGAACCTAAAAGTGAAGAAGAGACAAGTTTAGAAATCTTTGAAATAAAGAAGTTAAGTGCATATAATCGCCAAAATCCTAAGTGTGTGTGGCGTGTGAACTACGCGCGTCAAGCTACAAACCACTCTTCGGCGTGGGAGTCAATTCTTGGACTGATAGAGTTGACCGCAAAATAGATGTTGCTTCAATTGATGGAGAAGTGAGCTTAGAGGCGATGGTGTCATCTTTAAAAAGCTCTTGGGAAGTCACCATAAGGTCACTCGGTCCCCCAAAGACATCGTCACCATCATGCCCAATGGAATGAGTCATGCCCTCTTCGACACACTTTGCTCTCTTGATAACGAGACTTTCTTTCTCAGTTCCAGATTCTCCAGTAGCTTTCCTAGAACATTGAGGAAATTCCTCTTCTTCAATAACTGGAAGAAGTTCATATTTTCCAGATAATCCTGCACCGTCAATGGAACTGGAGCATTTTACTAATGAAGCCTCTACAGTAGGTTCCTTCGGGGTGGATTCCTTTAAGGAGGCTGGGGCATCTGACATTTCTACCCGAGAACTAGGGGCATCACGAGGTTGAATAGATCGAGAAGGGTGCAAAAGTCCGAATTTGTGCAAAAACTCATCCTTCGGCAAGAACTTAATACTTCTCTCGTCAGCAGCCACAACACTCAATCTTTCGAAAGTCGGTTTATGGCTAGAATCCTTTAAGGGAGGAGGAATTGCTGCAAAAGTAAAGAATGAAGTTAACACTTGATGGCTCGAGGTTTGAAAGGCTCAGAAATGAAGTGAACGGAGATAAGTAGTCTTACTTCCTACTCTCCAGATGCCGTAAAATCCCGGGGGGCAGCGGACAAAGAAGAACTGATTTAAAAACCCGTGAGCACTCTCGGGAAGATCTGTAATTAGTTTACGATTTCTCGCACTCCTTACAAGTGTGATGGAAGGGTGATCTTTGTTCCTCCCGAACGAACACAAGTAACAGATCTCCTCGAAGCTTGGGAGGCAATTAAGTGTCCTCCTAAACAGTACGCATAACCCCATCAAAATGGCGCAGCCATTAGGGTGCAATTGGAATGGAAAGATAGTCAATCGAAGAAGTGTTCTAAGAAAAACATTGGAAGGAGGAATAGCTCCATTTAAGCACATCTGATGGTTGACTGCAACAAAGCCAGGAAGCGGCCTATAGGCAGTGTCATTTATTCCGGGAAACAGAGCATCCGTTTCAGCAATGCCGAATTGAATGCATAGTTGACTGAAGGCCCTTTACGGTAGGCCGTTTCCAATCTAGTATCGGTATGGCTCCTTTCGAAGCCCTTTACGGAAGGCCGTGTCGATCACCATCTTGTTGGTTGGAATCGAGGGAAAAGTTAGTTCTCGGCCCCGACTATATTTGTGAATCTTCTGAGAAGATTGATATCATTAGACAGAGAATGAAAGAGGCTCATAATAGACAGAAATCTTATGTCGATCATCGTAGGAAGCCTTTGGAATTTTCTATTGGCGATCGCGTGTTCATTCGTGTTTCTCCGGTGAAGGGTGTGGTGCGTTTTAGTAGCTCCGGAAAGTTGGCTCCTCGTTATATTGGACCATTTCCTATTACGGAATGCGTTGGTCCTATTGCTTATCGTGTATCGCTACCTATTCTGTTTTTGGGAATACATGACGTATTTCATGTATCCCAGCTTCGTCGTTGCCTTCGAGATTCGGATTCTATTATTGATCCTCATATGTTGCAAGATCTTGAGATCTCACCTTACTTGTCTATTATGCAAAATCCTATTTGTGTGCTAGCTTCGGAGGTTAAACGCCTTCGGAATAAAGAAGTTCTGCTTGTGAAAATTCAATGGTCCGCAAACCCCAAAGATTGCACTTGGGAAACCAAAGAATTCATCGAGTGCTCTTATCCTGGTTTTTCTCCTCTTCGAGTGGCGGTGAGCATTCTAAATTCATCTATTCTTTTTTATCTTTGTTGTGATGAATTATTTGTGTTATAAACAACTTATTGTATGAAAATTGCGGGGACGCAATCTTTATAAGGGGGAGTTTGTAACAACCATGATTTTATTACTGTCGAAATTAAAATTTAAAATAGAATTTTTTAAATAAAATTCGGAAAAGAAAATTAGTGCAAATCATTTTCCAAAGTCAGTGCAAACTTCAATTTGTTACACGTTGAAAGGTAATGCAAAGCAAATGTTGATCATTTGCTGTTACAAACTGAAGTTTGAAGTGCAAAGTTGAAACATTTTTCCATTTGTTGTCAGCAATTTCGAAAGCAAATAAGTGAATACTTTTGCCTTGCTGTTAACAAAATTTATAAAGCAAACATAAACATTTTGCGTCGTCATTCTTTAGTGCAGTGATGTCCTTTTCTCTCCTCTTATGCATATCTAGCTTTTAATGGGTTTTACAACTTCTGCCACATATATTTTTTAACTCATAAACAAACTTAAAAAGAAAAGAAAGAGGCCAGCATCTTTTTTGTTCTATCTTTCCCTGTTGCTTACAACATTCATTTTGTTCCATTTTTCTTCAGTAGCTCAGTGAAAGATTAATGGCGGTTCCACAATTTTGTTCCCTTTTGGATCTAAGTTGGTTACTGATTTTGAAGCGAATTTAAGGTGAGTGAAAACTCACAATTTCTAATTTATTCAATCCTTCTTAAATTTGTGCTTGCTTATATGTTGCTCAAGTCATTTGTTCTTTTCTTTCATTTTGCATTTTTCTGTGCATAAAAATTTAATTGTACCAGACCTTCTTCATTTTCACATGCGTATGAAGTATTAGCCTGTCTACATATTTGTTTAGTGCACATGTAGATAGCATTGTCAAGGTTTTAAATTGCAATTTTTGACGTACTGCTTGTTAAAATGAGTATCACGAAAAGTTGTATTGTGTGAAAATTTCAAACCCAAGTTACTTTTTAAGTACGTGCATCAATTATATTTACTTCATTTTGCACACATTGATGTGTCAGCTTGTGGGAAGGTAGGCATTGTATCTTGTATAACAGTAGTGTTACCAAGTCATTGACTTTGCATGTTTGTTCCAAGTCACAGAAATTTTCATTTTAATCTATGCGTGCAAACTTAATTTCGCCCAGGTCACTTTGTTTGATATTTTTGCGTGCAAAGTAGTACCCATTTCATTTTTGTGTGTAATAGTTTTATTGACTTCATTTTTTAGCCATCTTCTTTGTTTTCATTTTGATTCACGCGTGCAAAATGCATAAGCTCGGGCCACCTTCTTTGTTTTCATTTTTATTCATGCGTGAAAACAAGGCAGGTCAGTGTGTTCTTACATTTCCATGCCCAGGTTACATGCATGCGTGTGGATATTAAACGTGAGAGTTAGGAATGTGCCCAGACTAAAGTTTAAGTCAAGTCCATATTTTTCACTTTTACATGCAAGAAGCACACACAAATATATGCCTAGATCACCTTTCGCAAAGATGATTAAGTATATGCATGTAATTGCATAATTTGACCTTTCTTTAAGTTATATTTTTATTACAACAGTAGTTCACGTGTACATTAAAAATTCATGCCCAGGAGTGTATTTGTTTCATATATGTGTGCACTATTTATTTGGTACTTGCATGCATGGGTAGAGTCCAAATACGTGTGTGAAGAATGTAACGTGTTTAGGTCATTTCCTAACATTATGTGATGCATGTCCAGGTCATGTTATTTTGTTTTTATTTATGCATGCATTTCATTTGTGCAAGAATATTTTCAAAGTATTACATAACGTGCCAGCATGTAGTAGCATGTGTGCACTGGTATACTGCCCCGGGTAGTAAAATTGTTGATGAAAATATAGTGGTGCGGTTCACTATCTAATTTACGTTGAATCAGTGTTTGGTTTTAAAGCATATTTTGTTACCGTTATTTTAATAACGAATTTTTACGTCGGTGTTAAATTTTCGAAGCGTATTGTTTTGACGATATTTTTACGAATAAAAATTACTGTTATTTTGACTTCAGTGACCGTCAATTAAAGTGAATTTTTTAAGCGGCTATCCCGCCACGCTAATTTGGTATATGTTTTTACGGTGTTTTGTGAAGCGCAATTTCCTCGTCGAAATTGCTATAGTTGTTGCTGTTTTAATTACGAGTTTTAAAAATCATTTTAAAATAAAATCGTTTCCAAAAATTTTACAGTTTGCACTTTCGAAAGAATGAGAAAGCGATTTAAATGCTTCAGCAAAATTGAGGACTATGAACCCTTACTTTTACTGGTTCGCTTAATTCTGGACTTGTCTGTTTGAGAACATAAATTTTATGTATACAAAATACACAATTTTGCACTTTCAAGGAAACGATGAAGAGATTTAAACGAGTTTGCAAAAGTGCGGAATATGGAACCACGCTTTTACTAATTCGGTTAATTCCGGACTTGTTAGTTGAAATATTTGTTGTGGATTTGTTGTTTGATGATTTTGTTGGGCTTTCAAGCCACTATGATGGACCTTCGGGTCATATGTTGGACCTTCGGGTCTTTTTGTTGGGCGCCAAAATTATGATGACAGTACTTGGCAGGCTTTGGCCATATGTTGATGCACGTGAGGCGTAGCTTAGACTTGCCATATGATGGGATCGATCCACTTTTAGGATGATTTTCTAGTTACCTATTTTTTATTTCTAGATTTTGTGAAATGCTGTTTTGAATTCAATTATGAATTTGAAAGTTGATTTTTGATGGAGTTTAATGAGATTTCTTCATTTAAACTATGTTAATTATTTATGTCGTATAGTCTCATTCGAGATTAAATTAATTTGCTTTGATGTTGTTTATGATGCATTCACTTCTAAGATTAAATTAGACTGATCCGTTTATTATTTTCTTTAAAATAATACTCGGGTCAGACCGAGTTATTTCAAGATAATCACTATCATTGATTCAGTTGCCGCTTCAGTTTTTGGGATTTCACTTCATTTTTTGTCTAGACTTCGAGGAGTACTTTTGGTGTACCGATTCGCATCTCATGTATGTATTGATGGATATATATATATACGTATATATCCACATTTGGTTCATGTGAACCATTGATTGTTGTAGCATGTATCCAGACTTGTCTTCCGCTATATATATCTGATATTTCTGTTCTGATGTGATTGTACTTGTATGCATTATCGTTATTATGAGTTGTTTTTAAGTTTTCTTAAGCCACCGTAATTTCATATTAGATTTGGATTGAATATATATCATTGGGAGTAATTTACACAACTCCTATCGATGTAATCAATACTTGTCTAAGGCATAACTTACGGATGGTCGCTTCTAACAAGCCTTATTCTTCGCAATAGAAGACGTTATTCCTTATAATAACCTTTGTTATTGTGAGCATAGAGGTGGGGTGTCACGAAACCAAATTTCCAATTATCAAGTTAAGTCATATTTTGAAAATACACTTTTCCACTTAAATCATAATTATTCAATTTCCAAACATTTCCATTTCATAAATAAAGTAATTTATCATATTAAATATAACAATCAATTTACTTTGCAAATTTATTCATTTAGGCATCAATTAAACTGATTTCTGGCCAAATACATTTATTACAAAATGTACAATTAAAACTGTATTTCATTTTATCAATTCAAAGGACATCGTTTATTTTACAAACATATTCATTTCAAAAAATAAAAATTGATTACAATTACAAGGCTAGACTTTAAAATTCTATATTAATTAACTTTAATTATTAAGTTATTTATCATAAATAAGACTCTTTAAACACCATCCAAAACCAATTAACCTATATAAAAGTTAATTTATGGACAAACAATATTTCTTTACACTTCAAAGCATTAAATCAAATTAAGTTAAAATTTTCATATATTTATAATTTCAAAATACTTAATAATTTTCAAAAAATGTTTAAAATCGTTAATAAAATTTTAGGAAAATATCATTTAAAAATATAACCATGGTCCTGTATAATACTTTCTCATCTAGGTCAAGTGATACGGATATGTATCATTTCAATCTGTAATTTAAAAGAAAAATCGAGGTTTTATCATTTCAAACCCGTAATCCCAAGTAAAATAAATGCAACAAAAATCACAATAAAAAACACTTGAGCCTATCGTTTCATCTCATAATGATTTTCCCTTATTCTAAAGTCAGTTTGGGTATGTATCTGTGATGACCCAGATTTTTGCGTTCGAAAATCGACATTCATACTTCACTCGTATTCGAATGTCGTACATTCAAACGTTCGAATTTGATTCGTCGGAGCTTATAACATATTAAGTACAACAATACGACGGAATAAAAATGAATATATCATTGATACAATAATGAATACAACATCCGATACAATATGAATACAACATTCGATACAATATGAATTCCAACAATATCAAAGATAAATATACAACGGCAGAATAGGATTACAAAAACAGGAATGGTCTAGACTTTGCGACCATCGACAGTGGAAAGTTGACCATCAATAGAGTCTTTCAAGTGAGAAAGTGGGAATCCAACAAACTAAGTCTTCAATGCCCAGGCTCCAATGCTCCAAGCTCGAACCACCATCAAGTTGAAGTTAAGCAACTCCAATTCCAAAGAAGCAATTGCGATCCCTAAATCCAAAGATTGAAGAAGATTGCCAAACCAAAGACTTCCATGGCTATCGAATCTACATCTACTAGCTGATTATCTGAAAATCTAACTCTATCCTGCTCGTGAGGAAAATTGTGGGCACCCAGAGTTTAGAAAGGGAACAATAAACTACAGGCCAGTCATGGGACTGGTGTGAGCAAACGAAAATAGTTTTAAACAAAAACAAACAATAAAAAATTTAAGATTGAATTCCGCAATGTTTTTTGGAAAATGAAACTACCATAAGGACTCCCGCCGCACACACCATGCAAACGCAAAATAAGAGGAGATTTCACCTTATCATAGTCAAACAAGCTTGATATGCGAAAACCATTTTGATATTATTATTAGTGCATAGTGGAAAACATTTGCAAGTATAATATTAATCTTAGCCAGCATAGACATTTCGAACTATGCCTACTATAGCTACCATCTAAACAGTGGGGCGCCACCATAAGTAAATGGCAGGTTATACAACTAAAACCATACAAGGAGCATATTGGAGATTCAATTTCCAACAAATTGTCAGGCTAAGGAACTTCCTATTGCCACATGGGTATGCCTTTGGAGGGACTCCTCGGCAACCTACCCGTATCTCGGCCAACACACGGTCGGGTTACCCATGCTCGGAAGTAACACCTACAAATATGCCATCCCCGTCGTAACCAACCTTTATCCAAGCGCTCGACGCCAACAACCACAAAGCAATGTATTTGCAGTAACCACATAGGTTAAATATCTGGGCTCCATACCATGATACCACCTATATCCAAAAGAAATAGACATACCCTAGGGGCGCGACCCCTAATAACCATGCTGCATCTTTCCTGTTTCGACCATTTTCGGGTTGTGAGGTCCTGATGTAGTCTTTTCCACAAAGCTACGCCTTACACAAAGCCTTGCTTTGATAACAAATGATCAGCAGCACTTCGTATGCCACATTACCAAATTGGGAATGTATCACTAATAACCATCAACTACATAACCTTTGAGCTCGTATGTCTCAGAGAAGGGTGTTAAGCTAAGAGAATAAATTCTCCGCCGCCAAATAGAAATGTATTTGACAGAAACCAGCTTTACATCTCAAAGTGTAAAGTCAGACACACATCCATACAAATTTGTTCCGGGTTCGAACAGAACCGAAGGCACTTCACAAAGAAGCCCTTGCAAATCTAAATAATCCCTAATCACGTCTGAACTCCCCATCACAAAGGGTGATTAAATCTCTATACCGGGGATCAGCGAGTGCAGAGACATTCGATGAGTTATCCTTTCACTTTCTAAAATATTCGGTCTTCACCAACGGTCTTCAAATCTATCCATATCGTCGTATCGTTATTCGAAATGGGTTATATGACACAAGGTCCTTTCCCGGCTAAAGCGAATAATGAGCGCAATATTTAAAAACATATGGACATTGGTATCTCCGTTAAGTCATACTTATTACCCAAAACTGTAATAGCCCGCAAATCCGTACCTCTTGAGTCAACACTATTCTACAACAATCAACTCAAGTTGCACAGAAATACGAACCATTTGGGTTTAAGAAGAAGAGGTAGAAGAAGAGAAAACAAAATCAACATCAGAATCTATCCATCGCAGCGGAATAATTATAATAGATAGTAAATAATCGTTACTCAAAATGAAATCTATCTGTTTACATATATTACATCATCAGAGTACATCAATCACAGATCACATCAATAACATATAAATGGATACATAGCAACTCAATACAGCGGAATATATATAAACAAGTACGAGAGTACGTGTCATCCTCCTGCTCGTCTCCTGAGCTCCACAGCATCCTATCTTGTATCCTATAATACTCGGTCTGACCCGAGCATTACAGTTAAATAATACCCGAGTCAGTCTGGAATACCAGCGTGAGGAAATCACACCCAATTGATTATTAAAGTTTCAAAATCCTTTGAAAACAAAGGCATCTCGTAAGACCACGCCACAAATAAACATGTCGGGTTTTTACCTTACGATAGCTAAAACAATTTTTATAGAAATCCTCTGATATTATAATAGTGTCTATAGAAAGTAAATAGAATCTAGCTGAAATGCTTGCATCTCACGTTTCAGCAATAGTTGGGCACAATCAAAACCGTACGAGCGCGTAGGGAAAATGGATTCCAACTAATGGCTAGGCACTGGGGTACCACCTGTCACAGTACCTGGTCTAGATCAGCTACCGAGGAGCCACCCTAACTCCCCTGCAACATAAGACCGGAACCATCCCTTACTGGACAGTCCTGAGCAAGATCACCCCGCGGTTGGGATCAGCAACTACCCACTAAGCCGAAATAAAGGGACATCTAGACAGGGATGACCTCACCCACCAGTGGGGGCTACCCACGAAGCCTTGCTGCATATCCCCTGATTTTCTGCCATTCTCATTTGATGAGGCTTGAGGCTAAGCGTTACCTTTATAGAATATATCCCTTAGAATGCCCATCGTCCACCTGACGATGTTTCGCAAGCATTCATCCATACAAGTCCGTCCCGGGTTCGAACGGAACCGAAGGCACTATTCCTACTACATCCATTTTGGAAATATCCTCAGGATTAGTAGCGATTAGCCCTTGCACTTCACTGCTCCATCTTCGAATCCAAAATCGTTTTCACGAAACGTCAAACCGGATCGAAGTGGTTTTCGAGAAATAAATCTCGATCCCGGTCTCTTCGAAACGATCAACGCAGTTGGCCAATATTGATAGTCGGTTATTTAACTATCAATTAATATTCACAATCAACCATCAACCAATAAATAATTTTCCCTAATTATTTATTACCCTCAAAAATATCTTCACAAGATATACTTCCACTTTTCAAACCCTTTTGAAAACAGTTTTAAAACTATCTTCCTTTCTCAGAATCAATTTCCCATATAGTTTCTATTTCCACTGAAATCGCCAAGCACAAAACTTAAGATTTTTAAAATAATTTGAAAAAAAACACTTTACTTTGAAATATATTTTAAAACATTCATTTTAAAAACTACTTCAATAATTTACTAAAATACATACTATATGATTATTGAAAGTAAAGTTACTTTATAAAATATAAAACTAGGTTTTCACTTTTTAAAACAAAATACTAAGTCACCTTTTAAATAATTATTACGATAATAGATTTGCAAAATATTTACTTTAGAATTTAAATACTTAAAATAATAAATTTTCTAAAACATACTTTGTAAAACAACATAAAGCTTTTAACTTATATAAAAAAAATTACTTTGAAAACCTACTTGGCTATCCAGGGAAATATACTTCTCTTCACATTCATCTTTGAATTTCCAATTTCAAACACTTGAATCAATTTCCAAATTGATTTCCAATTTACTCCATTTTATCTCAAAAATCCATTAATTTTAGATTTTATTCCTTAATTATTATTTATCATACTTTAACTGAAAATACAAGTTTTAGATTTCTCAGATAACCCTTTTTTTTATTCTTTAAAATAAATTTAAACTTAAATTCTAGAATAATTCTTAATTCCTTTAATTGATATCGTTTGAGTTTGCAATTCATTCATTTCTATTTTGTTCAAAATTCTTTTCATACTCGAAGTTATTTATTAGTTAATATTTAATATCACTTCCATTCCTTTTTACTTCATTCTTAATTTATTCAAAATTTGCTATAATTATTTTACTTACAATTTCACTTCTTTAATTCTCTTTTCCAAGATTCAATTTATATATTTTTGGTAATTCATTATGTTAACCCCGTTAAGACAACGAGTTAAGGCCTGGGACGATTTACGACATAAGATACTTAACGGATCAAGAGAAGTCTACGGCTTAGCAAACCTCACGACTTAAGATGCGTGACGATTTAACAAGACAAAGCATGAACAACTTATGAATGGTACGACCTAACAGTTTAACGTGTTAAAGAAATGGCCGACTCAACGACTCAAGGGAGACAGCGACTCAATGGATCAAGGAGGGTACACGACTTAGGGTCTCCATGACCTAACGAGTTAAGGTCCAGACGACTTAAGGAAGTCTACGGCTTAAGAGATGGAACGACTCAAGAAGGAAATAAGTTAACGACCTAAAGCTGTCTATGACTTACGACCTAGCATGAGTCGTAAACGACTTAGGCAAACAAAGCGACTCACATCTCAGAGAAATCCGCGACTTAAAGCCTCTGCGACTTAAGATATGTCATGTCTCAGGGAAAGCTTACGAGTTAAGGAGCTAACGACCTAACAGGATTAAGACCTAAGCGACTTAGGGAATGTCACGACTTAAGAAAGTCCACGACTTAAAGACCTTACGACCTAAGACTTAGAGGACAAGTTCAATACCATGCCGCAGTAAGATGACTCGTCGACGACTTACGACCTAGTTTAAGTCGTACACGACCTAAAACCGCGGAGCCAAGATTTTAGTGCTGCCTCACTTTAAACCCTGACCTCTTAACTCGCGAACAAGTTAGGACTTATATCCAGATGAACGAAGAAAAGCTCAGAACCACTTCACTTACCCCACTGCCTGCTGACTCTTGAACCTTGAGTCGAGCGCGACTTACGACTCTCCATGAATCATGCACGACTCATGACTTGAGAGAAAAACTACTGCCCAGAATCACACCTATAAATACGCAACCACCTCCAACATTCAAAGGACTTTTTTCTGGCTCATTCTTTCCAAGCACCGATACTCTGCTACATTCCAAACCAACTCAACACTCAAAGCTTTCAAGACACGTAGAACGCTATCAACAACTTCAAGAAGAAATCTCATGCACTCGACATGGATTCGAGGACTTTCACTCACATTGAAGTTTAAGCTACTCGTTCAAAGTGTTTAGTAGTTCAAAGTGTATTGTACTTGGGAAGAATTGTATCAACTTGTAACGAAATCATCAATAAAGATATTCAGAGTGGACGTTGGAAAACTGTTGAGCCGAACCACTATAAAATCGTTGTTATTTACTGCTTTTTCTGTGGTTTTCTGCTTAAACTCTGTTCCCGAATCATCGGGTGGTGCTTTCACAACTACACTTTACACACCGGGGTGTTAGCGTTCTAATTTTAACGTTAACATTTTTGGTGCTTTCACTGAGAACTGAACTCAGGCAAATTATCATCATTGCTCCACGAAAGTTTGTTGAAGTAATCTCTCTGAAGACTAGAAGTTTATCTGAAATCATGGCTCCGGGAAGAAGGAGTAGATCGGTTGGATCTGGAAATGTTCAAGAGGGAACCTCCACTTCCCCAGTACATAATCATGCCACTCCACCTGTTGGGGTCACAAAAGCAGAGTTGGATGCTGTAATCTTAGGGCTGAACCAGTAGATAAATGCACAAAGTGCACAATTGGAGGCTCAGAATGCCCAAAATGCCCTAATTTTGAATAAGTTGAACAATTTGCTTGGGGTAAACCGTCAACCAACGGGTAATGAAAGGAACTTTGCTGGCAACATTCATGACACTGAAGAAAGAAACATTCCTGAGAGGGCTGCCAGCCCCTTTGAGTGGACATTTCCTGAAGTTGGTGGATCTAAAGCTCGAAATAATGAGGGGTATCTTTCTGAAATGGTTCGACAAATCATGAAAGAAAGCATGCAAAGGAATGAAGACGAGAAAGAATGGGGTTTCGCTCCAAGTAAAACCCCGTTTACCGAAAGGATCTTAAAGGCTGAGTTCCCAAGGAAGTTCGTCCCTCCAACTATCCCAGCTTACAAGGGAACAAGTGATCCGAACGAATTCTTGTATAAGTATGATTGGCACATGACAGGTGCCAGAGCTTCTGATGAAATAAAGTGCCGATATTTTCCTGTATATTTGGAAGGTGTAGCTCTGCTTTGGTTCACCAAGCTACCAATTCGGTCTATAGATCAGTTTTCTGACCTAACCCGGAAATTCAAGGAGCAGTTCAGACTATATGCTTCAAAAGCCAAAGATATCATGTTGTTGTCAAGTTTAGAACAGAATCCAGGGGAAACTATCAGATCTTTCTTGAATCGTTTTAATATAGCACTGGCCGAGGTAGACAATGCAGAACCACGGATGATCTTGACCTATTTGATGAGGGCCATCGACAAGTCGAGCGATTTTGGAAAATGGCTTAAAATGAAGGAACCAAATTCCCTTGAAAAATTCTACAAGAAAGCAGATGAGTTCATACGCCTGGAAAGCCGTCCTGTACCAGTAAAGGCAGTATTGGAAAAAGCTGAAGATAACATTGCTGCTCCACGCAAGAATGAATCTGTAGGACAGAAAAGGGAAAATAATGATGGGAAGAAACAGAAAAATCTGAAGAAGCCTCGTTCCTTCAAGTCATCGGAATATACTTCTTTATCAGATACGCCGGAGCGTATTTATGTTGCCACTAAAGATTCTGTTGATTATCCTAAACCTCCCGTTCTGAGAACCGGGAAAAAAGCTATACAAAGCGGGAAGTTTAGCCGCTTCCATAATCAACCCGGTCATGATACCGATGAATTCCGCCAATTGAAAATTTTGATTGAAGAGTTGATAAGGGAAAACAAGCTGCAGCAATTTGTGGAAAAGAATAGCAGCAATCCTGCTTCGTCTAGTCAGGGGCAACAAGCTCCTGTTCATCAACCCAGGACAAGTGAGAAGGCTGCAGGGCATGAATCCGGAAGGCCTGTTATCAATGTCATTACGGGAGGACCTCACCCAGCAAGCAAGAGCTGGGGTGAGATGGAAAGGTACACCCGGGCTTTGAAATATGTACCGGCCGAAGAAGATGTCTTTGTTTTGGAAGATGCTACGCCCCTGAAGCAACAAAGAACTTTCAATGACGATATTGTGTTCAGAGCCAGGGATTCCACAGGTGTTGAAGCTCCTACCTTGCATCCCTTAGTCATCTCGGCTGGTATCGGGCCAGCTATTGTCAGAAGAGTTCTCATTGATTGTGGCGCATCCTGCAATATCCTCTTCAAGAAAACATTCGACCAAATGAAGATCCCTATGGCTGATGTGCAAGCCTCGTCGCAGAAAATCGCTGGCTTCACTGGGGAGCCAAAACAACCAATAGGAACCGTTGATTTGCTTGTAGAACTTGGAGAGGGAGAAAGAAAAGTTGTCTGCAAGCAAACTTTTGTGATTGTCGACGAATTTTCTGCTTATAATGCTTTCCTTGGCCGTCCAACTCTCGCAGCGTTCAAAGCTGTTCTGGCCCCATGGTGCCTCACCATTAAATTCCCCACAGACAATGGAGTGGGAGTTATAAAAGGGGATCAAAATGCTGGGCGGGAGTGTTATCTGACAGAGCTGCGAGAGGCAAGGAAAAGAGAAATGGGAAAGGATGCGGCAACCCCAGTCTGCATCAAAGAACCAGCCTTGTAGCAATTACAGGGCGGACCCTGCACTGGCGAGCACAGCGGAGCACGAAAAGAGATGGATCCTAGAAAATACAGTACAGGGGAGAATAGAGTGGTACCAGTGGAAACGACAGTACCAGTACCTGTTGACCCAAAGGACCCAAACAAGGTGTTGAATGTGGGTTCACAACTTAATGTGTCAATTCAGAATATCTTAATATCTTTTTTAAAAGCAAATTTGGATGTTTTTGCTTGGACTCATGCCGATATGTGCGGAATATCCCCAGAAGTTGCAGTACACGCTCTGAATATTGATCCAAAATTTACACCTGTGAAACAGAAAAGGAGAACTCAAGGTCCAGAAAGGTCAGCAGCTTTAAAAGAAGAAGTTGATCGGCTCATGGAGAATAACTTTATCAAAGAATCTACCTATCCGAATTGGGTTTCGAATCCAGTGCTGGTTAAGAAAGCCAACGGAAAATGGAGAGTGTGCATCGATTTTTCAGATCTAAACAAGGCCTGCCCCAAAGACTGCTTCCCGTTACCCAGGATCGATCAACTGGTAGACGGAACAGCGGGACATGAATTGTTATCTTTTATGGATGCCTACTCCGGATATAACCAGATCATGATGCATGAGCCAAATCAGGAGGACACGAGCTTTATCACCGATGTTGGTCTTTAATGCTACAAAGTTATGCCCTTCGGGCTGAAGAATGCGGGGGCAACCTACCAAAGACTTGTTAATGCTATGTTCAAACCGCAATTGGGCAAGACTATGGAAGTCTATGTCGATGACATGTTAGTAAAGTCTAAGAAAGCAGTAGATCACATAGAACACTTAGCAGAAATGTTCGCAGTCCTCCGGAAATACGGAATGAAGCTTAACCCTTTAAAATGTTCATTTGGGGTGGAGTCCGGAAAGTTCCTGGTTTCATCGTGAGCGCTAGGGGCATTGAAGCTAGTCTAGCACAAATTACCGCCTTAAAAGATGTCAAAGCTCCTAGAACGAAGAAGGAATTGCAAAGTCTCAACGGAAAGGTCGCCGCCTTGAGTCGGTTCATTTCCAAAGCTACTGATAAATGCATCCCGTTCTTTGACGCTCTAAAGAAAGGAAAGAAAAGCTTCGATTGGACTCCCGAATGCCAAAAAGCCTTTGATGAATTGATTCGCCATATGGAAATGCCTCCAATACTTTCTAGGCCTGGCGATGGTGAGGATCTTCTTATATACTTGGCAGTATCATCTCATGCTTTAAGTGCAGCGCTGATACGAGAAGACAAGAGGATTCAACATCCAGTTTACTATATCAGCAAAAGACTCACTGGGGCAGAGATGAATTACTCCAAGTTGGAAAAACTCGCCTATTGCCTACTGATTGCATCAAGGAAGTTGAGGCAATATTTCCAAGCTCATCCTATCAGAGTTCTCACTGATCAACCTTTAAAGCAAGTCCTGTTTCACCCTGAGACTTCGGGTCATCTTCTAAAGTGGAACATTGAACTCAGTCAATATGACATCACTTATCATCCCCGAAAAGCAATCAACGGACAAGCTTTAGCGGATTTCATCGCAGAATTCACATATAAGGGTAACAGTGAGGAGGAAACGATCGATGATTCCCCAATCCAATGGAAGTTATATGTTGATGGCGCGAGAAATGACTATTGTTCTGGAGCCAGAGTTGTACTTGAGACCCCTGAAGGTCGGTCATTATGCTATGCACTGAGATTGGAATTTCCTTCAACGAACAATGAAGCAGAATACGAATCATTTATCGCTGGCTTGAGAATTGCTAAAGAACTAAACATCCGAGCATTACAGATCTTCAATGATTCTCAGCTTATTATATGCCAAGTCAAGAAGGAATTCCAAGCGAAAGGGGGAAATCTGCCTGCCTACTTGTTAAAGGCTTGGGAACTCCTGGGTGAATTCGATCATTACATGATAAGTCATATTCCTCGAGAAGAAAACACGAAAGCAGATTCTCTCGCAAATTACTCTAGCACAGGCGAAGCCCAATTTCTGGGGTTGACTCCAGTGGAAGTCCTGTCGGCTCCAAGCATTGATGAGATGGATATTGATTGGATCATGAGTGTGTCTCAAGAGCAAGAATCATGGATGACTCCAATAACAGAATATCTGCTCAATGGCTCTTTACCGGAAAATTCAAAAGAACGAAAGAAGCTACTGAGGAAAGCCTCTCGCTATATAGTCCAGGATGGCCAGTTATACAGACGGGGATTCTCAATGCCGTTACTTCGATGTGTATCCAGGGAAGAGTCCAAAACAATCCTAGCTGAGGTACATGGGGGAGAATGTGGTGATCATTTAGGTGGTCAAACTTTAGTAAAGAAGATTCTCCGATACGGATATTTTTGGCCAGAAATTAATCGAGATGCAGCAGACTATTCCCGAAAATGTGACAGATGCCAAAGATTCGTCAAAATTCCTAAAGCACCTTCTACTGAACTCACACAGATGGTCAGTCCATGGCCGTTTGCAATATGGGGGATAGACCTTGTAGGACCGTTACCAACTGCCAAATCTGGAATCAAATATGTCATTGTTGCTGTAGATTATTTTACTAAATGGGCAGAAGCTGAACCACTGGCTACTATCACCTCTAAAAAGATGATAAGTTTTGTGACTAAAAGTATCATTTGCAGGTATGGTGTGCCTCAAAAGATAATTACAGACAATGGTACTCAGTTCGAAAGTGAAGAATTCCAAGATTTTTGCAAACGATTCAAATCCGGAAAAGCTTCTCAGCAGTAGCTCATCCGCAGGCAAACGGGCAGGTGGAAGCAGTAAACAAAATTATCAAGTCAACCATCAAGAAGCAACTCGAAAGAGCAAAGGGTGGTTGGGTCGATAAGCTACCACTAGCACTATGGGCATACAGAACTACCCACAAAACTGCGACAGGGCATACTCCGTTTTCATTGGCATACGGGTCAGAAGCAATGATTCCGGTAGAAACAGAGGTCCCTTCACATAGAAGAATCCATTTCAATCAAGCGGAGAATGAAAAACTACAGCTTGAGGCACTAGATCTCCTTGATGAAAAAAGAGAAGAGGCTGAGCTCAGAATCGCAGCTCATCAACAAAGGATAGCCAGACATTTTAATTCCAAAGTTCGCCAACGCAGCTTTGAGATTGGAGATCTAGTCCTGAAGAGAATCATGGCGGCGACAGGTGTGTTTGGGCCAAATTGGGAAGGACCATATGTCATAGGTCAGAAGCTTCTTGACAGCACATTCAAACTCGCTACTGTCGAAGGAGATCAAATTCCAAGGGCTTGGAACAGCAATCACTTGCGTCCATACTTTACTTGATAGCTTTGTTGAAATATTGTAAAAAGAATTATGAATGTATGATTCTTGTAATTGAAAGCAATTGTAAAACTGATGCAATTGAATAATGAGAGACTATAAAGTGGATGTAGGCCCAAATTCTTGGACGAACCACTATAAATCTTGTGTTCCTTATTATTATTACATGTTTGCTTTATTTTCGATATGAAAAGTACATTACATGTATTGCTGAAATGTCGATTTAAATTTTTGCAGGCAACGAAAATAAAACTTGCACATTACAAGACCAAGTGATTCTTGTTATCATTCAACGAACAAATTCCAAGTCTCGAAAGCCCCGAATTTAAATCCTAGATAAGAAGTGCTTCAATTGAACGGCCAATGATTTCGCCGAAAACGGGCTCTAGCTAATAAATTGAGAAGTTTGAACAAACAAACATCCAATTAAGAAGCTTATGCCCGTTCTCGCGAACTGGCCTGGCAATGAAGTACACTTCTTTGGATTAAACAAACTACTTGTAAGAGAAGGGAGTGCGAGCTTGAAAAGAAAAAATAGAGGATCGCTGAAAAGGCATAAGCAAGTGGACAAGGAACAACAAAAGCCCTCTTCAGAGGCACAAGTCCTCTTCGGAGGCACAACCCTTCGAAGGATAAAGACCTCTAACGAGGCATATGCCGCAAAAAAGAAAGTTCTCTACTCAACAAAAAAGATTGGAGGAGTCACGACCCTCCAACCATGAGAGAGTAACTTCAAGGCAATCTTCGGAGGCACATTTCACTAGGAGTTGAAGTGCAACAGCCGCTCTTCGGAGTTTCACTTCACCAAAGTTGAAATGCAAAACAAAATAAAAGCCCTCTTCGGAGGCCCATTTCACCAGGAGTTGAAGTGCGACAACCGCTCTTCGGAGTTCCACTTCACCAAAGTTGAAATGCAAAACAAAATAAAAGCCCTCTTCGGAGGCCCATTTCGCCAGGAGTTGAAGTGCGACAACCGCTCTTCGGAGTTTCACTTCACCAGAGTTGAAATGCAAAACAAAATAAAATCCCTCTTCGGAGGCCCGTTTCGAAAAGTTCTCTTCCCAGAGGCACAATAAGACAGAAAGACCTCTTCCCAGAGGCAGAAATGAAAAGACCTCCTCCCGGAGGCACAATCAAGCAGAAAGACCTCTTCGGAGGCACACGTTTCACCAAGATTGAAATAAAACTTCCAGGCGTTGAAACGTGAAAAAGTCTTCCCCGAAGGTGCAACTTTTCAAAGAAACAAAAATCAAGAAGCCCTTTACTGTGGCAAGTAAAAAAAATCCTCATCAAAAGCACACTTTAACTTTCAAAGGAAGAATGAATTACTTACTCTAGAAAATTCTCTTCCTCAAAAAGAAGTTAAAGTGCCTTGCAAATACCCGCTTTACCACATAGAAGATTTCATTCAGTAAAATGTGTATATGCACAAAATAAAAAGTGATATCTTCGAAGGATGAAGCGTAGAAACTTATTTGTGCTCTATTTTTTAATGAAATAATATTCCTCCAAATGTGGAATAATTATTCTCTAAAAAATAAAAGCAAAGTTCCTCATAAAATAAAATATTACAATGGGCTAATGGTATAGGGGCAGCATGGCATAACTACATCGGTAAAATTGCGCTCGAACAATATATACCACAAGCTCACTGCAATATCGCACAAAGAAACTTGTACAAAAATGAATAATAAATGCATTCTCAGATACAGACAGAAGTTTGTACAAAGAAAAAGAATCATTTTATTCAACACTATTAGAATTTTATACAGGTACAGGTTCCAAAGTAAAAGGCAAAAGAAAAGCTGGGGGCCGGTACCCGCACAATCCCCGACCAATACGTCCAAAAAACGAAAAAGCTAAAAACTGGAATCTTCATTTCTTCTTTCCACCCTTGGACCCTTTACCCGGCCGGATGGTTAGCTTCTCGGGTCGATCTATAGGCATGAGGGAAGAAGGAGAGGGAGGTACAACTGGTTCAACTTCCGGTTCCTCTTCAGTAGAGTAATACTCTTCCTCCTCCTCTTTGATGTTCCATGCTTCTTTCTCCTCTTTGAAGAAGATTCACTTCCTGGAGTAACAAGTTTAGACAAAATTATGTCATCAGAAGGAGTCCGCTCCGGGGATATCTCACCTTCCTCAAATCCTTCGTCCTTTTGCTCTTGTGAAGCAGCTGGGTCATCCAAGCCCCGGAGGGCACCTATTATTTCTTCCTGTGATCCCGGGTGAAGAGTAGGAGTGATTGGGGAAGGCAGAGGAACAGTAGCTGGAGGTGAAGAAGTTTGAATGACGCTCGGCACTTTCTCTACAAAGGAAAAGTCAAAAATGTCAGTAATTCCCATAAAAAGAGGAGACAATGGCTCGTCGAGATTCAAGAAGTAGTCAAAAAGCTCATCAAGCTCGTAAGAAACAGATGAGCAGTCTACTTGGGCAAGATTGTCAGTAGGATTACCTGCAGAAGTCGGTTCCCTGACGTCAACTTCGTAAGCCTGTGCCTCAGCACTCTCGCCGCCTTCATCTCCACCTTGTATGCTTGTGATCTCGGTGGTAACTTTAGTAGGAGATGGGGAGTGAGAACTAGAACCGATAATGTCAATTTCGGCTGAAGGAGAAGGTTGAATTGGAGCAGTTGAGATGATTTTTCCTAAATATTCTCCTGCCGCTGTTTCGGCCCTTAATTTTGCAAGCTGTTATCTCCCCCTGGCGAGAGCGGCACGAGCATCATCATCAAGATAATGCTCCTCAAGAGCTGACTCAGCATAGCCAGCGCCGTTACCACCGAGCATATCGAGTGCGGCCTCCCAAACTTCAGCCAGAGTAATTTCATACTTGGGGCCTAGAAAGGCGAGGCTACCGCGCCCCAATATGCTATGCAGGTAGAAATCAAATAACGTTGAGCTGATGTTGGTCCTCGTCGCCTCGTGAGATTCTTCAGCTGCAATTTTGCCGGCAACGGCCTCATCACGCTCCATTTCAGCTTTAGAAAGTTGAAGCTTAAGCATTTGAATCTCCGCCTCTTGGGAGCTGTTTTTCTTCCGAAGCTCCTCAATATCAGCAACATAGCCCTCACTAATTCTTTTCTGCACTTCAAGCCTGTCTTCGGTATCCCTTTGGCTGGCATGAGCATCTCTCACTTGTTTTAGGAGCACTTCTTCTTTTTGAGAATAGGAAGTAGAGGAAGCAGCAAGCTCTTGTTTCATTTCTTCAACTTTTGCTTCAAGCTCTTCATTGTAAGAAGCAATGCTCCTCATCTCAGTGTCATGTTGCTCAAGAACTTTTTGCCACTCGGCTTTATCGTTTTCCATAGTGAGCATGGCCTCTATGTTCGCACGATTAACCCTTTGGAGCTCGTCAACAAGTTTTTGCCAGTTCGACATCCTCTCAATATCAAGCTTGACGGCATCGAGGTTTCGTAACATAGCAGACTTGTCGATGGGGACCAAGTCAAGATCAAACCTTACTCCCTTCAGACACCACTGTGGAAACCGACTCTGCAAAGTGGCCGGACCCGGTCCGACTTGGAATTTGGGCCTGCTAATTATTGTTTGGATGTCTGTCTTCCCGAGAGCGGGAGAGCCGGAAGGAATATCAAGCGAGGCAGGGGCAGTAACCTTTTAAGGAGTTGTAGAGGTGTGCTTCTCACCATGTCGGGCTCGCTTGCTCGAATCTTCAACCATATGACTTTTTCCTTTGTCATCATGGGATTTTCTTTTATGGGAATCGTCGCCTCTCAGCGAAGAATCGTGGCGCTCTTCCCTCTCTCTTCTTTCATAACGCTCCTCTTGAGCCCTCTTTTCTTGAGCCTTTCGAGCGGCTCTTTCTTCATTAGATTCTCTATAAGAGGGGAGGTAACGCCTGTAATCATATTGGCTACGCCTCTTGTAGCGCTGGAAATCATCATAGTAGGATCTGCTGCGCTCCATCAGAGGATCTGAAATAAAAAAGAGCTAAATCTTAGAATTCTTCAAAGTACAAAAAGTCAGATGCATAAAAGTGCCGAAAAAATTCTAAGCGTGTGTGACGTGCAAACTACGCGCATCAAACTACGAACCACTCTTTAATTGAGGAGTGGTTGTGGGTGTAATAGTTAGCGTCAACTCTTGAGTCGACGGAGTCTGTTGCAGGATAGAAGTCGCTTCAACTAATGAAGAAGAAACCCCGGTAGTGATAGGGTCATCTTTAAAGATCTCTTGCGAGGTGGCAAAGAGGTCGCTCAGCCCTTCGAAAGTATCGTCCCTGCTCTGCTTGGCAAGGCTAGTTTTTCCGGCCTCTTCGCCAGATTTCTGTGACAGTCGGGGAGATCCTTGGGGATCTTCTTCCTCAATAACCGGGGCAAGTTCGACAGATGGCCCCGCAACATCAACAGAAGTGGGGCACTTCACTAGCAAAGCCTCAGGAGCAGGTCCTTTTGGTATGGATGTGTCTGTAGAAACCAGGGCATCTGATGCTTTAGGTGGGGAGTCTGGAACCTCGCAGGGGTGTGTGGAGCGAGAAGGGTGAAGAAGTCCGAACTGGTGAAGGAATTCGTCGTTCAGCAAAAATTTCATATCCCGCTCTTCAACCGGAACGGCTACAAGCCTCTCCAGAGTTGGCTTGTGACTGGGATCTTTACAAGGAGGGGGGAGCGCTGAAATAAAAAAAATGATGATGAAGTTAACACTTTGCAATTTGAACTTCAAAAAATTCAGAGTATAGAGGAGCAAAAGGTAGATGATCCTACTTCCTTCTCTCCATACAGCATAAAACCCCGGGGGGCAACGGACATAGAAAAATTGAGTCAAAAACCCATGAGCGCTGTCAGGAAGACCGATGATCAATTTACGATTTCGAGCACTTCTCACGACAGTAATAAAGGGGTGATCTTTAGTCCTGGTGAAAGAGCATAGGAAGCAAATCTCGTCAAAGCTTGGGAATCGATCAAGCGTCCTCCTGAATAGTACACACAACCCCATTAAAATGGCATAACCATTGGGGTGTAATTGGGATGGGGCGATGGCCAATTGACGAAGAAGTTGTTGGAGAAAATCATTGAAAGGAGGAACGCCCCCACTCAGGAACATTTGTCGATTGACCGTTACAAAGTCAGGGGGTGCTATGTCAGCAGTGTTACTTCTCTCGGGAAGAATGGCATCTGATTCAGCAATGCCAAACTGAGCGCACAATTGGCGAAAAACTCTGTACGATAAAGTAAAAGAGGCTCTTTCGGGAGGATTGACTAGTGGAGCCGGAATAACAGTTGCCTCTCCAGTCTGAACCGTTGTATCTTCTTCCTGAGAAGTCATTCTACACAAGCAACTGGATATTCAAATGTAAAGGTGCACGTTTCCTAAAAGTGTGAAGTGTCGTGCAAAACTAATAAAAATAGCAAGTAAATATAACTGGAATTAAACTAGTCGATGATTGATCGATTACAAAATTTCAGAACTTGTTAATATAAAGTTCAAGCATAATATTAGTGCAGGCTGGTCAGTTTCAATTGACTATTTCAGTGTTGCTTTAATATTTTACTTGAAATTGATGAAAGCACTTCGTTTACACAATTTATTTGAGTTAATTATCTGTTATTAACTAATCTGTCATTTGACATGGGCAGTCGATGGCAGTATATTTGTCCCATTTTTCTACAAGTGTTGTGTTCAACAGGTTGATAGCATTAAAGTTAGAATAATCTGTAAAGAAACGCAACAAAGTTCGAGCAGTATATTCTGGCAATTCAAATTGGAAGTACAATCAAGTTTTGTCGACATCTTGAAGTTTACAAATTTTTGTTCAAGCCATTTAGTCATAGTCCAAAAATCCTTTAAGCCCTAAGTCGTTCACAACCTAACAGAGGGATGAAATTTGCTTAGGAAACAATTCGGCAGTAAAAGATTGTCCATGTGCTGAGTCGTCCACGACCTAAGGGATAAGTCGTCCACGACCTAAAGGTTAAGTCGCCCATGACTTAAAGATTTCCTGCAAGTTAAGTCGTTGGCTCCTTAAAATCGTTGGTCCTATAAGTCGTAAAGCATGGTAAGGAGGAAGGGATTCGGTTCAAAGAAATGGGAATTTCTCTAAGTCCTAGATCGGTCGCGACTCAAAGATCATGTCGTATCTCGTTAAGTCGCGGAAGGTTATAACTTGCCCAAAAATGCTAGGTCGTATCCAATTTAGTATCTCACTTCACCCAATCGACAAACCCCCCATCCAATCAGAAACTCCTCATCCTCTTGACCCGTTAGCCCAATAACCTTTCAATCGACAACAACCCCAGTTCTGCCACACCACCGAATCGCCACAACTCACGAGTCGTCTTAAGTCAAATCAAACAAACTTTGAGTTCTTCGACGACCAATGCAACAATACTCGCACGGTTAAAGGGGGGAATCAGAGACGGAAGACAGGGCTCAAAGATTGACAATGATGATCAGCGATTGGAAAATGGGAAAATTGCTTACGTGATGTGAAGCTAAAGGTGGTTGGAAGTAAATCAAGTCAGGATCGCCGCAGGAAGCTCGGAGAGATGCTAATGGCGGATATGACTTAGGAGATTGATAATGAGCAGAAAGAAATAAGAGAAAAGACTCAAGTCTTTTATACAGCAAGACAGCGGAACTTGAAACGGCACAAGCGAGTTAAGGTAAGTCGAAGCACACGACCTACGACTTAGGCGTGTGCTTCGAGGGGCAAATGTTAACCCCGTTAAGACAACGAGTTAATGCCTGGGAAGATTTACGACATAAGATACTTAACGGATCAAGAGAAATCTACGGCTTAGCAAACCTCACGACTTAAGATGCGTGACGATTTAACAAGACAAAGCATGAACGACTTATGAATGGTACGACCTAATAGTTTAACGTGTTAAAGAAATGGCCGACTCAACGACTCAAGGGAGACAGCGACTCAATGGATCAAGAAGGGTACACGACTTAGGGTCTCCACGACCTAACGAGTTAAGGTCCAGACGACTTAAGGAAGTCTACGGCTTAAGAGATGGCATGACTCAAGAAGGAAATAAGTTAACAACCTAAAGCTGTCTATGACTTACGACCTAGCATGAGTCGTAAACGACTTAGGCAAACAAAGCGACTCACATCTCAGAGAAATCCGTGACTTAAAGCCTCTGCGACTTAAGATATGTCATGTCTCAGGGAAAGCTTACGAGTTAAGGAGCTAATGACCTAACAGGATTAAGACCTAAGCGACTTAGGGAATGTCACGACTTAAGAAAGTCCATGACTTAAAGACGTTACGATCTAAGATTTAGAGGACAAGTTCAATACCATGCCGCAATAAGATGACTCGTCGACGACTTACGACCTAGTTTAAGTGGTACACGACCTAAAACCGCGGAGCCAAGATTTTAGTGCTGCCTCACTTTAAACCGTGACCTCTTAACTCGTGAACGAGTTAGGACTTTTATCCAGATGAACGAAGAAAAGCTCAGAACCACTTCACTTACCCCACTGCCTGCTGACTCTTGAACCTTGAGTCGAGCGCGACTTACGACTCTCCATGAGTCGTGCACGACTCATGACTTGAGAGAAAAACTACTGCCCAGAATCACACCTATAAATACGCAACCACCTCCAACGTTCAAAGGACTTTTTTCTGGCTCATTCTTTCCAAGCACCGATACTCTGCTACATTCCAAACCAACTCAACACTCAAAGCTTTCAAGACACGTAGAACGCTATCAACAACTTCAAGAAGAAATCTCATGCATTCGACACGGATTTGAGGACTTTCACTCACATTGAAGTTTAAGCTACTCGTTCAAAGTGTTTAGTAGTTCAAAGTGTATTGTACTTGGGAAGAATTGTATCAACTTGTAACGAAATCATCAATAAAGATATTCAGAGTGGACGTAGGCAAACTGTTGAGCCGAACCACTATAAAATCGTTGTTATTTACTGCTTTTTCTGTGGTTTTCTGCTTATACTCTGTTCCCGAATCATTGGGTGGTGCTTTCACAACTACACTTTACACACCGGGGTGTTAGCGTTCAAATTTTAGCGTTAACACATTATTCCCAATTATATCAAATCGAACCATAACATTCAATATACCAATTATTAATAATACCAATAATATTCATCACAGAATATAAAATAATCACAACAGAGGGTATGGGTATTAAACAATTTAATAAATGTTGAGGGATCCAGTTGGATCCCTCCAACCTGTTTTCCCTGCATCCACAAATGTTAGCACAATATAATATGTCAATTCCAAAATATCATACTATATCACATCAATCAATTCAGCCATTCAAACAATTATTTAAATTTAATTATTTAAATTTAAATTTAACTGAGTGAGATTAACTCACCTTTGCCATGATTTGCAATCCAACCCATCTCGACTTGATTTTCCACGATTTTCAGACCTTGTAACATCATTAGATGATTTATTAATATTTGAATCGATCGAGCTAATAAATTTCATTTAAAAATTTGGTTAACCAATGATTTTAATTAAGACTAATAATTTAATTTTAATCTAAATCTTAAATGAAAATATTTTTAGTAATCCAAATAATTAAATGAGTTGTTAAACAATTAGATGCTCATAAATTCAACATTCCTATATTTTCCAAAAACCTTTATCTATATATATATTCTGCTTTGAACTCATATACGTATATGTATATACATTTAATTAGCTGACTTTAAATGATAGTTAAACCAACCTAGCTTATATATATTAAATAGAAAATGGTTTATGCTAACTGAAATCAATTTATTTTTTCCTGCTTATCTTTATACATATTTTCTTTAATATATATATATATATATAGATATATATCGAATTAACCTCAAAACAAAACTGCTAAATTTCTTTACTGTAAACATTTTCTTTCCTAACAACAGTTTATAAATTCAAAAATATTTCCTCCTAATCCCATATATGTCATATATAAATTTCCTTTCGTTTATTATTTCCAAATCCTACAGTTTAAAAATCGAAACAGAGAAAAGGAAATACCCTCATTGCTTCGACCCGCGAGTCCCCACTGGCGTAGCACCGCCACCATCACCTGCTCGCGCACGAGCTCGCATGAAACCCTCCCTATTAGTCGAACCTACCCGCGATCCTCCACTACGCGTGACCCTAGGAGCTCGCGATGACATCACCGCTGCGTCGAATTAGGCCTCCTCTTCATCAACCCTAGCCCTGCTCAGTCGCGACCCCAGCTACTCGCGCTTCGAAGTCGCCCCCTCCCATCTCGAATTCGATTCGCCTAAATGAACAACTCGGCTTCGGTTTCGTGAATTTGAGTTCCGCCATTTTTTTTTTAGAGTTTGAAATGTTCGGCTCTTTTCAATTTTAGGTTTCGATCCTGATGAATAAGGCTTCGGTTAGTAAATAAAAGGGAAAAGAGGCGTATACAGGAAGCTTGAGCAACTAGGTTATTATCAAATAAAATTTCTAGCGCGTTTACTTAACGTATAAGCACACAACAACTCCGAAAAAAACGAAATTTGAAATCCGGTAATAATTCAATATTACGGACCCAATGGAACCAGTTTCGTCGAAATCCGAGACTGTGCCTCGGAAGGCTATTTTTAAATTCAAATTTAAACGATATAAATTTCAGAACCGATCAAAACACTTACAAATTCAATTTTAACACTTTCATTATATTCAATGTTATCAATATAAATTTTATAAGCTTTCAAATTATATTTTTAACAGGCTTAAAATCTCAGGTTTCATATTTTATTCAATTCAAATTATTTAATTCAACAATGTACTCAACTTCTAATATCTAAATTCTATTATATAATTATCAAACAAATAGCGATATTTGTAATTCCAGTTAAAATTATTATATTGAATATTTAAATTCAATTAAATATTCCGATTTTAAATGCTTGAAAATTCCGGGTCGTCACATTCCTCCCCCCTTAAAAGAATTTCGTCCTCGAAATTACTAGTTAGGAAGAATGGTCCAATACCCGTTTACTTACCTCCAAAACCAAACAATTCAACATCTTACTAGCTATCTTTTTATAAAAGACCCATTATCATTCTTATTAACTTCTCAACTCTCTCGTAGTTCCCTAATAACTTTACTTATACAATCATTTAAATTCTAATTCAAAACTAAATTTTGAATTATCAAAATTTTCTCATAATTTTTCTAACTCCCTAAATTACCAAAAAATTTCGCCAGCGTCTCCTTTGCGCGGCTAGCTCGGTACTGCTACAAAATGGCTCTACGGCCTCCCAAATCCAAAAAGAAAACAAAAGGCCAAGTGGCTTGATCCAAAAACCCAATCCAATTTGTACCAAATTTGAATACATACCTTTTTTTTTGTCGGGCATTTCAAATTTTTCTTCAAAAATCAAAATCAATTCTCTTTTCCACTTTATATTACCTGCATATCCTGCTTAGCACTAATATCCAATCACAACATTCCAAAACATTTTATCGACTTCCTTACCAAATGCAAATATTCATCCAAATATTAACTTAGAATATATTTGCAATATTCGATTTCCAATTAAGAATTGACCATTCCTTCTTAAGTGAACATAAGCAATTTACATGTTTCTTATATTCATTTTCATCTTACCATTTTAGTTTATATCCATTTCTATCCACATCGATTCTTTCATTTCCATACGAATTCAATTTATCTTTAACTTTAAATATTGAATTTTATTTTTTATTTATAACTAATCCATGTCATTATTTTAAATTGGTTTTATTTACTACTTATTTCAATTTGCAATTTGAAATTCTTTTGTCGTTAACAAATTTTTTCAAAATTTCCAAAAATTTTCTAACTCCCAAAATTTCTAAAAATTTTTGGCAGAGTCCCCTTTGTACGGAGGAGCTTTTGCAATTTGACAAAAGAGATAAATATATATACATCGACCCACACGGTCGGAAAAATCAAAAACAGTTCATATTTCCTATTTTTATTGCGTAGGCATACCTTATTTAGCATTTTAAGCAAGCGGCTTATTATTTTAGCAGTTAATGCAACCCAAATCCAGCCACACGGCTTCCAAAAACCTGTACTTACTCAATTTAAACATGTAAGTTCCAAATATTTGAAGTTTATCAGCATATCACTTATTTGCAATAGTTAAAACATATGAATTCTATGAGAAACTCATACCAAACATTTTCCTTAAGCAATTTATATAGTCTCTAAGCTAATTCAACTGTTTCAACTTATTTACAAGCCATTTTCATTCAATTTGAATGGTTTAAAACTCAATCGCTTACACTTAATTTATTTTTAAGCGAACTGAACTCATATTTAATTCAATTGCCCTCAAAATCAATTTATTTTACCCTTATCAACACATAGAATTTTAATTACTTCCATGTACAACCACACGACAATTTATTCCATGCAATTCGACGAGATCTAAGTGAATAAATCAGTACTTATGTTTTATAACCAAATTAAATGGATTTTAACTCAATTTATTCTTAATTCTATTCCATTTGAAAATTTATTCACAATCCATATATTCTCAGTTCCATTGCATTTCAATTTTATTAACCAAATTAGTTCATTCAAAAACCACTAACAACTTAGGTTCCATCTCCATTACCAATTAAATTTCCTTTTATTTTAATCCATTCACAATCATTTATTTAGCTCGACACATTCCATTCAAATTTCATTTACAATCCATTTATTTACATTTCATTCCATATTTGTTTAGTCCAAACTATGTTATTTAGCTCGAAGACAATCCAATCTATTCCATTCAATAACCATTTCTCAACTTATTTAAACCAGACCTCATTTGATACTTATTTATTCCATCATTTATTTATTCAACATAATTAGTTTATCCATATTCACTTAAACCATTCTAATAAACTCGAAACATTTTATTTTCCTCATTGTCTCAAGTTATTTCAATTCCTTAATAATTTTAAATGGTTTACAATCATTTATTCTAGAATTTCATTCCATTAATATTATTTATAACTCACCGAATTTTATTTCGATTAAAAATTTATTTTCACCTAATTTAAACCCAACCCACTATTATTAAACTTAATTTTTTGTTGAACTCAATTCAACTCTTTTCCATCTTTTAGCTTAAGTTTATTCACTCCAATTTTATACTTAAGCTTATTTCGTCTCAAGTAAATCTTTATATTCCATTAAATTTAATTATATTTTCGTTAAATCTCATTTTAAAATTTACAATTTCATTTGACTTGTTTTTATCAAATTTAACCTTTAAGATTCCGTTCATCCAATTTATTACATGGCCATTTCCAATTTATTTCCACTTAGTTGGGTTTTATTTGCATATTCAAACCATTGCTATTTTAATCCATTTCAATTTCCTTTATTCGACACATTTCCAATTATATATAATTTGTTAACACTTCACATTAAATTTTAATTTATAACTCAAGTTTGAATCCACTATCCATTTTCAATTTACCACCCAATTTATGAACTCACAATTCAACTTCATTCTCAATTACTTTCATTCCATCAACAATTTGAATCAATTTTAATTTATAACTTGAGTTTATTTCCAACTTCATCATAAACTCACAATTCAATTTCATTAACTAATTTATTATCTAATTAATTCTTCCCTTATTTATAGTTCAATACTTGATTTTTAAGTCCCAATATCACTTCCTTTAATTTTCTTAGTTCAAATTATTTTATAACTCAAGTTTGAATTTTCTTTCGTTTTATTATCCAAAACATCAAACAATATTTATTTTTCATTTTGCATTCCATTCTCAATTTTATAGGTCATCACTTATAATTTACACAATTCCATTCATCATAGGCTTGAATATATTCTTCTTTTATTTTAACTCAAGCCGTATGCTTCTTTATAACCCAAGCATATTTTTATTCCTATGGATTTTTAATTTCTTTACAAGTTATTCTAATTTATTTACTTCAATCCAATCCTTACCCAATCTTAATTTCCATTTACCCAGGTAAGAATTTAATTCCATTCAATAATTCAATTGAATTCTTATTCCAACTCAATTTTAGTTTTAACCCAGTTTTATTTAACTCAATTCGATTTCAACTTAATTCGAAAAACTACTGGATATTATTTTTCAGCCTAATTAATTAATTAATTTCAATCCAGTTAAGTTTTTATTTTCCAATCCAAGTTAACCTTATTTTGTCCTTTTAAATTTAAATTCCATTATTCAAAGCTTATATTTCCTTCATGATTTAAAATCATCTCAATTTATAAGCTTACAACTATCTCATCGGGATTTTTAAACACCCGATTTTGGTTTAGAATCATTTTGAAATCTCCAACATCTCAAATCTCATTTATCAAAAACTTTAAACCAATTCTGGCTTTTATTCCCAACAAATTTCCTTTGAAATTTCAAAAACAACTAGCTTTTCTGAATGAATAAATTTTTGGCAGCAATCTGTCACTTAGAAACTCGAAAATGAACATCGATGATGCTGCAGTCATCACCGAAGTTATTTTCCAGCTACTTAAGTGAATTCAATGCTATATCTCTTTCCAAAATCTATTTAAAACAAATTTCCATTCAAAAATATCTCCAAAACAACAATACTATTATTCATCTTCAAATACTTTGACGAACACTTCCAAATTTCCGGGATTTAAATTTCCAAATCCTGCTTTAAATCAATTTTACTATAATTTTATTTGCATAGCTTGTGCTCATACAAATTTTTATTTGGGTATTTTTTTATTTTTTTATTTTATGATGCACATTTACAATTCATATTTATAAATTTCATTTTATAATGAATTTATTTACTTAAACCTTTTTGGTTGTATTTTCAATTTCAAGTCAAATTTTCACTCAACAATGATAATAATTCAATACTATTCTTCCTAACATCCAAACAACCATATATTAGATAAATAGTTTAAGAAAAACTTTTTCTTATATCAAAATATATTTTTGGGTAAAATTATTTCATTCACCCACATTTAAAACAATATTGTGTCAATTTTTCTATTCAAGTGTTTAGAAACCCCTTCAATACAGTTGCGCAGACTGTGCCGACGATGGTTCATATGCCACTCAATAAATCAATCAACACAATATTAAAACAATTTATATTCACTAACAAATACGCGCTCATATCTATTAATACGCTCAAACCCATTTTAGAGTACTTCGTACTCTAATTTAAATGAGTAATTTTCCCACCAGAGCCAAGGTTATCTCCAACCTAGCTCTGATACCGAGTGTAACAGCCCGCAAATCCGTACGTCTTGAGTCAACACTATTCTACAACAATCAACTCAAGTTGCACAGAAATACGAACCATTTGGGTTTAAAAAGAAGAGGTAGAAGAAGAGAAAACAAAATCAACATCAGAATCTAATCATCGCAGCGGAATAAAATATAATAGATAGTAAATAATCGTTACTCAAAATCAAATCTATCTGTTTACATATATTACATCATCAGAGTACATCAATCACAGATCACATCAATAACATACAAATGGATACATAGCAACTCAATACAGCGGAATATATATATAAACAAGTACGAGAGTACGTGTCGTCCTCCTGCTCGTCTCCTGAGCTCCACAGCATCCTATCCTGTACCTATAATACTCGGTCTGACCCGAGCATTACAGTTAAATAATAACCGAGTCAGTCTGGAATACCAGCGTGAGAAAATCACACCCAATTGATTATTAAAGTTTCAAAATCCTTTGAAAACAAAGGCATCTCGTAAGACCATGCCACAAATAAACATGTCGGGTTTTTACCTTACGATAGCTAAAACAATTTTTATAGAAATCCTCTGATATTATAATAGTGTTTATAGAAAGTAAATAGAATCTAGCTGAAATGCTTGCATCTCACCTTTCAGCAATAGTTGGGCACAATCAAAACCGTACGGGCGCGTAGGGAAAATGGATTCCAACTAATGGCTAGGCACTGGGGTACCACCTGTCACAGTACCTGGTCTAGATCAGCGTACCGAGGAGCCACCCTAACTCCCCTGCAACACAAGACCGGAACCATCCCTTACTGGACAGTCCCGAGCAAGATCACCCCGCGGTTGGGATCAGCAACTGCCCACTAAGCCGAAATAAAGGGACATCTAGACAGGGATGATCTCACCCTCCAGTGGGGGCTACCCACGACGCCTTGCTGCATATCCCCTGATTTTCAGCCATTCCCATTTGATGAGGCTTGAGGCTAAGCGTTACCTTTATAGAATATATCCCTTAGAATGCCCATCGTCCACCTGACGATGTTTCGCAAGCATTCATCCATACAAGTCCGTCTCGGGTTCGAACGGAACCGAAGGCACTATTCCTACTACATCCATTTTGGAAATATCCTCAGGATTAGTAGCGATTAGCCCTTGCACTTCACTGCTCCATCTTCGAATCCAAAATTGTTTTCACGAAACGTACAAACCGGATCGAAGTGGTTTTCGAGAAATAAATCTCGACCGGTCTCTTCAAAACGATCAACGCAGTTGGCCAATATTGATAATCGGTTATTTAACTATCAATTAATATTCACAATCAACCAACAACCAATAAATAATTTTCCTGAATTATTTATTACCCTCAAAAATATCTTCATAAGATATACTTCCACTTTTCAAACCCTTTTGAAAACAGTTTTAAAACTATCTTCCTTTCTCAGAATCAGTTTCCCATATAGTTTCTATTTCCATTGAAATCGCCAAGCACAAAACTTAAGATTTTTAAAATAATTTGAAAAAAAACACTTTACTTTGAAATATATTTTAAAACATTCATTTTAAAAACTACTTCAATAATTTACTAAAATACATACTATATGATTATTGAAAGTAAAGTTACTTTATAAAATTTAAAACTAGGTTTTCATTTTTTAAAACAAAATACTAAGTCACCTTTTAAATAATTATTACGATAATAGATTTGCAAAATATTTACTTTAGAGTTTAAATACTTAAAATAATAAATTTTCTAAAACATACTTCGTAAAACAACATAAAGCTTTTAACTTATATAAAAAAAATTACTTTGAAAACCTACTTGGCTATCCAAGGAAATATACTTCTCTTCACATTCATCTTTGAATTTCCAATTTCAAACACTTGAATCAATTTCCAAATTAATTTCCAATTTACTCCATTTTATCTCAAAAATCCATTAATTACAGGTTTTATTCCTTAATTATTATTTATCATACTTTAACTGAAAATACAAGTTTTAGATTTCTCAGATAACCCTTTTTTTTATTCTTTAAAATAAATTTAAACTTAAATTCTAGAATAATTCTTAATTCCTTTAATTGATATCGTTTGAGTTTGCAATTAATTCATTTCTATTTTGTTCAAAATTCTTTTCATACTCGAAGTTATTTATTAGTTAATATTTAATATCACTTCCATTCCTTTTTACTTCATTCTTAATTTATTCAAAATTTGCTATAATTATTTTACTTACAATTTCACTTCTTTAATTCTCTTTTCCAAGATTCAATTTATATATTTTTGGTAATTCATTATTCCCAATTATATCAAATCGAACGATAACATTCAATATACCAATTATTAGTAATACCAATAATATTCATCACAGAATATAAAATAATCACAACAGAGGGTATGGGTATTAAACAATTTAATAAATGTTGAGGGATCCAGTTGGATCCCTCCAACCTGTTTTCCCTGCATCCACAAATGTTAGCACAATATAATATGTCAATTCCAAAATATCATACTATATCACATCAATCAATTCAGCCATTCAAACAATTATTTAAATTTAATTATTTAAATTTAAATTTAACTGGGTGAGATTAACTCACCTTTTCCATGATTTGCAATCCAACCCATCTCGACTTGATTTTCCACGATTTTCAGACCTTGTAACATCATAAGATGATTTATTAATATTTGAATCGATCGAGCTAATAAATTTCATTTAAAAATTTGGTTAACCAATGATTTTAATTAAGACTAATAATTTAATTTTAATCTAAATCTTAAATGAAAATATTTTTAGTAATCCAAATAATTAAATGAGTTGTTAAACAATTAGATCCTCATAAATTCAACATTCCTATATTTTCCAAAAACCTTTATCTATATATATATTCTGCTTTGAACTCATATATGTATACGTATATACATTTAATTAACTGACTTTAAATGATAGTTAAACCAACCTAGCTTATATATATTAAACAGAAAATGGTTTATGCTAACTGAAATCAATTTATTTTTTCCTACTTATCTTTATACATATTTTCTGTAATATATATATATATATATATATATATATATATATATATATATATATCGAATTAACCTCAAAACAAAACTGCTTAATTTCTTTACTGTAAACATTTTCTTTCCTAACAACAGTTTATAAATTCAAAAATATTTCCTCCTAATCCCATATATGTCATATATATATTTCCTTTCATTTATTATTTCCAAATCCTATAGTTTAAAAATCGAAACAGAGAAAAGAAAATAACCTCATTGCTTCGACCCGCGAGTCCCCACTGGCGTAGCGCCGCCACCAACACCTGCTCGCGCACGAGCTCGCATGAAACCCTCCCTATTAGTCGAACCTACCCGCGATCCTCCACTATGCGTGACCCTAGGAGCTCGCGATGACATCACCGCTGCGTCGAATTATGCCTCCTCTTCACCAACCCTTGCCCTGCTCAGTCGCGACCCCAGCTACTCGCGCTTCGAAGTCGCCCCCTCCCATCTCGAATTCGATTCGCCTAAATGAACAACTCGGCTTCGGTTTCGTGAATTTGAGTTCCGCCATTTTTTTTTTAGAGTTTGAAATGTTCGGCTCTTTTCAATTTTAGGTTTCGATCCTGATGAATAAGGCTTCGGCTAGTAAATAAAAGGGAAAAGAGGCGTATACAGGAAGCTTGAGCAACTAGGTTATTATCAAATAAAATTTCTAACGCGTTTACTTAACGTATAAGCACACAACAACTCCGAACCAAACGAAATTTGAAATCCGGTAATAATTCAATATTACGGACCCAATGGAACCGGTTTCGTCGAAATCCGAGACTGTGTCTCGGAAGGCTATTTTTAAATTCAAATTTAAACGATATAAATTTCAGAACCGATCAAAACACTTACAAATTCAATTTACACTTTCATTATATTCAATGTTATCAATATAAATTTTATAAGCTTTCAAATTATATTTTTAAGAGGCTTAAAATCTCAGGTTTCATATTTTATTCAATTCAAATTATTTAATTCAACAATTTACTCAACTTCTAATATCTAAATTCTATTATATAATTATCAAACAAATAGCGATATTTGTAATTCCGGTTAAAATTATTATATTGAATATTTAAATTCAATTAAATATTCCAATTTTAAATGCTTGAAAATTCCGGGTCGTCACAAAAACCTTCTTTCAAATGGTTTGAACAAATTACCATTTTAATCTTTTAAACAAAAAGATTCACTTCACAAAGCTTACCCATCTCTCATAAAGATTAATTCATAGCCTTTCTAAACAATTTCCGTTTCAAATTGGATTAACTTGTCCTATTTTTAAATCAAAGACTCAATTCATAGTTTTCAAAACCATTTCCAAAAATTTTAGCTTTAAGAAACAATTTTTATTTCAAATCTTTTATACAAAAGATACACCTTTAAGATCCTCTTCAATTTCAAAACAAAGTTCAACAATCTTTTACAAAGATTTATTCATGGCTTCCAAAAAATTTCACAATTCATACTTGAAATGTTTTTAACACAAATTAGAAATCCTTTCTTTATATGAAAGCTATTATTATTTGAAAACAAATAGTTTTCGTTTGGGAAAAAACCGATTACACTTGCACAAGTTAAAGCCCTTCAAGTATAAAACTTGGGTTAAATTCAATTTCCCAAAACAATACTTTTGAAATGGTTTAAAACCCATATAAACATATTTATAACTTTTATACCTCTTTAAAACATAATTTCCAAACATAGAATTCAATCTTGAATTCAAATTCAAATCAAATTATATAAAATTTCAAAATTTTATCAAGTTATTCAAAATAACTTTTATCTTTAAAACTCCTTTTCAAATCTTTTCATACTTAATCCATTTCCATTTCCAAAACTATTTTGGATTCAAAATTCAATCTTTAAAACTATCTCATAATATTAGATTCAAATATCTGTGGCTTAACCAATTTTCTCGTGCAATCCATATTTGTGTGTGTATGGTGTAGTCCGGGGGGACTTACATAATAGTGCAATAACATCAATCATCTCAATCCAAACAAAGCAATATCGATAAGCGGTATGATCTATAATGCTTATCAGTCATTCATAGATTCATAGGTAATATACAAATGTATCACAGATTAATAAATTGTACACAGCTCAATTCACAGAACAAAGTATCACAGATCAGCTAGGATAATCAATTCAAAGCATCTCATACAATACAAACATTCACAATCAATCCAAACATCCATATGTAAGATTAATTAATCATCTAATTAATTTAAATCAGATTAATTACTTATGTAACGACCCGTAAATTCGTACCCCTTGAGTCAACACTATTCTACATCAGTCAACTCAAGTTGAACAGAAATATGAACCATTTGGGTTAAAGAAGAAGAGGTAGAAGAAGAGAAAATAGAAAACAACACAGAATCTAACCATCGCAGTGGAATAAAATAAAATGAATAATAAATGATCTTTACACAAAAACAAATATATATATCTGTTATACATTACATTATAAGAGTGCATCAATCACATAACACACAATTGACAGTAATCATAACCTGCCCTCATACAACTGAGTACAAAACTAAACAACACAGCGGAATATATAAAACAAGTATGGAAGTACGTATCGTCATCCAGCTCGTCTCCTGAGCTCCACAGCATCATTTCCTACATCCTATAATACTCAGTCTGACCCAAGCATTATAGTTAAATAACACTCGAGTCAGTCTGGAAAACCAGCGTGAGAAATCACACTCAATTGATTATTAAAGTTTCAAAATCCTTTGAAAACAAAAGCATCTCGTAAGACCACGCCATAAATAAACATGTCGGGTTTTTACCTTACGATAGCTAAAACAGTTTTATATTAAAATCCTCTGATATTATAATAGGGTCTATATACAAATACTTATTAAAATATCCGAAATTGTTACATCTATTAAATTCCAGCTACTAGCCACAGAGTGGATAATACAAACAAAACTCGTAAAAGGCGCGTAGGGAGAATGGATTTCCAACTAATGACTAGGCACTGGGGTACCACCAGTCACGGTACGTGGCCTAGATCACAGTACCGAGGATCACTTCCGACCCCCTGCAACACAAGACCCGGACTATCCCTTACTGGATAATCCCGAGTAAGATCACCCCACGGTTGGGATCAGCAACCGCACCACTAAGCCGAAATAAAAGAGACACCTAGACAGAGATGACCGTACCTGGAAATGGGTGCTGCCCACCAAGCTTTGCTTCATAACACCTGATTTTCAGTCATTCCCGGTTGATGAGCCTTGAGGCTAAGCGTTACCTTTTAGATCATTTCACTTAGGATGCTCATCTTCCACCTGACGATGTTCTGAAAGCATTCGTCCATCCAAGTCCATCCTGGGTTCGAAGGGAACCGAAGCCACTACTCCTACTACATCCATTTTGGAAATATCTTCAGAATTAGTAGCGACTAGCCCTTGCACTTCACTGCCATCTTCGACTCCAAACTCGTTTTTCCACGAAAACATACAAATCGGATCGTAGTGGTTTTCGAGAAATAAATCTCGATCCCGGTCTCTTCGAAACGATTAACGCATTTGGCCAATATTGATAGTCGGTTATTTAACTATCAATTAACATTCACAAACACCCATCAAACAATAAATAATTTCTCAAATTATTTATTTGTCTCAAAATATCTTCGTGAGATATATTTCCATTTTCAACCCTTTTGAAAACAGCTTCAAACTATCTTCCTTTTTACAGAATAAATTTCCCAAATATTTTCTATTTCCACTGAAATCACCAAGCACAAAACATAGATTTCATAACACTTTAAAACACTTTATTTTAAAATCTACTTTAAAATATTTAAATTACAAACTACTTTAATACTTTATCAAAAATATATATTTTAAGAATATTTAAAATAAGGTTACTTATAGAATATAAAACTAAATTTCCTCCTTTAAAACAAAATATTAAGTCACCTTTAAATAATTACTACGATAATAGATTTGAAAAATATTTACGTTAGAATTTAAACATTTAGAAATAATAAATTTTCTCAAAAACATGCTTTTTAAAACAACATTAAACTTTTATCTTATATTTTAAAATTTACTTTCAAAATGTACTTGGCTATCCAGGGAAATATACTTCTCTTCACATTCTTTAGAAATGGATCACTATTTATTTTAAACAAATTTTCCCATTCCTTTAATAAATTCCCATCGTGAATTTAGTTTTCCAAATATCCACTGATATATTACTTTGCTTTTATAAACCCCGTTTATAAATTCCATAGCCACATTCTCCTTTAAAAATCTCGGTTTTACACACTTAAATCAATTCCCAAATTGATTTCCAATTTACTCCAATTATTCCAAAATTCATTAATTTCAGATTTTATTACTTAATTATGATTTAAAATAGTTTTCACTGAAAATACTAATTTTATATTTCCCAAATTACTTCTTTATCCCTTTTAAAAAAAATAAACTTTGAATTTTAGAATATTTCTTTATTCCTTTAAATGATATCACTTGAGTTTACAATTTATTAATTTCTGTTTTATTAAAGATTCATTTTCTTTTCCATACTCGAAATTATTTATTAGTTAGTATTTTAATATCACTTCCATTCCTTTCAATTCATTCTTAATTTATTCCCATTCGCTATAATTATTTTACTTAAAAATTCACTCTTTTATCGTCTTTCCAAAAATCTTATTATATATTTTGATAATTCAATGTACCGAAATATATTCAAGCAAACTATAGCCTTCAATATTCCAATATGATTCATCATCGAATATCAAATAATCATAACAGATAATATTAAATAATTTAAAAAAATGTTGAGGAATCCAGTTGGATACCTCCAACCTATTTTCCCTGCATCCACAGACGTTAGCACAATATAAAATACCAATTCCACTTCAAGATGGAATATCATGGTATATGGGTTTTAATATAATATCATCCGCTATTATGCAGCGCATAGGGTCTCATGCGCTATATAATGCGGGAAATCAATCATTCCAAGATGAATTATATACAACTATATATAATATTGCACATCCTATCAAATCAATCAATCAACCAATTATTTAAATTTAACCACTTAAATTTAAATCACTAGATGACTGATATTAACTCACCTTGAATTTATTTTGCAGTCGATCCCTGAACAGCTAGTTTCTTTTCAGATTTTTGACCTTGAATAAACAATTTATATGATTTTATTAATATTCAAACTAATCGAAGGATCGACCATCATAAATATTTGTTTTAAAACTAGAATTTATTGTGTTAATAAAATTCCATATTTTACTTTACTGTTAAATCCCTAGTAACTAATTAAATAAATAGTTTCTACCATTAGATTAAAATATTCAAAATAATTTAACCATCGCATAACACTCATGAATTAGTAAATACTTGATTTTAATATGCTTTATAGTATATTATCTCATCATATTGTCTATTTAAAATTTAACGGTAAGATTTTAAAATGTGTATACAATCATTATACTTTCCCAAATCTATATATATAGCTTGGTTAAATGGAATCAATTAAAATGAAAAGAAACAAGACTGTTGCCTACCTGTATATCTATTTATTACTGTTTGCCTGTGTATATTTAAATTAAAATATGTATGTATATACAAACTGCAGCTAAACCTTACTGTAAACCCTTATTTCATAAATATCATATATATATATATATATATATATATATATCCATGTTCATATCATACTTCTTCAGCTGTTAATTCATTTCCTTCACTGTGGCTTAACTGATATTAAAAAATCAAGTTTTAAATTGGAAACAAAATGGTTATACCTTCCGGCCTTCGACTCGACATCCACCAAAACCCTCGAACCAAATCGCGACATCACACCGTCACGACTACCGTAGTTCCACCATGCTTTCGCTGCCCCCTCCTTCCAGTGAGCTAGGGCACCTCGCGACTTGGGCTAAGGCTGACAATAGCCTCAGGATCAAACGCCACTACGACTTCCACTCTGTCGTCGATGCAGCCTCCAACCGTATTTCCTCCACCAATCCGTGTGTGCGCGAACCCACACGAGCACCAAAATCCACGATAGCCCCTCCCTTCCGATCGCGAACTAGCTTTCGAAAGAATTAAATTCGTTCATCTTTTTTTTTGATTTAGGGTTAACGATTTGAAAATGAAGGCCAAGAAGTGTTCGATTGAAGAGTAGGAGAAGGGTTACGCTAATAATTTTAGGAATGGAATGGAACGAATTGGTTTATAGTTTACTGATGGAAGCCATTTTTTCGACTATGTTTTTATTATTATTTTCGGTTAGGCTAAGTGATTTAAACGAAGGAGGACGTAAAAGATATTTGGCGTAATAAAGAAGGAATGAGGAAACACTGTACAGGCAGTGATTTGAAAGAGAAAAGTATCGATGTGAAAGGAATACGGCTGGAGGTAGACTAGGATATACATATTTATTTAAATTAAATTTAAATCGTCTCGATAAATGCAACCTACTATTCTGAATTCCTATCGAGGCGTGTCGCTACGCATTTATAATGTTATACGCCTATTCCGAACGCAATGGAAAAGGTTTCGAGTCCTAATTCGATCGTATGGAGAAGATAGCTTTTTGAATTGAATTAAAGTATTAAATTTTCGATATTAATTCTAGCGCGTTTATATATCGTACGCTCACACAACTGCTCCAATCACTACGAAAATTGAAATCCGTTAATAATATAATATTACAGATCCAATGGATTAGGTTTCGTTGAATTCCAAGACTGTGCCTCGGAAGGCTATTTTTAAATTCAATTTAAACGATATAAGTTTCAAAAATTGACAAACCATTTTTAAATTTGATTTCAACACTTCTATTCTCTTCAGTATTGTCAATATAAATTTTATAAGCCTTCAAATTATTTTTAACAGGCTTAAAACTCCAGATTCAACATTTACCCAACTTCAAATTATTTAATTTAATAATTAAATTACCGAATAAATGGTGATATTTGAATTCAAGTTAAAAATTAACTTTTAAATATTTAAAATCAATTAAATAATCCGATTTCAAATGCTTAAAAATTTCGAGTCGTCACATTCCTCCCTCCTTAAAAGAATTTCGTCCCCGAAATTACTCGTTAGGAAGAATGATCCAATACCCATTTACCTTTCCCGAATCCAACAATTCGACATCCTACCAACTATCTTATTGTAAAAGACCCATTACCATTCTTGCTAACTTCTCAGCTCTCCCATAGTTTCAAACAATACTATTTGCTCAATCATTCAAATTTCAATTTAAAACCAAATTTTGAATTTCCAAAATTTTCTCAAAAATTTTCTAACCCCTAAATTTCCGAAAAAATTCGCCAGCGTCTCCTTTGCGCGGCTAGCTCGGTACAACTACAAAATGCCTCTACGGGCTCCTAAATTTCAAAAGAAAACAAAAGGCCAAGTGGCTCGAACAAAACCCAATAAATTTCATACAGAAATTTAAACACATACCTTTTTGTCGAGCAATTCAAATTTATCTTCCGAAATCAAAATCAATTTCCTTTTCGCCTTTATAATACCTGTACATCCTACATAGCAATAATATCTGTTAACTCCTCTTTTTCACGACCTAACGACCTAAAAGTTCCAGCGACTTAATGGGTTAAAAGGTCCAGCGACCTAAAGGACCCAGCGACCTAAAGGCATAGGCGACTCAACGACCTACAACAAACCACGGCCTAATGACTTAAAGCAAAGAGCGGCTTAATCGGGTTAACGATCTAACGAGTTAGCGACCTAACCTACTAGCGACCTAACGACTTAGCGACCTAACGAGTTAGCAAACTAGTGAGCTCCAGAGTAAAGCCGCTTGCATATAGGTCGCTTCCAACCTTAGGTCGCTCCCTCTTCTAAGTCGTTCCATATAAGTCGCCTTATACTCCTATAGGTCGCTATGACCTACCAGCAAAAGCAGTTGATCAAGCCATGGACCGTATCCATTAGGTCGCTGGCGACCTACGTCCTAACCTACTCCTATGTCGCCCACGACCTACGACCTAGACCCAGAATTTTCATTTAAATACTCTGCCTACTCCACCAAAAAAGGGGACTTTTGGATCATTTCTGGAACGCCAATACTTTGCTGTTTTCTCGACTCCTTCAACACTTCAAACACCGAAGACGCTTCAACGAACTTTGAGAAAGATCTAACTCATTCAACATGAATTCAAAGAGCTTTTCTACATCGAAATTCTAGCTACTCGTCTTAATCGTGTTGTAATTGGAGAATCATTGAAAGTTGTAATCAAATCAGCAATAAAAGAGATTAAGTGGACGTAGGCTTGACTTTAAACCGAACCACTATAAAAACTGTTGTCTCTTTACTATTTCTCTGCTATTTTCTGCTTGTTTTTAGTTCCCGTACTAGCGGGTGGTGCTTTCACTATACTATAACTTACACCGGGGTGTTAGCGTACATTTTTAGCATTAACATTTTTGGTGCTTTCACTGAGAAGTCGAACTCAAGGTGCTCTCATCATTGCTCCGCAAAGATTTGTTGAAAGACTCTCTTTAAAAACCAGAAGTCTATCTGAGATTATGGCTCCTGGAAGAAAAGGTATATCTACTAGATATGGAAGTGCTTATGAGAATATCACCACTTCACCCGCGTCGGATCAGACGGCTCCTAGTGTTGGAATTAGAAGGGTCAAATTGGACGCTGCAGTGTCTGGGTTGTATCAATAGATGGAAGCCCAGAACACTTTGATGTTGGACAGGATAAATGCTTTACTTGGAGTTAAACGTCAACCAGAAAACAAGGAAGAAACCTTTGCTGAAGATGTTCATGATTCCCAAGGGAAAAGTATTCCTCAAAAGGCAGCTGGCACTGCCGAAGTGGCACCTCCCCAAGCCGAAGGTTCAAGGCCGCAGCCAACTCTTCGTGAACGTTTGTCCGGGAAAACTTCCGAAAAAGTAGTTGACATCTGTCCCGTGGGGCCTCTAAATTATGAGGAATACCTCTCGGCAATGATTCGACAAATTATGAAAGAAACATGCAAAGGGAAGAAGATGAGAGTGACTGGGGTTTTGCTCCAAGTAAGACTCCTTTTACTGAAAGAATTCTAAAGGCAGAATTTCCAAAGAAGTTTGTTCCACCCACTATTCCAGCTTATCAGGGAACAAGCGGTCCTATCCAGTTCTTGTACAAGTATGACTGGCATATGGCAGGTACCAGAGCATCAGATGAGATCAAGTGTAGATACTTTCTGGTGTACTTGGAGGGAGTGGCCCTGCTTTGGTTCACAAAGCTGCCATTTCGATCTGTGGATCAGTTCTCCGACCTAACTCGGAAATTCAAAGATCAGTTCAGGTTATATGCTTCGAAGGCCAAGGATATAATGTCACTATCCAGCCTCAAACAAGGCCCTGGAGAGCCTCTCAAATCATTCTTAAACTGCTTTAATATAGCATTGGCCGAAGTTGATAATGCAGAGCCTCGAATGATTCTGACCTACTTGATGCGAGCTATTGACAAATCAAGCGAATTTGGGAAATGGCTAAAGATGAAAGAGCCAAATTCACTTGAGAAATTCTACAAGAAGGCCGATGAATTTATGCGCTTAGAAAGCCTTCCTGTGCCGGCAAAAGTAGCCATGACTGAAGTTGAAAATAACAACGTTGCTCTTAACAAAAGGAATCTGGTGGCCAGAAGAGGGAGAATGACGGTAGAAAAAAGCAAAAAGATGCGAAGAAAACTCACCACTTTAGACCTTTAGATTTTACTCCCTTAACTGATACTCCAGAGAATATCTTTTTTGCAACCAAGGATGTTGTTGAATACCCTAAACCACCTAAGTTGAGGCTTGGGAAAAATGTTGCGCATAATGGAAGATTCTGTTGATTCCACAATCAACCCGGCCATGACACTAATAAATGTCGTCATTTAAAGAATTTGATTGAGGAGCTATTGAGACATAATAAACTTCAGCAATATGTGAAGAGAAACAGAAACGACCCAACCTCATCTACTGAGGGGCAACAAATTCCTGCTTATCAATCCGGCTCAGGTGAGAGTGCTGCAGCGCAGGAATCCGAGAGGCCTATTATTAATGTTATCACAGGGGGTCCTCACCCAGCGGGCAGAAGTTGGGGTAAGATGGAAAGTTATGCTCACGCTTTGAGATATGCCCCGGTTTTTTCTATGCCAAGTCAAGAAAGAGTTTCAGACTAAAGGAGGAAATATGCCTGCTTACTTGTCAAAGGCCTGGGAGCTTCTTGATGATTTTGATCATTATTCAATAAGCCATATATCCCGGGAAGAGTACATAAAGGCAGATTCTCTCGCAAAGTATTCAAGCTCTGGCAAAGCTCGATTATTGGGATTTGTCCCTGTGAAAGTCTTGTCATCTCCAAGTACTGATGAGATCCAATTCCGAGAGCCTGAAACAACGAGCACTTGCGTCCATATTTTACTTAAAACCAATGCTTAAATTTGTAAAATGGTTATGGATGTATCATTTTTGTATTGATTCACACTGATTTTACTATAAATCTTGTGTTCTTTACTACTGTAAAATGCCTGTCTCATTTCGATGTGCATGTATCTTGAATATATTGCTAAAATGTCGATTTAATAATGCAGGCTATCAAAGCAAAGCTTACCTATTCAATACATCAAAAGGCCAAGTGAGTCCTACAAATCACTCAACAATCAAATATCAAGCCACAAAAATTCCACATTCAATTCCTATATCAAAAAGTGCTTCTCACTAATAGTTGGTGATTCCATCGGAGGGGCACCTTCCCAGCGTGAAGGTTCCAGGCCCTTGCTAACTGATTGTGATTGTTTGTGCAAACGAACATCCAATCAAGTAGCTTGCGTCTGCCCCGTGGATTCACTTAACAATGAAATGCACTTCTTTGGAAAAAAAGCAAACAACTTGCAATGAAAGGGAATATGTGCTTGGAAACGATAACGAGGAATCGCTGAGAGGCAGATGATGGAAAGACATGGGCAAGCAGACAATGAACAGCCAAAATGGAATCTTGTACCTCAACCAAAAAGGTTAGTGGAACCACCCAAGGGGCACCTTCCCAAAGTGAAGGTTCTAGGCCGTTGCTAGTTAATTGCGATCGTTTGTGCAAACGAACATCCAGTTGGTAGCTTGCGTCTGCTCCGTGGATCCACTTAACTATGAGATGCAACCCTCCAGGTGAACAACAAAGCCCTCTTAGGAGGCAAAAGTCCTCTTCGGAGGACCTCTTCTCCTCTCAAAAGGGAGGAAGAGCCAAAAAGTCCTCTTCGGAGGCCCTCTTCTCAAAAGGGGGGAAGATCCAAAAAGCCCTCTTCGGAGGCCCTCTTCTCCTCTCAAGGGGGGAAGTGCCAAAAAGCCCTCTTCGGAGGCCCTCTTCTCCTCTCAAAGGGGGGAAGAGCCAAAAATCCCTCTTCGGAGGCCCTCTTCTCCTCTCAAGGGGGGAAGAGCCAAAAGCCCTCTACGGAGGCCCTCTTCTCCTCTCAAGGGGGGAAAAGCCAAAAATCCCTCTTCGGAGGCCCACTTCTCCTCACAAATGGGGAGTGCCAAAGCCCTCTTCGGAGGCACACTTCACCAAGTTGGAGTGCAAAAGCCCTCTTCGGAGGCACGCTTTCCCGCGTACAGGGAAAAAACAAAAAGCCCTCTCCAGAGGCACAAACAAAAGCCCTCTCTAGAGGCACAAACAAAAAAGCCCTCTCCAGAGGCACAAACAAGAAAGCCCTCTCCAGAGGCACAAACAAAAAGCCTTCTCCAGAGGCACGAACAAAAAGCCCTCTTCAGAGGCACAAACAAATCAAAGCCCTCTTCGGAGGCCCACTTCACCGCATAGGGGAATACACTTCTCAAAAATAAAAGTGACCATCTCCGAAAGTGAAGTGTAAAAACTTTTTCAAACAAAAGAGAAAGAAAACTTCTCCAATACAAAGCACACTCTACTAGAGTCGAATAATATTTCCGCAAAATGGAAGAGTATTCTCCAAAGTAAGAGCACCAGTCTTCTCAAAGTGGAAGAATTATTCTGCAAAGTAAGAGTACAAGTTTACTCAAAATGGAGAAGATTGCAATAAGCCGTGGTATGGGGGCAATATAATATATCCGCATTAATAAAGCGACGCTCAAGCAACATACCACGAGCTCACTACAATACCATACAAGGAAAATAAAGAAACTTGTGTGATAAAAAGGAATAAATGCATTTATAAATACAGACAAAAGTTTGTACAAGTAAAAAGAATCATTTCATTCCATACTATAAAAAATCTGTATACATGTGCAGGTTTCCAAAAGCGGGGTCCGGTACCCGCACAATCTCCGATCAATACAAGCAAAAAGCAAAAAAGCAAAAAAAAAAAGAAGGATAAAGCCGGACCCATCACTTCTTCTTCCCCCCGCCTTTGGAGCCTTCGCTCGGCCTAATGGTTAACTTCTTAAGTCGGCTTGAACGAGTCGAGAAAAAAGGAGAAAGAGGCGCAATTGGGTCCTCTCCTGCCTTCTCATCACAGCGGAAGTCTCCTTCCTTTTCTTCGAAACTCCACGCTTGCCCCTCTTCTTTGAAGAAGATTCGCTGCCCAGAGCAATAAGATCAATCAACTTTGTATCATCGGTAGTGAATTCCTCCGGGGTCCTCTCACCCTCCTCAAGCTCTTTAGTTTTCTGCTCTTGCGAAGCGGTCGGGTCATCCAAGCCTTGAAGAGATTCTATCTTTTCTTCTTGAGACCCCGGTTGAGAAGCAAGAGAAGGAGCAACTTGAAGAGATGAAGGAGCAACAGCTGGAGAAGGCGAAGCTTGTGCAGTACTTGTTGTTTTCACTATAGAAGAAGAAGAATTAAACGTCGGCATTTCCCGCAAAAAGAGGAGATAGTGGCACGTCAAGGTTTAAGTAATAATCAAGAAGTTCATCAAACTCATGTGAAGCAAACAAGTAGTCCACTTGAGCTAGATCAGTGTTGAAGTTACCTAGAGGAATTGGCTTTATCACATCGATTTCAAAATCGTGGACATCGATGTCTTCCTGGGCCTCGGTGTGGGCAGTTGTAATTTCGGTCTCGGCTTTGGCAGGAGGCGGAGAATGAGAACTAGAGCCAATAATGTCAACGTCAACCGAAGCCGAAGGATGATCCGGGTCGGTCAAAGGTGCCTTCCCTAAATGCTCTCTTTCCACTGCTTCGGCTCGTTCTTTAGCGAGTTGTTCTTTCCCTCTGGCAAGGGCGGCTTGACCTTCATCGTCCAAAAAATGAGCCTCAAGACCATCCTCAGCGTAGCCGGCACCTTTAAGCATTTCAACCGCTGCCTCCCACACTTCAGCTAGAGTAATTTCATACTTTGGGCCCAAAAATGAGAGACTTCCATGCCCCAAGACGCTGTGAATGTAAAACTCAAATAAAGTAGAACTGACGTTGGCCTTCGTCTCCTTATGAGACTGTTCAGCTGCTGCTTTTCCAACAATGGCCTCGTCGCGCTCTTTTTCAACATTAGAAAGCTGAGCTTTTAACATTTCAATCTCCATGTCCTGGGAGCTAGTCTTTTCCCGCAAATGAGCAACATCAGTGCGGTAGCTTTCCACAATTCTCTATTGTGCCTCAAGTCTAGCCACAGCATCTCGTTGACTAGCATGGGCATCTCTTACTTGCTTTTGAAGCACCTCTTCCTTTTGAGTATAAGAAGTTGAAGAGGTAGCAAGGTCATCTTTAAGTTGCTTTCTTTCAGCCTCGAGTTTCTCATTATATGCGGTAATGTTCTTCATCTCCGTGTCGCGATGATCAAGAACTTTTTGCCATTCAGATTTATCACTTTCCATGGTTAGCATAGCTTCGAGATTTAGACGGTTCACTCGTTGAAGCTCATCGACTAGATTTTGCCACCCGGACATTCTTTCAATGTCAAGCCTAACAGCATCAAGATTTCTCAGCATAGCTTGTTTGTCAATGGGGACCAAGTCCAAATCAAAGCATTCTCCTTTTAAACACCAGTTTGGAAACCGGCTTTGGAGTGCAGGCGGAGCATTCTCAACTTGATACGTAGGCCTATTGATGATTGTTTGAATCTCAGCTCTTTTGAGGGTAGGGAAGCTAGAAGGGATGTCCAAAGAAATAGAAGTAGCGGGCACTTTAGAGATTTCAGCTGAAGTTCTTTCGCTAGGCTTGGCCCGCTTGCTAGACTCTTCAGCTTTATAACTCCTCCCCTTGTCGTCGTGAGACTTTCTTTTATGGGAGCCATCATCCCTTTGGTGAGAGTAATGGCGATCATCCCTTCTTCTATACCGCTCCTCATAAGCCTACCTCTCGCGAGCTTTTCTGGCAACTCTTTCCTCATCGGTTTCTCTGGGGGCAGGAAAATAACGCCTGGGGTCGTAAGAATCGCGCCTCCCATAGCGTTGAAAGTCATCGTAGTACGAACCACTGCGTCCCATTGGAGAACCTGAAAGTGAAGAAGAGACAAGTTTAGAAATCTTTGAAATAAAGAAGTTAAGTGCACATAATCGCCAAAATCCTAAGTGTGTGTGGCGTGTGAACTACGCGCGTCAAGCTACAAACCACTCTTCGGCTTGGGAGTCAATTCTTGGACTGATAGAGTTGACCGCAAAATAGATGTTGCTTCAATTGATGGAGAAGTGAGCTTAGAGGTGATGGTGTCATCTTTAAAAAGCTCTTGGGAAGTCACCATAAGGTCACTCGGTCCCCCAAAGACATCGTCACCATCATGCCCAACGGAATGAGTCATGCCCTCTTCGACACACTTTGCACTCTTGAGAACGAGACTTTCTTTCTCGGTTCCAGATTCTCCAGTAGCTTTCCTAGAACATTGAGGAAATTCCTCTTCTTCAATAACTGGAAGAAGTTCAGATTTTCTAGATAATCCTGCACCGTCAACGGAACTGGAGCATTTTACTAATGAAGCCTCTACAATAGGTTCCTTCGGGGTGGATTCCTTTAAGGAGGCTGGGGCATCTGACATTTCTACCCGAGAACTGGGGACATCACGAGGTTGAATAGATCGAGAAGGGTGCAAAAGTCCGAATTGGTGCAAAAACTCGTCCTTCGGCAAGAACTTAATACTTCTCTCGTCAGCAGCCACGGCACTCAATCTTTCGAAAGTCGGTTTATGGCTAGAATCCTTTAAGGGAGGAGGAATTGTGCAAAAGTAAAGAATGAAGTTAACACTTGATGACTCGAGTTTTGAAAGGCTTAGAAATGAAGTGAACGGAGATAAGTAGTCTTACTTCCTACTCTCCAGATGCCGTAAAATCCCGGGGGGCAGCGGACAAAGAAGAACTGATTTAAAAACCCGTGAGAACTCTCGGGAAGATCTGTAATCAGTTTACGATTTCTCGCACTCCTTACAAGTGTGATGGAAGGGTGATCTTTGTTCCTCCCGAACGAACACAAGTAACAGATCTCCTCGAAGCTTGGGAGGCGATTAAGCGTCCTCCTAAACAGTACGCATAACCCCATCAAAATGGCGCAGCCATTAGGGTGCAGCTGGAATGGAGAGATAGTCAATCAAAGAAGTGTTCTAAGAAAATCATTGAAAGGAGGAATAGCTCCATTTAAGCACATCTGATGGTTGACTGCAACAAAGCCAGGAGGCGGCCTATTGGTAGTGTCATTTATTCCGGGAAACAGAGCATCCGTTTCAGCAATGCCGAATTGAATGCATAGTTGACTGAAAGCCCGTTGACTCAATGAAGTTGACGCTCTTTCTGGAGGATTTTCTAGAGGGTCAGCTATTGGGAAGACCTCATTGGATCGTTCCGATATCTCTTCTTGCATTTGTTGAGAAGTCATTCTACACAAGGAACTGGAAATTCAAATATGAAGGTGCACGTTTCCTAAATGTGTGAAGTGTTGTGCAAAACTAATAAAATGAAAAGCAAATATAACTGGAATTAAACTAGTCGGCATTTGTCGATTATAAAGTTTCAGGGCTTGTTATTTTAAGTCCAAGTACAGTGTTGATGCAAACAGATCAGCTTTGCTTTAATACTTCACTTGAACTTGTTAATTCATAATATTTCGTTCACACAAATTCCCTTAAGTTGATTATTCTTTATCGACTAATCTGACAACCGATGTGGGCAGTCAATGGCAGTATATTCGCCCTAGTTTTCTGCAAATATTATATTTAACAGGTTGTTAGCTTAGAAGTTAATATAATCTGTGAAAGAGTGCGACAAGTTTAAGCAGTTCATTCTGGCAGTTCAAGTTGGAAGTTCAATCAAGTTCTGTTAAATTCTACAATTATTAAAGTCCTATTCATTCCTTAAGTCGTAGGAACAAATTAAGTAAGCTCGGGACTCTTTAGGTCGTCCAGATCATGCCCAAAGACCTAACATAGGTCGGGCTTCCTTAAGTCGCTCTGCTTTAAGCCATATGTTATTCCAGCAAGTTAAGTCGCAAGCAAGATAGGTCGCGAGCAAGTTAAAGATAGGTCGCGAGCAAGTTAAGTCGCAAGTAAGTTAGGTCGTGCGATTCACATTCAAAAGCCTAAGGTCGTCCGAAGCTCTTAAGCCGATCGTTTCCTGACTCTCCTTAACCCGTTAGCTCCCCTGTACTCAACAAATCACCTAACTCACAAACCTGTTAACCCAATAACCCATCATCATCTCTCCACTTCGCCAAAATCACCTAAAACCGAACCAAATCGCCTCAAATCTATCATAAATCCGATGCACTGCTATATTCACAAGAATTACAATGATAATGTAACCAATGACGATCAAAAATCGATCGTAACGTGACTCATGGTGAAACGCGACATATGAAATTGGATTAGGGACGGAAAATTGGGAATTTGTGATTCGATGGTGAACGCGGATTGGATAATGAACGGATCCACTTACGTGATGTGATGATGAAGATGATCGGTGACCAATTAGTTCGAATTCACCTTTGAAAGCTCAGAGGTTCTTCAATGGCAGTTTTGAGAGCCAAAGAAAGTAAAGAGAAGAAGGACTGTTACGCGACTTACATACAGGGGCGGTGGAATCTGAATCGGTGCGAACGACCTAACTCCCTCATTAAGTCGCTAACGACCTAACGACTCAACAAGGCACGAGTTAAGAAGTATCGAAGCACACAACCTAGTCCCAAGGCGTATACTTCGTGGGGTAAGCGTTAACTCCTCTTTTTCACGACCTAACGACCTAAAAGGTCCAGCGACTTAACGGGTTAAAAGGTCCAGCGACCTAAAGGCACAGGCGACTCAACGACCTACAACAGACCACGGCCTAATGACTTAAAGCAAAGAGCAGCTCAACCGGGTTAACGACCTAACGAGTTAGCGACCTAACGGGTTGGCGACCTAACCTTCTAGCAACCTAACGAGTTAGCGACCTAACGTGTTAGCGACCTAACGAGTTAGCAACCTAGTGAGCTCCAGAGTAAAGCCGCTTGCATATAGGTCGCTCCCAACCTTCGGTCGCTACCTCTTCTAAGTCATTCCATATAAGTCGCCTTCTACTCCCATAGGTCGCTACGACCTACCAGCAAAAGCGGTTGATCAAGCCATAGACTTTATCCATTAGGTCGCGGGCGACCTAACCTACTCCTATGTCACCCACGACCTACGACCTAGACCCAAAATTTCCCTATAAATACTCCGCCTACTCCACCAGGAAAGGGGACTTTTGGATCATTTCTGGAACGCCAATACTTTGCTGTTTTCTCGACTCCTTCAACACTTCAAACACCGAAGACGCTTCAACGAACTTTGAGAAAGATCTAACTCATTTAACATGAATTCGAAGAGCTTTTCTACATAGAAGTTCTAGCTACTTGTCTTAATCGTGTTGTAATTGAAGAATCATTGAAAAAGTTGTAACCAAATCAGCAATAAAAGAGATTAAGTGGATGTAGGCTTGACTTTAAGCCGAACCACTATAAAAACTGTTGTCTCTTTACTATTTCTCTACTATTTTCTACTTATTTTCAGTTCCCGTACCAACGGGTGGTGCTTTCACTATACTACAACTTACACCGGGGTGTTAGCGTACATTTTTAGCGTTAACAATATCCAATCACAACATTCAAAAATTTTATTGCCTTCCTTACAGAATGTCGATATTTATTCCTTCAAATATTAACTTAGAATATATTTGTAGTATCAATTTCCAATTAAGAATTCACCATTCCTTTCTTAAGTTTAGTATAAGTATTTTATGTGCTTCTTTATTTATTTTCACTTCAGCACCTTAGTTTATATCTACTTCTATTCAAATTGGTTGTCCCATTTCCATATGGATTCAAATTATTTTCAATTTTGAATATTTAATTTTATCTTCCATTAATACTAATTCATGCCATTATTTCAAATTAGTTGCTGTTTGCGTAAAAAATGGCCACAAACACCCAATACCGTGAAAGCACCAGTGTATGAATATAAGTCAGCGATATTCAAACTCAAATCACAGATCTCAGCAAATAACTCAAATACGTTTGCACAAAAGATGGGCAAAAAACTCCAAGTTGTATGATTTAGTTGATTTTATGTTGTTCGTAGTGATTTAGGTGGTTTATGCAAATGCGTAAAAAGCAGGGACTAAACTGTAAAAGACACACAGATTTATAGTGGTTCGGCCAGAATGTGCCTACGTCCACTTTATATGTTATTCTCCTTTTCCGATCCGATTACAAGTACAAAGCTTGTAGTACAAGTGTATGAAAGTTGTTTGAAAGTTCCTTCCCGGTTTGAGCTCTCAAACTTCTCTGCCATTGTTGTACCCCTGCCCCTCTATTTATAGAATGAGGTAGGGGGCAGGGGTCTTGGAAGTATATAGCTGCTGGTGGGCCCGGGCTGAAGCAATCTGGACTGGCAACTTTCTGGTTCGGCGAGGCTTTGGTTCGGCGGTGAGTGGTATGTTGTTTGGACCGGTGGTAGCATGGTGAGGTTGGAGTTGGTTCGGTGGTAGCATGGTGAGGTTGGAGTTGGTTCGGTGGTAGCATGGTGAGGTTGGAGTTGGTTCGGTGGTAGCATGGTTCGGCGATTGGCGAAGAAGTCTGGTTCGGTGGGAGTTTGGAAGTGAAGGGGTGTACTTGGTTCGGCAGGGAGATGCCGAATGCCGAATGAGCCTGTGCTTTAAATGCCGAATGACTTCTTGTACTGGGAACGCCGGATGAAACTGTGTGCTCTGAGTGCCGAATGAGGCTTTGCCGAATGAGATATGTGATATATTACCGAATGAATCTTCAAACCTTTGATACCGAATGGACTTTTATACTTGAATCATGAGTGAAATCCCAGACTTATATACGCTTGCTTGCTTCCTCTTAGCTCGATCGTGGTGGAGATGCGCTCAACGTTGATATTCCAGCTTTGTCCAAAAAATGGGATAACACTTTGCCCCCCAAAATATGCCTTGCGGTAGGAAGGCGTGTTTTGTATAGTCCCGAATCCAATATCCAAAATTCATAGCCATATTGCCAGAGTAGATCATCCTTGACTGCTCCGGGTCGACATCCAGTTCCAAATCCAATAACCAAAGCTTGGGCCAATTCCATGTCCGTCCGAACTCGACAACCGAGTCCCAAACCATCCTTATCCAATAGCCAACAACCGAATCCAGGACCTCTTTGGGTCGATGTCCAAATTTATAACCTCTCCGGGCTCTTGCCAAGCGCAATCCACACCTGACGGCCATGATCCAGTGTCCCTGGATGTTGAGCTAACCTCTCCTGGTTCTTGCCATGCGTAATCCACACTTGACGATTTTGATCCAGTGTCCCTGGACTTTGAGCTAACCTCTCCGGGTTCTTGCCATGCCTAATCCACACATGACGACCTTGGTCCAGTGTCCCTGGATGTTGTACAATGCCATGGCTTAAGTCCTAAGCCGAATCCTGGTCTCTCCGGACCCTTGCCGAGCATAGTCCATACTCGACGACCTGAAAATAACGATTGATAATATAGGGCCTAAGTCCTAGGCCGAATCCTGGTCACTCCGGACCCTTGCCGAGCATAGTCCATACTCGACGACCTGAATGAGTCAATTTACCACGTTCGGGCAAAGCGACTCACCCCTTGCCAGGCATAATCCATACCCGACGACCGTTTATCAAAAGTCAGATAAAAATCCAATTAAAATCCAACTCAAAATCCAAGTCCAAAATCCAAATCGAGAATCCAAATCCAAAATCCAAATCCAGAATCCAAATCCAAAATCCAAATCCAGAATCCAAATCCAAAATCCAAATCCAAAACCATAAAAACAGAAATCCAAACTAACATCCAAAACCGAAAACGATTGTCCAAAGGAAAATCCAAATCAAAAAGCAAGAAAAACCAGGAGCTCAATCGAAGCTCCAAAATCGAAAACCAAAAAGAAAAGCAGTGTCCAATCCAAAAGCAAAAGATAAATTTCACAAACCACAGCATCGCAATTTATTATCATTCAGAGCATGCCTAGGGGCTATCTCCGTCCCCGTACATGTGTAAATGACTTGGTTGCTTGCCAATAGTTTGCTACTTATTTCATATTAACCTGGTCAAGGGATGATCAACCGACCATCATTCCTGGGCCTCCCACCATCGTAGCTTGAGGTAGGCGGCAGTTGCTCCTGCCTCGCCGTTGCATCCCGAGGTCCAACATATTGTGGCAGTTGTCCATTCCTTACATGTTCCTCAATTATGTCCTTTAAGTGCCTGCAGCTGTTGGTGTCGTGTCCATCCAAATCATGGAAGAGGCAGTGCCTTCCTGATGTCCTTTCCCGTTCTGTTGGTTCTCTCCTAGCCGGCCTCCGGTAGTGAAGGCGATTTCGAGTATCCAGGTATATCCGTTCCAGTGTTTCGTTCAATCCTGTGTATGTGGAAAACTTTGGATCCTTCCATTGCTTCCTAGCATTTCCAGAATCATCGTCCAACTTCCTTTTTCCTTTGTTTTTATCCGAACCATTGCTGGATGGTCCTCCCCCTTCAACTGCATTAACCTTTTTCAATTTTAAATCCGTACTCGCATCTTCTTGTCGAAGGAACCTTTCTGCCTCATGAAAGAATTCGTCGAGATTCCGTGGGGGATCTCGTATCAGAGATACCTTGAAATCCGAGTTCTCCCTGACTCCTGATACTGCTGCCATTAAAACCATCGATGGATCGGGCCGATCCACCGAAGCAACTGCGGCGCTGAATCGGGTTAGAAAAGCTCTAAGCGATTCATCCATCCTTTGCCTTACCGATGTCAATGTCATCACGTTCTTCGGTCTCTTGACATGAACCCGAAACTGTCCCAAAAACCTTTCCACCAATTCCCTCCAAGTCCTGATAGATCCTTCTTCCAGCTGCCTGAACCACATTGCAGCTAAGTCCGTCAAGTACAAAGGGAAGCATCGGGCCATCACCTCCTCCGATGCCCCCAGCACCTCCATGTGTCTGGTGTATCTCATCAAGTGATCCGTAGGGTCTTCCTTGCCATTGTATGCCTCCACGCTAGGTAGCTTGAACTTAGGTGGATTCTGAGCCATCCTTATTTCCCGAGTGAACGGACTCCTATTTACTCCTTCCAAGTCTCCGTTGGTCAAACCACCTCGCACAGTCTTCCTGATTATATCTACCAATCCACCGTTGTTTGTCGGGGGTTGCCCCCGAGGGAACTCCGGTACATACTCTTCGTGTGGCTCGTTAGCAGCCACGTTGGTTCTAGCCTGTCGAACTCCTTCCAAAGGTTCTCCTGTGTTGAATCCTATGGGCCTGCCCCCAAGTCCTTGTTGATTGCCTTCTGGCTCTGTGTCCTGACCTCCATTGGGTTCCACAACCCTAGCTTCTTGTCCTGCATCCACAGCCGCTGTAGCTGTTCCTAAGTTCTGCATCCCTGCGGCTCTCATTTGCTCCAAGAAAGTTTGCATCATTTCCTGTTGACTTTTCAGCAACCTCTCTTGCAGTGAATTTGTTATGGCTTCCATTTCATCCCGGGTTATGTAGATCGAAGCCGGTCCTTCCTCACCTCCGGAGGATGCTTGTTGACTTCCTCCTTGTTGGCTTCTCTCAGCCCTTAGCCTTCTACTGTTTTGCCTAGTCATCGTCTTCCAAATCTAAACCTCTATCCGATGTAGCGGGAGCTGGTTCCCTCTCAGTGAAAGCACCAAAATGTTTGCGTAAAAAATGGCCACAAACACCCAATACCGTGAAAGCACCAGTGTATGAATATAAGTCAGCGATATTCAAACTCAAATCACAGATCTCAGCAAATAACTCAAATACGTTTGCACAAAAGATGGGCAAAAAACTCCAAGTTGTATGATTTAGTTGATTTTATGTTGTTCGTAGTGATTTAGGTGGTTTATGCAAATGCGTAAAAAGCAGGGACTAAACTGTAAAAGACACACAGATTTATAGTGGTTCGGCCAGAATGTGCCTACGTCCACTTTATATGTTATTCTCCTTTTCCGATCCGATTACAAGTACAAAGCTTGTAGTACAAGTGTATGAAAGTTGTTTGAAAGTTCCTTCCCGGTTTGAGCTCTCAAACTTCTCTGCCATTGTTGTACCCCTGCCCCTCTATTTATAGAATGAGGTAGGGGGCAGGGGTCTTGGAAGTATATAGCTGCTGGTGGGCCCGGGCTGAAGCAATCTGGACTGGCAACTTTCTGGTTCGGCGAGGCTTTGGTTCGGCGGTGAGTGGTATGTTGTTTGGACCGGTGGTAGCATGGTGAGGTTGGAGTTGGTTCGGTGGTAGCATGGTGAGGTTGGAGTTGGTTCGGTGGTAGCATGGTGAGGTTGGAGTTGGTTCGGTGGTAGCATGGTTCGGCGATTGGCGAAGAAGTCTGGTTCGGTGGGAGTTTGGAAGTGAAGGGGTGTACTTGGTTCGGCAGGGAGATGCCGAATGCCGAATGAGCCTGTGCTTTAAATGCCGAATGACTTCTTGTACTGGGAACGCCGGATGAAACTGTGTGCTCTGAGTGCCGAATGAGGCTTTGCCGAATGAGATATGTGATATATTACCGAATGAATCTTCAAACCTTTGATACCGAATGGACTTTTATACTTGAATCATGAGTGAAATCCCAGACTTATATACGCTTGCTTGCTTCCTCTTAGCTCGATCGTGGTGGAGATGCGCTCAACGTTGATATTCCAGCTTTGTCCAAAAAATGGGATAACAGTTGCATTCACTAATTTATTTCAATTTCAAATCTGAAATCGTTTTGTCGTTAACAAAAAAATTTACCAAAAATTTTCAAAAAGTTTTCTAACTCCCTAAATTTCTGAAAATCTTGGCAGAGTCTCCATTGTACGGAGGAGCTTTTGCAATTTGACAAAAGATATAAATATATATACATCGACCCATACGGTCGGAAAAACCAAAAATAGTTCATATTTCCTATTTTTATTGCGTAGGCGTACCTTTATTTAGCATTTTTAAGCAAGCGGCTTATTATTTTTGCATTTAGCACGTCCAAATCCAGCCAAACGGCTTCCTGGTATCTGTACTTACTCGGTTCAAACATATAAGTACTAAATATATGAAATTTATTAACATTTCACTTACTTTCAAAAGAAAACACATAAATTTCACATAATGCATGTTATATAATTTCCATAAGCACAAATAAGGTTCCGACACTTATTACAATTGTTTACAACCATTCCATTCATTTTAAGTGATTTACAACTTACTCGCTTATATTTAATTGATTCTAAGCAAGACAACTTATATTCATCCCCTATGATTTCAAAATCATCATATTTCACTTCTAATAACTCATAGAATTTTATCTAATCTCGTTTACATCAAACGATCCACTTTTTTATGCAATTCGACAATACTAATGTGAATGAATAATTACATAAGCTTTACAACCATTTAAATTTATTCCAACTCAATTTACATTTGATTCTATCCCATTTTAATTTTATTCACAATCCTTTTGTTGCATTTCTTTCATATCCAAATATTTGATTCCAAATCATTTTATTAAACTCGACAACCAATATATTAAATAACCATCTCACAATTTACTTTTATTTTCTTCAAACTATTCCACCCAATAACTTAAATTTATTTTATTCAACCAACTTCCATTCAAATCTTTGATTTGATTTTCCTTTGATCAAATCCCAACCATTTTTCTAATTTATTCGACTAGTTATTTCTTTTATCCATTCTTAATTTTAATTCACATCAACAATTCATCATTGAATTTATTAATAATAAGGCCATTCAATTTATGCTTGAATTGGATTTGTTTACAACTCACACCAAATCTATTTTAATCCAATTCAAAACTTTCTTAGTTTACATTTATTTATTTAAGTAAGAATTTTATTCCATTAAATATTATCTATTGCGCAACTAAATTCATTTCAGTTTAATTTTATTTAACTTAACTCTAGTTAAATCTAGTTACATACCATTCTTTTGAATTTTGTTAAGCAAGGACTTAATTCCATTTAATAGCATTCCAATATACAAATTATCAACTCATGTGCTGTTAACTCCGCCTCGGTTTAGACTCTGCGACTCAAGGAGATGCCGACCTAAGGCTCAACAGGGGTGCCGACCTAAGATTCAAAGGGTTGCCGACCTAACACTTCAATGAGGCTACTGACTCAACATAGATACCGACTTAACAGTCTAGGGAGATTGCCGACTTAACTGGTTGCTGACCTAACTGCCTTAACAGGAAGACCGACCTAAGGCACGAAGGGATACCGACCTAAGGAGCTTGAGTAGCATGCCGACTTAAGACTCGGAGAGGTGCCGACCTAACAGGCTAAGGAGATGCCGACTTAAGGCCCAAATGGATACCGACTTAGGGCTAAACAGTTACCGACCTAAAACTTAACAAGATGGCTACCGACCTAAGATAGCTACCGACCTAAGACAGAAGACGACCTGACCATCCAGAGAATTTACCGATCTAACCACTTAGGACAGGGACAAGATCATGAACTACACCTAAGTCGCGACCGACCTATGACCTATGTTAAGTCGTTCACGACCCAAGGCCACTGAATATAAGTCCGATGCCACATTACTGAGAAGAGGTGGTGTTGACTCGGAGGCGACCTAGGACTTGTGCAAGTGAACTCCTGTGAAGCCAGAAGGGGGCCAGATGGACCGGCCACGACTCATATTAAGTCGGCTACGACTTAACTTAGATCGACCGCGGTTTAGGACTTGGCAAATTTCAGAATCAGAACTCTCTATAAATAGGCACCCCCATCTCCAACATTCAAAGGACTTTTGCGCATTCTCTTCACACACCGTTACCTTGCTGCATTGAGAACTTCTTCAACACTTAGAGCTTCCAAGATTAGAGGAATACATCAAAGAAATTCACGAAGAAACCACACATCTTCAACATGAATCTAAGAACTTTAATCGACATTGAAGCTTAAGACTTGTTCCAAATCACTTGTAACTTGAAGTGTATTGTACTTGAGAAGAATTGTATCAGTTTGTAACGGGATTATTAATAAAAGTACTTAGAGTGGACGTAGGCTATACCCTTAAGCCGAACCACTATAAAATCGTTGTTGTTTACTGTTTTTCTGCTATTACTTGCTTGTAATTCTTTCCCGATCTATCGGGTGGTGCTTTCACAACTACACTTTACACACCGGGGTGTTAGCGTTCACATTTCAGCGTTAACATTTTTGGTGCTTTCACTGAGAATTGAACTCAGGAAAACTGTCATCATTGCTTCGCAGAGATTTGAAGAAGGAATTTCCTTAAAAACCAGAAGTCTATCTGAGATTATGGCTCCTGGAAGGAAAAGTAGATCTATCAGATCTGGAAACATTCAAGAGGGAACCTCCGCTTCCCCTGTACCTAATCAACCCACTCCGTCTGTTGGAGTTACGAAAGCGGAGTTGGATGCTGTGATTCTAGGGCTAAACCAGCAGATAAACGCCCAAAATGCACAATTAGAGGCTCAAAGTGCCCAGAATGCTCTGATTCTGAATAAATTGAACGATTTACTTGGGGCAAACAATCAACCAGCTTGTAATGAAAGGAACTGTGCTGGCAACATTCATGATGTTAGTGAAAGGAATGCTCCTGAAAGGGCTACTAGTCCCTTTGAGCAGGCAGTTCCTGAGGCTGGTGGATCTAAAACTCGGCATGATGAGGAATATCTTTCTGGAATGGTCCGGCAGATCATGAAAGAAAGTATGCAAAGGGTTGAAGATGAGAAGGAATGGGGTTTCGCTCCAAGTAAAACTCCGTTCACTGAAAAAATCTTGAAGGCGGAATTTCCAAGGAAGTTTGTCCCTCCGACTATTCCAGCTTACAAAGGGACAAGTGATCCGAATGAGTTCTTGTATAAATATGATTGGCACATGACAGGTGCCAGGGCCTCTGACGAAATAAAATGTCGATATTTCCCCGTATACCTGGAAGGTGTGGCTCTACTATGGTTCACCAAGTTACCAGTCCGATCTATCGATCAGTTTTCAGACTTGACCAGAAAATTCAAGGAGCAGTTTAGACTATATGCTTCGAAGGCCAAGGACATTATGTCACTATCGAGTTTGGAGCAGAATCCTGGGGAGTCTATCAGATCCTTCTTGAACCGCTTTAATATAGCACTGGCTGAGGTGGACAATGCTGAACCACGAATGATATTGACTTATCTGATGAGGGCTATTGATAAGTCAAGCGAATTTGGGAAATGGTTAAATATGAAGGAGCCAACCTCTCTCGAAAAGTTCTACAAAAAAGCAGATGAATTCATTCGCTTGGAAAGCCGTCCTTTACCAGTAAAGACAGTGTTGGAAAAAGCAGAAGACAACACTGTCGCTCCACGCAAGAATGAATCGGTGGGGCAAAAAAGGGAGAATGATAATGGGAAGAAACAGGGTAATCTGAAGAAGCCCCGGTCCTTCAAGACATCAGAGTATACTCCATTATCACATACGCCGGAGCACATCTACCTTGCCACTAAAGATTCCGTCGATTTCCCTAAACCTATCCCTTTGAGGACCGGGAAAAAAGCCATACAGAGTGGGAAATTCTGTCGTTTCCACAATCAACCCGGTCATGAAACTGATGAATGCCGTCAGTTGAAAAATCTGATTGAGGAGTTGCTAAGAGAGAACAAACTGCAACAATTTGTGAAGAAGAACAGCAACAATCCTGCATCGTCAAGTCAGGGGCAACAGGTTCCTGTTCATCAGCCCAGGACAGGTGAGAAAGCTACGGGACATGAATCTGGAAGGCCCGTTATCAATGTCATTACAGGAGGGCCTCACCCAGCTGGCAAAAGCTGGGGTGAGATGGAGAGATATTCCAGGGCTTTGAAATATGCTCCAGCCGAAGAAGACGTCTTTGTTTTAGAAGACACTACGCCCCTGAAACAACAGAAAACTTTCAGCGATGATATTGTTTTCAGAGCCAGAGATTCCACAGGTATAGAAGCTCCTACCCTAGATCCCTTGGTCATCTCGGCTGGTATTGGACCGGCCATTGTCAGAAGAGTCCTCATTGACTGCGGAGCATCATGCAATATCCTCTTCAAGAAGACATTTGACCAGATGAAAATCCCTATGATCGATGTACAAGCCTCATCACAGAAGATCGCTGGCTTCACTGGGGAGCCAAAACAACCAATTGGGACCATCGATCTGCTTGTAGAACTTGGAGAAGCAGAAAGGAAAGTGGTCCGCAAGCAAACATTTGTGATTGTCGATGAGTTTTCTGCTTATAATGCTTTTCTTGGCCGTCCAACACTCGCAGCATTCAAAGCTATCCTAGCCCCGTGGTGCCTCACTATTAAATTCCCTACTGACAATGGAGTAGGAGTTATAAAAGGGGATCAAAATGCTGCGCGAGAGTGCTATTTGACGGAGCTGCGAGAGTCAAGAAAAAGAGAAATGGGGAAGGATGCGGCAACCCCAGTCCGCATCAAAGAACCAGCCTTGTAGCAATTACGGGGCGGACCCTGCACTGGCGAGCACAGCGGGGCACGGAAAGAAATGGATCCCAGAAAAGCCAGCGCAGGGGAGAATAGAGTGGTACCGGTGGAAACGACAGTTCCGGTACCTGTTGACCTGAAGGACCCAATAAGGTGTTAAATGTGGGTTCACAGCTTAATGTGTCAATTCAGAATATCTTGATATCTTTCCTGAAAGCAAATCTGGATGTCTTTGCTTGGACTCATGCCGATATGTGTGGAATATCCCCAGAAGTTGCAGTACACGCTCTGAATATTGACCCAAAGTTTACGCCAGTTAAACAGAAAAGAAGAACCCAAGGTCCAGAAAGGTCAGCAGCATTAAAAGAAGAGGTTGATCGACTCATGGAAAATAACTTCATCAAAGAATCTACATATCCGAATTGGGTTTCAAATCCTGTGTTGGTCAAGAAAGCTAATGGAAAATGGAGAGTGTGCATTGATTTTTCTGATCTAAACAAAGCTTGCCCCAAAGATTGCTTCCCATTACCCAGGATCGATCAACTGGTAGACGGAACTGCAGGGCATGAATTGTTATCTTTCATGGATGCCTACTCCGGTTATAACCAAATCATGATGCACGAGCCGGATCAGGAGGATACAAGCTTTATCACAGATGTTGGACTTTATTGCTACAGAGTTATGCCCTTCGGATTGAAAAATGCAGGGGCAACCTACCAAAGACTTGTTAATGCTATGTTCAAACCGCAATTGGGCAAAACTATGGAAGTCTACGTCGACGACATGTTAGTGAAGTCCAGGAAAGCAGCGGATCACATTGAACACTTAGCAGAAATGTTCGCAGTCCTCCGGAAATACAGAATGAAACTTAACCCTCTGAAATGTACATTTGGGGTCGAGTCCGGAAAGTTCTTAGGTTTCATCGTCAGTGCTAGGGGCATTGAGGCTAGTCCAGCTCAAATTACTGCCTTGAAAGAAGTTAAAGCTCCTAGAACAAAGAAGGAATTGCAGAGTCTCAACGGAAAGGTCGCCGCCCTGAGTCGGTTCATTTCCAAAGCCACTGATAAATGCATCCCATTCTTTGACGCCCTGAAGAAAGGAAAGAAGAATTTTGAATGGACTTACGAATGCCAAAAAGCCTTCGATGAGTTGATCCGTCATATGGAAACGCCTCCAATACTTTCTAGGCCAGGCAATGGTGAGGATCTTCTTATATACTTGGCAGTATCATCTCATGCTCTAAGTGCAGCGCTGATACGGGAAGACAAAAGGATTCAACATCCGGTTTACTATATCAGCAAAAGACTCACTGGGGCAGAGCTGAATTACTCCAAGTTGGAAAAACTCGCCTATTGCCTACTAGTTGCATCAAGGAAACTGAGGCAATATTTCCAAGCTCATCCTATCAAAGTACTCACTGATCAACCTCTAAAGCAAGTCCTATTTCGCCCTGAAACTTCGGGTCGCCTTCTAAAATGGAACATTGAACTCAGTCAATATGACATCACCTATCACCCCCGAAAAGCAATCAACGGACAAGCTTTAGCTGATTTCATTGCAGAATTCACAGAGAAAGATAATGGTGAGGAAGAAACGATCAATGATTCCCCAATCCAGTGGAAGATGTATGTTGATGGCGCAAGAAATGACTACTGTTCTGGAGCCGGAGTGGTACTTGAAACTCCTGAGGGTCGATCATTATGTTATGCACTAAGATTGGAATTTCCTTCAACAAACAATGAAGCAGAATATGAAGCTCTTATTGCAGGTCTGAAAATCGCTAAAGAGCTAAACATTCGAGCATTACAAATCTTCAGTGATTCTCAGCTTATTGTATGCCAAGTCAAGAAGGAATTTCAAGCAAAAGGTGGAAACCTGCCTTCCTACTTGTCAAAGGCTTGGGAACTCCTATGTGAACTCGATTACTATTCAATAAGCCACATTCCTCGGGAAGAGAATATGAAGGCAGATTCCCTCGCAAAGTATTCAAGTTCTGGTGAAGCTCAACTATTGGGATTGGTCCCTGTAGAAGTCCTTTCAGCACCAAGTATAGACGAGATGGATGTAGACTGGATTATGAATGTATCTCAAGAACAAGAGTCATGGATGACTCCAATACTGGACTACCTACTCAGAGGTTCTCTGCCAGAAAATTCGATAGAAAGACGAAAGCTACTAAGGAAAGCCTCTCGCTATGTAATTCAGGATGGCCGATTGTACAGACGGGGATTCTCAATGCCATTGCTTCGATGTGTATCCCGGGAAGAGTCCAAAACAATCCTAGCTGAGGTGCATGGAGGAGAATGTGGTGATCATTCAGGTGGTCAAACATTAGCAAAGAAAATTCTCCGATACGGATATTTTTGGCCAGAAATTAATCGAGATGCTGCAGATTACTCCCGAAAATGTGACAAATGCCAAAGATTTGCCAAAATTCCTAGAGCACCTTCTACCGAACTCACACAGATGGTCAGTCCATGGCCATTTGCAATTTGGGGAATGGATCTCATTGGGCCGCTACCAACTGCTAAATCAGGGATTAAATATGCTATTGTTGCAGTTGATTATTTTACTAAATGGGCTGAAGCTGAACCATTGGCTACTATCACTTCTAAGAAAATGATAAGCTTTGTGACCAAGAATATCATTTGCAGATACGGTGTGCCTCAGAAAATAATCACAGACAATGGTACTCAGTTTGAAAGCGAGGAATTCCAGGATTTTTGCAAACGATTCAAAATCCAGAAAAGCTTTTCGGCAGTAGCTCATCCGCAGGCTAACGGGCAAGTGGAAGCAGTGAACAAGATCATCAAATCAACCATCAAAAAGCAACTCGAAAGAGCAAAAGGTGGTTGGGTCGATAAACTACCACTTGCACTATGGGCATACAGAACTACTCACAAAACTGCAACTGGACATACTCCTTTTTCGTTAGCATACGGATCGGAAGCAATGATCCCGGTTGAAACAGAGGTCCCTTCACACAGAAGAATCCATTTCAATCAAGCAGAAAATGAGAAGCTACAACTTGAAGCACTAGATCTCCTTGATGAAAAAAGAGATGAAGCTAACCTCAGAGTTGCAGCTCATCAGAAAAGGATAGCCAGACATTTCAATTCCAAAGTTCGTCAACGCAGCTTTGAAATTGGAGATCTAGTCTTGAAAAGAATTATGACCGCGACAGGTGTGTTTGGGCCAAATTGGGAAGGACCGTATGTAATAGGTCAGAAACTTCTTGACGGCACATTCAAGCTCACCACTGTTGATGGAGATCAAATTCCAAGGGCATGGAACAGCAACCATTTGCGTCCATACTTTACTTGAAAATTTTGTTGAAACATTGTAAAAAGAATTATGAATGTATGATTCTTGTAATTGAAAGCAATTGTGAAACTGATGCAAGTAAATAATGAAAGGGTATAAAGTGGATGTAGGCCCAATTTCATGGCCGAACCACTATAAATCTTGTGTTCCTTATTATTATTATATGTTTGCTTTGTTTTCGATATAAAAATACATAAAATGTATTGCTGAAATGTCGATTTAAATTTTTGCAGACAATGGAAATAAAACTTGCGCATAATAAGACCGAGTGATTCTCACCATCATTCAACAAACAAATTTCAAGTCATAAAGGCCCCAAATTCAAATCCTAGATAGGAAATACTTCAATTGAACGGCTTATGATTTCGATAGAAACGAGCCCTTGCTAATAAATTGAGATTGTTTGAACGAACAAACATCCAATTAGGAAGCTAGTGCTCGTTCTCACGAACTTGCCTGACAATGAAGTACGCTTCCTTGGATTAAACAAGCCACTTGCGAGAAAAGGGGAATGAAAACTTGAAAAGGAAAAAAAAAAAAGAGGATCGCTGAAAAGGCATAAGCAAGTGAACAGAGGAACAACCAAAGCTACCATCAGCAGCACAAGTCCTTTTCGGAGGATAAAAGACCTCTAATGGGTCATACGCCACAAAAAAGAAAGTTCTCTACTCAACAAAAAAGATTGGAGGAGTCATGACCCTCCAACCATGAGAGAGTAACTTCCAGGCGATGAAAAACCCTCTCTGAGGCACATTTCACCAGGAGTTGAAGTGTTATGACCGCTCTTCGGGATTTCACTTCACCAGAGTTGAAATGCCAAAAAATAAAAGCCCTCTTCGGAGGCCCATTTCACCAGGAGTTGAAGTGTTATGACCGCTCTTCGGGATTTCACTTCACCAGAGTTGAAATGTAAACAAAATAAAAGCCCTCTTCGGAGGCACATTTCGCCAGGAGTTGAAGTGTAACAACCGCTCTTCGGAATTTCACTTCACCAAAGTTGAAATGCAAAAACAAAATAAAGACCTTCCTGAAAGTACACGTTTCACCGAGATCGAAATAAAACTTCCAAGTGTTGAAACGTGAAAAGGCTTTCTTCGAAGGCACAACTCTTTGGAGGTACACGTTTCACCAAGATTGAAATAAAACTTCCAAGTGTTGAAACGTGAAAAATCCCTCCTTAGAGGTACAACCCCCTCCCGGGGACACAATCAAGAAGAAAGACCTCTTCGGAAGCCCACGTTTCACCAAGATTGAAATAAAACTTCCAAGTGTTGAAACGTGAAAAGGCTTTCTTCAAAGGCACAACTCTTTGGAGGTACACGTTTCACCGAGATCGAAATAAAACTTCCAAGTGTTGAAACGTGAAAAGGCTTTCTTCGAAGGCACAACTCTTTGGAGGTACACGTTTCACCAAGATTGAAATAAAACTTCCAAGTGTTGAAACGTGAAAAATCCCTCCTTAGAGGTACAACCCCCTCCCGGGGACACAATCAAGAAGAAAGACCTCTTCGGAAGCCCACGTTTCACCAAGATTGAAATAAAACTTCCAAGTGTTGAAACGTGAAAAGGCTTTCTTCAAAGGCACAACTCTTTGGAGGTACACGTTTCACCGAGATCGAAATAAAACTTCCAAGTGTTGAAAGGTGAAAAATCCCTCCTCAGAGGTACAACTTTGTATAAAAAAAAATCCTCATCAAAAGCGTACTTTAACTTTCAAAGGAAGAGTAATTTACCTACTATGGAAAACGATCGTTAAAAAAAAAAAAAAAAAAAAAAAGAAAAGAAGTTAAAGTACCCTTCAGAGGTCCGCTTTACCACATAGAGGAATTCACTTGGTAAAATATGCACATAAGCAAAAGAAAAAAAAAAGTGATTTCTTCGAACGACAAAGCGTAGAAACTTATACGAAGGGAGTTGTACTCTACAAAAATTTTCTTTAAAGAATAAAATAATTATTCTTTAGCAAATATGAGTGCAAGTCCCCTCGAAGTATAGAATATTGCAGCAAACTTATGGAATGGGGGCAATATAGTATAACTACACACAATATGGTATAGCCAAACCAGCAAAAGGTAACGCTCAAGTAACATGCCATAAGCTCGCTGCAATATCGTGTAAATAAACTTGTGCAAAAAATAAATAGTAAATGCATTCTCAAATTCAAACAGAAGTTTGTACAAACGAAGAATCATTTTATTCAACTATAATGCAGATACAGGTTTCAAAATAAAAGCGGGGGCCGGTACCCGCACAACTCTCGGCCAGTTCATACAAAAGACAAAAAGCTAAAGTCTTCACTTCTTTTTACTGCCTTTGGACCCTTTACCCGACCGAATGACCAGCTTTTCAGGTCGGCCAGTGGGTATAAGGGAAGAAGGGGAGGGAGGTACAACTGGCGCAATTTCCGGTTCCTCTTCAGTGGTGATAATTTTCTTCCCCCTCCTCTTCGATGTCCCAAGCTTCTTTCTTCTCTGCAAAGAAGACTCACTCCCCGGAGTAACGAGAGCGGACAAAACTACGTCGTCAGAAGGAGTCCGCTCCGGAGAGATCTCGCCTCCTTCGAGTCCCTCATCTTTTTGCTCCTGCGAGGCAACAGGGTCATCCAAACCATGAAGAGCCTCAATTTTCTCCTCTTGTGACCCAGGTTGTGAAGCAGAAGGAGGAGTCACTTGAAGAGATGGAGGAGGAATAACCAGAGAAGGCGAAGTCTGCACGGCACTTGTTGTTTCAACTGCAGAAGAAGAAAAATTGAAAATGTTAGTATCTTCCCGAAAGAAGGGAGATATGGGTTCATCGAGATTCAGGAGGTAATCGAGAAGATCATCAAATTTTTGAGGAATAAGCAGGCAATCCACCGGAATCGGACCAATGTCGAAATTACCTGAAGATATTGGCTTTGTCAGTTCAATCTCATAATTCTGAGCCCCAATGTCCTCCAAAGCCTCTTCATCAGTAGGGGTGATTACCCCAGTTCTTGTAGGAGGCGGCAAATGAGCACTAGGGCCTGTAATGTCCACCTCGGGAGAAACTAGAGGACGTTCGGGGATGGTAGGCGGTACTTCTTTTTCAAAACGCTCTTCTTCTGCCATCCCGGCCCGCGCTCTGGCAAGCTGCTCCTTACCCTTGGCAAGAGCGGCACGGGCTTCGTCATCAAGATAATGCTCTTCAAGGGCTGACTCAGCATACCCAGCACCTTTACCTCCGAGCATATCAAGTGCTGTCTCCCAAACTTCAGCCAGTGTGATTTCATACTTGGGGCCTAGAAAGGCAAGGCTTCCACGCCCCAAGACGCTGTGCAAATAGAAGTCGAATAATGTTGAGCTGATGCTGTTTTTAGTCGCCTCGTGAGATTCTTCAGCTGCGATTCTGCCGGCGACAGCCTCATCACGCTCCCTTTCAGTTTTGGCAAGCTGAAGCTTAAGCATTTGTATCTCCGCCTCCTGGGAGTTGTTTTTCTTTCGGAGCTCAGCCATATCAGTAGCATAGCCTTCACTGATTCTTTTTTGTACTTCTAGCCTGTCTTCGGCATCCCTTTGGCTAGCGTGAGCGTCTCTCACTTGTTTCAGGAGCACTTCTTCTTTTTGAGAATAGGAAGTAGAGGAAGCAGCAAGTTCATGTTTCAATTCCTCGACTTTTGCTTCGAGCTCCTCATTGTAAGAAGCAATGTTCCTCATCTCGGTGTCGTGTTGCTCAACGACCTTCTGCCATTCGGCCTTATCGTTTTCCATAGTAAGCATGGCCTCTATGTTGACACGGTTAACTCTTTGAAGCTCATCGACAAGCTTCTGCCAGTTTGACATCCTCTCGATATCGAGCTTGACTGCATCAAGATTGCGCAACATGGCAGACTTGTCGATGGGGACCAAGTCCAGGTCGAACCTCACCCCCTTAAGGCACCATTGAGGAAATCGGCTCTGCAGAGTGGCAGGACCCGGTCCAACTTGAAATTTGGGCCTGTTAATTATCGTTTGAATATCTGATTTCCCAAGAGCGGGAGAGTCAGAAGGGATGTCGAGTGAGGCAGGAATAGTAACTTTCTCAGGAGTAATAGAGGCCTGCTTTTCACTGTGACGAGCTCGTTTGCTTAAGTCTTCACTCATGTGACCTTTTCCTCGATCGTCATGAGATTTTCTCTTGTGAGAGTCATCGCCTTTTTGCCAAGAATCATGGCGCTCTTCTCTCTCCCTTCTTTCACGATGTTCTTCTTCGGTCCTCCTTTCATGAGCCTTTCGGGCAGCCCTCTCTTCATCCGACTCTCTGTAGGAAGGAAGGTAACGCCTGTAGTCATACTGGCTACGCCTCCCGTAGCGCTGGAAATCGTCATAGTACGAGCCGCTGCGCCCCATAGGAGAATCTGGAATTAAAATAATAAGCTTTAGAAATCTTTAAAGTACAAGAAGATAAGTGCATGGAAGTGATGAGAAATTCTAAGTGTGTGTGTTGTGCAAACTACGCGCATTAATCTACGAACCACTCTTTATTTGGGAAGTGGTTGTGGGTGTAATAGTTAACGTCAACTCTTGAGTCGACGACGACTGTTGCAGAGTAGAAGTAGCTTCAACTACTGAAGTAGAAATCCTGGTGGTAGTAGGGTCATCTTTGAAGATCTCTTGTGAAGTAGCGAAGAGGTCGCTCAATCCTTCGAAGGTATCGTCCCTGCTTTGCTTGACAGGGCTGGATTTCTTAGCCTTTTCACCAGATTCTTGTGAATGGTGAGAGGATCCCTGAGGCTCTTCTTCCTCGATAACCGGGGCAAGTTTACCAGATGACCCCGCAACATCGACAGAAGTGGAGCACTTCACCAGCGAAGATTCAGGAGTCTTTATCGGAGAATCGGGAACTTCCGTTGGAACTTCATGAGCATGCATAGAGCGAGAAGTGTGTAGAAGCCCATGTTGATGTAAAAATTCATCCCTCAACAGAAATTTTATGCTCCTCTCTTCTGAGGCCACGGCACTCAACCTCTCAAAAACTTGCTTGTGAATTGGGTCTCTAGAGGGGAGAGGAAGTGCTGAAAAGAATAAAGAATGAAATTAGCAACTGAAAGTTCGGATCTCGAAAAAGTTTCAAAACGGAGAAAATAGAAACACTAATCTTACTTCCTACTCTCCAGATGGCATAAAAGCCTGAGGGACAGCGGGCAAAGAAAAACTGGTTCAAGAATCCATGAACGCTTTCAGTAAGATCGGAAATGAGCTTGCGGTTCCTGGCACTTCTCACAATAATAAGGGAAGGATGATCTTTACTCTTTGCAAACGAGCACAGATAACGAATTTCTTCAAAACTCGGTAGGCGATCAAGGGTTCTTCTAAACAAAACACATAGCCCCGTCAAGATGGCATAGCCATTGGGATGAAGTTGAAACGGAGAGATTGTCAACCGAAGGAGAAGAGTTCGAAGGAAGTCGTTAAAAGGAGGAATCGCCCCACTTAAGCACATTTGGCGATTGACTGCAACAAAGCCATAGGGAGGATTGTCAGCAGTATCACTTGGCCCAGGGAGAAGAACATCACTTTCAGCAAAGCCAAATTGAGTGCGCAGCTGGACAAACGCTCTCGAAGTTAGAATAGTCGGGGTTCTCTCCGGAGGATTCTCTATGGGAACAGCTATCGGAAAAGTTTCTTCCTCTGGAGTTACCACTTCTTCTTCTCGGTGGGAAGTCATTCTACATAAACAACTGGGTATTCAAACATGAAGGTGCACGTTTCCTAAAGTGTGTGAAGTGTTGTGTAAAATCAATCAAGCAGAGAACAAATATAACTGGAATGAAAACTAGCAAGCATTTGTTAGTTATGAAATTCAGGGACTATTGTTTTAGGCCTAAATATGCAAGTAAGATGTTGATGCAGATAAATCAGTTCAGATTATTGATACTTTGCATTAATGTTTAACTTTAATTGATTGATTCACAAACATTTCATGCAATATAATTAAGTTGCTTGTCTTGTTTTGACTAATCTGTCATCTGACATGGGCAGTCGATGGCAGTATTTTCGCCTTGGTTTTCTTTGTTTGTTATTTTCAGCAGGTTAGCAGCTTATAAGTTAATGCGATCTGTGAAATAATACAATGAGATTCAAGCAAATTTAAGGTTGGGGCAGTTCAAAATTCAGGCAACTTAGTTTGGCAGTTCAAGTTAGAAACTCAAAGTGGAACTATGCTCTCAACAAGTCAGCATGCCCAAAGCTTAAGTGTTAACTCGGCGGCGACCCAAGGAGTCTCTCGCAAATGAAGATTAAGTTTCTAATTCTTTAGATCGGTAGCTCTTTAAGTTGTAAGAAGTAGGAAGGGTAAAGGCTCTGGTTCAAAAAGTGGTATGAAATTCTCCAAGGGTTAACTCGGCCACGGTTTAAGGGATAACTCGGCCACGGTTTAAGGGTTAACTCGGCCACGGTTTAGGGTCTAACTCGGCCACGGTTCAAGGGTTAAATCGGTAGAAGATTAGATCGGCAGATTTCCCCCAAGGGTCAATTCGGCTACGATTTAAGGATAAAGGCGGTCAAAGGTTAGGTCACCCAAAGTTACTGGGTCGCGTCCAGGTCAGTATCCCACTCCACTCAACCTGTTAACCCGCTAGCCGCTCCATCCACAAAAAACCCTCACTCCATTCACGCTGTCTCATTCATGATATCGGATCATCCACTAAGTCAGTTCAAAATCACCCAAATTCGATGCTTAACCATCCTATCGCAAATCAAAAATCAACTAGCCAGAAGCAGTAAACCATCTCCATCGTCTCGTCGATCATTTAAAGCCAAAACCAAGCAAACTCGAGTTCACAAACTGCTGGTGCAATGAGGTTCGCAGTAAAGCAGCGTGCAAGGGGTGGGTTCGGTTTGAATGGAATTCGTGAATCGATGACAATAAGGGATCAAGAGAAGAGCAGGTTTTACTTACGTGATGAACAACAAAGATTATCGGTGATTATTTGGAATGGAATCGCCTTTTGGAGCTTGAGAAAGTTTTTAATGGCAGAAGCAAGAGAGTAAGTAATGAGAAGAGAGGAGAGAATATACGACTTATAGTAGAGAGACCTGAAGCGGCGCGTGTGACCAAACTGTTAGGTCGTACACGACCTACCGACCTAAGAGGGGACGGGTTAAGGACTATCGAAGCACACGACCTAACCAGTAGGCGTATACTTCGAGGGGCAATTGTTAACTCCGCCTCGGTTTAGACTCTGCGACTCAAGGAGATGCCGACCTAAGGCTCAACAGGGGTGCCGACCTAAGATTCAAAGGGTTGCCGACCTAACACTTCAATGAGGCTACTGACTCAACATAGATACCGACTTAACAGTCTAGGGAGATTGCCGACTTAACTGGTTGCTGACCTAACTGCCTTAACAGGAAGACCGACCTAAGGCACGAAGGGATACTGACCTAAGGAGCTTGAGTAGCATGCCGACTTAAGACTCGGAGAGGTGCCGACCTAACAGGCTAAGGAGATGCCGACTTAAGGCCCAAATGGATACCGACTTAGGGCTAAACAGTTACCGACCTAAAACTTAACAAGATGGCTACCGACCTAAGATAGCTACCGACCTAAGACAGAAGACGACCTAACCATCCAGAGAATTTACCGATCTAACCACTTAGGACAGGGACAAGATCATGAACTACACCTAAGTCGCGACCGACCTATGACCTATGTTAAGTCGTTCACGACCCAAGGCCACTGAATATAAGTCCGATGCCACATTACTGAGAAGAGGTGGTGTTGACTCGGAGGCGACCTAGGACTTGTGCAAGTGAACTCCTGTGAAGCCAGAAGGGGGCCAGATGGACCGGCCACGACTCATATTAAGTCGGCTACGACTTAACTTAGATCGACCGCGGTTTAGGACTTGGCAAATTTCAGAATCAGAACTCTCTATAAATAGGCACCCATCTCCAACATTCAAAGGACTTTTGCGCATTCTCTTCACACACCGTTACCTTGCTGCATTGAGAACTTCTTCAACACTTAGAGCTTCCAAGATTAGAGGAATACATCAAAGAAATTCACGAAGAAACCACACATCTTCAACATGAATCTAAGAACTTTAATCGACATTGAAGCTTAAGACTTGTTCCAAATCACTTGTAACTTGAAGTGTATTGTACTTGAGAAGAATTGTATCAGTTTGTAACGGGATTATTAATAAAAGTACTTAGAGTGGACGTAGGCTATACCCTTAAGCCGAACCACTATAAAATCGTTGTTGTTTACTGTTTTTCTGCTATTACTTGCTTGTAATTCTTTCCCGATCTATCGGGTGGTGCTTTCACAACTACACTTTACACACCGGGGTGTTAGCGTTCACATTTTAGCGTTAACATGTGCCTACTTACCTGAATCAATTAGTACTTACAAATCTTAATTCCAATACTTTGTTTAATTTAGTCCAACCTGACTAATCTTCCCATTCCACATAATTTAACACAATTCAATTTTAAATTCCAGTATTCAGTTTTTGTTTTACTTACTTACAAAGTTGAATAAATTTGTCCTCCCATAAATTTACTTCCAATAAATTTTTACTTTTTTACTAGGTTCAATTACATTCTATTTCCATTCAAATTTTTACACTTCTTTAAGTTTCCAACTTATCTATATTCCATTCCCATTTCTTTTTAATTCGGTACATTATATTGGTTTACTATCTTATTTTGTTTCCTACTTCCTTCAATTTAACTCTTTCAAGTTGAATTTTATTTCAACAAATTCCAAATTTATAAGTTATCAAACTTATTATATGCCATAAACATTCCTAGTTAAGATTCCAGAGTTTAACCAGTCTTTTAACATTTCAAAATTCCCTTTGAAATCACCTATATCCAAAATTCCTTGCATTTCTAAAATCAAATTTATCTTTTGCAAACAATTCCAATTTAAAATAATCTGGTAGAAATTTCTCTCTTGGAAACTCGAAAATGAACATCGATGATGCTGCAGTCATCACGGAAGTTATTTTCCAGCGACCGTAAGAGTTCAATGCTTTTACCTCTTTTAAAGCATTTCAAACATTTTTAAATTCCAAATCTCTCTAAATTTCAAATCTGATTCAAAAATATTTCTCAAATATATATTATTTTCCCAACCTTTTGAGAATCATTTTCAAATTCAAAGGAATCTAAATTTCCAAATTCCAAATCCCAAATCCTTTAAATTTATATTCAAACATTACTTTGAAATTTTATCTTATTTTAATAATTAATCACACTATAATTCACATTTAGTTTATAGTTACAAATTTGATTTGCATATGAATTTGTTCCTTAGTTTTTAATTATGTTTTCTATATCTTATTCAATTATGAATCACATTTACAAATCCCACTTATTTATTCTTTTATTCCTTCATCTTTGGTTATTATTTCTATTTCTTATTCAAATTTTTACACATTGATGATAATAATTTAATATTATCAGCACTAACAACCAAAACATCCATATATAACTATAATAATTTACAAAAAATCATTTCTTTTGTATACAAAAATAATTTTGGGTAAAATTATTTCATTTACCCTATTTAAAACAATACTGTGTCGGTTTATCTTGTTTAAGAGTTTAGAAATCCCTATCGCTGACATGGCGGCCCATATATCGACCAGAATCCATAAACACTCAACCGATAAGTCAACACAATATAAAACAATTTTATACTCACTAACAAATACGCGCTCATATCTATTAATATACTCAAGCTCATTCTAGAGTACGACGGACTCTATTCTATGAGTAATTCCCACCAAAGCCAAGGTTATCACCAACCTAAGCTCTGATACCAAGTGTAACGACCCGCAAATCCGTACCCCTTGAGTCAACACTATTCTACGTCAATCAACTCAAGTTGAACAGAAATACGAACCATTTGGGTTAAAGAAGAAGAGGTAGGAGAAGAGAAAACAGAAAACAACATCAGAATCTAACCATCCCAGAGGAATAAAATAAATAATAAATGATCTTTACACAAAAACAAATATATATATCTGTTATACATTACATTATCATAGTGCATCAATCACATAACACACAATTGGCAGTAATCATAACCTACCCTCATACAACTGAGTACACAACTAAACAACACAGCGGAATATATAAAACAAGTACGGATGTACGTATCATCCAGCTCGTCTCCTGAGCTCCACAGCATCATATCCTGTATCCTATAATACTTAGTCTGACCCGAGCATTATAGTTAAATAACAATCGAGTCAGTCTGGAAAACCAGTGTGGGAAATCACACTCAATTGATTATTGAAGTTTCAAAATCCTTTGAAAACAAAATCATCTCGTAAGACCACGGCACAAATAAACATGTCGGGTTTTTATCTTACGATAGCCAAAACAGTTTTATATTAAAATCCTCTGATATTATAATAGGGTCTATATACAAATACTTATTAAAATAGTCGAAATTGTTACATCTATTAAATTCCAGCTACTAGCCACAGAGTGGGTAATACAAACAAAACTTGTAAAAGGCGTGTAGGGAGAATGGATTTCCAACTAATGACTAGGCACTGGGGTACCACCTGTCATGGTACGTGGCCTAGATCACAGTACCTAGGATCACTCCCGACCCCCACAACACAAGAGCCGGACTATCCCTTACTGGGTAATCCCGAGTAAGATCACCCTACAGTTGGGATCAGCAACCGCACCACTAAGCCGAAATAAAAGGGACGTCTAGACAGGGATGACCTTACCCGGAAATGGGTGCAGCCACCAAGCCTTGCTGCTTAACCCCTGATTTTCAGTCATTTCGGGTTGATGAGGCTTGAGGCTAAGCGTTACCTTTTAGATCATTTCATTTAGAATGCGCATCGTCCATCTGACGATGTTCTGAAAGCATTCATCCATACAAGTCCGTCCCGGGTTCGAACGGAATCGAAGGCACTATTCCTACTACATCCATTTTGGAAATATCCTCAGGATTAGTAGCGCTAGCCCTTGCACTTCACTGCTCCATCTTCAACTCCAAACTCGTTTTTCCACGAATACATACAAACCGGATCAAAGTGGTTTTCGAGAAATAAATCTCGATCCCAGTCTCTTCGAAACAATCAACGCATTTGGCCAATATTGATAGTCGGTTATTTAACTATGAATTAACATTCACAAACACCCACCAAACAATAAATAATTTCCCAAATTATTTATTTATCTCAAATATCTTCGCAAGATGTATTTCCATTTTCAACCCTTTTGAAAACAGTTTCAAACTATCTTCCTCTTTACAGAATAAATTTCCCAAATATTTTCTATTTCCACTGAAATCACCAAGCACAAAAAGTAGATTTCATAACACTTTAAAACACTTTATTTTAAAATATACTTTAAATATTTAAATTAAAAACTACTTTAATACTTTCTCAAAAATATATACTTTAAGAATATTTAAAATAAGGTTACTTTATAGAATATAAAACTAAATTTCCTCCTTTAAAAAAATTACTAAGTCACCAAATGATTTAACCATTATTTAATTTTAACCATTTAAATTTAAATCACCAAATGATTGAGATTAACTCACCTTGAATTTATTTTGCAGTCCATCCCTGAACAGCTTGTTTCTTTTCAGATTTTTGACCTTGAATAAACAATTTATATGATTTTATTAATATTCAAACTAATCGAAGGATCGACCATCATAAATATTTGTTTTAAAACTTGAATTTATTGTGTTAATAAAATTCCAAATTTTACTTTGCTATTAAATCCCTAGTAACTAATTAAATGAATAGTTTCTACCATTAGATTAAAATATTCAAAATAATTTAACCATCGCATAACACTCATGAATTTGTAAATACTCGATTTTAATATGCTTTATAATATATTATCTCATCATACTGTCTATTTAAAATTTAACGGTAAGATTTCAAAATGTGTATATAATCATTATACTTTCCCAAATCTATATATATACCTTAGTTAAATGGAATCAATTAAAATGAAAAGAAATAAGACTGCTGCCTACCTGTCTATATATTTATTACTGTTTGCCTATATATATTTAAACTAAAATATGTATGTATGTATGTATGTATGTATGTATGTATACAAACTGCAGCTAAACCTTACTCTAAACCCTTATTTCATAAATATCATTTATATATATATATATATATATATATATATATATATATATATATATATATATATATATCCATCTTCATATCATACTTTCGGCTGTTAATTCATTTCCTTCACTATGGCTTAACTGATATAAAAAATCAAGCTTTAAATTGGAAACAAAATGGTTATACCGGCCTTCGACTCGACAACGACCAAAACCCTCGAACCAAATCGCGACATCGCACTCGACCATCGTAGTTCCACCACGCTTTCACTGCGCCCTTCTTCCAATGAGCTAGGGCACCTCATGACTTGGGCTAGGGCTGACAATGGCCTCAGGATCGAACGCCACTACGACTTCCACTCTATCGTCGATGCAGCCTCCATCCGTATTTCCCCCACAAATCCGTGCGTACACGAACCCACACGAGCACCAAAATCCACGATGGCCCCTCCCTACCGATCGCGAACTAGCTTTCGAAAGAATTAAATTCGTTCGTCTCTTTTTTTTTATTTAGGGTTAACGATTTGAAAATGAAGGCCAAGAAGGGTTCGATTGAAGAGTATGAAAATGGTTTTCACTAATAATTTTAGGAATGGAATGGAACGAATTGGTTCATAGTTTACTGAAGGAAGCCATTTTTCTCGACTATGTTTTTATTATTATTCTCGGCTAGGTTAAGTGATTTAAACGAAGGAGGAAGCAAAAGATATTTGGCGTAATGAAGATGGAATGAGGAAAAACTATACAGGCAGTGATTTGAAAGAGAAAAGTATCGATGTGAAAGGAATACGGCTGGAGGTGGACTAGGATATACATATTTATTTAAATTAAATTTAAATCGTCTCGATAAATGCAACCTACCATTTCGAATTCCTATCGAGGCGTGCCGCTAGGCGTTTATAATGTTATACGCCTATTCCGAATGCAATGGAAAAGGTATCGAGTCCTAATTCGATCGTATAGAGAATATAGCTTTTTGAATCGAATTAAAGTATTAAATTTTCGATATTAATTCTAGCGCGTTTATATATTGTACGCTCACACAACTGCTCCAATCACTACAAAAATTGAAATCCGATAATAATATAATATTACGGATCCAATGGATCTGGTTTCGTTGAATTCCGAGACTGTGCCTCGGAAGGCTATTTTTAAATTCAATTTAAACGATATAAATTTCAAAACTTAACAAACCATTTTTAAATTTGATTTCAACACTTCTATTCCCTTCAGTATTGTCAATATGAATTTTATAAGCCTTCAAATTATTTTTAACAAGCTTAAAACTCCAGATTCAACATTTACCCAACTTCAAATTATTTAATTTAATAATTAAATTACCGAATAAATGGTGATATTTGAATTCAAGTTAAAAATTAACTTTTAAATATTTAAAATCAATTAAATATTCTGATTTCAAATGCTTAAAAATTCCGGGTCGTCACAACTTATGTATAAACTACTTATCCCGGTTAATTAATATTAATTAATTACAAACCTTAACCATTAATAAATCTTTAATTATTTATTAGTTAATAAATTAATTAACCTTAAATTATTAATTAATCGTCCTTAATTAATAAATCGATTAACCTTTAATCATTAAATAATTGACCTTTAATTATTTAATTATCCTTTAATTAATTATCCTTAATTAATTACATTAATTAATTATCCCTTAATTAATTATCTTTTAATTAATTAATCACATTAATTAATTATACTTTGAATAAATTATTCTTTAATTACCTGATTGATCAACTTTTAATCATTAATTAATTATTCTTTAACTGCTATTATTAAGTAATTATTCTTTAAATTTTAAGTAATTATAAATCACTAATTATTTAATTATCATTAATAATATTAATTAACTTAACCTTTAAGTTAACAATTTAAAAACATTTGATTAACTTTTTACTTACTTTGTTAAGTTTTATTTAAAATAAATTCTTTTAAAAATATAAGTTTAAAAACATCTTTAAAGTTAACTAATTTAAAAATATTTTATTTCAACCATTAACTTCATATTCCAACTTAACAAATAATCATCATTTTAAAAAGAACAAATTTAAAAATAAATTTAACTTAGATTGTTAAAGTTTTAACCAGAAATCATAACACCGGAGATTCCCCCGAAAGCTTCCCGAGATAAAAACCTATTTACTTCGAGTTTTCCCCCAAACAACCCGAGTGCCTCCCAAAAATTTCATTTTAAAAATTAAAATTTTGTTTTAGATTTTATTACCCGGTAAACACAACAACACTCGAACTAATGCTCGAGCATGCGCCCAGTTTTCCCGAAGAGTACTTCGAGTTCATAGCCTTTCTTCGACAACCCAACTAACTGATACAACCTCGCCACTGTGCACATGCACCGACACTCCAGCCATCCCTGATCAACGCCGCGGCCACACACAGATCATTGTTGACCTCCCCTAAATAAACCGACCACCCATCTCCGATGATCACAATGGAAATCAAAATTTGACACTCGATCGGTTTCCTGGAACTAACCATGATCACTAGAAAACTCCACGTACCGATGACTCTGATCGCCAGATTCCATGCTGCTCCTTCCAGAGACACGTCACATCTTCACACACCAATCCACCCCAGTCTCATTGATTCTGATCCATCCTTGACGAAACGCGAGCATAGGAATCGTTGACAACAAAACCTAGCCATAAAACCCTACTCCACCATTTCCTGGCCACTTCGACCCTTTGAAAAATCCTTCAACATTTTTCCATCGATCTACAACAGCTACGTCATCTTCCACCATGATCACGATGCAAGCAAACTTGCCGATCGACGGCAATCGACCATAATACCCATTTCGATCAACTCAAGGGTTCACTCTGGTTCCTAAACTAAAATTTTTGATTTAACCTTTAAAGAATCAGCAAATTATGATATTTGAAATTAACATATCTTAAGGCTTTCAATGTTTATTTCCCATTTTCCAGATGAACTCAAACCTGTTATACTTAAAAGTAATTTTAAATCTTAGTTTATGATTAAACAATATAGTTTATTTGAATACCACAGCCTATCAAAATTTAGATGAGGAGATTTAAATTTTAACTTGTTTTAAAACCTGTAAAATAAGAACAGGGTATATATATTTATATATTACAGACATGCACAGGCATTTTTTTTTATTTATACACATGCATTTATATTTATGACTAAAATATTATCACACACAAACCAAAAATTCATGTATACAAGTTCAAAAGTTTGCTCACCTAAAACCAGAGAATAGCCTCTTTTTTTCATTTATTTGTTCGATCTAGAACTTGAATTTTAATCTAATCCTAACTTGCTTAATGTTAAGTTGAATCTGATCTGATCTTGTTTTGTTTCAGACAATCTGAACTAACTCCTTGATCTGGGACTTGATATATTTGAATCATTGTTACCAGGCTGAAGCTTTTTGCTTTGATTTTCATTTCTAGGTTGAAGATTTGAAGAACTTATTGTTTAAACTTGAATCTGATTTTCTTATTTGACAACTGAAACTTTTGGAGATGTTTCTGATTTAAAATCTGAGAGTTTCTTTTTTTGTTGTTTGCTTGATCCTGATCCTTGTTCTAGGTTTTTTATCTTCTTTTTCTTTTTCTTGGTTTAAATTCTTACAGGCTTTTATTTTTCAGAAATGAAGGTGAAGGAGTATTGAAGCCTGGTTTGTATATTCTCAGGTTTGTGTTTTTGAAAGGTATCAAAGGAAAATGAAGAAAGAAGGGAATGGATGTATTTAAATAGCTTTTTTTTTTTACTTATAAATTTTGAAAATAAAAGGCAAAGTGAAACCAAGTATGACACTTGTTTATTGAATTAACACATGTAAGTTACTTGTATTATCATGTTACAAATGTCTTAAGTTATGCATTTTATGTTTAAATCCCTTACTTATATTTTATTTAGTCTTTTATATTTAACCCTTTTTATTTCAAAATTTGTGAACCATATTTTAATGTTTTTAACTTAAATATATTTATAAATTACACTTAAAGTTTTTATTTTAATCCTTATTTAAATTTTGAAATTTCTTTTTAAACCCTTTTCGTTTTATTTATTTATATTTTAATGTTTTTATAAACATCTTATTTACATATGTATTATATTTTAAACACTTCAAATTTTCATGTTTATTATTTAAATATAACTTCATATTATATTTTCTATTTATAAATCCATTTTCTTTTATTTATACATTTATAACTTTAAGAAATCTAGTTACAAATTGAGTAAATTAGAATTTAACTTAATTAGCTTTTTGAAAATTATTCAAAATACAACTTCCAAATATATATTTCATATGCATATTATAATTAGAAAATAAATTTCTATTAGTTTAAAATAAAATGTTTTTCAAATCCAATTTATATTTCAATACATTTATACTTGAATTTCAAATTCAATTTAAAATCAATCTATTATACAAAACAAACATTTATTTTATCAAATTTTGGAAAATATTCAAATTAATTCACAATTAAATCCAAAATTTATATTAATTGCTAAATTCAATTTGACTCAAAATTGGGATCGTTACATATTCCCCCTTGAGAAAATTTCGTCCTCGAAATTCGCTAGACAGGGAGACAACAAAGAACAGATTAATGGATTCAATCTTCCACAATTCTCAAGCACTAGATATGGATCCAAACTCAAGTTGGAATACGCCAAAGTATATATAACTTGTCCCTCTTTAGACTTTGATAGTCACAAGAAATTACAGTAAAATTTCAAATTTGGTTTTAATTGAAATCGATACAACCTAATTCACCGTTATATTCTTGTTTACCAATTTATTTTAATTTCAAATTTCAAATTCATTAAAGTTTAAAACGAAAAGATGATAATGAGAATACGAGATAGGAACTTATCTACACGATTCGTAGTGCCATCATACCAAAGCTTCTCCCTCGAGCTGCCACGAAGCCATCAAAGAATTGAAATTGGATCAAAGGAGATTGAGAAGGGATGTTCCTTATTGTTGCAGGGTATTTGTAATGACCCGAAATTTTCAAACCCAAAAATTCCAGATAGTTATGAAAAAGAAGAAAGAGATAGAAGAAGAAGAACGGAAACACCAATCAACTCACATTCGCAGCGGATAAAATATAATAAATAATACCAGTTTACAAAAGAATATTATATTTATCGATTACATTTAATATACATCAGAGTTTCACATTATATATAGTCACTGAATATTTACAATTACCAAGTCTCAAATTAACAATAATATAAATACAGCAGAATACTCTATACGCTCCTGCCATCCAGCTCGTCTTCTGAGCTCCCGAACGTACTTACCTGAAAATCTGTAATACTCGGTCTGACCCGAGCATTACATCAAAGTAACACCCGGGTCAGGCTGGAAACCAGCGTGATTTTACCCATCCAACATGAATAACCAGACAAACAAACAATTTATATAAACCCGGGGTACTCTTTTATCAATTTAACAAATTCACAATTTGCTATAGACATCAATTATTTTCACATCAATTTCTACATATCAACTTAGATAAAACAATCCAATTCACGTAAATTATTTCATTTCAGCCAATTGATTTCACAAATCAATTTATAAAAATTCGAAGTGGTCTCGGGTATTTCCTAATACCCGATCCCGGTCCCTTCCAAACTCATGTTACCCTATCCCAAGATATTTAAGTGAAATATACAACATTTCATATCAGAGATAACATCACATTCAAAACATCCAATACCATTTCATCATCCATAAGCAAAGCTTAACCGCATACGAATCAATTGATTCAAATTGAATTTTAAACCCTCAATCACTGAGATTTCTCCATTCAACGCTAACTAATTCCAAGTCAATTAATTGGTTAATCCAGCATTATTTATCTTAATTGATCACTCTTGATTAATTATTTTTCAATTGTATTCAAGTAATTATCTTTAATTAACTTCGCGATATTAATTATCCTTGCCAAACAATAAGCAATCTTTTAATTTCTTCACAAATTAATTAACTATAAACAAATTTATTTACCTCGATTGTTTAATTACATAAGTTCTTAATTTCTTATATTACTTTGACTTCTCACCGATCACTTATTATAAATTTATTTACCTCAATTAATAAATAAATTACTCCGTAATTTTGTTATTTCAATTAATCACTTGGTTAATTACACACAGTAAACTTTATTTTATTAATTACATAAAGTAATTACTTATTAAACCACCCAATGATTATTCTATATCAATTTCCATTTCATTAGTTAACTTAAACTTCCATTCATTAATCCAGATCCTTCATTACTAAATTAATCAACTCAAATCATTAATTAACTAAATTAATTAACCATCCATTTTAATCGCCCTTATATTTCCTCCAAAAATCCAATTTATATATTTCGATAATTTAGGGTACTGAAATATCCAAGCAAACTACAGCATTCAGCTGTCCCATTTATCAAAATATTCATCACAGGATATCAAACATTCCAATATATTATATTACTATATAATATGGCACACAATTCAATTCCATCCATCCAATCATTTAAATTAACCGATTAAATTTTAAATCATTATCCAGAAACGTGGGGTTACTCACCATTGATTTTCGATTTGCAGGCCATTCCAATATTGACTGATTTTCATGGCTTCTGACCTCACTCCTTCTCCCCCAAACCCTGCCGCCGACCACAACTTCCCAGAAGAAACCCACGCGATTCGAAATCGCCTCCGTGATATCCAACTCAAGCCAATGCCCCGCGTCCCTCTTCATCCCATTGATAGTTGAAACCCCATCTAGCCGATCTCGACTATCGATAGACTTCGCCCATCACTGCATCGACACGGCCACGTTCCCAGACTTGACGTCGATGAAGATCTTCATTGATTCGAACACGAGTTAACCATGCGAATGGCCAGAGGGACGCGATGATAACAAGCCGCCGCGACGAACTCTCCACTGCCCAAGCTTCCATCGCGGAATCATGAGTTCGAGTTGCCTCGACTCTTTGATTTCGATTCGATTTGGGACGAGAAGATTAACGATCGAGAGAGAGAGGCATTTTCTTCTTCTTCTTTTTTTCCTCTTCGGTTTTATTTTCTGATAAAAGTAAGAGAGGGGTGACAAACATGATAAAAAGCTAGGGAAGCTTCTAGCATACGCGAACACTAAATAATTAAATATGAAATTATCTCGTTTCCCAAAACGTGAAACCCCAAACCCCGAATCAACCATGCCGACAGGCGTTATTAAAGTTTTACTCGCATTCCGAACACAATGGAACGTGTTTCGGTGGCCAATTTGAACGTATGTGCGAGTTACGGAATTAAACGATCGATATTAACTTAAATCGATCCAAATAAATCTAAGAGTTTCGAGCTATCAGGGTCAAACGACAACCCTGGTTGCTCCGAAAATTGAAATCCGATAATAACTAACTATTACGGATCCAATGGAACTGGTTTCGTCGAATTCCGAGACTATGCCTCGGAAGGCTATTTTTAAATTCCAATTTAAACGATAAATTATTAAAATTGAACAAATTACCTTTATATTAAATTTTCAACCATTCTATTATCTTCAGTATCATCATTATAGATTTTATAAGCCTCCAAATTATTTTAAACAGGCTTAAAACTGAAGAATTCAATAATTTTACCCAATTTCAGTTTATTAAATCCAATAACTGAATTGCTATTAATAATAATATTTGAATTCAAGTTAAAATTTACCTTTCAAATATTTAAAATCAATTAATTATTCTAATTTAAATTGTTAAACATGCCGGGTCGTCACATTCCTCCCCCCTTAAAAGAATTTCGTCCCCGAAATTATTAGTTAGGAAGAATGATTCCAAACCCGTTTACCTTTTCCCAAAATTCCGAATTCAACATCCTACCAGCTATCTTTTATTAAAGATCCACTATCAGTTGGTACTAACTTTCCAAACTCTTCCACAATTTCTCAACAATACTTTCCCTCAAATATTCAAATTTCAATTTAAAACCAAATTTTGAAATTATCAAAATTTTCTTAAAATTTTTCTAACTCCCTAAATTTCCGAGAAATTTTGCCAGCGTCTCCTTTGCGCGGCTAGCTCGGTACAACTACAAAAGGCCTCTACGGGCTCCCAAATACCAAAAGAAAACAAAAGCCAAGTGGCTACATCAAAACTCAATCCAATTTCATACAGAAATTTAAATACATACCTTTTTCGGGCAATTCACATTTATCATTTGGAATCAAATCCAATTTCTTTTCTCTTTAATACCTGCATATCTCACTTAGCAACAATATCCAATCGTAACCTTATAAATCATTTTATACATCTCTTTACATAAGTTTCATACCCACTTCTATTCAAATTAGTTTTCGCCATTTCATTTGAATTCAATTTATTTTCGATTTCTAATATAGAGTTATATCTTTCTTTTAAACTGATTCATATTAGTTTCATTTACTAGTTTTCTTTAACTTCCAATTTAAAATTGTTTTTGTCGTTAACCAAAATTTCCAAAAATTTTCTAACTCCCAAAATTTTCAGAAAATTGTGGCAGAGTCTCCTTTGTACGGAGGAGCTTTTGCAATTTGACAAGAGATATAAATATATATACATCGACCCACACGGTCGGAAAAAGCAAAAACAGTTCATATTTCCTATTTTTATTGCGTAGGCGTACCTTATTTAGCATTTTAAGCAAGCAGCTTATTTATTTTGCAATTAGCATACCCCAAATCTAGCCAAACGGCTTCCCTGTACCTGTACTTACTCCATTTAAATACGTAAGTGTCATACATAGGAAATCCATTAACATTTCACTTACTTTTAATAGCTAAACACAAGCATTACATAAATAACAAGCACCAAACACTTCCAATAAGCAATTTATATGCTTTAAAGCACATCTAATTATTTCCCACCTAATTTATATGCTTTTTCATTCAATTTTAATGGTTTACACACAATTACTTGCATTCAACTCATTTTAAGTGAAACAATCTCATATTCACTTCAATTGATTCATAAATCAATTATATCGCTTCCACTAATTCATAGCATTCAATTTGATAATATCCATGTGAATAATTAATTGTTTAAGTTTTATAACCAATTAAAATTGATTCCAACTCAGTTTTATTTAATTCAATTCCATTTTAATTTATTCACCAACCATACATACGCATTTCATTTCACCACCTTATTGACTTCATTCAAACTATTTATTAAGCTTAGCATATTCAATATTTCTAAATTTATAACCATTTCCAAATTAATTTTATCCAAGCTTTAATTTAATAGGCTTTTATCGTTATTCGAAGCCAAGCTTCCATAAACTTTGAACTTAAGTTAATTACTTTAATTTATTCCAACATCAACTTAAGTTCACTTCCATTAAATTTGATTCTCATTAAATCAAATTCCATTTAATTCAGTTAATCCATCTCCTTCATTGTAAATTTAATCCACCCTCTCAATTAATAAAAACAATATCCAGGCACATATGCCACTGAACTTAAGTCCAGTCTGATAATCCAATTCCAATTAAAGTTTGATTTAATTTTAATTTTTTTTTTATCAGGCTTCATCCATTTATTATATAATTCCAGTGATCCCATTAAAATTTTTAATTTACTTGTTTATTTCGAATTTATTTTATTAATACAAGACCATCTCAATTTATTTCTATTCACTTGGATTTTGCTTTGCAACTCAAACTATTTCTATTATAATCACTTCTCTTATATCCAATCCACTTACAAATCTCATTAAATATTATTCAAATCACTCTTGAATTTTATTTATAATTCAAACCATCACATTTCTTTTTCATTCCAGCCCTATTTTATTTTTACAACATCTCTTCTAATTTATTTCATTATTAAATCCAAGTCGAGTTCTATTTACAATTTGAATTCATTTCCAAACTCCATTATTAATTTACGATTCATTTATTAACCAAAGTTAAATTTTATTAACATACTCCATCAAGTAATTATTTTGTTAATTAGCTTACTTCCAACTTTCAAACCAATATGCGATTTTATTTCAAAGAATCGCTTCATTGAAATTTCCCGAGTCCAATTTTATTTTATAATTCCAGTTTGAAATCCCTTTTTTACTTTAAAAATTAGGAATGCCTTCAAATTTAGACAATACAATTAAAATAGCTTTTTATAAAAATATTTCTTATAACTCGATGTCTCAACCAGTCCATCCTTGTTCTCACAGAAATTCAGTCATACGTTGATCAGGCGTAGTACTGAAAATCTATAAGTACTTGGTAAACCCGTTTTCAACACCTAGTGAAAATACTTGAAAAACAATTTTATTGAAATATATAAAACAATTTTGAAAATAGAGGAAATATATATATATTTTTTTGTGAGGATGCTCTGGAAATCATCACCTCCATTCCATGATCACAGTTACATACCAGGGTTACGTTGCAGTCTCAACAAAAGTCCATGTAACTGCAGGCTCTCCGCGGCCTCTCGATTACGCCATGGAACCCACACAACAGATCACAGTTACATCCAGGGTTACGTTGCAGTCACAACAAAAGTCCATGTAACTGCAGGATCTCCGCGGCCTCTGATCTCGCTATCAAAATGAAACTTCTCCACTCTTACATAGGTCGCAGTCTACCGAGATAAACTCAAACGCAGACTGTTGGCTCTCAGCGGCACACACGACTTTCGCTATGTTATACCATAGGTCGCAGTCTACCGATATAGAATCAAACGTAAACTGTTGGCTCTCCGCGGCACACATGACTTCCGCTATGGTATACGCTACTCATAATCCCCAGGAACTAGTTTTGTCCGGACTCCTCACAGGATCAACTTTAGAACCCCCTCGGGCTCCAGGCAGCACCACCCAGTGGCACTCCTGAGAAGTTCATTTCAAGAGGACGCCTTTTTCCCCAGAGCCATCATCAAAACACTTTATACTATACATATAGTATCTTCAAATCATACACCTAGTATGATATCATACAAAGCTCCTTTACACAAAATCGATTATCCCAAAATCGATAATTCTCAAAATAGGCTTTCCAAAACTCAATATTGATTTTCCCAAAAATCAAAAGCCTTTCCCAAAATCCTCATAAGATCCTTTATATATTCAGATATATATATATAAATTTTTAAAACTTTGGATCCTTACTTTCTTGTATAAAACCCTTTTATACTTCAAACACTCTCAAAAACCATAGAAATATCCAATTTCCATCTTTATTCATTTCATATTTCTCAAAATATTCCTTCAGTTTAAAAGAACCATTTCACATTCCTTATTCACCTTTACATTAATCCCCATTTGGATTATTACTTCAATCCTTATCTCAGTTGGGTACTTTAATCAATAACAGTTTGAACTTTGACCAGTTTAGAAAAATAGCTTGAAAATTTTAAAAATAGGTAAGTAGTTGAAAAATAATTATTAGTTGCAAAATAATTGTAAAATAGTTAACTAATTGTAAAATAGTCGAAAAATAGTTGAATAGTTCCAGAGATTTTTAGACAATTGAAAGGTAGTGATTTATTTGTAAAGTAGTGGAAAAATAATAAGTAGTTTAGGAAACAATTGAAAAAAAAAATTAAATAGCTCCAAAAATAATGGTAAAACAAATGTATAATAAATTAGCTTTAAAAAGAAAGGCTGTATATATTTAATAGCTTAGGAAATAAGTTTATATCAAAACAATTTATATTAAAAATAGTCAAGAGCCAACTGTTCACTTCCCCAACAATTCAATTTAAATCTCCATTTAAATTGACCCAATTCCAATTCAAATAACTCCAAATTCCATTAGACTTGATTAATTCCCAATCCAAGTTGAATCAATCTTGATTCCTTCCCAAATTTAAATCAAATTCTAATTAATTTTAATCCTGTTCAATTTTAACTATAATTTCACAGTATTCCAATCAATTTGAATTGTTATCAATTTAATTTCAGAATCCAAATCACTTCAATTTAATCCAATCCAATTTCCCATTTAAATTTTTTTTTTTTTTTTAACTTGGACATCTTCAATCACCAATCCAATTACTTCAAACCAAATTAAATTTTGAACTAATTTAATTTCAATCTTGAATTTTAAACTACCTCGAATTATATAAATTCGAGTTAAATTCTCAAAGGTTGATTTAACTTTTTAAACCAAATTAACTTTTATTTAAAGTTTTTTAAACAATCTCAAATTTCTGAGTCCAATTCTTCATTTCAACTTATCTCTACTTATATAATTTTTTTTTATTATTATTCCATAAACATTTTATCAAGATTCCAGAATTTCAAATCCAAACCCAGTTCACAAACAATTCCAATTAAAAACATTTTGGTAGCAATTTCTCTTTTAAAAACTCGAAAATAAACATCGATGATGCTGCAGTCATTACCGACGTTATTTTCCAGTGACCGAAAGAGTTCAATGCTTTTATTTCTTTAAAAACATTTCCAAATATTTTTAAATTTCAAATCTTCCAGATTTCCAATTCAACACCAAAAATATTTACGAAATAATACTATTATTTCTCCAAAACCTTTGGAAACCACTTCCAAATCCAAAGGAATTCTAAATTTTTCGCAAAAATTCCAAATTCCCCATCCATCCAATTCATATTTAAACATTACTCTGGAATTTCATCTCACTTTATTTTCAAATATTCTCCGGAATTCTATTTCAATTTATAATCTCATTTATTTATAACGTTTATTTCAATTTATAAATTACATTTACAATCTATATTTCAAATTCCTTTTTGATTTTAAACCAATTTCACTTTAATTACAATTCCAAGATTATTCTAATTACTTTGGACTAGTATCCATTCAATTGAACCCACTTCAATTTCAATCATTTCAATTCTATCCAAATCTTCCATTTAAATTTTTTTTTGAACTTATACATCTTCAATTCCAAATTCAATTAATCCAAATCGGATTCAATTTGAATGAGTTCAATTCCAACTTCAAATTTAAACCATCTCGAATTATATAATTCGAGCTAAATTCTCAAAGATTGGTTTAACCTTTTTAAACCAAATTTAACTTGTTCATTCAAAGTTTCAAACAATTCTAATTTCTGAGTTCTAATTCTAGAACTTCATTTTTAATTGATTTAATTTTAATTTGGTTGTATTATATTCCTTCTTCACTTAGTCCCAATTCAAGATTTCAGTTTGATTGTATTATTTTACTTCTTAATTTAATTCCAATAATTTAACAACCAATCTCCTTAATACTTATTAGAAGAAGATATAGCTTTATATATCAAATTACATTCTTATATAAAATCATTTAAAACCGTTATATAAGAAAATAACAAGTACGCGCTCATATATATATATATATATATATATATATATATATATATATATATATATAGTCACTCAACTCATTATAGAGTACTACGGACTCTATTAAATGAGTAATCCCCACCAGAGCCAAGGTTCTCGCTTAACCCTTCAGCTCTGATACCAAATGTAACGACCCGAAATTTTCAAAACCAAATATTCCAGATAGTTATGAAAAAGAAGAAAGAGATAGAAGAAAAAGAACAGAAACACCAATCAACTCACATTCGCAGCGGATAAAATATAGTAAATAATACCAGTTTACAAAAGAATATTATATTTATCGATTACATTTAATATACATCAGAGTTTCACATTATATATAGTCACTGAATATTTACAATTACCAAGTCTCAAATTAACAATAATATAAATACAGCAGAATACTCTATACGCTCCTGCCATCCAACTCGCCTTCTGAGCTCCCGAACGTACTTACCTGAAAATCTGTAATACTCGGTCTGACCCGAGCATTACATCAAAGTAACACCCGGGTCAGGCTGGAAACCAGCGTGAGTTTACCCATCCAACATGAATAACCAGACTGACAAACAATTTATATAAACCCGGGGTACTCTTTTATCAATTTAACAAATTCACAATTTGCTATAGATATCAATTATTTTCACATCAATTTCTACATATCAACTTAGATAAAACAATCCAATTCACGTAAATTATTTCATTTCAGCCAATTGATTTCACAAATCAATTTATAAAAATTCGAAGTGGTCTCGGGTATTTCCTAATACCCGATCCCGGTCCCTTCGAAACTCACGTTACCCTATCCCAAGATATTTAAGTGAAATATACAACATTTCATATCAGAGATAACATCACATTCAAAACATCCAATACCATTTCATCATCCATAAGCAAAGCTTAACCGCATACGAATCAATTGATTCAAATTGAATTTTAAACCCTCAATCACTGAGATTTCTCCATTCAACGCAAATTAATTCCAAGTCAATTAATTGGTTAATCCAGCATTATTTATCTTAATTGATCACTCTTGATTAATTATTTTTCAATTGTATTCAAGTAATTATCTTTAATTAACTTCGCGATATTAATTATCCTTGCCAAACAATAAGCAATCTTTTAATTTCTTCACAAATTAATTAACTATAAACAAATTTATTTACCTCAATTGTTTAATTACATAAGTTCTTAATTTCTTATATTACTTTGACTTCTCACCGATCACTTATTATAAATTTATTTACCTCAATTAATAAATAAATTACTCCGTAATTTTGTTATTTCAATTAATCGCTTGGTTAATTACACACAGTAAACTTTATTTTATTAATTACATAAAGTAATTACTTATTAAACCAACCAATAATTATTCTATATCAATTTCCATTTCATTAGTTAACTTAAACTTCCATTCATTAATCCAGATCCTTCATTACTAAATTAATCAACTCAAATCATTAATTAACTAAATTAATTAACCATCCATTTTAATCGCCCTTATATTTCCTCCAAAAATCCAATTTATATATTTTGATAATTTAGGATACCGAAATATCCAAGCAAACTACAGCATTCAGCTGTCCCATTTATCAAAATATTCATCACAGGATATCAATCATTCCAATATATTATATTACTATATAATATGGAACACACCATCCATTCATTTAAATTAACCGATTAAATTTTAAATCATTATCCAGAAACGTGGGGTTACTCACCATTGATTTTAGATTTGCAGGCCATTCCAATATTGACTGATTTTCATGGCTTCTGACCTCACTCCTCCCCCAAACCCTGTCGCCGACCACAACTTCCTAGTAGAAACCCACGCGATTCGAAATCGCCTCCGTGATATCCAACTCAAGCCACTGCCCCGCGTCCCTCTTCATCCCATTGATAGTTGAAACCCCATCTAGCCGATCTCGACTATCGATAGACTTCGCCCATCACTGCATCGACTACGGCCGTGTTCCCAGACTTGACGTCGATGAAGATCTCCATTGATTCGAACGCGAGTTACCCTTCAACCATGGGACTGGCCAGAGGGACGCGATGATAACAAGCCGCCGCGACGAACTCTCCACTGCCCAAGCTTCCATCGCGGAATCATGAGTTCGAGTTGCCTTGACTCTTTGATTTCGATTCGATTTGGGACGAGAAGATTAACGATCGAGAGAGAGTGGCATTTTCTTCTTTTTTTTTCCTCTTCGGTTTTATTTTCTGATAAAAGTAAGAGAGGGGTGACGAACACGATAAAAAGCTAGGGAAGCTTCTAGCATACGCGAACACTAAATAATTAAATATGAAATTATCTCGTTTCCCAAAACGTGAAACCCCAAACCCCGAATCAACCATGCCGACAGGCGTTCTTAAAGTTTTACTTGCATTCCGAACACAATGGAACGTGTTTCGGTGGCCAATTTGAACGTATGTGCGAGTTGCGGAATTAAACGATCGATATTAACTTAAATCGATCCAAATAAATCTAAGAGTTTCGAGCTATCAGGGTCAAACGACAACCCTGGTTGCTCCGAAAATTGAAATCCGATAATAACTAACTATTACGGATCCAATGGAACTGGTTTCATCGAATTCCAAGACTGTACCTCGGAAGGCTATTTTTAAATTCCAATTTAAACGATAAATTATTAAAATTGAACAAATTACCTTTATATTAAATTTTCAACCATTCTATTATCTTCAGTATCATCATTATAGATTTTATAAGCCTCCAAATTATTTTAAACAGGCTTAAAACTGAAGAATTCAATAATTTTACCCAATTTCAGTTTATTAAATCCAATAACTGAATTGCTATTAATAATAATATTTGAATTCAAGTTAAAATTTACCTTTCAAATATTTAAAATCAATTAATTATTCTAATTTAAATTGTTAAACATGCCGGGTCGTCACAGTATTGACCATTTGTAGTGGTACTTCCCTATCCCCTATCTCGTCCTCTTCTTGCACTCATACTCACTATTAGTAAATAGTAAGAGAATTTACTGAGGCATCTGGACGGATATTTTAGTGATATACTCATTCTAGGGTATTTGTAACCCTATCTCTAATGAGTTACCTTATGTGTTATACACCAAAAGCTAAAGTTTGAACCTTCAGCTTTGATACCAAATGTGACAACCCAGATTTTCACATTCGTGAATCGACATTCATACTTCACTCGTTTTCGAATGCCGCAGATTCAAACATACGAATCCGATTCATTGGAGCTTGTAAAACATTAAGTACAAGTACAACAACACAGCAGAAGAAAAATGAATATATCATTGATATAATAATGAATACAACATCCGATACAATATGAATTCCAACAATATCAGAGATAAATATACAACAGCGGAATAGGATAACAACAACAAGGATGGTCTAGACTATGCGACCATCGACAGCGGAAAGATGACCATCAATAGAGTCTTTCAAGTGAGAAAGCGGGAACCCAACAAACTAAGTCTTCAATGCCACAGCTCTAATGCTCCAAGCTCGAACCTCCATCAAGTTGAAGTTAAGCAACTCCAATTCCAAAGAAGAAATTGCGATCCCCAAATCCAAAGATTGAAGAAGATTGCCAAACCAAAGACTTCGAAGGCTATCGAATTTACATCTACTAGCTGATTGTCTGATAATCTAACTCTAGACTACCCATGTGGAAAATTGTGGACACCCAGAGATTGAAAATGGAACAATAAACTCTAGGTCAGTCATGGGACTGGTGTGAGCAAATGAATAAAGTTTTAAACAAAAATAAACAACAAAAGAATTTAAGATTGAAATCCGCAATGCCTTTTGGAAAATGAAACTACCATAAGGCCTCCCACCGCACACACCATGCAAACACATAATTGGAGGAGATTTCTCCTTATGATGTCAAACATGCTTGATACGCGAAAACCATTTTGATATTATTATTAGTGCATAGTGGAAAACATTTGCAAGTATAATATTAATTTAGCCAGCATAGACATTTCGAACTATGCCTACTGTAGCTACCATCTAAATAGTGGGGCGCCACCATAAGTAAATGGTAGGTTATACAACTAAAATATACGAGGCGCATATTGGAGATTGGATTTCCAACAAATGGTCAGGCTAAGGAACTTCTTATTGCCACATGGGTACGCCTCTGGAGGGACGCATCGATAAACTACCCAGATCTCGACCGACACAAGGCCGTGTTACCCCTGCCCGGAAGTAACACCTACAGGTATGCCATCCCCGGTCGTAACCAACCTTTATCCGAGCACTCGACACCAACAACCACAAAGCAATGTATTTGCAGTAACCACATAGGTTAAATATCTGGGCTCCATACCATGATGCCACCTCTATCTAGAAGAAATGGACATACCCTGGGGGCGCGACCCCTAATAACCTTGCTGCATCTTTCCTGTTTCGACCATTTTCGAGGTGTGAGGTCCTGATGCAGTCTCGTCCACAAAGCTACGCTTTACACAAAGCCTTGCTTTGATCAACAAATGATTAGCAGCACTTCGTATGCCACATTACCAAATTGGAAATGTATAACAAGTAACCATCAACTACATAACCTCTGAGTTCGTATGTCTCAGAGAAGGGTGTTAAGCTAAGAGAATAAATTCTCCACCACCAAACAAAAATGTATTTGATAGAAACCAGCTTTACATCTCAAAGTGTAATGTCAGACACACATCCATACAAGTCTATTCCGGGTTCGAACAGAACCGAAGGCACTTCACAAAGAAGCCCTTGCAAATCCGGATAATCCCTAATCACGTCCGGACTCCCCATCACAAAGGGTGTTTAACTCTCTATACCGGGGATCAGCCGATGCAGGGACATTCGACGAGTTATCCTTTCGCTTTCGAAAATATTCGATCTTCACCACCGGTCTTCAAATGCTACCCGTATCATCGTATCATTATTCGGAATGGGTTATATGACACAAGTTCCTCTTCCGGCTAAACCGAATAATGAGTGCAATATTTTAAAACATATGGATATTGGGATCTCAGTTAAGTCACACTTATTAACCAAAACCTTCTTTCAAATAGTTTGAACAAATTACCATTTTAATCTTTTAAACAAAAAAGATTCACTTCACAAAGTTCACCCATCTTTCGCAAAGATTAATTCATAGCCTTTCTAAACAATTTCCCTTTCAAATTGGATTAACTCATCCAATTTTTAAATCAAAGATTCAATTCATAGTTTTCAAAACCATTCCAAAGATTTATAGCTTTCATAAATTATTTTTATTTCAAATCTTTTACACAAAAGATACACCTTTTAGATCCTCTTCAATTTCAAAACAAAGTTCAACAATCTTTTACAAAGATTTATTCATAGCTTCCAAAAAATTTCACAATTCAAACTTGAAATGTTTTTAACACAAATTAGAAATCCTTTCTTTATATGAAAGCTATTATTATTTGAAAACAAATAGTTTTTGTTTGGGAAAAAACCGATTACACTTGCACAAGTTAAAGCCCTTCAAGTATAAATCTTGGGTTAAATTCAATTTCCCAAAACAATACTTTTAAAATGGTTTAAAACCCATATAAACACATTTATAACTTGTATAACCTTTTTAAAACATAATTTCCAAACATAGAATTCAATCTTGAATTCAAATTCAAATCAAATTATTTAAATTTCAAAACTTTATCAAGTTATTCAAAATAACTTTTATCTTCAAAACTCCTTTTCAAAAGCTTTTCATATTTAATCCAATTCCATTTCCAAAATTATTTTGGATTCAAAATTCAATCTTTAAAACCATCTCATAATATTAGATTCAAATATCTATGGCTCAACCAATTTCCTCATGCAATCCATATTTGTGTGTGTATGGTGTAGTCCAGGGGTTTTACATAATAGTGCAACAACATCAGTCATCACAATCCGAACACCGCAATATCGATAAGCGGTATGATCTATAACGCTTATCGTTCATTCACAGATTCATAGATAATATACAAATGTATCACAGAGAAATAAATTATACACAGCTCAATTCACAGAACAAAATAACATGGATCAGCTAGGACAATCAATTCAAAGCATCTCATACAATACAAACATTCATAAGCAATTCAAACATTCATAAGTAAGATTAATTAATCAAATGATTAATTTAAATCAGATTAATTACTTATGTACAAACTACTAATCTTGGTTAATTAATATTAATTAATTACAAACCTTAATCATTAATTATTCTTTAATCATTTATTAATTAATAAATTAATTAACCTTAAATTATTAATTAATCATCCTTCTTTAATAAATCGGTTAACTTTTAATCATTAAATAATTGACCTTTAATTATTTAATTATCCTTTGATTAATTATCCTTAGTAAAATTAATTAATTAACCCCTAATTAATTATCCTTTAATTAATTAATCACATTAATTAATTATACTTTAAATAAATTATTCTTTAATTACCTGACTGATCAACTTTTAATCATTAATTAATTATTCTTTAACCGCTATCATTAAGTAATTATTCTTTAAATTTTAAGTAATTATAAACCATTAATTATTTAATTATCATTAATAATATTAATTAACATAAACTTTAATTTAACAATTTAAAAACATTTGATAACTCCTTAATTACTTTGTTAAGTTTTATTTAAAATAAACTCTTTTAAAAATATAAGTTTAAAAACCATCTTTAAACTTAACTAATTTAAAAATATTTTATTTCAACCATTACCTACACATTCCAACTTAACAAATAATCATCATTTTAAAAAGAATAAATTTAACTTAGATTGTTAAAGTTTTAAACCAGAAATCATAACACCCGAGACTCCTCCGAAAGCTTCCCGAGATAAAAACCTATTTACTTCGAGTTTTCCACCAAACAACCCGAGTGCCTCCCAAAAATTTCGTTTTAAAACATAAAATTTGTTTAAGATTTTATTACCCGATAAAACAAAATAAAACTTGAACTAATGCTCGAGCCTGCGCCCAGTTTTCTCGAAGAATACTTCGAGTTCATAGCCTTTCTTCCACAACCCAACTTACTGATACAACCTCGCCACTGTGCATATGCACCGACACTCCAGCCATCTCCGATCAACGCTGCGGCCACCCACAGATCATCGTTGACCTCCTCTACAAATCCCGACCACCCATCTCCGATGATCACATCGAAAATCAAAATTTGACACCCAATCGGTTTCCTGGAAATAACCATGATCACCAGAAAACTCCACGTACCAATGATTCCGATCGCCAGCGTCACATCTTCACACACCAATCCACCCCAGTCTCATTGATTCCGATCCATCCTTGATGACACAAGAGCACAGGAATCGTCGACAACCAGACTTAGCCACAAAACCCTACTCCACCATTTCCAAGCCACTCCGACCCTCTGAAAAATCCTTTAACATTTTTTCATCGATCCACAACACCTACGCCATCTTCCACCATAATCACGACGCAAACAAACTTGTCAATCGAGGGCAATCGACCATAATACCCATTTCGATCAACTCAAGGTTTCTCTCTGGTTCCTAAACTAAAATTTTTGATTTAACCTTTAAAAATTATTTTCGAAGGTGATTTCAATCATGTAAATGAATCAGCAAATTATGATATTTGAAATTAACATATCTTAAGGCTTTCAATGTTTATTTCCCATTTTCCAGATGAACTCAAACCTGTTATACTTAAAAGTAATTTTAAATCTTAGTTTATGATTAAACAATCATAGTTTATTTGAATACCACAGCCTATCAAAATTTAGATGAGGAGATTTAAATTTTAACTTGTTTTAAACCCTGTAAAATAAGAATAGGGTATATATATTTATGTATTGCAGACATGCGCGGGCATTTTTTTTTATTTATGCACATGCATTTATATTTATGACTAAAATATTATCACACACAAACCAAAAATTCATGTATAGAAGTTCAAAAGTTTGCTCACCAGAAACCAGAGAACAGACTCTTTTTTTCTTTTTTTTGTTCGATCTGGAACTTGAATTTTAATCTGATCCTAACTTGCTTGATGTTAAGTTGAATCTGATTTGATCTTGTTTTGTTTCAGATAATCTGAACTAACCCTTGATCTGAGACTTGATATATTTGAATCATTGTTACCAGGCTGAAGCTTTTTGCTTTGATTTTCATTGCCAGGTTGAAGATTTGAAGAACTTATTATTTAAACTTGAATCTGATTTGCTTGTTTGACAACTGAAAATTGTTGGACATGTTTCTAATTTAAAAATCTGAGAGTTTCTTTAGTTTTGTTGTTTGCTTGATCCTAATCCTTGTTCCAGGTTTTTGATTTTCATTTTCTTTTCTTGGTTTAAATTTTTACAGGCTTTTGTTTTTCAGAAGTGAAGGTGAAGGAGTATTGAAGCCTGGTTTGTATATTCTCAGGTTTGTGTTTTTGAAAGGTATCAAAGGAAAATGAAGAAAGAAGGGAATGGATGTATTTAAATAGCTTTTTTTTACTTATAAATTTAAAAATAAAAGTGAAACCAAGTATGACACTTGTCTATTGAATTAACACATGTAATTTACTTGTGTTATCATGTTACAAATGTCTTAAGTTATGCATTTTATGTTTAAATCCCTTACTTATATTTTATTTAGTCTTTTGTATTTAACCCTTTTTATTTTAAAATTTGTGAATCATATTTTAATGTTTTTAACTTATTTATATTTATAAATTATACTTAAATTTTTTATTTTAATCCTTTTTTAAATTTATAAATTTCTTTTTGAACCTTTTTCATTTTATTTATTTATATATTAATGTTTTTATAAACATCTTATTTACATATGCATTATATCTTAAACACTTTAAATTTTCATATTTATTATTTAAATATAAATTTATATTATATTTTCTATTTATAAATCCATTTTCTTTTATTTATATATTTATAACTTTAAGAAATCTAATTACACATTGGATAAATTAGAATTTAACTTAATTATCTTTTTGAAAATTTATTCAAAATACAACTTCCAAATATATATTTCATATGCATATTATAATTAGAAAATAAATTTCTATTAGTTTAAAATAAAATGTTTTTCAAACCCCATATATGTTTCAATACATTTATACTTGAATTCAAATTCAATTTAAAATCAATCTATTATACAAAACAAACATTTATTTTATCAAATTTTTGAAAGTATTCAAATTAATTCACAATTAAATCTAAAATTTATACTAATTTCTAAGTTCAGTTTGACTCAAAACCGAGATCGTTACAGTATCATTTCATCCTATAGTGATAGGGAACTTGCAGTAATGATACAGTAAACAAAATGAATAGTATATCATATAATAACATGTTAGATGATGTAACAAATATATAAGCAGCATTTAACATCATATAACATATCACAGGAATGTACGAATAACATATCAATTTATACAGATCCACTTGTTACTATTCCACAATAATATAAGTACATATGTCTAGAGTGATAAAACTCACCTTTTTAAAAGCTAGAATCAAATTCACAATACATAATTGAAACTCTGCGGAGCACGACAAGGCATGACCAAACTTTTGAGTAGATGGAGAGTCAAGATCTTTATCTTGTATATAACAAATACACAAATCATAAGAATATGATTCAACACCACTAACGATGGATTAAACAATGAAATTACGAATCAAAGAGGACATAACCTTGCTTTCAACCACCAAGTGGGCTCGGTCATTGGGTTTGGGTAGGGTCTAGGCTTCACAAACTCACGGCTAGGGATGTTTGTGGTCATGTGGTGGTGATGAGGAGGAGAGGTAGACTAGGAGGTGGAGGCTGAGCTAGCATGAAAAAAAAAAGAAAAATCAAAAGAAAAAGGAAGAAGAAAGTAAGGAGATAATATTGAAGGAGTGTGTGCGATAAGAGGGGCTACCTCACTGGCCCGTAAGCGCTCCTGTTTTAGCCACCTTATGCCAACTCACGGGAGTCGGGCCCACGTATATATCTCAAAGAACGCCGCTGCCATCCTACTTCATTCTGGAATCTCCACCGCATACACGGTTGTTAAAGTGGTTTTCTGAGTTGGCAGAGAGTATGACTACTTCCGATCCCGGTCTCTTTAACAACAAAACGATATTATTGCCCACGGACATTTATTTCAAAACCTTTTCTACTCCAATGCCATTTAAAATCAAATAATATTACTTTCCAAAATAATATCCATTTTCAAAAATGGTAATATTTCCAAATCCATATACTTTCCAAAATAATATCCATTTTCAAAACTAAACACTATATTATTTCATTTCAAAACCAACCAATATATCACTTCCATATCAAAACCAAAATATAATATATCATTTAAATTCCAAACCAAATCCATATATTATTTAAATAAAACCCAAAGGTCAAATCACTAAGTATTTCCTTCAATTTATTAAACTTGAAATATTCCTTTAAATCATCTTAAATCAAACCACTTTATTTTAAAATACCCACCTCATAAGCAAGATTAAATTCCGTTTATATACATAACTTAACAATTTCGATGAAAACCAAATTTCCAATTATCAAGTTAAGTCATATTTTAAAAATACACTTTTCCACTTAAATCATAATTATTCAATTTCCAAACATTTCCATTTTATCAATAAAGTAACTTATCATAGTAAATATAACGATCAATTTATTTGCAAATTTATTCATTTAGGTACCAATTAAACTATGATTTCAGGCTAAATACATTTATTACAAAATGTACAATTAAAAATGTGTTTCATTTTATCAAATTCAAAAGACATCATTTATTTTACAACATATTCATTTCATAAAATAAAAATTAATTGCAATTACTAGGCTAGACTTTAAAACTCCATATTAATTAACTTTAATTATTAAGTTATTTATCATAAATAAGACTCTTTAAACTCCATCCAAAACCAATTAACTTATAAAAAAATTAACTTATGGACAAACAATATTTCTTTACACTTTAAAGCATTAAATCAAATTAAGTTAAAATTTTCATACATTTATAATTTCAAAATACTTAATAATTTTCAGAAAATATTTAAAATCCTTAATAAAATTTTAGGAAAATATCATTTAAAAATATAACCATGGGCCTGTATAATATTTTGTAACCTAGGTCAAGTGATACGGACATGTATCATTACAATCCGTAATTTAAAAGAAAAATCCGGGTTTTATCATTTTAAACCCGTAATCCCAAGTAAAATAAATGCAACAAAAATCACATAAAAATCACTTGAGCCGATCATTAAAGCTCATAATGATTTTTCCTTATTCTAAAGTCCGTTCGGGTATGTATCGTTTCAACCCATAGTGATAGGGAACTTGCAATAATGATACAGTAAATAAAATGAACAGTATATCATATAATAACATATTAGATATTGTAACAAATATATAAATAGCATTTAACATCATATAACATATCACAGGCATGTACGAATAACATATCAATTTATACAAATCCACTTGTCATTATTCCACAATAATATAAGTACATATGTCTATAGTGATAAAACTCACCTTTTTAAAAGCTCGAATCAAATTCACAATATACAATTGAAACTTCGCAAAGTACGACAAGGCACGACCAAACTTTTGAGTAGATGGAGAGTGAAGATCCCTATCTTGTATATAACAAATACACAAATCATAAGAATAAGATTCAACACAACAAAATATGGATTAAATAGTGCAATTACGAATCAAAGAGGACATAACCTTGCTTTCAACAACCAAGTGGGCTCGACCATCGGGTTTGGGTAGGGTCTAGGCATCACAAACTCACGGCTAGGGATGTTTGTGGTCATGTGGTCATCATAAGGAGGAGAGGTAGGCGTGGAGGTGGAGGTCGAGCTAGCATGAAAACCAATGAAAAACCAAAAGAAAAAGGAAGAAGAAAGTAAGGAAAAGCCATGAAAATTTAGAGCTTGTTTTATTTTTCTCTAATGCAAATGGAAAATGAGATAAGAAAGTTTTCACGTGAAATAATAATAAAAGTGGCGGCTAGGGTTACAGAAAAACAATGAACGGCTAAAGATATGGAGACTGGATGGCTGGAGAGGTAAAGCCTAGAAAATGAATGGTTAGTAAAAGGCATAATTTAAGGAGAAGGGATCTTTTATATTTTCTTTGTTTGCACGCAAATAACAAACGAAGTGAATGGAAAGTTTCTCATGGCTTAAAGAAAATAAATTGGACGACCAGAAGGTAATTAAGGAGGTAGGAAATAAAAGGCAAGAAATAAAGAGGCTGGTGAATGAATGGGATTTATTTCCTATTTAATAAAAGAAACTTATGTAATACCTTCCAATCAGAAGAGGCAAATTAAGAAGTGAGATATTTGGAAAGATTTTGTATGTGATTTGATAGAGTAATGCATGGCTATGATAGGTGAGAAACGCTAAGAATTAATAAAGAGGGTAGAAAATTAAAAAGGCAAGCATTTAACAAAGTAACGTATACCCTTTGATTTTCTCCAATCTCATTGTAAAAGATATAAACAAAAAAATTCCAATGCATACAATAAAGTCTAGACAAATAAATTGAGAAATAAACGAAGAGTTGGATATAGGAAAAATATAGAAATATATATATATATATATATATATATATATATATATATAATGAAAATACAAAAATTTATTGCGTGTAAAACACTGTAATTTATCTAAATCTAAAAGTATAAATTAGAATTTTATGAAATGGATACCAGAATAAATATTAAAATAAAAATACATTTACAAAGAAAAAGAGTAGCATTTAAAAATTCAAATTTAAAATTTTCAACTGTGGTCAAACTTTGACTTTCAGTTGACCAAAAATACAAAATTTCCAGAAATTGCTTATTTTATTAAATTTGTCAAATGTATACATTTATTATGATTGAAACCTCAATTAATTCATTCAGATAGGTTTCATTTTTTATATTATCTTATGAATAAAATATGCATTCCCATTTCATCCTAGTTTTCAATTAATATAGTAATTAGATTCATTTATTTATCATTAAATTTATTTATTATAGATTACATTCCAATCAATTAAAATTGATTCCCATAATTTGATTTGATTTAATTTCCATTTTATACTATGCCCACTATTTCTTTATAAACCTGTTTACATTAGTTTTATATTCCATTACATTAATACACCCCTATTTACATGTTAGTTTGTATAAATGTTACTTTTTTTAAACGTGTACTTTTGTCAAATGTACACATTAATTAAGGTTTTAAACTAATTAAATAAATTTACCTTAGTTCCATTCTTTTTAACAATTTATTATTTTATAAATAAATTTACGTTTCTAGTTAATTTATACATTCACACCTCCCATTACTGCATTAATTCTCATTAATAAACATTTATTTACATTTGAATGCAATTGATTTCCAATTCATTTTATAGCCTAAATAGACAACTTATAATAGTTGTTACCGTTATCTTTATTACACTCAAGTTATCATTTTCTCTAATTATCATAATTGCTTACAAAATGTTAAATTCATTCAATTACCATAGATTATACATTAATTCATTTGTTCGCACCACACTTACCCTTATTTTCTTATATTCAATTTTTGTACCTAAATCTAACATTTACAACTAAATTAATAAACCAATTAGTAACTTACAACCGTTACTATTGCTTTAAATCACATTAATGAATTCATTATTAGTTACAAATCAAATGTTACAATTACTTAATTAACGCCGATTTACTTCAATTTATATTGATCATATATTATCTCGTTAATGTTTCAACATTCACGCCTGTTTTCTTATTTTCAAATCTATAACTAAGTGCAACAATTTACAACATTTCAATTAGTTTGAAATTTCATAATTAGTTTTGATTACATTGTCACATTTCATTTTAACGTTTGTTTCACGATTAAATTAAAAAGTCTTTATTCTTCCAATTTTAATTACCAAAATCGTATTAAATCAACAGATTATATTATTGAGAATTTACGGGTCATTACAATAATGTTATAATTATCTACAATTATAAATTTGTGCATTTAATATGATTGATAAAATGTTTATCAATTAACATATCTAGACGAACTGAATTGAAAGTTGACAAATGGAAATATAATGCCCGCTATTAAATTCCTATTGCATGTTAACGTTTCAACACCCATGCAAGTGCCTAATTTTACAACTACCGAATACATTCGTGGTTTGGTCACTTACGCATTTATTTGGCCAAGATCATGTATTGCATTCTATGAGTTTCGATAATCAGAAATCTCAAATCAACAAATATCCGATTATCAAAAACGATAATCAGAAATCTCAAATCAAAAAATATCCGATTATCAAAAACGATAATCAGAAATCTCAAATCAACAAATATCCGATTATCAAAAATGATAATCAGAAATCTCAAATCAACAATTATCTAATTATCAAAAACGATAATCGGAATCAACAAATATCTAATTATCAAAAACGATAATCAGAACCAACAAATATCTAATTATCAAAAACGATAATCTAGAAAATCAACATAAAAGGTAGGATCGATCCCATTAAATGGCGAGTTTTTAAGCTACGCCGCATGTGCATCAACAAATGGCCGAAGCCTACCAAGTACTATATTTTTGGCGCCCAACAAATGACCCGAAGGTCCCCAGAGTGACCCGAAGGTCTAGTACTGGTATTTGACCCAAGGTCCGCAGAGTGGCCCGAAAGCCCAACAAATGACCCCGAAGGTCCATCATATGACCCCGAAGGTCCAACATATGACCCGAAGGTCCATCATAGTGGCTCGAAAGCACACGAAAATCATCAAAATCACCAAAACAGCAAATATTTCAATTTACGAATCCGGAATTAACCAAAATAGCAAACGCACATGTCCCATACCACGAGTTTTACTAAATCGTTTAATTCTCTTCATCATTTCCTTGAAAGTGCAAAATCGTGTATTTTTAATTAATAACATTTTTACGTTCTCAAACGGACAAGTCCGAAATTAAGCGAATTAGTAAAAGTAAGGGTTCATAGTCCTCGATTTTGCTGAAACATTTAAATCGCTTCCTCATTCTTTTGAAAGCGCAAACTGTAGAAATTTTGAAAAACAATTTTTATTTTAAAACGATTTGAAAACCCGTGCTCAAAACAGCAACATCTATAGTAAATTCGATAAGGAAATTGCACTTCTCAAAACACCGTAAAAACGGATCTCAAAATCAGCATTGCGGGATAACCGCTTAAAAATCCACTTTAAAATTTGACGGTTACTGAAGTCAAAGCGACAGTAATTTTTATACGTCAAAATCTCATCAAAATAATTCGCATCAAAACATAACACCAGTGAATTCTCATTCATTAAAAAGGTCAACATAACACCAGTGAATTCCCATTCATTAAAAAGGTCAACAATTTTCTTTGTTATAAAATAGAACATATGAACAAATTCTATTGATTAGCAAAATCATATGATTATACAGTTATATATGAAATTGTTTGTATAGATTAAATTTAACCTAATAAAACTTATTTCAAAATTTTGTCAAAATTAAAGTTAAGAAGAAAAATACAATTATGATTTCAATAACAAATTTACATCTCCAAACATATAAATATAATGGAGTTATAGTCAAAAATATACACATACATATGATCAAGTTTGCATCTCATGTGGATAACATATATGTATAGGTAATTGTGATAATGGACAAATTAATTAGACCAAAGCATATAATAATTAGTTATAAATGATTATAAGAATTTGCAAATCAAGATGATACCTTGCTATTTCCCAAGAGAATACCTTAAACGATGAATCAAAAGCTCTTAGATTTCATAAATCAATCTTATTACCAAACCTCTGAAGCACACCTTGAAATTGAATTCCCCCACAAGATGTTGTCAAGAAGTCATGCCTTGAATGATGATATCTCCTTAGAACTTCAAGATTTCCATTAAATCCTTGCAAGAGATTGATGAACCGCTTTTTTTATTTTATTTGATCTTTTTTATTTGGAGTTAAAATATTTTGAAAATTGGTAAATTCTAAATCAATGGAGAAAAAAATTCAATTTTTCACTACTAGCTGATCGATTTTAAAGAGGAGAATGAATTATTAACACAATCACAGCAGGTAATTCAAAAAAAATTGAAAAGTTTTTAACTTTTTGCAAATACAATCGTAGGTTGTCGATTACGAGGATTGCGCAGAGGGTATACTAGGTTTCTTGCTTAATCGCGCAAATAATTACGTGAATTTTTACACATCTATGCATAAAGCTTATGTGGTATTGACACGAACCACGGAGTCACCTTGTGTGGTAGTTCATTTTTTTTCTATTTGAACTTTTCGGCATTTGATGGGAATAGTAACTATGAAAATGGTAGGGGTTACTAAGTTATTTTTTGGATTTACACTTTTTTAATTTTTGGAGGGGCTACTAAGTAAATACTTGAGTTGAAATAGAATTTGCCTTGGAAATTATTATTTTTCTGCCATGAAAAGTTAGAAGGGGAGAAAGGGAAAAATGAATGAGGAAAAATGAATTGTACGTATTGGTGAATTAGGGAATACATTTTTTTAAAAGAATGAAACTTTTCTCATTCTTTAATAAAAGTTCTATTAAATCCCTTGATTGTCCCTCTCCCTCCAATCCTTTCTTTACATGTACTTCATCAAACGACATAAAATTTCCACAAATCACGTCATCAAAATGACATAAAATTTTCATAAATCATTTCATGCAATTATATTTAAATTACATCGATACTGTATATCAGTGTGCGCAAATATAAATTTTTTAAATGCATTAAAATAATTACAAAAACTTTCAAACATCAAATAAATAATAATTAATATTTCTCAAATACTAATTAATTTAATCAATTTACAATATTTTATAAATTAATTAAATCATGTGGTTTTTCGAATAATTCATCATTACGGTTGTGCCACTAAAGATGTACATTCAGTCAATGATTAATATCAAACTATTTGAATATTAACGTTCACACGTCACTTAGCGGGAGGTGTGATATTTTGGCTGAATTTATCGCTTACACATCTTTTGGTAAAATCCAATTTTACTTATTATAAGTGGTACCTAATAGTGATAATTATTTACACCAAGTCTCTTTGTCAAAACTATGTCACTTTGGATTTATGGAATTTGATAATGGTCAAAATTCTAATATCATCCACATTCAACTTTATGGTCCAAACATAAAGTCCTTAGTTTAATAATTATTATTATTAACCAAAATGCTTTGACCAAAGACTTTGAGTTGACTTCAGTTGATTGTAATACTAACCTCATATAACGGAGAAGACGAATCCTCTCTTGAATAGTGTTTCACTTCTAATACTTTCACTCGATCCAACTATAGTCTTTCGATGGACGTCATGCCACCATTTAACTATAATCAAAAGTGGAGCTTCCACATTGAAGATCAACAGTATTTTCAAGTCGAGAAAACTGTGTAAATTAGTCTCATTGATATTCTCTGCTTGACCTTAGTTATATTATCCAACAGAAAAATATCAAACGAGTCATTCCATAGTTATCCAATAATATCAGTACGCAACCCTTTGATGCCCCCAGCAGTCATGAGTAATGCACTGCCCAATATTTGGAGAGTGTTACGTACTCTAGTCTCAAGGGTACATCGATATCCAGTTTCAAGCATCTTGACTAGGAATATTTAAAGTGTTATATTTGTTTCATTGTGATAAATCATTCACGGTTACAACACTTTGTAACTACTATCACAAAACATACCATTAATGGATTTTCTACTAAACGTTCTTTGGATTAAATTAATTAATTAATATAATCATATTATATCAAGTACATAATAGAAAGAAAACATATTTATTTAGAACAAGATTGGTCAATGAGTTAGATATATGTAACAAATTACATCTAGGATATACTCCTAACTCTATCAATCTGATGGTGTTGAAGTCGAGAAGATCGACGCCGACTTGCTAATATAGCCTAGATTGCGACGCCATTAAAATCGAGATGGTGACAATCGAGGCAGCGACGATGATATTAAGGGTTGCATTGAGGCGGCAGTTGAAATCGTGATAGCAAGAAATAGGTTTTTTGAAAATGAAAATAAGTATTGAAAATTTCTTAAGTATTAAGCATTTATATTACACTTAGAAATCTTGATCGACATGATCATATCAGTATCAACATGTTTTATTGTTCATGTTTAAAAAAAAAGGAAAAACGAAGGGAAGGAGGTCTACCTAATCATGATACCATGTAGCTTCCAAAGAATCAAAGGCTCCAGCCTTACTATGGAAAAGAGTTGGTTCAGCGCCATTTGAAGAAATGAATTAATATTCAAACATTAAAAGCAAATACAGTGAATAGTTCACTTTAAGATTCACTAATATTGTATTTATTTGAAAGTTTATTTCTAGAACAAATACAGTGAGTAATTCGCTTTCTTGAAATAATGTATTAATATTCAAACATTAAAAACAAATATCAATATAATTAGATATACAGGCTTTATAGTTTCAAAAGTGACCATTTTTTTTGTTCTGGACATGAAAACGTTTAAAAAGAGGCTTAAACCCACAAGAGCGTACAGGACAATTAAATATGCATGGCCCATATACTTACCCGGACCGACCTGATAACACAATCCTGGCATGCTTATCCATGTAGATGGTGCTTTAGATTGGATCCAATGCAACATGAATTCTCAAAATTTAACAGAAGCGCCTCTGCAACTAACTGCACGGCTGTCAAAAAAGAAAACTCTAAAGGTTGTCCGTGTTTGAAAAACGGATAAATATCTAATATTCAAAAAAGCGGATGAAATGCAGATATGAAGACATTCGTATCAAAAAATTATCCACTCGGTTTTTTTAATTTAAATTATGCGTATTTTAGTAAAATAAAATATATTTATTTTATTTTAATTAAGTTAGAAGTTTATATTATGCACACTAGATTATCTGTATATTAGTACAATGAAACGAAGTTTGTTTGAGACGTGGTTATGTCGTTGTGGTCATTTTAAAGTACTATGCATTATGAACTTGGTTTGAACTACAATTTAATTAAATTAGTTAATTAATTATTTTTCAAATTATTGATACATATTACTTATTTAAAAACAAATAATCAATTAAATAAAAAATAATTTTATTTATATTGTACATTTCAAATATTCCGTTCATGAGTAATATTCCGTTCAAAATATTTGATTTAATTGATTATTTGTAAAATGTATTTATTCGGTTTTTATTTATAAACTGTAATTACTTATTTGCAAAACATTTCAAAATATCCGCATTTAAAAATTATTCATTCGGTTTTTTTTTAAAAATTACAGTTTAATTTATATTTATTTTAGTACAGTAAAAAATTTATTGCTTTATTAAGTTAGGTGTTCATATTATAAACATTAAATTATGTGTATTTTAGTATAATGAAATGAGGTCAGTTTGAAGCATGGTTTTTCCATTGCGGTCGTATCAAAGTACTACCATATAGTATGAGGTTGGTTTGAACTAAATTCGAAAATTTAAAATTTTACAAATTAATTAATTAATTTAGTTTACTTTTGCAAATTATTGACGTATACTATTCATTAAAAAACAAATAATTAATTAAATATAAATCAATTTTATTTTAAAATATACATTTCAAATATACTACTCTGATTCTTCACTCGCAGCACACAAATGCATTTTTCGTCCATAGAATTCTTCGTTCAAATGCTCTGTATAGATTCTCTTATCGCTTCATAAAGAACGCAGCCTAAATCTCAATGAATACTACATGTTAATCACGTTCTTCGTTTAATATTGATACACTTTGTATATTTTCACATTTTAAGGGCAGCTCAAGGAATTGTCTTTGGTATTCGTCGACCTTTAACTTTGTCCAGGTACATGGAATGAAAAAATCATATAAAAATGAAAGTAACTTGTGGTTTCTGCCTTGCCATAAAAGTATTATTTTGAACCTAATAGTCAGAAACAAGGTCATTTTATTATATATATCTTAAGATAACGTGTTTAATGCAATGAATTATCGAACTGCGACAAACTTTAAATAATATGATATAAGAAGGCAAGCACGCCACGAAGCAAGATACACTAACATGGAAACTGCAACCACGGCCCAAAACAAACGTTATACTCTAAGGATCCGTTTGAAAGTTTCAACATAGTGGTTATGATCAGTTTTGACTGTCAACCATCGTAGCGGTTTTGATTGATTTGCACGAAGTCTCGTTATAACCAATTAATACATTCTTGAGAGTTTAATATATACCAGTTTTGAAAGTTTTCCACTAAAAGAATATTAAAAATATATCCTTTTATTTATTTATTAGTTTTGTGATCACTAATTCTAAAATATAATTAGTGGCTGTATAATTGAAAACAAAAGTTATAACCCCTCAACACCCTAGTTTAATAGATTTAGAATTACCTTCATTACAATACATCCATTTTCACTAGTTTTAGAAAGAATAATAACTGACGTAAAAAAGATTTACAAACAGAAATTATGATAACACCTCAAATAAGAGCCGTACAAAACCAGTTAAAATCGGTAGAAAATAAACTCTCAGAAGGAGCCTAATGGTGAATTTGTTTAGCATGGAGATAAGGATGGAAGAGTGGCTTGAAAGAAGAATGGTTCGGAAAAAAAAGGAATAAGTAGTTGTGTTACGAATGGAATATTAGAAATAGATATTTTAATTTTAGAAAAAATAGACAAAATAACAAAATTGAAAGAAAAAAAATAAACTGAAGGACAACAGGTTTGGTTTTTAAGCTGAATAACTATAACTAGCATTTTGTATAGTGTAAAGCTGAATACAATGCTATATGTAACTAACATTTTGTATAGTGTAAAATTTGAATATAATGCTAATTATAACTAACATTTGTCATTCGGCTTAAAAGTGAAACTTGATCTTCTTCGGTCTAAATTTTTTTCAAAATTTATCCTTCTCCTAAATTCCCTCTTTTAATTTTTTGTTGTAAAAAAATAATTTTTTTATTAATTTTATTAGTTAGGCACAAGGTCATTTTATTATAGGTTTCTTCAAGTTAGCGTGTTTAATGCAATGAATTATCCAACGGCTACAAACTTAGATAATGTGATATAACAAGACAAGCAGGCCATGAAGCAAGAAATACTAACATGGAAATTGCAACCACCGTCCAAAACCAATCTTATACAACTAAGGGTGAATTTGTTTAATATGGGAGATAGGGTCAAAAGTGAGGACTAATTAACCCCAAAGAAGAATACATTTTGTGTATTACGAAAGTGGAATTTGAAACAAGTTATTTTAACTTTTTGCTATAAAAACTTTTCAAAGTTTATTATTGTGTCGTTCTCCACTAACTTAAACGTCACGTTTTAAGTTATAGATTACGTACAATCGGTAATTATTTTGGCTCAAAGTAAGAGTAAATTTTAAGTATATTTTTTAGTTAAAAGGTACCCACAAGCAAAAGTTATTTTAATTTTATATTGGTGTAGCAGTCCCCTCAACTTATCTTTACTTTGCCAATTAGGCCTTTACACGAAAAATCTCTATTTATGATGGTGTTATATGAAAAGTCCCTGTAAAAATAAGTATGTAAATAACATCTTTGTTTTTTCTAAATCAGAAAGTGCAAATTAGCTTGCGTTTTGAAATTTTCAAAAATTTAAGGAAAATTTTAAATTCAAAAAGGTTTTTCTAATAGAAAGCGCAAGTTACCTTACAGTTTTCAAAAATTTCAAAAATTCAAAATCAGAAGGCACAAACCATCTAGCACTTTTCTGATAGAAAGTGCAAGATAACTTGCGTTTTTTAAAATTTTGACAATTTTGAAAACTTCGAAAAAGATTACAAAAATAGAAAAGTGCAACGGATAAGTGCAAGACAATTTTGCGTTTTTTATTTTTCAAAAATATGGATCAAATTTACATATTCATTTTTGCATGGACTTTTTCAATAACAACATAAAAAACAGAAACTTGTGATTCTTATCTTGTTGCTAATTTACCTTATGCATTGCAAAAAAAATGCTATTAATGTCCATACATACATTTAATCACATTCATTTCATGTGATTTAATTGGAAACTTGACTCTTAAAACGCATTAGTGTAGATGACCATTTATGTTTTGGATATGGCGTGAAAGAGTTTGCATATCATCTTATTATCAAAAATTTGTGATAGCTAAAGAATGATGGAATACATAGCTTTCTAGCGAGTATGCATGTAACGTTTGAAACTAATTTAAGATTCACTAATATGGCATTTATTTGAAAGTTTATGGCTGAAACAAATACAATGAATAATTAACTTTCCTGAAATGATGAATTAATATTCAAACATTTAAAACAAATAAGCCCACAAGAGCGTACGGGCCAATTAAATATACATGACCCGTATATTGAAGAATTAATCCAAGTCGATGGTTATTTAGACCGGATCCAATGCAACATGAATAACAGGAATTTAACAGGAGCGCCTCTGCTACTAATTGCAGGGCAGCCAATTCGATTGACAAAAATTTAAAATTCATCCGTATTCGTATCTGAAAATATAATAAATATCTGGTATCTAAAAAAAGAACGCGGATACAAATACGAAGACATCCGCATCCGAAAATTATTCATTTAGATTTTTTTCAAAATTATAGTTTAAATTATGTGTTTTAGTAAATTGAACAAAACTTATTTTTGCTGTTTTATGAAATTAGAAGTTCCCATCATACACACTTAATTATGTATATTTTATTACAAGAAATGATGTCTTTTTGAGACGTGGTTTTACCATTTTACGGTCGTATCAATGTGCTTTATATTATGAAGTTGGTTTAAATTCAATTTAATTTTTTTTAAATTGACAATCTAATTACTTAATTTTTGCAAATTATCGATACATATTATTCATTAGAAAACAAATAATTAATTAAATACAAGTCAATTTTATTTAAAAATATACATTTAAAATATTTCGTCCAGATTCTCGACTTCTAGCACACAAACAGATTCTCCATTCATAAAATTCTACGTTCAAAAGCTTCGTACAAATACTTCGTTCTCGCTCCACAAAGAAGAAACTAAGAAGAAAAATTCTACAATTTGACTGGATTCTTCATTGTACCGAGTAATTAAATACCAGAATACTACATTGGTCACATTCTTCATTTAACATTGATACGCTTTGTATATTTTCGCATTCAAAGGCGGCTCAAGGAATAGTCCTTGGTATTCGTCGACCTTTGACTTTGTCGTCCAGACAATCAGACATGGAATGAGAAAATCCTACAAATAAGAAAGCAACTTGTTGTTTCTGCTTTGCACCGAAGATCCCTATTTTCGATGTTGTTGTAAGAAAAGTTCCTGTGATAATAAGTATGTAAATTAAGTCCCTTTTTTTTGTAAATCAAAAAGCGCAAACTATTTTGCGCTTTTCTTATAAAAGTGCAAGTTAACTTGCGCTTTTCAAAAATTTAATTTTTTTTGAAAATTTCAAATTTTTTTAAAAAGTTTTGAAATAAAAAAGCGCAAACTAGCTTGCGCTTTTCTGATAAAAGTTGCAAGTTAGCTTGCATTTTCTGTCAGAAAAATGCAAAGCACCTTGCGTTTTCTATTTTTCAAAAAATAGGGACTAAATTTACATACTTATACATACAGGGACTTTTCTTTTAACAACATCAAAAATAGGGACCTGTAACTCGTTTCTTGTGCCATAAAAGTAGTACTTTAGACCTAATTGTCTGAAACAAGGTCGTTTTATTATGTATCTTAAAATAAGTCTTTAATGCGATGAATTATGCAAGTGCAACGATTAAACTTAAACTAGTATAACCGCACAACGGTGGGGAAACTGACCGTTGTGATATTTAATATGAAAGAAAAACATTTTTGTTTAATTTTTTTTCTTTATTGCAAATTTGATAAAAAATTAAGTGCATTTAAATAAAATAATTTGAAATTGTAATTTGAAATTAGAAATCTTTATTACATACGGTTTGTAAGTAATTTGAGATTGCAAAAATCTTGAACCATACCATGAAAAGTGCATAAATATTTTGAATTTTGAATTTTGAAATTAGAAGGAAGGTGGATAGATATTTTGAAACGCAAAGCAAAAGGAGGAAAATAGGGAAACGCACCAAGATTTGATATTTGAAATTAGAAGGAAGGTGGATAGATATTTTGAAACGCAAAGCATAAGGAGGAAAATAGGGAAACGAAGCAAAACATGTAGCATGTTTTTTTGGCTTCAGAAAAATTGATTTTGGCTAGTGGAAATAGGCAAACCTCCCTACGGTCGGTTTGATAATGTGACATGACAAGACAAGCACGCCATGAAAGCAAGATACACAAGGGCATTTTCATTCCATTTAGGACTGATGGACGCCCAAATCAGCATCGTGCATCGGATCCTGAATTTTTAGCCTTAGTTTTAAGACTTAAATTAACGATTGTAAATGAAAACTTTATATTCAACCCTGAATTGTTATCACTGAAGATGCTCTAACATGGAAACTGCAACCACCGTCCAAAACAAATCTTAAAAGATAAGGGGTGAATTTGTTTAGCAATGGCTCGAAACAAGAATGGTTCAAAAAAGAATGCATTCCTCTACTACAAAAAGAGCATTTCAATTGGATATTTTGATTTTTTTTTTATAAATGATTATTCATTTTATTGTATTTTTGTTAATTAAGTAGTTAAATAATATAATTAAAAAAGACAACTTTGGGTAGTCACAGACGCGCCATTTATACATTTTTTGCTAAGCGCACTTAAATTAAATAATTAATTAACTATAGCACAATACAGTAAATATACAATAAAAAAATAAAAACGTCTTATTTTTTTATTTCAAACGAGATTTTACTATAAAGTTAATAATTTACAATAGACTGTAGAATTGTCCTCAAGGGCAACCATTAACTCTATCAGGGGCAAACGAGCTACATCACGCCATAAAACTGTATGTCGGATTTTATCCTATATCGTAGAATGTACGATAACGGAACCATTGTCCTGAGCGTTATTAAGCTTTCTTCGCATGATCACTGGAATGTGACGTTCGACCCAGAGTATCGATCACTGATTATGTGAAACTTCAAAATGCGTTCGATTCGATCGTTTCATGACAACGTCCCATCGAAACTGAGTCAACAATCCTTGTTCAATCAAAGTTCGAAGAAAATAAATCAATCCCCTTTTTCATGTGTTCACCTGTAAATAATCGACCGGTCGTATGTGACAAGAGAAGGAGCAAGGACGTCGAAACTTGAAGTGGACACCAAGCAATTGGTCGTAGTAAAACTTGAGGCTAGACCTAAGGAAACTTGGGATCAATTTTGAGTTGATATTGAGTCGGCATTTCAAGATTGACGGTGGCAAAGTGGGACATGAATTTGAAGTCGAAGATGAATCAACGAAGATGGTAGTGGATGCTAATAAGGTGACGATGGCACTAGCGGCATCAAAATCAAGTCAAAACCCACTTATGCTGAATTCGAGATCTGGTGGTGTTCTGATCGACGAGATCGGTGCCGACTTCCTAAGATAGCCTTGATTGCGACGACGTTAAGACCAAGATGGCGAGGTCCGAGGTGACGGCGACGACGATATTGAGGAATGCAAGAAGGTACTCGTTGAAATCACGATCGAAAGGAGACTATAGTGTTGAAAATGAAAATAAGTGTTGAAAATTTTCCTAAGTGCTTAGTATTTATATTACACTCAGAAATCAAGACTGACATAATCATGTCGGTGTTGACATGTTTCAATCCTCCTGTTTAAAAAAAGAGAAAAAAGAAAGAAAGGAGATCTGCCTTATCATGATACGATGTAGCTTCCAAAGAATCAAAGGCTCCAACCTTACTATGAAAATAAAATGGTTCAGCGACTATTTAAAGAAAAATATTGGTGCCAGTCAAATGATGACTCTTCTAAAATTAGCGTCCAATCACTTTTCTTAATTCAGCACATGCTTTGTTTCCACGAAAGCATAATCAAGTGGACAGGTATTATCCAGCATTTGAATCAAACGAATTTTTGGTGAATCTAGGCTTCAAGAAGATGAAAAAAATGGATCAAGAAGCTCAATAGATGAAGAGAATGATGAGAAGAAGAAGCACAAGAAGTTTGATAACATTCTGAATATGCTAAATTTCATCGGTACCGACATGATTTTTGATTTGGTTCTACTTCTGAGTAGTAGGTAAAGATGAAGTGTAGTTAGCAGAAAAAGACAAGATTGCGTAGGATGAATCATGTCGGTACCAACAAGATTTGTAGAAAAATGTAAACAACGAAGCTTGGAAACATCAAGACTTGGACAAATATAAGGAATAAATTGAAGATACAAGTTGCAAAATCATGTTTGCAACGACATGACCATAGCGGTACTAACATTATTTGAGTTACGAGTTTTACTTGTTCTTCATGTATGAATGCATCATTCTGATCTGTTACATAGTCTACTGTAAGCTAACGACTTTAGTGGATGTATTCACCTATAAATATCCATCAAACTTTGAATATAATAGATCTTGCTTTCTAATCCTGAACATTCTACCTTGTTCGATCCACCAAATACTACCTAACCGTATTTCATTTGTTTTCTATATATGAAACATTCTAGTTTGATTGTGCTTGTATAGAACCATTTGGAATAATATTAAAGTGGACGCTGACAATTAATTTGAGGCATAACCACGATAAAATCTTGTGTGTTTAAACATTTATTTTCGTTTTCAAATCTGTTATTCTCGTTTTTGTTTAATCTGCGATGCTGTGACTTTCCTTGATCGAACAATTTGTGTACTGTAAACTTAAGATGAATATCACCATTGGACCTCAACATTTAGGATCTAGCACTAAATTAATCATTATTAGATTAATAGAAATATTACAATCATCTGGTACTTATGGCTTTTTGCCATGTTATTGGTTATTTCAATATTTTCATTAAGCTTATAAAATAGGCTTCAAATATTAATCCACTTGGCATGTCGGTTATAACGATAGAACACATCTTTTAGCTTGTTTAATGGCTGGAGATGCTATACTGTTGTTGGTCAATGTCGAAAGGAAAATTATATTGAAAGACAAAATGTACCCTCGATAGAATATGGTGTAACATTTCGTCCTTACTATGTTAGTTAAAAGTTTGAAATTTGGTCAATGATCAATACTTCAATAAAACTCGTACTTAATTGCAAGGTTTGACCTTCAAAGCCAATTCATTCAATTTGATTACATTTTATCGAATAACCAAATTACTCTGACTAAAGACTTATGAGTATGAGTCAAATTCTAATTATGATGATAGTAACTTTCTATGCTGAAGAGACGAATCATCTTTTGTGTAGTGCTTCATTACATGTGTCCCGATACTTAGCCAATTATGGTCATAAAGTGAACCAATATTACATGATTAGTCATAATCAAAGTAAAATTTCCCTACATAGATTCAAAATACTATCAAATCAAATGATAACTACACATCATCACATGAAATCATCTATTTGACCTATATACAATGCCCTATATAAGGCATTCGGTGGGTCGTCTTGTAATCATTACAAATAACTATAAATACATAACTGTTGAATGTTTTTTTTCAAATAAGATCCCCTACGGAGGAGGGTTCAGGGGGATGGCAACCTCCAAAGGCGGGGGTGCGGGGGCAACGCCCCTGCTACGGGGTTCGACCTGCCCGGTCAGGCCGCAGGGGTCCAAGAGGCAACACCCCGTTCAAAACGGTACGTTTTATTGACTGTTGAATTCAAATTCAACAGCCAACGGTAACAACCGTTAGAAAATGGTCACGACCGTTCGAACATGCTCATGTAGACGAATAGACACATCACTCCCTATATAAAAGCGCATTCTATCAATGTAGAGAACAACTTCTCTTTTCTTCCATATCTAACTCGTCTAGCATTATTAACTTCTGAGTGTTTCTTCTAATCTGAGTAAGTAGTCACAACTTGTGTAGATAAATCTTCATTGTATCCTGAAAGAAGGTTTTCGTTCTACCCGCTGTGATAAAGAAGAGGAAAACATTCTTGAAAGACAACAATTATTTCGTGTCTTGGAGTGATTAGTCTTATATTAGCCTACTTTGATCAACAATAACTTCTTTTTGCCAACAGTAACCATAAGCAATTCACTCTCCATCGTATTTGCATACACTAGTTTTGTCAGTATGTTGATTTCTCATTCTCGAAAATATAAATGACTAGGTTTAGGTTTATTTTTTCGGTGTGCTCTAACATTAGGTATAATTACATATGAAATAATTACAAACAAAAACGTGTTTTTATTTCGAATAAGCCCATAAAAGTTAAGTTATGTGATTTAATTACATATTAACAAAGCATACTTCAAGTTTTATCAGTATTTATATGTAGGACTTGATCCAAATTACTGCAAAGTTTGTTTTGTTCTTTTTATTTCAAAATGGTTACTTAGAATTTCTGGTTTCATTTATTATTTGAGCATACATTTTGGTTGTTGGGTGCCTCTTTATTGTTAACTATTCGGGGTTGGTGGTGAATTTTTAAGTTAACATGATTGTTAACGTTAAAAAGTGTACGCTAACACCCCGGTGTAAATAGTAATCAAGTGAAAGCACCACCCGTTAGTACGGGAACTGAAAATAAGAAGAAAATCGCAGGAAATAATAAACAGACAACGGTTTTTATAGTGGTTCGGCTCAAAGTCAAGCCTACGTCCACTTATTCTTTTCTATCACCGATTTCATTACAAGGTTTACAATCATCCTTCATATTCAACACCAATACAACAAACAGTTAGAACTTTGATGATGAATTGCTTTCTGGATTCATGTTGAATGTATTTGATCGCTTCTCTCGGCTCTTTGAAGTGTTGTTGGTAATTGAAGTGTTGTTGAAGTCGTGAGAGTAGCAGAATCTCCAAGCTTCAAAGTCTAGGAAAGTCCCGGGAAAAAAGTCCTCCTTTCAATATGGAATAGCTGGGGTATTTATAGGAGAACGTTAGGTCGTTAGATCGTTAGGTCGTTAGGTCTTAGGTCGTTAGGTCTTAGGTCTTAGGTCGTTAGGTCTTAGGTCGTTAGGTCTTAGGTCGTTAGGTCTTAGTTTGTTAGGTCTTAGGTCGTTAGGTCTTAGGTCTTAGGTCTTAGGTCGTTACGTCTTAGGTCTTAGGTCGTTAGGTCTTAGGTCGTTAGGTCTTAGGTCTTAGGTCGTTAGGTCTTAGGTCTTAGGTCTTAGGTCGCTAGGTTGTTAGGTCTTAGGTCTTAGGTCTTAGGTCTTAGGTCTTAGTTCGTTAGGTCTTAGGTCGTTAGGTCTTAGGTCTTAGGTCTATGAATGGCTATGTTGCTCAGAGTTATCAAGATGGTTGAGTCGCCATTCAGAAAAAAGGTGGAATGACACTTGCCCTCCAAAACATGCCTTGCGATAGGAAGGTGTGTTTTGTAATGGTATAAGCTGGATGTTGATATCCTGTTGATGACCTGCAAAGAGATTGATAGTTTTATATGATCTCAAATGACGACCGTTTGGGATTGAGCCATTTGAGGTGAAATGCGGTCGTTCGCGATTAAGTGCCTGACCTCAAACGACGACCGTTCGGGATCGAGCCATTTGAGGTGAAGTGTGATCATTCGAGGCGAGTTGTGCCATTCGAGGCGAGTTGTGCCGTTCGAGGCGAGTTGTGCCGTTCGAGGCAAGTTTATGTGTGCCCGGGAGAGACTTAATACCATCCAAACCAAATTCACGTTCGGGTGAGTTTCTGGATTGTCTGTTGTGACGGTTTATCACACCATCTCAGAGCATGCCTAGGGACCGTTCGCGATCCCGTACATATGTAAGTGGCTTAGCCGTTATGGCGGTGGTTTATCACCATCTCAGAGCATCCCTAGGGACCGTTCGCGATCCCATACATGTGTAAGTGATTTAGCCGCTATGGAATTATAAGTAGCATTCTTTTATTGAAAATAAGTTTTTAGCAGAAATGTCAAACAGAATCAAGTTTGAATATGAGAAATGGAAAAACAAAAGTAAAATAGTGACGTCAAAGTGCAAACACCTACACTGATGCGATTTATAGTCTTATCAGAGCATGCCTGAGGATCGTTCGCGGTCCTATACATGTGTAAAAAGACTTAATCGCGTTGGTGTGGAGATTGCTACTTATTCGTCACTACCCCAATCAATTGATGATAAGTTGACATCTCGATCCTGAACCATCCCCAGCAGGTGGTGGTGGTGGTCGTTCTTGTTCCACTGTCGCAGTCCTCCTTCTCATATACTGTAATAGCAAACCATCCCGGATGTGCCCCTCAACTTCGTCTCTCAAGTGTCTGCAGTCATTTGTGCTATAACCATTCAATTCATGGAATGAGCAATACTTGTCTGACTTTCTATCGTTGTTAGTTGGGTCTCTCCTTATCGTCTTTCGATAAGGAACTTGTCCCTTGGTGTCTTGGTAGATCCACTCCAAAGTCTCATTCAACTCTGTGTATGAGGTGAATCTTGGTTCCCTTCGTGCCTGCTTCGACCTATCATCATTATCTTCCGCTTTCCGCTTTTCTTTATCTTTGCCAAAATTCTTTTCAAGAGGTCTTCCGTCTTTGAGGGCATAAACTTTTATTCCTTCTCCTTCTTCCCTTTCGACATTTGCATCCTCTAACCGTAGAAATCCTTCAGCCTCATGGTAAAATTTCCCTAGATCCATTCAGTGAATTCTTGAATTCTGTCCCATCAGCTATGCCCTATACGGCTGCCGTTAAAACCATAGATGGATCTGGTTGATCCACCGATGCTGCAGCTGCGTTGAATCGCGTCAAAAAGCTTCTCAAAGATTCTTCAGTCCTTTGCTTTAGTGCAGCCAAACTCATCACATTCTTGGGCCTCGAAATGTGGACCCTGAATTGTCTCATAAACCTTTCAGTCAAATCATTCCATGTCCCGATAGATCCACTTTCCAGTTGTATGAACCACAATGCCGCGATATCTACCAACTACAATGGAAAGCACCAAGCCATAACTTCCTCTGATGCCCCCAGCACCTCCATATGTCTCATATATTTTGTCAGATGAACTGTATCACGAAAAGTTGTGTTGCGCGAAATTTCAAACCCAGGTTACTTTTTAAGTACGTGCATCAATTATTTTTACTTCATTTTGCATACATTGATGTGTCAGCTTGTGGGAGGGCAGGCATTGTATCTTGTATAACAGTAGTGTTGCCAAGTCACTAACTTTGCATGTTTGTTCCAAGTCACAGAAATTTTCATTTTAATCTATGCGTGCAAACTTAATTTCGCCCAGGTCACTTTGTTTGATATTTTTGCGTGCAAAGTAGTACCCATTTCATTTTTGCGTGTAATAGTTTTATTGACTTCATTTTTTAGCCATCTTCTTTGTTTTCATTTTGATTCACGCGTGCAAAATGCATAAGCTCAGGCCACCTTCTTTGTTTTCATTTTTATTCATGTGTGAAAACAAGGCAGGTCAGTGCGTTGTTACATTTCCATGCCCAGGTTACATGCATGCGTGTGGATATTAAACGTGAGAGTTAGGAATGTGCCCAGACTAAAGTTTAAGTCAAGTCCATATTTTTCACTTACATGCAAGAAGCACACACAAATATATGCCTAGATTACCTTTCGTAAAGATGATTAAGTATATGCATGTAATTGCATAATTTGTCCTTCCTTTAAGTTATATTTTGATTACAACAGTAGTTCACGTGTACATTAAAAATTCATGCCCAGGAGTGTATTTGTTTCATATATGTGTGCACCATTTATTTTGTACTTGCATGCATGGGTAGAGTCCAAATATGTGTGTGAAGAATGTAACGTGTTCAGGTCATTTCCTAACATTATGTGATGCATGTCCAGGTCATGTTATTCTGTTTTTATTTATGCATGCATTTCATTTGTGCAAGATTATTTTTAAAGTATTACATAACATGCCAGCATGTAGTAGCATGTGTGCACTGGTATACTGCCCCGGGTAGTAAAATTGTTGATGAAAATATAGTGGTGCGGTTCACTATCTAATTTACGTTGAACCGGTGTTTGGTTTTAAAGCATATTTTGTTACCGTTATTTTTATAATGAATTTTTACGCCGGTGTTAAATTTTTGAAGCGTGTTATTTTGACGACATTTTTTACAAATAAAAATTAATGTTATTTTGACTTCAGTAACCTCAATTTAAAGTGAATTTTTTAAGCGGTTATCCCGCCACGCTGATTTGGTATCTGTTTTTACGGTGTTTTGTGAAGTGCAATTTCCTCGTCGAAATTGCTATAGTTGTTGCTGTTTTAATTACGAGTTTTACAAATCGTTTTAAAATAAAATTATTTCCAAAAATTTTACAGTTTGCACTTTCGAAAGAATGAGAAAGCGATTTAAACGCTTCAGCAAAATTGAGGACTATGAACCCTTACTTTTACTGATTCGCTTAATTCCGGACTTGTCTGTTTGAGAACATAAATTTTATGTATACAAAATACACAATTTTGCACTTTCAAGGAAACGATGAAGAGATTTAAACGAGTTTGCAAAAGTGCGGAATGTGGAACCACGCTTTTACTAATTCGGTTAATTCCGGACTTGTTAGTTGAAATATTTGTTGTGGATTTGTTGTTTGATGATTTTGTTGGGCTTTCGAGCCACTATGATGGACCTTCGGGTCATATGTTGGACCTTCGGGTCATTTTGTTGGGCACCAAAATTATGATGACAGTACTTGGCAGGCTTTGGCCATATGTTGATGCACGTGAGTCGTAGCTTAGACTTGCCATATGATGGGATCGATCCACTTTTAGGATGATTTTCTAGTTGCCTATTTTTTATTTCTAGATTTTGTGAAATGCTGTTTTGAATTCAATTATGAGTTTGAAAGTTGATTTTTGATGGAGTTTAATGAGATTTCTTCATTTAAACTATGTTGATTATTTAGGTTGTATAGTCTCATTCGAGATTAAATTAATTTGCTTTGATGTTTTTTATGATGCATTCACTTCTAAGATTAAATTAGACTGATCCGTTTATTATTTTCTTTTAAATAATACTTGGGTCAGACCGAGTTATTTCAGGATAATCACTATCTTTGATTCAGTTGCCGCTTCAGCTTTTGGGATTTCACTTCATTTTTTGTCTAGACTTCGAGGAGTACTTTTGGTGTATTGATTCGCATATCATGTATGTATTGATGGATATATATATATATATATATATATATATATATATATATATGCACATTTGGTTCATGTGAACCATTGATTGTTATAGCATGTATCCAGACTTGTCTTCCGCTAAATATATCTGATATTTCTGTTCTGATGTGATTATACTTGTATGTGTTATCGTTATTATGAGTTGTTTTGAATTTTTCTTAAGCCACCGTAATTTCATATTAGATTTGGATTGAATATATATCGTTGGGAGTAATTTACACAACTCCTATCAATGTAATCAATACTTGTCTAAGGCATAACTTACGGATGATCGCTTCTAACAAGCCTTATTCTTCGCAATAGAAGACGTTATTCCTTATAATAACCTTTGTTATTGTGAGCATAGAGGTGGGGTGTCACGAAACCAAATTTCCAATTATCAAGTTAAGTCATATTTTGGAAATACACTTTTCCACTTAAATCATAATTATTCAATTTCCAAACATTCCATTTCATAAATAAAGTAATTTATCATATTAAATATAACAATCAATTTACTCTGCAAATTTATTCATTTAGGCATCAATTAAACTATGATTTCTGGCCAAATACATTTATTACAAAATGTACAATTAAAACTGTATTTCATTTTATCAATTCGAAGGACATCATTTATTTTACAAACATATTCATTTCAAAAAATAAAAATTGATTGCAATTACCAGGCTAGACTTTAAAATTCCATATTAATTAACTTTAATTATTAAGTTATTTATCATAAATAAGACTCTTTAAACTCCATCCAAAACCAATTAACTTATAAAAAAATTAATTTATGGACAAACAATATTTCTTTACACTTCAAAGCATTAAATCAAATTAAGTCAAAACTTTCATATATTTATAATTTCAAAATACTTAATAATTTTCAAAAAATGTTTAAAATCGTTAATAAAATTTTAGGAAAATATCATTTAAAAATATAACAATGGTCCTGTATAATTCTTTCTAATCCAGGTCAAGTGATACGGATATGTATCATTTCAATCTGTAATTTAAAAGAAAAATCGGGGTTTTATCATTTCAAACCCGTAATCCCAAGTAAAATAAATGCAACAAAAATCACAATAAAAATCACTTGAGCCTATCGTTTCAGCTCATAATGATTTTACCTTATTCTAAAGTCAGTTTGGGTATGTACCTGTGATAACCCAGATTTTTGCGTTCGAAAATCGACATTCATACTTCACTCGTATTCGAATGTCGTACATTCAAACGTTTGAATTTGATTCGTCGGAACTTACAACATATTAAGTACAACAATACGACGGAAGAAAATTGAATATATCATTGATACAATAATGAATACAACATCCGATACAATATGAATACAACATCCGATACAATATGAATTCCAATAATATCAAAGATAAATATACAACGGCGGAATAGGATAAAAAAAAAAGAATGGTCTAGACTTTACAACCATCGACAGTGGAAAGTTGACCATCAATAGAGTCTTTCAAGTGAGAAAGCGGGAATCCAACAAACTAAGTCTTCAATGCCCAGGCTCCAATGCTCCAAGCTCGAACCACCATCAAGTTGAAGTTAAGCAACTCCAATTCCAAAGAAGCAATTGGGATCCCTAAATCCAAAGATTGAAGAAGATTGCCAAACCAAAGACTTCGAAGGCTATCGAATCTACATCTACTAGCTGATTATCTGAAAATCTAATTCTATCCTACCCATGAGGAAAATTGTGGGCACCCAGAGTTTAGAAAGGGAACAATAAACTACAGGCCAGTCATGGGACTGGTGTGAGCAAACGAAAATAGTTTTAAACAAAAACAAACAATAAAAGAATTTAAGATTGAATTCCGCAATGTTTTTTGGAAAATGAAACTACCATAAGGCCTCCCGCCGCACACACCATGCAAACGCAAAATTGGAGGAGATTTCACCTTATCATAGTCAAACAAGCTTGATATGCGAAAACCATTTTGATATTATTATTAGTGCATAGTGGAAAACATTTGCAAGTATTATATTAATCTTAGCCAGCATAGACATTTCGAACTATGCCTATTATAGCTACTATCTAAACAGTGGGGCGCCACCATAAGTAAATGGCAGGTTATACAACTAAAACCATACAAGGAGCATATTGGAGATTCAATTTCCAACAAATTGTCAGGCTAAGGAACTTCCTATTGCCACATGGGTATGCCTCTGGAGGGACGCCTCGAGAACCTACCCGTATCACGGCCAACACAAGGCCGGGTTACCCATGCTCAGAAGTAACACCTACAAGTATGCCATCCCCGTTGTAACCAACTTTATCTAAGCGCTCGACGCCAACAACCACAAAGCAATGTATTTGCAGTAACCACATAGGTTAAATATCTGGGCTCCATACCATGATACCACCTATATCCAAAAGAAATGGACATACCCTAGGGGCACGACCCCTAATAACCATGCTGCATCTTTCCTATTTTGACCATTTTCGGGTTGTGAGGTCCTGATGTAGTCTTTTCCACAAAGCTACGCTTTTCACAAAGCCTTGCTTTGATAAAAAATGATCAGCAGCACTTCGTATGCCACATTACCAAATTGGGAATGTATCACTAGTAACCATCAACTACATAACCTTTGAGCTCGTATGTCTCAGAGAAGGGTGTTAAGCTAAGAGAATAAATTCTCCGCCACCAAATAGAAATGTATTTGACAGAAACCAGCTTTACATCTCAAAGTGTAAAGTCGGACACACATCCATACAAGTTTGTTCCGGGTTCGAACAGAACCGAAGGCACTTCACAAAGAATCCCTTGCAAATCCAAATAATCCCTAATCACGTCTGAACTCCCCATCACAAAGGGTGATTAAATCTCTATACCGGGGATCAGCGAGTGCAGAGACATTCGATGAGTTATCCTTTGGCTTTCTAAAATATTCGGTCTTCACCACCGGTCTTCAAATCTATCCATATCGTCGTATCGTTATCCAGAATGGGTTATATGACACAAGATCCTCTCCCGGCTAAACCGAATGATGAGCGCAATATTTAAAAACATATGGACATTGGTATCTTAGTTAAGTCATACTTATTACCCAAAACCTTCTTTCAAATGTTTTGAACAAATTACTATTTTAATCTTTTAAACAAAAAGATCCACTTCACAAAGCTTACCCATCTTTCATAAAGATTAATTCATAGCCTTTCTAAACAATTTCCCCTTCAAATTGGATTAACTTGTCCTATTTTTAAATCAAAGACTCAATTCATAGTTTTCAAAACCATTTCCAAAAAATTTAGCTTTAAGAAACAATTTTTATTTCAAATCTTTTATACAAAAGATACACCTTTTAGATCCTCTTCAATTTCAAAACAAAGTTCAACAATCTTTTACAAAGATTTATTCATAGCTTCCAAAAAATTTCAGAATTCAAACTTGAAATGTTTTTAACACAAATTAGAAATCCTTTCTTTATATGAAAGCTATTATTATTTGAAAACAAATAGTTTTCGTTCGGGAAAAAACCGATTACACTTGCACAAGTTAAAGCCCTTCAAGTATAAAACTTGGGTTAAATTCAATTTCCCAAAACAATACTTTTAAAATGGTTTAAAACACATATAAACACATTTATAACTTTTATAACCTTTTTAAAACATAATTTCCAAACATAGAATTCAATCTTGAATTCAAATTCAAAACAAATTATTTAAATTTCAAAATTTTATCAAGTTATTCAAAATAACTTTTATCTTTAAAACTCCTTTTCAAAATCTTTTCATACTTAATCCAATTCCATTTCCAAAACTATTTTGGATTCAAAATTCAATCTTTAAAACCATCTCATAATATTAGATTCAAATATCTATGGCTTAACCAATTTCCTCGTGCAATCCATATTTGTGTGTGTATGGTGTAGTCCGGGGGACTTACATAATAGTGCAATAACATCAATCATCACAATCCAAACAAAGAAATATCGATAAGCGGTATGATCTATAATGCTTATCAGTCATCTATAGATTCATGGATAATATACAAATGTATCACAGATTAATAAATTGTACACAGCTCAATTCACAGAACAAAGTATCACAGATCAGCTAGGACAATCAATTCAAAGCATCTCATACAATACAAACATTCACAAGCAATCCAAACATCCATAAGTAAGATTAATTAATCATCGGATTAATTTAAATCGGATTAATTACTTATGTAACGACCCGCAAATCCGTACCCCTTGAGTCTACACTATTCTACATCAATCAACTCAAGTTGAACAGAAATATGAACCATTTGGGTTAAAGAAGAAGAGGTAGAAGAAGAGAAAATAGAAAACAACACATAATCTAACCATCGCAGTGGAATAAAATAAAATAAATAATAAATGATCTTTACACAAAAAAAAATATATATCTGTTATACATTACATTATCAGAGTGCATCAATCACATAACACACAATTGACAGTAATCATAACCTGCCCTCATACAACTAAGTACACAACTAAACAACACGGCGGAATATATAAAACAAGTATGGAAGTACGTATCGTCATCCAAGTCGTCTCCTGAGCTCCACAACATCATATCCTACATCCTATAATACTCAGTCTGACCTAAGCATTATAGTTAAATAACACCCGAGTCAGTCTGGAAAACCAGCGTGAGAAATCACACTCAATTGATTATTAAAGTTTCAAAATCCTTTGAAAACAAAAGCATCTCGTAAGACCACGCCATAAATAAACATGTCGCGTTTTTACCTTACGATAGCTAAAACAGTTTTATATTAAAATCCTCTGATATTATAATAGGGTCTATATACAAATACTTATTAAAATAGCCGAAATTGTTACATCTATTAAATTCCATCTATTAGCCACAGAGTGGGTAATACAAACAAAACTCGTAAAAGGCGCGTAGGGAGAATGGATTTCCAACTAATGACTAGGCACTGGGGTACCACCAGTCACGGTACGTGGCCTAGATCACAGTACCGAGGATCACTCCCGACCCCCTGCAACACAAGACCCGGACTATCCCTTACTGAATAATCCCGAGTAAGATCACCCCACAGTTGGGATCAGCAACCGCACCACTAAGCCGAAATAAAAGAGACATACAGAGATGACCGAACCTGGAAATGGGTGCTGCCCACCAAGCTTTGCTGCATAACACCTGATTTTCAGTCATTCCCGGTTGATGAGCCTTGAGGCTAAGCGTTACCTTTTAGATCATTTCACTTCGGATGCTCATCTTCCACCTGACGATGTTCTGAAAGCATTCATCCATATAAGTCCATCCCGGATTCGAACGGAACCGAAGCCACTACTCCTACTACATCCATTTTGGAAATATCCTCAGAATTAGTAGCGACTAGCCCTTGCACTTCACTGCCATCTTCGACTCCAAATTCGTTTTTCCACGAAAACATACAAATCGGATCGTAGTGGTTTTCGAGAAATAAATCTCGATCCCGGTCTCTTCGAAACGATTAATGCATTTGGCCAATATTGATAGTCGGTTATTTAACTATCAATTAACATTCACAAACACCCATTAAACAATAAATAATTTCTCAAATTATTTATTTGTCTCAAAATATCTTCGCGAGACATATTTCCATTTTCAACCCTTTTGAAAACAGCTTCAAACTATCTTCCTTTTTACAGAATAAATTTCTCAAATATTTTCTATTTCCACTGAAATCACCAAGCACAAAACATAGATTTCATAACACTTTAAAACACTTTATTTTAAAATATACTTTAAAATATTTGAATTAGAAACTACTTTAATACTTTATCAAAAATATATATTTTAAGAATAATTAAAATAAGGTTACTTTATAGAATATAAAACTAAATTTCCTCCTTTAAAACAAAATACTAAGTCACCTTTAAATAATTACTACGATAATAGATTTGAAAAATATTTACTTTAGAATTTAAACATTTAGAAATAATAAATTTTCTCAAAAACATGCTTTTTAAAACAACATTAAACTTTTATCTTATATTTTAAAATTTACTTTCAAAACGTACTTGGTTATCCAGGGAAATATACTTCTCTTCACATTCTTTAGAAATGGATCACTATTTATTTTAAACAAATTTTCCCATTCCTTTAATAAATTCCCATCGTGAATTTATTTTTCCAAACATCCACTGATATATTACTTTGCTTTTATAAACCCCGTTTATAAATTTCATAGCCACATTCTCCTTTAAAAATCACGGTTTTACACACTTAAATCAATTCCCAAATTGATTTCCAATTTACTCCAATTATCCATTAATTTCAGATTTTATTCCTTAATTATGATTTAAAATACTTTTCACTGAAAATACTAATTTTATATTTCCCAAATTACTTCTTTATCCCTTTTAAAAAAAATTAAACTTTGAATTCTAGAATAGTTCTTTATTCCTTTAAATGATATCACTTGAGTTTACAATTCATTAATTTCTGTTTTATTAAAGATTCATTTTCTTTTCCATACTCGAAATTATTTATTAGTTTGTATTTTAATATCACTTTCATTCCTTTCAATTCATTCTTAATTTATTCCAATTCGCTATAATTATTTTACTTAAAACTTCACTCTTTTATCGTCTTCCCAAAAATCCAATTATATATTTTGATAGTTCAATGTACCGAAATATATTCAAGCAAACTATAGCCTTCAATATTCAAATATGATTCATCATAGAATATCAAATAATCATAACAGATAATATTAAATAATTCAAATAAATGTTGAGGAATCCAGTTGGATCCCTCCAACCTGTTTTCCCTGCATCCACAGACGGTAGCACAATATAAAATACCAATTCCACTTCGAGGTGGAATATCATGGTATATGGGTTTTAATATAATATCATCCGCTATTATGCGGCGCATATGGTCTCACGTGCTATATAATGCGGGGAATCAATCATTCCAAGATGAATTATATACTACTATATATAATATTGCACATCCTATCAAATCAATCAATCAACCAATTATTTAAATTTAACCATTTAAATTTAAATCACCAGATGAGTGAGATTAACTCACCTTGAATTTATTTTACAGCCGATCCCTGAACAGCTTGTTTCTTTTCAGATTTTTGACCTTGAATAAACAATTTATACATTTTATTAATATTCAAACTAATCGAAGGATCGACCATCATAAGTATTTGTTTTAAAACTTGAATTTATTGTGTTAATAAAATTCCAAATTTTACTTTACTGTTAAATCCCTAGTAACTAATTAAATGAATAGTTTCTACCATTAGATTAAAATATTCAAAATAATTTTACCATCGCATAACACTCATGAATTAGTAAATACTCGATTTTAATATGCTTTATAGTATATTATCTCATCATATTGTCTATTTAAAATTTAACGGTAAGATTTTAAAATGTGTATACAATCATTATACTTTCCCAAATCTATATATATACCTTGGTTAAATGGAATCAATTAAAATGAAAAGAAACAAGATTGTTGCCTACCTGTCTATCTATTTATTACTGTTTGCCTATATATATTTAAATTAAAATATGTATGTATATACAAACTGCAGCTAAACCTTACTGTAAACCCTTATTTCATAAATATCATTTACACACACACACACACACACACACACACACACACACACATATATATATATCCATGTTCATATCATACTTCTTCAGTTGTTAATTCATTTCCTTCACTGTGGCTTAACTGATATTAAAAAATCAAGTTTTAAATTGGAAACAAAATGGTTATACCTTCCGGCCTTCGACTCGACATCGACCAAAACCCTCGAACCAAATCGCGACATCACACCATCTCGACCACCGTAGTTCCACCATGCTTTCGCTGCCCCTTCTTCCAGTGAGCTAGGGCACCTCGCGACTTGGGCTAAGGCTGACAATAGCCTCAGGATCAAACGCCACTACGACTTCCACTCTGTCGTCGATGCAGCCTCCAACCGTATTTCCTCCACCAATCCGTGTGTGCGCGAACCCACACGAGCACCAAAATCCACGATAGCCCCTCCCTTCCGATCGCGAACTAGCTTTCGAAAGAATTAAATTCGTTCATCTCTTTTTTTTTATTTAGGGTTAACGATTTGAAAATGAAGGCCGAGAAGGGTTCGATTGAAGAGTAGGAGAAGGGTTTCGCTAATAATTTTAGGAATGGAATGGAACGAATTGGTTTATAGTTTACTGAAGGAAGCCATTTTTCTCGACTATGTTTTTATTATTTTTTTGGGTTAGGCTAAGTGATTTAAACGAAGGAGGCCGTAAAAGATATTTGGCGTAATAAAGAAGGAATGAGGAAACACTGTACAGGCAGTGATTTGAAAGAGAAAAGTATCGATGTGAAAGGAATACGGCTGGAGGTAGACTAGGATATACATATTTATTTAAATTAAATTTAAATCGTCTCGATAAATGCAACCTACCATTCCGAATTCCTATCAAGGCGTGTCGCAGCGTGTTTATAATGTTATACGCCTATTCCGAACGCAATGGAAAAGGTTTCGAGTCCTAATTCGATCGTATGGAGAAGATAGCTTTCTGAATCGAATTAAAGTATTGAATTTTCGATATTAATTCTAGCGCATTTATATATCGTACGCTCACACAACTGCTCCAATCACTACGAAAATTGAAATCCGTTAATAATATAATATTACGGATCCAATGGATCAGGTTTCGTTGAATTCCGAGACTGTGCCTCAGAAGGCTATTTTTAAATTCAATTTAAACGATATAAGTTTCAAAAATTGACAAACCATTTTTAAATTTGATTTCAACACTTCTATTCTCTTCAGTATTATCAATATAAATTTTATAATCCTTCAAATTATTTTTAACAGGCTTAAAACTCCAGATTCAACATTTACCCAACTTCAAATTATTTAATTTAATAATTAAATTACCGAATAAATGGTGATATTTGAATTCAAGTTAAAAATTAACTTTTAAATATTTAAAATCAATTAAATAATCCGATTTCAAATGCTTAAAAATTCTGAGTCGTCACGTTCCTCCCTCCTTAAAAGAATTTCGTCCCCGAAATTACTCGTTAGGAAGAATGATCCAATACCCGTTTACCTTTCCCGAATCCAACAACTCAACATCCTACCAACTATCTTATTGTAAAAGACCCATTACCATTCTTGCTAACTTCTTAGCTCTCCCATAGTTTCAAACAATACTATTTTCTCAATCATTCAAGTTTCAATTTAAAACCAAAATTTGAATTTCCAAAATTTTCTCAAAAATTTTCTAACTCCTAAATTTCCGAAAAAATTCGCCGGCGTCTCCTTTGCGCGGCTAGCTCGGTACAACTACAAAATGCCTCTACGGGCTCCCAAATTTCAAAAGAAAACAAAAGGCCAAGTGGCTCGAACAAAACCCAATAAATTTCATACAGAAATTTAAACACATACCTTTTTGTCGAGCAATTCAAATTTATCTTCCGAAATCAAAATCAATTTCCTTTTCCTTTATAATACCTGTACATCCTACATAGTAATAATATCTGTTAACTCCTCTTTTTCACGACCTAATGACCTAAAAGTTCCAGCGACTTAATGGGTTAAAAGGTCCAGCGACCTAAAGGACCCAGCGACCTAAAGGCACAGGCGACTCAACGACCTACAGCAGACCACGGCCTAATGACTTAAAGCAAAGAGCGGCTCAATCGGGTTAACGACCTAATGAGTTAGCGACCTAACCTACTAGCGACCAAACGAGCTAGCAACCTAACGAGTTAGCGACCTAACGAGTTAGCAACCTAGTGAGCTCCAGAGTAAAGCCGCTTGCATATAGGTCGCTCCCAACCTTAGGTCGCTACCTCTTCTAAGTCGTTCCATATAAGTCGCCTTCTACTCCCATAGGTCGCTATGACCTACCAGCAAAAGCAGTTGATCAAGCCATGGACCGTATCCATTAGGTCGCTGGCGACCTATGTCCTAACCTACTCCGATGTCGCCCATGACCTACGACCTAGACCCAGAATTTCCCTATAAATACTCTGCCTACTCCACCAGAAAAGGGGACTTTTGGATCATTTCTGGAACGCCAATACTTTGATGTTTTCTCGACTCCTTCAACACTTCGAACACCGAAGACGCTTCAACGAACTTTGAGAAAGATCTAACTCATTCAACATGAATTCAAAGAGCTTTTCCACATCAAAATTCTAGCTACTCGTCTTAATCGTGTTGTAATTGGAGAATCATTGAAAAAGTTGTAATCAAATCAGCAATAAAAGAGATTAAGTGGACGTAGGCTTGACTTTAAACCGAACCACTATAAAAACTATTGTCTCTTTACTATTTCTCTGCTATTTTCTGCTTATTTTCAGTTCCCGTACTAACGGGTGGTGCTTTCACTATACTACAACTTACACCGGGGTGTTAGCGTACATTTTTAGCGTTAACATTTTTGGTGCTTTCACTGAGAAGTCGAACTCAAGGTGCTCTCATCCTTGCTCCGCAAAGATTTGTTGAAAGACTCTCTCTAAAAACCAGAAGTCTATCTGAGATTATGGCTCCTGGAAGAAAAGGTAGATCTACTAGATATGGAAGTGCTTATGAGAATATCGCCACTTCACCCGCGTCGGATCAGACGGCTCCTAGTGTTGGAATTACAAGGGCCGAATTGGACGCTGCAGTGTCTGGGTTGTATCAATAGATGGAAGCCCAGAACACTTTGATGTTGGACAGGATAAATGCTTTACTTGGAGTTAAACGCCAAGCAGAAAACAATGAAGAAACCTTTGCTGAAGATGTTCATGATTCCCAAGGGAAAAGTATTCCTCAAAGGGCAGCTGGCACTACCGAAGGGGCACCTCCCCAAGCCGAAGGTTCAAGGCCGCAGCCAACTCTTCGTGAACGTTTGTCCAGGCAAACTTGCGAAAAAATAGTTGACGTCTGTCCCGCGGGGCCTCTAAATGATGAGGAATACCTCTCGGCAATGATTCGACAAATTATGAAAGAAACATGCAAAGGGAAGAAGATGAGAGTGACTGGGGTTTCGCTCCAAGTAAGACTCCTTTTACTGAAAGAATTCTAAAGGCAGAATTTCCAAAGAAGTTTGTTCCACCCACTATTCCAACTTATTGGGGAACAAGCGATCCTATCCAGTTCTTGTACAAGTATGGCTGGCATATGACAGGTGCCAGAGCATCAGATGAGATCAAGTGTAGATACTTTCCGTCGTACTTGGAGGGAGTGGCCCTGCTTTGGTTCACAAAGCTGCCATTTCGATCTGTGGATCAGTTCTCCGACCTAACTCGGAAATTCAAAGATCAATTCAGGTTATATGCTTCGAAGGCCAAGGATATAATGTCACTATCCAGCCTCGAACAAGGCCCTGGAGAGCCTCTTAAATCTTTCTTAAACCGCTTTAATATAGCATTGGCCGAAGTTGATAATGCAGAGCCTCGAATGATTCTGACTACTTGATGCGAGCTATTGACAAATCAAGCGAATTTGGGAAATGGCTAAAGATGAAAGAGCCAAATTCACTTGAGAAATTCTACAAGAAGGCCGATGAATTTATGCGCTTAGAAAGCCTTCCTGTGCCGGCAAAAGTAGCCATGACTAAAGTTGAGAATAGCAACGTTGCTCTTAACAAAAGGAATCTGGTGGACAGAAGAGGGAGAATGACGGTAGAAAAAAGCAAAAAGATGCGAAGAAAACTCGCCACTTTAGACCTTCAGATTTTACTCCCTTAACTGATACTCCAGAGAATATCTTTTTTGCAACCAAGGATGTTGTTGAATACCCTAAACCACCTAAGTTGAGGCTTGGGAAAAATGTTGCGCATAATGGAAGATTCTGTTGATTCCACAATCGACCCGGCCATGACACTAAGGAATGTCGCCATTTAAAGAATTTGATTGAGGAGCTGTTGAGACATAATAAACTTCAGCAATATGTGAAGAGAAACAGAAACGACCCAACCTCATCTACTCGGGGGCAACAAATTCCTGCTTATCAATCCGGCTCAGGTGAGAGTGCTGCAGCGCAGGAATCCGAGAGGCCTATTATTAATGTTATCAAAGGGGGTCCTCACCCAGCGGGAAGAAGTTGGGGTGAGATGGAAAGATATGCTCACGCTTTGAGATATGCCCCGGCTTGTTCTATGCCAAGTCAAGAAAGAGTTTCAGACTAAAGGAGGAAATCTGCCTGCTTACTTGTCAAAGGCTTGGAAGCTTCTTGATGATTTTGATCATTATTCAATAAGCCATATATACTGGGAGGGGAACATAAACACAGATTCTCTCTCAAAGTATTCAAGCTCTGGCAAAGCTCGATTATTGGGATTGGTCCCTGTGAAAGTCTTGTCAGCTCCAAGTACTGATGAGATCCAATTCCGAGAGCCTGAAACAACGAGCACTTGCGTCCATATTTTACTTAAAAGCAATGCTTAAATTTGTAAAATAGTTATGGATGTATCATTTTTGTATTGATTCATACTGATTTTACTATAAATCTTGTGTTCTTTACTACTGTAAAATGCCCGTCTCATTTCGATATGCATGTATCTTGAATATATTGCTAAAATGTCGATTTAATAATGCAGGCTATCAAAGCAAAGCTTACCTATTCAATACATCAAAAGGCCAAGCGATTCCTACAAATCACTCAACAATCAAATATGAAGCCACAAAAATTCCACATTCAATTCCTACATCAAAAAGTGCTTCTCACAAATAGTTGGTGATTCCATCGGAGGGGCACCTTCCCAGCGTGAAGGTTCCAGGCCCTTGCTAACTGATTGTGATCGTTTGTGCAAACGAACATCCGATCAAGTAGCTTGCGTCTGCCCCTTGGATTCACTTAACAATGAAATGCTCTTCTTTGGAAAAAAGCAAACAACTTGCAATGGAAGGGAACATGTGCTTGGAAACGATAACGAGGAATCGCTGAGAGGCAGATGATGGAAAGACATGGGCAAGCAGACAAAGAACATCCAAAATGGAATCTTGTACCTCAACAAAAAAGGTTAGTGGAACCACCGAAGGGGCACCTTCCCAAAGTGAAGGTTCTAGGCCCTTGCTAGTTAATTGCGATCGTTTGTGCAAACGAACATCCAGTTGGTAGCTTGCGTCTGCTCCGTGGATCCACTTAACTATGAGATGCAACCCTCCAGGCGAACAACAAAGCCCTCTTAGGAGGCAAAAGCCCTCTTCGGAGGCCCTCTTCTCCTCTCAAATGGGGGGAAGAGCCAAAAAGCCCTCTTCGGAGGCCCTCTTCTCAAAAGGGGGGAAGAGCTAAAAATCCCTCTTCGGAGGCCCTCTTCTCCTCTCAAGGGGGGAAGAGCCAAAAGCCCTCTCCGGAGGCCCTCTTCTCCTCTCAAGGGGGGAAAGTCAAAAATCCCTCTTCGGAGGCCCACTTCTCCTCACAAGTGGGGAGTGCCAAAGCCCTCTTCGGAGGCAAAAGCCCTCTTCGGAGGCACACTTCACCAAGTTGGAGTGCAAAATCCCTCTTCGGAGGCACACTTCACCAAGTTGGAGTGCAAAAGCCCTCTTCGGAGGCACGCTTTCCCGCGTACAGGGAAAAAACAAAAAGCCCTCTCCAGAGGCACAAACAAAAGACCTCTCCAGAGGCACAAACAAAAAAGCCCTCTCCAGAGGCACAAACAAGAAAGCCCTCTCCAGAGGCACAAACAAAAAGCCTTCTCCAGAGGCACGAACAAAAAGCCCTCTTCGGAGGCACAAACAAATCAAAGCCCTCTTCGGAGGCCCACTTCACCGCATAGGGGAATCCACTTCTCAAAAATAAAAGTGACCATCTCCGAAAGTGAAGTGTAAAAACTTTTTCAAACAAAAGAGAAAGAAAACTTCTCCAATACAAAGCACACTCTACTAGAGTCGAATAATATTTCCGCAAAATGGAAGAAGTATTCTTCAAAGTAAGAGTACCAGTCTTCTCAAAATGGAAGAATTATTCTCCAAAGTAAGAGTACAAGTTTACTCAAAATGGAGAAGATTGCAATAAGCCGTGGTATGGGGGCAATATAATATATCCGCATTAATAAAGCGACGCTCAAGCAACATACCACGAGCTCACTACAATACCATACAAGGAAAATAAAAAAACTTGTGTGATAAAAGGGAATAAATGCATTTATAAATATAGACAAAAGTTTGTACAAGTAAAAAGAATCATTTTATTCCATACTATAAAAAATCGGTATACATGTGCAGGTTTCCAAAAGCGGGGCCCGGTACCCGCACAATCTCCGATCAATACAAGCAAAAAGCAAAAAAGCAAAAAAAAGGATAAAGCCGGACCCATAACTTCTTCTTCCCCCCGCCTTTGGAGCCTTCGCCCGGCCTAATGGTTAACTTCTGAAGTCGGCTTGAACGAGTCGGGGAAAGAGGAGAAAGAGGCGCAATTGGGTCCTCTCCAGCCTTCTCATCACAGCGGAAGTCTCCTTCCTTTTCTTCGAAACTCAACGCTTGCCCCTCTTCTTTGAAGAAGATTCGCTGCCCAGAGTAATAAGATCAATCAACTTTGTATCATCGGTAGTGAATTCCTCCGGTGTCCTCTCACCCTCCTCAAGCTCTTCAGTTTTCTGCTCTTGCGAAGCGGTCGGGTCATCAAAGCCTTGAAGAGCTTCTATCTTTTCTTCTTGAGATCTCGGTTGAGAAGCAAGAGAAGGAGCAACTTGAAGAGATGAAGGAGCAACAGCTGGAGAAGGCGAAGCTTGTGCAGTACTTGTTGTTTTCACTATAGAAGAAGAAGAATTAAACATCGGTATTTCCCACAAAAAGAGGAGATAGTGGCACGTCAAGGTTTAAGTAATAATCAAGAAGTTCATCAAACTCATGTGAAGCAAACAAGTAGTCCACTTGAGCTAGATCAGTGTTGAAGTTACCTGGAGGAGTTGGCTTTATCACGTCGATTTCAAAATCGTGGGCATCGATGTCTTCCTGGGCCTCGGTGTGGGTAGTTGTAATTTCGGTCCCGGCTTTGGCAGGAGGCGGAGAATGAGAACTAGAGCCAATAATGTCAACGTCAACCGAAGCCGAAGGATGATCCGGGTCGGTCAAAGGTGCCTTCCCTAAATGCTCTCTTTCCACTGCTTCGGCTCGTTCTTTAGCGAGTTGTTCTTTCCCTCTGGCAAGGGCGGCTTGACCTTCATCGTCCAAAAAATGAGCCTCTAGACCATCCTCAGCGTAGCCGGCACCTTTAAGCATTTCAACCGCCGCCTCCCACACTTCAGCTAGAGTAATTTCATACTTTGGGCCCAAAAATGAGAGACTGCCATGCACCAAGACGCTGTGAATGTAAAACTCAAATAAAGTAGAACTGACGTTGGCCTTCGTCTCCTTATGAGACTGTTCAGCTGCTGCTTTTCCAACAATGGCCTCGTCGCGCTCTTTTTCAACATTAGAAAGCTGAGCTTTTAACATTTCAATCTCCATGTCCTGGGAGCTAGTCTTTTCCCACAACTGAGCAACATCAGTGCAGTAGCTTTCCACAATTCTCTGTTGTGCCTCAAGTCTAGCCACAGCATCTCGTTGACTAGCATGGGCATCTCTTACTTGCTTTTGAAGCACCTCTTCCTTTTGAGTATAAGAAGTTAAAGAGGTAGCAAGGTCATTTTTAAGTTGCTTGCTTTCAGCCTTGAGTTTCTCATTATATGCGGTAATGTTCTTCATCTCCGTGTCGTGATGATCAAGAACTTTTTGCTATTCAGATTTATCGCTTTCCATGGTTAGCATAGATTCGAGATTTAGACGGTTCACTCATTGAAGCTCATCGACTAGCTTTTGCCACCCGAACATTCTTTCAATGTCAAGCCTAACCGCATCAAGATTTCTCAGCATAGCCTGTTTGTCAATGGGGACCAAGTCCAAATCAAAGCATACTCCTTTTAAACACCAGTTTGGAAACCGGCTTTGGAGTGCAGGCGGAGCATTCTCAACTTGATACGTAGGCCTATTGATGATTGTTTGAATCGCAGCTCTTTTGAGGGCAGGGGAGCTAGAAGGGACGTCCAAAGAAATAGAAGTAGCAGGCACTTTAGAGATTTCAGCTGAAGTTCTTTCGCTAGGCTTGGCCCGTTTGCTGGACTCTTTAGCTTTATAACTCCTCCTCTTGTCGTCGTGAGACTTTCTTTTATGGGAGCCATCATCCCTTTGGTGAGAGTCATGGCGGTCATCCCTTCTTCTATACCACTCCTCATAAGCCTGCCTCTCGCAAGCTTTTCTGGCAACTCTTTCCTCATCGGTTTCTCTGGGGGCAGGAAAATAACGCCTGGGGTCGTAAGAATCGCGCCTCCTATAGCGTTGAAAGTCGTCGTAGTACGAACCACTGCGTCCCATTGGAGAACCGGAAAGTGAAGAAGAGACAAGTTTAGAAATCTTCGAAATAAAGAAGTTAAGTGCACATAATCGCCAAAATCCTAAGTGTGTGTGGCGTGTGAACTACGCGCGTCAAGCTACAAACCACTCTTCGGCTTGGGAGTCAATTCTTGGACTGATAAAGTTGACTGCAAAATAGATGTTGCTTTAATTGATGGAGAAGTGAGCTTAGAGGTGACGGTGTCATCTTTAAAAAGCTCTTGGGAAGTCACCATAAGGTCACTCGGTCCCCTAATGACATCGTCACCATCATGCCCAACAGAATGAGTCATGCCCTCTTCGACACACTTTGCACTCTTGATAACGAGACTTTCTTTCTCAGTTCCAGATTCTCCAGTAGCTTTCCCAGAACATTGAGGAAATTCCTCTTCTTCAATAACTGGAAGAAGTTCAGATTTTCCAGATAATCCTGCACCGTCAACGGAACTAGAGCATTTTACTAATGAAGCCTCTACAATAGGTTCCTTCGGGGTGGATTCCTTTAAGTAGGCTGGGGCATCTGACATTTCTACCGGAGAACTAGGGGCATCACGAGGCTGAATAGATCGAGAAGGGTGCAAAAGTCCGAATTGGTGCAAAAACTCGTCCTTCGGCAAGAACTTAATACTTCTCTCGTCAGCAGCCACGGCACTCAATCTTTCGAAAGTCGGTTTATGGCTAGAATCCTTTAAGGGAGGAGGAATTGCTACAAAAGTAAAGAATGAAGTTGACACTTGATGACTCGAGTTTTGAAAGGCTCGGAAATGAAGTGAACGGAGATAAGTAGTCTTACTTCCTACTCTCCAGATGCTGTAAAATCCCGGGGGGCAGCGGACAAAGAAGAACCGATTTAAAAACCCGTGAGCACTCTCGGGAAGATCTGTAATCAGTTTACGATTTCTCGCACTCCTTACAAGTGTGATGGAAGGGTGATCTTTGTTCCTCCCAAACGAACACAAGTAACAGATCTCCTGGAAGCTTGGGAGGCGATTAAGCATCCTCCTAAACAGTACGCATAACCCCATCAAAATGGCGCAGCCATTAGGGTGCAGCTGGAATGGAGAGATGGTCAATCGAAGAAGTGTTCTAAGAAAATCATTGAAAGGAGGAATAGCTCCATTTAAGCACATCTGATGGTTGACTGCAACAAAGCCAGGAGGCGGCCTATCGGCAGTGTCATTTATTCCGGGAAACAGAGCATCCGTTTCAGCAATGCCGAATTGAATGCATAGTTGACTGAAAGCCCGTTGACTCAATGAAGTTGAAGCTCTTTCTGGAGGATTTTCTAGAGGGTCGGCTATTAGGAAGACCTCATCAGATCGTTCCGGTATCTCTTCTTGCATTTGTTGAGAAGTCATTCTACATAAGGAACTGGATATTCAAATATGAAGGTGCACGTTTCCTAAATGTGTGAAGTGTTGTGCAAAACTAAAAAATGAAAAGCAAATATAACTGGAATTAAACTAGTCGGCATTTGTCGATTATAAAGTTTCAGGGCTTGTTATTTTAAGTCCAAGTATAGTGTTGATGCAAACAGATCAGCTTTAGTTGATTAATTTAGCTTTGCTTTAATACTTCACTTGAACTTGTTAATTCATAACATTTCGTTCACACAAATTCCCTTAAGTTGATTATTCTTTATCGACTAATCTGTCATTCGATGTGGGCAGTCAATGGCAGTATATTCGCCCTAGTTTTCTGCAAATATTATATTTAACAGGTTGTTAGCTTAGAAGTTAATATAATCTGTGAAAGAGTGCGACAAGTTTAAGCAGTTCATTCTGGTAGTTCAAGTTGGAAGTTCAATCAAGTTCTAAATTCTACAATTATTGAAGTCCTATTCATTCCTTAAGTCGCAGGAACAAATTAAGTAAGCTCGGGACTCTTTAGATCGTCCAGATCATGCCCAAATGACCTAACATAGGTCGGGCTTCCTTAAGTCGCTCTGCTTTAAGCCATATGCTATTCCAGCAAGTTAAGTCGCAAGCAAGATAGGTCTCGAGCAAGTTAAAGATAGGTCGCGAGCAAGTTAAGTCGCAAGTAAGTTAGGTCGTGCGATTCACATTCAAACCGATAAGCCTAAGGTCGTCCGAAGCTCCTAAGCCGATCGTTTCCTGACTCTCCTTAACCCGTTAGCTCCTCTGTACTCAACAAATCGCCAATACTTTGTTGTTTTCTCGAATCCTTCAACACTTCAAACACCGAAGACGCTTCAACGAACTTTGAGAAAGATCTAACTCATTCAACATGAATTCGAAGAGCTTTTCTACATAGAAGTTCTAGCTACTTGTCTTAATCGTGTTGTAATTGAAGAATCATTGAAAAAGTTCTAATCAAATCAGCAATAAAAGAGATTAAGTGGATGTAGGCTTGACTTTAAGCCGAACCACTATAAAAACTGTTGTCTCTTTACTATTTCTCTACTATTTTATGCTTATTTTCAGTTCCCGTACCAACGGGTGGTGCTTTCACTATACTACAACTTACACCGGGGTGTTAGCGTACATTTTTAGCGTTAACAATATCCAATCACAACATTCAAAATATTTTATTACCTTCCTTACAGAATGTCGATATTTATTCCTTCAAATATTAACTTAGAATATATTTGTAGTATCAATTTCCAATTAAGAATTCACCATTCCTTTCTAAAGTTTAGTATAAATATTTTGTATGCTTCTTTATTTATTTTCACTTCAGCACCTTAGTTTATATCTACTTCTATTCAAATTGGTTCTCCCATTTCCATATGGATTCAATTTATTTTCAATTTTGAATATTTAATTTTATCTTCCATTAATACTAATTCATGTCATTATTTTAAATTAGTTGCATTCACTAATTTATTTCAATTTCAAATCTGAAATCATTTGTCGTTAACAAAAAAAATTACCAAAAATTTTCAAAAAAATTTCTAACTCCCTAAATTTCTGAAAAATCTTAGCAGAGTCTCCATTGTACGGAGGAGCTTTTGCAATTTGACAAAAGATATAAATATATATACATCGACCCATACGGTCGGAAAAACAAAAAATAGTTAATATTTCCTATTTTTATTGCGTAGGCGTACCTTTATTTAGCATTTTTAAACAAGCGGCTTATTATTTTAGCATTTAGCACGTCCAAATCCAGCCAAACGGCTTGCCGGTATCTGTACTTACAAAGTTCAAACATATAAGTACTAAATATATGAAATTTATTATCATTTCACTTACTTTCAAAAGAAAACACATAAATTTCACATATAATGCATGTTATATAATTTCCATAAGCACAAATAAGGTTCCGACACTTATTACAATTGTTTACAACCAATTCTCAAACCATTCCATTCAGTTTAAGTGATTTACAATTTACTCCCTTATATTTAATTGATTCTAAGCAAGACAACTCATATTCATCCCCTATGATTTCAAAATCATCATATTTCACTTCTAATAACTCATGGAATTTTATCTAATCCCGTTTACATCAAACGATCCACTTTTTTATGCAATTCGACAATATTAATGTGAATAAATAATTACTTAAGCTTTACAACCATTTAAATTTATTCCAACTCAATTTACATTTGATTCTATCCCATTTTAATTTTATTCACAATCCATTTGTTGCATTTCTTTCATATCCAAATATTTGATTCCAAATCATTTTATTAAACTCGACAACCAATATATTAAATAACCATCTCACAATTTATTTTTATTTTCTTCAAACTATTCCACCCAATAACTTAAGTTTATTTTATTCAACCAACTTCCATTCAAATCTTTGATTTGATTTTCCTTTGATCAAATCCCAACCATTTTTCTAATTTATTCGACTAGTTATTTCTTTTATCCATTCTTAATTTTAATTCACATCAACAATTCATCATTGAATTTATTAATAATAAGGCCATTCAATTTATGCTTGAATTGGATTTGTTTACAACTCACACCAAATCTATTTTAATCCAATTCAAACTTTCTTAGTTTACATTTATTTATTTAAGTAAGAATTAAATTCATTTCAATTTAATTTTATTCAACTTAACTCTAGTTAAATCTAGTTACATACCATTCTTTTGAATTTTGTTAAGCAAAGACTTAATTCCATTTAATAGCATTCCAATATACAAATTTTCAACTCATGTGCCTACTTACCTGAATCAATTAGTACTTACAAATCTTAATTCCAATACTTTGTTTAATTTAGTCCAACCTGACTAATCTTCCCATTCCACATAATTTAACACAATTCAATTTTAAATTCCAGTAATCAGTTTTCGTTTTACTTACTTACAAAGTTGAATAAATTTGTCCACCCATAAATTCATTTCCAGTAAATTTTTACTTTTTTACTAGGTTCAATTACATTCTATTTCCATTCAAATTTTTACACTTCTTTAAGTTTCCAACTTATCTATATTCCATTCCCATTTCTTTTTAATTCAGTACATTATATTGGTTTACTATCTTATTTTGTTTCCTACTTCCTTCAATTTAACTCTTTCAAGTTGAATTTTATTTCAACAAATTCCAAATTTATAAGTTATCAAACTTATTATATTCCATAAACATTCTTAGTTAAGATTCCAGAGTTTAACCAGTCTTTTAACATTTCAAAATTTCCTTTGAAATCACCTATATCCAAAATTCCTTGCATTTCTAAAATCAAATTTATCTTTTGCAAACAATTCCAATTTAAAATAATTTGGTAGAAATTTCTCTCTTGGAAACTCGAAAATGAACATCGATGATGCTGCAGTCATCACGGAAGTTATTTTCCAGCGACCATAAGAGTTCAATGCTTTTATCTCTTTTAAAACATTTCAAACATTTTTAAATTCCAAATCTCTCTAGATTTCAAATCTGATTCAAAAATATTTCTTAAATATATATTATTTTCCCAACCTTTTGAGAATCATTTTCAAATTCAAAGGAATCTAAATTTCCAAATTCCAAATCCCAAATCCTTTAAATTTATATTCAAACATTACTTTGAAATTTTATCTTATTTTAATAATTACTCACACTATAATTCACATTTAGTTTATAGTTACAAATTTGATCTGCATATGAATTTGTTCCTTAGTTTTGAATTATGTTTTCTATATCTTATTCAATTATGAATCACATTTACAAATCCCACTTATTTATTCTTTTATTCCTTCATCTTTGGTTATTATTTCCATTTCTTATTCAAATTTTTACACGTTGATGATAATAATTAAAAATTATCATCACTAACAACCAAACATCCATATATAACTATAATAATTTACAAAAAATCATTTCTTTTGTATACAAAAATAATTTTGGGTAAAATTATTTCATTAACCCTATTTAAAACAATACTGTGTCAGATTATCTTGTTTAAGAGTTTAGAAATCCCTATCGCTGACGTGGCGGCCCATATTTCGACCAGAATCCATAAACACTCAACCGATAAGTCAACACAATATAAAACAATTTTATACTCACTAACAAATACGCGCTCATATCTATTAATATACTCAAGCTCATTCTAGAGTACGACGGACTCTATTCTTTGAGTAATTCCCACCAAAGCCAAGGTTATCACCAACCTAAGCTCTGATACCAAGTGTAACGACCCGCAAATCCGTACCCCTTGAGTCAACACTATTCTACGTCAATCAACTCAAGTTGAACAGAAATACGAACCATTTGGGTTAAAGAAGAAGAGGTAGAAGAAGAGAAAACAGAAAACAACATCAGAATCTAACCATCCCAGAGGAATAAAATAAAATAAATAATAAATGATCTTTACACAAAAACAAATATATATCTGTTATACATTACATTATCAGAGTGCATCAATCACATAACACACAACTGGCAGTAATCATAACCTACCTTCATACAATTGAGTACACAACTAAACAACACAGCGGAATATATAAAACAAGTACGAAAGTACATATCATCCAGCTCGTCTCCTGAGCTCCACAGCATCATATCCTGTATCCTATAATACTTGGTCTGACCCGAGCATTATAGTTAAATAACAATCGAGTCAGTCTGGAAAACCAGTGTGGTAAATCACACTCAATTGATTATTAAAGTTTCAAAATCCTTTGAAAACAAAAGCATCTCGTAAGACCACGGCACAAATAAACATGTCCGGTTTTTATCTTACGATAGCTAAAACAGTTTTATATTAAAATCCTCTGATATTATAATAGGGTCTATATACAAATACTTATTAAAATAGTCGAAATTGTTACATCTATTAAATTCCAGCTACTATCCACAGAGTGGGTAATACAAACAAAACTCGTAAAAGGCGTGTAGGGAGAATGGATTTCCAACTAATGACTAGGCACTGGGGTACCACCTATCATGGTACGTGGCCTAGATCACAGTACCTAGGATCTCTCCCGACCCCCGCAACACAAGACCCGGACTATACCTTACTGGATAATCCCGAGTAAGATCACCCTACAGTTGGGATCAGCAACCGCACCACTAAGCCGAAATAAAAGGGACATCTAGACAGGGATGACCTTACCCGAAAATGGGTGCAGCACACCAAGCCTTGCCGCATAACCCCTGATTTTCAGTCATTTCGGGTTGATGAGGCTTGAAGCTAAGCGTTACCTTTTAGATCGTTTCACTTAGAATGCTCATCGTCTATCTGACGATGTTCTGAAAGCATTCATCCATACAAGTCCGTCCCGAGTTCAAACGGAATCGAAGGCACTACTCCTACTACATCCATTTTGGAAATATCCTCAGGATTAGTAGCGACTAGCCCTTGCACTTCACTGCTCCATCTTCGACTCCAAACTCGTTTTTCCGTGAAAACATACAAACCGGATCAAAGTGGTTTTCGAGAAATAAATCTCGATCCCAGTCTCTTCGAAATGATCCACGCATTTGGCCAATATTGATAGTCGGTTATTTAACTATGAATTAACATTCACAAACACCCACCAAACAATAAATAATTTCCCAAATTATTTATTTATCTCAAAATATCTCCGTGAGATATATTTCCATTTTCAACCCTTTTGAAAACAGTTTCAAACTATCTTCCTCTTTACAGAATAAATTTCCCAAATATTTTCTATTTCCACTGAAATCACCAAGCACAAAACGTAGATTTCATAACACTTTAAAACACTTTATTTTAAAATATACTTTAAAAATTTTAAATTAAAAACTACTTTAATACTTTCTTAAAAATATATACTTTAAGAATATTTAAAATAAGGTTACTTTATAGAATATAAAACTAAATTTCCTCCTTTAAAACAAAATACTAAGTCACCTTTAAATAATTACTACGATAATAGATTTGAAAAATATTTACTTTAGAATTTAAACATTTAGCAATAATAAATTTTCTCAAAAACATGCTTTTTAAAACAACATTAAACTTTTATCTTATATTTTAAAATTTACTTTGAAAACGTACTTGGCTATCCAGGGAAAATAGTTCTCTTCAAATTCTTTAGAATGGATCACTATTTATTTTAAACAAATTTTCCCATTCCTTTAATAAATTCCCATCGTGAATTTATTTTTCCAAATATCCATTGATATATTAGTTTGCTTTTATAAACCCCATTTATAAATTTCATAGCCACATTCTCCTTTAAAAATCCCATTTTTACACACTTAAATCAATTCCCAAATTGATTTCCAATTCACTCCATTTATTCCAAAATTCATTAATTTCATATTTTATTCCTTAATTATGATTTAAAATACTTTTCACTAAAAATACTAATTTTATATTTCCCAAATTACTTCTTTATCCCTTTTAAATAAATTTTAAACTTTGAATTTTAGAATAGTTCTTTATTCCTTCAAATGACATCACTTGAGTTTACAATTCATTAATTTCTGTTTTATTAAAAATTCATTTTCTTTTCCGTATTCAAAATTATTTACTAGTTAGTATTTTAATATCACTTCCATTCCTTTCAATTCATTCTTAATTTATTCCAATTCGCTATAATTATTTTACTTAAAACTTCACTCTTTTATCGTCTTCCCAAAAATCCAATTATATATTTTGATAATTCAATGTACCGAAATATATTCAAGCAAACTATAGCCTTCAGTATTCCAATGTAATTCATCATAGAATATCAATTAATCACAACAGATAATATTAAATAATTTAAATAAATGTTGAGGAAACCAGTTGGATCCCTCCAACCTGTTTTCCATGCATCCACAGACGTTAGCACAATATAAAATACCAATTCCATTTCGAGGTGGAATATCGCGATATATGGGTTTTAATATAATATCATCCGCTATTATGCAGCGCATAGGGTCTCATCCGCTATATAATGTGGGAAATCAATAATTCCAAGATGAATTATATACTACTACATATAATATTGCACATCCAATCAAATCAATCAACCAATTATTTAAATTTAACCATTTAAATTTAAATCACCAAATGATTGAGATTAACTCACCTTGAATTTTTTTGCAGTCCATCCCTGAACAGCTTGTTTCTTTTCAGATTTTTGACCTTGAATAAACAATTTATATGATTTTATTAATATTCAAACTAATCGAAAGATCGACCACCATAAATATTTGTTTTAAAACTTGAATTTATTATGTTACTAAAATTCCAAATTTTACTTTACTGTTAAATCCCTAGTAACTAATTAAATGAATAGTTTCTACCATTAGATTAAAATATTCAAAATAATTTAACCATCGCATAACACTCATGAATTTGTAAATACTCGATTTTAATATGCTTTATAATATATTATCTCATCATACTGTCTATTTAAAATTTAACGGTAAGATTTCAAAATGTGTATACAATCATTATACTTTCCCAAATCTATATATATATATACCTTGGTTAAATGGAATCAATTAAAATGAAAAGAAATAAGGCTGCTGCCTACCTGTCTGTATATTTATTACTGTTTGCCTATATATATGTTTAAACTAAAATATGTATGTATATATATATACAAACTGCAGCTAAACCTTACTCTAAACCCTTATTTCATAAATATCATATATATATATATATATATATATATATCCATGTTCATATCATACTTCTTCGGCTGTTAATTCATTTCCTTCACTGTGGCTTAACTGATATAAAAAATCAAGTTTTAAACTGGAAAAAAAAATGGTTATACCGGCCTTCGACTCGACATCGACCAAAACCCTCAAACCAAATCGCGACATCACACCATCTCGACCATCGTAGTTCCACCACGCTTTCACTGCGCCCTTCTTCCAGTGAGCTAGGGCACCTCGTGACTTGGGCTAGGGCTGATAATAGCCTCAGGATCGAACGCCACTACGACTTCCACTCTATCGTCGATGCAGCCTCCAACCGTATTTCCCCCACAAATCCGTGCGTACACGAACCCACACGAGCACCAAAATCCACGATGGCCCCTCCCTACCGATCGCGAACTAGCTTTCGAAAGAATTAAATTCGTTCGTCTCTTTTTTTTGATTTAGGGTTAACGATTTGAAAATGAAGGCCAAGAAGGGTTCGATTGAAGAGTATGAAAATGGTTTTCACTAATAATTTTAGGAATGGAATGGAACGAATTGGTTCATAGTTTACTGAAGGAAGCCATTTTTCTCGACTATGTTTTTATTTTATTTTCGACTAGGCTAAGTGATTTAAACGAAGGAGGAAGCAAAAGATATTTGGCGTAATGAAGAAGGAATGAGGAAAAACTGTACAGGCAGTGATTTGAAAGAGAAAAGTATCGATGTGAAAGGAATACGACTAGAGGTAGACTAGGATATACGTATTTATTTAACTTAAATTTAAATCGTCTCGATAAATGCAACCTACCATTCTGAATTCCTATCGAGGCGTGCCGCTAGGCGTTTATAATGTTATACGCCCATTCCGTATGCAATGGAAAAGGTTTCGAGTCCTAATTCGATCGTATGGAGAATATAGCTTTTTGAATCGAATTAAAGTATTAAATTTTCGATATTAATTCTAGCGGGTTTATATATTGTACGCTCACACAACTGCTCCAATCACTACAAAAATTGAAATCCGATAATAATATAATATTACTGATCCAATGGATCTGGTTTCGTTGAATTCCGAGACTGTGCCTCGGAAGGCTATTTTTAAATTCAATTTAAACGATATAAATTTCAAAGCTTAACAAACCATTTTTAAATTTGATTTCAACGCTTCTATTCCCTTCAGTATTATCAATATAAATTTTATAAGCCTTCAAATTAATTTTAACAAGCTTAAAACTCCAGATTCAACATGTACCCAACTTCAAATTATTTAATTTAATAATTAAATTACCGAATAAATGGTGATATTTGAATTCAAGTTAAAAATTAACTTTCAAATATTTAAAATCACTTAAATATTCCGATTTCAAATGCTTAAAAATTTTGGGTCGTCACAACTTATGTATAAACTACTTATCCCGGTTAATTAATATTAATTAGTTACAAACCTTAACCATTAATAAATCTTTAATTATTTATTAGTTAATAAATTAATTAACCTTAAATTATTAATTAATCGTCCTTAATTAATAAATCGATTAACCTTTAATCATTAAATAATTGACCTTTAATTATTTAATTATCCTTTAATTAATTATCCTTAATTAATTACATTAATTAATTATCCCTTAATTAATTATCTTTTAATTAATTAATCACATTAATTAATTATACTTTGAATAAATTATTCTTTAATTACTTGATTGATCAACTTTTAATCATTAATTAATTATTCTTTAACTGCTATCATTAAGTAATTATTCTTTAAATTTTAAGTAATTATAAATCACTAATTATTTAATTATCATTAATAATATTAATTAACTTAACCTTTAAGTTAACAATTTAAAAACATTTGATTAACTTTTTAATTACTTTGTTAAGTTTTATTTAAAATAAATTCTTTTAAAAATATAAGTTTAAAAACATCTTTAAAGTTAACTAATTTAAAAATATTTTATTTCAACCATTAACTTCATATTCCAACTTAACAAATAATCATCATTTTAAAAAGAATAAATTTAAAAATAAATTTAACTTAGATTGTTAAAGTTTTAAACCAGAAATCATAACACCGGAGATTCCCCCGAAAGCCTCCCGAGATAAAAACCTATTTACTTCGAGTTTTCCCCCAAACAACCCGAGTGCCTCCCAAAAATTTCATTTTAAAATTAAAATTTTGTTTAAGATTTTAGTACCCGGTAAACACAACAACACTCGAACTAATGCTCGAGCCTGCACCCAGTTTTCCCGAAGAATACTTCGAGTTCATAGCTTTTCTTCCATAACCCAACTAACTGATACAACCTCGCCACTGTGCACATGCATCGACACTCCAGCCATCTCTGATCAACGTCGCGGCCACACACAGATCATTGTTGACCTCCCCTAAATAAACCGACCACCCATCTCCGATGATCACAACAGAAATCAAAATTTGACACTCGATCGGTTTCCTGGAACTAACCATGATCACTAGAAAACTCCACGTACCGATGACTCCGATCGCCAGATTCCATGCTGCTCCTTCCAGATACGCGTCACATCTTCACACACCAATCCACCCCAGTCTCATTGATTCTGATCCATCCTTTACGAAACGCGAGCACATGAATCGTTGATAACCAAACCTAGCCATAAAACCCTACTCCACCATTTCCTGGCCACTTCGACCCTATGAAAAATCCTTCAACATTTTTCCATCGATCTACAACACCTACGCCATCTTCCACCATGATCACGATGCAAGCAAACTTGCCGATCGACGGAAATCGACCATAATACCCATTTCGATCAACTCAAGGGTTCACTCTGGTTCCTAAACTAAAATTTTTGATTTAACCTTTAAAGAATCAGCAAATTATGATATTTGAAATTAACATATCTTAAGGCTTCCAATGTTTATTTCCCATTTTCCAGATGAACTCAAACCTGTTATACTTAAAAGTAATTTTAAATCTTAGTTTACGATTAAAAAATATAGTTTATCTGAATACCACAGCCTATCAAAATTTAGATGAGGAGATTTAAATTTTAACTTGTTTTAAAACCTGTAAAATAAGAACAGGGTATATATATTTATATATTACAGACATGCGCAGGCATTTTTTTTATTTATACACATGCATTTATATTTATGACTAAAATATTATCATACACAAACCAAAAATTCATGTATACAAGTTCAAAAGTTTGCTCACCTAAAACCAGAGAACAGCCTCTTTTTTTCATTTTTTTGTTCGATCTAGAACTTGAATTTTAATCTAATCCTAACTTGCTTAATGTTAAGTTGAATCTGATCTGATCTTGTTTTGTTTCAGACAATCTGAACTAACTCCTTGATCTGAGACTTGATATATTTGAATCATTGTTACCAGGCTGAAGCTTTTTGCTTTGATTTTCATTTCTAGGTTGAAGATTTGAAGAACTTATTGTTTAAACTTGAATCTGATTTTCTTATTTGACAACTGAAACTTTTGGAGACGTTTCTGATTTAAAATCTGAGAGTTTCTTTTTTTGTTGTTTGCTTGATCTTGATCCTTTTTCCAGGTTTTTTATCTTCATTTTCTTTTTCTTGGTTTAAATTTTTACAGGCTTTTATTTTTCAGAAATGAAGGTGAAGGAGTATTGAAGCCTGGTTTGTATATTCTCAGGTTTGTGTTTTTGAAAGGTATCAAAGGAAAATGAAGAAAGAAGGGAATGGATGTATTTAAATAGCTTATTTTTTTTACTTATAAATTTTGAAAATAAAAAGCAAAGTGAAACCAAGTATTGTTAACCCTATCTCGGTTATGGCTCACCGGTCTAAAGCTTGGAAGGAAGGCCGACCTAACCATTCGCATTACTTGCCGACCCAATGGATAAAGGCGGGCCGACCTAGCATCTCAAAGAGTGTTGCCGACCTAAAGGATGCGGGGAAGGATCCGATCTAACTCGATGCCGACCTAACTGGTTAAGAAGTATGCCGACCTAATGCCTTAACATGGATGCCGACTTAACTGGTTTAGAAATATGCCGACCTAATGCCTTAGCATGGATGCCGACCTAACTGTTAAGCACAAACTCACCCACTTATGAGTCGTGGCCGACTTATGGGTTATGGTAAGTCGTAACCGGTCTAAGGGTGTGAAGGATGAAGTGGCGAAATAGTTTAGCACCTGGCACACTAACTCGGCGGCGACCCAACACTTAAGGTTTGGAGCTAGAGAAGCGCGCGTCTTTCACTTAGACCGGAGACCGTGCCTGAGAGAAGGAGGGCGACATATAACTCAGCCTGACCCGGAGCCGACCTATGACTTAACCCATCTCGGCCACTACCTCCGACCAAACACCGAAAGCCCCTATAAATACACGACCATCACCAACATTCAGAGGACTTTTGGTCGATCAATTTCAAGCGCCACTACTCTGCCGAATTCCAGACTACTTCAACACTTAAAACTTTTGAGATTTAAAGAACGTCTAAAAGAACTTTATAAAGAAATCATCTACATCCACCATGGATTTGAAGATTTTTGTCAACATCGAAGTTTGAGCTACTTGTTCTAAGTCTTTTGTAATTCAAAGTGTATTGTACTTGAGAAGATTTGTATCAACTTGTAACGTGATCATCAATAAAAGTACTTAAAGTGGACGTAGGCTATACCCATAAGCCGAACCACTATAAAATTGCTGTCGTTTACTGCTTTTCCGCTATTACTTGCTTGTAATTCTTTCCCGATCTATCGGGTGGTGCTTTCACAACTACACTTCACACACCGGGGTGTTAGCGTTCAAATTTTAGCGTTAACATTTTTGGTGCTTTCACTGAGAATTGAACTGAGGAAAACTCTCATCATTGCTTCACAGAGATTTGAAGAAAGAATTTCCTTAAAAACCAGAAGTATATCTGAGATTATGGCTCCTGGAAGGAAAAGTAGATCTATCAGATCTGGGAACATTCAAGAGGGAACCTCCGCTTCCCCTATACCTAATCTACCCACTCCATCTGTTGGAGTTACGAAAGCGGAATTGGATGCTGTGATTCTAGGGCTAAACCAGCAGATAAACGCCCAAAATGCACAACTAGAGGCTCAAAGTGCCCAGAATGCTCTGATTCTGAATAAGTTGAACGACTTACTTGGGGCAAACAATCAACCGGCTGGTAATGAAAGGAACTATGCTGGCAACATTCATGATGTTAATGAAAGAAATGCTCCTGAAAGGCCTACTAGTCCCTTTGAGCAGGCAGTACCTGAGGCCAGTGGATCTAGAACTCGACATGATGAAGAATATCTTTCTGGAATGGTCCGGCAGATCATGAAAGAAAGTATGCAAAGGGTCGAAGATGAGAAGGAATGGGGTTTCGCTCCAAGTAAAACTCCGTTTACTGAAAAAATCTTGAAGGCGGAATTTCCAAGGAAGTTTGTCCCTCCAACTATTCCAGCTTACAAAGGGACAAGTGATCCGAATGAGTTCTTGTATAAATATGATTGGCACATGACAGGTGCCAGGGCCTCCGACGAAATAAAGTGCCGATATTTCCCCGTATACCTGGAAGGCGTGGCTTTACTGTGGTTCACCAAGTTGCCAGTTCGATCTATCGATCAGTTTTCAGACTTGACCAGAAAATTCAAGGAGCAGTTTAGGCTATATGCTTCGAAGGCCAAGGATATCATGTCATTATCGAGTTTAGAGCAGAATCCTGGTGAGTCTATCAGATCCTTCTTGAACCGCTTCAATATAGCACTGGCTGAGGTGGACAATGCTGAACCACGAATGATATTGACTTATCTGATGAGGGCTATCGATAAGTCAAGCGAATTTGGGAAATGGTTAAATATGAAGGAGCCAACCTCTCTCGAAAAGTTCTACAAAAAAGCAGACGAATTCATTCGCTTGGAAAGCCGTCCTTTACCAGTAAAGACAATGTTGGAAAAAGCAGAAGACAACACTGTCGCTCCACGCAAGAATGAATCGGTGGGGCAAAAAAGGGAGAATAGTAATGGGAAGAAACAGGGTAATCTGAAGAAGCCCCGATCCTTCAAGCCATCAGAATATACTCCATTATCACATACACCGGAGCACATCTACCTGGCCACTAAAGATTCCGTCGATTTCCCTAAACCTATCCCTTTGAGAACTGGGAGAAAAGCCATACAAAGTGGGAAATTCTGCCGCTTCCACAATCAACCAGGTCATGAAACTGATGAATGCCGCCAGCTGAAAAATCTGATTGAAGAGTTGCTAAGAGAAAACAAGTTGCAGCAATTTGTGAAAAAGAATAGCAACAATCCTGCATCATCGAGTCAGGGGCAGCGGGCTCCTGTTCATCAGCCTGGGGCAGGTGAGAAAGCTACGGGGCATGAATCTGGAAGGCCCGTTATCAATGTCATTTCCGGAGGACCTCACCCAGCTGGCAAGAGTTGGGGTGAGATGGAGAGATATTCCAGGGCTTTGAAATATGCTCCAGCCGAAGAAAACGTCTTTGTTCTAGAAGACACTACGCCCCTTAAACAACAGAAAACTTTCAGTGATGATATTATTTTCAGAGCCAGAGATTCTACAGGTATTGAAGCTCCTACTTTAGATCCCTTGGTCATCTCGGCTGGTATTGGACCAGCCATTGTCAGAAGAGTCCTCATTGACTGCGGAGCATCATGTAATGTCCTCTTCAAAAAGACATTTGACCAGATGAAGATCCCTATGATCGATGTGCAAGCCTCATCACAGAAAATCGTTGGCTTCACCGGGGAGCCAAAGCAACCAGTAGGAACCATCGATCTGTTTGTAGAACTTGGGGAAGGAGAAAGGAAAGTGGTCCGAAAGCAAACCTTTGTGATCGTCGATGAATATTCTGCTTATAACGCTTTTCTTGGCCGTCCAACACTCGCAGCATTCAAAGCTATCCTAGCCCCGTGGTGCCTCACTATTAAATTCCCTACTGACAATGGAGTAGGAGTTATAAAAGGGGATCAAAATGCTGCGCGAGAATGCTATTGGACAGAGCTGCGAGAGTCAAGAAAAAGGGAAGTGGGAAAGGATGCGGCAACTCTAGTCCGCATCAAGGAACCAGCTTTGTAGCAATTACAGAGCGGACCCTGCACTGGCGAGCACAGCGGGGCACGGAAAGAAATGGATCCCAGAAAAGCCAGTACAGGGGAGAATAGAGTAGTACCGGTGGAAACAACAGTTCCGGTACCTGTTGACCCAAAGGACCCAAATAAGGTGTTGAATGTGGGTTCGCAGCTTAATGTTTCGATTCAGAATATCTTGATATCTTTCCTGAAGGCGAATTTGGATGTCTTTGCTTGGACTCATGCCGATATGTGTGGAATATCCCCGGAAGTTGCGGTACACGCTCTGAATATTGACCCAAAGTTTACGCCAGTTAAACAGAAAAGAAGAACCCAGGGTCCAGAAAGGTCAGCAGCATTAAAAGAAGAAGTTGATCGACTCATGGAAAATAACTTCATCAGAGAATCTACATATCCGAATTGGGTTTCAAATCCTGTGTTGGTCAAGAAAGCTAATGGGAAATGGAGAGTGTGCATCGATTTTTCTGATCTAAACAAGGCTTGCCCCAAAGATTGCTTCCCATTACCCAGGATCGATCAACTGGTAGACGGAACTGCGGGACATGAATTGTTATCCTTCATGGATGCCTACTCCGGTTATAACCAAATCATGATGCATGAGCCGGATCAGGAGGATACAAGCTTTATTACAGATGTTGGGCTTTATTGCTACAAAGTTATGCCCTTCGGATTAAAAAACGCAGGGGCAACCTACCAAAGACTTGTTAATGCTATGTTCAAACCGCAATTGGGCAAAACTATGGAAGTCTATGTCGACGACATGTTAGTAAAGTCCAGGAAAGCAGCGGATCACATTGAACACTTAGCAGAAATGTTCGCAGTCCTCCGTAAATACAAAATGAAGCTTAACCCCCTGAAATGTACATTTGGGGTCGAATCCGGAAAGTTCTTAGGTTTTATTGTCAGTGCTAGGGGCATAGAGGCTAGTCCAGCTCAAATTACTGCCTTGAAAGAAGTCAAAGCTCCTAGAACAAAGAAGGAATTGCAGAGTCTCAACGGAAAGATCGCCGCCCTGAGTCGGTTCATTTCCAAAGCTACTGATAAATGCATCCCATTCTTCGATGCCCTGAAAAAAGGAAAGAAGAACTTTGAATGGACTCCCGAATGCCAAAAAGCCTTTGAAGAGTTGATCCGTCATATGGAAACGCCTCCGATACTTTCTAGGCCAGGCAATGGTGAGGATCTTCTTATATACTTGGCAGTATCATCTCATGCTCTAAGTGCAGCGCTGATACGGGAAGACAAAAGGATTCAACATCCAGTTTACTATATCAGCAAAAGACTCACTGGGGCAGAGCTGAATTACTCCAAGTTGGAAAAACTCGCCTATTGCCTACTAGTTGCATCGAGGAAACTGAGGCAATATTTCCAAGCTCATCCTATCAAAGTACTCACTGATCAACCTCTGAAGCAAGTCCTGTTTCGCCCTGAAACTTCGGGTCGTCTTCTAAAATGGAACATTGAACTTAGTCAATATGACATCACCTATCACCCCCGAAAAGCAATCAACGGACAAGCTTTAGCTGATTTCATTGCAGAATTCACAGAGAAAGATAATGGTGAGGAAAAAGCGATCAATGATTCTCCAATCCAGTGGAAGATGTATGTTGATGGCGCAAGAAATGACTACTGTTCTGGAGCCGGAGTGGTACTTGAAACTCCTGAAGGTCGATCATTATGTTATGCACTAAGACTGGAATTCCCTTCAACAAACAATGAAGCAGAATATGAAGCTCTTATTGCAGGTCTGAAAATCGCTAAAGAGCTAAACATTCGAGCATTACAAATTTTCAGTGATTCTCAGCTTATTGTATGCCAAGTCAAGAAGGAATTTCAAGCGAAAGGTGGAAACCTGCCTTCCTACTTGTCAAAGGCTTGGGAACTCCTATATGAACTCGATCACTATTCAATAAGCCACATTCCTCGGGAAGAGAATATGAAGGCAGATTCCCTCGCAAAGTATTCAAGTTCTGGTGAAGCTCAACTATTGGGATTGGTCCCTGTAGAAGTCCTTTCAGCGCCAAGTATAGACGAGATGGATATAGACTGGATTATGAATGTATCTCAAGAACAAGAGTCATGGATGACTCCAATACTGGATTACCTACTCAGGGGTTCTCTGCCAGAAAACTCGATAGAAAGACGAAAGCTTCTAAGGAAGGCCTCTCGCTATGTAATTCAGGATGGCCGATTGTACAGACGGGGATTCTCAATGCCATTGCTTCGATGTGTATCCCGGGAAGAGTCCAAAACAATCCTAGCTGAAGTGCATGGAGGAGAATGCGGTGATCATTCAGGTGGTCAAACACTAGCAAAGAAAATTCTCCGATACGGATATTTTTGGCCAGAAATTAATCGGGATGCCGCAGATTACTCCCGAAAATGTGACAAGTGCCAAAGATATGCCAAAATTCCTAGAGCACCTTCTACCGAACTCACACAGATGGTCAGTCCATGGCCATTTGCAATTTGGGGAATGGATCTCATTGGGCCGCTACAAACTGCTAAATCAGGGATTAAATATGCTATTGTTGCAGTTGATTATTTTACTAAGTGGGCTGAAGCTGAACCATTGGCTACGATCACTTCAAAGAAAATGATAAGCTTTGTGACCAAGAATATCATTTGCAGATACGGTGTGCCTCAGAAAATAATCACAGACAATGGTACTCAGTTTGAAAGCGAGGAATTCCAGGATTTTTGCAAGCGATTCAAAATCCAGAAAAGCTTTTCGGCAGTAGCTCATCCGCAGGCAAACGGGCAAGTGGAAGCAGTGAACAAGATCATCAAATGAACCGTCAAAAAGCAACTCGAAAGAGCAAAAGGTGGTTGGGTCGATAAACTACCACTTGCACTATGGGCATACAGAACTACTCACAAAACTGCAACTGGGCATACTCCTTTTGCGTTAGCATACGGATCGGAAGCAATGATCCCGGTTGAAGCAGAGGTCCCTTCACACAGAAGAATCCATTTCAATCAAGCAGAAAATGAAAAGCTGCAACTTGAAGCGCTGGATCTCCTTGATGAAAAAAGAGATGAAGCTAACCTCAGAGTTGCAGCTCATCAGCAAAGGATAGCCAGACATTTCAATTCCAAAGTTCGTCAACGCAGCTTTGAAATTGGAGATCTAGTCCTGAAAAGAATTATGACCGCGACAGGTGTGTTTGGGCCAAATTGGGAAGGACCATATGTAATAGGTCAGAAGCTTCTTGACGGCACATTCAAGCTCACCACTGTTGATGGAGATCAAATTCCAAGGGCATGGAACAGCAACCACTTGCGTCCATACTTTACTTGAAAATTTTGTTGAAAAATTGTAAAAAGAATTATGAATGTATGATTCTTGTAATTGAAAGCAATTGTGAAACTGATGCAAGTAAATAATGAAAGAATATAAAGTGGATGTAGGCCCAATTTCATGGCCGAACCACTATAAATCTTGTGTTCCTTATTATCATTATATGTTTGCTTTGTTTTCGATATAAAAATACATAAAATGTATTGCTAAAATGTCGATTTAAATTTTTGCAGACAATGGAAATAAAACTTGCGCATAATAAGACCGAGCGATTCTCACCATCATTCAACAAACAAATTTCAAGTCACAAAGACCCCGAATTCAAATCCTAGATAGGAAATACTTCAATTGAACGGCTAATGATTTCGATAGAAACGAGCCCTTGCTGATAAATTGAGATTGTTTGAACAAACAAACATCCAATTAGGAAGCTAGTGCCCGTTCTCACGAACTTGCCTGGCAATGAAGTACACTTCCTTGGATTAAACAAGCCACTTGTGAGAGAAAGGGGAATGAAAACTTGAAAAGGAAAAAAAGAGGATCGCTGAAAAGGCATAAGCAAGTGAACAGAGGAACAACCAAAGCTACCATCAGCGGCACAAGTCCTCTTCGGAGGCGCAACTCTTCGGAGGATAAAAGACCTCTAATGGGTCATACGCCACAAAAAAGAAAGTTCTCTACTCAACAAAAAAGATTGGAGGAGTCATGACCCTCCAACCATGAGAGAGTAACTTCCAGGCGATGAAAACCCTCTTTGAGGCACATTTCACCAGGAGTTGAAGTGTTATAACCGCTCTTCGGAATTTCACTTCACCAGAGTTGAAATGTAAACAAAATAAAAGCCCTCTTCGGAGGCCCATTTCACCAGGAGTTGAAGTGTTATAACCGCTCTTCGGGGTTTCACTTCACCAGAGTTGAAATGTAAACAAAATAAAAGCCCTCTTCGGAGGCCCATTTCACCAGGAGTTGAAGCGTTATAACCGCTCTTCGGGATTTCACTTCACCAGAGTTGAAATGTAAACAAAATAAAAGCCCTCTTCGGAGGCACATTTCGCCAGGAGTTGAAGTGTAGCAACCGCTCTTCGGAATTTCACTTCACCAAAGTTGAAATGCAAAAACAAAGACCTTCTTGAAAGCCCACGTTTCACCAAGATTGAAATAAAACTTCCAAGTGTTGAAACGTGAAAAGGCTTTCTTCGAAGGCACAACTCTTTGGGGGTACACGTTTCACCGAGATTGAAATAAAACTTCCAAGTGTTGAAACGTAAAAAAATCCCTCCTTAGAGGTGCGACCCCCTCCCGGGGACACAATCAAGAAAAAAGACCTCTTTGGAAGCACACGTTTCACCGAGATTGAAATAAAACTTCCAAGTGTTGAAACGTGAAAAGGCTTTCTTCGAAGGCACAACTCTTTGGGGGTACATGTTTCACCGAGATTGAAATAAAACTTCCAAGTGTTGAAACGTGAAAAATCCCTCCTCAGAGATACAATTTTGTATAAAAAAAAATCCTCATCAAAAGCGTACTTTAACTTTCAAATGGAAAATGATCGTAAAAAGAAAAGAAGTTAAAGTACCCTTCAGAGGTCCGCTTTACCACATAGAGGAATTCACTTGGTAAAATATGCACATAAGCAAAAGAGAAAAGTGATTTCTTCGAACGACAAAGCGTAAAAACTTATACGAAGGGAGTTGTACTCAATAAAAATTTTCTTTAAAGAATAAAATAATTATTCTTTAACAAATAAGAGTGCAAGTCCCCTCGAAGTATAAAATATTGCAACAAGCTTAAGGTATGGGGGCAACATGGTATAGTAGTATGGCTGCATCAGTAAAGTAATACTCAAACAACATACCATAAGCCCGCTGCAATATTATATAAACAAACTTGTGCAAAAATAAATAGTAAATGCATTCTCAAATTCAAACAGAAGTTTGTACAAACGAAGAATCATTTTATTCAACTATAATGCAGATACAGGTTTCAAAATAAAAGCGGGGGCCGGTACCCGCACAACTCTCGGCCAGTTCATACAAAAGGCAAAAAGCTAAAATCTTCACTTCTTCTTCCCTCCTTTGGACCCTTTACTCGGTCGAATAACCAGCTTTTCAGGTCGGCCAGTGGGTATAAGGGAAGTAGGAGAGGCAGGTGTAACCGGTTCAACTTCCGGCTCCTCTTTAGTGGCGGTGATTTTCTTCCCCCTCCTCTTTGATGTCCCACGCTTCTCTCTCCTTTGTGAGGAAGACTCACTCCCCGGAGTGACAAGTTTTGATAGAACAATGTCGTCAGAAGGAGTCCGTTCCGGGGATATGTCACCTCCCTCAGGTCTCTCATCTTTCTGCTCTTGCGAAGCGATGGGATCATCCAAGCCGTGAAGAGCCTCTATTTGTTCCTCCTGTGATCCAGGTTGCGAGGCAGAAGGAGGCACCGCCTGAAGAGATGAAGAAAGGGTGACCGGAGGAGTAGAAGTTTGAGCAGTGCTTGGTACTTTTTCTACAGAAGAAAAGAGGTTAAAGTCAGTAAAGAGAGGAGATGAAGGCTCATCAAGGTTGAGAAGATAGCCAAGGAGCTCATGAAACTCATGCGAAATAAATGAGTAACCCGCTTGAGCAGAATTGACAGTAGCGAGATTAACAGTGAAGTTACCTGGAGAAGCTGGTTTCCTGATATCGACTTCATAAGCTTGCGCATCAGCGCTCTCTTCACCCTCGTCTCCGCCTTGTGTGCTTGTAATATCAGCAGTAACTTTGGTGGGAGATGCGAGATGGGAACTGGAACCAATAATGTCGACTTCAGACGAAGAAGGTGGCTGGACTAGAGTAGTTGAAGTGGTTTTCCCCAGCTGGTCCCCTTCCGTCACTTCGGTTCTTAGTTTGGCAAGTTGTTCCTTTCCCCTGGCGAGAGCAGCGCGAGCGTCTTCATCAAAATAATGCCTTTCCAGGGCTGACTCGTCATAACCAGCACCTTCAGCACCAAGCATATCGAGGGCGGCCTCCCACACTTCAGCTAAAGTGATTTCATACTTAGGACCGAGAAAAGCGAGGCTTCCACGCCCCAAGACGCTATGCAAGTAGAAGTCGAATAATGTTGAGCCGAAGCTATTTTTGGTCGCCTCATGAGATTCTTCGGCTGCGATTTTGCCGGCGACAGCCTCATCGCGCTCCCTTTCAGTTTTGGCAAGCTGAAGCTTAAGCATTTGTATCTCCGCCTCCTGGGAGTTGTTTTTCTTTTGAAGCTCAGCAATATCAGAGACATAGCCGTCACTGATTCTTTTTTGTGCTTCAAGCCTGTCCTCAGCGTCCCTCTGACTGGCATGAGCATCTCTAACTTGTCTGAGAAGCACTTCTTCTTTTTGAGAGTATGAAGTAGAGGAAGCAGCAAGCTCATCTTTCAACTTCTCAACATTTGCTTCGAGCTCCTCGTTGTAGGAAGTAATGCTCCTCATTTCGGTGTCGTGCTGCTCAAGGACCTTTTGCCACTCAGCCTTATCATTTTCCATGGTGAGCATAGCCTCTAAGTTGGCGCGGTTAACTCGTTGAAGCTCATCAACAAGCTTCTGCCAGTTTGACATCCTCTCGATATCAAGTTTAACGGCGTCAAGATTTCGTAGCATAGCAGGCTTATCAATAGGGACTAGGTCGAGATCGAACCTCACACCCTTTAAACACCACTGCGGAAAACGACTTTGTAAAGTGGCTGGGCCCGGTCCCACTTGAAATTTAGGCCTACTTATTATTGTCTGGATGTCCTCCTTCCCAAGAGCAGGAGAGTCGGAAGTAATGTCAAGAGGGGCAGGGGCAGTAGGCTTTTCGGGAATAGTGGAAGCATGTCTCTCACCATGTCGGGCTCGTTTGCCTGAATCTTCAGCTACATGACCTTTTCCCCGGTCGTCGTGAGATTTCCTTTTGTGAGAGTCATCACTTCTCTGCAGAGAATCATGGTGCTCATCCCTATCCCTTCTGTCATAACGCTCTTCTGCATCCCTCCTTTCACGAGCCTTTCGAGCAGCCCTCTCTTCGTCAGACTCTCTATAGGAGGGAAAGTAACGCCGATAATCATATTGACCACGCCCCCCGTAGCGTTGGAAATCCTGATAATATGATCCGCCGCGTGTCATTGAAGAATCTGAAATAAGAAAAGATAAGCTTTAGAAATCTTTAAAGTATAAGAAGATAAGTGCATAAATGTGCTGGAAAATCCTAAGTGTTGTGTGATGTGCAAGCTACACGTATTAAGCGACAAACCACTCTTTGGTGCAGAGGTGATGATAGCTTGGGTATGAGGAGTTGATGTTTGTGTTGGTGTTTGTCGAAGAAGAGACGTCGCCTCAATTACAGGAGAGATAGTTTTAGATACGTCATCTCTAAAAAGCTCCTGCGAAGTCACTATTATGTCGCTCAACCCCTCATAAACATCGTCACCATCATGCTTGGTGGGACTTGTTTTCTCAATTCCTACATCAGCTAATCCCCCAAGAGGCCGTGAAGGTTCTTCTTCTTCCTCGATCGGGGCAAGCACCGTCTTACTAGATGACCCCATAATGTCGGTAGGAGTGGAACACTTCACCAATGAAGCTTCAATATTAGACTCTTTCGATGTGAGTTGTTCGACAGTAACCGGGGCATCAGGAGTTTTCATCGGAGAATCGGGAACTTCTGTTGGAACTTCATGAGCATGCGTAGAACGAGAAGCATGTAGAAGCCCGTATTGGTGTAAGAATTCATCCTTCAGCAGAAATTTTATGCTCCTTTCTTCCGCAGCCACGGCACTCAACCTCTCAAAAGCTTGTTTATGAATCGGGTCTCTAGAAGGGAGAGGAAGTGCTGAAAAGAGCAAAGAATGAAGTTAGCAACTGAAAGTTCGGATCTCGAAAAAAGTTTCAAAAACGAAAAAATGGAAACACTAGTCTTACTTCCTATTCTCCAGATGGCATAAAACCCTGGAGGGCAGCGAGCAAAGAAAAACTGGTTCAAAAATCCATGAACACTTTCAGTGAGATCGGAAAGGAGCTTGCGGTTTCTAGCACTTCTCACAATAATGAGTGAAGGATGATCTTTACTCTTTGTAAACGAGCACAGATAACGAATTTCTTCAAAACTCGGTAGGCGATCAAGAGTTCTTCTAAACAAAACACACAACCCCATCAAGATGGCATACCCATTAGGATGAAGTTGAAATGGAGAGATCGTCAATCGGAGAAGAAGAGTTCGAAGGAAGTCATTAAAAGGAGGAATCGCCCCACTTAAGCACATGTGGCGGTTGACTGCAACGAAACCATAGGGAGGATTATCAGCAGTATCATTTGACCCAGGGAATAGGACATCGTTTTCAGCAAAGCCAAATTGAGTGCGCAGCTGAATAAATGTTCTCAAAGATAGAATAGTCGAAGTTCTTTCCGGAGGATTCTCTATCGGAACTGTTGTCGGGAAAGTTTCTTCTTCTTGAGTTACCACTTCTTCTTCTCGGTGGGAAGTCATTCTACATAAACAACTATATATTCGAATATCAAGGTGCACGTTTCCTAAAATGTGTGAGGTGTTGTGTAAGATCAACAAGACGATAAACAAATATAACTGGAATAAAAAAAAAAAACTGGCAAGCATTTGTTAGTTATGAAAATCCAGGGGTCAGTGTTTTAAGTCTGAATACGTAGGCATAACATTGATGCAAACGAATTAGTTCAAATTGTTCATACTTTGCATTGATATTTGGCCTTAGTTGATCGATCCACAAGCATTTCATGCAATGCATTTAAGTTAATTACTTTGTCTCAACTAATCTGTCGTTTGATATGAACAATCGATGGCAGTATATTCGCCTTTGTTTTTCTTTGTTATTCTCAACAGGTTAACAGTTTACAAGCTAATACAATCTGTGAGATAGTGCAATGAGATTCAAGTAAATTCAAAATTAAAACAGTTCAAAGCTCTAATCAAGTGCTCAGGAAAGGCCTATGCTCCTAGGTGCCGATGCATTCAAGGCCTAAGTATCAACTCGACCGCGGTCTAAAGGTCTCACGAGATAGGGTTAAGTCGGTAGCGGGCCGAGGTCTCAGCAGGTTGATTCAGCAACTCAAGATAAAAGCTCAAGTGCTAACTCGGCTGCGGTTCAAGCCTTAAAAGGGTTAGGTCGGAAAGTCCCTTAAATATTGGCTCGGCCTCGACTTAGGGCTTGCATCCCCAAATTAGATCGGCTACAGGTAGGGCCATCCAAAATCACCGATTCACATTCAAGCCAACTTCTTACTCAACCCGATAGCCCGATAATCGCTCCACCAACACGGACCCCTACTTCATTCATACCATTTCATGCTGCCGGATCATCCACTAAACCAAATCGAAGTCGTCTCAAATTTATCACATGATAATCCCGAACGGTCAGCCTAAAAACGACGAACCACCTTCATTACTTCATCGATCATTTAAGAGAGCAACCTAAGCATGGCAGGATCTGTAATGAAGCACCGTGCGAAGAGGCGGTTCGAATTTGAGCGACATAGTTCGTGATTTGGTAGTAATTTGCAGTCATAAGAGGAGTAGAATCACTTACGCACTAAAGAGTAGGAGTGGCTGGTGATCAGGTGGGATGAAATCTCCCTAAGGAACTCAATAGTACTTTAATGGCGGAATTGAGCAGGAAATTAAGTGAAGAAGAAGAAGGAAGAGAGCCAGTTTATATCCCACGGTGAAGAGATGCGAAACGGCGCTAACTGATAGGTCGTGCGCGACCTACCGACCTAGGAGGAGCCGAGCTAAGAGGTGTCGAAGCACACGACTTAATCTTAAGGCATGTACTTCGAGGGGCAAATGTTAACCCTATCTCGGTTATGGCTCACCGGTCTAAAGCTTGGAAGGAAGGCCGACCTAACCATTCGCATTACTTGCCGACCCAATGGATAAAGGCGGGCCGACCTAGCATCTCAAAGAGTGTTGCCGACCTAAAGGATGCGGGGAAGGATCCGATCTAACTCGATGCCGACCTAACTGGTTAAGAAGTATGCCGACCTAATGCCTTAACATGGATGCCGACTTAACTGGTTAAGAAATATGCCGACCTAATGCCTTAGCATGGATGCCGACCTAACTGTTAAGCACAAACTCACCCACCTATGAGTCGTGGCCGACTTATGGGTTATGGTAAGTCGTAACCGGTCTAAGGGTGTGAAGGATGAAGTGGCGAAATAGTTTAGCACCTGGCACACTAACTCGGCGGCGACCCAACACTTAAGGTTTGGAGCTAGAGAAGCGCGCGTCTTTCACTTAGACCGGAGACCGTGCCTGAGAGAAGGAGGGCGACATATAACTCAGCCTGACCCGGAGCCGACCTATGACTTAACCCATCTCGGCCACTACCTCCGACCAAACACCGAAAGCCCCTATAAATACACGACCATCACCAACATTCAGAGGACTTTTGGTCGATCAATTTCAAGCGCCACTACTCTGCCGAATTCCAGACTACTTCAACACTTAAAACTTTTGAGATTTAAAGAACGTCTAAAAGAACTTCATAAAGAAATCATCTACATCCACCATGGATTTGAAGATTTTTGTCAACATCGAAGTTTGAGCTACTTGTTCTAAGTCTTTTGTAATTCAAAGTGTATTGTACTTGAGAAGATTTGTATCAACTTGTAACATGATCATCAATAAAAGTACTTAAAGTGGACGTAGGCTATACCCATAAGCCGAACCACTATAAAATTGCTGTCGTTTACTGCTTTTCCGCTATTACTTGCTTGTAATTCTTTCCCGATCTATCGGGTGGTGCTTTCACAACTACACTTCACACACCGGGGTGTTAGCGTTCAAATTTTAGCGTTAACAAGTATGACACTTGTTTATTGAATTAACACATGTAATTTACTTGTATTATCATGTTACAAATGTCTTAAGTTAGGCATTTTATGATTAAATCCCTTACTTATATTTTATTTAGTCTTTTATATTTAACCCTTTTTATTTCAAAATTTGTGAATAATTTTAATGTTTTTAACTTAAATATATTTATAAATTACACTTAAAGTTTTTATTTTAATCCTTATTTAAATTTTGAAATTTCTTTTTAAACCCTTTTCATTTTATTTATTTATATTTTAATGTTTTTATAAACATCTTATTTACATATGTATTATATTTTAAACACTTTAAATTTTCATGTTTATTATTTAAATATAACTTTATATTATATTTTCTATTTATAAATCCATTTTCTTTTATTTATACATTTATAACTTTAAGAAATCTAGTTACAAATTGAGTAAATTAGAATTTAACTTAATTAGCTTTTTGAAAATTATTCAAAATACAACTTCCAAATATATATTTCATATGCATATTATAATTAGAAAATAAATTTCTATTAGTTTAAAATAAAATGTTTTTCAAATCCAATTTATATTTCAATACATTTATACTTGAATTTCAAATTCAATTTAAAATCAATCTATTATACAAAACAAACATTTATTTTATCAAATTTTGGAAAATATTCAAATTAATTCACAATTAATTCCAAAATTTATATTAATTGCTAAATTCAATTTGACTCAAAATTGGGATCGTTACATATTCCCCCTTAAGAAAATTTCGTCCTCGAAATTCGCTAGACAAGGAGACAACAAAGAACAGATTAATGGATTCAATCTTCCACAATTCTCAAGCACTAGATATAGATCTAAACTCAAGTTGGAATACGCCAAAGTATATATAACTTGTCCCTCTTTAGACTTTGATAGTAACAAGAAATTAAAGTAAAATTTCAAATTTGGTTTTAATTGAAATCGATACAACCCAATTCACCTTTATATTCTTGTTTACCAATTTATTTTAATTTCAAATTTCAAATTCATTAAAGTTTAAAACGAAAAGATGATAATGAGAATACGAGATAGGAACTTATCTACACGATTCGCAGTACCATCATAACAAAGCTTCTCCCTCGAGCTGCCACGAAGCCATCAAAGAATTGAAATTGGATCAAAGGAGATTGAGAAGGGATGTTCCTTATTGTTGCAGGGTATTGACCATTTGTAGTGGTACTTCCATATCCCCTATCTCGTCCTCTTCTTGCACTCATACTGATGCAGCACAATCTGAAATTTCTAGAAATTCACAAGTCTTAGGCCGCTCACGACCTAAGAGAGAAATTTTAGGTCGTTCACGACCTAACAATAGTGATCTACGACCTAACGGGACTCGTGAAGTAGAGATACGACTTAAGGATGAAGAGCAACGACCTAAAGAAAGGAATTTGGGTCGGCCACGAGTTAACAACGCTCTAGGTCGTGTGGAAGAAGTTTGGGAGTTAGGTCGTTGGGAAGTTTTAAGTCGTTGCCGACCTAAAGAACACTGCTCACGAGCTAACAGAAACACTCTAAGTCGTTTACGACTTAACGAGATAAAAGGCAACGAGTTACAGGAACCAAAGCAAATTTTAGGTCGACCCCGACCTAAGGAGGAGAAACTGCGAGTTAATGAAGCCACTTTAGGTCATCGGCGACCTAAAGAGTCCCGAGTTATGACGTGCCGACTTAACCAAGATGAGTCGTAAGTCGTAGGTCGGCATGAAGATGAGTCGGTCGAAGGTGTGGTGTTGTAATTCATTGAGTCGTATAGGATGTTGAGTTGTTGTGTTCTTAAGTCGGTCTCGTTTAGGTCGCGTGATGGTAATTCTGTGTCGTCCGATAAGTCGGCAACGACCTAGTATAGGTGGTGTACTGTGCTGTAATATGTTGAGTCGCCATATTCTTAAGTCATTTGATGTTGTAAAGGTTAGGTCATTGACGACCTATCTTAAGTCGCGTTTGATTGAGTCGGTCTGTATATATGTTTGTATAGGTCGTGTGTCTGGGTCGTTAGGTCGCTGCCGACCTAAGCTGGATCATATGTAACGAACGCGGATTTTTCCCGCTCGAAAATCGACATCCATACTTCATATCGTATTCGAATGCCATAGATTCGATCGTTCAAATCCGATTCGCCGGAGCTTATAACAACATTAAGTAAACAACACCGCGGAATAAAAGAATAATACATTGATATACGGCTTTGATACAATATCTGATACAACAGATGATCCAATAGATATCAATATACATCAGAGATATGATACAATAAATAGCAGCGGAAAAGAAAATAGATAACACTAGCAGCGGAACAATATAACTCTAAGATAGTCTTCAAGGAAGAACTCCAGAAACTGCAACTCCATGTCCAAAAACTAATCCAGTAATAGCTTGAACTCCCAATAACGATGCACCAAGATAACCAAGACTGGTGCGATCCAAAGACTGAACTAACTCCAGATAATCTACTAAATGTGACTATCTGAAAAACCCAACTCTAGACTGCTCGTGTAGAAAATAATGAGCATCCAGAGTTTAGGAAAGAAAACAATAAACTCCGAATCAGTCGTGGGACTGGTGTGAGCAACAAAAACAGTTTATCTTTTAAAACATTCAACAGAAGATTTTCAAAGTCAATTCGCAATGCTTTTTTTGAAAAATGAGACTACCATAAGGCCTCCCGCACACACACACAATGCAAACGCAGAATCGGAGGAGATTTCTCCTTATGATAGTCAAAGATGCTTGATACGTATTAAAAGAAACATTTGATATTATTACTAGTGCATAGTGTAGTAAAAATCATTTCGAAAATAGAATATTAATCTTAGCCAACATAGACATTTCGAACTATGCCTACTGTAGCTACTATCCAAACAGTGGTGACCACCATAAGTGAATAGCAGGTTCTACAACTAATACCGTATAAGTTTCGTATTGGGAATTGGATTTCCAACAAATGGTCAGGCCAAGGAACTTCCCATTGCCATATGAGAATGCCTCTGGATGGACATCCCCGAGAACCAAACCGGATCTCTACCAACACAAGGCCGGGTTACCCCTAACTGGGTAACAACTGACCGAATATGCCATCCCCCGGTCCTTTGGGACCTTTATCCGAGAGCTCTCTAATCAATTCACACAATCATAAAAACAAAGTGTTTTAACATGAGTAAGTATCTGGGCTCCATACCATGATACCACCCTTTTCCAGAAGGAAATGCACATATCCTAAAGGGCGCTACCCCTCATAACCTTGCCGCATCTTTCCTGTTTTGACCATTTCCGGGATGTGAGGCTCGACGAATTCACGTCCACAAAAACATACTTTATACAAAAGCCATGCTTTGGGTCAACAAATGATCAACACAATGATCACTAAGATAGACGATCAAATAAATGATCCTATCACAAATAATCAAAACAATGATCATTTCAGCATCACTCAGCATGTCACATTACCAAATTGGGAATATATCGCTGATAACTTCAACTATATAACCTCTGAGCACATACGTCTCAGAGAAGGGTGTTAAGCAAAAAGAATAAATTCTCCGCCACCAACAGAAATATATTTGAAAGAAATCGGCTTTATATCTCAACTTGTAATGTCAGGCATACAATCCATACAAGTCTGTTCCGGGCTCGAACAGAACCGAAGGCACTTACAAAGAAGTCCTTGCAATCCGGATATTCACAATCCTGATCGGATTCACCATCACATATGGAGAACTCAATACCGTAGCTACTCGGTGCAGAGTCAATCGACAGGTCATCCTATCGCTCTCGCAAATACCCGATCTTCAACACCGGTCTTCAAATGCTATCCATAACGACGAATCACATATTCAGAATGGGTTATACGACCCCATGGTCCTTTCCCGGTTAACCCGAATAGTGAGCGCAAATATTTTAAAAATATCTGGATATTGGGATTTCAATTAAGTCACAACTTAATAATTCAAAACTTTTCTTCAAATGGCTTAACAAATTACCATTTTCAATCTTTAAACAAAAAGATTCATTTTCACAACCTTTAACGGTTCAAACAATTTTCACATTTTTATCTTTTAAACAAAAGATTCATTCACAGATTTTCCAAATCAATTTTTTTCATTTCAATTTGATTAACTCGTTAAATCTTTAAATCAAAGATTTAACTTATAGCTTTCAAAACAATTTCATTTCTATTTGATTTAAACAGATCATCAATTTAAATCTGTTAAAAATAAACAGATTTATTTCATAGCTTTCAAAAAGAATTCATTCATAACTTAGGAAAATCATTTCTCTATTCAATCTTGAAATTCCCCTAATTAACTGGAATCTCAGTTCTTATCTAAAACTGTTTATTATTTGAAAACAACAATTTTCATTTTGGAAATCTGATTCATTTATACGAGTTGAAATCCTTGGGTTAAATTCAAATTCCCAAAAACAATACCTAAAAGTGGTTTAATCCCTATATAACCAATATAACATCTTTAATCCCTAATTTCAAATCATAGAATTCAATTTCAAGTATTGAATTTAAATTTAAATTCTAAAACTTAATCATGTAATTTAAAAATAAATTTTTATTTTGAAATTCCATTCCAAAAGCTTTTCACATTTATTCCGATTCCATCTCCAAAACATTTGAATTTAAAAATTCAAATTTAACTATTTCAAAAATCTGCGACTTAATCGATTTCCTCGTGAAATCCATATTTTGTGTGTGTATGGTGTGGTCCAGGGGTTATACACAGTAGTGCACATCATTCAATCATCACAGATAAAAATACAGGAATATAGTTGATAAGCGATATAAACTATAAAGCTTATCGTCCATACATAGATTCACAGATAATATACGAATGTAAATAAATAAATAAATTATACACGGCACAAATCACAGAATAAAATATCATAAATCAGGTAGGACAATCAATTCAAGACAACTCATTCAATACAATCATTCATAAGTAAGGCCAAGTATCCAATAGTCATTTATAAACAGGATTAATTTAATTGTTAAATCCTAATTAAATTCAATTTATTTCCAATCAAATTTATTTACTTATGAATTAATCATCCAATTCTAATTTATTTATTCCAAATCATTTGTTACCAATTTATCTAATGATTTTCTTAAAATAATTAAACTAAATTAATTAACTTTAATTAATCAAAATATCCAAATTCAATTATAATAAGTGATTAATCCTTAATTGCTTCCATTAAGTAATTACATTTAACAATTTACAAATGATTATCTTAATTAACTAATTTAATTAATTATTTAAAATTAATTGCTTTAATTAATACTTAATAATCTTTAGTTAATTATCTGATAACATTTCTTAATTTCTTTTAATTAATCTCCAATTATAAATAATCTAAATCATTAATTTGTTAATTGAATAAATCATCCCTTAATTATCATATTAGTTAAATCACTTAATCAACTTAATTTTTCTAAGGCAAATTCATTTCTTTGTTAATGACTTCACTAATAGTTAAGTGTAAAACATTTCACCTTTAAATTACATTTCAAATTTTAAGTTTCAAAATGATTATTCTTTAAAACTCAATTTATAATCTTTTAAAAATAAATGTAAATGACATCTATTGCTTATATAAGAGAAAGCTTTTGATTCACAACTTTAAATTTAATAATTTTTTTCTTCGGAAAACTGTCAGGTTTTCATAAACCTGAAAACCAAACATTAAAATTATTTAAAACTTTATTTTATTCCATTTTTTGAATTCAGAAGTGAATTTGAATCCACATTTGAATCTGGTTTTAAATTTTGATTTATAACCTGTCTAAAAATTTGCTTTAATACATTAAGCTTCAGAAAAAAAAAAAAAAAAAAATGGTACAGGTTTCCTTTCAAAACCCTGTAACCCATTCTACCGAGTCACTAACTTATTTACTTCGAGTTCGACCTAAAGCTTCCCCGAGTTTAACACGAGAAAAATCACCCAATACTTCGAGTTAACCATCGCATAAACTTCCCCAGGCAACAGCAAAACAAATTTTTTTTTTCCAGATGCACAACATTCCCCGCATGCACGTGCACCGCTCCACCGCCTCCCTCCGGCCACCGTCCTGATCATCAACAAGTCCACTTTCACCCACTGATCTGACAACGACCACCCAAACTCCTCCGCGCCAACTCGAACTCGAATTCGAGTATAAAGTGAAACCTGGAAACGCAAGTGCCACCGCCCTTCAAACCTGTCAACGCGCCGTACTGGCGAACCCCATCACCAGAAAACGTGAAACTCCGTCTACACGATCGCCAGCATCCTCTCCACCACCACCCAGAGCCACGCAACGCTCGATCGTCCATCGAGGACGAACGATTCGAATTACTCAGCCACTGCAAAATTAGGTTTAGAAACTAAACCTCGCCGCCGCCATTTCCACGATGATTAATGACAACTCCGAGCATTTTTCCCCACGTCATCGTAGTCTCCTCCCCCTTCACGCACAACCCCGACCTTCGAAACACTCGAGATCACCTGAAATTGCTCAGATACCATTTTCTGGTTAAACCAGAAATGCACTCAAACCCCTATCCTAAAAATCGTGATTTTAGTTTCAAAAATCCCATTTTAGTTTGAGTATTTGATTCATATCTTTAAATTCTTGAATCATGATAATTTTATTTTGACTTATTTAAAGGGTTGCTCTGTTGTTTCAAGTTTCCAGAGTCCATGCGAATTGGTTTTAACTTAAACATATTTTCCAGCTTAAAACTATGATACAACAACATATTTTGTCTGAGATCTAAATACTAGCATGGATTAAATTATGTGAAAGAAAAAAAATAGGATTTTGAAAAATTCTTGAACCTGGAAACAAAAGACAGTGCAACACAGAGACCACATATACACCTATATCTATCCATATATATTCACAGCAAAAATGCACTTACACAATACATATTTATCACTGATAATAACAAACTATCATATCAATATTTAAGTTATACAAACAAAATGTTACTCACTTGTATGAAGAGCAGATGATACAGGGAAGCTTGTTGAACTCAGGCTTGCAATTGGATTTGCTTTGATATTTGTTGAAGTTGAAATTTTGTTTTAAGTTTTAAAATGAAGTTTACTTTAGAGGCTACTCAGTTTCGAATGATAAAAACTGAGATGAAGATGTTAAATAGATATAAAAGAAAGCTTACAGTATGGTATAGTTAGTACAGTGTATCAAAATGTAAATTTGTACAAGTAAATATAATATTTTGTATAATAGGCATGGTTGAAGATAACTCGGCTTATATCTTGCTTTTACATACTTGTATACATATTACTGTTGCCTTACTTCATTCCATACCCACTTGTCCTTGTTCATATGCTAATATTTTGCTTGTACACTTTGTTTATGCTTGCTTGTCTCGGCTGAGATGTGGCATTAGTCATCATTGTTTTGTTTAAGTGTACATAGATATATATATATATATTTGTTTACTCTTGAATATATACTTTGTACTTACGTTTTTCATTTGTTTGTCTAGTTTGTTTTTGATTTGTGGTGGCTGATATTAGTGGCCTGCAGATTTGTTTATTGACTTGTATTTATATTTTGAATTTATATTTCTTTTTTTGCTTTGTTTTATCCCTTTATTTTTAAACTTTGTTTTGTCATTTCTTTTGTTCCATTGTCTTATTTTTATTCCTCTTTTATTTTAACTTTAATTATTTATTTTTACTCCTCTTTTATTTTAACTTTAATTATTTATTTTACTCCTCTTTTATTTTAACTTTAATTATTTATTTTACTCCTCTTTTATTTTAACTTTAATTATTTATTTTACTCCTCTTTTATTTTAACTTTAATTATTTATTTTACTTTAATATTTATTGTTTTATATTAAATTTATAAATTCAAATTATTATTAACTATTAATTGTAATACTTATTATCACTTATTATTAAACCATTCATTTACGATTCATATCTAATGTATATACATATATATCTCTTTATTTATTTTTTTAAAACCATTTATTAATTCAGATTTTATTTCAAATCCAGTTTAAGTATATATTCTCATATATACAAATTATCAAATCCATATGACTTAATATAATTTCTATTTGAATTGGGGAAACTCGCATCATTTAAAATCAATTTTACAAATTTTAATTCAAAATTTATTTAAATTATCAATTTAAATTCATAAAAATCTGGGGTCGTTACAAACTTCCCCCCTTAAAAGAATTTCGTCCTCGAAATTCGCAGGCACGAAAACAACACAGAGATAGGCTCAATCTCTACAATTTCACAAATACAAGATATGGATTCCAAATTCAAGTCGGAAAATCTCAGAATACATACCAATTTGTCCCTTTTCGGACTTTGGTATTCACAAGAAATTACAATAGAATTTCAAAATTTGATTTTAAACGAAATCACTTTATCGATACAATTCAAATTCTCTTTCATATTCTATTAACCAATTTAACAGTTTAAAATTTCCAATTTAATTTAAATTTTCAATTCCCAATTTCCAATTCATATTCATTAAGGTTTTAAATCAAAAACTGATAAGAAATCGATGAAATACGAAGTAAGAATTTTCCTATTACGATTCGTAGGGCCATCACCGTACCAAAACTTCTTTTTGTAGCTGGTACAAAGCAATCAAAAGAATTTGGAAACGAATCAAAGAAAATAGATAAGAAAGTTATTTCCACTGTTGTTACAGACTTTTGACTAATTATAGTCGTATTTCCCTGTCCCCTATCTCGTCTTCTTCTTGCACTCATACTCACTATCAGCAGATAGTAAGAGAATTTACTGAGGCATTCAAACAGATATCTTAGGGATTACTCATTCAAGGGATACTTCACCCTATCTATAATGAGTTACTTAACGTGTTACACTCCTGAGCTAAAGCTTAACCCTTAGCTCTGATACCAAATGTAACGAACGTGGATTTTTCCCGCTCGAAAATCGACATCCATACTTCATATCGTATTCGAATGCCATAGATTCGATCGTTCAAATCCGATTCGCCGGAGCTTATAACAACATTAAGTAAACAACACCGCGGAATAAAAGAATAATACATTGATATACGGCTTTGATACAATATCTGATACAACAGATGATCCAATAGATATCAATATACATCAGAGATATGATACAATAAATAGCAGCGGAAAAGAAAATAGATAACACTAGCAGCGGAACAATATAACTCTAAGATAGTCTTCAAGGAAGAACTCCAGAAACTGCAACTCCATGTCCAAAAACTAATCCAGTAATAGCTTGAACTCCCAATAACGATGCACCAAGATAACCAAGACTGGTGCGATCCAAAGACTGAACTAACTCCAGATAATCTACTAAATGTGACTATCTGAAAAACCCAACTCTAGACTGCTCGTGTAGAAAATAATGAGCATCCAGAGTTTAGGAAAGAAAACAATAAACTCCGGATCAGTCGTGGGACTGGTGTGAGCAACAAAAACAGTTTATCTTTTAAAACATTCAACAGAAGATTTTCAAAGTCAATTCGCAATGTTTTTTTTGAAAAATGAGACTACCATAAGGCCTCCCGCACACACACACAATGCAAACGCAGAATCGGAGGAGATTTCTCCTTATGATAGTCAAAGATGCTTGATACGTATTAAAAGAAACATTTGATATTATTACTAGTGCATAGTGTAGTAAAAATCATTTCGAAAATAGAATATTAATCTTAGCCAACATAGACATTTCGAACTATGCCTACTATAGCTACTATCCAAACAGTGGTGACCACCATAAGTGAATAGCAGGTTCTACAACTAATACCGTATAAGTTTCGTATTGGGAATTGGATTTCCAACAAATGGTCAGGCCAAGGAACTTCCCATTGTCACATGAGAATGCCTCTGGATGGACATCCCCGAGAACCAAACCAGATCTCTACCAACACAAGGCCGGGTTACCCCTAACTGGGTAACAACTGACCGAATATGCCATCCCCCGGTCCTTTGGGACCTTTATCCGAGAGCTCTCTAATCAATTCACACAATCATAAAAACAAAGTGTTTTAACATGAGTAAGTATCTGGGCTCCATACCATGATACCACCCTTTTCCAGAAGGAAATGCACATATCCTAAAGGGCGCTACCCCTCATAACCTTGCCGCATCTTTCCTGTTTTGACCATTTCCGGGATGTGAGGCTCGACGAATTCACGTCCACAAAAACATACTTTATACAAAAGCCATGCTTTGGGTCAACAAATGATCAACACAATGATCACTAAGATAGACGATCAAATAAATGATCCTATCACAAATAATCAAAACAATGATCATTTCAGCATCACTCAGCATGTCACATTACCAAATTGGGAATATATCGCTGATAACTTCAACTATATAACCTCTGAGCACATACGTCTCAGAGAAGGGTGTTAAGCAAAAAGAATAAATTCTCCGCCACCAACAGAAATATATTTGAAAGAAATCGGCTTTATATCTCAACTTGTAATGTCAGGCATACAATCCATACAAGTCTGTTCCGGGCTCGAACAGAACCGAAGGCACTTACAAAGAAGTCCTTGCAATCCGGATATTCACAATCCTGATCAGATTCACCATCACATATGGAGAACTCAATACCGTAGCTACTCGGTGCAGAGTCAATCGACAGGTCATCCTATCGCTCTCACAAATACCCGGTCTTCAACACCGGTCTTCAAATGCTATCCATAACGACGAATCACATATTCAGAATGGGTTATACGACCCCATGGTCCTTTCCCGGTTAACCCGAATAGTGAGCGCAAATATTTTAAAAATATCTGGATATTGGGATTTCAATTAAGTCACAACTTAATAATTCAAAACTTTTCTTCAAATGGCTTAACAAATTACCATTTTCAATCTTTAAACAAAAAGATTCATTTTCACAACCTTTAACGGTTCAAACAATTTTCACATTTTTATCTTTTAAACAAAAGATTCATTCACAGATTTTCCAAATCAATTTTTTTCATTTCAATTTGATTAACTCGTTAAATCTTTAAATCAAAGATTTAACTTATAGCTTTCAAAACAATTTCATTTCTATTTGATTTAAACAGATCATCAATTTAAATCTGTTAAAAATAAACAGATTTATCTCATAGCTTTCAAAAAGAATTCATTCATAACTTAGGAAAATCATTTCTCTATTCAATCTTGAAATTCCCCTAATTAACTGGAATCTCAGTTCTTATCTAAAACTGTTTATTATTTGAAAACAACAATTTTCATTTTGGAAATCTGATTCATTTATACGAGTTGAAATCCTTGGGTTAAATTCAAATTCCCAAAAACAATACCTAAAAGTGGTTTAATCCCTATATAACCAATATAACATCTTTAATCCCTAATTTCAAATCATAGAATTCAATTTCAAGTATTGAATTTAAATTTAAATCAAATTATTTAAATTCTAAAACTTAATCATGTAATTTAAAAATAAATTTTTATTTTGAAATTCCATTCCAAAAGCTTTTCACATTTATTCCGATTCCATTTCCAAAACATTTGAATTTAAAAATTCAAATTTAACTATTTCAAAAATCTGCGACTTAATCGATTTCCTCGTGAAATCCATATTTTGTGTGTGTATGGTGTGGTCCAGGGGTTATACACAGTAGTGCACATCATTCAATCATCACAGATAAAAATACAGGAATATAGTTGATAAGCGATATAAACTATAAAGCTTATCGTCCATACATAGATTCACAGATAATATACGAATGTAAATAAATAAATAAATTATACACGGCACAAATCACAGAATAAAATATCATAAATCAGGTAGGACAATCAATTCAAGACAACTCATTCAATACAATCATTCATAAGTAAGGCCAAGTATCCAATAGTCATTTATAAACAGGATTAATTTAATTGTTAAATCCTAATTAAATTCAATTTATTTCCAATCAAATTTATTTACTTATGAATTAATCATCCAATTCTAATTTATTTATTCCAAATCATTTGTTACCAATTTATCTAATGATTTTCTTAAAATAATTAAACTAAATTAATTAACTTTAATTAATCAAAATATCCAAATTCAATTATAATAAGTGATTAATCCTTAATTGCTTCCATTAAGTAATTACATTTAACAATTTACAAATGATTATCTTAATTAACTAATTTAATTAATTATTTAAAATTAATTGCTTTAATTAATACTTAATAATCTTTAGTTAATTATCTGATAACATTTCTTAATTTCTTTTAATTAATCTCCAATTATAAATAATCTAAATCATTAATTTGTTAATTGAATAAATCATCCCTTAATTATCATATTAGTTAAATCACTTAATCAACTTAATTTTTCTAAGGCAAATTCATTTCTTTGTTAATGACTTCACTAATAGTTAAGTGTAAAACATTTCACCTTTAAATTACATTTCAAATTTTAAGTTTCAAAATGATTATTCTTTAAAACTCAATTTATAATCTTTTAAAAATAAATGTAAATGACATCTATTGCTTATATAAGAGAAAGCTTTTGATTCACAACTTTAAATTTAATAATTTTTTTTTCAGAAAACTGTCAGGTTTTCATAAACCTGAAAACCAAACATTAAAATTATTTAAAACTTTATTTTATTCCATTTTTTGAATTCAGAAGTGAATTTGAATCCACATTTGAATCTGGTTTTAAATTTTGATTTATAACCTGTCTAAAAATTTGCTTTAATACATTAAGCTTCAGAAAGAAAAAAAAAAAAATAAATGGTACAGGTTTCCTTTCAAAACCCTGTAACCCATTCTACCGAGTCACTAACTTATTTACTTCGAGTTCGACCTGAAGCTTCCCCGAGTTTAACACGAGAAAAATCACCCAATACTTCGAGTTAACCATCGCATAAACTTCCCCAGGCAACAGCAAAACAAATTTTTTTTTTTCCAGATGCACAACATTCCCCGCGTGCACGTGCACCGCTCCACCGCCTCCCTCCGGCCACCGTCCTGATCATCAACAAGTCCACTTTCACCCACTGATCTGACAACGACCACCCAAACTCCTCCGCGCCAACTCGAACTCGAATTCGAGTATAAAGTGAAACCTGGAAACGCAAGTGCCACCGCCCTTCAAACCTGTCAACGCGCCGTACTGGCGAACCCCATCACCAGAAAACGTGAAACTCCGTCTACACGATCGCCAGCATCCTCTCCACCACCACCCAGAGCCACGCAACGCTCGATCGTCCATCGAGGACGAACGATTCGAATTACTCAGCCACTGCAAAATTAGGTTTAGAAACTAAACCTCGCCGCCGCCATTTCCACGATGATTAATGACAACTCCGAGCATTTTTCCCCACGTCATCGTAGTCTCCTCCCCCTTCACGCACAACCCCGACCTTCGAAACACTCGAGATCACCTGAAATTGCTCAGATACCATTTTCTGGTTAAACCAGAAATGCACTCAAACCCCTATCCTAAAAATCGTGATTTTAGTTTCAAAAATCCCATTTTAGTTTGAGTATTTGATTCATATCTTTAAATTCTTGAATCATGATAATTTTATTTTGACTTATTTAAAGGGTTGCTCTGTTGTTTCAAGTTTCCAGAGTCCATGCGAATTGGTTTTAACTTAAACATATTTTCCAGCTTAAAACTATGATACAACAACATATTTTGTCTGAGATCTAAATACTAGCATAGATTAAATTATGTGAAAGAAAAAAAATAGGATTTTGAAAAATTCTTGAACCTGGAAACAAAAGACAGTGCAACACAGAGACCACATATACACCTATATCTATCCATATATATTCACAGCAAAAATGCACTTACACAATACATATTTATCACTGATAATAACAAACTATCATATCAATATTTAAGTTATACAAACAAAATGTTACTCACTTGTATGAAGAGCAGATGATACAGGGAAGCTTGTTGAACTCAGGCTTGCAATTGGATTTGCTTTGATATTTGTTGAAGTTGAAATTTTGTTTTAAGTTTTAAAATGAAGTTTACTTTAGAGGCTACTCAGTTTCGAATGATAAAAACTGAGATGAAGATGTTAAATAGATATAAAAGAAAGCTTACAGTATGGTATAGTTAGTACAGTGTATTAAAATGTAAATTTGTACAAGTAAATATAATATTTTGTATAATAGGCATGGTTGAAGATAACTCGGCTTATATCTTGCTTTTACATACTTGTATACATATTACTGTTGCCTTACTTCATTCCATACCCACTTGTCCTTGTTCATATGCTAATATTTTGCTTGTACACTTTGTTTATGCTTGCTTGTCTCGGCTGAGATGTGGCATTAGTCATCATTGTTTTGTTTAAGTGTACATAGATATATATATATATTTGTTTACTCTTGAATATATACTTTGTACTTATGTTTTTCATTTGTTTGTCTAGTTTGTTTTTCATTTGTGGTGGCTGATACTAGTGGCCTGCAGATTTGTTTATTGACTTGTATTTATATTTTGAATTTATATTTCTTTTTTTGCTTTGTTTTATCCCTTTATTTTTAAACTTTGTTTTGTCATTTCTTTTGTTCCATTGTCTTATTTTTATTCCTCTTTTATTTTAACTTTAATTATTTATTTTTATTCCTCTTTTATTTTAACTTTAATTATTTATTTTACTCCTCTTTTATTTTAACTTTAATTATTTATTTTACTCCTCTTTTATTTTAACTTTGATTATTTATTTTACTCCTCTTTTATTTTAACTTTAATTATTTATTTTACTCCTCTTTTATTTTAACTTTAATTATTTATTTTACTTTAATATTTATTGTTTTATATTAAATTTATAAATTCAAATTATTATTAACTATCAATTGTAATACTTATTATCACTTATTATTAAACCATTCATTTACGATTCATATCTAATGTATATACATATATATCTCTTTATTTTTTTTTTTAAAACCATTTATTAATTCAGATTTTATTTCAAATCCAGTTTAAGTATATATTCTCATATATACAAATTATCAAATCCATATGACTTAATATAATTTCTATTTGAATCGGGGAAACTCGCATCATTTAAAATCAATTTTACAAATTTTAATTCAAAATTTATTTAAATTATCAATTTAAATTCATAAAAATCTGGGGTCGTTACATCATAAGTCGGTGCCGACCTAAGTGTTGCCAGTTTATGGTATTGTAACTCCTATAAATACGCGTGTGTTGTACATTTTGAGGGGTTGATTTTGGAAATAAAATTTCTTGTTGATTGCTTTGTGCTTTCTTCTCTAATTGGTAGTTGAGTGTAATCTCATATCTCCACTTACGTCATTCGAGTGCGCTCGAATCTACGTTTGTTGAAGCCGATTCACGGAATCTAGTGCGCTAGATCAACGTACGAAGAATCGTAGATCTTTGAACACGGTATAGTGCGCTATCAACGTGTTTGAGATAGCTAGAATTCGGTATCTTCGGATCAACGAATTTGGGCAATTCGGTATCTTCATTCCATCAATCGCTACTTTCACCGATTGAAGTTTGGTTCGATTAATCCGCTGCGTCACATACTCACTATTAGTAAATAGTAAGAGAATTTACTGAGGCATCCAGACGGATATCTTAGGGATATACTCATTCTAGGGTATTTGTAACCCTATCTCTAATGAGTTGCCTTATGTGTTATACACCAAAAGCTAAAGTTTCAACCTTCAGCTTTGATACCAAATGTGACAACCCAGATTTTCACGTTCGTAAATCGACATTCATACTTCACTCGTTTTCGAATGCCGCAGATTCAAACATTCGAATCCGATTCGTTGGAGCTTGTAAAACATTAAGTACAAGTACAACAACACAGCGGAAGAAAAATGAATATATCATTGATATAATAATGAATACAACATCCGATACAATATGAATTCCAACAATATCAAAGATAAATATACAACAGTGGAATAGGATAACAACAACAGGGATGGTCTAGACTATGCGACCATCGACAGCGGAAAGATGACCATCAATAGAGTCTTCCAAGTGAGAAAGCGGGAACCCAACAAACTAAGTCTTCAATGCCAAAGCTCTAATGCTCCAAGATCGAACCTCCATCAAGTTGAAGTTAAGCAACTCTAGTTCCAAAGAAGTAATTGCGATCCCCAAATCCAAAGATTGAAGAAGATTTCCAAACCAAAGACTTCGAAGGCTATCGAATCTACATCTACTAGCTGATTGCCTGAAAATCTAACTCTAGACTGCCCGTGTGGAAAATTGTGGACACCCAGAGATTGAAAAGGGAACAATAAACTCTAGGTCAGTCATGGGACTGGTGTGAGCAAACGAAAAAAGTTTTAAACAAAAATAAACAACAAAAGAATTTAAGATTGAAATCCACAATGCCTTTTGGAAAATGAAACTACCATAAGGCCTCCCGCCGCACACACCATGCAAACGCAGAATTGGAGGAGATTTCTCCTTATGATGTCAAACATGCTTGATACGGGAAAACCATTTTGATATTATTATTAGTGCATAGTGGAAAACATTTGCAAGTATAATATTAATTTAGCCAGCATAGACATTTCGAACTATGCCTACTGTAGCTACCATCTAAATAGTAGGGCGCCACCATAAGTAAATTGTAGGTTATACAACTAAAATATACAAGGCGCATATTGGAGATTAGATTTCCAACAAATGGTCAGGCTAAGGAACTTCCTATTGCCACATGGGTACGTCTCTGGAGGGACGCTTCGATAAACTACCCAGATCTCGACCGACACAAGGCCGTGTTACCCTTGCCCGGAAGTAACACCTACAAGTATGCCATCCCCGGTCGTAACCAACCTTTATCCGAGCACTCGACACCAACAACCACAAAGCAATGTATTTGCAGTAGCCACATAGGTTAAATATCTGGGCTCCATACCATGATACCACTTCTATCTAGAAGAAATGGACATACCCTAGGGGCGCAACCCCTAATAACCTTGCTGCATCTTTCCTGTTTCGACCATTTTCGAGGTGTGAGGTCCTGATGCAGTCTCGTCCACAAAGCTACGCTTTACACAAAGCCTTGCTTTGATCAACAAATGATTAGCAACACTTCGTATGCCACATTACCAAATTGGGAATGTATAACAAGTAACCATCAACTACATAAGCTCTGAGCTCGTATGTCTCAGAAAAGGGTGTTAAGCTAAGAGAATAAATTCTCCGCCACCAAACAAAAATGTATTTGATAGAAACCAGCTTTACATCTCAAAGTGTAATGTCAGACACACATCCATACAAGTCTATTCCGGATTCGAACACAACCGAAGGCACTTCACAAAGAAGCCCTTGCAAATCCGGATAATCCCTAATCACGTCCGGACTCCCCTTCGCAAAGGGTGTTTAACTCTCTATACCGGGGATCAGCCGATGCAGAGACATTCAACGTGTTATCCTTTCGCTTTCGAAAATATTCGATCTTCACCACCGGTCTTCAAATTCTACCCGTATCATCGTATCATTATTCGGAATGGGTTATATGACACAAGTTCCTCTCCCGGCTAAACCGAATAATGAGTGCAATATTTTAAAACATACGGATATTGGGATCTCAGTTAACTCACACTTATTACCCAAAACCTTCTTTCAAATAGTTTGAACAAATTACCATTTTAATCTTTTAAACAAAAAAGATTCACTTCACAAAGTTCACCCATCTTTCGCAAAGATTAATTCATAGCCTTTCTAAACAATTTCCCTTTCAAATTGGATCAACTCATCCAATTTTTAAATCAAAGATTCAATTCATAGTTTTCAAAACCATTCCAAAGATTTATAGCTTTCAGAAATTATTTTTATTTCAAATCTTTTACGCAAAAGATACACCTTTTAGATCCTCTTCAATTTCAAAACAAAGTTCAACAATCTTTTACAAAGATTTATTCATAGCTTCCAAAACATTTCACAATTCAAACTTGAAATGTTTTCAACACAAATTGGAAATCCTTTCTTTATATGAAAGCTATTATTATTTGAAAACAAATAGTTTTCGTTTGGGAAAAAACCGATTACACTTGCACAAGTTAAAGCCCTTCAAGCATAAATCTTGGGTTAAATTCAATTTCCCAAAACAATACTTTTAAAATGGTTTAAAACCCATATAAACACATATATAACTTGTATAACCTTTTTAAAACATAATTTCCAAACATAGAATTCAATCTTGAATTCAAATTCAAATCAAATTATTTAAATTTAAAAACTTTATCAAGTTATTCAAAATAACTTTTATCTTCAAAACTCCTTTTCAAAAGCTTTTCATATTTAATCCAATTCCATTTCCAAAATTATTTTGGATTCAAAATTCAATCTTTAAAACCATCGAATAATATTAGATTCAAATATCTATGGCTTAACCAATTTCCTCATGCAATCCATATTTGTGTGTGTATGGTATAGTCCAGGGGTTTTACATAATAGTGCAACAACATCAGTCATCACAATCCGAACACCGCAATATCGATAAGCGGTATGATCTATAACGCTTATCGTTCATTCATAGATTCATAGATAATATACAAATGTATCACAGAGAAATAAATTATACACAACTCAATTCACAGAACAAAATAACATGGATCAGCTAGGACAATCAATTCAAAGCATCTCATACAATACAAACATTCATAAGCAATCCAAACATTCATAAGTAAGATTAATTAATCATCTGATTAATTTAAATCAGATTAATTACTCATGTACAAACTACTAATCTTGGTTAATTAATATTAATTAATTACAAACCTTAACCATTAATTATTCTTTAATCATTAATTAATTAATAAATTAATTAACCTTAAATTATTAATTAATCATCCTTAATTAATAAATCGATTAACCTTTAATCATTAAATAATTGACCTTTAATTATTTAATTATCCTTTGATTAATTATCCTTAGTAAAATTAATTAATTAACCCCTAATTTATTATCCTTTAATTAATTAATCACATTATTTAATTATACTTTAAATAAATTATTCTGTAATTACCTGACTGATCAACTTTTAATCATTAATTAATTATTCTTTAACCGCTATCATTAAGTAATTATTCTTTAAATTTTAAGTAATTATAAACCATTAATTATTTAATTATCATTAATAATATTAATTAACATAAACTTTAATTTAACAATTTAAAAACATTTGATAACTCCTTAATTACTTTGTTAAGTTTTATTTTAAAATAAACTCTTTTAAAAATATAAGTTTAAAAACCATCTTTAAACTTAACTAATTTAAAAATATTTTATTTCAACCATTACCTTCACATTCCAACTTAACAAATAATCATCATTTTAAAAAGAATAAATTTAAAAATAAATTTAACTTAGATTGTTAAAGTTTTAAACCAGAAATCATAACACCCGAGAGTCCCCCGAAAGCTTCCCGAGATGAAAACCTATTTACTTCGAGTTTTCCACCAAACAACCCGAGTGCCTCCCAAAAATTTCGTTTTAAAACATAAAATTTGTTTAAGATTTTATTACCCGATAAAACAAAATAACACTTGAACTAATGCTCGAGCCTGCGCCCAGTTTTCTCGAAGAATACTTCGAGTTCATAGCCTTTCTTCCACAAACCAACTTACTGATACAACCTCGCCACTGTGCATATGCACCGACACTCCAGCCATCTCCGATCAACGCTGCGGCCACCCACAGATCATCGTTGACCTCCTCTACAAATCCCGACCACCCATCTCCGATGATCACATAGAAAATCAAAATTTGACACTCAATCGGTTTCCTGGAACTAACCATGATCACCAGAAAACTCCACGTACCAATGATTTCGATCGCCAGCGTCGCATCTTCACACACCAATCCACCCCATTCTCATTGATTCTGATCCATCCTTGACGACACAAGAGCACAGGAATCGTCGACAACCAAACTTAGCCATAAAACCCTACTCCACCATTTCCAAGCCACTCCGACCCTCTGAAAAAATCCTTTAACATTTTTCCATCGATCCACAACACCTACGCCATCTTCCACCATAATCACGATGCAAACAAACTTGTGGATCGAGGGCAATCGACCATAATACCCATTTCGATCAACTCAAGGTTTCTCTCTGGTTCCTAAACTAAAATTTTTGATTTAACCTTTAAAAATTATTTTCGAAGGTGATTTCAATCATGTAAATGAATCAGCAAATTATGATATCTGAATTAACATATCATAAGGCTTTCAATGTTTATTTCCCATTTTCCAGATGAACTCAAACCTGTTATACTTAAAAGTAATTTTAAATCTTAGTTTATGATTAAACAATCATAGTTTATTTGAATACCACAGCCTATCAAAACTTAGATGAGGAGATTTAAATTTTAACTTGTTTTAAACCCTGTAAAATAAGAATAGGGTATATATATTTATGTATTGCAGACATGCGCAGGCATTTTTTTTATTTATGCACATGCATTTATATTTATGACTAAAATATTATCACAGACAATCCAAAAATTCATGTATGGAAGTTCAAAAGTTTGCTCACCAGAAACCAGAGAACAGACTCTTTTTCTTCTTCTTTTTGTTCGATCTAGAACTTGAATTTTAATCTGATCCTAACTTGCTTGATGTTAAGTTGAATTTGATTTGATCTTATTTTGTTTCAGATAATCTGAACTAACCCTTGATCTGAGACTTGATATATTTGAATCATTGTTACCAGGCTGAAGCTTTTTGCTTTGATTTTCATTTCTAGGTTGAAGATTTGAAGAACTCATTATTTAAACTTGAATCTGATTTGCTTGTTTGACAACTGAAAATTGTAAGACATGTTTCTAATTTAAAAATCTGAGAGTTGCTTTAGTTTTGTTGTTTGCTTGATCTTAATCCTTGTTCCAGGTTTTTGATTTTCATTTTCTTTTCTTGGTTTAAATTTTTACAGGCTTTTGTTTTTCAGAAGTGAAGGTGAAGGAGTATTGAAGCCTGGTTTGTATATTCTCAGGTTTATGTTTTTGAAAGGTATCAAAGGAAAATGAAGAAAGAAGGGAATGGATGTATTTAAATAGCTTTTTTTACTTATAAATTTAAAAATAAAAATAAATGTGAAACCAAGTATGACACTTGTTTATTGAATTAACACATGTAATTTACTTGTGTTATCATGTTACAAATGTCTTAAGTTATGCATTTTATGTTTAAATCCCTTACTTATATTTTATTTAGTCTTTTATATTTAACCCTTTTTATTTTAAAATTTGTGAATCATATTTTAATGTTTTTAACTTATTTATATTTATAAATTATACTTAAATTTTTTATTTTAATCCTTTTTTAAATTTATAAATTTATTTTTAAACCCTTTTCATTTTATTTATTTATATATTAATGTTTTTATAAACATCTTATTTACATATGCATTATATCTTAAACACTTTAAATTTTCATATTTATTATTTAAATATAACTTTATATTATATTTTCTATTTATAAATCCATTTTCTTTTATTTATATATTTATAACTTTAAGAAATCTAATTACACATTGGATAAATTAGAATTTAACTTAATTAGCTTTTTGAAAATTTATTCAAAATACAACTTCCAAATATATATTTCATATGAAAATAAATTTCTATTAGTTTAAATAAAATGTTTTTCAAACCCCATTTATATTTCTATACATTTATACTTGAATTTCAAATTCAATTTAAAATCAATCTATTATACAAAACAAACATTTATTTTATCAAATTTTTGAAAGTATTCAAATTAATTCACAATTAGATCCAAAATTTATACTAATTTCTAAGTTCAGTTTGACTCAAAACCGAGATCGTTACAGTATCATTTCATCCTATAGTGATAGGGAACTTGCAGTAATGATACAGTAAACAAAATGAACAGTATATCATATAATAACATGTTAGATGATGTAACAAATATATAAGCAGCATTTAACATCATATAACATATCACAGGCATGTACGAATAACATATCAATTTATACAGATCCACTTGTTACTATTCCACAATAATATAAGTACATATGTCTAGAGTGATAAAACTCACCTTTTTAAAAGCTAGAATCAAATTCACAATACACAATTGAAACTCACGGCTAGGGATGTTTGTGGTCATGTGGTGGTGATGAGGAGGAGAGGTAGACTAGGAGGTGGAGGCTGAGCTAGCATGAAAAAAAAAAGAAAAAATCAAAAGAAAAAGGAAGAAGAAAGTAAGGAGATAATATTGAAGGAGTGTGTGCGATAAGAGGGGCTACCTCACTGGCCCGTAAGCGCTCCTGTTTTAGACACCTTATGCCAACTCACGGGAGTCGGGCCCACGTATATATCTCAAAGAACGCCGCCGCCATCCTACTTCATTCTGGAATCTCCACCGCATACACGGTTGTTAAAGTAGTTTTCTGAGTTGGCAGAGAGTATGACTACTTCCGATCTCGGTCTCTTTAACAACCAAACGAAATTATTGCCCATGGATATTTATTTCAAAACCTTTTCTACTCCAATGCCATTTAAAATCAAATAATATTACTTTCCAAAATAATATCCATTTTAAAAAATGGTAATATTTCCAAATCCATATACTTTCCAAAATAATATCCATTTTCAAAACTAAACACTATATTGTTTCATTTCAAAACCAACCAATATATCACTTCCATTTCAAAACCAAAATATAATATATCATTTAAATTCCAAACCAAATCCATATATTATTTAAATAAAACCCAAATGTCAAATCACTAAGTATTTCCTTCAATTTATTAAACTTGAAATATTCCTTTAAATCATCTTAAATCAAACCACTTTATTTTAAAATACCCACCTCATAAGCAAGATTAAATTCCGTTTATATACATAACCTAACAATTTCGATGAAAACCAAATTTCCAATTATCAAGTTAAGTCATATTTTAAAAATACACTTTTCCACTTAAATCATAATTATTCAATTTCCAAGCATTTCCATTTCATCAATAAAGTAATTTATCATAGTAAATATAACGATCAATTTATTTGCAAATTTATTCATTTAGGTAACAATTAAACTATGATTTCAGGCTAAATACATTTATTACAAAATGTACAATTAAAAATGTGTTTCATGTTATCAAATTCTAAAGACATCATTTATTTTACAACATATTCATTTCATAAAATAAAAATTAATTGCAATTACTAGGCTAGACTTTAAAACTCCATATTAATTTACTTTAATTATTAAGTTATTTATCATAAATAAGACTCTTTAAACTCCATCCAAAACCAATTAACTTATAAAAAAATTAACTTATGGACAAATAATATTTCTTTACACTTTAAAGCATTAAATCAAATTAAGTTAAAATTTTCATACATTTATAATTTCAAAATACTTAATAATTTTCAGAAAATATTTAAAATCCTTAATAAAATTTTAGAAAAATATCATTTAAAAATATAACCATGGGCCTGTATAATATTTTCTAACCTAGGTCAAGTGATACGGACATGTATCATTACAATCCGTAATTTAAAAGAAAAATCCGGGTTTTATCATTTTAAACCCGTAATCCCAAGTAAAATAAATGCAACAAAAATCACATAAAAATCACTTGAGCCGATCATTTAAGCTCAAAATGATTTTTTCTTATTCTAAAGTCTGTTCGGGTATGTATCATTTCAACCCACAGTGATAGGGAACTTGCAATAATGATACAGTAAATAAAATGAACAGTAAATCATATAATAACATATTAGATGTTGTAACAAATATATAAATAGCATTTAACATCGTATAACATATCACAGGCATGTATGAATAACATATCAATTTATACAATTCCACTTGTCATTATTCCACAATAATATAAGTACATATGTCTAGAGTGATAAAACTCACCTTTTTAAAAGCTCGAATCAAATTCACAATATACAATTGAAACTCCGCAAAGTACGACAAGGCACGACCAAACTTTTGAGTAGATGGAGAGTCAAGATCCCTATCTTGTATATAACAAATACACAAATCATAAGAATAAGATTCAACACAACAAAATATGGATTAAACAGTGCAATTACGAATCAAAGAGGACATAACCTTGCTTCCAACAACCAAGTGGGCTCGACCATTGGGTTTGGGTAGGGTCTAGGCATCACAAACTTACGGCTAGGGATGTTTGTGGTCATGTGGTGGTGATAAGGAGGAGAGGTAGGCCTGGAGGTGGAGGTCGATCTAGCATGAAAACCAATGAAAAATCAAAAGAAAAAGGAATAAGAAAGTAAGGAAAAGCCATGAAAATTTAGAGCTTGTTTTATTTTTCTCTCATGCAAATGGAAAATGAGATAAGAAAGTTTTCACGTGAAATAATAATAAAAGTGGCGGCTAGGGTTACAGAAAAACAATGAACGACTAAAGATATAGAGAGTGGATGGCTGGAGATGTAAAGGCTAGAAAATGAATGGTTAGTAAAAGGCATAATTTAAGGAGAAGGGATCTTTTATATTTTCTTTGTTTGCACACAAATAACAAACGAAGTGAATGGAAAGTTTCTCACGGCTTAAAGAAAATAAATTGGACGACCAGAAGGTAATTAAGGAGGTAGGAAATAAAAGGCAAGAAATAAAGAGGCTGGTGAATGAATGGGATTTATTTCCTATTTAATAAAAGAAACTTATGTAATACCTTCCAATCAGAAGAGGCAAAATAAGAAGTGAGATATTTGGAAAGATTTTGTATGTGATTTGATAGAGTAATGCATGGCTATGATAGGTGAGAAACGCTAAGAATTAATAAAGAGGGTAGAAAATTAAAAAGGCAAGCATTTAACAAAGTAACATATACCCTTTGATTTTCTCCAATCTCATTGTAAAAGATATAAACAAAAAAATTCCAATGCATACAATAAAAGTCTAGACAAATAAATTGAGAAATAAACGAAGAGTTGGATATAGGAAAAATATAGAAATAAATAAATATATATATATATATATATATATATACATATAATGAAAATACATAAATTTATTGCGTGTATAACGTTGTAATTTATCCAAATCTAAAAGGATAAATCGGAATTTCATGAAACGAAAACCAGAATAAATATTAAAATAAAATACATTTACAAAGAAAAAGATTAGCATTTAAAAATTCAAATTTAAAATTTTCAACTATGGTCAAACTTTGACTTTCAGTTGACCAAAAATACAAAATTTCCAGAAATTGTTTATTTTATTAAATTTGTCAAATGTATACATTTATTATGATTAAAACCTCAATTAATTCATTCAAATAGGTTTCATTTTTTTATATTATCTTATGAATAAAATATGCATTCCCATTTCATCCTAGTTTTCAATTAATATAGTAATTAGATACATTTATTTATCATTAAATTTATTTATTGTAGATTACATTCCAATCAATTAAAATTGATTCCCATAATTTGATTTGATTTAATTTCCATTTTATACTATGCCCACTATTTCTTTATAAACCTGTTTACATTAGTTTTATATTCCATTACATTAATACACCCTTATTTACATGTTAATTTGTATAAATGTTACTTTTTTTAAACGTGTACTTTTGTCAAATGTACACATTAATTAAGGTTTTAAACTAATTAAATAAATTTACCTTAGTTCCATTCTTTTTACCAATTTATTATTTTATAAATAAATTTACGTTTCTAGTTAATTTATACATTCACGCCTCCCATTACTGCATTAATTCTCATTAATAAACATTTACATTTGAATGCAATTGATTTCCAATTCATTTTATAGCCTAAATAGACAACTTATAATAGTTGTTACCGTTATCTTTATTACACTCAAGTTATCATTTTCTCTAATTATCATAATTGCTTACAAAATGTTAAATTCATTCAATTACCATAGATTATACATTAATTCATTTGTTCGCACCACACTTACCCTTATTTTCTTATATTCAATTTTTGTACCTAAATCTAACATTTACAACTAAATTAATAAACCAATTAGTAACTTACAACCGTTACTATTGCTTTAAATCACATTAATGAATTCATTATTAGTTACAAATCAAATATTACAATTACTTAATTAACGCCGATTTACTTCAATGTATATTGATCATATATTATCTCATTAATGTTTCAACATTCACGCCTGTTTTCTTATTTTCAAATATATAACTAAGTGCAACAATTTACAACATTTCAATTAGTCTGAAATTTCATAATTAGTTTTGATTACATTGTCACATTTCATTTTAACGTTTGTTTCACGATTAAATTACAAAGTCTTTATTCTTCCAATTTTAATTACCAAAATCGTATTAAATCAACAAATTATATTATTGAGAATTTACGGGTCATTACAATAATGTTATAATTATCTATAATTATAAATTTGTGCATTTAATATGATTGATAAAGTGTTTATCAATTAACATATCTAGACGAACTGAATTGAAAGTTGACAAATGGAAATATAATACCCGCTATTAAATTCCTATTGCATGTTAACGTTTCAACACCCATGCAAGTGCCTAATTTTACAACTACCGAATACATTCGTGGTTTGGTCACTTACGCATTTATTTGGCCAAGATCATGTATTGCATTCTATGAGTTTCGATAATCAGAAATCTCAAATCAACAAATATCCGATTATCAAAAACGATAATCAGAAATCTCAAATCAACAAATATCCGATTATCAAAAACGATATCAGAAATCTCAAATCAACAAATATCCGATTATCAAAAATGATAATCAGAAATCTCAAATCAACAATTATCTAATTATCAAAAACGATAATTGGAATCAACAAATATCTAATTATCAAAAACGATAATCAGAAACAACAAATATCTAATTATCAAAAACGATAATCTAGAAAATTAACATAAAAGGTTGGATCGATCCCATTAAATGGCGAGTTTTTAAGTTACGCCGCATGTGCATCAATAAATGGCCGAAGCCTACCAAGTACTATATTTTTGGCGCCCAACAAATGACCCGAAGGTCCCCAGAGTGACCCGAAGGTCTAGTACTGGTATTTGACCCAAGGTCCGCAGAGTGGCCCGAAAGCCCAACAAATGACCCGAAGGTCCATCGTATGACCCGAAGGTCCAACATATGACCCGAAGGTCCATCATAGTGGCTCGAAAGCACACGAAAATCATCAAAATCACCAAAACAGCAAATATTTCAATTTACGAGTCCGGAATTAACCAAAATAGCAAACGCACATGTCCCATACCACGAGTTTTACTAAATCGTCTAATTCTCTTCATCATTTCCTTGAAAGTGCAAAATCATGTATTTTTAATTAATAACATTTTTACGTTCTCAAACGGACAAGTCCGGAATTAAGCGAAGCAGTAAAAGTAAGGGTTCATAGTCCTCGATTTTGCTGAAACATTTAAATCGCTTCCTTATTCTTTTGAAAGCGCAAACTGTAGAAATTTTGGAAAACAATTTTTATTTTAAAATGATTTGAAAACAAGTGCTCAAAACAGCAACATCTGTAGCAAATTCGATAAGGAAATTGCACTTCTCAAAACACCGTAAAAACGGATCTCAAAATCAGCATTGCGAGATAACCGCTTAAAATCCACTTTAAAATTTGACGGTTACTGAAGTCAAAGCGACAGTAATTTTTATACGTCAAAATCTCATCAAAATAATTCGCATCAAAACATAACACCAGTGAATTCCCATTCATTAAAAAGGTCAACATAACACCGCGCTTCAAAAATCTAGCACCGGTAAAAAATCCCGTTGTAAAAATAACGACAAAAAAATACCTTTAAAGCCAAACACCGGTTCAACGTAAAATTAATGTAGTAACATGCAACTCAAATTTGCACGTATATTCCAAAATGAACGAAGAAATCACTCGAATATATCTTCAATGAAGATAATTCAAAACAGCAAAAATCTTAAAAAAGTCACATAACTGCATCGCTTCGGGTCCTCAAATCGGATTCGAAATTTTCAAAGAAAACAGAAATAAACACATCTATGTAATAACACAATGAAATTTATTTCATTTTCATATTTTGATTTTTAAATCAAAAGGGTTATCAGCTGTACTCAGCGAAGACAGTCTCACTGTTTCCGCTGCGCACTCTGATAAACAAAACACAAATTAATTAATCATCAAACACAATTTCACTTTTATTTTTAAATAAAGATATTTAAAAATTTCATCATAATTTCAAAACTTTAGTTTTGACTCAAGGCACAAATAAAACATCAACAAATAGTTGTAACACATGTTTCATCTAAGTTATGTTTTATATTATGTCCATAAACCCCAAGCTCTGATACCAACTGTGACGCCCCACCTCTATGCTCACAATAACAAAGAGTATTAAAAGAAATACTATCGGTTATTACGAAGAATAAGGCTGGATAGGAGTGGCCATCCGTAATTAGGCCTTACACTAGTAATGGCTATCTAGATAGGAGTGGTATATATTTTTATTTTTCATCTTTTATTTATTTACTCCCCTCGACATACCCAATTCCAGTATAAAACGAACTGCAATGGTTCATAATAGTTTAGGACAACATATATAATAATAACACAGATAGACTAAATGCGGAACACAGATAATATCTAATCTCGTATATATATAATCGAAGTCAGTTACAATACACGTGATACAATACATATAATACAACTACAACTGTCGACTCAGGAAGTTACATATACAAGTACATTATTGACAATAATATACATGAATACGTATCATCCTATACTATGACAACGACTACTCCAATGATATAAAGAGACTTCATAGCTCAAGCAGCAGCCCAAAGTAAGATATCAACAACCTGTATAACTCGGTCTGACCCGAGTATTAAATTCAAAAGAAAATAATACACGGGTCAGTCTAATTCAAACTCAGTTATTAATGCACGGAAGCAATAATAAATAAATAACAATTAGACGACAGTCAAATAAATTCATCTATCCAATTCTTAAATAGGAAATCGGATAACGGTAAATATAACACGTAACAGTGTTAAACAACTAACCAACAAATTCAAATTATGAACGAAGATAAATAAAAGGGTTATCAATGAAGATAATTTAGAAAACAACAGAATTGCCTAAACGGCAATTAATGACAAAATCTAATTATTAAATAAATAAATAAATAGAAACTCATAATCTAATTATCAAAAAGATAATTAGATATCAACAAAATCATCAAACTAAACCAAATCAAAATACAATTTCAAATATTTAATTGAACACACAAAACAATTCAAGCAATTGAAATATCAATTAAAACGTCACCTCTGTTTGGCTGCACTACACGCACACGTGCACTGCCTCGCCACTACAGTGATGAATTTCACAAAAGCTCAATGAACCAGATACAAATGGCATCAACTCAAATCAAAATGAACCAGATGGAACTGCAACGGCAAGCACAACATCCACCCAATACCCATCAAATGAACAAAGTGCACATGAATGCACAATGAAAGTTCTCACGAGCACAAGGTCAAACCCGAGTTGTGAAACTAGATCCAACACAGGTGAAATTTAAAAATGTACGAGTATAGGAAAATGGTCAAGACACCTAAAACAAGTCTCGACCAAAAATCAGCGTCTCAAGTACACTTGAACCAAAATGAACAAATGCGTCAATGAATCAAGACAGTGAACTGAAGTGAAGGCATGAACTGCAACTCAAAAGAGTAAACATAGTGTTCACATAACCAAGACAAAACAAAAGAAGAAAACCAACATCAGTGAAAATGTTTCAAACAAATTCACAGCATAACTCAGACTCAATAAGCTCAATATCCAACAAAAGTATAGCCTCAGAAATGAAGAACAAATGAATCAATATCAATGCAACACTATAGGCCGAGACAGTAACCAGAAATGCACAAACCAAAACTTGACTAAGAACTTATACAAAACATAAATGTCAAATGAAAAACAAATACATCATGCAAATGAACTCAACAGTGAATCGAAGTCAGTGAAGAACCCTGACTCAAATTCAGGACCAAATACAACCAAATGCCAACAATGACCAGACTCAAGTAAAGTTCAGATCAGACCAAACTGCAACAAGACCAACTACAGAAGCGAATCAGACCAGACTTTAATGAAATCCAAACTGAGTACACAACCAAAAGAAATCAGTGTATGCAAATGAGCTACAGACTAGAAAGTAGTGACATGGTTAGGGACGTAGAACCAGGTAGTACACAAGTGAAGTGCAAAGCCAACATCAAAACATTCACCTGCATTAGACTACATGAACCAGAATCGGGAGTGACCAAAGCTACGATTTGCAACACTCAGATGAACACATGGCCGAGGTCAAATACTAGAAAAATTGCTCAACATCAAACAAAGAATGGTCAAAATAAATCAAGCGACGAATTCAAACATTTGTATACGAATGAAAATCAAAGAATTCAAAACCGTGGGAATCACAAAATCACACACACACACACAGATATATATATATATATATGAAGTTGAATTAGATGTGAGTAATAAAAATCACTCACCTTGGTTTTTGAAGAGCACGAATCAAATTCGATAGCCGAAGTCACTGAATCGCCAACTCACGCAACCTCGAACTTCGACTGAGAAGGAGCAGCCGCACGCATCTCAGAGACGAGCAACAAAAAAGCTAGGAAATCGAGTTGTAATCGGCACCCACGAATTAGCGAAAAACCCTAATTTGATTTTTTGAACGAAGGAGATAGAACGAGGCCGCCATTTTTATTGTTCGTATGGTTTAGGGTTAGCCAAAAATGAATTAAAGAGGGAGCCGGTTATTCAATATTATCACGACACCAATCGACAAAGAAAAACATGGGCCAACATGATTTTTAAAGCCCGCAAATCCTTTAACAAATTTATAAAAGAATTTCAACCCGATAAAAACTCCAAACAGCAATTAGCAACCAATTTAATCGTCATTTGACGATAATTAATTGTTACAAAACCCCGGGTTGTTATAGAAACCTTTCGTTTTCTCTTTCTCTCTCTCTAATTAAATTGCTTGGGTCATTAAATGATATTAATTGACAATTCATTCATGGAGTAAAATATAACTATTGTCTAAATGTACTTTATTGTAAATTGTATAAGTGCAATCAATCAGATAGTGTATGGAGATGATATTTCTTGCATATGTGTCATTGTCTATATTATTATTTAAAATACATATATATACATATATATTTACATTTATATACAATATACATATACATATAAATGAGATAAAATTAAGTGTCACTTTTATAACTCCCAAAAACAGCAATTTTGAACCTAGTTTCAAGACTGAAAGGTTTTATGATCAAAAATTATGATTTTACATAAAAGTCCATCATATAAGTTTCAGTTCAAATTATATATATATATTTGTGTATGAATATATACACTTACATAAATATGTGTGTGCATATACACATACAAAAATCATTATAAATAATGTTTTAAACTTAATACATCTTTATGTTAAATTTGTAATTTAGTATATGTTCCAATGCAATGTAACAACTAAAGCCTAACTTTAATTTAAAAGGAAATCCAAGGGTTTGTGATATTTTATAATGAAGTCCAGTTATGTTTATAAAGAAAACTGTAATATGTTTTACAATGATGCTTCTCTCTCTCCAATTAATGTTGTTTACTTTTTTAATTAATTATTTAACTATTAGTGAAAGAAACTAAAGGTTATTTTCTCATATTTATTAATAAGTAACTACTACACACATGAGTGTATTTGATACACTCATTCATATAAATTTAGATAATATTCAAACCCTTTTGAAAAAATTTATACCAAATTAAATAAAATATTGATTTTATTTAAAAGAAAATTTAGATAAGATCTAAATGCATTTAAACTTCATAGACCTGTTAATGATCCAAAATGGTAAAAATTTTGAAATTCAATAATTTCTTCCGCTATGGGCTGACCCAATTCCAACAATGGTATCCTGTAGTGGAAGAAATGGGTGAATTTCAAAAGTTTTACCATTTCGGATCTTTAATGGCCTATGAAGTCTAAATATAATCAGAACTTTTCTAAGTTTCTTTTTAATAAAATCAATATTTTATTTAATTTCATAAATAAAGTTTCATATAATTTATTATGAATATAAATTAGAGTATATCACATATACTATTATATAAATATTTCTATGTGAAGATTACATATTAAATTTATTTAAAGAATGAAACTTTTAATTTCTTTTCTCTTAACTTATTCAATTAATGACGGGACATAAATTTATTTAAAGAAATAAACTTTACATTTACTTCTCTTAACTGATCCAATCAATGAGGAGACACATTATTTTATATGCTTTTGATTTCTCTCTCTTTAATTAAATTGATGGATACATTAAATGCCATTATTAGCAATCAACACAAGGCATAGAATGTAAGTTTGTCCAAATATATTCCGGTATGAATTATGAATATGCAAAGTTGTGGTGTTTATAAGTGATATAAATTTTCACATTTATATATATATATATATATATATATATATACACACACACACACATATTCATACAATTATGGTATAAAATGTTAGAATTTCTAACTATCAATACAATACTCGTAAATTAGATTGCAGTTTTAATTTCAAAATACCAGCACCAAATAAAGCAATCCTTAAATAAGTAATGATTGGCAACAAATGAATATTTATACTCTACATACTTATGACCATAAATGAAAGTTTTAAAATACACATAAAGACACTTTGAATGCACATTAAATACACTTAAGTGCACTTAAAATTACAAAATGATTTTATAACTAAACAACTGTTTATACATACGCGTATGAAATTATAGATAAGAAAACATATGTGTGTGTATGTGTATATATATGTATGTATGTTTATACATATAGCCATATATATGGTTACAAAATATATGAACAAAACTTTGCTTACACTAAACAAATTAACAAAACTTCCCTTTACATATAATTAGATATATGATTACACAACACCTTAATAAAACTTCCCTTGCATAAGTAAATTAGCAAAACTTTACCTTAATAAAAATTTCCTTGCATAAAGTAAATTAGTAAAGCCTTCCCTTTTAATATTAAATCACATAATTAGTACCTAATAAAATATGCATGTGAATTTAATCTGACAAAAGTGCAAGCAAAATTAAACATGTATAAACATATATGATTGATTTAATAACTACATATTAAAAACTGCAATTTTATTTGTTATAAAATAGAACATATGAACAAATTCTATTAATTAGCAAAATCATATGATTATACAGTTATATATGAAATTGTTTGTATATATATATTAAATTTAACCTAATAAAACTTATTTCAAAATTTTGTCAAAATTAAAGTTAAGAAGAAAAATACAATTATGATTTCAATAACAAATTTACATCTCCAAACATATAAATATAATAGAGTTATGGTCAAAAATATACACATACATATGATCAAGTTTGCATCTCATGTGGATAACATATATGTATAGGTAATTGTGATAATGGACAAATTAATTAGACCAAAGCATATAATAAGTAGTTATAAATGATTATAAGAATTTGTAAATCAAGATGATACCTTGCTATTTCCCAAGAGAATACCTTAAACGATGAATCAAAAGCTCTTAGATTTCATAAATCAATCTTATTACCAAACCTCTGAAGCACACCTTGAAATTGAATTCCCCCACAAGATGTTGTCAAGAAGTCATGCCTTGAATGATGATATCTCTTTAGAACTTCAAGATTTCCATTAAATCCTTGCAAGAGATTGATGAACCGCTTTTTTATTTTATTTGATCTTTTTTATCTGGAGTTGAAATATTTTGAAAATTGGTAAATTCTAAATCAATGAAGAAAAAAATTCAATTTTTCACTACTAGCTGATGGATTTTAAAGAGGAGAATGAATTGTTAACACAATCACAGTAGGTAATTCAAAAAAAATTGAAAAGTTTTTAACTTTTTGCAAATACAATCGTAGGTTGTTGATTATGGGGATTGTTGATAATTCACGCACAGGGTATATTAGGTTTCTTGCTTAATCGCGCAAATAATTACGTGAATTTTTACACATCTATGCATAAAGCTTATGTGATATTGACACGAACCACGGAGTCACCTTGCGTGGTAGTTCATTTTTTTTCTATTTGAACTTTTCGGCATTTGATGGGAATAGTAACTCTGAAAATGGTAGGGGGTTACTAAGTTATTTTTCCGATTTACACTTTTTTAATTTTTGGAGGGGCTACTAAGTAAATACTTGAGTTGAAATAGAATTTGCCTTGGAAATTATTATTTTTCTGCCATGAAAAGTTAGAAGGGGAGAAAGGGAAAAAATGAATGAGGAAAAATGAATTGTACGTATAGATGAATTAGGGAATACTTTTTTTTTTAAAAGAATGAAACTTTTCTCATTCTTTAATAAAAGTTCTATTAAATCCTTGATTGTCCCTCTCCCTCCAATCCTTTCTTTACATGTACTTCATCAAACGACATGAAATTTCCACAAATCACGTCATCAAAATGACATAAAATTTTCATAAATCATTTCATGCAATTATCTTTAAATTACATCGATACTGTATATCAGTGTGCGCAAATATAATTTTTTTAAATGCATTAAAATAATTACAAAAACTTTCAAACATCAAATAAATAATAATTAATATTTCTCAAATATTAATTAATTTAATCAATTTACAATATTTTATAAATTAATTAAATCATGTGGTTTTTCAAATAATTCATCATTACTGTTGTGCCACTAAAGATGTACATTCAGTCAATGATTAATACCAAACTATTCGAATATTAACGTTCACATGTCACTTAGCGGGAGGTGTGATATTTTGGCTGAATTTATCGCTTACACATCTTTTGGTAAAATCCAGTACCTAATAGTGATAATTATTTACACCAATTCTCTTCGTCAAAACTATGTCACTTTGGATTTATGGAATTTGATAATGGTCAAAATTCTAATATCATCCACATTCAACTTTATGGTCCAAACATAAAGTCCTTAGTTTAATAATTATTATTATTATTATTATTAACCAAAATGCTCTGACCAAAGACTTTGAGTTGACTTCAGTTGATTGTAATACTAACCTCATATAACGGAGAAGACGAATCCTCTCTTGAATAGTGTTTCACTTCTAATACTTCCACTCGATCCAACTATAGTCTTTCGATGGACGTCATGCCACCATTTAACTATAATCAAAAGTGGAGCTTCCACGTTGAAGATCAACAGTATTTTCAAGTCGAGAAAACTGTGTAAATTAGTCTCATTGATATTCTCTGCTTGACCTTGGTTATATTAACCAACGGAAAAATATCAAACGAGTCATTCCATAGTTATCCAATAATATCAGTACGCAACCCCTTGATGCCTCCAGCAGTCATGAGTAATGCACTGCCCAATATTTGGAGAGTGTTACGTACTCTAGTCTCAAGGGTACATCGATATCCAGTTTCAAGCATCTTGACTAGGAATATTTAAAGTGTTATATTTGTTTCATTGTAGTAAATCATTCACGGTTACAACACTTTGTAACAACTATCACAAAACATACCATTAATGGATTTTCTACTAAATGTTCTTTTGATTAAATTAATTAATTAATATAATCATATTATATCAAGTACATAATAGAAAGAAAACATATTTATTTCGAAAAAGATTGGTCAATGAGTTAGATATATGTAACAAATTACATCTAGGATATACTCCTAACTCTATCAATCTGATGGTGTTGAAGTCGAGAAGATCGACGCCGACTTGCTAATATAGCCTAGATTGCGACGCCATTAAAATCGAGATGGTGACAATCGAGGCAGCGACGATGATATTAAGGGTTGCATTGAGGCGGCAGTTGAAATCGTGATAGCAAGAAATAGGTTTGTTGAAAATGAAAATAAGTGTTGAAAATTTCTTAAGTATTAAGCATTTATATTACACTTAGAAATCTTGATCGACATGATCATATCAGTATCGACATGTTTTACTGTTCATGTTTAAAAAAAAAGGAAAAACGAAGGGAAGGAGGTCTACCTAATCATGATACCATGTAGCTTCCAAAGAATCAAAGGCTCCAGCCTTACTATGGAAAAGAGTTGGTTCAGCGCCATTTGAAGAAATGAATTAATATTCAAACATTAAAAGCAAATACAGCGAATAGTTCACTTTAAGATTCACTAATATTGTATTTATTTGAAAGTTTATTTCTAGAACAAATACAGTGAGTAATTCGCTTTCTTGAAATAATGTATTAATATTCAAACATTAAAAACAAATATCAATATAATTAGATATACAGGCTTTATAGTTTCAAAAGTGACCATTTTTTTTGTTCTGGACATGAAAACGTTTAAAAAGAGGCTTAAACCCATAAGAGCGTACAGGACAATTAAATATGCATGGCCCATATACTTACCCGGACCGACCTGATAACACAATCCTGGCATGCTTATCCATGTAGATGGTGCTTTAGATTGGATCCAATGCAACATGAATTCTCAAAATTTAACAGGAGCGCCTCTGCGACTAACTACAGGGCTGTCAAAAAAGAAAACTCTAAAGGTTGTCCGTGTTTGAAAAACGGATAAATATTTAATATTCGAAAAAGCGGATGAAATGCAGATATAAAGACATTCGTATCAAAAAATTATCCACTCGGTTTTTTTATTTAAATTATGCGTATTTTAGTAAAATAAAATATATTTATTTTAATTAAGTTAGAAGTTCATATTATGCACACTAGATTATCTGTATATTAGTATAATGAAACGAAGTTTGTTTGAGACGTGGTTCTGTCGTTGTGGTCGTTTTAAAGTACTATGCATTATGAACTTGGTTTGAACTACAATTTAATTAAATTTGTTAATTAATTATTTTTCAAATTATTGATACATATTATTTATTTAAAAACAAATAATCAATTAAATAAAAAATAATTTTATTTATATTGTACATTTCAAATATTCCGTTCAGATTTTTCAATTGCAGTACACAAACGTATTTTCATTCACAAATTTCTTCGTTCAAACGCTCCGTTTAGATTATCTGCTCGCTTTACAAAAAACGCACTTTAAATCTCAATGAAGACTGTGCTAAGTAGAAAAATTCTACAATTTATCTACACGCTTTGTATTTAGAGGCTTTCCAGGAAACGTTCATATTCCTGACGTTGTTACAAGAAAAGTCCCTGTAGAAATAAGTATGTAAATTAGGTCAATGTTTTTCTAAATTAGAAAGTGCAAATTAGCTTGCGTTTTTTCTTAAATTTCAAAATTTTCAAAAAATTTCAAAATCGGAAACGCAAACTAGATTGAGCTTTTCAAAAATTTCAAAAACAGAATTAAAAATTAAAAAGCACAAATTAGCTTGCGCTTTCCTGATAGTAAATGCAAGATAACTTGCGCTTTTCAAAATTTCGAAAAAAAATCAGAAACAGAAAAGTGCAACTTATCTTGCATTTTCTATCAAATAAGTGAAAGGCACTTGCTTTTTTTAATTTTAAAAAATAAAGACCAAATTTACATATTTTTTTCTGCATAGACTTTTCTTATAACAGCATTAAAATAGAGACTCATGACTCTTTTTTGTTGTATTTAACCACTTATCTAAGGAATTCCACAATTTAAAGCTTTTGAAATTACCTCAGTACCTTAAAATAATTAATACAACAAGCAAGGATGCATACGTAGTTTCCATTGATCATGTTTTCTACTTATCATCACATATGTTCGCCTTTTTATCCATGTTTTCTTTAATTTATTATTCCACCTCATTTTATATTGGTGTGCTCAATAATGGTTTTTCTCATTCCTCTTTCATTGAATTTTACTACCTTTCATAATTCAAGTACTTTTAGGCAAACATAAATTTATCTATTTAAATTGCAAGTTAAAGTTGTAGTTTGATTATCTTATCGATAGTCACGTTTTAACTTCGTAATTGTGATTTAATTGCATACTTACATATTAAAACACATGTTATTATGATTTGCAATTCGGTTATGTTGGTGAATTAATATGAGTTCTCATTTGTGACAATATATTGGTAAACCAATAACTTAAAAATCACTTTTAAATTGTAGATTATGATCGGTAATTATTTCCACTCAAAGTAAGAGTAAATTATACGTATTTTTTAATTAAAAGGTACCAACAATTAAAAGTTATTTTAATTTCATATTGCTGTAGTAGTTTTGCCCTAAATTTTTCTTTACTTTGCTAATTTAGGATTCACTAATATGGTATTTATTTGAAAATTTATGGCTAAAACAAATAAATAATGTATCAATATTCAAACATTAAAACCATACAATTAGATATACAGGTTTTATGGTTCCAATGTGACCTTTTTTTTATATTTCTGGACGTGAAAACGTTTCAAAAGTGGCTTAAACCCATAAGAGCATACAGGGCATACAGGCCAACTAAATATACATGGCCCATGTACCGAACCGGACCGACCTGATAACATAACCCTAGTGTACTTCCAAGTCGATGGTACTTTAGATTGGATCCAATCGCATCATGAATTACCAAAATTTCATCCGCATTTGAAAATTATTCATTCGGTTTTTTTTTAAATTACAGTTTAATTTATATTTATTTTAGTATAGTAAAAAAAGAAATTATTTTTTGCTTTATTAAGTTAGTTATTCATATTATAAACATTAAATTGTGTGTATTTTAGTATAGTCAGTTTGAAGCATGGTTTTTTCATTGCGGTCGTATCAAAGTACTACCATATGAGGTTGGTTTGAACTAAATTCGAAAATTTAAAATTTTACATATTAATTAATTAATTTAGTTTACTTTTGCAAATCATTAATGTATACTATTCATTAAAAAACAAATAATTAATTAAATATAAATCAATTTTATTTTAAAATTTACATTTCAAATATACTACTCTGATTCTTCGCTCGCAGCACACAAATGCATTTTTCGTCCATAGAATTCTTTGTTCAAATGCTCTGTCTAGATTCTCTTATCGCCAGCCTAAATCTCAATGAATACTACATGTTAATCATGTTCTTCGTTTAATATTGATACACTTCGTATATTTTCACATTCAAGGGCAGCTCAAGGAATTGTCTTTGGTATTGGTCGACCTTTAACTTTGTCCAGGTACATGGAATGAAAAAATCATATAAAAATGAAAGTAACTTGTGGTTTCTGCCTTGCCATAAAAGTATTATTTTGAACCTAATAGTCAGAAACAAGGTCATTCTATTATATATATAACTTAAGATAACGTGTTTAATGCAATGAATTATCGAACTGCGACAAACTTTAAATAATGTGATATAAGAAGGCAAGCACGCCACGAAGCAAGATACACTAACATGGAAACAAGGTCATTTTGTTAGTGTTAGACACAAGGTCAATTTATTATAGGTTTCTTTAAGTTAGCGTGTTTAATGCAATGAATTATCCAACGGCTACAAACTTAGATAATGTGATATAACAAGACAAGCACGCCATGAAGCAAGATATACTAACATGGAAATTGCAACCACCGCCCAAACCAATCTTATACAATTAAGGTGAATTTGTTTAATATGGGAGATAGGGTCAGAAGTGAGGACCGACCCCAAAGAAGAATGCAATGTCGTATTACGAAAGTGGCATCTGAAATAGGATATTTCAACTTTTTTCAATTTTTTTTTAAGTTTGTTTTTGTGTCTATTTTCCACTAACTTAAACATCACCTTTTAAGTTGTAGATTAAGCACAATAGGTAATTCTTTTGACTCAAAGTAAGAGTAAATCTTAAGTATATTTTTTAGTTAAAAGGTACCCACAAGCAAAAGTTATTTTAATTTTATAGTGTTGTAGCAGTGCCCTAAACTTATCTTTACTTTGCTAATTAGGCCTTTGCACAAAAAATCTCTATTTATGGTGTTATTACAAGAAAAGCCCCTATTTATAGAAATAAGTATGTAAATTAGATCTTTGTTTTTTTTAAATCAGAAAGTGCAAATTAGCGTGCGCTTTAAAATTTTCAAAAAATTAAGGAAAAAGTCAAAATCAAAAAGGTTTTTCTGATAGAAAGCGCAAGTTACCTTTTGATTTTTAAAATTTTCAAAAATTCAAAATCAGAAAACGAAAATCGTCCAACACTTTTCTGAAAGAAAGTGCAAGACAACTTGCGTTTTTTAAAATTTTGACAATTTTGAAAACTTCGAAAAAGATTATAAAAATAGAAAAGTGCAACGGATAAGTGCAAGACAATCTTGCGTTTTTTATTTTTTAAAAATATGGACCAAATTTACATATTCATTTCTGCATGGATTTTTTTCTGTAACAACATAAAATATAAAACAGAGACCTGTGATTCTTATCTTGTTCCTAGTTTACCTTATGCATCGCAAAAAAAAAAATGCTATTAATGTCCATACATACATTTAATCACATTCATTTCATGTGATTTAATTGGAAACTTGACTATTAAAACGCATTAGTGTAGATGACCATTTATGTTTTGGACATGCCGTGAAAGAGTTTGCATATCATCTTATTATCAAAAGTTTGTGATAGCTAAACAATGATGGAATACATAGTTTTCTAGCGAGTATGCATGTTTAAGCCGATAACGTTTGAAACTAATTTAAGATTCACTAATATGGCATTTATTTGAAAGTTTATGGCTGAAACAAATACAATGAATAATTAACTTTCCTGAAATGATGGATTAATATTCAAACATTTAAAACAAATAAGCCCACAAGAGCGTACAGGCCAATTAAATATACATGACCCGTATACTGAAGACTTAATCAAGTCGATGGTTATTTAGACCGGATCCAATGAAACATGAATTACAGGAATTTAACAGGAGCGCCTCTGCTACTAATTGCAGGGCAGTAAATGGATTGACAAAAATTTAAAATTCATCCGTATTCGTATCCGAAAAGAGGATAAATATCTGTTATCTAAAAAAATTACGCGGATACAGATACGAAGACGTCCGCATCCGAAAATTATTCATTTGGATTTTTTTCAAAATTATAGTCTAAATTGTGTGTTTTAGTAAATTGAACAAAAATTATTTTTGCTGTTTTATGGAATTAGAAGTTCCCATCATACACACTTAATTATGTATATTTTATTATAAGAAATGATGTCTGTTTGAGGCGTGGTTTTTACCATTTTACGGTCGTATCAATGTACTTTATATTATGAAGTTGGTTTAAATTAAATTTAAATTTTTTAAAATAATTACTTAATTTTTGCAAATTATCGATACATATTATTAGTTAGAAAACAAATAATTAATTAAATGCAAGTCAATTTTATTTAAAAATATACATTTAAAATATTTCGTTCAGATTCTCGACTTCTAGCACACAAACAGATTCTCCATTCATAAAATTCTACGTTCAAATGCTTCGTTCAGATTTTTTGCTCGCTCCACAAAGAAGAAACTAAGAAGAAAAATTCTACAATTTGACTGGATTCTTCATTGTGCCGAGTAATTAAGTACCAGAATACTCTTTGATATGCTTCATTTAACATTGATATGCTTTGTATATTTTCGCATTCAAAGGCAGCTCAAGGAATAGTCTTTGGTATTCGTCGACCTTTGACTTTGTCGTCCAAACAATCAGACATGGAATGAGAAAATCATACAGAAAAGAAAGCAACTTGTTGTTTCTGCCTTGCCATAAAAGTAGTACTTTAGACCTAATTGTCTGGAACAAGGTCGTTTTATTATGTATCTTACAATACGTCTTTAATGCGATGAATTATCCAACTGCTACAATTAAACTTAAATAATGTTATATGACAAGACAAGCATGCCACGAAAGCAAGTTACACAAGGGTATTTTCAGTCCATTTAGGGTTGATGGACGTCTAAGCCTAGTTCAGGATCCTACATCGGATCCTGAATTTTAGTCTTAATTTTAAGGCTTAAATTAACGACTGCAATTGCAACTTCAATATTCAACCCTGAATTGTTACCATTGAAGATGCTCTAACATGGAAACTGAAACCACCGCCCAAAACAAATCTTAAACGATAAGGGGTGAATTTGTTTAGCAGTGGCTCGAAAGAAGAATGTTTCAAAAAAGAATGCATTCCTCTACTAGAAAAAAGGCATTTCAATTGGATATTTTGATTTTATTTTTATTATAAATGATTATTCATTATATTGTATTTTTGTTAATTAAGTAGTTAAATAATATACTTAAAAAAGACAACTTTGGACAGTCACAGACGCGCCATTTATAGATTTTTTGCTAAGTGCACTTGAATTAAATAATTAATTAACTATAGCACAATACAGTAATTATACAACAAAAAAATAAAAATGTCTTATTATTTTATTTCAAACGAGATTTTACTATAAAGTTAATAATTAACAATAAACTATAGAATTGTTCTCAAAGGCAACCATTAACTTTATCAGGGGCAAACGAGCTCCTTCACGCTATAAAACTATATGTCTGATTTTATCCTATATTGTAGAATGTACGATAACGGAACCACCGTCCTGAGAGGTATTAAGTTTTCTTCGCATGATCACTGGAATGTGACGTTCCACCCAGAGTATCGATCAATGATTATGTGAAACGTCGAAATGCGTTCGATTCGATCGTTTCATGACAACGTCCAATCGAAACTGAGTCAACAATCCTTGTTCAATCAAAGTTCGACGAAAATAAATCAATCCCCTTTTTCATGCGTTCACCTGTAAAAATTCGACTGGTCGTATGTGAAAAGAGAAGGAGCAAGGACGTCGAAACTTGAAGTGGACACCAAGCAATTGGTCGTTGTAAAACTTGAGGCTAGACCCAAGGAAACTTGGGATCAATTTTGAGTTAGATATTGAGTGGGCATTTCAAGATTGACAGTGGCAAAGTGGGAAATGAATTTGAAGTCGAAGATGAATCAACGAAGATGGTAGTGGATGCTAATAAGGTGACGATGGCACCAGCAGCATCAAAATCAAGTCAAAACCCACTTATGTTAAATTCGAGATCTGGTGGTGTTCTTATCGAGGAGATCGGTGCCGACTTCCTAAGATAGCCTAGATTACGACGACGTTAAGATCAAGATGGCAAGGTCCGAGGTGACGGCGACGACGATGTTGAGGAATGCAAGAAGGTACTCGTTGAAATCACGGTCGAAAGGAAACTAGAGTGCTGAAAATGAAAATAAGTGTTGAAAATTTTCCCAAGTGCTTAGTATTTATATTACACTCAGAAATCAAGACCGACATAATCATGTCAGTGTTGACATGTTTTAATCCTCATGTTTAAAAAAAAGAAAAAAGAAAAAAAGGAGGTCTACCTTATCATGATACGACGTAGCTTCGAAAGAATCAAAGGCTCCAACCTTACTATGGAAATAAAATGGTCCAGCGACAATTTAAAGAAAAATATTGGTGTTCTTGGAATAGACGTGAGGCTTTAAGAGGACTGCCAGTCAAATGACGACTCTTCTGAAATTAGCGTCCAATCACTTGTCTTAACTCAGCACATGCTTTGTTCCCACGAAAGCATAATCAAGTGGATAGGTATTATCCAGCATTTGAGTCAAACGAATTTCTAGTGAATCTAGGCTTCAAGAAGATGAAAAAATTGATGAAGAAGCTCAATAAATGAAGAGAATGATGAGAAGAAGAAGTACAAGAAGTTTGATAACATTATGCATATGTTAAATTTTATCGACACCGACATGATTTTTGATTTGGTTCTACTTCTGAGTAGTAGGTAAAGATGCAGTGTACTTAGCAGAATAAAACAAGATTGCGTAGGATGAATCATGTCGGTATCAACAAGATTTGTAGAAAAATGTAAACAACGAAGCTTGGAAACATCAAGACTTGGACAAATATAAGGAATAAATTGAAGATACAAGTTGCAAAATCATGTTTGCAACCACATGATCATAGCGGTACTAACATGATCTGAGTTACGAGTTTTACTTGTTCTTTATGTCTGAATGCATGGATTTGATTTATTACATGGTATACTGTAAGCTAACGACTTTAGTGGATGTATTCACCTATAAATATCCATCTTTGAAAACGTATAATAGATCTTGCTTTCTAATCCTGAACATTCTACTTGTCCGATCCACCAAATACTACCTAACTCGGATTTCATTTGTTTTCTATATATGAAACATTCTAATTTGATTGTGATTGTATAGTACCATTTGGAATAATATTAAAGTGGACGCATACAATTAATTTGAGGTAGAACTGTCACGACCCGAACTCGATGTTCGACAACAAACATCAAATTCGTATCGCGGGAGCTTGCAACACCCATTAGATGATAAATAACACAGCGGAAATGAAAGATGATATCACTGATACAACATGAACACAATATTTGATACATCAATTTGATACAATGATAATCATCATCATCAAAGAATATACAATACAGAATACAGCGAAACAAGAAACGATATGGGATAAGTCTTCACAGAATCCAATGAAAAACTCTGATCCAAACGCTCCAAAGACAAAGCTCCAAAACTCCTAGCTCGACCCACCATCAAGGTTGCACCAAGACAAGCAAGTCTCAGTCGTCCACGGACTGAACTGGCTCCAAATAATCTACTAGACCTGACAATCTGAAAAACCAAACTCTAGACTGCCCACGTGGAAAATTGTGGGCACCCAGAGTTTAGGAAAGGAACAATAAACTCCAGGTCAGTCATGAGACTGGTATGAGCAAACAAAAACAGTTTATCTTTTAAATAAACAACAACAGAATTTTTAAAGTCAATTCGCAATGCTTTTTGGAAAATGAACTACCATAAGGCCTCCCGCCACACACACAATGCAAACGCAGACTTGGAGAAGATTTCTCCTTATGATAGTCAAGCATGCTTGATACGAGAGAATTTATTTTCAATATTATTATTATAAGTGCAAAGTGCAGAAAACATTTCGAAAGTATAATATTAATCTTAACCAGCATAGGTACCATTATATTATGCCAGCTATAGCTACCACCTGAGGTGGCAGGTTATACAATAGCAATCGTAAAGGGCTCCTATTGTTTTGTTTGGATTTCCAACTAATGGTCAGGTAAAGGAACTTCCCATACCAAAATGGAACGCCTCTGGAAGGACGTCCGCGAGAACCTAACCGGATCTCTGCCAATACAAGGCCGGTGTATCCCCTGCCCGGAAGTATCACCTAAGATATTCCATCCCCGGGCGTAACCAACCTTTATCCGAGCGTTCGATACCAACAACCACAAAGTAATGTATTTGCAGTAACCATATAGGTTAAATATCTGGGCTCCATACCATGATATCACCACTATCCAGAAGAAATGGACATACCCTAGGGGCATGATCGCTGAAACCTTGCTGCATCTTTCCTGTTTTGACCATTTCCAAGGTGTAAGGTCCAGATGCAGTCTCGTCCACAAAGCTACGCTTTTCACAAAGCCTTGCTTTGATCAACAAATGATCAACAGTACTTCATATGCCACATTACCAAGTTGGGAATATAATACTGATAACCTTCAACTACATAACCTCCGAGCTCGTACGTCTCAGAGAAGAGTGTTAAGCTAAGAGAATAAATTCTCCGCCACCAACAGATGTGTATTTGAAAGAAATCTGCTTTATATCTCAAAAAGTAATGTCAGACATACAATCCATACAAGTCTGTTCTGGGTTCGAACAGAACCGAAGGCACTTCCAAAGAAGCCCTTGCAATCTGGGTATTCACAATCCCGATCGGACTTCCCATCACTTAGGGAATCCCTATACCGTAGCTACTCAATGCAAAGACAATCGATAGGTCATCCTATCGCTCTTGCAAATACCCGGTCTTCACCATCGATCTTCAAATGCTATCCATAACGACTATCATTATTCAGAATGGGTTATATGACACAAAGGTCCTCTCCCGGCTAAACCAAATAATGAGAGCAATATTTAAAAATACATGGATATAGGATTTCGGTAAAGTCACAACTTAAAAATCCAAAGCTTTTCTTTCAAATGGTTAAACAAATTACCATTTCAAATCTTTTAAACAAAAAGATTTATTTCACAAAGTTCACCCAGTTTCACAAAGATCCATTCACGGATTTCAAAACAATTTCCATTTCAATTGGATTAATTTATTTAAATCTTTAAATCAAAGATTTATCTCATGGCTTTCAAAACTCGTTTCCAAAGATTCATTCATAATTTGGAAAATCATTTTAGATTCAAACTTGAAAACCCTTTAATATAAATTGAAAGTTCATTACTCATATGAAAGCTTTTATTATTTGAAAACAAATAGTTTTCATTTCAGAAAGATCCAATTATATTTGCACGAGTGAAAGCTCTTAAATTATATTCACATTCCCAAATCAATACTTTTTAAAATAGTTTAACCCATACATAACAGGTATAACATCTTTAGTCCCTAGTTTCCAATCCTAGAATTCAATTTCAAATCTTGAATTTAAGTTTAAATCAAATTATTTAAATTCCAAAACTTAATCAAGTTATTCAAAATAAATTTCATCTTTGAAATTCCATTTCGAAAGCATTTCACTTTATACCCAATCCATTTCCAAAACATTTGAATTCAAATTGTCTATTTAAGAAACATTTCAAAAATCTGTGACTTAATCGATTTCCTGATGAAATTCATATTTGTGTGTGTATAAGTGTGGTCCAGGGGTTTAACACAAGAGTGCAACATCAGTCAATCATCATAGATCAAAACACAGAATTATAGTTAATAAGCGGTATAAGCAGTAACGCTTATCATTCATTCATAGATTCACAGATAATATATCACCGATAATAAATTACATCGCAGATAGTTAATTAAATTTATCTCAGATAAATAAATTTCACTACAGATCATAGCATAAATCAAGATATATCACAAAGCATCAAATATCAAGGATATCAAACAATGCAACCATCCAATAAAATCAAACATTCATAAGTAAGATCACTTGGATTATCTGATTGATTTAAATCAGATAAACTTCTATGAATAAATTGCTAGTCATGGTAAATTAATAATCAATTAATTATAAATTATTCTTAATTAATTATAATAACTAATTAATTATTTCTAAATTAATAATTATTTCTTAACCACTTTCATTAATTACAAATTAATTACCTTAATTAATTTATTACTTTATCCTTAAATTAATTATTGTTTAATCACTTGATAAATCAACTTTAATTATTAATTAATATCTAATTAATAAACTTTAATTTACAAATTAATTATTCCTTAATTAATAAATTGAACTTCTTTAAATTTATCCGTTATTAATTCTTAATTAAATTTCCTAATTAGTTAACTATTAATCATAAATTCATTAACTTTAATTAGTTACTTTAAAATTTCCCGATTACCAATTTATTAAACACTTAATTAATAATATCAATCTTTAATTGCAAATTGATAAATCTTAAATTACTTAGTTGATTACAATCATAAGCTAATTAAGATTCTAAATTAACGTACAATATGAAAATTATTTATCTTACATTTTAAAATCTTCCTTAATAACTTTAAACCCAATTATTCACTAACTTAAAAGTTTTAATGTTAATTTAAGTTAAACCTTTATTTATAAATTTACCCTTTTATTTAAGACTAATACTAACTGGTTCCAAAATGATTAACTATAAACTTAATTTATTAGGCTAAGCTTTAATAACACATACTACAGAAAATTCCCAGGTGAACTCGAGTTCAATCCCGAATGGTATACCTATTTCCCTGAGCTCCATCCCTGTACTTCATTTCTTCTTTGCTTTATATATATATATATATATATATATATATATATATATTTCTCTATTAAGTATAAACTATTAATTCACCCTCACGAACCCGAGTAAAACCCACGCGAAAACTTCTTTTGCTCGAGTGCTTCCTCGAGTCTCTTTACACGACCCATCACCAGACATAGTGGCCTAACCATGCACGTGCACCGGACCTCCACCAACATCTGGCGATCCCCACTAGCTCCGGCAAGTCACGATCGATCACACCCTCGACCCTAAATCGACCGAAAACCCAAACCTATCCTCAATAGAATTAGAGCATAGCTCAAGCCATCACGACTAAAACAGCGACCAAAGAAATGTCTCGTCGCCGCGCCTCCGACCACCAGTCGACTCGAACATCCAGCTATGGCTTCGTCAACCTCCGAGCGATCGTCCCCCAAAGCCACGCGCCCCTCGACGCTGAATTGAGACCGCGGCGATCAAAAGTTCGACCATCTAAAAATTATGTTTACAAAAGAAAAACAAACGCCACTGCCGCCACAGAGGTTGATGCTGCCTCCGATCATTTTTCCTACCACCACCGTAGGCCCGTACATCACTATGAGCAACCTCGACTTCCCCAGTCTAGCACGTCACCGAAAATTGGCCAAAATGCCAATTCCAATTGTCCTCAAATTTGCTCTCGAAATACAAAATGAAAAATCATCATATTAGTTTTAAAAATCCTATCTTTAAATAAGGATTCACGTTATATAATTGAATTCGAAAATCGTTGTACTCGAATTTGTTCAAAATTTGGATTTTCTCTGTAAAACAATTTTTTTACAAATTATATAATTTTATTTCTCCTAAGATTATTTTTAAATAATAACTGACACTTAAACAAGCACCTTTTCTTTTGAAACCAAGACCTAACAAAGACCAGGTGATTAGCTAGTTTGATTTTGATCAAAATTTAAAGAAACAGGGAAGTTTGACATAGTCAGGCATATTCACTTCCAAAATTTATACATAGAGGAGATATGTACTTGTATATGCATAAATAAACAATATCAACCTCAGACTTATCAAGCAATAGTTAAATATACTTAAATTCCTTTTTTAGTTGTTTACTCACATTGATTAAGAAAGGAACAGAGCCTCTTTCTTTTGACACAGGCTTTGAGATTGCAAGCTGGAACCCCTTTTCTTCTTCCACCTTCTTGTTTGAGTTGATTTAAATAGTTGCCAAGTTGAAGTGTTGTTTAAAGTTGAGATGATATTACTCAGATGCTATTTGCTTCAGTTTTAAAATGGTGCTCAATCCAGATTTTTCTCAGTGATGACGCTTGAACTAAAATGAGGAGGGCCGATATATGAAATTGAGTTGTATAGGTTGAGTATATTATTTAGTACAATAGGCATGGCTGAAGATGCTTGCATTATGGGCTGAGATGTATCAGAGGTATGAAAGATATGGTATACATTAATTGCTAGAGTCCTTTAAGCTTTCATTTGCAAGCTAATACTTATACTTGTTTATTTGTACTAAGATATTTGTACATAGATATGCCTATCTTCATATATTACTGCAGGTTTTGTTTGTACTTGGATGTGTATTTATCTTGTTTTATGCTTTGTATTCTAAATGAATTCTATTTTTCTCTTTAACATGTTGTTTAAATTCCTCTAATGTATTTACTTAATATTCTATTTTCAATTTAATTTTTTTTCTTACATACTTATTGTCTTATCTTACATTTTCATTCATTCATTATTTAGATATTAAATATTTTCTAAAGAAATCATTTTTAATCAAAACTCAAATGAATAAATCAAAATTTTCACATTTTTTATTCATAAACTAAATTAATTATCAATTTAAACTCAGTTAAAATCTGGGATCGTTCCAGATCCCCTCTTTAAGAAATTTCGTCCCCGAAATTTGCCGAGGAGACAACTTAGATAGATGAAAGACAGAGAAATATCTTTCCAAATCAAACCGAATATCAATTCTGCATTTGGCTTACCAAATCAGAATATCAACAATAGATGTGAGGACAACTCAATCAATTACGAACCAATTGGGTTATCTTATCTACGAAGTATACAGGGGTATTGGTTAGTTCAAAGGGATAACTAACTGTTCGTAGATTCTATCGAAACCCAATGAAATATACAAAAATAGATTCGATTACGATTTCAGATTCAAACTTTAACTCATTTACGATTTGCTGAGAAATAAAATTAAGGGTAGTTCTCATGCCGAACAAAATTCGAACAATTTAATCGTAAACGAGATAGTTACCTTATAAATTTTCTTTTCCTTAACTAACTGTTAAGGTTGAAAAATCACCTTTTATTTCACAGGCCCTCGCTGCTTGAACTTGCTTCAGTGCTGAGCAATTCATGATCCTATGTCCCGGCTTGTGGCAGTAACAACATTCCCTACATCCCTGTTCTGGCTTCATAAATGGCTCTCTCAGTCCTTATTTCCTGCGATTCTTACATTTGTTCAAGTAATGACCTTTCTCCAAGCGGTTGAAACAAGTAACATTCTTCACCTTTTGCTTCTGTATATCCTTCTTTCCTTTATCCTTTCTCAGTTTCTTTCCACCAAACTTCTTTTTCCTCCAATTCAGATTACTTGTATCTCCATTTTCCTCCGGATCTACTTGCTTATCCGGAGTATCATATCTATAGCCCATATCAACTAATTCAGAAAAAGATTCCTTAACGTGAGTAGTCATCCTTTCCTGAAACTCCTTGTTCATTCCCCGAATAAACTTTTCATTCTTTTTTAACGGTGTATTCACCAATTCTGGACAAAATCGAGATAATTCATTGAATTTTTTTAAGCGCTCTTCAATTGATACCTTGCTTCAAATCCATAAACTCCTGGTACACTCTAGAGATACCACCAGATGGTATATATCGTTGCTCAAACACTTCTTTGAAACGACTCCAAGTAAACTCATCCGCCAGCTCATCCATGGTAACTGTTTCCCACCAAGCTAAAGCCTCTTCCTGTAGTTGCCAAGAAGCTATCAATCGCATATGATCATCTTCTAATTTTAGTCCTTTGAAAATCCTTTCACATGATCGAATCCAGGCTTGTGCTTCGATAACAGTTTCCTTGCCAATGAATGGCTTTCCACCAAGTCTAAAAAAACTTCGATATAAATCAGCCAAATTTGGTTGAGATTGAATGGGAATATCTGTCGTTGCAGGGCTTTGACTAGCTGAAGTGGTGCTTTCCTGTCTCCTATTTATTCCTCTTTCTTCCACTTATTCTTACTATCTGTAAGAAATCCTATTTAGGCATTCGGACGAAATATCTTAGAGAATAATAACAAATAAAGAGAATAGATTAGGAGATTTGGATTTTTTTTGTTCCACTGGTTGTACTCATTCTAGGATATACTTCACCCTATCTCTAATGAGCCATCTAATGTGTTACACTCCATAGCTAAAGTTCTTACCCAACCTCTGGCTCTGATACCAATTTTTTCACGACCCGAACTCGATGTCCGACAACAAACATCAAATTCGTATCGCTGGAGCTTGCAACACCCATTTCATGATAAATAACACAGCGGAAATAAAAGATGATATCACTGGTACAACATGAATACAAAATCCGATACATCAATTTGATACAATGATAATCATCATCATCATCAGTGAATATACAATACAGAATACAGCGAAACAAGAAACAATATGGGATAAGTCTTCACAGAATCCAATGAAAAACTCTGATCCAATAGCTCCAAAGACAAAGCTCCACAACTCCTTGCTCGACCCACCATCAAGGTTGCACCAAGATAAGCAAGTCTTAGTCTTCCACGGACTGAACTGGCTCCAAATAATCTAGTAGACCTGACAATCTGAAAAACCAAACTCTAGACTGGCCGTGTGGAAAATTATGGGCACCCAGAGTTTAGAAAAGGAACAATAAACTTCAGGTCAGTCATGGGACTGGTATGAGCAAACAAAAACAGTTTATCTTTTAAATAAACAACAACGGAATTTTAAAGTCAATTCGCAATGCTTTTTGGAAAATGAGCTACCATAAGGCCTCCCGCCACACACACAATGCAAACGCAGACTTGGAGGAGATTTCTCTTTATGATAGTCAAACATGCTTGATACGAGAGAATTTCTTTTCAATATTATTATTATAAGTGCAAAGTGCAGAAAACATTTCGAAAGTATAATATTAATCTTAACCAGCATAGGTACCACAATATTATGCCAGCTATAGCTACCACCTGAGGTGGCAGGTTATACAATTGCAATCGTAAAGGGCTCGTATTGTTTTATTTGGATTTCCAACAAATGGTCAGGCTGTAACGACCCGAAATTTCCGAACCTGAAAATTCCAGATAGTTATGAAAGAGAAAGAGATAGAAGAAGAAGAAGAACAGAAACATCAACAACTCACATTCGCAGCGGGTAAAATATAATAATAATAGCTTTCAAAAGAATACTATATATGCCGATTACATTTAATATACATCAGAGTTTCACATTATATACAGTCACTGAATATTTACAATTATCATGACTCAGATTAACAATAATATAAATACAGCGGAATACTCTATACGATATCGTCATCCAACTCGCCTCCTGAGCTCCAGAACGTACCTACCTGAAAATCTGTAATACTCGGTCTGACCCGAGCATTACACCAAAGTAACACCCGGGTCAGGCTGGAACCAGCGTGAGTAAACCCAACTAACATGGAATACCAAAGATATCAACTTATATAGAACCCGGGGTAACTTATATAAATTTAACCAATTTACAATTTGCTACAGACAACACTTATTTCACATATAAATTTCTAAGTATCAACTTAGATAAAATTATCCAATTCTCTTAAAATCATTTCATTCCTGCCTATTGATTTCTCAAATCAATTTATGAAAATTCGAAGTGGTTTCGGGTATTTCCCAATACCCGACCCCGGTCTCTTCGAGACTCGGGTTATCCTATTCCAAGTTATTCAAATGAAATACACAACATTCATATCAGGAATATCAACACATGCAAAACATCCAATGCCAATCAATCATCCATTACATACAAATCAATTCAATTGATTTAAATTGAATTTCTAATCACATTCTCCTAGATTCCTTCATTAATGAATTCCAAATCAATTAATTAATCAATCAACTTTTCCGTATCCATTCATCTCAATTAACAACCCTGGATTAATTATCTTCCAAATCAATTCAGGTAATTTTCTTTTATTAATTCCACGATATTAATTATTTTTACCAAATCAACGAGTAATCTTTAATTACTTCACAAATTAATTAACTATAATCAATTACACTAGTTTTGAATTACTTATGTTAATTGATTTCTCATAAGTCACTTATCACGAATTAAATTATCTCAATTAATCAAATCTTTAATTACTTCATTAATTATATAAATTAATGATTCCCAATTATATTTTATTTTATTTCAACCACAATATTAATCATTCTCGATCACCCTCAACCTGTAATTAACTATCTTCTTATTTACTTCATTAATAAATTAATTTCTCCGTAATTTGTTATTTTAATTAATCTCTTGATTAATTACACACAGTGATTCTATTTTATTAATTATATAAAGCAATTACTTATTAAACCACCCAATGATTATAATTTCACTTCATTAATTAACTTAAATCTTCATTAATTAATTCAAATCCTTAATTATTAAATTAATCAATCCAAATCATTAATTAACTGAATTAATTAATCATCCATTTAATCACCCTTATATTTCTTCCAAAAATTAAATTTATAAATTTCGATAACTTACCGAAACATTCAAGCAACCACAGCATTCAGTAGTCCGATTACAAAAAATATTTATCATCGAATATCAATCATTCCAGTATGTACTATATAGTACTATATAATATAGAACATCAATCCAATTCAACCATTTAACCAATCATTTAAATTTAACCACTTAACTTTAAATAAAAGATCAGAAGCGTGAGGTTTACTCACCTTTGCCCCTCTAAAATTCTGCAATCCACTTCATTCTCGATTGACTCCACGATTTAAGACCTTAAATCAATATTTATACAGTTTGTCAATACCCAAAATACATGAACAATTTAAATTCTCATTTGATAACTTTAATTAACTATTGATTTTATTTATTTTTCTTTTTCTTTAAAATTCCTATATTTCCCAAATCTATAATAGCTTCTGATTACCATTTAAAATCAATAGATTTTATAAATTAATTCATCCCCTTCAAACTAAATATAAGTTGTAACCATAGCATTCCAAAATCAAACAATAAATTTTATTAAAAATCTTTTATCTTGCTGCAAGACCCTCTTTTTTTTTTCAAACAGATCTTTATTGATTGGGCTAATCAATTTAGCAGTTAAACAACCGCGAAAATTAAAAAAAAATAACAGAAATTAAATTACCGTATTACTCTCTGATGGACGAAATGAAATCGCAGTATGGATTAAAAGTTTTAACATGAGTAAATAATCAAAATGATAAACCAATTACCACAAGTTTCGAACACCACAAACCTGACGATGATTTTGCGACATCCCCAGCTCGACAATCACGTGCGCTTGCTTACATGATCACGCGGCATGCTCCTCTCTAGTTTGAACGATTTCAAACCACGGCTTTGATTCGCGATTCACGAAATCGAACGACTTCGATCCCCCCCCCATTTCGATTTATCAAGGATTGAACTTGAGGCTGCGGCCATCATTTGAGGAAGGCTTCGGCCATTTATCCCTAACTCGCATGCGACTGGAAAAATTCGAGCGTCGCCATTTTTTTTTCTTTGTTTCGGTCGCGACTGCCCTAAAGAAAAGAAGAGGGTCTAGGTTGAATTATATTTGCATGAATTATTTTAGAAAGGGGATTTTCCGATCGGCAATTTCTGTTGATTTTTTTTTATTTTTATTTTATAAGCATTCGATTTTGATTCTGTTGTAGGCTTATAGAGGAAGACGAAGATAAATAGGGATTTGGAAATGGCTTCTTGAGCACGCCGTAGTCCAAGAAAATATCTTGTTAATTTTACTTTAAATTTAATTATATTATAAAATTTCAAAACGTCTCGTTAATCACCAATTAAAATTTTAAACTCCACTTAAGGAATGCCGCTAGGCGATTTCAGGGTGTTACCCGTGTTCCGAACACAATGGAATGTGTTTCAGAGGCTAATTAGATCGTATGCACGAGTTACAGAAGAAAACGATCAGTTTTAAAATTAAATTGATTAAAATAGTTCGAAGCGTTTTGAACTGCCACGGTCAAACAACAACTCCGATTGCTACGAAAATTGAAATCCGATAATAACTAACTATTACGGATCCAATGGGGCTGGTTTCGTCCAAATTCGAGACCGTGCCTCGGAAGGCTGTTTTTAAGTTCCAATTTAAACGATATATTATTAAAATTAAACAAATCACCTTTAATTTAAATTTCAACTATCCTATTATCTTCAGTATCATCATTATAAATTTTATAAGTCTTCAAATTATTTTAAACAGGCATAGAAATCTATGATTCAACAATTTACCCAATTTCAATTTATTAAATTCAATATTTAAACTATATAATTCAATGATTTAATTATCAAATAAATATTGATATCCTAAAATTCAAGTTAAAATTAACTTTTAAATATTTTAAAATCAATTAACTATTCAAATTAAATTTGTTAGAAATTCTGGGTCATCACATTCCTCCCCCCTTAAAAGAATTTCGTCCCTGAAATTACTAGTTAGGAAGAATGGTCCGATACCCGTTTATTTTTCCCAAAATTCACAATTCAACATCGTGCCAACTATCCTTTGTTAAAGACCCACTATCACCTTAACCAACTTCCCAAAACCTTCTATAGTATCAAACAATACCCTCATCTCAATCATTTAAATTTCAATTTTAAAACCAAATTTCGAATTATCAAAATTTTCTCAAAATTTTTCTAACTCTCTAAATTCCCGGAAAATTTTGCCAGCGTCTCCTTTGCGCGGCTAGCTCGGTACAACTACAAAAGGCCTCTACGGGCTTCCCAAATTCCAAAAAGAAAACAAAAGCCAAGTGGCTACATCAAAAACCTAATCCAATTTCTTACAGAATTTAAATACATACCTTTTTGTCGGGCAATTCACATTTATCATTTGGAATCAAATCCAACTTCTTTTTTCCTTTAATATACCTACATATCTTACTTAGCAACAATATCCAATCATAACCCTTCAAATCATTTTATACATTTCCTTATATAGGTTTTCATATACATTAAATTTATTTTCACTTCAAGGTATTAAATTTTTATCTTTCATTTATAACCGGTTCATATTAGTTTCATTTATTAATTTACTTTAGTTTCCAATTTGAAATTGTTTTGTCGTTAACAAAAAATTTCTAACTCCCAAAATTTTTAGAAAATTTTGGCAGAGTTTCCTTTGTACGGAGGAGCTTTTGCAATTTGACAAGAGATATAAATATATATACATCGACCCACACGGTCGGATAAAGCAAAAACAGTTCATATTTCCTATTTTTATTGCATAGGCGTACCTTATTTAGCATTTTAAGCAAGCAGCTAATAAATTTTAGCAATTAGCATACCCCAAATCTAGCCAAACGGCTTCCCTGTACCTGTACTTACTCAATTTAAATACGTAAGTGCCATATATATGAAGTTTATAACATTTCTCTTGTTTAAACAACTACAACACATCAATTCTAAAAGAAATGCATTCTAAATAACTTCCACAAGCACTTTATATGATTTCAAAACTAATTCCATTGTTTTCAGCCAATTTATATTCCATTTCATTCAATTTTAATGGTTTACTACTCAAGTGCTTACATTCAATTTATTTTTAATCCAATCAAACTCAGATTCACTTCAATTTATTCAAAATCAATTATATTTGCTTCCGCTAATTCACAGAATTTAATTAAATCTCGTTTACGTTAAACGACAATCATTTCTACGCAATTTGACAATATCCATGTGAATAAAAATTACTTAAGTTTTATAACCAATTAAAATTGATTCCAACTCAATTTTATTTCATTCAATTTTATTTAGTTCGCCACATTCCATTCTTGTATACTAGCCATTCCCAAATTACTTCAATCCAAGCTTTTATTAATGGTCTTTCATCCTCATTCGAAGCCAAGCTTCCATACATTTAAACTTAAGTTAATCACTTTAATTTATTCCAACATCAACTTAAGTATACTTCCATTTGATTCTCACCTAATCAAGTTCCATTTAATTTAGCTAGCCCATCCATTTCAAATTTTAAATTTACTTACTTAATTCATTTTCAAATTTATTTTATTAATACAAAGCCATTCTCAATTTATTTCTATTCACTTGGGTTTGTTTGCATCTCTAACCATTTCTATTATAATTCACTTCATTTCATTCGACAACATTTCCATCATATCAAATTTACTTGCAAATTTCATTAAATATTATTCAAATCACACTTGGATTTTATTTGCAATTCAAACCATCACTTTTTCAATCTAACTCTATTTTATTCTTATTTTACAACATCTCTTCTAATTTATTTCATTATTAAATCCAAGTCGAGTTCTATTTACAATTTGAATTCATTTCCAAATTCCGTTATTAATTTACAATCCATTTATCTACCAAAGTTAAATTTTATTAACATACTCAACCTCACAATTATTTAACCAATTATCTTATTTCCAATTTCTAAATCAATATTCGATTTTAATTACAAATCACTTCATTGAAATTCTAGTTTGGATTTCCTTTCTATTTTCCCTAAATTCCAACACCTTTATTTAAAATTTTAGAAATGCTTTTAAATTCATAACATACTTAATAAAATAACTCTTTTTAAAAATACTTTTATAACTCGATGTCTCAACCAGTCTATTCTTGTTCTCACAGAAATTCAGTCATACGTTGATCAGGCGTTGGACTGAAAATCTATAAGTACTTGGTAAACCCGTTTCAACACCCAGTAAAAATACTTGGAAAATAATTTTATTAAAAATATTGAATACAGTTTTTTGTAAATAGAGGAAATATCTTTGGTGAAGATGCTCTGGAAATCATCACTCCCATCCATGGTCGTAGTTAACCCGATGATTACGTTGCCGTCCCGACAAAATCCACAGATAACTGTAGGCCTCCGCGCCCCACGATTACACCATGGAACCCACGACAGATCGCAGCTACAACTGGGGTTACGTAGCTATCACAACAAAAACCCATATAACTGTAGGCATCAGCGCCATCGAATTTCGCTGCCAAAAATGAAACTTCTCCACTCCACTTGACCATAGATCGTAATCTACCGATGTTGCGTTGCCTTCCCGGCAAAATCAAGTGTAGACCGTTGACACTCATCCTCCACGAGATTTTCGCTATGGTCCCCACAGTAGATCGCAGCGACATCGAGTTACACTGTCGTCACAGCATAACCCAAATGCCTCTGTAGGCATCAACGCCATCGACTTACGCTACCCAATAATCCTCAGGAACTAGTTTTTGTCCGGACTCATCACAGGATCAACTTTAGAACCCCCCTGGGCTCAAGGCAGCACCACCCGGTGGCACTCCTGAGAAGTTCATTTCAAGGAAGCGCCTTTTTCCCCAGAGCAATCATCAAAACACTTTATACTATACATATAGTATGTTCAAATCATACACCTAGTATGATATCATACAAAGCTCCTTTACACAAAATCGATTATCCCAAAATCGATAATTCTCAAACTAGTCTTTCCAAATTCAATATTGATTTTACCCAAAAATCAAAAGCCTTTCCAAATTCAAAGGTTCTCAAAACCCTTTTTCCAAAATCCTCATAAGATCCTTTATATATATATAGATATATATTATTTGTTTTAAAACTTTGGATCATTTCAAACTTGTATAAAACCCTTTTATACTTCAAACATCTTCAAAATCATTTTTCTTCTAGCAATAAATTCAACAAAGTGAGAATTATCTCATATAACAAAGATATACAACTTTGTTTATTCAAAACCAAATATTCAATTTGACTTCTCTTTCCAATATCAATTTCCTGTCTATTCACACTTCCTTAAATTTCCATTCACTTATTTATAATTGCCTTAATCCTCATTTGGATTATCACTTCAATTCTTATCTCAGTTGGGTATTTAAATTAATAACAATTTGAACTCCGACCAGTTTAGAAAAATAGCTTGAAAATTTTAAAAATAAGTAAGTAGTTGAAAAATAATTATTAGTTTGCAAAATAATTGTAAAATAGTTAACTAATTATAAAATAGTTGGAAAATAGTTAAATAGTTATAGAAATCTTAAATAATTGCGAAATAGTTATAAAATAGAATTTAATTCATAACTTAGTTGAAACTCAATAATTAGTTTATAAAACAGTTGTAAAATAGTTAAAGAGTTCCAAAAGTAGTGGCAAAACCAGTATAAAATAGTTTAGGTTTTAAAAAGAAAGTTGTATAGTAAATAGATAAGAAAATAGATTTAAAACTATTTATATTAAAACAATTTACATTGAAAATGATCTAGAGTCAAAACTGTTCACTTCCCCAACAATTCAATTTAAATTTCCACTCCATTTAAATTAACCCAATCCCAATTTAATTTATTCCAATTTCCTTTGGACTTGATTCATTCCCAATTCAAATTGAATTGATTCTCAACTCCTTTCTAACTTCAAATCAAATTCCATTTGATCTTAAACCAATTCAACTTTAATTACAATTCCAAATTATTCGGATAAATCTGGACTAATATCAATTGAACTCTCTTCAAGTTCAATACCCTCTTTCAGTTAATCCAATACAAATTTCCCATTTGAATTTTAAACTTGTACAACTTTAATTATAATTTAAAATTTTCAACTCCTATTTAAAATCAATTACATTCACATTTTGCTTTTAACTTGGAGTTATACATTTTATTTAACCAATATGTTTTTTATTATTCCATAAACAATTTAACCAAGACTCCAGAGTTTAAACAAATCTCCAAAATTTCAATATCACTCTAGAATTCAACTATCCAAAATTCTTTGGCGAATTCAATTATCCCCTTGAATTTCAAAACTAAACCCAGTTCACAAACAATTCCAATTTAAAACAATTTGGTAGCAATTTCTCTTTTAGAAACTCGAAAATAAACATCGATAATGCTGCAGTCATCACCGACTTTATTTTCCAGTGACCTAAAGAGTTCAATGCTTTTATCTCTATAAAAACACTTCCAAATATTTTTGATTTCAAATCTCCCAAATTTCAAATACAAAAATATTTTTGAAATAATACTATTCCTTCTTCAAAACCCTTGGAAACCACTTTCAAACCCAAAGGAATTTTAATTTTTCCCAAAATTCCAAACTCCCAATCCATCAAATTCATATTTATACATTACTCTAGAATTTTCATCTTACTCTATTTCAAATATTCTCTGGAATTCTATTTCAAATTATAATCTCATTTATTTATGAAGTTTGTTTCAATTTATAAATTACATTTTCAATCTATATTTCAAATTCCATTTTGTTATATAAGTTCATTCTTCAACTTTGGTTGGAAGTTTCAATTTGGTCATATTTTATATTACTTCTTAACTTAATTCCAATAATTTAACAACCAATCACCCAAATATTCATTTGAAAGAAATATTGTTTTATATATCAAAATATACTTTTATATAAAACCATTTTAGAACCTTTATATAAGAAAATAACAAGTACGCGCTCATATATATATACACTCAACTCATTCTACAGTTTTGCGAACTCTATTTAATGAGTAATCCCCACGAGAGCCAAGGTTCTTGCTTAGCCTTTCAGCTCTGATACCAAATGTAACGACCCGAAATTTCGAAACCCGAAAATTCCAGATAGTTATGAAAGAGAAGAAAGAGATAGAAGAAGAAGAAGAACAGAAACATCAACAACTCACATTCGCAGCGGGTAAAATATAATAATAAATAATAATAGCTTTTCAAAAGAATACTTTATATGCCGATTACATTTAATATACATCAGAGTTTCACATTATATACAGTCACTGAATATTTACAATTATCATGACTCAGATTAACAATAATATAAATACAGCGGAATACTCTATACGATATCGTCATCCAGCTCGCCTCTTGAGCTCCAGAACGTACCTACCTGAAAATCTGTAATACTCGGTCTGACCCGAGCATTACACCAAAGTAACACCTAGGTCAGGCTGGAACCAGCATGAGTAAACCCAACTAACATGGAATACCAAAGATATCAACTTATATAGAACTCGGGGTAACTTATATAAATTTAACCAATTTACAATTTGCTACAGACAACACTTATTTCACATATAAATTTCTAAGTATCAACTTAGATAAAATAATCCAATTCTCTTAAAATCATTTCATTCCTGCCTATTGATTTCTCAAATCAATTTATGAAAATTCGAAGTGGTTTTGGGTATTTCCCAATACCCGACCCCGGTCTCTTCGAGACTCGGGTTATCCTATTCCAAGTTATTCAAATGAAATGCACAACATTTATATCAGGGATATCAACACATGCAAAACATCCAATGCCAATCAATCATCCATCACATACAAATCAATTCAATTGACTTAAATTGAATTTCTAATCACATTCTCCTAATTAATCAATCAACTTTTCCATATCCATTCATCTCAATTAACAACCCTAGATTAATTATCTTCCAAATCAATTCAGGTAATTTTCTTTTATTAATTCCACGATATTAATTATTTTTACCAAATCAACGAGTAATCTTTAATTACTTCACAAATTAATTAACTATAATCAATTACACTAGTTTTGAATTACTTATGTTAATTGATTTCTCATAAGTCACTTATCATGAATTAAATTATCTCAATTAATCAAATCTTTAATTACTTCATTAATTATATAAATTAATGATTCCCAATTATATTTTATTTTAATTCAACCACAATATTAATCATTCTCGATCACCCTCAACCTGTAATTAACTATCTTCCTATTTACTTCATTAATAAATTAATTTCTCCGTAATTTGTTATTTTAATTAATCTCTTGATTAATTACACACAGTGATTCTATTTTAATAATTATATAAAGCAATTACTTATTAAACCACCCAATGATTATAATTTCACTTCATTAATTAACTTAAATCTTCATTAATTAATTCAAATCCTTAATTATTAAATTAATCAACCCAAATCATTAATTAACTGAATTAATTAATCATCCATTTAATCACCCTTATATTTCTTCCAAAAATTAAATTTATAAATTTCGATAACTTAGGGTACCGAAACATTCAAGCAACCACAGCGTTCAGCAGTCCGATTACCAAAAATACTCATCATCGAATATCAATCATTCCATTATGTACATATAGTACTAATAATATAGCACATCAATCCAATTCAACCATTTAACCAATCATTTAAATTTAACCACTTAACTTTAAATAAAAGATCAGAAGCGTGAGGTTTACTCACGTTTGCCCCTCTAAAATTCTGCAATCCACTTCATTCTCGATTGACTCCACGATTTAAGACCTTAAATCAATATTTATACAGTTTGTCAATACCCAAAATACATGAACAATTTAAATTCTCATTTGGTAACTTTAATTAACTATTGATTTTATTTATTTTTCTTTTTCTTTAAAATTCCTATATTTCCCAAATCTATAATAGCTTCTGATTACCATTTAAAATCAATAGATTTTATAAATTAATTCATCCCCTTCAAACAAAATATAAGTTGTAACCATAGCATTCCAAAATCAAACAATAAATTTTATTAAAAATCTTTTATCTTGCTGCAAGACCCTTTTTTTTTCCAAACAGATCTTTATTGATTGGGCTAATCAATTTAGCAGTTAAACAACCGAGAAAATTAAAAAAAAAACAGAAATTAAATTACTATATTACTCTCTGATGGACGAAATGAAATCGTAGTATGGATTAAAAGTTTTAACATAAGTAAATAATCAAAATGATAAACCAATTACCACAAGTTTCGAACACCACAAACCTGACGATGATTTTGCGACATCCCCAGCTCGACAATCACGTGCGCTTGCTTGCATGATCACGCGGCATGCTCCTCTTTAGTTTGAACGATTTCAAACCACGGCTTTGATTCGCGATTCACGAAATCGAACGACTTCGATCCCCCTCCCATTTCGATTTATCAAGGATTGTACTTGAGGCTGCGGCCATCATTTGAGGAAGGCTTTGGCCATTTATCCCTAACTCGCACGCGACTGGAAAAATTCAAGCGTCGCCATTTTTTTTTCTTTGTTTCGGTCGCGACTGCCCTGAAGAAAAGAAGAGGGTCTGGGTTGAATTATATTTGCGTGAATGATTTTAGAAAGGGGATTTCTCGATCGGCAATTTCTGTTGATTTTTTTTATTTTTATTTTATAAGCATTCGATTTTGATTCTGTTGTAGGCTTATAGAGGAAGACGAAGATAAATAGGGATTTGGAAATGGCTTCTTGAGCACGCCGTAGTCCAAGAAAATATCTTGTTAATTTTACTTTAAATTTAATTATATTATAAAATTTCAAAACGTCTCGTTAGTCGCCAATTAAAATTTTAAACTCCACTTAAGGAATGCCGCTAGGCGATTTCAGGGTGTTACCCGTGTTCCGAACACAATGGAATGTGTTTCAGAGGCTAATTCGATCGTATGCACGAGTTACAGAAGAAAACGATCAGTTTTAAAATTAAATTGATTAAAATAGTTCGAAGCGTTTTGAACTGCCACGGTCAAACAACAACTCCGGTTGCTATGAAAATTGAAATCCGATAATAACTAACTATTACGGATCCAATGGGGCTGGTTTCGTCCAAATTCGAGACCGTGCGAAGGCTGTTTTTAAGTTCCAATTTAAACGATATATTATTAAAATTAAACAAATCACCTTTAATTTAAATTTCAACTATCCTATTATCTTCAGTATCATCATTATAAATTTTATAAGTCTTCAAATTATTTTAAACAGGCACAGAAATTTATGATTCAACAATTTACCCAATTTCAATTTATTAAATTCAATATATAAACTATATAATTCAATGATTTAATTATCAAATAATTATTGATATCCTAAAATTCAAGTTAAAATTAACTTTTAAATATTTTAAAATCAATTAACTATTCAAATTAAATTTGTTAGAAATTCTGGGTCATCACACAGGCAAAGGAACTTTCCATACCGAAATGGAACGCCTCTGGAAGGACGTCCCCAAGAACCTAACCGGATCTCTGCCAACACAAGGTCGGTGTATCCCCCGTCCGAAAGTATCACCTAAGATATACCATCTCCGGTCGTAATCAACCTTTATCCGAGCGCTCGATACCAACAACCACAAAGTAATGTATCTGCAGTAACCATATAGGTTAAATATCTGTGCTCCATACCATGATATCACCTCTATCCAGAAGAAATGGACATACCCTAGGGGCGCGATCCCTAAAACCTTGCTGCATCTTTCCTGTTTCGACCATTTCCGGGGTGTGAGGTCCTGATGCAGTCTCGTTCACAAAGCTACGCTTTTCACAAAGCCTTTCTTTGATCAACAACATTTCGTATGCCACATTACCAAGTTGGGAATATATTATTGATAACCTTCAACTACATAACCTCTGAGCTCGTACGTATCAGAGAAGAGTGTTAAGCTAAGAGAATAAATTCTCCGCCACCAACAGATATGTATTTGAAAGAAATCTGCTTTATATCTCAAAATATAATGTCAGACATACAATCCATACAAGTCAGTTCCGGGTTCGAACAGAACCGAAGGCACTTCCAAAGAAGCCCTTGCAATCCAGGTATTCACAATCCCGATCGGACTTCCCATAACTTAGGGAATCTCTATACCGTAGCTACTCAGTGCAGAGACAATCGATAGGTCATCCTATCGCTCTCGCAAATACCCGGTCTTCACCACCGGTCTTCAAATGGTATCCATAACAATGCATCATTATTCGGAATGGGTTATATGATACAAAGGTCCTCTCCCGGCTAAACCGAATAAAGAGCGCAATATTTAAAAATACATGGATATGGGATTTCAGTTAAGTCACAACTTAAAAATCCAAAGCTTTTCTTTCAAATGGTTAAACAAATTACCATTTCGAATCTTTTAAACAAAAAGATTTATTTCACAAAGTTCACACAGTTTCACGAAGATCCATTCACGGATTTCAAAACAATTTCCATTTCAATTGGATTAATTTATTTAAATCTTTAAATCAAAGATTTATCTCATAGCTTTCAAAACTCGTTTCCAAAGATTCATTCATAATTTGGAAAATCATTTTAAATTCAAACTTGAAAACCCTTTAATATAAATTGGAAGTTCATTACTCATATAAAAGCTTTTATTATTTGAAAACAAATAGTTTTCATTTCAGAAAGATCCAATTATATTTGCACGAGTTAAAGCTCTTAAATTATATTCACACTCCCAAATCAATAATTTTTAAAATAGTTTAACCCATATATAACTGGTATAACATCTTTAGTCCCTAGTTTCCAATCCTAGAATTCAATTTCAAATCTTGAATTTAAGTTTAAATCAAATTATTTAAATTCCAAAACTTAATCAAGTTATTCAAAATAAATTTCATCTTTGAAATTCCATTTCGAAAGCTTTTCACTTTAAACCCAATCCATTTCCAAAACCTTTGAATTCAAATTGTCTATTTAAGAATCACTTCAAAAATCTTTGACTTAATCGATTTCCTCGTGAAATTCATATTTGTGTGTGTATAAGTGTGGTCCAGGGGTTTAACACAATAGTGCAACATCAGTCAATCATCACAGATCAAAACACGGAATTATAGTTAACAAGCGGTATAAGCTATAACGCTTATCGTTCATTCACAGATTCACAGATAATATATCACCGATAATAAATTACATCGCAGATAGTTAATTACATTATCTCAGATAAATAAATTTCACTACAGATCATAGCATAAATCAGGATATATCACAAAGCATCACATATCAGGGATATCAAACAATGCAACCATCCAATAAAATCAAACATCCATAAGTAGGATCACTTGGTGTAACATCTTCGATTTTTCGTCGCCGGAAACCCGAATAGTTATGGTTTTAGAAAGAGAAAGAATTTAAGAAATAAAAAGACAGAAGAAGGGATAAGAAGGTAGAAAATAGAGAGGAAAGAAAATAGAAAGGACAGAGAAAACATAGAGAAAAGGAAATAGAAGATAGAACGGAAAGAAAACAGAATGGAACAGAAAACAACAGAACAACATCAGAATCTCACAATTCGCAGCGGAACAACATATAATAATAAATCAATAATCTTTAAACAAAGAACTATATCAGTTATTACATTTTATACATTACATTTCATCATATCATCATCACATCATATCATCAGAGTGTACAACAACAACAACAAATAGTGCAGCGGAAAAGAAATACTATATAAACTAGTAATACGCCATGCCATCCAGCTTGCCTCCAGCAACTCCTGAATTCCAGAATATCCTGATAAACCTTAACTCTTGACTGCCCGTGTGGAAATTGGTGGGCACCCAGAGTTTAGGAAGGAAAACAATAAACTCCAAGTCAGTCATGTGACTGGTGTGGGAACTCAAAACAGTTTATTTATCTTTTAAATCAAAATAGAGGAATATTTTTAAAGTCAATTCACAATGCTTTTAAAAATGAGACTACCATAAGGCCTCCCGCACACACACACAATGCAAACGCAGAATCGGAGGAGATTTCTCCTTATGATAGTCAAAGATGCTTGATACACATTTAATATAACATTTGATATTATTATTAGTGCATAGTGTAGAGAAAAATTCATTTCGAAAGTAGAATATAAATCTTAGCCGACATAGACATTCCGAACTATGCCTACTATAGCTAACTATGTTCAATAGCAGGTTACCGCCACATTCCATAGCAGGTTATACAACTAAAACCGTACAAGTCTCGTATTGTTTCTTTGGATTTCCAACGAATGATCAGGCCAAGGAACTTCCCATTGCCACATGAGAATGCCTCTGGATGGACATCCCCGAGAACCAAACCGGATCTCTACCAACACAAGGCCGGGTTACCCCTAACTGAGTAACAACTGACCGAATATGCCATCCCCCGGTCCTTTGGGACCTTTTCACCGAGCGCTCGCAATCAATTCACACAATCATAACAAAGTGTTTTCAACATGAGTAAGTATCTGGGCTCCATACCATGATACCACCCTTTTCCAGAAGGAAATGCACACATCCTAAAGGGCGCTACCCCTCATAACCTTGCTGCTTCTTTCCTGTTTTGACCATTCACGGGGTGTGAGGTTCGACGAAGTCACGTCCACAAAAACATACTTTATACAAAAGCCATGCTTTGGGTCAACAAATGATCATAGAAATGATCACCAAGATAGACGATCAAATAAATGATCCTATCACAAATAATCAACACAATGATCATTTCACAGCAACACTCAGCATGTCACATTACCAAATTGGGAATATATTGCTGATAACCTTCAACTATATAGCCTCTGAGCTCGTACGTCTCAGAGAAGGGTGTTAAGCTAAAAGAATAAATTCTCCGCCACCAACAGAAATATATTTGAATGAAATCGGCTTTATATCTCAATTTGTAATGTCAGACATACAATCCATACAAGTCTGTTCCGGGCTCGAACAAAACCGAAGGCACTTCTTACGAAGCCCTTGCAATCCGGGTATTCACAATCCCGATTGAATTTCCCATCACTTAGGAAATCTCTATACCAGGAGCGACCCAGTGCAGAGACAGTCGATAGGTCATCCTATCGCTTTCGCAAATACTCGGTCTTCAACACCGGTCATCAAATGCAATTCATAACGACGTATCACATATTCGGAATGGGTTATACGACCCCATGGTCCTTTCCCGGTTAACCCGAATAGTGAGCGCTTATTTAAAAATAAGTGTGGCATTCAAATTCAAACAAATCACATCAATTACCCATTCAAAGGGAAATATTGATAGTCGATTATTGTACTATCAATGGATATGCACAACATCACCAGATTCCAAATAATTTTCCAAATTATTTATTTTCCAAAAATATCTTTACTAGATATAAAATTTCACACTTCAAAAATAAATCAATATTTATTTTTAGACAAATTCCACTTTCTTTTATAAATTCCTTAGTGAATTTATATTCCAAATATCCATGCATATACGATTTCAATTTATCATTTCAATTTATCTTCAAAAAGATAAATTCTCAAAATATTCACTTTATATTGGAAAAACATTTCCATACTTATTTATTCATAAATAATTCACAAATTTTATTTATTTTCAACACTTAGAAAATATTCAATATACTTAAATCGAGATTAAGTATATATTTCATTCTTTAAGGAAATCATGCTCTTAAACATATTTATTTGGGCCAAAACGAAGGTTACGTAAAACATCGTTACGACAACCCAAAATCACTAGTATAGGGATTCGAAATTAAAATAGATATATAAATCCCAATACTATCCAAAACATTTCCTTTCGGAAATCATTTACTATAACAACAGTGTTATAGTCCACATTTCCTTTTATTTCTCGAAAACGTCTATTTCAACAATCAATGTTGAAATCTATGGTTTCGAATCTCAGCACATTTAAAACATCGTTAGATCGTTTTAATTCAATTTAAAACACCAAATCTAAACATTTTCTTTAACATATTATTCACTATTCAAAAACGTGAATATACTACGTTAATCAATTTCATCCTTTTATTCATTTTATTTCAAAGGATTATTCACAGTCAAAACGTGAATATAACTCCATTAATAAATCATAACAATTTACTTATCAAAATAAGTCGTTTGTGAATTTATAAAACAACGTTTATAAATTCCATTTCTATTTATTTATAACAACTTCCTTTTATAAATTCCTTTATTAACCTATTCGATTTATAACTCAATTATAAACCAAAAGTTCACGTTATAAGTTAAATACTTATAATTTATTTGTTTGAAAAATCGTTCCTTTGAACTTTATAATTATAAATCTTATAATTTATAAGATTCAATTATTTATCCAAAACCATTCTTTCAATAACTTTATAAATTTTATAAACCTACTGCTTATAAAATTCCATTTATAACTTCACCGTTTATAATTCTATAAATTTCATTCATTTATAAAATTCATTCACAATTCATTCTAACACTTATAAAAACTCGTTTTATAATTCAATATTTCAATTTATAAATATCCATTTATAAATCTCTTAATATAAATTAATTTATATTATTCTTTAAAACGTCTTTAATCTCCTTTATTATTTCACCATTTTGATTCATAAAATAATTAAATTTTATAAATCCTATATTTAAAGTTTTCACAATAAATTCTAAAATCCCGATTAAACTATTTTATAAAATCATTAACCCTTATTTCTCAAAAATCAGCTTTTAACTATATTTCACAAAAACCATAATTTTATAACTTTGAAAATTATAACGTTTATTTATTTAACATGGATCAATTCCAAAAATATAGTATATTTTCAAAAATCACTTTTAAAAATCATTTTAAAATTCCAAAGTTTGGTCCAATGATGCTACATACCAAATAGCCAATCACGACAACAACGATATCATATATCGATATGATAATCCATCAAATATCAAAATATCTGAAATCAAATAAATACTGTTGAGGAATCCAGTTGGATCCCTCCAACCTGTTTTCCTGCATCCAAAAACATTAGCACAATACCAATTTCGCTCCAGTACGAAATTATCGCGGTATATGGGATTTAAAATATTATCCGCTTAATAGACGGCGCAATAGGGTCTCATCCGCTAAACAAATAAATGCGGGAAATCAATAACTCCAATATATACATATGCCAATATATATATATTGCTATTATATATAATACCAATTTCACTGTTTATGAAATATTCGCGGTATATGTTTTTAATAAATAACATCCGCTTACTAACGGCGTATAATGTCTATTTTGACAATCAATAGATATTAATCATCATTCAAACATGCATTCAAATATTTTAAATCTAACTATTTAAAATAAAATCGAAACTGATTCGATTGAGTGAGAAGTTCTCACCTTGATTTTAAATTCGTTTTAGCGATTTATTTCGAATAAAATTAAACGGACGTTTAATTTTACCCAAAATTCTCACTAACTCCAAACGACTCCAATCCAATTTCATCGCGTAGTGCTCGTCCATACGATTCCAACGCAACCGGTTTCGCGCGTTTTCGACCTCGTATGAAAAAGATATGAATTTATGAAGTTTACTCGATTTTATTTATAATAATTTCAACATAAATTAACTATTTTATACCCATGCTAAATCAAGACCGTAGATTCCAGAACCCCTTCATCACAGCCGTGCGCACCCTCCCCCTCTTCTCCTTCCTCTTTCACGTTCACAGCCGCACACATGAACCCATAGATCAAAACTAGGGTTAGGAATCGCGACTAACTCGCTTGATAAAAAATCGATCAGGTGACGCCATTAGAAAGCTCGTCCCTCACTCCACCACGGCCCAGAGGCTTGCGAAGCTTGGCTGCACCCTTACCCTCGTGTTGCGTGTGCAACTGGCCACGAACGGGCCCCCCTAGATGCCACCACGTCGCTCCATATTTGATTATGACCATTGATCTCCAAGCTCTCGTCGTGCTCTACCACTTCCTAGTTGGAAGATTCTTGAATCGTTGCACGGATTTGAAGATTTGGAGGGATGAAGGTCGCGTGTTTCTGGCCTTTTATCAGGGAGGTGGCGGCTAGGGTTTGCAAATTAGGTTTTTTTATTTTTATTTTATGAAGGTGTTGGGGCTATTTATAAAGAAACGATCGACACTATTCATCCGGAAATTCCGAACTCCGATTCACGCGCTGTAACCAGCGTTTCTAGGGTTTACCCCGCGTTCCGGACACAATGGAACAGGTTTCGAAAGCTAATTCGGACATCTGTGCGAGTTATGGCAGTAAACGTTCAATTTGAATTAAACCGATTTAAATCGATTTCTAGGCGTTTTAATTCGTACCGGACAAACGGTAAATCCAATTGACACGAAATTTGAAACCTTACAATAATATCACATTATGAATCCGATGAAACTGGTTTCGTCGAAATCCGAGACTTTTTGAAAAATGGCTATTTTAACTCGCCAAACTAATATTAAAAATAATTCGATGCGTTTCGAGCTGCCACGCTCAAACGGTAACTCCGATTGACACGAAAATTGAAATCTAGTAATAACTAACTATTACGGATCCAATGGAATAGGTTTTGTCCAATTCTGAGACTTTTCAAAAATTGGCTATTTTCACTAGTCGATTTAATATTAAAATATTCAATTTTCACAAATTAACTTTTAAATTCGATTTTAAAAGTTCTAAAATATCATTCTAACTTCAATATGATAAAATAAAATTTTACAAATCATTTTCAATCATATCAAACTCAATATTCAATTATTTCCATAATTTAACGTATTAAATTATCGATTTAATTATCCAATTAAATTCAATTATTCAAATAAAAATTTATTTGACTTATAAATTCACTTATTAATATTTAAAATAAATTAAATATCCAAATTTTAATTATTAAAAATTCTGGGTCGTTACAATCTTCCCCCCTTAAAAGAATTTCGTCCTCGAAATTATTAAGTAAGAAAGAGTTATAGAATCTATTAACTTTCCAAAATTCATAATTAATTTTTTTTTTTTTTTTGTACAAAACTTTACTAAGTTTTAAATCATACTTAGTTATCTTTTCAAAAACAACTACTATTGTTTTAACTTTCAACTCCAAATCAAAGTTAAAGTTTTCAAAACTTTCCAATTTTCTCAAAATTTTTTCTAACGCCTTAAATTTCCGGAAAAATTCGCCACAGTCTCCTTTGTGCGGCTCGATCCGAAAAAAAATGACAGTATATATATCACAAATATACATCTCATCAAGTAATGAGGCATCCCGAAGGGAAAAAGTATAAAAGTACGATATTTAATCCGAGATATGTACCTTATATTTTATTAGCGAGCATATACGGCTAATATAGCGCGAAAGCGAGCTCCAAATGCGAAGCAAACGCGATCCGCACCTACTAATCACTCAACAAACAACATGAGAACATGCATATAGATAATAGTATCAATATACAACATATAGCAACATAATAACTATATATGTCAACATAGCATATGCAATAAAAGCAATATATTCAACCATCAACCAATTATCATCCAACAAATTCATAACCAATATATATTCATTCATATTCTCATTAGTATTCAATGAATTTGGGTTTTCAATTTAAATCACATTTGATTTGTTTACATTGGATTTTATCAATATTCATCCTTTCTATTCAATTAGTTAACATTTACTAATTTAAATCCAATTCACATTCAATTCTATTCAAATTTATTTACTTTCAATTGAATTTCAAATTACTTTAGCTTTCAATTTCATTAAATCTTAATGAATTATATACAATCAATCAACTAACAATCATATAACAACCAATGTATATTAATTACAACCAAATTCCTTTGCTTACAATTGGTTTAAATTAAATTGATTTTCATTCCATTATTCAACTTCCAATGACATTAGATTTTAATGAATTATCACTTACATTCATTATTTCATATCAACTTAATTCACATTCAATTGATTTACATTCAATCCATTAATTCAATTTAATTACAAAAGTTGAATTTCATTCACATAACTTAAGTTCACATTTATCACTTCACTTTATTATTTTATTTCGATACCAATATCAACTTAATTTACATTCATTTGATGAACATTTAATCCATTCATTCAATTCAATTACTAAAGTTGAATTCATATATATAACTTAAGTTCACATTCATTTTTATTTACAACTCATATTCATAAATATATTCATATAGTTTCACTTCTTATATATATAAGTTTATTTCATAATTGTAAATCACATTAATTATAATTCAATTCTTATAATTCATTTACTTACACAATTATTCTTTTACTTAGATTATTCAAACAACTAAACAATCAATTTATATACACTTTAATAATTCTGAAAAATTATTTCTTTATATATAAAATATAATCAAGGAAAAATTATTTCATTTACCCAATTTAAAACAATACTGTGTCGAATTGTTCTATTCAAGTGTTTAGAGATCCCTATCAACAACGTTAATTAGTCGTATTAACCAGAATCTATATACCACTCAACAAACCAATCATCACAATATAAAACAATTTCATATTCACTAACAAATACGCTCTCATAGCTATTATTACACTCAAACTCATTCTAGAGCACTACTGACTCTATCTCTAACGAGTAATACCCAACAGAACCATGGTTGTAGCTTAACCATAAGCTCTGATACCAAATGTAACGTCTTCGATTTTTCGTTGCCGGAAACCCGAATAGTTATGGTTTTAGAAAGAGAAAGAATTCAAGAAAGAAAAAGACAGAAGAAGGGATAAGAAGGTAGAAAATAGAGAGGAAAGAAAATAGAAAGGACAGAGAAAACATAGAGAAAAGGAAATAGAAGATAGAACGGAAAGAAAACAGGATGGAACAGAAAACAACAGAACAACATCAGAATCTCACAATTCGCAGCGGAACAACATATAATAATAAATCAATAATCTTTAAACAAAGAACTATATCAGTTATTACATTTTATACATTACATTTCATCATATCATCATCACATCATATCATCAGAGTGTACAACAACAACAACAAATAGTGCAGCGGAAAAGAAATACTATATAAACTAGTAATACGCCATGCCATCCAGCTTGCCTCCAGCAACTCCTGAATTCCAGAATATCCTGATAAACCTTAACTCTTGACTGCCCGTGTGGAAATTGGTGGGCACCCAGAGTTTAGGAAGGAAAACAATAAACTCCAAGTCAGTCATGTGACTGGTGTGGGAACTCAAAACAGTTTATTTATCTTTTAAATCAAAATAGAGGAATATTTTTAAAGTCAATTCGCAATGCTTTTAAAAATGAGACTACCATAAGGCCTCCCGCACACACACACAATGCAAACGCAGAATCGGAGGAGATTTCTCCTTATGATAGTCAAAGATGCTTGATACGCATTTAAAATAACATTTGATATTATTATTAGTGCATAGTGTAGAGAAAAATTCATTTCGAAAGTAGAATATAAATCTTAGTCGACATAGACATTCCGAACTATGCCTACTATAGCTAACTATGTTCAATAGCAGGTTACCGCCACATTCCATAGCAGGTTATACAACTAAAACCGTACAAGTCTCGTATTGTTTCTTTGGATTTCCAACGAATGATCAGGCCAAGGAACTTCCCATTGCCACATGAGAATGCCTCTGGATGGACATCCCCGAGAACCAAACCGGATCTCTACCAACACAAGGCCGGGTTACCCCTAACTGAGTAACAACTGACCGAATATGCCATCCCCCGGTCCTTTGGGACCTTTTCACCGAGCGCTCGCAATCAATTCACACAATCATAACAAAGTGTTTTCAACATGAGTAAGTATCTGGGCTCCATACCATGATACCACCCTTTTCCAGAAGGAAATGCACACATCCTAAAGGGCGCTACCCCTCATAACCTTGCTGCTTCTTTCCTGTTTTGACCATTCACGGGGTGTGAGGTTCGACGAAGTCACGTCCACAAAAACATACTTTATACAAAAGCCATGCTTTGGGTCGACAAATGATCATAGAAATGATCACCAAGATAGACGATCAAATAAATGATCCTATCACAAATAATCAACACAATGATCATTTCACAGCAACACTCAGCATGTCACATTACCAAATTGGGAATATATTGCTGATAACCTTCAACTATATAACCTCTGAGCTCGTACGTCTCAGAGAAGGGTGTTAAGCTAAAAAAATAAATTCTCCGCCACCAACAGAAATATATTTGAATGAAATCGGCTTTATATCTCAATTTGTAATGTCAGACATACAATCCATACAAGTCTGTTCCGGGCTCGAACAAAACCGAAGGCACTTCTTACGAAGCCCTTACAATCCGGGTATTCACAATCCCGATTGAATTTCCCATCACTTAGGAAATCTCTATACCAGGAGCGACCCAGTGCAGAGACAATCGATAGGTCATCCTATCACTTTCGCAAATACTCGGTCTTCAACACCGGTCATCAAATGCAATTCATAACGACGTATCACATATTCGGAATGGGTTATACGACCCCATGGTCCTTTCCCGGTTAACCCGAATAGTGAGCGCTTATTCAAAAATAAGTGTGGCATTCAAATTCAAACAAATCACATCAATTACCCATTCAAAGGGAAATATTGATAGTCGGTTATTGTACTATCAATGGATATGCACAACATCACCAGATTCCAAATAATTTTCCAAATTATTTATTTTCCAAAAATATCTTTACTAGATATAAAATTTCACACTTCAAAAATAAATCAATATTTATTTTTAGACAAATTCCACTTTCTTTTATAAATTCCTTAGTGAATTTATATTCCAAATATCCATGCATATACGATTTCAATTTATCATTTCAATTTATCTTCAAAAAGATAAATTCTCAAAATATTCACTTTATATTGGAAAAACATTTCCATACTTATTTATTCATAAATAATTCACAAATTTTATTTATTTTCAACACTTAGAAAATATTCAATATACTTAAATCGAGATTAAGTATATATTTCATTCTTTAAGGAAATCATGCTCTTAAACATATTTATTTGGGCCAAAACGAATGTTACGTAAAACATCGTTACGACAACCCAAAATCACTAGTATAGGGATTCGAAATTAAAATAGATATATAAATCCCAATACTATCCAAAACATTTCCTTTCAGAAATCATTTACTATAACAACAGTGTTATAGTCCACATTTCCTTTTATTTCTCGAAAACGTCTATTTCAACAATCAATGTTGAAATCTATGGTTTCGAATCTCAACACATTTAAAACATCGTTAGATCGTTTTAATTCAATTTAAAACACCAAATCTAAACATTTTCTTTAACATATTATTCACTATTCAAAAACGTGAATATACTACGTTAATCAATTTCATCCCTTAATTCATTTTATTTCAAAGGATTATTCACAGTCAAAACGTGAATATAACTCCATTAATAAATCATAACAATTTACTTATCAAAATAAGTCGTTTGTGAATTTATAAAACAACGTTTATAAATTCCATTTCTATTTATTTATAACAACTTCCTTTTATAAATTCCTTTATTAACCTATTCGATTTATAACTCAATTATAAACCAAAAGTTCACGTTATAAGTTAAATACTTATAATTTATTTGTTTGCAAAAATCGTTCCTTTGAACTTTATAATTATAAATCTTATAATTTATAAGATTCAATTATTTATCCAAAACCATTCTTTCAATAACTTTATAAATTGTATAAACCTACTGCTTATAAAATTCCATTTATAACTTCACCGTTTATAATTCTATAAATTTCATTCATTTATAAAATTCATTCACAATTCATTCTAACACTTATAAAAACTCGTTTTATAATTCAATATTTCAATTTATAAATATCCATTTATAAATCTCTTAATATAAATTAATTTATATTATTCTTTAAAACGTCTTTAATCTCCTTTATTATTTCACCATTTTGATTCATAAAATAATTATATTTTATAAATCCTATATTTAAACTTTTCTCAATAAATTCTAAAATCCCGATTAAACTATTTTACAAAATCATTAACCCTTATTTCTCAAAAATCAGCTTTTAACTATATTTCACAAAAACCATAATTTTATAACTTTGAAAATTATAACGTTTATTTATTTAACATGTATCAATTCCAAAAATATAGTATATTTTCAAAAATCACTTTTAAAAATCATTTTAAAATTCCAAAGTTTGGTCCAATGATGCTACATACCAAATAGCCAATCACGACAACAACGATATCATATATCGATATGATAATCCATCAAATATCAAAATATCTGAAATCAAATAAATACTGTTGAGGAATCCAGTTGGATCCCTCCAACCTGTTTTCCTGCATCCAAAAACATTAGCACAATACCAATTTCGCTCCAGTACGAAATTATCGCGGTATATGGGATTTAAAATATTATCCGCTTAATAGACGGCGTAATAGGGTCTCATCCGCTAAAAAAATAAATGTGGGAAATCAATAACTCCAATATATACATATGCCAATATATATATATTGCTATTATATATAATACCAATTTCACTGTTTATGAAATATTCGCGGTATATGTTTTTAATAAATAACATCCGCTTACTAACGGCGTATAATGTCTATTTTGACAATCAATAGATATTAATCATCATTCAAACATGCATTCAAATATTTTAAATCTAACTATTTAAAATAAAATCGAAACTGATTCGATTGAGTGAGAAGTTCTCACCTTGATTTTAAATTCGTTTTAGCGATTTATTTCGAATAAAATTAAACGGACGTTTAATTTTACCCAAAATTCTCACTAACTCCAAATGACTCCAATCCAATTTCATCGCGTAGTGCTCGTCCATACGATTCCAACGCAACCGGTTTCGCGCGTTTTCGACCTCGTATGAAAAAGATATGAATTTATGAAGTTTACTCGATTTTATTTATAATAATTTCAACATAAATTAACTATTTTATACCCATGCTAAATCAAGACCGTAGATTCCAGAACCCCTTCATCACAGCCGTGCGCACCCTCCCCCTCTTCTCCTTCCTCTTTCACGTTCACAGCCGCACACATGAACCCATAGATCAAAACTAGGGTTAGGAATCGCGACTAACTCGCTTGATAAAAAATCGATCAGGTGACGCCATTAGAAAGCTCGTCCCTCACTCCACCACGGCCCAGAGGCTTGCGAAGCTCGGCTGCACCCTTACCCTCGTGTTGCGTGTGCAACTGGCCACGAACGGCCCCCCCTAGATGCCACCACGTCGCTCCATATTTGATTATGACCATTGATCTCCAAGCTCTCGTCGTGCTCTACCACTTCCTAGTTGGAAGATTCTTGAATCGTTGCACGGATTTGAAGATTTGGAGGGATGAAGGTCGCGTGTTTCTGGCCTTTTATCAGGGAGGTGGCGGCTAGGGTTTGCAAATTAGGTTTTTATTTTTTATTTTATGAAGGTGTTGGGGCTATTTATAAAGAAACGATCGACACTATTCATCCGGAAATTCCGAACTCCGATTCACGCGCTGTAACCAGCGTTTCTAGGGTTTACCCCGCGTTCCGGACACAATGGAATAGGTTTCGAAAGCTAATTCGGACATCTGTGCGAGTTATGGCAGTAAACGTTCAATTTGAATTAAACCGATTTAAATCGATTTCTAGGCGTTTTAATTCGTACCGGACAAACGGTAAATCCAATTGACACGAAATTTGAAACCTTACAATAATATCACATTATGAATCCGATGAAACTGGTTTCGTCGAAATCCGAGACTTTTTGAAAAATGGCTATTTTAACTCGCCAAACTAATATTAAAAATAATTCGATGCGTTTCGAGCTGCCACGCTCAAACGGTAACTCCGATTGACACGAAAATTGAAATCTAGTAATAACTAACTATTACGGATCCAATGGAACAGGTTTTGTCCAATTCTGAGACTTTTCAAAAATTGGCTATTTTCACTAGTCGATTTAATATTAAAATATTCAATTTTCACAAATTAACTTTTAAATTCGATTTTAAAAGTTCTAAAATATCATTCTAACTTCAATATGATAAAATAAAATTTTACAAATCATTTTCAATCATATCAAACTCAATATTCAATTATTTCCATAATTTAACGTATTAAATTATCGATTTAATTATCCAATTAAATTCAATTATTCAAATAAAAATTTATTTGACTTATAAATTCACTTATTAATATTTAAAATAAATTAAATATCCAAATTTTAATTATTAAAAATTCTGGGTCGTTACAATCTTCCCCCCTTAAAAGAATTTCGTCCTCGAAATTATTAAGTAAGAAAGAGTTATAGAATCTATTAACTTTCCAAAATTCATAATTAATTTTTTTTTTTTTTTTTACAAAACTTTACTAAGTTTTAAATCATACTTAGTTATCTTTTCAAAAACAACTACTATTGTTTTAACTTTCAACTCCAAATCAAAGTTAAAGTTTTCAAAACTTTCCAATTTTCTCAAAATTTTTTCTAACGCCTTAAATTTCCGGAAAAATTCGCCACAGTCTCCTTTGTGCGGCTCGATCCGAAAAAAAAATGACAGTATATATATCACAAATATACATCTCATCAAGTAATGAGGCATCCCGAAGGGAAAAAGTATAAAAGTACGATATTTAATCCGAGATATGTACCTTATATTTTATTAGCGAGCATATACGGCTAATATAGCGCGAAAGCGAGCTCCAAATGCGAAGCAAACGCGATCCGCACCTACTAATCACTCAACAAACAACATGAGAACATGCATATAGATAATAGTATCAATATACAACATATAGCAACATAATAACTATATATGTCAACATAGCATATGCAATAAAAGCAATATATTCAACCATCAACCAATTATCATCCAACAAATTCATAACCAATATATATTCATTCATATTCTCATTAATATTCAATGAATTTGGGTTTTCAATTTAAATCACATTTGATTTGTTTACATTGGATTTTATCAATATTCATCCTTTCTATTCAATTAGTTAACATTTACTAATTTAAATCCAATTCACATTCAATTCTATTCAAATTTATTTACTTTCAATTGAATTTCAAATTACTTTAGCTTTCAATTTCATTAAATCTTAATGAATTATATACAATCAATCAACTAACAATCATATAACAACCAATGTATATTAATTACAACCAAATTCCTTTGCTTACAATTGGTTTAAATTAAATTGATTTTCATTCCATTATTCAACTTCCAATGACATTAGATTTTAATGAATTATCACTTACATTCATTATTTCATATCAACTTAATTCACATTCAATTGATTTACATTCAATCCATTAATTCAATTTAATTACAAAAGTTGAATTTCATTCACATAACTTAAGTTCACATTTATCACTTCACTTTATTATTTTATTTCGATACCAATATCAACTTAATTTACATTCATTTGATGAACATTTAATCCATTCATTCAATTCAATTACTAAAGTTGAATTCATATATATAACTTAAGTTCACATTCATTTTTATTTACAACTCATATTCATAAATATATTCATATAGTTTCACTTCTTATATATATAAGTTTATTTCATAATTGTAAATCACATTAATTATAATTCAATTCATATAATTCATTTACTTACACAATTATTCTTTTACTTAGATTATTCAAACAACTAAACAATCAATTTATATACACTTTAATAATTCTGAAAAATTATTTCTTTATATATAAAATATAATCAAGGAAAAATTATTTCATTTACCCAATTTAAAACAATACTGTGTCGAATTGTTCTATTCAAGTGTTTAGAGATCCCTATCAACAACGTTAATTAGTCGTATTAACCAGAATCTATATACCACTCAACAAACCAATCATCACAATATAAAACAATTTCATATTCACTAACAAATACGCTCTCATAGCTATTATTACACTCAAACTCATTCTAGAGCACTACTGACTCTATCTCTAACGAGTAATACCCAACAGAACCATGGTTGTAGCTTAACCATAAGCTCTGATACCAAATGTAACGTCTTCGATTTTTCGTTGCCGGAAACCCGAATAGTTATGGTTTTAGAAAGAGAAAGAATTCAAGAAAGAAAAAGACAGAAGAAGGGATAAGAAGGTAGAAAATAGAGAGGAAAGAAAATAGAAAGGACAGAGAAAACATAGAGAAAAGGAAATAGAAGATAGAACGGAAAGAAAACAGGATGGAACAGAAAACAACAGAACAACATCAGAATCTCACAATTCGCAGCGGAACAACATATAATAATAAATCAATAATCTTTAAACAAAGAACTATATCAGTTATTACATTTTATACATTACATTTCATCATATCATCATCACATCATATCATCAGAGTGTACAACAACAACAACAAATAGTGCAGCGGAAAAGAAATACTATATAAACTAGTAATACGCCATGCCATCCAGCTTGCCTCCAGCAACTCCTGAATTCCAGAATATCCTGATAAACCTTAACTCTTGACTGCCCGTGTGGAAATTGGTGGGCACCCAGAGTTTAGGAAGGAAAACAATAAACTCCAAGTCAGTCATGTGACTGGTGTGGGAACTCAAAACAGTTTATTTATCTTTTAAATCAAAATAGAGGAATATTTTTAAAGTCAATTCGCAATGCTTTTAAAAATGAGACTACCATAAGGCCTCCCGCACACACACACAATGCAAACGCAGAATCGGAGGAGATTTCTCCTTATGATAGTCAAAGATGCTTGATACGCATTTAAAATAACATTTGATATTATTATTAGTGCATAGTGTAGAGAAAAATTCATTTCGAAAGTAGAATATAAATCTTAGCCGACATAGACATTCCGAACTATGCCTACTATAGCTAACTATGTTCAATAGCAGGTTACCGCCACATTCCATAGCAGGTTATACAACTAAAACCGTACAAGTCTCGTATTGTTTCTTTGGATTTCCAACGAATGATCAAGCCAAGGAACTTCCCATTGCCACATGAGAATGCCTCTGGATGGACATCCCCGAGAACCAAACCGGATCTCTACCAACACAAGGCCGGGTTACCCCTAACTGAGTAACAACTGACCGAATATGCCATCCCCCGGTCCTTTGGGACCTTTTCACCGAGCGCTCGCAATCAATTCACACAATCATAACAAAGTGTTTTCAACATGAGTAAGTATCTGGGCTCCATACTATGATACCACCCTTTTCCAGAAGGAAATGCACACATCCTAAAGGGCGCTACCCCTCATAACCTTGCTGCTTCTTTCCTGTTTTGACCATTCACGGGGTGTGAGGTTCGACGAAGTCACGTCCACAAAAACATACTTTATACAAAAGCCATGCTTTGGGTCGACAAATGATCATAGAAATGATCACCAAGATAGACGATCAAATAAATGATCCTATCACAAATAATCAACACAATGATCATTTCACAGCAACACTCAGCATGTCACATTACCAAATTGGGAATATATTGCTGATAACCTTCAACTATATAACCTCTGAGCTCGTACGTCTCAGAGAAGGGTGTTAAGCTAAAAGAATAAATTCTCCGCCACCAACAGATATATATTTGAATGAAATCGGCTTTATATCTCAATTTGTAATGTCAGACATACAATCCATACAAGTCTGTTCCGGGCTCGAACAAAACCGAAGGCACTTCTTACGAAGCCCTTACAATCCGGGTATTCACAATCCCGATTAAATTTCCCATCACTTAGGAAATCTCTATACCAGGAGCGACCCAGTGCAGAGACAATCGATAGGTCATCCTATCACTTTCGCAAATACTCGGTCTTCAACACCGGTCATCAAATGCAATTCATAACGACGTATCACATATTCGGAATGGGTTATACGACCCCATGGTCCTTTCCCGGTTAACCCGAATAGTGAGCGCTTATTCAAAAATAAGTGTGGCATTCAAATTCAAACAAATCACATCAATTACCCATTCAAAGGGAAATATTGATAGTCGGTTATTGTACTATCAATGGATATGCACAACATCACCAGATTCCAAATAATTTTCCAAATTATTTATTTTCCAAAAATATCTTTACTAGATATAAAATTTCACACTTCAAAAATAAATCAATATTTATTTTTAGACAAATTCCACTTTCTTTTATAAATTCCTTAGTGAATTTATATTCCAAATATCCATGCATATACGATTTCAATTTATCATTTCAATTTATCTTCAAAAAGATAAATTCTCAAAATATTCACTTTATATTGGAAAAACATTTCCATACTTATTTATTCATAAATAATTCACAAATTTTATTTATTTTCAACACTTAGAAAATATTCAATATACTTAAATCGAGATTAAGTATATATTTCATTCTTTAAGGAAATCATGCTCTTAAACATATTTATTTGGGCCAAAACGAATGTTACGTAAAACATCGTTACGACAACCCAAAATCACTAGTATAGGGATTCGAAATTAAAATAGATATATAAATCCCAATACTATCCAAAACATTTCCTTTCGGAAATCATTTACTATAACAACAGTGTTATAGTCCACATTTCCTTTTATTTCTCGAAAACGTCTATTTCAACAATCAATGTTGAAATATATGGTTTCGAATCTCAACACATTTAAAACATCGTTAGATCGTTTTAATTCAATTTAAAACACCAATTCTAAACATTTTCTTTAACATATTATTCACTATTCAAAAACGTGAATATACTACGTTAATCAATTTCATCCTTTTATTCATTTTATTTCAAAGGATTATTCACAGTCAAAACGTGAATATAACTCCATTAATAAATCATAACAATTTACTTATCAAAATAAGTCGTTTGTGAATTTATAAAACAACGTTTATAAATTCCATTTCTATTTATTTATAACAACTTCCTTTTATAAATTCCTTTATTAACCTATTCGATTTATAACTCAATTATAAACCAAAAGTTCACGTTATAAGTTAAATACTTATAATTTATTTGTTTGCAAAAATCGTTCCTTTGAACTTTATAATTATAAATCTTATAATTTATAAGATTCAATTATTTATCCAAAACCATTCTTTCAATAACTTTATAAATTTTATAAACCTACTGCTTATAAAATTCCATTTATAACTTCACCGTTTATAATTCTATAAATTTCATTCATTTATAAAATTCATTCACAATTCATTCTAACACTTATAAAAACTCGTTTTATAATTCAATATTTCAATTTATAAATATCCATTTATAAATCTCTTAATATAAATTAATTTATATTATTCTTTAAAACGTCTTTAATCTCCTTTATTATTTCACCATTTTGATTCATAAAATAATTATATTTTATAAATCCTATATTTAAACTTTTCACAATAAATTCTAAAATCCCGATTAAACTATTTTATAAAATCATTAACCCTTATTTCTCAAAAATCAGCTTTTAACTATATTTCACAAAAACCATAATTTTATAACTTTGAAAATTATAACGTTTATTTATTTAACATGGATCAATTCTAAAAATATAGTATATTTTCAAAAATCACTTTTAAAAATCATTTTAAAATTCCAAAGTTTGGTCCAATGATGCTACATACCAAATAGCCAATCACGACAACAACGATATCATATATCGATATGATAATCCATCAAATATCAAAATATCTGAAATCAAATAAATACTGTTGAGGAATCTAGTTGGATCCCTCCAACCTGTTTTCCTGCATCCAAAAACATTAGGACAATACCAATTTCGCTCCAGTACGAAATTATCGTGGTATATGGGATTTAAAATATTATCCGCTTAATAGACGGCGCAATAGGGTCTCATCCGCTAAACAAATAAATGCGGGAAATCAATAACTCCAATATATACATATGCCAATATATATATATATATTGCTATTATATATAATACCAATTTCACTGTTTATGAAATATTCGCGGTATATGTTTTTAATAAATAACATCCGCTTACTAACGGCGTATAATGTCTATTTTAACAATCAATAGATATTAATCATCATTCAAACATGCATTCAAATATTTTAAATCTAACTATTTAAAATAAAATCGAAACTGATTCGATTGAGTGAGAAGTTCTCACCTTGATTTTAAATTCGTTTTAGCGATTTATTTCGAATAAAATTAAACGGACGTTTAATTTTACCCAAAATTCTCACTAACTCCAAACGACTCCAATCCAATTTCATCGCGTAGTGCTCGTCCATACGATTCCAACGCAATTGGGTTCGCGCGTTTTCGACCTCGTATGAAAAAGATATGAATTTATGAAGTTTACTCGATTTTATTTATAATAATTTCAACATAAATTAACTATTTTATACCCATGCTAAATCAAGACCGTAGATTCCAGAACCCCTTCATCACAGCCGTGCGCACCCTCCCCCTCTTCTCCTTCCTCTTTCACGTTCACAGCCGCACACATGAACCTATAGATCAAAACTAGGGTTAGGAATCGCGACTAACTCGCTTGATAAAAAATCGATCAGGTGACGCCATTAGAAAGCTCGTCCCTCACTCCACCACCGCCCGGAGGCTTGCGTAGCTCGGCTGCACCCTTACCCTCGTGTTACGTGCGCAACTGGCCACGAACGGCCCCCCCTAGACGCCACCACGTCGCTCCATATTTGATCATGACCGTTGATCTCCAAGCTCTCGTCGTGCTCTACCACTTCCTAGTTGGAAGATTCTTGAATCGTTGCACGGATTTGAAGATTTGGAGGGATGAAGGTCGCGTGTTTCTGGCCTTTTATCAGGGAGGTGGCGGCTAGGGTTTGCAAGTTAGGTTTATTTTTTTATTTTTATTTTATGAAGGTGTTGGGGCTATTTATGAAGAAACGATCGACACTATTCATCCGGAAATTCCGAACTCCGATTCACGCGCCGTAACCAGCGTTTCTAGGGTTTACCCCGCGTTCTGGACACAATGGAATAGGTTTCGAAAGCTAATTCGGACATCTGTGCGAGTTATGGCAATAAACGTTCAATTTGAATTAAACCGATTTAAATCGATTTCTAGGCGTTTTAATTCGTGCCGGACAAACGGTAAATCCAATTGACACGAAATTTGAAACCTTACAATAATATCACATTACGGATCCGATGAAACTGGTTTCGTCAAAATCCGAGACTTTTTGAAAAATGGCTATTTTAACTCGCTAAATTAATATTAAAAATAATTCGATGCGTTTCGAGCTGCCACGCTCAAACGGTAACTCCGATTGACACGAAAATTGAAATCTGGTAATAACTAACTATTACGGATCCAATGGAACTGGTTTCGTCCAATTCTGAGACTGTTCAAAAATTGGCTATTTTCACTAGTCGATTTAATATTAAAATATTCAATTTTCACAAATTAACTTTTAAATTCGATTTTAAAAGTTCTAAAATATCATTCTAACTTCAATATGATAAAATAAAATTTTACAAATCATTTTCAATCATATTAAACTCAATATTCAATTATTTCCATAATTTAACGTATTAAATTATCGATTTAATTATCCAATTAAATTCAATTATTCAAATAAAAATTTATTTGACTTATAAATTCACTTATTAATATTTAAAATAAATTAAATATCCAAATTTTAATTATTAAAAATTCTGGGTCGTTACACTTGGATTATCTGATTGATTTAAATCAGATAAACTTCTATGAATAAATTGCTAGTCATGGTAAATTAATAATCAATTAATTATAAATTATTCTTAATTAATTACAATGACTAATTAATTATTTCTAAATTAATAATTATTTCTTAATCACTTTCATTAATTACAAATTAATTGCCTTAATTAATTTATTACTTTATCCTTAAATTAATTGTTGTTTAATCACTTGATAAATCAACTTTAATTATTAATTAATATCTAATTAATAAACTTTAATTTACAAATTAATTATTCCTTAATTAATAAATTGAACTTCTTCAAATTTATCCACTATTAATTCTTAATTAAATTTCCTAATTAGTTAACTATTAATCATAAATTCATTAACTTTAATTAGTTACTTTAAAATTTCCTAATTACCAATTTATTAAACACTTAATTAATAATATCAATCTTTAATTGCAAATTGGTAAATCTTAAATTACTTAGTTGATTACAACCATAAGCTAATTAAGATTCTAAATTAACTTACAATATGAAAATTATTTATCTTACGTTTTAAAATCTTCCTTAATAACTTTAAACCCAAATATTTACTAACTTAAAAGTTTTAATGTTAATTTAAGTTATACCTTTATTTATAAATTTACCCTTTTATTTAAGACTAATACTAACTGGTTCCAAAATGATTAACTATAAACTTAATTTATTAGGCTAAGCTTTAATAACACATACTCGAGAAAAATCCCAGGTGAACTCGAGAAAAATCCCGAGTGTTATGCCTATTTCCCCGAGCTCCGTCCCTGTACTTCATTTCTTATTTGCTTTTTTATATATATATATATATATATATATATATATATATATATATATATATTTCTCTATTAAGTATAAACTGTTAATTCACCCTCACGAACCCGAGTAAAACCCACGTGAAAACTTCTTTTGCTCGAGTTCTTCCTCGAGTCTCTTTACGCGACCTATCACCAGACACAGTAGCCTAACCATGCATGTGCACCGGACCTCCACCTACTTCTGGCGATCCATACTAGCTCCGGCAAGTCACGATCGATCACACCCTCGACCCCAGATCGACCGAAAACCCAAATCTACCCTTAGTCGAATTCGAGCATAGCTCGAGCCATCACGACCAAAACAGCAACCAAAGAAATGTCTCGTCGCCGCGCCTCCGACCACCAGTCGACTCGAACATCCAGCTATGACTTCGTCAACCTCCGAGCCATCGTCCCCCAAAGCCACGCGCCACTCGACGCTGAATTGAGACCGCGGCAATCAAAAGTTCGACCACCTAAAAATTAGGTTTACAAAAGAAAAACGAACGCTGCTGCCACCACAGAGGTTGATACTGCCTCCGATCATTTTTCCTACCACCACCGTAGTCCCGTCCATCGCCATGAGCAACCTCGACTTCCCCAGTTCAGCACGTCACCGAAAATTGGCCAAAATTCCAATTCCGATCGTCCTCAAATTTGCTCTTGAAATACAAAATGAAAAATCATCATATTAGTTTTAAAAATCCTATCTTTAAGTAAGGATTCACGTTATGTAATTGAATTCGAAAATCATTGTACTCGAATTTGTTCAAAATTTGGATTTTCTCAGTAAAACAATTTTTTTTTACAAATTATATAATTTTATTTCTCTTAAGATTATTTTTAAATAATAACTAACATTTAAACAAGCACCTTTGCTTTTGAAACCAAGACCTAACAAAGACCAGGTGATTAGCTAGTTTGATTTTGATCAAAATTTATACTCTGAACTAAAGAAATAGGGAAGTTTCACATAGTCAGGCATATTCACTTCCATGATTTATACATAGAGGAGATATGTACTTGTATATGCATAAATAAACAATATCAATCTCAGACTTATCAAGCAACAGTTAAATATACTTAAATTCCTTTTTTAGTTGTTTACTCACATTGATTAAGAAAGGAACAGAGCCTCTTTCTTTTGACCCGGGCTTTGAGATTGCAAGCTAGAACCCCTTTTCTTCTTCCACCTTCTTGTTTGAGTTGATTTAAATATTTGCCAAGTTGAAGTGTTGTTTAAAGTTGAGATGATATTACTCAGATGCTATTTGCTTCAGTTTTAAAATGGTGCTTAATTCAGATTTTACTCAGTGATGATGCTCGAACTAAAATGAGGAGGGCTGATATATGAAATTGAGTTATACAGGTTGATTATATTATTTAGTACAATAAGCATGGCTGAAGATGCTTGCATTATGGGCTGAGATGTATTAGAGGTATGGCAGATATGGTATACGTTAATTGCTAGAGTCCTTTATGTTTTCATTTGCAAGCTATTACTTATACTTGTTTATTTGTACAAAGATATTTGTACACAGATATGCCTATCTTCATATATTAGTGTAGGTTTTGTTTGTACTTGAATGTGTATTTATCTTGTTTTATGCTTTATATTCTAAATGAATTCTACTTTTCTCTTTAACGTGTTGTTTAAATTCCTCTAATATATTTACTTAATATTCTATTTTTAATTTAAATATTTTTTTTCTTACATACTTATTGTCTTATCTTACATTTTCATTCATTCATTATTTAGATATTAATTTTTTTTAAAGAAATCATTTTTAATCAAAACTCGAATCAATAAATCAAAATTTTCACAATTTTTATTCATAAACTAAATTAATTATCAATTTAAACTCAGTTAAAATCTGGGATCGTTACAAGAACCACGATAAATTCTTGTGTGTTTAAACTTTTATTTTCGTTTTCAAATCTGCTATTCTCCTTTTTGTTTAATCTGCGATGCTATGACTTTCCTTGATCGAACAATTTGTGTACTGTAAAGTTAAGATGAATACCACCATCGGACCTCAACATTTAGGACCTAGCACTAAATTAATCATTATTAGATTAATAGAAATATTACAATCGTCCAGTACTTCTGGCTTTTTTCCATGTTATTGGTTATTTCAATATTTTCATTAAGCTTATAAAATAGGCTTGAAATATTAATCCACTTGGCATGTTGGTTCTAACGATAGAAAACATCTTTTAGCTTGTTTAAAGGCCGGAGATGCTCTACTGTTGTTGGTCAATGTCCAAAGGAAAATTATATTGAAAGACAAAATTTACCCTTGATAGAATATGGTGTAACAGTTTGTCCTTACTATGTTAGTTAAAAGTCTGAAATTTGGTCAATGATCAATACTTCAATAAATCTCGTACTTAATTGCAAGGTTTGACCTCCAAAGCCAATTCATTCAATTTGATTATATTTTATCGAATAACCAAATTACTCCGACTAGAGACTTATGAGTACGAGTCAAATTCTAATTATGATGAGAGTAACTTTCCATGCTGAAGGAGACGAATCATCTTTTGTGTAGTGCTTCATTACATGTGTCCCGATACTTAGCCAATTATGGCCATAATGTGACGACCCGGAATTTTTTTTAGCATTTGAAATTGGAATACCTAATTGTTTTTAAATATTTGAAAGGTTAATTTTAACTTGAATTCCAAAATATCACTATTTATTTGATAATTAAATTATTGAATTTAATAATTGGAAGTTGAGTGAAATATTGAATCTTCAGTTTTAAGCCTGTTAAAAATAATTTTAAGGCTTGTAAAATTCATATTGATAATACTGAAGATAATAAAATTGTTAAAATTGAATTTTAGGGTGATTTGTTAAGTTTTGAAAATATATCGTTTAAATTGACATTTAAATATAACCTTCCGAGGCACAGTCTCGGATTTCGACGAAACCAGTTTCATTAGATTCGTAATATTATATTATTATCGGATTTCAATTTTCGTAGTGTTTGGAGTTGTTGTGTGAGCATACGTTATATAAACGCGCTGAATCTATATCGAGAATTTAATATAATGACTGAGTCCAAAAGCTATCTTTTCCATACGATCGAATTAAGGCTCGAAACATTTTCCATCGCGTTCGAAGTATGGGTATAACATTACGAACGCCTAGCGGCACGTTTTGGTTGGGATTCGAGATTTTTACCTGTGATATCGGGACGATTTGGAATTTTAAATAAAAATATTATATATTTCTCCATCAGCCCACTTTCTTTCACCATCAGCAGCAATTCTGTCATCTCACAGTACGATAACCTATTCTAACATGCAAGGCTTCACCTCTTTCCTTTTCTTTGAAATTACGTTGCCTCTCCTTATCCTTTCAGTTCATTTCAAAAAGAAAGAAAAAGAAAAAAAACCAATGGCCGAGCTTTTCAAAATAATGCCTCATTCAATTTTAGCACTCATGAAATCGAATCGTTTTCGATTCTTTATATAGACGAGCAAAAATCAGAACGAAATCGTTTTCGTTCGAATCAAAATCTTCGTTCAAACGGGGATTGTTGTTATCATCTTCTTAAGTCTCGCTCCCTCTTTGAATCAAATCGCTCGACCTTGGACCAATTAAATTCGCGATGGCATTTCATCGCAGGCGGCGATGGTCTCAACCGAAGAAGTGGGAAGCGGGGGCGTTAGGGTTTGGTTGCTCGTCATAAGCGGCGCCATGGGATGTCAAGGCCAAGGAGGTGGCGCGCTGGGAAGCTCGCATGGGTTCCGAGGTGCTTTGGTTGAGGGCTTGGAAGTGGCAGAGGCGAACTCACGATGGGGATCGAGTCGAGCTAGGGTTTCGTGAGGCAGTAAGGTATTTTTGTTAATTTAATTATATATGTATATGCAGTTTTTTTTCTTCAATTTATGTAATAATAATGATAAATATTATATAGTTTGCTGCAATAAGATAATTTCATTCTAATGTATATGTTAAAAGCAAGCAAATTGTGTTTATATTAGACTTTGTAGATATATATATAAGGTTCAAAGCAGAAATATATATATATACACCCATAAGATTTTGAAATATAAAAGTTAGATTTATTTCATAAGTAGTTTGGAAGAAATTATATATATAATATAATAAAATAGATATACATACACATTTTTAAATTTACCAGTTATTTTAAAATAATGTATTATGAAGATGAATTTGTTTAATAAACTTCTTCAATTATTTTTAGTCGCTAAAAACATTTTATGGAAAGGAAATTGGTTTAAATTAAATTGTCAGTTTAAAACCAATTTGTTGGTTAAATTAAATAAATAAATAGTAATTAATTGTTCAATTAGCTAAAGTATTAATAAATCATATAATTATTTATACAAGGTCTGAAATCTTAAAGAAAACAAGCCGGTTTGGATCGGATTGCAAATTAAAATCAAAGGTGAGTTAATCTCACTCATCTGGTTTTTTTTTAAAATTTAAATGGTTAAATTTAAATAATTGGTTGAATGATTGAATTGATTTGATGTGCAATATTATATACAGTAGTATATAGTCTATATTGGAGTGATTGATTTCCTGTAGTATTTATCGGATGAGGCCCTATACGCCGCATAATAGCAGATGATATTATAAAAATCCCATATACCGCGACATTCCATCTCGAAGTGGAATTGGTATTTTATACTGTGCCATCACCTGTGGATGCAGGAAAACAGGTTGGAGGGATCCAACTGGATTCCTCAAAATTTTATAGAATGTTCTAATAATTCTGTATTATGATTATTTGATATTCTGTGGTGAATTTCATTGATAATTAGAATATTGGATGCTATGGTTGAAATTAATATATTTCGGTATACTGAGTTATCAAAACAATAGAATTGGATTTTTGAAAAGGGAAAATAAAAGAGAAAATATTTAAGTAAAATAATTATAGATGTTTGAAAAATTGAAGGACAAATTGGGAAGAATGAAAGTGATTTTTTTAAATAAATAAAATTCCGAATATGGGAACGGAGATTTTGAATAGACAGACGAGTAACGAATTTAAAACTTAAGTGAGATTATCTAAAGGAATAAAGAATTTATTTTAAAATCCAAGATTTAAATTTATTTAAAAGAATAAAGAAGGAATTTGGAAAAAGGGGTATGAAATTGATATTTTCAGTTAAAAGGGGCTTTGTATCATAATTAAGAAATAAAATCTGAAGTTAATGGATTTTGAAATAAATTGAGTAAGTAAAGAAATTTATTTCAAAATGGAGTAAATTGAGAATCAATTTGGAAATTAATTTAAGTATTTGAAATTGGAAATTTAAAGGAGAATGTGACTATAAAATTTATAACCTGGGTTTATAAAGTAAAGTAATATATCAGTGGATATTTGAAAGAATAAATTCACAGTGGGAATTTATTAAAGGAAAGGGTAAATTTGTTTAAAAATAAATAGTGATTATTTTTAAAGGATGTGAAAGAGAAGCGTATTTCCCTGGATGGCCAAGGACGTTTTCAAAGCAAATTTTTAAGTATAAGTGAAAAAAGTTATAAGTTGTTCGAAAGTATATTTTATAAAACTTATTATTTCTAATTGTTTAAATTCTAAAGTAAGTATTTTTCAAATCTATTATTGTAATAATTATTTAAAGGTGACTTGGTATTTTGTTTTAAAAGAGAAAATCTGGTTTTATATTTTATAAAGTAGCCTAATTTTAAATATTCCTAAAGTATATATTTTTAATAAAGTATTGACGTAGTTTTCAATTTAAATGTTAAAGTATATGTTATAATAAAGTGTTTTAAATTATTTTAAAAATCTATAGTTTTGTACTTAGTATTTTCAGTGGGAATAAATATTTGGGAATTTATCCCATAAGAAGAGTATGGTTTGAAAAACTATTTTCAAAAAGGGTTGAAAATGGAAATATATCTTGCGAAGATATTTTGAGGTTAATAAATAATTCAGGAGAAATTATTTATGTTTGATGGATGTTTGTGAATGTTAATTGATAGTTAAATAACCGACTATCAATATTGAACAATGCGCTGATCGTTTCGAAGAGACCGAGATCGGGATTTATTTCTCGAAAACCACTTCGATCCGATTTGTACGTTTTCGTGAGGAAGACGAGTTTGGATTCGAAAATGGAGCAGTGAAGTGAAAGGATTGGTCGCTACTAATCTCGAGGATGATTCCAAAATGGATTTAGTAGGAGTAGTGCCTTCGGTTCCGTTCGAACCCGAGATGGACTTGTATGGATGAATGCTTTCAGAACATCGTCAGGTGGACGATAGGCATTCTGAGTGATATGTTCTAAAAAGGTAAAGCTTAGCCTCAAACCTCATCAGCTGGGAATGACTGAAAATCAGGGGTTATGCAGCAAACCTAAGTGGGTAGCACCCATTACGGTGATGTCATCCCTGTCTAGATGTCCCTTTTTATTCGGCTTAGTGGTGCGGTTTCTGATCCCAACCGTAGGATGATCTTACTTGGGATTATCCAATAAGGGGTAGTCCTGGTCTTGTGTTACAGGGGATTGGGAGTAATCCTCGGTACGGTGATCTAGGCTACATACTGTGACAGGTGGTACCCCAGTGCCTAATCATTAGTTGGAAATCTATTCTCCCTACATGCTTTTACGGTTTTGTTTGTAAACCTATTAGCTGGAATTTAATAAATGTAACAATTTCGACTATTTGAGTAAGTATTTGTATATAGACCCTATTATAATATTGGAGGATTTTAATAAAAAGTGTTTAGCCATCGTTAGGTAAAAACCCGACATGTTTATTTATGGCGTGGTCTTATGAGATGCTTTGATTTCAAAAGGATTTTTGAAACTTTAATAATCAATTTGAGTGTGGTTTCTCACGTTGATATTCCAGACTGACTCGGGTGTTATTTCACTATAATGCTCGGGTCAGACCGAGTATTATATAATACAGGAAAGGATGCTGTGGAGCTCAAGAGACGAGCTGGATGGCGATACTTACTTCCATACTTGATTATTATTCCGTTGTGTATTCAATTTTGAGGATAAGCTTATATGACCGTCCAATTGTATGTTATTGATGTTGTTAAACTCTGATGATGTATTCTGGTGTTGTATGTATGAACAAATATATTTGTTTTTTGTAAAGATCATTTATTTCCTATTATATTTTATTCCGCTTTGATGGTTAGATTCTGATGATGTTTTCTATTTTCTTCTTCTACCTCTTCTTCTTTAACCCTCATGGTTCGTTTTTTCGGACGTCGGAAAATCGAGTCGTGACGTTTGGTGTCAGAGCTGAAGGTTAAGCGAGAACCTTGGCTCTGGTGGGAATTACTCAAATAGAGTCCGTAGTACTCTAGAATGAGTTTGAGTATATTAATAGATATGAGCGCGTATTTGTTAGTGGATATAAAAATGGTTTTATATTGTGTTGATTGATTTGTGGAGTGACATATGAACCTTCGTCGGCACAGTCTGGACAACTGTATCGAAGAGGTTTCTAAAAACTTGAATAGAACAATTCGACACAATATTGTTTTCGAAAGCGCGTAAATGAAATAATTTTACCCAAAAATATATTTTGATATAAAAGAAATATTTTCTTAAATTGTTATATAACTTGGATGTTTGGATGATAATATTTTAAACAAATAAAAATTGAAATGACTTGTATAATCAAATGGGAATTTGTATGAGCATAAATTATACAAATGAATTATAGTTAAATTTTGATTTAAGTCAAAATCTGAAAATTTAAAACCCCGGTGATTTTGGAAGTGTTTTTCGAAGTGTTTTGAAGACAACTAATAGCATTACTGTTTTATAAGTATTTCTAAAAGGAAATTGTTTCAAATAAATTTTAGGAAGGGATATAGCATTGAGCTCACTTTATTCGCTAGAAAATAACTTCGGCGATAACTGTAAAATCATCGATGTTCATTTTCGAGTTTCTAAGTGACGGACTGCTGCCAAATTGACTTGTTTAGAAGAACTAGTTTGTTTTTGAAATTTCAAAGGAAATTTGTTGGGAATAAAGCCATGATTGGTTTAAAAATTTGAGAAATGTGATTTTGGGATAATGGTGGTTGTAAAATGATTTGAACTAAAAGCCGGGTGTTTGAAATCCTGAATCCTTATTTGAATTGAAAATCCTGATGAGGTAAGTTATAAACTTGTAAAGTTGAGCTGATTTTTAAATAAGGAAGGAAAATATAAGCTTTGAATGTTGGAATTAAAAATTTAAAGTGAAAAAGTTAATTAAATTTAATTTGAAAGAAAATTAAATTGTGGAAAATTTAATGGATGATTGGAAGGAATAATTAGTAAATCTTGAATGTGATTGGAATGGGAAAATAAATTAAATTTGGAATGAGAAATAAAATTAATTATAAATAAATTAACTTAAGCAAAGTTAATAAAAAAAATGAATCAGATTTGAATTAAGTTGGAATTGAATTGAAATTAACTTAAACCAAATAAAATTGAGGTGGAGTTGGATTAAAATGAACATAGAATCTAGTAGAATAAGAATTGGAATTAGTAAATTGAGATGTAGATGATATTAAGTGAAAGTAAGTTCTTACTTAATTTAAATTCTAGTGGATTGAGTGGATTAGAGAATGGCATGATGCTAGATTTAACTGAAATTAAGTTAAATAAAATTGAAATGAAATAAATTCAGTTGAGTTATAGATAATATTGAATGGACTAAAATTCTTACTTAAATAAATAAGCGTAAACTAAGTAAGTATTGAATTGGGATAAATAAGCTTTGGAAGCTTATAAAAGAATTGAAAAGCATTGTAATTAAAATATAATCTCTAGTTAAAAGTAAAATGTGAATGTGATTGACTATAAATGGATGGAGAAATATGAATATTAATAAGTGAGCAGCTTACAAAAATGTAAAACAAGAATAAATAAGATGAAATAAAAGTGTTGGAATTTTGGAAAACGAAAGAAAATCCAAACTGGAATTATAAAAAAAATTAAACTCAGGGAAATTTAATGAAGTGATTTTTGTAATAAAATCGAATATTGATTTAAAAGTTGGAAGTAAGCTAATTCGCTAAATAAATTATTTGATAGACATGTTAATAAAATTTAACTCGTTAAATAAAATGGATTGTAAGAGGCCGGGATCGAGATTTATGTCTCAAAAACCACTTCGATCCGGTTTATACGTTTCGTGTAAACGATTTTGGATTTGTAGCTGGAGCAGTGAAGTGCAAGGGCTATTCGCTACTAATCCTGAGGATATTTCCGAAATGGATGTAGTAGGAATAGTGCCTTCGGTTCCGTTCAAACCCGGGACGGACTTGTATGGATGAATGCTTGCGAAAACATCGTTAGGTGGACGATGGGCATTCTAAGGGATATTCTAAAAAGGTAACGCTTAGCCTCAAGCCTCATCAAATGGGAATGGCTGAAAATCAGGGGATATGCAGCAAGGCTTCGTGGGTAGCCCCCACTGGAGGGTGAGGTCATCCCTGTCTAGGTGTCCCTTTATTTCGGCTTAGTGGGCGGTTGCTGATCCCAACCGCTGGGTGATCTTGCTCGGGACTGTCCAGTAAGGGATGGTTTCGGTCTTGTGTTGCAGTGGGTGTTAGGGTGGCTCCTCGGTACGCTGATCTAGACCAGGTACTGTGACAGGTGGTACCCCGGTGCCTAGCCATTAGTTGGAATCCATTTTCCATACGCGCCTGTACGGTTTTGATTGTGCCCAACTATTGCTGAAACGTGAGATGCAAGCATTTCAGCTAGATTCTATTTTACTTTCTATAGACACTATTATAATATCAGAGGACTTTAATAAAAATGTTTTAGCTATCGTAAGGTAAAAACCCGACATGTTTATTTGTGGCGTGGTCTTACGAGATGCTTTTGTTTTCAAAGGATTTTTGAAACTTGAATAATCAATTAGGTGTGATTTTCTCACGCTGGTATTCCAGACTGACTCGGGTATTATTTAACTGTAATGCTCGGGTCAGACCGAGTATTATAGATACAGGTTGTGATGTTGTGGAGCTCAGAAGACGAGCTGGATGACGATACGTATTCTCGTACTTGTATATATATATATATATCCGCTGTGTTGAGTTGTTGTGTATCCATTTGTATGACATTGATGTTGAGCTATGTTTGATGTACTCTGATGATGTAATATATAAACAATATATTGATTGAGTAAAGATTATTTATTATCTATTATATTTTATTCCGTTGCGATGGTTAGATTCTGATGTTGATTTTTTTTCTCTTCTTTTACCTCTTCTTCTTTAACCCAAACGGTTCGTATTTCTGTACAACTTGAGTCGATTTAGGTAGAATAGAGTTGACTCAAGGGGTACGGATTTGCGGGTTGTTACACTTCGTATCAGAGCGAGGTTGGTAATAACCTTAGCTCTGGTGGGAATTACTCATTTAAATTAGAGTCCGTAGTACTCTATAATGAGTTTGAGCGTATTAATAGATATGAGTGCGTATTTGTTAGTGAATATAAATTATTTTAATATTGTGTTGATTGGTTTATTGAGTGGCATATGGACCTTCGTCGACACAGTCTGCGCAACTGTATTGAAGGGGTTTTCAAACACTTGAATAGAACAATCGACACTGTATTATTTTAAATGTGGGTAAATGAAATAATTTTACCCCAAAAATATATTTTTGATATAAAGAAAAGTTTTTGTAAACTTGCTAAAATATGGTTGCTTGGATGTTAGAGATAATATTAAATTATTATCGTCGTTGTGTAAAAATTTAACTAGAAATTGAAAAGACGACCAAAGTTTAGGGGAACAAATTCATTATAAAATGAAATTTATAAATATGAATTGTAATGTGAATTATAAATTGAAATATAATCAAATAAGAATTTGTATGAGCATAAGCTATGCAAATGAATTGTAGTAAAATTAAATTAAGCAGGATTTGGAAATTTAAATTCCGGAGATCTGAAAATTTGAAGGTATTTTGAAGATAAATGGTAACATTGTTGTTTCTGAGTTATTTCTGAAAGGAAATTTGTTTAAAAATGGATTTTGGAGGTGAGATAGCATTGAATTCACTTCAGTCACTGGAAAATAACTTCGGTGATGACTGCAGCATCATCAATGTTCATTTTCGAGTTTCTAAGTGACAGATTGCTGCCAAATTAGTGTGTTTTGGAAAACCTGTTTGTTTTTGTGATTTCAAAGGAAATTTGTTGGAAATAAAAACAAGGATTGGTTTGAAATTTTTGAGAAGTGTGATTTTGAGATGTTGAAGATTTCAAAATGATTAGGAACCAAAGTCGGGTATTTAAAAATCCTGATGAGACAGGTTGTAAGCTTATAAATTGAGATGATTTTTTTTTAAATTAGAAAGGAAATATAAGCTTTGAAGGTTGGAATTTAAATTTAAAATGAGATTTACTTAGATTGATGAATAAAATTGAACCGAATTGAGATTAAATAAATTTGAGTTAAAGTAAAATTGAATTAGGATGAGAATTCAATTGAATTAATGGATGGAATAAAATTCTTACCTAAACAAATGGAAAATAAATTGAATAAGGATTGGAATTGAAGTAAATAAATTAGAATTATAATGCATGAAGTAAAATATGCTTGGGTTATAAATAAGCATAAGGCTTGAGTTAAAAATAAAGGAATATATTCAAGCCTATAATAAGTGGAATTGTGAAAATAATAAGTTGTGACTTACTAAATTTGAAAGGTGGGATAGAAATTCCAAAATAAATATAGTTTGATGTTTTGGATAATAAAACGAAGGAAAATCCAAACTTGAATTATTAACTATCTTGAACCAAGAAAATTAGATAAAGTGATATTTGGGGTTAAAGATCAAGTATTGAACTATAAATAGGAGAGAACTAATTTGTTAATAAATTGGTTAATGAAATGTTAAATAAAATTGAATTGTGAGTTTATGATGAAGTTCGGAAATAAAACTCGAGTTATAAATTGAATTCGACTTAAATTGTCGATGAAGTAAATATAATTGAACTGTGAGTTCATAAATTTGGGTGGTAAATTTAGAATGGATAGAGGATTCAGAACTTGAGTTATTAATTTAAATTTAACTTGAAGTGTTAACAAATTAGATATACTTGGAAAGGTATCAAATAAAAAAAAATGAAAATGAAATTGGATTAAAATAATAATGGTTTGTATTGTGAATAAAATCCAAATATTAGAAATAAATTGAAATGACCTTGTAATTTGCTTAAGTGAACTGAGAATGAATCGAACTTGGAAATTTGAAATTTATAATAACTAATCAAATAAATTTGTAGTTTGAAAGGAGATTGGATTGAAATAGAATCAAGTTAAATTGAAAAGAGAACTTTGTTTGCAAAATGAGAATGAGCTTGAGTATAAAATTTGAATAAATTGAAGTAAATCGACTTAAGCTAAATGAATGAAGGAGAGTTGAATTGAATTCAACTTAAACAAAGTTTAATAATTGTGGATTGGATTTAAATCAAGTAAAAATGGGTTTTAATTGAAGTAAAATTCGATGAGTTGCCGATAATATTTAATGAAGTGAAATCCTTAAATAAATAATTGTAAACCATTTAAATTGTTAAGGATTTGAAAGAACTTGGTGACTATAAGGAAAATTGAAATGGATATTGAATGATATAGCTTGGTTTGTTTTGAGCTAAATAGAATAGTTTGGAATAAACAAATATGGAATGGAATGTAAATGAATGGATTGTGAATCAAATTTAAATGGAATGTGTCGAGTTAAATAAATGGTCATGAATGAATTAAAATAAAAGGGCAATTTAGTTGGCAATGAAGATGAACCTAAATTGTTAATGGCTTTGAATGAACTAGTTTAATTAATAAAATAAAATGCAAAGTGAATGGATTCAAAACTGAAATGCAATGAAAATGAGAACATACAGATTGTGAATAAATTTAAAATGGAATGGAATTAAGTATAAATTGAGTTGAAATCGATTTAAAATGGTTATCAAACTTAAGTACTTATTTATTCACATAGATTTTGTCAAATTTGCATAGAATAAATATCATTGGATGTAAATGGAGGTGATTAACATTCTATGAATTAATAGGAGTGAAATAAATTGATTTTGAAAGCAATGGAATTAAATATGAATTGAGATTGCTTAAGAATAAATTAAATGTAAGCGATTGAGTTTTAAACCATTCAAATTTGAATGAAAATGGTTTGTAATGTAACGACCTCGGATTTTTATGAATTTAAATTGATAATTTAAATGAAAATTTGAGTTAAATTTGTGAAATTAATTAGTAAAGTGATGCGAGTTTCCCCGATTCAAGTAGAAAATATATTAAGTCGTATGAATTTGAAAATTTGTATATATGTGAATACATATGTATATATTGGACTTGAGATAAAATCTTAGATAAATGGTTTTTTTTTATAAATAGAAATAAAAATAAGTAGTCATGTAAGAATAGAAATAAATATATAAGCTAATATAATAAAAATAAATATAACAACTTTTATAATATGTACATAACGTAAAATAAATATCTTTCAAACATAAACAAAGCAAACAAATGAAAATGTAAATGCAAACAAACAAATATATGAAGACAAATATGTATACTTGTAAAAGGAATAAAATAAATAAATAAACAATAAATATATAAGTATGCACACTTGTAATATGAAACAAGTAAACAAGGAAAATGTAAATATATTCAATAGCTTGCAAAAGAAAGGATAAGCATACATTCAAGTATGGTACAAACAAATGAAAGTGTAAGTACATAACATGTTAGCCACCACATTTTCATAAAAATATATGTTGCCTGTAAAGTGAACATTGGTTTTGCACATAATAAACTAAAGTGTTTATGTATAGAAGGAACAAAAGAGCCTGTACAAAAGTCAAATGGAAATAGAGAAAAAAGTGATATGCATAGGCAATATAAAACAAGACAAAAGAAATTTATACAAGTATCTTTAGTACACTTAAACTAGAAACAAAATTGCATATGCATTTAAAATAGCATAAGACAGCAAATATATCTAGCACACAAAATCTATCAGCCGAGACAAGAAGATATAATCAAGTATGGGCAAATTAAATAAGGATAGATTTGTACAATGGCATTTAATGTTTATACCTCTAGCCATTAATACAAGCATGGTTAGCCACCCTTTGAAGAAGGAAAATCTCTGATATAATTTTACAAAACATTATAATATGCCTATTGTACTAAGTAATATAATCCACCTGCACTACCTTATTTCGTTCAAGAAAAAAAAAGGAAAGAAATTTAAATTCTTTAAACCTGGAAACTACAATCTGTTAACTTCAAATTCATGAAGCAAAGCAAGTAGCAGACCAAATAAGCTAAAAACAAACCATTGTATGTCAAAAGCATTTCCAGATTTTTGTTCAAAGCCCCTCTGTTCTTTTTCTGGAAAACACGGTGAGCAAAACATTCCCCTAACTTTGCTATTTCCATTGATGTTTGGATCTATATTTGATATAAGTTGTGAATCATGTTTGGATGGTGGTGAATTGTGTTCACATGCTTTTATTAAAATGAATGTCTGTCTATATATATTGTGTACAGGAAAGAATGATATTCCTCTGTGTCTCCTGTCCCTGTATCAAAATAAATTCAAAAGCTTTTCCTTTGATGCTTTGTGGGCTTAAGAATATAAACAAATTATGTTTATAAAATCAATATCCGAGTTTTAAAAATATTTTCGAATTTAATTATCAAATGGTTTCACTGTAAACCAAGGATGGACAGTGAAAACACTAAAGAATGTCAAAATTAAGTGTTTTAATTTCTTAATTCAATTGGATTATGTGCTTTGTTTTTGAAAGTTACGATTTTTAAGAAAAGGATCAGAATTTTTAAGAAAGGGGATCACGAGCATTCTCGAGTTAAATGAAAATTGGGTTTTGATGAAAATCTGTTGGTCGGGGTGATGATAAATCTCGAGAATAAAAAGGAAGCATGTTTGAATCTCATGGATCATCAGAAAAATGTTCAACGATTTTATAATCCATCGTGTTGATCATTCGAGAGAAAATTAGGGTTTAAGGGTCGTGTTTGCTGCTTCGAAGTCGCGAGTTAATCGCTCCGTCGCCATCGTGTTTCTGGCGATCGCGGGTGGGGGAATGTGGCGAGGAGGTCATGTTGCATCTCTGGTAAGGATGGCGCGCTCGCTGGTGATCGGGGATGAGGAGGCGCGGCGTTGACAGGTTTCGATGTGAAGCTATGTTGTTTTCCAGGTTTCAAATTATTGCTCGATTTTGATCAGCGACGTGATCAAGATGATGGATGGTCTGAGGACGATGTCGTCACAAATCGTGACTTGCTGATGGTCGTGTTGTTCACCAGAACGTCGACGACGAGACGTGCACGTGCACGGTGCACTCTCGTGTTTTCAGGGAAGTTTTGAAGATTGGAAGAAGACGAACAAATAGGATCGTGCTTGTGATTAACTCGGGAAAATGATGGCTTTGCTCGAGTATGCGCTCGTGTGGGATAGCCTGGTGCAACAGTTTTAAATTTGACCAAGTAAAAGAAAAAAAAATAAAGGAAGAAGAAGGATACGAGTAGAAGAAAGAAGCAGGGGGAAGACTCGGGGAAAATGGGAATTTGACTTTGAATTCTTTTGAAATTGATTTCAAATGTGATGAAGAATTATTTAGTGAATAAATCTTTTGTAACGACCCGCCGCTCTGACCGCCTCTAGTCGGTAATTAAACCAACTCGAAACGTTCAAAATGACGGATTGTTGTTCAGTTTATAAAGTTTAAACAGAATCAGCCACAGAATCACAGAATAATCATAATATTATTCATAAATGATTTTTTCTTACATACATATATCAGAGTTTGTACAATGCATTAAATTTTTATACAGCGGAACAATTTATTTTCATTAAGTACAAGAAAATTTTCTGAAAACTGAAGTAAAACTTTTAATCCCCCTCTCTCTAACTTCGCGGCCTGAAAATCTTCCAGCTGTAAAAATACTCGGTCTGACCCGAGTATTATATTCAAAAGAAAATAATACACAGGTCAGTCTAATTCAAACTCAGTTATTAGTGCATAGAAGCAATAATAATCAACAATTAGATGACAGTCAAATATATTTTACCTATCCGATCCTTTAACAAGAAATCGGATAACGGTAAATGTAACACTTAACAGTGTTAAACATCAATTCTTTAGATTCAGATTATCAATGAGATAGATGAAGGGATTATTGATGAAGATAATTTAGAAAACAATCAAAATTTGCCTAAACGGCAATTAACAACAAAATCATCAAAATTGATTCAAAATATATTGAATTTGCAACATAAAATAATTTTCATCAAAGAAAACGTCAATTTAAACATTAAATTTGGTAGGGCTGCAGTACACACACGCGCGTACGGCCTCGCCACAACAACTTATGAAATAAAACAAGTTTCCAAACAACTTATTACTGCACGTTTCAAAAAGTGCAAATTTTCATAAAAATGAACTGCAATCACTAATGAATACAAGGGCGAATCTGCAATCAAAAATTTGCAGCCACCACAAGTACACAAAACTGCATTAAAAAGATCTCATATGCAAAACTTTAACAAATCAAAACAGCATTAAAGAATGCATAATGTTATCATGCCTAGAATGCAACTGCACAGGCAGGTAGGCCAGGTAGTTTTAAAAAAAAAATGGTATTCATGTATACCCAAAATTTGAAACAAAGGCTACTATACTCAAATGCAACAGTGAATGAAGTGGGTAGCTGGCTCTAGTAATAGCAAATCTACACAACATGAAGACAATGCTACAGGAACAACTACAAGTGAGTACGACAACAAGTGATGCATCAGTGAAACAATTTTACACTTGCATATAACATCAATGTGCACAAGTGGATTTGCATATTAAATATGAAAGCAGAAGTTGCAAATGAAACAACAATAATGCTCAAGTATCTGCATATTAATTATGCAAAACCAAAGTTGCAGTGAACAACAAAAATGCTCAAGTGCTATCAGAAGTCAAAAACCGAAGTCACAAATGAATTAAAACAGCCTTAACAAATGGATGGAACCAACACAAAATGCAAGTGGATGTGCAGAGGTCACAACTAAATACAAAGAAGAGTGCAGTTAAGCTACTACAATGATGCCAGTTCAAGTAAATTCAAGTCAAAAACCGAGAAATTCACAAGAGACAGTGACTTAAATATTTGATTTAAATATCTGTTTTCCAAACTTGCTTTCAACTTTTATGTTTAAATTTAGAAATCTGCAACAGTTACAGGTTCCATTTAAATTCAATTCACAAACCACTTCTTTTACTTATCATTTCTGAGTTATTTAAAACAACTCAATTTAAATTCAAAGCTAACTTGAAATCACTTTTAACCCTGGATTAAACTTAGTTAACATTGACATGAGACTTACACTCTGCTTCCAGTTTCCAAAAATAACAGCTCAGGTTCGAACTACATAGCATCACATAACTAGCAACAGAAAACTTCGGGCTAAATACTTTAAATCCATGAGTAAATTCTCGAGTTACCCGAGGCTATATGCCAACATCTCAACTAACAAGGTATAAAAATAGGCAAACTTCATCCAAAAATAAAAACTGAATCCTTCACCTGAATACAAAGGCAACTCCAAACAAGCTAGTACAAGAAACGCAGCAGTACACATAGGCAATGCAATTTCAAATGGGGATATGAAAAATGCCCAAGTCATGAATCAGTAAGCAACGTAAAATTTTCCAGTCGACAGAAGGTTGTGCCATGGTGACAACAACCTCATATATACACACATAAATGCATATATATATGAAATGCAGTCACAATTTCAAAAGGAAAAAAAAGGTCAGAGGAAATATAAATGCAAACTGCACATGAATGAAAAACACATGAGCTCAATGCATCTAAATGCTCAAATATATAACTAGTGTATATCTGTTCATGAAGACAGCAGTTTCATGCTAAGCAAAACAGTGGCCGAAGCCAAAAGGAAGTCGAGAAACAGTCGAACAATTTCATGTTGACAGCAAAAGTGACGAACATCACAATCGCAGTACGAGTTCATATATCAACATCAATTTCCAACATCAACAAAAACCAAGTTCAATATAGTGAAGACCGATATCAACAGAGGAATGTAAAAAGTCACTGCCGAAGTTACATGCAAATCAAGCAGTAATTTCGAAAATCAAAATCATTTGCAGTTCAAATTGCGCTGTAACCTAGCTACAAATATCAATTTGCTATTCAAGACCGAAAGTCAATCAAGTATTCAAACCCGAGTAGATGTATAACATCAGAGAAATCAAGACCTAAGTCAAATTACACAGCAACCGAATCATACGTAAAAAAAAGAAAACAGAAGAATCACTGAGGGTTCGAATTAGATGTGAGTGGTAAAGCACTCACCTTTTTCAAATGAATTGAGGCAGCACGCGAATCGAAGCAAGCCGAAGCCCTAAATGGATCGAAGAGGGAGACGAGACTCGAAGACGCCATTAATTCTTCGTTTATTTTTATTTTATTTTTTTCTGAATTGAAGGGGGTAGGGTTTTGAATGAATTGGGGGCTTCGTGTTTTTAAGGGGAAGGGGATCGTGAATCTTGCAGGGTTGAAGGCGTGGAACACGGCAAATATAACGGCGTGTTTTTGGCTGATAAGGTAAGGTCATGTATACTTATTATTTTATTTATTTTTATTTTTTTTATTATATTTTTTTTTCAATTTAAATTCAATTAGTTTTGTTATTTCTTTTTGAATGCAATTTTTGCTTTGTATATTTTGTTTACAATTATGTTGTTAAATTTTCTCAAATGTAATTACATTATATTTTTCATAGTTTTATAAATATGTTGTTTGAATTTTTACTATGTATATTTATTTATTGATTTTATATTGATTTAAAATCTTATTCTATTTTATTTAAATAAATGAAAAATGTTATTGAAACTAACCACAAATTTATAAATTTAAATAGCAAAAATTCTTAAATCCAAATTATTTGTCTAAATCATTAATTCAAATTTAAAATATAAATTCAATATTAAATTTCAACTTCAAAGTCAAAATTAAATTTTCTATTCAACTTTAAATAGATTAAATTCAAAAATTTAATCGTCAAATTTCGTAGTTTTATTGGAATTCAATTTAAAATTATTTCAAATATTTAAAATTAATTTAAATATTTTCATTTTTAAATTGTTCAAAATTCAGGATCGTTACATTTACAAAAGTGGTATCAGAGCTTTGGTTTACTCAAAGCTCAGTTTATGATGTTTAATATGAATAGTTACTAGAACCACTATAGAGAAAGTGCTTTTCAAATTTAAAGAAGTATAAAATTGTTTTCTTTAAAATAAAAGGTATTTTGAAAGTTAGAATTATTTTGAAAATTCCCCTCTCTAAAATGTGAGTTTGCGATAGTTCTCTTCGGTGAGGTCTTATTAGATTTGAGTTTCGATCGTTCGGAAACTCATTTTCTAATTATTGAGATTTATGGAAAATGAAATATGAGTTAAGTGAATTAATGAATTGGTTTAAATCGAATAACTTGAATATCTCCAAAGTAATAATTGGGAAATAAGATGATATGTTAATTTAGTTATAACCAAGTGAATTATTGAATTATAACTTAGGAATTTAATTCTGAATTCTTTTGAAAAATTAATTTCCAATGTTGTGAAGAACGAGTTAGTAAATAAATGAATTATAAGTATTTAACTTATAATATGAACTTTTGGTATATAACTGAGTTATATAAATTGAATTAAATTGAATTAATAAAAGATTTATAAATTGAAGTTTTATAAATAGAAAAGGGATTTATGAAGATTGTTTATAAATTCGAAACCAATTGAATTTGATAAGTAAATTGTTGTAGCTTATTAAAGGAGATATATCCACGATTTTGGACAGTGGGTAATCCTTTAAAAATAAAAAAATAAGTTGTAGAAATGATGAAATTGGTTGACAAAGTATATTCACGATTTTGGACAGTGAATATATTAGTGAATAAAACAGATATGTTTTAGGGAAGTGATATTATGGAAGGAAATTTAATTGTTGATTTAACTGTATGAATCAAACTGAGTTTGATGTAAAGTTTATATTTCAAGTTTAAAACTATTGCCTAAAATAGTTAATGTGGAAATATGAATTTAATGGAACTAAATTGATGAATAATTTACTAAAGAACTAGTTGATTATTTTTGAAATAGAAAGCAAATGTAAAGTTCAAATGAAATTTAGATTTCAAATTTGAAGTTGTCAACAGGATAATCCATTATAGGTTTAATAGATTCAGTGATGAATTTGAATTTAAACGTGCGGAAAATTAAATTAAGTGAAAAACTTAATATTGAAAAGTTGAAATCGGTTTAAAACTGATATTGTGAAATGTATGAGGGATTCAAACTATGAATTAAGTTGAAGTTGAAAAAGTTAATAGTTTTAAAGATGTTTAAAATGCATTAACTATCGAATACATGGATTTCGACATTCAATTGTTGAAATAGACGTTTTCGAGAAAAATTAAGGAAATGGTAGACTATAACACTTTGTTATAGAAAATGGTTTCCGGAAGGAAATGTTGTTTATAGTATTGGGATTTATATATCTATCTTAAATCCGAATCCCTATACTAGTGATTTTGAGTTGTCGTAACGATGTTTTACGCAACATTCGTTTTAACTCAAATAAATGTGTTTAGAAGAATGATTTCCTTAAAGAATGAAATATATACTTAATTTTGATTCAAGTATATTGAATATTTTCAAAGTGTTGAAAATAAGAGAATTTGTGAATTACTTATTATTGAATAAGTATGGGAATGTTTTCCAATATGAAATGAAAGGTTTGAAATTTTATCTTTTAAAGATAAATTGAGAAATGAATATTTGAAATTAGTTTCAAATGGCTAAGTGTGAAAATTATATATCTTGTAAAGATATTATTTTGAGAGATTTGAACAATTAGTTCAACTTGGAAATTTTTTCAAAGGATTGAATCTTGAGTTAAAATTGAGTTTAACTTTGACACCAAAAACAATATAAGTTCAACTTTGAATTTTGGATAGTCGATTGGGATTGTATGTCTAACATTGTGAATTGATGACATAGCATTTGATCTCTGTTAAATATATATCTGTGGTGGCGGAGAATTTATTCTTTTAGCTTAACACCCTTCTCTGAGACGTACGAGCTTAGAGGTTATATATCGATAGACATCAATTATGTGTTGAGAATTGACGATGTAACGTGAAATCCAAATCGAATGTGAAGTCGATAATGAATTGGATTGTGAATGTGAATTAGGTTTGAGATAACCTTAAATTTTCAAATCGATTTAGAGGAAAATTTTAAACGTGATGGAAAATTTGGAATCCTCTATTTGTTGTGAATGTGAATTGAGTTTTCGTAACTTATATATGTGAATATAATCGAAAACTATCAGTTTGGAAAGTCATTATTATGAAAATCCTGTGTAGGTTTACATAGGTATGATAAGTACGAAATGTGAAATGAAGTACTATATGTATATGACATATGTTTTCTAAAAACTGAGGATATGGAAATGTACCTTCCAATTACTATGTGTGAAGGTGATTGGAACTTGGTGGAGTGTCCATTGTAAATCGTAGCTACATAGAATTCCATTAGTGGAATGTCCAATGGGACTGATATGATATCCCCCACGATGGATCATCGTGTTTGGGATTATGTGATTGATGCTGGCGTAATTCGTGGGGCGTGATGCCTAAGGCTACGAGCGATTCTACTGAGATAGTAGCGTAACCGCCGTGTGGACCGCGATCTAAGGCGATAACCATGGCGAAATCAGGAGTGATGAGAAATCTGAGATTACAAGCGATTCTACTGAGATAGTAGCGAAACCGCCGGGTAAACTGTGATCCATGGGGGAGCGGACTTTCCATATCCATTTTTAAAAGAATTTTTAAAAAGTATTTTCACTGGGAGTTGAAGCAAGTATGTTTAGTACTTGGAGATTTTTAGTCTTGCGCCTGGCCAGCGTATGCCTAAAGTCTGTGAGAACGACGATGGACTTGTTAAACTTCGAGTTATCAAGTATTTTCAAAACTTTGAATAGAAAATCAATAATCTGAAATTAGAATTACATAATTCTAACTTAATGAATTAAGGAAGAAGATCTTTTTGAATATTTTGAAAGCACACAGCTTTGGATAAGATATATTATGCAAATATTTAGCATGAAAGATTTAAAGTTTAAAAAAATCTGAGTTTTTGTAAGTCAAAAAAATTTGGTAAAAGACTTTTGTGTCTTGATTATTGAAATTGATGAACAAACTGCTGAAATGAAATAAATGGAATGAATCCTATATTTATTTATGAGTTTGAAACTTGAAAAAAATTGTGTAGGATATAAATATTGGTGAGATTTTAGCAATCGTTTTTCCTAACTTATAATTTCGGGACGAAATTCTTTTAACTAGGGGAGATTGTAACGATCCTGAATTTTGAACAATTTAAAAATGAAAATATTTAAATTAATTTTAAATATTTGAAATAATTTTAAATTGAATTCCAATAAAACTACGAAATTTGACGATTAAATTTTTGAATTTAATCTATTTAAAGTTGAATAGAAAATTTAATTTTGACTTTGAAGCTGAAATTTAATATTGAATTTATATTTTAAATTTGAATTAATGATTTAGAAAAATAATTTGGATTTAAGAATTTTTGCTATTTAAATTTATAAATTTGTGGTTAGTTTCAATAACATTTTTCATTTATTTAAATAAAATAGATAAGATTTTAAATCAATATAAAATCAATAAATAAATATACATAGTAAAAATTCAAACAACATATTTATAAAACTTTGAAAAATATAATGTAATTACATTTGAGAAAATTTAACAACATAATTGTAAACAAAATATACAAAGCAAAAATTGCATTCAAAAAGAAATAACAAAACTAATTGAATTTAAATTGAAAAATAAAAATATAATAAAAAAAATAAAAATAAAAAAAATAATAAGTATACATGACCTTACCTTATCAGCCAAAAACACGCCGTTATATTTGCCGTGTTCCACGCCTTCAACCCCGCAAGATTCACGATCCCCTTTCCCTTAAAAACACGAAGCCCCCAATTCATTCAAAACCCTACCCCCTTCAATTCAGAAAAAAATAAAATAAAAATAAACGAAGAATTATTGGCGTCTTCGAGTCTCGTCTCCCTCTTCGATCCATTTAGGGCTTCGGCTTGCTTCGATTCGCGTGCTGCCCCAATTCATTTGAAAAAGGTGAGTGCTTTACCACTCACATCTAATTCGAACCCTCAGTGATTCTTCTATTTTCTTTTTTTTTACGTATGATTCGGTTGCTGTGTAATTTGACTTAGGTCTTGATTTCTCTGATGTTATACATCTACTCGGGTTTGAATACTTGATTGACTTTCGGTCTTGAATAGCAAATTGATATTTGTAGCTAGGTTACAGCGCAATTTGAACTGCAAATGATTTTGATTTTCGAAATTACTGCTTGATTTGCATGTAACTTCGGCAGTGACTTTGTACATTCCTCTGTTGATATCGGTCTTCACTATATTGAACTTGGTTTTTGTTGATGTTGGAAATTGATGTTGATATATGAACTCGTACTGCGATTGTGATGTTCGTCACTTTTGCTGTCAACATGAAATTGTTCGACTGTTTCTCGACTTCCTTTTGGCTTCGGCCACTGTTTTGCTTAGCATGAAACTGCTGTCTTCATGAACAGATATACACTAGTTATATATTTGAGCATTTAGATGCATTGAGCTCATGTGTTTTTCATTCATGTGCAGTTTGCATTTATATTTCCTCTGACTTTTTTTTCCTTTTGAAATTGTGACTGCATTTCATATATATATGCATTTATGTGTGTATATATGAGGTTGTTGTCACCATGGCACAACCTTCTGTCGACTGGAAAATTTTACGTTGCTTACTGATTCATGACTTGGGCATTTTTCATATCCCCATTTGAAATTGCATTGCCTATGTGTACTGCTGCGTTTCTTGTACTAGCCTGTTTGCAGTTGCCTTTGTATTCAGGTGAAGGATTCAGTTTTTATTTTTGGATGAAGTTTGCCTATTTTTATACCTTGTTAGTTGAGATGTTGGCATATAGCCTCGGGTAACTCGAGAATTTACTCATGGATTTAAAGTATTTAGCCCGAAGTTTTCTGTTGCTAGTTATGTGATGCTATGTAGTTCGAACCTGAGCTGTTATTTTTGGAAACTGGAAGCAGAGTGTAAGTCTCATGTCAATGTTAACTAAGTTTAATCCAGGGTTAAAAGTGATTTCAAGTTAGCTTTGAATTTAAATTGAGTTGTTTTAAATAACTCAGAAATGATAAGTAAAAGAAGTGGTTTGTGAATTGAATTTAAATGGAACCTGTAACTGTTGCAGATTTCTAAATTTAAACATAAAAGTTGAAAGCAAGTTTGGAAAACAGATATTTAAATCAAAGATTTAAGTCACTGTCTCTTGTGAATTTCTCGGTTTTTGACTTGAATTTACTTGAACTGGCATCATTGTAGTAGCTGAACTGCACTCTTCTTTGTATTTAGTTGTGACCCCTGCACATCCACTTGCATTTTGTGTTGGTTCCATCCATTTGTTAAGGCTGTTTTAATTCATTTGTGACTTCGGTTTTTGACTTCTGATAGCACTTGAGCATTTTTGTTGTTCACTGCAACTTTGGTTTTGCATAATTAATATGCAGATACTTGAGCATTATTGTTGTTTCATTTGCAACTTCTGCTTGCATATTTAATATGCAAATCCACTTGTGCACATTGATGTTATATGCAAGTGTAAAATTGTTTCACTGATGCATCACTTGTTGTCGTACTCACTTGTAGTTGTTCCTGTAGCATTGTCTTCATGTTGTGTAGATTTGCTATTACTAGAGCCAGCTACCCACTTCATTCACTGTTGCATTTGAGTATAGTAGCCTTTGTTTCAAATTTTGGGTATACATGAATACCATTTTTTTTTTAAAACTACCTGGCCTACCTGCCTGTGCAGTTGCATTCTAGGCATGATAACATTATGCATTCTTTAATGCTGTTTTGATTTGTTAAAGTTTTGCATATGAGATCTTTTTGATGCAGTTTTGTGTACTTGTGGTGGCTGCAAATTTTTGATTGCAGATTCGCCCTTGTATTCATTAGTGATTGCAGTTCATTTTTATGACAATTTGCACTTTTTGAAACGTGCAGTAATAAGTTGTTTGGAAACTTGTTTTATTTCACAAGTTGTTGTGGCGAGGCCGTACGCGCTTGTGTGTACTGCAGCCCTACCAAATTTAATGTTTAAATTGATGTTTTCTTTGATGAAAATTATTTTATGTTGCAAATTCAATATATTTTGAATCAATTTTGATGATTTTGTTGTTAATTGCCGTTTAGGAAAATTTTGATTGTTTTCTAAATTATCTTCATCAATAATCCCTTCATCTATCTCATTGATAATCTGAATCTACTGAATTGATGTTTAACACTGTTAAGTGTTACATTTACCGTTATCCGATTTCTTGTTAAAGGATCGGATAGGTAAAATATATTTGACTGTCATCTAATTGTTGATTATTATTGCTTCTATGCACTAATAACTGAGTTTGAATTAGACTGACCTGTGTATTATTTTCTTTTGAATATAATACTCGGGTCAGACCGAGTATTTTTGCAGCTTGAAGATTTTCAGGCCGCGAAGTTAGAGAGAGGGGGATTAAAAGCTTTACTTCAGTTTTCAGAAAATTTTCTTGTACTTAATGAAAATAAATTGTTCCGCTGTATAAAAATTTAATGCATTGTACAAACTCTGATATATGTATGTAAGAAAAATTCATTTATGAATAATATTATGATTATTCTGTGATTCTGTGGCTGATTCTGTTTAAACTTTATAAACTGAACAACAATCCGTCATTTTGAACGTTTCGAGTTGGTTTAATTACCGACTAGAGGCGGTCAGAGCGGCGAGTCGTTACAGAGCTCGGGTCTAGACTCGAGTAGAATGGAGTGTTGTCTTGGGTAGAACTTGTTACAGGTTTCAAAAAAAAACTGTTCCTGTTTTGAGATTTAAAACTTAATCTTTTAATTATAAAACAAAGTTTAAATTAAGTTTCAAAACAAAAGTTAAATATAAATTCAAGTTTAGGTTGAATCTTAGTTTGGAAATAATTAAGTTTTTATATTCAAAATTATTTGATAACTTTAAAGTGTTTAAGTATATTTGAATTTAAAATGAAATTTAAGTTGTAAAAGAAAGATTTAAACAAAGTTGAATCAAATTCTGAAACCTGGGCTTAAATCTAAACTGGAAATCTAGATTTCGAAATAAAATTAAGTTTTAAATATAAATGTGGAAATAAATTTTAAAATGTAAAGTATTGATTATTGAATGACTAATCAATTAAAGATAATTAATCTAGGGATTTAAGTATAATTACTCGAAGTAATTAAATCGTGATTTATTAAAACAAGTGATTTGGGATAAGCACTTATTGTAGCCAGTTAAGGATAATAAATTGAATGATGGTTAATTAAAGATTAATTAATTAATGAATTATAATTAACTGAAGATTAATTAGTTATTGCAAGTAGTTAATTATTAAAATTAATTAATCAAGTGATTAAGGTAAAATTACATTTAATGTAATTAGAATGTTGATTTATTTAGAAAGAAAATTAATTACTTAAAGATGAAATTAATTAAGGTTGAATGATTTTGTAATTAACTTTAAGGTTAATTAAATTAATTTATTAATTAAGAATAATTTAATTAATTTAAGAGTTTGATTAATTAATTATATCAAATGATTTGTAATTAATAAATCAAGATTGGGTAATTTATTCGTAAGCAATTAATTTACTTGGAAATAAATTGAATTAATTAGGATTATACGATTAATAAATCCTAATTATAAATGATTATTGAATGTTTGCCCTACTTATAAATGATTTTATTGTATGAGATGCTTTGAATTGATTGTCCTATCTGATCTGTGATATTTTGTTCTGTGGATTGAGCTGTGTATTTTATTCATTTATTTACATTCGTATATTATCTGTAAATCTGTGAATAGACGATAAGCGTTATAGCTTATATCGCTTATCGACTATATTTCTGTGTTTTGATCTATGATGATTGAATGATGTTGCACTATTGTGTTGAACCCCTGGACCACACCATACACACAAATATGGAATTCACGAGGAAATCGATTAAGTCGTAGATTTTTGAAATAGTTAAATTTGAATTTTTAAATTCAAATGTTTTGGAAATGGAATCGGAATAAATGTGAAAAGCTTTTGGAATGGAATTTCAAAATGGAATTTCAAAATAGAATTTATTATTTTTAAATTACTTGATTAAGTTTTGGAATTTAAATAAGTTGATTTAAATTTAAATTCAATACTTGAAGTTGAATTCTGTAATTTGAAATTAGGGATTAATGATATTATACTAGTCATTATGAGTTAAACCATTTTTAAAGTATTATTTTTAGGAATTTGAATTTAACCCAAGGATTTCAACTCGTATAAATGAATCAGATTTCCAAAATGAAAACTGTTGTTTTCAAATGATAAACACTTTTAGATAAGAACTGAAATTCCAGTTAATTAGGGGAATTTCAAGATTGAATAGAGAAATGATTTTCCTAAGTTATAAATGAATTCTTTTTTTGAAAGCTATGAATTAAATCTGTTTATTTTTAACAGATTTAAATTGATGATTTGTTTAAATCAAATTGAAATGAAATTGTTTTGAAGACTATAAGTTAAATCTTTGATTTAAAGATTTAACGAGTTAATCGAATTGAAATGAAAATTGATTTGGAAAATCTGTGAATGAATCTTTTGTTTAAAAGATTAAATTGTGAAAATTGTTTAAACCGTTAAAGGTTGTGAAAATGAATCTTTTTGTTTAAAGATTGAAATGGTAATTGGATTAAACCATTTGAAATAAGGTTTTGAATTATTAAGTTGTGACTTAATTGAAATCCCAATATCCATATATTTTTAAATATTGCGCTCACTATTCGGGTTAGCCGGGAAAAGACCTTTGGGTCGTATAACCCATTCCGAATATGTGATTCGACGTTATGGATAGCATTTGAAGACCGGTGATGAAGACCGGGTATTTGCAAAAGCGATAGGATGACCTATCGATTGTTTCTGCACCGAGTCGCGCCGGTATAGAAACTCCCTAAGTGATGGAAAATCCGATCGGGATTGTGAATATCCGGATTGCAAGGACTTCTTTGTAAGTGCCTTCGGTTCTGTTCGATCCCAGAACAGACTTGTATGGATTGTATGCCTGACATTACAAGTTGAGATATAAAGCCGATTTCTTTCAATTATATTTCTGTTGGTGGCGGAGAATTTATTCTCTTAGCTTAACACCCTTCTCTGAGACGTACGAGCTCAGAGGTTATGTAGTTGAATGTTATCAGCGATATATTCCCAATTTGGTAATGTGACATGCTGAGTGTGGCTGTGAAATGATCATTGTGTTGATTATTTGTGATAGGATCGTTTATTTGATCGTCTATCCTGGTGATCATTTCTATGATCATTTGTTGACCCAAAGCATGGCTTTTGTATAAAGTATGTTTTTGTGGACGTGACTTCGTCGAGCCTCACACCCCGTGAATGGTCAAAACAGGAAAGAAGCAGCAAGGTTATGAGGGGTAGCGCCCTTTAGGATATGTGCATTTCCTTCTGGAAAAGGGTGGTATCATGGTATGGAGCCCAGATACTTACTCATGTTGAAAACACTTTGTTATGATTGTGTGAATTGATTAGAGAGCTCTCGGATAAAGGTCCCAAAGGACCGGGGGATGGCATATTCGGTCAGTTGTTACTCAGTTAGGGGTAACCCGGCCTTGTGTTAGTAGAGATTCGGTTTGGTTCTCGGGGATGTCCATCCAGAGGCATTCTCATGTGGCAATGGGAAGTTCCTCGGCCTGACCATTCATTGGAAATCCAAAGAAACAATACGAAACCTTGTACGGTATTAGTTGTAGAACCTGCCATCTAATATGGTAGCTATAGTAAGCATAATATAATGATACCTATGCTGGCTAAGATTTATATTCTACTTTCAAAATGAATTTTTCCTACACTATGCACTTATAATAATATCAAATGTTTCTTTTTAATGCGTATCAAGCATATTTGACTAACATAAGAAGAAATCTCCACCAAGTCTGCGTTTGCATTGTGTGTGTGGTGGGAGGTCTTATGGTAGTCTCATTTTTAAAAAGCATTGCGAATTGAATTTAAAAATATTCCTCTATTTTGATTTTAAAGTTAAGTAAACTGTTTTGAGTTCTCACACCAGTCACATGACTAACTCGGAGTTTATTGTTTTCCTTCCTAAACTCTGGGTGCTCATTATTTTCTACACGAGCAGTCTAGAGTTGGGTTTTTCAGATAGTTAGATATAGTGGATTATCTGGAGTTAGTTCAGTCTTTGGATCGCACCAGTCTTGCCTAGCTTGGTGCATTGTTATGGGGAGTTCGAGCTATTGCTGGATTGATTCTTGGAAATGGAGTTGCAATTCTGGAGTTCTTCCTTGAAGACTATCTTAGAGTTATTTGTTTCGCTGCTAGATGTTATCTATTTTCTTTTCCGCTGCTATTTTATTGTATCATATCTCTGATGTATATTGATATCTATTGGATCATCTGTTGTATCAGATACTGTATCAAAGCTGTATATCAATGTATTATTCTTCTATTCCGCTGTGTTGTTTACTTAATGATTGTTATAAGCTCCGGCGAATCGGATTTGAACGGTCGAATCTATGACATTCGAGTACGATTTGAAGTATGGATGTCGATTTTCGAGCGGGCAAAATTCGAAACGTTACATGTAAATTAATTGAAATAGTTGAATTACTATGAAAGTTGTAAAAATTGCTTAAGGAAAATGTTGGATGTGCATTTCTTTAAAATTCATATGTTTTAATTATTGCAAATAAGTGATATGCTATTAAACTTCATATATTCGACACTTACATGTTTAAGTTGAGTAAGTACTGGTACCTGGAAGCCGGATGACTGGATTTGGTTGTGCTATTTGCTAAAAATAATAAGTCGCTTGCTTGAAATGCTAAATAAGGTACGCTTACACAATAAAAAATATGAAATATGAACTGTTTTTGGTTTTTCCGACCGTGTGGGTCGATGTATATATATTTATCTCTTTTGTCAAATTGCAAAAGCTCCTCCGTACAAAGGAGACTCCGCCAAATTTTTTCAGAAATTTTGGGAGTTAGAATTTTTTTGGAAATTTTGGAAAAAATTTGTTAACGACAAAACGGTTTAAACTGGAAAATTGAAATAAGTTAGTAAATGAAACAAATTAAAGTAATGACATGAGTTAGTAATAAATGACAAATAAATTTATATATGCAGAGTTAAAGATAAATTAAATTCATATGGAAATGAAAGAACCAATTTGAATAGTAATGGATATAAATTAAAGGAGTAAAGCGAAAATAAATATAAGAAACATATAAAATGCTTATGTTAACTTAAGTAAGGAATGGTGAATTTCTTAATTGGAAGTTGATAATATAAATGTATTCCAAGTTAATATTTGGATGAATAGATATTGGCATTTTGTGAAAAAGTCGATGAATTGTTTTGGAATATTGTGATTGGATATTAGTACTAAGCAGGATATGCAGGTATTATAAAGAGAAAGGAAAATTTGGTTTTGATTTCAGAAGGTAAATTTGATATGCTCGACAAAAAGGTATGTATTTAAATTTGGTGTGAAATTGATTGAGTTTTTGGATTGAGCCACTTGGCTTTTTGTTTTATTTTTGGATTTGGGAGGCCGTAGAGCCATTTTGTAGTTGTACCGAGCTAGCCGCTCAAAGGAGACGCTGGCGAAATTTTTCGAAAATTTAGGGAGTTAGAAAAATTTTGAGGAAATTTTTGATAATTCAAAATTTGGTTTTAAAATGAAACTTGAATGGTTAAAACAATAGTATAGTTTGAAACTATGGAGAAGGTTGGAAGGTTAGTAAGAATAATAATGAGTCTTTATAAGAAGATAGTTAGTGCGAGGTTGAATTATTAGAAACTGTTTGGTTTAGGGAAATAATAAACGGATATTGGACCATTCGTCCTAATTAGTAATTTCGGGGACGAAATTCTTGTAAGGGGGGAGGAATGTGATGACCCGGAATTTTCAAGCATTTAAAATCAGAATATTTAATTGATTTTAAGTATTCAATAGAGCAATCTTAACTTGAATTACAAATATCGCTATTTATTGATAATTAAATAATAGATTTTAATAATTAGAAATTGAGTAAATTGTTGACTCTAGAATTTTACGCCTGTTAAAAATAATTTGAAGGCTTGTAAAATTTATATTGATAGTACAGAGGATAATAAAAGTTGTAAAATTGAATTTAACAGTGAATTGTTTGGTTTTGGAAATTTTATTGTTTAAATTGAATTTAAAAATAGCCTTATGAGGCGCAGTCTCGGAATTTGACGAAACTAGTCTCATTGGATCCATAATATTGAATTATTAGCAGATTTCAAATTTGGTAGTGTTTGGAGTTGTCGTGTGATCATACGATGGATGAACGCGTTGAAAATTTAATTGATAATAGCCGATTCAGAATTTAAATATAATACTTCAACTAGTCAAATACATCTCACATCAGAACTTTTGGAGTTCAATTCGAATCACTGTACCAGTCTCAACCGACATGCAATATTCCTTTCCATCGTTCAATCAGTTCAAAGTCATGTTTTAAGTAATAATAAAATAAAAGTAGAAGCTTTCTTTTATATTATTTGCCAAGCCTTGCCTTGGAAGCCAAAAGAAAAACAAAATATATAAACCAAAAAGCCGAAAAACAAAAATAATTTCGAAACCCATTTTCTCATTCTTTTAAAAAAATTCGAAACTCATGGCCGAACCGAACCTCTTCTTTCCAAAACCCCAAATCAATTCATTTGAATAAAAAAAAATTGACTCGCGATTGAATCGCAAGTCGCGAGGGAGGGGAGGAGGGCTCATTCGAGCTGGCGTAGGCGTGAGTCGCCTCGCTTAGGGTTAGGCGTGTCGTTCTCGAGTTCAAGCAGCGAGAGGTGATAGGGCGAGAGGGTGATTAGTGCTCGCGAGTGGCATTGGACAACCGAGGTGGGCCTAGCGTGGAGGATGCTCGCGATGGCGATCTGGGGTCTGCAACGTTGTGCGCGTGTTGATGGCAAAAAGGAGGCGACTGTGGAACGATGGTGAGGCCGAGTATGGAAGTGGGTTTTCGCCTAAGGTATGGTAGCTTTTGGTTTTAATTTAAGTTATCATATATATTACAAATTTTTTAATATCATACCGAGGAAGAATTTGAAACCCAGAGTTTATTTTTACGAATATAAAGTATGGAGAAAGTTATTTCTATTTACAGTAAAAACAAAGTACTGTTCTTGTTAATTAACAACCATATATATATATATATATTAATATATGGATAAATACAGCAAAGCAGGGAATTGTATATAGATCAGATTTCGGAAAGAAGGAATTTTAAAATGTTTAAGGTATATATAAAATTAGATTTTTAATTTCAAATATAGTTTATAAACCTACTATTTAATTTTTGAAATATGGATTATAATGATTTACTTGTTCAATCAACTTATTCAATTACTTTGGTTACTAAAAATAATCGGAAAGGTAATTAGTTCAAATAAACTTGTTAGTTTAAATTAAATGGTTAGTTTAAATTCAAATCATTAGTTAAACTAAATTATTAAATGATTTAATGGTAGTTAATTGTTCAATCGATTCAAGTATTAATAAATGATGTAAATATTAATTCAAGGTTTAAATCTTGAAGAAATCTAGTCGGAATGAGAATGGATTACAAACAAGAAGCAAAAGGTGAGTTAATCTCACTCAGTATAAATTTGAATTTAAGTTATTAAATTTAAATAATTGTTGAATGGTTGAGTTGATTGATATGCTATAGTATAATATATTTTGAAATTGGTGTATTATTGTGCTAACATCTGTGGATGCAGGGAAAACAGGTTGGAGGGATCTAACTGGACCCCTCAACTTTTATTTAAATTATTTAATATTCTCTGCTCTGGTTATTTGATATTCTATGATGCATTATGTGGAAGTATTGAATGTTATGGTTTGGATGATATAATTGAGAATAATGAATTACCAAAAATATAAATTTGATTTTTGAATGAAAATGAAAGAAGTGAAATTGCAAGAAAAATAATTATAGAATAAATTTAAGAATGACTTGGAAAAGAAGTAAAGTAACTTTAAAATTTTAATAAGTGAACCCTGAGGATGAAAGGGAAAATTTGAATAAACAGGAAGTTGATGAATTTTAAAATTTAGTGTTATTATTTAAAGAACAAAACATTTATTTAAAAGCTAAGATTTAAATTATTGGAAGAATAAAGGAAAAAGTTAGGAAAAATCTGGAATTTGTATATTTCAGTTAAAAGTTTTAAAACCAAATGGAAAATAATGATAATTATAACAACAATAATTAAGTATATACTTAATGAATTTTGAAGTGAATTAAGTAATTAAAGAAATTTATTTCAAATAAAATAAATTGGAAATCAATTTGGGGAAATTGATTTAGGTGATTGGAGTTGGGATTTTCTCTGGATAGCCAAGTACATGTTTTAAAAAGGTAAATCTTTAAAAATTAACTTGATGGATTAAAGTTGTTTTTGTAGAAAGCAAGTTTTGTAAAATTTATTATTTCTAATATTTAATTTCTAAAGTAAGTATTTCCTTTAATCTATTATAGCAATAATTATTTAAAGAGTGATTTAGTATTTGTTTTAAAAGTGTAAATCTAGTAATATATTTTATTAAGTAATCTTATTTTCAAATATTCATATGGTATGTATTTTTATTGAAGTACTTTTTAAAATAGATGTTTTAAAGTATAAATTGCAAAGTAAAGTGTTTTAAACTATTTTAAAAATCTATTTTTGTACATGGTGATTTCACAAGAGATAGAAAATATTTGGGAAAGTTTATTCTGAAAAGAAAGATGGTTTTGAAACTGTTTTTAAAGGATTGAAAACTGAAAATATATCTTGTGAAGATATTTTGAGGTTAATAAATAATTTGGGAAATTATTTATTGTTGGATGGATGTTTGTGAATATAAATTGATAGTTAAATCACCGACTATCAATATTGGACAAATGCGCTGATCGTTTCGAAGAGGCCGGGATCGAGATTTATGTCTCGAAAACCACTTCGATCCGGTCTGTACGTTTCGTGTAAACGATTTTGGATTCGTAGCTGGAGCAGTGAAGTACAAGGGCTAGTCGCTACTAATCCTGAGGATATTTCCAAAACGGATGTAGTAGGAATAGTGCCTTTGGTTCCGTTCAAACCCGGGACGGACTTGTATGGATGAATGCTTGCGAAAACATCGTCAGGTGGACGATGGGCATTCTAAGGGATATTCTAAAAAGGTAACGCTTAGCCACAAGCCTCATCAAATGGGAATGGCTGAAAATCAGGGGATATGCAGCAAGGCTTCGTGGGTAGCCCCCACTGGAGGGTGAGGTCATCCCTGTCTAGATGTCCCTTTATTTCGGCTTAGTGGGCGGTTGCTGATCCCAACCGCGGGGCGATCTTGCTCGGGACTGTCCAGTAAGGGATGGTTCCGGTCTTGTGTTGCAGGGGAGTTAGGGTGGCTCCTCGGTACGTTGATCTAGACCAGGTACTGTGACAGGTGGTACCCCAGTGCCTAGCCATTAGTTGGAATGCATTTTCCATACGCGCCTGTACGGTTTTGATTGTGCCCAACCATTGATGAAACGTGAGATGCAAGCATTTCAGCTAGATTCTATTTTACTTTCTATAGACACTATTATAATATCAGAGGACTTTAATAAAAATGTTTTAGCTATCGTAAGGTAAAAACCCGACATGTTTATTTGTGGCATGGTCTTACGAGATGCTTTTGTTTTCAAAGGATTTTTGAAACTTTAATAATCAATTGGGTGTGATTTTCTCACGCTGGTATTCCAGACTGACTCGGGTATTATTTAACTGTAATGCTCGGGTCAGACCGAGTATTATAGGATACAGGTTATGATGCTGTGGAGCTCAGAAGACGAGCTGGATGGCGATACGTATTCTCGTACTTGTATATATATATTTATATATATATATATATATATATATATATATATATTTCCGCTGTGTTGAGTTGTTGTGTATCCATTTGTATGACATTGATGTTGAGCTATGTTTGATGTACTCTGATGATGTAATATATAAACAATATATTGATTGAGTAAAGATTATTTATTATCTATTATATTTTATTCCGTTGCGATGGTTAGATTCTGATGTTGATTTTGTTTTCTCTTCTTCTACCTCTTCTTCTTTAACCCAAACGGTTCGTATTTCTGTACAACTTGAGTCGATTTAGGTAGAATAAAGTTGACTCAAGGGGTACGGATTTGCGGGCTGTTACAAGAGGCCCAGCATGAATTGGGTGTTGGGCTAATTTTTCAAAATTGTTAGAAAATTAAAATATTAGATGTTAAATTTAAAATAAGATATAAATATATTATATTAAGTTATCGTATTATAAAATAATTCAAAATGTCTGAAAATATATATTAATTTAGAATTTTTTTAAAATTCATTAGTAAGATTAATTAAATAAATCAATTAAATAAGTTGATTAATATATGTATGCATAAATTATATATTATGATATTTGTCTTGCTGTTTCAAAATGTTAAAAATAACATGAGTATACATATATGTATAAGAAATAAATTTTGAAATTAATATATTAAATAAAATAGTTTAATTAGATATATTAATTAAAAGGTTAATTAATCAAATAAATACACATATATAATATATGTTTTATATTATAAAGTTATATTATATAATAATTAATTAATATAAATTTTATATTAATATTAAATTAATTAAAATTAATTAAATAAGATTTGATTAATACAATGTTACATACAGACTATTATATAAGTAATATAAAATATAAAAGTTATATAATAAAAAAACTTATATAATATGAATGAATAAACTAAAGGCCGAACATTAAAGAATGCCAAATAGACTTAAGAAATAATCACATATCTAAATGTACGTATACCGCGATTCTGAAATGTCTGACGCTTGAATCACAAGAGTAATTGGTAAGAAATTATATTATTCCATGATTCAATATCACTTAATATTTATATGTATATCAAAGATTGTGAATCTTTAATATAACATTTTACTTTGCAATATATATTTTAATAAATTACTTGCATACTACTTAGTTGTAGAGCAAACTCAAGCTAGGGATATTGTATATAGTATTATTAATTTATTGAATTGTAAGATAACTATATGTATTTATTGACCAAACTCAATGTACATATACTACACTTAGGCCATCGTGATATGGCAGGTACGAGTGAATAATTTTATTTCAACTTGTTGAGCCCTCAAGGTGGAAGTGAAAATATGGCAAGATACAAAGTATCAGAAGCTGTATATAATACAACCGATAAAGAGTTATCCATCATTCGTAGAGCAATGATTTATCGAGCAAACTTAAGGTCAGAATTCCAAGATGGACAAGTCCTTATGCCTGCTAGTGAAGTCGAAAGACTTCTATGTTTTGACTTAGGGTTTGACGAAACATAAAAGACTAATGAGAGCTTATCCGTAATATGAAACAAAAGTTTAACCTTACTAATATTATAAGAATATCTACTATGATTTTCCCTAATAATCTACTACTTAAACTTGTAGAAAATGACAACTTTAAAACATTTTTTTGAAAACGACAAGCTTATTAGAACTAACTATACCGACTAGCTAAGAGCATTTAAAATAACGTTAACTTACGAGCGCCTTTGGTTTGCTATTACATGCAAACCTAAAGAACAACCTACCGATGATGCGGACCTCGAGCTATGAATTGCTTATGAAAAATGGACGTCAAAACCATAGATCACCCAAGGTTTCATGATGTATGTATTAGACAAGCTGTTACAGTGGCAACACGAAAATATATCTGTTCATAAAATATTTGATAATCTGAAGGCTCTTTTTGGTGAACAATCATGTTTTGCAAGGTACGAGCTTACAAAGAATCTATTCGATACTTAGATGGCCAAATGACAGAAAGTGGGCGACTATGTGCCAACGATGAAGGTCTATATCGATAGGCATTTTCAATTAGACGTACAAATAAGCAATGAATTACAAGTAAATTTAATACTTGGTTCACTTACTCCCCGGTATGAACCGTTCATACTAAATTATAGCATGAACCAATTGAATGTGAATCTCATGGAGCTCCTTAATATATTGAAGTCGGCCGAGTCATAATCTAAGGATCAGGGACGGTGCTTGCAATAAAGGGACGTGTATCATCTTCGAAGAGTTTGAAAAACAGGGAAAGAGAAGGTAATAAAAAAGAAAAGTAAGAAGGCCCATCATAGGGGTAATTGTCTCCACTACAACAAGAAAAGTCATTGGAAAAGGAATTGTCCTGACTACTTGAAGATAGTTAGAGAAAAGAAACATAATGGTTCTGCAGCTCCATCAGGTACATTTATGATTCAATTTTTTTTTATAATCAATAAATGTCTTAGTTCTTAGATACTAGATCTAGTACTCAGATATGTAATTCATTATATAGGCTTAGAAGTGGCATCGCATGGCAAAAGGAGAAATAAGGCTCCAAATTGTTGATGGATCTTCTGTAGATGCAACGGTAGTACAACATATCATGTAGTTTTGCCTAGTGGAATAGTGTTACTATTGAATAATTGCTATTTTGTAAAAGACTTTATTAGTGGAATTATTTCTTTGTCTTGATTATTTGAGATTGGATATATTTTCATTGTGCAAATAACGTTATGAACATTAGTTTGGATGCAAATAAAATCAGTTATGGTATGCCTGAAATGGAATTTATGTGATTAATACTAATTATCTGTGTTCTGTGAATAATTCTTCGAATAATACAAACAATATTTATCTTTGGCATTATAGACTAGGCCATATTAGTAAGAAAGGACTATACAAATTGAAAACCAAAGGTTTTCTATCATCAATTGATTATGAATCATTTGACACGTGTAAGTCATATCTCAAGGGTAAAATGACAAAGCGCTCTTCAGTGGGAGCAATGAAAGAATTGATGAACTCTTAAGGTTAGTACTTAGTAGTGTATGTGGTCGATGCCTATAATACCAAACATAATAGTTCTTAATTTGTTACCTTCACTGATGATTTCTCGAGACTAGGATATGTGTATCCTATGAAGAAGAAATCTAATGTCTATGAGAAATTTGTTGAATACAAAAATGTTGTAGAAAATCAAATGGGTCATAAGATCATGATTCTTCAATCAAATCTAGGAGGTTAGTGTGTTGGAAAGGATTTCCAATAGTTTTTAAAAGACAATTGGATTAACTGTTAGCTTACTCCAACTTGTAGTCCGCAACACAACGACGTGATAGAACGAAGGAACCGAACCCTATTTGATATGGTTCATTCCATGATGAGTAAGGATGAGCTAACATTGACCTATCAGGGATATGCACTAGAAACCACGATGCATGTATTAAACTTGTTACCCACTAAATTTTACATAAAACACCATATGAGTTGTGGTATCGTAAGAAACCCCACCTTAAATTTTTGAAGGTGCATGATTGTCCAGCATACATTAAGAATGTTTGTACGAATAAACTATAGGCAAGATCTGTACTGTGTAAATTTATAAGATATCTCAAAATTTTGATGGGATATATATTCTACAATACTATGGAACATAAGTTTATTGTTTTTTGACATGTTGTCTTTTTAAAAAAGGAATTTCTATCAAAGAAAATTAACAATGAGGTTGTAGACAAGGATGAAATCCAAGAAGTTAACACTGAGGCTGAGCCAGTGGGAGAACTATGTTCACCCAAACACGAAAACACACATTCTATTAGTGGGTCTAGTAGGGAGTCTCGCACAGCAGAGAGATCCTATATTTTCTTATGGATGGCGAGAAGGAGGACTGTGTCTTAAATGACGACACCCCTTTGTCCTTCCTACAAGCACTGCTGGTTAAAGACCATTCACTCTGGCTTGGAGCTATGAAATTCGAGATAGATTCCATGTACGAAAACAAAGTTTAGACTTGTCGCACATACCCCAGGGATAAAACCCATTGACTTCGAATGGATTTTTAAGAAAAATGTAAATGCAGATGCAGAAGTAGAGACTTATAAAGTTAGGCTAATTGCAAAAGGATTTTGTCAAATTCATGGTGCTGATTGTGATAAGACCGTTTTGTCTATAGCGATGCTTAAGTCCATTCGGACTATGCTAGCCGCTGCTGCATTTTTTGATGAAAACGTATGGAAATGGATGTAAAGATGTCTTTTTTAGTTGGCAATTTAGAAGAAACCATCTGTACGTCGTAGCCCAAGGGTTTTGTGGTCAATGGAGTGAGGGTAAGGCTCGCAAGTTGTTAAAGTCCATTTATGGACTTAAGCAAGCTTCAAGGAGTTGGAATAAGTGTTTTGATAAGGTAAGTATCTATACACAGAGGAAGCATGCATATACCGAAAGGAACAGGACAACGCAATCATATTCCTAGTGCTCTATGTCGATGATCTATTATTGATTGGAAATGATACTTCGTTGTTGTAATCGGTGAAAGCTTGGTTTTTCAAGAACTTCTCCATGAAGGATTTGTGTAACGATCTGAATTTTACAACGATTTGAAATAAGGATTTTAACAAAGAGTTTGGAATAAAACTTATTTTTAAAAATAATATTTTGGCAACAAAATGTAGATATTTTAAATGCGTCCATTGAAATGAGGCCAACGAAATTTATTTTACGTTAAAATTTGTTCGAAACTCAAGCAGCATATTATTCGGTATGAATTATCAGATTTTGAAGTATAAATATTTTTACACAGAAATGATCATAAAAATTCCTGATTAAAAAGTCAAAGTTCGTTCCATCCAATTCCAACATTTTTAGCACCGTTTATCAAGAATTACCGTTGTTGTTCAAATTCGAAGCGGTATAAGTGGCGACAAATGAAATTTTGTTACGAATGTCGTAACATAGATTTTAGTATATCGTTGGATTCGTCTTGCCGCGCTGATCTCCATGGTTTATTTGTTTTCTTATTTTGGCTTCCATTGTAAAATACTAAATGGTCAATATAGTATTATGTGTCCTGCACTGGAAGCATAATTGCTTTCATTCTTCTCAAATGCTTTTTGCAGCCAAATTTCTTTTCCAATTAGCATTCTTTGCATGAGCAGCCAAGAGAATTAAACAATGCATTTATTATCACCCGTGCATTCTCTCCTTTCTTTATATATGGGCGTGCTTTCTTTTGCTCCTACTCATTTTCTTCTTCTCTGACCTTAGTGCTTGAAGAAAAAAAATTATGTACAAACATTTTATATAAAACCTTCCCACATAACATCCCTCCCCTCTTTTCTTTATCTCCCTCACCATACTTCCAAACCAACCTCCCCCCGACCCTTCACCAGCCTTGGCCACCCCGCTCCACAACCTACCCCAGCCTAGCCACCAACCTGACTTTCTCCGCCTTCTTCCCCACAACATGCCACCAACCTCCTCCGCTCCCTCGGTTGCAACCTGCTCCACCCTACCTCAGCCACCTTACCCAGTCACGACCAGCAACCACCCTTCTCCATCTAGCACATCACTTCACCGAGCTTGCTCCCCTACCTAGTCCACCACCCTCAGCCCGCACCCTGACCTGCTCACCAGCCACCCGCATCCCGCATCGAACCCATGACCAACCTAGCTCAGCCAAACCACCCAAGTCACCCACTTGCTCCATTCGACTAGCCTCCAAACTGTCGAGGTCATCGCAGCCAAGCAACTTCACGTGTCCAGTCGTGCAAGCCATATCTCACCATTGAAGCTCCGACGAAGTTGGTAGCTCGTCCGAGCTTGTCTGTTGGTTCGCACATGCACGTATCCAAGAGTCTGTGTCTGAATCCATGTCGGTGCGCTATACTCGTTCCTATTTTCCTTATCCGCGGAAGGTGAGTGATAAACTCATGATATTGACATACATAAATACATACATACATATATACATACATACACACACACACACACACACACATATATATATGCAAGTTGATTTATCTTAGTTTATATTAGTTAAGTTATAAATTACCTTAGTTTTAATCAATTTGGTAAATTTTAAATAGTTAGTTAATTTTTTTTACCTAGTTAGTAATGTTTAACTTTTTAAATAAGAAAGAAGAAGAGGTGAAATATATATAAATTAGTTTGTCATGTATAAGGAAGGAGAGGTGTAGTTATTAATTTGGTAAATTTAGTTAGTAATTTTAAATTGTATGTCCAATGTTTTCATAACTGGACCGTGAATCAAACCGCAGGGACTCAAGGTTTGAAGTTTCAAGGGTTCGACCGGTCGATCCGTCAAGAACCGCACATACTCTTTTTTGAAAATGAATACATTTAGATGCAACATATCAACCATAAGTACACAATAAATCGACATCTTCAATAAATATATACGATATTAACTCATAATACACACATTAATTCAAATATGACAAATTAAACAAAATTTATTACATTAGCTGCACTAATTACGAACATAAAACGGACGGAGATTTGAAAACATATTTTGAAACGAAGAAATAGCGCATATGAGAGGGTTCAACCGGGTTCAAATAAAGGGTTAAACTGCCAATTCAAAGGTCGACACAAGGTTCTTACATGAAGGAGGCTTGATTGAGTTCCCGGCCTTTGACCCCCACGGCTCGGGGTTATTCGCGGTTCAACCGCAGTAGGGTCGGGTTATGAAAACTATGAGCCTATCATGCATAGGAAGGAGCATATTTTCATGTTGCATGCAATCAGGTAGGCCATGAGTGGGGGTTTAAAAGCTTGGATTTTGGTATAATTTAATTTAAGTTAATTTAATTGGTTTAAACTAAACAACCGATTTATATAAAGTATTCAAAACTTTTAGACCCTTAACGGGTTGCAAAGCAAGATGAAAAAGAAAAAAAAATCAAGATAACTTATTACAGGCTATTGCATTCAAACAAAATGTAGCTAGAATTACTCAACATATTAATTTGTCGTTAATAAAAAAAGCACACATGCATGTTGATTTAAGCTTCCATATGAATAGGTGCATTCCTGTCTATGCGTTTTCGTGTGTATATGTCTTATGTGCATGTTTCTTCAACTGTGCGTGTGTATATATGTTTGCGTGTGTATGAACGTATGTGTGTGCGCTTGCATAAGAGAGGAGTGACAGTGTGCAGGAAGATGGAAGAAGAGAGCAGTTGGGTTTTGTTTGTTACATGCATGGAAATGAAGTTTATGGAGAAGAGAAGTAGGAGAGGTGAATGGCCTTGAAAGCAACTATAGGTGCTTGGAAAGAAGAAGAAGCATGCATTTTTGGTGTAGTGGGTATTGGAAAAAAATTAAATGTTACAGTGCATGCATGTGTTTGAGTGTTGGAGTTGCATGAGCAATATTGCACAAATGTTTGCATTTGCAGGTGCACGCGAGTTGCATGCATTTGGGCTTGGGCCCAGTAGGGTGAGGTTTAAATTTAATAAATTAAATTTGTTAATAAAAGCATTTACCTTTGGAAAAAAATTTAAAAAAGTACATTTAAATGTACAACTCTAATAATATTGAAATGGAATCAAATGTATATTGGTGAACAGCTTTGTAATTATGTTATTATTATATTTTATCTTTCTGCTATGAGATTTTATATATTGTTCTTTTCTCTTCTTCTTTTCTTTTCTTGTAAAAAAACCCCTTGATAATTCCTCATTTTGAACGATTCAAGTCGAACATATGTGGTTTATTATCGAATTGAATTGTCCAACAAGGCGGATCATCATGATTTGGGGGAAACAACCTATATACTTGGTATATCTATCTACAAATATAGATGTAAGAGGCTATTGGGATTGTCTTGGTCCTTGTATATATAGATACTATACTAAAAAAAATTAGTATGGAGAATTCCAAATATGGAAACGTTCCAACATAGTCTGAAATTGTCCTTTCTAAAAAGGATGCTCTTTAATCGATGAGGAGAAAGAACGTATGAAAAGGATCCCCTGTGCTTTGGACATAGGATCCATAATCTATGCTATGCTATGTATGAGACCGGATGTAGCACACGCATTAGGATGCATAAGACGATACCAGTCTAATCCAAGAGAAAAACATTGGACGACCTTAATATTTATACTTAAGTATTTTAGAAATAATCAAAATGTATTACTCATATGCGGGATGGAGACCAACTTATAAAGGGGCATATGGATTCAAGTTTCATAGTGATATATATGATGGTAAATCGGTGTTCGGTTATGTCTTTATGCTTAACGATGAAGCACTTAGTTGGAAAAGTTCCAAGTAAGAAACAGTTGTTGATTCCATAACGGAGGCTGAGCACAACGCCCTTAATGAAGAAGCTAAAGAGGCAGTCTGGATGCGCAAGTTCTTGAGTGGGCTGGAAATGATTCCCAATACCGAGAATTTCATGGCTTTTTTTTGTGATAACAATGCGGCGATGCAGATGGCAAAGGATCCTAGAGTATATAGGAAGTCACTACATATTCTTTGGAAGTTCCACCTCATTAGAGAATTCATTGAGAAGAAAGAGGTGTTGATACAAAGGTTAGACACCAAGAACAATATAGTAGATCCATCCACTAAGGATCTAGCTCGGTCAGCTCTTGAAAAAAACGTTTGAAGGAATGAGATTGAGATTCCATAACTAGTCTCAAGTGCAAGTAGAAGATTGATAGAGTTAGAAGTATGCCCTAGGAACAAGTCTATAATTTGTTGTAAATTATTCAACTCTGTAATTGTTACTCTTCATAATAAAGGTGTTTTTCTTTCTATTATATATTTATTATAATGTGTTATAATAATTAAAATATCAGTTAAAATATATTTAGTAGAATCCATAAATGGTGTATCTATGATAGTAATTACAAATAGTTATAATCATGAGTTTATGTCACAATATTATAAACATATCATTTTAAATGTCCTAGTCAAGAAGCATCAAGACTGAATATTGATATATTTATTGAGACCAGAGTACGTACTCTCTCAAAATATTGGATAGCATATTACTCGTGACTGCTGGGGCACCAAGACGTTACGTACTAATAGTTATTGGATAACTATGGAACGAACCACTCGATATTTTTTTGTTGGTTAATATAACTGAGGTCAAATAGAAAATATCGATGTAACTGATTTACACAGTTCTCTCGACTTGAAAATATTATCGATCTTCAATATGAAAGCTCCTCTTCGATTATAGTCAAATCATGGCAAGACGTCCATCGAATGACGATGGTTAGGTCGAGTGGAAGTAATGGAAGTGGAGCACTATTCAAGAGAGGGTTCATCTCTATGGAGTTAGTATCACGGTTAACTCAAGTCAACTCAAAATCGAAATCTATGGACGGAGTAGTTTGGTTGATAATAATTGTTATTATTGAACTAAGGACTTTGTAGAGAAATCCGTGATTTCGAACACTTCGTCTTTGACTATCGTAACCTTTTGAAATATAGTTAAGTCTTACAAATGTGATTTTATAATCTTATTAAACTCCTTTTTAGTAATGAATAATGATAAGAAACTTATTTTTTGAAATTTGTTTACAAAAATAAATTCTTTGAAGAAATATGGGTAATGTGACCGAATATCATTTTATCGATAATGGTTTTTTATTCAATATAAGATGTTCCAACTTTTTTTTTACGTACACTTAATAATTTAGGAAAAAAATAACAGCTAATAAAAATAATTAGCATCAAAATCACTTTAGGATTGTTCTAGAAGCATCTAGAAGATTAAATGGAGATATTATGAAGTGAAGATATTTTCCAAGGCTTGTGATGTGTATTGTAGAGTACATGGAGGCATGGGGGTTAAACCTTCCTTGGCCGACTATGGAGAGTGAGTGGAAGTTAAGGGTGACCACTTAAATCCTATATGAGTGTGTGGATGACCCTTGAAATCACTTTTATAATTTTTAAAAATTAAATAAAACATTCTTTACTCTCTTCTCTTCATAATTTCCTAAGATCTAAACAATTCAAATAAACTCTAATTAACTCAAACTTCTTCTATAAGCCTGCTACAACATAACAGCACCTTCTATCACTCAAAGCTTGAAGACTTGAAGCATACAAGCCCATTCACCATCAAGGTAGTGAGCATCGAGGGAGGATTTTGATTAGGCCATGAGCTAAAGCAAGGTTGGATAGGAAGTTTGGTGTTTGCAAGATTAAGGTAGGAAGTAGAAGCTTGTACTTGGGTGTTTGCTTGTTTAAGAGTGGGCTAACTCACCATTTGAATGAATATGAAGCGGTTACAATGTTACTTGATTATAGTATACGTGATTAGATTTATATTAATTATTTTTGTTGTTGATTTTTGTTTTGGACCTCAACCTTTATAGTATATATATTTAATATTATTATAATCATATAATTACATAAATTAAATATAATAATATAAATTATATAAAAATTATGTTTTATATTTTATAAAATTATATTATCACAAAATACATGCTGTAGAAAAATAAAAAACATTTCTATATTATTCAGATATATTTTGAATTTAGGAAGAAAATCAATTATTGATTATAAAATTATTTTTAAATCATAAAATTATGAAATAATTTTCTATGTATAGAATATAATTCAGCATTTTATAGGAAATTTAAATTTCAAAATTATGTTTAGAAATTATTTTATATCAATATTTTAAATTATAAACATATATAAATCAATTAAAATAATATTTAAAATAAAAAATTATTTCTTAGTCATGTGCAAGACCAGGTAAATATTTTTATTAAAAATATTTTTTTTATCTATAAGTACTAATCTATATTTCTAATATATTATTACATATTTATAATAAAATAATTAATAATATATATATTACTTTACTTACATATGTATGTATTGTTCTCGGTTTTAAAAAATCATTATTTATTTTATTTAATAAATTTATAATTGATTTAAACATTTTACATAATTGTAAATATATATATATTGTTAATATTTCATAATTTTCTTTATAAATGTGTGTGTGTATGTGTGTGTTTGTATTTCTATACATTTATATTTAGAAATAAATTAATTAATGTTTATATATATATACACCTTTCCGTTCAAAAAATGTTTATATATATACAAAATATTTTTATGTATGTAAACAACCGTGTGTGTGTACATATACATGCACTAAGGCAATATATTTACATATTGGATGAGCTCACATGTTCGTTGCGTTGTAAATTCCAGCATCAATAGACAAACATGTTATACCTTGTACGAATTGATATATAACGCATGCACACACATGTGTGTGTGTGTGTGTGTGTGTATGTATCATAACATAAATTAAATAAAACTATATCAATTTATAAATTTAAATGAAATAAAAGATTTTATTTAAATAATATTTAGAAATATTATAAATAAACTAGACTTCATTAGCCCATTAAAGATCCAATAAGAAAAAAAATTGAAATTCACCAACAACTTCTGCCGCGGGTAAACCCAGTTCCAATAGCTTATATAAAGCCATTTGAAATAAAATTAAAGTGGACGTGAATAACTGATTTGAGGCCGAGCCACTAAAAATCCCACATGTTCAAGCTTTTACTTTCATTTCTAGATCAATTATTCTCTTTTTTGTTTGATCTAAGGTGTTATATCATTTTTTGACCCAAAAATTTATGAACTGTAAGCTTACAATGAATATTACATTTAGAACTCAACATTTGTGATCCAATGCAAAATTAATCGTTATTAGAATAATGTAATAAAAATATTACAATCCTCCAGTATTTAGTACTTTTTTATATGCTATTAGTTATTTAAATATTTTCATCACACAAAGTTATACACTTGCATCAAAAAGGCTCGACATATCAGTCCCATTGGCATGTCGGTTAGTGGAACACATCTTTTAGCTTGTTTAGAGGTCGAAAATGCTCTACTTTTGTTGCTCGAATGTAGGAAGAATAATTATACTAAGAAGATAAAATTTACCTCGAAGAATATGGTGTAACAATTTGTCCTTACCATGCCAGTTAAAAGTTCGAAGTTCGGTTGATGTGATCAATACTCTAGTAATGTTCGTATTAATTGCTAGGTATGACCTTCAAAGTCACTTCATTCAATTCGATTACATTTTATCAGATAATTAAGTTACTTTGACCAGAGATTTACGACTACGAATCAAATTCTAATTATGGTGACATTAGCTTTCTATATTGAAGGAGGAGAATCACCTTTCGAGTAGTGTGATGCATATCCAATTATGGTCAAAAGTGAATCAGTATCACATGATTATCCACAGTCAACATAAAATTTCCACACATGCTTTCAAAGCTGTGCAATTAAAGCGTTAAGCAGTTATATAGTGATGGAGGTGCAAAAACTTATAGCAGAGATAAAGTTGAGGAATTACAAAAAATAGGGGAGTGCAAAAATTTCATTAGATATAAAATAAAATATTTAAATTTAATTTATTCTCAATTTCACATTATTTTATAGAAAAATGAAATTTTGCTTAATCTTACAACAATATCGAATAACATCAGGATTTATGCAGTTCAGATTTGGCGACTATAATAAATTACTACCTTATATTGAGCACTTATGACTTAAAATTAAGTCTTTACCCTAACTTTGTTCGGTTGGTTTAAAAGAGAATTTATCAAATCAGCCTTTTTATATTAATGTTGATAAAATGGATGCTAAAAGGCCTTGATTTAGTGGGTGTAGCGGAAAAAACCAAGACTTAAAGTGGATCTACTATTCGATAGTCTAAACTAAAAAAAAGTACCGGTCGAAGATCACTATGCGCTATTCCCGGGATTCTACTAGGCTTTAACTATACAGATTTAAAGTGCTATTTAGTCAAATGACAACTATTGTGTCACATGAAATCATCTATTTGATTTAGGTACAATGCCCTATATAAAACACTTGGTGAATTGTTTTGTAATCATAACATATAGTAATAAGTGCATAATTTATTGATGCCCACAATAACCATAAGTAAATCACTATCTGCTATATTTTCATACACTAGTCTTATCGTTATATCGATTCCTGGTTCTTAAAATATCAAATAACTAGGATTAGGTTTATTAGTCCAGCGTACTCATAACATTAGGTATAATTTCATGCGAAATAATACAATCAAAATTCATGTTTTAATTTCAAATAAGATTTCTCATAAAAGTTAAATTACCTAATTTGATTGCATAACCGTTGTATTTGCATGTAGGACTTGCTCCAAAATACTCCAAAGTTTGTTTTGTTCTTTTTTTCCAAAGCGGTTTCTTAGAATTTTTGTTTTCATTTTTCATTTGGGCTTACATTTTTTAGTTTGGTACATCTTTATTATAGACTACTCGAGGTGGTGGTGTACTTCCATGTTAACAACATGATATTATGTATGTTATAGAAGTTGCTAAAAAATGAAAATAGTTTCACATTAACTTTAATTTGAGGAGAATTGTTTTAAACATCAGCGAGTTGGCAAATATCGAAGATTCGTCTTAGTACAATAGTATTTAAGCACTCATCTATATGTACGAATATCATCATTTGAAGCTTTTGAAACAAAGCATCCCAACGTTAATAATACAAGTAAGGATGCTTATGTAATCTCCACTGATCAAGTTTTCTACTTAAGTTCACGTTCACTCACGTTTTCTCTAATTTATTATTCCACCTCGGGTAATTTTAAGCACACATTAATTTATGTATTTAAATTGCAAGTTAAAGTTGTAGTTTAAATATCTTATCGATATCATGTTTTAATGCTTTAAATAGTCGGACAAAGCAAAATTTTATATGATTTATTTGCAAACCTACATCTTAAAACACATGTTATAATAGGATTTGCAATTCAGTTATATTGATGAATTATAAAACACAAGTAATTATTTCCTTTCAAAGTAAGAGTAAATTATACGTATTTTTTATTAAAGGGTACCCACAATTAAAACTTATTTTAATTTCATATTTTTGTAGTATTGGCCTAAACTTATCCTTACTTTGCTAATTTACCTCATGTGCACGAAATAAAATGATATTAATGTCCATACTTACATTTAACCACATTCACTTTATGTGATTTAATTGAAAACATGACTCTTAACACACATTAGTGAAGATGACCACGCATGTCTTGGATGTGCGATGAAAGAGATTGAAGAATAATGGGATACGTGTTTGCTAGAAAGTATGCATGTTTAAGCTGAAACCAATTTAAGATTCATTAATATGGTATTTATTTGAAAGTTTATGGCTGAAACAAATACAATGAATAATTCACTTTCTTGAAATAATGTATTAGTATTCAAATATTAAAAACAAATATCAATAAAATTAGATATACAGGTTTTATAGTTTCAAAAGTGACCATTTTTTTTGGACATGAAAATGTTTAAAAAGTGGCTTAAACCCATAAGAGCGTACAGGCCAGTTAAATATACATGGCCCATATATTGAACCCGACAAAGGCAAAACTAAGAAGAAAATTCTACAATTTAACAAGATTCTTCACTAGACCAAGGAATTAAGTACCAAAATACTAAAAGTTAATCATATATTTATAAGGTCTATCATCTGATACTCTCAAATACGGATAGTGTCACATTTGCATTCATATCTGTAACGACCCCAAATTTCGACCTCGAGAATTCAACACTAATACATTCACTATAGAAGTGCCAAGAAATCGAATGCTTAAAATTTCAGATTGTTAAAGAAAAGAAGAAAGAAGGAAGAATAAGAACAGAAAATAATAGCATCTCACATTCGCAGCTGATTAAATATAATAACAAATAATTGCATTTACAAGAGGCTGTAATTATTATACTACATATATTTCATCAGAATTACAACCATTACAAATAGACCAGACAGTTATATCAACCTGTTCCAGACTACCAACAACTCAAATTCACATCAGTAAACTCCATATGTTCCTGCCATCATTCTCGCCTCCTGAGCTCCAGAACACCCTAACCTGAAAATATGTAATACTCGATCTGACCCGAGCATGAAATCAAAGTAATACTCGGGTCAGGCTGGAAACCACCGTGAGTAAACCCATCTAATCATGAAATACTAATGCATAAAATTTATTTAAGACTCGGGGTAACTCGTACCTTAGTACGAATTCCTTTCTTATTAAAGCCAATCACTTATTTCACAAACAATCACTAAGTACCCTTACTTAGTTTTAATGGTCCAGTTTACTTAAATTATTTCATTCCAGCCCATTGATTGCACATATCAGATCTATAAAGAATCATTGTAGATTACAAATCGAAGTGGTTTCGGGTATTTACTGATACCCGACCCCGGTCTCTTCGAATCCAATGTTAATGTTAATCCAAGTTGTTTAAGTGCAAACAATTCAATTCATATTCAGAGTAACATATTCACATAGCGATTCCATTACAGATAGATCATCCATATTCCAAACATCATATCACATAGCATCACAATCACATAGGCATTCACTACCATTTCAATCATCTATAAGCAAGATTAATTAGTCACAACATTTCTAATTAATTTAAATAAATTAAATTAATTACTTTAATCGCCTTTAAATCCTTCTTACTTAACATTAATTAATTATCCCTTAATTATCCATCATGATTAATTATTCTCAATTAATTATCCTTTAATTACATTAAGTAATTAGACTTTATAAATTAATTTCATTAACCATTCACATTAATTTACCTTAACTACTCTCATTAATTAATTGACTATAATTAATTACATTTACCTTAAATTAATTACATTAATTATTCTATAATCACTTATTTTGATTAATTATCTTTTAATTAATCACATTCATTAACCAACCCTTTAATTAATTTCCTTAATTAATCAATCCTTTAATTATCCATTTAGATTAATTATCCATAATTACTTCCATTAAGTAATTATCCCATTGATTCCTCAATTAATTAACCTCAAATTAATAAGTAAATTAACTAACCTTTAACAATTTAATCCTTTAATTACTTACATTAAGTAATTGTCATTTAATAAATCATATTAATAAATCAATCTTTTGAGTTGATTACACAAATTAATTAACCATCCCTTATTACATTAAGTCAATAATCCTTTATTACATTAAATCATTTAAGTCTCCTTTTAAAATATTATATAATAGATTTTAAGATAAAAAAGTTTAAACATTTTAAAACCTTGAAAACTTGTTTAAACTAGACAATGCTTTGTTTTAAAACTTAGTTTATATTTTCTTTTGAAACTTATTTATTTGATAATTTTTTTAAAAAAACTAGATTTATTTAATATCAACAAAGCATAAATACTTAGGTTCAGGTCCGAGCCCAAACTCCATTTTCCCTGCGTCTTTCCCATGCCATCTTCCTTTGTTTTGATTAAATTTAAAAAAAAACTGCTACTCGCTTAACCAACGCGAACACCCGAACCTGATCTCGAGCCACAAGCTAAACTCCCCGAGTTGATCTTCGAGACATAGACCTTCACCCAAAATCAAACTCTAACACACATAGGTGCATTGTGCACATGCACAGTCGATCTTCGGAGCACTGAACACCACCGCCAATTCTCACATGTCGGCGACCACTACCCAAAGTGTTCGGCCACCCAGAATTTCATCATGAACCCCCAATCAAAATCGAGTACACTCAAACCTAACAGGAAGAAAACCCGATCACCAATTTCACCCGACGCCACCCAATTCCGATCACTGAAGTTCACGTCATCCTGCCTGGAGCTACACCTGAGTCCTCTCTCTCTTTTTCCCCATGATGGTCTCCCCCGATGCCCTATCATCGCCGCAGTAGCCTACTTCCCAATCTTGATCAAAATCGAGCAAAAACCCTACCATGACCCCACGCCGTCGTTACCGTGAACTTAAAATTCACCTGCCATTTTTGCCGAACTTGCCTACCTCCAGGCTAACTATAGCAAAGACCTCGACCTCTCAAACTTCACTGATCACCAGAAATCCCCTCAGACATGAATTCCATTCAACTTGCGAGTTCCCACATTTCACTAAACTAAATATTTTTATTTCAACTTTAAAAATCGTGGATTCTGATAATAAATCTGATTATGGAATCGAATTAATAAATCAAGATGTTCGAATTTTACATGCCTTTTGAATTCTTACTGTTTATTCAGATTTTTCTAGAAAATTTTGAACTAATAGCACTTGGAAATGTTTTTAAAGTCAAGATCCTAATGGTTCAAACAAATTTTTTGAAACATCAAATCCTAAAAAGGATTAGGAGATGAAAATTTTAAATTTAAAATTATTAAAGCCTGAAAACTTTAAACAGAGAGGTTCTGTACATATATGCTGACAAGAAAACACTAAATCCTAACATATACAGACATGCAAAACATGAATTACATCCATAACTTCAAGGATTATTACATACATCAAGAATTAAACTAAATTTAAGTTTTTAAAGAAGTAGTTTACTTACCTGCACATGAAAATAGAGAAAGCCTGGAAAATGATTCTTGCTTTTGAATAGGAATTAAATCTTGAATTTATGACCTAACTTGCTTGATTATTGAGTTGATCTAATCTTCTTTTGTAACTTAAATTTGAACTGAATTTATTTTAAATCTGAGTTTGAAACTTGAACTTCTAGGTTTGAATTTGAACAAAAGTTGTTTACTTTATTTTGATTTGTTTCCAGGTTCAGTTTTTTTTGAAAAACTTTGTTAATTTTAATTTGCTTCAGGTCTGATTTTCCTTATGGCTTTGTTTCTTTTGTTTGAATTATGAAAAGGAAAATGAGTATGGGTGGAGATATGTATATATAACTTTATCCTTCATTTATTAAAAAATAAAGAGCTAATGACACTTGTTTAATAATTCTACATCTGTCATTTACATAAGTCAATATCTTAACACTTGTTTATTGCATGTATTCTTAAGCTTACATTTGTTATTTTGTATATAAATAAATTACATTTGTAATTTCATGTATAATTATGTTTTTATATGTATATATATATTTTATAATAATTTCAATTTTGTTTTATTTTTATAAACGTCTTAAGTGTATTAACATTTAAACTTCTCTTATATTTATCTATTTATGCCTTAAAAGTAAATGATAAAAATTCCAATTATACACTTATATATAGTTATACAAATATACTAGTTTTATATATATTCTTTATTTATATTTTTAAATGTTTTTCATAAAACTTTTATACTAAATTTTCTATTTAGTAAATACTTTCCTTAATTTATATAAATAAAATCTTTTAAAGAAAATAATATAAAACAAATTATATAAGAGAAATAAAATCAAATATAATATATTTTTAAATCCAAAATATTTAAGATATTTGTCTTTTGAATTTCCGACTCAAATTCAATTTAAAATCCAATTTAAAATCAACTTATATATATACACACATTTAAACAAACACAAATTTAATTTGTTTAAAAATAATAATTTTCTATTTAAAATCCTTTTATATCCATATATATATAAAATCATTATTATTTGTTTTTAAAAGAATAATTTGTCAATTTTAAGTAGTTATATTATCAGATTTATTTTTTCAATCTATAAATCAGTATTTCTATTAATTAACCCATTTAATTATCAATTAACAAATATTCCAAAATCCAGTTATCAAAATATCCACAATCACTTTCAGATATCGGATATCCACGTCCATGGATAAAGAGAAATATCAGATAATTATCCTATCCCCATGAATCAAGAAACATAAATAGAAAATTTTGGTAGAACATAAGTCTTTTTACAATACATTGACTATGAAAGTATGCAAAAACAACAAATATAATATTAATAAATAGTTTTGAGGAAATGCACATAATATAAACAATTAATTTAATAATGAAGTAAATACGTGTCCATATTGGTGATAAAATATGCATAAACTATAATATAATATTGATAAAAACCGAATGGTAATTTTTAGATATGGATACCTTTTTATCCGTATTTGTTTTTTTAGATATCGGATATTTACCTACTTGTATTAATACGTTTGTATATTTTCGCATTCAAAGTTCAATGGCAGCTCAAGGAACAATCTTTGGTATTCATTGACCTGTAACTCGTCCAGGTCCATGGAATGAGAAAATCATGACTTGTCATTTCTTCCTTGCCATAAAGTATTAATTTAAACCTTATAGTCAGGGACAAGGTCATTTTATTATATTATACAAGGAATGGCCTCTAACTTCGCCAAATTGAAGATGACGGAAGAAAAGTCCCTCTTAAATTTTTTTGGAAATTAGGTCCTTATTTTCTTGTTTTTGGATATTTATGCTACTTTTTCTATTAATTTCAATGCTGGGTCGATTTTCTGAAAGGGGACAGTTTGGTAAAAAAAATAACAAAACAGGAATCTAATTTACATGGGTTTATGACTTATTAGAGCCGATGCTTCAAGGGACCATTATACGATGCGAGAGTGACCTAAGTAAGGACTCCTTGAGGCTTGGAGATATGTAAGAAGCTTGAACCCACTGCTAGATACACAGCCTGCTCTTCTGTGTTAAGAATTGATGCTCCAATATAGCTTTTATGGAAGTACTCGCCTTAAGGTGGGGATTTGGTAATGCAGCCTCACAAACTGTATAAAGAAGTGGAAGCAGCCTGGCCAACTACGGAGCTTCTTTAGTATGCTCCAAATGAAGGTTAGAAGAAATGATCGCCAAGGTGATGATCTATTAGGTGTGGCTCGCATTTGAGAATGTGTGGGTTGAACATTAAGTCCCACATCGTAAGATATATGGCGCATAACGTGGTATATATATGGTATCAGAGCCGATGGTTCGAGGGACCATTATACGATGCGAGAGTGACTGAAGCAAGGACTCCTTGAGGCTTGGAGATATGTAAGCAGCTTGACCCCACTACTAGATACGCAGCCTACTTTTCTGTGTTAAAAATTTATGCTCCAATATGGCTTTTATGGAAGTACTCCGCTTAAGGTGGGGATTTGGTAATGCGGCATCCCAACTGCGTAAAGGAAGTGGAAGCAGCCTAGCCAACTGCGGAACTTCATTAGCATGCTCCAAATGAAGGTTAAAGGAAATGATCGCTAATGTGAAGATCTATTAGGTGTGGCTCGCATTTGAGAATGGTTGGGTTGAATGTTAAGTCTCACATCATAAGAAATATGGCACATAACGTGGTATATATATGGGACTCGCGGCACGTAGCTTTGGGAATTCCTTCTGTTACAAGGAAATGTTGCCAAGACCACGTATGTGCCCGTTTCAGAAGGCGATGGAGAGATGTTCAATCGGGACGCTGACACATCAGAAGCTTCATTAAGAGGGCGTTGTTACGAATCAATGAAGCACGCATTTATAGGGATGTGTTGGAGTGCCAAAACACAACACAACCCAATGATAGCAGTGATGATGACGTCGATAAAGTGGCGGTGGCACTAGCGGCGCCGAAATTAAGGTCACTAAAGTTAAAGTCGTGATCTGTTGAAGGAACCGGGCTGGCCCAGTTCCTTCAGTGGTATCAAATCACAATAGCCTATGCGGTCTAAATTAGTCATGTTAGGGCTTAGCTTGTGAACTTAGTATGGTGTCTAGAAAAGGGATGTCTAGTATTAGAATTGGGTAATCAAGTGTCCTCTCCTACTTGGTTACCTGGCTGGCCCGAAAGGTGATGCAAGCCCAAAGGTTAACCCTAATAGAAAAGGCCCAGTTCGAATTGGGCCTTGGGCTAATTTTTAAAATATTTTTGAAAATTAATAGATGATTTTAAATTTAAAAGTTAAATTTAAAAAAATATGTTTATTATAAAAGATATAATATAGCATAAAAATGTTTGAAAATGTAATGAAAAGTTCAAAATGTTTAAAACTATGTAAACATTTATTTCATAATTTCATAATTGTTAATAAGATCAACAATATAAATTAATTAAATGAGTTAATTAATTAATAGTTATATGCATGTATTATATATGTTGATATATGTTATGTTACTTTAAAGTGTTTAAGATAACATAAGTGTGAAGCCCCGGAATTTTAGGATATTTGAAATTGGAATATTTAATTGATTTTAAATATTTAAGAGTTAATTTTTAACTTGAATTTCAAATATCGGTATTTATTGGATAATTTGAAAATTTAATTTAATAATATAAAATTGGGTAAAATATTGAATCTTCAGTTTTGAGCTTATTAAAAATAATTTGAAGGCTTGTAAAATCTATATTGATCATAATAAAGATAATGGAAGTGTTAAAATTGAAGTTAAAGGTGATTTGTTTCGTTTTTAAAATATATCTTTTAAATCGATATTTAAATTAGCTTTTCGAGGCACAGTCTCGGATTTGGACGAAACAAGTTATGTTGGTTCCGTAATATTGCATTATTATCGGATTTCAAATTTCGTAATGTTTGGTGCTATCGTGTGATCGTACGATATATAAACGCGCTGAAACCTATATCGAAAAATAACTGAGTCCAAAAGCCATCTTCTCCAGATCGAGTTAGGCCTCGGAACCATTTTCATTGCGTTCGGAATAGGGGTATAATATTATAAACGCCTAGCGGCATGCCTCGATAGAATGTAAAAAATTTAAGCTTTGAATTGAAGTCAATTTAAATTTGAATTTAAATTTAAATTTAAATAATATTTTTGCATTGAAAAATTGTAGCAAGCGCAGACATGTAAATAAAATTTTACAACATGTATCTCTTGATATAACACGTATCTCCTCTATAATAAGAAAAAACAGTAGCATCCAAAAAATATAATGGTCGAACAAATTGCTTTATAAATGAATCTGCTCCTCAAAGAAAATATAACCGATCCAAATAAAATCAAGAGAAAATGCCGCGCCCCTCACTTCCCTTATTCCTAAATCAAAATCAAACCTTTTCCTCTCAAATGAATTGGATGCGTTTCATTTTAAAAAAAAAGATCAAATTGATGGAAGTCGCAAACGACTAGGGAGCCGCGAGTGGCGTCGGTCGAGAGGGAGGAGACGCTAGTGTGAGACTGGGGACGCAGCGGTAGCATGGTGGAGCCTTACGTGGCGGCGGAGGAAGAGCAGAGCGACGACTCGGGTCAAGATGGGTTCGTCTCGGCTCGAACTCGAACTCGCATGCAAGTGGGGAGGCGCGCACGGAGGACAGGTTGGAGGCGTAGCAATCAAAGAGGCCAGATGTTGGTTTGAGTTTAACTAGTGCGGTCAAGAGATCAAGTTCAGGCTTCGAGCATCGACGATGATCTCGAGTGAAGTCAGAGACTTCTAGAGTTTACCATATGCAATGGCAGTGAGGTATTCGATTTTCTTCTTCGATTGAACTTGATTTAATAAAAGTATATATACACATGCCTATTTTAACTGTAGGTAAACAGAGAATGTATGTAATTTATAAGATTCTGAAAGTATAAATTTATGATGTTGAACAGTTTATATAAAGTTAGACTATTTTTAAACTATGTAGACTATCTCATAAGGATGTGTTGTGAGAAATGCGGATTACGAATCTTAAGGCCAGAATTAACACTAGAGGGGTGGATAGTGTTTTAAGGAATTACTAATTCTTTTTGAGTTTATATTAATTTGAACACAAATGTATGCAATATTCAGACACAGATTTGATCATAGAATCAAACACAGATGCATATATAAAGTAAAAGCAATAAAGGAAAGAATACACTGAATATTATACTGGTTCGGAGTTACCCTACATCCAGTCCCGCAACACAAGTGCGGATTTCCTTTCAATATCAATTCTTACAATTACACCCTCGATTTCAAGACCATGAGGTACATTGCTCCAGATTCACAATCCTCTGGCAAGAGATACTTGATTTCATGGGCAATAAGTTCACCCGATTTATTTTCCAGGCTACAATCACACCTTTTCTCGCTCGATTGATTTTCCAGGCTATATTCACACCTTTTCTCGCTCAGTTGATTACAAAGAAGTCTATAACTCTGAATAGCACTGGGATCTTGTTGAGATATTGATAGAGAATCAAACCAGAGATGATCTAGTTAGATTCAATGGTGATTTCGACAGAGTAATGGTAAAAACGTATATAAAGAAATGTGGAAGAAGAAGAGGAGTGAAATCAGAGAATATATATGAATGTAAATTCATTTAAAATAGCCCCTATTTATAGTAGAACAACAGCCGTGTCGATTCGTGAAAGGATATGATGAATAGACACTTCCTTTGAAATTCAAACTTTTGAAATAAACTGTCACCTTGTTGACAAAGGTTCCTTGGGGTTGCCGACAGGCCTAAGTTATTTTGGTAATTTGTTTTCTTTGAAAATAACTTCTATCTTGTATTAAAACTATTTTAAACTTTATAAATATACTTAACTATAGTTAAAATACATAAATAAATAAGTATAGAGAATAATATTTTGGTATATATAAATTTTACTATAATTTTATATTTAAATCTAAGTATAAATATTAAAAGTTAAATATATTATAATTAAAAGATAGTTCAAACCAAGGATAATTTGATATATAAAGATTATTTTGAGGCTAAAGTTATTTTAAAACCAAGATAGACGTTTTTGATTTAAAAAAGAAGATTTTGAAATCATTTTGAAAACAAGATATAATTTTGTAAAACATTTGAATAAAAGTTAGTGGACACAAAACAATGTTCCACATGATTTTTCGTAGGTTCCATCCTACTTAGGGTTCCATCCCTTTAACAGGCTCGAAGTGGATTCCATTCCACGAATAAAATAGATTTTAAGATGTCAGTGCTTTTGTAGGAGTTTTAACAAAATTCCTAACTAAATTACTTATATTGAAATCTTGAACTCTTTATAATCTTGATACTCATGAGTCTTGAATCTTGATATCTTCGATCTTGAGTTTATCAATTCTTGAATCTCTATATTGTACAGTCTTCATTCTTTGGTACCTGTATATATATATATCCTACATATACATATATATCTAAACAATAATGTTAGTATTTATATTTTATAATCTTATTCTAAGGTTGTTGTCATCAAAACCAACTTCTTAGGGACTAACATGTGTTTTCCCATAAATATTATACAAACATGTTTTAGCCTACTTTTATTTAGAGAAATATTCAGGAGATAAATTTGTTTAATTTTTTTTAGTTACTAAGAAATTTTTAAAGTAAGAATTAGTTTAAATTAAGGTATTAATAAATTACATTACTAAATGGAAATGCTTGTCTGATTATTTAAAATATTAATAAATCGTACAATGTTTGTGCATGGTCGAAAATCGAGAAACAAGCCGTAATGGAATTAGGTTGCAAAGGTGAGTTAATATCACTCATTTGGATTACTATTTAAATTTTATATATTAAATTTAAATTATTGGTTAAATGATTGAAATGATTGGATGTGATATTATATATATATGTATATATATATATATATATATATTGGAGTGATTGATTCCCGCATTATATAGTGGATGAGAACCTATGATCCCCGCATAATAGCAGATGACCCTTTATACTGCGATATCCCCCTTGAAGTGGGATTGGTATTTTATATTGTGCTAACATCTATGGATGCAGGAAAACAGGTTGGAGAGATCCAAAATGATTCCTTAAATTATTGAATTTTTTTTTCATAAACTGTGATATGACTAATTGATTATCTATGATGATTTATCGGGATTTTGAAATATTGAATGCTATGGGTTAACGGAATATATTTTGGGTATATTTAGATATCAAAAATATAAAGAATGGATTTTTGAAGGAACATAAAAGAGAATTTTTAAGTAAAATAATTTAGCTAATTTGGATAAATTTAAGAATGAAATTGGAAGGAATAAGAGTTGATTTTTAAATTCTAATAAATAAATTCTGAGTATGGAAAAAGAGATTTTTGAATAAATGGAAATAAATTAATTTTAAGGGCTTAAGTGGTATTGTTTAAAAATTAAAGAATTTATTTTTAAATTCAAGGTTTAAATTGTTTGGGAGGAAATAAAAGGAGAATTTTTAAATAAGAATGAAATTGATATTTTCAATTTTAAATAATATTTTAAATCATAATTAAGAAATAAATCTGGAATTAATGGATTTTGAATGTACTCAAATAAATCAAGAAATAATTCTATGGGGAATTAAATTTAGAAAATTGATTTTTAAATAGATCAAGTCATTTGGAACAATAATTAAAAGAGAATGAGGGTACGAAAATCATAAACTGGGTTTATAAATAAAGTGAAATATTTATCAGTGTATAAAGTGAAAAGTATAAATTCACGGTAGGAATTTATAAAGAGATGGTAATTTTAAAAAAAATAAAAGGTGGTTTTATTTTAAAAAGTGTGGAAAAGAAATTTATGGGATTAAGATGTATATTAAACTGGAAATAAGTCAAGAAGGATTTATAAATTATTAGACGGTTATATTGGAATGGAAAGTGAAATTCTTGAAAAGCTAAGTGTATTTTCGAAGGAAGATTTTTAAGTATAAATTAGAAGTTTTTAAGATGTCTTAAAAGAAGAATGTTTTCTTTTGAGAAGTTTATTATTTAAATTTTTTTAAGATTTTAAAGTAAATATTTATTAATTTAGTTATAGTAGTAATTATTTTAAAGATTAAATTAGCATTATGATTTAAAAAGTAGTTACTAAATATTTATACTTTATATAAATGACTTTTATTTTAAAGGTAGTTTTTGCTAAGTTTTAGTTGAAAATTATTATGGAATTTCATAACTATTATTTTGAATAAAGTCTTTTAAATAGTTTTTATTTTGGGTAGTTTTTATTTTAAGTAGTTTTTATTTTAAATGTTCAAAGTATATATTTTTGGGTAAAGTGATTTGAAAACTATTTTCCAAAGGGTTGAAGTGTAGAAAAATATCTTTTGAAATAAATAATTTGGAAAATTATTTAAATCTGATGGATTTTTGTGGATGTTATATGATAGTTAAATAACCGGCTGTCAATATTGAACAATGCACTAATCGTTTCGAAGAATGGGACCGGGATTTATTTCCCGAAAACCACTTCGATCTAGTTTGAACGTTTCGTGAGAAAGACAAGAGCTTGGAGTCAAAGATGGAGCGGTGAAGTGCAAGGGCTAATCGCTACTAATCTTGAGGGTGATTCCAAAACGGATGTAGTAGGAGTAGCACCTTCGGTTCCGTTCGGACCGGGAACGGACTTGTATGGACGAATGCTATAATAACATTGTCAGGGGGACGATGAGCATTCTAAGTGTATGTTTGCTAAAAGGTAACGCATAGCCTCAAGCCTCATAAACTAGGAATGGCTAAAACAAGGTAGATGCAGCAAGGCTAAGTGGCTAGCAACCAATTAGGGTAAGGTCACCCCTGTCTAGATGTCCCTTTATTTTGGTTGTGTGATTGGTTGCTGATCCCAACCGTAGGTTAATCTTATTCGGACTATCCAGTAAGGGGTAGCTCCGGTCTTGTGTTGCAGGGGATCAAGGTGCATCCATGGTACTCTGATCTAGACCAGGTACTGTGACAGATGGTACCCAAGTAACCTTGTCATTGTATGGAATCCAATCTCCAATAAGCGCCTGTACGATTTTGATTGTGCCCAACTATTGTTGGAATGTGAGATGCAAGCATTTCAGCTAGATTCTATTTTACTTTCTATAGATATTATTATAATATCAGACGAATTTGATAAAAATGGTTTGGTTATCGTAAGGTTAAAACCCGACATTTTATTTGTGGCGTGGTCTTACGAGATACCTTTGATTTTAAAGGATTTTGAAACTTTAATAATCCAATTGAGTGTGTTTTCTCACTCAGGTTTTTTAGACCGACTCGAGTGTTATTTCACAATAATGCTCGGGTCATACTGAGTATTATAGGATACAGGAAAGGATGTTGTGGAGCTCAGCAGAAGAGCTGGATGGCGAGACGTATCACACGTAATTGATGTATATCTCGCTTTGTATGGTTAACTGCCAACTCAACTTTTGTGAGGATAGGTTATGATAACTGTCTAGTTATGTGCTATGAATTTTGATGTACTCTGATGATGCAATGTATATAGAAGATACAGTTCTTTTTGTATAAAGATTTAGTCATTTATCTATTATATATTGTTCCGCTGCGATTGTGAGATTCTAATGTTGTTTCATATTTCCTTCTTCTACCTTATTCTTCTTTACCTCAGCAATCTGTCTTTTTCGGTACTTGATCTTCGGCATATTATATAGCGGCGTATTTATGTCGATTTTCGATTGTCGAGAAGGGCGGGTCGTCACAGTAAGCGTACATGTATGCATATAAGATAAATTTTTGAAATCAATATAATTTAATTTAAAATAGTAATCAGTAAAGTAATTAACGATTAGTTTATTAACTAACAATACGCATATATAAAATAATGTGTCATACTATAAAGGTTATAGTAGATATGTCCAATATAAAATTTGTATTGGAATACTAATTTAAAATTAATTAAAAAGTTAATTAACTAAAACTATCAAATAAGATTTAATTAGTAAAATATCACACATAAGAATATTATATAAGTAATATGAAATATAAAAGTTATGTAACAATAAAACTTATATGATATGAATGTATAAACTAAAGATGGAGCATTAAAGAAACCAAAATAGACTTAAGGAATAAATACATATGTAAATGTACGTATACTATGATTTTTGATGTGTTTAACACTTGAATCACAGGGTATTTCATAAGAAATAGATTATTCCATAAGTCGATATCACTCAATATATTATATTAAAGATTATGAATATTCAATATAATTTTGTCCTCCACGATATATATACTAATAAAGTACTTACATACTCCTTGGTTGTTGAGCAAACTCAAGCTAAGGATGTTATTTATAGTATTATTAATATATTTAACAGATGAGGTAAGATAAGTATATGTTTTTGTTGAGCAAACTCAAGGTACATATACTATACTTAGGTCATCATGATACTGTAGGTATGAGCGAATAATCTCTTTTGATCTTTTGAACAAACTCAAGGTCGAAATGAGATTAGGACAAGGAAAATTGGGCCAGGAGTTGTATGTGATACAATCGATAAGGAGTTATCCATCGTTTGTAGGGTTATGATTTTTTAAGCAAACTCAAGGTTAGAATACCAAGACAGATGAGTTTTAACACCCACTAGTAAAGTTGAAAGACTTCTATGTTTCTTCTTAGGGTTTGGAGAAACTTAAAAGACTAATGGGAGCCTTATTAGAAAAATGAAATGGTAGCATTTAATCATTTGAATATTGTAAGAACATATGATAAATAATTGAAACAGCCTGATATTTTCAACCATTCACATCCACACATGTCGGACTTTAATTGCTCAAAATAAGGAATTGTAAAATAAATTTGGCAAATCTCAGAATATACAGCAAATAAATAAATCACAGAATCACAGACACAGAGTAATATAATGCAGTGGAAGCAAAGGGATAGTAGTTCATGAAGCTACTATATAAATACATCAGAGTTAAACAAGGGTATAACAGAAGTTTAATACAATAATCAAGTACAGAGCTGAATACATCACTGGAATCAACTGAATACTGAAATCGAAATAGATAGCAGGATCTTCAAGCAGACCTTCAGCTCCAAAGGTGAGTCTCTAATGTTGTATCACTCAGTTTGATCCGAGCGTAAAGAAAAACACTAACTACTCGAGTCAGGACATACATACTTGTACAATGTAAACCAACTCAAGTAAACTGTAACATAAGGTTCAAGTAACTTAAAGGATGCTTGGGACCGCCCGTCCTTTAAGAATCCGTTAAACTATTTACTATGCAGTAATATTTTGCTATTATAATAATGTCTATAGTAAAATAAACTTACTTTGAAATAGTGTTAAGAGTTACCCATATAGCCCTTAACACGTAATAGTGCCAATGGTCTATACAGTACCTGCATATCTCCTGATCGACAGACTATGAGAAGATACTACATAGGTACAACACAAATCAAACTCATATGAGGCTCGCTAGGGTAGGTGACGCGGCACAACTAAGCAATGCCAGGGTTGATATACCAATTACGCATCCGGGCTGGTGGTGATGCATAGCGCGCAGCTACCACCCACCTCGAGCCACACCCACAAATCAAAAATCAAAAGTGGCCACCAAATTAATCTCAAAGTCAGAATATAATATCGAAGGAGTGTGTCCGAAAAAGGGGCTACCTCACTGGCCCGTAAGCGTTCCTGTTTTAGCCACCTTATGCCATCTCACGGGAGTAGGGTCCATGTGTATACCTCAAAGGAACATCGCCACCATCGTACTTCACTCTAGAATCTCCACCGCGTACACGGTTGTTAAAGTAGTTTTCAGAGTTGGCAGAGAGTATGACAACTTCCGATCCCGGTCTCTTTAACAACCAAACTATATTATTGCCCATGGATATTTATTTCAAAACCTTTTCTATTCCAAAACCATTCAATATCAAATACTATTACTTTTCAAAATAATATCCAGTTTCAAAAATGGTAATATTTCCAAATCCATATACTTTCCAAAATAATATCCATTTTCAAAACTAAATACTATATTATTTCATTTCAAAACCAACTAATATATCCATTTCAAAATCAAAATAGAACATATCATTTAAATTCCAAACCAAGTCTATATATTATTTAAATAAAACCCAAGCGTCACATCACTGAATATTTCCTTCAATTTATTAAACTTGAAATATTCCTTTAAATCATTTTAAATAAAACCACTTTATTTTAAAATACCCACCTCATAAGCAAGACTAAATTCCATTTATATACTTAACTTAACAATTTCAATTAAAACCAAAATTCCAATTATCAAGTTAAGTCATATTTTGAAAATACACTTTTCCACTTAAATCATAATTATTAAATTTCCGAACATTTCCATTTCATAAATAAAGTAATTTATCATAGTAAATATAACGATCAATTTCTTTATAAAATTATTCATTTAGGCAATAATTAAATTATGATTTCAGGCAAAATACATTTATTACAAAATGTATATTAAAACTATATTTCATTTTATCAATCCAAAGGACATCATTTATTTTACAGACATATTCATTTCATAAAATAAAAATTGATTGCAATAACTAGGCTAGACTTCAAAATTCCATATTAATTAACTTTAATTATTAGGTTATTTATCATAAATAAGTCTGTTTAAACTCCATCCAAAACCATTTAACTTGTAAAAAAATTTACTTATGGACAAACAATATTTTTTTACACTTTAAAGCATTAAATCAAATTAAGTTAAAATTTTCATATATTTATAATTTCAAAATACTTAATAATGTTCAGAAAATATTTAAAATCCTTAATAAAATTTTAGGAAAATATCATTTAAAAATATAACCATGGGCCTATGTAATATTTTCCAACCTAGATCAAGTGATACGGATATGTATCATTTCAATCCGTAATTTAAAATAAAAATCCAGGTTTTATCATTTCAAACCCGCAATCCCAAGTAAAAAAAGGCAACAAAAATTACAATAAAAATACTTGAGCCTATCATTTCAGCTCATAATAATTTTTCCTTATTCTAAAGTTTGTTCGGGTATGTATCATTTCAACCCATAGTGATAGGGAACTTGCAGTAATGATACAGTAAATAAAATGAATAGTATGTCATATAATAGCGTATTAGATGATGTAACAAATATACAAAACAGCATTTAACATCATATAACATATCACAGGCCTGTATAAATAACATATCAATTAATACAGATCCACTTTTCATTATTCCACAATAATATAAGTACATATGTGATGCAGCGCACCAAGCCTTGAGTCGCGTGAGTGACCTAACACATGCTTTGAGTCGTCCGAGCGACCTAACACTAACCTTGAGTCGTGTGAACGACTTAACACATGCTATGAGTCGTCAGAGCGACCTAACACTTGCCTTGAGTCGCGTGGGAGACCTAACACCTTGCCTTGAGTCGTCCGAGCGACCTAACGAGCTAAGCGAGTGACCTAACACAATGCGTGAATCACCAGAGCGACCTAGCGAGTTAAGCCAACTGCAACTTTTGCTGCTCCCTTCTTAAGTCGCTCCCTTTTAAGTCGCTCAACCTTATGCCGCATTGATTTCTTAGGTCGGTCGCGAGCTAACCAACCTATGTCGCATTCCTTAAGTCGCTGCTGCCTTAAGTCACCTTCTTCCTTAGGTCACATCTGTTATGTCCCTGATCTTCTTATGTCGTTTCTAAAGCACATGTTCCTTATGTCGCTCCAGAAGCTTAGGTCATTCCTGTGCTTATCTCGCTATGTTATTATGTCGCGTGATGTTGTATTATGTTAAGTCGTGTGATGTTCTTATGTCGTGTAATTCTGTTATGTCGTAGGTCGTATGTCGTGCATTAATGTAAGCCGACTGTGTATGTTAAGCCGTGAGTTGTAACTGTTGAGTCGTGTGTGAGTTTTAAATTTCTATAAATAGTGGTGTTGTGTCACTTGTAAAAGGGTTGATTTTTGAATAAAATTTGTTTGTGTGATTTTTTCCACTTTTGTTGAAGTGGAGTGTGATCTCCTTCTTCTTCCATCTTCAGATATTCGAGTGCGCTCGAATCGACAAACTTGAAGTCGATTCACGGAATCTCATGCACGAAATCAACGTCAAAGAATCATAGATCTTCTAATGCAGAATCGTTCACGATCAACGTGTTGAAGATAGCTAGAATCCAGTATCTCGAGAGATCAACGGATTTGGGCATTTATCTTGGTTTACTTGACACAAAATCACTTCGTGAGGTTGAAACTTGCGTCAATTTGTATCAAAACATTATTAGCACGTCAAAGTGTTTAATCCGCTGCGTCACTCAATTGGTATCAGAGATAAGTAAGATCAAGGGAGGTTGAGCCGAGCTAAGTAAGATCAAGGCCGAGTTCAGAGCTAAGTCAAAGACGAGCTGAGTTAAAGCAAGTTAGATCGAAAAAGAGATTGTTTGAAGATCATGCCTCCAAGACATGCTAATCGCTATCATAATGTTGAAGATTTGCATAGAAGACAAGAAGCTGAGCAGATGGAGCAACGTACCAACGAAAAGTTCGATGAAGGTATTGGAAAGTTAGAGAAATTGATGAAAGACATGAATCAAAGTCAAAGGAGAATGTCACCAGTTTCGAATCAGAGTGGAAACCGGGTTTCACCATCGGTTTCGGGAGAAAGGAGAATGTCACCCCAGTCTTATCGGGAGAGGAGAGAATCTTCAGTTTCAATGAGGCGAGAACACCATGAGTATCAAAATGAAGAAAGAAGAACTCATCGTGGATTTGAAGATGGTCCATATCGTGATGCTGAAAGACAGGGTAGAAGGGACATGTATGGTCGTAGATACATAGATGGATGGGATCGATATCGAAGTACATATGATTTTGAGGAATATGGTGATAGAGGAAGTATTCATTATCGAGATAGAGACCAAGTGCGAAATCGATATCTTGATTCATAAAATGATCGTAAATGGGAGTCAGGTATGAGGATGGAAATTCCAGAATTCAAAGGTGGTATGCAAGCAGAAGAATTTCTTGATTGGTTGTCTAATGTTGAAGAATTTTTGGAATTCAAGGAAGGTGGCTGAGAATCGTAGAGTCCAATTAGTTTCTACAAGGCTAAGGGGAAGAGCTATGGCATGGTGGCAGCAAACTAAACTAACTCGGGAGAGAATGGGAAAATCGAAAGTTGTCACTTGGGAGAAGATGAGAAAGATGATGAAAGCAACTTTCTTGCCATACAATTATCAATTTCTTATGTACCAACGATTGCAGAATTTGAGACAAGGGACGAGGATGGTGAATGATTATGCAGATGAATTTTATCAGTTGATTGCGAGGAATGATATTATGGAAATTGAGGAACAGCTAAGAGCTAGATATATTGGAGGGTTATGAATGCAAATTCAAGACATGGTGAATATGTTTAATCCAATGTCTGTTGCTGAAGCACATCAAAATCTCTAGCTTGGGAGAAGCAAGGGAGACGAGGAGGTGGTGTGTTTACAAGTTCTAACAATCAGAATAAGGGTGCTAGTAGCAGTGCAAATGTTTCCAAGGCAGTCAGTAAACCAATTGTCAATGAAGCCGCTAAAGCGAAGGTCAACAACAGTATCAAGTGCTATAATTGTCAGGAACTTGACCATAAAAGCAATGAATGTACAAAGTCAAAGAAGAGAACCTTGGTAGCAGAGGAATGTGAGTATGAGGATATGGAAGCTGAAGTTGACTATTCTCAACCATCGAAGTTTGATGAAGATGAAGAAGTTGTGTCCGGAGATGAAGGATGTAACTTGATGATAAGAAGGTCTTGTTTAGTGCCAAAGCATGAGAATGATTCTAGTTGGCTAAGGAGCAATATCTTTAAGTCTACATGTACTATCTTGGGGAAGGTTTGTCGATTTGTTATTGATGTGGGAAGCTGTGATAACGTTATTTCTTAAGAAGCCGTTACAAAGTTAGGGATGAAGACTGAAAAACATTCTAGACCTTATAAACTGGCATGGCTAAAGAAGGGTGGAGAAGTTACAGTGGGAAGAAGAGCCTTTGTTACATTTTCTATTGGGAATAAGTACAAAGATGATATTTGGTGTGATGTTGTGGATATGGATATTGTCATTTACTTTTGGGAAGACCATGGCAATATGATAGAGCTGTACAACATAATGGTCGCACCAACAGCTACAGTTTCATGTTTGAAGGTACTCAAATTACTTTGGTTCCTAAGAAGCGAGAACAAAGTGAAAGCAAAGCAGAAAAGAAGGTGGAATCAACTAGCCTATTATCTTCGAAAGAATTTGTTGAAGAGGTGAAAGATAGTGCTGAAATGCCTATGTTGATTGGGTATGAAGCAAGTGAGGATTGTGAAATTCCTGCGGAGGTTAGACCAGTGTTGAATGAATTTGACGATGTCTTTTCTACGGAATTACCCAAGGAGTTACCGCCATTGAGGGACATACAACATCAGATTGATCTAGTGCCTGGTGTTGTTTTACCGCATAGGCCACATTATCGTATGAGTCCGAAGGAACATGAAGAGTTGAGGAGACAGGTTGAGGAGTTGCTTGAACAAGGGCGTGTTCGAGAATGTCTCAGTCCTTTTGTTGTACCAGCTTTGTTAGTACCAAAGAAAGATGGTTCATGGAGGATGTGTATGGATAGCAGGGCGCTCAACAAAATAACTGTCAGATACATATTTCCTATGCCAAGGCTTGATGATTTATTGGATCAACTTAGTGGGTCTTTAATCTTTTCAAAGATCGATCTTAAGAGTGGTTATCATCGGATTCGCATTAGACCAGGTGATGAATGGAAGACAACATTCAAGACACGGGAAGGATTATATGAATGGCTGGTAATGCCGTTTGGTCTATCGAATGCACCAAGTACATTTATGAGGGTGGTGAATCAAATTTTCAGACCTTATATTGGGAAGTTTGTTGTTGTTTACTTTGATGATATCTTGATCTATAATGCGAGCACAGAGGAGCATATTCAACACTTGTGGAAGGTGTTAACTATTCTTCGTCAAGAACAGTTCTATGCAGCAATGAAGAAATGCATCTTCATGACGCCAAGTGTTTTATTTCTGGGATATGTCGTATCCAAGAAGGGAATACAAGTGGACCAGAGTAAAGTAGACGCAATCAGAAATTGGCCACAGCCCAAAACTATCACAGAAGTCAGAAGTTTTCATAGGTTAGCTTCATTTTATCGAAGATTTATACCGCACTTTAGTAGTGTGATGGCCCCTTTTACTAATTGTATGAAGGGAAAGAAGTTTTCATGGATGGAAGAGGCGGGATTTACTTTTGAGCGAATCAAGGAACTTTTAACCTCAGCACCGATTCTAGTGTTGCCAGATTTTCAATTACTATTTGAGTTACACACAGATGCATCTAAAGTTGGAATTGGAGGAGTGTTGAGTCAGAAGGGTCATCCAATTTCCTATTTTAGTGAAAACTTTCTGGAGCAAAGATGAGATACAATACTTATGATGTGGAGTTCTATGCTATTGTGAAGGCTGTGAAGCATTGGAGACATTATTTGTTCCATAGAGAATTTGTCTTGTATGCAGACCATGAAGCATTGAAACATTTGCAAGGGCAGGATAAAATTGCAGCTAGGCATGCATCGTGGATAGCTTATTTGTAGCAATTTACATTCGTCGTGAAGCACAAGCCTGGAGTAACTAATCACGTTGTCGATGCATTGAGTCGAAGGAGTAGTTTACTAACAACTATGCAAGTAAAGGTGATGGGTTTTGATTTACTTCCAGATTTTCTTACGTCCAGGATCCTAGACAAAGTCAAGCAGGGAAGCATGGATGGATATATGTTGGTTGATGGTTTTCTTTTTAAAGGAAATCAATTGTGTATTCTAGATTGCAGTTTACGAATAAAGATCATTAAAGAATTGCATGAAGAAGGACGCGCGGGGCCGTGACCGTACTATGCAATTGATTTCAAAGTCTTATTTTTGGCCGTCAATGAGAAAAGGAGTTGAAAGGTTTGTTCAGAGGATCCATATTTGTCAAGTTTCAAAGGGGACCGCGACAAATGCAGGTTTATATTTTCCGTTGCCTATACCTACTAAGCCATGGGTGGATGTTAGCATGAACTTTGTATTGGGTTTGCCGAGGACGCAACGTGGAAAAGGTTCTATCTATGTGGTGGTTGAACGTTTTTCAAAAATGGTACATTTTATTGCATGCAAGAAGACGGCAGATGCAGTTAATGTCGCACGGTTATACTTCAGAGAGATCTATCGCCTTCATGGGTTGCCGGAATCTATTGTATCAGATAGAGACACTCGTTTCCTGAGTCATTTTTGGATGAGTCTATGGAGAATGGTCGGAACAAAGATTAAATTTAGTAGTGGTTATCATCCACAGAAGGATGGACAGACAGAAGTTGTGAATAGATCCCTGGGTAATCTATTGAGATGCCTTGTGAATGACAATTTGAAGGGTTGGGATTCCAAGCTGTGTCAAGCTGAGTTCGCACACAACCATGCAGTTAATCGTAGCACTGGTTTCAGTCCATTCCAGGTTGTTTATTCGACAATTCCTAAGGGACCATTGGATTTATCTACAGTTCCACAGCAGAAAGGAACGATCAAGCGAGTTAGTGATTTTGTGAATGAGTTGCAAGAATTCCACAAGGTTGTGCGAGAGCGACTGCTTAAGGCGAATGAGAAATATAAGCAATCCGTAGATATCTAACGACGACATGTTGAATTCAAAGAAGGAGATTTTGTATATGCAGTATTGACAAAGGGTCGATTCCCTATTGGTGCTTACAACAAGCTAGCTTCTAGAAAGATTGGTCCTTTGGAAATCGTAAAGAAGATCAATGAGAATGCTTATCAGTTAAGATTGCCGGATCATATCCACACCGCTAACTGTTTCAGCGTCAAACACTTGATTCCATATCATGGGAATAATCTGTCGAAGAAGAGGAAAGTGTGAATTCGGGGTCGAATTCTTTTGAACCAGGGGAGGATGATGCAGCACACCAAGCCTTGAGTCGCGTGAGCGACCTAACACATGTTTTGAGTCGTCCGAGGGACCTAACACTAGCCTTGAGTCGCGTGAACAACCTAACACATGCTTTGAGTCGTCCGACCAACCTAACACTTGCCTTGAGACGCATGGGCGACCTAACACCTTTCCTTGAGTCGTCCGAGCGACTTAACGAGCTAAGCGAGCGACCTAACACAATGCCTGAATCACTAGAGCGACCTAGCGAGTTAAGCCAACTGCAACTTATGCCGCTCCATTCTTAAGTCGCTCCCTTTTAAGTCGCTCAACCTTATGCCGCATTGATTTCTTAGGTCGGTCGCGAGCTAACCAACCTATGCTGCATTCCTTAAGTCGCTACTGCCTTAAGTCGCCTGCTTCCTTAGGTCGCATCTGTTATATCATTGATCTTCTTATGTCGTTTCTGAAGCTCATGTTCCTCATGTCGCTCCAGAAGCTTAGGTCGTTCCTGTGCTTATGTCGCTATGTTATTATGTCGCGTGATTTTGTATTATGTTAAGTGCATGATGTTCTTATGTCGTGTAATTCTGTTATGTCGTAGGTCGTATGTCGTGTATTAATGCAAGCCGGTGTGTATGTTAAGCCGTGAGTTGTAACTGTTGAGTCGTGTATGAGTTGTAAATTTCTATAAATAGTGGTGTTGTGTCACTTGTAAAAGGGTTGATTTTTCAATAAAATTTGTTTGTGTGCTTTTTGCCACTTTTGTTGAAGTTGAGTGTGATCTCCTTCTTCTTCCATCTTCAGATATTCGAGTGCGCTCGAATTAACGAACTTGAAGCCGATTCACGGAATCTCGTGTGCGAGATCAACATTGAAGAATCGTAGATCTTCTAACGCGGAATCGTGCACGATCAACGTGTTGAACATAGCTAGAATCTGGTATCTCGAGAGATTAACGGATTTGGGCATTTATCTTGGTTTACTTGACATGAAATCACTTCGTGAGGAAGAAACTTGGGTCAATTTGTATCAAAACATTATTAGCACGTCAAAGTGTTTAATCTGTGGCGTTAATATGTCTAGAGTGATAAAACTCACCTTTTTAAAAGCTCGAATCCACTTCATAATAAACAATTGAAATTCCACAGAGCACGGCAAGGTACAACCAAACTTTTTAGTAGATGGAGAGTCAAGATGCCTATCTTGTATATAACAAATACACAAATCATAAGAATAAGATTCAACATAACAAAATATGGACTAAACAATGCAATTATGAATCAAAGAGGACATAACCTTGCTTTCAACCACCAAGTGGGCTCGGCCATTAGGTTTGGGTAGGGTCTAGGCATCACAAATTCACGGCTAGGGATGTTTGTGGTCATGTGGTGGTGATGACGAGGAGAGGTAGGCTAGGAGGTAGAGGCCGAGCTAGCATGTAAACCTAAGAAAAAATAAAAAGAAAAAGGAAGAAGAAAGTAAGGTGAAGCCATGAAAATTTAGAGCTTGTTTTATTTTTCTCTCGCGTAAATGGAAAATGAGATAAGAAAGTTTTCGTATGAAATAATAATAAAAGTGGTGGCTAGGTTTACAGAAACAATGAACGGCTAAAGATATGGAGAGTGGATGGCAAGAGATGTAAAGGCTAGAAAATGAAAGGTTAGGAAATTAAAAGGCAAAATTTAAGGAGAAGGGATCTTGTATATTTTCTTTGTTTGCACGCAAATGACAAATGAAGTGAATGGATAGTTTCTCACCACTTAAAGAAACTAAAATGCACGGCTAGAAGGTTATTAAGGAGGTGGGAAATAAAAAGGCAAGAAATAAAGAAGCTAGTGAATGAATAGGATTTATTTCCTATTTAATAAAAGAAACTTATGTAATATCTTCCAATCATAAGAGGCAAATGAAGAAGTGAGATATTTGGCAAGATTTTGTACGTGATTTGATAGAGTAATGCACGGCTATGATAGGTGAGAAATGCTAAGAATTAATAAAGAGGGTAGAAAATTAAAAAGGCAAGCATTTAACAAAGTAACGTATACCCTTTGATTTTCTCCAATTAATCTCATTATAAAAGATATAAACAAATAAATTCCAATGAATACAATAAAAAGATAGACAAAAAAATAGAGAAATAAATGAAGAGATGGATATAGGAAAAATATAGAAATATATATATATATATATATATATATATATATAATGAAAATACAAAAATTTATTGCATGTAAAACACTGTAATTTATCTAAATCTAAAAGTATAAATTAGAATTTTATGAAATGGATACCAGAATAAATATTAAAATAAAAATACATTTACAAAGAAAAAGAGTACCATTTAAAAATTCAAATTTAAAATTTTCAACTGTGGTCAAACTTTGTCTTTCAGTTGACCAAAAATATAAAATTTCCAGAAATTGTTTATTTTATTAAATTTGTCAAATGTATACATTTATTATGATTGAAAACTCAATTAATTCATTCAGATAGTTTTCATTCTTTTATGTTATCTTATGAATAAAATATGCATTCCCATTTCATCCTAGTTTTCAATTAATATAGTAAGATGCATTTACTTATCACTAGATTTATTTATTATAGATTACATTCCAATCAATTAAAATTGATTCCCATAATTTGTTTGATTTGATTTCCATCTTTATATTATGACCATTATTTCTTTATAAAGCTGGTTACATTAGTTTTATATTCCGTTACATTAATAAACCACTATTTACATCTTAAATTGTGTAAATGTTACTTTTTTAAATGTGTACTTTTGTCAATTGTACACATTAATTAAGGTTTGAAACTAAATAAATAAATTTACCTTAGTTCCATTATTTTTACCAATTTATTATTTTAAAAATAAATTTACATTTCTAGTTAATTTATACATTCATACCTCCCATTACTACTTTAATTCTCATTAATGAACATTTATTTACATTTGAATACAATTGATTTCTAATTCATTTTATAGCCTAAATAGACAACTTATAATAGTTGTTACCATTATCTTTATTACACTCAAGTTTATCATTTTCTCTAATTATCATAATTGCTTACAAAATGTTAAATTCATTCAATTATTATAGATTATATGCTGATTCATTTGTTCGCACAACACTTACCCCTATTTTCTTATATTCAATTTTTATACCCAAATCTAACATTTACAACTAAATTAATAAACCAATTAGTAACTTACAACCGTTACTATTACTTTAAATGTTATGGATTTATTATTAGTTACAAATCAAATGTTATAATTACTTAATTAACACTGATTTACTTCAATTTATATTGATCATATATTATCTCATTAATGTTTCAACATTCACACTTGTTTTTTATATTCAAATTTATAACTAAGTGCAACAATTTACATTATTTCAATTAGTTTGAAATTTCATAATTAGTTTAATTACATTGTTACATTTCATTTTAACATTTGTTTTCACTATTAAATTACAAAGTCTTTATTCTTCCAATTTTAATTACCAAAATTGTATTAAATCAAAAAATTATATTATTGAGAATTTTAACATTTAATAGAAGTGAAAGAAAGAATTAAGTAAACAATGCATCTTATTCAAAAATACTAACTTTGTAAACAAATAAATTTACAAAATTAATTAGTTTGAATAAAAGATACCTATTTATTTAAAATTCCTTTAACACCATTTTACATTGTAAGTTATTCAATTAACCCTTTATTCTTTTTACAACAAAAATTTAAGTGTATAACATTTATTATAAACACTCAAATTTTATTTTAAAAAATCGCTTTTATATTTTAATTATCCAATTACATTGTTAACTTCTAATAATTAAGGTAAGTTATACTGGAGTGTAATAGAATATTATACAAATAAAATTTTCTAATTCAATTATCTCTAGCTTAAACATTTATTCAAAATTTTGGCTTCATTTTATATTTGAAATTATCCTTTAAGATAAAATATTAAGAATTTAAATTTCCGACTACCTTCAAACAATTAGAGATAAATAAATATATATACACACACATAATATATATCAAATCAAATTTCAAATCATATATCATATATGTTATAATCAAGTCATATTTTAGAAATCCAAATCATTTTATTTCTCCAAACAAAAGTGTAGCAGGGCTACAGAATAGTCTCTCCACTTCAAAGCTCGAAAATGAATGTCGATGATGCGGCCCCCATCACCGAAATTATTTTCCAGTGACAAAGAGAAGAGCACTTATTTAAACTAAAAATTCTTTGAAGTAATTTCTACTTGAAATACCTTAAATAATGTACCCTTTAAAACTTTAAACACAAAGTTTGAAACTATCGAAAATTAAATTCTTAGTTTCTTGGTTAAATTCATTTATATTTCCAAACTAATTTACAACCATGTTTATATTACAATTATTTATATCTATAAACAAAAGTTAATGGTTACAAGCTATATACAAAGTCAAATACTATTTCTCAATTCAATTAGATTTCAAAATTCAAAAAATTATAATTATACATATATAATATAATTATGCAAAATTTATCCATCTACTAAGTTTGAAAACAATACTATGTCTGTTTACTCTGTTCAAGTGTTTTAGAGATCCTATCGATAGCGTTGATCAGACGAATCGATCGAAAACCCAAATCAACATCAACAACTCATACAACACAATATATAAAACATTTTAAATATAGATTTACAAAGCAAGGATAGAGATATAAATTTGGTTAACTCAATCAAAGAGAATTCTGATTTGAAAATAAGTTGGAAACAAAAGATGGGATGATTAACTAACCGAAGAAGAAAATGGATAAGCTCGTATAAATCACGGGCAACCTTAACCAGGTCGATCGTGACTTCCAAAATTAGATCGATGAAGAATCCTAAGGCAAATCTACATCTGATCTCAAGAGATCAAATTCGAGATACAAGAGATACTAGCATCTAAACCAAGGATATATACTGGTGAATAAATGCCTATTTTAAAGGAGTTTCACCCCTTTACAAGCCATTCAATGGAGCTATGGGATGCTCCAGAATTCAGAAGAATACGAATAGTGAGGAATAAGAATGTATTTCAGAACCGAGGGAACGTTCCAAAATTCAAAAGGAATCGAGTCAAAAAGAAAGAGATTCAAGCTCGAACAAAAGTGATTCTGTAAATAAATTTACCATATATGCCAAGGCTTGCCTAGAGGAAAAGCTCTGATACCAAATGTAACGGACCGCGTCAGTGGGGTAACGCCCACCATAGCATATAGTTGTACCTGTGTTCTGCTTTTATGGCCAGCCTCTCGACTACACCAACCCCCATAAGAACATGTAGGAGTAAGAGTCATCCACTTGGTACCAAACCAAATGCGAGAACCCCCTATCATGTTGCACCGGCCAAGTGCATAGGCAGACACACATGTCGGACTTTAATTGCTCAAAATACCGAATTGTAAAATAAATTTGGCAAATCTCAGAATATACAGCAAATAAATAAATCACAGAATCACAGACACAAAGTAATATAATGCAGCAGAAGCAAAGAGATAGTAGTTCATGAAGCCACTGTATAAATACATCAGAGTTAAACAAGGGTACAACAGAAGTTTAATACAATAATCAAGTACAAAGCTGAATACATCATTGGAATCAACTGAATACTGAGATCGAAATAGATAGCTGGATCTTCAAGCAAAGCTCCAACTCCGAAGGTGAGTCTCTAATGTTGTATCACTCAGTCTGACCCGAGCGTGAAGCAAAACACAAAACACTCGAGTCAGGACATACATACTTATACAATGTATACCAACTCAAGTGAACTGTAATATAAGGTTCAAGTAACTTAAAGGATGCTTGGGACCACCCATCCTCTAAGGATCCGTTAAACTATTTACTATGTAGTAATATTTCGCTATTAAAAGAATTTCTGTTGTAAAATAAACTTACTTTTAAATAGCGTTAAGGGGTTGCCTATATAGCCCTTAACACGTAATAGTGCCAATAGTCTATACAGTACCTGCATATCTCCTGATCGGGAGACTACGAGAAGATACTCCATAGGTACGACACAAATCAAACTCGTACGAGGCTCGCTAAGGTAGGCGACACGGCACAACTAGGCAATGCCTGGGTAGATATACCAATTACGCATCCGGGCTGGTGGTGACGCATAGTGCGCAGCTACCGCCCAACTCGAGCCACATCCCCAAATCAAAAACCAAAAGTGCCCACCAAATCAATCTTGAAGTAAGAATATAATATCGAAGGTGTGTGTCCGATAAGAGGGGCTACCTCATTGGCCCGTAAGCACTCCTGTTTTAGCCACCTTATGCCAACTCAGGGGAGTCAGGTCCATGTATATACCTCAAAGGAACACCGCCGCCATTCTACTTCATTTTGGAATCTTCACCACGTACACGGTTGTTATAATGGTTTTCGGAGTTAGCAAAGAGTATGACAACTTATGATCCTGGTCTCTTTAACAACCAAACGATATTATTGCCCATGGATATTTATTTCAAAACCTTTTCTATTCCAAAACCATTTAAAACCAAATACTATTACTTTCCAAAATAATATCCATTTTCAAAAATAGTAATATTTCCAAGTCCGTATACTTTCCAAAATAATATCCATTTTCAAAACTAAATACTATATTATTTCATTTCAAAACCAACCAATATATCATTTCCATTTCAAAACCAAAATATAATATATCATTTAAATTCCAAACCAAATCCATATATTATTTGAATAAAACCCAAATGTCAAATCACTGAATATTTCCTTCAATTTATTAAACTTGAAATATTCCTTTAAATCGCCTTAAATCAAACCACTTTATTTTAAAATACTCACCTCATAAGCAAGACTAAATTCCATTTATATATTTAACTTAACAATTTCATTTAAAACCTGTAACAACCGTTATTTTATTACCGTCGAAATAAAATTTTAAAATAGAAATTTTTTTTAAATAAAATTTGAAAAAGAAAATTAGTGCAAATAATTTTGCAAAGTCAGTGCATACTTCAATTTGTTACACGTTGAAAGGTAATGCAAAGCAAATGTTGATCATTTGCTGTCACAAACTAAAGTTTGAAGTGCAAAGTTGAAACATTTTTCCATTTGCTATCACCAATTTCAAAAGCAAATAAAAGAATACTTTTGCCTTACTGTTAACAAAATTTATAAAGCAAAAACATTTTGTGCCCTCATTCTTTAGTGCAGTGATGTCCTTTTCTCTCCTCTTGTGCACGTCTAGCTTTTAATGCGTTTGTACAACTTCTGCCACATATATTTTTTGACTTATAAACAAATTTAAAAAGAAAAGAAAGAGGCCAGCATCTTTTTTGTTCTATCTTTCCCTGTTGCTTACAATATTCATTTTGTTCCATTTTTCTTCAGTAGCTCGGTGAAAGATTAATGGCGGTTCCATAATTTTTTCCCTTTCGGATCTAAGTTGATTGCTGATTTTGAAGCGAATTTAAGATGAGTGAAAACTAACAATTTCTAATTTATTCAATCCTTCTTATATTCGTGCTTGCTTATATGTTGCTCAAGTCTTTTAGTCTTTTCTTTCGTTTTGCATTTTTCTATGCGTAAAAATTTAAGTGTACCAGACCTTCTTCATTTTCACATGCATATGAAGTGTTAGCCTGTCTACATGTTTGTTTAGTGTGCATGTAGATAGCATTTTCCAGGTTTTAAATTGCTATTTTTGACGCACTGCTTGTTAAAATGAGTATCACGAAAAGTTGTATAGTGTGAAAATTTCAAACCCAGGTTACTTTTTAAATACGTGCATGGATTATTTTTACTTCATTTTGCACACATTGACGTGTCAGCTTGTGGGAGGGTAGGCATTGTATCTTGTATAATAGTAGTGTTGCCAAGTCACTGACTTTGCATGTTTGTTCCAAGCCACGGAAATTTTCATTTTAATCTATGCATGCAAACTTAATTTCGCCCAGGTCATTTTGTTTGATATTTTTGCGTGCAAAGTAGTACCCATTTCAGTTTTGTGTGTAATAGTTTTATTGACTTCATTTTTTGGCCATCTTCTTTGTTTTCATTTTGATTCACACGTGCAAAATGCAAAAGCTCAGGCCACCTTCTTTGTTTTCATTTTTATTCATGCGTGAAAACAAAGAAGGTCAGTGCGTTGTTACATTTCCATGCCCAGGTTACACGCATGCATTTGGATATTAAACGTGAGAGTTAGGAATGTTCCCAGACTAAATTTTTAAGTCAAGTCCATATTTTGCACTTTTACATGCAAGAAGCAAACACAAATATATGCCCAGATCACCTTTCTCATAGATGATTAAGTATATGCATGTAATTGCATAATTTGTCCTTGCTTTAAGTTATATTTTGATTACAATAGTAGTTCACGTGTACATTAAAAATTCATGCCTAGGAGTGTATTTGTTTCATATATGTGTGCACCATTTATTTTGTACTTGCATGCATGGGTAGAGTCCAGATACGTGTGTGAAGAATGTAACGTGTTCAGGTCATGTCCTAACATTATGTGATGCATGTCCAGAACATGTTATTCTATTTTTATTTGTGCATGCATTTCATTTGTGCAAGAATATTTTTAAAGTATTATATAACGTGCCTGCATGTTGTAGCGTGTGTGCACTAGTATACTGCCCCTGGTAGTAAAAGTTTTGATGAAAATATAGTGGTGTAGTTCACTATTTAATTTACGTTGAACCGGTGTTTGGCTTTAAAACGAATTTTGTTGCCGTTATTTTTATAACGAATTTTTACGCCGGTGTTAAATTTTTGAAGCGTGTTGTTTTGACGATATTTTTGATGAATAAAAATTACTGTTATTTTGACTTCAGTAAGTGTCAATTTAAAGTGAATTTTTTAAGCGGTTATCCCGCCACGCTAATTTGGTATCCATTATTATGGTGTTTTGTGAAGCGCAATTTCCTCGTTGAAATTGCTATGGTTGTTGTTGTTTTAGTTACGTATTTTAAAAATCGTTTTAAAATAAAATTGTTTCCAAAAAATTTACAGTTTGCGCTTTCAAAAGAATGAGGAAGTGATTTAAATGCTTCTGCAAAATTGAGGACTATGAACCCTTACTTTTACTGATTCGCTTAAATCCGGACTTGTCCGTTTGAGAACGCAAATTTTATGTGTACAAAATACACAATTTTACACTTTCAAGGAAACGATGAAGAGATTTAAATGAGTTAGCAAAAGTGCGGAATATGAAACCACGCTTTTACTAATTCGGTTAATTCCGGACTCGTTAATTGAAATATTTGATGTGAATTTGTTGTTTGATGATTTTGATGATTTTGTTGGGCTTTCGAGCCACTATGATGGACCTACGGGTCAATTACCAGTACTAGACCTTCGGGTCATATGTTGGACCTTCCAGTCATTTGTTGGGCGCCAAAATTATGATGACAGTACTTGATAGGGTTCGGCCATATGTTGATGCACGTGCAGCATAGATTAAACTCGTCATATGATGGGATCGATCCACTTTTATGATGATTTTCTAGTTATCTATTTTTTATTTCTAGATTTTTTGAATTGCTGTTTTGAATTCAATTATGAATTTGAAAGTCGATTTTTGATGGAATTTAATGAGATTTCTTCATTTAAACTATGTTGATTATTTATGTTGTATAGTCTCATTCGAGATTAAAATTAATTTGCTTTGATGTTGTTTATGATGCATTCACTTCTAAGATTATATTAGACTGATTCGTTTATTATTTTCTTTTAAATAATACTCGGGTCAGACCGAGTTATTTCAGGATAATCACTATCTTTGATTCAGTTGCCGCTTCAGCTTTTGGGATTTCACTTCATCTTTAGTCCAGACTTTGAGAAGTACATTTGGTGTATTGATTCTCTCATGTATGTATTGATGGATATGTATATGTACATTTGGTTCATGTGAACCATCGATTGTTGTAGCATGTATCCAGACTTGTCTTCCGCTATATATATCTGATATTTCTATTTTGATGTGATTATACTTGTATGTGTTATCGTTATTATGAGTTGTTCTGAATTTTTCTTAAGCCACATTAGTTTCGTTTCAGATTTGGATTGAATATATATCGTTGGGAGTAATTTACACAACTCCTGTCGATGTAATCAATACTCGTCTAAGGCATAACTTATGGATGGTCACTTCTAACAAGCCTTATTCTTCGCAATAGGAGACGTTATTCTATATAATAACCTTTGTTATTGTGAGCATAGAGGTGGGACATCACAGCTTGGTATCAGAGCTGAAGTTCAGAACAAATTATAATAAACACAGAATATAAGCAAAATGGAACACGTGTTACAATTATTCGAGGGTTTTATTCGTGACTTTCTAATCTAGTCTTTCCACTATAACATGTTGGAGTATGTCGAGCAATAAATCTCATAATACGTAGTATTCCATTTGTTAAATTTCTTATCAATCTTGTATTGTTTTTAACTAATCCTTACCTCCTCTTGTGTCTCAGCCTATGGCTGAAAGTGGTAGAGGGAAGCATTCTTCTGCAGGCCCTTCTAGTGGTTCTCATCCGGATGGAGTCTATATGTCAGCCGATCAGTTTATGGAGCTATTTCGAGGTACTCAGCCTTCTATTGCTACTCCCGCAGCTCCTACTCAAAAGTCTGCCTTCGTCCGCATGTGTAGTGACTATTCCCACCTTGGAGGCAAGCCTTTCAAGGGATCGGAAAGTGTATTGGAGGTTCAGACTTGGTTGCGCGCTTGTGAGCGCATATTTTCTCGGATGGATCTTTCAGATCATCATCGCGTTCTCATGGCATCTAGCACGTTGCAAGAGCGTGCGCTTGATTGGTATGAGCTTTTTATTACAGAAGTTGATGAGTCCTCTCTCTCGTGGATTCCGTTTAAGGAACGATTCGAACTTAAGTGTAACGACCCAGAGTTTCTGTCATTTGAAATTCGTATATTTAATTGATTTTTTTAAATATTGACAAGTAAAATTTGTAAGTCGAATAAATTTTAATTCGAATATCTAGATATAATTGGATAATTAAATCGATAATTTAATATTTGAAATTACAGAATTAATTGGAGATTGGGTTTAATGTGATTAAAATTGGTTTGTAAAGTTGTATTAAATCATATTGGAGTTAGAATGATGTTATAGAACTTTTAAAATTGAATTTAAAGTTAATTTGCAGAAATTGAATATTTTAATATTTAATTGACGAGTAAAAATTGCCATTTTTCAAATAGTCTCAGATTTCTATGAAACAAGTTTCATCGCATCCGTAATGTCAAGTTATTGTAAGATTTCAAATTTCATGTCAATCGGATTTACGGTTTGTCCGGGGCAAGCTAAAACGCGTAGAAATCCATTCGAGTGAATTTTGAACTTAAATAGTCGATTCAAAAACTTATCTTTAAAATTTTATCGAATTGGCTCCCGATATATATTCCATTACGTTCGAAATAGGGGTAAAACATTATAAATGTCAGGCGGCACGCTTCTTTTGGAGTTCGGAAAAATTTCGGGTGAATAGTGTTTGAGAATTTTCTATAAAAGGCCCCCTATTTTCACATTTTGCAACAAACCTAATTTAAAACCCTAGCCTCCAGTTATAATATCAATGGCCGAAAATTTCAATCCTTCTCCCTCAATTATCTTTAAATCCATCAACAATTACGAGAAATCTTCAACTACAACGTTGAAGAGCACGACGAGATCTGTATTCTCAACGGTAATGATCGAAGATGGAGTTACGGATCGACGTGAATATGGGTTTGAACGCACGTATTTCGTGCACGGGTTATAACACTAAGGGGAGGCCAAGCTTCCTGATAATTTGGCCGATGGTGGCACTCGAGAGGGGGCTTCGGAAGGACAGTGATTGATCAACGTGAAGTTGTTTGTATTGGTCGCGACAATTAGGGCAAAAGGGGCGGCCGTGGGTTTCTTTATCGCGTTCGTTGCCTGTATATGGAAGAAAGGAACGAGCAGCCGAGATTCTAGGGGATTGAATCAAACGGCTAAGATGGACTTAGGTTATAAATTTAATAAGAAAATTGTAAATTATTATATTTAAAATTCGTTTAAACTTCTAAAAGCTGTAACTTGTTCATACGAAGTCGAAAAATGACGAAATGAATTGCGTTAGAATTGTATGGACGAACACTACGCGATGGAACTGGATTGGAGTACATTGGAGCTAGTGAAATTTTTGAGTAAAATTAAACGCGCGTTTAATTTTGTTCGAAATAGAACACTGTGACTGTTATTGAAAGCAAGGTGAGAACTTCTCACTCAATCGAATTTGTTTCGATTTAAATTTTAAATAGTTGGATTTAAAATTGCTTAATTGTGTGATTGAATGATAAATTGTTATCTGTTGTATGAAAATAGACCCTATGCGTTGTATATTAAGCGGATGTTATTTATTAAACACATATACCGTGATATTTCACTTTGATGTGGAATTGGTATTATATATGTACTTGGAGTTGATTTTCCCGCATTATATAGCGGATGAGACCCTATTGCCCCGCATAATAGCGGATAATATTTTATAAAACCCATGTACCGTGATATTCCGTCTTGAAACGGAATTGGTATTGTGCTAACATCTGTGGATGCAGGGAAACAGGTTGGAGGGATCCAACTGAATCCCTCAACCGTATTGATTTATTTATTGATATTTTCGATATATTTTGTTATCATATTGATATATGACGTTTGGATGTCGTGGTTCTTATATTTAGTGCTGTTGTAGATTTGGCATAATTTTAGAGTTTTAAAAAAATGTTAAAGTGACGATTTCAAATTTAAAAGGATTTTCAAGTGACTTTTAAAAGTATACATTTTATTGAACTTTGGAATTTATTCATTTTAAATAAATAAACGTTATAATTTTTATGTTATAAAAATTATGATTTTTGTGAAATATAACCGAAATGTGATTTTTGAAATAAGTAGTTGTATAATTTGTAAAATGGTTTAAATTGGGGTTTTTAAATTATTATAAACGGTTTATATAAAAGATTTATAAAATTGATGTTTATAAATTAAAATATGGGAATTTTAAAACGAGTTTTTATAAGTGTTAAAATGAAGTATAAATGGATTTCATAAGTGAATGAAATTTATAGGTTTATAAATTGTGAAGTTGTAAAATGAAAAGATTTTGTAAAATAAAAGATTTGTAAGTAATTAACTTGAAAATTGGATTTTGGTATTTAAATGAGATCTAAATAGAATTTGTTAATTAAGAGATTTTATAAGTTGAAGTTTTTAAATAAATTTATAAATGTGAATTTATAAACGTTGTTTATAAATCCAAAAACCAATTGAATTTGATAAGTAAATATGAAAGCTTATTAAAGGAGATATATTCACGATTTTGGATAGTGGATAATCCTTTAAATTAAATATGTAGAAGAGTTGAATTTGGTAAATGATATATATTCACGATTTTGGACAGTGAATAATATATTAAAGAAATGTTTTAGGAAGTGATCTTTTAAATAGAACTAAAATGATTTGAAGTTGTTTTAAAATGTATTAAGTATCAAAACGCTAGATTTCAACATTCATTATTGAAATAGATATTTTCGAGAAATAAAAGGAAATGGTAGACTATAACACTGTTGTTATAGTAAATGATTTTCGAAAGGAAATGTTTTTCTATAGTATTGGGATTTATATATCTATCTTAATTTTGAATCCCTATACTAGTGATTTTGGGTTGTCGTAACGATGTTTTACGCATCATTCATTTTGACTCAAATGAATGTGTTTAAGAGAATGTTTTCCTTAAAGGATAAAATATATACTTAATTGTGATTTAAGTATATTGAATATTTTTCAAATGTTGAAAATAAATAGATTTGTGAATTACTTATTATTAAATAAGTATGGAAATGTTTTCCAATATGAAGTGAAATATTTTGAGGCAATATCTCTTAAAGATAAATTAAAAGTGAATATTTGAAATCGATTTAAAAATCATATATCAATGGATATTTGGAAATTTAAATTCACCATGGAATTTATAAAGGAAAGGGAAATTTGTTTAAAAATAAACATTGATTTATTTTTAAAGCGTGGAAAAATATATCTTGTAAAGATATTTTTGGAAAATAAATAATTTGGGAAATTATTTGGAATCTGGTGATGTTGTGCATATCTATTGATAGTTAAATAACCGACTATCAATATTTACCTTTAAATGGGTATTTTTTGTTATTTGCTTGAATTTGAATGCTGCACTTATTTTTAAATAAGCGCTCGTTATTCGGTTTAGCCGGGAGAGGACCTTTGGGTCATAAATCCCATTCCAAATAGTGATATGTCGTAACGGATAGCATTTGAAGACCGGTGTTGAAGACCGGATATTTTTGAAAACGGAAGGATTACCGTCGAATGTTTCTGCATCGGCTGATCTCCGATATAGAGATTTTATCACACTTTGTGATGGGAAGTCCGGTCGTGATTAGTGAATATCTGGATTGCAAGGGCTTCTTTGGAAGTGCCTTCGGTTCCAGTCGATCCCGGAACAGACTTGTATGGATGTGTGTATGAAGTTACATTTGAGATGTAAAGCTGGTTTCTATCAAATACATTTCTGTTGGTGGCGGAGAATTTATTCTCTTAGCTTAATACCCTTCTATGAGACATACAAGCTCAGAGGTTATGTAGTTGATGGTTACTAGTGATATATTTCCAATTTGGTAATGTGGCATATGAAGTGCTGCTGATCATTTGTTGATCAAAGCACAGCTTTTGTATAAAGCGTAGCTTTGTGGACGAGACTTCGTCGGACCTCACACCCCGGTAATGGTCAAAACATGAAAGATGCGGCAAGGTTATTAGGGGATAGCGTCCCCTTAGGGTATGTCATTTCCTTCTGGATAGAGGTGGTATTCTGGTATGGAGCCCTGATACTTAACCTATGTTGTTGCTGCAAACTTATTATTTTGTGGTTGTTGGTGAATCCCAGGATTTAGGTCGGTTGTGACCGGAGGATAGCATACTCGTGTCAGTTGTTACCCAGCTAGGGGTAACCCGGCCTTGTGTTGGCAGAGATCCGGTTAGGTTCTCTGGACGTCTTTCCAGAGGCATACCTATGTGGCAATGGGAAGTTCCTTGGCCTGACCATTTGATGGAAAATCCAAAAAAACAATACGAGACTTGTACGGTTTTAGTTGTATAACCTGCCATGGAATGTGGCGGTAACCTGTTATTGAACATGGTAGCTATAGTAGGCATAGTTTGGAATGTCTATGTAGGCTAAGATTTATATTATACTTTCGAAATATTTTCCTACACTTCGCACTTATAGTAATAATATCAAAGAAAATTTCTCATATCAAGCATGTTTGACTATCATAAGGAGAAATCTCCTCCGATTCTGCGTTTGCATTGTGTGTGTGTGCGGGAGGCCTTATGGTAGTTTCATTTTCTAAAAAGCATTGCGAGTCTAATTTAAAATATTTCTTTGTTTATTTTTAAAGATAAACTGTTTAAGTTCTCACACCAGTCCCATGACTGACCTGGAGTTTATTGTTCTCTTCCTAAACTCTGGGTGCCCATCATTTTCCCCACGGGCAGTCTAGAGTCAGGTTATCAGGTCATTCTGGAATTCAGGAGATGCTGTGGAGCTCAAGGAGCAAGCTGGATGGCATGGCGTATCAACTAGTATATAGTATTTCTTTTCCGCTGTTTTTTGTTGTAAACTCTGATAATGTAATGATAATATGATGTAATGTAATAACTGATATAGTTCTTTATTTTAAAGATATTCATTTATCTATTATATGTTGTTCCGTTGCGATTGGGAGATTCTGATATTGTTTCTGTTCTATTTCTTTTCTTCTTTCTTTCTTCTTCTATCTACTACCCCTTCTTCTTCAACCCTAACAATTCGGTTTTTCGGCCTTCGATTGCTCGGCTGTTGATACAGTGGACGTATTGATGTCGATCTTCATGAGTTGAAAATCTGTATCGTTACATTAAGTTCGTTCCTGAACCAGAAAAGGCTATTCTTTCTCGTAGTTTCCTTGATTTGAAACAAGGAAAGTCCTCTGTTTTTGATTATGTTGCAACTTTCGACGCCTTGTCCAAATATGGAGTTGAGTTCATTAACACTCCGCGTAAGAAGAATCTTCGTTTTGTTGATGGTTTGAAAAAGTATTTAAAGAAAGTTCTTTTGCTTCAGCTTAAGCTTCCTTTTGAGGAACTTGTTGATTCGTCTCTTTGCCTTGAAGCTGTTGAAAAGGAACGTGATAGTTGTGATGAGGTTGAGATTTCTAAGAACGCCAACAAGAAGAGGTTTCCATTTCATAGGCCTGATTCTTTTTCCAACAAGAAGAAGAAGAAGCAAGCTACCTCTAGTTCTCAGCCTAGTAGTGCACCTTCTATTCAGAGGGCGTGTTATAATTGTGGTTCTTTGGATCATTTTCTTCATAACTGTTCTAAGCCTCGCATTTGTCGTTATTGCAAGAAAGAAGGTCATTTGGTTTCTGATTGTCCTACTGCTCCTAAGGGTTTCAAATCTGGAAAGCTTAATGTTGCTAAAGCTTCTGGTGATTCTTCTAAGCCCAAAGGTATTACTCCTTCTGTTTTGGAAGGTTTTATTTTATTTCATGGTCGTTCTATTAGTGTTCTTTTTGATACGGGTGCATCACATTCATTCATGTCAAAGAAACTTGTTGATATTATTCCTTTAGATGTTATTACTCTTTGCGACCTTTGAGGATTGTGAATCTTATTGATGGATCCGCTACTCTTAGTTTGTTGTGTGTTGATGTTGAAATTATTCTATGTGGTTTTTCCTTTCATGTGAATCTGCATGTTATGGATAATCTTGGTTTTGATATGATATTGGGTATGGATTGGCTCATCCGTTATGAAGTTCAAATCCTATGTCTCGAAAGAACTTTATATCTCAAGCATCCCGACGTTATCGAGTAGTTATCTATTATATTTCAAAGCATGGACCATACTTCGAATGCTCTCGTTTCTTCCTTCGAACCGGAGGATGTCATAGCTAATATTCCGGTTGTTTGTGATTTTTCTGATGTCTTTGAGCCTATTTTGAGATTGCCGCCGAAGAGGGCAATTGAGTTCCGTATTGATCTTATCTCTGGTGCTCATCCTGTCAGTCGTCCTCCCACCAGGATGTCGGCTAAGGAAAATGAGGAACTCAAGCAACAATTACATGAATTGGAAGCCAAGCGATTTATTCGTTCTAGCTCATCTCCTTAGGGCGTCGTCGTTGTCTTCGTTAAGAAGCCGAATGGTACTCTTAGGCTTTGCATTGATTATCGCAAGCTTAACGAGCTCACTATCCAAAATAGATATCCATTACCTGGATAGACGACATGTTCGATCAATTGAGTGGCGCTAAGCTCTTCTCCCAACTCGATCTTGCTACCGGTTTTCATCAGTTACGAGTTGCGATAGGTAGCATTTCTTTTACCGCATTCCGTACTCGTTATGGTTCTTACGAATGGCTTGTTATGCCGTTCGGTTTGACGAACACTCCAGCATATTTTGTTGATCTTATGAATCGGATATTTCGGCAATATCTCGATAAGTTCGTCTTGGTTTTCATTGATGATATTCTTTATTCCAAATCTGAAGCCGATCATATTCAACATTTGGAGATTGTTTTGAACACTCTTCGTCAGCATCAGCTTTATGCCAAATTCTCCAAGTGTCACTTCTGGGAGAATAAGGTGAAGTGTCTCGGTCACATTGTTTCTTCCGAGGGTATTTCTGTCGATCTTTCCAAGATCGAATCTATTCAGAATTGGAAGAGGCCCGAAACTGTTACGGAGGTTCGTAGTTTCCTTGGATTGGCGGGTTATTATCGCCGGTTCATTAAGGACTTTTCTCGTATTGCTTTACCGCTTACCACTCTTACGAGAAAAGCTGTTCCTTTTATTTGATCTGATAAGTGTGAGAATTCTTTCATGAAGTTAAAAGATCTCCTTACTTATGCTCCTATGTTAGTGGTTCCCGAAGGGAATCATGATCTTGTTGTTTATACCGATGCCAGTGGTTATGGACTCGGTGCTGTTCTCATGCAAAAGGATAGAGTAGTTGCCTATACTTCTAGACAACTAAAGCCTAACAAGATTCCTTATGCAACACACGATTTGGAGTTAGCCGCAATAGTCTTTGCTCTAAAGATTTGGCGACATTATTTGTTGGGCGAGCATTTTATTCTCTTCACTGATCACAAATCTCAATATTTATTCACCAAGAAAGTACTTAATATGAGGCAACAGCATTGGCTTGAATTTCTTGCTTCATATGATTTCGATATTCGGTATACCCTTGGTAAGGGTAATCGAGTTGTAGATGCGCTTAGTCACAAGCAGCAGGTTGTTGTTTCCATGATGCTATCAGAGTGGAATATTTCGGAAACTTTATCTCATTGTGATATTAGAGACTGTCCTTCAGTTTCTGATTCTCCCATGCTTTTATTGAGCATGGAAGCTCGTCCTAGTTTGTTGGATCGAATTGCCGATGCCTAGAAACAAGATCCAGATATCTCTCATCTTATTCAGAGTTGTAAAACGAAATCCCGAAGTGATGATCTAAAGGATTTCGATATTGATATTCATGGTTGTATTCGGAAGAAGGGTAGGTTGACCGTGCCTAATGTTCCTAATCTTAGGAACAACATTCTTAAGGATTGTCATCGTTCTAAGTATACTATTCATCCGGCAGTAGTAAGATGTATGCTGATATGAAATTCTTATACTTTTGGGAAGGTATGAAGCGTGATGTTGCAAGTTATGTGAGTCGTTTCATGACTTGTCAACTTATTAAAGCAGAACACCAGCGTCCTAGTGGTCTTTCGCAGCCTCTTGAGATTCCATTATGGAAACAGGATCAGATTTCTATGGACTTCATTGATGGTCTACCTCGTTCGAGGTCGGGCCATACTAGTATTTGGGTGATTGTTGATAGATTGACCAAATCATCCCATTTTGTTCCTATCAAGTCCAATCAGACTACTCATTTGTTGGCTAAGAATTTTATTAAAGAAGTCGTTCGACTTCATGGTGTGCCTAGTTCTATTGTTAGTGACAGAGATCCGCTTTTTACTAGTGGTTTTTGGCAGAGCCTTCAGAAAGCTTTTGGCACTAAGCTCAATCTCAGTACAGCTTATCATCCACAGTCTGACGGTCAGACTGAAAGGGTGAATCAAGTCTTAGAAGATCTCAGACTGCAAGGGTGAATCAAGTCTTAGAAGATCTCCTTTGAGCTTGTATTCTTGATTTTGGTGGGAGTTGGGAAGATCATTTATCTCTTGTTGAATTTTCTTATAACAACCATTTCCAATCTAGTATCGGTATGGCTCCTTTCGAAGCCCTTTACGGAAGGCCGTGTCAATCACCATCTTGTTGGTTGGAATCGAGGGAAAAGTTAGTTCTCGGCCCCAACTATATTTGTGAATCTTCTGAGAAGATTGATATTATTAGACAGAAAATGAAAGAGGCTCATAATAGACAGAAATCTTATGTCGATCATCGTAGGAAGCCTTTGGAATTTTCTATTGGCGATCGCGTGTTCATTCGTGTTTCTCTGGTGAAGGGTGTGGTGCGTTTTAGTAGCTCCGGGAAGTTGGCTCCTCGTTATATTGGACCATTTCCTATTACAGAACGCATTGGTCCTATTGCTTATCGTGTATCGCTACCTATTCAGTTTTCGGGAATACATGACGTATTTCATGTATCCCAGCTTCGTCGTTGCCTTCGAGATTCGGATTCTATTATTGATCCTCATATGTTGCAAGATCTTGAGATCTCACCTTACTTGTCTATTATGCAAAATCCTATTTGTGTGCTAGCTTCGTAGATTAAACGCCTTCGGAATAAAGAAGTTCTGCTTGTGAAAATTCAATGGTCCGCAAACCCCAAAGATTGCACTTGGGAAACCAAAGAATTCATCGAGTGCTCTTATCCTGGTTTTTCTCCTCTTCGGGTGGCGGTGAGCATTCTAAATTCATCTATTCTTCTTTATCTTTGTTGTGATGAATTATTTGTGTTATAAACAACTTATTGTATGAAAATTGCGGGGACGCAATCTTTATTAGAGGGAGTTCGTAACAACCATGATTTTATAACTGTCGAAATTAAAATTTAAAATAGAAATTTTTTTAAATAAAATTTGGAAAAGAAAATTAGTGCAAATCATTTTCCAAAGTCAATGCAAACTTCAATTTGTTACACGTTGAAAGGTAATGCAAAGCAAATGTTGATCATTTGCTGTTACAAACTGAAGTTTGAAGTGCAAAGTTGAAACATTTTTCCATTTGTTGTCACCAATTTCGAAAGCAAATAAGTGAATACTTTTGCCTTGCTGTTAACAAAATTTATGAAGCAAACATAAACATTTTGCACCATCATTCTTTAGTGCAGTGATGTCCTTTTCTCTCCTCTTATGCACATCTAGCTTTTAATGGGTTTTACAACTTCTGCCACATATATTTTTTGACTCATAAACAAATTTAAAAAGAAAAGAAAGAGGCCATCATCTTTTTTGTTCTATCTTTCCCTGTTGCTTACAACATTCATTTTGTTCCATTTTTCTTCAGTAGCTCAGTGAAAGAGTAATGGCGGTTCCACAATTTTGTTCCCTTTTGGATCTAAGTTGGTTACTGATTTTGAAGCGAATTTAAGGTGAGTGAAAACTCACAATTTCTAATTTATTCAATCCTTCTTAAATTCGTGCTTGCTTATATGTTGCTCAAGTCTTTTGTTCTTTTCTTTCGTTTTGCATTTTTCTGTGCATAAAAATTTAATTGTACCAGACCTTCTTCATTTTCACATGCGTATGAAGTATTAGCCTGTCTACATATTTGTTTAGTGCACATGTAGATAGCATTGTCTAGGTTTTAAATTGCTATTTTTGACGTACTGCTTGTTAAAATGAGTATCACGAAAAGTTGTATTGTGCGAAAATTTCAAACCTAAGTTACTTTTTAAGTACGTGCATCAATTATTTTTACTTCATTTTGCACACATTGATGTGTCAGCTTGTGGGAAGGTAGGCATTGTATCTTGTATAACAGTAGTGTTACCAAGTCACTGACTTCGCATGTTTGTTCCAAGTCACAGAAATTTTCATTTTAATCTATGCGTGCAAACTTAATTTCGCCCAGGTCACTTTGTTTGATATTTTTGCGTGCAAAGTAGTACCCATTTCATTTTTGTGTGTAATAGTTTTATTGACTTCATTTTTTAGCCATCTTCTTTGTTTTCATTTTGATTCACGCGTGCAAAATGCATAAGCTCAGGCCACCTTCTTTGTTTTCATTTTTATTAATGCGTGAAAACAAGGTAGGTCAGTGCGTTGTTACATTTCCATGCCCAGGTTACATGCATGCGTGTGGATATTAAACGTGAGAGTTAGGAATGTGCCCAGGCTAAAGTTTAAGTCAAGTCCATATTTTTCACTTTTACATGCAAGAAGCACACACAAATATATGCATAGATCACCTTTCGCAAAGATGATTAAGTATATGCATGTAAGTGCATAATTTGTCCTTGCTTTAAGTTATATTTTGATTACAACAGCAGTTCACGTGTACATTAAAAATTCATGCCCAGGAGTGTATTTGTTTCATATATGTGTGCACCATTTATTTTGTACTTGCATGCATGGGTAGAGTCCAAATACGTGTGTGCAGAATGTAACGTGTTCAGGTCATTTCCTAACATTATGTGATGCATGTCTAGGTCATGTTATTCTGTTTTCATTTGTGCATGCATTTCATTTGTGCAAGAATATTTTTAAAGTATTACATAACGTGCCTGCATGTAGTAGCATGTGTGCACTGGTATACTGCCCCGGGTAGTAAAATTGTTGATGAAAATATAGTGGTGCGGTTCACTATCTAATTTACGTTGAAACAGTGTTTGGTTTTAAAGCATGTTTTGTTACCGTTATTTTTATAACGAACTTTTACGTCGGTGTTAAATTTTTGAATCGTGTTGTTTTGACGATATTTTTTACGAATAAAAATTACTGTTATTTTGACTTCAGTGACCGTCAATTTAAAGTGAATTTTTTAAACGGTTATCCCGCCACGCTGATTTGGTATCTGTTTTTACGGTGTTTTGTGAAGCGCAATTTCCTCATCGAAATTGCTATAGTTGTTGCTGTTCTAATTATGAGTTTTAAAAATCATTTTAAAATAAAATTGTTTCCAAAAATTTTATAGTTTGCACTTTCGAAAGAATGAGAAAGCGATTTAAACGCTTCAGCAAAATTAAGGACTATGAACCCTTACTTTTACTGGTTCGCTTAATTCTGAACTTGTCTGTTTGAGAACATAAATTTTATGCATACAAAATACACAATTTTGCACTTTCAAGGAAACGATGAAGAGATTTAAACGAGTTTGCAAAAGTGCGGAATATGGAACCACGCTTTTACTAATTCGGTTAATTCCGGACTTGTTAGTTGAAATATTTGTTGTGGATTTGTTGTTTGATGATTTTGTTGGGCTTTCGAGCCACTATGATGGACCTTCGGGTCATATGTTGGACCTTTGGGTCATTTTGTTGGGCGCTAAAATTATGATGACAGTACTTGGCAGGCTTTGGCCATATGTTGATGCACGTGAGGCGTAGCTTAGACTTGCCATATGATGGGATCGATCCACTTTTAGGATGATTTTCTAGTTGCCTATTTTTTATTTCTAGATTTTGTGAAATGCTGTTTTGAATTCAATTATGAATTTGAAAGTTGATTTTTGATGGAGTTTAATGAGATTTCTTCATTTAAACTATGTTGATTATTTACGTTGTATAGTCTCATTCAAGATTAAATTAATTTGCTTTGATGTTGTTTATGATGCATTCACTTCTAAGATTAAATTAGACAGATTCGTTTATTATTTTCTTTTAAATAATACTCGGGTCAGACCGAGTTATTTCAGGATAATCACTATCTTTGATTCAGTTGCCGCTTCAGCTTTTGGGATTTCACTTCATTTTTTGTCTAGACTTCGAGGAGTACTTTTGGTGTATTGATTCGCATCTCATGTATGTATTGATGGATATATATATATATATATATATATATATATATATATATATATATATATATATACGCACATTTGGTTCATGTGAACCATTGATTGTTGTAGCATGTATCCAGACTTGTCTTCCGCTATATATATCTGATATTTCTGTTCTGATGTGATTATACTTGTATGCATTATCGTTATTATGAGTTGTTTTGAATTTTTCTTAAGCCACCGTAATTTCATATTAGATTTGGATTGAATATATATCGTTGGGAGTAATTTACACAACTCCTATCGATGTAATCAATACTTGTCTAAGGCATAACTTACGGATGGTCGCTTCTAACAAGCCTTATTCTTCGCAATAGAAGACGTTATTCCTTATAATAACCTTTGTTATTGTGAGCATAGAGGTGGGGTGTCACGAAACCAAATTTCCAATTATCAAGTTAAGTCATATTTTGAAAATACACTTTTCCACTTAAATCATAATTATTCAATTTCCAAACATTTCCATTTCATAAATAAAGTAATTTATCATATTAAATAAAACAATCAATTTACTTTGCAAATTTATTCATTTAGGCATCAATTAAACTATGATTTCTGGCCAAATACATTTATTACAAAATGTACAATTAAAACTGTATTTCATTTTATCAATTCAAAGGACATCATTTATTTTACAAACATATTCATTTCAAAAAATAAAAATTGATTGCAATTACCAGGCTAGACTTTAAAATTCCATATTAATTAACTTTAATTATTAAGTTATTTATCATAAATAAGACTCTTTAAACTCCATCCAAAACCAATTAACTTATAAAAAAGTTAATTTATGGACAAACAATATTTCTTTACACTTCAAAGCATTAGATCAAATTAAGTTAAAATTTTCATATATTTATAATTTCAAAATACTTAATAATTTTCAAAAAATGTTTAAAATCGTTAATAAAAATTTAGGAAAATATCATTTAAAAATATAACCATGGTCCTGTATAATACTTTCTCATCTAGGTCAAGTGATACAGATATGTATCATTTCAATCTGTAATTTAAAAGAAAAATCGGGGTTTTATCATTTCAAACCCGTAATCCCAAGTAAAATAAATGCAACAAAAATCACAATAAAAAACACTTGAGCCTATTGTTTCATCTCATAATGATTTTACCTTATTCTAAAGTCAGTTTGGGTATGTATCTGTGACGACCCAGATTTTTGCGTTCGAAAATCGACATTCATACTTCACTCGTATTCGAATGTCGTACATTCAAACGTTCGAATTTGATTCGTCGGAGCTTATAACATATTAAGTACAACAATACGACGGAATAAAAATGAATATATCATTGATACAATAATGAATACAACATTCGATACAATATGAATACAACATCCGGTACAATATGAATTCCAACAATATCAAAGATAAATATACAACGGCGGAATAGGATAACAAAAACAAGAATGGTCTAGACTTTGCGATCATCGACAGTGGAAAGTTGACCATCAATAGAGTCTTTCAAGTGAGAAAGTGGGAATCCAACAAACTAAGTCTTCAATGCCCAGGCTCCAATGCTCCAAGCTCGAACCACCATCAAGTTGAAGTTAAGCAACTCCAATTCCAAAGAAGCAATTGCGATCCCTAAATCCAAAGATTGAAGAAGATTGCCAAACCAAAGACTTCGAAGGCTACCGAATCTACATCTACTAGCTGATTATCTGAAAATCTAACTCTATCCTGCCCGTGAGGAAAATTGTGGGCACCCAGAGTTTAGAAAGGGAACAATAAACTCCAGGCCAGTCATGGGACTGGTGTGAGCAAACGAAAATAGTTTTAAACAAAAACAAACAATAAAAGAATTTAAGATTGAATTCTGCAATGTTTTTTGGAAAATGAAACTACCATAAGGACTCCCGCCGCACACACCATGCAAACGCAAAATTGGAGGAGATTTCACCTTATCATAGTCAAACAAGCTTGATATGCGAAAACCATTTTGATATTATTATTAGTGCATAGTGGAAAACATTTGCAAGTATAATATTAATCTTAACCAGCATAGACATTTCGAACTATGCCTACTATAGCTACCATCTAAACAGTGGGGCGCCACCATAAGTAAATGACAGGTTATACAACTAAAACCATACAAGGAGCATATTGGAGATTCAATTTCCAACAAATTGTCAGGCTAAGGAACTTCCTATTGCCACATGGGTATGCCTCTGGAGGGACTCCTCGAGAACCTACCCGTATCTCGGCCAACACAAGGCTGGGTTACCTATGCTCGGAAGTAACACCTACAAGTATGCCATCCCCGTCGTAACCAACCTTTATCCAAGCGCTCGATGCCAACAACCACAAAGCAATGTATTTGCAGTAACCACATAGGTTAAATATCTGGGCTCCATACCATGATACCACCTATATCCAAAAGAAATAGACATACCCTAGGGGCGCGACCCCTAATAACCATGCTGCATCTTTCCTGTTTCGACCATTTTCGGGTTGTGAGGTCCTGATGTAGTCTTTTCCACAAAGCTACGCCTTACACAAAGCCTTGCTTTGATAACAAATGATTAGCAGCACTTCTTATGCCACATTACCAAATTGGGAATGTATCACTAGTAACCATCAACTACATAACCTTTGAGCTCGTATGTCTCAGAGAAGGGTGTTAAGCTAAGAGAATAAATTCTCCGCCGCCAAATAGAAATGTATTTGACAGAAACCAGCTTTACATCTCAAAGTGTAAAGTCAGAAACACATCCATACAAATTTGTTCCGTGTTCGAACAAAACCGAAGGCACTTCACAAAGAAGCCCTTGCAAATCTAAATAATCCCTAATCACGTCTGAATTCCCCATCACAAAGGGTGATTAAATCTCTATACCGGGGATCAGCGAGTGCAGTGACATTCGATGAGTTATCCTTTCACTTTCTTAAATATTCGGTCTTCACCACCGGTCTTCAAATCTATCCATATGGTCGTATCGTTATTCGGAATGTGTTATATGACACAAGGTCCTCTCCTGGCTAAAGCGAATAATGAGCGCAATATTTAAAAACATATGGACATTGCTATCTCCGTTAAGTCATACTTATTACCCAAAATCTTCTTTCAAATGGTTTGAACAAATTACCATTTTAATCTTTTAAACAAAAAGATTCACTTCACAAAGCTTACCCATCTTTCATAAAGATTAATTCATAGCCTTTCTAAACAATTTCCGTTTAAAATTGGGTTAACTTGTCCTATTTTTAAATCAAAGACTCAATTCATAGTTTTCAAAACCATTTCCAAAATTTTTAGCTTTAAGAAACAATTTTTATTTCAAATCTTTTATACAAAAGATACACCTTTAAGATCCTCTTCAATTTCAAAACAAAGTTCAACAATCTTTCCCAAAGATTTATTCATAGCTTCCAAAAAATTTCACAATTCAAACTTGAAATGTTTTTAACACAAATTAGAAATCCTTTCTTTATGTGAAAGCTATTATTATTTGAAAACAAATAGTTTTCGTTTGGGAAAAAACCGATTACACTTGCACAAGTTAAAGCCCTTCAAGTATAAAACTTGGGTTAAATTCAATTTCCCAAAATAATACTTTTGAAATGGTTTAAAACCCATATAAACACATTTATAACTTTTATAACCTTTTTAAAACATAATTTCCAAACATAGAATTCAATCTTGAATTCAAATTCAAATCAAATTATTTAAAATTTCAAAATTTTATCAAGTTATTCAAAATAACTTTTATCTTTAAAACTCCTTTTCAAAATCTTTTCATACTTAATCCAATTCCATTTCCAAAACTATTTTGGATTCAAAATTCAATCTTTAAAACCATCTCATAATATTAGATTCAAATATCTGTGGCTTAACCAATTTTCTCGTGCAATCCATATTTGTGTGTGTATGGTGTAGTCCGGGGGGACTTACATAATAGTGCAATAACATCAATCATCACAATCCAAACAAAGCAATATCTATAAGCGGTATGATCTATAATGCTTATCAGTCATTCATAGATTCATAGACAATATACAAATGTATCACAGATTAATAAATTGTACACAGCTCAATTCACAGAACAAAGTATCACAGATCAGCTAGGACAATCAATTCAAAGCATCTCATACAATACAAACATTCACAAGCAATCCAAACATCTATAAGTAAGATTAATTAATCATCTAATTAATTTAAATCAGATTAATTACTTATGTAACGACCCACAAATCCGTACCCCTTGAGTCAACACTATTCTACATCAATCAACTCAAGTTGAACAGAAATATGAACCATTTGGGTTAAAGAAGAAGAGGTAGAAGAAGAGAAAATAGAAAACAACACAGAATCTAACCATCGCAGTGGAATAAAATAAAATGAATAATAATTGATCTTTACACAAAAACAAATATATATCTGTTATACATTACATTATAAGAGTGCATCAATCACATAACACACAATTGACAGTAATCATAACCTGCCCTCATACAACTGAGTACACGACTAAACAACACAGCGGAATATATAAAACAAGTATGGAAGTACTTATCGTCATCCAGGTCGTCTCCTGAGCTCCACAGCATCATATCCTACATCCTATAATATTCAGTCTGACCCAAGCATTATAGTTAAATAGCACTCGAGTCAGTCTGGAAAACCAGCGTGAGAAATCACACTCAATTGATTATTAAAGTTTCAAAATCCTTTGAAAACAAAAGCATCTCGTAAGACCACGCCATAAATAAACATGTCGGGTTTTTACCTTACGATAGCTAAAACAGTTTTATATTAAAATCCTCTGATATTATAATAGGGTCTATATACAAAAACTTATTAAAATAGCCGAAATTGTTACATCTATTAAATTCCAGCTACTAGCCATAGAGTGGGTAATACAAACAAAACTCGTAAAGGGCGCGTAGGGAGAATGGATTTCCACCTAATGACTAGGCATTGGGGTACCACCAGTCACGGTACGTGGCCTAAATCACAGTACCGAGGATCACTCCCGACCCCCTGCAACACAAGACCCAGACTATCCCTTACTGGATAATCCCGAGTAAGATCACCCCACGTTTGGGATCAGCAACCGCACCACTAAGCCGAAATAAAAGAGACATCTAGACAGAGATGACCGTACCTGGAAATGGGTGCTGCCCACCAAGCTTTGCTGCATAACACCTGATTTTCAGTCATTCCCGGTTGATGAGCCTTGAGGCTAAGCGTTACCTTTTAAATCATTTCACTTAGGATGCTCATCTTCCACCTGACGATGTTCTGAAAGCATTCATCCATACAAGTCCATCCTGGGTTCGAACGGAACCGAAGCCACTACTCCTACTACATCCATTTTGGAAATATCCTCAGAATTAGTAGTGACTAGCCCTTGCACTTCACTGCCATCTTCGACTCCAAACTCGTTTTTCCACGAAAACATACAAATCGGATCGTAGTGGTTTTCGAGAAATAAATCTCGATCCCGGTCTCTTCGAAACGATTAACGCATTTGGCCAATATTGATAGTCGGTTATTTAACTAACAATTAACATTCACAAACACCCATCAAACAATAAATAATTTCTCAAATTATTTATTTGTCTCAAAATATCTTCGCGAGATATATTTCCATTTTCAACCCTTTTGAAAACAGCTTCAAACTATCTTCCTTTTTACAGAATAAATTTCCCAAATATTTTCTATTTCCACTGAAATCACCAAGCACAAAACATAGATTTCATAACACTTTAAAACACTTAATTTTAAAATCTACTTTAAAATATTTAAATTAGAAACTGCTTTAATACTTTATCAAAAATATATATTTTAAGAATATTTAAAATAAGGTTACTTATAGAATATAAAACTAAATTTCCTCCTTTGAAACAAAATACTAAGTCACCTTTAAATAATTACTACGATAATAGATTTGAAAAATATTTACTTTAGAATTTAAACATTTAGAAATAATAAATTTCTCAAAAACATGCTTTTTAAAACAACATTAAACTTTTATCTTATATTTTAAAATTTACTTTCAAAACGTACTTGGCTATCTAGGGAAATATACTTCTCTTCACATTCTTTAGAAATGGATCACTATTTATTTTAAACAAATTTTCCCATTCCTTTAATAAATTCCCATCGTGAATTTATTTTTCCAAATATCCACTGATATATTACTTTGCTTTTATAAACCCCGTTTATAAATTTCATAGCCACATTCTCCTTTAAAAATCCCGGTTTTACACACTTAAATCAATTCCCAAATTGATTTCCAATTTACTCCAATTATTCCAAAATTCATTAATTTCAGATTTTATTACTTAATTATGATTTAAAATACTTTTCACTGAAAATACTAATTTTATACTTCCCAAATTACTTCTTTATCCCTTTTAAAAAAAATTAAACTTTGAATTTTAGAATAGTTCTTTATTCCTTTAAATGATATCACTTGAGTTTACAATACATTAATTTTTGTTTTATTAAAGATTCATTTTCTTTTCCAGACTCGAAATTATTTATTAGTTAGTATTTTAATATCACTTCCATTCCTTTCAATTCATTCTTAATTTATTCCAATCCGCTATAATTATTTTACTTAAAACTTCACTCTTTTATCGTCTTCCCAAAAATCTTATTATATATTTTGATAATTCAATGTACCGAAATATATTCAAGCAAACTATAGCCTTCAATATTCCAATATGATTCATCATAGAATATCAAATAATCATAACAGATAATATTAAATAATTTAAATAAATGTTGAGGAATCCAGTTGGATCCCTCCAACCTGTTTTCCCTGCATCCACAGACGTTAGCACAATATAAAATACAAATTCCACTTCGAGGTGGAATATCATGGTATATGGGTTTTAATATAATATCATCCGCTATTATGCGGCGCATAGGGTCTCATGCGCTATATAATGCAGGAAATCAATCATTCCAAGATGAATTATATACTACTATATATAATATTACACATCCTATCAAATCAATCAATCAACCAGTTATTTAAATTTAACCATTTAAATTTAAATCACCAGATGACTGAGATTAACTCACCTTGAATTTATTTTGCAGTCGATCCCTGAACAGCTAGTTTCTTTTCAGATTTTTGACCTTGAATAAACAATTTATATGATTTTATTAATATTCAAACTAATCGAAGGATTGACCATCATAAAAATTTGTTTTAAAACTTGAATTTATTGTGTTAATAAAATTCCAAATTTTACTTTACTGTTAAATCCCTAGTAACTAATTAAATGAATAGTTTCTACCATTAGATTAAAATATTCAAAATAATTTAACCATCGCATAACACTCATGAATTAGTAAATACTCGATTTTAATATGCTTTATAGTATATTATCTCATCATATTGTCTATTTAAAATTTAACGGTAAGATTTTAAAATGTGTATACAATAATTATGCTTTCCCAAATCTATATATATACCTTGGTTAAATGGAATCAATTAAAATGAAAAGAAACAAGACTGTTGCCTACCTGTCTATCTATTTATTACTGTTTGCCTATATATATTTAAATTAAAATATGTATGTATATACAAACTGCAGCTAATCCTTACTATAAACCCTTATTTCATAAATATCATTTATATATATATATATCCATGTTCATATCATACTTCTTCAGCTGTTAATTCATTTCCTTCACTATGGCTTAACTGATATTAAAAAATCAAGTTTTAAATTGGAAACAAAATGGTTATACCTTCCGGCCTTCGACTCGACATCGACCAAAATCCTCGAACCAAATCGCGACATCACACCATCTCGACCACCGTAGTTCCACCATGCTTTCGCTGCCCCCTCCTTCCAGTGAGCTAGGGCACCTCGCGACTTGGGCTAAGGCTAACAATAGCCTCAGGATCAAACGCCAGTACGACTTCCACTCGGTCGTCGATGCAGCCACCAACCGTATTTCCTCCACCAATCCGTGTGTGCGCGAACCCACACGAGCACCAAAATCCACGATAGCCCCTCCCTTCCGATCGCGAACTAGCTTTCGAAAGAATTAAATTCGTTCATCTTTTTTTTTGATTTAGGGTTAACGATTTGAAAATGAAGGCCAAGAAGTGTTCGATTGAAGAGTAGGAGAAGGGTTTCGCTAATAATTTTAGGAATGGAATGGAACGAATTGGTTTATAGTTTACTGAAGGAAGCCAATTTTCTCGACTATGTTTTTATTATTATTTTCGGTTAGGCTAAGTGATTTAAACGAAGGAGGACGTAAAAGATATTTGGCGTAATAAAGAAGGAATGAGGAAACACTGTACAGGCAGTGATTTGAAAGAGAAAAGTATCGATGTGAAAGGAATACGGCTGGAGGTAGACTAGGATATACATATTTATTTAAATTAAATTTAAATCATCTCGATAAATGCTACCTACCATTCTGAATTCCTATCGAGGCGTGTCGCTACGCGTTTATAATGTTATACGCCTATTCCGAACGCAATGGAAAAGGTTTCGAGTCTTAATTCGATCGTATGGAGAAGATAGCTTTTTGAATTGAATTAAAGTATTAAATTTTCGATATTAATTCTAGCGCGTTTATATATCGTACGCTCACACAACTGCTCCAATCACTACGAAAATTGAAATCCGTTAGTAATATAATATTACGGATCCAATGGATCAGGTTTCGTTGAATTCCGAGACTGTGCCTCGGAAGGCTATTTTTAAATTCAATTTAAACGATATAAGTTTCAAAAATTGACAAACCATTTTTAAATTTGATTTCAACACTTCTATTCTCTTCAGTATTGTCAATATAAATTTTATAAGCCTTCAAATTATTTTTAACCGGCTTAAAACTCCAGATTCAACATTTACCCAACTTCAAATTATTTAATTTAATAATTAAATTACCGAATAAATGGTGATATTTGAATTCAAGGTAAAAATTAACTTTTAAATATTTAAAATCAATTAAATAATCCGATTTCAAATGCTTAAAAATTCCGAGTCGTCGCATTCCTCCCTCCTTAAAAGAATTTCGTTCCCGAAATTACTCGTTAGGAAGAATTATCCAATACCCGTTTACCTTTCCCGAATCCAACAATTCGACATCCTACCAACTATCTTATTGTAAAAGACCCATTGCCATTCTTGCTAACTTCTCAGCTCTCGCATAGTTTCAAACAATACTATTTGCTCAATCATTCAAATTTCAATTTAAAACCAAATTTTGAATTTCCAAAATTTTCTCAAAAAATTTCTAACTCCTAAATTTCCGAAAAAATTCGCCAGCGTCTCCTTTGCGCGGCTAGCTCGGTACAACTACAAAATGCCTCTACGGGCTTCCAAATTTCAAAAGAAAACAAAAAGCCAAGTGGCTCGAATAAAACCCAATAAATTTCATACAGAAATTTAAACACATACCTTTTTGTCGAGCAATTCAAATTTATCTTCCGAAATCAAAATCAATTTCCTTTTCCTTTATAATACCTGTACATCCTACATAGCAATAATATCTGTTAACTCCTCTTTTTCACGACCTAACGACCTAAAAGTTCCAGCGACTTAATGGGTTAAAAGGTCCAGCGACCTAAAGGACCCAGCGACCAAAAGGCACAGGCGACTCAACGACCTACAGCAGACCACGGCCTAATGACTTAAAGCAAAGAGCAGCTCAATCGGGTTAACGACCTAACGAGTTAGCGACCTAACCTACTAGAGACCTAACGAGTTAGCGACCTAACGAGTTAGCGACCTAACGAGTTAGCGACCTAGTGAGCTCCAGAGTAAAGCCGCTTGCATATAGGTCGCTTCCAACCATAGGTCGCTACCTCTTCTAAGTCGTTCCATATAAGTCGCCTTCTACTCCCATAGGTCGATATGACCTACTAGCAAAAGCAGTTGATCAAGCCATAGACCGTATCCATTAGGTCGTTGGCGACCTACGTCCTAACCTACTCCTATGTCACCCACGACCTACGACCTAGACCCAGAATTTCCCTATAAATACTCTGCCTACTCCACCAGAAAAGGGGACTTTTGGATCATTTCTGGAACGCCAATACTTTGATGTTTTCTCGACTCCTTCAACACTTCAAACACCGAAGACACTTCAACGAACTTTGAGAAAGATCTAACTCATTCAACATGAATTCAAAGAGCTTTTCAACATCGAAATTCTAGCTACTTGTCTTAATCGTGTTGTAATTGGAGAATCATTGAAAAAGTTGTAATCAAATCAGCAATAAAAGAGATTAAGTGGACGTAGGCTTGACTTTAAAACGAACCACTATAAAAACTGTTGTCTCTTTACTATTTCTCTGCTAGTTTCTGCTTATTTTCAGTTCCCGTACTAACGGGTGGTGCTTTCACTATACTACAACTTACACCGGGATGTTAGCGTACATTTTTAGCGTTAACATTTTTGGTGCTTTCACTGAGAAGTCAAACTCAAGGTGCTCTCATCATTGCTCCGCAAAGATTTGTTGAAAGACTCTCTCTAAAAACCAGAAGTCTATCTGAGATTATGGCTCCTGGAAGAAAAGGTAGATCTACTAGATATGGAAGTGCTTATGAGAATATCACCACTTCAACCGCGTCGGATCAGACGGCTCCTAGTGTTGGAATTACAAGGGCCGAATTGGACACTGCAGTGTCTGGGTTGCATCAATAGATGGAAGCCCAGAACACTTTGATGTTGGACAGGATAAATGCTTTACTTGGAGTTAAGCGTCAACCAGAAAACAAGGAAGAAACCTTTGCTGAAGATGTTCATGATTCCCAAGGGAAATGTATTCCTCAAAGGGCAGCTGGCACTGCCGAAGGGGCACCTCCCCAAGCCGAAGGTTCAAGGCCGCAGCCAACTCTTCGTGAACGTTTGTCCAGGAAAACATCCGAAAAAGTAGTTGACGTCTGTCCCGTGGGGCCTCTAAATTATGAGGAATACCTCTCGGCAATGATTCGACAAATTATGAAAGAAACATGCAAAGGGAAGAAGATGAGAGTGACTGCGGTTTTGCTCCAAGTAAGACTCCTTTTACTGAAAGAATTCTAAAGGCAGAATTTCCAAAGAAGTTTGTTCCACCCACTATTCCAGCTTATCGGGGAACAAGCGGTCCTATCCAGTTCTTGTACAAGTATGACTGGCATATGGCAGGTGCCAGAGCATCAGATGAGATCAAGTGTAGATACTTTCCGGTGTACTTGGAGGGAGTAGCCCTGCTTTGGTTCACAAAGCTGCCGTTTCGATCTGTGGATCAGTTCTCCGACCTAACTCGGAAATTCAAAGATCAATTCAGGTTAAATGCTTCGAAGGCCAAGGATATAATGTCACTATCCAGCCTCGAACAAGGCCCTGGAGAGCCTCTTAAATCTTTCTTAAACCGCTTTAATATAGCATTGGCCGAAGTTGATAATGCAGAGCCTCGAATGATTCTGACCTACTTGATGCGAGCTATTGACAAATCAAGCGAATTTGGGAAATGGCTAAAGATGAAAGAACCAAATTCACTTGAGAAATTCTACAAGAAGGCCGATGAATTTATGCGCTTAGAGAGCCTTCCTGTGCCGGCAAAAGTAGCCATGACTGAAGTTGAGAATAACAACGTTGCTCTTAACAAAAGGAATCTGGTGGCCAGAAGAGGGAGAATGACGGTAGAAAAAAGCAAAAGGATGCGAAGAAAACTCGCCACTTTAGACCTTCAGATTTTACTCCCTTAACTGATACTCCAGAGAATATCTTTTTTGCAACCAAGGATGTTGTTGACTACCCTAAACCACCTAAGTTGAGGCTTGGGAAAAATGTTACGCATAATGGAAGATTCTGTTGATTCCACAATCAACCCGGCCATGACACTAATAAATGACACCATTTAAAGAATTTGATTGAGGAGCTGTTGAGACATAATAAACTTCAGCAATATGTGAAGAGAAACAGAAACGACCCAACCTCATCTACTCAGGGGCAACAAATTCCTGCTTATCAATCCGGCTCAGGTGAGAGCGCCGCATCGTAGGAATCCGAGAGGCCTATTATTAATGTTATCACAGGGGTTCCTCACCCAGCGGGCAGAAGTTGGGGTAAGATGGAAAGATATGCTCACGCTTTGAGATATGCCCCGGCTTTTTCTATGCCAAGTCAAGAAAGAGTTTCAGACTAAAGGAGGAAATCTGCCTGCTTACTTGTCAAAGGCTTGGAAGCTTCTTGATGATTTTGATCATTATTCAATAAGCCATATATCCCGGGAAGAGAACATAAAGGCAGATTCTCTCGCAAAGTATTCAAGCTCTGGCAAAGCTCGATTATTGGGATTGGTCCCTGTGAAAGTCTTGTCAGCTCCAAGTACTGATGAGATCCAATTCCGAGAGCCTGAAACTACGAGCACTTGTGTCCATATTTTACTTAAAAGCAATGCTTAAATTTGTAAAATGGTTATGGATGTATCATTTTTGTATTGATTTACACTGATTTTACTATAAATCTAGTGTTCTTTACTACTGTAAAACGCCTGTCTCATTTCGATGTGCATGTATCTTGAATATATTGCTAAAATGTCGATTTAATAATGCAGGCTATCAAAGCAAAGCTTACCTATTCAATACATCAAAAGGCCAAGTGAGTCCTACAAATCACTCAACAATCAAATATCAAGCCACAAAAATTCCACATTCAATTCCTACATCAAAAAGTGCTTCTCACAAATAGTTGGTGATTCCATCGGAGGGGCACCTTCCCAGCGTGAAGGTTCCAGGCCCTTGCTAACTGATTGTGATCGTTTGTGCAAACGAACATCCGATCAAGTAGCTTGCGTCCGCCCCGTGGATTCACTTAATAATGAAATGCACTTCTTTGGAAAAAATCAAACAACTTGCAATGGAAAGGAACATGTGCTTGGAAACGATAACGAGGAATCGCTGAGTGGCAGATGATGGAAAGACATGGGTAAGCAGACAAAGAACAGCCAAAATGGAATCTTGTACCTCAACCAAAAAGGTTAGTGGAACCACCCAAGGGGCACCTTCCCAAAGTGAAGGTTCTAGGCCGTTGCTAGTTAATTGCGATCGTTTGTGCAAACGAACATCCAGTTGGTAGCTTGCGTCTGCTCTGTGGATCCACTTAACTATGAGATGCAACCCTCCAGGTGAACAACAAAGCCCTCTTAGGAGGCAAAAGCCCTCTTCGGAGGCCCTCTTCTCCTCTCAAAAGGGGGGAAGAGCCAAAAAGTCCTCTTCGGAGGCCCTCTTCTCAAAAGCGGGGGAAGAGCCAAAAAGCCCTCTTCGGAGGCCCTCTTCTCCTCTCAAGGGGGGAAGTGCCAAAAAGCCCTCTTTGGAGGCCCTCTTCTCCTCTCAAAGGGCGGAAGAGCCAAAAATCCCTCTTCGAAGGCCCTCTTCTCCTCTCAAGGGGGGAAGAGCCAAAAGCCCTCTACGGAGGCCCTCTTCTCCTCTCAAGGGGGGAAAAGCCAAAAATCCCTCTTCGGAGGCCCACTTCTCCTCACAAGTGGGGAGTGCCAAAGCCCTCTTCAGAGGCAAAAGCCCTCTTCGGAGGCACACTTCACCAAGTTGGAGTGCAAAAGCCCTCTTCGGAGGCACACTTCACCAAGTTGGAGTGCAAAAGCGCTCTTCGGAGGCACGCTTTCCCGCATACAGGGAAAAAACAAAAAGCCCTCTCCAGAGGCACAAACAAAAGCCCTCTCCAGAGGCACAAACAAAAAAGCCCTCTCCAGAGGCACAAACAAGAAAGCCCTCTCCAGAGGCACAAACAAAAAGCCTTCTGCAGAGGCACGAACAAAAAGCCCTCTTCGAAGGCACAAACAAATCAAAGCCCTCTTCGGAGGCCCACTTCACCGCATAGGAGAATCCACTTCTCAAAGATAAAAGTGACCATCTCCGAAAGTGAAGTGTAAAAACTTTTTCAAATAAAAGAGAAAGAAAACTTCTCCAATACAAAGCACACTCTACTAGAGTCGAATAATATTTCCACAAAATGGAAGAAGTATTCTCCAAAGTAAGAGCACCAGTCTTCTCAAAGTGGAAGAATTATTCTCCAAAGTTAGAGTATAAGTTTACTCAAAATGGAGAAGATTGCAATAAGCCGTGGTATGGGGGCAATATAATATATCCGCATTAATAAAGCGACGCTCAAGCAACATACCACGAGCTCACTACAATACCATACAAGGAAAATAAAGAAACTTGTGTGATAAAAAGGAATAAATGCATTTATAAATACAGACAAAAGTTTGTACAAGTAAAAAGAATCATTTTATTCCATACTATAAAAAATCTGTATACATGTGCAGGTTTCCAAAAGCGGGGTCCGGTACCCGCACAATCTCCGATCAATACAAGAAAAAAGCAAAAAAGCAAAAAAAAAAGAAGGATAAAGCCGGACCCATCACTTCTTCTTCCCCCCGCCTTTGGAGCCTTCTCCCGGCCTAATGGTTAACTTCTTAAGTCGGCTTGAACGAGTCGGGAAAAGAGGAGAAAGAGGCGCAATTGGGTCCTCTCCTGCCTTCTCATCACAGCGGAAGTCTCCTTCCTTTTCTTCGAAACTCCATGCTTGCCCCTCTTCTTTGAAGAAGATTCGCTGCCCGGAGCAATAAGATCAATCAACTTTGTATCATTGGTAGTGAATTCCTCCGGGGTCCTCTCACCCTCCTCAAGCTCTTTAGTTTTCTGCTCTTGCGAAGCGGTCGGGTCATCCAAGCCTTGAAGAGCTTCTATCTTTTCTTCTTGAGACCCTGGTTGAGAAGCAAGAGAAGGAGCAACTTGAAGAGATGAAGGAGCAACAGCTGGAGAAGGCCAAGCTTGTGCAGTACTTGTTGTTTTCACTATAGAAGAAGAAGAATTAAATGTCGGTATTTCCCGCAAAAAGAGGAGATAGTGGCACGTCAAGGTTTAAGTAATAATCAAGAAGTTCATCAAACTCATGTGAAGCAAACAAGTAGTCCACTTGAGCTAGATCAGTGTTGAAGTTACCTGGAGGAGTTGGCTTTATCACGTCGATTTCAAAATCGTGGACATCGATGTCTTCCTGGGCCTGGGTGTGGGCAGTTGTAATTTCGGTCTCGGCTTTGGCAGGAGGCGGAGAATGAGAACTAGATCCAATAATGTCAACGTCAACCGAAGCCGAAGGATGATCCGGGTCGGTCAAAGGTGCCTTCCCTAAATGCTCTCTTTCCACTGCTTCGGCTCGTTCTTTAGTGAGTTGTTCTTTCCCTCTGGCAAGGGCGGCTTGACCTTCATCGTCCAAAAAATGAGCCTCAAGACCATCCTCAGCGTAGCCGGCACCTTTAAGCATTTCAACCGCCGCCTCCCACACTTCAGCTAGAGTAATTTCATAATTTGGGCCCAAAAATGAGAGACTTCCATGCCCCAAGACGCTGTGAATGTAAAACTCAAATAAAGTAGAACTGACGTTGGCCTTCGTCTCCTTATGAGACTGTTCAGCTACTGCTTTTCCAATAATGGCCTCGTCGCGCTCTTTTTCAACATTAGAAAGCTGAGCTTTTAACATTTCAATCTCCATGTCATGGGAGCTAGTCTTTTCCCGCAACTGAGCAACATCAGTGCGGTAGCTTTCCACAATTCTCTGTTGTGCCTCAAGTCTAGCCACAGCATCTCGTTGACTAGCATGGGCATCTCTTACTTGCTTTTGAAGCACCTCTTTCTTTTGAGTATAAGAAGTTGAAGAGGTAGCAAGGTCATCTTTAAGTTGCTTGCTTTCAGCCTCGAGTTTCTCATTATATGCGGTAATGTTCTTCATCTCCGTGTCGCGATGATCAAGAACTTTCTGCCATTCAGATTTATCACTTTCCATGGTTAGCATAGCTTCGAGATTTAGACGGTTCACTCGTTGAAGCTCATCGACTAGATTTTGCCACCCGGACATTCTTTTAATGTCAAGCCTAACAGCATCAATATTTCTCAGCATAGCCTGTTTGTCAATGGGGACCAAGTCCAAATCAAAGCGTACTCCTTTTAAACACCAGTTTGAAAACCGGCTTTGGAGTGCAGGCGGAGCATTCTCAACTTGATACGTAGGCCTATTGATGATTGTTTGAATCTCAGCTCTTTTGAGGGTAGGGAAGCTAGAAGGGATGTCCAAAGAAATAGAAGTAGCGGGCACTTTAGAGATTTCAGCTGAAGTTCTTTCGCTAGGCTTGGCCCGCTTGCTAGACTCTTCAGCTTTATAACTCCTCCCCTTGTCGTCGTGAGACTTTCTTTTATGGGAGCCATCATCCCTTTGGTGAGAGTCGTGGCGGTCATCCCTTCTTCTATACCGCTCCTCATAAGCCTACCTCTCGCGAGCTTTTCTGGCAACTCTTTCCTTATCGGTTTCTTTGGGGGCAGGAAAATAACGCCTGGGGTCGTAAGAATCGCGCTCCCATAGCGTTGAAATTCGTCGTAGTACGAACCACTGCATCCCATTGGAGAACCTGAAAGTAAAGAAGAGACAAGTTTAGAAATCTTCGAAATAAAGAAGTTAAGTGCATATCATCGCCAAAATCCTAAGTGTGTGTGGCGTGTGAACTACGCGCGTCAAGCTACAAACCACTCTTCGGCTTGGGAGTCAATTCTTGGACTGATAGAGTTGACCGCAAAATAGATGTTGCTTCAATTGATGGAGAAGTGAGCTTAGAGGTGATGGTGTCATCTTTAAAAAGCTCATGGGAAGTCACCATAAGGTCACTCGGTCCCCAAAGACATCGTCGCCATCATGCCCAACGGAATGAGTCATGCCCTCTTCGACACACTTTGCACTCTTGATAACTTTCTCAGTTCCAGATTCTCCAGTAGCTTTCCTAGAACATTGAGGAAATTCCACTTCTTCAATAACTGGAAGAAGTTCAGATTTTCCAGATAATCCTGCACCGTCAACGGAACTGGAGCATTTTACTAATGAAGCCTCTACAATAGGTTCCTTCGGGGTGGATTCCTTTAAGGAGGCTGGTGCATCTGACATTTCTACCCGAGAACTGGGGGCATCACGAGGTTGAATAGATCGAGAAGGGTGCAAAAGTCCGAATTGGTGCAAAAACTCGTCCTTCGGCAAGAACTTAATACTTCTCTCGTCAGCAGCCATGGCACTCAATCTTTCGAAAGTCGATTTATGGCTAGAATCCTTTAAAGGAGGAGGAATTGCTGCAAAAGTAAAGAATGAAGTTAACACTTGATGACTCGAGTTTGGAAAGGATCAGAAATGAAGTGAACGGAGATAAGTAGTCTTACTTCCTACTCTCCAGATGCCGTAAAATCCCAGGGGGCAGCGGACAAAGAAGAACTGATTTAAAAACCCGTGAGCACTCTCGGGAAGATCTGTAATCAGTTTACGATTTCTCGCACTCCTTACAAGTGTGATGGAAGGGTGATCTTTGTTCCTCCCGAACGAACACAAGTAACAGATCTCCTCGAAGCTTGGGAGGCGATTAAGCATCCTCCTAAACAGTACGCATAACCCCATCAAAATGGCGCAGCCATTAGGGTGCAGCTGGAATGGAGAGATAGTCAATCGAAGAAGTATTCTAAGAAAAACATTGAAAGGAGGAATAGCTCCATTTAAGCACATCTGATGGTTGACTGCAACAAAGCCAGGAGGCGGCCTAAAGGCAGTGTCATTTATTCCGGGAAACAGAGCATCCATTTCAGCAATGCCGAATTGAATGCATAGTTGACTGAAGGCCTTTTACGGAAGGCCGTTTCCAATCCAGTATCGGTATGGCTCCTTTCGAAGCCCTTTACGGAAGGCCGTGTCGATCACCATCTTGTTGGTTGGAATCGAGGGAAAAGTTTGTTCTCGGCCCCGACTATATTTGTGAATCTTCTGAGAAGATTGATATCATTAGACAGAGAATGAAAGAGGCTCATAATAGACAGAAATCTTATGTCGATCATCGTAGGAAGCCTTTGGAATTTTCTATTGGCGATCGCGTGTTCATTCGTGTTTCTCCGGTGAAGGGTGTGGTGCGTTTTAGTAGCTCCGGGAAGTTGGCTCCTCGTTATATTGGACCATTTCCTATTACGGAACACATTGGTCCTATTGCTTATCGTGTATCGCTACCTATTCTGTTTTTGGGAATACATGACGTATTTCATTTATCCCAGCTTCGTCGTTTCCTTCGAGATTCGGATTCTATTATTGATCCTCATATGTTGCAAGATCTTGAGATCTCACCTTACTTGTCTATTATGCAAAATCCTATTTGTGTGCTAGCTTCGGAGATTAAATGCTTTCGGAATAAAGAAGTTCTGCTTGTGAAAATTCAATGGTCCGCAAACCCCAAAGATTGCACTTGGGAAACCAAACAATTCATCGAGTGCTCTTATCCTGGTTTTTCTCCTCTTCGGGAGGCGGTGAGCATTCTAAATTCATCTATTCTTTTTTATCTTTGTTGTGATGAATTATTTGTGTTATAAACAACTTATCGTATGAAAATTGCGGGGACGCAATCTTTATAAGGGGGAGTTTGTAACAACCATGATTTTATTACTGTCGAAATTAAAATTTAAAATAGAATTTTTTTTAAATAAAATTTGGAAAAGAAAATTAGTGCAAATCATTTTCCAAAGTCAGTGCAAACTTCAATTTGTTACACGTTGAAAGGTAATGCAAAGCAAATGTTGATCATTTGCTGTTACAAACTGAAGTTTGAAGTGTAAAGTTGAAACATTTTTCCATTTGTTGTCACCAATTTCGAAAGCAAATAAGTGAATACTTTTGCCTTGCTGTTAACAAAATTTATAAAGCAAACATAAACATTTTGCGCCATCATTCTTTAGTGCAGTGATGTCCTTTTCTCTCCTCTTATGCACGTCTAGCTTTTAATGGGTTTTACAACTTCTGCCACATATATTTTTTGACTCATAAACAAACTTAAAAAGAAAAGAAAGAGGCCAGCATCTTTTTTGTTCTATCTTTCCCTGTTGCTTACAACATTCATTTTGTTCCATTTTTCTTCAGTAGCTCAGTGAAAGACTAATGGCGGTTCCACAATTTTGTTCCCTTTTGGATCTAAGTTGGTTACTGATTTTGAAGCGAATTTAAGGTGAGTGAAAACTCACAATTTCTAATTTATTCAATCCTTCTTAAATTCGTGCTTGCTTATATGTTGCTCAAGTCTTTTGTTCATTTCTTTCATTTTGCATTTTTCTGTGCATAAAAATTTAATTGTACCAGACCTTCTTCATTTTCACATGCGTATGAAGTATTAGCTTATCTACATATTTGTTTAGTGCACATGTAGATAGCACTGTCTAGGTTCTGAATTGCTATTTTTGACGTACTGCTTGTTAAAATGAGTATCACGAAAAGTTGTATTGTGCGAAAATTTCAAACCCAAGTTACTTTTTAAGTACGTGCATCAATTATTTTTACTTCATTTTGCACACATTGATGTGTCAGCTTGTGGGAAGGTAGGCATTGTATCTTGTATAACAGTAGTGTTACCAAGTCACTGACTTTGCATGTTTGTTCCAAGTCATAGAAATTTTCATTTTAATCTATGCGTGCAAACTTAATTTCGCCCAGGTCACTTTGTTTGATATTTTTGCGTGCAAAGTAGTACCCATTTCATTTTTGTGTGTAATAGTTTTATTGACTTCATTTTTTAGCCATCTTCTTTGTTTTCATTTTGATTCACGCGTGCAAAATGCATAAGCTCAGGCCACCTTCTTTGTTTTCATTTTTATTCATGCGTGAAAACAAGGCAGGTCAGTGCGTTGTTACATTTCCATGCCCAGGTTACATGCATGCGTGTGGATATTAAACGTGAGAGTTAGGAATGTGCCCAGACTAAAGTTTAAGTCAAGTCCATATTTTTCACTTTTACATGCAAGAAGCACACACAAATATATGCCTAGATCACCTTTCGCAAAGATGACTAACTATATGCATGTAATTGCATAATTTGTCCTTCCTTTAAGTTATATTTTGATTACAACAGTAGCTCACGTGTACATTAAAAATTCATGCCCAGGAGTGTATTTGTTTCATATATGTATGCACCATTTATTTTGTTCTTGCATGCATGGGTAGAGTCCAAATACGTGTGTGAAGAATGTAACGTGTTCAGGTCATTTCCTAACATTATGTGATGCATGTCCAGGTCATGTTATTCTGTTTTTATTTATGCATGCATTTCATTTGTGCAAGAATATTTTTAAAGTATTACATAACGTGCCAGCATGTAGTAGCATGTGTGCACTGGTATACTGCCCCGGGTAGTAAAATTGTTGATGAAAATATAGTGGTGCGGTTCACCATCTAATTTACGTTGAACCAGTGTTTGGTTTTAAAGCATATTTTGTTACCGTTATTTTTATAACGAATTTTTACGTCGGTGTTAAATTTTTGAAGCGTATTGTTTTGACGATATTTTTACGAATAAAAATTACTGTTATTTTGACTTCAGTGACCGTCAATTAAAGCGAATTTTTTAAGCGGTTATCCCGCCACGCTGATTTGGTATCTGTTTTTACGGTGTTTTGTGAAGCGCAATTTCCTCGTTGAAATTGCTATAGTTGTTGCTGTTTTAATTACGAGTTTTAAAAATCATTTTAAAATAAAATTGTTTCCAAAAAATTTACAGTTTGCACTTTCGAAAGAATGAGAAAGCGATTTAAATGCTTCAGCAAAATTGAGGATTATGAACCCTTACTTTTACTGGTTCGCTTAATTCTGGACTTGTCTGTTTGAGAACATAAATTTTATGTATACAAAATACACAATTTTGCACTTTCAAGGAAACGATGAAGAGATTTAAACGAGTTTGCAAAAGTGCGGAATATGGAACCACGCTTTTACTAATTCGGTTAATTCCGGACTTGTTAGTTGAAATATTTGCTGTGGATTTGTTGTTTGATGATTTTGTTGGGCTTTCGAGCCACTATGATGGACCTTCGGGTCATATGTTGGACCTTCGGGTCATTTTGTTGGGCGCCAAAATTATGATGACAGTACTTGGCAGGCTTTGGCCATATGTTGATGCACGTGAGGCGTAGCTTAGACTTGCCATATGATGGGATCGACCCACTTTTAGGATGATTTTCTAGTTACCTATTTTTTATTTCTAGATTTTGTGAAATGCTGTTTTGAATTCAATTATGAATTTGAAAGTTGATTTTTGATGGAGTTTAATGAGATTTCTTCATTTAAACTATGTTAATTATTTATGTTGTATAGTCTCATTCGAGATTAAATTAATTTGCTTTGATGTTGTTTATGATGCATTCACTTCTAAGATTAAATTAGACTGGTCCGTTTATTATTTTCTTTTAAATAATACTCGGGTCAGACCGAGTTATTTCAGGATCACTATCTTTGATTCAGTTGCCGCTTCAGCTTTTGGGATTCACTTCATTTTTTGTCTAGACTTCGATGAGTACTTTTGGTGTATTGATTCGCATCTCATGTATGTATTGATGGATATATATATATATATATATATGTATATATGCACATTTGGTTCATGTGAACCATTGATTGTTGTAGCATGTATCCAGACTTGTCTTCCGCTATATATATCTGATATTTCTGTTCTGATGTGATTATACTTGTATGCATTATCGTTATTATGAGTTGTTTTGAATTTTTCTTAAGCCACCGTAATTTCATATTAGATTTGGATTGAATATATATCGTTGGGAGTAATTTACACAACTCCTATCGATGTAATCAATACTTGTCTAAGGCATAACTTACGGATGGTCGCTTCTAACAAGCCTTATTCTTCGCAATAGAAGACGTTATTCCTTATAATAACCTTTGTTATTGTGAGCATAGAGGTGGGGTGTCACGAAACCAAATTTCCAATTATCAAGTTAAGCCATATTTTGAAAATACACTTTCCCACTTAAATCATAATTATTCAATTTCCAAACATTTCCATTTCATAAATAAAGTAATTTATCATGTTAAATATAACAATCAATTTACTTTGCAAATTTATTCATTTAGGCATCAATTAAACTATGATTTCTGGCCAAATACATTTATTACAAAATGTACAATTAAAACTGTATTTCATTTTATCAATTCAAAGGACATCATTTATTTTACAAACATATTCATTTCAAAAAATAAAAATTGATTGCAATTACCAGGCTAGACTTTAAAATTCCATATTAATTAACTTTAATTATTAAGTTATTTATCATAAATAAGACTCTTTAAACTCCATCCAAAACCAATTAACTTATAAAAAAGTTAATTTATGGACAAACAATATTTCTTTACACTTCAAAGCATTAAATCAAATTAAGTTAAAATTTTCATATATTTATAATTTCAAAATACTTAATAATTTTCAAAAAATGTTTTAATCGTTAATAAAAATTTAGGAAAATATCAATTAAAAATATAACCATGGTCCTGTATAATACTTTCTCATCTAGGTCAAGTGATACGGATATGTATCATTTCAATCTGTAATTTAAAAGAAAAATCGGGGTTTTATCATTTCAAACCCGTAATCCCAAGTAAAATAAATGCAACAAAAATCACAATAAAAAACACTTGAGCCTATCGTTTCATCTCATAATGATTTTACCTTATTCTAAAGTCAGTTTGGGTATGTATCTGTGACGACCCAGATTTTTGCGTTCGAAAATCGACATTCATACTTCACTCGTATTCGAATGTCGTACATTCAAATGTTCGAATTTGATTCGTCGGAGCTTATAACATATTAAGTACAACAATACGACGGAATAAAAATGAATATATCATTGATACAATAATGAATACAACATCCGATACAATATGAATTCCAACAATATCTAAGATAAATATACGACGGCGGAATAGGATAACAAAAACAAGAATGGTCTAGACTTTGCGACCATCGACAGTGGAAAGTTGACCATCAATAGAGTCTTTCAAGTGAGAAAGTGGGAATCCAACAAACTAAGTCTTCAATGCCCAGGCTCCAATGCTCCAAGCTCGAACCACCATCAAGTTGAAGTTAAGCAACTCCAATTCCAAAGAAGCAATTGCGATCCCTAAATCCAAAGATTGAAGAAGATTGCCAAACCAAAGACTTCGAAGGCTATCGAATCTACATCTACTAGCTGATTATCTGAAAATCTAACTCTATCCTGCCCGTGAGGAAAATTGTGGGCACCCAGAGTTTAGAAAGGGAACAATAAACTCCAGGCCAGTCATGGGACTGGTGTGAGCAAACGAAAATAGTTTTGAACAAAAGCAAACAATAAAAGAATTTAAGATTGAATTCCGCAATGTTTTTTGAAAAATGAAACTACCATAAGGACTCCCGCCGCACACACCATGCAAACGCAAAATTGGAGGACATTTCACCTTATCATAGTCAAACAAGCTTGATATGCGAAAACCATTTTGATATTATTATTAGTGCATAGTGGAAAACATTTGCAAGTATAATATTAATCTTAGCCAGCATAGACATTTCGAACTATGCCTACTATAGCTACCATCTAAACAATGGGGCGCCACCATAAGTAAATAGCAGGTTATACAACTAAAACCATACAAGGAGCATATTGGAGATTCAATTTCCAACAAATTGTCAGGCTAAGGAACTTCCTATTGCCACATGGGTATGCCTCTGGAGGGACTCCTCGAGAACCTACCCGTATCTCGGCCAACACAAGGCCGGGTTACCCATGCTCGGAAGTAACACCTACAAGTATGTCATCCCCGTCGTAACCAACCTTTATCCAAGCGCTCGACGCCAACAACCACAAAGCAATGTATTTGCAGTAACCACATAGGTTAAATATCTGGGCTCCATACCATGATACCACCTATATCCAAAAGAAATAGACATACCCTAGGGGCGCGACCCCTAATAACCATGCTGCATCTTTCCTGTTTCGACCATTTTCGGGTTGTGAGGTCCTGATGTAGTCTTTTCCACAAAGCTACGCCTTACACAAAGCCTTGCTTTGATAACAAATGATCAGCAGCACTTCGTATGCCACATTACCAAATTGGGAATGTATCACTAGTAACCATCAACTACATAACCTTTGAGCTCGTATGTCTCAGAGAAGGGTGTTAAGCAAAGAGAATAAATTTTCCGCCGCCAAATAGAAATGTATTTGACAGAAACCGGCTTTACATCTCAAAGTGTAAAGTCAGACACACATCCACACAAATTTGTTCCGAGTTCGAACAGAACCGAAGGCACTTCACAAAGAAGCCCTTACAAATCCAAATAATCCCTAATCACGTCTGAACTCCCCATCACAAAGGGTGATTAAATCTCTATACCGGGGATCAGCGAGTGCAGAGACATTCGATGAGTTATCCTTTCACTTTCTAAAATATTCGGTCTTCACCACCGGTCTTCAAATCTATCCATATCGTCGTATCGTTATTCGGAATGGGTTATATGACACAAGGTCCTCTCCCGGCTAAAGCGAATAATGAGCGCAATATTTAAAAACATATGGACATTGGTATCTCCGTTAAGTCATACTTATTACCCAAAACTGTAAGTGCCCGCAAATCCGTACCTCTTGAGTCAACACTATTCTACAACAATCAACTCAAGTTTCATAGAAATACGAACCATTTGGGTTTAAGAAGAAGAGGTAGAAGAAGAGAAAACAAAATCAACATCAGAATCTAACCATCGCAGCGGAATAAAATATAATAGATAGTAAATAATCGTTACTCAAAATCAAATCTATCTGTTTACATATATTACATCATCAGAGTACATCAATCACAGATCACATCAATAACATACAAATGGATACATAGCAACTCAATACAGCGGAATATATATATAAAACAAGTACGAGAGTACGTGTCGTCCTCCTGCTCGTCTCCTGAGCTCCACAGCATCCTATCTTGTATCCTATAATACTGGGTCAGACCCGAGCATTACAGTTAAATAATACCCGAGTCAGTCTGGAATACCAACGTGAGAAAATCACACCCAATTGATTATTAAAGTTTCAAAATCCTTTGAAAACAAAGGCATCTCGTAAGACCACGCCACAAATAAACATGTCGGGTTTTTACCTTACGATAGCTAAAACAATTTTTATAGAAATCCTCTGATATTATAATAGTGTCTATAGAAAGTAAATAGAATCTAGCTGAAATGCTTGCATCTCACGTTTCAGCAATAGTTGGGCACAATCAAAACCGTACGGGCGCGTAGGGAAAATGGATTCCAACTAATGGCTAGGCACTAGGGTACCACCTGTCACAGTACCTGGTCTAGATCAGCTACCGAGGAGCCACCCTAACTCCCCTGCAACACAAGACCGGAACCATCCCTTACTGGACAGTCCCGAGCAAGATCACCCCACGGTTGGGATCAGCAACCGCCCACTAAGCCGAAATAAAGGGACATCTAGACAGGGATGACCTCACCCTCCAGTGGGGGCTACCCACGAAGCCTTGCTGCATATCCCCTGAATTTCAGCCATTCCCATTTGATGAGGCTTGAGGCTAAGCGTTACCTTTATAGAATATATCCCTTAGAATGCCAATCGTCCACCTGACGATGTTTCGCAAGCATTCATCCATACAAGTCCGTCCCGGGTTCGAACGGAACCGAAGGCACTATTCCTACTACATCCATTTTGGAAATATCCTCAGGATTAGTAACGATTAGCCCTTGCACTTCACTGCTCCATCTTCGAATCCAAAATCGTTTTCACGAAACGTACAAACCGGATCGAAGTGGTTTTCGAGAAATAAATCTCGATCCCGGTCTCTTCGAAACGATCAACGCAGTTGGCCAATATTGATAGTCGGTTATTTAACTATCAATTAATATTCACAATCAACCATCAACCAATAAATAATTTTCCCGAATTATTTATTACCCTTAAAAATATCTTCACAAGATATACTTCCACTTTTCAAACCCTTTCGAAAACAGTTTTAAAACTATCTTCCTTTCTCAGAATCAATTTCCCATATACTTTCTATTTCCACTGAAATCGCCAGGCACAAAACTTAAGATTTTTAAAATAATTTGAAAAAAAACACTTTACTTTGAAATATATTTTAAAACATTCATTTTAAAAACTACTTCAATAATTTACTAAAATACATACTATATGATTATTGAAAGTAAAGTTACTTTATAAAATATAAAACTAGGTTTTCACTTTTTAAAACAAAATACTAAGTCACCTTTTAAATAATTATTACGATAATAGATTTGCAAAATATTTACTTTAGAATTTAAATACTTAAAATAATAAATTTTCTAAAACATACTTTGTAAAACAACATAAAGCTTTTATCTTATATAAAAAAAAATTACTCTGAAAACCTACTTGGCTATCCAGGGAAATATACTTCTCTTCACATTCATCTTTGAATTTCCAATTTCAAACACTTGAATCAATTTCCAAATTGATTTCCAATTTACTCCATTTTATCTCAAAAATCCATTAATTTCAGATTTTATTCCTTAATTATTATTTATCATACTTTAACTGAAAATACAAGTTTTAGATTTCTCAGATAACCCTTTTTTTTGTTTATTCTTTAAAATGAATTTAAACTTAAATTCTAGAATAATTCTTAATTCCTTTAATTGATATCGTTTGAGTTTGCAATTCATTCATTTCTATTTTGTTCAAAATTCTTTTCATACTTGAAGTTATTTATTAGTTAATATTTAATATCACTTCCATTCCTTTTTACTTCATTCTTAATTTATTCAAAATTTGCTATAATTATTTTACTTACAATTTCACTTCTTTAATTCTCTTTTCCAAGATTCAATTTATATATTTTTGGTAATTCATTATTCCCAATTATATCAAATCGAACCATAACATTCAATATACCAATTATTAATAATACCAATAATATTCATCACAGAATATAAAATAATCACAACAGAGGGTATTAAACAATTTAAATAAATGTTGAGGGATCCAGTTGGATCCCTCCAACCTATTTTCCCTGCATCCACAAATGTTAGCACAATATAATATGTCAATTCCAAAATATCATACTATATCACATCAATCAATTCAGCCATTCAAACAATTATTTAAATTTAATTATTTAAATTTAATTTTTTAAATTTAAATTTAACTGAGTGAGATTAACTCACCTTTGCCATTATTTGCAATCCAACCCATCTCAACTTGATTTTCCACGATTTTCAGACCTTGTAACATCATTAGATGATTTATTAATATTTGAATCGATCGAGCTAATAAATTTCGTTTAAAAATTTGGTTAACCAATGATTTTAATTAAGACTAATAATTTAATTTTAATCTAAATCTTAAATGAAAATATTTTTAGTAATCCAAATAATTAAATGAGTTGTTAAACAATTAGATGCTCATAAATTCAACATTCCTACATTTTCCAAAAACCTTTATCTATATATATATTCTGCTTTGAACTCATATACGTATACGTATATATATTTAATTAACTGACTTTAAATGATAGTTAAACCAACCTAGCTTATATATATTAAACAGAAAATGGTTTATGCTAACTGAAATCAATTTATTTTTTCCTGCTTATCTTTATACATATTTTCTTTAATATATATATATAGATATATATCGAATTAACCTCAAAACAAAACTGCTTAATTTCTTTACTGTAAACATTTTCTTTCCTAACAACAGTTTATAAATTCAAAAATATTTCCTCCTAATCCCATATATGTCATATATATATTTCCTTTCGTTTATTATTTCCAAATCCTACAGTTTAAAAATCGAAACAGAGAAAAGAAAATACCCTCATTGCTTCGACCCGCGAGTCCCCACTGGCATAGCGCCGCCACCATCACCTGCTCGCGCACGAACTCGCATGAAACCCTCCCTATTAGTCGAACCTACCCGCGATCCTCCACTACGCGTGACCCTAGGAGCTCGCGATGACATCACCGCTGCGTCGAATTAGGCCTCCTCTTCACCAACCCTAGCCCTGCTCAGTCGCGACCCCAGCTACTCGCGCTTCGAAGTCGCCCCCTCCTATCTCGAATTCGATTCGCCTAAATGAACAACTCGGCTTCGGTTTCGTGAATTTGAGTTCCGCCATTTTTTTTTAGAGTTTGAAATGTTCGGCTCTTTTCAATTTTAGGTTTCGATCCTGATGAATAAGGCTTCGGCTAGTAAATAAAAGGGAAAAGAGGCATATACAGGAAGCTTGAGCAACTAGGTTATTATCAAATAAAATTTCTAGCGCGTTTACTTAACGTATAAGCACACAACAACTCCGAACAAAACGAAATTTGAAATCCGGTAATAATTCAATATTACGGACCCAATGGAACCGGTTTCGTCGAAATCCGAGACTGTGCCTCGGAAGGCTATTTTTAAATTCAAATTTAAACGATATAAATTTCAGAACCGATCAAAACACTTACAAATTCAATTTTAACACTTTCATTATATTCAATGTTATCAATATAAATTTTATAAGCTTTCAAATTATATTTTTAACAGGCTTAAAATCTCAGGTTTCATATTTTATTCAATTCAAATTATTTAATTCAACAATTTACTCAACTTCTAATATCTAAATTCTATTATATAATTATCAAACAAATAGCGATATTTGTAGTTCCAGTTAAAATTATTATATTGAATATTTAAATTCAATTAAATATTCCGATTTTAAATGCTTGAAAATTCCGGGTCGTCACATTCCTCCCCCCTTAAAAGAATTTCGTCCCCGAAATTACTAGTTAGGAAGAATGGTCCAATACCCGTTTACTTACCTCCAAAACCAAACAATTCAACATCTTACTAGCTATCTTTTTATAAAAGACCCATTATCATTCTTATTAACTTCTCAACTCTCTCGTAGTTCCCTAATAAGTTTACTTATACAATCATTTAAATTCTAATTCAAAACTAAATTTTGAATTATCAAAATTTTCTCATAATTTTTCTAACTCCCTAAATTACCGAAAAATTTTGCCAACGTCTCCTTTGCGCGGCTAGCTCGGTACTGCTACAAAATGGCTCTACGGCCTCCCAAATCCAAAAAGAAAACAAAAAGCCAAGTGGCTCGATCCAAAAACCCAATCCAATTTGTACCAAATTTGAATACATACCTTTTTTTGTCGGGCATTTCAAATTTTTCTTCAAAAATCAAAATCAATTCTCTTTTCCACTTTATATTACCTGCTTAGCACAAATATCCAATCACAACATTCCAAAACATTTTATCGACTTCCTCACCAAATGCAAATATTCATCCAAATATTAACTTAGAATATATTTGCAATATTCGATTTCCAATTAAGAATTGACCATTCCTTCTTAAGTGAACATAAGCAATTTACATGTTTCTTATATTCATTTTCATCTTACCATTTTAGTTTATATCCATTTCTATCCACATCGATTCTTTCATTTCCATACGAATTCAATTTATCTTTAACTTTAAATATTGAATTTTATTTTTCATTTATAACTAATCCATGTCATTATTTTAAATTGGTTTCATTTACTACTTATTTCAATTTCCAATTTGAAATTCTTTTGTCGTTAACAAATTTTTTCAAAATTTCCAAAAATTTTCTAACTCCCAAAATTTCTGAAAATTTTTGGCAGAGTCCCCTTTGTACGGAGGAGCTTTTGCAATTTGACAAAAGAGATAAATATATATACATCGACCCACACGGTCGGAAAAATCAAAAACAGTTCATATTTCCTATTTTTATTGCATAGGCGTACCTTATTTAGCATTTTAAGCAAGCGGCTTATTATTTTAGCAGTTAATGCAACCCAAATCCAGCCACACGGCTTCCAAAAACCTGTACTTACTCAATTTAAACATGTAAGTGCCATATATTTGAAGTTTATCAGCATATCACTTATTTGCAATAGTTAAAACATATGAATTCTATGAGAAACTCATACCAAACATTTTCCGTAAGCAATTTATATAGTCTCCAAGCTAATTCAACTGTTTCAACTTATTTACAAGCCATTTTCATTCAATTTGAATGGTTTAAAACTCAATCGCTTACACTTAATTTATTTTTAAGCTAACTGAACTCATATTTAATTCAATTGCCCTCAAAATCAATTTGTTTTACCCTTGTCAACACATAGAATTTTAATTACTTCCATGTACAACCACACGACAATTTATTCCATGCAATTCGACGAGATCTAAGTGAATAAATCAGTACTTATGTTTTATAACCAAATTAAATGGATTTTAACTCAATTTATTATTAATTCTATTCCATTTGAAAATTTATTCACAATCCATATATTCTCAGTTCCATTGCATTTCAATTTTATTAACCAAATTAGTTCATTCAAAAACCACTAACAACTTTGGTTCCATCTCCATTACCAATTAAATTTCCTTTTATTTTAATCCATTCACAATCATTTATTTAGCTCGACACATTCCATTCAAATTTCATTTACAATCCATTTATTTACATTTCATTCCGTATTTGTTTAGTCCAAACTATGTTATTTAGCTCGAAGACAATCCAATCTATTCCATTCAATAACCATTTCTCAACTTATTTAAACCACACTTCATTTGATACTTATTTATTCCATCATTTATTTATTCAACATAATTAGTTTATCCATATTCACTTAAACCATTCTAATAAACTCGAAACATTCTATTTTCCGCATTGTCTCAAGTTATTTCAATTCCTTAATAATTTTAAATGGTTTACAATTATTTATTCTAGAATTTCATTCCATTAATATTATTTATAACTCACCGAATTTTATTTCGGTTAAAAATTTATTTTCACCTGATTTAAACCCAACCCACTATTATTAAACTTAATTTTTAGTTGAACTCAATTCAACTCTTTTCCATCTTTTAGCTTAAGTTTATTCACTCCAATTTTATACTTAAGCTTATTTCGTCTCAAGTAAATCTTTCTATTCCATTAAATTTAATTATATTTCAGTTAAATCTCATTTTAAAATTTACAATTTCATTTGACTTGTTTTTATCAAATTTAACCTTTCAGATTTCGTTCATCTAATTTATTACATGGCCATTTCCAATTTATTTCCACTTAGTTGGGTTTTATTTGCATAATCAAACCATTGCTATTTTAATCCATTTCAATTTCCTTTATTCGACACATTTCCAATTATATATAATTTGTTAACACTTCACATTAAATTTTAATTTATAACTCAAGTTTGAATCCACTATCCATTTTCAATTTACCACCCAATTTATGAACTCACAATTCAACTTCATTCTCAATTACTTTCATTCCATCAACAATTTGAATCAATTTTAATTTATAACTTGAGTTTATTTCCAACTTCATCATAAACTCACAATTCAATTTCATTAACTAATTTATTATCTAATTAATTCTTCCCTTATTTATAGTTCAATACTTGATTTTTAAGTCCCAATATCACTTCCTTTAATTTTCTTAGTTCAAATTATTTTATAACTCAAGTTTGAATTTTCTTTCGTTTTATTATCCAAAACATCAAACAACATTTATTTTTCATTTTGCATTCCATTCTCAATTTTATAGGTCATCACTTATAATTTACACAATTCCATTCATCATAGGCTTGAATATATTCTTCTTTTATTTTAACTCAAGTCGTATGCTTCTTTATAACCCAAGCATATTTTTATTCCTATGGATTTTTAATTTCTTTACAAGTTATTCTAATTTATTTACTTCAATCCAATCCTTACCCAATCTTAATTTCCATTTACCCAGGTAAGAATTTAGATCCATTCAATATTTCAATTGAATTCTTATTCCAACTCAATTTTAGTTTTAACCCAGTTTTATTTAACTCAATTCGATTTCAACTTAATTCGAAAAACTACTGGATATTATTTTTCAGCCTAATTAATTAATTAATTTCAATCCAGTTAAGTTTTAATTTTCCAATCCAAGTTAACCTCATTTTGTCCTTTTAAATTTAAATTCCATTATTCAAAGCTTATATTTCCTTCATGATTTAAAATCATCTCAATTTATAAGCTTACAACTATCTCATCAGGATTTTTAAACACCCGACTTTGGTTTAGAATCATTTTGAAATCTCCAACATCTCAAATCTCATTTGTCAAAAACTTTAAACCAATTCTGGCTTTTATTCCCAACAAATTTCCTTTGAAATTTCAAAAACAACTAGCTTTTCTGAATGAATAAATTTTTGGCAGCAATCTGTCACTTAGAAACTCGAAAATGAACATCGATGATGCTGCAGTCATCACCGAAGTTATTTTCCAGCTACTTAAGTGAATTCAATGCTATATCTCTTTCCAAAATCTATTTAAAACAAATTTCCATTCAAAAATATCTCCAAAACAACAATACTATTATTCATCTTCAAATACTTTGACAAACACTTCCAAATTTCCGGGATTTAAATTTCCAAATCCTGCTTTAAATCAATTTTACTATAATTTTATTTGCATAGCTTGTGCTCATACAAATTTTTATTTGGGTATTTTTTTTTTATTTTTTTATTTTATGATGCACATTTACAATTCATATTTATAAATTTCATTTTATAATGAATTTATTTACTTAAACCTTTTTGGTTGTATTTTCAATTTCAAGTCAAATTTTCACTCAACAATGATAATAATTCAATACTATTCTTCCTAACATCCAAACAACCATATATTAGATAAATAGTTTAAGAAAAACTTTTTCTTATTTCAAAATATATTTTTGGGTAAAATTATTTCATTCACCCACATTTAAAACAATATTGTGTCAATTTTTCTATTCAAGTGTTTAGAAACCCCTTCAATACAGTTGCGCAGACTGTGTCGACGAAGGTTCATATGCCACTCAATAAATCAATCAACACAATATTAAAACAATTTATATTCACTAACAAATACGCGCTCATATCTATTGATACGCTCAAACCCATTTTAGAGTACTTCGTACTCTAATTTAAATGAGTAATTTTCCCACCAGAGCCAAGGTTATCTCCAACCTAGCTCTAATACCGAGTGTAACAGCCCGCAAATCCGTACCTCTTGAGTCAACACTATTCTACAACAATCAACTCAAGTTGCACAGAAATACGAACCATTTGGGTTTAAGAAGAAGAGGTAGAAGAAGAGAAAACAAAATCAACATCAGAATCTAACCATCGCAGCGGAATAAAATATAATAGATAGTAAATAATCGTTACTCAAAATCAAATCTATCTGTTTACATATATTACATCATCAGAGTACATCAATCACAGATCACATCAATAACATACAAATGGATACATAGCAACTCAATATAGCGGAATATATATATAAACAAGTACGAGAGTACGTGTCGTCCTCCTGCTCGTCTCCTGAGCTCCACAGCATCCTATCCTGTATCCTATAATACTCGGTCTGACCCGAGCATTACAGTTAAATAATACCCGAGTCGGTCTGGAATACCAGCGTGAGAAAATCACACCCAATTGATTATTAAACTTTCAAAATCCTTTGAAAACAAAGGCATCTCGTAAGACCACGCCACAAATAAACATGTCGGGTTTTTACCTTAGGATAGCTAAAACAATTTTTATAGAAATCCTCTGATATTATAATAGTGTCTATAGAAAGTAAATAGAATCTAGCTGAAATGCTTGCATCTCACGTTTCAGCAATAGTTGGGCACAATCAAAACCATACGGGCGCGTAGGGAAAATGGATTCCAACTAATGGCTAGGCACTGGGGTACCACCTGTCACAGTACCTGGTCTAGATCAGCGTACCGAGGAGCCACCCTAACTCCCCTGCAACACAAGACCGGAACCATCCCTTACTGGACAGTCCCGAGCAAGATCACCCCGTGGTTGGGATCAGCAACCGCCCACTAAGCCGAAATAAAGGGACATCTAGACAGGGATGACCTCACCCTCCAGTGGGGGCTACCCACGAAGCCTTGCTGCATATCCCCTGATTTTCAGCCATTCCCATTTGATGAGGCTTGAGGCTAAGCGTTACCTTTATAGAATATATCCCTTAGAATGCCCATCGTCCACCTGACGATGTTTCGCAAGCATTCATCCATACAAGTCCGTCCCGGGTTCGAACGGAACCGAAGGCACTATTCCTACTACATCCATTTTGGAAATATCCTCAGGATTAGTAGCGATTAGCCCTTGCACTTCACTGCTCCATCTTCGAATCCAAAATCGTTTTCACGAAACGTACAAACCGGATCAAAGTGGTTTTCGAGAAATAAATCTCGATCCCGGTCTCTTCGAAACGATCAACGCAGTTGGCCAATATTGATAGTCGGTTATTTAACTATCAATTAATATTCACAATCAACCATCAACCAATAAATAATTTTCCCAAATTATTTATTACCCTCAAAAATATCTTCACAGGATATACTTTCACTTTTCAAACCCTTTTGAAAACAGTTTTAAAACTATCTTCCTTTCTCAGAATCAATTTCCCATATAGTTTCTATTTCCACTGAAATCACCAAGCACAAAACTTAAGATTTTTAAAATAATTTGAAAAAAAACACTTTACTTTGAAATATATTTTAAAACATTCATTTTAAAAACTACTTCAAGAATTTACTAAAATACATACTATATGATTATTGAAAGTAAAGTTACTTTATAAAATATAGAACTAGGTTTTCACTTTTTAAAACAAAATACTAAGTCACCTTTTAAATAATTATTACGATAATAGATTTGCAAAATATTTACTTTAGAATTTAAATACTTAAAATAATAAATTTTCTAAAACATACTTCGTAAAACAACATAAAGCTTTTAACTTATATAAAAAAATTACTTTGAAAACCTACTTGGCTATCCAGGGAAATATACTACTCTTCACATTCATCTTTGAATTTCCAATTTCAAACACTTGAATCAATTTCCAAATTGATTTCCAATTTACTCCATTTTATCTCAAAAATCCATTAATTTCAGATTTTATTCCTTAACTATTATTTATCATACTTTAACTGAAAATACAAGTTTTAGATTTCTCAGATAACCCTTTTTTTTATTCTTTAAAATAAATTTAAACTTAAATTCTAGAATAATTCTTAATTCCTTTAATTGATATCGTTTGAGTTTGCAATTCATTCATTTCTATTTTGTTCAAAATTCTTTTCATACTCGAAGTTATTTATTAGTTAATATTTAATATCACTTCCATTCCTTTTTACTTCATTCTTAATTTATTCAAAATTTGCTATAATTATTTTACTTACAATTTCACTTCTTTAATTCTCTTTTCCAAGATTCAATTTATATATTTTTGGTAATTCATTATTCCCAATTATATCAAATCGAACCATAACATTCAATATACCAATTATTAATAATACCAATAATATTCATCACAGAATATAAAATAATCACAACAGAGGGTTTTAAACAATTTAAATAAATGTTGAGGGATCCAGTTGGATCCCTCCAACCTGTTTTCCCTGCATCCACAAATGTTAGCACAGTATAATATGTCAATTCCAAAATATCATAATATATCACATCAATCAATTCAGCCATTCAAACAATTATTTAAATTTAATTATTTAAATTTAAATTTAACTGAGTGAGATTAACTCACCTTTGCCATCATTTGCAATCCAACCCATCTCAACTTAATTTTCCATGATTTTTAGACCTTGTAACATCATTAGATGATTTATTAATATTTGAATCGATCGAGCTAATAAATTTCGTTTAAAAATTTGGTTAACCAATGATTTTAATTAAGACTAATAATTTAATTTTAATCTAAATCTTAAATGAAAATATTTTTAGTAATCCAAATAATTAAATGAGTTGTTAAACAATTAGATCCTCATAAATTCAACATTCCTATATTTTCCAAAAACCTTTATTATATATATATTCTGCTTTGAACTCATATACGTATACGTATATACATTTAATTAACTGACTTTAAATGATAGTTAAACCAACCTAGCTTATATATATTAAACAGAAAATGGTTTATGCTAACTGAAATCAATTTATTTTTTCCTGCTTATCTTTATACATATTTTCTGTAATATATATATATATAGATATATATCGAATAAACCTCAAAACAAAACTGCTTAATTTCTTTACTGTAAACATTTTCTTTCCTAACAACAGTTTATAAATTCAAAAATATTTCCTCCTAATCCCATATATGTCATATATATATTTCCTTTCGTTTATTATTTCCAAATCCTACAGTTTAAAAATCAAAACAGAGAAAAGAAAATACCCTCATTGCTTCGACCCGCGAGTCCCCACTGGCGTAGCGCCGCCACCATCACCTGCTCGCGCACGAGCTCGCATGAAACCCTCCCTATTAGTCGAACCTACCCGCGATCCTCCACTACGCGTGACCCTAGGAGCTCGCTATGACATCACCGCTGCGTCGAATTAGGCCTCCTCTTCACCAACCCTAGCCCTGCTCAGTCGCGACCCCAGCTACTCGCGCTTCGAAGTCGCCCCCTCCCATCTCGAATTCGATTCGCCTAAATGAACAACTCGGCTTCGGTTTCGTGAATTTGAGTTCCGCCATTTTTTTTTTAGAGTTTGAAATGTTCGGCTCTTTTCAATTTTAGGTTTCGATCCTGATGAATAAGGCTTCGGGTAGTAAATAAAAGGAAAAAGAGGCGTATACAGGAAGCTTGAGCAACTAGGTTATTATCAAATAAAATTTCTAGCGCGTTTACTTAACGTATAAGCACACAACAACTCCGAACAAAACGAAATTTGAAATCTGGTAATAATTCAATATTATGGACCCAATGGAACCGGTTTCGTCGAAATCCGAGACTGTGTCTCGGAAGGCTATTTTTAAATTCAAATTTAAACGATATAAATTTCAGAACCGATCAAAACACTTACAAATTCAATTTTAACACTTTCATTATATTCAATGTTATCAATATAAATTTTATAAACTTTCAAATTATATTTTTAACAGGCTTAAAATCTCAGGTTTCATATTTTATTCAATTCAAATTATTTAATTCAACAATTTACTCAACTTCTAATATCTAAATTCTATTATATAATTATCAAACAAATAGCGATATTTGTAATTCCAGTTAAAATTATTATATTGGATATTTAAATTCAATTAAATATTCCGATTTTAAATGCTTGAAAATTCCGGGTCGTCACAAAAACCTTCTTTCAAATGGTTTGAACAAATTACCATTTTAATCTTTTAAACAAAAAGATTCACTTCACAAAGCTTACCCATCTTTCATAAAGATTAATTCATAGCCTTTCTAAACAATTTCCGTTTCAAATTGGATTAACTTGTCCTATTTTTAAATCAAAGACTCAATTCATAGTTTTCAAAACCATTTCCAAAATTTTTAGCTTTAAGAAACAATTTTTATTTCAAATCTTTTATACAAAAGATACACCTTTAAGATCCTCTTCAATTTCAAAACAAAGTTCAACAATCTTTTACAAAGATTTATTCATAGCTTCCAAAAAATTTCACAATTCAAACTTGAAATGTTTTTAACACAAATTAGAAATCCTTTCTTTATATGAAAGCTATTATTATTTGAAAACAAATAGTTTTCTTTTGGGAAAAAACCGATTACACTTGCACAAGTTAAAGCCCTTCAAGTATAAAACTTGGGTTAAATTCAATTTCCCAAAACAATACTTTTGAAATGGTTTAAAACCCATATAAACATATTTATAACTTTTATAACCTTTTTAAAACATAATTTCCAAACATAGAATTCAATCTTGAATTCAAATTCAAATCAAATTATTTAAAATTTCAAAATTTTATCAAGTTATTCAAAATAACTTTTATCTTTAAAACTCCTTTTCAAAATCTTTTCATACTTAATCCATTTCCATTTCCAAAACTATTTTGGATTCAAAATTCAATCTTTAAAACCATCTCATAATATTAGATTCAAATATCTGTGGCTTAACCAATTTTCTCGTGCAATCCATATTTGTGTGTGTATGGTGTAGTCCGGGGGGACTTACATAATAGTGCAATAACATCAATCATCTCAATCCAAACAAAGCAATATCGATAAGCGGTATGATCTATAATGCTTATCAGTCATTCATAGATTCATAGGTAATATACAAATGTATCACAGATTAATAAATTGTACACGGCTCAATTTACATAACAAAGTATCACAGATCAGCTAGGACAATCAATTCAAAGCATCTCATACAATACAAACATTCACAAGCAATCCAAACATCCATAGGTAAGATTAATTAATCATCTAATTAATTTAAATCAGATTAATTACTTATGTAACGACCCGTAAATCCGTACCCCTCGAGTCAACACTATTCTACATCAATCAACTCAAGTTGAACAGAAATATGAACCATTTGGGTTAAAGAAGAAGAGGTAGAAGAAGAGAAAATAGAAAACAACACGGAATCTAACCATCGCAGTGAAATAAAATAAAATGAATAATAAATGATCTTTACAGAAAAACAAATATATATCTGTTATACATTACATTATAAGAGTGCATCAATCACATAACACACAATTGACAGTAATCATAACCTGCCCTCATACAACTGAGTACAAAACTAAACAACACAGCGGAATATATAAAACAAGTATGGAAGTACGTATCGTCATCCAGCTCGTCTCCTGAGCTCCACAGCATCATATCATGCATCCTATAATACTCAGTCTGACCCAAGCATTATAGTTAAATAACACTCGAGTCAGTCAGGAAAACCAGCGTGAGAAATCACACTCAATTGATTATTAAAGTTTTAAAATCCTTTGAAAACAAAAGCATCTCGTAAGACCACGCCACAAATAAACATGTCAGGTTTTTACCTTACGATAGCTAAAACAGTTTTATATTAAAATCCTCTGATATTATAATAGGGTCTATATACAAATACTTATTAAAATAGCCGAAATTGTTACATCTATTAAATTCCAGCTACTAGCCACGGAGTGGGAAATACAAACAAAACTCGTAAAAGGCGCGTAGCGAGAATGGATTTCCAACTAATGACTAGGCACTGGGGTACCACCAGTCACGGTACGTGGCCTAGATCACAGTACCGAGGATCACTTCCGACCCCCTGCAACACAAGACCCAGACTATCCCTTACTGGATAATCCCGAGTAAGATCACCCCACGGTTGGGATCAGCAACCGCACCACTAAGCCGAAATAAAAAAGACATCTAGACAGAGATGACCGTACCTGGAAATGGGTGCTGCCCACCAAGCTTTGCTGCATAACACCTGATTTTCAGTCGTTCCCGGTTAATGAGCCTTGAGGCTAAGCGTTACCTTTTAGATCATTTCACTTAGGATGCTCATCTTCCACCTGACAATGTTCTGAAAGCATTCATCCATCCAAGTCCATCCTGGGTTCGAACGGAACCGAAGCCACTACTCCTACTACATCCATTTTGGAAATATCCTCAGAATTAGTACCGACTAGCCCTTGCACTTCACTGCCATCTTCGACTCCAAACTCATTTTTCCACGAAAACGTACAAATCGGATCGTAGTGGTTTTCGAGAAATAAATCTCGATCTCGGTCTCTTCGAAACGATTAACGCATTTGGCCAATATTGATAGTCGGCTATTTAACTATCAATTAACATTCACAAACACCCATCAAACAATAAATAATTTCTCAAATTATTTATTTGTCTCAAAATATCTTCGCGAGATATATTTCCATTTTCAACCCTTTTGAAAACAGCTTCAAACTATCTTCCTTTTTACAGAATAAATTTCCCAAATATTTTCTATTTCCACTAAAATCACCAAGCATAAAACATTCCGAATTCCTATCGAGGCGTGTCGCTATGCGTTTATAATGTTATACGCCTATTCCGAACGCAATGGAAAAGGTTTCGAGTCCTAATTCGATCGTATGGAGAAGATAGCCTTTTGAATTGAATTAAAGTATTAAATTTTCGATATTAATTCTAGCGCGTTTATATATCGTACGCTCACACAACTGCTCCAATCACTACGAAAATTGAAATCCATTAATAATATAATATTACGGATCCAATGGATCGGGTTTCATTGAATTCCGATACTGTGCCTCGGAAGGCTATTTTTAAATTCAATTTAAACGATATAAGTTTCAAAAATTGACAAATCATTTTTAAATTTGATTTCAACACTTCTATTCTCTTCAGTATTGTCAATATAAATTTTATAAGCCTTCAAATTATTTTTAACAGGCTTAAAACTCCAGATTCAACATTTACCCAACTTCAAATTATTTAATTTAATAATTAAATTATCGAATAAATGGTGATATTTGAATTCAAGTTAAAAATTAACTTTTAAATATTTAAAATCAATTAAATAATCCGATTTCAAATGCTTAAAAATTCCGAGTCGTCACATTCCTCCCTCCTTAAAAGAATTTCGTCCCCGAAATTACTCGTTAGGAAGAATGATCCAATACCCGTTTACCTTTCCCGAATCCAACAATTTGACATCCTACCAACTATCTTACTGTAAAAGACCCATTACCATTCTTGCTAACTTCTCAACTCTCCCATAGTTTCAAACAATACTATTTTCTCAACCATTCAAATTTTAGTTTAAAACCAAATTTTGAATTTCCAAAATTTTCTCAAAAATTTTCTAAATCCTAAATTTCCGAAAAAATTCGCCAGCGTCTCCTTTGCGCGGCTAGCTCTGTACAACTACAAAATGCCTCTACGGGCTCCCAAATTTCAAAAGAAAACAAAAAGCCAAGTGGCTCGAACAAAACCCAATAAATTTCATACAGAAATTTAAACACATACCTTTTTGTCGAGCAATTCAAATTTATCTTCCGAAATCAAAATCAATTTCCTTTTCCTTTATAATACCTGTACATCCTACATAGCAATAATATCTGTTAACTCCTCTTTTTCACGACCTAACGACCTAAAAGTTCCAGCGACTTAATGGGTTAAAAGGTCCAGCGACCTAAAGGACCCAGGGACCTAAAGGCACAGGCGACTCAACGACCTACAGCAGACCACGGCCTAATGACTTAAAGCAAAGAGCGGCTTAATCGGGTTAACGACCTAACGAGTTAGCGACCTAACCTACTAGCGACCTAACGAGTTAGCAACTAGTGAGCTCCAGAGTAAAGCCGCTTGCATATAGGTCGCTTCCAACCTTAGGTCGCTACCTCTTCTAAGTCGTTCCATATAAGTCGCCTTCTACTCCCATAGGTCGCTATGACCTACCAGCAAAAGCAGTTGATCAAGCCATAGACCGTATCCATTAGGTCGCTGGCGACCTACGTCCTAACCTACTCCTATGTCGCCCACGACCTACGACCTAGACCCATAATTTCCCTATAAATACTCTGCCTACTCCACCAGAAAAGGGGACTTTTGGATCATTTCTGGAACGCCAATACTTTGTTGTTTTCTCGACTCCTTCAACGCTTCAAACACCGAAGACGCTTCAACGAACTTTGAGAAAGATCTAACTCATTCAACATGAATTCAAAGAGCTTTTCTACATCGAAATTCTAGCTACTCGTCTTAATCGTGTTGTAATTGGAGAATCATTGAAAGTTGTAATCAAATCAGCAATAAAAGAGATTAAGTGGACGTAGGCTTGATTTTAAACCGAACCACTATAAAAACTGTTGTCTCTTTATTATTTCTCTGCTATTTTCTGCTTGTTTTTAGTTCCCGTACTAACGGGTGGTGCTTTCACTATACTACAACTTACACCGGGGTGTTAGCGTACATTTTTAGCGTTAACATTTTTGGTGCTTTCACTGAGAAGTCGAACTCAAGGTGCTCTCATCATTGCTCCGCAAAGATTTGTTGAAAGACTCTCTCTAAAAACCAGAAGTCTATCTGAGATTATGGCTCCTGGAAGAAAAGGTAGATCTACTAGATATGGAAGTGATTATGTGAATATCACCACTTCACCCGCGTCGGATCAGACGGCTCCTAGTGTTGGAATTACAAGGGCCGAATTGGACGCTGCAGTGTCTGGGTTGTATCAATAGATGGAAGCCCAGAAAACTTTGATGTTGGACAGGATAAATGCTTTGCTTGGAGTTAAACGTCAACCAGAAAACAAGGAAGAAACCTTTGCTGAAGATGTTCATGATTCCCAAGGGAAAAGTATTCCTCAAAGGGCAGCTGGCACTGCCGAAGTGGCACCTCCCCAAGCCGAAGGTTCAATGCCGCAGCCAACTCTTCGTGAACGTTTGTCCAGGAAAACTTCCGAAAAAGTAGTTGACGTCTGTCCCGCGGGGCCTCTAAATTATGAGGAATACCTCTCGGCAATGATTCGACAAATTATGAAAGAAACATGCAAAGGGAAGAAGATGAGAGTGACTGGGGTTTTGCTCCAAGTAAGACTCCTTTTAATGAAAGAATTCTAAAGGCAGAATTTCCAAAAAAGTTTGTTCAACCCACTATTCCAGTTTATCGGGGAACAAGCGGTCCTATCCAGTTCTTGTACAAGTATGACTGGCATATGGCAGGTACCAGAGCATCATATGAAATCAAGTGTAGATACTTTCCGGTGTACTTGGAGGGAGTGGCCCTGCTTTGGTTCACAAAGTTGCCATTTCGATCTGTGGATCAGTTCTCCGACCTAACTCGGAAATTCAAAGATCAATTTAGGTTATATGCTTCGAAGGCCAAGGATATAATGTCACTATCCAGCCTCGAACAAGGCCCTGGAGAGCCTCTCAAATCATTCTTAAACCGCTTTAATATAGCATTGGCCGAAGTTGATAATGCAGAGCCTCGAATGATTCTGACCTACTTGATGCGAGCTATTGACAAATCAAGCGAATTTGGGAAATGGCTAAAGATGAAAGAGCCAAATTCACTTGAGAAATTCTACAAGAAGGCCGATGAATTTATGCGCTTAGAAAGCCTTCCTGTGCTGGTAAAAGTAGCCATGACTGAAGTTGAGAATAACAACGTTGCTCTTAACAAAAGGAATCTGGTGGCCAGAAGAGGGAGAATGACGGTAGAAAAAAGCAAAAAGATGCGAAGAAAACTCGCCACTTTAGACCTTTAGATTTTACTCCCTTAACTGATACTCCAGAGAATATCTTTTTTGCAACCAAGGATGTTGTTGAATACCCTAAACCACCTAAGTTGAGGCTTGGGAAAAATGTTGCACATAATGAAGATTCTACTGATTCCACAATCAACCCGGCCATGACACTAATAAATGTCGCCATTTAAAGAATTTGATTGAGGAGCTGTTGAGACATAATAAACTTCAGCAATATGTGAAGAGAAACAGAAACGACCCAACCTCATCTACTCAGGGGCAACAAATTCCTGCTTATCAATCCTGCTCAGGTGAGAGTGCTGCAGTGCAGGAATCCGAGAGGCCTATTATTAATGTTATCACAGGGGGTCCTCACCCAGCGGGCAGAAGTTGGGGTAAGATGGAAAGATATGCTCACGCTTTGAGATATGCCCTGGCTTTTTCTATGCCAAGTCAAGAAAGAGTTTCAGACTAAAGGAGGAAATCTGCCTGCTTACTTGTCAAAGGCCTGGGAGCTTCTTGATGATTTTGATCATTATTCAATAATCCATATATCCCGGGAAGAGAACATAAAGGCAGATTCTCTCGCAAAGTATTCAAGCTCTGGCAAAGCTCGATTATTGGGATTGGTCCCTGTGAAAGTCTTGTCCGCTCCAAGTACTGATGAGATCCAATTCCGAGAGCCTGAAACAACAAGCACTTGCGTCCATATTTTACTTAAAAGCAATGCTTAAATTTGTAAAATGGTTATGGATGTATCATTTTTGTATTGATTCACACTGATTTTACTATAAATCTTGTGTTCTTTACTACTGTAAAATGCCTGTCTCATTTCGATGTGCATGTATCTTGAATATATGGCTAAAATGTCGATTTAATCATGCAGGCTATCAAAGCAAAGCTTACCTATTCAATACATCAAAAGGCCAAGTGAGTCCTACAAATCACTCAACAATCAAATATCAAGCCACAAAAATTCCACATTCAATTCCTACATCAAAAAGTGCTTCTCACAAATAGTTGGTGATTCCATCGGAGGGGCACCTTCCCAACGTGAAGATTCCAGGCCCTTGCTAACTGATTGTGATCGTTTGTGCAAACGAACATCCGATCAAGTAGCTTGCGTCCGCCCCGTGGATTCACTTAACAATGAAATGCACTTCTTTGGAAAAAAGCAAACAACTTGCAATGGAAGGGAACATGTGCTTGGAAACGATAACGAGGAATCGCTGAGAGGCAGATGATGGAAAGACATGGGAAAGCAAACAAAGAACAGCCAAAATGGAATCTTGTACCTCAACCAAAAAGGTTAGTGGAACCACCCAAGGGGCACCTTCCCAAAGTGAAGGTTCTAGGCCGTTGCTAGTTAATTGCGATCGTTTGTGCAAACGAACATCCAGTTGGTAGCTTGCGTCTGCTCCGTGGATCCACTTAACTATGAGATGCAACCCTCCAGGTGAACAACAAAGCCCTCTTAGGAGGCAAAAGTCCTCTTCGGAGGCCCTCTCCTCCTCTCAAAAGGGGGAAAGAGCCAAAAAGTCCTCTTCGGAGGCCCTCTTCTCAAAAGGGGGGAAGAGCCCAAAAGCCCTCTTCGGAGGCCCTCTTCTCCTCTCAAGGGGGGAAGTGCCAAAAAGCCCTCTTCGGAGGCCCTCTTCTTCTCTCAAAGGGGGAAAGAGCCAAAAATCCCTCTTCGGAGGCCCTTTTCTCCTCTCAAGGGGGGAAGAGCCAAAAATCCCTCTTCGGAGGCCCTCTTCTCCTCTCAAGGGGGGAAGAGCCAAAAGCCCTCTACAGAGGCCCTCTTCTCCTCTCAAGGGGGGAAAAGCTAAAAATCCCTCTTCGGAGGCCCACTTCTCCTCACAAGTGGGGAGTGCCAAAGCCCTCTTCGGAGGTAAAAGCCCTCTTCGTAGGCACACTTCACCAAGTTGGAGTGCAAAAGCACTCTTCGGAGGCACACTTCACCAAGTTGGAGTGCAAAAGCCCTCTTCGGAGGCACGCTTTCCCGCGTACAGGGAAAAAACAAAAAGCCCTCTCCAAAGGCACAAACAAAATCCCTCTCCAAAGGCACAAACAAAAAAGCCCTCTCCAGAGGCACAAACAAGAAAGCCCTCTCCAGAGGCACAAACAAAAAGCCTTCTCCAGAGGCACGAACAAAAAGCCCTCTTCGGAGGCACAAACAAATCAAAGCCCTCTTCGGAGGCCCACTTCACCGCATAGGGGAATCCACTTCTCAAAGATAAAAGTGACCATCTCCGAAAGTGAAGTGTAAAAACTTTTTCAAACAAAAGAGAAAGAAAACTTCTCCAATACAAAGCACACTCTACTAGAGTCGAATAATATTTTCGCAAAATGGAAGAAGTATTCTCCAAAGTAGGAGCACCAGTCTTCTCAAAGTGGAAGAATTATTCTCCAAAGTAAGAGTACAAGTTTACTCAAAATGGAGAAGATTGCAATAAGCCGAGGTATGGGGGCAATATAATATATCCGCATTAATAAAGCGACGCTCAAGCAACATACCACGAGCTCACTACAATACCATACAAGGAAAATAAAGAAACTTGTGTGATAAAAAGGAATAAATGCATTTATAAATACAGACAAAAGTTTGTACAAGTAAAAAGAATCATTTTATTCCATACTATAAAAAATCTGTATACATGTGCAGGTTTCCAAAAGCGGGGTCCGGTACCCGCACAATCTCTGATCAATACAAGCAAAAAGCAAAAAAGCAAAAAAAAAAGAAGGATAAAGCCGGACCCATCACTTCTTCTTCCCCCCGCCTTTGGAGCCTTCTCCCGGCCTAATGGTTAACTTCTTAAGTCGGCTTGAACGAGTCGGGAAAAGAGGAGAAAGAGGCGCAATTGGGTCCTCTCCTGCCTTCTCATCACAGCGGAAGTCTCCTTCCTTTTCTTCGAAACTCCACGCTTGCCCCTCTTCTTTGACGAAGATTCGCTGCCCAAAGCAATAAGATCAATCAACTTTGTATCATCGGTAGTGAATTCCTCCGGGGTCCTCTCACCCTCCTCAAGCTCTTTAGTTTTCTGCTCTTGCGAAGCGGTCGGGTCATCCAAGCCTTGAAGAGCTTCTATCTTTTCTTCTTGAGACCCCGGTTGAGAAGCAAGAGAAGGAGCAACTTGAAGAGATGAAGGAGCAACAGCTGGAGAAGGCGAAGCTTGTGCAGTACTTGTTGTTTTCACTATAGAAGAAGAATTAAACGTCGGTATTTCCCGCAAAAAGAGGAGATAGTGGCACGTCAAGGTTTAAGTAATAATCAAGAAGTTCATCAAACTCATGTGAAGCAAACAACTAGTCCACTTGAGCTAGATCAGTGTTGAAGTTACCTGGAGGAGTTGGCTTTATCACGTCGATTTCAAAATCGTGGACATCGATGTCTTCCTGGGCCTCGGTGTGGGCAGTTGTAATTTCGGTCTCGGCTTTGGCAGGAGGCGGAGAATGAGAACTAGAGCCAATAATGTCAACGTCAACCGAAGCCGAAGGATGATCCGGGTCGGTCAAAGGTGCCTTCCCTAAATGCTCTCTTTCCACTGCTTCGGCTCGTTCTTTAGCGAGTTGTTCTTTCCCTCTGGCAAGGGCGGCTTGACCTTCATCGTCCAAAAAATGAGCCTCAAGACCATCCTCAGTGTAGCCGGCACCTTTAAGCATTTCAACCGCCGCCTCCCACACTTCAGCTAGAGTAATTTCATACTTTGGGCCCAAAAATGAGAGACTTCCATGCCCCAAGACGCTGTGAATGTAAAACTCAAATAAAGTATAACTGACGTTGGCCTTCGTCTCCTAATGAGACTGTTCAGCTGCTGCTTTTCCAACAATGGCCTCGTCGCGCTCTTTTTCAACATTAGAAAGCTGAGCTTTTAACATTTCAATCCCATTGTTAACGCTAAAATTTGAACGCTAACACCCCGGTGTATGAAGTGAGATCGTGAAAGCACCACCCGATAGCTCGGGAACAGATTATAAGCAGATAGTAGTAGAAAACGGTAAACAACAGCAATTTTATAGTGGTTCGGCTTAAGAGATAGCCTACGTCCACTTTGAATATCTTTATTGATGATTTGATTACAAGTCAATGCAGTTACACTTTGATTACAACACACTTTGAGTTTCAAGTGACTTAGAACAAGTAGCCTAAACTTCAACGTCGATCCAAATCTTTGAACACATGTTTGACGTGTTTGATTTCTTCATGAAGTTCCTTGAAGGTGTTGAAGTAGTTCAGAATGCAGCAGAGTAACGGCGCTTGAAATGAATGAGCCAAAAGGTCCTTTGCTAGTTGGAACTAGGGTCGTATTTATAGGCATTTTTCGGAGTTAGGTCGTAGGTCGTGACCGACCTAAGCTAGGTCGTAGGTCGTGACTGACCTAAGATACACTGTCCTCTCTTTCACAAGAACACGCATGTTGATTTACACAAGTTCTAGGTCGTGAGCGACCTTACTAGTAGCGGCATAGAAAAGGCGGTCTTCTAATGCAATGTCCTTAGGCCGTGAGCGACCTATCTTAGGTCGTGAGAGTTCTATAGGTCGCAGAATTCCATAGGTCGCAGCTTCCTTTAGGTCGCAGAGTTCCATAGGTCGCAGCTTCCTTTAGGTCGTAGAGTTCTGTAGGTCGCAGCTTCCCTTAGGTCGCAGCGTTCTGTAGGTCGCAGCTTCCCTTAGGTCGCAACTACTTTTAGGTTACTTGATAAGTTAAGTCGCTAGGCCGCTCCATCTCTTAGGTCGCTAAGGACTAAAGGTACTAGGTCGCATAAAGACTTTAGATCGCTAGGTCGCATAAGACTTTAGGTCGCTAGGTCGCATTATCCTTTAGGTCGCTAGGTCTCTTAGGTCGTTGGTCTAGTTAGGTCGTTGGTCTAGTTAGGTCGTTGGTCTAGTTAGGTCGTTCCACATTTTCCAGTTTCCAACGAAGAGGAGTTAACATTTGCCCCTCGAAGTACGTGCCTAGTTCATAGGTTGTGTGCTTCGATTCTCTTAACTCGAGCTCTGATGAGTTGCTAGGTCGCGAGCGACCTATCGAGAAAATTAGGTCGTGTGTGTCGATTCACATCTCACTTCCCTGGGGTATAAATGACATAGGTCGTTCCTCCTTCACTTCATCTGCTCTGAACTTCCTATTCAGCCATTATCAAGCTCTCAAGTTTTCGAAGGCAAATTCAACCCATTTAGCTGTCAATTTATCTTCACCAACATAATACGTAAGTGAATTCGATCTCCATCTCACCATAATCACTGTTGAATTACGAATCCCCATTTTCTGACCTCGACCCAATCCCTTGCATCGTGCTATATTTTGAATCGTTGCAATCGATTTTCGATCGCCGCTTGAGTAGGCACGAAAATGTATTGAATGTACGATGGATTGGAGATTCTTTGAATCGCTTTTCAAGTGATTCGGTGATGTGTGGAGATGATGGACTTCACGAAGAGGATGATGGATTTCTGTGTAGTTGATAGCGGGTTATCGGGTCTGGTGAAGCATTGCGTGGAGAGGAAGTTAGTGACCTAGCGGATTTGAGCGACTTAAGATAATTCGCGATCTAATGACCCTTGCGACCTAAGGAATAGTTTCGACCTACACTAGGTCGCTGAACGACCTAATATTCATGCGACCTAAGACTTTGCATGAGTTAAGAGTTACTCGAGCTAAGAACTGCACGACCTAACTTCCTTGCGACATAGGATTTAGGTCGCGGCCGAGCTAACATTAGGACGAATTTGTAAAGCCTTATCCTTCACTTTGCACAGCGCGACCTAAGAAGGCTCCGACCTATGCTAGGTCGCTGGACGACCTAGGACTTGTGAAATCCTGAGACAACTTTGATTGAACTGTTTGAACTTTGAACTATATGGACTTGAATTTTGTCGTATTTCTTTGCAGATTATCTCTAATGCTAACAACCTGTTTAAACATAACATTTGCAGAAAAATGGGACGAATATACTGTCATTGACCGCCCACATCGAATGACAGATTAGTCGATAAAGAATAATCAACTTAAATGAACTGTGTGAGTGAAATGCTGTGAATCAACCGACTCAAATGAAGTGTTAAAGCAAAGCTAAAATTTTGTTTGAATTAACACTGCGCTTGAGTTTTAAATTAACAAGTCCTGAAATCTCACAATCGATCAGTTGTCAATTAGTTTAATTTCAGTTATTTCGCTTGTTATTTTTATTAGTTTCGCACAACACTTCACACTTTTAGGAAACGTGCACCTTCACACCTGAACATCCAGTTACTCATGTAGAATGACGTCTCAACAAGAAGAGATGATAGAACACGTCGAAGGGGCTTTCCCGGTTGCTATTCCACTAGAGAACCCTCCGGAAAGAACTCCTACCCTTCTGAAACAGCGGGTGCTTAATCAATTATGCATTCAATTTGGCATTGCCGAGGCAGAAGTTTTACTCCCTGGACCAAATGATTTCGCTGATAGACCACCTTCCGGTTTTGTTGCCATTAATCGCCAAATGTGCTTAAGTGGAGCAATTCCTCCCTTTAATGAATTTCTTCAACAAATCCTTCTTCGACTGACGATCTCTCCTTTCCAACTGCATCCCAATGGCTATGCCATCTTGATGGGATTGTGCGTTCTGTTCAGGAGAACTCTTGACCGTCTTCCGAGTTTTGAGGAAATCTGTTACCTGTGCACTTTTGCGAAGAACAAGGACCACCCTTCGATTGTACTTGTAAGAGGTGCGAGGAACCGTAAACTAATTTTGGATTTGCCGGAGAGTGCACATGGTTTTTTGAATCAATTCTTCTATATTCGTTGCCCCGTAGGATTTTACGCAGACTGGAGAATAGGAAGTGAGATCTTTTTTCCCTTCTTTCTTCAATTCCATTCTAAGTTTTTCATGGTTCGTATTGCTAGATGCTGATTCCATTCCTTATTTTTACAGCACTTCCTCCTCCTTCTAGAGATTCCAGTCATAAACCAGTCTTTGAAAGGCTAAGCATTGTGGCTGCTGAAGAGAGGAGTGCAAAATTTTTATTGACAGATGAACTCCTTCATCGATTTGAGCTTTTACATTCTTCTCGTTCTACTCAACTTCATGAAGTTCCGACTGAAGTTCCCGATTCTCCGATGAAAATTCCTGATGCCCCGGTCCCTACTAAAGAGCACGTGCAGGGAGGAACCTCTATAGAAACTTCACTAGTAAAGTGTTCAATTCCGAAAGATGTTGCGGGGCCATCTGACAAGTCTGTACTTGCCCCAGTTATCGAAGAGGAAGAACCTCCACGATCTTCCGAAAAATCTACTAACGAAGGAGTCAAGAAAGCAAGTCCCAAAAAACATGATGGTGATGATGTTTTCGAGGGGTTGAGTGATTTAATTGTGACTTCTCAAGAACTTTTCAAAGATGATGTTTCCAAAACTATCTCTTCTGTAATCGAGGAGACATCTTCTTTACAACAAATGTCAACTCCTCCTACTCAAGTTATCACTACTTCTATTCCACAGAGTGGTTTGTAACTCGATGCGTGTAGTTTACACGTTACACGACACTTCGGATTTTTCATCACTTCTACGCACTTATCTTCTTGTACTTTAAAGATTTCTAAAGCTTATTATTTTTATTCCAGATTCTCCTATGGGGCGCAGCGGCTCGTACTATGATGATTTCCAGCACTACGGGAGGCGTAGCCAGTATGATTATAGGCGTTACCTCCCTTCTTATAGAGAATCCGATGAAGAGAGGGCCATCAAGAAAGCACACGAGAGACGAGCATATGAAGAACGTCACCGAAGAGAACAAGAAAGACATGACCCTCCCCACAGAGATGATGATACCCAAAAAAGAAAGACCCACGATGAGAGAGGTAAAGGACACATGGAAGATTCTTCTAGCAAGCGGGCTAAACTTACCGAAGAAACAATGCCAACAGTTTCTCAAAACGTTCCTGCTCAATCTCCTGCCCCCGTTCGTTCCGACATTCAAACAATCATCAACCGGCCCGCATACCAAGTTGGGCAAGGTCCTCCCACTCTTCAAAGTCGATTCCCTCAGTGGTGCCTGAGAGGAGTTCGATTTGATCTCGACTTGGTTCCTCTCGACAAATCGGCTATGCTGCGAAATCTTGATTCTGTCAGGACCGATATTGAAAGAATGTCGAACTGGCAAAAACTTGTCGACGAGCTTCAGAGGGTTAACCGAGCCAATCTCGAGGCCATGCTCACAATGGAGAACGATAAGGCTGAGTGGCAGAAGACTCTCGAACAGCATGACGCCGAAATGAGAAGTATTGCTTCCTATAATGAAAAGCTGGAAGCGGAAGTAGAAAAGCTTAAGGAAGAATTAGCTACTTCATCTACTTTCCATTCTCAAAAGGAGAGCATGCTTCAGCAACAAGTACGAGATGCGCATGCCAGTCAAAGGGCAGTCGAAGATAAGCTTACACACCAGGAGAAGGTCATAGAAGAATATCGCGCTGAAACTTTACAGCTGCGAGAACAGGCCGGCTCTCAAAGCTTGGAGATAGAGATGCTAAAAGCTCAACTTGCTATGGCCGAAAAGGAGCGTGACGAGGCTGTTGCTGGTAAACTCGCGGCCGAAGAGGCCCATCAAGCAACCAAAGCTGACATTAGCTCCACATTATTTGATTTCTATCTGCATAGCATTTTAGGGCGCGGCAGCCTTGCCTTTCTAGGCCCTAAATACGAAATTACATTAGCTGAAGTCTGGGAGGCAGCACTTGATATGCTAGGTGGTAAAGGTGCTGGCTACGCTGAGACAGCTCTTGAAGAGCATTATCTCGATGATGATGCCCGCGCCGCTCTTGCCAAGGGAAAAGAGCAACTCGCCAAGGTACGGGCCGGAATGGCGGAAGGAGAACGTTCTGAGAAAGAAATACCACCTACCACTTCTGAACGTCCTTTAGTTTCTTCCGAAGTGGACATTACAGGCTCTAGTGCTCATTCGCTGCCTCCTACAAGAACCGGGGTAATCACCCCTACTGATGATGAGGCTTTGGAGGATATCGGGGCTCAGAATTATGAGATTGAGCTAACGAAGCAAACATCTTCAGGTAATTTTGATATTGGTCCGATTCAGGTGGATCACTTGCTTACTCCTCAAAAGTTTGATGAGCTTCTCGATTACTTCTTGAATCTCGACGAACCCATATCTCCCTTCTTTCGGGGAGATACTAATATTTTTAATTTCTCTTCTTCTGCAGTTGAAACACCAAGTGCTGTGCAGACTTCACTTCCTTCGGTTAGCCCTCCTCCGTCTCTTCAGGTGACTCCTCCTTCTGCTTCACAACCCGGGCCACAAGAGGAACAGATTGAGGCTCTTCACGGCTTGGATGACCCTATCGCTTCGCAAGAGCAGAAGGACGAGGGACTTGAAGGAGGAGAGATCTCTCCGGAGCGGACTCCCTCTGATGACGTAGTTTTGTCCGCTCTTGTTACTCCAAGGAGTGAGTCTTCTTCGAAGAGAAGAAAGAAGCACGGAACATCGAAGAGGAGGGGGAAGAAAATCATCACTACTGAAGAGGAACCGGAAGTTGCACCGGTTGCACCTCCCTTTCCTTCTTCCCTTATGCCTATAGATAGACCTGAAAAACTAATCATTCGGCCAGGCAAAGGGTCCAAAGGTGGCAAGAAGAAGTGAAGAGTCGGACTTCGGGCTTTTTTGACTCCTTTTTTGTGTAATGGTCGGATGTTGTGCATGTACCGGCCCCTGCTTTTTTTTTTTTTTTGAAACCTGTATCTGCAATTGAATAAAATGATCCTTTATTTGTACAGACTCTTGTTTGAATTTGAGAATGCATTTATTATTCATTTTTGCACAAGTTTATTTATATGATATTGCGGTGAACTTGTGGTATGTTGTTTGAGCGTACTTTACCGATGTAGCTATACCATTTTGTATGTAACTATACCATGTTGCCCCCATACCATAAGTTTGCTGCAATATTTTATACTTTGAGGGGACTCGCACTCTTATTTTTTGAAGAATAATTACTTCATTCTTGAAGAAATTTTTCGTAGAGTACAACTTCCTTCATATAAGTTTTTACGCTTTGTCCTTCGAAGAAATCACTTTTTTTTTTGCTTAAGTACGCATTTTGCCAAGTGAATTCTTCTATGTGGTAAAGAAGGCCTTTGAAGAGTACTTTAACTTTCTTCCTCTTCTTTTTTTTTTGAGGAAGGTTATTTTCTAGAATAGGTAAATCACTCTTCCTTTGAAAGTTAAAGTATACCCTTGATGAGGATATATATTTTATTTTTTTTTGAAATAGAAATTTGTACTTCTGAGGAGGGATTTTTCACGTTTCAACACTTGGAAGTTTTATTTCAATCTTGGTGAAACGTGTACCTCCAAAGAATTGTGCCTTCGAAGAAAGCCTTTTCACGTTTCAACACTTGGAAGTTTTATTTCAATCTCGGTGAAACATGGGCTTCCGAAGAAGTCTTTCTTTTTGATTGTGTCCCCGGTAGGGGGTTGTACCTCTGAGGAGGGATTTTCCACGTTTCAACACTTGGAAGTTTTATTTCAATCTTGGCGAAACGTGTACCTCCAAAGAGTTGTGCCTTTGAAAAAAGCCTTTTCACGTTTCAACACTTGGAAGTTTTATTTCAATCTCGGTGAAACGTGGGCTTCCAGAAAGGTCTTTATTTTGTTTTGCATTTCAACTTTGGTGAAGTGAAATTCCGAAGAGCGGTCGTAACACTTCAACTCCTGGTGAAATGGGCCTCCGAAGAGGGCTTTTATTTTGTTTACATTTCAACTCTGGTGAAGTGAAATTCCGAAGAGCGGTTGTTACACTTCAACTCCTGGTGAAATGGGCCTCCGAAGAGGGCTTTTATCTTGTTTACATTTCAACTCTGGTGAAGTGAAATTCCGAAGAGAGGTCGTAACACTTCAACTCCTGGTGAAATGTGCCTCAGAGAGGGTTTTCATCGCCTGGAAGTTACTCTCTCATGGTTGGAGGGTCATGACTCCTCCAATCTTTTTTGTTGAGTAGAGAACTTTCTTTTTTGTGGCGTATGACCCATTAGAGGTCTTTATTCTCCGAATAGTTGTGCCTCCGAAGAGGATTTGTGCTGCCGATGATGGCTTTGGTTGTTCCCTTGTCCACTTGCTTATGCCTTTTCAGTGATCCCCCTTTTTTTTTACAAGTGACTTGTTTAATCCAAGGAAATGTACTTCGTTGTCAGGCAAGTTCGTGAGAACGAGCATCAGCTTCTTAATTGGATGTTTGTTTGTTCAAACGATCTCAATTTATTAGCAAAGGCTCGTTTCTGTCGAAATCACAGGCCGTTCAATTGAAGTACTTCCTATCTAGGATTTGAATTTGGAGCTTTTGTGACTTGAAATTTGGCGAGAATCACTGGGTCTTATTATGTGCAAGTTTCACTTCCATTGTCTGCAAAAATTTGAATCGACATTTCAGCAATACATTCTATGTACTTTTTATATCGAAAATAAAGCAAACATGTAATAATAATAAGGAACACAAGATTTATAGTGGTTCGGCCAGGAAACTGGGCCTACATCCACTTTATATTTTTTCATTATTTACTTGCATCAATTTTACAATTTCCTTCAATTACAAGAATCATACATTCACAATTCTTTTTACAATATTTCGACAAAATTTTCAAGTAAAGTATGGACGCAAATGATTGCTGTTCCATGCCCTTGGAATTTGATCTCCTTCAACAGTAGTGAGTTTGAATGTGCCGTCAAGAAGCTTCTGACCTATGACATATGGTCCTTCCCAATTTGGCCCAAACACACCTGTCGCTGTCATAATTCTCTTCAGGACTAGGTCTCCAATCTCAAAGCTGCGTTGGCGAACTTTGGAATTGAAATGTCTGGCTATCCTTTGCTGATGAGCTGCAATTCTGAGATTAGCCTCATCTCTTTTTTCATCAAGGAGATCTAGCGCTTGAAGCTGTAGCTTTTCGTTTTTAGCTTGATTGAAATGGATTCTTCTGTGTGAAGGAACCTCTATTTCTACCGGAATCATTGCCTCTGACCCGTATGCCAATGAAAACGGGGTGTGCCCAGTCGCAGTTTTGTGAGTGGTTCTGTATGCCCATAGTGCCAGTGGTAGCTTATCAACCCAACCACCTTTTGCTCTTTCAAGTTGCTTCTTGATGGTTGACTTAATAATTTTGTTCACGGCTTCCACTTGCCCGTTTGCCTACGGATGAGCCACTGCTGAAAAGCTTTTCCGGATTTTGAATTGCTTGCAAAAATCTTGGAATTCTTCACTTTCAAACTGAGTACCGTTGTCTGTAATTATTTTTTGAGGCACACCGTATCTGCAAATTATGTTTTTAGTCACAAAACTTATCATCTTCTTTGAGGTGATAGTAGCCAGTGGCTCAGCTTCTGCCCACTTAGTAAAATAATCTACAGCAACAGTGGCATATTTAATTCCAGATTTGGCAGTTGGTAACGGTCCTACAAGGTCTATTCCCCATATTGCAAACGGCCATGGACTGACCATCTGTGTGAGTTCAGTGGAAGGAGCTCTAGGAATTTTGGCGAATCTTTGACATCTGTCACATTTTCGGGAATACTCTGCTGCATCTCGATTAATTTCTGGCCAAAAATATCCGTATCGGAGAATTTTCTTTGCTAATGTTTGGCCACCTGAATGATCACCACATTCTCCTCCGTGTACCTCCGCTAGGATTGCTTTGGACTCTTCCCTGGATACACATCGAAGTAATGGCGTTGAGAATCCCCGTCTGTACAATCGGCCATCCTGGATTATATATCGAGAGGCTTTTCTCAGTAGCTTTTGTCGTTCTTTTGAGTTCCCTGGTAAAGATCTGTTGAGCAGATATTCTGTTATTGGAGTCATCCATGATTCTTGCTCTTGAGACATGCTCATGATCCAATCAATATCCATCTTATCAATGTTAGGAGTCGACAGGACCTCCACTGGAGTTAATCCCAGAAATTGGGCTTCGCCTGTGCTAGAATACTTTGCGAGAGAATCTGCTTTCATGTTTTCTTCTCGAGGAATGTGACTTATCATGTAATGATCGAAATCACCCAGGAGCTCCCAAGCCTTTGACAAGTAGGCGGGCAGATTCCCCCCTTTTGCTTGGAATTCCCTTTTGACTTGGCATACAATAAGCTGAGAATCGCTAAATATCTGTAACGCTCGGATGTTTAATTATTTAGCAATCCTTAAGCCAGCGATAAGGGCTTCGTATTCTGCTTCATTGTTTGTTGAAGGAAATTCCAATCTTAGTGCATAGCATAATGATCGGCCTTCAGGGGTCTCAAGTACAACTCCGGCTCCAGAACAGTAGTCGTTTCTCGCACCATCGACATATAACTTCCATTGGATTGGGGAATCGTCGACTGTTTCCTCTTCACTGTTACCCTTATCTGTGAATTCTGCAATGAAATCTGCTAAAGCTTGTCCATTGATTGCTTTTCGGGGATGATAAGTAATGTCATACTGACTGAGTTCAATATTCCACTTTAGAAGACGACCCGAAGTCTCAGGGCGAAACAGGACTTGCTTCAAAGGTTGATCAGTGAGAACTCTGATAGGATGAGCTTGAAAATATTGCCTCAACTTCCTAGATGCAATTAGTAGGCAATAGGCGAGTTTTTCCAAATTAGAGTAATTCATCTCTGCCCCAGTGAGTCTTTTGCTGATATAGTAAACTGGATGTTGAATCCTTTTGTTTTCTCGTATCAGCGCTGCACTTAAAGCATGAGATGATACTGCCAAGTATATAAGAAGATCCTCGCCATCGCCAGGCCTAGAAAGTATTGGAGGCGTTTCCATATGGCGAATCAATTTATCAAAGGCTTTTTGGCATTCGGGAGTCCAATCGAAGTTTTTCTTTCCTTTCTTTAGGGCGTCAAAGAATGGGATGCATTTATCTGTGGCTTTGGAAATGAACCGACTCAAGGCGGCGACCTTTCCATTGAGACTTTGCAATTCCTTCTTTGTTCTAGGAGCTTTGACTTCTTTCAATGCGGTAATTTGAGCTGGACTGGCCTCAATGCCCCTAGCGCTCACGATGAAGCCTAAAAACTTGCCGGATTCCACTCCAAATGAACATTTTAAAGGATTGAGCTTCATTCTGTATTTCCGAAGGACTGCGAACATGTCTGCTAAGTGTTCTATGTGATCCACTGCTTTCTTAGACTTTACTAACATGTCATCGACGTAGACTTCCATAGTCTTGCCCAGTTGCGGTTTGAACATAGCATTAACGAGTCTTTGGTATGTTGCCCCTGCATTCTTCAACCCGAAGGGCATTACTCTGTAGCAGTAAAGACCAGTGTCGGTGATAAAGCTCGTATCCTCCTGATCCGGCTCATGCATCATGATCTAGTTATATCCGGAGTAAGCATCCATAAAAGATAACAATTCGTGTCCCGCTGTTCCGTCTACCAATTGGTCGATTCTGGGTAATGGGAAGCAGTCTTTGGGGCAGGCCTTGTTTAGATCTGAAAAATCGATGCATACTCTCCATTTTCCGTTGGCTTTCTTAACCAGCACTGGATTTGAAACCCAATTCGGATAGGTAGATTCCTTGATAAAATTATTCTCCATTAGTCGATCAACTTCTTCTTTTAATGCTGCCGACCTTTCTGGACCTTGAGTTCTCCTCTTTTGTTTCACAGGTGTAAATTTTGGATCAATATTTAGAGCATGCACTGCAACTTCCGGGGATATTCTGCACATATCAGCATGAGTCCAAGCAAAAACATCCAGATTTGCCTTTAAAAAAGATATTAAGATATTCTGAATTGACACATTAAGTTGTGAACCCACATTCAACACCTTGTTTGGGTCCTTTGGGTCAACAGGTATTGGTATTGTCATTTTCACTGGTACCACTCTATTTTCCCCTGCACTGACTTTTCTAGGGTCCATCTCTTTCCTTGCTCCGCTGTGCTCGCCAGTGCAGGGTCCGCCCTGTAATTGCTACAAGGCTGGTTCTTTGATGCGGATTGGGGCTGCCGCATTCTTTCCCATTTCTCTTTTTCTGGTTTCTCGTGGCTCTGTCAGATAACACTCTCGCCCAGCATTTTGATCCCCTTTTATAACTCCTACTCCATTGTCTGTAGGGAATTTAATAGTGAGGCACCACGGGGCAAGAACAGCTTTAAACGCTGCCAGAGTTGGACGACCAAGGAAAGCATTGTAAGCAGAAAATTCGTCGACAATCACAAAAGTTTGCTTGCGGACCACTTTTCTCTCTCCTTCTCCAAGTTCCACAAACAAATCAATGGTTCCTACCGGCTGCTTTGGCTCCCCAGTGAAGCCAGCAATTTTCTACGATAAGGCTTGCACATCAGCCATAGGGATCTTCATTTGGTCGAATGTTTTCTTGAAGAGGATATTGCAGGATGCGCCACAATCAATGAGAACTCTTCTGACGATAGCTGGCCCGATACCAGCCGAGATGACTAAGGGATCCAAGGTAGGAGCTTCAATACCTGCGGAATCCCTAGCTTTGAACACGATATCATCATCGAAAGTTCTTTATTGCTTCAAGGGCGTAGCGCCTTCCAAAACGAATACATCTTCCTCGGTCGGTACATACTTTAAAGCTCGGGTATATCTTTCCATTTCACCTCAGCTTCTGCCTGCTGGGTGAGGTCCTCCTGTAATGACATTGATAATGGGCCTTCCAGATTCATGCCCTGCAGCCTTCTCAATCGTCCTAGGCTAATGAGTAGGAGCCTGTTGCCCCTGACTAGATGAAGCAGGATTGTTGCTATTCTTTTTCACAAATTGCTGCAGTTTGTTTTCCCTTAGCAACTCTTCAATCATATTTTTCAACTGGCGGCATTCGTCGGTCTCGTGACCGGGTTGATTATGGAAGCGGCAGAACTTCCCACTCTGTATAGCCTTTTTCCCGGTCCTTAGAGGAGGGAGTTTAGGAAAGTCAACAGAATCTTTAGTAGCAAGGTAGATATGCTCCGGCGTATCTGATAAAGGAGTATATTCTGATGGCTTGAAGGATCGGGGCTTATTCAGATTACTCTGCTTCTTCCCATTGTTATTTTCCCTTTTTTGCCCTACAGATTCATTCTTGCGTGGAATAACAGTGTTATCTTCATCTTTTTGCAACACTGCCTTTACCGGTACGGGACGGCTTTCTAAGCGTATGAATTCATCTGCTTTTTTATAGAACTTTTCAAGGGAATTTGGTTCCTTCATGTTTAGCCATTTCCCAAACTCGCTCGACTTGTCAATACCCTTCATCAGATAAGTCAATATCATTCGCGGTTCTGCATTGTCCACCTCAGCTAGCGCTATATTAAAGCGGTTTAAGAAAGATCTGATAGTCTCCCCTGGATTCTGCTCCAAACTTGACAGTGACATGATATCCTTGGCTTTTGAGGCGTATAGTCTGAACTGCTCCTTGAACTTCCGGGTTAAGTCAGAAAACTGATCGATAGATCGGACTGGAAGTTTGGTGAACCAAAGCAGAGCCACACCTTCGAGATACACAGGAAAATATCGGCACTTTATTTCATCAGAGGCTCTGGCACCTGTCATGTGCCAATCATACTTGTATAAGAATTCGTTCGGATCACTCGTCCCCCTGTAAGCTGGAATGGTTGGTGGGACAAACTTCCTTGGGAATTCAGCCTTTAAGATTTTCTCAGTAAAAGGAGTTTTACTTGGGGCAAAACCCCATTCTTTCTCGTCTTCAACCCTCTGCATACTCTCTTTCATAATTTGTCGGACCATTCCAGAAAGATACTCCTCATCATGTCGAGTTCTAGATCCACCAACCTCTGGAAGTGTTTGTTCAAAGGGGCTAGCAGCCCTTTCAGGAGCATTTCTTTCTTCAGCATCACGAACGTTGCCAGCAAAATTCCTTTCATTATCTACCGGTTGGCGGTTTGCCCCAAGCAAATCGTTCAACCTATTCAGAATTAGGGCATTCTGGGCATTCTGAGCCTCGAATTGTGCATTTTGGGCATTTATCTGTTGGTTCAGCCCTAAGATTGCAGCATCCAGTTCTGCCTTTGTAACTCCGACAGCTGGAGTGGCTTGATTCGATATAGGGGAAGCGGAGGTTCCCTCTTGAATATTCCCAGATCTGACAGATCTACTTTTCCTTCCAGGAGCCATAATCTCGGATAGACTTCTGGTTTTCAAGGAAATTCTCTCTACAAACCTCTGTGAAGCAATGATGATAACTCTCCTGAGTTCAATTTCTCAGTGAAAGCACCAAAAATGTTAACGCTAAAATTTGAACGCTAACACCCCGGTGTATGAAGTGAGATCGTGAAAGCACCACCCGATAGCTCGGGAACAGATTATAAGCAGATAGTAGTAGAAAACAGTAAACAACAGCAATTTTATAGTGGTTCGGCTTAAGAGATAGCCTACGTCCACTTTGAATATCTTTGTTGATGATTTGATTACAAGTCAATGCAGTTACACTTTGATTACAACACACTTTGAGTTTCAAGTGACTTAGAACAAGTAGCCTAAACTTCAACGTCGATCCAAATCTTTGAACACATGTTTGACGTGTTTGATTTCTTCGTGAAGTTCCTTGAAGGTGTTGAAGTAGTTCAGAATGCAGCAGAGTAACGGCGCTTGAAATGAATGAGCCAAAAGGTCCCTTGCTAGTTGGAACTAGGGTCGTATTTATAGGCATTTTTCGGAGTTAGGTCGTAGGTCGTGACCGACCTAAGCTAGGTCGTAGGTCGTGACTGACCTAAGATACACTGTCCTCTCTTTCACAAGAACACGCATGCTGATTTACACAAGTTCTAGGTCGTGAGCGACCTTACTAGTAGCGGCATAGAAAAGGCGGTCTTCTAATGCAATGTCCTTAGGTCGTGAGCGACCTATCTTAGGTCGTGAGAGTTCTATAGGTCGCAGAATTCCATAGGTCGCAGCTTCCTTTAGGTCGCAGAGTTCCATAGGTCGCAGCTTCCTTTAGGTCGCAGAGTTCTGTAGGTCGCAGCTTCCCTTAGGTCGCAGCGTTCTGTAGGTTGCAGCTTCCCTTAGGTCGCAGCTACTTTTAGGTTACTTGATAAGTTAAGTCGCTAGGCCGCTCCATCTCTTAGGTCGCTAAGGACTAAAGATACTAGGTCGCATAAAGACTTTAGATCGCTAGGTCGCATTAAGACTTTAGGTCGCTAGGTCGCATTATCCTTTAGGTCGCTAGGTCTCTTAGGTCGTTGGTCTAGTTAGGTCGTTGGTCTAGTTAGGTCGTTGGTCTAGTTAGGTCGTTCCACATTTTCCAGTTTCCAACGAAGAGGAGTTAACACCCATGTCCTGGGAGCTAGTCTTTTCCCGCAAATGAGCAACATCAGTGCGGTAGCTTTCCACAATTCTCTGTTGTGCCTCAAGTCTAGCCACAGCATCTTGTTGACTAGCATGGGCATCTCTTACTTGCTTTTGAAGCACCTCTTCCTTTTGAGTATAAGAAGTTGTAGAGGTAGCAAGGTCATCTTTAAGTTGCTTGCTTTCAGCCTCGAGTTTCTCATTATATGCGGTAATGTTCTTCATCTCCGTGTCGCGATGATCAAGAACTTTCTGCCATTCAGATTTATCACTTTCCATGGTTAGCATAGCTTCGAGATTTAGACGGTTCACTCGTTGAAGCTCATCGACTAGATTTTGCCACCCGGACATTCCTTCAATGTCAAGCCTAACAGCATCAAGATTTCTCAACATAGCCTGTTTGTCAATGGGGACCAAGTCCAAATCAAAGCGTACTCCTTTTAAACACCAGTTTGGAAACTGGCTTTAGAGTGCGGGCGGAGCATTCTCAACTTGATATGTAGGCCTATTGATGATTGTTTGAATCTCAGCTCTTTTGAGGGTAGGGAATCTAGAAGGGATGTCCAAAGAAATAGAAGTAGCGGGCACTTTAGAGATTTCAGCTGAAGTTCTTTCGCTAGGCTTGGCCCGCTTGCTAGACTCTTCAGCTTTATAACTCCTCCCCTTGTCGTCGTGAGACTTTCTTTTATGGGAGCCATCATCCCTTTGGTGAGAGTCATGGCGATCATCCCTTCTTCTATACCGCTCCTCATAAGCCTACCTCTCGCGAGCTTTTCTGGCAACTCTTTCCTCATCGGTTTCTCTGGGGGAAGGAAAATAACGCCTGGGGTCATAAGAATCGCGCCTCCCATAGCGTTGAAAGTCATCGTAGTACGAACCACTGCGTCCCATTGGAGAACCTGAAAGTGAAGAAGAGACAAGTTTAGAAATCTTCGAAATAAAGAAGTTAAGTGCACATAATCGCCAAAATCCTAAGTGTGTGTGGCGTGTGAACTACGCGCGTCAAGCTACAAACCACTCTTCGGCTTGGGAGTCAATTCTTGGACTGATAGAGTTGACCGCAAAATAGATGTTGCTTCAATTGATGGAGAAGTGAGCTTAGAGGTGATGGTGTCATCTTTAAAAATCTCTTAGGAAGTCACCATAAGGTCACTCGGTCCCCCAAAGACATCGTCACCATCATGCCCAACGGAATGAGTCATGCCCTCTTCGACACACTTTGCACTCTTGATAACGAGACTTTCTTTCTCAGTTCCAGATTCTCCAGTAGCTTTCCTAGAACATTGAGGAAATTCCTCTTCTTCAATAACTGGAAGAAGTTCAGATTTTCTAGATAATCCTGCACCGTCAACGGTACTGAAGCATTTTACTAATGAAGCCTCTACAATAGGTTCCTTCGGGGTGGATTCCTTTAAGGAGGCTGGGGCATCTGACATTTCTACCGGAGAACTGGAGGCATCACGAGGTTGAATAGATCGAGAAGGGTGCAAAAGTCCGAATTGGTGCAAAAACTCGTCCTTCGGCAAGAACTTAATACTTCTCTCGTCAGCAGCCACGGCACTCAATCTTTCGAAAGTCGGTTTATAGCTAGAATCCTTTAAGGGAGGAGGAATTGCTGCAAAAGTAAAGAATGAAGTTAACACTTGATGACTCGAGTCTTGAAAGGCTCGGAAATGAAGTGAACGGAGATAAGTAGTCTTACTTCCTACTCTCCAGATGCCGTAAAATCCCGGGGGGCAGCGGACAAAGAAGAACTGATTTAAAAACCCGTGAGCACTCTCGGGAAGATCTGTAATCAGTTTACGATTTCTCGCACTCCTTACAAGTGTGATGGAAGGGTGATCTTTGTTCCTCCCGAACGAACACAAGTAACAGATCTCCTTGAAGCTTGGGAGGCGATTATGCGTCCTCCTAAACAGTACGCATAACCCCATCAAAATGGCGCAGCCATTAGGGTGCAGCTGGAATGGAGAGATAGTCAATCAAAGAAGTGTTCTAAGAAAATCATTGAAAGGAGGAATAGCTCCATTTAAGCACATCTGATGGTTGACTGCAACAAATCCCGGAGGCGGCCTATTGGTAGTGTTATTTATTCCGGGAAACAGAGCATCCGTTTCAGCAATGTCGAATTGAATGCATAGTTGACTGAAAGCCCGTTGACTCAATGAAGTTGACGCTCTTTCTGGAGGATTTTCTAGAGGGTCAGCTATTGGGAAGACCTCATTGGATCGTTCCGGTATCTCTTCTTGCATTTGTTGAGAAGTCATTCTACACAAGGAACTGGATATTCAAATATGACGGTGCACGTTTCCGAAATGTGTGAAGTGTTGTGCAAAACTAATAAAATGAAAAGCAAATATAACTGGAATTAAACTAGTCGGCATTTGTCGATTATAAAGTTTCAGGGCTTGTTATTTTAAGTCCAAGTACAGTGTTGATGCAAACAGATCAGCTTTGCTTTAATACTTCACTTGAACTTGTTAATTCATAACATTTCGTTCACACAAATTCCCTTAAGTTTATTATTCTTTATCGACTAATCTGTCATCTGATGTGGGCAGTCAATGGCAGTATATTCGCCCTAGTTTTCTGCAAATATTATATTTAACAGGTTGTTAGCTTAGAAGTTAATATAATCTGTGAAAGAGTGCGACAAGTTTAAGCAGTTCATTCTGGCAGTTCAAGTTGGAAGTTCAATCAAGTTCTGTTAAATTCTACAATTATTGAAGTCCTATTCATTCCTTAAGTCGCAGGAACAAATTAAGTAAGCTCGGGACTCTTTAGGTCGTCCAGATCATGCCCAAACGACCTAACATAGGTCGGGCTTCCTTAAGTCGCTCTGCTTTAAGCCATATGCTATTCCAGCAAGTTAAGTCGCAAGCAAGATAGGTCGCGAGCAAGTTAAAGATAGGTCGCGAGCAAGTTAAGTCGCAAGTAAGTTAGGTCGTGCGATTCACATTCAAACCGATAAGCCTAAAGTCGTCCGAAGCTCCTAAGCCGATCGTTTCCTGACTCTCCTTAACCCGTTAGCTCCCCTGTACTCAACAAATTGCCTAACTCACAAACCTGTTAACCAAATAACCCATCATCATCTCTCCACCTCGCCAAAATCACCTAAAACCGAACCAAATCGCCTCAAATCTATCATAAATCCGATGCACTGCTATATTCACAAGAATTACAATGATAACGTAACCAATGACGATCAAAAATCGATCGTAACGTGATTCATGGTGAAACGCGACATATGAAATTGGATTAGGGACGGAAAATTGGGAATTCGTGATTCGATGGTGAACGCGGATTGGATAATGAACGGATCCACTTACGTGATGTGATGATGAAGATGATCGGTGACCAATTAGTTCGAATTCACCTTTGAAAGCTCAGAGGTTCTTCAATGGCAGTTTTGAGAGCCAAAGCAAGTAAAGAGAAGAAGGACTGTTACGCGACTTACATACAGGGGCGGTGGAATCTGAATCGGTGCGAACGACCTAACTCCCTCATTAAGTCGCTCACGACCTAACGACTCAGCAAGGCACGAGTTAAGAAGTATCGAAGCACACGACCTAGTCCCAAGGCGTATACTTCATGGGGCAAGCGTTAACTCCTCTTTTTCACGACCTAACGACCTAAAAGGTCCAGCGACTTAACGGGTTAAAAGGTCCAGCGACCTAAAGGACCCAGCGACCTAAAGGCACAGGCGACTCAACGACCTACAACAGACCACGACCTAATGACTTAAAGCAAAGAGCGGCTCAACCGGGTTAACGACCTAACGAGTTAGCGACCTAACCTTCTAGCGACCTAACGAGTTAGCGACCTAACGTGTTAGCGACCTAACGAGTTAGCAACCTAGTGAGCTCCAGAGTAAAGCCGCTTGGATATAGGTCGCTCCCAACCTTCGGTCGCTACCTCTTCTAAGTGGTTCCATATAAGTCGCCTTCTACTACCATAGGTCGCTACGACCTACCAGCAAAAGCGGTTGATCAAGCCATAGACTTTATTCATTAGGTCGCGGGCGACCTAACCTACTCCTATGTCACCCACGACCTATGGCCTAGACCCAAAATTTCCCTATAAATACTCCGCCTACTCCACCAGGAAAGGGGACTTTTGGATCATTTCTGGAACGCCAATACTTTGCTGTTTTCTCGACTCCTTTAACACTTCAAACACCAAAGACGCTTCAACGAACTTTGAGAAAGATCTAACTCATTTAACATGAATTCGAAGAGCTTTTCTACATAGAAGTTCTAGCTACTTGTCTTAATCGTGTTGTAATTGAAGAATCATTGAAAAGGTTGTAATCAAATCAGCAATAAAAGAGATTAAGTGGACGTAGGCTTGACTTTAAGCCGAACCACTATAAAAACTATTGTCTCTTTACTATTTCTCTACTATTTTCTACTTATTTTCAGTTCCCGTACCAACGGGTGGTGCTTTCACTATACTACAACTTACACCGGGGTGTTAGCGTACATTTTTAGCGTTAACAATATCCAATCACAACATTCAAAACATTTTATTGCCTTCCTTACAGAATGTCGATATTTATTCCTTCAAATATTAACTTAGAATATATTTGTAGTATCAATTTCCAATTAAGAATTCACCATTCCTTTCTTAAGTTTAGTATAAGTATTTTATGTGCTTCTTTATTTATTTTCACTTCAGCACCTTAGTTTATATCTACTTCTATTCAAATTGGTTCTCCCATTTTCATATGGATTCAAATTATTTTCAATTTTGATTATTTAATTTTATCTTCCATTAATACTAATTCATGTCATTATTTTAAATTAGTTGCATTCACTAATTTATTTCAATTTCAAATCTGAAATCGTTTTGTCGTTAACAAAAAAATTTACCAAAAATTTTCAAAAAGTTTTCTGACTCCCTAAATTTCTGAAAATCTTGGCAGAGTCTCCATTGTACGGAGGAGCTTTTGCAATTTGACAAAAGATATAAATATATATACATTGACCCATACGGTCGGAAAAACCAAAAATAGTTCATATTTCCTATTTTTATTGCATAGGCGTACCTTTATTTAGCATTTTTAAGCAAGCGGCTTATTATTTTAGCATTTAGCACGTCCAAATCCAGCCAAACGGCTTCCCGGTATCTGTACTTACTCGGTTCAAACATATAAGTACTAAATATATGAAATTTATTAACATTTCACTTACTTTCAAAAGAAAACACATAAATTTCACATAATGCATGTTATATAATTTCCATAAGCACAAATAAGGTTCCGATACTTATTACAATTGTTTACAACCATTCTCAAACCATTCCATTCAGTTTAAGTGATTTACAACTTAGTCGCTTATATTTAATTGATTCTAAGCAAGACAACTTATATTCATCCCCTATGATTTCAAAATCATCATATTTCACTTCTACTAACTCATAGAATTTTATCTAATCTCGTTTACATCAAACGATCCACTTTTTTATGCAATTCGACAATACTAATGTGAATGAATAATTACTTAAGCTTTACAACCATTTAAATTTATTCCAACTCAATTTACATTTGATTCTATCCCATTTTAATTTTATTCACAATCCTTTTGTTGCATTTCTTTCATATCCAAATATTTGATTCCAAATCATTTTATTAAACTCGACAACCAATATATTAAATAACCATCTCATAATTTACTTTTATTTTCTTCAAACTATTCCACCCAATAACTTAAATTTATTTTATTCAACCAACTTCCATTCAAATCTTTGATTTGATTTTCCTTTGGTCAAATCCCAACCATTTTTCTAATTTATTCGACTAGTTATTTCTTTTATCCATTCTTAATTTTAATTCACATCAACAATTCATCATTGAATTTATTAATAATAAGGCCATTCAATTTATGCTTGAATTGGATTTGTTTACAACTCACACCAAATCTATTTTAATCCAATTCAAAACTTTCTTAGTTTACATTTATTTATTTAAGTAAGAATTTTATTCCATTCAATATTATCTATTACGCAACTAAATTCATTTCAATTTAATTTTATTTAACTTAACTCTAGTTAAATCTAGTTACATACCATTCTTTTGAATTTTGTTAAGCAAGGACTTAATTTCATTTAATAGCATTCCAATATACAAATTTTCAACTCATGTGCCTACTTACCTGAATCAATTAGTACTTACAAATCTTAATTCCAATACTTTGTTTAATTTAGTCCAACCTGACTAATCTTCCCATTCCACATAATTTAACACAATTCAATTTTAAATTCCAGTATTCAGTTTTCGTTTTACTTACTTACAAAGTTGAATAAATTTGTCCTCCCATAAATTCACTTCCAGTAAATTTTTACTTTTTTACTAGGTTCAATTACATTCTATTTCCATTCAAATTTTTACACTTCTTTAAGTTTCCAACTTATCTATATTCCATTCCCATTTCTTTTTAATTTGGTACATTATATTGGTTTACTATCTTATTTTGTCTCCTACGTCCTTCAATTTAACTCTTCCAAGTTGAATTTTATTTCAACAAATTCCAAATTTATAAGTTATCAAACTTATTATATGCCATAAACATTCTTAGTTAAGATTCCAGAGTTTAACCAGTCTTTTAACATTTCAAAATTCCCTTTGAAATCACCTATATCCAAAATTCCTTGCATTTCTAAAGTCAAATTTATCTTTTGCAAACAATTCCAATTTAAAATAATTTGGTAGAAATTTCTCTCTTGGAAACTCGAAAATGAACATCGATGATGCTGCAGTCATCACGGAAGTTATTTTCCAGCGACCGTAAGAGTTCAATGCTTTTATCTCTTTTAAAGCATTTCAAACATTTTTAAATTCCAAATATCTCTAGATTTCAAATCTGATTCAAAAATATTTCTCAAATATATATTATTTTCCCAACCTTTTGAGAATCATTTTCAAATTCAAAGGAATCTAAATTTCCAAATTCCAAATCCCAAATCCTTTAAATTTATATTCAAACATTACTTTGAAATTTTATCTTATTTTAATAATTAATCACACTATAATTCACATTTAGTTTATAGTTACAAATTTGATTTGCATATGAATTTGTTCCTTAGTTTTTAATTATGTTTTCTATATCTTATTCAATTATGAATCACATTTACAAATCCCACTTATTTATTCTTTTATTCCTTCATATTTGGTTATTATTTCTATTTCTTATTTAAATTTTTACACATTGATGATAATAATTTAATATTATCAGCACTAACAACCAAACATCCATATATAACTATAATAATTTACAAAAAATCATTTCTTTTGTATACAAAAATAATTTTGGGTAAAATTATTTCATTTACCCTATTTAAAACAATACTGTGTCGGTTTATCTTGTATAAGAGTTTAGAAATCCCTATCGCTGACATGGCGGCCCATATATCGACCAGAATCCATAAACACTCAACCGATAAGTCAACACAATATAAAACAATTTTATACTCACTAACAAATACGCGCTCATATCTATTAATATACTCAAGCTCATTCTAGAGTACGACGGACTCTATTCTATGAGTAATTCCCACCAAAGTCAAGGTTATCACCAACCTAAGCTCTGATACCAAGTGTAACGACCCGCAAATCCGTACCCCTTGAGTCAACACTATTCTACGTCAATCAACTCAAGTTGAACAGAAATACGAACCATTTGGGTTAAAGAAGAAGAGGTAGAAGAAGAGAAAACAGAAAACAACATCAGAATCTAACCATCGCAGAGGAATAAAATAAAATAAATAATAAATGATCTTTACACAAAAATAAATATATATATATATATATATCTGTTATACATTACATTATCAGAGTGCATCAATCACATAACACACAATTGGCAGTAATCATAACCTACCCTCATACAACTGAGTACACAACTAAACAACACAGCGGAATATATAAAACAAGTACGGATGTACGTATCATCCAGCTCGTCTCCTGAGCTCCACAGCATCATATCTTGTATCCTATAATACTTGGTCTGACCCGAGCATTATAGTTAAATAACAATCGAGTCAGTCTGGAAAACAAGTGTGGGAAATCACACTCAATTGATTATTGAAGTTTCAAAATCCTTTGAAAACAAAAGCATCTCGTAAGACCACGGCACAAATAAACATGTCAGATTTTTATCTTACAATAGCTAAAACAGTTTTATATTAAAATCCTCTGATATTATAATAGGGTCTATATACAAATACTTATTAAAATAGTCGAAATTGTTACATCTATTAAATTCCAGCTACTAGCCACAGAGTGGGTAATACAAACAAAACTCGTAAAAGGCGTGTAGGGAGAATGGATTTCCAACTAATGACTAGGCACTGGGGTACCACCTGTCATGGTACGTGGCCTAGATCACAGTACCTAGGATCACTCCCGACCCCCACAACACAAGACCCGGACTATCCCTTACTGGATAATCCCGAGTAAGATCACCCTACAGTTGGGATCAGCAACCGCACCACTAAGCCGAAATAAAAGGGACATCTAGACAGGGATGACCTTACCCGGAAATGGGTGCAGCCACCAAGCCTTTCTGCATAACCCCTGATTTTCAGTCATTTCGGGTTGATGAGGCTTGAGGCTAAGCGTTACCTTTTAGATCATTTCACTTAGAATGCTCATCGTCCACTTGACGATGTTCTGAAAGCATTCATCCATACAAGTCCGTCCCGGGTTCGAACGGAATCGAAGGCACTATTCCTACTACATCCATTTTGGAAATATCCTCAGGATTAGTAGCGCTAGCCCTTGCACTTCACTGCTCCATCTTCGACTCCAAACTCGTTTTTCCACGAAAACATACAAACCGGATCAAAGTGGTTTTCGAGAAATAAATCTCGATCCCAGTCTCTTCGAAACAATCAACGCATTTGGCCAATATTGATAGTCGGTTATTTAACTATGAATTAACATTCACAAACACCCACCAAACAATAAATAATTTCCCAAATTATTTATTTATCTCAAAATATCTTCGCGAGATGTATTTCCATTTTCAACCCTTTTGAAAACAGTTTCAAACTATCTTCCTCTTTACAGAATAAATTTTCCAAATATTTTCTATTTCCACTGAAATCACCAAGCACAAAAAGTAGATTTCATAACACTTTAAAACACTTTATTTTAAAATATACTTTAAAATATTTAAATTAAAAACTACTTTAATACTTTCTCAAAAATATATACTTTAAGAATATTTAAAATAAGGTTACTTTATAGAATATAAAACTAAATTTCCTCCTTTAAAAAAAATACTAAGTCACCAAATGATTTAACCATTATTTAAATTTAACCATTTAAATTTAAATCACCAAATGATTGAGATTAACTCACCTTGAATTTATTTTGCAGTCCATCCCTGAACAGCTTGTTTCTTTTCAGATTTTTGACCTTGAATAAACAATTTATATGATTTTATTAATATTCAAACTAATCGAAGGATTGACCATCATAAATATTTGTTTTAAAACTTGAATTTATTGGGTTAATATAATTCCAAATTTTACTTTACTATTAAATCCCTAGTAACTAATTAAATGAATAGTTTCTACCATTAGATTAAAATATTCAAAATAATTTAACCATCGCATAACATTCATGGATTTGTAAATACTCGATTTTAATATGCTTTATAGTATATTATCTCATCATACTGTCTATTTAAAATTTAACGGTAAGATTTCAAAATGTGTATACAATCATTATACTTTCCCAAATCTATATATATATATACCTTAGTTAAATGGAATCAATTAAAATGAAAAGAAATAAGACTGCTGCCTACCTGTCTATATATTTATTACTGTTTGCCTATATATATTTAAACTAAAATATGTATGTGTATATATATACAAACTGCAGCTAAACCTTACTCTAAACCCTTATTTCATAAATATCATTTATATATATATATATATATATATATATATATATATATCCATGTTCATATCATACTTCTTCGGTTGTTAATTCATTTCCTTCACTGTGGCTTAACTGATATAAAAAATCAAGTTTTAAATTGGAAACAAAATGGTTATACCGGCCTTCGACTCGACATCGACCAAAACCCTCGAACCAAATCGCGACATCGCACTCGACCATCGTAGTTCCACCACGCTTTCACTGCGCCCTTCTTCCAATGAGCTAGGGCACCTCATGACTTGGGCTAGGGCTGACAATGGCCTCAGGATCGAACGCCACTACGACTTCCACTCTATCGTCGATGCAGCCTCCAACCGTATTTCCCCCATAAATCCGTGCGTACACAAACCCACACGAGCACCAAAATCCACGATGGCCCCTCCCTACCGATCGCGAACTAGCTTTCGAAAGAATTAAATTCGTTCGTCTCTTTTTTTTTATTTAGGGTTAACAATTTGAAAATGAAGGCCAAGAAGGGTTCGATTGAAGAGTATGAAAATGGTTTTCACTAATAATTTTAGGAATGGAATGGAACGAATTGGTTCATAGTTTACTGAAGGAAGCCATTTTTCTCGACTATGTTTTTATTATTATTTTCAGCTAGGCTAAGTGATTTAAACGAAGGAGGAAGCAAAAGATATTTGGCGTAATGAAGATGGAATGAGGAAAAACTGTGCAGGTAGTGATTTGAAAGAGAAAAGTATCGATGTGAAAGGAATACGGCTGGAGGTAGACTAGGATATACATATTTATTTAAATTAAATTTAAATCGTCTCGATAAATGCAACCTACCATTCCGAATTCCTATCGAGGCGTGCCGCTAGGCGTTTATAATGTTATACGCCCATTCTGAATGCAATGGAAAAGGTTTCGAGTCCTAATTCGATCGTATGGAGAATATAGCTTTTTGAATCGAATTAAAGTATTAAATTTTCGATATTAATTCTAGCGCGTTTATATATTGTACGCTCACACAACTGCTCCAATCACTACAAAATTGAAATCCGATAATAATATAATATTACGGATCCAATGGATCTGGTTTCGTTGAATTCCGAGACTGTGCCTCGGAAGGCTATTTTTAAATTCAATTTAAACGATATAAATTTCAAAACTTAACAAACCATTTTTAAATTTGATTTCAACACTTCTATTCCCTTCAGTATTATCAATATGAATTTTATAAGCCTTCAAATTATTTTTAACAAGCTTAAAACTCCAGATTCAACATTTACCCAACTTCAAATTATTTAATTTAATAATTAAATTACCGAATAAATGGTGATATTTGAATTCAAGTTAAAAATTAACTTTTAAATATTTAAAATCAATTAAATATTCTGATTTCAAATGCTTAAAAATTCCGGGTCGTCACAACTTATGTATAAACTACTTATCCCGGTTAATTAATATTAATTAATTACAAACCTTAACCATTAATAAATCTTTAATTATTTATTAGTTAATAAATTAATTAACCTTAAATTATTAATTAATCGTCCTTAATTAATAAATCGATTAACCTTTAATCATTAAATAATTGACCTTTAATTATTTAATTATCCTTTAATTAATTATCCTTAATTAATTACATTAATTAATTATCCCTTAATTAATTATCTTTTAATTAATTAATCACATTAATTAATTATACTTTGAATAAATTATTCTTTAATTACCTGATTGATCAACTTTTAATCATTAATTAATTATTCTTTAACTGCTATCATTAAGTAATTATTCTTTAAATTTCAAGTAATTATAAATCACTAATTATTTAGTTATCATTAATAATATTAATTAACTTAACCTTTAAGTTAACAATTTAAAAACATTTGATTAACTTTTTAATTACTTTGTTAAGTTTTATTTAAAATAAATTCTTTTAAAAATATAAGTTTAAAAACATCTTTAAAGTTAACTAATTTAAAAATATTTTATTTCAACCATTAACTTCATATTCCAACTTAACAAATAATCATCATTTTAAAAAGAACAAATTTAAAAATAAATTTAACTTAGATTGTTAAAGTTTTAAACCAGAAATCATAACACCGGAGATTCCCCTGAAAGCTTCCCGAGATAAAAACCTATTTACTTCGAGTTTTCCCCCAAACAACCCGAGTTCCTCCCAAAAATTTCATTTTAAAAATTAAAATTTTGTTTTAGATTTTATTACCCGGTAAACACAACAACACTCGAACTAATGCTCGAGCCTGCACCCAGTTTTCCCGAAGAATACTTCGAGTTCATAGCCTTTCTTCCACAACCCAACTAACTGATACAACCTCGCCACTGTGCACATGCACCGACACTCCAGCCATCTCTGATCAACGCCGCGGCCACACACAGATCATTGTTGACCTCCCCTAAATAAACCGACCACCCATCTCCGATGATCACAACGGAAATCAAAATTTGACACTCGATCGGTTTCCTGGAACTAACCATGATCACTAGAAAACTCCACGTACCGATGACTCTGATCGCCAGATTCCATGCTGCTCCTTCCAGAGACGCGTCACATCTTCACACACCAATCCACCCCAGCCTCATTGATTCTGATCCATCCTTGACGAAACGCGAGCACAGGAATCGTTGACAACAAAACCTAGCCATAAAACCCTACTCCACCATTTCCTGGCCACTTCGACCCTCTGAAAAATCCTTCAACATTTTTCCATCGATCTACAACAGCTATGCCATCTTCCACCATGATCACGATGCAAGCAAACTTGCTGATCGACGGCAATCGACCATAATACCCATTTCGATCAACTCAAGGGTTCACTCTGGTTCCTAAACTAAAATTTTTGATTTAACCTTTAAAGAATCAGCAAATTATGATATTTGAAATTAACATATCTTAAGGCTTTCAATGTTTATTTCCCATTTTCCAGATGAACTCAAACCTGTTATACTTAAAAGTAATTTTAAATCTTAGTTTACGGTTAAACAATCATAGTTTATTTGAATACCACAGCCTATCAAAATTTAGATGAGGAGATTTAATTTTTAACTTGTTTTAAACCCTGTAAAATAAGAATAGGGTATATATATTTATGTATTGCAGACATGCGCAGGCATTTTTTTATTTATTTATACACATGCATTTATATTTATGACTAAAATATTATCACACACAAACCAAAAATTCATGTATACAAGTTCAAAAGTTTGCTCACCTAAAACCAGAGAACATCCTCTTTTTTTCATTTATTTGTTCGATCTAGAACTTGAATTTTAATCTAATCCTAACTTGCTTAATGTTAAGTTGAATCTGATATGATCTTGTTTTGTTTCAGACAATCTGAACTAACTCCTTGATCTGAGACTTGATATATTTGAATCATTATTACCAGGCTGAAGCTTTTTGCTTTGATTTTCATTTCTAGGTTGAAGATTTGAAGAACTTATTGTTTAAACTTGAATCTGATTTTCTTATTTGACAACTGAAACTTTTGGAGATGTTTCTGATTTAAAATCTGAGAGTTTCTTTTTTTGTTGTTTGCTTGATCCTGATCCTTGTTCTAGGTTTTTTATCTTCATTTTCTTTTTCTTGGTTTAAATTTTTACAGGCTTTTATTTTTCAGAAATGAAGGTAAAGGAGTATTGAAGCCTGGTTTGTATATTCTCAGGTTTGTGTTTTTGAAAGGTATCAAAGGAAAATGAAGAAAGAAGGGAATGGATGTATTTAAATAGCTTATTTTTTTTACTTATAAATTTTGAAAATAAAAGGCAAAGTGAAACCAAGTATGACACTTGTTTATTGAATTAACACATGTAATTTACTTGCATTATCATGTTACAAATGTCTTAAGTTATGCATTTTATGTTTAAATCCCTTACTTATATTTTATTTAGTCTTTTATATTTAACCCTTTTTATTTCAAAATTTGTGAATCATATTTTAATGTTTTTAACTTAAATATATTTATAAATTATACTTAAAGTTTTTATTTTAATCCTTATTTAAATTTTGAAATTTCTTTTTAAACCCTTTTCATTTTATTTATTTATTTATATTTTAATGTTTTTATAAACATCTTATTTACATATGTATTATATTTTAAACACTTTAAATTTTCATGTTTATTGTTTAAATATAACTTTACATTATATTTTCTATTTATAAATCCATTTTCTTTTATTTATACATTTATAACTTTAAGAAATCTAGTTACAAATTGAGTAAATTAGAATTTAACTTAATTAGCTTTTTGAAAATTATTCAAAATACAACTTCCAAATATATATTTCATATGCATATTATAATTAGAAAATAAATTTCTATTAGTTTAAAATAAAATGTTTTTCAAATCTAATTTATATTTTAATACATTTATACTTGAATTTCAAATTCAATTTAAAATCAATCTATTATACAAAACAAAAATTTATTTTATCAAATTTTGGAAAATATTCAAATTAATTCACAATTAAATCCAAAATTTATATTAATTGCTAAATTCAGTTTGACTCAAAATTGGGATCGTTACATATTCCCCCTTAAGAAAATTTCGTCCTCGAAATTCGCTAGACAGGGAGACAACAAAGAACAGATTAATGGATTCAATCTTCCACAATTCTCAAGCACTAGATATGGATCCAAACTCAAGTTGGAATACGCCAAAGTATATATAACTTGTCCCTCTTTAGACTTTGATAGTCACAAGAAATTACAGTAAAATTTCAAATTTGGTTTTAATTGAAATCGATACAACCTAATTCACCTTTATATTCTTGTTTACTAATTTATTTTAATTTCAAATTTCAAATTCATTAAAGTTTAAAACGAAAAGATGATAATGAGAATACGAGATAGGAACTTATCTACACAATTCGCAGTGCCATCATACCAAAGCTTCTCCCTCGAGCTGCCACGAAGCCATCAAAGAATTGAAATTGGATCAAAGGAGATTGAGAAGGGATGTTCCTTATTGTTGCAGAGTATTGACCATTTGTAGTGGTACTTACCTATCCCCTATCTCGTCCTCTTCTTGCACTCATACTCACTATTAGTAAATAGTAAGAGAATTTACTGAGGCATTCGGACGGATATCTTAGGGATATACTCATTCTAGGGTATTTGTAACCCTATCTCTAATGAGTTACCTTATGTGTTATACACCAAAAGCTAAAGTTTCAACCTTCAGCTTTGATACCAAATATGACAACCCAGATTTTCACATTCGTGAATCGACATTCATACTTCACTCGTTTTCGAATGCCGCAGATTCAAACATTCGAATCCGATTCGTTGGAGCTTGTAAAACATTAAGTACAAGTACAACAACACAACGGAAGAAAAATGAATATATCATTGATATAATAATGAATACAACATCCGATACAATATGAATTCCAACAATATCAGAGATAAATACACAACAGCGGAATAGGATAACAACAACAAGGATGGTCTAGACTATGCGACCATCGACAGCGGAAAGATGACCATCAATAGAGTCTTTCAAGTGAGAAAGCGGGAACCCAACAAACTAAGTCTTCAATGCCAAAGCTCTAATGCTCCAAGCTCGAACCTCCATCAAGTTGAAGTTAAGCAACTCCAATTCCAAAGAAGAAATTGCGATCCCCAAATCCAAAGATTGAAGAAGATTGCCAAACCAAAGACTTCGAAGGCTATCGAATTTACATCTACTAGGTGATTGTCTGAAAATCTAACTCTAGACTGCCCATGTGGAAAATTGTGGACACCCAGAGATTGAAAAGGGAAAATTAACTCTAGGTCAATCATGGGACTGGTGTGAACAAATGAAAAAAGTTTTAAACAAAAATAAGCAACAAAAGAATTTAAGATTGAAATCTGCAATGCCTTTTGGAAAATGAAACTACCATAAGGCCTCCCACCGCACACACCATGCAAACACAGAATTGGAGGAGATTTCTCCTTATGATGTCAAACATGCTTGATACGCGAAAACCATTTTGATATTATTATTAGTGCATAGTGGAAAACATTTGCAAGTATAATATTAATTTAGCCAGCATAGACATTTCGAACTATGCCTACTGTAGCTACCATCTAAATAGTGGGGCGCCACCATAAGTAAATGGTAGGTTATACAACTAAAATATATGAGGCGCATATTGGAGATTGGATTTCCAACAAATGGTCAGGCTAAGGAACTTCCTATTGCCACATGGGTACGCCTCTGGAGGGACGCCTCGATAAACTACCCAGATCTCGACCGACACAAGGCCGTGTTACCCCTGCCCGGAAGTAACACCTACAAGTATGCCATCCCCGGTCGTAACCAACCTTTATCCGAGCACTCGACACCAACAACCACAAAGCAATGTATTTTCAGTAACCACATAGGTTAAATATCTGGGCTCCATACCATGATACCACCTCTACCTAGAAGAAATGGACATACCCTGGAGGCACGACCCCTAATAACCTTGTTGCATCTTTCCCGTTTCGACCATTTTCTTGGTGTGAGGTCCTGATGCAGTCTCGTCCACAAAGCTACGCTTTACACAAAGCCTTGCTTTGATCAACAAATGATTAGCAGCACTTCGTATGCCACATTACCAAATTGGAAATGTATAACAAGTAACCATCAACTACATAACCTCTGAGTTCGTATGTCTCAGAGAAGGGTGTTAAGCTAAGAGAATAAATTCTCCACCACCAAACAAAAATGTATTTGATAGAAACCAGCTTTACATCTCAAAGTGTAATGTCAGACACACATCCATACAAGTCTATTCCGGGTTCGAACAGAACCGAAGGCACTTCACAAAGAAGCCCTTGCAAATCCGGATAATCCCTAATCACGTCCGGACTCCCCATCACAAAGGATGTTTAACTCTCTATACCGGGGATCAGCCGATGCAGGGTCATTCGACGAGTTATCCTTTCGCTTTCGAAAATATTCGATCTTCACCACCGGTCTTCAAATGCTACCCGTATCATCGTATCATTATTCGGAATGGGTTATATGACACAAGTTCCTCTTCCAGCTAAACCGAATAATGAATGCAATATTTTAAAACATATGGATATTGGGATCTCAGTTAAGTCACACTTATTAACCAAAACCTTCTTTCAAATAGTTTGAACAAATTACCATTTTAATCTTTTAAACAAAAAAGGTTCACTTCACAAAGTTCACCCATCTTTCGCAAAGATTAATTCATAGCCTTTCTAAACAATTTCCCTTTCAAATTGGATTAACTCATCCAATTTTTAAATCAAAGATTCAATTCATAGTTTTCAAAACCATTCCAAAGATTTATAGCTTTCAGAAATTATTTTTATTTCAAATCTTTTACACAAAAGATACACCTTTTAGATCCTCTTCAATTTCAAAACAAAGTTCAACAATCTTTTACAAAGATTTATTCATAGCTTCCAAAACATTTCACAATTCAAACTTGAAATGTTTTCAACAAAAATTGGAAATCCTTTCTTTATATGAAAGCTATTATTATTTGAAAACAAATAGTTTTTGTTTGGGAAAAAACCGATTACACTTGCACAAGTTAAAGCCCTTCAAGTATAAATCTTGGGTTAAATTCAATTTCCCAAAACAATACTTTTAAAATGGTTTGAAACCCATATAAACACATTTATAACTTGTATAACCTTTTTAAAACATAATTTCCAAACATAGAATTCAATCTTGAATTCAAATTCAAATCAAATTATTTAAATTTCAAAACTTTATCAAGTTATTCAAAATAACTTTTATCTTCAAAACTCCTTTTCAAAAGCTTTTCATATTTAATCCAATTCCATTTCCAAAATTATTTTGGATTTAAAATTCAATCTTTAAAACCATCTCATAATATTAGATTCAAATATCTATGGCTCAACCAATTTCCTCATGCAATCCATATTTGTGTGTGTATGGTGTAGTCCAGGGGTTTTACATAATAGTGCAACAACATCAGTCATCACAATCCGAACACCGCAATATCGATAAGCGGTATGATCTATAACGCTTATCGTTCATTCACAGATTCATAGATAATATACAAATGTATCACAGAGAAATAAATTATACATAGCTCAATTCACAGAACAAAATAACATGGATCAGCTAGGACAATCAATTCAAAGCATCTCATACAATACAAACATTCATAAGCAATCCAAACATTCATAAGTAAGATTAATTAATCATATGATTAATTTAAATCAGATTAATTACTTATGTACAAACTACTAATCTTGGTTAATTAATATTAATTAATTACAAACCTTAATCATTAATTATTATTTAATCATTTATTAATTAATAAATTAATTAACCTTAAATTATTAATTAATCATCCTTAATTAATAAATCGATTAACCTTTAATCATTAAATAATTGACCTTTAATTATTTAATTATCCTTTGATTAATTATCCTTAGTAAAATTAATTAATTAACCCCTAATTAATTATCCTTTAATTAATTAATCACATTAATTAATTATACTTTAAATAATTATTCTTTAATTACCTGACTGATCAACTTTTAATCATTAATTAATTATTCTTTAACCGCTATCATTAAGTAATTATTCTTTAAATTTTAAGTAATTATAAACCATTAATTATTTAATTATCATTAATAATATTAATTAACATAAACTTTAATTTAACAATTTAAAAACATTTGATAACTCCTTAATTACTTTGTTAAGTTTTATTTAAAATAAACTCTTTTAAAAATATAAGTTTAAAAACCATCTTTAAACTTAACTAATTTAAAATATTTTATTTCAACCATTACCTTCACATTCCAACTTAACAAATAATCATCATTTTAAAAAGAATAAATTTAACTTAGATTGTTAAAGTTTTAAACCAGAAATCATAACACCCGAGACTCCCCCGAAAGCTTCCCGAGATAAAAACCTATTTACTTCGAGTTTTCCACCAAACAACCCGAGTGCCTCCCAAAAATTTCGTTTTAAAACATAAAATTTGTTTAAGATTTTATTACCCGATAAAACAAAATAAAACTTGAACTAATGCTCGAGCCTGCGCCCAGTTTTCTCGAAGAATACTTCGAGTTCATAGCCTTTCTTCCACAACCCAACTTACTGATACAACCTCGCCACTGTGCATATGCACCGACACTCCAGCCATCTCCGATCAACGCTGCGGCCACCCACAGATCATCGTTGACCTCCTCTACAAATCCCGACCACCCATCTCCGATGATCACATCGTAAATCAAAATTTGACACCCAATCGGTTTCCTCGAACTAACCATGATCACCAGAAAACTCCACGTACCAATGATTCCGATCGCCAGCGTCACATCTTCACACACCAATCCACCCCAGTCTCATTGATTCCGATCCATCCTTGATGACACAAGAGCACAGGAATCGTCGACAACCAAACTTAGCCATAAAACCCTACTCCACCATTTCCAAGCCACTCCGACCCTCTGAAAAATCCTTTAACAATTTTTCATCGATCCACAACACCTACGCCATCTTCCACCATAATCACGACGCAAACAAACTTGTCAATCGAGGGCAATCGACCATAATACCCATTTCGATCAACTCAAGGTTTCTCTCTGGTTCCTAAACTAAAATTTTTGATTTAACCTTTAAAAATTATTTTCGAAGGTGATTTCAATCATGTAAATGAATCAGCAAATTATGATATTTGAAATTAACATATCTTAAGGCTTTCAATGTTTATTTCCCATTTTCCAGATGAACTCAAACCTGTTATACTTAAAAGTAATTTTAAATCTTCATTTATGATTAAACAATCATAGTTTATTTGAATACCACAGCCTATCAAAATTTAGATGAGGAGATTTAAATTTTAACTTGTTTTAAACCCTGTAAAATAAGAATAGGGTATATATATTTATGTATTGCAGACATGCGCAGGCATTTTTTTTTTATTTATGCACATGCATTTATATTTATGACTAAAATATTATCACACACAAACCAAAAATTCATGTATAGAAGTTCAAAAGTTTGCTCACCAGAAACCAGAGAACAAACTCTTTTTTTCTTTTTTTTGTTCGATCTGGAACTTGAATTTTAATCCGATCCTAACTTGCTTGATGTTAAGTTGAATCTGATTTGATCTTGTTTTGTTTCACATAATCTGAACTAACCCTTGATCTGAGACTTGATATATTTGAATCATTGTTACCAGGCTGAAGCTTTTTGCTTTGATTTTCATTGCCAGGTTGAAGATTTGAAGAACTTATTGTTTAAACTTGAATCTGATTTGCTTGTTTGACAACTGAAAATTGTTGGACATGTTTCTAATTTAAAAATCTGAGAGTTGCTTTAGTTTTGTTGTTTGCTTGATCCTAATCCTTGTTCCAGGTTTTTGATTTTCATTTTCTTTTCTTGGTTTAAATTTTTACAGGCTTTTGTTTTTCAGAAGTGAAGGTGAAGGAGTATTGAAGCCTGGTTTGTATATTCTCAGGTTTGTGTTTTTGAAAGGTATCAAAGGAAAATGAAGAAAGAAGGGAATGGATGTATTTAAATAGCTTTTTTTACTTATAAATTTAAAAATAAAAATAAATGTGAAACCAAGTATGACACTTGTTTATTGAATTAACACATGTAATTTACTTGTGTTATCATGTTACAAATGTCTTAAGTTATGCATTTTATGTTTAAATCCCTTACTTATATTTTGTTTAGTCTTTTATATTTAACCCTTTTTATTTCAAAATTTGTGAATCATATTTTAATGTTTTTAACTTATTTATATTTATAAATTATACTTAAAATTTTTATTTTAATCCTTTTTTAAATTTATAAATTTCTTTTTGAACCTTTTTCATTTTATTTATTTATATATTAATGTTTTTATAAACATCTTATTTACATATGCATTATATCTTAAACACTTTAAATTTTCATATTTATTATTTAAATATAACTTTATATTATATTTTCTATTTATAAATCCATTTTCTTTTATTTATATATTTATAACTTTAAGAAATCTAATTACACATTGGATAAATTAGAATTTAACTTAATTATCTTTTTGAAAATTTATTCAAAATACAACTTCCAAATATATATTTCATATGCATATTATAATTAGAAAATAAATTTCTATTAGTTTAAAATAAAATGTTTTTCAAACCCCATATATATTTCAATACATTTATACTTGAATTCAAATTCAATTTAAAATCAATCTATTATACAAAACAAACATTTATTTTATCAAATTTTTGAAAGTATTCAAATTAATTCACAATTAAATCAAAAATTTATACTAATTTCTAAGTTCAGTTTGACTCAAAACCGAGATCGTTACAGTATCATTTCATCCTATAGTAATAGGGAACTTGCAGTAATGATACAGTAAACAAAATGAACAGTATATCATATAATAACATGTTAGATGATGTAACAAATATATAAGCAGCATTTAACATTATATAACATATCACAGGCATGTACGAATAACATATCAATTTATACAGATCCACTTGTTACAATTCCACAATAATATAAGTACATATGTCTAGAGTGATAAAACTCACCTTTTTAAAAGCTAGAATCAAATTCACAATACATAATTGAAACTCTGCGGAGCACGACAAGGCATGACCAAACTTTTGAGTAGATGGAGAGTCAAGATCTTTATCTTGTATATAACAAATACACAAATCATAAGAATATGATTCAACACCACTAAAGATGGATTAACAATGCAATTACGAATCAAAGAGGACATAACCTTGCTTTCAACCACCAAGTGGGCTCGGTCATTGGGTTTGGGTAGGGTCTAGGCTTCACAAACTCACGGCTAGGGATGTTTGTGGTCATGTGGTGGTGATGAGGAGGAGAGGTAGACTAGGAGGTAGAGGCTGAGCTAGCATGAAAAAAAAAAGAAAAAATCAAAAGAAAAAGGAAGAAGAAAGTAAGGAGATAATATTGAAGGAGTGTGTGCGATAAGAGGGGCTATCTCACTGGCCCGTAAGCTCTCCTGTTTTAGCCACCTTATGCCAACTCACGGGAGTCGGGCCCACGTATATATCTCAAAGAACGCCGCCGCCATCCTACTTCATTCTGGAATCTCCACCGCATACATGGTTGTTAAAGTGGTTTTCTGAGTTGGCAGAGAGTATGACTACTTCCGATCCCGGTCTCTTTAACAACAAAACGATATTATTGCCCATGGATATTTATTTCAAAACCTTTTCTACTCCAATGCCATTTAAAATCAAATAATATTACTTTCCAAAATAATATCCATTTTCAAAAATGGTAATATTTCCAAATCCATATACTTTCCAAAATAATATCCATTTTCAAAACTAAACACTATATTATTTCATTTCAAAACCAACCAATATATCACTTTCATTTCAAAACCAAAATATAATATATCATTTAAATTCCAAACCAAATCCATATATTATTTAAATAAAACCCAAAGGTCAAATCACTAAGTATTTCCTTCAATTTATTAAACTTGAAATATTCCTTTAAATCATCTTAAATCAAACCACTTTATTTTAAAATACCCACCTCATAAGCAAGATTAAATTCCGTTTATATACATAACTTAACAATTTCGATGAAAACCAAATTTCCAATTATCAAGTTAAGTCATATTTTAAAAATACACTTTTCCACTTAAATCATAATTATTCAATTTCCAAACATTTCCATTTCATCAATAAAGTAATTTATCATAGTAAATATAACGATCAATTTATTTGCAAATTTATTCATTTAGGTACCAATTAAACTATGATTTCAGGCTAAATACATTTATTACAAAATGTACAATTAAAAATGTGTTTCATTTTATCAAATTCAAAAGTCATCATTTATTTTACAACATATTCATTTCATAAAATAAAAATTAATTGCAATTACTAGGCTAGACTTTAAAACTCCATATTAATTAACTTTAATTATGAAGTTATTTATCATAAATAAGACTCTTTAAACTCCATCCAAAACCAATTAACTTATAAAAAAATTAACTTATGGACAAACAATATTTCTTTACACTTTAAAGCATTAAATCAAATTAAGTTAAAATTTTCGTACATTTATAATTTCAAAATACTTAATAATTTTCAGAAAATATTTAAAATCCTTAATAAAATTTTAGGAAAATATCATTTAAAAATATAACCATGGGCCTGTATAATATTTTCTAACCTAGGTCAAGTGATACAGACATATATCATTACAATCCGTAATTTAAAAGAAAAATCCGGGTTTTATCATTTTAAACCCGTAATCCCAAGTAAAATAAATGCAACAAAAATCACATAAAAATCACTTGAGCAGATCATTTAAGCTCATAATGATTTTTCCTTATTCTAAAGTCTGTTCGGGTATGTATCGTTTCAACCCATAGTGATAGGGAACTTGCAATAATGATACAGTAAATAAAATGAACAGTATATCATATAATAACATATTAGATGTTGTAACAAATATATAAATAGCATTTAACATCATATAACATATTACAGGCATGTATGAATAACATATCAATTTATACAAATCCACTTGTCATTATTCCACAATAATATAAGTACATATGTCTATAGTGATAAAACTCACCTTTTTAAAAGCTCGATCAAATTCACAATATACAATTGAAACTTCGCAAAGTACGACAAGGCACGACCAAACTTTTGAGTAGATGGAGAGTCAAGATACCTATCTTGTATATAATAAATACACAAATCATAAGAATAAGATTCAACACAACAAAATATGGATTAAATAGTGCAATTACGAATCAAAGAGGACATAACCTTGCTTTCAACAACCAAGTGGGCTCGACCATTGGGTTTGGGTAGGGTCTAGGCATCACAAACTCACGGCTAGGGATGTTTGTGGTCATGTGGTGATGATAAGGAGGAGAGGTAGGCATGGAGGTGGAGGTCGAGATAGCATGAAAACCAATGAAAAACCAAAAGAAAAAGGAAGAAGAAAGTAAGGAAAAGCCATGAAAATTTAGAGCTTGTTTTATTTTTCTCTAATGCAAATGGAAAATGAGATAAGAAAGTTTTCACGTGAAATAATAATAAAAGTGGCGGCTAGGGTTACAAAAAAAACAATGAACGGCTAAAGATATGGAGAGTGGATGGCTGGAGATGTAAAGCCTAGAAAATGAATGGTTAGTAAAAGGCATAATTTAAGGAGAAGGGATCTTTTATATTTTCTTTGTTTGCACGCAAATAACAAACGAAGTGAATGGAAAGTTTCTCACGGCTTAAAGAAAATAAATTGGATGACCAGAAGGTAATTAAGGAGGTAGGAAATAAAAGGCAAGAAATAAAGAGGCTGGTGAATGAATGGGATTTATATCCTATTTAATAAAAGAAACTTATTTAATACCTTCCAATCAGAAGAGGCAAATTAAGAAGTGAGATATTTGGAAAGATTTTGTATGTGATTTGATAGAGTAATGCATGGCTATGATAGGTGAGAAACGCTAAGAATTAATAAAGAGGGTAGAAAATTAAAAAGGCAAGCATTTAACAAAGTAACGTATAACCTTTGATTTTCTCCAATCTCATTGTAAAAGATATAAACAAAAAAATTCCAATGCATACAATAAAAGTCTAGACAAATAAATTGAGAAATAAACGAAGAGTTGGATATAGGAAAAATATAGAAATAAATATATATATATATATATATAATGAAAATACATAAATTTATTGCGTGTATAACGTTGTAATTTATCCAAATCTAAAAGAATAAATCAGAATTTCATGAAACGAAAACCAGAATAAATATTAAAATAAAATACATTTACAAAGAAAAAAATTAGCATTTAAAAATTCAAATTTAAAATTTTCAACCGTGGTCAAACTTTGACTTTCAGTTGACCAAAAATACAAAATTTCCAGAAATTGCTTATTTTATTAAATTTGTCAAATGTATACATTTATTATGATTGAAACCTCAATTAATTCATTCAGATAGGTTTCATTTTTTTATATTATCTTATGAATAAAATATGCATTCCCATTTCATCCTAGTTTTCAATTAATGTAGTAATTAGATTCATTTATTTATCATTAAATTTATTTATTATAGATTACATTCCAATCAATTAAAATTGATTCCCATAATTTGATTTGATTTAATTTCCATTTTATACTATGCCCACTATTTCTTTATAAACCTGTTTACATTAGTTTTATATTCCATTACGTTAATACACCCCTATTTACATGTTAGTTTGTATAAATGTTACTTTTCTTAAACGTGTACTTTTGTCAAATGTACACATTAATTAAGGTTTTAAACTAATTAAATAAATTTACCTTAGTTCCATTCTTTTTACCAATTTATTATTTTATAAATAAATTTACGTTTCTAGTTAATTTATACATTCACACCTCCCATTACTGCATTAATTCTCATTAATAAACATTTATTTACATTTGAATGCAATTGATTTCCAATTCATTTTATAGCCTCAATTGACAACTTATAATAGTTGTTACCGTTATCTTTATTACACTCAAGTTATCATTATCTCTAGTTATCATAATTGCTTACAAAATGTTAAATTCATTCAATTACCATAGATTATACATTAATTCATTTGTTCGCACCACACTTACCCTTATTTTCTTATATTCAATTTTTGTACCTAAATCTAACATTTACAACTAAATTAATAAACCAATTAGTAACTTACAACCGTTACTATTTCTTTAAATCACATTAATGAATTCGTTATTAGTTACAAATCAAATGTTACAATTACTTAATTAACGCCGATTTACTTCAATTTATATTGATCATATATTATCTCATTAATGTTTCAACATTCACGCCTGTTTTCTTATTTTCAAATCTATAACTAAGTGCAACAATTTACAACATTTCAATTAGTTTGAAATTTCATAATTAGTTTTGATTACATTGTCACATTTCATTTTAACGTTTGTTTCACGATTAAATTACAAAGTCTTTATTCTTCCAATTTTAATTACCAAAATCGTATTAAATCAACAAATTATATTATTGAGAATTTACGGGTCATTACAATAATGTTATAATTATCTACAATTATAAACTTCTGCATTTAATATGATTGATAAAATGTTTATCAATTAACATATCTAGACGAACTGAATTGAAAGTTGACAAATGGAAATATAATGCCCGCTATTAAATTTCTATTGCATGTTAACGTTTCAACACCCATGCAAGTGCCTAATTTTACAACTACCGAATACATTCGTGGTTTGGTCACTTACGCATTTATTTGGCCAAGATCATGTATTGCATTCTATGAGTTTCGATAATCAGAAATCTCAAATCAACAAATATCCGATTATCAAAAACGATAATCAGAAATCTCAAATCAACAAATATCTGATTATCAAAAATGATAATCAGAAATCTCAAATCAACAATTATCTAATTATCAAAAACGATAATCGGAATCAACAAATATCTAATTATCAAAAACGATAATCGGAAACAACAAATATCTAATTATCAAAAACGATAGTCTAGAAAATCAACATAAAAGGTTGGATCGATCCCATTAAATGGCGAGTTTTTAAGCTACGCCGCATGTGCATCAACAAATGGCGAAGCCTACCAAATACTATATTTTTGGCGCCCAACAAATGACCCGAAGGTCCCCAGAGTGACCCGAAGGTCTAGTACTGGTATTTGACCCAAGGTCCGCAGAGTGGCCCGAAAGCCCAACAAATGACACGAAGGTCCATCATATGACCCGAAGGTCCAACATATGACCCGAAGGTCCATCATAGTGGCTCGAAAGCACACGAAAATCATCAAAATCACCAAAACAGCAAATATTTCAATTTACGAGTCCGGAATTAACCAAAATAGAAAACGCACATGTCCCATACCACGAGTTTTACTAAATCGTTTAATTCTCTTCATTATTTCCTTGAAAGTGCAAAATCGTGTATTTTTAATTAATAACATTTTTACGTTCTCAAACGGACAAGTCCGGAATTAAGCGAATCAGTAAAAGTAAGGGTTCATAGTCCTCGATTTTGCTGAAACGTTTAAATCGCTTCCTCATTCTTTTGAAAGCGCAAACTGTAGAAATTTTGGAAAACAATTTTTATTTTAAAACGATTTGAAAACCCGTGCTCAAAACAGCAACATCTGTAGCAAATTCGATAAGGAAATTGCACTTCTCAAAACACCGTAAAAACGGATCTCAAAATCAGCATTGCGGGATAACCGCTTAAAAATCCACTTTAAAATTTGACGGTTACTGAAGTCAAAGCGACAGTAATTTTTATACGTCAAAATCTCATCAAAATAATTCGCATCAAAACATAACACCAGTGAATTCCCATTCATTAAAGAGGTCAACATAACATCGCTCTTCAAAAATCTAGCACCAGTAAAAAATCCCGTTATAAAAATAACGGCAAAAAAATACGTTTAAAACCAAACACCGGTTCAACGTAAAATTAATGTAGTAACACGCAACTCAAATTTGCATGTATATTCCAAAATGAACGAAGAAATCACTCGAATATATCTTCAATGAAGATAATTCAAAACAGCAAAAATCTTAAAAAAGTCACATAACTGCATCACTTCGGATCCTCAAATCGGATTCGAAATTTTCAAAGAAAACATAAATAAACACATCTATGTAATAACACAATGAAATTTATTTCATTTTCATATTTTGATTTTTAAATCAAAAGGGTTATCAGCTGTACTCAGCGAAGACAGTCTCACTGTTTCTGTTGCGCACTCTGATAAACAAAACACAAATTACTTAATCATCAAACACAATTTCACTTTTATTTTTAAGTAAAGATATTAAAAATTTCATCATAGTTTCAAAACTTTAGTTTTGACTCAAGGCACAAATAAAACATCAACAAATAGTTGTAACACATGTTCCATCTAAGTTATGTTTTATATTATGTCCATAAACCCCAAGCTCTGATACCAACTGTGACGCCCCACCTCTATGCTCACAATAACAAAGAGTATTAAAAGAAATACTATCGGTTATTACAAAGAATAAGGCTGGATAGGAGTGGCCATCCGTAATTAGGACTTACACTAGTAATGGCTATCTCGATAGGAGTGGTATATATTTTTATTTTTCATCTTTTATTTATTTACTCCCCTCGAAATACCCAATTCCAGTATAAAACGAACTACAATGGTTCATAATAGTTTAGGACAACATATATAATAATAACACAGATAGACTAGATACGGAACACAGATAATATCTAATCTCGTATATATATAACCGAAGTCAGTAACAATACACGTGATACAATACATATGATACAACTACAACTGTCGACTCAGGAAGTTATATATACAAGTACATTATTGACAATAATATACATGAATACATATCATCCTATACTATGACAATGACTACTCCAATGATATAAAGAGACTTCATAGCTCAAGCAGCAGCCCAAAGTAAGATATCAACAACCTGTATAACTCGGTCTGACCCGAGTATTAAATTCAAAAGAAAATAATACACGGGTCAGTCTAATTCAAACTCAGTTATTAATGCACGGAAGCAATAATAAATAAATAACAATTAGACGACAGTCCAATAAATTCACCTATTCAATTCTTAAATAGGAAATCGGATGACGGTAAATATAACACGTAACAGTGTTAAACAACTAACCAACAAATTATCAACGAAGATAAATAAAAGGGTTATCAATGAAGATAATTTAGAAAACAACAGAATTTCCTAAACGGCAATTAATGACAAAATCTAATTATTAAATAAATAAATAGAAACTCATAATCTAATTATCAAAAAGATAATTAGATATCAACAAAATCATCAAACTAAACCAAATCAAAATACAATTTCAAATATTGAATTGAACACACAAAACAATTCAAGCAATTGAAATATCAATTAAAACGTCACTTCTGTTTGGCTGCAGTACACGCACACGTGCACTGCCTCGCCACTATAGTGATGAATTTCACAAAAGCTCAATGAACCAGATACAAATGGCATCAACTCAAATCAAAATGAACCAGATGGAACTGCAACGGCAAGCACAACATCCACCCAGTACCCATCAAATGAACAAAGTGCACATGAATGCACAATGAAAGTTCTCACGAGCACAAGGTCAAACCCGAGTTGTGAAACTGGATTCAACACAGGTGAAATTTAAAAATGTACGAGTATAGGAAAATGGTCAAGACATCTAAAACAAGTCTCGACCAAAAATCAGCGTCTCAAGTACACTTGAACCAAAATGAACAAATGCGCCAATGAATCAAGACAGTGAACTGAAGTGAAGGCATGAACTGCAACTCAAAAGAGTAAACATAGTGTTCACATAACCAAGACAAAACAAAAGAAGAAAACCAACATCAGTGAAAATGTTTCAAACAAATTCACAGCATAACTCAGACTCAATAAGCTCAATATCCAACAAAAGTATAGCCTCAGAAATGAAGAACAAATGAATCAATATCAATGCAACACTATAGGCTGAGACAGTAACCAGAAATGCACAAACCAAAACTCGACTAAGAACTTATACAAAGCATAAATGTCAAATGAAAAACAAATACATCATGCAAATGAACTCAACAGTGAATCGAAGTCAGTGAAGAACCCTGACTCAAATTCAGGACCAAATACAACCAAATGCCAACAATGACCAGACTCAAGTAAAGTTCAGATCGGACCAAACTGCAGCAAGACCAACTACAGAAGCGAATCAGAATAGACTTTAATGAAATCCAAACTGAGTACACAACCAAAAGAAATCAGTGTATGCAAATGAGCTACAGACCAGAAAGTAGTGACATGGTTAGGGATGTAGACCCAGATAGTACACAAGTGAAGTGCAAAGCCAACATCAAAACATTCACCTGCATTAGACTACATGAACCAGACTCGGCAGTGACCAAAGCTACGATTTGCAATACTCAGATGAACACATGGTCGAGGTCAAATACTAGAAACAATGCTCAACATCAAACAAAGAATGGTCAAAATAAATCAAGTGACGAATTCAAACATTTGTATACGAATGAAAATCAAAGAATTCAAAACCGTGGGAATCACAAAATCTCACACACACACACACAGATATATATATATATATATATATATATATATATGAAGTTGAATTAGATGTGAGTAATAAAAATCACTCACCTTGGATTTTGAAGAGCACGAATCAAATTCGACAGCCGAAGTCACTGAATCGCCAACTCACGCAACCTCGAACTTCGACTGAGAAGGAACAGCCGCGCGCATCTCAGAGACGAGCAACAAAAAAGCAAGGAAATCGAGTTGTAATCGGCATCCACGAATTAGCGAAAAACCCTAATTTGATTTTTTGAACGAAGGAGATAGAACGAGGCCGCCATTTTTATTGTTCGTATGGTTTAGGGTTAGCCAAAAATGAATTAAAGAGGGAGCCGGTTATTCAATATTATCATGACACCAATCAACAAAGAAAAACATGGACCAACATGATTTTTAAAGCCCGCAAATCCTTTAACAAATTTATAAAAGAATTTCAACCCGATAAAAACTCCAAACAGCAATTAGCAACCAATTTAATCGTCATTTGACGATAATTAATTGTTACAAAACCCCGAGTTGTTATAGAAATCTTTCGTTTTCTCTTTCTCTCTCTCTAATTAGATTGCTTGGGTCATTAAATGATATTAATTGACAATTTATTCATGGAGTAAAATATAACTATTGTCTAAATGTACTTTATTGTAAATTGTATAAGTGCAATCAATCAGATAGTGTATGGAGATGATATTTCTTGCATATGTGTCATTGTCTATATTATTATTTAAAATACTTATACATACATAAATATTTACATTTATATACAATATACATATACATATAAATGAGATAAAATTAAGTGTCACTTTTATAACTCCCAAAAACAGCAATTTTGAACCTAGTTTCAAAACTGAAAGGTTTTATGATCAAAAATTATGATTTTACATAAAAGTCCATCATATAAGTTTCAGTTCAAATTATATATATATTTTTGTGTATGAACATATACACTTACATAAATATGTGTATGTATATAGACATACACATAAATATGTGTGGCATATACACATACAAAAATCATTGTAAATAATGTTTTAAACTTAATACATCTTTATGTTAAATTTGTAATTTAGTATATGTTCCAATGCAATGTAACAACTAAAGCCTAACTTTAATTTAAAAGGAAATCCAAGGGTTTGTGATATTTTATAATGAAGTCCAGTTATGTTTATAAAGAAAACTGTAATATGTTTTACAATGATGCTTCTCTCTCTCCAATTAATGTTGTTTACTTTTTTAATTAATTATTTAACTATTAGTGAAAGAAACTAAAGGTTATTTTCTCATATTTATTAATAAGTAACTACTACACACATGAGTGTATTTGATACACTCATTCATATAAATTTATATAATATTCAAACCCTTTTGAAAAAATTTATACCAAATTAAATAAAATATTGATTTTATTTGAAAGAAAATTTAGATAAGATCTAAATGCATTTAAACTTCATAGGCCTGTTAATGATCCAAAATGGTAAAAATTTTGAAATTCAATAATTTCTTCCGCTATGGGCTGACCCAATTCCAACAATGGTATCCCGCAGTGGAAGAAATGGATGAATTTCAAAAGTTTTACCATTTTAGATCTTTAATGGCCTATGAAGTCTAAATATACTCAGAACTTTTCTAAGTTTCTTTTAAATAAAATCAATATTTTATTTAATTTCATAAATAAAGTTTCATATAATTTATTATGAATATAAATTAGAGTATATCACATATACTATTATATAAATATTTCTATGTGAAGATTACATATTAAATTTATTTAAAGAATGAAACTTTTAATTTCTTTTCTCTTAACTTATTCAATTAATGACGGGACATAAATTTATTTAAAGAAATAAACTTTACATTTACTTCTCTTAACTGATCCAATCAATGAGGAGACACGTTATTTTATATGGAAAGAGAAACCTTTCATTTCTCTCTCTTTAATTAAATTGATGGATACATTAAATGCCATTATTAGCAACAACACAAGGCATAGAATGTAAGTTTGTCCAAATATATTCCAGTGTGAATTATGAATATGCAAAATTGTGGTGTTTATAAATGATATAAATTTTCACATTTATTTGTATATATACATATTCATACAATTATGGTATAAAATGTTAGAATTTCTAACTATCAATACAATACTCGTAAATTAGATTGCAGTTTTAATTTCAAAATACCAGCACCAGATAAAGCAATCCTTAAATAAGTAATGATTGGCAACAAATGAATATTTATACTCTACATACTTATGACCATAAATGAAAGTTTTAAAATACACATAAAGACACTTTGAATGCACATTAAATACACTTAAGTGCACTTAAAATTACAAAATGATTTTATAACTAAACAACTGTTTATACATACGCGTATGAAATTATAGATAAGAAAACATATGTGTGTGTATGTGTATATGTATGTATGTATGTTTATACATATAGCCATATATATGGTTACAAAATATATGAACAAAACTTTGCTTACACTAAACAAATTAACAAAACTTCCCTTTACATATAATTAGATATATGATTACACAACACCTTAATAAAACTTCCCTTGCATAAGTAAATTAGCAAAACTTTACCTTAATAAAAAATTCCTTGCATAAAGTAAATTAGTAAAGCCTTCCCTTTTAATATTAAATCACATAATTAGTACCTAATAAAATATGCATGTGAATTTAATCTGACAAAAGTGCAAGCAAAATTAAACATGTATAAACATATATGATTAATTTAATAACTACATATTAAAAAATGCAATTTTCTTTGTTATAAAATAGAACATATGAACAAATTCTATTGATTAGCAAAATCATATGATTATACAGTTATATATGAAATTGTTTGTATAGATTAAATTTAACCTAATAAAACTTATTTCAAAATTTTGTCAAAATTAAAGTTAAGAAGAAAAATACAATTATGATTTCAATAACAAATTTACATCTCCAAACATATAAATATAATAGAGTTATAGTCAAAAATATACACATACATATGATCAAGTTTGCATCTCATGTGGATAACATATATGTATAGGTAATTGTGATAATGGACAAATTAATTAGACCAAAGCGTATAATAATTAGTTATAAATGATTATAAGAATTTGTAAATCAAGATGATACCTTGCTATTTCCCAAGAGAATACCTTAAACGATGAATCAAAAGCTCTTAGATTTCATAAATCAATCTTATTACCAAACCTCTGAAGCACACCTTGAAATTGAATTCCCCCACAAGATGTTGTCAAGAAGTCATGCCTTGAATGATGATATCTCCTTAGAACTTCAAGATTTCCATTAAATCCTTGCAAGAGATTGATGAACCGCTTTTTTTATTTTATTTGATCTTTTTTATTTGGAGTTAAAATATTTTGAAAATTGGTAAATTATAAATCAATGGAGAAAAAAATTCAATTTTTCACTACTAGCTGATCGATTTTAAAGAGGAGAATGAATTGTTAACACAATCACAGCAGGTAATTCAAAAAAAATTGAAAAGTTTTTAACTTTTTGCAAATACAATCGTAGGTTGTCGATTACGGGGATTGTTGATAATTCACGCAGAGGGTATACTAGGTTTCTTGCTTAATCGCGCAAATAATTACGTGAATTTTTACACATCTATGCATAAAGCTTATGTGGTATTGACACGAGCCACGGAGTCACCTTGCGTAGTAGTTCATTTTTTTTCTATTTGAACTTTTCGGCATTTGATGGGAATAGTAACTATGAAAATGGTAGGGGGTTACTAAGTTATTTTTTGGATTTACACTTTTTTAATTTTTGGAGGGGCTACTAAGTAAATACTTGAGTTGAAATAGAATTTGCCTTGGAAATTATTATTTTTCTGCCATGAAAAGTTAGAAGGGGAGAAAGGGAAAAATGAATGAGGAAAAATGAATTGTACGTATTGATGAATTAGGGAATACTTTTTTTTAAAAGAATGAAACTTTTCTCATTCTTTAATAAAAGTTCTATTAAATCCCTTGATTGTCCCTCTCCCTCCAATCCTTTCTTTACATGTACTTCATCAAACGACATAAAATTTCCACAAATCACGTCATCAAAATAACATAAAATTTTCATAAATCATTTCATGCAATTATCTTTAAATTACATCGATACTGTATATCAGTGTGCGCAAATATAAATTTTTTAAATGCATTAAAATAATTACAAAAACTTTCAAACATCAAATAAATAATAATTAATATTTCTCAAATACTAATTAATTTAATCAATTTACAATATTTTATAAATTAATTAAATCATGTGGTTTTTCAAATAATTCATCATTACGGTTGTGCCACTAAAGATGTACATTCAGTCAATGATTAATATCAAACTATTCGAATATTAACGTCCACACGTCACTTAGCGGGAGGTGTGATATTTTGGCTGAATTTATCGCTTACACATCTTTTGGTAAAATCCAATTTTACTTATTATAAGTGGTACCTAATAGTGATAATTATTTACACCAAGTCTCTTCGTCAAAACTATGTCACTTTGGATTTATGGAATTTGATAATGGTCAAAATTCTAATATCATCCACATTCAACTTTATGGTCCAAACATAAAGTCCTTAGTTTAATAATTATTATTATTAACCAAAATGCTCTAACCAAAGACTTTGAGTTGACTTCAGTTGATTGTAATACTAACCTCATATAACGGAGAAGACGAATCCTCTCTTGAATAGTGTTTCACTTCTAATACTTTCACTCGATCCAACTATAGTCTTTCGATGGACGTCATGCCACCATTTAACTATAATCAAAAGTGGAGCTTCCACATTGAAGATCAACAGTATTTTCAAGTCGAGAAAACTGTGTAAATTAGTCTCATTGATATTCTCTGCTTGACCTTAGTTATATTATCCAACGGAAAAATATCAAACGAGTCATTCCATAGTTATCCAATAATATCAGTACGCAACCCTTTGATGCCCCCAGCAGTCGAGTAATGCACTGCCCAATATTTGGAGAGTGTTACGTACTCTAGTCTCGAGGGTACATCGATATTCAGTTTCATGCATCTTGACTAGGAATATTTAAAGTGTTATATTTGTTTCATTGTGATAAATCATTCACGGTTACAACACTTTTTAACTACTATCACAAAACATACCATTAATGGATTTTCTACTAAATGTTCTTTTGATTAAATTAATTAATTAATATAATCATATTATATCAAGTACATAATAGAAAAAACATATTTATTTCGAACAAGATTGGTCAATGAGTTAGATATATGTAACAAATTACATCTAGGATATACTCCTAACTCTATCAATCTGATGGTGTTGAAGTCGAGAAGATCGACGCCGACTTGCTAATATAGCCTAGATTGCGACGCCATTAAAATCGAGATGGTGACAATCGAGGCAGCGACGATGATATTAAGGGTTGCATTGAGGCGGCAATTGAAATCGTGATAGCAAGAAATAGGTTTGTTGAAAATGAAAATAAGTATTGAAAATTTCTTAAGTATTAAGCATTTATATTACACTTAGAAATCTTGATCGACGTGATCATATCAGTATCGACATGTTTTATTGTTCATGTTTAAAAAAAAAGGAAAAACGAAGGGAAGGAGGTCTACCTAATCATGATACCATGTAGCTTCCAAAGAATCAAAGGCTCCAGCCTTACTATGGAAAAGAGTTGGTTCAGCGCCATTTGAAGAAATGAATTAATATTCAAACATTAAAAGCAAATACAGCGAATAGTTCACTTTAAGATTCACTAATATTGTATTTATTTGAAAGTTTATTTCTAGAACAAATACAGTGAGTAATTCGCTTTCTTGAAATAATGTATTAATATTCAAACATTAAAAACAAATATCAATATAATTAGATATACAGGCTTTATAGTTTCAAAAGTGACCATTTTTTTTGTTCTGGACATGAAAACGTTTAAAAAGAGGCTTAAACCCACAAGAGCGTACAGGACAATTAAATATGCATGGCCCATATACTTACCCGGACCGACCTGATAACACAATCCTGGCATGCTTATCCATGTAGATGGTGCTTTAGATTGGATCCAATGCAACATGAATTCTCAAAATTTAACAGGAGCGCCTCTGCTACTAACTGCAGGGCTGTCAAAAAAGAAAACTCTAAAGGTTGTCCGTGTTTGAAAAACGGATAAATATCTAATATTCAAAAAAGCGGATGAAATGCAGATATGAAGACATTCGTATCAAAAAATTATCCACTCGGTTTTTTTATTTAAATTATGCGTATTTTAGTAAAATAAAATATATTTATTTTATTTTAATTAAGTTAGAAGTTCATATTATGCACACTAGATTATCTGTATATTAGTACAATGAAACGAAGTTTGTTTGAGACGTGGTTATGTCGTTGTGGTCGTTTTAAAGTACTATGCATTATGAACTTGGTTTGAACTACAATTTAATTAAATTAGTTAATTAATTATTTTTCAAATTATTGATACATATTACTTATTTAAAAACAAATAATCAATTAAATAAAAAATAATTTTATTTATATTGTACATTTCAAATATTCCGTTCATGAGTAATATTCCGTTCAAAATATTTGATTTAATTGATTATTGGTAAAATGTATTTATTTATTCGGTTTTTATTTATAAACTGTAATTACTTATTTGCAAAACATTTCAAAATATCCGCATTTAAAAATTATTCATTTGGTTTTTTTTTAAATTACAGTTCAATTTATATTTATTTTAGTACAGTAAAAAATTTATTGCTTTATTAAGTTAGGTGTTCATATTATAAACATTAAATTACGTGTATTTTAGTATGATGAAATGAGGTCAGTTTGAAGCATGGTTTTTCCATTGCGGTCGTATCAAAGTACTACCATATAGTATGAGGTTGGTTTGAACTAAATTCGAAAATTTAAAATTTTACAAATTAATTAATTAATTTAGTTTACTTTTGCAAATTATTGACGTATGCTATTCATTAAAAAACAAATAATTAATTAAATATAAATCAATTTTATTTTAAAATATACATTTCAAATATACTACTCTGATTCTTCACTCGCAGCACACAAATGCATTTTTCGTCCATAGAATTCTTCGTTCAAATGCTCTGTCTAGATTCTCTTATCGCTTCATAAAGAACGCAGCCTAAATCTCAATGAATACTACATGTTAATCACGTTCTTCATTTAATATTGATACGCTTTGTATATTTTCACATTCAACGGCAGCTCAAGGAATTGTCTTTGGTATTCGTCGACCTTTAACTTTGTCCAGGTACATGGAATGAAAAAATCATATAAAAATGAAAGTAACTTGTGGTTTCTGCCTTGCCATAAAAGTATTATTTTGAACCTAATAGTCAGAAACAAGGTCATTTTATTATATATATCTTAAGATAACGTGTTTAATGCAATGAATTATCGAACTGCGACAAAATAATATGATATAAGAAGGCAAGCACGCCACGAAGCAAGATACACTAACATGGAAACTGCAACCACGGCCCAAAACAAACGTTATACTCTAAGGATCCGTTTGAAAGTTTCAACATAGTGGTTATGATCAGTTTTGACCGTCAACCATCGTAGCGGTTTTGATTGATTTGCATGAAGTCTCGTTATAACCAATTAATACATTCTTGAGAGTTTAATATATACCAGTTTTGAAAGTTTTCCACTAAAAGAATATTAAAAATATATCCTTTTATTTATTTATTAGTTTTGTGATCACTAATTCTAAAATATAATTAGTGGCTGTATAATTGAAAACAAAAGTTATAACCCCTCAACACCCTCGTTTAATAGATTTAGAATTACCTTCATTACAATACACCCATTTTCACTAGTTTTACAAAGAATAATAACTGACGTAAAAAAAGATTTACAAACAGAAATTATGATAACACCTCAAATAAGAGCCGTACAAAACCAGTTAAAATGGTAGAAAATAAACTCTCAAGAGGAGCCTAATGGTGAATTTGTTTAGCATGGAGATAAGGATGGAAGAGTGGCTTGAAAGAAAAATGGTTCGAAAAAAAAAAGGAATAAGTAGTTGTGTTACGGATGGAATATTAGATATTTTAATTTTAGAAAAAATAGAAAAAATAACAAAATTGAAAGAAAAAAAATAAACTGAAGGACGACAGGTTTGTTTTTTAAGCTGAATAACTATAACTAGCATTTTGTATAGTGTAAAGCTGAATATAATGCTATATGTAACTAACATTTTGTATGGTGTAAAATTTGAATATAATGCTAATTATAACTAACATTTGTCATTCGGCTTAAAAGTGAAACTTGATCTTCTTCGGTCTAAATTTTTTTTTAAATTTATCCTTCTCCTAAATTCCCTCTTTTAATTTTTTTGTTGTAAAAAATTAATTTTTTTATTAATTTTATCAGCTAGGCACAAGGTCATTTTATTATAGGTTTCTTCAAGTTAGCGTATTTAATGCAATGAATTATCCAACGGCTACAAACTTAGATAATGTGATATAACAAGACAAGCAGGCCATGAAGCAAGATATACTAACATGGAAATTGCAACCACCGTCCAAAACCAATCTTATACAACCAAGGGTGAATTTGTTTAATATGGGAGATAGGGTCAAAAGTGAGGACTAATTAACCCCAAAGAAGAATACATTTTGTGTATTACGAAAGTGGAATTTGAAACAAGTTATTTTAACTTTTTGCTATAAAAACTTTTCAAAGTTTGTTATTGTCGTTCTCCACTAACTTAAACATCACGTTTTAAGTTATAGATTAGGTACAATCGGTAATTATTTTGGCTCAAAGTAAGAGTAAATTTTAAGTATATTTTTTAGTTAAAAGGTACCCACAAGCAAAAGATATTTTAATTTTATAGTGGTGTAGCAGTCCCCTAAACTTATCTTTACTTTGCCAATTAGGCCTTTACACGAAAAATCTCTATTTATGATGGTGTTGTATGAAAAGTCCCTGCAAAAATAAGTATGTAAATAAGATCTTTGTTTTTTCTAAATCAGAAAGTGCAAATTAGCTTGCGTTTTAAAATTTTCAAAAATTTAAGGAAAATTTCAAATTCAAAAAGGTTTTTCTAATAGAAAGCGCAAATTACCTTACAGTTTTCAAAATTTTCAAAAATTCAAAATCAGAAGGCGCAAACCATCTAGCACTTTTCTGATAGAAAGTGCAAGGTAACTTGCGTTTTTTAAAATTTTGACAATTTTGAAAACTTCGAAAAAGATTATAAAAATAGAAAAGTGCAACGGATAAGTGCAAGACAATTTTGCGTTTTTTATTTTTCAAAAATATGGACCAAATTTACATATTCATTTCTGCATGGACTTTTTCAATAACAACATAAAAAACAGAGACTTGTGATTCTTATCTTGTTGCTAATTTACCTTATGCATTGCAAAAAAAAAAAATGCTATTAATGTCCATACATACATTTAATCACATTCATTTCATGTGATTTAATTGGAAACTTGACTCTTAAAACGCATTAGTGTAGATGACCATTTATGTTTTGGATATGCCGTGAAAGAGTTTGCATATCATCTTATTATCAAAAGTTTGTGATAGCTAAAGAATGATGGAATACATAGTTTTCTAGCGAGTATGCATGTTTAAGCTGATAACGTTTGAAACTAATTCAAGATTCACTAATATGGCATTTATTTGAAAGTTTATGGCTGAAACAAATACAATGAATGATTAACTTTCCTGAAATGATGAATTAATATTCAAACATTTAAAACAAATAAGCCCACAAGAGCGTACGGGCCAATTAAATATACATGACCCGTATATTGAAGAATTAATCCAAGTCGATGGTTATTTAGACCGGATCCAATGCAACATGAATAACAGGAATTTAACAGGAGCGCCTCTGCTACTAATTGCAGGGCAGTCAATTCGATTGACAAAAATTTAAAATTCATCCGTATTCGTATCCGAAAATATGATAAATATCTGGAATCTAAAAAAAGGGACGCGGATACAGATACGAAGACATCCGCATCCGAAAATTATTCATTTAGATTTTTTTCAATATTATAGTTCAAATTATGTGTTTTAGTAAATTGAACAAAACTTATTTTTGCTGTTTTATGAAATTAGAAGTTCCCATCATACACACTTAATTATGTATATTTTATTATAAGAAATGATGTCTGTTTGAGACGTGGTTTTACCATTTTACGGTCGTATCAATGTACTTTATATTATGAAGTTGGTTTAAATTCAATTTAAATTTTTTTAAATTGACAATCTAATTACTTAATTTTTGCAAATTATCGATACATATTATTCATTAGAAAACAAATAATTAATTAAATACAAGTCAATTTTATTTAAAAATATACATTTAAAATATTTCGTCCAGATTCTCGACTTCTAGCACACAAACAGATTCTCCATTCATAAAATTCTACGTTCAAAAGCTTCGTACAAATACTTCGTTCTCGCTCCACAAAGAAGAAACTAAGAAGAAAAATTCCACAATTTGACTGGATTCTTCATTGTACCGAGTAATTAAGTACCAGAATACTACAGGTTGATCACATTCTTCATTTAACATTGATACGCTTTGTATATTTTCACATTCAAAGGCAGCTCATGGAATAGCCTTTGGTATTCGTCGACCTTTGACTTTGTCGTCCAGACAATCGGACATGGAATGAGAAAATCCTACAAAAAAGAAAGCAACTTGTTGTTTCTGCCTTGCCATAAAAGTAGTACTTTAGACCTAATTGTCTGGAACAAGGTCTTTTTATTATGTATCTTAAAATAAGTCTTTAATGCGATGAATTATCCAAGTGCAACGATTAAACTTAAACTAGTATAACGGCACAACGGTGAGGAAACCGACCGTTGTGATATTTAATATGAAAGAAAAACATTTTTGTTTAATTTTTTTCTTTATTGCAAATTTTATAAAAAATTAAGTGCATTTAAATAAAATAATTTGAAATTGTAATTTGAAATTAGAAATCTTTATTACATACGGTTTGTAAGTAATTTGAGATTGCAAAAATCTTGAACCATACCATGAAAAGTGCATAGATATTTTGAATTTTGAAATTTGAAATTAGAAGGAAGGTGGATAGATATTTTGAAACGCAAAGCAAAAGGAGGAAAATAGGGAAACGCACCAAGATTTGATATTTGAAATCAGAAAGTAGGTGGATAGATATTTTGAAACGCAAAGCATAAGGAGGAAAATAGGGAAACGAAGCAAAACATGTAGCATGTTTTTTTGGCTTTAGGAAAATTGATTTTGGCTAGTGGAAATAGGCAAACCTCCCTACGGTCGGTTTGATAATGTGATATGACAAGACAAGCACGCCATGAAAGCAAGATACACAAGGGCATTTTCATTCCATTTAGGACTGATGGACGCCCAAATCAACATCGTGCATCGGATCCTGAATTTTTAGCCTTAGTTTTAAGACTTAAATTAACGATTGTAATTGAAAACTTTAATATTCAACCCTGAATTGTTATCACTGAAGATGCTGTAACATGGAAACTGCAACCACCGTCCAAAACAAATCTTAAAAGATAAGGGGTGAATTTGTTTAGCAATGGCTCGAAACAAGAATGGTTCAAAAAAGAATGCATTCCTCTACTACAAAAAAGGCATTTCGATTGGATATTTTGATTTTTTTTTTATAAATGATTATTCATTTTATTGTATTTTTGTTAATTAAGTAGTTAAATAATATAATTAAAAAAGACAACTTTGGGTAGTCACAGACGCGCCATTTATACATTTTTTGCTAAGCGCACTTAAATTAAATAATTAATTAACTATAGCACAATGCAGTAAATATACAATAAAAAAATAAAAACGTCTTATTTTTTTATTTCAAACGAGATTTTACTATAAAGTTAATAATTTACAATAAACTGTAGAATTGCCCTCAAGGGCAACCATTAACTCTATCAGGGGCAAACGAGCTACATCACGCCATAAAACTGTATGTCGGATTTTATCCTATATCGTAGAATGTACGATAACGGAACCATTGTCCTGAGCGTTATTAAGCTTTCTTCGCATGATCACTGGAATGTGACGTTCGAGCCAGAGTATCGATCACTGATTATGTGAAACGTCAAAATGCGTTCGATTCGATCGTTTCATGACAACGTCCCATCGAAACTGAGTCAACAATCCTTGTTCAATCAAAGTTCGAAGAAAATAAATCAATCCCCTTTTTCATGTGTTCACCTATAAAAAATCGACCGGTCGTATGTGACAAGAGAAGGAGCAAGGACGTCGAAACTTGAAGTGGACACCAAGCAATTGGTCGTAGTAAAACTTGAGGCTAGACCTAAGGAAACTTGGGATCAATTTTGAGTTGATATTGAGTCGGCATTTCAAGATTGACGGTGGCAAAGTGGGACATGAATTTGAAGTCGAAGATGAATCAACGAAGATGGTAGTGGATGCTAATAAGGTGACGATGGCACTAGCGGCATCAAAATCAAGTCAAAACCCACTTATGTTGAATTCGAGATCTGGTGGTGTTCTGATCGACGAGATCGGTGCCGACTTCCTAAGATAGCCTTGATTGCGACGACGTTAAGACCAAGATGGCGAGGTCCGAGGTGACGGCGACGACGATATTGAGGAATGCAAGAAGGTACTCGTTGAAATCACGATCGAAAGGAAACTATAGTGTTGAAAATGAAAATAAGTGTTGAAAATTTTCCTAAGTGCTTAGTATTTATATTACACTCAGAAATCAAGACTGACATAATCATGTCGGTGTTGACATGTTTCAATCCTCCTGTTTAAAAAAAGAGAAAAAAGAAAGACAGGAGATCTACCTTATCATGATACGATGTAGCTTCCAAAGAATCAAAGGCTCCAACCTTACTATGAAAATAAAATGGTTCAGCGACTATTTAAAGAAAAATATTGGTGCCAGTCAAATGATGACTCTTCTAAAATTAGCGTCCAATCACTTGTCTTAATTCAGCACATGCTTTGTTTCCACGAAAGCATAATCAAGTGGACAAGTATTATCCAGCATTTGAATCAAACGAATTTTTGGTGAATCTAGGCTTCAAGAAGATGAAAAAAATGGATCAAGAAGCTCAATAGATGAAGAGAATGATGAGAAGAAGAAGCACAAGAAGTTTGATAACATTCTGCATATGTTAAATTTTATCGGTACCGACATGATTTTTGATTTGGTTCTACTTCTGACTAGTAGGTAAAGATGAAGTGTACTTAGCAGAAAAAGACAAGATTGCGTAGGATGAATCATGTCGGTACCAACAAGATTTGTAGAAAAATGTAAACAACGAAGCTTGGAAACATCAAGACTTGGACAAATATAAGGAATAAATTGAAGATACAAGTTGCAAAATCATGTTTGCAACGACATGATCATAGCGGTACTAACATGATTTGAGTTACGAGTTTTACTTGTTCTTCATGTATGAATGCATCATTCTGATCTGTTACATAGTCTACTGTAAGCTAACGACTTTAGTGGATGTATTCACCTATAAATATCCATCAAACTTTGAAAAAGTATAATAGATCTTGCTTTCTAATCCTGAACATTCTACCTTGTTCGATCCACCAAATACTACCTAACTCGTATTTCATTTGTTTTCTATATATGAAACATTCTTGTTTGATTGTGCTTGTATAGAACCATTTGGAATAATATTAAAGTGGACGCTGATAATTAATTTGAGGCAGAACCACGATAAAATCTTGTGTGTTTAAACATTTATTTTCGTTTTCAAATCTGTTATTCTCGTTTTTGTTTAATCTGCGATGCTGTGACTTTCCTTGATCGAACAATTTGTGTACTGTAAACTTAAGATGAATATCACCATTGGACCTCAACATTTAGGATCTAGCACTAAATTAATCATTATTAGATTAATAGAAATATTACAACCATCTGGTACTTATGGCTTTTTGCCATGTTATTGGTTATTTCAATATTTTCATTAAGCTTATAAAATAGGCTTCAAATATTAATCCACTTGGCATGTCGGTTATAACGATAGAACACATCTTTTAGCTTGTTTAAAGGCTGGAGATGCTATACTGTTGTTGGTCAATGTCGAAAGGAAAATTATATTGAAAGACAAAATGTACCCTCGATAGAATATGGTGTAACATTTCGTCCTTACTATGTTAGTTAAAAGTTTGAAATTTGGTCAATAATCAATACTTCAATAAAACTCGTACTTAATTGCAAGGTTTGACCTTCAAAGCCAATTCATTCAATTTGATTACATTTTATCGAATAACCAAATTACTCTGACTAAAGACTTATGAGTATAAGTCAAATTCTAATTATGATGATAGTAATTTTCTATGCTGAAAGAGACGAATCATCTTTTGTGTAGTGCTTCATTACATGTGTCCCGATACTTAGCCAATTATGGTCATAAAGTGAACCAATATTACATGATTAGTCATAATCAAAGTAAAATTTCCCCATATAGATTCAAAATACTATCAAGTCAAATGATAACTACACATCATCACATGAAATCATCTATTTGACCTATATACAATGCCCTATATAAGGCATTCGGTGGGTCGTCTTGTAATCATTACAAATAACAATAAATACATAACTGTTGAATGTTTTTTTTCAAATAAGATCCCCTACGGAGGAGGGTTCAGGGGGATGGCAACCTCCCAAGGCGGGGGTGCGGGGGCAACGCCCCTACTACGGGGTTCGACCTGCCCGGTCAGGCCGCAGGGGTCCAAGAGGCAACGCCCCGTTCAAAACGGTACGTTTTATTGACTGTTGAATTCAAATTCAACAGCCAACGGTAACAACCGTTAGAAAATGGTCACGACCGTTCGAACATGCTCATGTAGACGAATAGACACATCACTCCCTATATAAAAGCGCATTCTATCAACGCAGAGAACAACTTCTCTTTTCTTCCATATCTAACTCGTCTAGCATTATTAACTTCTGAGTGTTTCTTCTAATCTGAGCAAGTAGTCACAACTTGCGCAGATAAATCTCCATTGTATCCTGAAAGAAGGTTTTCGTTCTACCCGCTGTGATAAAGAAGAGGAAAACATTCTTGAAAGACAACGATTATTTCGTGTCTTGGAGTGATTAGTCTTATATTAGCCTACTTTGATCAACAATAACTTCTTTTTGCCAACAGTAACCATAAGCAATTCACTCTCCATCGTATTTGCATACACTAGTTTTGTCAGTATGTTGATTCCTCATTCTCGAAAATATAAATGACTAGGTTTAGGTTTATTTGTCCGGTGTGCTCTAACATTAGGTATAATTACATATGAAATAATTACAAACAAAAATGTGTGTTTATTTCGAATAAGCCCATAAAAGTTAAGTTATGTGATTTAATTACATATTAACAAAGCATACTTCAAGTTTTATCAGTATTTATATGTAGGACTTGATCCAAATTACTGCAAAGTTTGTTTTGTTCTTTTTATTTCAAAATGGTTACTTAGAATTTCTGGTTTCATTTATTATTTGAGCATACATTTTGGTTGTTGGGTGCCTCTTTATTGTTAACTATTCGGGGTTGGTGGTGAATTTTTACGTTAACATGATTGTTAACGTTGAAAAGTGTACGCTAACACCCCGGTGTAAATAGTAATCAAGTGAAAGCACCACCTGTTAGTACGGGAACTGAAAATAAGAAGAAAATCGTAGGAAATAATAAAGAGACAACGGTTTTTATAGTGGTTCGGCTCAAAGTCAAGCCTACGTCCACTTATTCTTTTCTATCACCGATTTCATTACAAGATTTACAATCATCCTTCATATTCAACACCAATACAACAAACAGTTAGAACTTTGATGATGAATTGCTTTCTGGATTCATGTTGAATGTATTTGATCGCTTCTCTCGGCTCTTTGAAGTGTTGTTGGTAATTGAAGTGTTGTTGAAGTCGTGAGAGCAGCAGAATCTCCAAGCTTCAAAGTCCAGGAAAGTCCTGGGAAAAAAGTCCTCCTTTCAATATGGAATAGCTGGGGTATTTATAGGAGAACGTTAGGCCGTTAGATCGTTAGGTCGTTAGGTCTTAGGTCTTAGGTCGTTAGGTCTTAGGTCGTTAGGTCTTAGTTCGTTAGGTCTTAGGTCGTTAGGTCTTAGGTCGTTATGTCTTAGGTCTTAGGTCGTTAGGTCGTTAGGTCTTAGGTCTTAGGTCGTTAGGTTGTTAGGTCTTAGGTCTTAGGTCGTTAGGTCTTAGGTCGTTAGGTCTTAGGTCTTAGGTCGTTAGGTCTTAGGTCTTAGGTCTTAGTTCGTTAGGTCTTAGGTCGTTATGTCTTAGGTCTTAGGTCTTAGGTCTGTGAATGGCTATGTTGCTTGGAGTTATCAAGATGGTTGAGTCGCCATTCAGAAAAAAGGTGGAATAACACTTGCCCTCCAAAACATGCCTTGTGATAGGAAGGTGTGTTTTGTAATGGTATAAGCTAGATGTTCATATCCTGTTGATGACAAAGTCGGATGTTCATATCCTGTTGATGACCTGCAAAGAGATTGATAGTTTTATATGATCTCAAATGACGACCTTATGGGATTGAGCCATTTGAGGTGAAATGCGGTCGTTCGCGATTAAGTGCCTGACCTCAAATGACGACCGTTCGGGATCGAGCCATTTGAGGTGAAGTGTCATCGTTCGAGGCGAGTTGTGCCGTTCGAGGCGAGTTGTGCCGTTCGAGGCAAGTTTATGCGTGCCCGAGAGAGACTTAATACCATCCAAACCAGATTCACGTTCGGGTGAGTTTCTGTATTGTCTGTTGTGACGGTTTATCACACCATCTCAGAGCATGCCTAGGGACCGTTCGCGATCCCGTACATGTGTAAGTGGCTTAGCTGTTATGGGGGCGGTTTATCACCATCTCAGAGCATCCCTAGGGACCGTTCGCGATCCCGTACATGTGTAAGTGATTTAGCCGCTATGGAATTATAAGTAGCATTCTTTTATTGAAAATAAGTTTTTAGCAGAAATGTCAAACAGAATCAAGTTTGAATATGAGAAATGGAAAAACAAAAGTAAAATAGTGACGTCAAAGTGCAAACACCTACACTGATGCGATTTATAGTCTTATCAGAGCATGCCTGAGGATCGTTCGCGGTCCTATACATGTGTAAAAAGACTTAATCACATTGGTGTGGAGATTGCTACTTATTCGTCACTACCCCAATCAATTGATGATAAGTTGACATCTCGATCCTGAACCATCCCCAGCAGGTGGTGGTGGTGGTCGTTCTTGTTCCACTGTCGCAGTCCTCCTTCTCACATACTGTAATAGCAAACCATCCCGGATGTGCCCCTCAACTTCGTCTCTCAAGTGTCTGCAGTCATTTGTGCTATAACCATTCAATTCATGGAATGAGCAATACTTTTCTGACTTTCTATCGTTGTTAGTTGGGTCTCTCCTTATCGTCTTTCGATAAGGAACTTGTCCCTTGGTGTCTTGGTAGATCCGCTCCAAAGTCTCATTCAACTCTGTGTATGAGGTGAATCTTGGTTCCCTTCGTGCCTGCTTCGACCTATCATCATTATCTTCCGCTTTCCGCTTTTCTTTATCTTTGCCAAAATTCTTTTCAAGAGGTCTTCCGTCTTTGAGGGCATAAACTTTTATTCCTTCTCCTTCTTACCTTTCGGCATTTGCATCCTCTAACTGTAGAAATCCTTCAGCCTCATGGTAAAATTTCCCTAGATCCATTCAGTGAATTCTTGAATTCTGTCCCATCAGCTATGCCTTATACGGCTGCCATTAAAACCATAGATGGATCTGGTTGATCCACCGATGCTGCAGCTGCGTTGAATCGCGTCAAAAAGCTTCTCAAAGATTCTTCAGTCCTTTGCTTTAGTGCAGCCAAACTCATCACATTCTTGGGCCTCGAAATGTGGACCCTGAATTTGTTTCATAAACCTTTCAGTTAAATCATTCCATGTCCCGATAGATCCACTTTCCAGTTGTATGAACCACAATGCCGCGATATCTACCAAGTACAATGGAAAGCACCAAGCCATAACTTCCTTTGATGCCCCCAGCACCTCCATATGTCTCATATATTTTGTCATATGAACTGTATGGTCTGTCCTTCCATTATACATATCCAATGATGGTAACTTGAAATCTGGTGGGTTCCTTGCTCGTCTGATTGCTGTGGTAAACGGACTCTTATTCACATCCTCCAAGTCTCTGTTGACCAATCCGCCTCTCATAGCCCATCTGACCATCTCTGCTAACTTGTCATTGTCTCCAAGCTGTAGTTCTCGTCTATTGCCTTTGAACTACCTCTCGTGCTCACGAGGGAATTCTGGAATATGTTCTCCTGGCTGGGTTTCCGTTCCTCTGTTAGCTCTTGGTGACCTAGTGGCAGTTGGATGCTCCTGGGGGATGCCCCCTAGCTCAGGGGCTGCCCCTAATGGTCCCTCTCTATTTGGTTTATGATTCTGTGCTCCAAGTTGCTCTATCTGTTGAAACAAACTCTGGATCATTTCTTCTTGTCTTCTCATCATTGTCTCCATCTCATCCCTGGTGATGAAGACTGAGGTTCGGTTTGCTCCTGAGAAAGCCTCTTGACTTCCCTCGTGTCGACTTCTTTCTGGTCTTTGCCGCCTATTTGATTGCCTTGTCATAGCTTTCCAGATCTGAACTGTTAAACCTTCAAACTCAACTTCCAAGAAGTAGAATCCCTGAGTTTGATTCTCAGTGAAAGCATCAAAAATGTTAACGTTTAAAAGTGTACGCTAACACCCCGGTGTAAGTAGTAATCAAGTGAAAGCACCACCCGTTAGTACGGGAAATGAAAATAAGAAGAAAATCGCAGGAAATAATAAAGAGACAACGGTTTTTATAGTGGTTCGGCTCAAAGTCAAGCCTACGCCCACTTATTCTTTTCTACACCGATTTCATTACAAGTTTTACAATCATCCTTCATATTCAACACTAATGCAACAAACAGTTAGAACTTTGATGATGAATTGCTTTCTGGATTCATGCTGAATGTATTTGATCGCTTCTCTCGGCTCTTTGAAGTGTTGTTGGTAATTGAAGTGTTGTTGAAGTCGTGAGAGCAGCAGAGTCTCCGAGCTTCAAAGTCCAGGAAAGTCCCGGGAAAAAAGTCCTCCTTTTAATGTGGAATAACTGGGGTATTTATAGGAGAACGTTAGGTCGTTAGTTCGTTAGGTCGTTAGGTCTTAGGTCTTAGGTCGTTAGGTCTTAGGTCGTTAGGTCTTAGGTCTTAGGTCGCTAGGTCTTAGGTCGTTAGGTCTTAGTTCGTTAGGTCTTAGGTCTCAGGTCGTTAGGTCTTAGGTCGTTAGGTCTTAGGTCGTTAGGTCTTAGGTCTTAGGTCGTTAGGTCTTAGGTCTTAGGTCTGTGAATGGCTATGCTGCTCGGAGTTATCAAGATGGTTGAGTCACCATTCAGAAAAAAGATGGAATAAAAATGATATTATATACATTGTTTAGATAAGCTATTAGGAAATGAAAATAGTTCCATATTAACATAAACTTAAGTGAAGTGGTTTTAAATATCAACTACTTGCTGAACATCAAGGATTCATCTTGGTACGATAGTATTTTACCACTCATATACTTAAATCCAAGTCGATGGTACTTTAGATTGGATCAAATGTCATCAGTATAAATTGTCAAAATTTAACAGAAACACATCTACTATTAATTGTGGTACATTGATGCAGGACCGGTCCACAGAGCAGCCCATCAAACAAATGGCATCAAACAAATGGGCTGGGAAACCCACCAGGTTGGACAACATTTATTAATATTTTAGGTATAATGTACTTGATATGGATAACTGGTTGGTTAGATAACAGGAGCAATAGGTAACTTGTATTGTTTGGTACAAAGTGTGATAAGAGCGTCTCAACAGTTCGAAGTGTGGATATAAGATTTTCCACACTCTGAAATGTTGAAGCGTAATACTATTCAACGAAGATCAGGTTAGACGCCCGTTCAACATGCAACCGAGGATCGGATGCCTGTTGAACAGACGTCCGAATTTCGAAGGAGAATTGAAGCAGGGAACAAAGCGTCTGTTCAACAAGGGCCACAGTTTGAGATGCTTGTTGAACAGGAACCAGACGCCTATTAAACATGCGTCTCAATTCAGAAACTTTTTCCTTCAATTTCTGCACTACACTTTATTGGAGTTGAATTTGAATGCAGATATATGATTATCTGAGATCTTGGTTGCTGTTGAAGATGCTCTAAGTTTGGAACACAAAGGGGACAACATTTTTTTATAGGATCTAAATAATGGGTTGGGGTACCAAACTCATTGGACAGGACCTGCATTGCTGCATGTTCTTTCGAAACTATGCTTTTCGAAATCATCTTTCACTGGCACTCATTTCACCCATTTCAAAATTCAAACATCATTACAGAACATAATATAGGCGTTGCTTTACTGTTGCAGAAGAAAATAATGAGAATGGGCTGCGGGTTAGCCCAAATGATAATACAGTCCGTATTTATCAAGAGAACCTACTAACTGTAATAACTCTCGAATCTTCTACTCCACTTATTTTTACGTATGCCATCCTCTTATATTGTGAATTCCAACATATATGTTAACTCCATTCTCTACTTTTTTAGCACTTCCTCCTCCTTCTAGAGACTCCAGCCACAGGCCCACTTTTGAAAGGTTAAATGCTGTGGCGGCTGAGGAGAGAAGTATCAAATTTTTACTAAGAGATGAATTTCTGCATCAATTCGGACTTCTTCACTCTTCTCGCTCTACTCAACCTCATGAAGTTCCCGATTCTCCGACCAAGTCGCCAAATGCCCTAGTTTCTACTGAGGAACCTATACTGAAGGAACCTACTTCTGAGGCTTTACTGGTGAAGTGATCTACTTCCACTGATATTGCGGGGCCATCTGACAAACTTACACTTGCCCCGATCATCGAAGAGGAAGAGCCTTTTCATCATTCAGGGAAATCCGGTGATGAGGGAACCGAGAGAGGCAGTCCTGCCAAGCAGAGTGGGGATGACATTTTTGAGGGCTTGAGCGACTTGATCATCACTTCATAGGAGCTCTTTAAAAACGGCCCTGTTACCGCTAGAGTAACATCTATTTTGCAACAAACTCCGTCAGCCCAAGAGTTGACGCTATCTGTAAAACCCATCATTTCCCCGCAACCGAGGAGTGGTTCGTAGTTTGATGCGCGTAGTTTGCACGTTACACACACTTAGGATTTTTCAGCACTCATACGCACTTTGCCTTTTTACTTCAGAGATTCTCAAGTTTTGCATGTTTCTCATTTTCAGGTTCTTCAATGGGGCGACGCAGCTCTTACTATGACGACTTTCAGAGCTACGGAAGGTGCGGTGCCTTTGATCCCAAGAGATATCTTCCTTCCTATAGGGAGACTGTCGAAGAAAGAGCTGCGCGGAAAGCTCGTGAAAGGCGTGCCTACGAACAACATCACGAGAGACGGGATGAGCGACATGATTCTTCCCAGAGGGAAGACGATTCTCACAAGCGAAAATCCCGTGATTATAAAGGAAAAAGTCACGTTGCTGAAGAGATGAGTAAAAGGGCCAAACATGGCGAAGTGCTGGCATCCGGAATTTCCGAAAAGCCCGCTGCTCCTATGCAATCACAATCTCCTTCCCTGGCACGTACTGATATTCAAACAATCATTGGCAGGCCCCCATTGTAACGACCCATAATTTTCGATTATTAAAATATTAATTAAATAATATTTTATAATTTTATATTGAAATAAAAAATAATTGATGTTACAAGGAGAAGAATAACTAGAATGTAATGTTAGTAATGTTAATATAAGGTAATTGCTAACTATTTTAATCTAATTTCCAATTAATTGAAGTGACTTTAAGGTTATAATTAGTTATAACTAAAAATAAGGAGATACATAACGTTGAAATTATAAGTAATCAATTAGAATTGGCTAATATTGAATATGAAATCAGTGGTGTTGTCTGTACGCTACTGATAAATATTTAAAGTAATTTCAAACTAATTGAAATACATCGTAGGTTGACTTGGTTATGATGGTAAATAATGAAATAAATTAAATGATATAGATGGTGAACTTGTATGTAGTTAATTGAAATAGGTTAATATTGAATATAAAACCTTTTTGGGTAAGCAAATTATAACCCTTGGTTGTAAAGAATAAGATAAGGGGTATGAATTATTATTATAAACGATTGTATTAACTATTTTCTCATTAATTTATCGTTTCAATATTGAATGGGTAATTAATTGAATTAAGGCAATTGAATGTTGGGTTTAATGTTGGAATTGTAAGTTAGTGATTAAAATAATTGTAATGTTATTTTATGATAAGTTGAAATAAGGAAATGAATTAAATGTTATATAAAAGGGGAAATTATATGAAATTAATGGAAAATTGAGTATAATCAGGATTGTGTAAGTAGTCATAGCATTTGTTGTTAATAATAATCTTGTAAATGCGATTAAGTAAGTAAAAGGTAACATTTGTCATTCATCACCTATTTATATAATCCATTGAAATTAAATTGAAAATCAATTGCAGTTAATCTAATTACCTACTACAGTTAATATGAACTAAAGTGATAAATATAGAAGATTGAGGTAATGAAATGGTAAACCAACATTAAGTATATATATAATGCGATAATTGATTGAATAATAAGATTAAAACAAAATAAGTATATGTTGGAATTTAAATTAATTAATGAATTTATTGCCGTTAATTTGACTTGGAATCTTCTAATAAAAAGGAAAGAGAATTTATTTGAAATTAATGGCGTTTAATGAAAGAAATGTACATTTGTTATAATCCGTTATAAGTGTAATTTTGAAATTAATTACAATTATGTCGATTTGGGATCTTTCAATTTAAAAAAAAAGAAACATTAATATTAATTTTTGCATTTAACGAAAGAAACATACATTATTGTAAAAAAATAAAAAGAACATTTTAATGAAAATAAAACGAACATTTTCATTTTTAAGGTAAAATAATTCTATATAAAGAAGAAAAAAATGAATTTGAAAACAATATTTTACAGTCATTAATTATACATTTGAGGCTGTATATAAGTGATTTTAACACTAATCTTGAAGTTTAAATTTAATTGACTTTTTAGGTTGTGCAATTCCCCTATGTGAAAAACATTATTTTGAAAGAAAAAAAACTTGAATTTGAGTTCTAGATCATCTTTTATTTTTTGTAACGTTGCATTGGTTATTGTATTCAAATTTATTTACTATATGTTAATTATGTGTAAACGAGTGTGAAAAAGGGTGTATTCAGTGATAATATATTTAATTGAGTGGATCATGCAATTAACTAGATCCTAAGTGGTCCCTTCATTTCCTTATTATTCAATACACCCGCCACCATTTCCACATTTGATTTTATTGCAATTCTTTGATGTAATTGAAACGTGAATTTATATCCTTTCTTATTCTTCCGTTTTGTTTATTTATTTCCCAAAGCATCTACTTAGATCATACAGTTTTGTTTTATTTGTCCCTTCCATACATATTTCATTTGTCACTTCCCTTTCTTCTTTTGTTTTATATCATATATCATTTTTTTCCCTAGAAATTTCTTATTTTTCAAACATCAGACCTCTATTTGTTTCCCTCAAAGTCTCAATGTCAACATAGCTTTATACCTCTACTTAATTGCTGCCAATTCATTTTACTGAAGCTATATTTAGAAAAAGAAAAGAATAAAAAGTGTGAGCATCCATTTCTTCCTTAACCACATCCATACCTTTCCTCATCGCCTTGCCTTCTTTTGCAAAAAGCCTTCAAAAAAATTGAACAATGAGAATTAGCCTTAATGGTTTTGGCTTTCCACTTCTTGCCTTTGTTTTGGGTACATCAAATTTGAAAACGTGAGTTATTAAAGTTTCTTATTTTAAGAATTAAATATGTATGTATTTTTATTTTATTTTATATCCTTATAACCTGAATATCTTCCTCATACGAGCTTTGATACATGCGTAGTTTCTTCCCTTGGACTCGTATTGGAATTCCTAATAACATAAAATAGGTTTGGCTGAGTTTGGAGACTATTGGAAAAGGCATCTTTGTTTGGATTTTTGCGTTCTAAATATCAAAGGTGAGTGTTTTGACCCACTCACGAATACTAGATTATCTTATGCTAGTTAAATTAAATTTATAATGTGATTAGAAATTTATTAATTGCTTTTGGTATTATTAGATTGTCATTTAAGTTAAATTTGAATTTATATTGAATTGAATTTGCCATTTATTTAATAATGAATATAAATTGCAAGTTATACACCTAATAATGATAATCAATTGATTGTTGTGATTTATTGGCTGATTTGGATGTTGGATTGTGATGGATGTTATTGGTTGTCATTTTGGATGATTGGATGTTTATTTATGTATATATCTTTGTTACCACTATGGATTGAAATGATAACTCGAGCGGTTTCCATTGATTTGGAAATTTGATTTGGATACTGGTTGAAATGACATATAACCGTGTAATTTCTTTAATTTGGATTATTTATTAGAATTGAATTATTTGAAAGATTTAAGTTTTAAATTTAAAAATTCGGATCTATTTTAATTAAAATGATTAAGATTGGTATTTTTGAATCGTTTGAAATCTTTTAAATAATTAAATCCACATTGTACACTTGATAGGAGATGAAATTCCTGTTATACATCTCTGAATCCATTATAGTAATATTTCTATTCTACTTATTTTGATTTGACTTACATAAGATCTTTTAGTCCTGACTCGAGTGTTTTGTCTTTTTATTACGCTCGGGTCAGTCTGAGCTTTTTTAGTGTATTGAAGACCATTATATTTTGGAGGATGAAGACGGAGACCAGTCTACTATTTATTATTAATTATTCCACTACATCATGTGTTCGCTGCATTATTTATTTATTTCTACTGTATGTATAACTCTGATTTGTATTGTAAAGGTGTAATCAAATGTTATTTGTAAAACAGCTTCATGAACTGTTTATTTGATTTTTATATTTTGTCATTCCGCTGTGAGATTCTGTGTTTTATCTTTCCTTCTTTTCTATTATTTTCTTATTTACCCCATTAACAGTCTTACCTTTTGAATGATTTTAGTAGACATGTGTGGTTTATTGTCGATTTAAATCGTCCAAAAGGGTGGGATGTTACAGTTGGTATCAGAGCCAGGTTTAGACATACCTTAGCCTGTTGGGGTTAACTCATTAGAGATAGGGTAGTAATACCCTAGAATGAGTTGTCTAAGTGTGTATATGAGAGCGTGTATTTTTTAGTTTTATAAAAGTGTTTTATATAAGTTTTGAAATGAATTTTTTTCCTAATATTATATGATATGCAGAGGATTAAATTTTTATAACTAATATAGTTATTTGTAATGTGTTTGATTTATGAAATGGTAATATTTAGTTATTATCATTTATTGTTGATTAGTTGCGTTTTATCAGTTTAAAAGCATTGGCTAATTATTGTTGTTGTGAATTTTGTTGTTTTTGACCGTAGTTCAACTATTGAAAAACAAAATATTTGGATATTTTGGATAATCAAAACCTTCTGAATTAGTATGAATTTAGTGTGAATTGATTACAAATAAAACACTAGTACAAAACTGGTCATTTGTGTCGCTTGTGTAACCCCTACTGTGTCAGTTTTACAACCGACTCATATGAAGACGACACAAAAGACATTTTTCTGTTGTGTTGGTTGTACGTCCGACACAAATATCAATCATTTGTGTCGGTTGTTTGAAAAGAACCGACACAAAACTATGAACAGTTGTGTCGGTCTTTCTTAAAGGACCGACACAAATCAGCTTGTATAGTGAAGCAAACCGTCGTTTATTGTGTCGGTCCTTTTAGAAAAACCGACACAACTGTTCATAGTTTTGTGTCGGTTCTTTATTAACAACCGACACAAATGATTGATATTTGTGTCGGTTATGTTTGTTTTTAAACTGACACAATTGATATACAGTTGTATCGGTTCCCTTTGCAGTAACAACCGACACAAGTAATATCTGAAGCAAAAAAATAATATTATTACCGTTTAAGATTATAAAAACAGTCTGAAATTGAATTTTAATTTTTTATAAACCAACGTTACTATGAACTGATCGAACAAAAAATATAATTATATTATCCATCAACATAATTCATGTTTACAGACCAAAATAGAATATAATCTATCACAAACATAACGTACATAACAAAATACCAACGTACAATACAAAAGATCAGCGTACACAACAAAAAACAACTACATCCAATTATACATGATATAACTAGCTAAATTCTCTCGAACCTCATCTATCTCTTGTTGGTTATAAGAACCGTCTCGTACAAAGTCCTGCAATTAAGAGAATTGTTATACAAAAGACAATAATTAAGTCAGGATTTAATACTCTGCATAAAAGAATCTGAGAGGAATTAATGAAATTCAAACACAGGTTGAACCATAAGCTGAATGTTGTGAACAAATTAAATGATAGCTACAAGGAATATTGGAAACAAACACAGGTTGAATTAAGTGATAAACAAACACAGTAACATCTACAATTACCAAATGTTGGTCTGAAAATGTTAATAACTCAAGTTTGTATATGATTCACTGCAGGTTTCAACAAATCCTAGTGCAGTTGGAGGGTGCAGTTGTAAAAGCTCTTTCATGGTCCAGTAATTGACAGTGGCTTGAGATTACCACTGTGCCATTGCCAAACCACTTCAACCCAAATACATCCACTTCAACCTGACAGCAATCATTCAACAACTTCATCACACTCACCTTTAACTGCTGTCAACATAATCTCTAACTTTCCCCCTGCCTGCAACCCATACAACAGAACTACTGTCATCTCCATCATTGACATCTTCTTACATCTTCCATACATACTATATACTTCATACCACACTTCCATCTTCTTACATCTGCATACATACTAGTACCCACCCTACTTCACTCCTCTCCCATCAACATTCACTGCCGCCCACATACATACCACACAGTCATCACCACTGCTTCAACACTTACCAGTCAAAACACCAAGCCACTGTCAATTGCCACTACCTCAACATCACCATTACTACTGCCTTACCCCCTTCCACCATCACCAGTTTCACTTTAGCATCCTAGTGACAACATACCTGCACAGTCACCATTGCATCACATCCTTCAAACTACCATACCAAATAACATCACTGTGCTACTTTCAACCTGCCAACTCCTCCTTGTAAATACCATTTTCTACGGCCAACTACATCTAATCTGCATATAACCATCCACTGCCATCATTCACCCTGTCAGCACCCTCCTCTGCTCATACAACGGTGCCATTCTTCCCTGCACATAACATTTCAGCTCCACCACCCTGCCCACTGATGTGCATGTGCACATCAAATACACATTCTCTTTACAAATTATCACAAACAGTTACAGCTTCCACCTGCTACTTCCCCCCACACGTGCTACTGCTGCTGCACAATTACTGCTATTGTGCATGTGCCCATACACCTCCCTATTACACGACCTTGCCACTGCTACATACCACAGTTGCAATCACCCAACTAACATCAGTCACATTCACTCATCAATACACTCTGTCACCATCCCCTCAACCTACCAGCCTTCTATCAACTGCACATCCCTGCATCCTGTCATACAATCAGTCCATCACCTTACATCCATCCCTTGCTGCATATTCACATAAATCACCAAACTGCTCCTGTGCATATCACTCCAAACCAACAGAGAATATCACACACTTTCACAATTCATCCAACTCCTCTACATACCACTGATACATACACACTGCCCATCGACCACAGCTACCATCTTCACCAGTGCACATCTGCTATATCTGCAATTCACCACTGCCTCAACATTCATCTGCTTCTACATCGACCCATCCTCTGGCCATCTCATTCATCCACAAAGTCGACCTCAAATACCACCACCATCCCTCTTACAAAAATGCCTGCATTTCTTTCCCAATTACAGATCATACACCCATTCAAACCCAATCATCAACATCACACCATACCACAAACTGAAATGTAAACCAGACTAATTTTGATTAACTTATTGATTTACCGGTTTATACTTTTAACTAAAATGTCGTCACCATTCCGGTCCATTACTCTCATTACTGTTTTTTTGATAGATTTACTGTTAATTATGGAAAATAATACAATAATCAATTAGGTAACAGTCGAATGAAATCATCTAATTAAAAAGCATATAAACCAATTTCCAATCTGCTTGGTGCATCACTACACATTTTCTCGGTTTATTTTTTTTTCTTCAAATACATGAACTGAACAGTAAATAAAGATTTGGCATTTGATTTCTTCTAACTAGCATTGCAACAATGATTTGATCGAAATATACCTATAATGTAGCTAATGTATAATATGAAGGAAAAAAACTAAAGTAGTACCTTTTGTAAATCGATGCTTTGATTGTAGTTTTTCACTATGTCATGCATATACCTCATCACATAATATACACAGTCAGTTGCTCCTAATTGTTGAGGACACTACAGCAATATTACAAGATAACTTAATAGTTTGTTTAAAATGAATTCATATGCCAAACAATATATAGTATTTATTTTATTTTATTTCTGTTTGAAAATCAAATCACCTTAACATGCTTCCATTTCAAGGTACTTCCTCGAGACTTGCCACCGAATGCCTTGTAAATTTTGAAGGCCCTACACATGCAAGAAAATGTTAAATAATAACTACTCTAGCACCCGCATTTACATACACTAATTTCATGTATAAATTTTTAATTTTACCACATATACTAACTTCATATAAGAGAGCAAATACATACAACTTACGTGCTCACTTGCGGTTTAATTTCAAGTTTATGTTTGCGTTCGGCCTGAGGATCAAAAACATAAATCTCATTCATTTCTGCACGGAAAACAAGCAGTATACAATGTTTCCTGCATTACAAGATTTATAGTAAGTTAAAATTGGCATCAAATTTGTAAACTAGTTACTAAAAGTTTAATGTTCATACCCTTCATACTATGGGGCTAAAAGTAAGCTTTTAGATTGCAATGCTTTCCATGTGTTCGACAAATATGTATTTGTCGCATCTGGATGTTTTCGCACTTGGGAAAGCTTTTTGGGACACATAAACCCAATGGTCTCCACTTTGAGATCATTGCACATATGATTTAACCACCTAAACAAATTTAAACATATATTATTAGTTTTTAAAAAATTGACTATTCATCAAAAACTAAGATGGTTATATATAAAAAAATTGCTAAGGAAAAAACACTCACATGATGTATAGTTGCAACCATGATGCATTCAACCATGTCATACTAAGGAATTGGATAATGTCGTCCATCGTGATATGAATTTCAAAGTCCTCATCGTATGTGAATAAATCCTTATTCACTTGAATTGCATTGATGGCACTATCATTGGATAACATTTGAAGTATTAGGTCATGGAAATATCTGCACTCGCTCGTTAAAGTTTTGAGAATCTCTTCATCCACGATTGATTTGCGTTTTGCAAACTCATCTGACATTGTATTCACGACCTTGTCATTACTATTTTCAAACAAATCCTTGTTTGGTTGAGATGTAGGCACCTAATTCAAAATTTTAAGTAGATGTTTGAAATGATGTTGCTAAAAGAATAGACGAATGGTAAGAATTCAAATTCATATGTTAACTACTTTCCGATAAGTTTATAAATAGCTAAATTATCTATAATAAGTTCTAGTATGAAGAAATTTTACTTCTTTAATATGTTCTAATATGAAGTAGAGGAGTTTAGCAAGCTAAATTAAGGAAGAGAAATGCATTCATTACCATATCATTATCTCTTAAAAGCACAAGGCTTTTAGGCCATTGAAAAAAACTCCCGACCGCTTCTCCTATCGTGTTGTGATATTTAGTTGGAACAGGAAGTGAGGTTCCTTCATGACTAGACTCCACTGCATCAATTCCAACTTTTACATGATCGACCAAGATTTGTTGATTATGACATTGATCTCCAGACCTTGAAGCGGGATGTACCATGCCATGACCCACTACAACAATTTTGGAGTCCACATTCACGGCCAAACGACATTTAATCGGTTTCTAGAATGGAAAAGTACAAAACCAACATTTTTCACTTAGCACTTGTCAAATACATAAAATCATATACGTTTATAAATTCAACTATGAATTGTTTATCTGCAAGTCTGCAAAGGGATCCGTCTCTTGAGTTTTGTTTGCATATTGTAATTTGCTCGGGTGCGTTGATTGACAACTACTACGATGATCAGTTAATGGTGTGTTGATCTCCACCTCCTTGGGCAAATTCATCGTGTTCAAAATGTTTGCAATCTGCTCTTGAACCATTGTATTCATCTCTTATCTCAATTTTTGGCTCCCTTTAGCCTCTATTTCCTGAGTGAGAACATGCAGCTCATCAGCTGATATTACACCACTTCGACCTTTCCTTTTCTCTACATCCCAAAATACGTTTTTTATACCAACCGTCCCACCAATCCCTCTAACTTGGACAGGATGCTCTCTTTTTTCAAGACCACGACTCAAGACATCATCATACCTATCTGGAACCCATGACCCTTCAATGGCTTTTCCTCTCCAATCATTCTATCAACAAAAAAAAGCTAAAACATAAGGTGGCATGCTTTTCACTATCGTATGAAGATTAAAAAATTAAAATAGTGCTATAGTATCATGCTTTTTACTGAAATGTTAGCACCACATGTTTGCTGGTATGATAGTATGATTATTCGAAGCAGGTGCACTGGTATTATGTTTACAGCAGTAAGTATGCACTGGTATTATGTTTACAGCAGTAAGTATTTGAATGCTGCTCATAAGTTATAACCAAAGATAGCTTAGGTTGCGATTGTCCCAAGAATTTTCTATAGATGGAGTAGCTACCATGCCTAGCTCCAAAATTTATAGTGAAGTTTTGTGATTTCAAGTTGTTGTATTATCAGAATTTAAACAATGACCATATCTGACACTAGGAGATTTGTTTATGGTAATTACATGTTTTTAGGAGAGTTGTAATTTTTTACTTTCGCACTTTGCTAAGTATATTTTCCCACTGCTTTAAGACTTCAAGGTTTGTGTGATTGGATACGAATAATAATTCATGTAAAAGAAGAAGGCAAATAGGCTGCCATTGTGTTGTGTTAAAAATACGATGTTCAACTGATGTTGGAAGTTCGTGTTCAACTGATGCACGAACTACTTTCATTTACTCGTGTTAAAATGTAGATTCATCGGTCTGATAATGGCAACAAGACTTAAATGCAGCTAACATGTCAATAAAGACATGTTTTTTCTACAAGCATTATTAGTTTAAATTTAACGGATATATAAAGGGTAAGTACCAGAAGAGTGGATATCAAAATAGCAAAGTCCGTTTTTCCTAAAATTTATGTTTATATGTAATGTCTAGTTTATAGGACGATAGATAAAAAAAAATCAAAACCAGCTTTATCATTCAAAATAAAAGTTGATAGCTTGTCAAAATTACCAAATAGCAGTTAGCTTAGCAAATCATAACAAAGCATGAGAAACTTTTTTTAAAAAAACTTTTCCAATTGGATTATAGTCTAGTCAGTTAGTATCCTTGTGCATAGTTTAAGATTCATAATCATAACAAAACATGAGAAATATAAATTATTGTACAAGAGAATACAAGTATATGAGCTGGGAAGGATACATTTTAAGATTCATAATCATGCTGTCGCCAGCTGGATATAATATGGTGATTACTGTGTGAATGGGAAATAACAGTGTAGCTTCAAAACAGTGTGGATAGGCTTCGAATATTCATAAAATTTTATAACACGGGACAAATCTTTTGTTAAGTCTATCCATGCACTTACTTCAAGTGAGCATGATATCGAATTTTGGGATGCCTCGCGATCTCGCATCAAAATGAATTGGAGGTGGTGGGGTGAACAAAATTATTCCCAAATTCTGATATAGAAAACAATGATATCAACTTTTTTTCTCTCTATGTAGGAAATCAAATAAAAAAAGAAAAATTAAATTTAGTTTTGACCGTATTTCTCCAAATATGATTCGATTCTCAGATTAATATAAAACTCAAGTTAAGATGCAATTGGGAAAAATAAACAATCTATTCATTCTGAAACACTAAATAAATATCAAGATATTCAATTTGAATTTCATTTCTTTCAAAACAATATAAAAGAAGGTTTATATTCATTTCTTTCTTTCTTTCGTTATTTATTTATTTATTTTATTTTTTTTGTCCTGTAGGTTAAGGTAGAGAAGCTCAAATATCAAATTCGTTACTAAAAATAGTATCTATTTCAATGTAATGGAGAAACCTATCCTTTACATTATTACGTACTTCTAATACCACATAAAAGAGTTCAGTGGTCACAGCAGTAAGTATGCACTGGTATTATGTTTACAGCAGTAAGTATGCACTGGTATTATGCACTGGTATCACAGCAGTAAGTATGCACTTTCATTGTGGGGTAGTTAACAGAGAAAAATGATAGTGCTTATATCCTAGAGCCTTCTATCATAACCCAAGTATTAGCGAAGAGAATGGTGGAGCTACAGAGAGGCTTCCTTGAGGGCACGAACATAGAGGTACCAGACCATTTGCTACCATCACTTCAGGGATTGCTCCTACATTGCCTTTAGTATATATAGGGGGACCCAATCATCCAAAACCAGAAAACATAAGGTGTCATATTTTATCTAATAAAGAATGCTGGGTCGTGTGTGTTTTCAGTTTAAAACATGTAAAGCGATAAAACACATGGAAACTAGTCGTACCATTTTATCTACGACCATCTTAGTTTTCTCATTAGGGATGGCATAATTTCCATCGGCTCCTTTTTTTGATCGTGCCAAAATCCAATCAATACTCCGATCCAAAACAAGTCCACCTGGCAATATGATCGAGGAACTATGGCCTTCAATTATCCATTTAGCCTTCTTCCCTGCATATCCAGCTTGTCCTAAATAGTGAGGATGCTCGTTGCATGCCTGACTCTTCCTAGCCTTCTCACTTATTTGCTGTTTTATGACATTGCAAAATTCAGCAAAACAGAATAGCACAAGCTGTAGAACAGTTGCAATTTGCACAAATGTTTGTACTATTTCTCTATGTATGAGCAGTATGCATTTAGTATGCAATGATGGAAGAAGAAAGAAAAATATGCAAGTCAAGGCAGCATAAATTTTCGAAAATTTGCAAAGTAGAAAGCATGGTTGTGTCCATATTTCAAAGCAAAGGACAATGAGGTGCCTTATTTCTTAAAGAAACAATGAAACATATTGAGATGTCCTAATGTATTAAATAAAATTATGCATATATATACAAGACATCATACAATTCTCATTTCTTTTTAAAATGGTGTATTACTATTACATATATATATACAATGCTATATATATAAACAGTTACTCAAAACAATTGAGTTTATTTGATTTACAAAATACTTCACTAATTATTCATGATTAAACTGATTTTAAAAAAAATCAAAATTTAAGAAAGTATACCTCAGATATATGTAGTTATACATAAGCAAGAAGATTCACAAAGTTCATAAAATGTTTTTACTTAGTATCCAAGAATCTGATTTAGAACACCAAGTGATACTATATACGAACAAGACACAAAGGCAAGAAAACATGGATGGATATACAAAATTATATAGCAGTCATCCATTTAATTCAACAAAGAAATAAAGCATCAGGTCAGGTGCACAAGTACAACAGGGGAGGTGCAAATTAAGAACCATTACAAAAAAAAATGAATCTGAAAGGTGAAATGAACTAAACTCTAAAGGTGAAATGAACTGAATCTGAAAGGATGGGAATAATTATTTTAGAATGCTTAGTGTGCTTCAAGTATACTCAGCAACTAACTGCAAATTTAAAAATTCTACCACCAAGAGTAAGTATGACATGACTTAGTACAACTACTTGTTTTATGTATTAGTGTAATTCTTTATGGATAAATAGGGGTAACAAAACGAAGAAGCAATGCAATATTGGATATGCAGCTATAACAGTGACAATACTACGTGTGAAGGAAAGAAAAAACAAGGGTGATTGTGACAAATGACTTGGTGAAATATGCAGCTAAAGAGCAGTTTTCATACAGCTAAAGAGCGTGTGACTTGTGGATATGGCATAAAAAACAAACCTTAAACTCCTCGGTTTCACAATACTTCTTAAATGTTTCCCATTGTGTTTTTGTAACCCCATCATAACATTCGTATGGCTCTTTATGGTTTTCTGGAAGCTCTCTAGTCTTCGTAATCCAACCACTAACCAATTTTGTTTTGAAACCCTTCCATGCTCCACAAACATTTTTTAACACATTATTTTTCATTTTTTCGTCGATGTGATACTCGGTCTGAGGTAATAAAAAATAAAAAATAAACAACGTCAAAGCGGTAAAAAGAATTTGATAAACAATGAAAGCGGTTCATGACTCCAAACACAAAGGATCCAACTGACAATTTAATAAGCGAACAAATGAATTATAATACCTTAATGTCTTCCCAGATGGTATCCTTAAGCACTTGACTAACGCTAGCCCAATTCTTGATATTGATATCAATTCTAGATCTAGCTGTATCGCCTACGTAAGCCTTAAAAGACTTCACCCATTTTCCAGTAGGTTTGCCATTATCACACCACTTAATGCATTTTGGCTCGGATGTTCTGTATTTCTTTCCAGTTGTTGGACCTCTTTGCCTCCTCTTAGATGACGGTTCTGAAGCAAAAGCGGAAGTGTTTTGCTCTTTAGTGTGTTTATATAGTTGCATTTCCAATATTCCTGTATCACAGATGTGCACCCGAAAGTTATAAAATATTTCAACAAACAAATGTTAACTTAAATATCACACAGTCTGAACTGATTTGAAGACATATTTGCTTGATTGCAAAATGCACACAGCCAAAAATATGCAGAGAAGATAATACAAGACACTAGTGGAAAAGAAGATGAGGAGCTTGTTCACACTGAAATAGATGAAGTTGAGATTAAAAGAAATAGTCATAAACCTATAATGAAAAAAAAAGTATGGAAAATAAGTATGGAAACAGTATTATTTCATATTTATATACACAAAATATTTGGCTACCAATTATGTTGACCACCTATTACCACGAGTTACCATTAGAACAAAAAGACCACTTTGCAAGTCCAATATCGTAAAATGTATAGCCTGAAAGTCCAGTGCATTTGTCAGAGAACTAATTTACATTTAAAAACACTACTTTGCAAGTTTGTTGCAAATGAGAGCTGAAGAACTAAATAATAGAAAAATCAACATGTTACAAAATAAGTATTAACAAATTTGTACCTTTAGCAGTGTCCATAAAATGAGTTACTGCACCTTTTAAATCAACATGTCAATTAAGATATCTGATTCGTCTCAACAAACAATATGGTGGATTGATTATTTGAAGATGAGGTTAACAAAGCAGAAATTTTATTCAGTGGTAGAATAAAATCTAAAAAAAAGCATAATAGTTCATATGGAAATCTAAACTGCATAACTATAAGAAATAAGCTGTGTACTCTGCTTGAACAAAGCACCACTAATACTTTCAAAAAAAATCAAAAAGAAAAAATGGGAAAAAAGAAGAAGAAAGAAAGCTATGTATTTTTTTTATACTCAAAGGAATCAGTTGGGAAGTATAAGTTGCGTAATTATAAAAAAGACTAATGTCATGTAAACTACATTGTGCCTGCTATAAATAATACTGTGTGTATATAAACAGTATGGAAACGGTATGGAAAACAGTTGAGATAACTGTTGAAGTACATGGTAAAAAAAGGCATAATGACAACTCCAGCACTGAACTATCAATAAGTAAGAAAGAAGAAGCAAAAAACAAAATTCTAGTAGAAACAAGGCATGGGAATGAGATTAGAAATGAAAAGGCAATGTTAGCCAGTAACACATACTCAGTTCTGCACTTACAAGAAGGAGAGATAATTGAATTTGATGAAGAGGAATTCAATGATATTGAAAAGGAAGCATAATTAGATTAAATGAGAATCACATCTAATGCAGCTGGAAAAGAGACACAACAATTTAATAGAAAGAAAACAAATGATTTTAATGGAAAAAACACTGAACTAATTTCAGCTATAAAAGAGAATGCAGTGGTAAACTTAAATTACATTGGATTCATTGAAGTCTGAACAGAAAAATGGCTCGTAGCCATTGACAGTAGAGACATCAAAAGACATGAATGTATAGATGTGCACTGTATAGGTAGAAAATGCTAATTCGATGGTAGAAATGCTCTCAAGGATCTTGTATTTTTATGTTTGTTCTTTTCTTCTGTTTCAGATTTACTTCTGTAATTAATCAATATATGGCATTTTGTTCATTGAAATAAAGCGTCTGCTTCTCTTTGAAATCAGTTCAGTATTTCACACATTCCAAATAAATGTACACATATGAACAAATTAAATGGTGACAGTATTAGAAGGTTAAAAAATTACCCTGCTATCCAAACCCCTTCATCGTGATCAGTACGTGCATAATTTGCATTTAAATCAACTTCTTCTTCTGATGGACTTACGCCAATGGAAAAAGGTGGATTCTCGTCAAATTGATTATACTCTTCTTCATCTACCACGTCGTCGATCCCAACAATGCGTCTTTTTCTAGGAAGGACAACAGACCACTTATGATCAGCTGGGTCGGTGACATAAAAAACTTGTTTCACTTGAGATGCAAAAATGAGTGGACCGTTATCATGACTCACTCGATCAAAGTCAACAAGTGTGAATCCATGTTCATCCACTTGTACAGCACGATGGTTATCGGCCCATTTACATTGAAATAGAGGAATCGTGAAGTCCCTATATTCAAGTTCCCAAATATTCTCAATCACTCCGTAATATGACATTGTCGCATTTATTGGTTTGTTATCTTTAGCACTAGCAAATTCTCTTGAAGATGCTACGACACTTACTCCACTATTTTGCATTTTGCTCTTTTCATCCTGATGCTTCATATGAAAGACATACCCATTAATAGCGTATGCTTCATAAGAGCTAACTTGAAATTTAGGCCCATACGCCAACCATTTTATTGTATCGGAAACATTATGATTTGTTTGAGACAATTGAGACATTACCCTATCTTTAAACCATATGACGAATGAGCGGTTATGTTCATTTGTCAACCATCTTTCGTTCTTTGAAGGATTTTGAGACTTTAGAATTGTCATGTGCTCTTCCAAGATGAACCTCACTAAGGTGCTGTAAAACAAGTAGGTGAGCTTTGTGAAACATATCATCACCAATTGACATCAATTTAAACCCAATTATGCCATGACCGTTAAGTCGCCCTTCATGTCGAGACTTGCAAAGTCCAATAGGTTCAACGTCAGTTAGGTATTGAGTGACAAATTCAATAACTTCCTCGGCTACAGTACCTTCTACGATACTAGCTTCAGGTCTATATCTATTCTTTGTTTTTCTTTTTAAAGTTCCCATGTGCATTTCGAACGGATGCATATACCTCATAAAAACAGGACCGCAAATCTTGATTTCTCTTACCAAATGTACAACCAAATGCACCATAACATCAAAAAATGAAGGGGGAAAATACATCTCAAATTGACACAAGGTAATAATAACATCGGCTTGTTGATCATCCAACATATCAGGATCAATCACCTTGCTACAAATTGCATTAAAAAAAATACAAAGCTTTGTAATAACATGTCTTACATGTTTAGGCAATATACCTCGAATAGCAACAGGCAACAAATGTTGCATTAACACATGACAGTCATGGGACTTCATGCCCGTCAATTTCAAATCCTTCATTGATACACGACTGCTAATGTTCGAAGAATAACCTGATGGAACCTTGACACCACGAAGACACTCGCATAAACTAGTTTTCTCTTTTTTGGACAATGTATAACATGCAGGAGGCAAATAGATAAGTTTACCTTTCTCCACTGGTGCTAACTCCTTTCGAATACCCATTTTCAACATATCTTGTCTAGCTTTCTCACAATCTTTTGTCTTACCAGGTATATTCAAGAGTGTTCCAATGATACTGTCACAGACATTTTTTTCTATATGCATTACATCTAGACAATGCCTAACTTGTAAATGTTTCCAATATGGAAGTTCCCAAAATATAGATTTTTTCTTCCACATGCCTTCTTGAAGAGGAAAGGCTTTGCCAAATACATTTTCAATATCCTTGATCCGTTCATATACATCATTTCCTGTTAATGGCAAACGAGAAACTCCGCTTTCTATCTCCCCATTGAAAGGTTTCTTCTTTTTACGATAAGGATGATTGAGAGGGAGAAATCTACGATGATGCATATACACATTTTTCTTGCAAAAATGCAAGCGCTCAACAGCCATGTCGTCTTGACAAATTGGGCATGCTCTAGCACCTTTTGTACTATATCCAGACAAGTTACCATATGCGGGAAAATCATTTATGGTACAAAAAAGCATGGCGCGTAATGTAAATTCACTTCTACTATATGCATCAAATACGCACACACCTTTATCCCACAAAAGTTTTAGATCATCAATAAGAGGAGCTAGATAAACATCGATGTCATTTCCCGGTTGTCGTGGTCCCGAAATCATAAGAGACAACATAATGTACTTGCGCTTCATACTCAAGTAAGGTGGAAGATTGTAAATCACCAAAAGAACCAGCCAAGTACTATGTTGACTGCTAAGATTGCCAAATGGATTTATGCCATCTGTGCAAAGACCAAGTCTGAGATTTCTTATTTCTTCGCCGAAACTAAGAATACATGGTATCGATATTTCTCCACTGCGGAGAATCGGCTGGATGCCTTAGTAATCCATCATCCTTCCTCACATCTGCATGCCATCTTAAGTTTTTTGCATTTTCTTTATTTGCAAATAAACGTTTAAACCTTGGTATAATGGGCAAATACCATAAAACCTTTGCTGGAGGCCATTTCTTATCTGGGTCGTTATGAACATTTTCTCGCGACTTGTAACGGGATAATCCATACTTAGGACACTCATGCAACCTCTCATATTCATTTCGATACAATATACAATCATTTGGACATGCATGTATCTTTTTGTATCCTATGCCAATTGGACACATAATTTTCTTTGCCTCGTAATTAGAAGTAGGAAGCTCGTTACCTTCCGGTAGCATGTCTTTCAAAAGTTCCAACAATGATATAAAACTTATATCACTCCACCTGTGTTTTGCTTTTAAATTGAAAAGCTTGAGCACAGCAGTCAATATTGTAAACTTAGCACAACCATAATACAAAGGCTTCTCAGCATCAAGTAATATTTTTTCGTACAATTTTGGCTCTTCCATCAAATGTTCTTGAACATCATCAAACATCTCATCAACATTGTCGATCTCATCAGTCTCATCATTTACCTCGTTATTCACGGTACCTTCCTGGTCATCCTCATTAGTGTAATGATTACTAGAACTAGGTGTACTAAGTGTGCTTTCACCATGCCATATCCACTGTGTATAATTTTGCTTGAACCCATACCGAATTATGTGATCCCTGATCTGATCTATGTTACGAAATCTCCTCCTATTCTGGCAACGTCTACAAGGACAAAAAATTGTTTCTTCTCTTCTTGTTAATTGATCATTCAACGCACACTTGATGAATCCTTCCATTTTGTTCAAGAACTCATCATCACTACGTTTCACGTTATACATCCAATTACGATCCATGTGAAATTGCTAGAGATGCACTACATAAGCAAAATAAATAAATCATAAGTGTTTCTTATGTTTGTTTGGATATTTCAATTATTCATCAACATCAGATCATATAAACTTAGATATTGAAAATGAAGAAGTTAGAATTTCTGTTCTTGCAAGTGCATTGCTTGATGGATAATTGATTATAAATTAAAGTGTATGAATGAGTAAGCAATGATCAATAACTAGATTTTTTATAGAAGCCATTTTAGAGACCAAGAGAGAGAGAAAGAGAGTGTTTAAAATAATCAACCATAGATGATTCAGAAATGGATATAGCATGTATAGTAATGTAGGGTTACTGTGAAAAGTGAAAAAAATTGTTTATTCTCAACCTCAACCAATCTAAGCCTCCTAAAAGAATGTTAAGGGATCGAAAACATGGTAAATGACTATCATTATTTGGAATGTCGCGGGAGGAGGGGGGATTAATATTGATCCCAAAATGGATCAGATAATCTCCATACGCGTGATCCAATCTGCTATAAATTGATGCATTGTATACCAAGTGAAAAAAAGCTAACAAAAAGTTGATGTGATGCAACGAGATTCCAAAGCGCCAAACACTCTTATTTCACAAAATAAGAACAAACATTTTTATATCAACAGTGCTTAGTATCTTTCAAAATGTTCTAGTGACCATTCGCTCATCATTGTCTACATATGAATCATTGATAGATGCATGAGGATTGTCAACATGTGTTTGGAAAAGGTTGGACGGATATAGCAAATGGCTACCTATTGTATTGTTTGGTGAAAAAGAAAAGAAATTTGAACTGATAAAATCCACTTACTGGAGAATCAGATATGTCCATAAGCTGCTTCAATAGTTTACATATGATCAATAGTTTCAAGGTGCTGAGAGCAGTAACCTCAGTATATCGACATGCTCATACCTCTACTGACAAGTTTGACACGAGTTAAGAGAGCGTTATTTAACACCTTCCATAGCATCAGGTTATTGGTGGCCGGACTTAATCTTTTCCTAACAAAGGAGTGCCATTTGCAACGAGGTAGGAGGTAATTACCAAAGAGTGGATTGTACATTGATTTAGAGGAGTACCTTACATTCTTCTAGACCCAAGAAACTTTTCTAGTCATGGTAGATTTAAACTCAGTAGCTTGTATTTGATCCATAGACATGTAATATTTTGATTTGAACTTGATGGTAAGACAATTTTGCAGTTATGGATGAATGTGCTAACCACTGCATTTTCACCCACACCAGACTAAGTTAGATCACTATGACTTATGAGTCTACGAAGTATAATGCCTGGTTTGAACCATGGATCATTCCAGAAGCTAACCTGATTTTAAGGTGAGATAATATACTGCGTGTGAGGAAGAACAACTTCCCACAGCTTGAGCAAATTTCTTTAAATCCAACCAATTTTTTGCGGAGGTGTCATCAGCTAAATGTTCCTCCCCTTTGTTACGTATTTAAGCGACTATTTTACCCATAGGCTATGTTTACAATTGATGTTTCATATACCAGTGAAATCCTAATTTTCAATTCAAAGATGAATTAATAATAATAATATTTCAACAAAATATTTTGCTAAACAATTTAAAACAAAATATAGATTTCTTTCTAGTAAAGTAATAATAATAAAGAGATTTTTTTTCTAAAAATCTTATATACCAAAATAACAAATAGACTTAGTAAAACCATTATGTAGAAAATAAGTTTACCTTATTTATATAATAATTACCAAAAACGAAGATTAAAACACTATTATTTACTTTAAATATTGAAATATTTAATTTGAATTCAAAGTATTTATAAATCAAACCATAATATAATCTCAAACCATTCCAGGTAAATTAGGAAAGTGATTTTCATTATGAAAACATAACCAAACTTCTTTCAACAAATCCATAAACATCTTTAATTAAATTATATATTGAATTATATATTTACTTTTTTTAATAACAAAAGACAATAATTCACCTCTGAATCCTTTTATACACATTTTCCAAACTTCCAAACTACTTTGCAATTCAAAATAATTATTGATTCATTTCATAAATTTCTATAACCAAATAATACTTTAAAATATATTTATAAAACACCAAAATAATTCTTTTTAATTTAAACCGTAATTTATGATTCAAATCCTTTATAATATATATATATTCAATTCTCTAATAGCTTGTATAGATATTATTTCAAATTCAATTTTATTATTTTCTATCATAGAATACTATTTCAATATTTACTTATTTATTTATTTACTTCAGAATAAATTATACTTATTTCAAAATATAGATTTCAATCTAAAACTTCACTATATGCTCAAATCATTGATAACCAATATCAAAATCACCTGATAACATTTAAAATCAATTCATAATCTTCCATAATTATGAAATATTTGTAGAAAAATTAATAACTTGCAGAATAAGTTTTACAGGTGATGAAGCCAATTCTTTTTAAATGAGCTAGATCATATCATATGCGTACAGGCGAAAATTGAATAGACCCATTTATAATCTAAGACCCATTTATCAAGGGCAAACTATCCAACCCTACTGAACCCTATCATATTTGTTGAATTTCATTGCTGCGTTGTTACAGCTTTAGTGCGTCCCTACTGAACCTAGGCAATATGATTGAAACATTTGTAATTGTTTATTTTATTTATAATTCATAACTATGACAATCGACCTAACACTACCACTGAGCACGATCATTTTCCTTCAAGTTTATTTTTTATTTTCTTGAAATATTCAATCTATACAGGTTTGTAGTTCTTTATTAAAAAAATTGTTGTTCTCTAAAATTTTTGAATTAAGAAAATGCAGGCCAATCATGTATAGTTGCATGCATCATGTTGGGCTAACAAAAATAATACTAAGACAACAATTAATTATAGAAAGAGGGATAATGTTTCAGTTCAATTAAAGATTACAAATTGAATTTTCATTTTATTTTCCTGTATAAAATCAGACCGTGAATCAGAAAGAACATCTGTATTTGACTATGCTTCATTTAGTAAAATATAAGCAAAAAATTATTTCAAAACTTGAAACAAAACAGAAAAAACTTTCAGATTGGATATAGCTAATTGGGACAGTAAAAATTTTAGATAAATAAAGGGAGTGGATGAACTAAACATGTTACTAATCAACACTGAAGGCCCAGAGAGCCTACAGACATCAACCAAGCCATTTTCTTGTATACATCAACCAAAACTTTCAGACTAGATATAGCTAATTGGGACAGTAAAAAAATTAAATAAATAAAGGGGGTGGATGTACTAAAAATGTTACTAATCAACACTGAAGGGCCAGAGAGCCTACAGACATCAACCAAGCCATTTTCTTGTACACATCAACCAAACAAAAATAATAAGTGACCACTTCAACATCAACCAAACAAAAATAATAAGTGACCACTTCAACATATCAACTAAACAAAAATAATAAGTGACCACTTCAACATCAACCAAACAAAAATAATTATAAATAAACTGAGTTTGTGCACGCCTAAGTTCACATGTACATAAATTTCATAGACAAGCATATAACTAGCAAACTAAATAATACAAGTTCACATCCTCATAAATAGTTTTTTATGGTAGAACAACTTAAGTATGCCTTCACGATCTTCCTAACATAGCTAACACTCAACACATCACTACTATTATTAATAGTTTTTTGTGAATCAAACCCATTGGGTCATGTAAACTACTGGTGAAGTATAATGGTGTACTATATGATGTTTATTGGAATTTCACTTGATGAAATGAATAGTTAAGGTACAAAATAACAATGGCCCTGCAATGATTTCATGGTGCCAATATTTGCCTGGATGTAAGTATATGCGACATGTAAAAGGCTTGTTAGGATTTTATATCCATTGGTAAAAGCACATTACACATCTAAGCACCTTAATTAAATATTAGATGTGGAAAGTAATCTTTATGTTTGTTGTACTAATAAATGTAGCATATACAGCAATTATGTATATAAAAATCATTGATGATGACAGCCTATTTAAGCTATCACGCAACACATGATCCTCATCTTTACGCTTTGGTTCTCAGTACTTCCAACCTTTTTATAAGCTGATATTCACGATTTTCAATCTTTTTTCTAAAGTCCTGCTTATTCAAATCCTAGCAAGTTTGCACTTGTTCGTTTTTCCATAGTCAGAAGTCTTTAATAATTCATAAATTCAACCGAAAAAACCCAAAATCGCAAATCAAAAAAACCCAAAATCGCAAATCGAAAAAACCAAAGTCTTCAATAATTCAATAAGGCATACCTAAAAGATCGAAAATCTTGATCTAGAAGCAGACGAAATCGCAGCGCAAACTCTTCAATCACTCGACCCTAGTTCAAAAGAGAGAGAAGCATAAGGAGACAGGAAAAAAGCCATTGTTGTTTTCTCTGTTTTTTTTGCTAGAAAGAACGGTAGAGAGAAGAAGGAATAAAGTTTAATTTTAGCGTTCGCGGGTGGAGACGAAGAAGAAAAGAAGAAGGCGGGTCGGGTACGTAAAGGCTAAATTTTCCCTCTAAAATTTAGCGTTCGCGGGAAAAGATTGGGCGACTGAAATGGATTGAGGGGGAAAAGTTGTGCGCCTATTGTGTCGGTTTTTGGACAACCGATGCTATTGTAATTAATTGTGTCGGTTGTTCAAACAACCGACACGAATAGATCTATTGCTTCCCTTCAATTGTGTCGGTTTCTTAAGAACAACAGATGCAAATTACATTTTTAACATTTTCTTCTTACCCCATAATTCAATAGTTTCGGTTGTTAATGAACAACCGACACAAATTAGACTATTTGTGTCGGTTTTATGGACAACCGACACAAAAGAGGCAAAGCAGCTGATCTGTTTTGTACTAGTGAAACCATGACTTGTAAATTGTTATGAAATAAATGGATGTTATAATAAATGGTTATAAATAAAGTTGTGATAACTTTAAACCCGAACAATGTCTTATAAAAAGGAATTATGTTTTTATAATTTGGTTATAAACTTAAGAAAATTCCTTATGAAATGATTTGGTAATAAATGTAATATTAAATGAGAAATATTACATGTGGAATGAATGTAATTTAAATCTAAGAGAAATATAAGCAATATTATGAGAATGAATAAATTAATGTTACATGTTAAATGGAGAAATTATGTGAAACAAATATTAAAGTATGAAATGATACTTTCATTAATCAATGATATTGATAATGAATTTAGTTGAAGTATAATTGTGATGAATCGAATTGAAATAAATACGTAAGTTGTGTGTATATTATTTTATTCGCATAATTAATTTGATTCGGATTTGAGTACGTAAGTTTGAGGTGAATTACACCATTTCGCATTAGAATTTTTCATTCGATTCTTGATGGTGAATATTGATATGGATTTTTGGTTTGATTCTAGAGTTCTCGATCATAGTATATGGCTATGCAAGGAGAATGATGGTTTCTAGTCAAGAAACCATATCGAAGTCCGCATTAGGGAAGTTGAATGGACAATACTAGTTCGAAAGCGAACTTGTGTGATCGAGCAAACGATCGAATGTAATGTTGCGAAATGATGACATGTGTACATCTTACGTTCTAATATTATTGATATGATTTGGCATTGAAATTGAAAGTTGTTGGGTTAGATATCTTTGTAATTTAAATTGGGATTTTCTTTTATGAAAAACCACTATTAATTTAAAACCATTTTTCAAACTACTTTCTTTTATTTTCCTTATACAAACTATTTTCTTTAATTTTTCTTATACAAACTATTTTACAAACTATTTTATTTTCAAACTATTTTACAAACTATTTTATTTACAAACTATTTTCCACAACCATTTTATATACCAAAAACTATTTCACAAAATGATTATATATAAAAAAAAGAACTATTCTAAATTCAAAACCTTTTGCAAAGCAAAAATGTTCAATTCCATATGGATCTTCATGCAGCGTAATTGATTTGCAAATTTTTTTATTCTTGCATAAGACAGACTTTATATAAGTATAAGGTGATTTTTAAAAAATGTTGATTTTGGAAGGTTTTTGATCTGAAGAGATAAATCTTATATATAACGGAATTTATATAAGAATGATTTGATATATTTGAGACTATTGATTTTGGAAAATACTCTATCTGAAAATGAAATCTTATATATGATGGAATTTATATAAGTGCGATATTTGAAGCTATGATTCTGAATGGTGACTATATATGTTATGATATTTTTTGAAATAAATGATATGGGAAGTACCTTCCATCGGACCCCTTCGGTGGGTCATTTGTCGGATCCCTTTGGTGGGTCATTTATCGGATCCCTTTGGTGGGTCATTATCGGATCCCTTTGGTGGGTCACTTGTTATATTCATTTGATATTATTGGATAGCGTAAATCGAGGGGTGAGATGCCTACAACTACAATTGATTCCGCTGGGATAGCGGCATAACCATTGCGTAACTGCAATCCATGGGGGAACGTACTTTCCATATCTATTTTCAATGATTTTAAGTATTTTCACTGGGTGTTGAAACAGGTCTGCTAAGTACTTGGAGAATTCTAGCCATGCGTATGATCAACGCATGGCCAGAGTCTGCAAGAACAAGGATAAACCTGTTAAAACATTGAGTTATAAAAGTATTTTGATAAAGTATTATATAAAAGATATTTTGATCATTTTTCCTTTCTAAATACTTTAAAATGTTTAAATATTGTTTATTTATGTACAACATGGTTTAGTAGTAAATTATTAGTGTTCTAAATATTGTCAGAAGTTATTAATTAAATAAAACATTTTAAAGTTAATGATTATTGATTTATTAATGATTTTTAAAAGTATTCTGAGATTTAAAACTAATAAAATTTAAACATAATGGATTTAAGATTTTCAATAGCTTCTTTTCAAATATAAGTAATGATGTAAGTAATTGTTTTCAAATAATTTACATATATTTAAAAAGATGTTTTTTAAAATTACTGAAATGGTATTAATAAATGAAGCAAGAAAATTTATAGAATTTTTTTTGTAAAGTATTAAAAAGATTAAAGATGATTGATTTGCAAATGAAGTTTTCAAATGAATTTTTTTTTTTTGTAAATTTTTTTATAAGTTTCTTTGAATGTATAATTTGAAGATATATTATATAAATGGAAAAAATGATTTGCGAAGTTTTAAATATACTTTGAAAATAAATTAGAATCTCAATTTTGGAAGTATGGTTTTAAATAATTACTTGATTTCGAAGTACTAGTAGTAAATTTATAGGTTTAGTTACTATTTGAATTTTGTATTAAACCATGATAAATGTTTTTCCCATGATTTGAATATTCATTTTAAACCAAGTGTGTAAAATTAATCATGAATCTATGAAAAATTTATACTTTTATTTAGATATTTAGTGCAAGATTTGAGTATGCTATTAGTTTCTTTTTAATAATCTAGAGTTTATACTTATTTTGGAATATTGAGTCTAGTAAATTATCAGATTTAAGGAACTTTATTTTTAAAATCTTATCATAATGTTTTAATATAAATTTTTGATACAAATTTCTAACATTGTTTAAACTTTGGGAAAGTCCTTGCATAATGCTATAAAGATGTTTTAAATTTATCTTATATTCCTACTAAGTGAATAAGGTTAAATGTTTTAATTGAATTTTTAGATATATTGAAGTATTTCTTTTCTCTTCAAGGGCGAACACCAAAAACTTAAATTTTTATTCTATAACTAAATTAAGGTATGAAATTAAGTAAGGCTGTAGAAGCTTAAGTAATATTTTGTGAAATGATTCATTAATGGCTTAAATCTTTAATGGAAAACAAATTATGTAAGTGATTGGCCTTTATATAAATAATAATTAATTAAATAAATAAGAATGGAATTTTACGAATAAAATATATAAGAAATTAGAAATTTGTAACTTGTAAATCAAAAGATATAAAAATTTAGAATATGTAATCATTGAATATTTTGTTAACTAACATGAATAAAATAAACTTGTATAACACTCAATTACATTCTTAAAACACATATATTTACCAAAAATGTTTAATAAGTTGAAATGTTAATAGAATATGTAATAGAATATTATACAGGTAAAACTAAAGTAATGGAAGCGTTCAATGAAATTATTTCTAAATAAGAATTTTGATAAACAAGAAATGTTATGTATGTAAGTTAATATTGTGAAATAATTTATATATGTACATGTAAGAAAAAGAAAAGGACGTTATATGAGAAAAAAAAGAAACCAATTGAATAAACTTAAATATTGTGTTGAAATTATTGGTTATTTTGGCTTTTGAGATGATAGGAAAGGATACTTCTAACTCTATAAGGATGTATAGATAATATATCAAGTATTTATCTAAGGCTATTGAGCATAGGGTACACTTAATAGTCTATTTATCATCTTGTACGACTAAAATTGTTTGAACCTGAACAAATCATCAGTTTGGTTGCTATGGACATATGATTGATTCCTTTGTTACATATGATGGTCATGTTGTTTGTTTGCATGTGACTATTATTATATTGTGTTGATTTGTTTGTTATTAATTGAAGCAACTTAAATATATCTCTTTTCACGTATTATTAACTTCTTTGGATTTTACAAGTGAAGTACAAGTTTATGGAAATAATAGCTACTGCTTTTGGTTTCATAAATTAAGCGTTCTTTTCCCGACTAATAGGTATATTTTTGGATTACAGGTTTCTAGCAATATTATATTGTTTCCCATGGTTTGGGATGTTTATTTTTTGTAATATGATATATATATGATGATTATAGATATTATTATTTCTCCACGACCTCTCCGTACAAAGGAGACTCTGCCGAAATTTTTCGTAAATTTTAGACTTAGAAATTTTGTGAAAAGTGAAATATTTTCAAACTTTGGTAGACTTGAATGTGAAGAATTACTTGTAATTAACTGTATATCTATATAAATTAATTAGTTATGAAAATTAATTGTTTATAAATTGAATACTTTGAATAAAATATAATGATTCCTTATTTTCTCCTTTACTTAATTTCCTCCTTTTCCTTTTTTGAGGACGAAAAGTTTTGAGTAGGAGAGAGTGTATCGACCCATAATTTTCGATTATTAAAATATTAATTAAATAATATTTTATAATTTTATATTGAAATAAAAAAAATTGATGTTCCAAGGAGAAGAATAACTAGAATGTAATGTTAGTAATGTTAATATAAGGTAATTGCTAACTATTTTAATCTAATTTCCGATTAATTGAAGTGACTTTAATGTTATAATTAGTTATAACTAAAAATAAGGAGATACATTGAACGTTGAAATTATAAGTAATCAATTAGAATTGGCTAATATTGAATATGAAATTAGTGGTGTTGTTTGTACGCTACTGATAAATATTTAAAGTAATTTCAAACTAATTGAAATACATTGTAGGTTGACTTGGTTATGATGGTAAATAATGAAATAAATTAAATGATGTAGATGGTGAACTTGTATGTAGTTAATTGAAATAGGTTAATATTGAATATAAAACCTTTTTGGGTAAGCAAATTATAACCTTGGTTGTAAAGAATAAGATAAGGGGTATGAATTACTATTATAAACGATTGTATTAACTATTTTCTCACTAATTTATCATTTTAATATTGAATGGGTAATTAATTGAATTAAGGCAATTGAATGTTGGGTTTAACGTTGGAATTGTAAGTTAGTGATTAAAATAATTGTAACGTTATTTTATGATAAGTTGAAATAAGGAAATGAATTAAATGTTATATAAAAGGGGGAATTATATGAAATTAATGGAAAATTGAGTATAATCAGGATTGTGTAAGTAGTCATAGCATTTGTTGTTAATAATAATCTTGTAAATGCGATTAAGTAAGTAAAAGGTAACATTTTTCATTCATCACCTATTTATATAATCCATTGAAATTAAATTGAAAATCAATTGCAGTTAATCTAATTACCTACTACAGTTAATATGAACTAAAGTGATAAATATAGAAGATTGAGGTAATGAAATGGTAAACCAACATTAAGTATATATATAATGCGATAATTGATTGAATAATAAGATTAAAACAAAATAAGTATATGTTGGAATTTAAATTAATTAATGAATTTATTGCCGTTAATTTGACTTGGAATCTTCTAATAAAAAGGAAAGAGAATTTATTTGAAATTAATGGCGTTTAATGAAAGAAATGTACATTTGTTATAATCCGTTATAAGTGTTATTTTGAAATTAATTACAATTATGTCGATTTGGGATCTTTCAATTTAAAAAAAAAAAAAACATTAATATTAATTTTTGCATTTAACGAAAGAAACATACATTATTGTAAAAAAATAAAAAGAACATTTTAATGAAAATAAAACGAACATTTTCATTTTTAGGGTAAAAATAATTCTATATAAAGAAGGAAAAAATGAATTTGAAAACAATATTTTACAGTCATTAAGTATACATTTGAGGCTGTATATAAGTGATTTTAACACTAATCTTGAAGTTTAAATTTAATTGACTTTTTAGGTTGTGCAATTCCCCTATGAGAAAAACATTATTTTGAAAGAAAAAAAACTTGAATTTGAGTTCTAGATCATCTTTTATTTTTTGTAACGTTACATTGGTTATTGTATTCAAATTTATTTACTATATGTTAATTATGTGTAAACGAGTGTGAAAAAGGGTGTATTCAGTGATAATATATTTAATTGAGTGCATCATGCAATTAACTAGATCCTAAGTGGTCCCTTCATTTCCTTATTATTCAATACACCTGCCACCATTTCCACATTTGGTTTTATTGCAATTCTTTGATGTATTTGAAACGTGAATTTATATCCTTTCTTATTCTTCCGTTTTGTTTATTTATTTCCCAAAGCATCTACTTAGATCGTACAGTTTTGTTTTATTTGTCCCTTCCATACATATTTCATTTGTCACTTCCCTTTCTTCTTTTGTTTTATATCATATATCATTCTTTTCCCTAGAAATTTCTTATTTTTCAAACATCAGACCTCTATTTGTTTCCCTCAAAGTCTCAATGTCAACATAGCTTTATACCTCTACTTAATTGCTGCCAATTCATTTTACTGAAGCTATGTTTAGAAAAAGAAAAGAATAAAAAGTGTGAGCATCCATTTCTTCCTTAACCACATCCGTACATTTCCTCATCGCCTTGCCTTCTTTCGCAAACAGCCTTCAAAAAAATTGAACAATGAGAATTAGCCTTAATGGTTTTGGCTCTCCACTTCTTGCCTTTGTTTTGGGTACATCAAATTTGAAAACGTGAGTTATTAAAGTTTCTTATTTTAAGAATTAAATATGTATGTATTTTTATTTTATTTTATATCCTTATAACCTGAATATCTTCCTCATACGAGCTTTGATACATGCGTAGTTTCTTCCCTTGGACTCGTATTGGAATTCCTAATAACATAAAATAGGTTTGGCTGAGTTTGGAGACTATTGGAAAAGGCATCTTTGTTTGGATTTTTGCGTTCTAAATATCAAAGGTGAGTGTTTTGACCCACTCACGAATACTAGATTATCTTATGCTAGTTAAATTAAATTTATAATGTGATTAGAAATTTATTAATTGCTTTTGGTATTATTAGATTGTCATTTAAGTTAAATTTGAATTTATATTGAATTGAATTTGCCATTTATTTAATAATGAATATAAATTGCAAGTTATACACCTGATAATGATAATCAATTGATTGTTGTGATTTATTGGCTGATTTAGACGTTGGATTGTGATGGATGTTATTGGTTGTCATTTTGGATGATTAGATGTTTATTTATGTATATATCTTTGTTACCACTATGGATTGAAATGATAACTCAAGCGGTTTCCATTGATTTGGAAATTTTGATTTGGATACTGGTTGAAATGACATATAACCGTGTAATTTCTTTAATTTGGATTATTTATTAGAATTTAATTATTTGAAAGATTTAAGTTTTAAATTTAAAAATTCGGATCTATTTTAATTAAAATGATTAAGATTGGTATTTTTGAATCGTTTGAAATCTTTTAAATAATTAAATCCACATTGTACACTTGATATGAGATGAAATTCCTGTTATACATCTCTGAATCCATTATAGTAATATTTCTATTCTACTTATTTTGATTTGACTTACATAAGATCTTTTAGTCCTGACTCGAGTGTTTTGTCTTTTTATTACGCTCGGGTCAGTCTGAGCTTTTTTAGTGTATTGAAGACCATTATATTTTGGAGGATGAAGACGGAGACGAGTCTACTATTTATTATTAATTATTCCACTACATCATGTGTTCCGCTGCATTATTTATTTATTTCTACTGTATTTATAACTCTGATTTGTATTGTAAATGTGTAATCAAATGTTATTTGTAAAATAGCTTCATGAACTGTTTATTTGATTTTTATATTTTGTCATTCCGCTGTGAGATTCTGTGTTTTATCTTTCCTTCTTTTCTATTATTTTCTTATTTACCCCATTAACAGTCTTACCTTTTGAATGATTTTAGTAGACATGTGTGGTTTATTGTCGATTTAAATCGTCCAAAAGGGTGGGATGTTACACCCATATCAGGTCGGACCAGGCCCGGCTACTCTTCAGAGTCGATTTCCGAGCTGATGCTTAAAGGGAGTGCGCTTTGATCTTGACCTGGTCCCGATCGATAAGCAGGCAATGCTGCGCAATCTCGATGCTGTCAAACTCGATATTGAGAGAATGTCGGGTTGGCAAAATCTTGTCGACGAGCTTCAGAGGGTAATCCATGCAAACCTTGAGGCCATGCTAACAATGGAAAATGACAAGTCTGAATGGCAGAAAACTCTTGTGCTGCATGATGCGGAAATGAGGAGCATCGCTACTTATAATGAGAAGCTCGAAGCGGATGTTGAAAAACTTAAAGAAGAGCTTGCCACTTCCTCCACTTCCTATTCTCAAAAGGAGAAAGTGCTTCAACAATAAGTGCGAGATGCTCACGCCGCTCAAAGAGATGTCGAAGCTAGGCTCGAGAGTCAGGAGAAAATTATGGAAGGCTATTGCACGGATATTGTAGAGCTGCGCAAGAAGACTAGCTCTCAGGGCGCGGAGATCAAAATGCTAAAAATTCGACTTTCTAAAGCTGAAAGAGAGCATGATGAGGCTGTTGCCGGCAAAATTGTAGCTGAAGAGTCTCATGAGGCAACGAAGGCCAATATCAGCTCAACATTATTTGACTTCTACTTGCATAGCGTCCTGAGGTGCGGTAGTCTCTCCTTTCTAGGCCCCAAATATGAAATAACTCTGGCCGAAGTGTAGGAGGCCATACTTGACATGCTCGGCGGTGCTGGCTATGCTGAGGCGGATTTAGAGGCAAACTATCTTGATGACAATGCACGCGCCGCTCTTGCCAGAGGAAAGGAGCAACTTGCCAAAGAGAGAGCCGGAATGGCAGAAGGAGAACATGTAGGGAAGGCAACTTTAACCGACCCAGTTCAACCTTCGGTTTCGGTCGATATCGACATTGTTGGTTCCAGTTTCCATTCCCTGCCTCCTACTAAAGCCATCACTGAGGATGCAACCGCTCACAATGGAGATGAGAGTCAAGAGAGCGGTGACGCGCGGAGCTTTGAAGTTGACATAGTAAAGCCTGCTTCGCCAGGTAACCTTACTGCTGATCTTGCTCAAGTGGACTGCTCGTTCGCTTCACATGAGTTTGATGAACTTCTTGATTATTTTTTAAATCTCGACGCACCACTAAGTCCTCTCTTTACGAGAGATACTGACTTTAACTTATTTTCTTCTGTAGAGAAAGCACCGAGCATTGTTTAGACTTCCCCTCCTCCAGTTATTCCTCCTCCGTCTCTTCAGGTCACTCCTCCTTCTGCCTCTCAGCCGGGATCACAAGAGGAGCAGATAGAAGCTCTCCATGGTTTGGATGATCCCATTGCTTCTCAAGAACCGAGGGGAGAAGAACCTGAAGAAGGTGGGAAGACTCCGGAACGAACTGCTTCTGATGATATAGCGTTATCCGCTCTTTTTACTCCAGGCAGTGGGTCTTCTTCTAAGAAGAGGGGGAAAGTGGAGTCTCGAAGAAGAAGAAGGAAGCTTCAGCCGGCGAAGAAAAAGAAGAGAAAAGTCCAATTGTGCCCCTTTCTCCTTCTTCCCCTACTCTTACAAGCCGGCCTAAGAAGTTGATCATCCGGCCAGGCACAGGCTCGAAAGGTGGAAGGAAGAAGAAATGATGGCTTTGACCTTATGCTTTTTATCTCGCTTCTTGCTTTTTTCTTGTATATATAAACTTGCGTTGACCGGAGATTGTGCGGGTACCGGTCCCCGCCTTCTTTTATTTTGAAACCTGCACATGTATAAAATTCTCATAGTATGGAATAAAACGACTCTTTTACTTTCACAAACTTTAGTCTGTATTTGAGAATGCGTTTATTTTCCGCCTTTATGCAAGTTTCTTTATTTTCTTTATGTGAAGTTGCAATAAGCCTGTGGTATGTTATTTGAGCATTGCTTTTATGAATGTAACTATATTGTATTGCCCCCATACTACGGATTATTGCAACTTCTTTCACTTTGTCAAAATTTTGGAGAATGACTCTTCTGCTTTGAGAAGACTCGTATTCTTTCTTTGGAGAATGACTTTTCCATCTTGGAGAGGCTTACATTCGTACTTTTTTTTTAAAAAAAGAATAAATTTTTCCTTTTTAGGAAATATTCCTCTTATTTAGCAGAATGTGCCCTGTGTTGGAGAAGTTATTCCCTCCCTCCTTTTTTTTTACACTTCAACATTTGGAGATGATCACTCTTCTCTTTTTTTTAAGAAAAGTGAATTTTCCAGTTCGATGAAGTGGGCTTCAAAAGAAGGCTTTGATTTGGTACTTCAACTCCAAGAGAAGGATATTTTCATTGTAGAGAGATTGATCTTCTCTCAAGAGTAGAAGTACGCCTCCGAAGAGGGCTTTTTTTACACACACACACACACACATATATGTTGTGCCTCGTTGGAGGGCTTCCTGTTTCCGGAGAGGGCAGGTGTGCCTTTGGAGAAGGCTGGTGCCTCCGAAGAGGTCTTGTGGTGCCTTGGGAAAGGGCTTTATTACATTTCAGCTCTGGTGAAATGGACCCCCGAAGAGGCCTTTTATCATTTCAACTCCTGGTGAAATGTGCCTCCGAAGAGGTCTTTTCACATCTCAACTCTTGTGAAGTTTTATTTCAGATCTCGGTGAGATGTGTTCCTCCGAAGAGGTCTTGTTATCATTTCAGCTCCGGTGAATTACTTCAACTCCTGGTGAAATGCCTCCGAAGAGGGCTTTTCACATCTCAACTCTTGTAAAGTTTTATTTCAGATCTCGGTGAGATGTGTGCCTCCGAGTATGCCTGGAAGTTACTTTCTTATGGTTGGCTGGATTCACGGGGCGAATGCAAGTTACTTGGACGTTTATTTGCGCAAACTGTCTCAGCTAGTGAACAGGCGCCCTGTGCCTTCCACTTGGAAAGGTGCCTCCGGTCATCACATGGACTCACGGGGCGGACGCAAGTTACTTGGACGTTTGTTTGCGCAAACTGTCTCAGCTAATGAACAAGCGCCTTGCCTTCCAGTTGAGAAGGTGCTTCCGGTCATTCCATACCAATCTTTTTTGTTGAGAAAGAGAACTTTCGTTTTCTGGCATGCCCCGTTTGAGGTCTTTATCCTCCGAAGAGTTGTGCCTCCGAAGAGGTCTTTGGCTGTTTGATGCCTGCTCGCCCATGTCTTTTCGCCATTTATTCATATCAGCGATCCCCGTTATCTTTTCCAAGCACACATCCCTTTCTATTGCCAGTAATTTACTTTATACAAAGAAGTGTACTTCATAGTTAAGTGAGTTCGCAGGGGCAGACACAGGCTATTTAATCGGATGCTTGTATGTACAAACAACCACAATTAGTTAGCAAGGGCCCACCTACAGCAGAATCACTAACTTTTTTGCTTGAAGCGCTTCTTATGTAGGATTTGAGTATGGAGATTTTGAATGGCTTAGCATTTTCTTGTTGAGTGATGTCGGGGATCGTTTATTCTCGAGATGGGTAAGCTTTGTTTTTCATTGCCTGCAACGTTAAATCGACATTTTAGCAATACATTCAAAGTACTTTATATATCGAAATAAAACAGACATTCTATAATAGTAGAGAACACAAGATTTATAGTGGTTCGGCCATAAACTGGGCCTACTTCCACTTTTTGGTTCTTATTATTCACTTACACTAGCTTTTACAATAGCTTTCATTACAAGAATCAAACATTCAATTCTTTTACAACATTTCAGCAAAGCTTTTAAGTATAATATGGACGCAAGTGATTGCTGTTCCAAGCCCTTGGAATTGGGTCTCCTTCGACAGTTGTGAGTTTGAATGTGCCATCAAGAAGTTTTTAGCCTATGACATATGGCCCTTCCCAGTTCGGCCCAAACACGCCTGTAGCTGTCATAATTCTTTTCAAGATTAGATCCCCAACTTCAAAGCTGCGTTGGCGAACTTTAGAATTGAAGTGCCTGGCTATTCTTTGCTGATGAGCCGCAATTCTGAGCTCAGCCTCTTTCCTTCTTTCATCAAGGAAGTCAAGGGCTTCAAGTTGCAGCTTTTCATTTTCAGCTTGATCGAAATGGATTCTTCTATGTGAAGGGACCTCTGTTTCCACCGGAATCGTTGCCTCTGATCCATATGCCAGTGAAAATGGAGTGTGCCCAGTCGCAGTTTTGTAGGTAGTTCTGTATGCCCATAGTGCTAGTGGCAGCTTATCGACCCAACCACGTTTTGCTTTCTCAAGCTGTTTTTTGATGGTTGACTTGATATATTTTTTCACTGCTTCCACTTGCCCGTTTTCCTGCGGATGAGCCACTGCTGAGAAGCTTTTTCGGATCTTGAATCGTTTGCAAAAATCCTGGAATTCTTTACTTTCGAATTGGGTACCATTGTCTGTGATTATCTTCTGAGGCACACCATACCTGCAAATGATATTTTTAGTCACAAAATTTATCATCTTTTTAGAGGTAATAGTAGCTAGTGATTCAACTTCAGCCCATTTAGTAAAATAATCAACAGTAACAATAGCATATTTGATTCCGGATTTGGCAGTCGGTAAAGGCCCGATAAGATCTATCCCCCAAATAGCAAATGGCCATGGGCTGACCATCTGCGTTAGCTCGGTGGAAGGTGCTCTAGGGATTTTGGCAAATCTCTGGCATTTGTCACACTTTCGGGAATAGTCGGCAGCGTCTCGATTAATATCCGGCCAAAAATATCCATAACGGAGAATTTTCTTTGCTAAAGTTTGGCCACCTGCATGATCTCCACACTCTCCACCGTGTACTTCGGCTAGAATTGTCTTAGCTTCTTCCTTGGTTACACATCGGAGTAATGGCAATGAAAACCCCCGTCTATACAATCGGCCATCTTGAATTATGTATCTCGAAGCTTTTCTTAACAGTTTTTGGCGTTCTCTCGGATTTTCTGACAGTGAACTGTTGAGAAGATATTCCTTTATCGGCGTCATCCATGACTCTTGCTCTTGAGATACGGTCATGATCCAGTCAATATCCATTTCATCAATGCTAGGAGTTGACAAGACTTCCACAGGAGCTAATCCCAATAATTGAGCTTCACCGGTACTGGAATACTTCGCAAGAGAGTCTGCCTTCCCATTCTCTTCCCGGGGTATATGGCTTATTGTATAGTGGTCAAAATCACTAAGAAGCTCCCAGGTCTTTGACAAGTAAGCAGGAAGATTTCCCCCTTTAACTTGAAACTCTTTCTTAACTTGGCACACGATAAGCTGAGAATCACTGAAGATCTGCAATGACTTGATGTTCAGTTCTTTAGCAATCTTCAGGCCGGCAATAAGAGCTTCATATTCTGCTTCATTATTGGTCGAAGGAAATTGTAATCTCAATGCATAATACAATGACCGTCCTTCAGGGGTCTCAAGAACAACACCAGCTCCAGAACAGTAATCATTCCTCGCGCCATCCACATACAACTTCCATTTGAATTGGGGTGTTATCAACCACTACTTCCTCACCATCACCTTTGTCTGTACATTCTGCGATGAAATCTGCCAAAACTTGTCCATTAATTGCTCTTCGGGGATGATAAGTGATGTCGTATTGGCTGAGTTCAATATTCCACTTTAGAAGACGACCCGAAGTTTCAGGGCGAAACAGGACTTGTTTCAGAGGTTGATCGATGAGGACTTTGATGGGATGAGCTTGGAAATAAGGCCTTAGTTTTCTTGATGCAATCAGTAGACAATAGGCGAGCTTTTCCAATTTTGAATAGTTCATCTCTGCCCCAGTGAATCTCTTGCTGATGTAGTAGACTGGACGCTGAACTTTCGCGTCTTCCCGTACCAAAGCTGCACTGAGGGCATGAGATGAGATTGCCAGATATACAAAAAGATCTTCAGCATTGTCGGGCTTAGAAAGTATTAGAGGCGTTTCCATATGACGAATCAACTCATCAAAAGCTTTCTGGCATTCAGGAGTCCAGTCAAAGTTTTTCCTTCCTTTCTTCAGAGCATCAAAGAATGGAATGCATTTATCAGTAGTTTTGGAAATGAATCGACTCAAGGCAGCAACTTTTCCATTTAGACTTTGCAATTCCTTCTTTGTTCTAGGAGCTTTGACTTCCCTTAAGGCAGTGATCTGAGCAGAATTAGCTTTAATGCCCCTAGTACTCACAATGAAACCCAAGAACTTTCCAGACTCCACCCCAAATGAACATTTCAAAGGATTAAGCTTCATCCCGTACTTCCGGAGTATTGCGAACATTTCTGCCAAACGATCGATATGGTCTACTTCTTTCTTTGATTTCACCAACATATCGTCGACATAAACTTCCATAGTCTTTCCAATTTGTGGTTTGAACATCGTATTAACAAGTCTTTGGTAAGTTGCCCCTGCATTCTTCAGTCCGAAGGGCATGACTCTGTAGTGGTAAAGACCAACATCGGTGATGAAGCTCGTGTCCTCTTGATCGGGCTCATGCATCATGATCTGGTTATATCCGGAGTAAGCATCCATGAAAGATAACAATTCATGCCCCGCTGTTCCATCAACTAACTGATTAATCCTGGATAACGGAAAGCAGTCTTTGGGGCAGGCCTTGTTTAAATCTGAAAAGTCAATGCATACTCTCCACTTCCCGTTAGCTTTCTTAACCGGTACTGTATTTGAAACCCAATTCAGATAAGTAGATTCTCTAATAAAGCCATTCTTCATGAGCCGATCTACCTCTTCTTTCAATGCTGCTGACCTCTCGGGACCCTGGGTTCTTCTTTTCTGCTTTACAGGTGTAAACTTCGGATCAATATTCAGAGTATGTACTGCAAGTTCTGGGGATATTCCATACATATCAGCATGAGTCCAAGCGAATACGTCCAGATTTGCTTTCAAGAATGATATCAAAGAATTTTGAACCATTATACTAAGTTGCGAACCCACATTCAGCACTTTATTCGGATTTTTCGGATCAACAGATACTGGCACCATTACTTCCACTGGTACCACTCTATTTTCCTCTGCACTGGCCTTTCTGGTATCCATTTCTCTTCGTGCACTTCCACATTCGCCAGTACAGGGTCCCCCCTGTAATTGCTACAAGGTTGGTTCCTTGATGCGGACTGGGGCCGCCGCATCTTTTCCCATTTCTCTCTTCCTTGCTTCACGCGGTTCTATCAAATAACATTCTCGTCCCGCATTCTGATCCCATTTCACAACACCAACTCCATTGTCTGTAGGGAATTTCATGGTAAGGCACCACGGGGCGAGAATTACTTTAAAAGCTGCAAGAGTTGGCCGGCCTAGGAAGGCGTTGTAAGCAGAAAATTCATCAACAATTACAAAAGTTTGCCTTCGGACCACCTTTTTATGCCCCTCTCCAAGTTCAACGAACAGGTCAACAGTTCCAATCGGCTGCCTGGGTTTCCCAGTAACCCAGCAATCTTTTGTGATGAAGCTTGAACATCAGCCATTGGAATCTTCATCTGATCGAAGGTCTTTTTGAAAAGAATATTGCAAGAAGCACCACAATCAACAAGTACTCTTCTCACGATAGCCGGTCCAATGCCTGCAGAGATAACCAAGGGATCTATGGTAGGGGCTTCAACACCCATAGAATCCCTGACTCTGAAGACAATGTCATCATTAAAAGTTTTTTGCTGCTTCAAAGGTGCAGCATCCTCCAACACAAAAACACTTTCTTCTGCTGGTGCATACTTCAAGGCACGAGCGTATCGTTCCATCTCACCCCAGCTTCTGCCTGTTGGGTGAGGTCCTCCCGTAATCACATTAATAATGGGCCTCTCCAATTCATGAGCTACTGCCTTTTCACTTGAGCTAGGATGATGATGAAGAGGAGCCTGTTGTCCTTGGGTTGATGGATTTGGGTCATTCCTGCTCCTTTTCACATACTGCTGGAGTTTGTTTTCTTTTAATAGTTCCTCAATCAACTCCTTCAAGTGGCGGCACTCATTAGTATAATGCCCGGGTTGGTTGTGAAATTGGCAGAATCTTCCATTCTTCTCAGCTTTCTTATAACCCTTTGTTTAGCTGGTGTGGGGTATTCGACAGTGTCCTTAGTTGCAAAGAAGAAGTTTTCTGGTGTATCAGTCAAGGGAGTGAAGTTGAAGGGACGGTTTCTCTTCGCATCTCCTTGCTTCTTTCCACCATCGTTTCCCCTCTTCTGAGTGCCAGATTCCTTCTTACTCGGAGCAGCATTATTGTTTCCAGCTTCTGTCGATACCACTTTGGCTGGTGCTTGAAGGCTTTCCAAACGCAAGAATTCATCAGCTTTCTTATAAAACTTGTCAAGCGAATTCGGCTCCTTCATTTTCAACCACTTCCCGAACTCACTTGTCTTGTCAATAGCCTTCATCAAGTATATCAAGATCATTCTCGGCTTTGCGTTGTCTACTTCAGCCAAAGCTATATTGAAGCGATTCAAGAAAGATCTAATAGGTTCCCCAGGATTCTGCTCCAAGCTGGATAACGACATTATATCTTTCACCTTCGAAGCATACAATCTGAATTGTTCCTTAAACTTTCGAGTCAAATCAGAAAACTGGTCTATAGATCGGACCGGTAGCTTTGTAAACCAAAGTAGAGCTACACCTTCCAAGTATACCGGAAAATACCGGCATTTGATCTCATCAGATGCTCTGGCACCAGTCATGTGCCAATCATACTTGTACAGGAATTCATTAGGGTCACTCGTCCCCTTATAAGCCGGTATGGTAGGAGGAACGAACTTCCTTGAAATTCTGCTTTCAAAATCCTTTCAGTGAACGGAGTCTTGCTTGGAGCGAACCCCCATTCTTTTTCGTCTTCTTCCCTTTGCATACTTTCCTTCATGATTTGTCGAACCATTCCTGAAAAAAATTCCTCATTATTAAGGGGCTCAGTAGGACAGGCATCGGCCATTCTCTCAGAAGTTTTCCTTGACAGGCGCTCACGGAAAGTTGGCTGTTGTCTCGATCCTCCCACTTGGGGAGGTGTCTCTTTGACTGGGTCAGCTGCCCTTTGAGGAGCATCTCTCTCTTCAACACCATGAACATTATCAGCAAAGCTCGGTTCGTTATTCGCCGGTTGATGGTTAGCTCCGAGCAAAGCGTTCAACCTTTCCAACATCAGATTGTTTTGGGCTTCCATTTGCTGATATAGCCCAGAAACCACAGCATCCAACTCTGCTCGCGTAACTCTGACGGTTGGAGTTGTTTGACTTAAAGGAGGAGAAGTGGCAGTAGTCTCGCGAACATCGTCGGATCTAACAGACTTGCGCTTTCTTCCAGGAGCCATTATTTTTGATAGACGTCTGGTTTTTAGAGAGATTCTTTCCACAAACTTCTGTAAAGCTATGATGACAGTATCCTGAGTTCAGTTCTCAGTGAAAGCACAAAAAATGTTAACGTAAAAATCAGACGCTAACACCCCGGTGTATGTAGAGTAAATGTGAAAGCACCACCCGTCAATACAGGAATTAGAGATAAGCAGAAAATTACAGAAAAGCGGTAAAAAACATAGTTTTTATAGTGGTTCGGCTTATAGTCAAGTCTACGTCCGCTTTAGTTCTCTTTATTACCGACTTAAGTACAACTTATACAACTTTCTTCAATTACAACACACTTTAGTCTAGTAGCTCAAACTTCGATGTAGAATAATCTTTTGAGTTCATATTGAATGATGTAGATTCTCTCTTGAAGTTTGTCGTAGTGTCCTTGGTGCTTGGGGTGCTTGAAGTGTTGTTTGAGTTGAGAAAATGGCAAAGTGTTGATGCTTCGGAGAATGATCCAAAAGTCCCCTTTATGTTGGGGTTAGTGCTATATTTATAGGGTGGGCTCGAAGTTAGGTCGTAGGTCGAGGGGCGACCTAGGGATAGATCGGGAATGACCTAAGGCTTCGGCTTAACAAGGTAGCTCCTGATCCTCCTTGAGCGAGCTAACAGGTTGGGCGACCTAGTGGTCGGCTATAATTTAGGTCGTGGGCGACCTATGGGATGGCAGGAGAGAGATGCGACCTATCAAATACGGCATAAAGAAGTTGCTCTGACATCCTTAGATCGCGAGCGACTTAGTGGAAGGGACTAGGTCGCGAGCGACCTAGTGGTCGTGTGATTCAAGTTGTAGCTCGTGGAAGATGCTAGGTCGCATGAGTATTAGGCCGTTAACTCGTTGAGTCGTAGGTCGTTAGACCATCTGATCCCTTAACAGGTTAAGCCGTTAGGTCGCGATACCTTTTAAGTCGGTACTCCACTTCAGCAGTTAGGTCGCTGGTCTTCTTAGGTCGCAGAGTACTTAAGTCGTTAGGTCGCTGTGTCTCTTAACTCGGTCATGCTTTAGGTCGTTAATAGGCTAACTCGTTAGGTCGCTTGGGCTGTTAGGTCGCCAGGCCCTTTAAGTAATTAGGTCGCTGCTTCATTAGGAGGAGTTAACAATATACGTAGAAAAATTCTACAATTTAACTAGATTCTTCAAGGGAAGAAACAAGGAATCAAGTAACAGAATTCTACAAGTCAATTACACTCTTCATTTGATATTAAGATGTTAGAATACTTTCGCATTCAAAGGCAGCTCAACAACTATTCATCGGTCCAGGTCCATGAAAGCAAGAATCATATAAAAACTAAGTACCTTGTCGTTAAGAAATAGAAGTATTATGTTAAACATAATAGTCAGAGACAAGATCATTTATTACATATATAATTTCAGATAATTAACGCCTATGATGCAATGAATTATCGAACTGCCCCAAACTTAAATAAATAATGAATGTATACATTAAGGCAAGCACACCACGAAGCAATATATATATATATATATATATATATATATATATATATATATATATATATATATATATATATATATATATATATATGTCGACTTGACGTAGTACTATAACTCATAGTGCTTAAATGATAAAAATGGCACGGAGGCTCAGATTGCCACCTTGGTCAACTCGTTCACAATAACATCAACCTCCTCCATAGTCTTCCCAACCACCCCACCAATCTTATCATATCTCAGGAACATAACAGCAATCAGCAACCTCCCAACCAAAACACCCAAATCCTTCCCCGCACATATCTTATTATCTGCTTTCGGTGCCTCAGTTTCGTACCCGTTAGCCCACAACACGTGCTTCACCAGCTTCTTGCCGTCCCCCATGAACCTATCGGGAACGAACTCGTCCGCCCGGTCGAATATTTTCGGGTCACGGGTCGCCATCGGTTGGAACCCGCAGAGCATTTCGCCTTTCTTGACTTGGTACTTGGCGTCGTGGCTCTCTATGATGAGGTCGGATTTCGCGGTCCCGTACTGGACCTGGACCGGCGGGTCGAACCGGAAGGACTCATAGGCCACCGATTTTACCAGTTCCATTTTCTCGATGCCGGCGAGTGTGATCTTGCCGTCTTCGGATCGGACGACCGAACGGACTTCCCGCGCTAGCTTTTCTTGGAGTTCCGGTCCAGATGCTACGATCCATTTGAACAGGCGCATTAGGCAGGTTCGCATGCCGAGGTAGGCGTTTATTACCCATGTGAATATAAGGTGGTGGATCGCTTCCTCTCTTGGTAAACCGACCTATGCATACCGTAAAGTTGTTACAATGTAATTAGTTTGAAAATTTACGGAATATAAACGTATACTTCATGAAAACAATAATTAACTAGAGCAATTGACATCTGTTTAAAATAATGAAAATTACTCATAAACTGCTTATTTCAAATTTAATATCCGAAAATTTCATAATAAACTTATAAAAGTGATTGACAAATGAAATTTAAAAGCAATTTTCTATTACTTATGGTTTATGAAGTAATTCTGATAAAAATTTCTACTTAGAAGTTAAATTAAATCTAAACACTTTTACTTGTAAGATATTATTTAAAAACTTTTAAGTTACTACTAAAGACTCCTTAGCAGACAGACTGTGGATTAAAAGGCGGTGACGATGATGTGTTTTAATTAAAAGAAGATGATAGGGATGTGTCTGAACCATGAGCATTCGTAGTTTGCAATCATGCATGACAGTATGCTCTCATTCATTCCTCATTGTAGTGCATTTTAGACAATTTAGTTTTATTCCACTGTCGTACGCATTTGATTAATTTCGTAATGTACTAAGGTTATTTACAACGCATTTTACCAAGATCAATAGCTCACATGTATTGTATTAACGACAAGTACTTCGTATTAATGACTGGTATGGCACGCGCTTGGCGCGTGACAGTGTCAAGCACTTCGTGTATGAATTGTTTTCTTACAAATTATATATGTTTAACCGTTTGAAAAAATATAATTTGCAAAAATATTTAATCATGTTTTTGCGTTGAAATGATATGAAGTTATTTTTAGTTTTACTTTCTAAAGTGTCGTATCTAGTTTTTTTGTTAGTTTGAATTTTTAATTATATTATTGATAAATAAATAATGAATTTAATTTTTTATTAATTTGAATTTTTGTTTCTATTATTGATTAACAAAAAGGGGATTTGAAAAAAAATTATCTATTAGATCTTCTTTTTTAATGATACTAAGATTTTGATAACATCCATAGAGAAACGTTTTGAATTGGTAAAGAAAACTTGTTATTTATACACTATTCTCAAGTGATAATATTTAATAATTTCTGTGTATGAAAACTTGTTATTTATACACCATTCTCAAGTGATACTAATATTTAATAATTTCTGTGGATGGACAATTTCGATAGTTTACATTAATATCAAAAAAGTACGACACTAAAGATATAACAAATATTGTTAAAAATACTTGTAATAGAAGTACAATATTTTGATTCGACGTGAATTATAAAAAATACTCTTATATGCAAACAAAGAGTTGGATAGTCGAATCACACAAAAAACAAATATTCATATTTACTTTTAGAAAAAAAAAGTTAAATAATGTTACAATTTCGAAATTTTGCTTCAACAGAAAAATCATAACTTTTTTCTTCTATATCTCAATTTATTTTTATAAAAACTGAGTAGAAATATAATTTGGTAAAAGAAATTGATATGCACATGAGCAACATCGTGCCTTAAGATCTCGTAAAAAAAAATCGAAGTACCACGACGTGCCCTACTACCATGACGGTACACGTTAGCAGATCTCGTCGTACCTTGCTAACGTGCACCATTGCTGTATAGTAGTACTGTATAAGCTGAACAGTGGATCTACGACTTACCTCTTCAGCGTTGTCAAGTATCCAAGACCCACCAGTACTAAAATACTCATACAAAATCTTATAACTCGACTTCGCGACGAAGCTCGGGTACGGAAACATATGGAAAGCGAGCTCCTCGACGACAGCCGGAAGCCCCGCCGTAGCGATAGGATGAAACTGGAAGAACACAAACTTCTGTGCACTCTCGAAGACCTCACGGGCGGGCTTCGGCCCAACGAGAGCCAGCCCGACAAAGTCAAACACGGCCGCCTCGTTAAACTTCGTAAACGCCGCCTTCTTCTTGCTCTCGACCTCAGCCTCCATCTTATCGAACATGGAATTGAAAGTGCCCACGAAAGTCGGTACGAAGGTGCTTTTTTTGGCGGCCTGCACGTTGAAGAACACCTGCTTGATTTTCGTGTGGGTGGGCTCGGACGGGTCGAGGTAGGCGCAGACCCGGTACCCGCCGGTAAAGGACAGAGCGGGCATGTAGTTCCCGGTAAGGGAGTTGACTTTGGAGACCTTGGAAGGGTCGAAGAGGGTCGGGAAAGAGACGGCGTCGCAGAGGGCGACTATTTTCGGGTTCGAGGCGAAGGGCCCTGGGATCATGTTCATGCGTAGAATGGTTGAGTTGTTTTTCTTTACCCGGGATTGGAAGTATTCGTACTGGCCTTGGTTGTAGAAGAAGTCGAGGCGGTCTTTGATGGCCGTCAGGATTGGGGTGCCGGTTATGTCCGGGATTTTTTTGAGGGGTTTCTCGATGTTTTCCGTGGTGTCGTCGAAGGTGGACATGGTGAGATTGGGGAGGGAGATGAGAGGAGTTGATGTGTGAGGGGTTTTATTTTATATTAGGGAGAGTTGAAATGGGCTTGTTATTTTAGTATGGAGTGAGATAAACATGGCATTATAATATATTACTGGTTTTGTTTATCATTTTAGAAGAAATTCGGCGGATCCATGTAACGCGTCGAGCTACATCATCCTAGATAAAAAATTTGAAATCCATCTACATTCGAAAAAGGATAAATGTATAGTATTAACTGTTCGAAACTATTTATTATCAATTATATTTATTAATTTTTGACACTCCTATAACTAATGGAATTGAAACATATTTATGTTAAACTAAAAATTTTCTTTATAATTCTGAATGTATTGGACATTAGCAAATAAGATAATTACTTGATATCCGTCCGTATCCACGGTTCAGATATCCGATATTCGAAAATGATTACGGATGCGGATCCGAAAGAATCCGATGACAGACCTACATCAATTACGACATATTTTCCACGTAGATAAATTTGACAAATTTTCGGAAAGAGTTTATTTCAAGTTTAAGTCTTGTTTAAAAACTTATAATGAAAACGGATACGATTAGTTCTATACATACAACAGTAATTTGTTATACATCAGAAAATATAATAACCTAGTATGCATTCAAAATTACTTTGCGTAACTCGTTTTACAAAATGCATTCTAATAATGCGCTTGTGCAATACCTTTCTTTTATAGTTAATTTCATTTTCAAATTGTTCGTAATAAGTTTTCAACATGATGTAAACTTAATAGCAAGCCTTTTGAACCGGTGAAACAAAAAATTAGATAGTGTTCGGTTTATTATTTTTAGTTTTAGATTTTCGTACGTACAAATTTCATATGGCGCATGTCTATTGCCGAACCAATTTAGAAAACGAAGTTAACATAAAAGATAACTTTTCGTATTTATAACACAAACACATGAAATAATTCATTCTTCCGTCGTCTTTCTATTTTCTTCGTCCTTCAATTCTTCACCGTCCCTCCATTCTTTTTATATTTGATATACATATTGAAACCAAAAACACAAAATTCGTTTTTAAACCACATAGTCCAAAACAGGTCCACAGGAAATTATAGTTTCAAATCCCGCAGTACATATCAGTTTACTAAGTGGCGGATCCGCATCTATTTTAAACATCTAGGACCGTTCGAAAACCACGGCCCCAATTCTTGGTTTTGGTTGGGTCTTGGAAACTGCATGCGAAAGAGTATTGTTTTAGTCAGCCGCCAGCGTGAGTCGCATTAAAGGGACAGGCTAACATGAATGTCATACAACGCTTATTTTGACCACAAAAGTGCATGTTTTATTAACATGAATCCAAAATTTCAACTTTAGTTGAAAGTTTTTGTCTTTTTTTTTTTTTAGTGCATGTAGTAGAGGTGGTATGTATCATCTTCTTGGTGAAATCAGTGTTTTAATGTTCCTATCCAATCACGATTTGACCACAGTTAACCTTTCATGCTGAAGTTTTACGGTTCTACAAATCAAATAAAATTGCCCATACAAGAATCAAAAGGTTTAACTTAAAACATGAAAAAAGGCTCTAGACCAACCTCTTTAAAATAGGATGTTTCAAATTTTATTTTTTCACATGATCAATCTAAACTAATATTTCATAACCTTTACGAATAAATTGTTGGATTAGCTTATCAACGGACGATTTGATACATAATTATTGTACATTTTACGAACTTGATGTTGAACTAATCCTTTTTTATTTTAAAAAAACCAGGATACTTACACTTTGTATTAAAGGAATTGTTATGAATTTTTTTGAAATGATATTTATTATCAAATGTTAAAATTGATTGTTTTTTAAAGTCGTCATATTAATGCTAATTATAATTCGTTAAAATGTTACATTAATTCAGATAATATTTTATTAAACCAGAAAAGAAATGATAATGATCAATGCGATTCACACAATCTAACCGGTTGAAACACAAGAACCTTAATCTTTTAACAACATGAATGGTCCAATCTTGAAAATCAGGGGCGAAACATGTAAAGTTTTATAACTTACTAAATTTCAATATTATTATTGTACTTCCAAAAATTTTGAGTAGGTCAAATATAAAACGTGTCATGGATGGCGGCTTGTAAGAATTTAACACCTATCTACTTGACGTCAAATATTCGAAATCAAATTACTAGTTTACTTTCCTTGTACATGCTAGATGAGATATTTTAGAAAATTACTTGAAGCCTTATCGTCATTGTGCTAATTATGGCATTTTCAAATAGGAATGCCGTTATCACCACCAACCGTAACCGTTGTTGACGGTTATAAATTCTTATAACCGTTACCGCAACCGTCTATGATAGTTAGCCGTCATATTTTCAATTTTGAAACATGTCCTACATATATTTTCAATTATATGCATTATTTATGATAAATTGATATAACTTTAACTGTTTTTTTACAATTTTATTTATTTGTTTATAAACGAGCAATATGCAAACACATGTTATTAGTTCATTAAGACATATAGCATTAACGTACAAGTTATTCATTTAGCTTAAATTACTAATTTTTATACTTTAACGTTAAATATTACGCAAAACAGTTATGTATGGTTGGTATGGTTAACCGAAGTTTTAAAATTCTTCAACCGTTACTATTATAAATGCTAACCATGTTGACAAAATAAATGGAGGAATGATGAAATGAAGCTCAATCTCATAATTGACAGAAACAGAGTACATAGATATATATAGTAGTGCACTCATTGAAATGCAAAGGGAAAAAGAAATGCAAAATACAACACAGCAAACGAAATTGCTAGCAAAGGTTAAAAAAAATAACAAATGCACAAAAAATAACAGAACAACTAACTCCTTCCCTCAATTTGACCTCCTCCTTTTATCTGCTTTCTTTCTATCTCTACTTCTTTGCTGGCTTCTTCATCAACATTTAATTTTTTTCAGTCTTACGAAGTTAGTCTGAGACAATGCTTTGGTAAGTATATCAGCCTGTTGATATAATGCAGGAATATGATTTATGCAAATATCTCCTTTTGCAACTTGTTCTCTTACAAAATAAATATCAAGTTCGATATGTTTGGTTCTTGAATGTAGAATGAGATTTGCTGCAAGCATAACAGCACTCGTATTATCGCACCACACAGTTGCAGCATCAATGTTTGTACTTAGCATTTCACTCAGCAATGACTTAAGCCACATAATCTCTGCCACAACCCCCGCTACACTTCGATATTCAGTTTCGGTGGTTGATCTAGAAACAATAGATTGCTTCTTCGATCACCAAGACACTATGTTTCTTCCAAAATACACACAATAACCACTGACTGACTTTCTATCGTCTCTATCAGCATTCCAATCTGCATCAACAAATGCACTTATTTTCAGATCTTTGCTAACAAGGAATTTTAATCCATAGTTTAAGGTTCCAGCAAGATATCGAAGTATCCTCTTAACTGCCTACCAATGAAAAACTGATGAAGATTGCATAAACTGACAGACCTTGTTCACGCTGAAGGTTATCTCTGGTCTTGTGATTATAATGTATTGCAAGGCTCCTACGATACTTCTGTAGAGCTGTGGATTGTCCATTGGATCACCATTGGTGTTAGATAGTTGAAGGCTACTAGTCATTAGTGTGACGCCCCACCTCTATACCCACGCTAGCCAAGGACACTACAGGGTAATGCCGTCAACTAACACGGAGAATAAGGCTGGTTAGGAGCGACCATCTATAGCCTTGCTCTAACTATCTATTGAAGACATCGACAATAGACATACCAAGCAGGTCGACATACCCAATGAATACTTAAAACAAAACCATAGGTGGTTGGAGAATCTATTAGAACAGAATATAACAACTCAAATGTAATATACATCACAGAACAGTAGATCATCATATACACATATATTGATACATAACAGAGTTTACAAACTGATACATGTCAAGTGGTATAGCAAACCACAATATACAGATGAATCCAAAAGAATACATATCAGAGTTACAACAAAATAGGACTACACAAAAGCTATAACAAAAAGGAACAAGCTGAATAGTCCATGCGGAAGAAAAATAGGCTAAGTCCAAAAGCACCTAACCTGAAACAACTCGGTCTGACCCGAGTATAAAATACACGGGTCAGTCTAGTGAAACAAATCAGTTAGATAAACTAAACAACAATAACCTGCAAGGTAACAAAGTATAACAAATATCTCTATAGGAGATAACACAATCATCTAACAAAAGATGAATCATAACATAACAAGCCCCATCTCATTGGAAATTCAAATAAACAAAGGATATGAATATCCCAAAACAAGCCAAAAAGGCAAATAACAAATATCAATGACGGCAACACAAGTTCCACAAGGTAACCGCAATAAATCGTGCGGCTTAGAAAGACCAACACCGAAAAGCGATACCTAGGGAATATACATATCAATGAAACATCAGAAAATTGCACGTGCTCAGTACTGTATAAACAAGGATCCATAAGCCCGAAGGCTCCAAACCCAAATATCACTCGAGTGGCTCATAAAGACCTAACTCCGAAAGCGATACAATAGGGCAACAAACCCGAAGGCACAAACCCGAAGGCAACATACCCGAAGGCAACATACCCGAAGGCAACAAACCTGAAGGAGACAGTCCGAAGACACTATCCCAAAGCCAACAAACCATAGTGGTGAAGGTCCGAAGGCCCAGTACTGGACACCACTAACTGGTAGAATGTGTCACAACTCTCGAAAAGGAATCCGAAAAGTGGTAACGTGAGTCCCATAACCACTCGTTCGCACTAAACGGTTTACTATCCGTTAGTTAATTTCACACTCAAAGCAGTACAAAGTTCACCTCATCTCATTGGTAAACCAGACCAAAAGGTCAAAACAATCAATTGAATAGGTCGGGGATTAATCGGAAAGATAAACGCATGGATTCATGGTCCGTGTTTTACTTAACCATTTAATCTCCTTTTCACTCCGCTCGAAGTGTGAAATTATGTGTGTGCGTTTAAATCGGATTTATAAATTGGAGAAGCAAGCTTTTAATACAATTTAAAAGATTAATTTATAAAAACCCGTGGATTGAAATTAAAAAGGAATCATCAAAGTCAGAATAAATGATAACAACAAATAGGATCATCACGAATCGATTCAAATTGGAAATTCAATCCCAAAAGGAAAAGTGGGCTGAAATAGCAAATTCAGTTGACTAAACAGAGAATTCAGTTGACTAAACGGAAAATTCAGTTGACTGAACAGAGATTTTCAGTTGACTGAATTCTGCCTGGAAACTTTCTATTTCTAGGTTCAGTCGACTGAACAGAGAATTCAGTCGACTAAATCTTGCTTGGAAACTTTCTGTTTCCAGGTTCAGTCGACTGAACAGAGAATTCAGTCGACTAAAACTTGCCTGGGCTGTTTTTGAGCCTATTCAAATGAAGAGCAAACTCTTCCAAAATGCAACCGGACGAACATTGGCTCTAAGGGTTTATACCAATAGGCAACCCGGCCCTATATGCTCCTCGATGCATCACCAAAACATGATCAAAACATCAAAATTGGGATTTCAAAGATTTAAACCTAAAACACTAAAAATTGGAATATTCACCAATTCAACCCAAACCAAAAGCAAATGCAAATGAATAAGTGTTAGGAATTCATACCTAACAACCGAAGATGATTATAGTCATAGATGTGAGATAAAATCTCACCTTTAACCCAAAAACAAAGAAGAAGAAGCTCAATTACAAGGAGAAGACCATTCAATCTCTACTTCAACCCAACAAGCTTCAATCTAAAATCAAAACAAGTATTTTCTAAGTTAGGTTAAGGAAACTTTCTGAAATTGAAGAGGAAAAGAGTTGGAGAAGATGAAAAGGAGGCTTATCACTAGCTTCTCTTTGATTTTGGAGCAAGAATTCAAGTTTGCAAAGAAGAACTAGGGCTTGGAATTTCTAATTCCTCTTCCTTTCCCCCATTTTCAGTTTTAGCTTGAGTTTAGAAGTGAAAATGAGTGAATGGGGAAGAGTGGGACTGAGTTAGGTTATTAAACTAGCAAATGGGTTGAACCCAAACCCAAAACCCAAATTAGAAAAAGTAGCAAAATTCAACTTACTACATACATATCAAAGTTTATACTCAAAACGATCGCACAAGCCATTTTGGACTCAATGGAAGTGGTATCGAGCCCTAATTCGGCCGTTTGAAAAAAGTAACATTTCGGACCTAAATCCGACTAACGACACTATATTTAAATAAAACATTTAAATATATAATCGTTAAATATGCGGGTTGTTACAGATCTCTCCTCCTTACAAAATTGCGTCCTCGCAATTCCCAGAGACGATATTTGTAACAACTACATACATACATCATCCCAAAAAGAAAAGGAAATAAGCTTGAGATGAAAAGATATTCTCACCATTTCCAAGCCAAGATAGAAAACCCGGATAAGATCGCTCGATAAACTCTCTGGTTTCCCAAGTACAGTCATTGGGGTTAGCGGACCATTGAACTTTAACGAGCGGCACGTCCTTGTTCCGAAGGTGTCGCACCTCCGTGTCAAGTACGCGAACATGCTGCTGTACAATAGATAAGTCCGGTGAGATCTCAAGCTCTTGCAAATCAGGAGAATCGATAACAGAATCCGACTCTCGAAAACACTTTCGAAGTTGAAAGACGTGAAACACGTCATGAATGTCAGATAAATGAGCAGGAAGTGAAACTCTATAAGCCACAGGGCCAATACGTTCGGTAATAGAAAATGGTCCTATAAAGCGATGAGCCAATTTCCCAGTTGTACTGAAACGCATAACCCCCTTCAAAGGAGAAACACGAATAAAGACAAGATCACCAATCGAGAATTCGAGAGGCTTCCTACGGTTGTCCGCGTAGGATTTCTGGCCGCTCTGTGCCTCTTTCATTCTCAACCGAATAAAATCAATCTTCTCGGAAGAGTCACGAACAAAATCTGGACCAAGAATAAGCTTCTCCCCAAATTCCAACTAACAAGAAGGTGATCGACACGGCCTTCCGTATAAAGCTTCGAAAGGAGCCATACCGATACTAGACTGAAAACTATTGTTGTAGGAGAACTCTACAAGAGGTAGGTGATCCTCCCAACTACCACCAAAATCAAAAATACAAATGCGGAGAAGATCTTCCAAGGTACGATTCATCCGTTCAGGCTGTCCGTCATACTGCGGATGATAACACTACAAGGGGAAATGCAATTTCCGACGGCCAGAATCCGTCGACGGCCATCGAAAGCCGTCGGAAAAAGCCGTCTGAAAAGACTGCGTCCGGGAGCAGTATTTCCGACGGCTTTCGACGGATGCTGCCGAACACGTTTTCGACGGCTCTCGACAATTTTCGACGATTTCCGACGGCTTCCGGCGGGCGTCGGAAATCGTCGGAAGCCGCCGGATATTGTAACAACCCGCGTATTTATCGATTTTATATTTAAATATTTTATCGTTCGTCGGATTTTGGTCCGAAAAGCTACTTTTTGCAAACAGTCGAATTGGGACTCGAGACCACCCCCATTGAGTTTAAAATGACGTTTGCGACCTTTTAGAGTATAAACTTCGATATGTTTGGAGTTAGTGGAATTTTGCACTTTTTCACTTAGGGCTTTGGTTTGGGCTGAGCCCATTAACCCCACTTAAGTATTCAGTCCCAACCCCATATCCTCTTCATTCCTTCATAATTTCCTAATACATTCAAGCTTCAACAAAAATGGGGGAAGAGAAAAAGAATTAGGAAATCCTAAGCCCTAGTTTCCATTAGCAAATCCATCTTCTAGCTCCAAACTCAAGAGAACCCATTGGTAAGCATATCATTCTTTTTCTCCAACTCATTCTCTCTTTGATTTCAGAAAATTCCTAAACCTAATTTGGGAAATGTTTCTCTTTTTAGCTTAGAATCAAGCTTCTTGAGTTGGATTTGAAGAGTGGTTGATTCCCCTTTTGCTTTCAAGCTTCTTTTTCAATTGCTTGGGTTCAAAGGTGAGATTTTTAATCTCACATCTAAGTCTATGAATTATCTTCGATTGTTAGGTATGAATTCCTAACACTTATTCGTGTGCATTTGCTTTTGGTTTGGATTGATTTGGTGAATGTTCCAATTTTTAGTGTTTTGAGTTCAATTCGTTAAAAATCCTAACTTTGATGTTTGAACATGTTTTTGGTGATGCATCGAGGAGCATATAGGGCCGGGTAGTCGATTGGCATAAACCCTTAGCGCCGTTGCTCGTGCGATTGCAATTTGATCGAGATTTGCACCTCATTTGAAATAGGGCATGGGAGTGCCAGTAACAAGTTTGGCCGACCGAGCCCCTGGGCCGGCCGACCGACCTGTATAATGGGCACTTCCTGCCTCTGTTTGGAAGTGCAGGCTACAGGGCTCGGTCGACCGAGCTCAGGGTCCGGTCGACCGACCTGCTACCCCGTGCACTTCTGTTTTTGGTTCGGTCAAACGACTCAGGGAGTCCGGTCGACCGACATGCTGCTATTTGCCAACTATGCCTATTTTGCCTAGTTGCTTGAATTTCCAACTTTAATCGATTTGTGTTGTTCCCCTTTTGTTGTTATAATTTATTATCGACTTTGATGACTCCTTTTTAGGGATTTTTGGAATATCCATTTCGATGGATCCTTTATCGATTTCTTTGGATTTTTATTCACGTCGTTGTATGTGAATTTAAGTGATTGATTGTTCCTACAATCTTCTTTGTGATTTGTCACTTTAAAAATATAAAGGTTTTCTATACTAGTAGTAAATATCAAAACTCTTTCTTCAAATGATTTCAACACTATTTTATTACAAAGCTCGTTTTCTTAAACCGTTTTCCAATCTATTAGGATATACAAGCCTTTACCTCACTCGCATGAGAAATCTAATTAAACGACTTAGTAAAACGAGTGGTATGAAACGCTTGCGTTTACTTCGTTGGTTAATTCTTGGACTTGTTCGATTGAATCTCTTGTGACAATTTTCTAGTGGAGGTCTACAATTTGTTCGTAAATATTTAAGTTAAGCTAGTGGTTATGGGACATGAAGCTAAGCTCATATATTTTCTAGCTTACTGTAATTGACACTTCTCGGTGATCACGACGATCATTTTATGGTTTAGACTAGCATTGTGCGATGTCTCTTTGTCGACGTGGAGGACTGTACGTCGTTTTTATTGAGCTTCGGCTCACCAGGAGGAGCTTCGGCTCAATGTCCGCAATGGGGGACTATACCCTGTCATGAGGAACTTCGATTCACCAGGAGGAGCTTCGGCTCAAAGTCCGCAATGGGGGACTATACCCTGTCAGGAGGAGTTTTGACTCACCAGGAAGAGCTTCGGCTCAAGGTCCGCAATGGGGGACTATACCCTGTCAGGAGGAGTTTTTGACTCACCAGGAGGTGCTTCGGCTCAACGTCCGCAATGGGGGACTATACCCTGTCTGGAGGAGCTCCGGCTCATTTTTCTAGGATTGGCCATCCTTTTCTTGTGATTTCTGGATTTCGTGTGTTGAATTCTGGAATTTATGTTTCACCAACTTTTACGATTGGCATTGATATATATATGTCATTTATTGTGGCTTGGTGAATGAAATTAGGAGTATGACATTCCTTTTTATCTTTGAGAAGATCTTTGCGATATTAATTAATCTCTTATTGATTTTTCAATTACTTATTTATCACAGCTTCGCATTGTGATTATTATACGTTTAGTCATATCTCTTACTCTATATCATTTCTTCTGATATTTATAGCTAGACTGATCCATTTATTATTTTCTTATTAAATAATACTCGGGTCAGACCGAGATGTTATAGGTGCTTCTGCTTGACTTTACATCCGGGATTACCTCCTTGACTTTTGGTTAACTACTTAGATTAGTAGTTTTTGGTTGTGTACATTTGAGATATAGACTCCTTGATGTATACATATTCTTTTGTCTTGCACTTGTATCTATTCTTTTGTGATGTTGTGGATCTTATTTGACCACTACTCTGATATACACTTTCATGTGTTAGTTATATATTCATATCTTCTTCCGCCTTTGTGATATGAATTATCTGTGACTGATTTGTGTTATGTTTATTCCTATATTTGTTTCCGAAGATTATTATAGCCACTGTGTAGTAGCTTTGTGTTTGTATCGGTATGTCGGATTTCCTCTTGAAATAAAATGCATGTTATACTATATGACATATCGGTGCTCGCGCAAAGCAATTACACGGATGGTCGCTCCTTAATAGCCTTATTCTCCGTGCTAGTCGACAGCATTACTCCGTAGTGTTCTTGGCTAGCGTGGGTATAGAGGTGGGGCGTGACAGTTTGGTATCAGAGCCAAACTTCGAAACAATATGGAATATTATAACAAGGATCATCGTCCTAAGTCTTTCTTAGGAGTCGTGCTTTAGGATTTAATTCGAGTCTTCGTACCGATTCATCCTATTTTCCTTATGATTCCTTGTTTTATCTATCAAGATTGCTTGATATTCATTTTGTGAATAACCTTTTTCTTCTTCTTTATTTCTTTCTAAAGGAAGAGAAATGGTTAGACCTGGCCGTCCCAGCGCCGGTCAATCTAGTGCTACTCCCCTGGATGGAGTATTCATGTCTGCTCAGCAGCTTTTAGATCTTGTTAAGAACGCTCAAGCAGATGGACCCAATCCAGAGCCTACTCATCCTAGATCCGGTTTCGCACGCTTGTGCAGAGACTATACCGATTTGGGTGGAAGGCCATTCAAGGGATCCGAGAGTGTTATAGAAATTCAAGCTTGGCTCAAATCATGCGATCGTATCTTTTCTCGCATGAATCTTATCGACTTACATCGAGTCCAAGTGGCTTCTAGCATGCTCCAAGAAAGAGCATTAGATTGGTATGAGCTCTTGGTTTCCGAAATCATTGAAGCGGATCTTACTTGGGAGCAATTCCGGGAACGATTCGAACTAAAGTTTGTGCCGGAGGCTGAAAAGGTAACTTTAGCACGGTGTTTTATTGACCTTGTTCAAGGTGGATCTTCTGTGACAGACTATGTCGCATCTTTCGAATCTCTTTCCAAATACGGGGTTGAATACATTAACACCACGATGAAGAAAAATCAAAGATTCGTCCATGGCTTGAATAAGAATCTTAAGAAGCCATTACTCCTGAAACTTGAGGTTTCATTTGATCAGCTTATTGATATTGCTCTTCGTCTTGAAGAGGCCGATAGAGAAAGTGATGTCGAGGTTGGGAGTGCCAAACCAAACTCCAACAACAACAAGAAGAGGCATCCCTTTATTAGGTTCGAAAGTCCTAATCCTAACAAGAGGGCGAAGCAAGAGACTTCCATAGCAAATACTCCCATCCCTAATCGCGGAGAATGCTACAATTGTGGCTCTAGGAACCACTATATAAATAGGTGTCCAAGGCCTATTTCTTGCCGCTATTGCAAAAGTGCGGATCATTATATATCTTCGTGTCCCAAGCATCAAAGCAAGAGAGAGGGAAAGATGCAAGCCCATAGCAACTCTTCTCTTGGTCAAGGTATTTTACATTCAATCCTTGATGGCATTGTTTTATTTCGTGATCTTCTTACTTGAGTTCTTTTTGATATGGGTTCCATCTCACTATTCTATATCAAAAGGACTTGTTGATTCTTTTTCTTTGAAAATATTTTGGGCTTGATGACTTCTTTGAGAGTTGCGAATCTGGTTGGTGGGTCCGCAACACTTAATTTGCTTTTTATTGATGTCGAAATTATTTTATGTGATTTTTCTTCCCAAGCCGATTTTTACCTAGGCTTCAGAATTGATTTATGTAAGGATTGGCTCAATCGTTGTGAAGCCCATATCCTATTTTCCGTGTGGACTATTCATCTCCGACATTTTCTATCTGTTAAGAAGATTTCTATTTTTCTTTGTGATTCCGATTTCAAAGTTTTGGTGGAATCATTTTATTCCTTAAGTCCACTTATAAGGAAAGTGTTGTTTCTCTCATTCATGTAGTTTGAGAAATTTTTCGGTATTTTTAAATTTGTCTTAGGACTGTCACCTAAGCAATCTTTTGTGTGGTGTTAAGGTCTTTCTAGTTCGACCTTGCCACCGATTTTCATTTGGCTACGAGTTGCGGGAGTTAGCTTTCCACTTACGCACTCCGCGCTCGTTATGATTCTTATGAATGACTTATTATGTCATTCGGTTTATCCAGCTTATTTCATCCATTTTATAAATCGGATATCTTATGAATATTTCGATGAGACCATTCTTGTATTTATTGATTTTGGATGAAAATAGTAATTTAAAATTATGCAAATCTTTTCCATAAGATTTATTTATAAGTAAAATTGGATTTTGTTCTTGAAACGAGCAAAGAATATTCCTAAAGGTTTTTAAGAAACATGTTTATTATATGGAAGATGATTTTGTGATTGTATTGCCCATTGAGTGCTTTAAGAATTCTGGTCGATGCGCTTGATCAACGTTATCGATAAGAATCTCCTAAACGCTTTGATGAGACAGTCAGACACGATATATTGACTTGTAAAAATGTAAATTTTTGTAGAAAGATTATTACATAAAAATAAAAATGTAATTTTGAAAGTTTTAACTTTTTGGGAAAGAGGATTGTTTAAAAGAACTCTTCCTTTCGATACTCTTATTCTTGTGATTCCTGAAGGGGAACCAAGACTTTGCTATTTGTACCGATACTAGTCGTATTGGTTTGGATGTCGTTCTCTTGCAAAGGAGAACGTGCTATCACTTGTGCTTCTAAGTCATTATAGCTTATCGAGACTAGATATGCCACTCATGATCTAGTGCTCGCGGCTATTGTTTTTACTTTTGGAATTTGGCATCATCATATTTGGATGAGAAATTTGTTCTCTACCTCGATCATAAATCTTTGGAATATTTATTTTCTCATAAGGAACTTCATGTTGACTCGAGTTCCTAGCATCTTATGATCTTGATATTCTTTTATTCCCGAAAGGGAAATCGTGTTGCCAACGCCCTTTGTCGTAGGCAACAAGTTGTTGATTCTTTGATGTTGTCGGTATGGAATTTTCTTTTTATCAAGTTCATCGGGCGTTTTGATGTACTTCGTTTTATTGAGTTTCATCTCACCTCTTTTATGGACTAGAGTCCGATGTTCTTTTATGGTGTTCGGTTCATCGGATGCACTGTTATTATACTGCATCGATGTTCCGTCTTATCTAGATCAATGGATGTACCATTATTTTACTACATCGTTGTTCCGGTTTATCGGTTCATTGGACGTACCGTTCTTGTACTACGTCGGTGTTCCGAAATTATTCGGGCTTTGGTTCATTTGGCGTATCGTTTTTGTACTACGCTGATGTCCTAAATTATTTGAGTTTCTAGTTTCTCGGGCGTACCGTTTCTGTACCACGCCATTGCACTGGCTCAATTTTCTGCTATTCTTGACGTTTTCTACGTCTTTTAACTATGGAAATGCTTTTAGGTTTCCTATTTTTATTCTCGAGCTGGTGTTATTGATGAAATTGAAGTCTCACCAGTTTTAACTTATGAGCAACATTCCATTCGCATCATTACTTTGGAGGTTGAGCGCCTTCGGAATAAAGATGTTCTTCTTGTGATAGTTCATTGGTTCTCAACTCCTAAGGATTTCTCTTGGGAATCCAGAGAATTCATCGAGCGATCCCGTTCAGGCTTACTCTTTCATGCTCCTTATGGTGAACTTCCTATTTCAAATTTTCTTTTGTGTTGATATGCTTCTATGGTTGTTACTTCTTATTTTCTTCTTAAGTATTGCGAGGACGCAATTTCCTAAAGGAGGGGAGTCTGTAACAACCCGCGTATTTATCGATTTTATATTTAAATATTTTATCGTTCGTCGGATTTTGGTCCGAAAAGCTACTTTTTGCAAACAGTCGAATTAGGACTCGAGACCACCCCCATTGAGTTCAAAATGACGTTTGCGACCTTTTTGAGTATAAACTTCGATATGTTTGGAGTTAGTGGAATTTTGCTACTTTTTCACTTAGGGCTTTGGTTCGGGCTGAGCCCATTAACCCCACTTAAGTATTCAGTCCCAACCCCTTATCCTCTTCATTCCTTCATAATTTCCTAATACATTCAAGCTTCAACAAAAATGGGGGAAGAGAAAAAGAATTAGGAAATCCTAAGCCCTAGTTTCCATTAGCAAATCCATCTTCTAGCTCCAAACTCAAGAGAACCCATTGGTAAGCATCTCCTTCTTCTTCTCCAACTCATTCTCTCTTTGATTTCAGAAAATTCCTAAACCTAATTTGGAAAATGTTATCTTTTTAGCTTAGAATCAAGCTTCTTGAGTTGGATTTGAAGAGTGGTTGATTCCCCTTTTGCTTTCAAGCTTCTTTTTCAATTGCTTGGGTTCAAAGGTGAGATTTTTAATCTCACATCTAAGTCTATGAATTATCTTCGATTGTTAGGTATGAATTCCTAACACTTATTCGTGTGCATTTGCTTTTGGTTTGGATTGATTTGGTGAATGTTCCAATTTTTAGTGTTTTGAGTTCAATTCGTTAAAAATCCTAACTTTGATGTTTGAACATGTTTTTGGTGATGCATCGAGGAGCATATAGGGCCGGGTAGTCGATTGGCATAAACCCATAGTGCCGTTGCTCGTGCGATTGCAATTTGATCGAGATTTGCACCTCATTTGAAATAGGGCATGGGAGTGCTAGTAACAGGTTCGGCCGACCGAGCCCCTGGGCCGGCCGACCGACCTGTATAACGGGCACTTCCTGCCTCTGTTTGGAAGTGCAGGCTACAGGGCTCGGTCGACCGAGCTCAGGGTCCGGTCGACCGACCTGCTACCCCGTGCACTTCTGTTTTTGGTTCGGTCAACCGACTAAGGGAGTCCGGTCGACCGACCTGCTGCTATTTGCCAACTATGCCTATTTTGCCTAGTTGCTTGAATTTCCAACTTTAATCGATTTGTGTTGTTCCCCTTTTATTGTTATCATTTATTATCGACTTTGATGACTCCTTTTTAGGGATTTTTGGAATATCCATTTCGATGGATCCTTTATCGATTTCTTTGGATTTTTATTCACGTCGTTGTATGTGAATTTAAGTGATTGATTGTTCCTACAATCTTCTTTGTGATTTATCACTTTAAAAATATAAAGGTTTTCTATACTAGTAGTAAATATCAAAACTCTTTCTTCAAATGATTTCAACACTATTTTATTACAAAGCTCGTTTTCTTAAACCGTTTTCCAATCTATTAGTATATACAAGCCTTTACCTCACTCGTATGAGAAATCTAATTAAACGACTTAGTAAAACGAGTGGTATGAAACGCTTGCGTTTACTTCGTTGGTTAATTCTTGGACTTGTTCGATTGAATCTCTTGTGACAATTTTCTAGTGGAGGTCTACAATTTGTTCGTAAATATTTAAGTTAAGCTAGTGGTTATGAGACATGAAGCTAAGCTCATATATTTACTAGCTTACTGTAATTGACACTTCTCGGTGATCATGACGATCATTTTATGGTTTAGACTAGCATTGTGCGATGTCTCTTTGTCGACGTGGAGGACTGTATGTCGTTTTTATTGAGCTTCGGCTCACCAGGAGGAGCTTCGGCTCAATGTCCGCAATGGGGGACTATACCCTGTCATGAGGAACTTCGGTTCACCAGGAGGAGCTTCGGCTCAAAGTCCGCAATGGGGGACTATACCCTGTCTGGAGGAGTTTTGACTCACCAGGAGGAGCTTCAGCTCAAGGTCCGCAATGGGGGATTATACCCTGTCAGGAGGAGTTTTTGACTCACCAGGAGGTGCTTCGGCTCAACGTCCGCAATGGGGGACTATACCCTGTCTGGAGGAGCTCTGGCTCATTTTTCTGGGATTGGCCATCCTTTTCTTGTGATTTCTGGATTTCGTGTGTTGAATTCTGGAATTTATGTTTCACCAACTTTTACGATTGGCATTGATATATATATGTCATTTATTGTGGCTTGGTGAATGAAATTAGGAGTATGACATTCCTTTTTATCTTTAAGAAGATCTTTGCGATATTGATTAATCTCTTATTGATTTTTCAATTACTTATTTATCACAGCTTCGCATTGTGATTATTATACGTTTAGTCATATCTCTTACTCTATATCATTTCTTCTGATATTTATAGCTAGACTGATCCGTTTATTATTTTCTTATTAAATAATATTCGGGTCAGACCGAGATGTTACAGGTGCTTCTGCTTGACTTTACATCCGGGATTACCTCCTTGACTTTTGGTTAACTACTTAGATTAGTAGTTTTTGGTTGTATACATTTGAGATATAGACTCCTTGATGTATACATATTCTTTTGTCTTGCACTTGTATCTATTTTTTTGTGATGTTGTGGATCTTATTTGACCACTACTCTGATATACACTTTCGTGTGTTAGTTATATATTCATATCTTCTTCCGCCTTTGTGATATGAATTATCTGTGACTGATTTGTGTTATGTTTATTCCTATATTTGTTTCCGAAGATTATTATAGCCACTGTGTAGTAGCTTTGTGTTTGTATCGGTATGTCGGATTTCCTCTTGAAATAAAATGCATGTTATACTATCTGACATATCGGTGCTCGCGCAAGGCAATTACACGGATGGTCGCTCCTCAACAGCCTTATTCTCCATGCTAGTCGACAGCATTACTCCGTAGTGTTCTTGGCTAGCGTGGGTATAGAGGTGGGGCGTGACAGATATATTTAGCTACGGGCTGCCGGAAAATGTCGGAAGCCATCGAAAATTTTGACCTGTAAGCCGTCGGAAGCCGTCGGAAATCTGCTGTTTTTTTATATATTTGCTGCAAATAGAGCCTTCCAACCACATTTCTCTTCCAAACACTACGATATCAATACTGCACAATCCAATAAACAATAATCCAACCAAATATCCAAACCTAGGCTACAAAATATTCAATAAACACACAAATGGATAAAATTAGAATAAAAATAAAATACAAAATATACATACCATTCCAACATTAACAATAATCCTAACAATAACTGTTCAACCATGTTGTTAATACACAAATTCATCAACATTCTCATGCATATCTTCATACAACTACAGAACCAAGTGTATCATACATAATTATATAAATCAAAAATTAATCGCACCATCTACCAAATCATTCTAAACTAAAACAAAACATACCTACACGAACGAATAAGCAAGCAATGAATCAATCTCCACCAGATCCAGAGCCAGCCGAGGAAGAAAAGCGGCCACCAAACTGCTGCATGTACTCTAACAACTGTGCGGTCTGCAAGGACTGTTGGCGGTTCTGCTCCTCCAATTGGGACACTCTAGTCCGCAATTCTTCTATACCTGCTAAATCGCTTTGAGGTCTACTCCGCCGTCCCCTACTCTGACTACTGGACTGCAATAATTGAAAAATAAATAAAATCCAAGTTTATTGTTTTGAAAAGGTAAAAATATCATATTTTTAGTATTTTAAGAAAAAGTAAATTATTTACCGCTAAATTGCCAAATCCGTATCGTCGACCATGCTCTGCTGGACTCATAACGGACTCAAAAATAACGTCCTCCTCATCGGTCGTCAACTGCTCTCTACCCGTATCAGCAAGGAGTTTCTGCCGCTGCTCCATAAAAATCTCCTACATTAACAAATTAATAATATCATATCTTATTTCATCTTAATTTAACAATTAAAACAATTACTAATACTGAATAACATGAAATATGCTTACATGGCTTTTGCTGGATTTATCGTCCTGCCATGTGTACGAAACAGTCCCGTCTGCATTAACATGCTCGAAGCATGCGTACGGGTGAACATGTCCATATAGCTGACAGGACCATGTGTCTCGGCTTCCTGAAGTTGATTGTTACGTACAATTATACGTTTAGAATCGTATAGCATAAACTATTTACATTTATTATTCAGTAAATTTACCAACTCCTGCCGATACTGTCGAAACGACTTCGATCTTCCGCGATGAGTGACAGGATTCTTATTTCTATTTGTAGAGTTTCTATCCGACTCTGCTTGTACATTCAAAATTTGATACATTATTTTTCAATCACGTCAAATTAATAATTCAAAAAAAATTAGTATACTTGCCTTCGCCTCGTCCGTCTCCCAGTAGCTCAACCAAGCTTGCCACACGCTCTATCCTATCCACCATGGTTTCTTACCAGATTTCTTAATCTCAGATATCGTGTCCCTGTAGTTCTTGCGCATCTTCTTCATCCAGTATGCTCGTACCAGCATCATATCGTCTGTCTAGATGTCTTCTCAGCCTGTATTAAAAAAAATTACACTTTAAACGATAAACAATAGAAAAACGACAAAAACGAATCAAAAAACAGAAAAATTATACATACTAGGACATCCTGCCATATGCACTCTATGATGTGAGGAGGGATGCTATCCCACCTCGGCCAGCACGCACTCATCCTACTGCGATAAGATGTTCTAGAGACGTCCAGCACAACCTTAGAGGGAAGTAGGTCGAACCCCTTGTTTTTAAGTACTATATAGATAAGTACTTACGTATATCATAGAAAAAAATAAGATGCTGAATAAAATTTAATTCTTACCCATCTACTCTAGGGACTAACGATACAACTGCACGATGTGGCTCTTGCGATGGGCCACTACCATCGCCTCCTGACGATCGGAAAGAGCTCCTACCTCTATACGACATAATGATAAACCTGTGACATATACACATCATTATATAAGAGAATAAAAACATGATAATGAAATATATTTCATATGAAAATGACATCAACGGTATAAATTGCTTAATTAATGACTGAAATGGAAATAGAAATGGAAGTGTGTTATACCTGATTCATAATGGGTGTACTCTTCCAACGATAAGCAGAGTTCATTGCATTTTAATAAAAATTGCTAAATAAATGACAAATGGAAATAACTTAAAACATGCAAACAATAGTAAACGGATTTGGTTTCATAGTTACATCAATTTCATAATACATCAAGAATTCAACATAGTTACATCAATTGCAAAAAAACATATTCAGATTTGTATCAGTCATCATCGTCTTCTGATTCAGATTCGGTCTCGTTTTCGACGATATTTTCCTCTGCACTGTCAAACGCTTGTACTCAAATATTTGATTCATCGATCAAGGGACCAAAATCTGTATGATCGTCTGTAATTATTATTTCGTTATTTTGCTCAAGGTCTGCCTGATAAGCTTGTTCGTCCGGAATATTCTTCCCATCGAATGTGAATCTGGCCTTTGTTTTAAAAACTGCAGACCAATCTGCTTTATCTCTTTTTAGAGACGGATAAGGAGCGTAATAAACTTGCAATGCTTGTTTGGCTAGTACAAAAAGATTATACTTGTGATAGTGCGATGTATGCTTTATTTCGATAAGATTATAATCCTTGTGCACATTAATTCCAGAACCTGGAATATTGCTAAACCAATTGCATCTAAATAGAAACACCTCCTCCGCAGGTCGTGAGAAATATGTCGGTTGCAAAATTTGTGTCAGAACGCCATAAAAATCATTTAAATGATTTTCTGGGTCGTCACTACCTTTAACAAATACACCAGTATTATTTGTTAATTTTTCTGCACCGTATTCTTTGGTGTTAAATTTATATCCATTGACGAAATATATTGGATATGTCTTGACCACTCTTTTTGGTCCCATTGCAAGATGCTTCAACCCTTCGTCAACAACACTATTTCTCGGCTCATAAACGTAATTTGAAAACCAACCGGAAAATTCTTTACTGAGATCTCCGTTCGGATGTTCACGTTCATAAACACTGTTTATATAAACAAATTATTACATTAGGTTATACACGCGCATGCATTATAGAAAAGAATAAAACAAAAATTATTATTTCAGATTACCTAACAAACGGTGCAACCTCGGCACAATTTAGAAGAATATAAGTGTGTGCTACATGAAGATCTTTATCGTCAAGCCATATTTCTACACATTTTCCAGAAGGCCGACCATGTTATCTAAAAATAGATAACATTGCTTGAGAGGACTCTTGTTCGTTGCCTTCGTCATTACGAGGAACACTTTGAAATGAAATATTCACATGGTCACTGGAATAGTGAGAGAAAAAGAACGAAGCTTCTTCTTCGATGTAAGATTTACATATCGAACCTTCAACCCGTGCTTTTTGCCTCACTTTTTTCTTCAGGTGATTCAAATATCTATGCAAAATTAATTTATATTAACTTCATCTTTCAAATGCAATTAAATTACGTTATAACATATTACATACCTCTCAAATGGATACATCCATCCATATTGGACAGGACCTCGAAGTCGTGCTTCAGATGGGAGATGAACAGGTAAATGTTCCATCACATTAAAAAAACCGGGCGGAAATATTTTCTCTAAATTGCAAAGCAATACAGGAATGTCCACTTCAAGTTTACGTAAACGTTGCACTTTTAAAGTAGTCGAACAAAGCTCTTTGTAAAACATACTAAGCTCCGTTACTACTTTCCAAACTTTTAACGGCAGTAGTTCTTTGAACATTACGGGAAATAAATTTTCCATCATTATGTGATAGTCGTGACTTTTCATTCCGCTCAATCTACCATTTTTAAAGTCAACACATCTACGAAGATTTGATGATATCCCATCAGGAAATCTTAACTCTTCCACCCATTTTAGCACACATTTAACTTGACCATTATCTAATTCGTAACAAGCTTTGGGTTTTTTACTGTCATTTGGTTTCATATGAAGCTCAGAACGTTTGCATAAATCTTCTATATCACGTCTTGATTTCAAATCATCCTTCGTCTTCCCTTTCACATTCAAAATCGTGTTAAAAACATTATCAAAAACATTTTTCTCATTGTGCATCACATCTATGTTATGGCGAGCAGAAGATGTTTTCAATACGACAACTCCCAAAAAATAGTTTGTTTGCACCAATTATGAACAATTGATTTGCCTTCAATTTTTGTTTGCTCGCCAGTTTCATATATCTTTGGATGGTCCTTAACAAGTTCATATATGTCTTCGCTTGACCATATCATCGGTGGTTGTCTGGTTTCTACTCTATTAGCTAAAAAGTTTTTCTTGTCTCCTCTGAAGGGATGATTTACATGGAGAAAATATCGATGACAGTCAAACCATGAAATTTTCTTACCATGAGGTAAAGAAAACGCTCGTGTTTCATCCATGCAATATGGACATGCTAGACGACCGACAGTACTCCATCCCGAAAGCATTGCATAGGCAGGAAAATCACTTATAGCCCACAACAAAGAAGCAAACATAAGAAAAATTTTCTTCTTGGACACATCGTATGTTTCTACTCCTTCGTTCCACGGTATTTTTAACTCCTCAATCAACGGTTGTAAATATACATCGATTCCTTGTGTCGGATCGTCGGGGCCAGGAACGACAACAGTAAGAAACATATATTTCGTTTTCATGCACATCCATGGAGGTAAATTATACGGTGTGACGATAATGGGCCATGATGAATATTTAGAACCAAATTGAGAAAATGGAGAAAAACCGTCCGTACATAATCCTAATCTAACATTTCGACTCTCCGCTGCAAAATTTGGATACGTTTTATCAAAATGCTTTCATGCTTCTCCATCGGCCGGATGTGTCAACGTACCCTCGTCCTCCGTTCTCACGCTATGTCATCTCATATTAGACGCAGTTACAGAAGATGCATATAATCTTTGAAGTCTTGGAGTTATGGGTAAGTAGTGCATACGCTTGTACGGAACTTCCTTCCCCTTCTTTTTTCTTGATTTGTATCTCTCCTAGTTACAAACTTTACTATTTCTAAGGTTTGCGTCTTCTTTCCAAAACAACATGCATCCTTTCAAACATGCATCTATTTTTCTGATACGGTAAACCAAAAGACGACATAAGTTTTTTAACTTCGTAGTGATTTTCACACATTAGATTATCGGGCGGCATATGTCTTTTTGCAGCTTGTACAACAGCCGTAAACTCAGCTTCAGTGATGTTGTATTTTGACTTCATCGCAATGTATTCTGCAATTACTGACAGCTGAGTGCCGCTTTTACAACCATCCCAAATAGGTTTCTTAGCTGCATCTAGTAAATCATAAATTTTTTTAGCTTCAATATTTGGTTCTTCAACATTTCCATCATCGTCATCAACTTCAATTATAGGAAACATTGATCATACCGCATCTTCGACCATATTTTCTATACGGGTCGTTGAAACTATTTCGTTAACGACACTTTCAGACTCTACAGAAGTATTTGCTACAACTTCTCCATGCCGATCCCAAACATAATATCCGGGTGCGAAACCGTGTTGGCACAAATGAACTTTCACAATATCTGGTAACAAATACTTCAAATGTCTACACCTACTACACGGACAACGAATTTCTGGATCGTTTCCGTTATTACTTAAAGCGAATTCAACAAACACGTTTATACCATTATAAAAATCTTCTTTTATTGAGCCCCTCAGTCCTTTTCTTTGGTACATCCATCTCCTCCGATCAACAAAATAATCAATCATTTTTCCTATTTGACAAAATGAGAAGTTCAAAATTTAATATTTATTTTGAAGCATACAAATTCTAAAAGATTATTTTCATAGTCGTATAATATTTTGAATTTAAAGAACAACTTCACAAATTTAAAAATATTTTCAAATACGGCACATTTTATTTTTTAACGTAACGATTTAAAAATATATATAATTATTTTTCATTGGTCACGCATCCTACTTCCCATTACAAACACAGTAAGCATTAACATTTCGTATATTACTCCGTCTCAAACGATTCAACAAAATTTCGGCATAATTTCCCTTTTGTTCCCTGCATTGTACACAAATGCGTGTACGCAGGAAACAAAAAAGAAAAGTTAGGCCGAAATTTTATGAACCGTTTAAGACGAAGTAGTATACAAAATGTAAATTCTTACTGTGTTCATAACTTGTCCAATACATGGACAAATCCTACAAACATTGTACCAGATGAATATAAATGGTCGTTTTTCGAAAAAAACGACTATTTATACAACGATCATGTACGACACTCGTCAGACGGGGCCAAAAACTCTCTAAGGGACATTTGTCAGTTAACATGCGCGCATTTTACGAAAAAATACAGTTTTACTCACTGTTCACATTTACAAAAATACATGTTAATTTAACACATTTATTCGATGTATTACGCATCAACTTAAGGCTGGTTTAACATTTTTGTCATTTTTCAATACACACAATTATAATTTAGAGTAATGCATTTTTTTGTTTCATAAGTAAATACGTGCACAGTATAATACTTCTAGTTCATTCAATCATTTTATCTTATTCCAAATAACGTATACAATCGTCGAATCAAGGCATACACAACAATTTACATATACATGAACAACCACAAATTATACGTGTTTTTCACAATTTCACGATAAATGATGAAATATGTATGTCATGTGATGATATAAACCGTTATTACGCTATTGGAAACAATTATAATCACTCATTCGCCCTAATTTATCAATTTATGCAAATCTAGAATTAGGGTAAAAATTGAAATTTTCACAAAAATAAGAGATTATACCTGAGATTAAGAGCAAAAGACGTTGAATTAACGGCGGGGAAGGAGAAAAAAATCACGAAATCATCGATTGGAGGTGGAAAATGGGGATTTTGGGGTTTTTTTAGAAATTGAGAAGCTGGAAAATGAGGAAGAAAGGCTCGGTCGAGCTGCAGATAATCGCGAATTTCCGACGGCTTCGGACGGCCGCCGACGGCCCGACGGCCGCCGACGGCCCGCCGGCCGTCGGAAAACGGCCGTCGGAAGTCGTCGCTCCCACCCATCGCTATTTGGCATTTTTCTAGTAGTGTAAGTTGTGCTAAAATTAAGCTTTATTCCCAAAGCTTGCTGAAGACTCTGCCAAAAATGACTCGTGAATAAAGGATCACGATCACTCATAATAGAACTAGGAACACCTTGAAGTCTCACGATTTCCTTGACATACAACTTAGCCAAATGAGAAGCAGTCCTATTAGAATTAATAGGAATAAAATGAGTAGATTTAGATAGGCGATCAACAATAACCCAGATACTAGAATGGCCCGATCTCGAACGAGGTAGGCCGTCAATGAAATCCATAGAAATCTGATCCCATTTTCACAATGAAATCTCTAGAGGCTGAAGAAGACCCGAAGGACGCTGATGTTCGGCCTTAATACGCTGAAAAGTTATGCAATTACTCACATAACTCGCCACATCGCGTTTCATGTCTTCCCAATAATAAAGACGATGCATATCGGCATACATCTTACTACTACCGGGATGAATGGTATACTTAGAATGGTGACAATCATCAAGAATGTCATGCCTAAGCACAAAATCAGAAGGCGCAAAAAGACGGTTCTTCTTGCGAAGACACCCATAAGAATCAATGCTGAAATCCCGCAATGCCTCATCACAGGATCCAGACTCACAAAGCTGAATTAGATGCAACAAATCAGGATCACGCCGCTGAGCATCGGCAATACGATCCAACAAAATGGGTCGAGCTCCCAAAGTAAGTAATAGAATAGGAGAATCAGAAGATGAACCTCGATTACGAATTTCACAAAAAGATAGAGTCTCAAGAATATCCCATTCGGCAAGCATCATAGAAACAACAGCAGAATGTTTGCGACTAAGCGCATCAGCAACACGATTACCCTTTTGAGGGGTATACTAGATATCAAAGTCATAGGAAGCAAGAAACTCGAGCCAACGCTGTTGTCTCATATTGAGTTCCTTCTGAGTGAACAAATAATTCAAGGATTTATGATCGGTATAAAGAATGAAGCGCTCGTCCAATAAATAGTGTCGCCAAATCTTCAAGGCAAAGACAAGGGCGGCTAACTCAGGATCATGAGTGGCATAGCGAACTTCATTCGGACGCAGTTGCCTAGAAGCATAAGCAACTACCCAATCCTTCTTCATAAGAACAGCACCGAGACCACTACCACACGCATCAGTGTAGACAACAAGATCATGATTCCCCTCTGGAACCACCAAAATAGGAGCATTAGTGAGAAGTATCTTTAATGACAGAAAGGAAGCTTCACACTTGTCGGACCAAATAAAACGAATGCCTTTTCGAGTAAGGTTGTTGAGAGGAAGCACAACACGGGAAAAATCCTTAATGAACCGACGGTGATAACCCGCCAATCCAAGGAAACTACGAATCTCATGCACATTCTCAGGCCTCTTCCAAATCTGGATGGCTTCGATCTTTGAGGGATCGACAGAAATGTCATCGAAAGATGCAACATGGCCTAAGAACTTAACCATATTCTCCCAAAAGTGGCACTTGGAGAATTTGGCTCTAAGCTAATGATGACGGAGAATACTCAAGACAATTCTCAAGTGATTAGCATGCTCAGCTTCAAACTTAGAATAAATAAGGATATCATCAATGAACACAAGGACGAACTTATCGAGATATTCTCGAAATACTCGATTCATGAGATCAACAAAGAAAGCCGGAGCGTTCGTCAAACCGAACGGCATAACGAGCCACTCAAAAGAACCATAACGAGTGCGGAAAGCGGTAAGAGGTATGCTATCCTTCGCGACTCGTAACTGATGAAAACCTGTGGCGAGGTCAAGCTGAGAAAAGACCTTAGCACCACTCAATAGATCGAACATATCATCGATTCTAGGCAATGGATACCTATTCCTAATGGTTAACTCGTTAAGCTTGCGATAGTCAATACAAAGCCTAAGAGTTCCATCAGACTTCTTCACGAAGACGACCGCGGATCCCCACGGAGAAAAACTGGACTGAATCAACTGCTTGGGCTCAAGCTCTAAAAGATGCTTCTTGAGTTCCTCATTTTCCTTTGTAGACATCCTCGTGGGAGGACGACTAACTGGCTGCGCGCCTGGAATGAGATCAATGCGAAACTCAATTGCCCGTTTGGGTGGCAAACCCGAAACAGGTTCAAAAACATCAAAAAAGTCACAAGCAACAGGAATACGAGATATATCATCATCATCTCGCGAATCAAGAGAATGTAAAGCCATTTCGGAATTATCCACATTCCGAAGAACAAGTAATAGCTGAGTAGGCGAATCCGGATGTTAAAGATACATAATTCTCTCCGAACAAATAATCCTGGCATCATATCTCACTAGCCAGTCCATTCCCAAAATCATATCAAATCCCAGACAAGAAATAACGTGCAGATTGGCACGAAAAAAAAAGCCACACATAACAATCTCAACATCATCACAAAGCATGCTAAGGGTCGTAGATCCCTCAATTGGATTCGCAACCCTCAATAAAGTAATCAAACTAGAAACTTCCAAGGATATATCATCAACGAGCTTTTGCGATACGAAAGAATGTGATGCACCCGTATCGAAAAGAACTCGTATACTATGATCATGAAATAAAATAGAACCTTCCAAAATAGATGGAGATATACCTTTGGGCTGAGAAGGACCTTCAGAAGCCTTAGCGGCATAAAGCTTGCCAGACTTGGCACCACTAGGAACAGTTGGACAGGTGGAAACATGATGACCTTCCTTTTTGCAATAGCGATAGAAGAGAGGCTTAGGACAAGCTTGAATCATATGATCCGGAGAACCACAATTGAAACACTTCCGAATGAAAGGTGTTCCAGAAGATTGAGGCTGAGAATTAGAACCACCAGTCTTCTTCTTCTTAGAAGGAAAAGACCTGGACTTCTGAAATGGAAACTGCTTCTTGTTAGGGTTCTTGGAAACCTCAACATCCTCACCACTATCACACTCCTTCTCGACGGTTTCAAGATGAAGTGCAGAATCAACGAACTCCTCAAAAGAGAGCTTAAGTTGGAGCAACAAAGACTTCTTAAGATATTTCTTAAGACCAGATACAAACTTCAAATTCTTCTTATAAGAAGTGCTAATGAATTCAAGACCATACCGAGATAAAGCCTTGAATAATGCAACATACTCAGAAACAGAAGATTTCCCTTGCTTCAACTCAAGGAAGCGACGGGTCAATAAAACTTTTTCAGATTCAAGAACGAACTTGAGTTCGAATCGTCCCCGAAACTGAGTCCAAGAAAGAGTAAACTCATCAATTTCAGCTACAAGAAGCTCATACCAATCAAGAGCACGCTCTTGTAATAAGCTAGAAGTTACAAGAACTCTATCATGATCAGAAAGTTCCATGCGAGAGAAGATACGCTCGCACGTGCGAAGCTAAGCTTGGACTTCAAGAACAGACTCGGAGCCCTTAAACGGCTTTCCCCTAAGATGAGAAAAATCACTACACTGACGTGCAAAGGCAGACTTGCGAGGTGGGGATACTCGAGGAGGAACTGGAGGCTGAGTGCTCCTAAACAACTCCAAAAACTGATCGACAGACATTTAAACGCCATCCGGATGTGAACCACTGGATTGCCCAGCATCCGAACATCGTCCTCTGCCTCTTTCAGCCATACGCTGAAAGTAAGATAAGAACAAGATTATTCACAAGGTAGATGTCACTAATTCAAATGTGGAATACTACAGAACATTATGCATTCCTATACGTATTCCCACATTCTATCTAACCTTTGATGGTAGAAGGAATAGAGAGACACGATAATTCAAAGATTTATATCACTTATACATTTTGATGTATCGTAATATGTGCTTCTATTCTGTGTTTATCATATTTTGTTCTGAACTCGGCTCTGATACCAAGCTGTGACGCCCCACCTCTATACCCACGCTAGTCAAGGACACTACAGGGTAATGCCGTCAACTAACATGGAGAATAAGGCTGGTTAGGAGCGACCATCTATAGCCTTTCTCTAACTATATATTGAAGACATTGACAATAGACATACCAAGCAGGTCGGCATACCCAATGAATACATAAAACAAAACCATAGGTTGTTGGAGAATCTATCAGAACAGAATATAATAACTCAAATGTAATATACATCACAGAACAGTAGATCATCATATACACATATATTGATACATAACAGAGTTTACAAACTGATACATGTCAAGTGGTATAGCAAACCACAATATACAGATGAATCCAAAAGAATACATATCAGAGTTACAACAAAATAGGACTACACAAAAGCTATAACAAAAAGGAACAAGCTGAATAGTCCATGCGGAAGCAAAATAGGCTAAGTCCAAAAGCACCTAACCTGAAACAACTCGGTCTGACCCGAGTATAAAATACACGGGTTAGTCTGGATAAACAAATCAGTTAGATAAACTGAACAACAATAACCTGCAAGGTCACAAAGTATAACAAATATCTCTACAGGAGATAACACAATCATCTAACAAAAGATGAATTATAACAGAACAAGCCTCATCTCATTGGCAATTCAAATAAACAAAGGATATGAATATCCCAAAACAAGCCAAAAAGGCAAATAACAAATACCAATGAAGGTAACACAAGTTCCACAAGCTAATCGCGATAAATCGTGCGGCTGAGAAAGACCAACACCGAAAAGCGATACCTAGGGAATATACATATCAATGAAACATCAGAAAATTGCACGTGCTCGGTACTATATAAATAAGGATCCATAAGCCTGAAGGCTCCAAACCTAAATATCACTCGAGCGGCTCATAAAGACCTAACTCCGAAAGCGATACAATAGGGCAACAAACCCGAAGGCACAAACCCGAAGGCAACATACCCGAAGGCAACATACCCGAAGGAAACAAACCTGAATGAGACAGTCCGAAGACACTATCCCAAAGGCAACAAACCGTAGTGGTGAAGGTCCGAAGGCCCAGTACTGGACACCACTAACTGGCAGAATGTGTCACAACTCTCAAAAAGGAATCCGAAAAGTGGTAACGTGAGTCCCATAACCACTCGTTCGCACTAAACGGTTTACTATCCGTTAGTTAATTTTACACTCAAAGCAGTACAAAGTTCACCTCATCTCATTGGTAAACCAGACCAAAAGGTCAAAACAATCAATCGAATAGGTCGGGGATTAATCGGAAAGATAAACGCACGGATTCATGGTCCGTGTTTTACTTAACCATTTAATCTCCTTTCCACTCCGCTCGAAGTGCGAAATTGTGTGTGTGCGTTTAAATAGGATTTATAAATTGGAGAAACAAGCTTTTAATACAATTCAAATGATTAATTTATAAAAACCCGTGGATTGAAATTAAAAAGGAATCATCAAAGTCAAAATAAATGATAACAACAAATAGGATCATCACGAATTTATTCAAATTGGAAATTCAATCCCAAAAGGCAAAGTGGGCTGAAATAGCAAATTCAGTTGACTAAACAGAGAATTCAGTTGACTAAACGGCAAATTCAGTTGACTGAACAGAGATTTTCAGTTGACTGAATTCTGCCTGGAAACTTTCTGTTTCCAGGTTCAATCGACTGAACAGAGAATTCAGTCGACTGAATCTTGCTTGGAAACTTTCTGTTTCCAGGTTCAGTCGACTGAACAGAGAATTCAGTCGACTAAACCATGCCTGGGCTGTTTTTCAGCCTATTCAAATGAAGAGAAAACTCTTCCAAAATGCAACCGGACGAACATTGGCTCTAAGGGTTTATGCCAATCGGCAACCCGGCCCTATATGCTCCTCGATGCATCACCAAAACATGATCAAAACATTAAAATTGGGATTTCAAAGATTTGAACCCAAAACACTAAAAATTGGAATATTCACCAATTCAACCCAAACCAAAAGCAAATGCACATGAATAAGTGTTAGGAATTCATACCTAACAATCAAAGATGATTATAGTCATAGATGTGAGATAAAAATCTCACCTTTAACCCAAAAACAAAGAAGAAGAAGCTCAATTACAAGGAGAAGACCAACCAATCTCTACTTCAACCCAACAAGCTTTAATCTAATATCAAAACAAGTATTTCCTAAAGTAGGTTTAGGAAACTTTCTGAAATTGAAGAGGAAAAGAGTTGGGGAAGATGAAGAGGAGGCTTACCACTAGCTTCTCTTTGATTTTGGAGCAAGAATTCAAGTTTGCAAAGAAGAACTAGCGCTTGGAATTTCTAATTTCTCTTCCTTTCCCCCATTTTCAGTTTTAGCTTGAGTTTAGAAGTGAAAATGAGTGAATGGGGAAGAGAGGGACTGAGTTAGGTTATTAAACTAGCAAATGGGTTGAACCCAAACCCAAAACCCGATTAGAAAAAGTAGCAAAATTCAACTTACTCCAAACATATCAAAGTTTATACTCAAAAAGATCGCAAACGCCATTTTGGACTCAATGGAAGTGGTATCGAGCCCTAATTCGGCCGTTTGCAAAAAGTAACATTTCGGACCTAAATCCGACTAACGACGCTATATTTAAATAAAACATTTAAATATATAATTGTTAAATATGCGGGCCGTTACAATTGGCGTAGGTGATGATTTAGCATTTTCCATGCTTGCTCTTTTATGAACAGATCGAATATAATTGTTTTGACTGAGATACAGGGTTCCTTTCTCTGGTCTTCTCACTTCTATTCCCAAGAAGAAATTCAATTGCCTCAGGTCCTTTAGCTTGAATTGATTATTCAAGTAAGTAATCAACTTGCTGATTTCAGCATTGCAATTTTCAGTTATGATAAGGTCATCCACATAAACTAATACATACAGTGTATACATGTTGGTCCTTTTGATAAACAAAGAATTGTCAGATCGAAGAGGATTGAAACCTAACTTCATCAAAGTGCCTTTCAATTTATCAAACCAAACTCTTGGCGCCTGTTTTAAACCATATAGAGCCTTGTTAACTTTGCATACCATTTGCTGTTTGCTATTGTCCTCAAATCCTAAAGGTTGCACCACGTACACTTCCTCTTCCAAGTCTCCATTTAGAAAAGCATTGTGCACGTCCAATTGTTTCACTGACCAGTTATTATACAATGCAGTTGTGAGCATTACTTTAATGGTGGTTGGTTTTATTACAGGTGAAAAGGTTTCCTTGAAGTCAAATTCCGGTTCTTGGGCACATCCTTTGGCTACAAGTCATGCTTTATACTTTGCTATTGTGCCATCTGCATTATACTTCAATATGTAAGTCCACTTTCTCCTTATGGAAGTTTTATTTCTGGGTAAAACAGCTAAGCTCCAGGTGTTGTTGTTCATTGAATCTTTGTATTCCTCTTCCATAGCTTTTCTCCATTTTGTATGTTTCACAGCTTGTTCACAGCTTGTTGGTTCTTCATGACACTTTGGATTGTGTATATTTTTGGCTCGAATATCCCTGCTTTGGCTCGTGTCACCATATGATGTCCTTGGTGCTGCTCTTGTGTGTTTACTGATGAAGTTACATGTGTAGTGCATGGAGACTGTTCTGAGGTCTAACTGATTGCATTGTTTTGTGATGGTAAATCATGTTCATTACTCAATCCTTCGTTGGTGGCTTTAGTGTAGCTATGAACTGGGTTGCTGCTCTCACTGCTACTGTTGGTTGGTGAATTTTGTTGATATTCATTTAATGTATTGTTACCATCTTTTTCTGAGAAGGACAATCCACTTTCTTCATCTGTAAATAAGGGTATAGGTGGAACTATTCTTTGTGGGTTCGGGACCTTAACTGTGTTCTTTATCTCTTTGTTTGCAAATGGAAATACCTTCTCATTAAATAGCACATGCCTGGACACTATAATCTTTCCTCCATTAGTTAAGCATTTTACCCCTTCTGGTTCACTCCATATCCAATAAAAGTACACTCTGAAGATCTAAAGTCGAGTTTGTGTCGATTGTATGGCCTTAGTAGTGGAAAGCACAAACAACCAAAAACTTTTAATCTAGCATAATCTGGTTTGGCACCATATAGAGCTTCACATGGGCTTTTGTTTTTCAGAATCTTGTTGGGTAACATATTGATCAAATAAACTGCTGTAGAAAACGCTTCAGGCCAGAATTTCAGTGGCAACTTTCCTTGAGCAAGAGTGTCAATCCCATCTCTACAATGTGTCTATGCTTCCTCTCAACAATTCCATTCTGCTATGAAGTGTGTGGATAGGTTAATCTATGAATTATTCCTCTGGAGTTAAGAAAATCTTTGAGAGGTTTAAAGTCCATGCCACCATCGATTTGAAACAACTTTAGCTTCTTCTCAAATTGTCTTTCAGATTGTATGAAAAATTGCTTTACTACCTCACTTGTTTCAGATTTGAGGTTCAAAAAATAAATCCAGGTGTATCTCGTATGTGCATCTACAAATGTAATATCGTACTTATATCCATAATTTGAATTTTCTGGTGCAGGGCCCCATATATCACATTCAACTAGCTGTAGTGGCTCATTATACTCAGTTTGAGATGGTTTAAATGGTTATTTATGGCTTTTCCCTAATTGACATTGGCTGCACAACTGTGATGTTACAGAAATTAAATGAAATAGATTCTCTTTATTCAAAACAAGTTTCATTACTATTATATTTGGATGACCAAGTTTCCTGTGCCAAATCTCATATTCGTCTTCAACTTTATTAGTTACATTATTGCAACATACTACTCTACCATTAATACCTTCGTCAGTTTTAAGATTGAATCGATAAAGCCCATCATGCAGCTTTCCCTGCAACAATATATCCCCACTTTGGTTATCCTTGACTAGACATATGTTATGATGGAATTCAAAGTACATTTGATTATCATATGCAAATTGTGACACGCTGATTAGGTTCTTTTTTATATGAGGTACTCTCAAGAGATTTTTATGCAGTAGTGTCTTGTTTCTCTTAGCTGATTCAAAGTTGGCGTGTCCTATATGTGTAATGTTGAGTGGTGTGTCGTTTTCCCATATGAATTGAATTATTACCTTTATAGGAAGCTCCGCCTAGATTCAAATTCTGAAGGTTGTTAGTAACGTGGTGCATAACTCCTGAGTCTGGAAACCAGGCTTCATCTTATATGTTAGCATCCTTAGCTAGTGTCTCTTGTATTTCAGCATTTGTAGTCGGATTCTCATATTGTCACAGGCTAAGATTTATACGGTATGGATAGGTCTTTGTGATATTTTGATTAGGTGAATTCTGCTGATTGTTTGTGTAGTTTGAATCAAACTTGAAATAACATCTAAGGGCGATATGCCCTATTCTCTCACAAATTTGGCATTTAGGCCGATTATTATTGTTTCGACCACTTCCTCTTCCTCTACCATACATTCCACTTCTTCCATATGATTGTGCTCCTCTTCCTGTTTGATTATCTCTCCCGTTGTTCACATTTTGTTCAGATCTGTAACTGCCTCTATCTCCTGATAGTGTTGCTGCATAATTGATAGAAAATTCTTCTGCAGATGCTTGTTTCTATTCCAATCTGCCCTCATGTGCTAGTAATATAGATGTAACATACAGCATTGAAGGTGTAGTTTCTCTTGATGTTATTACTGCTACAATTGCTTCAAAATTATCATCTAAGCCATTGAGAATTGTTAATACATGTTTAGTTTCGTCTACTTTATGACCCGATGATTCTAACATGTCACATATATTCTTGATCTTGTTCAGATATTCTCTAATACTTAGGTTGCCTTTTCTAATAGACTACAATTGTCGTTTATAACTCATAACTCTAGCAGCTGCTTGCGAGTGAAAATTCTGAAGAATAACATTCCAGACATCTAAAGATGTTTTGCAACCGATTACCTGGGAGAGGAGATTGGTACTGATTGAGGACAGCAGCCATGAGCACAGTAAACTATCTTGTCTCTGATGTATCACAAATTCTGTATTTGAGCAGATCTTTCCATTTTTATCAGTAATGAGTGGTGAGGGCGCTTGCATTGTTGGATCGATGAATTTGTGTAGTTCGTATCCTTTGATAGCCATTTCAACTTGAAACTTCCATAGCAAGAAATTGCTTTCATCTAGGGTTACAGTTACTAATTGAGTTTGTGGTTTGATGATTAGTTTCAAGGATTCTTCTAGGGTTTTGGAGTTTTGATCTGTGATGGTATTTTGAGATGTTGCTGAATCTGATCCTGGTTGGGGAGATTTCCATTCTCCATAGAAGAAGATTGATCTGATGATTGGAGTGTAGATCGATTGATGTGGGATATAGATCTGAATAAGATCCGAGGATCTGATTTGAGAAAACGAGGGAGAGGAAGTGATGTCAGGTTTTGAATGTAAATGCCGTTTGGCTTGGGATGCTCTAATACCATGACAAAATAAATGGAGAAAGGATGAAATGAAGCTCAATCTCATTATTGACAGAAACAGAGTACATGGATATATATAGTAGTCCACTCATTGAAATGTAAAGGGAAAAGGAAATACAAAATACAACACAACAAACAGAATTGCTAACAAAGGGTAAAAAAAAAAGATACACAAAAAATAACAGAACAACTAACTCATATGAACGGTTTGTACGGTTGAGCGATTCAACCGTAACAATTCTATTTCCAACTATTTCAGCCATGAATATCCAGGGTTGAAAGTGAAAAAAACTCATCGATCAAATGTTTAAAAGGACGTTGAATGTCTATTAAAAATGCATCTGGCATTGGAACCGCATTAAATAGACTCAAACATTAGGTGTATGCGTATAAAGTATGGACATCTTAGACTGAACATTTAGTAAATGGTCCTCCAATTGCACTTCAGTTTAACATTTAGCGGAATATTCATCTTAAATGCCGCTGTTATGATGTAAATCTTGAATTATGAACGTTCAATACTGGTTTTTTGTGTTGTTCTTAAGCTTATTTTGTTCCCCTTATGATTTCCTTGAAGTATGTGTTGTGGGTTCGGTGCGTACTTACTTAGTGTTTAAAAGTAAGGTTTGGTTTTGTACGTCGTACAAAAAATTTAAAGATAAATGAATAAAGATTACTTTGTTGTGAATGTCATGAAAATATTGTAGCTCCTTATTTGCTCTAATGTCTCACTGTCTTATCCATGCATTTATGTGCATGCTTGCAAAATACAATGTATTGATCTTCTTACTGTACAATGCATGTATTTTTGTGAATAATATGATGTTTCCATTGGTATTTGGTAGTATAATCTTATTTCAAGTATTTGTTTATAATTTTATGTTATTTTAATATGGAGTGAAATAAACATGGCCTTAAAATAGACTATTGTTTTTGTTTTTTTTTAATTTTGAAGACAATCTTTACTGATTGACAGGTTGTAACGCCTCGAGCTTATTCGGAAAATAATGAGACTACAATTATAGCGTATGACTGTCAATAAATACATGTTTTTTTGGTTCTGATAAAATTACGTTCATAGCCGAAAATCGGTCCAATAAAAGAAATCGTAATTTGGATTTCAGTGGGATAAATTATTTCACTTTAGGAACTGTTCATCTACAGCTTGCACTGAATAACATGGTTTTAAAAAGGAAAAATTTCCATACATCCAGCCTTAGCTCCCTTATCCATTTTTTCTTTATAAACTACATTTCCGTGTGCGGAAAGAATTTGAAATTCACCGTGGTATTTAAATAATTTTACCAATTTTAATACGCGCTTTTAGAATATACGACCGTAACTTATAACCGTCGTAATATACTCGAAGCGGATGCTTTTAAAATTATAATTGAGAGAAGTAAAAAAGAAAGAAATTCGAAAAAGAGAAATGCGTAAAATAGTTTTTAAAAAGGAATGATGTAAAACAAATAAGTTTAGAAAAAAGGTACGCGTCCCTAATTTTTATTTAAAAAATAACATTAGGACACCAAATCTAGTGTCGGCAACGGGACATACCGTCCAACTCGCCCCTACCAAATCCATTAACCGCGACGAGAAATTGGGTAGAGCCATTACCCGCTTTTTAAAAGTTTAGGTATCCTTTCCGATTGGGCTTAACAAGTTTTTATGACCAGAACAAACGTGTTCCAAACTGGGATATCTCTAAATCATGAACAATTCGGTTTGAGACTCAAACATACCCCAATCGTGCACGAATTTAAGTGGGACCTTCGAATCTATGAAGCATTGTCTATTTTACCTGATTGAAACATGGTTTTTTACTATTTTCCACTTATTTTCTCACTGTCTCGTTTTCTCTATTTGTAATCACCTGGACTGTTTATATTTAAATATTCAATCCATGATATCAACCACGAGTTTATATTTAAATATCCAATCCATATGAATGAAGAGTGAAAAAATAAATATTTAAATAGAAAGTTGTGATTTATATTAAGGACTACAAAAAGATGATAAATAAAGGATTACTGATCACATACATACATACATATACATATATATACATATATACATATACATACATACATACATACATACATATATATATATATATGTATGTATGTATGTATGTATGTATGTATGTATGTATGATATCCAGCCCTATCTATTCAGCCTTCAAACGTAGCCTCATATTTTAAGTTTCTCGTTTCGATTTAAATAACAATATTTTATTTCTTATCACACCATATTATTATTTAAACCCGAATAAATGATTGATTTTAAGGGTCTACGTTTGAAGCTGAATAGATTGAGCCGATATGTTTGAAGCTGAATAGATTGGGCCGATCGACAGGTGTTAAAAGATGGTTGAATTCGAGAGAACTATAATTATGTAATAATAAAGTGAAATGATAAAAGAGAACTATAATTAGTAAGTCAAGAATTCAAGGGATTTGAGGTATAACAAAAATAAGATATAGCCGATCCGTGTGTTAGTGCATATTTGGATATTCGAATTGCAAGTCTTCAACAATATATAACATTGTACAAGCCTATGTACGTCCAACGTTATCATGTACCAAAGACGCAAGGCTTATTCACAGGGAAACAGTAATGCAGGACTAAAAGTTTATATTTAAAATCTTGAATGGTACATTTACTGAGGTTAATATACAATCCACTTGATGGAATGGGTAAAGCTTTAAAACTCACTAAGTTTTAATATTATTGTATTTTTAAATTTTTTTGACTAATTAAATATAAATTTTGTCATGGATGGCCATTGTAAAATATTTATGCATATCTACTTGAAATCAGATATTTGAAACTCTTGTAGCTCCTTATTATTTACTTTTGATCGAGCAAGGTGCTGAAGTGTACATTGTTATTCTGAAGGGCACGAAAATCTACTAGCTCCTTATCATTTCTTCTAACATCTCATCTATCTGCGGATAACCAAACTCAATCGTGTATGCTCGTCCCATATGATAGATTGAAGCTATGTTTGAGAGTCTATTTTCTGTCGGTTATGACTAGTTTTAGACGCTTTGTATTTCATGTATTACCATAACTTTTGCATGTAAGTTTTTTTCACACCGGTTATTGTTTGTTATAAAACCGGTAAAAACTGATGCAACATGATTTTAATGGCAAATCTCAAATCTCAAATCATCAAATTGTGGTGCATTGAGGAGTTATAATTTTCTTCTTCAATTATACATTCATTAATTATACTGTAGAATTAATCTTCACAAAACTAGAGAATAAATATAAGAATATATATTATTATTACAGGAAATTTTCCTCAAGAACAGTTTTTAGCGTTATTTTTCAAAGCAGCACATCCTGCTAATCATTTTCTCTAAAGTACAAATTAACGCTTTTTTCTTTGCAGTCCACTTTCGCGCGCTTCTACTTCTTCCTTTCGATCAAAATTTTGAGTCGCGATCAAATATCTCTCTCGCAATCTACTTCGTTCTGTTATTTCAATTTCGTCCTTCTGAAAATTGTAGTTCATCGATTATTTTTTTTTTACACGCGTTTTGTTGATCTCGTTCTTTTCATATTTATTCAGTGATCAATTTTTTCTTCAAATTGTATTAATTATGCATGCTTATATTACTCTATTTTTTGTTGTTTTTCTATTCGAGTTAAAAAAATTTGACCGTGCTTTCTAATTGTGTTCATTTTTACAAATGATATGCAGTGTTGCTGTTCTCATTGTTTGTTCGTTCGTCTATGGCAAATTGTGGAAGTAGCAACACGTTTTTTTATTATTATTCGTTTCTTTATGCAGTGTTGTTTTTTAATTTGCTTTTTATTTAATTTATCTTGCATTTTATTGCATTAATCTTGGGATGATTGGAAAAATATTATTGCTTGGGTTGTATATAAAATTATGCTAGAGTGGAAAAACATCATATTTTAGGTTTAGTTTGTAGGTTCATTATTATGTGCGCTTAATTATTATTAACTGCTCGAAACTATTTATTATCATTATATTTGTTAATTTTAACACTCTTATAATTAATGGAATTGAAATATGTTTATGTTAAACTTAAATTTTCCTTTGACAATTCTTAATCTATCGGTTGTTAGCAGATAAGATAATTATGTGATATTCGTCCGTATCCACGGTTGCGATATCCGATATTCGAAAATGATTTCAGATGCGGATCCGAAAGAATCTGTTAACAGACCTACATCAATCACGACATTTTTACACAGATAAAATTAGACAAATTTTCGAAATTTTTTTATTTCAAAGTTTAAGTCTTGTTTAAAAACTTATTATGGAAACAAATACGAAAAATTCTATTCATACAACAGTAATCTGTTTTACATCGAAAAATATAATAACCTAGTATACACTCAAATTTACTTTGCGAGTTAGTAACTTGTTTCTTTTACAAAATGCATTCTAATAATGCGCTTGTGCAATACTTTTCTTTTTAAGTTAATTTCATTTTCAAATTGTTCATAATAAGTTTTCAACATGATGTAAACTCAAATGTAAGTTTTTTGGACCGGTGAAACAAAAATTTAGATAGTGTTTGGTTTATTATTTTTAATTTTAGATTTTCGTTCGTACAAAAATTCATACGACACTTGTTTATTGCTGAACTAATTTAGAAAATGAAGTTTTAACATATAAAATAGAAAATAACTTTTCTTATTTTTCATGTTTTAAAGAATAACACAATCACATTAAATAATTTATTCTTCCGTCGTCTTTCTATCCCGTTCGTCCTTCAATCCTTCACCGTGTCTTCATTCTTTTTATATTTGACATACATATTGAAAACCAAAAACAAAAAATTTGTTTTTAAACCACACACTGTTTATTCATAGTCCAAAACAGGTCCAAAGGAAATTATAGTTTCAAATCCCGCAGTACAAATCAGTTTACTATAGTTTCTACTGTTCATATCTAAGGGTGGCAGATCCGCATCTATTTTAAACATCTAGGAACGTTCGAAAACCACTGCCCCAATTCTTGGTTTTGGTTGGGTCTTGGAAACTGCATGCAAAAAGAGTATTGTTTTAGTCAGCCGCCAGCGTGAGTCACATTAAAGGGACAGGCCACATGAATGTCATACAACGCTTATTTTGACCACGAAAGTGCATGTTTTATCAACATGAATCCAAAATTTCAAATTTAGTTGAAAGTTTTTGTCTTTATTTTTGTAGTGCATGCAGTAGAGGGGTGATGTATCATGTTCTCCGTGAAATCAGTGTTTTAATGATCCAATCCAATCACGATTTGAGTACAGTTAACATCTTATGCTGAAGTTTTACGGTTTTGAAAATTAAATAAAATTGCACATACAGGAATCAAAGGTTTAACTTAAAGCATGGCAGCCGCATGAACGATTTTTACGTTTGAACAATTGAGCGATTCAACCGTAGCAATCCTATTTTCAACTACTTCAGCCATGAATATTCAGGATTGGAAGTGAAAAAAACTCAACAATCAAACGTTTAAATGGACGCTGAATGTCTACTAAAAACGCATTTGGCATTAGAACTGCATTAAATAGACTCAAACGTTAGATGGATGCCTATAAAGTATGGACATCTAAGACTGAACGTTGACTCAATGGTCCTCCAATTGCAATTCAGTTTAACATTTAGCGGAATATTCATTTTAAATGCCGCTACTATGATGTAAATCTTGAATTATGAACGTTAAATACTGGTTTTCTGTGTTGCTATAAAGCTTATTTTGTTCTCCTACTGATTTACTCAAAGTATGTGCTGTGGATTCAATGCGTACTTTCTTAGAGTTTACAATCAAAGTTTGATCCGGCAAGTAAAAAAAAAAAAAAGCTTACTTTGTTCGAATAGCATGAAAATATTGATCTTCTTACTGTACAATGCCTGTATTTTTGTGAATAATATGATGTTTCCATTAGTAGTATAATCTTATTTCAAGTATTTGTTTATAATCTTATGTTATTTTAGTATGGAGTAAGATAAACAGGGCCTTAAAATAGACTATTGTTTTTTGTTTTTTTTTTAATTTTGAAGACAATTTTTACTGATTGACAGGTTGTGCCACCTCGAGCTTATTCAGAAAATAACGAGACTACAATTATAGCGTATGACTATCAGTAAATACATGTCTTTTTTGGTTCTGATAAAATTACGTTCATAGCCGAAAATCGGTCCAACAAAAGAAATCGTAATTTGGATTCCAGTGGCCTAAATTATTTCACTTTAGGAACTGTTCACCAAGAACTTGCACTGAATAACATGGCTTTAAAAAGCGAAAATTTTACGTGCATGTCGTTAAGATTAGCATTAGTTACCTTTCAGTTTCTCTTTTTTACGAATTACATTTCGATATAGAAAAAAAAAGTGAAATTCACGATGATATTTGGTTAATTTTATTAATTTTAACGTGCGTTTTTAAAATATACGTTCGTAACCTTTAACCGTCGTAATATACGTCGAAGCGGTTGTTTTTAACATTGTAACCGAGAGAAGCAAAAAAGAAAGAAATTCGAAAAAGTATGATACAAAAAATAGCTTTTAAAAGAAAGGCCGTAAAACAAATAAGTTAAAAGATATGTGACCCTAATTTTCAGTTAAAAAAAATATTAGAGCACCAAAACTAGTGACGGCAACGGGATATACCGTCCAAACTTGCCCCTACCAAATTCAACGACGGGAACGTGAAATCGGGTAGAGCCATTACCGGCTTTTAAAAGTTTAGGTATCTTTTTAGTTTGGATTTAACAAGTTTTCATGACCGGAACAAACGCGATCCAAACTCGAATACCTTTGAATTGTGAATTATTCGGTCCGAGACTCAAACAGATCTTAATCGTGCATCAATTTAAGTTGGACCTTCGAATTTATGATGCGTTGTTCATTTTACAAAGTTAAACCATGGTTTTTTTTTACTATTTTCCACTTACTTCCTTACCGTCACATTTTCTCTCTTTCTCATCCTATGGACTGTTTTGAAAAGAAAACAAAATCACCCAGCAGAAATTACCATGGCCCCAAAATCAAAATAGCAAAATCTACCATTTTGTTCGTAGCCGCCACAAGCTTCTCCAAACCACTGCAAATTCCGTTAAGTTCATTGTCAGGAAAATTCTGCCATTGTGAACTACTACTGTGTGCACAATTGCAGTTGTACTGTTGCAGCAGGTATACAACATCAGTTGTAGACCTTGAAAATCCTTTATAACTCGTATACTTAGCATTTATTTTAATATTATTGCGTATGCCTTGTATTTGGATGCGTAAATTTTCTATAAACAAAATCCATGGTTTGACAATTTAACCGGTTGAACCATCAAAACCTTAAAACACACGTCATTATTGTCCGAACATGAAAACTTTGACAAAATAAGATTTTCTAACTAGCGCCGTTGCTTAGCAAAGTACTTGCTAAAAATAAATTCTACTCAACTGCCGTCACGAATCACACTAAGTGGATTGCTTCACATGAACGCGTGTTACAATTTCAAGAGAATTATAATTACGAGTGTTACGGCACGCATTTCACTCGTGACTTGTTTTCCTTATAAAATGGATATGTTTAAATCAGTCAAAAATAATAATTTTTATTTTCAAGTGATATGAAGACTTATATGTTTGTAAGAAAGTATTTTGAATTTGTAAAGTAAGTTTAATTTTAAATCCTGTTTTAAGAAGCATTTCGAATTTGTATAGCATATTTAATTGTTAGATCATACTTTTAAACGCGTTTTTGGATCAACGAACGACTTTACTATACTTTTCTCGGAATTTTACCAGCCTGCTGTGTTCTCCTGCATTTTCAAAAAAAAAAAAAAAAACTTTTATGGACGTTTAAATTTGCAAGAGAAGTTTAATATTAGATAATATTTTCAAGTGATTGAGATTTGATAATACGTAAATGGACGTTTTTGATGGTTCATGTTGACGCCAAAAAAGTGCGACACCAACTCTATTGCAAATTTTTATTAAAAATGTAATAATAAAATGAAACGATAAAAGAGAACTATAATTATGTAAAGCGAAATATTTGGTTGAATCCGAGAAATCGAGGTTTAACAAAAATAAGATATAGCCGATCCATATGTATTTGTGCATATTGGTATTACAAGTCTTCAGCATTATATAACACAGAAGAAGTCTATTTATGTTCAATGGCACCATCGACCAAAGCCGGAATGGTTAGTCATGGGGAAACGGTAATGCTGGACTAAAAGTTTATACATATATTTTTGAAGTGTACATTTACTAGAGGTTAACATACAATCCACTTGGTGGAATGGGTAAAGCTTTATAACTAGCTAATTTGTAGTATTATTGTATTTTTAAATTTTTCGCCTAGTAAAATATAAAATTTGTCATGGATGGTCGGTTGCAAAAATTTAATACATTATACATATCCACTTGATATCAGATAGGATTTTTTTCATTTTGGCCTCGTTTTTCAACTTATTATCATGAATGGCCCACTTTTAAAACTTATATTAAATATTGCCCTGTTTTGGCCAGCTCAGCGCTGAGCTGACCAAAATGCACTGGCGACTTTTCAAAAGTCGCCAATGTAGATTTTATTTTTAGGAAAAAACACCGACGACTTGTTAAAAGTCGCCAGAAAAAAATTACATTGAAGACTTTTTGAAAAGTGCCAGTGCATTTTGGCTAGTTAAACGCTAAGCTGGTCAAAACAGGCAATATTTGATAGGGAAATTTTTTTTAAAGGATAAATTAAAGTAAATAATTAGTCACAAGGACACGCGCACAAATTTTTTACCGTAAGGACAAAGCCCAAAGCCCATATACAATTTCAAACAAAACAAAGTACTTCTTCGTCTTCCTCCTCATTCTTTTCACTCAGAATTTGACATAAGTTTTGCTCGAAAGAAAAAATGGCACTGCAAAGCAGAAACAAATCTACATCTTCAACTGAACCTCAAAAATTGACAATCGATGAACAACGAGCACAACAATCGACAATCGATGGAAACCTAACTACGTCGGAAGTGAAGAAACAAAGTGAAAATCGAAATATCGAATCACTTCCAACAGCAGATATTCAAGAAGAAAACGCAATGATAGAAGAGGAAAACCTACCTCTAGTGCAAACGATACCGACGACAATAAAGGGAAAAAGCAACAAGCTAAAACTTCAAAAACCTACATCAGTAGAAGAAGAAAAGCAAAATAGAGAAAAAGGAACAAAGCGAAGGCATGAAAAAAAGACAGCAATTGAAAGCAGACCAGAAATAAGTGAAAGTATGCCAGAGAAGGTAACTGATACTATAAAATAAAATATAACGAAGTTAGTATAGTTTTGTTATAGTAACATTGAATTTTTTTGCATAGAACAAAGAAGAGAACATGCAGCAACAAATACTTATAGAGAAAGCAGTTGAAGACAATATGCAAAAAAGAGAATAAAGAACAAAAAGAAGAAATGAAAAAATAATTTAGAACAAAATACAAATAGAAACTGAGGTAACTGAAATTGCAAAATTATAAAACTAATACTAACAATTTCATACTGTTAAATGTATTCTAATATTATCAAAAATGTTAAACAGGAAAAATATCAGAAAAAAGAAGAGAAAAAGGCTGCAGATGAAGAATCAGAAGAAGAACAACTCAATTCAGCAAAATAAGAAACATAATAACTTTATATCATGATAAATATTGCAAAAATAATACCTGTAAATCATTTGGTAAAAGAAAAGGCCAACAAACCGATACCTAATTACAAGAAATAATAGTCATTATCATTTAGCGTAAATTGTTTGATAAAATAATAATCAGTATCATTTAGTTGAAATCCGATATGTAAAAAAAACCGATACCTATTTACAAAATAAACGATACCTACTTATAAAAAACCGATACCTACTTTAAAAAAATGATATCTGATTACAGAAAACCGATACCTACTTAGTATAAACTGATACCTATTTACTGCAAACTGATACCTAGTTATCGCAAACTTGAAATTGTCACATATTTGACTGAAGATATTTCACTGCAGCTAATACCCAACCTATTATTGTGTTTCAGCATAATTTGTTTCACAAATAATTTATTGTCTTTATTTTGAAATAATAGGATGATGATGATTTTGTTAATCCACATCCAAAATGCATAAAAGAAAGATCACAAACAAAACAGCAAAAAGCGTCAAAATCTGAAGATAAAAAGCTTGAAATTGCTTATAGATGTGGATTGCAAGCAGTATTCAAAACGGTAAAACTGATAAAACAAAAAATGCTCTATCCAAGAAGCAGATGGACATATTGAAAAGCACTCCTTTCTACAATTTCTTTAGAGTTTTTATTGAAGAGAAAATTTTGATGAAAGAATGTAAAAAGCATCAACACAATTTGGATGCTTTATACAAATGCTACTCGGTTGTGGAAGATGCATTCTTATTTTTCAAAGAAAGGATGAAAGTTACAGCAACAGATATAAGTTTGATTTTTGGTCTACCATTGAAAGGAATTAACATTGAGCCAACTCAGAAAATGGCAAACAGAACAATTCCAATGCAGTGCAGGGAATTTGCAAAGAGAAACTTTGGCAATTGCACTTATATAATAAGAAATGTTGTGGAAAAAGAATAAAGCAAGAAGTGGCAAAGAAAAAAAAAGAGTATGAAGAAGACTTGCCAATTTTAATAGTAATAGAAATACTATTAAGATTTTTCTTTTCAAACAACCAGCAAAAGTTAAGGTGGGGACTTCTACCATGCTTAATTAATGTAGATACAATGCAATTGGTTACTTGGCCACTAACGATAGAAAAGAATTTCAACAAATATGTTAAGAAGTTCATCCATAAGCCAAGAAATATGTCTGGATGCTCTATACTTCCATTGATAAGATAAATTAATCAAAAATTTATTACTTAATTTTTTTTAACAAGCATATCTAATGTAACAACTTTGTATTTTGTGTTATTTTATCGTATATTCTATTTCTTTTAATTTGAATTTCCAGATTTAAAAACTTTATTTTATTTATTAAAAAGAATAATTTTGTTATTTTAAATATAAATTTTGATTTTTACGTGAATCATAATTCCAAATGTGTAAATAGAATATTTTTCTAGAAAGTGAATTTTTGGTCAATATGGTCAAACTTTGACTTTTAAATTTTAAATTTAAATATTTGAATTTTTGAATTTTATCCTTTACTATAAAAATAAATCGAATTTTAAGAATATTACTTTTCGTTTCGTTGAAATCAGAGTTATATTGTGAAAGTTATGTTTTTTCAAGATTGGGTGTAAATTGTTTTACCTAACAATATTGTTTATTTTAAATTATATAAATAATATTTTTATTTGTCATATCTTGTTCAAATTTGTAATATATGTCATGTTACATATTTTTTTTTCTTTTAAATATTTTTGAAGTGATGTTTGAATTTTCCAAAGCTTATTGAATTTACTTTCAAATTTTAAAGCCTAGTTTCTATTTTCTTTGCTATTTTCTTAATTTAATTATATTAATTAAAATTTATATATTTATTTTATGCATTCATTTTTATTTTTGAGTTTTTATCTTTATTTATCATCATTTTTCATGTATTTCAAATTGAAAAGAAATGGTGGATATATGAAGAGTTTTTGAAACCTTTTGTACGCTTAGTCTTTTTGTATTACACCTTTTCAATTTCAACCAACATGCATTCAATTGAGGCCGACTTGTTCTCATTGCTTCAGCCGTATCCTTTCTCATTTTTCCCACATAAAATAACATTCTCAACTCACAAAAACTCTCGGCCATTTCTGAAGCAAAGAAGTTTGGTAAATTTTATTTCTTTTCCATTGTTTCTACTTGTATATTGTTTTGCACTTGCATCTCTTCGCCTATATGCTCGGCCCCTTGCTCCTCCTTCACCATGGCCGCCTCCTCCATTACTTGATTCAGCCACCACCACCTCCAGTCCAGCCCTAAGCCCATGGCCGTGCACCTTGATGACCAGATCCAATAAAATCTACACAAACTTCATTTGTATATACCAAGCCGAGCATCATTTGGTTCCATCACCTCCAAACTTCCCTTGGCCGCCACCTACATCACCACCACCAGCTTCTCCTGACTTGAGTTCCTCTGCCACGTCACACCTGACCCACCCAAGCCATGGCCGTGCTTGGTCTTGCTTTGGCCGGGCCTAATGGCGCATTGAATCATGGTTGTATTGCCTTATAGCTTGTGTAGTTTCATGCATCACTATTTTTGCTCCATCACCATCCATGCTAGGCCGACCTGTTCAACCCGAAACCAGATCCAAACCCACTTCTTAGCCATGTGTTTCTGACCTAGGCTGAGGCATATGTTGTTGAAAGCAAGTGCAATAGCTTTGATTTTGTTTTCTGCAATCATTTATAGCATTGTTTAATTTTATTTTTGGTTTGAAATTTATGTTGTATATTGTTATGTTTGAATGTGTTCAAGGCAATTAGCTTTATCTCTCCCCTCACTCGAATCATTATCGTGACATTGTGCTTTTGAAGATCTCAGTTTGTGCATTTGATTGTTGTCTTCAGCTTATACAAATGAGTTATTCTCACCAGACAGTTTTATACTTATATAATTAGTAAATCGATCACATTTGAATCTGTAAAATGCATCACCATATTATATCTGCTATGTTATGATCATATGATGTTCACCCATGCTTAAACATCTTTTATATCATCTGTTACTGTTATATTATGTTGTTCTGTTTTTTATATCAGTTTATCACTGCAAGTTCCCTTTAGATTAGAATCACTATGGATTGAAATGATATATACTCGAACGGACTTTAGAATAAGGGAAAATCGTTATGGGCAGAAATTATAGGCCTGAATGATTTTCAATTATTTTCATTTACTTGGGATTGCGGGTTTGAAATGATAAAACCCGGGTTTTCTTTGTAGATTATGGCTTGAAATGATATATTACCCATATCACTTTACTTAGGCTAGAAAATTATATACAGACCCGTGGTTAAACTATACTTTTCTAAATTTTTTAAAATATGTTTGAAATGTAAATATTATAATATTTTGATTTAAAACTTAAATAAAAATGATTTTTGTAAAGTATTATTGATTTCTAAGAATTTATAAGTGAAATAAATTAATGGTAAAGTTAGAAAATGTGAAATGTAAGTTATTTTGGAAATTATAATTTGGTGATAAATGAAATTTAAATTAAATATGAGAATATGATAAATTTATGATATTTTGAATTAAAATGAATTTAAAATGATTTTTTATAATATATTTATGATTTTTTACTAAAGTTAAAATGTTAAATGAATGAATATTGAGTTGAATTTTGAAATGTAACTTGAATTGGAAATTTGTGAATTTGGTTTAAAAGTGAAATTTTAAGTAAAGTAAATAAAATGAAAATGAGTTATATTTGAAAATATAAACTTAACAGTTAAAATTTAATTATAAAGAATTGAAATTGAATGTGTGAATTTAATATGTTAATTATAATTAAATATTGTTTTTTTAAATGGAAATCTAACCTTATAAAATCATAAATATAAGGATATTTAAATGATTGTTTTAAATGTGAAATTATATGATTTTATAAGTTTAAAATGATTAAAAATATATTAATTGTTTGTGAAATTATATTGAATATTGGAAATGTAATTAACAGTATTTTGAAATGCTATTATTTCTAACATAAATGATATTACAGCGCTTCGTAAGTGCTGTGGTTGATACAAACGAACTATGTATAAATTATAACTAAGTGGTATTACAGCAATTGGTAAGTGCTGCGATAGCAGAAAGATAATTAAAATCTGAAACCAAATAAAGGGCTATAGTAGCACTTGATAAGTGTTGCAGTAGGCTGAAATGAATGTTTGAGGTTTTGATTTAAATAAATGAGCTCAGAATTTGTCTAACATTTTGGGAACTGAATATTTGATTGTAAATATAATGACTTCACTTTTAAATGGTTTAAATGAATTGTTTTGATTTAAATATAAACTATTTAAAATGTGATTTGAAATGATAATAAATGAATGATATCTTTGAATTAAAAAGGATAATAAATGAATGATATCTTTGAATTAAAAAGGATATTTAAATGTGAATATTTGGATTTGAATTCAAATAATGATTTGAAATGAATTTTGAAAGACATGATATTTTGATATATTGCAATGGTTTTGTAACGACCTGTAAAATTTTGTTAATTTTTAATAGTTTTAATTAGCGTATTTAATTTGATTTTTGGGAAATTTTAAATAATAATATTTTGAAATAAAATCTTACATTTGGATTACGTATAGTTAAATGTGGCAAATGATAAATTTTCATCAAAAATTAAGAAAGTATATTTTAGGGTGTGATTCTGTTCAATTTAAGTCGGTAATAATTGATGTTCATAAAATAATTTATTTTGAAAAATTCAAGGCACGGCTGTTTTATTTTCCATCATTTCTTTTATTTATTTTCAAACGGTTCATTTTGCCTTTATAACGTGTCCTTCCATATTTATTCTTGCTGTCCAATCAAGCTATTAATTGCTTTGATTGTTTCTAAAACAGTATGTAGCTGTTACTTTTTCTACCGAGTTCCATTGCTTAATAATTTTTCCAATTCATAGATAGACTTTCCCATTCCTAGCCATTAATAATCTTTGAAATCATCGTCCTTGCCTTTCGTTATTCCCCGTTTCATAATAATAATTGAAATTTATAGCCGTTTCAGTATATAACTTTTACACGTTTTATAGTCATTTAATTTCAGCAGTCCATTGTCTTTTAAAATTTTAAACTGTTCCATTTTCTTCCCAGGCAACAGCTCACATTCCATTTCGCTCATAAATCATTTTCCACTTTTACTCACCTGCTCACCTTTTCTTCCATCTATCCGTTTAATAGTTATATATAAGTTATAATACGTTTCCCTGATTCATCTCCTTTCCTTTTTCATTGACATACTAGTTCTGGGAAGTGATTAATTTAAAAAAAAACCATCTTTCCCTCATTTCTTTAAACTTTCAGCTAAATTTTAGCTTGTAACCGTTGCTGTACATTTCATTAAAGAGGTACGTTACCTTATTTATCTCCGGAATTTAAGGGTGAAAATTTTATTTTTCTAACCTTTCCTTTCCTACGCTCCCTGTTTCCACTTCTTCCATTATGACCGTTCATTATATATATACATTACAGCTGGAAAGTTATAAACGTATAAACTTAGATACGTTTTGTATTTATTAAAAATCTAAAGCTTACCTTTAATTGTGACCTTTTGGTTTCCTTGCTTTCAAAAAAAATTTTGAACCATAGCCACGTTAATAAATTATTATAAAATTTTCAACTTAATCTAAGATGACCGTTGCTACTAGAATCGTTACTTTTCTAATATATTCATTCCTACTTTCACTGACCTTTTATTTCTTCATTTTTCCACCGTCCAAAAAAAATGGTTATTCGTTTTATTTTATTCAGCAATCAACGTGACTCTTGCCATTTACAATGCACCATATTTGACTGTTGATTTTCGTTCAGCATTCTTATTTTAAAAATATACCGCAGAGTAACGTTGCCTTCACAATTTAAAAAATTGCTTTAATAGCTCTTGAATACATGTGTAGCTGTTACTTTGATATTTTTCCGGAATTGTGATTTTTCTCTTTCCTTCCGTTCAAATTTGAAACGTGCTACCATTTATTTTCTTTGATTATTTTCCTGAATCAATGTGAATATTTTGCCTTAAATCCTCCACTGAATCATAGCACGTGATTGCACTATTTCTTTGGTTACTTTTATTTAGTCGTTTCCATTTACTTATGTTCGTATTTTCTTCCCTTTTTTATTGCTTCTTCCCAGATTTCTCTTCTTTCTCTCTCTATTGTTTCTTCCCCTTCTATATAAACTTGCCCGGCACTACAAATTTCGGCCTCTCCTTCACCTTTTCCAAACTCCGGTCCTCCACCGAACCCACTCTTCCCCTTGCGCAATATCCATCGAAGACGCAGCGACCCTCCCTTGTCTCCTCTACTGTTTGCATAACCAGGCATAGGTAAATTAAGTTTATATTTGCAAGTGTAATTTATATGTATATTATATATAGTTTTATATTTAGCTATGATATGGATGATTTTATCAATACACGTCCCCTGTACGTGCTGTTGATGCATATTCTAGCATTCAAAGTTGGTACGCATATATGGAGTATCGTTATGATATATTGATAGTGGTATGAAAATATAAGATGCATACATATAGTGGTTTATATAAAGTTGTTGGATTTGAATACATATATATACCAAACGTGGTTTCCATTTTTTTTGAAAAGTTTGTTTTGTTTGTAGAAGTGTATGCATATTTAATATGTGTGAGTTGTGTTGGATCTGCAAATGGAGTCTGCATATTTGGCAAGTAGATTGAGTCTGCATATTTGGCAAGTAGATTTATATTAATTTTTGTTTTAACATTGAGTCCATATATGTATATTTTAAAAACCATATTGTATGATTTATTTGATAAGTTTTGTAAATCCGTTATTATGTATATATATAGTTTTATAATAAACAGGTTTATAACTTTTATTGAAGGTCAATTTACATCTTATTATTGTTAACGTAAAAATCAGACGCTAACACCTCAGTGTAAGTGTAGTGGATGTGAAAGCACCACCCGTTAACACGGGAATCAGAGAGAAACAGTAATTCACAAAAAATGCAGTAAAGAACATAGAGTTTGTAGTGGTTCGGCCTATAATAAAGCCTACGTCCACTTCAATCCTTTCTTTTTGCTGATTTGATTACAACTTGTTACAATCTTTTTCAAGTACAATTTACTTCAGAAGACAAGTAGCTAGAAAAACTTCGATGTGAGAAAGTTCTTCGAATTCATGATTGAATGTCTTGAATTTCTGTTTGAAGTTGATCTAAGCGTCTTGTGTGTGATTGGAATGTTGGAGTGTAGATTGGCTTGAAGATAGCAGAGTCTTGATGCCTTCAAGAAAATGATCCCAAAAGTCCCTTGAAAGTTGGAGATGGCAATGTATTTATAGAGAATTCTGGGCAGGAAACATTACCAAGTCCTAAATCGTAACCAGTCTAAATTGGGTCGCGGACGGCTTAAACTAAGTCGTGGGTCGGTTGCGACCTAAATGCTGGGTCGAGACTCCGGAAAGGCATCTTTGCTGAACTCTGGATATATCACAAGTCCTGAACCGTGTACGAGTTAAGAGGCCGCGTGCTAAGTAGCTGCATCGGACTTGCCTTCCTTTGCTTGGGTCGTGAACGAGCTAGCATAGGCCGTAAGTCGGTAGCGACTCAAGTGTAGTTCGTGATCTTGTCCCTGTCCTGAGCAGTTAGGGCGGCAACCTCCTTGGATAGTTAGATTGGCATCTATCTTAGGCCAGCATCCATGTTAGATCGATAACCTACCTAAGCCTTGAGTCGGTATCCCCTTAAATCTTAGGTCGGCATCCCTGTTAAGTCTTAGGTCGGTAACCTTGTTAAGGCATTTGGTCGGCATCCTTGTTAAGTCTGTTAGGTCGGTATCCCTCTTAGGGCTTAGGCAGTTAGATCGGCATCCATCTTAGGTCGGCAGCCTTTTGGGTCAGTAACTTTTAAGTCGCTGAGTCATGGCCGGGGCGGAGTTAACATTTGCCCCTCGAAGTATACGCCTAATGGTTAGGTCGTGTGCTTCGATATCCTCTAACCTGTCCACTCTCTAAGTCGGTAGGTCGTGTGCGACCTGAAAGTTAGATCACACGCGCCGCTTCAGTTCTCACCACTGTAAGGTATAAGTCATTCATCTTCTTCTTCCTCTTCATTACTTGCTCCTTCGCTTGATTCGACCATTAAAATTCTCCTGAGCTCCCGAAGGCGATTTCACTCTAATCAATTACTGACAACCTTTGCTATTCATCGCGTAGGTAAACCTTCTTCTTCCTCGATCATAGATTACTGTTGGTTCATGAATTCCGTCACTCAAACTTAAACCGCCTCCTTGTATAATGCTTCATCACGAATCCCATCACATCTATAGTTGATGAAGCTTAGGTTGCTCGGTTTGGCTTTAAATGACCGATGGGACGATGAAGATGGTTTACCGCTTCAGGCTTGTCGATTTTGATTTGCGTTAGGATTGCAAGGTGTTGAACTCGTAGTGGTTTCGAACTGGTTTTATGGATGATCCGATAACATGAAACAGCATGAATGGAATGAGGGTTTTTTGTGGATGGAGCGGCTATCGGGCTAACCGGTCGAGTGGATTGAGATATCGGCCTGGATTCGACCCAGCAATTTTTTGGGCGACCTATCTTTTGGCCGACCTAATTTGATATGATCTAAACCTTAGATCGTGGTCGAACTAGCACTCGGGGAAATTTGCCGACCTAATCCTTAAATCGTGGTCGAACTAACACTTGGGGAATCTTGCACCACTTTTTGAACCGGAGCCTTTCTCCTTACTACTCCTCACGACCTAAAGAACCACCGATTTAAGGAGTCAGAAACTTAATCTTAACTCGCGAGAGATTCCTTGGGTCGCAGCCGAGTTAACACTTGGATGCCCAACTCGAATTCTCACTTAAAAGAATAATTCCAACTTGAATACTCAACTTGATCTGCTGGAATGCATTGCTTAAATCCTAGATTGTTTTAACTTTGTTGCCTTATTTCACAGATCATTAACTTATAGGCTAACAACCTGCTGAAAACAACAATCATAGAAAATCAAGACGAATATACTGCCATTGACTGCCCACATCAAATGACAAATTAGTCGACATAGAGTAATCAACTTAAACACACTGTATGAAATGCTGTGAACCAATCAACTAAAGTGAAATATCAATGCAAAGCATCGCTACCTTGAACTGATTTGTTTGCATCTACATTTCACTTTCATATTTAAAACAACAAACCCTGGACTTTATAACTGACAAATGCTTGCTAGTTTTTATTCCAGTTATATTCGCTTATTGCTTTGTTGATTTTACACAACACTTCACACATTTTAGGAAACGTGCACCTTCATGTTTGAATATCCAGTTGTTTGTGTAGAATGACTTCCCTCCAAGAAGAAGAAGTGGTAGCTCAAGCGGGAGAGACCTTTCAGACAGCTGTCCCCATAGAGAATCCTCTAGAGAGAACTTCGACTATCCTAACTCCGAGAGCGTTTATTCAGCTACGTACTCAATTTGGTTTTGCTGAAAATGATGCCCTACTTCCCGGGCCAAATGATACTGCCGACAGTCCTCCCCCCGGTTTTGTCGCAGTCAATCGTCAAATGTGCCTAAGCGGGGTGATTCCTCCCTTTAACGACTTCCTTCGAACCCTTCTCCTTCGGTTGACAATCTCTCCGTTCCAACTTCATCCTAATGGCTACGCCATCTTGATGGGGTTGTGTGTTTTGTTTAGGAGAACTCTTGATCGCTTGCCAAGTTTTCAAGAAATTCGCTACTTATGCTCGTTTGCAAAGAGTAAAGACCATCCTTCCCTTATTATTGTGAGAAGTGCTAGAATCCGCAAGCTTATTTCTGATCTTACCGAAAGTGTTCATGTATTTTTGAACCAGTTTTTCTTTGCTCGCTGCCCTCCAGGGTTTTATGCCATCTGGAGAGTAGGAAGTAAGATTACCTATTTCTATTTTCTCCATTTTCAAACTTTTTCGAGATCCGAACTACCAATTGCTAATTTCATTCTTTGCTCTTTTCAGCACTTCCTCTCCCTTCTAGAGATCCAAGCCATAAGCAAGTTTTTGAAAGATTAAGTGCTGTGACTGCTAGAGAGAGAAGTATAAAGTTTTTGTTGAGGGACGAATTTTTGCATCAGTATGGACTTTTACACGCTTCTCGCTCTACACACCCCTATGAGGTTGCAGACTCCCCATCTAAAACATTAGATGCCCCAGTTTCCACTGACGAACCCATACCAAAAGAACCTGCCTCCGAGGCTTCTCTACTGAAGCGCTCTACTACTGTCGATGTTGCGGGGTCGTCTGGAAAATTCGCACTTGCCCCATTCATTGAGGAAGAAGAGCCGTAGGGATCTCCCCAACATTCACAGAAGTCTGGTGAAGAAGTCGGGAAAACAAGCCCTGTCAAGAAGAGCGGAGACGACACTTTCGAAGGGTTGAGCGACCTCTTTGTCACCTCACAGGAGCTCTTTAAACATGACCCTGTCACTACTAGGGTTTCTTCTTCAGTAGTGGAAGCGAATTCTTCTTTGCAACAAGCTCCGTCGACCCAAGAGTTGACGTTAACTACTACCCCCACGATTACTCCGCAATCAAAGAGTGGTTCGTAGTTTGATGCGCGTAGTTTGCACATCACACACACTTGGAACCTCTCGGCACTTTCATGCACCTAACTCTTTGTATTTTGAAGATTCTAAAGTTACGCTTCTTTTCTCTGAAGACTTTTAAGACTTGTCTCTTTTTTTATTTCAGATTCCCCAATGAGGCGAAGTGGTTCATATTACGACGACTTCAAGCAATATGGAAAGCGTGGTCAGTATGACTATAGACGCTATCTTCCCACTTATAGGAAAACTGATGAAGAGAGGGCTGCTCGAAAGGCTCAGGAGAGACGTTCCTATGAAGAACGCTGTGGAAGAGGGGATGAGCGGTACGATTCTTCCCACAGAGAGAGTGATTCCCATAAACGTAAATCCCATGATGACAGAGGGAAGAGCCACATGGCTGATGACCCAAGCAAACGGGCTAAAGTTAGTGAGCAATCTGTGCCTGCAATTTCTGAGAAGACCACCACTCCCATTTCTTCTCAATCTCCTGCCCCTTCCCGTACTGATATTCAGACAATCATCAATAGGCCTTCATATCAAGTTGGGCCAGGTCCAGCTACTCTCCAAAGCCGGTTTCCATAATGGTGCTTGAAGGGGGTTCGCTTCGATCTCGACTTAGTTCCAGTTGACAAGCCTGCCATGCTGTGAAATCTTGATGCTGTCAGACTTTATATTGAAAGAATGTCGGGCTGGCAAAAGCTTGTTGACGAGCTTCAAAGGGTAAACCGTGCAAATCTCGAGGCCATGCTTACTATGGAAAATGACAAAGCTGAATGGCAGAAGGTTCTTGAGCAGCATGATACCGAGATGAGAAGCATCACTACTTATAATGAAGAGCTTGAAGCGAAAGTTGAAAAGCTCAAAGAAGAGCTCGCCACTTCTTCTACTTCCTATACTCAAAAAGAAGAAGTGCTTCAGAAACAAGTGAGAGATGCTCATGCCAGCCAAAGAGACGCCGAAGACAGGCTCGATGTGCAAAAAAGAATCAATGAGGGCTATATTGCTGATATTGCAGAGCTTCGGAAGAAAACCAGCTCCCAAGAGGCGGAGATTCAAATGCTAAAGCTTCAACTCTCCAAAGCTGAAAGAGAGCGTGATGAGGCCGTTGCCGGTAAAATTGCAGCTGAAGAATCTCATGAGGCAACAAAGACCAGCATTAGCTGGACATTATTTGACTTCTACCCGCATAGCGTCTTGGGGCGCGGTAGTCTCGCCTTTCCAGGTTCCAAATATGAAATTACTCTGGCTGAGGTGTGGGAGGCCGCACTTGATATGCTTGGTGCTAAAGGTGCTGGCTATGTCGAATCAGAGCTTGAGGAACATTATCTAGATGACGGAGCTCGCGCCGCTCTTGTCAGGAGAAAAGAACAACTTGCGAAATTAAGAGCCGAAATGGCAGAAGGGGAACGTTTAGGAAAAACTACTTCAACTGATCCAGTTCAGCCTTCACCTTCGGCCGAAATCGACATTGTCGGCTCCAGTTCTCATTCTCCACCCCCTACTAAAGCTATTACAGAAGGTGCAACTGTCCATAACGGAGACGAAATCCAAGAGAGCGGTGAAGTGCTAGGTTTTGAGATTGACGTAGCAAAGTCTACTTTGCCAGGTAATCCTAATGCTGATCTTACTCAAATAGTTTTCTCATTTGCTTCTTATGAGTTTGATGAGCTTCTTGACTATTTCTTAAATCTCAATGAGCCGCTATCTTCTTTCTTCATGGGAGATACTAATATTTGTGGCTTTTCTTCTTCTATAGCAAAAACGCCAAGTGCCACACAAACTTCTCCTCCTCCAGCTGTCCCTCCTCCGTTCCCTCAAATCACTCCTATTTCCCAGCCGGGATCACAGGAAGAATTGATAGGAGCCCTTCAAGGCTTGGATGATCCAATCGCCTCGCAAGAGCAGAAGGACGAAGGACTTGAAGGAGGCGACAAATCCCCGAAGCATACTGTTTCCGATGACGTAAAACTGGCTGCTCTTATTACTCCGAGAAGTGAGTCTACTTCAAGAAGGAGGAGGAAGCGTACTACTTCCAAGAAGACAAGGAAAAGCATTCTTGTTTCTGAAGAGGAAGCGATGGTTGATCCGCCAGTAACCCTCTCTCCTTCATCCCCAACTCTCCCAAGCCGTCCTGAAAAACTGCCTATTAGGTCAGGTGAAGGCTCTAAGGGTGGTGGCAAGAAGAAGTAACAGGCCCTTCTTCGACTGGTTTTTACTTTTTTCTTTATGCGTGTACTGGCCGGAGATTGTGCGGATAACGGCCTCCGCTTTTTTTATTTTGAAACCTGTACCTGTACAAAATTTTGACAGTATTGAATAAAATGATTCTTTTTGTTTGTACAAACTTCTATCTGTATTTGAGAATGCATTTACTCTTCATTTTTGTACAAGTTTCTTTATATGATATTGCAGTGAGCTTGTGGTATGTTGTTCGAGCGTAATTTTTACCAATGTAGTTATACCATGTTGCCCCTATACCATAAGCTCGTTGCAATATTTTATACTTTGAGGGGACTTGTACTCTTATTTTCTGGAGAATAATTATTCCATACTTGGAGGAATATTATTCTGCTCAAAATAGAGTACATCTGGCTCCGTATGAGTTTCTACGCTTCAACCTTCGAAGATATCACTTTTTATTTTGTGCATACACACATTTTTACAAAGTGAATTCTCCTATGTGGTAAAGCGGGCCTATGAAGGGCACTTTAACTTCTTTTTGAGGAAGAGTATTTTCAAGAATAGATGAACCAGTCTTCCTTTGAAAGCTAAAGTGTGCCTTTAAAGAGGGCTTCTCTTCCTTTTTTTTATATTGCACCTCGGTGGAGGGCTTTTGATTTTTGTTTTGCATTTTTGATGAAATGCTTCTTTGAAAGTTGTACCTCTGAGGAGGGCTTTTTCACGTTTCAACACTTGGAAGTTTTATTTCAATCTCGGTGAAACGTGTGCCTCCGAAGAGGTCTTTCTGTTTGATTGTGCCCCTGCGAAGGGGTCTTTTTGTTCGATTGTGCCTCTTGGAAGAGGTCTTTTTGTTCGATTGTGCCTCTGGGAAGAGGTCTTTTTGTTTCTGCCCCTTGGGAGAGGCTTTTATTTTTTCCCTGTTCGCTGGGAAGCGGGCCTCCGAAGAGGGCTTTTCACATTTCGACTCACGGGAGTGTATCACCGATCACGGTGAAATGTGTGCCTCTGAGTAGGGCTTTTGCCTGGAAGTTTGGAGTTTCTTTCTCTCAGTTGGACGGATTCACGGGAGTGTATTACCGATCAGTCCACAACTTTATGTCGAGAAAGAACTCTCTTTTTCTGGTTAGGCCCGCTCGAGGTCTTTTAGCATTTCAACTGTGGTGAAATGGGCCTCCGAAGAGGGTTTTTCACGTTTCAACACTTGGAAGTTTTATTTCAATCTCGGTGAAACGTGTGCCTCTGAGTAGGGCTTTTGCCTGGAAGTTTGGAGTTTCTTTCTCTTAGTTGGATGGATTCACGGGAGTGTATCACCGATCAGTCCACAACTTTATGTCGAGAAAGAACTCTCTTTTTCTGGCGGGGCCCGCTCGAGGTCTTTATCCACCGAAGAGTTGTGCCTCTGAAGAGGGCTTGTGCCTCCGAAGAGGTCTTTTGCTGTTTGATGCTTGCTCGCCCATGTCTCTTTGCCATCTATTCATGTCGGCGATCCCCGTTATCTTTTGCAAGTGTCAACCCTTTTTAGTTGCCAATAATTTTCCTTATTCAAAGAAATATACTTCATAGTTAAGCGAGTTGGTGGTGGTAGACACAGGCTATTTAACTGGATGCTTGTTTGTACAAACATCCGCAGTTAGTTAGAAATGGTCCACTTCCATCCACATCGCTAACTTTTGTTCGAAGCACTTCTTTTGTAGGATTTGAGTATGGAAATTTTGAATGGTTTAGCGTTTGCTTGCTGGGTGATGTCGGAGATCGCTTGGTCTTGCGATGGGTAAGCTTTGTTTTTATGGCCTGCATTATTAAATCGACATTTTAGTAACACAATTAACATATTTTATATGTCGAAATAAAACAAAGCAGTTTATAGTAGTAGAGAACACAATAGTGGTTCGGCCAAAAGCTGGGCCTACATCCACTTTATAGCTTTTCATTATTCACTTGCTTTACAATTGCTTTCAATACAAGAATCATATATTTGTAATTCTTTTACAACATTTCAGCAAAGTTTTTAAGTAAAATATGGACGTAAATGATTGCTGTTCTAAGCTCTTGGGATTGGTTCTCCTTTGACAGTTGTGAGTTTGAACGTGCCATCAAGAAGTTTCGTGCCTATGACATACGACCCCTCCCAGTTTGGCCCAAACACACCTGTGGCTGTCATAATTCTCTTCAGGACTAGGTCCCCAACTTCAAAGCTGCGCTGACGAACTTTGGAATTGAAGTGCCTGGCTATTCTTTACTGATGAGCTGCAATTCTAAGCTTAACCTCTTCTCTTCTTTCATCAAGGAGGTCAAGTGCTTCCAATTGCAATTTTTCATTCTCATCTTGATCAAAATGGATCCTTCTGTGTGACGGGACTTCAGTTTCCACTGGAATCATCGCTTCTGATCCGTATGCCAATGAAAATGGAGTATGCCCAGTCGCAGTTTTATGGGTGGTTCTGTATGCCCATAGTGCAAGCGGTAACTTATCGACCCAACCACCTTTTGCTTTTTCCAGCTGCTTTTTGATGGTTGATTTGATGATTTTGTTTACTGCTTCCACTTGCCCGTTTGCCTGCGGATGAGCCACTACTGAGAAGCTTTTTCGGATCTTGAATCGTTTGTAGAAATCTTGGAACTCCTCACTTTCAAACTGGGTACCATTGTTTGTGATTATCTTCTGAGGCACACCATACCTGCAAATGATATTTTTAGTCACAAAACTTATCAATTTCTTAGAGGTAATAGTAGCCAATGGTTCGGCTTCAGCCCATTTAGTGAAATAATCAACAGCAACGATAGCATATTTAATTCCCGATTTGGCAGTCGGCAAAGGCCCAATGAGATCTATTCCCCAGATGGCAAACGACCATGGACTGACCATTTGTGTTAGCTCAGTGGAAGGTGCTCTAGGAATTTTAGCGAATCTCTGGCATTTATCACACTTTCGGGAATAGTCAGCAGCATCCTGATTAATTTCTGGCCAAAAGTATCCATAACGAAGGATTTTCTTTGCTAAAGTTTGACCACCTGTATGATCCCCACATTCCCCTCCGTGTACTTCAGTCAGAATTGTCTTAGCTTCTTCCTTTGTCACACATCGGAGTAATGGCATTGAAAATCCTCGTCTGTACAAACGACCATCTTGAACTATATATCTGGAGGCTTTCCTCATCAGCTTCTGTCGTTCTTTTGAACTTTCTGGCAAAGAACCATTGAGTAAATATTCAAGTATCGGAGTCATCCATGATTCTTGCTCTTGGGATACATTCATAATCCAATCAACATCCATTTCATCTGTGCTTGGAGCTGACAAGACTTCGACGGGAACTAATCCCAATAGTTGAGCTTCACCAGTACTCGAATATTTGCGAGAGAATCCGCCTTCATGTTCTCTTCTCGGGGTATATGGTTTATTGAATAACGGTCAAAATTTTAAAGAAGCTCCCAGGCTTTTGATAAATAGGCGGGTAGATTCCCTCCTTTAGCTTGAAATTCCTTCTTGACTTGGCAGACAATAAGCTGAGAATCACTGAAGATCTGCAATGCTTTGATGTTTAGTTCTTTAGCGATCCTTAAACCAGCGATGAGGGCTTCATATTCTGCTTCATTATTTGTCGAAGGAAATTCTAGTCTCAGTGCATAACATAGCGATCGCCCTTCTAGGGTTTCAAGAACAACCCCTGCTCCGGAACAGTAATCATTTCTTGCGCCATCGACATACAATTTCCATTGGATTGGGACGTTATCAGTGACTTCTTCCTCACTATCACCTTTATCCGTACATTCTGCGATGAAATCTGCTAAAGCTTGTCCATTGATTGCTTTCCGGGGATGGTAAGTGATGTCATACTGGCTGAGTTCAATATTCCATTTCAAAAGACGGCCCGAAGTCTCAGGACGGAATAGGACTTGCTTCAGAGGCTGATCAGTGAGGACTTTGATGGGATGAGCTTGGAAATACGGCCTCAATTTTCTTGATGCGATCAACAAACAATAGGCGAGCTTTTCCAACCTTGAATAGTTTATCTCTGCCCCAGTGAATCTTTTGCTGATATAATAGACTGGGCGTTGAATCCTTGTGTCTTCCCGTACCAACACTGCACTGAGAGCATGAGATGAAATTGCCAAATATACGAAGAGATCATCACCATTGTCAGGCTTTGAAAGTATCGGAGGCACTTCCATATGACGAACAAACTCATCGAATGCCTTCTGACATTCAGGAGTCCACTCAAAGTTTTTTCTTCCTTTCTTCAGAGCATCAAAGAATGGAATGCATTTGTCAGTGGCTTTTGAAATGAACCAACTCAAGGCAGCAACCTTTCCATTGAGACTTTGCAATTCCTTCTTCGTTCTAGGAGCCTTGACCTCTCTCAGGGCAGTGATCTGAGCTGGATTAGCTTCAATGCCCCTAGCGCTCACAATGAAACCCAAAAACTTTCCGGACTCCACTCCAAATGAACATTTCAAGGGATTAAGCTTCATTCTGTACTTTCGAAGTACTGCGAACATCTCTGCCAAGTGATCCATGTGGTCCACTGCTTTCATAGACTTCACTAGCATATCATCAACATAAACTTCCATTGTCTTGCCAATCTGTGGTTTAAACATGGCATTAACAAGCCTTTGGTAAGTTGCCCCTTCATTCTTGAGTCCGAAAGGCATGACCTTGTAGCAGTAGAGTCCAACATCTGTGATGAAGCTTGTATCCTCTTGATCTGGCTCATGCATCATAATCTGGTTATTTCCGGAGTATGCATCCATAAAAGATAACAATTCATGCCCTGCCGTCCCATCCACCAACTGATCGATCCTGGGCAGCGGAAAACAGTCTTTGGGGCAGGCTTTGTTCAGATCTGAAAAGTCAATGCATACTCTCCACTTTCCGTTAACTTTTTTAACCAGCACTGGATTTGACACCCAATTTGGATAAGTAGATTCTCTGATGAAACCGTTTTCCATGAGCCGATCCACTTCTTCTTTTGACGCTGCCGTCCTCTCAGGACCCTGAGTTCTTCTTTTCTGTTTCACGGGTGTAAACTTTGGATCAATGTTTAGAGTGTGTACTGCAATCTCTGGGGATATTCCACATATGTCAGCATGAGTCCAAGCGAATACATCCAAATTAGCCTTCAAAAATGAAATCAGAACATTCTGAACTGTCGTGTTGAGTTGTGAACCCACATTAAGCACTTTGTTTGGGTCCTTTGGGTTAACGGGTACCGGCACCGTTACCTCTACCGGTACTACCCTATTCTCCCCCGCACTGGCTTTCCTTGGATCCATCTCTCTTCGTGCGCCACTGTATTCACCAGTGCAGGGTCCACCCTGTAATTGCTACAAGGTTGGTTCTTTGGTGCGGACTGGAGCCGCCGCACCTTTTCCCATCTCTCTTTTCCTTGATTCACGCAGCTCTGTAAGATAACATTCTCGCCCCGCATCTTGGTCTCCTTTAATCACACCAACTCCATTATCCGTGGGGAATTTTATAGTCAGACATCATGGAGCAAGAACAGCTTTGAATGCAGCAAGAGTTGGTCGGCCTAAAAAGGCATTGTAGGCAGAGAATTCTTCAACAATTATGAAGGTTTGCTTTCGAGCCACCTTCTTCAGTCCTTTTCCAAGTTCTAAAAATAAATCTATGGTCCCAATCGGCTGTTTGGGTTCTCCAGCAAACCCAGCAATCTTAAGTGATGAAGCTTGAACGACAGCCATTGGAATTTTCATTTGATCAAAGGTCTTCTTGAAGAGGATGTTGCATGAAGCTCCACAATCAACTAGAACTCTTCTCATAGTTGCCGGCCCAATACCAGCGGATATGACCAAAGGATCTATGGTCGGAGCCTCGATACCCAAAGAATCTCTGGCGTTGAATACAGTATCATCTGTGGAAGTCTTTTGTTGCTTTAAAGGCGCATCATTTTCTAAAACAAAAACATTCTCTTCAGCTGGTACATGCCTCAAGGCCCGGGCATACCTTTCCATCTCGCCCCAGCTTTTGCCTGCTGGGTGAGGTCCTTCAGTTATTATATTGATGACAGGTCTTTCCGATTCATGTTCTACGGCCTTCTCACTTGAGCCAGGACGGTGAGCGGGAACTTGTTGTCCTTGAGTCGACGAGGCTGGGGCATTTCTATTCCTTTTCACATACTGCTGGAGTTTGTTTTCCTTCAAGAGTTGTTCAATTACCTCTTTCAACTGACGGCATTCGTTGGTGTCATGGCCGGGTTGGTTGTGGAATCGGCAGAACCTTCCACTTTTTTCCATCTTATTCCCAACTCTCATTTTAGGTGGTGTCATATAATTGACATCATCCTTGGTCGCAAAGAAGATGTTCTCAGGGGTATCAGTCAAGGGTGTGAAATTGAAAGGACGGCCTTTCTTAGCATCTCCCTGCTTCTTTCCACCATCATTTCCTATTTTCTGAGTGTTAGGTTCTTTTTTGTTTGAAGCAGCACCATTGTTCCCGGCTTCCACTGATACCACCTTAGCCGGTGTTTGGAGGCTCTCCAAGCACATGAATTCATCCGCTTTCTTGTAGAATTTGTCAAGTGAGTTTGGTTCTTTCATTTTCAACCATTTTCCAAATTCACTCGATTTGTCAATCGCCCTCATCAAGTATGTTAGGACCATGCGTGGCTCAGCATTATCTACCTCAGCCAATGCTATGTTAAAACGATTCAAAAATGATCTGATGGATTCTCCTGGATTTTTCTCTAGAGTTGACAGCGACATTATATCCTTTGCTTTTGAAGCATACAATCGAAATTGCTCCTTGAACTTCCTGGTCAAATCGGAGAACTGATCAATGGACCTGACCGGCAGCTTTGTAAACCACAATAGAGCCACACCTTCCAGATAAACCGGGAAATATCGACATTTGATTTCATCAGACGCTCTGGCACCCGTCATATGCCATTCGTACTTGTACAGAAATTCGTTAGGATCACTCGTCCCCTTATAGGCCGGAATAGTAGGGGGAACGGATTTCCTTGGGAACTCTGCCTTTAAGATCTTTTCAGTAAATGGTGTTTTGCTTGGAGCAAAACCCCACTCTTTCTCATCTTCATCTCTTCGCATATTTTCCTTCATGATTTGGCGAACCATACCCAAAAAATATTCTTCATCATTTAGAGGCTCTGGAGGGCAAACATCAGCCACTCTCTCTGAATTCTGTCTTGACAATCGTTCACGGAGGGTCGGCTGCGGCCCTGATCCTCCAGCTTGAGGAGGAGTCCTTTCCACAGGGTCTGCGGCTCTTTGAGAAATGTTCCCTTCAACATCCTGAACTCCCACAGTAGGGTTCCCATCATTATTAACCGGTTGACGGTTTTACCCTAGTAGATCATTCAACTTACTTAAGATCAGGGCGTTCTGGGCATTCTGAGCTTCCAATTGTGCATTCTGGGCATTCAATTGTTGATTCAACCCCAAAACTACGGCGTCCAATTCTGCTCGCGTAACTCCAATAGTTGGAGATGCTTGACTTGAAGGATGAGAGGTAGCAGTATTCTCTTGACATTGTCGGATCTTACAGAACTTCGTTTTCTCCCAGGAGCCATTATTTCCAATAAACTTCTGGTTTTAAAAGAAATCCTTTCAACAGACTTTTGCGGATCAATGATGGAAGTATCCTAAGTTGGGTTCTCAGTGAAAGCACCAAAAATGTTAACGTAAAAATCAGACGCTAACACCTCTGTGTAAGTGTAGTGGATGTGAAAGCACCACCCGTTAACACGGGAATCAGAGAGAAACAGTAATTCACAAAAAATGCAGTAAATAACACAGAGTTTATAGTGGTTCGGCCTATAATCAAGCCTACGTCCACTTCAATCCTTTCTTATTGCTGATTTGATTACAACTTGTTACAATCTTTTTCAAGTACAATTTACTTCAAAAGACAAGTTGCAAGAAAAACTTCGATGTGAGAAAATTCTTCGAATTCATGATTGAATGTCTTGAATTTCTGTTTGAAGTTGATCTAATCGTCTTGTGTGTGATTGGAATGTTGGAGTGTAGATTGGCTTGAAGATAGCAGAGTCTTGATGCCTTCAAGACAATGATCCCAAAAGTCCCTTGAAAGTTGGAGATGGCAATGTATTTATAGAGAATTCTGGGCAGGAAACATTACCAAGTCCTAAATCGTAACCGGTCTAAGTTGGGTCGCGGACGGCTTAAACTAAGTCGTGGGTCGGTTGCGACCTAAATGCTGGGTCGAGACTCCGGAAAGGCATCCTTGCTGAACTCTTGATATATCACAAGTCCTGAACCGTGTACGAGTTAAGAGGCCGCATGCTAAGTAGCTGCATCGGACTTGCCTTCCTTTGCCTTGGTTGTGAACGACCTAGCATAGGCCGTAAGTCGGTAGATACTCAAGTGTAGTTCGTGACCTTGTCCCTGTCCTGAGCAGTTAGGGCGGCAACCTCCTTGGATAGTTAGATCGGCATCTATCTTAGGCTAGCATCCATGTTAGATCGGTAACCTACCTAAGCCTTGAGTCGGTATCCCCTTAAATCTTAGGTCGGCATCCCTGTTAAGTCTTAGGTCGGTAACCTTGTTAAGGTATTAGGTCGGCATCCCTGTTAAGTCTGTTAGGTCGGTATCCCTCTTAGGGCTTAGGCAGTTAGATCGGCATCCATGTTAGGTCGGCAACCTTTTGGGTCGGTAACTTTTAAGTCGCTGAGTCATGGCCGGGGTGGAGTTAACAATTATTATGGAAGTTGTATAGGATTATTGAAGTTGTTTATTTTCCTAAGTTCGTATATGACATATATTTATATAAAGTTATAATAATTATAGATATATCTTTATAGCCTTATATATATGTATATACTTTGCATACACTTATGTATGGAGTTAGTTTTCTAATATATAAGTTTTCATTTCAGTTGGCATGCATGTTTGCATAAAAGTTAAGGGTGTATATGTGTTTTAGTGTAGACCAGTTGCTTTCGCAAAAAATAAATAAAAAATTAAAGTTATATTAGATGCTATTTATATATATTGTATAAAGTTTACATTCTAACTTATACTTTCGGTCTGCACAGGTTACAGTATTATATATATTTATAAAATAAGTTATAATATAAGTTATATAAGTAATTCGTACGTCCGTTGTCTAAAATTTTATATAAGTCTGTGTATAGGCTTTACTGTTTATGTATGGGTAGTTATATATTAGTTTATATATATAGGTAAAGTGTTTGAAATTTATAATTGTATTGTGAAGTGGATTTTGTACCATATGTATATAGTAGTTTATAAATGAGATTTAAACAGTGTAATTTGTTGAAGTTTTATATATTAATCTTATTTTAAAATATAAATCTTAATGGTATTATATACATAGGTCGTATGGGGTGGTTTGGGTCTTAGATTTGTAAATAGAAATTTTGATCTATGTGTAAAAATTAAAATGGTTTGGAAAACTTATAAGGATTTTGATTTAACATATATGTTTTATTTCAAATGTTAAAACTATTGGTTTATGTATGAAAAAAAGGTAAATTATATATATATATATATATATATATATATATATATATATGATTCGACTTTAAATTTTTCTTAGGGATGCAATTTTGATTTTTATTAAAATAGCAAAAATTTATGTATATATCAGACTGATTCTGATTCAATTCATAAATTCTTGATTATCAGCCTCGTTCGTCCAATTCGTGCCAATCCTACTTTGCTTTGAAATTCGTGCTCGGATTTATAATTCAAATTTCAGTGTCTGTACCAGCGTGCGTATCCATGTCATCTTCTGTATTCTCTAGTTTTGAAAGGCGAGCAATCACCCACGATTAACATTCTTTTATTTGTTAAATTTGATAAAATTGAAACGACAATTGAAATATAATGCTGTAGTTATTTAAATTGTTATATATGCTATTATCTGTAACTGTTCACTTATGGGATATGACACCATATCCTATTGTTTATATTTATTTTTGATGATATATGCCTGTTTTTATTATTATTTTCATATCTGTTATCTCTATGCAAGTTCCCTGTTAGTATAGAAATCACTATGGGTTGAAATGATACACACCCGAACGGATTTTAGAATAGGAGAATTTCGTTATGGGTTGGAATGATAAACCCAAGCGATTTTCATTTGAATTGAATTTGGGATTACGGGTTGAAATGATATCCACTCGTATATATTTAACTTATGGATTGAAATGATAAATATCCGTATCCCTTGTACATAGAATAGAAAATTTTACATCGACGCTGTGGTCTATATGAATGTTTTGAAAATAATTTCTATGGTCTTGAAAAGAAATATATGGTTTTAATGAATATTGATTTAAAGTATTATATATAAAGGTTATTTTATATATAGATTTAATATTAAGATACTTTAATTAAGATTGATTTTATAAATATGAAATTTGTTTAAGGATTTATTAAATTTGTATTTCTGAAATAGATTTGTGGAATATTTAAAGCTCCGAAATATATTAACTTCGAATTATATTGAAATTTAAGTGGTTTATTTCATGGTTCAAATCCGTATTTAAAATAGATAAAATTTGAATTAGTTTAGCCAGAAACTAAATTGAATGGAAATTCATAAATTTTGATTTAATTAAATTTGAACGGGAAGGTCGAGTTGATTTTTGAAGCGATTTTTGAAGTTTGAGGAAATAAAAATACTTTACTTCATAAATTATTGGATATATATATATATATATATACTAATTTTGAAAATAGTGATATTTGAAATGAAAATGATATTTTAGTTTTGAAATATAAATAAAATTGAAATGACCACGGTGTTATAAACGTTTCCTTCACAATTTAAAAAATTGCTTTAATAGCTCTTGAATAAATGTGTAGCTGTTACTTTGATATTTTTCCGGAATTGTGACTTTTCTCTTTCCTTCCGTTCAAATTTGAAACGTGATACCATTAATTTGCTTTGATTATTTTCCTGTATCAACGTGAATATTTTGCCTTAAATCCTTCACTGAATCATAGCACGTGATTGTACTATTTCTTTGGTTACTTTTATTTAGTCGTTTTCATTTACTTCTGTTTGTATTTTCTTCCCTTTTTTAGTGCTTCTTCCTCGATTTCTCTTCTTTCCCTCTCTATTGTTTCTTCCTCTTCTATATAAACTTGCCCGACACTACAAATTTCGGCCTCTCCTTCACCTTTTCCAAACTCCGCTCGTCCACCGAACCCACTCTTCCCCTTGCGCAATATCCATCGAAGACGCAGCGATCCTTCCCTGTTTCCTCTACTGTTCGCATAACCAGACATAGGTAAGTTAAGTTTATATTTGCAAGTGTTATTTATATATATATATATTATATAGTTTTATATTTAGCTACGATATGGATGAATTTATCAATACACGTCCCTTATACGTGCTGTTGATGCATATTCTAGCATTCAAAGTTGGTACGCATAATTGTTTATATGGAGTATAGTTATGATATATTGATAGTGGTATAAATATATAAGATTCATACATATAGTGGTTTATATAAAGTTGTTGGATTTGAATACATACATATATCAAACGTGGTTTCCATTTTTTTTTGAAAAGTTTGTTTTGTTTCTAGAAGTGTACCATATTTAATATGCGTGAGTTGTGTTGGATCTGCAAATGGAGTCTGCATATTTGGCAAGTAGATTTATATTCATTTTTGTTTTAACATTGAGTCCATATATGTATATTTTAAAAACCATATTGTATGATTTATTTTATAAGTTTTGTAAATCCGTTATTATATATATAGTTTTATAATAAACAGGTTCATAACTTTTATTGGAGATCAATTTACATCTTATTATTGTGGAAGTTGTATAGGATTTTTGAAGTTGTTTATTTTCCTAAGTTCGTATATGACATATGTTTATATAAAGTTGTAATATTATAGATATATCTTTATGGCCTTCTATATATATCTATATACTTTGCATACACTTACGTATGGAGTTAGTTTTCTAATATATAAGTTTTCATTTCAGCTAGCATGCATGCTTGCATAAAAGTTAAGGGTGTATATGAGTTTTAGTGTAGACCAGTCGCTTTCGCAAAAAAAAAATATATTTAAAGTTATATTAGTTGCTATTTATATATATTGTATAAAGTTTACATTCTAACTTATACTTTCGGTCTGCATAGGTTACAGTATTATATATATTTATAAAATAAGTTATAATATAAGTTATATAAGTAATTCGTACGTCCGTTGTCTAAAATTTTATATAAGTCTATGTATAGGCTTTACTGTTTATGTATGGGTAGTTATATATTAGTTTATATATATAGGTAAAGTGTTTAAAATTTATAATTGTATTGTGAAGTGGATTTTGTACCATATGTATATAGTAGTTTATAAATAATATTTGAACAGTGTAATTTGTCGAAGTTTTATATATTAATATTATTTTAAAATATAAATCTTAATGATATTATATACATAGGTTGTATGGGGGTGGTTTGGGACTTAGATTTGTAAATAGAAATTTTGATCTATGTGTAAAAATTAAAATGGTTTGGAAAAATTATAAGGATTTTTATTTAACATATATGTTTTATTTCAAATGTTAAACTATTGGTTTATGTATGAAAAAAGGGTAAATTATATATATATATATATGTGTGTGTGTGTGTGTGTGTGTGTGTGTGTGTGTGTGTGATTCGACTTAATTTTTTCTTAGGGATGCAATTTTGATTTTTATTAAAATAGCAAAAATTTCTGCATATATCAGACTGATTCTGATTCAATTCATAAATTCTTGATTATCAGCCTCGTTCGTCCAATTCGTGCCAATCCTACTTTGCTTTGAAATTCGTGCTCGGATTTATAATTCAAATTTCAGTGTCTGTAGCAGTGTGCGTATCCTTGTCATCTTCTGTATTCTCTAGTTTCGAAAGGCGAGTAATCACCCACGATTAACATTCTTTTATTTGTTAAATTCGAATAAATTGAAACGACAATTGAAATATGATGCTGTGTTTATTTAAATTGTTATATACGCTATTATCTGTAACCGTTCACTTATGGGATATGACACCATATCCTATTGTTATATTTATTTTTGATGATATATGCTTGTTGTTATTATTACTTTCATATCTGTTATCTCTCTGCAAGTTCCCTGTTAGTATAGAAATCACTATGGGTTGAAATGATACACACCCGAACGGATTTTAGAATAGGAGAATTTCGTAATGGGTTCAAATGATAAATCCGAGCGATTTTTATTTGAATTGAATTTGGGATTACGGGTTGAAATGATATCCACCCGTATATATTTAACTTACGGATTGAAATGATAAATATCCGTATCCCTTGTACATAGAATAGAAAATTTTACATCGACGCTGTGGTCTATATGAATGTTTTGAAAATAATTTCTATGGTCTTGAAAAGAAATATATGGTTTTAATGAATATTGATTTAAAGTATTATATATGAAGGTTATTTTATATATAGATTTAATATTAAGATAATTTAATTAAGGTTGATTTTACAAATATGAAATATGTTTAAGGATTTATTAAATTTGTATTTTTGAAATAGATTTGTGGAATATTTAAAGCTCCGAAATATATTAACTTCGAATTATATTGAAATTTAAATGGTTTATTTTGTGGTTCAAATCGTATTTAAAGTAGATAAAATTTGAATTAGTTTAGTCAGAAACTAAATTGAATGGAAATTGATAAATTTTGATTTAATTAAATTTGAACGGGAAGGTCGAGTTGATTTTTGAAGCGATTTGTGAAGTTTGAGGAAATAAAAATACTTTACTTCATAAATTATTGGACATATATACTAATTTGGAAAATAGAGATATTTGAAATGGAAATGATATTTTAGTTTTGAAATATAAATAAAATTGAAATGACCACGGTGTTATAGTGTATATTTCTACCCCGTAGATAGTTCCTTGGATCCTTAGAGGATGGGTATCCCAAACATCCTCTAAGTTAATTATATTTCAGTTGATATTTCACTTGAGTTGGATTTATAGATATAAGAATGTTAATCCTGACTCAAGTGTTTTGTGTTTTGCTTTACGCTCGGGTCAGACTGAGTGATACAACATTTGAGAATCACCTTCGAAGTTGGAGCTTTGCTTGAAGATCCAGCTATCTATCCTTTCAGTCATCGAGTTGATTGGTTCAAAGAAGTCATCTTTCCATACTGGAGACTTCACTGCATCTGGGATTTTCTAATGTATTTTGTTTCTAACTTTGTTTAGCTTCATGAACTACTATTAATTTATTCCGCTGCGTATCATTGTACTACTCTATATCTGTGATTATATGATTGATTTATTTACTGTAGATGTTAAGAATTGCCAAATTTCAGTTAACAATCTGATATTTTGAGCAATTCAAGTCCGACATGTGTGTCTGCCATTGCACTTGGAGGATGCAGCATGATAGGGGGTTTTCGCTTCCTTGTTTGGTAGCGAACGGTTGACTCTTACTCCTACATGTACCCACGGGGTTGGTGGTGCAGTCGAGAGGCTGGCTGTAAAGGCAGAACACAGGTACCAATGCATGCTACGATGGGCGTTACCCCACTGGCGCGGCCCGTTAGAGTTGGTATCAGAGCTATGGCTCTAGGCAAAACATAGCATATATGGTAAATTTATTTACAGAATCTCTTTCGTTCGAGTTGAATCTCTTCCTTTTTGACTCGATTTCCTTTGAATTTTGGAATGTCCCTCGGTTCCGAAATTCATCCTTGTCTCTTTCTATTTATATTCGTTCGATTCTGGAGTATCCCATAATTCCACTAAATGTTTTGTAAAGGCGTGAAAACTCCTTTACAATTGGCATTGATTCACTGAAGATTTCTGTATCCTCGGTTTACGATGCTGCTATATCTTGATATGGCGAATTCTATCTCTGGCAATCAAATCTCGATTTGTTTTGGAATTCCGCATCGATTATATTCCTGAAGTCTCGGTTGACCCGATTAAGGTCGCCACTATTTATAGAAGTATATCCATCTTCTATTTTGTAATTTAATTATCTCATCTTCGATCGAGTCTATCTTCGAATCAGGATTCTATTGATTGGAGTTCCTCTAATTTAAATCTCCATCGTTGCTTTGAAATCCATTCTTGGATCATCCTTTGAAAATTGGGTTATGTTTGAAATTATTTTATATATCGAAATTATTATTTGGATAACTATGATTTTATTCTATATATAAAAGTGAAATGTTATTCTATATATAAAAGTGTTGAAAGGATTTGAAATTTTGGAAATTTATAAGAAATTGATTTATATAAAAATGATTTATAACTGAAGGGTAAAATTTGAAATTCGAGAATTGAATTCTGGTATTTTGAAATAGGTTTTAAGATTTTGGAAAATATATAAAAATAATACGATTTAAAAGTATTTCCCGAATAAGAAATGTTTCAAATGAGTTCAAATGAATTCCAGTAATTTTGAAGAAATTTCAAGAAAATAGAAGTCTAGAACTCACTTATTCGCTGGAAAATAATTTCGGTGATGCGTGCACGCATCATCGATATTGATTTTCGAGTTCCAAAGTGGGGGAGAGGCCACTTTAATAGCTTCACTATGCGAGAGATTTTGTAAAATCGTTTTTGATTTCAAATTTTGAAGTAATTTGATATTTTCGAAAGATATATGTATATATTTGAAACAATTTAAAGTGATACCGGTATTCAGTCCTTGAGTTTCGGATTTGATTTGGTATAATCCTATCTATTCAAATTGATTTATTGATTTATTGTTGATTTTCAACTCTTGAATTGGAAATTTGATTTCCCTAACTATTTTGAATGTTCGAACACTTCCAAATCGAGGTTAAATTTTCAAAGCTAAGAAATTTCGAAGAGGATAAAATATTTTATTAAGCATATAAGTTTAGTTTTGTATGTTTAAGTTTGAAACCTTTTGTTAAGTAAATGAATATGACTATTTTGAATTATACTAATATGGAATTTAGTTTTGAAATGTTTTGAAATTATTTTTATACAATCGAAGTCTATAGAAGTGTGATTTGATATACTATTGATTTGGAAAGTATTCGATTTGAGAATGAAATCCTATATATAATGGACTTTATATAAATATGATATTTGAAAGTGATTTGAAAAGGTACTATATGATATATATTTTCGAAGTAAAGATATGGAAAGTGCCTTCTACTTGATATCCGCTTTGTGGCCACATTGTGGATTCATTCTATCGATAATATTCTCTTTGATTTTTGGTTTTCCGTATGGGATACTCAAGTGTTCCCACCGTGGCATGACCCATGGTTTTTTCTTCTCTCGCGACTGCATAGCGCAACTGCCTGGCTGAGTCTGGCCTAGGGGTACGGATTGTTTCCTGGGGGATCCTAGCGTAACCATTGTGTATCCTGCAATCTGTGTAGGTCGCATTAGTAGCGAAACTGCCTGGCTGAGATGGCCTAGGGGTACTGATTGTTTCCTGGGAGACCCAGACGTAACCATTGTGTATCCTGCACCCTACTAGTCATCATGGTGCAACTCGTAGGGCTAAGAAAGCTTACAGATACAGATTGTTTCCTGGGGGATCTAGGCGTAACCATTGTGTATCTGCGAACCATGGTTGGACGAAGGTTTTGGTTTGATTGTTTTGTTTGGATTGTGCTTTCCATATATGTTTTTTAAGGTTTTTCAAGTATTTTCACTGGGTGTTGAAACAGGTCTACTAAGTACTTGAAGAATTCTAGCTTTACGCCTGATCAACGCATGGCCAGAGTCTGCAAGAACGAGGATAAACTTGTTGAAACATCGAGTTATAAAAGTACTTTTGAAAGGAAAAATTCGTTTCGATATAAAAGTATTTTATTATAAAGGTATTTCCAACAAAGAAATTTTGTACTAATATTTGAGATTAAAATTTTATGGTTTGATTTAATTATTCGAGCTCGATACTATCCCTTTGAACGTACCTTATCTGCTCAGTTTATTTGTTCACCTATATTCCGTTTTTCCGAATCTACCCTTCTTTCCTTTTTGAATATAATCTTTAAAATATTGTTTATTTATATACTATTTGGTTTAATAGTAAATCATTAGTGTCATTAATATTGTAGAAGTTATTAATTTAATACAACATATTTAAGAAATGAGTATTAATTTATCTATAATATTGAAAGTGTCTTAAGATAAATTAGTAAATTTATAAACTATGGATTTAATGTTGTCAAATAACTTCCTTGAAAATATAACCAAGGATGTGAATAACTGTTTCCAAATAGTTTTCATATATATTTAAAAAGGTGTTATTTAAAACTTATAAATGGTATTTATAAAGGAAGCAAGAAGTTTTACAAATGGGTTTGAATTTTTTTTTAAGTATTAAAGAAAATTTAATTTCAAATAAAGTTTTCAAATGAATATTTCAAGTAAAATTTATATGGTCTTAAATTAATTGTTTATCCTTGTCTTTCAATCTATTTATCTTTCTGCTTGTTTCTATTCTCCTACCTTCTTCCTTTTCGGGGACAAAAAGTTTTGAGTGGGGGAGAGTGTAACGACCCGTAAAATTTTGTTAATTTTTAATTGTTTTAATTAGCGTATTTAATTTGATTTTTGGGAAATTTTAAATAATAATATTTTGAAATAAAATCATACATTTGGATTGCGTATAGTTAAATGTGGCAAATGATAAATTTTCATCAAAAATTAAGAAAGTATATTTTAGGTTGTGATTCTGTTCAATTTAAGTCAGTAATAATTGATGTTCATAAAATAATTTATTTTGGAAAATTCAAGGCACGGCTATTTTATTTGCCATCATTTCTTTTATTTGTTTTCAAACGGTTCATTTTGCCTTTATAACGTGTCCTTCCATATTTATTCTTGCTGTCCAATCAAGCTATTAATTGCTTTGATTGTTTCTAAAACAGTGTGTAGCTGTTACTTTTTCTACCGATTTCAATTGCTTAATAATTTTTCCAATCCACAGATAAACTTTCCCATTCCTAGCCATTAATAAACTTTGAAATCATCGTCCTTGCCTTTCGTTATTCCCCGTTTTATAATAATAATTGAAATTTATAGCCGTTTCAGTATATAACTTTTACACGTTTTATAGTCATTTAATTTCAGCAGTCCATTGCCTTTTAAAATTTTAAACTATTCCATTTTCTTCCCAGGCAACAGCTCACATTCCATTTCGCTCATAAATCAGTTTCCACTTTTACTCACCTGCTCACCTTTTCTTCCATCTATCCGTTTAATAGTTATATGTAAGTTATAATACGTTTCCCTGATTCATCTCCTTTCCTTTTTTCATTGACATATTAGTTCTGGGAAGTGATTAATTTAAAAAAAACCCATCTTTCCCTCATTTCTTTAAACTTTCAGCTAAATTTTAGCTTGTAACCGTTGCTGTACATTTCATTAAAGAGGTACGTTACCTTATTTATCTCCGAAATTTAAGGGTGGAAATTTTATTTTTCTAACCTTTCCTTTCCTACGCTCCCTGTTTCCACTTCTTCCATTATGACCGTTCATTATATATATACACTACAACTGGATAGTTATAAACGTAGAAACTTAGATACGTTTTGTATTTATTAAAAATCTAAAGCTTACCTTTAATTGTGACCTTTTGGTTTCCTTGCTTTCAAAAAAAAATTTGAACCATAGCAACGGTAATAAATTATTATAAAATTTTCAACTTAATCTAAGATGACCGTTGCTACTAGAATCGTTACTTTTCTAATATATTCATTCCTACTTTCACCGACCTTTTATTTCTTCAGTTTTCCACCGTCTAAAAAAAATGGTTATTCGTTTTATTTTATTCAGTAATCAGCGTGACTCTTGCTATTTACAACGCACCATATTTGACTGTTGATTTTCGTTCAGCATTCTTATTTTAAAAATATACCGCAGAGTAACGTTGCCTTCACAATTTAAAAAATTGCTTTAATAGCTCTTGAATACATGTGTAGCTGTTACTTTGATATTTTTCCAGAATTGTGATTTTTCTCTTTCCTTCCGTTCAAATTTGAAACGTGCTACCATTTATTTGCTTTGATTATTTTCCTGAATCAACGTGAATATTTTGCCTTAAATCATCCACTGAATCATAGCACGTGATTGCACTATTTCTTTGGTTACTTTTATTTAGTCGTTTCCATTTATTTCTGTTCGTATTTTCTTCCCTTTTTTATTGCTTCTTCCCAGATTTCTCTTCTTTCCCTCTCTATTGTTTCTTCCTCTTCTATATAAACTTGCCTGGCACTACAAATTTCGGCCTCTCCTTCACCTTTTCCAAACTCCGTTCCTCCATCGAACCGACTCTTCCCCTTGCGCAATATCCATCGAAGACGCAGCAACCCTCCCCAGTTTCCTCTACTGTTTGTATAACCAGGCATAGGTAAGTTAAGTTTATATTTGCAAGTGTTATTTATATGTATATTATATATAGTTTTACATTTAGCTATGATATGGATGATTTTATCAATACACGTCCCCTGTACGTGCTGTTGATGCATATTCTAGCATTCAAAGTTGGTACGCATAATTGTTTATATGGAGTATCGTTATGATATACTGATAGTGGTATAAAAATATAAGATGCATACATATAGTGGTTTATATAAAGTTGTTGGATTTGAATACATATATATACCAAACGTGGTTTCCATTTTTTTTTGGAAAGTTTGTTTTGTTTCTAGAAGTGTATGCATATTTAATATGTGTGAGTTGTGTTGGATCTGCAAATGGAGTCTGCATATTTGGCAAGTAGATTTATATTCATTTTTGTTTTAACAAGTCCATATATGTATATTTTAAAAACCATATTGTATGATTTATTTGATAAGTTTTGTAAATCCGTTATTATGTATATATATAGTTTTATAATAAACAGGTTTATAACTTTTATTGAAGGTCAATTTACATCTTGTTATTATGGAAGTTGTATAGGATTTTTGAAGTTGTTTATTTTCCTAAGTTCGTATATGACATATATTTATACAAAATTATAATAATTATAGATATATCTTTATAGCCTTATATATATGTATATACTTTGCATACACTTATGTATGGAGTTAGTTTTCTAGTATATAAGTTTTCATTTCAGTTGGCATGCATGTTTGCATAAAAGTTAAGGGTGTATATGTGTTTTAGTGTAGACCAGTTGCTTTCGCAAAAAAAAATTAAAAATTAAAGTTATATTAGTTGCTATTTATATCTATTGTATAAAGTTTACATTCTAACTTATACTTTCGGTCTGCACAGGTTACGGTATTATATATATTTATAAAATAAGTTATAATATAAGTTATATAAGTAATTCGTACGTCCGTTGTCTAAAATTTTATGTAAGTCTGTGTATAGGCTTTACTGTTTATGTATGGGTAGTTATATATTAGTTTATATATATAGGTAAAGTGTTTAAAATTAATAATTGTATTGTGAAGTTGATTTTGTACCATATGTATATAGAAGTTTATAAATGAGATTTAAACAGTGTAATTTGTTGAAGTTTTATATATTAATCTTATTTTAAAATATAAATCTTAATGATATTATATACATAGGTCGTATGGGGTGGTTTGGGTCTTAGATTTGTAAATAGAAATTTTGATCTATGTGTAAAAATTAAAATGGTTTGGAAAAATTAAAAGGATTTTGATTTAACATATATGTCTTATTTCAAATGTTAAAACTATTGGTTTATGTATGAAAAAAGGTAAATTATGTATATACATATACATATACATATACATATACATATACATACATACATACATACATACATACATACATATATATATATATATATATATATATATGATTCGACTTTAAATTTTTCTTAGGGATGCAATTTTGATTTTTATTAAAATAGCAAAAATTTCTGTATATATCAGACGATTCTGATTCAATTCATAAATTCTTGATTATCAGCCTCGTTCGTCCAATTCTTGCCAATCCTACTTTGCTTTGAAATTCGTGCTCGGATTTATAATTCAAATTTCAGTGTCTGTACATGCGTGCATATCCATGTCATCTTCCGTATTCTCTAGTTTCGAAAGACGAGCAATCACCCATGATTAACATTCTTTTATTTGTTAAATTTGATTAAATTGAAACGACAATTGAAATATGATGCTGTAGTTATTTAAATTGTTATATATGCTATTATCTATAACTGTTCACTTATGGGAGATGACACCATATCCTATTGTTTATATTTATTTTTGATGATATATGCTTGTTTTTATTATTATTTTCATATCTGTCATCTCTATGCAAGTTCCTGGTTAGTATAGAAATCACTATGGGTTGAAATGATACATACCCGAACGGATTTTAAAATAGGAGAATTTCGTTATGGGTTGGAATGATAAACCCAAGCGATTTTCATTTGAATTGAATTCGGGATTACGGGTTGAAATGATATCCACCCGTATATATTTAACTTACGGATTGAAATGATAAATATCCGTATCCCTTGTACATAGAATAGAAAATTTTACATCGACGCTGTGGTCTATATGAATGTTTTGAAAATAATTTTCTATGGTCTTGAAAAGAAATATATGGTTTTAATGAATATTGATTTAAAGTGTTATATATAAAGGTTATTTTATATATAGATTTAATATTAAGATAATTTAATTAAGATTGATTTTATAAATATGAAATATGTTTAAGGATTTATTAAATTTGTATTTCTGAAATAGATTTGTGGAATATTTAAAGCTCCGAAATATATTAACTTCGAATTATATTGAAATTTAAGTGGTTTATTTCATGGTTCAAATACGTATTTAAAACAGATAAAATTTGAATTAGTTTAGTCAGAAACTAAATTGAATGGAAATTGATAAATTTTGATTTAATTAAATTTGAACGGGAAGGTCGAGTTGATTTTTGAACCGATTTGTGAAGTTTGAGGAAATAAAAATACTTTACTTCATAAATTACTGGATATATATATATATATATATATATATATATATATATACTAATTTTGAAAATAGTGATATTTGAAATGAAAATGATATTTTAGTTTTGAAATATAAATAAAATTGAAATGACCACGGTGTTATAAACGTTTCCTTCATAATTTAAAAAATTGCTTTAATAGCTCTTGAATAAATGTGTAGCTGTTACTTTGATATTTTTCCGGAATTGTGACTTTTCTCTTTCCTTCCGTTCAAATTTGAAATGTGATACCATTAATTTGCTTTGATTATTTTCCTAAATCAACGTGAATATTTTGCCTTAAATCCTCCACTGAATCATAGCACGTGATTGTACTATTTCTTTGGTTACTTTTATTTAGTCGTTTTCATTTACTTCTGTTTGTATTTTTTTCCCTTTTTTAATGCTTCTTCCTAGATTTCTCTTCTTTCCCTCTCTATTGTTTCTTCCTCTTCTATATAAACTTGCCCGGCACTACAAATTTCGGCCTCTCCTTCACCTTTTCCAAACTCCGCTCGTCCACCGAACCCACTCTTCCCCTTGCGCATTATCCATCGAAGACGCAGCGACCCTCCCCTATTTCCTCTACTGTTCGCATAACCAGGCATAGGTAAGTTAAGTTTATATTTGCAAGTGTTATTTATATATATATATTATATATAGTTTTATATTTAGCTAGGATATGGATCATTTTATCAATACACATCCCCTATACGTGCTGTTGATGCATATTCTAGCATTCAAAGTTGGTACGCATAATTGTTTATATGGAGTATAGTTATGATATATTGATAGTGGTATAAAAATATAAGATGCATACATATAGTGGTTTATATAAAGTTGTTGGATTTGAATACATATATATACACCAAATGTGGTTTCCATTTTTTTTTGAAAAGTTTGTTTTGTTTCTAGAAGTGTACCATATTTAATATGTGTGAGTTGTGTTGGATCTGCAAATGGAGTCTGCATATTTGGCAAGTAGATTTATATTCATTTTTGTTTTAACATTGAGTCCATATATGTATATTTTAAAAACCATATTGTATGATTTATTTTATAAGTTTTGTAAATCCGTTATTATATATATAGTTTTATAATAAACAGGTTCATAACTTTTATTGGAGGTCAATTTACATCTTATTATTGTGGAAGTTGTATAGGATTTTTGAAGTTGTTTATTTTCCTAAGTTCGTATATGACATATGTTTATATAAAGTTGTAATAATTATAGATATATCTTTATGGCCTTCTATATATATCTATATACTTTGCATACACTTACGTATGGAGTTAGTTTTCTAATATATAAGTTTTCATTTCAGCTAGCATGCATGCTTGCATAAAAGTTAAGGGTGTATATGAGTTTTAGTGTAGACCAGTCGCTTTCGCAAAAAATAATAATATTTAAAGTTATATTAGTTGCTATTTATATATATTGTATAAAGTTTACATTCTAACTTATACTTTCGGTCTGCATAGGTTACAGTATTATATATATTTATAAAATAAGTTATAATATAAGTTATATAAGTAATTCGTACGTCCGTTGTCTAAATTTTTATATAAGTCTGTGTATAGGCTTTACTGTTTATGTATGGGTAGTTATATATTAGTTTATATATATAGGTAAAGTGTTTAGAATTTATAATTGTATTGTGAAGTGGATTTTGTACCATGTGTATATAGTAGTTTATAAATAAGATTTGAACAGTGTAATTTGTCGAAGTTTTATATATTAATATTATTTTAAAATATAAATCTTAATGATATTATATACATAGGTTGTATGGGGGTGGTTTGGGTCTTAGATTTGTAAATAGAAATTTTGACCTGTGTGTAAAAATTAAAATGGTTTGGAAAAATTATAAGGATTTTTATTTAACATATATGTTTTATTTCAAATGTTAAACTATTGGTTTATGTATGAAAAAAGGGTAAATTATATATGTGTGTGTGTGTGTGTGTGTGTGTGTGATTCGACTTTAATTTTTTCTTAGGGATGCAATTTTGATTTTTATTAAAATAGCAAAAGTTTATGTATATATCAGACTGATTCTAATTCAATTCATAACTTATTGATTATCAGCCTCGTTCGTCCAATTCATGCCAATCCTACTTTGCTTTGAAATTCGTGCTCGGATTTATAACTCAAATTTCGGTGTATGTAGCAGTGTGTGTATCCTTGTCATCTTCTGTATTCTCTAGTTTTGAAAGGCGAGCAATCACCCACGATTAACATTCTTTTATTTGTTAAATTTGATTAAATTGAAACAACAATTGAAATATGATGCTGTATTTATTTAAATTGTTATATATGCTATTATCTGTAACTGTTCACTTATGGGATATGACACCATATCCTATTGTTTATATTTATTTTTGATGATGTATGCTTGTTGTTATTATTATTTTCATATCTGTTATCTCTCCGCAAGTTCCCTGTTAGTATAGAAATCACTATGGGTTGAAATGATACACACTCGAACGGATTTTAGAATAGGAGAATTTCGTTTTGGGTTCAAATGATAAATCCGAGCGATTTTCAATTGAATTGAATTTGGGATTACGGGTTGAAATGATATCCACCCGTATATATTTAACTTACGGATTGAAATGATAAATATCTGTATCCCTTGTACATAGAATAGAAAATTTTACATCGACGCCGTGGTCTATATGAATGTTTTGAAAATAATTTCTATGGTCTTGAAAAGAAATATATGATTTTAATGAATATTGATTTAAAGTATTATATATAAAGGTTATTTTATATATAGATTTAATATTAAGGTAATTTAATTAAGATTGATTTTATAAATATGAAACATGTTTAAGGATTTATTAAATTTGTATTTTTAAAATAGATTTGTGGAATATTTAAAGCTCCGAAATATATTAACTTCGAATTATATTGAAATTTAAATGGTTTATTTTGTGGTTCAAATCGTATTTAAAATAGATAAAATTTGAATTAGTTTAGTCAGAAACTAAATTGAATAGAAATTGATAAATTTTGATTTAATTAAATTTGAACAGGAAGGTCGAGTTGATTTTTGAAGCGATTTGTGAAGTTTGAGGAAATAAAAATACTTTACTTCATAAATTATTGGACATATATACTAATTTGGAAAATAGAGATATTTGAAGTGGAAATGATATTTTAGTTTTGGAATATAAATACAATTGAAATGACCACGGTGTTATAGTGTATATTTCTACCCTGTAGATAGTTCCTTGGATCCTTAGAGGATGGGTATCCCAAACATCCTCTAAGTTAATTATATTTCAGTTGATATTTCACTTGAGTTGGAGTTATAGATATAAGAATGTTAATCCTGACTCGAGTGTTTTGTGTTTTTCTTTACGCTCGGGTCAGACTGAGTGATACAACATTTGAGAATCACCTTCGAAGTTGGAGCTTTGCTTGAAGATCCAGCTATCTATCCTTTCAGTCATCGAGTTGATTGGTTCAGAGAAGTCATATTTCCGTACTGGAGACTTCACTGCATCTGGGATTTTCTAATGTATTTTGTTTCTAACTTTGTTTATATAGTAGCTTCATGAACTACTATTCATTTATTCCGCTGCGTATCGTTGTACTACTCTATATCTGTGATTATATGATTGATTTATTTACTGTAGATGTTAAGAATTGCCAAATTTCAGTTAACAATCTGATATTTTGAGCAATTCAAGTCCGACATGTGTGTCTGCCATTGCACTTGGAGGATGCAGCATGATAGGGGGTTTTCGCTTCCTGGTTTGGTAGCGAACGGTTGACTCTTACTCCTACATGTCCCCGCGGGGTTGGTGGTGCAGTCGAGAGGCTGGCCGTAAAGGCAGAACACAGGTACCAATGTATGCTACGATGGGCGTTACCCCACTGGCGCGGCCCGTTAGAGTTGGTATCAGAGCTATGGCTCTAGGCAAAACTTAGCATATATGGTAAATTTATTTACAGAATCTCTTTCGTTCGAGTTGAATCTCTTCCTTTTTGACTCGATTTCCTTTGAATTTTGGAATGTCCCTCGGTTTCGAAATTCATCCTTGTCTCTTTCTATTTATATTCGTTCGATTCTGGAGTATCCCATAATTCCACTGAATGTTTTGTAAAGGGGGTGAAAACTCCTTTACAATTGGCATTGATTCATCGAAGATTTCTGTATCCTCGGTTTACGATGCTGCTATATCTTGATATGGCGAATTCTATCTCTGGCAATCGAATCTCGATTTATTTTGGAATTCCGCATCGATTATATTCTTGAAGTCTCGGTTGACCCGACTAAGGTCGCCACTATTTATAGAAGTATATCCATCTTCTATTTTGTAATTTAATTATCTCATCTTCGATCGAGTCTATCTTCGAATCAGGATTCTATTGATTGGAGTTCCTCTAATTTAAATCTCTGTCGTTGCTTTGAAATCCATTCTTGAATCATCCTTTGAAAATCGGGTTATGTTTGAAATTATTTTATATATTGAAATTATTTTATATATCGAAATTATTATTTGGATAGCTATGATTTTATTCTATATATAAAAGTGAAATGTTATTCTATATAAAAAAGTGTTGAAAGGATTTGAAATTTTGGAAATTTATAAGAAATTGATTTATATAAAAATGATTTATAACTGAAGGGTAAAATTTGAAATTCAAGAATTGAATTCCGGTATTTTGAAATAGATTTAAGATTTTGGAAAATATATAAAAATAATACGATTTAAAAGTATTTTCCGAACAAGAAATGTTTCAAATGAGTTCAAATGAATTCCAATAATTTTGAAGAAATTTCAAAGAAATTTTCAAGAAAATAGAAGTCCAGAACTCACTTATTCGCTGGAAAATAATTTCGGTGATGAGTGCACGCATCATCGATATTGATTTTCGAGTTTCAAAGTGGGGGAGAGGCCACTTTAATAGCTTCCTTATGCGAGTGATTTTGTAAAACTGCTTTTGATTTCAAATTTTGAAGTAATTTGATATTTTTGAAAAATATATGTATATATTTGAAACAATTTAAAGTGAGACCGGTATTCAGTCCTCGAGTTTCGGATTTGATTTGGTATAATCCTATCTATTCAAATTGATTTATTGATTTATTGTTGATTTTCATCTCTTGAATTGGAAATTTGATTTCCCTAACTATTTTGAATGTTCGAACACTTCCAAATCGAGGTTAAATTTTCAAAGCTTAGAAATTTCGAAGAGGATAAAATATTTGATTAAGCATATAAGTTTAGTTTTGTATGTTTAAGTTTGAAACCTTTTGTTAAGTAAATGAATATGACTATTTTGAATTATACTAATATGGAATTTAGTTTTGTAATGTTTTGAAATTATTTTTATATAATCGAAGTCTATATAAGTGTGATTTGATATACTATTGATTTGGAAAGTATTCGATTTGAGAATGAAATCCTATATATAATGGACTTTATATAAATATGATATTTGAAAGTGATTTGAAAAGGTACTATATGATATATATTTTCGAAGTAAAGATATGGAAAGTGCCTTCTGCTTGATATCCACTTTGTGGCCACATTGTGGATTCATTCTATCGATAATATTCTCTTTGATTTTTGGTTTTCCGGATGTGATACTCAAGTGTTCCCACCGTGGCATAACCCATGGTTTTTTTCTTTTCTCGCGACTGCATATCGCAACTGCCTGGCTGAGTCTGGCCTAGGGGTACGGATTGTTTCCGGGGGATCCAAGCGTAACCATTGTGTATCCTGCAATCTGTGTAGGTCGCATTAGTAGCGAAACTGCCTGGCTGAGACGGCCTAGGGGTACGGATTGTTTCCTGGGGGACCCAGACGTAACCATTGTGTATCCTACACCCTACTAGTCATCATGGTGCAACTCGTAGGGCTAAGAAAGCTTACAGATACAGATTGTTTTCTGGGGGATCAAGGCGTAACCATTGTGTATCTTCGAACCATGGTTGGACAAAGTTTTTGGTTTGATTGTTTTGTTTGGATTGTACTTTCCATATCTGTTTTTTTAAAGTTTTTCAAGTATTTTCACTGGGTGTTGAAACAGGTCTACTAAGTACTTGAAGAATTCTAGCTTTACGCCTGATCAACGCATGGCCAGAGTCTGCAAGAACGAGGATAAACTTGTTGAAACATCGAGTTATAAAAGTACTTTTGAAAGGAAAAATTCGTTTCGATATAAAAGTATTTTATTATAAAGGTATTTCCAACAAAGAAATTTTGTACTAATATTTGAGATTAAAATTTTATGGTTTGATTTAATTATTCGAGCTCGATACTATCCCTTTGAACGTACCTTATCTGCTCAGTTTATTTGTTCACCTATATTCCGTTTTTCCGAATCTACCCTTCTTTCCTTTTTGAATATAATCTTTAAAATATTGTTTATTTATATACTACTTGGTTTAATAGTAAATCATTAGTGTCATTAATATTGTAGAAGTTATTAATTTAATACAACATATTTAAGAAATGAGTATTAATTTATCTATAATATTGAAAGTGTCTTAAGATAAATTAGTAAATTTATAAACTATGGATTTAATGTTGTCAAATAACTTCCTTGAAAATATAACCAAGGATGTGAATAACTGTTTCCAAATAGTTTTCATATATATTTAAAATGGTGTTATTTAAAACTTATAAATGGTATTTATAAAGGAAGCAAGAAGTTTTACAAATGGGTTTGAATTTTTTTTTTAAGTATTAAAGAAAATTTAATTTCAAATAAAGTTTTCAAATGAATATTTCAAGTAAAATTTATATGGTCTTAAATTAATTGTTTATCCTTGTCTTTCAATCTATTTATCTTTCTGCTTGTTTCTATTCTCCTACCTTCTTCCTTTTCGGGGACAAAACGTTTTGAGTGGGGGATAGTGTAACGACCCGTAAAATTTTGTTAATTTTTAATTGTTTTAATTAGCGTATTTAATTTGATTTTTGGGAAATTTTAAATAATAATATTTTGAAATAAAATCATACATTTGGATTGCGTATAGTTAAATGTGGCAAATGAAAATTTTTCATCAAAAATTAAGAAAGTATATTTTAGGGTGTGATTCTGTTCAATTTAAGTCAGTAATAATTGATGTTCATAAAATAATTTATTTTGGAAAATTCAAGGCACAACTGTTTTATTTGCCATCATTGCTTTTATTTATTTTCAAACGGTTCATTTTGCCTTTATAACGTGTCCTTCCATATTTATTCTAGCTGTCCAATCAAGCTATTAATTGCTTTGATTGTTTCTAAAACAGTGTGTAGCTGTTACTTTTTCTACCGATTTCAATTGCTTAATAATTTTCCAATTCACAGATAGACTTTCCCATTCCTAGCCATTAATAAACTTTGAAATCATCGTCCTTGCCTTTCGTTATTCCCCGTTTTATAATAATAATTGAAATTTATAGCCATTTCAGCATATAACTTTTACACGTTTTATAGTCATTTAATTTCAGCAGTCCATTGCCTTTTAAAATGTTAAATTGTTCCATTTTCTCCCCAGGCAACAGCTCGCATTCCATTTCGCTCATAAATCAGTTTCCACTTTTACTCACCTGCTCACCTTTTCTTCCATGTATCCGTTTAATAGTTATATATAAGTTATAATACGTTTCCCTGATTCATCTCCTTTCCTTTTTTCATTGACATATTAGTTCTGGGAAGTGATTAATTTAAAAAAAACCATCTTTCCCTCATTTCTTTAAACTTTCAGCTTAATTTTAGCTTGTAACCGTTGCTGTACATTTCATTAAAGAGGTACGTTACCTTATTTATCTCCGGAATTTAAGGGTGAAAATTTTATTTTTCTAACCTTTCCTTTCCTACGCTCCCTGTTTCCCCTTCTTCCATTATGACCGTTTATTATATATATACACTACAGCCGGAAAGTTATAAACGTATAAACTTAGATACGTTTTGTATTTATTAAAAATCTAAAGCTTACCTTTAATTGTGACCTTTTGGTTTCCTTGCTTTCAAATTTTTTTTTGAACCATAGCCACGGTAATAAATTATTATAAATTTTTCAACTTAATGTAAGATGACCGTTGCTACTAGAATCGTTACTTTTCTAATATATTCATTCCTACTTTCATTGACCTTTTATTTCTTTATTTTTCCACCGTCTAAAAAAAATGGTTATTCATTTTATTTTATTCAGTAATCAGCGTGACTCTTGCCATTTACAACGCACCATATTTGACTGTTGATTTTCGTTCAGCATTCTTATTTTAAAAATATACCGCAGAGTAACGTTGCCTTCACAATTTAAAAAATTGCTTTAATAACTCTTGAATACATGTGTAGCTGTTACTGATATTTTTCCGGAATTGTGATTTTTCTCTTTCCTTCGGTTCAAATTTGAAACGTGCTACCATTTATTTGCTTTGATTATTTTCCTGAATCAACGTGAATATTTTGCCTTAAATCCTCCACTGAATCATAGCACGTGATTGCACTATTTCTTTGGTTACTTTTATTTAGTCGTTTCCATTTACTTTTGTTCGTATTTTCTTCCCTTTTTTATTGCTTCTTCCCAGATTTCTCTTCTTTCCCTCTCTATTATTTCTTCCTCTTCTATATAAACTTGCCTGGCACTACAAATTTCGGCCTCTCCTTCACCTTTTCCAAACTCCGCTCCTCCATCAAACCCACTCTTCCCCTTGCGCAATATCCATCGAAGACGCGGCGACCCTCCCCTGTTTCCTCTATTGTTTGCATAACCAGGCATAGGTAAGTTAAGTTTATATTTGCAAGTGTTATTTATTTGTATATTATATATAGTTTTATATTTAGCTATGATATGGATGATTTTATCAATACACGTCCCCTGTACGTGCTGTTGATGCATATTCTAGCATTCAAAGTTTGTACGCATAATTGTTTATATGGAGTATCGTTATGATATATTGATAGTGGTATAAAAATATAAGATGCATACATATAGTGGTTTATATAAAGCTGTTGGATTTGAATACATATATATACCAAACGTGGTTTCCATTTTTTTTTGAAAAGTATGTTTTGTTTCTAGAAGTGTATGCATATTTAATATGTGTGAGTTGTGTTGGATCTGCAAATGGAGTCTGCATATTTGGCAAGTAGATTTATATTCATTTTTGTTTTAACATTGAGTCCGTATATGTATATTTTAAAAACCATATTGTATGATTTATTTTATAAGTTTTGTAAATCCGCTATTGTATATATATAGTTTTATAATAAACAGGTTTATAACTTTTATTGAAGGTCAATTTACATCTTATTATTATGGAAGTTGTATAGGATTTTTGAAGTTGTTTATTTTCCTAAGTTCGTATATGACATATATTTATATAGAGTTATAATAATTATAGATATATCTTTATGGCCTTATATATATCTATATACTTTGCATACACTTATGTATGGAGTTAGTTTTCTAATATATAAGTTTTCATTTCAGTTGGCATGCATGTTTGTATAAAAGTTAAGGGTATATATGTGTTTTAGTGTAGACCAGTTGCTTTCGCCAAAAAAAATAAAAATAAAGTTATATTAGTTGCTACTTATATATATTGTATAAAGTTTACATTCTAACTTATACTTTCGGTCTGCACAGGTTACAGTATTATATATATTTATAAATTAAGTTATAATATAAGTTATATAAGTAATTCGTACGTCCGTTGTCTAAAATTTTATATAAGTCTGTGTATAGGCTTTACTGTTTATGTATGGGTAGTTATATATTAGTTTATATATATAGGTAAAGTGTTTAAAATTTATAATTGTATTGTGAAGTGGATTTTGTACCATATGTGTATAGTAGTTTATAAATGAGATTTAAACAGTGTAATTTGTTGAAGTTTTATATATTAATCTTATTTTAAAATATAAATCTTAATGATATTATATACATAGGTCGTATGGGGTGGTTTGGGTCTTAGATTTGTAAATAGGAATTTCGATCTATGTGTAAAAATTAAAATGGTTTGGAAAAATTATAAGGATTTTGATTTAACACATATGTTTTATTTCAAATGTTAAAACTATTGGTTTATGTATGAAAAAAGGGTAAATTATATATATATATATATATATATATGTGTGTGTGTGTGTGTGTGTGTGTGTGTGTGTGTGTGATTCGACTTTAAATTTTTCTTAGGGATGCAATTTTGATTTTTTATTAAAATAGCAAAAATTTCTGTATATATCAGACCGATTCTTATTCAATTCATAAATTCTTGATTATCAGCCTCGTTCGTCTAATTCGTGCCAATCCTACTTTGCTTTGAAATTCATGCTCGGATTTATAATTCAAATTTCATTGTCTGTACCAGTGTGCGTATCCATGTCATCTTCTGTATTCTCTAGTTTCGAAAGGTGAGCAATCACTCACGATTAACATTCTTTTATTTGTTAAATTTGATTAAATTGAAACGACAATTGAAATATGATGCTGTAGTTATTTAAATTGTTATATATGCTATTATCTATAACTGTTCACTTATGGGATATGACACCATATCCTATTGTTTATATTTATTTTCGATGATATATGTCTGTTGTTATTATTATTTTCATCTGTTATCACTTTGCAAGTTCCCTGTTAGTATAGAAATTACTATGGGTTGAAATGATACATACCCGAACGGAATTTAGAATAGAAGAATTTCGTTATGGGTTGAAATGATAAACCCAAGCGATTTTCATTCGAATTGAATTTGGGATTACGGGTTGAAATGATATCCACCCGTATATATTTAACTTACGGATTGAAATGATAAATATTCGTATCCCTTGTACATAGAATAGAAAATTTTACATCGACGCCATGATCTATATGAATGTTTTGAAAATAATTTCTATGGTCTTGATAAGAAATATACGGTTTTAATGAATATGGATTTAAAGTATTATATATAAAGGTTATTTTATATATAGATTTAATATTAAGATAATTTGATTAAGATTGATTTTATAAATATGAAATATGTTTAAGGATTTATTAAATTTGTATTTCTGAAATAGATTTGTGGAATATTTAAAGCTTCGAAATATATTAACTTCGAATTATATTGAAATTTAAGTGGTTTATTTCGTGGTTCAAATCCGTATTTAAAACAGATAAAATTTGAATTAGTTTAGTCATAAACTAAATTGAATGGAAATTGATAAATTTTGATTTAATTAAATTTGAACGGGAAGGTCGAGTTGATTTTTAAAGCGATTTGTGAAGTTTGAGGAAATTAAAATACTTTACTTCATAAATTATTGGATATATATATATATACTAATTTGGAAAATAGAGATATTTGAAATGAAAATGATATTTTAGTTTTGAAATATAAATAAAATTGAAATGACCACGGTGTTATAGTGTATATTTCTACCCTGTAGATAGTTCCTTGGATCCTTAGAGGATGGGTATCCCAAACATCCTCTAAGTTAATTATATTTCAGTTGATATTTCACTTGATTTGGATTTATAGATATAAGAATGTTAATCCTGACTCGAGTGTTTTGTGTTTTTCTTTACGCTTGGGTCAGACTGAGTGGTACAACATTTGAGACTCACCTTCGTAGTTGGAGCTTTGCTTAAAGATCCAGCTATCTATCCTTTCAGTCATCCAGTCGATTGGTTCAGAAAAGTCATCTGCCCGTGCTGGATACTTCACCGCATCTGGGATTTTCTGATGTATTTTAATTCTAACTTTGTTTATATAGTAGCTTCATGAACTACTGTTCATTTGTTCCGCTGCGTATCATTGTACTACTCTGTATCTGTGATTCTGTGATTGATTTATTTACTGTAGATGTTAAGAATTGCCAAATTTCAATTAACAATCTGATATTTTGAGCAATTCAAGTCCGACATGTGCGGATGCGAATGGTTGAAAATATCAGGTCGTTGCAGGTTTGGAAAGGATTAGATCTTTATTTTGATAAAGATTTGAATATGAAATGATACTTTATTTTGGGTATAAACTATGATTTTTAAAAATTATGACTACGGGTTATAATAATGATTGGTTGTTAAAGAGACCGGGATCGGATATAGATATACTCTCCGTCGATACCGAAAACCACTTTAACAACTGTGTACGCCGTGGAGTTTCCAGAATGAAGTAGGATGGTGGCGACGTTCTTGAGGTATATTACGTAGATCCGACTCCTGAGAGTTGGCTTAAGGTGGCTAAAACATGAGCGATTTCGGGACAAAAGGGGTAGCTCCTCTGATCGGACACATTCCTTCGATACAATACTCTTACTTATGATTGATTAGATGACCATCCTCCGATTTTGATATGGGAGTGTGTTCCAAGGTGGGCGTATGTGGCTGCTACGTTACCACCAGTCCGTGTGCGTAATTGGTATATCTACCCTGGCATTGCCTTGTGTGCCATGTCACCTACCATACCGAGCCTTTACTACGAGTTTGTTTTTCTTCCATAGCCATGGAGTATTTAGGGTAGTCTCCCGATCTGGAGATACGCTGATACTGAATGGACTACCGGGACTATTATGTGTGAAGGGTGATATGGGTAGCCCGGAACGCTATTTAAAAGTAAGTTTATTTTACTGTAGACATTATTATAATAGCGCAATATTACTACATAGTAAATAATTTAACGGATCCTTAGAGGATGGGCGGTCTCAGTCATCCTTTAAGTTACTTGTACCTGATTACAGTTCACTTGAGTTGGTTTACATTCTATAAATATATATTGTCCCGACTCGAGTGTTTTGTGTTCTGCTTTACGCTTGGCTTAGCCTGAGTATTTACAGCTTTGGATTCTCTTTCTGGAACTGGTCTTTGCTGGAGGTTCTGCTTATCTATTTATATATCTATTTCTGTTTCAGCTATTCTAGTTTATCTCATGTATTAGTGAACTTCTATGTATTTGGGATTTCTATTATGTATTTCAGACTGGTATTATGTATTTGTTTTGATACTTTGTCATAGTAGCTTCATGAACTACTATGGTATTTTATATTCCGCTGCGAGTTGTTCTAATTGTTCTGTGTCTGTGATTCTGTGTATTCGATTTCATTTGCTCCAAATTTGTTTACAATCTGTTATTTTGCATCATTCAAGTCCGACATGTGTGGATTATTGTCGATTAGAATGGTATAAAATGGCGAGTCCTTACATCTAATCAATTCTATTTGTGTTAACAGTATTGCGTTTGTGAGAAATTGCATCTCATTCAACAAAGACAATATTATACTGCAGCTTTACCAAGATTTGCAAAGTGGGACTTAAGGAACTAAAAGACAAAGCAATCAAAGAAGTTTTGATAATGTGAAAAAGGGTGATGTAAGTACAAATTCCATTTAATTTTTGTTAATCAATATGCTTTAACTTTTGTGTAGAATAAAGTTTAATTTTATATCCTTTCTTCTATAACACAAAAATGATACTACACTATGTAAAAACTGATATCATATCAGTACGTAGTAAATAGTATCAAAAACAAAAATATAATGAAAAAACTGATACCAAATGTTTACTTGCTTGAAACGAATACTAGTAGTATCATAAGCTGATACAAAAATGCAAAAACTGATACCATATGATTACATGCTTGAAACTAATTGTGGAAGTATCAAAAACTGATACTAGAATGCAAAAACAGATACCATATAATTTCACAATTGAAACAGATACTATAATACAATAACTGATACCATAGTTCAACATCCTTAAAACTGATATTAATGTTATAAGAAACTGATACTAATATTAGTAGAAATGATACTGGAATTCAAAAACTGATACCACAGTTTTACATTATTGAACCTGATACTAATAGTATCAAAAAATAAAACATTAGCTATTTGTTTTATCGCATAGTATTTCCTCGTTTCATTACAATAAAAAATTCAATTATCATTGCAAATTGAGATCATATCTCAAAACTGAAACAAATTTTCCAATACCAATTTTACAGGTGAAAGAAATCACAAATCTCAACCCATATGAAGAATGTCTACTTCAAACAGAAACTGATGAACAAAATTTCTCCAAAATTCAAAAAGAAAAGCATGAAAAAAAGAAAGTTCGAAGAAACCAAAGAAAGTGCACATTCGTTTGAGGAAGACATAAGCATCAGGATCTTCCAAATGCATATAAAAGATTTGGAAAAAGAAACAAAGAAAACAAAAAAGAATTGGAAGTAGAAAAAAAAGAATTAAAGCAGAGCAAGAAACTTTTAGGTTGAAAGAAGAGTTGAAAGAAATTAAGTTGAAGCTGAAAGAAAATGAAGAGAAAAGATCACAGGCTGAAGACAACACCAAGAAATTTGAAGATGATTTGAATGACAGTGAAGAAAACGTCAAAAATAAAAAAGAAAGTTTCAATGTACAAAGCGACATTTTACAAACTGAACTAAATGCATATACTTTTGTAGAAATGGAAATAGGAAGAAATGAAGAAAATAAAGAAACAAAAGCTGAAGAGTGTGTACAAAAAAGAGTAGATAAAACAGAAGAAATGGAGAAACATATGCCCATCGAAATAGAAAGTGAATTGGGTAAAAAAAAAACAATGAAGAAATACAATGTGAACATGAAGAAAAAAAAGACTCCAATTGAAGTGCATCAAAAAGAAGAGTTGGAAAAAGAAAGTCAAGTGCAGAGAGACAAAACAGAAGATATTCAACATCTTCAAGATGATATAGATATAAAAAATCAAAATGTACCATATGTCATTTCAGTGCTTGACTTTACCCCTCCATCTTTCAAACTTTACGATACACAAGACTTTGAAAGTGAAAAACTGAAGAAAAAAAAGATGCAGAAGAACCTGTGCAACCAGTTGTTAGAAAAGAGAAAGAAACAATACAAAATTAAGTGACAAATAAAATCAAAGCAACACAAAAAAGAACAGCTTCTTATATTCAAAGATTGAAGGTAAGAACAAGAGTGAAAAAACAACATGATAGCTTTAAATATGGGCTGAAACAAAAAAAGTTGCAAATAAATCAAAACCGGAAAAGAAAAAATGATGTTGAAAACAAAAGTGAATAAGACAACAATCCAAAGCCATTTGCAATAATAGAGCCAACACTTTCGTAGATAGGGCTTGGACCTTGCAAATGTTTGACCTATCTCAACATTGAACAACAAAACGTGATCAAAACTTTCTTTTCATTAACAATATCATCAGAAAAGTTAATGTACAAATATGTATATTAATTTTAAATATGAAATTGAGTTTATCTAACATATACAAATTGTTTTTGTTAACATAATGTAGTGGCATGGGAAGGTAATGACACAATCAGATGAGGTTGTGTCATACCAAAGAATGCGCTAAAGCATGTACTAGAAGGAAACGAGACAGACGACTTGGTACATAATTTTTTTCTTTACATCAAAACTAATACCAAAATAAAAGCATATATGGTTGGTATAGTTTTTAAATTACTAATTTTTATACTTTAAAATTAAATATTACCCAAAATAATAATGTATAGTTGGTATAGTTTTTAAATTATTCAACTGTTATCGTAACCGTTACCGTTATAAATGGTAAACGCATGGACGGTTTGTACGGTTGAATGGTTGAGCGATTCAACCGCAACAACCCTATTTCCAACTACTTCAGCCATGAATATTCAGGGTTGAAAGTGAAAAAAACTCAACAATCAATCATTTAAACGAACGCTGAATGTCTATTAAAAATGCATCTGGCATTAGAACCGTATTAAATAGACTCAAATGTTAGGTGGATGCGTATAAAGTATGGACATCTAAGACTGAACGTTTAGTAAACGGTCCTCCAATTGCACTTCAGTTTAACATTTAGCGGAATATTCATTTTAAATGCCGTTGTTATGATGTAAATCTTTAATTGTGAACCTCAAATACTGGTTTTCTGTGTTGCTCTAAAACTTATTTTGTTCTCCTTATGATTTACCTGAAGTATGTGTTATGGGTTCGGTGCGTACTTCGGTAGAGTTTAAAAGAAAAGTTTGGTTCTCTGCATCTTAAAAAAAAAATTAAAAAAAATAAAGCTTACTTTGTTTCGAATAACATGAAAATATCGTAGCTTCTTATTTGCTCTAATATCTCAGTCTTATCCATGCATTTATGTGCATACTTGCAAAATATAATACAATATTGATCTTCTTACTGTACAATGCATGTATTTTTGTGAATAATATGATGTTTCCATTAGTAGTATAATCTTATTTCAATTATTTGTTTATAATTTTATGTTATTTTAGTATGGAGTGAGATAAACATGATCTTAAAATAGACCATTGTTTTTGTTTTTTTTTTAAATTTTTGAAGACAATTTTTACCGATTGACAGGTTGTAACACCTTCGAGCTTAGTCAGAAAACAACGAGACTACAATTATAGCGTATGACTATCAATAAATACATGTCTGTTTTGGTTCTGATAAAATTACGTTCATAGCCGAAAATCGGTCTAATAAAAGAAATCGTAATTTGGCTTCCAGTGGCCTAAATTATTTCACTTTAGGAACTATTCATCTAGAACTTGCACTGAATAACATGGTTTTAAAAAGAGAAAATTTTACATGCATATCGTTGAGATTAGCATTAGTTACCTTTCAGTTTTTCTATTTTACAAATTACATTTCAATATACGAAAAAAAAAGTGAAATTCACGATGATATTTGATTAATTTTACTAATTTTAACATGCATTTTTAAAATATACGTTCGTAACTCATAACCGTCGTAATACACGTCGAAGCGGTTGCTTTTAACATTGTAACCGATAGAAGCAAAAAAGAAAGAAATTTGAAAAAGTAGGATACAAAAATAGTTTTTAAAAGAAAGGACGTAAAATAAATAAGTTAAAAATATGTGCACGTAATTTCCAGTTAAAAAAAAAAATTAGAGCACCAAAACTAGTGACGGCAATGGGACATACCGTCCAAACTTGCCCCTACCAAATCCACCGACGGCAACGAGAAATCGGGTAGAGCCATTACGTGCTTTTAAAAATTTAGGTATATTTTCTGGTTGGGTTTAACAAGTTTTCGTGACCAGAACAAACGCGGTCCAAACTCGAATACCTTTGAATCGTGAATTATTCGGTTCGAGACTCAAACAAATCTCAATCGTGCATCAATTTAAGTTAGACCTTCGAATTTACGATGCATTATCCATTTTACCCAGTTAAACCATGTTTTTTTTTACTATTTGCCACTTACTTCCTTACCGTCTCATTTTCTCTCTTTCTCATTTTGTGGACTGATTTGAAAAGAAAACAGAGTCCCCGCAAAAATTATCATAGCCCCGAAATCAAAATAGCAAAATGTACCATTTCGTTCTTTGCCACACCAAGCATCTTTAAACCACTGCATATTCCGTCAAGTTCATCGTCGGAAAAATTCTACCGTTGTGAACTGCTATTGTGTACACTGATGCAACACCTCGAGCTTATTCGCTCTTCCATCTTTAAGCCGCATACAATATACTTAGCTTGAATGGCATGAAAATATTCCTTATTTGCTCTAATATCTCACTGTTTTATCCATGCATTTATGTGCACGCTTGCAAAATATAATACAATATTGATCTTCTTACTGTACAATGCATGTATTTTTGTGAATAACATGATGTTTCCATTAGTAGTATAATTTTGTTTCAAGTATTTGTTTTATAATTTTATGTTATTTTAACACGGAGTGAGATAAGCATGGCCTTAAAATAGAGTATTGTTTTTGTTTTTTTTTAATTTTGAAGACAATTTTTACTGATTGACAGGTTGTAACACCTCGAGCTTATTCAGAAAATAATGAGACTACAATTATAGTGTATGACCATCAATAAATACATGTTTTTTTTGGTTCTGATGAAATTTACGATAATAGCCGAAAATCGGTCCAATAAAACAAATCGTAATTTTGGCTTCCAGTGGCCTAAATTATTTCACTTTAGGAACTGTTCATCTAGAGCTTGCACTGATTAACATGGTTTTAAAAAGCGAAAATTTTACGAACATATCCTTAAGATTAGCATTAGTTACCTTTCAGTTTTTCTTTTTTACAAATTACATTTGGATACGAAAAAAAAAGGAGTGAAATTCACGATGATATTTGGTTAATTTTACTAATTTTAGCATGCGCTTTTAGGATATACGTTCGTAACTCATAACCGTCGTAATATACATCGGAGCGGCTGCTTTTAACATTGTAACCGTGAGAAGTAAGAAAAAATTGTTCGAAAAAATAGGATACAAAAAATAGTTTTTAAAAGGAAGGACGTAAAACAAATAAGTTAAAAGATACGTATCCCTAATTTCCAGTTAAAAAAATATATTAAAGCACCAAAACTAGAGACGGCAACGTGACATATCGTCCAAACTTGTCCCTACCAAATCCACCGATGGCAACGAGAAATCGGGTAGAGCCATTACTTGCTTTTAAAAGTTTAGGTATATTTTCTGGTTGGGTTTAACAAGTTTTCGTGACCAAAATAAACGCGGCCCAAACTCGAATATCTCTGAATCGTGAATTATTCGGTCTTGAATTATTCGGTCCGAGACTCAAACAGATCTCAATCGTGCACCTATTTAAGTTAGACCTTCGAATTTATGATGCATTATCCATTTAATCAGTTGAACCATCAAAACCTTAAGGCATATTATGGTCCGAACATGGAAACTAGCTACCAAATTACTTTGACAAAATAAGATTTTCTCATTAGCCACCGCGGCATAGCAAAGTACTTGCCGAAAAAAAATTCTACTCGGCTGCCGTCACGAATCACACTAAGTGGATTGCTTCACATGAACGCGTGTTACGATTTCAAGAGAATTGTAATTACGAGCGTTATAGCACGCGTCTCACACGTGAATTGTTTTCCTTATAAATTGTATATGTTTAAATCAATCAAAAGTAATAATTTTGATTTTCAAGTGATACAAAGATTTGTATATTCGTAAGAAAGTATTTTGAATTTGTAAAGTAAATTTAATTTTAAATCATGTTTTTAGAAGCATTTTGAATTTGTAAAGCATGTTTAATTGTTAGATCATATTTTATGGGCGTTTTTGGATCAGCGGACGACTTTACTATACCCTCCTCGGAATTTTACCGATCCGTCGATTTCTCAAAGATTTTCAAAGGAAAAGAAAAACTTTTATGGACGTTTAAGTTTGTAAAAGAAGTTTAGTATTAGATCATATTTTCAAGTGATTGAGATTTGATAATATGTAAATGAACGTTTTTGATAGTTCAAGTTAATGTCAAAAAATGCGATACCAATTCTATTGCAAATTTTATTAAAGATGTAATAATAAAAAGAAATGATAAACGAGAACTATAATTATGTAAATCGAAATATTTGGTTGAATACGAGGAAATCGATGTTTAACAAAAATAAGATATAGCCGATCCATATGTATTGGTGCATATTGGTATTACAAGTCTTCAGCATTATCAAACCGACCGTTAGGGAGGTTTGCTTATTGTCACTGGCCAAAATCAATTTTTCTGAAGCCAAAAAAACATGGATCTTGTCTCATCGCGGTTTCCCTAAAAACGTGGATCTTGTCTCATCGCGGTTTCCCTAAACTTCCTCCTTTTACTTCGCGCATCAAAGATTCCAAATTCAAATCTATTATGATTGTCAAATTCTAAAATTTCAATTTCAAATCGACAATTTTGAATGCTTTGATTGATATTTAAATTTAAAATTCATATTTTCAGATTCAAATCTCAATTTATTCTTTTCCATCGTATTATCACTTAATGTTTAAGTAATATTAACAAAAATTTTAAATGTATATTTCTTATCAAAGTTATACAATCGAACGGTCGGTTTCTCCAGCGTTGTGCGGTTATACTAGTAGAAATCTTTACCTTGTTGATCAACATATATTGCTTTTAGAGGTGGGCATTAAACCGATTTAAACGACTTAACCGATTTAATCGATATCAACCGAACCAACTTAACCGATAAACATGGTTAACTGACATCATTAGTTAACCGACCGACTATTTTCGGTTCGGTTAACGGTTAACAAAATTTAGACGATCGGTTAACCGTTAACCAACCAAAAAATTAGGCATTTTTCTTTAACACGGCCCAACTCAATTATTAGCCCATTTGTAATATACATCCATGCCTAATCTGATCACGTGCCTAAATTATTTACCTTCTCTCGAGTTTCGAGCGTCGCTTCAGACAAAATCGAAAGAAAATAGCAAAAAGATATGGAAAATCCTAGATCTGCTCAACTTCATTTGCTAATCGCCAACGCCCTGAACATCTTCAACTATTCCATTCGCTAACTTTGCAACGCGTCACGGTAATGTCGACTCCATCTGAGCTGTTGGGGAGAATAATGGCATCATGAGTGAAGAGAAAACTTGTGAGTATAATTACCTTGAATTAATTCTTAGCGGATTCTTAATTAATCGATTCTTAGGTTGTAATAAGTGTATTTGTATACACTTTATTTGTTCTATGGACAGTCGGTTTTGTTTTACATTTCAGAATTGATTGGTTTTGATAATTAATGTAACTTAAATTTGGGGTATTCTGTGAATTTTTATATTCCTAATTCACACAAACTATATTAGTTTATGAATTATGATTGGAGTGATTCATAAATTTATGAACTATATGAATATTGTGTATATATATTTAAAGCCTTAGTTACAGTTACTATTTAATGTTTATTTTTAAGTGTGGTTTTAGATGCTATAATTATTGCATCTGAAAACCACTTGTATCCAATGCAGTTAACCACATTTCAAATGTAGTATAGAATAAGAAAAAGTTTCATGAAAATTATTGCATTTGTTAACTATATGGTATTGATCTGTAATACATCATGAAGTCTTTTCTATAAAAGCGAACTAATTCTTTTGATCTATGTATCACAGGTACAACTTGCTCTACTGTTCTTACAAAAGCAATATTCCTTAAACGATGCAAGTCAGTTGCAACAAGAATGAATGCGATGGATTTAAGGAGACGAATCACAATGGCTGTTGATTCTATTGTCACCAGTTTGAAAAGCAATGCTAGGATAATTAGCACCTCAGAAGAGATTGCTCATGTTGTCACAATATCTTAAAGTAATGGCTATTGATTCTCTTAAAGATCTTTAGTTGGCGCTCAAGGTATTCAGCATTAGATATACATCACTGCTTTTATTATATTACATTACTTTAGATAATGATTTTGATGTGTAATCCTTTTCCCGGAGACAAAGGCCATTACTGGCTGTTGCTGAAGACATTATTATGATATAATCAAAAATATAATATGATATTATGAATTATTACTATATAGTCCGTCTTAATAATACTAAAGCCTGTATAGTAAGTAGTTTGTGAATATATATTTGAAGTGTGAATAGTTTGCATATTTTTAAACCTTATAACACTATTGTATAGTTTTGAAAACTAGTTAATTATAAAGATATGTGAGTCCTTTAATAGTTGAGTACAGTTACATTGATAGATGTGTCCACAAGATGATAAACATATGTAACACCTTCAAATTATACAATCAACATGCAATGGTGAATTGAACTGAGAATAATATGAACCTATTAATTTCTGGTTTATTGCTGATATTTGGGGCTTTATGTCCATGAATGAAGCTATGAAATATGAACCTATAAAATTGCCTGCTGTATAAGCTGAATTGGTAAGTCCCTAGTTGATGTCAGGTTATTGATCAACTTAATATGCCGGCTTCATACAAAAATAATAAAGTATTTTATGCCTGCCTCCATGTTTCTTCCATGTCCCTATAATATGAGTCAACTTATATGATATCTTTGATTAATGTTGTACTCATAGTTGCAAGTTATCAAAATTGCTTGTTAATGAAAAAACTGCCAATATAAATTCTAAATAAGATATCAAAGTTGCTAGTTATTAAAAACTGCTAATATAAATTCTAAATATGGTTTATAATTGCCCTGTATCGTCTCTAACAAGAAGACATCATTGGTTTGAGACATTACCAATGTTGGTATCAGGTGTATAACTATGTTTTCATTTAGATTCACATATATCAAATAATAGTTTCATTTTGATTCACACATCTTACTGTCTCGTAGTTTCATTTTAATTCACATATATCAAATAATTGCTTGCATACATGTATATCATTCTAATTCACATATATTATTTTAATTCACATACATGTATAGTAACAACTGTTATGTATATAATTGCTTGCATATAAGGTAAGCTGATGTATCTTAGTTTCATATCCTTAAACATCTTCTTGTTCATATGCATAGGAAAGAAATCTATATTGTCAGTTTATAGGAAATACAGTTCAAATGCATAAGAGACTATTTAGTTTATGAGAAACATATATAAATTATGACACATGAAGTCTGAACACACATGAAAGTATTGATCATTTGTATATGCTACAGTCTGTTGCCTCATTTTATCATGTTTTGTGTGTTAACAATTTAACTTACTGAAAGTATTGCTCCACTTCTCACTGCATCGTGGAGAATTGGGAACTGGTAGTGGTTTGCTGGACTATCGATTTATCATGTTATGATTTGGAGATGCACATGTATCTAACGATGTGTGTTGTATGTTTGTTTACTATTATTATATGCTTCTTACAGCAATAACACATATTGTATGTTTATATTATTTATTTTGAACTTTTAAACAGTATCTTTGGAACTGGTAATTTGTTGTTGACTGCTATTGTTTGCTGGGCCGATGCTCTTTGTAATTTGTGTCTGATAAGTGATAATCCATGTTGTATTTGAACTCGGAAAATAAACTTTGGACTTTATATCATGCTATGAACTGTTATATACATCTATTATCATCTGATGATGAGAATCTATTTTGTCTAATAAGCTATGTATATCTAATCGTTCTGATAAATGTATACTGCTTCAAAATTGAGTTGCAGTTAACCATTTATACGTTAAAGATTAACCGATAAAATTCGTTCGGTTAACCGTTTTATCGATTAACCGTTTAAATCCAACGATTAACCGATTCAATACAACGGTTAACCGCAATTAATATTTGTCGGTTCGGTCGGTATTGGTAGACTAATATTAACCGAAAAAGGCTAACCGAACCGATCATGAAGTATGGTTAACCAAAAATATTAAATGATCGGGTTGGTTAACCGAACACGCCCATCCCTAATTGTTTTACATGTGCCTATTGGGGAATATTTGAAATATTAGAAATCCATCCGCATGCTCATCCGAAAAGCGATACCCGATGTTCGAAAAAACGGATACAGATGCAGATCGAATGTAACCGCATTCGAAAATTATCCGCTCGGTTTTTGTCAAAATTATAATTAATATTTTATGTATTTTAGTACAATGATAGATATGTGTTTATTTTTTTTATTAACCCAATAGTATGTTTATATGAATTAAATCTATAGTATCTGCTTAAAATTATTTAATATAATTCTTTTCTTTTATTTTTCATATTTTTATATTCAATGACATTGAAAAAGTTTATGGTAAATCATTTTTTTTATATTTTTAGATTTGACGATCGTTAGCGGATAGGATAATTATCCGATGTTCGAAAATGATTTCGAATGCGGAGGTAGATGTAGCACAATTTGTATCCGAAAGTATCCGTTTACATGTTAATCATATTTATATACATGGTCATGCCATGAAAAACCACACAAGAACTGTGATGGCCAAGCAATTTGTTTTATGTCATATGTTGATTGGAGAAAGAGATTGGAATAAGCAGCAACAACAGTGTATTTTGGAACATGTGCTTTGCGTACGTTATTGCTATTCAGCGATCAAAGTAGAGGAAGATGGAAATTTAGAGAAAAGGATTTCATTCCAAGTTTAAACTAAAATTCAAGTCAATCTCGAAACTATGATTAAAAATTGATAGAGTAAAGGCAAATTATCAAGGCTTTGTCTAAAGAGATGAAAAAAAGGAGAGATTACGGATTATAATACAAATAATGTAAAATGACACAAGATTTAGAGTGGTTCAATCAAGACGATCTACGTCCATTGATTATATTGCTTTGACTCGGTTGCAAGAGGTTGATTACAAGAGAAAATATTGTATGCAAAAAATGAAAATTAGATCGTTGTACATGTGCACGTAAAAATGCATTTATAGTAGTAGAGAGATTTGGTTTGAATAGCTCAGGTTGAAGCGTCGGGACCTGGAAACCCTCAAGTCAATGATGAATTTGTATGGCTCAGATGCAGATCAGTTATAATGCCAAACAAAGTTAACGGTTGGGATGATGGTCAGCTGGCGGCACTGTTTCAACTCTTTTTTATCTCACCAAAGATCTCGCTTGAGTTCACATTTTCGAACTTTAACAAGATAAGATAAAGCGAATCGAGACATCAAACTTTAGTTATATATCATTTAACACTCATCTCATCCAAGATGGTGCAAATTGAGGTGAGATCTTTTATGAAGTTATGTTTTTTATTTACATATTTCTTTTACTTCTTATATCGGTCTAAAAGAAATAATATTTGAATGATTTCATAATTGTCATCTAGTTATTATTATTACATTTTAACGAGTGAGGAAAGATAAAATATTTTTTACTTTTAGTATTTGGGTGAGCATAATCCATTAAATTAATAAAAAATCAATCGTGTTATCACCCTGATCTAATTGTCCTTTTATATAAATATATATTAAGAATTTATATTTAGGTAACAGTAATTAAAAAAATAATAGAAATATCAAATTTAGACGCTTATTACTCTGAGATAGTCCCCATATGGACTTTAAAATTCGAGATGCCAATCTGAGATGAACACCCGAGATACATTCATCTCATCCGAGATCTCGCCTGATACGAGATAATCTGTAGAATTTTCGAGACAAGATGCGACCGAAACCTAAGATTTAAAACCTTAGCTGGCGGGGTGTACAAAGATGTGCTTTTGCTAGAAAGATGACATAGGGATGAAGTGCTATTGTTGAACAGTGACACCATTGCTTAGATGGATAGTGAAAGGCATGGGATGGTTGTTGCATAGTGCTGTTTTTGTCAAATAACAGTGTCGTTTTATGCTGATTTGTTAAGGAATAGTGCAGAGTCATCGCTTCCTTTTGTAGTGGTGACCAAGCACATTCGTCAGAGGCTCGTTGAGTCAAGACAAAACGAGACGGCCAGAGAAGACTGTTCTTTAAGGAAGATTCAAGCAAAGAGACCGTTGGGCTTGGAAAGGCGAGTGGGGGCAAGGCCTTCATGTTGCGACCATGCTGTCTGATGATGAGGCGTGCGGGTATTATGTGCAGCGCTCTAGACCTTCCATTAATAGTGATTACTGGTCGGGCCTTTGTTTCGACCCATCGCAAAATGGGCCGTTGTATGGTGGTGGGCTAGGTAGAAAGTTATTGAGGAAATATGATTAGGGGGACAACACTTGGATGTTTAGCGGGTCGACCCAATATTTGATTAAAATATTTAATTAATTACATAATTAATTTGATAAGTAATTACACACACATGAGTACCGAGGCACGTTCGATGGACATGCGCAAAGAGTAAGGCGAGTTAATCATTTTTGTTATGTACTAATAATAATATATGCACACATAATCAATATTAAAAGATTAACAAATAATTATCTCATAGCAGTGAAAATATCTAAAATATGAAACTGAAAATTATATATGAGTACCTAACTTTACATAAAAAAGAAAGTACCAATAATCAAAGATACACATTTTCTGGTTTCAAATTAACTATTGTAGAATGATAAATTTATTGCCTATTATCAATGAAAATATGAATCTTATCGTGTATAAAGATAAATGATAATCTTTTTCTATTTTATAATGGAGTTTAAAAGATTTACATCATATACATTCATAAAAGAGAAATTAGACCTCCGTGAAAATTGCTTATTCACTTGGTTATTGCAATGCTTAAAAGGTACTTTTCCCTTCTTATTTTAACCTTTATAGCACGTATGCATCTTGAATTTTCCTACAGAACTAAAAATAGTATTTATTATGTTCACAAATTCGGCACAATTAATATTATTAAAAAGCTAATTATTATACTAAAATTAAATAAAAGCAACATGGAAATCATGAGTAACTAACATGTGTTAACCAGCCATGCCACCATTGAAGCTGTTCTAAGTTGATGCATAAATTAAATGATTGAAAAGAAGGATTAATCTACATGTTCAAGTCAACTGCGAATATAATTGTATAATCACCAAAGACATAGTCATGGCAATAACATTATTTTCCTTTTGCCGCTGAATTTAAAGAAGGTGAGTTAGATGAACATAGTCAATCCCTCTAAAAATCCATCATTTCCTTTACACGACACCATGCTTTCAGGACTCTTTATATCATGACATTCGCTTTGAGAAGTATGAAACGCGTAGCTACAATTACGATGAAAAGGCCTTCTTTTCATCTCTGTGTCAAGAGAGGCAGTCGTGGTGCACTGCCTCAGATACCTTTTTAAATATATATATATATATATATATATATATATATATATATATATATATTAAAAAACACAAACGAAATTATCCACTCATACATATATTTCTCCTTATCAGTCACAGTCACATACCCATTTCCTTACACCCATAGCCTCACATGTCGGATTTGAATCATTAAAGTAATATTCTCCATCGTCTACTGGACTTGATCAATCATATATCCTATCCTCCTCTTCACACAGTTCACTTTATGGACTTACCACCAGTTGAACAATCTCACTCCAGCTAACCAAAAACTTGCATTGGCCAAAAATATGACATTTCATAATGAAACTATATCAATTTTCCAGTCTTATAGCTCTTTAGGTTACACATTTCAATGAAAACTGCATTGTAGCCGCATACCATGCAATTATGACTATCTAACTTTCCTCCGTTGTCATTGCAGCTCATTGTATAGCATATCCAACTTGTGGTGTTGTAAAATTTGCATCATAGATGACGTTAACCACTGTATAACATAAAAAAAGCAAAGAAATATACATGAATACACCATCACCAACATGGTTTATTAACCAGGTAGATTATTCAATGGTAAAATAGTACCGCAAACTACAAAGCATTAAATGGAAGTGAATCTGTTAATAAGTTATTGATTTGTAATACATAATCAATGTTACAGGTGAAAAGCAAATAAAGTAAACTTTTGCCACTTGTTCTTTAAGAACAACATCATCCAGTATTATATTATTTGTTGGACTTGGTGCATTGCAAAATTAGACAGTTGCATTCCAAACAACAAATGAACTAAAAATAGTATGGAGGTCATCAAAATATTAACATAAAAAATTATGATTAAAGTTGATTATGCCACATAATGGTACCCTTTGCTTCTATCAGTTTGCTAGTCCTACCTTAACTTTAGAACTCTTCCTTTTGTATGCTAAAAAAGAAAATGAATGGCTTCTATATGTTGTAAAACTACACACACACACACATACATGATAAATACATTAAAGTGAGTCTAAATGCAATTAATATTTGATATATGAAGCAATATTAATGTGAATTAATGATTATTATGTGCACCTGCAAAAAATATGACCATGATATACACAACACTGTCAGCATGAAGTAAACAAATGCAATACTAATAGTAGCGAGTTGCTTTCCAATATAATAATTCACCCAACCGAGTAATCATCGCCAATTCTTGTCCAATCATAAATATCAACTTCCCCATTCTATCTAGTATGGAAAATGAAACCGATAAAAGAAATATTTGATCTTTAAAACTCATTTCTTTCTTTATCATATGTTGATTCGATCTTATAATTTCTTGTTTTCTAAACAAAGATGAAGGGTGGGTTTCCATAATATTTGAATGTTATTTAGGAGAACTATATAAATTCAAATTAATTATGTAAGGTTAATGATAACTTTAATTCCATTAATATAGAAAAAGGCATGGAGGTACAAACAACAAAATGGTACTGCATGAAAAGGAAATTTTATTCTTGCATTAAAAGATGTGGAGGGATCAAGTTTGATAAAAAAATTCTTTCGAGTGAACAAAAATCAAGGAAGAGTCCCTTGGAATTTAATATTGACCGTTTCTTTCAAGGAATCCTCAATTCTAATTAATGTTTTAAGTATAAGAATGACTTTAATTCCATTAATAGAATCAAAAGTGTGCATGTGTAAAATGATATTGCTTAAAAAGAAACAATTTACTACCTAAAATTACAATAAAAATTAATTCAATTACCAGAAAATCAATTGCGACGAACCAAAATTTTCGACCCTCGAAAATCAACACCAATACATCCTCGATATTCATGTGCCCAAATCCAAGTGCTCGAAACCTGATCGTTTAATGGTAAGAAAGAAAATAAAGATGGAATAGAATCTCATACAAGTGAAATAACATATATTATTTGAACATATAATCTTTACAGTGGAAAATTTAAATACATTCATCAGAATTAAACATGGACATCTATAAATATCTTTCCTTACAAATGCGGAATACAATAGTACATGAGTGTGGTGGAAATGGATAACAATCTCAAAAGAATCTTCTAACTCCATGATCCGAGTTCTTCCATATTTCTTCTAACTAAACCTAACTACTAGAGTGCCTGGGAAATTAGGGCACCCAGAGTTTAAGGAAAAAGCAAAATAAACTATAGGTCAGTCATGGGACTAGTGTGAAAAATCAAAATATGATGTTTGAAAATACAAAGGAATCTCGTAAGATTACGCCGCATATAAACAGAACGATATTTTACCTCATGATACGCAAAAATAAACATTTGGTATTATTATTAATGATGTTCTTTGGAAAACACTTTTCAAGTAAATATATTCAAATAACCAAATTGTTACATTGGTTAAACATGATGGCATAATAGGTTTATAATCAAGTCTGAAGCCACTTATCGGAGAATGAATTTCCATACAAATGACAAGGTGAGGGACTACCTTCTGTATAATACACCTATAGAGGGATGTACCTAGGGTCCAGATATCGAACACATATACCAACATAGAACCAATCTACTCCTTTCATCTGGATAGTACCGAATATGACATTACCCCGGCCGTTACCGACCTATCCGAGACGTCTCATATCTTACACAACATACCCGATATATAGAGGGTTATTTAGAAAGGTGATGACCATCTCCTAATGGGAGCAACCCACTTAACACTGCCGCATCTATCCTGTTTTTTCCATTTTCGGTTGATGAGGCCTGAGGTAACATTTTACCTTTGACATAGCACATTCCACTTTGAATGACACACTACCATTCCATGATCACACAACCGATTTCTACAAACGTATAACTCCTGAGCTCGTATGTCTCAGAAAAGGGTGTTAAGCTAAGAGAAGTTGCCTTCTCCACCAAGAAACAGATGATACATCCATAGAGATCAATCAATGTAATTAGAAATACAATGTCAGATATTCATCCATAAAAGTTGTCCAGGAACAAGACAAACCGATGATACTCTCCTACCACATCCCGTCGAGAGTTACTCTTAGGATTAGCAGCGAGAAGTCCTTGCATCGAAGAATTTAATGAAGAACCACTGTCACAAAATATGATATGAGAAATTTCCCCCGAGGGTTGACAAGCAGCCTACATTCCATCTTTCAAATCATATCTATGTATTCACCTCAAATACGTAAATTGATTCGAAATGGTTTTCGGATAGGAATTACCTAAATCCGACCCTAGTTCCTTCGAACCAATCATCAATAAAAATATGTTTCGTGAATAGGGTATCATTCTTTAATTGATTAAGTTCTTTTTAGCAAAATCACATTTGGAGATATATATTTCTAAAACTTTCCTTCCGATATACAGGAAATTAAGTCCTTTGTTTACTTAAACCTTTTTTTTAATTTGGAAAATTTGAAATCATTTCATTTTTTTCTTAGGAAAATACTTTCAAATCATTTCATTTAAATCTTAACAATGATTTCTTAATTAAAAACTCAAAATTTTGATTGAGTTAAAACCATGTTATCTAGGAGGTTAATACCAAAATCAGTAAATATTAAATGCGTAGAATCTATAGAAATCATCTAATTCTACTGAATATAAATACCTATATTCAAAAAATACTACGAATGGAATAACGAGAAAATCACCTTTTAAATTCCACGAATAGTATGAGTTCTCTCTTCGGGCTTTAACAGTGAGTGCAAGAAGATCATCTCCTTAAAATCCAAATTTTTTAAATCTGGAATATATTTTTTTCTTTACTTTTTGAAATTTCAATCCGAGTAAATCAAATTTACTATCCCCTTCGTTGGACCAGTACGGATAGCTAGGGGGAGCAGAAAACTGGTTTTCTAAACCCAAGCCTAGACAGTATCTCTCTTACATCCATAAGACAATCAAGTTATATGATCAACTCTAAACCATTAAACCTTTAATCATTTCATAAATCATTCAACTTACCTTAAAAACACTTTATTGATAATTTAAAAACATTTACAAAAGATTTGGGAAAGAATGGTTGCGTTTAAAACTATATTTCAAAAGTTATAAAAAAGTGCCGCAGAAAAGTGTTGTGAAAAGTGCTTTTAGGCTATATTGATCAGAACGACTTTTTATTATTTGAAAATTCATTTCTATTGATCAAATAACTTTAAACATTTATAAGATTTATTCCACATTTTTAAACATTTTAAAACATCATTTTCAAATAAATCTAGTTTTAATTCCGAACTTCAAAATCAGTATTTTTTCAGAACTTGTTTTACTCATATTTCAAAATCTACCTATTGAAATCTTGATTTTCTTTCTTCATTGGAATACTATGGATATAATAGTTCAAAAAATTCTTATATCAAAGAATTCTAAGCTATATCCCATTCTTTACACTTGTTTGACTTTAATAGCGCGAAACCACGAACTGCCATTACGCGACGCGTTTATTTTTAACTAAAATTTCCATTATCATTCAAACTTCACCAAAAAACTTTTAAATATTTACGAAACATTTCAAACTCATTTTTAACCATTTTTAATGAGGTTTAACAATTCATATACACCACTTCATTAAATATAGAGGAAACTGATTTCATTTGTGCTTATCGACGTGTATTAACGTAACTTGTTAAAACAACTTAACAACCATATCAAACAATCAATAATTGATGATAAAATCATATATAAGCATCCATAACAATCATATCATACCAAAAAATATGTATATATGTAGATATAAATATTAAATAGAGTTTCTCACTAATATCCAAACAGTTTCACTTCCTACAAACATTCTTATCAACAACACTTCACTAAAACCATTGTTAACTTTAACTAATCATCTTGTACTTAATTCCTCTTTGATTTATGCTATCAGTATTTTCTTCCAAACTCTAGAAAATTCGTCAGAGCTTCCGCCGTAGTTAAAACTTCCTTCTATTTCCATGGAATGAAATGGGCGACACTTCCTTCTCTTTTTCTTGCACCGGAGCTTTCTAACTTGCTCCTCCCTCCTTAATAAGTTTGGCCTCCCCCTATTCCACCTCTTCCTCCAATATTTTATCATTTCTTAGACGCTAAACCATGTTTTAATGATGATATAAGAACTTTGACAAAGTTTGGTGGGGTTTGGAGTTGGCTTGATATGATTTTAAGAAAGGTTAGTAAGAAAAAAAAAGAAGAAGACGCTGTTAACATAGTCTAAAGGAAGAAAAAGAAAAGAATGATTTGCGTGAGAAAATGAGAATGATGAATGTGTATTTATAGGAAAAAAATGGTAAGTTACTAAAATTCTCTTTACCAAATCACCAAAGTAACCTTATTTAACTTTAAAGTAACCTTACTTTTTCAAAACTTACGATAATTTCTTACTTTATCTCATAGTCACTTAAGAGCCAAGCAAATGTATTTGGATGGAAAAGTGGCTAAAGAGAAGATTTGGTTTGATTTTGATATGATGTTTACTTTTTTGACTTTTCTCTTTTTCTTACTTTTTTTTAATTATATTCTATAAGTTTACTAATCATAGTTAATAAAAGTAAACATGCTTAGTTATTAAAATATGTAATATATATGTTAAAACTTGTTAACGAAGGTGCAACAACGCTGCGACAATTTTTATTCGATAAAATGTTGATTTTCGACAAGATATTTTACGGTCATTTTGACGTTTTTGTTAAACTATTTATACATGTAAACCAAACTTCAAAATAAATTTCTTATTATTTTTAAATAATTAAAACAGGTATATTTGATTTATAAAATAATATAAAACGATATCGAAATTCTTTTGCAAATATACGACATTGATTTTGTCAATGCGCAATGAAATTTGTTAATCACGATAACATAAGTATATATATATGTGTGTGCGTGTATACACATAACTATAAAACTTTTATCAACCTATTATTATCTTTGTATAATGATTTTAAAAAGAGTTATTCATATTTTAAAACAATTATTTGACAGTATTCAATTTTATCAAAAACCGGCTTTTATCAACTTTGTCAATATTACGCTAAATGTCCAAATTCTTTATTTAATTCTAAAAATAAGTTCACCATTCTTATTTATCACATGAAATATGATTATTTATGTTCGAATATTCTATTTTCAAAGTGGTAAAATTACGGGTCATTACACCAATTCATATAACATTATTGTAACAATAACGATTCAAATGATGTTACTATAATTATGCATGCAATGTCTCTTAGACTTCTAATTTTGGCTTAAGTTTAGAAGAATAATTAGTAATTATAAAATTAGTTATTGTGGGGTAGTAGTAATATGTGAAGTGAAATGAATGATGATCAATAGCAAGGATCATCCAAACTGCCTTTACCTGATCTCAAGCGTATCATTTAAAACAAATAACGACGACTTAAACTACGTTTAGTCCATATTTAAAAAGGAAGGAATGCAGATAATTAATCTAAATCATTTATACAAATAATTCATAATATACCATTACCAAACCATTTACATAAATGAGACCAAATGTTTTGAATATTAATTATCCAAATTACTAATAAGAGGATGGATATACTTTTATTATAATCTCACAACATGAAATTCAATAATTTAGTACTACCTCACTAAATATGAATTCAAATAATTTGAGGACGTCGAACTGTAATATACCCTATTTAGAGGTCCAAAGCTACGAGCTACAAATGCTACAGTCATCAATAGTATTAACTTCTGACGACTAAATATGGATATGTTAATGGTATCTATAATATCAAAATCATTTGAATATGAAACAAATGACAGATTTCAAAATGGAATTTTCCATTACATTTCAAAACACATATTTCATATTCATATTACATAATCCCAATAAGTTTCCCAGGCAATGATAAAATATGCCTATTACAAAATACGCTAAGAGCGACATATGAAGATGCCTCATTTGATGATCAGAATCATAGTCATAATTGACTTAGTACATACATAGCGGAATAAATTAACAAGACAAAGAACTGCAACTCCTAAAATTGCTATCCGTTAGCCTCCTACTCACCTCTGGTAGATTTATTCGTCATCCTACTAAAACCAGAAAGAACCTCAACCCATAGCCTACTCAAACCAATTTTGACCACCCGAGAGTTTAAGGAAAAAAAAAATAAACTTCAAGTCAGACATAAAGCCTGGTGTAAATAATACTATACATTTCGGTTAACTGATATTAAGTGAGACCACATCGCTTAGCGGAATGGGTTTCCCCTCACCAATATCCTTTTAAAAATATCTTTAGCAAACCTTTATTCTATAACCAAAACTGGTTAAAATTGTAAAGCATCATTATATAAACATATATATCAGGTAACAAATGGATTATCTGTCCAAACAATATAGTTTTTTTGACTTACTATAAACCTTGGGATGACTCGGGACTACCAGACAATAAAATAAAATAATCTAACATCTGTTAGACATTCTTCTTCTGAACGGTCTGTCCTTAACTATCTATTAAAAACTTCTCTTTTGGATGGTCTGTCACTACATTAACATCTCCTTGGGTCAAATGATCCTAATGGTTTTGCGGGCTCACCAATAACCTATCTGTATACAATAATATATTCTCTTCTATGTGTAATCATAATTTTAGTCTCACCTGTGACAAAGCCCTACACGTTGGAATTTTGGACTAAATTAGCTGGGGCCAATAGCTAATGTATAGGGCGTGATCCTATACCATTCTCATCTGGCATTCTAATATCTGAGTCATTTTACGCAGGGATAACCTCCTATAATTTTCCTTTAAAACTTCTCATCCGAAATTGATTTTTTAAACCAAACTTAAACGCGGAAATCATTTATACTCTATGATTTACAAAAAATTACCTTGCCATGTTATATATATTTTACTTAAATCTTTATTGATAAAAACCTTTAAACATTTGAAAGTACCTCTTCGATCCTATTGAAAGTACCTCTTTCAAAACTATGTAAAACCCTTTCTTTCTTTTATGCCAAATAGCCAAATCTTCCTTTCGAAACCATTCATATATACCTTTCGAAACCATTGAAATTCCTTTCTCTTTCGAAAGCTAAAACCTCAGATATCCCTCTTTAAAACCATTAAACATTACCTTTCGAAATCATAGGAAAAACCTTTCCTTTAAACCATTCGAACCCATTGGCAAAACCTTTCCTTTATACCTTTCGAAACCATTAGGAAACCTTTCCTTTAGACCTTTCGGAACCATTAGGGAACCACGCCTTCGAAATCATTCTTTCTGCGACGACCTGCCTTTCTACTACCAGAAAAACGTATCATCATAAAGAAAAAACGGAATAGAAGTAGAAAAGAAAGAGAAAGAAAGAACAACAACATCAGAATCTCACAGCGGAACGGAACAAAATATAATATATCGCATATATATTTCATAGTTTTACATATATCAGAGTTATACAATATCAATACACATGACAGTCATATACATACATCTGTCACTACACACATCAGAGATAAGTACATATCAACTAACACAGCGGAACTAGATAGAAAGCTTCATACGTTTGGAAACTCCTGCTCCCAGCTCCTCCAGAATTAAGGTCCAAAACCTATCACTTGGCTACTCATAAAAATTTGAGTACCCAAGAGTTTATGAAAAATAAAATATAAACTCCAGGTCAGACATGGGTCTGGTATGAGTAAACAGTTTAAATTGTTTAACTTTGAAAAACATTTGAAAATAAAGATATCACGTAAGACTCCCCATAAATAAATACGGGTAAGTTTTTACCTTACGCTAACCAAAACATTTCATAGAAAATCATGTGAAATTATAATAGTGTCTAGGGTTTTCAAGTAAATAGAAAATAGCCGAAATTGTTACATTCATTAAATTCCAGCTACTAGCCACAAAAGTGGGTAATACAAATCAAAACCGTAGGGTCTCGTAGGGAAAATGGATTTCCAACAATGGCAGGGCTACTGGGGTACCGCCCATCACAGTACGGGGCCTAAATCACCGTACCGAGGATCACTCCCGACCCCCTACAACACAAGGCCGGAACCATTCCTTACTGAATAGTCCCAAACATGATAAACTTTGCGGTTGTAGCTAGCAACCGCCCACACAGCCAAAATAGAAAGGGACATCTAGACAGGGGAAATATCTTGTCCTACTTGGGCATGGCCCACCTAACCTTGCTGCATCTCCCCTGTTTTAGCCATTCCCGGTTGATGAGGCTTGAGGCTGCGATTACCTTTATAGGACATATTTCTTAGAATGCTCATCGTCCGCCTGACAATGTGCTGAAAGCATTCAATCCATACAAGTTCGTTTCGGGTTCGAACGAAACCGAAGGCATTATCTCGTCACACTCATTTTGGAATCACCCTCAGAGTTCAACGACGATAACCCTTGTGTTAACGCTAAAAAATAAACGCTAACACCCCGGTGTATAGATGGAAATTGTGAAAGCATCACCCGTTGGTACGGGAACAAAGTATATGCAAAGAAATCACAGGAAAGCTATAAAAGACGCAGTATTTATAGTGGTTCGGCTTAGGATCAAGCCTACGTCCACTTTAAAGCTCTTTATTGCTGATTTAGTTACAATTCTTTACAATCAACTCCGATTACAACACACTTAGACAAATATCTCAAACCCCGATGTAGAAGAATCCTTCGAATGCATGATGAATGAGTTATTTTTCTTCTTGAGATTTGTCGAAATGTCTTTGGTGATTGGAGTGATAGAAGTGTTGCTTGAGTGTTGCTTGAAGTCGAGACAATAGCAGAGTAATGGCGCCTAGGAAGTCAGTCCCCCCCCAAAAGTCCCCTAAATGTTGAATATGGCCATGTATTTATAGGCAAAATGTTAGGCTGAAACTGTCAAGTCATGAGTCGTGACCGACTCATGATGAGTCGTGACCGACTCATGATGAGTCGTGAGTCATCTACGAGTCACCCCTTTGCAGCATGACTCTGAACTTGCCTCTGAGTCTTGTGTCGTGCGTCGACTTATCTTTTGAGTCGTAAACCTCCCTGAGTCGTGCCATCCTTAACTCATAGAATCTCCTTAACTCGCCAGGTTCCTTAGGTCGTAGGTTTCTTGAGTCGTTAGCCTGTTGAGTCGTGGACTTTTCCTGAGTCGTAGCTCCAATGAGTCGGTAAGACCTTAAGTGGATGAGTCGTGATCAGATGAGTCGGTCTTTGATGAGTCGGAGCCAGGTCAAATGAGTCGGTACTTTCCCTAAGTCGTCCTTTCAATGAGTCGCTAATGCTTTAACTTATTAGGCTCCTTAAGTCGTGAGTCGCTGAGTTTAGAAACTCCCATGAGTCGCATAATAGTTGAGTCGGGGATTCTTTGAGTCGGTCCTTGATGAGTCGGTGAGTCCCTTAAGTCGCGCAGTTGGGTCATTGAGTCGTACACGAGTTGACTGTTAGCTTATACACTTGAACCGCCAACGACTTATGGTAAGTCGTAAGCCTTCTGAGTCGCTAACTGCTTTGTCTGATGAGTCGGCTCAAGCTTCAGCAGGGTTAACATTTGCCCCTCGAAGCACACGCCTAAGTCGTAGGTCGCGTGCTTCGACTTATCTTAACTCGCGCATGCCGACTCATCTTCCACTACTCCGAGGTATAAATGGCTTAAGTCGTTTTCTTCTCATTACTTCTTTTACCATTTTCGTGAGTCGTGTTCCGCCATTAACACATCTCCAAGCTCCCAAAAGCAATTTCAACTCAAATCTCCTCCGATCATCTCTGAATTCATACCACGTAAGCAATTTCGCCTCCTTTCTGATTGTCGATCACTATTAACCTGTGCGCTCCGTCTTTATCTTCAATCCACCCTTCTGAGCTTTGCGAGTTTGATCGTCTTAATCATTGATGGGTTGAGGATTGTTTGATCCAACGATTTGTGATCCGAGGCGATCTACTGATGCCATGAAATTGGGGTTGTAGGTTGAGAGTTTCTTGGTTTAATGGGTTAGATGTTGGAAGATCAACGGGTTAGGGGTTAGGAGCGAGATGGTTTATGGGTTAGAAGGCCACCTGATTAGGAGTTAGGTGATTAGTTGGTCAGATTGATTCGAATATCGCCATAGGTTTGACTCGACTCAATCATGCCTCACGACCTAAACCCTTGAGTTGTGGCCGAGATAAGACCCTTGAGTCGTAGCCGGGACAAAACTCTTGAGTCGTGGCCGAGACGAAACCATTGAACCTGAGCTTTTTTAACATACTCCACGGCCTAAGCCCTGAGTCGTTGCCGAGACAAAACTTGGAGAAAATCTCCTTATTTCCATGACTCATGACTTAGGACACTGCCAACTCAGAACCTTTGAACCGTTGATGGGTTATGACTTGTGTGAACTCTGTTTGAACACTGGACCATTGCATTAACTTTGAACTGTTGAATTTTATTGCGTTCATTGACGGGTTACCTTGACTTGCAGGCTAACAATCTGTCCAACACAATATTTACAGAAAATTGGGACGAATATACTGCCATTGACTGCCCACATCAAATGACAGATTAGCTTATAGCAGATAATCAATTTAAACAAATTATGTGAAAGAAGTGCTCTAAATCAACAAATCCAAGTAGAATGCTAATGCAACATTGAAACAGTCAACTGAAATTAACCGGTTTGCACTAACACCACACCTGAACTTTTAAGTTAATAAGTCCTGAAATTTGGTAGTCAACCAACTGCCAACTAGCTTAACTTCAGTTATATTTACTTGTTTATTTTCATTAGTTCTGCACAACATTTCACACTTTTAGGAAACGTGTACCTTCGCATTTGAACATCCAGTTGCTTGTGTAGAATGACCTCTCATCAAGAAGAGCCGATGGACCAAGCTGAAGATGTCTTTCCAGTAGCCATCCCTATAGACAACCCTCCGGAGAGGACATCCACAACTTTGAATCAGCGGGCATTTAACCAACTGCGCGTCCAGTTTGGCATTGATGATGCCGACATCTTATTTCCGGGGCCAAATGACACTGCTGACAATCCTCCCTACGGCTTTGTTGCAGTCAATCGCCAAATGTGCTTAAGTGGGGCGATTCCTCCTTTTAACGACTTTCTCCAACAGTTCCTGCTTCGGTTGTCTATCTCTCCATTCCAATTACACCCCAATGGCTACGCCATTCTGATGGGGTTATGTGTTCTATCCAGGAGAGTTTTGGATCGGTTACCAAGCTTCGAGGAGATCTGCTATTTTTGCTCATTCACGAAAACTAAAGACCATCCCTCCATTGTGGTTGTAAGAAGCGCTCGAAATCGCAAACTTATTACTGATCTCTCCGAAAGCGCTCACGGATTTTTGAATCAGTTTTTCTTCGTTCGCTGCCCTCCAGGGTTTTATGCCATCTGGAGAGTGGGAAGTAAGATTTCCTGTCTCTACTTTTTCCGTTTTGAAACTTTCTCGAGATCTGAACTCTCAGCTGCTAATTTCATTCTTTTCCTGTTTTTAGCACTTCCTCTCCCTACTAGAGATCCGATTCATAAACAAGTTTTCGAGAGGTTGAGTGCCGTGGCTGCGGAGGAAAGGAGCATAAAATTTCTGCTGAATGATGAATTTTTACACCAATACGGGCTTCTACATGCTTCTCGTTCTACGCATGCTCATGAAGTTCCAACAGAAGTTCCCGATTCCCCGACGAAAACTCCTGACGCCCCGGTTACTGTCGAACAACTCGCGTCAAAAGAGTCTAATATTGAAGCTTCATTGGTGAAGTGTTCCACTTCTACCGACATTATGGGGTCATCCAGTAAGACGGTGCTTGCCCCGATCGAGGAAGAAGAAGAACCTTCACAGCCTCTCGGGGGATTAGCTGATGCAGGAATTGAGAAAACAAGTCCCACCAAGCATGGTGGTGACGATGTTTATGAGGGGTTGAGCGACATAATAGTGACTTCGCAGGAGCTTTTTAGAGATGACGTATCTAAAACTATCTCTCCTGTAATTGAGGCGACGTCTCTTCTTCGACAAACGCCAACACAAACATCAACTCCTCATACCCAAGCTATCATCACCTCTACACCAAAGAGTGGTTTGTAGCTTAATGCGTGTAGCTTGCACATCACACAACACTTAGGATTTTTTGGCATTTGTTCACATTTAACTTCTTTTCTCTGGAAGTTTTTAAGACTTGTTATTTTTGCCTTTCAGATTCCTCTATGGGGCGCAGCGGCAGCGGTTCTTATTACAAAGACTTTCGACGCTATGGAGGGCGTGGCAGCTATAATTACAAGCAATACTATACCGATTCCAGAGAGTCCAATGAGCAGAGAGTTGCGCGAAAAGCTGAAGAGAGGAGAAAGTATGAAGAACGCCACGAGGGAGCAGGCACGCGATACGAATCCTTCCCAAGGGGTGATGATTCCCATAAACGTAAAACGCATGATGATAGGGGGAAGAGCCATATTGAGGATTCGAGAAAGCGGACCAAACTTGGCGAGGAACACGCGCCTGTGACATCTGAGAGACTTGGCGCCTCAGTTTCTACTGACATCCCTTCCAAATCTCCTGCTCTTGAAGGAAGTGCCATTCAAACACTCCTCAACAGGCCTTCATACCATGTTGAAAGGGGCCCCCCGACTTTGCAGAGCCGATTCCCGAATTGGTGTTTGAGGGGGGTACGCTTCGACCTTGATTTGGTCCCCATCGACAAAGAAGCCATGTACAGAAATCTCGATGCTGTCAGGCTTGATATTGACAGAATGTCTGGATGGCAAAAGCTTGTTGATAAACTTCAAAGAGTTAATCGGGCTAACATCGAAGCAATGCTGACCATGGAAAATGATAAATCAGAGTGGCAGAAGATTCTTGATCAACACAACGTTGAGATGAAGGAGATAGCCGAATACAATGAAAAACTCGAAGCCGAAGTAAAGCAGCTCAAAGATGATCTTGCCTCTTCTACTAATACTTACACCCAAAGAGAAGAGGTATTGCAAAAACAAGTGCGAGATGCGCACGCCAGCCAGAGGGACGCCGAAGCTAAAGCTGAGAGGCTAGAGCAAGCTGTAGAGAACCACCGCACTGATGTCACCCAGTTGCAGAATAAACTGAGCGCCCGGGACATGGAGATTGAAGCGCTAAAAGCCCAACTTGCTCAGACCGAAAAAGATCGAGATGAGGCCATGGCTGGTAAGATTGCAGCCGAAGAAACTGTTCAGACCATGGAAACCGACATCAATTCGACTTTATTCGATTTTTATGTACACTGTGTCTTGGGACGCGGCAGCCTCTCTTTTCTTGGTCCTAAATATGAAATCACCCTGGCCGAGGTGTGGGAAGCTGCTCTTAGCATGTTTAAAGACGCCGGGTATGGCGATGAAGATTTTGAGGCGCGTTACCTGGATGAGGAAGCTCGCGCTGCTCTTGTGAAGGGGCAAGAACAACTTGCCAGGATGAGAGCTGGAATGGCGGAAGAGGAACATTCTGGAAAGGAATTACCACTTACTCCCTCTGTCCAACCTCCAGTTTCTCCCGTGGTTGACATCACGGGTTCTAGCTCCTACACTCCGCCTGCGACTAAGATAGTAACTGAAACTACAAGTGCACAAGGCGGGGATGAAGGCGGTGAAAGCAACGAAGCGCAGCGATATGAAATCAGCATCAGAGATCCAACTGCCCCAGGTAAACTTGACACCGGACCAGTCCAAGTGGTGAACTGCTCGTTTGCTCCTTGTGAACTTGACGATCTTCTTGATTATTTTTCGAATTTCAATGAATTCCCGACTTTTGATTATTCTTCAAATGTCAATGAATTCCCGACTTTCGACGAGCCGTCATCCCCTCTCTTTTCGAAAGATACTGATATTTTAAGTTTTTTCTCCTTTGTAGTGAAAGCACCGAGCCAAACTCAAGCTTCTTCTCCCCCGGTTATCCTTCCTTCATCTCTTCAAGTGGCGCCTCCTTCTGCCTCGCAACCTGGATCACAGGAGGAACAAATAGAGGCTCTTCACGGCTTGGATGATCCCATCGCTTCGCAAGAGCAGAAAGATGAGAGACCTGAGGGAGGTGACATTTCCCCGGAACGGACTCCTTCTGACGACATTTTTCTATCAAAACTTGTCACTCCGGGGAGTGAGTCTTCCTCACAAAGGAGAGAGAAGCGTGGGACATCAAAGAGGAGGGGGAAGAAAATCACCGCCACTAAAGAGGAGCCGGAAGTTGAACCGGTTACACCTGCCTCTCCTACTTCCCTTATAACCACTGGCCGACCTGAAAAGCTGGTTATTCGACCGAGTAAAGGGTCCAAAGGAGGGAAGAAGAAGTGAAGATTTTAGCTTTTTTTTTTTTTTCTTTTGTATGAACTGGCCGAGAGTTGTGCGGGTACCGGCCCCCGCTTTTATTTTGAAACCTGTATCTGCATTATAGTTGAATAAAATGATTCTTCGTTTGTACAAATTTCTGTTTGAATTTGAGAATGCATTTACTATTTATTTTTGCACAAGTTTGTTTATATAGTGTTGCAGCGGGCTTATGGTATGTTGCTTGAGTATTACTCTACTGATGCATCTATACTACTATACCATATTGCCCCCATACCTTAAGCTTGCTGCAATATTTTACACTTCGAGGGGACTTGCACTCTTATTTGCTAAAGAATAATTATTTTATTCTTTAAAGAAAATTTTTATAGAGTACAACTCCCTTCGTATAAGTTTTTACGCTTTGTCGTTCGAAGAAATCACCTTTTTCTTTTGCTTACGTGCATATTTCACCAAGTGAATTCCTCTATGTGGTAAAGCGGACCTCTGAAGGGTACTTTAACTTCTTTTCTTTTTACGATCATTTCCCATAGTAGGCAAATTACTTTTCCTTTGAAAGTTAAAGTACGCTTTTGATGAGGATTTTTTTTTTTTATATATAGAAAGTTGTACCTCTGAGGAGGGATTTTTTCACGTTTCAACACTTGGAAGTTTTATTTCAATCTCGGTGAAACGTGTACCTCCAAAGAGTTATGCCTTAGAAATCCTTTTCACGTTTCAACACTTGGAAGTTTTATTTCAATCTCGGTGAAACGTGGGTTTCCGAAGAGGTCTTTCTTCTTAATTGTGTCCCCGGGAGGGGGTTGTACCTCTAAGGAGGGATTTTTTTACGTTTCAACACTTGGAAGTTTTATTTCAATCTCGGTGAAACGTGTACCCCCAAAGAGTTGTGCCTTCGAAGAAAGCCTTTTCACGTTTCAACACTTGGAAGTTTTATTTCAATCTCGGTGAAACGTGTGCTTTCAAGAAGGTCTTTGTTTTTTGCATTTCAACTTTGGTGAAGTGAAATTCCGAAGAGCGGTTGTTACACTTCAACTCCTGGCGAAATGTGCCTCCGAAGAGGGCTTTTATTTTGTTTACATTTCAACTCTGGTGAAGTGAAATTCCGAAGAGCGGTTGTTACACTTCAACTCCTGGTGAAATGGGCCTCCGAAGAGGGCTTTTATTTTGTTTACATTTCAACTCTGGTGAAGTGAAATTCCGAAGAGCGGTTGTTACACTTCAACTCCTGGTGAAATGGGCCTCCGAAGAGGGCTTTTATTTTGTTTGCATTTCAACTCTGGTGAAGTGAAATCCCGAAGAACGGTTATAACACTTCAACTCCTGGTGAAATGTGCCTCAGAGAGGGTTTTCATCGCCTGGAAGTTACTCTCTCATGGTTGGAGGGTCATGACTCCTCCAATCTTTTTTGTTGAGTAGAGAACTTTCTTTTTTGTGGCGTATGACCCATTAGAGGTCTTTTATCCTCCGAAGAGTTGCGCCTCTGAAGAGGACTTGTGCTGCTGATGGTAGCTTTGGTTGTTCCTTTGTTCACTTGCTTATGCCTTTTCAGCGATCCCCTCCTTTTTTTTTTTTTTCTTTTCAAGTTTTCATCCCCCTCTTCTCGCAAGTGGCTTGTTTAATCCAAGGAAATGTACTTCATTGCCAGGCAAGTTCGTGAGAACGGGCACTAGCTTCCTAATTGGATGTTTGTTTGTTCAAACAATCTCAATTTATCAGCAAGGGCTCGGTTCTATCGAAATCATTAGCCGTTCAATTGAAGTATTTCCTATCTAGGATTTGAATTCGGGGTCTTTGAGACTTGAAATTTGTTTGTTGAATGATGGTGAGAATCGCTCGGTCTTATTATGCGCAAGTTTCATTTCCATTGTCTGCAAAAATTTAAATTGACATTTCAGCAATACATTTTATGTATTTTTATATCGAAAACAAAGCAAACATATAATGATAATAAGGAACACAAGATTTATAGTGGTTCGGCCATGAAATTGGGCCTACATCCACTTTATATTCTTTCATTATTTACTTGCATCAGTTTCACAATTGCTTTCAATTACAAGAATCATACATTCATAATTCTTTTTACAATGTTTCAACAAAATTTTCAAGTAAAGTATGGACGCAAGTGGTTGCTGTTCCATGCCCTTGGAATTTGATCTCCATCAACAGTGGTGAGCTTGAATGTGCCGTCGAGAAGCTTCTGACCTATTACATATGGTCCTTCCCAATTTGGTCCAAACACACCTGTCGCGGTCATAATTCTTTTCAGGACTAGATCTCCAATTTCAAAGCTGCGTTGACGAACTTTGGAATTGAAATGTCTGGCTATCCTTTGCTGATGAGCTGCAACTCTGAGGTTAGCTTCATCTCTTTTTTCATCAAGGAGATCCAGCGCTTCAAGTTGCAGCTTTTCATTTTCTGCTTGATTGAAATGGATTCTTCTGTGTGAAGGGACCTCTGTTTCAACCGGGATCATTGCTTCCGATCCGTATGCTAACGAAAAAGGAGTATGCCCAGTTGCAGTTTTGTGAGTAGTTCTGTATGCCCATAGTGCAAGTGGTAGTTTATCGACCCAACCACCTTTTGCTCTTTCGAGTTGCTTTTTGATGGTTGATTTGATGATCTTGTTCACTGCTTCCACTTGCCCGTTTGCCTGCGGATGAGCTACTGCCGAAAAGCTTTTCTGGATTTTGAATCGTTTGCAAAAATCCTGGAATTCCTCGCTTTCAAACTGAGTACCATTGTCTGTGATTATTTTCTGAGGCACACCGTATCTGCAAATGATATTCTTGGTCACAAAGCTTATCATTTTCTTAGAAGTGATAGTAGCCAATGGTTCAGCTTCAGCCCACTTAGTAAAATAATCAACTGCAATAATAGCATATTTAATCCCTGATTTAGCAGTTGGTAGCGGCCCAATGAGATCCATTCCCCAAATTGCAAATGGCCATGGACTGACCATCTGTGTGAGTTCGGTAGAAGGTGCTCTAGGAATTTTGGCATATCTTTGGCACTTGTCACATTTTCGGGAGTAATCTGCGGCATCCCGATTAATTTCTGGCCAAAAATATCCGTATCGGAGAATTTCTTTGCTAGTGTTTGACCACCTGAATGATCACCGCATTCTCCTCCATGCACTTCAGCTAGGATTGTTTTGGACTCTTCCCGGGATACACATCGAAGCAATGGCATTGAGAATCCCCGTCTGTACAATCGGCCATCCTGAATTACATAGCGAGAGGCCTTCCTTAGAAGCTTTCGTCTTTCTATCGAGTTTTCTGGCAGAGAACCCCTGAGTAGGTAATCCAGTATTGGAGTCATCCATGACTCTTGTTCTTGAGATACATTCATAATCCAGTCTATATCCATCTCGTCTATACTTGGCGCTGAAAGGACTTCTACAGGGACCAATCCCAATAGTTGAGCTTCACCAGAACTTGAATACTTTGCGAGGGAATCTGCCTTCATATTCTCTTCACGAGGAATGTGGCTTATTGAATAGTGATCGAGTTCATATAGGAGTTCCCAAGCCTTTAACAAGTAGGAAGGCAGATTTCCACCTTTTGCTTGAAATTCCTTCTTGACTTGGCATACGATAAGCTGAGAATCACTGAAAATTTGTAATGCTCGAATGTTTAGCTCTTTAGCGATTTTCAGACCTGCAATAAGAGCTTCATATTCCGCTTCATTGTTTGTTGAAGGAAATTCCAGTCTTAGTGCATAACATAATGATCGACCTTCAGGAGTTTCAAGTACCACTCCGGCTCCCGAACAGTAGTCATTTCTTGCGCCATCAACATACATCTTCCACTGGATTGGAGAATCATTTATCGCTTTTTCCTCGCCATTATCTTTCTCTGTGAATTCTGCAATGAAATCAGCTAAAGCTTGTCCGTTGATTGCTTTTCGGGGGTGATAGGTGATGTCATATTGACTAAGTTCAATGTTCCATTTTAGAAGACGACCCGAAGTTTCAGGGCGAAATAGGACTTGCTTTAGAGGCTGATCAGTGAGTACTTTGATAGGATGAGCTTGGAAATATTGCCTCAGTTTCCTCGATGCAACTAGTAGGCAATAGGCGAGTTTTTCCAACTTGGAGTAATTCAGCTCTGCCCCAGTGAGTCTTTTGCTGATATAGTAAACTGGATGTTGAATCCTTTTGTCTTCCCGTATCAGCGCTGCACTTAGAGCATGAGATGATACTGCCAAGTATATAAGAAGATCCTCGCCATCGCCTGGCCTAGAAAGTATCGGAGGCGTTTCCATATGACGGATCAACTCTTCAAAAGCTTTTTGGCATTCGGGAGTCCATTCAAAGTTCTTCTTTCCTTTTTTCAGGGCATCGAAGAACGGGATGCATTTATCAGTAGCTTTGGAAATGAACCGATTCAAAGCGGCGACCTTTCCGTTGAGACTTTGCAATTCCTTCTTCGTTCTAGGGGCTTTAACTTCTTTTAAGGCGGTAATTTGAGCTGGGCTAGCTTCTATGCCCCTAGCACTGACAATAAAACCTAAGAACTTTCCGGATTCGACCCCAAATGTACATTTCAGAGGGTTAAGTTTCATTCTGTATTTCCGGAGGACTGCGAACATTTCTGCTAAGTGTTCAATGTGATCCACTGCTTTCCTGGACTTCACTAACATGTCGTCGACGTAGACTTCCATAGTTTTGCCCAATTGCGGTTTGAACATAGCATTAACAAGTCTTTGGTAGGTTGCCCCTGCGTTTTTCAATCCGAAGGGCATAACTCTGTAGCAATAAAGTCCAACATCTGTGATAAAGCTTGTATCCTCTTGATCCGGCTCATGCATCATGATTTGGTTATAACCGGAGTAGGCATCCATGAAGGATAACAATTCATGTCCCGCAGTTCCGTCTACCAGTTGATCGATCCTGGGTAATGGGAAGCAATCTTTGGGGCAAGCCTTGTTTAGATCAGAAAAGTCGATGCATACTCTCCATTTTCCATTAGCTTTCTTGACCAGCACAGGATTTGAAACCCAATTCGGATACGTAGATTCTTTGATGAAGTTATTTTCCATGAGTCGATCAACTTCTTCTTTTAATGCTGCTGACCTTTCTGGACCTTGGGTTCTTCTTTTCTGTTTAACTGGCGTAAACTTTGGGTCAATATTCAGAGCGTGTACTGCAACTTCTGGGGATATCCCACACATATCGGCATGAGTCCAAGCAAAGACATCCAGATTTTCTTTCAGGAAAGATATCAAGACATTCTGAATTGACACATTAAGCTGCGAACCCACATTCAACACCTTATTTGGGTCCTTCGGGTCAACAGGTACCGGAATTGTCGTTTCCACCGGTACTACTCTATTCTCCCCTGTACTGGCTTTTCTGGGATCCATTTCTTTCCGTGCCCCGCTGTGCTCGCCAGTGCAGGGTCCGCTCTGTAATTGCTACAAAGCTGGTTCCTTGATGCGGACTGGAGTTGCCGCATCCTTTCCCATTTCTCTTTTTCTTGACTCTCGCAGCTCTGTCCAATAACATTCTCGCGCAGCATTTTGATCCCCTTTTATAACTCCTACTCCATTGTCAGTAGGGAATTTAATAGTGAGGCACCACGGGGCTAGGATAGCTTTGAATGCTGCGAGTGTTGGACGGCCAAGAAAAGCATTATAGGCAGAAAACTCATCGACAATCACAAATGTTTGCTTTCGGACCACTTTCCTTTCTCCTTCCCCAAGTTCTACAAACAAATCGATGGTTCCTACTGGTTGCTTTGGCTCCCCTGTGAAGCCCACGATTTTCTGTGATGAGGCTTGCACATCGATCATAGGGATTTTCATCTGGTCAAATGTCTTCTTGAAGAGAATATTGCATGATGCTCCGCAGTCAATGAGGACTCTTCTGACAATGGCTGGTCCAATACCAGCCGAGATGACCAAGGGATCTAAAGTAGGAGCTTCAATACCTGTAGAATCTCTGGCTCTGAAAATAATATCGTCACTGAAAGTTTTCTGTTGTTTAAGGGGCGTAGTGTCTTCTAGAACAAAGACGTTTTCTTCGGCTGGAGCATATTTCAAAGCCCTGGAATATCTCTCCATCTCACCCCAACTTTTACCAGCTGGGTGAGGTCCTCCTGAAATGACATTGATAATGGGCCTTCCAGATTCGTGCCCCGTAGCTTTCTCTCCTGCCCCAGGCTGATGAACAGGGGCCCGCTGCCCCTGACTCGACGATGCAGGATTGTTGCTATTCTTTTTTACGAATTGCTGCAACTTGTTTTCTCTTAGCAACTCTTCAATCAGATTTTTCAGCTGGCGGCATTCATCAGTTTCATGACCTGGTTGATTGTGGAAGCGGCAGAATTTCCCACTTTGTATGGCTTTTCTCCCAGTTCTCAACGGGATAGGTTTAGGGAAATCGACGGAATCTTTAGTGGCGAGGTAGATGTGCTCCGGTGTATGTGATAATGGAGTATATTCTGATGGCTTGAAGGACCGGGGCTTCTTCAGATTACCCTGTTTCTTCCCATTACTATTCTCCCTTTTTTCCCCCACCGATTCATTCTTGCGTGGAGCGACAGTGTTGTCTTCTGCTTTTTCTAACACTGTCTTTACTGGTAAAGGACGGCTTTCCAAGCGAATGAACTCGTCTGCTTTTTTGTAGAACTTTTCGAGAGAGGTTGGCTCCTTCATATTTAACCATTTCCCAAATTCGCTTGACTTATCGATAGCCCTCATCAGATAAGTCAATATCATTCGTGGTTCAGCATTGTCCACCTCAGCCAGTGCTATATTGAAGCGGTTCAAGAAGGATCTGATAGATTCACCAGGATTCTGCTCTAAACTCGATAGTGACATAATATCCTTGGCCTTCGAAGCATATAGTCTAAACTGCTCCTTGAATTTTCTGGTCAAGTCTGAAAACTGATCGATAGATCGGACTGGTAACTTGGTGAACCACAATAAAGCCACGCCTTCCAGGTATACGGGGAAATATCGGCACTTTATTTCGTCGGAGGCCCTGGCACCTGTCATGTGCCAGTCATATTTATACAGGAACTCATTCGGATCACTCGTCCCTTTGTAAGCTGGAATAGTCGGAGGGACAAACTTCCTTGGAAATTCTGCCTTCAAGATTTTTTCAGTAAACGGAGTTTTACTTGGAGCGAAACCCCATTCCTTCTCATCTTCAACCCTTTGCATACTTTCTCTCATGATCTGTCGGACCATTCCAGAAAGATATTCCTCATCATGTCGAGTTCTAGATCCACCGGCGTCAGGTACTGCCTGCTCAAAGGGACTAGTAGGCCTTTCAGGAGCATTCCTTTCATTAACATCATGAATGTTGCCAGCATAGTTCCTTTCATTACCAGCCGGTTCATTATTTGCCCCGAGTAAGTCGTTCAACTTATTCAGAATCAGAGCATTCTGGGCACTTTGAGCCTCTAGTTGTGCATTTTGGGCGTTTATCTGCTGGTTTAGCCCTAGAATCACAGCATCCAATTCCGCTTTTGTAACTCCAACAGACGGAGTGGGTAGATTAGGCACAGGGGAAGCGGAGGTTCCCTCTTGAATGTTCCCAGATCTGATAGATCTGCTTTTCCTTCCAGGAGCCATAATCTCAGATATACTTCTGGTTTTTAAGGAAATTCTTTCTTCAAATCTCTGCGAAGCAATGATGACAGCTGTCCTGAGTTCAATTCTCAGTGAAAGCACCAAAAATGTTAACGCTAAAAAATAAACGCTAACACCCCGGTGTATAGATGGAAATTATGAAAGCATCACCCGTTGGTACGGGAACAAAGTATATGCAAAGAAATCACAGGAAAGCTATAAAAGACGCAGTATTTATAGTGGTTCGGCTTAGGATCAAGCCTACGTCCACTTTAAAGCTCTTTATTGCTGATTTAGTTACAATTCTTTACAATCAACTCCGATTACAACACACTTAGACAAATATCTCAAACCCCGATGTAGAAGAATCCTTCGAATGCATGATGAATGAGTTATTTTTCTTCTTGAGATTTGTCGAAATGTCTTTGGTGATTGGAGTGATAGAAGTGTTGCTTGAGTGTTGCTTGAAGTCGAGACAATAGCAGAGTAATGGCGCCTAGGAAGTCAGTCCCCCCCCAAAAGTCCCCTAAATGTTGAATATGGCCATGTATTTATAGGCAAAATGTTAGGCTGAAACTGTCAAGTCATGAGTCGTGACCGACTCATGATGAGTCGTGACCGACTCATGATGAGTCGTGAGTCATCTACGAGTCACCCCTTTGCAGCATGACTCTGAACTTGCCTCTGAGTCTTGTGTCGTGCGTCGACTTATCTTTTGAGTCGTAAACCTCCCTGAGTCGTGCCATCCTTAACTCATAGAATCTCCTTAACTCGCCAGGTTCCTTAGGTCGTAGGTTTCTTGAGTCGTTAGCCTGTTGAGTCGTGGACTTTTCCTGAGTCGTAGCTCCAATGAGTCGGTAAGACCTTAAGTGGATGAGTCGTGATCAGATGAGTCGGTCTTTGATGAGTCGGAGCCAGGTCAAATGAGTCGGTACTTTCCCTAAGTCGTCCTTTCAATGAGTCGCTAATGCTTTAACTTATTAGGCTCCTTAAGTCGTGAGTCGCTGAGTTTAGAAACTCCCATGAGTCGCATAATAGTTGAGTCGGGGATTCTTTGAGTCGGTCCTTGATGAGTCGGTGAGTCCCTTAAGTCGCGCAGTTGGGTCATTGAGTCGTACACGAGTTGACTGTTAGCTTATACACTTGAACCGCCAACGACTTATGGTAAGTCGTAAGCCTTCTGAGTCGCTAACTGCTTTGTCTGATGAGTCGGCTCAAGCTTCAGCAGGGTTAACACCTTGCATTCTGAAAACACCATCTCGATCTTCATTTCAGAATTCACGACCTAACGTTTAAATTGGATCGATGTGGTTTTCAGAATATCAATTGGATACCCGATCCCGATCTCATCGAAATCCAAACGCCATTTTAAAGGCCAAGTTGTCTAATTAACTTAAACAGTTTAAATAATTTAAATTTAACAATTTATTTAACATAGCATTTATCACAGATGAATCATACACAATCATTATAGATATAACTCAGCAAATCACATAACATCACATAATATCATCAAATAAATATCACAAATCAGATATTCTACACACAATACATAAGCAATCATCTCTAATTCTTATTTGTAATTAATTTAATTTAGATTTAATTACTTGAGAGTTAACCACTTAACTCTGTTTAATCAATCATTAATTAACTATCAATTACTTATTTCATTCCAGATTGTTTAATTAATGATTTCTTAATTAATCATTAAATCTTAATTACATAATTATTTTATTTCACACTATCAATTACTTAATTACTTCTTAACCCAGTTATTTACTTTAATTAATCATTTAATTAATAGTCTTAATTATTAATCAAACTTAATTACCTATTTAATTACTGCCAATTACTTACTTAACCATTTATTTATTCTTAATTAAATTACTCGATTAATTAACTATTAATCATTCATAAATTGACTTTAAGTAATTAATTTCAAATTTACCCCTTTTCTTAATTATAACTCGATCTCTGATTATAAAGCAATTACTCTCAACCACATTCCAAAAATAATTAATTAATATCAATTATTCATCTTGATTAACATTTAAAAAGAAATTTTTCTTAACTTGAAAATCAATTTATTATTAACTATACCACTTAAATGTTAATTATCTTATACTTAACTTAGATTAAGTGCTTAATTAAAATAATAATTAAGTGTTTCAAAACATCGTTACGTATTAAATAAAATCATCATAACCTAAATCCAACGTCTTCACAATACTAATTTTTTTTATGGAAAACAAACTTTAATTAACTTTAACACTAATGCAAAACTGCATTTTGTTAAACCCGAGACTCCACTTTCTTAAACTCGAGTATTACTTCGAGTTATCCTCAAAATCACCGTGCCCTTCCTGTACGCACACCCTTCTTCTTCCCTCATTCTTATTTTCTTTAATTTTTGTAAGTTAAAACCAAATTAAAGGTTAAGCATCAGGTTACTCCACGCGAACGACAGGGAAACTTGAAGACAAACCCATTTTCACTCGAGCACGACACGAGGCAGACCCCTTCACGTCATCACCGACACGACACCCCCACCCCAACGCTACCGTGCATGTGTACGGTGGTTCGCCGCACCTCCAACGGCCCTCGTCAGCACCCACAAACCACGATTCCCTTCCTCACCCATAATCGATACCCAAAAATTCGAAATAAGGTCAAAATCGAAATATCACCTGAAACTTGAACTCGAAACACCAGCACCTCACCGAAAACCACCCCATCCTGCAATCCCACATCGCCAGAGGCTAAGCCACACCGCCCACGCCAATCCTGCCCCTCAACAACCACCTCCTCGAAACTAAGGAAGCTCGATCTCACTATGATGCCGAAATCAAAAATTTACAGTGAACATGCAATACCTGATCTAAAACCCTATTTTTCGTTCGTTTGATTAATTCATGAATTAGAAAAATTATCTGACATTTTTCTCAACATCTTGTATGTTCGAACTACCTCCAAAACAAATTCCGACAATTTAATTGAATCAATAACTAGGAATTTGCAAAAATACAAATTTTGTCTATTTACAAACTTCTATTTAAATATCAATCTATAAATCTTGATTTTTGTTGTAAAAACTTTGATTTGCAGTATATATTCAATATACAATCTTGAATCAACATTTTGCAACATTCGAATATTATCAATGATCACTTAATCTACCTGGACATCAATATTACAGTGAAGTACTTGATGAAAATGATTGTAATCACCCTTTAGAAATCTTAGTTTAAGTTTGCATCTTGTTTGCTAAGGGAATCAAAGTTTATCAATGATCAAATAAGAATAACTTTAAGTTATTGATTCAAATATGAACCCTGTACCAATTTACAGAAAACACAGTGCATCTCAACATATGCAAACTGAAGCATATACAAATCAGTTCATCAGATGGATTTGAACTATTTAAATTAGCATAAAACTTTTAAAAAAATTAGTTTACTCACCAAAACATTCCTGTGAATCAATAAGCATGAATGTTTTGAAGCTTATTTGCTTGAAACTGAAGTTTTAAAACTGCAAACTTTGAATTTGTTTTGTTTGAACTTAAATTGGGTTTTCAAAAGCAAGATGCTACCAAATGTTCTTCTTCTCGGGTTTGCTTTACAGGTTTTATAAATGAACATCACAATGTGAAGTTTGTATATATAAAAAGCTTTGAACAGTATAGTTATTAACTGGACCAGTTTTTACTTGTTTGACCTGCAAGTTAAATAATTGTATTTGATATGCTAAAATGTGAAATAATCTAAGGCAAGTGAAATTCTTTTAAATTTTTTAATTTAAAGTTGTTAATCAGTAATAAAGCAATAATTTAAGCAAATTATATCAATCAATTGCAGGAAACAAATCAAGTTCAAAGATTAAAATTAATTTCCGAGTTCAAGCTGCGGATCTATTCTCTGTGCATAAGATTTCAAAACTATAAGTAAATTAAGGATTGTTTGTTACTGATGAATTGAGTAAAAAATACAATAAAGAATAACCAAAGATCTGTATTTAAAAGATGTAGATTTAAACTTCAAGATTTAAAGTAGGAAAAGAAGGAAAAAAATTATCCAGGCTTAATCCTTCTTTTAGAAACTGTCAGGAGCTTCTGTTTACACTTTGCAAGGTGAGTAAACTTTGCGAATTTGGATTCTTTGTGTTGTTTGACTCAGGCTAGAGATTAAATTGCAAAGTACATATATGCATGTGAATATTGGTGTGATGTGAATGCATGTTTGATATGCAAACAGAGATGACTTTGTTTATTTCCAGGTTTCATTAAAAGGAAGAAACCCTGTCTAAAAATCAATCTCCACCTCTCTGGTTCACTTCAGGCTATAGTATCTGAAGGGAAGTTGTTAGTTTTCACATGATTCAACCCTTAAAAATAGTTTTAAGCAAATCAAAATGGAGAATTTCCTGAAAAATCAAAATTACAGGCAAAAATCTGAACTTGATGGAAAATTGATCGTCACAATCTTTGATTTCAATTATACGAATCAAAACATTTTTACAATTGATGATTTTTGAAAGCAAAATTTGATTTTTTAAGAACATATTCACTGAGATATTGGGGTTTATCAGAAAATGAAATTTTGTCAAATTCTGATGATCTAAGCGTTTGTGGGCCTCGAGTTAGTCATCACAGTTGGCTTGAGTGTTTGAGATCACCAGAAAAATACAGGTTGAATTTATAAATCTTTAAATTGTTGATTCGAGGTTGAATTAGGGTTAAAAACCCATTTCTGCTCGCGTTTGAAATGATGGTGCTGCGTCGTCGTTAGGTGATCGGACTTCCTGTCACCGGTGCCAATCGCGGCGTCGTACGTTGATGGAGCTTCGGTCGAGTTTTGATGAGCGCTGACGGCCGAGGAGGTGGGGCGAGGCCATTTTCTGGTGATGGTTTTCGAGGGAGTACGGGTCGTAGAGCTCGTTTTCGATCGTGGAAAATGTTCGTGCTTTGGGTTGGCTCGATGTGTCGAGAACATCGTCGTCAACCTAACGACGGTCATGGCTTCGACCAGTGATGACCGGGATGGTGTGCAACGTGCACACGGTCTCGTTATATCAGTAGTTTGTTTTTGGGAGGAGATGATGTTAGACTCGAAGCACTGCCCAGGGTTTGGGGAAGAAGATTCGAAGAGAGGGTCGTGTCGTTTGGCGTTGCACCGAGTCATTCTAAACTTAAATAAATTTTTAGTTGGAAATTTTTTACTCAGGTCGATCTGTGTAAAAACTCGAAGCAGGGGGGCATTTTTCTCGGGGACGACCTCAGGTTGGCCACGAAAACAGCTAATTCCAGTTTGAAATTTTGAAACTTAAGTTTAAAAAATTTTCTAAAGCATTCTTTATAAAATAAAGATAGTTTGTTAATGGAAGGTGAAGTAAATGGTATTGAAATGATTTTTGAAATTAACGAAGTCAAAGATATTTCAAATTTATATTTTTAAATAAAAAAATTGTTTTACATTTAACTTAATAAAAAATTAAGCAGTAAATCAAATATTCAAGTGTAAACTTAAAACCAAATTTATTCATAATGATTAAACAATTAATGATTTGTAATTACTTTATAATTAATTAATTTATTAAAGAATAGTTAATTAACAGAAGTAATTAAAATTTAATTAGTTAGCAATTAAGAATTAATAAATTAAGACAACTAATTAAAAGAATAATTAATTAATAAAGTTAATTAAGATTTAATAAATTCCTAGTTAAGAATAATTGATCATTGATTCAAAATAGTTAATAAAAAATAAGTATGTGGTTGATTCACTTAAATCACATTCACCTTAGATAAAGATGATTTACTATCATCAAATATTATGTACTGGATTTGATATTTCTGTTGTGATACTGTGTGATGTGAACTGCTAAACTGTGATTCATGATTTGCTTCTGTATGTATTTGAGAACCCTTTTGCCCGTAAAATGGTATTTAAACTTCGATGCGACAGGGAGTCGGATTTCAGTTAGTTATCCGAAACCCACATTGAACCCTGAATGTGAATCCTTGTAATTGATACACCCACGTGTTTTAAAATTTAGCGCTCACTATTCAGATTAGCCGGGAGAGGATCTTTCTGTCATATAACCCATTCCGAATAGTGATACGACGAAATGAATAGCATTAGAAGACGGTGGTGAAGACCGGGCGTCTTTGAGAACGATAGGATAACCTGTCGATTGACTCTGCACTAAATTTCTCCGGTATAGAGTTCTACATATGTGATGGGAAGTCCGATCAGAATTGTGGATACCCGAATTTGCAAGGGCTTCTTCCTTTACTGGACGAAGTGCCTTCGGTTCTGTCCAAACCCGGCAGACTTGTATGGTTGCATGTCTGACACTACACTTTGAGATATAAAGCAGATTTCTTTCAAATACATGTCTGACTAGTGGCGGAGAATTTATTATCTTAGCTTAACACCCTTCTCCGAGACATACGAGCTCAGAGGTTATGCAGTTGAAGGTTATCAGCGATATACTCCCAATTTGGTAGTGTGGCATGCTAAATGCTACTGTGTGTTGATGATTATTTGTTGATCATTTGTGATCAAAGCATGGCTTTCGTGTAAAGCGTAGCTTTGTAGACGAGACCTCATCGGACCTCACACCTCGAAAATGGTCGAAACAAGAAAGATGCGGCAAAGCTATGAGGGTCGCACCCTTTGGGGTATGTTATTCCCTTTTGAAAAAAGGTGGTATCATGGTATGGAGCCCAGATACTTTACCTATGTGTTGCTGCAATCTCATTCACTGTGTGGTTGTTGCTTTGTGATGGAGGGCACTGGGATAAAGGTCGCAATTAATCGGGGAATGACATAGTCGTGTAGTAGTTACCTAGTTACAGAGGTAACCCGGCCTTGTGTTGGCAGAGAACTGGTTAAGCTCTCGGGATGTCCCTCCATAGGCATACCCATGTGGCGTAGGAACTTCCTTAGCCTGACCATTTGTTGGAAATCCAATCCCCAATACAAACCCAGTACGGTTTTAGTTGTATAACCTGCCATTTGCTTATGGTGGTCACCACTGTTTAGACGGTAGCTATAGCAGGCATAGTACGGAATGTCTATGCTGGCTAAGATTAATATTATACTTTCAAAGTGGTTTTCTACACTATGCACTAGTAATAATATCAAATAATTTTTCCTGTATCAAGCATATTGGACTATCATAAGAAGAAATCTCCTCCAGTTTTGCGATTGCATTGTGTGTGTGGCGGGAGGTCTTATGGTAGTTTCATTTTTAAAAAAGCATACCGGATTTTCTTTCATAAATCTTGTTTTATTTAAAAGCAACTGTTTTTGTTTACTCATACCTGTCCCATGACTGACCCAGAGTTTATTGTTTCTTTCTAAACTCTGGGTGCCCATAATTTCCATACGGGCGGCCTAGTAGCAGGTTTCCGTGTTTGGTGTTAGCTGTATTTTAGAGACTTTTTGGTTTGGAGGCTATCGATTTTTGGAGGCTTTTACCTTAGAGATATTTTGGAAGCTTTTGGATCTCAAGGTGCTTAGTTTTTGGAAGTTCACTATCGCTTCATTCCATTGAGGACTTTTTGGCATATGATCACTTATTGTCCTATTGTGATGTTCTATTTGAAGTTATGATATATGTATTATGATATTCTGATGTAGTATTGGATATTATGATGATGTTATATCTGTGATGTAATGCACGATATTCATTTTGTTTCCACTGTTTTATATTCATCTAATGTTGTTATAAGCTCCATTTGACTGGAGTTCGATGTTTGAATCTTTGGCAGTCGAATATAAGTGAGGTATTTGGTGTCAATTTTCGAACATTGGATTTCGGATCGTGACATGTGGTATCAGAGCTAAAGGTTGAGTAAGAACTTTAGCTATGGAGTATAACACATTAGAAGACTCATTAGAGATAGGGTGAAGTATACGTAGAATGAGTATAACTGAGATCGAAACCCCAAATTTTCTTAGTCTATTACCTTTAATTACCGATATTCCTTAAGATATCTCGTCCGAATATCTAAATCAATTTTCTTACTAATTACAGATAGTAAGGATGAGCGGACGAAGAGGAAGAGCTGGGGGGGGGGAGAGGAAATGCCGCAGCACCTTGCCAATTCCCCCAACAGCAGAAGCAGCTTTATCTACCCAGCATCAGTCGAATCTGGCTGATTTATATAACAATTTCTCAAGGCTTGGTGGTAGGCCGTTCACCAGCAAGGAGTCGATTGTTTAGGCCTAGGCATGGATCAGATCATGTGAAAGGATCTTTAAAGGGCTAAAGCTGCAAGATGATCAGATGCGACTCATAGCTTCTTGGCAACTTCAAGAAGAACCTTAACATGGTGGGAGACTGTCATTGTTGATGAGCCAGAAGACGAGTTTACTTGGGAGAGATTCAAAGAAGTATTTGAGAAGCACTATATACCATCTGTTGGGATTTCTCGAATGCACCAGGAATTGTGGACTAAAAGCAGGGGAGTTTGTCATTCGAGGAGTATCTAAACAAATTCAATGAATTGTCTCGTTTCGGTCCAGAATTGGTGAACACACGTTTAAAGAAGAATGAAAGGTTCATTCGTGGGATGAATAAGAAGTTCCATGAAAGGATGACTGGCCACGTCAAAGAATCTTTTTCAGATTTGGTTGATATGGGGTACAGATATGCTACACTTGATATGCAAGAAGCCTTGTAGGAGAAAGGAAATTCGAGCAATCAAAATTGGAAGAAAAGGAAATTTAGAGGCAAGAAACCATGGCAGGGTAAGGGGAAAAAGAAGAGCAATCAGGGAAGCACAGCAGAGAATGTCACTTGTTTTAATTGCTTGGAAAAGTGCCATTGTTCTAGTAGATGTATGAGCCTAAGAGACAAGCCAATTAATCCGTTCAAGCAAGGCCGAGGAAACGCTATTATTGTCAGAAATCGGGACACGAAGTTAAAGACTGCCCAGTGATGAAGCAAGCTTAGATAGCCAAGGTGTACACAGTCAAAGACAAACCTAGATCTTCCAAAGCAGAAAAGGGGAAAGGAGTTCTGGAAGGTAATCTCGCTATTTATGATAGCATTGTAGAGTTCTGTTTGACACGGATGCCACACACAGTTTTATCTCTCAGCAAGCTATTAATGAATTGAATCTTGAACCTGATTTTATTGATGAGCCTATATGCGTAAATAATCTGTAATGACCCATTTTACATACCCTTTGAATCGACAATAAACCACACATGTCCAACTCAAATTGCACGAAAATACGAAACATGAAAGGTAATAAAGAAAAGTAGAAAGAATAGAATCTCACACGAATGGAATAACATATAATATCGAACAAATATCTTTACAGTGGAACACTTTTAAATACATATATCAGAGTCTAACCTAAATTCAGCTTGGACAGTTATAACACCCGCCCTTAGAAATGCCGACAAACAACAAAACTAATGCACTAGATGTAGCGAATAATAGAATACGTCCATACGATGATGAAGATCTCCAGCTCTCCTCTGGAAACTCCAACCTCTTCAACTAAACCTGAAACTACTCGGAACTAACCCGAGTATTGAAAATACCCAAATCAGGCTTGATAAACCAGTGTGAGATACTCGAATTTTAGATCATGATGATGTTATCAAAACCTTTGAAAAGAAGGGTATTTCATAAGACCACGCCCACACATAAACACAGATGGGTTTTTACCTTATGATAACCAAAACACTACATACCAAAATGCACTTGATATTATTTTTAATGACATTCTTTTAAAAACTCTTTTCAAATAAACTTATTCAAATAAGGTATCAATATCTAGACTAAGTCTAAGGTAATATCCCGGACTAGGTCAATGGAATATCCCAACGGAATATGTTATGCCAAAAGGGGTAGTTGAAATGTTTGCAAGTCATTACAGCTATTTTGTGAATACAATCAAAATCGTAAATCTCGTATTGGGATTAGATTTCCAATATAATAGGGAACTTGTGACCTTTTTCTCCGATCCATGCATAACAAACATAGCTCGCACGGTGCCTTAATTGCTTTTCTCAAACTAGCCACTTGGAACTATACTTGCTATAGTACAACTGATAACCGGTAGTTCCTTGCTTTTCTCAAGCTAACCACTTTATCCAAATGGGGCAATAAATGCCTTGAGAGATGTATCCCCCAAAGGGCCAAATGTATTTGATACCACCATACATACTCACTTATTCCGAATTTGCGTCTGTTAGACCACATAGTATCGCATCATAACGGGGATGTGAGGCTCATGAGGCTACGTTCAATTTCTTCAAAGCCACGCTTTTCATATAAAACTACGCTTCGATCATAACAGGTTCCACTTTGAATGCCACATTGCCATTCCACGTCACACGACTGATTTCTAGAAAGGTATAACTTCCTTAGCTCGTACGTCTCGGAAAAGGGTGTTAACCTAAGAGTAGTTGCCTTCTCCGCCACCAACTGATATGCGTTTATAGAAACCATTCAAATGTGATTTAGAATACAATGTCAGACAAACATCCATACAAGTTCATTCTGGGACTGAACGAAACTAAAGGCACTCTCCTACTACCACTAGTAGTGAGTAGTCCCTGCAATCAGAAAAATCTCCACAACGGGGAGACCACTGCTATAAATAACTCTATAATGGAAGCGACCCAGAGCATGTTCAACAAGCAGTCCTCACACTATGAAGATCCACGGTCATCAATAATCATCATCTTCAACATATCTTCACTTTCAAACGTATACATTGGTTCAAAGTGGTTTTCAGATAGGAATTACCCAAATTCGACACCGGTTCCTTCGAAGTCAATCATCGCTTTAAAAGATGTTAAGTTCATGCGTGGATATCAATCATCAATCAATTACTTCATCTTTTATCTTAATCAAATATCTTTCTTAGATATATTATTTTCAATTTATTACATTTTCTTCTCAAATGTACATGGAATCATTAAGCCTCATTTATCAAATCATTTGATTTATTAAACTTTTCTTAAATCCTGGAACAATTCCAAATCATTTTCTCTTTTGCTTAGAAAAACCTTTCCAAATCATTCATTTAATCTTAATCAAAGATTTTCTTTCTTAACTTTTAATTCAAGGAAAATTTTCCCTTTTATAATATCACTTTCCAAAACACCCATTTAATTTAAAGGATTATTCACTGTCTAAAATCATGAATATAATTCCTTTAATAAACTTTCACATTTAACTTATCAAATTAAATTGATTTCAGATTTACAAAACGGTGTTTATAAATTCCATTTACATTTTATAAACTTCCATATACAAAATTTCTTTACTAACAAATTCCCTTTATATCTCACTTATAAGTCAGAATCCAATTATAATTTAATTACTCATAAAATTCTTATTTACAAATTCATTCCTTTCAAATCTTACTTTTTATAAAATACATTATAAATTCTTTTCTAAATTTCAATTGCAAACCCATATATAAATTTGATTACAATCCCACTTAATATTTATAAAACACTTTTATAATTGCATAACTTTTATTTATAAAATATCAATTTTATAAATATTATATATAGACCATTTATAATAAATTCAAAGAATTTATTTCTTTCCTTTTATCTTAGAAAAACTTAATTATGATCTTTTAGAGCATCCAGGCTTTCCTTTCGATATGTTGCACCCCTCGCCTAAGAAGAGAAAACATAGGCCAGGTAAGTTCAGGTCACTGGTTGCTCCATCCCTAACCTTAGTTAAACACCTTGTTTTATCCTCCCAGATCTCACAGGCACGACAAATGTACTAGTCGTTTCCGCATACTCAGATTTTCCACTTTATTTTGGAATTGCTTATAAATATTCCAAATTATCTTTTTTAAAAACGCTTGATTATCCTTTTTAAAACATTCACACTTGATTCTGGAAAAATCGTTATTATATTTAAACTCATTTCCAAAAGTTAATAGAATTCGCAGCATAAAAGTGCTGTGGAAAGTGCTATATAAGCTTAATTGATTTAATCAACTTTAAAACATTCGATAATTCATATTTTCCAATTCAAATCTCTTTTAAAATATTTAAATTGATTTATAAAATTTATTTCATATTTTGCCAAAATTAAAAAAGTTCATTTAAATAGATTTCCTGTTATGGTCACTTAATTGCATTAGCGCGATTTTTCTGGAAAATTATTTTGGACTTATTTCAAGATCTACTTATCGTAACTTTGATTTTCTTTGTTCGTTTAGAAGATATGGATATAATAGTCCGGAATTTTTTTATCTCGAAGAATTCCGAGCTATATTTCACTTTATATATTCATTTGAACTTTTCGGCGTGAAATCGCGAACTACCGTGGCGCGACGCACGTAGTTTTAACTATTTTTTTTCAATACTTGAAATAATCTATTCAAATTGAAATCTATTGCTTATAAAATCGTTACAAATCATTTTAGACCAATATTCTCATTTTTTCAAGTATTTAATATATATTTTCACTATTACCACATTATAATATCATTATATTCCCATTATTTTAATATTAAATTTTAAATTCCAATTTCAGCTCAATTTCAATTCTAATCTCAAATTAAACACATTTAAAACTTAGATTTCAAATCTAATTTCAATTTAAACTTCAATTCAATCTCAAACTAAACTTCACTTTTTCAAAATCGATTTCAATTTCAATTTCACTATTCATCTCAATTTCAATTTCAAATTAACTATCCTTTTCAAATCCGTTTCACTTCAGATTTCAAATTCTCTTTTATTTTAATTTTAATTTTACTTCTAAATGAAAAGAGACTTATTTAAAATCATTAAGAGGCTAGATAATTTCCGTACACATATTTGTATGGATTTAATTTTTAATAATTAACTATGGTTAATTACTAATCATTTCTCTTATCATTTATCAAACAAGTTATCAACTAAATAAACAATCACATATTCAACTAATTTGCAACCAATTTGCAACCAAGTTATCAAACACTTAATCATTCAACATATTAATTTCTAATTTGACATGTGTATTATCAACTTAAGTTTTATAAATATAAAACTAAGATTTGAGTACTCACGATCAGTTCCACTCCACCAATCTTTTGTGAAGATTTCCGAATCGATTCCGGCAGGACTTTCTTCTCTTTTTCTCGCTCCGAAGCTTCCCGATCTCCTTCTTCTTGATGTGCTCGGCCTATGCTAAGGGGAGGTGGTTGGCTCGGGTTTTGAGGTGGAAGAGGGTAGCCGCGGGTAGAAAGGAGGAAGAGAGGGGTTTTGAAGTGGAATACTTGATTTTCTCTTTAACTTTCATTTTTATAATATTTTTATTTTATTTTTCTAATGCATGGAAGCCATTAGAGAGGCTTTTAGAAAGCTTGAGAAAGGAAGAAGAAGATGTAGAAATGTGTAAAAGAAGGTGGAAGGATGGTGGTTTACTTATAGTTGAAGTTTGCTACACAAATTACCTTATTACCCTTAACCAAAAAGGCCAAAATACCCTCCTTAACAAATCAAATTTTGTCTCCTTTAAGTACACTAAAACACTCTTTCCAGCGCATGATTTTGATTTGTTATTAATGTTGAAATGAAGTGTATTAATGTGGAATTGATGTATTGATTAGATTTTGTACTTATGACATGATTTCCTCTCTTTTTCTTACACTTTTAAAAATGTTAATTAATCATTTTGCTCCTTTTCCATGCATACACATAACATATCATTAATGAGACATGATATATATGTAATAATTATGTTTAAAGTCAGCATGAATTTGACATTCATTAATGGTGATTAGATGTTTAAGAAAATATAATTCTAAGTTTAAATCTTTTATTAGTCAAATAAAATCTTACTTAATTACACATCAAATCAAAGGATTTCTAACTTTATTTTACAAAAGCAAACCATTTTGTCATTTTGTGCTTACTTTTTCTTAATTGTTTTCTAGAAGTTTCTAACCTTGTTTAGTAAAAGTAAACTTGATTAGTGAATTAATTAATACTTACACTATTTGAATATATGTTCCTATAGAAGAAAATAAAGGTGCGACGACGCTGCGACAACTTTGAATCGACGAAACATCGTTTTTCGACAAAATGTTTTATGGTCACAATTTAACGTTTTAGTTAAACTATTTATTTATGTAAACCAAATTTAAAAATAAACTTTTTACTTATTTAAATAAATTAAAACGTGTCTCTTTATATTTTAAAATTATATTTAAATAATATCAAAATCCCTAATTTTACGGTGTATGTAAAACTGACAAAATGCGACAAAATTTGGTTATTTTTGTAAACGATTATTAAAATATTTTTATATATATAAATATACTTTTATTATCTTTATTATATGTTTACAATAAGATTTATCTTTTTAAATAAATATTCAAACCTATTTATTTAAGCATTTGTTTATTTTTAACAAAACTTAACTTTTGTTGATTTGTTCTAAATTACAAATTTATAATTTTTAAATTATCAACTATAAGAATAGATAATTTCTCTACTATTATCTATTATATTTAAATTATTTATTTATGTTTTAAACTTTTTAAATTTAAAACAAACGAAATCTCTCATTTTCGAAGTAGCGAAATTATGGGTCGTTACATTCTCCCTTACTTAAAAGAATTTCGTCCTCGAAATTTCCCAAAATAAAAGTTTGCCCAAAACCTTTATTTTCAAACTTAATTCCATATAATATACTCAGATCATCGATATGAAATATCTTATTCGATCTCCTATTCGAATACACTGCTTTATTTCCAAATTAGTATCGATCCCCTGATCTTCTAATGCGGACTTTAATCAGGCTCTTTGCTCAGAAAAATTTGCTTTCCTTGCATAGTGCTCAACTATGAAAGAAAATTCAAGTACCTAACCAAAAATCCTCATTAGTGTTCTTCATCAAGAATCGAGTGATAAATCCTTTTTCGAATCGGTGTTAAAAATTCAAAGTTCCATACTCAGATATTAGATCAACATTTGTGTGACAAAATGATCTACATATAATATATGTATTTATTAACTTTCAAAACAAACTTTCATAAAAACTTTGTCTTAAATTTAAATAACTTTCCTTTATTTCTTTAAACTTTTTCAAAAGACTGATAAAATTTCCATAGTTTCATCCTTTTCATTTTAAATAATTTTCTAAACTTTAAACACTTTTTTTAATAAAGCTATTTCTTTATAATATTCCTTTGAACTTTTCATTTCTAAATACCTTATTAGATTTGATCGGATATAAGATTGAATAAGTGCATCGAGAGGATAATCAAAAGGAAGTTTATTAATTAACATCGTATTCATACATCCATTTCTAACCTTAACTGGTATTACAAAGTTTCTGAGATAACTTTCCTAGGAAATACAACCCATCCCATACTACTGCTATATAGATACGTAGACTACTATGTACTATTTTTGAATTTCATTTAATTTAATCAGTGCTTTAACTTGGGGGCCTAAGTTAACCACTTTCATTCTTGGACAGTCTTTCGTTAAGTGTTTCCCTTGAAAGCACTAAATACAAGTTCGTTGGGGGCAATCTTTGACCTCATGTCTTAGGTTCTTGCATCGGTAGCAGCCCATTTTCTTCTTTTTAATTCTTGGTTTCTTCTTTGTTTTACGACATTTATGTAGAAATGTCCATTCTCTTTACACTTGAAACAGACTATATTATCCCGATCAGAATTTTTATTTTCCCTCGTCTGCTTCTTACTTCTCTTTGTTTCACACATAACTGCATAATGTCCTTTCTTACAGCAATAATAATAGTCGATGTCAGCAAAGGGTCCTAGTTTTGCGTTTTCTTCTGCTTCTTTCTGTGCCCTTGCTCTTCGAGCTTGCCTTTGAGTCATCCAAAAATCATGACTCGACAAATAATAAGCCATTCTTCCCCTAAGTGATATTCCAAGATTAGAATTGTTTATACCTTTTCCATTTCATCATTCAAACATCTTCTATCCAAATACTTAATTCAACTTTTTTTTTGGATTTGAACTTACCTTCATCCTCCAAAGACAAGAAGAATAATTTACCAAGTGGTCAATACCATTTGCCCAAGCCAACATATGATTGATACTTAGAAGACTATTTTAATCATCACTAAATGGATCAAGACCTTATCCATGGGACTTACCTAAGGGAATGTATCTTATAAATTTCCCTAACCACACAAAATTTTATATATTTTGAAAGACATTGCTTTATTAGCAAAATATAATCTTTTCAAAACAATGTGTCGATATGCCTTGTTAAGAGTTTAGAAATACCTTTCGATATAGTTGTACTTTCCATATCGACCAGAATTTATAAACCACTCAACCGATAGATCAACACAAAACATTTTTATATCTAATAAAAAATACACACTCATATACGTATAATACACTCAAACTCATTCTAGGGTGTTACTAACCCTATCTCTAATGAGTCACTCATCCTAGGGTATTACTAACCCTATCTCTGATGAGACTTGCCTTAACAAAGCCTAGTTGTTCGCTCAACCCAAGCTATGATACCAAATGTAATGACCCATTTTTCCATACCCTTGAATCGACAATAAATCACACATGTCCAACTCAAATTGCAATAAAATACGGAACATGAAGGGTAATAAAGAAAAATAGAAAGAACAGAATCTCACATGAATGGAATAACTATAATATTGAACAAATATCTTTACAGCGGAAAACTTTTAAATACGTATATCAGAGTCTAACCTAAATTCAGCTTGGACAGTTATAACAACTGCCCTTACAAATGCTGACAAACAACAAAACAAATGCACTAGATGTAGCGAATAATAGAATATGTCCATATGATGATGAAGATCTCCAGCTTTTCTCTGGAAACTCCAACCGTCTTCAACTAAACCTGAAACTACTCGGAACTGACCCGAGTACTGAAAATACCCAGATCCGGCTTGATAAACCAGCGTTAGATACTTGAAATTTAAAATGTATAGATCATGATGATGTTATCAAAACCTTTGAAAAGAAGGGTATTTCATAAGACCACGCCCACACATAAACACGGACGGGTTTTTACCTTATGATAACCAAAACACTACATACCAAAATACACTTGATAATATTTTTAATGACATTCTTTTGAAAACACTTTTCTAATAAATTTATTCAAATAAGGTATCAATATCTGGACTAAGTCTAAGGTAATATCCCGGACTAGGTCAACAGAATATATGATACCAAAAGGGGTAACTGAAATGTTTGCAAGTCAATACAAATATTTTGGGAATACAATCAAAATCGTAAATCTCATATTGGGATTGGATTTCGAACATAATAGGGAACTTGTCACCTTTTTCTCCGATCCACGCATAACAAACATAGTTCCCACATTGCGTTAATAACTTTTCTCAAACTAGTCGCTTGAAACTATTCTTGCTATACTACAACTGATAACCGGTAGTTCCCTGCTTTTCTCAAGCTAACCATTTTATCCAAACGGGGAAATAAATGCCTTGAGGGACGTATCCCCCAAAGGGCCAAATGTATTTGACACCACCATACATACTCACTTATTCCGAATTTGCGTCTGTTAGACCACATAGTATCCCATCATAACCGGGGTGTGAGGCTCATGGGGCTATGCTCAATTTCTTCAAAGCCACGCTTTTCATTCAAAACCACGCTTTGATCATAACAGGTTCCACTTTGAATGCCACACTGCCATTCCATGTCACACGACAGATTTCTAGAAAGGTATAACTTTCTGAGCTCGTATGTAACGACCCGTAAATTTCGACAATTTAATTTGTTAATTTAGTAGGGTTTTGTAATTAAATTTTAGTAGATATATTAAAAGGGGGTAAATTAATATCAAAATGAAGGCTAAAATAAAATATATGAATGGTAATTAAAGCCTACTTATTTGTAATATGAATAAAATTTCAATAAATAAAATGGTGTAAGTATTGTACCTCGATATAATGTGAATATGGAAAATATAGGGTAGGCATTAAAATTTGTAAGTATAAGGACACATTGGTACAATTATTAATTTTTAATTAGGGATACATTATTTCAAGTTAATAATTTATAAACTTGAACGAACATTTCAATTTAATACATTAATTCAAATGTTATGACTTAGTAAATGGTATATGATAATAAGAACAATTGCAAATTTTGGATTTAGGGGCGAAATAATATTTATAGGTAGTTGTTATGAACAATAAATATACAAGTATATTAAAGGTTATAATAGTGGGTTACTAGTAAATTCACTCATTTACCAATAAAGATAATTAGATGTGCCACGATGATAATTAATAACATAATAGAAAAGAGTAAATGTATTCATTGGAATATTAATTGAAATTGGATAGGGATTTTAAATGTCAATGCAAGGTAAGTAATGCTAAATTAAAGCCAATAATAATGAATAGTGATTAATTCAAAATTTGTAACATATATCATAAATTACCCGCTTACTTGTTAATGGAATCAGAATATATATTAAGTGATAATAAAATAAATAAATGTTACACTAATGGAAAAATGAAATAACGCTCGTTTAAACGTTGAGTAATTTTAGGGTCGTATTTATTATAAGCGTTACTTTAATTATTACGATTAATTGTGAAATTAATACGGGAAGATGTAAAGTAATAACTAGGGAAGTAATACGTTATACATTAAATATAACCTAAACTTAAGTGTAAGTAAAAGGTTGAAATTGAATCTAATCCATTGGAAACTTATTAATTTGGATTCAATTTATAGTAAAGGGGTTATTTTAAGAAATTGAAATAAATACTATAATTGGCGAATTTAGTTACTTTAAATTGAAACGGGAATTGACTTTTAGAATTATAAATTAATAAGTAAATCAAGATGATGAAATTTATGAACTATAGAATTTGAATTTTATCGTGAGTTAATTTATTTAATTTACAATAGTTGGATTTATTGCAAATGAATAAAAATCAAATATGTAATTATTACGTTAATTTAAAAATTAAGTTGAAAACGTAAAATATTTATGTACTAATTTTAAATCTAATGGTAAACCCTTATATTTGAAGCTAATGAATGGAATAAATATAGGTTAATTCAATTAAAAGGAATTTTTGGAAATTTATCTATGATTTGAATTTTATGAAATGGAAGATTTCTATTGACTAATCTTTAATAAATTGAGTTTTAAAAGTGGCTAAATAATTGTAAATTTTTGAAGATTATAAAGTGATAAAAATTGCAAAGTTCAGAATTTTTAACGCGAAATTGGATTTAATTAATTTATTTTAAATTTATTTAATTAATATAAACATAGCCATTTTGGTCACGGACTCGGATTTCAATGAAACCAGTTTCATCGGATCCGTAATAGTGAATTATTGTAGGGTTTCAAGTTTTGTAACGATTGGACTTGTTGTTTGATCATACGAACGCGAAACGCCTTGAAATCGATTTAATTGAAATCAGTTGAAATCAATTTGAAAATATTGATTTTAGCATTACTTCTTCATACGATGGAATTTGGACTTGAAACTTGTTCCATCATGTTTAAAATATTCAAAAACATCTATTTTGATATATGGGATGATCCATTTTCGTTTCGGAGCCGAAACGGGCTTTTCAGGGCATCTTTGTCATTTCAAACCAATTTGACTTTAACAGTAACCTACGAAAATGATGGAATTGGGCTGCGAAACCAGTACCATTGCGTTCAAAAGGCCTTTTTATATTAGGATAGCCTGTCAGCATGCTTAAATCGGAGTTCGGGCAGTTTTTGGACCTATCTATAAATACGGGTCGCAAAACGATAAATATATTATTAAATTAATTCCTAAACCCTAATAGCCTCCAGCTGCCATCTCTATTTCGATGGCCGAGAATTTGCAACCTTCAAACCCTTATTTCACTCAATCCTTTCAACGATTCGTGTTGGAATCAAAAGAGGAAACGTAGCTCTCGACGTCGTCTTCAGATCCATACGGTTACCTCGCATCAAAGGTCTCGGAGTTTTCAGATTTTGGCTGTGGAAGTTCCGGGTTTGAGCTCGGCCTGATGGCAATTGAGGGGGCCGAGCGTGGCGTGGTGGTGCGTATAGGGGCGGTTTGACGTGATGGAGAGGGGGAAGTCGACTGATTTGATCGTAGTGCCTCGAAGTTGGCGTTTTTGGTGGCGGCCTCTAGGGTTCTAGCGTGACTTTTTTTTGCCTGGAGATTTTGTTCGAACGGGTTGAGGGAGGAGAAGATGTGGGCCCTAGTGACGTGGCTGTTTAATATTGGTTGGTTTTATTTTTAGTTTTATTTTGTTCCCAAACGATTTGAATCGAATAACTTTCGCATACGAACTCCGTTTCACGTGCGATTTTTTTGTTAGGATCGTAATGAAATTCCGGATCGTTTGACGTCGGTTTGGACGAATTTGGAGACTGTCAAATTTTTGGGTTTAAATTGAATTTGAATTCATTTTAAATTCAAAAGGTGAGTGTTTTAACCCACTCACAACTTCTAAGGTTTCTTATGTTTGTTAAATTGACTTAAGATATGAGTAGAAATTTATTTATGGCTGTTTGGCATGTTTTATTCATCATCTCAGTTAAATCGCATTTATTTAATTTAGCTGTTATTTTATTTTATTTTTGCATATAAATTGACAGTTAAAATTTATTTATCTGCATATAACTGCTAATTGAATAGTTATGAAATTTATTATTGAATATAAACTGTTAGTTAATACTTGTTATTTATTACCTGTTATACTTTATATGCTCTATATTGATGTTTTTTTAAATTGGATGATAATTTGTAATAATGGTTGATGATTGATATTTGGATGAATGGATTTTATTTATATTAACTGCAAGTTGTTATGCATTTCATTTCATTCGGGATTGCGGTTTGAAATGATATACAACCGCATTTTTTATTAAATTGCGCATTGAAATGATAAATATCCGTATCACTTGACCATAGGATAGAAAATTATATACAGGCCCCGCGGTGTATATATATATATATAATTATTTTTGAAAGGATTTTATGGTTTTGGATATGATACGGTTTAATACATATTAAATTTGGATATTTTATAAATATATTTTACATGTACATATATAGTTAAATTTTTGAATTTAAGCTATGTAATAAATTTGTTAAATAAATTAAATAAGATGAAAAATGGAGCTTGATTATTTTATATTATATGTTTAAGTACATGTTAAGATATTGAGAATATATAGAGTTTTAAATGATTTAAATAAATTAATATTGGGAGTTAAATTGAAAATTTATTTGGAATCGAGCTAAATTAAGAATTTAATTTCATAAGTGGATGTAGAATTTATTGACTTGAAATTAAAAAAAAAGTATGATATTTATCAATGGAATTTTATTCAAGATGGATTAATTGAATATTTCTAGTACAAATAAATTGGAGGAAATTTTGATAGTTAAAAGTAATTTGAGTTTTATTTAAAATGATTTCGGATTTATTATGCAAATATTACAAAATAAATAATAGGACTTTAAATTGTTGAATATAAATTTCCAACCTTAGTTCCGATTGTTTAATATTCAAAGTTTGAAATATATTGAAACGGAAGTGGGTTATTGAAACTGAAAGCGATTCTGAAATGTATGGATTTTGACTTAATTTTTAATGAAACAAATTGTAAGTCGTGGAAATTATTTTATTTTATAAATAAATTTAAATGCAAACTATTTTATTCTGTATACCTTTTGAATATCCAAACCATCCAAGTTTTAGAAATTATGTCTTTAGAACTATGAATTTTCGAAGTATTATGGTTTGAAAGTTATAATTCAAATGTTTGGTTTCCAATTATTATAAATTTTAAAGCAATATGATTGTGGAAAAGAAATTATTTGAAAAAAAATGATATCACTGATTTGGGTTTTATAAAAAATAATACCAAATGAGTTGTTTTGGAAATGGAAATAATATCGTATTTATGGGTTTTGAAATGGATAAGTATTTTCTGGTTTTAAAGTATAAACTATTTTAAAGACCGCGGTGTCATAATAACGTTTGGTTGTTGAAGAGACCGAGATCGGAATTGTCATACTCTCTTCCAACTCCAAAAACCACTTTAAAAACATTGTACGCGGTGGAGATTCTAGAATGAAGTAGGTTGGTGGCGGCGTTTCCTGTAAGGTAAATACGTGGACCCAACTTCCGTGAGTTGGCATAAGGTGGCTAAAACAGGAGCGATCGACCGGTTAATGAGGTAGCACCACTGATCGGACACTTCCCTTCGACATCATACTTTGCATTGATTCGGTGGCTACCTTCATTTTTGATTTCTTTGATTTGGGGGAGTTTGTTCGAGATGGGCGGGAGCTGCACGCTACGCGTTACCACCGACCCGGAAGCGTAATTGGTATATCTACCCTGGCATTGCCTAGTTGTGTCGTGTCACCTACCCTATCGCGCCTTGTACGAGTTTCTATTTGTGTCGTACCTATGGAGTATCCTCTGGTAGCCTCCCGATCAGGAGGTATTACGGTATTGTATAGACTATTGGCATTATTTGTGTTAAGGGCTATATGGGTAACCCCTTAACGCTATTAAAAAGTAAGTTTATTTTACATATAGACACTATTATAATAGCGCAATATACTATATAGTAAATAGTTTAACGGATCCTTAGGAGATGTAAATCCCGAGCATCTCTTGAGTTACTGCACTCATATTTATTTCTGTTAATTTAACTCACATAAGATCCTTTAGTTCTGACTCGAGTGTTTTTGTCATTTCAAATTCGCTCGGGTCAGTCCGAGCGTTTCAGGATTTGAAGATTTAGCTCTGGAGGACGAAGACGAAGATTTGTATTATTACTATATATTATATTCCACTACACTCATTTTGTTCCGCTGCATTGTTATATTGGTATGTGAACTCTGATATTTATTGTATAAAGAAGAATCAAATGTTTGTAAACAGTTTTGTGAACTGTATATTTATTATTATATTTTATCCTTCCGCTGTGAGATTCTATTTTCTTTTTATTTCTTTCTTGCTTTTCTTTTTTACCCCATAACAATCCGCCCATCCGTATGCATTGAATTGACACGTGTGTCGATTTAAACCGTGCGAAAAGGCGGGACGTTACATCGTACGTCTCGGAAAAGGGTGTTAAGCTCAGAGAAGTTGCCTTCTCCGCCACTAACTGATATACGTTTATAGAAACTACTCAAATGTGATTTAGAATACAATGCCAGACAAACATCAATACAAGTTGGTTCTGGGACTAAACGAAACCGGAGGCACTCTCCTACTACCATTAGTAGCGAGTAGTCCTTGTAATCCGAAAAATCTCCACAATGGGGAGACCACTGCTATAAATAACTCTATAATGGGAGCGACCCAGAGCATGTTCAACAAGCAGTCCTCACGCTATGAAGATCCACGGTCTTCAACAATCATCATCTTCAACATGTCTTCACTTTCGAACGTATACATTGGTTCGAAGTGGTTTTCAAATAAGAATTACCCAAATCCGACTCCGGTTCCTTCGAAGCCAATCATCGCTTTAAAAGATGTTAAGTTCAAACTTGGATATCAATCATCAATCAATTAATTCATCTTTTATCTTAATCAAATATCTTTCTTAGATATATTCTTTTTAATTTATTCCATTTTCTTTTCGAATGTATATGGAATCATTAAGCCTCATTTATCAAATCATTTGATTTATTAAATTTTTCTTAAATCCTGGAACAATTCCAAATCATTTTCTCTTTTACTTAGGAAAACATTTTCAAATTATTCATTTAATCTTAATCAAAGATTTTCTTTCTTAACTTTTAATTCAGGGAAAATTTTCCCTTTTATAATATCACTTTCCAAAACATCCATTTAATTTAAAAGATTATTCACCGTCTAAAATCGCGAATATAATTCCTTTAATAAACTTCCACATTTAACTTATCAAATTAAATTGATTTCAGATTTACAAAATGGTGTTTATAAATTCCATTTATATTTTATAAACTTCCATATACAAAATTTCTTTACTAACAAATTCCCTTTATATCTCACTTATAAGTCAGAATCCAATTATAATTTAATTACTCATAAAAATCTTATTTACATATTCATTCCTTTTAAATCTTACTATTTATGAAATCCATTATAAATTATTTTCTAAATATCAATGGCAAACCCATATATAAATTTGATTACAATCCCATTTAATATTTATAAAACACTTTCATAATTGCATAACTTTTATTTATAAAATATCAATTTTATAAATCTTACATACAGACCATTTATAATAAAGTCAAAGGATTTATTTCTTTCCTTTTATCTTAGAAAAACTTAATCACGATCTTTTAGAGCTTTCGGGCATTCCTTTCGATATGTTCCAGCCCTCGCCTAAGAAGAGAAAACATGCCAGGTAAGTTCAGCGCACTGGTTGCTCCATCCCTAACCTTAGTTAAACATCTTGTTTTATCCTTCAAGATCTCACATGCCGGACAAATGTACTAGTCGTTTCCGCATACTCAGATTTTCCATTTTATTTTGGAATTGCTTATAAATATTCCAAATTATCTTTTTTCAAAACGCTTGATTATCCTTTTTAAAACATTTACACTTGATTCTGGAAAAATCGTTATTACATTTAAACTCATTTCCAAAACTTTATATAATTCACAGCATAAAAGTGCCGTGGAAAGTGCCATATAAGCTTAATTGATTAAATCAACTTTAAAACATCCAATAAATTCGTATTTTCCAATTCAAATATCTTTTAAAATATTTAAATAGATTTATCAAATTTATTTCATATTTTTCCAAAATTAAAAACGTTCATTTAAACAGATTTCCTATTACGGTCACTTAATTGCACTAGCGCGATTTTTGTGGAAAATTGTTTTGGACTTATTTCAAGATCTACTTATCGGAACTTTGATTTTCTTTCTTCGTTTAAAAGATATGGATATAATAATCCAGAATTTTCTTATCTCGAAGAATTCTGAGCTATGTTTGACTCTATACATTCATTTGAACTTTTCGGCATAAAATCGCGAATTACCGTTGCGCGACACACCTAGTTTTAACTATTTTTTTTTCAATACTTGAAATAATCTATTCAAATTGAATTCTATTATTTATAAAATTGTTACAAATCATTTTAAATCAATATTCTCACTTTTCAAAGTATTTAATATATATTTTCACTATTACCACATTATAATATTATTATATTCCCATTATTTCAAAATTAAATTTTAAATTCCAGTTTCAACTCAACTTCAATTCTAACCTCAAACTAAACACATTTAAAACTTAGATTTCATATCTAATTTCGGTTTAAACTTCAATTCAATCTCAAACTAAACTTCACTTTTTGAAAATCGATTTCAATTTCGATTTTACTATTCATCTCAATTTCAATTTCAAATTAACTATCCTTTTCAAATCCGTTTCACTTCAAATTCAAAATTTCTTTTATTTTAACTTTAATTTCACTTCTAAATGAAAAGAGACTTATTTAAAATCATTAAGAGGCTAGATAATTTCCATACACATATTTGTATGGATTTAGTTCTTATTTAATTAACTATGGTTAATTACTAATCATTTCTCTTATCATTTATCGAACAAGTTATCAACCAAATAAACAATCACATATTCAACTAATTTGCAACCAAATTGCAACCAAGTTATCAAACACTTAATCATTCAACATATTGATTTCTAATTTAACATGTGTATTATCAACTTAAGTTTTATAAATATAAAACTAAGATTTGAGTACTCACGATTAGTTCCACTCCACCAATATTTTGTGTAGATTCCTGAATCGATTACGGCAGTACTTCCTTCTCTTTTTCTCGCTCCGAAGCTTCCCGATCTCCTTCCTTCTTCTTGATGTGCTCGGCCTAGGCTAGGGGGAGGTGGTTGGCTTGGGTTTTGAGGTGGAAGAGGGTGGCCGTGGGTAGAAAGGAGGAAGAGAGGGATTTTGAAGTGGAATACTTGATTTTCTCTTTACGTTTTATTTTTCTAATATTTTTATTTTATTTTCCTAAGGCATGGAAGCCATTAGAGAGGCTTTTAGAAAGCTTGAGAAAGGAAGAAGAAGATGTAGAAATGTGTGAAAGAAGGGAGAAGGATGGTGGTTTATTTATAGTTGAATTTTGCTACACAAATTACCTTATTACCCTTAACCAAAAAGGCCAAAAAACCCTCCATATCAAATCAATTTTTGTCTCCTTTAAGTACACTAAAACACTCTTTCCAATGCATGATTTTGATTTGTTATTAATGTTGAAATGAAGTGTACTAATGTGGAATTGATGTATTGATTAGATTTTGTACTAAAGACATGATTTCTTCTCTTTTTCTTACACTTATAAAAGTGTTAATTAATCATTTTGCTTCTTTTTCATGTATACACATAACATCTCATTAATGAGACATGATATATATGTAATAATTATGTTTAAAGTAAGCATGGATTTGACACTCATTAATGGTGATTAAAAGTTCAAGAAAATATAATTCTAAGTTTAAATCTTTTATTAGTCAAATCAAATCTTACTTAATTACACATCAAATCGAAGGATTTCTAACTTTATTTTATAAAAGTAAACCATTTTTGTCTTTTTGTGCATACTTTTTCTTAATTGTTTTCTAGAAGTTTCTAATCTTGTTTAGTAAAGTAAACTTGATTAATGAATTAATTAATACTCAAACAATTTGAATATACGTTCCTATATAAGAAAATAAAGGTGCGACGACGTTGCGACAACTTTTAATCGACAAAACGTCGTTTTTCGACAAAATGTTTTACGGTCACATTTTATCGTTTTAGTTAGACTATTTATTTATGTAAACCACATTTAAAAATAAACTTTTTACTTCTTTAAATAAGTTAAAACATGTCCCTTTATATTTTAAAATCATATTTAAATAATGTCAAAATCTCTAATTTTATGGTGTATGTAAAACTGACAAAATGCGACAAAATTTGGTTATTTTTGTAAAACGATTATTAACATATTTTTAAATACATAAATATACTTTATTATCTTGATTATACGTTTTCAATAAGATTTATCTTTTTAAATAAATATTTAAGCCTATTTATTTAAGCATTTGTTTATTTTTAACAAAACTTAACTTTTGTTGATTTATTCTAAATTACAAATTTATACCTTTTAAATTATCAACTATAAGAATAAATAATTTCTCTACTATTATCTATTATATTTAAATTATTTATTTAAGTTTCAAACCTTTTTAAATTTAAAACAAACGAAATCTCTCATTTTCGAAGTAGCGAAATTATGGGCCGTTACAGAATCCAGTTGGAGGTCCCGCGAATCTTTGTCTTCGACGTAGAGACGTTCCTATCTCATATTCTTGTTACCAATTCCCTATCGTTCTCTTTGTCCTTGATTGTAACAACCCATATTTTGATAATTAAAAATATTAAATTTAATAAGGTGTTGGGCTTTAATATTGTCAGAAATTAAAATTTATGATTTATTAAATTGAATCTTATTAGATAAGAAATTTTGACTTTAAGATTTATCTTAAAACAAATAATTTAATGAGATAAAACATATAATTGGCTAATATTGATTGAATGTAATTGACTACTATACTATGTTAACGTAATTTCAATCAACTTAAATAATAAAGATTAATAAGGAATATAATAAACGATGTATAAATTAATGAATCTTATGTTATTAATTGAATTTGGTTTTAATATGGAGTATGAAATCAATTATTTTGTACGTAAATTTATTAACCTTGTTTATAAACAATAAGTTAATAGATATGGATTATTAACGTATAACCATTGTTTTATTTATTTTCTTATTATTAAATCCATTAGACATTTATTTGGTAATTAATGGAGAATTAATGTAATTGAAATATTACAATTGATATAAGAAGAAACGTTAACTGTTGAGTGGTGAGTGTAAAACTTATGTTAATCAATTGCATAAGGGAATAGTTGATTTGATAATAAGAATGTAAATCAAAATAAAAGGATTTGTTTGAAATTTAAATATATAATGAACATGTTTTATTACATTTGTAATTAAATGTTGGAATTAAATTAGTTTATAGATATTGGGTTTAGCATAGAAAATTGGATTTCAAAGGAAACAACTGGATTAATTATCTTCCCTGTATTAGGGTATGTTTTGAGATTTGATCATTGTAAGTAATAGTAATTATATCTTGCCATTGATAAGAGATAGAAGTAAATGGTAATTAATTAATGATATGTGCAACATATATTTTGTGTTAAAAATATATTGAGAATTTCATTGAGAAATATTATTTTCAAATTGTAAGCACTTAAATTTGGTACAAATATAACGACTATATGAAATTAATTGATAAAGAAATGATGTGGTTGTACGAATTATTATTTCTGTGACTTTTTAATGGGATAATCTTTAAATATAAGTTGGTTTTAAAGGGGGAGGTGTTAATTGTAAATAATGTGTAATAAAAAGAAATATGTTTTGATAAAAAGAAAAGAAAAGAATGGTTTCTTTATAAGAATATTCTTATCAAATAAAGTGAATATTTCATCTATGAATGTTAATTTAATTTCATTAAAACAAAGAATTGAATTTCATGTATGCTTCTAGTTGGAATATTTGATTTATCTAAATATTCCTTAATTTGAATTTAATTAAAAAATATATACAATAATAAAATGGTAAGAAACCAACTTGAAGGTTTGGTTAAGTTTTTGATTTGGAATAGTTAGCATATTAACATAGGAGATTTATTCCGTTTCAAATTTGACTTTGGGGTCTCAGTTCATCTTTTAATGTGTGGGGTGACGGTCCTCATTATGTTAATTGTAGTGTTAAATTTATTTATTGTTCACTAAATAAAAATACATATATGTGTGTAAATTTGAGTGTATTAGGGTTAATAAAATATGTTAAAATGAATTGTTTTTTTAGTATATTTGATTTGTGATTTCTATGTACGGACTACATTCTCAATTTAAATCTGTCGCTTTCATTTATTTTATTTTATTACTACTTTCTTTCATTAAATACATGCCTCTTTTGGTCTTCCAGTAAGTTTTATTTATTTACACGCGAGCCTTGCCTTGAAATATTTCATTTGTGAATGTAGATTTAATTTCATTAGAGTAAAGAATAGAATGACTTGTTAAAAAAAGGAAATATACATTTATTTGAACACTGTTTTAGCATACATATTGTTTTCAAGAATAGGAATATAATTTAAGTAAGTTATTTATTGCGGTGGTGTAAAACAACAAATTTATAAACATGTTTAAATGACTTAAGGAAACAATCATCCTATTTCTAGTCCATTTTGGTTTATTTATTTTGAAATTTAACTTTGTTATTAATTGCAATTAATTTAATGGAAAGATTTCGATTAAAAGGAAAGAAAACTTTGATTGCAATTAATAGATTTAATAAAAGAAACGCACATTTTGTGTTAAACAGAAATGGTGCTTTAATGGAAATAAAAGAATTGAACGTTCTCATTTTTAAGGTAGGTATTATTTTATCAATCGTGCGTAGATAAAAATTTATATGTGTACAAATTGAGTATTATTTGAGTGAATGAAATTAATTTGGTTACGTTTCGAAAGAAATTGAATTTCAAAATGTGTATGTGGTCCTTTCATTTCTTTTTTATTTATTGCACGTACGTTTTAAAATAGTTACCTCATTACTAAAACTGTTCATTTCTCCTTTGGTTTAATACCTAAGCCTAAGCTTTTAGGCTATATTTAATTCTTTCCATCTTAGTTTTGGTTATAAATTTTTTTTATTTTCCTTTGGTTTGCAAATTTTCTCATTCCTACATACATTTCCTTATGCATTATCAATGCCTAAAGCATTTGAAACTAAACGTGCATTTTGTCCCTCCACCTTTATTTCCTTTTTATTAAATAATCTATAATTTTATTTCTTCATTTGCATTTTATTTCTTCTATCACCTCATATTCATTTAGTTCACATCTTTCAATACTACGTTTTAGGGCTGTTCATATTTTACTTTATTTCAATTCCTAGTTTGTTTATATATATATACACAGCTTATTAGCTTTTCATTTGTTTCCATCTTCATTCCTTTAGTCATATTTCATTTTCTAATCTCATCTTCTATAGCTTCATTTTCCAAATAAAACTTCCATCTCATTTTTCTACTCTCTTCACCTTCCTCCTTCCGTTTTCATTTTATTTTCTTCTTCTTTTTCAAACATTCTCCTTTTTTCCAAATCTTTTTCTTTAAATCCAGATCTATAACAACTTCTCTATCTCTTCCAAAACATTCTAAAAAAAAGATTAAGATAGAAGGAAACAACTCAAAAGGAGGAAGTAGCAGCAGATCCAAATCCGACTAGAAAAGGGAAATCAAGAAGGTGAGTGTTTAAACTCACTCACGATATTGCAAGTTAAACCAGGTCATACAGTGATAAATTTTTTGATTGTTGGTTTGGAATATTTATTAATATTTAATTTGAATAGCTAAATTCCAATACGTGATGACTAATAATTACTGTAACATATTATTGAATTGGTTGGTTTGTTGAATTGATTGATTTGAATGTTGATTGTATGTTGTGATGGATGCTATTGTGATTGAATGTATATTTGTTCATTTATTTGATATATCTTTGTTATCACCCTATAGTTTATTGTAATTATTTAGTTTCATATTGATCATTTGCACACTGAATAAGAATGTAAAACCCATGAAGTTCAAGTATTTACATTAGAGAAAAATATAGTATGTTTAGGTTTACTATTTGAACCATAAAAATGATTTTGGAAAGTAAACCGCCGTTACCTTACTTGAAAGTTTTCAAAATTAAATTTTGAAACATTGGGAAGTTTCCAAAAAAAAGTGAATATCGAAACTTCGAACATTTTTACAAATCAGATCTCTAAAACTATGAAATTTAATGGGGAATTATTATGTAAATTTGTAATTTACTAGAATGGATCTATTGTGAAATCCATTTTATTTTGAATGTGGAAGCAATAACATTTCCAAAAATTTGAACCTTTAAAAATGTAGTTATCTGCATTCCTTATTTCATTTAATTTGCATAAGAATTTTAGTTCTGACTCGAGTGTATTATTTTCCTTTATGCTCGGGTCAGCCTGAGTTTTTCAGCATTGAAGACTATTTCTGGTGGACGAAGACGAAGATTCAGTATATTATTGCTATTTATTATTCCACTACATTCTGTGTTCCATTGCATTATTTGGTTATTTATGATATATGTATAACTTTGTTTTGAATTTGTAAAAGTGTAATGACATGTTATTTGTAAAAAGCTTCATGAACTGTTTATTTGATTATTATATTTCGTCGTTACGTTGCGAGATTTTGAATTTTTTTTCTCTTTACTTTTTTTTTTCTTATTTACCCTATTAACAATTCTCCCTTTTGAATGGTTTGATTCTGACATGTGTGTTTATTGTCGATTTGAACTATCCAAAAAGTTGGGTTGTTACAGTTGGTATCAAAGCTCTGGTTTAGACATACCTTAGCCTGTTGGGGTTAACTCATTAGAGATATGGTAGTAATACCCTAGAATAAGTTGTCTGATGTATATACGAGAGCGTGTATTTGTTAGTGTTATAAAAATGTTTTATATAAATTTTGAAATGAAATTATTTTTCCTAATATTATATGATATATATAAAGGAATAAATTTTTAAGACTAATATATTTATTTGTAATGTGTTTGATTTATGAAATGGTAATATTTAATTATTATCATTTGTGTTGACATATTGTATTTAATCAAATTATAAACATTGGTTAATTATTGTTGACTGAATTAATGGACTAAACACTATTTTAATAATGGTGTATTAAAGAGAATAAAATGAATAATTAGGATATTTGTTTATGAAATTGAAATGTTGATGTGAATTTTGTTGTTTGTTGACATGTAGTTTCGTCTATTGGGAAAAAAATGGAATATTTGGATATTTTGGATAATCGAAACCTTTTTGTATTAATATAAGAGTGAAACTTGATAATTAGGTTGAATTATATAGTTGAATTGATAACCATAATTTGAAAGAAAGTAAAATAAGGTTTAATTCGTTATATCTATGTTTAATAAATGAATAGAATTGGGGTACACATTCTTATCATGTAATGTAATAATATACAAGTGTGAACTTTAAGCCTTGGGATGTTTAAATTGAAATTGTGATTAAGGAAATGTTGTAAATGAGATTAAATTAGAAAAATATGTTTATAAACTTAATTAACATTTATGAAACATGTCATAAATAAATTTAAAGGTAAACGTGAAACTAAATGGAATAAGCAATATGAATTAAAAGTGAAATGATTACAAATAAAGCCATGACTTGTAAATTGTTATGAAATAAATAGATGTTGCAATAAATGGTTATAAATAAAGTTGTGATAAATTTAAACTCGAACAATATCTTATAAAAAGGAATTAAGTTTTATAAATTGGTCGTAAATAAATTCCTTATGAAATGATTTGCAAATAAATTAGTTTTAAATGAGGAATATTACATGTGAAATGAATGTAATTTAAATTAAAGAGAAATGTAAGCAATATTATGAGAATGGATATATTTTTGTTTATATTAAATGGAGAAATTCTGTGAAACAAATATTAAAATACGAAGTGATATTTGTGTTAATCGGTGAGATTAAAAATGATTTATAACCGAAGGGTTAAATTTTAAATTCGAATATTGAATTCCGGTATTTTGTAATTAGTTTAAGATTTTGGAAATATATATAATAATAATAATACAATTTTGCAGTATTTTCCAAATAAGAAATGTTTCAAATGAGTTCAAATGAATTCCAACGATTTCAAAGAAATCTTAATGAAGTTTTCAAGAAAATAGAAGTCCAGAACTAACTTATGTCGCTGGAAAATAATTTCTGTGATGAGTGCACGCATCATCGACATTGATTTTCGAGTCTCAGAGTGGGGGAGAGGCCACTTTAGTAGCTTTGCGATGCGAGTGATTTTGTGAAACCAATTTTGCTTTCCAATTCCGAAGTATGATTTGATATTCGAAAGATATAAGTATATATATTTGAAATGATTTGAAATGAACCGGTGTTAAATCCTCGAATTTCGAATTTGTTTTAGTATCACTCTATTATAAAAAAATTGATTTACGGATTTGTTGCTGATTTCCAACTCTTGGATTTGAAATTTGATTTCACCGACTATTTTGAAGGTTCGAGCACTTCCAAATCAAGGTTTAAAATTTTAAAACTAAAAAATTTCGAAGAGTATAAATATTTGATCAAGAATATAAGTTTTGTTTTGTATGTTTAAAGTATGAAGGGTATGAATTAAGTAAATTTGAAACTTTTGTTAAATAAATAATTTGCGAAAAGGAAATTTGGATTTTTCATATAGAAATAAATAGTTTAAAGGTTTTAAAGGGATAGTTATAAAGTTGGAAACTGGGATTATTTTCTAAACCTATTATTTTGGGAGCTTTGAAATTGAGATATTTAATTTGGAAGAAAATTAGTGAAATCATATATGATTTTGAAACTGAATTGATATTGAAATAATTTGAAATTGAGAACCTTATATTATTAAGTACTTGATTTGGGAATGGTCGAACTTATATAAAATGGATTTGTATAAGTATGAAGTTGATTTGAAATCTATTGATTTTAAATCTATTGATTTGAAAGGTACTCAATTTGGAAAGAGAATTTTATATAATCGAAGCCTACATAAGTGTGATTTGATATACTATTGATTTGGAAAGTATTCGATTTGAAAATGGAATCCTATATATAATGGACTTTATATAACTATGACATTTAAAAGTATTTGGAAAGATACTATATGATATATATTTCGAAGTAAAGATATGGAAATGCCTCCTGCTTGATATCCGCTTTGTGGCCACATTGTGGATTTCCATCGATATTATTCTCTCTGATTTTTTGGTTTTCCGGATGTGATACTCGAGTGTTCCCACCGTGACGTAACCCATGGTTTTTTTCTCTCTCGCGACGGCATAGCGCAACTGCCTGGCATAGTCTGGCCTAGGGGTACGGATTGTTTCCTGGGGGATCCAGGCGTAACCATTGTGTATCCTGCAATCTGTGTAGGTCGCATTAGTAGCGAAACTGCCTGGTTGAGACAGCCTAAGGGTACGGATTTTTTCCTGGGGGACCCAGGCGTAACCATTGTGTATCCTGCACCCTACTAATCATCATGGCGTAACTCGCAGGGCTGAGAAAGCTTACGGATACAGATTGTTTCCTGGGGGATCCAGGCGTAACCATTGTGTATCTGCGAACCATGGTTGGAAAAAGGTTTTGGTTTGGTTGTTTTGTTTGGATTGTACTTTCCATATCTGTTTTTAAAGGTTTTTCAAGTATTTTCACTGGTTGTTGAAACAGGTCGACTAAGTACTTGAAGAATTGCAGCTTTGCGCCTGATCAACGCATAGTCAGAGTCTGCAAGAACGAGGATAAACCTATTAAGACATCGAGTTATAAAAGTATTTTGATTAAGTATTATATAAAAGACATTTTGGTCATTTTTTGTCAATTCTAAATACTTTAAAATGTTTAAAATATTGTTTAATAACCTACAACATGGTTTAATAGTAAATTATCAGTGTTGTAAATATTTAGAAGTTAATAATTAAATAAAATATATTTAAAGTAAATGATTATTGATTTATTAATAATATTTGGGAAGTATCTTGAGATAAAATTAATAAATTTATAAATAATGGATTTAATGTTTTCAATAGCTTCTTTGCAAATATAAGTAATGATGTAAATAACTATTTTCAAATAGTTTACATATATTTATAAAGATGTTATTTAAAATATTTAAATGGTATTTATAAATCAAGTAAGAAACTTTACAAATGAGTTTTTGAAAAGTATTAAAGATGATTTCTTTGCAAATAAAGCTTTCAAATGAATATTTCAAGTAAAATTTATATAAGTTTCTTTGAATGTATAATTTAAAGATATCATATAAATGGAAAGAAGAATTTTTTTTTATTTGCGAAGTTTATTTATAGCAATATACTTGACAAATAAATTTGATTCCCTATGTTGGAAATATAGTTTGAAATATTTACTTGATTTCAAAGTACTAATAGTAAAGTTTATAGATTTATTTACTATTTGAATTTTGTATTAGAGTATGAAACAAATGTTTAAATTAAATATGAAGGTATGAAATTTTATACTTTGATTTAGAAATTTAATGTAAGATTTGAGTATACTATTAGTTTCAGTTTAATAATATTGAGTTTATACTTATTTTAAAAAATAATGAGTCTAATAATTTTTTTGGATTTAAGGAACCTTATTTTAAAGCTTATTATAATGTTTTTATATAAATTTCTAACATTATTTTAGATTTTTGAAAAATATTTGCATAAAGCTATGAGGATGTTTTAAATATATCTTATATTTTTACTAAGTGAATGAGGTTAAATGTTTTTACTGAATTTTTAGATATGTTGAAATATTTCTTTTCTCTTCAAGGCAAATACCAAAAAACTTAAATTTTTATTCAATAACCGAACGGAGTTATTTTCAGATTTATATTAAATTTAAATATGTAAGTTAAATTGTTTATAAATTGATCATTTTGAATAAAATATTTCAAATTCCTCGATTCCTTCTTGTTCCTATTCGAGGACGAAAAAGTTCTGACTGGTGGAGAGTGTAACAACCCATATTTTGATGATTAAAAATATTAAATTTAATAAGGTTTTGGGCTTTAATATTGTCAGAAATTAAAATTTATGATTTATTAAATTGAATATTAGATTAGAAATTTTGGCTTTAAGATAAATCTTAAAACAAATAATTTAATGAGATAAAACATATAATTGGCTAATATTGATTGAATGTAATTGACTACTATATTATGTTAATGTAATTTCAATCAACTTAAATAATAAAGGTTAATAAGGAATATAATAAACGATGTATAAAGTAATGTAATCTTATGTTATTATTTGCAATTGGTTTTAATATGGAGTATGAAATCAATTATTTTGTACGTAAATTTATTAACCTTGTTTGTAAACAATAAGTTAATAGATATGGATTATTAACGTATAACCATTGTTCTATTTATTTTCTTATTATTAAATCCGTTAGAAATTTATTTGGTAATTAATGGAGAATTAATGTAATTGAAATATTACAATTGATATAAGAAGAAACGTTAACTGTTGAGTGGTGAGTGTAAAACTTATGTTAATCAATTGCATAAGGGAATAATTGATTTGATAATAAGAATGTAAATCAAAATAAAAGGATTTGTTTGAAATTTGAATATATAATGAAAAGGTTTTATTACATTTGTAATTAAATGTTGGAATTAAATTAGTATATAGATATTGGGTTTAACATAGAAAATTGGATTTCAAAGGAAACAATTGGATTAATTATCTTCCCTGTATTAGGGTATGTTTTGAGATTTAATCATTGTAAGTAATAGTAAATATATCTTGCCATTAATAAGAGATAGAAGTAAATGGTAATTAATTAATGATATGTGCAACATATGTTTTGTATTAAAAATATATTAAGAATTTAATTGAGAAATATTACGTTCAAATTGTAAGCACTTAAATTTGGTACAAATATGACGACGATATCAAATTAATTGATAAAGAAATGATGTGGTTGTACGAATTATTATTTCTGTGACTCATTAATGGGATAATCTTTAAATATAAGTTGGTTTTAAAGGGGGAGGTGTTAATTGTAAATGAATGTGTAATAAAAAGAAATATGTTTTGATAAAAAGAAAAGAAAAGAATGGTTTCTTGATAAGAATCTTCTTATCAAATAAAGTTAATATTTCATCTATGAATGTTAATTTAATTTCATTAAAACAAAGAATTGAATTTTGTTGTATGTTTCTAGTTGGAATATTTGATTTATCTAAATATTCCTTAATTTGAATTTAATTAAAAAAATATACAATAATAAAATGGTAAGAAAACAACTTGAAGGTTTGGTTAAGTTTTTGATTTGGAATAGTTAGCATATTAACATAGGAGATTTATTCCGTTTCAAATTTGACTTTGGGGTCTCAGTTCATCTTTTAATGTCTGGGGTGGCGGTCCTGTGATGACCCGAAATTTTAAAGCAATATCAATTTAATAATCTGAAATAAAAATTAAATTGATTTGATAATATTTGTAATAAAATTTGAATTTAATTTAATAATTCAATAAAATAAATAGTAATTGATGGATTTTATCTTTTTAAATCTAATAATTATTTTATATTTATAATATATATAGAATATTGTATATATTGTGAACATATATTGTTTTAAATTTAATAAATAAATAAATCCTGTTTTCTATAAAATATATATCTTTAGTAAATTGGGAATTATGATTTTATTTAAAAGTTGAACTTTTAAAAAGGGTTATTTAAATAAATAAATATGGTTTTAAATACATAAGATAAATATTAAGCTAATTTAAAATATGTTTAGCTTAAGTTTAAATTTAAGTAAAATACAATGAGGTTATTTTGATTTTCTTTTAAATATAATGTGATAAAATGAATAATTTATTAATAAGAAGATAATTTTCTTTTATAAGTTATTTATGGTTATCAAATATTGTTATTTTGTTATTTTTAAATATATAATAATACATTGTTTTAACAAATAAATTTTAAATAAAAATAATTGTTTTTCAAATTGAAATTGTGTAGTTATATTTGAATAAACTTGATTTCAAAATTTATCTTGAACTTGAATTCAAAACTTTAAAATTTAAAGTATAAATGTTTTTAATTTGTTTTGATTTTGAAATATTTGTATAAGTTTAATTTTATAAAAATAGTTTGATTTATTCATTTTAAGATCTATATACATGTAAATAAATGCATGTCAACTCATTAACTAAACATATCTTATATTAAACATCTAATTTAAAATACAAGTTAACTAAATTTATAGCTTATTAACATTAATAACAAGTGTAAACTTTTTAGAAACATAAATTAACATACTTACTTGGCAAATGTAATATGTAGGGACAAGTGTCATTTAATTTGGTTTTCTTTTATTTATTCATGTAATAAAGTTTAATTTCAGCTTATATAAATAAATCTCCTTCTTCATTTCTTTCCTTTTTCAAAATGAAAGCCAAACATAAATCTTCAAACCAAATTGCAAAACAAATCTGAAAACCATTTTTTTCAGATTTAAATCTGTAATCAAAAATCTATTAAACATTTTCCAAAACAAAATCATCTTCAAAAGCCCCCACATCTTCAAGTTTAAAAGCATATCTGTCACCATTTTGAAATCAAGAAGAAAATTCTGCATTTCTGGAATTAGCCTGCATGCAAACCATTTTTCTTTAAGCCAGTTAAAGCATACCTGCATTTTCAAAAATCTAAGATCTGTGCAAGCAAACCTGCATTTCTTATTCAAGCTGTTAAAAGAATTCAGTGATAAAGCTTTCCAGTTTTTAACATTCAAGCAATCCTGTCACCATATTTAGAATCTGGAAGCATGCAAAACAAAAGGCAATGCAATTTTATGTATCCAGGAGCAAAAGCATTTTTTTAAGCAAGTTGAAAAACATCAGTAACTCAAGTTTCAAAGATGAAGCATGCATGCAAGAGTTCTGTAACAAGCACTCAAGTTTTAATCAAATTGAGGAAGCAATTCAGGGTTTTGAAATGAAGTTTCCAGTTTTACAAAGCAAAATCTTTGTCAAAATTCACTGCTCTGCCCATCCAATTAAGGTGAGTAACATCCTAATTAATGAAGTTTAAGCATTTTAGAAAGTTGCTTGTTGATTTTCATGTTTCAGTATGAATGATATATGCACTTGTATCAGTTGTTTTCTGTAGAAGTGTTTGAGTAACTTGATCATGATGTCTCTGTATTCTCTTTTCCAGATGCAAGAATCTATTCAAACACCATTAACACATAATACAATATATGTTAGCGTTTTCAAGGATCACATAAATGTGTTGTAGAATCAGGAATCATAGTTTAAGATTTTGTTCAAATTAAATAACCAAAATTATTTGAAACCGTCTCTGGAAACTCAGGGTAACAGGACTAAATTGCATATAAATGAAATACCAAACAAATTGATTCATTTTTTCAGGAATAAGATCTAAAATAATATTCAAAATTATGATTTTTGAAACTAAATTCACAATTTTTAAAGCTAGGTTTGACATGCAGACCTAGTTAGAACAGATAAGGGGATTTTTGAGCTTTCGGGTAATCTAGGCAAATTTAGGGGTTGGGATTCTTCCAGTAGAGGGAGGTGTGACCGGTAAAGCTTGGAAAAATGCTGGATGGCGATGAACTTCATCGTGGTTTCAGTGGTGTGGATTTCTTGTCTGTAGCCCTAGTTTAACTAGGTTAGGTTGATCGATCCTTCTCGTCTTCTATTGTGGATCGAGTGTATTGATATTTTAGGAGATGGTAGTTTAGGTGACGATGAAGTTGTGGTCGAAGTTGCAAGGCATATGATGGTCGGAGGATGGTGGTTTTAGTATTGACAGGTTTTGGTGATGTCTGTTTCACTGTTTTAGGTTTTGGAGTTGATTCTCGAATTCGATTTCGAGAATTGGATTGCAATCTGATGGTCGGCATAAGTTCGAGTGTTGGTCATTGATGGGGTGAGACCACCGGAGGCGGCTGGTGATGTTCGTAGGCACGGTGCATGTGCACCGTGCAATTTTATTTTCTAATGATTGCCTGGGTTTAAGTAGAGGGGAAACTCGAGAATCACTCGAGAAATTGTAGGATATGGCTCGAAGCATTGGGCTTGTTTACTCGAAGAGAATTTGAGTGGGCTCGGGTGTATGTAATATTACAGTTTCCTGTAGAAAACCGTCTGCAGTTTTAAAATTTAAATCAAAATTTAAATGAATTAGTAGTTATGATAATATTTAAACAAAGTTTAAATCTGCAGTAAGGATTATAGTTTAAGGGAGTTTGAAACCTTTTTAGTTTTTACAAATTTGAAAATGGTTTTCAGTTTAAAAAAAAGAAACTGACAGTTTTTTGGAAATTTAAATTTCATTTTAAATCTGAAAGCTAATTTTAAATTAGCAGTCTGAATTCAAATTTAAGTCCAGGTTTCTTAAGGATCTTTAAATCTTCAAGTTTTTACAAATGAAATTGTATTTTTTAAAAAGGAGATTAAAAAAAATCAAGGTGTAAAGCAAGAAGTTCAAATTCAAGTTTAAATTCAAATGATTTGAATAAGGAATGTTTCAAGTGTACTAAAGTTAAAATCTGGGATTTGACTAAGTTTTAAAATTTGAATGTTTTCAAACTAGTTTAAATTTAAATTATTAATTAGGAGTAAATTTGTTTTTTTCCCAAACAAATATTTAAATTTGTTTTTCCTTTTTGAATGAAATCATTATAAATGGTTTATAAAGAAAGTTAAATGATTGTTAACTTGAATTTATAATTTAAATAGTAATGTATTTAAAACTTAGTTTTTAATTAAATTAAGTAAACTAAGACTTATCTTATATAAGTTTAATAATAAATAATAAATGTTATTTACATTTATTTTGGAAAGAATATAAATGGAATTTAAATTGGATAATGCTTTAATAAATATTATTTTGAATTTTAGATTCAAAATGAAATTTGAATTTTAATTTAAAAATGAAATGTTCTAGGTACACTTTAATATTAATGGAATTATTAATAAGAAATGGATTATCTTAGAAATGATCATGTAACGACCCGGAAATTTCGATCCCAAAATTTCCAGATAGTTAGAGAAAAGAAGAAAAGATAGAAGAAAGAAACAGAACACAACACAGAAAACCTCACATTCGCAGCGGATAAAATATAATATCACATAAATAATAGTTTTACAAAGGAAACTGTACTTGTCAAATTACAGTTTAATATACATATATCAGAGTTACAATAGATTTACAATCACAGAATAGATAAATCAATCTATTTCAGATACTGTAATATATCATATCTGAAGCTCTCCATACGTTACAGCACTCCAGCTCGCCTCCTGAGCTCCAGAATGTCCGTACCTGAAAATCTGTAATATTCGGTCTGACCCGAGCATTACATCAAAGTAACACCCGGGTCAGGCTGGAAACCAGCGTGAGTAAACCCATCTAACATGGAATACAAAAGCATACAACGTATATAAAACCCGGGGTAATTTATATAAATTTTCAACTTCACAAGTTATTATAGACATCATCTATTTCACATATTAATTTCTATGTGCCAAACTTAGATTAAATGGTCCAATTCCCTTAAATCATCCCATATCAGCCTATTGATTTCACCTAGCAATTTAAAAGAATCGAAGTGGTTGCGGGTATTTACTAATACCCGACTCCGGTCTCTTCGAAACCATTGTCAAATTAACTTACATTATTCAAAGTGAAATACAACTCTATTTTTTTTTTAAAACAGGATGTCATAGTAATTCTTAATCAATAGATAATCACATCTTCACAGTTTAAATCATACATATCATATTACATAGTATCACGAACCACCTATTAGGGATAACAATTAATCAAGGCTTCCAATATCATTTTATTTATTTTAATTACATTTAAGTAATTAGCCCTTAACTAATTTCACAATTTAATCATTCTTATCCAAATACAGTAATTAACCTTTAATTACTTCATTAATTAAATATTAACCATAATTATTAATCACCCTTGATTAATAACATCCAGTAATTAACTACACTGAATTACTTCATTGAATAATTTAATTACTCCTTAATTATCTCTAATTAATCCCTTGATTTATTATACAAAATAATTTATTCCAAATTACTTTCACAATTCCATCTTCCACTAATTACACCCAGTACTTATCATTTAATACTTCACTTCATCAATTACATTAAATAACTATTATCAAATCATCAAGTGATTAAAATTAATTAAACTTAATTAATTAATTTAAACCAACCACATTAAACTCCATTAATTACTTTAAGTGATTAATTTCTTAATTACTTCCATTAAGTAATTAAACTTAAACAGATTTCACAATTGACTATCATTTAATTAATTAATATAATTAGTTAAAATTAATCACATTAATTAATTGTTAAATAATCTTAAGTTGATGACCATCATTTACCTTCGACCATTCTTTAATTACTTTTCTTAAGTAATTAACTTACATTAATCAATGTTAACTATTAATTAATCTTGCATATCTAATTAACCTTAATTATTTAATTAATTCATAATTACTTAATTAATTAACCTCTAATTATTAATTAATTTTCTAATTAATAGTTTTTAATTCAAATTAATTATCCTTAATTAATTAATCATAATTAATTAATTTTAAACCTTAATTACTTATTTAATCAATCCAAATGATTAATTAAACAAATGAATTAATTATCTATTGAACTTCCTTATAAATTTATGAATTACAAATCTTTTAAATTTTAGTTTACTTTAAAAATCAAACTTTGCTACTAATCCAGTTACCATTTACAAAGTTCTAAACAATTTACTTTAAATTTACTTCCAAATTTCATTTAACTTTAAGATTTAAAAATGAATTCAAATTATCTTTAATCAAGTTTTAAAACACATTTTTAAACCTTTCATTTCACAAGTATAAGAATTGACAAATAGTTTAATTAACCTTAACTTAATTTAGCAAAGTTTTAAAATTAAGTGAAGTTTAAAAACTTCATAAACAATGTTAAAGAATCAACTTATTATACAAGTAATTTATAAAGAAAGTTGAATTAATTTCATTTTAAATTTTCAAAACTCCAGTTTTTATTAAAATCTCTTTTATTTGCTCCAGGGAATACCCGAAGTCCACTCGGAACACAACCGAGTATACTTTCTGTTTCAAACCTCTGTTTAGTTTCAATTTAAGTTTAAAATTCAAACCTGTAACCATTACACAGTTCACAGGTTACAACATTACTAACTACACGAGACAACTCGAGATTCACTCCAAGCAAAACCCAAGAAGACCCATGAACCACTTCGCACACAATCTTCCTGAACTCACTTCTTCTTCCTGTTCTCTCTTTTTTTTCCACCTGCACATAAAGACACAGTGCACGTGTACATCCTCCTCCGGCCGTTCGACTTGCTGCCAACCCATCGCGCCGGTCATCCTCGTCACCCATGCTACTTCCAGTCACTCATAATCACACATCTACCCCTCGAGCAAAAATTTGAACTATTCCCAAAAACCACTGGAACGGACACTGTTCTAATCCCACCTCGCTCCGACAACTCAAGCCACCGTACAATGTCAAACTTCGCCGAAATGAGCGCCACAACCCCTTCCTTCTTCTCCCACTGGTCCGCACCTCTCACTCCTTCCCACGTCGCCGTGGTTATCTCAAAACCGACCATACCCACATCAGTCTTTGAAACCCTACTTGTGCCTCGATCCTTCATTTCCCACAATAGAAAAATTAATGGGCATTTTTCCCGACATCAGTAGACGCTCCTCCATCTCCGGTCGAATCCTTGACATTCCAAGATCCTTCGACCATCTAGAATCGATCAAAACCCATTTATAGGTCATTTAACCACTGCTCTCAGCATACTCAAAGAAAAATTACCAATCTTGTTTTAAAAATCTTGTTTTCGTATGGTAATTCATGTTATATGCTTAAATCAAAAATTTATGACATTAGATTTTATCATGTATGTGCATATTCATCAAGACTATGAAGTTTTCTGGCTCATCTTGATCTTATTTTGCTGGAGATAAATTTTTAACTTTGATTTATGACCAAACAAACATTTTTTATTTGAAACTTTCAACCTAACAGAAATCAAGGGATATGATATTTGGGTTTTTGATCGAGCCTTTATGCTCTGAATCAAGAAATAGAGATGGTTTGCAACATAAACAGGCATTCACACCTACAAATATTTATACACCGAGGAAATTCATGTATATATATGCATAACAACACAACTTCAAAATCTCAGACTTACAGGAAACAAATAAATATATTTACTTAGTTTGATTTAAATTGTTTACTCACAGAATCTAGTTTAAACAGAGTATATGTTTCTTTTCTTTTTCTTTTTTTCTCAAGCATGCATGCATTGTTTCCAGGTAAAGATATACATGCAATCGACTTTTACATCCAAACCTCATAATATTTCATTAAAACAAGATACTGGAAGATTCAAAATGGAAAGGGGTAGTTCACTCACCTCACAAATCTGAACAGGGAAGTTGAAACTGGAATAGAAATCCCGAGACCGTAAATTTTCTTCTTAGATCTGAGATTGCTTGAGTTGATTTTAATTTGCTTCAACATGCACCTGATCTTGCTTACTGATTTGGATTTCTCTTGAAACTGAGATGATCTGACTACCTCTTTTCTCATTTTTTTTTCAATTTCAAGTAAGGTTTTGAACTTGCAGATCTTTACTTATGGTTTTGTTACTTTTGCTTGAATATGGAAAAGAAAATATGTAAGGGTGGAGATATGTTTATATTTGGTTTTGTTATTAAATTTATTTCCAAATTTTGAAAATAAAAGAGTTAGTGCCACTTGTTTCATGAATGAACCATGTATTAACACATGTCAAGCCCTTTATAAATTTGTATACAAGTGTGTTTTATAATTGGTTTTTAAGATGTAAATATTAAATTAGTTATTTATTTACAATTGAATTAAACCTTAATTACAATATATAAACATATATGTATTATAATTTGAAAACATAACTTTTATTATTAGTATTCTATAAATTAACCCTGTTAATTATCAATTAACAGATACTCAAAAAAAAATTCAGGTTATTACAGATCAAGATATTAAAATAATTAAATAAATAAGATAATTAAGGAGTGACTTATTTATTTAATTTAAAATTAATAATTCGGATTAATTCCAATTAGATATTTATTAATAAGTAATTAAAGAAAAATAATTAAAGAATAAATAATAGTTAATGATGGTCATTAACTAAAGTTTATTTAGTAATTAATTAATATGATAAGTTTTTAATAATTAATTAGATTGATTAATTAATGTTAATAAATTATGAAATTTATTTAAGTTTAATTACTTAAATAAAAAGTAATTAAGACATTAATTATTTAATGTAATTAATGGAGTTTATTGAGATTTGTTTAAATTAATAGTTTAGTTTAATTAATTTTAACATTTGGATTTAATAGTGATTACTTGATGTAATTAATGGGATTACTCAGTGAAGTAATTAAAGGTAATTACTAGATGTAATTAGTGGATAATGATGGGATTGTGAAATGATTTAGGTTAAATTATTTTGTATAATTAATCAAGAGATTAATTCAGAAATTAATTAAGGAATAATTAATTTGATGAAGTGATTAAGGGCAGTTAATTAATCAAAGGTGATTGATAATTATGATTCAAGTGAGATTAATTACTGAAGTAATTAATTTAATGGAGTAATTAATTAAATATAATTAAAGATCATTAATTAATATAATTAATGAAGTAATTAAGATTGATTAATTAATATGAATTGATCATTAATAAGTGTTTAAATGTAATTAATTAATTGTAATTAATTAATGTTAGATGTAATTAATTATAGTTAATAAATTAATGAAGTAATTAAAGGTTAATTACTGTATTTGGTTTAGAGTAATTAATTTTGTGAAATTAATTAAAGTATAATTAGTCAGGATTGATTAATTAAGATGATAAATTAGAGGTTAATCAATTAATTAATTTGTAATTAATTAATGATAATATAAGCAAGATTTATATTGTGTAAGTAATTAATTTAATTCATTTTAAATTGATTAGAGTTGATGTAATTAATTTAATTCAATTAATTATAGATAGTATGATTTTAGATCATTACTTGTGAATGGTTGTTACTGGTTGCCTTGAATGGTTTTGAATCTCAGCTATAAGATTAATAATGCTGAGTGATATGGATGCATTGGTTGCATTGTGATGTTGATATGGATTATCTTTTGATAGTGATAATATGGATTATCTTTTGTGATAATTATCTGTTGTGAATCTATGAATTATCTATCTGTGTATATACAGATAATGTTATTGAATTGTTTTAAACTCTAAAACAACTTAGACCTAAAAGACACGCTTTGGATTTCGATGAGACCGGGATCGGGTTTCCATATTTGGATATCCGAAAACCACATCAATCCAAATTAACAATAGGTCGTGAATCTTATGTGAAGAGTGAAGACTCGAGGTGTAAGGGCTATACGTCAGTATAACTCTGTGGGTGATTCCGTAATGAGTTTGATGGAATAGTACTTATAGATTCGAGATGGAGATTCAGAGTGCAAGGGTTATTGTCGTTAACTCTAAGGGTGATTCCAAAACGCGTGTAACGAGATAATGCCTTCGGTTTCGTTCGAACCCGGAACGAACTTGTATGGATTGAATGCTTTCAAAACATCGTCAGGTGGACGATGAGCATTCTAAGATAATGTGTTCTATAAAGGTAATCGTAGCCTCAAGCCTCATCAACCGGGAATGGCTAAAATAGGGGAGGTGCAACAAGGCTTCGTGGGTAGCTCCCATCGAGAGCAAGATTGATCCCTGTCTAGAAGTCCCTTTTTATTCGGCTGTGTGGTCAGTTTGAATTGCGCACCAACTGTGGGGTTGTCTTGTTCGGAACTATTCAGTAAGGAATGGGTCCGGCCTTGTGTTGCAGGGAAGCGGGCATACTCCTCGGTACGTTGATCTTAGCCACGTACTGTGACGGGCGGTACCCCAGTAGCCCTGCCATTGTATGGAATCCAAAATCCAATAAGTGCCAACGATTTTGATTGTATTACCCACTTTTGTGGCTTGTAGCTGGAATTTAATCATGTAACAATTTCGGCTATTTCATATTTACTTGAAAACCCTAGACCTATTACAATATCACTGGATTTCTTATCAAATGTTTTGCTTAGCGTAAGGTAAAAACTTTTCCATGTTTATGTGTGGGAAGTCTTACGTGATACCTTTCTTTCAAAAGGTTTTTGAAATTAAGCAACTTTAACCTGTTACTCACACCAGACCCATGTCTGACCCGGAGTTTATTTTTGTTTTTCATAAACTCTTGGACACTTAAATTTTTACGAGTAGCCAAGGGATTCAGGTTAGCTTTGACGAATATTGGAGGAGAAATGGAGCAGGAGGCTTCTGCGTTAGATATTAGTATTCCGCTGTGTGTTCTGTGATTGTCTCTGAAATTGTATTATGTTGTAAATACTAGACAGGTGTTTATAACTGTCTAGTATGTATTGTATATCTGTGTACTCTGATAGTGGTTGTAAACTATGTAATATTTTATGTTATTAATATAATTTATTCGTTCCGCTGTTTAGATTCTGATGTGTTGTTTCTTTTTCTTCTCTTTCTTTCTCTTTTCTATCCCTTTCTTTCTTATTAGCGATGCGACTTCCTGGAGTTTGGAAGTTGGGTCGTTAAAGGTCATCATTATGTTAATTGTAGTGTTTAATTTTATTTACTGTTTACTAAATAAAAATACATATATGTGTTTAAATTTGAGCGTATTAGGGTTAATAAAATATGTTAAAATGAATTGTTTTTCTATTATATTTGATTTGTGATTTCTATGTACGGACTACATTCTCAAATTTAAATCTGTTGCTTTCATTTATTTTATTTTATTACTACTTTCTTTCATTAAATACATGCCTGTTTTGGAACTCCAGTAAGTTTTATTTATTTACACGCGAGCCTTGCCTTGAAATATTTCATTTGTGAATGTAGATTTAATTTCAGTAGAGTAAAGAATAGAATGATTTGTTAAACAAAGGAAATATACATTTATTTGAATGTTGTTTTAGCATACATATTGATTTCAAGAATAGGAATATAATTTAAGTAAGTTATTTATTACGGTGGTGTAAAACAACAAATTTATAAACATGTTTAAATGACTTAAGGAAACAATTATCCTATTTCTCGTCCATTTTGGTTTATTTATTTTGAAATTTAACTTTGCTATTAATTGCAATTAATTTAATGGAAAGATTTCGATTAAAAGGAAAGAAAACTTTGATTGCAATTAATAGATTTAATAAAAGAAACTTACATTTTGTGTTAAACAGAAATAGTGCTTTAATGGAAATAAAAGAATTGAACGTTCTCATTAAAAATTTGTATGTGTACAAATTGAGTATTATTTGAGTGAATGAAATTAATTTGGTTACGTTTCGAAAGAAATTGAATTTCAAAATGTGTATGCGGTCCCTTCATTTCTTTTTATTTATTGCATGTATGTTTTAAAATAGTTACATCATTATTAAAACTTGGTCCGTTCATTTCTCCTTCGGTTTAATACCTAAGCCTAAGCTTTTAGGCTATATTTAATTCTTTCCATCTTATTTTTGGTTATAAATTTTTTTATTTTCCTTTGGTTTGCAAATTTTCTCATTCCTACATACATTTCCTTATGGATTATCAATGCCTAAAGCATTTAAATCTAAACGTACATTTTGTCCCTCCACCTTTATTTCCTTATTATTAAATAATCCATAATTTTATTTCTTCATTTGTATTTTATTTCTTCTATCACCTCATATTCATTTAGTTCACATCTTTCAATACTACGTTTTAGGGCTGTTCATATTTTACTTCATTTCAATTCCTAGTTTGTTTATATATATACCTTATTAGCTTTTCATTTGTTTCCATCTTCATTCCTTTAGTCATATTTCATTTTCTAATCTCATCTTCTATAGCTTCATTTTCCAAATAAAACTTCTATCTCATTTTTTTATTCTCTTCACCTTCCTCCTTCCGTTTCATTTTTTCTTCTTTAAATCTCCTTTTTTTTTTTACTTCATTCTATCTTTTTGTTTCTTCTTCTTCTTCAAATCTTCTTCTTTTTGAAAGGTTCCTTTTCTTTTTCAATTCTTCATCTTCTTTAAAAAAAAATTTTCTTTTTCAAACATTCTTCTTTTTTCCAAATCTTTTTCTTGAAATCCGGATCTATAACAACTTCTCTATCTCTTCCAAAACATTCTAAAAAAAAGATTAAGATAGAAGGAAACAACTCAAAAGGAGGAAGTAGTAGCGGATCCAAATTCGATTAGAAAAGGGAAATCCAGAAGGTGAGTGTTTAAACTCACTCACGAAATACTAAAATTTTATTGCAACCAGGTTTTATAGTGATAAATTTTTTGATTGTTGGTTTGGAATATTTATTAATATTTAATTTGATTATCTAAATTCCAATATGTGATGACTAATAATTACTGTGACATATTATTGAATTGGTTGTTTTGTTGAATTGATTGATTTGATTGTTGATTGTATGTTGTGATGGATGCTATTGTGATTGAATGTATATTTGTTCATCTATTTGATATATCTTTGTTATCACCCTATAGTTTATTGTAATTATTTAATTTCATATTGATTGTTTGCACACTGAATAAGGATGTAAAACCCATGAATTTAAAGTATTTACATCAGAGAAAAATATTGTATGTTTAGATTTACTATTTGAACCATAAAAATGATTTTGGGAAGTAAACCGTCATTACCTTAGTTGAAAGTTTTCAAAATTAAATTTTGAAACATTGGGAAGTTTCCAAACAAAAGTGAATATCGAAACTTTGGACATTTTTATAAATCAAATCTCTAAAACTATGAAATTTAACTGGGAATTATTCTGTAATTTTGTAATTTACTAGAATGGATCTATTGTGAAATCCATTTTATTTTGAATGTGGAAGCAATAACATTTCCAGAAATTTGAACCTTCAAAAATGTAGTTATCTGCATTCCTTATTTCATTTAATTTGTATAAGAATTTTAGTTCTGACTCGAGTGTATTATTTTCCTTTATGCTCGGGTCAGCCCAAGTTTTTCAGCATTGAAGACTTTTTCTGGTGGACGAAGATTCAGTATATTATTGCTATTTATTATTCCACTACATTCTTTGTTCCGCTGCATTATTTGGTTATTTATGATATATGTATAACTTTGATTTGAATTTGTAAAAGTGTAATGACAAGTTATTTGTAAAACAGCTTCAGGAACCGTTTATTTGATTATTATATTTCGTCGTTACGCTGCGAGATTCTGAATTTTTTTTTTTCTCTTTCCTTTTTCTTTTTTTTCTTACTTACCCCATTAACAATCCTCCCTTTTGAATGGTTTGATTCTGATATGTGTGTTTATTGTCGATTTGAACTATCCAAAAAGGTGGGTTGTTACATTGATTTTAACAAGTTTGAAGTCTTACTCAGAATGGATTGGCTAGCAAAATATGGAGCCAAATTGGATTGCAATAATCGATTGATTTCGATTAAAACCAAATTTGGAGATTTCATTGAGATTTCTTGTGAGGACCCTAGTCCTAAAAGAGAAGGGTTGATGTATAATTTGGGTTATCCCGAATCTTGTCTTGATTCCATACCCATTGTTAGAGATTTTCCAGATGTGTTTGAAGAAGTGAAATCTTTACCTCCACACCGAGAAATGGAATTCAGAATCGACCTAGTACCCAATGCTCGTGCTGCCGTTCAGCAAGTCGTAGGATGGCACCCAGGGAAAGGGTTGAATTAGTTCAGCAAACCAAGGATTTACTAGAAAAAGGGATAATCCGACCTAGTGTTTCTGAATGGGGTTCAGCCGTCGTGTTTGTTGCTAAATCGGACGGATCTTTGAGATTGTGTGTGGATTACCGTGATCTCAATAAGATGACTCTCAAGAATAAATTTCCACTGCCCAGAGTTGATGATCTATTTGATCAATTGCACGACGCTCGTTTCTTTTCGAAGATGGATCTAGCCCTGGGTTTCCATCAACTACGAATTGTCGAAGATTGTGTTCATTTGACCGCTTTCAGGGGTCCTAATATGTTCTACGAATGGTTAGTCATGCCTTTTGGGCTAACTAATGCTCCAGCATACTCCGTAGATCTTATGACTCGTGTGTTTCGGGTAGTATTGAATAAATTTATGCTCGTATTTATTGACGATATTTTGGTCTATTCCAAGACCGAAGAGGAGCATGCCGAGCATCTTAAAATCGTTTTGGAGATATTAAGCAGAATTATTCTATTCACAAAATTTTCCAAATGCCATTTCTGGGTCAAAGAAGTTAAATTTCTTGGCCATATTGTCAATGAAGAAGGGATTTCTGTTGATCCTAGCAAAATTTCCGCTGTTCTTGATTGGAGGAAACCCACTACACCAAAGGAAGTTTGAAGCTTTTTGGGTTTAGCAGGTTATTATTGGAAGTTTGTTCAGGACTTTTCGAAGATAGCTAGTCCGTTGACTAAGCTAACGATGAAGAATGCAAAATTCAATTGGACTTCGAAATGCGACGAAGCTTTTCAGGAGTTGAAAAAGAGATTAACCACCGCTCCTGTTCTCGCTATTATCAACGAGAATTAGGGTTTATCTGTTTATACCGATGCTTGTGTTGAAGGTTTGGGTGCAGTATTAATGCAGAATGGGAAGGTAATTGCCTATGCGAGTAGACAATTACGTCCACATGAAAGAAAGTACCCAACCCATGATTTGGAGCTCTTGGCTGTTATCTTCGCTTTGAAAATATGGTGACATTATCTTCTGGGCAAGAATCTTTTCAGCTTTCTTAACAATTTATGAATTTAACTTAACAAATATACTTATTGAACTCTCTTTATTTTAGGTGAAAAATTCGAAATATTCACCGACCACAAATCTTTGAAATATCTCTTCACCCAGAAAGATCTAAATCTGTGACAACAATGTTGGTTGGAATTTCTGGCATTTTATGACCTACACATTCTATATACGCCCGAAAAAGCCAATTTAGTTGCTGACGCCTTGAATAGAAAGCATGCTATTCTTGCTCATCTTGTTATCGCTCTAACTCTTCTTAAGAGGATTGCGAGTAAGCAAAATAAAGATGAGTTTCTTCATGGAATTTATAAAAGAATATGTCAAGGAGAAGACACTAGTTTGAGATGGATAGTAGAGGAGTTATAAGACTGAAAGGCAGAATATGTGTCCCAGACTTCCTGGAGCTGAAACGTGAAGTTTTGGACGAATGCCACAAGTCTAAACTTTGCATCCATCCAGGAGTCAATAAAATGTATCGTGATATCAAAAGAACTTTCTGGTGGAAGACGATGAAAAGGGACATGTCTTTATATGTGAGTCTCTGTGCTACTTGCCAATAAATCAGAAGCTATCAAAAGAAAATGGCGGGTTTACTTTAGCCTTTAGAGGTACCCAAGTGGAAATGGGACCAAGTATCGATGGATTTCATCGACGGTTTGCCTCGTACTCGGAAAGGCAATGAAGCAATCTGGGTATTGTGGACCGTTTGACAAAGACATCTCACTTCTTGATAGTCAAAACTACCCGCACGGCAGCAAGTTTAGCCGAGTTATATGTGAAAGAGATTACCCGCCTCCACAGCATTCCTAGCAACATAGTGAGTAATCGTGATACGATCTTCACTAGTAGATTATGGGAGGCATCTCAAGACGCATTGGGAACAAAACTGAATTTCAGCATTGCTTATCACCCACAGTCTGATGGGCAGACTGAGAGGATTAACCGAATCTTAGAAGACCTATTGCGTGCTTGTATACTTGATTTTGGTGGTTCTTGGGAGGACCATTTGCATCTGGTCGAGTTCTCTTATAATAATAGTTATCAGGCCAGTATCGAGATGGCTCCTTTTGAAGCTCTATATGGTCATCCGTGTCGATCACCTGCGTGCTGGATCGAGGCTGGTTATAGACTTGTCGTTGGACCGGATATGATTAAAGATGCCATAGAGAAAGTTGATTTTATACGGAAGAAATTGAGGGCGGCTCAAAGTCATCAAAAGAGTTATTATAATCGTAGAAGAAGGGATTTGGAATTCCAGATTGGAGACTTTGTCTTTCTTAAAGTATTTCGAATGTGGGGTGTATTAAGGTTTAGGAAGACCGGTAAGCTGGCACCACGATATATTGGTCCTTTTACTATTTTAGAGAGGATCGGTTCTTTAGCTTATCGAGTTCAGTTGCCTAGCTGGTTATCTGGCGTGCATGATGTCTTCCACATTTCTAACCTTTCGAAGTATGTGCACGATCCGGATAGTATTATTAAAGAAGCTGCTCAACAGGATCTTAACATCACTCCTAATTTAACAGTTAAAAGGGAAACGATAAAGATTGTGGATCGTGAAGAAAAACAATTGAGGAACAAAGTTGTGAAGCTAGTTAAATTTCAGTGGAGTGGCGATCCAAAGGACTGCACTTGGGAAACTGAAGATAATATGCAGAAATCGTATCCCAATTGCGGAGTGGATATCTCGGCTTAAGCTCGTAAGACATTCCTTTACTCTTTCAGAATTCGTATATTCTTTGTTTGTTTTGCTCTCTCTTTCAAATTTCGAGGACGAAATTTTCTTAAGGGGGGATATCTGTAATATCCCAAAAAAAAAATTATCAATGTAAATTAGTAATATATTTAAACCTTTGGGATTTAATTTGAAAATAAATTGAAAAATCTCAAACAAATAAAATGAGTGATGATTTGTATGAATAAAATTCCAATTTCTTTTGAGTTTAAAATTTTGAAATAAGGAATGTTTAAAAAGTCATTTGAATTTAAATTTTTTTTATATATATTGCATATATGAGTGGATTTGAGTATATATTGAAATTGAATTTAAATTGTACAAGTATATGTATGAATATATAAATGGACATAAATAGTTAAAATTCAAGTTGAATTGGAATTTGAATTTAAATTTAAAATAAATGTTCTAAAAATAAGTGGCATTTAGAATCATTAAGGTGTAATTTGTATAATGTAAGTATTGGTTAAAACAATTCTTCTTTTAACATTGTATATATGTATATACAAATGAATAAGGGGTATATGATATGAAATGTATTTAAAAATTCTTTTGTCTTTGTAAAATTACAAGGGTTAGACATGCACAAAGGAGATGGAGTAAAAAATTAGCATGTATTGGGATCTCATGATTGTTTTCAACAAATGGCATTCGATGTAATTGGTTGAACAAAATAATACAATTTAAAAATCATAAAAAAATTTCAGCTTCCATTTTCAAATTATTTAGCCTCCCAAATCTCAGAAAGAACAGTAACAAAGATTTGAGCATCACAAATCTCAACACCCAAAGGAAAAAAAAAAGAAATCAGAAAACTGCCAACTTTTCCATTTGATTCAAAGTAAAAAAAAATCTGAAGATCTTCTTAACATCAAGCTGTAGTTTCAAATTTCATCTCTCAGGTAAATTTTAAACTTTATAGTTTAATGAATTTGTGATTTTAAAATTAAGTTTTAACAAACAAATTCAAACCGCAGATTTGTAAAAAGAATCAAAGCTTTAGTTTTTGGCTAGGGAACATTGTAGTGATTCTCTGGAATAGTCTAAGGCAAGTGAAATTCTTTTCAAATTTTTAATTTAAAGTTGTTAATTAGTAATAAAGCAATAATTTAAGCAAATTATATCAATCTATTGCAGTAAACAAATAAAGTTCAAAGATTAAAATTAATTTTGGGTTCAAGCTACAGATCTGTTCTCTGTGCATAAGATTTCAAAACTGTAAGTAAATTGAGGATTGTTTGTTACTGATGAATTGAGTAAACAAATACAACAAAGAATAACCAAAGATCTATATTTACAAGATTCAGATTTAAAATTCAAGATTTAAAGTAGGAAAAGAAGGAAAAAAATTTATCCAGGCTTCATCCTTATTTTAGAAAATGTCAGGAGCTTCTTTTTACGCTTTGCAAGGTGAGTAAACTTTGCGAATTTGGGTTCTTTGTGTTGTTTGACTCAGGTTAGAGATTAAATTGCAAAGTATATATATGCATGTGAATATTGGTGTGATGTGAATGCATGTTTGATATGAAAATAGAGATGATTCAGTTTATTTCCCGGTTTCATGAAGAAAAAAAAGAAACCCTGTCTAAAAATCAATCTCCACTTCTCTAATTCACTTCAGGCTATAGTATCTGAAGGGAAGTTGTTAGTTTTCACATGATTCAACCCTTAAAAAAGTTTTAAGCAAATCAAAATGAAGAATTTCCTGAAAAATCGAAATTATAGGCAAAAATCAAAACTTGATGGAAAATTGATCATCACAATCTTTGATTTCAATTATATGAATCGAAACGTTTTTACAATTGATGATTTTTGAAGCAAAATCATATTGTTTAAGAACAAATTCATTGAGATATTGGGGTTGATCATAAAAATGAAGTTTTGTCAAATTCTGATGATCTAAGCATTTGTGGGCCTCGAGTTCGTCGTCACAGTTAGCTTGAGTGTTTGAGATCACCAGAAAAATACAAGTTGAATTTATAAATCTTTAAATTGTTGACTCGAGGTCGAATTATGGTTATAAACCCATTTCTGCTCGTTGAAATGATGGTGCTGCATCGTCATTAGGTGATCGGACTTCCTGTCACCGGTGCCAATCGCGGCTTCGTACGTTGATGGAGCTTCGGTCGAGTTTTGATGACCGCTGACGGCCAGAGGAAGTGGGGCGAGGCCATTTTCTGGTAATGGGTTTCGAGGGAGTACGGGTTGTAGAGCTCATTTTCGATCATGGAAAATGCACTCGTGCTTTGGGGTGGCTTGATGGGTCGAGAACGTCGTCGACCTAACGACGGTCGTGGCTTCGACCAGTGATGACCGAGACGGTGTGCAACGTGCACATGGTCTTGTTGTATCAATAGTTTTTTTTGGGAGGAGATAATGTTAGACTCAAAGCACTTCTCGGGATTTAGGGAAGAAGACTCGAAGTGAGGGTCGTGTTATTTGGCGTTGCATCAAGTCATTCTAAACTTAAACAAATTTTTAGTTGGAAATTTTTTACTCGGGTAGATCTTGGTAAAAACTCGAAGCAGGGGGGCATTTTTCTCGGGGACGACTCAAGACGGCCTCGGGTTGGCCACGAAAACACCTAATTCCAGTTTGAAAATTTTGAAACTTAAGTTTAAACAATTTTCTAAAGCACTCTTTATAAAATAAAGGTAGTTTGTTAATGGAAGGTGAAGTAAATGGTATTGAAATGATTTTTGAAATTAATGAAGTCAAATATATTTATAATTTATATTTTTAGATAAAAAAATTGTTTTACATTTAACTTAATAAAAAAATTGAGCAGTAAATCAAATATTCAAGTGTTAACTTAAAACCAAATTTATTCATAATGATTAAATAATGATTAAAAAATTAATGATTTGTAATAACTTTATTATTAATAATTAATTAATTAAAGAATAGTTAATTAATAGAAGTAATCAAAATTTAATTAGTTAGCAATTAAGAATTAATAAATTAAGATAATTAATTAAAAGAATAATTAATTAATAAAGTTAATTAAGATTTAATAAATTCCTAGTTAATAATAATCAATCATTGATTCAAAATAGCTAATAAAAAATAAGTATGTGGTTGATTCACTTAAATCACATCCACCTTAACTGAAGATGATTTACTATCATCAAATATTGTGTATTGGATTTGATATTTCTGTTGTGATACTGTGTGATGTGAACTGCTGAACTGTGATTCATGGTTTGCTTCTGTATGTATGTGAGAACCTTTTTGCCCGCAAATGGCATTTAAACTTTGATGCGACAAGGGGTCGGGTTTCAATTAGTTATCCGAAACCCACATCGAACCCTGAATGTGAATCCTTGTAATTGATACACCCACGTGTTTTAAAATTTAGTGCTCACTATTCGGATTAGCCGAGAGAGGACCTTTGTGTCATATAACCCATTCCGAATAGTGATACGATGAAATGAATAGCATTTGAAGACAGTGGTAAAGACAGGGTGTCTTCGAGAACGATAGGATAACCTGTCGATTGACTCTACACTGAGTTGCTTCGGTATAGAGTTCTACATATGTGATGGGAAGTCCGATCAGAATTGTGGATACCCGGATTTGCAAGGGCTTCTTCCTTTACTGGACGAAGTGCCTTCGGTTCTATTCGAACCCGGAACAAACTTGTATGGTTTCATGTCTGACACTACACTTTGAGATATAAAGCAGATTTCTTTCAAATACATATCTGATTAGTGGCGGAGAATTTATTCACTTAGCTTAACACCCTTCTCTGTGACATACGAGCTCAGAGGTTATGTAGTTGAAGGTTATCAGCGATATACTCCCAATTTGGTAGTGTGGCATGCTAAGTGCTGCTGTGTGTTGATGGTCATTTGTGATCAAAGCATGGCTTTCGTGTAAAGCGTAGCTTTGTGGACGAGACCTCATCGGACCTCACACCCCGGAAATGGTCGAAACAGGAAAGATGCGGCAAGGTTATGAGGGTCGCACCCTTTAGGGTATGTCATTCCCTTCTGGAAAAAGGTGGTATCATGGTATGGAGCCCATATACTTTACCGATGTGGTTGCTGCAATTTCATTTACTGTGTGGTTGCTGCTTTGTGGTGGAGGTCCCTCGGATAAAGGTCGCAAACGACCGGGGAATGGTATAGTCGTGTAGTAGTTACCAAGTTACAGAGGTAACCTGGCCTTGTGTTGGCAGAGAACTGGTTAAGTTCTCGGGACGTCCCTCCAGAGGTATATCCATATGGCATAGGAACTTCCTTAGCCTGACCATTCGTTGGAAATCCAATCCCCAATACGAACCCAGTACGGTTTTAGTTGTATAACATGCCAATTACTTATGGTGGTCACCACTGTTTAGATGGTAGTTATAGTAGGCATAGTATAGAATGTCTATGCTAGCTAAGATTAATATTATACTTTCGAAGTGGTTTTCTACACTATGCACTTGTAATAATATCAAAGAATTTTTCCCGTATCAAGCATATATGACTATCATAAGAAGAAATCTCCTCCAATTTTGCGATTGCATTGTGTGTGTGGCGGGAGTTCTTATGGTAGTTTCATTTTTCAAAAAGCATACTAGATTTTCTTTTATAAATCTTGTTTTATTTAAGAGCAACTGTTTTTGTTTACTCATACGAGTCCATGACTGATCCGGAGTTTATTGTTTCTTTCTAAACTCTGGGTGCCCATAATTTCCATATGGGTAGCCTAGTAGCAGGTTTCCGTGTTTGGTGTTAGCTATATTTTGGAGACTTTTTGGTTTGGAGGCTATCGGTTTTTGGAGGCTTTTACCTAGGAGATATTTTGGAAGCTTTTGGATCTCAAGGTGGTTAGTTTTTGGAAGTTCACTATCGCTTCATTCCTTTAAGGACTTTTTGGCATATGATCACTTATTGTGATGTTCTATTTGAAGTTGTGATATATGTATTAGATTCTCTGATGTAGTATTGGACATTATAGTGATGTTGTATCTGTGATGTAATGCATGACATTCATTTTGTTTCCGCTGTTTTATATTCATCTAATGTTGTTATAAGCTCCATCCGATTGGAGTTCGATGTTTGAATCTTTAGCAGTCGAATACAAGTTAGGTATTTGGTGTCAATTTTCAAACATTGGATTTCGGGTCGTGACAGTATCAAAACCTTAAACCCTTCGAAAGCATTTGGGTTCAATTTTAAAACATGTGGAAAACACCTTTCGAAATCATTCAGCATTGAATTAGTCGAAACCTTTGGGCTATTCTTTAAAATCACTAAAGGTCACAGCAACAGGATCGAAATCCTTCCCTTTCGAAAGCTATAATTGATGGAGGGAAGTGATGGTGTTGAAACCGTCTCTTCGAAAGCATAGAAGAAGCGCCAGGGTTTTTATAAAAAACAACCCATTCGAAAGCTCTGTTTTGAAAGGTAGAAGGCGGCCGTAAAGCCTTCATCTAAAAACAAGGGTGCAACTATTTCAAAACCAACCTTTAAAACCATTGACTTAGTCGAAAGCAATTTCTTAGAACAAAGGCGCAACCTTAAAACCTTTCTTTAAATCAATTGACCAAGTCGGAAGCCAACTAAATCGAAAGCTACTTGGTCGAAGGAAAGTAGGCGCTTTTCTCATTTAAAATAAAAAGACGCTTCGACCCTTTCGAAACCCCATAGTTTCGACTCTTACGTTCCTCCTTTGTCCAATTCACTACGTACCAAGATGTTGATACTATGTGCATTGGTTTTTGAAAGAAGACGGAGGGTCTTAATCGAAAGTACCATGGGAGAAACCAAAAGAAGTGAAACATGCTTTTGGCATGAATTTCTGATATAAAACCTTTTTAAGCAAACTTTTTAACTAACCAACCTTGTCTGTCGAATTGGTTGCTAATTTTTCTTTTTTAAAAAAACTGCCAAAATTTTAGAGTTAATTAATTCAAATCCTTTGCAAAATACTCCTTCTCCTTAATTAAATATATAAAACATTTAATTTCCCATACCTTAAATAAGTTTTATATTCATCAAAACACTTTGGAAAATTCTACAAAAGTTCTAGAAAATCCCTTTTTACATGTTTTCTAACATATAAAAATTTCTGACCCAAATTAATCATAATTTACCCTTAAATAATTTATAACCCAATAAATTATTTTCTTCACTAGATAATTAATATAAAATCCACATTAATTTAAAAATATGATGAAAATTGAAACCCATCTATAAAATAACATTTCTGGTCTATTTCAAAAATCGTAAGGCATTTGGATGTAATTAAATAGGGTTTTCGCATTAAACATATCAAAAAGCCAATATAAGTATGCATAAATCATCAACAAGTATATATAAACATTTTTCTCTTCTTAAACATGGCTAAATCATGCTGGATAAATTCGGATTTCATCTAAGACAAAAAACGTATAGAAAAATGAGACATAGTCATTATTCACCTTGGCTTCATGATTATGATGTGAGATTTGATTTTGATTATGTTGATTTACTTTTTCCTCTTGAAAATCCTAGCTTTATCTTCTTTTGAGATTGAAAATGGTGGCCGGCCTTAGAGTATTCTTGAGAAAATGAAATGAACTTGTGTTGGAATTCCTAAGTGTTTAGGGTGTAAGTTCTATTAGTTTCCTATTTTACCCCTTACTTATTTCCTAACACTTATGTCCCGGCTATCCCTTAATTTAATCACAAATCTCAATCCATCAATCAACACATTACTTAATTTAATTTAACTAATTAAATTTTCTAAATAATGTCATTAAAAATATAAGGCTTTACAATCTCTACTCCTTAAAGAATTTCGTCCCTGAAAATATGACACAGAACACATCAAAACAATGAGAGGTAAAACATACCATCAAGTAGATCGGGATAAGTGTCTCTAATCATGCTCTCAGTTTTCCAAATACAGTCTCTAGCATTGTCACTCCATCGGACTTTCACTAACCTGACTGTCTTGTTCCTCAACTTCTCTTCACCTCTCGTGACTATCCGGATAGGCTTCCCAACTATAGTCATGTCTGGTTCCGCTACTAAATCTTCTAACATAGTTGGTGCTACAGTAGTATTGAAATCCCTAACATACTTCATCAGATGAGAAACATGAAAAACATCATGGATTCCTACCTAGCTACTTAGTAAATCTATTTTGTTTGCCACTTTTCCTATCCTTTCTAAAATAGAAAATGGTCCTACGAGCCTCGGTGCTAACTTCCCTGTCTTCCTGAACCTGATTATGTCTTTTATCGACGATACTTTGACAATAACATGATTTCCAACAGAAAACTTTAAATCTTTTCGTCTTCTATCTGCATAGTTTTTTTGCCTAGACTAAGCTTCCTTCATTCTCGTCCTTATCAGCTGAATCTTTTCTGCTGCTTCTTTTACCCAATCAAGACAAAGTACGAATCTATCTCCGGTCTTTAACCAACATGCCAAGGATTTGCATGGTCCTCCATATAAAGCCTCAATAGGTGCCATCCCTATACTAGTCTGATAACTATTTTTATATGAAAACTCGACTAGGTGTAGGTGGTCTTCCCATGATTCCCCGAAGTCTAATACAAAACGCAAAAATTCCTCCAAGATCTTGTTAACTTTTCCATTTGCCCATAGGTTTGCGGATGGTAAGCGGTACTCATTTTGAGCTTGGTTCCTAACTTTCCTGCAGACTCTTTCAGAATTCGCTAGTGAATAAGGAATCTCTATCACTAACAATACTACAAAGGAATTCCGTGCAGTCTAACAACTTTCTTTATAAACAATTTAGCCAATACATGTGCCGTCCTATTTGTCTTAACTGGAATTAAATAGGCCCTCTTAGCCAGTCTGTCCACTATGATCCATATGCTTTCATTCCCTTTATTAGATCTTGCCATCCCGTCTATGAAATCCATAGAAATATAATCCCACTTCCATACAAGGATACCCAATGACTGAAGCAATCAAATTCGGCTTCTGATGCTTGGATTTTACTTGCTAACAGTTCAAACACTGTTTCAGCCATAAGCCAATATCTCCCTTCACGCCTTCCCAGAAGAAGCTTCTCTTTATGATACATTTTCGTTCCCCCTGGATGAATAGTGAACTTCGATGAAGGCTTTCCTCCAAATTTTTTTTCTTATGTCTTCCATATTAGGAACACATAATCTACCATTATTTCTCAACCATCCTTTTTGGTCAAGACTGAAATCTTTCAAATCATCACTCTCCTTTCCATCTTTTAATTTCCCGATCCTTTCAGCTAACATGGGATCCTCTTCCTGTTTAGAAGCGATCTTCTCAATCAATACCAGTCGGACTTCCAAACAAGATAATATAGCAGACCCCTCACTAGACCCAACCTCGGATCTATTCTGCACTCTACGAGCTATCAAGGCTTCTAAGTCTTTCCATTATGTTATCATGGCTAACACTACATTCTGATGCTTCCTACTAAGCTCATTGCCATCTTGTTGCGTTTCCCTGGTGTGTACTTTATTCTAAAATCATAAGCAGCTCAAAACTCCAACCACCTCTGTTGTCTCATGTTCAGCTGCTTCTGAGATAACAAGTACTTAAACGACTTATGGTCAGTATAAAGCTCAAACCTTTCTCTCAAAAGGTAATGCCTCCACAGCTTCAGTGCAAATATAACTGCAGCTAATTCCAAGTCATGCATTGGATACTTAACCTTATGTGGTCTAAGCTGTCTAGAAGCGTAGGTAATCACTTTACCCCTCTGCATTAGTACAGCTTCCAACCTAGTACCACATGCATTAGTATAAACTACTAAATCTTGATTCCCCTATGGAACCACCAACACAAGTGCATGGGTCAGCAACTGCTTCGAGCTCTGAAATTCTTCCTCACACTTATCGGTCCATACAAACTTTACATCCTTTCGTGTTAGCTTAATCATCGGTGCTGTTATCTGCGAGAAATCCTTTATAAACCTCCGATAATACCCAACCAACCCAAGGAAACTTCTTATCTCAGTTACCGTTTCAGGTCTCTACCAATTATCAATGGCTTCAATCTTTTCTGGATCAACTGAAATCGTTTCTCCGAAACTACATGACCAAGAAACTTTACTTATTTCTCCCAAAAATAGCATTTCGAATGACTTGCCTTTAGCTGATGCTACCTCAGCATCTTAAGCATAACTTTAAGGTGAACTTCATGCTCCTTCTCATCCTTAGATTATACTAGGATATCATCTATAAAAACCAACATGAACCTATCCAAGCGCTCTCGGTAAATCCGGTTCATCAAATCCGTAAAGAATTCCAGCGCATCGGTAAGTTTGAATGACATAACTAACCACTCCTATGACCCATACCTTGTTCTAAATGCCGTAAAAGGTATACTATCTTCTGCCACTCTAAGCTAATGAAATCCTATCGCTAGGTCTAACTGAGAGAATATCTTGGCCCCGCTAAACTAGTCAAACAAATCATCAATCCTAGGCAATGAATTTCGGTTCTTTCTCGTTCAGCTTATGATAATCGATACACAGCCTTAATGATCCATCTGGCTTCTTAACAAATACAGCTACTGCTCTCCATGACGAACTACTTGTCTTATAAAATTTTTACCTTCCAAATCTACCAACTAAGCCTTTATCTCCTTTATCTCCATTGGTGTCATCCCGCTTGGCAGCCTACTTAACATCTGCCCCAAGCACTAAATCAATCCAAAACTCAATGCCTCATTCGACAGTAATCCGACTACTAGCTCAAACGTTTGTGAATTCTTGAACTACGAAAACATGTTTTGACTCATCTTCTAACTCTATAACACCCAATAAAGCATTCACCTCACAGCTAGGGTTTTCTACAGTATAAACTATTTGACCATTGTAATCCGGTGTCTAAGTGATGTTTTCCTATCTAGGCAAAATATCCTAGAATCATATTTACTTAACCAATCCATGCCCAATATGATCCCAAACCCTACAATGTCAAATACGTGCAAGCTGTAGACATAGGTGTAACCTAGCAAGTCAAACTCTAAGAGGTCACACTTCATCCCAAACGTCGCATTCTCTCCTATTAGATTTGCAACTCTTAAGGAAGTAACTAAATATGTGGAATCTAGGTTAAGTTTATCTACCAAACATCGAGATATAAAGGAATGCAATGCACCAGTATCAAATAAAACACTAACAGACATACCAAGGATATGAAGCACACCTTCCAAAACCGCTTTTCCTTCTTCCTGCACTGTCGGCTTTGAAGTAGCAGGTTCCAATGCAAACACCTAACCTTTCTCTCCATTAGCCGGCTCTTTGCACTGATTCTTGTAGTGCCCAATTTGATCACAGTCAAAACACCTAATTCCTTTCTTCTCAGTAGCCTTCTTTACTTTGCATGCCCGACAATCATGAGCATAATAGCCTTTCTTATCGCACTTATAGCAGACCAATTCAGACTTTTCTTTTTTCGCTGATCCTCTTTTCCGAGCATTTTTTGTATGGAAAAACTTTCTTTCTTGGCCCTGTCCAACCTGGACCTCCTTCTTCTTCTTATTCTCCAAACAAGCTAACATCTCCTCATGTTTCAACGCCATTTCAACCACTACATCACATGGATCTCTGATATGCGGTAAAGTTGCATTGGCCAACTCCGTCTTCAAACCTCTAATAAAATTTTCATTCCTTTTCAACATTGTGTCAACAGTGGCATACCCATACCGGGATAACTCTTTGAATCTACGAGCATATTCCAGAATTGACATTTCTCCTTATTCCAACTCAGCAAACTTTCTGACCAAGATTGAGTGCATCATTACTAACATGTGCCTTTCTTGAAACCTCCTCCTAAATCTGCCCATGTTATAGTCTCTTCATCCATACCAGTAGTTACAGTATTCCACCAAAACAAAGCAACTCCTTGAAGCTGTCTTGAAGCAAGTCTCCTTTTCTGCTCGTTATTGAGACCTAGGTCAGCAAAAATCCTCTCATAATGTAGCAACTTGTTTTCCAGTTCGATAGCATCCTCAATCCCGATAAATGGCTTTCCCCCAAGCCTAGTTTATTCTCAGCTCAAGTTAGCATACTGATTAACTCTAAAGCTTCTTGAACTCCTTCCGCAGCATTTCCTCCAACAACTCCAGCTGTGATGCTAGCTTGCATCATATTTATGAAAAACTGATACATACCTCCCATATCCACTTGTGGGACCCCAGCACCAACATTCTCAGCCTGAGCCCGACCTTGACTTCTTCTAGCATTCAATCGGAAATTTCCATTTGTGGTGGTGCTGTCTCCTCCTAGGTTAACTCTACCATTTATACCATCCATATTTGTATTCAAGCCTTGTGACATACAGAAGAATAGCCTAACAAAGATAGAAGTCTAGAGATAAAGTGTATACTTATATAAAGCAAACACAAGTACGTTATAGTAGCGTTATCCCGTAACCAGGTCTTAACTCTAATTCCTAAAGATTATGTTTTCAAAAATCAATTTTAGTTAAAGTATTTCATAAACCTATGCTCTGATACCAAATTGAAACATTCTTTATCTAAAGGCCTAAAGCTAAGCACTACAGATGCTACAGTCATCTATAGTATTAACCTCTGACGAATAAATACGGCTATGTTAATGGTATCTATAATATCAGAAGCACTTGAATATGAAATAAATGATAGATTTCAAAATAGAATTTTCCATTACATTTCGAAATGCATGTTCCATATTCATATTACATAATCCCAATACGTTTTCCAAGCAATGACAAAATATACTTATTACAAAATACGCTAAGAGCGACATCACTACATCAAATCGGTCAATTTGCAACACTTAAATTTTGGAATTTCCAACAGTTATAATCATTGTGAAATGCTGACGGTTATTTTTGTTAGTTAGCCTTTGTAACGGCTATAAATGTAAGGATATTCACTTATGATGTAAACAGGGTGAAGTAAGGGGGATAAATTAGTAATTTTTGTTTCTATTTTTCCTTGCTCCTTCCTGGACGCTTTCTAACGCATTGCTTTCCCTCTTCTTCCAGATCTAGGGCTTCTCCCCGAATGACGCAGCGGATATTTCAAAACAAACTTCAATTGATGAAATGTAGCAATCGGTGATTTGAAAATACTGCAATGCCCAAATCCGTGGATCCAAAGATGCCGGATTCTAGCTACCTTCGTCTCGTTGATCGCGCACGATACCGAGAAACAAAGATCTACGATTCTTCGACGTTGATCAAGCGCACTTGATTCCGTGAATCGGCTTCACAAACGAAGATTTGAGCGCACTCGAATGACGTAGGTGGAGATAGGAGATTTCACTCGACTACCAATTAGAGAAGAAAGCACAAAGCAATCAACAAGAAATTTTTATTCAATATTCAACCACCTTACAACAATGACATTACATCCCTATTTATAGGGTTTATGACACAACACAAAGACTTAAAGAAAATTACAACACAATCAGTACACGCGACTTAAGAAATGCAGTGACTCGGCTCCTTTTTCGCGTTTTGAAGATGACTCGGTAACGGTTCATTAACCCGGCTACGACTCAAAAAAAGACTCGCGACTTACTGGAGCTTCATCTTCGTGATTCAAAAACAAATGGATCGGCCGCGACTCAGTATATCTCGCAACGACTTATGGAATGTCTCGGCAACGACTTATGGAATGAATTGGCCGCGACTCAGGATTTAGGTCATCAGCGACTTGCTTATGCCGATCGCGACCTAGGGCTTCACGAGAGAGCACGCAGTCTCGATGACTCGGTGACGATCCATGGGATGTCGCGATGACTCGATGATGACTCAGGGAATGGATCGGCTGCAAATTTGGGGAAATGGATTTGGCTTGCCTGCGATCGAATGGTGGAATTGAGTCATGTGTTGGTGAAATGATTGAGGGGAAAGGGTAAGTCGTAGGTCGCGACTTATAGGATTGAGGGGAAGGTGGAGTTGGGTCATGGAGGGGATGAGTCGGCAAAGTCGTTCGCGAGTTATTGGAGGTGTCGCGACTTAACGTGGAGGCCGAGACAACTTCGATGAGTCGGTCGCGACTTAAGGTGGATGGAGAGACATCGATGAGTCGGCCGCGACTTAGGGTGAGTGCTTCATCATCCTCCCCTTGTTGGAAAGAATTCGTCCTCGAATTCGCATTTCCATCATCTTCGTCAAGTTCCTTCCCATAATACGGAATTAAATGTTTGACATTAAAAACATCAGAAGTATGGACCTCTCTTGGCAACCTTAATCGATACGCATTATCATTGATCCTCTTCAAGATTTTTACTGGTCCAATCTTTCGTGCTTTCAACTTATTGTAAGTTCCAACTAGAAAACGATCCTTCGTCAATACCGCGTAAACCAAATCACCCTCTTTGAAGACTACACTTCTTCGTTTCTTATCCGCCATTTGTTTATACCTCTCATTTGTCCTCTCCAATCGTTCCTGAACGATTCTATGGCATTCTGTCAACCCATCAACAAAATCAGCAGCCCGTTTAACTGTTCCCTTCGGTTGTGGTACTATTGTCAAATCCAACGGCCCCTTTGGTAAGCTTGAATATACAATCTGAAATGGGCTGAAACCTGTACTACGATTCACCGCATGATTATGAGCAAACTCAGCTTGACATAACTTCATATCCCAGCTTTTCAAATTGTCTTTCACGAGACATCTCAGTAAATTCCCCAACGATCGGTTAACCACCTCCGTTTGCCCATCAGTTTGCGGATGGTAAGCGCTACTAAAATTCAGCTTTGTTCTGACCATCTTCCACAAACTCAACCAAAAATGACTCAGAAAACGGGTATCTCTATCTGACACATTAGACTCCGGCAACCCATGTAAATGATAGATTTCTTTAAAGAATAATTGTGCCACTCGAACTGCATCCGATGTCTTCTTACAGGCTATAAAATGTGCCATCTTCGAAAATCTGTCCACCACAACAAATATAGAATCATTCCCCCTTTGAGTTCTTGGCAAACCCAAAACAAAGTCCATACTCACATCAACCCATGGTTTGGCGGGTACAGGCAACGGCATATACAACCTAGCATTGGTCGCAGTTTCTTTCGAAACCTGGCAGATATGACATCTTTCTACAAATCTCTCGACCTCTTTCCTCATTGACGGCCAAAAATAAGATTGTGTAATTAACTGCAATGTACGATCACGGCCCACATGTCCTTCCTCGTGCAATTCCTTGATAATCTTCATTCTCAAGCTACAATCTGGTATACATAAACGATTTCCTTTGAACAAGAATCCATTAACCAACATAAATTTATCGGCACTCCCTTCCTTGACTTTCTCAACATATTTCACAAAGTAAGGATCTTCTTCAATCATCTCTGGCAACAATTCAAATCCCGTCACTTCAACCTTCAATGTTGTTAACAAATGACTCCTCCTACTCAAAGCATCAGCCACACGATTCGTCACCCCGGATTTGTGTTTAACAACAAAGGTAAACTGCTGTAAATATGCAATCCATGATGCATGTCTCGCTGAAATTTTATCCTACCCCTGTAAATGTTTCAAAGCTTCATGATCAGTGTAAAGAACAAATTCCTTCTGAAATAGGTAGTGTCTCCAATGCTTAACAGCTTGCACAACAGCGTAAAATTCAACGTCATATGTACTGTATCTCATCTTTGCCCCTGATAACTTTTCACTGAAATATGCAATAGGTCTCCCCTGCTGACTCAACACTCCCCCAATCCCAACGTTTGATGCATCAGTGTGTAGCTCAAACAACAACTGAAAATTAGGTAAAACAAGAATTGGCGCTGTCGTCAATAGTTCTTTGATTCGTTCAAAAGCAATCCCGGCTTCTTCTGTCCACGAAAACTGTTTACCCTTCATGCAATCAGTAACTGGAGCCATTACGCTACTGAAGTGTGGAATGAATCTTCGGTAGAATGATGCTAGCCCATGAAAACTTCTCACTTCCGTAATTGTCTTTGGCTGTGGCCAATTCCTGACTGCCTCAACTTTACTCTGATCAACTTGAATACCTTTTCCTGAAACAATATAACCAAGAAATAAAACACTGTGCGTCATAAACACACATTTCTTCGTAGCAGCATAAAATTGTTCCTCACGAAGAATATTCAATACTTCCCTCAAATGTTGAACATGCTCCTCCGTACTCCTGCTGTAAATCAGAATATCATCGAAATAAACCACGACGAACTTCCCAATGAATGGTCTGAAGATTTGATTCATCACCCGCATGAATGTACTAGGTGCATTTGACAAACCAAATGGCATAACCAACCATTCGTATAACCCCTCTCTCGTTTTGAAGGCTGTCTTCCATTCGTCTCCAGGTCTAATCCGAATTTGATGATAACCGCTTTTCAAATCAATCTTCGAAAAGATAGTTTCCCCACTCAACTGATCCAGCAAGTCATCCAACCTTGGCATAGGAAATCTATATCTCACCGTAATCTTATTTAATGCTCTACTGTCAGTGCACATCCTCCACGTCCCGTCCTTCTTCGGTACCAACAAAGCCGGCACAGCACATGGACTCAAACTTTCCTGCACACGTCCCTGCTCAAGTAACTCTTCCACCTGTCTTCTCAACTCTTCATGTTCCTTCGGACTCATTCGATAATGTGGTCTATGCGGTAATACTGCTCCCGGAACAATATCGATTTGATGTTGAATATCTCTCAGTGGCGGCAACTCCTTAGGCAACTCCTCTGGGAATACATCCTCAAATTCTTTCAAAACTGGTTTTGCTTCTTCTGGAATTTCAACCTCTTCGTTACACTCTCGTCCAATCAACAAGTACACTTCAGGTTCTTCTTTGACTTCCTTGACAAACTCCTTCAAAGTTAACAGAGTTTTCAATTCTTTAATTTCCTCCAGCTTGCTTTCTTTCTGTTGCTGCTTCTTGGGAACTAAAGTAATTTTAGTGCCTTCAAACATGAAACTATAGCTATTAGCACGACCGTCATGTTGAACTGCTCTATCAAACTGCCATGGTCTGCCCAACAACAGATGACATACGTCCATGTCTACAACATCGCACCAAATTTCATCCTTGTATTTCTTCCCAATTGAAAATTTAACACAAGCTCTCCTTCCAACTTTCACCTCACCTCCTTTCCTCAACCAAGCTAACTTGTACGGTTTAGGATGCTTCTCGGTTTTCAATTCCAACTTCTTTACTGCCTCTATAGAGATAATGTTATCGCAACTCCCAGCATCAATAACGAATTTACAAACTCTTCCAAGAATAGTGCAAGTAGACTGAAATATGTTATTCCTCAACCAACTGTCTCCCTCCTCTTGCTTTGGTGTCAAACAACTCTTCCTCATCATCAGTGAATATCCTTCGTCTCCCGATAACAAGTCTTCCTCCTCAACCGGTAAGGAATTAGAACACTCAGCCTCTTCATCCTCATCCTCAGCTTCAACTATCATAGTTCTCTTTTTCGGCTTTGGACACTCATTGCTTTTATGACCCATTTCCTGGCAATTATAACATTTGAACCCACTATTAACCTTCGCCTTCTCACCCTCCTTCACAATTGGCTTACTGACAGGTTTAGGAACATTAGAACTTCCACTGGCCCCCTTCACTTGATTGTTAGAATTAGTAAACACACCACCTCCACGCCTTCCCTGCTTCTCCCAAGCTAACGCTTTCTGATGTGCCTCTGCTACAGATCTTGGATCAAACATATTAACCATATCCTGGATCTGCATTCTCAATCCCCCAATGAATCTAGCAGTTAACTGTTCTTCAGTCTCCATAATATCGTTCCTGGCAATGAGTTGGTAAAATTCATCAGCATAATCACTAACAGACTTTGTCTCTTGCCTCAGATTCTGCAACCTCTGGTACATAAGTGATTGATAGTTGTAAGGTAAGAAAGTAGATCTCATCAACTTCTTCATCTTATCCCACTCAACAACCTTCGACTTCCCCATCCGTTCTCGTGTAAGTTTTGTTTGCTGCCACCATGCCAATGCTCTTCCCCTCAATCTAGTAGCAACCAACTTCACTCGACGATTCTCCGGCACTTCCTTGAAATCAAAGATTTCTTCAACATTAGATAACCAGTCTAAGAACTCCTCAGCAACCATCCCACCTTTAAACTCCGGAATCTCCATCTTCATTCCCGATTCCCATCGACGATCATCATCTACATCTCGATACTGACGTCGTGTTTGTTCTCTATCTCGATGCATACTCCCTCTATCACCAACAAATTCCTCATCAAAATCTGAAGTATATCGTTGTCGTTCACGTCCTCCAACATCTCTACCACCACTCCTACTACCAACATCCCTTCGATCCCGATCATCAACATTCCTCCTACTTCGATTATCAACACTTCTATGCTCTTGACTTTCTCTCCTCTCCCGTTCTGAATGTGATGAAACTCTACTACCCCCACGGTTTGATTCAAGTGAAATTCTTCTTCTACTTTGATTCATTTCAAGCATCATTCTCTCTAATTGACCAATTCCTTCGTTCAACTTTTCAGTAAAGCTCTCATGGATTCGTTGCTCCATTTCATCGGCCTCTTCTCTTCCATACAAGGCATTAATATTGCGATGACGTTGAGCTCGTCTCGGTGGCATGATTGAACTTCGCAAAATCTTTAAACAATAAACTTCAACAAATCAAAACTTCAACACAAAATTAAACAAGTCACGGTTCCTTAGCTTGGTTTCAAACTTCAAAACAACTTCACAAGGCTCGGCTACTTCATAAGTATACACGGCCTTCCTTCAACAATAATAGCAAATTGATGCTTCAACTCTTGGCTCAAACCCCTTTTCAACTTTGGTCCGAAATGAAATGGATCGAAAGTTCTCCTCTTGTTGCAACTTCAATATGAACACGACGAACACAAACTTCAAACTCCAAACTTCTCGACAATTTGCAAATTCGATCTCTAAACTTCAACTTCTCGAAACCCAAATCTCCAAATGATGCAAACTCCTTGCAATCTCGCTCTGATACCAAACTGACGCAGCGGATATTTCAAAACAAACTTCAATTGATGAAATGTAGCAATCGGTGATTTGAAAATACTGCAATGCCCAAATCCGTTGATCCAAAGATGCCGGATTCTATCTATCTTCGTCTCGTTGATCGCGCACGATGCCGAGAAACAAAGATATACGATTCTTCGACGTTGATCAAACGCACTTGATTCCGTAAATCGGCTTCACAAACGAAGATTCGAGCGCACTCGAATGACGTAGGTGGAGATAGGAGATTTCACTCGACTACCAATTAGAGAAGAAAGCACAAAGCAATCAACAAGAAATTTTTATTCAATATTCAACCACCTTACAACAATGACATTACATCCCTATTTATAGGGTTTATGACACAACACAAAGACTTAAAGAAAATTACAACACAATCAGTACACGCGACTTAAGAAATGCAGTGACTCGGCTCCTTTTTCGCGTTTTGAAGATGACTCGGTAACGGTTCATTAACCCGGCTACGACTCAAAAAAAGACTCGCGACTTACTGGAGCTTCATCTTCGTGATTCAAAAACAAATGGATCGGCCGCGACTCAGTATATCTCGCAATGACTTATGGAATGTCTCGGCAACGACTTATGGAATGAATTGGCCGCGACTCAGGATTTAGGTCATCAGCGACTTGCTTATGCCGATCGCGACCTAGGCCTTCACGAGAGAGCACGCAGTCTCGATGACTCGGTGACGATCCATGGGATGTCGCGATGACTCGGTGATGACTCAGGGAATGGATCGGCTGCAAATTTGGGGAAATGGATTTGGCTTGCCTGCGATCGAAGGGTGGAATTGAGTCGTGTGTTGGTGAAATGATTGAGGGGAAAGGGTAAGTCGTAGGTCGCGATTTATAGGATTGAGGGGAAGGTGGAGTTGGGTCGTGGAGGGGATGAGTCGGCAAAGTCGTTCGCGAGTTATTGGAGGTGTCGCGACTTAACGTGGAGGCCGAGACAACTTCGATGAGTCGGTCGCAACTTAAGGTGGATGGCGAGACATCGATGAGTCGGCCGCGACTTAGGGTGAGTGCTTCATCACCGAACCACTTCTCTTTTGAAAATCAAAATTATAGGTAATCCTTCTTTTTCACATTCAAATGAATTACCTATTCTAATCTTACTCGTCTTCGTCGTCTTGGCCTTCAACATCGATGCTTTCTGATTCAAAGTAGCTATCATTTTCTAGGGTTTCATCATGTTGTACTCGAGTAGCTATTCACCTTCTCCAACCTGGACATTAACAAGCACCGGCATCAGCCTCCACCTTCGATTCGAGATTAAACCAGTTAACACAGCTCTAAGTTGTAGACCCGATGAACCGGACTAGTTAATGCAGCTTTAGATCATGGATTCGTGGAAGAATAGTATTTCAGGCTCTACCAATCTCTCAACTAGAAATCTCATAAATCAACAGTATTTGGTTCTTTAGAACAATTTTTTATTTTTCCTTATACATAAACTTAACTATTCATGATATATGCACAGAGTTTCATTAAAAAATGAGCAAAAAATTACACAAGACTTGTTATTTTAAATATATCAAATATACAAAGTTTCATTAGTACTTGATATATTCGAAACTACACAATACTAATTGTTTTTCTTCAAAATCCTTTTAAAATGTTTCTTTAGTACCTGATATATTCAAAGTTTTGTATTTTGTATTAAAAACTATATGCCACTATTATCAAATAAGTAAATTAAATTGAATGTTTTCATAAGACAAATTAAATAAATATAGTCTTATGTACATCTCAGGGCTTTACGAGTTGCATAAAATAAGTACATTTTTATTTTTAGAAATATCTGGACGTATTGTTTTTTCGAATAAACTCTCATAAAGGATTCTGAGATGAATGATTGAATGGGAAGATTTTATACGATAACAAACAACTACAATCATAACTATCCGCATAAGTTGAATTTTTGCTCTTTTTGATTGAAAGAAGCAACCAAATATAATTTGTATAATGTTGGTTGAATAAAGTTTATGTTTAAAGCAATCCACTTCTACCCATTTACTTCATTCAAAAACCTTGCGTATAGTATGATTATTTTTTGTGAAAGTTGATAATATTGAACTGTTTGGTTAATATATTGGTGAAGCAAGAAGAATTTGGCCTACTTAAATTGTCAAACTGCTCACCTTTTTATATTAGCACAACATTAACTATTATGAGCCGCGTTCAATTTTTACAAATTATGGTTATTATTATTTCCTACTCTATAGTCTTTTTCTATTATTAATGAGGGATTAGTGGTGGATGTCGTTGCTCATTTCTTCGAATAAATGATGTTTTTCTTTTTTTCTTTTTCTTCTTTTATGATATAAAATAAAAATAAAATGATGAGAATGATATACCAATTTTTCTTTTAGAACACTATGGATACTTATCGTGAAAAATACGATGTTTGCTTCATGTTTCATTTGTAATAATACATTTACTTATCGGTGTAATAAAAGCCTAATGGAATCAACATATTCTGATTTTTTTTGGCGGTTGTTAATTCTATGTTTTAGACATCTCATTTGTATCTATAAACTCATAATTTAAACATTCGGTTGTCATTCAGTTTAACCTGAATATTTGAAGTAAACTATTTAAAACTAATAATGAGTGCATAACACAAACATTTTAATGGCTTTATCCCACTTCATTTGAAAGTAGTACTTAGGTAATGAAGCCCAGGCTATAGAATGCACCTAACAACCTAATGTAAAGTGAACGCATTTTGAAAACAAGCACTTACGTGGTTCCTACCTCTTATGATACTTTGCATGCATCGTTATTAAAGCATGAGCTGCTTTAAAAGCAATATAATAATAACATGCACGTAATCCATTACATTTATGGCGACTCTTAAACTTTCAAAGCCATTTCCTCACTAAGGTTCTCCATTTATTCAAAGTCCGTTATATGTTTACTCAAAATATTTTCTTTTTTAAATTACCCATAAAAGCTTGCATATATACTTTATGCATCGAGTCAAGATTACACTCCATTTTATATGTTATAATTGATGAATCTCAGTCTATGTCTTAGTGTCTTACCGATTCAGGTTTATTTCTAGTTAACTAAACATTAATCCATTGGTTTGCGAGCATTTTTTTATAAACATTCTTTGATAATCCATGGATTATAGTAATTAAACCATGTGATTTTCAGTTTTATTATTTTACCCTAAGCTGTGTTTCAAAGCAATAGCACTATTTATCATGTTCACTTCCAAGTATTCTTCCAATATCAGATACATAATCTCTTCCTATACATACACTCATTATGAATCTTTTGTACTCATGTTCAAGGATCCATACCTTCCTTTTGGGAATATAGTCCTATACAGAAGATCATACTTAGTCTACAGTGGCTACATAACTCAAGGTAGAACAAGTTTGTTTTTGGGATTCTTGTTTTTTGCTGGTTCACACCATTAAGTTTTTTTGCTTCTTCTCATGATCACAAAGATAGGATGAAGTGTATGTATCTTAAAGAGGATATACAATAACTATGATAGAAAAAATCCTTTGTTTTATTCTTATTTATATGTGTCTCATTTTGCCATACTATGGATGAAAACAATGCATGAATAATGATTGATATGTTAAGGTACTTATACTCGTTATTAGTTGAAAACTGATAATCTCATGAAAAATAGTAGTAGTTCATTGAAACCATCTTATTTACAAATTATTATTATTATAAGATATCAAAATATAATATTGAAAAACAATAAGAAAATGAACAACAGATCTCAGAATGTTGGCTATAGTTTTGTATGCCTAATTATTGATACTTGATGCTATTTTACTCTAATGGCCTAGCATATATGTGTACTACATAGCTACTAATACATGTGTATCATAGAGATGGCACCACTAAGGCTTATGAGGACTTAAAAACATGTTGTACTTCCTTAGGTTGTTGATATAGATAACCAACCCATTATTTTGTACTCTAATGGCCTAGCATCTATGTACCATTATTTTGAACTACTAACAAAAATAACTATAATAAGTGCCATTTGCCATGCATCTTTAACCTGCAGTACCAAAACCAACAACAACAAATGAATTTAAGGTTGCCTGTATACTTGCATCACACATGATGATTGCATTATTTTTTGTACTGCTGTTTGATTTTGTATCTAATATTACTCAAGTTTTCAGTTATTATCATATATAATATTTTTCAAATTTTGAATTCGTGTATTTTTTTTTTACATTTTCAGAAAATATCAAATTTTGGGTTGGTGTACTTAAGTTTACTATCTCATTCCTAAATGCTTTCAATTTTTGACAAAATAAAATTAGTCAATATACCAATGCAATTCAAATCACTATTGACTGCCTCTTTCCCTCTGTCCCTCTTTCTTTGACATTAACTCAACGATTTCACTTTTTGGCATTTACTTTGCTTCCTCTTCTTGAAGCCATATTGGGATAATGGATTTTAGGCATACGTTCCGAATTGATTTTAATAAGGAATGTTATCTTTTTTTGTTACTGCAAAACACAAATTTGGAATGTCTGAATTAGTTTTCTATTGGCAAGTTTAATAAATATTATTTCATAAGAATACTCATTTAGACTAGCATAAAACATGTTCCTGCCTGTTGAAGAAGTAAAATTTAGTTTATCATTTATTTGTTCATGTTTTTTTCTAATTAATTTAAAGATTCTAAGCTTACTGTTGGGTTGCATGCTTAGACATGGTTCGGTTAAAGGTACTTGCATTTAAAAAGGTATTTAAATAGATTTAACTGCATTTTGATTATCAGTCCTTATCATTTAAATAGGTATTTAAAGAGACCTCCATTTATGAGCTTTGTTACGTAACTTATGTTAACATTCCATGTGAATCATTTTTTTCCTTGTTAAAAATAACAATTATAGCAAAGGGGCATTTCACTAGAAGGACAAACTTTACAGTCCAATTAGTTTCTAGGATACACATCCACAGAAATTAAATTCAAGGCCAAAGTCAACAGAATAATTACTTTAAGGACAAAGTTAGCAGTCCAATTACTTTCAAGGACATAATTTGATAGGTTTTTAGACCTTAGAAACTAATTATTTTTCATTTTGTCCTTAAAAGTAATTATTTCAGTTGTGTGTCCTAGAAACTAATTGCACCTGTTAAAGAGGCCCTTGTGGCTAACTTCCACTATAGCAAATGTCTTATAGTGGATTGTGCAGTATGTGAGTAATTTATACTAGATGGTACAATGGACAACCAAAAAGACTCCCTTATGTACCATGTTCATCATGAGTACAAAATTCATATATATTTAATACCTCCAGTTATAAGCTGATGTTGGAAGGAATAGGTCTTTGATCACTTAGATTGTCAAATTATATCTTCTTTGATTTAAGTGTACATATGTAAATTTTATACAAATAATAGTTATATAAAAATTCATACCTCCTATTCCATCATTACAACATGCAAGAAGATAAGATACACTGAAATAGAGATTAAATGAACTAGCTATACACATCACCGATATGAAATGCTATTCTTTGAGTTCTTTGACTTTATTTTATTTTTGTATTTAATTTAATTGGCATCTGCGTATGTCGTTTCATTCATTCTCATCAAAAAGAGGTATTGTTTTAATATTAATATTGTTTGAAATTAAAATATTAAAATATTATTTTGGACCAAATAAGACTATTATTGCCAATATTTTTTTATTTAACTTATCATGAGATATCAAATTCCTATAATATTTGCATGTTTTACTAAGTAAAAACTGCAGTTGAAATTTAGGACATTATTATCTTATATATGACATACTTATGAAAGACTGTGACTTGCTTAAGAAAGAAAGAAATGAATGAGAATGAATAAAATATTTGGTTATATTTACGTGTGACAATGATTTATAAATTAGACTTTTCAATTTTCAAATCTCATTGGATTTTAAATAAACAAATCTAACATCAATCAATCCAAATCTATTGTAAAAAAATCAGTCTCTCACTAAAAAATTCCTTTCCTCATTCATTCTCAGCAAAATCATCCATTATTCTTAATTTAAGGAAATATATTATTGTACTTTGCTTATGGTTTATGATTTATTTCCCTATTAAATTTACCGTTCATTGTATATTATAATATAACCATTAATTCGCGTGTTCCGTGTTATTTGCAGTTCATACTCAAGTAAAGTGGCATAAAAGCTTGAGATAGTTTACATCACAATGCAATCGACTGAAGGAAAAGGTATCAACATGAAAATTGAGTTCGAAGGTATTTATACCTTTTTTTGCTACCACGGGTGCAAATGGAAAATTGACATTAAAGATTAATGTAAGTTAGTGTTGAGTTTGTTTTCATCTCTAAGCTTGCCATGCATTAATATATGATTAGATATATCTTCTTAAAATCATATATTAGTATTTACCCTATATATGAAAAGTTTAAAATAGGGCAAGTGTTAACCCTAACTCGTTCACAAGTTAACAGGTCCACGAGTTAAGGCATGTACGACTCAAGGCATGTACGAGTTAAAGGATACATGAGTCAGCAACTTCCTACAACTTAAAGACCTCTACGAGTTAGCAAGCTTACGAGATAAGCAGCCTACGAGTTAAGGAGTACCCGAGTTAAGCTACTTGCGAGATAAGCCTTTACGAGTTAGCATATCTACAAATTAGCAAGTGTACGAGTTAAGATCTTCCACAAGTTAATCCTCCACGAGTTAAGCCTCTACGAGTTAATCCTCTGCGAGTTAAGATCTTCTACGAGTTAGCAGGCATACGAGTTAAGAAAAGCTAACGACTTAAGGTCTTTACGACTTAAGGAAATTGATGGCCTACGACTTAATGATAACTGCAGTTTGTACGACTTAAGACCCTTACGACTTAAAGAAGTTATACGACTTAAGGAGGATACGACCTAAAGACACACCTCTTAACTCGTCTACGAGTTAAGACTTGCTTTAAACCAGTTGCAATTAGTTAAGTCGACTACGACTTACGACATAAAAAGAGTCGTATACGACTTAAGAAAGGAAATTAGCAATTGCAGCCAGATAACTCGCACACGACTTAGAACTTAGGGATGGGTTCAAAAAAGGGGAACTGCCATAGACTCGGCTCAGTGACCCGGGGACGACTTACCTTAAGTCGAACACGACTTATCTTAAGTCGGCCACGAGTTAGGACTTAGCACTTTTTCCGCCCAGAACTCTCTATAAATATGAAACCATCTCCAACATGCAAAGGACTTTTTGGCTCATTCTCTTCAAGCGCCATTACTCTGCCGAATTCCAGACTACTTCAAAGCTTTTTAGATCCAACAAACTTCTAAAGGAACTCCATGAAGGAATCATCCACATTCGCCATGGATTTGAAGATGATTGTCAACATCAAAGCTTGAGCTACTTGTTTCACATATCCTATCACTTGAAGTGTGTTGTAATTGAAAGATCTTGTAAAGAATTGCAATCAAACTAGTGATAAAAAGATTAAAGTGGACGTAGGCTGGATTATAAGCCGAACCACTATAAATACTGTGTCTCTTACTGTTTTTCTGCATACTTTCTGCTTATTTCTGTTTCCCGTACGAACGGGTGGTGCTTTCACAATCACATCTTATACACCAGGGTGTTAGCGTTTAAATTTGAGCGTTAACATTTTGGTGCTTTCACTGAGAACTGAACTCAGGACATCTATCATCATTGCTTCAGAAAGATTTGTAGATAAAGTTTCTTTAAGAACCAGAAGTCTATCCGAAATCATGGCTCCTGGAAGGAAAAGTAAATCTGTGAGATCTGCAAACATTCAAGAGGGAACCTCCGCTTCCCCAACACCAAATCAAGCCACTCCAGCTGTTGGAGTTTCAAAAGCGGAATTGGACGCTGCTATCTTTGGGTTGAATCAGCAAATAAATGCCCAGAACGCGCAATTGGAAGCTCAGAATGCTCAGAATGCTCTGATTCTGAATAGGTTAAACGATTTGCTCGGGGCAAACCGTCAACCTGCGAATAATGAAAGGAACTTTGTCGGTAATGTCCATGATGCTGAAACTAGAAACATTCCCGAAAGGGCTGCTAGCCCCTTTGAACGGACATTGCCTGAGGCTGGAGGATCCAGAAATAGGAATGACGAAGAATATCTTTCTGGTATGGTTCGACAGATTATGAAAGAAAGTATACAAAGGGTCGAAGATGAGAAAGAGTGGGGTTTCGCTCCGAGCAAGACTCCGTTTACTGAAAAGATCCTAAAAGCTGAATTCCCAAGGAAGTTCGTCCCTCCGACCATTCCAGCTTACAAAGGGACAAGTGATCCAAATGAGTTCCTGTACAAATATGATTGGCACATGACAGGTGCCAGAGCTTCTGACGAGATAAAATGCCGCTATTTTCCTGTGTATTTGGAAGGGGTAGCTCTGCTTTGGTTCACAAAACTGCCTGTCCGGTCCATCGATCAGTTTTCAGACCTAACCAGGAAATTTAAAGAGCAATTTAGGCTATATGCTTCAAAGGCAAAAGACATCATGTCGTTATCCGGTTTGGAACAGAATCCGGGGGAAACTATCAAGTCTTTTTTAAATCGCTTTAATATAGCGTTAGCTGAGGTGGATAATGCAGAACCCCGCATGGTCTTGACCTATTTGATGAGAGCTATTGATAAGTCAAGTGAATTCGGAAAGTGGCTGAACATGAAGGAGCCAAATTCTCTGGAAAAGTTCTACAAAAAGGCGGATGAATTCATGCGTTTGGAAAGCCGTCCTGTCCCGGCAAAGGCAACAGTAGAGAAAGCTGAAGACAACACTGCTGCGCCACGTAAGAATGGATCTGTGGGACAGAAAAGAGAAAATAATGATGGAAGGAAACAACACAATTCAAAGAAGCCTCGATCCTTCAAGCCATCAGAATATACTCCTTTGTTAGAGACACCAGAGCGCATCTACCTGGCTACAAAAGATTCTTTTGAGTATCCCAAACCTCCTGTTCTCAGAACCGGAAGAAAAGCTGTGCAAAGTGGGAAGTTCTGTCGCTTCCATAATCAGCCTGGTCATGACACAGACGACTGCCGTCAATTGAAAAATATAATCGAAGAATTGCTAAGAGAAAATAAGCTGCAGCAATTTGTGAAGAAGAGTGGTAATGATCCTGCTTCGTCAAGTCAGGGGCAACAAGCTCTTGCTCATCAGCCCAGGACAAATGAGAAGGCCGCAGGACATGAATCTGGAAGGCCAGTTATTAATGTCATCACAGGAGGACCCCACCCAGCAGGCAGAAGCTGGGGTGAAATGGAGAGGTACACTCGAGCTCTGAAACATGTGCCAACTGAAGAGAATGTCTTTGTTTTAGAGGACTCTACACCCCTGAAACAACAAAGGACTTTTAATGATGATATTGTGTTCAGGGCTAGAGATTCCACGGGCATTGAGGCCCCTACTTTGGACCCGTTAGTCATCTCGGCCGGTATTGGACCGGCTATTGTCAGAAGAGTTCTTATTGACTGCGGCGCATCTTGCAACATCCTCTTCAAGAAAACGTTTGACCAGATGAAAATCCCGATGGCGGATGTGCAAGCCTCATCTCAGAAGATTGTTGGCTTCACTGGGGAGCCAAAGCAACCAGTTGGGACCATTGATCTACCTGTTGAACTTGGAGAAGGAGAAAGGAAAGTGGTCCGCAGACAAACTTTTGTGATCGTCGATGAATATTCTGCTTATAATGCTTTTCTTGGCCGTCCAACACTCGCAGCATTCAAGGCTATCCTAGCCCCGTGGTGCCTCACTATTAAATTTCCTACTGACAATGGAGTAGGAGTTATAAAAGGGGATCAAAATGTTGCGCGAGAATGTTATTGGACAGAGCTGCGAGAGTCAAGAAAAAGAGAAATGGGAAGAGATGCGGCAACCCCAATCCGCATCAAAACACCAACCCTATAGCAACTACAGGGCGGACCCTGCACTGGCGAGCATAGCGGGGCACGAAAAGTGATGGATCCTAGAAAGGCCAGTGCGGGGGAGAGTAGGGTGGTACCAGCAGAAACAACGATACCGGTGCCCGTTGATCTGAAGGACCCAAACAAGATGCTGAATGTGGGTTCACAACTTAATGTGTCAGTTCAGAATGCCTTGATATCTTTTTTGAAAGCAAACCTGGATGTTTTCGCTTGGACCCATGCCGATATGTGCGGAATATCCCCAGAAGTTGCGGTACATGCTCTGAATATTGACCCAAAGTTCACGCCAGTAAAGCAGAAAAGAAGAATCCAAGGTCCAGAAAGGTCGACAGCATTGAAAGAGGAAGTTGACCGGCTCATGGAGAATAATTTCATCAGAGAATCTACCTATCCAAATTGGGTTTCAAATCCAGTGCTGGTTAAGAAGGCCAATGGTAAATGGAGAGTGTGCATCGACTTTTCAGATCTAAACAAGGCCTGTCCCAAAGACAGCTTCCCATTACCCAGGATCGATCAACTGGTAGATGGAACAGCGGGTCATGAATTGTTGTCTTTTATGGATGCCTACTCCGGATATAATCAGATCATGATGCATGAGCCAGATCAGGAGGACACAAGCTTTATCACCGATGTCGGTCTTTACTGTTACAGAGTTATGCCCTTTGGGTTGAAGAATGCGGGGGCAACATACCAAAGACTGGTCAATGCTATGTTCAAACCGCAGTTGGGAAAGACTATGGAAGTTTACGTTGATGACATGCTAGTAAAATCTAAGAAAGCAGTGGATCACATCGAACACTTAGCAGAAATGTTCGCAATTCTCCGAAGATATGGAATGAAGCTTAACCCTTTAAAATGTTCTTTCGGGGTAGAATCTGGGAAGTTCTTGGGTTTCATCGTGAGCGCTAGGGGCATTGAAGCTAGTCCAGCTCAAATCACTGCTTTAAAAGAAGTCAAAGCTCCTAAAACAAAGAGGGAATTGCAAAGTCTCAATGGAAAAATTGCCGCCTTAAGTCGGTTCATATCCAAAGCTACTGATAAATGCATTCCATTCTTCGACGCTCTAAAGAAAGGAAAGAAAAACTTTGACTGGACTCCCGAATGCCAGAAAGCTTTTGAAGAATTGATTCAACATATGGAAACGCCTCCAATACTTTCTAGGCCCGGCGATGGCGAGGATCTTCTTATATACTTGGCAGTTTCATCTCATGCTTTAAGTGCAGCGCTGGTACGGGAAGACAAAAGGATTCAACATCCAGTTTACTATATCAGCAAAAGACTCACTGGGGCAGAAATGAATTACTCCAAGTTGGAAAAACTCGCCTATTGTCTATTGATTGCCTCAAGAAAGTTGAGGCAATATTTCCAGGCTCATCCTATCAAAGTCCTCACTGATCAACCTTTAAAGCAAGTCTTGTTTCGCCCTGAGACTTCGGGCCGCCTTTTAAAGTGGAATATTGAATTGAGCCAATATGACATCACTTATCATCCTAGAAAAGCGATCAACGGACAAGCTTTGGCAGATTTTATTGCAGAATTTACAGACAAGGGTAACAGCGAGGAAGAAACAATCGAGAACTCCCCAACCCAATGGAAGTTATTTGTAGATGGCGCAAGAAATGATTACTGTTCAGGTGCTGGAATTGTTCTTGAAACTCCTGAAGGCCGGTCATTATGCTATGCGCTAAGATTAGAATTTCCTTCAACAAACAATGAAGCAGAATATGAAGCTCTGATTGCTGGTTTGAAAATTGCTAAAGAACTAAACATTCGAGCGTTACAGATCTTCAGTGATTCGCAGCTTATAGTATGCCAAGTCAAGAAGGAGTTTCAAACGAAAGGAGGAAATCTGCCCGCTTATGTGTCAAAGGCTTGGGAACTTTTATGTGAATTCGACCATTACACGATAAGTCATATTCCTCGAGAAGAAAACATGAAAGCAGATTCTCTCGCAAAATACTCAAGTTCTGGCGAAGCCCAATCCTTAGGGTTAGTTCCAGTGGAAGTTTTGTCAAATCCAAGCATTGATGAAATGGATATCGATTGGGTTATGAGTATGTCGCAAGAGCAAGAATCATGGATGACTCCAATAACAAAGTATCTACTCAATGGCTCTTTACCAGAAAACTCTAAAGAACGACAAAAGCTACTGAGAAAAGCTTCTCGATATATAATCCAGGATGATCAATTATACAGACGAGGATTCTCAATGCCACTACTTCGATGTGTATCCAAAGAAGAAGCCAAAATAATCCTATCAGAGGTACATGGAGGAGAATGTGGGGATCATTCAGGTGGTCAAACTTTAGCAAAGAAAATTCTCCGATATGGATATTTTTGGCCAGAAATTAATCGAGATGCTGCAGATTACTCTCGAAAATGTGACAGATGTCAAAGATTTGCCAAAATTCCTAGAGCACCTTCTACTGAGCTCACACAAATGACCAGTCCGTGGCCGTTTGCGATTTGGGGAATAGATTTGATCGGACCTTTACCAACCGCCAAATCTGGAATCAAATATGCCATTGTTGCTGTAGATTATTTCACTAAATGGGCTGAAGCTGAACCATTGGCAACTATCACCTCCAAAAAGATGATAAATTTTGTGACTAAGAATATCATTTGCAGATACGGTGTGCCTCAGAAAATAATCACAGACAATGGTACTCAGTTTGAAAGCGAGGAATTCCAGGATTTTTGCAAGCGATTCAAAATCCAGAAAAGCTTTTCGGCAGTAGCTCATCCGCAGGCAAACGGGCAAGTGGAAGCAGTGAACAAGATCATCAAATCAACCATCAAAAAGCAACTCGAAAGAGCAAAAGGTGGTTGGGTCGATAAACTACCACTTGCACTATGGGCATACAGAACTACTCACAAAACTGCAACTGGGCATACTCCTTTTTCGTTAGCATACGGATCGGAAGCAATGATCCCGGTTGAAACAGAGGTCCCTTCACACAGAAGAATCCATTTCAATCAAGCAGAAAATGAAAAGCTGCAACTTGAAGCGCTGGATCTCCTTGATGAAAAAAGAGATGAAGCTAACCTCAGAGTTGCAGCCCATCAGCAAAGGATAGCCAGACATTTCAATTCCAAAGTTCGTCAACGCAGCTTTGAAATTGGAGATCTAGTCCTAAAAAGAATTATGACTGCGACAGGTGTGTTTGGGCCAAATTGGGAAGGACCGTATGTAATAGGTCAGAAACTTCTTGACGGCACATTCAAGCTCACCACAGTTGATGGAGATCAAATTCCAAGGGCATGGAACAGCAATCACTTGCGTCCATACTTTACTTGAAAATTTTGTTGAAACATTGTAAAAAGAATTATGAATGTATGATTCCTGTAATTGAAAGCAATTGTGAAACTGATGCAAGTAAATAATGAAAGAATATAAAGTGGATGTAGGCCCAATTTCATGGCCGAACCACTATAAATCTTGTGTTCCTTATTATCATTATATGTTTGCTTTGTTTTCGATATAAAAATACATAAAATGTATTGCTGAAATATCGATTTAAATTTTTGCAGACAGTGGAGATAAAACTTGCGCATAATAAGACCGAGCGATTCTCACCATCATTCAACAAACAAATTTCAAGTCACAAAGACCCCGAATTCAAATCCTAGATAGGAAATACTTCAATTGAACGGCTAATGATTTCGATAGGAACGAGCCCTTGCTGATAAATTGAGATTGTTTAAACAAACAAACATCCAATTAGGAAGCTAGTGCCCGTTCTCACGAACTTGCCTGGCAATGAAGTACACTTCCTTGGATTAAACAAGCCACTTGTGAGAAAAAGGGGGATGAAAACTTGAAAAAAAAAAAAAAAAAAAAAAAGGATCGCTGAAAAGGCATAAGCAAGTGAACAGAGGAACAACCAAAGCTACCATCAGCGCCACAAGTCCTCTTCGGAGGCGCAACTCTTCGGATAATAAAAGACCTCTAATGGGTCATATGCCACAAAAAAGAAAGTTCTCTACTCAACAAAAAAAGATTGGAGGAGTCATGACCCTCCAACCATGAGAGAGTAACTTCCAGGCGATGAAAACCCTCTCTGAGGCACATTTCACCAGGAGTTGAAGTGTTATAACCGCTCTTCGGGATTTCACTTCACCAGAGTTGAAATGTAAACAAAATAAAAGCCCTCTTCGGAGGCCCATTTCACCAGGAGTTGAAGTGTTATAACCGCTCTTCGGGATTTCACTTCACCAGAGTTGAAATGTAAACAAAATAAAAGCCCTCTTCGGAGGCCCATTTCGCCAGGAGTTGAAGTGTTATAACCGCTCTTCGGGATTTCACTTCACCAGAGTTGAAATGTAAACAAAATAAAAGCCCTCTTCGGAGGCCCATTTCGCCAGGAGTTGAAGTGTAGCAACCGCTCTTCGGAATTTCACTTCACCAAAGTTGAAATGCAAAAACAAAGACCTTCTTGAAAGCACACGTTTCACCGAGATTGAAATAAAACTTCCAAGTGTTGAAACGTGAAAAGGCTTTCTTCAAAGGCACAACTCTTTGGGGGTACACGTTTCACCAAGATTGAAATAAAACTTCCAAGTGTTGGAACGTGAGAAATCCCTCCTCAGAGGTACAACCCCCTCCCGGGAACGCAATTAAGAAGAAAGACCTCTTTGGAAACCCACGTTTCACCGAGATTGAAATAAAACTTCCAAGTGTTGAAACGTGAAAAGGATTTCTAAAGCATAACTCTTTGGAGGTACACGTTTCACCGAGATTGAAATAAAACTTCCAAGTGTTGAAACGTGAAAAAATCCCTCCTCAGAGGTACAACTTTCTATAAAAAAAAAAAAAAAAAAAAAAAAAAAAAATCCTCATCAAAAGCGTACTTTAACTTTCAAAGGAAAAGTAATTTGCCTACTATGGGAAATGATCGTAAAAAGAAAAGAAGTTAAAGTACCCTTCAGAGGTCCGCTTTACCACAGAGGAATTCACTTGATGAAATATGCACATAAGCAAAAGAAAAAAGTGATTTCTTCGAACGGCCAAGCGTAAAAACTTATACGAAGGGAGTTGTACTCTATGAAAATTTTCTTTAAAGAATAAAATAATTATTCTTTAGCAAATAAGAGTGCAAGTCCCCTCGAAGTATAAAATATTGCAGCAAGCTTAAGGTATGGGGGCAACATGGTATAGTAGTATAGATGCATCAGTAGAGTAATACTCAAGCAACATACCATAAGCCCGCTGCAACACTATATAAACAAACTTGTGCAAAAATAAATAGTAAATGCATTCTCAAATTCAAACAGAAGTTTGTACAAACGAAGAATCATTTTATTCAACTATAATGCAGATACAGGTTCTCAAAATAAAAGCGGGGGCCGATACCCGCACAACTCTCGGCCAGTTCATACAAAAGACAAAAAGCTAAAGTCTTCACTTCTTTTTACTGCCTTTGGACCCTTTACCCGACCGAATGACCAGCTTTTCAGGTCGGCCAGTGGGTATAAGGGAGGAAGGAGAGGTAGGCGCAGCTGGCCCAACTTCTGGCTCCTCTTCAGTGGCAGTGATTATCTTCCCTCTCCTCCTTGATGCTCCTTGCTTCCTTCTCCTCTTTGAGGAAGACTCACTTCCTGGAGTGACAAGTTTAGATAAAGTTATATCGTCAGAAGGAGTCCGCTCCGGAGATATGTCACCTCCCTCAAGTCCCTCATCTTTTTGCTCTTGCGAAGCAATGGGATCATCCAGGCCATGAAGAGCTTCTATTTGTTCTTCTTGTGACCCAGGTTGCGAGGCAGAAGGAGGCGCCACTTGAAGAGATGGAGGAAGGATCACCGGGGGAGAAGAAGCTTGAGTTTGACTCGGTGCTTTCTCTACAAAGGAGAAAAAACTTAAAATATCAGTATCTTTCGAAAAGAGAGGGGATGACGGCTCGTCAAAAGTCGGGAATTCATTAACATTTGAGGAATAATCAAAAGTCGGGAATTCATTGACATTTGAAAAATAATCAAGAAGATCGTCAAGTTCACAAGGAGCGAACGAGCAGTTCACCACTTGGGCTGGTCCGGTGTCAAGTTTACCTGGGGCAGTTGGATCTCTGAGGCTGATTTCATATCGCTGTGCTTCGTTGCTTTCACCACCTTCATCCCCGCCTTGTGCACTTGTAGTTTCAGTTACTGTCTTAGTTGCAGGCGGAGTAGAGGAGCTAGAACCCGTGATGTCAACCACAGGAGAAACTGGAGGTTGGACAGAGGAAGTAAGCGTTAATTCCTTTCCAGAACGTTCCTCTTCCGCCATTCCAGTTCTCATCCTGGCAAGTTGTTCTCGCCCCTTCGCAAGAGCAGCGCGAGCTCCCTCATCCAGGTAACGCGCCTCAAAATCTTCATCGCCATACCCGGCGTCTTTAAACATGTTAAGAGCAGCTTCCCACACCTCGGCCAGGGTGATTTCATACTTAGGACCAAGAAAAGAGAGGCTGCCGCGTCCCAAGACACAATGTAAATAAAAATCGAATAAAGTCGAATTGATATCGTTTTCCATGGTCTGAGCAGTTTCTTCGGCTGCAATTTTGCCAGCCATGGCCTCATCTCGATCCTTTTCGGTCTGAGCAAGTTGGGCTTTTAGCGCTTCAATCTCCATGTCCCGGGCGCTCAGTTTATTCTGCAGCTGGGTGACATCAGTGCGGTGGTTCTCTACAGCTTGTTCCAACCTCTCAGCTTTAGCTTCAACGTCCCTCTGGCTGGCGTGCGCATCTCGCACTTGTTTTTGCAATACCTCTTCTCTTTGGGTGTAAGTATTAGTAGAAGAGGCAAGATCATCTTTGAGCTGCTTTACTTCAGCTTCGAGTTTTTCATTGTATTCGGCTATCTCCTTCATCTCAGCGTTGTGTTGATCAAGAATCTTCTGCCATTCTGATTTGTCATTTTCCATGGTCAGCATTGCTTCGATGTTAGCCCGATTAACTCTTTGAAGTTCATCAACCAGCTTTTGCCATCCAGACATTCTATCGATATCAAGCTTGACAGCATCGAGATTTCTGTACATAGCTTCTTTGTCGATGGGGACCAAATCAAGGTCGAAGCGTACCCCCCTCAAACACCAGTTCGGGAATCGGCTCTGCAAAGTCGGGGGGCCCCTTTCAACATGGTATGAAGGCCTGTTGAGAAGTGTTTGGATGGCACTTCCTTCAAGAGCAGGAGATTTGGAAGGGATGTCAATAGAAACTGAGGCACCAGGTCTCTCAGATGTCACGAGCACGTGCTCCTCGCCAAGTTTGGTCCGCTTTCTCGAATCCTCAATATGGCTCTTCCCCCTATCATCGTGCGTTTTACGTTTATGGGAATCATCATCCCTTGGGAAGGATTCATGTCGCGTGCCCGCTCCCTCATGACGTTCTTCATACCTTCTCCTCTCTTCAGCTTTTCGCGCAGCTCTCTGCTCATTGGTCTCTCTGGGATCGGTATAGTATTGCTTGTAATCATAGCTGCCACGCCCTCCATAGCGTCGAAAGTCTTTGTAATAAGAACCGCTGCCGCTGCGCCCCATAGAGGAATCTGAAAAGGCAAAAATAGCAAGTCTTAGAAACTTCCGGAGAAAAGAAGTTAAATGTGAACAAATGCCAAAAAATCCTAAGTGTTGTGTGATGTGCAAGCTACGCGCATTAAGCTACAAACCACTCATTGGTGTAGAGGTGATGATAGCTTGGGTATGAGGAGTTGGTGTTTGTGTTGGTGTTAGTCGAAGAAGGGACGTCGCCTCAATTATAGGAGAGATAGTTTTAGACACGTCATCTCTAAAAAGCTCCTGTGAGGTCACTATTATGTCGCTCAACCCATCATAAACATCGTCACCATCATGCTCGGTGAGACTTGTTTTCTCAGTTCCTACATCAGCTAATCCCCCGAGAGGCTGTGAAGGTTCTTCTTCTTCCTCAATCGGGGCAAGTGCCGTCTTACTAGATGACCCCATAATGTCGGTAGGGGTGGAACATTTCACCAATGAAGCTTCGATGTTAGACTCTTTTGATGAAGGTTGTTCGATAGTAACGGGGGCATCCGATGCTTCAGTCGGGGAATCGGGAACTTCAGTCGGGGCTTCATGAGGCTGAGTATAGCGAGAAGAGTGAAGAAGCCCGTATTGATGTAAAAAGTCATCTCTCAGCAAAAACTTTATACTCCTCTCTTCTACTGGCACAGCATTCAATCTTTCAAAAATTTGCTTATAGCCTGGGTCTCTAGAAGGAGGTGGAAGCGCTGAAAAGTAAAAAGGGAAATTAACATCTAACTACTCAGGCTATGAAAAGATTTTATAAGGAAAACATGTGTCAGGAATAAAGCTGAACGCCCTTACTTCCAACTCTCCACACACCATAAAACCCCGGAGGGCAACGAACATAGAAGAATTGGGTTAAAAACCCGTGAGCAGTATCAGGGAGGCCAACAATCAGTTTGCGGTTTCGGGCGCTCCTCACAACAGTAATGGAAGGATGATCCTTAGTCCGAGTAAAAGAGCATAGATAACAAACTTCACCAAAGCTTGGAAGTCGATCAAGTGTTCTCCTAAAAAGCACACACAACCCCATTAGAATGGCATAGCCATTGGGGTGTAGCTGGGATGGAGCAATGGCCAGTTGACGGAGAAGTTGTTGGAAAAAGTCGTTGAAAGGAGGAATGCCTCCACTTAGGCACATTTGCCGGTTAATTGTCACAAAGCCAGAAGGAGCTATATCGGCAGTGTTATTTCTTTCGGGAAGAATGGCATCTGATTCAACGATACCAAACTGAGCACACAACTGGCGAAAAACTTTGTATGATAGTGAAGTAGGAGCTCTTTCGGGAGGATTAACCAGTGGAGCCGGAAGAACAGTTACCTCTCCAGTCCGAACTGTTGCATCACCTTCCTGAGAAGTCATTCTACACAAACAACTGGATATTCAAATATGAAGGTGCACGTTTCCTAAAAAAGTGTGAAGTGTTGTGCAAAAAACTAATAAAAAAAAAAATAACAAGTAAATATAACTGAAATAAGACTAGTCGACGATTGATCGATTACAAAAATTTCAGAACTTGTTAGTCTTTAGTTCAAGTATAATATTAATGCGAGCTGGTCAATTTTAATTGACTATTTCAGTATTGCTTTAGTATTTTACTTGAAGTTAATAAGTTGAGCACTTCATTCACACAATCTGTTTAAGTTTAATGACTGTTATTAGCTAATCTGTCATTCGAAGAGGGCGATCAATGGCAGTATATTCGCCCCGGTTTTTCTGTAAATGTTGTATTGGACAGGTTGTTAACTTGCGAGTCAAAGTAATTTGTAAAAGAAGGCATCAAAGTTCAACAGTTCAACATCACTGCAACAATTCAAGGTTTAAGCAGATCCTAAAAAAAACACATCAAGCTGCTTATCCTCTAAGTCCTAAGTCGTAACTCGGGGAACAGGAGAAAGGCTCTGATCCAAAACAACTAGAAATCCTCCAAGTCTTAACCCGGCTACGGCTCATGGAAATCGCTAAGTCACATGGAAGAAGCCGAGTCATATATGAGACGATCCCTTGTTATTTTCAATCAACCTATTCGACCAACTCGCCTCCCTTTCAAATCTCTTAACCTGTTCATCCTTGGCTTCTTCAGCAGCGACAACCTTAACCCGTTACACTATGAATCGCCCCAAAGCGCGAATCACCATAGGCCAAATCAGATGAATTTTAGTTCATCGGTAATCAATTCGAATAGAATTCGCAGGGTTTGAATGGGGCAAACCAAAGATGATGAACTGAATACATAAAGTGACAATGGTTAACGGTCGAAGTTTGAAGCAAGATCTCTTACGATTGTTTGATGCTAGAAAGAATCAGAGATGAATCGGGTCGAAATCGCCTCGGAGAGCTTGAAGATGCGTTAATGGCAGAAAGCAGTTTAAAAGGTTAAGTGATGAGAAGAAGGACGACTCAGGCTTTTATATCTGGAAAGGTTGGGATTTGAAACGACATGACCGAGTTATGATAAGTCGAAGCACACGACTTACGATTTAAGCGTGTGCTTCGAGGGGCAAATGTTAACCCTAACTCGTTCACAAGTTAACAGGTCCACGAGTTAAGGCATGTACGACTCAAGGCATGTACGAGTTAAAGGATACATGAGTCAGCAACTTCCTACAACTTAAAGACCTCTACGAGTTAGCAAGCTTACGAGATAAGCAGCCTACGAGTTAAGGAGTACCCGAGTTAAGCTACTTGCGAGATAAGCCTTTACGAGTTAGCATATCTACAAATTAGCAAGTGTACGAGTTAAGATCTTCCACAAGTTAATCCTCCACGAGTTAAGCCTCTACGAGTTAATCCTCTGCGAGTTAAGATCTTCTACGAGTTAGCAGGCATACGAGTTAAGAAAAGCTAACGACTTAAGGTCTTTACGACTTAAGGAAATTGATGGCCTACGACTTAATGATAACTGCAGTTTGTACGACTTAAGACCCTTACGACTTAAAGAAGTTATACGACTTAAGGAGGATACGACCTAAAGACACACCTCTTAACTCGTCTACGAGTTAAGACTTGCTTTAAACCAGTTGCAATTAGTTAAGTCGACTACGACTTACGACATAAAAAGAGTCGTATACGACTTAAGAAAGGAAATTAGCAATTGCAGCCAGATAACTCGCACACGACTTAGAACTTAGGGATGGGTTCAAAAAAGGGGAACTGCCATAGACTCGGCTCAGTGACCCGGGGACGACTTACCTTAAGTCGAACACGACTTATCTTAAGTCGGCCACGAGTTAGGACTTAGCACTTTTTCCGCCCAGAACTCTCTATAAATATGAAACCATCTCCAACATGCAAAGGACTTTTTGGCTCATTCTCTTCAAGCGCCATTACTCTGCCGAATTCCAGACTACTTCAAAGCTTTTTAGATCCAACAAACTTCTAAAGGAACTCCATGAAGGAATCATCCACATTCGCCATGGATTTGAAGATGATTGTCAACATCAAAGCTTGAGCTACTTGTTTCACATATCCTATCACTTGAAGTGTGTTGTAATTGAAAGATCTTGTAAAGAATTGCAATCAAACTAGTGATAAAAAGATTAAAGTGGACGTAGGCTGGATTATAAGCCGAACCACTATAAATACTGTGTCTCTTACTGTTTTTCTGCATACTTTCTGCTTATTTCTGTTTCCCGTACGAACGGGTGGTGCTTTCACAATCACATCTTATACACCAGGGTGTTAGCGTTTAAATTTGAGCGTTAACAGCAAGCAAGGATGTTGATATCATGCACCTCCTATATAAGGTATAATAAGGTTGGTGGAGGAAATTTTAAAGTGGAAATGAAGAAACTCCACATTACAATGAATGTTTACTATGATAGATAATTAGATAATCAAATGCGAATTTAATATTCATTTTTTCTCTCTTAGTAAAATAACTTAATTAATTATTTAAATAAATATTTAAACATAATGATATTGTCTCTTAAATGGTAGATAATATGAGAATAAATAGGTAAACATCATTACGTTGAATTAATCTGGGAACAAATTAATGTTCATAAGACAATAAAAATAATATGGAATCGATTCTTGCATTTGTTTCACAAAGAAGATACCGTACCAATCATCATAACAGTAACAACAACAATGGAATTCAAGAAAATAAATAATTTTTTTTGTAAGAATTAGTGAACTAAACCTATAAATATTAGTAGTATTAAGTATCGAAAGATGAAAATAAAAACAAAATAGTTTGGTAATTAAAAGCACCATTTAATAAATCCTGGTGCGTCTTTGTGTAAATTCAAGTTCTTAAACTAAGTGTACATATTTTGTATTATTTAGAAATTACCAAAGCTGTCTACTTACACAACTATTAGATTTTGAACTACAATATCACATTGGAGTGTCTATTTTTAAATTTTTCGAAGTTGGCTATTATTATCAAGACAAGGTTCAAACATTCTTTATTTCCATCGATGGGTTCAGACTGATAAGAATCAATCTTTTGTTGGTAGGTCCCTTAAGTTCAACTATTTATGAAACTGTTTATGTAACAACCCGATATTTTTAGCCATTCGCATCCGCACATATCGGACCTGAATTGCTCAAAATACCGCATTGTAATAAAATTTGGAGCAAATAAAATCATTCACAGAATCACAGACACAGAAATATCAGAATAACTCGCAGCGGAAATAAAAATACCATATTAATTCATGAAACTACTATAGCAAAGTCTCAAAACAAAATACATAACATCAGTCCGAAGCAAATACAATAGAAATCCAAAATACATAGAAGACCACTAATACAAGAGCTGAAATAGATGAACTGAAACAGAAATAGATGAATAACTAGATAAGCAGAATCTCCAACGATTCCTAGCTCCAAAAAGAGAAATCCAAAGCTTTGAATAGTCAGGCTGACCCGAGTGTAAAGTAAAACACAAAACACTCAAGTGAGGACATACATACTTATACAATGTAAACCAACTCAAGTGAACTGTAGTGGTAATGCACAATAAATTAAAGGATGCTTTTGATCGCCCATCCTCTAAGGATCATTAAACCATCAATTTAAATACATCCAAAATCACAAGGTATACAGAGAAGTGTACCGGTGGTTAAAATTCCAAAATGGTTTATAATTTCGAATTATAATCATTCATTTAAACCATAAAAGGTGGAGTCATTATACATTCAAAAGAAGTATTAAATTCTCGAAAATTCAGCCTTTTCAGAGTTCATTTATTCACTTAAATACATTAAAACAGTGAAATTTCAGCTTTCGCAGCACTTAGAAATTGCTACCGTAAGTTACATTTGAAAACAATTCAATTCAACAAAAACAACATTTAAAACTGCTGTAATAATTCGGTTATATTCAAAAATCTCATTTCAGCCAACTGCAGCACTTACAAAGTGCTACTGTAGCTCTTTTATTAATTTCAGGTTTTAATTTTTTATTTTGCAACTACAACACTTACCAAGTGCTACAGTAGCTCTTTGTTAACTTTGGCTTTTTAGTTCACTTGCATCAACCACAGCACTTGCAAAGTGCTATCGTATCCTTTCCAATAGATTTTAAGTTAACTTCAGATCTGAAGTGTTGTAGATTAAATTTCCAGATTTTCAATACAATTTCAGCAATAATAAAATTCCAATTTAAACCATTTTTAACTTATAACACTACAACAAAAATGCCCTATTACAACGCCCTTTTTACAACGGTCATTTGCTGCCCGTTGTAATAGAAGGCTATTACAACGGTCGATTCAGGACCGTTGTAATAGATGCCCCCTTTTACAACGGGCATTTGCTGCCCGTTGTAATAGATAACTATTACAACGGTCCATTCAGGACCGTTGTAATAGATGCCCCCTTTTACAACGGGCATTTGCTGCCCGTTGTAATAGATAACTATTACAACGGTCCATTCAGGACCGTTGTAATATATGCCCTATACAAGACTCTTTTTACAATGGTCCATTCAGGACCGTTGTAATAGATGCCCCTTTTTACAACGGGCATTTGCTGCCCGTCGTAATAGATCTCTATTACAACGGTCCATTCAGGACCGTTGTAATATATTTATTAATTACACTTAATATTTAATTATTATAATTAATATTCAATTATTTAGTAATTACATTTAATATTCAGTATTTAATATTCAATATTAGATAATTAAATTAGTAAAATTCTAAACTAAATTCATAAATACATTTGAAATTTTCATAAAATTCAAGAATTAAAGAGTAAAATTTTAAGATAACTTAAAATTTTAGAAAGTTTCCGAAATCTTAGAATATTTAATATTTCAAATAATTTAAAATTTGGAAATTTTGTAAAATAAACTTAAAAACATTTGTAAAATTTATAAACAAAAATTTGAAATTTTCATAAAATTATAAAATAAAGAGATTAAAATTTTATAAAATATTTAAAATTTCAAAATATTAAAATAATTCAGAATTTGAGAAATATAAATTTTACTGTAAAATTTTTAGAAACTAATGCCCCTTTTAGTTTCAAATGCATTAGTAATTACATTTAATATTCAGTATTTTACTGTAATATTTTAAAACCCTAAATAACTAAATAACTAAAACCCCTTTTTAAATAAACAAGGCCGGCCCACTTGAAGTTCACCGTCCCCTTCTTTTGTTTGTGAAAAATGTCGGCCTCTCTTTGTCGAATTAGGGCTTCGGCTTCTTTCTCGAATTAGGGCTTCGTTCTGATGATTGATGCTCTTGCTTCTCTGATGTTCGATTGTTGCCCTTGCTCACTGCTTCGCTTATGATTGTTTGCTCCTCTGTTGATCTATTGTGAAACTAGGGCTTCGGCTTCAATTTGGTATGTAACTTTCCTTTTTGCTTGAATGCTTGAATTTGATTGTTGCTCTGCTTGCCGATGATGAACTTGGGTTTGTGATTGATAGTTTGATTGTGAATTTTAGCTCATATTCGATGATGATACCTTCGGGTTGAATTTATATGAACTCGTTACACTTGAAATCCTTCGTATCAATTTAATATTTTCCTAATTCTCAATTTTTTGTTACCTGTTGCGCACGGCTTCTATTCTGTAGCGTTCGATCATCTTGATTAACGCGGCATTAAAACTTTTCCCTTTTTCATTTCTGACTTTTTCAAAGGCGTATTTGATGCACTGTCATCAATTCGAATTCTCTGGTTCTTCCATGATTTCGACTTCACTGTGAATTATTGTTGCATTCCGTATTTGTTTTCGAATTAATTAATTCGAAGATTTCTTCCTATATTTGTTTTCTCGGCCCTTATTTGTATTAATACTGACCATATGTAGTCAAGAAATTTGATGCAGAGATTTCTTTCCAAATTAATTTTCTTTGACTTAATTAAAAATACGATTTTGATCTTTAACTTCGGCTTGATTTCTGCACTGACTTGTACTTGCCACTGTCTTGTGTTTTCTACTGCACATTCACCTGTTTACAATATATGTGCATACATACATATGTATGTGTGTATGCATATATTCTTGGGTTTGTGCTTGGACTTCAACTGCTTCATGTTCTGTTGATCTTGATTTTGTTTCTCAGTCATGTATTCACCTGCATGTAGTTGTGCACTGATTCTTTCGAATTGCATACTTCATCCATTTGTTCATGTTGCTGGACTTGTTTCACTGGTATCTTCCCTGTGTTGATTTGAGTTGCTGTCGTCTGCACTTGCACTTGATATTGTAACCTCTTATAATCATTCTGGCCTTGCTTATCACGGTTTGATTTTGCTGGTTCGACTTGGCATTGACTGTTTCAATTTGTCTCAACTTGATTTCTGATTTGTGAATTATTCAACCTTGTTCATCACGTTGCTGACATTTGCTTTGACCAGTTGATTTACTTTGGCCATACTGTTGAAATAGTGTTCTCTGACCATCTCTTCTATCATTTGGTACTGCCATGCATTTTCATAGTACCATAGCTTCTTTGTTGCACTCGAGTTAGTTCAAACATGAACTTGTTGCTTGGTTCACTGTGTTACTCATTGATTAGTTTGCATTGTCATATTTTATTCCTGTTGCCTTCATTTGCCATTGAGTTTTGTAGCTTGGTGTCATGTTTGCTGGACTTGTTGTTGGCATGTGCATTGTGTTTATTTGTGTCCACACGATGCTTTGAGTCTGCAACTTGTAGCTGGACTTGATTTGTGCCTTGTCCATTCTCATGTGTTCATCCCTGTAGTATATGTTAGTGATACATTTTGGAGTTGGTTCATGTTGCTCTGCACTTTGATGTTGTAGTCTCTGACTTTGCTGTATTCATGCTTTTATGCTTGTGACATTCCTCTGCCTTGTTGACTGCATCACCATACTCTATTGAGACCTGTAGTCTTATTTCATGTTGCTGTGCAGTAGCTATGCCTTACTTGTCTCTGCTCCATCCTGGTTGCTTCCCTGACCTTGTATCACTTGATTCAGAAAAAAAATTGGAACTGGATTAGTGCAGTTTTCATTCTAGTTTGTAACTGCAGCCATGTTTCATTTTGAGTTGCAGTGTTGGTCTGACTTGCTTGAGTTTCACTGCCATAAGTCGTGCATGTGTGTTGCAGTTGTTTATATGCACTTCATCACTTCAGTATTGTATTGTTTTATGTAGTAGCCTGGACTGGTGCATACTGTTTCTTTACTATGTTGTATTATTCACTGATGCACTCGTATCACTGGTATTTGTGGTCGTCTGCACCTCTGGCATGCAGCTTGAATTGAGTTGAGTCGAGATAGCTTGCATGATTTACTTGCATTGTGGCATTGTGTTCTGGTCATTTGCACTTGCAGTTATACTGCAGTTATCTTCGAGTCTTCTGTATATTTTGTAGCATGTCACTGGACGCATTCCAGTAGTAGCTTTGTTGTTGCTGTGTTCACTGTCACTACGCATTGTTGTGAGTAGTTGGAATCACTGTCATTTGTTTCTTCACTTGTGCATTGTTGTGTCTGGTTCGTTGAGTTCTTGGTTGTGACAGCTCTATATAGTTTGGAACTGTGTCATGGTGATGCATTCTTGAGTCTTGGATATTGAACAGTATTATGTTGGTTTGGTTGTTTTAATGAAGAGGTTGAACTTGCACACTTCATGTAGCCTTCATGTTTGGTCTGACCTTTGCACATATGACTTTCTTCATGTTGCAGCTGATTTTTTTATTTTATTTTGATGTTGCCACTATCTTCTTTGTACTCCAGCATACAGTTGATAGTTTGCATTCTCTCATGGTTAAATTCATTGCTGAGTTGATCATGTTTCTGGATTTGATCAATGCTCGGTCATGTTGCATTGTGTTGAATCCAATTTGTTATTTGGGTTTGACACTGTGCTGAATTGTTAGCAGTGCTTTTGTTTGATTTGTGCACACGAGTTGGCGGGGCAGTGCACACGTGTACAAATGTATACGTGTGTACTGCAGCCACTTATGTACAACCTGTCCCTGATAAAATGCTGATATGCACAGATACAATCAATGACGAATAACCCAAATAACTGAGGCAAACAATGTTTTCAAAATCATGTTTCATTTTATATTGCAAAGCGCATATTCAACAAAACTCGGGTTTGACCTTGTGCTCGTGTCGTGATTTTAAATATATTGCATGTGAGTTGAACCCGGCTTTGCATTTGGGTTTGACCTGTGCTCACTTGTCCCTGTAGCATTATCAAGTGTATATCGGTGTGCACGGCCTTGTGGCATATACAGTGATACACTGTGTATGTCACAAGTTGTTCGTGTATGATGAATTCAAAATTCAAATTTAAATGATGACGAATAACCCAAATAACTGAGGCAAATATTCTTTTCAAAAAATTCACATTTTATTTTATATTGCAAAAATATTTCTTTTTTAATTTTACTGCGTTAGTAAATATTTTTGCAGATTGCTCAGATGCTGGATTCTAACTGGAAAGAAGTTGAAGATAACAATACGAGTGTGAGTGATATGTAGTGAGGTTCTGAATGTAAAATAGTGATGTAATGAAATTTGTATCAAAATTGTATAGTGAATAGTGAGAGTTTGAATTTGTACTATTTAAAAATTGTAATAAATATTTGTTTGAATAAAATATTCATTTGAATTCAAAATCTGTGCTGTAATTTTTTTTTAAAATTTGCATTCATTTTGCAACGGTCAGAAACCGTTGCAATATCATGTATTACAACGGGCATTGCCCGTTGTAAAAATATGTATTACAACGGGCATTGCCCGTTGTAAAAATATGTATTACAACGGGCATTGCCCGTTGTAAAATATGGTCGACCTATTACAACTAGGCCTAATACAACGGGCGCATGCCCGTTGCGAAATGCATATTACAACGGGCATTGCCCGTTGTAAAATGCCTGTTTTGTTGTAGTGTAAAATTTCATATTTTCCCACTTTAAAATGATCATTTAAAATACCCTTTAATTTATGATTTTTATAAAGTAAAATTTATACAAAAATCAAATTATAAATAATTCACTTATTAAATTCAAGCATACAAATTTTCCATTCTTTTCATTTTAGAAATTAACTTAATAATTAAGTTTTAATTACCATTTCAAAATATAAACTTAATTTCCATTTTATTTTATTTTCTTAACTTAACTTTTGTTTTCAACCAAATTCACCTTTCCAAGTCGAGTTATATTTCAAATTACTTTTTAAATATTCATTTATTTAACCATTTTAATTCATAGAAAAATCAATAACACTTTATTAAGTCATTTTAAAATCAAATTTAAATCCAATTATCATATTTTATTCACTTAACTTAAACTCCATTTTTAAACAAAATTACAAATTTCAAATTAAGTTATATATCAAATTTCAACTTAACCACTCATTTATTTCATATTTAACTTATAGAAAAATCACAAATCCTTTATGAAAATCATTTTAATTCACTTTAAATCAAAATATCAAATATTTACATTTGAAAATACTTTAAAAATTCCAGAAATGTATATATAAAATAACCATAGGTCCGTACAATATTTTCTAACCTTGATCAAGTGATACGATGATATATCATTTCAATTCGTAATTTACAAAGAAAAATCCGGATTCTATCATTTCAAACCCGCAATCCCAAGTAAAATAAAACAAAATAATGATCGTTCAAGCCTATCACCTCAGCCCATAATGATTTTTCCTTACTCTAAAGTCCGTTTAGGTATGTATCTTTTCAACCCATAATGATCCTATTCTACAGGGAAATTGCAGTGCGATAAATAGATATAAATAAATAGTATAACATCATATAGCAGTAATAAATGATATGACAGGTTATGCACAAGGTTAACATCATATGATTTATATCACAGGAAGGTATAACATGATAATATTATTCTACATATTCACGTATTGTCAATTCACTAATTATATAAGTATGGATGTCGTGTGTGAATACTCACCTTTTTATGTTAGAGATAGCAATTCAAACTAACAAATGAATTCCAGAAAGCACGATACGGCTTGATAGAGCATGACAATGGACTTAAGTGAATGGAGAGCCAAAATATTGATCTTGTACGCACAACCAAAACAAGACAATGTATACCTGAATTTCAACACAAAATATATCATTGAACAACTAGAAATATAAACACAACAAAGAAGTAAACAACTTGACCATGCTTTCACCACATCTATGCTCGGCCACAGGGGCTCTAATGCTCGGCCATGGCTGTTTGTATGGGTTGGGTATGGATCAATATGGCTCGGCCTAGTAGGAGATGAAGGAGTTTATGGTTTATGACATGAACATACACAAGGTCAAGGCACAAGTGATTTTTGGTGCAACAACAAGGCTCGGCTATGGCCATAGGTGGCTCAGAATTGCTTGGTCATGGTCAGGTTATGGTGCAACAATGGCCTAGGGTCAGTTAGTGGCTGGTGGAGGTGGTTCTAGGGGTGGCTGAGAGGATGTGTGAAGGGGTGATGGCCTATTGGGTTCGGCTAGCATGCTTTTTAAGGGATGATGCAATTTTTTTGTGGAGTTCTCAACATATGGAAGGCCACGGCCTATCATGGTCAGTGGAGTTGGAAGGAAAGCTGCCGAGTATGGTGGTGGTGAAGGTGATGTGGTGGTGGAGGAGCTACGGCCGAACAACATTAGGTAGAAGCAAGGCAAAAAAAAACAAGAAGAAAAGTAAGAAAAAAGAAGAAGAAATCATTACAAAAATTTTCAGAAATATGAGATGGCCGAACTTGAATGGAATGAGAAGTTTTCTTTTATGAAAAATATACGGCTATGAGGAAGTGATATGGTCGGCAATTCAATGTGAATGACAATTGAAAATGAAAAGACAAAATGCATTTGAAAAGTCAAGGTAAATGAAAGGTTTTGACCTTTTATATTTCTTATTCTTTTATTCATTTTAAACATATAAAAATGTATGTAAATAAAGTAAAATATGAAAAGAAAATAAAGTGAAAAATAAATTAAATAAATAATTTAAGGAAAAATAGAAATAAAACGAGAAAATAGCTTAATAATTGAAACTAGAATTTAAAAATTGAAAACAATATACAATAAACATTTAAAATTTGTAAATATACTAAAAAATATTTTAAAATAAAAATATATACCTAACATGTGATATAACACATGTTAGAACATGATATGACAAGTAAAATATTATTTATCTATATCAAAAGAAATAATTTTATTAAATAAATCAATTTACATACAATATTGTAAAATGCATAACTTTTACAACATAAATCGGATTTCAACGAAACGAAAAGCAGTATTCTTGAAATTTAATTTATTTTCATAGTAGATAAAATTAAAGAATTCAATTATTTGAATTTTAAATTTAAAAGTCAAAGTTTGACCAAATTGACCTAAATTCACTTTTTTCGAAAATATTCAATTTATTCATGTTTGAATTTATAATTCACATACAATTCAATATATATATTTTAAATAACAAAATTTATTCATTTTAATAAATAAAATAAAGTTTTTAAATCATAAGTTCAAAGTAAATAATCAAAATAAACAATTTAAATAAATCACAAAAATCAGGGTTGTTACAGTTTATTTTTCAGTAATAACTGATTATTTGAGATTTCTATTTAATTTGGGGGAAATATTTAATTTAGAGTTTTATGATGGTGTGATGAGAAGATTTCGGTGATTAATTTTGGTATTGAATTCCAATTTATTAAGATACTTAGTTCATGGTGGAACTATTAATATGGATAATGGATTCTTATGAAATTGCTTAATTAACCTTTTGAATTTGGAAATTTTATTTACTATAACCATATAAGTATGTGTGTATGTAACTTACAATGTTGCTCTATGAATGCCTTTATATATATATATATAAAATCTTAGAGTACGTGATCTAATTAGATTCTCTTTGTAACTACCTTAATAACCATAAAAACTTATGGAAATCTGTTTCTTTCATGTATGAAATTGAAAAGTGCCTTGCTAGAAAGTGCAACTCAAGCCGCTGGATATGCTGCTGTGTTTTGGGAATGGAGTCCAATTTATGGGTGGTCAAGCTGTTGAATATGCTGCAGCTGATGCTGTAATTATATTGTTTCATTTATAACGGTTATAAGCGTTGGGAAACTGCAATTATAGTGTTGTAATATGAAGATGCCCTTTTGGATGATCAGAGTCATATAGTCCCAATTGATTTAGTACATACACAGCAGAATAAATAACAAAACAAAGAACTGCAACTCCAAAAATAGCTATTCGTTAGCCTCCCTCTTGCCTCCGGTAGCTTTATTCATCATCCTGTTAAAACCTGAAAGAACCTCAACCCTCAGCCTACTCAAATCAATTTTGAGCACCCGAGAGTTTAAGGGTAAAACATAAACTTCGGGTCAGACATAAAGCCTGGTGTGAATAATATTATACATCTCGGTTAACTGATATTAAGTAAGACAACGTCGCTTAGCGGAATGGGTTTTCCCTCACTAATATCGTTTTAAAACATATCTTTAGCAATCCTTTATCCTACAACCAAAGCTGGTTAAAACTGTAAAACATCATTATATATATATATATATATATCCGGTAACAAATGGACTATTTTTCCAAACAATATAGCTTTTCTTAGCTTACTTTTAACCTTTGGCAGACTCTGGCCTACTAGATATTAAAACAAAATAATGTAACATCAGTTAGACATTCTTCTTCTAGATGATCTGTCCTTAACTATCTGTTAAATACTTCTTTTTTAGACAGTCTTTCCTAACTTAACATATCCCAGGGTCACCTGATCCTAATGGTTTTGCGGGCTCACTAGTAATCTATCTGTATACAATCATATATTCCCTTCTGTATGTATTCATATTTTTAGTATCACCTGTGGAAAATCCCTGAACACTGAATTTTGGACTAAATTAGTTAGAGCCAATAGCTAATGTGTAGGGCACGACCTTATACCAATCTTATCTGGCATTCTAATATCCGAGCCATTTTACTTAGGGACCCTTTCATAATTTTCCTTGAAAACCTTTTCATCTGAAATTGATTTAAAATCGTTTTAAACCAAACTTAAACAAGGATAACATTTATACTCTATGCTTTACACTAAATTACCTTTCCATATTATATATATATATGCTTTACTCAAATCTTTATTGATGAAAACCTTTAAACATTTGAAAGTACCTCTTTCGATCCTATAGAAAGTACCCCTTTCGAAACCATGTAAAATTATTTCTTTCTTTTAGGCCGAATAGTCAAATATTCCTTCCGAAACAACTCATACAAACCTTTTGAAACCATTGAAATTCCTTTCTCTTTGGAAAGCTAAAAACCTTAGACATACCTCTTTAAAACCATTAAACATTGCCTTTCGAAACCATAGGAAAAACCTTTCCTTTTAAACATTCAAACCCATTGAAAAAAACCTTTCCTTTAGACCTTTCGAAACCATTGGAAAACCTTCCTTTAGACCTTTTGAAACCATTGGGGAACCACCCATTCGAAACCATTCTGTGAAAGCCTTTGAAAACATAGGGGAACCATCACTTTGAAACATTTTGAAAATCCTTTCGAAGGTATCAAAACCTTAAACACTTCTAAATCATTCGGGTTCAATTTTAAAACATGTGGAAAACACCTTTTGAAATCATTCGACTCTGAACTAGTCAAAACCTTTGGGTTATTCTTTAAAAATCACTAAGGGTCACAACAACAGGGTCGAAAGCCTATCCTTTTGAAAGATATAATTTGTGGAGGGAAGTGATGGTTTCGAAATTTACCCCTTCGAAAGCATATGAGAAGCAACAGGGTTTTTGTAAAGCAAAACAGCCCCTTCAAACGCTCTATTTTGAAAGGTACATGGTGGTAGTAAAGGCTTTGATATAGTCAAAATCTGTAATTTAAAAACAAGGGTGCAACTATTTCGAAACCAACCTTTAAAACCATTAACTTAGTCGAAAGCAGACTTAGACGAAAGCTATTGCTTAAAACAAGGGCACAACCTTAAAACCTTTCTCCAAACTAACTCACCCAGTCGGAAGCCAACTAAGTAGAAAGTAAGCGGGCGCTTTTCTCATTTAAAATAGAAAGGCGCTTCGACCCTTTCGGAACCCCTTAGTTTCATCTCTTACTTTCTGCCTCTTTCCATTTCACTGTATACCAAGATATCGATACTATGTGCATTGGTTTGTGGAAGGAGGTGGAGGGTCTTAGTCGAAAGCAACCTAGGCGAAACAAAAAGAGGCGCAACATACTTTTGGTATGAATTTTTGATTTAAACCCTTTTTAAGTAAACTTTTTGACGAATCTACCTTATTCAATAAACTCTTATTGGTTGCTAATTTTTCTTTTCTAAAAGTACTGCCAAAATTTTAGAATTAGTTAATTTAAATCTTTTGCAAAATACCATTTCACCTCAATTAAATATATAAAACATTTAAGTCTTATACCCTAAATAATGCTATATATTCATCAAAACACTTTGGAAAATTCTACAAAGATTCCAAAAAAATCCCTTTTTACATTTTTTCTAATAATGTAAAATTTTAGACCCAAATTAACTATAGTTTACCCGTAAATAACTTATAATACATAAATCATCTTATTCACTAGAAAATTTATATAAATTCAAAATTAATCCAAAAAAATTTATGAATATTGAAACCCATCTCTAAAATAACATTTCTGGTCTATATCTAAAATCGCAAGGCATTTGGATGTCATTAAATAGTGTTTCCACATCGAACATATCATATAAGCCAATATAAATACGCATAAATTATCAACAAGAATGTATAAATATTTTGTTCTTCTAAAACATGGCAAAATCATGCAAAATAAATTCAGATTTCATCTAAAACAAAAAATACTTAAAAAATTGAGATGTATTCATTATTCACCTTAGCTTTGTGATTAGAATGTGATATATGATCTTGACTATGTTGATTTACTTCTTCCTCTTGAAAATCCTGACTTTATCTTCTCTTGAGATTGAAAATGGCGGCCGCCCTTAGAGTATTCTTGAGAAAATTAAATGAAACCTATTTTACCCCCTACTTATTTCCTAACTCTTATGTCCATTTTTCTTCATTTATCTACTCATTAATATGGCATGGATACCCCTTAATTTAATAAAAAATCTCAATCCGTTAATCAACACATTATTCCATTTATTTTAACTAATTAAATTTTTTAAATAATGTCACTAAAAATATGGGGTGTTACATGAACTATACTATAATAAAATTGAAAACAATATGTTCTCTTTGAGACTCATTTATCCTTCAGTAAGTCTTGATACCATCTTGTAGTTTTTTGCTTTATGAGTGGAAATGAATGGAGGATTAATATTGATTATTTTGTTGAGAAATTATTTAATTCTAAATAATGGTCATAATTATTCAATAATGTTTAATAGTTCTAATCAATTAATTATATAAGATGTGATTGTTCAAATTGTAAAATGTTATTGTTCAAAAAAAAGTTATATAATTGCCAAACTTACAAGAGGTAAGATCAACATAAAATTATCTTCTACTGACCAAAAATGAAGGAATGATCCCTGTCATTTTATATTGATTATTTATTTTTGGAAAATCAATTGGTTCTATGGTAGAATTTGCCAACAATACTTCAATTATGTATATTTTATTTCAAAAATTAAAATCCAAAACAACATTTCTTAAAACTAAGTGATAAAATGTTAGTAAATATTAAAAAAAAGTAGCCTTGGGACCAATGCAAGCTAAAAATTAAACTTACCAGAAAAGGTATACATATTCAATTAATACGATTGTCTCTTATATGATATCAAATCTCTTAAATTATTTTGATAACCATCATGATAGTAAATTAGTATAATAGGTGAACTAGTGATGTAATTAAGTCAAGTAAACTAATTTAAAAATTCATTTAATTTGATTCAGATATAAACATATTATTTTAGAAAAAGAAGAGGTCGGAACGTAAATATTATACCATTGGTAGTATATGAATTGCTTTCCAATATCATAATTCAGCCAACCAAGTTATCATCCCTAACTCGTCAAATCACAAATAGCAGCTATCCCATTCCATCTACTATGAGAATGGACCAACACCTACAAAAAACTTAGGAAGAAACCTCACAGCATAATGATATTCAGAAATTAGTTTTTTTACCAAATTAGATCATTTCATATCCAATTGTCCAATTGTTCCGTACCTTCTCACTTTCTTTCTCGGACTCTAATGCTTCAAATATCTTCATGAGAGTGCCGAATATCATTGGAGAATAAAAATCATGTGGAACTAGCATTTTGAATTGATAATCAGGTATATCAATATGTTGGTTAGTTTAATTTTTGCTGGTGTAGAGGTTAGGGCTGTGGAAGTGATGTGAGGCAAAGAGACGAACAGAGTTGAGAGCCACCTTAGAAAATAAATGGGGTAGGAAAGCGGGGCAAGGAAAGTGGAATGTGTTGTATTATGAATAAAAAGACAAACGTACACACGCACTCAACATGAATAAGAAAATTTTCTGCTCAAGGAAGGAAGGTCATTTTTGGCAATTCAGAAAAGGCTTCACTTCACAAGTATTTGCTTTATATATAAGATATATGTATGTATACGGGGTCGACTATTTGGACACGAAATAAAACACAATTGTGATACAATAGATCTAAACCATTGGATCTTATTGTGTTTACACGTAGGTTGAAATCAAGAGGCAATCCAACAGTTGAGATTCAATATGTCATCAATTGTATCACCATTTTGAATCCCAAAAGATTTTCCCTATATATATATATATATATAGCAAAATGGTTATAGTTAAATATTTTCCTTAAATAGTTTAAGATGAATAATATAAAATTTTAAATAAAATTTGATTAAATTAGTTAATTAAATTCAGAATTAATATTAATCAAGTATGATTTAATTAACAAGATACATATAAAAATTAAATAAGCTAATTAAATTATGAATTTATATATAAATCAAACTTATATAATTATATATCTATAAATATTATAGAAGTGGAACTTTAAGAAATCCATAATAGATTTTTGGAATAAATATATACATATGATATGTATACCGTGATTTCAGACGTGTTTAACACTTGAATCATGAGTGTATTTTATAAAATACAATATATTTTAAATTGATATTGCTCAAAAATATATTAAAGATTATGAATCTTGGATATAGTTGTCCTCTATCATTTATATATTGATACATTACTCGCATATGTACTAGTTGTTGAGCAAACTCAAGCTAGAGTTGTTATGTGTAATACTATCAATATATTGCCTAGACGATGTAAGATACATTCTTACAATTGTTGTGCAAACTTAAGATACATTCATTGTACTTAGGCTATCGAGAAATGATAGGTTAGAGTGGATAATCTCTTTGATTAGTCGAGCAAACCCAAGGTCAAGATCGAGATTATGTCAATGACCACGGTTAAGAGTTATATATGATATAACCAATAAAAAATTATCCATCACTTGCGTGGCTATGGTTTTTTAAGCAAACTCAGTGTCAGCATCCTAGGCAGGCGAGTCCTAGTACTCACTAAAGAAATTGAAAGATTTATATATTTCTAATAAGGTTTTGATAAATATGAAAATCTTATGTGTGCCTTATTAGAAAAATGAAATGAGTACAATTAATATTTCAAATATCGTTAGAATACGTGCTATATAAAGTTAAATAAGTTCATACATTGGCCAACGTAAGAGTTTATATAACACCCCGTAATTTACAAAGTTAAATAATTAAAGTAAAAAGGGTAAAATCGAAATTTCACACAAAGGAAAAATAATAGATTTCTTTAGAAGACGGAATTGGGCTTCGAGGCCTATTCCATTGCATCCATAATGTTGTTTACACGAAACAAATATAATTTGCTAAATTTGGTTAAACAAGTTAGAAATTTGAAGAGGTCAAACCCAATGGCATTTTCATAGTACATTAATTTTGATATTTTAGCCTAAATTTGAAGTATTTCAGCATATAATTAGAAATGAGAACTATTCTTTAGTCACACTTTAGCTTAAGCATCTTACCTCTAATACCCATCTTCTTCTTTAATCTCTAAACAAACAAACTAAATCAAATCCAAATTAAACGAATTAATATGGAACTGATTACCATAAATAAATCAAAGTTATTGAGATATTTAGAGTTTTGAAGGGTTTTTGGAAAGAAAAGGAGTACCTACATCAAATCGAAGAGGACCCACAGTAAATCAATAAGTGGTATTCGTCCCATTCGTGTATATGTTAGTAAGATACAATAATTCATCCCTTATGGTGGGAATTCATGTTATAAATGATGTAAATGAAATTAAAAGGGGTTTTTTTAATATATAAACACGATAAGGATAGTACGCTATGGCTAGATGGTTAAAAATAGAAATTTTATCAATTGTAATTAGAAAAGATAATCTTCTTCTATTTAACAAGTACGAAATATACAAATGTTCCAAACTGGATATATTATGTGTCAAAATTATTGTTCTCGATGAAATAAATCCAATGATGGTGTTCGTATTTCAATTGGGTGTTCAGATTGACCAGAAAACGCATCAGAAGTTCGACGGAAGTGGATCGTCCGTTTTGATCCAACAGCGAAACGACGACGATGCAACAATCGGGAAACATAAGAGTGTAGTGGAGATCAAGTAGGTACCCATGGTGGTCTCTAGTCATCTTAGAACGAAGCTAGGCAGCACAAATCTGGCCATGAAGGTCGATGGTGGTGAGGTTGATCGGTAGTAGTTGAGGCGGCGATGAGGGTGTGATTGGGTGGCGCGCAGGACATGGAGGCCAACTGTGGTGTTTGACCAACGTCTATGGTTTATAGGTAGCGCTGGAAGAAGTCAAATGGGACGCTAATGGATTTCTTCTACGATGCTTGATCAGGAAGATCCATAGCCAAAACACATGTTGATTATAAATAAATAAATAAATTTAAAATTGTGGTCAATTAAAATAAATAATGCTTTTGCATACAAACATTGTTTCATGTGCGGCTTGTTGCATCGGGATTGTGGCTAGATGAGGAAAGCATTGGTATTTTGTTTGCTGTGTTTTGAACTACTTCAAAAAGTATCTTATTTTATTGGATTCGTTATATAGGGGTTCTACTAGGACTTTTCGATACACATTTAGGGAAATTAGTCCTTGTTTGTACTAAAAACTTTTGGCAATAGCAAGTTAGGCTTGATCTAATGGCATCGTAAATAGTGAGGCGATTACGAGTTTTGGGCTTGATCCCAATATTGTCATAGACCGTTAAGCAGATATCTTCTACTGTCCGCCAGTCTGTCGTTGTCACCAAGCTGTAATCCTTGTCCTCTGCCTCCGGTCTTCCCCCCCGAGTTGATAAGCGAATTCTGGCACATACTCCTCATCTCGTAGTCTTACACTCCTATTAGTGTCGGGTTGGACAGCGTTATCTGGTATCCCTCCATAGATTGGTTCGGCATTCCCTGGTGGTATGCCCCCAAGTCTAGATCCATTCGGATTGATAGCCGTCTGCTGATTGGGTGTTGCCCTGTGCTGAGCTATTCCCTTTGCTTGCTGGTTGAGCGCTTCTGATCCAGCTCCACGGACCTGAGCTCCTGCATTTCCTGCCTGTACATATTGTCCGATAAGAGCCTGCATCATCTCCTCTTATCTTTTCAACATTGCTTCCATCTCTTCTTTGGTGATGTAGATGGATGCTTGACCTGCCCCAGCTCCAGAGGAAGCCTCTTGACTTCCCTTTTGATCTCTCCTTTCTGTCACTTGCTTTCTTGTTGATGGCCTAGCCATTGCTTTCTAGAGTCCAAGTTCTTAGCTCCAAAATCCCTGAGTGCTTGCCTTCTCAGTGAAAGCACCAAAATGTTAGCGCCAAAATTGGTCACTAACACCCGAATGTAAATGAAAGCACCAACTAACAGTCACTGATAACAGATAATGTGTGTGTAGAGAGTAATAATATGAAGAACAGTTAAAATTAAAATGAAAGCAGTAAAGAACAACAAGTTTTACAGTGTTTCGGCTGACTTCGGCCTACGTCCACTCCAGAAGTTTCATTTTTATTGATGTTCTAATCAATTACAGTTACAATGTGGTAGACTGGCCTTAGTCTTAAGAAATAAAAAGTCAGAGAGCAGAAGAGAAGAAGAAGACCACCCTTCTGAACCCCTACAAGCTGTATTTATAGGCGAATTTTGAGTTGCTGGGCTTTCTGAACGGTAAAGGCCCATTAAGAATTTCCACCGAGCCACGTTCGTCTTATGCCGAAGGACTTTCCACCGAGCCATCTTCGCCGAGCGACCCATGCCGAGCCGCTAATGCCGAGCGAGGTATCGAGGTGTGAGGTATCGAGGTGTGAGGTATCGAGGTGCGAGGTATCGAGGTGCGAGGTATCTAGGTGCGAGGTATCGAGGTACGAGGTATCGAGGTATCGAGGTGCGAGGTATCGAGGTGCGAGGTATCGAGGTATCGAGGAGTGTAGACCGAACAAAGTACTTGTGCTGTGAATTCCCTCCATTTCTTGACCAAATGACATATTCAAGTAAACTTCATCCTTCGAAACCAAATCCATCATACTCCAACCTCGATAGTCGCGAAGTTAGTTGGTTGAATTCGCCTACTTATGGCTTTGACAAAAGGCGGGTTAACACTTTGCCACCCTCAACATGCCTTGCTAATAGAAGGTGTGTTTTGTAGCACAATAAGCTGGATGTTCATATCCTGTTAATGACCTGCAAAGAAATTAATAGCCTTATCTGACCACGAATGACGATCGTTCGGGATCGTATGTCATTAGGGGTGGTATGTGACCGTTCGTGGCGAATTGTGACCGTTCGCGGTCAGGTGCCGTTCGAGGCGAGTTATGATCATTCGCGATCTGGTGCCGTTCGAGGCGAGGTGTGACCATTCGCGGTCGGGTGCCGTTCGAGGCGAGTTTTGATCGTTCACGATTTGGTGCCGTTCGAGGCGAATTGTGACCGTTCGTGGTCGGGTTCCGTTCGAGGCGAGTTGTGATCGTTCGCGATCTGGTGCCGTTCGAGGCGAATTGTGACCGTTCGTGGTCGGATGCTGTTCGAGGTGAGTTGTGTGTGCCGGGGGGGGGGGGGGGGTTTAGTATCATTAATGTCAGATTTCACGTTCGAGTGAGTTTTTGAACTGTTTGTCGTGGCAGTTTATCGCCATCTCAGAGCATGCCTAAGGACCATTCGCGACCTCGTACATGTGTAAGTGGCTTAGCCGTCATGGAATAACAAACAGCAGATTTTCATTCAAAAATAGTCTTTCAACGGCAATGTCAAACTAAATCAAGTCCAAACATGAGAAATGGAAAATAAAAGCAAAACAAGGACGTCCAAGTGCAAACACCTACATTGATGCGATTTATAGTCGTGTCAGAGCATGCCTGAGGATCGTTCGCGGTCCTGTACGTGTGTAAATGACTTAATCGCGTTGGTGTAGAGTTTGCCACTTATTCGTCATTATTTCAATCAACTGATGATAAGCTGACGCCTCAATCCCGAGCCGTTCCCAGTTGGTGTAGGTAGTGGCCGCTCTCGTTCCACCGTCGTTGTTCCCCTTCTCACATATTGCGACAGAAAATCATTACGAATATGTCCCTCAACCTCATCCTTCAAGTGCCTGCAGTCATTCGTGCTATGACCGTTCAGTTCGTGGAATAAACAATACTTGTCTGACCTTTTTTCATTGCTGGTCGGATCCCTTCTCATTGGCCTCCGATAGGTAATCTGCCCCCTAGTGTCTTGGTAAATTCGTTCCAAAGTCTCGTTCAGCTCTGAATAAGGGGTGAATCTCGATTCCTTTCGTGGTCGCGTTGGTCCACCGTCGTTATCCCTGGACTTCCGTTTCCCTTAATCAGTTCTTAAATCTTTTTTAGGAGGATTTTCACCCTTGACTGCACAAACATCATCTCCTTCTCCTTCCTCTCTCTCAGCATTTGCATCCTCCAATCGTAAAAATCCTTCGGCCTCATGATAAAACTCCCCTAGATCCATAGTTGGATCCCATGTCAGTGAATTTTTGAACTATGTTCCATTAGCTATGCCAGATACAGCTGCCATTAAGACCATGGATGGATCTGGTCGATCCACCGATACTACCGCTGCATTGAATCGCGTCAGAAAGCTCCTCAAAGATTCCCCGGTCCTCTGCTTTAGCGCTGCCAAACTCATCACATTCTAAGGTATCGAAATGTGAACTTTGAACTGCATCATAAACTTCTCAGCCAACTTAGTAAACGTTCCAATGGAACCACTCTCCAATTGTCTAAACCATAGTGCTGCTATGTCTGTCAGATACAATGGGAAGCACCGGGCTATGACTTCCTCTGATTCCCCTAGCACTTCCATATGCCTCATATACTTTGTAAGATGAATCGTAGGATCCCTCCTCCTATTATACATCTCCACTGATGGTAGCTTAAAATCTGGTAGGTTCCAAGCTTGCCTGATAGTAGGAGTAAAGGGACTCCTATTCACATCCTCCAAGTCTTTGTTTACTAATCCACCTCTCATAGCTCGTCTAACCATCTCCGCCAGTCTGTCATTGTCACCAAGTTGTAATCCTTGTCCGCTGCCTCTGGTCTTCCCCCGAGTTGATGAGGGAATTTTGGCACATACTCCTTATCTCGTGCTCCTACACTCCTATTGGTGTCGGGTTGGACAGCGTTATCTGGTATCCCTCCATAGATTGGTTCAGCGTTCCCTGGTGGTGTGCCCCCGAGTCTAGATCCATTCGGAATGATAGCCGTCTGCTGATTGGGTGCTGCCCCCTGCTGAGCTATTCCCTCTTCTTACTGGTTGAGCTCTTCTGATCCAGCTCCACGGACCAGAGCTCTTGCATTTCCTGCCTGTGCAAATTGTCTGAGAAGTGCCTGCATCATCTCCTCTTGTCTTTTCAACATTGCTTCCATCTCGTCTCAGGTGATGTAGATGGATTCTTGACCTGCTCCAGCTCCAGAGGAAGCCTCTTGACTTCCCTCTCGATTGCTCCTTTCTATCGCTTTCTTTCTTGTTGATCGCCTAGCCATTGCTTTCTAGAGTCCAAGTTCCTAGCTCCAAAATCCTGAGTGCTTGCCTTTTCAGTGAAAGCACCAAAATGCTGGCGCCAAAATTGGTCACTAACGCCCGAATGTAAATGAAAGCACCAACTAACAGTCAGTGATAACAGATAAAGTGTGTGCATAGAGTAATAATATGAAGAACAATTAAAATTAAAACGAAAGCAGTAAAGAACAACAAGTTTTATAGTGGTTCGGCTAACTTCGGCCTACTCCCACTCTAGAAGTTTCATTTTTATTGATGTTCGAATCAATTACAGTTACAATATGGTAAACTGGCCTTAGTCTTGGGAAACAAAAAGTCAGAGAGCAAAAGAGAAGAAGAAGGCCACCCTTCTGAACCCCTACAAGCCGTATTTAAAAGCGAATTTTGAGTTGCTGGGGTTTCTGAACGGTAAAGGCCCATTAAGAATTTCCACCAAGCCACATTTGTCTTATGCCGAAGGACTTTCCACCGAGCCATCTTCGCCGAGCGACCCATGCCGAGCCGCCAATGCCGAGCTCGATATCGAGGTGTGAGGTATCGAGGTGCGAGGTATCGAGGTGCGAGGTATCGAGGTGCGAGGTGTCGAGGTGCGAGGTATCGAGGTATCGAGGTGCGAGGTATCGAGGTGCAAGGTATCGAGGTGCGAGCTATCGAGAGTGTAGACCGAACGAAGTAATTGTGCCACACATTCCCTCCATTTCTTGACCAAATGACATATCTAAGTAAAATTCATCATTCGAAACCAAATCCATCATACTCCAACATCGATCGTCGTGAAGTTAGTTAGTTTGAATCCGCCTACTTATGGCTTTGACAAAAGGCAGGTTAACATGTTTCAATAATCGAGCTGGGTCTTTGGGCTCTTATGTTTGCATATGTTGTCAACATTCGAGTTGAGAGTTTGGGCCCAAGCTCGGTTGTGTGCATACTTTTCGAAATTTGAGCTGGGATTTCGGGCTTGGTCATTTACATAAGTTTTCGGCCTTTGAGCCGAGACTTTGAGCTCGGTCGTTTCCATATGTTTTCAACATTCGAACTAGTACTCTATGCTGAGTCATTTGCATATCTATTCAGATGTGAGGTAGTACTTTAGGGTTAGTCGTGTGCATATGTTTTTGGCATATGAGCTGTGACTTTGTGCTTGGTCGTGTGCATATGTTTATAACAATGGTGAGCTAGGACTTTGAGCTTAGTCATATGCATATGTTTGTAGCATTTGTGAATTTGGAATTTTGGCTCAATCATAACATAGTATTTTGGTATATGATTGTACCTAGTTGATATTGTAGTGAGACCTTAGCTTATGACATCACTATTGTATATTATTGTGTTTAGCTAACTTGTTAGGTGCAAATTACAAAGGTTATGGTATGGTTTCCAAGCATTAGTGTTTATCTACTAGCTTATTAGCATTATACACTTGTATGATGTGTGTTAACTCCACTTTTTCAGCAACGCCGTGATATCAAAAATCGACCGAGAAACCAATGATAGTTCGTCTCGAAGAATAGGCAACGCCACCGCTACGGTGATCGACCTGCCCGGTCAGGTCGCAGGGGTCCAGGGGCAGCGCCCCCGGCGGGGTGCGGGGCAGCGCCCCGTCCAAAACGGTATACGACTTAGAGAATGGAGCGACCTATCTTCTACTCGAAGTCAACGACGTAACTGATGAAGCGGGTTAACGAGCTAACAAGTGGCACGACTTACCGACTTAATTAGGTTGCCGACTTAATAAGGTTGCCGACTCAATAAGCTTAACGACTCAGCGACTTAAAAGGATGCCGACCTAACAGCTTGCCGACTTAACTGCCCTAAGAAAATAGACCGGCTCAACTGTCAACTGCCTGGAAGAGTTACCAACTCAATACCTTGAGGTAGTTACCGACTCAAGCCATGGCCGACTTACGACTTATGCTAGGTCGCTCACGACCTAAGCACAAAAGCAAATCCGATGTTTTGTTACTTAAACCAGTGCCTGTTAACTCGTTCGCGACTCAGGACTTGTACTCAGTAGACACAGCATCCCAGTTAAGCCTTATCTCGGAAATGCAACTTACGACTTATCCCTAAGTCGCTGCCGGCCTATAACCTGGCTTAGGTCGGTAACGACCTATCAGTTAGTACTAAAGGATATAAGCGAGCCAGCTAAGTCATAACTTCGGATGCCTTAACTCGCCAACGACCCACGACTTATCCTAAGTCGGCCACGACTTACCTTAAGTCGGTCACGACCTAAGACCTTCTCAGAAAACCCCTATAAATAAGCGTGAGCTCCAACATTTGGGGGATCTTCTTCTGATTCTGGGAGGACGCCATTACTCTGCTGCATTCTCAACTCAAACAACACTTCAAGCATTTCTAACATCAAGGACGCTACAACGAACTTCAAAAGAGAATCAACATCATTCAACATGAATTCGAGAGATTATACTTCTTTGAAGTTTGAGCTACTAATCCAAAGTTTATTGTAATTGAAGAAAGTTGTAAAGGGTTGTAATCAAATGAGCAGTAAAGAAGATTGAAGTGGACGTAGGCTCGATCTTAAGCCGAACCACTATAAAAATTGTGTCTTTTACTGTTTTTCTGTGATTTTACTGCTTATCTCTTATTCCCGTATTAACGGGTGGTGCTTTCATTCAATCTCTATTTGCATCAGGGTGTTAGCGTCTGATTTTCTCGTTAACATTTTTGGTGCCTTCACTGAGAACCCAACTCAGGAATACTTTCACCATTGCTTCGCGAAAGTTTGTTGAAAGAATCTCTCTAAAGACCAGAAGTTTATCCGAGATAATGGCTACTGGAAGACAGCTCAGATCTGATAGATCCGGTGATGCTCATGAGAATACTACCACTTCTCTTGCTCCAAATGAAGCAGCTCCGAGTGTTGGAATTACACAAGAGGTGTTTGATGCTGCAGTTTCTGGGTTATATCAGCAAGTGGAAGCCCAGAACGCTCTAATGCTGGAAAGAACGAATGCTTTACTTGGGGGCAACCGTCAAACAGAAAATAATGAAGAGACCTTTGCAGATGATGCCCATGATTCCCAAGAGAAAGGTATCCCTCAAAGTGCAGTTGGCAACGCCGCAGGGGCACCTTCTCAAGCTGAAGGTTCAAGGCCGCAGCCAATTTTTCGCGAACATTTGCCCAGGCAAACTTCTGAAAGAGCAGCTGACTTCTGCCCGGCAAAGCCACTGAACGATAAGGAGTACCTATCAGGGATGATTCGCTCAATTATGAAAGAGAGCATGCAGAGGCAAGAGGATGAAAATGATTGGGGGTTTGCTCCAAGTAAGACACCGTTCACCGAAAAGATCTTGAAGGCAGAGTTTCCAAGGAAATTTGTACCTCCTACTATCCCGGCCTATCGAGGCACAAGTGACCCTAATCAGTTCCTATACAAGTACGATTGGCATATGACCGGGGCAAGAGCAACAGATGAAATCAAGTGCCGATACTTTCCGATATACTTAGAGGGAGTGGCCTTACTTTGGTTCACAAAGCTGCCAGTTAGATCCGTGGATCAATTTTCCGACTTAACACGAAAGTTCAAAGATCAGTTCAGGCTATATGCTACAAAGGCCAAGGATATAATGTCACTCTCTAGTCTAGAACAAAATCCCGGGGAGTCTATCAGATCGTTCTTAAACCGCTTCAATATAGCCTTGGCTGAGGTTGATAACGCAGAGCCACGGATGGTTTTGACTTACCTGATGCGGGCTATCGATAAATCGAGTGAATTTGGCAAATGGCTAAAAATGAAGGAGGCAAACTCACTTGAGAAATTCTATAAGAAGGCCGACGAGTTTATGCGCTTGGAAAGCTTTCCTGTGCCAACGAAAGCAGTCGTGACCGAAATTCAGAATGTCAATGTTGCTTCTAATAAAGGAGAATCTGGAGGACAGAAAAGGAAGAATGATGATGGGAAAAAGCAGGGAAATCCAAAGAAAAACCGCCACTTTGAACCATCGGATTATACTCCCTTAACTGATACTCCAGAGAACATTTTCTTAGCAACAATGGATATTGTTGAATATCCTAAACCACAAAAGTTGAGACTTAGGAAAAATGCCACGCAAAGCGAAAGATTCTGTAAATTCCACAATAAACCTGGCCATGACACTGACGAGTGTCACCATTTGAAGGATCTGATTGAGAAGCTGTTGAAAGAGAATAAACTTCGGCAATATGTCCGAAGAAACAGGAATGATCCATCCTCATCCACTCAGGGGCAAATACTTCTCACTCATCATTACGGCCCAAATGAAAGAACTACAACGCAGGGATCTGAGAGGCTTATCATTAATGCTATCACAGGGGGCCCTCACCCAGCGGACAGAAGTTGGGACGAGATGGAAAGATATGCTCGTGCTTTGAGACAAGCCCCGGAGGGAGAGAATATCCTTGTTCTGAAAGATGATGCTTAATGGCCATATTTCACTTAATGGCTTTTTCTTAAAATTCATAGAATAATACTGGATTTATGATTCCTGTATAAAATGTCGTTGTAAAAACAGTGCAAATAAAAAATAGGAACTATAAATCTTGAGCTTTCTATTACGATAAAATGCTTTTTCATTTCGATATGCAAACATCTTAAAATATATTGCTAAAATGTCGATTTAATGTTGCAGGCAATCAAAGCAAAGCTCACCTAGTCAACACATCACAAAGCCAAGCGATTCCTACAAATCGCTCAACAGGCGAATATCAGGCCACAAAAATTCCAGACCCAAATCCTACATAAGAAGTGCTTCAAGCAAACAGTGAGTGATTCAACCGGAGGTGGGCCCTTGCAAACTAATTGAGATTGTTTGTGCAAACGAACATTCGATTAAGTAGCTTGTGTCCGCCCTGCGAGCTCACTTAGCAATGAAATACACTTCTTTTGATAAAATAAACTACTTCCAAAAGAAGGAAATGTGAGTTTGGAAATGATAACGGGGAATCACTGAGGATCAAATGGTGAAAAGACATGGGCGAGCAGGCAGGAAACAAATAAAGACCTCTTCGGGGGCACATTTCACCAGAGCTGAAGTGCAAACTCTTCGGAGGCCCACTTCTCCAGAGCTGAAATGCCAAATAAAGACCTCTTCGGGGGCACATTTCACCAGAGCTGAAGTGCAAACTCTTCGTAGGCCCACCTCTCCAGAGCTGAAATGCCAAATAAAGACCTCTTCGGGGGCACATTTCACCGGAGCTGAAGTGCAAACTCTTCGGAGGCCCACTTCTCCAGAGCTGAAATGCCAAATAAAGACCTCTTCGGGGGCACATTTCACCCGAGCTGAAGTGCAAACTCTTCGGAGGCCCACTTCTCCAGAGCTGAAATGCCAAATAAAGACCTCTTCGGGGGCACATTTCACCAGAGATGAAGTGCAAACTCTTTGGAGGCCCACTTCTCCAGAACTGAAATGCCAAATAAAGACCTCTTCGGGGGCACATTTCACCGGAGCTGAAGTGCAATCTCTGCGGAGGCCCACTTCTCCAGAGTTGAAATGTCAAATCAAAGCCCTCCAGCGAGGCGCAACCAAAAAAAAAGAAAAAAGAAAAAAAAGAAAGGCTTCTCCAACACAAGGCGCACTCTACTAAAGCAAGAATAATATTTCCTCAAAAATGGAAAATTATTCTCTAAAGAAAGAGTGCATGCCTTCTCAAAATGGAAGAGTTATTCTCTAAAGTAAGAGAACAAGTCTTCTAAAAACAGAAGAATTGTTCTCCAAAATCTCCTCAAAATGGAGAATATTACAATGAGTTGTGGTATGGGGGCAATATAATATGGCTACATTAATAAAAGCAGTACCCAAGCAACGTACCACAAGCTCACTGCAATATCATGCAAAGAGAATAAAGAAACTTGTATGAAAATGAGGAATAAATACGTTCTCAAATACAGACAAAAGTTTCTATAAAATTTGTTATGCACGTGCGGGTTTCAAAAAGCAAAACAAGAAGGATGACCCCACACCGTCAAATGGAGTAAAACATTACACCAATAAGGCTTCCGCAATAGGTTCCATTGATGCAAGTTCCTTTGCGAAAGCTGGGGCATCTGAAGTTTCTGCTTGAAAACCAGAGGCATCATGAAGCTAAGTCGACCAAAAAGAGTGCAAAAGTCCGAATTAGTGCAAAAATTCATCTTTCAGCAAAAAATTTAACGCTCCTCTCCTTAACCGTCACAACACTTAGTCTTTTAAAAATTGACTTGTGACGGGAATATTCGGAAAGAGGAAGGAAGTGCTGCAAAAGTAAAGAATGAAATTAGTACCGGACAACTCGGATTTTGAAAATCCCAGAAGTGGAAAGATCTAGTTTGCCCCACTACTCTTCTTATCGAAAAGACATTCTATATGAAGAACTGAATATTCAAAAGTAAAGGTGCACGTTTTCTAAAAGCGTGTGAAGTGTTGTGCGAAGCTACTAAAATAACAAGTAAATAAAGCAATACTTGAAATAATACTGGTTGGCATATGTCAATTCAGAAGAATTCGAGGCTTGTTATTTGAAAGTAAGTGCGGTGTCAATGCAGATAGCAGTTATAACTGTGTAAACTTTGTGTCGATACTTCATTCAAGACAGTTGATTCGCAACACTTCATCAAGACCATACTAATTTGCTTACAGTAAAATACCAGTTCTTTGATCTAATCCATCATTTGATATGGGCAATCGGTGATGAGTATATTCGCCCTATTTTTCTGCAAATGTTGCGTTTAACAGGTTGTTAAAATAATCTGTAAAGAGATGCAACAAGTTCAGGTCAAAGTTCCATTGAATCGCATTGGTCAAGTTTAAAAGGCTTCAGGTCAAAACAAAGCAAAGTTGCCTAAGTACAAGCTCAGCAGCTCAGTAAAGCACGAGTTAAGAAGAATTGAAGCACATGACCTAGTACCTAGGCGTATACTTCGAGGGGCAAGTGTTAACTCCACTTTTTCAGCAACGCCGTGATATCAAAAATCGACCGAGAAACCAATGATAGTTCATCTCGAAGAATAGGCAACGCCACCGCTACGGTGATCGACCTGCCCGGTTAGGTCGCAGGGGTCCAGGGGCAGCGCCCCCGGCGGGGTGCGGGGCAGCGCCCCGTCCAAAACGGTATACGACTTAGAGAATGGAGCGACCTATCTTCTGCTCGAAGTCAACGACGTAACTGATGAAGCGGGTTAATGAGCTAACAAGTGGCACGACTTACCGACTTAATAAGGTTGCCGACTTAATAAGGTTGCCGACTCAATAAGCTTAACGACTCAGCGACTTAAAAGGATGCCGACCTAACAGCTTGCCGACTTAACTGCCCTAAGAATATAGACCGGCTCAACTGTCAACTGCCTGGAAGAGTTACCAACTCAATACCTTGAGGTAGTTACCGACTCAAGCCATGGCCGACTTACGACTTATGCTAGGTCGCTCACGACCTAAGCACAAAAGCAAATCCGATGTTTTGTTACTTAAACCGATGCCTGTTAACTCGTTCGCGACTCAGGACTTGTACTCAGTAGACACAGCATCCCAGTTAAGCCTTATCTCGGAAACGCAACTTACGACTTATCCCTAAGTCGCTGCCGGCCTATAAATTGGCTTAGGTCGGTAACGACCTATCAGTTAGAACTAAAGGATATAAGCGAGCCAGCTAAGTCATAACTCCGGATGCCTTAACTCGCCAACGACCCATGACTTATCCTAAGTCGGCCACGACTTAGCTTAACTCGGTCACGACCTAAGACCTGCTCAGAAAACCCCTATAAATAAGCGTGAGCTCCAACATTTGGGGGATCTTCTTCTGATTCTGGGAGGACGCCATTACTCTGCTGCATTCTCAACTCAAACAACACTTCAAGCATTTCTAACATCAAGGACGCTACAACGAACTTCAAAAGAGAATCAACATCATTCAACATGAATTCGAGAGATTATACTTCTTTGAAGTTTGAGCTACTAATCCAAAGTGTATTGTAATTGAAGAAAGTTGTAAAGGGTTGTAATCAAATGAGCAGTAAAGAAGATTGAAGTGGACGTAGGCTCGATCTTAAGCCGAACCACTATAAAAATTGTGTCTTTTACTGTTTTTCTGTGATTTTACTGCTTATCTCTGATTCCCGTATTAACGGGTGGTGCTTTCATTCAATCTCTATTTGCATCGGGGTGTTAGCGTCTGATTTTCTCGTTAACAATGTGTTTTACTCACCAACGTTTGTCCGACATCCTATACCATTTTCTTTATTTCGGTTATACTGCGATAGGTCGATAGAGAGGGCTGGTGGTGACTTGGAGAAGAGATGTGCATTTAATTTTCTACAAGCTATCTACTATTTTGTCTCAGTTCCTCCTAGACATTAGGCTATTTTCGTACTAGTGTGGAGGAATGTTGTAATTGAAGTATATTTGATACCATACTATTTGTTCCTCTAGGATTGTTTTATTATTAATTGTTATTATATTTTGGGGTCGGTCATTTGCATATGTTTTAGGCCTTCGAGCTGAGACTTCGAGCTCGGTCGTTTCCATATTTTTTCGACATTCGAACTAGTACTTTAGGTTGGGTCATTTACATACCTATTTAGATATGATCTAGCACTTTAGGGTCAGTCGTGTGCATATGTTTTTGGTATACAAGCTGTGACTTTGTGCTTGGTTGTGCGTATATGTTTGTGACGATGGTGAGCTAGGACTTTGGGATAAGCTATATGCATATGTTTTTAGCATTTGCGGGTTGGGACTTTCGACTCAATCATAACATAGTGTTTTAGTATATGATTATACGTTGTTGATGTTTTAGTGAGATCTTAGCTTATGACATCACCATAGTGTATTATTGTGTTTAGCTAACTTGTTAGGTGCAGATTACGAAGGTTATGGTATGGTTTCCAAGCATGAGTGTTTTTTTACTAGCTTATTAGCATTATGCACTTATATGATGTGTTTTACTCACCAGACATATGTTTGACATCCTTTATCATTTTCTTTATTTAGGTTATACTGTGACAATTTGATAGAGAGGATTGGTGGTGACTTGGAGGTATAATGTACGACAGAGATGTGCATTTAATTTTCTATTAGCTATCTTCTGTTTTATCTCAGTTCTTCTTAAACATTAGGCTATTTTCGTACTAGCATGGAGAAATGTTTTAAATAAAGTATATTTGATACCGCACTATTTGTTCCTCCGGGATTGTTGTATTATTGGTTATTATTATATTTTATTTCTTCAGCCCTGAGTTTTTGAAAGTGTATAATATTGTAGACAACTCTATGTTTTTTTACATTTTAACCAAAAAGGATAGGTTGTCAACAATATCTGTGATTCTAACGCCATATTTTGACATGGATTGGGCAGTCGTAGATGGCAGGTTGTTACATTTGATATCAAAGCTTATATCAAAGTTTACATGCCAAGCAGCAGCGGAGTAAATTATGAGACTAAGGAGGAATAAGAAGGAGAGCAGTTTCCTTAGGTCCATAGGATATTGTGTGGTGTTTATATGGTGTAATGAGGGTATTTACCCATTTTTAGATTGTAGTTAGGTTCGTGTTAGTTATGATCTACTCCAATAAAAGCAATTAAATTAATTTAAATGTTTTCCCTAAAAAATTAGAAACAACAATATTCGAGATTTAGGGTTTTTTTTATAAAAGTTGAAGTTTACTTATTGTATTGAAATAATAATCCATATATAAGCTTTAAACACAGGAAAATTTAATAAGAGGTAATTTTTTATTTTAAAGATTTTGTTTTTGTAAATAGTTTAATACGAGGCATATTGTTTCCACTTATATTTTGATGCACACTTATTTTTGTTTACAAAGGAACTTTTGGAAGTGAATTTAAAAGTAAGCACAGAACATCCTTTTGAATTTCCTTTATTTTATAAATAATTTTATCACACTTTGGAAAAATTCTTCATATTACTCTTGCTTTACAATTTTATGAAAATAATAATTTGTAAAGGTAAAGTTTAAGTGGTGTGTTTTATATGCCTATTTCACTAAGTCAAATTAAATCATTTTAGATAGAATTTAGATCAAAACATATATATATATATATATATATATATTTATTATTTTTATAATTCTCTATGTTAATACTTATGTATTTTAAATGGGTGTTAAAGTTTTGTGATATAAAATCTCAAAACTATGCATTAATAAATGGTTTAAAATTTAATAAGTTATTTTCCAATTTGATTTGAACATAGTTAGTAGAAAAAGAATGAATTTAGAAATATATTTTTACACATATGTATGATGCATTATTTAAAGGTGTAGAAAATTGGATAATTATAAAATAAAGTGATTTATACTTATACATGTAAAGAGTGGTTATATTATGAAATAAGGTTACAAACGATAAGTATGTGTATTCCAAAAAAGAATAGAAGTTATTCCGACCTTAATTTTTGAGTAATGAGCATTAAATTTTGTTAAACTATGAAGAATTGAGTTTTGAAAGTTATATGTTTTTAAGTAATGATATATTTTAAGAATTGTAAGAAAAAATTTAAAACTAAAATTATCTTTGAAAATTGGAAGTATAATAATTGTTTATTTGAGGACATATGAATATATATGAAATGATTAATTTGAAATAAAAGTGGTTTATGGTATTATACGATTCAATTGAAACATATAAAATGAAACTTATGTATAATTTAAATAACTTAAAAAGAGTATGATGATTGAAATTCAATGGTGGATGAAGCTAACAGTAAAGTTTACGATTTTCAAATCTTACTAGTTTTATATAGAATAAGTTTTGAGACCAATGATTTTCACTAAAAACTGAATTGAAAAGTTATTAGTATTTTCATTTGAAATTTGATTGGAGTTAGAAAAAAATTATACAACATATAAGGTTTAAATTGATATTTTGATGAACTAGCTGGGATAGTCAAAATGCCAGTATGCTAATGCTTTACTAGAAATGAACCTTGTGGATTCATGATTTTAGGATTGATAATTTAAATTAATGAGGACACTATTTATGAATTTTAGAAAAATAAAATAATTTTTTAAATAATAATGAAAAATCGATTTTAAATTGAATATTTACTATTATTTATAAAGTATGGTATAATTTAAATAAATAATAATATGATTTTTGGAAGATTACCTCAATTTTAAGCAATTAATAATATAACTATTTCATGGAGTTAGTGAATTTTTGTTTATTATCTACGTAATAAGTATACGAGATATTTTGAAGAGAAGAATAATAATAAAGAGATATTTACCATGAATATTTTTAAGTTAAATTATTACAGTTTTGGATATAAGTTATAATAAAAAGGATTTTTGGGATTTACTGTGAAATGTTGTTAATGATATATAAGAATAAAGCGGTTGTGAAAAATAAAACGATTTAAATAAATATTATTTTTTTGATGTAAAATTATAATAATATTATTTTGAAGAAAATTTGATGGAAAATATTGGCTTTGGTTTAAATAATGACGTTTGAGACATTTAAATATTATGTTGAAAACAAAAGATTTCTAAAGTATATTATCAATTTGGGGAAAAAAACTATTTCGAGACAATAGAAAAAAGTATTCTTATAAAAGAAAATACTATGATAATATATACTTAAGAAGGAAATAACAAGTTTAAATTTATTATTTTGAATTATTGAGATATATACTATTCAAAGTTATTTGAAATTATGATATATGTTTATGTTATGGGCTATGATTCGCTTCTTATACAAGATGTGAGAAGCATGAAAGCATAATTGAGTAAGAAGTTTCCTAAATGGTTAAGTAATTAAACATTGGTTGTGTAAGGCAGTTGCCAATAGAGGATGGTCAGTCTTATCTAGGTAAAATATTTTTGGAGTGCGAAGATGTACACAAGGGTGCTCTAGTTATATGTTAGTTTATGTCACTTCACAAATAAGTGTACTTGATATAATTTTTAAAGTATTTAATGTTGTATGTCTTCAAGACATGATGTGAATGTCTTGACATGCACGTACTAAGATAAGAAGGTTATTTTAAAGGCTATATTTGGCAATTTGGATGAAATCGACTAAGTGGTAAGTTTAGTTCTTTTTAGTCATTACTTGGAATGGAAGAACTATCTTATGAAGGAAATTTTACAAAATAGTGACCTTTTATGCATGACTTATTTTCAGTGCCTGATGCAGTGAAAAATTAGTGAAATGTGCACAACCTAGTCTGTGAGTTCATTATAGTAATATTGTGCTCAATGAAAATAAAGCATCATCCATTTTTTGATATGTACAAATTAAACGAGGATGGAGTATTTGGCTTACCTATGAATCCTATATGTAAGAAAAGGTAAGACTCCATACGTTATCGAGTTGCCATGTCCATCGACTTAAAGAAGGAATTTAGCGAAGCACGTCAAATGATACGAGGAGGTTTTTTATTTGTCGAAGATAAAGAAGAAAGTGGTAAAGTATGTTGTAAAAGGTATTTGATGATGGAGATATGGCAGTAGTGCAATATATTTTGATATAAGCTATCCTTGTTGGATATAATATGATTAGATACACCTTAGTGATATACTAAGGGATGGAAAGTCTTTACACATTTTATGTTTATACCATCCACAAACGCACATTTGACTATTTTATGGTTATGGAAGAGACTAGTCGGCTTATGAGATGAATGCAGAGATAGAGTCTAAAATACCACGTAGGTGTATTCACATCTTAGGACTTGATGTGATACAACACAAAGATAAGGAAATAAAGTTGGTCCAAGTACAACGAAGAAAAGGTTTGGACAAGAGTATGTGTGAACTAGATGAGAGAATGCGAGTTTCCAATCACGAGCTCTGTTAATTAGGTTTTTAATCAAGCAGAATTCAACTAGAATAGAAGGTCAAGACGAAGACTAAATGACTCAAGAACTTAGAAGCACGCTCAGAGGAACAAAAGAGTGGAACTTTAGGGAATTCACCAAGATCCAAGTTAAGCAAAGGAGTTAGTACCGAGAGCTTTCCTTTTGGTACTGATAAAATTTACGTTACCTTTGGTTTCATAAACCCCATATGATTCATATTTATACCGAATCTCTCGTGGTCAAGCGCTTCTATCAGAGTATGGATGAGCAATTCTTAGGATTGACGAGAAGAAATCAAAGAAAGTAGGATAACTCAAGTGTTACTAGGAAAATCATCAGTGGCAACTTGAAGTTTATGGAAAAGAGCTTAAAATACATCGAATAGGAGATAGAAGAACAATAAAAGGAAAAGTTGAGGGTTTTCAACTAAGTACACCTCTGGTACGAAGAAAAACCTCTCAATCCCGAGAGGAATTTATGGCATGTGGGCCCACATGCTCACATATGTGTAGTTAGGCCATCTTTTGGGCTTCGACTCAAGTGAGCTTATGACATCTATTCTCTATAAATATCATCTATACTACAATCAAAGAAGAATTCATACTCTGTTTCTCTTTTTCATCTCCTACCTCCCTCGTAATAGTCGCCTAGAAAGCCACTATTGGCATTTTTAAGCAATAGAACTTGTCAAACCCTTATACTAGTGACATTTGTTCCCTATAAAAAAAACAATCATTAAGACTACATAGTGGACGTAGGCCAGAATTGCTGAACCACTATAAAAATATCATGTCTCCTTATTCTATTTCTTTTATTTTCTCTATTATCTACTAGATCTAGATCTCACAGGTTCCCTACAGTGTATCGTTATGTGTTGATCCATTTTTGGCAACAACATTTGGTGCTTTCATTGAAGGCTTAGATCTAGCTTTATATTGTGGATTTTGGAGAGATCCAATAGTTAGATCTTGAAGTTTTACTTGAAGAATTTAAGGGATTGTCATTGGAAGTCTATGGCACCTAGAAAAGGAAAATCTGTATCTGGAAGATCTGTAGGAGCGGTAGCTGGTGGTGACGAAGCAAACACTCACCAAATAAGAGTTAATAATGAACACAGGGTACTAGGATCTTCGTCTCAATATGAAGTAGTGACCAGAGGAGAGCTTGATAAAATGACGAAAGAGCTTAATCGAAAGATGGTGGATAGTCAGAAAGCTCTGATGGATGAGATGAATGCTTAACCTTACAGCTGCCAAGGACAATGAAGGTTAGAAGGGAAACTTATCCTACAATAGAATAAGAGAATTCTTTAGTTTCTGGACAAAATAGAACAGATGGAAAGAAAAAAAAGAAGGAGGCAACTGCTGGAGTTATGGGAGTTGTTGAAGGAGGAATTTGAAGTCTTCCCCTTATAAGAAAATCAACCGATATTGAGAGGAATCCTCTCAATACCGAGAGGAATTTAAGGATCGATGATGCACAAGAAGTCGATGTCGTGGTGGTTTCTAATGAGGATGAGGATGTGTATCTAGATGATGATTATTTGGAGTTGGACGTCGAGACTAGTGAAGGTGGAGTCCAAACAACTACAGCTTAACCAACCGTACGTCCAAGAAATATCGAAGGAGTGGTTCTCCCAGAGATAGGAGGATCTAGACATCAACCGACAAACCGAGACCATTTGCGGAGTCGAGCACTCGGCATAGCCCCTAACGGTAGACATTTGGATTACCGTGCCAATGAGGAGTAGATCGCTAATATGGCCAGACAATAGGTAGAAGAAAGTAGGGGTAGAAAGAATGAGGATTGGGGTCCGTACCAGGCCGAACTCCATTCACTGAAAATACCTTGAGAGAATAATACCCCAGGTAGTTTCACTATGCAAACAATGCCATCATACAATGGAACTACCAACCCCGACGGCACTAGCTCAAGCAGGAATGGCGTATGGATGGAGCTAGAGTTACAAATGTTGTTCATTGTAGATATTTCCCTATCTTCCTGATAGGAGTTGCTTCTATTTGGTTCAAAGGTTCGTGATATATTTGTATCTACTTTTGATGAATTAGTTAAGAAGTTTCTTAGTTAAGAAGTTTCTAGAACAGTTTAGGCTCAACACTGCTCGAGCAAAGGATGTGATGTCCCTATCTGGCTTGTTGCAAGGACCTAAGGAGTCACTAAAGGCTTTCTTGAATCGAGTTAACATCACTGTTACAGAGATTAGCAACTCGAATGAAGATCTTGTATTCATGGCACTCATCCAGGCCATTCACTTGGACATGAATTTTGGTAGGTGGCTGAAGATGAAACAACCAACTACTATGGAAGAATACTATGAAAAGGAAAACTAGTTTCTACAATTAAAAGAAGAAATTTTGGTTGACGGATCAGTGATGGACAGTCGAAGGAGGTAATTTAAAGCAATATGGTAGATAACAGGATGGAGAAAACTCTGGTGGAATTGCAAGAACTGCTAAAAACTTTGGAAAATAGAAAATAGGAACTAAGACCCTGGTAGCACGCATAAAGAGAACAAGAAGCATCCTAGAATATGCGACTAGAAGATTATGTGCTTCTAAATGACAAACTAGAAAATATTTATCTCACTTCTCAGTGAGCTAAACAATATAAGAAACTGGTCAGAAGGGAAGCGACAGAGCATTAGAAGCTATCTGGGAAGTACTTTCGTTTCCATCAAATGCATGGGTATAACACCAACGAATGCTGTCACTTGAAGAACTTGATTGATGAGCTGATACAGAAGAACAGACTTCATCGGTACACTGAGAAATAATAAAATTCTGGCCAAGCTGTTTTACCAGAAGGCCCATCAGCTCAAAGAAAACTACGCAGACATAGTGGAGAGGGGTCCAAAATTACAGATGGAAGACTAGTGATTAATACTATAAGCAGAGGACCTCACCTAGCAGAGATAAGCTTGGGTGAGATGGAAAGATATGCGAGTTCAGTGAAACACACAACATAGGAGAGTTCCTACAATGTTGAAGTTGGAGCTCCATCTAAGCAACAAAAGATGATAATGGATGATATCGTATATAGAAACTGAGATTTTGATAGAATTGTGGCACCGACCCTCCATCCTTTGGTAATAACAGTTGGAATTGGACCAGTAGTTGTGCATCGAGTTCCGATGGATAAAGAAAGTTTAGTTAATGTTTTATTTAGAAAGAGTTTTGACCAGATGAAAATTAGTATGAAAGATGTGACTACCTGCAAGATTAAGATCTAGGGATTTTTGGATTGAGCTGAGTAGTCGATCGGGATGATCAACTTGCCCGTTGAGCTTGGTGTGAAGTAGGGCGGTGCACATTAAAACATTTATTATTATTGATGAGTGCTCGGCATACAATGCTTTCTTAGGCCGACTGGCCTTCGCTGATTTTAGGATTTTCTTAATGACGAAGTTCACAACGTAGAATGGAATCAAAGTGGTGTAAGGGGACCAAAGCACTGTAACAGAATGCTATGTTGCAGAATCACGAGCAGCTAAACGTCGGAAGAAAGGAAAGAATATGGGAAGACTCTAAACATTCAGGAAACGCAAGCTTAGCAATTACAGGAAGCCCCAGGCACGGGGACTATGGTCGATCCAAAAAATCTACAGATCCCCAGAAGAAGTCAGGGAAAGTATGGGCATCACCGACGAAGCTTACAATGAGTGTCCCTACTGATATGGAAGATCCGACTCGAGTATTGAAGATTGTTTCTCAGCTTGGAATTGGATTGCACAAGGAACTGATTAATTTCCTCCAAGGAAATCTAGATGGTTTTCTTGGATGCATGCCGATATGTGCGGAATATCGCCAAAGATAGCATGTCATGCATTAAACATCGATCCGAAGTTTACACTAGTAAAACATAAAAGGAGTAGCCTGGGTCCAGAGCGATCCACTGCGTTAAAGAAAGAAGTGGATAAGCTGTTAGCCAACACCTTTATCCATGATGCTTTACACCCTCCATGGGTATCTAACCCTTCGGTCAAGAACTCAAATAGAAAGTTGCGAACATGCGTCGATTAGTCTGATGTAAACAAAGCTCTCCCGAACGATAACTTTCCTTTGCCCATAATTGACCAACTTGTTGATGGAACAACAGGATATGAATTGCTCTAATTTATGGATGCTTACTATGGATATAATCAGATCATGATGCATGAGATGAATCTAAAGAATACTAGCTTTATCATGGATTTAGGATTATACTGCTATCGGGTAATGCTGTTCGGTTTAAAGAATGCCGGAGCTGCACACCAGTAATTGGTAAATACAATGTTCAAGAACCAAATCGGATGGACAATGGAGGTATATGTAGACGACATGCTTATGAATCATGGGTTTCTCGAACTCATTTGGATGATCTATCGAAGATGTTCAAAATCTTACAAAAGTATGGAATGAAGTTAAACCCGCTGAAATGTTCCTTTAGTGTTGTTTTAGGAATGTTTCTTCATTTTATTCTGAATGTAAGGGGTATAAAATCCAATCTGAAATAGATTGTTGCCTTGAAAAATGTCAATGCCTTGGCCACAAAGAAGCGACTTCAGAGCCTAAATGAAAAGATCACTAGTTTGAGCCGATTCATCTCAAGGGCAACAAGTAAGTGCATACCTTTCTTTGATGCCTTAGGAAACAAAAAAATAACTTTAAATGGAATTACGATTTTCAAAATGCCTTCGAGGAGTTTTTAAGGCACACAGAAATGCCATCCGCCTTATCCATATCACTGGACGGGGATGATTTATTTGTCTATCTGGTAGTGTCTGCTCACGCACTTAATGCAACATTAATGCACTAGAAGGCAAGGATACAGAGACCAGTGTACTACATCAGCAAGTGGTTTACAATAGCAGAAAAGAACTACCCGATGTTGGAGAAACTCGCATATTGCTTGTTTATTGCATCAAGAAAGTTACGACCATATTTTCGGGCTCATCCAATCAAATTACTAATAGATCAGCCTCGGAAGCATGTATTACATCGACCCAAGACTTCGAGAAGATTTCTATAATGGAATACCAAGTCGAGTTAGTACAACATCACTTACCATCCAAGGAGAGTGATAAATGGGTAGGTGTTGGCAGACTTCATCGTCGAATTTACTACATAGGATGGTGAGGTAGAAGAGGAGGATGTTTCGGTTGCTGCTTTTCAATGGAAATTATTTTTCGACGGTGCTTCAAAGGAATTTGGCTCGGGGACAGGAGTAGTGTTTGAGACACCGAAAGGACAATCAATCTGTTATGCGCTGAAGTTGGAACTCCTCACTGCTAATAACGAAAATGAGTACGAGGCACCGGTAGTAGGAATAAAAATGGCAAATGAACTGTCAATAAAGGTGCTACACATATTCAGCGATTCATAACTGATTATCTGCCAAGTTAGAAAGGAATATCAGACAAAGGGAACGAGGGTAGCCGCTTATCTGTCGAAGGCGCTAGAACTTCTTGAAGATCTTTAGCATTACACGATAACTCATGTTCCTAGAAAGGAGAACATGAAGGGTATTCACTAGCTAAGGTAGCTAGTTTTGAAATAGTACAACTGATGGGACTGATTCCAGTGGAGAATTTTACGGGTCCATGCATTAAGCAAATGGATGTCGATTGGATTTTGGAGACAATAGAGGAAGTAGAATTGTGGATGACTCCTATCAACGACTATTTTATCAAGGGAATACTCCTCAAAGACTAGAACGAGTGGAAGAACTCCTTCACAAAGTGCCTTGATTTGTGATACATGATGTAATACTGTATAGGAGAGGATTCTCTACACCTTGCTCCAGTGTGTAACCAAGGATAAAGCTAGAAAGATCCTTATGTTAATCCATGAAGGCATCCGTCGTGATCACACTATAGGGAAGATTCTAGTAAAGAAAGTGCTCTAATATGGATATTTATGGCCGATATTAAATTGAGATGTTGCCGAATATACAAAATGGCGCGACTGATGTCAAAGCATTGTAAAGATTCCAAGAGCCCCATCTTCAAAACTTATGGAGATGGACAACCCGTGGCCGTTTTTGATTTAGGGAATTGACCGCATTAGTGTGCTACTAATAGCGAAAGGTGAAGTCAAATATGCCATCGTTGTAGTGGATTACTTCACAAAATGGGCTAAAGTGGAACTGCTTGCAACGATCAGAATGAAAAAGGTAATTAATTTTGTACCGAAAAATATTATTTGTAGGTTTGGAGTGCCTTAGAAGATCATCACTGATAATGGGACTCGGCTCGATAGTACCAAGCTCAAGGACTTTTGCAAATGATACCGAGTCAAAAAGAGCTTCTGCATTATGGCGCATCTTGAAGTAAATAGGCAAGTGGAAGCAGTAAAAAAATCATCAAATCCACACTGAAAAAGCAGATAACTAGAGCTAGAGGAAATTGGGTTGGTGAGCTTCCACTAGCACTATAGGCATATTGGACAACACAGAAATCAACGACTGGATAATTTCCGTTTGCCTTGGCTTATGGTTCAGAAGCTACGATCCCAGTGGAACTGAAAGTACCATCTCAATGTAGAAGACATTTCAACCAAAGTGAAAATGAGGAATTACTGCTTGAGTCCCTCGACCTCGTCGATGAGAAGTGGGAAGTAGCTGAATTAAGGGTTGCTGCTCACTAGAACCGAGTAGCACGACACTTCAACACCAAGGTCCGCAATCTTAATTTTGAGGTGGAGGTCACGTTTTGAAATGAGTTCTCTCCAGTATGGGGAACATGGTCTGAACTGGGAAAGAGCCTGTGCAATTGACTAGAATCTTGGAGACGATAGTTTCAAGCTAGCAACCATCGAAGGAATCTAGATCCTACGTGCATGGAACGGTGATCTGCTCGGGCACTACTAAATCTAGCTTTTCTTATTTTGTTTCTTGCAAATAGCCATCCGAAGATTCTGGATGCACTTTAAATAGCTAGGACTTTCCATTTCTTCTACTCATCAATAAAATTAGCTTCTTAAACCATTGGAACCATGTTCTTGTAAGCAATATTCCTGTGTTGCGTGACTTGCATCGTTAACCTTCTAAAAACCAGTATTGCTTGGAGATAAGCGACGCTGATAAGGTCAAAACCACCAGTTTGATGGGGAAAATCGACCTACAACCTTTTGGGAACCAATGTTACCCGGAGATAGGCAACATCAAAACTGCTGGATCGACGGTGAAAATCGACTCGTAACCTTTTGAGAACCGATATTGCTAGAAAATACGCGACATTGGGAAGATCATAATCTCTAGTCGGCAGTGAAAATCAACCGACAACCTTCTAAGAACTGGTGTTGCTTGGGGACAGGCGACACTGGGAAGGTCAAAATTGCCATGTTGACTGTGAAAATCGACCCTCAAACTTTTAAAAACCGATATTTCGCGAAGATAGGAGACACTAGGAAGGCCCAGACCATCGGATCGATAGTGAAAATCGATCCTAACCTACCGATATTTGACGTAGCCCAAATATTAGTGACGTCGAGAAAAGAATATTTGAATTCAAACTATCAAAGTATTTGCCTTCGGAGGTAGAAGCCGACACCTGATTGAACTTTGTAACCCTCTCGGACCCGCTGTTGCCTAGAGACAGGTGACAACAAGGAGGTGAAGTTGTTCCCGACACCGGACTTGGAAGAATTTTTTGTGATGAAAGATGAGAACGATGCGTCTTTACGATATGTACATCTAGAATGACATTAGCTGAAGATGTCAACGTGAAAAGTTCCATTGCAGCCTGAAGTTGGTAGCATCGAACACATAATGATTTGAATCAAGAGGAAGGATCACTTGTTCCCATAGATAGGAACTATCATGCAAACACAATTTTTGCAAAGGCGCATGTGACTAAGCGGGACACGCTCGATCAAAGATAGGTGGGAATAATCATAAAGAATTAAGAGCTAGAATTATTGGACTTACTCGATCCTGGAGAAGGAGTGGGAACTACACTAGGGGCATCGAACAAATTGGCTGCTATATGTGATCCTTTGTAAATGCCTGAAGTCAAGCATTTGGAATAACACATCCTGTGAATATGGATGCATTTGCAAATAACCAGCCAAATGGACCTTGACTAAGCTCAAACATGAATAACTACAGAGCTAGTCATATAACAGTTCCGTTTCGCCAAGTAGAACGGTTTGGTATATACAGGAAAAACCAAATATCTATGATATAACCAACGCAATAAGCAAGAGTGTTATTTACGTGAATAGAGTTGCGGTTAATAAACATATTGCGTAAAAACACAGGTATACAATATAGGGAAAATTGCAGTGCTTGTAGTTATATTATATGCACAAGTAATTATACACAAAGAGGCACAATGCATAAAATAAAGACAAGTAAACTAAAGAGAGATTGTAGATAAAAATTATTCTCTCATTGCTAATAGTTTTTATGTACAATCATATAGCAGGGGTTGTGCCCACACAATCTCGGCCTATTCAAAACAATAAGCAGAAGTACAGACTCGAACATCACCAACACAAAAGCATGCTACCACACCAGTAGCTTTCAAGAACTCTTCACTATGTTCTCATCTTTTAGCTTTACTGTTGGAAGGATGACTATTGTTCCTTTTCTTTTTTTCCTTTCTCCTTCTGCCAGGTTTATTTAACATTCCAAGTGAGTAGATTCCTCGTCGGTACCCAAACACGTCTCTATGGATTGGCCAGCTCGAGCCTCGAAGGGCTTTTGTTTTAGGTGGATGGATCTTCAATGCTGGAACCTTACAATGGGTGCTTGTCGATTTTGGGGAAGTGGGCTGGTCAAACCTGGGTTCCTTCTTCACCTTATCTTGTCCAGATCCTTCCTAAGCCCTTTTGCCATAATCTCGTGTTGAATTAGGTTGGAAGAACCTAGAATCTTCAAGTCCTCTTGAGAAACTGAAATATCCTCCATGTTCTCCAAAGCAACACTCTTTTCAAAATCAAGACCCGAGCCAGAACTAGTGGCAAGAGAAGTTGAGCCAAGCCCCATGGTAACGGTGGTTGATGTAGTAAAGATTAGCAGTCCTAACCCTTGCATAACCGAAGGCATAAGAGGAAAATATGGTTGACTTATAAGTTGATAGACAAAGTAGTACAGTTTAATATAAGACTCGGGAGTGAACTGGAGGCTTTGGAAAACATGAGAAATAAGAGAAGTACACGAGCCAAGGCTTCTTTCCTAAACGATGTCTTCAAGTTCCACTTCCTTTATTGTATGCTCCTCAGCTTGACCTACATGAGGAGGAATGCAAGGCTCAATAGAAGTAGCTGCTGCTGAAGTAGGGATCACTTGGGTGGTTTCAAAGATAACCCTCATAAATATAGGAATTGTCACCGTCGGCTCTTTGGATTCTGAAGTGAACACTTCACCCTGACCAGATAAGCTCGGGGTAGCAAGAGCTTTGGCGGCGGTCACAGCAGTATTATCAGCCTCTTTAGCTAAGTGGACCATTTCAACAGAGAGAAATTCTATGTCCACGGCATCAAGATATGCAGCCGTCAGCTCTACCTCAAAGCGATTGTCTCCAACTAGCTTGAACTTCATAGCACTTCTTCCCAAACGCCAGTAAGGATCTCGGGATAGTCATCCCTCAAACATCTTAGATTTTTGTTCATCGCAGCATTGGTATAAAACTGTTGCATGTTGGCATCAAGTTCTTCCCTAGTTTTGGCCCTCTCTTCCTAAAGTTCTTTAGGCTCTTGTTGAGAAATTGCAAGCTCAAGGTCGTTGGCGTCTTTTTCGATGGATATCTACTCCATCTCATCGGTGAGTTTCTTCTTCTCTTTGTCGAGCTTTCGATTCTCCTTTTGGAGCCTGGCAAGTTCAGCAGCTTGCTCTGAAATGGTTTGATCCCGAGCCTGAATAAACTTACCTTTTAGGTTAAGTTCCTGGGCCTTATCGTTAGCTTGCTTCTTAGACTCTATACTCTCAGCAACGATAGATCTTAGCTAGTCTCTAAAGATAAAATTAGCATTGGTTTTGGGCGCACTTTATTTATTCAACTAATTCGGCCACGTAGCCTTTTTCTACAAGGGATGGGTCCTTCTCTCTTATAACCTTCATCAAATAATTCTCTTGCACCTTAATGATCTGCTCAAATCTATGCTTCTAGGACTCAAAGGAGCAGATGTTAGGGTAGTTAATCTTGTTAACTTCAGAGAGGGCAGTACGCAGCTTCTTCTACTTAAGTCCCTCGTTCATGTCCTTTCGACACTACATAAGTCTTGCTCCACCCCCTCTCTCGGTATCCAAGAGGTAATGACCAAATTTGACGTCGTGTAAAAAGGGTTAGGGAACGCAACTTGAAGGAGCAAGGGACCAACCGGAAGTGTGAACTTTGTAGTAGAAGCATCGTTGGAAGCAGGCGGGACTGTAGTAATCATAGCATGAGAAGTTGGAACTTTTTGAACTGAAGATTTTTGAGCTTGTATGTGATGGAACATTGATAGAAAAAGGCCCATGACGCTCAATGGAATGCCTTTGGCATTTGGCGTTGTCGCAAAGCAGCTCGATCCCAGCCACTCTTTTCTTTCTCCCTTTATTTCTCTCCTAGTCTTTTTCTCTTTCAGCCTTATGAGCTTCATCAGTTCCATGATCCTTCCTCCTTCACCTCTTCTCATTAATTTTGTAGCGAAGAGGTGGATTGGGATTAGGAGTCCGGCCTCTATATGCACTGGCATTGTAGGAGGGCTTCTTATAATAGCCATGATCCGTGGAACCTAAAACAAAATATATAGTATAAGGTCATGACTTCAAAAAGCACATGTGTATGCAGGGATGCGTGTTCGTGACCCTAGTGTAGTGTCTAACACCGATGTCCAATTAAGTACTATACAAAACATGTTCACATGGGCATAAATATGGAGTTTCTCCACCTTTTCTTGCAAAACCCCCTAGCGAGAAGGTAAAGCCTGAGCCGTTTTAATCCAGAATGTCATGAACGGTGAAGTCGATCTTGCCGATGTCACTTAAACCGACAAAGATGTCGCTAAAGGTATGGAATCCACATGTGATCTCTACAGAAGGCAATGCCAATTGATCTTTGGCCAGTTCAAAGGTTTCCATGTCATTGTTCTCCTAACCTGGCAAGCTGGGGAGATCATGACTCAAATAGGGCGTCTTACGAAATGATTCGCCCGCTTCTACTTTGCTAGCATGATAGTCGCTATGCTATTGCTATCACCGGCGTCCTCTCCTTCCTCTTCAACATAGGCTCTTTTCCCTCTCTCCTTCCTAACATTTTCAACCCCGTTACATAGGACATCAACATCTATACTCTCTCCAATCTCTCTTTCAATTGGCTTATCTGAGTACATCACGTGGGATGGAACAACAACATCCTCAGAAAGACTCTTGCCGAAGCTGCAAGTAGGAGTGGAAGAGTGTGTACAAGCCTTGGAGCCATTATGATAGGCGAATCCGCAATAGCAAAACTACTAGGGCTTAGCAAGCCACACCACCAAAAATTTTCGTTCGTCAAAAGGAATGCGATGGTGCGCTGCTGGAACCTAACTTCTCGGAGTCCCTTAAGCATAGTCTCGTGCTCCTCTCGGACATTTCTAATAGGAATGTCAGTAAAGAAATAGACATCAGGTTGATAAATCAAGTTTAAGGAATTCAAGTATGAAAGGGGCATAGGAAAGGAAACCGACTTCCAGAAAGCCAAAGTTGGTTGAAGCCGTATGCATATCGTACATAGAAACACTTATTCTTGATGTATGAGAGTATGTTGTGAAGCTTTTCGATGATCTTATACCGATACCGGGCTTCACGCTCTTGAAAGTAGGAAATTCCTTATTTTCTTGAAGTGGAGCAAGTCGATAAATTCGTCAAGGTAGGAGCTCGATTAAATCGATTCATAAAGTGGACGTAGAGAGAGCTCAGGAGAGCATATCCATTCGGATGAATCTGGAATGGAGCCAGCCCAAGTTCCTGGAGAGCCATTAGAAGGAAAGGATTGAAAGGCAGGACAATAACCCTTAAGAACATGTATCGATTTCATGTTTTGTATCTCAGGGAGGGATGATGTGCAAACTCGGTCCTTATAGGAAGAAGAACATCATATTTGGGAATTTTGTGCTAATGGTAGATGTTTTGGAGCATCCTGTCAACAAGATCATAGGAACTTTTTTGATGGATCGTTCAATATTCTTAGACTCAAAAGATCGTTCAAAGGAGGAGGCTGATTCACTACTAGCACAACTGGGACCATCGAGCCTTCTAATTATGGTGTAACAAGATGGCTTGCCCAGCAAGGATGGTTGGCAAAACCTGAGCTGTAGAAGATCCAGCTTCAGAAGGAGTAGATATGCCTTCACCAGACTTGAGTCATGGAGATCGATGCATCATTATAGACAACAAAGTTGGGTGTTCAACATGGTCAGGTATGTTTTATTTTTTGTTTTAAGCCCATGTGACTAATGCCCAGAATCTAAAGGATGTCAATGTGTGTTAACTAATTAGATTCTAAGCATTAACCAGGGTCAAGTAAGAAGTGTTGGCTATGCAGTGTGAGTCCAGTGTTCTATACACCATAAACGGACCATTCTATGTGGATAACTCATTCGTGCAAGATAACCTGTCACTCCACACAACGGAACCGTTGTTTGGAGCAACATGGAAGTTCTTCTTTTCAGGAACACAAGAAGTGCAACAACAAAAAAGCAATGCAATGGAATCACTCAGTTTGACCATTTTTGAAATAAACCGTCCTATTTGAGCTCAAAGGCAATGAGGACTTAGCTGTGTTTTCTTAAAATATAGCTGGAGTCAACGAGTCAGACTTCTCTCTTGATCAGCGCATACACGACCAATGCGAAACCCTAGTTTACCACAGATCATGCACAGCTAAAATTCCCAACCATATTCTTCCAATCACCATCAATTAATCCACCCACCACCATCATTGCCGTCCCTACGTTGCCAACCGACCACCAACCTTAGAATTTTTAATCAGTCTTTTAAGCTTACAGTGGATATCTTAGGGCTGAATTCGTTTAGCAGCGATTCAAGGCACGAATTTGACGACGACTTGGGAAGGCATTCACGAGGTCTGTGGCGTTGAGTTGGATGATGGCAAGATGGAAGGCGGCAGTCGAAGTTTGTAAAATTCAAATGAATTTGGCACTGTGAGGAAACAACTCGGTTGGAAAACAGATCGGTGCGAAAAGAAGCAAAAAGCATGAATGAAAATAAAGTATAAAAAACTCTAAGTCCCAAAATGACTTAAGTAGAGGATTATGGGTAGACCAATCGTCCCAGTACCAAGACAAACCTCTTAATATGCCAAGGGTTTCTCGCCCCAAATTCAAGCTGAATGCACAGCAAAAGTAAGGCGTACTCGTCTAAAGCATAGCTCTGATCCCTAAGCATAGATCTAATCTTTAGCGTGAAGACCAGAATTCTAGATCTGTAGAGTAGTTGAAGGAGTATCCACTAAATAAAAGAAAATTTTCAAAGCAGTACTTTAACAATCACCTAGAATTCAGAAGATAGCAATCTAGAACTAGTCATGATCCACAGAATAATTTGTTTTTAACAAAAGCATACTCTAGGGGCAAGTGTTAACTGGGTTTTTAACCAAGCATAATTCAACCAGAAGTACAAGGTCAGGACGAACACTAAACAACTCGAGAACTTGGAAGCACAAATAGAAGAACAAAAGAGTGGAACTCAAAGAAATTCATAGATATCCAAGCTAAAAAAGGAGTCGATATTGAGAACTTTCCTCTTGGTACCGATACAATTTTCCTTCCCTTCGGATTTCATAAACCCCATCCTTTATGCTCTACCCTAATCTCCCATGGTCAAGTGCTTCAGTCAGAGTTTGGACTAGCAATTTTCAGGATTGACGATAATAAAGTGAAGAAAGTAGGATAGTTTATGTATTTTCAGGAAAATCATCAGAATCAACTTGAATCTATAGAAAAGCTCTTTAAATACAACAAGTAGGAGATAGATGAACAATATACTGAAAATTTGAGAGTTTCTAACTAGATACACCTCTCGGTATCAAGAGGAATTTATAACACGTGGGCCTACGTGCTCATGTATGCATGGTTTAGCTATCTCTTGGGCTTCAACTCAAGTGGGCTTCAGACTCCATGCATATGTTTCTCTATAAATTATCAACCTTACTATAATTAAAAAAGAATCCGGACTCTACTTCTCTTTGTCATATCTTACCACCCTTACAACAGTCACCTAGGAAGCTACTATTGGCAGTTCTAAGCTGTAGAAACCTATCAAGCCTTTGTACTAGTGACTTCTGTTCTTTCTAAACAAAAAATCAATTAAACTATATAGTGGATGTAGGTTAGAGATTGTCGAACCACGATAAAATCACGTGTCTCCCTATTCTATTTCTTTTGTTTTCTCTGTTATCTACTAAATCTTGGTCTTATGGGTTCCCTACAATGTATCCTTAGGTGTTGATCCATTTTTGACACCAACAAGATCTCTTCCAATAAGTTCTTTTTTTAATTAGTTTGTAGGTTGCTTTGCTAGTTAATTCGTTGTTTGTTTGCATGGTTGATTTAGCTAACTAGTTGACATAGGCATGGATGTACGAATGCTAAGATTGGTTGTATGCACATCTTTATGATGTGTTTTGGTTGGTGTGGTTGCATTGTTTGGATTATACCAATTTGGTTTATACTAGGTGTATGTATATACGTACCAACCTAGGATGGATACCTATAGTTAGGTGTTCCTATTTATGCTAGATAGTTATATATATGTTATTTATTGTTCCTTTATATACATGTTTATTATATGCTTGTTTACTGATTGTGTTTATGGACATAGTTGTTTACTTGTACTTTCATATGGCTATTGCATATAGATGTACACATATTAGGAAATTAGTCCTTGGTTGTACTAGTGATAATTGGTGATGACAAGTTGGGGATTGATCTAGTAGCTTCATAAACGATAAGGTGATTACAAGTTTTGGACTCGATCCCAATAAAATTGTAAAATGTTAACATAGATAGTCACATACTTTTTCTATATTCGAGCTGATACTTTGTGCTCAGTCAGTTGCATACCTTTTTCGCTTTCGAATTAGGACTTTGAGTTTGGTCATCATACATTTCGGCATCCGAGCTGTGACTTTGGGCTTGGTCGTTTGCATATGTATTCGGCATATGAGCTTGGACATTGGGCCTAGTCATGTGCATATATTTTTAGCATACTAGCTAAGACTTTGGGATTAGTCGTGTGCATATGATTTTGGTGGTGGCAAGAGGGGACTTTGGGCATGTTCATGTGCATTTATTTGTGGCGATGGCGAATTGGGAATTTGGGCTCAATCGTGATATAGTGTTTCAGTATATGATTAGACCAAGTAAACATTTTAATAAGACCTTAGCTTATGATGCCACTGTAGTGTATTATTATGTTTAGCTAGCTTGTTGGGTGAAAGTAGCAAAGGTTAAGGTATGGTTTCTGAGCATAAGTATTGTTTTATTAGCTTATTATTATTATACATTTATATGATGTGTTTCACTCACTAGACGTATGTCTCATCCTATCTATCATTTTATTCATTTTAGTTATACTCAGATAGGTTGATAGGGAGGACTGGTGGTGACTTGGAGGTGTGATGTAACAACCCGCATATTTATCGATTGTATATTTAAATATTTTATTTAAATATTTCATCGTTCGTCGAATTTTAGTCCGAAAAGCTACTTTTTGCAAACAGTCGAATTTGGACTCGAGACCACCCCCATTGGGTTCAAAATGATGTTTGCGATCTTTTTGAGTATAAACTTTGATATGTTTGGAGTTAGCTAAAAATTTGACCTTTTTCACTTTGGGTTTGGGTTTGGGTTCAGCCCACTAGCCATAATAATACCCCAAACTGAACCATCCCTCCTCATTCACTCTCTCTTCCTCATCTTTTCAGTTCTAAAGCAAAAATGGAGAGAGGAATGAGAAATTAGAATTCCTAAGCCCTAGTTCCTTTGCAAAATCCAAGCTATAATTCCAAATTCTATGAGAAGCCAGTAGTAAGCATCTCCTTCTTCTTCTCCAACTCATTCTCCTTTTAATTTAAGAAATTCCTAAACCTAATTTGCGAAATGTTTCACTTTTAAGCTTAGATTCAAGCTTCTTGTGTTGAGATTGAAGTGTGGTTGATCTTCCCTTGTCTTCAAGCTTCTCATTCATTGTTTTAGGGTTCAAATGTGAGATTTTTATCTCACATCTATGCTTATATTTATCTTCGATTGTTAGGTATGAATTCCTAACACTTATTCTTGTGCAATTGCTTTTGGTTTGGATTGATTTGGTGAATATTCCAATTTTTGGTGTTTTGGGTTCAATTCTTTTAAAATCATAGCTTTGATGTTTTGATCATGTTTTGGTGATGAACCGAAGAGCTTCTATAACCGGGTAGTCGATGGCGTAAATCCTTAGTGCCGTTGCTCGACCATTTGCAAATTGAGGGAGTTTGCACCTCTTTTGAAATAGGGTAGGAAGTGCAAGAATACAGGTTCGGCTGACCGAACTCAGTGGCCGGTCGACCGACCTGCTACCCGAGCACTTCCTGCCACTGTTTTGGACGTGCAAGTTACAGGCTCCGGTCGACCGAGCTCAGGGTCCGGTCGACCGACCTGCTACCCGTGCACTTCCTGCCTCTGGTTCGGTCAACCGACTCAGGGAGTCCGGTTGACCGACCTGCTCCTATTTGCAAGTTTTGCCTATATTGCCTATTTGATTGAATTTCCAACTTTAATCGATTTGTGTTGTTTCCTATTTTGTTAACTCTGCTTTTTCAGCAAGGCTGTGATATCAAAAATCGACCGAAAGGCCAATGATGGTTCATCTCGAAGGATGGTCTACTTAACCTCCCAATAAAGCAAGTTCTGTTGAATGAATTTTCAGATAAGATCCCCTACGGAGGGGGGGTCCAGGGGGGTGCCAATCCCCCTAGGTGGGGGTGCGGGGGCAACGCCACCGCCTACGGTGTTCGACCTGACCGGTCAGGTCGCAGGGGTCCAGGGGGCAGCGCCCCCGGCGGGGTGCGGGGCAGCGCCCCGACCAAAACGGTATACGACTTAAAGAGTGAAGTAAGCCAGCGACTCAACTTATCTGGTTGCCGACTCAACAGCCTTGAGGAGTTACCGACTCAACAGCCTTGAGAAGTTACCGACTCAACAGCCTTGAGGAGTTACCGACTTAACGGCCTTGAAGGGTTACGACTCAACGACTCAGGAGGGATAACGACTCACCGGGTTATAACCTTAGCGACTTAAAGGTGCCGGCCGACTCGACGGGTTAACGACTCATGGAGTTAGCGACTCATGGGGCAGACCGACCTAAGGATTTCAACGACTCAGAGCTTACAACGACTCAGTGGATCAACGACTCAACAAGTTCGCGACTTATCATATGAGACGACTCAGTGGATCAACGACTCAACAAGTTCGCGACTTATCATATGAGACGACTACGGGGAAGTAACGACATAAGAAGGTGGATCCTTGTGCCGCTTCATTTATGTACCGCTACCTGATAAGTCGTTAACGACTTAGCGACTCATGACTCACCATGACTCGTCTACGACCTAAAGACACTGAGTCGTAGTACGCTATCACGATACTTATATCAAAGAGGAATGACTCGTAGACGACTTAAGACTTGTGCTATATTCAGAAGATCGAAGGCGCTCTGGTGCGAAGCTGGGGTTCAACCTGTTGAGTCGTCCACGACCCAACCTGACTCGGCCACGAGTTAACGATGAGTCGCGTACGACTCACGACTCACGGCCGAAAACTCCTATAAATACATGACCACTTTCAACGTGAGGGGGACTTTTTTTGGCTCACTTCCTGGACGCCATTACTCTGCCATTGTCTCGACTTCAAGCAACGTTCAAGCAACACTTCTATCACTCCAATCACCAAAGACATTTCAACAAATCTCAAGAGGAAATCTAACTCATTCGCCATGCATTCGAAGGATTCTTCTACATCGGGGTTTGAGCTATTTGTCTAAGTGTGTTGTAATCGGAGTTGATTGTAAAGAATTGTAACCAAATCAGCAATAAAGAGCTTTAAAGTGGACGTAGGCTAGATCTTAAGCCGAACCACTATAAGTATTCTGTCTTTTATAGCTTTTCTGTGATTTCTTTGCTTATACTTTGTTCCCGTACCAACGGGTGGTGCTTTCACAATTACCTTCTACACACCGGGGTGTTAGCGTTCAATTTTTAGCGTTAACATTTTTGGTGCTTTCACTGAGAATTGAACTCAGGAATACTTTCACCATTGCTTTGCGAAAGTTTGTTGAAAGAATCTCTCTAAAGACCAGAAGTTTATTGGAAATAATGGCTCCTGGGAGAAAGCGAAGTTCCGCAAGATCCGATAATGTGAATACCGCTACCTCTCCTCCTTCAAGTCAAGCAGCTCCAACTGCTGGAGTTACACGAGTAGAATTGGACGCCGTAGTTTTGGGATTGAATCAGCAATTGAATGCTCAGAATGCGCAGTTGGAAGCCCAGAATGCTCAGAATGCCTTGATTATGGATAGGTTAAACGCCCTTCTTGAGGAAAATCACCAACGACAGGATAATGAAACAATCTATGCTGAAGATGCCCGTGACCCCCAAGAGAAAGGTATTCCTCAAAAAGCAGACAACGCCACTGCAAGGGGACCTTCCCAAGCTGAAGGTTCAAGGCCGCAACCAACTTTTCGCGAATATTCGCCCAGGCAAACTTCCGAAAGAACAGCGGACGCGGACGTCTGCCCTACAAGACCTCTGAACGATGAGGAGTACCTATCAGGGATGGTTCGCTCGATTATGAAAGAAAGCATGCAAAGGCAAGAGGATGAAAAGGATTGGGGATTTGCCCCGAGTAAGACACCGTTCACTGAAAAAATCTTAAAGGCAGAGTTTCCCAAGAAATTTGTACCTCCTACCATCCCAGCTTATCGAGGGACAAGTGACCCTAACCAATTCCTGTACAAGTACGATTGGCATATGACCGGGGCAAGAGCAACAGATGAGATCAAGTGCCGTTACTTTCCGGTATACTTAGAGGGAGTGGCCTTACTTTGGTTCACAAAGCTGCCAGTTAGATCCGTGGATCAATTCTCTGACTTAACACGAAAGTTCAAGGATCAGTTCAGGCTATATGCTACAAAAGCCAAGGATATAATGTCTCTCTCTAGTCTAGAACAAAACCCCGGAGAATCTACCAAATCATTCTTAAATCGTTTCAATATAGCCCTAGCTGAAGTCGAGAACGCAGAGCCAAGGATGGTTTTGACTTATCTAATGCGGGCTATCGATAAATCGAGTGAATTCGGTAAATGGCTAAAAATGAAGGAGCCAAACTCACTTGAGAAATTCTATAAGAAGGCTGATGAATTTATGCGTTTGGAAAGCTTTCCTGTGACATCAAGAGCAATCGAGGCCGAAATTTTGAATGTCAGTGTTACTTCTGATAAAAGAGAATCTAGAGGAAAGAAGAGGAAGAACGATGCTGGAAAAAAGCAGAGAGACTTGAAGAAAGCTCGCCGCTTTAAACCTTCAGACTTTACTCTCTTAACTGATACTCTGGAGAACATCTTTCTCGCAACCAAGGATGCTTTTGATTATCCTAAGCCACCTGAGTTGAAGGTTGGGAAAAATGCTACGCATAATGGGAGGTTCTGTCAGTTCCACAACCAACCTGGTCATGACACCAACGAATGTCGTCATTTAAGGAATTTGATTGAAGAACTATTGAGACAGAGTAAACTCCAGCAATATGTCAAAAGAGACAGGAATGACCCATCCTCATCCACTCAGGGGAGCCCCTCACCCGGCAGGCAGGAATCATGATAGGATGGAAGGATACGCTCATGCTCTAAGAAAAGCCCCGAAGGGAAAGAATGTTCATGTTCTCACACCGGAGATTCGATCCCGAGAAGCTTGGGACAGCATGGACTTGCATCCATGTTTTACTTTAAGGCTTTGTTACGAATTTGTAAAAGAATAATGGATTTATCATTCTCATATTAAAAGTCGTTGTAAAAACAATGCAAATGAAATATAGGAACTATAAATCTTGTGTTTTCTATTACTATAAAAGCCCTGTTTCATTTCGATATGCCAAGTATCTTGAATATATTGCTAAAATGTCGATTTAATATTGCAGGCAATCAAAGCAAAGCTTACCTAGTCAGCACATCGCAAAGCAAAGCGATTCCTATAAGTCATTGAGCAAATAAATGTCAACCCAAAAAAGGTTCCAAATTGAATTCCTGCATAAGAAATGTTCCTCACGAACTGTTGATACAACCAAAAGGGCACCTTCCCAACGCGAAGGTTTCAGGCCCTCGCTAACCGACAAAGATCGTTTGTGCAAACAGACATCTAGTCGGGTAGTTTGGGTCTGCCCTATGGATTCACTTAACAATGAGGAGCATTTCTCTGCAAAAGAGACAAATAACTGGCAAAGAAAAGAACATGGCTGTGGAAATGATAACGAGGAATCACTAAGGAGCAGATGGTGAAGAGGCATGGGCAAGCAGACAGAAAACACACAAGCCCTCTTCGGAGGCACAAGTCCTCCAATGAGGCACGCTTCCCATGTTTGAAGCGCAAACTAAAGTCCTCCAATGAGGCACACTTCCCAAGTTTGAAGTGCAAACTCAAGTCCTCCAATGAGGCACGCTTCCCATGTTTGAAGCGCAAACTAAAGTCCTCCAATGAGGCACGCTTCCCATGTTTGAAGCGCAAACTAAAGTCCTCCAATGAGGCACACTTCCCAAGTTTGAAGTGCAAACTAAAGTCCTCCAATGAGGCACACTTCCCAAGTTTGAAGTGCAAACTAAAGTCCTCCAATGAGGCACACTTCCCAAGTTTGAAGGGCAAACTAAAGTCCTCCAATGAGGCACGCTTCCCATGTTTGAAGCGCAAACTAAAGTCCTCCAATGAGGCACGCTTCCCATGTTTGAAGCGCAAACTAAAGTCCTCCAATGAGGCACGCTTCCCATGTTTGAAGCGCAAACTAAAGTCCTCCAATGAGGCACCCTTCCCAAGTTTGAAGCGCAAACTAAAGTCCTCCAATGAGGCACACTTCCCAAGTTTGAAGTGCAAACTAAAGTCCTCCAATGAGGCACACTTCCCAAGTTTGAAGTGCAAACTCAAGTCCTCCAATGAGGCACGCTTCCCATGTTTGAAGCGCAAACTAAAGTCCTCCAATGAGGTACGCTTCCCATGTTTGAAGCGCAAACTAAAGTCCTCCAATGAGGCACACTTCCCAAGTTTGAAGTGCAAACTCAAGTCCTCCAATGGGGCACGCTTCCCATGTTTGAAGCGCAAACTAAAGTCTTCCAATGAGGCACACTTCCCAAGTTTGAAGTGCAAACTAAAGTCCTCCAATGAGGCACGCTTCCCATGTTTGAAGCACAAACTAAAGTCCTCCAATGAGGCATGCTTCCCATGTTTGAAGCTTAAACTAAAGCCCTACTTAAAGGCACAAACCTTCAGAGGATAAAGACCTCTTCGGGGGCACATTTCACCGGAGCTGAAGTGCAATCTCTGTGGAGGCCCACTCCTCCAGAGTTGAAATGTCAAATCAAAGCCCTCCAGCGAGGCGCAATAAAAAAAAAAAAAAGAAGGGGAGAAAAGGCTTCTCCAATACAAGGCGCACTCTACCAGAACAAGAATAATATTTCCTCAAAAATGGAAAATTATTCTCTAAAGAAAGAGTGCATGCCTTCTCAAAATGGAAAATTATTCTCTAAATTAAGAGTACAAGTCTTCTCAAAACAGAAGAATTGTCCTCCAAAATCTCCGCAAAAATGGAGAATATTACAATAAGCTGTGGTATAGGGACAATAAGATATCGCTATATTAGTCAAAGCAATACCCAAGCAAAAGACCACAAGCTCACCGCAGTATTATGCAAAGAAAATGAAAAACTTATATGAAAATGAGCAATAATTGCATTCTCAAATACAGACAAAATTCTGTACAAGTAGGAAGAATCATCTCATTCCATACTACAAAAAAAAATTTCATACATTTGCAGGTCTCCTAGATGCAAGTTCCTCTGCGGAAGCTGGGGCACCTGAAGTCTCTGCTTGAAAATCAGGGGCATCATAAGGCCAAGTCAATCAAAAGAGGGAAAAAAGTCCGAATTAAGTGCAAAAATTCGTCTTTCAGCAGAAATTTAACACTCCTCTCTTTAACCGCCACAGCACTTAGTCTTTTAAAAATTGACTTATGACTGAAATATTCGGAAAGAGAAGGGAATGCTACAAAGTAAAGAACGAAATTAGCACTCAACAACTCGAATTCTGAAAATCTCAGATGTGAAAAAATCCAGCTTGCTCCACTATTTCTTCTTATCAAGAAGACATTCTACATAAAGAACCGAGTATTCAAAAATAAAGGTGCACGTTTCCTAAAAGCGTGTGAAGTGTTGTGCAAAGCTACTTGAATAACAAGCTAATAAAGTAATACTCGAAATAATACTGGTTGGCAAATATCTCAATTCAGAAAAATTCAAGGCTTGTTATTTGAAAATAAGTGCAGTATCAATGCAAATAGCAGTTATAACTGTGTAATTTTTTTGTTGATACTTCATTCAAGATAGTTGATTCGCAACACTTCATCAAATCCATACTAATTTACTTACCGTAAAATATCAGTTCTTTGATCTAATCCATCACTCGATATGGGAAATCGGTGATGAGTATATTCGCCCCATTTTTCCGCAAATATTGCATTTAATAGGTTGTTAAAATGATCTATAAAGAGATGCAACAGTTCTGGTCAAGTTCAAAAGGCTTCAGGACAAAACAAAGTAAAGTTGCCTAAGTACAAGCTCAGCAGCTCAATAAAGCACGAGTTAAGAAGAATCGAAGCACACGACCTAGTCCCTAGGCGTATACTTCCAGGGGCAAGTGTTAACTCTACTTTTTCAGCAAGGCTGTGATATCAAAAATCGACCGAAAGGCCAATGATGGTTCATCTCGAAGGATGGTCTACTTAACCTCCCAATAAAGCAAGTTCTGTTGAATGAATTTTCAGATAAGATCCCCTACGGAGGGGGGGTCCAGGGGGGGTGCCAATCCCCCTAGGTGGGGGTGCGGGGGCAACGCCACCGCCTACGGTGTTCGACCTGACCGGTCAGGTCGCAGGGGTCCAGGGGGCAGCGCCCCCGGCGGGGTGCGGGGCAGCGCCCCGACCAAAACGGTATACGACTTAAAGAGTGAAGTAAGCCAGCGACTCAACTTATCTGGTTGCCGACTCAACAGCCTTGAGGAGTTACCGACTCAACAGCCTTGAGAAGTTACCGACTCAACAGCCTTGAGGAGTTACCGACTTAACGGCCTTGAAGGGTTACGACTCAACGACTCAGGAGGGATAACGACTCACCGGGTTATAACCTTAGCGACTTAAAGGTGCCGGCCGACTCGACGGGTTAACGACTCATGGAGTTAGCGACTCATGGGGCAGACCGACCTAAGGATTTCAACGACTCAGAGCTTACAACGACTCAGTGGATCAACGACTCAACAAGTTCGCGACTTATCATATGAGACGACTCAGTGGATCAACGACTCAACAAGTTCGCGACTTATCATATGAGACGACTACGGGGAAGTAACGACATAAGAAGGTGGATCCTTGTGCCGCTTCATTTATGTACCGCTACCTGATAAGTCGTTAACGACTTAGCGACTCATGACTCACCATGACTCGTCTACGACCTAAAGACACTGAGTCGTAGTACGCTATCACGATACTTATATCAAAGAGGAATGACTCGTAGACGACTTAAGACTTGTGCTATATTCAGAAGATCGAAGGCGCTCTGGTGCGAAGCTGGGGTTCAACCTGTTGAGTCGTCCACGACCCAACCTGACTCGGCCACGAGTTAACGATGAGTCGCGTACGACTCACGACTCACGGCCGAAAACTCCTATAAATACATGACCACTTTCAACGTGAGGGGGACTTTTTTTGGCTCACTTCCTGGACGCCATTACTCTTCCATTGTCTCGACTTCAAGCAACGTTCAAGCAACACTTCTATCACTCCAATCACCAAAGACATTTCAACAAATCTCAAGAGGAAATCTAACTCATTCGCCATGCATTCGAAGGATTCTTCTACATCGGGGTTTGAGCTATTTGTCTAAGTGTGTTGTAATCGGAGTTGATTGTAAAGAATTGTAACCAAATCAGCAATAAAGAGCTTTAAAGTGGACGTAGGCTAGATCTTAAGCCGAACCACTATAAATATTCTGTCTTTTATAGCTTTTCTGTGATTTCTTTGCTTATACTTTGTTCCCGTACCAACGGGTGGTGCTTTCACAATTACCTTCTACACACCGGGGTGTTAGCGTTCAATTTTTAGCGTTAACATATTTGTTGTTATCATTTATTATGACTTTGATGACTCCTTTTTAGGGATTTTTTGAATATCCATTTCGACGGATTCTTTATCGATTTCTTTGTATTTTATTCACGTTTTCGAATGTGAATTTTATGATTGATTGTTTCTACATTCACTTCTATGATTTGTCACTTTAAAATATAAAGGTTTTCTATACTAGTAGTAAATATCAAAACTCTTTCTTCAAATGATTTCAACACTATTTTATTACAAAGCTTGTTTTCTCAAACTGATTACCAACCTGTTAGTATATACAAACCTTTACCTCACTCGTATGAGAAATCCCATTAAACGACTTAGTAAAAAAAGTGGTATGAAACGCTTGCGTTTACTTCGTTGGTTAATTCTTGGACTTGTTCGATCGAAACTCTTGTGACAATTTTCTAGTGGAGATCCACAATTTGTTCGCAAATAGTTAAGTTAAGCTAGTGGTTATGGGACATGATACTAAACTAATATATTTACTAGCTTATTGTAATTAACACTTCCAGATGATCGATGATGATCATTTTATGGTTTAGACTAGCAATGTGCGATGTCTCTTTGTCCATGTGGAGACCCGTACCACAATTCATTGAGCTTCGTCTCATTTCTTTGTGAACTAGCGATCCATGTACTTCTAATGTGTTTTGATTCACTGGATGTACCGTTTGCACTACATCAATGTCTTTGCTTTTTGATTCATTGGATGTACCATTTGCACTACAGCAATGTCTTTGCTTTTTGATTCATTGGATGTACCGTTTGCACTACATCAATGTCTTTGCTTTTTGATTCATTGGATGTACCGTTTGCACTACATCAATGTCTTTGCTTTTTGATTTATTGGATGTACCGTTGCACTACATCAATGTCTTGGCTTTTTGGATTCATTAGATGTACCGTTTGCACTACATCAATGTCTTGGCTTTTTGGATTCATTGGATGTACCGTTTGCACTGCGTCAATGTCTTGGCCAAACTTTTCTTGTGATTTTTGGATTTCTATATGATGATTTCTGGAATTATGTTTCACCACCTTTTTCAGTTGGCATTGATATGGATGTCATTTATTGTGGCTTGGTGAATTAAATAAAAAATATGACATTGTTTTGATGCTGTGAGATTCTTGAGATATTGTATGACTTTTGTGGATTTTCTAATCTATACTTGTCGTAGTATGACATTTTTGGTTATCATACGTCTTTTTATTATATCTCTTACTCTATATCATTTCATCTGATATTTATAGCTAGACTGATCCGTTTACTATTTTCTTATTAAATAATACTCGGGTCAGATTGAGATTTTACAGGTGCTTCTGCTTGACTCCTTATCGGACCATCATCTGATCTTTTGGTTAACTGCTTAGCTTGTAGTTTTTGGTTGTGTACATTTGAGATATTGACTCCTTGATGTATACATATTCTTTTGTCTTGCACTCTTATCTATTCTTTTGTGTTATTGTGGATCTTGTTTGACCACTACTCTGATATACACTTTTATGTGTAATACTCATATCTGTTTCCGCCTTTGTGATATGAATTATCTGTGACTAATTTATGTTATGTTTATTTCTATATTTTTTTCTGAAGATATTATAGCCACTGTTTAGTAGCTTTGAGTTTGTGTCGGTATGTCGGATTTTATACTATCTGACATATCGATGCTCGCACAAAGCAATTAAACGGATGGTCGCTCCTCAACAGCCTTATTCTCCGTGCTAGTTGACAGCATTACACCGTAGTGTTCTTGGCTAGCGTGGGTATAGAGGTGGGATGTCACAGCTTGGTATCAGAGCGAAACTTCGAAACAATGTAGAATAATTTAACAAGGATCATCGTCCTAAGTCTTTCTTAGGAGTCATGCTTTAGGATTTTATTCGAGTCTTCGTACCGATTCACCCAATTTTTCTTTATGATTCCTTGTTTTATCTATCAAGATTGCTTGATATCCATTTTGTGAATAACCTTTTTCTTCTTCTTTCTTTCTTTCCTAAAGAAGAGAAATGGTTAGACCTGGCCGTCCCAGCGTCGGTCAATCTAGTGCTACTCTCCAGGATGGAGTATTCATGTTTGCTCAGCAGCTTTTAGATCTCGTGAAGAATGCTCAAGCTGTCGGACCCAATCTAGAGCCTACTCATCCTAGATCCGGTGTTACACGCTTGTGTAGAGACTATACCGATTTGGGTGGAAGGCCATTCAGGGCATCCATGAGTGTTATTGAAATTCAAGCTTGGCTCAAATCATGCGATCGTATCTTTTCTCGCATGACCCTTATTGATCTACATCGAGTCCAAGTAGCTTATAGCATGCTCCAAGATAGAGCAATAGATTGGTATGAGCTTTTGGTTTCTGAAATCATTGAAGAAGATCTTACTTGGGAGCAATTCCGGAGAAGATTCGAATTGAAATTTGTGCCGGAGGCTGAAAAAGTAACTTTAGCACGGCGTTTTACTGACCTTGTTCAAGGTGAATTTTCTATGATAGACTATGTCACATCTTTCGAATCTCTGTCCAAACACGGGGTTGAGTACATTAATACCCCATTGAAGAAAAATTAGAGATTTGTCTATGGCTTGAACAAGAATCTTAAGAAGCCATTACTTCTGAAACTTGAGGTTTCATTTGATCAGCTTATTGATATCGCTCTTCGTCTTGAAGAGGCCGATAATGAAGGTGATGTTGAAGTTGTGAGTGCTCAACAAAACTTCGACAATAACTTGAAGAGGACTATCAAATTCAAAGGTCCCAATTCTAATAAGAAAAGGAAGCAACAAACTCCGGTAGCAAAGACTCCTACCTCTAGTCGTGGACGATGCTACAATTGTGGTTCCACAGACCACTATGTAAGGGAGTGCCCGAAACCCCTCTTTTGTCGTTATTGCAAAGGTTCGGGCCATCTTTTATCTTCATGTCCTAAGCTTCCAAGCAAGAGAGAAGGAAAGCTGCAAGCCCCTGGCAACTCTTCTCTTGGTCAAGGTATTTCTCGTTCAGTCCTTGATTTCATTTGTTTTATGATTATCCTTTTCAAGTTCTTGTCGATATAATCATCTCATTATTTTATATCAAGAGAAATTGTGATTCTTTTTCTTTAAACATTTATGGGCTTGATGACTTCTTTGAGGATTCGAATCCGGATTAGTGGATCCGCAACACTCAATTTGCTTTTTATTGATGTCGAAATTATTTTATGTGATTTTTCTCTCCGAGCCGATTTTTACTTATGCTTCGTAATTGACTTTTGTGAAGATTGGCTTAATTATTATGAAGCCATATCCTTTGTCCCGTGTGGACTGTTCATCTTCGACATTTTCAATCTGTTAAGCAGATTTCTATTTTTTCTTTGTGATTTTGATTCCAACTTGATGGCATCATTTTATTCTTTAAGCTCACATGATGAGGAAAGTGTTGTTTCTCTTATTCATGTAGTTTGAGTATTTTTTGGTATTTTTGAGCTTGTCTTAGGATTATCACCTAAGAAATCTTTTGTGCGGTGTGAAGGTCTTTCTAGTTCGACCTTGCCACCGATTTTCATTTGGCTACGAGTTGCGGGAGTTAGCATTCCACTTACTGCGTTACGCACTCGTTACGATTCTTATGAATGGCTTATTATATCATTCAGTTTGTCCAGCTTATTTCATCCATTTTATAAGCCGAGTATTCTATGAATATTTCGATGAGACCATTCTTGTGTTTATTGATTTTGGATGAAATTAGCAATTTAAAATTTTTGCAAATCTTTTTCATAAGATTTATTTATAAGTATAAATATGATTTTTTTTTAGAACGAACAAAGAGAATTTTCAAAAGTTTTTAGAAACATGTTTATCATTTAGAAGATGGTTTTGTGATTGTATTGCCTATTGAGTGCTTTAAGAATTCTGGTCGATGCGCTTGATCAACGTTATCGATAGGAATCTCTTAAACGCTTTGATGAGACAATTTGACACAATAAATTGATTTGAAATAATAATTTTTTTTTCTAGATAGATAATTACATAAAGATAAATGTAATTTTTAAAGTTTTAGCTTTTCGGGAAAGAAGATTATTTAAAAGAACTCTTTTCCGATACTCTTATTCTTGTGATTCCCGAAGGGGACCAAGACATTATTGTTTGTACCAATGTTAATCGTATTGCTTTGGATGCCGTTCTCTTGCAAAAGAAAACGTTTTACCACTTGTGCTTCTAAGTCATAAAAGCCTATCGAGACTAGTTATGCCACTTATGATCTAGTGGTCGCGGCTATTGTTTTCGCTTTTAGAATTTGGCATCATCATTTTTGGGGAGAAATTTGTTCTCCACCTAGATCATAAGTTTTTGGAATATTTATTTCTCCTAAGGAACTTAATTTGCGTCAACCTCGTTGGCTCGAGATTCCTTGTATCTTATGATCTTTGTATCAATTTCATCGGACGTTTTGATATACTTCATTTTATTGAGCTTTATCTCATTTCTTTTATGGACTTGCGTCCGATGTTCTTTTATGGTGTTCGGTTCATTGGACGTACCATTTTTGTACTACGTCGGTGTTCCGAAACTATTCAAGCTTTGGTTCATCTGGCATACTGTTATTGTACTACGCTGTTGTTCCAAATTATTCGAGTTTCTCGTTTCTCGGGCGTACCGTTTTTGCACTACGCCGTTGCACCGGCTCAATTTTCTGCTATTCTTGATGTTTTCCACGTCTATTAACAATGGAAATGCTTTTTTGTTTCCGATTTTTATTCTTGAGCCTGGTGTTATAGTAGGGATTGAAGTTTCATCAGATTTGACTTTTGAGCGACATTCTATTCACATCATTTCTTCGGGGGTTGAGCGCCTTCGAAATAAAGATGTTCTTTTTGCGAAGGTCTGATGGTTCTCAAATCCTAAGGGTTTCTCTTGGGAATCTAGAGAATTCATCGAGCGAACACATTCGGGCTAAATCTTTCGTGCTCTTTATGGTGAACTTCCTATTTCAAATTTCTTTTGTATTGATATGCTTTTATGGTTGTTACTCTTTATTTTCTTCTTAAATATTGCGAGGACGCAATTTCTTTAAGGAGGGGAGTCTATAACAACCCGCATATTTATAGATTGTATATTTAAATATTTTATTTAATTATTTTACCGTTCGTCTTTTAGTCCGAAAAGCTACTTTTTGCAAACAGTCGAATTTGGACTCGAGACCACCCCCATTGGGTTCAAAATGACGTTTGCGATCTTTTGGCATATAAACTTTGATATGTTTGGAGTTAGCTAAAAATTTGACCTATTCACTTTGGGTTTGGGTTTGGGTTCAGTCGACTAGCCATAATAATACCCCAAACTGGACCATCCCTCCCCATTCACTCTCTCTTCCTCATCTTTTCAGTTCTAAAACAAAAATGGAGAGAGGAATGAGAAATTAGAATTCCTAAGCCCTAGTTCCTTTGCAAAATCCAAGCTATAACTCCAAATTCTATGAGAAGCCATTAGTAAGCATCACCTTCTTCTTCTCCAACTCATTCTCCTTTTAATTTTAGAAATTCCTAAACCTAATTTGGGAAATGTTTCTCTTTTAAGCTTAGATTCAAGCTTCTTGTGTTGAGATTGAAGCGTGGTTGATCTTCCCTTATCTTCAAGCTTCTCATTCATTATTTTTGGGTTCAAAGATGAGACTTTTATCTCACATCTATGCTTATATTTATCTTCGATTATTAGGTATGAATTCCTAACACTTATTCTTGTGCAATTGCTTTTGGTTTGGATTGATTTGGTGAATATTCCAATTTTTGGTGTTTTGGGTTCAATTCTTTAAAAATCATAGCTTTGATGTTTTAATCATATTTTGGTGATGAACCGAAGAGCTTCTATGGCCAGTAGTCGATGGCGTAAATCCTTAGTGCCGTTGCTCGACCGTTTGCAAATTGAGGGAGTTTCCACCTCTTTTGAAATAGGGTAGGAAGTGCAAGAATACAGGTTCGGCCGACCGAACTCAGTGGCCGGTCGACCGACCTGCTACCCGAGCACTTCCTGCATCTGTTTTGGAAGTGCAGGTTACAGGCTCCGGTCGATCGAGATCAGGGTCCGGTCGACCGACCTGCTACCTGTGCACTTCCTGCCTCTGCTTCGGTCAACCGACTCAGGGAGTCCGGTTGACCGATCTGCTCCTATTTGCAAGTTTTGCCTATATTGCCTATTTGATCGAATTTCCAACTTTAATCGATTCATGTTGTTTCCTATTTGTTGTTATCATTTATTATCACTTTGATGACTCCTTTTTAGGGATTTTTGAATATCCATTTCGATGGATTCTTTACCGATTTCTTTGGATTTTATTCACGTCTTCGAATGTGAATTTTATGTTTAATTTTTCTACAATCACTTCTATGATTTGTCACTTTAAAATATAAAGGTTTTCTATACTAGTAGTAAATATCAAAACTCTTTCTTCAAATGATTTCAACACTATTTTATTACAAACCTCATTTTCTCAAACTGATTTCCAACCCGTTAGTATATATAAACCTTTACCTCACTCGTATGAGAAATCCCATTAAACGACTTAGTAAAACAAGTGGTATGAAACGCTTGCGTTTACTTCGTTGGTTAATTCTTGGACTTGTTCGATTGAACCTCTTGCGACAATTTTCTAGTGGAGATCTACAATTTGTTCGCAAATATTTAAGTTAAGCTAGTGGTTATGGGACATGATGCTAAACTAATATATTTACTAGCTTATTGTAATTGACACTTCTAGATAATCGATGATGATCATTTTATGGTTTAGACTAGCAATGTGCGATGTCTCTTTGTACATGTGGAGATCCGTACCATAATTCATTGAGCTTCGTCTCATTTCTTTGTGAACTAGCGATCCATGTACTTCTAATGTGTTTTGATTCATTGGATGTACCGTTTGCTCTACATCAATGTCTTTGCTTTTTGATTCCTTGGATGTACCGTTTGCACTACATCAATGTCTTTTCTTTTTGATTCATTGGATGTACCGTTTGCACTACATCAATGTCTTTGCTTTTTGATTCATTGGATGTACCGTTTGCACTTCATCAATGTCTTTGCTTTTTGATTCATTGGATGTACCATTGCACTACATCAATGTCTTGGCTTTTTGGATTCATTGGATGTACCGTTTGCACTACATCAATGTCTTGGCTTTTTGGATTCATTGGATGTACCGTTTGCACAACATCAATGTCTTGGCTTTCTGGATTCATTGAATGTACCGTTTGCACTACATCAATGTCTTGGCCAACCTTTTCTTGTGATTTCTGGATTTCTATATGATGATTTCTGGAATTTATGTTTCACCACCTTTTTCAGTTGGCATTGATATGGATGTCATTTATTGTGGCTTGGTGAATTAAATAAAGAATATGACATTCTTTTGATGCTATGAGATTCTTGAGATATTGTATTACTTTTGTGGATTTTCTAATGTATACTTGTCGTAGTATGACATTTTTGGTTATCATACATCTTTTTATTATATCTATTATTCTATATCATTTCATCTGATATTTATAGCTTGAATAATCCGTTTATTATTTTCTTATTAAATAATACTCGGGTCGGACTGAAATTTTACAGGTGCTTCTGCTTGAGTCCTTATCGGACCATCATCTGATCTTTTGGTTAACCACTTTGCTTGTAGTTTTTGGTTGTGTACATTTGAGATATTGACTCCTTGATGTGTACATACTCTTTTGTCTTGCACTTGTATCTATTCTTTTGTGTTATTGTGGATCTTGTTTGACCACTACTCCGATATACACTTTTATGTGTAATATTCATATCTGTTTCCGCCTTTGTGATATGAATTATCTGTGACTGATTTATGTTATGTTTATTTCTATATTTGTTTCCGAAGATATTATAGCCACTATGTAGTAGCTTTGAGTTTGTGTCGGTATGTCGGATTTTATACTATCTGACATATCGATGCTCGCACAAAGCAATTGCACGGATGGTCGCTCCTCAACAGCCTTATTCTCCGTGCTAGTTGACATCATTACGCCGTAGTGTTCTTGGCTAGCGTGGGTATAGAGGTGCGGCGTCACAGCTTGGTATCAGAGCGAAACTTCGAATCAATGTAGAATAATTTTACAAGGATCATCGTCTTAAGTCTTTCTTAGGAGTCGTGCTTTAGGATTATATTCGAGTCTTCGTATCGATTCATCCTATTTTTCTTTATGTTTTGCTTGTTTTATCTATCAAGATTTCTTGATATCCATTTTGTGAATAACCTTTTTCTTCTTCTTTCTTTCTTTCCTAAAGAAGAGAAATGGTTAGACCTGGCCGTCCCAGCGTCGGTCAATCTAGTGCTACTCTCCAGGATGGAGTATTCATGTTTGCTCAGCAGCTTTTAGATCTCGTGAAGAATGCTTAAGCTGCCGGACCCAATCTAGAGCTTACTCATCCTAGATTCGGTTTTGTACGCTTGTGCAGAGACTATACCGATTTGGGTGGAATGCCATTCAGGGGATCCAAGAGTGTTATTGAAATTCAAGCTTGGCTCAAATCATGCGATCGTATCTTTTCTCGCATGAAACTTATTGATCTACATCGAGTCCAAGTGGCTTCTAGCATGCTCCAAGAAAGAGCATTAGATTGGTATGAGTTTTTGATTTCTGAAGTCGTTGAAGCAGATCTTACTTGGGAGCAATTCCGAGGAAGATTCGAATTGAAATTTGTGCCGAAGGCTGAAAAAGTAACTTTAGCACGGCGTTTTATTGACATTGTTCAAGGTGAATCTTCTGTGACAGACTATGTCGCATCTTTCGAATCTCTGTCCAAATACGGGGTTGAGTACATTAATACCCCATTGAAGAAAAATCAGAGATTTGTCTATGGCTTGAACAAGAATCTTAAGAAGCCATTACTTCTGAAACTTGAGGTTTCATTTGATCAGCTTATTGATATCGCTCTTCGTCTTGAAAAGGCCGATAATGAAGGTGATGTTGAAGTTGTGCGTGCCCAACAGAACTTCGACAATAACTTGAAGAGGCCTATCAAATTCAAAGGCCCCAATTCTAATAAGAAAAGGAAGCAACAAACTCCGGTAGCAAAGACTCCTACCTCTAGTCGTGGACGATGCTACAATTGTGGTTCCATAGACCACTATGCAAGGGAGTGCCCGAAACCCATCTTTTGTCGTTATTGCAGAGGTTCGGGTCATCTTTAATCTTCGTTTCCTAATCTTCCAAGCAAGAGAGAAGGAAAGCTGCAAGCCCCTGGCAACTCTTCTCTTGGTCAAGGTATTTCTCGTTCAGTCCTTGATTTCATTTGTTTTGTGATTATCCTTTTCAAGTTCTTGTTGATATAATCAGCTCGTTATTTTTTATCAAGAGAACTTGTGATTCTTTTTCTTTAAACATTTATGGCCTTGATGACTTCTTTGAGGATTGAGAATCCAGGTTAGTGGATCTGCAACACTCAATTTGCTTTCTATTGATGTCGAAATTATTTTATGTGATTTTTCTCTCCGAGCCGATTTTTACTTATGCTTCGGAATTGACTTTTGTGAAGATTGGCTTAATTATTATGAAGCCATTTCCTTTGTCCCGTGTGGACTGTTCATCTTCGACATTTTCAATCTTTTAAGCAGATTTCTATTTTTTCTTTGTGATTTTGATTCCAACTTGATGGCATCATTTTATTCTTTAAGCTCACATGATGAGGAAAGTGTTGTTTCTCTCATTCATGTAGTTTGAGTATTTTTTGGTATTTTTGAGCTTGTCTTAGGATTATCACCTAAGTAATCTTTTGTGCAGTGTGAAGGTCTTTCTAGTTCGACCTTGCCACCGATTTTCATTTGGCTACGAGTTGCGGGAGTTAGCATTCCACTTACTGCGTTACGCACTCGTTACGATTCTTATGAATGGCTTATTATATCATTCAGTTTGTCCAGCTTATTTCATCCATTTTATAAGCCGAGTATTCTATGACTATTTCGATGAGACCATTCTTGTGTTTATTGATTTTGGATGAAATTAGCAATTTAAAATTTTTGAAAATCTTTTTCATAAGATTTATTTATAAGTATAAATATGATTTTTGTTTTTAGAACGAACAAAGAGAATTTTCAAAAGTTTTTAGAAACATGTTTATCATTTAGAAGATGGTTTTGTGATTGTATTGCCCATTGAGTGCTTTAAGAATTCTGGTCGATGCGCTCGATCAACGTTATCGATAGGAATTTCCTAAACGCTTTGATGAGACAATTTGACACAATAAATTGATTTTAAATAAGAATTTTTTTTTCTAGAAAGATAATTACATAAAGATAAATGTTATTTTGGAAGTTTTATCTTTTCGGGAAAGAAGATTATTTAAAAGAACTCTTTTCCGATACTCTTATTCTTGTGATTCCCGAAGGGAACCAAGACATTATTGTTTGTACCAATGCTAATCATATTGGTTTGGATGCCGTTCTCTTGCAAAAGAAAATGTTTTACCACTTGTGTTTCTAAGTCATAAAAGCCTATCGAGACTAGTTATGCCACTCATGATCTAGTAGTCGCGGCTATTGTTTTCGCTTTTAGAATTTGGCATCATCATTTTTGGGGAGAAATCCGTTCTCTACCTCGATCATTATTTTTTGAAATATTTATTTCTCATAAGGAACTTAATTTGCGTCAACCTCGTTGGCCCGAGATTCCTTGTTTCTTATGATATTTTTATCATTTTCATCGGACGTTTTGATATACTTCATTTTATTGAGCTTTATCTCATTTCTTTTATGGACTTGCGTCCGATGCTCTTTTATGGTGTTCGGTTCATTGGACTTACCGATTTTGGACTACGTCGGTGTTTCGAAATTATTCAAGCTTTGGTTCATCTGGCATACTGTTATTGTACTACGCCGTTGTTCCAAATTATTCGAGTTTCTCGTTTCTCGGGCGTACCGTTTTTGCACTACGCTGTTACACCGACTCAATTTTCTGCTATTCTTGACATTTTCCACGTCTGTTAACTATGGAAATGCTTTTATGTTTCCGATTTTTATTCTTGAGCCTGGTGTTATAGTACGGATTGAAGTTTCACCAGAGTTGACTTTTGAGCAACATTCTATTCACATCATTTCTTCGAGGGTTGAGCGCCTTCGAAATAAAGATATTCTTTTTATGAAGGTCCGATGGTTCTCAAATCCTAAGGATTTCTCTTGGGAATCTAGAGAATTCATCGAGCGAACACATTCGGGCTAACTCTTTCGTGCTCTTTGTGGTGAACTTCCTATTTCAAATTTCTTTTGTGTTGATATGCTTTTATGGTTGTTACTCTTTATTTTCTTCTTAAGTATTGCGAGGACGCAATTTCTTTAAGGAAGGGAGTTTGTAACAACCCGCATATTTATCGATTGTATATTTAAATATTTTATTTTCATTCGTCGAATTTTAGTCCGAAAAGCTACTTTTTACAAACAGTCGAATTTGGACTCGAGACCACCCCCATTGGGTTCAAAATGACGTTTGCGATCTTTTTGAGTATAAATTTGATATGTTTGGAGTTAGCTAAAAATTTGACCTTTTTCACTTTGGGTTTGGGTTCAGCCCACTAGCCATAATAATACCCCAAACTGAACCATCCCTCCCATTTACTCTCTCTTCCTCATCTTTTCAGTTCTAAAGCAAAAATGGAGAGAGGAATGAGAAATTAGAATTCCTAAGCCCTAGTTCCTTTGCAAAATCCAAGCTATAGCTCCAAATTCTATGAGAAGCCATTAGTAAGCATCTCCTTCTTCTTCTCCAACTCATTCTCCTTTTAATTTAAGAAATTCCTAAACCTAATTTGGGAAATGTTTCTCTTTTAAGCTTAGATTCAAGCTTCTTGTGTTGAGATTGAAGTGTGGTTGATCTTCCCTTGTCTTCAAGCTTCTCATTCATGTTTTTGGGTTCAAAGGTGAGATTTTTATCTCACATCTATGCTTATATTTATCTTCGATTGTTAGGTATGAATTCCTAACAATTATTCTTGTGCAATTGCTTTTGGTTTGGATTGATTTGGTGGATATTCCAATTTTTGGTGTTTTGGGTTCAATTCTTTAATATTCATAGCTTTGATGTTTTGATCATGTTTTGGTGATGAACTAAAGAGCTTCTATAGCCGCGTAGTCGATGGCGTAAATCCTTATTGCCGTTGCTCGACCGTTTGCAAATTGAGGGAGTTTGCACCTCTTTTGAAATAGGGTAGGAAGTGCAAGAATACAGGTTTGGACGACCGAACTCAGTAGCCGGTCGACCAACCTGCTACCCAAGCACTTCCTGCCTCTATTTTGGAAGTGTAGGTTACAGGCTCCGGTCGACCGAGCTTAGGGTCCGGTCGACTGACCTGCCACCCGTGCACTTCCTGCCTCTGGTTCGGTCAACTGACTCAGGGAGTCTGGTTGACCGACCTGCTCCTATTTGCAAGTTTTGCCTATATTGCCTATTTGATTGAATTTCCAACTTTAATCGATTCGTGTTGTTTCCTATTTGTTGTTATCATTTATTATGACTTTGATGACTCCTTTTTAGGGATTTTTGAATATCCATTTCGATGTATTCTTTATCGATTTCTTTGGATTTTATTCACGTTTTCGAATGTGAATTTTATGATTGATTGTTTCTACAATCACTTCTATGATTTGTCACTTTAAAATATAAAGGTTTTCTATACTAGTAGTAAATATCAAAACTCTTTCTTCAAATGATTTCAACACTATTTTAATACAAAGCTCGTTTTCTCAAACCGATTTCCAACCTGTTAGCATATACAAACCTTTACCTCACTCGTATGAAAAATCCCAATAAACGATTTAGTAAAACAAGTGGTATGTAACGCTTGTGTTTACTTCGTTGGTTAATTCTTGGACTTGTTTGATTAAAACTCTTGTGATAATTTTCTAGTGGAGATCTACAATTTGTTCGCAAATATTTAAGTTAAGCAAGTGGTTATGGGACATGATGCTAAACTCATATATTTACTAGCTTATTGTAATTGACACTTCTAGATGATCGATGATGATCATTTTATGGTTTAGACTAGCAATGTGCGATGTCTCTTTGTCCATGTGGAGATCCGTACCATAGTTCATTGAGCTTCGTCTCATTTCTTTGTGAACTAGCGATCCATGTACTTCTAATGTGTTTTGATTCATTTGATGTACCGTTTGCACTACATCAATGTCTTTGCTTTTTGATTCATTGGATGTACCGTTTGCACTACATCAATGTCTTTGCTTTTTGATTCATTCTATGTACCGTTTGCACTACAGCAATGTCTTTGCTTTTTGATTCATTGGATGTATACATCAATGTCTTTGCTTTTTGATTTATTGGATGTACCATTGCACTACATCAATGTCTTGGCCTTTTGGATTCACTGGATGTACCGTTTGCACTACATCAATGTCTTGGCTTTTTGGATTCATTGGATGTACCGTTTGCACTACATCAATGTCTTGGCCAACCTTTTCTTGTGATTTCTGGATTTTTATATGATGATTTCTGGAATTTATTTTCACCACCTTTTTCAGCTGGCATTGATATGGATGTCATTTATTGTGGCTTGGTGAATTAAATAAAGAATATGACATTCTTTTGATGCTATGAGATTCTTGAGATATTATATGACTTTTGTGGATTTTCTAATGTATACTTGTCGTAGTATGACATTTTTGGTTATCATACGTCTTTTTATTAAATCTCTTATTCTATATCATTTCATCTGATATTTATAGCTAGACTTATCCATTTATTATTTTCTTATTAAATAATACTCGGGTTGGACTGAGATTTTACAGGTGCTTCTGCTTGACTCCTTATCGGACCATCATCTGATCTTTTGGTTAACACTTAGCTTGTAGTTTTTGGTTGTGTACATTTGAGATATTGACTCCTTGATGTATACATATTCTTTTGTCTTGCACTTGTATCTATTCTTTTGTGTTATTGTGGATCTTGTTTGACCACTACTCTGATATACACTTTTATGTGTAATATTCATATTTGTTTCCGCCTTTGTGATATGAATTATCTTTGACTGATTTATGTTATGTTTATTTCTATATTTGTTTCCGAAGATATTATAGCCACTGTGTAGTAGCTTTGAGTTTGTGTCGGTATGTCGTATTTTATACTATCTGACATATCGATGCTCGTACAAAGTAATTACACGGATGGTCGCTCCACAACAGCCTTATTCTCCGTGCTAGTTGACAGCATGACACCGTAGTGTTCTTGGCTAGCTTGGGAATAGAGGTGGGCCATCACATGTGATATATGATGGAGACGCGCATTTATTTGTCTATTAGCTTTCTACTATTTTATTTCAACTATTTCCAGTCATTAGGTTGTTTTCGTTACTAGTATAGAAATGTTGTAAGTGAAGTATATTTGATACTATACTATTTATTCATATAGGATTATTGTATTATTGATTGCTATTATATTTTTACCTCCATTATGAGTTCCAAAAAGTGTAGAATATTGTAGACATCCCTATGTTATGTCTTTCATTTTAAACAAAAAGGATCCGTTGTTCATGACATCCATGATTCTAGTGCCACATTTGGATGTAGATTGGGCGATCGTTAGTCGGGGGTTGTTATAATTTATTTACCCTAGACTGTGTATTGTCTTCTATTAATTTTAAACTCTAAAACCATAAAAGAATATGGATATTTGGTCCATATTCAAACACATACATGTTGTATGATGAACTGTCATATTATATGAAATCTCGATGAAATTAGTCCATTCAAAATAAGCAAATAAACCACATTGCAAGTTCATATGTTCAATGTGATTGAATACATTGAGAATCTTGTTATGTTGAAAACACATTAGGCCAAGGATTGAAGACTGGCCTAGGAGTTCGAATAATGAAATTCCAATCTCAATCATTTTACCTAATGCAACCTAGACAATACCCTTAAAATGTTAAGGATGTATAAATGCACTTTTGTAAAGAGTTCATGGTTTGCAGTAAGGGTTTCCTTTTGAATCGTCCAACTATTTGGAAAGGAAAGCGAACTTGTGAGTGTTGATGTGAAATAGGCACATGTGGAATTGGCACATGTGGAATAGAGAGAGTGAATTGACACCTTTACTTCATGAAGAGACATCAGAAACAAGAATTGTATCAAAATGCTAGTAGATAGAGTGAAAATGTGAATTCATATGCATTTTCTTCTAGAAAATTGTCCTCTATTAGAGTTATTTCTTCAAGGTCAAGACATTTGGTTTGAGCCCCATGAACGTAAACTAGTTATAGTGGATGAAATAATTTTCACACAATAATTGATGGAATGGAGCTTTGTATTTCATGCGATGTTATTGTGATCACAAAATCGCATGAGCATATCATTTGATACTTGCTAGTGAATGCATCAAGTTACAAAAGATTGCCTTCGTATATATACCAAGTGTTATTTACGAAATAATAACTGTTTTTCGATATTGACTAAAAGTAGATATAGTTTAATTTTAGTACAATTATTATGAATATTCGTTATAAGATAAATATATAATATTAGTACTTTTTCCATAATAAAAGTGATGTATTAGCTACAGTACATAATGAAGTATCTAATTTTTTATAATTATTTTGAAACTAAAACCTAATTGTACGTTCGAGAAATAATTGTTTCATCATACGATTACAAATCAAATGAATTGTGAATCGTATCTCAAAGATTAAGGGTAAAGCACTCATTCAGTGGTGGGAGTGACAAAAGTGTTAACGAACTCCTTCGGTTGACACTTAAAGATGTATGCAGTCTAAGGTGTAATGATTGGAAAAAGATCCATTTACTTTATTAAATTCACTAATAAATTATCACAAACATGAAAATATGTATTTGATACATAAGTAACTTGTCTATGATAGGTTCGTAGAATATAAAATGGAAGTAAAAAAAATAACATGCAAAGGAAATATTTTTTTTTGATTTGATCAAATATGTGGGTATATTGGAAAGAAGTTCCAAATCTGACTAAAATGAGTAAGATTCAATCTCAAAGTCACTTCTCCATAAAATATATAATGATGTAAGGAGTAGTTGGACTTTGATGGATAAAGTATGATTGATGATGAGCAAATTTGAGTTAACTTATTTATGTAAGAATATGTACTTAAGAGTAAGTACATATGTTAAATTTAGTTTCATTTAAAATGTAGTTTATGGGATCATATAAGATATGAATTGACAAAAAACCCCGATCTTAAATAGTTTAAGATGTGTGATTGACTAATTTATGTTATGTACATAAGTTTTGTATGCTCAAAATTAAATCAATTTTATGTAATGATAAGAGCAATTCATAAAATATTTTTGAATGCCAATTCTGTTATACTGACAAACAAATTTTGTTTAGGGAACACCGCCTTTCTAATGAAGGAATTTCTTTTTGAAATTAATGGTAGTGCGATGGACTAAGATACAATCCAAAGAATCAAACATTGAAATTGATTGCATAAGGTGAAATACAATTAACTGGGCTTAAAATGGATATAACTCATTAGAATGCCTAATGAGAATTCTCATGCATTAAAGGGAAACTATAATTTTCTTATTAGTATCGAGGAAAAGGGTTATCAATAACAATAATTTTATTAGTTGTCAATAAGCTATGAAGAGTTTAAATTATACTATATGGCATTATTCTTTAAATCTAAAATGGATTCCAAGCACATTATTAAAATATGATTTTGATAGTTGTATGCAAAATAATATGATCCATCGAGCATAAGTGTATTTTCAAGAAGAAGATCAATATAGTTGGAATTATATAAAGTGGCATTGATGGGAAATGACTTCATTGATTTCAAGTGTTGAAATTAATGAAGTAATTTCTTTAGTCAACGTGCTTAAGTCCATTCAGTTTCTTCACGCAATTATTACAAAATTTGATTTTCAGTTATCGACACATTAATGTTAAAATAGGACTTCTAAATAATGATTTAGAAAAGACAGTTTGCATATGACAACCAAATTCTCTCAAAGTCATTCAGAGTGACCACATGATTTGTTCATTTGGAATACTATCAAGAGCGGATATACCAGTATGATCCAACAAGCATTATAGGTGAGAGAATATTTTGATAGAAATGTTAAATAGTTTGATTTTCATTCAAAATGTAGAGGTAAAATGTGTTATTTAGGAAGAAAATTAAAGGGTACTAAAACATTTCTAATACAATAAGGAAACAACATACTACTGGTTGTTAATGATGTATCCATGTCCAAATTGGTTTAATATGATTGTTTAATTATCGATATATGGTTTATGGTGACAACTTTTATACTTAGTATAAAAGGATGTTGTGATTGTCGTAGTCTATATAAACAAACATCATATTGAAATGTCTAATATGTAACACATGTTTTGGCAAAGTAATCAAACAACGTGGTTTTGTTCAAAACATAGAAGTAGCGTGTTTCTATAAAAAGGAAGAGAACCATGCAATAAGATTTATAGTACTTTATGTAGAAGATCTTGTACAGATTGGAAATGATGTTCCTATGCTATAATTAGCAAAAGCATGGTTATCTACAAATTTCTTAATGAAACATTTGAGCGACGTACCTTTGTACTTGAAATTTAGGTCTATAAAAACAGATCTAAAAGGATGTTGGAATTGTCTTAGTCAATGTACTAGATGCTGTACTAAAAAAGTATTGTATATGTAACAACCCTCTTCGAAATTGTCCTAATTTTCGACCAAATAAAAGCCCATCAAACCTTAGGTCTATTCTAAAGTTGGTCATTGATTGGTAAAATTAATAAAATGAACAATATATAGAGCTATTTATCTATTTTTTCAGAATCTCACAATGGAAAAGATAAAATATAATAATAGAAATAAGTACATATATCATAAAAACCAATGCCCAGAACCACAATATCCCAAAATATCCATAATACAATATTTCGAAATAAAACATCAACACATTTGAAATCTGGGTACAATTGAATAAATCAAAAAATAGACAAATAACTAAACTGCAAAAAATCTTCACCGCCGTCTTCATCTTCTTCATCAACATCGTTTCCTCCTAACCTATGGGTTTATTGAGGAGGGAGTCCGAACAACAATGTCTGGTGAATGAAAATCTCAAGCCTTACCATAATAGTATTTGGGTAGTATCATTTAGATAAGTAATATATCTTATGCACCATGTACTTCAACCCACTAAGTATACAATCCATTGTAAGCCAAAGGATTTTCATTCCAACTCCATTACGTAACTTTAACTGTAGGCCAATGTCCCTTCCCAACCCATCTTCAGAACTCTAACGCGGGTACAATGCAACTACCATCAATCATGTCCAAACGATGTGAGAGAAAGCACCTGAGCTACCTAATACATCTTTAATGGAAATTAGGCAGACTCGAACCATTTAATACCTATACCCTAGGCAGATCCCTGTTAGTTAATACCCACACCCAATTTGGACCTTTTTGGTACTTTCTAACTGACATTGTAAGAAACCACATTAGGCCACTTAATACTTCTTTTATAGGAAGAGGCAGACCCTATAATAGCCACTTGGTACCTCAACTCCGAAGCAGACCCCGTCCATAGTATTCCATAACCGCACCTAAAAACTAATCTCGACCATTTAATACTCTTGAGTGGGAAGGATGGAGACCCTACAACAACTATTTAATATCTCCAATCAAGAAGTAGGACCATACTAGGATATCTGTTTTATGACTCATAACCCAAATGGGGACGTCTCACTTCAGTACGATTATTTGTAGGTGCTGGTATCCAGATTAGCTGGGTAGACTTATCCTATAGAATTGGAACTACCTCGCGTCTACCTTGGTTGCTTGTTATAGGCGATGTCTCGGATAAGTCTCAAAGTCATAGTACTGGTAGCAAGATTAGCAGGGCAGACATCTGTATGTTTTTGACCGACAAGCATTCCTATAACTTAGTCACATTTCTGCTCTTCGAATATACAACCATATATATATATATATATATATATATATTATACCTCACCCACATTCACGCATCAAGGCCATATAAGGAAAGAACCTTTTTTCCTTTAATTATGGATTAACATGCATAATTATCCTTAAGTTCCTTCTTATAGGGTTTAACGCTATTTATTAATATATTTTTCTATGAGATAGGATTTATACGTTACTATTTATATGTTATTAATATATTTATATGCACGTAAATTTTAGGCTAACTAAATATTCCTAAGCGTGCATATAATTATTCCTATTCAAAGATTTTTGCTTCTTAGACTAGTTGTTAAAATGTCAAAACTTCCATATTCATTCAAGCCTCAATTTCAAACAATAATTTACAAAATAGCTATTATCCTTAGCTAAGCAAAACAGAATTCACTGTATGTGTGCATTCAAAAATGGAATCAAAAACCAAACTTATTTTACATCAATATAATATCATCAACGCCTCTGTTTCAAGTAAATAAAAGAAAACTTTTCAATTTAAACCCTTACATAAACATTAAGTGGAAAAGAAATCCATATTTGTTTTAATTTCGAAAACAGACAGTGCAAACTAAAAATAGAAAAATTCATACTTTGCACACCATTTCCTAAAAAATTTCCTTTTTGAACCCTTTTATCGCAACAATGGAAATAAGATGTGGAAGTTGCATAGAATATAAATTATTCAAATTGCAAACAAATTAAATTATACTATATTAATGTTAAACAATTTACATTCTAATTAATCCAAGAATTAACATTTTGCTTGGGGGAATTTTATTGTTTTAGGGTTTAGGGTCTTTGTATATAAAATTCCCTAAGGCGTAAAACAAATTCAAAATTTTACTACACAAGTTACTAAAATGTGAAAACATAAAATTTCCAGTCATCGATAGTTTCCTTACTTTCCTTTAAATTAGATTCATGACTTCACCCAACTCAACCTTTAGATTTCTTCTGTTTGGAATATACGACAATTCAATTGTATATAGGTTAGATTTAGAATTCAGACATTTGGGAAGAATAGAAATAGAAATCATACATACATACAAACGTACAAACATACATACATACGTACACATACATACATACATACATACATACATATATATGCATGCATGCATACATACATACATACATACATACATATATATGCACACACACATATATATATATGCCCGTGCCTTCGGCATGGGTACAAATTAACATTCCTTTAGAAGTGATAACTTCCCATGTAACTGAACTATAATTTTGAGCTCCATATATTTTCAATGGCACCAAGGTAGTACTCAGTAATCCCATACCCCTTCTTTGCATAATGCATCGCAACTTTATTATAATTTTGGCTCCACTTTTCCATGGTAGAAACAATAATTTGGGCCACTTGAAGAAACACTGGTAGCCTGTTAAGAAATTTCCATGCAAACACTGCACAGCTTTCAACCACGGCTTTATATTTGCTGTATAAGTCCTTGGCTACTGGTTTTTCTTTAGGCGATTCCTACATTTGATATAGATCAAGCCATAGAGGGAGCTTTTTGGGCCATTGAACAAGCCTGATTTGATTCTTCTTTATTGAAGATGGTATGTGGCTTTCTAAATCTCCTACGGTTAATAGCACAGTAATAAATGCTCAACAATAAACTATTAAAGCATGGTTAATAGCATGGTTAATAACATCCATCAAACATTAAATAATTTCCACAAATTATTTATTTATCTCAAAATATCTTCGCAAGATACATTTCCTCTTTTCAAACCTTTTTGAAAATAGTTTCAAACTATCTTCCCTTCTCAGGATAAATTTTCCCAAATATTTCTATTTCCACTGAAATCACCAAGCACAAAACTTTAGATTTTTACAATAATTTAAAACGCTTTACTTTGAAATATACTTTAAAACATTTAAGTTAAAAACTACTTCCTTAATTTGTTAAAAATACATGCTATATGAATATTTGAAAATAAGGTTACTTTATAAAATATAAAACTAGATTTCCACTTTTTAAAACAAAATACTAAGTCACTTTTTAAATAATTACTACAATAATAGATTTGAAAAATATTTACTTAAGAAATTAAACGATTAGAAAAAAATAAATTTTCTAAAACATGCTTTTTTAAAACAACATTAAAGCTTTCAACTTATATTTAAAAATTAATTTTGAAAACGTACTTGGCTATCCAGGGAAAAACACTTTTTTCGCATCCTTTAAAAATAAATTACTATTTATCTTTAAACAAATTTTATCATTTCCTCTTAATAAATTCCCACCTTGAATTTATTCTTCCAAACATCCAATTTCAAACACTTAAATCAATTTCCAAATTGATTTCCAATTTACCCCATTTATTCCAAAATCTGTTAACTTCAGATTTATATCCTTAATTATGATTTAAAATACTTTTAACTGAAAATACCAATTTTAGATTTCTCAAATTACTTTTGTATCCGTTTGAATAAGTTTTAAACTTTGAATTTTAAAATAATTCTTTATTCCTTTAATTGATATCACTTAAGTTTATAATTCATTAATTTGTGTTTTATTCAAAATTCTTTTTCCATGCTCGGAATTATTCATTAGTATTTTAATATCCATTCCATTCCTTTTCAATTCATTCTTAATATATTTGCTTTAATTATTTTACTTAAAACTCCATTCTTTTATTGTCTTTCCAAAACTCTAATTTTACATATTTTTGTTAACTCATTATACCAAAATATATTCAATCAAACCATAGCATTCAATATTCCAATATAATTCATCATAGAATATCAAACAATCACAACAAAAAATATTAAATAATTTAAATAAATGTTGAGGAATCCAGTTGGATCCCTCTAACCTGTTTCCCTGCATTCACAGACGTTAGCACAATATAAATTACCAATTCCACTTCGAGGTGGAATATCGCGGTATATGGGATTAAATATAATAACATCCCCTATTATGTGGCGCATAGGGTCTCATCTGCTATATAATGCGGGAAATCAATCATTCCAAGATGTAATATGTACAGTAATATAGCATATCAAATCAATTCCATATTTAAATTTAATCATTTAAATTTAAATTTAAATTCAGCTTAGTGAGATTAACTCACCTTCGATTCGTTTGCAACCAATTTCCATCTCGACTTGTTTTCTTCACAATTTTGATCCTTGTATAAACATTATGTAATGTTATTAACACTTGGAAAAATTGAACGATTATTTATCATTTACTAGATTTACTTAACTATTTTGATTTATTTTTTCCTATTCTATATTAGCATACGATCATACCCATATGTATTAAATTTAATTAAATCAAATTGATCGATACCTTACGGCAAAGATGATCACCCAGACGGAGCTCTAAATTCGACAATTCGCCTAAATCCCTTTTCACCACAGTCGGCACGTCGCCGAACCCTCACCTCAGCCCATCGCCACTTCCTTCTTCGATGCCTCCGTGCGTCGAAACGAGTCAAAGCCATATCGCGACAAGCTAGCTTCGCGACCTACCCCTGACAACGCGACCTACCCGAGCCTCTTGCGACTTGCCTACGCCCCTCAAAGGTCCTCCCCCTCCTATGTATTCACGTACACAACTACCTCGAACACAGCAAATCCCTTCCCAAATCACTGACGCGTCCCACTGTCGACGAACTACGCAGCTTCCCAAATCGACTCCACCTCCGAGTCGCGAAACGAAGCTCTTGATTGATTTATTATAGCCGAAATCGAGTTGAGCAACGATCTGGGATTTGGAAAGAGAAATCCAGCCATTAACTTGATTTGATTTATATTTCTTTATTATGAATTGAAGAAGGCAGAAGGCAATAAAAAGAAGATGAGCAAGTTTCGTTCGAACTGGAGGGGAGATAGGTGGAGTCGCGATTTATAAAATAGGGTAGAGGCTTTCTTCAAAAGATAAGCGACAATGAAAAGATATTGAAAGGATGTTAGCGCACAAAATTGTTTCTATGTGTTGATAGAAAAAGGGACAAGATGGTCGGCTAAGCTTACATAGGTATAGAATAGGGTGGCTGATGGGAAAGATTTCAACGCGTTTATATATCGTACGCTCACACAACAACTCCAAATGCTACGAAATTTGAAATCCGATAATAATAAAATATTACGGATCCAATGGAACTGGTTTCATCGAATTCCGTGACTATGCCTCGTAAGGCTATTATTAAATTCAATTTAAAATGATAAAATTTCAAAACTGAACAAATTAGTGTTAAATTCAATTTTAAAACATTTAATATCCTCAGCACTATCAATATAAATTTTACAAGCCTTCAAATTATTTTTAATAGGCTTAAAACTCCAGATTCAACATTTTACCCAACTTCAACTTATTTAATTTAACAATTAAATTACCGAACAAATGGCGGTATTTGAATTCAAGTTAAAAATTAACTTTTAAATATTTAAAATCAATTAAATATTCTGATTTTAAATGCTCAAAAATTCCGGGTCGTCACACATGCGGAACCAGATTGAGAGTTGTGTTGATGTAGAAGGGTAAAGTCATTGCCTACACTTCGTGATAGCTCAGACTGCATGAAGTGAGATATCGTACTCATGATTTGGAGTTGGCTACAATGATCTTCGCATTGAAGTTATGGCGACATTATCTCTTAGGGGAGAGATTTGAGCTATACATAGATCATAAGTACTTAAGATATTTATTATCTTAGAAGAAGTTGAATAAGAGACAGCAATGGTGGTTGGAGTTTTTAGCAGCATATGATTTTGGTATAGAATATACACCTGGGAAAGGGAATAAGGTAGTGGGTCCTATTAAAAGAAGACATCAAAATATATTGTTAGCTACGTTGGAAGAATGGAAAATTTTAAAAGCTTTAATTACTTGTAGTGTGTAGTTAAGAACAACTGCTAGTTCTAGTTAGAGCACTGCCATGCTATCTTGTTTGGAAGTTCGGCCAGTGTTGATCGAAATTGCTTCTATGTAAAAGGAGGATCCATTATTAGCTGAGAAGATTAGAAGGCTTAAGGTGGGATCGAAGATTTATTATCTAAGAGTTTTTAGTCTTGACTAAAGAGGATGGTTGAGAAGGAAGGGACGGTTGTATACTTCGAATGTTGAGAATTTAGAGAAAGAATTTCTTAAGGAATGTCAATGATCAAAATTTACGATTCATCTTGGAGGAACCAAGATGTATCAAGATATAAAGAGGAACTTCTACTTGGAAGGTGTGAAGATTGTTGTTGACTTGTGGGCTAGACAGTGTTCAAGTTGTCAACAAGTGAAGGCCGGGCATCAGAAGCCGAGTGGATTGCTTCAGCCTTAGGAGATACCAGGTTGGAAATGGGATTCAATATCCATGGGTTTTACAGATGGGTTGCCAAGGTCAAACAGTGGAAATGAAAGTATATGGGTCATAGTGGATAGGTTGACCAAGAGTGCCATTTTATTCCATTTAAATCAACCCGAACGTCACCTGTTTTAGCTAAGTTTTTCATGAAGAACATAGTTAGGCTGCATGGAATTCCTAGTAGTATAGTCAGTGATAGAGATGTTTAGTTTACTAGTAAATTCTAGAAGATTCTATAGGTTGCGTTAGGTACCAAGCTTAAGATGAGTACTACGTATCGCCTTTAGGCGGATGGGCACACAAAGAGAGTCTATAAGGTACTCGAGGATTTATTGAGGTCTTGTGTGCAGGATTTTGGTAAATCTTCGGAAGGCCACTGTTTTCCTATAATAACAATTATCAAACTATTATAGAAATGGTTCCTTTTTAAGCTTTGTATGGAAAGCCATACAAATCACTAGCATATTGGTTTGAAACTGGAGACAGATTAGTCTTGGGTCCAGATCTGGTTAGAGATGCAACAGAGAAGATTGAGTTGATCGAAGAAAGAATGAAGGAAGCTAGGTCTAAATAGAAGATTTATGCAGATAAGAGGCGTAAAGTTCTAGAATTCTTAGTTGGAGATAGATTTTTCAATAAGGTATCACTAATAAAGGGTGTTGTACGATTAAGAAAGTCAGGAAAACTGGCATCGAGATACGTTGGACCGTTCCTATTGTAGAGAGGAACAAAAAGCTCGCATACAGAGTAGAGTTGCCAAGCAGTATGGTAGGAGTCCGTAATGTGTTTCATGTGTCTCATCGTTGTAAGTATGTGCATGATCCAAAGACTACTATTCCTCCGACAGAGTTGAAAGATTTGATAGTAGAACCAGATTTGACCTTTGTTAGACAACCTATTCGGGTTGTGGAAGAGATGTGAAGAAGTTAAGAAATAAGACAATCAAGTTAGTGAAGATTTAGTGGAGTGACAATGAGAAGGACTGTAGGTTGGAGATAGAAGAAATGGTTAAAGATACTTATCCTGATCTGTTGTGAGAGTATGTTCTATATTAGATATATATGACTATTGCTGTCAAGTAGGCTAGTATGCTAGTAAAGTAGGCTAGTATGGTAGTTAGGAGTTGTTACAGATGATTGCTATATTTTGTATTTAGTTCTTACTGAATTTCGAGGAACAAATTCTTTAAGGAGAGGAGCCCGTAATACCCAATTTTAAATAACATTATTCGTGAGATTTAATTATATAAATTAAATAGAATAATGTGAATATTAGAATGATGAGGGGATTGAGATTAGAAAATTTAGTAAGGGTCATGCTTAATTAAATAAAACGAATGGGTTATGGAAATGTTTTCATAAATTAAACAGTATTGAAATAAGGCAAGGGAATTATGGGTAATAGCCACACTCATAACCCTATAACCCATAAACCCTTGTTCCCATTTCCACTCTACACGTTCATAATTTGTAATTCTAAAATGTAAACCAAAGAGCAAGATGGCCATAACCAAGGGGAAGTAAAGGAGAAAATTCAATTAAAAGTTAAGGAAACAAGCAAGGGGAATCAAGAAAGATCAAATCTCAATTTCCTTATCCTAAGCAAGGTGAATAATATTCAATACCATCTCAATTGTCATTTGAAAGAGCATTTGATTTCGGGTTTTATGTTTAAACCTTTATGATGATTTTGATGATGATATGCTTGGATTTCATGATATGTTTGATTCAAAAAAGTAAGGAAAATGAATGTTTATTTCGATTTTAAGACTAAAATTGTACCTCTTGGGCTTCGAATTTCATGTGGAATTAATATGTGATGTAAAACATAAATTTGGAGATGGGTTTTAATTTCCATAATTTTCCAAGCTGTCGATAATTTATTATGATTTTTCAGAGGAATAAATAGATAATTGTTTTAAAATTTGTTTCGGCTATTATATAAAAGATTTTGGGTCTGAATTTTTATATGTTAGATAGCATATTAAGTGAATTTTGAGGATTTTTTCTAAGTAGTTTACTATGGAAATTAAATTAATTTCGTTGGAGGACTTAAATGTTTTAATTGTTATGAAGGGCTTTTCTATTAATCATTTTTAACTAATTCTAAAATAATTTTGGCAGTCTTTAAGGAAAAGATTTTTAGTAAATTTTATTCCAACTAATTATATTTTTACAAATAGGCAAGTTAGTTGAAAAGCATTTACTTAAAAAGACAATAAAACAGTTCTACATAGATTCTATGTTTCGCCACTTCTAGTAGCTACCTTTCGACCACATACTTCCACCCCTATCTAAGGCAAAACCAATACACATGGTATCAATGCTTCAATATGTAGTGGATTGGATAAAATACGGAAATATGAAGTCGAAATCATGCCATCGAAGGGGTCAAGCTAATTTAAATAGCTTTCGAAGGTCTTTTGTTTTGCTTTCAAAAGAGATGTTGCTTGCCTTGTTTTAATGAATGCTTTCGAAAGGGCATTTTATATAGCTTTCGAAGGGGTTGTTGCCTTCTTGTTGCAAAAGGTTAGCTTACGAATGAGTTGCCTTAGCTTATGTTTTAAAGAAAAGCTTTCGAAAGGGTAGTTTTGAATCAAGTCGAAACCTTGATACCGTCTTCATACCTTTCGAATATGTTGAACTTTTAATGAGTTTGAAAGGTATGTTTTTATAAATCTAACAAGCCACTTCAAAATGCTTTCGAAAGGGCTCTAGTAGCCAGTTATACCAAAGGTTCGAAGACAATGGCTTCGAAATAGGTTTCGAAGCTATCCTTCCAATTGTTTTACTTAAAAGATTAAAGCTATCGAAAGGATAGCTCCGAAGCCATCAGTATTCCCCAAACTCTTTTATTTGAAGGTTAATGGTTTCAAAAGAGGTACTTTCTTTTATTCTCACTTTGATCCAAAAGTTAATTTTAAGGATAAACCCAATGGTTTCGAAAGAGGTAATTTTAAATAGTTTCGAAGCTATGCCTCTATGTGTTGGAAAGATATACTTTAATACTTTCGAAGGAAATGTTTTGATGGGTTCGAAAAGAAGGTTTTGATGCTTTCGAAAGAGATTAATTGTTTCAAAAATCATATGTTTGAGCATTTTGAAAAGAAGATTTGAAAGCTTTCGAATGATAGATTTTAATGGTTTCGAAAGTAAAGGTCTAAGGTTTCAAAAGCCTTAGTTTTCAAAACAAAGAATCCAATCTCGTTTTTAAAAGAAATCCCACGGAGATATAAAAAGAGCTTTGAAATGGTTTTTAATTTTGTAATTTTTGAAGAAGCTTTTCTTGATAACATAATAGGTTAAAGGGATTAACCATGTTTCATGTGAAAATGATTTCAAGTATATTAAACCATAAATGTTGGTATTAATATATTATTATGTTTGCTTCTTATAAATACATAATTAGTGTAATGGACACATAATTGTATTTTAGGAAGAAAGGGTAGAATAAATAGCTAGGTTGACACAGTAGGGAATATAAATTGAATTAACTCGTGTATGAGTAGAATTACATCTAGGAAGTCAGATAGACCAGAACTTAGATGCCCAACGACTGATTAAATAAGTTGTTAGTTAAGACAGGTTCATAATAAACCTATGAAAACTATGTTTAGAAATAGTTATTGGCAGAGCCAATCGGTTCATAGTGATCCCAATAAAACTATATTCAGATTAAGTTAATGACAGAAGTCAATAGATTCTTATTCAACCCATGAAAACTATGACATGGAAAAAGTTTTGGAGATACTAATAGGTTCGGCGAGAATATATAAAATAATGAAGCTATTGGCAGGGGCCAATAGGTTCTTAGTGATTCTATGAAAACTATGAGACCAGACATATAATCCATTAGCTTTAATCAGGTTAATAGTCGGCCTGTGAAAACCAATAGGTTAATAGTAACCCTAGAAACTATAACTGAGTAGATAGTCAAATGAATGGGGATAAGAAATCTAGAATAATTTTCCTGTTTGCATATCATCGTATATTTTAAATTGTTAAGTTTTTTGATGCAGGAGCACAATAGATGGTTATTCTAATTTTTTTGGATAAGGTACTAGTGAGGGGAAAACACATTCCGCTAAGCAGCGTGGTCTCACTGGATATCTAAATGGTTCGAGATGGTAGGTTATTATTCATTCCAAGCTTTACGTCTGATTCGAAGTTTATATTTTTCCCTTAATCTCTCGAGTGCTCAATTAATTTTGAGTACTTTGAAAATTGAGTTTTTTGGGTTCTCCTTTTTAGGGATAAGCTTTCGAAGATGTACAGGAGGTAAGTTTGCTAGTAGAAGTTCCTTTTCTATTTTGATTCTGCTGTGTTTTTTTATAAAGGCAAAGTTGTTTAATTGCCTATATTTAGACTTTGATCATCCAAAGGGGCATCTTCATATGTTGCTTTTAGCGTATGTTGTAGTTATTATATTTTCTCTGAACATAGTTCTAGAATTTGTGATTATGTAATGAATTTGAAGTGATTTGAAATAGAATGAGAAAGTTGTTTAGTGATTTTAAATTTTTACCCATGTCCACGTGTTTCCTTTATAACAATGTATCTAACATTAACATATTTGTTCGTCGAGGTCTAATAACCATGGATGACTGCAACATCCGTAGCCGTTAATTTGGGGCATCCAAGTGGGGAATGTTACACAATCTATGCCTGGAGTAGGGTAGGTTCTTATTTAAACGTCCAGAGAAAGACATTGTGGTTCCCATAGATCGTGTCACAACAAGAAGAATAGTGCAAAAATCTGATTTTGCCTCTAGTCAAGCAAAAACATCGCTGGAGATGAGCGACAACATGCCATTGTATTAAACAAGACACAACAAGAAAGTCATCCACACGTCTAATACAAAAGCTAAACATATAAGTAGAATGATGCAAAGTCTAAAAAGAAATAAATATACTTTTTATTGACAAGTTTGAAGGAGCACAAATAGCAGTGGCTGTCCTTCAAAAAACCAGCCCATGAACTTGAGTTTTGAAAGTAAAAAAACAATAGAAACGGAGGATAGCTGTAATCAATGTCTCTTCTTCCTTTTGTTCTCTTTCCTTTCTTCCCCGGAGAAATGAGAATTGCTGGCATTGCTAGGGTTCTTTTTGCCTTTTCCATTGCATATGCTTTCTATCAAAAGTAACCTCTTGGGTCGTTTTCCAATCATGGTCACTTCTCGAATGGTCAAGAGGATCATTATGACTACTTTCTATAATTGGGACAAAGCTAAGAATGAATGGTTGCCAAAGGTAGCAAAAAAGGTAATGGAGGAGGAATGTCTTCAAACTTTTCTTGCTTGATCTCCTTGGTCAGCATGGCTTGGGATAATTGCAACTCCCGTATGATCGGCGGTAGTAAGTGCTCAACAGTTCCAGTTATGATAATATCTTCATCTCTATGACCCACATGATCATCACCCCCTCTTTCTTTATCCAAAGCATGGATTATTTCAACACTGGGACTAGGGGTAGACATAATGACCGATTCAATTGGAGTAGCATATGTACCCAATGTAAAATCCCTTTCGGGTAGAGGGATGATGAGAAGTTGACCTAAAATTTGAAAAAACGTAAAAGTGGATATTCATGATGCCAACCGGTGTCATGTGAGCCATCTCAAATACATGCAAGATTAACAATATACCTTCAGGAGATATGGACTCAGCATGAGCTTAAGTGACATCGAAACCTTCCTCTAGAATGGGAGACAAAATAAGCAACTTCGAAAGTAAAGACTCTTCAAGATTATATTGGGCATCAAGTAAAGGTGTCAAAGAACTTAAAACTTTGGAAACCACCTCAGCAGCATAGAGGAGTAGAAGAGCTAGAAAGAGAAGCCGCTGCTTAAGAAACTATCGTCTCTATAGTTAAAGGAGCGGTAATACCTGGTGTTGAATCATGAAGAGTGGAATCATAAATCCCCCAAGCCTTTTGAATCTTAGTGGATAATTTCAGATATAGGATAAGCTCAACAGCTTTTAGCGCCCCCATATCCTCATCATCCAAAAGGTCAAGTTTCAATTTCTCTTCATCGACCTCACCATCATCAAAATGCTCTCCTTACAGCATCATAATCTCTTCCCAAGCCATAACCAAGGCCTGGGTTTATTGTGATATCTTGGAATTTCAAGCAATTTAAAATGTGATAATCCCCTTTATTAATTATTTAAAATTGGCAAAATTATTATTTTCAAACAATAACAATAATGGATTGTTTTCAAATATTGATAAATAAATTTTAATAGATTTATTAATTTCATATTGAATTTAGGTTTTGTTTAATATATATATTTGAAAGGATTTTAAATTGAATTTTAATTGAAACTTTGAATTTGAAGTTGATTTTGAAATTTGAAAGATGATTATTTTAAAATGTTTTGGATTCAAAAATGTATGCATAAGATTATTAGTAATATATAATTTGTTTTCTTTTAAAGAACTTTATTTACATAAATTAAGATAGTATTTATTAATTAGTAAAATAAATACAAAAGCTTTATAATCATTTAAAAATAAATAAAACATGCATAATTACAAGTGTTAATAGATTGAATCATATTAGTAACAAGTGTAAGGTGATTAACAAGCCAAATGACAAATGTTAGTTGAATTAATAAGTGTCATCTTTTTGTTTTTTTCTTTAGTTTTTAAAAATCATAAATTTAATCTATATATACATATCTTATCTTTTCTCATTCTTTTCCCATTCTCATTTTCAAAAGCAAGAAAACATAAGCCTGTTAACAAATATACAAACACAAGAAAAACTCAAAACAAAACCTGTAAAACAATACTCAAACCAAAAAACTAAGCTAGCAAGATTTCCAGGTTTGACTGAGTACCTCGAATTCGATTTTGGGTTTGTGATCGAGACTTTGGGGTCGGGTCGAAGGTTTAGACAATTGTCGATGAGTCGAAGGTGTCATGGAGGTTCGGAATGGCCTTGGTCGTTGGTGCACGTGCACGGGGGTGTCAGCGGCATCTTTAGGTTTAGGCGATGGTTGACTCGAAGGGAAGCTCGGGTATTTGGGTAAGGGACACGAGTATGGACTCGAGTAGATCGTGAGTGAAAACTTGTTACAGGTTTTAAACTTAAATAAAAATAGGTTGTTTTGAAAAAAGAGAGAAAAGAATGGGGAAGTCTCGGGTCAGGACTCGAGTCATCGTCAGGTTGAACCGGAAGCAGGAATTTAAAACAGTTTTAAAAGTTTATGAAAACAAGTTTTTGAAAATAAAATAAATTTAATTTAAAACTTTTCTGAAATAAATTCCTTTTATATATAATAAATGTTTTCTTAACATTTGATTTAGGAAGCTATATAATTTGTTTGTTAAATTAAATGTTTATTTCATCTTAACTTAAATGATTTAATTAAGTAATTTAAATAAATATAAATGATTTAAATAATTTTAATGATAATTAAGTCATTAATAAAGATAATGATTAACCTTAAAAGTTTATTAAGGTTTTAATGATTTGGGATTAATTAAGTTAATTAGATAATTTAAGTATAACTAAGTAATTTAATTAATTAATGATTAAGGATCAATTAATTTATAATTAAGGGTTAGAAGTTAATTAATTAAAGGTTAATTAATTTGTAATTAAGGATTATTAATTAGATAAATAGAGATTATAAATTAATGATTCGGTGTTAATTAATTAAGTAATTAAGGATTAATTAACTGTTAATTAAAGATTTATTAATTGGTAGTTAAGGATTAATTAATTTGTTATTAAGGAATATTAATTAATAATTAAGGTTTATTAATTAATAGTTAAAGAATAATTAATTAGTTAATTAAAGATTAATTAATTAATTTATAAGGTAATTAATAAGCGATTAATTAATTATTGATTTTAATTAATTAATGATTGATTAAGCAGGAATTGATGATTAATTCTTAAGTAATTAATTTAATTTTAAGATAATTAAATTAATTATAATATGGATTGAAAATTCTTGCTTGTGGATGATTGTTTTGAGTGGAATGTCTGGATTGGTTGATATCTATTGGATGATAATCTGTGATATTCTGTGTTGTGATATTGGATATGTCTGTGGTAAATGTCATTTATCTGTTATAAATGCTGTGTGAATTGAAAGTATTGAGTTAAATTGTTTAAACCTTAAACAACCTGACCTTTAAAATGGCGTTTGGATTTCGATGAGACTGGGATCGGATATCAAGTTTGTTTATCCGAAAACCACATCGATTCAAGTTAAACGATAGGTCATGAAATCTCAAGTGAAGATAGAGATGGAGATTTAGAGTGCAAGGGTTATTGTCATTAACTCTGAGGGAGATTCCAAAATGAGTGTAACGATATAATGCCTTCGGTTTCGTTCGAACCCGGAACGAACTTGAATGGATGAATGCTTTCAAACCATCGTCAATGGAGGACGATGGGCATTCCAAGTTGTGTTCTTAAAAGGTAATCGTAGCCTTAAGCCTCATCAATCAGGAATGGATAAAATAGCGAAGGTGCACGCTTGGCTATGTGGGTACCACCCAAGTAGGATAAGATTTTCCCCTGTCTACATGTCCCTTTTATTCGGCGGTGTGGGCGGTTGTAGGCCACAACCGCGGGGTTGTCTTATTCGGACTATCCAGTAAGGGATAGCTCTGGCTTTGTGATGCAGGGGATCAGGGTGGATCCTCGTTACGGTGATCTAGACCACGTACTGTAATGGGCGGCAACCCAGTATCCCTACCATTGATGGAACCCATTATCCCTATGTGCCCTTTACGGTTCTGTTGTATAACCCACTTTGTGGGTAATATGCTGGAATTTAATCGTGTAACAATTTCAGCTATGTGATTATTTATTTGAAAACCCTACACACTATTATAATATAACCGGATCTCCTATCAAATGATTTGGTTATCGTAAGGGAAAAACTTGCCCGTGTTTATTTGCGGAGAGTCTTACGGGATACCTTTTTTTTAAAAGGTTTTTCTAGTCAAACAACTTAACCATTATTCACACCAGTCTCATGCCTGACCCAGAGTTTATTATGTTTTTCTTAAACTCTTGGGTACTAAAATTTCTATGAGAAGCCAAGTGATCAGGTTCGGCTGGACAAATTTTGGAGAAGCTTGGAGCAGGAGTCCAGACGTATCTATCTATTTTTCCGCTGTGTTGTGTCTTTTGCCTGTGGTATTTTGGATGTAATGGATAGACAGGTCCTTACGACTGTCTAATATAATGAAGTTGTATAACTGTGCAATATGATATCACTACACCACAAATAGGATTTTGGCGCAACCGTAGGCGGGGCATTTGATATGGCTATAAGCCGTATCAAATTTTAATACGGCTTATAGCCGTATCTATATTATTTAATACGGTTGTAAGTCGTATTAACATTTGATACGGCTTATAGCCGTATCAAAACCTGTGCCTCTTTTCATGCGAAAATTTTCCCCAAAACGCACACCCTCTCCCTCCTTTTTTTTATTTCCAGATTTCCTTTTTTCCCCGTGTTTACTTACGGTTAAATCGCCAAAGCTTCCACCTCGATCGTCAGAGCTTTGACGTCGTCCATCAGAGCCTTCCACGACTTCCGCCCCTTCCACGTCCAGGTAATTTTGTTATGAAATTGCGTGCTTAATTCCTTTATTTTTGTTATGAAATTGCGTGGTTAATTTTGACGTTGGAGTTCAAACTACGGACTATATTGTTGTTTATTCGACTTGCACCTTTGGCGCTTGCTATATTTACCATCTGTTTTGCAGTCTCGGTATTGGAAATTATAGTAAATGATAATAATAATAATATATTGTAATAACGTATAAGTTTTAGTTCATGAAGTACAACATATTTATGGGATACAGGAGTTCGCTGTGGCATCTAGGTTGAACCAACGACTTTTGGTTTGTGTTCAGTTTGTTTCAACAAAATTTTGATGTTGAATGATATGTTTGGTGAATTAATTGAAGCAGACGGTTTAGTTGATGGAATCTACTCAAGCAGTTAACATATATAACTTTGCTTCAAGTTACTCAAATCAGTTGATGGGAAATTTAAGTAAAAGTGTTGCTTGATTTCCCATCACGATAGCTTGCTGTAAGTCAATAATTAATTCTGTTTGTAGGCATATTATGCTATTTTGTAATATTTTGATCTCCTTGCATAATTTACAGCTTGGTGCTAATGTTTTATATGGTCCTGACCTTGTATATGGTTTTGACATTGTTGTATAAGTGGATAAAATTATTGTTAATGGTGCAAGCGAAGTATCAGGAGAGGGGTAATGCATAGACATTACTCCGGTGCTATAAAATAGCGCCGTTGTAATGACAAATTTTTTGGAAACAGTTTGGTGCTAATGTTGTATATTGTTCTGACATTGTTGTATAAGTGGATAAAATTGTTGTTAATGGCGCAAGCCAAGTATCAGGAGAGGGGTAATGCATAGACATTACTCCAGTGCTACAAAATGGCGCCGTTGTAATGGCAAATTTTTTGGTAACAGTTTGGTGCTAATGTTTAAAATAAACCCTATATTTTAAGTTCCATTTATTGAAATTTCAATAGTCTATATATTTTAACTATTTAAAATTAATTAAATGTCTATGCATTACCCCTCAATGAATGTCCACGTGTTTTGCTGATGATGCCGAATAACTCATCAACATACATTATATTTATATATATTATGCCAAACAACTCATTGTCGTACATTATATTTGGTAGTACTTGGACCATATTAGAACTAATAAGAAGCATCAAATTTATTGAAACAAACAGATGGATTATGATAATTATACTTATTTTTAAGCATCATCATCATCTGAAGTTTCCAATGGAAAGTTAGTAAAAACATAAGTTGACAATCTGGCTTAGTATAAACTAATAGTTTGAAAACCGAACAATTGCACTTAGTTTACAAATGGAGCAAATGCTCGGTATTAAAAACTTAGAAAATGCTTAGTTTTGTACGGCAAGCAAATGCTCAGTTTTTAACCAACTGGGTTAAACTCAGTTGAAAACTGAGTTTTAATAACTGGAAGAAGAACTCTTGGTGTTTCAAGTATACATTCAGAAAGGCAACATAAACATTTTCTTATGCTCTGCTCTTACTTTTATTCACTACGAATTTTGAATATAAATTATAAAACAATTTTTATATGGCACTAACGAACACTCTTTTTGTATGGGCAAAGAGTTTGAGGTTAATGCTCTTTCTGCTCCATGTTAATAATGTGAGTTGCAACTCTGAACTAAAGCAATAGAACTTCACTAATATCAATTATTCCAATTAAAACAGGTTAAAAATATCATATTTTTAAATGGATATCTTACATGAATTGCAGTAATAAATCTTAGAGGAACCGCAATAATACAAATATAAAATAAGTATGATGATCTTGCCATTAAACTCCGACATCGTGATGTTATACTCTGATCATCAGATTATTAAAATACATCAGACATGAATCATATTATTACATATATAAACTAAAAATGGTGATCATGCTTTCAGCACAATTTCGCCTACCCGATCTATTGATATGTTGTGCTTGCTTCCCTTTGTTAGCTTATTTGTGTTCCACTGTTACTGCTAATCATTACATGTTTCTCCTGCTGCTAGGCATGCTTCTGTTACTGCTAGTCATACTGATGGACTTTGCGGTTAGGACCAGATACATAATACATGTAACCACATCTTATTACAGTTTAGCATATACAAGAATTGTATTCTCTGGCTTCATTCTATCGGTTAGAAAAATATAATTTAGCAACGAACTATTATATTTAACAAGAACAATATAATTTAGTAAATTTAAATATGTAGAATTAATCTTACAACAAATTTCTCAATATAATTTCAAAAATATTCCTTTCGAGCAATTTGAACGAGGACCCATTGAAGGGCACGTCTCATGTTCTGTTAAATATGATATAGGAGGGCAGTATGTCTTTCAGCATTGAAAAACAATGGATAACTGAATCAGATCTATGATCTACATACTATATAGACGGGGTGCAGAAGTTCATTAGTTTTGTTGAAGAAAACGGTGGTAAGAAAGGATTGTATTTATGCCCTTGCACCTAGTGCAAAAATATGAAGACGATCAAATTAGATGACATTCATTTTCATTTGCTTAGATGGGGTATTATCCAATCGTATACAACGTGGTATTTTCATGTGGGAAAAAGGGCGGAGATGGAAAAGCAGCAACCAGTTAGTCATGGCAGAACTACTGCTGAGTCTGAACATATTAGGATGGAAGATCTGGTCAATGATGCAGATAGATTTCATCATTTTCAACCTACAAATTTGTTGCCTGATCATGCTAATGTTGGAGAGCAGTCTACTGATTATCCAGATTGGCAGGCCAATGAAAGTAAGAAGTATAAATCGCTTTTTGGTAACCTAAAAGAGCCGCTGTATCCTTCATGTTCAAAAGGGATTATGAAGCTGTATGCTTTTGTGAAACTGAATAGCTTGAAGACTCAATACAGCTTTTCAGATAATGGTATGACTGCACTTCTCGAACTAATAAAGGAGTTACTCCCCGAAGGTAACACGCTGCCCACAAAGTACTCCGACGTGAAGAAGATCATTAAGCAAGTTGGGGTGAATTACAAAACTTACGATGCATGCATCAATGATTGCATATTGTACTGGAAAGATGATGCAAACAAAGTTTCTTGTACAAATTGCAATGAACCAAGATATAGGACATCACTAAACGAAGAGAGAAAATGCACCAAAGTACCTAGAAAGACATTAAGACATTTTCCTTTAATTTCTAGATTGAAGAGACTGTATACTGTACCATGGATGGCAGATGCGATGACCTGGCATGGTCGTGCCAAGTCTGATCCAACCGTAATGCGTCATCCATGTGACACTTCTCAATGGAAAGTCGCAGATTCATTTGATCAAACTTTTGCTGCCGAGCCACGAAATGTCACACTTGGAATAGCAACAGATGGTTTTTGTCCACATGCTTCTCTCTCTAACCCTTACAGTTGTTGGCCAGTAATTGTAGAACCATATAATCTTCCTTTGTCTATGTGCATTAAAAGGGAGTTCTCAATGTTAACATTGTTGATTTCTGGGCCAAAACAACCGAGAAAGGATATTGATGTTTATTTACAGCCATTGATAGACGAGTTAAAGCAGTTATGGGAAGGAGTAGTTACATTTGACTCATTAAATAAATCTGAGTTCACAATGAGAGCTAGGGTGCTGTGGGCAATCCATGATCACCCTACTTTTGGGACTTTATCGGGATGTACAACTCACAGTTACTTTGCATGTCCTGTTTGTGGGGAAAACACTTATTCTTATTATCTTCCTGAAAGTAAGAATATGTGTTACATGGGACATCGAATGTTTCTTCCTAACAAACACAAGTTTCGATACGATAGGACAAATTTCAACAACGAACAAGAACTTCGTCGCCCTAAACGGCCATTGACTGGTTTTCAAGTTGACAAGAAAGTAGTGAATATCAAAATGAAAGTTGGTAAACAAAAAGAAGAAATTGGTCGAAAACGGAAAAAGTCAACCCATGAAGATGTTGATTATATTTCTGGATGGTATAGGAGGTCTATCTTTTTTGATTTACCATATTGGAAAGCAAATTTGGTCCGACATAATATTGATGTTATGCATACGGAGAAGAATGCCACGGAGCATCCCATCAACACCATTATGGACCATAAAGATAAGTCAAAAGATGGCCTCAATGCACGCAAGGATTTGAAAATCATGGGTATAAAACAAAAGTTGTGGGTGATGGAAGATCCAGAAACAAATAAAACAATCATACCAAAGACAACTTTCGCTTTAAGCAAAGTAGAAAAGATACGGTTTTGCATCGTTTTGAAAAATCTGAAAGCGCCTAACTAATTTTCTTCTAACTTTCACAACAATGTGAGCATCAATCCTCCTGAACTAAGAAATATAAAGTCACATGATTACCATGTCATAATGCAGCATTTGCTTCCGATATTGCTTCAACATTCTTATCCACAACATAAGGATCTACGAAATGCTCTTTATCGTATTAGTTTATTCTTTAACATTTTGTGTTCAAAGCTGATCAATAGGGAACATCTTTTAAAAGCAAAGGCTAGCTTAGTAGAAGCAATGTGTGTATTTGAAAAACATTTTCCACCCGCATTTTTTGATTTCAGTGTCCACCTTATTGTTCATTTAGCCGATGAAGCATTGATTTGTGGCCCTGTCAGATATAGATGGATGTATCCATTTGAACGGTAAATTTCTAATTGCAGTTATGCACATCATTATTTCATATAAATAGCTACAGGCTACAGTATATAATTGGTTACATTTATAGTGTTAACGTAAAAATCAGACGCTAACACCCCGGTGTAAATTGAAGTTGAGCGAAAGCACCACCCGTGAACACGGGAACTAAAAATAAGTAGAAAAGTCACAGAGAAAGCAGAAAAGACAACAGCTTTTATAGTGGTTCGGCTTAGGGTAAGCCTACGTCCACTTTAATTCTCTTTATTACTGAATCGATTACAACTTTACAACAATCTTCAATTACAATTCTGATGAGACAAACAACTAGAACTTTGATGCAGAAGAATTCTTTGAATCCATGTAGATTGCGTTAGATTTCCTCTCGAAGTTAGTTGAGATGCCTTTCGAACTTGAAGTGTCGAGTGAGTTGAGAATTCAGCAGAGTATCGGCGCCTAAAGAGATTGGCCAAAAAGTCCCTTTCATGTTTGAGGTAGGTTGGTATTTATAGGAAAATTTCCCCCCTTAGGTCGTAAGTCGCGACCGGTCTAAGGTAAGCCGTGGCCGACTCATCTGGCCCCTCCATGGTTTCACAAAGGTTTGTTTGTACAAGTCCTAAGTCGCCCACGAGTCAACATCTAAGTCGCAAATGAGTCATATGGTCCTCTTGATGCGGCGTTGAACCTTCACCTAGTAGCTTTAGGTCGTGGACGACTCAAGCTAGGTTGTGAGTCGTATACGAGTTAACTGATAAGCCTATTCTCTTCAGATAATAACCAAAGTCCTGAATCGTGTACGAGTTAAGAGGTCACTGTGTTAAGTAAGGAGCAGCGCCTCATTTGCTTAAGTCGCTCACAACACATGCTAGGTCGTAAGTCGCAGATAGCTTTAGGTCGTTAACTCATTTCCTTCTTAAGTCGTGCCATATCTTGAATCGTTAAGTCATCCTGTCCTTGAGCCGTGGACTTCCTTAAGTCGTAGAAACCTTAAGTCGTGGATGCCTTAGGTCGTAAGTCACTAAGTCCTTCAACTCGTTAAACCGTTAGGTCGTCCATACCTTGAGTCGTAGGTCGTGAAGTACTCTGGGTCGGCAATTTCCTTAAGGTATTGAGTCGGTCTATTCTCTTAGGGCAGTTAAGTCATAGTTTCCTTAAGTCGGTAGGTCATGCCACCAGCTAAGTCGCTAAGCCGTTATACTTTTTAGGTTGTTAAGCCCTTAAACCGTTAAGTCGTCAGTCTCTTAAGTCGTCCATCCTCTTGACTCGTTGAGTCATGCATCTTTTAACTCGTTAGGTTGATAACTCATTGAGTCGTTTGTCCATTGAGTCGCCGCCCATATTGAGTTGTTGACCATAGGAGTTAAGATTTGCCCCTCGAAGTACACGCTTAAGTCATGAGTCGTGTGCTTCGATCTTGTTCCTGAGTCATGAACGACTCAAGGAGCTGGTTAACTCGTTTGTCCATCCATCTTCTTCTCTGCCTCCTATATAAGCCATTAAGTCGCTTCTCTACTTTTACCTCGTTGCTTGTCTTCTTTCCGCCATTGTTGCATCCGAGCTCCCAAAGGCGACTTCAATCCGATCAACCATCAATTTTCCTTAATATTACATCCTCGATCAACAGATTTAGGTAACTTCAGTCAGCTGTCCATCGCATTTACCACGAACTCTTCGTAACCATTTAGATATAGTTTTTGTTTCCATGCTGTGAGATTATGTTTCGATTCGTCTTCTGACCATTGCCGATCATTGACAATTGCCCTAGAATGTGAATCGGCTTAGGATCTTATGTAGTTGTTTGGCAAGTGTTTGGATTTGTTTTTGGGTTTTGCTTGAGAAGATGATGGATTTTGTTGCTAATGGAAGATAACGGGTTATTGGGTTGGAGAAGGATCAGCGGGTTGAGAAGAGATATCGTGAAGTTTTCGCGACTTTGCCAATTTGCATAGTTTTCAAAGTGACTGACTTAAGATCACCTACGACCTTAATTGCACACGACTTAACCCTTTAGGTTACGTTTGTTTTTGGACGACTTAAGACTTAGCTTCATTTGCACTTCATTTGCTCTGTCTTGATTTGAGACTTTATGACTTGGCCTCTAGGTCGTGAGCGACTTGGCCCTGAGTCGTAGCCGAGCTAACTTTTAAGTCGTGAACGACTTAACTTTTAAGTCATGGACGACTCATGACTTCAACTGTGACTCAATGACTTGAACAAAATTTGAAAACTTAGAGATGTTGACAGAACTTGATTGTATTTCCAATTTGAGTTGCTAGGATAAACTGCTTGAACTTTGAACTGTTGCTTGAACTTTGAACTGTTAAACTTTGCTGCATTCATTCACAGATCACTTTTGACTTGTAAGCTAACAATCTGTTCAATACATAATTTACAGAAAACCGAGACGAATATACTGCCACTGACTGCCCACGTCAAATGACAGATTAGTCAACATAGAGTAATCAACTTAAACATACTGTATGAAATGCTGTGAACCAATCAACTAAAGTGAAATATTAATGCAAAGCATTGCTATCTTGAACTGATTTGTTTGCATCTACATTTCTCTTTCATATTTTAAAACAACAAACCTTGGACTTCATAACTGACAAATGCTTGCTAGTTTTCATTCTAGTTTTATTTGCTTATTGCTTTGTTGATTTTACACAACACTTCACACATTTTAGGAAACGTGCACCTTCATATTTGAATATCCAGTTGCTTGTGTAGAATGACTTCTCAGCAAGAAGATATAACAGCCCAAGCTGGAGAGGCCACTCTTATTCCAGCTCCATTAGTCAATCCTCTAGAAAGAGCCCCTACCACCTTATCGTACAAAGCTTTTCATCAGTTGTGTGGTCAGTTTGGCATTGCTGAGGCATATGCCATTCTTCCTGAGAAAAGTGACACTGCTGATGTGGCGCCTATTGGCTTTGTAGCGGTTAACCGGCAAATGTGCCTAAGCGGGGCCGTTCCCCCTTTCAACAACTTTCTTCAGAATCTTCTTCGTCGACTAGCTATCTCCCTATTCCAGCTACACCCTAATGGCTATGCCATTCTGATGGGGTTGTGCGTGCTATTTAGGAGAACATTTGACCGACTTTCGAGCTTTGACGAGATTTGCTTCCTATGCTCCTTTACTAGGACTAAGGATCATCCTTCTATCACCGTCGTGAGAAGTGCCCGAAATCGTAAACTAATCGTTGGCCTCCCTGACACTGCCCATGGGTTCTTAACTCAATTCTTCTTTGTCGGCTGCCCTCCGGGGTTTTATGCCGTGTGGAGGGAAGGAATTAAGATCACCTACCTCTACCCCTTCTATACTTTGAGTTTTGTGAAGTCCGAATTGCCAAGTGTTAACTTTATTTTTTCATTTCAGCCCTTCCCCCTCCTTCTAGAGATCCCAGCCACAAGCCAACTCTGGAGAGGCTCGTAGCTGTACCGGTTGAAGAGCAGGATATGAAATCTTTGTTGAATGACGAATTCCTTTACCAGTTCGGACTTCTTCACCCTTCTCGCTCCACACACCCCCATGAGGTTCCAGACTACCCACCTAAAGCATTAGATGCCCCCGTTTCTTCTGACGAACCCATACCAAAAGAACCTGCCTCCGAGGCTTCTCTGGTGAAGTGCTCTACTACTGTCGATGTTGCGGGGTCGTCTGGCAAATCCGCACTTGCCTCAGTCATTGAGGAAGAAGAGACTCAGGGATCTCCCCAACGTTCACAGAAGTCTGGCGAAGAAGCCGGGAAAACAAGCCCTGTCAGGCAGAGCGGGGACGACACCTTCGAAGGGTTAAGCGACCTCTTTGCCACCTCACAGGAGATCTTTAAAGACGACCCTGTCACTACTAGGGTTTCTTCTTCAGCAGTGGAAGTGACTTCTTCTTTGCAACAAGCTCCGTCAACCCAAGAGTTGACGTTAACTACTACTCCCACGATTACTCCGCAGTCAAAGAGTGGTTCGTAGTTTGATGCGCGTAGTTTGCACATCACACACACTTAGAACCTTTTAGCACTTTCATGCACCTAACTCTTTGTACTTTGAAAATTCTAAAGTTACACTTCTTTTCTCTGAAGACTTTTCAGACTTGTCTCTCTTTTTATTTCAGATTCTCCGATGGGACGCAGCGGCTCTTACTATGACGACTTTCAGCGCTACGGGAGGCGTAGTCAATATGATTATAGGCGCTACCTTCCCGTTCACAGAGAAACCGATGAAGAGAGAGCCGCTCGAAAGGCTTAGGAGAGAAGGGCTCAAGAAGAGCGTTATGAGAGAAAAGAAAGGGAGGAGCACCATGATCCTTCCCAGAGAGGCGACGATTCTCATAAGAGAAAGTTGCATGATGATCGGGGAAAAAGCCATATAGTTGAGGACCCAAGCAAGCGTGCCCGGCACGGTGAAAAGCATGCTTCTACAACTCCTAAAAAGGTCACTGCCCCCGTCTCACTTGACATTCCTTCTGACTCTCCTGCTCTCGGGAAGACAGACATTCAGACAGTAATCAGCAGGCCTAAACTCCAAGTTGGACCAGGCCCGGCTACTCTGCAAAGCCGGTTCCCGCACTGGTGCCTAAAGGGAGTGCGGTTCGATCTTGACTTGGTCCCTATTGATAAACAAGCAATGCTGCAAAATCTTGATGCTGTTAAACTTGATATCGAGCGGATGTCAGGGTGGCAAAAGCTTATTGATGAGCTTCAAAGGGTCAACCGTGCGAATATAGAGGCCATGCTGACCATGGAGAATGATAAGGCCGAATGGCAGAAGGTTCTTGAGTAGCATGATACCGAAATGAGGAGAATCACTACTTACAATGAAGAGCTTGAAGCGAAAGTTGAGGAACTTAAACAAGAGCTTGCTACTTCTTCTACCTCATATACTCAAAAAGAAGAAATACTTCAAAAGCAAGTTCGCGATGCTCACGTCGCTCAGCGACATGTCGAGGCACAACTTGAAGCTGAGCAGAAAACAGCGGGAAGGTATCGTGCTGAGGTTATAGAGTTATGGGAGAAAGTCAACTCTAAGGAGGCGGAAATTCAAATGCTAAAGCTTCAACTCTCCAAGACCGAAAGAGAGCGTGATGAGGCCGTTGCCGGTAAAATTGCAGCTGAAGAATCTCATGAGGCAACGAAGGCCAGCATCAGCTCGACATTATTCAACTTCTACCTGCACAGCATCTTGGGGCACGGTAGTCTCGCCTTTCTAGGTCCCAAATATGAAATTACTCTGGCTGAAGTGTGGGAGGCCGCACTTGACATGCTTGGCGGTGAAGGTGCTGGCTATGCCGAATCAGCTCTTGAGGAGCATTACTTGGATGACGATGCTCGCGCCGCTCTCGCCAAGGGAAAAGAAAAACTTGCAAAATTAAAAGCTGAAATGGCAGAAGGGGAACGGTTAGGAAAAACTACTTCAACTATTCCAGTCCAGCCTTCTCCTTCGGCCGAAATCAACATTATTGGCTCCAGTTCTCATTCTCCATCCTTGGTCAAAGTTACAACTGAGATTACAAGTACACAGGGTGGAGATGAAGGTGAAGAGAGCGCCGAAGCACAGGCTTATGAGGTTGATATCAGGAAGACGACTTCTCCAGGTAACTCTACTGTCAATCTTGCTCAAGTAGACTGCTCATTTTCTTCTTATGGGTTTGATGAGCTTCTTGACTCTTTCCTGAATCTCAACGAGCCTTTATCTCCTCTTTTTACTGACTTTAACCTCTTTTCTTATGTAGAGAAAGTGTCGAGCATCGTTCAGACTTCCCCTCCTCTAATTATTCCTCCTTCGGTTCTCCAGGTCACTCCTCCGTTCGCCTCTCAACCCGGGTCGCGAGAGGAGCAAATAGAGGCTCTTCATGGCTTAGATGATCCTATTGCTTCTCAAGAACATGGGGGAGAAGGGCTTGGAGAAGGCAATGAGTCTCCGGAGCGAACCACTTCTGATAACATAAAATTATCTGCTCTTGTTACTCCGGGAAGTGAGTCTTCTTCAAGGAGGAGGAGGAAGCGTGTCACTTCCAAGAGGAGAAGGAAAGACATTCTTGTTTCTGAAGATGAAGCGAGAGTTGATCCTGCAGTAACCCTTTCTCCTTCATCCCTGACTCTCCCAAGCCATCCTGAAAAGCTGCCTATTAGGTCAGGTGAAGGCTCTAAGGGTGGTGGCAAGAAGAAGTAAGGGGTCCTACTTCGATTTATTTTTACTTTTTGCTTTTTGCATGTACTGGCCGGAGATTGTGCGGGTACCGGCCTCCGCTCTTTTTTTTCTTTTTATTTTGAAACCTGTACCTGTACAAAATTTTGACAGTATAGAATAAAATGATTCTTTTTGTTTGTACAAACTTCTGTCTGCATTTGAGAATGCATTTACTATTCATTTTTGTACAAGTTTCTTTATATGATATTGCAGTGAGCTTGTGGTATGTTGTTCGAGCGTAATTTTTATCAATGTAGCTATACCATGTTGCCCCTATACCATAAGCTCGTTGCAATATTTTATACTTTGAGGGGACTTGTACTCTTATTTTCTGGAGAATAATTATTCCATACTTGGAGGAATGTTATTTCGTTAAAAATAGAGTACAGCTCCCTCCGTATGAGTTTTTACGCTTCATCCTTCGAAGATATCACTTTTTCTTTTTTGCATACATTTTTACCAAGTGAATTCTTCTATGTGGTAAAGCGGGCCTCTGAAGGGCACTTTAACTTCTTTTTGAGGAAGAGTATTTTCCAGAATAGGTGAATCATTCTTCCTTTGAGAGTTAAAGTGTGCCTTTGAAGAGGGCTTCTTTTTTTTCTTTTTTTTATATTGCGCCTCAGTGGAGGGCTTTTTGATCTTTTCTTTGCGTTTCTGACGAAATGCTTCTTTGAAAAGTTGTACCTCTGAGGAGGGCTTTTTCACGTTCCAACACTTGGAAGTTTTATTTCAATCTCGGTGAAACGTGTGCCTCCGAAGAGTTGTGCCTCCGAGGAGGGCTTTCCACATTTCAACACTTGGAAGTTTTATTTCGATCTCGGTGAAACGTGTGCCTCCGAAGAGGTCTTTCTGTTCGATTGTGCCTTTGGGAGGAGGTCTTTTTGTTTCTGCCTCTGGGAAGAGGTCTTTTTGTTTGGTTGTGCCTCTAGGAAGAGGTCTTTTTGTTTCTGCCTCTTGGGAGAGGCTTTTATTTTTTCCCTGTTCGCTGGGAAGTAGGCCTCCGAGGAGGGCTTTTCACATTTCGTCTCACGGGAGTGTATCACCGGTCACGGTGAAATGTGTGCCTATGAGTAGGGTTTGTGCCTGGAAGTTTGGAGTTTCTCTCTCTCAGTTGGACGGATTCACGGGAGTGTATCGACCGATCAGTCCGCAACTTTATGTTGAGAAAGACCTCTCTTTTTCTGGTTAGGCCCACTCGAGGTCTTTTAGCATTTCAACTGTGGTGAAATGGGCCTTCGAAGAGGGCTTTTCACATTTCAACACTTGGAAGTTTTATTTCAATCTCGGTGAAACGTGTGCCTCTGAGTAGGGCTTTTGCCTGGAAGTTTGGAGTTTCTTTCTCTCGGTTGGATGGATTCACGGGAGTGTATCGACCGATCAGTCTGCAACTTTGTATCGAGAAAGATCTCTCTTTTTCTGGCGAAGCCCGCTCGAGGTCTTTATCCTCCGAAGAGTTGTGCCTCCGAAGAAGGCTTGTGCCTCTGAAGAGGTCTTTTGCTGATTGATGCTTGCTCGCCCATGTCTCTTTGCCATCTATTCATGTCGGCGATCCCCGTTATCTTTTTCAAGTGTCATCCTTTTTTAGTTGCCAATAATTTTCCTTATCCAAAGAAATATACTTCATAGTTAAGCGAGTTGGTGGTGGTAGACACAGGCTATTTAACTGGTTGTTTGTTTGTTCAAACATTTGCAGTTAGTTAGATATGGCCCACTTCCATCCACATCGCTAACTTTTGTTCGAAGCACTTCTCTTGTAGGATTTGAGTATGGAAATTTTGAATGGTTTAGCGTTTGCTTGCTGGTTGATGTCAGAGATCGCCCGGTCTTGTGACGGGTAAGGTTTGTTTTTATGGCCTGCATTATTAAACCGACATTTTAGTAACACAGTTAACGTATTTTATATGTCGAAATAAAACAAAGCAGTTTATAATAGTAGAGAACACAAGATTTATAGTGGTTCGGCCAAAAACTGGGCCTACATCCACTTTATAGCTTTTCATTATTCACTTGCTTTACAATTGCTTTCAATACAAGAATCATATATTTGTAATTCTTTTACAACATTTCAGCAAAGCTTTCGAGTAAAATAGGGACGCAAATGATTGCTGTTCCAAGCTCTTGGGATTGGTTCTCCTTCGACAGTTGTAAGTTTGAATGTGCCGTCAAGAAGCTTCGTGCCTATAACATACGACCCTTCCCAGTTTGGCCCAAACACACCTGTGGATGTCATAATTCTCTTCAGAACTAGGTCCCCAACTTCAAAGCTGCGCTGATGAACTTTGGAATTGAAGTGCCTGGCTATCCTTTGTTGATGAGCTGCAATTCTAAGCCTAACCTCTTCTCTTCTTTCATCAAGGAGGTCAAATGCTTCCAGTTGCAGTTTCTCATTCTCATCTTGATCAAAATGGATCCTTCTGTGTGAGGGGACTTCAGTTTCCACTGGAATCATCGCTTCTGATCCGTATGCCAATGAAAATGGAGTATGCCCAGTCGCAGTTTTGTGGGTGGTTCTGTATGCCCATAGTGCAAGCGGTAACTTATCGACCCAACCACCTTTTTCTTTTTCCAGCTGCTTTTTGATGGTTGATTTGATGATTTTGTCTGCTGCTTCCACTTGCCCGTTTTCCTGCGGATGAGCCACTGCTGAGAAACTTTTTTGGATCTTGAATCGTTTGTAGAAATCTTTGAACTCCTCACTTTCAAACTGAGTACCATTGTCCGTGATTATCTTCTGAGGTAAACCGTACCTGCAAATGATATTTTTAGTCACAAAGCTTATCATTTTCTTAGAGGTAATAGTAGCCAATGGTTCGGCTTCAGCCCATTTAGTGAAGTAATCAACAACAACGTAGCATATTTAATTCCCGATTTGGCAGTCGACAAAGGCCCAATGAGATCTATTCCCCAAATGGCAAACGGCCATGGACTGACCATTTGTGTTAGCTCAGTGGAAGGGGCTCTAGGGATTTTAGCAAATCTTTGGCATTTATCGCACTTTCGGGAATAGTCAGTAGCATCCTGATTAATTTCTGGCCAAAAGTATCCATAACGGAGGATTTTCTTTGCTAAAGTTTGACCACCTGTATGATCCCCACATTCCCCTCCGTGTACTTCAGTCAGAATTGTCTTAGCTTCTTCCTTTGTCACACATCGGAGTAATGGCATTGAAAATCCTCGTCTGTACAAACGACCATCTTGAACTATATACCTAGAGGCTTTCCTCATCAGCTTCTGCCGTTCTTTTGAACTTTTTGGCAAAGAACCATTGAGTAGATATTCAAGTATCAGAGTCATCCATGATTCTTGACCTTGAGATACATTCATAATCCAATCAACATCCATTTCATCTGTGCTTGGAGCTGACAAGACTTCGATGGGAATTAATCCCAATAGTTGAGCTTCACCAGTACTCGAATACTTTGCAAGAGAATCTGCTTTCATGTTCTCTTCTCGGGGTATATGGTTTATTGAATAACGATCAAAATCTTGAAGGAGCTCCCAAGCTTTTGATAAATAGGCGGGTAGATTCCCTCCTTTAGCTTGAAATTCCTTCTTGACTTGGCAAACAACAAGTTGAGAGTCACAGAAGATCTGCAATGCCTTGATCTTTAGTTCTTTAGCAATCCTTAAACCAGCGATGAGGGCTTCATATTCAGCTTCATTGTTTGTCGAAGAGAATTCTAGTCTCAACGCATAACATATCGATCGCCCTTCCGGGGTTTCAAGAACAACCCCTGCTCCAGAACAGTAATCATTCCTTGCGCCATCGACATACAATTTCCATTGGATTGGGATGTTATCAGTGACTTCTTCCTCACTATCACTTTTATCCATACATTCTGCGATGAAATCTGCCAAAGCTTGTCCATTGATTGCTTTTCGGAGATGGTAAGTGATGTCATATTGGCTGAGTTCAATATTCCATTTCAAAAGACGGCCCGAAGTCTCAGGACGGAATAGGACTTGCTTTAGAGGTTGATCAGTGAGGACTTTGATGGGATGAGCTTGGAAATACGGCCTTAATTTTCTTGATGCGATCAACAAACAATAGGCGAGCTTTTCTAATCTTGAATAGTTCATCTCTGCCCCAGTAAATCTTTTGCTGATATAATAGACTGGGCGTTGAATCCTTGCGTCTTCCCGTACCAACACTGCACTGAGAGCATGAGACGAAATTGCCAAATATATGAAGAGATCTTCACCACTATCAGGCTTTGAAAGTATCGGAGGCACTTCCATATGACGAACCAACTCATCAAATGCTTTCTGACATTCAGGGGTCCACTCAAAGTTTTTTTTTCCTTTCTACAGAGCATCAAAGAATGGAATGCATTTGTTAGTAGCTTTGGAAATGAACTGACTCAAGGCAGCAACCTTTCCATTGAGACTTTGCAATTCCTTCTTCGTTCTAGGAGCCTTGACCTCTCTCAGAGCAGTGATCTGAGCTGGATTGGCTTCAATGCCCTTAGCGCTCACAATGAAACCCAAAAACTTTCCGGACTCCACTCCAAATGAACATTTCAGGGGATTAAGCTTCATTCTGTACTCGCGGAGTACTGCAACATCTCTGCCAAGTGATCCATATGGTCCACTGCTTTATTAGACTTTATTAGCATATCATCAACATAAACTTCCATTGTCTTGCCAATCTGTGGTTTAAACATGGCATTAACAAGCCTTTGGTAAGTTGCCCCTACATTCTTGAGTCCGAAAGGCATGACTTTGTAGCACTAGAGTCCAACATCTGTGATGAAGCTGGTATCCTCTTGATCTGGCTCATGCATCATAATCTGGTTATATCCGGAGTATGCATCCATAAAAGATAACAATTCATGTCCTGCCATCCCATCCACCAATTGATCGATCCTGGGCAGCGGGAAACAGTCTTTAGGGCAGGCTTTGTTCAGATCTGAAAAATCAATGCATACTCTCCACTTTCCGTTAGCCTTTTTCACCAGCACTGGATTTGATACCCAATTTGGATAAGTAGATTCTCTGATGAAACCGTTCTCCTTGAGCCGATCCACTTCTTCTTTTAACACTGCCATTCTCTCAGGACCCTGAGTTCTTCTGTTCTGTTTCACAGGTGTAAACTTTAGATCAATGTTCAGAGTGTGTACTGAAATCTCTGGGGATATTCCACACATGTCAGCATGAGTCCAAGCGAATACATCGAAATTATCCTTCAAAAATGAAATCAGAACATTCTGAACTGTTGTGTTGAGTTGTGAACCCACATTAAGCACTTTGTTTGGGTCCTTTGGGTCAACGGGCACCGGCACTGTTGCCTCTACCGGTACTACCCTATTCTCCCCTGCACTGGCTTTCCTTGGATCCATCTCTCTTCGTGCACCACTACATTCGCCAGTGCACGGTCCACCCTGTAATTGCTACAAGGTTGGTTCTTTGATGCGGACCGGAGCCGCCGCACCTTTTCCCATTTCTCTTTTCCTTGATTCTCGCAACTCTGCAAAGTAACATTCTCGCCCCGCATCTTGGTCTCCCTTAATCACACCAACTCCATTATCTGTGGGGAATTTTAGAGTCAGACACCATGGGGCAAGAACAGCTTTGAACGCAGCAAGAGTCGGTCGGCCTAAAAAGGCATTGTAGGTAGAGAATTCTTCAACAATTATAAAGGTTTGCTTTCGAGCCACCTTCCTCGGTCCCTTTCCAAGTTCTACAAACAAATCTATGGTCTCAATCGGCTGTTTGGGTTCTCCAGCAAACCCAGCAATCTTAAGTGATGAAGCTTGAACGTCGGCCATTGGAATTTTCATTTGATCAAAGGTCTTCTTGAAGAGGATGCTGCATGAAGCTCCACAATCAACTAGAACTCTTCTCACAGTTGCTGGCCCAATACCAGTAGATATGACCAAAGGATCTATGGTCGAAGCCTCGATACCCAAAGAATCTCTGGCACTAAATACAATATCATCTGTGGAAGTCTTTTGTTGCTTTAAAGGTGCATCACTCTCTAAAAAAAACATTCTCTTCAGCTGGTACATGCCTCAAGGCCCGAGCATACCTTTCCATCTCGCCCCAGCTTTTGCCTGCTGGGTGAGGTCCTCCAGTTATTATATTGATAATAGGTCTTTCTGATTCTTGCTCTACGGCCTTCTCACTTGAGGCAGGACGGTGAGCGGGAACTTGTTGTCCTTGAGTTGACGAAGCTGGGGCATTTCTGTTCCTTTTCACATACTGCTGGAGTTTGTTTTCCTTCAAGAGTTGTTCAATTACCTCTTTCAACTGACGGCATTCGTTGGTGTCATGGCCGGGCTGGTTGTGGAACCGACAGAACCTTTCACTTTTCTCCATTTTAATCGCAACTCTCATTTTAGGTGGTGTCGGATAATTGACATCATCTTTGGTTGCAAAGAAAATGTTTTCAGGGGTATCGGTCAAGGGTGTGAAATTGAAAGAACGGCCTTTCTTAGCATCTCCCTATTTCTTTCCACCATCATTTCCCCTTTTCTGAGTGTTAGGTTCTTTCTTATTCGAAGAAGCACCATTGTTCCCGGCTTCTGCTGATACCAACTTAGCCGGTGTTTGGAGGCTCTCCAAGCGCATGAATTCATCCGCTTTCTTGTAGAATTTTTCAAGTGAGTTTGGTTCTTTCATTTTCAACCATTTTCCAAATTCACTCGATTTGTCAATCGCCCTCATCAAGTATGTCAGGACCACACGTGGCTCAGCATTATCTACCTCAGCCAATGCTATGTTAAAGCGATTCAAAAAAGATCTGATAGACTCTGCCGGATTTTGCTCTAGACTTGACAGTGACATTATATCCTTTGCTTTAGAAGCATACAATCTAAATTGCTCCTTGAATTTCCTGGTCAAATCGGAGAATTGATCAATGGACCTGACTGGCAGCTTTGTAAACCACAATAGAGCCACACGTCTGAGATATACCGGGAAATATCGACATTTAATTTCATCAGACGCCCTGGCACCAGTCATATGCCAGTCGTACTTATACAGAAACTCGTTAGGATCACTCGTCCCCTTGTAAGCCGGAATAGTAGGGGGGACGAATTTCCTTAGGAACTCTGCCTTCAAGATCTTTTCAGTAAATGGAGTTTTGCTTGGAGCAAAACCCCACTCTTTCTCATCCTCATCTCTTCGCATATTTTCCTTCATGATTTGACGAACCATACCCGAAAAATACTCTTCATCATTTAGAGGCTCTGGAGGGCACACATCAGCCACTCTCTCTGAATTCTGTCTTGACAATCGTTCACGGAGGGTCGGCTGCGGCCCTGATCCTCCAGCTTGAAGAGGAGTCCTTTCTATAGGGTCTGCGGCTCTTTGAGAAATGTTCCCTTCAACATCCTGAACTCCCACAGTAGGGTTCCCATCATTATTAACCGGTTGACGATTTGCCCCTAGCAGATCATTCAACTTACTCAAGATCAGGGCATTCTGGGCATTCTGGGCTTCCAACTGCGCATTTTGAGCATTCAATTGTTGATTCAACCCCAAAACTACGGCGTCCAACTCTGCTCGTGTAACTCCAACAGTTGGAACTGCTTGACTTGAAGGAGGAGAGGTAGCAGTATTCTCTTGAACATTGTCGGATCTTACAGAACTTCATTTTCTCCCAGGAGCCATTATTTCCAATAAACTCTCGGTTTTAAAAGAAATCCTTTCAACAGACCTTTGCGGAGCAATAGTGGAAGTTTCCTGAGTTGGACTCTCAATGAAAGCACCAAAAATGTTAACGTAAAAATCAGACGCTGACACCCTGGTGTAAATTGAAGTTGAGCGAAAGCACCACCCGTGAACACGGGAACTAAAAATAAGTAGAAAAGTCACAGAGAAAGCAGAAAAGACAATAGCTTTTATAGTGGTTCGGCTTAGGGTAAGCCTACGTCCACTTTAATTCTCTTTATTACTGAATCGATTACAACTTTACAACAATCTTCAATTACAATTCTGATGAGACAAACAACTAGAACTTTGATGCAGAAGAATTCTCTGAATCCATGTAGATTGCGTTAGATTTCCTCTCGAAGTTAGTTGAGATGCCTTTCGAATTTGAAGTGTCGAGTGAGTTGAGAATTCAGCAGAGTATCGACGCCTAAAGAGATTGGCCAAAAAGTCCCTTTCATGTTTGAGGTAGGTTGGTATTTATAGGAAAATTTCCCGCCTTAGTTCGTAAGTCGCGACCGATCTATGGTAAGCCGTGGCCGACTCATCTGGCCCCTCCATGGTTTCACAAAGGTTTGTTTGTACAAGTCCTAAGTCGCCCACGAGTCAACATCTAAGTCGCAAATGAGTCAACTGGTCCTCTTGATGCGTCGTTGAACCTTCACCCAGTAGCTTTAGGTCGTGGACGACTCAAGCTAGGTTGTGAGTCGTATACGAGTTTACTGATAAGCCTGTTCCCTTCAGATAATAACCAAAGTCCTGAATCGTGTACGAGTTAAGAGGTCACTGTGTTAAGTAAGGAGCAGCGCCTCATTTGCTTATGTCGCTCACGACACATGCTAGGTCGTAAGTCGCAGATAGCTTTAGGTCGTTAACTCATTTCCTTCTTAAGTCGTGCGATCTCTTGAATCGTTAAGTCATCCTGTCCTTGAGCCATGGACTTCCTTAAGTCGTAGAAACCTTAAGTCGTGGATGCCTTAGGTCGTAAGTCACCAAGTCCTTCAACTCGTTAAACCGTTAGGTCATCCATACCTTGAGTCGTAGGTCGTGAAGTACTCTGAGTCGGCAATTTCCTTAAGGTATTGAGTCGTGCATCTTTTAACTCATTAGGTTGATAACTCATTGAGTCGTTTGTCCATTGAGTCGCCGCCCATATTGAGTTGTTGACCATAGGAGTTAACATATAGGTTGATGAAAACATATAAAGGATATGTGTGCAACAAAAGATACATTGAAGGGTGTATTGCAGAAGGATATATCGTACAAGAAGCTAGTCTTTACTGCATGAAATATATGCCAAACGGAGTTGATGGCAATCATAAACATACCCGCGAAGTGTTTTTAGACGAGGACGATGAGTTTGCTGGTGAGATACCTCTGGATAATGGTAAAGACATAACGTTAACCCAAGTGCAGTTTGAACAGGTGCGTAGATGGGTCCTTAATAAGTACGATGGATTGGATGAATGGAAGACGTAAGTTCACGAACTTGTTTGGAACTTTAATTTTTTTAATTCAATTTATATATACATTTTGATATGTGTTTTTCGTAGGAGGTATAACTCCTATGTGAAAAGTACTAGATTTCAACCTAGAGGCAGGGCTACCACCGTGGAAGTAGTTCAAAGTTTGAATCTATGGTTACGTAATGAGCTGTTAAAGACCATCGATATTGATCCAACTCTGTGGCGGTTAGTGCACGGGCCGAAGTTCATAACGTGTAGTTATATGAAGTACCAAGTGAATGGATTTTCATTTTCCGTGAAAAAGTACGAAGACCGTATGGTAACACAAAATAGCAGTGTATGCATGAGAGCAATTACAAAATTTAGAGCGAGTAGCAAGGATAAAAATTATAAGGGAGCAGAAACAACGTATTACGGAGCCATTCAACAGATACTTGAGTTGGATTATACTGACTTCAACAAACAGTTTTTTATTGTGATTGGGTAAAAGTCGAGGATAAGGTCAATGGTTGCAAAATAGATCCTATTTCAAACCTCATCATGGTAAATTTAGAGAAATTGAAGAACAAAAATAATGTGAATGACGAGCCATTTATTCTTGCATCAGAAGCGAGTCAAGTTTTCTACTCAAAAGATTTAAAAAATAATGGATGGTCCGTGGTCTTGCATACACCAAAACGGTTGACTACAAATGTGGTTGACATTGAGTTCCCTACCGTCTATCAATCAGCTTTTGAAGACAATGAAAAATTGGAAAACCTTACCAAATCCATATGTTAACTTACTAGTATTCGTACATCACATGATTGTATGTCTGTATATTTTTAATTGCACGATTGAGGATATGTATGTTTTGAATATTTTATCCATTCCAATGCAATTCCAGGTGTTGTCACTTAATAATTTTGTATGTGCAAGTGTGTTATATTATGAAGTGTTGACATTGATACATTGATACATCTATAACTATTATCGTGACTTATTAAAATAATTAGTAATATTATATTTTGCAGAAAACTATGTCACAAAATCCACCATCTTCACATTGTCATGTTCAGAGGCGAAGAAAGTTGATCAAAACTTACTTGGTATTCCAGTCTCATATAACGCTGGAAAAATCGCTACTACGCTCGGTAAACTAGTAAGAGCTCATGTGTCGATATCATATATAAGTTGGAATAAAGTACCTGCAATATACAAGGACAACGTTTGGAACGAATTGGTGGTAAGTATCCTTATCTGTTTGACAACAACTATTTCATTCAAAAGCCTTATGGTTTCAACTCTTTGCACAACATTTAATATAATATATTTTTTGCAGAAAATTTATGAGTTCGATCCGCTTTCAAAGGAAATGTTTTTAAGGAGAATGACCGAGACTTTTAGGAGATACAAGAAAAACTTGAGAGTAGTTTATTATGACCCTTTCAACAATGACGAAGAACGGTTGAAAAATTGCCCACCTAAGTTGCTCAAGAAGATTGGGCAGAGTTCGTAAAAAATGAAGCAACGCCTGAAGCGAGCGGAAGAAGGGAGGTAGGCAAAATGAATAGAGCATTGCTCAGTTATGCTCATCATGCAGGACGTAAAAGTCACGCTAAAATAGAACAAGAAATGGTAATTTATATTCATTATTCATTCAAATGATTTACACATTGTGATTGGATATTCATGTCGTTGCATCAACTTGTATTGCAGATCGTTGCTAGCCCATCAACAAATATCAGTCGTCGTCAAGTATGGGAGAAGACACACAGGAAAAAAGATGGTAGCATATCAGATGCCACTTCTCCATACTTTGTAAGTTAAACAAATATTAACTTGCATATTCTTTAAAATTCCTTATTCATGTAAGTATTATCATATTATAGGATCAAATTGAGAAAGCGAAGGAAAAGATCACTGATAGTGATGAGGAAAAATTGACAGTGGATGAAGACATCTTATCACAAGTGCTTGGTAAGGATGTAAGGGGTAGGAGCCGCGATGTTGGGACCGTTATACCAAAGACTAAAGTTAAGGCTTGTGCCATTGCACAGAAACGACTCCGACATGTTCATGGAGAGCATGATGAGTTGAAAATGAAGGTGGGAAGTTTGGAGAGTACGGTGGGAAATTTGTCTGGGCAAATGGAGGTTTTGATCAACGTGGTGGGAAATATTGAACAGGGAATTCGTGCACCGGTAAATTCTTTTGATGGAGAACGCGCCACACAACTCAATGCTTCTGAATTCATTGCTTCGCAGTTCCAGGATTCGACCAATGTTACGAACAATCAAAAATTTGAAATCCTCAACTCTGATTTAGAATTAATAGGAACATGTACTATATGCCGAGATTCTACATTGTCCAACATCCATGGGAAATCTATACCATCCACACATGAAAAAATGGTGTTGGACAGTATACTGCTACCAAATGAGAGAACCAGCAAAATGAATCATCAATTTGCAGAGACCTTTGCTGATGTTGGAGTGGGTGGATATGTGTGCCATCCGAAGTGTCTTATTCGATATCTCTAGATGATGGAGCAGGTATATTTGGCAGGAGAAATAAAAAATGGTTCATGAATCATATGGCAGGAGTAAATTAGAGAAAATAAGAAATGGTTCACGAGCACCGAAACTTCACTTATCACATATATCATAATATCAATTTGTTCTTAACCTTAGGATTTGCTTATAACAGTCCAATTTATTCTTCATCTTACACATATGTATATAGATAGTTCTTTGATCACATAATGAAAGTCTACATGCGTCTCTGTTTCACCTCCCTAAAATACCAAGAAAAATAAATACTTGTACAGAACCACATCTTATACACTGGTTTTACCTAGATATAAGATGTAAATTTTACTTGTACATAGCAGCAAGATATGTTGAGTTAGCAATTCATGACTAACTCAACATATAATTGTCTCTGTTTTCAATAATTTCATGCTCTGCATGTAGGATATTTTTTTTAGTGATATATGGAAGAAATTCTTTATAACTATTACTAAGCACCATTGAAATGATTTATATGTATAATTACAACAAGAGATCGATCTAAAATCACTAATATTATTACGACTGTTAGTTTTTAGAAGTAGAGTTATGAAGGTATTGTTAAAGCTTTCAAGTAACTTTTCATTTTCTATGAATTCATTTACCACTTTTACTACATTTCCTAAATATTATCTTAATGAGTTTTATAAAATTTAGAGTTGAACTCATCCGGACCAGGACTCTATAATCATTTGAATTAAAGAAATTTTCTTCACTTCTAATTCATTGAATCTCTCCATTAATTTTTTTAAAAGAAACATAATTTACTTTCTTTTCTACATATAATACGAGGGCTTTCAGAGAAACCGCTTTGTTAATAATTCTTCATAATATGTAACTGCATCCTTTGCAATTTTCATAATATAGTATTAAAGTCGCCTAGTAAAACTCATGGAATATTACATTTTTTTACCAATCTCTATAAGTTTAATCCAAAGGTTATCCCTTTCAGATTCAAAAATACAGGCATAAATATAAGTTTAATCCACAAGAAGACTTTTTGTGTGTGTGCATTTAAAAAATATATTGTGTGTTTGTTCTGTTTGATTTTTGTGTATGTTTATTTTGTGCGTGCGCATTTTAGAAAAAAAATATTGTGTGTTCGTTCAATTTTTGTGTGCATTTTGTTGTGTGCTTGTTTTCCTTGTTTGTTTTTGCATTGGCATTTGCATATTTTGTTATATAAAAAAATTAGCACAATCTCAATTTAAAAAGAAAAAAACTCATTCCATTTTCAAATACACTTGCATTTTTCTTCTTTACATATTTTTACACTTGCATTGCTTCAAATACTCATATGTGCAAATACATTGCATACCACTCACAACAACATCCATAAACAACTCTCTGTTAACCATCTGCCTGACCACCTGACACTGCCCTATCTCCAACATTGAGCTTCCAGTCATCACCTTCTCCCCATTTCAATACCAAACAACTGCTTTCTCATAGCAACCAAGCAGCTTACCTCCCCATCCCTCCTCTAACCATTTTCTCAAACAAATAATCATACCATCTCCTGTTCAACACTTCTGCATGTGCCATCATCCCTCCTCTAATCATACAATCTAGATTAGTGCTAGATTAGTCCTTAATTTCTCATTGTTAAGATTATGTTGAAGTAATTGCTTGCAATCATGTATAATAATCATGCTTCAGACTTGAACAGGAAGTTTAATACCTTTGAATACATGATTACTCTTTTCGCACCAAATATGCCAGATTAGGGTAGTAAAAACAATGTTATTGATTTTAATAAGAAATTAATTACTATTTTGATTTTGACACGGAAGTTCCAGAATTTGATTAAAGTCAGTAGCATTTTCGATTGTAATTTGGGTCTTTCGCATGCATTCATTTAGAATCTGGTTCGAATAAGGACAATTGAAAATAGGTGATCCCTATCTTCATGTTGATTTTGACATAGCACACAAGGCTGGTCAACAATGTTAGTCCATCTACTGATTCTATCCTTAGTGCTGGGTCTGTTAAGTTTAATTAGGAGAGCACAAATACATATTTTTGGTGCACAATCTTTATGCCAGATAATTTTAGCCCAGTTAAATTTGATATTTTTGACTCTTATGCAGTTCCAAGCTATTCTTGAACTGAACTGACCATCCTTTCTAGGAATCCAATGCTAAAAGTCTTCTTGTTTTTGAGCATGAATTGTGATATTATGTAAGTGTTATGCATTTGAATAGGCACATATTCTAGGTGATGTTTCCAATTGTTACCTGCTATAAGAGTAGAAACTTTCCTGTTTCTGCCATCTATATTTTCCATTGTGTTCCGCCCATGACTGTCTACCAGTGAGTATCCATTTATCCATGGGTCTGCCCAGATTTCAGTGTGTTCCCCATTCACTATTTTCCTGTCAATTGCACCTTTACACCATTGCCTTTCTTTTAACAAATATTTCCAAGTGTATGAAGCATTATTATTCAATGCAGCAGTCCAAAAATTTGATTTACTATAGTATTTATAATGCATCCAAATAGCCCAAGTTGATTTACCTTGAATAAAATGCCAAATCAATTTAATTGCTACTGTTTTTGCAAACTCCTTCATTACCCCCTTAACCACCTACAGTTCATTACCATTTCACTACTTGCTCCTTGCCTCATTTCTTTATCCATTAACATCTGCACTACTTCATTCAATTCCACTACATCCCCTTCGAGCTTGCCTCTACATCACCAAACCAACAAACAAGTTCCTTTCACAAACGTCGCTGCTCTCTGATCATTCTGCCTCAAACTTCCGATCGCATAACACCCATCTCTGTTCTAGTCAGCACACCCACCTGACTACTGCTGCACATCAAATATTTCAACATCAACACCAATGCATCTGGCTTCTGCACAACTACCATCACTTCAAACCCAAAATAAAAATCCAAAAATTTCTTCGACAACAACTATGCTTACTTCACTGCCCACTCCCATTACTTTAACTACAACAGCGCCTCGCTGCAAACCTGTTCCACAACAGTTCAACTAGCCATATCAACATACACTATTCAGACCATCTTCCTCTACACTCCACTGCCTGTCGAACCCCATGCTTCACTGATAAACCATCCTCATCTACCTGTCTTTTGTACTACTATATATTACACACAATATACTTCTCAAACCGTCTTTTGTACTACTATAATTTATACCCATTTTTATGTTTGCAGGTTGAATCAGGAATGATCTTTACGCAATCTTTGGATTCTAGGTAATTTTATTTGGTTTAGCAAAAAGTGTAGCAAGAGACTTGGAGTAATTCATTTGCAAAAGGTTAAGCCAAAGACACTGTTATAGATGTTATACTCTGGGTTCTATTGAACATCTTAAGGTCTTGTGTTGATATTGTGACTTGTGTAGCTCTTGTTTTGAGCTTAACTTCATATTTGTACTAAATACTAGTATGTACTATTTTTCGTGTTATGTAATGATATTGTTAAGTTATTATGCACTGCAATGCGGATTATTGAATCATTTGAATGTGCACTGTCTATAATATTATTTGTTTTCTAATATCATTTGAGTGCGGAATATTGTACATGTATGTGTAATTGACTACTTAGATACGGCCAATTAGATACAGATAATTGATACATTAGATATGTCTAATGAGACAATTAGATACGGCCTCTGCCCGTATCTAACTGGCTCATTAGGTACGGCTAATAACCGTATCTAATGTATGAATTAGATACGGCTTCAGGCCGTATCTAATTGTCTCATTATATACGGCCTTAGGCCGTATCTAACAGGCTCATTAGATACGGCTAATAACCGTATCGAATGTATCAATTAGATACGGCTTAAGGCCGTATCCAATTATCTCATTAGATACGGCTAATAGCCGTATCAAATTGATAAGCTCTCCAAATTTTGATACGGCTTTTAGCCGTACCAAAATTTGGTTTATGGTGTAGTGTATGTGTAAAGACTATGTAATAGATATGTGGAATATTATATTTTGTTCCATTTCCGCTGTGAGATTCTAATGTTATTGTTTCTTTCTTTCTATCTATTCTATTTCTACCTATTTCTTTTCTTATTGATGATGCGTCTTTCTATGAATGAAAGGCGGGTCGTCACAGTTGGTATCAAAGCCAGGTTGAGATAATACCTACGCTCTAGAGTAGTGTCAATCTTGAGAGCGTGTATTTGTAATTTTTATATAACTATATACCTATCTAAATTTGTTGGGTTACTAGTCCAGGTTGCCAACATGAGTTCAAGAGGAAGGAGAGGCAGAGTTGTAGGGAGCACGTCGACTAATAATGGTTGAGGTCAGATTGTTAGCGAAGTTTTGAATCCAGCACCGCCTCGAGTTAGTTTTGCTGCTTTACGTAAATATTTCACAAATCTGGGTCGGAGACCATTTAAAGGAATATAGACCATTATAGAAGTTTAGGCTTTGGTTACGCTCATGCGAGCGCATCTTTAAGAGTTTGGATTTGTTTGACACGTAGAAGAGAGTCATGGCATCATGGCAACTGCAAGAAGGTGCTGCAGCTTGGTGGTTTGCAGTTACGACAAATATCTCAGAGGATGATATTTTTTGGAGTAGATTTAAGGAACTGTTTGAGGAACTGTTCATGCGGACAGCTGGAAGGACTTGTTTGTATAGAGATTTCCTGGATCTGAAGCAGAGGAGTATGTTAGTTTCTAAATATGAGTACAGGTCTAATGAGTTATCTCGCTACAGACCTCGTTTATTCGATGGGCCCCTAAAAAGAATGAGATGTTTGTGCATGGAATGAGGCCTAAGTTCCACGAGAAGATGAAAGCTCATCAGAAGGGATCTTTTGTGGTCTCTATTGGCATGGCGTTAAGATATGAGGAGCTCATCAACAAGAAGCAGTTGGCACCTGCAGCAGCACCAAGTGGAACTTCTTCCAAACCAAATAAAAGGAAATTCAATCCAAATTGGAAGAAGCAAGGTAACGGGAAGCAAGGAGGAAGCTATGGATCCCAGAAGTGCTATGTATGTGAGCAAGAGGGTTATTTGACTAAACAGTATCCCTATGATAGATCTCAGCAGCAGTAGCAGCAGCGTCAGGATGGTCCGAGTTCAGGATTAGTTCAGAAATATCTCTATTTCAACGATCATAAGTTGGGTCATATGGTGAAGGCTTGTCCGCTTCTTCAGAAGGCCCAATAGAATAAAGTGTTTACTCTTGAAGGTGGTCTATCTACTTCTTCTAAAGGCAAAGCAGTTTTGGAAGGTACTTTTCTTTTGGATGATAATATTATTAGAGTTATGTTTGATTCTAGTGCATCCCTTAGTTTTGTTTCTTTGGATGCAATAAAGAAGTTTCATATTTCCCCTTGTTTGGTAGATCGTTCTATTTTTGTATCTAATCCTATAGGCAGAGTAACTAGGTTAGATAAGATCTGTAGAAACCTAGGACTTTCTTGTTTATCTTATAGTTTTTCTTGTGACCCATTTGTATTGGATTTCAAAGGGTTTGATCTTATTCTGGGTATGAATTGGCTGGATAAGTATAAGGCTGTCTTGATTTGTGAAGAGAGAACAGTGACTTTGGAGACTGAGCTGGGAAGGATCGCGAAAGTGACTTGCGATAATTCCGAAGTTCACTTGAGTAATCTTTTACATGGAATCGAGGCATCTCCAGAAGGCGTAGAGTCCATCGATGTGGTCAGATATATTTCAGATGTTTTTTATGAAGTTAAAGGTTTGCCCCCTCATCAGGAGACAGAGTTTCGGATCGACTTAGTTCCGAGAGAAGTGCCTGTTGTTCAGGCCAGCAGAAGGATGGCGCCAAGGGAGAGAGAAGAGTTGGTGAAGCAGACCTAATATTTCTTAGAGAAAGGTTTGATCCGGCCTAGTTTTTTCAGTTGGGGTTCTGCCATTGTCTTTGTGACCAAGGCGGATGGGTCTTTGAGGTTCTATATGGATTACCGGGAGTTGAATAAGGTTACTATTAGGAATAATTATCCATTGCTCCATATAGATGATCTTTTTGATCAACTCCATGGAGCTTCTGTTTTCTCGTAGTTAGATTAAGCTTTTGGCTTCCACCAGTTAAGGGTAACCGAGGACAGTATACCCTTGATTGCGTTTAGGGGTCCTAATTGTTTTTACGAGTGGTTGGTTATGCCTTTCGTGTTAACCAACGCTCCTGCTTATTTTGTGGATTTGATGAACCGAGTTTTCCGGGATGTGTTGAATAAGTTTGTACTCTTGTTCATCGATGATATTCTTGTCCACTCCAAGTCTGAAGAGGAGCATAAGCGACATTTGGGGATAGTGTTGGAGACTCTGAGGAGGCATGTTTTGATGGCTAAGTTTTCGAAGTGCCATTTTTGGAAATTGAAGGTCGGATTTTTGGGGTATATTGTTTCTGGTAAGGGTATCTCTATAGATCCAGCCAGGATTGCTACTTTTCAGGAGTGGAAGCGACCGCAGACTACGACGGAAGACTGCAGTTTTATGGGTTTGGCAGGGTACTACCGGAAGTTTATCAGGGACTATTCTAACGTTTCTTCGCATTTGACCAAGTTGACTTGGAAAGGAGCAAAGTTTGAGTGGACCCCTAAGTTTGAAGAAGCTTTCTTGGATTTAAAGGCGAGGCTGATCAGTACACCTGTTCTAGCTATTCTGAATGGTAAGAGCAAGTTTGGTTGGATGCAGTGCTGATGTAGAATGGGAAGGTAATTGCGTATGCGAGCAGGCAGTTGAAGCCTCATGAAAGGAACTGCGCTACGCACGATCTGGAGTTGTTGGCCATTGTCATTGCTTTGAAGATATGAAGGCACTATCTTTTGGGAGAGAAGTTCGAGCTTTTCACGGATCACAAACCTCTGAAGTACCTTTTCTCCCAGAAAGATCTAAATTTGAGGCAGTAGAGGTGTAGAATTTTTGGCATCATATGATTTGGATATCCTATATACTCTAGGGAAGGCAAATTTGTGGTAGATGCTCTGAGTAGGAATGTAGTTCTGTCTCTTTTGGAAGTTGTTCCATCTCTGGAAAGGATTTCGAGCAAGCAAGGATCAGATAGAAGATTGAGAGGAATCATCAGAAGAGTTTAGAATGGTCAGTGTTCCAGTTTTGAGATGGATGGCCGAGAAACATTGAGGATCAACGGAAGGATTTGTGTTTCGAATTTCAAGGATTTGAAGCAAGAAGTTTTATCAAAGAGTCATCGCTCCATGCTGAGTATCCACCTAGGGATTTCAGAGATGTATAAGGATATGAAGAGAGTCTTCTGATGGCCGGGCACGAAGAAGGATATTGCTACTTTTGTCAGTGGTCGTGCGATCTTCCAGCAAGTGAAAGGTGACCAGCAGAAGACAACAGGCTTGTTGCAGCCTTTGGAAGTCCCTAAGTGGAAGTGGAAAATGATTTCATTGGATTTCATTGGATTTCATCAACGATTTGCCAAGGACCTGAAAGGGAAATGAAGGAATATGGGTAATTATTGACCGGCTAACCAAGAGCGTCCATTTTATTCCGATTAAGGCAACCCGTACTGCAGAATCTTTGGCTGAGATTTTCTTGAGAGAAATTGTTAGACTGCATGGTGGTCAAGTCAGCATTGTAAGTGACCATGATCCTATCTTCACCAGGAATTTTTGTGAAGATTTGCAATCAGCTATAGGTATGAGTTTGAGTACAGCCTATTATCCCCAGACTGGCGAAGAAACTGAAAGGCTGAACCGAATTCTCGAGGATATGCTGTGGGCTTGTGTTTTGGATTTTGGTGGATCTTGAGAGGACCATCTACATTTATTGGAATTCTCGTACAATAAAAGTTATCAGGCGGGTATCAAGATGGAACCCTTTGAAGCTTTATATGGAAGACCTTGTAGATCCCCATCTTGCTGAGTAGAGTCAGGAGATCGTCATGTTCTTGGTCTAGATTTGATCCGTGAGGCATCTACGAAGGGGGAGCTTATTAAGAAGCGAATGAAAGCAGCGTAGGATCGCCAGAAGAGTTATGCGGACAAGAGATGAAGACGAGTGGAATTTGAGATTGGAGATTTGGTCTTTGTCTAGGTTTCCCCGATTAAAGGAGCGATAAGATTTGGAAAGACAGTAAAACTTGCCCCAAGGTATATTGGTCCGTTCTAAGTGCTCAAGAGGAATGGTGTTGTGGCCTACAGGATTGAATTGCCAGTGCGAATACGTGCATGATCCATCTCTTGTTGTGGAACCAACATTGCCAGAAGACTTAGAGATCGAACCGGATTTATCTGTTGTCAGGCATCAAGTCCAGATCGTTGATCAAGATGAGAGGCAACTCAGAAGCAAGGTGGTGAAGCTAGTCAAGGTGTAGTGGAGCAAAGATCCCAAAGACCATACCTAGGAAACTCTGGATAATGTTAGGAAGGCCTATCCGGTTCTGTGTCCGGAAAGCCAGTAATGTTTGTTTGGATGAGTTGTTTGTTTGGCTGTTAGTGTATGAATGATATGTATGCTTGGATTGTTGAAATAAAATAAATGTTTTGGATTATCTTTTGTTTTAAATTTCGGGGACGAAATTGAGGAATGTGATATCTTGGAATTTCAAAAAATTTAAAATGTGATAATCCCCTTTATTACTCGTTTAAGTTTTGCAAAATTGTTATTTTCAAACAATAACAATAATGGGTTGTTTTTAAATATAGATAAATAAATTTTAATAGAATTATTAATTTCAAATTGAATTTGGATTTTTTTAATATATATATATATTTGAATTGATTCTTAATTGAATTTTAAATTGATATTGAATTTGAACTTAAATTTGAATTTGGATTTAAATTTGAAATTTAAAAGATAATTATCTTAAAATGCTTTGGATTTAAATATATGTATATATATATATATGATTTTTAGTAATATATAATTTGTTTTCTTTTAAAAACTTTATTTATATATATTAAGAAAGAATTTATTAATCAGTAAAATGAATACAAAAGCTTTATAAACATTTAAAAATAAATAAAACAGGCATAATTACAAGTGTAAATAGATTAAATCATATTAGTATACATGTCCAAAAATCCGGGTCGTCACAACAGCAGATTCGGTCGACTGGACCAGGGTGGTCAGTCGACTGATACAATTCCTAGAAACTTTCTTTTGCCAGGTTCAGTCAACTGAACCAGGGTAGTAAGTCGACTGAATCATGCCTGGAAACTTTCGATTCTAGGCTCAGTCGACTGACCCGGAGTGGTCAGTCGACTGATACTGGCCCAGGAAATTTCCTGGGTTCTGTTCAGTCGACCAACTTTCTGGTTCAGTCGACTGAACTTCAATTTCTTGTATTTTCAGCCTAGCTCCCAAGTGGGTCAAAAATCTAACAAATTGCGATTGGACGAGCGATGGGTACTAAGGGTTTATGCCAATCGGCAACCCAGCCCTATAGGCTCTTCGATGCACCACCAAAAACTTGTTTAAACATCAAAGCTAGGATTTTTAAAGGTTTGATCTCAAAACACCAAAAATTGGAATATTCATAAAACCAATTCAATCCAAAGCAAATGGTCAAGGAATAGATATTAGGAATCACTACCTAACAACTATTAAAGATATAAACATAGATGTGAGTTCAAAACTCACCTTTAAAACTCAAAAACAACAAAGGAGAAGCTTGAAAACAAAGGGAAGATCAACTACTCTTCAACTTCAACTCTAAAAAATCCATCTAAGATCATAAGCAAATATTTCCTAAGTTGGGTTATAGGAAATCACTGAAATTGGAGAGAGATTGAGATGGGCAAGAAGAAGAGGATGCTTACCTAAGCTTCTCTTTGATTTTGGAGCTAGAACTTGAATTTGCAAAGGAAATAGTTTCAAATCTCTTCCACCATTTTTTCTAAAGCTTGAAGTGTTAGGAAAATAATAGAATGCGTGAAGAGGAGAGGGGGTGGAGTTAGGATATTAGATGAGTTGGGTTAGTGGGCTGAAATCCAAACCCAAACCCAAAGTCCTAAGTGAAAACATCAAAATTCTAGCTAACTCTAAACAAATCGATGTTTATACTCAAAAAGGTCGTAAACGCCATTTTGAACTCAAAGGAAGTGGTCTCGAGTCCTAATTCGGCTGTTTGCAAAAAGTAGCCTTTCAGACTTTAATCCGACTAATGATGCTATATTTAAATAAAATATTTAAATATACAGCCGTAAAATATGCGGGTTGTTACAGCTATATCTCAGATCCAGATATACATAGTAATTATCTCATATTTCAAATTTAAACGAGTATATAAGTTTTAAAGATATATATATATATATATGTATGTATGTATGTATGTATGTATATGTATTATATTTGTATATACCAAAACCTAAAGCATTATTTTTTTTAAATATATACATACACACATTACCATATAAATAAATAATAAACTAATGTTAATAAATCTAATATATATAAAATTTAACAAAGTGGTAATAATTTTTTTATTTGAATTTTGCAGGTTAATTTTTTTTGGTTTTTTATTGATTCAACATGGAATCATCTAAATGTAGATAAAAATTCCTTTTTAAAGCAATTTAGAACATGTTTAAATTTTACAAGATAAATATTTGCATATTATATATATATATGTATGTATGTAGGTTTGTATGTATACATGCACACACACACATATATATGTATATGTATATGTATGTGCATATGTATATGTATATGCATATGTATATGTATGTATTATAGACATGTAAATTGTCGTAAAACTTAGATTTTGTGTTTAAATAAAAATTTTATATATATGGCTTAGTTTTTTTAAATTCTAAATCATATTATGTATATTAATAAAATTTATATGTATAGTAAAAATATAATATACATGTATGTATGTATATATATCTTAAAATCAATCTTGTTTAAAAATTATTGGGTTTCTATTTTTGAAAAATTAGAACGAACAAAATTGGATTTTTTCTATTCATTGAAGAATGATATATGATGTATATATGTAATAAAAATTATTTTTTTAATCAACACACATATAAACAAACATATACATCCAGTGTTGATGACACTAACGTATATAGATTCGTGATAATATATATAAATAATCATATATAAATATAATAAACAATTTTTTATACATATGTATATGTAAAATATGGATTATTACTTTTCATCAAAGCCAAGATAAACTAGCTTAAGATGTTGAATTCGATCCTTGAATCGATATCCAAGCCTTCAAATAGAGCTACCAATCAGACTGTAGCAACGACCAATATTCAAATTTGATTTAATTTACGTATATAGAAGCTTGAAAATGAGGGGGATGGCTGGTATATAGGTCGGCCCATCAGGTTTTAGGAGGAGCAAAAAGAAGGTACAAATAAAGTGAGGCTAAGGATGAATATATAGAGAAATGCTAAGAAGTAAAAAGAGGATGCAAATCCATCTTTTTCTCTTACCACTTCATCTCCTCTTGAATCAAAATTGAACCCACTTTGCTCCCTCCTATTGTCGGCCATAAAATCCTGTATTTGGGCTTCTTAATTGCTTCAAGCCCTATAGAATAAATATGCATTTACATCCAATTCAAATGCGTATTGATATTATATACCGATACGAGTGTTTATGATTATTATGTACACATTATTTAACATTGATCAACAAAATTAAGTAAAATTTTATAGTTAATATTTCATAAATATTAATTAATTTACAACCAGTATAATTAAATAAATCTGGTGATAATAGGAGTATTCAACATTCCAGTCATGTGACTCTTTGGTGTAAATTTGCTCAATAATTAAAATAGAGCAATTCGAATATTAACGTCACATGTTACATAGTAGGTGATGTTACATTATGACCAAATTTATCACTTACATAGCTTCGGTCAAATTAAATTTTATTTTACTTATGTGTTACCAAGTAGTCCTATTTATTTATACCAATTATCTTCATGAAAATTATACCATATTAGGACTTATGGAAATTGGTTATGATCAAAATTCCAATATCGTCCATATTAAACTTTATAGTCCAAACACAAAGTCCTTGGTTCAATAATACCAACTATTATTAGCCGAACTTTTTGGTCAGAGACTTTAATTTTGAGTTGACTTCTTTGGCCGTGATACTTATGTAACGACCTAGAATTTCAGTCATTTGAAATTCATATATTTAATTAATTTTAAATATTCACAAGTTAATTTTATAAGTTGAATAACTTATATTTGAAATATAGTGATTTAATTGGATAATTAAATTGTTGATTTAATATTTAAAATTAAAGAAATAATTGATATTTGAATTTAATGTGGAAAAAAATTATTTGTAAAGTTATATTAAATCATATTTGAATTAGAATGATGTTGTAGAACTTTTAAAATTGAATTAAAAGTTAATTTGTAGAAATTGAATATTTTAATATTAGTTGACGAGTAAAAATAGCCATTTTTCAAACAGTTTTGGATTTAAACGAAACCAGTTTCACTGGATCCGTAATGTTATATTATTGTAAGATTTCATATTTCGTGTCAACCGGATTTACGGTTTGTCTGGGGCAAGCTAAAAACGCGTAGAAAATTGTTTAAGTGAAATTTTAAATTTTAAATTTTAAATAGTCGATTTGAAAACCTATCTTCCAAATACGATTGAGCTGGCTCTCGATATATATTCCATTGTGTTCGAAATAGGGGTAAGACATTATAAATGCCAGGCAGCTTGCTACGTTTCGAGTTTGGAAAATTTCCGGATGAATAGTGCATGGATATTTTCTATAAAAGACTCTATTTTCTTCTATTTTCACCAAGCCCTTACACGTCTAGGGCTGGCCGCCATTTATTTTCAAAGGCCAGAGATCTCCGGTCTTCTTCCTCCATTATCTTCAAATCCGTTGCATTATTGCAAGAAACTTTCAACTGCAAAAACGTCAAGCACGTCGAGAACTCCCCATCCAACGGTCGAGATGGGATTTAACGCTATAAATCAACGGCAAATAGCTCACATTCATGCAACGTTTGCACGCAATTTGCACGTCCAAGATGGGGCAGAGTTCCACGACGTTTGAGGTGGGGGCGTGGCATGTGATGAGCTTCGAAATCATGGTAATTGATCATCGTGAAGTCGAGCGTAGGTCGAGCGAAAATTCAATGGGAGACGGCGGCTATGGGTTTCAATGTACGTTCATGTTTCACCTGGGAAGAAGAAACAAACAACGGCCTAGATTAGAGTATGCAAGATGAACAGCCAGATGGGAAGCTAGGGTTTGTTAATAAAAAAATTAAAAAGAAAATAGTATATATATATATATGTATGTATGTATTAATTCGTGTAATGTTTAAAACGTCATAACCTTTTCATACTAGGTCCGTTTCGCACGAAACGAATTGCATTAGTTCCATATTGAAGAGCACTACGCGATGGAGCTGGTCTGTAGTTGATTTGATCTATTGTGAATTTTGGGTAAAATTAAATTGTCGTTTAATTTTATTCGGAATAAAACACTGAAACTACGACTGCAAACAATGTAAGTACAACTCACTCTTTCTAACTCACTGATATTTTTATATAAGTGAGAAGTAAATATTATTTGTGATGATTGATGATTGTTTGGATGGTATATGATATATTGATAGACATTTGGATATATACTTGCCCAGTGGAGTAGATGACCCTATACGTTCCCGAGTATGAGCGGATGACCTTTGTACGCGCATCTACCTCGAAGCGGACATTATACACATATTCTAATGTGTATATTTGTTGCAAGTGATAGGTTGGAGGGATCCAATTGGATTCCTCAACATTATTGACTTTATTTATAGATATTTATGATATATTCCGTTATCATATGATATATGATGTTTTGGATGTTATGATTGATGTATTTGGTGTTGTTGCAACATTGGGCCTATTTTGGAGTTTTAAAAATGCTAAAGTAACGATTTTGAATTTAAAAGAATTTTAAAGTGATTTTTGAAATAAATATTTTATTGAATTTTTGAATCGTTAAGAATTAATTTATTTCAAATAAATAAAATTTATAATTTTTATGTTATAAAAATTATGATGTTTTGGGAAATATAATTGAAATTATGATTTTAGTGAAATAAAACCAGAATATGATTTTTGGAATGTGAAGTTAACTTTTTTTTAAAATGGTTTATATAAGAGATTTATAAAATTGGTATTTTATAAATTAAAATATTAGAATTATAAAACGAATTTTATAGGTGTTAAGATAAAGTTATAAATGGAATTTATAAACATTGTTTTATAACTCCGAAATCAATTGAATTTGATAAGTTAATAATTATAGTTTATTAAAGGAGATACATTCACGATTCTGGGCAGTGGATGATTCATTAATTAAAGGTGTGGAAGTATCGAATATGGATAAGAGAAGTATATTCACAATTTTGGACAGTGAATTATATATTGAATAAAATGATATGTTTTGCAAGTGAATAACCTTTTGAATTAAATAAATGTTTTGGAAGTGATATTTTAAATTGATTTAAATGATTTAAAGATGTTTTAAATTGTGTTGAATATCGAAACCATAGATTTCAACATTCATCGTTGAAATAGACGTTTTTGAGAAGTAAGGAAATGATGGACTATAACACTGTTGTTATAGTAAATGATTTTCGAAAGAAAATGTTTTGTATAGTATTGGGGTTTATATATCTATCTTATTTTCGAATCCCTATACTATTGATTTTGGGTTGTCGTAACGATGTTTTACACAACATTCATTTTGACCCTAATAAATGTGTTTAAGAGAATATTTTCCTTATATAATGAAATATATACTTAATCGTGTTTAATGTATATTGAATATTTTCCAAGTGTTGAAAATATAAATTGAATTGTGAATTACTTATTATTAAATAAGTATTTGGAAATGTTTTCCAATATAAAAGTGAAATGGTTTTGAGAATATATCTTTTTAAAGATAATTTGAAGTGAATATTTGGCAAATGGTTTAATTAATAAAAGATTAATTAAAAGGGCCTAGTGATTGTTATGGTGAAGAATATTTGTTTGTTTGTTTTGATAGTTAAATAACCGATTATCAAACTTGGCCAAAATTTTAGTTCCTTGACTTGATGTGGGAACTATTTAGTCATACGCTTAGTACGTAGCCTTCTATGTAGGCTTGATTATCGTTTGTGTTGAGGATGTTGATTCGTATAGTGCAGAGTATTACTCCAATCTATTAAGCTTCCTTCTTGGCCTGAAGGATAGCAAGTTGGAAGTTGGAGACGTGATAAGTCTATGAGACTTAGTTGCTGTGTGAGGTTGAGAAACGCTTTTGCGTTGTTGGTGCGAAGAGACCGGGATCAGATTTATCAGAAAACCACTTCGGACCAACGTATATGCGATGATTGTGTAGGTTGCTTTGTGATGATATTGTTATTTTGGATTTTCGTAGTGGGGGGACTGCTTGTTGATCATTTGGGGTTAAAATCCCAATATACATCCAGTAGTAGTGGTCTCTTCATTATGAAATATCCAATGCCGGGAATATTCGCTACTAATCCTAGGGATTTCCCAACAGGATGTGGTAGGAAAGTACCTTTGGTTTGTCTTTTTCCTGGACAACTTGTACGGACGTTTGTCTTACATTGCATTTCTAGTGATTATGTGCATTGGTTTTTACAAATGTACATCAGTGGTGGCGGAGAATGCAACTTCTCTTAGCTTAACACCCTCCTTGAGACGTATGAGATTAAGGGTTGTATTTATGTGGAAGGCAATTAGTAGACAACGGAAATGGTTGTGTGGCATTCAAAGTGATGCGATATGTGATTATGAAAGGTAATCGTTACCTTTAGCCTCATCAACCGGAAATGACCAAAATAAGGTTAGATGCAGCAGAGCTAAGTGGGTTATTCCCATTAGGATATGATCATCCTCTTCTAGATATATCTTTACATGCTATGACGTCGTGTATGTATTCCATGTGGGCCCTCAATAAAGGTCGGTAACGACCGGAGGATGATATATTCGATACCATCTAGTTGTAGAGGTGGACCGGTCTTATGTTGGTAGAGGATCCTTAGTGATGGCCCTCGGTACATTTTTCTAGAGATGTACTACCGAAAGGTAGTCCCTTCGCTGGTCATTTGTGTGGAAATCCAAACTCCACTACGTGTTTGCCATTTTGATTGTATTATCCAATTGGGCTATATGTTGGAATTTAATCAATGTAACAATTTCGGCTATGATTAATATTATTTATATATAGTAGATACTACTATAATATAACAGGATTTGATATGATATGTTTTAGTTATCGTAAGGTAAACACATGTCCGTGTTTATGTGTGGACTTGTCTTACGAGAAACTTTTGTTTTGAAAACTAAGGAAAATTTTGGTAATTTAATAAATTTAATTGAGTGTGTTTCTCACGCTGGTTTACCAGACTGATCCGGGCGTTCTTCCCTTTCAATGTTCGGGCCAGACCGAGTATATTTACAGGTTTAGATTTGATGCCTTTGGAGCGTCAGCAGGAGAACTAGAGATCTTCATTTCGTATACGCGTATCTATTTTGATTATTGATTATCCACTGTGCTTTGTTTGTTGTTGTATATTATTGGCAATTGTGAGGACGGGTTATTATAACTGTCCAAGCTGATAACTATTGTTTGATTATTGAACTCTGATTGATGTGTATATATATACAGTTTCTGTTTTTTAAAGATCATTGATATGATATTATATATTTTCCACTGCGATTGTTCTGTTGGTTTTATCATCTCTCATTATTCTCTTCTCTTCTTCCCTCTTCTTTTCTTTTTCTTGACTTTCCATTAGTTTGTGATTTTTGGGTCGGACTTGTGCGGTTTATTCTCGATTCAGAGGGTACGGTTTGCAGTCATCACAGCTGGTATCAGAGCTTAGATTTTGTATATTCCTAAGCATTGATGTGTACTCAGTATAGATAGGTACAGTAGCACCCTAGATTGAGTTGAGTGTATTATATATATGAGCGCGTATTTGTTAGTGAATATAAAATGTTTTATATTGTGTTTACTTATCCATTGAGTTGCCTGTGAATTCTGGTCGGTATGTGGGATGCCATATTATCGATATGGATTTCCAACCACTTAAATGAGGCAAGTCAGCATAATATTATTTTAAATTGGGCAAATGAAATAATTTTACCTCGATTATATTTTATATGCAAAGGAATGATTTTTCAAAAATTATTAAAGTGTAAGTAAGTTGATTGTTTGGAAATGTAGATATATATAAGGTAAATAAAAGATGTTTGAATAATCTTAATCGAAGACAACAATTGTAAAAGAATAAATTATATAAGCAAATGAATTATAAAGTATGGAATTATAATTAATATGATTTACAACTGTGAAATAATCTTATATAAGAAGTGAAACTATAAGAATATATTTATAAATGTGATTTATAAATAAAAGAATTTTTAAAAGAATAGAAAGCACTGAATTCACTACCGTTATTGGAAAATAATAAGGGTGATGACTGCAGCATCATCAGTATCATTTTCGAGTTTCTGTGTGATGGATTTGCTACCAATGGTAAATTGAAAATGAAAATTGAAGTTTTGTTTTGATAAATAAATTTGAATTTAAAATTCATGTTGAAATTGATAAATATAAGTTGTTAATGCTAAAATTGAACGCTAACACCCCGGTGTAAGTAGTAAAAATGTGAAAGCACCACCCATTGGTACGTGAACTAGAGATAAGCAGAAGATAACAAAAAATCAAGTAAAGAGACAACAATTTTTATAGTGGTTCGGCTTAATGTCAAGCCTACGTGCACTTTAATCCTCTTTATTGCTGATTCGATTACAACTTTTACAACGATCTTTGATTACAACACCACTAAGACAAGTAGCTAGAACTTCAATGTATAAGAGCTCTTCGAATTCATGTTGAATGTGTTAGATCTCTCTCGAAGTCCGTTGAGGTGTCTTCGGTGTTTGAAGTGTCAAATGAGTTGAGAAAACAGCAGAATATAGGCGTTCCAGAAATGAACCAAAAGGTCCTCTCTTCGGTGGAGTAGGCAAGGTATTTATAGAGGATTTCTGGAGTTAGGTCGTAGGTCGTGGTCGACCTAAGGGTTAGGTCGGCCATGTTATAGGTCGTGGGCGACCTAAGGAACTACGGCATAAGGAGTAGCGGCATAAATGCCAGCGGCATAAGGAATAGCGGCATCAAAAAGTTGCCTTGGTCTATTTAGGTCGTGAGCAACCTAGTAGAGGATGCAGTATGCAGCTTAGGTCGTGAGCGACCCAATGGAAGAGGTCATGTGAATTCGGCTCTTGCTAGTGGAAGATGTTAGGTCGTGACTCGTTAAGTCGCCAGGACTTTTACGTCGTTGAGTAACTGAGTTGCTTGGTTCTTTAGATCGGTAAGTAGGTAGGTCGTGAAAAAGAGATGTTAAGTTGTTAGGTCGCCAGATATGTACGTCCTTGCTTCATTGAGTCACTAGGTCATGGGTTATTAATTCATTAGGTCGCAAGACCTCTTAACTCTTTTGGTCGCTGAGCTTCTTAGCTCGTTAGGTCGCTAAGCTCTTCAACAGGTTAAGTCGCTGGGTCGCTAGACCATTTAATCCATCAGGTCGCTGGACCTTTAGGTCGTTAACCTGGTCGAGCCGCTCTTTGCTTCAAGTCATTAGGCCGTGGTCTGCTGTAGGTCTTTGAGTCTCCTATGCCTTTAGGTCGCTGGGTCCTTTAACGCGTTAGGTCGCTTAGTCGTGAAAAAGAGGAGTTAACACTTGCCCCTCGAAGTATACGCCTAGGGACTAGGTCGTGTGCTTCGATACTTCTTAACTCGTGCCTTGCTGAGTCGTTAGGTCGTGAGTGACTTAATGAGGGAGTTAGGTCGTTCGCACTGATTCAGAATCCACTGCCCTATATATAAGTCGTATAACAGTCCTCATTCTCTTTACTTGCTCTGACTCTCAAAACTGCCATTGAAGAACCTTTTGAGCTTCCGAAGGCGAACTTGAACTAACCGGTCACCGATCACCTTCATCATCACATCACGTAAGTGGATTCGCTCATTATCCAATCCACGATCACCATCGAATCACGAATTCCCCATTTGCCGTCCCTAATCCATTGTCGTATGCCGCATTTCACCATGAATCGTGTTACAATCGATCCTTGATTGCCTTTGGTCGCGATGTCATTGTAATTCTCAAAAACACAGTAGCATATTGGATCCATGATGGATCTGAGGTGATTCGAATCGGTTCTGGGTGATTTGGCGGTGTGGTGAGACAGTGGATTTCACGGTAGAGATGATAATGGGTTATCGGGTTTGTGAGTTAGGCGATTTGCTGAGTGGAGAGGAGTGAATGGGTTAAAGAGATTTAGCAATTGATCAGTTTAGGAGCTTCGGACGACCTTAGGCATATCGGTTTGAATGTGAATCGCATGACCTAACTTACTTGCGACTTAACTTGCTCGCGACTTATCTTGCTTGCGACTTTACTTGCTGAAATAAAATAAGGCTTAAAGCAGAGTGACTTAAGGAAGCCCGATGTATGTTAGGTCGTTTGGGCATGATCTGGACGACCTAAAGAACCCCGAGTTAACTTAAGTCATTCTTGCGACCTAAGAAGTGAACAGGACTTGAACACTTGTAAAATTTGACATAACTTGATTAAATTTCCAACTTAAACATCCAGAATGAATTGCTTGAACTTGTTGCACTTTGTCATAGATTATATTAACTTTTGAAGCTAACAACCTGTTAAATGCAACATTTGCAGAAAACTAGGGCGGATATACTGCCACCGACTGCCCACATCGAATGACAGATTAGTCGATAAAGAATAATCAACTTAAAGAAATTATATGAATGAAGTGCTATGAATCAACAAATTCAAGTGAAGTATTAAAGCAAAGCAAGATTAATCAACTAAAGCTGATCTGTTTGCATCAACACTGCACTTGTACTTGGACCTAAAATAACAAGCCCTGAACTTTATAATCGACAAATGCCTATTAGTTTAATTCCATTTATACTTGCTTGTCATTTTTTTAGTTTTGCACAACACTCCACACATTTAGGAAACGTGCACCTTCATATTTGAATATCCAGTTCCTTGTGTAGAATGACTTCTCAACAAGACGAGATAATAGGACAAGCTGAAGAAGTCTTCCCAATAGCTAACCCCTTGGATAATCCCCCGGAAAGAACTCCAACCACTCTGAATCAACGGGTGTTCAACCAATTATGTATTCAGTTTGGTATTGCTGAGGCAGACGCTTTGCCTCCTGGGATAAACGATACTGCTGACAGGCCACCTCTTGGTTTCATCGCGGTTAATCGTCAGATGTGCTTGAGTGGAGCTATTCCTCCCTTTAACGATTTTCTTCAACAGCTCCTCCGATTAACTATCTCTCCCTTCCAGTTGCACCCCAATGGCTACGCCATCTTGTTGGGACTGTGTGTTTAATGTTCAGGAGGACACTCGACCGTCATCGGAGCTTTGAAGAAATTTGTTACTTATGCACATCTACGAAGAACAAAGATCATCCTTCTATAATACTTGTGAGAAGCGCAAGGAACCGTAAATTGATCACCGATCTTCTTGAAAGCGTCCACGAGTATTTGAACCAATTTTTCTTCGTCCGTTGCCCCCCGGGATTCTACAGCATTTGGAGAGTAGGAAGTAAGCTTTCCTATCTCCGTTCTTCCATTTCTGAACTTTTCAAAATCCGAATTGTTAAGTTCTAACTTCATTCTTTACTTTTACAGTACTTCCTCCTCTTTCTAAAGATTCCAGCCATAAGACGACTTTTAAAAGACTAAGTACTGTGACGGTTGAGGAGAGAAGCATTGAATTTTTGCTGAAGGACGAATTTTTGCATCAATTTGGACTTTTGCATTCTTCCCGGTCTACTTAGCTTCATGATGCCCCTGGTTCTCAAGCAGAGACTCCAGATGCCCCAGTTTCCGCCGAAGAACTTACACCGAAGGAACCTACCGTCGAGGCTTCATTGGTGAAATGTTCTGCTTCCATTGACGTTGCAGGGTCATCCGAAAAACTTTCACTTCCCCCGGTTATCGAAGAAGAGGAACCTCCTTAACACTCCGGGAAGGCTGCTGATGCAGGTGCTGAGAGAAAGAGTCCCGCTAGGCATGACGGTGATGACACTTTTGAGGGATTGAGCGACTTGGTGGTTACTTCACATGAGCTCTTCAAATATGATTCCACTGCTTCTAAACTCGCTTCTCCAGCAGTTGAAGTGACATCAGTTTTGCAAACAACTCCATCAACCCAAGAGATAACTCTTAAGCCGTAGAGTGGTTTGTAGCTTGACGCACGTAGTTCACACGCCCCACACACTTAGGATTTTGGCAACTTTGTGCACTTAACTTCTTTACTTTGAAGATTTCTAAACTTGTCTCTTCTTCATTTTCAGTTTCTCCAATGGGACGTAGCGGCTCATACTATGATGACTTTCAGCGCTATGGAAGACGCGACTCTTACGATCCCAAGCGGTATCTTCCTGCCCCGAGGGAGACTGATGTAGAAAGAGCTGCAAGAAAAGCTCACGAGAGGCGGGCTTATGAGGAGCGCTATGGTAGAAGGGATGAACGACAAGATTCTTCCCAGAGAGGTGATGATTCTCACAAAAGAAAATCTCATGATGACAAAGGGAAAGGTCACATCGCTGAAGATCCAAGCAAGCGGGCCAAGCTTAGTGAAAGGCCGTCGTCTGCAATTTCTGAAAAACCTGCTGCTCCAAGTGGTTGTAGGATTTATAAGTATGTTGGTGGTGATGAAGAAGAAAGACAACAATTTTATCATATTGAGGACCGAAGGCCACCATCATTGCTTCATTAGTTGGGTGATTTGAATCTATGTGTTCCTTCAATGTCACATGGGAGAGGAAATTCCTTTACTGCTCCGATTCGGTGGATTTTGTTCCTAGTCTAGTTAGTCTATTTTCTAGGTACTATCATGTTATTGGGCCCGAGTCTTCAGATGAGGGCAGTGGATCTTCCTCTTTAGAAGAGGACTAGTATTAGGCATGTTGCAATTTTAGTAGTTTGGTACTATGGACAAACTCTTATGTTTAATTTCCTTTAACTATTCTGGTGCATGTATTGAATACCTGTTTCTATTCACTTATATATGCGGATGGCCAACAATAAATGCCTGCTAGCTCTGCTAAAATTATATCCATTATTTAATTAATAGACTTTTATTAAATAGAATCCACAACCAACTTATTTTATGCTAAAATAACGGAATCAATCATTAATAAAATTATAATTCAAATAATTTTATGCACTACTCAACTTCTTTGTATAAAATTGAAAAAGGGGATTTCTATTTAAATTATGGAAATAGACGGTGCAAACAACGAATAAAAGAATTCATGCCTTACACTCCATTCCCAATTTGTTCTTTTCAAAAGCCTTAGTCGGATCCGAAGAAAAATATAACAAGTGGAATAGAATGTAAAACATTAAATTGCAATACTTACATAATACCATTATTTTAATATAGAATAACTGATATTTCAACTTAAGAATTAACATTTTGGTCTAGGAGAATTTTGGATTTAGTGTGATGTTTGCGTAAACAGAATTCCTCAAAGGCACATATTAGATCAAAGTTATATTATACAATTACTTAAATAGGAGAAACTAAGATTTCCACTTGCAATCAATCCTTAGCTCTTCCTTTTTTTGGATTTGATATGCTCTCTTTAATTTCTTTCAGATTTCCCCTTTTAGAAATACATAACAAAGGTTCTCTGAATTAGATTTATAATTTAGGGTTTGGAGGGTAAAGGATTAGAATTGAATAATAACATCTAAAATTCTTACTTGAAACCATAAATTATTTTTTCGAATCTTTGAGGAAAGAGATCAACAGAGCTTCGCTTGATTTCTAAAATAATTTATGAACAAAATTGATGGGGCTAGACTTTTATTTATAGTGGTTAGAAAGCATTAAAATTATCGGATTTAAATTATTTCAAAACAATATAATCAAAATCATTCTATTGTTGAAAACCCTAGCAACCATCAACTAGGACCAGTCGATCGCCCCTGCCCTACCTGTCGACTTTCCAATAGTAGGCGGTCAATCGGGGGTCCTATTTTGGCAAATTTTTTATTCCTTAATTGAACTTTTAATGCTAACCTTGATTTTAATGTTTACTTAATCCTAAATCCAATTACCATCAAATTTTAAATTTTAAATTTGGTATTAAGTATTAATTTGAATTTGAATTTGAATTCCATTTATGTTATTATAATTCTTAAAGCTTCAAACGTCAAAAACATTTTCATTTGTGCTCTATTTTTAATACATTATTAATGGAAATTAATCATAAAATCGACACGAACGCGATGACATCATCTTCGTGGTCCAATTTTGACTTTCGTAAAACTTCCACTTTCATCCTTATCATATTTAATTAATTTAACTTATTGCTTCTTATTAATTTTTACAGCATGTTATATTCTCTCCTCTTAAAAAGGATATCGTCCCCAAAATATTCAAAGGGCCAACAACGTAATGCGCATTAACATCTATATTATACAACCAAGTTATCTACACGTCTATCTACTTAACTAAAAGTGCAATGTGATTATGTGTGCAAATATACTATAGGTGAGCTCAATCCTATTGTGAGCATATGATTGTGACATATAGGTATGTATGCAGAACATCCTAAACATGTGTAAAATTTCTATACGAGTGAAAAAGTGATAGTGAAAAGTGTAGCAACCATCTCCTACCATCCAATCTTAGTTCCATGCTCTGCAATGTGTGCAGTGGCACGGTGTTACACCATAATTTCTACAAAGTACAAATTTTGAATTTTCAAAAGGAAAATTACTTGGCTTGTAATTTCAAGACCCATCTCCTGGTTTCAAACAAGAGCTTGAGCACTAAACTTAGTATTCGAGAGTATGTAGTCCAAGAGGACTAGTCAAAGTGTCAATTGAGGTCAAGATATCATCCAACTAAGACAAGATGTTTAACCGATGATAGCAGTTGCAAGAACCAAAAGTATTTCAGCAAGTATCAAAAATCAATATCTCAGATCGCCTAGGTCAAAACCAATGGTTATGATAAACAAAAGATATCCAAATAGCTATATATAAAGTGTCACTTCAACAATCCACTTCAAAATGCACTCAACTAGATGATGGCAAGCGTTTGCATCTAAGCTGCACATAGCAAGCCAGGTAGTCAATCTAAGGAGAAGGCTCTCCACCAATGGTGTCACGACATATTGGCAAAATATAGGTGACAATCCCAAGGTGCAGGGGTGTTCTTGGAAAAAAGAGAATTGAGACATAAAATAATATTGTACTTTCCTATACGAGAGATCTACTTCAAAACTCATTAATGGCGGAAATGCACAAACTCAATTTAACAAGCATCTCGGCTAGAAAAGAGTAACAAAATAAAGAAAGGACAATGGATGTAGGGACTTTCGGCCCAAACCAGTATAAAAATTTCAATGTTATTTACTTTCTACACCTAACCTTATCTGCATTTGTTATCACGACTCACAGTCTGACATTTCGTAGCCCGTGTTAGATTAAATCATATCTCCATAATCTCTTCCTTAAGTCCAATATTCCAACTTCTTTCCGAAGCTATACCTTCGGACCTCAGGTAGTTCGTGTAGACGAAAATTTTCACAACAATTTTTAGCTCTAGAAGGAGGGCCCTGAATCACCGTTATTTGTTCCATTTCAGTAGATCCAACAACATCATCTCTCTAGCCATAACTAACTTTGAAAATGAGGAACTAGCCTAGGAGTTACGTCTAAACCTTCATATCTAGCTCATTAAAGAAGACAATGATGAGCAGTTGGCTACCATCATCCCAAAGAAAGATCAAGACCAAGAGTATGATCTCGTCAATGCACTTCAAGCTCTCTAACTCAAAACAACTTTCTAAATATCTTCAGGAGTCGCTCTAAGAGTTTTCTCAATTCCAAGAGATGGTAAAGTCTATGGTGAATAAAATCAAGGACTTGAGTATCATTGTTAACGCTAAAAATTGAACGCTAACACCCCGGTGTATCTAGAGATTAAGTGAAAGCACCACCCGTGAACACGGGAATTAAAAACAAGTAGAAAAGTCACAGAGAAAGCAGTAAAAGACAATAGTTTGGTAGTGGTTCGGCTTCAGGTTAAGCCTACGTCCACTTTAATCCTCTTTATTACTTAATCGATTACAACTTTACAACAATCTTCAATTACAATACTAATGAGACAAACAACTAGAACTCCGATGTAGAAGAATTCTTTGAATCCATGTTGATTGTGTTAGATTTCCTCTTGAAGTTAGTTGAAATGCCTTTCGTGTTTGAAGTGTCGAGTGAGTCGAGAATTCAGCAGAGTATCGGCGTTCCAGGAATGAGCCAAAAAGATCCTCTTTCAGTTGGAGCTAGTGCCATATTTATAGGAGAGTTCGGCTTTAGGTCGTTGGTCGCGAGCGACCTTGGATAGGTCGTAGGTCGTCCGCGACCTAATGGGAGTCGTCTACGGCTTATACATGGAACACTTGATCTTTCTGGAAAAGCTAACAAGTCGTAGGTCGTGGCCGACCTAGGTAGGAAGCGGCATAGGAAGCTCCTTTGGTATGTTTGGGTTGTGAACGACTTAGGTATAGGTCGTAGGTCGTGGGCGACTTAGGTATAGGTCGTAGGTCGTGGGCGACTTAGTAGACACGGTTTACGGCTTAACAAGAGCACCCTTGATCATTCGAACAAGTCATAGATCGTGGGCGACTTAGGGTAGGAACGACATAAGGAAGACAAGTTACCTCGACTTTGTATAGCTCGCTAGGTCGCTAGATCGGTAGAGAGCTTCATTCCTGTTAGGTCGCATCTAAGTTAACTCGTTCACATTTTAGGTCATTAACCTGCTGTGTTAGGTCGTTTCACCTTAGCTCGCTGTAGAACTTTATCCCTGTTAGGTCACTCCCCTTACTAACTAGTTAGGTCACGTATACCTTTACGTCTCTAGGTCACCTTAGTCCATAGGTCGTTAGGGCGCTAGGTCGCTCAGTCCATTTAGCGACTAGGTCGTTTAACTTGCTGAGCCGCTTTATGTGTTAGGTCGCTTACTCCCTTAGGTGGTTAGGTCGCGCCTTCACATAAGTCGTTAACTTGTTGACTCATAGGTCGCTGAACCATCTACTCCTTTAGGTCGCTGGACCCTTTAATTCTTTAGGTTGCTGAGCTCTGTAAGTCGCTGGCTAGTTGAGTCGCTACTTTCTTTAGGCCGCCGGTTCGTAGAAAGAAGAGGGTTAACACTTGCCCCTCGAAGTATACGTCCAAGAGTTATGCCGTGTGCTTCGATATCTTTTAACCCGTGCTACCTTAGGTCGTTAAGTCGCGGCGACTTATGAAGGAGTTAGGTCGCTTGTGTTGATTCGTGTTCCTTTCTCTCCCCTATATAAGCCGTTAGGTCGTTTTCTTCTTCCTTCGCCTTATTGTATTCTGCTGCCGCCATTATCATTTTTGAGCTCGAGAATTTTTGAAGCCAATCTGCTTGCTGATTTGATCATCATCTCCTCAATCCCACTATGTAAGTGAATTCGGCCATTATTCAACCACGATCACCATTGAATTGTGAATCCCCAGTTTTCGACCCTATCCCGACCTTGCATGCTGCATTTTGTCGTGGATGATGTCACGGTTAACTTCTGATCATTTTTGGACACATTCTCGCTGTGATTCACGAGAGTACAACAACGCATTAGGTTTGTGATGGATCAGAGGCGATTTGCGTTGGTTTTGGGTGATTTGGTGGCGTGGAGATACGGTGGATTTGATCGTAGAGGAGTTAACAGGTTATTGGGTTAACGAGTTAGGTGATTTGCTGAGAGAAGAAGAGTTAGCGAGTTAAGGGGAGTTAGGTTGTGCTCGACTTAGGAGCCTTGAACGACTTTGGGCTTTAGTGGTTCGAGACGTGAATCATGAGACTTAACTCGGCAAACGGCTTAAAGAATTGTTGCGACCTAAGAATCCTTATGACCCAAAAGAGGGGCTGAGTGATTTAACTCATAGCGACTTAAACTTTTAGATCGCGTGAGCGACCTAGTCTTTAGGTCGTTGAACGACTTAGTGCCTAGGTCGTGCGAACGACGTAGGACTTAAACAATTTTTGGGTTGCTTCTTGCGACTAGACCAATCACAATCCAATCTGTTAGGTCATGAGCGACCTAGAACTTAGAGAATTTTTTGACTTGGATTGTGACTTAAGGACTTGAACAAAACTTGAAAGCTTCAGAATTTTGATAGAACTCGATTGTATTTCTAACTTGAACTGCTGGAATGAACTGCTTGAACTTTGAACTGTCTGAACTTTAAACTGTTTGAACTTTGACCTGTCTGGACTTCTTTACAGATCATATTCACTTGTAAGCTAACAACCTGCTGAACACAACATTTGCAGAAAACTAGGGCGAATATACTGCCATTGATTGCCTACATCGAATGACATATTAGTCGATAAAAGATAATCAACTTAAAGAAACTTTATGAAGTGCTATAAATCAACAAATTCAAGCAAAGTATTAAAGCAAAGCAATATTAATCAATTAAAACTGATTTATTTGCAACAATACTGCACTTGCATTTGGACTTAAAACAACAAAACCTGAAACTTTATAACTGACAAATGTCTATTAGTTTAATTTCAGTTATATTTACTTGTCATTTTATTAGTTGTGCAACATTTAGGAAACGTGCACCTTCATATTTGAATATCCAGTTCCTTGTGTAGAATGTCTTCTCAAGAAGAGATAATCGAGCAATCTGAAGGAGTCTTCCTGATAGCCGACCCATTGGATAATCCTCCAGAAAGAACTCCAACAACCCTGTGTCAGCGGGCATTCAACCGATTAGGTATCCAATTTGGGATTGCCGAAGCAGATACTATACTTCCCGGGCCAAATAATACTATCGACCGGCCACCTCTCGGTTTTCTCGCCGTCAACCGTCAGATGTTCCTTTGTGGTGCCATTCCTCCTTTCAATGAATTTCTTCATCAACTCCTTTTTCCGACTAACCATCTCTCCCTTTCAACTGCATCCCAATGACTATGCCATTCTGATGGGATTGTGCATTCTATTCAGGAGGACACTTAACCGTCTTCCGAGCTTCGGAGAAATTTACTATTTATGCACATTCACAAAGAATAAAGACCATCCCTCCATTATACTCGTGAGAAGTGCCAAAAATCGTAAACTTATCACTGATCTTCCCAAAAGTGCTCACGGTTTTCTGAATCAATTCTTCTTCGTCCGCTGCCCACTAGGGTTTTATGCCATCTGGAGAATAGGAAGTAAGATTGCTCATCCCCGTTCTTTCCGTTTCAGCTTTTCAAGATCCGAATTGCTAAGTGCTAACTTCATTCTTTTCTTTTACAGCACCTCCTCCACCCTCTAGAAATCCCAGTCACAAGACGACTTTTGATAGATTAAGTGTCGTGCCGGTTGATTGAAGAAGTATTAAGTTTTTGCTGAAAGATGAACTTCTGCACCAATACAGGCATTTGCACCCTTCTCGTTCTACCCAAACTCATGAAGTTCCCGACTCTCCAGTAAAAACATCGGATGCCCCAGCTCCCATTGGAGAACTTACACCAAAAGAACATACTATTGAGGCTTCCTTGGTAAAGTGTTCTACTTCAATTGATGTTGCGGGGTCATCCGGGAAACATGCACTTGCCCCGGTCATCGAAGAAGAGGAGCTTCCTCAACAACCCGGGAAATCTGATGATGAAGGAGCTGAGAGCACAAGTCCCGCTAGGCACAGCGGTGATGACACTTTTGAGGGGTTGAGCGACCTGATGATTACTTCACAGGAGCTTTTTAAAGATGATCCTATCACTGCTAAAGTCACTTTTCCAACAGGCGAAGCGACATCCGTTCTGCAACAAACTCCATCAGCTCAAGAGTTGACACTGGCTGTTAAATCCATCATCACCTCCCAACCCAGGAGTTGCTCATGATTCGACGCACGTAGTTTGCACGTTACACACACTTAGCACTTTTCAACACTTATATGCGTTCAATTCACTTGCTTTCAAGAATTCTGAGTTTATCTTTTCTTCATTTTTAGATTCTCCAATGGGAAGAAGTGGCTCCTACTACGACGATTTCCAGCGTTATGGGAAGCGCGGTGCTTATGACCCCAGGAGGTATCTTACTGCCTCTTGGGAAACTGACGAAGAAAGAGCTGCGACGAAGGCTCGTTAAAGGCATGCCAATGAAGAACGCCACGAGAGACGAGATGAGCGACATGACTCTTCCCAGAGGGAAGATGATTATCATAAACGGAAATCCCGAAATGATAAAGGGAAAAGCCACATCCCTGAAGATGCGAGTAAAAGGGCCAAACATGGCGAAAAGCCGGCATCCGAACTTCCTGAAAGTCCCGCTGCTCCTGTACCTTCTCAATCTCCTGCCCTTACTCATACTGATATTCAAACAATTATTGGCAGGCCCTCATATCAGGTTGGACAAGGCTCAGCCACTCTTCAAAGTCGGTTTCCGCATTGGTGCTTGAAGGGAGTACGCTTTGACCTTGATTTGGTCCCGATTGACAATCAGGCTATGCTGCGCAATCTTGATGCCGTCAAACTCGATATTAAGAGAATGTCGGGTTGGCAAAAGCTTGTCGACGAGCTTCAGAGGGTAAACCGTGCAAATCTTGAGGCCATGCTAACAATGGAAAATGACAAATCTGAATGGCAGAAAACTCTTGAGCAGCATGACGCGGAAATAAGGAGCATAACCACTTATAATGAGAAGCTTGAAGCACAGGTCGAAAAACTTAAGAAAGAGCTCGCCACTTCTTCCACTTCTTATTCTCAGAGAGAAGAAGTGCTTCAACAGCAAGTGAGAGATTCTCATGCGGCACAACGAGATGTTGAAGCTAAATTTGAAGCACAGCAGCAAGCCGTAGGAAACTACTGAGCTGATGTGGCTCAACTTCGAGAGAAAACCAACTCCCAGCACTTGGAAATTGAACTGCTCAAAGCTCGACTTTCTGAAGCTGAAAAGGAACGTGACGAAGCTATTGCCAGCAAAGCTGCAGCCGAAGAATCTCACATGGCAACTAAAGCTGAAGTTAGCTCCACTCTATTCGAGTTTTACATCCATAGTGTTCTGGGGCACGGTAGCCTTAAGTTTTTGGGACCGTCATATGAAATCACTTTGGACAAAGTGTGGGAGGCCATATTTGACATGCTTGGAGGAGCCGGATTTGCCGAAGTAGATTTAATGGCGCCCTATCTGGATGATGATGCATGTACCGCTCTTGCCAGGGGACATGACCAACTTGCCAAAGAGAGAGCCGAAACGACAGAAGGAGAACATTTAGGAAAGACAATCTTAACCGACCCAGTTCTACCTTCAGTTTCAGCCGATATCGATATTGCTGGCTCCAGTTCCCATTCTCCTCCTCCTGTTAAAGCCGTTATTGAAAGCGCCACCGCCCACACTGGAGATGAGACTCAAGAAAGCGCTGAAGCGCAGGACTTCGAAGTTGACAAAGTAAAGTCTACTTCTCTAGGTAACCTCAACGTTGATCTCGCTCAAGTGGACTGCTTATTCTCTTCGACCGAGTTCGATGAGCTTCTTGCTTATTTCTTAAGTGTCGATGAACCATTATCCCCTCTTTTTATGAGGAATACTGACTTTAACTTCTCTTCTCCTGTAGTGAAAGCACCAAGTGTTATTCAGCCTTCCCCTCTTCCGGCTATTTCTTCTCCGCCACTTCAGATTACTCCTCCTTCCGTTTCTCAACCCGGGTCACAAGAGGAGCAGATAGAAGCTCTTCAAGGCCTGGATGACCCGGTTGCTTCTCAAGAATAGAAAGCCGAGGAACCTGAAGAAGGTGAAAGAACCCCGGAGCAGACTATTTCTGATGACATAACGCTGTGTGCACTTTTCACTCCGGGCAGTGATCCTTCCTCAAGGAAGAAGGGGAAGCGTGTAGTTTTCAAAGAAAAGAAGAGAAGCTTCTGCTGGCGAAGAAAAAACAGAAGAAAGTCCAATTGCACCCCTTCCTCTTTCTTCCCCTACTCCCACAAGCCGGCCCAAAAAGTTAATCATCCGGCCAGGCGAAGGCTCAAAAGGTGGCAGGAAGAAGAAGTGATGGGTTTAGGACTTATGCTTTTCACCTTGCATTTTGCTTTTTTTTTGCTTGTATATACAAAGACTTATGTTGACCGGCGATTGTGCGGGTACCGGTCCCTGCCTTCTTTTGTTTTAAAACCTGCACATGTATAAATTTTTTATAGTATGGAATAAAATGATTCTTTTACTTATACAAGCTTCTGTCTGTATTTGAGAACGCATTTATTCTTTTTTTATACAAGTTTCTTTATTTTCCCTATGTGATGTTGCAGTAAAACTATGGTATGTTGCTTGAGCATTGTTTTTATTTTTGGGACTATATTATATTGCCCCCATACCATGGTTTATTGCAATCTCTTTCACATTGGCAAAATTTTGGAGAACAACTCTTCTGTTTCGAGAAGACTTGTACTCTTCCTTTAGAGAACAGCTTTTCCATTTGAAGGAGATTTGCATTTGTACTCTACAGTATAATATTTCCGTTTTAAGGAAATATTTTTTCTGATTTAGTGGAATGCGCCTCGTATTGGAGAAGTCTTCTTTTTTTTTTTGTGAAGTTTTTACACTTCACTTTTGGAGAAAGTCACTTTTATTTTGGCAAGTGACTTTTCCTTCGTGGTAAAATGGGCCTCCGAAAAAGGGCTTTGACATGCTTGTGTCTCCGAAGAGGGCTTTTGTTTGATTGTGCCTCTGGGAAGAGGGATTTTTGTTTGATTGTGCCTCTGGGAAGAGGGATTTTTGTTTGTGCCTCTGGGGAGAGGGCTTTTTTGTTTCTGCCTCTGGGGAGAGGCTTTTATTTTTTTCCTGTCCACTAGAAAGCGGGCATCCGAAGAGGGCTTTTCACATTTCGACTCGTGTGAAGTTTTATTTCAGATCGCGGTGAAATGTGTGCCTTTGAAGAGGTCTTTTAGAATTTCAACTATGGTGAAATGGGCTCCGAAGAGGGCTTTTCACATTCCAGCACTTGTGAAGTTTTATTTCAGATCTCGGTGGAATGTGTGCCTCAGAAGAGGTCTTTTCACCTTTCAACTCGTGTGAAGTTTTATTTCAGATCACAGTGAAATGTGTGCCTCCGAGTAGGGCTTTCACCTGGAAGTTTCCTTCTCTTGGTTGGATGGATTCACGGGGCGGACACAAGTTACTTGGATTGTTTGTTTGCACAAACGTTCTCAGCTAGTTAACGAGTGTCCTGTGCCACCGGTCAGTCCACAACTTTTTGTTGAGAAAGAGAACTTTCTTTTTCTGGCAAGTCCCATTAGAGGTCTTTATCCTCCGAAGAGTTGTGCCTTCGAAGAGGGCTTGTGCCTCCGAGGAGGTCTTTTGCTGTTTGCTGCATTCCCGCCCATGTCTTTTCGCCATTTGTTCATATCAGCGGTTTCCTGTTATCATTTCCAAGTGCACATTCCTTTCTTTTGGAAGTTTGGAGTTTGCCTTCTCTCGGTAGGATGGATTCACGGGGCAGACATAAGTTACTTGGATTGTTTGTTTGCACAAACATTCTTAGCTAGTTAACGAGTGTCCTGTGCCACCGGTCAGTCCACAACTTTCTGTCGAGAAAGAGAACTCTCTTTTTCTGGCTAGTCCCATTACAGGTCTTTTAGCATTTCAACTATGGTGAAATGGGCCTCCGAAGAGGGCTTTTCACATTCCAGCACTTGTGAAGTTTTATTTCAAATCTCGGTGGAATGCGTGCCTCCGAGTAGGGCCTTTGCCTGGAAGTTTGGAGTTTCCTTCTCTCGGTTGGATGGATTCACGGGGCGGACACAAGTTACTTGGATTGTTTGTTTGCACAAACGTTCTCAGCTAGTTAACGAGTGTCCTGTGCCACCGGTCAGTCCACAACTTTCTGTCGAGAAAGAGAACTCCCTTTTTCTGGCACGTCCCATTAGAGTTCTTTATCCTCCGAAGAGTTGTGCCTCCGAAGAAGGCTTGTGCCTCCGAGGAGGTCTTTTTATGTTTGCCGCCTGCTCGCCCATGTCTTACCGCCATTTGCTCATATCAGCGGTTTCCTGTTATCATTTCCAAGCGCACATTCCTTTCTTTTGCAAGTACCTTATTCTATCCAAAGAAGTGCACTTCATTGTTAAATGAGTTCGCAGGGATAGACACAGGCAAATTAATCGAATGTTTGTTTGCATAAACAATCACAATTAGTTAGGAAGGGTCTACCTCTGGCGGAACCACTAACTGTTTGCTTGTAGCACTTCTTATATAGGATTTGAATCTTGAATTTTTATGGCTAGATATTCATTTGTTGAGTGATGTCAGGGATCGCTTACTCTTATGATGGGTAAGCTTTGTTTTAATAGCCTGCAATATTAAATCGACATTTTAGCAATACAATTGAAGTACTTTATATATCGAAATAAAACAAGCAGTAGAGAACACAAGATTTATAGTGGTTCGGCCAAGAACTGGGCCTACATCCACTTTATAGTTCTTATTATTCACTTGCACTGGCTTTACAATGGCTTTCAATACAAGAATCATACATTCATAATTCTTTTTACAAACTTAAGAAAAGCTTTTAAGTAAAATATGGACGCAAATGATTGCTGTTCCAAGCTCTTGAAATTGGATCTCCTTCGACAGTTGTCAGTTTGAAAGTGCCATCAAGAAGTTTTTGGCCTATGATATATGGCCCTTCCCAGTTTGGCGCAAACACTCCTGTTGCTGTCATGACCCTTTTCAAGACTAGATCTCCAATCTCAAAGCTGCGTTGGCGAACTTTGGAATTGAGACGCCTGGCAATTCTTTGCTGATGGGCTGCAATTCTGAGCTGAGCCTCTTCCCTTTTTTCATCAAGGAAGTCAAGTGCTTCAAGTTGCAACTCTTCGTTTTCAGCCTGGTTGAAATGAATTCTTTTATGTGAAGGGACTTCTATTTCCACCGGAATCATTGCTTCTGATCCATATGCTAATGAAAATGGAGTGTGCCCGATTGCAGTTTTGTGGGTAGTTCTATATGCCCATAGTGCTAGTGGAAGCTTATCGACGCAACCACCTTTCGCTTTTTCCAGCTGTTTTTTGATGGTTGATTTGATAATTTTGTTTACTACTTCCACTTGCCCATTTGCCTGCGGATGAGCCACTGCTGAGAAGCATTTCTGGATCTTGAATCGCTTGCAAAAATCTTGGAACTCTTCACTTTCGAATTGGGTTCCATTATCTGTGATTATCTTTTGAGGCACACCATACCTGCAAATGATATTCTTAGTTACAAAGTTTATCATCTTTTTAGAGGTAATAGTAGCTAATGGTTCGGATTCAGCCCATTTAGTAAAATAATCAACAACAACAATAACATATCTGATTTCGGATTTGGCAGTTGGCAAAGGCCCGATGAAATCTATTCCCCAAATAGCAAATGGCCACGGGCTGACCATTTGTGTTGTCTTAGTGGAAGGTTCTCTTGGGATTTTTGCAAATCTCTGGCATCGGTCACATTTTCGGGCGTGGCTTGCGGTATCACGATTAATATCTGGCCAAAAATACCCATAATGAAGAATTTTCTTTGCTAGAGTTTGACCACCTGAATGGTCTCCACACTCTCCTCCATGTACTTCAGCTAGAATTGTCTTAGCTTCTTCCTTGGTCACACATCGGAGTAATGGCATTGAGAATCCCCGCCTGTACAATCGGCCATCTTGAATTATGTATTTGGAGGCTTTTCTTAGCAACTTCTATCTTTCTTTTGAATTTTCTGGTAGAAAACCATTGAGCAGATATTCCATTATCGGAGTCATCCATGATTCTTTCTCTTGAGATATAGTCATGATCCAGTCAATATCCATCTGGTTAGTGCTTGGAGATGACAGGACTTCCACAGGAACAGATCCCAACAATTGAGCTTCACTAGTGCTTGCGTACTTTGCGAGAGAATCTGCCTTCATGTTCTCTTCCGGAGGTATATGACTTATTGTATAATGGTCAAGATCATCGAGAAGTTCCCAGGATCTTGACAAATAAGCAGGCATATTTCCTCCTTTCGTTTGAAACTCTTTCTTGACTTGACATACAATAAGCTGTGAATCACTAAAGATCTGCAACACTTTGACATTCAACTCTTTAGCAATTTTCAAGCCGGCAATAAGAGCTTCATATTCTGCTTCATTGTTTGTCGAAGGGAATTCCAATCTCAATGCATAGCACAACGACCGCCCTTCAGGGGTTTCAAGCACAACCCCAGCTTCGGAACAGTAATCGTTTCTTGCACCATCAACATATAATTTCCATCGAATTGGGGGATTATCAGTTACCTCTTCCTCACTATCACCTTTATCTGTACATTCTAAGATGAAATCTGCCAAAGCTTGTCTATTGATTGCTCTCCGGGGATGATAAGTGATGTTGTATTGGCTGAGTTCAATATTCCACTTAAGAAGACGACCCGAAGTCTCAGGACGAAACAGGACTTGCTTTAGAGGTTGATCAGTGAGGACTTTGACAGAATGAGCTTGGAAATACGGCCTCAACTTTCTTGACGCAATCAGTAGATAATAGGCGAGTTTTTCCAATTTTGAGTAATTCATCTCTGCCTCGGTGAACCTCTTGCTGATATAATAAACCGGGCGCTGAATTTTTGCATCTTCCCGTACCAATGCTGCACTAAGAGAATGAGATGAGATTGCCAAATATACGAAAAGATCCTCACCATCGTCGGGCTTAGAAAGTATTGGAGGCGTTTCCATATGACGAATCAATTCATTGAAAGCTTTCTGGCATTCAGGAGTCCAGTCAAAATTCTTCCTCCCTTTCTTCAGTGCATCAAAGAATGGAATGCATTTATCAGTAGCTTTGGAAATGAATCGACTTAAGGCAGCGAATTTTCCATTAAGACTTTGCAATTCCTTCTTCGTTCTAGGAGCTTTTACTTCTTTTAAGGCAGCAATCTGAGTAGGGTTAGCTTCAATGCCCCTAGCACTCACAATGAAACCCAGAAACTTTCGGACTCCACCCCAAACGAACATTTCAAAGGATTAAGTTTCATTCCGTACTTTCGAAGGATTGCAAACATTTCCGCCAAGTGGTTCATATGGTCTACCGCTTTCTTTGACTTCACCAACATATCGTCAACATAAACTTCCATAGTTTTGCCAATTTGTGGTTTGAACATAGCATTGACGAGCCTTTGGTATGTTGCCCCTGCATTCTTAAGTCCGAAGGGCATGACTCTATAGCAGTAGAGACCAACATCGGTGATGAAGCTTGTGTCCTCCTTATCCGGCTCATGCATCATAATCTGGTTGTATCCGGAGTAAGCATCCATGAAAGATAACAATTCGTGCTTCGCTATTCCATCCACCAACTGACCTATTCTGGGTAATGGGAAGCAGTCTTTGAGGCAGGCTTTGTTTAAATCTAAGAAGTCAATGCAAACTCTCCATTTCCCATTAGCTTTCTTAACCAATACTGGATTTGAAACCCAATTAGGATTAGTAGACTCCCTGATGAAACCATTATCCATAAGCCGGTCTACCTCTTCTTTCAAAGCTGCCGACCTTTCGGGACCTTGGGTTCTTCTTTTCTGTTTTACCGATGTAAACTTCATATCAATGTTCAGAGTATGTACTGCAATTTCCGGGGATATTCCACACATATCAGCATGAGTCCAAGTGAATACGTCCAGATTAGCTTTCAAGAATGTTACCAAGGAATTTTGAACTGTCATACTAAGCTGTGAACCCACATTCACCACTTTGTTCGGATCTTTCGGGTCAACAGGTACCGGCACCGTTACTTCAACTGGCACCACTCTATTCTCCCCTGCACTTGGTTTTGAGGGATCCATTTCTCTTCGTGCCCCGCTATGCTCGCCAGTGCAGGGTCCACCCTGTAATTGCTACAAGGCTGGTTCTTTGATGCGGACTGAGGCCGCCGCATCTTTTTCCATCTGTCTCTTCCTCGCTTCACGCAACTCTATTAGATAACATTCTCGCCCATTATTCTGATCTCCTTTAATAACTCCAATGCCATTATCCATAGGAAATTTCATAGTGAGGAACCACGGGACGAGAGTTGCTTTAAAAGCCGCAAGAGTTGATCGGCCTAGGAAGGCGTTGTAGGCAGAAAATTCATTAACAATTACAAATGTCTGTTTTCGAACCACCGTTTTCTGCCCCTCTCCAAGCTCGACGAACAAGTCAATAGTTCCAATTGGCTACTTTGGTTCCCCAGTGAACCCAACAATTTTCTGAGACAAGGCTTGAACATTAGTCATTGGAATTTTCATTTGGTCGTACGTCTTTTTGAAGAGAATATTGCAAGAAGCGCCGCAATCTACAAGCACTCTTCTCACAATAGCCGGCCCAATGCCTGCAGAGATGACCAAGGGATCCATGGTTGGAGCTTCAACACCCATAGAGTCCCTGGCTTTGAACACAATATCATCATTGAAAGTTTTCTGCTGCTTCAAAGGTGCAGCGTCTTCTAGCACAAAAACACTCTCTTCTGTTGGTGCATACTTCAAGGCACGGGCATATCTTTCCATCTCCCCCCAGCTTCTGCCTGCTGGGTGAGGACCTCCTATAATCACATTAATAACAGGCTATTCTGATTCACGCACAGTATTCCTCTCACCCGAGCCAGATGGATGAACAGGAAGTTGCTGACCCTTAGTAGACAAAGTTGGGTCATTTCTAGTTCTCTTAACATATTGCTGCAACTTGTTCTCTCTCAATAGTTCTTCAATTAAATCTTTCAGATGGCGACATTCGTTGGTATCATGACCGGGTTGATTATGAAACCGACAGAATCTCCCACTTTGAGCAGCTTTTTTATTAACTCTCATCTCAGGCGGTTTAGGATATTCTACCTCATCTTTGGTAGCAAAGAAGATATTCTCCGGAGTGTCAGTCAAAGGAGTGATGTAACGAAACGAATTTTGCCCACTCGAAAATCGACATCCATACTTCACAACGTACTCGAATATCAATACATTGATATACAGCGTTGATACAATATCTGACACCATAGATATCAATGAATATCAATATACAACAGAGATATGATACAAGAAATAGCAGCGGAAAGAAAATAGATAACACCAGCAGCGGATAATCTCTAAAACAGTCTTCAAAAGAGAACTCCGAGGCACCAATCCAAAATAGCTCGAACTCCCAAAAGATAAGCAAGTGCAGTCCATATCCAAAGACTGAACAAGCTCCAGATAATCTACTGAACCTAGGTATCTGGCAAAAACCAAACTCTAGACTGCTCGTGTAGAAATTAGTGAGCACCCAAAGTTTAGGAAGGAAACAATAAACTCCAGGTCAGTCATGGGACTGGTGTGAGAACTTAAAACAGTTATTATCTTTTAAAACGACAACAACAAGGATAATTTTAAAGTCAATTCGCAATGCTTTTGGAAAATGAGACTAGCATAAGACCTCCCGCCACACACACAATGAAAACGCAGAATTGGAGGAGATTTCTTCTTATGATAGTCAAAGATGCTTGATATGCATTAAAAAGAAACATTCGATATTATTACTAGTGCATAGTGTAGGAAAAATTTCGAAAGTAAAGACATAAATCTTATCCAGCGTAGACATTCCGCACTTATGCCTACTATAGCTACCATCCAAACAGTGGGGCGCCACCATAAGTGAATGATAGGTTCTACAACTAAAACCGTACAAGGTGCGTATTGTTTTATTTGGATTTCCAACAAATGTTCAGGCTAAGGAACTTCCTACTGCCACATGGGATCGCCTCTGGCGGGACATCCCGAGAACTTAACCAGCTCTCTGCCAACACAAGGCCAGGTTACCTTTGTCACTAGGTAACTACTACACGAATATGCCATCCCTCGGTCCCTTTGGACCTTTATCCGAGTACTCGATAACCAACATCACACAGTAATAAATATAGTGTGTCAACATGAGTAAGTATCTGGGCTCCATACCATGATACCACCCTTTCCAAAAGGAAATGACATACCCTAAAGGGCGCGACCCTCATAACCTTGCCGCATATTCCTGTTTTGACCATTTTCGGGGAGTGAGGTCTGACGAAGTCTCGTCCACAAAGCTAGGCACAAAGCCACGCTTTGATCAACAAATGATCAATAAATAATCATCACACAGCAACACTAAGCATGCCACATTACCAAATTGGGAGTATATTGCTGATAACTTTCAACTACATAACCTCTAAGCGCGTACGTCTCAGAGAAGGGTGTTAAGCTAAGAGAATAAATTCTCCGCCACCAACAGAAATGTATTTGAGAGAAATCTTCTTTATATCTCAAAATGTAATGTCAGATACGTAACCATACAAGTCTGCTCCGGGTTCGAACAGAACCGAAGGCACTTCCAAAGAAGTCCTTGCAATTCGGGTATTCACAATCCCGATCGGATTTCCCATCACTTAGGGAATCTCTATACTGTAGCTACTCGGTGTAGAGATAATCAAAAGGTCATCCTATCGTTCTCGTAAATACCCGGTCTTCACCACCGGTCATCAAACGCTATTCGTAACGACGTATCACATATTCGGAATGGGTTATACGACCCAAAGGTCCTTTCCCGGCTAACCCGAATAGTGAGCGCAAGATTTAAAACATATGGATATGGGATTCCAATTAAGTCACAACTTAATAATTCAAGACTTTCTTTCAAACGGTTTAAACAATTACCATTTTCAAATCTTTAACAAAAAGATTTATTTCACAAAGTTCACCTAGTTTCACAAAGATTCATTCATGTATTTCAAAACAATTCCCATTTCAATTGGATTAACTCGTTGTAAAATCCTTAAATTAAAGATTAAACTTATAGCTTTCAAACCGTTTCCATAATTTGGAAAATCATTTTTCCATTTTTAACTTGAAATCCCTTTTTACACGATTTGGAAGTTTACTTCTTATATGAAAGCTTTTATCATTTGAAAACGAATAGTTTCATTTCAGAAAGATCCAATTTTATTTTCACGAGTTAAAGCCTTTGAATTTAAATTCAAATTCCCCAAACAGTACCTTTAAAATAGTTTAACCCATATAAATTGGTATAACATCTTTAGTCCCTAGTTTCCAGATCATAAAATTCAATTTCAAATATTGAATTCAAATTTAAATCAAAATATTTAAATTTCAAAACTCAATCAAGTTATTCAAAATAATTTCATCTTTGAAATTCCATTTCAAAAGCTTTTCACTTTAAACCCAATCCCTTTCCAAAACATTTGAATTTAAATATTCAATTTTATAAATCATTTCAATATCTGTGACTTAATCGATTTCCTCGTGAAATCCATCTTTGTGTGTGTATAAGTGTGGTCCAGGGGTTTAACACAATAGTGCAACATCATAAATCATCACATATTTGCAATCACATAATATCGACAAGCGGTATATCCCAATAGCGCTTATCTAAATGCACAGATTCACACATAGAACATATGAATGCATTATAAATAAATAAAATTACATTCATCACAGATCACACTGAAAACAATTCATAGCACAAAGCATAGCATCTCAGAAATATCAAATAGTTCAACAATCAATAGGGTTCAAACATCCATAAGTGGACTTAATAGATTATCTGATTAGTTTAAATCAGATGGGTCATGGATCATGGTAAATTAACTTTAATTGATTTCAAATCATTTGATTTATTGTCCTTTAATCATTTATTAATTACTCAACTTTTTTATTATTAAATAGTTAACCTTTAATTATTTCATTGTCCTTTAATTACATTCCTTTAATTAATTTATTAATAATTTTATCAACCCCTAATTTATTACTATTTAATAAATTGTTCTTAATGAATTACAATAAGTGATTATTCCTAATCACTTAATCAACTTTAATTAAATTATCTACATTAACCAACACTCTTAAATTATTAATAAAAATTGAATTGGTTTAATTATCTTCACACATTTATTTACCTTTAACTAATCAAAGTTCTTAATTCCTTAAGATAAATCTTTATCGTAATCGATTACTAAATCTTAATCTTTAAACTTATTTTAAATAAAATACTTTAGAAATCAAATTTAATTAATTAAGCATTCAGATTTAACTTTTAACTCTTTAAAACCCTTCTAAGTTAATAAATAACTTTTAATTAAATATTACAAATTTTAAAACTTGTTTATCTTTGTTTTAAAACCTGAATTATTTACAAATTCAAACTTCTTTGTTTTTAAAACTTGGACACTCGGTTAAAACAATTGTTCTTGAAAACCATTTGCTTTCATAGGTAAGACTTGGTTTACTCATGTCTAAAACTCAGAATCCTTTTTGACAATCAAGTTCTTTTTATTTAAAACTTCCTGTAACAATTTCTTAAAGCCTGTTCAACCCAGTTGCACAATCAAATACCCACGTTCCCACCGAGGCAAACACGTAAGCAATTCGAGCTCCTGTACCTTCTTCCTTCCCAATACTTCGCCCAGTTTCACAAACTTGAATGTACACGTGCACACACGCCGCGGTTAGTTTCGATCATCATCGCCGATGCCAACAAGTCAACCACGATCTCCTCCATCGCCCCCAAGCGCTAAACCTCAAAGTTGAGCTCGTATTCGAATTTTTAGTGTTCGAACCAACCCTGGAAAACAAACTGTAACCCACTGTTAACGCTAAAATTTGAACGCTAACACCCCGGTGTGTGTAGTGTAGTTGTGAAAGCACCACCCGTGAATACGGGAATCAAGAGATAACAGTAAGTAACATAAAATGCAGTAAATGAGCACAGAGTTTATAGTGGTTCAGCTTATGATCAAGCCTACGTCCACTTCAATCCTTTTTATTGCTGACTGAATTACAACTTATTACAATCTCTTTCAATTACAATCCAATTCAATTCAAAAAGACAAGTAGCTAGAGAAAACTTTAATGCCACAGAGTTCTTTGAATCCATGATTGAATATGTCGAATCTTTGTGCGAAGTTTGGTCTAAATGTCTTGCGTGAGCTTGAAGTGATGAGGTATAGAATGTCTTGAAGATAGTGGAGCCTTGATGTCACGAAGAGAATGATCCCCCCAAAAGTCCTTTTCTAGTTGGAGCTAGGGTCGTATTTATAGACATTTCTCGGAGTTAGGTCGTAACTCGTATATGACTCATGATAAGTCGTAACTCATAGATGACTCATGGTAGGTCGCGGCCGACCTACTGGGTTTAGCTCATGGCTTGGTTCAAAGTTATGCACCCATTTGAATGAATGATACAAGTTCTAAGTCGTTCCTGAGTTATCCAAATGCAACTTCCTTTATGCTAGCATGAGTCGTACACGACTCATCATAAGCCGTAAGTCGTCAACGAGTCATTTCATTACAGCATGGTATTGAACTTGTCTCCAAGTCTTAGGTCGTGAACGACCTATCTGCAGTTATAAGTCAGCAGCGACTTAAGTGTTGTTGGCTCTTCCTTTTAGTGCTTTGAGTCGTCACTCCTTTAGGTCGTGGACTTTCTTAAGTCGTAAGTTGTAAGCTGTGGTCGCGCACGAGTTAACTGGTCGTAGCTCCTTGTTTTCTTGCTTGAGTCGCTGACGATTCAAGGTAGGTCGTAAGCACAATTCTTTAACTCGTGCAACTCCTCAATTGTTGAGTCGGTAACTTGCCAAGTTGTGAAGTACCTTGAGTCAGCCAACACCTTTAAGGCATTAAGGTTATAGCCCGGTGAGTCGCTATCCCTCTTGAGTCGTTAAGTCGGCAATCAGTTGAGTCGTCACTCATTTTAGGTTGGCAATGAGCTAAGGCTATTGAGTCGTGACATTCCCTAAGTCGTTTAGGTCTTAACATGTTAGGTCGTTAGCTCCTTAACTCGTAAGCTCTTTAACTTGTAGACTCTTTGACTCGTAAGCTCCTTAACTCGTGGTCGAAACGGGGTTAACATTTGCCCCTCGAAGCACACGCTTAAGTCGTAAGTCGTATGCTTCGACTTATCATAACCCGGGCGCGCCGATTCGAGTTACAGCGCTTCCAGATATAAAATACTTGAGTCGTTCCTCCTATCTCACTCTTCTCATTACTTATCCCCTGAGCCATTCCTTCCATTATCACGTCTTCAAGCTTCCAAAGGCGATCTCGACCCAATTTTACTTCCAACCATCTCTAGCTTCACACCACGTAAGCAACTTTCTCTTTTTCCCAATCGCCGATCACCATCATCGATCTCCGCCCACGATTTACATCCTTGAGCCTTGCAAATACTACTGCATGGATCATCGGTGGTCTTAAGGCTATTTGATTTAATTCAGGATAACTCGCGATTTATAACGATTTCATGGTGTGATAAGATTAAAGTTAAGGATTGTGAAGTTACTGGATTAATGGGTCAGGAGGAAAAAGCTTGTGGGTTAGGAGAAAAGACTAACGGGTTAGGAGAAGACGTTAACGGGTTAAGAGTGAACCGTTGTTTTGAGTATGATTCAGCAGTCTTATGCGACCAAGTATTCTCTGCAACTTAGCAACCTTTACGACTCAAACCCTGAGTCGTAGCCGAGTTAAAGCTTAAAATCTTGAGTCGTGGCCGTGTTAGTACTTGGAAATTTCTCACTGCTTTTCCACTGGAGTCCTTCCTCTGTTTCGCGGCCTTTGACCCAAAGCACTGCCGACTTAGAACATCATTGATTTAAAATTGAAGCAACTTAAACTGACTCGCCCCTTAATCCTTAAGTCGTGGGCAAGCTAGCCAGAAAACCAATGACCTGACCTAACTTTGAACCGTTGCATGGACTTTGAACTGTTGAACTTTATTGCATTCATTCACAGGTCACCTTAACTTGCGAGCTAACAATCTGTCCAATACAACATTTACAAAAAATTGGGACGAATATACTGCCATCGACTGCCCACATCAAATGACATATTAGTTAATAACAGATAATTAACTCAAATAAATTGTGTGAACGAAGTGCTTTCATCAATTTCAAGTAAAATATTAAAGCAACACTGAAATAGTCAATTGAAACTGACCAGCCTGCACTAATATTATGCTTGAACTTTAGATTAACAAGTTCTGAAATTTTGTTGTCGATCAATCATCGACTAGTTTAATTCCGGTTATATTTACTTGCTATTTTTATTAGTTTTGCACGACACTTCACACTTTTAGGAAGCGTGCACCTTCACATTTGAATATCCAGTTGCTTGTGTAGAATGACTTCTCAGGAAGAAGATACAACAGTTCAGGCTGGAGAGGCAACTGTTATTCCGGCTTCACTAGTCAATCCTCCCGAAAGAGCCCCTACCACGCTATCATACAAAGTTTTTCGCCAGTTGTGCGCTCAGTTTGGCATTGCTGAATCAGATGCCATTCTTCCCGAGAGAAGTAACACTGCTGACATAGCACCCCCTAGCTTTGTGACAGTTAACCGACAAATGTGCCTAAGCGGGGCCATCCCGCCTTTCAACAACTTTCTCCAGCATCTTCTTCGTCAACTGGCCATCGCTCCATCCCAGCTACATCCCAACGTTTATGCCATTCTAATGGGGTTGGGTGTGCTATTTAGGAGAACGCTTGATCGACTTTCGAGCTTTGATGAAATCTGTTACTTATGTTCCTTTACCCGGACCAAAGATCATCCTTCTATTACTGTTGTGAGAAGCGCCCGAAACCGCAAATTGATCGTTGGCCTTCCAGACACTGCTCATGGGTTCCTAACCCAGTTCTTCTTTGTTCGTTGCCCCCCGGGGTTTTATGCTGCGTTGAGGGAAGGAAGTAAGATCATCCATCTTTGTTACTACGTTTGTTATCCGACTTTTGCGAGACTGAATTGTTAAGTGTTAACTCCGCTTCTTTTTTACTTTCAGCGCTCCCCTTCCTTCTAGGGATCCCAGTCATAGGCCAACTTTCGAGAGGCTCAAGGCCGTGCCATTTGAGGAGAGAGACATTCAATTTCTGCTGAAAGACGAATTTTTGCATCAGTACGGACTTTTGCATACTTCTCGTTCTACACATCCTCATGAAATCCCAGACTCCCCGGCTAGAGCGTCGGATGCCCCAGCTTCTACTGACACATCCATACCAAAAGGACCTGCTCCTGAAGCTTCACTAGTGAAGTGCTCCACTTCTGTTGATGTTGCGGGGCCATCTGACAAACTTGCCCCAGTCATTGAGGAAGAGCCTAAGGGATCTCCCCAATGTTCACAGGAATCTGGCGAAGAAGCTAAGAAAACCAGCCCTGCCAAGCAGAGCAGGGACGATACTTTCGAAGGATTGAGCGATCTCTTTGCCACCTCACAAGAGATCTTTAAAGATGATCCTATTACTGCCGGGGTTTCTTCTTCAGTAGTTGAAGTGACTTCCATTCTGCAACAGACTCCATCAACTCAAGAGTTGACGCTAACTACTACACCCACAACTACTCCATAATTAAAGAGTGGTTCGTAGTTTGCACATTACACACACTTAGAATTTTTTGCATTTTTATGCTTCTGACTTTTTGTACTTTGAAAAATTCTAAAATTTAGCTCTTTTTATTTCAGATCCTCCGATGGGACGCAGCGGATCCTACTATGATGACTTCCAGCGCTACGGGAGGCGTAGCCAATATGATTATAGGCATCACCTCCCCTCTTACAGAGAATCCGATGAAGAAAGAGCCGCCCGAAAGGCTCAAGAGAAGAGGGCTCAAGAGGAGCGTTATGAAAGAAGAGAGAGGGAGGAGCGCCACGATTCTTCGCAGAGAGGCGACGATTCCCATAAAAGAAAATCCCATGATGACCGAGGAAAAAGTCATGTGGTTGGAGATTCGAGCAAGCGAGCCCGACATGGTGAGAAGAACACCTTTACAACTCCTAAAATGGTTACTGCCCCTTCCTCGCTTGACATTCCTTCTGGCTCTCCCGCTTTGGAAAGCAGATATTCAAACAATAATCAGCAGGCCCAAATTCCAAGTTGGACTGGGCCCGGCCACTTTGCAAAGTCGATTTCCACAGTGGTGTCTGAAGGGAGTAAGGTTCAACCTTGACTTGGTCCCCACTGACAAGTCCGCCATGTTATGAAACCTCGATGCCGTCAAGCTTGATATTGAGAGGATGTCAAACTGGCAAAAACTTGTTGACGAGCTCCAAAGGGTTAATCGTGCAAATATAGAGGCCATGCTCACTATGGAAAATGATAAAGCCGAATGGCAAAAGGTTCTCGAGCAACACGATACTGAAATGAGGAGCATCGCTTCTTACAGTGAAGAGCTTGAAGCAAAAGTTGAGGAACTGAAACAAGAGCTTGCTACTTCATCTACTTCCTATTCTCAAAAAGAAGAAGTGCTCCTAGAACAAGTGAGAGATGCTCATGCCAACCAAAGGGATGCCGAAGACAGGCTTGAAGTGCAAAAAAGAATTAGTGAGGGATATGTTGCTGATATTGAAGAGCTTCGGAAGAAAAACAGCTCCCAAGAGGCGGAGATTCAAATGCTTAAGCTTCAACTTTCCAAAGCTGAAAGGGAGCGTGATGAGGCCCTTGCCGGCAAAATTGAAGCTGAAGAATCTCACGAGGTAACGAGGACCAATATCAGCTCAACATTATTTGATTTCTACCAGCATAGCATCTTGGGGCGCGGTAGCCTCGCCTTTCTAGGCCCCAAGTATGAAATTACTCTGGCTGAAGTTTGGGAGGCCGCACTCGATATGCTTGGCGGTAAAGGCGCTGGCAATGCTGAGTCAGCTCTTGAGGAGAATTATCTTGATGATGATGCTTGCACCGCTCTCGCCAGGGGGAGAGAACAGCTTGCAAAATTAAGGGCTGAAACAGCGGCAGGAGAATATTCAGGAAAAACTGTCTCAACTGTTCCAATTCAGCCTTCTCCTTCGGCCGAGATTGACATTATCGGTTCCAGTTCTCATTCTCTATCTCCTACCAAAGTTACCGCCGAGATCACAAGCATACAAGGTGGGGATGAAGGTGACGAGAGTGCCGAGGCATAGGCTTACGAAGTTGATGTCAGGAAACCGGCCTCTGCAGGTAACCCTACTGTTAATCTTGCCCAAGTAGACTGCTCATCTGTTTCTTACGAGCTTGATGAGCTTCTTGACTACTTCTTGAACCTCAGCGAACCTTTATCTCCGCTTTTTACTGACTTGAACTTTTTTCCTTCTGTAGAGAAAGCACCGAGCATTGTTCAGGCTTCTCCTCCTCCAATTATTCCTTCTCCGCCTCTTAAGGTCACTCCTCCTTCTGCCTCGCAACCCGGGTCACAAGATGAGCAAATAGAAGCTCTTCACGGCTTGGATGATCCTGTTGCTTCTCAAGATCCGAGAGGAGAAGAAACTGAAGGAAGCGAGAAGACCCCAGAACCTACTGGCTCCGATGATGAACCGCTATCTAAACTTTTTTCTCCAGGGAGTGGGTCTTCCTCCAAAAAGAGGGGAAAGCAGGGAGTCTCTAAGAAGAAGAAGAAATCTTTGATTGGCGACGAAAAAACGGAAGAAAGTCTGACTGAGCCCCTCTCTCCTTTGTCCCCTACCCTTAGAAACCGACCTGAGAAGTTGGTCATCCGGCCAGGTGCGGGCTCAAAAGGTGGAAAGAAGAAGAAATGATGGCCCTGGTTCTGTGGCTTTCGTATCGCTCTTTGCTTTTTGTATATACTGACCGGAGATTGTGCGGATACCGGCCTCCGTTTTTCTTTTACTCTTTACTTTGGAACTTGTATCTGTACAAAATTTTAACAGTGTTGAATAAAATAATTCTTTTTCTTCATACAAACTTCTGTCTGTATCTGAAAATGCATTTATTATTCATTTTTGTATAAGTTTCTTTGTATGATATTGCAGTGAGCTTGTGGTATATTTTTCGAGCGCAATTTTACCGATGTAGTTATACCATGTTGCCCCTATACCATAAGCTCGTTGCAATATTTCATATTTTGAGGGGACTTGTACTTTTATTTTCTAGAGAATAATCTCGGAGGAATATTATTTCGTTAGAAAACAGAATATAACTTCCTCCAAATGAGTTTTTACGCTTTATCCTTCGAAGAAATCACTTTTTCTTTTGTGCATATACACATTTTACTAAGTGAATTCTCTTATGCGATAAAGCGGGCCTCTGAAGGACACTTTAACTTCTTTTTGAGGAAGATTATTTTCCAGAATAGGTAAATCATTTTCCCTTCGAAAGTTAAAGTGTGCCTTTGATGAGAATTTTTTTTTATATATAACAGTAAAGGGCTTTTTGATTTTTGTTTCTTTGAAAAGTTGCACCTCTGAGGAAGGCTTTTTTCACGTTTCAACACCTGGAAGTTTTATTTCAATCTTGGTGAAATGTGTGCCTCCGAAGAGATCTTTTTGCCCGATTGTGCCTCCGGGAGGAGGTCTTTTCGTTTCTGCCTCTGGGAAGAGGTCTCTTTTTTTTTTGGTGAAGTGAAACTCCGAAGAGCGGCTGTTGCGCTTCAACTCTCGGTGAAATGTGCCTCCGAAGAGGGCTTTACTTTGTTTTGCATTTCAACCCTGGTGAAGTGGACCTCCGAAGAGCGGCTCTTACACTTCAAATCCTGGTGAAATGTGCCTCCGAAGAGGGCTTTATTTTGTTTTGCATTTCAACTCTGGTGAAGTGGACCTCCGAAGAGGGGCACTTACACTTCAACTCCTGGTGAAATGTGCCTCCGAAGAGGGCTTTGATTGCCTGGAAGTTACTCTCTCATGGTTGGAGGGTCATGACTCCTCCAATCTTTTTTATTGAGTAGAGAACTTTCTTTTTTGCGGCATATGCCTCGTTAGAGGTCTTTATCCTCCGAAGAGTTGTGCCTCCGAAGAGGGCTTATGCCTCCGAAGAGGGCTTTAGTTGTTCCTTGTCCACTTGCTTATGCCTTTTCAGCGATCCTCTATTTTTCTTTTCAAGCTCACACTCTCTTCTCTTACAAGTATTTTGTTTAATCCAAAGAAGTGTACTTCATTGCTAGGCAAGTTCGCGAGAACAGGCATAATCTTCTTAATTGGATGTTTGTTTGTTCAAATGATCTCAATTTATTAGCAAGGGCCCGTTTTCGGCGAAATCATTGGCCGTTCAATTGAAGCACTTCCTATCTAGGATTTGAATTCGGGGCTTTTGTGGCTCGAAATTTGTTTGTTGAATGATAACAAGAATCTCTTGGTCTTGTAACGTGCAAATTTTATTTTCATTGTCCGCAAAAATTTAAATCGACATTTCAGCAATACATTTAATGTACTTTTCATATCGAAAATAAAGCAAACATGTAATAATAATAAGGAGCACAAGATTTATAGTGGTTCGGCCAAGAATTCGAGCCTACATCCACTTTATAGTCTTTCATTATTCACTTGCATCGGCTTTACAATTGCTTTCAATTACAAGAATCATACATTCATAAATTTTATTTTATTTTACAATATTTCAACAAAGCTTTCAAGTAAAGTATGGACGCAAGTGATTGCTGTTCCAAGCCCTTGGAATTTGATCTCCTTCGACAGTAGTGAGTTTGAATGTGTCGTCAAGAAGCTTCTGACCTATGACATTTGGTCCTTCCCAATTTGGCCCAAACACACCTGTTGCCGTCATAATTCTCTTCAGGACTAGATCTCCAATTTCAAAGCTGCGTTGGCGAACTTTGGAATTGAAATGTCTGGCTATCTTTTGCTGATGAGCTGCAATTCTGAGCTTAGCCTCTTCTCTTTTTTCATCAAGGAGATCTAGTGCCTCAAGCTGTAGTTTTTCATTCTCCGCTTGATTGAAATGGATTCTTCTATGTGAAGGGACCTCTGTTTCTACCGGAATCATTGCTTCTGACCCGTACGCCAATGAAAACGGAGTATGCCCAGTCGCAGTTTTGTGGGTGGTTCTGTACGCCCATAGTGCTAGTGGTAGCTTATCGATCCAACCACCTTTTGCTCTTTCGAGTTGCTTCTTGATGGTTGACTTGATAATTTTGTTTACTGCTTCCACCTGCCCGTTTTCCTGCGGATGAGCCACTGCTGAGAAGCTTTTTCGGATTTTGAATCACTTGCAAAAATCTTGGAATTCTTCACTTTTGAATTGAGTACCATTGTCTGTAATTATCTTTTGAGGCACACCATATCTGCAAATGATACTTTTAGTCGCAAAATTTATCATCTTTTTAGAGGTGATCGTAGCCAATGGTTCAGCTTCAGCCCATTTAGTAAAATAATCTACAGCAATAACTTCATATTTGATTCCAGATTTGGCAGTTGGTAAAGGTCCTACAAGGTCTATCCCCCAGATTGCAAATGGCCATGGACTGACCATCTGTGTGAGTTTAGTGGAAGGTGCTCTAGGAATTTCGGCAAATCTCTGGCACTTGTCACATTTTCGAGAATAGTCTGCAGCATCTCGATTAATTTCTGGCCAAAAATATCCGTATCGGGGAACCTTTTTTGCTAAAGTTTGACCTCCTAAATGATCACCACATTCTCCTCCATGTACCTCAGCTAGGATTGTTTTGGACTCTTCTCTGGATACACATCGAAGTAATGGCATTGTGAATCCCCGTCTGTATAATTGGCCATCCTGGACTATATAGCGAGAGGCTTTCCTCAGTAGCTTCTGTCGTTCTTTTGAATTTTCCGGTAAAGAGCCATTGAGCAGATATTCTGTTATTGGAGTCATCCATGATTCTTGCTCTTGAGACACACTCATGATCCAATCAATATCCATCTCATTAATGCTTGGAGCTGACAGGACTTCCACTGGAGCTAACCCCAGAAATTGAGCTTCGCCTGTGCTAGAGTACTTTGCGAGAGAATCTGCTTTCATGTTTTCTTCTCGAGGAATATGGCTTATCGTGTAGTGATCGAAGTTACATAGAAGTTCCCAGGCCTTCGACAAGTAGGCAGGCAGATTTCCCCCTTTTGCTTGAAATTCCTTCTTGACTTGGCATACAATAAGCTGAGAATCACTGAAGATCTGTAATGCTCGGATGTTTAGTTCTTTAACAATTCTCAAGCCAGCGATGAGAGCTTCGTATTCTGCTTCATTGTTCGTTGAAGAAAATTCCAATCTTAGCGCATAGCATAATGACCGACCTTCAGGCGTTTCAAGTACAACCCCTGCTCCAGAACAGTAGTCATTTCTCGCGCCATCAACATATAACTTCCACTGGATTGGGGAATCATCGATCGTTTCTTCCCCACCGTTACCCTTATCTGTGAATTCTGCGATGAAATCCGCTAAAGCTTGTCTGTTGATTGCTTTTCGGGGGTGATAAGTGATGTCATATTGACTGAGTTCAATGTTCCACTTTAGAAGACGACACGAAGTCTCAGGGCGAAACAGGACTTGCTTTAGAGGTTGATCAGTGAGGACTCTGATAGGATGAGCTTGGAAATATTGCCTCAACTTCCTCGATGCAATCAGTAGGCAATAGGCGAGTTTTTCCAACTTGGAGTAATTCATCTCTGCCCCAGTGAGTCTTTTGCTGATATAGTAAACCGGATGTTGAATCCTTTTGTCTTCTCGTATCAGCGCTGCACTCAGAGCATGAGATGATACTGCCAAGTATATAAGAAGATCCTCACCATCACCGGGCCTAGAATGTATTGGAGGCGTTTCCATATGACAAATCAATTCATCAAAGGCTTTTTGGCATTCGGGAGTCTAATCAAAGTTTTTCTTTCCTTTCTTTAGAGCGTCAAAGAATGGGATGCATTTATCAGTAGCTTTGGAAATGAACCGACTCAAGGAGGCGACTTTTCCGTTGAGACTTTGCAATTCCTTCTTCGTTCTAGGAGCTTTGACTTCTTTTAAGGCGGTAATTTGAGCTGGACTAGCTTCAATGCCCCTAGTGCTCACGATGAAACCTAAGAACTTTCCGAACTCCACTCCAAACGAACATTTTACAGGGTTAAGCTTCATTCCGTATTTCCGAAGGACTGCGAACATTTCTGCTAAGTGTTCTATGTGATCCACTGCTTTCTTAGACATTACTAACAAGTCGTCGATGTAGACTTCCATAGTCTTGCCCAATTGCGGTTTGAACATAGCATTAACAAGTCTTTGGTAGGTTGCCCCCGCATTCTTCAGCCCGAAGGGCATAACTCTGTAGCAGTAAAGACCAACATCGGTGATAAAGCTCGTGTCCTCCTGATCTGCTCATGCATCATAATCTGGTTATATCCGGAGTAGGCATCCATAAAAGATAACAATTCATGTCCCGCTGTTCCATCTACCAGTTGATCAATCCTGGTTAATGGGAAGCAGTCTTTGGGGCAGGCCTTGTTTAGATCTGAAAAATCGATGCACACTCTCCACTTTTCGTTGGCTTTCTTAACCAGCACTAGATTTGAAACCCAATTCGGATAGGTAGATTCTTTGATAAAGTCATTCTCCATGAGCCGATCAACTTCTTCTTTTAATGCTGCTGACCTTTCTGGACCTTGGGTTCTTCTTTTCTGTTTCACAGGCGTAAACTTTGGATCAATATTCAGAGCGTGTACTGCAACTTCTGGGGATATTCCGCACATATCGGCATGAGTCCAAGCAAAAACATCCAAATTTGCTTTTAAAAAAGATATTAAGATATTCTGAATTGACACATTAAGTTGTGAACCTACATTTAACACCTTATTTGGGTCCTTCGGGTCAACAGGTACCGGTACTGTCGTTTCCACCGGTACCACTCTATTCTCCCCTGCACTGGCTTTCCTAGGATCCATCTCTTTTCATGCTCCGCTATGCTTGCTAGTGCAGGGTCCGCCCTGTAATTGCTACAAGGTTGGTTCTTTGATGCGGACCGGGGTTGGCGCATCCTTTCCCATTTCTCTTTTCCTTGCCTCTTGCAGCTCTGTCAGATAACACTCCCGCCCGGCATTTTGATCCCCTTTTATAACTCCTACTCCATTGTCTGTGGGGAATTTAATGGTGAGGCACCATGGGGCCAGAACAGCTTTGAACGCTGCAAGAGTTGGACGGCCAAGGAAAGCATTATAAGCGGAAAATTCGTCAACAATCACAAAAGTTTGCTTGTGGACTACTTTTCTTTCTTCCTCTCCGAGTTCTACAAGCAAATCAATGGTTCCTATCGGCTGCTTTGGCTCCCCAGTGAAGCCAGCGATTTTCTGTGACGAGGCTTGCACATCAGCCATAGGGATCTTCATTTGGTCAAATGTTTTTTTGAAGAGGATATTGCAGGATGCGCCACAATCAATGAGAACTCTTCTGACAATAGCTGGCCCGATACCAGCCGAGATGACTAAGGGATCCAAGGTAGGAGCTTCAATACCTGTGGAATCCCTGGCCCTGAACACAATATCATCATTGAAAGTTCTTTGTTGTTTCAGGGGCGTAGCGTCTTCCAAAACAAAGACATCTTCTTCGGCCGGTACATATTTTAAAGCCCGGGTATACCTTTCCATCTCACCCCAGCTCCTGCCCGCTGGGTGAGGTCCTCCCGTAATGACATTGATAACAGGCCTTCCGAATTCATGCCCTGTAGTCTATTCACTTGTCCTAGGTTGATGAGCAGGAGCTTGTTGCCCCTGACTAGACGAAGCAGGATTGCTGCTATTCTTTTCCACAAATTGCTGCAGCTTTTTTTCCCTTATCAACTCTTCAATCAAATTCTTCAATTGGCGGCATTCATCGGTATCATGACCGTGTTGATTATGGAAGCGGCAGAACTTCCCGCTTTGTATAGCCTTTTTACTGGTTCTCAAAACGGGAGGTTTAGGATAATCAACAAAATCTTTAGTGGCAAGGTAAATACGCTCCGGCGTATCAGATAAAGGAGTATATTCCGATGGCTTGAAGGAACGAGACTTCTTTAGATTTTTCTGTTTCTTCCCATCGTTATTTTCCCTTTTCTGTCCTACAGATTCATTCTTGCGTGGAGCAGCAATGTTATCTTCAGCTTTTTCCAATACTGCCTTTACCGGTACAGGACGGCTTTCCAGGCGTATAAACTCATCTGCTTTCTTGTAGAATTTTTCAAGGGAATTTGGTTCCTTCATGTTCAGCCATTTTCCAAATTCGCTCGATTTGTCAATGGCCCTCATCAGATAAGTCAAGATCATCCGTGGTTCTGCATTGTCTACCTAGGCCAGTGCTATATTAAAGCGATTCAAGAAAGATCTGATAGTTTCCCCTGGATTCTGTTCTAAACTTGACAACGACATGATATCTTTGGCTTTTGAAGCATATAGCCTGAACTGCTCCTTGAATTTTCGGGTTAGGTCAGAAAACTGATCTATAGACTGGATTGGTAACTTGGTGAACCAAAGCAGAGCTACACCTTCCAGATATACAGGAAAATATCGGCACTTTATTTCATCAGAAGCTTTGGCACCTGTCATGTGCCAATCATACTTATACAAGAATTCGTTCGGATCGCTTGTCCCCTTGTAAGCTGGAATGGTTGGAGGGATGAACTTCCTCGGAAATTCAGCCTTTAAGATCCTTTCGGTAAACGGGGTTTTACTTGGAGCGAAACCCCATTCTTTCTCGTCTTCATCCCTTTGCATGCTCCCTTTCATGATTTGTCGAACCATTTCAGAAAGATACCCCTCATCATTTCGAGCTTTAGATCCACCAACTTCAGGAAGTGTCTGCTCAAAGGGGCTGGCAGCCCTCTCAGGACCGTTCCTTTCTTCAGCATCATGAACGTTGCCAGCTAAGTTCCTTTCATTACTTGTTGGTTGATGTTTTGCCCCAAGCAAATCGTTCAACCTATTCAAAATTAGAGCATTTTGGGCATTCTGAGCCTCCAATTGTGCACTCTGGGCATTTATCTGCTGGTTCAGCCCTAAGATTATAGCATCCAACTCTGCTTTTGTAACCCCAACAGGTGGAGTGGCTTGATTAGGTACTGGGGAAGCGGAGGTTCCCTCTTGAACATTTCCAGATCTAACAGATCTACTCCTTCTCCCTGGAGCCATGATTTCAGATAAACTTCTAGTCTTCAGAGAGATTACTTCAACAAACTTTCGTGGAGCAATGATGATAATTCACCTGAGTTCATTTCTCAGTGAAAGCACCAAAAATGTTAACGCTGAAATTTGAACGCTAACACCCCGGTGTGTGTAGTGTAGTTGTGAAAGCACCACCCGTGAATACGGGAATCAAGAGATAACAGTAAGTAACATAAAATGCAGTAAATGAGCATAGAGTTTATAGTGGTTCGGCTTATGATCAAGCCTACGTCCACTTCAATCCTTTTTATTGCTGACTGAAATACAACTTATTACAATCTCTTTCAATTACAATCCAATTCAATTCAAAAAGACAAGTAGCTAGAGAAAACTTTAATGCCACAGAGTTCTTTGAATCCATGATTGAATATGTCGAATCTTTGTGCGAAGTTTGGTCTAAATGTCTTGCGTGAGCTTGAAGTGATGGGGTATAGAATGTCTTGAAGATAGTGGAGCCTTGATGTCACGAAGAGAATGATCCCCCCAAAAGTCCTTTTCTAGTTGGAGCTAGGGTCGTATTTATAGACATTTCTCGGAGTTAGGTCGTAACTCGTACACGACTCATGATAAGTCGTAACTCGTAGATGACTCATGGTAGGTCGCGGCCGACCTACTGGTTTAGCTCATGGCTTGGTTCAAAGTTATGCACCCATTTGAATGAATGATACAAGTTCTAAGTCGTTCCTGAGTTATCCAAATGCAACTTCCTTTATGCTAGCATGAGTCGTACACGACTCATCATAAGTCGTAAGTCGTCAACGAGTCATTTCATTACAGCATGGTATTGAACTTGTCTCCAAGTCTTAGGTCGTGAACGACTTATCTGCAGTTATAAGTCAGCAGCGACTTAAGTGTTCTTGACTCTTCCTTTTAGTGCTTTGAGTCGTCACTCCTTTAGGTCGTGGATTCTTAAGTCATAAGTTGTAAGCTGTGGTCGCGCACGAGTTAACTGGTCGTAGCTCCTTGTTTGCTTGCTTGAGTCGCTGACGATTCAAGGTAGGTCGTAAGCACAATTCTTTAACTCGTGCAACTCCTCAATTGTTGAGTCGGTAACTTGCCGAGTTGTGAAGTACCTTGAGTCGGCCAACACCTTTAAGGCATTAAGGTTATAACCCGGTGAGTCGCTATCCCTCTTGAGTCGTTAAGTCGGCAATCAGTTGAGTTGTCACTCATTTTAGGTTGGCAATGAGCTAAGGCTATTGAGTCGTGACATTCCCTAAGTCGTTTAGGTCTTAACCTGTTAGGTCGTTAGCTCCTTAACTCGTAAGCTCTTTAACTCGTAGACTCTTTGACTCGTAAGCTCCTTAACTCGTGGTCTAAACGGGGTTAACACCCACCCTCCTCAGCAAATCGCTTCGCCACGCCACCACCTAGCGCCAGAACCCACGCAACTTCGTCCACAACCGCGCCACGTCATGCTACGATGATTCCCCCTGGTGCGATGCGTTCCAGAGCGACGTTGACGACGAGAACTACACACGACTTCCACCTTCAAAACATAGGGTTTAAACCCTACACTCGACTCGTCCAAACAATTTATGCAATAGATATTTTTTTTTGCATTTTTCCTGGATTTGGAAACCTTCAAGCTAACTTCACCTCAAATTTCAACATTTATAATTTGTTAAATCAACAGAATTTCATGAAAAATCATTTTTGGTTCCTTTATAAACCGCTCCTTGTATACTTAGCTAAAAATCATCATTCTTGTTTTAAAAATCCTACTTCTGTATGTTTATCTAAAATATCAAATCAATTCGATGATTTAAAATAGTTGAATTTATCGCAAATTTTGTTTTTACTGTAAAACCAACGTTTACAGGGTCGAACTGTTCATGAGCAAGCTTAAAACGAAATTTAACTCATAGATGATGTTTAACCAACCTATTTGTTGAAGATTGGAAACTACCAGAGATCACAGGTGAAAAAAAAGTGAAGTTTGGGTTTAAATTTAACTCTGTGATAAAAAAACAAAGATGAACATTTTACCAAATCATCCAAACATTCATATGTACACTCAAAAAAATGTATGTATATATATATGAAGCATATCATTCCAAATTCTATCATGCAACCAAAATTCACATACTTAAAATTTTAAAGTGTTACTCACCAGTCAAAAAGAACAGAGGCTCAGGTTTAGAAACTTTTCTTTCTTAAATCCTGGAAAATGATTTGAATGTGGAAACTTGCATTTGTTTTTTATCTGAAGTTTGAAACTGAGCTAAATCTGAAGCTTAAAAGTTTGATGTTGATCTTGCATGCTTTTGTTTTTGAGTTTCAATCACCAGGTTTCATTCTTGAAGAGGAAATGAATGAGCCTTGTTTAAATTGAGCTAATTGTTGTTCATGTTGAATTTTGTTTAAGATTTAGATGGTATTGCTTCAAAACTCAGGTTTGCATGCAGAAACAAATTTCCAGATTGAAGAAAATATGCACAGGCTTTGATCAGATTTTTTTCTCTTAGCTTTGAACTAATCAAACTGATGATAAAGAAGATGTATATATGGAAAGAGAATAGTTGTACGGGGTGTTATTTGTTTATAAAATACACTAGATACTTGCATTTAATGCTTTGTACAACAAGCACGGCTGAACATCTATGCATTTATCGGCTGAGATGTTGTATGTACTTGTATTTCCATATGTTTTATGAAATAAGATCTCGGTGGTGGCTGATAACATTGCTTTGGCGTACTAGAAGATATGGTAGGTATGATATCTCTTTTTGTTTATTTGTTTTCATACTTGATTGTTTACAACCTACATACTACTTTACTCGTCTGAGATATGATTTTTTTCACAATTCGTATTGACAATTGTTGCTAGCATTAAATGAATAAGTACTTTATGTCCCCTACTTCTTATTTTATTTTCATGTTCATAGATACTTTACGTTACTTTGTTCTTAGCTTTGCATCAATCTTACATGCATATACATATATTTGTTTGTGTTATTTTGTATTGACTTATTCTTGCCTAGTTTGTCTTTACTTTATGCGTATAGATATAAAGTTGTTATTATTTTCTTTCTTCTTTTGTTATATAGTTTTGTATTTGTATTCTTTCTTTGTTTGCTGAAATGACTTCTAAACTTGCCTAATTCACATACAATATTATATTTTGTACATAGATATTTGCCTTGCATTTTTCTCCCATACAATTCTATTTGTATTTCTTTTGTTTATGTTTTACACAGCAACATGCTTGTTGTATTACATCCTTCTTATCTTATTTTATGGACTATGCATATCTTTTTCAAATGTACTTAACATTCATTTATTATTGATATTAATTTATATGCATATTTTGAACTTTACATTATTTATAAATCCCAATTCAATTTAGTTCAAATACATTAGTTTAAAAGAAATCCCTAATTCAACTAATAGGTTATATCAATTACCAATTGTTTCACAATTTTTTATTCAAAAATTTAATTAATTATTAATTTAAACTTATCAAAATCTGGGTTCATTACAGACTGCATCCCTTAAAAGGAATTTCAACCTCGAAATTCGCCAGAGAGAGATAACGAAGATAGTTGAAAGACAGAGAATATCTTTTCAGATCAAACTGGATATCAGTTCTGCATTTGGCTCACCAAATCAGAATATCAACAGTAGATATAAGAACAAATCTATTTAACACTTCTCAAGATGCTCTGGTTATCAAATGTACGAAATATGCAGGGGCATCAGTTTGTCCGAAGGATAACTAACCATTCGTAAAATATATCGGACCCCAGAGAAGAGATAGATAGATTCGATCTCCTACCATTCCTCAAATACAAGAGTATGGATTCCAAATCCAAGTCGGAATACCTCAAAGTATATACCAATTTTTCCCTCTTCGGACTTCGATCAATCCGAGAAATTATAATAGAATTTCAATTTTAGTTTTAAACGATATCGTTTTATCGATACAATTCAAATTTATCCTTATATTTCACTAACCAATTTTACTCAATTTAAAATTTCCAATTTATTTAAAATTTCTAATTTCAAACTCGTATTCGTTAAAGTTTAAATCCAAAACTGATAAGAAACTAATGAAAATACGAAGTAAAGATTTCCTCCACGATTCGTAGGGCCATTTTCTCACTGAAACTTCTTCTGTAGCTGATACGAAAAATCAAATCAAAAGAATCTGAAATCGATCAAAGAAAATTGGCAGAGAAAGATTGTTTCCACTGTTGCAGGGTATTGACCATTTATCATCGTATTTCCCTGTCCCCTATCTCGTTCTCTTCTTGCACTCATACTCACTATCGGTGGATAGTAAGAGAATTACTGAGGCATTCAAACAGATATCTTAGGTATTACTAATTCTAGGGTACACTTCACCCTATCTCTAATGAGCTACTTAATGTGTTATACTCCTGAGCTAAAGTTTAACCCTCAGCTCCGATACCAAATGTAACGAAACGAATTTTGCCCACTCGAAAATCGACATCCATACTTCACATCGTATTCGAATGTCGTAGATTCGACCGTTCAAATCCGGTTCGCCGGAGCTTATAACAACATTAAGTAATTAACACGGCGGAATAAAAGAATAATACATTGACATACAGCGTTGATACAATATCTGAAATGATAGATATCAATGAATATCAATATACAACAGAGATATGATACAAGAAATAGCAGCAGAAAGAAAATAGATAACACCAGCAGCGGATAATCTCCAAAACAGTCTTCAAAAGAGAACTCCAAGGCACCAATCCAAAATAGCTCGAACTCCCAGAAGATAAGCAAGTGCAGTCCATATCCAAAGACTGAACAAGCTCCAGATAATCTACTGAACCTAAGTATCTGGAAAAAACCCAACTCTAGACTGCTCGTGTAGAAATTAGTGAGCACCCAGAGTTTAGGAAGGAAACAATAAACTCCAGGTCAGTCATGGGACTGGTGTGAGAACTTAAAATAGTTATTATCTTTTAAAACAACAACAACAAGGATAATTTTAAAGTCAATTCGCAATGGTTTTGGAAAATGAGACTACCATAAGACCTCCCGCTACACACACAATGCAAACGTAGAATTGGAGGAGATTTCTTCTGATTATAGTCAAAGATGCTTGATACGCATTAAAAAGAAACATTCGATATTATTACTAATGCATAGTGTAGGAAAAATTTCGAAAGTAAAGATATAAATCTTAGCCAGCATAGGCATTCCGCACTTATGCCTACATAGCTACCATCCAAACAGTGGGGCGCCACCGTAAGTGAATGATAGGTTCTACAACTAAAACTGTACAAGATGCGTATTGTTTTATTTGGATTTCCAACAAATGGTCAGGCTAAGGAACTTCCTACTGCCACATGGGATCGCCTCTGGCGGGACATCTGGAGAACTTAACTAGCTCTCTGCCAACACAAGGCCGGGTTACCTTTGTCACTAGGTAACTACTACACGAATATGTCATCCCCCGGTGCCTTTGGACCTTTATCCGAGCGCTCGATAACCATCATCACACAGTAATAAATATAGTGTGTCAACATGAGTAAGTATCTAGGCTCCATACCATGATACCACCCTTTCCAGAAGGAAATGACATACCCTAAAGGGCGCGACCCTTATAACCTTGCCGCATATTCCTGTTTTGACCATTTCAAGGGAGTGAGGTCTGACGAAATCTCGTCCACAAAGCTCGGCACAAAGCCACGCGTTGATCAACAAATGATCAATAAATAATCATCACACAGCAACACTAAGCATGCCAGATTACCAAATTGGGAGTATATCGCTGATAACTTTCAACTACATAACCTCTGAGCGCGTACGTCTCAAAGAAGGGTGTTAACCTAAGAGAATAAATTCTCCGCCACCAACAGAAATGTATTTGAGAGAAATCTGCTTTATATCTCAAAATGTAATGTCAGATACGTAACCATACAAGTCTGTTCCGGGTTCGAATAGAACCGAAGGCACTTCCAAAGAAGTCCTTGCAATCCGGGTATTCACAAACCCGATCGGATTTCCCATCACTTAGGGAATCTCTATACCATAGCTACTCGGTGCTGAGATAATCAATAGGTCATCCTATCATTCTCGCAAATACGCGGTCCTCACCACCGGTCTTCAAATGCTATCCACAACGACGTATCACATATTCGAAATGGGTTATACGACCCAAAGTTCCTTTCCCGGCTAACCCGAATAGTGAGCACAACATTTAAAACATATGGATATGGGATTCCAATAAGTCACAACTTAATAATTCAAGACTTTCTTTCAAATGGTATAAAAAAATTACCATTTTCAAATCTTTAACAAAAAAATTTGTTTCACAAAGTTCACCTAGTTTCACAAAGATTCATTCATATATTTCAAAACAATTCCCATTTCAATTAGATTAACTCGTTTTAAAATCTTTAAATTAAAGATTAAACTTATAGCTTTCAAACCGTTTCCATAACTTGGAAAATCATTTTTCCATTTTTAACATGAAATCCCTTTTTACACAATTTGGAAGTTTACTTCTTATATGAAAGCTTTTATCATTTGAAAACGAATACTTTCATTTCAGAAAGATCCAATTTTATTTTCACGAGTTAAAGCCTTTGAATTTAAATTAAAATTCCCAAAACATTACCTTTAAAATAGTTTAACCCATATAAATTGGTATAACATCTTTAGTCCCTAGTTTCCAGATCATAGAATTCAATTTCAAATATTGAATTCAAATTTAAATCAAAATATTTAAATTTCAAAACTCAATCAAGTTATTCAAAATAATTTCATCTTTGAAATTCCATTTCAAAAGCTTTTCACTTTGAACCCAATCCCTTTCCAAAACATTTGAATTTAAATATTCAATTTTATAAATCATTTCAAAATCTGTGACTTAGTCGATTTCCTCGTGAAATCGCCTTTGTGTGTGTATAAGTGTGGTCTAGGTGTTTAACACAATAGTGCAACATCATAAATCATCACAGATTTGCAATCACATAATATCGATAAGCGGTATATCCCAATAGCGCTTATCTAAATACACAGATTCACAGATAGAACATATGAATGCATTATAAATAAATAAAATTACATTCATCACAGATCACACTGAAAACAATTCATAGCACAAAGCATAGCATCTCAGAAATATCAAATAGTTCAACAATCAATAGGGTTCAAACATCCATAAGTGGACTTAATAAATTATCTGATTAATTTAAATCAGATGGGTCATGGATCATGGTAAATTAACTTTAATTGATTTCAAATCATTTGATTTATTGTCCTTTAATCATTTATTAATTAATCAACTTTTTTATTATTAAATAGTTAACCTTTAATTATTTCATTGTCCTTTAATTACATTCCCTTAATTAATTTATTAATAATTTTATCAACCCCTAATTTATTACTATTTAATAAATTGTTCTTAATGAATTACAATATATGATTATTCCTAATCACTTAATCAACTTTAATTAAATTATCTACATTAACCAACACTCTTAAATTATTAATAAAAATTGAATTGGTTTAATTATCTTCATACATTTATTTACCTTTAACTAATCAAAGTTCTTGATTCCTTAAGATAAATGTTTATCGTAATTGATTACTAAATATTAATCTTTAAACTTATTTTAAATAAAATACTTTAGAAATCAAATTTAATTAATTAAGCGTTTAGATTTAACTTTTAACTCTTTAAAACCTTTCTAAGTTAATAAATAACTTTTAATTAAATATTACATATTTTAAAACTTGTTTATCTTTGTTTTAAAACCTGAATTATTTACAAATTCAAACTTCTTTGTTTCTAAAACTTGGAGACTCGGTTAAAACAATTGTTCTTGAAAACCATTTTCTTTCATAGGTAAGACTTGGTTTACTCATGTCTAAAACTCAGAATCCTTTTTGACAATCAAGTTCTTTTTATTTAAAACTTCCTGTAACAATTTCTTAAAGCCTGTTCAACCCGGTTGCACAATCAAATACCCACGTTCCCACCGAGGCAAACACGCAAGCAACTCGAGCTCCTGTACCTTCTTCCTTCCCAATACCACCCAGTTTCACAAACTTGCACGTACACGTGCACACACGCCGCGGCTAGTTCCGATCATCGTCGCCGATGCGAACAAGTCAACCATGATCTCCTCCATCGCCCCCAAGCGCTAAACCTCAAAGTTGAGCTCGAATTCAAATTTTTAGTGTTCGAACCAACCCTGGAAAACAAACTGTAACCCACCCTCCTCAGCAAATCGCCTCGCCACGCCAACACCTAGCGCCAGAACCCACGCAACTTCGTCCACAATAGCGCTACGTCATGCTACGATGATTCCCCTCGGTGCGATGCGTTACAGAGCGACGTAGATGACGAGAACTACAAACGACTCCCACCTTCAAAACATAGGGTTAAACCCTACACTCGACTCGTCCAAACAATTTATGCAATAGATATTCTTTTTGCATTTTTCCTGCGTTTGGAAACCTTCATGCTAACTTCACCTCAAATTTCAACATCTATAGTTCGTTAAATCAACAGAATTTCATGAAAAATCATTTTTGGTTCCTTTATAAACCGCACCTTGTATACTTAGCTAAAAATCATCATTCTTGTTTTAAAAATCCTACTTTTTTATGTTTACCTAAAATATGAAATCAATTCAATGATTTAAAATAGTTGAATTTATCACAAATTTTGTTTTTACTGTAAAACCAATGTTTACAAGATCGAACTCTTCACGAACAAGCTTAAAACGACATTTAACTCATAGATGATGTTTATATAACCTATTTGTTGAAGATTGAAACCTACCAGAGATCATAGGTGAACAAAAGAAGAAGTGAAGTTTGGGTTTAAATTTAACTCTGTGATTAAAAAAACAGAGATGAACATTTTACCAAATCATCCAAACATTCATATGTAGACTCAAAAAAAAGTATGTATATATATATATATATATATATATATATATATATATATGAAGCATATCATTCCAGATTCTATCATGCAACCAAAATTCACATACTTAAAATTTTAAAGTGTTACTCACCAGTCAAAAAGAACAGAGGCTCAGGTTTAGAAACTTTTCTTTCTTAAATCCTAGAAAATGATTTGAATGTGGAAACTTGCATTTTGTTTTTGATCTGAAGTTTGAAACTGAGCTAAATCTGAAGCTTGAAAGTTTGATGTTGATCTTGCATGCTTTTGTTTTTGAGTTTCAATCACCAGGTTTCATTCTTGAAGAGGAAATGAATGAGCCTTGTTTGAATTGAGCTAATTGTTGTTCCAGTTGAATTTGTTTAAGATTTAGATGGTATTGCTTCAAAACTCAGGTTTGCATGCAGAAACAAATTTCAAGATTGAAGAAAATATACACAGGCTTTGATCAGTTTTTTTTCTTAGCTTTGAACTGATCAAACTGATGATAAAGAATGTGGATATATGGAAAGAGAATAGTTGTACAGGGTGTTATTTGTTTATAAAATACACTAGAAACTTGCATTTAATGCTTTGTACAACAAGCACGGCTGAACATCTATGCATTTACGGGCTGAGATGTTGTATGTACTTGTATTTCCATTTGTTTTATGAAACAAGATCTTGGTGGTGGCTGATAACATTGCTTTGGCGTACTAGAAGATATGGCAGGTATGATATCTTCTTTTTGTTTATAATACTTGATTGTTTATAGCCTACATACTACTTTACTCGGCTGAGATATGATTTTTTTCACAATTCGTATTGACAATTGTTACTAGCATTAAATGAATAAGTACTTTATGTCCCCTACTTCTTATTTTATTTTCATATTCATAGATACTTTACGTTACTTTGTTCTTAGCTTTGCATCAATCTTATAGGCATATACATATATTTGTTTGTGTTATTTTGTATTGACTTATTCTTGCCTGGTTTGTCTTTACTTTATGCATAAAGATATAAAGTTGTTATTATTTTCTTTCTTCTTTTGTTATATAGTTTTGTATTTGTATTCTTTCTTTGTTTGCTGAAATGACGTCTAAACTTTCCTAATTCACATACAATACTATATTTTGTACATAGATATTTGCCTTGCATTTTTCTCCCATACAATTCTATTTGTATTTCTTTTGTTTATGTTTTACACAGCAACATACTTGTTGTATTACATCCTTCTTATCTTATTTTATGGACTATGCAGATCTTTTTCAAATGTACTTAACATTCATTTATTTATTGATATTAATTTATAAGTATATTTTGAACTTTACATTATTTATAAATCCCAATTCGATTTAATTCAAATACATTAGTTTAAAAGAAATCCCTAATTCAACTAATAGGTTATATCAATTACCAATTGTTTCACAATTTTTTTATTCAAAAATTTAATTAATTACTAATTTAAACTTATTCAAAATCCGGGATCGTTACAAGTGAAATCTGATGTTTTTAAGAAGCGAGGTTTCTTCATATCTTTCTGTTTCTTCCCACCGTTATTTTCCCTCTTTTGACTTCCGGATTCCTTTTTGATAGGGGTAGCAGTACTATCTTTAACCTCTGTCAATGCCACTTTGACTGGTGCCCGAAGGCTTTCCAAGCGCATGAATTCATCAGCTTTCTTCTAGAATTTCTCAAGTGAATTCGGTTCTTTCATTTTCAGCCACTTCCTAAATTTGCTTGATTTGTCGATCTCCCTCATCAAGTATGTCAAGGCCATCCATGGTTCTTAATTTTTCACTTCAGCCAAAGCTATGTTGAAGCGGTTCAAGAAAGACCTGATAGATTTCCCAGGATTCTGTTCCAAGCTTAACAGAGACATAATATCCTTTGCCTTTGAAGCATACAACCTGAATTGCTCTTTAAACTTCCGAGTCAAATCGGCGAACTGGTCTATGGATCGGACCGGGAGCTTTGTGAACCAGAGCAAAGCCACTCCTTCCAAGTACACCGGAAAGTACCGGCATTTGATCTCATCAGGCGCTCTAGCACCAGTCATGTGCCAATTGTACTTATACAGGAATTGATTGGGGTCGCTTGTTCCCTTATAGGCCGGGATGGTAGGAGGATAAACTTCCTTGGGAATTCCGCCTTTAGAATCTTTTCAGTGAACGGAGTTTTGCTTAGAGCGAATCCCCATTCCTTCTCATCTTCATCCCTCTGCATGCTTTCTTTCAAGATTTGTCGTACCATGCCCGAAAGATATTCCTCATCATTTAAAGGATCTACAGGACAGAGTTCGGCCATTTTCTCGAAAGTTTGTCTGGACAAACGTTCGCGGAGAGTTGGCTATGGTCTCGATCCTCCAGCTTGAGGAGGTGTTTCTTTGACGGGGCTAGCTGGTATTTAAGGAATATTCCTTTCCTCAGGATCATGAATATCATCTGCAAGGTTTTCTACGTTATTCATCGGTTGACAGTTTGCTCCGAGCAACGCATTTATCCTCTCAAGCATTAAAGCATTCTGAGTTTCCATCTGCTGGTATAATCCAGATACTACAGCATCTAACTCCGCTCGTGTAATTCCGGCACTTGGTGCTGCTTACTTGACGAAGGAGAAGTGGCAGTATTTTCATGAACATTACTAGGTCTTGTATATCCACGCTTTCTTCCAGGAGCCATTATTTCTGATAGACTTCTGGTTTTGATTGAGACTCTTTCCATAAACTTTTGCAAAGCAATGACGAAGATAGCCTGAGTTCGACTCTCAATGAAAGCACCAAAAATGCTAACGCTAAAAATTGAACGCTAATACCCTGGTGTTTCTAGAGATTAAGTGAAAGCACCACCCGTGAACACGGGAATTAAAAACAAGTAGAAAAGTCATAGAGAAAGCAGTAAAAGACAACAGTTTTATAGTGGTTCGGCTTCAGGTTAAGCCTACGTCCACTTTAATCCTCTTTATTACTGAATCGACTACAACTTTACAACAATCTTCAATTACAATACTGATGAGACAAACAACTAGAACTCCGATGTAGAAGAATTCTTTGAATCCATGTTGATTGTGTTAGATTTCCTATTGAAGTTTGTTGAAATGCCTTTCGTGTTTGAAGTGTCGAGTGAGTCGAGAATTTAGCAGAGTATCGGCGTTCCAGGAATGAGCCAAAAAGAACCTCTTTCAATTGGAGCTAGTGTCGTATTTATAGGAGGGTTCGGCTTTAGGTCGTAGGTCGCGAGAGACCCTGGATAGGTCGTAGGTCATCCGCGACCTAATGGGAGTCGTCTACGGCTTATACATGGAACACTTGATCGTTCTAGAGAAGCTAGAAAGCCGTAGGTCGTGGCCGACTAGGTAGGAAGCGACATAGGAAGCTCATTTGGTATGTTTGGGTTGTGAACGACTTAGGTATAGGTCGTATGTCATGGGCAACTTAGGTATAGGTCGTAGGTCGTGGGCGACTTAGTAGACACGGTTTACGGCTTAACAAGAGCACCCTTGATCATTCGAACAAGTTGTAGATCGTGGGAGACTTAGGGTAGGAACGACACAAGGAAGACAAGTTACCTCGGCTTTGTATAGCTCGCTAGGTCGCTAGGTCGTTAGAGAGCTTCATTCCTGTTAGGTCGCGTCTAAGTTAACTCGTTCACATTTTAGGTCATTAACCTGCTGTGTTAGGTCATTTCACCTTAGCTCGCTGCAGAACTTTATCCCTGTTAGGTCGCTCCCCTTACTAACTCGTTAGGTCGCGTATATCTTTAGGTCGCTAGGTCACCTTAGTCCATAGGTCATTAGAGCGCTAGGTCGCTCAGTCCATTATCGACTGGGTCGTTTAACTTGCTGAGCCTCTTTATGTGTTAGGTCGCTTACTCCCTTAGGTGGTTAGGTTGCGCCTTCACATAAGTCGTTAACTCGTTGACTCATAGGTCGCTGAACCATCTACTCATTTAGGTCATTGGACCCTTCAATTCTTTAGGTTGCTGAGCTCTGTAAGTCGCTAGCTAGTTGAGTCGCTACTTTCTTTAGGTCGCTGGGTCGTAGAAAGAAGAGGGTTAACAATCATAATAATGATAAGTAAAGAATTGATGCAGCGCACCATGATAAGTCGCCTGCTATGAGTCGCTCGGCTTGCTATGAGTCGCGCAATGTTAAGTTGCAACCACATAAGTCGCTCCACGACCTAAAGCCGCCTTAACTATCAGCGCATCGTGATTTCCTTAAGTCGCTTAATGACCTAACGGCTCAAGAAAACAAGGCCGCATTTCTATAAGTCGCTCGCCTATGCCGCTTTCTCTTATGTCGGTATGTCGCTAGCTCGCAGGGTTCCTTATGTCGCTCCAGAAGCTTAAGTCGTTCCCTAAAGCCGCTTTCTTAAGTCGTTCACCTAGGTTGCTAGGTCTCTCAGCTAGGCCGCATCCTGTTATGTCGCATATATGCTGTTGCTGTTAAGTTGCGTATGTTGTTATGTCGTATTGTGTTGTACTGAGTCGCATATGAGGTTGTAACTTGTATTGTTGACATTTGATGTGTTATTAAGTCGAATATTGTAACTCGTGCGATGTTGGGTCGTGACTTGTTAAGTCGCAGGTGTTAGGTCATAGGTCGTGTGTTGTATGTTAAGTCGGTCTGTGTGTCGTATTTTCTATAAATAGGGTTGTGTAGTCTGTTATTTTCACTTTTATCAAAAAATCGACCGAGAAGCCAATGATAGTTCGTCTCGAAGAATGGTCAACTCAACATCTCAACAAAGCAAGTTCTGTTGAATGGTTTTTCAGATAAGATCTCCTACGGAGGGGGGGTCCAGGGGGGGTCCAGGGGGGGTGCCAACCCCCCAAGGTGGGGGTGCGGGGGCAACGCCACCGCTACGGTGTGCAAATCAAAGTCCTCCAATGAGGCACACTTCCCAAGTTTGAAGTGCAAACTAAAGCCCTCCAACGAGGCACACTTCCCAAGTTTGAAGTGCAAATCGAAGCCCTCCAATGAGGCGCACTTCCCAAGTTTGAAGTGCAAACTAAAGCCCTCCAATGAGGCACACTTCCCAAGTTTGAAGTGCAAATCGAAGCGCGCCAATGAGGCACACTTCCCAAGTTTGAAGTGCAAACTAAAGCCCTCCAATGAGGCACACTTCCCAAGTTTGAAGTGCAAATTAAAAACCTCCAACGAGGCACAACTAAAAAAAAAAGAGCCCTCTTCAAAGGCACACTACAGCTCTCAGGGGAAAATTAATTTTTCCATCTTGAAAATGTTCTCCCTCAAAGGTTGTAGTGCTAAATAAAGCCCTCTAATGAGGCCCACTTCACCAAGTTGAAGTGCCAAAGCCTTCTTCGGAAGCTCGCTTCACCGCATAGGAGATTCCACTTCTCAAAAACAAAAGTGACCATCTCCGAAGGATGAAGTGTAAAAGAAAAAAGAGAAAAAACTTCCCAAATACAAGGCACACTCTACTAAAGCAGAATAACATTCCCTCAAAAATGGAAGAATTATTCTCTAAAAGCAAGAGTGCAAGCCTTCTTGAAATGGAAGAATTATTCTCTAAAATAAGAGTACAAGTCTTCTTAAAACAGAAGAATTATTCCCCAAAGTCTCCACAAAATGGAGAATATTAAAATGAGCTGTGGTATGGGGGCAATATAATATTGCTACATTAGAAAAAAGCAGTACCCAAGCAACACACCACAAACTCACTGCAGTATCATGCAAAGAAAAATAAAGAAACTTATATGAAAATGAGCGATAAATACATTCTCAAATACAGACAAAAGTCTGTACAAGTAGGAAGAATCATCTCATTCTATACTATAAAAAATTTCATACATGTGCAGGTCCCCTAGATGCAAGTTCCTTTGCGGGAGCTGGGGCACCTGAAGTCTCTGCTTGAAAATCTGGGGCATCATAAAGCTGAGTCAATTAGAAGAGGGCAAAAGTCCGAATTAAGTGCAAAAATTCGTCTTTCAGCAGAAATTTAAGGCTCCTCTCCTTAACCGCCACAGCATTTAGTCTTTTAAAAATTGACTTATGACTGGAATATTTAGAAAGAGAGGGGATGCTGCAAAGTAAAGAACGAAATTAGCACTCAACAACTCGGATTCTGAAAATCTCAGAAATGAAAAAATCCATCTTGCTCCACTATTTCTTCTTATCAAGAAGACATTCTACATAAAGAACTGAATATTCAAAAGTAAAGGTGCACGTTTCCTAAAAGCGTGTGAAGTGTTGTGCAAAGCTACTTAAATAACAAGTAAATAAAGTAATACTCGAAATAATACTGGTTGGCAAATATGTCAATTCAGAAAAATTCGAGGCTTGTTATTTGTAAATAAGTGTAGTATCAATGCAGATAGCAGTTATAACTGTGTAAATTTTATGTTGATACTTCATTCAAGATAGTTGATTCGCAACACTTCATCGAATCCATACTAATTTACTTACAGTAAAATATCAGTTCTTTGATCTAATCCATCACTCGATATGGGCAATCAGTGATGAGTATATTAGCCCCATTTTCCCGCAAATGCTGCATTTAACAGGTTGTTAAAATAATCTATAAAGAGATGCAACAAGTTTTGGTCAAAGTTCCATTAAGTCGCACTGGTCAAGTTCAAAAGTCTTCAGGTCAAAACAAAGCAAGTTTGCCTAGGTACGAGCTTAGCAGCGACCTAAAAATTAAGCCGCAAGAGGTTAGGTTGTCAATCACTCTCGACCTAGCAACTCAGTAAAGCACGAGTTAAGAAGAATCGAAGCACACGACCTAGTCCCTAGGCGTATACTTCGAGGGGCAAGTGTTAACTCCACTTTTTCAGCAAGGCCGTGATATCAAAAACTCGACCGAGAAGGCAATGATAGTTCGTCTCGAAGAATGGTCAACTCAACATCTCAACAAAGCAAGTTCTGTTGAATGGTTTTCAGATAAGATCCCCTACGGAGGGGGGTCTAGGGGGGGTGCCAACCCCCCAAGGTGGGGGTGCGGGGGCAACGCCACCGCTACGGTGTTCGACCTGACCGGTCAGGTCGCAGGGGTCCAGGGACAGCTCCCCGTCCAAAACGGTATACGACCTAAAGCGTCAATAAGTTAACGGTTTAAATGACCTCGCGACCCAAGAAGACCTCGCGACCTAAGATGGACCAAATATCAGCGACCTAACGAGTTAACCTATCAACGACTTAAGGCATAAAGCGGCTCAACCGAGTTAACGAGTTAACAGAAGAAGTGGCTTGACGACTTAAGGATTAGACGACCTGACGACTTAAAAGGATGCTGACCTAACAGCTTGCCGACTCAACTGCCTTGAAGGGTTACCGACTCAATACCTTAAGGTAGTTACCGACTCTACAACTCAAGGGAGACACCGACTCAAAGGATAAGCGACTCATCGATTTATCAACTTAGCGACTTAAGCAATGACGCAACTCAGCGAGTCAAGAGGTTGGACGACTTAACAGTTTAAAGGGGGCAAACGACTCAAGAGATGGTCGACCTAACGACTCAAGACACGAAAGGCCCAAAGCAACTTCACTTAAGCCATGGCCGACTTACAACTTATGCTAGGTCGCTCACGACCTAAGCACAAAGGCAAATCCAATGCTGTGTTACTTAAACCGGTGCCTGTTAACTCGTTCGCGACTCAGGACTTGTACTCAGTGGACACAGCAACCTAGTTAAGCCTTATCTTGGAAACACGACTTATGACCTATCCCTAAGTCGCTGCCGGCCTATAACCTGGCTTAAGTCGGTAACGACCTTATGCGAACCAGTTAGGTCGTAACTCGTATCCCCTTAACTCGCTGCCGGCTTACGACCTATCTTAGGTCGTAACCCACGACTTACGACTTACTTTAAGTCATAAACGACTTAAGGCCCGCTCAGAAACTCCTATAAATACGGCCTGGGCTCCAAACATTGGGGGACTTTTGGCTCATTCTTCGAAGCGTCGATACTCTGTCATCCTCTCGACTCAAACAGCACTACAAGCACTCCAAACACCAAAGATGCTACAACAAACTTCAAGAGAAGATTTGGACCATTCAACATGAACTCAAAAGATTCTTCTACATCAAAGTTTGAGCTACTAGTCAAAAGTGTGTTGTAATCGAAGTGCATTGTAAAGAATTGTAATCAAATCATCAATAAAGGAATTTAAAGTGGACGTAGGCTCGATCTTAAGCCGAACCACTATAAAACTGTTGTCTTTTACTACTTTTCTGTGATTTCTCTGCCTATACTTTGTTCCCGTACCAACCAGTGGTGCTTTCACATTCACACTTCACACACCGGGGTGTTAGCGTTCAATTTTAAGCGTTAACATAGTCATTGTAAAGGGAAGTTGATTTTTTAATAAAATTTGTGTGTGTGCTTTTGCCACCATTGTTGAAGTTGAGTGTGATCTCCTTCTTCTTTCCTTCTTCGGGTTATTCGTGCACGAATCGACGAAGTAGTAGCCAATTCTCGGTACCACTTGCGAGTGATCAACGATCGAATTATAGATCTTTCAACACGGTATCTTGCGAGATCAACGGGTTGGGGATAGCAAGATTCCTGCATTGTCACGATCAACGGAATTGGGCATTTATCATTCTATCAGTTTATACCACTGCGTCAAATTGGTATCAAAGCTTAACCGCTACGTCACTTTTTGGTATCGGAACTTAGCCGCTGCATCACTTTTTGGTATTAGAGCTAAGTAAGATCAAGGCCGGATTAGATCCGAGTAAGATCAAGGCCAGTTAAAGTCGCGCGAGTTAAAGGAAGTTAGATCAGAGCCATATCAGATCCGAGTTAAAGCTAAGTCGAGCCGTATCAGATCCAAGCCAGTTCAAAGCCAGATTCAATATATATCAAGTCGAGCCATATCAGATCCGAGATAAAGCTAAGTCGAGCCATATCAGAGCTAAGTCGAGCCATATCAAAGCTAGATCGGAGCCAAGTCAATCTAAGTTAGATCAGAGAGAGAAACGAGATTGCTTAATGATCATGCCTCCGAGACGTGCTAATCGCCATCAAAATGTTGAAGATTTGTATCGAAGACAAGAAGCTGAGCAGATGGAGCAGCGTATCATAGAAAAGTTCAATGAGGGTATTGAAAAATTGGATAAGTTGATGAAAGACATGAATCACAATCAAAGGAGAACGTCACCAGTTTCGAACCAGAGTGGAACAGGGTTTCACCATCGGTTTCGGGAGAAAGGAGGATGTCACCCCAATCTTATCGAGATAGGAGTGAATCATCAGTTTCAATGATGCGAGACCACCATGGATATTGAAATGAAGAGATAAAAACTCAATGTGGGTTTGAAAATAAATCATATTGTGATGTTGAAAGACAGGGCGGAAGGGACATGTATGGTCGTAGAGATGTAGATGGTCAGGATCGATATCGACATACATATGATTTTTAGGAGTATGGTTATGGAGGTAGTATTCATTATCGAAATCGAAGCCAAGTGCGAAATCAATATCTGGATTCAGACAATGATCGTAAATGGGTGTCAGGTATGAGAATGGAAATTCCAGAATTCAAAGGTGGTATGCAAGCAGAAGAATTCATATATTAGTTGTCGAGTGTCGAAGAAATTCTGAAATTCAAGGAGGTGCCTGAGAATCGCAAAGTCCAACTAGTTGCTACAAGACTAAGGGGAAGAGCTATGGCTTGGTGGCAAAAAATTAAACTAACTCAGGAGAGAATGGGAAAAATCAAAAGTTGTCACTTAGGAGAAGATGAGAAAGATGATGAAAACAACTTTCTTGCCATACAATTATCAATCTCTTATGTTTCAACGTTTGTAGAATTTGAGACAAGGGACGAAGACAGTGAATGATTATGCGGATGAATTCAATCAATTGATTGCAAGGAATGATATTATGAAGACCGAGGAGCAGCTAACGGCTAGATATGTTGGAGGTTTACGAATGCAAATTCAGGACGTGGTCAATATGTTTAATCCAATGTCTGTTGCTGAATCACATCAGAAAGCTCTAGCTTGGGAGAAACAAGGGAGACGAGGAATTGGTGTGTATGAAGGTTCTAACAACCAGACTAAGGGTGCTAGTAGTAGTGTTAATGTTTCCAAGGCAGTCAATGAATCAATTGTCAATGAAGCCGCTAAAGAAAAGGTCATTAACAGTATCAAGTGCTATAATTGTCAGGAGTTTGGTTATAAAAGTAATGAATGTACAAAGCCAAAGAAGAGAGCGTTGGTTGTAGAGGAATGTGAGTATGAGGATATGGAAGCTGAAATTGATTATACTCAGCCATCGAAGTTTGATGAAGATGAAAAAGTTGTGTCAGGAGACGAAGGATGTAACTTGATGATAAGGAGGTCTTGTTTAGTGCCAAAGCATGAGAATGATACTAGTTGGTTGAGGAGCAATATTTTTCAGTCTACATGTACTATCGTGGGAAAGGTTTGTCGATTTGTTATTGATGCGGGAAGCTGTGATAACATTATTTCTGAAGAAACCGTCATGAAGTTAGGGTTGAAGACTGAAAAACACTCTAGACCTTATAAACTAGCATGGCTGAAGAAAGGTGGAGAAGTGACAGTGGGAAGATGAGCATTTGTTACATTTTCTATTGGGAAGAAGTACAAAGATGATATATGGTGTGATGTTGTTGATATGGATGTGTGTCATTTACTTTTGGGAAGATCATGGCAATATGATAGAGCTGTACAACATAATGGTCAGACCAACAGCTACAGTTTCATGTTTGAAGGTACTCAAATTACCTTAGTTCCTAAGAAGCGTGAACAAAGTGAAAGCAAATTAGAGAAGAAAGTGGAATCAGCTAGCCTATTATCTATAAAGTAATTTTTTAAAGAAGTGAAAGATAGTGCTGAAATGTTTATGTTGATTGGGTATGAAACAAGGGAAGATCGTGAAATTCCTGCGGAGGTTAGACCGGTGTTAAATGAATTTGAAGATGTCTTTCCTGCGGAATTACCCAAGGAATTACCGCCACTGAGGGATATACAACATCAAATTGATCTAGTGCCAGGTGTTATTTTACTGCATAGGCCGCATTATCGTATGAGTCCAAAGGAGCATGAAGAGTTGAGGAGTTGCTTGAGCAAGGGCGTGTTCGAGAGAGTCTCAGTCCTTGTGCTGTACCAGCTCTGTTGGTAACGAAGAAAGATGGTTCAGGGAGAATGTGTACCGACAACAGGGCACTCAACAAAATAACTGTCAGATACAGATTTCCTATGCCAAGGCTTGATGACCTATTGGATCAACTTAGTGGATCTATAATCTTTTCGAAGATTGATCTTAAGAGTGCTTATCATCCACAGACGGATGGACAGACAGAAGTTGTGAATAGATCCCTGGGTAATCTATTAAGATGCCTCGTGAATGACAATTTGAAGAGTTGGGATTCCAAGCTGTGTCAAGCCGAGTTCGCACACAACCATGCCGTTAATCGTAGCACTGGGTTCATTCCATTCCAGGTTGTTTACTCAACAATTCCTAAAGGACCATTGGATTTATCTATAGTACCACAGTAGAAAGGAGTGATCAAACGAGCTAGTGATTTTGTGAATGAGTTGCAAGAGTGTCACAATGTTCTGCAGGAATGATTGCTTAAGGCGAATGAGAAATATAAGTAATCCGTAGAAATCAAACGACAAAATGTTGAGTTCAAAGAGGGGGATTTTGTATATGCAGTATTGACTAAGGATCGATTTCCTATTGGTGCTTACAACAAGCAAGCTGCTAGAAAGATTGGTTCTTTGGAAATCATAAAGAAGATTACTGAGAATGCTTATCAGTTAAAATTGCCGGGTCATATCCATACTGCTGATGTTTTCAACGTCAAACACTTGATTCCATATCATGAGAATAAATACGTCGAAGAATAGGAAAGTGTGAATTCGAGGTCAAATTCTTTTCAACCAGGGGAGGATGATGCAGCGCACCATGATAAGTCGCCTGCTATGAGTCGCTCGGCCTGCTATGAGTCGCGCCATGTTAAGTCGCAACCACATAAGTCGCACCACGATCTAAAGCCGCCCCAACCATCAACGCATCGTGATTTCCTTAAGTCGCACCAACTTAAGTCTCTCAATGACCTAACGTCTGAAGAAAAAAGGTCGCATTTCTATAAGTCGCTCGTCTATGCCGATTTCTCTTATGTCACTATGTCGCTAGGTCGCAAGGTTCCTTATGTCGCTCAAGAGGCTTAAGTCGTTCCCTGAAGCCGCTTTCTTAAGTCGCTCACCTAGGTCGATAGGTCGCTCAGCTAGGCCGCATCCTGTTATGTCGCATATGTGCTATTGCTGTTAAGTCGCGTATGTTGTTATGTCGTTATGTCGTATTGTGTTCTACCGAATCGCATAAGAGGTTGCAACTTGTATTGTTGATATGTCGATGTATTGTTAAGTCGTATGTTGTAACTCGTGTGATGTTGGGTCCTGACTTGTTAAGTCGCATGTGTTAGGTCGTAGGTCGTGTATTATATGTTAAGTTGGTCTGTGTGTTGTATTTTCTATAAATAGGGTTGTGTTGTCATTGTAAAGGGGAGTTGATTTTTGAATAAAATTTGTGTGTGTGCTTTTGCCACCATTGTTGAAGTTGAGTGTAATCTCCTTCTTCTTTCCTTCTTCGGGTTATTCGTGCGCGAATCAACAAAGTAGAAGCCAATTCTCGGTATCACTTGCAAGTGATCAACGATCGAATTGTAGATCTTTCAACATGGTATCTTGTGAGATCAACGGGTTGGAGATAACTAGATTCCGACATCGTCACGATCAACGAAATTGGGCACTTATCGTTTTATCAGTTTATACCGCTGCATCAAATTGGTATCAAAGCTTAACCGCTGCGTCACTTTTTGGTATCGGATCTTAACCACTGCGTCAAGATTTATCCCATTCGTCTAAGAAGGATTTACCAGTTAACTCTGCCCACCAATCTCAAAAGAAGGTCAAATAGGACCAAGACCTAATTCCTCTTAACTAAAGTTTGTCTCATATCTTTTTGGAAATTCATGGAGAGCTTCATTATCCAAACTATCGCCCACCTACCAATGGAGATCCAAAAGGAAATAACTACCATATCTACCATCAAGTGAATGGGCAAAAGAAAAACAATGTCAAAGGCTTTCTGAAGCCATGGAAAATTTCATATAGAAAGGGAGATTGAATTTCTTAAATGATTAGTTAAATACCTCATTTTTGTAAACATCTAATTTCGCTTCTGGATTTCAAGGGAAATTCATGTTATGTAAGCTCATTTGGCTAGGCATATACATATACATACATACATATATGTGTGTGTGTGTGTGTGTGTCCCCCTCCAAAGATGAAGAATACCATGTGGATCTCGATATTTGAAGAAATGCCCTATTTTTTCGAAAAACACTACTTTGGGATTTAACTCTTTTCTTTCTTGATGAGCATAATTCAGTCTCGATACCCATAAAAATCTATCTGGTATGTCTCCCTTTTAATTATTTTTGTTTATTACGCCTACATTTGAAGTCCTAGGGCGGAAACTCTTTAATTAGTCATATGTAATAAAGAGTTTCACTTTTTCTAAAATAGTATTAGTCCACTTAACAACTCTCTTTCTTAAGCTTGAATCTAACAAATTTTCTATTGGACAATTAGGTTTATCAACTATGTAATGCTAAAAATATTTTATGAATTGGTTCAAAAGTATCTTTTTCAGAGAATTCATGTTTCCCTTTACCAAGTTACAATTATCGCCCTATATGAGTGATGACCCAAAGAAGTTTTAGATGGCCGACACCAACAAAAAGTGGTTATAGTTGGCCGACAGCCACCAAAAGTGGTTATAGTTGGCCGACAGCCACCAAAAGTGGTTATAGCTGGCCGACACCACATGGATACCCGACACCCTTTAAAGGTTGTTGTAGATGCTCTATACCCACCAAATGCGGCTGTAAATTTAGAGCTAATAATAAGTTCGTAGACCTCACCATAAGAGCACCCCCACAGTGATGCACTACAAAGTGTAACGCCATATCATCAGGATTTAAAAGGACATCGAATAGTAGAATGCAAGCTGATAGTGAGTCATGGTCAAACAGTATCATGCATTTGGTAGATCCTCAATTAGATTAGAATATTAGGTAAATTCCCAATAGTAGTCGGCATGGTCAAGTATTAACATGCATTACGTAGTTTCCTAATTATACTAGAATAATGGGTAGATTTCCAAAAAATAGTAAGCCGTGATTAATTAGTACCATGCATTGGGTAGATTCCTAATTAGAATGGAATTTTAGGTGGATTCCCAGTAATAGTAAGACATGGTCAAGTAGTACCATGTGTTGGGTAGATTCCCAATTAGATTAGAGTATCGAGTAGATTCATAATAATAGTGAGCAATGATCAGGAAGTACCATGCCTTAAGGTAGATTCCTAGTTAAAGTAGGATAGTGGGTAGATTCCCAATAATAGTAAGCCACGATCAAGAAATATCAAGCATAAGATTAAGATTGGAAAGATTCCATATAAGTTGATAATCTTAGGAGAAAAATTCCTCAACTTGAATAAGCATTGGATAAGAATCCTAATCAAGGCCATAAGGGCTGCATCAAACTAATAAGTATAGATACTAAAGACACCAGTACGACAAGATGACAATGGGCAAGAAGCACCCCGAGATATAATTATACGAGCAACAAAGATGGCTTGAGTTGAAAGAATAAATCAACGGAAAGGAAAAAAGGTCCTTAGTATTATAGAGAGATTATTCAAGTAATCGGTGGTATATTCAAAGTATGATAAAAAAGGGAAAGGGCAATTTCTCATACGCCTTCATATATGTGTGTGTGTGTGTGTGTATATATTTCTAGCTCTAGTCTCAGTCTGTTTAATGACCTCCTCTAGGCGAGATTTGAAATGCTTCTACATTCTATCATATGTCCTAGATACCCATTCTATCTTAAATTCCCCGAATGAAATTCTTTGACCATCTCTCATGCAAACGAGAATGTTGCATTATGCATTGTAACCATGATAGAACTCCCCTCAAGTTAATAACGTTGAGAACGAGACTCGGTTGAGACAACCGTGGTGTAATAAGAAGAAGGATGCCTTATGGTAACACAACTGCTACCTTTACCTCTCCCACGAGCTGAAGGAGCCAAAACCATAACTTCGTTGGTACGTTCATTTCCAATTTTAAGTTCATGTAGCTCGATTGCTAAAATCTCTCAATGAGCTTTGTCCAACCACTGTCTATGAGTAGACCTAGACTCATATAGTCCTGAAACAACCAACACTAAAGCCTGATTAGTGATTGGCATTGCCTCTGGGATGACAGACATCTTCATAGATAGCTCCTCAAGGGTTTGTCTGAAGGATTCATTATCATCTAAAACATCGTGAATGTTGGTATTAAGATCAGGGTAATATTTTGTTAGCTTATTTATCTTATCAACAAGACTCCATTGCATGGATGCACAATCTCTTTCTAGTCCTATGCGGTTAGGACATGAATGCCCCTAAAAGAGATTCATATTAAAATAAAAAAGACAAATCATCATAAAGATAGTCCTATTTTATTTCACAAAAGTTAATAAAATAGTAAAAAAGGTATACAATCCATGGTCCCCTAAGACGAGTAAATCCCTCCATAGTAGCTAAAATAATATTAAGACCTCTACTCCTAGTGTCAGTAAGGGACCCCAATGGTTTGACCATATTGGAGAAGAGATGCCCTTCCCTAAACCACCCTTCGGTATAGAAAGTTCCAAGGGAGAAGAGTCTAGTGAAGGTAGCCTAAGGTCATCTTTTAAGATACATTGTGGAACATATTCCGAAAAATGTTCACCCTTGTGAGTCTTCCTCTTGGTACTAGCTAAGGGGGATGGAGTTACATTCGATAGCTAGGAAGAGGTTCTGGAGTTATAGTTAGATTTGAATTATTAAATCTTCTGAGGAAGGATAATCTTTTGTTCTTCGATAGAGGGTCCCCCGGTTGTAGTTTGGAGAGTCGAGCGAACTCTTCAAAGACCTCATCTCAGTCGTCTAATGTAAGCTTTAATTGACCCCTAAGTTATAAGATTTGGTTAGTTAACCTGGAACCCCAAAGCCTAAGGGACTTAAGTGATTTGGCAAAGGTCGGATCATATGTTTCCTGCACCTCCTCGAACTTAATGGACAAGTCTATATTTCTTAATCTACTGGATTTTAGTTGGGTTTTAAGGGTGCTTATAGTTGCCAGAAATCTCAAGTTTCTAGTCTGGCTCCTCTTCTATAATACTTCATAGTGAGAAGTGAAATTTGACTTTTTCTATTTAAACATGGTTAAAGAGAAAGTACTTCAGAATCAACACAACGAAAGAAATAAGGAAATAATTCAACATAAATCTAGCATCAAACAAAAGTACTATCATAGTCATCCATCACCGCAAGTAAAATAATAAAGAAAATGTACCAAAAATATTACAAACCAAGAGCTTAAACATATCAGCAGGAGATTTTTGGGATTTGAACGATCGCGCACTACTTCTCTATCAATATTCTCCTCTATTGTTGTCGAGGATCTAACATCTATTGAAGTTCGTGCTTTCTCATATCTCTAGAAGCAACTCCTTTCAGTCCTCTTGCTCTTAGAATTAAAGCCCGTAGAAAGTATCGTGCCACTATCTTTGTTATATTCATAGGCATTATAAAGAATTTTAAAGGCTTCAGTGGCAACTACCTTTTCGGTCTCCTTCCTAGTAACCATGCCCATAATCCTCTCCTGAGCCTCTACTAATTCATCCGTAGTCAATTGATGCTTGGACTCTAACTCTTTTAAAGCTTTCTCCAAACCAACGATTCTGGACTCGAATACCCTGAGTTCCAAATGATCCTTTTCCCTCTCGATTTGAGCATCCTTCTCAGTGTTCTTGGCCTTCTCCTTGAATTCGACAAGTTGTGTCTCAATAGTCATAGCCCTTTCTAATTCTCGCCTCAACATTTGGAACCCCTGGTGTAGATCTGAGAAGTCAACTAGATCTAAAGATAGAAGGTCTGTATGAAATTTAAAGAGATAGGAATTTCATAAGTTAAAAAGAGAATCTATACCATTAGATGATCCACAATCCCACACTCATCGTCCCCTCAAAGCCACCCATATCATCAACCAGCTCCACTTAGAATTTCCCTATAGCTTTGGATAAATGGGCATCAATAGCGGTTTGAGTCACCTCGACCACCTGATTCACTTAGCCCCTTGAAGAATGAGCTAAAGCAAGGGCGAATGGGGTAGGCGTGATTTTAGCAGGAGGGATAATCAATTGCTCTCTCAGTTTCTTAGCTTTGGTTGTGTTCTTTAAAGTTAGTTTTGGTCAAGTAGGAATGTAATAAGATGGTTTATTCAGAAGCAACCCATCAATTTTGAGCACATCATCAGAATACACTACCACATAAAAAGGAAAAACGGGTTAGATGAGCAAGTTTATATTTCATCAAAGTTATGTCCTAAAATACGCATAATTAAAACCAAGGTATACCCTCGGGAACAACATCTGGTTTTTCGACCTTTGTATTTTTAGGTTCAGAGTGAGTGAGCACTTCAAAATCACATGAATCAACTATATCCGAGGATATAGTCTCAAACGAAGAAGGATCGTATCCTTGAAACTTAGTGGAAGATGATAGTAGAACGTAGACCTTAAAATTGGCCTCGATAAGGACTATGTGCTTAAATCTCCCCCTTTGTAGGATTTTCGTTACCTCCTCATGCCTATCATCATAAACATCCTTGAGGGTTTGAAAACTTACAAGCCTTCGGTAATTTAATGACGATTTAGGGATCATCTGTCCTCATATAAAACCAATGGGTAGCTGTCACTTTGCTAAATGGCTCAATCAAAGGCATTTTCTTCCAAAATTGAAGAAAATACCGAGGAATCATTGACTTACTAGGTGACATATGCAGATTATACAAATAAAGGATTCCGAAAGTGGTTATGCTTTAGTACCCTTTCTTTTAATATAAGATTGTTAAAGTAGATAAAATACTATATGTGACAACTCCAAGTGGAATTGGATTATGTCCATAAAGTTTGAGAATGTCGACAGACAAAGGGGTATGGATATGCAATATTACATTTGCTAGGTGCTCCAATGTCCAAGTGAAGAACCCTTCAAGCGGTTCACTCCAATCATCATTTGGACCAGGAGCCCTGACCTCGACTCCCTCAGTTCCATAGCTCTTAACCCAATTCTCCAACTCCTTTTGATCTTTTATTGGTTTATCCAACGAAAGGTCTAGAAAATCCCATTGATAAGTTAACAATTTAATAGAAATTCCAAAACTACTACTAGAAAGGTTTAGAGTCTTACAGTTCAAAATGGGTGATTACACCTAAAATTAAGTCTTTCAGAGCAAACTTGAAATTTAGAGTTTCCCCAGATAACCAATTATTGGCCTAAGACAATGAAAGATTCAATTTGGAGACCAAAAAATCTTAATATATAGGCAAAAAGCATTATGGCTACACTAATCGAATGACATCTCAAATCTAAATCCAACATTAGTATAATGTTGGAATCACAACCAAATTTTTTGTAAATTTGAAAAAGGAAAATGATCCCAAATATTATGACAGTATAGAACAATGAAATCATAAGAAAGGATCAAGGACTTATTGTTTGAATCAAAAATCCACGGCGATTTGTGAAGACTTCAAATCATAAGAAAGGATCAAGGACTTATATTTATTTTAAAAATAAAGAATCCCTTTACTGAATTTAACTCAACCAACTTTAAACTAACATTTCTAAAATGAAAAATCCTTTTTTCCAAAAACTTTATAATCTGAAACTTTTGACTCAACAAAATTTTAAACTTTCTTACTTTTTCAAAATAACAACTTCCCAATAATCTTTTGAAAAATCCATTCAAAACATTTCAAGGAATGTTTCAAAAAACTTTTATCAAATTCTTTTCCATGGGGTTAGATTTAGAAATTGTCTTTAATTGTCTTTTCTATCGCTCTTTCCTTCTTCCCTACCTAACCTTTATCGAAATTCTGATTATCTCCATTTGGCGATAAATGTACACATTCTTACGGGAACTTGTTCCACTTCCTTCTTCACATTTTGCTTCACTCCTATCATTCCTTACTTCTAGATGCTTACAACGGATAGTTTCTTATCTCCTATCTATTTGGAAGAAATGTATATCTTTTATTGACAACCCATCGAAATCCACAATTATAAAGCAGTCTTTGTCCAATAAAAAGGTGAGTACCCTTCAGCAGTCAAAATTTGAATATCTTCTTGGTCCACTCCTTATGACGAGAACTCTGACCCATTGGAAATCAGGGTGGGAGTATAAAATTAACTCTATTTATTTTTCCAACTCATAGTCGCCTCGCTTGTCCCTTAGGAATATGGTCGCAACTACTTCTATAGTCAGAATTTATAAACTTAGGCGTATGTTCAAATTAAGTATATGTGTGTGTATTTATATTTATATACTATGATTTGAAAAATGCTTTCAAATATAACAACTACGTCACTCATATGCATACGTATCCCTATTGATCAGGTAACCAGGCATTGATAACAAATGTAACAACCTATCGCGAAATAGGCCTAACTTTCGACCAGAAAAGGCTCATCGAAACTTAAACCCATTCCAAAGCTAGCCATTGGTTGACATAAAGAACAATACACAGAGCTATTTGTCAATAGATTCAAAACCTTAAAGGGGAAGGATAAAATATAAGATCATAGTAGTACCCGTTTTATTAAAAATCCAAATGTCATAAAAATATAACATAATACCATAAACAATTGTCAATTATCCAAAGTACAATATTCCAAAATTACAACATAATTTGATCGGTACTTCAGAATAAAGCAAATAACACAAGTAGATAAATAGTAACTGCCACAAGTCTGCGTCTCCGCCACCAACTCTGAAATTTGTGGCAACATATCCAACCTATGTTGTAATGAGAAGGGAGTCAGAACAACAATGTCTGGTGAATAAAATCTCAAGCCTTTCTATATTTGTACATGGGTAATATAATTTAAATAGTAATATGTCTTACATATTTAACCATATTATAAGTTTTCTGACTATATGCCTTGAGGCTTTCCCATACCACTATTCTTTTAGCCCAATAATCCTTATCTACCGTCAATAATGTCTTAACAATGTAAGAGATAGTACCCAAGCCACTTAATATCTTTTTATTGGAAACTAGATAGACTCTGACCATTTAATACATTATTTAAGGCAAGTCTTCATCATTTACGACCTATCCCAAGGCGGACACCTCTCAAGTACTAATTAACTGACATTACATGGAATCTCTTCATGTCAGAAATTACTTCAAATCTTAAGCGGACCCTCCCCAAGATGCCCTCAACCCTACCCAACCATTTAATACTCCTATTATACGGAAGAAGTGGGCCCTCAACCAGCTACTTACTAACTTCAATCCCCGTAGCAGGTCCTCTGTATTATGACCCGTAACCGAACCCTGAAGTTTTACATTAGTCTGACTAATCGTAGGTGTCTGTAACAAGAGTAACTGGGTAGGTTTATCCTACAAAATTTAGAGTAACCTTGTGTCTTCTGTGGTTACTCATTATAGGTGATGTCTCACATCAGCCCTAAAGCCACATTTTTGTAGCCAGATTAGTTGGGCAGACTCCTATGTGCATTTGACTAAACTCACATCCCTATAACTTAGTCATAATCTAAAACACTCTCTTCATATATCATCCGACATCTCACCGAATTACAAACCAAGACCATCTAAGAAAAACTCTTATTTCACCTTTATAATTAATTACTTTCCAAAGGGGGATTTTATGATAATTAGTATTATATTAACCAAGTAATTAATACATTATAATTGTACGTTATTTACGCCAATATATGTATACATACACATACTATATACAAATACACACACACAGATATATATATATATATATATATGTGTGTGTGTGTGTGTGTGTGTGTGTGTGTGTGTGTATAAATACGCATCTTAAATGAGCATGCAAAGGATTTGCCCCAAAACCAATGTTTAAATGTCTAGACTTCAAATTTGTACAAGTTCAATTCCATATTAACACATATTCCATATATCCAGTATCTATAATTAAATCAGCAGACTTGTATAAAATGGAATCCATAACCAACTTTTTATATACTAAAATAATGAAATCAATCATTAATAAAAACTTATAATTCAAATAATTTTACGCTCTATTCAACTTCTTTGTATAAAATTGAAAAGGGGAATTTCTATTTAGGTTGTAGAAATAGATGGCATAAACTGAAAGAATCTGTACCTTAGGCACACTATTTTCAATTTATTCTTTTAAAAGCCCTTAGTCAAATTCAAAGAAAAGGATAAGAAGAGGAATAGAATGTAAAACTTTAAATTGCAATACTTACACAATTCCATTATTTTAATTGAGATTCAAACTTAGAATTGACATTTCGCTTTAGTGGGATTTAGGGGTTTTAGTGTGATATTTGCGTAAACAAAATACCCCAAAGGCATAAATCAAATCCAAGCTATACTATACAATTACTAAAATAGGAAAAACTAAGATGTTCACTAGCAATAAATCCTTAGCTCTTCCCTTTTTGGATTTGATATGCCTACTTTAATCTCCTGCTTTTAGAAATCTACAAGAAGGGCACTGTATACGAATTATACTTTGAAATTTTCAGATTGGAGTAGAAAAGGATTATAAACTGAATAACTAAATGTATAAAACCCTAAAGCACTTTTCTAAATCTTCGAGAAGAGAGACCGACAGAGCTTCGCTTGGTTTCCAAAATTATTTGTAAATAAAAAGAAGGGGTAGACTCTTATTTATAGTTGTTAGAAAGCACAAGAGCCGTCAGATTTAAGTCGATTTAAAATAATAAAATCCTAGTCGTTCAATTGCTGAAAACCCTAGCCACCATTAACAAGGACCAGTCGACCATCCCTACCCTAGCGGTTGACCGCTAGCGGTCGACTGTCCCATGGTTGGCAGTTGACCGGTGGTCCTACTTTAAGAACCGTTCTCCTACTACTATTGATTAATTTATTTTACTCCTCGGTTAAAATTTTAATTTTAGCCTTTATTTTATGTTTACTTAATCCCCGAAGTCTAATTACTATTAATTTTAATTTGAATTCCATTTAAATTATTTTAAATTCGAAAACTTCAAACGTTCATAATTTTTTTGTTTGAGCTCCGTTTTAAAAAACATTATATATGAAAATTTATTAAAAAATCATCCCGAATGCAATGATACAACTTTTGTGGCTCAATTTAGACTTATGATACAACATACCCACAACGACCCATTTATGATACTACCAAACACGACTCTCGCTTATATCTAAAATTCTGGTAGGCATGGGCGGCACGGCGAATGTCATATTCAAAGATGTTTTGGAGCAGAAGGAAATTCCAGAAGAAAAACTTGAAACTTTTATGGAGCTGATCTTTGGATTTAATATTAAAGGTTTTACTCGAACGGGAAAAATAAATTGTTTGTCTAACTCGGTACCCTTCCACATTCAAGAATGTTGAAACATTGTTTGTTATTGTAGACCGACCTCCTACTATAATGCTTTCTGTAGAAGACCGATTCTTGATGAGATTAAGGCTTTCCTCACACCAAAACATTTGCAAGTTAAGTATCTTGGCAAAACAAGATGAGAAACTCTTCATAATGATTAGTTTAATTCTCATGAAGTGTGTTTTCCATATTTGATCAATTTAATTAAAGGATGAGATCTTGCTATCGACCCACAGCAAATAAATATGATGAAAACCAAAAGCCCTTGCATATAAGTCCTTGAGAATTGACACCTAAGGTAAATAACTCAAACTTACCTTTAGCGACAAGCTGAGTGATCAATAAGGAAGTTAAATTCAAATCCAAGAAATGGAAGTATGTGGAATGAATCCATTTAGCCAAAATGAGAATATGGTTTTGGAGGAGATAATTTAGGATATAGATTTAGGGGATGGGCGAGAGAACACACAAATAAGGTAAAGCTTAGAAGTGGTAAAAATTAGATTTTCAAGACATTACCAAAATCGTGAAAATACAATGGGCAAAACCCGTTGTAATATGGTTTTCGCAATAGGCATGTGCCCGCTGTAGTAGATCCACCACATTTTACAACGGGCAAAGCCCATTGTAAAAACCGTTGCAGTATACCTTTTTACAGCGGGTTATGGCTGTTGTAATAGACTATAATAAAACGACCATAACCCGTTGCAATAGACTAACAATACTAGTTGCATAGCCTGTTTCACAACATGCATTGACCGTTGTAAAAAGCATATTTAACAGCGTGCATCGACCGTTGTAAAAACATTATATAACAACGCACATTGCCCGTTGAAAAATAAATACAGAACTAAAAAATACAGCGGCGTCCATGCAATACATCCATATTAATACAAAATATTGTCGTAAGATAATTAAAATCACATACGAAAAGACTAAAAGCTAGAATCATAGAATTCTAACACTCGAAAAGGTTAGATAAGTTTACATGCCAAATACATAAAGCATTAACACTTTTCCCTTAATGTCAAGTACATACGAGTTTTATAGCAAGATCAACATCATACAAAGATATTTACATCAATGGAAAATGCCAAACCTGAAAGCTAATATAAATAACTAAGCAAGGATGTCAAGGAACCATATCCATAGTCCTAGTCCATAGCAGAGAAAGAGCAACAAAAGAACAACATGGCAATAGCAGAAAGCACCAAAGCAACACCTTCAAATACAAGAAGACATAAACACAAAAGAGATCTCAACACGTTTCCAATCTGGTTTGAATAGTTCAACTATTTGTGTTACTTTCACAATTTTATAGCACTTATATAGGAACGAGTATTAGAGCTAAAGGCATAAACGTGAGCCTTGTGTTGTGCCATTGTCCATCTTCTTTTATAAACAATATCAGTAATAACTGCTCAACTTATAACGTAACCGAAGAACCAAAACAGCCACTGTACAACAGTACACAACAACTTCTACAACAAACTTCTCCAACCACCACTTCACTTCCAAAATGCCACATCAACACTACTTCATATCCTCATTACAAACCTTAAACCAGAAAACCCTCACCGGATCACCTCCTCCTTGCAAACGCACTTCACCACCCATACATCACCATCTACTAACTGCAAACACACTTCAACATACATCACCAGTTCAGCTACTCCCATCCTAACTGCTTCCTACATAAACCATCATCTGACTGCCTTCAACAACATCACCAATGCAATCCACATGACCTTCCTCCTACAACCACCATGCCCACTGCAATCACTTCAACCTCGTATTGACATAATAAGTTATATACCATTTGCTTCTGTGAGATAAAAGCGGTGAAACAAAACAGGGAAACAAAAAAACTGCATTGTGCAGTGAAATAAAAGCAGGGAAATAAAAGTTGTAAAATAAAAGTGGCTTCAAAAACCAATTTACATAAATATCCACAGGTCCTCGCATCTCCACTACCGATATAAAAACAACAAAATTATTACTTTCAGATATTTCTTCTACCAAGGTTACTAAATATGACCACTCTCTTCCTCTTGCTTAGATATAACTCTCTGCAGTACAGAGCGGAAAATTACTAAGTCTTATAGCACTCTACAGTTCACATCCTATTCTAAACTTATCACTGCACGTTCCACTTTATTACTTTTACATGTTACTATGATAGACATAAGCATGGAAAAAAATGCCGGTTGCTTTCAGATTCAACTTTTTTAATAGTTCAAACTCGCTGCACATCCTAGTTAGAGTGTCAAGATTTTGAACTCAACAATGAAATGGTGATTACTTTGACAAATTCAATACCTTCTTGATGTCAAGTCAGTAGGTTAATATAGTTTTCGATTCCAAATTTACAATGGAATGGTAATTACTTTGAAAATTAATTTATTACTCGATCAATGACATGGTAGTTTATAGTAAGAACTGCACTATGCAGTTTATATTTATGACCGATGTTTCAAGCATAAATAAACTACAGCAATATTTCATCTGAAAAGGAATGCCATTTTTGGTTCTGAATTTTCAGTGATAGGTGGGTTGAAATTTTGAATAAATAATACCAGAGATGATACTTCTACAGAAGAGTCATTAAGCATATGAGCTTTCTCCAATGGCTACGTTTCTAAGAAAATATGTGCAGTTACAGGCTTATATTTATTACCTGTGGTACTGACACTTCATTCTGCAATTAAAGGACGTAGATTTAAATGCATGTATCGTAGTCAAGTTCAAAAAAATTGCATCTAGTTAAATATGGATAATCCATATTTCAGAAAATGAAACAATAATTAAAAATGCATTGTTCTATTTCATGAAAAAAGAAAGAAAAAATTACCTCATATGGGATTGGCGGGTTTTAAGTCTAAAATCAAATACAGATTAAATGACATGCAGTTTTGCATCGCATTTTTTTTTTTACAAAGAGTTGTTGGATGTTTATTATCTTTACACTAGCCTCCAATATCTCATTTTAATTTTGAAGACTTTTCTCAAATATTGTATAGAAACCAAATGAGTTAGTATAGAATCCTATATCATCAATTTGGTATCTTGGAGAAGTTCAATATATTACAGCCGTGGTGATCATGGCAATTTGTTCATTACTTTCGCATTTGAGTTTAAAATTAAAATTTATACACACATGTACGTAAACATAATTAATGGAAGAAGAAAAACATACTGGTAACATTTACTTTCTTGTTGGGTAAGCTGAGAAACAAGACTATACATGGTCATGAACATATGTAACTTCATCAATGGAGAAACATCAAGGACTACATGTAAATGCCTAGTAGTGCCAGCATATCAAAGTTAGTAGCAACAATTATTACACTTCAGAGTAAAGCTAAAGAGATTAAAAAAACGTACATAATAGTCCAACATAAAAGAGAGGTATAATGACTGATTGATGGCTTTTCCCACGTGGTAATTAGACACAAAGAAAAAGTCCAATTGGCAAAAGAAAGAAATGAGATGCTTCCCTATCCCACTCACAACATATAATTTGACAAAAATTTCATAATATTATAAACTAATCACATCATAATCACATTACAGTAATTTATATAACCTCATGACAGCTGTTTGCAGGCTAAATTTTGCATTTATATATAGCCATCATTTGTAAAGAGTTTCAGTCATTCCACTTTCTCAAATCCCTCTCCTCAATCCCTAAATCTACACTCGCTCTTCCTTCTCCTTAATTGTTAACGCTAAAATGTACGCTACCACCCCGGTGTTAGTTGAGTTATAGCGAAAGCACCACCCGTTGGTATGAGAACTAAAAGTAAGCAGAAAATAGTAAAGAGACAACAATTTCTATAGTGGTTCGGCTCAAAGTCAAGCCCACGCCCACTTAATCTTTTCTCTTATCGACTTGATTACAAGTTTCACAATAATTCTCCAATTACAACACTATTAAAGCAAGAAGTTAGCACTTTTATGCAGAAGAGCTCTTTGAATTCATGTTGAATGAACTTGATCTTCTCTTGAGGTTCCTTGAAGTGTTTTTGGTGTTTGAAGTGTTGTGGAAGTTGTGAAAAAGCAGAGTCTTGGCGTTTGAAAAAGGTCCAAAAGTCCCCCATCAAAGTGGAGTAGGTGGAGTATTTATAGAGGAGTCTCGGAGTTAGGTCGTGTGGCGTAGGTCGTGGGCGACCTAAGGGGTTGCGACCTAAGAGTGATCCCGAGTTAGTATAAGTCGCCAGCGACTTAATGGAGCCATCTTGGACGAGATGTATGTTGTGAGCGACTTAACATGTATAGCATAAGTGTTATCTTGGCTTGATTAGGTCACGAGCGACCTAATAGAAGAGTCAGTGTGCATGCGGCTTCGCTCTTCCTTAACTCGTTAGGTCGCTTTTTCCTTAACCCGTTAGGTTGTTTCCATGTTGAACCGCTTTGATGCTTTAGGTCGTTAGTCCGTTGAGTCGTAGGAGTCTTTAGGTCGCTAGGTCGCTAGAGCTTCTTAAGTAGTTGAGTCGCTTCGTGCTTTAGGCTGGCAGGTCACTCCCTGTTGTAAGTCGCTGGGTTCTTTCCTGCTGTAGGTCGCTAGGTCGTTTGGTCACTAGGTCGTTGATCATGTAGGTTGCTAGGTCACGAAAAAGAGTGGTGTTAACACTTGCCCTTCGAAGTATACGCCTAAGGATTAGGTCGTGTGCTTCGATACCTCTTAACTCGCGCCATCCTGAGTCGCTAGGTCGTGAGCGACTTATGAGAAAGCTAGGTCGTTCGTGTCGGTTCGTGTTCCATTGCCCCAGTTTATAAGTAGCTTATGTCATTCCTTCTTCACTTCATCTGCTCTAACATTCTAACTTGCCATTGAGAAATTTCCGAACTCTCGAAGATGAATTCAAATTAATCAGGTGTTGATCATCTTCATCACCACATTACGTAAGTGAATTCGATCAATATTCAACCACGTCCATCACCAAATCGTGAATCTCCCATTTTTTGATCCTAATCCAATTTCATGTGCTGTGTTTTACCACGAATCTTGTTACAATCGATCTCTGGTCGTCTTTGGACGCGCCGTCATTGTAATTCTCGAGAACACAGCAGCGTATTGGATCCATGATGGATCTGAGGTGATTTGAATCGGTTTTGGGTGATTTAGCGGTGCGGCAAGATGATGGATTCTATTGTGGAGATGATAAAGGGTTATCGTGTCACAAATTAACGGGTTAGCGGGTTTTTGAGTTAGGCAGTTGTTGAATGAAGAGGAGCTAGCGGGTTAAGGAGAGTGTGAAAGTGACCGGCTTAGGAGCTTCAAACGACCTAAGGCTTAACGGTTTGAATGTGAATCGCACGACCTAACTGACTTGCGACTTAACTAGCTTGTGACTTAACTTGCTTGCGACTTTTCCTGCTTGCGACTTAACTTGCCAGAATAGCATATGGCTTAAAGCAGTGCGACTTAAGGAGTCCACACGACCTAATTTAACCCGCAGCTTTGCTTTAGCTTATAGGAACATGACTGAGGAACTGCTTGACTGAACTCCTTGAATTTGCTGCACTTTTTCACAGATTACATTAACTTTTAAGCTAACAACATGTTAAATACAATATTTGCATAAAACTAGGGAGAATTTACTGCCATTGACTGCCCACATCGAATGACAGATTAGTCGATAAAGAATAATCAACTTAAGGGAATTTGTGTGAACGAAATGCTATGAATTAACAAGTTCAAGTGAAGTATTAGAGCAAGGCTAAATTAATCAACTAAAGTTGATCTGTTTGCATCAACGATGTACTTGGACTTAAAATAACAAGCCCTGAAACTTTATAATCGACAAACGCCAACTAGTTTAATTCCAGTTATATTTGCTTGCCATTTTATTAGTTTTGCACAAAACTTCACACTTTTAGAAAACGTGCACCTTCATATTTGAATATCCAGTTCCTTGTGTAGAATGACTTCTCAACAAATGCAGGAAGAGATAGTAGAGCGGGCCGATGAATTTTCCCAATAGAGCCTCTAGAAAATCCTCCAGAAAGAGTTTCATATTCATTGAGTCAACGGGCTTTCAGCCAACTATGCATTCAATTCGGCATTGCTGAAACGGATGCTCTACTTCTCGGGGTAAATGACACTGCCGATAGACCGCCTCCTGGCTTCGTTGCAGTCAGTCGTCAGATGTGTTTAAATGGAGCTATTCCTCCTTCAATGATTTTCTCAAAACACTTCTCCTTCGACTTACTATCTCTCCATTCCAGTTGCACCCTAATGGCTATGCCATCTTGATGGGGTTGTGCGTACTATTCAAGAGGATGCTTAACTGCCTCCCAAGCTTCAAGGAGATATGTTACTTGTGCCCACTCGGGAGGAACAATGATCACTCTTCGATTACTCTTGTAAGAAGTGCAAGAAACCGTAAGTTGATTACAGATCTGCCCGAGAGCGCTCACGGGTTCTTACAGTTCTTTTTTTATCCATTGCCCTCCGGGATTCTACGGCATTTGAAGAGTAGGAAGTAAGGCAACCTATCTTTGTTCATTTCACTTCTGAGCCTTTCAAAATTCGAGTCGTCAAGTGCTAACTTCATTCTTTACTTTTGCAGCACTTCCTCCTCCCTCTAAAGATTCTAGCCACAAACCAACTTTCGAAAGATTAAATGTCGTGGATGCTGATGAGAGAAGTATTAAGTTTTTGCTGAAGGACGAGTTTTTGCATCAATTCATAATTTTGCATTCTTCTCGATCCACTCAGTCCCTGTGATGCCCCCAGTTCTCAAGCAGAAACGTCAGATGCCTCAGCCGCCTTAAAGGAATTTGCACCGAAGGAACCTATTATAGAGGCTTCATTAGTGAAGTGCTCCAGTTCCGTTGACGGTGAGGGAGTATGTGGCAAATCTAAGCTTCACCCAGTTATTGAAGAGGAAGAATTTCTTCAACATTACGGGAATGCTGCTGGAGAAGCTGATAAGGGAGCTGGGAAAGAATGTTTTTTTTGCGAAGAGTGTAAAGCGTGCTGAAGAGAGCACTGCCGATGTGGTCCATCCTGTTGGGCATAATGGTTATGATGTCTTTGGGGCATTGAGTGACCTTATAGTGACTTCTCAAGAGCTTCGTAAAGATGACACTATCACCTCTAAGCTTGAAGCGACATCCATTTTGCGATCAACTCCATCAACCCAGGAGTTGACTCTTGTTGCAAAAGCCGACATCACTCCGAGCCGAGAGTGTTTTATAGCTTGACGCGCGTAGTTCACACGCCACACACATTTAGGATTTTGGCAATTATATGCACTTAGCCTCTTTATTTCGAAGCTTTCTAAATTCTATCTCCTATTCAATTTGAGGTACTCCTATGGGACGCAGCGGCTCATATTATGATGACTTTCAACGCTATGCGAGGCGTGACTCTTACGACCCCAGGCACTATCTTCCTGCCTCTAGGGAAACCGATGAAGAAAGAGCGGCTAGGAAAGGTTGCGAGAGGCAGGCTCATGAGGGGCGCTATGGAAGGAGAGACGAACGACATGACGATGACTCCCAAAAGAGTAAGTCTCACGACGACAAAGGGAAGATTCATATAGCCGAAGATCCATGCAAGCGAGCCAAGCTTAGCGAAAAGTCTTCATCTAAAGTTTCCAAAGTGCCCGCTGCTCCAACCTCTATAGACATCTCCTCTAGCTCTCCTTCCCTTCAAAGAGTTGGCATTCAATCAATCATTAATAGGCCTCCTTATCAAGTTGAGAGACCTCCATCTGCACTCCAAAGCCGATTTCCACATTGGTGTTTAAAAGGAGTACTCTTTGATTTGGACTTGGTTCCCATTGACAAACAGGCCATGTTGAGAAATCTTGACGCCGTCAAGATTGATATCGAAAGAATGTCTAGCTGGAAAATATTAGTTGATGAGCTTCAAAGGGTGAATCGCTTAAATCTCGAGGCCATGCTGACCATGGAAAGTGATAAACCCTAGTGGCAGAAAGTTCTTGATCAGCATGATACAGAAATGAAGAACATCATTGCCTACAATGAGAAACTTGAAGCTGAAGTCAAGAAGCTTAAAGAAGATCTTGCCACCTCTTCCACTTCTTATACTCAAAAGAAAGAGGTTCTTGAAAAGCAAGTATGGGACGCCCATGCCGCTCAACGGGATGCTGAGGCTAAACTTGGGGCGCAGCAGAAAATTGTGGAAAATTACCGCAATGATGTTTCTCAGTTGCGGGAGAAGGCTAACTCCCAAGATTTGGAGATTGAAATGCTAAAGGCTCAGCTTTCCAAGGCTGAAAAGGAGCGTGATGAGGCCATCGCTAGAAAAGCAGCAGCTGAACAATCACATGAAGCGACTAAGGCCAACATCAGCTCCACTCTATTTGAGTTTTATCTTCGTAGCGTCTTGGGATGCGGCAGTCTTTCAAATTATGAGATAACCCTAACCGAAGTATGGGAGGCGGCAGTTGATATGCTTAGGGGTGCCGGCTATGCTGAGGAGGATCTTGAGGCTTATTATTTAGATGATGAGGGTCGTGCCGCCCTTGCCAAAGGGAAAGAGCAACTTGCCAAGGAGCGAGCCGAAGCGGCGGAAGGAGAGAATTTGGGGAAGGCACCTTTGACCAACCCAACTTGTCCTTCGGCTTCGATTAACATTGAAATTATTGGCTCCAGTTCTCACTCCCCACCTCCTGCCAAAGCCAAAACTGAAATTACAACTGCTCATGCCGAAGGGAAGGCCCAAGAAGAGACTGAATCTTAGGACTTTGAAATTGACGTGATAACGCCAACCTCTCCAGGTAACTTCAATACTGATCCAGCTCAGGTGGTCTACTCGTTTGCGCATGAGCTCGATGAACTTCATGCTTATTACTTAAAACCCGACGTGCCACTATCTCCTCTCTTTGCGAGAAATACTGATGTTAACTTTTCTTCTTCTGCAGTGAAAACAACAAGTATTATTAAAGCTTGGCCTCCTCCAACTGTTGCCCCTCCATCTCTTCAAGTTACTCCTTCTCTTGCTTCTCAACCGGGGTCACAAGAAGAACAAATAGAAGCTCTTCAAGGCTTAGATGACCCAGCCGCTTCACAAGGGCAAAAAGCCGAAGAGCTTGAGGAGGGTGAGAGGATACTGGAGGAATTCACAGCCGAAGACACAAAGCTAATTGATCTTATCACTCTGGGTAGCGAATCTTATTCAAAGAAGAGGGGAAAGCGCGGAATTTCAGAGAAGAAGAAGGGAACTTCTGCTGGTGATGAGAAAGCGGAAGAGGGACCAATTGCATCTCTCTCTCCTTCTTCTCCGACTCGTTCAGGCCGACTCAAGAAGTTAACCATTAGGCCAGGTGAAGGCTCCAAAGGCGGCGACAAGAAGAAGTAATGGGCCTGGATTTACCCTCATTGTTTTGCTTTTATTTGAAGACTTGTATTGATCGGAGATTGTGCGAGTACCGGCCCACGCTTTTTGAAACCTGCACATGTATACATATTTTTATAGTATGGAATAAAATGATTCTTTATACTTGTACAAACTTTTGTCTGTATTTATAAATGCATTTATTCCTTTTTATCACACAAGTTTTTTTATTTTCCTTGTATGATATTGGAGTGAACTCGTAGTAGGTTTCTTGAGCATTGCTTCTATTAATGCAGCTATATTATATTGCCCCCATACCACGGCTTAGTGCAATCTTCTCCGTTTTGAGAAAACTTGTACTCTTACTTTGGAGAACAATTCTTCCACTTTGAGAAGACTTGTACTCTTAATTTGGAGAATACTTCTTCCATTTTATGGAAATATTATTCTACACTAGTAGTGTGCGCTTTGTGTTGGGGAAGTTTTCTTTCTTTCTTGGAAAAAGTTTTTACACTTCAACTTTCGGAGATGGTCACTTTTATTTTTGAGAAGTGGATTCCCCTACACGGTGAAGCAGGCCTCCGAAGAGGTCTTTGATTTGTTTGCCAGAGAGTTACTTTTCCTGGTTAAATGGATCCATGAGGAGGACGCAAGCTACCTAATTGGATGTTCATTTATACGGACGATCGCAATTTGATGGCAAGGGCCCGGTGCCTTCATCTTGGGAATGTGCCCCTTCGGTGGTTCCATCAACCTTTTTGTTTGAGGAAAGCATTTCATTTTTTGGTCGTGCCTCGTTAGACGACTTTCTTTGGCACTCCCCCCTTGAGAGGAGAAGTGGGCCTCCGAAGATGGCTTTTTGGCACTCCCCCCCCCCCCCCCCGGGAGGAGAAGTGGGCCTCCGAAGAGGGCTTTTTGGCACTTCCACCCTTGAGAGGAGAGATGGGCCTCCGAAGAGGGCTTTTTTGGCACTTCTCCCTTGAGAGGAGACGTAGGCCTCCGAAGAGGGCTTTTTGGCACTTCCCCCTTGAGAGGAGAAGTGTGCCTCTGAAGAGGGTTTTTGGCACTTCCCCTTGAAAGGAGAAGTGGGCCTCTGAAGAGGGCTTTTTTGGCACTTCCCCCTTGAGAGGAGAATGGGCCTCCGAAGAGGGCTTTATGCTACTTCCCCCTTGCGAGGAGAAGTGGGCCTCCGAAGAGGGCTTTTTGGCACTTCACCCTTGAGAGGAGAAGTGGGCCTCCGAATAGGGATTTTTGGCACTTCCCCCCTTGAGAGGATAAGTGGGCCTCCGAAGAGGGCTTTTTGGCACTCCCCCCTTGAGAGGAGAAGGGTGCCTCCGATGAGGGCATTTTGGCACTTCCCCCTTGAGAGGAGAAGTGGGCCTCCGAAAAGGGCTTTTTGGCACTTCCCCCCTTGAGAGGAGAAGTGGGCCTCCGAAGAGGGCTTTTTGGCACTCCCCCTTGAGAGGATAAGTGTGCCTCTGAAGAGGGATTTTTGGCACTTCCCCCTTAAGAGGAGAAGTGGGCCTCCGACGAGGGCTTTTCGTTTGCCAGGAAGATTGCATCTCGTAGTTGAGTGGATCTACGGAGCAGACGCAAGCTATCTAATTGGATGTTTGTTTGCACAAGCGATCACAATTAACTAGCAAGGGCTTAGAACCTTCACTTTGGGAAGGTGCCCGTTCGGTGGTCCCACCAACCTTTTGGTTAAGAGACAAAATTACATTTTGGCTATTTTTGGTCTGCTTGCCCATGTCCTTTCGCCATCTGCTCCTCAGCGATTCCTCGTTATCATTTCCAAGCACATTTTGCTTTATTTTGTAAGTTGTTCGTTTTTCTTTTTTCCAGAGAAGTGTATTTCATTGTTAAGTGAATCCACGGGGCAGGCGCGATCTACCTAACTGGATGTTCGTTTACACAATGATCGCAATCAGTTAGCAAGGGCCTGTAACCTCCACTTCAGGAAGGTGCCCCTTTGGTGGAATCACCAACTGTTTGTGAAAAGCACTTCTTATGTAGGAATTGAATCTGGAATTTTTATGGCTTGACATTTGCTTGTTGAGTGATTTGTATGAATCACTTGGCTTTGTGATGTGTTGAATAGGTAAGCTTTGCTTTGATAGCCTGCAATATTAAATCGACATTTAAGCAATATATTAAGATACATGCACATCAAAATGAAACAGGCATTTTATAATATGGAGAACACAAGATTTATAGCGCTTCAAGTTTTTCCTTGAGTAGATGAGGTTGGGTTACATCTGTTTGTCTTCGTATATTCTTGTAGTTTATTCTGTCTCAACAGCTCTTCAATCAAATTCTTTAAATGGCGATATTCATTAGTGTCATGGCCAGGTTGATTGTGGAACTGACAGAATCTCCCGTTGTGCACAACATTTTTACCAAGCCTCATCTTAGGTGGTTTGGGGTATTTAACAACATCCTTAGTTGCAAAAAAGAAGTTTTCTGGAATATCAGTTAAGGGAGTAAAATTTGAAGGTCTAAAGTGGCTAGTTTTCTTCGCATCTTTCTGCTTTTTTCCACCGTCATTCTCCCTCTTCTGGCCACCAGATTCCTTTTCGTTAGAAGCAACATTGTTTTTCTCAACTTCAGTCACAACAACTTTTGCTGGCGCAGGAAGGCTTTCTAGGCGCATAAATCATCGGCCTTCTTGTAGAACTTCTCAAGTGAGTTTGGCTCTTTCATATTTAACCATTTCCCAAATTCACTTGATTTATCAACAGCGCGCATTAAGTAAGTTAGAATCATTCGAGGCTCTGCATTATCAACCTCGGCCAAGGCTATATTAAAGCGGTTCAAGAAAGATCTGATTGACTCTCTGGGGTTTTGTTCGAGAATGGATAGCGACATTATGTCCTTGTCCTTTGAAGCATGTAACCTGAACTGATCTTTGAATTTCCGAGTTAGGTCGGAAAACTGATCCACTGATCGAACCAGCGGCTTCGTGAACCAAAGAAAGGCCACTCCTTCCAAGTACATAGGAAAGTATCTGCACTTGATCTCATCTGTTGCTCTGGCACCTGTCATATGCCAGTCATACTTGTACAAGAACTGGTTAGGATCGCTTGTCCCCCGATAAGCTGGAACAGTGGGAGGAACAAACTTTTTCGGAAATTAAGCTTTCAGAATTCTTTCAGTAAAAGGAGTCTTGCTTGGAGCAAACCCCCAGTCACTTTCATCTTCTTCCCTTTGAATGCTTTCTTTCATGATTTGTCGAATCATTCCCGAGAGGTACCCCTTATAGTTTAGAGGCCCCGCGGGACAGAAGTCAGCTACTTTTTTGAAAGTTTGCTTGGACAAACGTTCACGAAGAGTTGGTTGCGGCCTTGAACCTCCATCTTGGGGAGGTGCCCCTTCGGCGGTGCCAACTGCCCTTTGAGGAATACTTTTCCCTTGGGAATCATTAACATCTTCAGCAAAGGTTTCTCCATTATTTTCTGGTTGTAGGTTAACTCCAAGAAAAGCATTCTACTTCTCCAACATTAAAGTGTTCTGGGCTTCCATTTGTAGATACAACCCAAACACTACAGCATTAAATTTGGCCCTTGTGATTCCAGCACTAGAAGCCGCTTGATTTGACCCGGGAGAAATGGCGGTATTGTCATAAGCATTTCCAGATCTAGTAGATCAACTTTTTCTTCCAGGAGCCATATTTCAGATAGACTTCTGGTTTTTAGAGAGAGTCTTTCAACAAATCTTTGTAGAGCAATGATGAGATCACCCTGAGTTCAATTCTCAGTGAAAGCACCAAAAATGCTAACGCTAAAATGTACACTAACACCCCGGTGTGAGTTGAGTTATAACGAAAGCACCACCCGTTGGTACGGGAACTAAAAGTAAGCAGAAAATAACAGAAAATAGTAAAGAGACAACAATTTTTATAGTGGTTCGGCTCAAAGTCAAGCCTATGTCCACTTAATCTTTTCTCTTATCGACTTGATTAGAAGTTTCACAATAATTCTCCAATTACAACACTATTAAAGCAAGAAGTTAGCACTTTTATGCAGAAGAGCTCTTTGAATTCATGTTGAATGAACTTGATCTTCTCTTAAGGTTCCTTGAAGTGTTTTTGGTGTTTGAAGTGTTGTGGAAGTTGTGAAACAGTAGAGTCTTGGCGTTCGAAAAAGGTCCAAAAGTCCCCCGTCAAAGTGGAATAGGTGGAGTATTTATAGAGGAGTCTCGGAGTTAGGTCGTGTGGCGTAGGTGGGCGACCTAAGGGGTTGCGACCTAAGAGTGATCCCGAGGTAGTATAAGTCGCCAGCGAATTAATGGAGCCATCTTGGATGAGATGTATGATGTGAGTGACTTAACATTTATAGAACAAGGGTTATCTCAGCTTGATTAGGTCGCAAGCGACCTAATAGAAGAGGCAGCGTGCATGCGGCTTCGCTCTTCCTTAACTCATTAAGTCGCTTTTTCCTTAACCCGTTGGGCTGTTGCCATATTGAACCGCTTTGATGTTTTAGGTCGTTAGCCCGTTGAGTCGTAGGGGTCTTTTGGTCACTAGGTCGCTAGAGCTTCTTAAGTAGCTGAGTCGCTTTGTGCTTTAAGCTGGTAGGTCGCTCCCTGTTGTAGGTCGCTGGGTCGTTTCCTGTTGTAGGTCACTGGGTCGTTTGGTCACTAGGTCGTTGAGTCGTGTAGGTTGCTAGGTCGCGAAAAAGAGTGGTGTTAACATCAATCCTACTTGCTTTTCGTTCCCCTTGCTTCTTCTCCCAATTTCCTAATTTGAAAAATCTTCATGCTTTCAATTAATTTACAACAACATATAATAGCCATACGTAAGGCACTGGTGGTTCATAACTTGGTTTCATGGTGGAGTGATGATTTTGTAGAGAAAATATGTGGTGATTTGATGAAATGTGGTATTGATAGGGTGGCAGTTCGTTGTGCAGATATCAGAAAATGCATAAGGCGGTGATGATAAGGTGGTTGTTTGTGGTATAGGTGAAGGATTTGGTCAAGAAATGGCAAAAAGGTTTGTGCTTAGAAATGGAATGGTGCACAAGTGTTGAAATGGAGCAAGAAGTTGTTAAATCGAGGACTAGAAATCAAAAATTTATATGGAAAATGAAATGTAAAATTGGCAGTAGTAAGAAACAGGTACAACTTACAAGGAAGAACATGTACGGAGAATTGCAAGGATGTAGGAATTGAACGAACAAGAGAATACAAGAATTTGACAAAAGTAAATGACAGAATGACACCTGTATGCAGGCTAAATTTTGCACTTATATATAGCCATCATCTGTAAAGAGTTTCAATCGTTCCTCTTTCTCAAATCCCTCTCATCAATCCCTAAATCTACACTCGCTCTTCCTTCTCCTTAATCCTACTTGCTTTCTGTTCCCCTTGCTTCTTCGCCTAATTTCCTAATTTGAAAAATCTTCATGCTTTCAATTAATTTACAACAACATATAATAGCTATGTGTAAGGCACTGGTGGGTCACAACTTGGTTTCATAGTGGAGTGATGATTTTATAGAGAAAATATGTGGTGATTTGATGAAATGTGGTATTGATAGGGTGGAAGTTTGTTGTGCACATATCAGAAAATGCACAAAGGCAGTGATGATAAGGTGGTTGTTTGTGGTATAGGTGAAGGATTTGGTCAAGAAATGGCAAAAAAGGTTTGTGCTTAGAAAAGGAATGGTGCACAAGTGTTGAAATGGAGCAAGAAGTTATTGAATCGAGGACCATAAATCAAAAATTTATATGGTAAATGAAATGTAAAATTGACAGTAGTAAGAAACAGGTACAATTTACAAGGAAGAACATGTATAGAGAATTGCAAGGATGTACGAATTGAACGAACAAGAGAACACAAGAATTTGACAGAAGTAAACGACAGAATGGTAAGATAGGAATTGAAAATGCTCGAATTAACAAGTAATAGAAAGTCGTAAGCTTCAAGCAAATGGAAAAATATAACTGAATTGTATATAAAAGCAAGAACGTAACAACATGAACTAATAATTGACTATGATTGAACCAGAAGAACTAAAAATGATATAAGATAGTACCTAACAATTGATTAAACTAAGAAACAAGATTAATGAAGAAAGAAGTAAGAACTAATCTAAAGATTGCAGCATAATTGGAATGAAAATGAAAGAAAATTATTTCAAATTATATCAAAAATTAACATTAGTTATCATCTTCAAATTTGACAGCAACAAAAATATTAAAACACCTAAATGTAATTAAATTCAGATGGTAAATACACTGACCGAAAAACAAACTTATGATTATATAACCTCAATCCAGTTCTCTTAAATGTAAACAATTAAAATAAAAGGTACCGATGCTTCACAGAAAAATATTCTTGCTTGACTTCTCTTACAAATTTGAGTTTCGATTTTCATTAGCTTATTGTTCCAAGGTCCATGCTTCAATAAAAAATGTTAAATTATGTTAAAAAATTAACAATCGATTTCATCTTTAAATTCAACAACAACAATATTAAAACACCTAACTGAAAACATATCTTTCACAGTTGCCATTATACATAAATACGTATATTTTATGTTCATACTGATGTTAGCAAACCCTTTAACTCATTACGCATAGTAACCGGATGGGAAGATATTTATTTGCTAAATTCTTAGTCGATACATATTTTGTATTGTTATACCGCTTTTTGGCAAAGCCGTGATACCAAAAGATCGGTCAAAAACAAAAGACAGTTCATCTCAGAGATTGGTTGTACTTCACTTCGCTATGGATATCGATGAATTTTATCCGAGCCCGGATCAGGCTACAATTGATAGGACATGACAAGCAATGCCATGAAAGCCAGTGTTCCAAATTTCAGGCTAATCGAAGGTCGTATGAACGAGATATGATCGATGCAAGTTAGCCTAAAAGTGTCGTTCGAACCCATCAAAAAGTGGAGGAGATGCTCGTTTCGAACCCATAGGATTCGTATCCATCCTGTTCGAATCCATTCGCTTGCATACGCTTCGAATCGATCGACTTCGAACCGATCAGGCATGATGTTGATCACTTCGAATCGATCGGTTCGAATCCATCAAATGGGCATCCCCTCAGCACGTTCGTATCCATGCTAGAGCACTATTTCGTATCCATTGAGGCACTTCGAATCCATCACCATGCCCTACTTCGAATCGTTCGGTCTCGTGCCCATGCATTGCTTCGTATCGATCGTCTTCGAACCGATCAGGTTCGAATCCATGAATAATCACTCGTTCGTGTCCACCAAGTCAACTAACTTGGATGACGTGTCATTCAACGATACGAACGAGGAGAAGATCATGGATGCAAAGCGGTCGACTCAGAGAAGAAATAGGATCGATGCGAGGTGTGCACGCCACGTCACCAAAGAACCACGTGACCGATCGAGTCGAAGGGAGTGGATACGAAGTGATGGATTCGAACGCAACAGCCCTCACGAAAAACCACAACTTGAATCGATCATATCTCCTAAACCACTTATACAAATGCAACGTAATTTTCACAGTAGTTTCCATACAAGATAAAGATTGTTCGTGCCAAGTTTCAACTCGATTGGATCATTTTTTGATCGATTCTAAATCACTTTGTATCGATCTCAGATCGAGTCGAAACTTGGTGGGGTCGGTCGCGTGGGCCCGTTCACGTGCCAGAAAAAGTCTCCCTAAGTTTGAGCGAGATCTGGGCCTCCTACGCCTATAAATAGCGCCCTGAAACCTTCAGAAAAGGGGGATCTTCCGCCATTGAACATCGAGACTCTGCCGGATTCAATTCCATACTTCATCATCGCTGCTGTAATCAGATTTGAAAGCTATCATCAGTTGTAACTTATTGTAATCAATTGTAATCATCAAGTGAACATCAATAAAGACATAACCTTCAGAGTGGACGTAGGCAAGATCGCCGAACCACTATAAATCCTGCGTTTGTGACTGTTATTTGTGAATTGTTGTGATTTCTAGTGTTTAGATCTGAGTTCTATATTGATAGTTGTTGATCTGTGTTCATAAGCGGGTGCTTTCACAATATCGGGTGTTTGTGGTCAATTTTGACGCAAACATTTTGGTGCTTTCACTGAGAAAAGCTGATTCAGGATAAGTTGAATTCGAAGACTTAAGAATTTAGATCTAAGAACCATGACGAGACAAACAAGTAAGAAACAAAGGCCAGAGAGAAGTGAACATCAAGGAAGTCAAGAGGCTTCCTCAGGAGCGAACCAAGCTTCAGTCTTCATCACTAGGGACGAGATGGAGACGATGATGAAGAAACAAGAGGAGTTGATCCGGAGTTTATTTCAACAGATAGGACAACTTGGAGCACAGAATAGAGAAGCAGATGGAGTTCGAAACGGAACAGGACCATCCGGCGTAGCACCTGAACTAGGGGGCATGCACATGGAGAATTTTGATCCAATCTCGGAGAGAGAGAGAGGAGCATCTACGCAACCTGGGAGTAGCAGAGGAGTGAACGCTCGGTCAAGGGGGCAAATCCCAGAGTTCCCTCGTGAACTCGGGGGGCAAGTAGAAAGTGATGAACGAAGATTGCATCTCGGAGACAATGACAGATTGGCAGAGATGTTTAGAAGAGTTATGAGAGGCAGTTTGGTAAACAATGATTTGGAGGATGTCAATAGGAGTCCTTTTACTCCAGCAATCAGACGAGCTAGAAACCCACCGGATTTCAAGTTACCATCGTTGGACATGTATAAAGGGAGAACGGACCCCGCGGTTCATCTAACGAAGTATATAAGGCATATGGAAGTGCTGGGGGCATCAGAGGAGGTTATGGCCAGGTGCTTTGGCAGATATTGCAGCATTATGGTTTAGACAACTAGAGAGTGGATCTATCGGAACATGGAATGATTTAACTGAAAGATTCATGAGGCTATTCAGGTTTCACATTGCGAGACCCAAGAATGTGATGACTTTGGTAACTCTAAAACAGAAGGCTGGAGAGACTTTAAGGAGCTTTATGACGCGATTCAATGCGGCAGCAGCTTCGGTAAATCGACCAGATCCATCTATGGTTATGATGGCAGTTGTGTCCGGAATAGCTGACGGAACAGAGTTCAAAAATTCGTTAACTAAGATCCGCCTTTGGATTTAGGAGAATTCTATCACGAAGCAGAGAAGTTCCTACGACTGGAAGACGCAGCTGCAGAAAGAGAAGAAGGAGATGAACTTAATGTTTATACGGTCAAAGGTGGAAATCCCTCCGAGAAAGGTGCAGAAACTAGCAAGGGAAAACGAAAGGTTGAGGATAATAATGACAGGTCAAAGCGGCAACGGAGGGAGCCGCGATTCACCATTTACACTGAGCTGAATGAGAGTCTGGAACAAATTTACCAGGATACAAGGAGCAGGCTCCATATCGTAGACCAATGCGAAGGGATCCAACTTCCGACGAAAGAAGATCAGATAAGTTTTGTGTATTTCATGAATTAAACGGTCATAACACTAATGATTGTAGGCATCTGAAGGACGAGGTAGAAGGACATATCAGGAACGGTATGCTCCTTCAATATGTGAGGAGACGAGCTCCAGTGGTGGAACCAGAGCGACCACCGTCTACTTCAGCTAGAGGCGACCCTGAATCAAGGCACCATTTGATCATCAATTGACTGAAATAATGATGAACAAGTCGTAAGCTTCCCACTAACACAATTAACTCATTTACACATGTACAAGATTGCGAACAATCCCCAGGCATGCTCTGAATGATCATTGACTGTTTAGTAGTGGGAACTTACACTTTGACACCCTTGCTTTGCTTTTGTTTCATTTTGATTTGGACATTTGGACTTTGTTTGTTTGGACATTTCTATTTTAAAACTCATCTGTTGAATAGATATTTGATTCTGATAATTCTGAAATGGCCAAGCTACTTACACATGTACGGGGTCGCGAACGGTCCTTAGGCATGCTCTGAGATGGCGATAAACCGCCCTGACAAATGATCCAGGGACCCACTCGAACGTGGACCTGGTATCAACAATACCAAGCCCTCCCGGGCACACTTTCTCGCCTCGAACGGCACCTGACCGCGAACAGTCACAATTCACCACGAACGGCACCCGACCTCGAACGGTCACAATTCGCCATGAACGGCACCTGACCTCGAACGGTCATAAAATCGCCTCGAACGGCACACGATCGGGAACGATAACAACTTGCCTCGAATGGAACCCGACCGTGAACGGTCACAACTCGCCCCGAACGGCACAACTCATCTCACCTCAAATGGCTCGATCGCGAACGGTCGTCATTTAAGGTCCGCCACTTGAGCGCGCACGGTCGCACTTCACTTCAAATGGCTCGATCCCGAACGATCGTCATTTGAAGTTAGGCCCTTGACCATGAACGGTCGCACTTCATCTCAAATATCTCGATCCCGAACGGTCGTTATTTGAGGTCGCATAAAACTATAAATTCCTTTGCAGGACATCAACAGGATATGAACATCCAGCTCATGGCATTACAAAACACGCCTTCCTATCGCAAGGCATATTTTGGGGGGCAAATGTTATCCTGCTTTTTGGCAAAGCCGTGATACCAAAATATCGGTCAAAGACAAAAGACAGTTCGTCTTAGAGATTGGTTGTACTTCACTTCAACTATGGATATCGATGAATTTTGTCCGAGCCTGGATCAGGCTATAATTGATAGGACATGACAAGCAAAGCCATGAAAGCCAGTGTTCCAAATTTCAGGCTAATCGTAGGTCGTATGAACAAGATATGATCGATGCAAGTTACCCGAAAAGTGTCGTTGGAACCCATCAAAAAGTGGAGGAGATGCTCGTTTCGAACCCATAGGATTCCTATCCTTCCTGTTCGAATCCATCCGCTTGCATACGCTTCGAATCGATCGACTTCGAACCGATCAGGCATGATGTTGATCACTTCGAATCGATCGATTCGAATGCATCAAATGGGCATCCCCTCAGCATGTTCGTATCCATGCTAGAGCACTGTTTCGTATCCATCGAGGCACTTCGAATCCATCACCATGCCCTACTTTGAATCGATCGGTCTCGTGCCCATGCACTGCTTCGTATCGATCGTCTTCGAACCGATCAGGTTCGAATCCTTGAATAATCACTCGTTCTTGTCCACCAAGTCAACTAGCTTGGATGACGTGTCATTCAACGATACGAACGAGGCGAAGATCATGGATGCGAAGCGGTCGACTCGGAGAAGAAATAGGATCGATGCGAGGTGTGCACGCCACGTCACCAAAGAACCACGTGACCGATCGAGCCGAAGGGAGTGGATTCGAAGTGATGGATTCGAACGCAACAGCCCTCACGAAAAAACCACAACTTGAATCGATCATATCTCCTAAACCACTGATCCAAATGCAACGAAATTTTCAAAGTAGTTTCCATACAAGGTAAAGATTGTTCCTTCCAAGTTTCAACTTGATTGGATCATTTTTTGATGGATTCGAAATCACTTCGTATCGATCTCAGATCGAGTCGAAACTTGGTGGGGTCGGTCGCGTGGGCCCGCTCACGAGCCAGAAAAAGTCTCCCTAAGTTTGAGCGAGGTCTGGGCCTCCTACGCCTATAAATAGCGCCCTGAAGCCTTCAGAAAAGGGGGATCTTCCGCCATTGAACATCGAGACTCTGCCGGATTCAATTCCATACTTCATCATCGCTGCTGTAATCAGATTTGAAAGCTATCATCAGTTGTAACTTGTTGTAATCAATTGTAATCATCAAGTGAACATCAATAAAGACATAACCTTCAGAGTGGACATAGGCAAGATCGCTGAACCACTATAAATCCTGCGTTTGTGACTGTTATTTGTGAATTGTTGTGATTGCTAGTGTTTAGATCTGAGTTCTATATTGATAGTTGCTGATCTGTGTTCATAAGCGGGTGCTTTCACGATATCGGGTGTTTGTGGTCAATTTTGACGCAAACATGTATTACATATCATAAGCTTTCTTACCCATTTTGAAGTTGCTTAAGCATCCTAAGGTTGCTAGAACATATGAGGTTAGTCCTTAAATTTTTTACTTTCGGTATTTTAGTTTAGAGTTCGGCCAATTTTGTTATAGGGATATGAAATTTGAGTTGAACTGGAAAAGATAACGTTATTTCCCTCACTTGACCTTCCCTCCTTACTCCTTGGTCCCCGACAAATAATTCTAAACAGTACACAACAACACACTACTGTATTTTGTGATGGCGATAAGAAGACTGATTATAGCACCAATTATGTAAGTAATACCTCAGCAACAATAGGGTTGGCAAACAGGAATATGATGCGTTTAATTCGTAGAACTGCTTCTTTTTAGAAATAAAAATAAATGAAGAAAAAGATTACGAAAAGTAATTTGTGATTCATTTGGATCCTAGGGCTAAAAATGAATTTAAGAAGAGAAAATTCCTATTGCGTTGTAGAAGTTAACTTCATGGGGGTAAATCTTAAGCAACAGATAACCTGATTTCTTGCATTATTGTAAACAGCAGCTATTTCACTTTTACCAAAAATGAAATTCAGTTCTCAGAGGTAACCTTAAATATGTTAATAAAATGTACATTCTTTTACTAAAATGTAAAAAAAACTTCTATTTAACCAAGTTAATCCAACAGAAATATCAAAACAGATGTTATAATCGTATAAAATGAAAGGAGTAAACATAAAATGACAACATGATACCACCCTCAGTAGCACATAAGGGGTCACAACTATCCATCGCCAATTCCGTCAACTCATACAATGTCGATAATTTTATAAATGGATACGTATGCGCATGCACACACATACTTTTTTATATTCCCAAGGGCGCAACATCGTATTTAGCTTGTGTACATGGATAATGTCAATTATTAAGCAGCACCTTGATATTATCAAGGATTTTCTTTTTCTACACATAATGAAGAATTAGACCAAATAAAAATATATAGAGGAAGAAAAGGGAAATCTAACCTGCGCACCAGGTAACTTGTTCAATACTTCATTCAACATGTTAGTACCACACTGCCTGCACTTCATCAATCATCACATCGAACTCTGTCTTCTCCTCCACCATAGTCGGCGTTGCATCTGCGGCCAGAGCAGGTGGAGCTCCAACAGGGGCGAACGCTGCGGCGGAGACGCCGAGGCGGTCCTGTAGGTAGTCGACGAGGCTGCGGGCTTCTTCTAGGGTTAGGGATGAGATTTGGGACCCGATTTCTTCGATTTTTTGGGCGGTGGCGGCGTAGTAGCAGGCGAAATTGGTGGTGCGACGAGATTGAGTTGTGAAATGGAGGGATTTTGAGGGCTGTTTAGTGAAAACTGAGGCGGTTTTCGAAGGTGACGATATGAGTGATTGAGTATAGGAGATAATTGCTACCATTTTTCCTTTTCTTCTTGGGAAATAAGGTTCTTATTGGGTTTGAAATGGAGGAGAGAAAGGGAGTACGGGAGAAAGGAAGTACGAGAGAAAGGGAGTACGAGAGAAAGGGAGTACGAGAGAAAGTGCCCTAATTTCGTATTCCATCTTTTACAACGGTCCATCTATTGCAACGGACATTTGCTGAATGTTGTAAAATATACTTCCCACTACAACGGTTAGAAGTTGACCGTTGTAATATCTCTCTATTACAAAGGGCAAATAATGCAAGTTGTAAGAAGGATGGTGGATAGAGCATCTATTACAACGGTCCTAAAACGACCGTTGTAATAGCCGTCTATTACAACGGGCAGAATATGCCCGTTGTAAAAATGACGTTGTAATAAGCTATTTTTCTTGTAGTGATATAGAAATAAGCAATGAAACTAAAGAAAGGTTGATCTTGTTTCAACAGTCAAGCATAAATATATCTGCATGGATCCATGTAGATTTTGAAGGAATTGACCCATCTGTGATGTGTCATGCGCTTAACATTGACCCAAAGTTTGTTTTCGTAAGGAAAAAGAAAAGGTTACTTGACAAAACTCGCACCACGACATTAAATAAGGAAGTGAATAAGTTATTGGAGGATGGGTTCACAAGAGAGTTGTTTTACCGAAAATTGCAAAAAAATCTAATGTTGGTAAAGAAGTCTAATAGAAACTAAAGAACATGCATCGATTATACGGATCTCAATAAAGTGCTCGAAGCATTATTATCCACTAGGCATAATGATCACTTAGTGAATGCGACTAGTGGTCATAAATTTCTATCTTTTATGGATGCCTACTCAGGATATAGTCAGATTCAGATGTTAAAACCTAATGAGGAATGTACTAGCTGTATCATGAATTAAGGAATGTACTGCTACAAAGTGATGTCCTTTGGATTGAAAAACATAGAGGCAACATATAAACGACTCATGAACAGAATGTTCAGAAATCAAATAAAGGGGAACATGGAAGTTTATGTTTATAACATGCTGGTGACTTTCAAGACAGAGAAGGATCATGTATAGAATTTGGGAAAAATGTTTGACATACTAAGGAAGTATAAAATGAATTTGAATCTACAACAGTGCTCTTTAAGAATCCAATCTAGGAATTTCTTAGGATATATTGTGAGTGCCAGAGGAATCGAAGTCAACCTAAATCAAACAATTGCTATTAGGGTATGGCATAACCCAAGACAAAAAAGGAAGCGATGAAATCAAATGGGCAGGTGCAGCCCTTTATTAATTCATATCTAAAGCGAGAATTAATGTATTCTCGTCTTTGTTGTAATTAAGGAGCAGAAAACCTTTAAATGGAGAGAGGAGTGTCAAAAAGCTGTCTAAGAGTTGAAAAACGCCAATACACTTGAGCCAGATAGAAGGAGAGAAATTATTTCTGTATATGGTCGTATCAAAACACGCCATCGGTTCTTTTTTGGTAAGAAAGGAAAATGGAATCCTATTCAAGGTTTACTACATTAGTAGAAGATTAAAAGATGCGAAAATTAGATGCCTGGTTATAGAATAACTAGCGTATTACTTTTTATTATTAGTGTGAAATCTAAGGTCTTATTTTCAAGCCTATGTAATCAAAGTCCTAACTAACTACGCATTGAGGAAAGTCATGAATAAACCCAAAATATCAAGAAGACTGATAAAATAGGTATTGGAGTTGAGCCAACATGATATTAAATACCTGCCTAGGACATAAATCAAAGGAAAAGCTTTGGCAAACTTTGTCGCATAATGCATGGAATTCATCAAGTGACGGTCGATAAAAGGAAAGTAACACAAGCCAAAATGACAATAATATATAGATGGAGCATCAAACGAAAGGGTATAGGAGCATGTTATATTATGATTACTCCTGATTGGCATAGGTATTATTATGCCATGAAATTAGGCTTTTCGATAACTAACAAGGTGGAAGAATATGAATCAATATCATAGGGTCAAATTTAGCCTGACAACTCAAAATTCCTAGAATCGAAATATTCAATGATTCTTAATGTTAAATCATTTAAACAAGACATTCCAAACTTAAGATGCTCGATTAACAAAATATGTCAAAAGAATATATAAGATGTTGGTTCAATTATGAGGATTTATCCATACACCAAATATCATGGGAAAAGAATGCGCAAACCGATTCTTTAGCAAACTGGCAAGTTCAAATGAGCACTGAAAGTCAAAATTGTACCCGTTGGGTTTTAGAAAAACCCTAGTATTGAAGGAGAGAAAGAAGAATTAAACCAAGAGAATTTGGTTTTAACTAGATCTCAAGTTCTTCAATAATCAAATAATGAGGAAAATCCCAAGAGGATAGAAATACCAGTGAAATTCTACAATGGATATGTGCTCATGAGAACCCATACATTGGTAATTGGATGATGCCCTTGATTGAATATATTGAAAAGGGAATCTTACCAAAGGAAAGGAAAGAGGCACTTATCAAACCTCATTGTTAACGCTTAAATTTTAACGCTAACACCTCGGTGTGAGTAGAGATTAAGTGAAAGCATCACCCGTCTATACGGGAACTAGAAGTAAGTAGAAAAATCACAGAGAAAGCATTAAAAAGACAACAGCTTCATAGTGGTTCGGCTTCAGGTTAAGCCTACATCCACTTTAGTCTTCTTTATTGCTGAATCAATTACAACTTTACAACAATCTTCAATTACAACACTGATAGGACAAATAGCTAGAACTCCGATGCACAAGAATTCTTTGAATCCATGTCGATTGTGTTAGATTTCCTCTTGAAGTTCGTTGAGATGTCTTTCGTGTTTGAAGTGTCGAGTGAGTCGAGAATTCAGCAGAGTATCGGCGTTCTAGAAATGAGCCAAAAAGATCCTTTTCCAGTTGGAGTAGATGGGTATTTATAGGAAGTTTTCTGAATTAGGTCGTAGGTCGTGAGCGACCTTGGATAGGTCGTAGGTCGTGAGCGACCTAGTAGGAGCGGTTTACGGCTTAACTAGGGTGTTCTTGATCTCCTCGAACAATCTAACAAGTCATAGGTCGTGGCAAACCTAGGGGGAAGCGGCATAAGAAGCTTCTTTGTTATGTTTAGGTCGTGAGCGACCTAGGGAGAATAGTTGACGACTTATGTTTGGGAAGGGCATAGGAAGTTGCTTCATTCTGTGATAACTCGCTAGGTCGCTAGATCGTGTAGCTACTAGGTCGCTAGGTCGCTTTAGTCCATAGGTCGTTAGGTCGCAGATCTTTTGTACTTTTAGCCCGTTAAGCCGCAAAGCCTCTTTGTTGTGATACGTTGTTGCCCTGTGTTGATGGTTAGGTCGTTGATAAGCTTAGGTCTCTAGGTCGCGATATCTTTAAGTCGCTAGGTCGTTGGGGATCTTTAGGTCGTTAGGTCGTTCATACTTTAATTCTTTCAGGTCTCTTATTTCCTTAGGTCGCTGAGCCGTGGAATAGAGGAGTTAACATTTGCCCCTCGAAGTATACGCCTATGCCATAGGTCGCGTGCTTCGACTTAACTTTGCTAGGTCGTGAGCAACCTAAGAGATAAGTTAACGCGCGTGTCCATTCGTCTTCCTCTTTTCCCCTTATATAATCCGCTAAGTCGTTTCTTCCTCCTTACTTGCTTCAGCTTTTAGAAACGCCATTGAAGAAACTTCCAACCTGAACTCACCGATCACCGATCATCCTTGCAACTTCATTACGTGAGTGAATCCGTTCTCCGCTCAACTTACGATCATCATTAAATCATGAGTTCTGGATTCTCGTCTTTAACCTCTGATCCAACTTCATATTCTTATGTTTCATCGCAAACCATGCCACAATCGATTGATGGAATTGAGGTGGCTCAATTCGGTTTTGGATGATCCCTGACGATTTGAGGAGGAGATGGTGGATTAACTGGTTTGTGAGTTTGGAGGATGTGAGAAGGTTCTTAACGGGTTGATGGATTATTGGATTCCACGTCGAATTGTTGCACTCTTGGTGATTGTGAGGTGATGGACACGTGGCTGCATTCGAGTGGAGGACAGGCCCTGGGCCTATCGGTTCAATCGTGAATCATACGACTTGTCTTGCTTACGACCCATCCTTTTGCGACCTATCATACTTGCGACCTATCATATTTGACCTAGTTGCTTGTGGCCTCACCCTTTGCGACCTATTTTCCTGTGACCTAAGCTAACCTTCACGACCTAACCGCTCGTGGCATCGCCCTTTGCGACCTATCTTCCTACGACTTAAGCTCTAGGTCGCGTGTATGCTTGAGCGACCTAATACTTAGCCGAATTTGCACTGCCTTTTCCATGAAACTTTAGAGCAGAGCGACCTAGGAGATTGATGACCTTACTTCTTGCGGCATAGGTCGTAGGTCGCATATTCAATTTGAACGACCTAGTACTTAGCCTATTTTCCATTGCCTTGAACTCCTTTCAACTTGAAGGAACATGACATTGCTGAATTGAATTCCCAACTTGAACTGCCGCAATAACATTTCTGAACTTGTTGCACTTATTTACAGATCTCACTAACTTTAACGCTAATAACATGTTAAATAAAACATTAGCAGAAAAATGGGACAAATATACTGCCACTGATCACCCGCATCGAATGACAGATTAGTCGATAAAAGATAATCAACTTAAAGAACTTATATGAAATGCTGTGAATCGACAAATTCAAGTGAAGTATTAAAGCAAAGCCATATTAATCAATTAAGACTGATTTGTTTGCATTAACACTGCACTTGTATTTGGACTTAAAACAGCAAGCCCTGAAGCTTTAAAATTGGTAAATGCATGTTAGTTTTATTTCAGTTATATTTACTTGTCGTTTTGTTAGTTTTGCACAACACTTCACACATTTAGGAAACGTACACCTTCATATTTGAATATCCAGTTCCTTGTGTAGAATGTCTTCTCAAGAAGAGATAACAGATCAAGCTGAAGGGTTGTTCCCGATAGCCAATCCATTGGATAATCCTTCGGAAAGAACTCCAACTACCCTGAGTCAGCGGGCATTCGACCAATTACGTAATCAATTTGGTATCGCTGAAGCAGACGCTTTGCTTCCTGGGCCAAACGATAGTGCTGACAAGCCACCTCTCGGGTTCATTGATGTCAATTGTCAGATGTGCCTATGCAGTGCCATTCCTCCTTTCAATGATTTTCTTCAACGACTGCTTCTCCGATTAACTATCTCTCCTTTCCAACTGCATCCCAACGGTCATGCCATCCTAATGGGACTTTGTGTGCTGTTCAAGAGGACATTTGATCGTCTTCCGAGTTTTGAAGAAATCTATTACTTGTGTGCATTCACAAAGAACAAAGATCAACCCTCTACCACACTCGTGAGAAGCGCCAGGAACCGTAGATTGATCGTCGATCTTCCGAAAAGCGCCCACGGGTTCTTAAATCAATTCTTCTTCGTTCGTCGCCCGCTAGGATTTTACGCCATCTGGAGAGTAGGAAGTAAGATTGCTTATTCCCACTTTTTCCATTTGAGCCTTTCGAGATCCGAGTTGCTAAGTGCTAACTTCATTCTTTTCTTTTACAGCACTTCCTCCTCCCTCTAGAGATCCCAGCCACAAGCCGACTTTTGAAAGATTAAGTGCTGTGGCGGTTGAGGAAAGAAGTATTAAGTTTTTGCTGAAAGACGAATTTCTTCACCAATACGAACTTCTGCACCCATCCCGTTCTACTCAGCCTCACGAAGTTCCTAATTCTCCAGCAGAGACATCGGATGCCCCAGTTTCCGTCGGAGAACTTATACCGAAAGAACATACTGTTGAGGCTTCACTGGTGAAGTGCTCTACTTCTATTGACGTTGCGGGGTCATCTGGCAAACTTGCACTTGCCCCGGTCATCGAAGAAGAGGAACCTCCCAAACAATCCGGGAAATCTGGTGACGAAGGAACTGAAAGAACGAGTCTCGCCAAGCACAGCGGTGATGACACTTTTGAGGGGTTGAGCGACCCGATGATTACTTCACAAGAGCTTTTTAAAGATGATCCTATCACTGCTAAAGTTACTTCTCCAGTAGTTGAAGCGAAATCCGTCCTGCAACAGACTCCATCAGCCCAAGAGTTGACACTAGCTGTAAAATCCATCATCACCTCTCAAACAAGGAGTGGTTCGTAGTTTGACACGCGTAGTTTGCACGTTACACGCACTTAGAGTTTTTCAGCACTTTTATGCATTCAACTTTCTTGCTTTGAAGGTTTCTGAATTTATCTTTTTTTTTTATTTTCAGATTCTCCAATGGGACGAAGTGGCTCCTACTATGATGATTTCCAGCGTTATGGGAGGCGCGGCTCTTATGACCCCAAGAGGTATCTTCCTGCCTCCTAGGAAACCGAGAAGAAAAAGCTGCGAGGAAAGTTCGTGAGAAGCTTGCTTATGAAGAACGTTACGGAAGACGGGACGAACGACATGATTCTTCTCAGAGAGAGGTTGATTCAAACGAAAGTCCCGTGATGACAAAGGGAAAAGTCATGTTGTTGAGGATCCGAGCAAACGGGCCAAACTTGGTGAGAAACCCGACATCTAAAATTTTCGAAAAGCCCGCTGCTCCCATTTCTTTGGAAATTCCTTCCAGCTCTCCTGCCCTTCAAAGAGCTGACATTCAAACAATCATCAATAGGCCCCCTATCAAGTTGGACAGGGTCCGGCTACTCTTCAAAGCCGATTTTCGCACTGGTGCTTAAAGGGAGTGCGTTTCAATCTTGACTTGGTCCCGATTGATAAGCAAGCCATGTTGCGAAATCTTGATGCCATCAAACTCGATATCGAGAGAATGTCTGGTTGGCAGAAACTTGTTGACGAGCTTCAAAGAGAAAATCGCGCAAACCTAGAAGCAATGCTGACTATGGAAAATGACAAATTCGAGTGGCAGAAAACACTCGATCAGCATGATGCCGAGATGAAGAGTATATCCGCTTATAATGAGAAGCTTGATGCGGAAGTTGAAAAACTTAAAGAAGAGCTCGCTAGCTCTTCTACTTCCTATTCTCAAAGAGAAGAAGTGCTTCAAAAACAGGTGAGAGATGCTCACGCTGCACAGAGAGATGCTGAAGCTAAATTTGAAGCACAGCAACGAGCTGTAGAAAACTACCGTGATGACGTTGCTCAACCACGAGAAAAAACCAACTCCCAGAACTTGGAAATTGAACTGCTAAAAGCTCGACTTTCTAGAGCTGAAAAGGAGCGTGATGAAGCTATTGCCGGCAAAGTAGCAGCCGAGGAATCTCATATGGCGACTAAAGACGAAGTCAGCTCCACTCTATTCGAATTTTACATTCATAGTGTTCTAGGCGCGGTAGCCTTAAATTTTTGGGACCGGGGTATGAAATCACTTTGGCCAAGTGTGGGAAGCCGCACTTGATATGCTTGGAGGAGCTAGATATGCTGAAGTAGATTTAATGGCACACTATTTAGATGATGATGCATGTGCCGCTCTTTCCAGGGGAAAGGAGCAACTCGCCAAAGAGAGAGACGAAATGGTAGAAGGAGAACATTTAGGGAAGGCAACTTCAACCGACCCAGTTCGACCTTCGGTTTCGGCCAACATCGATATTGTTGGCTCCGGTTCCCATTCTCCACTTCCTGCATAAACTGTTATTGAAAGTGCCACCGCCCGCACTGGAGATGAGGCTCAAGAAAGCACTGAGGCACAGGACTTTGAAGTTGACATAGTAAAGCCTACTTCACCAGGTAACCTCAACGCTGATCTTGCTCAAGTGGACTGCTTGTTTACTTCACATGGGCTTGGTGAACTTTTTGATTATTACTTAAATCTTGACGCGCCACTTTGTCCTCTTTTTATGAGAGATACTGACTTTAACTTCTCTTCTCCTGTAGTGAAAGCGCCAAGTGTTGTTCAGCCTTTCCTTCTTCCAGCTGTTTCCCCTCCGCCTCTTCAGATTACTCCCCCTTCCGTTTCTCAACCGGGGTCACAAAAGGAGCAGATAGAAGCTCTTCAAGGCTTGGATGACATGGTCGCTTCTCAAGAACAGAAGGCCGAAGAACCTTAAGAAGGCGAAAGAACCCCGGAGCAAACTATTTCTGATGACATAAAGTTGTCTGCACTTTTCACTCCGGGCAGGGAGTCTTCTTCAAGAAAGAAGGGGAAGCATGGAGTCTCAAAGAAAAGGAGAGAAACTTCTGCCAGCGAAGAAAAGCAGAAGAAAGTCCAGTTGCACCCCTTCCTCTTTCTTCCCCTACTCTCACAAGCCGACCCAAAAAATAAATCATTGGCCAGGCGAAGGCTCGTAAGGTGGCAGGAAGAAGAAGTGATGGGTTTGGGACTTATGCTTTTCGTCTCGCTTTTTTTTTGCTTTTTTGCTTGTATATATAAAGACTTGTGTTGATCGGGGATTGTGCGGGTACCTGTCCCCGCCTTCTTTTGTTTTGAAACCTGCACATGTATAAAAAATTTATAGTATGGAATAAAATGATTCTTTTATTTGTAGAAACTTCTGTCTATATTTGAGAATGCATTTATTCTTCTTTTTCATACAAGTTTCTTTATTTTCTCTGTGTGATGTTGTAGTAAACCTATGGTATGTTTCTTGAGCATTGTTTTTATTTTTGTAACTATATCATATTGCCCCTATACCATGGTTTATTGCAATCTCTTTCACGTTGGCAAAATTTTGGAGAACAACTCTTTTGTTTCGAGAAGACTAGTATTCTTTCTTTAGAGAACAACTTTTCCATTCGAAGGAGGTTTGCATCTGTACTTTATAGAATAATTTTTCCATTTTAAGGAAATATTTTTCTGATTTAGCAGAATGCGCCTCATATTGGAGAAGTTTTCTCTTTCTTTCTTTCTCTTTTTTTTATGGAGAAGTTTTTACACTTCACTTTCGGAGAAAGTCACTTTTATTTTTGGCAAGTGAATTTTCCTACGCGGTAAAGTGGGCCTCCGAAAAAGGGCTTCGACCTGTTTGTGCCTCCGAAGAGGGCTTTTGTTTGATTGTGCCTCTGGTAACAGGAATTTTTTTGTGTGTGCCTCTGGGGAGAGGGCTTTTGTTTTTTCCCTGTACCCGGGGAAGCGGGCCTCCGAAGAGGGCTTTTTGTTTCTGCCTCTGGGGAGAGGCTTTTGTTTTTTCCCTGTTCGCTGGGAAGCGGGCCTCCGAAGAGGGCTTTTCACATTTCGACTCGTGTGAAGTTTTATTTCAGATCGCGGTGAAATGTGTGCCTCCGAAGAGGTCTTTTAGCATTTCAACTCTGGTGAAATGGGCCTCCGAAGAGGGCTTTTCACATTCCAACACTTGTGAAGTTTTATTTCAGATCTCGGTGGAATGCGTGCCACCGAAGAGGTCTTTTCACCTTTCAACTCGTATGAAGTTTTATTTCAGATCACGGTGAAATGTGTGCCTCCGAGTAGGACTATCGCCTGGAAGTTTCTTTCTCATGGTTGGATGGATTCACGGGGCGGACACAAGTTACTTGGATGTTTGTTTTCACAAACGTTCTCAGCTAGTTAACGAGTGCCCTGTGCCACCGGTCATTCCACCAATCTTTTTTGTTGAGAAAGAGAACTTTCTTTTTCTGGCAAGTCCCATTAGAGGTCTTTATCCTCCAAAGAGTTGTGCCTCCGAAGAGGGCTTGTGCCTCCGAAGAGGTCTTTTGTTGTTTCCTGCCTGCTCGCCCATGTCTTTTCGCCATTTACTCATATCAGCGGTTTCCTGTTATCATTTTCAAGCACACATTCCTTTCTTTTGCAAGTAGCTTATTTTGTCCAAAGAAGTGTACTTCATTGTTAAATGAGTTCGCAGGAGAAAACAAAGGCTAATCAATCGGATGTTCGTCTGAACAAACGATCACAATTAGTTAGGAAGGGTCCACCTCTGGCGGAATCACTAACTGTTTGCTTGAAGCACTTCTTATATAGGATTTGATTCTGGAATTTTTGTGTGGATGAACATTCATTTGTTGAGTGATGTTAGGGATCGCTTGGTCTTGTGATGGGTAAGCTTTGTTTTAATGGCCTGCAATATTAAATTGACATTTTAGCAATACAATTAAGGTACTTTATATATCAAAATAAAACAGGTAGCTTATAATAGTAGAGAAGACAAGATTTATAGTGGTTCGGCCAAGAACTGGGCCTACATCCACTTTATAGTTCTTATTATTCACTTGCACTGGCTTTACAATGGCTTTCAATACAAGAATCATATATTCATAATTCTTTTACAGTATTTTAGTAAAGCTTTTTTAAGTAAAATATGGGCGCAAGCGATTGCTGTTCCAAGTCCTTGGAATTGGATCTCCTTCGATAGTTGTCAGTTTGAAAGTGCCATCAAGAAGTTTTTTGCCTATGACATATGGCCCTTCCCAGTTTGGCGCAAACACTCATGTTGCTGTCATGACCCTTTTCAAGACTAGATCTCCAATCTCAAAGCTGCGTTGGCAAACTTTGGAAATGAAGTGCCTGGCAATTCTTTGCTGATGGGCTGCAATTCTTAGCTGAGCCTCTTCCCTTTTTTCATTAAGGAAGTCAAGTGCTTCAAGTTGCAACTCTTCGTTTTCAGCTTGGTTGAAATGAATTCTTCTATGTGAAGGGACTTCTATTTCCACCGGAATCATTACTTCTGATCCATATGCCAATGAAAATGGAGTGTGCCAAGTTGCAGTTTTATGTGTAGTTCTATATGCCCATAGTAATAGTGGTAGCTTATCGACCCAACCACCTTTCGCTTTTTCCAGCTGTTTTTTAATGGTTGATTTGATAATTTTGTTTACTGCTTCCACTTTCCTGTTTGCTTGCGGATGAGCCACTGCTGAGAAGCTTTTTTGGATCTTGAATCGCTTGCAAAAATCTTGGAACTCTTCACTTTCGAATTGGGTTCCATTGTCGGTGATTATCTTTTGAGGCACACCATACCTACAAATGATATTCTTAGTTACAAAGTTTATCATCTTTTTAGAGGTAATAGTAGCTAATGGTTCAGATTCAGCCCATTTAGTAAAATAATCAACAGCAACAATAGCATTCTAATTCCGGACTTAGCGGTTGGCAAAGGCCCGATGAGATCTATTCCCCAAATAGAAAATGGCCACGGACTGACCATCTGTGTTATCTCGGTGGAAGGTGCTCTTGGGATTTTTGCAAATCTCTCGCATCGGTCACATTTTCGGGCATAGCTTGCAGCATCACAATTAATATCTGGCCAAAAATACCCATAATGGAGAATTTTCTTTGCTAGAGTTTGACCACCTGAATGATCTCCACACTCTCCTCCATGTACTTCAGCTAGAATTGACTTAGCTTCTTCCTTGGTCGCACATCGGAGTAATGGCATTGAAAATCCCCGCCTGTACAATCGACCATCTTGAATTATATATCTAGAGGCTTTTCTTAGCAACTACTGTCGTTCTTTTGAATTTTCTGGTAGAGAACCATTGAGCAGATATTCCATTATTGGAGTCATCCATGATTCTTTCTCTTGAGATATAGTCATGATCCAGTTAATATCCATCTCATCAGTGCTTGGAGCTGACAGGACTTCCACAGGAACTAATCCCAATAATTGAGCTTCACCAGTGCTTGCGTACTTTGCGAGAGAATCTGCCTTCATGTTCTCATCCCGGGGTATATGATTTATCGTATAATGGTCAAGATCATCAAGAAGTTCCCAGGCTCTTGACAAGTAAGCAGGCAGATTTCCTCCTTTAGTTTGAAACTCTTTCTTGACTTGACAAACAATAAGCTGTGAATCACTGATGATCTGAGCTTCATATTCTGCTTCATTGTTTGTCGAAGGGAATTCCAATCTCAATGCATAGCTCAATGACCGCCCTTCAGGGGTTTCAAGCACAACCCCAGTCCCAGAACAGTAATCGTTTCTTGCACCATCAACATATAGTTTCCATCAAATTGGGGTAGTATCAGTCACCTCTTCCTTACTGTCGCCTTTATCTGTACATTCTACGATGAAATCTGCTAAAGCTTGTCCATTGATTGCTCTCCGGGGATGATAAGTGATGTCGTATTGGCTGAGTTCAATATTCCACTTCAGAAGACGACCCGAAGTCTTGGGACGAAATAGGAATTGCTTCAGAGGTTGATCAGTGAGGACTTTGATAGGATGAGCTTGGAAATACGGCCTCAACTTTTTTGATGTAATCAGAAGACAATATGCGAGCTTTTCCAATTTTGAATAGCTCATCTCTGCCCCAGTGAATCTTTTGCTGATATAATAGACCGGGTGCTGAATTTTTGCGTCTTCTCATACCAACGCTGCACTAAGAGCATAAGATGAGATTGCCAAATATACGAAAAGATCTTCGTCATCGTCGGGCTTAGAAAGTATTGGAGGCGTTTCCATATGACGAGTCAACTCATCAAAAGCTTTCTGGCATTCAGGAGTCCAGTCAAAAAATTTCCTTCCTTTCTTCAGAGCATCAAAGAATAGAATGCATTTATCAGTAGCTTTGGAAATGAATCGACTCAAGGCAGCGACTTTTCCATTAAGGCTTTGCAATTCCTTCTTCGTTCTAGGAGCTTTGACTTCTTTTAAGGCAGCAATCTGAGTAGGATTAGCTTCAATGCCCTTAGCACTCACAATGAAACCCAAGAACTTTCCGGACTCCACCCCAAACGAACATTTCAAAGGATTAAGCTTCATTCCATATTTTCGGAGGACTGCAAACATTTCTGCCAAGTGATCCATATGGTCTACTGCCTTCTTTGATTTCACCAGCATATCGTCGACATAAACTTCCATAGTTTTTCCAATCTGTGGTTTGAACATAGCATTGACGATTCTTTGGTAAGTTGCCCCTGCATTCTTAAGTCCGAAAGGCATGACTCTATAGCAGTAGAGACCAACATCGGTGACGTAGCTCGTGTCCTCCTGATTCGGCTCATGCATCATGATCTGGTTGTATCCGGAGTAAGCATCCATAAAAGATAACAATTCATGCCCCGCTGTTCCATCCACCAACTGATCTATCCTGGGTAACGGGAAGCATTCTTTGGGGCAGGCTTTGTTTAAATCTGAGAAGTCGATGCATACTCTACACTTCCCATTAGCTTTCTTAACTAGTACTGGATTTGAAACCCGATTCGGATAAGTAGACCCCTGATGAAACCATTCTCCATGAGTCGGTCTACCTCTTCTTTCAACGATGCTGACCTTTCAAGACCCTAGGTTCTTCTTTTCTGCTTTACCGGTGTAAACTTCGGATCAATATTCAGAGTATGTACTGCAATTTCTGGGGATATTCCAAACATATCAGCATGAGTCCAAGCGAATACATCCATATTTGCTTTCAAGAATGATATCAAGGAATTTTGAACTGTCACACTAAGTTGCGAATCCACATTCACCACTTTGTTCGGATCTTTCGGGTCAACGGGTATTGGCACCGTTACTTCCACTAGCACCACTCTATTCTCCCCTACACTAGCTTTTCTAGGATCCATTTCTCTTCGTGCCCTGCTATGCTCGCCAGTGCAGGGTCCACCCTGTAATTGCTACAAGGTTGGTTCTTTGATGCGGACTGGGGCAGCCACATCTTTTCCCATCTCTCTCATCCTTGCTTCACGCAACTCTATAAAATAACATTCTCGCCCACCATTCCGATCCCCTTTAATAACACCAACTCCATTATCCGTAGGGAATTTCATAGTGAGGCACCACGGGGCGAGAATTGCCTTAAAAGCCGAAAGAGTTGGTCGGCTTAGGAAGGCGTTGTAGGCAAAAGATTCATCGACAATTACAAAAGTCTGTTTTCGAAAAACCTTTTTCTGCCCCTCTCCAAGCTCAACGAACAAGTCAATAATTCCAATTAGCTGCTTCGCTTCCCCAGTAAACCCAACGATCTTCTGAGATGAAGCTTGAACATCAGCCATCGGAATTTTAATTTGATCGAACGTCTTTTTGAAGAGAATATTGCAAGAAGCGCCGCAATCTACAAGCACTCTTCTCACAATAGCCGGCCCAATGCCTGTAGAGATGACCAAGGGATCCATGGTTGGAGCTTCAATGCCCATAGAGTCCCTGACTCTGAACACAATATCATCATTAAAAAATTTCTGTTGCTTCAATGGTGCAGCATCTTCTAGCACAAAACATTCTCTTCTGCTGGTGCGTATTTCAAGGCACGGGCATATCTTTCCATCTCGCCCCAGCTTCTGCCTGCTTGGTGAGGATCTCCCGTAATCACATTAATAACGGGCCTTTCTGATTCATGCGCAGTAGTCCTCTCACCCGAGCCAGACGGATGAGTAGGAAGTTGCTGACCCTTAGTAGATGAAGTTAGGTCATTCCTATTCCTCTTCACAAATTGCTGCAACTTGTTCTCTCTCGGCAATTTTTTAATCAAGCTTTTCAGATGGCGACATTTGTTGGTATCATGACCGGGTTGATTATGAAAACGACAAAATCTCCCACTCTGAAGAGCCTTTTTCCCAACTCTCATCTCAGGTGGTTTAGGATACTCCACCGCATCTTTGGTAGCAAAAAAGATATTCTTCGGGGTATCGGTTAAAGGAATGAAATCTGTAGGTTTTAAGAAGCGAGGTTTCTTCACATCCTTATGTTTCTTCTCGCCATTATTTTCCCTTTTCTGACTCCCGGACTCTTTTTTGGTAGGAGCAGCAGTGTTATTCTTAACCTCTGTCAATGCCACTTTAGCCGGTGCTTGAAGGCTTTCCAAGCGCATGAATTCATCAACTTTCTTATAGAATTTCTCAAGCGAATTCGGTTCTTTCATCTTCAGCCACTTCCCAAATTCGCTTGACTTGTTGATTGCCCTCATCAAGTATGTCAAGACCATCCGTGGCTCTGCATTGTCCACTTCAGCCAAAGCTATGTTGAAGCGGTTCAAGAAAGATGTAATAGATTCCCAAGGATTCTGTTCCAGGCTTGACAGCGACATAATATCATTTGCCTTTGAAGCATACAGCTTGAATTGCTCTTTAAACTTCCGAGTCAAATTGGCGAACTGGTTTATGGATCGGACCGGAAGCTTTGTGAGCCAAAGTAGAGCCACTCCTTCCAAATATACCGGAAAGTACTGGCATTTGATCTCATCAGATGCCCTAGCACCAGTCATGTGCCAATCATACTTATACAGGAATTGATTAGGGTCACTTGTTCTAGGAAGAACAAACTTCCTGGAAAATTCAGCTTTCAAAATCTTTTCAGTGAACGGAGTTTTGCTCGGAGCGAATCCCCATTCTTTTTAAACTTCATCCCTCTGCATGCTCTCTTTCATGATTTGTCGCATAATGCCCGAAAGGTATTCCTCATCATTTAAAGGCTCTGTAGGACAGACTTCAGCCATTTTCTCGGAAGTTTGTCTGGACAAACGTTCACGAAGAGTTGGCTGCGGTCTCGATCCTCCAGCTTGGGGAGGTGTTTCTCTGGCAGGGCTAGCTGGTCTTTGAGGAATATTCCTCTCTTCAGGATTATGAACATCATTTGCAAGGTTCTCTTCATTATTCACCGGTTGACGGTTAGCTCCGAGCAAAGCATTTAACCTATCAAGCATTAAAGCATTCTGAGTTTACATCTGCTGGTACAACCCAGATACTGCAGCATCTAACTCTGCTCGTGTAATTCCAGCACTTGGTGCTGCCTGACTTGACGAAGGAGAAGTGGCAGTATTCTCATGGACATTACTGGGTCTTGTAGATAAGCGCTTTCTTCCTGGAGCCATTATCTCTGATAGACTTCTGGTTTTGAGAGAGATTTTTTCAACAAACTTTTGCGAAGCAATGACGAAGTAGCCTGAGTTGGGTTCTCCATGAAAGCACCAAAAATGTTAACGCTTAAATTTTAACGCTAACACCCCGGTGTAAGTAGAGATTAAGTGAAAGCACCACCCGTCAATACGGGAATTAGTAGTAAGTAGAAAAATCACAGAGAAAGCGGTAAAAAGGCAACAGTTTTATAGTAGTTCGGCTTCAGGTTAAGCCTACGTCCACTTTAATCTTCTTTATTGCTGAATCAATTACACTTTACAACAATCTTCGATTACAACACTGATAAGACAAATAGCTAGAACTCCGATGCAGAAGAATTCTTTGAATCCATGTCGATTGTGTTAGATTTCCTCTTGAAGTTCGTTGAGATGTCTTTCGTGTTTGAAGTGTCGAGTGAGTCAAGAATTCATCAGAGTATCGGCGTTCCATAAATGAGCCAAAAAGATCCTTTTCCAGTTGGAGTAGGTGGGGTATTTATAGGAAGTTTTCTGAATTAGGTCGTGAGCGACCTTGGATAGGTCGTAGGTCATGAGCGACCTAGTGGGAGCGGTTTACGGCTTAACTAGGGTGTTCTTGGTCTCCTTGAACAATCTAACAAATCATAGGTCATGGCCGACCTAGGGGGAAGCGGCATAAGAAGCTTCTTTGGTATGTTCAGGTCGTGAGCGACCTAGGGAAAATAGTTGGCCACTTATGGTTTGGGAACGGCATAGGAAGTTGATTCATTCTGTGATAACTCGCTAGGTCGCTAGGTCGCGTAGCTACTAGGTCGCGTAGCTACTAGGTCGCTTTAGTCCATAGGTCGTTAGGTCGCAGATCTCTTGTACCTTTAGCTCGTTAAGTCGCAAAGCCTCTTTGTTGTGATATGATGTTGCCCTGTGTTGATGGTTAGGTCGTTGATAAGCTTAGGTCTCTAGGTCGCGATATCTTTAGGTCGCTAGGTCGCTGGAGGTCTTTAGGTCGTTAGGCCGTTCATACTTTAATTCTTTCAGGCCGCTTATTTCCTTAGGTCGCTGAGCCGTGGAATAGAGGAGTTAACACCCATTGTATACCATAGTTGACGGAGTATCATATAGGAAACGATATTCAAACTGCCTTACATAAGGTGCGTTATGCCAAAAAAGAGAACATGATTTTTAATGAAAGCTCATGAAGGTTTTATGAGGATCATTCCAATGGAATAATATTAACTAAAAAGGTAATGATACAAGGATATTATTAGCCTTGAATGATAGAAGATATCATGAGTTATGTCAAATGGTGTGACAAATAACCAAAATTCTTTAAAATGCCCTGGCTTCCTCTAAGTAATCTAGCCACTATTTCCAGTCCATGGCCCTTTGATGTATGGGAGATTGATTTGATCGTTCCTCTTCCAATGTTAAGAGGAGGAGCAAAGTTTATTGTAGTAGCAATTAATTATTTTACTAAGATGGTAAAAGCCGAGCCCCTACATAATATAACCATAGAAAGGTTTAGAGTTCATTATTAAGAATTTAGCAACAAGATTTGGCTACCAAATAAAATTATTTCTGATAATGGAACCTGGTTCAAGAGCAAGCATTTCACTCATTTCTATGGAAAGAATGAAATTATAAAAAAATCATTAGTGGCACTTCCAAAAGCCAACGGAGTAGTGGAGGCAGTAAATAAAACCTTAAAGAATGTTTCAAGAAAATGATTGGAGAAGTCCAAAGGAAATTGGGTAGACGAACTTCTAGTTTTATGGTTATACAATATACGCAAGAACTGCTACTGGACACACTCCGTGCTCCTTAACCTATGGATTTGAGTAAATGTTACCTATTTAAGACAAAGTTCGCCCGTGTCGAAGTATTGTTCATACCTATGAAACGAACCAAGAATTGGAAGTGGAATCGCTTGACTTGCTTAATGAATAAAGGGACAAAGCTGTTGTACAAACTGCAGAATATCAACATAGAAACACAAATATCATAATTCAAAAGTGAAAGAGTGCGTGTTCAAAATTGGAAACTTGGTTTTAATGAAAATTATGGCGAACACAAAGGATCCCACATACGGTCCCTTTGGACCAAACTGGGAAGGACCGCTAGCTGTTAATGAGGTAATCCCACTAAGGACAAACCAATTAATAAACCTATTGGATATATGATATAAAGGACGTGGAATGCTAGACATTTAAAGTCATACTTCACAATGTTAGATAAATAAATCAAATTATCAAGAGTAGCTTAACAGATAAAATAGGAATTCTATCTAAATAATTTCCACTGGATTCGAAATGTTTATGTTCAAACTTAATTTCCAACCTGACGAGGTTGGCAAGATTCGTCAAGAAAAGGCGTCCTTTATGCCCGAAAGAGGACAAAAAGTCCTTCAGTCCTACCTGCAGGCCTAGCCAAAGCGACCATCCATAGAGTGATGTTCAATTAAGTCATTGATCCTACCGTTGGGCTTGTTCAATGCATCCATCTAAAGGAGATGGACAACAAAGCCTTTGGACCCATTTCCAGGCCTGGCCAAAGCAACCACCCAAAGAGTTTGGTCAAATGAGCCATTGATCATGTCGACGGGTGTAGTCAATTCACCCATCTAAAGGAGATGGACAAAAAATCATTTGGTTCAACCGCCAGGCCAAGCTAAATCAACAATCCAAAGCCCGATGCTTAATGAAGCCATTGATCCATCTATCAGGCCTGGCCAATGCACCGACCTAAGGAAGATAGACGAAAAAACCTTTGCACTTACCGCCAAGCCTGGCCAAAGAAAGCATCCAAAGTGTGATGGTTAATTAAGCCATTAATCCTGCTGTCAGGACTGATGAACGCATCCATCCAAGGGAGATGGATAAAAAGCCTTTGATCACATCGCTAGGCCTAGCCAAATCAACCGTCCAAAGAATGATGGTCAATTAAGCCATTGATCCCGCCGCTGGGCCTGTTCAATGCGCCCATCCGAGGGAGATGGATGAAAAAGCCTTTGGTCCCATCGTCAAGCCTGGCCAAAGCAACCATCCAAAGAGCGATGGTCAATTAAGCCTTCGATCTAGCCCTTGGGCTTGGTCAAAGCATCCTTCCAAGGGAGATAGTTAATGGAAACACTGATGATTAGCAAGATCTATATAAATGACCATCCAAAGAAAGATGATTGACTAAATTCTTAATCCGATGAACAACTAAACTCAGAACAGACGAAGGGAAAAATGCATTTCCACGATACTTCGGAAATTTCTATCTTATGACAATGTCAATTTGTTCTAATAAAAGCTACTCACAAGATGTTTTAAATAGATTTCCTTACTCCAAAAAATTTAGTTTTTGAAAATCACACTTTAATAAGTATACACATTATATATATATTTAGTTTTCGTATCAAATCATTTCCAAGTAAAGCTATGAAATCTTTATATCAATAAGGATATCTTTATGTAAGTTTGTGTTAAACTGTTTACAAAAAGAATATTTTTATTGAGAATAATCATTGCAAATAAAATATTCCTAAAAGGATTACAAATCTATGTATTTTGAGAAACCTTTTTATGAAAAATCATAATATTAAAGAGAAAAATTCATAGCATGATAGAGTAGTACAAGAAATCAATGATTACGACAACAAATAATGTCAACTTGAGAAGAGAAGAAACAATGCAAGAGAAGAAGTTCACTTATGCTAAAAGATAAGAAAGCTTCTTATGTGGGGAGGAGGCATGTTTTACAGCCAAAATTCCAAGAATAATTTAATGAACGAAGGAGTCTCCTTATAGTAATCAAAACCTTCATGTAGAGCTTTCATGTGTTAAATAGAAGCCATCATGAAGCATTCCTTGAAGTCATTGAAAAATGAAATATTGAAGTCATCGTGAAGAAAAATGTTAGAACCATTATGAAGTGTCAAAGCTATCGTGATGAATCCCCTAAAATTATTATAAAGCAAGGTATATAAAGCCATCACAAGGAACTTATAAAGCTATTGGGGTGTGAAAAGTCATTATGGGGTACTCCTATAGAACCGTCGAGATGTAATGCATTGAGAGCTATCATGAAGCAATGCATAAAAGCATTCATAGAGCATTTCTTGGAGTCATCATGAGATAATTCATTAAGGTCATCATGACACATTCATTATAACTATCTTGTAAAATATTGAGCCATTATGAGTCATTTATTAGAGCTATCGTAGGACCTTCATTAGAGCCATTATGAAATGAAACACTAGAATAATCATGATTATTTAAGAGACCATATGAGATAAGCCATAAGAATAGCTATCAAGGAATATCCTCAAAGCCAACATGAATCAAAAAGTTAGGTGGCCGGATTTTTGTGAAACAAATTCAATAAAGTGGCATATTAAATTTTACATAAATAATGCCTATGTTTAATAGGGATAATACATAAGAGCCATCGGGGAATAATTCAGTCGAGCCATCATGAGAAGACTCATTCTCTATTATGAGCTAACATGTTGAAGTTTTTGAATAATGATGCCTATAGTTGTCACGAAGTAATGAATAAGAGCTATCGTGGGATAAAGAGCCAATACTATGATGATCTCAAAATGATTATAACAACTTTCGTGTGATAATGCCAGTAGTCCTCATGTAGTGATGTGTGAGGGTCCTCATGTAATTATTTTTTAAATGAGTATAAAGTTACACGTGGGGCTATTATGAGGCAATTTGTTAAACTGGCCATCATGAGGAGATGAATCAAAGTGTTTGTATTACTAGCCACCATGAGAAGATGAATCTAGGTATTCGTATTGCCATTCCAAAAGCATTCTGGACATGATTTATTGAAGCTAAATAATTAAGCCATCGTGAAACAAGATGAGACATGACATCGTGTGAGGAACTCCAAATTCCGTGCGTGAAACTCGATTTCTGCCACCATTCCATTCCAAGTGACATGTAGCACAAATCCAAAAGCTTGAGTCTTCTATAAATAGAGGAATAACCCTCTAAAGAGATGCTTTTCTGATTTCATCTTCTTCTTCATTTTCATTTAAGCTTGAATGAAGGACATGAATGATAGATTGAGCCATCATGACATTGTAACTTTATAACGATGGACTCGAAGGAATAAAAACTTTGCATAATGACCCCTTATGAAAGTATGATGATTTCTTATGAATCAATGGCTAACATACTTGATTAGGACCACAATACCACATGAGTATTTTAAAGATACCATGACCCCAAATTAAGTGCTAACAAATTAAAATGATTTCATTTCCATAAAATAATTTCATATTTTGCAAACGTCTAATTTCTCTTCAAGTTGGTAAAAAAAATTGATTTTTAAAGAAATTTTTTAAAACATGAATACACGAAGGAATGTCTGAGGCTCATTGATCTAGGCTTGAGTTAGGTGAGAAACTGCCCAGGTCACAAGTGGTCAATCGCTTGTGATTGAAGGTCGACCACTACCGTTGAGTCTGGAGAAGTGAATCTCTAGAATTCCCTTATTTCTTCCCCAATATTTTCTCGACTGAACCCAATTTTTTTGCTACTATTTCAAATTCATTTCGGCACTCAAATTCGTTCAGCACAAGTCGAACGTATTGTTGCATTTGCAAATTTGAGGTGACGAGCTCAATTTGCAATGACAAAATGACTAGATTAACATAGTAAGCACAACGTAATGTTTAGAGAAATTTTGGGCACAAATAAAGTGTTCATTTTGCACTTTGACAATCATTACTTAGACACAAATTTACGAGTGATAAACCTAAAAGTAGCACTAAGCAAATGTCCATTTAAGCTTCTCTGTTCCTTCTCCCTTCACTCTCTTGCCTTGTTATAAAATGCTAAAGCCAACTTCATCTTTATTAAAATTTGATTTTGCAAGCTCTTATTAGTGTTTCATACCAAGAGGCACATATCTTGATTTGAGCCAATTTGATTTTTTATTTAATTTTGATTTTTGAAAGTGGTAATGGTTTCAGTTTTGGTATTGGAAGAAGATAAATGCTACAGCATGCTACCAAATGAGCTACGGGGTAAATTTTGAAGCAAAGGATATGAAGGTCTAGAATAATAAAGAATAATGGTGAGAAAATATCTGGTTACTTTTTTTGAATTGGCTTATGGGTGTAATGACCCGAATTTTTTTAACAATATTATAACATAAATAATAAAAAAAATTGAAATGTAAATGATAAAATTGTGAATTTTTTTAAAATTTGGAATGCGTCTATTTGATTATAGTAATTGGTAAATTTTTATTGAAAAATGTTAAAGTTAATTTACTTGTGGAATTTAAAATATAAATTTAATCAGTTTATCTTGTGAAATTTAAATATTTTCGAAAATCAAATATTTTTATATAATCAAATGTAATTCATTTTTCGAAAAAGAAGTCATAATTCGTTTTGGCAAATTTGGACTCCTATAGCTCCGTTTATCTCATTTTCCTGTGTCTTTGCAGCACTTTCTATAGGGAAAATTCAAGTTTTATGATTTGAATTTTTCGCTGATATTTGTGTACTATCCCGTTTGCCTTGTCGTGATGATCTACGTAGCATATTTATTTCTATATTTAGAGATCAGATGCGCAACGAAGCGATTGAATAGTTCGTTGTAACGGTACCATAAATTGTGACTTTTAACTTCCCGTGACTTTTCAAATTTTAATGTGAAGCCCAAGCTAAAATAATTTGCTTTACTTTTTCAGCTAATTTTTTTTTATTTTTTTTAAAGAAAAGTTAAAGGACCCAGCCCAAATCTAACATAAAATATATCAGGTATCAAATATTCAACCCGAATATCACATATACAAAACCTAACCCTAAAGATGAGCCGACATAACTTATACCAAAGCACAAAAAGAAAAAAAAACAGAGCAATGGCGGAGGCGATTTAGATAGCCAAAATCATCTCCTCACCATTCTTCTCCCCGCTAGCCTCGCTCCCAGTAAGATAAATTCTCGTTCATATCACCTCTCATACTCGGCTTCTCTTAAAATTGCTTGAATAATTGGATCTGTTGAAATTGTTGAATTCGAGAGTAGGAATGTTAGGTCTAGCGTCACTGCGACCTAGATCGGACATATTCATCTTCCAAACTCTGTTGTTAACTAAGTCATCGCTAGGATTTGGATTATTGGTTTCAGAAGCTTGATTGAGTTGAGATTCACTATTATTGGCAATATACAAGCTCTTATTCATAGTGTTAGCCACAAACTCATGTTGGTTGCGGAAGGTAGGCTCTGAAATCAGATTATTATTGTGCTTGTCGAACTGAAAGCTTCTAGTACGCAACGAATACTCTTCTAAGTATTTGCTTCCAGCTTCAGAACTCCAGTCATCAGTAAGGGAAGCAAATTTGGTTTGATTTTTAAATAGTTTCTTAGATTTTTCCAGAATTATCTTGCTATCAATACTTGTAGATAATCGAACTTGCTCATTACTCCTGCTACCTTTGTTGTGCACACGCAAGTTTCTTTCTTTCCACAAGTTGAACACTACCGTAGTTCGAAAAATGTGAGCATAATCTTCCTCTTTGGATTTAGATCTAAAATTGTTGTTGATTAACTTTATAATATTTGTAAGATCCATATGCATGTTGTCATCTATGCTCAGAATAGCTTTGATTTGATCCCATATAAAAAATGAGTAGCTGCATTCAAAAAATATATGATTAGTGCTTTCATTACATATATTGCATAGGGATCAGAGTGAATTTGTATTATTGCCTTATTTATTTAATCTGTCCCAAGTTGGCAATCTATTCTTAACTGCAAAATACGTACAGAATGCCATCTTGGGACAATTCACTCTATTCCATATGCAATTATACCACTCTTCTATAGGGTATTTTCTTCTAATAAAATTCCAAGTTGCTTTAAAAGAAAACTTCCCTTTGTTGTTTGCAGTCCATTCCCAGTAGTCATTCTCTGCAAAAGTATCAAATTGTATTTTGCATATTTCATCTTTATGAGGATTATTAATAGGATGGATTTGTGGTTGCCATTGACTACTAATTATGATATCAGAAACTTTATCATTTGATCCACCACATATAACAAGGCTATTCCACCCAACTTTATTAATAAATGCCTCATTTTTAAACCAAGGATCAAACCATAAACTTGTATCTTGACCATTTTTAAATTTTCTTTCAATCATTGATTTACCAATTTCTCTGCAATTTAATATTTGTTTCCAAGTGTTTGATTGATTACTATTATGAACAGTAGACCAAATTTTTTTTGTTTTAAATATTTGGATCTCATCCATCTAGCCCACAAAGAACCAGAATTTAGGAATCTCCAAAATAATTTTAAATGACAAGTAGTACACAGATCCCTAATATTTTTAATGCCAAGCCCCCTTCATTTTTAGGCCTGCATACATTTTCCCAACTTATTTTGTGATATTTACCTTTCCATAAAAAATCAGGACATCTACTTTCCAGTTTTTTAATAGATGCAGTTGGGATTTGAAAAGTTTGTATATATAAAGAATAATAGCATAAATTACTGTCTTAATAAGTTCAAGCCTTCCAGCAATAGACAGTAACTTACAAGACCAAGTCTTTATTCTATCCTGAATTTTTTCAATAAGAATAGAACAATCAGAGTCCTTAATCATATTTGTAGAAAGAGGCATCCCTAAATATTTGACTGGGAGAAATCCCTCTTCTATTTGTAAAACATTTAAAAATTCTCTTTTATACTTACAAAATTAACTAAAATAGGCTTTACATTTATTCCATTGAGTTGAAGTCCAGCATATTTTTTTTAAATTATCAAAAATCTATTTAATAGAGTCTGTATTATCTTTACTAGCTTTTACAAACACCATAAGATCATCTACATATATCAAATGATTAACACATGGTTGGATTCTATTTGTAGGCTGAACATTACCTTTAATACTCTCTATTTCCATAAGAATAGAAAAGTGTTCCATAGCAATAGCAAAGAGATAAGGTGATAAAGGGTCTCCCTGTCTTAACCCCCTATTAGATTTAATATACCCTTCTGCCTTTCCTTGAATCGGAATAGAAAGTTAGGAGTATTTATACATTCAAACACCAAATCACAAAACTTTATAGGAAAACCTATACATTTCATGACATGATGAATATAGTGTCTGTTTACCTTATCATATGCTTTTTGTAAGTCAATTTTAATACATACATTGTCATCCTGTTTAGAATTAAATTTCCTGACCATCTCATGAGCTAACAGAGAGTTTTCATAAATTAGCCTACCAGGCACAAATGCACTCTGATTTTCAGAAATTAGAAAAGGCAAGAACACTTTTATTCTATTGCTAAGGACACTAGGAATAATTTTATATACAAAGTTGCAACAGGAAATAGGTCTATAATCATTAATATCAGTGGGATTTTTATTTTTTGGAATAAAGGTAATGAAAGTATGATTTAAACTTTTAAGAATTTTGCCATTATCTATCAACTCATTTACAACATCCAACACCTGTTGTCTAATATATTCCCAATTATTTTTAAAAAAAATTGCATTGAAACCATTAGGCCTTGGACTTTTGTTATCTCCGGCATTAAAAACTATAAATTTTATTTCATCTAGACTCGATTGAGCTAGCAAGACTTCAGAAGCATTATGATTTAAAATATTTTTACAAATTATATAAGGAAAATCCTTTTCATTATTAGTAGAAAAATACAGATCCTTAAAGAAATTTATAGCTTCAGCAGAAACTTTGTCATAAGCATTAGCTAAATTTCCCTCCTTCAATTATACGACCTATGTTATTTACATGCTTTCTATTGCTCATTTTTGCATAAAAAAACTTAGTGCAATCATCCCCTAAAGTAAGCCAATCAACTTTTTCTTTTTGTCTTGCATTAACTGATTCTTTAAACATTTATTTAGACAATTCCTTTTGATTTCGAAAAAATTATTTATTTCACTGATATCATCAGGATTATTATCTGCATTCATTTGTAAAAGTTTGCCTTCTTTTTTCAAACTAACAATCTTGTTTTTATTTATATAGTTGTTCTTATTCCAGTTTTTAAGATTACTTTTTGTGAATTTCAAAAACATATAAAACTGATACTGTTTAGAACCATTACAAGAAAAACTATGACAGTTTTCCATTAAGGATTTGTAATCTTCTTCCATCACCCAGCTATTTTTGAATCTAAAAGGGGGATCTTTATTATTAAATTCACAGTTTGTAAATAGATTAATCATTAAAGGAGTATGATCACTTAAATTTTGTTCCAATGTAGAGCAAATACTATCTGGAAATCTTTTGGAAAAATCTTTATTAAGCAGAATTCCATCTAACTTGCAATGAATATTTTTAGCTATCCCAGATTTCCAAGTATATTTATTACCACTGATAATAGGTTCAATAAGACCAGATTCTAATAGAAATTTGTTGACTCTATCCAATTTATTTTGAGGGATTTTAACCCCCCCCCCCCCAAACTTCTCACTAGCATGAAAAACAGTATTGAAATCCCTTAAAATAATCCAGGGGAAATCATATATGGAATTTAGGGATTTATGATTTTGCCACAAGGCATTTCTTTCAAGTTCAAAATTACTGCCATAAACACTAGCCACTTGCAAATAAAACCCACCAATGTTTTTAAAACCACAATCTATAAATTGGCTATTTTTGTTTATATTTGTATTTATCCAGATATTAGAATCCCAAATAACAATGGTTCTTCCTTTACATCCACAATCATTATTATGTATAGCTTTCCAATTACTGGACAATTTAAAACAAAATCTTTCAAAATTCTAACCATTCACTTTATTTTCAATTAAAGCAATAATATATGGTTTGTAAAACTTAATCATACAGAGGATATCAGATTGTTTAGCAGAGTATTCATCCGCCTTACATTCCATGCTATATAATAATAAAATATGAGTTTTAAATTGTACCTGGCACCAAAGTACTTTTACCTCTCCTTTTTTTATCAGCACCTTTAGCTTTCAGACTAGTAGACATTTGATCCCATTCTTGATTGATTGAGATATATTTTTCCTTAAAGGCTTTTTTCTCTTTATTTCCCTTTTATCTTACCAGATGCTTTTGTTCTAGCAATATGTAATTCTGATAAGTCAAATTCTTCTACTATGTCCTCTTTCTCAGCTTCATCTTCCTCCATTTGTGCAGATTCTGGAATCTTGATTAAGGAAATATCAAGTGCAACTGTACGAGGCTTGACTGACTCATTGCAGTCAGTCACTGCTGCCTGCCCTGGAGGTAGATCAGACTTGCGAGGCAATGTTGAGTTATTATTCATTCTCTCAACATCTGCAGCAAGCGATGAGGAATACCCCATCTCAATTATAGTTTCCTGATTCGGGTTTGAAGGCTGATGAATAATTTTGACCGTTTTTGTAATATTCTGGTCTGTATTTAAACATGGCTCTGAAATATAGGGGATTTCAGTGTTAAAGAACTGTAATTTTTTACCCTCTTTTATACTTGTCGGATTCAGAACATTTGAGATTTCTTCACAGTCTTTTTGCTGATGAACTTTCATTGCCATGATCTGATCATTTTGATCAGTGAGCTCTATATTATTGTTTTCTTGATCGAAAATGATATCTTCTTGATTGATTCGATCTTTGCCCTCCTGGGTTCTTGATTGGATTTTTGCGCCTTCATTGTTACTCATTACTTGAACAAATTCAGAATTATTTTCTTGAATAATTGCTGCATCTTTATCATTCTTTTTGGCAATCCACTTCTGTTTCGGGTTGCATTGTTCTTTATTGCGACCGAAACATTTACAGATACTACACTTTGGTGGAACCCATTCGTATTCGACTTTTTGTGTAATGATTTCACCATTATAAAGATTGAAACTAGTTTCATCTGGAAGTTCATCAGTTGCAGAAACTTCCACGAGAAGTCGAGCATAATTCAATCTCGACTTCATGGTAGTTGATGCATCCATCTTTATTGGTTTTTCGATAATACTTGCCATGATGCTGAACGCCTCTCTGTCCCATAGTTTGAGGTTTACACTGGGTAATCTAACCCATATCGACATGGTTGACAGAAGATCTCTGTCCAACTTCAAAGACTCAGTCCACCTTCTCATGATGATGAGTTTGTCGTTGTAGAAGTAAGGACCATTCTAAATGATAGAATTGCAGTCTTGTGAATCATTAAACTTGATTAGAAAAAAAACCATTTTCTCTCGAAAAGATTTCGAAATCTCCATTTGGTTTCCACACTCTTTTTATATATTCTTTGAAAAACAATAAATAAGGTTTACTACTAACCACATAGACCAAAATGGAATTGCTCCAGCATTCTGTGGCTCTTTTACATACAGCCTCCTTTACTACTCCATATTTCTTGTTATTGATACGGATGGGGGCAATAATTTCAAGACTGCATTCTTCATCTTTTGATTCCTTTGATTGCTCAGATACAATATCAGCCCAAGATTTCTGCCCTAGTTCTTTATTTAGAGAGAACTTTGTTGGTGATTTACTTATTTGCATCAGTTTGGTCCTGTCCTGGATGATGTTAGTCTTCTGATCATCTTTCTTCCTCTGCACATTGTTAACTTGAGACCGAATCTGATTGATTCTTGGCTGATATCTTCTTTGCGATCTTGGCTGAACCAATTGGAATCCCTCTTTATCAATGATGATTTTATTTGGCAATCAAAGATGAGATTCAGGTGGCCTGTCTTGAGGAGAAGGACGAGAGAGAGAATGATTGAATTTGGAGATGAGAGAGAGATTGTTTTCTCCCATGGCAGAAGAAAACCCTAAAATTTTCTTACAACCTGATAAAGTAGTGTAGTTGTTATTACTGTTAAATTTTATTGTGACCGTTTCTATTATGTTTATTTTATATAAATATTCATTCAGGCTGGGTAATCGCCTCACTGTAATTTCAAAAAAATGATTTTGGTACGTATCTTTTATTCTTCTTCTCACTATTAACTCTTCTTCCTTTCTATTTTTTGTTTTTCCGAGCTCTTTCCCACCTTCCCTGTAATTACCTACCCCGACCCAAGCCAAAACTCCAAGCACCATACCAACCGACCCCATGCGTCCCCCATCCTGACATCAAGCAAACCCATAGTTACCAGATCCCACCTTTTCCCTCTCCATCTCCATGCCTGCTCGCGTTTCCTCCCTCAAAACCTAAGACAATCACATCCAAAACCGAAGTAGCCTCCCTGCCCTCCCTTCCTCTTCCCGTAGTGTGATCCCAAGCCCGAGCCACTACCTCGGCCCATATCACCTCGTGACCACCCAAACTCCTCACCAGCCTAAGCACCGTCTCCCTGAACATAAGCGAGCAACCACCCACTTGACCTCGCATAACTTGTGCCTTGATATCTCTGCCTAGCCGTATATACATTTCTACGAATGGTTATATTTGTTCCTGGCTTCAATTGTGCACAGTCTAGCTATATACATTCCCTTATTAGCTGTTAATGACTGTTATGGTTTATGTCAGTTTTTTTGTGTGTTGTTGTGCATGGTTTGGTTTGCAGAAGAGTAGAACCTACTGTTTTTCAAAATCCAAAAGTAGCATATGTGTTGCATTTGTACACATGTATGTTTTTCTTGCTTTTGTGCCTGTTCTTATGCCTAAACCTTTCTTCTTTGCCGATTTAAATTATACGTATGTGCAGTTGTTCACATATGAATATACACATATTGTATACTTTATTATAGGAATTGTTGATTTCTGTGCTAGCTGTATATATACCTGACAACTCAATCATTCTCAGGTTACTGTTATATATGCGCTGAAAGACAGAGGCACACATATGTTATATTGTCTATTTAAATAATACGTGTGCATTCATATTCTTAGAGCGATTTATTCTTTCAAAATATATATATATATATATATATATATATCTATTTTTTTGTTTTCATCGAATTTTTCGTGCTAAATCAACTCTCGTTTTTCACAGCTAATTGATTCGTCGTGCTTAATTTGGCCAATGTCCATTGCATCATTCTTTCAGCGGTTGTTTTCCACCGTTCTCTAGCCACGAAAGGTGAGCGATCACTCATGATTAATGTTCTTATTCTCATCAAATTGATTTCATAGGAAATGGAAATTTAAATGTATTATTAAAGCTGAATTGTTAGCTATTAACTGTTAAGTATGATAAGTGTTATTCAAATTTGACCACTTGTGTAAATTACACTGTTTTATGTTAATTTGTTTCGCCAGTATTTATTATGTTGTGTTATCAATTGTTCTTACTCTGCCAGTTTTCTTAGTCTTAGAAATCACTATTGGTTGAAATGATACATACCCGAACGGATTTTAGAATAGGAGATCTTCGTTATGGGTTGAAATGGTGAACCCAAACGATTTTTAGTTGTTACTGAAATTTTGAGATTGCAGGTTTAATAATATAAACCCATCAAATTTAACTATAACGGATTGAAATAACAAATATCTGTATCACTTGACCATAAGATAGAAAATTATATACGAACTCCGTTGGTCTATTTTTGAAAAAAATGATTTCCAAATATTTGAAAGGAAATATATGAGCTTGATTTTGAAAAGTAATAAGTATTCTATTTTGTTATTATAAAATTTATATCCTTAAATGTTGATTTTGGAGATACAAAAGTATGAGTTTAATTTAAAGGTAATTTGTAAAATTTTACTTATAGTTATATTTTCTAAAATATATAAAATAAGAATATAAATGGATAAGTAAAAAAGCTTAATTTGTTTTAAATCGTATAAAATTAGTTTTGTTTAATATATATAATATTAAAAAAAGGTTCATTAATTTTATAATAGATTCTTATAATTTTAATTGAATAAAAAGGATGGAAAGGTACATTGGAATTTGACTGGTAACTTAAACTAGTTATTAACTGAATTTAAATGATTTTGGAAATGATTTATAACTTGTTTTAAGAAAATGTGGTTAAATGAATACTTTAAAATTTAAATGGAATTAAAATTATATATTTTTTTGTCTTAAGTTTGTGTGTGAGGTTTTATTTAATTATTTATAAAGTTATTTTTTATTGAATGGCTATGGTGTGAAATAAGTGTTTGGTTATTAGAGAGATCGAGATCGGATATTGTCATACTCTCTACCAATACCGAAAACCATTTTAACAACTGTGTACGTGGTGGAGATTCCATAATAAAGTAGGATAGTTTGGAGAACGATTCTATATTGCATCTACGTAGCCTTGACTCCCATGAGTCAGCTTGATGTGGCTGAAACATGAGCTATACCGGGCCAAGTGGGGTCATTCCCTTTATCGAACACATTTCTTCAAAACCCTGTTTATTGCTTTTGTGATTCGATTTGGTGTGCACATGTTTGATTGAGAGTGTGTGTGGAGGTGGACGGTAGTAGCTGCTATGCATTGCCACCGGTCTAGGAGTGCAATTGGTATATCTACCCTAGCATTGCCTCACGTGCCTTGTCACATGCCTTATCACACGTTCTACGAGTTTGTTTTGTACTATGCTTATGGAGTGCCCTTTGGATATACCACCAATTTATGGTGGAGTGTACGGTACTATATAGATAATGGGAATATATAAAGTGTGTTAAGAGGGTATCGGTAACGCCTTAACGTTGTTGATACTTCTACTTTACTGCGGAAATTATATATGTAGCGTATTGCACTATATATGTATATAGTTTATCGAATCCTTAAAGGAGTGAATCCCAACATTTATTTTTAGTTATATTGCATTTATTTGACATTTCGCATGAACTTGATTTATCAGCATAAGAATGTAAAACCTGATTCGAGTGTTTTGTTTTGCTTTACGCTCGGGTCAGCTTGAGTGTCACAGTTTGACATCCATCCTTTGGGGCTGGAGTTCGTTGGAGGATCTAGCTTATCTTTTTCAGCTTTTAGTTTATTTATGTTATTTCCATTTGTATGTTCAGACTTCGCATTTGCTTTATAGTAGAGTCTTCTGTGTATTAGGTTTTCTAATGCATTCTTTTTTTCAAACTATGTTATTTCTATAGTAGATCTATCAACTACTATTTATCTTTCCACTATTTTGTTGTAAACTCTATGTCTGTGATTCTGTGATTGATTTGTTTACTCTATACGCTAAGTTATTCCAAATAAATATATTAACAATCTATCTTTTGGAGCAATTCAAGTCTGGCATTGTCAATTTGAATGGTTTGAAATGGTGGGTCGTTATAGTTGGTATCAGAGCTCTGGTTTGACAAACTTAGCATATGGAGTAAAACTCATTAAAGATAGGGTGGCTATACCCTAGAATGAATTAAATTGATTACCGAGTCATATCCATTCGTGCTTGAAATTTTGAATTAGTGTTCTCTTTAACTAGGATTTCTTTTGTATTGTTATCTGTATCTTGGTTCTGAAATCAAATTACTGCTTTTCAAGTGAGTAACCGTAGGAATATTTGTGGTAGGGGTCGTGGCAATGCTCCTCTACCCCTGCACCACCTGCTGTCGCACCTGTTCAGCCAATTACAGCTTTGTAAGGAGTATTCTCAGCTTGGAGGCACTAAGTTCACTAGAGGAGAGAGTATTATTGAGGCTCAGCAGTGGTTGAAGAGTCTTGAGAGGATTTTCACTGGACTTGAGATCACCGATTCCCAGATGCATCATTTAGCTACTTGGCAGTTACAGGAGTCCACCTAAAACTGGTGGAAATCTGTTACCGCTCATACTATTGAGGCTAATATCACTTGGCAGTAATTCAGGTGAGATTCTTAGTTGTCTTTTCTAGCATATCTCTGTCGAATCTATATCTTGAAACTTATCTCCTTTATCATGTCTTATCCGTGATCCCTTCTTCCCATGGATGCTTTTGTGGCAAAATGGATGCTCGAAGTCGGGAAATCTTAGCTGTATATGGCATTTATGGATCTTGAGTAGGGAGACATTACTTTTGCTAAGTATGATAGGAAGTTCAATGAGCTTTGGAAGTTTAGACCTGATTTGATTAACACTCGGCTTAAGAAGAACGAGATGTTCATTCATGGTACTCGCCCTACATAATATGACCGCTTGATTAGTCATATTCACGGCATCCTTACTTCTCTGATGGACATGACCACCAATTAGAGAACCCTATTTCCAAGGGAAAATAGGCAGTCTTAGCATCTCAGGGTACTTCCAATTGTTCTAAGAAGAGGAAGCCATCTCCCAACAGTAGAAAAAGAATTGGCAGACTGCTCATGGTATTGGATCTGTTCCTCCGCAGCGATATCTTGATCTTTCTTCTATTACTTGTTTCAAGTGCGATCAGAAGGGCCACTATGCCAACAGTTGTCCGTCTCTTGCCAATGCCGCTATTTCTCCACCTCAGGCTACCAAAACCAACCTTTGCCACCTTTGTCTCCAGCCTGGTCATTTCAAGAATAATTGTCCCACTCAGTAGAGGAACAAGACATTTGGAGTCTATTCCATGACTTCTTCCATTCCTCCTCCACCTGCTAGTGATGACCAAGGTACTCTTCAAAGTTCTTTTTCTTTGCATGACTATTATGTTCGTGCACTATTTGACATTGGTGTGTCCCATAGTTTTATATGTGTTGACCTCTAACAATTTCGAGCATATTTTACAACCTCAATTGGCGACTTCATCATTACGTGTAACTAATCCCATCGGTGGCCCCACCAATCTTTGTATGATTTGTAAAGGATAGAAATGCCTTCACAACTTGCACAGATGCACCAGAGATTTCTATGTTTTTGGGTTTCGATGCCTTTGATATTTTACTGGGAGGAGACCAGCTAAAGCAATATGATTCAGTCATTTCCTGTGAGGCCTGAACCATTTATCTAGTAGTTGACTAGGGAAATTCTTTTGTAATTGAATGTCAAATGCCTCAGGATGTCGCAGGCAGCTTTATCTTTTCTCTTGATGCTCAACCCCATAATCTGGACTCTACCTCGACAGTTAGGGATTACCTTGATGTTTTTTGTGAAGTCATTTATCTACCTCCCAAGCGGGAAATTGATTTGGATTGATCTTACTCCCGATGCTCGACCAGTTGTTCTCCCTCCCAGATGGATGACACCTAAGGAGAAGGTTGAGTTGAAGAAGCAAATTGAGGATTTGTTTTCCAAATGTTTGATTAGATAGAATTTTTATAAATGGGGTGCTGTTGTGGTCTTTGTTACCAAATCCGATGGTTCCTTGAAAATGTGTGTTGATTGTCGAGAGCTCAACAAGCTTATTCTCAAGAACAGATATCTGATGCCTCGCATCAATGATATGTCCGATCTGCTCTATGGAGAAAAAGTATTCTCTTAGCTTGATCTTGCCACCGGCTTCCACCAACTTCGTGTTGCTGAGGAAAGCATCCCCAAGACTGCTTTTCGAACAGAAAATGGTTTCTATGAATGATTAGTCATGCCTTTTGAATTAACCAATGCTCCTGCCTTCTTTGTCGACCTTATGAATCGCGTATTCCGCGATATTCCCTATAAGTTTTTTCTAGTTTTTGTTGATTATATCCTCATCTTTTCTACATCACAGAAGGAGCATAGGGAACATTTGAATCATGTTCTCAAAACTCTTAGGAGTCATCAGTTGAAGGCAAAATTTTCTAAGTGCCATTTCTAGAGGGATAAAGTCCGATTCTTTGGGCATATTGTCTTAGAGAATGGAGTCTTGGTTAACCCAGTTAAGGTCATCGCGATTAATGTAAGTCAGTCCATCTTTCTCTTTTCAATTTATTAATCTTTTCTACCTTTGAACTTATCTCTTTATCCATTTCCTGGATTGGGAGACACCTAAGACTCCGACTGATATCCATAGTTTTCTGGGCCTTGCCGGTTATTATTGGAGATTCATTGAGAATTTTGCCCGTATAGCTGCACCTCTCACTGCTTTGACTCATAAGAAGACCAAGTTTAATTGGAATAAGAAGTGTGAAGCTGCATTTAATGAGTTGAAGAAAAAGCTTACCTCTGCTCCTGTTCTCATCATTCCGAATGGGAATGTGGGGTTATCGGTTTATACCGATGCAAGTCAGGAAGGATTGGGTGCTGTGTTAATGTAAGATGGGAAGGTCTTAGTTAATTCTAGTCGTCAGTTGAAGCCCCACGAAGCTAATTATGCCACCTATGATCTAGAATTGCTTGTTGTTGTGCTTGCTTTTAAGTTATGGAGACATCACCATTTGGGAACCAAGTTTGAGCTTTTCACCGATCACCAGTCTCTTAAGCATATCTTCAACTAGAAGGATTTAAAACATAGGCAAGTTCGATGGCTTGAGTTCTTAGCATCTTATGATCTTGACATCAACTATACCCTTGGAAAAGCCAATGCAGTGGGTGATGCCTTGAGTCGTAAGAAGGCCTTATTGTGTAAGATTGTAGTTACACCATCTCTTATGGATCGAATTTCAGCTAAGAAGGATGAGGATGCAATGCTTAGGCTTATGAATGAGAATATTGAAAGTAGAGAAGGTCTTGATCAAAATGAGTTAGGAGCGCATATTGATCGGAATGGAGTTTTGAGGATTAATGTCCAAATTTATGTTTCGAATATTGATGGTTTGAGGCAAAAAATTCTTAGGGAGAATCATCAGTCTAGGCTACCCATTCATCCGGGTGTTACGAATATGTTTCAGGATATGAAGAAGTTGCATTGGTGGAATGGTATGATGTAGGATATTTCTATCTTTGTCGGTAGATGTGCCACCTATCAGCAGGTTAAGGCTAATCACCAAAAGACCGCTGGATTGTTGCAACCCTTTGAGATTCTCACTCGGAAGTGGGATCAGGTCTCTATGGATTTTATTTATGGTTTGCCAAGGACTAGGAGGGGAAATGAGAGTATTTTGGTAGTTGTCGATCGATTGACTAAGTCTGCCCATTTTATTTTGGTCAAGTCAAATCGAACTTCTTCGAGCTTAGTTGAGATCTACTTGAGGAAGATTGTCCGTCTCCATGGTGTTCCTTCTAGCGTTGTTTGTGATCATGATCCTTTCTTTACCAGCAAGTTTTGGAAAACTTTCCAGGAAGCTTTGGGCACTCATTTGAACCTAAGTACAGCTTATCATCCCTAGATGGATGGTCAAACGAAAAGGGTGAATCAGATTTTAGAAGATCTTCTTCATGCTTATGTTCTTGATTATGGAGGATCTTAGTAAGATCATCTACACCTTATTGAATTCACCTATAAAAATAGTTATTAGGTATAACTACATCTTTGATCCTGAATTTTCTTAAGCTTAATTCATCTGTTAATCCCAATCCTTTGAATTCAGGCAAGTATCGAGATGTCTCCATTTTCTGCTCTTTATGGAGGATCTTGCAAATCTCCTTCTTGTTGGACTGAGTCCAGTGATCTCTTGGTTCTTGGGCCTGATATGATTCAAGAGCATTTGAGAAGGTTGAAGAGATCAGAAGGAAGATGAGGATTGCTCAGGATGGGCACAAGAAGTATGCTGATAGGCGTAGAAGGGATTTGGAATTTTCAGTGGGTGATTAGGTCTTTCTCAAGACCTCACCGCTAAAGAATGTGGTTCGTTTTGGTCGAAGAAGGAAGCTTGCTTCAAGGTTCATTGGTCTTTTCCACGTTTTGTAAAGAGTTGTCCCTCTAGCTTATAAAGTCGATTTGTCGGAGAAACTGGCAGGTGTGCACAACGTGTTTCATGTATCTCTCCTTCGTAGATATCTCCATGATCCATCCTTGATGTTCAGCCAATTTTGTTGGAGAATTTAGACATTGAGCCAAACCTCACCATTGAAAGAGAACCACTTTGTATTGTCGATAAAGATATGAAGTAGCTTCGAAGGAAATCTGTTAGTTTAGTTAAGGTACAGTGGAGTGCTGATGACCGTCCATTCGTGCTTCAAATCCTAAATTGTTTGACTCAGGTACTATTCATTGCCTTCTATTATCCTTTCAGTTATTTCTATTCTCCTATCTCATTCCTTTTCAGGGACAAAAAGTTTTGAGTGGGGGAGAGCGTAACGACCAAAAAAATCTCAACGATTTTACAACGCAAAAAATAAAAATTTCTTGAAATGTAAATGAAAAAATCGTGAAATAAAATTTTGTTATTTGAAATGCGTCTATTTAATTATAGTACTTGTAAATTTTTATTGAAAAATATTAAAGTTAATTTATTTGCGAAATTTAAAATATAAATTTAATTGGGTTATTTGGTGGAATTTAAATATTATCGAAAACTATATATTTTTAGATAATAAAAATGTAACTCATTTTCTGAGAAAGATGTCATAAATTGTTTTGGTAAATTTGGACTTCTATAGCTTTGTTTATCTTATTTTCTTTCATTTTAGCAGCACTTTCTGTAGCGGAAAATTCGAGTTTTATAATTTGACTTTTTCCGTTGATATCTGTATACCATTCTGTTCGCCTTTTCATGCTGATCTCCATAGTATATTTATTTCTGTATTTTGAGGTGCGATGCAAGACGAAACGATTAAATTGTTTGTTGCAACGGTACCAAAAATTATGACTTTTAACTTCCGGTGCCTTTTCAAATTTGAACGTGCATCCCAAGCTAACATAAATTACTTTAATTTTTCAGCTAAATCTTCGCGTGACCATTGCTCTTACTTTTATTTTATATAAATATATGTTTAGGCTGGGCAATCGCCTCGCTGTTCATTCCAAAAGTGAATTTGGTACATATCTATTATTCTTCTTCTCACTATGGCACTTCTTCCTTTCTATATTTTTTTTGTTTTGCCGAACTCTTTCCCACATTCCCCTTGATTCCCTTCCCCGACCCAAGCCAAAACCCCAAGCACCATACCAACCGACCCCATGCATTCCCCTCTTTGACACCAAGCAAACCCAAAGTCACCAGACCCCAACTTTCCCCACTCGATCTCCATGCCTACCCGCGTATCCTCCATCGAAACCCGAGACAGTCCCATCCAAAACCAAAGTAGCCTCCACGCCCCCTTCCTCTTCCCGTAGCGTGACTCTAAGCCTGAGCCACTGCCTCGGTCCACGCCACATCACCTCGCAAACACCCAAACTCCTCATCGACCGAAGCACCATCTCCCTAACCATAAGCGAGCAGCCACCCCTTTGACCTCACATACATCTTTGTGCCTTGTTATCTCAGCCTAGCCATTTATACATATATACGAATGGTTACATTTGTGCTTGGCTTCATTTATGCACGACCGAGCTATATACATTCCCTTATAAGCTTGTTAATGACTGTTATGGCCAAAGATAATTTTACGTCAGCTTTTTTGTGTGTTGTTGTGGATGGTTTGGTTGGGAAAGGAGTAGAACCTACTGTTTTTCAAAATCAAAAAGTAGCATGTGTTGCATTTCTACACATGTATGTTTTTCATGATTTAATGCCTATTCTCATGCCTGAACCTTTCTCTTTTGTCGATTTAACTTATACGTATGTGCAATTGTTCGCACATGAATATATACATATATGTGTACTTTAGTATAAGATTTCTTGATTTCTGTGCTAGCTGTATATATACATGACAGCTCATTCATTCTTAAGTTAATGTTGTATATATACTGAAGGACAGAGGCACGCATATGTTATATTTGTCGATTTAAATAATATATGTGCGTTCATATTCATTGAGCGATTTATTCTTCTAAAAAAATAATAATATATATATATATATATATATATCCATTTGTTTTCATCAAATTTATCGTGCTAAATTGACTCTCGTTTTTCGCGGCTAATTGATTCACCGTGCATGATTTGTGCTAGTGTTTGTTGTATCGTTCATTCCGCAGTTGTTATCCATCATTCTCTAGCCACGAAAGGTGAGCGATCACTCATGATTAATGTTCTTATGCTCATCAAATTGATTTCATAGGAAATGGCATTTTAAATGTACTGTTAAAACTGAATTGCTGGCTATTAACTGTTAAATATGATAAGTGTTATTTAAATTAGGCCACTTGTGTAAATTATGTCAATATGTTTCGCCTATAATTGTAATGTTATGTTATTTATTGTTCTCACTCGGCCAATTCCCTTAGTTCTAGAAATTACTATGGGTTGAAATGGTACTTACCCGAACGAACTTTTGAATAAGAGAACTTCGATATGGGTTGAAATGACTAACCCAAACGATATTCAGTTATTGAAATTTTGGGATTACGGGTTTAATAATATAAACCAATAAAATTTAACTATTATGGATTGAAATAACAAATAACTGTATCACTTGACCATAGGATAGAAATTTATATACGAACACTGTTGGTCTATTTTTGAAAAAAATGATTTCCAAATATTTAAAAGGAAATATATGAGCTTGATTTGAAACGTAATATGTATTCTATTTTATTATTGTAAAATTTATAGCCTTCAATGTTGATTTTGGAGATACAAAAGTATGAGTTTAATTTAAAGGTAATTTGTAAAAATTTACTTATAGTTATATTTTCTAAAATATATCAAATAAGAATATAAATAGATAAGTAAAAAATGCTTAATTTATTTTAAATTGTATAAAGTTAGATTTTATTTAATATATATAATATTAAAAAAGGTTCATTTATTTTACAATAGATTTTTATAATTTTAAATAAATAAAAAGGTAGGAAAGGTATATTTGAATTTGACTAGTAATTTAAACTGGTTATTAATTGAATTTAAATGATTTTGAAATGATTTATAACTTGTTTTAAGAAAAGTTGATTAAATGAATACTTTAAATAGAATTAAAATTTAATATTCATTTTGTCTTAAATTTGTATATGAGATTTTATGTGAATATTTGGAAAGTAATTTTTTTATATAAATGATCACGGTGTGAAATAAGCGTATGGTTGTTAAAGAAACTGGGATCGGATATTGTCATACTCTCCGTCAATACCGAAAACCACTTTAACAAATGTGTACATGGTGAAGATTCCAAAATGAAGTAGGATGGTTCGGAGAATAATTCTGTATGGTATTTACGTAGCCCTGACTCCCATGAGTCATCTTAATTTGGTAAAACATGAGCAATACCGGGCCAAGTAGGGTCATTTCCCCTATCGGACACATTTCTTTGAAACCTTATTTATTACTTTTGCGATTAGATTTGGTGTGCACACATTTGATTGGGAGCGTGGCTCAAGGTGGGCGGTAGTAGCTGCTATGCATTACCACCAGTCCAGGAGCGCAATTGGTTTATCAATCATGGCATTGCCTCGCGTGTCTTATCACGGCCTTATCGCGCCTTCTACAAGTTTGTTTTACACCATACCTATGGAGTGCCCTTTGGGTAAACCTCCAGTTTACAGTGGAGCGTACGATACTGTATAGACTCTGGGAATATATAAAATGTGTTCAGGGTGTTATGGGTAACACCCTAACGCTATTTTGATATTTTTACTTTACTGTAGACATTATATATGTAGCATATTTTACTATGCATGTAGATAGTTTATCGAATCCTTAAAGGAGTGAATACCAACATTCCTTTAAGTTATATTGCATTTACTTGACATTTCACTTGAACTTGATTTATCTACATGAGAATGTAAATCCTGATTCGAATGTTTTGTTTTGCTTTATGTTGGGGTCAGCTTGAGTGTCACATTTTGAGATTCATCCTTTGGGGCAGGAGTTCATTGGAGGATCTAGCTTATCTATTTCAGCTTTCAATTTAGTTTTGTTATTTCCAGTTGTATGTTTAGACTTAGTATTTGCTTTGTACTAGGGACTTCCATGTACTGGGATTTCCGATGTATTATGTTTTCAGACTATGTTATTTCTGTAGTAGATTTATGAACTACTATTTATCTTTCCGATGTTTTGTTTTAAACTCCGAGTATATGATTCTTTGATTGATTTTTTTACTGTATATCTAACTTCTGCCAAATTAATATATTAACAATCTATCATTTAGATTAATTCAAGTCTGACATTGTTGATTTGAACGGTTTGAAATGGCAGGTCCTTACAATGGGCCAGTGGGCTTCATTAATTTATCTTTAGCTTTCTTTCTTTACGAATCAATTCTTCACTTAGCCAAATTTGTTCCAAAACAAAACTAAAAATCATAATCGCTTTCTACTAATGTTTATGCATCGTTACATATTTTTACACAAATTATTTTCCACAACTAAACCCATTTTTAATAATTATCCCTTAATGATATTTTATGCCCATTTTCAAATAAATTCCTAATTCCATATACAAATGAAATATAAATTTATCGAATACGCTTTCTTGCATTGCACTCTTATTAGAGTCCTCTATGACTTGGCATAGGATTTGGTAGCTTTTACTAGTATGAGTGATATTGGCTCTCACCATACTATGGTTTGTTATTATAGTGTAAAAATGAAGTTTTGAAATGATTTTCGACTTTAAACATAACTCTTAAGAGTTATAAACTTACATATGATTTTATAGATAATTTTAAAGTATATTAAAAATAGTCTTTTGCTAGATATCATACATATTTTATAGAAGCACTATTTTTAGAAGTCACTAAATTTTGTCCATTTTTGACATGAATCTAAAATTAATTGATACACGTGCATTGTATATGTTGTATGTATGCTATGTTGGTTTTATGTGTGCTATGTTCGTTATATGTATGTTTGTTTAATTGTTTTAGTCCAAAGCGTTGACGAATAGGTGATATAGTGTAAGTAAATATCCTATAAGATAGAGTTTCAAGTATATCAATCGAAAGCACATGCGACAGGAACTCAAATGGATAGGATAGACTTCTATACATATCGATGAATGCACACACAATGGAAACTCGAATGGATGGGATAAGTATGTAATGAGTTATGGAATGCTTGCCGACTAATCTGAAGAAAATAGACAATGGGCTTGGATGTATGCTTTAGGCTTGGAGGGACGCCAGACATTTTCACTTGGTTTGTACTTAGCTATTTTTAGCTAAGTATCACCAAAGTGATTGGCTCCAACTACTCAAGAGTGGTCAGTGCCTACAACCATTAATATTAGCTAAACTTAGCCAAGTGTTATGTGGATCATGGTGAAGCATTGGAAAGCATGATACGATGTTTCATTTGGTCCTTTGGCACTTCATTATGGTGTTATACCTATATGATGGGTGGTGTTGCACATAGAGGAAGTAATGTGTATTTTGCTTATTCACTTTAAGATGTGCTTAAAGAATCCAATAGATGGTTTTGGGACTTGCCTATGGATTATATGCCTGACTTTGTTACTTGGTGATGATAACTCTACGACTTATGATGGATGTCTAGGCGTTCTGATGATGATGACTTGATGATGGGAGTTGTGATAATGTTCCACAAGGAAAAAATCAATGATGGAATCTCTGTGTAAAACGATAATGTGTTCTTTTGTGGAAATGAGTGGAATTATGATTGTGTTCATATAAGTAGAATGGAATATAACCATGTTCCATTATGATGACATATGCAAATGGATCATTGACTACTTAGAAGTTTCCAAAGGCTCGTACAGAGGGGTATGTGGGGACGCCAACCTAAATTACGATAGCATCTAGATCTTATAACTATGGATTACCTTAGACTTTACAATTGTGAGTCTAGTGTCATCCTTACAAAGTGTCATGGACTCGAGTTCCAAAAATCCCAGAGCTAATTGAGTTTCTAGCTAACGATCAGACATATGAGTTATCATGTAGCTAATGTACCCGAGTGATGTGAGGATGATTTGATAGATTTCATGATTTGCTATTGCTGTTTATCACACTAGATTGTCACATGATATAGGTTCTATCGACTTATATACCCAGACACCCGATATTGTATTTGGATTTATAGTACACCCATATGATGGCGACGATAGTAGATTAGCATATTTTAATTATTATGTGCTAAATCTTTGGATACAGCAACAAGTGAGGTATGATTCTCCATACTGTCTATCCTATATATTATATTGACTTTATAGTATTTTGAGATTGTTCATCACTCACACCAGACTGTTTCTTGACTTATGGTTTTACGTTTTGCTTCTTATTATCTGGACTACTCTTAAATGAGTAGACTAGATAGCAGGTGTGATATGGCATGTGGCAATGTACTGATGGACTAGCACGAGGCTATGCTTTTACGTATACTAATCTTATAAAGATTTTACTATTTCCGCTATACGATATCATGTAGCCTTGAAAGAGCTTGACTTATTTTATTATAGATTATTCAAATTTTGAGTTTAATTATCAGTAATATAAACTCTATTTCTATTTTGTATAACTGTATGAATCCATAAACTTTGATATTGTGGTTCATTTAGTTATTAGCATCTCACTTGTTTTATATATGTGGTTGATATTATATTATATCCTTGCACTATGAGATATACGATAAGTTCTGTGGTTGTTTTAGTTATTTCACCCTTAACAAGCATCCTACATTAGCTTGGCACCATTATAGTGCACTATATAAGTATATTAGGTGCTAAAGGTATAAAGTGGTAAACACATTTGGTAAAACAGCTTAGGTTGCGTAGTTGACATAAGGGATACCTGTTCGGACGGCTAAATGTCTATGAACTAGAAAATAGCCGAACGAATTTTAAAACAAAAATAACCGCAAGCGCACGGTGTACGAATGTAGCATGTGGCGAATACAGGTCGATCCACAGGGAATTGATGATTTTAAAATTCTATTCAATCAAATTAAACCAAAGTCGATGGAAAGTTTAGCTAGAGAATTAACTAACTAAATAAAGGAAAAAAGAAGCAAATATAAGAGTTAAGTGACAACTTAAAGAATAAATCCACTCTTTAGATTATGTAGTTCAACACATAAGAAATCATGATCTCTCTTTTGTGGTCATTAGTGCTTTAATTGATGTGCTTATCATAAGTATGGCATATTTATGCTATTGATTAGCCAACATAAGCCATCAAACTATAACACATCCCTTAAAGCACTTACTAACTCTCGTTAAACTTGACAAAGAAAATGAAAATGAAATCTATTTTAAGTATGGTCTATTAACTATTGATTAGAAATACAGACCATCAAATTTGAATTTCAAATCACTTTCTTATGCCAAAATCATATTTTGATGAAGAGGCATTTGTGTTAGTGATTGTTTAAGCATAGCCTATTTGATGTCAACAATATAGGCTATCAAATTCAAAGCAAAAACAACAATTAAACCATTTCTATCATCATCATTAAGCACAAAAAGAGAGGATGAATAAACAAGTAGTTGAAGCTACATAATTAGAGAGCTTCATTACCCCTTAAATTGAAGTTGTTTAGCCTCTCATATTTGTCATTAAAACAACAAATGTAGCTTGCAACATGAGAGAAAAAGAAAATGAAAAAGAAAGCAAGATAAAGAAAAACTATTCTACTTGCATGAAAAATAAATCTACACTACAACATGAAAGTAAATAAGCATGAAAAATAAAAGAACATGTATTGAAGATGCATAAAAAAAAATTGCATAAAGATAAATGGCTAAGTAGCCATGAAAAGAAAGAGAAGCTTTTCTTTTATTTTGAGCCTAAACTAATGAAGAGGAAGAGGCTAAGTGAAAGAAGGAGGGTTACATGAAACATAAGGGGTTAATTATACATGCATGAAACCCTAATCCATAATTTGGGGAATGACCAAACTACCCTTAAGAAATTGTGGAGGCAAAGTAATCTTTAGCTTCTACTAATCATTATTTAAGTGTACATGAAGCCATTAATTCCATAAGCATGTGCATTAGCCTTTAATTTGTACATTAAAAGGTGGTGGGTAGGTGGGGTCCTCCATGATCTTCACTTTGAATTATTTCCATCTACATTCCTTTATATTCATGTTGTGCATGCATGTCTCTTCATGAAACCACTCCTATTTGAGACCAAATTCCTATAAAATTATTTATAAATTTCCAATTAATTTTTCTCAAATAAATATATGCACACAAATGACTGTTTTGCCTCTATATGAAGATGGATATGTGAAAATTAGGAATTAATATGGATTTTGGTTAAAACAAGTTAAAATACCCAATATGATCATTTATTTAATTTAAAAAGAATAAATATGGTGTTAAAAATATGCACATTTATGTGCACATCAAATAGCCCGCACTTATCTTTTTATTCGTCCTCGAATAAAGGGAAACTAAGATAAATCCGTTTTCGTAGGAAGCACGATTGCATTGAGTTTATGCAACAAGCCATTAAACCACTGGGTGTCCCCAGTAAGACGAGTGTTGTCTCATGAGGGTTTTCAGCGGATACTACCCACAAAATCGAAATGTAGGATAAAAATATTTACAAAATTCAAGATTTATTTACAAAGAGATGAATGCAAGCTTTTGAAAATATTTGCAAATGAAGGATTTATTTTAAATCGACATGAATATGTTAAATATAGGTCTTGGCTATTATCTTGAAAATTTATGTCATTTGCTCATCAAAATTTCCAACGAAACTCAAGTTATCATAACAAATAGACTATAGTTTAACTCGTTGTTTTGATTAATAACAAAGTGTAACTATGAAGTGGATCCTTAGTTGATTATCACAATTTATCAAAGTGGTATTTTTATTTCTTTTCAATAACAAATCAAATCAACTAAGTAAAAATAGTGCTACGATTTCAATTGCTTGCTCTCTCATTATTTGCAAAAAATATTACACACCTAGCTCAGGTAAACTGAAGCCACATATACCACCCATGCACTGCCTTTCGGGCTTATGCGAGGGGAGTACAGAGCATGGCGAGTGCACACACTTTCGTGCATACACCTATCGACTGTATGTGGTCTTTATTAAGTCTGTTTTTTAACATGTGCTCCATACATGCATAACTGTGAGGACTTTTAAATGAGTATGAAAGCACATAATCAAAGATTCCAAGTAATTCACTCATGCATAACCGTGAGGACTTTTAAATGAGAGTGAATACTTGGATGTTATTATTATTTTTTATATATTTTTTTTAAAAGAGAGAGAGAGTTTTGCAAAATCATCTCAGCACCATTTAACTTAGAAGGCAAAAACATGTTATATCCTTTACTTTAAATCAACCACTTTTTAAAGCAAAGATTTTCAATTAGGATGCACTTCAAAATTAACACGTATGAATCTTCCTATACACTAGTTAAACCATTATTATTTGTAATCAAACTTCATTTTTATTTTTGTTAAGACAAACAAATTTTCAAAAATTTCAATTTAGTAAACCAAAACCATATATTTATCCTATAGTATTTCTTTAAAAATAAATCAAAAAGGCTAAAAAAGGGGGAAAAAAATCTTGTTTTGTTTTTGGAATTTTTTTTTTGAGTTTTTGGAAGAAAAATGAAGAATTAATCCTGAAAAATAAAAAAGAAGACGAGTCTCTCCCCACACTTGATTGACTGTGTCCCTACAGTCAACCAAAGTGGAAGGAAAAAAATCTTATATTTACAGAAAGATTATTATTTACAAGAGATGAGAAAGTATGTAGTCAAAAAGTAAACGAAACGGTCTTCCAAAGACCGATTCATTTGTCTCGTCAAGTATGCGAGACACAGCATAAGCTCGAAAAACCAAACTATAAAAGATTTCAAAGTTGAATGTAGATTTGGAAAAAAGAATGTCGTTTTATTGAAAATTGAATGAGTTGTTTTGTTTCCAATGATTTTTAAGGTTGATAAAACAATTGATTGAAATTCAAGTTTATTTTCACCAAATTGAAGTTCAAACTTATCATTGAAAACTTCTTCAAAATTATCGATTTCAAAATCAAAATGGTAATCAAAATTTTCCCCATCATAATTCAACAACTCGTTTTCAAAAAGTCCATAAAACTCATGTTCGATAAATTCGACTTCCTTTCTTGGATTATCAACAGCTTCATCGTGTAAATCGTGTTTAAGATTCAAAGTAATCGTATTCAAATTTTCAGAAAAAGGAAGATCGAAGTTTAAATCGAATTTCGCACTCTTAGAATAATTGAAATCCAACTTAATTACCGTATTTTCAACAACTTGATTAAGATCGTCATTATCAATTTCAAAAGTTGTTATTTGAAAATCATCGATTTGGGTAAAAGATGGATTATCGTTTGACTCGTCACACATTGAAATTTGATTTTGTTTCTCATGAAAATTTTCCAATGTTTTAATCAACAAATTTGTGTGATCATCGTAAATTTCATTCATTTGCTCAAAAAAGTCAAATTTGTAATTACTAACTTGAAATTTTTTGATTTGGACTTGTTGAGAACAAGAATTGTCAATTTTGATAAACGGTAGATTATTATTTGATTCTTTGTGGGTTGAGATTTGATTATGATTTTCACGAAATTTTTTGTATTTTTCAAGTAATAAATCCCCGTAATCTTTTCCCATTTGGTCAACAAAATCAAATTCATGATTATTAATTTGAAAATTTTCATTTTGAATTTTTTGATAACCAAAGTTTTCAATCGTATCGTTATTAAAACTATTCCCATTGCCAAAATTATTTGAAAATTAGTTCACATTTTCGCTTGATTTTAGAATTCATGTTGAAGCTCGAAATTGAATTGGCATGGGTTATACTCGAAATCATTTGAATTTTGAAGTGAATTCAAATTTTTATTATTTTGACTTGAACTATTGCACAAATATGGGTTACACAAATCGTTTATACTTTGATTTTGTTGTGTAGAGATTTCAAGTAAAGACGAAATGCTATTTTCAAGATTCGAGGGTTGCTCGTTATTTTGAAAACTATGTGGTTCGAAATTCAAATCGTTTAAACAATAGTTGGTGTCAAAGTATCCATACGAATTTGGAGTGAAATTATATGGATTATATTGATTTTCACAATTATCATAAAATTCATATGAATATGGAAATCGAGACATTTTCAAGGTTGTTTTTGGTTTTATTTATAAAGGAAAAATATTTACAAAAAGAATTTATTTTTCAAAATGGAAATTAATTTTTTCTTTGTTTTAGATTTTCAATATTTTTTTGGAAAGGTTTTATATATTTATTTATTTTTGGATTTTGGTTTTTCTAAAAAAAAATTGGATTTTTGAATTTTCAAAGAAAAAGGATTTAAAAATTTCAAAGGAGGAATATTTACAATTTTTTTAGTTTTGGATTTTGAAAAAAAAAATTGTTGTTTTTTTTTAAAATATGCATGACCTAATACAACTAAATGAATGCAGTGGTTAATTACAAATGATTTATCCTAAGTTTACCCAAAATTGTGTAATCACAAATTGTCTTAAATCAACAAGGTAGTTCTCAGCCAGTTAACGGGCAGGGGTTATCGGTGCACCACGAATCACCGTAGCAATGCAGCCGAAGGTTTAAGTACCTTCAGAGAAACAATTCAGTATAATATTTGTGAATCACCGTAATATTTATAACTGATTATTGCTCTGTCGTAGCTTAGACACCAAGAAATTAAATTGTTCAAAGAAGAAAATTATCAATATACAATTAAGAGTTATCAATGTCTAATCGTTTTTATTAATTAAAATTCTAGGATGAAATGTAAAGTAGAAATTAAACGTGCATTAACGCAACTACGAATGAATTTGTTTTTTTTTTGAAATTCAGTTATGCAAACGCAAACAACCAACAATGCAAAATTAATAAAACAATAGATAAGCACGGAAGCGGTTTTTTTTTTGGCATGCCAAGCAAAGCGATTATTTTTGGTAGCAGTTCCTCTCCTTTGAATTTCTGCTTTTGCAACCTAAAATTAAAACAAGGTCTATATATAGTTTTTTTATAATATCAACGAAGTAACTAAAACAAATGAAATCAAAAGAAGCAAAACAAAACAAACTAAAAGATTTTTTTTATAAAAGAAATGAAAGAATAAAAAAGAAAGAGAACTTAAAAAAATTATAAAAACAAAACAAACTATAATAACACAAAACAACTTCACAATTGTAATTTCAGAAACAAAATTCACAACAAACAAAGCCAGGCTCATAAATCCATATCAATTTTTGTTTTTAAAACACGCAACTCACTGTTATCTTCACCCACTTTGAAAATAATTTTCAACACACGTGTGTGTGAACTCAGATAAAACTTCTATTAAACGCACTCAACACACAAAGCTTCAAATCGGAATTTTCAGATCTCAATTCAAGATTCTATACACTATAAATCAGCAACTAAAGATGAAGTTTGGTTTAGTTCCTTGCGATTTCGGGTTTGTTCGAGTTTGAGTTACGGATGGTTGCGTAATTGGGGGTTACGGTAATTGCAGGTTTGAGGGGATTTGTTGGGCTTCAGGTGAAGTTCGTGGAAGACGTGTGGTGGTCTGGTGGAAATTGCAGGCGAGGGCAGTTATATTGCAGGTGAGGCTGTGGGTGTCGGAGTTTGTAGGTATCGCAATCGACTATTCTGGTTGTTCGTCATTCGAGGGTTGAGAATTTGGGAGTGCCGGCGATTGGAGTTCGGGTTTGTGGCGCTTCAGGTTCGTAAGCAGAGGATGGTTTGAAGGTTGCGGTGATGAGGCTGGTCGCGTGTTAGTGGATGTTGTTGTCAAGGGTAAGTGGTTGTTGCTTGTGTATATGGTTGATTTGCTTGTTATAGGTAGGTAGGTAGCAGTTGATATATGAGAAGGAAGAAGGAATGATGATATTGGAAAAATGATGATGATTTGAATGGTAATGCTTGGGATATTCGATGCCTTGGGATATTTGAAGGTCAGTGACTGTTGTAAAGGGATTGCACTGCAGTGTGGTGAATGTGGTGATATGAATGTATGTTATGGTAGTAGATGGAGGTATGTGAGTGAGGTGGTTATTTGGACATAGTGGATGGTGATGTATTTGATGCAGTTGGGTTGGAATTGAAGCTGTAGTGTTGATGTGGAGATAGAGGTGCACGAGAATGAAGTAATGAGGTAATGAAAAGGATGTAGTAGGCAAGTGTTTCACGGCAGTGCAGTGGTCGTTGACTGGTGTGAATGGCAATGGGAAGGGTGGTTTGATGGTGAACTTTGAATTGATGTAGCAGTTTTGACAGTGAAGTGGATTTGTTGTTGTAGAGGAAAGGGGTGATCTATAGTGGAGAGTATATGAGACGGTCAGGGGGTTTGGTCAGGAAGAGCTGCTGCTATGTGTGATACAGTGAGAGATGTGGTCAAGAGTTGTTGCTTGACGGTGGGAAGTATGTTGTTGGAGGATGTTGTTTGGGGTTTGGGATGTTTGCAGAGTTTTATAACAATGCTGGAAATGGAAAGAGTAGGCAATGGGAAGGGGATGGAAAGTAATTGTGTATGTCCTTGGCGAGATGATGTTAATGAATGCAGAGGGTATGGGGATGCACTGATAAACAGTGTAACAGACAGAGATCAAGAACAAAGAGCAAGCACTTGCAATGCAGAGTTTGTTTTTTTAATGTAAATTGTAAAATGAAATGAAAATTGTAATTGAAATGGAGTAATAATTTTTTTTTCTTTTTTCAATATGAAAATGCAAAATTAAACTAGAAACAAGAAATTGCAAAAGCACACAACAATATGAAAAAAAAAATTCACACAACACAGAACTTTTAAAAAAAATGCAAACTAACACACAAAAATCAAACAAAAATAATCCAAATAATAGAAAATCAAAACCAAAGCAATTCCTTGGCAACGGCGCCAAAAATCTGTTCGGACATCTAAATGTATATGAACTAGAAAATAGCCGAACGAATTTTAAAATAAAAATAACCGCAAGCGCACGGTGTATGAATTTAGCACGTGGCGAATACGGGTCGATCCACAGGGAATTGATGATTTTAAAATTCTATTCAATGAAATTAAACCAAATTCGATGGAAAGTTTAGCTAGAGAATTAACTAACTAACTAAAGGAAAAAAGAAGCATATATAAGAGTTAAGTGACAATTTAAAGAATAAATCCACTCTCTAGATCATGTAGTTCAACACATATGAAATCATGATCTCTCTTATATGATCATTAGTGCTTTAATTGATGTGCTTATCATAAGTATGACATATTTGTGCTATTGATTAGCCAACATAAGCCATCAAACTATAACACATCCCTTAAAGCACTTACTAACTCTCATGAAACTTGACAAAGAAAATGAAAATGAAATCTATTTTAAGAATGGTCTATTAACTATTGATTAGAAATAGAGACCATCAAATTTGAATTTCAAATCACTTTCTTATGCCATAATCATATTTTGATGAAGAGGCATTTGTGTTAGTGATTGTTTAAGCATAGCCTATTTGATGTCAACAATATAGGCTATCAAATTCAAAGCAAAAACAATAATTAAACCATTTCTATCATCGTCATTAAGCACAAAAAGAGAGCATGAATAAACAAATAGTTGAAGCTACATAATTAGAGAGCTTCATTACCCCTTAAATTGAAGGGGTTTAGTCTCTCATATTTGTCATTAAAACAACAAACGTAGCTTGCAAAATGAGAGAAAAAGAAAAGGAAAAAGAAAGCAAGTTTAACGATCCGGGATTTTTAAGCCTTTAAAAAAATCGGAATATTTAATTGATTTAAATATTCAATGGAATAATTTTAACTTGAATTTCAAATGTCAATATTTATTGGATAATTAATTGTTGAATTTAATTATCATAATTGGGTAAATTATTGAATCTGGAGTTTTAAGCCGGTTAAAAATAATTTAAAGGCTTGTAAAATTTATATTGATAACACTGGAAATCATAGAGGTTGTAAAATTGAAATTAACAGTAGTTTGTTCAGTTAAAAGAAGACTTAATAAAATGGCAATTAATTTAGGTTATTTGGGTTATTTTCAAGTTAGACGGAAATTATTGGCTTACAATAAAGTAATTTTATTTTAAAAAAAACAAATGTCATAGGGTTTATAAAGATTTGATTTTTAGGTATAAGTGATTTCAAGCAGGAAATAAAAATGATTATTTTTAATCTACTAGTTTAATTTTCAAATAAATGAATTCGAAGATTAAACTGTTTTAATTTCCTTATGTGACTATTTAAGTTACTGCAAGATTTATTAAAGGAAAATCAGTTTTAAACTAAGTCCTTGGTTAATTAGATTTGAAAATGGCAATTAATTTTCCGATTTGTATAAAATGTTAATTAACTATATAATGTTATACAAGGTCTAAAATCGAGAAATAAGCTGGGATGGAAATGAATGGAAATGGATTGCCAAACAAAAATAAAAGGTGAGTTAATCTCACTCGGTTAAATTTAAAATTTAAATTGATAAATTTAAATAATTGTTTGAATGGTTGAAATTGATTGATGTGCTATAGTATGGTAATTCGAGAATTGGCATATTATATTGTGCTAACATCTGTGGATGCAGGGAAAACAGATTGGAGGGATCCAACTGGACCCCTCAACATTTATTATTTAATAATTCTCTGTTGTGATTACTTGATATTCTATGATGAATATATTGGAAATATTGAATGTTATGATTTGACTGGATATATTTGGGTATAATGAATTACTAAAAATATATAAATTGGATTTTGGAAAGAAAATAAAGGAAGTAAATTTGTAAACGAAATAATTTTAGAAAATTTAATAAAATTAGAATGAATTGAAAAGAAATGGAAGTATGTTAAATACTAATAAATAACTTCGAGTATGAAAAGAAAAGGGTTTGAATAAACTGTAATTAATGAATTGTAAAATTATGTGATATTAAATTAAATGAATAAGGATTACTTTAAAACTTAAAGTTTTAAATTTATTTAAAGGAATCAGAAGTAAACTAAGTAATCTAAATTGGTATTTCAATTAAAAGTATTTTAAATCATAATTAAGGAATAAAATATGAAATTAAAGGATTTTGAATAAATGAAGTAAATTGGAAATCAATTTGGAAATTGATTTAAGTGTTTGAAATTGGATATTTGGAAGAATAAATTCAAGGTGGGAATTTATTAAGAGGAAATGAGAAAATTTGTTTAAAAATAAATAGTGACTTATTTTTAAAGGATGTGAAGAGAAGTATATTTCCCTGGATAGCCAAGTACGTTTTCAAAGTAAATTTTTAAATCTAAGATAAAAGTTTAATGTTGTTTTAAAAAGCATATTTTAGAAAATTTATTATTTCTGAATGTGTAAAATTCTAAGATAAATATTTTTTCAAATCTATAATTGTAATAATTATTTAAAGGCGACTTAGTGTTTTGTTTTAAAAGTGGAAACCTAGTTTTATATTTATAAAGTAATCTTATTTTCAAATATTCGTATAGTATGTGTTTTAATAAATTATTTGAAGTAGTTTATTACTTAAATGTTTTAAAGTATATCTCAAAGTAAAACGTTTAAATTATTTTAAAAATCCAAAAGTTTTATGCTTGGTAATTTTAGTGGAAATAGAAAATACTTGGAATTTATTCTGAGAAAGGAAGATAATTTGAAACTGTTTTTAAAAAGGGGTTTGAAAAGTGGAAATTTATCTTGTGAAGATATTTTCGAGGTTAATAAATAATTTGGAAAATTATTTATTGTTGAATGGTTGTTTGGAATAGGAATTGATAGTTAAATCACCGACTATCAATATTGGACAAATGCGTTGATCGTTTCGAAGAGACCGGGATCGAGATTAATTTCTCGAAAACCACTTCGATCCGGTTTGTACGTTTCGTGGAAAACGATTTTGGATTCCAAAATGGAGCAGTGAAGTGCAAGGGCTAGTCGCTACTAATCCTGAGGATATTTCCAAAATGGATGTAGTAGGAATAGTGCCTTCGGTTCCGTTCGAACCCGGGACGGACTTGTATGGATGAATGCTTGCGAAACATCGTCAGGTGGACGATGGGCATTCTAAAGGATATGTTCTAAAATGGTAACGCTTAGCCTCAAGCCTCATCAAATGGGAATGACTGAAAATCAGGGGTTATGCAGCAAGGCTAGGTGGGTAGCACCCAAGCAGGGTGAGGTCATTCCAGTCTAGATGTCCCTTTTTATTTCGGCTTAGTGGGCGGTTGCTGATCCCAACCGCGGGGTGATCTCACTCGGGATTATCCAGTAAGGGGTAGTCCCGACCTTGTATTGCAGGGTAGCGGGCGTACTCCTCGGTACGGTGATCTAGGCCCCGTACTGTGGCAGGTGGTACCCAGTGCCTAATCATTAGTTGAAAATCCGTTCTCCCTACGAGCCTTGTACGAGTTTTGTTTGTATTACCCACTCTATGGCTAGTAGTTGGAATTTAATCATGTAAAAATTTCGGTTATTTATAAGTATTTGTATATAGACACTATTATAATATCATAGGATTTCTATAAAAATTGTTTTAGCTATCGTAAGGTAAAAACCCGACATGTTTATTTATGGCGTGGTCTTACGGGATGCTTTTGTTTTCAAAGGATTTTTGAAACTTTAATAATCAATTGGGTGTGATTTTCTCACACTGGTATACCAGACTGACACGGGTGTTATTTAACTGTAATGCTCGGGTCAGACCGAGTATTATAGGATACAGGAAATGTTGTGGAGCTTAGGAGATGAGCAGGATGACGATACGTATTCCCATACTTGTTTATATATATGTTCCACTGTGTTGTTTAGTTGTGTATTCAGTTGTATGTTATTGATGTTGAGATATGATTGATGTACTCTGATGATGTAATATATATACAATCAGATATATTGGATTTGAGTAAAATCATTTATTATCTATTATATTTTATTCCACTGCGATGGTTAGATTCTGATGTTGTTTTCTATTCTCTTCTTCTACCTCTTCTTCTTTAACCCAAATGGTTCGTATTTCTGTGCAACTTGAGTTGATTGTTGTAGAATAGTGTTGACTCAAGGGGTACGGATTTTCGGGCTATTACAGTTGGTATCAGAGTTTAGGTTGGTGATAACCTTGGCTCTGGTGGGAATTACTCATTGAAATAGAGTCAATAGTACTCTAGACTGAGTTGAGCATATGAATATATATATATGAGCGCGTATTTGTTAGTGAATATAAAATGATTTTATATTATGTTGATTGGTTTATTGAGTAGTTTATGGATTCTGGTCAATACGAGTAATTAACATTATTGATAGGGATCTCTAAACACTTGAATAGAACAATTCGACACAGTATTGTTTTAAAGTGGGGTAAATGACATAATTTTACCCAAATTTTTTTTATAATAAAAGATATAAATTTTGTAAAGTAATATAGTATTTGGATGCTTGATTTTTAAGGAAGGATAATACTAAATTATTAACCCTATTGTGTAGAAATTAATTAATAAATTGAAAACTTATAACCAAAGTGAAGAATAAATTTATATAACAAAACGGAATTTGAAAAAAGTAGATTATAAATGTAATTTATAAATTGAAAATAAACTTCATATACAAATGAGATTTGTAAATGTAAACTGTAAAGGTGATTATAATTTTTGAAAATAGAATTCCAGAGAAACATGTGAAATTAAAAATGAGACGAAATTCCAGAGAATGTTTGAATATAGATTTAAAGGAATTGCAATTTGGAATTTTTGGGAAAAATTTAAATTCCTTGGATTTGAAAGTGGTTTTCAAAGGTTTTGGAGAAATAATAGTGGTATTATTTCGGGGAATATTTTTGAATTGGAATTGAATATGGAGGGATTTGAAATTTAAAAATATTTGAAAGGGATTTTAAAGAGATAAAAGCATTTAATTCTCTTTCGATCGCTGGAAAATAATTTCGGTGATGACTACAGCATCATCGAAGTTCATTTTCGAGTTCTAGAAGAGAAATTGCTACCAAGTTGTTTTAAATTGAAACTGTTTGTGAATTGGGTTTGGTTTTGAAATTCTAAGGAATAATTGAATTTGCCAAAGGATCTTGGATGTAGTTGATTTCAAATATAAAATCTAAATTTAAAATATAAAAGGTAAAATGTGGATGAGATTGATTGTAAATAGATGAAATATGAATATGAATAAGTTGTGACTTATAAAATTTGGAAGCAAAATAAATAGGCCAAATAAAATTGTTTGTAATGATAATAAATATAATCCAAAATTTAAAATATAAAATAGATTGAACTCAAGTAAAAGGTTAGAGTGATTTTTTTGAAATAAAAATCAAATATTGGGTAAAATTTTAAATAGACTACTTGATTGATTAATGGAATATGGGAAATGGAACTCAAATTGGTTAATAAAAAATTTGAGTTGTGAAAAATGATAGAATTTGAAAGTGAAGCTTGAGTTATTAATAGAAATTCAACTTAAAATTGTAAGTGAATCAAATTTGAGTTAAAGTTGAATGGAATTGAATTAACATAAAAATGATTTAAATTTCAAATAAAAATCTAAATAGAGATAAATTGGAAATGGCCTCGTTATAAAATGAGAGGAATTCAGAAATAAATTATTGAATGTGAATTAGAATTCATATTGATTCAATGAAATACGCTAATTTAATTTAAAACGAATGGAGCTGGCAATGAACTCAAAATTAAACAAAATAAAATTCAAGTGAATAGAAATAAAATTGAAATGGCTTTATTACTGATATAATAAGTTAGAAGTAAATTGAAATGAGAAATAAAGTTTAAATAGGTTGAATGACTACACTAATTGGATTTAAATCGAATAGAGTCAAATTGAAAATGAGCTTGTTTGGATTAAAAATAAATCGGATGAGTATACTAACTGAATTAAATTAGTAAATGGAGTTTGATTTGGATTAAATCAAATTAAAACAGAATGGGTGTAAGGAAGAAAATGAACTTAAATTTTGAGATGGAAATAGCTTGAAGTAACTAAATAACGAAGGTAAATTTTAAATGGTTGATGGCAAGCTTTATGAAATGGTTTGTGAATAAAACTTGATTGGATAATGAAATGAAATGCAAGTGACTGGATTGAAAAAATAATAATAATGTGTAAATTTAAAATGTAAAGGAAATAAGAATGTATGATGGTGAATAAAATAAAATAGAATTAATATAAAGTGAGTTTGAAAAAGAATTATATACGGGTAAGAGAGTGCAAATCACTTAGGATTGAATAAAATGGTTTGAGGATTGGTTGTAAGCAATTGAAATTTAGGTTGGAACTTTATAAGTTGCTTGTGTAAATTTGTTCATATGCATTGCTTACGAAATTCATGTGTTAGCTATTTAAAAATAAGTGAAATGCTAATAAGTTGCATATATTTAGCACTTACCTGTTTAATTGAGTGAATACAGGTTTTTGGAAGCCGTTTGACTGGTATTGATTGCGCTAATTGCTTAAATAAATAGCTTCTTGCTTAAAAATGCTAAATAAGGTACGCCTATGCAATACAAATAGGAAATATGAACTGTTTTTCTGTTTTCCGACCGTGTGGGTCGATGTATATATATTTATATCTCTTGTCAAATTGCAAAAGCTCCTCCGTACGAAGGAGACTCTGCCAAAAAAATTCGAAAATTTTGGGAGTTAGAATTTTTTTTGAATCTTTTGAAAATTTTCACTAACGACAAATGAATTAAAATTGTAAGCAAATAGAATTACAACTGTATAAGTAAAGTAAGATGAATTGAAGGAATGGTTTGAAAAAAAAAAATAATTAAAGAAAGAAAAAGGTTTGTAAATAAATTTTAATTTAATATTTTAAATAAATTAGTAAGTAAACTAATAAAAGGGTATTTAGATTTGGAATTTATTAGTAAATTGAAACAAATTGAAACTTATATAGAATTGAAATTCAACTTGAATATAAACTTCAGTAGTGAAGTAAAAATTAATGTAATAAGTGTATAAAATAACTATTTTAAACTTAGGAAATGAATAGTGAGATTCTTAAGTAAATTGGTATGGAGGAAAATTGTTCCAAGTGAATAATTGAATGGAAATTTAACTGAAGGTTGTGAAATGGGAAGGTTATGGATAAGTGAATATAAAACAAAATGAATGTGAATACGTAAGATGTACGTATATTATTTTATTTGCATAGCTATTTGATCCGGATTCGAGCACAGAATTTCGAGATAGTTATATCGATCCGAGTTAGGATTTTTCACTCGATTTTCAATGGCGAACCTGGATATGGAAGTTTGATTGATCCTGAAAATTCTCTATCATAGTTATGACTATGCAAAGAGAATAATGGTTTCTGATCAAGAAACCAAATCTGAGTCCGCACTAGGAAGTCGGGTGGACGATACTAGTTCGGAAGTGAAAATGTGTGATCGAGTAGGCGATCGGATTCGATATTGCGTACGATAGATATATGTACATCGTACGGACTTAATGGAAGTGAATATTGAAATTTTGAAAAGAAGTCAGTAAATGTATTTGAATGTTGTGATTGGATATTATTGCTAAACAGGATATGCAGGTATGAAAAAGGGGAAGAAAAATTGGTTTTGATTTCAAATAATAAATTAGAATTGCTCAACAAAAAGGTATGTGTTTAAATTTCAGGATGAATTTGATTGGGTTTTGGATCTAGCCACTTGGCGTTTTGTTTTCTTTTTGGATTTGGGATGCTGTAGAGCCATTTTGTAGTTGTACCGAGCTAGCCGCGCAAAGGAGATGCTGGCGAAATTTTTCGAAGATTTAGAGAGTTAGAAAATTTAAAAAAATTCAGATAATTTTAAATTTGATTTAAAATTCAAATTTGAAGGATTGAGTAAGTAATATTGTTAGAAACTATGGGAAAGTTGGGTAAGATTAGTAAAAATGGTAATGGGTCTTTTATAAAAAGGTAGTTGATATAGGATGTTAAACTATTTGGTTTTGGAAATTAGAAATGGGTATTGGATCATTCTTCCTAACTAGTAATTTCGGGGACGAAATTCTTTTAAGGGGGGAAGGAATGTGACGATCCGGGATTTTTAAGCCTTTAAAAAAATTGGAATATTTAATTGATTTAAATATTCAATGGAATAATTTTAACTTGAATTTCAAATGTCAATATTTATTGGATAATTAATTGTTGAATTTAATTATCATAATTGGGTAAATTATTGAATCTGGAGTTTTAAGCCGGTTAAAAATAATTTAAAGGCTTGTAAAATTTATATTGATAATACTGGAAATCATAGAAGTTGTAAAATTGAAATTCACAGTAGTTTGTTCAGTTTTAAAATTTTATACTTTAAATTGAATTTAAAAATAGCCTTCCGAGGCACAGTCTCGGAATTCAAAGAAACCAGTTCCATTGGGTCCGTAATATTGTATTATTATCGGATTTCAATTTTTGTAGCGTTTGGAGTTGTCGTGTGATCGTACGTTAGGGAAACGCGAGAGAAATTCGAATCCAAAATTAAATATAATAAATACTTTATGTGACTAGTTAAATTTATTTCACATCAGACCTTTTTGATTTCACTTCAAAGATCACTATAGCTCAAAGCGTTCCTCTCACGCCGCCTCCCTTTGTTTTCAGCCGAACAGAAGTATAATTTCATCTGAATTCAATTCCTTCCCTTCTTCAACCACATCTGCCTTTCATTCCTTCAACGGTTTCAAAAGAAGGAAAAAAAACAAACATGGCCGCAAGTCTTAAAAAAAAGAGCGGCCTCTCCTCAAATCGATTCGTCCTCGTTCCTCCATCTAAGACGAGGGAAATCGCATGGAGGCTCGATTCTATCGGCATCGGGGAAGGGGCGGCGCGATGGGGAGGAGTCGCGTGTTGCTGAGGCTTAAGTTTTGGGAATGGGAATCTCAAATACGAGCTGGAGGTGGAGTAGCGGCGCGAGGAAGAGGGAGCGTGTAACGACCCAGAATTTTTAGAAATTAAAATATGAATACTTTATTAATTTTAAATATTAATAAGTGAATTTATAAGTCAAATAAATTTTTATTTGAATTATTGGATTTAATTGGATTTTTAAATCAATAATTTAATACGTTAAATTATGGAAATAATTGAAAATTGGGTTAAATATGATTGAAAATGATTTGTAAAATTTTATTTTATCATATGGGAGTTAGAACAATATTTTAGAACTTTTAAAATCGAATTAAAAGTTAATTTGTGAAAATTGAATATTTTAATATTTAAATCGACTAGTGAAAATAGCCAATTTTTGAACAGTCTCAGAATTGAACGAAACTAGTTTCATTGGATCCGTAATAGTTAGTTATTACCGGATTTCAAATTTCGTGTCAATCGGAGCTATCGTTTGATCGTGGCAGCTCGAAACGCATCGATTTATTTTTAATTTAAATTTGGCGAGTGAAAATAGCCATTTTTCAAAAAGTCTCGGATTTCGACGAAACTAGTTTCATCAGATCCGTAATGTGATATTATTGTAAGGTTTCAAATTTCAAGTCAATTGGATTTACCGTTTGTCCGTTACAAATTAAAACGCCTAGAAATCGACTTAAATCGGTTTAATTCAAATTGAGCGTTTATAGCCATAACTCGCACATACTTCCGAATTAGCTTCCGAAACCTGTTCCATTGTGTCCGGAACGCGGGATAAACCCTAGGATGTCAGTTTCGGCGCGTAAATCGAAGTTCGGAATTTCCGGATGAATAGTGTTCGTTCGTTCTTCTATAAATAGACCCACAACCTTCATAAATAAAAAAAAAATTAATTAGTTTATGAAACCCTAGCCGCCTCTAACATTATCTAAGGCCAGAAATTCACAAGCTTCTCCTCTCAATTACTCCCAATCCATTCATCGATTCAACGAAGCTTCAACACGGAAGTCGAACAGCATGAGGAGAGCTAGAGATCTATACGGTTGAGATCTGAAACGGCGTCGGATGGTGGGAGCTAGGGGAGGCCGACGCCTACAGTTCACGCACGCAATTCTAGGATAGAGGAGTGGCCGAGTTTCATGGTACTGGGGCCGAGCATAGTGGAAGTTGGGGGCTTCGATTTGCAACTCCCTGATCGAAGTTTCGTTGAGTGTTGGAGGAGCAAATTAAAACCCTAGTATTTGAATATGGGTTCATGCTTGCGTGCTCCTTCCTGGAGATATTTGCGTGATGAAGGAGAAAGGGGAGTGACGGTCAAGATTGCAAAGGGGATGGATCCTGTGGCTATGGTTTAGTTTGGTATAAAATTAGTTAAGTTTATGTTGTAATTTATATAAATAAATTCGTGTAAACTTCGAAAATCAATATCTTTTTCATACGAGGTCGAAAAAATGCAAACTCAGTTGCGTTGGAATCGTATGGACGAGCACTACGCGATGGAGTTGGTTTGGAGTCGTTTGGAGTTAGTGAGAATTTTGGGTAAAATTAAACGTCCGTTTAATTTTATTCAAAATAAATCGCTAAAACGGAATTTAAAATCAAGGTGAGAATTTCTCACTCAATCGAATCAGTTTCGATTTTATTTTAAATAGTTAGATTTAAAATATTTGAATGCATGTTTGAATGTTGATTGATATCTATTGATTGTTAAAATAGACATTATGCGCCGTTAGTAAGCGGATGTTATTTATTAAAAACATATACCGCGAATATTTCATAAACAGTGAAATTGGTATTATATATAATAGCAATATATATATATATATATTGGCATATGTATATATTGGAGTTATTGATTTCCCGCATTTTTTGTTTAGCGGATGAGACCCTATTGTGCCGTCTATTAAGCGGATAATATTTAAATCCCATATACCGCGATAATTTCGTACTGGAGCGAAATTGGTATTGTGCTAATGTTTGTGGATGCAGGAAAACAGGTTGGAGGGATCCAACTGGATTCCTCAACAGTTTTTATTTGATTTCAGATATTTTGATATTTGATGGATTTTCATATTGATATATGATATCGTTATAGTCGTGATTGACTATTTGGTGTGTAGCATCATTGGACCAAATTTTTGGTATTTTAAAATGATTTTAAAGTGATTTTTAAAAAGAATACGTTTTATAAAAATAATTTTTGGAATTGATCCATTTTAAATAATTAGACGCTATAATTTTTAAAGTTATAAAATTATGGTTTTTGTGAAATACAGTTAAAAGCTGATTTTTGAGGAATATGAACAAATGATTTTATAAAATAGTTTAGATTGGATTTTTGAATATATTATGAAAAGTTTAAAAAAATAGGATTTATAAAATTTGATTATTTTATAAATCGAAATGATGAAATTATAAAGGAATTTAAAGATGTTTTTAAAGAATAATATAAATTGATTTATATTAAGAGATTTATAAATGGATATTTATAAATTAAAATATTGACATTATAAAACGAGTTTTTATAAGTGTTTGAATGAAGTGAAAATGAATTTCATAATTGAATGGAATTTATAGAATTTTATACGGTGAAGTTATAAATGGAATTTTATAAGCAGTAGGTTTATAAAATTTATTAGGTTATTAAAATAATGATTTTGGATAAATGAATGAATCTTATAAGTTGTAAGATTTATAATTTGGGAAGTTAAAAAGAACGATTTTGTAAAATAATCGTTTTATAAGTATTTAACTTATAATATGAACGTTTAGTTTATAATTGAGTTATAAACTGGAATAGGTTAATAAAAGAATTTATAAAAAGGAAGTTTTTATAAATAAATAGAAATGGAATTTATAAACGTTGTTTTATAAATTCGTAAACAACTTATTTTGATAAGTTAATTGTTGAAACCTATAAATGGAGTTATATTCACATTTTTGAATAAGTGAATAATCCTTTGAATTAAAATGAATAAAAGGATGAAATTGTTAATGAAGTATATTCACATTTTTGAATAGTGAATAATCCTTTGAATTAAAATGAATAGAAATGATGAAATGTGTTAACGTAGTATCTTCACGTTTTTGAATAGTGAATAAGATGTTAAAGGAAATGTTTTGAATGAGATATTTTAAATAGAATTAAAACGATCTAACGAAGTTTTAATTGTGTTGAGATTCGAAACCATAGATTTCAACATTCATTGTTGAAATAGATGTTTCGAGAAATAAAAGGAAATGGTGGACTATAACACTGTTGTTATAGTAAATAATTTCCGAAAGGAAATGTTTTGTATAGTATTGGGATTTATATATCTATTTTAAATTTCGAATCCCGATACTAGTGATTTTGGGTTGTCATAACGATGTTTTACGCAACATTCGTTTTGGCCCAAATAAATATGTTAAGAGAATGATTTCCTTAATAGAATGAAATATATACTTAATCTCGATTTAAGTATATTGAATATTTTCTAAGTGTTGAAAATAAAAAGATTTGTGAATTACTTATTGAATAAGTATGGAATTGTTTTCCAATATGAAGTGATATTTAGAATTTATCTTTTTGAAGATAAATTGAAAATGAATAATTGAAATCGAATATTCATTGATATTTTGGAATTATAAATTCACTAAGGGATTTATAAAGGAAGTGGAATTTGTCTAAAAATAAATATTGATTTATTTTTGAAGTATTGAAATTATATATCTTGTAAAGATATTTTGTGAAATAAGTAATTGGAAAATTATTTGAAATCTGGTGATGTTGTGCATATCAATTGATAGTTCAATAACCGACTATCAATATTTCCCTTTGAATGGGTAATTCATGTGATTTGTTTGAATGTGAATGCTACACTTATTTTTGAATAAGCGCTCACTATTCGGGTTAACCGGGAAAGGACCATGGGGTCGTATAACCCATTCCGAATATGTGATACGTCGTTATAATTGCATTGAAGATCGGTGTTGAAGACCCGGTATTTGCGAGAGCGATAGGATGACCTGTCGATTTACTCTGCACCGAGTTGCTCCGGTATAGAGTTCTCCATATGTGATGGTGAATCCGATCAGGATTGTGAATATCCGGATTGCAAGGACTTCTTTGTAAGTGCCTTCGGTTTTGTTCGAGCCCGGAACAGACTTGTATGGATTGTGTGTCTGACATTACAAGTTGAGATATAAAGCCGATTTCTTTCAAATATATTTCTGTTGGTGGCGAAGAATTTATTCTTTTAGCTTAACACCCTTCTCTGAGACGTACGAGCTCAGAGGTTATGTAGTTGAATGTTATCAGCGATATATTCCCAATTTGGTAATGTGACATGCTGAGTGATGCTGAAATGATCATTGTGTTGATTATTTGTGATAGGATCGTTTATTTGATCGTCTATCTTAGTGATCATTGTGTTGATCATTTGTTGACCCAAAGCATGGCTTTTGTATAAAGTATGTTTTTGTGGATGTGACTTCGTCGAACCTCACACACCGGAAATGGTCAAAACAGGAAAGATGCGGCAAGGTTATGAGGGGTAGCACCCTTTAGGGTATGTACATTTCCTTCTGGATAGAGGTGATATCATGGTATGGAGCCCAGATATTTAACCTATGTGGTTACTACGAATTTATTACTTTGTGGTTGTTGGCTTTCGGGATCCCGTGAGAAAGGTCGTTTACGATCGGGGAATGGCGTGCTCGTGTCAGTAGTTACCCAGTTAGGGGTAACCCGGCCTTGTGTTGGCAGAGTTTCGGTTTGGTTCTCGGGGATGTCTTTCCAGAGGCATTCTCATGTGGCAATGGGAAGTTCCTTGGCCTGACCATTTGTTGGAAATCCAAAGAAACAATACGTGACTTGTACGGTTTTAGTTGTAGAACCTGCCATCTAATATGGTAGCTATTAGTAGGCATAATATAATGGTACCTATGCTGGCTAAGATTTATATTCTACTTTCGAAATGAATTTTATACACTATGCACTAATAATAATATCAAATGTTCTTTTTAAATGCGTATCAAGCATGTTTGACTATCATAAGGAGAAATCTTCTCCAAGTCTGCGTTTGCATTGTGTGTGTGGCGGGAGGCCTTATGGTAGTCTCATTTTTAAAAGCATTGCGAATTGAAATAGAAATATCTCTCTATTTTGATTTTAAAGATAAATAAACTGTTTTGAGTTCTCACACCAGTCACATGACTGACTTGGAGTTTATTGTTTTCCTTCCTAAACTCTGGGTGCCCGCCAATTTTCACACGGGCAGTCAAGAGTAAGGTTTATCAGGATATTCTGGATATTCTGGAATTGCTGGAGGCAAGCTGGATAGCATGGCGTATTACTAGTTTATATAGTATTTCTTTTTCCGCTGCACTGTTGTTGTTATTGTTGTACACTCTGATGATATGATGTAATGAAATGTAATGTAATAACTGATATAGTTCTTTGTTTAAAGATTATTCATTTATTATTATATGTTGTTCTGCTGCGAATTGTGAGATTCTGATGTGATTCTGTTGTTTTCTGTTCCGTCCTATTTTAAAGTTCCATCCTATTTTCTTCTGTCTTTCTTTTTCCTCTGTTCTCTTTTCTTTCTATTCTATTTTAAAATTTTCTATGTTCTTTTCCCTATCTAAATTTTCTTTCTTCTTCTCTCTTTTCTTTTCCTAAATTCTTTTTCTTAAACCCTCAGTGTTCGGTTTTCCGTCATCCGATTTCTCGGCAGTCGATAAAGTGAGTGTCGATGTCGAATTTTCGGAAGACGAAGAGTCGTGTCCTGACAATGTGGTATCAGAGCTTATGGTTAAGCGACAACCATGGTTCTGTTGGGTATTATTCATTAGAGATAGAGTCAGTAGTACTCTAGAATGAGTTTGAGTGTAATAATAGCTATGAGAGCGTATTTGTTAGTGAATATGAAATTGTTTTATATTGTGATGATTGGTTTGTTGAGTGGTATATAGATTCTGGTTAATACGAGTAATTAACGTTGTTGATAGGGATCTCTAAACACTTTTACAGAACAATTCAGCACAGTATGATTTTAAAATTGGGTAAATGAAATAATTTTACCTTGAGTATATTTTGTATATGAAGAAATAATTTTTCAGAATTATTAAAGTGTATATAAGTTGGTTGTTTGTTTGTTTGAATAATCTAAACAAAAGAATAATTGTATAAGCAAATAAATTATAAGAATTGAATTATAATTAAAGTGATTTACAATTGTGAAATAAACTTATATATATAAGAAGTGAAACTATATGAATATGAGTTGTAAATAAGAGTGAATTTAAAGTTAAATGGAAATTTACTTTAGAATTGAAATATGAATTTATTTACAAGTAGGAATTAAGTTAAGTAAAACAAAGTGATGTTTGTAAATGGAATATAACTTAAGAGGTGTTAAGTGAAGTGATAGATATGAACTTGAGTTATATAAATGAAATTCAACTTTTGTAAATCAATTGAATGTGAATAAATTGGAATGAAATAATGAATATAAGTGTTAATTCATTAAAATCTAATGTTATTAGAAAGTTGAATAATTGAATGAAAATCAATTAAATTAAACCAATTGTAAGCAAAGGAATTTGGTTGTAATTAATATACATTGATTGTTATATGATTGTTAGTGATTGAATATAAGTTCATTAAGTATTAATGAAATTTAAAACTATGTAATTGAATTCAAATTAGAAGTAAATAAATTTGAATAGAATTGAATTTGAATTGGAAGTGAGCCAACTTGAATATGAATTAGTGAATATAAGTAAATTGAAAACCAATTCATTGAATATTAATGAGAATATAAATAAATGTTTATTGGTTATGGATGTTAGTTGAATGATAGTTGGTTGATGGTTGAATATATATTGCATTTGCTATATTATGTAGTTTTTATGTTAATATATGTTGTATATTGATACTATTGTCTATATGCATGATTCTCATGTTGTTTGTTGAGTGATTAGTAGGTGCGGATCGCGTTTGCTTCGCATTTGGAGCTCGCTTTCGCGCTATATTAGCCGTATATGCTCGCTAATAAAATATAAGGTACATATCTCGGATTACATACCGTACTTTTATACTTTTTTCCCTTCGGGATGCCTCATTACTTGATGAGATGTATATTTGTGATATATATACTGTCATTTTTTTTCGGATCGAGCCGCGCAAAGGAGACTATGGCGAATTTTTCCGAAAATTTAAGGCGTTAGAAAAATTTTGAGAAAATGGAAAAATTTTGAAAACTTTAACTTTGATTTTAGAATTGAAAGTTAAACAATAGTAGTTGTTTTTGAAAGGATAACTAAGTATGATTTCAAAACTTAGTAAAGATATGTAAGTAATTTAATTATGAATTTTTGGAAAATTAATAAATTCTGTAACTTTCTTACTTGTTAATTTCGAGGACGAAATTCTTTTAAGTGGGGAAGATTGTAACGACCCAGAATTTTTAGAAATTAAAATATGAATATTTTATTAATTTTAAATATTAATAAGTGAATTTATAAGTCAAATAAATTTTTATTTGAATTATTGGATTTAATTGGATTTTTAAATCGATAATATAATACGTTAAATTATGGAAATAATTGAAAATTGGGTTAAATATGATTGAAAATGATTTGTAAAATTTTATTTTATCATATGGGAGTTAGAACGATATTTTAGAACTTTTAAAATCGAATTAAAAGTTAATTTGTGAAAATTGAATATTTTAATATTTAAATCGACTAGTGAAAATAGCCAATTTTTGAACAGTCTCAGAATTGAACGAAACCAGTTTCATTGGATCCGTAATAGTTAGTTATTACCGGATTTCAAATTTCGTGTTAATCGGAGCTATCGTTTGATCGTGGCAGCTCGAAACGCATCGATTTATTTTTAACTTAAATTTGGCGAGTGAAAATAGCCATTTTTCAAAAAGTCTCGAATTTCGACGAAACCAGTTTCATCGGATCCGTAATGTGATATTATTGTAAGGATTCAAATTTCAAGTCAATTGGATTTACCGTTTGTCCGTTACAAATTAAAACGCCTAGAAATCGACTTAAATCGGTTTAATTCAAATTGAGCGTTTATAGCCATAACTCGCACATACTTCCGAATTAGCTTCCGAAACTTGTTCCATTGTGTCCGGAATGCGGGATAAACCCTAGGAATGTCAGTTTCGGCGCGTAAATCGGAGTTTGGAATTTCCGGATGAATAGTGTTCGTTCGTTCTTCTATAAATAGACCCACAACCTTCATAAATAAAAAAAAATAATAATTAGGTTATGAAACCCTAGCCGCCTCTAACATTATCTAAGGCCAGAAATTCACAAGCTTCTCCTCTCAATTACTCCCAATCCATTCATCGATTCAACGAAGCTTCAACACGGAAGTCGAAGAGCATGAGGAGAGCTAGAGATCTATACGGTTGAGATCTGAAACGACGTCGGATGGTGGGAGCTAGGGGAGGCCGACGCCTACAGTTCACGCACGCAATTCTAGGATGGAGGAGTGGCCGAGTTTCATGGTACTGGGGCCGAGCATAGTGGAAGTTGGGGGCTTCGATTTTCAACTCCCTGATCGAAGTTTCGTTGAGTGTTGGAGGAGCAAATTAAAACCCTAGTATTTGAATATGGGTTCATGCTTGCGTGCTCCTTCCTGGAGATATTTGCGTGATGAAGGAGAAAGGGGAGTGACGGTCAAGATTGCAAAGGGGATGGATCCTGTGGCTATGGTTTAGTTTGGTATAAAATTAGTTAAGTTTATGTTGTAATTTATATAAATAAATCCGTGTAAACTTCGAAAATCAATATCTTTTTCATACGAGGTCGAAAAAATGCAAACTCAATTGCGTTGGAATCGTATGGACGAGCACTACGTGATGGAGTTGGTTTGGAGTCGTTTGGAGTTAGTGAGAATTTTGGGTAAAATTAAACGTCCGTTTAATTTTATTCAAAATAAATCGCTAAAACGGAATTTAAAATCAAGGTGAGAATTTCTCACTCAATCGAATCAGTTTCGATTTTATTTTAAATAGTTAGATTTAAAATATTTGAATGCATGTTTGAATGTTGATTGATATCTATTGATTGTTAAAATAGACATTATGCGCCGTTAGTAAGCGGATGTTATTTATTAAAAACATATACCGCGAATATTTCATAAACAGTGAAATTGGTATTATATATAATAGCAATATATATATATATTGGCATATGTATATATTGGAGTTATTGATTTCCCGCATTTTTTGTTTAGCGGATGAGACCCTATTGCGCCGTCTATTAAGCGGATAATATTTAAATCCCATATACCGCGATAATTTCGTACTGGAGCGAAATTGGTATTGTGCTAATGTTTGTGGATGCAGGAAAACAGGTTGGAGGGATCCAACTGGATTCCTCAACAGTTTTTATTTGATTTCAGATATTTTGATATTTGATGGATTTTCATATTGATATATGATATCGTTATAGTCGTGATTGACTATTTGGTGTGTAGCATCATTGGACCAAATTTTTGGTATTTTAAAATGATTTTAAAGTGATTTTTGAAAAGAATACGTTTTATAAAAATAATTTTTGGAATTGATCCATTTTAAATAATTAGACGCTATAATTTTTAAAGTTATAAAATTATGGTTTTTGTGAAATACAGTTAAAAGCTGATTTTTGAGAAATATGAACAAATGATTTTATAAAATAGTTTAGATTGGATTTTTGAATATATTATGAAAAGTTTAAAAAAATAGGATTTAAAAATTTGATTATTTTATAAATCGAAATGATGAAATTATAAAGGAATTTAAAGATGTTTTTAAAGAATAATATAAATTGATTTATATTAAGAGATTTATAAATGGATATTTATAAATTGAAATATTGACATTATAAAACGAGTTTTTATAAGTGTTTGAATGAAGTGAAAATGAATTTCATAATTGAATGGAATTTATAGAATTTTATACGGTGAAGTTATAAATGGAATTTTATAAGCAGTAGGTTTATAAAATTTATTAAGTTATTAAAATAATGATTTTGGATAAATGAATGAATCTTATAAGTTATAAGATTTATAATTTGGGAAGTTAAAAAGAACGATTTTGTAAAATAATCGTTTTATAAGTATTTAACTTATAATATGAACGTTTAGTTTATAATTGAGTTATAAACTGGAATAGGTTAATAAAAGAATTTATAAAAAGGAAGTTTTTATAAATAAATAGAAATGGAATTTATAAACGTTGTTTTATAAATTCGTAAACAACTTATTTTGATAAGTTAATTGTTGAAACCTATAAATGGAGTTATATTCACATTTTTGAATAAGTGAATAATCCTTTGAATTAAAATGAATAAAAGAATGAAATTGTTAATGAAGTATATTCACATTTTTGAATAGTGAATAATCCTTTGAATTAAAATGAATAGAAATGATGAAATGTGTTAACGTAGTATCTTCACGTTTTTGAATAGTGAATAAGATGTTAAAGGAAATGTTTTGAATGAGATGTTTTAAATAGAATTAAAACGATCTAACGAAGTTTTAATTGTGTTGAGATTCGAAACCATAGATTTCAACATTCATTGTTGAAATAGATGTTTCGAGAAATAAAAGGAAATGGTGGACTATAACACTGTTGTTATAGTAAATAATTTCCGAAAGGAAATGTTTTGTATAGTATTGGGATTTATATATCTATTTTAAATTTCGAATCCCGATACTAGTGATTTTGGGTTGTCGTAACGATGTTTTACGCAACATTCGTTTTGGCCCAAATAAATATGTTAAGAGAATGATTTCCTTAATAGAATGAAATATATACTTAATCTCGATTTAAGTATATTGAATATTTTCTAAGTGTTGAAAATAAAAAGATTTGTGAATTACTTATTGAATAAGTATGGAATTGTTTTCCAATATGAAGTGATATTTAGAATTTATCTTTTTGAAGATAAATTGAAAATGAATAATTGAAATCGAATATTCATTGATATTTTGGAATTATAAATTCACTAAGGGATTTATAAAGGAAGTGGAATTTGTCTAAAAATAAATATTGATTTATTTTTGAAGTATTGAAATTATATATCTTGTAAAGATATTTTGTGAAATAAATAATTGGAAAATTATTTGGAATCTGGTGATGTTGTGCATATCAATTGATAGTTCAATAACCGACTATCAATATTTCCCTTTGAATGGGTAATTGATGTGATTTGTTTGAATGTGAATGCTACACTTATTTTTGAATAAGCGCTCACTATTCGGGTTAACCGGGAAAGGACCATGGGGTCGTATAACCCATTCCGAATATGTGATACGTCGTTATAATTGCATTGAAGATCGGTGTTGAAGACCCGGTATTTGCGAGAGCGATAGGATGACCTGTCGATTTACTCTGCACCGAGTTGCTCCGGTATAGAGTTCTCCATATGTGATGGTGAATCCGATCAGGATTGTGAATATCCGGATTGCAAGGACTTCTTTGTAAGTGCCTTCGGTTTTGTTCGAGCCCGGAACAGACTTGTATGGATTGTGTGTCTGACATTACAAGTTGAGATATAAAGCCGATTTCTTTCAAATATATTTCTGTTGGTGGCGAAGAATTTATTCTTTTAGCTTAACACCCTTCTCTGAGACGTACGAGCTCAGAGGTTATGTAGTTGAATGTTATCAGCGATATATTCCCAATTTGGTAATGTGACATGCTGAGTGATGCTGAAATGATCATTGTGTTGATTATTTGTGATAGGATCGTTTATTTGATCGTCTATCTTAGTGATCATTGTGTTGATCATTTGTTGACCCAAAGCATGGCTTTTGTATAAAGTATGTTTTTGTGGACGTGACTTCGTCGAACCTCACACACCGGAAATGGTCAAAACAGGAAAGATGCGGCAAGGTTATGAGGGGTAGCACCCTTTAGGGTATGTACATTTCCTTCTGGATAGAGGTGATATCATGGTATGGAGCCCAGATATTTAACCTATGTGGTTACTACGAATTTATTACTTTGTGGTTGTTGGCTTTCGGGATCCCGTGAGAAAGGTCGTTTACGATCGGGAAATGGCGTGCTCGTGTCAGTAGTTACCCAGTTAGGGGTAACCCGGCCTTGTGTTGGCAGAGTTCCGGTTTGGTTCTCGGGGATGTCTTTCCAGAGGCATTCTCATGTGGCAATGGGAAGTTCCTTGGCCTGACCATTTGTTGGAAATCCAAAGAAACAATACGTGACTTGTACGGTTTTAGTTGTAGAACCTGCCGTCTAATATGGTAGCTATTAGTAGGCATAATATAATGGTACCTATGCTGGCTAAGATTTATATTCTACTTTCGAAATGAATTTTATACACTATGCACTAATAATAATATCAAATGTTCTTTTTAAATGCGTATCAAGCATGTTTGACTATCATAAGGAGAAATCTTCTCCAAGTCTGCGTTTGCATTGTGTGTGTGGCGAGAGGCCTTATGGTAGTCTCATTTTTAAAAGCATTGCGAATTGAAATAGAAATATCTCTCTATTTTGATTTTAAAGATAAATAAACTGTTTTGAGTTCTCACACCAGTCACATGACTGACTTGGAGTTTATTGTTTTCCTTCCTAAACTCTGGGTGCCCACCAATTTTCACACGGGCAGTCAAGAGTAAGGTTTATCAGGATATTCTGGATATTCTGGAATTGCTGGAGGCAAGCTGGATAGCATGGCGTATTACTAGTTTATATAGTATTTCTTTTTCCGCTGCACTGTTGTTGTTATTGTTGTACACTCTGATGATATGATGTAATGAAATGTAATGTAATAACTGATATAGTTCTTTGTTTAAAGATTATTCATTTATTATTATATGTTGTTCCGCTGCGAATTGTGAGATTCTGATGTGATTCTGTTGTTTTCTGTTCCGTCCTATTTTAAAGTTCCATCCTATTTTCTTCTATCTTTCTTTTTCCTCTGTTCTCTTTTCTTTCTATTCTATTTTAAAATTTTCTATGTTCTTTTCCCTATCTAAATTTTCTTTCTTCTTCTCTCTTTTCTTTTCCTAAATTCTTTTTCTTAAACCCTCAGTGTTCGGTTTTCCGTCATTCGATTTCTCGGCAGTCGATAAAGTGAGTGTCGATGTCGAATTTTCGGAAGACGAAGAATCGTGTCCTGACAGAGCGGAGGCACGAGGTCGCGAAACTAGGGTTCGCGATATCATGAATTGGTGGGGCGCATGACTGTGTGACGTTGAGTGCTGGGCTCAGGGTCGAAGCGGTGCCGTAGTGATGAGCGATGGGTTGGCTTTGGGAGTTGTCGCATCGCGAGTAGGTGATGGTTTGAGGTTCGCTGCCTTCGTTAGGGCTGTGAGGTGCAACTCGTTTTTTCGTCCTTTCAATTAAATTTAAGTACATACACATGTATATACAGAGATAGGGAAAGGAGTTTTAAAGCCAGATTTTTATTTTTTTTAAATATATATATATATATATTAGATGAAAAGTTCTCAGTAAAGAAATTTGGGTTATTTTCAAGTTAGACGGAAATTATTGACTTACAATAAAGTAATTTTATTTTAAAAAAACAAATGTCATAGGGTTTATAAAGATTTGAATTTTAGGTATAAGTGATTTCAAGCAGGAAATAAAAATGAATATTTTTAATCTACTAGTTTAATTTTCAAATAAATGAATTTGAAGATTAAACTATTTTAATTTCCGTATGTGACTATTTAAGTTACTGCAAGATTTATTAAAGGAAAATCAGTTTTAAACTAAGTCCTTAGTTAATTAGATTTGAAAATGGCAATTAATTTTCCGATTTGTATAAAATGTTAATTAACTATATAATGTTATACAAGGTCTAAAATCGAGAAACAAGCTGGGATGGAAATGAATGGAAATGGATTGCCAAACAAAAATAAAAGGTGAGTTAATCTCACTCGGTTAAATTTAAAATTTAAATTGATAAATTTAAATAATTGTTTGAATGGTTGAAATTGGTTGATGTGCTATAGTATGGTAATTCGGGAATTGGCATATTATATTGTGCTAACATCTGTGGATGCAGGGAAAACAAGTTGGAGGGATCCAACTGGACCCCTCAACATTTATTATTTAATAATTCTCTGTTGTGATTACTTGACATTCTATGATGAATATATTGGAAATATTGAATGTTATGGTTTGATTGGATATATTTGGGTATAATGAATTACCAAAAACATATGAATTGGATTTTGGAAAGAAAATAAAGGAAGTAAATTTGTAAACGAAATAATTTTAGAAAATTTAATGAAATTAGAATGAATTGAAAAGAAATGGAAGTATGTTAAATACTAATAAATAACTTCGAGTATGAAAAGAAAAGGGTTTGAATAAACAGTAATTAATGAATTGTAAAATTATGTGATATTAAATTAAATGAATAAAGAATTACTTTAAAACTTAAAGTTTTAAATTTATTTAAAGGAATCAGAAGTAAACTAAGAAATCTAAATTGGTATTTCAATTAAAAGTATTTTAAATCATAATTAAGGAATAAAATCTAAAATTAAAGGACTTTGAATAAACGAAGTAAATTGGAAATCAATTTGGAAATTGATTTAAGTGTTTGAAATTGGATATTCGGAAGAATAAATTCAAGGTGGGAATTTATTAAGACGAAATGAGAAATTTTTTTAAAAAATAAATAGTGACTTATTTTTAAAGGATGCGAAGAGAAGTATATTTCCCTGGATAGCCAAGTACGTTTTCAACGTAAATTTTTAAATATAAGATAAAAGTTTAATGTTGTTTTAAAAAGCATATTTTAGAAAATTTATTATTTCTGAATGTGTAAAATTCTAAGATAAATATTTTTTCAAATCTATTATTGTAATAATTATTTAAAGGTGACTTAGTGTTTTGTTTTAAAAGTGGAAACCTAGTTTTATATTTATAGAGTAATCTTATTTTCAAATATTCGTATAGTATGTGTTTTAATAAATTATTTAAAGTAGTTTTTTACTTAAATGTTTTAAAGTATATTTCAAAGTAAAACGTTTAAATTATTTTAAAAATCTAAAGGTTTTAGGCTTGGTGATTTTAGTGGAAATAGAAAATACTTGGAATTTATTTTGAGAAAGGAAGATAATTCGAAACTGTTTTTAAAAAGGGGTTTGAAAAGTGGAAATTTATCTTGTGAAGATATTTTCGAGGTTAATAAATAATTTGGAAAATTATTTATTGTTGAATGGTTGGTTGGAATATAAATTGATAGTTAAATTACCGACTATCAATATTGGACAAATGCGTTGATCGTTTCAAAGGGACCGAGATCGAGATTAATTTCTCGAAAACCACTTCGATTCGGTTTGTACGTTTTGTGGAAAACGATTTTGCATTCGAAGATGGAGCAGTGAAGTCGAAGGGCTAGTCGCTACTAATCCTGGGGATATTTCCAAAATGGGTGTAGTAGGAATAGTGCCTTCGGTTCCGTACGAACCCGGGACGGACTTGTATGGATGAATGCTTGCGAAACATCGTCAGGTCGACGACGGGCATTCTAAGGGATATGTTCTAAAAAGGAACGCTTAGCCTCATGCCACATCAAATGGGAATGACTGAAAATTAAGGGTTATGCAGCAAGGCTAGGTGGGTAGCACCCAAGCAGGGTGAGGTCATTCCAGTCTAGATGTCCCTTTTTATTTCGGCTTAGTGGGCGGTTGCAGATCCCAACCGCGGGGTGATCTCTCGGGATTATCCAGTAAGGGGTCCCGGCCTTGTGTTGCAGGGGAGCGGGCGTACTCCTCGGTACAGTGATCTAGGCCCCGTACTGTGGCAGGTGGTACCCCAGTGCCTAGTCATTAGTTGGAAATCCATTCTCCCTACGAGCCTTGTACGAGTTTTGTTTGTATTACCCACTCTGTGGCTAGTAGCTGGAATTTAATCATGTAACAATTTTTGCTATTTTATAAGTATTTGTATATAGACACTATTATAATATCATAGGATTTCTATAAAAATTGTTTTAGCTATCGTAAGGTAAAAACCCGACATGTTTATTTGTGGCGTGGTCTTACGAGATGCTTTTGTTTTCAAAGGATTTTTGAAACTTTAATAATCAATTAAGTGTGATTTTCTCACGCTGGTATTCCATACTGACTCGAGTGTTATTTAACTGTAATGCTCGGGTCAGACCGAGCATTATAGGATACAGGAAATGCTGTGGAGCTCAGGAGACGAGCAGGATGACGATACGTATTCCCGTACTTGTTTATATATATGTTCCGCTATGTTGTTTAGTTGTGCATTTAGTTGTATGTTATTGATGTTGAGCTATGATTGATGTACTCTGATGATGTAATATATACAAACAGATATATTGGATTTGAGTAAAGATCATTTATTATCTATTATATTTTATTCCGCTGCGATGGTTAGATTCTGATGTTGTTTTCTATTCTTTTCTTCTACTTCTTCTTCTTTAACCCAAATGGTTCGTATTTCTGTGCAACTTGAGTTGATTGTTGTAGAATAGTGTTAACTCAAGGGGTACGGATTTCCAGGCTATTACAGCAAGATAAATAAAAACTATTCTACTTGCATGAAAAATAAATCTACACTACAACATGAAAGTAAATAAGCATGAAAAGTAAAAGAACATTTATTGAAGTTGTATAAAAAAAATTACATAAAGATAAATGGCTAAGTAGCCATGAAAAGAAAGAGAAGCTTTTCTTTTATTTTGAGCCTAAACTAATGAAGAGGAAGAGGCTAAGTGAGAGGAGGAGGGTTCCATGAAACATAAGGGGTTATTTATACATGCATGAAACCCTAATCCAAAATTTGGGGAATGACCAAACTACCCTTGAAAAAGTGTGGAGGCCAAGTAATCATTAGCTTCTACTAATCATTATTTAAGTGTACATGAAGCCATTAATTCCATAAGCATGTGCATTAGCCTTTAAATTGTACATAAGGTGGTGGGTAGGTGGGGTCCTCCATGATCTTCACTTTGAATTATTTCCATCTTCATTCCTTTATATTCATGTTGTGCATGCATGTGTCTTCATGAAATCACTCCTATTTGAGACCAAATTCCTACAAAAATATATATAAATTTCCAATTAATTTTTTTCAAATAAATATATGCACACAAATGACTATTTTGCCCCTATATGAAGATGGATATTTGACAATTTGGAATTAATATGGATTTTGGTTAAAACAAGTTCAAAAACCCAATATTATCATTTATTTAATTTAAAAAGAATAAGTACGGTGGTAAAAATATGCATATTTACGTGCACGTAAATACCAGATCCATTACAGATAGATTATGAGCTGTCACTTCATAATAGGTAGAGGGTATATGAGAGAGCATACATGTTATATATTTTGGTTTTCAAAACTATATAGTAGTAGATACAGTATATAAGTCGTATTGCACACACGAGTATCATTAATACAATTTTTCTTTATGAGGGATATACCATTCTTATTATAGATTAAGAATGCGTTGGCGTACGAGAAACGTTTTTAGGATCTCCATCTTTTGAGCCGAGGAAGGGGTAGGTTCGAGGGCTGCTATTTTCGACTTACTATACACGTTCTCTAATATAGTGTGAAACATGATGTTTCAAATGTTAGTAATGCTTAAATGCAAGTGCCAAGAGTTGAATTTGCCAAGGTGTATAATGGCTACATGAGTATAGAAGGTAGACCATACCTTAGAAATGGAGTCGGCTATTTAGGTGCAAGACTAGATGGATACTTGAGAAAGGGATCTTTGATCATTTAGAGTTAGATAATACTAGGAGGAAAAGGTTGGCCTCTAAGTAACTCCATGGACAGGCTATGGACTGATGTAATTCTCTTAGAGCTACGACTCCCGAGGACCATTTTACTTGGGATAAGTTCAAAGTTCATTTAGAAGGAAAAAATTTCCCAGTTGCTCAGAAGTTGGTTCTATTTAGAAGGTTTGTCAACTTAAAGTAGGTAAATACAGATGTGTTAGAGTATTTGGCCAAATTCAATGTGCTATTAAAGCATAGTTTATTTTTCACTGATATTTTTCTCAAATTAAATGAAAAGTTTATTATTGGGTTGAACGATCATCTTAGGGAGCAGTTAATTCGTGGCATTGACGAGGACTTTAAGAAGGTGGTTAAAAAGGCTTTACAACACAAGAGCTTGTACCCAATGAAGAAAGACCATCTCAAACCAGCTAAACAGGGGAAGACAGTAAAGGCACATGCGTTGAATGCCGTTTTGACTCCATCGAATGCTCTGTCGATGAAAGAGAAGGGAAAGGGCATTACTAACTTAGGTATGACTTCCATTTATGTTGAACCTGTACGTTCTATTCGATAATAGAGTTTCACATTCCTTCATATCTAGATATTTGGTCAATAGATTGGGACTGAGAACTGAGATAGTTAACCCACATTAGGTTTGACTAACCATGTTGCGGACCCATCCAACTCATGTGTGTTTTATCGAGACCTATTATTGTTTATGGGTGTTCTTTTATTTGTGATTGTTTTGTTTTGTATTTTCTTGGGATTGATATTATTTAGGGGTCGGACTAGTTGAGGAAATATAAAGTACCAATGGGTTGTAAAAGGCTATTGGTTATGGTAAGGACTAAGGAGGAGTAGAGATTCGAGATGGTAAACCTTCTTAATGATAAATTAATGGTTAGCTTTCAATATTCGTCGGAGGTCCCACAAGAGGGTTGTCATCGGTGCCTTTAGCTAGGGAGTATTCAGATGTATTCGAGGGGCTGACCGGATTGCCACCACTTCGAGAGAGAAAGAGTTTTATACAGGTGTGGTTAAGGATGTTAGACTAATGATTATGTTATTGAGGCACAAATACCTAAGGAGCAATGAGCGCTTGAGGTGCAAGTAGATAACTTATTGAGGCACGATTTCATTCGATCGTGTATACCTGAGTTGGGAGATCCCGTAGTTTTCACCATTAAGGAGGATGGCTCAACGAGATTATGGGGTTATTACCATGAGCTGAATAAGATAACGAAGAAGAACAAGTATCCACTCCCACATATAGATGATTTGTTTAATCGGCTCTATGGTGTGAGGGTGTTCCCTCAATTGGACCTTACGTTAGAGTTTCATCAACTATGAGTGGATAGTGAGAGTGTTCCGATTATGGAATTTCGTACACCGTCAAGTTTTATAAGTGGTTGGTCTTGTCGTTCGAACTAACCAAAGCATTGGCATACTTTATTTTACTTGATAGAAATGGTTGTTTAGTGTGAGAATACACAACCCAAATGCATAGATAAAGTAAACTAGAAAGTCTTCCAATGAACATGCCTGATCGATGGCAACAAAAGAAGCTAATTACACAATGGCAAAATTAATGCAAAACACTGACACATATATTTGAGTTAGCAAACATACATAAAAACCACACATGCCAAAGAGAGGAGGTCCAACATCATCATACTAAACACCATTGGTGACGTCATTCTGTGTTAGTAGTAGCTAGGAAAGCATAGCAGCTATCCACTGAGTTATCATTATTCATTTCATATGTAATTATTAGGGAGAGCGGTAGGAATTGATCACCTGCCTAAATATGAAAAATATATAATATTTTATGACATAAGTTTATGTTGCTGCCAACATACTTTGTCGATCTCATGAGCCATATTTTAAGGGATCACTTAAGTAAGTCCATGCTCATGTTTGTTGATGCTCACTTAAATAAGTCCAACTAAAGGTGAAGTTTTTAAAATATCACTTTTGGATAAGGAAAGTGAGATTCTTAGGTCACGATGTTTCCGAGCAAAACATCCTAGTGGACCCTGCAATGATAGTGGCGGTTCAGGGTTGAAATCGACTCAAGAATGCTATGGGTGTGAAGATTTTCCTTAGATTGGAGGGATATGAAAGACGTTTTGTTGAGGATTTCCTTGAGGTAGCAACACTATTAACCAACTTAATGGAAAAGAATTCAAACTTTTGTTTGGAACGTAAGGTGTAAGCATGCATTTGTGAGCTTGAGAGAGAGGTTAACGAGGGCACTAATGCTTTGGAGTTGGTTTATAGGTATTATCCGACTCATGATTCGGAGTATCCAACTCATTTAGTATCCGACTCACGATTTAGAGTTGGTGGTGATTTTGTTTCTTATGATGATTTATAGGTATTTTCTATTAGGAGAGAGGTTTGAATTATTCAAGGATCACATATCGTAAAAGAATCTCTTTTCCTAGAAGAATGTCAACCTTCATTGGCAACGACGGTTGGAATTCTTAGCCTCACGTGACTTCTAGATTTCTTATATGTCTGGTAAGGAAAATAAGAGCAGATGCCCTAAGTAGAATACATGCTAGTTTAGGAGCGATATTCCTAGAGTTGACATACGCGATAGCCTACACCGTATAGCTATAAATTTTATTAAAATAAAAGTATTTGAAATCAAGTTGTGATAATAAATATTTTCAAAATAGAGTTGAATAAATATTTAAGTAAAGGAAATTGGGCAATTATCGACATATGTCCTGGACAATGAAGTAAAAATCAATTAAAATTAAACTAGAGTAAATTTGTAAATAAAATAAAAGAGTTAGAAAAGTGAGTGAATAATTGGCAGAGTAAATTAATTGTAACCAACCAAAAATTAACAAAGCCCAAAGTCCATGTCTCAAGCCCATTTGCTTTCTCTTTATACTTCTGGAAAAATCTCTTACTTACAATTTCGAGACTGAACCCTATAATTAGTTTAAGACCTAATTCTTAAAATTTAAAATCACGACTAACTCAAAAAAATCCAACTATGAAATAAAACACGATTCAAAGACGATGTCACAAAGGGGGTAGGTGATCGATGGCGGGCAATGGGGATACGGGCTAGCATGTGATGTCTAAAGCAAAATGTCGTAACCTAGGCAATGCAATGTATGGTAAGCAAACGCGATTTTGAGTTGTGTAATGGTGAAGCAGCACATGCGACTTGAAGGAAGTCTTGCGATGTGATGTTGGCAATGGTCGTGAGATGCGTGTGGTAGTGGATGAGATAGCTAGAGGCGGTGGAGAGATGCTATGTTGATGACCTGGACATGTGGGCATGTGTTTTGGGGAGCCGTGACATGATATTGGTGGTAAAAACGGCGAAGGACAATGGTATGTTTTCTATTTTGGTGGAACAAGCATTGATTTGGTGTGTTATATCACTCACATCTATGTCTATTTCATATTGTTCGATGTGTATTCACCCAATATTTGCTAGACTTGATTTGTTGAAAGGATTGTTGGTTTATTGCATGAAATTGATTATTTTTCAATGATTGATGGTTTACATGGCTTGAATTGGATAGAATTGTGTTGTGAAATAGATTTAATTATTGTTGTGATTGATTATCGTTAGATTGTTGAATCGTGATGTTTGAGTAGCAAATAGATGTTTGCAAATATTTAAGCAACATTATAATTATTTGAAATGGGGTAAATGAATTAACAAAAAGAGATTTGAAATAAACAAATTATTTGGAATAGATAAATTATTTTGGAAATAAATAGTGAATTTTAGAATGATGTTTTATTTGAAAGAAGGATGATTTAGGGGAAAAAAATATAAGTAGAATAATTTTATAGATCTTGTGGATAAATTATTAAATAAATGATGTGTTTAGGGATTTTATTAACTTAATAGATTTTGAATTTTATTTTTTTATTTATCAATGATTAAAAATATTTAGAGGATATTCATGAAATGAGATTAGAAATCCATATTTTAAAGTGAAAAGTTAATTTTGTTTGAGTAAAATATTTTAAATTAATTGTAAGTTTAATGCAATTTATTTATTGAATAGAAATTATCATTGAGGTGATTTGTTATATATATCGTTGAGTGAATTTTTAGAAGCAATATATATTGGTTTTTGATATAGAATTTTAATTTGATGGGTCAATTGTTTTAAAATGATTAAGAAAATGAATAAGGATTTAAAATGATGATTTTGGAACCATATATTTGAGTTTGAAAATATTTATGGACTGAGAATATTCTTCTGATTTGATGTTTTGAGTATTCGAAAATATAAAATTCTTCATTGTATTTCTATAACATATTATTGAAGTAATAATTTAAGATGAAAGAATTTTGATGGTCTTAAATCCATTGATGGGTTTGAATAAAGTTTCTTTGAAATAAATATGCGATTTTTAAATATGGGTTTTTGAGGGTTATTATTTATTTTAAAAAGAGAGGGAGCCAAATACAAGTGGTATTTTTTAAATTAACTAAAGTGATTTTATAAATAGAAAAGGAGATATTTTGTGGTTCATTAAATTAAATTGAAGTGTCGCTATAAAAAGAAGAAAAAAAAAAGGTGTAATATATTAAATAAAACCCTTCATCTCGTTAATTACTAATAATATATCTTGTGTCTGTAGATAATTATTGATTTGTTTGCTTCGAATAAGATTAAGTTAAATTACCAAATGTGTGGAATTATAAAGTAATGAAAATTAAGAATAACGAATAACGAATATAACTGTACACATATGTATATTGATAAATATATATTCATAATATTAAATTAGTATTAAAATAATTAAAGACGGTAAACGTGTATACAAATGGGATAATGTGTCTATTGCGGTATAAATCCCAAAATTTAGATACGAGCATGTTAAACCATATATGGATTTTATGTTGTACATGCACCTATACATACATATGTATTTGATATACATGTACCAATTATATACATGTATCAAATATGATAATTAATAAATTAATATTATTGATTAATAAAATAAAATAACGAGTTTGTTTAAAATATATTCAGAATAGATCTTGATTAATTTGGACTTCATAGGCCCAATAAGATCCAAAATGGTAAAAGAAAATTGAAATTCACCCATTTACTCTGCTACATGTTATCCTAGATCCAATACCTGTTAAATAATTATCCGCCTCAATTTCAATTATGTGCTTTTTCAGCAAGCACCTAGAAGTTTAGACTTTTGAATTCCTAATATCTAGGTATTTGTTAAACAAGCATCCACCTCAAATTTTATTAGGCATGTTTAATTGGCACCTGACTTGTGATCTGTATGCTCACTATTGGAAGATATCCTGACTACGAGTTAATATTATAAGTCTGTAATCATAATCATCAATTAAAAATGTTCATACATCTATGAAATTTATAGAAATTGAACTATTAAAACTCTAATCTATGGTGAGTACAAAATTTACAAAATTCAAATTTAAATAAATCTATCTATTTAAAATTCCAAAATTGTAAATCATATTATTTTTGAATTCAAACACATTTTAGATCAAATTGAAATAAAGTTAGATGTAAAATTTATTGCTTAACCTATTTGTAAAATTAATTTTGCATTTTATTACAATTTAATTTTTGAATAAAACATAAAATGTTAAAATATAACAATTTAGGATTAAAATATTCAATTATTTAGTTAACATCTTCGTTTGTTTTCAAAAATTCAAATAATTTAGAGCTCAAAGTTCGAACTTTTCAAAATTTAAATGTAAATTTATAATAGTGCAGTAAAAATTGTTTTAGTGATTATTATGTGATAAGAAAAGTATTATTAGGGGAAATATTGTTAATGTTGGAACTAGGCTGGTTCGAAGTAGGTTAAGTGTATGACTTTCAAAAATTCTATTTTTAAATCTTATTGGGCCTATGAAGTCTAAATTATTGAGATCCAATCTAAAGTGTTTTAAATAAGTCTTATATTATTTTACTTGTTTATATAAAAGTATTCAATTCATATGATATATAATGTATATGTGTATCAAATACACACACAAATATATATGTATAGCGCATGTGCAACATATATGAAATGTACATGTTTAGTGTGCTCATATATAAGCATAAGGATTCACACCGCAACTAAAACATTTATCCATTGATATATATATATATTTGATGTCCATGAAATAATTTAACATATATCTATATATATGAAATATTTATGAAATATTTATTCCTTATTTAAAATATATTGATCAATTCAAAATGGTTCGAATCAATATCTAATATAATTTATTTTAGTTTAAATTTAAAACTTGATCTAGATCTAAATAAAAAAAATCTATTTCAAATTTAATTTACAAACATAGATGTATATGTATATGTGTGTGTGTGTGTGTATTGTTACTAAATGAATATTTTAAAATATTTATATCTATAACAATCGCCTTTTTGACCCTCGATTGTCCAAACTAAATACATCTACGATATTCATATGCTGAGCATCCAAGTGCTGAAAAGACAGAAAGTTAGTATAAAATAAAAGAAAGAAAAAACAAGAAAGAAGAACATAATATTAGAGTCTCACATGCAGAACGATAATATATAATATCTCAAAAGTATTGTACAAAGTGTGACTCCAACATAGATGAATCTCAAAGTTAAAAAATAGCTAAGTACTACTATCAGCTTGGACAGTGTTAACAGCCTGTCCCTACAATGCTGAGTACATGCATATATACATACATACATACATACATAATAGTGAATAGAAATGAAAATAGGTAGATAGATAGAAGCCTCTATTTCATTTCCATAAGCTTAAAACATCCAACTCTAAGACCTGCTTTATTTGATCTAGTCAAAAGAGTACACTAGGAATTTTGGGAAAACAATACCACATGCCGGACATAAGTCTGGTATGAGAAACTTAGAAATGTCTATGCACACATAACAGTACATTCGAGACCAATCGAATCACTGGATTAGTTTTCTCCTCAAAAAGAACCAACTCACATATTTACACTAGATGATATTATAAATAATGTCTACGTGTGAAAATAAATCAGAAAATAACCGTGACGCTTACATTGGCCACACTACAACATACTAGATTATATTTAAATCCACGACGATACGTTCATATATATATATATGGATTTTAGACTAAGACCTCATTAGTAAATTGAGACTGATTTCCTATGACAAGGATCACAAACTACCTTCTGAGTGCCATATATCTAGAGATAAAATATACCATTAGGTAAAAAACTAGCCCCTCATCCGAACATTTTCATAGATAATGTGAACCAAGTATCAGCAATTCCCACCAGCTACATCTATAAGCATACTCTAGATAATGGAGTTCATATATGCCCCTCGTTATCTAAACCCGAGATTGTGCATCCTACTATGTATTTTGTTATTTTTCCAATGTTGAGGTCACGTTTGGCATCTTTTACAAGAGTCTTTATTTCTCGATTAGAATAGCTTGTTTGAAAGATGCTAACGCTGACCTCTCCCTTGGGCTTAACATTAGGATATGATAGTGCTACATGATAGCATTTATTCAAAGTGTTAATATTGACCTCTCCCCTGGATTTAATCTTATGATATGACAATACAACTGTATAACACTTCGCTTCGACAAATTCCAAAACAAACTCGCATACAAGTTTTGAAGTGGTATTCGGTAAATAAACCACTTACCAATCCCGGACTCTCCAAATCCAATTAATGAATTTTCGGTTAACACAATTTTGGTTCCTTAAGAAGTAAGTAAAAGCCAGAGTTGTTTCATATGAATGCTCCACCTTGGTGGTTCTCAAAACATATAAAGCTATGAAGCTTTTTGTTACTTCCCAAGTTTTATCTGGTCAAGTTCGGTAGTCAACTAGTCGATTACAAGTTCAAAGCCATTGATTATGGAAACTAAGATTCATATACTTAACATATTTCTGACATTCCAACTTAAATTTTCCTCAATCAACAGAGAAGTTGGTAAGTTAGAGCACTATTGCTCCATCCCTACTCGAACATTAATATTAACTCTCACAAATAGAGAAGTCTATCTCGCTCGGCTTTTAGTGTTAAACATAGTAACACTAACATTCTATATGCAAATTTAATTACACGTTTATTTTTACAATGTAACTTCTCGGTCGTTCTTCTAAAGTTTATAGTCTTATAAAATAGGTTAAATTAGTTAAAAATGGTGTATATATGTATAATAGGTTATCTGTAAAGTTACTATATTTAATAGGATTTAAAATAAGTTTAAAAAAGAAAAGTAAAGAAAAACCATTATATATTAGTTTAATATTACATTAGATCTATAAAATTAATATATGAAGAAAAATACCTTTTAAAATACTTATAAATAAGTTATAGAAATGTTGCTTTAAAAATAATACTTAATATTGATTTGAAGACTTTTACTACTTTAACAAAATAATAAATTTTGTATATATTAAAAGAAAACTTTTAATTAAAAAATTCAAAATAAATTATTTTAAAATTCAAACTTATTTTAAAATACTTCTATATCTTTTATAAAAATCCTTTGAAAAGATTTCATAAAAATATCCAAAGTAGTAACATTTTAAACTTTATTATAAACTGGTTTTTCCAAAGTGCATCCATAGTGACTCGCTATATGAACCATAACTTTTGTAACTTTTTTTAGAGGTAAAATTGTTTTTAAACACCATTTCTTACTACCATTTATGCTACTATAAGTATAGAAAATATTTCATTTAATATATTCAAATGATAGAGTTTAAAAAGTGAGATAAAAGAATAGGAATTCATAGTGCGCTTATAGCAACTTTCGCTATACGGACAATTCCATATCACATTTAAATTCGAACACCATTCAATCACATTAGATATATGATTCTGAAGTTTAAATTACATCACAAAGAAACATGGAATAACATATACATAAAATATAAGCAAGAAAATGGAGCAGCGGATAATAACAAATCGATATAGATCGATGAAAGTAGCAAACGGTGGATTGAAGATACTGAAATGCCCAAATTCGTTGATCAAAAAGATACCGAATTCTAGCTATCTTTGACACGTTGATCGCGCACGATACCGTGAAAGAAGATCTACAATTCTTCAAACGTTGATCAAGCGCACTTGATACCGTGAATTGGCTTCAACAATCGTTGAATCGAGCGCACTCGATTAACCGAAAGTGGAGATAGGAGATCACACTCAACTACCAATTTAGATGAACGCACACAGCAATCAAAACGAAATTTTATTCAACCATCGACCTCTTCAAATGTACAACACACTCCCTATTTATAGCATTTTACAACCGGCTCCTTAAGTCGTACACGACTTACGACTCATCACGACTCACGACTCATGACTCACGACTCACGACTCCTTACAACACAGCACACCGTCGGCCGACTTATCTACATGCCGACTTACGACTTATCACAACACAAGTTACAACGACTTAAAGAAATTTCAACATATACGAATTAATCAAGCCCCAACGACATAACGGCTTAAAATGACACGACTTAACACATTACAATACTTATACACAGACGACTTACGACTTAAGAAACTCGGACGACTTACTGCAGCAAACTCGGTAGCGACTTAGAACTTTCTGCGACTTAAGAAGAGGCATGTGAAGGAATTAGGTCGTTAACCCGTGAAACCCTACTAAGTCATTGCTTGTTAAGTCGTGAGCGACCTTCCTTGCCTTCTATGATGCCATCTCCCCTTTCTAGCTTGTTACCCTTCACCCTGTTAAGTCATGAACGACTTAAAGCCTCTTCATTAGATCGTGAACAACCTTTGCCAAAACTGCGACCTAAACTCGTGGCCTTCGTCAAACGACCTATAGCTTCCATCTTAAGTCGTGGATGACTTAACTCTCCCTTAAGTCGCGTACGACTTATTCCTTGGAGAATTATTGGTCGCGTATTTCCTTCTCTGGCCTGAGCTGCATCATCCTCCCCAGGTTGAGAAAAATTCGTCCTCGAATTTGTATATTCTTCCACATCGGATTGTTCATTCCCATAATATGGCACGAGATGTTTAACATTGAACACGTCAGAAGTGTATACATCTTCCGGTAGCTTCAACTTATAAGCATTTTCATTAATCTGTTTCACGACTTCTACAGGACCAATTTTTCTGGCTTTCAACTTGTTATAAGCGCCCACTGGAAAACGATCCTTTGTTAACACAGCATACACCAAATCTCCTTCATTAAACTCAACACTTCTTCGCTTCATATCTGCGGATCTTTTATACTTCTCATTTGCTTCCTCCAATCGCTCCTGAACGATTTTATGACATTCCGTTAATTCATCAACAAAATCAACAACCCGTTTAACCGTCCCCTTCGGTTGTGGTACTACCGCCAAATCCAACGGTCCCCTTGGCAAACTTGAATATACAATCTGAAATGGACTGTATCCTGTGCTTCTATTAACCGCATGATTATGTGCAAACTCTGCTTGGCATAACTTCATGTCCCAACTTCTCAGATTGTCCTTCACAAGACATCGCAACAAATTTCCCAACGGTCTGTTGAAAACTTCTGTCTGTCCATCTGTTTGCGGATGATAAGCGCTGCTGAAGTTTAACTTCGTTCCTACCATCTTCCACAAACTTAGCCAAAAGTGACTTAGAAAACGAGTATCCCTATCCGACACAATAGATTCTGGCAATCCATGAAGTCGATAGATCTCCTTGAAAAATAACTGAGCAACATGAACAACATCCGCCGTCTTCTTACAAGCAATAAAATGTACCATCTTCGAGAAACGATCCACCACAACATATATAGAGTCATTCCCTCTTTGAGTTCTCGGCAAACCCAACACGAAATCCATGCTAATGTCTACCCATGGTTTTGTAGGAACAAGTAATGGCATATACAATCCCGCATTTGTAGCGGTCCCTTTCGAAACCTGACAAACATGACATCTACGCACAAACCTTTCAACTTCCCTTCTCATTGACGGCCAATAATAAGAATGAGAAATCAACTGCAATGTTCGATCTCTACCCACATGGCCTTCTTCATGTAGCTCCTTTATAATCTTCATTCTCAAACTACAATCCGGTACGCATAAACGATTTCCTTTAAACAGAAAACCATCCACCAATACAAACTCATCAGCATTCCCCTCCTTGACTTTCTCAACAAATATCTTAAAGTAAGGATCTTCTTCAATCAATTCTGGCAACAATTCAAACCCTGTCACCTCAACCTTCATTGTAGTCAACAAGTGATTCCTTCTACTCAATGCATCTGCTATGCGATTCGTAATTCCCGATTTATGTTTCACAACAAACGTAAATTGCTGCAGATAAGCAATCCACGATGCATGCCTTGCTGAAATCTTATCCTGCCCTTGTAAGTGCTTCAACGCTTCATGATCTGTGTAAAGAACAAACTCCTTATGAAACAGATAATGTCTCCAGTGCTTCACAGCTTGAACTATTGCATAAAACTCAACATCATACGTGCTATATCTCAACTTAGCTCCAGACAACTTCTCACTGAAATAAGCAACTGGTCTTCCTCTCTGACTCAAGACTCCACCAACCCCAACCTTCGATGCATCAATATGTAATTCAAACAACAACTGAAAATCCGGTAAAACTAGAATTGGTGCTATCGTCAATAGTGCATTGATCTTTGCAAAAGCAACCCTTGCTTCCTCTGACCATGAAAATTGCTTCCCCTTCATGCAATCGGTTATAGGTGCCATCACACTGCTAAAGTGTGGAATGAATCTTCGATAGAAAGATACCAATCCATGAAAACTCCTCACTTCAGTAATTGTCTTGGGTTGTGGCCAACTCCTGACAGCCTCTACTTTACTTTCATCCACTTGAATTCCTTCCTTAGATAGAACATATCCCAGAAATAAAACACTGTTCGTCATAAATACGCACTTCTTTGCTGCTGCATAGTACTGCTCTTGACGTAGAATCAACAGTACTTTACGCAAATGCTGGACATGCTTTTCCATACTCCCACTGTAGATCAAAATATCATCAAAGTAAACTACCACAAACTTTCCAATGTATGGTCTAAAAATCTGGTTCATCACTCTCATAAAAGTACTCAGAGCATTTGATAAGCCAAACGGTATAACCAACCATTCGTATAAACCTTCCCTCGTTTTAAAAGCAGTCTTCCACTCATCACCCGGTCTAATACGAATCTGATGGTATCCACTCTTCAAGTCAATCTTTGAAAATACAACAGGTCCACTCAACTGATCAATCAAATCATCAAACCTTGGCATAGGAAATCTGTACCTCACAATAATCTTGTTCAGAGCCCGACTATCTGTACACATCCTCCACGTTCCATCCTTCTTCGGTACCAATAAGGCTGGCACGGCACATGGACTCAAACTCTCCTGAATACGCCCCTGTTCTAACAACTCCTCCACCTGCCTCCTTAGTTCCTCATGCTCCTTAGGACTCATTCTGTAATGTGGCCTATGTGGTAATACTGCCCCTGGCACAAGATCAATCTGATGCTGAATATCCCTCAATGGTGGTAACTCCTTTGGCAACTCCTCTGGAAACACATCACTGAATTCTTCCAATACCGGCTTTACTTCCTCTGGAACTTCTACAGATTCAGTAGCTTCACGTCCAATTAACAAAAACACCTCTGGACTCTCCTCTACTTCTTCAATAAATTCCTTCAAAGTCAATAAAGTCTTCAGCTCCTCAATCTCTTCTGACTTGCTTTCTCCTTATTGTCTCTTCTTTGGAACCAAAATGATCTTAACACCTTCAAACATAAAACTGTAGCTATTGCTCTGACCGTCATGATGTACTGCTCGATCATACTGCCATGGTCTTCCCAAAAGTAAGTGACAAACATCCATTTCCACAACATCACACCAAATCTCGTCTTTATACTTCTTTCCATTGGAGAATGGAACTCGAACTCGTCTGTCCACCTTCACCTCTCCCCCTTTTCTCAACCATGCTAACTTGTAAGGATTTGGATGCTTCTCCGTTTTCAGCTTCAACTTTCTCACAGCTTCGGTAGAAATAATATTGTCACAACTTCCTGCGTCAATCACAAATTTACAAACCTTTCCCAGAATAGTGCATGTTGACTGAAAGATGTTATTTCTCAACCAACTAGCTTCTTCTTCTTGCTTCGGTATTAAACAAGACCTCCTCATCATTAGATTACATCCTTCATCTCCTGACGCAACATCTTGTTCATCCTCCTCAGTTGGACTAGAATAACCTTCACCAACATCCTCACCTTCAACTTCAGCAATCATCGTTCGTTTCTTTGGTTTCGGACATTCATTACTCTTGTGACCCACTTCCTGGCAATTGTAACATTTAAAACTGCTGTTGACCTTTGCCTTTGCAACTTCATTCACAACTGGTTTACGGACAGCTTTCGAAACATTGGAACTCCCACTAGCACCCTTGTTCTAAATATTGGAACTTGTAAACACACCATCTCCACGCCTTCCCTGCTTTACCCAAGCCAACGCCTTTTGGTGTGCTTCCGCCACACATCTTGGATCGAACATATTAACCATATCCTGGATCTGTATTCGCAACCCTCCAACAAATCTAGCAGTCAACTATTCCTCTGTCTCCATAATGTCATTTCGAGCAATCAGTTGATAAAATTCATCAGCATAATCATTAACAGTCTTCGTCAATTGCCTCAGATTCTGCAACCTCTGATACATAAGTGATTGATAATTGTAAGGTAAAAATGTAGCTTTCATCAGTTTCTTCATCTTCTCCCATGTAACAATCTTTGACTTCCCCATTCTCTCTCGTGTAAGTTTGGTTTGCTGCCACCACGCCATAGCTCTACCTCTCAAACGAGTAGCAACCAACTTCACTCTTCGATTCTCCGGAACCTCCTTGAAATCAAAGATCTCTTCAACATTAGACAACCAATCCAAAAATTCTTCTGCAACCATTCCACCCTTGAATTCTGGAATTTCCATCTTCATACCCGACTCCCATCGTCGGTCATCCTCAACATCCCGATACGAGTTTCGAACCTGGTCTCGATCTCGATAATGAATGCTAGCTCTATCACCCTCTTCATTAAAATCAAATGTGTGTCTATATCGATCTCGACCATTAACATTCCTTCGATCACGCATGTCTCTTCTACTATGTCTCTCTTCATCTCGATATGGCTCATCTTCAAACTCACGTGGAGTTCTTCTCTCTTCATGTCCATAGTCATGGTGATCTCTTCTCTATGAAATTGATGTTTCTTTTCTCTCTCTAAAAGATTGCGGTGATACCCTTCTCGCTTCCGTAACCGATGGCGAAACTCGATTTCCTCCATGGCTCGAGATTGGCGATCTCCTCCTTTGACTTTGATTTAAATCATTCATCAATTTCTCTAACTTCCCAATACCTTCATCAAATTTCTCATTAATGCGTTGTTCCATTTGCTCGGCTTCTTCTCTTCTATACAACGCTTCAACATTCTGATGACGGTTAGCTCTTCTCGGCGGCATGATTAAATCAATATGAACACTTCAAAACTTCACAAATCAAGTGCGCTTGATCAACGTTTGAAGAATTGTAGATCTTCTTTCACGGTATCGTGCGCGATCAACGTGTCGAAGATAGCTAGAATTCGGTTCTTTGTGATCAACGAATTTAGGCATTTCAGTATCTTCAATCCACCGTTTGCTACTTTCATCGATCTATATCGATTTGTTATTATCCGCTGCTCCAGTTTTGGTATCAAAGCTTGACTTAGCCAATCATAGCTAAGACGAGTCTTGGAGCCAAGGAGTTTGAAGTTTGTTGCTCATCATGTTCATCTTGAAGTTGCAACAAGTTAGAAGCTTTCGATCCATTTCATTTTGGATCAAAGTCCGGAAAGTGTTTGAATTTTTGGAGAAGAGTTTCCGTGAATTGGCTTCAACAAACGTTGAATCGAGCGCACTCGATTAACCGAAAGTGGAGATAGGAGATCACACTCAACTACCAATTTAGATGAAAGCACACAGCAATCAAAACAAAATTTTATTCAACCATCGACCTCTTCAAATGTACAACACACTCCCTATTTATAGCATTTTACAACCGGCTCCTTAAGTCGTACACGACTTACGACTCATCACGACTCACGACTCATGACTCACGATTCACGACTCCTTACAACACAGCACACCGTCGGCCGACTTATCTACATGCCGACTTACGACTTATCACAACACAAGTTACAACGACTTAAAGAAATTTCAACACATACGAATTGATCAAGCCCCAACGACATAACGGCTTAAAACGACATGACTTAACACATTACAATACTTATACACAGACGACTTACGACTTAAGAAAATCGGACGACTTACTGCAGCAAACTCGGTAGCGACTTAGAACTTTCTGCGACTTAAGAAGCGGCATGTGAAGGAATTAGGTCGTTAACCCGTGAAACCCCACTAAGTCGTTGCTTTTAAGTCGTGAGCGACCTTCCTTGCCTTCCATGATGCCATCTCCCCTTTCTAGCTCGTTACCCTTCACCCAGTTAAGTCGTGAACGACTTAAAGCCTCTTCATTAGATCGTGAACAACCTTTGCCAAAATCGCGACCTAAACTCGTGGCCTTCGTCAAACGACCTATAGCTTCCATCTTAAGTCGTGGAAGACTTAACTCTCCCTTAAGTCCTGTACGACTTATTCCTTGGAGAATTATTGGTCACTTATTTCCTTCTCTGGCCTGAGCTGCATCAGAAAAGCAAGTAGGAAGCAAGAATATGCAACAACATCAAATTGCTTCTATAGCGACTGTCGCTATAAAGAGAATAACAAATCTACTTTACTACATATGCTCTTTCAATATTCAAGTCCAAAGCCCATCCCATATGCCACTGCATATGCATAATATTACAGATCTGAGTCCATGTCTAATTCCCAATTCCGTACGCATAAATAACAAGTCCAAAGTCCAAGTCTAATTTCCAATCACATATGCTCATATAAACAACACAAATCAAGGCCTTCCAAGGCATAGCAAACATACACAATCACATGCTTTTCAAAGCACACAAATCTTGGTTTATAACTATAACTAGTTCAGTAAAATCATTATAGTTTGTGGAAAGTGAATTGTCAAATTTACAGTTTTCATTCAAGAAGTGCGATAACTCACTTTTAATTCAAATCCAAGCTAAATCTTCATACCCCAACTATGCAAAAACACAATGACTTCTTACCATCAACCCTAAGCACGTAAACAAGGCTAAATTTAACCTTAATATAGCATGACGAAGAGAAGATGAGCCTAGAAGTGCACGGCCTAGGAAAATATTTTCCTACTTTAGGTACGAGCTAGAGAGAGATGAGGAGTTTTCTCCTCTTTTCCAAGCTCCAAGATGATGGAGTGATTAGTAATGCTATTTAGTGATGGAAGCATGAGTTTGAAGAATTTTAAAATCATTTGGAGTTGCTTCGATTTAAGAACTTTGTGAAGAGTTAAGGGTGTAAAATAGTTGTGACTTTTGAGAGGAATTAGCAAACACTTCAAAAGACCCTTCCACACTTGTTTATAGGCTCAGAAAATGTGGCAAATGACTTTCCATGCCCCTATATAGCAAGCTAAAGAAAGGACTTCCACCCATGCCTCTACTTTCTCCTTCCATGCTTTGAAACAATCTTCCCTTAAATCATTCCATAAATCCCTTCTTCTTGTCTCCTTCTATAATCCTTAGTTTAATTGATTTCTCTTATGAACTAAGGTGTATACTTTAATGTGTTCATGTGTTTATTACATAAGTCTAAAGAACATAAATAGCTTTTATAAAATGAAAAGTTGATTTTTGATAAAACCTTTTTTGATCGCATTCTTTATGTTTCTTCAAAGTTTATATTTTTGTAGACACATTCCAAAAATAGCTTTCTAACGTTAGTTATATGACAACTCACATACCCCACCACACCGATCGTAAGCCTAATGTGACTTCCGAACTCAAGTCATGCCAAGAAATGCGGATCATTGAAGTTTTATAACATTTCACATCACAGATACTAAAATGAGAAAATAAAATCTAGGGTATACTACACGTTCAAAAAGTCACAGCCGAAGGAACATATAACATAGAAAATAATATCCATCTCAAAAAATTCCAAATCACAGTCCCTGAAAACCATTACATGTCCAATATAGAGTATATAGAAATAACGCTCCAAGTCTGGTAAAAGAGGTAAACTGTACTGATAAGGTAGATGAATACATGAAGAAAAAATATAATAAAAAGTAGTCTCTAAAGATAAGCTTGACTCTCCAAGTATCAAGAATGGGTCGATCACCTGCCGTCCCATCCACCAATGGTATGGAAAAAGAGAAAGAGAATGGGTTAGATGAAAGTCTAGTGAAAGAGTACAAGTTTAATATAAGATGATCATGTGAATTTACTTCAATACTATGTTATATGATATAGGGCGTTATGTCTGTGTATTCTTATGGTCTGTTACCTAAGGGTTATTGTCTAATACCTTCCAACACTAACTTATGTAGGCTAAAATAATGGATCGAACTAAGAACCAAATCTCATATCTAACGAATGTCTACCGCTTCTAGAGCTATTCAATATGTACGGCACTGCCCGCTTGGCTATTAACAATGGAAACAATACAACTAGGCTACTAAGGAAGTACTTCCATCAAAATCACTACATCTAAGCTACTGGAAAATCGATTTTCCCCTAAATGTTACTATTCAAACCTCATTGCACATCAAGATGGAACAAAGAATGCTAACTCACCGAAATAGTTCATCATTTGCATCCATATCCACCTCTCAACCATAGCGTTGGCCTCTTATTGTATTACTCTGAGATCCTCCATTCGAATTTTATCACATCGAGTTATGCTAGACCATTACCATCAGGCATCCTCGTCAGTGCATTCACCATGGAACTTCCTATGAGTACCATTTGCAAAAATACATCGCCTCTACTGCATTACTCACTTCCAAATTGGGTAAACAACATTTACCCAATGCCACAACAACTTAGCCTCAGCTCTTAGGTAACTAGCTTCCCTACAAGTCCTAATATACACCCAAAGGCTCTTAAATAGGCTTCCAAACAATCAATACTTGTATGTATACTTTTATTAGTAAAATTAGGCACTAGGCCGAGGTTCAACATCTACAATTTTCATTCTAAATGGTCGACCCCTGGATCATTCCATTCGACTGTTATTGGTGGACTGCTAAGGTTCCAGGATCGACTAAACATATAGTAAAACTAGGGTTTTTGCACATCTTTAACATTGATCAATTTTTATAGTTTAATTCAAGTCATTGGAAGTGATTGGTGAAACTTAATTTCTAAATGGCTAGTCTAGGTATGAATTTGCTATCCAATTTAGGATTTGGTTATTTGGGGTTTGTAAATTTAATTGTAAAAGAGGTGTAACTATCAATTTCGAGTGTTAAACTTTACTATGGCTCAATCCTAGCCTTGTTTGCATATTCCTATTTAAGGTTTATATAGTTCAAATTAGATTTCTAGCACCCTAAACTAATTAAAATAAATTAAACTAACTGTAGCAATCATCTTACTAAAATTGTTTCCATCCACCTCAAGCCTAAGCTCTTTCTTTCGTTTTTCTTGAGAATTGCCCCTCCATGTGTTATCTTTACTTGCCCCATCTATCTCCAATCGCTTTATCCTTCTAAGTTGATTTTATTTTGATTTTTAAGAATTTTAAGGTTAAGATAAAACGGAAAATTTTGACTGAGTTTCGCTATTGTTTTCTGTTTGGTGAGTTTTAAGGTCAGATTAGGAAAGATTTTTAAGGTTTGGAAAATAGTTTAGGCCGTTAAATCCAGTTTGGAGAATCTCCAGCCTAATCATGCACATACATCTATTTCTACAGATCCATGCATCAATCATAAACATTCAAACATGTTATCGCAAATCGTTAATTGCTCGATAATACATAGGCAAAGTCGACCGCTTAAACCCTTGGTCAACAGCTATCGGTCGAACTTCAACCCTTCTGGTTCAACTGGTTGCCTTATAAATTTGTGAATCTTATATTTTTAATTTCCTATTATATTTCCAACTTCATTCAAAGTCCATAATTTCTCTGTATTAACTCCTATTCTGAAGTGTTATATATGAAATCATGCAAAAAATAGCTATAAATGCAATGATGCATGTTTCATAGCCAAATTTGGACATCTGCGCAAATTTTCCTTTTTAGTCATTGTTTTATTTAATTTAATTTTTCCTATTAAACTTCTATTACATTTTCCGGGTGCTACATTCTCCCCTTAAAATGAATTCATCCCCAAAATCTCAAAGGATGGAAAAATGTAACCCACACACTTAGCAACCAATAGCTACAGTCATCTACTCATCCATCATCCACGAGCAATCATTGTCCTTAGAAATTTTTTCTAATGCATCATGTGTGTGTGTGTATGCAACGTGAAATGCACATGAATCGATACTATTGCAAAAGAGTAGGGGGTCTACTAATTCAATCGATCTCTTGTCATTCAAATGCTCATGCCATGCATCCAAATGTATGCAACATCCTATATGAATATATTTGCAATTATATATGTATGCACAACCGTACAACTCATAAGCAACATCCATATGAATAACATCATCTAGCACAATAAAAATCAAGGGATAAAATGTTATCAAGTTTGAGTGTGTGTGTCTACATAAAGGATATACTATCCTAAATCTACAAAAGGGAACAACTCAAAAAATACGTCCAAATACATCCGTTAGAATCCATCATCCATAATACATCCTATTGACATATTTCAACGATTCCTACCATTCAATTGTCTCTACCTAAATGGTATGCCACCTAAGTCCTATACAAAATTAACCTATACTTATAAGAATTAAATGGGAAACGTACCAATAAAGAGTTATGGGTGGGTAGCATGGATCTTCTCCTCAGGCACCCATGTGCTCTCCAACGAGTCATCTCTCCTCTGGAATTTCACAAGTCCGATCTCCTTGTTATGGAGTCACTTTGTAGCATCCTCCAATATACAAGTGGGTGCACATCAAAATAAGCAACTCTCGCTTAATCTTAAACTCCTCCAATTGACTTGGCTCAACCGGGATAGCTATATAATGTAAGCACTTTCACAAGTATGACACATAGAATACATCATGTACTCCAGCTAACTTTTCTGCAAGCTCTACCTTATATGCCAACTTTCCTACTCTAGCAACTATTGAGAAAGTCTCTACAAATCTCGATGCTACCTTCCCTGATTTAACAAATCCCATAACACGCCAAAGGGGTGAAACCTTTACAAATACTACGTTGCCTACAACGAGATCTAACTCCATATGTCTCTTGTCTGCATATGACTTCTGCCTATCCTAAGCGGTCTTCATTCTTATGCCGATCAAGTCCACCTTTTTCGATGTCTTCCTTACCGTATCCGGACCAAGAATAATCTTATCCATCATATCCTAACTACGTGATGGTGATCTATAGAATCTACCATATAGTGCCGCGAGTGGTGCCATCTTACACTCGCTTGATAACTATTGTTACATATAGACTCCACCAATAGTAAGCGATCCTTCCAAAAACCTTCAAAGTTTAAAATGAACATATGTAGAAAGTCCTCCAAAATCCATTTTACTCTCTTCATCTTTCTATATGTCAACTGATGATATGCAATTCTCAAGCTCAACTCGATCCCTAAAACCTTCTATAGACTCCTCCAGAATTCATTAGTGAAAAGTAGATCTTGGTCGCTAACTATGCTAATAGGATCTCCCTGTAATATAACGACCTCTCTCGCGTATAGAGCCTAGTATGAAATGAGCGCACTTAGTCAACCGATCGACTATGATCCAAATGCTCTGGATCCCTTTCCTACTCCTTGATACACCATCTATAAAGTCCATGGAAATACTCTCCCATTTAAATCAAGGAATATCCAATGGCTATAACAATCCTCCTATCTTTTTCCATTCTGTCTTTACCCATTGGAAAGTTATACATCTAGCTACATACTCGCTATTTGCTTCTTTATATCACGCCAATAGTAAATTCACTTCCAATTACGATACATTTTTTCTCCAACGGGATGAATGGTCATCCAAGAACGACAGAGACTTAGCTAGTGCTGTGTTAACGCTTAAGATCGAACACTAACACCCCGGTGTGTGAAGTGTGAATGTGAAAGCACATCCCGACGGTTCGGGAACAAAATATCAGCTAAAATAACAGAAAATACAGTAAGAGACAGCGATTTTATAGTGGTTCGGCTTAAGGAGTAGCCTACGTCCACTTTAAGTATCTTTATTACTGATCTTGTTACAAAATGACACAATGCTCTTCAAGTACAAATCTCTTTAGTTACAAAACACTTTGAGCAAGTAGCTTAAGGTTCGATGTAGATGAAAATCTTTGAATCCATGTCGGATGTGTGAAAGTCTTTCAAAGTAGCTTGTAGTGTTCTTCGAAACTTCAAGTATAAAGTCGGTTTAGAAATTGGCAGGGTATCGGCGCTTGAAGAGATTGTCCAAAAGTCCCCTTCATGCTTGAGGTAGGTTGGTATTTATAGGGAAATTTCCCCCTTGGGTCGTAAGTCGTGATCGACTTATGGTAGGTCGTGGCTGACTTATCTGGCCAAGCCCATGGTCTCACAAAGGTTCACTCATCTATCATAATTTATGTTACAAGTCCTAAGTCACCCACGAGTCAACATCCTCTTGTATAAGTAACGCGGCATCGGACTTTTACTCAGTAGCTTTAGATCGTGGACGACTCAAGCTAGGTCGTGAGTCGTGGCTTAACTGGTAAGCTTGTTTATTTCAGACAATAACACAAGTCCTGAATCGTGTACGAGTTAAGAGGCCACCGTGTTAAATAAGAAGCAGCGCTTCATTTGCTTAAGTCGCTCACGACACGTGCTAGGTCGTAAGTCGCGGATAGCTTTAAGTCGTTAACTCATTTCCTTCTTAAGTCGTGCCATCTCTTGAATCGTTAAGTCACCATGTCCTTGAGTCGTGGACTTCCTTAAGTCGTAGACTGTATACTTCCTTAAGTCGTAGAAACCTTAAGTCGTGGAGGCCTTAGGTCGTGAACCATCCCTTCTCTTTTAAACCGTTAAGTCGTAGACTTCTCTATGTCGTAAGTCGCCGAGTCTTTCAACTCGTTAAGTCATCACACACCTTAAGTCGTGAAGTTTCCTAAGTCGTAGATCCCTCTTGAACCGTTAAGCACCTTAAGTCGTGGATCGTCCCAGGCCTTAACTCGTTGACTAAACGGGGTTAACATTTGCCCCCCGAAGTACATGCCTAAGTCGTAGGTCGTGTGCTTCGACTTCCCTTAATCTGTATTTGCTTAAATCGTTAAGTCGTGGACGACTCATGGAAGAGTTAAGTTGTTTGTGCCGATCCATGTTCCTTTCTCTCCCCTATATAAGCCGTTAGGTCGTCTTTTCCTCCTTCACCCTATTGCATTCTGTCGCCGCTATTAACAATCTTTCAAGCCTCCAAGAGTGAATTCAATCAATCGGTTCGTCAATCCATCCTTATCATCAAATTTCGTAAGTAACCTTAGTCAAGACTCAATCACAACCATCTCGGAAACGCGTTTCTCCCTTTTTTCCGATCCTAATCCAATTTAATGTGTTACGCCTACTGTGAATCACATCATAACCAGTCTTTAGGAGTTATCAGATACGCTGGCATCCTAATTACGAGAACGCGGTGATGTGTTGGATCCATGATGGATCTGGGATAGTTTGAATCGACTTTTGGTGATTCAATGATATTGAAGGATGATGGGTTATTGGGTCACAGATCAATTGGTTGTCGAATTTGTGGGTGAAGCAGTTTTCCGGAAACTTGGAGGAGATGACGGAGTTTTTAGGTGTTTGGGGAAGATGGGCGGATACTAGGTTGATGGTGTTAACGGGTATCGGGTTGGATTGGAGTTAACTGTTTTTTTCGAATCAGCCGACTTAGGACTTAGGACTTAGCAGGATTCTTATTACCTTGGTTAGAAACTTTGCGGCTTATCCTTTAGGTCATGCAAACGACTTATCACTTAAGCAAATTTGGACTGCCTTGACCTCCTTGGTTCGAATAATGTAATCTTACCCTTGAGATCATGTGAACGACTTAACCTCTGATTCCTGTTAGCGACTTAACTCTTAGGTTACATGAGCAGCTTAGCCTTTAACTCTTGTGAACGACTTAACTAGATACGACATAAGTACTGAGTCGCGGCCGAGCTAAGACTTAGAGAAATTCTCATCACTTTGAACCGAAGCCTTTTCTCCTCAATACGCTTTACGACTTAAAGAACCAATGACTTAAGGCATTAACGACTTAGAGCACAAACGACCTAACTTAACTTGTCCCACATTATTTAGGTCGGGGACGAGTTAGCACTTCGAACTGTCATGAAGCATAATTCTGACTTGGACTTTAACTTGAATTGCTAAAGTAAACTGCATGAATACTGAATTGTTTGGTCTTTGAACTGTTTAGTCTTTAAACTGTTAAACTTTGTTGCATTCTTTCACAGATCACTTTTGTCTTGCAAGCTAACAATCTGTTCAATATATCATTTACAGAAAATTAGGACGAATATACTGCCACTGACTGCCCACATCAAATGGCAGATTAGTTAACAACAGATAATCAACTTAAATAGATTGTGTGAACGAAGTGCTTTTAAATCATCAAATTCAAGTAAAGTATTAAAGCAACATTGAAATAGTCAACTGAAACTGCCCAGTTTGCACTAGTACTATACCTGAACTTTAAATTAACAAGTCCTGAAATTTGGTAATCGATCAATTGTCGACTAGTTTAATTCCAGTTATATTTACTTGTTATTTTTATTAGTTCTGCACAACACTTCACACTTTTAGGAAACGTGCACCTTCACATTTGAATATCCAGTCGCTTGTGTAGAATGACTTCTCAACAAGAAGAGATAACAGTCCAGACTAGAGAAGCCATTCTTATTCCGGCTCCCCTAGTTAATCCTCCAGAGAGAGCCTCTACCACTTTATCATACATAGTTTTTCGTCAGTTATGCATCCAGTTTAGCATTGCTGAAGCAGATGCCATTCTTCCTGAAAAAACTAACACTGCTGATGTGGCGCCTTCTGGTTTTGTAGCGGTTAACCGGCAAATGTGCCTGAGCGGGGCCATTCCCCCTTTCAACAACTTTCTCCAGAATCTTCTTCGTCGACTAGCCATCTCCCCATTCCAGCTACACCCCAATGGCTACATCATTCTGATGGGGCTGTGTGTGCTATTTAGGAGAACATTCGATCGACTTCCAAGCTTCGACGAGATTTGCTTCCTATACTCCTTTACCAGGACTAAGGATCACCCTTCTATCACCGTCGTGAGAAGCGCCCGAAATCGCAAATTGATCGTTGGCCTTCCTGACACTACTAATGGGTTCTTAACTCAGTTCTTCTTTTTCCGCTGCCCCCTGGGGTTTTATGCTGTGTGGAGGGAAGGAAGTAAGATCATCTTCCTTTACTTCTTCTATTCTATGAGTTTTGCGAAGTCCGAATTGCCAAGTGTTAACTTCTTTTTTTTCATTTCAGCGCTCCCCCCTCCTTCTAGAGATCCCAGCCACAAGCCAACTCTGGAGAGGCTCGTGGCTGTGCCGGTTAAAGAGCGGGATATGAAATTTTTGTTGAACGACGAATTCCTTCACCAGTTCGGACTTCTTCACCCTTCTCGCTCCACTCAGCCTCATGAAGTCCCCGATTCTCCAGCGGAGGCACCAGATGTCTCAATCCCTGCTGAAAAGCTTATGCCGAAGGAGCCCTCTACTGAAACCTCACTGGTAAAGTGCCCTACACTTACCGATGTTGCGGGTCCATCCAGCAAATCGGCACTTTCCCCAGTTATTGAGGAGGAAGAAACTCTTCGTTGCTCTGAAGATGCAGGCGGTCTGAAAGCCGAAAAAGAAACTCCCGTCGAGCATGGCGGTGATGATACTTTTGAGGGGAAAAGCGACCTGATCATAACTTCACAGGAACTTTTTAAAGATGATGTTCCTAAAGTTGCTTCTCCTGTTGTCGAGGCGACATCCACTTTTCAGCAAATTTTGACGCCTGCCACTCAAGTCACTACCACCCCTGTGCCGAAGAGTGGTTTGTAGCCTGATGCCTGTAGTTTGCACACCACACACACATAGGATTTTCAGCACTTATTCGTACTTAACTTCTCTTCTCCGAAGACTTTTAAGACTTGTCTTTTTTTAATTTCAGATTCTCCGATGGGACGTAGCGGCTCTTATTACGACGACTTTCAGCGCTACGGGAGGCGTAATCAATATGACTATAGCGCTACCTTCCCGTTTACAGAGAAACTGACGAAGAGAGAGCTGCTCGAAAGGCTCAGGAGAGGAGGGCTCAAGAAGAGCGTTATGAGAGGAGAGAAAGGGAGGAACACCATGATTCTTCCCAAAGAGGTGACGACTCTCACAAAAGAAAGTCGCATGACGACCGAGGAAAAAGTCATATAGTTGAGGACCCAAGCAAGCGTGCCAGGCACGGTGAAAAGCATGCATCTATAACTTCTGAAAAGGCCGCTGCCCCCGTCTCACTTGACATCCCTTCCGGATCTACTTCTCTCGGGAAGACAGACATTCAGACAATAGTCAACAGGCCTAAATTCAAAATTGGACCAGGCCCGACTACTCTGCAAAGCCAGTTCCCACACTGGTGCTTAAAGGGAGTGCGGTTCGATCTTGACTTGGTCCCTATTGACAAACAAGCAATGCTGCAAAATCTTGATGCTGTTAGACTTGATATCGAGCGGATGTCAGGGTGGCAAAAGCTTGTTGATGAGCTTCAGAGGGTCAACCGCGTGAATTTAGAGGCCATGCTGACCATGGAAAATGATAAGGCCGAGTGGCAGAAAACTTTAAGCCAGCATGATACTGAGATGAGGAACATCGCTGATTACAACGAGAAGCTTGAAGCAGAAGTTTAAAAACTTAAATAAGAGCTTGCTACTTCTTCTACCTCATATAATCAAAAAGAAGAAGTACTTCAAAAGCAAGTTCGCGATGCTCACGCTGCTCAGCGACATGCCGAGGCACAACTTGAGGCTGAGCAGAAAACAACGGAAAGGTATCGTGCTGACGTTGCAGAGTTACGGGAGAAGGTCAACTCCCAGGATTTGGAGATTATGAGGCTAAAGGCACAATTATTAAAGACCGAGAAGGAACGTGATGAAGCTACCGCTGGAAGGCAGGCTGCCGAACAGTCGCATGAGGCGACTAAAGCCAATATCAACTCCACTTTATTTGACTTCTACGTGCATAGCGTTATGGGGCGTGGGAGCCTTTCATTCTTAGGACCGAAGTATGAGATTACCCTGGCCGAGGTTTGGGAGTCAATTCTTGACATGCTTGGAGGTGCAGGCGCCGGCTATGCTGAAGCATCTCTTGCAGAACACTTTCTAGATGATGACGCCATAGCTGCTCTAGCCCGGGGAAAAGAGCAACTTGCCAAAGCACGAGCTGAGGCAGGGGAGCAGCACTTTGTGAAAGAAGCACCATTGACTGCCCCCGTCCCTCCTTCGGTTTCGGCCAATGTTGACATCACAGGCTCCGGTTCTCATTCCCCGTCCCCTGTTAAAGTTATAACTGAGATCGCAAGCACGCAGGGTGGAGATGAAGGCGAAGAGAGCACCGAAGCACAGGCTTATGAAGTTGACATTAAGAAGCCGACTTCTCCAGGTAACTCTACTGTTAATCTTGCCCAAGTGGACTGTTTGTTTGCTCCTCATGAGTTTGACGAACTTTTTGATTATTTCTTAAATCTCAATGAGCCGCTATCTCCTTTCTTCACGGGAGATACTAATATTTTTGGCTTTTCTTCTTCTGTACCAAAAACGCCAAGTGCCACACAGACTTCTCCTCCTCCAGCTGTCCCTCCTCCATTCCCTCAAATCACTCCTATTTCCCAGCCGGGATCACAGAAAGAATTAATAGGAGCCCTTCAAGGCTTGGATGATCCAATCGCTTCGCAGGAGCAGAAAGACGAAGGACTTGAAGGAGGCGACAAATCCCCGGAGCATACTATTTCTGATGACGTAAAACTGGCTGCTCTTGTTACCCCGGGAAGTGAGTCTTCTTCAAGAAGGAGGAGGAAGTGTACCACTTCCAAGAAGAAAAGGAAAAGCATTCTTGTTTCTGAAGAGGAAGCGAAGGTTGATCCGGCATTAACCCTCTCTCCTTCATCCCCAACTCTCCCAAGCCGTCCTGAAAAACTACCTATTAGGACAGGAGAAGGCTCTAAAGGTGGTGGCAAGAAGAAGTAACGGGCGCTGCTTCCCCTTATTTTTACTTTTTGCTTTTTGCATGTACTGACCGGAGATTGTACGGGTACCGGCCTCCGCTTCTCTTTTTATTTTGAAACCTGTACCTGTACAAAATTTTGACAGTATGGAATAAAATGATTCTTTTTGTTTGTACAAACTTTTGTCTGTATTTGAGAATGCATTTACTCTTCGTTTTTGTACAAGTTTCTTTATATGATATTGCAGTGAGCTTGTGGTATGCTGTTCGAGCATTATTTTTACCAATGTAGCTATACCATGTTGCCCCTATACCATAAGCTCGCTGCAATATTTTCAACTTTGAGAGGACTTGTACTCTGATTTTCTAGAGAATAATTATTCCAGACTTGGAGGAATATTATTCTGCTCAAAATAGAGTACACCTCGTTTGATATGAGATTTTATGCTTCAACCTTCGGAGATATCAGTTTTTATTTTGTGCATATATACATTTTTACAAAGTGAATTCTCCTATGTGGTAGAGCGCGCCTCCGAAAGGCACTTTAACTTTTTCAAGGAAGAGTATTTTCAAGAATAGATGAACCAATCTTCCTTTGAAAGCTAAAGTGTGCCTTTAAAGAGGGCTTCTTTTTTTTATTGCAAAGTTTTTGCACTCCTCCTTTTCTTTTTTCTGGAAAAAGTCACTTTTGCTTTGGCTAGTGAGTTTCACTTCATAGTGCAGTGGGCCTTTCCAAAAGAAAAAGGGGTTTCAACCTGCTCGAGCCTCTGATGAGAGTTTTTGATTGTGCCTCTGGGAAGAGGCCTTTTGGTTTGATTATGCCTCTGGGGAGAGGTATTTTTGTTTGATTGTGCCTCTAGGAAGAGGTCTTTTGTTTCTGCCTCTTGGAGAGGCTTTTATCTTTTCCCTGTTTGTTGGGAAGTGGGCCTCCGAAGAGGGCTTTTCACATTTCGACTCGTGTGAAGTTTTATTTCAGATCACGATGAAATGTGTGCCTCTGAGTAGGGCTTTTGCCTGGAAGTTTGGAGCTTCTTTCTCTTAGTTGGATGGATTCACGGGAGTGTATCACCGATCAGTCCACAACTTTATTTCGAGGAAGAACTCTCTTTTTCTGGCGAGGCCCGCTTGAGGTCTTTTAGCATTTCAGCTGTGGTGAAATGGGCCTCTGAAGAGGGCTTTTCACATTTCGACTCGTGTGAACTTTTATTTCAGATCACGGTGAAATGTGTGCCTCTGAGTAGGGCTTTTGCCTGGAAGTTTGGAGCTTCTTTCTCTTAGTTGGACGGATTCACGGGAGTGTATCACCGATCAGTCCACAACTTTATGTTGAGAAAGAACTCTCTTTTTCTGGCGAGGCCCGCTCGAGGTCTTTTAGCATTTCAACTATGGTGAAATGGGCCTCCGAGTATACCTGGAAGTTTCTTTCTCATGGTTGGCCGGATTCACGGGGCGAGCGCAAGTCACTTGGACGCTTGTTTACGTAGATTGTCTCAACTAGTGAACGAGCGCCTTGCCTTCCACTTGGGAAGGTGCCTCCGGTCGTCTCATGGACTCACGGGGCGGACGCAAGTTACTTGGACGCTTGTCTACGCAAACTGTCTCAACTAGTAAACAAGCGCTTTGCCTTCCTATTAGGAAGGTGCTTCCGATCATTCCATACCATGTTGAGAAAGTCTTCTGGCATGCCCCGTTTGAGGTCTTCATCCTCCGAAGAGTTGTGCCTCTGAAGAGGGCTTGTGCCTCCGAAGAGGTCTTTTGCAGTTTGATGCTTGATCGCCCATGTCTCTTTGCCATCTATTCATGTCGGCGATCCCCGTTATCTTTTCCAAATATCATCCCTTTTTAGTTGCCAACAATTTTCCTTATCCAAAAAAATATACTTCATAGTTAAGCGAGTTGGTGGTGGTAGACACAGGCTATTTAACTGGATGCTCGTTTATACAAACATTCGCAGTTAGTTAGAAATGGTCCACTTCCATCCACATCGCTAACTTTTGTTCGAAGCACTTCTTTCGTAGGATTTGAGTATGGAAATTTTGAATGGTTTAGCGTTTTCTTGCTGGGTGATGTCGGAGATCGCTTGGTCTTGCGATGGGTAAGCTTTGTTTTTATGGCCTGCATTATTAAATCAACATTTTAGTAACACAATTAACGTATTTTATATGTCGAAATAAAACAAAGCAGTTTATAGTAGTAAAGAACACAAGATTTATAGTGGTTCGGCCAAAAGCTGGGCCTACATCCACTTTATAGCTTTTCATTATTCACTTGCTTTACAATTGCTTTCAATACAAGAATTATATATTCGTAATTCTTTTACAACATTTCAGCAAAGCTTTTAAGTAAAATATGGACGCAAATGATTGATGTTCCAAGCTCTTGGGATTGGTTCTCCTTCGACAGTTGTGAGTTTAAATGTGCCATCAAGAAGTTTCGTGCCTATGACATACGGCCCCTCCTAGTTTGGCCCAAACACACCTGTGGCTGTCATAATTCTCTTCAGGATTAGGTCCCCAACTTCAAAGCTGCGCTGACGAACTTTGGAATTGAAGTGCCTGGCTATCCTTTGCTGATGGGCTGCAATTCTAAGCTTAGCCTCTTCTCTTCTTTCATCAAGGAGGTCAAGCGCTTCCAGTTGCAGTTTTTCATTCTCACCTTGATCAAAATGGATCCTTCTGTGTGAAGGAACTTCCGTTTCCACTGGAATCATCGCTTCTGATCCGTATGCCAATGAAAATGGAGTATGCTCAATCGCAGTTTTGCGGGTAGTTCTGTATGCCCATAGTGCAAGTGGTAACTTATCGACCCAACCACCTTTTGCTTTTTCTAGCTGCTTTTTGATGGTTGATTTGATGATCTTGTTTACTGCTTCCACTTGCCCGTTTGCCTGCGGATGAGCCACTGCTGAGAAGTTTTTCGGATCTTGAATCGTTTGCAGAAATCTTGGAATTCCTCACTTTCGAACTGCGTACCATTGTCTGTGATTATCTTCTGAGGCACACCATACCTGCAAATGATATTTTTAGTCACAAAACTTATCATTTTCTTAGAGGTAACGGTAGCTAATGGTTCAGCTTCAGCCCATTTAGTGAAATAATCAACAGCAACGATAGCATATTTAATCCCCGACTTGGCAGTCGGCAAAGGCCCAATGAGATCTATTCCCCAGATGGCAAACGGCCATGGACTGACCATTTGTGTTATCTCAGTGGAAGGTGCTTTAGGAATTTTGGCAAATCTCTGGCATTTATCACACTTTCGAGAATAGTCAGCAGCATCTCGATTAATCTCTGGCCAAAAATATCCATAACGGAGAATTTTCTTTGCTAAAGTTTGACCTCCTGTATGATCTCCACACTCCCCTCCGTGTACTTCAGTTAGAATTGTCTTGGCTTCTTCTTTAGTTACACAGCGGAGTAGTGGCATTGAAAATCCCCGTCTGTGCAATCGGTCATCCTGGATCATATATCTAGAGGCTTTCCTTAGCAGCTTCTGTCGTTCTTTTGAACTTTCTGGCAAAGAAACATTGAGCAAATATTCAAATATCGAAGTCATCCATGATTCTTGCTCTTGGGATACATTCATAATCCAATCAACATCCATTTCATCTGTGCTCGGGGCTGACAAGACTTCGACGGGAACTAATCCCAATAGCTGAGCTTCACCAGTACTTGAATATTTTGCGAGAGAATCCGCCTTTATGTTCTCTTCTCGGGGTATATGGCTTATTGAATAACGGTCAAAATCTTCAAGAAGCTCCCAGGCTTTTGATAAATAGGCGGGTAGATTCCCTCCTTTAGCTTGAAATTCCTTCTTGACTTGGTAGACAATAAGCTGAGAATCACTGAAGATCTGCAATGCTTTGATGTTTAGTTCTTTAGCGATCCTTAAACCAGCGATGAGAGCTTCATATTCTGCTTCATTATTTGTCGAAGGAAATTCTAGTCTCAGTGCATAACATAGCGATCGCCCTTCTGGGGTTTCAAGGACAACCCCTGCTTCAGAACAGTAATCATTCCTTGCGCCACCGACATACAATTTCCATTGGATTGGGATGTTGTCAGTGGCCTCTTCCTCACTATCACCTTTATCTGTACATTCTGCGATGAAATCTTCTAAGGCTTGTCCATTGATTGCTTTCCGGGGATGATAAGTGATGTCACACTGGCTGAGTTCAATATTCCATTTCAAAAGACGGCCCGAAGTCTCAGGACAGAATAGGACTTGCTTTAGAGGTTGCTCAGTGAGGACTTTGATGGGATGAGCTTGGAAATACGGCCACAATTTTCTTGATGCGATCAACAAACAATAGGCGAGATTTTCCAACCTTGAATAGTTCATCTCTGCCCCAGTGAATCTTTTGCTGATATAATAGACTGGGCGTTGAATCCTTGCATCTTCCCATACCAACACTGCACTGAGAGCATGAGATGAAATTGCCAAATATATAAAGAGATCTTCACCGTTGTCAGGCTTTGAAAGTATTGGAGGCACTTCCATATGACGAACCAACTCATCAAATGCTTTCTGACATTCAGGAGTCCACTCAAAGTTTTTTCTTCCTTTTTTCAGAGCATCAAAGAATGGAATGCATTTGTCAGTAGCTTTTGAAATGAACCGACTCAAGGCAGCAACCTTTCCATTGAGACTTTGCAATTCCCTCTTCATTCTAGGAGCTTTGACCTTTCTCAGGGCAGTGATCTGAGCAGGATTAGCTTCAATGCCCCTAGCTCTCACAATGAAACCCAAAAACTTTCCGGACTCCACTCCAAATGAACAGTTCAAGGGATTAAGCTTCATTCTGTACTTTCGGAGTACTGCAAACATATCTACCAAGTGATCCATGTGGTCCACTGCTTTCTTAGACTTCACTAGCATATCATCAACATAAACTTCCATTGTCTTGCCAATCTGCGGTTTAAACATGGCGTTAACAAGCCTTTGGTAAGTTGCCCCTGCATTCTTGAGTCCGAAAGGCATGACCTTGTAGCAGTAGAGTCCAATATCTGTGATGAAGCTTATGTCATCTTGATCTGGCTCATGCATCATAATCTAGTTATATCCGGAGTATGCATCCATAAAAGATAACAATTCATGCCCCGCCGTCACATCCACCAACTGATCAATCCTGGGCAGCGGGAAGCAGGCTTTGTTCAAATCTGAAAAGTCAATGCATACTCTCCATTTTCCGTTAGCTTTTTTAACCAGTACTGGATTTGATACCCAATTTGGATAAGTAGATTCTCTGATGAAACCGTTCTCCATGAGCCGATCCACTTCTTCTTTCAATGCTACTGACCTCTCTGGACCCTGAGTTCTTCTTTTCTGTTTCACGGGTGTAAACTTGGGATCAATGTTCAGAGTGTGTACTGCAATCTCTGGGGATATTCCACACATGTCAGCATGAATCCAAGCGAATACATCCAAATTTGCCTTCAAAAATGAAATCAGAACATTCTGAACTGTTGTGTTGAGTTGTGAACCCACATTCAGCACTTTGTTTGGGTCCTTTGGGTCAACGGATACCGGCACTGTTACTTCTACCGGTACTACCCTATTCTCCCCTGCACCGGCTTTCCTTGGATCCATCTCTCTTCGTGCGCCACTATATTCACCAGTGCAGGGTCCACCCTGTAATTGCTACAAGGTTGGCTCTTTGATGCGGACTGGAGCCGCCGCAACTTTTCCCGTTTCTCTTTTCCTTGATTCATGCAACTCTGTAAGATAACATTCTCGGCCCGCATCTTGGTCTCCTTTAATCACACCAACTCCATTATCTGTGGGGAATTTTATAGTCAGACACCATGGGGCAAGAACAGCTTTGAATGCAGCAAAATTTGGTCGGCCTAAAAAGGCATTGCAGGCAGAGAATTCTTCAACAATTATAAAGGTTTGCTTTCGAGCCACCTTCCTCAGCCCTTTTTCAAGTTCTACAAACAAATCTATGGTCCCATTCGGCTGTTTGGGTTCTCCAGCAAACCCAGCAATCTTAAGTGATGAAGCTTGAACATCTGTCATTGGAATTTTCATCTGATCAAAAGTCTTCTTGAAGAGAATGTTGCATGAAGCTCCACAATCAACTAGAACTCTTCTCACAGTAGTCGGCCCAATACCAGCGGATATGACCAAAGGATCTACGGTAGGAGCCTCGATACCCAAAGAATCTCTGGCACTGAATACAATATCATCAGTGGAAGTCTTTTGTTGCTTTAAAGGTGCATCATTTTCTAATACAAAAACATTCTCTTCAGTCGGTACATGCCTCAAGGCCCGGGCATACCTTTCCATCTCGCCCCAGCTTTTGCCTGCTGGGTGAGGCCCTCCAGTTATTATATTGATGACAGGTCTTTCTGACTCATGTTCTACGGCCTTCTCACTTGAGCCAGGACGGTGAGCGGGAACTTGTTGTCCTTGAGTTGACGAGGCTGGGGAATTTCTATTCCTTTTCACATACTGTTGGAGCTTGTTCTCTTTCAAGAGTTGTTCAATTACCTCTTTCAAATGACAGCATTCGTTGGTGTCATGGCCGGGTTGGTTGTGGAACCGGCAGAACCTTCCACTTTTTTCCATCTTACTTCCCACTTTCATTTTAGGTGGTGTCGGATAATTGACATCGTCCTTGGTCGCAAAGAAGATGTTCTCAGGGGTATCGGTCAAGGGCGTGAAATTGAAAGGACGGCCTTTCTTAGCATCTCCTTGTTCCTTTCCACCATCATTTCCCTTTTGCTGAGTGTTAGGTTCTTTCTTGTTCGAAGCAACACCGTTGTTCCCAGCTTCTACTGATACCGCCTTAGCCGGTGTTTGGAGGCTCTCCAAGCGCATGAATTCATCCGCTTTCTTGTAGAATTTGTCGAGCGAGTTTGGTTCTTTCATTTTCAACCATTTTCCAAATTCGCTTAATTTGTCAATCGCCCTCATCAAGTATGTTAGGACCATGCATGGCTCAGCATTATCTACCTCAGCCAATGCTATGTTGAAACGATTCAAAAATGATCTGATCGATTCTCCTGGATTTTGCTCTAGACTTGACAGCGACATTATATCCTTTGATTTTGAATCATACAATCGAAATTGCTCCTTGAATTTCCTGGTCAAATCGGAGAACTGATCAATGGACCTGGCCGGCAGCTTTGTAAACTACAATAGAGCCACACCTTCCAGATATGCCGGGAAATATCGCCATTTGATTTCATCAGACGCTCTGGCACCCGTCATATGCCAATCGTACTTATACAGAAACTCATTAGGATCACTTGTCCCTTTGTATGCCGGAATAGTAGGAGGAACGAATTTTCTTGGGAATTCTGCCTTCAATATTTTCTCAGTAAACGGAGTTTTGCTTGGAGCAAAACCCCATTCTTTCTCGTCTTCATCCCTTCGCATACTTTCTTTCATGATCTGACGAACCATGCCTGAGAAATATTCTTCATCATTTAAAGGCTCTGGAGGGCAAACATCAGCCATTCTTTCGGAATTCTGTCTTGACAACCGTTCACGGAGGGTCGGCTCTGGTCCTGATCCTCCAGCCTGGAGGGGTGTCTTTTCCACAGGGTCTGTGGCTCTTTGAGAAACGTTCCCTCCTACACCATCTTGAAATCCCGTAGTAGGGTTTCCATCATTATTAACCGGTTGACGGTTAGCCCGAAGTAGATCATTCAACTTACTTAAGATCAGGGCGTTCTGGGCATTCTGAGCCTCCAACTGTGCATTCTGGGCATTCAATTGTTGATTCAACCCCAAAAATACGACGTCCAATTCTGCTCGTGTAATTCCAACAGCTGGAGCTGCTTGATTTGAAGGAGGAAAGGTAGTGGTATTCTCTTGAACATTGTCGGATCTTACAGAACTTCGCTTTCTCCCAGGAGCCATTATTTCCAATAAACTTCTGGTTTTAAAAGAATTCCTTTCGATAACTTTTTGAGGAGCAATGGTGAGACCAACCTGAGTTCAATTCTCAATGAAAGCACCAAAAATGTTAACGCTTAAGATCGAACGCTAACACCCCGGTGTGTGAAGTGTGAATGTGAAAGCACCACCCGACGGTTCGGGAACAAAATATCAGCTAAAATAACAGAAAATACAGTAAGATACGGCGATTTTATAGTGGTTCGGCTTAAGGAGTAGCCTACGTCCACTTCAAGCATCTTTATTACTGATCTTGTTACAAAATGATACAATGCTCTTCAAGTACAAATCTCTTTAGTTACAAAACACTTTGAGCAAGTAGCTTAAGCTTCAATGTAGATGAAAGTCTTCGAATCCATGTCGGATGCGTGAAAGTCTTTCAAAGTAGCTTGTGGTGTTCTTCGAAACTTCAAGTATAAAGTCGGTTTAGAAATTGGCAGGGTATCGGCGCTTGAAGAGATCGTCCAAAAGTCCCCTTCATGCTTGAGGTAGGTTGGCATTTATAGGGAAATTTCCCTCTTGGGCCGTAAGTCGTGATCGACTTATGGTAGGTCGTGGCTGACTTATCTGGCCAAGCCCATGGTCTCACAAAGGTTCACTCATCTATCAGAATTTATGTTACAAGTCCTAAGTCGCCCACGAGTCAACATCCTCTTGTATAAGCAACGCGGCATCAGACTTTTACTCGGTAGCTTTAGGTCGTGGACGACTCAAGCTAGGTCGTGAGTCGTGGCTTAACTGGTAAGCTTGTTTATTTCAGATAATAACACAAGTCCTGAATCGTGTACGAGTTAAGAGGCCACCGTGTTAAATAAGAAGCAGCGCTACATTTGCTTAAGTCGCTCACGACACGTGCTAGGTCGTAAGTCGCGGATAGCTTTAAGTCGTTAACTCATTTCCTTCTTAAGTCGTGCCATCTCTTGAATCGTTAAGTCATCCTGTCCTTGAGTCGTGGACTTCCTTAAGTCGTAGACTGTATACTTCCTTAATTTGTAGAAACCTTAAGTCGTGGAGGCCTTAGGTCGTGAACCATCCCTTCTCTTTTAAACCATTAAGTCGTAGACTTCTCTATGTCGTAAGTCGCCGAGTCTTTCAACTCGTTAAGTCGCCACACACCTTAAGTCGTGAGGTTTCCTAAGTCGTAGATCCCTCTTGAACCGTTAAGCACCTTAAGTCGTGGATCGTCCCAGGCCTTAACTCGTTGACTAAACGGGGTTAACATGCTGCATCTACCAAATCCATAATATGAAGGACAAAAAACCTATCATACCTTCATAACCATCCTCTAGAGGCAATGTGTAATGCCTCAAATGACTCGATGACTCTCCTCTACCAATCCACTTATAATATCTACTAGGCCCGCATCTTCCTTCTACCTAGAGCCATTACGCTTCAACAATGTAGGTAGCACATCTAAAGGTACTATGGTACCATGGTAATATCTGATGATGGTCGGAAATCAAAGGTAGAAATGTAATCCAAAAGGCCTCCACTCCAAGAATAAGGGACTCAACAATGCACTTTGTCTACTCAAAGTGTCTACCACTACATTACTCTTGCCTAAGGTATAAGAGATATCAAATTCATATGATGCCAAAAACTCCATTCACCTTTGCTGCCTCAGATTCAAGTCCTTTATGGGTGACAAGTACTTCAAGGACTTGTAGTCCATATATAGTTTAAATCGCTCTCCTAAAAGGCAATGCCTCTATAACTTGAGCGCAAAGACAATGAATGTCAACTCAAGATAATGGGTAGGGTGGATTCTCTCGTAGGCCTTCAACTGCCTACTCGCATAACTCACCACTCTTCCATCTTGCATCAAAACCAAACCTAACCCCATACCACAAGCATCCAGTAAACTTTAAATGGCTTCATATCATCCGGCAATGCCAAAACTAGAGCACAGGTCAAAGCCTCCTTCAATTTGATAAAAGCATCTTCGCATTTAGAATCCCATAAGAAAAATTGGTTCATATTAGTATAATAGGTAAAAGAGGTAGAGATTTTCGCAAAGTCACTAATGAACTTCCAAAAGTAGCCCTCAAAACCAAGGAAACTTCTTAACTCCATGATATTCTTTGGAAAGTGTCAATTTTAAACTGCTGCCAGCTTGTTGGGATCAACTGCTAGGTCACTTTCTGAGACGATGTGCCCCAAAAAGCGTACATCCTTTCACAAAAAGTGGCACTTTGAAAAGTTTGCCTTCAACTTATGCATTCTGAGTATACTGAGTACTTCTTCTAAATGCAATGTATGCTCCTCCACTCTTCTTGTGTAAATTAGGATATCATCTACAAATACAATGATGAATTTGTTCAGTAACCCTCTAAATACTCGGCTCATCAAGTCAAGAAATTAGACAGGTGCATTGGTAAATCCAAAGGGCATGACTAACCACTCATACAATCCTTCGAGTGTACAGAACGCCATCTTTTGGATATTATTCTTGGTTACATGCAAATAATGGAATCTGGTAGCTAATCAAGCCATGCAAATACAACTGACCAAATAGATCGTCTATAATGAGTATGAATAACGATTCTTCTTTATTAGTTTATTCAGCTCCTTATAATCAACGCAGAGTCTTAGTGAAACATCCGCCTTGGTGGCATAGACAATTGGGGCTCCCCACTCAAAAATGCTCCTTCTAATAAAATCCTTCTCCAACAACTTATTAAACCACTTGTTTAACTTGTGTCTCTCCTTTGGAGCCATATGCCTTAATGGTAAGGCAACATGTCCGGTATCCTCAACAAGACAGATTTAAATTCGATAACTCTTTGGGGCGGGAGATCGGTAAACTTAGCAAAAACATCTGAAAAATCTTTAACTACAGGCACCATACCTAGCTCGTTATATGATAGGTCTAAAGAATGTAAGTAGCTCAATATAATAGATCCTCGAAGATCGCAATAAACCTCCAAACTACATCCACTATATGTGTTCAATCTAATGACCTTCCTACCATAGCACAAAATATCCCAATATATAGTCATTCAATCCATGCCTAAAATCAACCCAAACCCAATGAATCCCAATACAAAGGCACCAGAATCAAACTCAACCCTAAGATAAACAACTTAGAACCACAGCATATTATGGATAAATTGGCTGATCCCCTACGGGGTTTGACACAACTATAGGGTTTGTAACTCTACTAGTGTGTAAGTGCAACTCATCAACAAGTCTACTAGAAATGAAAGAACGTGAAGCTTCGATGTAGAATAAAATGCGAATAGATAAACCGAAAAGAGTCAACACAACTTTGATCATCATTTCTTACACTTTTCTACCAGTAGCTATGCATTTGAGCTAGGGACTACCTCTAGGGCATAAGCTAAAACCAATTGAGTAGAAGTCTGAGTAGAAGCTTTCGATGGTGCTATGCAATCTCACTTCGGATGTCCATACTAATAGCAATTATATCATTTAATCTTTGAAAGATTTGTCTTGTGGTCCTTCATGAAATGCCCCTTCCTGCCACGCTCCCAACAACGCATATCCTTCTTCTATACCTTTCCTTTGGGTCCACCTCCACCTTTATGCTAGTTCTTCCATGCTTTCCCAATAGCCTTCTTGGGTTCCCCCTCCTTGGATTTCCCCTTAGAAATGGTATTTAGCAAGGCCATCTCCACTAAACCTCATATGTAGCACCTTGGGAATATGACTTGGAGCTAAGTCTTGAAGAAGTTGGCTTAGCCTTTTGGCAAATTTGAGACCCTTCTTATGTAATTTGTCAATGAGCCCCACATAGATTCTAACTAGCTCATTGAATCGGTTGACATATGCTCTAACAGATAGATTACCTTGCTTCAAGTGAATGGAATTCTCTAACTTCACACATTCCACTGCCCTAGAAAGAAACTTAACCTTGAATTGCTTATAAAATCTTCCTAACTGACCTCCTCATTATCAGTCTTGGCCTTAACTACCTCCCACCTGCTTAATTCCTCACCTTGTAACTACCATGCAGCTAACTGCACCTCGCCATGTCAATCAAACCCATTAAACTAAAGGTCTTCTCTAAAATGAAGATCCATGACCTCGAATCCACATAAGACTTTGTCATCGTGTATGCTTTCCTCCATGATTTGGGAAATCTTTACATATATTAGCAAAATCTGTAGCGGTAGGCAGGTGGGCAGGAGTCAAACCTGCCACTCCCTTCCCAGGTCGTCTTCTCGGATTAAGCTCAGCTTATCCCCTCTTTTCGAAATACCAACAGAACCTTATCGGGATATTCATGCCTGAAATCATGACCACATCACTTGGGCTTGAACCTATGGGATTGCTCATCTTTTATCTATGAATTTTAAGAATTTTTGTTAGCAACTTTACATAGATAGCATAAATATGATTAAGAGATCAATGATAACACAGGAAAGAATGAGACTTGGCATAGGCATGAACAAGAGAGATTTTGAGATATAAAACTTTTTGCAAAACATTCTTGAAATATTTTATCTATACTTATACAATATATATATACACACTCTTTTAAAAAGTCCACTTGAAAACTTTTGCAGTCCGGTTTGAAAAATTCTTTTCGAAAACCATTTTTTTCAAAAACTTCTCAAATATGTTCTCTCATTACGGTCCTAATCCCCAAGGAACCTTGAACATATGCTATGATACCAACTATGGCAATCCACACCTTCCACTACTCCGATCCAAAGCTTATTGTGACTTTTAGAGTCGCGTCATGTCGAGAAATGCATATTATTGGGGTTTTATAACATTTTACATCACAAAGACTAATACAAGCTGATATAACCTAAGATATACTACACATTCAGAACACACAACGAAAAGAACAAAACATATAACACAAAAAATATTCATATTGGAAAATATCCAAATCACTATTTTAGGAAATCAGTACATGGAATATTATAGAGTATATAAAAAATATCACACTAAGTTTGATAAACTATGTTGATAAGATAGATAGATACAGGAAGAGAAAATATGATAAAAAGCAGTCTCCAAAGATAAGATCGACTCTTCAAGTATCAAGAATGGGTCGACCACCTGCTACCAGGTCCACCTATGGTAGGGAAAAAGACATAAAGAGAATGGGTCAGACAAAAGTCCAGTAAATGAGTACAATTTCAATATGTGATGATCATGTGTAGTTATTTCAGTACTACGCTAGATAGTAAAGGTTGTGATACAAGTGTTCGTGAATTCCTAAGGTCCACTACCTAAGGGTTCTTGCCTAATACATTCCTACACTACACCTTGTATAGGATACTATAATAGATCGAACTAAGGATTGAATCTCATATCTAATGATTGGTCACCACTCATAGAGCTATTAATATGTAAGACATCGCCTTTTTGGCTACTACATATGGTAACACCGTCACTAGGGTACTAAGGAACTACTCCCATCAATATCATCGCCTCTAAGCCACTAGAAAATCAATTTTCCCTTAATTGTTACTTTATGCAACCTCGCTGAACATTGAGGGGGAACCCATATTGCCAATTCGTCGAAGTGTCGCATCGTCCACACTCGTATCAACTTCTCGAACATAGTGCTAGCCTCTTATCACACACTCTAAGATCCTCCATCAAAATTGTATTACGTCGCATCAGTATTCATGCATGCTAGGACTCACTTATGTCGAAGCACTCCCATTAGGCTTCCTTCTTAATGTTTTGTGTTCACCGTGGAACCTCCTGTGAGTACCATTTGTGAAAATACATTGCCTCTACTCCATTACTCGCTTCCAAATTGGGCATACAACATTTAGCTAATGCCACAATAGCGTCATCTTCTAGGGAACTAGCTTCCCTACAAGTTCTAATATACACTTAAATGCCCTTAAATAGGCCTCCAAATAATCAATGTTTATATATATATATATATATATGTGTGTGTGTGTGTGTGTATATATATTAGTAAAATTAGGCTTTAGGTCGAGGTTCAACATCTGCAATTTCTATTCTGAAAGGCCGATTGCTATCGATTGACCGCTAGGGTTCCATGGTCGATAGGTCACATAGAATAGTAGGGATTTCTATATATTTTTATTGTCGGTCATTTGTTATAGTTTAACTCAAGTCCTTAGTGGTGATTGTTAGACCCTAATTATTAGATGACTAGTCTAAGTATGAATTTGCAATTCAGGTTAGGGTTTGTTGATTTAGGGTTGCAAATTTAACCACGAAAGATGTGTAGATATCAATTTCAAGTTAATAATTTACCATGGTTCAATTCTAGCCCGGTTGGCATACTCCAATTTAGGATTTATAAAGTTTAGATTATATTTCTAGCACCCTAAACCAATCAACTAGATTAAACTAACTGTAACAATCATCTTATTAAAATTGTTCTTGCTCACCTCAAGTCTGATCTCCTCCTTCCTATTTGTCTAAGAATCGTCCCTCCGTGTGTTAGCTTTCGTTGCCTCATCTATCTCCAATCTCTTGTGTCCTTCTAGGTTGATTTTATTTCAAATTTTTTGAATTTTAGGGTTAAGAAAAGAGGGGAAATTGTTTCTTATGATGTTCTGTTAAGTGAGTTTTAGGGTCGGATTACGCTAGAATTTATAGGGTTTACAAAATAGTTTAGGCTGTTAGATCCCATTTAGAAAATCTCCAGTCTAATCATGCACACATCTATTTGTTCAGAGCCAAGCATCAATCATAGTCGTTAAAACACATCATCGCAAATCAGTAATCGCTAGATAAGACATAGACATGGCCGACTACTTAATAAACCTAGGTCGACCGATACCAACAACCTTCATCCCCTCTAGATTGATCGGTTACCTTGTAAATTTGTGAATTTTTTATTTCAATTTCAAATCATATTTCCAACTCTTCTAATGCTTAAAGCTTCTCCGAATTTACTCCAATTTTGAACTATTATATATGAAAATCATTTAAAAAATCACTATAAATGCAATGGCAAAAGTTTCGTAGCCAAATTTGAACATCTGTGAAATTTTTCTTTTTAGTCCTTATTTAATTTAATTTGATTATTAAATTTTTGTTAAATTTTTAAGGTATTATAGGTTATTAATTAAAAGTTTTTTATTAAGCTTATAAAACCGTATTTTTACTACTTAACCATTTTTCAAAAGTTGTGATTTTCGAAGATGAAGTGTTCGAAATTATGGGTCATCACATTCTCTCCCCTTTAAGATCTTTTGTTCCCAAATTCAAACAAGAACAACACAAAATAGAATAAAAGAATGATTCATATGTAGAGCGCTATTCGAACTACATGCATCCCAGATACAAGCTAAGTGACTCTACCACATGCGGTGATTCACAGTAGGAGATAGGATACAACAAAAACTACTGACTAAGGAACAACTCATGCTAAGAGGCTCTAATACTAAAAGGCTCTAATACTCTCCTCTGTCTTCGAAGTGCAATCTTGAATATCCTCACTGACTGCACCTTGATTAATTCCATAAGCTTAGTCCTTAGTCTCTTTGTATCACGTGAAAAAATATGATCAGGCTATCTCACAATGATCAAGTCATGCTCAACCTCTAAATCATCTTGCTGCAATGGCTCAATAATCAAAGTAGAACCATGTACATAATTACATAGATGAGATAGTGACAAACATCATGTACACCTAACAATTTAGTTGGAAACTAGAATCGATAAGCAAGAGTGCCTATCCTCTCAAGTATCAAAAAAAGTCCAACAAAACAAGGAGTCTTCTTCCCTCTCTTCCTAAACTGTACTATACCTCTCAACAAAGAAACTTCGATGAACACAAAGTCCTCGACCAAGAACTTCAAGCCTCTACGCCTAACATCCACACAGCTCTTCTGCTTACTCTAAGCTACCATGAAGTGTGTCCTAATCTCGACAACCATATCTATGGCCTCACGAACCATATCTAGTCCAAGCACCAAACAAACTCCTGGTTCCACCCAATATAAAGGAGACCTACAAAGCCTTACATACAATGCCTCAAAAGGCACTGTAATATCCCAGAATTTTGGACAATTTAAATTTAATAATCTTGGTTTAAATTTAAATTGAAATAATGATTTTTGTTAATAAATCTGATTGGATTTAATAATCTTCTTTATTTAAATATTTAATTTGTGAAATTATTTTTAATAAACTAATGAATCTGTTTTCTATTTAATAATGTATATGTATTTCTATATATTATAAATAGATAAGTTGTTAAATTAGTATAACATAATTTTAATATTTTGAAAATAGGAATTGAGATTTATTTTTGAATTTAAGCTTTTCAAAAATATTTAATAAAATACTATATAATTTTTAAATATAAGAAAAATGTTTTAATTGGTTTAAAATTCATTTTTGACTTAAAGGTTGAATATTAAAATAAGTTAAAAAAAATATTTGTGTTATTCTCTTTAAAATATTGATTGATAATTTTGGTTTGAAATTAAAATACAATTTTAAATATGAACATGCATTCATTAAGTTTAATTTTCTTTAACACTAAATTAAATAACAAAAACATTTATTAACACTTAATTAAATAACAAGACATATGTAAGCTTAATTTATATGCGTATGTAATTTAAGATTAGAGTTAAACATGTGTTAAAAATTTATGTAAGTAAATTAACATGTGTCCATCCTTTTTACATGTGTCAAAATATGTTTTTTTTAATCAAATATTGTTATCTATACTTGCATGTTTTCTTTTCTCTTTTTCTCATTTTTCATTTCATCAACATCCCACCTTAAGATCAATGCATAACAAATTTGCATTCTCCTCAAAATACAAATCTGCATTTCTCAAACAAGTAAACAACTTGCATCCAACTCCTTTCTTTTTCAAATATTCAAAAAAACATTATCAGCTGAATATTCTTCACACCAAAATCTGAGAATCAAATGCATTTCAAAAATTCCTGTAAACCAAAATTCTGTAATACTCTTCATCCTCATAATCCAAGCACATACAAACTCCTCATTTTCAAGTTTGCATACCAATCCCTGTAAACAAATATGCAAGCCTGCATTCACTTCCTTTAAAATCTGCAACCATGAAAGCAATCAAGAGCCTGCATGTGTGTAAACTAAGGCATTCATTCTTCAAAACTCTGGAAATTAAACAGAAGGTCTGCATGCAATTTTTCATGACTGCATTCAATTTTTTTTTTTGAACCTGAAGCAGTTGCAAAGGATGTTCAAAAGATTTCAAAAAGGGGTTTTCAATATTCAGGACTGTGCTCTGCAATTTTAAAACTGTGAGTAATACTTAATTTAAAATAAATTAGTAGGATTGCATGCTTATTTGTCTGATGTGTTAAATTTGTGTATATGCTTTACAAATTACAAATTGAACTTATATGAAATCGTTGAAATGTTATACCTATAAATATTTGGCCTGTGCATGTGAGTGTCTGCAAATTTTCAACTCATGATGATTCCTGAGCTCTTCCTTTAGCTTGTGCTAGTATGATTTGAACAATTGGACAAAGCTTGTTTATTTTAGAATAGAATAAGTTTGAATTCTTTTATAAGAATTAAACAGGAATGTCTGTAATCTGGAAATCAGGATTTCATAGAGCAAAAAATTAATATAGAGAAAAATTCAACTTCATAATTTATTGTTTCAGGATTACAAATAGAAACAATAAGAGAATTCAAGAATTTTAAATCAAAAATTTCAAATTTTAGTGCTGTAAATAAAATGCAGTTTTGGAATTACTGTGTTTTACATTTTTGTTAAGTGCATTTGATCCTTGCATTTGACTTGATTGAAATTGCTTCTGGAGTTAGAGTTGCTATCAAATATTTTGGGAAAAATATTAAATTGCATTATAATTAAATTTTGGAGATGAGATTTGGGAATATCTGTATGAACCCTAGTTTTTACTCGGAATAAAAAAAATTAGTACTGCTGCTTCATCTTTGATTCGAGTTCAAAGATCTTTTGAGTATAGATAGAGGATGTGTAGATGGAGTTATTGCCGGAGTTGGAAGTGTGACGGTGGTCGGAGGAGATGGGTGGAAGCGTTGACAGGCTAGGCATTGAAAAGGGGGTGCTGTTCCAGGTTTTGTTTAAAAACTTGAATTCAAATTCAAGTTGTATTACGGGATTTTGAAGGTTGAAGGTGAATGAGGGGATTTTGGTAGATGGAGGATGGCCTGAGTTGATGGCCAGAGATGGACGGAGTTGGAATATGGATGCACAGAGTGTTGTGCATGTTGAAGATGATGGTGGAGTTCTGTTTTGGGTACAGGGTTTCATGTCTCGTGTTTGTCTCGGGTAAAATGAGGAATGACTCGAAGCAATTAATCGGGTGACTCGAAGTAAATGCAGAAATGACTCGAGTGAGTGAAGTTGAGTTGCAGGTTTTAAAACAAATCTGGAAACTGTTTTTTTCAGTTTTTTTTTTAAAAAATAAAGTGAAAAGAAAATTTGCAAACAAAATCTGGAAACAAGTTTAAATCTAGAATTTGAATTTGAATTCAATTAAGTTTTAAATTTTAGATTTTTGAGTTAAATTTGAAATGTTTTTAAACCTAAGTTTGGTTATAAACTTAAAAACAGAAACTGTCTTTCTGTTTAAAAATTTAAAAGTAGGTTTAAAAAAATTGAAAGAGGAAGTTCAATCTGAAATATGTAAGCCTGAAACTTAGATATGAAATCAGTAATTTAAATCTGAGATTTGAAATCATTTTTGAATTTAAATTTAGGATGTTAAACTAAGTAGAAAACTGTTTTCTGTTTTTCTGATTTAAATTAAAAATCAAATTTTAAAATGCAATTGAATATTTAAAACAAGTTTAAAATCTGGAAAACAGAATTATGGAACTTATGTTTGAATTTAATTTAAATCTGGAATTTAAATTTAGATTTTAAACTTTTTAAAGCATAAAGAAACATTGGTTCTCAATTTAAAACTATAAGTTTTAAATTATGAATTAAAGTTTAAAATAAGTTTAAATTCAGTTTGAAAACCTGGAACTTGACTTTAATGTCAGTTTTAAAAATAAATGAATTTTAAATTTAAATTTGTTTTAACCCTTTTTTTGGAAAAGGTTAAATAACTTGAATTTAAAAATGAAGATGGAAGTGTAAATAAAGTTTTAAATTTTTAAGGTTTAATTTAGAATGAAAATTTGAATCTTGTTTCAGTTTGAATCTAAAATAAAAATTTAATTTGTAATTCAGTTTGAAATTTAAAAAGGAATTTTAAATTGAATTTTTGTTTTGAAATAAAGTGTTTAAAATACTTTTGTATTAAGAAGAATGTTTCTTAATTTAGAATTCAAGAAATTGGTTTCATTTAAATTATTAAATTAATTTAAATAGAATATTAATTATTTAATTAATGAATAATGTGGATGATTAATTAAGTAATTAATAATTTTAAGTTAATTAGTTAAGATTTGAGGTTAATTAATTAAGGTTAATTAATCTAAAATTAAGAATGGTTAATTAAGTTTTAATTAATGATTAAGATTTATTTAATCAAGTGATTAATGATTAATTTAGATTGTAATTAACACTTAATTAATTAATAATTAGAGATTAATTAAATGATAATTAAAGATTAATTAATTGATAATTAATAATGATTAATTGAAGTTAATTCTTAATTATGTAATGTTAATGAAGGTCATTAACTTAAGATTATTTAACAATTAATTAATGTGATTAATTTTAAAAATTAATTAGATTAATTAATTAATAATAATCAATTGTTTATATTAATTACTTGATGAAGTAATTAATGAATTAATTACTTAGTGTAATTAATTTAATTAATGTGATTAGTTTAGATTAATTAAGTTAAATTAATTTAAACATTTGTGGATTATTGATAATTACTTTATGTAATTTAGGATTTGTAATTACTTAAGGAAAGTAATTAATTAATAATTACTAAATGTATAGAAGTAATTTGGATTTAAATTACTTTGAAATTAATCATGGGATTAATTTAAATAATTAATTAAGAGTAATTAATTTATGGAATGGTAATTAAAGTAGTTAATTACTGAATGGATATTAGTCAAAGGTGATTAATATATAAGTTGTTTAAATTGAAGATTAATTACTTATGTAATTAATTTATATTTAGAGATTGATTAAATGTAATCATTAATTAATTAATTAATGATGTAATTTGGAATTGATTAATTAAGGTATAATTAATATTAAAAACTAATTACTTATTGTAATTAGAGATAGTTAATCAATAATGATTAAGTGAAATGGAAAATGAGATGATGATTTATAAAATTGATTTGTAATCAATTGAAGATTAAGACAAGCAGGATTTTGATGACGAAGTAATTAATTTAATTCATTATAAATTAATTAGAGTTTAGGTAATTAATTTAATTCATTTTAAATTAATTATCAATGGTGTGATCATTAGATAGTTGCTTATGATTGATGAATGGTATTGGTCATCTGGTATGGTTTGTAATCTCAGCTATGAGATGAATAATGTTGTGGTATGGATGCATTGGTTGCTTTCGGATGATAATAGTGATTATCTGATATGGATTATCTGATTATGATATGAATTATCCGTTGATAATGATAAGGTTGATTATCTATTGTGTTGTGAATTATCTATCTGTGTATATTTAGATAATGAATTGAATTGTTTTAAACTTTAAAACAACTTGGACCTTAAAAGACACGCTTTGGTTTTCGATGAGACCGGGATCGGGTTTCCATATTTGGTGGTCCGAAAACCACATCGATTCCAAATAACGTTAGGTCTTTAACCCAAGTGGAGCGAGTGAAGACTCGAGGTGTCAGGGCTATACGTCAGTATAACTCTGTGGGTGATTCCGTAATGATTTTGACGGAATAGTGCTTATAGATTCGAGATGGTGATTCAGAGTGCCAGGGTTATTGTCGTTAACTCTGAGGGTGATTCCAAAATGAGTGTAACGAGATAATGCCTTCGGTTTCGTTCGAACCCGGTACGAACTTGTATGGATTGAATGCTTTCAGAACATCATCAGGTGGACGATGAGCATTCTAAGTGATATGTCCTATAAAGGTAATCGTAGCCTCAAGCCTCATCAACCGGGAATGGCTAAAACAGGGGAGGTGCGGCAAAGCTTCGTGGGTAGCACCCACTTGAGAGCAAGATTTATCCCTGTCTAGAGGTCCCTTATATTTTCGGCTTAGTGGTGCGGTTGCTGATCACAACTGCGGGGTTGTCTTGTTTGGAACTGTTCAGTAAGGAACGGGTCCGGCTTTGTGTTGCAGGGGATGAAGGGAGTAATCCTCGGTACGGTGAACTAGGCCACGTACTGTGACGGGCGGTACCCCAATAGCCCTGCCATTGTATGGAATCCAAAATCCAATAAGTGTCAACGGTTTTGATTGTATTACCCACTTTTGTGGCTAGTAGCTGGAATTTAATGAATGTAACAATTTCGGCTATTTCTTATTTACTTGAAAACCCTAGACACTATTATAATATCATCGGATTTCCTATCAAACGTTTTGGTTAGCGTAAGGTAAAAACTTTTCCATGTTTATGTGTGGGAAGTCTTACGTGATACCTTTTCTTTTCAAGGGTTTTTCAAAGTTAAGCAACTTTAACATGTTACTCACACCAGACCCATGTCTGACCCGGAGTTATTTCTGTTTTTCTATAACTCTTGGGTACTCAAATTTTTACGAGTAGCCAAGAGAATTCAGGTTAGGATTCAGGTTTAGCTTTGACGAATTGTGGAGGAGCATATGGAGCAGGAGGCTTCTGCGTATAGTTATATAGTTCCGCTGTGTTTGGTATCTCTGAGTGTTTGTGTTTGTGTATTGAGTTGTAATAACTAGACGGGTGTTTATAACTGTCTAGTATGTGTTGTATATGTCTGTGTAACTCTGATATTTGATGTATACTATGTAATATTTATGTTATTAATATAATTTATTCGTTCTGCTGTTGAGAATCTTGTGTTGTTTCTTCTTTCTCTTCTTTCTTTTCTCTTTTCTATCCCTTTCTTTCTTAAAGATGATGCGATTTTTCGGGAGTGGAAAGTCGGGTCATCACAGTTGGTATCAGAGCATTAGGCTGAGTGAATACCTAGTCTCTGTAGTGGTGTCTATCTTGAAAGAGCGTATTTGTATTTTAATATATATACATCTATATATTTATTTTCTGCCTATTTGTTGGATTACCTGTTCAAGGTTTTCCAATATAGGTTATAAAGGTAGATGAGGTAGAAGTGTGTGTAACACGACTACCATTGGTTGGAGTTTGATAGATGAGGTTGGATGTGTATTTGTCGAGACTGTAGACCTAATATCGTCTCGAGTAAGTTTTTCTTGGTGAAAGTACTTCATCGATCTCTGAAGGAAACCTTCTAAAGGTTAGGAGTTCATCTTTGAAGTGCAGAATTGAGTTTGGATCTGTCCGTTAGGCAGAAGTAAGCGAGTGATGATATTTTGATATCTTAGGAAGTAGTAGCTGCGTGATGATATGCAGTGACTATGGATATTTCTGAAGGTGTTTCTTTGGAACAAGAATAAGAAGTGAGTCTGCTAGGTGATGTGGCTGAGTTTAGTGGAGTATTCTGAGTTGGTAAGGAGTCTTTTGGTTGAGTAGTTTCTCTGAAGTGGAGTTCAGAAGCAGCAGAGTAGATCCATTTTTCTGGTGAGTTAGCTGGGCCAACATAAGCTGTTCTGTTTGGTTAAGAGAGAGCAGTTTCTTTGGATTTAGGCTGAGATGATCGCAAAAGTGACTTGCGATAGTATGTTCTTTTTGATTATTGGAGATTGTTCGGATTTCTTCCAGGAAGTCAGAGTTTGTCTGCATCTGAAGATCGAGTTTTCTTTCCAGGAATGGAACTGGTGGTTCAGTTAGTAGATGGATGGTTCCTTGAGATAGAAGTTGGTGAAGCAACTCAGGTTTGGGAGGAACATCTGAGTTTTCTGATGGATATATGGAACCATATTTCTGTGCTGGGTTTTCTAGTCTGTGCTTGTGCTATTCTTCAGCATTTTCTTCTGTTTCTGTTCCGGATAAGGAGAAGTTTATTCTATCTTCTGTTGTTGAGAAGCAGGGTGTGTGTTCTTGGTTTTTGGGTGATCTTGAGGAGATCATTGGATTGTTTTGATCCAGTTTGTTTCTAGAAGCATCAGCATAGAGTTGAGCTGATCAGGATTGATGTTGGTAGCCCAGGATCGTCCGAAGAGTTTTTATGGATAAGAGGCAAAGAAATTTGGATTCTAAATCGGAGATTTGATTTGAGATAAGTTTTTCTCTGATCCATGGAGCTATAAGATTTGGAGGGCCTGAAGCCAGCTCCGAGGTGTTTTCGTTTCTTCTGTGTTTTGGTATGATCAGTGTTTGGTTATCTAGAGTTGAATTGCCAGTTTGGAAAACTGGGATTCAGAGTGTTTCACGTATCTCTGAGGGAGTACGTGTTTGATATTTTTGGTTGTAGAACCAGCAGTTTAGGATTGGTTGTTGAGTCAGACTCGTTTGCAGTCTGATATTTTGTTTAGAATTGTTGTTAGGGGCTCTATAGCTTAGTAGTATTGATTGATTGTATTCAATAGGGCGAGTATCCCGATATATATATATATACCGAGGAAACTCGTGAAGATTCTATCCAAAATTCTTTTGGATAATTAGATTTGTTCTGATTGTGTGAATTGATTGCTATGGTTGTTGGCATATGATTAACATACGCTGTGTTTTTAAAATAAAATCTGTAAATAGATTATTAAATTACTTTTGTTTTAAATTTCGGGGACGAAATTCTTTTAAGGGGGAAGGATTGTAATATCCCGGAATTTTGGACAATTTAAATTTAATAATCTGGGTTTAAATTTAAATTGAAATAATGATTTTTGTTAATAAATCTGATTGGATTTAATAATCTTCTTTATTTAAATATTTAATTTGTGAAATTATTTTTAATAAACTAATGAATCTGTTTTCTATTTAATAATGTATATGTATTTCTATATATTATAAATAGATAAGTTGTTAAATTAGTATAACATAATTTTAATATTTTGAAAATAGGAATTGGGATTTATTTTTGAATTTAAGCTTTTCAAAAATATTTAATAAAATACTACATAATTTTTAAATATAATAAAAATGTTTTAATTGGTTTAAAATTCATTTTTGATTTAAAGGTTGAATATTAAAATAAGTTAAAAAATATATTTGTGTTATTCTCTTTAAAATATTGATTGATAATTTTGGTTTGAAATTAAAATACAATTTTAAATATGAACATGCATTCATTAAGTTTAATTTTCTTTAACACTAAATTAAATAACAAAAACATTTATTAACACTTAATTAAATAACAAGACATATGTAAGCTTAATTTACATGTGTATGTAATTTAAGATTAGAGTTAAACATGTGTTAAAAATTTATGTAAGTAAATTAACATGTGTCCATCCTTTTTACATGTGTCAAAATATGTTTTTTTTATCAAATATTGTTATCTATACTTGCATGTTTTCTTTTCTCTTTTTCTCATTTTTCATTTCATCAACATCCCACCTTAAGATCAATGCATAACAAATTTGCATTCTCCTCAAAATACAAATCTGCATTTCTCAAACAAGTAAACAACTTGCATCCAACTCCTTTTTTTTCAAATATTCAAAAAAACATTATCAGCTGAATATTCTTCACACCAAAATCTGAGAATCAAATGCATTTCAAAAATTCCTGTAAACCAAAAATCTGTAATACTCTTCATCCTCATAAACCAAGCACATACAAACTCCTCATTTTCAAGTTTGCATATCAATCCCTGTAAACAAATATGCAAGCCTGCATTCACTTCCTTTAAAATCTGCAACCATGAAAGCAATCAAGAGCCAGCATGTGTGTAAACTAAGGCATTCATTCTTCAAAACTCTGGAAATTAAACAGAAGGTCTGCATGCAATTTTTCATGACTGCATTCAATTTTTTTTTTGAACCTGAAGCAGTTGCAAAGGATGTTCAAAAGATTTCAAAAAGGGATTTTCAATATTCAGGACTGTGCTCTGCAATTTTAAAACTGTGAGTAATACTTAATTTAAAATAAATTAGTAGGATTGCATCCTTATTTGTTTGATGTGTTAAATTTGTGTATATGCTTTACAAATTACAAATTGAACTTATATGAAATCGTTGAAATGTTATACCTATAAATATTTGGCCTGTGCATGTGAGTGGCTGCAAATTTTCAACTCATGATGATTCCTGAGCTCTCCCTTTAGCTTGTGCTAGTATGATTTAAACAATTGGACAAAGCTTGTTTATTTTAGAATAGAATAAGTTTGAAATTCTTTTATAAGAATTAAACAGGAATGTCTGTAATCTGGAAATTAGGATTTCATAGAGCAAAAAATTAATATAGAGAAAAATTCAACTTCATAATTTATTGTTTCAGGATTACAAATAGAAACAATAAGAGAATTCAAGAATTTTAAATCAAAATTTTCAAATTTTAGTGCTGTAAATAAAATGCAGTTTTGGAATTACTGTGTTTTACATTTTTGTTAAGTGCATTTGATCCTTGCATTTGACTTGATTGAAATTGCTTCTGGAGTTAGAGTTGCTATCAAATATTTTGGGAAAAATACTAAATTGGATTATAATTAAATTTTGGAGATGAGATTTGGGAATATCTGTATGAACCCTAGTTTTTACTGGGAATAAAAAAAATTAGTACTGCTGCTTCATCTTTGATTCGAGTTCAGAGATCTTTTGAGTATAGATAGAGGATGTGTAGATGGAGTTATTGCTGGAGTTGGAAGTGTGACGGTGGTCGGAGGAGATGGGTGGAAGCATTGACAGGCTAGGCATTGAAAAGGGGGTGCTGTTCCAGGTTTTGTTTAAAAACTTGAATTCAAATTCAAGTTGTATTACGGGATTTTGAAGGTTGAAGGTGAATGAGGGGATTTTGGTAGATGGAGGATGGCCTGAGTTGATGGCCAGAGATGGACGGAGTTGGAATATGGATGCACAGGAGTGTTGTGCATGTTGAAGATGATGGTGGAGTTCTGTTTTGGGTACAGGGTTTCATGTCTCGGGTTTGTCTCGGGTAAAATGAGGAATGACTCGAAGCAATTAATCGGGTGACTCGAAGTAAATGCAGAAATGACTCGAGTGAGTGAAGTTGAGTTGCAGGTTTTAAAACAAATCTGGAAACCGTTTTTTTCAGTTTTTTTTTAAAAAAAAAAAAGTGAAAAGAAATTTGCAAACAAAATCTGGAAACAAGTTTAAATCTAGAATTTGAATTTGAATTCAATTAAGTTTTAAATTTTAGATTTTTGAGTTAAATTTGAAATGTTTTTAAACCTAAGTTTGGTTATAAACTTAAAAACAGAAACTGTCTTTCTGTTTAAAAATTTAAAAGTAGGTTTAAAAAAATTGAAAGAGGAAGTTCAATCTGAAATATATAAGCCTGAAACTTAGATATGAAATCAGTAATTTAAATCTGAGATTTGAAATCATTTTTGAATTCAAATTTAGGATGTTAAACTAAGTAGAAAACTATTTTCCGTTTTTCTGTTTTAAATTAAAAAGCAAATTTTAAAATGCAATTGAATATTTAAAACAAGTTTAAAATCTGGAAAGCAGAATTATGGAACCTATGTTTGAATTTAATTTAAATCTGGAATTTAAATTTAGATTTTAAACCTTTTAAAGCATAAAGAAACATTGGTTCTGAATTTAAAACTATAAGTTTGAAATTATGAATTAAAGTTTAAAATAAGTTTAAATTCAGTTTGAAAACCTGGAACTTGACATTAATGTCAGTTTTAAAAATAAATGAATTTTAAATTTAAATTTGTTTTAACCATTTTTTTGGAAAAGGTTAAATAACTTGAATTTAAAAATGAAGATGGAAATAAAGTTTTAAATTTTTAAGGTTTAATTTAGAATGAAAATTTGAATCTTGTTTCAGTTTGAATCTAAAATAAAAATTTAATTTGTAATTCAGTTTGAAATTTAAAAAGGAATTTTAAATTGAATTTTTGTTTTGAAATAAAGTGTTTAAAATACTTTTGTATTAGGAAGAATGTTTCTTAATTTAGAATTCAAGAAATTGGTTTCATTTAAATTATTAAATTAATTTAAATAGAATATTAATTATTTAATTAATGAATAATGTGGATGATTAATTAAGTAATTAATAATTTTAAGTTAATTAGTTAAGATTTGAGGTTAATTAATTAAGGTTAATTAATCTAAAATTAAGAATGGTTAACTAAGTTATAATTAATGATTAAGATTTATTTAATCAAGTGATTAATGATTAATTTAGATTTTAATTAACACTTAATTAATTAATAATTAGAGATTAATTAAATGATAATTAAAGATTAATTAATTGATAATTAATAATGATTAATTGTAGTTAATTCTTAATTATGTAATGTTAATGAAGGTCATTAACTTAAGATTATTTAACAATTAATTAATGTAATTAATTTTAAAAATTAATTAGATTAATTAATTAATAATAATCAATTGTTTATATTAATTACTTGATGAAGTAATTAATGAATTAATTACTTGGTGTAATTAATTTAATTAATGTGATTAGTTTAGATTAATTAAGTTAAATTAATTTAAACATTTGTGGATTATTGATAATTACTTTATGTAATTTAGGATTTGTAATTACTTAAGGAAAGTAATTAATTAATAATTACTAAATGTATAGAAGTAATTTGGATTTAAATTACTTTGAAATTAATCATGGGATTAATTTAAATAATTAATTAAGAGTAATTAATTTATGGAATGGTAATTAAAGTAGTTAATTACTGAATGGATATTAGTCAAAGGTGATTAATATATAAGTTGTTTAAATTGAAGATTAATTACTTATGTGATTAATTTATATTTAGAGATTGATTAAATGTAATCATTAATTAATTAATTAATGATGTAATTTGGAATTGATTAATTAAGGTATAATTAATATTAAAAACTAGTTACTTATTGTAATTAGAGATAGTTAATCAATAATGATTAAGTCAAATGGAAAATGAGATGATGATTTATAAAATTGATTTGTAATCAATTGAAGATTAAGACAAGCAGGATTTTGATGAAGAAGTAATTAATTTAATTCATTATAAATTAATTATAGTTTAGGTAATTAATTTAATTCATTTTAAATTAATTATAAATGGTGTGATCATTAGATAGTTGCTTATGATTGATGAATGGTATTGGTTGTCTGGTATGGTTTGTAATCTCACCTATGAGATGAATAATGTTGTCGTATGGATGCATTGGTTGCTTTTGGATGATAATAGTGATTATCTGATATGGATTATCTGATTATGATATGAATTATCTGTTGATAATGATAAGGTTGATTATCTATTGTGTTGTGAATTATCTATCTGTGTATATTTAGATAATGAATTGAATTGTTTTAAACTTTAAAACAACTTGGACCTTAAAAGACAAGCTTTGGTTTTCGATGAGACCGGGATCGGGTTTCCATATTTGGTGGTCCGTAAACCACATCGATTCCAAATAACATTAGGTCGTTAACCCAAGTGGAGCGAGTGAAGACTCGAGGTGTAAGGGCTATACGTCAGTATAACTCTGTGGGTGATTCCGTAATGAGTTTGACGGAATAGTGCTTATAGATTCGAGATGGTGATTCAGAGTGCAAGGGTTATTGTCGCTAACTCTGAGGGTGATTCCAAAATGAGTGTAACGAGATAATGCCTTCGGTTTCATTCGAACCCGGAACGAACTTGTATGGATTGAATGCTTTCAGAACATCGTCAGGTGGACGATGAGCATTCTAAGTGATATGTCCTTTAAAGGTAATCGTAGCCTCAAGCCTCATCTCTCGGGAATGGCTAAAACAAGGGAGGTGCAGCAAAGCTTCGTGGGTAGCACCCACTTGAGAGCAAGATTTATCCCTGTCTAGAGGTCCCTTATATTTTCGGCTTAGTGGTGCGGTTGCTGATCACAACTGCGGGGTTGTCTTGTTTGGAACTGTTCAGTAAGGAACGGGTCCGGCTTTGTGTTGCAGGGGATGAAGAGAGTAATCCTCGGTACAGTGATCTAGGCCACGTACTGTGACGGGCGGTACCCCAGTAGCCCTGCCATTGTATGGAATCCAAAATCCAATAAGTGCCAACGGTTTTGATTGTATTACCCACTTTTGTGGCTAGTAGCTGGAATTTAATGAATGTAACAATTTCGGCTATTTCTTATTTACTTGAAAACCCTAGACACTATTATAATATCATCGGATTTCCTATCAAATGTTTTGGTTAGCGTAAGGTAAAAACTTTTCCATGTTTATGTGTGGGAAGTCTTACGTGATACCTTTTCTTTTCAAGGGTTTTTCAAAGTTAAGCAACTTTAACCTGTTACTCACATCAGACCGATGTCTGACCCGGAGTTATTTCTATTTTTCTATAACTCTTGGGTACTCAAATTTTTACGAGTAGCCAAGAGAATTCAGGTTAGGATTCAGGTTTAGCTTTGACGAATTGTGGAGGAGCATATGGAGCAGGAGGCTTCTGCGTATAGTTATATAGTTCCGCTGTGTTTGGTATCTCTGAGTGTTTGTGTTTGTGTATTGAGTTGTAATAACTAGACAGGTGTTTATAACTGTCTAGTATGTGTTGTATATGTCTGTGTAACTCTGATATTTGATGTATACTATGTAATATTTATATTATTAATATAATTTATTCGTTCCGCTGTTGAGATTCTTGTGTTGTTTCTTCTTTCTCTTCTTTCTTTTCTCTTTTCTATCCCTTTCTTTCTTAAAGATGATGCGATTTTCCGGGAGTGGAAAGTCGGGTCGTCACAGGCACCATTCCAATACTTGCCTAAAATCTGTTGTTATATGAAAACTTAACAAGTGGCAAGTAATCCTCCAATAAACCTTTGAGGTCTAAAACACAAGCACGAAGTAAGTCCTCTAAACACCCTCTCAGTCTGCCTATCCATCTAAGGATGATAAGGCATAATGACTCTGCTCCATGCCAAGTGCACCATGCAAAACCTTCCAGGATTGATCATGAAAATCTGATCTCGATCAGTCACGATATCGCATGGAATGCCTTGAAGCATAATGTAACGACCCGTAAAATTTTAATAATTTTTATTTGTTCTAATAATATATTTAACGGATATTTTATGACATTTTAAACAATAAAATTTGAAAATAAAAATTTATTATTTGGAATACGTCTATTTAAACATAGCAACTGGTAAATTTTCATTTGATAATTTTGATGTTTATTTTATTGTGAAATTCTATTTCAGTTTAAATCAGTTAGAAAATTGATGTCAATAAAATAATTTCCAAACCTGAATATTTTTATACAGAAAATTTGTAAATCATCTTCTGAGTGAGATGTCAAATTTCATTTCATCAAATTCGGACTTCTATAGCTCTGTCGATCTTATTTTCTGCTTTTTAGCTGCATTTTCCGCTAGCAGAAATTCGAATCTTTATAATTCAATCTTACCACTAATATCTGTCAAATTTTTTGATCGTCTCGTCGTGCTGATCTCTATGGTATTCAATTCTGTATTTTGAAGTTCGATACATAGCGGAATCCATGAAAACGATTCCGTATCCGTACCACTTTTAATGTCCATTTAAATAAGTGGTTGAAATAAACGGTCCCTGTCATTCCCTGTTACTATTCATCAATTCAATGCATTGATGATGCGCTGCTTTCATTTCCATCAGTTTGAAAATATATAAATTTTATATTTCTTATAATGTTGGCGTTTATTGATTTTGAACGGTTCACCTTGTTTCTACTTTGCATTTTTAACTTCGTTCCTTCACTTCCTTTTATAACTCAAACTCCAATGCCACTTTCTTTTCCTCCTCCCCTTTTCATCTTTTCTTTCTCCTCTCTGTCACTTTGCTTTTTTTTCATGGCCAAAGCCATCATGCACCGCTGCTTCTTCCTTCCTTTCCCGCTAACACGCGCACGTCAACCTCGACCCAACCCTTGCGGTAGACCCGCCTACCACCCAACGGCACCGCCTTTAGATCCCACCACCATAGCCATAGCCGAAATGCCCTCTTCCGCTCCTCCCCCGTGAACCCTCTACCTTCCTCTAACTTTGCAATAACCTCGGCCGAAAGCTCCTCCATAAGAGCCACCTTCCCTGGTCACAGCTTGCATCGTCGCCCCACCCTGATCCACCTCGCCTCGTCGCCACTTCGAACGTGCCACCTCCTTCTTGTATGTCATCATCCCTCCATGCATGCACCTCTCCTCTTCCACGCATGCTCCGCTCGACCATCGTTCCAGACCCGTGCCTCGATCTACCTTGTCTCTTGTGAGCTCGGCCTGTTGATTCGAAGGTACATATATATGCCTCACATATATTGCTTTATATACATATAAATTGTATGAGTTTGTGGCATATATTGTTATATATTTAATATGGTATATAACAGAGTTGCTTATATGTTGTTCTTTTGCACACTACTCACATTTTTTTGTATATAAGTCTGCATTTACATATCTCATATACTCGGTCTATGGACTTATGCGGAGTGATATTTTTATATAACATATATAGGTATAGTTGCATATGTAATCTATGAGTACATTAGTCAATTTATAGCTTGTCAGTTCTTGAAGTATAAAAACATGTTAGTGATGCAAGTTGATATATAGTTGCAGTACATACAGGTGTAGAGTAGGTGAATAATAGGCTATGTTATATAAAAAAAAGGAAACGGTACATATAGGTTTGGATATTTATTTGTATATATTAAGTTGTTTCGCATATACCATTTACTGGATAATAGGTAAATGTTCTGTTTGATCAATTGTAAACTAAAGTGAGTGGGTGTTTGACTTAAAATATAACATATATTTGGTTCTACTATATATATATATATATATATATATATATATATATATATATATATATATATATATATATGAAAACGTATTTGATTCTTTTATGTATATGGTTACCTAAGTCTATCTGAGCTTTGAGTTATCAGATATTGCTATATATATAATATGTATTTCTCATTTACGAGTCTGCATGTTGTCTAAGTTTGTACATTTTGATATGTAAATAAGCCTTGTTATTTATGTGAGTTACACGTTTATGAATATATATATGGGCTGCGTTTTATTTGTGTATATATATTGAGTACATATTGAGTTGAAGTATTGAATCCCTATAGTGTTAGTTTGCATATGATGTAAGATTTTTTTTTTCTATTTGATTTTCAAAGAAAATATTAAAGTTCATCTTATTTTAATAACAAAGTAAGTTATAGTCACTTTCAATAGAAATCGTTATAAATATAAAATATAGGATAGCCTGTATAGTAGTTTATATTAGTATACATGAATTTGGTTTTCAAAGATATATAGAGAATTTATTGTAAATATATGTTTTAAATTGATTAAGAGAATTTTTTAACATATATTTTTTTTGGTTTATATCCAATTCTGATTTGATTTCATCAATTCCTTATTTATCAGCTTTGACCGTCAAATTCGTGCCATCTTGCTTTGATTCGAAATTTGTGCTTCGATTCATAACTCGATTTCATCGTTAAAATCCTATCTATCCTCGAAAGGTGAGCAATCACTCACGATTAACATTCTTATATTTATTAAATTTGATTTCAATTGAAATGACAATTGAAATGACAATTGAAATAGGCTGCTAATTTGAACTGTTAATTATTTATTGATTATTAGATATGCTATTATCTGTATCTGTTCACCTATGGGATATGGCACCATATCCTATTATTTATATTTTAATTAATTACTGATGATATATTCATGTGATATTATTATCTGTTATATTATTATCATATCTGTTATCACTCTAAAAGTTTCATGTTAGTATAGAATTCACTATGGGTTGAAATGATACATACCCGAACAGACTTTAGAATAGGAGGAAATCGTTATGGGTTGAAATGATAGACCCAAGCGATTTTCACTTGAATTGATTTGGGATTGCGGGGCGAAATGATATCTACCCGTATATATTTAAATGACAGATTGAATTGATAAATATTTGTGTCACTTGACCATAGGATAGGAAATTATATACAGACACCGTTGGTCTATATATAAATATTTTGAAAATGACTTCTATGGTTTTGAAAGGGAATATATACATATGGTTTTATTTAATATTGGAAATATTTTTAGGTTTTTATATAAAGTAGATTTAATAATAAATTTTAATCTAATAAAGTTTGATTTAGTTAGTATAATATGTCTAAGTATTATATCTTTGAACAGATTTTTCAAGGATTTGTATAAGGAAGATAAAGTTGAATTAAGTAAAATCGTATCTAATTAAGAATTCTACTTAATTTAATCAATTTGAACTATTGAATTTGAAGTTTAAGATTTGATTTTATAACTTGATTTTTGATTTAAAGTGATTAAATGGATATTTCTAGTTCAAACAGATCGGAAGGAATATTTAGTTTAAGGGTAAATTAAGGTTATTTAATAATAATGAATTTGTTAAGTGAATATTTCAAGACTAAATAATAATGATGTTAAATCGAGATCTATAGGAAACTGTTAAATTGAACTTTGAAATGTTGATATTAAAGCTTTGAAATATACTGGAATTTAAATGGTTAATTTGTGATTTAGATCTGTATTCGAAATCAATAAAATTTGAATTTGTTATTAGAAAACTGAATTGAAATTGATAATTTGGGATTGAACTTAATTTGAATGGGAAAGTCAAGTTGATTTGGAAGCGATTTGTGAAGTTTGAGGAAATTTCAAATACTTTAGTTTATAAATTAGTTAATATACATATACTATTTTGAAAAATAGATATATATGAAATGAAAATGGTATCTTGGTTTTGAAGTATAAATTAATTTGGATGACCATGGTGTTATAGTGTATATTTCTACATTGTAGATAGTTCCACGGATCCTTAGAGGATGGTTATCCCAAACATCCTTTAAGTTAATTATATTTTAGTTGATATTTCAATTGAGTTGGATTTATTGATGTAAGAATGTTAATCCTGACTCGAGTGTTTTGTGTTTTGCTTTATGCTCAAGCCAGACTGAGTGATACATCATTTGAGACTCACCTTTGGAGTTGAGCTTCGTTTGGAGATCCTACTATCGATTCAACTTTCCGCTCTTCCAGTTGATTGGTTCAGAGAAGTCATCTGCTCGTATTGGAGACTTAACTGTATTTGAGATATCCTATTGTATTTTATTCCAAACTCCGTTGTTTATATAGTAGCTTCATGGACTACTATGGTATTTTATTTCCGCTGCGATTTATTCTGTTATTTCTGTGTCTGTGATTCCGTGATTGATTTTATTTGCTTTAAATTTTATTACAATCTGTTATTTTGTATTATTCGAGTCTGACGTGTGAGGATTATTGTCGATTTGAATAGTCCAAAATAGTGGGTCGTTACACATAACTATCCCTCTAACATACAACTGAGCCAAACTAGACATCATCCTCGTTGCTTTAACTAGTGAGAAGTGCATTCTCTTGGTTAACCTATCAATAATAACCCAGATGCCTTTATTGCCTCTCAACGATCCAGGCAACTCATCAATAAAATCCATAGAATTCTCCTCCCACTTCCATTTCAAAACTCGTTGTGGATGAATCAAACCGGCTGCCTTCTGGTGACCACCCTTAACCTATTGGCAATTAAAACATCTTCTCACAAATATAGAAATTTCTCTCTTCATACCTTCCCATTACCAAGAATGTCTCATGTCCTAGTATATCTTAGTGACCCCTTGATGTTTGTCAATTTAGAATGATGACTCCTTGTAAGAATCTCATGTCTAATACCATCAATATTCGAAACACACAACCGATTGTCCATCCTTAAAATGTTGTGGTCATCTACCTCAAGACCTAGATACTTCCCCAGAGCAACATTCTCAGTAAGGGCTTTATCTAGCCGAGAAATATGAATATCCCTCTGCTTATTACTCTCTATACAACTAATAAGAGTCGAACAAACCTCCACATTAGCCGTAAAAGCGTATCTTCTACTACAACATTAGCTTTCCTCGTTAGATACAAAATCTCAAGATCATATACTGTAAGAAACTCAAGCTAACGCTACTACCTCAAGTTCAAGTCCTTCTAGGTGAAAATATTTTTCAAAGATTTATGTCTGAATAAAGCATAAACTTCTCATCCAATAAATGATGCATCCACATCTTCAGTGCAAAGACTAATGCTAAAAGCTCTATGTCATGCATCGCATACCTTTCCTCATGCAAATTCAGCTATCTACTAGCATAAGCAACAACATTCCCATACTGCATCAACATAGCACTTAAGCTATTCCACAAGCATCAGTGTAAAACGCAATACCCTCGCCTCCTTTAGAAATTGTCAGAACATCGGTGCTAATTAATTTCCTCTTTGGCTGTCTAAATTCAAGCTTACATTTCTTTGTCCAAACAACTTTGACATCTTTCCATGTCAAATTCGTAAGCAGTGAAGCAATCTTGGATAAATATTGAATGAATCTCCTATAATAACTAGCCAAACCTAAGAAGCTTCGAATCTACACTATCATTCATACATTAAATGTAACTCAAATCAAAGGTAATCATGTTCAAAAGTAAACAAGGTTATTTGTGTCATTTACTACCAAAATCTTCACTCATAAATACAACCTCGAACCTCTTCATTTTCACTTCACTTTCCTTTCACAAAATTTCCAAAATCCTTGTCTACTTCCTCCATTTCTCTTCTACCTTCAAGCTATCACCTCCACATCACCACACCATCACCTTACACCCTCAAAACCCGAGCAAGCTTCCACCGACCCACCTCTTACACCCACTTACCCTTGGCCACACCTCCAAACCCGAGAACACCAAGGCCGTGGCCCTCCTACACACCAAAGCCGACCCTATCCACCTAAACCTGAACCCAAAATTCCCACACCCGCCGTGTACAAGGCCTACCCAAGCCCAAAGTAACCCTTCAAGCTATACACACCCCGCTACTCTAGGCCGTACACCCTCATTTTCCCTCTAAAAGCTCACGACCAAACAAAAAAAGAAAAGAGAGAAGAGAAAAAGAAGAAAAGAAAAGAAAAGAAAAGGAGAAGGAAAATAAATTAAGGCAAGAATTCGAGACGTTCGAAAAAAGCGCATTAGTTCGAAAAGTACATTAGCCTACAAAAAGATGGACGGAGTGGATACGAAAGTGAGAAATTCTAATCGCTTTTGAATTTATATTTTAGTTATAATAAAATAATCATGTTTATACCCTTATGACATATTAATGTTTATACCAAATTGATTGTTAATATGGATGATTAACAGTTGGTTAGATAATTGAATTATGATAATATATCCCGTTATGGTATTAATAGTGAATGTTGAATTTGAAATCATATGTTATCTGATTAGTTGAATGGGTGTTATGTTAAGTGATAAATATGGATATTGGTTATGTTCATTTTGATTAAGTGATTCCTTTGTTAATAAAACCAAATTTTAGTGATATGAAATACTTTGGAAAAATAAGTCTCTTTTCAATTAGAAGTGAAATTAAAGTAAAAATATGATGACCCGGTATTTTAGTAGATATTTAATCTAATTTAAATAAAAAGTAAACTTATCATTTTAAAATGAATATGACCTTTGAAATAATTGCCATTTATTTGTATGGATTTGTGTTTTTGAAAGGAAATTGATTTGAAAATTTAAAATAAAATCTCTTAATAATATTCACAATAAAATCTTTATTATATAATTTAACTAAATTGCCTTACCTTGTTAACATTTGGTATAAATGTCTATGGATAATAATGTTTGAAATAGAATCAAATTCTATCAATATAAAATTTAAGCATGAAATATTGTGTAAAGCATATGAATATAAATAAAAACAAGTGTATAAACAACTATAATAATTTTAAGTGAAACAAAAAGTATAGAATAAAATAAAATAAGAAAAACATTTGTATATTAAGCAAGAAAATAATGAAACAAATTATCTTCATATACACACAAGACTAAATATCTAGCTGCAAAGCGATAGTTAACAAAACAAATGATTTTATGCAAGATATCTTCACATACAAGCCATGCCTGCCTGCAAAGTCTACATTTACATACAAAATATGTTTATGCAGTGAACATAATAATAATTATGTAAACATATTAAGAAACAAAGCATTTAATTGCTATCATCTCAGCCAAATTTTTGTCATCTCAAATCTTCCCATCTTCAGTAAATAAAAATTTGCTCATATCAAAACAAAGAAAAAAGAAAGCAACTTTACCAGTTAAAGCCTCCCTTAAACATCATGTTCCTCCTATATATATGTAAGTGTCCATATTTTTAGTTCATTCAGCAATCATATAAGAAAAACCTGAGAAAACAGAAAGAAGAAAAAGGAAGTGAATCAAATTGAATTCAAACCAAAAACAGAAAGCGCTCAAAACAGATTCAAGGGCAGTTTCAAGTTACAGGTGTTCATAACATCAAGTATTCTCTGTTCAAAGATTTTGTAGGTCAGTAGACATAATTCTTCAAAAGCTTTAAGTTTGATTAAAAACAATTCAAGATTCTTTGATGATCTGGTTGTATAACCGTAAATTCACTATGGACTTGTATGGATGTGTGTCTGACATTACAATTTGAGATGTAAAGCTGGTTTCTATCAAATATATTTCCGTTGGTGGTTGAGAATTTATTCTCTTAGCTTAACACCATAGAGGTTATGTAGTTGATGGTTACTAGTGATACATTCCCAAATTGGTAATGTGGCATACGAAGTGTTGTTAAGCATATGTGATCAAAGCACAGCTTTTGTATAAAGCGTAGCTTTGTGGACGAGACTTCATCGGACCTCACACCCCGAAAATGGTCAAAATAGGAAGGATGCAGCAATGTTATTAGGGGGTAGCGCCCCTTTAGTGTATGTCATTCTTCTGGATAGAGGTGGTATCATGGTATGGACCCCAGATACTTAACCTATGTTGTTGCTGCAAAAATTTATTACTTTGTGGTTTTTGGAATCGAGGATCCCCGGATATAGATTGGTTACGATCGGGGAATGACATATTCGTGTCGGTAGTTACCCAATTTGAAGTGTAACCCGGTCTTGTGTTGGCAGAGATCTAACCGTAACGTTAGGTTCTCGGGTCGTCTTTCCAGAGGCGTACCCATGTGGCAATGGGAAGTTCCTTGGCCTGACCATTTGTTGGAAATCCAAAGAAACAATACGAACCTTATACGGTTTTAGTTGTAGAACCTGCCATCTAATATGGTAGCTATAGTAGGCATAATATAATGGTACCTATGCTGGTTAAGATTTATATTCTACTTTCAAAATGTTTTCTACACTATGCACTAATAATAATAAAAAAATCAAATGATTCTGCGTAGTAAGCATCTTTGACTAACATAGGAAGAAACCTCCTCTAAGTCTGCGTTTACATTGTGTGTGTGGTGGGAGGTCTTATTGTAGTTACATTTTCAAAAGCATTGCGAATTGACTTTAAAATTCTCCCTTTGTTTGTTTTTAAAGATAAACTGTTTTAAATTCTCACACCAGTCCCATGACTGACCTGGAGTTTATTGTTTCCTTCCTAAACTTTGGGTGCCCACCAATTTCCACACGGGCAGTCAAGAGTCAGGTTTATCAGGTCATTCTGGAATTCGGGAGTTGCTGTAGAGAATTGGAGGCAAGATGGAGAGCATGGCGTTACAAATTAGTATATAGTATTTCTTTTCCGCTGTTTGTTGTTGTACACTCTGATGATGTAATGTAATGTAATGTAATATGATGTAATGTAATAACTAATATAGTTCTTTGATTTAAAGATTATTCATTTATCTATTATATGTTGTTCCGTTGCGATTCTGAGATTCTGATATTGTTCTGTTGTTTCTTTCTGTTCTGTTCTATATTTCCCTCTCTTCTTCTATCTTTTCTTCTTCTTTAACCATAATGGTACGGTTTTCCGGCATTCGATTGCTCGACAGTTGATACAGTGGACGTATTAATGTCGATTTTCGAGCGTCGAAAAGTCGCGAACGTTACATCGGACATCAGTGATCTCAAGAAAAATATGCAATAATTTTTCCATTGAGTAAATTTAAGAAACGAGACCACTTTAGGGTTTAGTCTCAAGCTTTTGAACGTGTCTGTAATCGAGGGGTGTTCGTCGCCTACACATGATCGAGTGTCACGAGGTTTTGGAGGGTGGAAGCTTGTCGTGTTGTTGTGGTGTGGATGGAATTCGAGATTCTCTGGTGGTCGGAGTGACGATCGCGAGGCTTTTAGTTGATGATCGAGTTTGCAGTTTTTCGAACATATGACCAAATTTTGATTTGGAAATTTTGAAAGTGATTCGAGCTTGATTTTTGTGTCTACGTGAGATTTGGGACTTTCCGACGGCATTGGAAATCGCCGGAGGTCGATCGCGCCGCCATGCACGTGTACGGTGAGAAGATGGTGTCAGCGGCGTTGGTTGTCAAGCGTCTCGAGTCATTCTCGAGAAATAGGATCGTCTACTTCGGGTTTTATGTTGAGTTCGAGAATGAGTGGTCTGATGCTATAATCTATAATTAGTTTAAAACTTAAACTACAGAAGAAAAAAAAGATGGAGAAGAAGAGCGTACAGGGGAATGGGTGTTTAACTTGAAGTGCTACTCGAGTTTTATTGGGGAAGTCTCGGGTTTATCCCGAAACTACAGTATTTCATTATAAAGGTGAAGTTAAGTAACTTGTTTTTTCTACAAGTTTTAAATACTGTAAATTAATAAAGGTTTAACAGTAAGTTAAGATTTTAATTCAAGTTCTAAATTATATTTATTAATGCTTAACGATGTTTTTAACTCTTATTATTTTAATTAAGTAATTAATTTAAGTTAAGTATAAAAATTATTAACATTAAAGATTTGTAGTTAATAATAATTTGATTTTCAAAGTTAAGGAAGATTTCTTTTAAAATGTTAGTTAAGATGATTAATTATTCAATTAATTATTTTTAAAAAGTAATTAAGAATAATTGAATTATAAGTGTAATTAGAGTTTGGATTAATTAATGATTAATTGATAAACAAATTTGTAATTAACTACTTAAAGTTAATTAACGAATGATTAGTAGTTAAGTAATTAAGTAATTTAATTAACAAATGACTAATGATTAATTAACTAGTAATTAAGGAATATTTAATTTGTAATTAAGTTGTGTTAATCAATAATTGAGGTTTACTAATTATTGGTTAAAGAATAATTAATCTGCAATTAAGATGTATTAATTGGGTTTAAGGGTAATTAAGGGATGGATTACCCGATTGAAATTAATTTGTTAATTAAAGGTAATCTCTTGGTGATTAATTAAATATAAATACTTGATGAGATTTAGTGTAGTAATTCATAATTACAGGATGCAATAAATAAAAAGGAATTACTTAATGGGAAGTAATTAAAGGGTAGTTACTTAGTAGAGGTAATTAAGGATAAATTACTTGGTGTAATTAACAAAAAAGGATTAATAATCGAGTAAGGGCTTAATTACTTAAGTAATTACAGAGGGGTAATTACTGTTTATGAATAGTTTGGGTTGATTAATGGATGCAATTAATTAAGGATAAACATTCATGGAGCTTGGTTAAGTATAATTACTTAATGAAAGTCATTACATAATGATGATAACCTTAAGTAATTAAAGAATAATTAATCACGGAGGATTAACTAAGATGAATGATAATGGGATGGTGAATCAATTAGGTTGTAATTAATTAATAAGCAGGACTTAAAGGTGATTGATTTAATTCAATTATGGTTAATAAGATTTATTCGAGATGGCATGATTGATTTATCTTGCTTATGTATGATTAAATGATAATTAAATGCCCTGAATTGATTGATACCCCTGATATGAAATGGTTCGTGATATGATGTGTCTTGGTGGGCAATGATAATGTGGTTATCTGTCAATGATGAATTGCTAAGTGAAAAGGGTGACATCTTTTGTTTAAAGTTGAATTGCATTTCACTTGAATAACATGTGTTAAGAAGAACTGAATTCGAAGAGACCGGAGTCGGGTATTGGTTAATATCTGAAACCACTTCGATTCATATAAACTTGATACGTGGAATCAATAGGTTGTACTGGAATGGTTTAAGTGGATTGGACCATATAATCTAAGTTCTGGCACTTAAAAATTGATGTGTGAAATAAGTGATGTATATAACAACTTTTGAAGTGAAAATTGATATAAGTTACCCGGGTTTATATGAGTTGTATACCTTTGTATTCCATGCTAGATGGGTTTACTCACGCTGGTTTCCAGGCTGACCCAGGTGTTACTTTGACATAATGCTCGGTCAGACCGAGTTTTACAGATTTTCAGGTAAGGACGTTATGGAGCTCAGTAGACGAGCTGGATGGCAAGAACGTATGGAGTGTTTCTGCTGTGTTATATTATTGTCTATCTGAGGCATGGTAATTGCGTATATCTAGTGACTGTATATATGTGTAACTCTGATGTATTAAAATGTAATCGACGGATATAGTATTCTTTTGCAAACTTTTATTATTTGATATTATATTTTATCCGCGGCGAATGTGAGACGTTGATGTTTCTGATCTTCTTTTTCTTCTATCTCTTTCTTCCTTCTTCCTAACTATCTGGAATTTTTGGGATCGAAATTCTGGGTCGTTACAGTTGGTATCAGAGCTGAAGGTTAAGCGAGAACCTTGGCTCTGGTGGGTATACTCATTAAGGATAGGGTCGATAATACCCTAGAATGAGTTGAGTGTGTATATATATATATATGAGAGAGCGTGCTTGTTATTTTCTTATATAATGATTTTAAATGATTTTATATAAGATTAATAAAGTAATATTTCACCCTAATAAATATTAAGGAAATTGCCTGTTAAATTATTAGAATTAAATTAAGAAGTAATATAATACAACCAAACTGAAATTAAATAAGGATAAGTTTGAAATGGATTCAAACTGAAATCGAAATCTTGAATTGGAGAAGTATTTCAGAATAATGGATGGTTTTAGATATGATAACCGTGGTTGTTATCAAAAATGAATGTTGTGTGTTTAATAATAAGATCCATATTAATGAGTAAGAAAAATGAAATGTTTTAAAGAAGTAAACATTTAGGTAAAGTATGTCTTATAAATTGAAATTGAAAATACCTAAATTGTGGAATTTTAAATCTAGGTCCAGAAATTTGAAACTTGTTTCAAAGTGCTAAAAGAAATAATACACAAGTATTATTTGAATAAAAGAGACTTGTTGCAAACAATGGGTTGTTTGAAAATTTGATTAGAATTTAAAACCAAAGGTAATTTAAAATTTTAAAACATGGCTGGGAGGGCCAAGAAATAAATATGGATATATATGATATCAAAGATAATTTGAGATAAACTCTAAGGTATTGAGTTTTGATTTTCCCTGAAGTGTGGTGTAAAAACCCAAAGTGATATAAGTTTTGAACTTATAAGAGGAAAAGAATTTTGAAATTTGAAGTGGGAATTCAAATTGAGTAAGGTTGATTGGATTAAGTAAACTGAAATTTAACTTTGGGAAAGTTAAATAAGTTAACAAGCAACCCGCATTGGAAATTTCAAGATGAAATTGGAATTTAACTTGGAAAGTTAAATGGTTGATTTGAAATGGGGATTTTGTGTGATCTCAAAATGGGTTTGAGATCTAGAAATTGAAAATGGATGGATGTTTTTAAAATAAATTGAATGATATCATCCTATTGTTACTAAAAATCTTTAAATTGCGAATTGGATTTGTTTTAAATGAATAAGAAATAAAGTGCGGTAATATATCCATTATTGAGAGAGAGAAAAATTTAACTTTAATTTAAAATTAAGGGTATGGAATTACTTTGAACTAAAAATTTGAATAATTGAATTTGTAAATTAAAACTGTTTAAGAACTAGCTTCAAACTGGATGATAAAATTGAGTAATAAATTAAAATTTTAAAATAAAATTGTATTGAACTCTTATGTAAACCTTGAAATACATAAGTAAAGATAATTTAAAATGGAATTTTGAGAATTAGATTCAAAATTTAATTTTTTAAAGATTTAGGTTATTAATGTAAAAATAAAGGTTAATTTGGTTTAAAGGGTTAAACCAATCTTTGAGAATTTAACTCGAATTTATATAATTCGAGATGGTTTAAAATTGAGACTGAATTAGTTCAAATTGAATCTGATTTGAACTAATTGGATTTGGAATTGAAGGGTATAAGTTTAAATTTTTAAATGGGAAATTTGGATTAGATTGGATTGAAATGATTTGAAATTGAAGTGGGTTCAATTGATAATAATCCAAAATTGATTGAAATAATTTGAAATTGTAATTAAAGTAAACAGGTATAAAATCAATTAGAATTTGATTTAAATTGGGAAAGCAATCAGGATTGATCCAATTTGAATTGGGGTTAAATCAAATTCAATGGAAATTGAAGATTTTTCAAATTGGAATTGAATCAATTTAAATGGAAGTGAAATTTTAAATTGAATTGTTGGGAAAGTGAACAGTTTTGACTTTGGACTATTTTTAATATAAATTGTTTTAATATAAACTTATTTTTCCAAGCTATTTGATATATACAGCCTTCCTTTTTCAAAGCCAAATTATTTTATATTGGTTTTACAATTATTATTGGAACTATTTAACAATTTTTCAACTGTTTCATAATCTAATTACTATTTTTCAACTATTTTACAAATTAAATACTGTTTTACAACTATTTTGTAATTATCTAAAATTTCTGAAACTATTTAACTATTTTCCAACTATTTTACAATTAGTTAACTATTTTACACCTATTTTTCAAACTAATAATTATTTTTCAGCTACTTGTCTGTTCTTAAAATTTTCAAGCTATTTTCTAAATATAAACTAGTCGGAGTCCAAACTATTATTGGTTAAATACCCAACTGAGATAAGAATTGAAGGTATAATTCAAATGGGGATTAAAGCAAATGTTAGTAAGTGGATAGAATCTAAAGGAAATGTGAATAGAAAGAGAAATTGATTTGGCTAAAAAACAATGAAGTTAAATACGTAGGATGTACGTATATTATTCTATTCGCATAGTGATTTGATCCAGATTCGAGCGCAGAATTTCGAGATTGTTATATCGATATGAGTTGGGATTTTTCACTCGATTTTCGACGGCGAACTTGGATACGGATTGTTGATTGGTTCTGTATGTTCTCTATCATAGTTATAGCTATGCTAGGAGAATGACGATTTTTTATCAGGAAACCAGATCCGTGTCCGCACTAGGTAGTCAGGTGGACGATACTAGTTCGAAAGTGAAATTGTATGATCGAGTGAGCGATCAGATTGGTATAGCGTACGGATGATATGTGTACAACGTACGGTTTTGAATGTAATTGATATTGGAAAGAGTGATCAAATTTGAATATTTGATTTTGAGTAAACAAAGTTATATATCTTTGTTATATAAGATTAATCTCCCCTTGTTGAATCTATTGCTGGAAGAAAAGGGTTTTTGAAAGTGTTTGAAGTATAAAAGTGAGTTTTATACGAGATTGAAATGATCTAAAGTTTTTAAAAATTATACATATATATATAAAGGATCTTATGAGGATTTTGGAAAAAGGTTTTGGGAACCTTTGGATTTGGAAAGGCTTTTGGTTTCTGGGTAAAATCAATATTGGAATCTGTAAAGCCTAGTTTGAGAATTATCGATCTTGGGATAATCGATTTTGTGTAAAGGAGCTTTGTTTGAGATCATACTATGTGTATGATTTGAGAGATACTATATGTGTATAGAATAAAGTGTTTTGATAATTGCTCTGGGGGAAAAGGCGCTCCCTTGAAATGAATTTCTCAGGAGTACCATAGGTTGGTACTGCCTTGAGCCTCAAAGGGGGAGGTTCTAAAGTTGATCCTGTGAGGAGTCCAGACAAACTAGTTCCTGAGGATTATTGGGTAGCGAAAGTCGAGGGCACTCGTGCCTACGGGGGCATTTGGGTTATGCTGTGACGATAGTGTAACTCGATGTCGCTGCGATCTACTGTGGACCATAGTGAAAATCGTGTGGAGGTGAGTGTCAACGTCTACTTTTGATTTTGTCGGGAAGGCAACGCAACATCAGTAGAATGCGATCTATGGTCGAGTGGAGTGGAGAAGTTTCATTCTTTTGGCAGCGGAATTCAAAGGCGCTAAGGCCTACAGTTATACGGGTTTTTGCTGTGATAGCCACGTAACCCCAATTGTAGCTGCGATCTGTAGCGGGTTCCATGGTGTAATAGAGGGGCACAGAGGCCTACAGTTATCTATGGATTTTGTCGGGATGGCAACGTAACCATCGAGTTAACTGCGACCATGGATGGGGGTGATGATTTCTAGAGCATTCTCACCAAAGATATATCTTCTATGTTCAAAAACTGTTTTCTATATTTTCAATAAAGTTATTTTCACAAGTATTTTCACTGGATGTTGGAAACGGGTCGGCCAAGCACTTATAGATTTTCAGTCGTTACGCCTAATCAACGTATGACCGAATTTCTATGAGGACAACGATGGACTTGTCGAAACATCGAGTTATAAAAGTATTTTATAAAAACTATTTTAGAAATATTATATAGATTTTTAAAGTAGTTTAAAAATGATCATAGAAAATTTATATGATTTTAAGCATTTTAATAAATCTGGTTTCGTTCCTTTTCGAGGACGAAAAGATTCAAAGGGGGAGGAATGTGACGACCCGGTATTTTAGCAGTATTATTTAATATATATTTAATCTAGTTTAAATAAAAAGTAAACTTATCATTTTAAAATGAATATGACCGTTGATAATTGCCATTTATTTGTATGGATTTGTACTTTTGAAAGGAAATTAATTTGAAAATTTAAAATAAAATCTCTTAATAATATTCACAATAAAATCTTTCTTATATAATTTAACAAAATTGCCTTACCTTGTTAACATTTGGTATAAATGTCTATGGATAATAATGTTTGAAATAGAATCAAATTCTATCAATATAAAATTTAAGCATGAAATATTGTGTAAAGCATATGAATATAATTAGAAACAAATGTATAAACAACTATAACAATTTTAAGTGAAACACAAAGTATAGAATAAAATAAGACAAACATTTGTATATTAAGCAAGAAAATAATGAAAAAAATTATCTTCATATACACATAAGACTAAATATCTGCCTGCAAAGCGATAGTTAACAAAACAAATGATTTTTGCAAGATATCTTTACATAAAAGCCATGCCTGCCTGCAAAGTCTACATTTACATACGAAATATCTTTATGTAGTAAACATGATAATAATTATCTAAACATATTAAGAAACAAAGCATTTAATTGCTATCATCTCACCCAAATTTTTGTCATCTCAAATCTTTCCATCTTCAGTAAATAAAAATTTGCTCATATCAAAACAAAGAAAAAAGAAAACAACTTTACCAGTTAAAGCCTCCCTTAAACATCCTGTTCCTCTTATATATATGTATGTGTCCATCTTTTTAGTTCGTTCAGCAATCATATAAGAAAAACCTGAGAAAACAGGTAGAAGAAAAAGGAAGTGAATCAAATTGAATTCAAACAAAAAACAAAAAGCACTCAAAATAGATTCAAGGGCAGTTTCAAGTTACAGGTGTTCATAACATCAAGTGTTCTCTATTCAAAGATTTTGTAGGTGAGTACACATAATTCTTCAAAAGCTTTAAGTTCGATTAAAAATAGTTCAAGATTCTTTGATGATCTGGTTCTATATGCTTCAGTTTGCATATGATTTTGTGATGCTCTGTGTTTCTCTGTAATTGATACAGGCTGTATATTTGCTTTCAAAACTTAAATCTATTTGCTGCTAATCATGTTAAGTTTAATTTTTCAATCAAACAAGAGATTTAAACTATAAATTTAGATTTTAAAAGTTGTTTTAAAATCCTGTTTGAAATTATTCACTGTAACTTTGTTTTACAGGTAAGTAAGTAGAAATTTGATAAAATCAATTGCTGTAAAATATTAATTCAAGATTATATCTTGAATTCATACTGCAAGTCATGATTTTTAAAGACAAAAATCAGGATTTTTAGATTAGTATTTTATGATCAGTTTGAAATTGAGTAAAGATTACATTTTTACAAATTTCAGACACTTTAATCAATTTAAAAGGTTGAAATTTGGTATGAATATAGTATGGACATCAGTAATCTTGAGAAAAATATGCAATAATTTTTCCATTGAGTAAATTTAAGAAACGAGACCACTTTAGGGTTTAGTCTCAAGCTTTTGAACGTGTCTGTAATCGAAGGGTGTTCGTTGCCTACACGTGATCGAGTGTCATGAGGTTTTGGAGAGTGGAAGCTTGCTGTGTTGTTGTGGTATGGATGGAATTCAAGCTTCTCTGGTGGTCGGAGTGACGATCGCAAGGCATTTTAGTTGATGATCGAGTTTGTAGTTTTTCAAGCGTATGACCAAATTTCGATTTGGAAATTTTGAAAGTGATTTGAGCTTGATTTTCGTGTCTACGTGAGATTTGGGACTTGCCGATGGCGTTGGAAATCGCCGGAGGTCGGTCACGCCGCCATGCACGTGTACGGTGAGAAGATGGTGTCAGTGGCGTTGGTTGTCAAGCGTCTCGAGTCGTTCTCGAGAAATAGGATCGTCTACTTCGGGTTTTATGTCGAGTTCGAGAATGAGTGGTCTGATGCTATAATCTATACTTAGCTTAAAACTTAAACTATAGAAAAAAAAGAAGGAGAAGAAGAGCGTACAGGGGAATAGGTGTTTAAATCGAAGTGCTACTCGAGTTTTATTGGGGAAGTCTCCGGTTTATCCCAAAACTGCAGTATTTCATTATAAAGGTGAAGTTAAGTAACTTGTTTTTTCTACAAGTTTTAAATACTGTAACTTAATAAAGGTTTAACAGTAAGTTAAGATTTTAATTCAAGTTCTAAATTATCTTAATTAATGCTTAACGATGTTTTTAACTCTTATTATTTTAATTAAGTAATTAATATAATTTAAGTATAAAAATTATTAACATTAAAGATTTGTAGTTAATAATAATTTGATTTTCAAAGTTAAGGAAGATTTCATTTAAAATGTTAGTTAAGATGATTAATTATTCAATTAATTATTTTTAGAAAGTAATTAAGAATAATTAAATTATAAGTGTAATTAGAGTTTGGATTAATTAATGATTAATTGATAAATAAATTTGTAATTAACTACTTAAAGTTAATTAACGAATGATTAGTAGTTAAGTAATTGAGTAATTTAATTAACAAATGACTAATGATTAATTTACTGGTAATTAAGGAATATTTAATTTGTAATTAAGTTGTGTTAATCAATAATTGAGGTTTACTAATTATTGGTTAAAGAATAATTAATCTGCAATTAAGATGTATTAATTGGGTTTAAGGGTAATTAAGGGATGGATTACCCGATTGAAATTAATTTGTTAATTAAAGGTAATCTCTTGGTGATTAATTAAATATAAATACTTGATGAGATTTAGTGTAGTAATTCATAATTACAGGATGCAATAAATAAAAAGGAATTACTTAATGGGAAGTAATTAAAGGGTAGTTACTTAGTAGAGGTAATTAAGGATAAATTACTTGGTGTAATTAACAAAAAAGGATTAATAATCGAGTAAGGGCTTAATTACTTAAGTAATTACAGAGGGGTAATTACTGTTTATGAATAGTTAGGGTTGATTAATGGATGCAATTAATTAAGGATAAACATTCATGGAGCTTGGTTAAGTATAATTACTTAATGAAAGTGATTACATAATGATGATAACCTTAATGTAATTAAAGAATAATTAATCATGGAGGATTAACTAAGATGAATGATTATGGGATGGTGAATCAATTGGGTTGGCATTAATTAATAAGCAGGGCTTAAAGGTGATTGATTTAATTCAATTATGGTTAATAAGATTTATTCGAGATGGTGTGATTGAGTTATCTTGCTTATGTATGATTAAATGATAATTAAATGCCCTGAATTGATTGATACCCCTGATATGAAATGCTTCGTGATATGATGTGTCTGGGTGGGCAATGATAATGTGGTTATCTGTCAATGATGAATTGCTGAGTGAAAAGGGTGTCATCTTTTATTTAAAGTTGAATTGCATTTCACTTGAATAACATGTGTCAGGAAGAACTGAATTTGAAGAGACCAGAGTTGGGTATTGATTAATACCCGAAACCACTTCGATTCTATATAAACATGATACGTGGAATCAATAGGTTGTAATGGAATGATTTAAGTGGATTGGACCATATAATCTAAGTTTTGGCACTTAGAAATTGATGTGTGAAATAAGTGATGTCTATAACAACTTGTGAAGTGAAAATTGATATAATTTACCCGGGTTTATATGAGTTGTATACCTTTGTATTCCATGCTAGATGGGTTCACTCGCGCTGGTTTCCAGCCTGACCCGGGTGTTACTTTGATGTAATGCTCGGGTCAGACCGAGTATTATAGATTTTCAGGTAAGGACGTACTGGAGCTCAGTAGGCGAGCTGGATGGCAAGAACGTATGGAGTGTTTCCGTTGTGTTATAATCTAAGGCATGATAATTGTGTATATCTAGGACTGTATATATATGTAACTCTGATGTATTAAAATGTAATGGACAGATATAGTATTCTTTTGTAAACTGTTATTATTTGATATTATATTTTATCCGCTGTGAATGTGATTGTTGATGTTTCTGATCTTCTTTTTCTTCTATCTCTTTCTTCTTTCTTCCTAACTATCTCGGATTTTCGGGATCGAAATTCCGGGTCGTTACAATAAATAAAAGAGATTTGAAATTTGAAGTGAAATGGGTTTACATAAGATAGTTAAATTGAAATTGAAATTGAAATTGAGATGAATAGTGAAATAGAAATTGAAATCGATTTTGAAGAATTGAAGTTGAGATTAAGGTTGAATTGAAGTTGAGATTAAGGTTGAATTGAAGTTTAAATTGAAATTAGATTTGAAATCAATGTTTTAAATGGTTTAATTTGAAGTTAGAATTGAATTTGAATTTAAAATTTAATATTAAAGTAATAAGAATATAATAATATTATAATATGATAATAGTGAAAATTCGTTTTAAATACTTTAAAAGGTGAAAATATTGATTTAAAATGATTTGTAATGATTTTATAAGTGATAAAATTCAATTTGAATAGATTATTTTAAATGTTGAAAAATAAGTTAAAACTAGATGTGTCGCGCAACGGTAGTCCGCGATTTAGCGCCGAAAAGTTCAAATGAGTATATAGAGTGGAATATAGCTCGGAATTCTTCGAGATAAGAAAATTTCGGACTATTATATCCATGTCTTCAAAACGAAGAATGAAAATTAAATTTTCATTGAGAAGAGTTTGAATTAAGTCCAAATCAATTTTCTAGAAAAATCGCGCTAGTGCATTTAAGTGACCATAATAGGAAATCAATTTAAATGAACGTTTTAATTATGAAAAAATATGGAATAAATTTGATAAATCAATTTAAATGGTTTAAAAGATATTTGGATTGGAAAATATGAATTATCAAATGTTTAAAAGTTTTTTAAATCTAGTAAGCTTATATAACACTTTCGGCAGCACTTTTATGCTACGAATTGTATAACTTTTTGAAAATGAGTTTAAACGCAACGATTTTTCCTAGAATCAATTATGAATGTTTTTAAAAGAAAAATTAAGCGTTTTTGAAAGATAATTTGGAATCTTTATAATCAACTCCAAAATAAAATTGATATCTCAGTATGTGGAAACGACTAGTACATTTATCGCCTGTGGATCTAGGAAGATAAAACAAGGTGTTTAACTAAGTTTACGAATGAAGCAACCAGTGCCCTGAACTTACCTGGCCTATGTTTTCTTTTCTTAGGCGAGGTGTGGAACAAATCGAAAGGAAAGATGGATGCTCTTAAATAAAAAGATCGTATTGAGTTTCTAAAATAAAAGAAGATTAGTATTATCCAAAATTTAAGCGACTTCCAAAAATGAATGATTTCTATGATCCCATTTACTCAAATATATTTTGCTAAGATTGATTTAGGGTTTATCGTAAACAATGTCTTAATTAACATTGTTTTTGACCCGTCTAAAAGTTAAGGAATTTGGATCAATAGTTAAGTGAGGAAATTTGAGATATTTTCCAAAGCAAAAGAATGAATTAGATAGAATTATCCTAAGTCAAAAGAAAGAGATTTTGAAATAATCCGAGAAGAATTAAAGTGAAAAAAGACTTAATAAATCCTGTATACTCATATTCACTTTTTATCTATAATTGGATTTCGAAGGAATCAGAGCCGGATTTGGGTGATTCCTATCCGAAAACCACTTCGAACCAATGTATACATTTGAATGTGAAGACATGTTGAAGATAATGATTATTGAAGACCGTGGCATTCAAAGATGTGATATGTGCTACTTGAAAAGGTAATCATTGCCTCAAGCCTCATTAAAACAGAAATGACTGAAACATGATTAGATGTTGCAAGGCTAAGTGGGTCATTCCCAAGTAGGGTATGATCATCCCCTTTTAGATATATTTCTTCTCTCTATAACGTTAGGGATGTAAATCAATGTTGTGTATGGAAAATGAGCGCTCAGTTAAAGGTCGATAACGACCGAGAGATGACATATTCAGTAATATCTAGTTACAGAGGTATGCCGGTTTTGTGTTGGTAGAGGGCAGATGTTTTATGCCTCGAGACATCCATCTAGAGGTGTACCCATTTGGAAGGTAGATCCTTCACCTGGTCATTTGTATTGAAATCCATTCACCAATAAGAACCTACGGTTTTGTTTGTATTGGCGTAATGAATAGCCTCGGAATGCTATATCGGTAACCATTTCACATAAGATTAATAAGTTTATTTGCAAATGTTTGAAAGATATGTCATTAGAAATAATATCAAATGTTTTGATATAAAAGTGTTTTAGTTATCATAAGGTAAACCCCTCCGTGTTTATGTGTGGGTGTGGTCTTATGTGACACTCTTTCTTTTCAAGGATTTTATTTTAAAGCTGATATATGATACTATCATTTATTATTGAGTTATTCTCACGCTGGTTAATCAAGCCAGATTCGGGTGTTTGCAAAATTCAGGTCAGATCAGAGTAGTTTCAAGTTAGTCGAAGGTGATTGGAGTTTCCAAAGGAGAGCTGATATATGACACTATCGTTTCATGGATGTTTATAACTGTCTAGGCTGAATTTAGCTTAGACTCTGATATATTTATTTGAAAGTTTTCAGCTGTAAAGATATTTGTTCAATATTATTTGCTATTCCATTCGAGTGAGATTCTGTTCTGTCTATTTTTCTTTATTGCCCTTCATGTTTCGTGTTTTCATGAAATTTGATTTGGACATGTATGGTTTATTGTCGATTCAAAGGGTAGGGAAAAACAGGGAGTGACAACAGAGAAGGTACATGATTCATGTTTCTTTTCTCCTACTTAAAATGCAAACAAAATAAGAGTTATCTTGTTTTAAAATTGAAATAAAAAGATGTATAATAGTAGATAATTTTCATTATTTATGTATATATAATCTTGTGGATACTAATCTAAAATATTTGGTTACATGAAATTTTATGTTTAATCAAGTTGGAAGGTGATGATCTATGTGATATTTAAAGTTACTTTGTAATTTTGGCAGGCTTGAGGAAGACCTTGCTGTGGTGGCTGCTCAGCCCCTTCATGATGACAATGATGATGCAATTCGATTAAGGATTTCCCTTCTATCTTATGATGAAGTGAAATACCCTACAACAACCAATTTCTATTATAGGAATGAGCAAGACAGCAATAGAGCAGAGGCTTGTGGAACAATAGGCTGCAAAGCATGCAAAACATGGCAAGTTTTTCAAGCAAATGATTGGGAAACAGTGGCAGGTTATGGATGTGAATAAGTGACTTTTATTTTGTAATAATTGTGTTGGTTATACTTGGAACCATGCATGTTTCGGTTTGGTGTTTTGTATGATTTCTGCTATTATTTGCATTTTCTACTACCTTTTCAAGTGAATATATAAATCTGCTATGAAATATTGAGTTTTATTGATGTTCATTTTATATCTTATGATGGATAATATTGGTGAAAAAGGACTAGTCTCATAGTGTTTACCATTATTTAAAGTACAAAGGTTAATGTCCTTAGTTTCCTACATCGTACATAAATGTTCTATGGAATATCAAATTTTATATATTGCAACTCTGTTGGGAAATACTGAAATTCCCAATAGTCATAACCGTTCGAAAATTTCCAAATTACTAATGGTTATAACCATTGGAAATAAAGAATTTCCTAACGGTTATAACCGTTGGGTAATTCCCAAATTTCCTAATGGTTATAATCGTTGGAAATAAGGAATTTCCTAATGGTCACAACCATTGGTAAATTCCTTGTTACCAACGATTATAACCATTGGAAAATGTGTTACAGATTTTATCGCCTACCTATTGCTAATAGTTATAACCATTAGAAATTTGATTTGTAATGGTTATAACTATTGGGAAATTGCATTTTTGGTGTAGTGATTTATAGCAACTATATTTTTACAGACAATTCCATATCACATTCGAATTCAAACACCATTCAATCACATAAGCATATATGATTCTCAAGTTCAAATCACATCATATAGAAGCATGGAATTACATAAACACTAAATTTATAAGCAAGAAAAGCAAGTCGGAAGTAAATAAATGCAACAACATTAAATTAATTTTATAGCAACTATCAATATGAAGACAATAACAAATATACTCTATTACATATGCTCTTTCAAAATTTAGGTCCATATTCCATCCAATATACCATTACATATGCACAACATTACAAGTCCATGTCCATGTCCAATTTTCAGTTACATTTGCACAAATAACAAATCCAAAGTCCAAGTCCAATTTCTAGTTACATATGCCATTACATATGCTCAAACAAACAACATAAATCAAGGCCTTTCAAGGCACAACAAATATACTCAATCACATGATTTTCAAAGAAAACAAATATAGGTTTATAACTTTAATTAGTTTAGGATCATTATTAAAGTTAATTTTAAGCAGATTATCAAGTTTATAGTTTTGATTCAAGGAGTGAGATAACTCACTTTCAATTCAAATCCAAGCTAACTCTTCCTTCCCCAACCTTGCAACACCACAACAACTTCCTACCTTCAACCCTCAAGCACCTGAACAAGACTAGATTAAGCCCTAATATAGCTCGATCATGAGATAAATGAGCATAGAAGTGCATGACCTAGGCAAATAGTTGCCTGTTTTGGGTACGGCCTTAAGAGAGATGGGAATTTTCCTCCTCTTCTTCAAGCTTAAAGATGATGGAGTGATTAGTAATGCTATTTAGTGATGATTGCAAGAGTTTTAAGAAGATTAAAATTGTTTGAATTTGCTTTGATTAAGAATTTTGTGAAGAGATAAGAGTGAAAAAGAGTTGTGACTTTTGAGAGGAATTGACAAATACCTCAAGAGACCCTTGCCAACTTATTTATCGGCTGAAGTGACAAGTGACCCCCCATACCCCCGTACGGCCAGCCAAAAAAAGGACCTCCACCCATACCTTCACTTTCTCCTACCACGCTTCGAGAAAGTCTTCCCTTAATTCACTCCTTAAAATCCTCCTTTTTGTCCCCTTCTAGAATCACTTAGTTTAATTACTTTCTCTTATGGACTAAGGTGTATTTAATACTTGTTGATGTGTTCATGTGTTTATTACATAAGTCCAAAGAATTTAAATAACTTTTATTAAATAAAATGTTGATTTTTAATAAAATATTTTTCGGTCGCATTTTGTTATATTTCTTCAAGGTAAATGTTTTCATAAACGCATTTCAAGAGCAAGTTTTCTAACATTAGTTATAAATTAAATTTTTTTATTAATCTTATAAAATCATATTTTTAATACATAGCGGATTTTTCAAAAATTGAGATGTTCGAAGATTAAGTGTTAGAAATTACGGGTTATTACAATATTTTAGTTTAAAATATTGTTTCAAAAATTATAAATTAGTGAATATAATCACATATGCTAAAAAAATTTGTTCTATCTTATTTAACTTTTGGTTGAAATATGTTTAATTAATTTTTTTATTTTTCAAATTTATATAGATATAAAATTCTATTTTTATATTGTAAATTCATAACGATATACATTATTTTAAAAAAAAACATGTTTTAGTTATTTAAAAAGATTATACGTGTGTGTGTGTGTGTGTGTGTGTGTGTGTTTATGATACTAAATATGTTCCCAAAAAAATATTTTTTTTGATTACAAAATTTATACTATAAATTTTATAAATATTTGAAAACTTATTTTAAATTTCGTATTTTTTGAATCTCCAAAAAGGAAATGTATAATTTATATATGTATAAAAGTTTTATTATTTAAGAATTCGGATGTGTATGTATGTATGTAATATCGGAAGCAATTATATGTATAAATTCGTTATAGAAATCAACTCACACACATAAATATACATACAAACACATGCATACACAAATATATATATGTATGTATGTATGTATGTATGTATGTACGTATACACACACATAATACATAGACATGAATGAGATGATCATCATTTGTGATTATAAATAACATATAACATAGGAAATTACCAATAATCCATGAATGAGATGATCATCATTTATGATTATAAATGATATATATAATAGGAAATTGTTGGATCATAGGTTTTGATTGCTGACTTGAAACAACAATTCACGAATCTATGGCTATGACAACATCGAGACTCAACGAATCAAAGTATGGTTAATATAGTTATATATTTTTTAACAAGAGTCATCAAATATGTATATAGAGTCTAGTTTAGTGCTTTTTTAAAAAATCTTTCCCCAAGAATCATCTTTCACATTCAAATAAACTTGCATGCATATTTTAATCAACATCAAGTTTTCAAAAAATGCATGGAGCGAGGCTCGAACTCGAGTCATCAGTTCAGAAGGCAAGTGCTCTAACCAAATGAGCTATGGTGATTTTTAATTATCAATAGAATTCAGTCGATTGAACGAAGTCATTTAGTCGACTGAATATCTATAAACAGCCTAGTAAGCCTATGCAAAACTGTACAAATTGCATAGAAATTACCAGGTCAGTCGACTGACCTGGCAAGGTCAGTCGACTGACATGACAATTTTTGTGCAACATGCACAGGTGCACAAATATTCAAATATTTATTTAAAATTCGTTTGAATATTGAGTCGACTGACCTAGAGTTTAGTCGACTAAGTTTCTAAAACAGCTATATTTTTCTGAAAAGACACGACCATTTGTGAAGAGTTACGAACCTCTACAAAGAGACTTGGACACAACACTTCAACCGAAAATCTTCGTCAATGATGGCTGCTTTTTAACATCTATAAATACAAATTCTAGCTTGATTTCAAATAATAGAATCTGCTTTTCTCTCTCGTCTAACTTTCTCACATACTTATTGCTTAAATCAGATTTATATATTCTAAGAATACTATTCTTTTCTAATCTTCATCAACTTCAAATATACACATCATACATGAGGAAAAGATTTTAGGAAGGGTGTACTACAAGTGACAAATCCGTGTTATCAGAACACACAAAAAGTCAAAACTATTTTCTGCATTTGTTGAAGTCCTATTCCTCTGCTCAGGCGTGTGAAGTCCTTTTCAGCTGTTGAGGAGAAATCCTGTCCCGTTGCTCAGGTCCCTGTTCGGCTGCTCAGGGGTTGTAAAGACATGTTCCTCTGGGTTAAGTGAGGGTTGTTGTTTTAGTGAAATTCCAGAAGGAGTCTGGGACTGGACATAGGACGGTGCTCCGAACCAGTATAAAAATCTCTGGTGTCATTTTACTATATTGCTTTTATATTCTGCACTATTTACAATATTACTATCATCATTATATTATGTATTATCATATATCCATATCACACATGATGGAACCAACAAGGTTAAACAAAGCAAAATATCCATGCTCAAGAGTCAGTTTCAAAACTGTAGAATGAAGGAAAATGAATCCATAAATGACATGTACTTAAGATTTCAGGATATCTATCATTCATTGGTAGGATTAGGAGAAAAATATTCAGATTTTGAAATCGTATCCAAAATCCTTAATTCCTTAATGGATGAATTGGAAAGAAAAGTTCTCGCTATTGAAGAAGCGAATGATATTTTCAAAATAACTCCAGAAGAATTAATAGAAAATCTAATGTCTTATGAAATGAATTTGCAGGCAAAAAGAGTTCAGGCTCAAGATAAAAAGAATATAGCATTTCATGTAGAACAAGAAGAATCAGACTCAGACAAAGACGACCTACCTTTTATTGCAAAGAACTTCAAGAAATTCTTAAAATATAGAAAAGGAAACAGAAATAATAGCAAGAGAAACTCAACCAGTAATAAACCACCGTCTTTATCAGTTATGAAATGTTGTAACTGTCACAAAAAGAGGCACATGCAGGAAGATTGTCCAGATCAAAAGAAAGAACATTGAAATAAAAGGAAGGACAAATTCAAAAGAAAAGCCTTTTCAGTCACATGGGATGATTCAGATTCCTCATCGTCTTCTTCGGGAAGTGAAAGTGACAGCGATAATGAACAAGCTAACTTATGTTTTATGGATAAAGCTAATGAGGTTAGTGATTTTACTTTGATGATATGGTAGAAATAAACTCTGAATTATTACATACTTTAAAATGTCTTAAAATAAAATATAAAGAAGTTGTTGAAAATCAAAAAAGGTAGAATTCGAAAGAGATATGCTTAAAGAAGAGAAGAAAATATTGGAAGAAGAAATTGAGAAAACTCAAGAATCTCTCTCTAATGTTAATTCTCAACTTATATTATTGAGTCAAAAAATTGAAACTCAAAAAGAAAAGAATGATAGTCTTGTTTCTGAAAATCATGTTTTAAAAATAAATATTAAAATGGTAAAACTAGAAAATTCAAGTCTAAAGACTAAACTAAATGGGATCACTAAAAAAGTATCAAATTTTAATAAAGGTAGATAAAATTTATCTAGAATTATTGAGAATTCACAATCTATTAGTAATAAACATGGTTTAGGATATAAGAAGAAAGTTAAAAGGTCACGATCTAGTAATTTGAACAAAGTTAAATCTAATGAAACACCCACGTCTTTAAATAGACTAGTCTCTAATGCTATAAGTATATGGATACATAAACCAATAACAAACTAATAAGAAAGAAGTATATTAGTTCATTCATAGAAGATGTTCATAATAATAAAAATTATATTTATAAAAGGGATACTAAACCCTCTTGGGTTTGGTTTACTAAGACCTAACTCTTAGGACCCTATTAAAAAGGTAGGTACCAACGATATATCATATTTTTCACAGGTCCCACTCAAGAAAAGAGGAAAATAGATACTCGACAGTGGTTGCTCAAAACATATGATAGGAGATAAGGAAGTATTACATACTCAGATGGAGGTTCTGTCGCTTTTGGATACAATTCCAAGGGATATATCATCGGCAAAGGCGATGTGAGCAATTACAGTACATCTAATTTACCTCTTATTACAAATATTTTACTAGTTAAGAATTTAAAAAATAACTTATTAAGTATAAGTCAGTTATGCGATAAAGGTTTTGAAATATCATTTTCTGAAAATAATTGTAGTATTCTTGATCAGAATCAAAATCTTATTTTAGAAGGTGATAGAGATAAAAATGTTTACGTTTTAAATATGAAAGTTAATCATAACTCATATTTATGTTTAATAGCTAAAGAAAATGATCCATGGATATGGCATAAACGATTCTGCCATATCAATTTCAAAAATATAAACAAAATTTCTAAAATAATCTTGTGAAAGGATTACCAAATATGAATTTTAAAGTTAATGATATATGTGACTCGTGTCAATATGGAAAACTCAATAAATCCTCATTTAAATCTAAGAAAGTTATCTCGACATTACAACCGCTCGAATGACTTCATATGGATTTATTAGGCCCTACCCAAATTTAATCCATAAATCATAATATATATACCTATTTGTAATAGTTGATGATTTTTATAGATATACATGGACTATTTTTATGAAAAATAAAAGTGACACCTTTGAAAATGTAACGTTCAGCCTTTTCGCACGCTTTAAATCGACACACATGCCAATTCAAACCATACGGAAGGGCGTATTGCTATGGGGTAAATAATAAAAACAAGAAAGAACAGAAAAACAAAATAGAATCTTGCAGCGGAACGATAAAGTATAATAATCAATATACAGTTCATAAAACTGTTTTACAAAACATTTGATTTTTCTTTATACGATAAATATTAGAGTTCTCATACTCATAAATAACAATGCAGCGGAATACAGTATGTAGTGGAACCATATAATATATAATAATAATAACGAAATCTTCGTCTTCGTTTTCCAGAAATAAAGCCTTCAATTCCTGAAATGCTCAGGCTGACCCGAGCGAATTGAAAAAAAACAAAACACTCAAATCAGAACTAAAAGATCTTATGTAAGTTAAATCAACAATAAGTAATATGAGTGAAACGGCGTCAGAGATGTTTACGGGATTTGACATCTCCTATCCAGTGTGTAACGTGAGTGCAATAACTCAAGTGTTGCTCGGGATTCACATCCCTTAAGGATCCGTTAAACTATTTACTATGTAGTAATATTTCGCTATTATAATAATGTATATAGTAAAATAAACATACTTTTAAATAGCGTTAAGAAGTGACCCAATATTCCCCTTAACACGTAATAGTCCCAATAGTCCATCCAATATCATAGTCCCTCCTGATTGGGAAGCCACCAGAGGATACCACACGGGCTATGGGAGAAAACCAAACTCGTACAAGGCGCGATAGGGTAGGTGACACGGCACAACTAGGCAATGTCAGGGTAGATATACCAATTACGCATCCGGGCTGGTGGTAACGCGTAGCCGCAGCTACCGCCCACCTCGAGCCACACCCCTAAATAAAAAAAAATCAAAAGTGGCCACCAAATCAATCCAAAAGTCAAAGTATAATATCGAAGGTATGCGTCCGATCAAAGGTGCTACCTCATTGGCCCGAGAATCGCTCCTGTTTTAGACACCTTATGCCAACTCACGGGAGTCGGGTCCACGTATTTACCTCAAAGGAAACACCGCCACCATCCTACTTCATTCTGGAATCTCCACCACGTACACGGTTGTTAAAGTGGTTTTTGGAGTTGGCATAGAGTATGACAACTTCCGATCCCTGTCTCTTTAACAACCAAACGTATTATAACACCACGGTTATTTCAAAATTATTTATACTTTAAAACCAGAATATAATATCCGTTTCAAAACCATATAAATATGATATCATTTCTATTTTTAAACCCAAATCAATATGATATCATTTAAAGAAATCCCAAATCGATATAATATCATTTTTTATTTCGAAAATATCCTTTTCCCAAAATCATAACACTTCCAAATCATAATACCTTGAAATCCATAACTTTGAAACATTACTTCCAATTCTTAAATGGTTTACTATTAAATTTCTTTATATAATAAATTAGCTTCTTTAATTTCAAAATCAATCCCAATACAGATTTTAAATCCTCAAATAAACCATTTCAAATTTCATATATTTCAAAGCTTTAATATTCCAAATTCCAAACTAAATTTGATAATCTACATTCAAAAATCAAATCTCGTATTATTTAGTTTTGAAATATTTTACATAATAAATCCATTTTCATTTTAAACAATACTCAAATTTCAAATACTAAATATTTTCTTCAATTAATTTATACTTGAAATAATCATTTTATTCACCTAGGCCCAAAAATCCAGTTATAATAATTATACCCTTTAAAATTTTCAATTTAATAAATTTCACATCAACCTTTTAGAGTTTACTTCTTATATAAATTCAATTTCAAATAAATCTCCAATTTATCTCCCAACCTTAATCTGTTTAAATCATTATGCACTCTATATTAAAATAAGGTTTAAATACTTACTCACATTTATTTTAATATAATCAAACTCTATTATTAAGCTTAGTTTTTATTTAACATACTTATACATAGCTTAGATTCAAGCATTCAACTATATATAAAAATAAATTATAAAATCTCAGAAATCGATATTCATTAAACCATATTATATAAAATAATCAAATTTTAATATTGGGCTTATTTTATATTTCAAAGCATATTTATATATAGCTCGAAATCAATAATAAATTTGACGTTTATATAACATCAAAATCAATATTTATATAACCCGTATATTTCTTTCCAAACCATAGAAAAATCATTTCAAAATATTTTTTAAATATATAGACCGCGGTGCCTGTATATAATTTTCTAACCTATGGGCAAGTGATACGGATATTTATCATTTCAATCCACAATTTATAAATAAAAACTACGGTTATATATCATTTCAAACCGCAATCCCGAATGAATTGAGAATGCATAATAACTTGCAGTTTATAACAATATAAATAAACATCCATTCACCCAATATCAATCATCAAACATTTATCCCAAACACCATCCAATCCAAACAATATCATTAATATATAACAGCTAATAAATAATAGGTATTAACTAACAGTTTATATTCAATAATAAATTTAATAACTGTTTAACTGGGAGTTTATATGCAATAAATGAATAAATTACAAATTTTACTGGCAGTTTATATGCAATGAATAATTAAATAATAATTTAATTAAAAAATGCGATTTAACTGAGATGATGAATAAAAGTATGCCAAACAATTATAAATAAATTTCTACACATAACATAAATCAATTTAATAAACATAAGAAATTTTAGAAGTTGTGAGTGGGTTAAAACACTCACATTTTGACTTTAAATTGAATTTTAATCCAATTTAAACCCAAAAATTGGACGGTCTCAGAATCCGCCCAAACCAGCGCCAAAATGTCCAGAATTTTATTACGATCCTAACAAAAAAATCGTGCATGAAACGGAGTTCGTATGAGAAAGTTATTGCGGTTAAATTATTTGAAAACAAAATTTAATTTAAAAACAAAATAAATAAACTTGCCTCAAATACTTGCCACGTCAGCATCTACCCTACCACGTAAATTTCAAACCCTAGCAGAAGGCAAATCGTTCGAACCCAAGCCGAGTTTACAGCCGCCACCTCCTTTGAATTTTCTTGACCACCACGTGCGTCGCCCTGACGATCAGAATAAGCCACCGTCCCCAGCACCTCAGGCCGTACCCATAGGCCAAGCGCGGCCAACGCCGGCGTTCCCAAACGCCACTACCACTTACGCTGTTCTCCATCGATTTGCAGCACCTACGACCACCAATAGCGTGAATGAATGGGCATCTAGGGCCTGGTCGAGCTCCTCTTCGCAACCATGCCCTCTAATTGATACCACGACTCAAATCCACCGTTGGATCGACCAAAAATCAAAACAAACGGTCAAAAATAATTTACAATTTTCAGACAAATGGTGCGACGAATTGAAAAACGAACAGTGCCAGAAGATTACGCTCATTGAGAGCTTCAACATATATTTTTTATGAATTTTTCTGAGGAGTTTGGATTTTTGACTTTGATTTTGAATTGGAATTGGAACTGAAATTTTGTTGTCTGCCATTGAGGAGGAGAGATAGCTGAATTGCATACATACAAATGATAATTAGGGAGGCTAGGGTTTATAACGGGGTTTATATAGGTAGGTCGGAAATTAGAATTGATGGATCAGATTTGGATATACGCGCTAACTCCAAAGTGGCCCAAAAAAGCCCGTTCTGGCCCGGAATGAAATTCGGTAAACACATATATCAAAATAAGTGTTTAAAAATATTTTAAACGTGATAGAAAAAGTTTCACGTCAAAATTCCATCGTGAAGAAGTTATGCTAAAATCAGTATTTTTCAAATTGATTTCAATTGATTTTAATTTATCGATTTCAAGGCGTTTCGAGACCGTACGATCAAACGACAAGTCCGATCATTACGAAACTTGAAATACTACAATAATTCACTGATATAGATCCGATGAAACCGGTTTCATCGAAATCCGAGTTAGTGGCCGAAATGGCTATTTTTATTTTAATTAAATAAATAAAATTTGTCAGTTTAATCAAATTTTCAATTTAAATTCGCTAATTACCAATTCTGATCATTTTAAATTTTCCAATCATTTACAATGATTTAAACCAAATTTAACTGTCAAATTAGAGTTGATAAATTTATATATTTTGGTATTAACCTCAATTTCATTAAATTCGAAAATTATAAATTAAATTTACTTTTCATTTTATTATTCGATTCATATTTATCAAATGGATGAGATTAACATCGGATTCAAAATTCATTACATTACTATTCTCACATTTCATCTAAATTCCCATTTTAAATATTTAATTCATTTAATTGCAATTAATCCTTTTATTTAATTTTAAATTCCAATAAATTAGTAAAGCTTTATTCACGATCCTTATAACTCAACAAATTGTCCAATATGAATAACCTTAACTTTACTTACAAATATTCCTTAATTTAATTCAATGTTTACATTTTGTTTTCATATATTCAATTTGTCTCTAAGTATACAGCTACATTATTTCCACTGATTTGGATTTCATTCAATCAATTAATAATTTCCTCCGTTAACATTTTCTTTATTGTTATTGCAATTGATTAAAAATTTAATTCCTAATTCTTAATATCCTCTAAATTACAACTTCCAAACATTGTATTACTCCTCACATTAATGTGCCATTTATTAAAATTAATATCCAACAAACATACTACTAAATTTCCCCTTAATTGCAATTTGATTTCCAAATTTTATTTAACATACTGAATAAAATAAATAACATATATAGATTGTTACCTATTTTCCTTTACTTGTGTTTAACAGTTTATTACTTAGCAATCACAGGTTAAAATTCCATATATACACAAATTTTAATTAATTGTCATTAATACTGTATTATTTCATTAATTAATCAAATACTTACATTATCCCTATTTCACTTATTTTGGTCGTTATTCCAAGCATAGGTCGCAGCTTTTGTTTCTTTATATTATCCTATGGAAACAATATACATTTCAGTACTTTTTTACATTTATTGAGATTTATTTTTCAAATTTACTGGGTACCACAAATTATGACCTTTCATTTATTTTAATTAATTTGGATTGCGCTAAATAAATCATTCATTAACTTACATTAACTTAATTGCATAATTTACATTCAGTTACAAATAAATCAATATATTATTTCACCATTAGTACACTGACTGCATTTGTTTATACTCTATTCCATTTATTTCATTATTACATTAACACCTTTCGTTACAATCCATAAATACTTCTGCTTTTATTTAATTACCGTTACTATATTATTATTATTCCATTAGCTAATTCAGTAATTACATTAATACATCTTTATTTCATTCCTTAAATTTACACTTAAGTTTATGTTCTATTTGACTAATTATCATAATACTGAATAAAATTTACGTTATTCCAATTATTACCCAAATTTACATTTATTTACTTAAATTGTCATTTATAACTAGTCCTAACATTTAACTTAATTTTCATAAATTTGGAATTTCCTTCCATTCATTCATTATTAACTTTAATTAGCCTTGTTACTTTTCTCTTAGTTAATATTCATTATTACAACCTTTATTAATATTCACCGATTTTTATTTCTTCAATATTAAATTTCAAAATCTCATTAAACTAACCCTATTTAAATTATTGAAAAATTACGGGTCGTTACAGAAAATTTCAAAACTTTTGTTAAGAAAATTCAAAATTTAAAAGGTATTGAAATCAAAAATATTAGAAGTGATCATGGAGGTGAATTTGAAAATATACAATTTGATAACTATTGTAAAAAGAAATGAATATTTCATAATTTTTCATTTCCTAGAACTCCACAACAAAATGGAGTTGTAGAATGAAAGAATTGAACTCTACAAGAATGTGTAAGAACTTTACTAAATGAAAGCACGTTACCAAAACAATTTTGGGCAGAAGCTATTGCAACTGCTTATTATGTTTTGAATCGCGTTTCTATTAGACCTCTCACCAAAAATACTCTTTACAAACTTTTTTACGGTAGAAAACCAAACATATCTTATTTTAAAATACTTGGATCAAAATATTTTATATTAAATACTAAAGATCAGCTTGGCAAATTCGATTCAAAATGTGACGAAAGGATATTTCATGGATATTCAAATCGAAGTAAAGCTTATTGAACTTTTAATAAACAAAAAAATACTATTGAAGAATCACTCCATGTATCTTTTGATGAAAACGCTAAAATTGTTTCTGCTACATCTAATGACAATGATCTACTTAATAAAACAAAAACAATTATAAACCATTCGACAGACGACGATGATATCATTTTATCTAGAGAAGATGAAAACATTGTTTATAATCTAGAAAATAGAAATGCTAATAATACAATAAGATCTCCTCGAAGAGTTTGACGAACTCATCCTACAGAAAATATAATTGGAGAAATAAATTCAAATGTTCGAACTAGAAGTCAATTAAATTTAATGAGTAATGTAGCTTTTATCTCTACTATCGAACCTAAAAATACTAAAGAAGCATCATCCGATGAAAATTGGATTATTGCTATGCAAGAAGAATTAAATTAGTTTGAACGAAATGAAGTTTAGGACTTAGTACCCAGACCGACCGATCAGACGGTTATAGGAACAAAATGGGTTTATAAAAATAAAGCAGATGAATTAGGAAATATAACTAGAAATAAAGCAAGACTAGTAGCACAAGGATATAACCAGGAAGAAGGAATATATTATAAAGAAACGTTAGCTCCAATTGCTAGACTAGAAGCAATACGGATCTTATTGGCGTACGCGTGTTTTAATAATTTTAAACTTTATCAAATGGATGTTAAAAGTGCATTTTTAAATGGTTATATTAAAGAAAATGTTTATGTTGAACAACCTCCTTTATTTATTCATGAAAAATATCCAGATCATATATATAAACTTAAGAAAGCTTTATATGGATTAAAGCAAGCACCACGTGCTGGGTATGAACGTCTTAAAAGCAATTTAATTAATTCTAGATTCGACATAGGAAAAGTAGAGCAAACATTATTTATAAAACGATCTAAAAATTATATATTAATAGTTCAAATATATGTCGATGACATTATATCTGGCTCAACTAATAATGAATTATGTAAAGATTTTTCTAAAATAATGACTAGAGAATTTGAAATGTCCCATATGAGAGAATTATCATATTTTCTAGGACTACAAATTAAACAAGTTTCAAATGGAATATTTATTAATCAAGAAAAATATTGTAATAATCTTATTAAACGTTTTGGAGTGGAAAACACTTCTGCCAAACTAACACCTATGAGTACAATAGTACAACTTGATAAAGATGAAAACGGCAGAAGTGTAGACCAGAAATTATATCATAGTATGATAGAATCACTACTCTATTTAACAGCAAGTAGACCAGATATTATGATGAGTGTATGCTTATGCGCACGATATCAAGCAAACCCGAAAGAATCACATCTACGTGCTATAAAACGAATACTATGTTATCTCGGTAAAACTACAAATTTCGGACTATTCTATCCAAAAGAGTGTTCGTTCGATTTAGATCATACAGCAATGCTGATTTTGGAGGATCACGAGTAGATAAAAAATGTACAAGTGGTACGTGTCACTTCATTGCTAAATTGTTAATATCTTGGTTTAGTAAGAAACAAAACTATGTCTCTCTTTCGACTTGTGAAGCAGAATATATTTCCGCAGCACTAGCTTGCACACTAGTAATTTATATGCAATAGAAACTCAAAGATTTTGGAATCAACCTATCAAAATCAACAATTTGTTGCGATAATTCTAGTGCAATAAATTTATCTTAAAATCCAGTAAATCACTCGAGAACTAAACATATAGATATTAGACATCACATTTTACGTGATAATATAGAAAAAGATATAATAAATCAAGACTACGTACCATCAGAGAATCAGTTAGCCGATATTTTTACTAAACCACTGTTAGAGAATACTTTATAAAATTGCATCGTGAGCTCGGGATAATCTCTAGTAAGGATATATAAATAAAAATATAAAATTTTCTAAACTAAAAAGTCAAAAATAAAATTTGAAATTCTGACAATGCTGAGACTTGAACTCGTGACTTATTGTGAATAACCCAGATGTCTTAACCACCTAAGCTATTAATGTTTTCTATTCTAGTCTCTTATGGCTGTTTTATTATATAGTTACATGTATTTTATACTACTTTATATGTCACAATTATCTTTATAATTTGCATTATTAATTTCATTATAAATATTATAACCGATCAAATTAGCTCAGCCAATAGAATACCAATGTCTCTACATTCTTTTAGGCTGAAATTAATACAATCCATAAATTATATCCTATTTTCTCTAAAAAAATAAAACTATAAATAGGTACATATTCCTATTCCTATGCACTCAAAAACAATACGTCATTCGATTCTCTAAATAAAAAATCAATTAACAGCAACTTTTAAGACAATCTCAATTTCATCTACTACAGACTCTATCGAAATCCTTGCCATGCCCAACTCCCCAAAAACACCAGAACACAAAGGTTCACCATCATCGGTTTACCACATCGGATACACGCCGAATAAGAAAAAAGGAAAAAAGACGGTTGATATTTCACCAAACACAAAACAAAAGATCAACGATCTCCATCATTATCAATAGGAGTCTCTAATGCTCCAACGGGAGATGCATTATGAACAGAAAATCAACTCTAGATGTATAGGTATAATCGAGCATATAGCAATGAAATTCTACGGGGCTTCGTCACACCCGATAGACGAAAATGTCGTTTCGCCTATCCGACGCCCTTCGACTTCATCTCCTCCGCGACCACCATACTCACCAAATTCATGGGATCGCAAGAAGCTTTGAATGTTCGTCGTAAACAGATGAAAGAATTCAAGACACCGAGTCCTAAGAAATAATCATTGTGTTTAATGATTTTTCATTGTATGTTTAATAAATTTTCTATCTATGTGTACGTTTACATATCTGAAATAAAACTATTTCCAGTGTAATAAAACAGCAACTTAAATATAAAAATTATTCACATTTAACTGCAAAATAAAGTTAATTCAATATCATTCAGTAAAATAAAATTATTTATATTTATAGAATAAATAAAATATAAACATTTCATATCATATAACAATTCACGGTGTAAAAAAGCTACAGGTCAGTCGACGGGACATGAAAATCAGTCAACTGACACTGTAAAAATTTTAAAATATAAACACGGCTAGTCGACTGTTGCAGGGCCTCAGTCGAATGGACCAGAAAGTTGAAAATAATCAACCTTCAGCTTTAGTCGACTGACGCCCATAGTCATTCAACCGACGATGTAATATTGACAATTATATAACAAGCCCAACCGACTATTACAGGGCCTCAGTCGACTAGACCAGAAGGTCGAAAATTCACAACCTTTAGCTTTATTCGACTGGAGCCCTGCACTAGTCGACTGAGTCGTAGACCTGAAGGGATTTTTACTTTTTCACCTATCCCCTACACCTTTTTATTCATCACTTTACCTTCTCTCCTCTTTTGCAATTCAGTTTTTCAAAATCTTCAAAACCCTAAGCTCTCCAAAAATCAAAATTTTCTCCTCAAAATAAAAATTAAATGGCACCAAAACGTAAAGGTCGAGCCTCTTTCTCGTCTCAACCTCCTTCTAGTGAACAAATTCAGTGGTGGCTATTTTACGACAACGCAATGAAGAGATGGAGACGGATGCAAGATTCAAAAATATTCGAAGGTTCCTTCGTCAAATTCCTTGATTTTTCATCTTATCATATTCAAGAATTAGCCCGCCGTAGCAGTTTAGAGTCGTTAATTGATATCGACAACAATAAACACAAAATCAACCAAATTATGGTTAAGTTGTTCTACGCTAATCTCAATTTGGCTCATCAAGATGTTCCAAATCAGGAAGACTGCATATGGAGTCTCGTATGTGGTAAGCCCATCTTCTTTTCTCTAGACCACATGGCTCATATTGTAAAAACAGAAAATGATGGAGTTGAGTTGGCTACTATTGATGTTGATTTGGTTGTTCGAGATCGCGTAAGCCATTTATTTCTTGAAGACGATATGCGTCAGTTAAAATCAATATCTTTATGAACAAAGGCACGAATAATTCATCGCGCGTTAATGAAAACCATAACTCCTAGTACTGAGAGTTATGGACTCGTCTATGAACATAATTTTCGAGCCTTGTATGAAATTTTTGGAAACATCAAAGTAAACTGGCTTCATTTAATACTTGACGAGTTTTTAAGCTTTAACAAAAGAAAGATGAATATAATTTGTCACATTGAATATATTATGCGTCTTATCAAAGCTTGTGAAGTTTCAGGACCGGATTCATCGGTCTCTACTGTTGGTTGTTTGAACGCTCATATCTTAGCTTTAATGAAAGTACCGGTTGCCTGACCACCTCCTATAATATCTTTTGAAGAATGGACACAAAGGCAAACAACTCAAGTCCAACCACAATAAGGCGAGCCTTCTCACCGACCATCTCGTCAAACATCAACTCAATATCAACAAGAAGAAATTATGATTCCAAACGAAGGTCTTCAACCACGTGAGGCCATCAATATCATGTGCCGTAATCAACAAATCCTTCAATCGAACATCCTCAAAGTTGATAAGAAGCTCGATAAAGTCAAAGGGTTTTCACAACATTATGGAAAGCTATATCGTGCTCTTCTGGTACATCTACTTCTACTATAGGAAATCCGGGTAAGCAACCCTATTTACATGGTCCACTTTTTCTTCAGGGGACGATCAAGCTAGTAGTGATGATGATGGTAATGAAGGAGATGGTGGTAGGGGTAAGGGTCCGATGGAGTAAGATGTTTATTTTTCTTTTGATTCAAGACATTTGTTTTAATTAATATGGCTTACTTAAATGGCCATTCTAACTTATTTGTTTTTTAAAACACTATTGTCTATGGATATTAAATGTGTGGATGATTTTTCTTGGTTTTATTTCATATTATCTTTCACAATATAATATCATATTACTTATTCCTTTTTGTCGATGATAAAGACGGAGAAATATTGTTGCTACTAATAAGAATGCAGGATGTAAAGCATTAGAGATTCAGGGGGAGTAAGAATTTATGTTGTTTTATATAGATTCAGGGGGAGAAATCTATAGCACAATTACAGGAATATATTCTGGGAGAGAAATAAGTCAACAAAGCTTGTCGTAGATTCTTCCGTGGAAAATGGAGTTGCCATCATCAAAAAAGGAGAGAATGTTGGATCATAGGCTTTGATTGCTGACATGAAACAACAATTCACGAATCTACGACTACGACAACATCTGGACTCAACAACTCAAAGTTTGGTTCATATAGTTATATATTTTTTAACAAGATTCATCAAATATGTATATGGAGTCTAGTTTAGTGCTTTGTTAAAATCTTTCCTCAAGAATCAACATTCACATTCAAATAAACTTGAATGCATATTTTAATCAAAATCAAGTTTTCAAAAGATGCATGAAGCAAGGCTCGAACTCGGGTCATTAGTTTAGAAGGAAAGTGCACAAACCAAACGAGAAATGGTGATTTTTAATTATCATTAGAATTCAGTCGACTGAATAAAGTCATTCAGTCGACTGAATATCTATAAACAGCCTAGTACGCTTGTGTAAAACCGTGCAAATTGCATAGAAATTACCAGGTCAGTCGACTGACCTGGTAGGCCAGTCGACTGACCTGGTAGGCCAGTCGACTGACCTGACAATTTTTATGCAACATGCACATGTGCTCAAATATTCATATATTTATTTAAAATTCGTTTAAATATTCAGTCGACTGACCCAGAGGTTCAGTCGACTGAATTTCTATAACAACTATATTTTTCTGAAAAGACACGACCATTTGTGAAGAGTTACGAACCTCTACAAAGAGATTTGGACACAACATTTCAACAGGAACTCTTCGCCAATGGTCGCTGCTTTTAACATCTATAATGCAAATTCTAGCTTGATTTCAAATAATAGAATCCGCTTTTCTCTCTTATCTAATTTTCTTGCATACTTATTGCTTAAATCAGATTATATATTCTAAGAAATACTATTCCTTTCTAATCTTCATGAACTTCAAATATACACATCATACTTGAGCAAAAGATTATAGAAAGGGTGTACTACAAGTGAAAAATCCGTGTTATCAGGAAACACAAAAAGTCAAAACTATTTTCTGTATTTGTTGAAGTCCTATTCTGCTGCTTAGGCGTGTGAAGTCTCTTTGGTTGTTGTGACGAAATCATGTTCCGCTGCTCAGGTCCCTGTTTGGCTGGTCAGGGGTTGCATAGACCTGTTCCTCCGGGTTAAGTGGGGATTGTTGTTTTAGTGAAATTTCAGAAGGAGTCTGGGACTGGACGTAGGGCAGTGCTTTGAACCAGTATAAAAATCTCGGGTGTCATTTTACTATACTGCTTTTATATTCCGCACTATTTACAGTATTACTATCATCACTATACTCTGTATTATCATATATCCATATTACACGATCCATATCAACTTTCAAAAATTACGAATAATCCGTATTCAATGGAAAACACCTCAAATGTAGAATGAAGCTTCTTTAGATCAGATCTAAGTTCTTCTTAAAAATGCAGCTAACAAGAAGAGAATATCACTCATCGAAATAATTTAATTTGACTTGTACTCAATTTGGAAATGAAGGGTTATACAATATGAAAATTGTAGCCAGGGTATGGGAAGAGGAATCTAAAAGTTAAAATCCAAATGGGAAAGGAGTTGAGGTTTAAATAGGCATTGGATCAGAGTAAAACGCGGAGATCCAAATATCATTGTTTATACTTTCTTTTAGCCAATTCAAAAATGGTTTTTAGCATTCAAGTCATCCCTTCCACTCCCCCCTTTTATGGCCCGCCATAGCATGGGTTCAATGAGCCTATGAAAATTTCCAAATCCAATTGGTATTTTAATTAATTTATATAAAATTTAAAAGTTTATCGATATCGTTTATCGATATATACGTATAAAACTTTTACACACTTTATTAAATGCTAATTCAAAAAAATAAAATAAAATTTAACAATTAATACTTCATAAATATTGATTAATTTAATTAGTTTATACCAATTATTATTTAATTAAATTGTGTGGTATTTCAGATTATTCAGCATTCAATTGTGCGGCTCAAATTTGTAAATTCGGTCATCAATATTGAACAATTCGAATATTAATGTTCACACATCATATTATCCAGTATGTGGCAGTTTGACCGAATTATAGCTTACACATATTTTGGTAAAACTCGATTTCACTATTTTAAGCGATACTTGAAAGTGACGATTATTTACATCAATTCTTTTTGTTAAAACTATATTACTTTAGGAGTTATGAAATTTAGTTTTGGTCAAAATTACATTATCATACACATTCAACTTATTTAATCCAAACATAAAGTCCTTGGTTGGGTAATAATAGTTATTATTAATCGTACTACTCTGCCCAAAGATTTTGGCTTTGAGTTGATCACAGTTGACCGTGATACTAACCTCATTTAGCCGAGTAGATAATTCCTACGTTAAATAGTGTTTACTTCCAATGCTTCAACTCAAACGCAATTATAGTCGTTTCGACGAACGTCGTGCCATAATTGAACTATAATCAAAGTAGAGTGTCTACAATGAAGTTCAACAGTATTCTCAAATCGAGAGAACTGTGCAATATCGTCACTTCGAGTTTCTCTATTTGACCTTGGTTATATTAACCAACTAGAAAAGTCTCGAGTTAGTTATCTATAGTTATCAAATAACCACCAATACGTGGTGTACCTGGCATCCCATGAATAACGTGTTGTCCAAAATTTGGAGAGATTTACGTATTATAGTCTCGACGGATGTATCAATATCCCGTCTCAAAACATTTTGACTTAGAATATTTAAAACAGTATGTTACTCTTAATGTAATCAACATGATTACAACATGTTTTAATTAATATCACTTATCATATTATTTAAGGCTTTTCTATATAATACATTTAAATTAAGTACTTAATTAACATAACATAGTATGGAAAGTATATAATAGAAAGAAAAACATCTGTTATTTCAGATGAGATTTTATTGCAGAGTTAATAATTTACAATAAATTATAGAATTGCCTCTAAGACAGACGGCGATTCATCAATTAAAACAATAATGTATTTAATTTCTATTCGGATGCTTAGAAGATATAAATAAACAATTATTCATCATTCATTGTTTTATTAACTACAATCTCACATTTCAATATTCAGTTTTTTTAAAAATAGGTTTGTAATAGTCCAAATCAAAGTTGTTTGATTTGGATATGATATTTTATTTCCCCTGTTAATTATGATTTTATTGCTTAAATTTATGTGTACAACTTGAAGGTGTCACTTTGGACGTGATCTACATTTGTTCTAAACATATGTTGTGGATGGGCTTTCATCTAATTATCTCCCAACTTCTAGCTCGGCTCTGTATCCTAAAACCTTTAGATGTATTGTTTAATAGCAAAGCTAAACGTCTATTGTCGTAGACTATCATCATATACATGTGAATGATAAAGGCTCCTAAAAAAATAGACAACCTTAGAGCATCCTCGGTAAGGAGTTAGTCACTTGCTGACTGATCCCCAACAGAAGGTCCGTGAATACAAAAATGTGCTCACCACTAACTGTCAAGGCCACTTTGGTGATCCTCTCAATCAATGAATTATCTGATATTATGCCAGATAAGTATGTGATAAGAACTAACTGATTTTCAGATAAATTACAGTCTTGGCCACACACATAGTTATCCAACGTAATAAATACAAATAAAGTGGTTTATTGTTGAATTTAGATCGACTAATGTAATATTTCTTTAATAGGTAATCGTTCTTTGATGGGAATGCTCTTACAATCTACGTTCTGTTGAATGTGACAGTAGATTATTAAGTACCAATCTGTAGTGCATTAACTGATCACTAGTATATTACCAAAACATCATAGAAAATGACACTGAATGATATGAAACTTACTACTAAGATGGCATATTGAAATGCGAATGTACCGGTAATGACAATATCAAATTTTAAAGATAATATGAAATAAAGCGCTATTGTGAGATTAAACCCAATTTCATAGCATTTGTTTTTTTCAAATTATACATTAAAGTGATTGATCATGGAGTGAATTCATTTGACGGTCTAAACCAATGAATTCGAACATAGCCAATTCTTTTTTTTTTAAAGGAGTTAAAACGGGCAAAAGCTCAAACATAACGGGTAAATTAACCCAAGACCCAAACTACAAAGCAAACAAAACCCTAGCCGACTAAACAAAACAACCACTCTCAAACATAACGGGTAAAATAACCCGAGACCCAAACATTACAAAACAAAGCAAAAAAAACCCTAGCCGACTAAAACAAAACAACCTCTCACAAGCTATTAACAATGGCGAGAGGGAAGACGATTAATTACTACTAAAATTCTCTGATTCTTCACGAACACCACTCGTCTCTCCTCTCTCCCAGTTTGTAGACAGCTATTGAAACCACCGCGCATCCCCTCAATATCCTCTCTGTAGCTGTGATTGCTCTGATGAGTTGAGATAGAGGGTAGATTAGCAGATCTAAGTTCTTTACAACTTAGATCTATTAATCTCTTACCCTTCGCATCATTATTGACAAAATTTGAGAACCAGCCCTTCCTGGTGGTATCTCTGGTACGCTGATGAAGACAGAAGTCTCTACTAGTAGCTAATGAACTCTGGAGAGGATCATTGGCTTCGTATGAATGATGATCGCCATTAGATTTTTTAGCGCGAGCCAGAAATAATTCTAGATGCTTGCTTCCAACTTCGTGTCTCCAGTCATCGGCTGAGAAAGAAAACTTGGTTTGATTTCTGATTTTTTTCTGAGATTTATGAAGGATAATCTTGCTCTCTGACTCGATAGGTATCCACTTCTGCTCTTTCGTCATACTGCTCTTGTTATGAGTTCTGAAGTTTCTCTCATTCCATATATGAAACACTACAGTAGTCAATAAAATGTGCGCAAAATCTCTTTCGTAGCTTTTATCTTTAAAATTGCTATTGATATGATGTATGGCTTGAATTAAATCCATCTGACCATTATTAGTGATACGCAAAATGTTTTGAATGTTATTCCATATATAGTAAGAATAGATGCATTCAAAAAAAATGATTAGCACTTTCATTAACAAGGTTGCATAGGGAACATAGTGAATTAGTGGATTTTCCCCATTTATTAATTCTATCGAAAGTTGGCAATCTATTATTGACTGCAAAAAAGGTACAGAAAGCCATTTTGGGGAATTTACTTTGTTCCATATGCAATTATACCAATCAACACTAGGAAGTCTATTTCTAATGCTTTCCCAAGTACTTTTAAAAGAAATCATCCCTTTGGTATTTGCTATCCATTCCCAGTAGTCACTGTCTGCATGAATATCAATCGGAATTTGACATATATTGTTTTTATGTGGGTATGTGATAGGATGTAGCTGAGGTTGCCATTGATTATCTTTAATTATCATTGCTACAGAGTCATTAACCCCCCCTCCCCAAAAAAAATAACTAAACTATCCCAACCCACCTTATTAATAAATGATTCATTTTTAAACCAGGGGTCAAACCAAAGACTGGTTTGATCACCAGATTTAAATCTTCTTTCCAAAAAGGTCTTACCAATATTTCTGCATTCTAAAATCTGTTTCCAGGCATAAGATTGATTATTTTTAGGTAAGACAGTCCAAAAATTATTATTTTTAAGATATTTGGACCTCATCCATCTGGCCCAGAGAGAGTCTGCATTCAAAAATCTCCAAAATAATTTTAAATGACGTGTTAGAATAAGATCCTTCATATTTCTAGTACCTAACCCCCCTTCCTTTCTAGGCCTACACACTTTATCCCAATTGATTTTATGGTATTTACTCCTCATAAAAAATCAGCACACCTACTTTCAATTTTTTTAATTGAGGCAGCTAGGATATGAAATGTTTGAATCCAATATAAAATAATTGCATATATAATTGTTTTAATAAGCTCCAGTCTGCCAGCTATTAAAAGAAGTTTACAAGACCATGTTTCCATTCTAACTTGAATTTTATCTATTAGGATAGAGCAATCAGAATCTCTAATTTGATTAATAGATAAGGAAAGACTAAGATACTTAATAGGTAAATTTCCTTCAGCAATATTTAAAGATTCTAAATTTTCAATCTTATATCTGCTGTTTTTACTGAAATATGCCTTACTTTAAATTCATTGAGTTGAAGACCAGCATATTTAAATAGTTTACCAAATTTTTTTTAATAGAATCTGCATTAGTTTTATTAGCCTTGACAAAAATCATGAGATCATCGGCATAGATAAGATGATTGATAAAAGGCTGAACTTTATTCATTGATGTAATATTACCTTTAATCACTTCAATTTCCATTAGAATAGAAAAATACTCCATAACCATAGTAAAGAGATATGGAGATAATGGATCCCCTTGCCTAATGCCTCTATTACTTTTGATAAAAACCCTCATATTTGCCTTGAATGTGAATAGAAAAAGCAGGGGTGTTTATACATTCAAAAACCAAGTTGCAAAACTTAATAGGAAAACCCATACACTTTATTATATGATATATGAAATGTCTGTTAACTTTATCATAAGCCTTTTGTAAATCCACCTTAATACATAAATTTTCAACACTTTTAGAATTGAAATTTCTAACAAGTTCATGGGCTAGAAGAGAATTTTCATAAATGAGTCTGCCAGGAACAAAAGCACTCTGATTTTCAGAGATGATAAATGACAGAAATTTTTTAATCATATTACTTAAAATATTGGCAATAATTTTATAGATAAAGTTGCAACAAGAGATAGGTCTATAGTCACTAATGCAAGAGGGATTTTAATTTTGGGAATTAAGGTTATAAAGGTATGATTTATGCTTTTAAGAATTTTACCTTTATCAAAAAATTCATTTACTAACCCCAAAACCTGATCTTTAATGCTATCCCAATGATTTATAGAATTTGGCATTAAATCCATCAGGACCTGGACTCTTATTGTCACCAGCCATAAAGACAACATATTTGATTTCTTCCATAGCAACAGGAGAAAGTAATATTTCAGAAGCATTAGTATTTAAAATATTTTTACAAATAATATGAGGGAATTCTGTAATATTAGAATCAGAGAAAAAAGGTTTTCATAGTATTCAACAGCCTCTTTGGTTACTTTGTCATATGCATTAGTAAGATTACCAGTTTTGTCAATAATATTACCAATGTTATTCACATGTCTTCTGCTGCTCATTTTAGCATGAAAAAATTTGGTACAATCATCACCCATTGTTAACTAGTCTGCCTTGGCTTTTTGTTTAGCATTTAAAGTGTTAATATATAATTCAGTTGCTAAATTCTGTTGATTGGAAAAAAAAATCTTTGACTGTGTTAACATTCTCTGGGTTTTTATCAATAGTATTTTGCAGCATTTTACCTTCCTGTCTTAATATTTCCAGCTTGTTAAGATTCAAATAATAGAATCTTCTTTTCTCTCTTATCTAATTTTCTTGCATACTTATTGCTTAAATCAGATTATATATTCTAAGAAATACTATTCGTTTCTAATCTTCATGAACTTCAAATATACACATCATACTTGAGCAAAAGATTATAGAAAGGGTGTACTACAAGTGAAAAATTCGTGTTATCAGAAAACACAAAAATTCAAAACTATTTTCTGTATTTGAAGTCCTATTCTGTTGCTTAGGCATGTGAAGTCTCTTTGGTTGTTGTGGATAAATCATATTCCGCTGCTCAGGTCCCTGTTCGGCTGCTCAGGGGTTGCATAGACCTGTTCCTCCAGGTTAAGTGAGGATTGTTGTTTTAGTGAAATTTCAGAAGGAGTCTGGGACTGGACGTAGGACAGTGCTTCGAACCAGTATAAAAATCTCGGGTGTCATTTTACTATACTGCTTTTATATTCCGCACTATTTACAGTATTACTATCATCACTATACTTTGTATTATCATATATCCATATTACACGATCCATATCAACTTTCAAAAATTACAAATAATCCGTATTTAATGGAAAACACCTCAAATGTAGAATGAAGCTTCTTTAGATCAGATCTAAGTTCTTCCTGAAAATGCAGCTAACAAGAAGAGAATATCACTCATCGAAATAATTTAATTTGACTTGTACTCAATTTGGAAATGAAGGGTTATACAATATGAAAATTGTAGCCAGGGTATGGCAAGAGGAATCTAAAAGTTAAAATCCAAATGGGAAAGGAGTTGAGGTTTAAATAGGCATTGGATCAGAGTAAAACGCGGAGATCCAAATATCATTGTTTATTCTTTCTTTTAGCCAATTCAAAAATGGTTTTTAGCATTCAAGTCATCCCTTCCACTCCCCCTTTTATGGCCTGCCATAGCATGGTTTCAATGAGCCTATGAAAATTTCCAAATCCAATTGGTATTTTAATTAATTTATATAAAATTTAAATGTTTATCGATATCGTTTATCGATATATACGTATAAAACTTTTACACACTTTATTAAATGCTAATTCCAAAAAATAAAATAAAATTTAACAATTAATACTTCATAAATATTAATTAATTTAATTAGTTTATACCAATTATTATTTAATTAAATTGTGTGGTATTTCAGATTATTCAGCATTCAATTGTGCGGCTCAAATTTGTAAATTCGGTCATCAATATTGAACAATTCGAATATTAATGTTCACACATCATATTATCCAGTATGTGACAGTTTGACCGAATTATAGCTTACACATATTTTGGTAAAACTCGATTTCACTATTTTAAGCAATACTTGAAAGTGACGATTATTTACATCAATTCTTTTTATTAAAACTATATTACTTTAGGAGTTATGAAATTTAGTTTTGGTCAAAATTACATTATCATACACATTCAACTTATTTAATCCAAACATAAAGTCCTTGGTTGGGTAATAATAGTTATTATTAACCATACTACTCTGCCCAAAGATTTTGGCTTTGAGTTGATCACAGTTGACCGTGATACTAACCGCATTTAGCCGAGTAGATAATTCCTACGTTAAATAGTGTTTACTTCCAATGCTTCAACTCAAATGCAATTACAGTCGTTTCGACGAACGTCATGCCATAATTGAACTATAATCAAAGTAGAGCGTCTACAATGAAGTTCAACAGTATTCTCAAATCGAGAGAACTGTGCAATATCGCCACTTCGAGTTTCTCTATTTGACCTTGGTTATATGAACCAACTAGAAAAGTCTCGAGTTAGTTATCTATAGTTATCAAATAACCACCAATACGTTGTGTACCTGGCATCCCATGAATAACGTGCTGTCCAAAATTTGAGAGATTTACGTATTATAGTCTCGACGGATGTATCAATATCCCGTCTCAAAACATTTTGACTTAGAATATTTAAAACAGTGAGTTACTCTTAATGTAATCAACTTCTCATGATTACAACATGTTTTAATTAATATCACTTATCATATTATTTAAGGCTTTTCTATATAATACATTTAAATTAAGTACTTAATTAACATAACATAGTATGGAAAGTATATAATAGAAAGAAAAACATCTGTTATTTCAAATGAGATTTTATTGCAGAGTTAATAATTTACAATAAATTATAGAATTGCCTCTAAGACAGACCGCGATTCATCAATTAAAACAATAATGTATTTAATTTCTATTCGGATGCTTAGAAGATATAAATAAACAATTATTCATCATTCAATGTTTTATTAACTAAAATCTCACATTTCAATATTCAGTTTTTTTTTAAAAACGTAGGTTTGTAATAGTCCGAATCAAAGTTGTTTGATTTGGATATGATATTTTATTTCCCCTGTTAATTATGATTTTATTGCTTAAATTTATGTGTACAACTTGAAGGTGTCACTTTGGACGTGATCTACATTTGTTCTAAACATAAGTTGTGGATGGGCTTTCATCTAATTATCTCCCAACTTCTAGCTCGGCTCTGTATCCTAAAACCTTTAGATGTATTGTTTAATAGCAAAGCTAAACGTCTATTGTCGTAGACTATCATCATATACATGTGAATGATAAAGGCTCCTAAAAAAATAGACAACCTTAGAGCATCCTCGGTAGGGAGTTAGTCACTTGCTGACCGATCCCCAACAGAAGGTCCGTGAATACAAAAATGTGCTCACCACTAACTGTCAAGGCCACTTTGGTGATCCTCTCAATCAATGAATTATATGATATTATGCCAGATAAGTATGTGATAAGAACTAACTGATTTTCAGATAAATTGCAATCTTGGCCACACACATAGTTATCCAACGTAATAAATACGAATAAAGTGGTTTATTGTTGAATTTAGATCGACAATGTAATATTTATTTAATAGGTAATCGTTCTTTGATGGGAATGCTCTTACAATCTACGTTCTTTTGAATGTGACAGTAGATTATTAAGTACCAATCTGTAGTGCATTAACTGATCACTAGTATATTACCAAAACATCATAGAAAATGACACTGAATGATATGAAACTTACTACTAAGATGGCATATTGAAATGCGAATGTACCGGTAATGACAATATCAAATTTTAAAGATAATATGAGATAAAGCTCTATTGTGAGATTAAACCCAATTTCATAGCATTTGTTTTTTTCAAATTATACATTAAAGTGATTGATCATGGAGTGAATTCATTTGACGGTCTAAACCAATGAATTCGAACATAGCCAATTCTTTTTTTTGAAAGGAGTTAAAACGGGAAAAGCTCAAACATAACGGGTAAAATAACCTAAGACCCAAACTACAAAGCAAACAAAACCCTAGCCGACTAAACAAAACAACCACTCTCAAACATAAGGGTAAAATAACCCGAGACCCAAACTTTACAATACAAAGCAAACAAAACCCTAGCCGACTAAAACAAAACAACCTCTCACAAGCTACTAACAATGGCGAGAAGGAAGACGATTAATTACTACTGAAATTCTCTGATTCTTCACGAACACCACTCGTCTCTCCTCTCTCCCAGTTTGTAGACAGCTATTGAAACCACCGCGCATCCCCTCAATATTCTCTCTGTAGCTGTGATTTCTCTGATGAGTTGAGATAGAGGGTAGATTAGCAGATCTAAGTTCTTTACAACTTAGATCTGTTAATCTCTTACCCTTCGCATCATTATTGACAAAATTTGAGAACCAGCCCTGCCTGGTGGTATCTCTGGTACGCTGATGAAGACAGAAGTCTCTACTAGTAGCTAATGAACTCTGGAGAGGATCATTGTCTTCGTATGAAAGATTATCGCCATTAGATTTTTTAGCGCGAGCCAGAAATAATTCTAGATGCTTGCTTCCAACTTCGTATCTCCAGTCATCGGCTAAGAAAGAAAACTTGGTTTGATTTCTGATTTTTTTCTGAGATTTATGAAGGATAATCTTGCTCACTGACTCGATAGGTATCCACTTATGCTCTTTCGTCATACTGCTTTTGTTATGAGTTCGAAAGTTTCTCTCATTCCATATATGAAACACTGCAGTAGTCAATAAAATGTGCGCAAAATCTCTTTCGTAACTTTTATCTTTAAAATTGCTGTTGATATGATGTATGGCTTGAATTAAATCCATCTGACCATTATTAGTGATACGCAAAATGTTTTGAATGTTATTCCAGATATAGTAAGAATAGATGCATTCAAAAAAAATGATTAGCACTTTCATTAACAAGGTTGCATAGGGAACATAGTGAATTAGTGGATTTTCCCCATTTATTAATTCTATCCAAAGTTGGCAATCTATTATTGACTGCAAAAAAGGTACAAAAAGCCATTTTGGGGCAATTGACTTTGTCCAATATGCAATTATACCAATCAACACTAGGAAGTTGATTTCTAATGCTTTACCAAGTACTTTTAAAAGAAATCATCCCTTTGGTATTTGCTATCCATTCCCAGTAGTCACTGTCTGCATGAATATCAATCGGAATTTGACATATATTGTTTTTATGTGGGTATGTGATAGGATGTAGCTGAGGTTGCCATTGATTATCTTTAATTATCATTGCTACAGAGTCATTAACCCCCCCTCCCCAAAAAAAAATAACTAAACTATCCCAACCCACCTTATTAATAAATGATTCATTTTTAAACCAGGGGTCAAACCAAAGACTGGTTTGATCACCAGATTTAAATCTTCTTTCCAAAAAGGTCTTACCAATATTTCTGCATTCTAAAATCTGTTTCCAGGCATAAGATTGATTATTTTTAGGTAAGACAGTCCAAAAATTATTATTTTTAAGATATTTGGACCTCATCCATCTGGCCCAGAGAGAGTCTACATTCAAAAATCTCCAAAATAATTTTAAATGACATGTTAGAATAAGATCCTTCATATTTCTAATACCTAACCCCCCCCCCCTTCCTTTCTAGGCCTACACACTTTATCCCAATTGATTTTATGGTATTTACTCCTCATAAAAAATCAGCACACCTACTTTCAATTTTTTTAATTGAGGCAGCTAGGATATGAAATGTTTGAATCCAATATAAAATAATTGCATATATAATTGTTTTAATAAGCTCCAGTCTGCCAGCTATTAAAGAAGTTTACAAGACCATGTTTCCATTCTAACTTGAATTTTATCTATTAGGATAGAGCAATCAGAATCTCTAATTTGATTAATAGATAAGGAAAGACTAAGATACTTAATAGGTAAATTTCCTTCAGCAATATTTAAAGATTCTAAAATTTCAATCTTATATCTGCTGTTTTTACTGAAATATGCCTTACTTTAAATTCATTGAGTTGAAGACCAGTATATTTAAATAGTTTACCAAAATTTTTTTAATAGAATCTGCATTAGTTTTATTAGCCTTGACAAAAATCATGAGATCATCAGCATAGATAAGATGATTGATAAAAGGCTGAACTTTATTCATTGATGTAATATTACCTTTAATCACTTCCATTTCCATTAGAATAGAAAAAACTCCATAACCATAGTAAAGAGATATGGAGATAATGGATCCCCTTGCCTAATGCCTCTATTACTTTTGATAAAAACCCTCAGATTTGCCTTGAATGTGAATAGAAAACGTAGGGGTGTTTATACATTCAAAAACCAAGTTGCAAAACTTAATAGGAAAACTCATACACTTCATTATATGATATATGAAATGTTTGTTAACTTTATCATAAGCCTTTTGTAAATCCACCTTAATACATAAATTTTCAACACTTTTAGAATTAAAATTTCTAACAAGTTCATGGGCTAAAAGAGAATTTTCATAAATGAGTCTACCAGGAACAAAAGCACTCTGATTTTCAGAGATGATAAATGACAGAAATTTTTTAATCATATTACTTAAAATATTGACAATAATTTTATAGATAAACTTGCAACAAGAGATAGGTCTATAGTCACTAATGCAAGAGGGATTTTAATTTTGGGAATTAAGGTTATATAGGTATGATTTATGCTTTTAAGAATTTTACCTTTATCAAAAAATTCATTTACTAACCCCAAAACCTGATCTTTAATGCTATCCCAATGATTTATAGAATTTGGCGTTAAAGCCATCAGGACCTGGACTCTTATTGTCACCAGCCATAAAGACAACATATTTGATTTCTTCCATAGCAACAGGAGAAAGTAATATTTCAGAAGCATTAGTATTTAAAAATATTTTTACAAATAATATGAGGGAATTCTGTAATATTAGAATCAGAGAAAAAAAGGTTTTCATAGTATTCAACAGCCTCTTTGGTTACTTTGTCATATGCATTAGTAAGATTACCAGTTTTGTCAATAATATTACCAATGTTATTCACATGTCTCCTGCTGCTCATTTTAGCATGAAAAAATTTGGTACAATCATCACCCATTGTTAACTAGTCTGCCTTGGCTTTTTGTTTAGCATTTAAAGTGTTAATATATAATTCAGTTGCTAAATTCTGTTGATTGGAAAAAAAATCTTTGACTGTATTAACATTCTCTGGGTTTTTATCAATAGTATTTTGCAGCATTTTACCTTCCTGTCTTAATATTTTCAGCTTGTTAAGTTTCATTAAACCATTCTTATTCCAATTCTTAAGATTATGCTTAGTATTTTTCAAAAACATTTTAAATTGGAATTGCTTAGTACCATTACAAGAAAAATTCATATATTCTTTCATAATATTATTATAGTTATCCTCTAAAATCCACCCATTCTTAAATCTAAAGGGAGAAATTTTTTTATTAGAGCCTGAATCTCTAAAAAGAGAAACTAAAATAGGGGTATGATCACTAATATTTTGTTCTAAAGTAGAACAAATAAAATTAGGGAAAACGTTAGAAAAATCTTTATTAACCAAGGATCTATCTAATTTACAATGAATATTCTTTTCCAAACCAGATTTCCAAGTGTATTTGTTACCACTAGTACTTGGTTCAATTAGTTCAGTTTCTATTAAAAATTTATTAAGTCTATCAAGCTTACTTTGGGGAATTTTAATACCACCATATTTTTCAAAAGCATGAAAAACAGTATTAAAATCCCCCAATATAATCCATGGGAGATTATAATTAAAGTTTAATGCTTTTAACCTATTCCACAAACTCTTTTTCTCAATTTCCAGATTGCTACCATAGATACTAGTTATTTGAAGAAGAAAAACCCCCATTATTTTCAATGTGGCAATCTATAAACTGCTTATCTTTGTTGCTGTTCAAGATATTCCAAATACTGGAATCTCAAATAACAATAATTCTGCATTTACAACACAATCATTGTTATTAATAGCTTTCAATTTCTAGGAAGTTTAAAACAAAAAATTTCAAAGTTTTCTTCATTCAGTTTATTCTCAATAAGGGAAATAACATCAGGTTTATAAACACTAAGCATATGTAATATATCAGATTGTTTAGAAGAGGAATTCATACCTCTTACATTCCATGCAAATATAGACATAATCTTGATTAAAGAATAGGATAAGATAGTACCTAATGCCATAGCACTCTTACCTCTTTTCTTGTTTTCAACACTTTTTGCTTTTAACCTGGTAGACATTTCTTCCCAATCTGGATTTATAGAAATGTATTTTTGTTTAAAAGCTTTCTTCTCTTTGCTACCCTTATGCTTACCTGTAACCTTTGTTTTAGGTATATGCAGTTCAGAAATATTAAACTGATCAACGGCATACACCATTTCCATTTCATTTCCATAGTTATTGACACCTTCCAGAATTATAATAGTCAAGGTGTCAAATGGAACAGCAGTGCGAGGCATGGCTGAGTCAAAATTCTCAATCAGTGCAGCCTGCTCAGGTGGAGGGGCTGTTTCAGGAGGCTTGTCAGATGATCTTGATCTACAAAATCATTTTTGCTATTTGTAACATGATTGTCTGTAATTAAACAAGGATCTGTGATTGGTGGGGTTACAGATTCTAAGACCGTTGTATTCTTTTCACCCACCATTTTGTTGCTCTGTAGTTTTTCTTTTTTGTTTTCAGAATTAATCTGATGAGCTTCCTCTGCTATGACTTGATCTTCAAGATCAAAGAGCACAATTTTATTCTGACGATGATTGAAAATGATACTTAATTGATTGATCCGATCATTATCTTCATATGACATAGATTGATTTTCTGAATTGATTCTTGAAAGTGAGGTTTCTTTTCCTTGCATTTCTTGATTCCGACTCTTGGGTACCCATGCCTGTTTAGGGTTGCATTGATCTCTTGTGTGCCCAAAACACTTGCATACATTACACTTTGGTGGTACCATTCGTATTCAACTTTCTGAATAACTTTTTCTCCATTATACAACGAAAGAAAAATTTCATTAGGAAGCTCATCCTCTGCAGACACTTCTACAAGAAGGCGAGCATAATTCAATCTCGTCTTCAATGTTGTGGCTGCATCCATTTTTATGGGTTTTCCTATAATACTTGCCATAACACTGAAAGCCTCTCTGTCTCATAGCTTCAGATTAATACAGGGTAGTCTTACCCATATTGGCATAGACGTTAATAAGTCTCTGTCCATTTTTAGAGAATCAGACCATTTTCTCATTATGACGAGTTTGCCATTATAGAAACATGGTCCATTTTTCAAAACTGAAATACAATCTTGAGTGTCTTTAAACTTTACTAGGAAGAAGCCATTCTCTCTAGTAAAAATTTCAAATTCGCCAATTGGTTTCCATACTCTTTGTATGTATGATTTGAATAATAAGTAGTATGGTTTGGTGCCCACAACATAAACCAGAACAGAATTATTCCAAGATTCAGTAGACCTTTTACATACCTCCTCTTTAACCAGACCATACTTCTTATTATTAATACCGATTGGTGCAATATGCTCAAGATTGCTTTCTTCAACACTGGGTTCTTGGGGCTGATCTGCAACAATGTCTGCCCAAGATTTACGGCATTGATCTCTATTCAGTGAGACGGCTATTGGTTTCCTCTGTACTGGCAGCTTTCCACCTTTCTTGGCGGTTTGGGTGGTCGTATTTTGACTATCTCTATCTCTCCGATTGCCAATCTGAGAAACTGGTAGCAACTCCTGAACTTTTTTGGCTTCTTTTCTCCTCTGTTGTTTTGATCGGACCAATTTGAACCCATTATCTTCTATGTTGATATCTCCTGATGGCCCTCTGACATGAGAAGCTTCAGGTGGCCTGATTAGGGATGAGGATTGAGTGAGATTGAGAGAGATTTGGTGAGGGAATTGATTTTCCTCCATGGCAGAAGGAAACCCTACATTTCTTTTTTGTGTGTAACAATAACATGGCAAATTTAAACGTAGCCAATTCTATTTGCACCGCGTCCCACTATTTGAAATTTTTTATATATATTTATATCTATTTTGCTCATTTTGCGGTTCCACAAATAATAAAAAAGACCATTTCAAGCTGGAAACATCTCGTCTGTAGCGGTGCATGGGTGATAACAACACCCTCGTCCGTCTCGAGATAAGCTAACAACAACGCCCACGTTCGCCGTGGACGAACGTATTCTCGGCGTTAGGCCTATACAAAGGTGCTAGTTAAATTCATGATTCTTTGATATCGACATTCGGTTCGAGGATGGTTGTTGTTATGACTCAAGCTTTTGTTTTGCGTGGTGAAAAAAGTAACAAAAAAATAAGTAGGAGAGAAAGAAAAAAAAGGACAAAATGATAAAGTGACTCGCTATGAACGAGAAAACAAGAGTGCAAGTTTTTTGAGGCCGTGAGAGATTCTAATTAATTTGTGCTATGAATAAATGAATTATAAACGTAGAAGATATAATCAGACGATTTAGGAGTTGAATCTCTTACGAAGTCTAGTTAAGAGCCCATTAGCAAACGTTGGCCCTAAGCAAATAATCTCCAATACGTCAATTTCAAAGAACTTGGCCTTCAAGAAAACCGCATGTACATAAACAACCCAATTCATTCAATCCCTCAAATCCAAGAGAAGTCAAGCAAAATCGAAAAGGAAAAAAAATGAGAAGAGAAGGAAGGCCGCATGGAATGGTGAAGACCCAACCGATTGTCCAAGACCCCGACCGCAAGTCAAGGGGCAATTATTTCAACATAATAAACAGCCCTCCAACCGCCGGCGTATTCACCAAAATGCCATCGACTCCTACGAACCATTCCAAACCAAGTGGGTTGAAGGCGAATAAGACGAAGGGATGCAACAAAAGCTGCTCGAAAAGATTTGGATCCAAGTGCGACATTGTTTTCAATCCGGATTATGTTTTATGGAAGTTGAAGAACGCTGATTTCGAGGATGACGATCATGATTATGAAGACTGCTCAGATGAGTGAATTTGATTTATCCATCTTGATAAATGACGAAGATGATGATGATTGTGATTTTGTGTGATCTGCCAATTTTATCCATTTTCCTTTCTTCTACCTTTTTTCTTCATTTTTACCTTTCTTAGAGAGAACAAAAGAGTTTATTTTTACTAATAAGATAAGCTCATAATTAAATACAAGTGGCAACAAACGGGAATACGGTGGTCTAAGCCTCTAACAAAAGAAGACGTATAAAGTTTGTGATAAATAAAAGCAAACATGTCAAACGTAAAGTGTTAACTATAGTACAACTGAATAAAAATAAGAAATAGTTACATTTTGGTAACTTGCAGTTGTAGTATCATAAGATGTTTAATATGTTCTTTTAACATTTTGCCTTTTGTTGCTTGCGTAGCTTGTATGTTAGCTGCTCTGAAATAAACTCCTATGACAAGTCGAACAAGAAGTAAATTTTAGTTGATTGATACGTTAATGATTTCTTCAATCTTACTCACCTATAATATATGCCAAAAATGTGTGGCATTGACGGTGACTAACATGTAAGGAAGATTACAAAGCCAAATTACCTGTCTTGAATAACTATAGGAACAATATTATTTTATGCTAACTTAACTACATGATTTCATTTTATAACATTTTACCGCAGCCCAGGATCGGTGGGCAATCTTCTAGGTCAGGCCGGTTAGACTTTACATGCTTCCATGTTAGATGCTATGAGATATACCCCTATAACAAGTTAAACAAGGAGTAAAATTTAGCTGACTGACATGCTAATGTTTTCTTTATTCTTTACTAACTATTATGCGGGGCAAACTATGATATATTAGCTATGTTAATAGGTCAGACGTTACATTATATATGGAATAAGCATGCACTGCTTTAGTTGAACTACTATGCCAATGAAAGGTTAAACTACATAATTATAAGTGCTTTATGCCGGTCAAAAAATATAAGAGTACAATGCCTCTCTCATTCCATTATGGATGCCCAACACTTACCTAAACTGCTCTTCAATGACTTAAATCGTAACAAGATCCCGGGAGAATGAGCTTGGGGAATATCGAACGATAAGCATGTGCCCCAAAATCTAGATCCCATGTCAGCATCGAGAAATAGCAAAAGAATGCTTCGACCATGCAAGGAAAACTTTGGTGGATGAATTATCTATCCAAAAGCCATAGTCGATGCCAATACCGATGGCAACTGCCTCGGCATGAGTAGATACATGGGTTCTAGCCAGTGTTGCAACATTCGGTAGTCCACAGAGCATATACAGTACCAAGATCTAAGAGAATTACTTACAGCGTCACGAGAAATTGGAATGATAGAGTGGGGGTACCTACTCTTCCTATGCCAGAATGGTTGGTCATGTACCCAATAAGATAGAGCTTATAAATAAATACAAATGGCAGTAAACGGGAATTCAATGGTCTAAGCCTCTAACAAAAGCAGACATATCAAGTTTGTAATAAATAAAAGCAAACATATCAAACGTAAAGTGTTAACTATAGTACAAATGAATGAAAATAAGAAATAGTTACATTTTGGTAACTTGCAGCTGTAGTATCATAAGATGTTTAATATGTTCTTTTCATATTTTGTCTTTTATTGCTTGCGTAGTTCGTATATTAGCTGCTCTGAAATGAACTCCTATGACAAGTCGAACAAGAAGTAAATTTTAGTTGATTGATATGCTAATGATTTCTTCAATCTTACTCACCTATAATATATGCCAAAATTGTATGGCATTGGCGGTGAGCAACATGTAAGGAAGACTACAGAGCCAAAATACCTATCTTGCATGACTATAGTAATAATATTATTCTATGCCGACTTAACTGCATAATTTCTTTTTATAACATTTTCCCCTAGTCCAGGATCGGTAATCTTCAAGGTCAGGCCTGGTTAGACTGTAAATGCTTACATGCTGGTGCTATGAGAGATAAACTCCTATAACAAGTGAAACAATGATAGTAAAATTTAGCAGACTGACATGCTAAGCTTTCTTTATTCTTTACGAACTATTATGCGGGGCAAACTATGATTAGCTATGTTAATAGGTCAGACTTTACATTGTATATGGAATCAGCATGCACTGCTTTAGTTGGAAACGCAGAAACTAAAAGTTATGGAAATCACTACACTTAGCTGACACTGGGTTAGGATAGATCATAACTGGTTTAGGTAGAAATAAATTTAAACATTTATGAAAAAAAAGAATCCAATCCAGAAAACTCATTTATTAAATGGGTTAAACCGACCGAACATATACTTATTAAACCAATTCAACAAATATTTTTAAATATAATAGTTAATGAAATGTGATTAAAGAAATTTGATAAAAGCAATAAAGTTCTCACATATAATTTATAGATAACAAGTGTACAAATGAATGGATGGACAAGTGGTAAAACAAGTACAATAATAACACGTATAGGAAGAGAGTGTATTTTTATAACAACTATGCCAAAGAAAGGTTAAAGTTAAACTACATAATTCTTTATGCTCGTCAATATATATATATATATATATATATATATATATATATATATATATATATATATATATAAGAGCACCATGCCAACTTAATTTCGAGGTTGAGAGCCTCTAGCCTCTCTCATTCCTTTAAGAATGCCCAACACTTAACTAAAGTTTTCTTTGACGACTTACATCGTAACAAGAACCCGAGAGAACAAGCATGGGGAATATCGAACGATAAGCATGTGCCGCATAATCGAGATCCCGTGTCAGCATCGAGAAATAGCAAAAGAATGCATCGACCATGCAAGGAAAACTTTGTTGGATGAATTATCTATCCAAAAGCCATGGTCGATGCCAATACCGATGGCAACTGCCTCGGCATGAGTAGATGCATGTGTTCTAGCCAGTGTTGCAACATTTGGTAGTCCATGGGAGTACATTGGCTATAAGTTATAAATTATAACCATAAAAAAAGGGTAATAATTAAAAAATCATTAATGGCGAGCTATCTCTGAGCTCTCTCTCTTGTCGCGACTGTTTTTGCTCCTCTGTTTTCGTGCGATTCTCTTCTCCGGTTGCTCTCTCGCGTGTTGCTCGCTTCTCTCTGAGTTTCTTCTGTTTGGTTGCTTTCGATGTCGTTTTCGTCCTATGACGAATTCGTTCTAACTGGGTCGTTCTTGCGTGAATGCCCGTCATTCGCTGATATTGCCTCTGCCATCTTGGCGGAGGTGGCTGGTCCCTTGTCGGTCACTTTCTCTGGTGACTGCTCAGTGGAAATTAGGGTTTTTTCTTTGGTCCACTTTGGGGATCTTTGTCGCTCGCGATTTCTGTTGGTTAAGGGTTGTTTTATGGAGCTCTTGCCGGTTTTCGCTGATGGTTTACAAGTGCGGCCTCCTCCCCGTGGGAGCGTTTCTCTGGCCATTGATTTTGTTCAGGCGCCGTCTATTCCTTACGTTTTGGAGAGCAGATCCATTGTGGGCTTCGTTCCACATTTGCGATTTGCTGCCTCTTGCTCTTTGTTGAATTGGGGAGCTAACCCTTCCTTATTGGGTTCGCTTTTAAGGGATCTTTCTGATTCTGACTTTGTTGAGAAGGATTGTTTAGTTTCTAATGGGGATTTCATCACCCCTAGCAATTCTTCGCCGGTTCCAGATTATTCTCATAGGCGGCGACGGCGGCGGCGCCGCTCTTGCCGGCTGTTGCACTCGCTGAGCTCATGTGTGAGATTGCCGCTGCCTGCTGCTTTTTTGGTTCCATCTGTCGTTGATTCCACGTTAGTTGGTGCCTGTTTGGATTTGTTGGCCTTGCCCAATGCCTAGTCGGCTTTACTGGTTTGGGAGCAGCCTTTGCCGCTGCTTCAGTCGCTTTATTTGATGCTTATTTCGCACGAGTGCTAGGTTAACAAAGGGGATTTCACCACCCCTAGCTGTTCATCCCAGTTTCGCTCGCTGTTGACTTGTGTTTATGTGCCGCTTCCCTCTGTTGCAATGGTTTCACCAATCATTGGTGCGGCACCGGCTGCTTTCGTTTTCCCCTTATCAGTTTGGTTGGTTCGGCTCCAATCGCTTTGTGAGATTATGTTACCGCAGTTGATATACAGCTTCATGATTGGAGTAGAAAAGTCCGAAATTTCTTTCGGTTTCATCACCGTGCTTCTGGTTCTCATTAAACATGGAAAAGAGATGGCCAGCCACTCTCGGAAACAACAACAGGAACATTAGATGCACCCATCCTCTCCAAAGCAGAATATACTCCATCAACGATGGCATCAAACAGATTCTGATATTGGTACTGTCCATCAGATACCACGATACCAGATGAAGTGAACAATGCATAATCTAGATGAATGGTATCCTTATTCCCGATGTATGAGAAATAAGGATAAACATTCACTAGAAGAGTAGCATCATGGTCAGCCAAAAACTTGACGATAGGTCTTAAAGTGGAGTCCACTTGAGAAGAGAACTCGCCTGATATAACACACCAAACACGCCAGTGGACACTGAAGTAGAAACCTTGATATGGCCGAGGCCGGCTTCGGACAATGCGGTTTGTATGTTCTGCATCGCAGAGAGCACGTACTGGCCTTGACTTCCAAGAATGACTTCATTGCCGACTGCAATGTAACGAAAGGAGACAGCAGGAGAATTGGCTACTACGTTGGTTTGAATCCAGGATTTAGCATAGTCGGGACTGGAAGCCAGGTCTGAGAGATGCTCGTTGCCTACGTCCATCAAGAGTTGGATGTTTGAATTTTTCAGTGCTTGAAGTGCATCATTATCTGCCCAGTATATTCTCATTGCTTGGATTTTGTTGGATCGGTAGAGGTTGACGACGTCACTGCACCGTGGCAGGTTGTCCCCCAGCATTCCATAGCATACTCCTATCGATTCCACCCCTGAAATCTTACGTTTTTAGCTTCTCATAAAGCATATGCATCAATCTCCTAATACGTGCATACATTGTGAATTAATGGTCAAATTAATGTATTTATCATGACATAACTATGTATGTTTCTTCCTAATAACATTACCATTATACCAAAAAAAAAAAAAAAAAATTTGGTAGTCCATGGAGCACATATAGGGCCAAGAACTAAGAGCATCACTTATAGCATCACGAGAAATTGGAGTGGAGTGGGGTTGCGTAATCATCCTATGCCAACTTGGTTGGTCATGTACCGTACAAGGATTTCTCTCAGTGATTTTGTGTTTGTAAGGGTCACTTATCTCTTGGGTCATTATTGGTTTAGGTACACGTCGAGCTGAGATTATGTCAAAGGTCTGAGGGTGCCTTGGATGTCTTATTTTCTATGCGTGATATTTACTCGTTCCATTTATACTTCAGACACCATAGATCTTGTCAACCATATTAAAACATTATATGTTGCTAGATTACACACATTGTATTTTTTTCTAACGTTTATGGTTGTAGGATGACGGTATAAGCACATTGCAGTAGATCTGTCTGATGACTACTACAATAGGTTCAGATATGAGTTCTTGTACTTAAACAATCAACATAAATAGCGTTTGTATGTGTTATACTCACACCAAACTTTGTTTGACCCAAAATTTTGGTTTATTTTGTGATCATACTTATAAATCATGGTCACTCATTGTGTCCATGTGTGGTCTGAGAGTTAGGTCCAGTGTGGTCATCAAAGTCGACCCTTACCCAAAGAAGTAGCAGCAATTACTTTGAGCCCCAAGATTTCTACGACACCAATATTTTCAGAACTATATTAAAAAAATACGCATCATCATAAAAAAATCACCGTATCTTTCAGAGAAAGTAGTCGAAAAAACCCTGTGAGGATTGAAACGTGGAAGGAAGAAGAAGAGGTGGAAGACAAAAAGCAAGATAGTCAGCAATCCCCTTCTCAATCCTTTGACTTCTAATTTCTCTCTCAATTTAATTCAACTTTGCTTCACTTGAATATTGGATCAAAGTTTAGAGTTCATATATTTATTTTAATTAGGTTGATAATTGATTTCGAGCTATGAATCTCTTAGAATTAGCATTGATGGAATGCTAAATTTGTTGAAAATAAGAATATTTGGTTAGAAATTTAATGGTTGGTTATTTTTCTCAAATTGATTGGCAAATGATAATTTGTGCTTCAAATCGTTGTTTGTGTATACTTTTGATAAATTATTGTTTATAACAGTTTTACTGATGATTATATCATTCCAACCCATTCAAATATTCTTTTTATACCTATGAATTTACTAGCAATCATAATAAGTCAGAACTTGATTCTTATTTAGATTGGATGTTCTCTCATTTTGGAAATCACAACAATATTAACACCCCACTTTATCTCGCATGGCAAGAGATATTTAGCGGTTCCAATTACCCGTGGCTTTGGAAAGTGCATTTAGTATTAATGGTAGGGTTCTTGATGAATATCCAGTTAACTTAAGGAAGATGTGGTAAGGAAGATGTGGTAGAAGCATTACTTTTGTTCAAGAAATTAGTTGTGTGGAACGCCAATAATGCCAAGAATTGAAGACCCTGCAGAACATATTACAGTTGTTCTTGACCAGGAAGAACATGCTACATTGCTTTCTAACCTTTGGCCAATTGATGCTTAGTTTTTAAATGTATGTTTCCCTACGAACTTACTAATTAGTCTTAGCATTTCACGCCCACTTCAGTTTTAAACTTGTATTTCTTTGAAAGTCTAAATTTTAATTTATTCGATGAGATATGCAACAGAGATGTGCTATCTGAAGATTCTGAACTGCTCTCATATCAGGTTTGGTTTTTTGTTTTTTTAATTTATATGCACAGGCACTGCATGAGTTTAATATTACAAGATCCTAACCTAAGTTTAATATTATGCTCTAGTTAGTATAAACAAACTTTTGTATTCTGTTTTGAAAATTATATTTGTTAGGATTATTTTTCTGTGCTATTTCTTTTCATCATCAATATGAGGCACCCATGTTTTCCAGTTTTGTAAGTTTTTGAAATTTAATTTGATTCGTTTACCTCATTTTCTTTTTAGATTTTAGATGTGTCTGGTGCAAATGACAAGGAAAGTGAAATTTAATTTGAATTTTAAACTTGTCGAAGTTTCGTCTGTCAAAGTTTATTTTGTAATAATGAAAGAAAAGCATAAACTGATCTTGTTGAAACTTGAAACAATACCCTCTTGAATATTAAAATAGAAAATTGTAGAGTATGTTTGTTTCATTATCCTATTTTCTATTGTTAATTTTGAACGACGAGCTATAAATATTTTTAATTGCTACTGCGGACAAGAGAAGCTTTGAAGTACTGAAATGATGTGTTGGTTTTAACTGTTCTATTGCTACTGCAGCTTCGCTACTCATTGCTTCTACTGCTTCATGAAAAACTGCTGCTTTGGATACTAGAAGAAAACTGCTGCATTGAAGTACTAAAATGATTTGTATTATTCATATATATTTTGTCTCATGGTTATATTGCTAGTGATAATTGCCACGTACATTTCAAGAGTATTTTTTATGATACACGAGATACTGTATGGAAAAAGAAGAAATGGTTTAGTTGAAGAGATATTCCAAGTGTACTTTGTCTCGCAGTTCTTTAAATTTTCACTAGTTTTGCTACAAGGACTGTAATGGGTTAACCCTTTAATTAAGAGAGTAAAAAGCATTGAGCTATTATACATGGCAGAAGGTCGGATCAAATTCTATATGATCCACATAGGCCCCTATTTTATACGTTTGACACCTCTATTTATGATGAAACCTGAAATATAGAGCTCTCCAAGAAAAAAGAAGAAGTTAAAATAGAAAAATAAAACCCGACCAAAGTGTATGTAAATGAATGTGAATGATACACAGTCGTAAAACGTTAGACAGCTGCAAAATGATTATGATTATGAAGATCGTTTCGAAGAGTGAATTTGATTCATCCTTTTTGATGAAAGACGACGATGATTATGATTTTGAGCGATCTACCAATTTTGTGGCTTTTGGAATGAATTTGATTCATCCATTTTCCTTTACCGTTTTCCATTATTTTCTTCCTTCTTACCTTTTTTTAGAGAAAATGAATTTATATTTACAAATAAAAATGGCGGCAAACTGGAGTACAATGGTCTAAGCCTCTAGCAAAAGCAGACATATCAAGTTTGTGATAAATAAAAGTAAACGTATCAAACGTAAAGTGTTAACCATAGTACAACTGGATGAAAATAAGAAATAGTTACATTTTGGTAACTTGCAGCTGGAGTATCATAAGATGTTTAATATGTTAGCTTGTATGTTAGCTGCTCTGAAATAAACTCCTATGACAAGCCGAACAAGTAGTAAATTTTAGTTGATTGATATGCTAATGATTTCCTCAATCTTACTCACCTATAATATATGCTACCAAATTACCTGTCTTGCACAACTATAGCAATATTATTTTATACTAACTTAACTACATATATAATTTCCTTTTATAACATTTTCCCCCAGCCCAGGGTCGGTGGGCAATCTTCTAGGTCAGGCCTGGTTAGACTTTACATGCTTACATGTTAGGTGCTATGAGATAAACCTCTATAACAAGTTAAACAAAGGAGTAAAATTTAGCTGGCTGACATGCCATTGTTTATCTTATTCTTTACAACATATTGTACGTGGGGCAAACTATGATTAGCTATGTTAATAGGTCAGACTTTACATTATATATGGAATGATCATGCATGCACTACTTTAGTTGGAAAAGGTGAAACTAAAAGTTATGGAAATCACTACACTTAGCTGATACTGGGTTAGGTTAGATCATATCTGGTTTAGGTAGAAATAGATTTAAATCGTTTATACAAAAATGAACCCAATCCAGATAACTCATTTATTAAATGGGTTGAACTGACCCAACATATACTTATTAAACCAATTCAACAAATATTTTTTAAATATAATGGTTAATGAAATGTGATTAAAGAAATTTGATAAAAGCAATATGGGTCTCACGTACAAATTATGGATACCAAGTGTACAACTGAATGAATGGACAAGTGGTAAAAAAAGTATAATAATGCATATGTAGGAAGAGAGTGTATTTTTATAACTATGCCTTAGAAAGGTTAAACTACATAATTACCAGTGCTTTATGCTCGTCTAAAAACTTAAGAACACGTCGCTGACTTAATTTCGAGGTTAAGATGCTTAAAGACTAGGGCCAAAAGGGTCCTCCCTCATTTCTCCCTTGCAAATGCCCAACAATTAACCTAAGTGCTCTTTAATGACATAAATCGTAAAAAGATCCAAGTAGCATGAGCATTAGAAGTATCGAATGATAAGCATGTGTCCCGTAATGGAGATTCCATGTCAGCATCAAGAAATAGCAAAAGAATGCCTCGACGACGCAAGGAAAAAGGCAACAAACCGCTTCGAAATAAGCATAATTTTCAATCCAGTAATGACCGAAACCTTAGACTCATTACAAAGCAGACATTGGTAAAATTGATAGAATAAACAGTACATAGAGATAACTATTTACGCTATTTGAATTTCACAGCGAAAAAGGTAAAATACAATATCGGAAATGATGTTTGATTTTTAGATATCTGCACATAAAATATAATATCAGAAATGAAAGCACTATTATGAAACTAAACAAAGTGTACTTGTTTCTTTCCGAATTTTAAATTGAAGTGATTTTTAATAGCGTTAATCTAAACCAATGAATTTTGAACTTAATAATAATGCGACTTAATTGTACATTTAACCAATCTCAATGGGTCAGTATAATTAATTTGTGTTAATTTTCTTTTGAAGAACTGAATTATCAACGTAGAAGACATAATTAGAGGATATGGGAGTTAAATCTGGTACGAAATCTAGTTAAGAATCTACTAGCAAACGTTGGCCCCAAGCAAAGTAAAATCCAATCCATCAATTTCAAATAACTTGGCACTCAAGAAATACAACCTCTATATAAACAATCCAATACTTTCATTTACTCAAATTCAAGAGAAATCAAGCAAACATCGAACGGAAGAAAGAATGAGAAGGGAAGGAAGGCCACATGGAATGGTGAAGACCCAACTGATTGTTCAAGATCCAGACCGCAAGCCAAGAGGCTATTATTTCAACATAATAGATAGCCCTCCAACTGCAGGCGTATTCACCAAAATGCCATCAAAGCCCACAAATCATTCCAAACCAAGTGGGTTGAAGGCGAATAAGGTGAAGGGATGCAACAAAAGCTGCTCAAAAAGGTTTGGATCCAAGTGCGACATTGTTTTCAGTCCTGATTATGTTTTATGGAAGCTGAAGAACGCTGATTTTGAGGAAGATTATGATTATGAAGATGTTCAGATGAGTGAATTCGATTTATCTATTTTGATAGAAGAAGAAGATGAAGATGATTACGATTTTGCGTAATCTGCCAATTTTGTGGCTTTCGGAATGAATTTGATCTAACCATTTTCCTTCCTTTCACTTTTTTTTTCTTTTTTTAAGAGAAAATGAAAGAGTTTATTTACTAATAAGATAAACATATAAATAAATACAAATGGCAGGAAACGGGAGTACAGTTCATTGCACTTTTTCATACTTTTATTTACTGATAAGATATAAGCATTTGATGTACTCTTATTTTCCATACTTCTTTATAAAAGTCAATAACCGAAATGTATACTTTGCTTACTGTTCAGTTCATTGCACTAAAAACATATTTATGTTATACTAAAATGAAAATTATGAACAACATAGAGGCAAGTTTTTAAATGCTAGAGAGACCTGGAGGGATGAGAACAAACGTATATTAACCTTTGGTACTGCTAGTAATAAACTGTCCAACCTTTGAAACTATTTGATAACTTGTTTTGGTAGTTAGCTGTATTTCAAATAGTATCCACTTATACGTCGAACATAAATATTGTGAATATATGTTAAAATACAAATCGAGGCTCTTTCTAGGGAAGTTTAGTCTAAATTGCTGCCAACTACTATTACTATTTTCAAGTTTGTAATAATTAAAAGCAAACATATCAAAAGTAAATGGTTAACTATTGTACGACTAAATGAAAATAAGAAATACATATAGTTACCTCAGTTGAAAGAACGTCCATGTAAGTAACTCTTCTTTCAATACCAACATCTGAATTATGAGATATTTCTTCAAAATATCTTAGCAGAGACTCTGAAATCTATTACATCAACTTCGTATCCAATATATTCATCAACATTTAAATTTTCAAATAACTCCTTTCTATTTATTTTCTTCTTTAAATGTCTATGTGTGATTGGAAAAGTCATACTATAATGCATTTAGATGTAGTATTACTATTTTACATATTGGTTGTTGCTGTGGTATTATAAAGTATTTAATATTTTCTTTTGACATGTTGCCTTTTATTGTTTTGCATAGCTTTTATGTTCTGTGCTGTGAAATAAACTCCCATGACAAGGTGAACAAGATGTAAATTTTAGCTGATCGATATGCTCATGTTTACTTTATTCTTACTCACCTGCAACGTGCACCAAAATGCATGGCATCGGCTGTGAGTAACATGAACGTAGGGTTTCTATGGAATTCCATATGCCTTTGTTACTCTTCACGGGTACCATACTTTGTCGACACCAGTTTTGCCACCAAAATTTATCTAGTAGAGTAAACCGAGAGCACAAGTATGAGGATTATCGAAATATGAGCATGTGGAAGAAATCCGAAATCAAAATACCATGTCAGCAAACGACCGTGAGTAAGACTCCAGGCTGAGCTATAAAATGGGTTTTCTAATTCCAAAAAATTTCGACAACCAGATAAGAGGAAAAATGCAAATTTGGTTGCCCACGGTAAGACTTTATCCCTAGTCTCATGGAGGCAAGCTGCATACCATAACTACAGAGCCAAATTACCTATCTTGCATGACTATAGTAACAATATTATTTTATACTAACTTAACTGCATAATTTCATTTTATAACATTTTCCCCCAGCCCAGGGTCGGTGGGCAATCTTCTAGGTCGGACCGGTTAGACTTTTCATGCTTACATGTTAGGTGCTATGAGATAAACTCCAATAACAAGTTAAACAAGGAGTATAATTTAGGCGACTGACATGCTAATGTTTTCTTTATTCTTTACTGACTATTATGCAGGGCAAACTATGATTAGCTATGTTAATAGCTCAGACTTTACATTATATATGGAGTAAGCATGCATTGCTTTAGTTGAAAACACAGAAACTGGGTTGGGTTAGATCATAACTGGATTAGGTAGAAATAGATTTAAATCATTTATGCAAAAATGAATCCAATCCAGATAACTCATTTATTAAATGGGTTGAACTGACCTCACATGCTTATTAAACAAAACCAACAAATATATTGAAATATAATAGTTAATGAAATGTCATTAAAGAAGTTTGATAAAAGCAATATGAGTCCCCCTACAATTTATGGATGGTTGGAAAAAACAAGTGGACAACCGAATGAATGGACAAGTGGTACAACAAGCACAATAATAACACGTGTAGAAAGAGTGTATTTTTATGACAACTATACCATAGAAAGGTTAAACTATAATTACAAGTGCTTTAAGCTCATCAAAAAATAGGAGAGCACGATGCCAATTTAATTTCAGGATTGAGAGCCTCTAGCCTCTCTCATTCATTCCCTTTCGAATTCCCAACACTTAGCTAAAATGCTCTTTAATGACTTATATCGTAACAAGATCCAGGGAGCACGAGCATGGGGAATATCAAGCGACAAGCTTGTGCCACGTGCCCCATGATCGAGATCCCGTGTCAGCATCGAGAAATAGAAAAAGAATGCTTCGACCACGTAAGGAAAACTTTGGTGGATGAATTATCTATCCAAAGGCCATGGTCGATATCAATACCGATGGCAACCTTATCTGCATGAGTAGATGCATGGGTTCTAGCCAGTGTTGGAACATCTGGTAGTCCACAGAGCACGTACAGTGCCAAAAAACTGAAACCATCACTGACAACATCACAGAAATTGGAGTGGTGGAGTGGGGGTGCGTACTCATCCTATGCCAACTTGGTTGTCTGGTTGACCATGTACCGTACAAGGATTTCTCTCATTGATTTTGGGTTCGAAATGGTCACTTATCTAGGGTCATCATTGATTTAGGTACGCGTTGAGCGGAGATTATGTCAAAGGCCCGATGGTGCCTTGGATGTTTTATTTTCTATGTGCGATATTTACTCGTTCCATTTATATTATGGATACCATAGATCTTGTCAACCATAATAAAACATTGTATGTTGCTAGATTACACATATTGTATTATGTCCTAATGGTGGTTGCAGGATGATGTTATAAGCACATCGTAGTAGAGCTGTCTGATGACTGTTGCAATAGATTCAGATACGAGTTTTTGCACTCATACAATCAACATAAATATTGTTTGTACGTATTATACTCACACCAAACTCTGTTTGACCCAAAATTTTGTTTTATTTTATTATCTTACTTATAAATCATGGGGACTCATTGTGTCCATGTGTAGTCTGAGAGTTAGGTTCGGTGTGGTCATAAATTCGACCCTTACCCAAACAAGTAGGAGGAATTACTGTAGGCCGCAAGATTTCCACGAAACCGATATTTTTAGAACAATATTAAAAAATACGCTGTTGGAGAAAATCCCTTCAGATAATCAGTCTAAGGGAATAAAAAACCCAACACAGCAGAAAAAAACTGGATCGTGCTTGTAGTGAGATGAAACAAACGGAGATAAACACAAGAACAGACATTCACAGATTAATGCAATGCAAAAAAATAAATAACACCAGTATTTATAGTTGTTCCACTAGCACGAGGCAGTGTACATCCACCTGGGGAGAGGAGATTTTATTAATCACTGGAAGATTAGGGTTACAAGATTGGTTCACTTTTGAAGGCTATAAATAAGAAGAATTTACAATACAGATAAAATTTTGCAGAGTTTCAGCTTTCTAGGATGGCTGTCATTGTTATCTAGAAGCTCCACTATTTATAGAGTGAAGATATGAGGAGTGGTAGTTGCTATATAGCAGCCCTGAGTTTTGGTTCGGCATCCATCTAGACCAGCAAATCTCAATTCCCAAACCAAAGATCACCAAAGATCTAGAGCGACACTACTTGGTTCGGCATGTATCAGGTCCTACACAATTTGGTTCGGCATACAGAACTTGGAGCGACAATCATTTAGATCGGTACACTTCTAGAGTGGAAACCTAAATTACCGAACCAAATATTTGGAGCGGCACAAGATTTGGACCGACATGTCTTCAAATGAAATATTTCGTTCGGCATTATCCCCTTTTCTTCTAGGTAAACATTGCATTGGTCACCGAACCAAATCACTTCTTCTTTTTTCATCGGCCCTTCACCGCTTCACAATCCTTTCTTCAATTACTGAACCAGATTCCTTCTTCCTCAAATCATCACAACAATGATCCAAGTGGTGCCTCCACCAAACGAAGCCACAAAGCACTACGACTTCGCCTATCCTTCGCCGCACCTAGGGTTAGGGCTTTTCTAAGCTTCGTGAGTATCACCAATGGCCTCATTTTCTTTAGATTCGAAATCGAGGTATCAAAACTAACATATGCATCATTATAAAAAAATCGCTGTGTCTTCCAGAAAAAGCAGTCAAAAAAACGCTGCGGGGCTTGAAACTTGGAAGGAAGATGGAGAGGTGGAAGACAAAGGCAAGATATTCGGCAATCCCCTTCTCAATTCTTTGATTTCTAATTTCTCTTTCAATTTAACTTAACTTTCCTTCACTTGAATATTGGATCAAAATTTAGAGTTTATAAATTTATTTAGTTAGGTTGATAATTGATTTCGAGTTATGAATCTCTTAAAATTAGTATTGATGGAGTGCTAAATTTGATGAAATAAGAATATTCGGTTAGAAATTTAATGGTCAATTTTTTCTCAAATTGATTGACAAAAGATAATTTTTGCTTCAATTCATTAGGTGATATATTATTGTTTATAACATTTTTACTGATAATTATATCATTTCAGCCCATTCAAATATATTTTTTATACCTATGAATTTACTAGCAATCCTCGTAAGTCAAAACTTGATTCTTATATAGACGATGCCTTGATTGATTATAAAATGCAATTGGATATTCTCTCATTTTGGAAATCATAACAATATATCAATACCTTACTTTTTCTCGCATGACAAGATTTTAGCGGTTTCAATTACGACCGTGGCTTCGAATTGTGCATCTAGTAATAATGGTAGAGTTCTTGATGAATATCGTAGTTCGCTTAAGGAAGATATGGTAGAAGCATTACATTGTTCAAGAGATTGGTTGTGTGGAACACTAATAATGCCAACTGTTAACCCCGCCTCGGCCGTGGCTCACCGATCCAGAATAATGAGCGAGCTAATGTTCTGCCGATTTAACAAGGGGAGACCGACCTAAGGCTTCAAAGGGAGACCGACCTAAGGCTTCAAAGGGAGACTGACCTAAGGCCTAAGAGAGGTGTCGATCTAACACTTTAACAAGGTCGCCGACTTTACCACCTTAATAAGGTTACCGACCTAACAGGTTAGAGGGGCATGCCGACCTAAAGCTTTAACATGGATACCGATTTAACGCCTTGACAAGGTTACCGACCTAAAATGCAGCCGACCTATGACCAATGTTAGGCCGGACATGAATTGAGCAAAGGAAGTCAATGCCGCTGTAGGGCACAGTGATCTCTTAGCTCGTACACGACCTTGGACTCATCAGTTGGGTCGCGACTTACGACTTACCAGACTAACTCGGCCGCGACCTAAAAGCCACTGAATGAAGAACCCGATGCCGTGTTACTAGGAAGGGGAGGAGTTAGCTCGGAGGCGACTTGGGACTTGAACGAAAATGCCTCTGTGAAGCCCGGGCTCGCTTTAAACCGGTTGCAACTAGTTAAGTCGTCCACGACCCAACTTAAGTCGGTCACGACTTGCGGCCTAAGGGAAAAATTTGCCTATAAATACATGACCATATCCAACATTCAATGGACTTTTGGCCAATCATTTCAAGCGCCAATACTCAGCCGAATTCTCAACTCACCCGACACTTCAAGTTCGAAAGGCATCTCAACTAACTTCAAGGGAAAATCTAACGTAATCTACATGGATTCGAAGAATTCTTCTCTACCAAAGTTCTAGTTGTTTGTCTCGTCGTAATTGTAATTGAAGATTATTGTAAAGTTGTAATCGGTTTAGCAATAAAGAGAATTAAAGTGGACGTAGGCTTGCCTTGAGCCGAACCACTATAAAATCGTTGTTATTCACTGCTTTTTCTGTGACTTTCTGCTTATACTCTGTTCCCGAATCATCGGATGGTGCTTTCACAACTACACTTTATACACCGGGGTGTTAGCGTTCAAATTTTAGCGTTAACATTTTTGGTGCTTTCACTGAGAATTGAACTCAGGAGTATTATCATCATTGCTCCACGAAAGTTTGTTGAAGTAACCTCTCTGAAGACTAGAAGTTTATCTGAAATCATGGCTCCGGGGAGAAGGAGTAGATCTGTTAGATCTGGAAATGTTCAAGAGGGAACCTCCGCTTCCCCAGTACCTAATCAAGCCACTCCACTTGTTGGGGTTACAAAAGCGGAGTTGGATGCTGTAATCTTAGGGCTGAACCAGCAGATAAATGCCCAAAGTGCACAATTGGAGGCTCAGAACGCCCAAAATGCTCTAATTTTGAATAAGTTGAATGACTTGCTTGGAGTAAACCGTCAACCAACGGGTAATGAAAGGAACTATGCTGGCAACATTCATGAGGATGAAGAAAGAAACATTCCTGAGAGGGCTGCCAGCCCCTTTGAGCGGACATTTCCTGAAGTTGGTGGATCTAAAGCTCGAAATGATGAGGGGTATCTTTCTGAAATGGTTCGACAAATCATGAAAGAAAGCATGCAAAGGAATGAAGATGAGAAGGAATGGGGTTTCGCTCCAAGTAAAACCCCGTTTACCGAAAGAATCTTAAAGGCTGAGTTACCAAGGAAGTTCGTCCCTCCAACTATCCCAGCTTACAAAGGAACAAGTGATCCGAACGAATTCTTGTATAAGTATGATTGGCACATGACAGGTGCCAGAGCTTCTGATGAAATAAAGTGTCGATATTTTCCTGTATATTTGGAAGGTGTAGCTCTGCTTTGGTTCACCAAGCTACCAGTTCGGTCCATAGATCAGTTTTCTGACCTAACCCGGAAATTCAAGGAGCAGTTCAGACTATACGCTTCAAAAGCCAAAGATATCATGTCGTTGTCAAGTTTAGAGCAGAATCCAGGTGAAACTATCAGATCTTTCTTGAATCGCTTTAATATAGCGCTGGCCGAGGTAGACAATGTAGAACCACGGATGATCTTGACCTATCTGATGAGGGCCATCGACAAGTCGAGCGAATTTGGAAAATGGCTTAACATGAAGGAACCAAATTCCTTTGAAAAATTCTACAAGAAAGCAGATGAGTTCATACGCCTGGAAAGCCGTCCTTTACCGGTAAAGGCAGCATTGGAAAAAGATGAAAATAACATTGTTGCTCCACGCAAGAGTGAATCTGTAGGACAGAAAAGGGAAAATAACGATGGGAAGAAACAGAAAAATCTGAAGAAGCCTCGTTCCTTCAAGCCATCGGAATATACTCCTTTATCGGATACGCCGGAGTGTATTTACCTTGCCACTAAAGATTCTGTTGATTATCCTAAACCTCCCGTTCTGAGAACCGGGAAAAAAGCTGTACAAAGCGGAAAGTTTTGCCGCTTCCATAATCAACCCGGTCATGATACTGATGAGTGCCGCCAATTGAAAATTTTGATTGAAGAATTGATAAGGGAAAACAAGCTGCAGCAATTTGTGGAAAAGAATAGCAACAATCCCGCTTCGACTAGTCAGGGGCAACGAGCTCCTGCTCATCAACCCAGGACAAGTGAGAAGACTGCAGGGCATGAATCCAGAAGGCCTGTTATCAATGTCATTACGGGAGGACCTCACCCAGCAGGCAGGAGCTGGGGTGAGATGGAAAGATATACCCGAGCTTTGAAGTATGTACCGACCGAGGAAGATGTATTTGTTTTGGAAGGTGCTATGCCCCTGAAGCAACAAAAAACTTTCAATGATGATATTGTGTTCAGAGCCAGGGATTCCACAGGTATTGAAGCTCCTACCTTGGATCCCTTAGTCATCTCAGCTGGTATCGGGCCAGCTACTGTCAGAAGAGTTCTCATTGATTGTGGCGCATCCTGCAATATCCTCTTCAAGAAAACATTCGACCAAATGAAGATCCCTATGGCTGATGTGCAAGCATCATCGCAAAAAATCACTGGCTTCACTGGGGAGCCAAAACAGCCGATAGGAACCGTTGATTTGCCTGTAGAACTTGGAGAGGGAGAAAGAAAAGTGGTCTGCAAGCAAACTTTTGTGATTGTTGACGAGTTTTCTGCTTATAATGCTTTCCTTGGCCGTCCAACTCTCGTAGCATTCAAAGCTGTTCTGGCCCCATGGTGCCTCACCATTAAATTTCCCACAGATAATGGAGTGGGAGTTATAAAAGGGGATCAAAATGCTGGGCGGGAGTGTTATCTGACAGAGCTACGAGAAACAAGGAAAAGAGAGATGGGAAAGGATGCGGCAACCCCAGTCCGCATCAAAGAACCAGCCTTGTAGCAGTTACAGGGCGGACCCTGCACTGGCGAGCACAGCGGAGCACGGAAAGAGATGGATCCTAGGAAAGCCAATGCAGGGGAAAATAGAGTGCTACCAGTGGAAACGACAATACCAGTACCTGTTGACCCAAAGGACCCAAACAAGGTGTTGAATGTGGGTTCACAACTTAATGTGTCAATTCAGAATATCCTAATATCTTTTTTAAAGGCAAATTTGGATGTTTTTGCTTGGACTCATGCCGATATGTGCGGAATATCCCCAGAAGTTGCAGTACACGCTCTGAATATTGATCCAAAATTTACACCTGTGAAGCAGAAAAGGAGAACTCAAGGTCCAGAAAGGTCAGCAGCGTTAAAAGAAGAAGTTGATCGGCTCATGGAGAATAACTTTATCAAAGAATCTACCTATCCGAATTGGGTTTCAAATCCAGTGCTGGTTAAGAAAGCCAACGGAAAATGGAGAGTGTGCATCGATTTTTCAGATCTAAACAAGGCCTGCCCCAAAGACTGCTTCCCATTACCCAGGATCGATCAACTGGTAGACGGAACAGCGGGACACGAATTGTTATCTTTTATGGATGCCTACTCTGGATATAACCAGATCATGATGCATGAGCCAGATCAGGAGGACACGAGCTTTATCACCGACGTTGGTCTTTACTGCTACAGAGTTATGCCCTTCGGGCTGAAGAATGCAGGGGCAACATACCAAAGACTTGTTAATGCTATGTTCAAACCGCAATTGGGCAAGACTATGGAAGTCTACGTCGATGACATGTTAGTAAAGACTAAGAAAGCAGTGGATCACATAGAACACTTAGCAGACATGTTCACAGTCCTCCGAAAATACGGAATGAAGCTCAACCCTTTAAAATGTTCATTTGGAGTGGAATCCGGAAAGTTTTTAGGTTTCATCGTGAGCGCTAGGGGCATTGAGGCTAGTCCAGCTCAAATTACCGCCTTAAAGGAAGTCAAAGCTCCTAGAACGAAGAGGGAATTGCAAAGTCTCAATGGAAAAGTCGCCGCCTTGAGTCGGTTCATTTCCAAAGCCACAGATAAATGCATCCCATTCTTTGACGCCCTAAAGAAAGGAAAGAAAAACTTCGATTGGACTCCCGAATGCCAAAAAGCCTTTGATGAATTGATTCGCCATATGGAAACGCCTCCAATACTTTCTAGGCCTGGTGATGGCGAGGATCTTCTTATATACTTGGCAGTATCATCTCATGCTTTAAGTGCAGCGCTGATATGAGAAGACAAGAGGATTCAACATCCAGTTTATTATATCAGCAAAAGACTCACTGGGGCAGAGATGAATTACTCTAAGTTGGAAAAACTCGCCTATTGCCTACTGATTGCATTCAGGAAGTTGAGGCAATATTTCCAAGCTCATCCTATCAGAGTCCTCACTGATCAACCTTTAAAGCAAGTCCTGTTCCGCCCTGAGACTTCGGGTCGTCTTCTAAAGTGGAATATTGGACTCAGTCAATATGACATCACTTATCATCGCCGAAAAGCAATCAACGGACAAGCTTTAGCGGATTTCATCGCAGAATTCACAGATAAGGGTAACAGTGAGGACGAAACGATCGACGATTCCCCAATCCAATGGAAGTTATATGTCGATGGCACGAGAAACGACTATTGTTCTGGAGCCGGAGTTGTACTTGAGACCCCTGAAGGTCGATCATTATGCTATGCACTAAGATTGGAATTTCCTTCAACAAACAATGAAGCAGAATACGAAGCCCTTATCGCTGGCTTAAGGATTCTAAAGAACTAAACATCCAAGCGTTACAGATCTTCAGTGATTCTCAGCTTATTGTATGCCAAGTCAAGAAGGAATTCCAAGCGAAAGGGGGAAATCTGCCCGCCTACTTGTCAAAGGCTTGGGAACTCCTGGGTGATTTCGATCATTACATGATAAGTCATATTCCTCGAGAAGAAAACATGAAAGCAGATTCTCTCGCAAAGTACTCTAGCACAGGCGAAGCTCAATTTCTGGGGTTAACTCCAGTGGAGGTCCTATCGACTCCGAGCATTGATGAGATGGATATTGATTGGATCATAAGCGTTTCTCAAGAGCAAGAATCATGGATGACACCAATAACAGAATATCTGCTCAATGGCTCTTTACCGGAAAATTCAAAAGAACGAAAGAAGCTACTGAGGAAAGCCTCTCGCTATATAGTTCAGGATGGCCAGTTATACAGACGGGGATTCTCAATGCCGTTACTTCGATGTGTATCCAGGGAAGAGTCCAAAACAATCCTAGCTGAGGTGCATGGGGGAGAATGTGGTGATCATTTAGGTGGTCAAACTTTAGCGAAAAAGATTCTCCGATACGGATATTTTTGGCCAGAAATTAATCGAGATGCAGCAGACTATTCCCGAAAATGTGACATATGCCAAAGATTCGCCAAAATTCCTAGAGCTCCTTCCACTGAACTCACACAGATGGTCAGTCCATGGCCATTTGCAATATGGGGGATAGACCTTGTAGGACCGTTACCAACTGCCAAATCTGGAGTTAAATATGCCATTGTTGCTGTAGATTATTTTACTAAGTGGGCAGAAGCTGAACCACTGGCTACTATCACCTCAAAAAAGATGATAAGTTTTGTGACTAAAAGTATCATTTGCAGATATGGTGTGCCTCAAAAAATAATTACAGGCAATGGTACTCAGTTCGAAAGTGAAGAATTCCAAGATTTTTGCAAACGGTTCAAAATCCAAAAAAGCTTCTCAGCAGTAGCTCATCCGCAGGCAAACGGGCAGGTGGAAGCAGTAAATAAAATTGTCAAGTCAACCATCAAGAAGCAGCTTGAAAGAGCGAAAGGTGGTTGGGTTGATAAGCTACCACTAGCACTATGGGCATACAGAACTACCCACAAAACTGCGAATGGGCATACTCCGTTTTCATTGGCATACGGATCAGAGGCAATGATTCCGGTAGAAACAGAGGTCCCTTCACATAGAAGAATCCATTTCAATCAAGCGGAGAATGAAAAACTACAGCTTGAGGCACTAGATCTCCTTGATGAAAAAAGAGAAGAGGCTGAGCTCAGAATCGCATCTCATCAGCAAAGGATAGCCAGACATTTCAATTTCAAAGTTCGCCAACGCAGCTTTGAAATTGGAGATCTAGTCCTAAAGAGAATTATGACAGCGACAGGTGTGTTTGGGCCAAATTGGAAAGGACCATATGTCATAGGTCAGAAGCTTCTTGACGGCACATTCAAACTCACTACTGTCGAAGGAGATCGAATTCCAAGAGCTTGGAACAGCAATCACTTGCGTCCATACTTTACTTGATAGCTTTGTTGAAATATTGTAAAAAGAATTATGAATGTATGATTCCTGTAATTGAAAGCGATTGTAAAACCGACGCAAGTGAATAATGAAAGACTATAAAGTGGATGTAGGCCCAAATTCTTGGCCGAACCACTATAAATCTTGTGTTCCTTATTATTACTACATGTTTGCTTTATTTTCGATATGAAAAGTACATTAAATGTATTACTGAAATGTCGATTTAAATTTTTGCAGGCAACGAAAACAAAACTTGCACATTACAAGACCAAGTGATTCTTGTTATCATTCAACAAACAAATTCCAAGTCACAAAATTCCCGAGCTTAAATCCTAGATAAGAAGAGCTTCAATTGAACGGTCAATGATTTCGCCGAAAACAGGCTTTAGCTAATAAATTGAGAAGTTTGAACAAACAAACATCCGATTAAGAAGCTTATGTCCGTTCTCGTGAACTGGCCTAGCAATGAAGTACACTTCTTTGGATTAAACAAATTACTTGTAAGAGAAGGGAGTGCAAGCTTAAAAAAAATAGAGGATCACTGAAAAGGCATAAGCAAGTGGACAAGAAACAACTAAAGCCCTCTTCGGAGGCACAAGTCCTCTTCGGAGGCACAACTCTTCGGAGGATAAAGACCTTTAACGAAGCACACGCCGCAAAAAAGAAAGTTCTCTACTCAAACAAAAAAGATTGGAGGAGTCATGACCCTCCAACCATGAGAGAGTAACTTCCAGGCAATCTTCGGAGGCCCATTTCACCAGGAGTTGAAGTGTTACAACCGCTCTTCGGAATTTCACTTCACCAAAGTTGAAATGTAAAACAAAATAAAAGCCCTCTTCGGAGGCCCATTTCACAAGGAGTTGAAGTGTTACAACCGCTCTTCGGAATTTCACTTCACCAGAGTTGAAATGCAAAACAAAATAAAAGCCCTCTTCGGAGGCCCATTTCACCAGGAGTTGAAGTGTTACAACCGCTTTTCGGAATTTCACTTCACCAGAGTTGAAATGTAAAACAAAATAAAAGCCCTCTTCGGAGGCCCATTTCACCAGGAGTTGAAGTGTTACAACCGCTCTTCGGAATTTCACTTCACCAGAGTTGAAATGTAAAACAAAATAAAAGCCCTCTTCGGAGGCCCATTTCACCAGGAGTTGAAGTGTTACAACCGCTCTTCGGAATTTCACTTTACCAGAGTTGAAATGTAAAACAAAATAAAAGTCCTCTTCGGAGGCCCATTTCACCAGGAGTTGAAGTGTTACAACCGCTCTTCGGAATTTCACTTCACCAGAGTTGAAATGTAAAACAAAATAAAAGCCTTCTTCGGAGGCCCATTTCGCCAGGAGTTGAAGTGTAACAACCGCTCTTCGGAGTTTCACTTCACCGGAGATGAAATGCTAAAAAAAAAAAGAGAGCCTCTCCCAAGGGGCAGAAACAGAAAGACCTCTTCCTAGAGGCACAATAAGACAGAAAGACCTCTTCCCAGAGGCAGAAATGAAAAGACCTCCTCCCGGAGGCACAATCAAGCAGAAAAGACCTCTTCGGATGCACACGTTTTACCAAGATTGAAGTAAAACTTCCAAGTGTTGAAACGTGAAAAAGTCTTCCTCAGAGGTGCAACTTTTCAAAGAAACAAAAATCAAGAAGCCCTTTACTGTGGCAAGTATAAAAAAAAATCCTCATTAAGAGCACACTTTAACTTTCAAAGGAAGGGTGAATTACTTGTTCTAGAAAATTCTCTTCCTCAAAAAGAAGTTGAAGTACTTTACAAATACCCGCTTTGCCACATAGAAGATTTCATTCAATAAAATGTGTATATGCACAAAATAAAGAGTGATATCTTCGAAAGTTGAAGCATAGAAACTTATTTGTGCTCTATTTTTTAATGAAATCATATTCCTCCAAATGTGAAATAATTATTCTCTAAAAAATAAAAGCACAAGTTCCTCATAAAATAAAATATTACAATGGGCTTATGGTATAGGGGCAGCATGGCGTAACTACATCGGTAAAATTGCGCTCGAACAATATATACCACATGCTCACTGCAATATCGTACAAAGAAACTTGTACAAAAATGAATAGTAAATGCATTCTCAGATATAGACAGAAGTTTATACAAAGAAAAAGAATCATTTTATTCAACACTATTTTATATACAGGTACAGGTTCCAACAAAAGAAAAGCGGGGGGCCGGTACCCGCACAATTTCCGGTCATTGCATGCAAAAAAGGCAAAAAAGCGATATGAAAGCCACAGAACCAGAGCCATCATTTCTTCTTCCGCCCACCTTTCGAGCCCGCACCTGGCCGAATGACCAACTTTTTAGGTCGGCTTGTACGGGTAGGGGATGAAGGAGAAAGAGGCTCGATCGGACTTTCTTCCGTCTCTTCTTCGCCAGTTAAAGATTCCTTCTTATTCTTCTTCTTGGAAACTCCATGCTTCCCTCTCTTCTTGGAGGAAGGCCCACTCCCTGGAGAAAGAAGTTTGGATAACGGTTCAGCGTCGGAGCCAGTGGGTTCTGGCGTCCTCTCGCTTCCTTCAGTTTCTTCTCCTTTCGGATCTTGAGAAGCAACGGGATCATCTAAGCCGTGAAGGGCTTCTATTTGCTCTTCCTGTGACCCGGGTTGCGAGGCAGAAGGAGGAGTGACCTTAGGAGGCGGAGAAGGAATAATTGGAGGAGGAGAAGCCTGAACAATGCCCGGCGTTTTCTCTGCAGAAGGAAAAAAGTTTAAGTCAGCAAAAAGCAGAGATAAAGGTTCGCTGAGATTCAAGAAGTAGTCAAAAAGCCCATCAAGTTCATAAGAAACAAATGAGCAGTCTACTTGGGCAAGATTGTCAGTAGGGTTACCTGCAGAAGTCGGTTCCCTGACGTCAATTTCGTAAGCCTGTGCCTCGGCACTCTCGCCGCCCTCATCTCCACCTTGTATGCTTGCAATATCAGTGGTGACTTTAGTAGGAGATGGGGAATGAGAACTAGAACCGATAATGTCAATTTCGGCTGAAGGAGAAGGTTGAATTGGAATAGTTGAGGTGATTTTTCCTGAATATTCTGCTGCCGCTGTTTCGGCCCTTAATCTTGCAAGCTGTTCTCTCCCCTTGGCAAGAGCGGCGCGAGCATCATCATCAAAATAATGCTCTTCAAGAGCTGACTCAGCGTAGCCAGCGCCTTTACCACCGAGCATATCGAGTGCTGCCTCCCAAACTTCAGCTAGTGTAATTTCATACTTGGGGCCTAGAAAGGCAAGGCTACCGCGCCCTAAGATGCTATGCAGATAGAAATCAAATAATGTTGAGCTGATGTTGGCCCTCGTTGCCTCGTGAGATTCTTCAGCTGCAATTTTGCCGGCAACGGCCTCATCATGCTCCATTTCAACTTTAGAAAGTTGAAGCTTAAGCATTTGGATCTCCGCCTCTTGGGAGTTATTCTTCTTCCGAAGCTCTTCAATATCAGCGACATAGCCCTCGCTAATTCTTTTCTGCACTTCGAGCCTGTCTTCGGCATCCCTTTGGCCAGCATGGGCATCTCTCACTTGTTTGAGGAGCACTTCTTCTTTTTGAGAATAAGAAGTAGAGGAAGCAGCAAGCTCTTGTTTCAGTTCTTCAACTTTTGCTTCAAGCTCCTCATTGTAAGAAGCAATGCTTCTCATCTCGGTGTCATGTTGCTCGAGCACCTTTTGCCATTCGGCTTTATCATTTTCCATGGTGAGCATGGCCTCTATGTTTGCACGATTAACCCTCTGAAGCTCGTCAACAAGTTTCTGCCAGTTCGACATCCTCTCAATATCAAGCTTAACGGCGTTAAGATTTCGTAACATGGCAGACTTGTCAATGGGGACCAAGTCAAGGTCAAACCTTACTCCCTTCAGACACCACTGAGGAAATCGACTTTGCAAAGTGGCAGGACCCGGTCCAACTTGGAATTTGGGTCTGCTAATTATAGTTTGGATGTCTGACTTCCCAAGAGCGGGAGAGCCGGAAGGAATATCAAGCGAGGTAGGGGCGGTAACCTTTTCAGGAGTTGTAGTGGTGTGCTTCTCACCATGTCGGGCTCGCTTGCTCGAATCTTCAACCACATGACCTTTTCCTCTGTCATCATGGGTTTTTCTTTTATGGGAATCGTCACCTCTCTGTGAAGAATCGTGGCGTTCTTCCCTCTCTCTTCTTTCGTAGCGCTCCTCTTGAGCCCTCTTCTCTTGAGCATTTCGGGCGGCTCTTTCTTCATCAGATTCTCTGTAAGAGGGGAGGTAACGCCTATAATCATATTGGCTATGCCTCCCGTAGCGCTGGAAATCATCGTAGTATGAGCTGTTGCGCCCCATCGGAGAATCTGAAATAAAAAAAGATAAGTTTTAGAGGTCTTCAAAGTACAAAAAGTGAGAAACATAAAAGTGCCGAAAAGAAATTCTAAGTGTGTGTGGCGTGCAAACTACGTGCATCAAACTACGAACCACTCTTTAATTGAGGAGTGGTTGTGGGTGTAATAGTCAGGGTCAACTCCTGAGTTGACGGAGTCTGCTGCAGGACAGAAGTTGCTTCAACTACTGAAGAAGAAACCCCAGTAGTGATAGGATTATCTTTAAAGATTTCTTGCGAGGTGGCAAAGAGGTCGCTCAGCCCTTCGAAAGTATCATCCCTGCTCTGCTTGGCAAGGCTAGTTTTCTCGGCTTCTTCGCCGGATTTCTGTGAACATCGGGGAGATCCCTGAGGCTCCTCTTCCTCAATAACCGGGTTAAGTTCGTCAGATGGCCCTGCAACATCAACAGAAGTGGAACATTTCACTAGCAAAGCCTCGGGAGCAGGTCCTTTTGGTTTGGATGTATCTGTAGAAGCTGGGGCATCCAATGCTCTAGCCGGGGAGTCTGGGATTTCATGAGGATGTGTAAAACGAGAAGTATGCAAAAGCCCGTATTGGTGCAATAATTCATCCCCCAACAAAAACTTGATGCTTCTCTCTGCTACAGCCACGGCACTCAATCTATCGAAAGTCTGCTTATGGACCGGATCTCTAGAGGGAAGAGGAAGTGCTGAAAAGAGCAAAGAATGAAATTAGCAATTGGTAATTCGGATCTTGAGAAAGTTTAAAAATGGAGACAAGTAATCTTACTTCCTACTCTCCAATCGGCATAAAACCCTGGGGGGCAGCGAGCAAAGAAAAATTGGTTCAGAAATCCATGAACGCTTTTGGTAAGGTCGGAAATAAGTTTGCGGTTTCTAGCACTCCTCACAATTATAAGGGAAGGATGATCTCTACTCTTTGCAAACGAGCATAAATAACGGATTTCTTCAAAACTTGGTAAGCGATCAAAAGTTCTTCTGAACAAAACGCACAACCCCATCAAGATGGCATAACCATTAGGATGAAGTTGGGACGGAGAGATTGACAACCGAAGGAGAAGAATTCGGAGAAAGTCATTAAAAGGAGGGATCGCTCCGCTTAAACACATTTGACGATTGATTGCAATAAAGCCACGGGGAGGATTGTCGGCAGTATCACTTGGCCCAGGGAGCAGGACATCACTCTCAGTAAAACCAAATTGAGTGCGCAGCTGAGTAAATGCTCTCGGGGTTAGAATGGTTGGAGTTCTCTCTGGAGGGTTTTCTATAGGTAAAGCTACCGGAAAAGTTTCTTCCTCTTGAGATGCCATTTCTTCTTGATGGGAAGTCATTCTACATAAATAACTGGATATTCAAACATGAAGGTGCACGTTTCCTAAAGTGTGTGGAGTGTTGTGTAAAATCAATCAAACAATGAGCAAATGCAACTGGAATAAAAAACTAGCAAAATACTTGTCAGTTATAAAATCCGGAGTTCGTTATTCTAACATGCAAGTGTAATGTTGATGCAAACAGGTCGGTTTAAGTTAGCGATGATTTGCATTAATACTTCACTTTAGTCGATTGATTCACAACATTTTATACAGTGTATATAAGTTGCTTATCTTGTCTCGACTAATCTGTCATTTGATGTGGGCAGTCAATGGCAGTATTTTCGCCTTGGTTTTCTTTGTTTATTATTTTCAGCAGGTTGGCAACTTATAAGTTAATACAATCTGTGAAATAATACAATGAGATTCAAACAAATTTAAAGTTAGGGCAGTTCAAAATTTAGGCAACTTAGTTTGGCAGTTCAAGTCAGAAACTCAAAGTGGGTCTATGCTCTTAAAATGTCAACACGCCCAAAGCTTAAGTGTTAACTCGGCTACGATTCAAAAAGTGGTGTGAAATTCCTCAAAGGGTCAACTCGGCTGCGTTTTAAAGGTTGGATCAGCATAAGTTGGCAATTTTCTCCCAAGGGTTAACTCGGCCACGACTTAAAGTTTAGGCTATTTCACTTAAGAGCCAGGTCGGCCAAAGGCTAGTTCACCCAACCTCACTGACTCGTTCCCGAATCAACATCCCACGGCAATCAACCCGCTAACCCAATAACCGTTCCATCAACCACAGCCTTCATTTCATTTAAGCTATCGGATCGTCCCATCAATTAGTTCGAAACCGCCGCAAATTCAACTCCTTGCAACCCTAGCACGAATCAAATTCAACTAGCCTGAATCATCTTCATCATCGGTCAGTTAAAATCGAACCAAGCAACCTAAACTCCATCAGCCATGGGTGCAATAGAAATCATGATGAAGCATTATGCGAAGTGGCGGTTTAAGTGTGAGTGATGGGGTTCGTGAACCAACAATAACCTATGATTGAAGAAGATTCACTTACGTAACAATTATCAGTGGTTGATGGAGCAAAATCGCCTTTTTGAAGCTTGGGGAAGTTTTTAATGGCGGGATCGAGAGAGCAGGTAATGAGAAAGAAGAAGGGGATGTGATTTATACCTTGCAGTGAAGGGATCTGGAGCGGCACATGCGACTTAACTATTAGCTCGCGTACGATCTACCAACTTAGAGAACGGGCGGGTTAAAGGACATCAAAGCACACGACCTAACCGTTAGGCGCGTACTTCGAGGGGCAAATGTTAACCCCGCCTCGGCCGTGGCTCACCGATCCAGAATATGAGCGAGCTAATGTTCTGCCGATTTAACAAGGGGAGACCGACCTAAGGCTTCAAAGGGAGACCGACCTAAGGCTTCAAAGGGAGACCGACCTAAGGCCTAAAAGAGGTGCCGATCTAACACTTTAACAAGGTCGCCGACTTTACCACCTTAATAAGGTTACCGACCTAACAGGTTAGAGGGGCATGCCGACCTAAAGCTTTAACATGGATGCCGATTTAACGCCTTGACAAGGTTACCGACCTAAAATGCAGCCGACCTATGACCAATGTTAGGCCGGACATGAATTGAGCAAAGGAAGTCAATGCCGCTGCAGGGCACAGTGATCTCTTAGCTCGTACACGACCTTGGACTCATCAGTTGGGTCGCGACTTACGACTTACCAGACTAACTCGGCCGCGACCTAAAAGCCACTGAATGAAGAACCCGATGCCGTGTTACTAGGAAGGGGAGGAGTTAGCTCGGAGGCGATTTGGGACTTGAACGAAAATGCCTCTGTGAAGCCCGGGCTCGCTTTAAACCGGTTGCAACTAGTTAAGTCGTCCACGACCCAACTTAAGTCGGTCACGACTTGCGGCCTAAGGGGAAAATTTGCCTATAAATACATGACCATATCCAACATTCAAGGGACTTTTGGCCAATCATTTCAAGCGCCAATACTCAGCCGAATTCTCAACTCACCCGACACTTCAAGTTTGAAAGGCATCTCAACTAACTTCAAGGGAAAATCTAACGCAATCTACATGGATTCGAAGAATTCTTCTCTACCAAAGTTCTAGTTGTTTGTCTCGTCGTAATTGTAATTGAAGATTGTTGTAAAGTTGTAATCGGTTTAGCAATAAAGAGAATTAAAGTGGACGTAGGCTTGCCTTGAGCCGAACCACTATAAAATCGTTGTTATTCACTGCTTTTTCTGTGACTTTCTGCTTATACTCTGTTCCCATATTAGAGTGAACTGCTCTCATATTAGGTTTGGTTTTTTTGTTTTTTAATTTATATGCACAGGCACTGCATGAGTTCAATATTATAAGATCCCAACCAAAGTTTAATGTCCTGCTTTATTTAGTATAAACAAACTTTTGTATTCTGTTTTGAAAACTATATTTGTTAGGCTTATTTTTCTGTGCTATTTCTTTTCATCATCAATATGAGATACCCATGTTTTCCAATTTTGTAAGTTTTTGAAATTTAATTTTATTGGTTTACCTCATTTTCTTTTTAGATTTTATATGTATCGAGGGAAAATGGCAAGGAAATTGAAATTTAATTTGAATTTTAAACTTGTTGATGTTTTATCTGTCAAAGTTTATTTTGTTTTAATGAAAGAGAAGCATATCCTGATCTTGTTGAAACAATACCCTCTTGAATATTAAAATAGAGAATAGTAGAGTATATTAGTTTAACTATCTTGTTTTCTATTGTTAATTTTAAATGACTAACCATAAATATTTTCAATTACCACTGTAGACAAGAAGAAGCTCTAAAGTACTAAAATGATGTGTTGGTTTAGCTTCGCTACTCTTTGCTGCTGCTACTTGGTGGAAAACTGCTGCTTTGGATACTAGAAGAAAACTGCTGCTTTGGAAAACTGCTGCTTTGAAGTACTAAAATGATGAGTATTATTCATATATTTTGTATCATGGTCGTATTGCTACTGCAGCTTGCTTCTCATCATGTGTGCTAGCTTATCTTTAAGTGTGTAATAAGCCATGTACATTTCAAGAGCATTTTGTATGATGCATGAGATACTGCATGAAAATACTACATGGAAAAAGAAGAAATGGTTTGGTTGAAGAGATATTTCAAGAGTATTTTGGGTGCGTTCTTTTACGAACCGAACGGGGTAAACGAAAGGGGAAAACTCAAGGGGCTGAGAAGAGGGTAAGCTCACGAAAGGGGAATGCGTTTTTTGTACGAAAGGGGCAACGCAAAAAGGGAAAAGTTATTATTTTATTGTTTGTTTATATGATTATTTTATTTACGTTAATTACTTTTATATACATAATACAGAATATAAATGCAAAAATAAAAATTCATAGTTCAGAATCCACAATACAAATGCAGAAATAAAAGTACCCAATAAAATGCAGAAAATGGAATACAGATAAAACAAACTGCCTTCTCCTTCTCAACTACCTAACAAGCTAAATTACCACCTTCCTAAGCTGCTCGGGGTTGTCTAGCAAGGCATGCAAAGAATTGAAATCTCTTGTATCATACTCAGCCAAACAAATCACGACCTCCCATTCTTTATAATCTTCTTCCGCCTGCTTCGCTTCCATACACCTAGAAAGAGTCAAATCATGCGAAGAACTGCCAACAGACCTAGAAGGACCACCAGTGGGCCTTGCTGTTTAGGCACTCTGCGATTGGAGATCTCAACAGCATCACCCGTAAGATATTCTCCATAAAGCTGTGCGTCGAACTGTAGCTGAACAGGTGGATTTTGTGGAATTATGAAATGACATTTGTTAGTACGGATGCAGCCATTAAAAATTACGTCCAACTACCTAAAACGAGCAAGCGATGCATGTTTGTATTTGCGGTAACTTGCTGCAGCTTTATCCCACCACTCGTCGGATCCACCGACCATGTCCTATTCTTCGTTCTAATAGCCACCTAGAATATGTAGCAGCTTGTTCCATGGGCTCCACTTACGTTTCAGATAAGCGAACATGTTTTTATTTGCTCAGCATTGCAATCCAGATCAGAACTATCATTGAACGGGACTGTGATATCTTCATACCATTGTGCAATACGGTGGGCATCCTTATCAATGATTTTGAAGCAAACATTGATGAAGTGCTTGTCCTGTTGGCATTCTAGTCGACGATGGTTGTGGTAGAAGAAGTAGTAGAGTGGCTAGATGTTCTAAAAAAAGCAATTCAAAAAATCTGAAAAAAAATATAAATGGTAGATAATAATACGAAAAACGCAAATATAAACTAATTTACTTGAAAAAATTGATGACGAATGTTACAACCCGAATTTCAATGGGTCTGGATTTTTCGCAAAAACGTTAAAATCCAATCCCACTGAAACTCGAGTTAGGAATCTGGTATCCTGCAAATAGGCAAAGACAAATATATCAGAGCTCAATTAAATATCATAAGCAGAATTGACTAAAATATAATAGTAAGTAAATACTCACCAATTTAATAACACTTTCTAAACAAGTGTCTTAAAGCTGAATAGTCTCTGCCATCTACCTAACCTGTAGGATGTTATGACAAGGGGGTCATAACTAAAGTTCTGGTGAATGAATAAATTATATACTTCTAGACTTAATTCTACATATATCGTTTTATTTCCATTTACTCTTATATTAGGTTTATTAGGTTACAATACTCTCGCCTCTATTCGTGAATCGTGCTCATCTACTCCATAGTAGATTAAAACATAATAACTAATATATACATATATGTAGCTATATGTCCAATGACCATATTGGTCCTAAGTACCACCCATAGCGGTCGACCGTTCCATGTATTGGGTCGACCTTCTGGTTGGCCGATATTCGTATTTTATTTCTTTCCATTTGGTCACTTGATTTTGTTTTGTTCCTAACTTCTTCATATTAGCTCATTTTTAGACAAGTTATATATGAAATCTGATCAGAAAATTGCCCCGGACACGATGATACAACTTTTGAATCCATATGTTGATTATTCCAAAAATATTTATTTTAACTACTTCTCGTAATTCTTTAAATTTTAATTATATAAAAAAATGCTGGGTGTTACATTTTCCCACCCTTAGGAAACTTCAAATCTCCAAAATTTGACAAAGGTAAAATTTATGTAATCCTCACTTTTATTACAACCAATGTTAATTATTTCAATATAATAAACTGCCCTCCAATCGCCGGCATATTCACCAAAATGCCATCGAAGCCCACGAACCATACCAAACCAAGTGGGTTGAAGGCGAATAATACGAAGGGATGCAATAAAAGCTGCTCGAAAAGATTTGGATCTAAGTGCGAATTGTTTTCAATCCGGATTATGTTTTATTGAAGCTGAAGAATGCTAATTTTGATGATGATGATTATGATTATCAAGATCGTTCTGATGAGTGAATTTGATTTATCCCTTTTGATAAAAGATGAAGATGAAGATGATTATGATTTTGAGTGATCTGCCAATTTTATGGCTTTTGGAATGAATTTGATTTATCCATTTTATTTTCTTCTTTTTTCCTTTTTTTAGCCATTATTTAGAGAGAATGAAAGAGTTCATTTACTAATAAGATAAGCTTGTAAATAAATACAAATGGCAACAAACAGGAGTACAGCTCATTGCACTTTTTCATACTTTTATTTATTGATAAGATATAAGCATTTGATGTACTCTTATTTTCCATACTTCTTTATAAAAGTCGATAACCAAACTATATACTTTGCTAACCATTCAGTTCATTGCACTAAAAACATATTTATGTTATACTAAAATGCAAATTATGAACAACATAGAGGCAAGTTTTTAAATGGTAGAGAGGCCTGGAGGGATGAGAACAAATGTATATTAACCTTTGGTACTGCTAGTAATAAACTGTTGAACCCTTGAAAGTATTTGAGATAACTTGTTTTGGTACTTGGCTGTATTTCAAATAGTATCCACTTATACCTCGAACGAAAATACTGTGAATATATGTTAAAATACAAAATGAGGCTCTTTCTAGGGAAGTTTAGTCTAAATTGCTGCCGACTACTAATACTATTTTCAAGTTTGTAATAATTAAATCAAACATATCAAAAGTAAAGGGTTAACTACTGTACAACTAAATGAAAATAAGATATATATATATATATATATATAGCTACCTCAGTGAAAGAACGTCCATGTAAGTAACTCTCGTTGCAAAACCATTAGCTGAATTATGGGATATTTCTTCAAATTATCTTAGCAGAGACTCAGGAATCTATTACATCAACTTCATATCCAATATATTCATCAACATTCAAATTTTAAAATAACTCCTCTCCATTTATTTTATGCTTTCAATGTTTATGTGTGAGCGGAAAAGTCATACAATAATGCATTTAGATGTAGTATTACTGTAACGTCCCGAAAATTTTCGACTTTCGAAAATTCAACATCGATACTCACTTTATCGACTGCCGAGAAATCGAAGGCCGGAAACCCGAAATGTTAGGGTTTAAGAAAGAAGAAAGAGAAGAAGAAGAGAGAAAAGATAGAAAATAGAACTGAAAGAAATAACAGAACAATATCAGAATCTCATAATTCGCAGCGGAACAACATATAATAGATAAATGAAAAATCTTTAAACAAAGAACTATATTAGTTATTACATTACATTTCATTACATCATCATCAGAGTGTACAACATCATACAATAACAAACAGTGGAAAAGAAATACTATATACTTAGTAATACGCCATGCCATCCAGCTTGCCTCCAGCAACTCCAGAATATCCAGAATATCCTGATAAACCTTAACTCTTGACTGCCCGTGTAGAAATTGGTGGGCACCCAGAGTTTAGGAAGGAAAACAATAAACTCCGAGTCAGTCATGTGACTGGTGTGAGAACTCAAAACAGTTTATTTATCTTTAAAATCAAAATAAAGGAATATTTTTAAAGTCAATTCGCAATGCTTTTAAAAATGAGACTACCATAAGGCCTCCCGCACACACACACAACGCAGAATCGGAGGAGATTTCTCCTTATGATAGTCAAAGATGCTTGATACGCATTAACAAGAACATTTGATATTATTACTAGTGCATAGTGTAGAGAAAATTCATTTCGAAAAAAAAGATATAAATCTTAGCCGACATAGACATTTCGAACTATGCCTACTATAGCTACCATCCAAACAGTGGGGCGCCACCATAAGTAGATGGCAGGTAATACAACTAATACCGTACAAGGCTCGTATTTGAAGAATGGATTTTCCAACAAATGGTCAGGCCAAGGAACTTCCCATTGCCACATGTAAACGCCTCTGGAAGGATGCCCCGAGAACCCAACTGGATCTCTGCCAAACAAGGCCGGGAACCCCTTTTCCCAAGGGATATTACAAACCCTCAGATATGCCACCCCCGGTCCTTTGGGACCTTTAAACGAGAGCTCTCTAACCAACATCACACCATAATAATAAGTGTTTCAACATGAGTAAGTATCTGGGTTCCATATCATGATACTACTCTTTTCCAGAAGGAATGGTCATACCCTAGGGACGCTATCCCTGAAAACCTTGCCGCACAATTCCTGTTTCGACCATTACCGGTTTATGAGGCTCGACGAAGTCTCGTCCACAAAAACACACTTTATACAAAAGCCGTGCTTTGGATCAACAAATGATCATAGAAATGATCACTAAGATAGACGATCAAACAAATGATCCTATCACAAATAATCACCACAATGATCATTTCACAGCAACACTCAGCATGTCACATTACCAAATTGGGAATATATCGCTGATAACCTTCAACTACATAACCTCTGAGCTCGTATGTCTCAGAGAAGGGTGTTAAGCTAAGAGAATAAATTCTCCGCCACCAACAGAAATATATTTGAAAGAAATCGGCTTTATATCTCAATTTGTAATGTCAGACATACAATCCATACAAGTCTGTTCCGGGCTCAAACAGAACCGAAGGCACTTACAAAGAAGTCCTTGCAATCCGGATAATCTCTAATCACGTCCGGACTTCCCATCACATATGGAGTCTCTATACCGTAGCTACTCGGTGCAAAGACAATCGACGAGTTGTCCTTTCTCTTTCAAAAAGATCCGGTCTTCAACACCGATCTTCAAATGCAATTCATAACGACGTATCACATATTCGGAATGGGTTATACGACCCCAAGGTCCTTTCCCGGTTAACCCGAATAGTGAGCGCTTATTCAAAAAAAGTGTGGCATTCAAATTCAAACAAATCACATCAATTACCCATTCAAAGGGAAATATTGATAGTCGGTTATTGAACTATCAATGGATATGCACAACATCACCAGATTCCAAATAATTTTCCAAATTATTTATTTTCCAAAATATCTTTACAAGATATAAAATTTCAATACCTCAAAAATAAAACAATATTTATTTTAAACAGATTCCACTTTCTTTTATAAATTCCATAGTGAATTTATATTCTAAAATATCTATGCATATACGGTTTCAATTATTCATTTCAATTTATCTTCAAAAAGATAAATTCTCAAAATATTCACTTTATATTGGAAAACATTTCCATACTTACTTATTAAGTAATTCTCAAATCCATCTATTTTCAACACTTGGAAAATATTCAATATACTTAAATCGAGATTAAGTATATATTTCATTCTTTAAGGAAATCATTCTCTTAAACATATTTATTTGGGCCAAAACGAATGTTGCGTAAAACATCGTTACGACAACCCAAAATCACTAGTATAGGGATTCGAAATTAAAATAGATATATAAATCCCAATACTATACAAAACATTTCCTTTCGGAAATCATTTACTATAACAACATTGTTATAGTCCACTATTTCCTTTTATTTCTCGAAAACGTCTATTTCAACAATAAATGTTGAAATCTATGGTTTCGAATCTCAACACATTTTAAAACATCGTTAGATCGATTTAATTCTATTTAAAACATCAAATCTAAACATTTTCTTTAACATATTATTCACTATTCAAAAACATGAATATACTTTGTTAACAAATTTCATCATTTCTATTCATTTTATTTTAAAGGATTATTCACTGTCTACAACGTGAATATAACTCCATAAATAAGTTATAACAATTTACTTATCAACATAAGTCGTTTGCGAATTTATAAATTACAACAATTTATAAATTTTATTTCTATTTATTTTATATCAACTTTCTTTAATAAATTTCCTTTATTAACCTATTCAATTTATAATTCAATTATATACCGAAAGTCCATATTATAAGTTAAATGCTTATAATTTATTTGTTTACAAAATCGTTCCTTTGAACTTCATAATTATAAATCTTATAACTTATAAGATTCAATTATTTATCCAAAACCATTCTTTAAATAACTTTTCAAATTTTATAAACCTACTGCTTATAAAATTCCATTTATAACTTCACCGTTATAATCCTATAGATTTCATTCATTTATGAAATTCATTTACAATTCATTCTAACACTTATAAAAGCTCGTTTTATAATTCCAATATTTTTAATTTATAAATATCAAGTTATCAATCTTTTAATATAAATCAATTTATATTATTCTTTTAAAACATCTTTACTCCTTTATAATTTCATCATTCTGATTTATAAAATAATCAAATTTATAAATCCTATATTTAAACTTTTATGATAAATTTCAAAAATCCCGGTTAAACTATTTTATAAAATCATTAGCCTCATATTTTCAAAAATCGGTTTTTAACTATATTTCTCAAAAATATAATTTTTATAACATTAAAAATTATAACGTTTATTTATTTAAAATGAATCAATTCCAAAAATATTTTATAAACGTATACTTTCAAAAATCACTTTGAAATCCTTTTAAAATTCCAAAATTTGGTCCAATGATGCTACATACCAAATAGTCAATCACGACAACAACGACATCATATATCGATATGATAATCAACGAATATCAAGATATCCATAATCAAATAAATACTGTTGAGGAATCCAGTTGGATCCCTCCAACCTGTTTTCCTGCATCCACAAACATTAGCACAATACCAATTCCGCTCCAGTACGGAATTATCGCGGTATATGGGATTTAAAATATTATCTGCTTAATAGACGGCGCAATAGGGTCTCATCCGCTATACAAATGCGGGAAATCAATAACTGCAATATATACGTATGCCAATATATATATATATATATATATTGCTATTATATATAATACCAATTTCACTGTTTATGAAATATTCGCGGTATATGTTTTTAATAAATAACATCCGCTTACTAACGGCGCATAATGTCTATTTTAACAATCAATAGATAACCATCATCATTCAAACATGCATTCAAGTATTTTAAATCTAACTATTTAAAATAAAAATCGAAACTGATTCGATTGAGTGAGAAGTTCTCACCTTGATTTCAATTTCGTTTTAGCGATTTATTTCGAATGGACGTTTAATTTTACCCAAAATTCTCACTAACTCCAAACGACTCCAATCCAAATCCAACGCGTAGTACTCGTCCATACGATTCCAACGCAACTGGTTTCGCGCATTTTTGACCTCGTATGAAAAAGTTATGATTTTTACAAGTTTTATACGAATTTTATATAAATAATTACAACATAATTTAATTTTTTAAACCTTGCTAAATCTATGCCGTTGGATCCTAGCCCTTTTGCATCTGAACCGTGCGTGCTTTCTCCCCCCAAACTCACGTAACTCCATCCCCAGGTCAAAGAACCCACTCAGCCGCCTTCCCCATCCAATTAACGCGACCACCACGATGCTCCTGGAGACGATCGGCCAACGTCACTTTGAAGCTCCACACACGAGCCACCCACGGCCCAAAGCACTTCGAGCCCGGCCGCCTCTGGTGCACGCACGTCGAGGCCGAACGCATGGCCTTCATGGCACGATTCCCATAAATCCACTCGCCTAAATACGATCACAGCCGTATGAAATCGAAGCTCCTGATACGCTCTACAAAACTCGTGTTGGAAGATTCTTGAATTGGTTGATGGATTTGATGAAATCAAGGGAAGAAAATGGGTTGTTTTCGGCCATTCATTGTTGGGGTGGCGGCTGGCTTGCTAGGGTTAGGGTTTGGAATTTTTTTTTTTTAAATTTGTGAAGGTGGGCTATTTATAGAGAATAAATGAACACTATTCATTCGGGTTTTCAAAACTCCGATTTACGCGCAGTGACCGGCGTTCCTAGGGTTTATCCCGCGTTCCGGACACAATGGAACAGGTTTCGGAAGCTAACTCGATCATCTGTGCGAGTTATGGTAATAAACGTTCAATTTAAATTTAAACCGATTAAACGATTTTCTAGGCATTTTAATTTGTACCGGACAAACGGTAAATCCAATTAATACGAAATTTGAAACCATACAATAATATCACATTACGGATCCGATGAAACTAGTTTCGTCGAAATCCGAGACTTTTTGAAAAATGGCTATTTTAACTCGCCAATTTAAAATTAAAACAATTCAATGCGTTTCGAGCTGCCACGATCAAACGATAACTCCGATTGCTACGAAAATTGAAATCCGGTAATAACTAACTATTACGGATCCAATGGAACTGGTCTCGTCCAATTCTAAGACTGTTCAAAAATTGACTATTTTCACTAGTCGATTTTAATATTAAAATATTCAATTTTCACAAATAAACTTTTAATTCGATCTTAAAAGTTTTAAAATATCGTTCTAACTTCAATATGATAAAATAAAATTTTATAAATCATTTACAATCATATTTAACTCAATTTTCAATTATTTCCATAATTTAACATATTAAATTATCGATTTAATTATCCAATTGAATCCAATTATTCGAAATAAAATTTATTCGACTTATAAATTTCACTTATTAATATTTAAAATTAATTAAATATTCAAATTTTAATTACTAAAATTTCTGGGTCGTTACAATCTTCCCCCCTTAAAAGAATTTCGTCCTCGAAATTATCAAGTAAGAAAAGTTACAGAATCCATTAACTTTCCAAAATTCATAGTTAAATTTCTTACAATAAATTTACTAAGTTTCCCAATCATACTTAGTTATCTTTTCAAAAATATTGTTTAACTTTCAATTCCAAATCAAAGTTATAGTTTTCAAAATTTTCCAATTTTCTCAAATTTTTCTAACGCCTTAAATTTCCGGAAAAATTCGCCATAGTCTCCTTTGCGCGGCTCGATCCGAAAAAAAATGACAGTATATATATCACAAATATACATCTCATCAAGTAATGAGGCATCCCGCAGGGAAAAAAGTGTAAAAGTACGATATGTAATCCGAGATATGTACCTTATATTTTATTAGCAAGCATATACGGCTAATATAGCGCGAAAGCGAGCTCCAAATGCGAAGCAAACGCGATCCGCACCTACTAAACACTCAACAAACAACATGAGAACATGCATATATGAAAATAATCTCAATATACATCATATAGCAACATAATAACTATACATGCCAACATAGCAAATGAAGCAAAAGCAACAAATGCAAACATCAACCAACTATCATCCAACAAATTCATAACCAATATATATTCATTAATATTCTCATTAATATTCAATGAAATGGTTTTTCAATTTAAATCACATTTGATTCATTAACAGTGGATGTTTTTACTAACATTCATTTTCAATTAGTTTATATTCACTAATTCATATTCAAGTTGGTTCATTTCCAAATCAAATTCAATTTTATTTAAGATTCATTTAACTTCCAATTGAATTTCAATTACTTTAGCTTTCAATTTCATTAGTTCAATTTCATTAATACTTAATGAATTATATACAATCAACTAACAGTCATATAACAATCAATGTATATTAATTACAACCAAATTCCTTTGCTTTCAATTGGTTTAATTATATTGATTTTCATCCAATCTTTCAACTTCCAATAACATTAGATTTTAATGAATTAACACTTATATTCTTTAATCCATTAATTCAATTCAATTACAAAAGTTGAATTTCATTTACATAACTCAAGTTCATATCTATCACTTAACTTTGTTAATTTACTTTGATATCAAAATCAACTTCATTCAACATCTCTTAAGTTATATTCATATAGTTTCACTTCTTATATATATAAGTTTATTTCTCAATTGTAAATCACTTTAATTATAATTCAATTTTTATAATTCATTTGCTTATACAATTATTCTTCAATTTAGATTATTCAAACAACTAAACAGTCCACTTATATACATTAATAATTCTAAAAATTATTCCTTCATATATAAAATATACTCAAGGTAAAATTATTTCATTTACCCAATTTAAAAACAATATTGTGTTGAATTGTTCTATTCAAGTGTTTAGAAACCCCTTCGATTCAGTTTCGAGGCTGCGCCGACGAAGGTTCATATACCACTCAACAAACCAATCATCACAATATAAAACAATTTTATATACACTAACAAATACGCTCTCATAGCTATTATTACACTCAACTCATTCTAGAGTACTACTGACTCTATCTCTAATGAGTAATACCCAACAGAACCATGGTTGTCGCTTAACCATATGCTCTGATACCAAATGTAACGTCCCGAAAATTTTCGACTTTCGAAAATTCAACATCGATACTCACTTTATCGACTGCCGAGAAATCGAAGGCCGGAAACCCGAAATGTTAGGGTTTAAGAAAGAAGAAAGAGAAGAAGAAGAGAAAAAAGATAGAAATTAGAACTGAAAGAAATAACAGAACAATATCAGAATCTCACAATTCGCAGCGGAACAACATATAATAGATAAATGAAAAATCTTTAAACAAAGAACTATATTAGTTATTACATTACATTTCATTACATCATCATCAGAGTGTACAACATCATACAACAACAAACAGCGGAAAAGAAATACTATATACTTAGTAATACGCCATGCCATCCAGCTTGCCTCCAGCAACTCCAGAATATCCAGAATATCCTGATAAACCTTAACTCTTGACTGCCCGTGTAGAAATTGGTGGGCACCCAGAGTTTAGGAGGAAAACAATAAACTCCGAGTCAGTCATGTGACTGGTGTGAGAACTCAAAACAGTTTATTTATCTTTAAAATCAAAATAGAGGTATATTTTTAAAGTCAATTCGCAATGCTTTTAAAAATGAGACTACCATAAGGCCTCCCGCGCACACACACAATGTAAACGCAGAATCGGAGGAGATTTCTCCTTATGATAGTCAAAGATGCTTGATACGCGTTAAAAAGAACATTTGATATTATTACTAGTGCATAGTGTAGAGAAAATTCATTTCGAAATAAAGATATAAATCTTAGCCGACATAGACATTTCGAACTATGCCTACTATAGCTACCATCCAAACAGTGGGGCGCCACCATAAGTAGATGGCAGGTAATACAACTAATACCGTACAAGGCTCGTATTTGAAGAATGGATTTTCCAACAAATGGTCAGGCCAAGGAACTTCCCATTGCCACATGGAAACGCCTCTGGAAGGACGCCCCGAGAACCCAACTGGATCTCTGCCAAACAAGGCCGGGAACCCCTTTTCCCAAGGGATATTACAAACCCTCAGATATGCCACCCCCGGTCCTTTGGGACCTTTAAACGAGAGCTCTCTAACCAACATCACACCATAATAATAAGTGTTTCAACATGAGTAAGTATCTGGGCTCCATACCATGATACTACCCTTTTCCAGAAGGAATGGTCATACCCTAGGGACGCTATCCCTGAAAACCTTGCCGCACAATTCCTGTTTCGACCATTACCGGTTTGTGAGGCTCGACGAAGTCTCGTCCACAAAAACACACTTTATACAAAAGCCGTGCTTTGGGTCAACAAATGATCATAGAAATGATCACTAAGATAGACGATCAAACAAATGATCCTATCACAAATAATCAACACAATGATCATTTCACAGCAACACTCAGCATGTCACATTACCAAATTGGGAATATATCGCTGATAACCTTCAACTACATAACCTCTGAGCTCGTACGTCTCAGAGAAGGGTGTTAAGCTAAGAGAATAAATTCTCCGCCACCAACAGAAATATATTTGAAAGAAATCGGCTTTATATCTCAATTTGTAATGTCAGACATACAATCCATACAAGTCTGTTCCGGGCTCAAACAGAACCGAAGGCACTTACAAAGAAGTCCTTGCAATCCGGATAATCTCTAATCACGTCCGGACTTCCCATCACATATGGAGTCTCTATACCGTAGCTACTCGGTGCAAAGACAATCGACGAGTTGTCCTTTCTCTTTCAAAAAGATCCGGTCTTCAACACCGGTCTTCAAATGCAATTCATAACGACGTATCACATATTCGGAATGGGTTATACGACCCCAAGGTCCTTTCCCGGTTAACCCGAATAGTGAGCGCTTATTCAAAAATAAGTGTGGCATTCAAATTCAAACAAATCACATCAATTACCCATTCAAAGGGAAATATTGATAGTCAATTATTGAACTATCAATGGATATGCACAACATCACCAGATTCCAAATAATTTTCCAAATTATTTTTTTTCCAAAATATCTTTACAAGATATAAAATTTCAATACCTCAAAAATAAATCAATATTTATTTTTAAACAGATTCCACTTTCTTTTATAAATTCCATAGTGAATTTATATTCTAAAATATCTATGCATATACGGTTTCAATTATTCATTTCAATTTATCTTCAAAAAGATAAATTCTCAAAATATTCACTTTATATTGGAAAACATTTCCATACTTACTTATTAAGTAATTCTCAAATCCATCTATTTTCAACACTTGGAAAATATTCAATATACTTAAATCGAGATTAAGTATATATTTCATTCTTTAAGAAAATCATTCTCTTAAACATATTTATTTGGGCCAAAACGAATATTGCGTAAAACATCGTTACGACAACCCAAAATCACTAGTATAGGGATTCAAAATTAAAATAGATATATAAATCCCAATACTATACAAAACATTTCCTTTCGGAAATCATTTACTATAACAACAGTGTTATAGCCCACTATTTTCTTTTATTTCTCGAAAACGTCTATTTCAACAATAAATGTTGAAATCTATGGTTCGAATCTCAACACATTTTAAAACATCGTTAGATCGTTTTAATTCTATTTAAAACATCAAATCTAAACATTTTCTTTAACATATTATTCACTATTCAAAAACATGAATATACTTTGTTAACAAATTTTATCATTTCTATTCATTTTATTTTAAAGGATTATTCACTGTCTACAACGTGAATATAACTCCATAAATAAGTTATAACAATTTACTTATCAACATAAGTCATTTGCGAATTTATAAATTACAACAATTTATAAATTTTATTTCTATTTATTTTATATCAACTTTCTTTAATAAATTTCCTTTATTAACCTATTCGATTTATAATTCAATTATATACCGAAAGTCCATATTATAAGTTAAATGCTTATAATTTATTTGTTTACAAAATCGTTCCTTTGAAATTCATAATTATAAATCTTATAACTTATAAGATTCAATTATTTATCCAAAACCATTCTTTAAATAACTTTTCAAATTTTATAAACCTACTGCTTATAAAATTCCATTTATAACTTCAACGTTATAATCCTATAGATTTCATTCATTTATGAAATTCATTTACAATTCATTCTAACACTTATAAAAGCTCATTTTATAATTCCAATATTTTTAATTTATAAATATCAATTTATCAATCTTTTAATATAAATCAATTTATATTATTCTTTTAAAACATCTTTACTCCTTTGTAATTTCATCATTTTGATTTATAAAATAATCAAATTTATAAATCCTATATTTAAACTTTTATAATAAATTTCAAAAATCCCGATTAAACTATTTTATAAAATCATTAGCCTCATATTTTCAAAAATCGGTTTTTAACTATATTTCTCAAAAATATAATTTTTATAACATTAAAAATTATAACGTTTATTTATTTAAAATGAATCAATTCCAAAAATACTTTATAAACGTATACTTTCAAAAATCACTTTGAAATCCTTTTAAAATTCCAAAATTTGGTCCAATGATGCTACATACCAAATAGCCAATCACGACAACAACGACATCATATATCGATATGATAATCAACGAATATCAAAATATCCATAATCAAATAAATACTGTTGAGGAATCCAGTTGGATCCCTCCAAACTGTTTTCCTGCATCCACAAACATTAGCACAATACCAATTCCGCTCCAGTACGGAATTATCGCGGTATATGGGATTTAAAATATTATCCGCTTAATAGACGGCGCAATAGGGTCTCATCCGCTACACAAATGCGGGAAATCAATAACTGCAATATATACATATGCCAATATATATATATATATATTGCTATTATATATAATACCAATTTCACTGTTTATGAAATATTCGCGGTATATGTTTTTAATAAATAACATCCGCTTACTAACGGCGCATAATGTCTATTTTAACAATCAATAGATCACCATCATCATTCAAACATGCATTCAAGTATTTTAAATCTAACTATTTAAAATAAAATCGAAACTGATTCGATTGAGTGAGAAGTTCTCACCTTGATTTCAATTTCGTTTTAGCGATTTATTTCGAATAAAATTAAACGGACGTTTAATTTTACCCAAAATTCTCACTAACTCCAAACGACTCCAATCCAATTCCATCGCGTAGTACTCGTCCATACGATTCCAACGCAATTGGTTTCGCGCATTTTCGACCTCGTATGAAAAGGTTATGATTTTTAGAAGTTTTATACGAATTTTATATAAATGATTACAACATAATTTAATTTTTCAAACCTTGCTAAATCTATGCCGTTGGATCCTAACCCTTTTGCATCTGAACCGTGCGTGCTTTCTCCCCCCAAACTCACGTAACTCTATCCCCAGGTTAAAGAACCCACTCGGCCGCCTTCCCCATCCAATTAATGCGACCACCACGATGCTCCTGGAGACGATCGGCCAACGTCACTTTGAAGCTCCACACACGAGCCACCCACGGCCCAAAGCACTTCGAGCTCGGCCGCCTCTGGTGCACGCACGTCGAGGCCGAACGCATGGCCTTCATGGCACGATTCCCATAAATCCACTCGCCTAAATACGATCACAGCCGTATGAAATCGAAGCTCCTGATACGCTCTACAAAACTCGTGTTGGAAGATTCTTGAATTGGTCGATGGATTTGATGAAATCAAGGGAAGAAAATGATTTGTTTTCGGCCATTCATTGTTGGGGTGGCGGCTGGCTTGCTAGGGTTAGGGTTTGGAATATTTTTTTTTTTAATTTGTGAAGGTGGGCTATTTATAGAGAATAAATGAACACTATTCATCCGGGTTTTCAAAACTCCGATTTACGCGCAGTGACCGACGTTCCTAGGGTTTATCCCGCGTTCCGGACACAATGGAACAGGTTTCGGAAGCTAATTCGGTCATCTGTGCGAGTTATGGCAATAAACGTTCAATTTAAATTTAAACCGATTAAACGATTTTCTAGGCGTTTTAATTTGTACCGGACAAACGGTAAATCCAGTTAACACGAAATTTGAAACCATACAATAATATCACATTACGGATCCGATGAAACTGGTTTCGTCGGATCCGAGACTTTTTGAAAAATGGCTATTTTAACTCGCCAATTTAAAATTAAAACAATTCAATGCGTTTTGAGCTGCCACGATCAAACGATAGCTCCGATTGCTACGAAAATTGAAATCCGGTAATAACTAACTATTACGGATCCAATGGAACTGGTCTCGTCCAATTCTGAGACTGTTCAAAAATTGACTATTTTCACTAGTCGATTTTAATATTAAAATATTCAATTTTCACAAATAAACTTTTAATTCGATCTTAAAAGTTTTAAAATATCGTTCTAACTTCAATATGATAAACTAAAATTTTACAAATCATTTACAATCATATTTAACTCAATTTTCAATTATTTCCATAATTTAACATATTAAATTATCGATTTAATTATCCAATTAAATCCAATTATTCGAAATAAAATTTATTCAACTTATAAATTTCACTTATTAATATTTAAAATTAAGTAAATATTCAAATTTTAATTACTAAAATTTCTGGGTCGTTACAATTACTATTTTACATATTGGTTGCAGCTGTGGTATTATAAAATATGTAATATTTTCTTTTAGGACAATTTTTGGTTTTATGCTTCAGCAAATATCATATTTTGGTTTTAGACTTCAGCAAAAACTAATTGTCAAATTAGGCCTCGTTTCGGTTTTAATTTGCGCAAATATGGAGTGCGCAAGTGTTAAGTTTTTTAATTATACCTTGCACATTCCATAAATACGCAAGTTATATTTAATGCTTGCGCAATTATGGAGTGCGCAAGCTAATTTTTTAGCGTCAAATAGATAGAGAGTACAGATCTGAGTTCATTTATCAATATTTCTACTTTCTTTCCCAAATCCTCCCTATTTCCCAATCCAAACCCATTTTTCTTCTATATCCAAATCCACAATCACCTTATTAACCAAATAGTTGCTAAACTATATATGGAATCATCTTCTTCATCATTACAAAACAAAGGTAATAATTAATGTTTTTGAAGATTAAGATGTAATTTTTCTATTGTTGATGTGGTTGAAAACGAAGAGTTATTGGTGGTAGTGGTGTTAATTATTAGACCTAGTGCGCTCCCTATCTCACGCCCTAGATCCAACCTCGGTCAAAACAGGAACGCAAGCACTCAAAACATCACATAGGAAGATGTCGAGTAAATGAAGTTAATGAAGCAAGAATCATGATTTTCATTGAGTATTTATATACATACTGATTTTTGAAGTTTCAATTTCTCGTTTCCTTTTTGTTCTATGTGTTTTTGAGATGGAAAAGAAGGAACATAGATGATTTTAAACCAAGCAGGAGGTAAGTACTATAGTAAGGTGGTTGATGTACAAATAGGGTGGCTGATAAGATGGCTTAGGTTAGGCAAAAGTCAAATCAACCATATATATATGAATAATTTAAATTCAAAATATCCCGCTTATGGAACTTAAAATCTCAAACCCCTATCAAGGTGTGACGACCCAGAAATTTTAACTTTTGAAATTGAAATATTTAATTGATTTCTAAATATTTGAATGATAGTTTAACTTGAATTTCAAATATAACTACGAAATTGGCAATTTAATTATTGAATTTAATTTATTGAAGTTGGATAAAAAATTTGAATCTTCAGTTTTAAGCTAATTAAAAATATTTTAAAGGCTTAGAAAATTTATATTGATAATAATGAAGATAATGGAAGCTTTAGAATTGGATTTGAAAATGTTTTATTTAGTTTTGAAATTATATCGTTTAAATTAATATTTAAAAATAGCCTTCCGAGGCACAGTCTCGGATTTTGACGGAACCAGTTCCATTGGATCCGTAATATTGTATTATTATCAGATTTCAATTTCTGTAGCATTCGGAGTTGTCGTTTGATCGTACGATAAGCAAACGCCCTGAATTTGTATCGGAATTTAATTTAATAGCTGGATCCAAAAAGCTATCTTCTCCATACAATCGAATTTGGACTCGAAACCTTTTCCATTGCGTTCGAAATAGGGGTATAACTTTACAAACGCCTAGCGGCATGCCTCGATTGGAAATCGAGATTCTGTGTTATGGAATCGAGACAATTTAAATTTGAACTTAAGTTTAAAAATATAAAATATATTTTCCTTCTTATTTACCGTTGACCTCACCCAACACTTGGCAACACCCTGTGGACACATTTCCTACATCCCTTTACATGTGTCCCCCTTCGTCTTCAAAAAAAATCGAAATCAGATAAAATAAAACAATATAACATCCTCGTTCGAAACTAGAAAAAATCACAATTGCCCAGAGGAAAAAAAATAAATGGTGAGCCTTTCCTTAAATTCAAAAAAAAATCCCATTCGCATGTATTAAAATGGCGGAAAGAGAAGTTCCAAATCGAATTCGAAAACCTAATTTTGATTCTTCCACCTCTAAATCCAACGCGATTCCGTTCAGCCTTGAGCATGCTTTTGACGATTCTGGGTTCTCCTATGCTGGCACCTTCACCGCTCGTCTTAAGTCTTAGAGTTGGAGGACAGCAACGTCGCGTGAGCAGTGATGAAGCTGCGGCGTGTTGGGATGGTTGTAGATGATCGACGGGGTCGCAAGAGGATGGTTCGTCGTGGTGTTCGATTGACGAGGCGGGCAGCGATTTCGTTAAAGAGTTTGGGGATTTGTGTCGGGGTTGCGTGCTACTGGGTATGGGTGGTTCGCGAGCAAGTCTGTAGCGGAAAACAACGTTCAACTATTTGTGAATTTCTTACGGTCAATATTTTCTTCCATTGTGGCACTCTCTGTTCCTACAATTGCTGTTGTTGAAGGAGTAGGCATTTAGGGATAGTAAGGCATTTATTTCCTCTTTCATTTATACTTAAGGAAAAGATAGAGAAATACAGATTGAAAAAAATATGAAGTTTAAAAACAGGAAAAAAAAAAGAACAGTAAGTTTTATAAAGAAATTTATTTTCTTAAATTTATTGGTATATGTGTATATGTATATCTATATAGACATTAGAGTAGATCGCTGTCGTTATTTACAGAAGTAGAAAAAAAAATTAGATAAATATACATATGCATGTATTATTTTATACAAGAGTAAAACAGATTTATATATATATATGTAGTCCTAAAGAAAATAAATACACATATATTTTGATTTATTAAGTTATGTTAAAAATAATTTATTAAGGTGATAAATTTATTCAATTAACTTATTTAATTATTCTGGTCACTAAGAATTATTAAAAGAAATTTGTTTAATTAAATTATTAGTCTAAATTAAATTAATAGATGGAAATAGACTTTTTGATAATCTCAAATATTAATCAACTGTATAAATGTTTATACAAGGTCCAAAATTCGGGGATGACAGTCGAGATGAAAATGGATTGCATGCAAAGCAAAGGTGAGATCTTCTCACTTAATCAGATTTTTCTGATTTAATTTTAAATAGTTAGATTTAAAATTGTTGATTGTGTTGATTGTGTGCTTGGATGATGCTTATTATCATTTATATCGAATTAGACCCTATGCGTCGCATTATAGCGGATGATATTATATTAAACCCGTATACCGTGATATTCCACCTCGAAGTGGAATTGGTATTATATATGTATTTGGAGTGATTGATTTCCCGCATTATATAGCGGATGAGACCCTACGCGCATCATAATAGTGGATGATATTTTATAAATCCCATATATCGCGATATTCCACCTCGAAGTGGAATTGGTATTTAATTATTGTGCTAACGTCTGTGGATGCACGGAAACAGCTTGCAGGGATCCAACTGGATTCCTCAAATATTTGAATTTGTTTCAATAATGTGTGTTGATTGTTTACATATATGTGTGTGACCATATTATGATTGAAATTGTTGAAGGCTATGCTTTAGCCGAATATATTTTTTGGTATCGTAGGATGCCAGAAATAAATAAAATTGGATTTTTGAAATTTAAGTAGAAAATTTAAATTAATTTTAGAAAATTGAATAAATTTAACAGAAGGAATTTTTTTCAAAAGATAATAAATTTGGTGTTTGAAATAAATTTGAGAATCAATTTGAAATTTGATTTGGTATTTTGAAAATAAATTGGAAAATCAATTTGATATTGATGTGGTAAAAATAATAAATGTTTTGGAAATCGATCTAAAATTGATTTGGTGTTTAAAAATAAATTTTGAAAAATCGATTTTGGAATCGATTAGGTGTTCGAAATAAATGTTTGGAAAATCAATTTGGGATTCGATTTGGTATTTGAAATAAATTTGGAAATCAATTTGAAAATTGATTTGGTGCTGAAAGTGAATATTTCAGAATCGATTTGAAAATCGTATATCAGTGGATATTTGAAAATTTAAAATTTACAATGGAATTTTATAAAGGAAAGGGAAATTTGTTTTAAAAATAAATATTATTTTATTTTTAAAAGTGTGGAAAGGAATTTATAGATTTGGAACGTAAATTTAAAATGAATCCAGAAAGATCTATAAATTGATCTGAATAAACCATTTTAGAATGAAAGGTGTATTTTGCCTGAAAAGCCGATTATATTTTTAAAATAGATTTTGAAATAAAATTAAAAGTTCTAGATTTGATTTAAAAGAATATTGTTGAAGAAATTATTTTTGGGAATTGTTTTAAATCTTTAAAGTAATGATTTATGTTAATTTATTATAGAAGCGATTATCTAAAGTTTTAATTGATAATTGTTTTAGAAAATGGATATTTAAATAGTTATATCCTATCTACTAATTTTATTTTAAAATTAGTTTGGACTTGAATTTTCTTTATGAAATATTAGTATAATATTTCCATAACTAATAAAATAAGTATTTAAAAATAGTTTTTATTTTAAATATTTCCAAGTATATATGTTTGGATAAGGAATTTGAATTATTTTAAAGTATTTGAACTCGGCAGACTTTCAGTTGAAATGAATAAATATTTGGAAATGTATTACGCGTAAGGAAAAAATGATTTGAAATTTGTTTTCAAAGGATTGAAATGTGGAAAGTAATTTGAAATCTGTTTTCAAATGGTTGAAGTGTGAAATAATCTTGAGAAGATATTTTGAGAATAAATAATTGGGAAAAATTGTTTAAATTTGGTAAATTTTTGTGAATGTTGATTGATAGTTAAATAACCGACTATTAATATTTGCCTTTAAATGGCATTTGAATTTCGATGCGACCGGGGTCGGATTCCAAATGGATATTCGAAAACCACATCGAACCTTTATGATTGTGATGGATTTTTTATTTAAAAGGTCAAAGTGGAAATTTGTTATGATTTGTTTGAAATCTGAATGTAACACTTATTTTTAAAATAAGCGCTTGTTATTCGGATTAGTCGAGAGAGGACCTTGTGTGATAAAACCCATTCCGAATAATGATACGACAAAACAAGATTGCATATGAAGATGGTGTGAAGACCTGGTATTTTCAAAAGGGAAAGGATTACCTGTCGATTGTCTCTGGACCTGGTTGCTCCGGTATAGAGATTTTATCACCTTTTGCGATGGGGATTCCGAACGTGATTAGTGAATATTCGGATTGCAAGGGCTTCTTTGAGAGCCTTCGGTTTTGTTTGATCTCGAAATGGACTTGTATGGATGTGTGTCTGACATTACAATTTGAGATGTAAAGCCGGTTTCAATCGAATACATTTCTGTTGGTGGCGGAGAATTTGTTCTCTTAGCTTAACACCCTTCTCTAAGACGTAGAGCTCATAGGTTATGTAGTTGATGGTTACTAGTGATATATTCCCAAATTGGTAATGTGGCATACGAAGTGCTGCAGATCATTTGTTGATCGAAGCATGACTTTGTAAAAAGTGTAGCTTGGTGGACGAGACTTCGTCGGACCTCACACCCCGGAAATGGTCAAAACAGGAAAGATGCCAAGGTTATGAGGGTCGTGCCCTTTAGGGTATGTCATTTCCTTCTGGAAAAGGAAGTATCATGGTATGGAGCCCAGATATTTTACCTATGTTGTTAGTGCAAATTTATTATATTTTTTAGTTGTTGCTTTGTGGTTAAGGACCCTTGGATAAAGGTCGCAAACGACCGGAGGGTGGCATACTCGTGTAGTAGTTACCTAGTTACAGAGGTAACCCGACATTGTGTTGGCAGAGAGCTGGTTAAGTTCTCAGGACGTCCCTCCAGTGGCGTGCCTACGTGGTAGTAGGAAGTCCCTTAGCCTGACCATTTGTTGGAAATCCAAATAAACAATATGCGCCATGTACGGTTTTAATTGTATAACCTGCCATGGAATGTGGTGGTAACCTACTATTGAACATGGTAGCTATAGCTGGCATAAGTATGAAATGCCTATGCTGGCTAAGATTAATGTTATACCTTTGGAATGTTTTCCACATTATGCACTAAAGATAATATAAAAAAGATTTTGCATATCAAGCATGTTTGACTATCATAAGGAGAAATCTTCTACAATTCTGCGTGTGCATTGTGTGTGCGGCGGGAGGCCTAATGGTAGTTTCATTTTCCAAAAAGCATAGCGGATTTCTTTTTCTTTCTTTGTGAAAATAACTGTTTTTTAAGATCTCACACCAGTCCCATGACCAACCTAGAGTTTATTGTTCCCTTTCTAAACTCTGGATGCCCATAATTTTCCATACGGGCAGCCTAGGGTCAGGTTATCAGTTATTCAGGAGCGAAGTCAAGAAGTTACTGTGTAGATCTAGAGTTCAAGCTAGATGGCGAGACGTATTATTATACTGTGTATTATCCGCTACGTTGGGATTGCTGTAAGTTTAGTTTTAATATGGATTAGTTGTTGTAAATGCCTAGTATTGAATGGTGTCATTGTAAACTCTGGTAATGTATGTATAAACTGATATAGTGTATTTGCTTTAAAGATATTCATTTATCTATTCTATATTGTTCCGCTGTGAAATGTAAGATTCTGTTTATTGTTTCTGTTCTTCTTCTATCTTCTTCTTCTTAAACCCTAATGGTTCGGTTTCCTGGCATTCGACTGTGCGTTATAGGATACCGTGGATGTATCGATGTCGACTTTCGGACGTTTAAAAACCGGGTTGTTACAGATTGGTATCAGAGCATTTGGTTAAGCAACAACCTTGGCTCTTTTGGGTGTTACTCATTAGAGATAGAGTCAGTAGTACTCTAGAATGAGTCTGACTGTAATAATAGATATGAGCGCGTATTTGTTAGTGAATATAAAATTGTTTTATATTGTATTGACTTATCGGTTGATTGTTTATAGATTCTGGTCGGTGCAGTTTGGACAACTGTATCGATAGGGGTTTCTAAACTCATAAACAAGATAAGCCGACACCGTATTTTTTTTAAGATCGGGTAAATGAAATAACTTTACCCAAACTATTTTTGTATATAAAGGGAAATTATTTTCCATAAATTATTCTAGTATAGGGTTGATTGTTTGTTAGTGTCACGACCCGACTTTCAGCTCCCAGAAAATCGCATCATGAATTAAGAAAGAAAGGGATAGAAGAAGAAAAGGAAGAAGAGAAAGAAGAAACAACACAAGAATCTCAACAGCGGAACGAATAAATTATATTAATAACATAAGTATTTACATAATATACAATACCAATCAGAGATACACAGCATACACATCACATATACTAGACAGTTACAAACACCTGTCTAGTATTTACAACTCAATACAACAACACAGAGAACACACAGCGGAATACTAATATCTAACGCAGAAGCCTCCTGCTCCATTGCTCCCCCATTATTCGTCAAAGCCAACCTGAATCCTAACCTGAATCCCTTAACTACTCATAAAAATTTGAGTACCCAAGAGTTTATGAAAAACAAAAATAAACTCCGGGTCAGACATGGGTCTGGTGTGAGTAACAGGTTAAAGTTGCTTAACTTTCAAAAACCTTTTGGAAAGAAAGGTATCACGTAAGACTTCCCACACATAAACATGGAAAAGTTTTTACCTTACGCTAACCAAAACATTTGATAGGAAATCCGATGATATTATAATAGTGTCTAGGGTTTTCAAATAAATAAAAAATAGCTGAAATTGTTACATGATTAAATTCCAGCTACTAGCCACAAAAGTGGGTAATACAATCAAAACCGTTGGCACTGATTGGATTTTGGATTCCATACAATGGCAGGGCTATTGGGGTACCGCCTGTCACAGTACGTGGCCTAGATCACCGTACCGAGGAGTACTCCCACTCCCCTGCAACACAAGGCCGGAACCATTCCTTACTGAATAGTTCCGAACAAGACAACCCCGACGGTTGGAGCTCAAAACCGTCCACACAGCCGAAATATAAAGGGACCTCTAGACAGGGATCAATATTGCTCTCCAGTGGGTGCGATCCACGAAGCCTTGCTGCACCTCCCCTGTTTTAGCCATTCCCGGTTGATGAGGCTTGAGGTTACGATTACCTTTATAGGACATATCATCTTAGAATGCTCATCGTCCGCCTGACGATGTTCTGAAAGCATTCAATCCATACAAGTTCGTTCCGGATTCGAACGAAACCGAAGGCATTATCTCGTTACACTCATTTTGGAATCACCCTTAGAGTTAACGACAATAACCCTTGCACTCTGATCCACCATCTCGAATCTATAAGTACTATTCCGTCAAACTCATTATGGAATCACCCACAGAGTTATACTGACGTACAGCCCTTACACGTCGAGTCTTCACTCGCTCTACTTGGATTCACGACCTAACGTTATTTGGAATCGATGTGGTTTTCGGATATCCAAATATGGAAACCCGATCCCGGTCTCATCGAAAACCAAAGCGTGTCTTTTAAGGTCCAAGTTGCTTTAAAGTTTTAAAACAATTCAATTATAGTATCTATATACACAGATAGATAATTCATAAATCATAACTGATAATCAACATTATCACATAACAAGTAATCTACATTATCAATATCAAATAGATATTCCATATATCACCATCACAATAGATAACCTATGTTATCACAATACAGTCAAACATCCATACCACACAATATCATTTATCTCATTACTGAGATCTCAAAGCATCCAAGTCAAACAATGACATCCATTCATACATAAGCAAAGATTTACCTATCACAATATAATTAATTTAAAATGAATTAAATTAACTATCTCTATTACTAATTAATTTAAAATGAATTAAATTAATTACTCCATCTTTAATTAATTTAAAATAAATTAAATTAATTACTTCATTAAATTATAACTTTCTTACTCAATCATTTAATTGATTACAATCAATTAATCATTCAAAATAAATCATCCTAATTAATCACTCTTGATTAATTACTCTTAGTTACATTCATGTAATTATCCTTAATTAATTTCACAAATTAATTATTCTCAACTAAACAGTAATTAACCCTTAATTAGTTCAATTAATTAATTAATCATAATTAATTACTTTAATCCTTAATTAATTATATTAATTAATTACCCTTAATTACCTATTATTGATTAATTAATCATAATTAATCAACTTTAATTACATCATTAATTAAATAATTAATGATCCTTAATTATTCCTTAAATTAATTACCTTAAGTAGTTATCAAATTTAATTACTACATTAATCCAAATTAATTATCCTTTAATTAATTACTTAATTAATCCCTTGATTAATTTATTAAGTAATTTAAATCCAAATTACCTCACACTTAAACATCTCCACTTAATTACCATTATGTAATTATTAATTAATTACTTAACTATGTAATTTCCAAATCATTAATTACATAAAATAATTATTTATAAACCCAAATGTTCAAAATAAATTAAACTTACTTAAATTAAACAATCCCATTAAACTAAATTAATTACATTAATTAATTAATTTCTTAATTACTTTATTAAGTAATTACTCAAACCATTTACAATTGATTATTAATAAATTAATCTATAAATTATAAAAATTAATCACATTAATTATTTAAATAATCCTGGTTAATGACCATCATTAACCCTTCTCTAATTATTTTATAAAGTAATTAACTTAGATTAATTACAAATTTAATTATCTTTAATTATCTATGATTTAAAGTCTAATTATTTAAATAAATTAACCTTGATCAAAACTTAGTTACTTATTTAGTAATTTATTAATCATTAATTAATAATCTAATTAATGATCTAAATTTTCAAATTGATTAACCCCTAAATCAAAATGCATTAACCTTAATAATTAACTAAATAAATTTAAATATTTTCTTAAATACCCTTTATAATAAATTCTTTTCAAAACATTCATTCTTAACTTAATTTTAAAATAAACATTTCTAAATTATGTTTTAAAAACAAATTTTATTTTAGAACAAGTGCTTTTAAACTTGTTTCTAAATTTCATTTTAAATACAAATTTTGAAATGAGAATAATTTAAACTTATCCAAGTTTAAACAATTAATAACTTTAGCATTTCAATAACTCAATTTATTTTTAGTTTAAATCTTCCAACTTCAAACTTTCTTTTAATTTCAAAAACTGAATACACATTCTACTTTGATCCCAAATTTAAACTTAAGATTCAAATTAGCTTTGAATTCAAATTTAAATTTAAATTTTAAACTCTGTTTAAAACCTTAAACTTCAGATTTTAAAACATTTTATAAAACACTTTAACAAATTTCAAAGTTGTTAAAAACCTTTCATTTTAATTTATAAAACTTATATATCTTTAAATCTATAATTCAAACTCATTTTGAATTAAGATTTTAAACCTGTTTTAAAACTTTGTTTTAAAACTTGCTCTACACTCTTTTGAAATTCTGTTTAATTTTTAAAAACTCAAATACTGTCAGGATTTGTAAAACAGTTTCAGGTTTATTAAAACCTGTAAAAATTTCTTTACACTTTATTTATTTAAACTGGAATGTTAATTAACTTGAATTCAAATAAATTCAAACTTGAATTCAAATATGTTTTAAATTTCTTAATCATTAAAATGATTCAGGCTTTTACAAATTTTTAAACCCCGAGATTACAGGTTTTATAGAACCTGTAAAACAAAAACCAAAACCCCCACAAATTACTTCGAGTCTGCTACACCACATCCCCGAGTCAAACACATAACTGCTTCGGGAAACTCACCTTATTTACTCGAGCCAACCAAACACAGGCTAACCTTCATCAGTAATGTCCCATCACCGTGCATATGCACAGCGTCTCCGTCCACACTAGATCGTCAGCGTCTATTACGACACACCAGAAACCAACCCAGCATCCATCCTTGGCCATCGAATCAAACAAGCACCCAAGGAAACAAAATCGAACTCAAAACTCCAAACCTGAAAAACAGCACACAGGTTTTTCCCAAAACCTGTCAATGGCAAATTTGAATTGCTCCGACCACCTGAGAGTTAACCCCCTTCAGCCTTAACTACATCCACGACCAAGCTTCCAATTTCCAAAATCTTACCACACTCGATCAAGTATACAAGTCGAAATGACTTATTCTTTAAAACCCATCAAACTAGGGTTTAAAAATGAAAACCAAATCTGCACCTTCCTCAATGACAACCATTAGCCTCCATGAATTTTCATAGCATCTCCTAACACTACTCTATCAACATGAACAATCTCAGAGCCTCAAAATACACAGATCACCAGAGAAACCAAATAGTTTATATTCAGTTCAAAACAAAACTGCTCCTTTATTACTTTTCTAAAAACAATGATTCTTGATTTAAAAATCATGTTATAGCTAATTCTTTGGATTTATAATGCTGAATTACTAAATTTGCTTGCTTGGATTTTTTTGTTAAAATTAATATGCAGTGCTAATTTTTTTTATGTTTCCTGTTAAATCTTATTTCCAGAGGCAACAAACTCTGTATAGCTTGATTTAAAATTTTCTAATCTATGATAAGCAACTTCTTCGGTTTTTTTTTTAAAAAAAAAATAGAACTATCACCATTTAAATCAAGTGTTGAGGTTTTTAAATGGAAAAAAAATTGAATCTGTGAACAAACAGAGCACATAACAGTATGCACAAACATATTTACATCAGACTTTATAAATACACAAACAATACTTATTTATATCAAAACATTTAAGCGTGCATCCTAAATAAAAATTTATATTTTAGAGTTACTCACCTATTTAGGAGAAAGCAGAGCCTCATTTATGAAAAGCATTGAACTTGTGGAAGAAAACATTTGAAAAAGCTTTGACACTTTCAACTGAAATGCTCCATATTTTTAAAAACATCCCCTCTTTGATACTTTGAACCTCTTTAAAAACTGAATTGCTTCCAATATTTAAAACTGCATTGCATGCTTTCTGATTGCAGAAAAATGAATGATGCAAATGCTTTTTGAGGTGAATCTGAATGCTACAGATTTGAAATTTTGCAAGTTTTCATTTTAAAAATGTTTGCAGGCTACAGAAATTTGAAATTGCAGGGATTTGAATTTTTTTTGAAAATGCAGGTTTGATCTTTGCTTTGAGGAAATGAATCTACAAGTTTATCTTTCTGAAAATGAATTAATTACAGGGATTGTGCTGGGAAATGAATTACAGAGGTTTGCTTTTTGATTTGAGAATTGAGGTACAGGTTTTTTTGTTTTTGAGCTTGAAGGGTGTTTACAAGATTTTGATCTGAGTTTTTGATTTATTTTGAGAGAGAGGGTTTCAGATTTTGAATAGGTGTTTGAAGCTTTCTTTGAGTTAGAATTGAGATTAGAAAAAAAGAATTAGAAAAGAAGATGCATGCTTATCTAATATAATTTGAATTTATTAATTTAGAAATGAAAACACAATTTGACACTTGAAATATTCAACATTTGTCACCTTAATGTTTAATTTTAGAACACTTGTTTATATGTTGCTTAATCTTCATACACTTGTCTTTAAAAGTAATTTGTATATATATTAATTAACATGTTAATAAATATGTATTAAGCTTAATTGATAAATTAATTAGAATTTAAATATGTATATAAATTTATAAAAGAAAACAAATCATGCTTATAAAATAAAACTTATACATATAGAAATTAAAACAATTAAGATTTTATACTTTTATCAATAAAATATCCATTTTATTTGATCATTCTAAATTTAAAACTCAATCTAATTTAATTTAAAACATTTTATATTTTTTTCTTATCAATTTTAATATCATATTTTTATTTATGAAATAGTCTTTGAAAACTCAATACTAGTTTGTATTAAAATTTCCAATTGATAATGTATACATATTAGAATTTAAAACATGATTTAATTATTAAGTTAAACCAAAATCATTTATTTCACTTTGAAAAAAAATTAAATATTAAATAAAATAAATTTTCCAAATTACTACAAATATTAAAACTAGAAAATATACTTTACTTATTAAAATTAAAACTAAACCAAACTATTTAAAATATAAACCAAATATTTATATTGTAAACAGAAATCAATTTATATCATTTAAAAGATAAAATAATCAATTTAAATATTTACTGAAGAAGATTATCAAATCTATTTGAATAATTATTAACAGAATACCAATATCAATTTAATTTTAACTACAGATTATTAAATTGATATTGTTAAAAATTCCGGGATATTACAATCCTTCCCCCTTAAAAGAATTTCGTCCCCGAAATTTAAAACAAAAGTAATTAAATAATCTCATTAAATTTTAATTTTAAAAAAAAACACAAGCATATATCAAACATATGCTAACAACCAAACAACCAATTCAACCAATCAAACAAATGTAATTATCCAGACAAATTCTGGATAAAATTTATCGAGTTTCCCCAGGTATATATATATACCGGGATACTCGCTCTAAAGAATCCAAACAAACTATACTATGAAGCGACAAAGCTCCTATACAACTATATCTATAACACTAGACAATATATATCAGACTACAAACGAGTTTGACCTAACAACCAAAACTTCAAAACTGCTGGTTCCACAACCAGAGATAAATCATACACGTACTCCTTCAGAGATACGTAAGACTCGTCGAATTCCAGTTATCCTAACTGAAATTAATCTTATAGATCAATCACTTATTCTCCAAGATCACATAAAGATCCAAAACACTTCAGAGCAAACTTCTCAGACCTACATAAACTTATAGCTCACTTATGATCGGAGAAAACTTATCCAAAATTAAATCTCCGATTTCAGAGTCCAAATCCCTCCGATTCTTATCCACAAAACTCGTCAGACAATCCTGGCTACCTACAGCCTACCAATCAGCTCAACCTTCGCTGATACCTCTAGAAACAAACTAGACCAATCAACACAACAAAATGATCTCCTCAAGATCAACCAAAACCAAGAACTCAACCTCTACTCCTCACATCAGAAGACAACAAATTCTTCTCCTGAGCGGGAAAGGAAAAGCGGATACACTTCCAAACTGCTTCCGCTGCTCAACTCTGATCCGAAGTAGAAGAGAATGCCGAAGAAGAACACAAGCACAACTCAACAACATACCCTAGAGATATGGTTCAACAAATTCATAAGAATCATTCAGAAGTTCCTCCAAAACTCCGAGCCGCTACCCATCTCAATCTCCTAGAACCATTCTTCTATAAAGCTGAACCACCGGTACCACTCCTGGAATTCCAGTCGATAAGAAAGCTCAATCTCCAGATACGGACAAAACACTGACTTCTCTGAAGACATCCAAAAAACTCAGATAATCCAAGAGAACACTCAAACAATCGCAAGTCACTTTTGCGAACCACCCAAACCAAATCCAAGAAAATCTGTTCTCCTTAACCAAATAGAACAGCTTAAAATTAACTGGCCAACCCATCGAAGAAACGGGTTCACTCAACTACTTCTGAACTCTACTTCAGAAAAACTACCAAGCCAGAAAATCTCTTGCCAACACCAAGAACATTTCAAACTACACTGCGGCCACAGATGCCAAAGAATTCCAAAACAAAGCTCTTCGAGAAACTCGGACCTCAAAGCAACAGAAACTTCAGCTGAACACAGCCACAACACCGAAGCAGACTCACCTCCTTAACTTGTTCCAAAGAAATCATCTTCGGGAACATCCATAGTCACTGCATCTCATCACGCAGCTACTATTCCTTAAGGTATCAAAATACCATCACTCACTTCTGCTAACCAACAGATCCAAACACTACTCATCCAACTTCAGAAATGAACTCCGAACCTTCACAGGTTTCCTTGAGAGATCAATGAAGTTCTTTATCACTACAAAACTCACTCGAGACGGTATTAGGTCTACAGTCTCAACAGATACATCTCCAACCTCACACATTCAAACTTCAATCCAATAGTAGTCGTGTTACACACACTACTACCCCATCTACCTTATAACTTATATTGGAAAACCTGAACAGGTAACCCAATAGATAGGTAGAAATAGATATATATATATATATATAGACACACACACACACACACACATATCTAGTTATAAAAATTACAAATACGCTCTCTCAAGAAAGACACCACTATAGAGCTTAGGTATTCACTCAACCTAACGCTCTGATACCAACTGTCACGACCCGACTTTCTGCTCCCAGAAAATTGCATCATGAATTAAGAAAGAAAGGGATAGAATAAGAAAAGGAAGAAGAGAAAGAAGAAACAACACAAGAATCTCAACAGCGGAACGAATAAATTATATTAATAACATAAGTATTTACATAATATACAATACCAATCAGAGATACACAGCATACACATCACATATACTAGACAGTTATAAACACCTGTCTAGTATTTACAACTCAATACAACAACACAGAGAACACACAGCGGAATACTAATATCTAACGCAGAAGCCTCCTGCTCCATTGCTTCCCCATTATTCGTCAAAGCCAACCTGAATCCTAACCTGAATCCCTTGACTACTCATAAAAATTTGAGAACCCAAGAGTTTATGAAAAACAAAAAATAAACTCCGGCTCAAACATGGGTCTGGTGTGAGCAACAGGTTAAAGTTGCTTAACTTTCAAAAAACTTTTGGAAAGAAAGGTATCACGTAAGACTTCCCACACATAAACATGGAAAAGTTTTTACCTTACGCTAACCAAAATATTTGATAGGAAATCCGATGATATTATAATAGTGTCTAGGGTTTTCAAATAAATAAGAAATATCCGAAATTGTTACATGATTAAATTCCAGCTACTAGCCACAAAAGTGGGTAATACAATCAAAACAGTTGGCACTTATTGGATTTTGGATTCCATACAATGGCAGGGCTACTGAGGTACCACCCGTCACAGTACGTGGCCTAGATCACCGTACCGAGGAGTACTCCCACTCCCCTGCAACACAAGGCCGGAACCATTCCTTACTGAATAGTTCCGAACAAGACAACCCCGACGGTTGGAGCCTAAAACCGTCCACACAGCCGAAATATAAAGGGACCTCTAGACAGGGATCAATCTTGATCTCCAGTGGGTGCGACCCACGAAGCCTTGCTGCACCTCCCCTGTTTTAGCCATTCCCGGTTGATGAGGCTTGAGGTTACGATTACCTTTATAGGATATATCATCTTAGAATGCTCATCGTCCGCCTGACGATGTTCTGAAAGCATTCAATCCATACAAGTTCGTTCCGGGTTCGAACGAAACCGAAGGCATTATCTCGTTACACTCATTTTGGAATCACCCTCAAAGTTAACGACAATAACCCTTGCATTCTGATCCACCATCTCGAATCTATAAGTACTATTCCGTCAAACTCATTATGGAATCACCCACAGAGTTATACTGACGTATAGCCCTTACACCTCGAGTCTTCACTCGCTCTACTTGGATTCACGACCTAACGTTATTTGGAATCGATGTGGTTTTCGGATATCCAAATATGGAAACCCGATCCCGGTCTCATCGAAAACCAAAGCGCGTCTTTTAAGGTCCAAGTTGCTTTAAAGTTTTAAAACAATCCAATTACAGTATCTATATACATAGATATATAATTCACAAATCATAACTGATAATCAACATTATCACATAACAGGTAATCTACATTATCAATATCAAATCGATATTCCATATATCACCATCACAATAGATAACCTACGTTATCACAATACAGTCAAACATCCATACCACACAATATCATTTATCTCATTACTGAGATCTCAAAGCATCCAAGTCAAACAATGACATCCATTCATACATAAGCAAAGATTTACTTATCACAATATAATTAATTTAAAATGAATTAAATTAACTATCTCTGTTACTAATTAATTTAAAATGAATTAAATTAATTACTCTATCTTTAATTAATTTAAAATAAATTAAATTAATTACTTCATCAAATTATAACTTTCTTACTCAATCATTTAATTGATTACAATCAATTAATCATTCAAAATAAATCATCCTAATTAATCACTCTTGATTAATTACTCTTAACTACATTCATGTAATTATCCTTAATTAATTTCACAAATTAATTATTCTCAACTAAACAGTAATTAACCCTTAATTACTTCAATTAATTAATTAATCATAATTAATTACTTTAATCCTTAATTAATTATATTAATTAATTACCCTTAATTACCTATTATTGACTAATTAATCATAATTAATCAACTTTAATTACATCATTAATTAAATAATTAATGATCCTTAATTATTCCTTAAATTAATTACCTTAAGTAATTATCAAATTTAATTACTACATTAAACCAAATTAATTATCCTTTAATTAATTACTTAATTAATCCCTTGATTAATTTATTAAGTAATTTAAATCCAAATTACCTCACACTTAAACATCTCCACTTAATTACCATCATGTAACTATTAATTAATTACTTAACTAAGTAATTTCCCAATCATTAATTACATAAAATAATTATTTATAAACCCAAAATTTCAAAATAAATTAAACTTAATTAAATTAAACAATCCCATTAAACTAAATTAATTACATTAAGTAATTAATTTCTTAATTACTTTATTAAGTAATTACTCAAACCATTTACAATTGATTATTAATAAATTAATCTAATTAATTATTAAAATTAATCACATTAATTATTTAAATAATCCTGGTTAATGACCATCATTAACCCTTCTCTAATTATTTTATAAAGTAATTAACTGAGATTAATTACAAATTTAATTATCTTTAATTATCTATGATTTAAAGTCTAATTATTTAAATAAATTAACCTTGATCAAAACTTAGTTACTTAATTAATAATTTATTAATCATTAATTAATAATCTAATTAATGATCTAAATTTTCAAATTGATTAACCCCTAAATCAAAATGCATTAACCTTAATAATTAACTAAATAAATTTAAATATTTTCTTAAATACCCTTTATAATAAATTCTTTTCAAAAAATTCATTCTTAACTTAATTTTAAAATAAGCATTTCTAAATTATGTTTTAAAAAATCTTTTTATTTTAGAACAAGTGCTTTTGGACTTGTTACTAAATTTCATTTTAAATACAAATTTTGAAATGAGAATAATTTAAACTTATCCAAGTTTAAACAATTAATAACTTTAGCATTTCAATAACTCAATTTATTTTTAGTTTAAATGTGACGCCCCACCTCTATACCCACGCTAGCCAAGAACATTACGGTGAATGCTGTCAACTAGGACGGAGAATAAGGCTGTTGAGGAGCGACCATCCGTGTAATTTCTTTGCGCGAGCACCGATATGTCAGATAGTATAACATGCAATGCTTTATCCAGAGGAAATCCGACATACCGACACAAACTCAAAGCTACTACACAGTGGCTAAATATCTTCGGAAAAACAATATAGGAATAAACATAACATAAATCAGTCACAGAAAATTCATATCACAAAGGCGGAATAAGATATGAATACTACACATAAAAGTGTACATCAGAGTAGTGGTCAGAAAGATCCACAATATCACAAAAGAATAGTTACACGAACAACACAAAAGAATAGGTATACATTATGGAGTCTATATCTCTAATGTATACAACAAAAACTACTAATCTAAGTAGTCAACCAAAAGTCAGAGAAATCGATCCCAAGAGAGAAGTCAAGCTGAAGCACCTGTAACATCTCGGTCTAACCCGAGTATTATTTAATAAGAAAATAATAAACGGATCAGTCTAACTATAAATATCAGATGAAACGATATAGAATCAGAGTTATGACTAAACACATAATAATCACAAGGCCAAGCTGTGATATATAAGTAGTTGATAATCAACAAGAGATTAATCAATATCACAAAATCTACACAAGAATCAAAGAAGTGTCATACTCTTTATTTCGTTCATCAAACCACAAATATTGACGATAATATCAATGTCAATCACAAAAGTCAATGACGCACAAATTCCAAAGACTACACAAGAAATCCAGAAATCACTAAAGTCAATGGCACACAAATTCACCAATGCACAAATATCGATATGGCTTATCAATGGAAATCACGAAAAATTGGTGAAACACAAATTCTAGAAATCTACACAAGAAATCCAGAAATCACAAAGGGGGGGAGGCCTATCACAAACGGGAGCATAAAGCTCACCAACACGTGTATCACAAACGGAACGCTAATTCCATGGTCGCTAACCATCACAAATTGAGCCGAAGCTCCACAAACGGCCCGAAGACCATGGGTTGCTACCCCATCACAAATTGAGTCGAAACTCCACAAAACGGGGTTTAGTCTCCCTCGCAGACAAAGAGACATCGCACATTGCTAGTCTAAATCACAAAGATGATCGTCATGATCAACGAGAAGTGTCAATTACACTAAGCTAGTAAATATATGAGTTTAGCTTCATGTCCCATAACCACTTGCTTAACTTAAATATTTACGAACAAACTGTAAATTTCCACTAGAAAATTGTCACAAGGGTTTCAATCGAACAAGTCCAAGAATTAACCAACAAAGTGAACGCAAGCGTTTCATACCAACTGTTTTACTAAGTCGTTTAATTAGATTTCTCATACGAGTGAAGTAAAGGTTTATATATACTAATAGATTGGAAAACGGTTTTATAAACGAATTTGGAATTAAAATAGTGTTGAAATCGTTTGAGGAAAGAGTTTTGATACTTACTACTAGTATAGAAAACCTTTATATTTTTAAAGTGACAAATCACAAAGAAGATTGTAGGAACAATCAATCACTAAGATTCACATCCGAAAACGTGAATAAAATCCAAAAAAATCGATATAAAATCCATCAAAGTGGATATATCTAAAATTCCTAAAGAAAAGGTCATCTAAGTCGATAATAAATGATAACAACAAAAGGGAGACTACACGAATCGATTAAAGTTGGATATTCAAACGGATTAGCAAAATAGGCTAATCTGGCAATTAACAGCAGGTCGGTCGACCGGACTCCCTGAGTCGGTCGACCAAACCAGAGGTTGGAATGTGCTCGGGGCACCAGGTCGGTCGACCGAACCAGGGTGGTCGGTCGGCCGAACCAGAAACAGAAGTGCTATCTGCACTTATACCAGCAGGTCGGTCGACCAAACCAGGGTGGTCGGTCGGCCGAACCTGATGCTCTGCCCAATGATGCCCATAAATTTATATGCAACCTCCAATTCGCAACCGAACGAGCACGGACGCTAGGGAATTATGCCTAATGGCTACCTGGCCCTATTGGCTCCTCGATGCACCACCAAAAACACATTTGAACATCAAAACTATGTTTTTTAAGGATTTGGCTTTCAAACACTAAAAATTGGAATATTCACAAAAGCAATCCAAATCAAAATCAAATGCACATGAATAAGTGTTAGGAATTCATACCTAACAATAGAAGAGAATTATAAGCATAGATGTGAGATTAAAAATCTCACCTTTTCACAAAATCGAGCAAGATGAAGCTTGAAAGCAAATGGAGAATCAACCTCTCTTCAACACAACCCAAATGAGCTTGAATCTATGCTCAAAACAAGAACATTCCCAAAATTAGGTTTAGGAATTTCTGAAATTGGTAAAAGGATAAGTTGGAGAAGAAGAAGAGAAGCTTACCGATGGGTTCTTCTTGAGTTTGGAGCTAGGAATTTGATTTGCAAGAGAAACTAGGGTTTTGGAGTTTTAATTTCCAATCTCTCCCACCATTAATGCTAAGAAAACTGAAAAGAGAAGAGAATGAGGGTGAATGGGGAAGAGTGGCTCAGATTTGAGCATAAGTAAAACATAGGGCTGAGCCCAAAAACCAAACCCAAAGTGAAAAGTAGCAAAAATCAACTTTCTCCAAACATATCGAAGCTTATACTCAAAAAGGTCGCAAACGGCATTTTAAACTCAATGGGAGTGGTCCCGAGTCCTAATTCGACCGTGTGCAAAAAGTAGTTTTTCGGACTAAAATCCGACTAACGATAAAATATTTAAATATAAAATCGATAAATATGCGGGTTGTTACAGACTCCCCTCCTTAAAGAAATTGCGTCCTCGCAATATTTAAGAAGAGAACATAAAGTAACAACCATAAAAACATATTCAACACAAAAGAAATTTGAAATAAGAAGTTCACCTCAAAGAGCACGAGAAAGTAAATCCGGATGTGTTAGCTCGATGTACTCTCTAGATTCCCAAGAACAATCCTTAGGGTTTGAAGACCATTGAACTTTAACAAGCGGAACATCTTTATTTCGAAGTCGCTTGACCTCCGAAGCAATAATACGAATAGCATGTTGCTCATAAGTTAAATTAGGTGAAACTTCAATCTCTTCCACAACACCGGGCTCAAGAGCAGAATCGGAATCTCGAAGACATTTCCGAAGTTGAGAAACGTGAAACACATCATGAATAGCAGAAAATTGAGCCGGCAATAAAAGGCGATAAGCCATGGAACCAATACGTTCAATGATAGGAAATGGCGCAATATATCGAGGCGCCAATTTTCCCGATCGACTGAAACGTACAACACCTTTCATAGGTGAAACACGAATGAACACAAGATCTCCCTCAGAAAATTCTAACTTCCTTCTCCGGTTATCGGCATAGGATTTTTGTCTACTCTGCGTTTCTTTCATTCTATGTCGAATAAGTTCAATTTTCTCTGTGGAATCACGAATAAAATCTGGACCTAACACCAGCTTCTCACCGGCCTCAAGCCAACAAGAAGGAGATCGGCATGGCCTTCCGTAGAGTGCCTCGAAAGGTGCCATACCAATACTAGATTGGAAGCTATTATTATAGGAAAATTCAACAAGTGAAATATGATCTTCCCAACTTCCACCGAAATCAAGCACACAAGCACGAAGAAGATCTTCAAGAGTTTGATTCACACGCTCGGTTTGTCCATCGGACCGGGGGTGATAAGCGGTGCTAAAATTAAGCTTCGTTCCTAAAGCTTTTTGAAGACTCTTCCAAAATCCACTAGTAAACAATGGGTCACGGTCGCTAACAATTAAAGTAGCCATGTAATTTAACAATCTCTTTAACAAAGAGTTTGGCCAAAAGAGGAACGGTTCGGTTAGACCGAACGGGAATAAAATGGGCGGATTTAGTAAGTCTATCAACAATTACCCATAAGCTATCATAACCCGATCGAGAACGGGGAAGGCCATCTATAAAATCCATGGAAATTTGATCCCACTTCCAAACTGGAATTTCTAAAGGTTGCAATAACCCACCGGGCCTTTGATGTTCGGCCTTAACGAGTTGGCAAGTCATGCAACGGTTAACGAAGTTAGCGATGTCAAGTTTCATTCCCTCCCAATAATAAAGTCGCTTCATATCCGCGTACATTTTACTACTACCGGGACGAATGGTAAATTTAGAACGATGTGAATCTTCTAAAATATCTTTACGAAGACCACCAATATTTGGCACGACAAGTCTACCAAATTTCCGAATGCCGCCACGAGAATCGATATCAAAGTCTTTCAAACCTTCAATATCAATTTTATCCCTAATATTTTGGCCAAGAAGAGCCAAGTCGGGATCTAGCCCTTGAGCTTCAAGAATGCGGTCTAAAAGAGAAGGATGAGCCTCAAGGCTACATAAAACAAATGATGAGCATAAATGGGAAATGCGCTCTCGAATCTCACAAGTGGATAAGATCTCGAGATCGTTCCATTCGGATATCATCATAGAAACAACAGCTTGTTGTTTACGGCTAAGAGCATCGACGACACGATTACCCTTACCGGGAGTATAAAGAATATCAAGATCATATGGTGCAAGAAATTCGAGCCAACGCTGTTGACGCAAATTAAGTTCCTTTTGAGAGAATAAATACTTCAAGGATTTATGATCGGTATAAAGAACAAATTTCTCTCCTAAAAGATAATGACGCCAAATACGAAGGGCGAAAACAATAGCCGCGAGCTCTAAATCATGAGTGGCATATCTAGTCTCGGCTGGCTTCATTTGCCTAGAAGCATAAGCAATAACACGTTCTTTTTGCATAAGAACGGCACCCAAACCAACGCGACTAGCATCGGTATAAACAACGAAATCCTGATTCCCCTCGGGAATAACGAGAATAGGAGCATCAGAAAGAAGTTCTTTTAATCTCTGAAAAGAAGCTTCACATTTGTCCGACCAAATGTATTTAACACCTTTCTTCGTCAAGCTAGTGAGAGGTACGACAATCTTAGAAAAGTCTTTGATAAAACGACGGTAATAGCCCGCCAATCCGAGAAAACTACGAATCTCTGTCACACTCTCCGGTCTCCTCCAATCTTGAATCGCTTCAATCTTTGAAGGATCCACGGAAATTCCGGATTCGGAAATAATGACCGAGAAACTTCACACGAGATTGCCAAAAGTGGCATTTAGAAAATTTTGCCTTTAATTGATTTCTCCTAAGAGTTTTCAACACAATCCGAAGATGTTTTTCATGCTCCTCCTCGGTTTTAGAATACACAAGAATATCATCGATAAAGATGAGAACAAACCGGTCGAGGAAGTCTTTGAAAACTCTATTCATAAGGTCAACGAAATACGTCGGAGCATTCGTCAAACCAAATGGCATAACAAGCCATTCATAAGATCCATAACGAGTACGGAACGATGTCAAAGGAATACTATCCTCTGCAATACGAAGCTGATGAAATCCCGTAGCTAAGTCTAATTGCGAAAAGACTCTAGCACCACTAAGTTGATCAAATAGATAATCAATCCGAGGTAGAGGATATTTATTTTTGATAGTAAGATCATTAAGCTTGCGGTAGTCAACGCAAAGCCTAAGTGTACCATCGGATTTCTTCACAAAAATAGCCGAAGCTCCCCAAGGCGAGGAACTAGAGCGAATAAATTGCTTCGTCTCCAATTCAGATAATTGTTTACGCATCTCCTCATTTTCTTTATTGGACATACGATACGGAGGACGAGTGATAGGTTGAGCTCCAGGAATAAGATTAATTCTGAACTCAATTGCTCGCTTAGGTGGTAATCCTAAAACGGGCTCGAATAAGTCGGAAAATTCACGAACGACGTGAATAACAGAAATAATATCACCCTCATCATCATCATCGTCATCACGAGGATTTAACGAATACAAAGATGCAACCAAGCTGGAATCTGAATCTTTAAGATTAATAGAAATCTTCTTAACAGATTGAGGATGTCGAAGATGAATAGCCCGCTCAGGACATAGGATATGGGCTTCATAACGGATAAGCCAATCCATTCCCAAAATCATTCCAAAGCCTAAATAACGCATGACATGAAAGTCGGCAAGGAAAGAAAAATCACACAAAATAATCTCGACATCTTTACACAATAAACTGATTGTTGCGGATCCACCAACCGGATTCGCAATTCTCAAAGAAGTCATTAAACACAAAACATCCAAGGAAAAAGTATCAACAAGCTCTTTTGATATAAAAGAATGGGACGCACCCGTATCAAAAAGAACTCGAATAGGATGATCACGAAATAAAATAATTCCATCCAGAATAGAATGAGAAATACCTTGGCCACGAGATGTATTGCCAGGGGCTCGAGCAACATTAAGCTTTCCCTCTTTCTTGCCTTGAAGTTTGGGGCACGAAGATATAACATGACCGGGAACTTTGCAGTAGCGACAAGAGAGAGAATTTGGGCACTTGTTCGCATAATGGTCCTTCGAACCACAATTATAGCATTCCCCACAGCCAAAGGAAGAAGTCTTTGCCATGGAGGTTGCTTGCTTCCCTTTCTTATTGGGATAAGGACCTTTGAATTTGCTTGGCCTCTTCTTGTTGTTGAAGTTTGGTTTGGAACCCACCACTTCAACATCATTCTCCCTATCCGCCTCTTCAAGACAAAGAGCGATATCAACGAGTTGGTCGAAAGAAACTTCTAATTTTAGAAGTAATGGCTTCTTGAGACTTTTGTTTAAGCCATAGACGAATCTCTGGTTCTTCTTTAAAGGGGTGTTGATGTATTCAACCCCGTATTTAGAAAGCGACTCGAAGGAGGCGACGTAATCAGTCACGGAGGACTCACCTTGAACAAGGTCTATAAATCGTCGAGCCAATGTCACTTTGTCTGCTTCCGGTACAAATTTCAACTCGAAGCGTTCTCAGAATTTCTCCCAGGTGAGATCCGCTTCATTAATCTCAGAAATAAGAAGCTCGTACCAGTTCAATGCTCTTTCTCGGAGCATACTAGAGGCCACCTGAACTCGGTGAAGGTCAATAAGATTCATGCGAGAAAAGATTCGATCGCATGACCTTAGCCAAGCCTATACTTCAATAACAGTTTCGGAACCTTTGAATGGCTCCCCACCCAAATTAGTGTAATCGCTACACAAGCGTGCAAATCCCGACTTTGGGTGAGTAGGTTCCGGGTTAGCTCCGGCTGCTTGAGCATTGGTCACTAAATCAAGAAGCTGTTGAGCAGTCATATAAACTCCATCTTGGGGTGGAGTGCTAGACGGTACGGCTCTAGGACGGCCTTGTCTAGACATTTCTCTTCCTTTAGAAAGAAAGAAGAAGAAGAAAAAGGTTATTCACCAAATTGAATATCAAGCAATCTTGATAGATAAACAAGGAATCATAAGGAAAATAGGATGAATCGGTACGAAGACTCGAATTAAATCCTAAAGCACGACTCCTAAGAAAGACTTAGGACGATGATCCTTGTTATAATATTCCATATTGTTCCGAAGTTTGGCTCCGATACCAAGCTGTGACTCCCCACCTCTATACCCACGCTAGCCAAGAACATTACGGTGAATGCTATCAACTAGCACGGAGAATAAGGCTGTTGAGGAGCGACCATCCGTGTAATTTCTTTGCGCGAGCACCGATATGTCAGATAGTGTAACATGCAATGCTTTATCCAGAGGAAATCCGACATACCGACACAAACTCAAAGCTACTACACAGTGGCTATAAATATCTTCGGAAAAACAATATAGGAATAAACATAACATAAATCAGTCACAGAAAATTCATATCACAAAGGCGGAATAAGATATGAATACTACACATAAAAGTGTACATCAGAGTAGTGGTCAGAAAGATCCACAATATCACATAAGAATAGTTACACGAACTACACAAAAGAATAAGTGTACATTATGGAGTCTATATCTCTAATGTATACAACAAAAACTACTAATCTAAGTAGTCAACCAAAAGTCAGAGAAATCAATCCCAAGAGAGAAGTCAAGCTGAAGCACCTGTAACATCTCGGTCTGACCCGAGTATTATTTAATAAGAAAATAATAAACGGATCAGTCTAACTATAAATATCAGATGAAACGATATAGAATCAGAGTTATGACTAAACACATAATAATCACAAGGCCAAGCTGTGATATATAAGTAGTTGATAATCAACAAGAGATTAATCAATATCACAAAATCTACACAAGAATCAAAGAAGTGTCATACTCTTTATTTCGTTCATCAAACCACAAATATTGACGATAATATCAATGTCAATCACAAAAGTCAATGACGCACAAATTCCAGAAGACTACACAAGAAATCCAGAAATCACTAAAGTCAATGACACACAAATTCACCAATGCACAAATATCGATATGGCTTATCAATGGAAATCACGAAAAATTGGTGAAACACAAATTCTAGAAATCTACACAAGAAATCCAGAAATCACAAAGGGGGGAGGCCTATCACAAACGGGAGCATAAAGCTCACCAACACGTGTATCACAAACGGAACGCTAATTCCATGGTTGCTAACCATCACAAATTGAGCCGAAGCTCCACAAACGGCCCGAAGACCATGGGTTTTTACCCCATCACAAATTGAGTCGAAACTCCACAAAACGGGGTTTAGTCTCCCTCGCAGACAAAGAGACATCGCACATTGCTAGTCTAAATCACAAAGATGATCGTCATGATCAACGAGAAGTGTCAATTACACTAAGCTAGTAAATATATGAGTTTAGCTTCATGTCCCATAACCACTTGCTTAACTTAAATATTTACGAACAAACTGTAAATTTCCACTAGAAAATTGTCACAAGGGTTTCAATCGAACAAGTCCAAGAATTAACCAACAAAGTGAACGCAAGCGTTTCATACCACTTGTTTTACTAAGTCGTTTAATTAGATTTCTCATACGAGTGAAGTAAAGGTTTGTATATACTAATAGATTGGAAAACGGTTTTATAAACGAATTTGGTATTAAAATAGTGTTGAAATCGTTTGAGGAAAGAGTTTTGATATTTACTACTAGTATAGAAAACCTTTATATTTTTAAAGTGACAAATCACAAAGAAGATTGTAGGAACAATCAATCACTAAGATTCACATCCGAAAACGTGAATAAAATCCAAAGAAATCGATATAAAATCCATCAAAGTGGATATATCTAAAATTCCCAAAGAAAAGGTCATCTAAGTCGATAATAAATGACAACAACAAAAGGGAGACTACACGAATCGATTAAAGTTGGATATTCAAATGGATTAGCAAAATAGGCTAATCTGGCAATTAACAGCAGGTCGGTCGACCAGACTCCCTGAGTCGGTCGACCGAACCAGAGGTTGGAATGTGCTCGGGGCACCAGGTCGGTCGACCGAACCAGGGTGGTCGGTCGGCCGAACCTGATGCTCTGCCCAATGATGCCCATAAATTTATATGCAACCTCCAATTCGCAACCGAACGAGCACGGACGCTAGGGAATTATGCCTAACGGCTACCTGGCCCTATTGGCTCCTCGATGCACCACTAAAAACACATTTGAACATCAAAACTATGTTTTTTAAGGATTTGGCTTTCAAACACTAAAAATTGGAATATTCACAAAAGCAATCCAAATCAAAATCAAATGCACATGAATAAGTGTTAGGAATTCATACCTAACAATAGAAGAGAATTATAAGCATAGATGTGAGATTAAAAATCTCACCTTTTCACAAAATCGAGCAAGAAGAAGCTTGAAAGCAAATGGAGAATCAACCTCTCTTCAACACAACCCAAATGAGCTTGAATCTATGCTCAAAACAAGAACATTCCCAAAATTAGGTTTAGGAATTTCTGAAATTGGTAAAAGGATAAGTTGGAGAAGAAGAAGAGAAGCTTACCAATGGGTTCTTCTTGAGTTTGGAGCTAGGAATTTGATTTGCAAGAGAAACTAGGGTTTTGGAGTTTTAATTTCCAATCTCTCCCACCATTAATGCTAAGAAAACTGAAAAGAGAAGAGAATGAGGGTGAATGGGGAAGAGTGGCTCAGATTTGAGCATAAGTAAAACATAGGGCTGAGCCCAAAAACCAAACCCAAAGTGAAAAGTAGCAAAAATCAACTTTCTCCAAACATATCGAAGCTTATACTCAAAAAGGTCGCAAACGGCATTTTAAACTCAATGGGAGTGGTCCCGAGTCCTAATTCGACCGTGTGCAAAAAGTAGCTTTTCGGACTAAAATCCGACTAACGATAAAATATTTAAATAAAATATTTAAATATAAAATCGATAAATATGCGGGTTGTTACATTAAATCTTCCAACTTCAAACTTTCTTTTAATTTCAAAAACTGAATACGCATTCTACTTTGATCCCAAATTTAAACTTAAGATTCAAATTAGCTTTGAATTTAAATTTAAATTTAAATTTTAAACTCTGTTTAAAACCTTAAACTTCAGATTTTAAAACATTTTATAAATCACTTTAACAAATTTCAAAGTTGTTAAAAACCTTTCATTTTATTTTATAAAACTTATATATCTTTAAATCTATAATTCAAACTCATTTTGAATTAAGATTTTAAACCTGTTTTAAAACTTTGTTTTAAAACTTGCTCTACACTCCTTTTGAATTCTATTTAATTTTTAAAAACTCAAATACTGTCAGGATTTGTAAAACAGTTTCAGGTTTATTAAAACCTGTAAAAATTTCTTTACACTTTATTTATTTAAACTGGAATGTTAATTAACTTGAATTCAAATAAATTCAAACTTGAATTCAAATATGATTTAAATTTCTTAATCATTAAAATGATTCAGGCTTTTACAAATTTTTAAACCCAGAGATTACAGGTTTTATAAAACCTGTAAAACAAAAACCAAAACCCCCACAAATTACTTCGAGTCTACTACACCACATCCCCGAGTCAAACACATAACTGCTTCGGGAAACTCACCTTATTTACTCGAGCCAACCAAACACAGGCTAACCTTCATCAGTAATGTCCCATCACCGTGCATATGCACAGTGTCGCCGTCCACACTAGATCGTCAGCGTCTATTACGACACACCAGAAACCAACCCAGCATCCATCCTTGGCCATCGAATCAAACAATCACCCAAGGAAACAAAATCGAACTCAAAACTCCAAACCTGAAAAACAGCACACAGGTTTTTCCCAAAACCTGTCAATGGAAAATTTGAATTGCTCCGACCACCTGAGAGTTAACCCCCTTCAGCCTTAACTACATCCACGACCAAGCTTCCAATTTCCAAAATCTTACCACACTCGATCAAGTATACAAGTCGAAATGACTTATTCTTTAAAACCCATCAAACTAGGGTTTAAAAATGAAAACAAAATGTGCACCTTCCTCAATGACAACCATCATCCTCCATGAATTTTCATAGCATCTCCTAACACTACTCTATCAACATGAACAATCTCAGAGCCTCAAAATACACAGATCACCAAAGAAACCAAATAGTTTATATTCAGTTCAAAACAAAACTGCTCCTTTATTACTTTTCTAAAAACAATGATTCTTGATTTAAAAATCATGTTATAGCTAATTCTTTGGATTTATAATGCTGAAGTACTAAATTTGCTTGCTTGGATTTTTTTGTTAAAATTAATATGCAGTGCTATTTTTTTTTATGTTTCCTGTTAAATCTTATTTCCAGAGGCAACAAACTCTGTTTAGCTTGATTTAAATTTTTCTAATCTATGATAAGCAACTTCTTTGGTTTTTAAAAAAAACAGAACTATCACCATTTAAATCAAGTGTTGAGGTTTTTAAATGGAAAAAAAATTGGATCTGTGAACAAACAGAGCACATAACAATATGCACAAACATATTTACATCAGACTTTATAAATACACAAACAATACTTATTTATATCAAAACATTTTAGCATGCATCCTAAATAAAATTTTAGATTTTAGAGTTACTCACCTATTTAGGAGAAAGCAGAGCCTCATTTATGAAAAGCTTTGAACTTGTGGAAGAAAACATTTGAAAAAGCTTTGACACTTTCGACCGAAATGCTCCAGATTTTTAAAAACAGCCCCTCTTTGATACTTTGAACCTCTTTAAAAACTGAATTGCTTCCAATATTTAAAACTGCATTGTATGCTTTCTGATTGCAGAAAAATGAATGATGCAGATGCTTCTTGAGGTGAATCTGAATGCTACAGATTTGAAATTTTGCAAGTTTTCATTTTAAAACTGTTTGCAGGCTATAGAAATTTGAAATTGCAGGGATTTGAATTTTTTTTGAAAATGCAAGTTTGATCTTTGCTTTGAGGAAATGAATCTACAAGTTTATCTTTCTGAAAATGAATTAATTACAGGGATTGTGCTGGGAAATGAATTACAGAGGTTTGCTTTTTGATTTGAGAATTGAGGTACAGGTTTTTTTGTTTTTGAGCTTGAAGGGTGTTTACAAGATTTTGATCTGAGTTTTTGATTTATTTTGGGAGAGAGGGTTTCAGATTTTGAATAGGTGTTTGAAGCTTTCTTTGAGTTAGAATTGAGATTAGAAAAAAATAATTAGAAAAGAAGATGCATGCTTATATAATATAATTTGAATTTATTAATTTAGAAAATGAAAACACAATTTGACACTTGTATGAAATATTCAACATTTGTCACCTTAATGTTTAATTTTAGAACACTTGTTTATATATTGCTTAATCTTCATACACCTGTCTTTAAAAGTAATTTGTATATATATTAATTAACATGTTAATAAATATGTATTAAGCTTAATTGATAAATTAATTAGAATTTAAATATGTATATAAATTTATAAAAGAAAACAAATCATGCTTATAAAATAAAACTTATACATATAGAAATTAAAACAATTAAGATTTTATACTTTTATCAATAAAATATCCATTTTATTTGATCATTCTAAATTTAAAACTCAATCTAATTTAATTTAAAACATTTAATATTTTTTTCTTATCACTTTTAATATCATATTTTTATTTATGAAATAGTCTTTGAAAATTCAATACTAGTTTGTATTAAAATTTCCAATTTATAATGTATACATATTAGAATTTAAAACATGATTTAATTATTAAGTTAAACCAAAATCATTTATTTAACTTTGAAAAAAATTAAATATTAAATAAAATAAATTTTCCAAATTACTACAAATATTAAAACTAGAAAATATACTTTACTTATTAAAATTAAAACAAAACCAAACTATTTAAAATATAAACCAAATATTTATATTGTAAACAGAAATCAATTTATATCATTTAAAAGATAAAATAATCAATTTAAATATTTACTGAAGAAGATTATCAAATCTATTTGAATAATTATTAACAGAATACCAATATCAATTTAATTTTAACTACAGATTATTAAATTGATATTGTTAAAAATTCCGGGATATTACAGTTAGGAAGTGATAATATTAAATTATTATCATTAATCATTGAATAGGAAATTGAAATCGTAACTAATTAAGAAATAAATTCGCATACAAATGGAATTTGAAAATGTGAATTGTAAATATGATTTGTAATTTGAAATGGGTTTCCAGAGTAATATTTGAGAAAAAATGGAAGGGTTTGAAATTTAGAAAAGATTAAATTCCTTTTGAGTTTGAAAATGGTTTTCAAGGGTTGGGAAAAATATTTTTGGAGGGATAAAAGCTCTAAACTCTTTTCGGTCGCTGGAAAATAATTCCTATAATGATCGCGACATCATCAGTGTTCATTTTTGCGTTTCCAAGTGAGGAATTGCTGCAAAATTATTTTAAAACGGAAGCTTTTTGCAAACTGGATTTGGTTTTGGAAATTCAAAAGGATAATTTGAATTGATTTCAAAGATGATTTTGAAAGGTTGAAAAGACTCTGGAATCTAATAAAAATAGTTATGGAATAAAATTTATTAAGGTGGAAAATAAATTTTTTGAATGTATAAATAAGTTGACAATTGCAAGAAATGAAAATGAAATTGAATGTTGAAATTCATTTCATATTTGTAAATAAATAGAACTGGAATTGAAATTAAATTGGATTTGTGATGAACAAAGCAAAGTATTGAAATAAATTAGTAAGTGAAACTAATGGAAAATAAAAGAATTGAATTCAATATTTATAAATAAAAGGTAAATTAAATTATTATGGAATTCGAAATTCAGTTTAAATATAAGTGGTTATAAAACAAAATGGTGAATTGAAAATAAATTTTTGGGAATGAACAAAAGAATAAAATTGGAATTGAAACTGAATATTGAAAACCACTTTGAATTATGTGAAATAAAATGAAGTTGTAGAATTAGTTCGAAGTGAACTAGAGGTAATAAAGGTGGAAAAAAATGGTTTGAGATAAAATGAATTGGAATTCGTAATGAATTAGTAAATGAAGCCAATTTAAAATAATGATATGAATCTCTTGAGAATAAAAGATAATTGATAAAAATTCAATATTCAGAAGGTAAATTGAATCCAAATAGAATTGGAATTGTAAATTGAATTCAAATGAGATTGAAAATTGAATGAAAATGGATATATAACTTCAATAGTGAAGTGGAAAAATGATATAAGAAGTAAGTATTTAAACTTTTGTTGTGAAATGTGCAGAATGATTTTTGAATGTAGAAACTGTATATGGTTGTTAAATAGCATACAGGTATTATAAAGGAAAAGGAAATGGGATTGATTTTGATGATAATTTAAATTGCTCGAAAAAGGTATGTATTTGAATTTCAGTATGAAATTTGATAATTTTCTTGCCCAGCCACTTGGCTTTTTCTTTTCTTTTGAAATTTGGTGGCCCGTGGTGCCATTTTGTAGTCGTACCGAACTAGCCGCGCAAAGGAGACGCTGACGAAATTTTTCGAAAATTTAGGGTGTTAGAAAAAAATTTGAGAAAATTTTGAAAATTTAAAATTTGAATTTGAATTTAAATTTGAATTGATTAAGGAAACAATACTGTTTGAAACTTATGGTTGATTTTGAAAAGTTAATTGAAGTGATAATTGGTCTTTGATAAAAAGATTCGTTTTGGGTTGTTCTTAAACAAACTATTAGAATAGGAAAAAATGATAAATGGGTTAAGGATATCATTCTTCTTAACTAGTAACTTCGGGACGAAATTCATTTAAGGGAGGAAGGATGTGACGACCCAGAAATTTTAACTTTTGAAATTGAAATATTTAATTTATTTTTAAATAATTAAATGATAGTTTAACTTGAATTTCAAATATAACTATGAAATTGGCAATTTAATTATTGAATTTAATTTATTGAAGTTGGATAAAAATTTGAATCTTCATTTTTAAGCCGATTAAAAATATTTTAAAAACTTAGAAAATTTATATTGATAATACTAAGATAATGGAAGCTTCAGAATTGGATTTCAAAATGTTTTACTCGGTTTTGAAATTATATCGTTTAAATTGATATTTAAAATAGCCTTCTAAGGTACAGTCTCGGATTTTGACGAAACCAGTTCCATTGGATCCGTAATATTGTATTATTATCGGATTTCAATTTTCGTAGCATTCGGAATTGTCGTTTGATCGTACGATAAGCAAACGCGCTGAATTTGTATCGGAATTAATTTAATAACTGGATCCAAAAAGCTATCTTCTCCATATAATCGAATTTGGACTAAAAACATTTTCCATTGCATTTGTAATAGGGGTATAACCTTACAAACGTCTGGCGGCATGCCTCGATTGGAAATGGAGATTCCGTGTTTACATCTCAAATTGTATTGAAAATCGAGATTCCGTGAACTTAATTTTAAAAATATAAAATATATTTTTCCTTCTTATTTACTGTTGACCTCACCCAACACTTGTCAACACCCTGTGGACACGTTTCCTACATCCCCTTGCACACGTCCTCTTTAAAAAAAATCGAAATCAGATAAAATAAAACAACAGAACATCCTCGTTCGAAACTAGAAAAAATCACAATTGCCCAGAGGAAAAAAATAAATGTTGAGCCTTTCCTAAAGTTCAAAATGAAAAAAAAATCGCATTGGCTTGAATTAAAATGGAGGAACAAGAAGATTCCAAATCGAATTCATAAACTTAATTTTGATTCTTCCACCTCTGAATCCAACGCGATTTCGTTCAGCCTTGAGCATGCATTTGATGATTCTGGGTTCTCCCATGCTGGAACCTTCACCGCCCGTCTTAAGTCTTGGAGTTGGAGGGCAGCAACGTCGCGTGAGCAGTGACGAAGTTGCGGCATGCTGGGATGGTTGCAGATGATCGGCGGGGTCGTAAGAGGACGGTTCGTCGTGGTGTTCGATCGACGAGGCTGGCAGCGATTTCGTTAAAGAGTTTGGGGATTTGTGTCGGGGTTGCATGCAACTGGGTAGGGGTGTGTCGCAAGTAAGGCTGTAGCGGCGAACGAGGTTCAACTATTTGTGAATTCCATACGGTCATCATTTTCTTCCATTATAGCACTCTCTGTTCCTACAATTGCTGCTGTTGAAGGAGTAGGCATTTAGGGATAGTGAGGTATTTATTTCCTCTTTCATTTATACTTAAGGAAAAGATAGAGATATACAGATTGAAAAAAATAAAATAAATATGAAGTTTAAAAGCAGAAAAAAAAAGAACAGTAAGTTTTATAAAGAAATTTATTTTCTTAAATTAATTGATTTATATATGCATATGTATATCTATATATACATTAGAGTAGATCACTATTGTTATTTACAGAAGTAGAAAAAAACAAAGTTTTAGATAAAAATATACATATGCGTGTTTTATTTTATACAAGAGTAAAACATATATATATATAGTCCTAAGGAAAATAAATATACATATATTTTGATTTATTAAGTTATGTTAAAAATAATTTATTAAGGTGATAAATTTGTTCAATTAACTTATTTAATTATTTTGGTTACTAAGAAATATTAAAATAAAATTTTTTAATTAAATTATTAGTCTAAATTAAATTAATAGATGGAAATAGACTGTTTAATAATCTCAAATATTAATAAACTGTATAAATGTTTATACAAGGTTGAAAATTCGGATATAATAGTCGAGATGAAAATGGATTGCATGCAAAGCAAAGGTGAGATCTTCTCACTCAATCAGATTTTTATGATTTAGTTTTAAATAGTTAGATTTAAAATTATTGATTGTGTTGATTGTGTGCTTGGATGATAAATAATTATCAGTTATATTGAATTATACCCTATGCACCGCATAATAGCGGATGATATTATATTAAACCCATATACCGTGATATTCCACCTCGAAGTGGAATTGGTATTATATATGTATTTGGAGTGATTGATTTCCCACATTATATAGAGGATGAGACCCTATGCGCCGCATAATAGCGAATGATATTTTATAAATCCCATATACCACGATATTCCACCTCGAAGTGGAATCGGTATTTAATTGTTGTGCTAACGTCTGTGGATGCAGGAAAACATGTTGGTGGGATCCAACTAGATTCCTCAAATATTTGAATTTGTTTCAATATTGTGTGTTGATTGTTTATAATATGTGTATGATCATATTGTGATTGAAATCGTTGAAGACTATGGTTTAGCTGAATATATTTTTGGCATCGTAGGATACCAGAAATAAATAAAATTGGATTTTTGAAATTTAAGTAGAAAATTTATAGTAAATTAATTCTAGAAAACTGAACAAATTTAACAGAAGGAATTTGTTTCAAAAGATAATAAATTTGGTGTTTGAAATAAATTTGAGAATCAATTTGAAATTTGATTGGTAGTTTGAAAATCAATTGGAAAATCAATTTGATATTGATTTGGTAAAAACAAAAAATATTTGGGAAATCGATCTAAAATTGATCTGGTGTTTAAAAATAAATTTTGAAAAATTGATTAGGTGTTCGAAGTAAATGTTTGGAAAATCAATTTGGGATTTGATTTGGTATTTGAAATAAATTTAGAAATCAATTTGAAAATTGATTTAGTGCTGAAAGTGAATATTTGGGAATCAATTTGAAAATCGTATATTAGTAGATATTTGAAAATTTAAAATTCACAATGGAATTTTATAAAGGAAAGGGAAATTTTTTTTAAAAAATAAATATTTTTTTATTTTTAGAAGTGTGGAAAGGAATTTATGGATTTGGAACGTAAATTTAAAATGAATCCAGAAAGATTTATAAATTGATCTGAATAAAGCATTTTAGAATGGAAGCTGTATTTTCCTTGAAAAGCCGAGTATATTTTTAAAATAGCTTTTGAAATAAAATTAGAAGTTCTAGATTTGATTTAAAAGAATATTGTTGAAGAAATTATTTTTGGGAATTGCTTTAAATCTTAAAAGTAAATATTTATGTTAATTTATTATAGAAGTGATTATCTAAAGTTTTAATTGATAATTGTTTTAGAAATTGGATTTCTAAATAGTTATATCCTATCTACTAATTTTATTTTAAAATTAGTTTGGACTTGAATTTTTTTATGAAATATTAGTATAATATTTCCATAACTTATATTTTAAAATAAGTGTTTAAAAATAGTTTTTACTTTAAATATTTCTAAGTATATATGTTTGGATAAGTAATTTGAATTATTTTAAAGTAATTGAACTCGGCGGACTTTCAATGGAAATGAATAAATATTTGGAAATGTATTCCGCATAAGGAAAAAATGATTTGAAATTTGTTTTCGAAGGATTGAAATGTGTAAAGTAATTTGAAATTTTTTTTCAAATGGTTAGAGTGTGAAATATATCTTGAGAAGATATTTTGAGAATAAATAATTAGGAAAAATTATTTAAATCTGGTAAATTGTTGTGAATATTGATTGATAGTTAAATAACCGACTATCAATATTTGCCTATTAACGGCATTCGAATTTCGATGCGATCGGGGGTCGGATTCTAAATGGATATTCGAAAACCACATCGAACCTTTGTGATTGTGATGGATCTTTTATTTAAAAGATCAAAGTGGAAATTTGTTATGATTTGTTTGAAATCTGAATGTAACACTTATTTTTAAAATAAGTGCTCATTATTCGGATTAGCCGGGAGAGGACCTTGTGTCATAAAACCCATTCCAAATAATGATACGACGAAATGGGATTACATTTGAAGATGGTGTTGACGACCAGGTATTTTCGAAAGCGAAAGGATTACCTGTCGAATGTCTCTGCACCGGGTTGCTCCGGTATAGAGATTTTACCACCCTTTGTGATGGGGATTCCGGACGTGATTAGTGAATATTCGGATTGCAAGGGCTTCTTTGAAGTGCCTTCGGTCCCATTCGATCCCAGAACGAACTTGTATGGATGTGTGTCTGACATTACACTTTGAGATGTAAAGTTGGTTTCTATCAAATACATTTCTGTTGGTTGCGGAGAATTTATTCTCTTAGCTTAACACCCTTCTCTGAGACGTACGAGCTCAGAGGTTATGTAGTTGATGGTTACTAGTGATATATTCTCAAATTGGTAACGTGGCATACGAAGTGTTGTAGATCTTTTGTTGATCGAAGCATGAATTTGAAAAAATGTAGTTTTGTGGACGAGACTTCGTCGGACCTCACACCCCGGAAATGGTCAAATCAGGAAAGATGCGGCAAGGTTATGAGGGTCGCGCCCTTTAGGGTATGTCATTTCCTTTTGAAAAAGGTAGTATCATGGTATGAAGCCCAGATATTTTACCTATGTTGTTGCTTTGTGGTTGAGGATCCTCAGTTAAAGGTCGCAAACGACCGGGGAATGGCATACTCGTGTAGTAGTTACCTAGTTACAGAGCTAACCCGGCCTTGTCTTGGCAGAGAGCTGGTTAAGTTCTCGGGACGTCACTCCAAAGGCGTATCCATATGGCATTAGGATGTTCATTAGCCTGACCGTTTGTTGGAAATCCAAATAAACAATACGTGCCATGTACGGTTTTAATTGTATAACCTGCCATGGAATGTGGTGGTAACCTGCTATTGAACATGACAGCTATAGCAGGCATAAGCGTGAAATGCCTATGCTGGCTAAGATTAATATTATACTTTTGAAATGTTTTCCACACTATGCACTAATGATAATACAAAAAAGATTTTGTGTATCAAGCATGTTTGACTATCATAAGGAGAAATCTCCTCTAATTCTGCGTTTGTATTGTGTGTGCGGCGGGAGGCCTTATGGTAGTTTCATTTTCCAAAAAGAATTGCTGATTTCTTTTCCTTTCTTTGTGAAAATAACTATTTTTTAAGATCTCACACCAGTCCGACTGACCTGGAGTTTATTGTTCCCTTTCTAAACTCTAGGTGCCCATAATTTTCCACAAGGGCAGCCTAGAGTCAGGTTATCAGTTATTTGGGAACGAAGTCAAGAAGTTACTGTGGAGATCTGGGGTTTAAGCTGGATGGCGAGACGTATTATTGTACTATGTATTATCCGTTGTGTTGGGATTGTTGTAAGTTCAGTTTTTAAATGGACTAGTTGTTGTAGATGCCTAGTATTGAATGGTGTCGTTGTAAACTCTGATAATGTATGTATAAACTGATATAGTGTATTTGCTTTAAAGATATTCATTTGTCTATGCTATATTGTTCCGCTATGAAATATGAGATTCTGTTTGTTGTTTCTATTCTTCTTCTATCTTCTTCTTCTTAAACCCTAACGGTTCGGTTTTTTGGCATTTGACTGTGCGATATTGGATACCATGGATGTATCGATGTCGACTTTCGGGCATTTTAAAATCGGGTCGTTACACAAGGTGTGCCGCCAGGTGTTCGCAGTGTTATACCCCGATTCTGAACATAATGGAATAAGTTTTAGCATCTAATTCGATCGTATGAGGAAGATAGCTTTTTGAATCCAATTATTATACTAAATTTTCGATATTAAATTCAACGTGTTTCTATCCCGTACGACCAAATGGTAACTCTAAACGCTACAAAATTTGAAATTCGATAATAATACACTATTACAGATCCAATGAAACTAGTTTCGTCGAATTCTGAGACTGTTCCCAAGATGACTATTTTAACGTGTCGATTAAATCAGACGATTTTCAAACTCGACGAAAGTACTTAGATTTCAAATTTTAGAGACTTACCAAATCAATTCTAATTCAAATAGAATTTATATTCATATTAGAAACCATTTTGATTCATATTAGATCACCAATTCAAATATTTACGCTATCCCAAATATTAAATTTCATTATTAAATTAATAATAAAGTTTTCAAATTTTAATTTATCGACTTTTGATTTCATTCAAAAGTCCATTTTCATTACTCAAATTCGAATAGAGTTTAAATCAACTTAAAAAACCATTTTCATTCACATTTAACTCCAGATTCACATATTTATCAAATTTCAATAATTAAATTTACTATTCACCAAATTCATTTAATAGATAAATTAGAAAAGTCTAAACCATTTCACTAATCTATCCAAAATCAATTAATGTTTCAAATTCAACTTTAAAAAAATAAATTAAACGTCCAAACCAACGACCAAAATTCCGGGTCGTTACATTCTTCCTCCCTTAAAAGAATTTCGTCCCTGAAATTGTAAAAGTAGGAAGAGTTCTCCAAACCCATTTCTTTTCAAAATTCATTTGGATAAAATTATGTTATTACCATTCCCTAAGTCTTTAGTCCCACCCAAATCCACTAATTTCTATTTATTCATCAAATTTCATTATTTCAAGTTATAATTTCAAAATCAAATTTAGGTAACAAAAATTTTCCAAAAATCTCCAAAAAAAAATTAACACCCTGAATTCCCTAAATTTTTTGGCACTCTGCAATATAAGGAGAGCCATTTACAATATCACACATATGATAAATATAGTATCCATCGACCCACGCTGTTGGAAAAATAATATGTACCAATATTTAACTCATTTTCACTTTTAATGCGCAAGCGTATCTTATAGTAGTGTTATTAAGCGAGTTCGCTTAATTTATATGCAATTACGCAACCCAAAAATTCTATCCAAACAGCTTTCTATACATTTACTTACTCAAAATAAGCACATAAGTTCCATAATGATGAAATTTTCATAACATTCCATTCCTTTAACGAACTTAAACATATGTTTTTCACAAAACAACATATTATAACATGTATATTTCGAATGCGTAAACAAGTATAAGGTTCAAACATTCAATTATCCATTTCCAATCAATGTATATTCAATTTAATTCAATTTCAAATTGATTCACATTCACTTATTTACATTCATTCAAAATGAAATTTCTCTTACATTCAATGATTAATGTTATTACATTCAATTTAACTTTACAACTTAAGTTCATTTTCATTTTGAATCAAATTCTATTTATTTATTTTTTGACTTCTTTTGTTAATTTATTCCTTCCACGAATTTTTTTATTCATTTCATTAACTTCCCTTATGTTAAATCAAATTTCATATCTCATTTTAGATTTCCTTTTCATATCTTCGATATTCACAAATTTTGTTTACTTATATTTTTCAATTATGTGAGTTACAAGACTTAATTGTTTTCACAAACTCTTCAATTGTAACATCCATATTTTTCCTTTACATTTACCTTCACAAATTTTCATTTAATACTAAAACCATTCGTTAAACATTTCATTTACCATTTCTTAGTTTATCACTATTTTATAAAGGTTCGTTTCTTCTTATTCCAACTTGTTTAAGTTTATAGTTTTCCTCAAAAAGTTACATCTTAATTTACAACATTCTTTGCAAATTGACATTTAATTCTCTAAACAACTTACAATATATTATTTCATTCATTTATCTACATTCTTAAGTTCCATTTACTTGTTAATTTAGTCAATAATTATTTTATAATACAATAATCAAGTATATAAAATTTATTATACAACTTAAATTTCATTTATAAACATTTTAATTACTTAAGTATTGATTTACTTGTATAATATTCCATTACATATTCTTATAAAAAGCTTAACTTCTTAAACACTTATGCTAAGTTATTTTGATGCTTTAGAACGTAATTGAGTATTACACAAATTAATCTTGTTCATATTATTTAAGCTTTCATGAGTTAAACTATATTTATTTACTTCATTTCACTAACTCAATTAATTTAATATTTCTTAAGTTAATTTTTTTTTCTCATTTCTCGAATTCAAATTTCTTTTATTTGCTTAATCAAAGTATTCAACAATTTTTAAAAACTAATTTTACTTTTCTGTTCAAATCTATAAGTTATAAACTTATTTTTAATTATACTATTCCAGTTTATAAGTTCAAAATTGTTTTTATATATTTTTCAAATCATACTTAGATTGTCTTTCACAACAAGACTTGTTTTAATCGAAATGGATTCCTTTTGGTAACAATTATGTAACGACCCGATATTTTCAACCATTCGCATCCATTATAAGTGTATAGGTAGACACTCATGCCAGAATTGAATTGCTCAAAATACCGCGTTGTAAATAAAGATTTGGCAAATCTCAGAATATACAGTAAATAATAATCGCAGATCACAGACACAGAGTATTTAATAATGCAGCGGAAGTAAAAGAGATGGTAGTTCATGAAGCTACAATATAAATATATCAGAGTTAAACAAGATACAACAGAATAAATAAAGTACAACAGAAGTTTCAATATGATAACCAAGTACAAGCTGAATACAACAACAGAACCGAAATAGATAAGACTAGATAAGCAGATAATCTCCAGCGATTCCAATCTCCAGAAGGTGGAATCCAAATCTATGAATACTCAGGCTGACTCGAGCGTAAATAAAAATACAAACACTCGAGTCAGGACATACATACTTATACAATGTAAACCAACTCAAGTGAACTGTAGCAAAGGTACAAGTAACTTAGAAGATGTTTGGGACTGCCCATCCTCTGAGGATCCGTTAAACTATTTACTATGTAGTATATTGCGCTATATACAGTAGTGTCTAATCAATAAAGTATAATCATATAGAAAATAGCGTTAAGGGGATGGTGAACCTTAACGCGGTCGGATCTTTAAACCAAAATCGTAGTGGGCTCGATATAAGAAACATATGACAAGGCACGCGAGGCAATGCCAGGGTGGATACACCGTTTGCACTCCCGGACCGGTGGTGACGGCAAGCCAGCAGCTTCCGCCCACCTCAAGCAATACCGCGAATCAAAGTGACGCCACTATATCGAATCATAAAAGTAATAGAATGGTTTCCGAAGAAGCATGCTCGATGAAAGGGTGCGACCCTTTGTGTAGCCCGGTATAGCTCCTGTTTTAGTCATAATTCGGCCATCCATCAGCGTTCTCTTACTTCATTCCAGTAGCGTTCACCAAACAACCTACTTCATTCTGGAATCTCCACCGCGTACACGGTTGTCAAAGTGGTTTCCGGTATCGACAGAGAGTATGCCAGATATCCGATCCCGGTCTCTTTGCCAACCAATCGTTATTATAACCCATGGTTATAACTTTAAAACAATATTTTATACTTCAAAATAAAATATCCTTTTCAATCAAAATCTTTATCAAAATAAATATTAAATCATTTAAAAAACCATTTCAATATATCAACATAACATATCTTTAAAATTCATATATTTATCAAAATAAATATCAAGTCATTTCTAACCATTTTAATATATTAAATTATCATATCCTTTCAAAAACTCCTTTCAAATCAATTTAATATATTTAAAATATCATATCCTTTCAAAACTTCCTTTCAAATCATTTTATTATCAAAATATCATATCTTTCAAAACTTCCTTTCAAAACATTTCTAATATCAAAATATCATATCTTTCAAAAATTCATTTCAAAACATTTTTAATATCAAAATATCATATCCTTCAAAAATTCATTTCAAATCATTTTAATATATCAAAATATCATAGTACTATTCAAAACATCACGCATTTTTAATTCATTTAAATACCATTTAAAACCATTCATTTTATTTAGAAATTAATCACCATTTCAAACTTACATTTCAAGGGAGTTTATATTTAAAGATAAATCTTTTCGTAAAAAAAATAAAGCCAATTCCTTATATTTAATAGCTAAATATTAAATTTCCAAAATTTAAATCTTATTCCAAAGATTAATCTCATTAAAATTTAATAAAATAAGAAAAATCAGTTTCCGCAGCACTTAAAAATGCTACGTAAAGTTATAGTTTAAAACGGTTCAAAATACAGCATTTAAGAGCTGTAATAGATTTTCTTTAAATTTCAAATAAACTTTAAATGTTAAGTTTAACCACTATAGCACTTACAATGTGCTATAATAGCCTTTATTTCAAATTAACTTTTTAGTTCATTTAAAACAACTACAGCATTTACAAAATGCTGTAATATCCTTTATATTACACTTCAAAAATGCTGTTAAATCAAATTCAGGGTTTAAATACAAATTTCACCAACAGTTAATCTTTAATTTAAATCATTTAACTTATAAACATCATAAATTTTACATTTTAAAATCATCATTTCAATACTCTTATTTTTATGATTTTTATAAAGTTAAATCTCATCCAAAAATCAATTTTTAACATAATTTCTTATTTAAATTCAAGTATTAAATTCCATTTCTTTAGTTAAATTATTTACTTAACAATTAGGTTTAAGTTTACAAAATATAACTTATTTCCATAAATTTTACTTAATTAAAATTTCACTTTTTTAAAACAAAATTTAAAATTTCACATTTGAGTTATATTTCAAAATTTACTTAAACATTCATTTGTTTAACATTTAACTTATTCAAAAATCATTGTTACTTTTATAAAATCATTTAAAATACATTTTTAAATCAAAATATTATATTTTCTTAATTTACATAATTTCCTTTTTAAAACAAAACATAAATTCCAAAATTTACTTATAGTTCAAATTCTACTTTACCGTTTAAGTAATTCATTATTTAATTTATAGAAAATCACTAATATTTCAGCAAAATCATTTTTAATTAAATTTAAATCAAAATTTATCAAAATATTATAAATTTTACATTTTAAAACATTTTCAAAAATATTACATAAACCACGGGTCTGTATATAGTTTTCTAGCCCAGTACAAGTGGTACGGATATATATCATTTCAATCCGCAGTTTACAAAGAAATACCAGGTTCTATCATTTCAAACCCACATTCCCAAGTAAAATAAATGATTTTGGAAACCGCTCAGGCCTATCATTTAAGCCCATAACGTTTTTTCCCTATTCTAAAGTCCGTTCGGGTATGTATCATTTCAATCCATAGTGATTCTAGTACACAGGGAACATCATATGATAATAATATAGCAGATATAGCAGATATAGCAGAATAGCATGAGATAACAATAACATATGATATAACAAGTGTAATAACAGGTGTGAACATCATATGATAATAATATAGCAGATATAGCATGATGATAAAGAGTTACAGATTCAAATGGTGTCAGTTTATCAGTTATATACGTACATATTAGTCTGGTGAGATTTACTCACATTTATGGCTGGAGATTGCAATCCAATGACACAACGGATTCCAGAAGGTACGATGACACAACAATAGGCTCAAGTGGAAATAGATCCAAGAACTTGTCTTGCAACCCAAAACAAAACCAAAATAAATTAACATTTCAACACAACATTAAATTGAAACAACTTTGAAATAAAAAAGAGATACGAATAAACATTCTGTTGCCTTGCTTTCTACATTTGATTGCACGGCCTAGGGGATGCTTTGGCTCAGGTTTGGACATACTTTGGTTCAGGTTTGGGTCCTATAAGTCATGGCTACAAGGTATTGAAATGGTGGAGGAGTTACTACGCATGAATATGAAGAGGCTTATGCAAAATAGTGGCTTTTGGTTCATTTTGGGCTCGGCTACATGGATCCATGGCTCGGCTATGGCATGTTTCAGATCTGGACAGAGGATGAAAGTGATGGTTAGGGTTGTGTCAAAGTGGTGGTGGAGCAATAGGAGGTGGTGGTGGGTGTGGAGAAGAGGTGGTGAAGCAACAAGGCTCAACTATCATGTTTTCAAGGCATAGGTTGTATTTTTTTTGGATTTTAGCATCATGGTGGGTTCGTCCATGTTTCAGATCTGAGGAGTAGGTGGTGATGACGACAGGGAAGAGGTATAGGAGGTGGTGGCCATCGCTATGGAGTGGAGGACGAGCAAAAGAGTGGAGAGAACAAGGCAAAAATACATAAGAAAATACGAAGAAAAGGAAGAAAATAAGAGGAAGACATTACCCAAAGTGTTTGAAGACATGAATAAAATGAAAGAATGGTTTCTTGAGTGAGAAATAGGATGAAAGTCACGGCTAGAAACTGAAAATGGGCAGCCAAAATGAGTAAATGAGATGGTTATGGCATTTGAAACATTTTTGAACAATGAAACGTCTAGAAATGAAACGCATTTCCGTTTTATAAAGATCAAATAAAAACAAAAGTGAATCAGCAAATACTTGTAAAAACCGAAACCAAGTGAAAATATAAGAAAATAAATAATTAATTTTAAAGAAAATATAAAAAGAATGAATGAAATTGCTTAAAAATACAAAACAGTGTCCAGAAATTACAAATAAATCACTACTAGTCTTGGAAAAATATCCACTTCCTTTAAAAAATATTATGAAGCAAAATTTGAAATAAAATAATTTATTTATCATTTTAAAAATAAAATAAATAATTAAATTGGAGAAAAATAGAAAAAGAACTAAAGAAAATGTTTAAAAATTGAAAACAGAGCATGGAAATTACAAGAAAAATACTACTAACTCTAGAAAAATTCCTACCTCGGTTTAAAAATATTAAAAGACAAAAATATACCTAAAATAACATATTAATACATATTAAAATAAAATATGACAAAGAAACTATAATTTATACAATTTAAAGTAACAGAATTACAGAATAAACAAATTGCACTCAATATTGAAATATACATAACTTTTACTGTTTAACTCCGTTTTCAACGAAACTCCGTTTTCAACGAAATGAAAAGCAGTGTTCAAGTTATTACATGTATTTTCATAATAAAAGATAAAAGTTAAGATTTCAAAAAAATTAAATTTGAAGTATAAAAGTCAAAGTTTGACCAGTTTGAACAGAAATTCACTTTTCAGTAAAATATTCAATTTATACAAGTTTGAAACTATAATTCACATAAAAATCAACATTTATATTTAAAATAACATAACTTATTCATTTTAATAAATAAAATAAAACTCTTAAATCAATATTTAAAATAAAATAATAAAAATAAACAATTAAAATAAATCACAAAATTCAGGGTTGTTACACTCTCCCCCACTCAAAACTTTTCGTCCCCGAAAAGGAAGAGGTACGGGAAAGCACAGAAAAAGATAGAAATAAAATAAGATTAAGAAAAGGTGACCAGAAGATTGAGATTATACCTGATAACTGTTGTTATAGGTAAGTTTAACAAGGTGTAGATGTTCTTTCCAAGATTCTCCAAAATCAAGAACACAAGCACGCAAAAATAGATTCAAAATGGGTACCAAAGATTATAGAAAGATTTCTAAACAGAAAGATTATAGAAAGATGACTATACCAGTCTATAGTAAGATAAGGATGATAAGGACAACCAAAAGATAGTTTGAAAAACAAAATAAGGAAATAAATTTGAAAGCATGGAAATTTCAACTTAAATAGAGAATAAATCTTTACACAAGTTAATTAAATCTTAACTATCTCAAATTTCATTATCTTATTATCCAATCATCTTAAATTAATAATTTTTTAAAACCATGAGTTTGAGAAATAATCATTTATTACACTAACAATGTACTTAATACATTTTATTCTTCTTTATTCCTAATTAAAATTAAATTTATTCCTCTCAATATATTTATCACTTATGTTAAATATACTTACACTTATTATAACTGGTTTCTTTTATTCTTAGTTCTTTTAACATTATTTTATTGTAAGTTATTCAATTACCCTTTATTATATTTACCTTTGTTAATCATTTTATAATTAAAATTTAAGTGTATAACATTTATTATAACCACTCAAATTTTATTTATAAAATATTTTATATTTTATATTATCCAATTACATTATTAACTTCTGAAATTAAGGTAAGTTATATTTGAATGCAATTTTATTATACAAATAAAACTTTCCAATTAAATCATTTCATCCTTGAATATTCATCCAAAATTTTAAATTTTCTTTTTATAATTGAATTTAAGAATTAAATTTTCGATCTCTTCAAACCATTTAGAGATAAATAAATGTATGTACATAACTTATCAAATCAAATTTAAATCATATGTCTATATATATTATAAATCAAGTCATATTTTAGAAATTCAAATCAATTTGATTTCCCAAAACAAAGCTGTAGCAAAAGGGCGGTCTCTTCATTTCGAAACTCAAAAATGAATGTCGATGATGCCGCGGTCATCACCGAAGTTATTTTCCAGCGACAAAGAGAAGAGCACTAATTTTTTTAAACTTTTAAAATTCTTTGAAAACAAATTTCTATTCAAAAATACTTTAAATAATATAACCTTTTAAAACCTTAAACACAAGGTTTAAAACCATCAGAAATTAAATTCTTAAATTTCTTGTTCTAAATTCATTTCAGTTCCCAAATCAATTTATAAACAACTATTTATAAATTCATTTCTAGAACAATAAATGATAAATCAAGTATTATCACTTAAAATAATCAATTTAAATTATTTTATTAAGCTCCATAAATTTACTTAAATATCAAAATTTATTTCATTAACCAAATTTTAAAAAAATATTGTGTTAGTTTGTTCTGTCAAAGTGTTTTGGAAATCTTATCGATAGAGTTGATCAGACGAATCGATCGGAAACCCAAATCAACATCAACAACTCAAACAACACAATATATAAACAAAACATAGATTTACAAGTACAATTCAAAATGTTTGAAGAAATGTTGGAAACAAAAGACAAGATGATTAAATAACAAAATAGGGAGGTGGATAAGCTTAAATAAATCACGGGCAACCTTAATCGGGTCAACCGTGACTTAAAGAATAAGATCGATGTGGATTTTTCTGGGGTAAATCTAAATTCGATCTCAAAAGTTAGAGTTTGGGATAACAAAAGATATTAGCATCTAAACCAAGGATAGATATAAATCTCTGGTGAATCGATGCTAATTGTAAAGTAGTTTCACCCTTTTACAATTCAATTTGAAATTGGCGTGACCGCCGACTCACTAAAAAGATCATTCGAAGCGGAGTTATGGAATACTCCAGAGTCAAAAGAAGATGAATAGTGAGGGATATGAATGGATTTTGGAACCGTAAGGAACGTTCCAAAATTCAAAGGAATCAAGTCAAAAAGGAAGAGATTCAAACTCGAATGAAAGTGACTCTGTAAATACATTCACTCCATATGCTGAGTTTTGCCTAGAGCTACCAAAGCTCTGATACCAACTGTAACGACCCGATATTTTCAACCATTCACATCCATTATAAGTGTATAGGTAGACACTCATGCCGGAATTGAATTGTTCAAAATACCGCATTGTAAATAAAAATTTGGCAAATCTCAGAATATACAGTAAATAATAATCACACATCACAAACACAGAGTATTTAATAATGCAGCGGAAGTAAAAGAGATAGTGGTTCATGAAGCTACAATATAAATATATCAGAGTTAAGCAAGATACAACAGAAGAAATAAAGTACAACAGAAGTTTCAATATGATAACCAAGTACAAGCTGAATACAACAACAGAACCGAAATAGATAAGACTAGATAAGCAGATAATCTCCAGCGATTCCAATCTCCAGAAGGTGGAATCCAAATCTGTGAATACTCAGGCTGACTCGAGCGTAAATAAAAATACAAACACTCGAGTCTGGACATACATACTTATACAATGTAAACCAACTCAAGTGAACTGTAGCAAAGGTACAAGTAACTTAGAAGATGCTTGGGACTGCCCATCCTCTGAGGATCCGTTAAACAATTTACTATGTAGTATATTTCGCTATATACAGTAGTGTCTAATCAGTAAAGTATAATCATATAGAAAATAGCGTTAAGGGGATGACGAACCTTAACGCGGTCGGATCTTTAAACCAAAATCGCAGTGGGATCGATATAAGGAACATATGACAAGGCACGCGACGCAATGCCAGGGTGGATACACCGTTTGCACTCCCGGACCGGTGGTGACGGCAAGCCAGCAGCTTCCGCCCACCTCGAGCAATACCCCGAATCAAAGTGATGCCACTATATCGAATCACAAAAGTAATAGAATGGTTTCCGAAGAAGCATGCTCGATGAAAGGGTGCGACCCTTTGTGTAGCCCGGTATAGCTCCTGTTTAGTCATAATTAGGTCATCTATCAGCGTTCTCTTACTTCATTCCAGTGGCGTTCACCAACCAACCTACTTCGTTCTGGAATCTCCACCGCGTACACGGTTGTCAAAGTGGTTTTCGGTATCGACAAAGAGTATGCCAGATATCCGATCCCGGTCTCTTTGCCAACCAATCGTTATTATAATCCGTGGATATAACTTTAAAACAATATTTTATACTTCAAAATAAAATATCATTTTCAATCTAAATCTTTATCAAAATAAAGATTAAATCATTTCAAAAACCATTTCAATATATCAGCATACCATATCTTTCAAATTCAAATATTTATCAAAATAAATATCAAGTCATTTCTAACCATTTCAATATATTAAATTACCATATTCTTTCAAAAACTCCTTTCAAATCAATTTAATATATTTAAAATAACATATCCTTTCAAAACTTCCTTTCAAATCATTTTATTATCAAAATATCATATCTTTCAAAACTTCCTTTCAAAACATTTTTAATATCAAAATATCGTATCTTTCAAAAATTCATTTCAAAACATTTTTAATATCAAAATATCATATCTTTCAAAAATTCATTTCAAATCATTTTAATATATCAAAATATCAAAATTTTATTCAAAACATCATTCATTTTTAATTCATTTAAATACCATTTAAAACCATTCATTTTATTTAGAAATTAATCACCATTTCAAACTTACATTTCAAGGGAGTTTATATTTAAAGATAAATCTTTTCATAAAAAAATAAAGTCAATTCCTTATATTTAATAGCTAAATATTAAATTTCCAAAATTTATATCTTATTCCAAAGATTAATATCAATAAAATTTAATAAAATAATAAAATTCAGTTTCCGTAGCACTTAAAAATGCTACGTAAAGTTATAGTTTAAAACGGTTCAAAATACAGCATTTAAGTGCTGTAATAGATTTTCTTTAAATTTCAAATAAAATTTAAATGTTAAGTTTAACCACTATAGCACTTACAATGTGCTATAATAGCCTTTATTTCAAATTAACTTTTTAGTTCATTTAAAACAATTACAGCATTTACAAAATGCTGTAATATCATTTATATTACACTTCAAAAATGCTGTTAAATCAAATTCAGGGTTTAAATACAAATTTCACCAACAGTTAATCTTTAATTTAAATCATTTAACTTATAAACATCATAAATTTTACATTTTAAAATCATCATTTCAATACTCTTACTTTTATGATTTTTATAAAGTTAAATCTCATCCAAAAATCAATTTTTAACATAATTTCTTATTTAAATTCAAGTATTAAATTCCATTTCTTTACTTAAATTATTTACTTAACAATTAGGTTTAAGTTTACAAAATATAACTTATTTCCATAAATTTTACTTAATTAAAATTTCACTTTTTTAAAACAAAATTTAAAATTTCACATTTGAGTTATATTTCAAAATTTACTTAAACATTCATTTGTTTAACATTTAACTTATTCAAAAATCATTATTATTTTTATAAAATCATTTAAAATACATTTTTAAATCAAAATGTTATATTTTCTTACTTTACATAATTTCCTTTTTAATACAAAACATAAATTCCAAAATTTACTTATAGTTCAAATTCTACTTTACCGTTTAATTAATTCATTATTTAATTTATAGAAAATCACTAATATTTCAGCAAAATCATTTTTAATTAAATTTAAATCAAAATATTATCAAAATATTATAAATTTTACATTTTAAAATATTTTAAAACATTTTCAAAAATATTACATAAACCACGGGTCTGTATATAGTTTTCTAGCCTAGTACAAGTGGTACGGATATATATCATTTCAATCCGCAGTTTACAAAGAAATACCAGGTTCTATCATTTCAAACCCACATTCCCAAGTAAAATGAATGATTTTGGAAACCGCTCAGGCCTATCATTTAAGCCCATAACGTTTTTTCCCTATTCTAAAGTCCGTTCGGGTATGTATCATTTCAATCCATAGTGATTCTAGTACATAGGGAACTTGCAATGGTGATAACTGATATAAATGACAGAATAGCATGAAATAACAATAACACATGATATAACAAGTGTAATAACAGGTGTGAACATCATATGATAATAATATAACAGATATAGCATGATGATAAAGAGTTACAGATTCAAATGGTGTCAGTTTATCAGTTATATAAGTACATATTAGTCTGGTGAGATATACTCACATTTATGGCTGGGATTGCAATCCAAATGACACAATGGATTCCAGAAGGCATGATGACACAACAATAGGCTCAAGTGGAAAGAGATCCAAGCTTAGAACTTGTGTTGCAACCCAAAACAAAACCAAAATAAATTTACATTTCAACACAACATTAAATTGAAACAACTTTGAAATAAAAAGAGATACGAATACACAGTCTTTTGCCTTGCTTTCTACATTTGATTGCACGGCCTAGGGGATGTTTTGGCTCAGGTTTGGACATACTTTGGTTCAGGTTTGGGTCCTATAAGTCATGGCTACAAGGTATTGAAGTAGTGGAGGAGTTACTACGCATGAATATGAAGAGGCTTATGCAAAATAGTGGTTTTTGGTTCATTTTGGTCTCGGCTACATGGATCCATGGCTCGGCTATGGCATGTTTCAGATCTGGACAAAGGATGAAGGTGATGGTTAGGGGTGTGTCAAAGTGGTGGTGGAGCAATAGGAGGTGGTGGTGGTGGTGGAGAAGAGGTGGTGAAGCAACAAGGCTCAACTAGCATGTTTTCAAGGCATAGGTTGTATTTTTTTTGGATTTTAGCATCATGGTGGGTTCGTCCATGTTTCAGATCTGAGGAGTAGGTGGTGATGACGACAGGGAAGAGGTGTAGGAGGTGGTGGCCATGGCTATGGAGTGGAGGCCGAGCAAAAGAGTGGAGAGAACAAGGCAAAAATACATAAGAAAATAGGAAGAAAAGGAAGAAAATAAGAGGAAGACATTACCCAAAGTGTTTGAAGACATGAATAAAATGAAAGAATGGTTTCTTGAGTGAGAAATAGGATGAAAGTCACGTCTAGAAACTGAAAATGGGCAGCCAAAATGAGTAAATGAGATGGTTATGGCATTTGAAACGTTTTTGGACAATGAAACGTCTAGAAATGAAACGCATTTCCGTTTTATAAAGATCAAATAAAAACAAAAGTGAATCAGAAAATACTTGTAACAACAGAAACCAAGTGAAAATATAAGAAAATAAATAATTAATTTTAAAGAAAATATAAAAAGAATGAAAGAAATTGCTTAAAAATACAAAACCGTGTCCAGAAATTACAAATAAATCACTACTAGTCTTGGAAAAATATCCACTTCCTTTTAAAAATATTATGAAGCAAAAATTTGAAATAAAATAATTGATTTATAATTTTAAAAATAAAATAAATAATTCAATTGGATAAAAATAGAAAAAGAACTAAAGAAAATGTTTAAAAATTGAAAACAGGGCATGGAAATTACAAGAAAAATACTATTAACTCTAGAAAAATTCCTACCTCGGTTCAAAAATATTAAAAGACAAAAATATACCTAAAATAACATATTAATACATATTAAAATAAAATATGACAAAGAAAATATAATTTATACAATTTAAAGTAACAGAATTACAGAATAAACAAATTGCACTCAATATTGAAATATACATAACTTTTACTGTTTAGCTCCGTTTTCAACGAAACGGAAAGCAGTGTTCAAGTTATTACATGTACTTTCATAATAAAAGATAAAAGTTAATATTTTAAAAATAAATAAATTTGAAGTATAAAAGTCAAAGTTTGACCAGTTTGAACAGAAATTCACTTTTCAGTAAAATATTCAATTTATACAAGTTTGAAACTATAATTCACATAAAAATCAACATTTATATTTAAAATAACATAACTTATTCATTTTAATAAATAAAATAAAACTCATAAATCAATATTTAAAATAAAATAATCAAAATAAACAATTAAAATAAATCACAAAATTCAGGGTTGTTACACTCTCCCCCACTCAAAACTTTTCGTCCCCGAAAAGGAATGAGGTACGGGAAAGCACAGAAAAAGATAGAAATAAAATAAGATTAAGTCAAGGTGACCAGAAGATTGAGATTATACCTGGTAACTGTTGTTATAGGTAAGTTTAACAAGGTGTAGATGATATTTCCAAGATTCTCCAAAATCAAGAACACAAGCACGCAAAAATAGATTAAAAATGGGTACCAAAGATTATCAAAGATTATAGAAAGATTTCTAAACAGAAAGATTATAGAAAGATGACTATACCATTCTATAGCAAGATAAGGATGATAAGGACAACCAAAAGATAGTTTGAAAAACAAAATAAGGAAATAAATTTGAAAGCATGGAAATTTCAACTTAAATAGAGAATAAATCTTTACACAAGTTAATTAAATCTTAACTATCTCAAATTTCATTATCTTATTATCCAATCATCTTAAATTAATAATTTTTTAAAACCATGAGTTTGAGAAATAATCATTTATTACACTAACATTGTACTTAATACATTTTATTCTTCTTTATTCCTAATTAAAATTAAATTTATCCCTCTCAATATATTTATCACTTATGTTAAATATACTTACACTTATTATAACTGCTTTCTTTTATTCTTAGTTCTTTTAACATTATTTTATTGTAAGTTATTCAATTACCCTTTATTATATTTACCTCTGTTAATCATTTTATAATTAAAATTTAAGTGTATAACATTTATTATAACCACTCAAATTTTATTTATAAAATATTTTATATTGTATATTATCCAATTACATTGTTAACTTCTGAAATTAAGGTAAGTTATATTTGAATGCAATTTCATTATACAAATAAAAATTTCTAATAAAATCATTTCATCCTTGAATATTCATCCAAAATTTTAAATTTTCTTTTTATAATTGAATTTAAGAATTAAATTTCCGATTTCTTCAACCATTTAGAGATAAATAAATGTATGTACATAACTTATCAAATCAAATTTAAATCATATGTCTATATATATTATAAATCAAGTCATATTTTAGAAATTCAAATCAATTTGATTTCCCAAAACAAAGCTGTAGCAAAAGGGCGGTCTCTTCATTCCGAAACTCAAAAATGAATGTCCATGATGCCGCGGTCATCACCGAAGTTATTTTCCAGCGACAAAGAGAAGAGCACTAATTTTTTTAAACTTTTAAAATTCTTTGAAAACAAATTTCTGTTCAAAAATACTTTAAATAATATAACCTTTTAAAACCTTAAACACAAGGTTTGAAACCATCAGAAATTAAATTCTTAAATTTCTTGTTCTAAATTCATTTCAGTTCCCAAATCAATTTATAAACCACTATTTATAAATTCATTTATAGAACAATAAATGATAAATCAAGTATTATCACTTAAAATAGTCAATTTAAATTATTTTATTAAGTTCCATAAATTTACTTATATATCAAAATTTATTTCATTAACCAAATTTAAAAAAAATATTGTGTCAGTTTGTTCTGTCAAAGTGTTTTGGAAATCTTATCGATAGCGTTGATCAGACGAATCGATCGGAAACCCAAATCAACATCAACAACTCAAACAACAAAATATATACACAAAACATAGATTTACAAGTACAATTCAAAATGTTTGAAGAAATGTTGGAAACAAAAGACAAGATGATTAAATAACAAAATAGGGAGGTGGATAAGCTTATATAAATCACGGGCAACCTTAATCGGGTCAACCGTGACTTAAAGAATAAGATCGATGTGGATTTTTCTGGGGTAGATCTAAATTCGATCTCAAAAGTTAGAGTTTGGGATAACAAAATATATTAGCATCTAAACCAAGGATAGATATAAATCTCTGGTGAATCGATGCTAACTGTAAAGGAGTTTCACCCTTTTACAATTCAATTTGAAATTGGCGTGACCGCCGACTCACTAAAAAGATCATTCGAAGTGGAGTTATGGAATACTCCAGAGTCAAAAGAAGATGAATAGTGAGGGATATGAATGGATTTTGGAACCGTAAGGAACGTTCCAAAATTCAAAGGAATCAAGTCAAAAAGGAAGAGATTCAAACTCGAATGAAAGTGACTCTGTAAATACATTCACTCCATATGCTGAGTTTTGCCTAGAGCTACCAAAGCTCTGATACCAACTGTAACGACCCGATATTTTCAACCATTCGCATCCATTATAAGTGTATAGGTAGACACTCATGCCGGAATTGAATTGCCCAAAATACCGCATTGTAAATAAAAATTAGGCAAATCTCAGAATATACAGTAAATAATAATCACAGATCACAGACACAGAGTATTTAATAATGCAGCGGAAGTAAAAGAGATAGTGGTTCATGAAGCTACAATATAAATATATCAGAGTTAAGCAAGATACAACAGAAGAAATAAAGTACAACAGAAGTTTCAATATGATAACCAAGTACAAGCTGAATACAACAACAGAACCGAAATAGATAAGACTAGATAAGCAGATAATCTCCAACGATTCCAATCTCCAGAAGGCGGAATCCAAATCTGTGAATACTCAGGCTGACTCGAGCGTAAATAAAAATACAAACACTCGAGTCAGGACATACATACTTATACAATGTAAACCAACTCAAGTGAACTGTAGCAAAGGTGCAAGTAACTTAGAAGATGTTTGGGACCGCCCATCCTCTGAGGATCCGTTAAACTATTTACTATGTAGTATATTTCGCTATATACAGTAGTGTCTAATCAGTAAAGTATAACCATATAGAAAATAGCGTTAAGGGGATGACGAACCTTAACGCGGTCGGATCTTTAAACCAAAATCGCAGTGGGCTCGATATAAGGGACATATGACAAGGCACGCGACGCAATGCCAGGGTGGATACACCGTTTGCACTCCCGGACCGGTGGTGATGGCAAGCCAGCAGCTTCCGCCCACCTCGAGCAATACCCCGAATCAAAGTGATGCCACTATATCGAATCACAAAAGTAATAGAATGGTTTCCGAAGAAGCATGCTCGATGAAAGGGTGCGACCCTCTGTGTAGCCCGGTATAGCTCCTGTTTAGTCATAATTAGGCCATGCATCAACGTTCTCTTACTTCATTCCAGTAGCGTTCACCAACCAACCTACTTCGTTCTGGAATCTCCACCGCGTACACGGTTGTCAAAGTGGTTTTCGGTATCGACAAAGAGTATGCCAAATATCCGATCCCGGTCTCTTTGCCAACCAATCGTTATTATAACCCGTGGTTATAACTTTAAAACAATATTTTATACTTCAATATAAAATATCCTTTTCAATCCAAATCTTTATCAAAATAAAGATTAAATCATTTCAAAAACCATTTCAATATATCAACATACCATATCTTTCAAATTCAAATATTTATCAAAATAAATATCAAGTCATTTCTAACCATTTCAATATATTAAATTATCATATCCTTTCAAAAACTCCTTTCAAATCAATTTAATATATTTAAAATATCATATCCTTTCAAAACTTCCTTTCAAATCATTTTATTATCAAAATATCATATCTTTCAAAACTTCCTTTCAAAACATTTTTAATATCAAAATATCGTATCTTTCAAAAATTCATTTCAAAACATTTTTAATATCAAAATATCATATCTTTCAAAAATTCATTTCAAATCATTTTAATATATCAAAATATCAAAGTTTCATTCAAAACATCATTCATTTTTAATTCATTTAAATACCATTTAAAACCATTCATTTTATTTAGAAATTAATCACCATTTCAAACTTGCATCTCAAGGGAGTTTATATTTAAAGATAAATCTTTTCATAAAAAAAATAAAGTCAATTCCTTATATTTAATAGCTAAATATTAAATTTGCAAAATTTAAATCTTATTCCAAAGATTAATATCAATAAAATTTAATAAAATAATAAAATTCAGTTTCCGTAGCACTTAAAAATGCTAGGTAAAGTTATAGTTTAAAACGGTTCAAAATACAGCATTTAAGTGCTGTAATAGATTTACTTTAAATTTCAAATAAAATTTAAATGTTAAGTTTAACCACTATAGCACTTACAATGTGCTATAATAGCCTTTATTTCAAATTAACTTTTTAGTCCATTTAAAACAACTACAGCATTTACAAAATGCTGTAATATCATTTATATTACACTTCAAAAATGCTGTTAAATCAAATTCAGGGTTTAAATACAAATTTCACCAACAGTTAATCTTTAATTTAAATCATTTAACTTATAAACATCATAAATTTTACATTTTAAAATCATCATTTCAATACTCTTATTTTTGTGATTTTTATAAAGTTAAATCTCATCAAAAAATCAATTTTTAACATAATTTCTTATTTAAATTCAAGTATTAAATTCCATTTCTTTAATTAAATTATTTACTTAACAATTAGGTTTAAGTTTACAAAATATAACTTATTTCCATAAATTTTACTTAATTAAAATTTCACTTTTTTAAAACAAAATTTAAATTTTCACATTTAAGTTATATTTCAAAATTTACCTAAACATTCATTTATTTAACATTTAACTTATTCAAAAATCATTATTATTTTTATAAAATCATTTAAAATACATTTTTAAATCAAAATATTATATTTTCTTACTTTACATAATTTCCTTTTGAAACAAAACATAAATTCCAAAATTTACTTATAGTTCAAATTCTACTTTACCGTTTACTTAATTCATTATTTAATTTATAGAAAATCACTAATATTTCAGCAAAATCATTTTTAATTAAATTTAAATCAAAATATTATCAAAATATTATAAATTTTACATTTTAAAATATTTTAAAACATTTTCAAAAATATTACATAAACCACGGGTTTGTATATAGTTTTCTAGCCTAGTACAAGTGGTACGGATATATATCATTTCAATCCGCAGTTTACAAAGAAATACCGGGTTCTATCATTTCAAACCCGCAGTCCCAAGTAAAATGAATGATTTTGGAAACCGCTCAGACCTATCATTTAAGCCCATAACGTTTTTTCCCTATTCTAAAGTCCGTTCGGGTATGTATCATTTCAACCCATAGTGATCCTAGTCTACAAGGAACTTGCAATGGTGATAACTGATATAAATGACAGAATAGCATGAAATAACAATAACATATGATATAACAAGTGTAATAACAGGTGTGAACATCATATGATAATAATAAAGCAGATATAGCATGATGATAAACAGTTACAGATTCAAATGGTGTCAGTTTATCAGTTATATAAGTACATATTAGTCTGGTGAGATTTACTCACATTTATGGCTGGAGATTGCAATCCAAATGACATAACGGATTCTAGAAGGCACGATGACACAACAATTGGCTCAAGTGGAAAGAGATCCAAGCTTAGAACTTGTGTTGCAACCCAAAACAAAACCAAAATAAATTAACATTTCAACACAACATTAAATTGAAACAACTTTGAAATAAAAAGAGATACGAATACACAGTCTTTTGCCTTGCTTTCTACATTTGATTGCACGGCCTAGGAGATGTTTTGGCTCAGGTTTGGACATACTTTGGTTCAGGTTTGGGTCCTATAAGTCATGGCTACAAGGTATTGAAGTGGTGGAGGAGTTACTACGCATGAATAGGAAGAGGCTTATGCAAAATAGTGGTTTTTGGTTCATGTTGGGCGTGTTTCCACCGAACCAACCCACCACCGGACCAACGAAGGCATTGTCGAATCAACCAACGAAGGAACCACCGGACCGACCACACCAATCTACTAACTAACCCACTACCGAACCAAAACCTCTCCAAAGACTACCGAACCGAAACCCCTCCAACCACCACCGGTCCAATGCTACCGAATCAAGGCCAAGAAGGCACTACCGAATCAAGGCAAAGAAGGCACTACCGAATCAAGGAAAAGAAGGCACTACCGAATCAAGGCGAAGAAGGCACTACCGAATCAAGGCAAAGAAGACACCACCGAACCAAAGCACTACCGAACCAAGATTGCCATGCCAGATCACGTCAGCCCAGGCCTACCAGCAGCTATATACATCCAAGACCCCTACCCCCAGCCACACTCTATAAATAGAGGGGTAGGGGTACAACAATGGCAGACAAGTTTGAGAGCTCAAGCACGGATAGAACTTTCAAACAACTTTCATACACTTGTAATCAAAGCTTTGTACTTGTAATCCGAACAATGAAGGAGAATAACATATAAAGTGGACGTAGGCACATTCTGGCCGAACCACTATAAATCTGTGTGTCTTTTACAGTTTAGTCTCTGCTTTTTACGTATTTGCATAAATCACCCAAATCACTAAGAACAACATAAAATTAACTAAAACATATGACTTGGAGGTGTTTGCCCATTTTTTGTGCAAACATTTTTGGTGTTTTCACTGAGAACTCGAGGTAGAAGCTTCAGCTTCCCCCACTTAAACTTCTTCCCGACAGCATCGCTCATTGTTTGGAAGACATGCCTCCCAGGCAGAAGAAAGATGTTAGCAAAGGAAAGAACATCGCAACTAGCAGCATTCCAGATCCAATGATCACAGATCAAGAGAACAGTCCCGTTTCAACTGCAGTACGAAATGGAAGTCAGGCAAATCCGACGGCCCCTGCCACGGAACAACCGACAACAATTACTAGGGCACATCTAGACAGGGTTGTGGCTGAAGTAGCTAACCACTTCACATCCCAACAAGAAGCCTTGGTGGACCGACTCATGTCACGCTTAAGGGATGTTGAAGAATCCAACCGCAACACTGAATCATGGGATGAGTCCCAGTCTGGAGGATCTGGGAGGCGACAAAGATCTTTCTTCTTCGAAGAGACTAACAACAGAAACAACAATGACAGGAGCCGAGCCCGAACTCAGCCCGAACTCCGACCCGAGGAAACATTTGGAACCAAACCCGACGGGGGAGGTACCAGGCGAGGGTCGGCTGTGGCTGAGCCCGTCATGCTACCTAGCCATGGAAACACCAATGAACGGGGACGAGATAGAGTCTAGCTCGAAGTTGGACCCGAGGAAGTGCTCAGAACAGAACCCAGCAGGGGAAGATCGAGGCAAGGGCCAACTGTAGCTGACCCTAGCATGCTCCCAGAAGACCAGAGATAGCCACTGGAAAATATTAGGAGTGATAGACGATACCACCCCTACAGATCATCTGGATGGAATCAATCTCGTAGAGAAGAACCAAACTCATTTCTATCTGCTCCAAATTCTGATGAAAGGATGGCGCGATTGTTCAGAGAGTGCGTCCAACGGGATCAAAGAGATCGAGGGATAGGCGCTAAGGTAACCAGACCTTTCACCCGCAATATCGAAATTGCCATCACCCCCCGAGAATGGAAAATGCCGACAATGGATCCTTACAAGGGAATCTCTGACCTCGTTGTACACTTGCAGAGATACACACAGCATATGCTCATAAGCGGAACCACAGAAGGAGTATTGTGCAAATGCTTTCCACTATTCTTGGCGGATCTAGCTACCTCCTGGTTCTGCCACCTACCCCAAGGATCCATCAGCTCATGGGAAATGTTGAAAGAAAAGTTCATCAGCCAGTTCCGCATTTATGTAGAACAACCCAAGGATGCTTATTCCCTATCAATATCAAACAGAAGCCCGGAGAGACAGTGCAGCAATATCTAACCCGATTCAATGCTGCAGCGGCCGCAGTCCAAGATGCCGATGAGAAACTTATCTTAATGGCCCTCTGTAGTGGTGTGCATCCGGATACCAAGTTTGCTAGAAGATTAACGAAAGAAAAACCAGCTACCTTACCCGATTTCTTCCATGAAGCCGGAAGATATATGAGACTTGAAGACGCTGCCATGGAAAGACAGTCAGGACAACAAACCAAGGCAGCTCATGGCGACACACCCGCTGTAGCAAAGGACATTCGAAGAAATGACTCTAGAGATAATACTAGGGCCAAGAAGGGAGAAAAACGTCTATATCGGCCAGGACCGAGATTTGACACTTACACTCCTTTGAATGAGACAATCGAAAACATCTTTCTGGCCACCCAAGACGAAGTTAAATACAGACACCCCTCGTACAAGAAAGAATCAGATAACGCAATTAAGTCTGGAAAGTTCTGCCGCTTCCACGAATCTCATGGGCATGACACCAATGAATGTCATCACCTCCGAGACTTAATTGAAGAACACATCATAAGGAAGAGACTGGAACGCTATGTAAATGGTCAGAACAGGACCCCAGCTCCTGCCAATGAGAACCCAAGGCTACCCCTCCCAGAAACAGGAAGGGGAAATCGCAACACCGGCGGCTCCAGTCAAGATAAGATAGTGGTCCATACCATATCGGGAGGACCACACATCGTCGACAGAAGCTGGACGGAGATGGAAAGATACGGAAATTTACTTAGAAACAATGAAGGCTACGTTAATTCTGTTATGGAAGAACACCACCCGAAGCGAAAGGAGAATGATGACGTCACATTCAATAGGCGTGACCTAGAAGGAAGGCAGTACCCTCACATGGATCCTATGGTCATCTCTGCCCGGTTCGGCCCAGCCGAAGTTTTCCGAATTCTAGTAGATACTGGAAGCTCAGTAGATATCCTATTCAAGCATGCTTTCGACAGAATGAAGCTGTCAATGAAGGATGTGTCTTCCTGCAACAAACCACTACACGGTTTCACTGGAGACGCGAAGATGCCGCTCGCAAAATTGGACCTTTTTGTTGAAATAGGAAGTCACCCCCGCTCCGTTGTGCGGAAATAAACATTTGTGCTAATAGATAACCACTCGGCCTACAACGCCTTTTTAGGAAGACCAGCCTTGTCTGATTTCCAAATTGTCTTGGCCCCGTGGTGCCTGAAGATGAAATTTCCAACAGACAATGGAATAAGGGAAGTAGAGGGAGATCAAGACGCCGTTCGAGATTGCTATGTAACTGAACTTCGCAATAACCGCAAGAAAGATAAAGGGAAGAATGCAGAGACTACTCTCTGCATGAAAAATTTGGAAGCATAGCAACTAAAGAAAGCCCCTCCTCTTCGATATACCAGTGATCCTTTCAATGAATTAAACCCCAGGGACAAAGAGGAGGAGGCCACCGCCGAGCCTGCAGAGGCTATGGAGTTTGTATCTGTAGACAAAAATGACTCAAGTAGACTATTAAAAATCGGATCTCAGCTAAGAGAAGAATTGAGGGATCAACTCATTGATTTTCTATGCCACAACTTGGATGTATTTGCATGGACGCACGCTGACATGACTGGAATCTCCCCAGACGTGACATGTCACGTACTAAACATCGATCCTACCAAGGCACCAGTAAAGCAGAAAAAGAGAAGTATGGGGGAAAAACGATTAGCAGCCCTCGATGAAGAAGTAAAGAACTTGCTTGCCAATAACTTCATACGAGAAGCCATCTACCCAGAGTGGATCGCTAACCCGGTACTAGTAAAGAAGGATAATGGGAAGTGGCGAACATGCATTGACTTCTCCAACTTAAATGACGCTTGCCCGAAGGATTGCTTCCCACTCCCCCGACTTGATCAGCTGGTGGACAGCACAGCCGGACACGAACTCTTATCTTTTATGGACGCATACTCAGGATATAACCAAATTCCTATGCACGTTCCCGATCAAGAACACACTAGTTTCATCACTGACCGGGGATTGTACTGCTACAAAGTAATGCCTTTTGGACTTAAAAACGCCGGAGCTACTTATCAGCGCCTCGTCAACAAGATATTTGCAGAACTGATAGGACGAACAATGGAAGTTTATGTGGATGACATGCTAGTAAAGTCGAGGAAAGCCAACGATCACGTACGCCACCTGGGCGAGATGTTTCAGGTACTTCGCCAATATGGAATGAAGCTGAATCCTCTAAAGTGCTCCTTTGGAGTACCATCGGGAAAGTTCTTGGGATTCATCTTCCATGCCAGAGGAATTGAAGCAAGCCTCGAACAAATCCGAGCCCTAAAGATATCAGGATACCTTCCACTCGAAGAGAAATGCAAAGCCTAAATGGGAAGGTGGCCGCCCTAAGCAGATTCATCTCTAAAGCGACTGACAAGTGCGTCCCCTTCTTCGAGGCTCTAAAGAAAGACAAAGGAAAGTTCGAATGGACCGACGAATGCTTAACAGCCTTCCTTAACCTAATCGAACACCTCCAGAGACCACCAGTACTCTCAACCCCAAACGAAGGCGAAGAGCTATACCTATACCTTGCTGTGTCATCTCATGCTCTAAGCGCCGCTTTGGTGAGAGAAGACAACCGCGCGCAACGGCCAGTATACTTTGTAAGCAAGAGGTTAACGGGGGCAGAAGCCAGATATCCTAAACTTGAGAAACTAGCATACTGTTTATTAATCACGTCACGGAAATTGCGACACTATTTCCAATCTCATTCCATCAGAGTTCTAACCGGTCAACCGCTAAGGCAGGTACTCCATCGTCCCGACACTTCTGGATGACTACTTAAATGGTGCATTGAACTGAGTCAATATGATATCACCTACCATCCTCGCACCGCCATCAAGGGACAAGCCACGGCCGATTTCATTGCCGAATTCACAACCAACGAAGGTAAGGAGCAATCCGAAATAGCAAAAGACATTAAGTGGAATCTCTTTGTGGATGGAGCATCAAACGAACAAGGCTCGGGGGAAGGTATTGTAATAATCACCCCCAGGGGAAGGAAGCTACACTATGCTCTAAGGTTGGAATTCGCTGCCACCAACAACGATGCAGAATACGAAGCAGTAATAGTTGGATTAGAACTTGTCTTAGAGATTGGAGTCAGTTTTTTATGTCTTCATAGTGATTCGCAACTTATTGTAAACCAAATACTAGGATAATTTCAGACTCGAGGAGGACGACTCACAGCATATCTGAAGAAGACCAAGCTGCTACTCTATCAATTAGATCACTATTTAATCAAGCACATCCCTCGAGGAGAGAACCAAGAGGCCGACGAACTGGCGAAGCAAGCTAGCATGAGAGACGGCACCATTTCCGGAATAGTAGCCATCTCAAAGCAACTAACCCCGAGCTTCGAGCTAGTGAATATGATAGCTGCAATCGAAGAGGAAACTTGGATGACTCCCATCCGAAAATTCTTACAAGATGGCACACTACCCGACGGGCGTAACGAAGTTAAGAAAATCCTGAGGAAAGCTCCCGCTACACAATGCAAGAAGGCATTCTCTATCGACGCGGCTTCTCTAACCCCTTATTAAGGTGTGTTGCTGAAAAGCAAGCCAAGGAAATCTTATCCAACATCCATCAAGAAAGCTACGGAGATCACACTGGAGGGCAGACTCTGGCAAAGAAGATACTCCGATATGGATATTTCTGGCCCACCTTAAACAAAGACACCTTAGACTTCGTCAAAAGATGTGACAGATGCCAGAAATTTGCTAGGATTCCTCGGCTACCAACAAATGAGATTACTCACATGACCAGCCCTTGGCCCTTTGCAGTATGGAGAATTGACTTGATTGGCGAACTGCCAATGGGCCGGGGCGGAGCCAAATATGCTATAGTGGCAGTCGACTATTTCACCAAATGGGTGGAAGCGGAACCTCTAAATAAAATATCTTCGACAAAAGTTATCAACTTCTTGATCAAAAATGTTCTATGAAGGTACGGGGTTCCACTCAAAATCATATCGGACAATGGACTTCAGTTTGACAGCGAAGAGTTTTCCGACTGGTGCCAAAAACACGGAATTCACAAAAGCTTCTCATCTGTGGCTTACCCAAGGCAAACGGACAAGTCGAAGCTGTCAACAAAATTCTCAAAACTCTAATAAAAAAGAAGCTTGAAAAATCGAAAGGCACTTGGGTGGATGAACTTCCTACGGCACTTTGGGCCTACCGCACATCCTTCAGAACATCAACGTGGCATACTCCTTTCTCTTTGGCATACAGATCAGAGGCCATGCTCCCAATCGAAACTGTAGTGCCTTCCCACCGCAGGATCCACTATAACCCGGAAGAGAACGAAGAACTCCTTTACATGTCTTTGTATCTAATTGAAGAGAGAAGAAACGATGCAGCGCTCAAAGCAGCAGCTCATAAGCAAAAAGTGGCAACGCAATACAACTCCAAAGTCAAGCATCGTAGCTTACAAGAGGGAGATCTTGTCCTCAAGCGAATCTTCCCGCGCCCCGGTGCACTAGATCCAATCTGGGACGGACCATATGTAATTCATAAAGATCTCCACAACGGAGCTTATATTTGGTTAACAGTGGACGGAGAGGTGTTCCAGAGGGCATGGAACATCCAACACCTTCGTCGATACTTTTTTTTAACTTGTACTGCCCATATGAAGTGAATTAAGAAGAGAATCAGTGGACGTATGCATTTTCGTGCCGAACCACTTTAAAAACCTGTCTCTTTTTTAACTTGTTCCTTTATATCTTGGTTGCTTGTTAACTTTATCCTTTTCTGTTGATCAAAATCCTGTGTAATGGCATTTCCATTCAAGACACATCACAGCGCGACTTCACCTGGACAAGACCTAATAGGTACTTTACGAATCTACGCCCTCGCCAATGAGACACTTTTTCTCCAGCATCCCTCTGATGCGGGTTAACTCATTGCTCGTGATCGGCCCTTAAAGCCAACTGTAATGAGCCGATTATAAGCCACCGAGAAGGCCGACTATAGCCGAGGCAGCTCATTATGGCGTTCGGCTCGCCGGCAACTGTGAACCTACTTTAAGCCCCAACATAAGGTGTGGCCAGCCAGGGGTAGTTCACAGTTAACGATCGGCACCCACGCTAGCTGGCCATGGTAAATCGAATAATACCCATGATTACGGACCATAATGGCCCGGGTAGTTACTATGGACGATCTCGGCTCCGAGTGTCTTAAGTACGGCTGTGGTAAAAAAGAGAAACTCCCCGCGGAGGCGTAAGATGGGTGACAAATGTCTCCAAGACCCACAGCTAGGGAAAGTGACTACAAAACCCGTTTTCCATGAACTTAAGCACATCGCAGGCCTTCCGTGATTGGAAGTTTTACTATTCCTTATATTTCTATTTTTGTTTAAAAACTTTCCTCCTATCCTCTATAACGATCCCTAAAGTACAGAACACAAAATAGGAGACGGTCGCTAATGGGAATAGGAGCTCACAACTGGATGACAGGTCACTCAGCTGCATTCCATGCTCAGTCGTACAAGACATTCAAAGTAACCGTCACGACTAAGACAAGAAGGGTGGTATTTTCTTCTTCTGAATATGAATACGTAGCTGTAATTTATTCGCACATCACAATAACTTTGCAAGATATGAAATTATATTTTAAGCAAGAACTTGACATCAAACACAATTGAATCATAGGAATATGCACAGCTATATTTATTACGCAACACACCAAAGTAACGATAACATTCAGATATCACAGAATCATTTTAAGTTAAAAATTACATACCAAGAATAAAGTTGTTCATTACGAATAACATAATTACAGCCTAAAAGTTACATTAATGTTTTGAGACTACCATAGACAGCAATGTCAAGTAAACCAAAAGATGTCCAAATCAAGTCAAGGAGTCGGCTGCATCGGAGCTTCACCTCTATCCTACTGGCCCTCCGAGATCTACTTAACCGTAGGGTCGGAACTCTCAGCATGTTGACCAGAGGTAGTTGGTGCTTCAGAGGTCCCGCCTGTCCAGTTCAGGAGAAGAATCCATTAAATAAACAATAAGCAATCAAGTTACGAAAAGCTAAAAGGGAAGACTTACCAGCATTTGCTCCTTGATCATCATCCTCTAATTGCACACCTACCTCCTCAGCGGTAAGCAGCCGCATACTCTCCTTCACCGCCACTTTCTCCTCCTTGGTGAATTGAGTCGTAATGTAACAACCCGCATATTTAACGATTTTATATTTAAATGTTTAATTTAAATATAGCATCGTTAGTCGGATTTGGGTCCGAAATGTTCCTTTTTTCAAACGGCCGAATTGGGACTCGAAACCATTTCCATTGGTTCCAAAATGGCGTTTGCGATCTTTTTGAGTATAATCTTTGATATGTTTAGAGTTTGTGAAATTTTGGCTACTTTTTCTATTGGGTTTGGGTTTGGGTTCAGCCCACTAGCTTAATTAACCCTCTAACTCAACCCCTTCTCTTCATTTCATCTTCTTTCATTTTCATTTCTCAAGTAAAACTGAAAATGGTGGAAGGGAAGAGGAAATAGAAATTGCATGCCCTAGTTTCTCCTTTGTAGCTTGATTTCTTGCTCCAAAATCATAGAGAAGCCATAAGTAAGTCTCTCTTCTTCTTCTCCAACTCTTTCTCCTTCAATTTCAGAAAGTTTTCCTAAACCTAACTTAGGAAAATACTTGTTTGTTCTTAGATTGAAGCTTGTTGGGTTGAAGTAGTGATTAGTTGGTCTTCTCCTTGTGTTTTAGCTCCTTCATCTTCTTTGTTTGTGAGATTAAAGGTGAGTTTTGAACTCACATCTACTTCTCTTGATTTCATAGATGTTGGGTATGAATTCCTAACACCTTGTTTATATGCACTTGCTTTTGGTTTGGATTGAATTGGTGAATATCCAAATTTTTAGTGTTTGGGTTCAATTCCTTAAAGATCCTAACTTTGATATTGGAACATGTTTTTGGTAGCGAATCGAAGAGCTAATGGAGCTGGGGTATCTATTGGCTAAGGCTCCTTAACTCCATTGCGCGAACGGTCGCATTTTGGAAGAACTTGCATTTCATTGGAAAAAGGGCAGAAACTGCAAATTTATGCAGTTCGGCCGACCGAGCCCTGTATCCGGTCGACCGACTTGCTCAATTCGAGTTTTTTTTTATTTCCTGCATCTGGCCAGCCGACCGAGCCCTGCTACCGGTCGACCGACCTGCTCATGTTTTGCCTGTTTTGCCTATTTTTGCATATTTTGATTGGTTATCCAAATTTTACCGATTCAAGTTGCTTTTTAGTAGTTGTTATTGCATCTTTGACTTTGATAACTTATTCTTGACTTCATCCATGGGTTTTTATAAAATAATCACTCGAATCATATTTAAACGCTCATTCCTCCAATTTATAAATTCTATTTAAAACACACAATTTCGCACTTCGAGCGAAGTGGAAGGGTGATTAAATGGTTGGGCAAAACACGGACCATGAATCTGTGCGTTTATCCTCCCGATTAATTCCCGACCTATTCGATTGATTGTTTTGACCTTCGGGTTTGGTTTATCAATGATATGAGGTGAACTTTGTACTGCTTTGAGTGTGAAAGTGGCTGACGGATAGTAAACCGTTTAGTGTGAACGAGTGGTTATGGGACATACGTTAACACTTTTCGGATTGCTTTTCGAGAGTTGTGACACATTCCGCCAGTTAGTGGTGTCCAGTACTGGGTCTCTGACCTTCGCCATTACGGTTTGTTGCCTTCGGGTATGTGCCTTCGGGTTTATGCCTTCGGGTTTGTTTCCCTTTAGTATCGCTTCCGATGTTGGTCGTTATGAGCCGCATGGGTGATATTGGGTTGCCCTTTAGTATCGCTTCCGATGTTGGTCGTTATGAGCCGCATGGATGATATTGGGTTTGGAGTCTTCGGGCTCATGGATCCTTGTTTGTACAGTACTGAGCTCGAGCAAATTTTATGATGTTTCATTGATATGTATATTCCCTTGGTATCGCCCTTCGATGTTGGTCATTATGAGCCGCATGATGCGTAGCGTTTACCTTGCGGAACTTGTATACCTTATTGGTATTTGTTATTTGCCTTTTTGGCTTGATTTGGGATATTTGTATCCTTTGTTTCTATCTGTTGCCGATGATATGAGGCTTGTTCTATATGATTCATCTTTCGTTAGATGATTGTGTTATCTCTTTTAGAGATATCTATTATGCTTTGTAACCTTGCAGGTTTATTGTTGTTCAGTTTATCTAACTGATTTGTTTAGCTAGACTGATCCGTGTATTTTATACTCGGGTCAGACCGAGATGTTTCGGGTTAGGTACTTTTGGACTTAGCCTATTTTGCTTCCGCATGGACTACTCCACTAGCTTCTTTTTGTCATAGCTTTTGTGTAGTCCTATCATGTTGTAACTCTGATTTATTCTATTGACTCGTCTGTATATTGTGGTTTGCTATACCACTTGACATATATTATTTTGTGTACTCTGCTATGTATCAGTATATGTGTATATGATGATTTACTGTTCTGTGATGTATATTACATTTGAGTTGCCATATTCTGTCTGATAGATCCTTCAACCACCTATGGTTTTGTTTTAAGTATTCATTGGGTATGTCGACATGCTTGGTAAGTTTATTGTTGATGTATTCAATAGATAGTTAGAGCAAAGCTATAGATGGTCGCTCCTAACCAGCCTTATTCTCCGTGTTAGTTGACGGCATTACCTTGTAGTGTCCTTGGCTAGCGTGGGTATAGAGGTGGGGCGTCACAGCGTGGTATCAGAGTTGCGTTCAGGACAAAATATGATAAACACAGAATAGATGCACATATTACGGTACATCAAAGTGTACAAGTGATACAAATCTTTGAATCATCGTGTCTCTTTATTCCATCAAGGTTAGATAGAGTTTGGGAATACGTCTAGGAATTCATTTTATTCCGTAGTGTTCCATATTGAATTATCTACCTTGTGAATAATCTTGTTCTTATCTCAACTTTCAGCATATGGCTGGAAGAGGCAGGGGACGACGTTCGGATGTTGGGCAATCCAGCGGCTCACATCCGGATGGCGTTTATATGTCTGCCGATCAGTTTTTGGAATTGTTTAGGAGCACTCAGCCTCCAGTTCCTCCTCGAGTATCTCCATCTCGCAAGTCTACCTTTGCACGTCAGTGCAGTGACTTTTCTCATCTTGGAGGAAAGCCGTTTAAGGGCTCCGAGTCTGTTCTTGAAGTCCAAGCTTGGCTTCGCACGTGCGAGCGTATCTTTTCTCGCATGGATCTTTCTGACCATGATAGAGTTCTTGTAACTTCTAGCTTATTACAAGAGCGTGCTCTTGATTGGTATGAGCTTCTTGTAGCCGAGATTGATGAGTCTACTCTTTCTTGGACCCAGTTTCGAGAGCGATTTGAACTCAAGTTCGTTCCTGAATCTGAAAAAGTTTTATTGACCCGTCGCTTCCTTGAGTTGAAGCAAGGGAAATCTTCTGTTTCTGAGTAGTAGCATCATTCGAGGCTTTATCTAAGTATGGTCTTGAATTCATCAGCACTTCTTATAAGAAGAATTTGAAGTTTGTCTCTGGTCTTAAGAAATATCTCAAGAAGTCCTTGTTGCTCCAACTTAAACTTTCTTTTGAGGAGTTGGTTGATTCGGCACTTCATCTCGAGACCGTCGAGAAGGAGTGTGATAGTGATGTTGATGTTGAGGTTTCCAAAAACCCCAACAAGAGGCCGTTTCCAATTCAGAAGAAGCCTTTTCCTTCTAAGAAGAAGAAGACCGGTGGTCCTAGCTCTCAGCCTCAGTCTTCCGAAACATCTTTCATTAGAAAGTGTTTCAATTGTGGTTCTCCGGATCATATTATTCGAGCTTGTCCTAAGCCTCTCTTCTGCTGTTATTGCAAGAAGGAAGGTCATCATGTTTCAGCTTGCCCTACTGTTCCGGCTGGTGCCAAGTCTAGCAGGCTTTATGCTGCCAAGGCTTCTGAAGGTCCTTCTCAACCCAAAGGTATCTCTCTATCTATTTTGGAAGGTTCTATTTTATTTCGTGATCATAGTATTCGAGTTCTTTTCGATACGGGTGCTTCACATTGCTTCGTATCGAAGAAGCTCGTCGATGATTTATCTTTGGATGTTTCTTGTTTGGTGTAACGATACGAATTTTGCCCGCTCGAAAATCGACATCCATACTTCAAATCGTATTCGAATGCCGTAAATTCGACCGTCCAAAACCGATTCGCCGGAGCTTATAACAACATTAAGTAAATAACACAGCGGAAATAAAAGAATAATACATTGCTATACAACACTGATACAACAGAGTGATACAATGAATATCAATATACATCAGAGATTCAATAAAATAGCAGCGGAAAGAAAATAGATAACACTAGTAGCGGAACAAATAACTCTAAGATAGTCTTCAACGAAGAACTCCAAATCTGAACTCCATCTCCAAGAACCAATTCAGCAATAGCTCGGACTCCCCATAACAATGCACCAATCTAAGCAAGACTGGTGCGAACCAAAGACTGAACTAACTCCAGATAATCCACTATATCTAACTATCTGAAAAACCCAACTATAGACTGCTCGTGTGGAAAATAATGAGCATCCAGAGTTTAGGAAAGGAACAATAAACTCCGGATCAGTCATGGGACTGGTGTGAGCAACAAAAACAGTTTATCTTTTAAAACAATCAACAAGAGAATTTTAAAATAAATTCGCAATGCTTTTTGAAAATGAAACTACCATAAGACCTCCCACCACACACACAATGCAAACGCAGACTTGGAGGAGATTTCTTCTTATGATAGTCAAACATGCTTACTACGCAAAATCAAATCATTTGATATTATTATTAGTGCATAGTGTAGAAAACAATTTCGAAAGTAGAATATAAATCTTAGCCAGCATAGGTACCATTATATTATGCCCGCTATAGCTGCCTCCTGAGGAGACAAGTTCTACAACTAAAACCGTACAAGGCTCGTATTGTTTCTTTGGATTTCCAACAAATGGTCAGGCCAAGGAACTTCCCATTGACACATGGAAACGCCTCTGGAAGGACGTCCCGAGAACCTAACCGGATCTCTGCCAACACAAGGCCGGGTTACCCCAACTGGGTAACTACTGACACGAGTATGCCACCTCCCGGTTGTAACAACCTTTAACCGGGGCCCCAACATCAAATCACAAAACAAGATATATATAGGTTTGTGATGTCCACATAAGTAAGTATCTGGGCTCCATACCATGATACCACTTCTATCCAGAAGGAGATGTACATACCCTAAAGGGGCGCTACCCCCTAATAACCTTGCCGCATCTTTCCTGTTTTGACCATTCCGGGGTGTGAGGCTCGACGAAGTCTCATCCACAAAGCCACGCTTTGGTACAAAGCCATGCTTTGGGTCAACAAATGATCAAAGTAATGATCACAAAGATAAATGATCAAACAAATGATCATATCACAAATGATCAAACAATGATCATTTCACAGCAACACTTAGCATGTCACATTACCTAATTGGGAATATATCGCTGATAACCTTCAACTACATAATCTCTGAGCTCGTACGTCTCAGAGAAGGGTGCTAAGCTTAAAGAATAAATTCTCCGCCACCAACAGAAATGTATTTGAAAGAAATCTTCTTTATATCTCAAAATGTAATGTCAGACACACAATCCATACAAGTCTGTTCCGGGCTCGAACAGAACCGAAGGCACTTCCAAAGAAGCCCTTGCAATCCGGGTATTCACAATCCCGATCGGACTTCCCATCACTTAGGGAATCTCTATACCGTAGCTACTCGGTGCAGAGACAATCGATAGGTTGTCCTATCGTTCTCACAAATACCCGGTCTTCACCACCGGTCTTCAAATGCTATCCATAACGACGTATCACATATTCGGAATGGGATATATGACACAAAGGTCCTCTCCCGGCTAAACCGAATAGTGAGCGCAACATTTAAAACATATGGATATGGGATTTCAATTAAGTCACAACTTAATAATTCAAAACTTTCTTTCAAATGGTTTAAACCAATTACCATTTCAAATCTTTTAAACAAAAGGTTTATTTCATAATGTTCACCTACTTTCATAAATAGTCATTCTCGGATTTCAAAACAATTTCGTTTCAAAAAGCTTAACTCATCAAATCTTTAAATTCAAAGATTTGTCTTATAGTTTTCAAATCGTTCCCAAATTTTCAAAACTCATTTCCAAATATTTGTTTATAACTTGGAAAACTATTTTATTTTAAACTTGAAATCCCTTTAATAAAACTTCAAACGAAAACTTTTTATCTTTTAGAGACAACAGTTTTATTTTGGAAAATCCCGATTTCATTTATATAAGTTACAAACTTTGACTTAATTCAAATTCCCAAAAACAATACTTTAAGTATGGTTTCAAACTAACTTAACATCTTTAATTCCTAATTTCAAATCATAGAATTCAATTCCTAATTTTGAATTCAAATTTAAATCATATTGTTTAAATTTCAAAACTTAATTAAAATGAATTTTAACTTGAAATTCCATTTCAAAAGCTTTTCACATTTATTCTGATTCCATTACCAAAACATTTGAATTCAAATGTTCAATTTTTATAAATCATTTCAAAATCTATGACTTAATCGATTTCCTCGTGAAATCCATATTGGTGTGTGTATAAGTGTGGTCCAGGGGTTTAACACAATAGTGCACAACCATTCAATCATCACAGATCAAATACGACAATATATTCGATAAGCGATATAAACTTTAATGCTTATCGTCCATTCACAGATTCACAGATAATACCCAAATGTACATAAATAAATGAGTAAATTTCACATAGCTCAATTCACAGAACAAGATATTACAGATCAGATAGGACAATCAATTCAAGGCATCACATATAATACGATCATTCATAAGTAAGGTCAAGCATTCAATAACATTTATAAGTAGGATTAATTAATTATTTAATCCTAATCAATTCAATTCATTTCCAATTTAATTAATTACTTATGAATTTATTATCCAATTCTGATTTATTAGTTCCAAATCATTTGATATAAATTAATTTATCAAACACTTTAATTAATTAAATTATTCTTAATCAATCATATTAATTAAATTGACTTTTGAACTAATTATATAATTAATTAACTTTTTAATTAATTATTTTAAGAAATTTACTCTTTAATTACTTATCATTAAGTAATCATCTCATAATAACAAATCATTAATTACCAATTTATCTTTATCATTAATTACATCAAAATATTCAAATTTAATTACAATTAGTAATTAACCCCTTAATTGCTTTCATTAAGTAATTAACAATTTATAATTGATTTAATAAATTAATCTAATTTATTATCAAGTCTATCACATTACTTTTGTTATAACGAAATTTAAAAGAGTTTTGAAATCAAATTCCTCCTAAGTTCATATATCAAAGTATACTTACACATTCTAGACTTATTAACATTTAAATTTATAAAACTCATTTTATTTCTAAAATCTTAACTTCTGATTTAAACTCAAGTTCATGTTTAAAATGTTAATTTTAAACTTTGTTTTAGAACATCCTTTACAATTTCAAATACCATTTTCTAAATTCAATTTCCCCTTTTGAATACACTTCATTGTTTAACCACTTTTAATTAATACTATAATTTGAAAATAAATAAAGTTTCTAAACTAATCTGGGTTTATATTTAAACTTCTGTTTTTTTTTAAACTTGTTTAAGCTTGTTTTAAAATTTGATTTTTAAAATCCAGAAAACAGAACAAGTTTGTTATAAAACCTGGACTAACATGTTTCTGTTATAGTTTGAAAACCTGGAATATTTGTTTTAAGTTTAAACCTGTTGCTGTTTTAAAACTGGGTGCATACTAAACAAACCCGAGACAACTACTGGATTAACCCGAGTTCAACACGAGTTTTCCCCCACTTCTACCCGCGTCCTTCTTCTTCGTCCACGTTTTTTATTTTGTTCTTCCAGATCCAAGTGTGCACGGTGCACGTGCACATCCAAGTGCGGCAACTCCGACCACCACTACCAGCGTTGACAAGTCGCCAATCACCCTCGCACCCCCTACCGACCCCCAAAACATCGATTCACGCGTCGAATCGAAATTTAGCCTCTCGAACGAAAAATTGGAACATGAAGCTGGGAATTTCCCAAACCTGGAACGCATAACCCATCACCTCCTCAACCTGTCAACCATTCGTCCTCGCCGCCTCGAACACCGGAGGTCACGAATTTCCGGCCACGGCCTCTCCTTCCACCCCGCTACCATCCTCCAAAGTGCGGTAGCACTCGATGCATCAACGAAGACGAACAAACCCGAAAACCCAAACGCATATTTTACTGTCCTTAAACCCTACTTACAGCTCGTTCACAAAATTATTGCAATAGATAATTTTTTTAAGATTTTTCCTGGGATCGATGAGGATCAAGCAAGCTTTAAACAAAAATTCAACATCTAAAATTCGCTTGATCATCAGAAATTGACAAAAAACATTTTTGGTTCAAATACAAATTTCTCTTGAAATAAAAAATGAAAAATCATCATATTAGTTTTAAAAATCGTATTTTTGTATGTAGAATCGAGCCATATAGTTGAATCAATAATTCGTGAAGTTCGAAAATTCCAGAATTTAAAGTTTCTACTGTAAAATTTTTGATTTTCCATTATCTATACATTCTTATTTCATGAAACTATTTTTAGATACTAACTCATACTTAAACATAAATATTTTGTCTTAAAGCAAAAGCCTAATATTGATTGGAAGAACAAGAAATTGAATTTCTTGTTGTTTTGTACTTTGTAAAACAAACAGAGAAGAAAAACAGATACATACATATACAGACACAGCACTTTCAAATATATACTCAAATTAAAATTTACTAACTGAAACTCACATATTTATTCTTTAAATCGTTTTAATGAAAGGTTACTCACAGTGCTTTAAGAAGAAAGAACAGAGCTTGAAAATTTGCAAGTTGAAAGCTTTTCTTTTCTTTGATATCTGGCTTTGAATTTGCTACTGGAACTTTCACTTGCTTTCAGGCTTACATTAGTGGTTTTGATTCGTTTGAATTTAATGATATTTGCTTCAGTATTTTTTTTTTCTTTAGCTTGGAATGGACGAAGCAAAATAAGTGGAGAAGTTGACATATGGAAAGAAGCTTACTGGGTGATAGAATAGTGTTGTACAATATTAGGCATGCTTGCTTCTTTTATTGACTAAAGATTTTTGTTTTGGTGGCTGCAGATCTTATTTTTTTGTGGCTGACGAGATATAGTTTTGGGCTAGAGAGGACATGGCATTAATTTCTTCTTTGTCTTGTTTTCTTGTTCAAGTGTATATATTTGAATATAATTTTGTACCTTGTTTATATTATGTACACTTGTTCCCTATGCTGAAGAAATTGGTGTATGCAGTCTTTGCTTTGTTTATGTTTGTACCAGTGCACTTTTGTTTATACTTTATTTTGTTTATACTTGCCTTGCCTTACCAATGCAGGCTACATATGTACTTTGTAATTCATTTTCTTACTTTGTTCTTGCCTTTATTTCGGCTGAAGTGATGATTTTTGGTGGCTTCATTAATTCACATTGTACAATTGAATATCTTTGTTTTGTTCATATTTTACTTTGTATTAATTGTTTTCTTTCTTTTATTTTATATTTTACATAATTTTATAAATATTTTGTTTCTACTTGTATGTTATTTCTTTTGTTTTCTTTTATAAGTGTTCATATGTGAATGTATTTTATTTCTATGCTTTTACTTATAAATTTTATTTATTATTTACAATAAATCCCAATTCAAATACAAGTTAAATATTAATTACCAAATTATTTCACAATTTTTTATCCAAAAATGAAATTAATTATTAAATAAAATCAATTCCAAAATTGGGGTCGTTACAGACTTCCCCCCCTTAAAAAGAATTTCGTCCTCGAAATTCGCCAGAGAGAGATAACGAAGATAGACGAAAGATAGAAGAACAATTCTCCATGTCAAACTAGATATCTATTCTGCATTTGGCTTACCAAATTAGAATATCAATGATATGAGCACAAACTCATACAATACCATATAGGATACTCGGGTCATAAAATCTACGAAATATGCAGGAGCATTGGTCAGTTCGAAGGGATAACTAACCATTCATAGAATATATTGGGACCCAAAAATAGACAGATATATGGATACAATTTCAAAAATTTTAGTTTAAAACTAAAGTATACCTATCAACCATAACAACCAAAGCAACCAATTCATCCAAACAAACAATTCTGGCCAAATTGGAGTTTATGTCCCATATTAATATATCGAATTTCCTTCCTGGATCTACCAGGAACTATCAAAGAATTGAAAAGAGACGCTGAACAAAAGAGATTGATAGAGAAAAGGTTGTTTCCACTGTTGTAGGAAATTGACCATTTATAGTGATACTTCCCTGTCCCCTATCGCGTCCTCTTCTCGCACTCATATCTACTATCGGTGGATAGTAAGAGAATTTACTGAGGCATACGAACGGATATCTTAGGGATTACTCATTCTAGGGATACTTCACCCTATCTCTAATGAGCTACTTAATGTGTTATACTCCTGAGCTAAAGTTTAACCTTAGCTCCGATACCAAATGTGACGATACGAATTTTGCCCGCTCGAAAATCGACATCCATACTTCAAATCGTATTCGAATGCCGTAAATTCGACCGTCCAAAACCGATTCGCCGGAGCTTATAACAACATTAAGTAAATAACACAGCGGAAATAAAAGAATAATACATTGATATACAACACTGATACAACAGAGTGATACAATGAATATCAATATACATCAGAGATTCAATAAAATAGCAGCGGAAAGAAAATAGATAACACTAGTAGCGGAACAAATAACTCTAAGATAGTCTTCAACGAAGAACTCCAAATCTGAACTCCATCTCCAAGAACCAATTCAGCAATAGCTCGGACTCCCCATAACAATGCACCAATCTAAGCAAGACTGGTGCGAACCAAAGACTGAACTAACTCCAGATAATCCACTATATCTAACTATCTGAAAAACCCAACTATAGACTGCTCGTGTGGAAAATAATGAGCATCCAGAGTTTAGGAAAGGAACAATAAACTCCGGATCAGTCATGGGACTGGTGTGAGCAACAAAAACAGTTTATCTTTTAAAACAATCAACAAGAGAATTTTAAAATAAATTCGCAATGCTTTTTGAAAATGAAACTACCATAAGACCTCCCACCACACACACAATGCAAACGCAGACTTGGAGGAGATTTCTTCTTATGATAGTCAAACATGCTTACTATGCAAAATCAAATCATTTGATATTATTATTAGTGCATAGTGTAGAAAATAATTTCGAAAGTAGAATATAAATCTTTGCCAGCATAGGTACCATTATATTATGCCCGCTATAGCTGCCTCCTGAGGAGACAGGTTCTACAACTAAAACCGTACAAGGCTCGTATTGTTTCTTTGGATTTCCAACAAATGGTCAGGCCAAGGAACTTCCCATTGCCACATGAAAACGCCTCTGGAAGGACGTCTCGAGAACCTAACCGGATCTCTGCCAACACAAGGCCGGGTTACCCCTAACTGGGTAACTACTGACACGAGTATGCCACCTTCCGGTTGTAACAACCTTTAACTGGGGCCCCAACATGAAATCACAAAACAAGATATATATAGGTTTCTGATGTCCACATAAGTAAGTATCTGGGCTCCATACCATGATACCACTTCTATCCAGAAGGAGATGTACATACCCTAAAGGGGCGCTACCCCCTAATAACCTTGCCGCATCTTTCCTGTTTTGACCATTCCGGGGTGTGAGGCTCGACGAAGTCTCGTCCACAAAGTCACGCTTTAGTACAAAGCCATGCTTTGGGTCAACAAATGATCAAAGTAATGATCACAAAGATAAATGATCAAACAAATGATCATATCACAAATGATCAAACAATGATCATTTCACAGTAACACTTAGCATGTCACATTACCAAATTGGGAATATATCGCTGATAACCTTCAACTACATAACCTCTGAGCTCATACGTCTCAGAGAAGGGTGTTAAGCTTAAAGAATAAATTCTCCGCCACCAACAGAAATGTATTTGAAAGAAATCTTCTTTATATCTCAAATTGTAATGTCAGACACACAATCCATACAAGTCTGTTCCGGGCTCGAACAGAACCGAAGGCACTTCCAAAGAAGCCCTTGCAATCCGGGTATTCACAATCCCGATCGGACTTCCCATCACTTAGGGAATCTCTATATCATAGCTACTCAGTGCAGAGACAATCGATAGGTTGTCCTATCGTTCTCACAAATACCCGGTCTACACCACCGGTCTTCAAATGCTATCCATAACGACGTATCACATATTCGGAATGGGATATATGACACAAAGGTCCTCTCCCGGCTAAACCGAATAGTGAGCGCAACATTTAAAACATATGGATATGGGATTTCAATTAAGTCACAACTTAATAATTCAAAACTTTCTTTCAAATGGTTTAAACCAATTACCATTTCAAATCTTTTAAACAAAAGTTTATTTCATAATGTTCACCTACTTTCATAAATAGTCATTCTCGGATTTCAAAACAATTTCGTTTCAAAAAGCTTAACTCATCAAATCTTTAAATTCAAAGATTTGTCTTATAGTTTTCAAATCGTTCCCAAATTTTCAAAACTCATTTCCAAATATTTGTTTATAACTTGGAAAACTATTTTATTTTAAACTTGAAATCCCTTTAATAAAACTTCAAACGAAAACTTTTTATCTTTTAGAGACAACAGTTTTATTTTGGAAAATCCCGATTTCATTTATATAAGTTACAAACTTTGACTTAATTCAAATTCCCAAAAACAATACTTTAAGTATGGTTTCAAACTAACTTAACATCTTTAATTCCTAATTTCAAATCATAGAATTCAATTCCTAATTTTGAATTCAAATTTAAATCATATTGTTTAAATTTCAAAACTTAATTAAAATGAATTTTAACTTGAAATTCCATTTCAAAAGCTTTTCACATTTATTCTGATTCCATTACCAAAAAATTTGAATTCAAATGTTCAATTTTTATAAATCATTTCAAAATCTATGACTTAATCGATTTCCTCGTGAAATCCATATTGGTGTGTGTATAAGTGTGGTCCAGGGGTTTAACACAATAGTGCACAACCACTCAATCATCACAGATCAAATACGACAATATATTCGATAAGCGATATAAACTTTAATGCTTATCGTCCATTCACAGATTCACAGATAATACCCAAATGTACATAAATAAATGAGTAAATTTCACATAGCTCAATTCACAGAACAAGATATTACAGATCAGATAGGACAATCAATTCAAGGCATCACATATAATACGATCATTCATAAGTAAGGTCAAGCATTCAATAACATTTATAAGTAGGATTAATTAATTATTTAATACTAATCAATTCAATTCATTTCCAATTTAATTAATTACTTATGAATTTATTATCCGATTCTGATTTATTAGTTCCAAATCATTTGACATAAATTAATTTATCAAACACTTTAATTAATTAAATTATTCTTAATCAATCATATTAATTAAATTGACTTTTGAACTAATTATATAATTAATTAACTTTTTAATTAATTATTTTAAGAAATTTACTCTTTAATTACTTATCATCAAGTAATCATCTCATAATAACAAATCATTAATTACCAATTTTTCTTTGTCATTAATTACATCAAAATATTCAAATTTAATTACAATTAGTAATTAACCCCTTAATTGCTTTCATTAAGTAATTAACAATTTATAATTGATTTAATAAATTAATCTAATTTATTATCAAGTCTATCACATTACTTTTGTTATAACGAAATTTAAAAGAGTTTTGAAATCAAATTCCTCCTAAGTTCATATATCAAAGTATACTTACACATTCTAGACTTATTAACATTTAAATTTACAAAACTCGTTTTATTTCTAAAATCTTAACTTCTGATTTAAACTCAAGTTCAGGTTTAAAATGTTAATTTTAAACTTTGTTTTAGAACATCCTTTACAATTTCAAATACCATTTTCTAAATTCAATTTCCCCTTTTGAATACACTTCATTGTTTAACCACTTTTAATTAATACTATAATTTGAAAATAAATAAAGTTTCTAAACTAATCTGGGTTTATATTTAAACTTCTGTTTTTTTTTAAACTTGTTTAAGCTTGTTTTAAAATTTGATTTTTAAAATCCAGAAAACAGAACAAGTCTGTTATAAAACCTGGACTAACATGTTTCTGTTATAGTTTGAAAACCTGGAATATTTGTTTTAAGTTTAAACCTGTTGTTGTTTTAAAACTGGGTGCATACTAAACAAACCCGTGACAACTACTGGATTAACCCGAGTTCAACACGAGTTTTCCCCCACTTCTACCCGCGTCCTTCTTCTTCTTCCACGTTTTTTTTTTGTTCTTCCAGATCCAAGTGTGCACGGTGCACGTGCACATCCAAGTGCGGCAACTCCGACCACCACCACCAGCATTGACAAGTCGCCAATCACCCTCGCACCCCCTACCGACCCCCAAAACATCGATTCACGCGTCGAATCGAAATTTAGCCTCTCGAACGAAAAATTGGAACATGAAGCTGGGAGTTTCCCAAACCTGGAACGCATAACCCATCACCTCCTCAACCTGTCAACCATTCGTCCTCGCCGCCTCGAACACCGGAGGTCACGAATTTCCGGCCACGGCCTCTCCTTCCACCCCGCTACCATCCTCCAAAGTGCGGTAGCACTCGATGCATCAACGAAGACGAACAAACCCGAAAACCCAAACGCATATTTTACTGTCCTTAAACCCTACTTACAGCTCGTTCACAAAATTATTGCAATAGATAATTTTTTTAAGATTTTTCCTGGGATCGATGAGGATCAAGCAAGCTTTAAACAAAAATTCAACATCTAAAATTCGCTTGATCATCAGAAATTGACAAAAAACATTTTTGGTTCAAATACAAATTGCTCTTGAAATACAAATTGAAAAATCATCATATTAGTTTTAAAAATCGTATTTTTGTATGTAGAATCGAGCCATATAGTTGAATCAATAATTCGTGAAGTTCGAAAATTCCAGAATTTAAAGTTTCTACTGTAAAATTTTTGATTTTCCATTATCTATACATTCTTATTTCATGAAACTATTTTTAGATACTAACTCATACTTAAACATAAATATTTTGTCTTAAAGCAAAAGCCTAATATTGATTGGAAGAACAAGAAATTGAATTTCTTGTTGTTTTGTACTTTGTAAAACAAACAAAGAAGAAAAACAGATACATACATATAAAGACACAGCACTTTCAAATATATACTCAAATTAAAATTTACTAACTGAAACTCACATATTTATTCTTTAAATCGTTTTAATGAAAGGTTACTCACAGTGCTTTAAGAAGAAAGAACAGAGCTTGAAAATTTGCAAGTTGAAAGCTTTTCTTTTCTTTGATATCTGGCTTTGAATTTGCTACTGGAACTTTCACTTGCTTTCAGGCTTACATTAGTGGTTTTGATTCGTTTGAATTTAATGATATTTGCTTCAGTATATTTTTTTTTCTTTAGCTTGGAATGGACGAAGCAAAATAAGTGGAGAAGTTGACATATGGAAAGAAGCTTACAGGGTGATAGAATAGTGTTGTACAATACTAGGCATGCTTGCTTCTTTTATTGACTAAAGATTTTTGTTTTGGTGGCTGCAGATCTTATTTTTTTTATGGCTGACGAGATATAGTTTTGGGCTAGAGAGGACATGGCATTAATTTCTTCTTTGTCTTGTTTTCTTGTTCAAGTGTATATATTTGAATATAATTTTGTACCTTGTTTATACTATGTACACTTGTTCCCTATGCTGAAGAAATTGGTGTATGCAGTCTTTGCTTTGTTTATGTTTGTACCAGTGCACTTTTGTTTATACTTTATTTTGTTTATACTTGCCTTGCCTTACCAATGCAGGCTACATATGTACTTTGTAATTCATTTTCTTACTTTGTTCTTGCCTTTATTTCGGCTGAAGTGATGATTTTTGGTGGCTTCATTAATTCACATTGTACAATTGAATATCTTTGTTTTGTTCATATTTTACTTTGTATTAATTGTTTTCTTTCTTTTATTTTATATTTTACATAATTTTATAAATATGTTGTTTCTACTTGTATGTTATTTCTTTTGTTTTCTTTTATAAGTGTTCGTATGTGAATGTATTTTATTTCTATGCTTTTACTTATAAATTTTATTTATTATTTACTATAAATCCCAATTAAAATACAATTTAAATATTAATTACAAAATTATTTCACAATTTTTTATCCAAAAATGAAATTAATTATTAAATAAAATCAATTCCAAAATTGGGGTCGTTACATTTGGTTACTTCTTTAAGGATTGCGAATCCTATTGGGGGATCCGCGACCGTTAGTTTGCTTTGTGATGATGTTGAGATTGTTTTATGTGGTTTTTCTTTTCGTGCGAATCTGCACGTTATTTCTTGTCTGGGATTTGATATGATTTTATATGATTTTGGGTATGGACTGGCTAGTGAGATGTGATACCAGGATTAATTGTTCGGAGAGGATTTTATATCTTCGACATCCGGATTCGCCTACTCAGTTATCTCTTATTCTTCGGGATGTAGACAATTCCGAGATGGCTTTATATTCTCTTGATTCACGAGATGATGATGATATATCTCGTATTCCTGTTGCTTGTGACTTTTCTGATGTTTTTGAGCCTGTATCGGGTTTGCAACTAAGCGGGCAATTGAGTTCCGCATTGATCTCATTCCAGGCGCGCAGCCAGTTAGTCGTCCTCCCACGAGGATGTCTACAAAGGAAAATGAGGAACTCAAGAAGCAGCTTTTAGAGCTTGAGTCCAAGCAGTTGATTCAGTCCAGTTTCTCTCCGTGGGGATCCGCGGTTGTCTTTGTGAAGAAATCTGATGGAACTCTTAGGCTTTGCATTGACTATCGCAAGCTTAACGAGTTAACCATCAGGAATAGGTATCCATTGCCTAGGATCGATGATATGTTCGATCTATTGAGTGGGGCTAAGGTATTTTCTCAGCTTGACCTTGCCATATGTTTTCATCGGTTACGAGTCGCGGAGGATAGCATACCTCTTACAGCTTTCCGCACTCGGTATGGTTCTTTTGAGTGGCTCGTTATGCCGTTCGGTTTGACGAACGCTCCTGCTTTCTTTGTAGATCTAATGAATCGAGTATTCCGGGAATACCTCGATAAGTTCGTTCTTGTGTTCATTGATGATATCCTTATTTATTCTAAGTCTGAAGCCGAGCATGCTAATCACTTGAGAATTGTCTTGAGTACTCTTCGTCGTCATCAACTTAGAGCCAAATTCTCCAAGTGCCATTTTTGGGAGAATAAGGTTAAGTTCTTAGGCCATGTTGTATCTTCCGATGGCATTTCTGTCGATCCCTCAAAGATCGAAGCCATCCAGAATTGGAAGAGGCCTGAGAATGTGCATGAGATTCGTAGTTTTCTTGGATTGGCGGGTTATTACCGTCGGTTCATTAAGGATTTTTCCTGGGTTGTGCTTCCTCTCACTTGCCTTACTCGGAAAGGCATTCGTTTTGATTGGTCCGACAAGTGCGAAGCTTCCTTTCTGACATTGAAGCAACTTCTCACTAATGCTCCTATTCTTGTGGTTCCCGAAGGGAATCATGATCTTGTTGTCTACACCGATGCTTGTGGTAGTGGTCTCGGTGCTGTTCTTATGCAGAAGGATAGGGTAGTTGCTTATGCTTCTAGGCAACTGCGTCCGAATGAAGTTCGCTATGCCACTCATGATCTTGAGCTTGCCTCCATTGTCTTTGCTTTGAAGATTTGGCGACATTATTTATTGGGCGAGCGCTTCATTCTCTATACTGATCATAAATCTTTGAAGTATTTTTTCACTCAGAAGGAACTCAATATGAGGCAACAGCATTGGCTCGAGTTTCTTGCTTCTTATGACTTTGATATCTAGTATACCCTTGGTAAGGGTAATCGTGTTGCAGATGCGCTTAGTCGCAAACATTCGGCTGTTATTTCTATGATGCTTGCCGAATGGAATGTTCTTGAGACTCTATCTTTTTGTAAAATTCGTGATCGAGGTTCATCTTTTAATTCTCCTATTCTATTATTTAGTTTGGGAGCTTGACCTATTTTATTGGATCGTATTGCCAATGGTCAGCGGCGTGATCCTGAATTGTTGCATCTTATTCAGCTTTGTGAGTCTGGATCTTGTGATGAGGCGTTGCAAGATTTCAGCATTGATTCTCATGGGTGTCTTCGCAAGAAGAACCGTCTTTTTGTGCCTTCTGATTTTGCACTTAGGCATGACATTCTTGATGACTGTCACCATTCTAAGTATACCATTCATCCCAGTAGTAGTAAGATGTATGCGGATATGCGTCGTCTTTATTATTGGGAAGGCATGAAGCGCGATGTGGCGAGTTATGTGAGCAATTGCATAACTTGTCAGCGTTTCAAGGCCGAACATCAGCGTCCTTCTGGTCTTCTTCAACCTCTTGAGATTCCATTGTGGAAATGGGATCAGATATCTATGGATTTCATTGACGGCCTACCTCGTTCGAGATCAGGCCATTCTAGCATTTGGGTTATTGTTGATCGCCTCACCAAGTCTGCTCATTTTGTCCCTATTAAGTCTAATAGGACTGCTTCGCATTTGGCTAAGTTGTATGTCAAGGAAATTGTGAGACTTCACGGTGTCCCTAGTTCTATTGTGAGTGATCGTGATCCTTTATTCACGAGTCATTTTTGGAAGAGTCTTCAGCAAGCTTTGGGAACAAAGCTTAATTTTTCTACAGCTTATCATCCGCAGTCTGACGGACAGACTGAACGGGTGAATCGTATCTTGGAAGATCTTCTCCGTATTTGTATTTTTGATTTTGGTGGTAGTTGGGAGGATCATCTATCTCTTATAGAGTTCTCCTACAATAATAGTTTTCAGTCTAGTATCGGTATGGCTCCTTTCGAAGCCTTATACGGAAGGCCATGTCGATCACCTTCTTGTTGGTTGGAATCTGGAGAGAAGCTTATTCTTGGTCCAGATTTTGTTCGTGATTCTTCCGAGAAGATTGATCTTATTCGGTTGAGAATGAAAGAGGCACAGAGTCGCCAGAAATCCTACGCGGATAACCGTAGGAAGCCTCTCGAGTTCTCGATCGGCGATCTTGTTTTTATTCGTGTTTCTCCTTTGAAAGGGGTTATGCGTTTCAGTACGACTGGGAAATTGGCTCCTCGCTTTATAGGACCATTTTCTATTACTGAACGTATTGGCCCTGTGGCTTATAGAGTTTCACTTCCAGCTCATTTATCTGGCATTCATGATGTGTTTCATGTCTCGCAACTTCGGAAGTGTCTTCGGGAGTCGGATTATGTTATTACTTCTCCTGATTTGCAAGAGCTTGAGATCTCACCGGACTTATCTATTGTACAGCAACCTATTCGCGTGCTTGACACGGAGGTGCGACACCTTCGAAACAAGGACGTACTGCTCGTTAAAGTTCAATGGTCCGCTAATCCAAATGACTGTACTTGGGAAACCAGAGAATTTATTGAGCGATCTTATCCAGGTTTTCTTTCTTAGCTTGAGAACGGTGAGTATGTCTTTCCATTTCGAGCTTATTTCCTTTTTCTTTTGAATGTTGCATGTATGTAGTTGCTACGAATATCGTCTCTAGGAATTGCGGGGACGCAATTTTGTAAGGAGGGGAGATCTGTAACAACCCGCATATTTAACGATTTTATATTTAAATGTTTAATTTAAATATAGCATCGTTAGTCGGATTTGGGTCCGAAATGTTACTTTTTGCAAACGGCCGAATTGGGACTCGAAACCATTTCCATTGGTTCCAAAATGGCGTTTGCGATCTTTTTGAGTATAATCTTTGATATGTTTGGAGTTTGTGAAATTTTGGCTACTTTTTCTATTGGGTTTAGGTTTGGGTTCAGCCCACTAGCTTAATTAACCCTCTAACTCAACCCCTTCTCTTCATTTCATCTTCTTTCATTTTCATTTCTCAAGTAAAACTGAAAATGGTGGAAGGGAAGGGGAAATAGAAATTGCATGCCCTAGTTTCTCCTTTGTAGCTTGATTTCTTGCTCCAAAATCATAGAGAAGCCATAAGTAAGTCTCTATTCTTCTTCTCCAACTCTTTCTTCTTCAATTTCAGAAAGTTTTCCTAAACCTAACTTAGGAAAATACTTGTTTGTTCTTAGATTGAAGCTTGTTGGGTTGAAGTAGTGATTAGTTGGTCTTCTCCTTGTGTTTTAGCTCATTCATCTTCTTTGTTTGTGAGATTAAAGGTGAGTTTTGAACTCACATCTACTTCTCTTGATTTCATAGATGTTGGGTATGAATTCCTAACACCTTGTTTATATGCACTTGCTTTTGGTTTGGATTGAATTGGTGAATATCCAAATTTTTAGTGTTTGGGTTCAATTCCTTAAAGATCCTAACTTTGATATTGGAACATGTTTTTGGTAGCGAATCGAAGAGCAAATGGAGCTGGGGTATCTATTGGCTAAGGCTCCTTAACTCCATTGCTCGAACGGTCGCATTTTGGAAGAACTTGCATTTCATTGGTAAAAGGGCAGAAACTGCAAATTTATGTAGTTCGGCCGACCGAGCCCTGTATCCGGTCGACCGACCTGCTCATGTCGAGTTTTTTTTATTTCCTGCATCTGGCCAGCCGGCAGAGCCCTGCTACCGGTCGACCGACCTGCTCATGTTTTACCTGTTTTGCCTATTTTTGCATATTTTGATTGGTTATCCAAATTTTATCGATTCAAGTTGCTTAGTAGTTGTTATTGCATCTTTGACTTTGATAACTTATTCTTGATTTCATCCACGGGTTTTTATAAAATAATCACTCGAATCATATTTAAAAGCTCGTTTCTCCAATTTATAAATTCTATTTAAAACACACACTTTCGCACTTCGAGCGAAGTGGAAGGGTGATTAAATGGTTGGGCAAAACACGGACCATGAATCTGTGCGTTTATCCTTCCGATTAATTCCCGACCTATTCGATTGATTGTTTTGACCTTCGGGTTTGGTTTATCGATGATATGAGGTGAACTTTGTACTGCTTTGAGTGTGAAAGTGGCTGACGGATAGTAAACCGTTTAGTGCGAACGAGTGGTTATGGGACATACGTTAACACTTTTCGGATTCCTTTTCGAGAGTTGTGACACATTCCGCCAGTTAGTGGTGTCCAGTACTGGGTCTCTGACTTTCGCCACTACGGGTTGTTGCCTTCGGGTATGTGCCTTTGGGTTTGTGCCTTCGGGTTTGTTGCCCTTTAGTATCGCTTCCGATGTTGGTCGTTATGAGCCGCATGGGTGATATTGGGTTGCCCTTTAGTATCGCTTCCGATGTTGGTCGTTATGAGCCGCATGGGTGATATTGGGTTTGGAGTCTTCGGGCTCATGGATCCTTGTTTGTACAGTACTGAGCTCGAGCAAATTTTATGATGTTTCATTGATATGTATATTCCCTTGGTATCGCCCTTCGGTGTTGGTCATTATGAGCCGCATGATGCATAGCGTTTACCTTGCGGAACTTGTATACCTTATTGGTATTTGTTATTTGCCTTTTTGGCTTGATTTGGGATATTTGTATCCTTTGTTTCTATCTGTTGCCGATGATATGAGGCTTGTTCTATATGATTCATCTTTCGTTAGATGATTGTGTTATCTCTTTTAGATATATCTATTATGCTTTGTAACTTGCAGGTTTATTGTTGTTCAGTTTATCTAACTGATTTGTTTAGCTAGACTGATCCGTGTATTTTATACTCGGATCAGACCGAGATGTTTCAGGTTAGGTACTTTTGGACTTAGCCTATTTTGCTTCCGCATGGACTACTCCGCTAGCTTCTTTTTGTCATAGCTTTTGTGTAGTCCTATCATGTTGTAACTCTGATTTATTCTATTGACTCGTCTATATATTGTGGTTTGCTATACCACTTGACATATATTATTTTGTGTACTCTGCTATGTATCAGTATATGTGTATATGATGATTTACTGTTCTGTGATGTATATTACATTTGAGTTGCCATATTCTGTCCGATAGATCCTTCAACCACCTATGGTTTTGTTTTAAGTATTCATTGGGTATGTCGACATGCTTGGTAAGTTTATTGTCGATGTATTCAATAGATAGTTAGAGCAAAGCTATAGATGGTCGCTCCTAACCAGCCTTATTCTCCGTGTTAGTTGACGGCATTACCTTGTAGTGTCCTTGGCTAGCGTGGGTATAGAGGTGGGGCGTCACACGTAACCACATCCATTCTAAAGGCCACGCCACCCTCCTTATCTGCATCGAACTTAGCCTCCTCCAGGGCCCTGAGATAAATCCTGGCCATAACCCGGGGATAATCATCCATCCAAGATAAGTTGCCCTGCTTCCAAGTGCGAAAGTATATATCCTGAAGCATCTCATCCATTATCCCCTCATTCTCCTCGAACTCCCTTATTTGGTCCTCAGAAGCCAACAGCTTTGCAGTGGCAGCATCCCTCTCCGATTGGTATCGCGAGCAGTCAGCCTGAAAGGATTTCCTCATCGCCTCCATCTCCTCCTTCAACTTGGTTTGCGCAAGCTCTGCGGCTTCAAGCTTCTCGGATAACTCCTGTACCCGCTCGAGATCCGCTTTCCGAACCTCATCCAACGTTGCAATAGCCATGTCAATCCGTTCCTTACAAACAGCCTCCATTTTCTGTAACTCTGCCCTGCTGGCCTCTTTCATGGTTTTCTTTCATTGCCTAAAAGCAGCCTCGTGTTCAGAGATCTGGATGGCCTGATCAACAAGCTGTTTGGCCTGGTCGGAAACCATTAACCGCAATCGAATGTTAGCACTCCCGATCTCTTCTCCAACCTTGACCAGTCGGGCATGATGCCCCATCAGCTTCCTGGTCTCCTCAACAACCCGATCAATGTTTGCCTTAGCTTCGTCCCCCAAAGTTACAACCCGAGTGGTAAGCAAATCAAGGTCCAGGGACTTAGCTTCATCCAATACTCTTACCATAGGATTACGGGGAAGAAGGTGCTCACCGGTAGCCTCATCAAAGGTAATATCACAAGAACCCGGATCCAGATTTGACCTACAAACGGATTACGAGCCAAGCCGGGATGGCCTATCCGGGTAACGGTAGGATGTTCAGACGGGTGCGGAGGAGGTATAAATTCAGTATTCTTCTTCGCGGTATCCCGAAGAGGCTGATTTGGGGACTAAGGGCCAGGTGAGGGTTCAAACAAGGAGCGACTCCTCTTCTTCTTTTGGATATCCTCTTCGATAACTTGAAGAAGAGGACGGTAGCCGACTACGTCTCCAGGGCGGCTAGTCGGAGGCTTTGGTTTAGTAGAAGCCTTGAGAAGTTTGTACTGTTCAAGACGGTGCCGAACATCTGATGTATTGGCCACCTTACCCGCTTCTGTGATAAAAACCCAGTGTTACAAACATACATCGAGCTATAATTCAAAAAATATATCAAGTTAAAGAAGAGTAAAGAGACGCTTTTGTTATACAAACCCTGGGGAGGAGTGGGATATTGCAATAAATCCTGGATCTCATTCCAGGACGGGAGCTGACCATAAAACATTCCTAAATCCTTATCATAAATGGAGTCGGCAGGAGTCAAAAATTCACCTTGAATCGCAGGAGTTGCCTTAGCTGAAGCACTCGTAGAAGATGAATCGGCACCAGTCTCGGCCTTGTCAACTTTCTTAGGCTTCTCCACTAAAGCCGATCCTTCCTCCAGCCCTTCAAAAGCTAGGCGGAAAGCGTCATCCGTCCACTCCTGGATCACACCTGCTTGCTCAGAAGACAAAGCCCCAGTGCCATCACCACTCCGTCCGTCACCACCATCATCGTTGTGACCATCACCATCACCTTCTCCACCACTTCCACTCTCCGCCTCACCTCCTTCATCCTCGCCTCTTTCCTCCTCCACATCTTCCTACTCTGGGACATCTGGGCATGTGCTGGGGGAGGGTCCATCGGACTTCTTAAGTTTCTTCCCCCCGGCAATTGGATGTTTCGAGAAGGGTCTCCTTTTGCCGCTCTTCGCCGTAGCCCCTCCTTTAGCTTTGATAGCCCTCTCCTCAGCTGTGTCTCTTTGCTTGACCACAGACTGGCGTGGCAGAATCAAGTTGTGCCCCAAAAGAGTGGCATTCCTGATCAAGTAAGAAGCTGCCCTCTTCTTTTCTGGGATGGCTTCTATTTCCCCAGCCATCCTAACCAAACGATCATTCTCTACAACCGCAAAGCCACCTGTCGCTAGCAAGAAACAAAGCACATAAGGAGGAGCATTGCAGTCAGAATGGAAATTATAAATAAAAGTCAACTTATAGCCAGAAGTGAAGTGGTGGAAAGAAACAGAGTCATCTCTAACAAAGAACCATTCCTTCTTGAACATGCTAAATTTTGAATATAGGTCCAGGACCGGCTTGAAAGACACGGCCAATTCTAGGCTAATATATGGGGACCCCTTCTTATAGCCTCTCAAGTTGTACAGGTACCGAATTTCCTGGTTGGAAGGGGGACGCCCATACTTTCTCTGGAAAATATAAACAGGCTCACCAAGATGGCATAGGAGTTGGGCTGAAGCCGGAAAGGGGCCACCTTCAAGTATGTGATGAATCTGACGATCCAAGCGTTGATCGAAGGAATGGCCCCGCACATGCAGTGATATCTACTATAAGCAAAATATCCTTCAGAGGGGTTATACGGCATCACTCCTTTCCCTGGAAACATCATACGCGCTCTGTCAATCCCAAAGGATCTAGATATAGCGTCAAGCTGCTCGTCCTCGAGGGAGCTGGGAAAGCAGTCAGGCGGTGAGTTCAAGAGCTCCTGAGGACCATACCCATCTACTAATGATCTCGGGGATGGTCCATGTCATTCTGGCTCTGAATGAACTGGGGGCACTATGGGGGACTCCCCTTTGTCCTTGAATTTCTTCTTGTCAGAATGAGTTTCTACTTTATGAGACATTATCTGCAACACGAGAAAATGCATCGTTAGAACAAGAGATATAAACAAGCAAGTACCTACGGCTTGGAATCCCATTCATAATTCAAAACATAAAAACTCATTCGGTAGTTCAAGGCAGAAGCCCATTCGGCAATCACACTCCTCAAACTCATTCGGTAGTTCGAGGCAGAAGCCCATTCGGCAATCACACTCCCCAAACTCATTCGGTAGTTCGAGGCAGAAGCCTATTCGGCACTCACACTCTCCAAACTCATTCGGTAGTTCAAACATAAAATTTATTCGGCAGAGGAAAACCTCACCTGATCCGGCAGTCAAATTTGGTTCGGTACTTGATTGATTCGGCTATTTCAAACGATGAAGGACGACAAAGGCGTAAAGCCCATACTTATAGGCAACGTAGGAGGACCGGACCAACCGGTTCGGCACTCAGGCCGAATGAGAGTGTCCAAGTTGAGAAAAACAAAGCGCGACATATGCATGCATATGCCCCACTTTGGGGGGCAAATGTTGTACGTGTTTCCACCAAACCAACCCACCACCGGACCAACGAAGGCATTGTCGAATCAACCAACGAAGGAACCACCGGACCGACCACACCAATCCACTAACCAACCCACAACCGAACCAAAACCACTCCAAAGACTATCGAACCAAAACCCCTCCAACCACCACCGGTCCAATGCTACTGAATCAATGCCAAGAAGGCACTACCGAGTCAAGGCAAAGAAGGCACTACCGAATCAAGGCGAAGAAGGCACTACCGAATCAAGGCGAAGAAGGCACTACCGAATCAAGGCGAAGAAGGCACCACCGTACCAAAGCACTATCGAACCAAGATTGCCAGGCCAGATCACGTTAGCCCAGGCCCACCAACAACTATATACATCCAAGACCCCTACCCCCAGCCTCACTCTATAATAGAGGGGTAGGGGTACAACAATGGCAGACAAGTTTGAGAGCTCAAGCACGGACAGAACTTTCAAACAACTTTCATACACTTGTAATCAAAGTTTTGTACTTGTAATCCGAAAAATAAAGGAGAATAACATATAAAGTGGAAGTAGGCACATTCTGGCCGAACCACTATAAATCTGTGTGTCTTTTACAGTTTAGTCCCTGCTTTTTACGTATTTGCATAAATCACCCAAATCACTAAGAACAACATAAAATCAACTAAAACATATGACTTGGAGGTGTTTGTCCATTTTTTGTGCAAACACCATGCTTTCAACATTTGATTGCACGGCGTAGGAGATGTTTTGGCTTAGGTTTGGACATACTTTGGTTCAGCTTTGGGTCCTATAAGTCATTGCTACAAGGTATTGAAGTGGTGGAGGAGTTACTACGCATGAATATGAAGAGGCTTATGCAAAATAGTGGTTTTTGGTTCATTTTGGGCTCGGCTACATGGATCTATGGCTCGGCTATGGCATGTTTCAGATCGGGACAGAGGATGAAGGTGATGGTTAGGGGTGTTTCAAAGTGGTGGTGGAGCAATAGGAGGTGGTGGTGGTGGTGGAGAAGAGGTGGTGAAGCAACAAGGCTCAACTAGCATGTTTTCAAGGCATAGGCTGTATTTTTTTTGGATTTTAGCATCATGGTGGGTTCGGCCATGTTTCAGATATGAGGAGTAGGTGGTGGTGATGGCATGGAAGAGGTGTAGGAGGTGGTGTCCATGGCTATGGAGTGGAGGCCGAGAAAAAGAGTGGAGAGAACAAGGCAAAAATACATAAGAAAATAGAAAGAAAAGGAAGAAAATAAGAGTAACACATTACCCAAAATGTTTGAAGCCATGAATAAAATGAAAGAATGGTTTCTTGAGTGAGAAATAGGATGAAAGTCACGGCTAGAAACTGAAAATGGCCAGCCAAAATGAATAAATGAGATGGTTATGGCATTTGAAATGTTTTTGGACAATGAAACGTCTAGAAATGAAACGCATTTCCGTTTTCTAAAGATCAAATAAAAAAAAGTGATCAGCAAATACTTGTAAAAACCGAAACCAAGTGAAAATATAAGAAAATAAATAATTAATTTTAAAGAAAATATAAAAAGAATGAAAGAAATTGCTTAAAAATACAAAACAGTGTCCAGAAATTACAAATAAATCACTACTAGTCTTGGAAAAATATCCACTTCCTTTTAAAAATATTATGAAGCGAAAATCTGAAATAAAATAATTTATTTATCATTTTAAAAATAAAATAAATAATTAAATTGGAGAAAAATAGAAAAAGAACTAAAGAAAATGTTTAAAAATTGAAAACAGGGCATGGAAATTACAAGAAAAATACTACTAACTCTAGAAAAATTCCTACCTCACTTTAAAAATATTAAAAGACAAAAATATACCTAAAATAACATATCAATACATATTAAAATAAAATATGACAAAGAAAATATAATTTATACAATTTAAAGTAGGGGGAATTAATTTAAAGGACAAAGATTTGTATATTTTTTGGCTCAAGTACCCGACCTCAATATTTTTGTCACAAGGACAAACATTCTTCTAAAATTTATTCATAAGGACAAATATTTTCCAAAATTATTCATAAGGACAACAAAACTACTACCGAGCTAAAAACTGATCCTAAAAACTGCTACCGATAACTACAAACTGATACCTAAAAACTGCTATCAATAACTAAAAACTGATACCTAAAGAAAGTTGTTCTTCAGGATAAAATATTGAAGATTTGTCCTTGAGGTTAAAAAGCTGTAAAATTTTGTCCTCGACAATAATTTCCTGATTTAAAGTAACAGAATTACGGAATAAACAAATTGCACTCAATATTGAAATATACATAACTTTTACTGTTTAATTCCGTTTTCAACGAAACGAAAAGCACTGTTCAAGTTATTACATCTATTTTCGTAATAAAAGATAAAAGTTAAGATTTTAAAAAAAATTAAATTTGAAGTATAAAAGTCAAAGTTTGACCAGTTTGAACAGAAATTCACTTTTCAGTAAAATATTCAATTTATACAAGTTTGAAACTATAATTCACATAAAAATCAACATTTATATTTAAAATAACATAATTTATTCATTTTAATAAATAAAATAAATCTTTTAAATCAAAATTTAAAATAAAATAATCAAAATAAACAATTAAAATAAATCACAAAATTCAGGGTTGTTACAAATTATCACTTAGAAACTCGAAATTGAATACTGGCGATGTTGCAGCCATCTCCAGAACTATTTCCCCATAACCAAAGTGAGTTACATGCTTTTATTTCTTTCAAAAGTCCTTTCAAAATATTTTCCTAGTCAAAACTCTTTCAAATAATATTATTATTAAATTTTGATGGCTTTGAAAATAAATTTTGAATGCAAACGGTTTTAAATTCAAAAATTCTTAACCTTTAAATTTTTCTATTAATAAACTATATTATAAATGTACTTATATAAATTTTATTACCTTATTGCCAACATTTCATTAATTTACAACTTTGTCATTTTAATAACTTTATTGTAATTAGATTTAATTGAATTTAATTATCAACACTTCGTAAAATAAAATTCTCAAGTGTTCGTTTTATTTTAATTCAAGCAATAATCGATGATAGCTAAATATTATCATATCCTAACAACAATTTTATTAAAAATTATCATTTTATATATATAAAATATGATTTAGGTAAAATTATTTCATTTACCCTATTTTAAAAAAATATTATGTCGACTAGCCTCGTGAAGTGTTTAGAAACCCCTATCGATAACATGGCGCCACACATATCGACCAGAATTCACAAACAACTCAACGGATAAGTAAACACAATATAAAATATTTTATAATACTGGTAAGCATGCTCTTTCATATATATACACTTAAACAAACTCATTACCCTATCTTTAATGAGTCTAACCCCACAAAGCTAAGTTTATCGCTAAACCCAAGCTGTGATACTAGTTGTGACGAACCACATTTCGAAAGGTTTAAATCAACAATAATCCACACGTGTCCAACTTAAACAATCTGGAACATAAATAAACATTGGGGTTAATTAAGAAAAATAAGAAAAGAAAAAGAAATCAAATATAGAATCTCGCAACGGAACGATAAAATATAATAACCAAATAAATAGTTCATAAAGTTATTTTCTATACATTTGATTATAATTTATACAACATTTATCAAAGTAATACATATATAATAGAACAAAATATAATGCAACTGAACAACATGATGTTGGGAATAATAATAGTAATAATATATCAAATCGTTCCTTCAGAATAAATCTTCAATAAGCTGAAAATTCAGGGCTGACCCGAGCGCAATGAAAAAACAAAACACTCGATCAGGACTAAAATATTCTTATGTGATTCAAATCGATATCGCATATAACATTAGTGTAATAATGTCAGAGATGTTTACGGGATATCACATCTCCTATCCAGCGTATACCGTGCGTGCAATAACTCAAGAGATGTTATGGAATTTTCCATCTCTTAAGGATCCGTCAAAATATTTATATATAGTAGAATATGCTACATAAATAATGTCTAGTCAGTAAAATAAATATCAAAAGAGCGTTAAGGCTTGACACTGATCCCCTTTGACGTATTTTTAAGCATTGTCGTAGAGTTTGCATTTGACACCACTAGTAGCACGTCGGCAGTCATTGATGCGCCATGATACGACAACACTAAACCAAAATCGTAGGAGTCTCGTATAAAGACAAAAGTATGACAAAGCACGTGAGGCAATACCCAAGGTAGGATACTACCAATTTACCCTTCCCGGCCGGTGGTAACACATCATAACCATGATCGCCCACCGCGTTCAACACTCTCAAAATTCGAGGTTGCGCACCAATCAATCACAATGTAAATGATGGTAATACGAAGAAGTGTGTCCGCTCGGGGTAGCTAGCCAGCTTGGCTGGTACGGCTCCTATTTTGGTCATTTCAATTTGGATCAAGTGCTAGGCTAATCCGTCATCGTTCTCTTTCTTCAAATCCAACAAACGCCGCCAAATCCAACCAATTCGTTCTGGAGTCGCCTCCGCGTACACAGTTGTTAAAGTGGTTCCAAACTTGATAGAGAGTATGCCAATAAGAGGGCTCGATCTCTTTAATAACCAAACATCGTTTAACACACCGGTTGATACCAACTCAATTCTAATTCAAATAGAATTTATATTAGAAACCATTTCGATTCATATTAGATCACCAATTCAATTATTTACACTATCCCAAATATTGAATTTCACTATTAAATTAATATATAAAATTTTCAAATTTTAATTTATTGACTTTTAATTACATTCAAAAGTCCACTATCATCACTCAAATTCAAATAGAATTTAAATCAACTTAAGAAACCATTTCCATTCACATTTAACTCTAGATTCACATATTTACCGAATTCAATTATTAAATTTACTATTCACCAAATTCGTTTAATAAAGATATTTGAAAATTTTAAACCGTTTCACTATTTTATTCAAAATTCTCATATCCAAAATCAATTAATATTTTAAATTCAGCATATAGAAAATAAATTAAATGTCCAAAACCAACGACCAAAATTCCGGGTCCTTACACAATTCGATATACATATTGAAAATTTAAAACATAAATCTCATTTCCAAATCAATCAATGCCTAAATTTTTTGTTTTCATTTTTAATATAAACTTCAAAAAAGATGGGAAAGGTGGGTTTAGCGTCAAACATGTTTTAACGTCAGTATTTAAATGTGGATGGTACAAAGTTAGAATTGTAGAATCTATGTTTTGCTGAATATGACTGGAGATGAGAATGTACCGACACATAAAGTATTAACTAATTACTAATTTATTACCAAAATATTCAAAACTAAATTCGTCAATGTGTTATTCAATCATGCTATGCATTTAATAATATTATTAAAATAACATGCCAGTAACATGGCAAATTAAGTTGAAAATGTACCAGTATAATATCCGCAAATTCAAAAGATAGTAGCTTTTTTAGGAAATTAAACCCCATTTATATTTATTTTCTTCTTTCCAAATCAAACATGCATCATATCCCAATCATATATTTGAAGCTTATTCGAAGCGATTCATCAAGGATTGAAAAGATTCAAACCAATGAATTTTGAATTTGATAATGTAAATTAATACTGCACATTAATTTGGATGAATCTGCTTTTGAGGAATTATCAGAAGAGAAGAAATAACTTACAACCAGAGATGATCAGGGAGTACACAGGAAGTCTAGTCAAGAATACGTTAGTAGAAACGTTGGCCCCAAGAAAATGTTATCCAACCTATCAATTTCAGAATTCAGAGAACTTGGCCCTCAAGAAAACAACAGCCTCTATATAAACAACCCAATTCTTTCAGTTACTCAAATCCAAAAGAAAATCAAACAAATATCAAAAAGAAGAAAGAATGAGAAGAGAAGGAAGGGCGCATGGCATGGTGAAGACCCAAGCGATCGTCCGAGACCCAGACCGCAAGCCAAGAGGCAATTGTTTCAACATGATAGAAAGCCCTCCAACCGCCGGTGTATTCACTAAAATGCCATCGAAGCCCACAAACCATTCCAAACCAAGTGGGTTGAAGGCGAATAAGATGAAGGGATGCAACAAAAGCTGCTCGAAAAGATTTGGATCCAAGTGTGACATTGTTTTCAATCCGGATTATATTATATGGAAGCTGAAGAACGCTGATTTTGAGGATGATGATTATGGTTATGAAGATCGTGCAGATGAGTGAATTTGATTTATCCATTTTGATAGAAGATAATGACGATGATTATGATTATGATTTTCTGCGATCTGCCAATTCTATGGTTTTTAATGTATTTGATTTATCCACATTCCTTTCTTATACTTTTCTATTATTTTTTCTTCTTCTTATTTTTTTTCTTATATATACCTTTTTAAGAGAAAATGAAAGATATTGTTTATTGATCAATAAGATAGAGCCTATAAATAAATACAAATGGCAGAAAACGGGAATTCAATGCTCTAAGCCTCTAACAAAAGCAGACATATCAAGTTTGTGATAAATAAAAGCAAACATATCAACGTTAAAGTGTTAACTATAGTACAACTGAATGAAAATAAGAAATAGTTACATTTTGGCAACTTGCAGCTGTAGTATCATAAAATGTTTAATATGTTCTTTTAATATTTTGCGTTTTAATGCTTGCGTAGCTTGTATGTTAGCTGCTCTGAAATAAACTCCTATGACAAGCCGAACAAGGAGTAAACTTTAGTTTGATTGATATGCTAATGATTTCTTCAATCTTACTCACCTATAATATATGCCAAAAATGTATGGCATTGACGGTGAGTAACATGTAGGGAAGATTACAAAGCCAAATTACCTGTCTTGAAATAACTATAGGAACAATATTATTTTATTTCATTTTATAACATTTCCCCCAGCCCAGGGTCGGTGGGCAATCTTCTAGGTCAGGCCTGGTTACTTTACATGCTTACATGCTAGGTGCTATGAGATAAACCCCTATAACAAGTTAAATAAAAGAGTAAAATTTAGTTGACTGACATGCCATTGTTTTCTTTATTCTTTACAACTATTGTGTGTGGGGCAAACTATGATTATCTATGTTAATAGTTCACATTTTACATTATGTATGTTAATAGTTCAGATTTTACACTTAGCTGATACTGGGTTAGGTTAGATCATAACTGGATTAGGTAGAAACAGATCTAAATCATTTATGCAATATTGAATCCAATTCAGATAACTCATTTATTAAATGGGTTGAACTGACCCAACGTATACTTATTAAACCAATTCAACAAATATTTTTTAAATATAATGGTTAATGAAATGTGATTAAAGAAATTTGATAAAAGCAATATGGGTCTCACGTACAATTTATGGATACCAAGTGTACAACAGTAGGACATTCAACGTATACTTTCGGATACGAATGGTTTCATATCTGTATCCGTATCTGAAATCATTTTCGAATATCGGATATCCGTATCCGTTTAATTTTCGGATATCGGATATCCGTATCCATTTAATTTTCGGATACGGACGGATATTGGGTATTTATCCGCTTTGCACATAATCAATAAATTTAAAAGTATAAATGAAAATGTTTGGATCAACATAAAACAGTTTTTATACTAATGTTCATAAAAAAACCAAGGAATAAAAAATGTGATAATAAAACATTATTTTATACCACCATCCTTATGTGTATCAAAAAATATTCGAAAAATAAATACTAAAACTGTCTGTTTTCACTAAAAATGAGTAAATAACCGTATCGTAATAACATCCAATGTTAGGAAATAGTTGGAATTAAATCATATATTAATTAAATATAATTTTAATTTTATATATATATATATATATATATGCATCAGTTAATCGGACGGATATTTTTCGGATATAGATACCACAATAACCATATCCGTATCCGAAAAGCTTTTCGGATAGCGGATATCGGTATCCGCTTTTCGGATAACGGATATTTTTTATATTTTCGAATACGGATTCGGACAGATGCCGAATTTTTCGGGTACCCATTGATAGTCCTATATAACTGAATGAATGGACAAGTGGTAAAACAAGTACAATAATAAGTCATGTGTAAGAAGAGATTGTATTTTTATAACAACTATGCCTTAGAAAGGTTAAACTGCATAATTACTAGTGCTTTATGCTCATCTAAAAACATGAAAACATGTCGACTTAATTTACGATGCTTAAAGACGAGTGTGGAAAGGGTCCTCCCTCATTTCTCCCTTGCAAATGCCAACACTTAACCGAAGTGCTCTTTAATGACATATACCGTAAAAAATCCAGGAGCACGAGCATGAGGAGTATCGAATGATAAGCATGTGTCCCGTAACGAAAATTCCATGTCAGCATCAAGAAATAGCAAAAGAATGCCTCGACCATGCAAGGAAAATGGTAACAAACCGATTCGAAATAAACATAATTTTCAATCTAGTAATGACCGATCAAACCTTAGACTTATTACAAAGCAGGCAGTTGTTGGTAAAATTGATATAATAAACAATACGCAGTGATGCCTGTTTATGCTATTAGAATCTCACAACGAAAAAGATAAAATATAATATCGGAAGTAATATTTGAATTTTAGATATCTGCACACAAATATGATATCAGAAATGAAAGCACTATTATGAAACTAAACCTAGTGTACTTGTTTCTTTCCAAATTTTAAATTGAAGTGATTTATAATGGCGTCAATCTAAACCAATGAATTTTGAACTTAATAATAATGTGATTTAATTGTACAGTTAACCAGTCTCAATGGGTCAATCTAATTTATTTGTGTTAATTTTCTTTTGAAGAAATGAATTATCAACGTAGAAGACATAATTAGAGGATTTGGGAGTTAAATTAAATCTGGTACGAAATCCAGTTAAGAACCTATTAGCAAACGTTGGCCCCAAGCAAAGTAAAATCCAATCCATCAATTTCAAATAACTTGGCACTCAAGAAAAACAACCTCTATATAGACAATCCAATACTTTCATTTACTCAAGTTCAAGAGAAATCAAGCAAACATCAAAAGGAAGAAAGAATGAGAAGGGAAGGAAGGCCACATGGAATGGTTAAGACCCAACTGATTGTTCAAGATCCAGACCGCAAGCCAAGAGGCAATTATTTCAACATAATAGATAGCCCTCCAACTGCCGGTGTATTCACCAAAATGCCATCAAAGCCCACAAACCATTCCAAACCAAGTGGGTTGAAGGCGAATAAGATGAAGGGATGCAACAAAAGTTGCTCGAAAAGGTTTGGATCCAAGTGCGACATTGTTTTCAATCCTGATTATGTTTTATGGAAGCTGAAGAACGCTGATTTTGAGGAAGATGATTATGAAGATCGTTCAGATGAGTGAATTTGATTTATCCATTTTGATAAAAGAAGAAGATGAAGATGATTATGATTTTGCGTATTCTGCCAATTTTGTGGCTTTTGGAATGAATTTGATCTATCCATTTTCCTTTCTTCTAACTTTTTTTCCTTTTTTTTTCTTTCTTTTTTTCTTTTTTTAACACCATTTTAGAGAAAATGAAAGAGTTTATTTACTAATAAGATAAGCCTATAAATAAATACAAATGGCAGCAAACAGGAGAACAGTTCATTGCACTTTTTCGTACTTTTATTTAATGATAGGATATAACCTATAAGCATATGATGTACTTTTATTTTCCATACTTCTTTATAAAAGTTGATAACCGTATTGTATACTTTGCTTACTGTTCAGTTCATTGCATAAAAAACATATCTATGTTATGCTAAAATGCAAAACAACATAGAGGCAAGTGTTTAAATGGTATAATGACCCTAACGGATGAGAACAAACGTATACTAACCTTTGGTACTGCTAGTAATAAACTGTCCAACCTTTGAAACTATTTGAGATAACTTGTTTTAGTACTTTACCTGTATTTCAAATAGTATCCACTTACACCTCGAACACAAATACTGTGAATATATGTTAAAATACAAATTGAGGCTCTTTCAAGGGAAGTTTAGTCTAAATTGCTGCCAACTACTAATACTATTTTCAAGTTTGTAATAATTAAAAGCAAACATATCAAAAGTAAACGGTTAACTTCTGTACAACTAAATGAAAATAAAAATATATATAGCTACCTCAGTTGAAAGAACGTCCATGTAAGTAACTCTTCTTGCAAAACCATTAGCTGAATTATGAGATATTTCTTCAAAATATCTTAGCAGAGACTCTGGAATCTTTTACATCAACTTCTATATTTATCAACATTCAAATTTTCAAATAACTCCTCTCTATTTATTTTCTTCTTTCAATGTGTATGTGTGAGCGGAAAAGTCATACAATAATGCATTTAGATGTAGTAGTACTATTTTACATATTGGTTGTTGCTGTGGTATTATAAAGTATTTAATATTTTCTTTTAACATGTTGCCTTTTAGTGTTTTGCATAGCTTTTATGTTCTGTGCAGTGAAATAAACTCCCATGACAAGGTGAACAAGAAGTAAATTTTAGCTGATCGATATGCTCATGTTTACTTTATTCTTACTTCCCTACAACGTGCACCAAAATGCATGGCATCGGCTGTGAGTAACATGAACGTAGGGTTTCTATGGAATTCCATATGCCTTTGTTACTCTTCACGGGTACCATACTTTGTCGACACCAGTTTTGCCACCAAAATTTATCTAGTAGAGTAAACCGAGAGCACAAGTATGAGGATTATCGAAATATGAGCGTGTGGAAGAAATCCGAAATCAAAATACCATGTCAGCAAACGACCGTGAGTAAGACTCCAGGCTGAGCTATAAAATGGGTTTTCTAATTCCAAAAAATTTCGACAACCAGATAAGAGGAAAAATGCAAATTTGGTTGCCCACGGTAAGACTTTATCCCTAGTCTCATGGAGGCAAGCTGCATACCATAACTACAGAGCCAAATTACCTATCTTGCATGACTATAGTAACAATATTATTTTATACTAACTTAACTGCATAATTTCATTTTATAACATTTTCCCCCAGCCCAGGGTCGGTGGGCAATCTTCTAGGTCGGGCCGGTTAGACTTTTCATGCTTACATGTTAGGTGCTATGAGATAAACTCCGATAACAAGTTAAACAAGGAGTAAAATTTAGGCGACTGACATGCTAATGTTTTCTTTATTCTTTACTGACTATTATGCAGGGCAAACTATGATTAGCTATGTTAATAGCTCAGACTTTACATTATATATGGAGTAAGCATGCATTTCTTTAGTTGAAAACACAGAACTGGGTTGGGTTAGATCCTAACTGGATTAGGTGGAAATAGATTTAAATCATTTATGCAAAAATGAATCCAATCCAGATAACTCATTTATTAAATGGGTTGAACTGACCTCGCATACTTATTAAACAAATCCAACAAATATATTTAAATATAATAGTTAATGAAATGTCATTAAAGAAGTTTGATAAAAGCAATATGAGCCTCACGTACAATTTATGGATAGCTGGAAAAAACAAGTGGACAACCGAATGAATGGACAAGTGGTAAAATAAGCACAGTAATAACACGTGTAGAAAGAGTGTATTTTTATGACAACTGTACCATTGAAAGGTTAAACTATAATTACAAGTTCTTTATGCTCGTCAAAAAATAGGAGAGCACGACGCCAATTTAATTTCGAGGTTCAGAGCCTCTAGCCTCTCTCATTCATTCCCTTTCGAATTCCCAACACTTAACTAAAATGCTCTTTAATGACTTATATCGTAACAAGATCCAGGGACCACGGACATGGGGAATATCAAGCGACAAGCTTGTGCCCCGTGCCCCGTAATCGAGATACCGTGCCAACATCGAGAAATAGAAAAAGAATACTTCGACCACGTAATGAAAAATTTGGTGGATGAATTATCTATCCAAAAGCCATGGGCAACCTTATCGGCATGAGTAGATGCTTGGGTTCTAGCCAGTGTTGGAACATCTGGTAGTCCACAGAGCACATACAGTGTCAAAAACTGAAACCATCGCTGACAGCATTACAAGAAATTGGAGTGGTGGAGTGGGGGTGCCTACTCCTCCTATGCCAACTTGGTTGTCTGGTTGATCATGTACCGTACAAGAATTTCTCTCATTGATTTTGGGTTTGAAATTGTCACTTATCTAGGGTCATCATTGGTTAAGCGGAGATTATGTCAAAGGCCCGAGGGTGCCTTGGATGTTTTATTTTCTATGCGCGATATTTACTCGCTCCATTTATATTATGGATACCATAGATCGTGTCAACCATAATAAAACATTGTATGTTGCTAGATTACACATGTTGTATTATGTCCTAATGGTGGTTGCAGGATGATGTTATAAGCACATCATAGTAGATCTGTCTGATGACTGTTGCAATAGATTCGTATATGAGTTTTTGCACTCATACAATCAACATAAATATTATTTGTACGTATTATACTCACACCAAACTCTATTTGACCCAAAATTTTGGTTTATTTTGTTATCTTACTTATAAATCATGGGGACTCATTGTGTTCATGTGTAGTCTGAGAGTTAGGTTCGGTGTGGTCATAAATTCGACCCTTACCCAAACAAGTAGGAGGAATTACTTTAGGCCCTAAGATTTCTACGAAACCAATATTTTTAGAACAATATTAAGAAATACGATGTTGGAGAAAATCCCTTCAGATGATCAGTCTAAGGGAATAAAAAAACCCAACACAGCAGAAAAAATATGGATCATGGTTGTAGTGAGATGAAACAAACGGAGATAAACACCAGAACAGACATTCACAGATTAATGAAATGCAAAAAAATAAATAACACCAGTATTTATAGTTGTTCCACTATCGCGAGGCAGTGTACATCCACTTAGGGAGAGGAGATTTTATTAATCACTGGAAGATTAGGGTTACAACATTGGTTCACTTTTGCAGGCTATAAATAAGAAGAATTTGCAATACAGATAAAATTTTGCAGAGTTTCAGATTTCTAGGATGGTTGTCCTTGTTGTCTAGAAGCTCCACTATTTATAGAGTGAAGATATGAGGAGTGGTAGTTGCTATATAGCATCCCCGAGTTTTGGTGCGGCATCCATCTAGACCGGCAAATCCCAATTCCCAAACCAAAGATCTGGAGCGGCACTACTTGGTTCGGCATATATCAAGGTCCTACACAATTTGGTTCGGCATACAACACTTGGAGCGGTAATCATTTAGATCGGTACACTTCTAGAGTGGAAACCTAAATTATCGAACCAAATATTTAGAGCGGCACAAGATTTGGACCGGCATGTCATCGAATGAAATATTTCGTTCGGCATTATCCTTTTTTCTTCTAGGCAAACATTGCATTGGTCACCGAACCAAATCACTTCTTCTTTTTTCATCAGCCCTTCTGTAACAACCCGCATATTTAACGATTTGATATTTAAAAGTTTAATTTAAATATAACGTCGTTAGTCAGATTTTTGGGTCCGAAAAGCTACTTTCTGCAAATGGCCGAATTAGAACTCGAAACTACCTCCAATGGTTCCAAAATGGCGTTTGCGATCTTTTTGAGTAGAATCTTTGATATGTTTGGAGTTTGTGAAATTTTGACCCTTTTTCTATTGGGTTTTGGGTTTGGGTTCAGCCCACTAGTTTAACTAATACCCTAACCCAACCCCTTTTCTTCATTCATCCTCATTTCATTTCATTTCTTAAGCTAGAACTGAAAATGGTGGAAGGGAAGAGGAAATAGAAATTGCAAGCCCTAGTTTCTTCTTGTAAACTTGATTCTTGCTCCAAAATCAAAAAGAATCCATTGGTAAGCTCTTCTTCATCTTCTCCAACTCTTCTCCTCTTCAATTTCAGAAAATTTCCTAAACCTAAATTGGGAAATATGTGTTTTATTCTTAGATTGAAGCTTGTTGAGTTGAAGTAGTGTTTGGTTGGTCTTCTCCTTGTTATTGAGCTCCATCTTCTTGTTTTTGGGTTAAAGGTGAGTTTTGAACTCACATCTACTTCTCTTGATTTCATTGATGTTGGGTATGAATTCCTAGCACTTGTTCATATGCACTTGCTTTTAGTTTGGATTGAATTGGTGAATATCCGAATTTTTAGTGTTTGGTTCAATTCTTTGAACTCCTAACATCGATGTTTTGATCATGTTTTTGGTGATGAATCGAAGTGCTTATAGGGCCGGGTAGCCACTTGGCGTAAATCCCTAGCGTCCGTGCTCGTCCGATTGAAAGTTGGGAGAGTTTGCACTTCATTGGTAATAAGTAGGAAATGCAGGAAATTGGGTTCAGTCGACTGGATCCTCTGTTCAGTCGACTGAGCTGAAACCCGAAATTTTTCTGGACAATTTTCAGTCGACTGAACAGGGATTTCAGTCGACTGACCTGCTCCTGTTTTCCTGTTTTGTCTATTTATGCTTGTTTTGATTGGCTTTCCGGATTTTATCGATTCATATTGGTTCTTAGTGGTTGTTATTGCTTCTTTGGCTTTGATAACTTATCCTTGACTTCATTCACGGGTTTTTATAAAATAATCTTTCGAATTATATTAAAAGCTCCCTTCTCCAATTTATAAATTCTGTTTAAACACACGCACAATTTCGCACTTCGAGCGAAGTGGAAGGGTGATTAAATGGTTGGGAAAAACACGGACCATGAATCTGTGCGTTTATCTTTCCGATTAATCCCCGACCTATTCAATTGATCGTTTTGACCTTCGGGTTTTGGTTTACCGATGATATGAGGTGAACTTTGTACTGCTTTGAGTGTGAAATTAACTAACGGATAGTAAACCGTTTAATGCAAACGAGTGGTTATTGGACTCACGTTACCACTTTTCGGATTCCTTTATGAGAGTTATGACACATTCCGCCAGTTAGTGGTGTCCAGTACTGGGTCTTAGACCTTCACCACTACGGTTTGTTGCCTTCGGGTATGTGCCTTGGGGTTTGTTGCCCTTTAGTATCGCTTCCGATGTTGGTCGTTATGAGCCGCATGGGTGATATTGGGTTGCCCTTTAGTATCGCTTCCGATGTTGGTCGTTATGAGCCGCATGGGTGATATTGGGTTTGGAGTCTTCGGGCTCATGGATCCTTGTTTGTACAGTACTGAGCTCGAGCAAATTTTCTGATGTTTCATTCATATGTATATTCCTTAGGTATCGCCCTTCGATGTTGGTCATTATGAGCCGCATGATGCGTAGCGTTTACCTTGTGGAACTTGTATACCTTATTGGTATTTGTTATTGCCTTTTGGCTTGCTTTGGGATATTCTTATCCTTTGTTTCTATATGTTGCCGATGATATGAGGCTTGTTCTATATGATTCATCTTTCGTTAGATGATTGTGTTATCTCTTTTAGAGATATCTATTATGCTTTGTAACCTTGTAGGTTTATTGTTGTTCAGTTTATCTAACTGGTTTGTTTAGCTAGACTGACCTGTGTATTTCATACTCGGGTCAGACCGAGTTGTTTCAGGTTAGGTGCTTTTGGACTTAGCCTATTTTGCTTCCGCATGGACTATTCAGCTTGTTCCTTTTTGTTATAGCTTTTGTATAGTCCTATTTTGTAGTAACTCTAATATGTATTCTTTTGACTCGTCTGTATATGGTGGTTTGCTATACCACTTGACATGTATTAGTTTGGATACTCTGTTATGTATCTGTATATATGTATATGATGATTTACTGTTCTGTGATGTATATTACATTTGAGTTGTTATATTCTGTTCTGATAGATCCAACCACCTATGGTTTTGTTTTTAAGTATTCATTGGGTATGTCGACCTGCTTGGTATGTTTATTGTCGATGTATTCAATAGATAGTTAGAGCAAGGCTATAGATGGTCGCTCCTAACCAGCCTTATTCTTCGTGTTAGTTGACGACATTACCCCGTAGTGTCCTTGGCTAGCGTGGGTATAGAGGTGGGGCGTTACAGCGTGGTATCAGAGCAAAGTTCAGAACAAAGTATGACAAACACAGAATAGAGCACATATTACAGTACATCAAAGTATACAAGTGATACAAACCTTTGAATCATCGTGTCTCTTTATTCCATCAAGGTTAGATAGAATTTGGGGAATACGTCTGGGAATGCATTTTATTCCGTAGTATCCCGTAATGAAGTATCTACCTTGTGAATAATCTTGTTCTTATCTTACTTTCAGCGTATGGCTGGAAGAGGCAGGGGACGACGTTCGGATGCTGGGCAATCCAGTGGCACACATCCGGATGGCGTTTATATGTCTGCTGATCAGTTTTTTGAATTGTTTAGGAGCACTCAGCCTCTAGTTCCTCCTCGAGTATCTCCACCTCGCAAGTCTGCCTTTGCACGTCAGTGCAGTGATTTTTCTCATCTTGGAGGAAAGCCGTTTAAGGGCTCCGAGTCTGTTCTTGAAGTCCAAGCTTGGCTTCGCACGTGCGAGCGTATTTTCTCTCGCATGGATCTTTCTGACCATGATAGAGTTCTTGTAACTTCTAGCTTATTACAAGAGCGTGCTCTTGACTGGTATGAGCTTCTTGTAGCCGAAATTGATGAGTCTACTCTTTCTTGGACTCAGTTTCGGGGACGATTTGAACTCAAGTTCGTTCCTGAATCTGAAAAAGTTTTATTGACCCGTCGCTTCCTTGAGGTGAAGTAAGGGAAATCTTCTATTTCTGAGTATGTTGCATCATTCGAGGCTTTATCTAAGTATGGTTTTGAATTCATTAGCACTTCTTACAAGAAGAATTTGAAGTTTGTTTCTGGTCTTAAGAAATATCTTAAGAATCTTTGTTGCTCCAACTTAAACTTTCTTTTGAGGAGTTGGTTGATTCGGCACTTTATGTCGAGACCGTCGAGAAGGATTGTGATAGTGATGTTGATATTTAGGTTTCCAAGAACCCCAACAAGAGGCCGTTTCCAATTCAGAAGTCCAGGCCTTGTCCTTCTAAGAAGAAGAAGACTGGTGGTCCTAGTTCTCAGCCTCAGTCTTTCAGAACACCTTTCGTTCGATAATGTTTTAATTGTGGTTCTCCGGATCATATTATTCGAGCTTGTCCTAAACCTCTCTTCTGCCGTTATTGCAAGAAGGAAGGTCATCATGTTTCAGCTTGCCCTACTGTTCCGGCTGGTGCTAAGTCTAGCAATCTTTATGCTACCAAGGCTTCTAAAGGTCCCTCTCAGCCCAAAGGTATATCTCCATCCATTTTGGAAGGTTCTATTTTATTTTATGACCATAGTATACGAGTTCTTTTCGATACGGGTGCTTCACATTCTTTCGTATCGAAGAAGCTCGTTGATGATTTATCTTTGGATGTTTCTTGTATGGTTACTTCTTTAAGGATTGCGAATCCTATTGGGGGATCTGTGACCCTTAGTTTGCTGTGTGATGATGTCGAGATTGTTTTAGGTGGTTTTTCTTTTCGTGCGAATCTGCACGTTATTTCTTGTCTAGGATTTGATTTGATTTTGGGTATGGACTGGCTAGTGAGATATGTGCCAGGATTATTTGTTCAGAGAGAATTTTGTATCTTCGACATCCGGATTCGCCTACTCAGTTATCTCTTGTTCTTCGGGACGTGGATAATTCCGAAATGGCTTTATATTCTCTTGACTCGCGAGATGATGATGATATATCTCGTATTCCTATTGCTTGTGACTTTTCTGATGTTTTTGAGCCTGTCTCGGGTTTACCACCTAAGAGGGCAATTGAGTTCCGCATTGATCTCATTCCAGGCGCGCAGCCAGTTAGTCGTCCTCCCACGAGGATGTCTACAAAGGAAAATGAGGAACTCAAAAAGCAGCTTTTAGAGCTTGAGTCCAAGCAGTTGATTCAGTCCAGTTTTTCTCCGTGGGGATCCGCGGTCGTCTTCGTGAAGAAGTCGAATGGAACTCTTAGGCTTTGCATTGACTATCGCAAGCTTAACGATTTAACCATCAGAAATAGGTATCCATTGCCTAGGATCGATGATATGTTCGATCTATTGAGTGGTGCTAAGGTCTTTTCTCAGCTAGACCTTGCCACAGGTTTTCATCAATTACGAGTCGCGGAGGATAGCATACCGCTTGCCGCTTTCCGCACTCGTTATGGTTCTTTTGAGTGGCTCGTTATGCCGTTCGGTTTGACGAACGCTCCTGCTTTCTTTGTTGATCTCATGAATCGAATATTCCTGGAATATCTCGATAAGTTCGTCCTTGTGTTCATTGATGATATCCTTATTTATTCTAAGTCTGAAGCTGAGCATGCTAATCACTTGAGAATTGTCTTGAGTACCCTCCGTCATCATCAGCTTAGAGCCAAATTCTCCAAGTGCCCTTTTTGGGAGAATAGGGTTAAGTTCTTAGGCCATGTTGTATCTTCCGATGGCATTTTTGTCGATCCCTCAAAGATCGAAGCCATCCAGAATTGGAAGAGGCCTGAGAATGTACATGAGATTCGTAGTTTTCTTGGATTGGCGGGTTATTACCGTCGTTTCATTAAGGATTTTTCCCGTGTTGTGCTTCCTCTTACTTGCCTTACTCGGAAAGGCATTCGTTTTATTTGGTCCGACAAGTGTGAAGCTTCCTTTCTGTCATTAAAGGAACTTCTCACTAGTGCTCCTATTCTTGTGGTTCCCGAGGGGATTCATGATCTTGTTGTCTACACCGATGCTTGTGGTAGTGGTCTCGGTGCTATTCTTATGCAGAAGGATCAGGTAGTTGCTTATGCTTCTAGGCAACTGCATCCGAATGAAGTCCGCTATGCCATTCATGATCTTGAGTTAGCCGCCATTGCCTTTGCCTTGAAGATTTGGCGACACTATTTATTGGGCGAGCGCTTCATTCTCTATACCGATCATAAATCTTTGAAGTATTTGTTCACTCAGAAGGAACTCGATATGAGACAACAACGTTGGCTCGAGTTTCTTGCTTCCTATGACTTTGATATCCAGTATACCCCTGGTAAGGGTAATCGTGTTGCAGATGCGCTTAGTCGCAAACATTCGGCCGTTATTTCTATGATGCTTGCCGAATGGAATATTCTTGAGACTCTATCTTTTTGTGAAATTCGGGATCTAGGTTCATCTTCTGATTCTCCTATTCTATTATTTATTTTGGGAGCTCGACCTATTTTGTTGGATCGTATTGCCGATACTCAGCGGCGTGATCCTGATTTGTTGCATTTTATTCAGCTTTGTGAGTCTGGATCTTGTGATAAGGCGTTGCAAGATTTTAGCATTGATTCTCATGGGTGTCTTCGCAAGAAGAACCGTCTTTTTGTGCCTTCTGATCTTGCACTTAGGCATGACATTCTTGATGACTGTCACCGTTCTAAGTATACCATTCATCCCGGTAGTAGCAAGATGTATGCCGATATGCATCGTCTTTATTATTGGGAAGGCATGAAACGCGATGTGGCGAGTTATGTGAGCAATTGCATAACTTGTCAGCGTTTTAAGGCCGACCATCAGCGTCCTTCGGGTCTTCTTTAGCCTCTTGAGATTCCATTGTGGAAATGGGATCAGATTTCTATGGATTTCATTGACGGCTACCTCGTTCGAGATCAGGTCATTCTAGTATTTGGGTTATTGTTGATCGCCTCACTAAGTCTGCTCATTTTGTCCCAATTAAGTCTAATAGGACTGCTTCGCATTTGGCTAAGTTATATGTCAAGGAAATCGTGAGACTTCACGGTGTTCCTAATTCTATTGTGAGTGATCGTGATCCTTTATTCACGAGTCATTTTTGTAAGAGTCTTCAGCAAGCTTTGGGAACGAAGCTTAATTTTTCTACAGCTTATCATCCGCAGTCTGAAGGACAGACTGAACGGGTGAATCGTATCTTGGAAGATCTCCTCCGTATTTGTATTTTTGATTTCGGTGGTAGTTGGGAGGATCACCTACCTCTTGTAGAGTTCTCCTACAACAATAGTTTTCAATCCAGTATCGGTATGGCTCCTTTCGAAGCCTTATATAGAAGGCCATGTCGATCACCTTCTTGTTGGTTGGAATCTGGAGAGAAGCTTATTCTTGGTCCAGATTTTGTTCGTGATTCTTCCGAGAAGATTGATCTTATCCGGTTGAGAATGAAAGAGGCACAAAGTCGCCAGAAATCCTACATGGACAACCGTAGGAAGCCTCTCGAATTCTCAATTGGTGATCTTGTTTTTATTCGTGTTTCTCCTTTGAAAGGGGTTATGCGTTTCAGTACGACTGAGAAATTGGCTCCTCGCTTCATAGGACCATTTTCTATTACTGAACGTATTGACCATGTGGCTTATAGAGTTTCACTTCCAGCTCATTTATCTGGCATTCATGATGTGTTTCACGTCTCGCAACTTCGGAAGTGTCTTCGGGAGTCGAATTCTGTTATTGCTTCCCCTGATTTGCAAGAGCTTGAGGTCTCACCAGACTTATCTACTGTACAGCAACCTATTCACGTGCTTGACACGGAGGTGCGACACCTTCGGAATAAGGACGTGCCGCTCGTTAAAGTTCAATGGTCCGCTAATCCCAATGACTGTACTTGGGAAACCAGAGAGTTTGTCGAGCGATCTTATCCGGGTTTTCTTTCTTCGCTTTGAAACGGTGAGTATGCCTTTTCATCTCGAGCTTATTTCCTTTTCTTTTGATTGATTATATGTATGTAGTTGTTACAAATATCGTCTCTAGGAATTGCGGGGACGCAATTTTGTAAGGAGGGGAGATCTGTAACAACCCACATATTTAACGATTTGATATTTAAATGTTTAATTTAAATATAACGTCGTTAGTCGGATTTTTGGGTCCGAAAAGCTACTTTCTGCAAATGGCCGAATTGGAACTCGAAACTACCTCCATTGGTTCCAAAATGGCGTTTGCGATCTTTTTGAGTATAATATTTGATATGTTTGGAGTTTGTGAAATTTTGACCCTTTTTCTATTGGGTTTTGGGTTTGGGTTCAGCCCACTAGTTTAACTAATACCCTAACCCAACCCCTTCTCTTCATTCATCCTCATTTCATTTCATTTCTTAAGCTAGAACTAAAAATGGTGGAAGCGAAGAGGAAATAGAAATTGCAAGCCCTAATTTCTTCTTGTAAACTTGATTCTTGCTCCAAAATCAAAGAGAATCCATTGGTAAGCTCTTCTTCATCTTCTCCAACTCTTCTCCTCTTCAATTTCAGAAAATTTCCTAAACCTAAATTGGGAAATATATGTTTTATTCTTAGATTGAATCTTGTTGAGTTGAAGTAGTGTTTGTTGGTCTTCTCCTTGTTATTGAGCTCCATCTTCTTGTTTGTGGGTTAAAGGTGAGTTTTGAACTCACATCTACTTCTCTTGATTTCATTGATGTTGGATATGAATTCCTAACACTTGTTCATATGCACTTGCTTTTAGTTTGGATTGAATTGGTGAATATTCGAATTTTTAGTGTTTGGGTTCAATTCTTTGAAATCCTAACTTCGATGTTTTGATCATGTTTTTGGTGATGAATCGATGTGCTTATAGGGTCGGGTAGCCGCTTGGCGTAAATCCCTAGCGTCCGTGCTCGTCCGATTGAAAGTTGGGAGAGTTTGCACTTCATTGGTAATAAGTAGGAAATGCAGGAAATTGGGTTCAGTCGACTGGATCCTCTGTTCAGTCGACTGAGCTGAAGCCCGAAATTTTTCTGGACAATTTTCAGTCGACTGAACAGGGATTTCAGTCGACTGACCTGCTCCTGTTTTCCTGTTTTGTCTATTTATGCTCGTTTTGATTGGTTTTTCGGATTTTATCGATTCATGTTGGTTCTTAGTGGTTGTTATTGCTTCTTTGGCTTTGATAACTTATCCTTGACTTCATTCACGGGTTTTTATAAAATAATCTTTCGAATTATATTAAAAGCTCCCTTCTCCAATTTATAAATTCTATTTAAACACACGCACAATTTCGCACTTCGAGCGAAGTGGAAGGGTGATTAAATGGTTGGGAAAAACACGGACCATGAATCTATGCGTTTATCTTTCCGATTAATCCCCGACCTATTCAATTGATCGTTTTGACCTTCGGGTTTGGTTTACCGATGATATGAGGTGAACTTTGTACTGCTTTGAGTGTGAAATTAACTAACGGATAGTAAACTGTTTAGTGCGAACGAGTGGTTATGGGACTCACGTTACCACTTTTCGGATTCCTTTTTGAGAGTTATGACACATTCCGCCAGTTAGTGGTGTCCAGTACTGGGTCTTCGACCTTCACTACTACGGTTTGTTGCCTTCGGGTTTGTTGCCCTTTAGTATCGCTTCCGATGTTGGTCGTTGTGAGCCGCATGGGTGATATTGGGTTGCCCTTTAGTATCGCTTCCGATGTTGGTCGTTATGAGCCGCATGGGTGATATTGGGTTTGGAGTCTTCGGGCTCATGGATCCTTGTTTGTACAGTACTGAGCTCGAGCAAATTTTCTGATGTTTCATTCATATGTATATTCCCTAGGTATCGCCCTTCGATGTTGGTCACTATGAGCCGCATGATGCGTAGCGTTTACCTTGTGGAACTTGTATACCTTATTGGTATTTGTTATTGCCTTATGGCTTGCTTTGGGATATTCTTATCCTTTGTTTCTATAGTTTGCCGATGATATGAGGCTTGTTCTATATGATTCATCTTTCGTTAGATGATTGTGTTATCTCTTTTATAGATATCTATTATGCTTTGTAACCTTGCAGGTTTATTGTTGTTCAGTTTATCTAACCGATTTGTTTAGCTAGACTGACCTGTGTATTTCATACTCGGGTCAGACCGAGTTGTTTTAGGTTAGGCGCTTTTGGACTTAGCCTATTTTGCTTCCGCATGGACTATTCAGCTTGTTCCTTTTTGTTATAGCTTTTGTGTAGTCCTATTTTGTAGTAACTCTGATATGTATTCTTTTGACTCGTCTGTATATGGTGGTTTGCTATACCACTTGACATGTATTAGTTTGGATCTCTGTTATGTATCTGTATATGTATATGATGATTTACTGTTCTGTGATGTATATTACATTTGAGTTGTTATATTCTGTTCTGATAGATCCAACCACCTATGGTTTTGTTTTTAAGTATTCATTGGGTATGTCGACCTGCTTAGTATGTTTATTGTCGATGTATTCAATAGATAGTTAGAGCAAGGCTATAGATGGTCGCTCTTAACCAGTCTTATTCTCCGTGTTAGTTGACGGCATTACCCCGTAGTGTCCTTGGCTAGCGTGGGTATAGAGGTGGGGCGTCACACCTTCACCGCTTCACAATCCTTTCTTCAATCACTGAACCAGATTCCTTCTTCCTCAAATCATCACAACAATGATCCAAGTGATGCCTCCACCAAACGAAGCCACAAAGCACTACGACTTCGCCTATCCTTCACCGCACCTAGGGTTAGGGCTTCTCTAAGCTTCGTGAGTATCACCAATGGCCTCATTTTCTTCAGATTCGAAATCGAGGTATCAAAACTAACATATGCATCACCATAAAAAAATCGCTGTGTCTTCCAGAAAAAGCAGTCGAAAAAACGCTGCGAGGCTTGAAACGTGGAAGGAAGTTGGAAAGGTGGAAGACAAAAGCAAGATATTCAACAATCCCCTTCTCAATTCTTTGTTTTCTAATTTCTCGTTCAATTTAACTTAACTTTCCTTCACTTGAATGTTGGATCAGAATTTAGAGTTTATAGATTTATTTTAGTTAGGTTGATAATTGATTTCGAGTTATGAATCTCTTAAAATTAGTATTGATGGAGTGCTAAATTTAATGAAATAAGAATATTCGGTTAGAAATTTAATGGTCAATTTTTTCTCAAATTGATTGACAAAAGATAATTTTTGCTTCAATTCATTATTTGTGTATACTTTTGATATATTATTGTTTATAACATTTTTACTAATAATTATATCATTTCAGCCCTTTCAAATATATTTTTTATACCTATGAATTTACTAGCAATCCTCATAAGTCAAAACTTGATTCTTATATAGACGATGCTTGATTGATTATAAAATGCAATTGGATATTCTCTCATTTTGGAAATCATAACAATATATCAATACCCTACTTTATCTCGCATGACAAGAGATATTTTAGCGGTTTCAATTACGACCGTGGCTTCAAATTGTGCATTTAGTAATAATGGTAGAGTTCTTGATGAATATCGTAGTTCGCTTAAGGAAGATGTGGTATAAGCATTACTTTGTTCAAGAGATTGGTTGTATGGAACACTAATAATGCCAACAATTGAAGACCCTTCAGAAGATATTACATCTGTTCTTGACCATGAAGAACATGCTACATTGCTTTCTACACCTTTGGCTAATCGTTGTTTAGTTTTTATAGGTATGTTTCTCCACGAATTTAATAATTTAAGTCTTGGTATTTCACGCCACTTCAGTTTTAAACTTGTATTTTTTTATGGTGATTTGAAAGTCTAAACTTTGATTAGTTCGATGAGATATGCAACAGAAATGTGCTATTCGAACTGCTCTCATATTAGGTTTGGTTTTTTTGTTTTTTAATTTATATGCATAGGCACTACATGAGTTTAATATTATAAGATCCCAACCAAAGTTTAGTATCATGCTTTATTTAGTATAAACAAACTTTTGTATTCTGTTTTGAAAACTATATTTGTTAGGCTTATTTTTCTATGCTATTTCTTTTCATCATCAATATGAGGACCCATGTTTTCCAATTTGGTAAGTTTTTGAAATTTAATTTGATTGGTTTACCTCATTTTCTTTTTAGATTTTATATGTGTCTAGGGAAAATGACAAGGAAATTGAAATTTAATTTGAATTTTAAACTTGTTGATGTTTTATCTGTCAAAGTTTATTTTGTTTTAATGAAAGAGAAGCATGTCCTGATCTTGTTGAAACAATACCCTCTTGAGTATTAAAATAGAGAATAGTAGAGTATATTAGTTTAATTATCTTGTTTTCTATTGTTAATTTTGAATGACTAACCATAAATATTTTCAATTACCACTGCAGACAAGAAGAAGCTCTGTACTAAAATGATGTGTTGATTTAATTGTTTTATTGCTACTGCAGCTTCGCTACTCTTTGCTGCTGCTACTTGGTGGAAAACTGCTGCATTGGATACTAGAAGAAAACTGCTGCTTTGGAAAACTGCTGCTTTGAAGTACTAAAATGATATGTACTATTCATATATTTTGTATCATGGTCGTATTGCTACTGCAGCTTGCTTCTCATCATGTGTGCTAGCTTATCTTTATGTGTGTAATAAGCCATGTACATTTCAAGAGCATTTTGTATGATGCATGAGATACTGCATGAAAATATTGCATGGAAAAAGAAGAAATGGTTTGGTTGAAGAGATATTTCAAGAGTATTTTGGGTGCGTTCTTTTACGAACCTAATGGGGCAAACGAAAGAGGAAAACGCAAGGGGCTGGGAAGAGGGTAAGTTCACGAAAGGGGAATGCGTTTTTTTTATGAAAGGGGCAACGCAAAAAGGGAAAAGTTATTATTTTATTGTATGTTTATGTGATTATTTTATTTACGTTAATTATTTTTATACACATGATACAGAATATAAATGCAGAAATAAAAATTCATAGTTTGGAATTCACAATACAAATGCAGAAATAAAAGTACCGAATAAAAATGCAGAAAATGGAATACAGATAAAACAAACCGGCTTCTCCTTCTCAACTACCTAACAAGCTAAATTACCGCCTTCCTAAGCTGCTCGGGGTTGTCTAGCAAGGCATGCAAAGGATTGAAATCTCTTGTATCATACTCACACGACCTCCCATTCTTTATAATCGTCTTCCTCCTGCTTCGCTTCCATACACCTAGCAAGAGTCAAATCATGCGAAGAACTGCCAACAGACCTAGAAGGACCACCAGTGGGACTTGCTGTTTAGGCACTCTGCGATTGGAGATCTCAATAGCATCACCCCTAAGATAGTCTCCATAAAGCTGTGCGTCGAACTGTAGCTGAACAGGTGGATTTTGTGGAATTATGAAATGACATTTGTTAGTACGGATGCAGCCATCAAAAATCATGTCCAACTACCTAAAACGAGCAGGCGAGGCATGTTTGTATTTGTGGTAGCTTGCTGCAGCTTTATCCCACCACTCGTCGGATCCACCGACCGTGTCCTATTCTTCGTTCCAACAGCCACATGGAATATGTAGCAGCTTGTTCCATGGGCTCCACTCACGTTTCAGATAAGCGAACATGTTTTTATTTGCTCAGCATTGCAATCCAGATCAGAACTATCATTGAACGGGACTGTGATATCTTCAAACCAATGTGTAACACGGTGGGCAGCCTTATCAATGATTTTGAAGCAAACATTGATGAATGTGCTTGTCCTGTTGACATTCTAGTCGACGATGGTTCTGGTAGAAGAAGTAGCAGAGTGGCTAGATATTTTGAAAATAGCAATTCAAAAAATTTGAAAAAAATATATATGGTAGATAATAATACGGAAAATGCAAATATAAAATAATTTACTTGAAAAAATTGATGATGAATGTTACAACCCGAATTTCAATGGGTCTGGATCTTTTGCAAAAATGTTAAAACCCAATCCCACTGAAACCCGAGTTGGGAATCTGGTATCCTGCAAATAGGTAAAGACAAATATATCAGAGCTCGATTAAATATCATAAGCGGAATTGACTAAAATATAATAGTAAGTAAATACTCACCAATTTAATAACACTTTCTAAACAAGCATCTTAAAGCTGGATAGTCTTTGCCATCTACCTAACCTGTGGGATGTTATGACAAGGGGGTCAGAACTAAAGTTCTGGTGAATGAATAAATTATATACTTCTAGACTTAATTCTACATATATCGTTTTATTTCCATTTACTCTTATATTAGGTTTATTAGGTTACAATACTCTCGCCTCTATTCGTGAATCATGCTCATCTACTCCATAGTAGATTAAAACATAATAACTAATATATACAATATATGTAGTTATATGCCCAATGACCATATTGGTCCTAGGTACCACCCATAGCGGTCGACCGTTCCGTGTATTGGGTCGACCTTCTGGTTGGTCGATATTCGTATTATTATTTCTTTTCATTCGGTTACTTGATTTTGTTTCGTTCCTAACTTCTTCATATTAGCTCATTTTTAGACAAGTTATATATGAAATCTGATCAGTAAAATACCCCGGACACGATGATGCAACTTTTGAATCCACATTTTGATAATTCCAAAAATATTTATTTCAACTACTTCTTGTAATTCGTTAAATTTTAATTATATAAAAAATGCTGGGTGTTACATTCTCCCACCCTTAGGAAATTTCGTCTCCGAAATTTGACAAGGGTAAAATTTATGTAATCCTCACTTTTATTACAACCAATGTTAATTATTTCAATACAATAAACTGCCCTCCAATCGCCGGCATATTCACCAAAATGCCATCGAAGCCCATGAACCATACTAAACCAAGCGGGTTGAAGGCGAATAATACGAAGGGATGCAATAAAAGCTGCTCGAAAAGATTTGGATCTAAGTGCGAATTATTTTCAATCCGGATTATGTTTTATGAAAGCTGAAGATTTCTAATTTTGATGATGATGATTATGATTATCAAGATCGTTCTGATGAGTGAATTTGATTTATCCACTTTGATAAAAGATGAAGATGATTATGATTTTGCGTGATCTTCCAATTTTGTGGCTTTTGGAATGAATTTGACTTATCCATTTTATTTTCTTCTTTTTTTCCTTTTTTTAGCCATTATTTAGAGAGAATGAAAGAGTTTATTTACTAATAAGATAAGCTTGTAAATAAATACAAATGGCAACAAACAGGAGTACAGCCCATTGCACTTTTTCATGCTTTTATTTATTGATAAGATATAAGCATTTAATGTACTCTTATTTTCCATACTTCTTTATAAAAGTCGATAACCGAACTATATACTTTGCTAACCGTTCAGTTCATTGCACTAAAAACATATTTATGTTATACTAAAATGCAAATTATGAACAACATAGAGGCAAGTTTTTAAATGGTAGAGAGACCTAGAGGGATGAGAACAAATGTATATTAACCTTTGGTACTGCTAGTAATAAACTGTCAAACCCTTGAAAGTATTTGAGATAACTTGTTTTGGTACTTAGCTGTATTTCAAATAGTATCCACTTATACCTCGAACACAAATACTGTGAATATATGTTAAAATACAAATTGAGGATCTTTTTAGGGAAGTTTAGTCTAAATTGCTGCCAACTACTAATACTATTTTCAAATTTGTAATAATTAAATCAAACATATCAAAAATAAAGGGTTAACTACTGTACAACTAAATGAAAATAAGTTATATATATATAGCTACCTTAGTTGAAAGAACGTCCATGTAAGTAACTCTCGTTGCAAAACCATTAGCTGAATTATGGGATATTTCTTTAAATTATCTTAACAGAGACTCTGGAATCTATTACATCAACTTCATATCCAATATATTCATCAACATTCAAATTTTCAAATAACTCCTCTCCGTTTATTTTCTTCTTTCAATGTCTATGTGTGAGCGGAAAAGTCATACAACAATGCATTTAGATGTAGTATTACTATTTTACATATTGGTTGCAGCTGTGGTATTATAAAATATGTAATATTTTCTTTTAGGACAATTTTTGGTTTTATGCTTCAGCAAATATCATATTTTGGTTTTAGACTTCAGCAAAAACTAATTGTCAAATTAGGCCTCGTTTCGGTTTTAATTTGCGCAAATATGGAGTGCGCAAGTGTTAAGTTTTTTTAACTATACCTTGCACATTCCATAAATGCGCAAGTTATATTTAATGCTTGCGTAATTATGGAGTGCGCAAGCTCATTTTTTTGCATCAAATAGACAGAGAGCACAGATCTGAGTACATTTATCAATATTTCTACTTTCTTTCCCAAACCCTCCCTATTTCCCAATCCAAACCCATTTTTCTTCTATATCCAAATTCACAATCACCTTATTAACCAAATATTTGCTAAACTATATATGGAATCATCTTCTTCATCATTACAAAACAAAGGTAATAATTAATGTTTTTGAAGATTAAGATGTAATTTTGCTATTGTTGATGTTGTTGAAAATGAAGAGTTATTGGTGGTAGTAGTGTTAATTATTAGACCTAGTGCGCTCCCTATCTCACGCCCTAGATCCAACCTCGGTCAAAACAGGAACGCAAGCGCTCACAACATCACATAGGAAGATCTCAAGCAAATGAAGTTAATGAAGCAAGAATCATGATTTTTCGTTGAGTATTTATATACATATTGATTTTTGAAGTTTCCATTTCTCGTTTCTTTTTTGTTCTATGTGTTTTTGAGATGAAAAGAAGGAACATAGATGATTTTAAATCAAGCAGGAGGTAAGTACTATAGTAAGGTGGTTGATGTACAAATAGGGTGGCTGATAAGAAGGCTTAGGTTAGGCAAAAGTCAAATCAACCAAATATATATGAATAATTTAAATTCAAAATATCTCGCTTATGGAACTTAAAATCTCAAACCCCTATCAAGGTGTTTTAACTTTTGAAATTCAAATATTTAATTGATTTTTAAATATTTGAATGATAGTTTAACGTGAATTTCAAATATAACTATGAAATTGGCAATTTAATTATTGAATTTAATTTATTGAAGTTAGATAAAAATTTGAATCTTCAGTTATAAGTGGATTAAAAATATTCTAAAGGCTTAGAAAATTTATATTGATAATACTGAAGATAATGAAAGCTTTAGAATTAGATTTGGAAATGTTTTATTCAATTTTGAAATTATATTGTTTAAATTAATATTTAAAAATAGCCATCCGAGGCACAGTCTCGGATTTTGACGAAACTAGTTCCATTGGATCCGTAATATTGTATTATTATCAGAATTCAATTTCCGCAGCATTCGGAGTTGTCGTTTGATTGTACGATAAGCAAACGCCCTGAATTTGTATTGGAATTAATTTAATAGCTGGATCTAAAAAGCTATCTTCTCCATACAATCAAATTTGGACTCAAAACCTTTTCCATTGCGATCGGAATAGGGGTATAACTTTACAAACGACTGGCGGCACGCCTCGATTGGAAATTGAGATTCTGTGTTATGGAATCGAGACAATTTAAATATATTTTTCCTTCTTGTTTACGGTTAACCACACCCAACACTTGTCAACACCCTGTGGACACGTTTCCTACATCCCTTTACATGCGTCCCCCTTCCTCTTCAAACAAAATCGAAATCAGATAAAATAAAACAATAAAACATCCTCGTTCGAAACTAGAAAAAATCACAACTGCCTGGAGGAAAAAAATAAATACTGAGCCTTTCCTTAAATTCAAAAAAAAATTGCATTCACATGTATTAAAATGGCGGAACGAGAAGTTCCAAATCAAATTCGAAAACCTAATTTTGATTCTTCCACCTCTGAATCCAACGCGGTTCCGTTCAGCCTTGAGCATACGTTTGACGATTATGGGTTCTCCCATGCTAGAACCTTCACCGCTCGTCTTAAGTCTTGGAGTTGGAGGACAACAATGTTGCGTGAGTAGTGATGAATCTGCGGCGTGTTGGGATGGTTGCAGATGATCGACGGGGTCGCAAGAGGATGGTTCGTCGTGATGTTCGATCGACGAGGCTGGCAGCGATTTCGTTAAAGAGTTTGGGATTTGTGTCGGGGTTGCGTGCAACTGGGTATGGGTGGTTCGCGAGCAAGTCTGTAGCGGCGAACAACGTTCAACTATTTGTGAATTCCTTGCGGTCAACATTTTCTTCCATTGTGGCACTCTCTGTTCCTACAATTGCTGTTGTTGAAGGAGTAGGCATTTAGGGATAGTAAGGTATTTATTTCCTCTTTCAATTATACTTAAGGAAAAGATGGAGAAATACAGATTGAAAAAAAATATGAAGTTTAAAAACAGGAAAAAAAAAGAATAATAAGTTTTATAAAGGAATTTATTTTCTTAAATTTATTGGTTTATATATGTATATGTATATCTATATAGACATTAGAGTAGATCACTGTCGTTATTTACAGAAGTTGAAAAAAAAACAAAGTTTTAGATAACATATACATATGCATGTATTATTTTATACAAGAGTAAAAGATATATATATATATATATATATATATATATGTATGTATGTATGTATGTATGTATGTATGTATATATGTATGTAGTCCTAAAGAAAATAAATATACGTATATTTTGATTTATTAAGTTATGTTAAAATAATTTATTAAGGTGATAAATTTGTTCAATTAAGTTATTTAATTATTTTGGTCACTGAGAATTATTAAAAGAAATTTGTTTAATTAAATTATTAGTCTAAATTAAATTAATAGATGGAAATAGATTGTTTGATAATCTCAAATATTAATCAACTGTATAAATGTTTATACAAGGTCCAAAATTCAGAGATAATAGTCAGATGAAAATGGATTGCATGCAAAACAAAGGTGAGATCTTCTCACTCAATCAGATTTTTTGATTTAATTTTAAATAGTTAGATTTAAAATTGTTGATTGTGTTGATTGTGTGCTTGGATGATGCTTATTATCTGTTATATCGAATTAGACCCTATGCGCCCTATAATAGCGGATGATATTATATTAAACCTGTATACCATGATATTCCACCTCGAAGTGGAATTGGTATTATATATGTATTTGGAGTGATTGATTTCCCGCATTATATAGCGGATGAGACCCTATGCGCAGCATAATAGTGGATGATATTTTATAAATCCCATATATCGCGATATTCCACCTCGAAGTGGAATTGGTATTTAATTGTTGTGCTAACGTCTGTGGATGCAGGGAAATAGGTTGGAGGGATCCAACTGGATTCCTCAAATATTTGAATTTGTTTCAATATTTTGTGTTGATTATTTATATATCTGTGTGTCACCATATTATGATTGAAATCGTTGAAAGCTATGGTTTAGCCGAATATATTTTTGGTATCGTAGGATACCAGAAATAAATAAAATTAGAATTTTGAAATTTAAGTAGAAAATTTATAGTAAATTAATTTTAGAAAATTGAATAAATTTAACAGAAGGAATTTGTTTCAAAAGATAATAAATTTGGTGTTTGAAATAAATTTGAGAATCAATTTGAAATTTGATTTGGTATTTTGAAAATAAATTGGAAAATAAATTTGATATTGATGTGGTAAAAATAATAAATATTTGGGAAATCGATCTAAAATTGATTTGGTGTTTAAAAATAAATTTTGAAAAATCGATTTTGAAATCGATTAGGTATTCGAAATAAATGTTTGGAAAATCTATTTGGGATTTGAAAAAAATTTGGAAATCAATTTGAAAATTGATTTGGTGCTGAAAGTGAATACTTGGAATCGATTTGAAAATCGTATATCAATAGATATTTGAAAATTTAAAATTTACAATGGAATCTTATAAAGGAAAGGGAAATTTGTTTTAAAAATAAATATTCTTTTATTTTCAAAAGTGTGGAAAGGAATTTACGGATTTGGAACGTAAATTTAAAACGAATCCAAAAGGATTTATAAATTGATCGGAATAAACCATTTTAGAATGGAAGGTGTATTTTCCCTGAAAAGCCGAGTATATTTTTAAAATAGCTTTTGAAATAAAATTAAAAGTTCTAGATTTTATTTAAAAGAATATTGTTGAAGAAATCATTTTTGGGAATTGTTTTAAATCTTTAAAGTAAAGATTTATGTTAATTTATAGAAGTGATTATCTAAAGTTTTAATTGATAATTGTTTTAGAAAATGGATATTTAAATAGTTATATCCTATCTACTAATTTTATTTTAAAATTAGTTTGGACTTGAATTTTCTTTATGAAATATTAGTATAATATTTCCGTAACTAATATTTTAAAATAAGTGTTTAAAAATAGTTTTTATTTTAAATATTTCCAAGTATATATGTTTGGATAAGTAATTTGAATTATTTTAAAGTATTTGAACTCGACAAACTTTCAGTGGAAATGAACAAATATTTGGAAATGTATTCCGTGTAAGGAAAAAATGATTTGAAATTTGTTTTCAAAGGATTGAAATGTGGAAAGTAATTTGAAATCTGTTTTCAAATGGTTGAAGTGTGAAATAATCTTGAGAAGATATTTTGAGAATAAATAATTGGGAAAAATTGTCTAAATCTGGGAAATTGTTGTGAATGTTGATTGATAGTTAAATAACCGACTATCAATATTTGCCTTTTAATGGCATTTGAATTTCGATGCGACCGGGGGTCGGATTCCAAATGGATATTCGAAAACCACATCGAAACTTTATGATTATGATGGATCTTTTATTTAAAAGATCAAAGTGGAAATTTGTTATGATTTGTTTGAAATCTGAATGTAACACTTATTTTTAAAATAAGCGCTTGTTATTCGGATTAGTCGAGCGAGGATCTTGTGTGATAAAGCCCATTCTGAATAATGATACGACAAAACAAGATTGCATTTGAAGATGGTGTTGAAGACCGGGTATTTTCGTAAGCGAAAGGATTACCTGTCGAATGTCTCTGCACCTGGTTGCTCCGGTATAGAGATTTTATCACCCTTTGCGATGGGGATTCCAAACGTGATTATTGAATATTTGGATTGCAAGGGCTTCTTTGAAGTGCCTTTGGTTCCGTTTGATCCGGAACGGACTTGTATGGATGTGTTTCTGACATTACAATTTGAGATGTAAAGCTGTTTTCTATCGAATACATTTCTGTTGGTGGTGGAGAATTTGTTCTCTTAGATTAACACCCTTCTCTGAAACATAGAGCTCAGAGGTTATGTAGTTGATGGTTACTAGTGATATATTCCCAAATTGGTAATATGGCATACGAAGTGTTGCAGATCATTTGTTGATCGAAGTATGACTTTGTAAAAAGTGTAGATTGGTGGACGAGACTTCGTCGGACCTCACACCCCAGAAATGGTCAAAACAGGAACATGCGGCAAGGTTTATGAGGGTCGTGCCCTTTAGGGTATGTCATTTCCTTCTGAAAAAGGTAGTACCGTGGTATGGAGCCCAGATATTTTACCTATGTTGTTGCTGCAAATTTATTATACTTTATGGTTGTTGCTTTGTGGTTAAGGATCCTTGCATAAAGGTCGCAAACGACCGGGGGATGGCATTCTCGTGTAGTAGTTACCTAGTTACAGAGGTAACCCGACCTTGTGTTGGCAGAGAGCTGTTTAAGTTCTCAGGACGTCCCTCCAGAGGCGTACCTATGTGGCAGTAGGAAGTTCCTTAGCCTGACCATTTGTTGGAAATCCAAATAAACAATACGCGCCTTGTACTGTTTTAATTGTATAACCTGCCGTGGAATGTGGCGGTAATCTACTATTGAACATGGTAGCTATAGCTGGCATAAGTGTGAAATTCCTATGCTGGCTAAGATTAATATTATACCTTTGGAATGTTTTCCACATTATGCACTAATGATAATATAAAAAATATTTTGCATATCAAGCATGTTTGACTATCATAAGGAGAAATCTCCTACAATTCTACGTGTGCATTGTGTGTGCGGCCGGAGGCCTAATGGTAGTTTCATTTTCCAAAAAGCATAGCGGATTTCTTTTCCTTTCTTTATGAAAATAACTGTTTTTTAAAGATCTCACACCAGTCCCATGACTAACCTAGAGTTTATTGTTCCCTTTCTAAACTCTAGATGCCCATAATTTTCCATACGGGCAGCCTAGAGTCAAGTTATCAGTTATTCGGGAGCAAAGTCAAGAAGTTACTGTGTAGATCTAGAGTTCAAGCTAGATGGTGAGATGTATTATTTATTGTGTATTATCCGCTACGTTGGGATTGCTGCAAGTTTAGTTTTAATATGGATTAGTTGTTGTAAATGCCTAGTATAGAATGGCGTTGTTGTAAACTCTGGTAATGTATGCATAAACTGATATAGTGTATTTTCTTTAAAGATATTCATTTATCTATTGTATATTGTTCCGCTGTAAAGTGTGAGATTCTGTTTATTGTTTCTATTCTTCTTCTATCTTCTTCTTCTTAAACCCTAAACGTTTCGGTTTTCTAGCATTCGACTGTGCGATATTGGATACCGTGGATGTATTGATGTCAACTTTCGGGCATTTAAAAACCGGGTCGTTACAGATTGGTATCAGAGCATTTGGTTAAGCGACAACCTTGGCTCTTTTGGGTGTTACTCATTAGAGATAGAGTCAGTAGTACTCTAGAATGAGTCTGACTGTAATAATAGATATGAGCGCGTATTTGTTAGTGAATATAAAATTGTTTTATATCGTGTTGACTTATCGGTTGATTGTTTATGGATTCTGGTCAGTGCAATTTGGCCAACAGTATCGATAGGGGTTTCTAAACTCTTAAATAAGATAAACCGATACCGTATTGTTTTAAAAATCGGGTAAATGAAATAACTTTACCCAAACTATTTTTGTATATAAAGGGAAATGATTTTCCATAAATTATTCTAGTGTATGGTTGATTTTTTGTTAAGAAGTGATAATATTAAATTATTATCATTAATCATTGAATAGGAAATTGAAATCGTAACTCAAAATTAAGAAATAAATTCGCATACAAATGGAATTTGAAAATGTGATTTGTAATTTGAAATGGGATACCAGAGTAATATTTGAGAAAAATTGGAAGGGTTTGAAATTTAGAAAAGATTAAATTCCTTTTGAGTTTGAAAATGGTTTTCAAGGGTTCGGAAAAATATTTTTGGAGGGATAAAAGCTCTAAAATCTTTTCGGTCGCTGGAAAATAATTCCGATGATGATCGCGACACTATCGGTGTTCATTTTCGGGTTTCCAAGAGAGGAATTGCTGCCAAATTGTTTTAAAATGGAAGTTTTTTGCAAACTGGATTTGGTTTTGGAAATTCAAAAAGATAATTTGAATTTATTTCAAAGATGATTTTGAAAGGTTTAAAAGACTCTGGAATCTGATAAAAAAAGTTATGGAATAAAATTTATTAAGGTGGAAAATAAAATTTTGGAATGTATAAATAAATTGACAATTGCAAGAAATGAAAGTGAAATTGAATGTTGAAATTCATTTAAAAGTTGTAAATAAATAGAACTGGAATTGAAATTGAATTGGATTTGTGATGAACAAAGCAAAGTATTGAAATAAATTAGTAAGTGAAACTAATGGAAGATAAAAGAATTGAATTCAATATTTATAAATAAAAGGTAAATTAAATTATTATGGAATTCGAAATTCAGTTTAAATATAAGTGGTTATAAACCAAAATGGTGAATTGAAAATAATTTTTTGGGAATGAACAAAAGAATAAAATTGGAATTGAAACTAAATATTGAAAACCACTTTGAATTATGTGAAATAAAATGAAGTTGTAAAATTAGTTCGAAGTGAACTAAAGGTAATAAAGGTGGAAAAATATGGTTTGAGATAAAATGAATTGGAATTCGTAATGAATTAGTAAATGAAATCAATTTAAAATAATGATATGAATCACCTGTGAATAAAAGATAATTGATAAAAATTCAATATTCAGAAGGTAAATTGAATCCAAACAGAATTGGAATTGTAAATTGAATTCAAATGAGATTGAAAATTGAATGAAAATGGATATATAACTTCAATAGTGAAGTAAAAAAATGACATAAGAAGTAAGTATTTAAACTTTTGTAGCGAAACGTGCAAAATGATTTTTGAATGTAGAAACTCTATATGGTTGTTAAATAGCATACAGGTATTATAAAGGAAAAAGAAATGGGATTGATTTTGAAGATAATTTAAATTGCTCGAAAAAGGTACGCATTTGAATTTCAGAATGAAATTTGATAATTTTCTTGCCCAGCCACTTGGCGTTTTCTTTTCTTTTGAAATTTGGTGGCCCGTGGTGCCATTTGATAGTCGTACCGAACTAGCCGCGCAAAGGAGACGCTGGCGAAATTTTTCAAAAATTTAGGGTGCTAGAAAAAATTTTGAGAAAATTTTGAAAATTTAAATTTTGAATTTAAATTTGAATTGATTAAGGAAACAATACTGTTTGAAACTCATGGTTGATTTTGAAAAGTTAATTGAAGTGATAATTGGTCTTTGATAAAAGATTCGTTTTGGGTTGTTGTTAAAAAAAACTATTAGAATAGGAAAAAATGATAAACGGGTTAAGGATATCATTCTTCTTAACTAGTAATTTCGAGACGAAATTCTTTTAAGGGAGGAAGGATGTGACGACCCAAAAATTTAACTTTTGAAATTGAAATATTTAATTGATTATTAAATATTTAAATGATAGTATAACTTGAATTTCAAATATAACTATGAAATTGGCAATTTAATTATTGAATTTAATTTATTGAAGTTGGATAAAAATTTGAATCTTAAGTTTTAAGCCGATTAAAAATATTTTAAAAGCTTAGAAAATTTATATTGATAATACTAAGATAATGGAAGCTTCAAAGTTGGATTTGAAAATGTTTTATTCAGTTTTGAAATTATATCGTTTAAATTGATATTTAAAAATAGCCTTCTAAGGTACAGTCTCGGATTTTGACGAAACCTGTTCCATTGGATCCGTAATATTGTATTATTATCGGATTTCAATTTTCGTAGCATTCGGAGTTATCGTTTGATCGTACGATAAGCAAACGTGCTGAATTTGTATCGGAATTTAATTTAATAGCTGGATCCAAAAGACTATCTTCTCCATAATATCGAATTTGGACTCAAAACCTTTTCCGTTGCATTCGGTATAGGTGTATAACCTTACAAATGTCTGACAGCATGCCTCGATTGGAAATCGAGATTCCGCGTTACGGAATCGAGACAATTTAAATTTGAACTTAATTTTAAAAATATAAAATATATTTTTCCTTCTTATTTACCGTTGACCTCACCCAACACTTCTGTGGACACGTTTCCTACATCCCCTTACACACGTCCCCTTTCCACTTTAAAAAAAATCGAAATCAGATAAAATAAAACAATAGAACATCCTCGTTCGAAACTAGAAAAAAATCATAATTGCCCAGAGGAAAAAAATAAATGTTGAGCCTTTCCTAAAATTCAAAAAGAATAAAAAAAAGAAAATCGCATTCGCATGAATTAAAATGGAGGAACGAAAAGATTCCAAATCGAATTCGAAAACCTAAGTTTGAATCTTCCACCTCTGAATCCAACGCGATTCCGTTCGGCCTTGAGCATGCATTTGACGATTCTAGGTTCTCCCATGCTGGAACCTACACCGCAATTTAAATTTGAACTTAATTTTAAAAATATATAATATATTTTTCCTTCTTATTTACTGTTGACCTCACCCAACACTTGTCAACGCCCTGTGGACACGTTTCCTACATCCCCTTACACACGTCCCCTTCCTCTTTAAAAAAAATCGAAATCAGATAAAATAAAACAATAGTACATCCTCGTTCGAAACTAGAAAAAATCACAATTGCCCAGAGGAAAAAAATAAATGTTGAGCCTTTCCTAATTTTCAAAAAGAAAAAAAAAGAAAATCGCATTCGCACGAATTAAAATGGCGGAACGAGAAGATTCCAAATCAAATTCGAAAACCTAATTTTGATTCTTCCACCTCTGAATCCAACGCGATTCCGTTCAGCCTCGAGCATGCATTTGATGATTCTGGGTTCTCCCATGCTGGAACCTTCACCGCTCGTCTTAAGTCTTGGAGTTGGAGGGCAGCAACATCGCGTGAGCAGTGACGAAGCTGCGGCATGTTGGGATGGTTGCAGATGATCGACGGGGTCACAAGAGGATGGTTCGTCATGGTGTTCAATCGGCGAGGCTGGCAGCGATTTCGTTAAAGAGTTTGGGGATTTGTGTCGGGGTTGCATGCAACTAGGTAGGGGTGGTTAGCGAGTAAGGCTATAGCGGCGAACGAGGTTCAACTATTTGTGAATTCCATACAGTCAACATTTTCTTCCATTGTAGCACTCTCTGTTCCTACAATTGCTGTTGTTGAAGGAGCAGACATTTAGGGATAGTGAGGTATTTATTTCCTCTTTCATTTATACTTAAGGAAAAGATAGAGATATACAGACTGAAAAAAAATAAAAAAAATATGAAGTTTAAAAGCAGAAAAAAAGAACAGTAAGTTTTATAAAGAAATTTATTTTCTTAAATTTATTTATTTATATATGTATATGTATATCTATATATACATTAGAGTAGATCACTATTGTTATTTACAGAAGTAGAAAAAAACAAAGTTTTAGATAAAAATATACATATGCATGTTTTATTTTATACAAGAGTAAAACATATATATATATATATATATGTATGTATATGTAGTCCTAAGGAAAATAAATATACATATATTCTGATTTATTAAGTTATGTTAAAAATAATTTATTAATGTGATAAATTTATTCAATTAACTTATTTAATTATTTTGGTTACTAAGAAATATTAAAATAAATTTTTTTAATTAATTATTAGTCTAAATTAAATTAATAGATGGAAATAGACTATTTAATAATCTCAAATATTGATCAACTGTATAAATTTTATACAAGGTCGAAAATTCGGAGATAATAGCGGAGATGAAAATGGATTGCATGCAAAGAAAAGGTGAGATCTTCTCACTCAATCAGATTTTTTTGATTTAATTTTAAATAGTTAGATTTAAAATTATTGATTGTGTTGATTGTGTGCTTGGATGATAAATAATTATCAGTTATATTGAATTATACCCTATGCGCCGCATAATAGCGGATTATATTATATTAAACCCATATACGTTGATATTCCTTCTCGAAGTGGAATTGGTATTATATATGTATTTGGAGTGATTGATTTCCCACATTATATAAAGGATGAGACCCTATTAGCGAATGATATTTTATAAATCCCATATACCGCGATATTCCACCTCGAAGTGGAATCGGTATTTAATTGTTGTGCTAACGTCTGTGGATGCAGAGAAACAGGTTGGAGGTATCCAACAGGATTCCTCAAATATTTAAATTTGTTTCAATATTGTGTGTTGATTGTTTATAATCTGTGTGTGATCATATTGTGATTGAAATCGTTGAAGGCTATGATTTAGCCGAATATAATTTTGGTATCGTAGGATACCAGAAATAAATAAAATTGGATTTTTGAAATTTAAGTAGATAATTTATAGTAAATTAATTCTAGAAAATTGAACAAATTTAACAGAAGGAATTTGTTTCAAAAGATAATAAATTTGGTGTTTGAAATATATTTGAGAATTAATTTGAAACTTGATTGGTATTTTGAAAATCAGTTGGAAAATCAATTTGATATTGATTTGGTAAAAACAATAAATATTTGGGAAATCGATCTAAAATTGATTTGGTGTTTAAAAATAAATTTTGAAAAATCGATTAGGTGTTCGAAGTAAATGTTTGGAAAATCAATTTGGGATTTGATTTGGTATTTGAAATAAATTCGGAAATCAATTTGAAAATTGATTTGGTGCTGAAAGTGAATATTTGGGAATCGATTTGAAAATCGTATATCGGTGCATATTTGAAAATTTAAAATTCACAATGGAATTTTATAAAGGAAAAGGAAAATTTTAAAAAAAATAAATATTGTTTTATTTTTAAAAGTGTGGAAAGGAATTTATGGATTTGGAACGTAAATTTAAAATGAATCCAGAAAGATTTATATATTGATCTGAATAAAGCATTTTAGAATGGAAGTTGTATTTTCCTTGAAAAGCCGATTATATTTTTAAAATAGCTTTTGAAATAAAATTAAAAGTTCTAGATTTGATTTAAAAGAATATTGTTGAAGAAATTATTTTTGGGAATTGTTTTAAATCTTTAAAGTAAAGATTTATGTTAATTTATTATAGAAGTGATTATCTAAAGTTTTAATTGATAATTGTTTTAGAAAATGGATTTCTAAATAGTTATATCCTATCTACTAATTTTATTTTAAAATAAGTTTGGACTTGAATTTTTTTATGAAATATTAGCATAATATTTCCATAACCAATATTTTAAAATAAGTGTTTAAAAATAGTTTTTATTTTAAATATTTCCAAGTATATATGTTTGGATAAGTAATTGAATTATTTTAAAGTATTTGAACTCGGCAGACTTTCAGTGGAAATGAATAAATATTTGAAAATGTATTCTGCGTAAGGAAAAAATGATTTGAAATTTGTTTTCGAAGGTTTGAAATGTGGAAAGTAATTTGAAATTTGTTTTCAAATGGCTGAAGTGTGAAATATATCTTGAGAAGATATATTGAGAATAAATAATTGGGAAAAATTATTTAAATCTGGTAAATTGTTGTGAATGTTGATTGATAGTTAAATAACCGACTATCAATATTTGCATATTAACGGCATTTGAATTTCGATGCGATCGGGGGTCGGATTCCAAATGGATATTCGAAAACCACATCGAACCATTGTGATTGTGATGGATCTTTTATTTAAAAGATCAAAGTGGAAATTTGTTATGATTTGTTTGAAATCTGAATGTAACACTTATTTTTAAAATAAGCGCTCATTATTCGGATTAGTTGGGAGAGGACCTTGTGTCATAAAACTCATTCCGAATAATGATACGACGAAATGGGATTACATTTGAAGATGGTGTTGAAGACTAGGTATTTTCGAAAGCGAAAGGATTACCTGTCGAATGTCTCTACACTGGGTTGCTCCGGTATAGAGATTTTACCACCCTTTGTGATGGGGATTCCGGGCGTGATTAGTGAATATTCGGATTACAAGGGCTTCTTTGAAGTGCCTTCGGTTTCGTTCGATCCCGGAACGGACTTGTATGGATGTGTGTCTGACATTACACTTTGAGATGTAAAGCTGGTTTCTATCAAATACATTTTTGTTGGTGGCGGAGAATTTATTCTCTTAGCTTAACACCCTTCTCTGAGACGTACGAGCTCAAAGGTTATGTAGTTGATGGTTACTAGTGATATATTCTCAAATTGGTAACGTGGCATACGAAGTGCTGCAGATCTTTTGTTGATCGAAGCATGAATTTGTAAAAAGTGGAGCATTGTGGACGAGACTTCGTCGGACCTCACACCTCGGAAATGGCCAAAACAGGGAAGATGCGGCAAGGTTATGAGGGTCACGTCCTTTAGGGTATGTCATTTCCTTTTGGAAAAGGTAGTATCATGGTATGAAGCCCGGATATTTTACCTATGTTGTTGCTGCAAATTTATTATACTTTGTGGTTGTTGCTTTGTGGTTGAGGATCCTCGGATAAAGGTCGCAAACGACAGGGGAATGGCATACTCGTGTAGCAGTTACCTAGTTACAAAGGTAACCCGGCCTTGTCTTGGCAGAGAGCTGGTTAAGTTCTCGAGACGTCACTCCAAAGGCGTATCCATATGGCAGTAGGAAGTTCATTAGCCTAACCATTTGTTGGAAATCCAAATAAACAATACGTGTCCTGTACGGTTTTAATTGTATAACCTGCCATGGAATGTGGTGGTAACCTGCTATTAAACATGGCAACTATAGCAGGCATAAGCTTGAAATGCCTATGCTGGCTAAGATTAATATTATACTTTCGAATTGTTTTCCACACTATGCACTAATGATAATATAAAAAAGATTTTGTGTATCAAGCATGTTTGACTATCATAAGGAGTAATCTTCTCCAATTCTGCGTTTGTATTGTGTGTGTGGCGGGAGGCCTTATGTTAGTTTCATTTTCCAAAAAGCATAGCTGATTTCTTTTCCTTTCTTTGTGAAAATAATTGTTTTTTTAAGATCTCACACCAGTCGCATGACTGACCTGGAGTTTATTGTTCTCTTTCTAAACTCTGAGTGCCCATAATTTTCCACAAGGGCGGCTTAGAGTCAGGTTATTAGTTATTCGGGAGCGAAGTCAAGAAGTTACTGTGGAGATCTGGAGTTCAAGCTGGATGGTGAGACGTATTATTGTACTATGTATTATCCACTGCGTTGGGATTGTTGTAAGTTCAGTTTTAATATGGATTAGTTATTGTAGATGCCTAGTATTGAAGGTGTCGTTGTAAACTCTGATAATGTATGTATAAACTGATATAGTGTGACGACCCGGGATTTTCGAACATTTAAAAATCGGAATATTTAATTGATTTTAAATATTCAATAGAGCAACCTTAACTTGAATTTCAAATATTTCTATTTATTTGATAATTAAATAATAGAATTTAATAATTAGAAATTGGGTAAATTGTTGAATCTAGAATTTTAAGCCTGTTTAAAATAATTTGAAGGCTTATAAAATTTATATTGATACTATTGAAGGTAATAGAAGTTTTAAAATTAAATTTAATTGTATTATCTTTATTTAATTTAACGCATTCAAAATATTATAAATTTTCAGGTAGGTACGTTCTGGAGCTCAGGAGGCGAGCTGGATGGCGGGATCGTATGGAGTATATCCGCTATATTTATATTATTGATAATCTGAGACATGATAATTGTAAATATCCAATGGCTGTAGATAATGTGAAACTCTGATGTATTAGAATGTAATCGACAGATATAATATTCTTTTGTAACTGTTATTATTTATATTATATTTTATCTGCTGCGAATGTGAGTTGTTGATGTTTCTATTCTTCTTCTTCTATCTCTTTCTTCTTTTTCATAACTATCTGGAATTTTCGGGCTCGAAAATTTCGGGTCGTTACATTAATTCCAATCCAAGACTTCAATTTCAGTTTGAATCCATTTCAAACTTATCTTTATTTAATTTTAGTTTGGTTGTATTATATTACTTCTTAATTTAATTCTAATAATTTAACAACCAATCACCTTAATATTTATTAGAAGGAAATATTGCTTTATATATCAAAAATATATTTTTATATAAAATCATTTAAAACCTTTATATAAGAAAATAACAAGTACGCTCTCATATATATATATGTGTGTGTGTGTGTGTGTGTGTGTGTGTGTGTGTGTGTGTGTGTGTTCTTAACTCATTCTAGAGTACTACATCTGTATATATATAAAGGATCTTATGAGGATTTTGGAAAAGGTTTTGAGAACCTTTGGATTTGGAAAGGCTTTTGATTTTTGAGTAAAATCGATATTGGAATTTGGAAAGCCTGATTTGAGAATTATCGATTTTGGGATAATCGACCGGGTGGATCTCACTCGGGATTATCCAGTAAGGGGTAGTCCCTGTCTTGTGTTGCAGGGGAGCGGCTCGGTACGGTGATCTAGCCCCCGTACTGTGACAGGTGGTACCCCAGTGCCTAGTCATTAGTTGGAAATCCATTCTTCCTACGAGCCTTGTACGAGTTTTGTTTGTATTACTCACTCTGTGGCAAGTAGCTGGAATTTAATCATGTAACAATTTCGGCTATTTTATAAGTATTTGTATATAAACCCTATTATAATATCAGAGGATTTCTGCAAAAATTGTTTTAGCTATCGTAAGGTAAAAACCCGACATGTTTATTTGTGGTGTGGTCTTACGAGATGCTTTTGTTTTCAAAGGATTTTTGAAATTTCTCACGCTCGCATTCCAGACTGACTCGGGTATTATTTAACGGTAATGCTCGGGTCAGACCGAGTATTATAGGATACAGGTTTCGATGCTGTGGAGCTCAGGAGACGAGCAGGTTGGGGATACGTACTTCCGTACTTTGTTTTATATATATGTATTCTGCTGTTTGAGTTGTTGTGTATCCATTGTATGATATTGATGTTGAGCTGTGATTGATGCACTCTGATGATGTAACATATAAACAGAAATATTTGATGTTGAGTAAAGATTATTTATCATCTATTATATTTTATTCCGCTGCGATGGTTAGATTCTGTTGTTGTTTTCTATTTTCTTCTTCTACCTCTTCTTCTTTAACCCAAATGGTTCGTATTTCTGTACAACTTGAGTTGATTGTTGTTGAATAGTGTTGATTCAAGGGGTACGGATTTGCGGGCTGTTACATATAGTGTATTTTCTTTAAAGATATTCATTTATCTATGGTATATTGTTCCGCTGCGAAATATGAGATTCTGCTTGTTGTTTCTATTCTTCTTATATCTTCTTCTTCTTAAAACCTAACGGTTCGGTTTTTCGGCATTTGACTGTGCGATATTGGATACCGTGGATGTATCGATGTCGACTTTCGGGCATTTAAAAATCGGGTCGTTACATAAGGTGTGCCGCCAGGTGTTCGCAGTGTTATACGCCCGATTCTGAACATAATGGAATAAATTTCAGAATCTAATTCGATCGAATGAGGAAGATAGCTTTTTGAATCATGTTATTATATTAAATTTTCGATATTAAATTCAACGTTTTTCTATCCTGTACGACCAAACGGTAACTCTAAATGCTACAGAATTTGAAATTCGATAATAATACACTATTATAGATCCAATGAAACTAGTTTCGTCGAATTCTGAGATTGTGCCCTAGAAGACTAACGTGTCGATTAAATCAGACGATTTTCAAAATCGACGAAATTACTTAGAATTCAAATATTAGAGACTTACCAACTCAATTCTAATTCAAATAGAATTTATATTCATATTAGAAACCATTTTGATTCATATTAGATCACCAATTCAACTATTTATACTATCCCAAATATTAAATTTCACTATTAAATTAACAATAAAATTTTCAAATTTTAATTTATCGACTTTTGATTTCATTCAAAAGTCCACTATCATCACTCAAATTCGAATAGAGTTTAAATCAACTTAAAAAACCATTTCCATTCACATTTAACTCCAGATTCACATATTTATCAAATTTCAATTATTAAATTTACTATTCACCAAATTCATTTAATAGATACATTTGAAAATTTTAAACCATTTCACTAATTTATCCAAAATAAATTAATGTTTCAAATTCAACTTTTAAATTAAACGTCCAAACCAACGACCAAAATTCTGGGTCGTTACATTCTTCCTCCCTTAAAAGAATTTTGTCCATGAAATTGTAAAAGTAGGAAGAGTTCTCCAAACCCATTTCTTTTCAAAATTCATTTGGATAAAATTATGTTATTACCATTCCCTAAGTCTTTTAGTCCCACCCAAATCCACTAATTTCTATTTATTCATCAAATTCCATTATTTCAAGTTATAATTTCAAAATCAAATTTAGGTAACAAAAATTTTCCAAAAAAATTTTAACACCCTAAATTCCCTAATTTTTTTGGCACTCTCCAATATACGGAGAGCCATTTACAATATCACACATATGATAAATATAGTATCCATCGACCCACACGGTTGGAAAAACAATATGTACCAATATTTAACTCATTTTCACTTTTAATGCACAAGCGTATCTTATAGTAGTGTTATTAAGCGAGTTCGCTTAATTTATATGCAATTACGCAACCCAAATATTCTATCCAAACAGCTTTCTATACATTTACTTACTCAAAATAAGCACATAAGTTCCATAATGATGAAATTTTCATAACATTTCATTCCTTTAACGAACTTAAACATATGTTTTTCACAAAACAACATATATTACATGTATATTTCGAATGCGTAAACAAGTACAAGGTTCAAAAATTCAATTATCCATTTCCAATCAATGTATATTCAATTTTATTCAATTTCAAATTGATTCACATTCACTTATTTACATTCATTCAAAATGAATTTTCTCTTACATTCAATGATTAATGTTATTACATTCAATTTAACTTTACAACTTAAGTTCATTTTCATTTTGAATCAAATTCTATTTATTTATTTTTTGACTTCTTTTGTTAATTTATTCCTTTCACGGATTTTTTTATTCATTTCATTAACTTCCCTTAAGTTAAATCAAACTTCATATCTCATTTTAAATTTCCTTTTCATATCTTCTATATTCACAAATTTTGTTTACCTATATTTTTTTAATTATGTGATTACAAGACTTAATTGTTTTCACAAACTCTTCAATTGTAACGTCCATATTTTTCCTTTACATTTACCTTCACAAATTTTCATTTAATACTAAATTCATTCGTTAAACATTTCATTTACCATTTCTTTAGTTTATCACTATTTTATAAAGATTCGTTTCTTTTTATTCCAACTTGTTCAAGTTTATAGTTTTCCTCAATACAGCTTAATTTACAACATTCTTTGCAATTTGACATTTAATTCTCTAACAACTTACAATATATTATTTCATTCATTTATCTGCATTCTTAAGTTCCATTTACTTGTTAATTTAGTCAATAATCATTTTATAATACAATAATTAAGTATATAAAATTTATTATACAACTTAAATTTCATTTATAAACATTTTAATTACTTAAGTATTGATTTACTTGTATAATATTCCATTACATATTCTTATAAAAAAATTAACTTCTTAAACAGTTATGCTAAGTTATTTTGATGCTTTAGAATGTAATTGAGTATTACACAAATTAATCTTGTTCATATTATTTAAGCTTTCATGAGTTAAACTATATTTATTTACTTCATTTCACTAACTCAATTAATTTAACATTTCTTAAGTTAATTTTTTCCCTCATTTCTCGAATTCAAATTTCTTTTATTTGCTTAATCAAAGTATTCAACAATTTTTAAAAACTAATTTTACTTTTATGTTCAAATCTATAAGTTATAAACTTATTTTTATTTATACTATTCCAGTTTATAAGTTCAAAATTGTTTTTATATATTTGTCAAATCATACTTAGAATGTCTTTCACAACAAGACTTGTTTTAATCGAAAATGGATTCCTTTTGGTAACAATTATCACTTAGAAACTCGAAATTGAATATTGGCGATGTTGCAGTCATCTCCAGAACTATTTCCCAATAACCAAAGTGAGTTCCATGCTTTTATTTCTTTCAAAAGTCCTTTCAAAATATCTTCCTAGTCAAAACTCTTTCAAATAATATTATTATTAAAATTTGAAGGCTTTGCAAATAAATTTTGAATGCAAACGGTTTTAAATTCAAAAATTCTTGACTTTTAATTTTTTCTATTATTAAACTATATTATAAATATACTTATATAAATTTTATTACCTTATTGCCAACATTTCATTAATTTACAACTTTGTCATTTTAAATAATTTTACTGTAATTAGACTCAATTCAATTTAATTATCAACACTTCGTAAAACACAATTCTCAAGTGTTCGTTTTATTTTAATTCAACCAAGAATCGATGATAGCTAAATATTATCATCTCCTAACAACAACTTTATTAAAAATTATCATTTTATATATATAAAATATGATTTAGGTAAAATTATTTCATTTACCCTATTTAAAAAAAATATTATGTCGACTGCCTCGTGAAGTGTTTAGAAACCTCTATCGATAACATGGCGCCACACGTATCGACCAGAATTCACAAACAACTCAACGGATAAGTAAACACAATATAAAAAATTTTATAATACTAATAAGCATGCTCTCTCATATATATACACTCAAACAAACTCATTACCCTATCTTTAATGAGTCTAACCCCACAAAGCTAAGTTTATCGCTAAACCAAAGCTCTGATCCAGTTGTGACGAACCACATTTCGAAAGGTTTAAATCAACAATAATCCACATGTGTCCAACTCAAGCAATCTGGAACATAGATAAACATTGGGGTTAATTAAGAAAAATAAGAAAAGAAAAAGAAATCGAATACATAATTTCGCAGCGGAACGATAAAATATAATAATCAAATAAACAGTTCATGAAGCTATTTACTATATATTTGATTATAATTTATACAACATTTATCAAAGTAATACATATATAACAGAACAAAATATAATACAACTGAACAACATGATGCTGGGAATAATAATAGTAATAATATATCAAATCGTCATCTTCGTCCTTCAGAATAAATCTTCAATAAGCTAAAAGGGCTGACCCGATCGCAATGAAAAGACAAAACACTCGAGTCAGGACTAAAATATTCTTATATGATTCAAATCGATATCGCATATAACGGTAGTGTAACAATGTCAGAGATGTTTATGGGATATCACATCTCCATTCCCGCGTATACCGTGCGTGCAATAACTCAAGAGATGTTACAGAATTTTCCATCTCTTAAGGATCCGTCAAAATATTTATATATAGTAGAATATGCTACATAAATAATGTCTAGTCAGCAAAATAAATATCAAAATAGCGTTAAGGCTTGACATTGATCCCCCTTAACGTATTTTTAAGCATTGTCGTAGAGTTTGCATTTGACACCACCAGTACCACGCCGACAGTCATTGATGCGTCATGATACGACAAAATTAAACCAAAATCGTAGGAGTCTCGTATAAAGACAAAAGTATGACAAAGCACGTGACGCAATGCCCAAGGTAGGATACTACCAATTTACCCTTCCCGGCTGGTGGTAACACATCATAACCATGATCGCCTACCGCGTTCAACACTCTCAAAATTTGAGGTTGCGCACCAATCAATCACAATGTAAATGATAGTAATACGAAGAAGTGTGTCCGTTCGGGGTAGCTAGTCGGCTTGGCCGGTACGGCTCCTGTTTTGGTCATTTCAATTTGGAACAAGTGCCAGACTAATCCGTCATCGTTCTCTTTCTTCAAATCCAACAAGCGCCGCCAAATCCAACCACTTCATTCTGGAGTCACCTCCGCGTACACAGTTGTTAAAGTGGTTCCAAAATTGATAGAGAGTATACCAATAAGAGGGCTCGATCTTTTTAATAACCAAACATCGTTTAACACACCGGTTGATACCAACTCAATTCTAATTCAAATAGAATTTATATTAGAAACCATTTCGATTCATATTAGATCACCAATTCAATTATTTACACTATCCCAAATATTGAATTTCACTATTAAATTAATATATAAAATTTTCAAATTTTAATTTATTGACTTTTAATTACATTCAAAAGTCCACTATCATCACTCAAATTCAAATAGAATTTAAATCAACTTAAGAAACCATTTCCATTCACGTTTAACTCTAGATTCACATATTTACCGAATTCAATTATTAAATTTACTATTCACCAAATTCGTTTAATAAAGATATTTGAAAATTTTAAACTATTTCACTAGTTTATCCAAAATTCTTATATCCAAAATCAATTAATATTTTAAATTCAGCATATAGAAAATAAATTAAATGTCCAAAACCAACGACCAAAATTCCAGACCCTTACACAATTCGATATACATATTGAAAATGTAAAACATAAATCTCATTTCCAAATATATCAATGCCAAAAAAATTTGTTTGCATTTTTAATATAAACTTCAAAAAGATGGGAAAGGTGGGTTTAGCGTCAAACATGTTTTAACGTCAGTACTTAAATGTGGATGGTACAAAGTTAGAATTGTAGAATCTATGTTTTGCTGAATATGACTGGAGATGAGAATGTACCGACACATAAAGTATTAACTAATTACTAATTTATTACCAAAATATTCAAAACTAAATTCGTCAATGTGTTATTCAATCATGCTATGCATTTAATAATATTATTAAAATAACATGCCAGTAACATGGCAAATTAAGTTGAAAATGTACCAGTATAATGTCCGCAAATTCAAAAGATAGTAGCTTTTTTAGGAAATTAAACCCCATTTATATTTATTTGCTTCTTTCCAAATCAACATGCATCATATCCCAATCATATATTTGAAGCTTATTCGAAGCGATTCCTCAAGGATTGAATAGATTCAAACCAATGAATTTTGAATTTGATAATGTAAATTAGTACTGCACATTAATTTGGATGAATCTGCTTTTGAGGAATTATCAGAAGAGAAGAAATAACTTACAACCAGAGATGACCAGGGAGTACACAGGAAGTCTAGCCAAGAATACGTTAGTAGAAACGTTGGCCCCAAGAAAATGTTATCCAACCTATCAATTTCAGAATTCAAAGAATTTGGCCCTCAAGAAAACAACAGCCTCTATATAAACAACCCAATCCTTTCAGTTACTCAAATCCAAAAGAAAATCAAACAAATATCAAAAAGAAGAAAGAATGAGAAGAGAAGGAAGGGCGCATGGCATGGTGAAGACCCAAGCGATCGTCCAAGACCCAGACCGCAAGCCAAGAGGCAATTGTTTCAACATGATAGAAAGCCCTCCAACCGCCGGTGTATTCACTAAAATGCCAACGAAGCCCACAAACCATTCCAAACCAAGTGGGTTGAAGGCGAATAAGATGAAGGGATGCAACAAAAGCTGCTCCAAAAGATTTGGATCCAAGTGCGACATTGTTTTCAATCCGGATTATGTTTCATGGAAGCTGAAGAACGTCAATTTTGAGGATGATGATCAAGATTATGAAGACTGTTCAGATGAGTGAATTTGATTCATCCATCTTGATAAAAAAAACGAAGATGATGGTGATTGTGATTTTGTGTGATCTGCCAATTTTGTGGCTTTCGGAATGAATTTGATTTATCCAATTTCCTTCTACCTTTTTTCCTTTATTTTCTTCCTTTTTACCTTTCTGACATATCAAGTTTGTGATAAATAAAAGCAAACATATCAAACGTAAAGGGTTAACTATAGTACAACTGAATGAAAATAAGAAATGGTTACATTTTGGTAACTTGCAGCTGTAGCATCATAAGATGTTTAATATGTTCTTTTAATATTTTGCCTTTTATTGCTTGCCTAGCTTGTATGTTACCTGCTCTGAAATAAACTCCTATGGCAAGTCGAACAAGAAGTAAATTTTAGTTTGATTGATATGCTTACGATTTCTTCAATCTTACTCACCTATAATATATGCCAAAAAAGTATGGCATTGACGGTGAGTGACATTAGGGAAGACTACAGAGGCAAACTACCTGTCTTGCACAACTATAGGAATATTATTTTATACTAACTTAACCACATATATGATTTCTTTTTATAACATTTTCCCCCAGCCCAGGGTCGGTGGGCAATCTTCTAGGTCAGGCCTGGTTAGACTTTACATGCTTACATTTTAGGTGCTATGAGATAAACCCCTATAACAAGTTAAACAAAGGAGAAAAATTTAGCTGACCGACATGCTATTGTTTTCTTTATTCTTTACAACCTATTGTATGTGGGGCAAACTATGATTAGCTATGTTAATAGGTCGGACTTTACATTATTTATCGAATAAGCATGCATGCACTGCTTTAGTTGGAAAAGGAGAAACTAAAAATTATGAAAATCACTACACTTAGCTGATACTGGGTTAGGTTAGATCATAACTGGACTAGGTCGAAATAGATTTAAATCATTTATGCAAAAATGAACGCAATACAGATAACTCATTTATTAAATGGGTTGAACTGACCCAACATATACTTATTAAACCAATTTAGCAAATATTTTTTAAATATAATGGTTAATGAAATGTGACTAAAGAAATTTGATAAAAGCAATATGGGTCTCACATACAATTTATGGATAACAAGTGTACAACTGAATGAATGGACTAGTGGTAAAACAATTACAATAATAACACATGTGTAGAAAGAGAGTGTATTTTTATAATGCATGAATGGACAAAAACCTACAGATAATTTTTCAATGCATATGTCTTTTCATTCAAATATGAATTTGTTTGTTATCTGTTTTTCGAACGTGGATAAAGCTTTATTTTGGATTTTTGAATGTACAGTGACTGTCCTAACTGTTTATATCAAATAATACATTTAAGTGGTTTATCAAGTGTGAATTTATCCAACCATCAAAACCAATGAATTTGTCAGCTTAATAATGTGAATTACCACGTGCAGTTACTCTAATTAATATGGATTAATTTTCAGAAATAAATTAATCATCGAAGTAGAGGATACAAGCAGATGATTTGCGGACGCATCTTGTAGTCCAGCTAAGAATCCATTACAGAACGTTGGCACCAAGTAAATAATATCTTACTGACTAATTTCAGAGAACTTGGCACTCAAGAAAACAACAGCCTCTATATAAACAATCCAATTCATTCAGTCACTCAATCCAAAAGCAAATCAAACAAATATCAAAAAGAAGAAAGAATGAGAAGAGAAGGAAGGGCGCATGGCATGGTGAAGACCCAAGCGATCGTCCAAGACCCAGACCGCAAGTCAAGGGGCAACTATTTCAACATAATAAACTGCCCTCCAACCGCTGGCGTATTCACCAAAATGCCATAGAAGCCCACAAACCATTCCAAACCAAGTGGGTTGAAGGCGAATAAGATGAAGGGATGCAACAAAAGCTGCCCGAAAAAGTTTGGATCCAGGTGCGACATTGTTTTCAATCCTGATTATGTTTTATGGAAGGTGAAGAACGCTGATTTTGACGAAGATGATTATGATTATGAAGATGAAGATTGTTCGGATGAGTGCTGAAATTATTTGTATGTTTTTATAATTGCTTGGGTGACCTGTGAGTGTTTGTGTTTTGAAATGAGACTCGCACATCTTCTTCCTCTTTATTTTTATTTTTAATTCAAAAAAAATTTATTAATAATAAAATAAAAATAAACTTTTGTTCATTATTAAAGATATAGCTTAGAGAAAGACAAATGGCAATAAATGGAAATACAATGCTCTAAAACTGAGGTTTCAAGTTATATGAAATAAGTGAAGCGAAATATAAAATAATCTCTTATCTTGAAAAACCATGGTTCGGCTATTCATATCTTTTACGTCTTCTTCTGCCTGCCATGCATTTGATGTTCTTTTATTTAGCATACTTTACTATAAACGTAAATAACCGGACTATAACTTTGCTTGCTGTTCAGTTCATTGTACTAAAAACATATTTATGTTATCCAAGAATGCAAATATTTAAGGATTGCCTGACATTTTTTTACATCTTCTACCTGCCCAGCCCAGCATTAGATGCATAGTTTTCATGATTATGCCGTGCCTCAAACCGTTATGGCCGAAGGTTTAAGGTTTTGACTGTTCAACCAGATGAACCATTGAAATCATGATTTTTTTTTTCTTTAAAATATTTGCCCATTTAACTACAAACCATATGTAAAATAATTGAAATAATAATGCTATATACACATGTTATAGATGATCTTTGGAGTCTGCAATCGAAGTTGTCGCTTGTTGCAGTGCACAGCTACCGCTGTGTATGAAGTAAAGTAGTGCATAATAATGAAAGTTTAATAATGATAAAATTGACGAATCTCGTAGTTCATTGCACTAAAAACTTTGTTAACTATGGAGTTCATTGCACTAAAAACGTATTTACTTTATACTAAAATGCAAATCATGAACTACAAAGTGGTAAGTTTATAGACAGCTGAGATGCCTTCACCAGTGAGAACAGATACATCAACCGTCGGTGCTAAAAGACTGTCCAATCATTGAACATATTTTGTTGAGATAGCTAGTTTTGATGCTTCGCTATATTCCAAATAAGATCCACATATTCATATGTTTGTGACTAGCATTGTTGCGGGACAGATGCGTGGATTGAACGAATTTAGTTCAAGGTTGCACAGTACACGGTGAAGACGTGATATACATCCAGAACTGGAGGCATGTATCGTTGAGAATTCATTTTGCTCGAAAAGTGGTTTGCATGAATAGAAAATGTAGAGCACACGGAAACGCTGCAAGTGATGAGCTGAACATTGGAGAGCGCTAGTGCACTGAACCAAGTACGCACTTAGGGATAGAAGGTGCGTGTGGAAGTGTCGAAAATTAAGTACTAATGCTAATTTAAAGCTTATGATAATTTAAAGCAAACATATCAAAAGTAAAAGTTTAAATTTAGTATTGCTATATGAAAATAACAAAGCTACCTTGCTGAGTCTGTTTCAGTTACTATCCTCGCACAACCAATAGCTAAATTACGAATTATTTCATTCAGGTTAACTTTTTACTATCGGACAACAAAACAATAAGTTTGATTACAGAAAACGTTAGTTTGTTAAACAAATACTGAACTAATTAGGGCTGGATTCCGTTCCATATTGAAAAGTTATATTCAAATCTACTGTCATACCGATTTTTATGATAATAAAAAAATCATACTATTACCGGCCAAAGTAAGCGAAGAACCAATACTTTGGTTTGTGATTGGTAATTATTGATAGAGGTTGGTAATAAACTTTTACCATTTACCGATATGTTATTTATTTATTTGAAGTATTTCTTCTTAAAAGAAAAAGAAGGGAAGGAAGGGTATATGGCACGACTGATCGACCAAGATCCAGACCGCAAATCAAGGGGCAATTATTTCAACATGATAAACAGCCCTCTAACTGCTGGCATATTCACCAAAATGCCATCTAAGCCCACGAACCTCCCCAAATCCGGTGGGCTGAAGACGAATAATTAAGATTAAGAGCTGTAGTATGGCTGCCCCAAATGATTTGGATCCAAGTGTGACATTGTTTACAATCCGGACTATATCTTATGGAAGCTAAATAAGACGATGATTATATAAATTGATTAGAAGAGTGGTGAAATTTATTGTTCGGGTGGTTTCCTTGTCGTTTATGTAATCTGCCATTGTTTTTAGGGATGAATTTGATTCAAGTTTATACATAGTCATTGTTATTTTTTTCGTTGGGTTTATAAATTTTCTATACTTCTACATAAACACTGATAACGAATCAACTATATTTACTATTCAGTTCATTACACTAAATACAATTAAAAATTATATTATACAAATAAGCAAATTATGAGCTATAAAAATGTTAAGGTTCAAGATGATAAAATACCTTCATAATGTAATAAATATATGTATTTAAAGTGTTGTTGTTCACCATTTTAATTGTACATTCAATATTACCCATATCTTTAAATTATCCATATATACAGAAAATACCCTAATTAGTTTTCCATTAAAAAAATACCTTTCAAATCAAAAGGTGGGTCATTCCTCTCACTACTAGGAACGGGCCCTAAAGCGACGGAGCCTAGACGGCTAAAAAAAAGCGACCGTCGCTTGTCGCGAATATACAGATTTGCAGCCGAGAGAAACATTTCATTCCCTTCCTTCCATTCTCTCAGCTCATTCTTCTCCCTCCCGCAACCAGCCGCCGTTATCCGCCACCAGGAGCCGTCGCAACATTCGGTTGCTAATTTGAACCTCTCCACACTTGTTGTTGTCTACTATTTTCCATTATCTTTGTTTAGTTTAGGTTTAAATTAAATTAGTTGATAACTTAGGGATTTGAAATTGAATGATTTAGAAGTTTAGAATTGATGAATATATGTTATTAGTTTATGATATATAGTTTATTATTTGAATTGTGTATATAATGGTAAACCTAATTTAGAAAATTAGTTGATTATGTGTTTGAAAATGATGATTATTGCGTATAAGGTGGTGATAATTAGTGTTGATTTGGTGGTATTAATTAGTGAATTTATTGTTCACTTTGTTGTTAAAAATTATGGCTACTTTAAAATCCAAAAAATAATATATGATCATTGAATAATATGTTTATTGATAAGTTTACGAGAATGTTAGGCTTGGCTTATGTACGGATGGATTTTCGTCATTTTCTCAGTTTGGTAGTAAATATTCATCATGGCCTATTGTTATTACTTCTTATAATTTACCTCCATGGATGTGTATAAAAACTCTATATATGTTTTTAACGATTGTCGTTCCCAGTCCCGATGATCCGACACAACGAATTGATGTTTATCTACAACCACTAATCGACGAGTTGAAAACACTGTGGCATGAAGGAGTTGAAACGTACAACATTTCAAGAAAAAGGAATTTTCGTATGTTTGCTTCTTTATTATGGACTATTAGTGATTTTCCAACGTAGGCATGCTTTCAGGTTGGAGCACATCTGGACATCTAGCTTGTCCTTATTGTATGGATGAAACACGAGCATTTTCATTAAATTATGGAAAGAAAATTTCTTGGTTTGACTGTCATCGGTGTTTTCTATATATCAACCATAAATTTAGAACGGATAAAAAGAACTTTAAAACTAACAGAGTAGAGAGTATGCTACCACTTAAGGTTTGGACAAGTGAAGAGGTATATGAAATTGTAAAAGACTACCCAAAGGTACATGAAACTGGGGTACAGGTTGAGATTCCAGGTAAATTGAACATTCATAACTGGTGCAAGCAAAGTATATTCTGGGAGTTACCGTACTGGAAAAATCTCCTACTCCGACATAACATTGACGTCATGCACAACGATAAAAACATGTTTGACAACGTGTTTAATACAATTTTGAATGTGAAGGGGAAAACCAAGGACGATGCAAATTCAAGACGTGGTATATTACACTTTTGTAAGCGGCCCGAACTTCAATTATATGACGATAATAAGAAACCCAAAGCATGTTATGAGCTAGACAATAAGCAAGTAAAACTCGTTCTAAAGTGGATGGAAGGACTTAGATGTCCTGATGGGATTTCTTCTAACCTCCCTAGATGTGTTGACTTTAAAAACAGCAAATTGAGTGGGATGAAAAGTCACGATTGCCACATTGTGATGGAGTGTTTTTTTCCTATGATTTTCAAAGAACTACTGCCTACAAAAATATGGAGTGCTATAACAGAATCAAGTATGTTTTATAAACAGCTTTGTTCTACAACGTTAAAGGTAGATCGTATACGTAAACTTCAAGCAGAAATTCCTGTACTTCTTTGCAAACTAGAGAAAATATTTCCGCCTGGTTTTTTTAATGTAATGGAGCATTTACCTGTTCATCTTCCATTTGAAGCACTCTTTCGTGGTCTTGTGCAATATGGATGGATGCATCCATTTGAGAGGTAATGTAATTAATTTCGGTTTTTGTACCACTGTATGAATTTAATTAATTTTGTTTTAGGTACCTGAATCATTTGAAGAAAAAATTAGACAAAAAGCATGAGTAGACGGTTCGATTTGCAAATCATACCTTGAAGAAGAAGCTTAATTTTTTTTCTCACATTACTTTAGTAACGATGTGAACTTATCGTTCGTAAGTGTTCCCCGTAATGAAGAAACTATTCAGCAGGATTATTCTCAAACAATGTTATCTACTTTTAAACAACATGGAAGACCTGCTAGAAAATGTGTGGAAATATGGTTAGATGATAGAGATTACCATGCGGCACACACATATGTTCTTCTAAATTGTGCTGAAGTTGCATCATTTGTCAGGTAATTATGAATTCGTATATAATTCAATTCTACATGTATATATTAATTATAAAGGAATATAATACATATTTGCAGCATATACGAATCACAACATCCATCTGGCGATCTCAGTAAACAATTTTCTAGATGGTTTTCAAGCTACGTTCATGATACAAAAAACTATGTTGTTGACGAAGGATTACGACATCTTGCTATTGAACCAAAACGAAGTGTCAAGACTTATCCAATATTCTTCGTCAATGGATTTAAATTCAACACCAAAGATTACGGGGCCGAAAATTTAACATTTAATAATGGTGTATTTGTCAAAGGAAGTGATGATCCAGAGGAGCATATAAAAGATTTTTACGGCGTCTTAACACAAGTTTTGGAGTTGACATATTATATACAACCTGCAGAGAAAGTTTTTTTTATTCAAATGCAACTGGTTTAGCAATATTCTTGTCTCTGGAATTAACGTGTACAAAGATTATAAGCTAATTGAAATAAGACATACGTCGCATTGCTATAAGTATGATCCTTTTGTATTAGCTAAGCAAGCTTTACAAGTTTATTTTGCTCCATATTCGTCCTTAAAAAAAGATAAAGCAGACCGGTGGGCTGTTTTTAAAACGAAGACAAGATATACGTTTGATGGAAATAATATTCCAGATGATGCAGCGTATCAAGCGGATCTCGAGCCAAATACTGAAATAGTGATAACCGATGACATTGATGTAGGGTCATTGATTGATGAATCGAATGTTTTAATATATGCATTTGTAAGTACCGAAGAAAATGATATAGAGTACGAGACCGAGTCTGAATCAGAATATGAAGAAGACTGATCATAGACGGCATCACTTGTTGTATAAGTGTGAGCTATGTATTAACAATAATGACCATGTTCTGTAATATTCTGAGCTATGTAATAATAATGATGACTATATATGATCTGTATCATTCTGAGTTATGCATTATTCTTTTCATGTACGCTTTTTTTGATGATTATGTGCAGAGTATGCTTATGTGATGATTATCACTTGATTAATAATTATGTGATGATTATGCGATGATTAATGATTATTTGATATTGATTGATGTTATGTGATGCTTATGTTATCAGTATTCTTTTCTAAGCAGTGTATGATATTATATATATGTTTGTCAGTTATGTCTGATATACGACGTGATCGACGTGGTACATCTCGGTCACCTTCACTTGGAGCAGGTCCGGGAACCTTTGAGCCAGATCTCCTTTGAGTTGCGGAGATAGTTCTGAAAAGTTTTGGGTATGTATCGACTTATTTGAATTATATTATATGAAATATATTGAATATATACGTCAACATTTCTACGGAGGGTTCAAGGTGGAGCTATCCGATTTCATTTTACAAGTATCGAAGGAGGCATACAAGAGTAGGATGTCCGGGTGTTGGCCTCAGTGGGATAACATACCAACACATATAAAAAATGCAATATGGGCTGATCTTATGGTAAATAAAATTTTGTAATATATAATTATGCCTTATATGAAACGAAAAACAATATGTCATCATGCCTTTATCAATTTTAAGTATTCTGTTCTGCTGATTGTTTTTTAATTATACAATCTCTTTTACATAACACGTATGATAATTCAATATGCAGGCAGCTGTACGTGTGGATCCGCAGGATATGGATGTTTTTGTAAATCATTGGAATAATAAGATGCAGAAAAATTACAGAGAGACTCTTTTAAGGGCTAAGAGTTCAGGGAAAAAGTCAAGTTGGATGGGGGATGATATTTGGGCTGGATTCCAACAATATTGGAAATCTGAAGCATTCAGAGTAAGTCATATTGTCACTATATTTTTACATTTAAATGTGTTGAATTATTTTACTTAATAGTGTGTATAAATTAATAGAAATTTCAGAAAGAAACAGGGCTAATAGGAACAAAAATCCCGCTTTACATCGTGGTGGCTCGAAATCCTTCCAACAACATAGGAGAGAATTGGTAAATAAATTAACCAATATTTATGTTATGCATGTATATATTTACTAGTGTCTCTTTACCATATATTCTACTCTTGTATATAATCTATTCTTGTATATACTCATGCAAATTATCAATATAACATATTCTTGTATATATCCAGTGGGCAAAGTATGGTAGGAAGCCCACAGCGGCTGAGGTTTTCAGAGTCACACATGCAGTGGAGCATACATACGAGAATGGGAATGTTTCATATGATTGGTCGGACGACAAGGCTGCTTCTGTAATGGTAAATATGTTTATTTATGTAATGAAAATATTTCATATTCGTTTATTCCACAGTAAGTAAGTTGTATAACAATTGTGTCAAATATCTGTTCGTAATTGTAGGAGAGATATAACGCAGAGTATGCACAAGTGATACAAGCGAGTGGACGGGAGTCGCTTACGGTTGATGAGTCTAATCGGATATGTGATTCAATCATTGAACCAGCAAGTCGAAACAGACGTTACAGTTTATGCAATATGTTATGTATTCAATGTTTACATAGTAGAAACCTGTATGCCATGAACTTCTTATTCACTTGAGTTTATTACCAATAACTTGAGTTTTCTTATTGTTATAGTATGTCATGAACTTCTTATTCACTTGAATTATTTCAGAGGCTCTTAATTTTCAAAGATCATATAAGAGATCCATAGATGAGGAAGAGATTGCTCAGATGCAAACACAATTGGATGAGCTCAATGATTGGCGGAAGAGTCGGTTGGCGACGCAGATAGATGAGCGTATTGCTGCGTTCTATCAGGAGCATGGGTCAATGCCCGGGGAAGGAGATGCAGATGATGATGATGCTTAGCTGGTTTGTTTTGATGGGTACGCTTTATATATATATATATGTGTGTGTGTGTGTGTGTGTGTGTGTGTGTGTGTGTGTGTGTGCATATTATGATGGGTTTGACATTTGCTAATATGGATGTTGTGATTGATATTTAGTGTTTTGGTGGGTTTGGTATTTTGGTTGTTGTGATTAATACTTGGACAATGTGGTTTGGTTTGATGGATTTTCGTATTTGGTTATGTTGATTTTCTATATGATTTTATAAATATTTGTTAGAATATGCAATATTTGATGATTTGGTTGTGTTGATATTGATTATATGGTACGATGGAATGGTATTATATGTGTGGAATGATGAAATTATATTATTTGAATTGATTGAGATTGAGGGTTGAAGGTGCTGCAAATTTGCTGGAAAAATATTTCAGGTTTACAACGGCTATCGACGGCCATTTGGTCAAAAAAAGCGACGGCTAGCGACGGCAATTTGCAACGATTTGCAACGGTTTGCATCAACAACTCGGAAAACCAACACCCCAACGGTTGCTTTCACGTGTACACTTAGCCGTTACAAGCCGCTGCAAAAAGAACAACGGAGCCGTCGCTAAGTCCGTCGCTTTCTTTGATTGCAACGAGGTATTTTGCAACGGCATTTAGCGACGGCTAACGACGGCCGCCAACGGCTTTTTGCCGTCGCTAAACAGTGTGTCTTTTGCAGTGTCCCTTTGTTTTCTTCGCTAAAATCAGTGGCGAACTCAAAGCAAAACAAAACTGCCCAACTGCAAAATTAGTCGGAGGAAGAAGGTACCTAGAGACGCAAGTTTTTTCAATCTGCTTCACTGTTGCGTTAATCTTTTTAATATTGGATTTAGCAGTCTACACTGATGTAATTAAATGTTGATAAGATCAGATTAATTCAATAAATGGTGTGTTAAGGTTTAGTTTATCAATTTAGAGTTCGAAGATAGTTGGGTTTGTTTTTGTTCAATTGGTTGTTTAACGACTCATGGATTCTGATGAGAAATTGGAAATTCAGATGATTTTAAATAGGTTCGTCTTTAAATATATTTTATTTTTAATTTTGGTTCCAAATATCATGCAAATTATCCAACGGGGTTTGTGCACTAAGTTGAAGGTCTGATCTTTGGAACCAAAAGTCACGAGTTCAAATACTGAAACTATTAAGAAGTTGGGTTGTTTATGTAAAAAAAAAAAAAATCAACTGTAGAATATGAAATGAATAACACACGTTACCCTCTTGTACAATGCTAGTTCCACAGACAAATGGTTACAGACTGTCATCTTCTCAATTACAACTTTCAATTTTGAAAATATTTGAGGTTACTTGTTTGGAGATTTCACCTTCAATACATACGCACCTTGAATGTATTTAGGGAAAAAACTAAGACCAATAGTCGAATTGTGAGTTATTTCATTCAAGTAAACCTTTTACCCTAAGAATGAAATAGCAAGTTTGGTAGTAAGCGAAAAAAAAATTTCCAATCAAACTGACATTGACGTAATTAATGAGAAATGCTGTCAACACTCTCCTATAGAGACATTATGACTATACTTGTACACTGATCGGTGGAAATCAGTGACTCCTACAAAGCAATTATGTAAAAATTAATGATTGCACTGTAAGGTCCACTTATGTCCACTAATGAAAGGGCGAGTATAACCATAGTCTCATCAAAGAAAATGTTGATAGCATTTTTCTTGATTAATACAAAACTTTCTTCGCATCTTATTCTTAGCGGGGAGTTCTCTCGGATCTATTATTGTAGCCTTCACTTGCAATAGATTCATAACTTTTAATTTTTCAAATAACCCTCTATTTTTCTTACTGGGCGTCTTTGGATCGGATAGAAGACAGGGTCAAGACTCGAGATTATATTAGGCAATGGGCCCGTGTATAGTTTGGCTCCTTCTATATAATTATAACTTATTGATAAAATTACCATGATTTGGGAAAAAAAACATGTTTAATAATAGCTGTAATACTTTTAGTGTCACACTTTTTTCGTGTCAGCATTAACTACCAACACTACAAAGAGATAGACATTTTTCGTCGACTAAAAACCATCGGCGATCGTCGGAAACCGTTGTCAAACGCCGTCGGAAAATAAGACATCGGAGGGCAGTGTTTCTAACGGCCTTCGACACATCCCGTCGTTCGTATTTTCGACGGATTCCGATAACTCTTGAAATCCATTGGAAAAATTGAACTGAAAGCCGTTGGAAGCCGTTGAAAATCTGCAACCTGAAAGTCGTTGAAAGGCGTCGGAAGCCGTCGGAAATCTGTTGAATTTTTTTATATTTCTACCGCAATCAGCCTTCCATCCACATTTTCCATACAAACACAAATCCACCAATACCGCAGAATTCAATATTTAATATTCCAACTAAACATTAAAAAAAACTATGCACAAATCACCAAACAAAAAAATACATAAAATTAAATCAAAACACATAATCATCACCCAAACTAATGTGCAATACATAATAATATCCACAAAACCAAATGTTCTATCCATACATACGTCCACAACATCCCAACATCCACATAATTATACAACAAAACAGGTAAGCGTATCATAACATATTACATAAATCAACAAGTCTTCTACCATCTACCAAATCGTACAAAACAGAGAAAAATTTACCGACCAAAGCAATCAATCAATCTCCTCCAGAACCTGAGCCAGCAGAGGAAGGAAAGCGGCCACCATAATGTTGCATGTGCTCGGCGATACGCTGGTCTAGCAACTATGTGGTCTCTATGGCCTACTAAAGGTTCTGCTCCCCCAACTGCACCACTTTAGTTCGCAAATCTTCGATCTCTGCTAAATCGATCTGAGCTTTAGTCTGCACACCCCGTCTCTGACTACTGGCACGTAGTATAAATTTAATTTAGCTGTGTGATCTCTGCAAGTGTAAGTGTATGTGTGTAACGACCAGCTATTTTGGACTATTCGTATCCGCACATGTCGGACTTGAATAATTCAAAATATCGAATTGTAAATTTTAATTTGGCAAAACTCAGATATACAGTAAATAAATAATCACAGAATAACAGACACAGAGTAATAATATGCAGCGGAAGCAAAAGATAGTAGTTCATGAAACTACTATATATATATATATATAACAGAGTTAAATAAGTTACAACGGAAGTCTCAAATACAATAGTCAAAGACAAGAATCAGAATACATCACTGAAATCAATTGAATATCTAAAAGCTGGATAGATAGCTGGATCTCCATGCGAAGCTCCAACTCCAAAGGTGAGTCTCGAATACTGGTACACTCAGTCTGACCCGAGCGTAAAGCAAAACACAAAACACTCGAGTCAGGATTAACATTCTTATATCAATAAATCCAACTCAAGTGAAATAACAATTGAAATACAAATAACTCAAAGGACGTTGGAATAATCGTCCTCTAAGGATCCTTCAAACGATATACTATGTAGTAATATACGCTAAATAGATAATGTCTATCAGTAATATAAAATATCAAAATAGTGTTAAGGCGTTACCATTATCCCTCTTAACACATTTTATATAAGCGTTATAGTCTATACAGCACTGTAACCTCCACCGTAAACTAGTAGGATATCAGGGAGTACTCCATAGGTATAACACAAAACAAATTCATAGTGGTCGCGTATGTAGGGATACAAGTATGACAAGGCACATGAGGCAATACCTAAGGTAGTGAAACTACCGTTTGCCTGATCCGGACTGGTGAAAACGCATCGCCGCAACGATCGCAACACCGCGAAACAACACTCCCAAAAATACGAGGGTGCACCAATCAATAACAAGTAATGAGTAGTTTACGAAGAAGTGTGTTCGCTCGAGGTGGCTAACCTCATTTGACCCGGCACGGCTCCTGTTTTAGTCATTTCCAATTTGTCACAAGTGTCAAGGCTATCCATTATCGTTCTCTTTCTTCAGTCATCACGTTCGTCATTCCAACCACTTCATTCTGCATCATCACTCCTCGTATAGTTATTAAAGTGGTTTTCGGCTTAGACAGAGAGTATGTCCATAACCGATTCCGGTCTCTTTAATAACTTTCATAATTATTTCACCGATTGGTCGTTTATATATTTCAAAACCAAATCAATTTCAATTAGAAATTTAAATCCACATTTCATTTGTCTTTCTAAATCAATATCCATAATTTGCGTTTCAAACCTCCAAATTACCATTTCAAAATCTTACATTTCAATTTCAAATTTTATTTAAACAATTCAAATATTGATTCAAGTTCGAATATAAGTTTTATTCCGAAATAAAATTTACTTTAACGTTCAAATCAACTTAAACTCATTTATCGACTTCATTCAATATTCATTAAGTAAATTTGTCATTCAAAACAATTTCTATTAAATTTCCAATTCATTAAATCCATTATTTAAATTTAACTTCATTATATCAACTTACAAATTGAATTCAATTAGATTTGTCAATCAAGTTCTTTAAATTTCAAGTCTTACATTAATTTCAATAAAACACATTTATTTCTTGTTAAGGAAATTCAATTTCACTTATTTATTTACTTAATTATACATTTCAAACTCAATTAAAAAAGAAACTAAATTTCACATATTCAAGAAGTTCAATTTCACTTATTAACTTACTTAAATAATTTTCCAAAACTTGATAAATAAAGAAACCCAATTTTATTTATAACGAAGTTCAAATTCACTTATTTAAAAGTTCAAAATTTTCTTATCAAAGAATTCAAATTTTATTTAATTATCAAATAATTCAAATTTATTTAATTATTAAATAATTTCAAACCTTAATTAATAACTTCAAATTTTAATTATCAATTAAATTCCAAAACCTAATTATTAAATAATTCCAATCTTAATTATTAAATAATTTCAAACTTAATTATTAAATAATCTCAAAGCTTAATTATTAAATAATTTCAAAACTTAATTCAATCATTTCTTAAATTAAACAACGTTCTTTCATAAATTACTTTATTAATATTTTGTTTAGATTATTAATATTAACATTTTCTTTCATAAAAATTCAGATTCCAACTTCATTTCAAACCTTGTTCTTTATTCAAATAAAATCATTATTTTATTTGTAAATCAATTTTGACCAACCGGGTTTTATTTAATTCTCTATCATAGGTCAAGTTCATTTGGGTATTCATCATTTCAACCGGATTCCATTTTAATATCAAAAATCAAACCTAGTAAAGGGAACTTGCAGTGTGATAACTGGGATGGTGTTAAAGTAAATAAACAAGCAGCAACAACCATCAATAACAATCAAACAATTAATTCAAATAATCCCGAAATAATCATATTAATTTACATTGTTGTTTGTGCAAATTAATATAATTATTTCTAGAATCTGCACTATTATTTCATGTATATTAAAGATTACTACACTAATATTTATATGGTCCTACACTGACATCAATTATTCAATTTCATACCATAAATGCAAATGGTTCAAGGGTAATTAACCATTTCTACGTGTCAAGTAATTAAACATTTAAGGGGTCATATTTTACAAATTTAACTAATCAAATTCAACACATATGTCGATTCAATTTTTTTTAACTATTCTACGTCAAATTCAATTGCATAATATTTATCACTTTATACACTACAATTTAACGTCCAATATAAACAATAAACAATCTGTAACAACCCGCATATTTATCGATTTTTATATTTAAATATTTTATCGTTAATCGGATTTTGGTCCGAAACTACTTTTTGCAAACGGTCAAATTAGGACTCGAGACCACTTCCATTGAGTTCGAAACGTCGTTTGCAATCTTCTAAGTATAAACATTGATATGTTTGGGGTTAGTGGAATTTCACCACTTTTTCACTCGAGCCTTTGGTTTGGACTTTTAGCCCATTAGGCCCAAGTTCCACCCCCCTTCTACTTCATTGCTTCATTTCATTTCCTAACACTAAAGCTTCAACAAAAATGGTGAATGGAATGAGAAATTAAAACTCCAAAGTCTTTGTTTTATTGCAACTCCAACATTCAACTCCAAATTCAAGAAGAAGACATCGGATTCAAGCTTGTGGTTGCTTCTCCATTTGCCTTCAAGCTTTGTTCTTCATTTTCATTGGGTTTTGGAGCAAAGGTGAGATTTTTATCTCACAATTCTAGTCTATATCTATCTTGGGCTATTGGGAATGCATCCCTATCATGTTTGCATGCACATTTGCATTTGGTTTGGATTGGATTGGCGAAAAACTCCACTTTTTAGTGTTTTGGGGTGAATTTCTGGCTTAGGTCGCTCTGTCCCCCTTAGGTCGCCCAGCATCTATAGGTCGTTTGCGTGGAAAAGTCGTCACCGTCGTTTGGGTCGTTTCTGGCCTTAGCCCATTCGCCCACCATAGGTCGTTAGGCCTTAGGTCGCTTGGAGTTAGGTCGTAGGTCGGCAGGTCTTCAGCTCGCACGCGTTGAAAAGGCGCGTCTGGAGTTAGGTCGTTCGCGAGTTAACGATTAGGTCGTTTGCGAGTTAGCGCCCTAGGTCACTCGCGTATAGCTCGTTCGGAGTTAGGTCGTTAGGCCTTAGCTCGTATGGCCTATGCAATTTGGTTAGGTCGTTCAACCTCAACACCTTAGGTCGTACCCCTTAGGTCGTTAGACCTTAAGCCTTCACTATTGGAACTCGTTAGGTCGTAGCAACCATAGGTCGTAGGTCGCTCACACGGAGTTAAGTCGTAGGTCGTCTCCGACCTTATATCGCTCAGCCACGTTTCACTTTAAGTCGTTAGGTCGTTTGGACCTTGTTTCCAGTTAGGTCGCAAGACCCTTAAACCGTTAGGTCACTAGGTCGCGATCTTTTAGGTCGCGTCTCCTTTAGGTCGCGCCTCTTTTAGGTCGCGTCTCCTTTAGGTCGCGCCTAATTTAGGTCGCGTCTCCTTTAGGTCGCGCCTCTTTTAGGTCGCGTCTCCTTTAGGTCGCGCCTCTTTTAGGTCGCGTCTCCTTTAGGTCGCTCGGCCATTGTGTTAGGTCGCATGAACCCTTAGGTCGTTAGACCTCATTTTGCTTTAGGTCGTAGGCCGCTTGTCTTCACTTAGGTCGTACCGTTTTGGACGGGGCGCTGCCCCGCACCCCGCCGGGGGCGCTGCCCCCTGGACCCCCGCGACCTGACCGGGCAGGTCGAACCCCGTAGGCGGTGGCGTTGCCCCCGCACCCCCACCTTGGGGGGTTGCCACCCCCCCGGACCCCCCCTCCGTAGGGGATCTTATCTGAAAAACATTGAGCTGATTTCCTTGGATTTTATTCGCATCTCCGTATGCGATCTTTGTGACTGATTGTTTCTACACTTGCTTATGTGTTTTGTCACTTTATAATATAAAGGTTTCAATACTAGTAGTAAATATCAAAACTCTTTTAACAAACAATTTCAACTCTATTTTTAATGACAAAGCTCTTTTCTTAAACCGTTTTCCAATCTATTAGTATATACAAGCCTTTACCTCACTCGGATGAGAAATCTAATTAAACGACTTAGTAAAACAAGTGGTATGAAACGCTTGCGTTCACTTCGTCGGTTAATTCTTGGACTTGTTCGATTGAACCTCTTGTGACAATTTTATTAGTGAAGATTTACAGTTTGTTCGTAAATATTTAAGTTAAGCAAGTGGTTATGGGACATGAAGCTAAACTTCTATATTTACTAGCTTAGTGTAATTGACACTTCTCGTTGATCTTGATGATCGCTTTATGAATTAGACTAGCAATTGCGCGATGTCTCTTTCATTGCAAGGTTAGACTAGACACCACTTGTGTGATTCCATTCACACATACCTTTCTGCTTTTTGGTTAGTCTTGACCTCAATCTGTGTGATTCCACTCACACATGTGGGGTAGCTCCCCATGGTCTTCGGACTGTCATGTGATAGGCCTCTTTCCCTTTTTATGATTTCTGGATTTCTTGTGTTGATTTTTGAAATTTATCTCTTTGACTTGTCATGAGTACAAGTTTAGGGTATGATGCCCTCTTTGGATCTTTGAGAAGATTCTTGTGATATTGATTTATCTCTTATCGGTTGATCTCCTGTTGATCATTATTTGCATACTTATAGTAGTATGTCAGTATGGATATTTTATGTTTATGCCATATCTTTTATTTTATATCATGTCATCTGATATTTATAGCTAGACTGATCCGTTTATTATTTTCTTATAAATAATACTCGGGTCAGACCGAGGTGTTAAAGGTGCTACTGCTTGACTCCTCCCCCAGTGATTCACTACTCAGACTTTTGGCTACTTGTTTAGATTAGCAGCTTTTGTTGTTTACACTTGAGATATAGACTCATAGTTGTATTCTTTTGTATAGCACGCGTTGCTATTCTTTTGTATTATCGTGGATCTTTTTAGACCACTACTCTGATGTACACTTTTATGTGATATATATTCATATCTCTTTCCGCCTTTGTGATATGGATATCTGTGATTGATTCGCATGTTATGCTTACTTCTATATTTGTTTCCGAAGATTATTTTATAGCCACCGTGTGATAAGAAATTACATGGATGGTCGCTCCTCAACAGCCTTATTCTCCGTGCTAGTTGACAGCACTACACCGTAGTGTTCTTGGCTAGCGTGGGTATAGAGGTGGGGCGTCACACAATCAATCAATTTCAACCAAACGGTATTATCGTCGTATAATTAACAGATAATGGTGTCAGATGTCACAGGTGAATTGATACAGGTAATAACATATACTAAAGTGTAATAAGTACAGCAGCATATTTCAATTGTCGTTTCAATTGAAATTAAATTTAATAAATAAAAGAACATGAATCGTGATTGATTGCTCACCTTTCGAGGCTAGAGACGAACGAGAATCAGATGAGTTACGAATTCAAAGCATAGCTAGATTGAACGCGAATTTGACAATCAAAGCTTTCGAGGCTAGAGAAATTAGACAACATGACAAGCCATGAAGTTTTGAATCGCGAACTCTACGACAAATTCAAGGCAAAGCAAAGCGAAGCTGGCATGATCTTGAACTCGATGGATCTGATGAAACAAATATATGTATATATATAGCTATATATTTTAAAAATCTAAAATTTAGAACACGTATTTAAAAATAAAATCTTTATAATATGATATATATATATATATATATATATGTTTGAAATCCAATATTAAATTTAAAACGCATATATATTTAAATCAAAATCTTTGTATATATATTTCAAAATCATTTTTTCTTAAACATATGTACAAAATCAAACTATATATATCATATTTCTTTATAAAAAAAATCAATACTTACAAATCAATATTTAATAAAACCCATAGTTTACAAATTCTACTAATAAATATTTAAAATCAAAAAATCACAACCTAACATAGTTTACATGATGTTTAAAATCAAAATATCATAAACTAACATGGTTTACAGAAAATAACATAGTTTACATAATTTTTAAAAATCAAATAAAATCCATATATTTTCATTCAAAATTTTGCAAATAAGTATTTAAACATATTGTATATATCACCTTTATTTTTATATACACAAGAAGAGGCTATTGTGGTCATTGGATCCATAGTGCGGCGGAGACAGGTTGTTAGGGCTGCGATGTTTGGGTTGGTCGATGCATGGAACGGGTTTTGAAAAATATGAGCACGCAAATTATATAGCTTATATATATAGTTCTTCAAATGCACGAACCTTAGTAGAGGTCAGAGGCGGACTGTGTGGTGGTTCGGAGGGTTTCCGGGCAGAAGCTAGTGGTGGGTCAGATCTAAAGGAGGCATGGCTCGGTGCAAGGTAGGCTGCGATGTTGGGGCTAACGGCAAGGCAAGTGGTGAAGGCGGTGGCTGTTTGGTTCAGAGAGGTGGATATGCATGACGTGTGGTGGTCGAATGTGGAGGAGTTATGGTGGTTCGGGTGGTTGGTGATGTGTCAAATGATTGGTTAAAGGGATAATGTGGCCAAGCAGTGCGTGGAGAGGTGGAGCCAAGCGCTAAAAGGGTGGTGGCAACTTGTCAGGCGGTGTAAGGCCATGGGCTGCATGTGGTGGGAACTCGGTAGTGGTGGCTTAAGTTGGAATGGAGTGTGCAAGGTCTGGATGAGGTCAGCAAAAGGGGTCGGCTGTTGCTTGTGGTGCTCGGCAGAGGGCGGGTCGATGGTAGAGGAGGGGACGGGCTGTAGTTGAAAGTGGTGGAAGGCTGAGATCTTGGTGTGGTTTGCGTTGGAGGGTGAGAGTTGAAAGTTGATGCAGTCGTGGGTGGCGAACTAGAGAGAGGCGGAGGCAAAGAGGGAACGGAGATTCGAAGACGTGGAGAAATACACGGCGGATGAAGTGGAGAAATAAATGTCAAGTGATGGAGTGGAATAACAGCTGACAGAGGAGGAGCATGCTATCTTAAGCAAAATGAAGCAATCCCTGTATTATTATTATTATTATTATTTTCTCTGTAGATAAGAATGGAAGAGAAGAGAAAAGAAAAATATAAAGAGGGGAAGAGGAAGGAAGAAGTGGTGAGAGAGAGGAATTGTAAACATTTCAGAGGCAATATGAAAAAAGCAAGAAGAACAGAAAAGGAAGACCTAAAGAAAAATGAACGTATCCTTTGATAAATTAACCAAAGTAAATGCACCAACCACCCTATAATAAATTGAAATAGAAAATAGCAATAACCAAAGTTGAAATCAAGGAATTATAAAAGTTTACTGGCTATTTGGTTTCAACGGATGGTAAATGAATGTACGAAAGAAACCAAATGGTTTTAAAACCGATACCGGCACGAAATCGTTTTCATAGATTCCACTGCGTACCGGATTTCAAAACACAGAAGTAAATACACCATAGAGATCAGCACAACGAGATGATCAAAACGGTATACGGATATCAGTGGTACGATTGAATTATAAAAATTCGAATTTTTATACTGGCGGAAAATGCATGAAAAACGCAGGAAAATAAGATCGACGGAGCTAAAGAAGTCCGAATTTGGAAAAACGAAAAATGGCGTCTTGCTCAGAAGAGATTTAGAATTTTTCTATGTAAAAATATTCTGGTTTAGAAAACATTTTATTTTCATTGATTGTTAACTGATTAAATTGAAATAAAATTACACGTGAACATAAACTTCATATTTTTAGATGAAAATTTACAGTTTGCTATATTTAATTAGACGTATTTCAAATATTAAATTTTTATTTCAAAATTTTATCGTTAAAACTCCATAAAATTTCAATTAATAATGCTATTAAAACCGGTTAAATTTACGGGTCGTTACGCTCTCCCCCACTCAAAACTTTTCGTCCTCGAAAAGGAAGGAGGTAGGGGAATAGAAACAACCAGAAGAAAATAGACTGAAAACGAAATAAACAATTAGTTCAACCATATAAATTTCAGTTTAAATAAATTTATATTCGACAATTTTTTTTTAAATTCAAGGTTTCCATTTATTTAATTTCTCATTTGTTAATGTTAGATACAAAAGGTTTCTCTCAAAACGAAATTCAATTAAAATTCAATTGATTCAAGATATCTCATTAAGTTGATTTAACTTCAAATTTATTAATTCCTTCAAAGCAAAATTTATATTTTATTAATCACATCTGTTGTTCAATTAACTTATTATTCTATTTATCTCTATTAACCATTTTATAATTAGACTTTAAGTGTATAACATTTTTATACGCACTCAAATTTTAATTATAAAGACAATTTATATTATATATTATTCAATTTCCTTAAATTAACAATTTCAAAGATCATAAATTTTGAATAGTCATTTTTTATAATCATACTTTATTCGACAAATTTAATTCTTCTTTGTTCTAAATTATTATTAAATTTATTCTACTTAATATATCTTATTACACATATTATGTATATTTACTCTTATGATAACTACTCAAATTTTATTTAAAATTTCCTTTGATGTCATTTTCTACTGTATAATATTCAATTTACATAGTTAACTTTTGAAAATTTAGGTAAATTATATTGAGTGCAATAGAGTATTATACAAGTAAATGTCTAATTTAGTTCACTCAAGTTTAAATATTAATTCAAGATTTTGGTTTCCTTTATAATTGAAATCATTTTTTACCCAAATTTTAAGAACTAAATTTCTGATTAACTTCAAATTATTTAAAGATAATTATGTATATACTATATATATATCAAGTCAAATTAAATTTAAAATAGTATACCTATATATATATATATATATATATATATATATATATATATAAATCATACTAAAGAAATTTAAATCGATTTAATTTTCAAAACAAAATGGTAGCAAAGCTACGAATTGTCTCTTCCTTTCGAAACTCAAAAATGAATATCGATGATGCGGCCGTCATCACCGAAATTATTTTCCAGCGACAAAAGAGAAGTGCTCAAATTTAATCATTTAAAATTCTTTGAAAATCATTTCTATTCGAAAATATTTTTAAACAGTATACACTTTACAACCATAGTTCGAAATTATCGGAAATTAAATTCTCAAATTCTAATTTAAATTCACTTCAAATTCCAAATCAAATTATACTAAGTTTTATACATTCATTTATTTATTAATTCTGACAACAAATTCATTAACAAATTTAATTTCAGAAACTTATATTTATATATAATATAATCATACAAAACTATTTTGTTTAGCAAATTTGGAAACAATATTGTGTCAGTTTGCTCTGTTCAAGTGTTTTGGAAATCCTTTTGATAGCGTTGATCAGACGAATCGATCGAAAATCCAAATCATCATCAAGAACTCAAACAACACAATATATAAAACTATTTATATATTAATTTACAAATACAATTCCTCGCTCGACGATACAATAATAGATTTCAAAACAAGAATAGAGATTCGAATTTGATAGACTCAAATCAAAGAGAATTTTGATTCGAAGATAGGTTCGAAACAGAAGATAAAATAATTCAATTAACAGAATCGGGAGATGGATAAGCTTATTTAATTCACGGGCAACCTTAACCGGGTCGACCGTGACTTCAAGAATAAGATCCATGCAGAATTCCGAGGTAAATCGACATTTGATCGGAAGAAATAGAATTTATGCATAGAAGGAGATAGATAGCATCGTGAACCGAGGATATAGAAATCTCTGATAAATCGATGCTTATTGTAAAGGAGTTTCACCCATTTACAAATAATTCGAATATGGACGAGACCGCCTGTGACGACCGCCCATGACTCCCGCACCAAAACAAGAGAATAGTGCGCTGAAAGGTGTGCCAGGCAGCCATGGATGATAGTCAGGGTAAAATAAAATCGAAGAATCTCTATCGTAACTCACAGCGCATGGATAAAATACAATAGAGAAATATATAGTGAAGTCTCATAACAGGAAATCATCATATAAGCATCACAGAAGTTTTATACAATCATCTCAACAAATCCATACATCAAGACCTCACTACAAGCACTCATCAAATACAGCAGCGGATACCCAGTACATATAAGAAAATAATATGCATAGCCTCCTGCTCGTCTTCGTCATCTTCAACGTAGAAACTCCAAGCACAGCACCTGTCACCTGCTTACCTAGTCTGCCCATCCCAACATGGATGAACAGCCCAAGGTAATAAGAGGAGACATAAAACCTTGAGTCAGACAAAGTCTTAGTGAGCAGTAAATTAACAATCAAGCATACCAAAAGAGCATAAAGGATAAAAGGAATAGGAATCAAACCATCCCACCCCACCTCTTCTCACAGTGATAGCCCCCAGACACACTAAGGAGAAGCAAGCATAACAATATAGACAAATAAGGTAAAGCAATAACCACTCGAGTCAAGGGCAATGTTTTCCAAATACAAACCCCCAAGGCCTAAACCAAGATCAGATAAGCACCCAGAAAACACCGCTCTTGAAGCCGAATGATAATACAACCAAACATCCATGACTCTGGCTATCACTGCATCGTTGCCTTGATTTCACCGTTAGTTGAATGACCATCCGTCAAGGGCTAATGGTAACCCCGGTTCTAGCCATAACTCCGCACGTCGTCGCAGCCCGTGCCTAGGAATTTTCGCAACTACCCAGAGTACTAGCACGTCGTCGCAGCCCGTGCCTGGAACGTCGTCGCAGCCCGTTCCAACGTACCCTTGCTTTGAGCATGCTAGAACCTTCAACAACGATGAGATCTAAGCCTCCAAGTCATCCTCCTCGACGACCATCCATACTAGCTCAAGCGCCTCTCAAGCTAACCATTATCACCAACTCGGATCGCATCACCGAGTATCAACATAACTTTGCACGTCGTCGCAGCCCGTGCTTGGAACGTCATCATGACCCGTTCCATCTCAACATCACACTTTGCTTCATTGCATCATAGCAAAGTCCCATCTCGCTCTCATACTTCGCCTCTTCGCATCATGGCAAAGTCCCTCATCATCGAATCCGTCCATATGAGCTTCCACATTCACTTCATATGCCATCGGCAGCTTTCAACATTCAAGAGCCTTTCCACTTAGCTTTTGAATCACCTTCAACCATCTTGTCCAAATCAACCACAAGCTAACTTGGAGCAATCACATCTAACATACATTCAAACATTCAAGCATTCAAACAAGATCTATCAAACAATATTAACTATAATGGCAATTTCGTAATTAAGTGTGCAAAAGTCCAACATATGTGAAATCATGGTTTTTAGCATAGATCTATCAAATCTAAAACATGGGTTTTGTCTCTAATACTTTATAAATAACTTTCATAAGCAAACATCTTCAAATATGATGGATCTACATGCAGACTTAGGGAAAATGCGAGAAAACGCTAACTTTAACACATAAACATATCACCAATCCCATATACTCCTTTGGATCCGCGTGAGAGATAACTACCACTCACCAAATCACCCAAACACCTCAAAATCACAACACTTCAGATCTGGACAGTGAAGATCACGACTTGATCCGGCGAAATCTCACTTGAAACGATGAATTCTAGCTCAAACGGATGAAGATCTTCAACTTGAACACTTGGATCTTCGATCTCGATCTTCGATCTTGGATGGATGTTAGATCTAGATTGAAATGGAGAAAAGAAGATGAAGAAATGTTGTAGACGAGTCTTCAAAATGACAGCACTTCGTCGCTTCAAAAACCGGTGCCAAAAAGTGAGCCAAACCCCTCTATTTATAGGCTGAAACAACCATAGCTCGGCTGTCCCTTAGGTCGTCGCCGACCCAACACTTGAGTCGCCCCCGACTTATCACAATGCCGACTTACCATGAGTCGTTCACGACTCATTGCCATGCCGACCTAACCTTGCAACCTAAGCCTCTACAGTACTCACGCGACCTAATTCCTGCCGACCTATCAACAACAGGGACCTCACGAGTTAACACACGGCCGACTTGCGACTCAACGTACTACCGACCCAACTGCCACACGACTCAACAAAGCAAGAAGGTCACACGACTTATTCCTATATGCGACCTAACGACTTAGCCTTGCGGCCGTCCTAACCCCTAGCCGACTCAACATAAGTCGGTAACGACTCAACCGCGGTGCCGACCTAACTCAAAACAAGGGTTCTGACTTAACCTTATAGCCGACCTAACGACACACACGACCCAACACCCTACCGACTCATCTACACAACCGACTCACCAGGCAGCCGACCCACACTAAGTCGTACTAAGGTCCTATTTGCCACACGACTCACGACCTACAGCCTCACCGACTCAGAGACCTAACGACTCAAAAGCCTAAGTCCCTAACGACTTATCCACTAAGTCGGCCCACCGACCTAAGCCTTAGCCGACTCAACATCTACCGACCCAACTCCCTAAGTCGGTCACTTCCTTAGGTCGGTCTAAACTACTGGATCCCTAACACCATGAGTCGGTAACGACTCAAGCCTTAACTCGGCTATGACTCATCACCTGACCCACTAACTCGTCCAAACGACTTACCTAACTTAAGTCGGTTGCTTCCTTATCTCGGCCAACACTCCAACCCGTAACCCCTCCTTGAGTCGGTCCCCTATGAGTCGGTCACGACTCATCCCTTAGCTCGGCAATGCTCATGAGTCGGTCACAACTCATACTCCACCCGGGTTAACTTCTAAACGACTCAAGCTAGAGGCAACACAAACAACACTATCGACCTGCAAATTCTACGATCTATCGACACGTAAAATACGGGTCGTTACATTCTCTCCCCCTTAGGAATTTCGCCCCCGAAATTCCAAGCAAACAACAGAAATCAAAGATATTCCGCATGCCTACCATCCATAGCAATCAACAAACCATGCATCCAATTCTAGCCTAGCATGCAGAATTCTAAGACTTAGAACAAGCTACAAATTCATGAGATGTCACGACACTTTAGGGCCATACCTCGAAGAGTCCGGGATGAGCTGCCTTCATCCTCTCTTCCTCCTCCCACGTACAGTCGTTAACATCGTCACTCCATTGCACCTTGAGCAACGTAATCGTCTTCCTCCTAAGCTGTTTCGTATCGGTTTCAACAATACGAAGCGGCTTACGAGGTCTCGAAACAACTGGATCAACCTCCAAGTCTTCACAGCTATCAGCAGAAACCACCATACTTGGGTCGTGCACATACTTCCGTAGACAAGATACATGAAAAACATTGTGCACACCCGCCATCTTTTCCGGTAACTCCAATCTATAAGCGAGCTTTCCAATTCGCTCGATAATCGGGAATGGTCCAACGAATCTTGGAGTTAACTTTCCTTTGTTCCCGAATCTTATAACATTCTTAAATGGAGAAATCTTCACAAAAACCATATCACCTACGTTGAATTCCAAATCCTTTCGACGATTATCTGCATAACTTTTCTGACGATCCTGGGCTGCCTTCATTCTTTGCCGAATGATCTCTATACAATCCGAAGTCTGTCGAATCATCTCTGGCCCAAGTATCAGTTTTTCTCCAGCTTCCAACCAACATGTCGGAGAGTTACACGGTCTTCCATATAACGCTTCATATGGTGCCATACCAATACTCGACTGATAACTGTTATTATATGCAAATTCCACCAAATGAAGGTGATCCTCCCATGATCCCCCGAAGTCCAAAACACAAGCTCTAAGAAGATCTTCCAAAACCCGGTTGACTCTCTCAGTCTGACCATCTGTTTGAGGGTGATAAGCTGTACTCAAACACAACTCAGTTCCCAAAACCTCCTGGAAGCTCTTCCAAAATCCACTAGTGAACAACGGATCTCGATCGCTCACTATACTCTTCGGAACACCATGGAATCGAACAATCCACTTCACATACAATTCAGCCAACTTCGATGCAGTCCTAGTCGATCGAACAGGAATGAACCTTGCACTTTTAGTCAAACGATCTACGATGACCCAAATCCCTTCATTCCCTGTCCTGGTTCTAGGTAGACCATCAATAAAATCCATCGACACTTGCTCCCACTTCCACGTAGGAACTTCTAATGGCTGAAGTAATCCACTGGGCTTCTTCTGCTCAGCTTTCACCAACTGACAATTCATACACTTGGAAATAAAATTTCCAACATCTTTCTTCATACCTTCCCAGTAGTAAGCTCTCTTCATATCCCGATACATCTTATTTCCACCTGGATGAATTGTCAACTTCGAGTGATGACTTTCCCTCAGAACTTCATCTCTCAATCCATCAATATCGGGAACAACCAATCGTCCTTGCTTTCGAAGCCAACCCTCTCGATCGACCTCGAATCCCTTATCCTTCTCTGGTTCCAATTCAGATTCCAAATCACGGATAATCTTGACAAGCTTATCATCTTTCTTTTGGCTCTCGCCAATTCTTTCCACTAGAGTAGGCCTTATCGATAAGTTTGCCAACATCTCAGGTTCCAACTCGCATCTAGGCCTGAAATCAAATCCAGCCAAATACTCGAGACTCTTCCACTCCGAAAACATGGCTCCCAAACCTGCATGTCTTCGACTTAACGCATCAGCCACTGCGTTTCCTTTTCCCGGAGTATAGGCTATACCAAAATCATAAGATGCTAGAAACTCTAACCACCGTTGCTGTCGAAGATTCAAATCCTTTTGGGAAAACAGATACTTCAACGACTTATGATCTGTAAACAACTCGAATCTAACTCCCAATAGGTAGTGTCTCCACATCTTCAAAGCAAACACAATCGCCGCTAACTCCAAATCATGAGTTGGATAGTTCCTTTCATGCGGCTTCAGTTGTCGACTAGCATACGCAACAACTTTATCCTTCTGCATTAGCACCGCTCCCAGTCCAGTGCCACATGCATCGGTGTAAACCACCATCTCATCATTCCCACTCGGAATAGTCAATACAGGAGCACTCGTCAATCGCTCTTTCAGGATTACGAAAGCTTGCTCACACTTGTCATCCCATCTGAACACTTGGTTCTTCTTCGTCAATCCTGTCAACGGTGCAGCTATCTTGGAAAAGTCTTTAATAAACCGACGATAATACCCGGCTAATCCAAGAAAACTTCTCACATCAGATGCATTCTTAGGTCTAACCCAATCCTGGATTGCTGCCACCTTAGCGGGATCAACCGCTATTCCACTTCCAGAGATAACATGGCCTAAGAACCTCACTTCACTCTTCCAGAAGTGACACTTCGAAAACTTAGCCTTCAGCTGATGTTTCCGCAGTATATCCAAAACAATCCTCAAGTGCGTCTTGTGCTCTTCCTTGGTTCTGGAATAAACCAAAATATCATCCACGAACACAAGCACGAACTTATTCAACTGATCTCTGAATACTCTATTCATAAGATCCACAAAATATGCTGGCGCGTTAGTCAACCCAAACGGCATTACCAGCCACTCATAAAACCCGGATGGTGTCCTGAAAGCAGTCTTCGGCACACTATCCTTCGCCACTCTCAATTGGTGAAATCCCGTTGCCAAATCCATCTGAGAAAACACCTTAGCCTCGTGAAGCTGATCAAACAAGTCATCTATTCTCGGCAATGGATACTTGTTCTTCTTAGTCACCTTATTCAGTTCACGATAATCAACACACAACCTCAACGATCCATCCGCTTTGGTTGCGAACACAACGGGCGCACCCCATTCGGACACACTTCTCCGAATGAATCCTTTCCGTAAAAGGTCATCAACTTGCACCTTCAGCTCTTGCTGCTCCCTCGGTGCCATCCGCCTAAGAGGCATCACAACAGGTCTGGCTCCCTCAACTAGATCGATACGAAACTCGATCTCCCTATGCGGCGGCAACCCTTTGACTTCGTCAAAGACATCCTCAAATCCATTCACAATAGGCACCGATGACAGTCCTTCCCGTGGAACAACCAGCGAATACATGAAGCTCATGAAGACGCCTTCCTCATGCTTACATCGTATCACAACCTTTCGCCCTTCCACATTCCCGACTGTCACCTCCAGCCTCTCACAATCAATCCTAGCCGCATACTTTCTAAGCCAGTCCATACCCAAAATAATTCCGAACCCCGCAAAGTTCAGAACAAAGCAATCACAAACAAACGAGCAATCATGACTCGAAACAACTAGACCACGGCATATCATACACAAACATGACGAACCCCCAACCGGATTAGTCACAACCAATGGCCTATCAACAATATCCGGTTTCAAACCTAACCGGCCTACCAAATCATCACAAACAAAAGAATGCGACGCTCCAGTATCAAACAACACCCTAACTGGAACACCACAAATGGAAAGAGTACCTTGGACCACCACACTCTTCCCCTTCTCCTCAGCAGTAGGAGCTCTTGAAGACGACGGCACAGCTTCCAGAGCATAAGCTTGCACAACCTGCCTATCCTTTCTCGGCTCTGGACAGTCCTTCCTGAAATGCCCTGGCTTATCACAGTTATGGCACTTCGCCGGCGCCTTTGGATTCCTACAATCCTTAGAGAGATGGCCCTTCTTCTGGCAATTATAGCAAGTCACTTCGCCCTTAGGCTTCTTCTGACCATCCTTACCCTTCTGCTGCTGCTGCTGCTTCCTCTTCCTATTCCCACTCTGCTGTGGTTTAGATCCTTCCCTGGTTACAGCAACAACAGAACTTTCCTTAGGGAACAAACTCTCATGTCTCAAGGCTTTCTCCACAAGCTTCTCAAATGGATCGTCCAGATGATCCACTAACTGCCTTCCAAGATAAGCATCCAGACCAGTCACAAACTTCTCGTTCTTCTGGTAGGGAGAATCAATATACGATCTGGCATACTTGGATAGAGCCTCGAACTCAGAAATATACTCAAGAACAGGCCTCCCGCCTTGTTTGAGCTCCACAAATCTCTTGAACAAAACAGACCTCTGAGCAGTAGAGATGAACTTGCCTTCAAATCTAACTTGGAATTGCTCCCAAGTAATCTCCTCCTCTGGTGTATCTATAGTGATAGAATTCCACCAATCCGCAGCTCTCCCTTGAAGCTGTCTCGATGCAAGCTTTCTCTTGGTTGCATCCTCAATCCCTAGATCACCAAAAATCCTTCGGCAAGCATCCATCCATCTCTGCACTTCAATAGTCGACTCCGTCCCTAAGAAAGCTTTTCCCCCAAGAGAAGTATAATCCTTGCAAAGCTTGGCGAAATCCACCGGTCTCGGAGCTTGGACTTGAACCCCAACATCAACAGTAGGCCCTGGAACGGGCATCCTCCTCATGATTGAAGTCATCATGGCCTCAAACATAGGAGCATAATCAACAGCCTCCCTAGCAGCACGGCTATCCCTCGCAGCTTGTCTCTCACTTCTGCTCATCCTTAATATCTGTAAATAAGAATGATTAGAACACCTTAAGAAACAACTGCATAAGGAGTTCAAATCCTTCTAAGCTACTATATTATATATAGTAATCATCCATCAAAATACAATTACGTCTCTCTTACGTAATTACGTCAGCGAGCGTTGGCTAAAATCGATTAACCAAAGCTCTGATACCAAATGTGACGACCGCCCATGACTCCCGCACCAAAACAAGAGAATAGTGCGCTGAAAGGTGTGCCAGGCAGCCATGGATGATAGTCAGGGTAAAATAAAATCGAAGAATCTCTATCGTAACTCACAGCGCATGGATAAAATACAATAGAGAAATATATAGTGAAGTCTCATAACAGGAAATCATCATATAAGCATCACAGAAGTTTTATACAATCATCTCAACAAATCCATACATCAAGACCTCACTACAAGCACTCATCAAATACAGCAGCGGATACCCAGTACATATAAGAAAATAATATGCATAGCCTCCTGCTCGTCTTCGTCATCTTCAACGTAGAAACTCCAAGCACAGCACCTGTCACCTGCTTACCTAGTCTGCCCATCCCAACATGGATGAACAGCCCAAGGTAATAAGAGGAGACATAAAACCTTGAGTCAGACAAAGTCTTAGTGAGCAGTAAATTAACAATCAAGCATACCAAAAGAGCATAAAGGATAAAAGGAATAGGAATCAAACCATCCCACCCCACCTCTTCTCACAGTGATAGCCCCCAGACACACTAAGGAGAAGCAAGCATAACAATATAGACAAATAAGGTAAAGCAATAACCACTCGAGTCAAGGGCAATGTTTTCCAAATACAAACCCCCAAGGCCTAAACCAAGATCAGATAAGCACCCAGAAAACACCGCTCTTGAAGCCGAATGATAATACAACCAAACATCCATGACTCTGGCTATCACTGCATCGTTGCCTTGATTTCACCGTTAGTTGAATGACCATCCGTCAAGGGCTAATGGTAACCCCGGTTCTAGCCATAACTCCGCACGTCGTCGCAGCCCGTGCCTAGGAATTTTCGCAACTACCCAGAGTACTAGCACGTCGTCGCAGCCCGTGCCTGGAACGTCGTCGCAGCCCGTTCCAACGTACCCTTGCTTTGAGCATGCTAGAACCTTCAACAACGATGAGATCTAAGCCTCCAAGTCATCCTCCTCGACGACCATCCATACTAGCTCAAGCGCCTCTCAAGCTAACCATTATCACCAACTCGGATCGCATCACCGAGTATCAACATAACTTTGCACGTCGTCGCAGCCCGTGCTTGGAACGTCATCATGACCCGTTCCATCTCAACATCACACTTTGCTTCATTGCATCATAGCAAAGTCCCATCTCGCTCTCATACTTCGCCTCTTCGCATCATGGCAAAGTCCCTCATCATCGAATCCGTCCATATGAGCTTCCACATTCACTTCATATGCCATCGGCAGCTTTCAACATTCAAGAGCCTTTCCACTTAGCTTTTGAATCACCTTCAACCATCTTGTCCAAATCAACCACAAGCTAACTTGGAGCAATCACATCTAACATACATTCAAACATTCAAGCATTCAAACAAGATCTATCAAACAATATTAACTATAATGGCAATTTCGTAATTAAGTGTGCAAAAGTCCAACATATGTGAAATCATGGTTTTTAGCATAGATCTATCAAATCTAAAACATGGGTTTTGTCTCTAATACTTTATAAATAACTTTCATAAGCAAACATCTTCAAATATGATGGATCTACATGCAGACTTAGGGAAAATGCGAGAAAACGCTAACTTTAACACATAAACATATCACCAATCCCATATACTCCTTTGGATCCGCGTGAGAGATAACTACCACTCACCAAATCACCCAAACACCTCAAAATCACAACACTTCAGATCTGGACAGTGAAGATCACGACTTGATCCGGCGAAATCTCACTTGAAACGATGAATTCTAGCTCAAACGGATGAAGATCTTCAACTTGAACACTTGGATCTTCGATCTCGATCTTCGATCTTGGATGGATGTTAGATCTAGATTGAAATGGAGAAAAGAAGATGAAGAAATGTTGTAGACGAGTCTTCAAAATGACAGCACTTCGTCGCTTCAAAAACCGGTGCCAAAAAGTGAGCCAAACCCCTCTATTTATAGGCTGAAACAACCATAGCTCGGCTGTCCCTTAGGTCGTCGCCGACCCAACACTTGAGTCGCCCCCGACTTATCACAATGCCGACTTACCATGAGTCGTTCACGACTCATTGCCATGCCGACCTAACCTTGCAACCTAAGCCTCTACAGTACTCACGCGACCTAATTCCTGCCGACCTATCAACAACAGGGACCTCACGAGTTAACACACGGCCGACTTGCGACTCAACGTACTACCGACCCAACTGCCACACGACTCAACAAAGCAAGAAGGTCACACGACTTATTCCTATATGCGACCTAACGACTTAGCCTTGCGGCCGTCCTAACCCCTAGCCGACTCAACATAAGTCGGTAACGACTCAACCGCGGTGCCGACCTAACTCAAAACAAGGGTTCTGACTTAACCTTATAGCCGACCTAACGACACACACGACCCAACACCCTACCGACTCATCTACACAACCGACTCACCAGGCAGCCGACCCACACTAAGTCGTACTAAGGTCCTATTTGCCACACGACTCACGACCTACAGCCTCACCGACTCAGAGACCTAACGACTCAAAAGCCTAAGTCCCTAACGACTTATCCACTAAGTCGGCCCACCGACCTAAGCCTTAGCCGACTCAACATCTACCGACCCAACTCCCTAAGTCGGTCACTTCCTTAGGTCGGTCTAAACTACTGGATCCCTAACACCATGAGTCGGTAACGACTCAAGCCTTAACTCGGCTATGACTCATCACCTGACCCACTAACTCGTCCAAACGACTTACCTAACTTAAGTCGGTTGCTTCCTTATCTCGGCCAACACTCCAACCCGTAACCCCTCCTTGAGTCGGTCCCCTATGAGTCGGTCACGACTCATCCCTTAGCTCGGCAATGCTCATGAGTCGGTCACAACTCATACTCCACCCGGGTTAACTTCTAAACGACTCAAGCTAGAGGCAACACAAACAACACTATCGACCTGCAAATTCTACGATCTATCGACACGTAAAATACGGGTCGTTACACCGCCGATTCATTATAAAGATCATTCAAAGTGGAGTTATGGGATATTCCGAAATTAAAAGAAGACGAATAGTGAGGGACACGAATGGATTTCGAAACCATAGGGAACGTTCCAAAATTCAAAGGAATTGAGTCAAAAGGATAAGATTGAAACTCGAATGAGAGTGATTCTGTAAATACATTTACCATATATGCTAAGTTTTGCCTAGAGCTACCAAAGCTCTGATACCAACTGTAACAACCCGCTATTTTGGACTATTCGCATCCACACATGTCGGACTTGAATAATTCAAAATACCGAATTGTAAACTTTAATTTGGCAAAACTCAAATATACAATAAATAAATAATCACAGAATCATAGACAAAGAGTAGTAATATGCAGCGGAAGCAAAAGATAGTAGTTCATGAAGCTACTATACATATATAACAGAGTTAAATAAGTTACAACAGAAGTCTCAAATGCAATAGTCAAAGGCAAGAATCAGAATACATCACTGGAATCAACTGAATATCCGAAAGCTGGATAGATAGCTGAATCTCCAAGCGAAGCTCCAACTCCAAAGGTGGGTCTCGAATACTGGTACACTCAGTCTGACCCAAGCGTAAAGCAAAATACAAAACACTCGAGTCAGAATTAACATTCTTATATCAATAAATCCAACTAAAGTGAAATAACAATTGAAATACAAATAACTCAAAGGACGTTGGAATAACCGTCCTCTAAGGATCCGTCAAACTATCGACTATGTAGTAATATACGCTAAATAGATAATGTATATCAGTAATATAAAGTATCAAAATAGTGTTAAGGCATTACCATTATCCACCTTAACACATTTTATATAAGCGTTATAGTCTATACAGCACTGTAAGCTCCACCGTAAACTAGTGGGATATCAGGGAGTACTCCATAGGTATAACACAAAACATATTCGTAGTGGTCGCGTATATAGGGATACAAGTATGACAAGGCACATGAGGCAATACCCAAGGTAGTGAAACTACCGTTTGCCTGATCCGGACTGGTGAAAACGCATCGCCGCAACGATCGCAACACCGCGAAACAACACTCCCAAAAGTACGAGGGTGCACCAATCAATAACAAGTAATGAGTAGTTTACGAAGAAGTGTGTTCGCTCGAGGTGGCTAACTCCATTTGGCCCGGCACGGCTCCTGTTTTAGTCATTTCCAATTTGACACAAGTATCAAGACTATCCATTATCGTTCTCTTTCTTCAGTCATCACGTTCGTCATTCCAACCACTTCATTCTGGATCATCACTCCACGTATAGTTATTAAAGTGGTTTTTGGCTTAGATAGAGAGTATGTCCATAACCGATTCCGGTCTCTTTAATAACTTTCATAATTATTTCACCGATTGGTCGTTTATATATTTCAAAACCAAATCAATTTCAATTAGAAATTTAAATCCACATTTCATTTGTCTTTCTAAATCAATATCCATAATTTACGTTTCAAACCACCAAATTACCATTTCAAAATCTTATACTTAAATTTCAAATTTTATTTAAACAATTTAAATATTGATTCAAGTTCGAATATAAGTTTTATTCCGAAATAAAATTTACTTTAACATTCAAATCAATTTAAACTCATTTATCGACTTCATTCAATATTCATTAAGTAAATTTGCCATTCAAAACAATTTCTATTAAATTTCCAATTCATTAAATCCATTATTTAAATTCAACTTCATTATATCAACTTACAAATTGAATTCAATTAGATTTGTCAATCAAGTTCTTTAAATTTCAAGTCTTACATTAATTTCAATAAAACACATTTATTTCTTGTTAAGGAAATTCAATTTCACTTATTTATTTACTTAATTACACATTTCAAACTCAATTAATAAAGAAATTAAATTTCACATATTCAAGAAGTTCAATTTCACTTATTAACTTACTTAAATAATTTTCCAAAACTTGATAAATAAAGAAACCCAATTTTATTTATTAACGAAGTTCAAATTCACTTATTTAAAAGTTCAAATTTTTCTTATCAAAGAATTCAAATTTTATTTAATTATCAGATAATTCAATTTTATTTAATTATTAAATAATTTCAAACCTTAATTAATAACTTCAAAATTTAATTATCAATTAAATTCCAAAACCTAATTATTAAATAATTCCAATCTTAATTATTAAATAATTTCAAACTTAATTATTAAATAATTTCAAAGCTTAATTATTAAATAATTTCAAAACTTAATTCAATCATTTATTAAATTAAACAACGTTCTTTCATAAATTACTTTATTAATATTTTGTTCAGATTATTAATATTAACATTTTCTTTCATAAAAATTCAGATTCCAACTTCATTTCAAACCTTATTCTTTATTCAAATAAAATCATTATTTTATTTGTAAATCAATTTTGACCAATCGGGTTTTATTTAATTCTCTATCCTAGGTCAAGTTCATTTGGGTATTCATCATTTCTACCCGATTCCATTTCAATACCAAAAATCAAACCTAGTAAAGGGAACTTGCAGTGTGATAACTGAGATGGTGTTAAAGTAAATAAACAAGCAATAGCAACCATCAATAAAAATCAAATAATTAATTCAAACAATCTCGAAATAATCGTATTAATTTACATTGTTGTTTGTGCAAATTAATATAATTATTTCTAGAATCTACACTATTATTTCATGTAGATTAAAGATTATTACACTAATATTTATACGGTTCTACACTTGACATCAATTATTCAATTTCATACCATAAATTCAAATGGTTCAAGGGTAATTAACTATTTCTACGTGTCAAGTAATTAAACATTTAAGGGGTCATATTTTACAAATTTAACTAATAAAATTCAACACATATGTCAATTAAATTTTTTTTTAACTATCCTACGTCAAATTCAATTGCATAATATTTATCACTTTATACATTACAACTAACGTCCAATATAAACAACAAACAATCAATCAATTTCAACCAAACGGTATTATCATCGTATAATTAATAGATAATGGTGTCAGATGTCACAAGTGAACTGATACAGGTAGCAACATATATTAAAGTGTAATAACTACAGCAGCATATTTCAATTGTCGTTTCAATTGAAATCAAATTTAATAAATAAAAGAACATGAATCGTGATTGATTGCTCACCTTTTGAGGCTAGAGACGAACGAGAATCAGATGAGTTACGAATTCAAAGCATGGCTAGATTGAACGCGAATTTGACAATCAAAGCTTCCGAGGCTAGAGAAATTAGACAACATGACAAGCCATGAAGTTTTGAATCACGAACTCTACGACAAATTCAAGGAAAAGCAAAGCGAAGCTGGCATGATCTTGAACTCGATGGATCTGATGAAACAAATATATATATATATAGCTATATATTTTAAAAATCTAAAATTTAGAACACGTATTTAAAAATAAAATCTTTGTAATATGATATATATATATATATATATGTTTGAAATCCAATATTAAATTTAAAACGCATATATATTAAAATCAAAATCTTCGTATATATATTTCAAAATCATTTTTTCTTAAACATATGTATAAAATCAAACTATACATATCATATTTTTTTATATAAAAAATCAATACTTACAAATCAATATTTAATAAAACCCATAGTTTACAAAATTCTACCAATAAATATTTAAAATCAAAATATCATAACCTAACATAGTTTACATGATATTTCAAATCAAAATATCATAAACTAACATTGTTTACATAACATAGTTTACAGAAAATAACAGAGTTTACATAATTTTTAAAAATCAAATAAAATCCATATATTTTCATTCAAAATTTTGCAAATAAGTATCTAAACATATTGTATATATCACCTTTATTTTTATATACACAAGAAGAGGCTATTGTGGTCATTGGATCCATAGTGCGGCGGAGACAGGTTGTCAGGGTTGCGATGTTTGGGTTGGTCGATGCATGGAACAGGTTTTGAAAAATATGAGCATGCAAATTATATAGCTTATATATATAGTTCTTCAAATGCACGAACCATAGTAGAGGTCAGATCTAAAGGAGGCATGGCTCGGTGGAAGGTAGGCTGCGATGTTGGGGCTAACAGCAAGTTGAGTGGTGAAGGCGGTGGTTGTTTGGTTCAGAGAGGTGGATATGGATGACGTGTGGCGGTTGAGTGTGGAGGAGTTATGGTGGTTCGGGTGGTTGGTGATGTGTAAAATGATTGGTTGAAGGGATAATGTGGCCAAGCAGTGCGTGGGGAGGTGGAGCCAAGCGCTGAAAGGGTGGTGGCAACTTGTCAGGTGGTGTAAGGCCATGGGTTGCATGTGGTGGGAACTCAGTAGTGGTGGCTTAAGTTGGAATGGAGTGTGTAAGGTCTGGAGGAGGTCAGCAAAAGGGGTCGGCTGTTGCTTGTGGTGCTCGGCAGAGGACCGCGTCGATGGTAGAGGAGGGGACGGGCTGCAGTTGAAAGTGGTGGAAGGCTGAGATCTTGACCGTGGTTTGCGTTGGAGGGTGAGAGTTGAAAGTTGATGCAGTCGTGGGTGGCGAACTAGAGAGAGGCGGAGGTAAAGAGGGAACGGAGATTCGAAGACGTGGAGAAATACACGGCGGACGAAGTGGAGAAATGAATGTCAAATGATGGAGTGGAATAACAGCTAACAGAGGAGGAGCATGCTATCTTAAGTAAAATGAAGCAATCCCTGTATTATTATTATTTTTCTTTTTCTTTTTTCCCTGTAGACAAGAATGAAAGAGGAGAGAAAAGAAAAATAGAAAGAGGGGAAGAGGAAGGAAGAAAGTGGTGAGGGAGAGGAACCGTATACATTTCAGAGGCAATATGACAAAAGCAAGAAGAACAGAGATGGGAGACCCAAAGAAAAATGAACGTATCCTTTGATAAATGAACCCAAGTAAATGCACCAACCACCCTATAATAAATTGAAATAGGGAATAGCAATAGCCAAAGTTGAAGTCAAGGAATTATAAAAGTTTACTGGCTATTTGGTTTCAACGGATGGTAAATGAATGGACGAAAGAAACCAAATGGTTTTAAAACCGATACCGGTACGAAATCGTTTTCATAGATTCCACTGCGTACCGGATTTCAAAACACAGAAGTATGTACACTGTAGAGATCTGCATGACGAGATGATCAGAACGGTATACGGATATCAGTGGTACGATTGAATTATAAAAATTCTAATTTTTATACTGGCGGAAAATGCATGAAAAACGCAGGAAAATAAGATCGACGGATCTAAAGAAGTCCGAATTTGGAAAAACGAAAAATAGCGTATTGCTCAGTAGACGGTTTAGAATTTTTCTATGTAAAAATATTCAGGTTTAGGAAACTTTTTATTTTCATCGATCGTTAACTGATTAAATTGAAATAAAATTACGTGTGAACATAAACTTCATATTTTTAGATGAAAATTTACAGTTTGCTATGTTTAACTAGACGCATTTTAAATATTAAATTTTTATTTCAAAATTTTATCGTTTAAAATTACACAAAATTTCAATTAATAATGCTATTAAAACCGGTTAAATTTACTAGTCGTTACAATGTGCAGGTATATGAATGATTAGCAGTGTGATAATGTTATTTAATTTAGTTTATGATGTTTATGTAAGTGTATGTGCATGTTGATAACATCTTAGATTAACATCAAATAACTATAGCGACAAGATTGTTGATTTATATTTTGAATTGCTATGACTTTGGAAAATTTTAGCATATGCAAAATAACTATAGCGAAGGATGAGAGCAATAAATTTGAAATTACTGCTTGATTGCCAATATATTATTTGTTTACCACTTGATTGCCAAATACGTATCCTCTGTCATGCTCCGACGGATCCATAACTGACTCAGAAATAGCATCCTCCTCATCCGTCGCCAGCTGGTCTCGACCCGTATCAGCAAGGAGTTTCTGGCGCTGCTTCATAAACTTTTCCTGCATTAATACATTAATATCATCATATCTTATTTCATTATATTTTAACAAGCAGAACAATTATTAATACTGCATAAAATGAAATATGCTTACATGACACTTGCTGGATTTATCGTCGTGCCATATATACGGAAGTGTCTCATCCGGATTGTACAAAAAGAATTTTTTTCCACGGTCAGGCATTCTACTTCCCATTACAAATATAGTAAGCATTTACATTTCGTATATTACTTCATCTCAAACAATTCAACAAAATTCGGTAGCGTTTCCCTTTTGTTCCCTGCATTGTACACAAATGCGTGTACGCAAGAAACAAAAAAGAAAAGTTAGACCAAATTTTTTTGACCCGTTTGAGACGAAGTAGTATACAAAATGTAAATGTTTACTGTGTTCATAACTTGTCCAATACATGGACAAATCCAACAAACATTGTACCGGGTGAATATAAATGGTTGTTTTTTGAAAAACACGAGATCATGTACAACACTCGTCAGACGGGGCCAAAAACTCTCTAAGGGACATTAGTTAATTAAATGTGCGCATTTTACGAAAAAAATATAGTTTTGCTAACTATTCACATTTACAAAAATATTTTTTAATTTAACAAATTTATTCGACATATTACATCAACTTAAGACTGGTTTAAAATTTTTGTCATTTTTAAATACACACAATTATAATTTAGACTCATGCATTTTTTTGTTGCATTAGTCAATACATGCACAATATAATACTCTTAGCTCGTGCATACATTTTATCTTATTCCAACTAACATAATATAATGATAGCAGCGCTACACACATATACAATTGTAGAATTAAGACATACACAACGATTTACATATACACGAACAACCATAAATTATACATGCTTTTTATAATTTCACGATAAAAGATGAAATAGATATACCATAGAATGCAGAAACTATTATAACACTATTGGAAATAATTTCAATCACCAATTAGCCCTAATTTATCAACTTATTCAAATTTAGAAATAGGGTAAAAATTGAATTTTTCGCGAAAATAAAAGATTATACCTGAGCTAGAAAGCAAGAGATGTTGAATTCGTAGCCGGGGAGGATGCAAAAATACGAAATTAGTGATTGGAGTCTTGGTGAGTGAATTTGGGATTTTGGAAATAGGTTTTATGTTTTGCTGAAATGAAGAAGAAAGGCTCGGTTGGGGCCTGTAATTCGTGATTTTCCGACGGCTTCCGACGGCCGCCGACGGCCCATCGGAAGCCGTCGGAAAATGGTCGTCGGAAGCCGTCGTCCTCCCCTGTCGCTATTTAACCATTTTCTAGTAGAGCAAAAATGCCCTCTATAGTATTAACAAACCTTTGTTGGGTTTGGCTCGCATCGTAAATTGAGTGGGTGTGTGGATTGAATGGGTTAAAGTCTCACATCACAAGATATTTGAAATAATCATGGTATATATATGGGATCGGTGGCACATAACATAAGAGATTACTTTTGTTACAATGTGTTGTCAAGACCAGATTATATGCCCGATGAGAGGCATGGAGAGATGTTTAATCGGGATGCCGGAATAGGAGACTTCGACTGTTGATGCGGCCTACACACGATGAAGCGAACGCGTAAGGAACGCGAAAACACCGGCATTTTTACAACCATTTGCTAACACCAATGATATGACACCAAATTTTGTGGAAAATTCTAACTTGAGACCACTCAAATCAAAAATCCAATACACAGCGGAAAGACGAGATCGTGGTAAGAAGTGTAAAAACAACCAGTCAACAACTCAATTTGAATCTCAGCCAATCCAAATCCGATCAAAATTCTCAAACAAGCAACATAGAAAATAAAACAATAACGAAAAATAAATCATACATCGATTTATAATGGTTCCACTATTGTTGTGTTAGTGTGCTTCCACTTTAAGAGAGAGCTTTTATTAATATCGATGAGAAGAGTACAAGAAATTGATGACAATGATCAAAAATTCTATTAGAATTGATTAGTGGAGAAGAGAATTGAAGAAAATCAGGTTTTGATAAACCCTAATTAGTAGAGGCTAAAACCCTTACAATCGCTTTCTGTTGCATACAAATATGAATTCAGAAGATAGCATATATAGGAGAACAGAAATGTAGGCTAGATTTCAAAATTGCCCCTTCGAATATCATAAATCTTTATATCAAACTCAGGCCAAAAAAACTTGCAGAAGTCACCACAGACGTCTATCATTAGTGACAAACGTCTGTCTAAAGTCTCTGGAATAAAACCGCTGAAGACTTAAACGTCTGACCAAGATCTCAGACGTCTGTCTTGAGTCTCTGAAACAAGTCTGCTGAAGCTTCAAATGACAGACGTCTGTCCCATCTCTTTGGAAGAAAACTGTTGAAACGTTATGTAGGATCTAGGTTAACCTTAGAGGGGGGTTGAATAGGGTTATAGCAAATTTTCTCGATTTAAACACAGAAATAAACTGCAGAAATAAATATGCTGAAAAGTAAATCACACACAAAATTTACCCAGCTTCGGCAACCCCTGCCTACTGCTGCATTCCCAGATTTCTATTAGAATTAAACAGTATCACGCTTACAAACACTCTACTAGACTCGCAGACCATTTTGCTCCCGCTCACAAACACTCTACTAGACTCGCACACCCTGCTCCCGCCTATAGAGTTTCGCTTACTCACAAACACTGCTCTCGCCTATAGAGTTTTGCAAACTCGCACACCCTGCTCACTGAACTAATTCTAACTAGACAATCTAACACTACCTAAACCCTAGGTGGTGATTTACAAATTCTTTGACTCGAAAAGAAAAAACAACTTCAAAATTAAAACAGGAGCAAAAATTAAAATACAACTTTGGATCCGTAATTTTTGCTCAAAATAAAAACTAAAAACCCCTTTATAATTAAACCCTAAACAAAAAGTAACTTAAGCCATTTTTAAAACAAACAAGGCCGGCCCCTTGTTTTTCTTTCACCCGATCCAATAATGGCAGCCGTCCCTCTTTGCAACCCAATTAGGGCTTCGGCTTTTCAATCCAGATTGGAGCTTTGTGATGATCGATTCCTCTGATTGGTGTTGCTCGTTGCTCGCGGTTGTTCTCTGATGATTTATTCACTATTTTGCGTTGCTTTTGCTTGCTCGTTCTCTGATGATCGAGTTGCGTTGACTGGCTCGCTCGTTCTCTGATGATCGAGTTATTGGTATGTAATTTTTCTGTTTTTGCTATTGATTATCGTATTAAACTCGATGCCTATGATGACGACTTGGGTGTGGTATTTATATGAATTCGAATCACTTGATTTCATTCGTATTAATTCGATACTTTCCTGATTTTCTATTGCTTGATGCGTACGATTTTCCTGATATAACTACAACCTTGATGCGCACGGCTTTGATTGTGTTGCATTCGATTTTCTTGATTCACACGGCATTAAAACTTTCCTCTTTTTGATACTTTGACTATTTCAAAGAATAATGATATGCACTTGATTTTTGAAATTGATTTCGTCCATCTCGTAGTCTTTGTCTCTGGCCATCTTCTCTGGTCGGTTTTACATGAACTTTATTTGGGCATTTTGTATGTTTCATTTTACTTGACTTCTGTTCATGTCGGCACTGGCTGTAGTTGAGTTGATACATTTGTCAGTTCTACATTTGTTTCACTTGGTATCGCTGCATCCATTCTGTTGCACTTTGATGTTGTATATGTGATGCATTCATTACTGCAATACTTGTTGCACTTTAGTTGTTCACCATGTTGCATTCACTCCATTTTGCATTGGTGCATTGCTGTCATGTTGGTTTGAATTGCACTTGCTCTTTTGTACTACTTCATTATGTCACTTGAGGTTTTGCAGTTGGTTTATTGATGCATTCATGTTCATGCAGTCTTGTCTTGGTTGAGTTTGTTGTTACAGTATTCATTGAGCTGAATATCATGGTGTTCTGTTCACCCATTACTCCACTTGCATTACATTTGTGATTGATGCAGTTTTGACATTTGGTCATGTTGCAGTATTCATTGTTGTTCCCACTGTGTTGCATTTGTATCACTGGTATATGCTTCCATCTATTTGGTTGTTGCAGTCCTATGCAGTTGCTATGCCTTGTGTTCTTGTAGCTTTCATCACTGGTGCATGTACATTGCTTACTGAATTTGGTCGAGACATGTTTCTTGCATTGTTCATCTCATCTTGTTCTTGTATTCACTGTTATATTTGGGCTTCTGGACTTGTTGTACATTGCATAGTGCATTGCCTTGTTTGTTGAAGTTGTAACTGGACATGTTTCCTTTATTACAGTGGTCTGACTTGAACTTGATGACTTGACTAGTTCATCTGGTTGCACTTTGGTCTGCTGCCGTGTTGCTTGTGCACTTGCTTGAGTTTTACTACCATACTTGTCGTTGTGCACTGATTCTTGATGGCTTGCATGTTGATTTTTGAGATTTCTTTGTGGTCTTTAGGATTTGCACTTGCACACTTGCTCTTGTTGGCTGCGCACACGAGTTGGCGAGGCAGTGCACACGTGTATGAATGTACACGTGTGTATTGCAGCCACTTATGATTACCTGTTCCTGTAATATCTATGTGCATGACTTTGTGATGAATTCAAGTGTGAATGATGACGAACAACCCAAATAACTGAGGAAAATGATATTTTCAAAAACCATATTTTATTTTATATTGCAACAATATTTCTTTTTCAATTTTACCGCGTTAGTGAATATTTTTGCAGATTGCTCAGATGCTGGATTCAAACTGGAATGCAGTTGAAGACAAAATACGAGTGTGAGTGATATGTAGTGAGGTTATTAATGTAAATCAAATTGTGATGTAATCAAAAATGTATATGTATAGTGAGAGCATGAATTTGTACTATTCAAGATTGTAATAAATATTTGTTTGAATAAAATTTCTGTTTGAATTCAAAATCTATGTAACTTGTTCTGTTTGAATTCAAATTCAAATTTTGTGTAATTTATTTTATTCAACAAATATTTATTTAATCTATGAAAAAACAAAATAGTACATTACCAAATACATTTAAATGAATATATATGTTTATTATCATCAAACAAAAACATATAAGCGCATATTCAACAATCTCCCCTTTTTGATGATAACAAACATATATTTAAGATTTTGACCGTGTTAAATGTATTTGACCAATTATATACTCTAATTACTCCCCCTATTTAAATGCTTCCTCTCTACATGATGCTCCCCCTACATATATGCATACAAATAGAAATATATTCAAATGAGCCTAGATGCAAATGGAAAATTATTTGACCTTTGCTCGATTCTATTTGACAAAATCTTAACTTTTCTCTCCCCCTTTTGTTATCAGCAAAAGAATAATAGTGTTAGAGAAAAATAGAGATTAAGTGATCAATATTAATCCAACATTAAACTCAAATTAAATATAAATAGTAAACTTCAATAAGAATCAAACAAAAACCATAACTACCCTTGTTAGGCGCATATTCCACTTTTAGAAATGATGGATATGATGTTTATATAAAATCATACAGTTGAATCTTCTTGTGGTACACTTATATCAGGAATTTGAATATCTAGTAATCATGCATAACCGTTAGGACTTTTAAATGAGATTAGTAGTATTCCAATTTAATTTTAAAAATGAAATCAAGTATCTTCTAATCACGCATGACCGTAAGGACTTTTAAATGGGATTAGAATCAACTTGTCTATTTAATCAATTGATTTTGATATGCGTTCCATACATGCATAACCGTAAGGACTTTTAAATGAGCATGAAAGCACATAATCAAAAATCCAAGTAATTCACCCATACATAACCGTGAGGACTTTTAAATGAGAGTGAATACTTTGGATATTTATTTATTTTAAAAAAATGTGAAATGAAAAACAAACAATCCCTGAATATAGTACCACATATCGACAAACTATATTGAATATTTGATAAACCATGGTCGATAGAAATATGATAGATATAGAAATGGTCATGGAATCTTTACCCAACAAAAAGTTTTATAATTCTTGTTTTAATTCCTAAAGAAATTTTCCAAATATACTCTCTTGAGTAATGTATGCTAAATATCAACACTCATCACCTTTTCAATCACTATTTATCTTTTTGATAATTAGTAGGGAGTCGGATTAGTCAAAATTTGTCATTTAAAATCAAATAAAAATGACTAATCTGAAAAATATGGTCAACAATGATTTTCTCGAAGGGGTTATATGAGAATAAATCTGCTATTTGAAAAATTGTTTCAAGTGAAAAATATGCAGATATTTTCTTTGGAAAAAAACGATGCAGCAGATGAATGTTCCGATGATTAATCACGTTCCACTAGTAATTTTTCTATCAACTATATTACTAGTGAAATCTGCATCTGAATTTAAATTTCACTCAATATTCACTCGTTGGATGTCAAAGACCAGATTGTGAAATTTCAACAAACTATTTCAGAATGAAATTTGAAATGAAGCCATGTTCACACTTAAACAAATATCATGGTGTTAATTTCAGAAACCATAGGATAAACAATTATATTCATGAGTAATCAACAGTCAATCAACATCATAATTATTTCAAAAACAATTTCTTAAAATCCTTTTTAACAGCTTTCACATGAAATTTGAAATCGTGCAAATTTACAAGCAGTGGCCAAAATGTCAAAATATATCTACGTGTAGCATGAGTAATCAAGGATCAATAAAATACCATCATTTGACCGAACAAATTTATATGGATTAGTTCAAAGTTGAAAATCTGATTGGTCATCATTTAAGCACAAATCAAGGTCATAAATAAGAACAAGTCAAAAGAAAAATCATATCAATAAGTCAGAATTAAAGACATCACATCATTATCACAATTTTGGCTGATTTAATTCAGAATATGGTGCAGATTATCACATTTAATATACCTTTACCTGTTTTACCTTTACGATAATTTCTCGTGATTGCCCATTGTGATTCTGTCACCTTTATACTAGGCTAAGGAACTTTGCTTTGTTGCCCGTTGTGTTTCTGGAACAGCCAAAATCCAGAGAACACCGTTGTTGTTCCTTAGCCTGCCACCACACCTACACGATGAAAGATTTTTGTGACCTATTTCTAGGTCCATGATTGTTAGTGGCAGAAGCATTATGAATAAACAAACCCTTTGGAACCCAAACTTGTTTAGTCCTTTTATTCTTGTTCCAATAGACATGAAATTTGTCTGTAGAATTCTTAGGAACCCAAACTTGTATAAATTTTGTGTTCTTGTTCCTATGACTACAATTTTCAACACGATGTCCAATTATTTCACATCTATCAAAGACACTCTTCCCTTTTTCATTATCCTCAAATTGTGTTTTCCCAAAGCCTAGTCCTTTTCTGTTGTTAGCAAAAATTTGATTTCCCAATAGCATGTTGAAAGATTTTTCGCCTCTTGAAAAGTTATTCAAAGATTTCTCAAGATTTTGGACTTTGCTTTTTAGTGTTGTGTTTTCAGTTACAAGTGAGGTGCATCGATTTATAAAATCCTTTTTCCTAGTGTCAATGATTTCCTTAAGACTCAAGTTTTCTTTTTCAAAATTCTCAGAGTTATTCTTAAGTCTTGCCAATTCTGAATCTAAAACTTTACATCTTTCACATTCTAGGTTTTGAATATTTTCAAGTTCAGTTTTTAACCTAAAATTTTCACGAGCAAGTTCTCTCCTATCAGTTTTCAGTTTTTCAATTTTAGATTCAAGAGCATCAATTACTTTAGTGAGATCAAGACACATAAAAACAAGATCTCTATAGGAATACTCACCTGCCTCACTAGATTCCTCAGAGCTTGCTTCTGATTCTAATTTCGCCATAAGACACAAGTTAGCCTCCTCTGAGCTGCTATCCGAAACTTCCTCTCCTTCTTCATCATCCCAAGTTGCTGCAAAAGACTTCTTCTTTTTCTTTCCTTTGTTGTATTTGAGAAGTGGGCATTCTTGTTTGAAGTGGCCAGGCTTGTTGCAGTTATAGCATGTCAGTTCATTATCGGAGTTGTCAGAATCTTTTGGCCTATTACGACTTGTTTTCTTCTTGCGTGGCTTGAATCTCGACCATTTTCTAAGATTATTGACAGCCATTGCAAGCTCTTTAATTGGATCTTCTCCTTCTTCATCGCTTTCTTCTTTGCTCTTTAAGGCAATCGTCTTCTTCTTTGGTTCGGAGTTGTTGCGTTCTTCCTTTGCTTTTTACTCATGCTCATATGTCATAAGTTACCAATCAACTCCTCCATGCTTAGTTTACTCAAATCTTTTTGATTCTTGGATTGTCGTGACTTTTGCCTCAAAGTTCATCGGTAAGACTCGTAGTATCTTCCGCACAAGCTCTACCTCAGTGAATACCTTCCCAAGCGCTCTAGCGTTGTACACCAAAGTTGAAAAGCGTCCAAACATGTCCTTTATGCTCTCGCCTTTGTCCATCACAAAGTTTTCGTATTCATTGCTGAATAGGGCTAGACGAGACTCCTTGACTTGAGAAGTTCCTTCGTGTGTCACCTCCAAAGTGTGCCAAATTTCCTGTGCTGTTGTACAATGAGAAATTCTATTAAATTCATTTTTATCAAGAGCACATATCAAAGCATTCATGGCTTTAGCATTTGTCGTTTTCAATCTCTTATCGTTAGCATCCCACCTATCCTTAGGTTTAGGAATCTCAGTATCACCAACGATTATAGTGGGAGGTTTATAGCCAGTTTCAATAATATCCCAAACATCATAATCAACGGAACTAAGGTAAATACTCATCCTAACTTTCCAATAAGCATAATCATTCCCGTTAAACATGGGTGGCCTAACAATAGATTGCCCCTCATAAAAAGCACTATTTGACGGATTCATGACTCTAGAGTTAAAGAAAAATACCTTGCTCTGATACCACTTGTAGGATCTAGATTAACCCTAGAGGGGGGTGAATAGGGTTATAGCAAATTTTCTCGATTTAAACACAGAAATAAACTGCAGAAATAAATATGCTGAAAAGTAAATCACACACAAAATTTACCCAGCTTCGGCAACCCCTGCCTACTGCTGCATTTCCAGATTTCTATTAGAATTAAACAGTATCACGCTTACAAACACTCTACTAGACTCGCAGACCCTTTTGCTCCCGCTCACAAACACTCTACTAGACTCGCACACCCTGCTCCCGCCTATAGAGTTTCGCTTACTCGCAAACACTGCTCCCGTCTATAGAGTTTTGCAAACTCGCACACCTTGCTCACTGAACTAATTCTAACTAGACAATCTGACACTACTTAAACCCTAGGTCGTGATTTACAAATTCTTTGACTCGAAAAGAAAAAACAACTTCAAAATTAAAACAGGAGCAAAAATTAAAATACAACTTTGGACCCGTAATTTTTGCTCAAAATAAAAACTAAAAACCCCTTTATAATTAAACCCAAAACAAAAAGTAACTTAAGCCCTTTTTAAAACAAACAAGGCCGGCCCCTTGTTTTTCTTTCACCCAATCCAATAATGGCAGCCGTCCCTCTTTGCAACCCAATTAGGGCTTCAGATTTTCAATCCAGATTGGAGCTATGTGATGATCGATTCCTCTGATTGGTGTTGCTCGTTGCTCGCGGTTGTTCTCTGATGATTTATTCACTGTTTTGCGTTGCTTTGCTTGCTCGTTCTCTGATGATCGAGTTGCGTTGACTGGCTCGCTCGTTCTCTGATGATCGAGTTGTTGGTATGTAAATTTTCTGTTTTTGCTATTGATTGTCGTATTAAACTCGATGCCTATATATGAATTCGAATCACTTGATTTCATTCGTATTAATTCGATACTTTCCTGATTTTCTATTGCTTGATGCGTACGATTTTCCTGATATAACTACAACCTTGATGCGCACGGCTTTGATTGTGTTGCGTTCGATTTTCTTGATTCACATGGCATTAAAACTTTCCTCTTTTTGATACTTTGACTATTTCAAAGAATAATGATATGCACTTGATTTTTGAAATTGATTTCGTCCATCTCGTAGTCTTCGTCTCTGGCCATCTTCTCTGGTCGGTTTTACATGAACTTTACTTGGGCATTTTGTATGTTTCATTTTACTTGACTTCTGTTCATGTCGGCACTGGCTGTAGTTGAGTTGATATATTTGTCAGTTCTACATTTTTTTCACTTGGTATCGCTGCATCCATTCTGTTGCACTTTGATGTTGTATATGTGATGCATTCATTACTGCAATACTTGTTGCACTTTAGTTGTTCACCATGTTGCATTCACTCCATTTTGCATTGGTGCATTGCTGTCGTGTTGGTTCGAATTGCACTTGCTCTTTTGTACTACTTCACCATGCCACTTGAGGTTTTGCAGTTGGTTTATTGATGCATTCATGTTCATGCAGTCTTGTCTTGGTTGAGTTTGTTGTTACAGTATTCATTGAGCTGAATATCATGGTGTTCTGTTCACCCATTACTCCACTTGCATTGCATTTGTGATTGATGCAGTTTTGACATTTGGTCATGTTGCAGTATTCATTGTTGTTCCCACTGTGTTGCATTTGTATCACTGGTATATGCTTCCATCTATTTGGTTGTTGCAGTCCTATGCAGTTGCTATGCCTTGTGTTCTTGTAGCTTTCATCACTGGTGCATGTACATTGCTTACTGAATTTGGTCGAGACTTGTTTCTTGCATTGTTCATCTCATCTTGTTCTTGTATTCACTGTTATATTTGGGCTTCTGGACTTGTTGAACATTGCATAGTGCATTGCCTTGTTTGTTGAAGTTGTAACTGGACATGTTGCCTTTATTACAGTGGTCTGACTTGAACTTGATGACTTGACTAGTTCATCTGGTTGCACTTTGGTCTGCTGTCGTGTTGCTTGTGCACTTGCTTGAGTTTTACTACCATACTTGTCGTTGTGCACTGATTCTTGATGGCTTGCATGTTGATTTTAGAGATTTCTTTGTGGTCTTTGGGATTTGCACTTGCACACTTGCTCTTGTTGGCTGTGCACACGAGTTGGCGAGGCAGTGCACACGTGTATGAAGGTACACGTGTGTATTGCAGCCACTTATGATTACCTGTCCTTGTAATATCTATGTGCACGACTTTGTGATGAATTCAAGTGTGAATGATGACGAACAACCCAAATAACTGAGGCAAATGATATTTTCAAAAACCATATTTATTTTATATTGCAACAATATTTCTTTTTCAATTTTACTACGTTAGTGAATATTTTCGCAGATTGCTCAGATGCTGGATTCAAACTGAAATGCAGTTGAAGACAAAATACGAGTGTGAGTGATACGTAGTGAGGTTATTAATGTAAATCAAATTGTGATGTAATCAAAAATGTATATGTATAGTGAGAGCATGAATTTGTAATATTCAAGATTGTAATAAATATTTGTTTGAATAAAATTTCTGTTTGAATTCAAAATCTATGTAACTTGTTCTGTTTGAATTCAAATTCTGTGTAATTTATTTTATTCAACAAATATTTATTTAATCTATGAAAAAACAAAATAGTACATTACCAAATACATTTAAATGAATATATATGTTTATTATCATCAAACAAAAACATATAAGCGCATATTCAACAATCTCCCCTTTTTGATGATAACAAACATATATTTAAGATTTTGACCGTGTTAAATGTATTTGACCAATTATATACTCTAATTGCTCCCACTATTTAAATGCTTCCTCTCTACATGATGCTCCCCCTACATATATGCATACGAATAGAAATATATTCAAATGAACCTAGATGCAAATGGAAAATTATTTGACCTTTGCTTGATTCTTTTTGACAAAATCTTAACTTTTCTCTCCCCCTTTTGTTATCAGCAAAAGAATAATAGTGTTAGAGAAAAATAGAGATTAAGTGATCAATATTAATCCAACATTAAACTCAAATTAAATATAAATAGTAAACTTCAATAAGAATCAAACAAAAACCATAACTACCCTTGTTAGGCGCATATTCCACTTTTAGAAATGATGGATATGATGTTTATATAAAATCATACAGTTGAATCTTCTTGTGGTACACTTATATCAGGAATTTGAATATCTAGTAATCATGCATAACCGTTAGGACTTTTAAATGAGATTAGTAGTATTCCAATTTGATTTTAAAAATGAAATCAAGAATCTTCTAACCACACATGACCGTGAGGACTTTTAAATGGGATTAGAATCAACTTGTATATTTAATCAATTGATTTTGATATGCGTTCCATACATGCATAACCGTAAGGACTTTTAAATGAGCATGGAAGCACATAATCAAAAATCCAAGTAATTCACCCATACATAACCGTGAGGACTTTTAAATGAGAGTGAATACTTTGGATATTTATTTATTTTAAGAAAATGTGAAATGAAAAACAAACAATCCCTGAATATAGTACCACATATCGACAAACTATATTGAATATTTGATAAACCATGGTCGATAGAAATATGATAGATATAGAAATGGTCATGGAATCTTTACCCAACAAAAAGTTTTATAATTCTTGTTTTAATTCCTAAAGAAAATTTTCAAATATACTCTCTTGAGTAATGTATGTTAAATATCAACACTCATCACCTTTTCAATCACTATTTATCTTTTTGATAATTAGTAGGGGGTCGGATTAGTCAAAATTTGTCATTTCAAATCAAATTAAAATGACTAATCTGAAAAATATGGTCAACAATGATCTTCTCGAAGGGGTTATATGAGAAAAAATCTGCTATTTGAAAAATTGTTTCAAGTGAAAAATATGCAGATATTTTCTTTGGAAAAAAAACGATGCAGCAGATGAATGTTTCGAAGATTAATCACGCTCCACTAGTAATTTTTCTATCAGCTATATTACCAATGAAATCTGCATCTGAATTTAAATTTCACTTAATATTCACTCGTTGGATGTCAAAGACCAGATTGTGAAATTTCAACAAACTATTTCAGAATGAAATTTGAAATGAAGCCATGTTCACACTCAAACAAATATCATGGTGTTAATTTCAGAAACCATAGGATAAACAATTATATTCATGAGTAATCAACAGTCAATCAACATCATAATTATTTCAAAAACAATTTCTTAAAATCCTTTTTAACAGCTTTCACATGAAATATGAAATCGTGCAAATTTACAAGCAGTGACCAAAATGTCAAAATATATCTACGTGTAGCATGAGTAATCAAGGATCAATAAAATACCATCATTTGACCGAACAAATTTATATGGATTAGTTCAAAGTTGAAAATCTGATTGGTCATCATTTAAGCACAAATCAAGGTCATAAATAAGAACAAGTCAAAAGAAAAATCATATCAATAAGTCAGAATTAAAGACATCACATCATTATCACAATTTTTGCTGATTTAATTCAGAATATGATAAGTCCAACAAAAAAGTCCAACAAAATGACACATAAAAGCAGACGACCCAAAACGACGTCCAAGCCAAAATGATAAGTCCAACAAAAGCAATCAAGTTGATCCAAGAAGTAAAGCAATCCAGACTAACCTGCAACTCGGTCTGACCTGAGTGAAAAACACACGGGTCAGGAAGGCTAAACTTATCAGTAGTAAGGATCTCAATAATAAGCGGAATGGTGAGAATCACTCTGTTGTTGCCAACGGAATGACATGTTATTTATCATATCATTTATCAGAAAGGGGACATCGGGGATTCACCTATCTATTTCAAAGGAATTCAATAAGTAACATGCATATGGTTTCTCTTAAGGACATATCTAAGTAAAGTAGATAAGGGATGGGAAGCATATAATAAATTCATAAAGAAACATCAAATCATCGTAATCTACCATAAGAACTCAATAAGAGTTAAAGGCAGTCATAATCGAAATCATCATATAGCTTAATATAAATGCAGCCCATTTCATACTCAATGCCGTATTCAAATAACAACATCACAAAAAGGTGAAATCGAACATAGAAAACTTTATAGAAAATTGCACGTGCTTTCCATCTTGACTAGTACTACTATTTTTTGGTACCATACGTCGTGATGACTTGGGGTCATTAACATCTTAGCATCGTGATCATCTTGATTAACTATAGTTGAATATCACGATGACACCCAAATCATAAAATCCGAGCAAAACATCATGATGATTGGAATCTAGCAATGACATCAAGAACATCGTAATGATTCCAATCTTATACTCGGTTTGTAGTACTAATAACATCTTGAATGTGTCATAACATCTCGAATAGGAACCCAATGGGTGTTAATGTACGTCCCATAACATACATTCACACATATTGGTTTACTAATCGTCAGTCGATGCCACATTAGATAACATTCATAAAAATTCAAATCAAACATACACCGCCTCGTCTCATTGGCGAGGGTAAAGCACCCAACTCATTGTGTCTCATACTTTGATGAGTTTAAAGTGACATCAAGACTTGTCTCATTTCATAGACACGTAAAAGTCCATCTTAAACATCACAACCACCATAAATTCATCATAACAACCCCGCCTCATGTACTCGGCAGGTAAAAATATCATAAAACGGTACTTCAAAACCGATTCGACAGTACAAGTCCAATATTAAGCGATAAGGCGAAAACACATGTCTCATACCACGTATTTTTGCCAAATCTTTAATTCTCATTCTTATATGCCGAAAATCATCTAAATATGCTATAATATATTTAGAATAATTTTATAGAGAGAACGGGATTTTTAAACAATTTTTAGGGATTTTTAAATAAGTTATACAAGCAAAAATCCATTTATCAAATAGATTATCTATTTATAAAATACTTTAAAAAAATACTTGCTTAAAAACCCTTTAAAATGTCTTAAAAACATTTATTTAATCAACCATAATTTATAAAAAAAAATCATAAACATATTCGAAACCAAAATCAAATTAAACCATCGAATTCTTCAAATATCGACATTTATCGATATTTAGATTGAAATAAAATTTAAATAAAATTTAAATTCTTAAAATTTCCAAAACCAAGCCAATCCATTGTCGGATAAAAAAATACTCAAACATTCATCATCAAACTTATTCAAACAATATTTAAAATCATCGAAATTTGCTGTGAAACAGTTAATGTAAGCGCAAATAGAAGCAAAAGAACAATCTACCAAACAACTTAGTTTTTGGCTAACTTTGGACATTAATTTGGGGTATCAAAACAACCCAGATTTCTGCCAAATTTTGCTATGTTATACTCTGATAGGAGGCATATAACATATCCAAAATTTGGAGCAATTCGCTGCAAAACGAAAGAGTTGTGATTTTTCGAACATAGCTGTTTTCAGCAAGCATAAAAAAACAAGATTTTTGGCTGTTTTGAACTAACGATTTTCTATATCAAAACAATTTAAAATTTCATGAAAATTCTCAGGAACATTTCACAGTCCAATTAAAGCAACATATCAGAAATTGATAGCAAATGGCTCTAAAATGAAGAAGATATGGTTTTTTGAACATGGTGCATTTTCGGCCAACAAAGAGAGATCAATTTTTGGCCGATTTCAACAAACAATTTTCAAAATCAAAATTAAATCAAAATTTCCAGAATTGTTTAAAATACCAACTACTACAGCGTATCCAAAAGTGGGAGCAATTGGCTTTAACATAAGAAAGGTATGATTTTTTGAATATGGTGCATTTTCGGCCAACACGCAGAGATCAATATTTGGCCGAATTCAACCAACGAATCTCTATATCAAAACAAATCAAAATTCAATGAAACTTTTCAAAAATGTTTTAAAATCCATTTACTTCAACATGTCAAAATTTTGGAGCAATTGGCAGTAAATTGAGAAAGATATGATTTTATGAACATGGTGCATTTTTGGCCAACAAACAGAGATCAAATTTTGGCTGAATTCTACCAATAATTTTCTATATCAAAATTAAATGAAAATTTCCAGAAATGTTTTTCACGCCAACCACTGCAACATATAGGAAACTGAGAGCAATTGGTCGTAAATTGAAGAAGATATGATTTTTTGAACATAGCACAATTTCAGCCAGCAAAAGAGAAAACTTATTCAATAAATTGAACATTTCAAGCAACAATTTGATAGCAAAATTTGGTTTTTTTTTTTTTGTTTAGCTTGCTGTAAGAAACTCTTACCTTGCTTACCACTTGATTTAGCAATGGTTTTAGCGGCAAAAAGATGGATTTAGGTAGAAAATGGCCTTCAAGAGCCTATAGATTGCAAAATAAGAACATGCAGAAAGGAAAACAATCAAAATAAGATTGCAGTAAATAGAAATCCAAACTTTGTATGGATTAGAGAATCTAAAAGGTTGGAGATTACCTGTAGGATAGCTTAGAATCCAATTTAACCCTATATTCTAACAATTTTAGGTGGATTTTGGATTTAAGAAAGAAGCCATTATTGATTTCTCTATTGGTTTTAAAAGCTCTCTCTATATATTTTTTTCCTTCCCATATGAGAAAGAAGAAAGATTGGAAAGGTGGTTGTAAGAAGCACCTTGTGGATAATGGGTAGGCCAATCTTTGGATCCAAACCCAATAAGAATACTTAGCATAATTTTGTTGTGTTTATATATGTTATTAACACTAATTCCTTCATAACTTTTTGATAAAAACTCCAAATCTCATGAAACAAATTGCAATGTTCATGTTTTGGATAAAAGAACATGCTAAAATGTTATAAACTTAAATTTTTTAACTAAAAATATTATTTACCCAATTTAAAACCAATTTTTACCAATATTCACATTAATAGTGAAAAAAAATCAATATTTTCATCATTTTCCTCCAATAATTTTTTTACTAAGTTCATTAACGTATATAAAAATGTTTTTAAAATTTTTATAGCTTTAAAACATTATTTCAAATTTAATTATACTACAAAAGTTTATTTTCTTCGTGTTTGTCCTTTTGCTTGGGGATAAAAGACTAATATTGGAATAAAACTCCAATATTATAAATTTTAACCCATTAATTTATTTTTATCATTTGTTCTCATTCCATACCACTAATAAAGTGTTTTAAACTTTATTTCCCATTTGTTTACACTAAAAGCCCAACTCTTAATCAACAAACATTGTTTTATTTTAAATAAACAATATTATCATCAATTTATTCCATCTATATATTTATAATCCAATACTAAATTATAATTTACGTTATAATTTAATATTTCGGTGATCTCCTAAATCTCAGGTTGTTACAACAGGTGTCTATCCCTGTCGCTCCAGCACTACTCCAGCTTCTTCACCATAACTTCCTCCTCCGAGCCTCTACTTGTGAACGGTTTTCTCCATCGCCAAGCTACTTCTGATCACTTCAATTTCTTCATATAGTGTCGCCAAAGTTCAACAATCTTAATATTCCTTAAAAATAGAATATAACAGTTAAACTGTCTGATATTAACAAATCTTAATATCCTCTAAAAATAGGATTAGTAGTTAAACTTCTTTACAAATTCAAAATGTCCATCACTTAAAAATTGGATCTAACAAATAAACATTTTTTCTTTATTACTTAACTACAAATTTGTTGTTAATTAATTAATAACAAATAAAATTCAAACTAAGAAAAAAATTAGATGTTATAACTTAGGAATAAAAGTTTAAATTAACTACGCATTATTTCAACGTAAAAACATGGCTAAGTATTTAGGCAAAACATTATTTCTTAAAAGTGTTAATTATATATAATATGTAGACAAATAATTCATGCACGGCAGACATGACACTAGCATGTGCGAAACGTGCGCTAGCGCTCGTATACATAGTTTGAGTACATATAATACAGTTTTATATATGTGGTATAACAATTTTAATCCAATTCTGTCAGTTTTATACTAAACCAAAAACGGTAACCGTAACATTGTGTGTTAGCTACATGTCTATTATTGAATACGATGCATAAACTATCCACTTTAACAATGCAAATTACTTATTTTTCAACTACTCAAATGAGTAGATATTATCTTTCCTTTTGCAAATCTTATACACAAACCAAAATGTGGGGAACAGATCTAATAAGAAAAGATAGCAAATTAATAGCATATAGCTTTCTGTCCATACAATTCAAGTTGATTATTTACCTATTGCTATGACTTATACATTGATGCAATTTGACCTCCTCCTTAGATTTCAGTTCATTAACCAGCGTTCCGAATTCAAAAATCATTGTATTTTTTATTTTCTAAAATAATATTTTTGGTTTGCAATGGCCTGAATCGAAGTTGTTCGACTTTGATAAGGTTTTTTTTCTCCACATTATCTATGACTTCTTCGCTAAAACTATATTTCCGACTCGAAATCACGATAGTTAATGCGATCTACCATAGATGTATATATAAGTCACGGCAAAGCGGGCCTATTAAAATACAACCCAATCCATATTACATACTCATTGCCCATTTTTGTAAATTAGTTGAATCAACTGAAAATGGTCACAAATGGATTATTATCAAATTATTAAGTGGGTCATAAATGGATAATCCATTTATTTAAAACATAAAATTTAATAATTTGAATTTTGAAAATTCGAACAATGAAATTTTGAAATTTTTTACTTGAACAACTTGGCATTAGTAGTCACTTTCTTCGTCTAAACTTATTGTATTAAATGAGACTAGAGATAAACTTTGATCGATGAACTCATATCCTCAATATAATAGTACGAAACACACGAATGCTTAATATTTTAAAAGTATCTAGTTTTTCATAGGAACTGACAGTTGTATCGAACAAAACTTCAACGATTCATTCATTTCTAAATCACTAGATAGTAGTGTAGAAATTTATCCATAACAAATTTGATTTGAAACTTATGCCTGACGGACAAGGTAGAAGCTATTATTTACTTTGTTTAAACTGTAAAAAAAATTCATAATGACTTGATACTAGAAAAGATTTTGACCATTGTCAACATTTTGAACAATATGAAACACTTCGATACATCATATCCTAAACATATATTGTAGTTCACCATGGCTAATAATCATACATAAATAACATGCTACATCCCAACATCTAAAAATCTAACTCAAACAAAATTTCAATGGTTAGTTTTCTTAAGTCACGAGATGGTCGTGTGGAAATTTAACAATAAATTAAAATAAATTTAACAACGACAAATTTAATATTCAAAATTGAATTTTATAAATTTTGAAATTTGAAATTGAAATTTAAACTTTGAGTTCTGCAAATTTGTAGCTAAAAATATTGAATTTTGAGTCTGAATATGGGATTTTCATATCATCTAAATTAGGATATTTGAATTTACAACTGAAAATTTAACGTATATTATAAAAATTAAGTTTTAATATTTTGCATTTTGACTCTGATTTTGAAAATCTGAAAATGAATATATGAAAACTTGAATGTCGATAAAAGAAGGAAATGTGAATGTGAAATTTTAATTATTTTAGAAAATCAAAATTAAAAAAGGTAAATTTGTGCTTTAATTTTTTTTGTCAAAGAGCTAGGAAAACCCGAGAGGTCAGTAAACTCCTAAGGGGATATCGTAAAGCTGTCCGTCGGTTATCTGGCTCCACTAAACCTCGGATTATTTGTTTGGAGATGAAATGCACTAGGCAAGATTGTAACTCATCAATCATTGTTGGAGTCGGATGCTCTTGCAAATAGGGTTGAGCAATCTTTGGTTAAACTAAACGAACCAATTTATTCCGATCAGTTTAGTTAGGTTTTGAAACTGAAATGATTTATAACCAATCCATAAAAACAAATTAGTTTGATTATTCATTTAACCGAATTGACAAAAATTTATTATATATCACCAAAATTACTAACGTTATAATGATTTTTTCACCTTAATTAAGTAGTCTAAATAAATTTTATTTGTAATATATGGGTTGATATTACTATAAAAAAATAAGAATACTTTAATAGTTCGGTTAAACTAGATAACGAACATTTGTTTGGTTTAATTTAGCTTTCATTTTTATTGGTTTTAGTTTAGTTTAATAAGTTTCATCGTCTAACCAACAAACCTACTAAAAGCTCATCCCTAATTGCCAACCATACTAAGCCTGCAGACATCTGTAGTCTTTCATATATTTTTTATACTTTAAATCTAATTTAAATCATTAATTGTGCAATATGTAAATTAAATGGGTTGAGTCTGCTTGAGCCATATACTATATTTGTCAAATGTGGTAGATGTTAAATGGTTGGGTTAATATTTACCCGATGGACCCGATCTTATCTGTTTGAAACATCTAAGTGAGGTTATATCCAAATTTCATACCTAAGCTTCGAACTTAGCTTTATATCCTGAACTTAAAAGTTTTATGTGTTTACCATAAAAATTAAGAGCTTTTTTAACTTCAAATTTAAGGACTAAAGTTTGAAAACAAAGTTGAGTGTTTTCAATATGTAGTGTAAATTGCACACAAGAGGTAAAGGGCTAGAAAACGTGATTGATTCGAAAGATGGTTTGACTTATAAAATTAAAATGAGCTGTTTTTTTTTTTTTTATGAAATATCAAATTGATCCTTACTTTCCACTTTTCCATTTTCTTTTTCTAAGACTAGTATCTTTCATGCCATTTCATATAAATATTGAAAAGGTAATAAAACTCTTTTTCAAATCAATCAATGCTCAAATTTTGTAGTTAAAAAAGATGGATAAAAAGGTTTTAGTGTCAAACGTGTTTTAATGTCAATAACTTGCCATTAACATGGAAAATTAAATTGAAAATGTACCAGTATATAATGTTCTCAAATTCGAAAGATAGTAGCTCTATCAGGAGATTAAACCCCATTTATATTTATTTGTTTCTTTCCAAATCGAACATGCATCGTATCCCGATCATATTTTCCAAGCAATTTATCAAGGCTTGAACAGATCTAAAGCAATGAATTTTGAATCTGATAATGTAAATCAATAATTACATTAATTTGGATGAATATGCTTTTAAGGAATTATCAGAAGAGAAGACATAACTTATAACCAGAGATGATCAGGGGGTACACAGGAAGTCCAGTCAAGAATACGTTAGTAGAAACGTTGGCCCCAAGCAAATGTTATCCAACCGATCAATTTTAAAATTCAGAGAACTTGGCCCTCAAGAAAACAACAGCCTCTATATAAACAATCCAATTCATTCAGTCACTCAAATCCAAAAGAAAATCAAACAAATATCAAAAATAAGAAAGAATGAGAAGAGAAGGAAGGGCGCATGGCATGGTGAAGACCCAAGCGATCGTCCAAGACCCAGACCGCAAGCCAAGAGGCAATTGTTTCAACATGATAGAAAGCCCTCCAACCGCCGGCGTATTCACCAAAATGCCATCGAAGCCCACAAACCATTCCAAACCAAGTGGGTTGAAGGCGAATAAGATGAAGGGATGCAACAAAAGCTGCTCGAAAAGATTTGGATCCAAGTGCGACATTGTTTTCAATCTGGATTATGTTATATGGAAGCTGAAGGAAGCTGATTTTGAGGATGATGATTATTGTTATGAAGATCGTTCAGATGAGTGAATTTGATTTATCCATCTTGATAAAAGACGAAGATGATGATGATTGTGATTTTGTGTGATCTCCCAATTTTGTGGCTTTTGGAATAAATTTGATTTATCCATTTTCCTTTCTTCTACCTTTTTTCTTCATTTCTACCTTTCCTGGAGAGAATGAAAGAGTTTATTTTTACTAATAAGATAAGCTCATAAATAAATTCAAATGGCAGCAAACGGAGTACAATGGTCAAAGCCGCTAACAAAAGCAGACATATCAAGTTTGTGATAAATAAAAGCAAACATATCAAATGTAAAGTGTTAACTATAGTACAACTGAATGAAAATAAGAAATAGTTACATTTTGGTAACTTGCAGCTGTAGTATCATAAGATGTTTAATAGGTTCTTTTAATATTTTGCCTTTTATTGCATGCGTAGCTTGTATGTTAGCTGCTCTGAAGTAAACTCCTATGGCAAGTCGAACAAGGAGTAAATTTTAGTTAGATTGATATGCTAATGATTTCTTCAATCTTACTCACCTATAATATATGCCAAAAATGTATGGCATTGAGGGTGAGCAACATGTAAGGAAGACTACAGAGCCAAATTACCTATCTTGCATGACTATAATAACAATATTATTTTATTTCATTTTATAACATTTCCCCCAGCCCAGGGTCTGTGGGCAATCTTCTAGGTCAGGCCTGGTTAGACTTTACATGCTTACATGCTAGGTGCTATGAGATAAACCCCTATAACAAGTTAAATAAAAGAGTAAAATTTAGCTGACTGACATGCCATTGTTTTCTTTATTCTTTACGACTATTGTGTGTGGGGCAAACTATGATTATCTATGTTAATAGTTCAGATTTTACATTATATATGTTAATAGTTCAGATTTTACACTTAGCTGATACTGGGTTAGGTTAGATCATAACTGGATTAGGTAGAAACAGATCTAAATCATTTATGCAAAATTGAACCCAATTCAGATAACTCATTTATTAAATGGTTTGAACTGACCCAACGTATAAACTTATTAAACCAATTCAACAAATATTTTTTAAATATAATGGTTAATGAAATGTGATTAAAGAAATTTGATAAAAGCTATATGGGTTTTACGTACAATTTATGGATACCAAGTGTACAACAGTAGGACATTCAACGTATACTTTCGGATACAGATGGTGTCATATCTGTATCCGTATCTGAAATCATTTTCGAATATCGGATATCTGTATCCGCTTAATTTTCGGATATCCATATCTATTTAATTTTCGGATACGGACGGATATTGGGTATTTATCCGCTCTGCACATAATCAATAAATTTAAAAGTATAAATGAAAATGTTTGGATCAACATAAAACAGTTTTTATACTAATGTTCATAAAAAAACCAAGGAATAAAAAATGTGATAATAAAACATTATTTTATACCACCATCCTTATGTGTATCAAAATATATTCGAAAAATAAATACTAAAACCGTCTGTTTTCACTAAAAATGAGTAAATAACCGTGTCGTAATAACATCCAATGTTAGGAAATAGTTGGAATTAAATCAAATATTAATTAAATATAATTTTAATTATATATATACATATATATATGCATCAGTTAATCGGACGGATATTTTTCGGATACAGATACCACAATAACCATATCCGTATCCGAAAAGCTTTTCGGATAGCGGATATCCGTATTCGTTTTTCGCATAACGGATATTTTTTATATTTTCGAATACGGATTCAGACAGATACCGAATTTTTCGGGTACCCATTGATAGCCCTATACAACGGAATAAATGGACAAGTGGTAAAACAAGTACAATAATAACGCATGTGTAAGAAGAGAGTGTATTTTTATAACAACTATGCCTTAGAAAGGTTAAACTACATAATTACTAGTGCTTTATGCTCATCTAAAAACATGAAAACATGTCGTCGACTTAATTTACGATGCTTAAAGGCGAGTGGCGAAAGGGTCCTCCCTCATTTCTCCCTTGCAAATGCCAACACTTAACCGAAGTGCTCTTTAGACATGTACCGTAAAAAATCCAGGGAGCACAAGCATGAGGAGTATCGAATGATAAGCATGTGTCCCGCATGTGTCCCGTAACGGAAATTCCATGTCAGCATCAAGAAATAACAAAAGAATGCCTCGACCATGCAAGGAAAATGGTAACAAACCAATTCGAAATAAGCATAATTTTCAATCCAGTAATGACCGATCAAACCTTAGACTCATTACAAAGCAAGCAGTTGGTTGGTAAAATTGATATAATAAACAATCCACAGAGATGCCTATTTATGCTATTAGAATCTCACAACGAAAAAGATAAAATATAATATCGGAAGTAATATTTGATTTTTAGATATCTGCACATAAAATATAATATCAGAAATGAAAGCACTGTTATGACACTAAACCCAGTATACTTGTTTCTTTCCAAATTTTAAATTGAAGTGATTTATAATGGCGTCAATCTAAACCAATGTTGAACTTAATAATAATGTGACTTAATTGTACATTTAACCAGTCTCAATGGGTCAATCTAATTAATTTGTGTTAATTTTCTTCTGAAGAAATGAATTATCAACGTAGAAGAGATAATTAGAGGATTTGGGAGTTAAATTAAATCTGGTACGAAATCCAGTTAAGAACCTATTAGAAAACGTTGGCCCCAAGCAAAGTAAAATCCAATCCATCAATTTCAAATAACTTGGCACTCAAGAAAAACAACCTCTATATAAACAATCCAATACTTTCAGTTACTCAAGTCCAATAGAAATCAAGCAAATATCAAAAGGAAAAAAGAATGAGAAGGGAAGGAAGGCCACATGGAATGGTGAAGACCCAACAGATTGTTCAAGATCCAGACCGCAAGCCAAGAGGCAATTATTTCAACATAATAGATAGCCCTCCAACTGCCGGCGTATTCACCAAAATGCCATCAAAGCCCACAAATCATTCCAAACCAAGTGGGTTGAAGGCGAATAAGATGAAGGGATGCAACAAAACCTGCTCGAAAAGGTTTGGATCCAAGTGCGACATTGTTTTCAATCCTGATTATGTTTTATGGAAGCTGAAGAACGCTGATTTTGACGATGATGATTATGAAGATCGTTCTGAAGGAATTTAATTTATCCATTTTGACAGTAGATGATGACGATGATTATGATTTCCTGTGATCCGCTAATTTTGTGGCTTTTAAATGCATTTAATTTGTCCATATTCCTTTCTACTTTTTTTTTCATTCTTCTTAATTTTTTTTATACCTTTTTTATAGAAAATGAAAGAGTTTATTTAGTAATAAGATAGAGCTTACAAATACATACAAATGGGAGCAAATGGGAATATAACGCTCTAACATAGTTATGCAAACTATACTAAGTGAGTACTGTGAATTATGAAATATAAGAATAACCACTTATATTGAAAAAAATTATTACAACTATTCTAAGACTTAAAAAAAAAATACATGGACAAACAGTAGTAAAAGCTTTAGTATTCTAGAGTTTAAAAGTTATCTTTTGTTTTTGACACCACACACCTGCCGCGGCTGCATGAATATTACTTGCACCATATTACTTGCAGTTGATGTACTTTTACTTTTCTTAATTTTATGAAAGTTGATACCCGATCTACTTTGACATAAACAATCTTTTCATAACCCAACCCGATCCGGTCACGGTTGAACCGAGAATAACCACGACGAACTATGAGGTCAAAGGCCGAGAATTCAATCAAACATCTTTCATGTAAAAACTTTGATTCGACTTTTGAATTGGCGGTTTGATCATTCAGTTGATCCCGGTTGAACTCTCTCATATACGCAATTTCTTCATTTCATAATACGTTTTCAAATCTCCGCCTGTTTTATATTTGTAATTAGTGCAGCTAGTGTAACAAATTTTGTTTAATTTTTCATATTAGAATTAAAGTGAATTATGAATTAATATCATATATTTTTATTGAAGATGTTGGTTTATTGTGTAGTTAAGATTGATACGTTGCATCTAAATGTATTAATTTTTAAAAAAAGTATCTGTAGTCATTAACGGTTCGATCGGTCGAAACCTCGAAACCTCAAACCCGAGTTCTCACAATTTGATTCACGGTCCAATTATGAAAACACCATGAAAACGTGATAATGTTATAAATGTAAATTATGAACTACAAAGACATCTGAGTTTTTAGACAGTGGAGATACCTTCACGGATGAGAACAAATATAATAATCTTTAGTTCTGCTAGTAATTAATAGACTGTCCAATCTTTGAGAATAGCTGAGATAACTTGTTTTGATACTTTCTCTGTGCGCTCCAAGTAGTATCACATACACCTTGAACACAAATACGGTGAATACATTTTAAAATAAAAGTTGAGGCTGCTTCTGGCAACTACTAATACTATTTTCAAGTTTGTAATGATTAAAAGCAACCATATCAAAAAGGATTAACTATTGTACAACTGAACGAAAATAAGAAATATATAGTTGCCTTGGTTGAAAGAACGTCCACATAGTTTTCATACAAGTTGACATTTACTCAGGACCCTGAAATCATAGTTTTCATGACCGTGTCGTTTCTCGAACCGTTATGACAGGTTTAAGGTTTTAATGGTTCAACCGGTTAAACCGTCGGAATTATGATTTATTTTTTTTGGAGAAAATTTCATATTTAACTACAAATTATATGCAACAATGTTGAAATAATAATGTTATATATACAAGCTGTCGACGGTCTTGAATGTCTGCCATCGAAGTTGTCTGATGTTGCAATGCACGACTACGTCCAAAATTATTGTTTAGTTAAGTTACAATGAATTATAGTACCTCTGGCTTGGAATCAATCAGCTCCAGCATGCTCGATGATGGAGAGGAATACGATTTGGTCCACCAATTGTGAGAAAATAACGTTTTAACAGTTATAGAAGGTACTGGTTAGGTAGTGTTATTGGGAAAAACTTGGTTTATTCATTGAGTACGAATGAATATTTGAATAACTGATAATGTCAGCAGGTTATGATTGCCATGAATTCATGCGATTGCATAGTTGATTCCACGGTATCAATGTGTTGCTTGCATTATATTTGCTTACTAGTAGCATTATATATAATGCCTTATTTCATATTTTCCGTGTTTAGAATTGTAACGAAGCTTTTTTATTATTATAGTTATTAATAACAAGTATGTGTATGATGTTCATGTTTCTTCCATATATGATATTAGAGTTGTAATTTGGTAGATTGGATAAAAATGCCAAAGTCAAATTAGACATAATTGTTCATCATTTGCAGATGAAACGTACACCTGAACTTCATAGTTACTCGCCAACTTATCACTTATGAAATTCGTTTGTGTTCTACAACATAAGAGCTTATAAACTTATTCAATGTAAAGAACAAATCTTACGTAATAAAACCAATGAATTAGCTCTTGCATCTCTTATTTAAGTGCTGTAGAGTAGGTTATGTGGTTTGGTAACTGCGTCCATGGTAGTTTTCAGCTACACTTTCCCTTGCTGTCTGTATAGAATGAAGAACTACAGTTATATCGCCGAGTCCAGTTTTACAGTACAAATATTAACGAAATTGTTGATTAGAGAAAACGATCAATGTTGACTTCCAACTGCCTTAACATGAGCAAATTGTTTTTTTCCTTTAATGTTGCTTAGATTCTTAGTTTCAATCGCTATTTTCATAACCGGACTCTACCTCGGTCCGACCTCGAATAACCATGAAGCTTGAATCATCACGGTCCTAAACTTAATCAAAGCTCAGTCATGCATCAACCCTAGTCGGACATTCAAACATGTGGTCCAACCGTCTATTTTACCTGCTTGAACCGCGGTTCTTTCATTTTCTTCTACTTTCATCGTCTAATTCTTTTTCATTTTCGTTTTTTGTATTGTTTTAAGAAAAAAATCTATATTTCGAAAATCATAACCATTTCAAAATTTAAACCAGAAACTTCACCACTTCGTTCTTCACCGCTGCAAACTTCTCTAATACCACTACAAGATTCATCATTAAACTTCTATCTGTTGAAATTCCTCTAATACAAATTGAATGAAATATACATATAGTCCCACATCGCCAATTTGTTGAGAGGTATAGAGGTTTATATATGCCTTTCTCATGAGGAGGTTGGGGGCCTGGGGCTCCCAAATGTATGCTTCGTTGTGAGGAGGGAGATCTTGCATCACCACCACACGCGCGCGCGCCGCCGTCCGTCCGACCGGGCCGGGTCTAAAATGACCATTCTTTTTACTAGGCCACTGTTTAACAGTACGAACGAACGGGTGCGATACGGACGCGACTGCTTGAACGAACGGGTACAGACACGACCGTTCGGAAGGGATACGGACCAACTATAAATAAGGAGGAAAACTGATCACTTTCCTCACTGAATTTTCTAATCCCTTCTCTTCTATTAACTGCTGTTCTTATACTCAAATCACAGAGTGATATACTCATTACAATTTCGAGCGGAATTCGTCTGTTGTATCTTGGGAGAATTTTTGAAATAAAATTCTTAAGGAAATCGTTACGACGAGCCTCAGACACAATCCGGTTAGAATTTTAGTCTGTTTGTATATTCATATACATTATTCTATTTTTCTACCCTTTATTTTGGTTATACTATTTATTCGAAATAGTATAACGTTGTTGTTGTAATTTATTTACAACATTCATATTGTTATAATAATTAATACAGAATTCCAGCGTAGCGGAATTCTAATTAATAAACTTGTGCGACGAGTTTATTGTAGTGTGCTATCTGTTTTAGTACACTAGACATATAACATCTTAAGAATTTTACTGTTTTACACTAAAACAGAGATGTTAACAGTTGACAACATGAAAATGGATAAGTCCAACTTTTCAGCGGTTATTTCTGAATGCAATTTGATTCAGAACCCTAACCAATGGTGGGTTGACACAGGAGCTACTCTCATGTTTGCTCTGAAAAATCCATGTTTTCAACATACCAGAAATTCGATCAGAAAGAAAGACTCTACATGGGTAATTCTGCAGTTTCCATGATCGAAGGAAGTGGAACAGTTATCCTCAAGTTCACTTCTGGAAAAACTGTCAAATTGAATGACGTGCTTCACGTTCCAGACATACGCAAGAATCTCATCTCTGGTGCAGTCCTATCAAAGAAGGGATTCAAGATGGTGTTTGAGTCAGACAAGATGGTTCTGTCCAAAGCTGGAATGTATATCGAAAGGGGATATCTATGTGATGGCCTATTTAAGGCAAATGTAGCCGTTACGGGCAATAAATCTATGTATTCTGATTGTGCTAATAATAAAATTGAAGTCTCTTACTTGCTTGAGCACGAAATTTTACTATGGCACGATAGATTAGGACACATAAACTTCCGAAAAATGAAGAAATTATCAAACTTGGGATTGATTCCAAATTTCCAAGTAGATAATAACTACAAATGTGAGACATGTGTAGAAGCAAAAATGGTCAAACAACCATTTAAATCTGTTGACAGAAGCACCGAACCATTAGGTTTGGTACATACAGATTTATGTGATTTTAAATCACTACCTACAAGAGGTGGGAAAAAGTATTTTATTACTTTTATTGACGATTATACGCGATATTGTTATGTATATCTTTTAAATAGTAAGGATGAAGCAATAACCGCGTTTATAAAATACAAGGCTGAGGTAGAAAATCAGTTAAATAAAAAGATCAAGATATTGAGATCTGATCGAGGTGGAGAATATGAATCACCATTTGAACAGTTCTGTGCCGAAAATGGTATAATTCATCAAACAACAGCTCCATATTCACCACAACAAAATGGTGTAGCCGAGAGGAAGAACAGAACGTTAAAAGACATGATTACTGCCATGCTTTTAACTTCTGGTCTGCCGACGAACTTGTGGGGGGAAGCCTTAAATATGTCTAATCACATATTAAACAAAGTTCCTCACAATAAAACGGGAACAATTCCATATGAGATATGGAAAGGACACAAACCAAGCTTTAAATACCTCAAAGTGTGGGGGTGCTTGGCAAAAGTTCCAGTTCCGCCTCCCAAGAGAGTCAAACTTGGACCAAAAACAGTGGACTGTTATTATCTTGGGCCAGCCCAAAATAGTAGTGCCTATAGATTTTTGGTATTCAAGTCTGATATAAATGATATTCATGTAAATACAATCATGGAATCAAGAGATGCCTCGTTCTTTGAAGATGTGTTTCCACATAAAAGAAACGATGGAAATCCTGTCCCAAAAAGGACAAGAGATAACAGAGATGAGACATGTGAAGATGAAACTCATCAGGACAACGAGAAGGTTGAACCAAGAAGAAGCGTAAGGGCAAGAACTTCCAAAACATTTGGTTCGGATTTTTTAACTTATATGTTAGAACACGAACCTCAAACGTACAAGGAAGCAATGTCATCTTCTGAATATTCATGTTGGAAAGAAGCAATCCAAAGTGAGATTGATTCAATTCTAAGTAATAAAACTTGGGAAATTGTTGATATTCCACCAGGAATAAAACCAATTGGCTGCAAATGGATTTTCAAGAAGAAAATGAAAGCAGATGGCTCTATCGACAAGTATAAAGCCAGATTAGTAGCCAAAGGATATCGTCAAAAAGAAGGAGTAGACTTCTTTGATACCTATTCACCGGTTACACGAATAACCTCTATAAGAATGTTAATAGCAATTGCATCCATTTATAATCTAGAGATTCATCAAATGGATGTAAAAACAGCATTCTTAAATGGAAATCTCGATGAGGAGATTTACATGGAGCAACCTGAGGGATTTATTTCCAAAGGAAATGAAAACAAAGTCTGTAGATTAGTCAAATCATTATACGGACTAAAACAAGCTCCAAAGCAATGGCACGCAAAATTTGATAGTGTCATGATGAAAAATGGTTTTCGTATAAATGAATGTGATAAATGTGTTTATTACAAACAGGTTGGGCAATCATATGTGATGATTTGTCTATATGTGGACGATATGCTAATATTCGGTCCAAATACTCAGGTAATTGAGACCATAAAGAAAATGTTGATCAACAATTTCGACATGAAAGACTTGGGTGTTGCAGATATTATTTTGGGAATAAAAATAATAAGAACATCGAATGGAATTGAGTTATCTCAATCACATTATGTAGAAAAAGTAATTGAAAGATTTCAAAACTTTGGAATTAAAGGAGTAAATACACCCTTTAATCCATCGGAAGTACTGCATAAAAACACTGATGAGAGTGTAATGCAACTGGAATACTCTCGTGTAATAGGATGCTTAATGTATCTGATGAATTGCACCAGACCAGATATAGCTTATGCAGTAAGTCGATTGAGCAGGTATACAAGCAATCCAGGGAAGGAACACTGGAAAGCACTAATGAGAGTGCTTGGATATTTAAAAAATACCACTAACTATTCCTTACATTATGGAAAATATCCTGCCGTCTTAGAAGGATATAGTAATGCAAACTGGATTGCAGATTCAGAGGAATCAAAATCAACGAGTGGTTATGTCTTTACCCTAGCAGGGGCAGCGGTGGCATGGAAATCTACTAAACAAACATGCATAGCTCGATCCACTATGGAATCAGAGTTCATTGCATTAGATAAAGCAGGCGAAGAAGCAGAATGGCTTCGTCACTTTTTAGAAGATATTCCGTTTTGGCCTAAACCTGTACCGGCCATATGCATACACTGTGATAACCAAGCAGCGCTAAGCAGAGCGCAAAACTTTGTGTATAATGGAAAGTCACGACATATTCGTCGACGCCATAATACAGTTAGGCAGTTACTCTCAAATGGAACTATTTCCATTGATTATGTGAGGACAAATAATAACCTAGCGGATCCATTTACTAAAGGTTTATCAAGAGAGAAAATTGACTGCGCATCGAGGGGAATGGGTTTAAAAGCCTAAACCAACAAGAGTTACCTTATACGGAAACCTATCCTAGCGACTGGAGATCCCACGGACTAGGATCAATAGGCAAACCAGTTATGAGTAACTCAAGAAGTAATGCATTTGTCTGGACTTAGTCCCACTCCATTCCTATGGTGCACAATATAAATGCATGCCTACAAAAGTATTTAAAGGTTAAAACTATGTTTTTTTAATGATGACCATATCTTGGAAATAACAAGTGGGGTATATGTAGGATACTCTTAATGGTTGCGATCACCTATGTTAGTGTGAGCTGGGTCGGCTCTATGAGAATATTAAAAGGCTTTTATTCTCTAAAACACTCGCAGAACCTAAAATTGTTCAGGACCAAAATGAACAAAACCAAGAGATTGGATGTGAAGGGAATCAATGCTTCGTAAAACTTATTGTCTGGGTATACAATAAAGGCTGACGGTTCAAGATGAAATAATTCACCGATTAGCCAAGTAGATCCGATAAGTTTTAACTAGGGAAAGTTCAAAGTGAAATATCTACTTATCCACGATAAAGCATTATTCCATATATACTCTGTGATATTTCGCTTTGTGTGGGGGATATGTATATTATCATTCATGTGGGGGATTGTTGGAATTCCTCTAATACAAATTGAATGAAATATACATATAGTCCCACATCGCCAATTTGTTGAGAGGTATAGAGGTTTATATATGCCTTTCTCATGAGGAGGTTGGGGGCCTGGGGCTCCCAAATGTATGCTTCGTTGTGAGGAGGGAGATCTTGCATCACCACCACACACGCGCGCGCGCCGCCGCCGCCGTCCGTCCGACCGGACCGGGCCGGGCCGGGCCGGGTACGGGTCTAAAATGACCATTCTTTTTACTAGGCCACTGTTTAACAGTTTTGGGCTTTGTCTGAAACTGGGCTGGGCCTGGAAATTGAAGAGAAGCGGGCGGATGAAAGACAGACGCGGATTTTGTCTGAAGAGGCGCGATTTTTGAAACGGGCGCGGAAATGAACGGGTGCGACCTGACTAAAGCAGACACAGGCGAACGGGTGCGACCCGACTGAAGCGGTGCAGGCAAAACAGTACGAGCGGGCGGGTGCGATACAGATGCGACTGTACGGACGCGACTGCTTGAACGAACGGGTACAGACACGACCGTTCGGAAGGGATACGGACCAACTATAAATAAGGAGGAAAACTGATCACTTTCCTCACTGAATTTTCTAATCCCTTCTCTTCTATTAACTGCTGTTCTTATACTCAAATCACAGAGTGATATACTCATTACAATTTCGAGCGGAATTCGTCTGTTGTATCTTGGGAGAATTTTTGAAATAAAATTCTTAAGGAAATCGTTACGACGAGCCTCAGACACAATCCGGTTAGAATTTTAGTCTGTTTGTATATTCATATACATTATTCTATTTTTCTACCCTTTACTTTGGTTATACTATTTATTCGAAATAGTATAACGTTGTTGTTGTAATTTATTTACAACATTCATATTGTTATAATAATTAATACAGAATTCCAGCGTAGCGGAATTCTAATTAATAAACTTGTGCGACGAGTTTATTGTAGTGTGCTATCTGTTTTAGTACACTAGACATATAACATCTTAAGAATTTTACTGTTTTACACTAAAACAGAGATGTTAACAGTTGACAACATGAAAATGGATAAGTCCAACTTTTCAGCGGTTATTTCTGAATGCAATTTGATTCAGAACCCTAACCAATGGTGGGTTGACACAGGAGCTACTCTCATGTTTGCTCTGAAAAATCCATGTTTTCAACATACCAGAAATTCGATCAGAAAGAAAGACTCTACATGGGTAATTCTGCAGTTTCCATGATCGAAGGAAGTGGAACAGTTATCCTCAAGTTCACTTCTGGAAAAACTGTCAAATTGAATGACGTGCTTCACGTTCCAGACATACGCAAGAATCTCATCTCTGGTGCAGTCCTATCAAAGAAGGGATTCAAGATGGTGTTTGAGTCAGACAAGATGGTTCTGTCCAAAGCTGGAACGTATATCGAAAGGGGATATCTATGTGATGGCCTATTTAAGGCAAATGTAGCCGTTACGGGCAATAAATCTATGTATTCTGATTGTGCTAATAATAAAATTGAAGTCTCTTACTTGCTTGAGCACGAAATTTTACTATGGCACGATAGATTAGGACACATAAACTTCCGAAAAATGAAGAAATTATCAAACTTGGGATTGATTCCAAATTTCCAAGTAGATAATAACTACAAATGTGAGACATGTATAGAAGCAAAAATGGTCAAACAACCATTTAAATCTGTTGACAGAAGCACCGAACCATTAGGTTTGGTACATACAGATTTATGTGATTTTAAATCACTACCTACAAGAGGTGGGAAAAAGTATTTTATTACTTTTATTGACGATTATACGCGATATTGTTATGTATATCTTTTAAATAGTAAGGATGAAGCAATAACCGCGTTTATAAAATACAAGGCTGAGGTAGAAAATCAGTTAAATAAAAAGATCAAGATATTGAGATCTGATCGAGGTGGAGAATATGAATCACCATTTGAACAGTTCTGTGCCGAAAATGGTATAATTCATCAAACAACAGCTCCATATTCACCACAACAAAATGGTGTAGCCGAGAGGAAGAACAGAACGTTAAAAGACATGATTACTGCCATGCTTTTAACTTCTGGTCTGCCGACGAACTTGTGGGGGGAAGCCTTAAATATGTCTAATCACATATTAAACAAAGTTCCTCACAATAAAACGGGAACAATTCCATATGAGATATGGAAAGGACACAAACCAAGCTTTAAATACCTCAAAGTGTGGGGGTGCTTGGCAAAAGTTCCAGTTCCGCCTCCCAAGAGAGTCAAACTTGGACCAAAAACAGTGGACTGTTATTATCTTGGGCCAGCCCAAAATAGTAGTGCCTATAGATTTTTGGTATTCAAGTCTGATATAAATGATATTCATGTAAATACAATCATGGAATCAAGAGATGCCTCGTTCTTTGAAGATGTGTTTCCACATAAAAGAAACGATGGAAATCCTGTCCCAAAAAGGACAAGAGATAACAGAGATGAGACATGTGAAGATGAAACTCATCAGGACAACGAGAAGGTTGAACCAAGAAGAAGCGTAAGGGCAAGAACTTCCAAAACATTTGGTTCGGATTTTTTAACTTATATGTTAGAACACGAACCTCAAACGTACAAGGAAGCAATGTCATCTTCTGAATCTTCATGTTGGAAAGAAGCAATCCAAAGTGAGATTGATTCAATTCTAAGTAATAAAACTTGGGAAATTGTTGATATTCCACCAGGAATAAAACCAATTGGCTGCAAATGGATTTTCAAGAAGAAAATGAAAGCAGATGGCTCTATCGACAAGTATAAAGCCAGATTAGTAGCCAAAGGATATCGTCAAAAAGAAGGAGTAGACTTCTTTGATACCTATTCACCGGTTACACGAATAACCTCTATAAGAATGTTAATAGCAATTGCATCCATTTATAATCTAGAGATTCATCAAATGGATGTAAAAACAGCATTCTTAGATGGAAATCTCGATGAGGAGATTTACATGGAGCAACCTGAGGGATTTATTTCCAAAGGAAATGAAAACAAAGTCTGTAGATTAGTCAAATCATTATACGGACTAAAACAAGCTCCAAAGCAATGGCACGCAAAATTTGATAGTGTCATGATGAAAAATGGTTTTCGTATAAATGAATGTGATAAATGTGTTTATTACAAACAGGTTGGGCAATCATATGTGATGATTTGTCTATATGTGGACGATATGCTAATATTCGGTCCAAATACTCAGGTAATTGAGACCATAAGGAAAATGTTGATCAACAATTTCGACATGAAAGACTTGGGTGTTGCAGATATTATTTTGGGAATAAAAATAATAAGAACATCGAATGGAATTGAGTTATCTCAATCACATTATGTAGAAAAAGTAATTGAAAGATTTCAAAACTTTGGAATTAAAGGAGTAAATACACCCTTTAATCCATCGGAAGTACTGCATAAAAACACTGATGAGAGTGTAATGCAACTGGAATACTCTCGTGTAATAGGATGCTTAATGTATCTGATGAATTGCACCAGACCAGATATAGCTTATGCAGTAAGTCGATTGAGCAGGTATACAAGCAATCCAGGGAAGGAACACTGGAAAGCACTAATGAGAGTGCTTGGATATTTAAAAAATACCACTAACTATTCCTTACATTATGGAAAATATCCTGCCGTCTTAGAAGGATATAGTAATGCAAACTGGATTGCAGATTCAGAGGAATCAAAATCAACGAGTGGTTATGTCTTTACCCTAGCAGGGGCAGCGGTGTCATGGAAATCTACTAAACAAACATGCATAGCTCGATCCACTATGGAATCAGAGTTCATTGCATTAGATAAAGCAGGCGAAGAAGCAGAATGGCTTCGTCACTTTTTAGAAGATATTCCGTTTTGGCCTAAACCTGTACCGGCCATATGCATACACTGTGATAACCAAGCAGCGCTAAGCAGAGCGCAAAACTTTGTGTATAATGGAAAGTCACGACATATTCGTCGACGCCATAATACAGTTAGGCAGTTACTCTCAAATGGAACTATTTCCATTGATTATGTGAGGACAAATAATAACCTAGCGGATCCATTTACTAAAGGTTTATCAAGAGAGAAAATTGACTGCGCATCGAGGGGAATGGGTTTAAAAGCCTAAACCAACAAGAGTTACCTTATACGGAAACCTATCCTAGCGACTGGAGATCCCACGGACTAGGATCAATAGGCAAACCAGTTATGAGTAACTCAAGAAGTAATGCATTTGTCTGGACTTAGTCCCACTCCATTCCTATGGTGCACAATATAAATGCATGCCTACAGAAGTATTTAAAGGTTAAAACTATGTTTTTTAATGATGACCATATCTTGGAAATAACAAGTGGGGTATATGTAGGATACTCTTAATGGTTGCGATCACCTATGTTAGTGTGAGCTGGGTCGGCTCTATGAGAATATTAAAAGGCTTTTATTCTCTAAAACACTCGCAGAACCTAAAATTGTTCAGGACCAAAATGAACAAAACCAAGAGATTGGATGTGAAGGGAATCAATGCTTCGTAAAACTTATTGTCTGGGTATACAATAAAGGCTGACGGTTCAAGATGAAATAATTCACCGATTAGCCAAGTAGATCCGATAAGTTTTAACTAGGGAAAGTTCAAAGTGAAATATCTACTTATCCACGATAAAGCATTATTCCATATATACTCTGTGATATTTCGCTTTGTGTGGGGGATATGTATATTATCATTCATGTGGGGGATTGTTGGAATTCCTCTAATACAAATTGAATGAAATATACATATAGTCCCACATCGCCAATTTGTTGAGAGGTATAGAGGTTTATATATGCCTTTCTCATGAGGAGGTTGGGGGCCTGGGGCTCCCAAATGTATGCTTCGTTGTGAGGAGGGAGATCTTGCATCACCACCACACACGCGCGCGCGCCGCCGCCGCCGTCCGTCCGATCGGACCGGGCCGGGCCGGGTACGGGTACGGGTACGGGTACGGGTCTAAAATGACCATTCTTTTTACTAGGCCACTGTTTAACAGTTTTGGGCTTTGTCTGAAACTGGGCTGGGCCTGGAAATTGAAGAGAAGCGGGCGGATGAAAGACAGACGCGGATTTTGTCTGAAGAGGCGCGATTTTTGAAACGGGCGCGGAAATGAACGGGTGCGACCTGACTGAAGCAGACACAGGCGAACGGGTGCGACCCGACTGAAGCGGTGCAGGCAAAACAGTACGAGCGGGCGGGTGCGATACAGATGCGACTGTACGGACGCGACTGCTTGAACGAACGGGTACAGACACGACCGTTCGGAAGGGATACGGACCAACTATAAATAAGGAGGAAAACTGATCACTTTCCTCACTGAATTTTCTAATCCCTTCTCTTCTATTAACTGCTGTTCTTATACTCAAATCACAGAGTGATATACTCATTACAATTTCGAGCGGAATTCGTCTGTTGTATCTTGGGAGAATTTTTGAAATAAAATTCTTAAGGAAATCGTTACGACGAGCCTCAGACACAATCCGGTTAGAATTTTAGTCTGTTTGTATATTCATATACATTATTCTATTTTTCTACCCTTTATTTTGGTTATACTATTTATTCGAAATAGTATAACGTTGTTGTTGTAATTTATTTACAACATTCATATTGTTATAATAATTAATACAGAATTCCAGCGTAGCGGAATTCTAATTAATAAACTTGTGCGACGAGTTTATTGTAGTGTGCTATCTGTTTTAGTACACTAGACATATAACATCTTAAGAATTTTACTGTTTTACACTAAAACAGAGATGTTAACAGTTGACAACATGAAAATGGATAAGTCCAACTTTTCAGCGGTTATTTCTGAATGCAATTTGATTCAGAACCCTAACCAATGGTGGGTTGACACAGGAGCTACTCTCATGTTTGCTCTGAAAAATCCATGTTTTCAACATACCAGAAATTCGATCAGAAAGAAAGACTCTACATGGGTAATTCTGCAGTTTCCATGATCGAAGGAAGTGGAACAGTTATCCTCAAGTTCACTTCTGGAAAAACTGTCAAATTGAATGACGTGCTTCACGTTCCAGACATACGCAAGAATCTCATCTCTGGTGCAGTCCTATCAAAGAAGGGATTCAAGATGGTGTTTGAGTCAGACAAGATGGTTCTGTCCAAAGCTGGAATGTATATCGGAAGGGGATATCTATGTGATGGCCTATTTAAGGCAAATGTAGCCGTTACGGGCAATAAATCTATGTATTCTGATTGTGCTAATAATAAAATTGAAGTCTCTTACTTGCTTGAGCACGAAATTTTACTATGGCACGATAGATTAGGACACATAAACTTCCGAAAAATGAAGAAATTATCAAACTTGGGATTGATTCCAAATTTCCAAGTAGATAATAACTACAAATGTGAGACATGTGTAGAAGCAAAAATGGTCAAACAACCATTTAAATCTGTTGACAGAAGCACCGAACCATTAGGTTTGGTACATACAGATTTATGTGATTTTAAATCACTACCTACAAGAGGTGGGAAAAAGTATTTTATTACTTTTATTGACGATTATACGCGATATTGTTATGTATATCTTTTAAATAGTAAGGATGAAGCAATAACCGCGTTTATAAAATACAAGGCTGAGGTAGAAAATCAGTTAAATAAAAAGATCAAGATATTGAGATCTGATCGAGGTGGAGAATATGAATCACCATTTGAACAGTTCTGTGCCGAAAATGGTATAATTCATCAAACAACAGCTCCATATTCACCACAACAAAATGGTGTAGCCGAGAGGAAGAACAGAACGTTAAAAGACATGATTACTGCCATGCTTTTAACTTCTGGTCTGCCGACGAACTTGTGGGGGGAAGCCTTAAATATGTCTAATCACATATTAAACAAAGTTCCTCACAATAAAACGGGAACAATTCCATATGAGATATGGAAAGGACACAAACCAAGCTTTAAATACCTCAAAGTGTGGGGGTGCTTGGCAAAAGTTCCAGTTTCGCCTCCCAAGAGAGTCAAACTTGGACCAAAAACAGTGGACTGTTATTATCTTGGGCCAGCCCAAAATAGTAGTGCCTATAGATTTTTGGTATTCAAGTCTGATATAAATGATATTCATGTAAATACAATCATGGAATCAAGAGATGCCTCGTTCTTTGAAGATGTGTTTCCACATAAAAGAAACGATGGAAATCCTGTCCCAAAAAGGACAAGAGATAACAGAGATGAGACATGTGAAGATGAAACTCATCAGGACAACGAGAAGGTTGAACCAAGAAGAAGCGTAAGGGCAAGAACTTACAAAACATTTGGTTCGGATTTTTTAACTTATATGTTAGAACACGAACCTCAAACGTACAAGGAAGCAATGTCATCTTCTGAATCTTCATGTTGGAAAGAAGCAATCCAAAGTGAGATTGATTCAATTCTAAGTAATAAAACTTGGGAAATTGTTGATATTCCACCAGGAATAAAACCAATTGGCTGCAAATGGATTTTCAAGAAGAAAATGAAAGCAGATGGCTCTATCGACAAGTATAAAGCCAGATTAGTAGCCAAAGGATATCGTCAAAAAGAAGGAGTAGACTTCTTTGATACCTATTCACCGGTTACACGAATAACCTCTATAAGAATGTTAATAGCAATTGCATCCATTTATAATCTAGAGATTCATCAAATGGATGTAAAAACAGCATTCTTAAATGGAAATCTCGATGAGGAGATTTACATGGAGCAACCTGAGGGATTTATTTCCAAAGGAAATGAAAACAAAGTCTGTAGATTAGTCAAATCATTATACGGACTAAAACAAGCTCCAAAGCAATGGCACGCAAAATTTGATAGTGTCATGATGAAAAATGGTTTTCGTATAAATGAATGTGATAAATGTGTTTATTACAAACAGGTTGGGCAATCATATGTGATGATTTGTCTATATGTGGACGATATGCTAATATTCGGTCCAAATACTCAGGTAATTGAGACCATAAAGAAAATGTTGATCAACAATTTCGACATGAAAGACTTGGGTGTTGCAGATATTATTTTGGGAATAAAAATAATAAGAACATCGAATGGAATTGAGTTATCTCAATCACATTATGTAGAAAAAGTAATTGAAAGATTTCAAAACTTTGGAATTAAAGGAGTAAATACACCCTTTAATCCATCGGAAGTACTGCATAAAAACACTGATGAGAGTGTAATGCAACTGGAATACTCTCGTGTAATAGGATGCTTAATGTATCTGATGAATTGCACCAGACCAGATATAGCTTATGCAGTAAGTCGATTGAGCAGGTATACAAGCAATCCAGGGAAGGAACACTGGAAAGCACTAATGAGAGTGCTTGGATATTTAAAAAATACCACTAACTATTCCTTACATTATGGAAAATATCCTGCCGTCTTAGAAGGATATAGTAATGCAAACTGGATTGCAGATTCAGAGGAATCAAAATCAACGAGTGGTTATGTCTTTACCCTAGCAGGGGCAGCGGTGTCATGGAAATCTACTAAACAAACATGCATAGCTCGATCCACTATGGAATCAGAGTTCATTGCATTAGATAAAGCAGGCGAAGAAGCAGAATGGCTTCGTCACTTTTTAGAAGATATTCCGTTTTGGCCTAAACCTGTACCGGCCATATGCATACACTGTGATAACCAAGCAGCGCTAAGCAGAGCGCAAAACTTTGTGTATAATGGAAAGTCACGACATATTCGTCGACGCCATAATACAGTTAGGCAGTTACTCTCAAATGGAACTATTTCCATTGATTATGTGAGGACAAATAATAACCTAGCGGATCCATTTACTAAAGGTTTATCAAGAGAGAAAATTGACTGCGCATCGAGGGGAATGGGTTTAAAAGCCTAAACCAACAAGAGTTACCTTATACGGAAACCTATCCTAGCGACTGGAGATCCCACGGACTAGGATCAATAGGCAAACCAGTTATGAGTAACTCAAGAAGTAATGCATTTGTCTGGACTTAGTCCCACTCCATTCCTATGGTGCACAATATAAATGCATGCCTACAGAAGTATTTAAAGGTTAAAACTATGTTTTTTTAATGATGACCATATCTTGGAAATAACAAGTGGGGTATATGTAGGATACTCTTAATGGTTGCGATCACCTATGTTAGTGTGAGCTGGGTCGGCTCTATGAGAATATTAAAAGGCTTTTATTCTCTAAAACACTCGCAGAACCTAAAATTGTTCAGGACCAAAATGAACAAAACCAAGAGATTGGATGTGAAGGGAATCAATGCTTCGTAAAACTTATTGTCTGGGTATACAATAAAGGCTGACGGTTCAAGATGAAATAATTCACCGATTAGCCAAGTAGATCCGATAAGTTTTAACTAGGGAAAGTTCAAAGTGAAATATCTACTTATCCACGATAAAGCATTATTCCATATATACTCTGTGATATTTCGCTTTGTGTGGGGGATATGTATATTATCATTCATGTGGGGGATTGTTGGAATTCCTCTAATACAAATTGAATGAAATATACATATAGTCCCACATCGCCAATTTGTTGAGAGGTATAGAGGTTTATATATGCCTTTCTCATGAGGAGGTTGGGGGCATGGGGCTCCCAAATGTATGCTTCGTTGTGAGGAGGGAGATCTTGCATCACCACCACACACGCGCGCGCGCCGCCGCCGCCGTCCGTCCGACCGGACCTGGCCGGGCCGGGTACGGGTACGGGTCTAAAATGACCATTCTTTTTACTAGGCCACTGTTTAACAGTTTTGGGCTTTGTCTGAAACTGGGCTGGGCCTGGAAATTGAAGAGAAGCGGGCGGATGAAAGACAGACGCGGATTTTGTCTGAAGAGGCGCGATTTTTGAAACGGGCGCGGAAATGAACGGGTGCGACCTGACTGAAGCAGACACAGGCGAACGGGTGCGACCCGACTGAAGCGGTGCAGGCAAAACAGTACGAGCGGGCGGGTGCAATACAGATGCGACTGTACGGACGCGACTGCTTGAACGAACGGGTACAGACACGACCGTTCGGAAGGGATACGGACCAACTATAAATAAGGAGGAAAACTGATCACTTTCCTCACTGAATTTTCTAATCCCTTCTCTTCTATTAACTGCTGTTCTTATACTCAAATCACAGAGTGATATACTCATTACAATTTCGAGCGGAATTCGTCTGTTGTATCTTGGGAGAATTTTTGAAATAAAATTCTTAAGGAAATCGTTACGACGAGCCTCAGACACAATCCGGTTAGAATTTTAGTCTGTTTGTATATTCATATACATTATTCTATTTTTCTACCCTTTATTTTGGTTATACTATTTATTCGAAATAGTATAACGTTGTTGTTGTAATTTATTTACAACATTCATATTGTTATAATAATTAATACAGAATTCCAGCGTAGCGGAATTCTAATTAATAAACTTGTGCGACGAGTTTATTGTAGTGTGCTATCTGTTTTAGTACACTAGACATATAACACTATCATTGTGCACTACTCTACTATGTACGTAGCCGTAGTTGCGTTGGTGCGGTTGTATAGTACAACAACACACAATTTCGTTCGCAAAACTTTAAGACTTACCGCTCGTGTACATAGTATTATTATTTCAATATTTTTACATATAGTTTATAGGTAAATGTGTAAATTTTTCGAAAAAGAAATCACATTTTCGACGGTTCTGACGGTCTGACCCGTTGAATCATCAAAACCTTAAACTATGGTTCTAAAAACTATGGTTCTAAAAACTATGGTTAAGATAATATAATATGAAGTATGATACTCACAAAAATTGAATAGTTAATTTTTGAAAGCGCATATCTACATTTTTTTCCTTTCAAATATTGGATATTTGCCCGTTTTCTCGATTCAAACAGGACAGATTTCAAAACTTTCTGCCTATTAACAAGTTTAACGTAAGAAAATGCATGTGTTGCTGTATGGCAATGGTTACATCCTAGTCAATCAATATTTAAATACACACATGAGGATATATTATTTTTTTCGTAGTAATATATTAGTCATGACTCATGAGCGTATTTAAATAAGAGAAAAGTCCATTTCTGAGACACGTGCTTCTGGCTAGAGTTAAAAGTACTGCAGCATTGAATTTGACCCAAAAGCGGAGCACAACCATAGTAGTAAAGTCTATGGCCAATGCAGCACTGATGTAAGGCAAGTATACATTACTGCTAGGGGTTTTTAGGTTAAAATTTTAGTTTGAAGCTAGGTTCAAAAGACACTTTTTAGTGGTCTATCTGAACCAAAAAATATCTCGACAAATCTAGAATAGATTCAACAAAATAGGCTAAGTTGTGGGGAAAGTGAAAAGTTTTGCAATGAACGAATGAGTTGTACACCCAGCAGAAAGAAAATCAAGTATGGAGTCGGCTTTTAAAAAAAATTACAAACAGATAAAATGGCAAAAACTTAACCGTTTTATTGTAAAAGTTAAATAAAGCAGCTATGTCTTTGCCGTTTTATTCAATTTGCAATAAAAAGATGAAAAACATTGTCATTTTATTATAAACAGTAAATAAAACTGAAAAAAAATTACGGTTTTAATCCATTTGCGGTATTTGTAAATTTTCTATCCAGTTCACTAGCTATGAAAACGAATTGAACCGTGGACCGGTGAAAAAGTCATATCTGGTTGTGTTGCAGCTAAACCGGTCTTTTTTTTTATGTTAAATAAGTCATTGCGGTTGTGCTGTAAGGTAGGGTCTTGTACTGAATGTGGTTGTGGTCTTCGAAGTAGAAGCCAAAGACTACTTCGTAACGGTCTTTGTTATGCTCTGGTGCATGTTCGGTTAGTATGTAGAGTTCGCATGTTATGCCTGGTCTCCTTTCTAAATTTTACGAATCATTTCGAATATCGGATATTCACATCGTGGGTTCGATGAATGTTAATATTAACATATCCGCTTATTACTAATAAATTTAAAAATATAAATAGAAAATTTTGATTTAACATAAATTTATCATAGTTCTGTCGATCAAACAAGCAAAATAAAAATAAAAAAGAATGACGAAAAGATTAATTTTGAGGAGTGAATATACCATAGTTTCGAAGACTAAACCGTGAGTCAAACTGTGTTGGTGCAAAGTCAAAGATTTTAGTAGTTCAACAAGTCAAACCGTGAAAACCGCGTTGATCGTTAATTTTTATTTTATTGATTCAAATGTAAATTATTTGAATTAATGTTAAAATTTAACCAATTATAATCAATATATTGAATTTAAAATAATTATTTTTAAACTTTAATATTAGTTGAAATTTGCCGTAAAATTTCAAATTTTCTTATTTTTTAAAATGAAAAAGATTCAGTTCAAAGATAATTCGTAAAATGTACGTTAATAATGTATTATGTTGTTCAAAATTGATAAGATTCTAATAATTTAGTGGCTAAATTTATGTAATTATTTGTTGAATTAATTATGTGGAAAAAATAAAGAATGAAGTGATAATTTTTCTTCAAATTCGAAGAACCATGAGGTAAAAAGTGGTCAGTCTAGAGATTTTTTTTAAGGGTTTTGAGGTTAAACCGTTGGTTCATGCACACGCAAGATTATTTCATTTTCAGAATCATTGTACTCTAAGGTTAATTGTAATCGAACCGATGTTGGATTAGGTTGTTAAAACACTGGAATATACATTAAATTCATAGAATATAAACTATATCTTATTAAGAAAGATACATGTATACTTCTGTTTTTGATGCCTACATACATATATAGATGGGAACAAATTTCAAACGCAAGTGCTACCATATGTCGGGGGTGACAACCTTATCAAAGGAGATTTAAATGCACATATGAGGGTGATATATTATTTTATCATAGTAATATATTAGTCATGTGCGTATGTAATGACCCCTTTTTTTACGATCGGATATGCAAATAGTTTACTCAAATATTTAATTATCCATTAAGAGGCCCAAAAATGTGATTATTTTGCATATCGTCAAATCAGGACTCGAGATCATTTCTGTACAGTTCAGATTGACTTTGCGAATTGAAATGAGTATAACAATCGCTATATTCTGAGATCGGACGATCCAACAATCAAAACGATCTTAAAATACGCGAAGTTAGCATTCTGGAGCACAGTCTAAGATGGCACAAGATTAGTACCATTGGATATGGAAAAATGAGATGGTGTGCGCAGATGAGTTTCGTGATGAGTGGAATGGACTCGAAACTCGTGACCATTTATTTCAGAAATTAATTAAATGGAATAAAATAATAATATAAATATCCAAATCCTCTCTCACTCCAATTCTATTTTCTCATTTCATTGTTCATACCTGCTCAAAGAAAAATAATGGCCAAACTTATTTTCTTGATAATCAATAACAAAAAAATAGATTCATTTAGATCGTATCGACGAGAGCTTCGATCGCATATCTCAGATCTAGGGACCGATGTCGTTGGTCAAGATTGACCCATCCTTGGCCGAACTGGGGTCACGATTAATGAGATCTGAGATATTCGATTTTATTAGAGGTGATCATTGCGTTTCCCTTAAGGAGACGCATCTCGCCTCGAATTTTGGGTGTGGCCGATCAACCATGGCGATTTATGTTCAAGCCATGGTCGAACGCATGATGAGCAGGTCACGATTTCATCCTTGAGGCTGAGTTTTGAAGCGATGGATGCAGAACAAAGAGGTCATGAAACGGAGCTTGTTGGAGAAGACGGTAGCCGATTTCGTCGAAAAATGAAGGAGAAATTATAGATTGAAGTATGCGGCTATGGGTACATATCTCTACGCACACGTATATGGCTATGGGTACATATCTCTGTGCACGCGTATATGCATTCTAAAGAGGGAGGAAGAAGAATTAACACTAATTACGGTGAATAGTGGTTTGATTATCTTCAATTAATTAATTAAATGATCTCTTATCTTATTTTATATATATATATATCTTTTTCATAAAAAGTCCGTTTTGGATATCGTATTTTGTGTTGCACTCGTGATGGCGAGGTCTACATTTTAATGCTGGTTTGAACAGATTTAGCTAAGGTGAGTGACATTGTCTCTCACTTTACTATGGATGATTATTTAGTGTTATATTGACATTCATGAATGATTTAGGTTTTTAACGTGATATTATTATTATACAGCAACTATATTTTTATAAAAGAAAATATAATTATTTTAAAATGATTATAAAGAATGTCGCGTATTTTCAATCATTATGCCATAGTTAGTGAATTATTAGATTAGATCTATTATTGATGTTATTTCCCACATTAATTGATATTGTTAGATTGTTTATGTTGTATGTATGTTGTTTTGGATGGATGTATGGATGCTTGGTTGTTTGGATGTATGTTTGATTGTTTGGCTTGTTTGTTATTTGGTTGTTTTGGTTGAAAATGCCGATTAGCGGTGATTTGATTCTAGGTAGCATCTTGTACGTTGGTGTTTCGCATATGAGGAAATACAATGAAAGTGGTGAGCTGTAGAAGAGGGTTTGCGATACGTGCTGACGGATCAGGGTTTCAAAGTGGATGCCGAACGATTCTTTTTGGTCTGTATCTAGCCATTCGGTTGAGTACAAGACTAAGGTGGATGGTATTAATCAAAGTAAAGTGGTCAATGTCCATCAATTTTGTCGATTGATGATTTGGTTGATACGTGGCTTGGATGTAGACGAGAAATCATGATGCACGGCGTGATGGTTTGTTCGTGCGACCGGTTTAAAGATCGGATGTTATTAACCTGCGACGAGTGATATTGATGGTGAGGCAGTGATATGGTGCTTCAACTTGGTGATTTTGATGGTGAGGCAGGAATATGATGCTTCGACCTAGTAGTCTGATACTGCGGATAGTGACTCGATGATATTTGGAGTAGGCTTTAGGATGATAGTATAAGGACTGTATGGATCATGCTGGATCTCAGGCTTCGGATGGTATAATACTAAGGGCTATTCGATCGAGAGCTCAAGCGGAGAGCAGGATCGAGGATGGAAGCTCGGATTGGAGTGAGGCTGGGGATGGTGGGTTGGGATGAGTGTTAGGGCTCATGCCCAAAAAATGTAGTGAACCAACAGGGTTCAAATTAGTGTCGAGTGAGTAGGGCTCAATGGATGTGTTTGTGCCTAGGGACCGTTGATGACTCGGAATATTTTCTGTCATGCACGAAGTAGGGGTACTATATGCGGGAAATACCCGAGGGCTTGTAACGATGGTCGTGTACCCTAGACTGCCCCAAGAGGGTTTAGTGTTAAGCAGGTACAGGAGAGTAATGGGATGTGCAGCATACTGGGGTTGAAATAGACTCGTCTGTACGTGAGTACGATAGAGAACCGGGATTTCCACTGGTCTTTGACAGTTGTAGGGTCATATGAGTTATCACATATCTGGCACATTAGGTGACAATTAGTATTGTTCGATGGATGAAGTGTTTGTTATGGCTTCTTACTAATCACATGTCACCCTAAGGATGTCACACTAGGTATTGTTGCAGGAATACCAAGATACCCTAACTTGACTTAGTGTGAAGTAGGTATGGATGGAGAAACCTAGATACCCGAAGTTTACTCAGTATGGAGTAGGGACTATAGGTGGAGATATCTAGGCACGCTGACAGATACTGGATATGGTATAACCGTTTTACGGTGTTATAGAGTAGCATATTACTTATGTTTTTGTGCTGACTCTATGGTTGTAGGGACATGTCAGATACGGCTTATATACCCTATGTTTCGTATATTACTGAGTTTTATAGTATTTTGATATTTGATATCGCTCACACTAGACTGTTGTTTGACTTGCGGTTTTATGCTTTGTTTTTTATTACCTCAGGTACTCTCAAATAAGTAGATTAGGAACAGGTGGATGACTATAGAGTTTTATAGGTGGACCGACAGAAGGAGACAGTTATCTATACTTATTTGTGCATTTGTTATCATACTTCTGCTGTGTGACATTGTCGTGCCTTGACGGTGTTGATTTGCTTTTATGAGAGAGTGTACCAGTTTGCTTTACTTTCCCATTGTATAAGCTATATTAGTATAACTTTATGGATCTTTATTCAGATGATTAGTCCACATTGTTATTATTGTCTCTATCGTTTTATACCTGTATTGATTATTATATTTACTCTGATGCAATGTGAGATATATGACAGGTAATTCGGTAAGTTGATGCTTCCTTTTTCTTCTTTTTCCATTCCTTTCTCTTCTATTTCTTCATCTTATTTCTTTTCTTTCCTTTGACTACCTTTCTGCACCGTTGGTGTAGGGCGATCGTTACAGCATATCTATTAAATAATGGTAAAACGGAAGAATCTGAAGCTCTCTCATTAACTCTAGAAGTTGTCTCTATACCCCTTAATTCTCTCCAAGTAGATGATTTATTTCAAAATCCTATGATTCATCACTTTTAAATTATTGTAATAAACTTTTCACATTATTTTACATTTAAGTACCTATGTGTTAAAGAATCTACAATTATTTACAGATCTTTCACGGTTCTCTCTCAAAATTTTACATTATAGTCCACAAATTGTATTAGTTACATAATCCAAAATTTAAAACAAATGATCAAATTAGTCAACTAATATTTATTAATAAATCCTAAACGATGAAATTTTTAATATGCATACTACAGGGGCATCAACAAACTGATAATAAAGATCATTTAGATGCAAATATATATAAATTACGTAACATAAGTTATATACATTAATGACAATAACAAATTTATTTTATAATTTATTTACTAAACAAATTTATCATACATTGCACTATAAATTTATATTAACTTCAAATACCTAAAATTTCAAATTATTTATAGTCACTTAGAAGCCTTCTCAATTATCTTCTAATATTTTACATTCAAGTGCACATATTTAACAAATTGTGTAATCTTAAATTTATGCTATTTAAATTAAAATGATTAACTCATATTTATTAATCCATCTAATAAATCATAAAAATACAAGGATTTCAATATATACAATATTCATGTATATGAGAAAAATGATAATTTTTTTTTTATTTAGATATATAAAGAAATTTAAATCATATAACATAAAATGTATACATAAATAACAATAACTCTACTAGTTTCTAAATCATTTATTTCAGAAAAAATATCTTACATAACAAAACTTCATTTTTAACCACATTTAAAACATTATGATGTGAACGCACAGATTATACTGATAAAAATTAGATTATATAATCTCATTTCAAACGTGTTATCAAACCATACCCAACTAATAACTCAACTGAATGGTACATAACATTATTTGCAATTATCAAAGTTGTAAGTATGAACCTCCTAAAAGAACATGGAATCAATGGTTATCTATAAGGATAAAATTGTTTAAAAATGAAAACCCAATAATGAATACAATTTCATATGCCTGATTCAAAAAAAAAGAATGTTCACATGTAGATAAGCTAACTATATGATCTATCTCTTCTCAATTACAAATTTGTACAAAGCTCTTCTCAATTTTTATCATTTTTTACATTTGTCTTCTTATATTTAATTAATTGTGTTGATCATTAATTCAAATTATTCAAATAAATTCAACTCTTTAATGTTCATTAATTAATTTATAAATCCTTTAAAAAAAGATAATAATTTAGCATATATAACAATCATATTAATAAAAAAATGGTAAAGTTACTTATTCACTCAAATATATAAAAAAATATCACATAACATAAATTATATATATAGTATTAACAATTTTAATTTATAATTATTTTGAGTTAGGACATTAATTTTACAGAGATATGTATTTAGCGAGTATTGAACTTTCAACCTTATATCTGAGCGTCGCAAGTCATTTTAGTTAATATGTCACAATAAATTTAATATATATTTGTGACGCTCCACCTTTATGCTCACAATAACAAAGAGTATCAAAAGGAAATACTGTCCGTTATCACGAAGAATAAGGCTGGATAGGAGCGGCCATCTGTAGTTAGGCCTTACACTAGTATTGGTTATCTCGATAGGAGTGGTATATATTTTTATTTTTCATCTCTTATTTATTTACTCCCATCGACATACCCAATTCCAATACAAAACGAACTATGATGGTTCATAATAGTTTAGGACAATAAATATAATAATAACACAGATCATATAAATGCGGAACACAGATAAAACAAAAAGTCTCATTTATAAATAATAACTGATGTTAGTTACAATACATGTGATACAGTACATATGATACAACTACAACTGTCGACTCTGGAAGTTATATATACAAGTACATTATCGTATATAATATACATGAATACATATCTTCCTATAAAAATACACTGACTACTATAAAATGACGATGACTACTCCAAAAGGTATGAAAAGACTTCATAGCTCTAGCAGCAACCCAAAGTAAGATATCTACAACCTGTAATAACTCGGTCTGACCCGAGTATTAAATTCAAAAGAAAATGATACACGGGTCAGTCTAATACAAACTCAGTTATTAGTGCACAGAAGCAATAATAACTAAATAAAAATTAGACGATTGTCACAATAAATTTACCTATCCGATTCTTAAATAAGGAAATCGGATAACGGCAAATATAACCCGTAACGGTGTTAAACAACAAATCAACAAATTCAAATTATTGAATTGGAAACACGAATCAATTAAAACAATTGAAACATCAATTAAAAGGTCAACACGGGTAGGGCTGCAGTACACGCACGTGTGTACTGCCTCGCCATTACGACATAAGGAAATACGCAAAAGATCCATAAATCAAAAGCAATTAGAATATCAATAAAAGCAATATCGTGTGGCTGCAGTTCACGCTTGTGTGCACTGCCTTACCACTACAGTGATGATGTACACAATGAAAATTCACAAATGAACACAAGATCAAACCCAAGCGTTTAAGCTGGATTCAACTCAAGTGTAGTCAGAAAAACAATCCATTTGCATCAATGCAACGCAAAACAACAAGGGCAACTGCAACCAAAAACTGCAGCCACCACAAGATCACAAGTGTACAAGACAACATGTCTCGAAGAACAGGCAATACAAGAGGCAACCAAATTATGTGCAAATGAATGCATCAGTGAAACAACGCGATATGCAGACAAAGGTTGCAGTGAAAACTGCAGACGCAAATGCTCAACACCAAAGAACAAGCTATGCAACATAAAGGAGACTAAGTGCACTGTGCAGTGACAACAACAATAAATGTTGACCATCCAACAACAGAATGAAATGCAACATAAGTGCCAAAAGGTCAGAGACAGTGCGAGTGCGGACTCAAATGGTACAAGAATGAATCCAACATTAAAATGAACCAGACACATGACTATGCAGTGAAACCAACGTCAAGTGATACTGAACACACATGAACAATGCAAGTAGTAAATGGGGTGTTCAATGCAACATGGAGCAACAGGACATGTATGCAGTATTGCAACAGGTCAGTGCAAACTACTATGACCACAAGTATGACTGGGCTGCATACATGAACAAGAGATCAAGTTAAAGCATGGTAAGTGCAGACTCAAGTGATACATGGATATACATGTATCCTAATGCAGCAGTAGCAATTGTTCAAGATAGAAGGCAAAATCGATAACAGACTCAAGTGCATATACACTACAGAGATCAAAACAATAAGCACCCAACCTGATCAGAATGAAACAAGAACACAGCAGTGTGAAGGTGAGTGCACCAGAGGTATGGCACCACAGCACATAAATACATGAGTAAGTGATACAACAATTCAATGAACATTATCAATTCGAATGACAAGTGCACAAAACAGTAACAGTGCAATCAAAAATTGAAATAGCAAGTGGTACAAGTTAATGACTACATCACTACTGCCACTAAAAGTGAAATAGGCATGTGTGCCCAAACTAAGTCAACTCAGTAACAAGCAAAATACAATGCCTAGGAGCAATTATCAGTTTTGAACCAAGATAACTGCAGTGTAATTAAGGTATGCCTAAGTCAAGTGTTACAGATTACTGCATATCATATATGCAAACCAAAGTTGCAATAAAACAACAAAAAGGCTCAAGTCAACTTATATAATATAAAAATGCGCAAAAATGGAACTGCCGCCACCACAAGGGTACAAGGGTAATCTGCAACAAATACTGCAGTCACCACAAGATCGCAAGGGCACATAAATTACAAAGAAATCAAACAAGCAGCCTCACATCAAAGACCATAACACTAAAACAATGTCCAAGTCATCCCAGCACTAAGGGAGCAACAAAACAACAATGGCAATCAAAGTGGTCAGGCCATTTAAGTACCAAGAAATGCTCAGTTGCTCAAGAAAAAGTACACGGCCAAACTGAGAAAAAGGCAGCAACAGTTACTATCTCCAACTTTGATATCATAGAACAACATAGGATGTGCACAAGTACAAACAAGGCCAAACAGCAAATGCATCTAGTTGAAGATTGCAACACAATGATAACAACAAGTGATCAAAAATTATCACATAATCAAGACAGGGACGAAATCAAAATAGCTTCGACGGACTGAAGTCATGGAGCAGTAAGTAAAAAACAAATCGAACAAGTCAAGGATGTTACTGGGTGAATCATACAAACAAAAGCCACCATCCAAAAATCAAAGCCGTTTGAGAATTCAAAACTACAGGTTCAAACCAAAATCAAGAATCATCAAAGTCGCGTAAATCACACAACCACGTAAATACGAAGTTCGAATTAGCTGTGAGTAATATAATTACTCACCTTGCTTTCCAAAGCACGCACCAAAGAATCGGTCGAAGAAACCCTAGCCGAATCGAAGCAAATACGACCGATTGACGAAGTGAAGGGACGAGAATCATCTCGAGAGACACTGATCCCTAAAATTGCGAAGCCCTAATTTTGACAGTGGAACGAACGAGCTAGCCCAAATTTTCAGAAAGAAGACGAGGCCGCCATTTATGATTTCTTTAATTTATTTTGTTAGGCTTTCTCATTTTCGAACAAATGAAGAACGAAAACGAGCCGCCATATAATTTTCTTCATTTTGACTTAGGGTTTTCGAAGTGTGTATGAGAAAGGGGGACGGGTTTTCTTTTGATAACCACCATGGCATAACTAAATGATGAAAACATGGGCCAAGATCAAATTTTTAAACCCGTATAACCCTTAACCAAATTTTGAACGAAATGCAGCAGATTTAAAAACTCCATCATCAATTAACAAACCAATCTAATCGTCATTTGACGAAAATTAATTATCACAATTCCCTTTAACAAATTTCAAAAGAATTTAAACCGAATTCGAAACTCTCAATAGCAATTAGTAACCCGATTTTTTTATCTTCAAACAACGATAATCAATCGATACGAAACCTCGGGTTGTTACAGACTCCCCTCCTTATAAAAATTGCATCCCCGCAATTTTCATAATTAAAGACGTCTACAACAATTATTTTTCTAACATAAACTGGTTAAGCTAGAAAAATTAAGGTAAAGAATTCAAATGCCAAAGAAATCTTTTTAATTTCATAAAAGAAATTCACCAATTCTCAACAAAATCTAATTATCAAATAGGTATTCAGAATACAACAAAACTAGATAAATGCAATTATCAGCAATATTCAATTATCAATTAGATAATTAGAATACAGAAATCACAAAACAGCAATATCTAATTATCGATACGATAATTAGAAAACAGCAAAATCTAATTATCAACAAAGATAATTAGAAAACAAAATTCGCAAATCGCGAAACTGCAAATATCTAGTTACCAAAACGGTAATAAGAAAACAACAAAGGTCTAATTATCAAAAACAATAATCAGAATTCTCAAATCAACAAATATTCAATTATCAAAAACGATAATTAAGTCTCAAGTCAACAATTATTTAATTATCTCAAGCGATAATCAAATCTCAAATCAACAAAATATTCGATTATCAAAACGATAATCAAGTCTCAAATCAACAAATATTCGATTATCAAAAACAATAATCAAATCTCAAATCAACAAATATTCGATTATCCAAAAACGATAATCAAATTCAAATCAACAAATATTCGATTATCAAAAACGATAATCAAATCAACAAATATTCGATTATCAAAAATGATAATCAAATCTCAAATCAACAAATATTCGATTATAAAAAACGATAATCAAATCTCAAATCAACAAATATTCGATTATCAAAAACGATAATCAAATCTCAAATCAACAAATATTCGATTATCAAAAACGATAATCAAATCAACAAATATTTGATTATCAAAAACGATAATCAAATCTCAAATCAACAAATATTCAATTATCCAAAAACGATAATCAAATCTCAAATCAACAAATATTCGATTATCAAAAACGATAATCAAATCAACAAATATTCGATTATCAAAAACGATAATCAAATCAACAAATATTCGATTATCACAAACGATAATCAAATCTCAAAGCAACAAATATTTAATTATCAAAAACGATAAATAAATCAACAAATATTCGATTATCAAAAATGATAATCAAATCTCAAATCAACAAATATTCGATTATCAAAAACAATAATCAAATCTCAATTCAACAAATATTCGATTATCAAAAACGATAATCAAATCTCAAATCAACAAACATTCGACTATCAAAAACGATAAAATCAACAAATATTCGATTATCAAAAACGATAATCAAATCTCAAATCAACAAATATTTGGCTATCCAAAAACGATAATCAAATCTCAAATCAACAAATATTCGATTATCAAAAACGATAATCAAATCAACAAATATTCGATTATCAAAAATGATAATCAAATCTCAAATCCACAAATATTCGATTATCAAAAACGATAATCAAATCTCAAATCAACAAATATTCGATTATCAAATACGATAATCAAATCACAAATCAACAAATATTCGATTATCCAAAAACGATAATCAAATCTCAAATCAACAAATATTCGATTATCAAAAACGATAATCAAATCAACAAATATTCGATTATCAAAAATGATAATCAAATCTCAAATCAACAAATATTTGATTATCCAAAAACGATAATCAAATCTCAAATCAGCAAATATTCGATTATCAAAAACGATAATCAAATCAACAAATATTCGATTATCACAAACGATAATCAATCTCAAAGCAACAAATATTTAATTATCAAAATCGATAATTAAATCAACAAATATTCGATTATCAAAAATGATAATCAAATCTCAAATCAACAAATATTCGATTATCAAAAACAATAATCAAATCTCAAATCAACAAATATTCGATTATCAAAAACGATAATCAAATCTCAAATCAACAAATATTCGATTATCAAAAATGATAATCAAGTCAACAAATATTCGATTATCAAAAACGATAATCAAATCTCAAATCAATAAATATTCGATTATCCAAAAACGATAATCAAATCTCAAATCAACAAATATTCGATTATCAAAAACGATAATCAAATCAACAAATATTCGATTATCAAAAATGATAATCAAATCTCAAATCAACAAATATTCGATTATCAAAAACGATAATCAAATCTCAAATCAACAAATATTCGATTATAAAAAACGATAATCAAATCAACAAATATTCGATTATCAAAAATGATAATCAAATCTCAAATCAACAAATATTCGATTATCCAAAAACGATAATCAAATCTCAAATCAACAAATATTCGATTATCAAAAACGATAATCAAATCAACAAATATTCGATTATCAAAAATGATAATCAAATCTCAAATCAACAAATATTCGATTATCAAAAACGATAATCAAATCAACAAATATTCGATTATCAAAAATGATAATCAAATCTCAAATCAACAAATATTCGATTATCGAAAAATGATAATCAAATCTCAAATATCTAATTATCAAAAACGATAATTAGAACTCATAACAACAAATATTTAATTATCACAAGCGATAATCAAATCAACAAATATCTAATTATCAAAAATGATAATTAGAACTCATAACAACAAATATTAAATTATCACAAGCAATAATCAAATCAACAAATATCTAATTATCAAAAACGATAATTAGAACTCATAACAACAAATATTTAATTATCACAAGCGATAATCAAATCAACAAATATCTAAATATCAAAAACGATAATTAGAACTCATAACAACAAATATCCAATTACCTGCAGATAATTGAAAACAACAAATATCTAGAAATCAATTAAGATACTCTAGAAAATCAACATAAAAGGTTGGATCGATCCCATCAGATGGCGAGTTTTTAGCTACGCCGCGCGTGCATCTCAGAGTGGCCGAAGCCTACCAAGTACTCAACATAATTTTGGCGCCCATCAGATTGACCCGAAGGTCGGCAGAGTGACCCAAAGGTCTAGTACTGGTATTTGACCCGAAGGTCCGCAGAGTGGCTCGGAAGCCCAACAAATGACCCGAAGGTCCATCATATGATCCGAAGGTCTAGCAAATGACCCGAAGGTCCATCAGATTGGCTCGAAAGCCAAATAAAATCATCAGAATCATCAAATAGCAAACAACAAATATTTCAATTAATGAGTCCGGAATTAACCAAAATAGCAAACGCACATGTCCCATAACCACGAGTTTTACTAAATCGTTTAATTCTCTTCATCGTTTTCTTAAAAGTGCAAAATTGTATATTCAAAAAATAACATTTCACATTCTCAAACGGACAAGTCCGGAATTAAGCGAATCGGTAAAAGAAAAGGGTCATAGTCCTCGATTTTGCTGAAATGTTTAAATCGCTTCCTCATTCTCTTGAAAGCGCAAACTGTAAAAATTCTGAAAACAATTTCATTTATTTTATAAAAGTAATAATTTACATTCTCAAACGGATAAGTCCGGAATTAAGCGAATCAGTAAAAGAAAGGGTTCATAGTCCTCGATTTTGCTAAATCGTTTAAATAGTTTACTCATTCTTTTGAAAGCGCAAACTGTAATTTTTTTGGAAACAATTTTATTTTTAAAACGATTTGCAAATCCGTGATAAAAACAGCAATATTAGTGACAATTTTGACAAGGAAATTGCACTTCTCAAAACACCGTAGAAACGGATCTCAAAATCAGCATTGCGGTATAACCGCTTGAAAATCCACTTTAAAATATGACGGTCACTGAAGTCAAAGCGACAGTGATTTTTAAACGTCAAAATCTCATCAAAATAATTCGCATCAAAATAAAACACCAGTGAATTTCCATTCATAAAAAAATGTCAACAAAACACCAGTGCTTCAAAAATTTGGCATTGGTGTAAAAAATCCCGTTATAAGAATAACGGCAACAAAATACGTAACCAAGCATCGGTTCAACGTAAAATTAATGCAGTAACGTGCAATTCATATTTGCACGCATACTACTATATAAACAAAGAAATTACTCTATTATCTTCAAGGAAGTTAATTCAAAACTGCAAAATCTCAACAAAATTACATAACTGCAATCGCTTCGAATCCTCAATTCAGATTCGAATTTTTTAAATAAAACGAAATGAACACATCTATGTAAACAACAAATGAAATTATTTCTATTTCATAATTTGATTTTCAAATCAAAAATGATATCAGCTGTACTCAGCGAAGACAGTCACTGTTTCCGCTACGCACTCTGATAAACAGAACACACTCAATCAATCATCAAAACCCAGTTTCACTTTTTATTTTTATTTTTTATAAAGATATTTAAAATTTCATCATAATTTCAAAACTTTAGTTTTGACTCAAGGCACAATAAAAACATCGACAAATAGTTGTAACACATGTTCCATCTAAGTTATGTTTTATATTATGTCCATAAACCCCAAGCTCTGATACCAACTGTGACGCCCCACCTCTATGCTCACAATAAAAAAGAGTATTAAAGGAAATACTGTCCGTTATCACGAAGAATAAGGCTGGATAGGAGCGGCCATCCGTAGTTAGGGCTTACACTAGCATTGGTTATCTCGATAGGAGTGGTATATATTTTTATTTTTCATCTCTTATTTATTTACTCCCATCGACATACCCAATTCCAATACAAAACGAACTACGATGGTTCATAATAGTTTAGGACAATAAATATAATAATAACACAGATCATATAATTGCGGAACACAAATAAAACAAAAAGTCTCATTTATAAATAATAACTGATGTTAGTTACAATACATGTGATACAGTACATATGATACAACTACAACTGTCGACTCTGGAAGTTATATATACAAGTACATTATCGTATATAATATACATGAATACATATTTTCCTATACAAATACACTGACTACTATAAAATGACGACGACTATTCCATAAGGTATGAAAAGACTTCATAGCTCTAGCAGCAACCCAAAGTAAGATATCTACAACCTGTAATAACTCGGTCTGACCCGAGTATTAAATTCAAAAGAAAATAATACACGGGTCAGTCTAATTCAAACTCAGTTATTAGTGCACATAAGCAATAATAATTAAATAAAAATTAGACGATTGTCACAATAAATTTACCTATCCGATTCTTAAATAAGGAAATCGGATAACGGTAAATATAACCCGTAACGGTGTTAAACAACAAATCAACAAATTCAAATTATTGAATTGGAAACACGAATCAATTAATACAATTGAAACATCAATTAAAAGGTCAACACGGGTAGGGCTGCAGTACACGCACGTGTGTACTGCCTCGCCACTACGACATAAGGAAATACGCAAAAGATACATAAATCAAAAGCAATTAGAATATCAATAAAAGCAATACCGCGTGGCTGCAGTTCACGCTTGCATGCACTGCCTTGCCACTAGAGTGATGATGTACACAATGAAAATTCACAAACGAGCACAAGGTCAAACCCAAGCGTTTAAGCTGGATTCAACTCAAGTGTAGTCAGAAAAGCAATCCATTTGCATCAATGCAACGCAAAACAACAAGGGCAACTGCAGCCAAAAACTGCAGCCACCACAAGATCACAAGTGTACAAGACAACATGTCTCGAAGAACAGGCAATGCAAGAGGCAACCAAGTTATGTGCAAATGAATGCATCAGTGAAACAACACGATATGCAGACAAAGGTTGCGGTGAAAACTGCAGACGCAAATGCTCAACACCAAAGAACAAGCTATGAAACATAAAGGAGACTAAGTGCACTGTGCAGTGACAACAACAATAAATGTTGACCATCCAACAACAGAATGAAATGCAACATAAGTGCCAAAAGGTCAGAGACAGTGCGAGTGCGGACTCAAATGGTACAAGAATGAATCCAACATTAAAATGAACCAGACACATGACTATGCAGTGAAACCTACGTCAAGTGATACTGAACACACATGAACAATGCAAGTAGTAAATGGGGTGTTCAATGCAACATGGAGCAACAGGACATGTATGCAGTATTGCAACAGGTCAGTGCAAACTACTATGACCACAAGTATGACTGGGCTTCATACATGAACAAGAGATCAAGTTATAGCATGGCAAGTGCAGACTCAAGTGATACATGGATATACATGTATCCTAATGCAGCAGTAGCAATTGTTCAAGATAGAAGGCAAAATCGATAACAGACTCAAGTGCATATACACTACAGAGATCAAAACAATAAGCACCCAACCAGATCAGAATGAAACAAGAACACAGCAGTGTGAAGGTGAGTGCACCAGAGGTATGGCACCACAACACATAAATACATGAGTAAGTGATACAACAATTCAATGAACATTATCAATTCGAATGACAAGTGCACAAAACAGTAATAGTGCAATCAAAAATTGAAACAGCAAGTGGTACAAGTTAATGACTGCATCACTACTGCCACTAAAAGTGTAATAGGCATGTGTGCCCAAACTAAGTCAACTCAGTAACAAGCAAAATACAATGCCTAGGAGCAATTATCAGTTTTGAACTAAGATAACTGCAGTGTAATTAAGGTATGCCTAAGTCAAGTGCTACAGATTACTGCATATCATATATGCAAACCAAAGTTGCAATAAAACAACAAAAAGGCTCAAGTCAACTTATATAATCTAAAAATGCGCAAAAATGGAACTACTGCCACTACAAGGATACATGGGTAATCTGCAACAAATACTGCAGTCACCGCAAGATCGCAAGGGCACAGAAATTACAAAGAAATCAAACAAGCAGCCTCACATCAAAGACCATAACACTAAAACAATGTCCAAGTCATTCCAGCACTAAGGGAGCAACAGAATAACAATGGCAATCAAAGTGGTCAGGCCATTTAAGTACTAAGAAATGCTCAGTTGCTCAAGAAAAAGTACACGGCCAAACTAAGAAAAAGGCAGCAACAGTTACTATCTCCAACTTTGATATCATAGAACAACAGAGGATGTGCACAAGTATAAACAAGGCCAAACAGCAAATGCACCTAGTTGAAGATTGCAATACAATGGTAACAACAAGTGATTAAAAATTATCACATAATCAAGACAGGGAAGAAATCAAAATGGCTTCGACGGACTGAAGTCATGGAGCAGTAAGTAAAAAACAAATCGAACAAGTCAAGGATGTTACTGGGTGAATCATACAAACAAAAGCCACCATCCGAAAATCAAAGCCGTCAGAGAATTCGAAACAACAGGTTCAAACAAAAATCAAGAATCATCAAAGCCGTGTAAATCACACAACCACGTAAATACGAAGTTCGAATTAGCTGTGAGTAATATAAATTACTCACCTTGCTTTCCAAAGCACGCACCAAAGAATCGGTCGAAGAAACCCTAGCCGAATCGAAGAAAATACGACCGATTGACGAAGTGAAGGGACGAGAATCATCTCGAGAGACATTGATCCCTAAAATTGCGAAGCCCTAATTTTGACAGTGGAACGAACGAGCTAGCCCAAATTTTCAGAAAGAAGACGAGGCCGCCATTTCTGATTTCTTTAATTTATTTTGTTAGGGTTTCTCATTTTCGAACAAATGAAGAACGAAAACGAGCCGCCATATAATTTTCTTCATTTTGACTTAGGGTTTTCGAAGTGTGTATGAGAAATGGCGGACGGGTTTTCTTTTGACAACCACCATGGCATAACTAAATGATGAAAACATGGGCCAGGATCAAATTTTTAAACTCGTATAACCCTTAACCAAATTTCGAACGAAATGCAACAGATTTAAAAACACCATCATCAATTAAAAAACCAATCTAATCGTCATTTGACGGAAATTAATTATCACAATTCCCTTTAACAAATTTCAAAAGAATTTAAACTGAATTCGAAACTCTCAATAGCAATTAATAACCCGATTTTTTTATCTTCAAACAACGATAATCAATCGATACGAAACCTCGAGTTGTTACAATATTGCATAATAAAAAATATTTTTAGCAATAATAAAATGTAAGTACTATTTTTTAACAACATTACCGTGTTCAACACATGTGTTACACACTAGTTTAAATAAGAGAAAGGTCCACTTCTGTGACACGTGTTCGTAGGTAGGGTCAAAATATTGGAGCATTAAATAAGACGAAAATGGAGAGTGCATCCACAATAGTAAAAAAATCCATGGCAGTAATAAATAACTTCAACATATTTTTTAAAGGTATTTTACGAAATATTTCGTATTGTTGTTATCCATAATTTGAACCAAGAAACGTTTCAATGTGCCTAAAATTAAAAACGATTAAGGGATGGATTAAGAAACACAGAAGAAATCAAGATTCAAGATAAAGGAGTTCTGAGAAAATTAACGAAGTATGGGTAAAGCCAAACCTAGAAACATTTTAATCAAGTGGCACACTTTTGTCTGTTAATGATGCTTCTTTCCCTTTTGAGAAAAAACAAAAGTTTTGATTAGGCAAAACCGATCGATACCAACCACTCCTTGAAAGCAATTTTATTATGAGATCCAAATCTTGAAGGCATAAGATAATATTAAAAAAATAGAAGAAATGGACTAGCAAAACTGCTCGACACCAAACAAACTAGTCATACCGAACAATTATGACTATTGAAATATTCAAGATTTATTATTTCTTCAAGGTTGGAAAATCAAACTAGGAGAAATACTAGCTCAAACAAGCTTTGTCAACTCGGGTGGAGAAGTATACATCTAAATAGAAAACAATGAGCGACAAAGAAAGGACTTTGAATTTTATTTTGCCATTCGGACCGATGACCACAAATTATCTTTTGAGATCTACTTCCATTTTGGAATGATATCATTGTAAAAGTGGTTGTAATAACAAAAGAAGCTCGAAATAAATATTGATACTTAATGTGGGCTTAACATTCCAGTCAAACCACTACAAAATTTTAAATGTTCTCCTCATTTCTTCCATTTCCTACTCTTTTAATTTTTGTTTTTTATTAGATTGAGTTGTTTATCCATTTTGCATGCAAACATTTTTGTACTTTCATTGAGAGCGAATTTCTAAGAATAGATCTGTTGTTATTTGTATCTAAAGAAAGTCTTACTACACGAAATTTGATTTTTAGTGGCGCTCAAAAAACGCTACAAAAAGTTTTGGTGGCGTTTTGATAAACGCCGCTAGAAAACAAGCGATAAAATTCCATGATTATTTGTTGCATTTATTTTAACGCCACTATAAATGAATTTTTGGCAGCGTTTTTTAAACGTTACTAAAGATCTTTTTTACAGCATTTAAGAAACGCCACCAAAAAGGTGTCGTTTACTATCTTATTTTTTTGTTGCACTTATTATTATTTTTGCAGCGTTTTTTGAACGCCGTGGAGATTATCTGAGTTACTATAATTGTTGATTCTATAGCGTTTTTTAAACGCTACAAAAAGATATTTTTGGTGGCGTTTTTTCTCCGACACCGTATGTTTCGATTTTTATTGCCTACTGTTCCACGACTACATCTGATTTCGCCTCCAATTCAATAACTTCAAAACTTATACAATAACGTAATATATAAACACATACACATTCAAAAATAACACATTCAATGAACCACAATAACACAAACAAAAGCAATTACATAATCACCACTATATCATAACATTAGTGTCAAGACAAAAGGTTAACCATACGTTTACACAACCAAACTACCATAAACAGTTTCATAATAGTACATGCAGCTAAAGTAGTGCTGCTACCATACATACTAGTTTCATAATAGTTTCATAACAGTTTTAATCAAACTAACTACATACATGTGCTGCTACCATACCAAAAACCAGTGCTGCTGCTTGAATTCTTCACAAACGTTTATCTACCTGTAAACAATAATAATCATGTTACTAAATATTTGTGAGGTGAAGGTATCAAAGATCAAAAATGGACAAATATAGAAGTCCTTAAACTATAATACTTCAAACAAATATGCCTCTGCGTATTAACCACTGATGTGAGCACATTGTAATCGTTAACAACTTTTACATCATATTTGTGAAGTCAGTGCACTAGACTTGCCATACGACAACCATCCTCTTCAACCATGCACTCCATTCAAAACAGCAAGTTCACCTGATAACATCCCCATTTCCTTCCTTCATTCTTTCTGCCTGTACACTACTTGTTCACACCAACTTCTAACACAACACAGTCAATTTCTCCACCAAAACTTCCTCACAATCATATTTGATACAAACTTCCGACCATACCCACAACTCGCCCCACAACACAACCAAAAAAAAATTCGAACCTGCCAAACAACTCGTCCATCTTCCCTGTTCTTCATCACTGGTACAATCGAATCACCGTGCTTCTGAAACCTAACCGCAACTCCTCTAATCACTCAACAGACCTACTGCAACCTAACCTTTCGTGCATTGCATATCCCTATAGTTCAGTACAAATGCACTTCGACCACACTTCAATCATCTCCACACTTCGACCACTCAGCAATCTCCCCTTCAATCTTCCAGTCACTCCTCTCTAACACTTGCTTCATATACCACCCTACATCCAAACAACACACTGCCAACGTATCCAGACTATATTTTCATCTACTTGATAGACTATATTTCCATCTACTTGATAGACTATATTTTTGGTTGCATTTATGATAAAATGCCACAGTTTTTTGCAACTGTAAATGGTTTTTCTTATAGTGTCTACATCCATATCTAAGAATGTAATGGCTTCAAGGAAGGAGAAATCTGCTAGATTTGAAGTTATCATCGAAGGGGATAATGAAGGATCACAACATAATAAAGAAGAAATAACTCGACCACCTGCCTTGCTGGAATCTTCATTTCAGCAAAGACTGTGATGAAAGATGAGATAGAGAAAACGATGTCTAATACAAACTTAAAGATGCTATAGCAACAGAAGTATCAAATGGACATGGTAACCAAAATGCAAGAATGGCCGACAGCTTTGGCTCAACCGTGGCGATAAAATGAATCTCATAGGCATTGGAAGGGAAAAAGGGATGCATCATCTTCTGATTCTAAAGAAGAAACCTCGTCCTTAAAATAACGAAACCGAAGACCAGATAAACGACCAATGTACAAATGGGAGGGGCAACATGTAAGAAGGTTTCAAAAGATAGAGTCAATCAGCCAGTATCAATATTTTCTGATGCTAAACGACCCTGAATGGACGACATCAACCGTATGGTGAAAGGCTGAAACTTTTTGATAGCGCAAAGGAGTTGCAACTGGCTCACGTTGGCGAAGGGCAAGATATTAGTCCTTAGAATGGTTGTAAATTAATCGAAGTTAATAATATAATTTATTTAAGTTGAAATTTTGTAATTGGCAATTGATTTTGAAATTATATAAACAAAAGCGGTTTTGATTATGAAAATAAAGCATCTAAATTTAATTGAGTTTATAAGGTGGAAAATAAATGTTTATAAAAGTAATGAAATTGAAATATAAATTAATATGTAATAGAGGTGATTTTTGAAATATTTTTTTATTTAGTTAAAATTAAATTGAATCATGTTTTGAAATAAAAAGAAGGATATATTTATTTATTCCTTATTAAGCCCAAAAACCCATATACATCAAGCCTAAGATTTTTCTCTAGACTTTTCATCTCTCCTCATTTTCCATGTACATATATACCTCATCATTTTATTTTCACCTTCTTCTGAAAGCCACCGAACCAATTATCATATTCTTTAAAATTTGGAAACAAATCTAATAAATTATTATACTTCATCAAAATTTGAGTATGGTTTCCTGCATCATCGAGTATATAGGGTACGATGCCTATCTTGTTTCAGTGCATGTAAGTTGTGTGCGTTTATTTCATGGTGGTGAGGAAGAATGCAAGTAAAATTCAGGCGAGGTCATCACACTCACACATCTATGTTAATTAATAATCATTTTGTATCTATATTGTTTGAATTGAGTTGTGCATCAAGTCAGGTAGGAACAGGCAAATTGGGTGGTATTATCAGTAGTTGTAGGCGATTAATTTCTCCATTGTTGCTCGAACCTATGAGTGCCACCGATCGACGGGTTTGCATGCTGGGTTGCATGAGTGTGTTTGTGTGGGTTTACTCACTCGCGCGTGTGTGCGTTATGTTGTGTTTCTTCCCTTGTGTTGCTACTGCTGTCTCCTTTTATTGTTGCTCACCTTGTGCTGCATGTGATTATTGCACATTTCTATTTTTTGCTTCTCTTATAATCAGGTTGTGTAATTGTGTATATGGGATGTTTTATTATGTGTGCTATGTGCACACACACATGAATGTTATGGCATGCGTTTCGCGCATGGAGATGAACGTGCAAGCTAGATTCCCCTTTTAAATTTAATAATCTAATTGACACATTAAAAGAAGTGAGCGATGCTCATTTGCTGAAATTACTAACCATTTTGATGGCACATACATCCCGGACACCCCATGGTATTTATCAGAACACTTGCCACTAAGGCTACCAGTGTTCTCAAAGTCCCTCATGGACCCACTTGGGTTTAGACGTTGTTTGGGTTTATTGTAAACTTAGTCTAGTTCGGAAGTTGTTAGAGAAACATTTGTACAATGGGACCGTTAATCGATGTGCCAGTCATTTTTCTCAAAAATTAATATTTAAGCAAACATTAATAACAAATAATTTCTAATAAAACAGTTTGGCTATGTTTGGTTTGCACTTTTTAGTTTTTGTGCAACCAAAAATACGCATAGCAGTGTATTTTTGAAAGACAACTAAATTTAACATACAAAATAGAAAACAAAATTATTTTTCTTTTCATATTTTGGAAAATAACGAAAGCACAAAAAATAATTCATCCCATCACCGTCCCTCCATCATCCTTACATCGTCATAATGGCTTAGAATTTCAAATCATCTTCTCTACTCTGCTAATATGTTGAAACCACAAAACATAAAAATTAAAATGAAATCATACAAACATTTATCCTTTCAATTCTACTTTTAAAACTCAAAACACAATCTGCTTTTTTTCTTTCTCCTTTTCCATTTCCTTTAAAATTATTGCCACTTTTTTCACTTGATCGCTATTAACCCACCTTATGGAAAGTCAGTATATAGACAGATTTAACCAATACACTTCATGATCATCATGGCAGAAAGCAGGGAGAGATGGTCACCAAGGTTGGAGATAGACTACATTTGAAACAATGGACTATAGTTGGATGGATTCAGATGGACAACACTAAAAAATTGGCAAATTATGGAACTAAAATTTCTCCTAGAAGAGTGATTGGAATGGAGGATTGAAATAGAGAGATTAGGACAGAGAGATCTGATTAAACAAGATGCACACAACTTAACTCAACAATGATCACTCCATAACTCAACAACCATAAGGCGGATTGAAGTGAAACTTTGAAAACAGAAAGTGGGGTCCCTAGGGAGTCTACCTAAGGGATTGCTTGGCATTTAGAGAGTTTTGGAGGGATCTACTCCTATCCCTCAATAGGGATCGACCCTCTTCTCTTTTAAGGATTGTTAAAACCAACTTTACAGTAAAGATCGATCAATATGTCAGCATCTACCTATCCAATTGACATGAAACTTTGAGCACAATACAACATGTGGAATACCACATATGGATCGCATATCAAATGGGATAACTTGGAGGAATCAGCCCCTATACCTCCAAAGGGATCGGCTGGAACCAGAATACATGCAACACCACTTCATGGAAAACGTGATATCCCACAAACCGTAAGTCAGAATGGCACAAAATAAGGAGGGTAAGTAGATAACATCATGGAAAGCACCCCAAAGGGATTACACTCCATTCGAACACCAAAATAGGGATCGGGACCGATCCCTACAGCGGGTCCCAATGGGCCTGAAAATTCTTTTGCGGCCTTATCATGGCTTGGAGCTTATTTTTCCAAAATTTTAGCCCGATCCGTGCACGTCTTCTTTTATATATACAATAGGAATATCATTAGAAAAAAAATATCTTCTTTGTACTTCTCTTTATCATCATCCTAGGCTACACTCTGCCAATTTTATTCTTAAATTTTGGACTGTAACTGTGAATAAACTACAGTATAATAAAAAGGATTATTCTTAAGTGAACATAGGTCGGAGTTAGTTGAAACACTGTAAGTCATGTCTCTTTTTACTTACTTTTATTTTTAATTTGTTTGTTCTTAATATTATATTCTCTACATTAGATACTATTTTAGATTTGTGACTAGATATTGTTGCTTTCACATAACTGGATGTTGGTGGTCAATTTTGACACCAACATTTTGGTGCTTTCACTGAGAAAGATGGTCCTCATAGATTTGGAATTTGGATTTAGAGCTTGGACAAGATTTGGAGCTTAGATTTAGAGCAATGGTGAATTAATCAACAAGAAGAGTGCTATCGAAAGGAGCCACCATGGAGGGAGTCAGGAGGCTTCCTCAGGAGTTGGAGCTAATCAAGCATCTATCTACATCATTAGGGTTGAAATGGAAATGAGGATGGATGCTATGAAGGAATGGATGCTGAAAAGACAAGTGTAGACACAACACTAGAAAGGCAATTTCCTCATGGTTATAAGCGTGACAAAACTAATTTGTCACGGTTATAACCGTGAAAATAGGTACCGTGAGAAAATTCAGTCACACTTTTGCTCACGGTTATAACCGTGACAAAATAGTAATTTCTCACGCTTACAACCGTGACAGAATAGTATTTACTCACGGTTATAACCATGACAAAATAGTAATTTCTCACACTTATAACCATAACAGAATAGTAATTACTCATGATTATAACCGTGACAAAATAGTAATTTCTCACACTTATAACCGTGATAGAACAATGGTTTCTAACATTTATAACCGTTATTAAAAAGGAAACTCTAACACTTATAACCGTGACAAATGCAAATTATATCAGAATTATAACCATTACGAAAGGTTATTTTCTAACACTTATAACCGTGATAACTAAAACAGTATCAAACAAACTATATAGCACCAATATTTTATTACAGCTACAAATAATCTATACAAAAAATATATAGTATTAACATTAAGAAAACATACGATCAATAATTAAAACAACACCAAACATTTATGTTTCATTCAAACACCACAAAGGATACTTCATACCAACACCACAAATTATAGCATACAAGCATAGTATATATAACAAACTTTAAAACACAGTTCAGAATATAACTACATGGTGTTCAGTAACTTACTAATTACGCAAACAATACTCGGGCCAAATCACAAAACCCGCTTCAACTAATTCGGATAGTGTGTAATGGCCATTTTGTGGTGCTTCATAAATTGAAGCTTCTGGATCGTAAACATTCTCCACCCAAACAACTTGCTCTCCTTCAACCATCTTTCTACCATGACATATCTTTTGCGTCCCAATGTGTCCTTTTGCTACTTCCGTCAAATCCACTGAAAATAACATTACTGGTTGTTTCTCTCTCGTAGAAGATTCCATTATTTCATTTAGTGGAGCATTTAAGCTATCTCCAGGACTGTTGAAATTTTTCTCTGTGTTAGAAGCAGCTTCTCCTCTTGGTGTCGGCACATTTCCTCCAATATGATTTACAAGCATCTTTATACATTGTCTCATATCATTTATAGCTAAACTCATTGTTTTCATCTCTTCACGCATTTCTGTTTTCCATTGTTGATTTGCATTCTCTTTGTAATTGGTAATGGCTTTTGAAGCTTGAGAGAGTCTTACTTGCTTTTGAAGCTTCGCTTTTTATCATCCCGAAAAGCTTCGGCAACGGGATCTTTGTCAAAATCTTTTACACTTCTTATTCCATCTTCTCCGTTAACACTAGCTTCCGATTTTTATCCTTCTTCGGCTGCTTCTATCAATGCCTACACAATTCATAATTTTGTAAAGATGTAAAATTACATAACAGTGGTTAAATATATAATTGAAACTGAAACTGAAATTAGCATATGTCAATTTTCATTTGTAGTCATATTCATAAATTACATGTACATTTGATTGTATACTATTGCTTGCATGTGATAAGTAGACTATAAATTACAGGGGGGTCGATTGTTCATGATAGTTGTAATATAACTTGTAGTATGCAATATCAATAACAGAAGGATGAATGTAAAAAATAAATACTATGAGGTCAGTTTGGTTTTAATTGACATAGCAAAAGAAAATAAACTTACAAGGCCATTTACCATATTTGGAGTTTAGATTAAAATACTTGTAGTAGTTGATGTTAGTGATGATCGTGGCAGATTTTAATATAATGTGCACATTGCAGTAGTATGATGTGAATGCAGGGGAGATTGGAGTTTGTATTGCTGGAAGTTGGTTCGTGGGTTTATGCTGCAAGACAGTATCACACGAGTTTATATTATTAAGTTGTAAAGGCTGCTGTGTATAGTAGTGAGGGAGGCAGTGTGCACAAAGATTTGCACAGTTCGAAGCAGTGACAATTTGGTGGTGGATGCACAGTATGCAAAGGAGATGTGCAGGAACAAAGTTTTTTTTATGTGGGAGATGACCGGTAGCAATGATTTGTATGGTTTGTTGTTGGGGAATATGGCAGATGATATTTGATGTTGAAGATGAAGTTATCACTGTCAGTTTGGAGATGAGATGAGAGTAGTTTGGAGTGCAGTTTTCTGTAGTGAATGTAGACAGAAGTTTTGGGGTTTGGATGGCAGTTTTGAGATGAGATGAGATGTGAGTAGTTTGAAGATGAAAAATGACTGCAACTAAATAGTAGGGAAGTAGCGGATGTGGATTGATGTAATTGTGTTAGATGAAGTCGCTGCTGGTTTGTAGTCGATGGCAGTGGTTCCAAAAGAATAGGTGTAGGCAGTTTGTATGATGGTTGGAAGTAGAGAGGGTTTGAAGGTGATGGTTGATGTTGTATTGAAGTGAAGAAGTGACGAGGCAGTCGAGTACGCTGTAATTGAAAATGGTTTGGGTGAGCAGTTAGTAGGAGGATAGAAAGGGACGTGGTAGAGGAGGGATGTGATTGAGTTAGGCAGTATGTTGGTGGTTAGCGGTGAAGATAAAATAAGGTGAATAAATGTGCAGTAAAATAAAGAGAGTGCAAGATCCATTCGTTACATGACCTTGTAGAAAATAAACATAGTCAAATTCTTACAAGGCCTCTCCCATCCAAAACAACATCCTATGACCACAACAGTTACTGCTTCATCAACCTACTCCTTGCATTGCCACTGCACCTCTTCTATAATACTGCCTGCAAACATAAACCTTGACATCAAAACTTCCTCCACACCACCTCTTCCCACCATACCCTATGCACTATAACAAGCTGCTACAGCAATACTATTTCACCTTACATACTTCAAACAACAGAACTACCCATCATTACTTGCCACTGCATTTCTCAAACATCAGACCAAAAGCTATCACTTTCATCCCACCTTGTTAACTTAAAACTGTCAGCTGTCAACTACATACCCACTTACCATCTCCTTACCATTTCAGTACCCATTGCAACATTCAATCTAACAATTCAATACAACTCCATACCATTTCATATAACTCCACTGTCTTGCCGCACCCAAACCGACCACTGCCTTTTAATTGCCTTCCTACTACTGTGCATTACCAATCTCCAACATACCCATGTCCCTAAACAACATACTTCAAACTCATCTCTAACCACTATAGTCACCTCTCTACATCATCTCAACAACCACCATCTGCCAACGATTTCCAATTCGAAACACAAACTGACCACCTCTGCAATTCCACCCAAATCGCCTCTGCCACGCAAAAGCAGTAACCAACTACAATCGCCAATCCTCAATCGCGAACTCGAGAAACCACCACAAGCGATACTATCAACTCTACAACTACATACCCAGTTATCAACTCTGCTTCGCATCACAGCAACATACCTGAAACATTCATCATTTCATCCTCTAACATTCATTACTTCAAACTTCACTGCAATCTCTCCACTGACCACCATCTCTACTTCACATTGCTGTGCACCACTGTCATTACTCGCCTCAACTCACCAAACAACTCCTTTACCAACATAGTACAAACATTTCAATTTCCACCACCCCTTCTGTGCAATATTTCACCAACCCTGACAGTTCAACAACTACTAGTCATCTCTATCCACCAAATTATGCAACTTGCCCACCACCAACTGACCATAGCAACCACATCACTTCATATATACCCTGCATAACCATACAAACAATCTCACATTGTTATCTCTATCATTTCACTTGCCTGCATATACTAATATCCCACCATCATCTCTGTCACACATTCAACCTACTACTGCTCTTCCATAACCATATATATTCATCTCTGCCTACAACTGCTATAGCCACCTTGCCATCCATCATACCCTCAATCATTCACAACTGTGCCATTCATTCACTTCTTCCACTTTGCCTGCACATCACTTGCCACTGCCATACTGAACATACCCTCTGTGCACTGCCCCATCCTTTACATTGCTATATACCCCTCAAACTTCACCATACCTTGCTATTGCTACAACTCAGTTCATCTTCTTGATCACTTCAGACATCAAAACTGCCTCACTTCCATTCAAACTTGCAAAACCATTACAAATACAGCCATCAACATTTCAAAAAACTTCTGCCTACCCGCCATTCAAACTTGCACTACCATCAACATTTCTACATATACTGCTGCTCCTCATACCACATAACCATCCACCTCTAAACAAACCATCTTCCTCTACAAGCATCACCTCATTGTTGCTAACCACCAATATCACGTCATCATCATAACCAACTACCTCCATTTCATTTCACTTTCTGGTCCCCACAAACTCCACTTCTGCAAAGTAAGCTAAAACTGCACTTTAGTTCAACACAGACTTTTGTGCAATTGTGCACCTTCTTTCTGCACAGTATGTCAGGGAAGTTGATGATTTAACCGTGGTTTGTGGAACAGTGGGAGTAGCAGTGTTAAGTATGGTAGTAGGGTGGCTTGTATGGTGGCTTTTATGGATTGTTTTATAGCTAATATATGACAGAAGTGGATTGGGGATGTAAGTTATATGGTTGTAGTAGAAAGATGAATGGTGAGGGAGGAGCACAGGAATGTAGTTGAAGTGTGTAAAAAAAAGAAAATATGAAATGTAATTGCAGAATTGTAAAAGGAAATTGTAAATACAAAATTGTAAAAGACATACATATTTTTCAGCGGCGCAAGGAAGCACCTCTCCCTTTTTTTACTTGTGTGCGCCACTTTCCATGCCTTTGCTCGTGTAATTTTACATTCGGGATTATCAGTTTCCTACATAAATAAATGTAAATATATTAAACAATTATACAATATTATCGCGATTAGTTGTGAAAGACTTACTACGTACCAATTCTTCATATAATCTACTATAAGATTTTCTTCCCAATGTATGATTTATGATGTTCTTTCTTTTATTATCAGCATTCGTCTTGCATTGTTTTTTCTTCTTATCAGCATACTCAATGCCGATGAACCCCTCCCACTGAACTTTATCAATGTCTTCGGGTCGGTTATCAATCGCAAGATGCCTAGGCAATAACTCTCCTTCTTTTGTTTTAAGATATAGCTTTCTCAATTTCGCTTTTGCTATTCTGAAGTACTGTGAAAACGCTTTCTCTAAAATAGGTCGAGCTAAATCGGGGTCTATATTCAAATCAAACTCCTTCTATAGAAAGTTAAAATAAATGTTGTAATGATGATTTTGTACTTCAAATATGCACACACAAAAAAAATCATTCTTGTAAAAATTGTAAATTCAAATACCATGAGTGCTTTCCATAAATTATCCCTAAAAAACCCATCAACTTTCCTCCAATCATCATAGCTAATGGAAATATGCCTTCGAATTAGAGTGCCACAATGGGAACTCCACTTTGTTGCATCATCGCCTTTAGCACCATCCATCTCAACAATTATCCAGTACTTTTTATTTGGTGGGGGAGGAGGAACTTCTTCTTCTCTGCTTTCTATATGTCTACTGCAATTAGCCGACATACTGCCAAAATATAATGCAGGTTCTCAAGACATGAAGAAAATTTCTACTTGGAAAAATCAACATGATACAAGTAGAAAGCAATGTCACTTTTGCAACTGTGCATCACAACATATATGTTTTTAGTTGGGTTGGTTTAGTTTTAAAACTAAATTGGTTATAATTGACCTGTAAAATAATAGGCGTCTAATACCATGGGGAAATAGTTAATTAATATGTATATATCCACGTTGAACCTGAAAATGGCTTTCCAGTTCCGATTCCTACTGCCACATCATGGATAGAACAAAGTGTTTATAGTCATTAACATAACATTTCGCTAAAAAATAATGTATACAAAGGCAAAATAAGACCTATATTTAAAAGGTTAAGAAATTGTAAGAAAGTCGGATTCATAATGTAAAATGCAAATATCAAGATAACATAACACGTATAGGACAAAGATGCGATAATAAATTCATTATTCTCAAGCCTCCTTTATCTTTCCCTTACTGTTAATCAAATTTGAAAAAAATTAGCAAAATATATTGGGAAGGCACGATATAAAATAATCAGTAAGTATGAAGATCACATTAAAAGAAGGGAGGAAAAAAAAAGAGGCACATTTCTTGGTGGTAATATATTAACATCTAAGTGATGTACTTGATAGATTTAACTATGCGTATATGAAACCTAGGTAGTAAGTTGGGGGCCATTAATCCCATAATGGTTAACATAAATGAGTGAGGGTAAAAATATAAGGTTAGCGACTTATCGAGTTTGATTTTCTTTTATCATGCATCCATTCAATTGCATTACAAATTGACATACCTAAAGTGATTGAAAAAACAAAACTTCTGAGATTGACGAGGTGCACCAATCATTATGACGAAGATACAACAATATGATAGCAAAGGTCACTGCAACCATTTGTGTATCTCGCAATTATGCAATTTAAGATAACAACTAAAGTGAAAACAATCATACAAAATAACTATTTGAATCATTGGTGCACCCGACAAACCTACAAGATGAATATTGAAGTCAAAAGATCCTTAGTCACCAAATTCATGTGTTACTAAATGCTCAAGTATTTTTTAAATTGCTAACTGAGTAATGAAGACAAGACGCATTCCAAGTCGATAGGGAATCTATTTGGACCATTTGTGCATCCGACAACCTTATAAGATAAGCATTGAAGTCAGGTCACTAGGATTAAATTTTAAGGTGTAAACCCTTACACTATAAACTCATATGGATAAGACTAAACCAGTGAAGTTTAAGGGTGCATATCTGACTGGTTGGAATTCGGCGTTTGTCAGCTTTAGAAATTAAAAATAGAAAAGATTCTTACAGGGATCAAACCTAGGTCGCCAGATTCCAAGCCTAGAGTGCTAATTATGACACCATAGAACCAGTTTTCCATCATAAAATTTGACATATTCATATGATCTAAAGGCCACATTAAAGATAATTAATATGATAACGAGAGCGTTAGTGCATCCTGCAACCTTCCAAGATAAGGAAACAATATTCATCAAGATTTGAACTCAAAGTGTACAAGATTCAAAAGCTGAGGTATTGAATATTAAATAGATTACTAGTTGCACTAATGAGTTTTTTTGACACGGCCTCTCATACTAAATGGATATTAGACATAACCCAAATTTTTATTTAATTTGAGTGATATCCATACTTTTAAATTTTGTACAAATTTATTATTACATATATGCTAGGACAAAGGAAGTATGTCCAATAAAATGAACAAAACTGTCAAGTCTAATATTCATTTAGTGGAAGCCACTTTGCTACAAAATCATTTGAACTAGTCATATTTACGGTTAGACTTTTAGTTGTGTAACTAAATGTTTTGGGTTCAATCTTGAGCATGGATCATAGTACCATGGTTAAGTTCAAGAAAAGAAAAAAGAAACAATTATGCTATAGTACCTGAAATGGTTTGGGTATTATAATCGAATTAGAAATAAGTTAATGGCACCCAACTCCAGAGTTTAAGGTGGAATTCAGAGGGGTCCACTGCCAGTTCTTCGGTACCTACATAGCATGCATATATATATATATATATATATATATATATATATATATATATATAAATGAAAGTTAATGTACTCATATAAAATAAAATAGAATCTTTCTTTTTAACATAGTTATAGATCACATTTCAAGGGAAAGGGCAATTTATAATGTCTAACAAACATTATTAAAGCCCTTCAACAACATCTCTGTGATAGTTGTAATATCCATAGTTTCTGAGTGAGTGTACTATTTGTTATGTTTAAATAATGTTGCAAAACACATTGTATATCTATTATTTACAACAATGTTCAAATGTTTTATCAGTTTATTCTAATGATATATAGAACTCTGCACTATGGTTTTCGGATATTGTAATATACATTGTACAATGTATAGATTAATGAATCATATATGTCGTTAGTTATTTTTTTATACCTAAAAGCATTTGAATATAATGATTTTCATAATTACTATTCACGTAAACAGTTGTATCTAGATAGACTTTGCAAACTTACAAAAACGCATCTAAGCAGATTTTATAAGATGTTGAATAAATAGGCTATTCAAATTTTATATATCTTACCCACCTATGAAATGAATATCAATTGTCTGAAAAACTTGCAATCTATTATGTACTACTTATGATTGGCGCTAATCATAGTTGTAATGCAATTGCCGATAAGAAAATAAAGCTGAGATATAAGGAGAAATATGTGTCCAGAATCTGAAACTTTTTTTACTATTCCCAGATAAACAAGCTTTACTTAGCTAAACTAATTATACATGTATTATATTGACTGAGATTGCATATGTGCCTGTACTCATGTGTATTAAATATACGGGAGAGGATATGTACACATTAAGAATGAAGCACTTCCAAACTGTCCATCATACCCACTATCTACTTTGTGCACATAACTCTTCGCCATTTCACACTTCGGTTTGCACCATCATCTACTGCCTGCTCCAAAATACCTTACCACTACATCATACCTTCACACTGCACTTAACCGAACAAAATCACCCACTCCCCCACATCACCGCAGTCCTTATTTCAACTCTCCAAACTGCTGCCAAACATCCATCAACAACTTACAGTATACATACATACAACCTTACATCAACAATTGATAGTCTATTAACCCCTGCATCATTCATTCACCATCCTTCAATGCACGACTTCAATCCACTACAAAACTTGCCTTCTTTGCTCAAAATCCCATGCATACACACTGTCAATCCTCTGTCAACAAACAGAACTACACACAGCAACCACCAGACCCCACCACTTTCAAACATTGCCTTCCTCATTACCATCCTCAACCATTTTTACCATAACCATATACTTCATAATTACCACCCCACAACATAACCATAGCTCCACTGTCTGCCTTCACAAGACCACTACGCATAAATTATTGTTGCAAATAGATGAAGGTTATCACGTTGTTATTAACTATAAATGACAAATATTATTTATTAATAATAACTCATGGCAATGATAAAAACGCTGACCTGATAATGCACATCCATCCTACCAAAGAAAAACAAAATAAAGAAATAGAAGAAAAATATCAACCCTGCTTCAGACATGACCAATGTATTGGAACAACCCACTACTTCAATCTATCTTTAGAAACTGAAAAAAGGAATGTCCAAGGAAAAAATAGCAATAACACTAGCAGACAGACCGATTTGGTCATTCTGGAAATAAACAAGTTCTTTCTTAATGTTAGACATCATATGTTATTGGAATATCAAGGGAGAACACTTAATATTAAAATAAAAGGAGCTACAAAAATCATATTTAACCAAAACCTTGTCATGCTTGCTATCTTAGAGACAAATTGAACTTTAGTAAAACTATAAAGGCTTTCTCCTACATTAAGTAAGACTGGAATTTTACCCACAATCGGGAACATGCACCCTATGGCGGTATTCGGATTATGTGGAATCCATCTATTTACACTGCTCAAACCATCCTTTCCTCCTCACAATTCATACACCTTCAATGCTATTCCAACACCCACTTCTTTCTTCATATCCTTTTTCTATGCATCAAATAACTATGACTCTAGAACTCTCATGCTTGAACATTCAAACCTACATGATCCATGGCTCCTTATGGGTGATTTTAATTGTACGTGTTTATCACATCAAAAACATAGTGGTGTCCCCCTCACCAATCATGACTTATCTCCACTCAACCATGCCATGGTGACTACTTCCATCACCCCTCTACCATCCACGGGCGCGGGAGCATCTTACACTTGGAATAACAAAAAACACATTGGGCCTAAAACTTACTGCACCCTTAACCCCCGTTTTTCAAACCACTCTGCCATCTCCACATCTCCACTTAGAGTAACATATGCAGGCTCATAATGGCTATGAGTTTTTTTCCATCAATACATCAAAAGGTTTTTTATATCCTTAAAAATGTTATCATAATTATTTATTAAAAGAGGAAAATCGTCTATATTAACACACATTTTTACTTCTTCAACTTTGCAGTTGGCAAGTAGAAATTTTAAAAGATCAACTGCAATTTAAATACTGAAATCAAAAAAGGTAATTGTTTATTTCCGTCATACAAAACCAAATGTATGCAAAAGATTTAACAAGACAAAACCCTTAAAACATACAAAACCCTAAATAAACAATCTTAAAACACACAAAACCAAATCAAAAGCAAAAAAATATTACCTGATGATCGGCGGGCGACTCACAATGGAAGATAGAAGCTAATTAAAAACCAAAATATACACGGCGATAGGGCGACTCGCAATGAAGGAAGGCTGCGACGGTTTAACCTAATTATATTTTAAGAAGAAAGATACAAGCCAGAAGCGTGACAAACATGTGAAGCTAAGGATTGGAACGTAAATGACAATTTTGCCCAATGTCTTCTAATTATTTATGAAAAGCCCAAATTTTGTCATGGAAATAACCGTGATAAAACAATAATAACCGTTACAAATTTTCAACAATAATAACCGTGATAGAATGAAACGAAAAAAGTGTGACAAAATGGCATGTTTGGTGTAGTGAGATGATGTAGAATTTACATCGGATGATTGGACAAGATGGAGCGTAGAACCAAGGGAATAGAGTAGCAGAAGCTAATGACAACTTAGATCAATGAGTTGAAGCGGAAGGAATCACTGGAAATCAGAAACGGGAACATGGAGATGGAGCTATTGGATAAAGGAATGGAACAGAGTAGCTGGGATCGGCTCCAGCCATAATAGAGGGATCGTCCTTGATCTCCAAAGGCCAGGGGCATGCCCCTTGGTCTAGTTGATCGTGATGCTGAAGGATCTACTGTTGATCCCATGGAGCATGGTGCAAATCGAAATATGGATGCTCGTTCGAAAGAGTACGTTCTGGAATTTCCTTATGGACTAAGGGGGGGCAGTTTGGAAATAATGATAGCAAACTACCGATGGATGATAACGATGGCTTTATAGAAATGATCAGGCGAGCTATGCATAGATGGTTGTTAGACAAGGTTCTGGAGGATGTAAATAGAAGTCTGTTCACTCCTAATACTAGAAGTGCTAGAAATCCACCAGAGATTAAACTACCAACACTGGAAGTACATGATGGAAAGTCGGACCTAACTATGCCTATGATGAGATATATACAGCATATGGAAGTACTGGAGGAATCGGAGGAGGTCATGGTAATGTGTTTTCCACTTTATTTGACGGGGTTAATTGAACTCTGGTTTAAGCAGCTGGAGAATGATTTAATAAGGACATGGACCAAGTTAGTAGATCGGTTCTTGAGGCAGTTTCGGGTCTACGTCACGAGACCCAAAAATGTTATGACATTGGCAGCAATGAATAAGAGGACCGGAGAGTTTCTAAGGTGTTTTGTAACACAATTTAATGTTGTGGCGACATCAGTGGATCGATCAAATCCATCCATGGTTTTGATGGCCGTTGTATCAGGAATTGCAGATGACACTAATTTCAAGGATGCATTGGCATGGGTCCACCTATGGATCTCGGGGAGTTTTACCATGAAGTTGAAAGTTTCTAGCGGCAAGAAGATGCATCAGCCAATAAACTAGAGGTGAGCACAGTGCAAAATGAAGGATCATCAGGAGATGCAAACAAGAATGATAAAGGCAAACAAAAACTGGATGACGGGTATGATGGGACAAAAAGCGATGGAAAGAGTAGGAGCTGAAGTTCTCCTCCTACTCGGATTTGATGGAAAGCTTAGAACAGATTTATCTGGACACCATGGGGCAACTCACCTATTGGAAACTGGCAAGGAACGGTACGGGAGCGTATGTTTGGAAAGTACTACTTGTTTCACGATTGAATGGGCACATAACGGGTGAATGTAGGGATTTAAGGATACGATGGATGAGCATATCGGAAACATTAGAATGCCACAGTACGTGAGGAATTGGGCAATGACGATGGAATAGGAGCAATTACTGTCCGCATCGAATGGAAATAAGAATGGCCCTAGATTGAGGTCACGGATCGTCATCAACTGATCATGATGGTAAGGGCGGAGTTCAGGACTTGATCTCTGACTATAGTAGTAACTATAGAAAACTCTATAACAAGGTGACTAAGTCACTTATACATGTATGGGATCGAAGAGGGTCCCTAGGCATGCTCTGAGATGACGATGAGCCATCGTGCCCGAAGAGGCACCCTTTAGATTTTTTAGTTTTTTAGATTTTTGGATGTACGACCTCTTATTTATTAGGTTATTTATGATCCGCATTACTGCAATAAATAAAACAAGACACAATTATTGTCCCGACTGTGGTGATGGGGTGATAACCACCAGGTGCGTGTCCCTTTTCCGGAGAGGACAGAATAGACATGTACATGGATTACGTCCTCGATCGGAAAGTAGAGGTTGGAGAATAAAACCCAACTGGATGTCAGGTATGGATTAAGCCAGCAAGGAGTAGGTTGCTTCAATGAAGAGAAATAGGATCGGCCTACTCAGGTCATCGAGTATAGATTACGCTCGGCAAAGCTCCGGAGAGACCACTGTTGGACTAGGACTTAGGCCAAGACATCACTTAATGTTTAGGGACACTGAACCAGATTGCAAGAAATGAGTCGCTTCGTCGGAGAGCAACAAGATTGACTCACTTATCGTAGTTCCCTCTTTCGCCAAAGAGCGACAAGATGGGGTCCAACAAGAGGCCAGAGAGACTGTGATAAGTCCAAGAGGATCATGACATCGCTAAAAGCCCAAAAAGGCTGAAGTATAAAAAGAAATGTCGCTTTGCCAGAGAGAAATAGGATCGGATTACTCGGATGTCGAGTATGGATTGTGCTCGGCAAGGACCTGGAGAGGTCATGAATATGGATATCAGCTTCGAACAGATATGGATTTGGACATTGACCTGTAGCAGTCGTAGACTTGGATATGGGCCCGAAGCGGTCTCGAATTTGGCTAACGACCGGTGAGGTTGAGGGTTTGGAAAAACGATTCGAAGAGAACTAGGATTTGCAATAGATATGAAATTGAATGAAACGATCTGGAGAGATCATGGATTCAGAATTGGATATCAACTCGAAATGGTCATGGATTTAACTAACAATCCAGAGAGATCGTGGATTTGGATTGGCAACCCGGAATGGCAACGGATTGGATACGGAATTGATAAGATGATTGTTGATAGTTCATGGGCTTCGAATCTTGGATTTATGATAATTCAAAACAAATCTTCCTATCGAAGACATTTTTTAAAGGGAAATGTGTTAACCCCTCTTATGGCACAGCAGTACATAGGAGGATTTAACTCAACGGACTTCATGATCATGAAGATAAAAAGCCCGAAGAAATGGTTATCAGGATTGAAGATCGATTATATTTGAAACTATGGACTATAGTCGAATGGATTCGGATGGACAACACTCAAAAAAAGGCCAAATATGGAAATAAAACTTCCTTTAGAAGAGAGATAGGAATAGAGGGATCGAATTAAACAGGATGCACATGACACAACTTAACAATGATCGTCCCATAACTCAACAACCACAAGGCAGATTTAAGTAAAACTTTGGAAACAGTAATATGGGACCCTAGGTAGTCTACCATAGGGATCGCATGGCATTTGGAGAGGTTTGGTGGGATCGGTAATTATCCCTCAATAGGGCCGTCCCTCTTCTCTCTTAGCGATCGGCTAAACCCAACTTTATAGCAAAGATTAATCAATATCTCAACATCTACCCATCCAAATGACATGAAAATTGGAGCAGATACTACAGTATGTGGAACATCCTATAAGGATCACACATCAAATGGGATACTTTGGAGTGATTGGCCCCTATCCATCCAAAGGGATCAGCTGAAATCAAAATACATGCAAACCACTTCATGGAAAACGTAATATCTTACAAACCGTACATCGAAATGGTACGAAATTTGGAAAGAAGGTAGCTAACATCATTGGGAACCCATCAGAGGGATTGCACCCCTTTTGGACATTAAAATAAGGATCATGGTCGATCCCTATTGTGGACTCCAATGTGCCTAAAAATTATTATGTGGCCTCGTCATGATATGGAGGTTCTCCTTCAAAAAATTTAAGCTCGATCTGTGCACGTCTTGCCCTATGAATACTGCAGGTGTGGCATCAAAAAAAGTAAATTCTTTCTGTTTTTCTTTATCTTTAACCTATGCCACACTCTGCCAATTTTATTCTTGGGTTTTGAATTGTAATTTTAAGCAAACATAGTATAATAAAAAAATTATTCTATAGTCGACGTAGGCTGGAGTTAGCCGAACCGCCATAAATGTTGTCTCTTTTTACATGATTTCATTTTTAGTTTACTTGTTTTTCATATTATGCTCTCTCCATTAGATATTATCTAGGATCTATAATTGGGTATTAGTGCTTTTATATAACTGGTTTCGGTGACCAACTTTGATGCCAACAATCAAAAAGGAATAACCTATGATCAGTTTATAAACTTTTAACTAAAAGTTCAGGAAATATGTATCGTTTAATTTTGTATTAAAAAATGATTATGAAGAGTAGTGCTTCTATATTTTGATTTATACACACCACCATGTAGGCACGTCCAGGGCGTATGCCTACAAAAATAGATGCAATTCATTTTAATAAATGTGAAATAATGGACATATGAATTAGGATATTCATGGTATAGAATAATAGTCTTTCTGAACGTCTTTGGCCCTTGATACTGCTGAACCTCGTCCAAATTTTGTAAGATACGAAAATGCTTTTTGATTACTTTTTAATCAATAACAATATAGTTTATAGATGCATGTCCACCATTTATGGATAAAGAAACACCACTTATAAAGCACAATTGACATTCATGGTTACCGCAACATCATAATTTTTTCCATAATAGTTGAGCGCTCGTTGATTACTAAGACTTTTAAAAATTGATTTATATAGACCACTCCATTGACAAGTGTAAATACATACTCAAAAAATATAAGAATGGTTTTTAGATAGTTGAACAAAGAAGGAATGAAAAAGAATGACCGTGAATATAATTGTAGTTGCATTCTATTTTTTATTAACGGTACAGAAGAAATGTTTCCAACTTGTATCAAATAGGGCAAAGATTGAAAAATTAGGACTATTCAATATTTTTCAAATGGGTGCAGTATGTTGATCGGTTGTTCACTGAAACTTGAGATGCATGTTGTTATAATTGGACGAGCGCAAGCAGTCGAACTACATACATTGAAATCCCATTGTTAGAGATATGCTATCAATCCCAGTGTATTGCTGCAATAGATTTTTCCCACAATACCACTTAAGCTCTGCCAACATCCATTTGATCATTTTTAGCATCAATTGTTCATACTCGAATGCTAGCGTCAGTTTCCCTATGCACGACTATGTTGTCACTCGCTGAACTATTATATCGAATCAGATTGTGAGCCCCACTCTTGATTAATGCAAAATATAAAAATGGAAGTTAACCAATCAATAAGTAAGTAGAGTGGCTATGAATAAAAAGAGATCACACATAGTAGCTCTCTTGCTCATAATAGTCTACCAATTTTATCATTGAATAAAAGCACCAAAAGATAAGTGAGTGTTCTAGTTGACTTGGCATTGCTAGTAATTGCAAATTCTTTTTCTATTAGTCAAACAAATAGAGTATGCAACAAAAAATTAATTTATGGTAGATCACAATTCATCTAATAACTAACTTTTTTATGGAAAATTTACTGGTCTATAAAAATGTGAAAAAATATACATTAAACCAAAAAAAAAGTTTTATCCAAAATAAAAAACAATATGAAAGTAAAGAAACAAAATTACACCTAAAAAATGTACAATCTGTTTTACCTTTTAGATAAATGCAAGTTAAATCAATTAGTTGGTAGATTTCTGCTCTATGTCAAATATTCGAGAATATTTGGAAGGTAACCAAATTCACCGAAAGAAATCGATGTGGTCAAGTGTATCATGCAGTAAAAAGTTGATTCATTTCTGAACCTACATCATGTCGTGTGTTTTATTTCTTTTGATTTATACATATAATATCGATAATAATTATTTTAGATAAATTATTCGTTATATTTATTATTATAAAAACCCAAACATACACAAGGAAAACAATAAGTGTAGCATAGTGAGTTCTCTAACTTTAATCATTAATTTCAAAAATATTGAACTTAAAAACCTTCAATAATTTCAACAACACTAAATCTTATAGTTTGAAGCAACTTCAAACAAACATTGTGATAACATAAAATAAATAAAGGATGTAACCACCCACTATATTTAGTCTTACAAATCTATTAATTAGTATAGCCACTTAATCTACTAACTAATACATTAAGATGATAAAGAAAGAATAATGATATAAAATTCTCCTAAAAGAATGCACACACGGTGATACTTTACATGAGCATATGGAGCATATCATGGGAGAAGCACACTTTCATTAACAATGATGTAGCAAACACCTACATTCTAATATCTCTGGTGGAAACATGAAAACCAATAACATGATGGAAAAACTTAGTAACTTGTTAATGATCCAACACTTCATTAATTAAGAACATGATGTTAAGGCCACTCTTTTCTACTTATGCCATAACAGTTTAATGCAAGCGCATGTAGTAACTGAAAAGAAAAGGCCTGTAGTATTTGAAAATTTTGCATGTTCGAAACTAAATTATAGAAATAAAATCTCTTTAGCTCCTCTCTAAACAATCAAATTGTGAAAATAAAGCATGTTCAATAGTAACCAAATTAGTCAAAACACCAGCACTACATATATCCAACAATCGTACTTAAGAGAAAATGAGAATACTTTTTTGTACTCTTCCATCTATGTATCAGAGCGACAAATAAAATTTAGTTTTGTTCAGTAATAGTACCGTTTAGAACTTACTTTGGAACTACATTTCAAGAATTCTCATATTATACATCTAAGAATCAATAGCCAGATTGAAAAATAAGAAATAAAATTTATTTCAACAAAGCTACGGTAGATAAGGTATTTTAGGTTTTATTATTGTTGTTAACAACGTCTAAAACAACCAAATTTCACAACTTCATTAGTATAGTTTAATTAGACATATTAATAAGATTCTATTCTACAATCAAAATAATTTTCCTTGCTTCTCCATTTTTTGTCGACTCAAGTTCAAATTTTCCACGAATATGCTGGTGAATTTGCAACCTAAAACAAACCAATACTACAAACTATCTCTGAAGGTAAAAATTTAAATTCCCAAAACTAAGAACAAGATAAATATAACATCATTTCTGGCCTTAGAATTTCATTGCTAAGCTTGTTTGCGAATCCGAGTTAATTTTTAAGTACTGCACATGATTACCTTAAATCGACATTGCTTGCACTGCCATTTCTTTTACTGCTTCATAATCATTGTGCATACTTAGGTTATAATTAAGAAAATAAAGCGCAAGTTAAAATCAATAAAAAGTATAACCTTTTGATTGGTGTTATTCGAAAATACAATAGAAAGTTAGTTTCCCTACCGAATCCAAAAAGGGGAGAAAAACCTTAGACGAATCCTCATCTACAATGAATCGACCTAATATCATTAAGCTACCATTCTCAAAATAGTTGATGAAATCGTCCCCATCCTAGGAAATTAATTGATTTGTCACTTTTTGAAAACCGTTAGTTGATTTATTTTTGAACCTATTTTATCTTTCAATTTAGTTTCATGAAAAGGGAACGGTTGAGAAAGCGGTGTGGTGATGAAATGTGTCTTGCAACCAATTTGGGAACGTGGGTGGACATGAGGAAGATAATAATAACCTTATTTTATGGTAATTGTGTGGTAATGAAAATGCTATTTTCGACAGTTAGAAAAAGACTTTACTTTGACTTGGTTGACTAGGTATTTGCTTCATACGTACGTATGTACGTACATACATACATATAAATATATGTAAACACATGCATGTAGGCACGCGCGCACATATAAATCGTTATTCTACTATAAAATGGTAGCTACACTGTACTTTATTTAACTTGGTTGTTTTGTTAATAAAATGAATATTTTTGGGTCTGAATTAATTATGGATGAGTTACATGTATAGCTATGAAGTTGTAAATTATTGTAATTTTCACTTCTTCTGTGTAAGCAACCGTATAGATATCAGGAAGCTCCCGGTATTTGTCATTAAAATATATAAATATTTATATTTAAAATATAAATAAAGTGAATTTAATAGTATTTTATTGGAATAAAACATGAATAGCTACTTGATAGATATTTTATAGTTATTAATGAATATTTATGAAATCTTAATAGGTCTATAATTCAAGTTTTGGAAACGAATATGTATTTTACTGAATATTTATATATGATATTGATTTGAATGCGTTATAATAATCAAAATAGAAATTAGATAAAAGATAATAATGGAAAAATGTTATATAAAATATTTTGTTTTACTAAATTTTTTGAGTTACTAGAAGAAAGAAATAAGTTTATTTGTTGTTAGATATTAAATTATTATTTAATTTTATAAAAAATTAGAAACTTGTTGTTTATTGCATAAAATTTATAATATTCAAGTTTAGTTAACTTATTATTTAAAATTAGAATATAATTAAATGTTATTCATTTTTATGTATTTGTTAATATAAGAGAAAATGATAGTTGCACTATGTTATCAACTAAGGATCCATTTCATAGTTGCACTATATTATCAGTAGAAACAACTAGCCAAACTAGAGTCTAATTGTGATGATAACTTAATTTTTATTGGAAGTTTTGACTAGTAAAATGACTTAGATTTCTTGATAATGACCAGAACTTATATTTAACTTATTCGTGTCAATTTGAAAGTAAATTCCACATTTGTAAATATTTTCAAAAACTTGTCGTCATCTCTTTGTAAATAAATCTTGCATTTAGGAATTTTTCATTTTGCATTTGGATTTTGTGGATAGTATCCGCAAAAAACTCTCATAAGACAACATCCGTCCTACTAGAGACACCAAGAGGTTTAACGGCTCGTTGCATACGCTCAATATAATCGTGTTTCCTACGAAAATAGTTTTAGTTTATTCGAGAATTGATAAAATGATAAGTGTGTAGGCATTTGATATGCACGTATATATGCATATTTTTACATCCATATTTAATCTATTTTTATTTAAATAAATGTCATAATGAGTAATTTTACATGTTTAAAATCAAATTTCAAAAATGCTATCAAGTCATCATGCATCAACTAGGGGACAAAATGATAATTTTGTGCATATATTAGTTTTGAGAATATTCACTTGCACATTTAATTTTTATTTGCAGAAATTTGAATGAAAATATGAGGAGACTTTAATGTATTCATGCATGCACAGGGATGAAGAACAAAGGAATGAAGAAATAAATCAATTCATGCATCATGGAGGACCACGCCTACCCACTTAACTTAATCTATAATTAGGAGCTCATGCACAAGTTAGTGGAGGTTAAAGTTGAATGCATACTTAATGGAGGAATGATTCATGCTAATGATAACTTGGTGGCCACAATTCCTAAAGGGTATTTTGGAGAGACCCCTAAAATATGGATTAGGGTTTTTGGCTTGTATAAATACCCATCTTATGTTCACTAATAGTTCTTTTAATCACTTATCATATTAAGCAAGTTGTAAGCCTCAAACTTATATGAAATAAAAATGGCTTCCTAAGCCTCGTTATCTTCTTGTTCTTCGTTGCTTTTAGTTTCTTTTGTGCTTATTGTCATCTATTTGTTCTTTTTTCTTTTAAGTTATTAGCTTAGATTTATTTTATGCAAGTAGATTAATTCTTTTTTATTTGATCTTACTTAGTTTGAGTTTTATGTTAAAATTTACAAGTGTTGAGATGATAACACAAATAAGTAGTAAAACCCTTTAATTTAGGGGTAATAAAGCTCTCTAAAATTATATAAATTCAACATACATGTGATTTATGATCTCTTTTATGCTTAATGAAAATTTTGATTTTGATGTAAGTTTATAAAGTGAATTTGATAGCGTATGTTATATTCACAAATAAGCTATTCTTATTCAAACATAATAACAATTTACATCATCATTTACTAATTGATTTTTAATTGTGAAGCTAAAGTAGAATCAAAATTTGATGATCTATGGTACTAAATAAAATAGTAAATAGATCATACTTAAAATAGTTTTTGCTATGACTTCATTTTCTTTACATTTGATAAGTGGTTTTGGTTGTTGTATTATACTTTGATGGTTTAAGTTATGTTATTTAATAACATAAATAAACCATACTTATGATAAATACATCACTAATTCCACTTAAGATCAAAATAGAGAGATCATAGATTATTTTTATGTTGATTTATGTAAAATTATGAAGGTGGATTTGCCTCGAAATTGTTTTCTAATATCATATTTTCAATCACTTCTATTCTAGTTTTTTTTAAAACCTTTTTAGCTTAAAAAACTTCAAAAGTTTGGTTCAATCTGATTGAGTAGAATTTTTAAATCACTCATTCCCTACGAATCGACCCGTACTCGCCACGTACTAAAATTGTACGTCGTGCACTTGCATTTATTTTTAATTAAAATTTTGTCGACTATTTTCTAACTCGATAGAAAGTTAGCCGTTAAACAAATCAAATGAATATTTTGGGGTCTGAATTATTTGTGGATGAGTTACATGTTTATAGATGAAGTTGTAAATTATTGTAATTTGCACTTCTTGTATGTTAGCAACCATATAGATATCAACAAGCTTTCGATATTTGTCACTAAAATATATAAATATTTATATTTGTATTTATTTTTGAGATATAAAAAAAAAGTGAATTTAATAGTATTTTATTGGAATAAAACATGAATAGCTACTTGATAGATATTTTATAGTTATTAATGAATATTGATGAAATCTTAGTAGGTATATAATTCAAGTTTTTTAAAATGTATATGCTTTTTACTGAATATTTGTATATGATATTCATTTGAATGCGTTATAATAATTAAAATAAAAATTAGATAATAGATAATTATGAAATAAATATTATGTACAATATTTTGTTTTACTAACTATTTTGAGTTACTAAAAGAAAGAAATTAGTTTATTTATTATTAAATATTAAATTATTATTTAATTTTATAAAAGTTAAGAAACTTGTTGCTTTTTGCATAGAATTTATTGTATTTAAGTTTAGTTAACTTATTATTTAGAATTAGAATATAAATAAATGTTATTTATTATTAAGTATTTTTTTGCTTATATAACATAAAATGATGTAAATGGTTTATCCAATAACTATTTAGATGGTTTATAATTATATTTATTAGAATAATCTATTTCATAGTTTTTTTGTTCAGACTTTCTTGTTCATTGATTAGAAGTATATGGTTGTAAAAGTAATTTGAAGTCATTTAAATAAACAAGTCATTTTAATAATGTTATTTACAAGAGAAAAATATGATCAGGTTATGGTTTTGTCTGTAACTCATATTTTATAATTTTCAAAGTATGAAATGTTAATATATAAATCTAGTTATGATAATGTACTTAATTGATTATAAATATACAAAATCGATTTATAGGTTTTATAGTTATTTATTAATAGGGTTTAACTATAGAAATTATGGAATTACTTTTGAATGTGATATTTAGTTCTATAATCTACTGGGTTGTTTTATATTTATATTTATATTTATCTATATTTATTCATATAATCTATCTTCGTAGTTCAAGATCTATTTCCCATGTATACTGAATTGGATTATATGAATGATTCACCGTTGATATTGATAAGATTGATGATTTTGATATGATACAATGATGACATCATTAATATGAATTTATTGCATATATGACGAGAAATATGAATAAACAGAGTTATAATACCGTTTGGGATGAGACATTTCTTCGGTTATTCTTCAAACACATCATACAGAACACTGGATAGTTTGAGTGTAATTTATGAGAAGTGAATAAATGTTTGGGTATCACGCACTGGTATGAGACGCAGTTGTGATATTTATTCGATTATTCATTGTAAGTAGATGACACTCGCGTGATGGGAATGGAGTGGATAGTGCGAGGTTATACATAGTAATATATAGTTCCATGTCTATATTTAGTGAGACTTCGGTTCTATATGTATTAGTTCTATATGCTACTATTATGATGTACTCCTATTATGTTGGTTGAAGAGGGCCGAATGACCAGTATCTACCCTAACGGCCTAATCCTAGGGTAGTACTGCAGATTTGCGACACCTTATATATATTGCTTAGTGCTTTAGCTTTGTGCTATCCTTATGCACGCATTAGCCACTCGTGTCACTAGGCCTACAGTACGTTCCTTGTAGGGGCATTTGTAGTGCCGTGACTTAAAATCCTCGCGTTGACGGGCATACCGGTGGGTACGTGTCACGATGATTGAGTGGTGACTAAAGACTGCAGTAACTTAGTATCTCTGGTGATTGCTTAGTGGCACTAACGGAGTAGCGAATTGGCATATACGTTTGATAAGTCTCACTGTAGCATTGATGTAGGTCGGTGTCGCGTATTATATATATATATATATATATATATATATATATATCTGTGTGTGTGACTATACTAGGAACTTCATGCCTGTTGTATAGCCATTTTCCGCCATGATACTTTCTGATGGTATAGATATGAGGAGATGAGATTATACCTGTGATTCATATCGAATATACAGTGGATTACAAGTATATTAATAGGCAGCCCGTCTCATTTTATCTGTATTAACGATTTTTATAGAGATTAAGAGACATATTTGGGAAATACTTCGTACCAGCCTAATTGTACTTGTTGATGTCTCCTCCATTAATATTTTTGAATTTGATGATGATTTCTGGTTATATATGATTCGCCTATTGTATTGATTCGATGATTCTTGATTTGATGCGTTTCTATATGAGCGAGACATTTTTTGATATCAATGATTATTATTTCTTATTGATTTGAGTTATTCGGATAATGTGATGCCTTGATAATTATCATTCTAAATGTGTTGTTATATTTCATTGATTAGACATTGATTCAAGTGATAGTAACGGTATGGCGTTATAAGTACGTTCCACTCAGTCAAAACTCTATGGGGGTAAAACCACAAATATTATAAAGGAAGTGGGTAGAAACGATCACGTATAAAAACCCAATTCAAGTGCTACAACGTATATATTGACGGTATAGAATAACCGAAGCTAAAGATCATAAAATAAAATCAATAAAAATTATGACAAACGAAACCTCCTCTTCCTCTAACAAGAAATGTCTAACTCATGAACAGTGCAATACCCTGGTGGAGCTATTATCGTAGCCTGTAATAAGTTTCAAGATAAAGAAGGTGAGGGATCTACGGTTTTTTCGACTTTCAATGGGAATTCGAAAAATTCAAAATCGTTCGCATCCGCATCCGAAAATCGGATTAACATCCGATATCCAGAAAAAAGATGCGGATGCAGATATTATGACATCCGCATCCGAAAATTTTCCGTTCGATTTTTGTTAAAATTATAGTTCAAATTATGCGTATTTTAGTAGTTATTCATTTATTTTTTTTATTAAATTGGTATTTTATATTATATACATTTAATGTTTATTAGCTGCTCGAAACTATTTATTATCATCATATTGTTAATTTTGAACACTTTTATAATAAAAGACATTGAAGTTTTTTATATTTTAAACTAAACTTTTCTTTTTATAATTATTCTTGATTCATCGGTCGTTAGCGAATAGTATAATTATTCGATATTCAAAAATGGTTTCGAATGCGGATGTGACACCATCCGTATTCGAAAGCGTAAAACTGCTATTAGAAACTGCAATCGTTTCATTTACTTTTAACGTAATGCAGTTTCTAATCTTAATATGACTCTATTAATCATTACTAGTAAACGGTAATTGGTCATCGCCAATTACTAGTATTCTTTTTTTATCACTATTAATTATTGACCATTAGCAATGAACATTAATTGTTAATGTAACTGCTAATTTTTATTATTATTGCATGACTATTAATTATTAATCATTAATTACCGAATATTAATGGTTAAGTTTTAGTTATCAATAAAGTAATGACATTACTAAGCCTGCTTAACTAAATGTAAACATCTTAATATGTGAAATAGTTCCATTGGATTAAGTCTAAACGTCCCTTTTAAATCCTATCGGACAACCTCCGCCTCCCATCAATTAGCGGTTTGAGATTTAACACAGACACTTTTCATTTATGGAAAACTTTATGTTTTAATTACCTAAGTTGCCCTTGGAATTCAGTGTTAATTTTGTTTAGGAATAAAATAAGTGTTTCAAATTCCTTTTTCAAGTGTGCGGAATCTTTGGTTAAATTAAATTAATCAATTAAACCGGTTTATTTTGATCGATTTAGTTTGATTTTGAAACTAGACTGGTCTATAATTGTAAAAATAATTACTTCGTCTATCGGTTTAACCAAATGAACGGAAACTTTGTTTTATTTTTAAAATTACCACTGTTATAATTATAATTTTGAATAAGTTTAATAGCATAAAAAAAATTATTTTATCATATTTATGTTAAAATTACAATAAAAAAGCGTTAGAATAATAAATATGAGTAGTTTACATCATGTATTTATGTTTTATTCTAAAACACAAAATATGAATCATTTTTTATTTAATTAAACCAGATAACCAACGAAAAAAATCAAAACTTACCTCCGCTGATTTGGTTTGATTTTCATTTTTATTGATTTTAAATTCGATTGGATAATTTTCATCATCGAACTAACCGAGCCAGCCAAACGGTCATCTACGCTTTTTTATCTTTTAGCTTAAACCAATCATTACTTTCTACATAACAAGTTAATAGTAGTGCGAATTTTAGTGATTGCATGGCCATAAAACGACGACATCCAAGCATGTAGACGAATTTCAAACTTTCTACATATCTTAGTTTTTATTATAATTTTAATGAAAAGGTTAGTTTTGAGGAGTGAATATATATTAAATTCATATAATATATATCATATATTATTAAGAAAATACATTTAAACGAATAATAAAAAGTTTAACGTTAGAAAATGCACGTGTTATTGTGTGACGGTGGTGCCATCCTTGCCAAAGGAGATTTAAATGCACATATGTGGATGATACTATCATACTAAAATACTAGTGTGTAACCCGTGCGTTGCACACGGTATGTTGTTGAAAATAATATTATATATTTGAAAAGTACAATTTATTATGCAATATCTGTTGTTTTTTGTTAGGATAAATGAGTTATAAATTGAAATTACTATATTTATAACTGTGTATTTTTGTTATGAGATTCGTTTATTTTTATATTTGATAAAAATGAGTTATATTTCGATTTATTATTTTTTAGAATTCATTATTTGACAATTAAATAAATGAAAGTAAACATTCTTAATAAATTTTGAAATTAATATTTTATAGAATTTCATAAATAAATTCATATGCATATATTTTGAAATTGACATTTAGATTTTGATACATTTGACTAATAGATAAATGATGTATACATTAAATTTCAAATATTACCTGGCAGAACAACGATAAATACCTTAAAATAAAAGTGTAATACCAAAGACTCAATATATTTGTATGCATTTATAGTTCTCACATGACACATTTATCAAAATAATTATATGATATTATTACATTGATAAAAAGTATTTATTTAACTACTAAAAGAAATATGAAGTGAAAATAAGACCTGAAAAGTTACAAATCATATTTTAATTTTAATTATGTAAAAAAAATGATTTTTAATCCATTGTTTCATACCTTACTATTTTTATTTTATAATAAAATTTTCAAAAAATACTTAACATTTATGTAAAAAAGATAACAAAGTACGAAAGAAAAATATTTCTAAACAAAATATGGTATAATTTTTGTCAATTTGGTTAACTCAGATTACAAATATAACTAATTAAAATGTAACATTTTGTACAAAATGTACTAATTGAGAATATTTATTCTTTATTCAATATTACAGAATACAAACATTCATCACTTTTCATTAAATGTAATGTTATTCTTCATAAAATATAATCTAACAATGATAAAGAGTCTATTTGACGTACCAATTTTATATAGAAAAAACATTATTTATGTTTGTAATGATGTACCAATTTTGAAAATAATTTTTTTTTGTATATACTTGTTTGTAATGAAGCACCACTTTTAGAAAGAAAAAATTATATACATATTTCTTTGTATTAAATAAATACTTTTATAAAGAGAAATTTTATGAAGAAAATGTAATAGTATCAAAAATAATTTTCTATATAAATTGTGAAAATATTAAATTATATGAACTTGAATGAAAATATGGTTTTATCATTTATGTCAATACAAATACATACACATTGAATTATCATTTTTTTTAATTTATTAAATCAACTAATACATATTTGTTAATTGAATTTAGTTAAAAATTAAATTCAAGATCAATTAATAAATTCAAATATATGGACTTGCATGTAAAATAATATAAGAAAACCTAGGAGACTTTCGTAAATAACTGTAAAAATTATTGAATGTTGGCATTTAAATGCAAAATGATAAGAAAGAATATTAGCATGACATTGTAATAGTTTGCACATAATTGTGGAAATTTAAAACTATCTGTACTTGAATGAAAAATTAATTTTAACATTTTTGTCAATATGAATGCGGTACACATATTGAGTTGTTATTTTTTAAAATTTGTTAGATTAATTAATGGCTACTCATTTATTGTATTTATTTAAAAAACTTAAATTTAAGATCACCTAATTAAATTTGATATATATGGACTTAAATGCAAAATACCAGAGAAAACTTGGAAGAAACGTATAAATAATTGTTAAAATTAGTTTTAAATTTTAATGATAGAAGAGAGAACCAGTAGAAACATTATAATAATAATAAAACGAAAGGATGTGAAAATAAAATATCTTGAGAGAATTAAGGAGAGGGGAGAAAATTCCTAGATTTAATAAGAGAGCTTTAAATTCTTCCGCTTTACTGTTATTTAATATATCAGTCATGTGCGTACTTAAATAAGAAAATCCACTCCTATGACCCGTGCTTCTGCATAGAGTTAAAGTATTGCAGCTTTGAACTTGACGTAAACGTAGAGCACAACGGTAGTAGTAAACAAATCTATGGCAAATGAGTAACAAAAAATAACTTCAATTTATGTACCTCGTACCTTTATTCGCCAAACACCTGCACCTAAATCTTCCTAAAATTGAATAATTGAATAAAAACATATATTTTAATTTTTAGCAAATAAATTAACATTTCAAACAAATTTCAAACTTCTATAATTAATAAGTTAAGATAATATGATAAACTAAATTAACTTAAATAGATAGCTGTCGAAAATGAAACGATGGAGCCATCGACCGTCGTTAGAACGGTCTATACCTATTTACCACGTCTCTAGTAGTGACATTTGTTGACTTTTGTGATATCTTATAGATATCAAGGGGAAATTATTTTAAACGACAAAGATTTGTATATTTTTTGCTTCAAAGACACGACCTCAATATTTTTACCACAAGAACAGATATTCTTCTAAAAATTATTCATAAGGACAAGCATTTTTCAAAACTATTCATGAGGACAACAAAACTGCTACCGAGTTAAAACTGATACCTAAAAACCGCTACCGATAAGTACAAACTGATACCTAAAAACTGCTATGAATAACTAAAAACTGATACTTACAAAAAATTGTCCTTCATGATAAAATATTGAAGGTCTGTTCTTGAGGCTAAAAAGCTATGAAATTTTGTCCCTGACAATAATTTCCTGTAATAGTTAAGTATTATTTTATAATTATTAATGATTAATTACAAAGTGTTAATTTTTATATTTTTATTTTACAACTATTAACTATCATTACTATAAACGTTAATTGTTAATCATCAGTACCAACCTTTTTTTTTTATCTGTTATTTATTAATCACCAACTGAACATTAATTGTTAATTGTAGTTAATGTTTATTATTATTTCATAACTATTGATTATTGATCATCAATTAATAAATATTAACGGATAATTATTGGTTACGATAGAGTGGTGCCATTACAAAACCTGCTCAACTAAATGCAAACATCTTAATATGTGAACCAGAATGTTGGATTAAGCCTAAATATCCCATTTTAATCCAAACCGATAACCTCCAACTTCCAATCAATGAGCGATTTGAGATTTAACATCGAACAATTTTCTCTTATGGAAATTTTTATTATATGTACCATAAGTGTACATGTTAAGTTTGTTAAAATTACCTAAGTTGTCTTTTGAATTCTGTCTCTTAATTTTGTTTAAATCATTACTAAAATGTGCTCTTGGAGCATGTTAATAGTATCTTTCTTTCATTGACAGTTGTTATTGAATAGTAGATGTTTATTAAAATATATTAGTTACTATTTACTGATTATAATAAAACAAGGATTAGTTTGTAGTTTACAGTTTAATCAACCAGTTATCTTATAATAACTGACGTATCCATATAGCCAAGTATATCCACCCTCAGTTTTACCATTTACATTGACCAAAAATATTAGTTCCAATACGCCATTATTCACTGAAGCACCGTCCACCTAAATTCTCCTACATTGCAGTTTAAAAAGTTCGACGTCAAAGTATGAGTTACCCCATCAAACCTCTCTAATCAAATCTCTCTATGTATATATATATGTATGTAGGTATGTCGATGGTACCGATTTAGACCCGTACCTAGTCTGAACGATCCTATTTACTCGGTACGGGTTTTGCCTTTTACCACCCAAATTCGACTCAGACACGATCCGAATTAGGTACGGTTTTATCAAAATCCGATCCGGTTCAGACCCGACCCGGCTATTAGTTTTTCGTTGTATCAAAACATGAGTACATATGTTTTTTATTTACCATTTTGTTTGTTTACATTTAGATATTTTACATATTTTTGTTATGAGCTTGACTACATCACCGTCTAATTTGTATGTTAAATTTTGTCAAATTTGCAGTTTTAAAATATGATTTTAATATAAATATTCTGAGTTGGGTATATTGTTATTACCCAATGGGCTTAAAAAGCCCGACGGACCGGACTCGAATATTGGATTGAAATCCCTACGGATTCGGCTTTTAATTGTTGTAATTAAACTCGAATCTGGACTTATAATATCCGGACCGAACTATGTCCATTGACAGACGTGTATGTATGTATGTATGTATGGGTGTATCACCAAAAACAAACAAAGCTCAAACGCTGTGACCATTGCTGATGTATTGTAATAATGGCCATTTAAGTCATTAATCTACCTTTCCATATTTCACTTTCTCAGCAAGCACCGATAATCCACAGGACCAGCATCCAAAAAAGAAAGGTTGTTCGCACTTGATCCAAAGAGTCTGGACCATGGAATAATCAAATCATTTGCACCATATTAAACACGCCCTTTATTTCATATCCACCAATACACTGCCCTGCTCATCACTCAATAAAAAACCAAAAACACAACAATAAACTATTAAATATTTCAACGACCACACAATGCAGCAATCACTTGGTACAGTTCTTTACCACTGCATGTGGAGCAGCAGCTCTGGCCTTAGGAGTCGGCTCAGCAGTCGGTGATGGAGTAATTGCCAGATATGACTCTTCATACGAAAGGTAGGGTCCTTGTACCGAAGTAGAAGCTGTAGATTCCTTCGTAACGGTCCCCGTTATGCTCTGGTACGTGTTGGATTAGTGCGTCGGAGTGTGGATGTTATGCCTAGTATTGGATTAATTACAAGAAAAAAGAGGTCCATGTTGAAGTTAAGAATACTCCCAGTAGAAATGAATATGTATATTAGGCATTTATTTTTTATAAATAAAAAAAACATGGCAATTTGCGTTTTTTAACAGAAAATGTAACGTTACTTGCAGTTTAGGAAATAAAATATAAAATTCAATAAAATTCGATAATGTTGAAGAAACGTAATTATTTATTAAAATTATACTTAAATAACAATTATTTTATTTCTGAATAAAGAAATTTGAATTTTCAGTTTTTGACAAACTTTTTGAAAAGTATAAATTAACTTGCATTTTTTATCTGAAGAAAAATACGGACATAACATACATATTCATTATTACACAAAACTTTTTTTATAACAACAATATCAAAAATTTGATTAAGTCTAAATGTCCCTTTGAAAGCCAATCTGATAAACTCCATCTTCCAATCAATAAGTGATTTGAGATTTAACATACACTTCTCTTTTGTGGAAAATGTTATCATGTCCCAGGGTACAAGTTAAAGTTATTAAATTGCCTAAGCTGCTTCCTGAATTCTACTTGTTAATTTTGTATACGTATAAAATAGGCATTTGAAATTCTTTTTGTAAAAGCGAATAGTCTTTGATTAAAGTAAATCTAAACCAATCAAACCAGTTTATTTCAATCGATTTGGTTGATTTTGACACTGGATTGGTTTATAATTGAACCGTAAAAACTATTATTAAATCATTTATCAGTTTAACCGAGTAAACCGAAATTTTATTATAATTTCAAAATTACTACTAATTTTAAATTAGTTTAATAGAGTAGATAAATGCAAGTTATCATAATTGTGTAAAAATTACTGTTAAAAAGCATTAGAATACTAAATATGAATAGTTTATATCATCTATTTATTTATGCTTAATTCTAAAGTAAAGTGAATATTTTGAAATAAAATATGAATCATTTTTGTTTTAATCAAACCAGATAGCCAACCAAAAAATTAAACTTAATTTGGTTTGGTTTTCACTTTTATCGATAATTATCGTCATCGAACAGACCAATCGGTCATCAAATTTTTTTCCCTTGTCTTTTGAGTTAAATCAACGAGTACTAATATGCAGCGGGCACCGGTTAACAACAGTAGCTTTCTCATATTACAGTTGTGGTTAAATACTAAGTATTAATTATGATATACTAACTATTAATTACTGGTAATAGTAACACAAGGATCATCCAAACTCAATTCTACCCTTTACGCTGACGAAAAAATGGCAGTTCAACACGCCATTATTAACCAAAGCACCGCCTACCTAAATTCTCCCAATGCGCAGTTTAAAAAGTTCAACATCTAAGTATGACCCAAATCCAAAAAAAAAAAAAAAACAGCGTAAAAACGAAAAAAATGACAGATGGTGGGTCTCAAAGGGTGGCTGAATGATTGAATAACGTTTAATACCATAAATGAATAAAACTAGAAACAGTATGAATTTTTAACTGTCCTCATGTAGTTAATAGTAGCCAATTATAGTTCTATCAATAGATATTTTTGGATACAGATAGTGACATACCCACATCCGCATTCAAAATCATTTTCGAATATCCACATTCGCGAATACAAACGGATATCGAATAATTATCTAATCCGCCAACGACCGATAAATCAAGAAATATAAATGAATTTTTTTAATTTAACATGATTTTTTTTCAATCCCATTAATTATCAAAATGTTAAAAATAAGCAAACATAATGATAATAAATAGTTTTGAACAATATGTATTTAGCACGTATAACATAACCTTCTAACCGAATAAAATCATAAATATCTTTCACCGTACTAAATATATACATAATTCAAAGATAATCTTGAAAAATACCAAACGGATAACTTTTAGATACGGATGTCTTCATATCGGCATTCGCATCCGTTTTTTTTAACATCGAATATTTATCATTTTTTTGATGCGAATGCGGACAGATTTCAAATTGTTTGAATATCCAATTAATCTACTTCTGCATATTTCACTTTCTCAACAAGCACTGATAACTCACAGGACCACAACCAGAAAAAAATGGTTGTTCACGCTTGATCCAAAGAGTTTGGACCATGGAATAATACTTAAATCATTTGCACCACATTAAACACGCTCTTTATTTCATACCCACCAATACACTGCACTGCTCATCATTACGATATCAATCTACCAACTCAATGAAAAACCAAAAACACAATAATAAACTACAAAATACTTTACTAACCACCCAATACAGCAATCACTTAGTGTAGTTCTTTATCACTGCATGTGGGGCAGCTGCTCTGGCCTCTGGAGTCGGCTCAGCAGTCGGCGAAGGAGGAATCGGGGTCCCAAGCAGCTCCTTTGGAAGTTCGGGAATGCCCTTCAGTTCAAAAGTGTAGAACAGTTTAAATGGAAATATGATTTGATTTAGCTTCACTTGGCCATAAGCGCCTTCGAAGACTCCAGAACCGCCCGTGATTGCCAGATATGACTCTTCGTAGGTAAGGTAGGGTCCTTGTACTGAAATGTGGCCGTAGTCTCCAAAGTAGAAGCTGTAAAATTGCATAAAATAATAAATTGATGTAGTAAGGAAATTGAATAATAGATATCAAGTGTAAAATTGCATAAAATAATAAGTGTAATAATCTTTAACATACATGAAATGATGGTGTAGATTTTAGAAATAATTATATTAATTTGCATAAACAACAAATGTAAATTAATATGATTATTTCGGGATTATTTAAATAAATTATTGGATTGTTATTGATGGTTGCTATTGCTTGTTTATTTATTTTGACACCATCCCAGTTATCACACTACAAGTTCTCTTTGCTGTGCTTTGATTTTTGAATTGAAATGGAATCAGGTTGAAATGATAAATACCCAAATAAGCAATGGACCTAGGATAGAGAATTAAATAAAACCCGATTGGTCAACAATTCGATTTAAAATAAAAACAAAGATTTTATTTGAATAAATAATAAGAGTTTTAAATGAAGTTGGAATTTGAATTCTTGTAAATCGTAAATGTTAATATTCAATAATCTGAAACAAAATATTAACAAAGTAGTTGATGAAAGAACGTTGTTTAAATTTAAGTACGAGATTGAATTAAGTTGAAATTATTTAATAATTAAGTTTTGAAATTATTTAATAATTAAGTTTTGAAATTATTTAATAATTAAGTTGAAATTATTTAATATAATTAAGTTTTGAAATTATTTAATAATTAAGTTGAAATTATTTAATAATTAAGTTGAAATTATTTGGTAATTAAGTTTTTAAATTATTTGATAATTAAGTTTTTAAATTATTTAATAATTAAGTTTTAAATTATTTAATAATTAAATAAGATTATATTATTTAGTAATTAAGTAAAACTGAAATTCTTAATAGTGAAATTTAACTTCTTTAATAAGTGAAATTGAGTTTCTGTAATAATTAAGTTTTGAAATTTGTTTAAATAAAATAAATAAATAAGTGAAATTGAATTTATTTAATAAGAAAAGAAAGTGTGATTTATTTGTTGAAATAAATATAAGACTTGTAATTTAAAGAATTTAATTTGACGAATTTAATTTAATTAAATTGGTAGGTTTTGATATAATATAGGTAAACGTAAATTGATTTAATGAATTGGAAATTTAATTGAAATTGTTTGAATGTTAACTTAACAAAATTTTAACGATTATTAAATTAAATCCATCCATGAATTTAAATTGATTGGAATGTTAAATTAACCTAATTTAAATGATTATGGAATGAAATATACATATGAATTTAAATCAATATTTGAATTTGTTTTAAATTAAAATTGAAATTCAATTATAGAGTTTTGAAATGGTAAATTTGGAAGCTTTGAAACGTAAATTATAGAAATTGATATAGAAAGACATATGAAATGTTGGTTTTCAAATTCTAAGTGAGATTGAAATTGATTTGATTTTGGAATTTATTAAACGACCAATCGGTGTAATAATTACGAAACTTATTAAAGAAACCGGAATCGGTTAGGGACATACTCACTGTCTAAACCGAAAACCACTTTAATAACTATACACGAAGTGTGATCCAGAATGAAATGGATGGAATGATGTACGTTGATGACTGAAGAAAGAGAACAATAATGGACGACCTTGACACTCGTGTCAAATTGGAAATGACTAAAACAGGAGCCGTGCTGGGTCAAATGGGGTTAGCTATCTCGAGCGAACACACTTCTTCGTAAACTACTCATTACTTGTTATTGATTGGTGCGCACCCTTGAATTTGGAGTGTTGTTTCGCGGTGTTGCAATCGTTGCGGCGATGCGTTCTCACCAGTCCGGATCAGGCAAACGGTAGTTTCATTACCTTGGCTATTGCCCCATGTGCCTTGTCATACTTGTATCCCTATACGCGACCACTACGATTTTGTTTTGTATTATACCTATGGAGTACTCCATGATATTCCACTAGTTTACGGTGGAGTTTACAGTGCCGTACAGACTATAATGCTATATAAATGTGTTAAGAGGAACAATGGTAACGTCTTAACACTATTTTGATACTTTATTTTACTGTTAGACATTATCTATTTAGCGTACACTATTATATATATATATATAAATAGTTTAACTGATCCTGAAATATATTATTCCATTCATCTTTGAGTTATTGTTATTTCAAATTTGAACCATATTATCTGTATAAGAATATATGTCCTGACTCGAGTGTTTGTTTGTGCATATGCTCGGGTCAGTCTGAGGATTTCTGTTGCTGTGCTGCTTGGAAGCTGAAGACTATCATTTATCTTTATCTTTATCAGTATTGCTCTTTTCTATTTGGATATTGTCGAACGTCTATGTATTTTTATTTCACTATTTGCTTGAGACATTGTTGTATTTACTTAGTAGCTTCATGAACTACTATTATGACATTGTTGCAATTCCGCTGCACTATTCTGTTATGTTGTATCTTCTGTGATTTTGTGATGATTCTCATTATATACATATACTCCATTAATCATTCGTGTTTTGTACTATTTAAGTTGACATGTGTGGATTATTGTCAATTTTAATGGTCCAAATATACGGGTTGTTACAATTACTACTGCTATACTTATAATTTTAAACTAGTTTAATAGCGTAGATAGATATAAGTTATCATAATTGTGTCAAAATTACTATTAAAAAGCATTAGAATACTAAATATGAATAGTTTGTATCATGTATTTATGCTTAATTCTAAAGTAAAATGAATATTTTCAAACATAAAATATGAATCATTTTTGTTTTAATTAAACCAGATAACCAACCAAAAAATCAAACTTAATTTGGTTTGGTTTTTACTTTTATTGGTTTAAGTTCGATTTAACAATTTTCATCATCAAACCTAATGGTCATCAAATCTTTCTTTTATCTTTTAGATTAAATCAGTCGGTACTAATATGCACCCTTAGGGCGCCGGTTAACAGTAGCTTTCTCATATTATAGTTGTGGTTAAATACTAAGTATTAATTATGATATACTAACTATTAATTACTGGTTATAACAACACATGGATCATCCGAAATCAATTTTACCATTTACACCGACCAAAAATAGCACTTCAACACGCCATTATTTACCAAAACACCGCCTACTTAAATTCTCCCAATTTGCAGTTTAAAAAGTTCAACATCTAAGTATGACCCAACCCACCGGAGGGGGAAAAAAAATAAAAACGAAAAAATGGCAGATGGTGGGTCTCAAAGGGTGGCTAAATGATTGAATAACGTTTAATACCATAAATGAACAAAACTCAAAAAGGCATGACCATATTCATTATAACCCAAAAAATCCGAAATCCGTCCGTGTCCGCATCCGAACAGCGGATAAATATCCGATATCCGGAAAAAGGGATGCGGATGCAAATACGAAAACATCCGCATCCGAAATTTATCCGTTCGGGTTTTTTTTAAGATTATAGTTGAAATTATGTGTGTTTTAGTACAGTGAAAGATATTCGTTTATTATTTAAGTTAGTAATTTATGTGTGTGTGTGTATATGAATTTAATGCTCATTAACTGTTCGAAACTATTTTTTATCGTTTAACACTTTTATAATAAATGGAATTGAAAAATATTTATTTAAACTAAAATTTCATTTTATAATTCAAGATTTATCAGTGATTAGCGAATAGGATAATTATCTAATATCCGTCCGTATCCGCGGATATGGATATCCGAAAATGATTTCAGATACGGATGTGGTGCTATCCGCATCCGAAAGCATCCATTAATCTATTTCTGCATATTTCACTTTCTCAACAAGCACTGATAACTCACAGGACCACATCCAGAAAAAATGGTTGTTCACGCTTGATCCAAAGAGTCTGGACCATGGAATAATATTTAAATCATTTGCACCACATTAAACACGCTCTTTATTTCATACCCACCAATACACTGCACTGCTCATCATTACGATATCAATCTACCAACTCAATGAAAAACCAAAAACACAATAATAAACTACTAAATACTTTACTAACCACCCAATACATCAATCACTTGGTGTAGTTCTTTATCACTGCATGTGGAGCAGCAGCTCTGGCCTCAGGAGTCGGCTCAGCAGTCGGCGAAGGAGGAATCGGGGTCCCAAGCAGCTCCTTTGGAAGATCGGGAATGCCCTTCAGTTCAAAAGTGTAGAACAGTTTAAATGGAAATATGATTTGATTTAGCTTCACTTGGCCATAAGCGCCTTCAAAGACTCCAGAACCGCCCGTGATTGCCAGATATGACTCTTCGTAGGTAAGGTAGGGTCCTTGTACTGAAATGTGGCCGTAGTCTCCGAAGTAGAAGCTGTAGATTGCTTCGTAACGGTCTCCGTTACGCTCTGGTACGTGTTGGATTAGTATGCAGAGTCCAGATGTTATGCCAAGTCTCTTTTCTAAGTTTCCATGATACAGCTGAATGATACACATCAACGTAAGTCAAAGATTATAGGTTAGTGCTATATCCATTGGATATCCACATGCTCCAATACAAATGGATACTGAATATCTACATTCATGGATACAGACGGATAAATGGATACATAAATAAAAAATTTGGTTTAAGGTAAAATTGTCTTAATTCTATCAAATCATAGAAGTCCTAAGAATTAAAAAAAATGATAAAAAATAGTTTCAAACAATGGAAATGCATATAATATAAAAAGCATATTTAATAAAAAAAAATTACATGTCACTTCAGTATATTAAAAATATATAAAAAAACAGATGGATATTTGTCTTGACATCCTTATCAAAGGAGATTTAAATGCAGATATGAGGATGATATATTATTTTATCGTAGAAATATATTGGTCATGTGTGCATTTAAATAAGAGAAAGGTCCACTTCAGTGACAGATCACGTCCTTCTACATATAGTTCAAGTATTGCAGCATTAAATAAGATGAAAATGTAGAGTACAGCCACTTACAGAAATATATGGCCAATGCAGGACTGATAAATAACTTCATTTATTTCTAATAGGCATTTTAGGGAACATGCTACATCACCAAAAACCCACAATTCTTTTTACTACATTCATACCACAGGGAAAAAAAATCAGGCTACACCTGCAATAACTTCGCGGTAAATGAACATCACAAAAATATAAATTATGTAGGTAACATATGATTCCTACCTTTTTATTTCTATGTGATGTTAATTTATCAGTGGATGGTTCAACCACAGCGTTTACAACGTCCAGTTATGTTTGACCTAAACATAGCCTACAGTCACCACCGTAGTTTCAAATTACTACAATAAGATATGAACTTTTTTACGTCCATATAACATCTTCCACTTCACTCCTTTTCATTCCTCTACACATTCCTTTTGCACATTGGAAAAAAACTTACGTTGATATAATGATGTATGCAAGTTGATCGAATACTTCAGAATAGATGTCTTAACAACCCAATCACGAAGACAAAAGTTGAAGAATATGTCCAAAAGAAATGCAGTATTAATAAACCAATGGCAAAGATGTTTCAGAAGACCATCCCTATGTTTGAGATTTTCTTCCGACAGGAAAAGTTTGTTTAACTAAATTGGAGCTGATTGAACCGTTTAAACACTACTGCAACCAAGATGACTCGTATGTGGATCAAGTTTTGGTCATTTCAAATTTTTTGAAACAAGAACTTAACTTCCCTTTAGGTGCGTTCCCACACACTCATATGTATGTATGTATACAGATCTGCGCGCGCGCACACACACATGCATATAGTTCGTTATTTAGGCTGTTTAGGGAATTAGAGGCCTAAAAAGTCTAAATCTATACAATTCCATGTTTTGAAATATCCGGAGAAAATAACAGAAAATAATTTATGTTTGTGGATGATAAATATGCTCAGAAGTATTTGGAGTTTCAAGTTAGAAGGGTTTGCCAAACCAACAGATATATTTTTTATGCATCTTTTATTTTATGCCTTAACCCTTTTTATTTGTTCAGCCTTGTTTTTTTTCCTTTGCATGTATTTGAAAGATGAATATTTAATTAAATAAGGCTAATTTATTCAATCAAAACATAAAACCCACCAAGATCCGAAGTTTGATGTTTCTGTGCGCCCAACCAAACACGACACGTTAAATTTTGAAAATAAGTCCAATATAACTTTTACTCAAGGATCTAATAACAAAATAAATGTCTACGCCTCACGTATTGATTTGATAGGCACGCCGAAACATCAAACCTTGGTCTAGAGGATTTGCACCCAAAAACCATGGTACATAATAATAACAAATTAATGGGTGGTAATAATAATTCCACGTCCATCCCGCTTTTATTGGGTGCAGATCCTTTGTTTCCAACAATCTATGTTCATATGTGCCCCGCCAACTATAATAACAAATTTGACACACAGTCAAACATTTTACAATATTCTTCCTTCATATCATAACAAAAAGCTATGTAAAACAAACAAAAAAATCCCCATGGCAAATAAGACAAAGAATGTAAGAACTAGGAGATTTGGTCCTCTATTATTCTCACTTAAACTTAACTCTTCAACTTACATCCCAAACAGTTTGTTTCTTCAACTATGTAGTCATACACGTACTATGTTTCCTAGTAAGGGTTCACTTATAAACTCAAGTAATGTGAAACTCAATGGTTTTAATTGATCTTTTTTTCTCTCTGCACAATTAATGAATTTATGAATCAGTTTAACCCAAGCCATCATATATTATATATAATGGTTGTGATGTAAAGGTTAATGTTACCCTTCTCTAATAGAATACTAGAGAAGAGGATCACGGTCCATTAAATTCACTCATAATTCACATTAAAAATGTAACTGTTGAGCATGCACAAAATACACTTCAAAAAGAGAAGCAGATAAAACAAAGTGTGAACTGAAAAGTACATCTAGGCTTGCACAAATTCACTTTACACTTTTGTAGTGGCCACTCTTTTATTAGTTGTAAATGGAGAATGTTAATACATTCTAAAATGAGCTGCTAAATTCTATTGCAGTTTAATTTGACTAAGCTGTGAAATGTAACAACACTCATTTTAAATAAATTAATCTATTATTGTACTGCTATAGCCTTTTTAAAACGATACCCTGACTTTTTTTTAGGAAAAAAGATGACATCCAAGAAAGTGTTATTTCTTTTCAAGACATATGAAAAAATAAATTAAAAATGTGTGAATGTCACATTTTGAAAAATTACGCTTCTTGAAAAAGTGTGCCCAAGCATAAAGCTAGGTTGTTGAGATGGGAAAATAAATAAAATAGACATTTAGACTTCAGCAACGTATCATTTCAACCAAATCTTTGCCTAGATACGCAATTTAGCATATACCAACAACAGTAAGCAAAATATTCAAGCAGACAAAGCTAGAAACTGAAAAAAGTAAACGATTCTACAAAATGAAGCATAGATGCAATAGACGAGTGACTATTTAAACTGAAGGGGTTTACGAACAAAAAAGAGTGTAAAAAGCTTGCCTTGTTGCTGAAAGGAACAAGATCCCCAAGGCAGTTTTCAGATTGATTACCCAGCTTCAGATATGCAGGGCTTCCTCTGTCCCTCTCATTGATTTCATACACATGCAGCTTCTGAATTTTGCTTGGCCGAGTAGTATCATTTGTTTCTTTAGTTTTGGGGGAAAACAGTGAGGCGGAAATTATAGAGGAATTTTTCTGAGAGTTAGCTGACCATCTTGGCTTTCTTGTTGAGCTAAAATTAAGTGAATTTGGATTCGTACAGTGACAAAATCTAGAGAGACCTTTGGGGTATGATGGTTGTTTGGAAGAGAGAGAAGTAGGAGCTTTGAGAGAAGAAAATGAAGCCATAGTGAAAAGCGTAGAGCAAAGAAAAATAGTATACGAGAAATAAAGGCGTGGTGTAGTCCTTTCTTATAGGAAAAAAGAAAAAGAAAAGAAAGTGTACCCGTTTGAATTGGATTCTACGGTCATGTTTCCTTGTTTTCTCATGGATGCCAAAGACGTTTCCATGAAATTTCAAATTTGCCTTGTCATGTGGGTGTTTCAAATTTACATTTGTCATGTGTGTCTTATTCCACTTATGTTAAATGCACCGTATTGATCACTATATTTTACTTAGAAAATCTTTCGGTAGTATACCGTCGACTAAGCGTAAAGCAGCTCGCCGTCATGCTGTTAAATAAAGTAAAATTTTCGTTTATAAATGAAATTTATTTCGACAGTATACTGTTGAATGAATCGAGTAATTTAAATATTGTAATGCGGTGCATTTAACATCAATATTTATTTATGAGATTGTTAAAGTATCGACTAGCTATGCTATGGAAACTTCAACGATTAATATTTCAGTAGTTTACCTTTTGTAAGTTGATTGGTGTCGACTGTCAAATAGGCGTATATTCAGTATATGTCCGTAAGATTTCAAAATAAAAATAAAAATGGAGCTTCTATTTTAAATGATTAGGGTCGACTTTGAATGTTTATTTTAGGCATTTTCTTCCAATCTCCGTTCAATTTTTTTTCAGGTACCCTGATACAGGACCTCCGGGTGGGAGGAGGACCGATCAACTCTAAGGGTAGATTAAGTTGTACTAGTCCGCTTCAACTCATGGTACCTATAACCTATAGGGTTGTAACGACCTAACTTATCGATCCTCGAATGTCGACACTAATACATTCACGGTATTCATAAGCCGAAAACCCAATTGTCGGGAAGATAGAAAGTTATGGTAAAAAAAAAAAGAATAGAATAAGAAGGAAAAACACAACATCAGAATCTCATAACGGAACGGTAAAAGGAACAGTACAAAGGATTACTCTGAATACATAAATATCAGAGTTACTAAAACCTAAGTATTATCATCAGCCTGTATAGTTATAACAGTCTGTTTTCACACTGCTGATATATACAATGTAGAAATACAACAAACATAAGAATACTACGGTTGATAATCCTTTAACTCTTCTATATAAGCTTCAAAGCGTCCGTAGCTAAATCTGAAAGCATACACGGAGCTGACATGAGCATTATAAGAAAATAACAGCTAGATTAGTCTGGTAAACCAGAATGAGAAACTCAAGAAATATGCAACAAGTAATAGTAACCATTGAGACCGTAAGAATTCTCATAACAATTTTCCCCTCAAATGAAACCAACAACTAATTAATTTTAACGTATAGTGATATGATAGATAATGTCTAGTGTGTAGCACATAAATCATATCAAATGGCTATCCTGTGAATGCCACAACAGTAATAGGTATACAATTAATACGCTTAGGCGCGTTCGCATAGTGGATTTTATGTGGTGATCTCCTAGGATCAAGCCGAGTCCGAACTCCATGACTAGGATCAGAAAATTCCTTCCGAGCATTGTATATCTTTAGATAAGATATACTATATGGTAAAAACAACTGGCCCAACGATCAACCGCGTAGCACCAAGTTTCAACTACTCTCGCACGCAACATATCAATAAGCATACTATAGATGTGGAGTTGATATTATCCTCATGGGTAAGCTAAACCCGGGATTATGCATCCTTACCTGGTTTTAGTCATTTTCGATGTCATGGTTACGTGTAATGACCCATTTTTCTGTACCCTTTGAATCGACAATAAACCACATATGTCCAACTCAAATTGCACGAACAAGCGGATCATTAAGGATATAAAGAAAAATAAAGATAGAACGGAATAGAAAAATAGAATCTCACGCGAATGAAATACTATATATTATTTCAACAATAATTTTTATAGTGAAATTTTTTAAAACATATGTCAGAGTCTAACCTACATTCATCCTGAACAGTTATAACACCTACCCATACAAATGCTGACAAAACAAATGCAATAGATGTAGCGGATAATAGAATACGTTCATATGATGATGAATATCTCTAACTCTCCTTTAGAAACTCTAAGCTTCTTCAACTCATCCTGAAACTACTTGGATCTGACCTGAGTAATAAAAATACCCGGATCGGGCTTGATAAAGCAGCGTGAGATACTCGAAATTTAAAATGTATAGCTCATGATGATGTTATCAAAACCTTTGAAAAAAGGGTATCTCATAAGACCATGCCCACACATAAACACAAACGGCTTTTTCCCTTATGATATCCAAAACACTTTTATTACCAAAATACTTCAATATTATCTTTAATGACATTCTTTTGGAAAACAACTTTCAAATAAACTTATTTAAATAAGGTATCAATACCCGAATTAAGTCTAAGATAATATATCCAGACTAGGTCAATGGAATATACCAGACAGAATATATGATAACAAAAGAGGTAGCTGAAATGTTTGCAACTCATTACAGCTATTTTGGGACTACAATCAAAACCGTAAAGCTCATATTGGAATTGGATTTTTCCAACATGATAGGGAACCACAATAACCATACATAGCAACCGGACCAGTGGTTTTTCATGCAAGGACTCACACACCACTATTCCTCATATTGCCACACTTCTTGATATCCAGCCGCTTCTCATGCAAGGACTCACACGCCATTATATCATACAATAAGGGTCCCGTTTGGACACCTTGGTGACCTAGATCATATGTCGCCAGCCACCCTGAGGGATCATATGCCACCCTCATCATACTAAGCCTGAAATACGTAACATAGTTCCCGTATCTTTTCCAAGATGTGGGGTTTTAGGAATGAGGATACACTCAATTTAGACAAAGCCACGCTTTTTATACAAAGCCACTCTTTTTCATACCAGGTTCCACTTTGAATGCCACATTTTCATTCCTTTGATCACTATTTGACTTCTACTAACATACAACCTCTAAGCTCATACGTATCAGAGAAGGGTGTTAAGCTAAGAAAAGTTGCATTCTCCGCCACCAAACAGATGTATGTTTGAAAAAGTCAATGTTTGTGACTCCATAATACAATGTCAGACACTCATCCATACAAGTTCGCTCTAGGACTGAACTATACCGAAGGCACTCCTCCTACTACCATTAGTAGCGATTAGTCCTTGTAATTCGATGATTTCAAAATACGCTAGGACCACTGCTATAATAAATGTCTTTATATTGGGAGCTACTCAGAGAATGTCAACAAGCAATCCTTCCGCTAAAGAAGATCCACTGTCTTCATTAATCATCATCATCAACATGTCTTCACTTTCGAACGTATACATTGGTTCGAAGTGGTTTTTGGATAGGAGTTATCCAAATCCAATCTTGGTTCCTTCGAAACCAATTATCGGTAAGAAAGTGTTTATTTCATATATGGATATCAATCATCAATCAATTAATTCTTCTTTTATTTAAATCAAATATCTGTCTTAGATATATTCTTTTCAATTTATTCCATTTTCTTTTTAAGAGTATATGAAATCATTAACCCTGTTTATCAAATCATTTGGTTTATTTGAATCTTTCTTAAATCTTGGAATAATTCCAAATTATTTTCTCATCTACTTACAAAAACATTTCAACATTTTTTTTAAATCTTTCATTCAAAACTCCTCTTCAATATTGAGAAATACTAAGTCATCTTATTTAAAATCACGTTTAAACCTTTAATGAAGATTTCTATTTCCAAATCCTCATTTAAATAGGTTAAAAACGGGTTGCAACAAACCCAAAATCATTTTATCCAAATCCTTGTTTAACTCTTGGAAATCTCTTCATATTTTACTTCGGGAATTTTTTTTTAGAGCATCCGGGCTTTACTTTCGATTTGTTCCACCCTTCATCTAAAAGAGAAAACAAAAGCTAGGTAATTCAGGGTACTGGTCATTCTATTTCTAACCTTTGTTACATACCTTGTTTTACTGTTTAAATCTCACAGATGGAACAAATGTACTAGCCGTTTTTGCATACAGTTTGTTATTACATTTAAGGAAGTGATTTCTGTTATGTTGTTTAAGCGTTATAATAACCATTTATTTAAACCCTTTCTAAAAGAATTATAAAACTTCCAATTTAACTTTAGAACACTTAATTATTCATTTAAAATCATTTATAAATGATTCTAGAAATAATCGTTAAGTTTAAATCTTTATTTCAAAAGTAATAAAAACTACAGCAGAAAAGTGCTGTGAAAAGTGTTTAAAACAGCTTATTTGATTAAAACAACTTTTTTAATGTTTGAAAATTATTATTTCCCAATTCAAATCTCTTTCAAACCATTTTAATATATATATCAAAATTATTTAATATTTTTAGTCATTTAAAAACATCGTTTATAAGGAAATTTCTTCTTCGATTTTGAACTGCAAAACACAATATTTTAGAAAATTGTTTTGGACATATTTCAAAATCTACTTAATGAAATCTTTATTTTCTTTATTTGTTGAAAAAATATTGATATATAGTTTGAAAAATTATTATGTTGAAGAATTCTGAGCTATATTTTGTTTCGTATACTCGTTTAACTTTTATGGCTCGAAATCGCAAACCACTGTTACGCGACGTGCCTACTTTTGACTAATTTTTCAATTTCTTTTCAAAATTCATGGAAACACTTTTAAATATTTAAAAAACATTTCTAAATCATTTTAAACTCATTTTAAATAATATTTTACATATTTCAAATTTATTTTCCATTTTATGTCATACATAATATTATATTATTACAATATCATTTCCAACCTTATTAGATATTTTAAAACCATTAAGAGGCTAAATAATTTCCATACACATATTTATATAGATTTAAATTCTCATTTAATTATGGTTAATTTCTAACCATTTCTCTTATCATTTATCAAACCAAGTAATCATCCATATTTACACTCATGTAAACAACCAACTTTACATCAAAGTTATCTAACATATTAATCATCTAAGATATTTAACTTTCATATTATTAAACTTGGAATTATTAGTTAATTCAGAAATGAGTACTCACCGTTAACTTAGTCGAATTTTCCTATCAACATTCTTATAAATCCATACTTCACCTAAACTTTTGTTAATTAATCATCAAATATGCTCCCTCCTTTCCAAACTCTAAAAAATCCGACAGTGCTTTTGCAACACCTTGAATTTCTCCTAGCTCCTTGGAATGAATTCGATAGTACCTCTTTATCTATTTCTTGCTCTAAAGCTCTAGATCTTGCTCCTCTCTTCTTGGTAGGTTTGGCACTGAGTGGTGGAGCTCGGGTTTGGCATGATGGTAGGGGTATGGCCTTGGAGGAAGTAGGGGAAGGTATGGTCGAAGTGAGGTAAGAGGAGGTGGTGGTTTTGGTGGAATTTTGAGGTGGAGTCTCTATATTTTTTATTTACTTTCTTTTTATATTATATTTTCTAGAAAATGGAGATGGAAGCCATTAAAGAAGCATTAGAAAGCTTTAAGAAAGGAAGGAGAATGGAGGTAGAAAATGAAGAAGAAGAGGAAGTTTGAGTTGTGAGAAATAAAGTGGATTAAGGTGCTATGTATAGTTGTAGTTTGAGAAGGTATTTATAGTTGTAGTTTGGGAAGTAAATTACCTTATTAACCTTTACTACATTTTGACCTTTCATTAACCTTTTTACCTTGATTTAGCCTTTTCTTAATGGAGAGGAGATGGTCTTGAATGCTTGAGAAGATGGGTATTAAAGGTGATGTGGTGCTTGATTTGATTTTACAACTTTTCGTAATTATTGAAACATTTTTTTAAAAAATATTCAAAATGGAGATTTTGCTTCTTTTCCATGTATGACAAGACTTAGGGTACAAATGCATTTATGTGAACGGATGTTGTAGTAATAATGAGATTCAAATAAAAAGATTTGGTTATATTTTGCAGAAGTAAACTCTTTTTATCATTTTATGTTTAATTTAAATTAACAAATCCATTTGCTTAATTAATCTTTGCTCAATATAAGAGAGATATTTATAAATTTGTTAATATGTTTACATGATACTGTTATCGAACAAAATGTTGGTTTTCAACAAAATGTTTTAAGCTCACATTTTGATGTTTTTGTTAAAATATTAATTCATGTAAACCAAACTTAAAAATAAAATTCTCTTCGTCTTAAATAATTAAAAAAAAGTATATTTGGCTTATGAAATAATATAAACCAATATCGAAATTCATTTGCAAAATATGACATTGATTTTGTTAATGCGCGACGAAATTTGTCAATCACTATAACATAAGTATATATATAATTATAAAGCTTTTATCAACCTATTATTATCTTTATATAAGGATTTTAAAAAGAGTTATTCATCTTTTAAAATAATTATTTGACCGTATATCCAATTTTATCCAAAATCGACTTTTGTCATTTTTGTCAATGTTATAGTAAAAGTCCAAAATATTTATTCAGTTCTCAAAATAAGTTTACCATTCTTATTTATTATATAAAACATGATTATTTAATTTTGAAAATTCTATATTTGTATATTTAAATAAATTAAGTGTTACATTTTTAAATGGTAAAATTACGGATCGTTACACTACGTTCGGCATCTTACACACGAATCTTCATCACTTGAACAACATACGAATCCCTCATTGGATTCCTTTATTTTGTATAGATCACAAATCACTACATGGATTTGAACATCTCGAACTTCCACACATGTTCCCCATATAAGTCCTCTAATGAACGCTAACGTTGTCCTCTTTCTTGGAATACTTCTCAAGATAGATAATCCCACACAATAACATCGTTTAAAATGTTAACGCCGACCTTTCCCTTGGACTTAACCTTAGGATAGATAGTTCAACTATATACCATTCCACTTCTCAATCGCTTCTAGAACATAGATCCCATATATGGTTTTGAAGTGGTTATTGGTTTGAGTCATCTCATATGATTACTGTCACGGCCCAACTTCCAAACACTAGGAAGTCGCATGGCTAATAAGAAAGAAAGGATAGAAAAGAGAACGAAAGAGAAGAAGAAGAAACAACACATCGGAATCTAAACAGCGGAACGAATAAATTATATTAGTAGCATAATATATTACATAGTTTACAACCACTATCAGAGTACACAGATAATACAACACATTCTAGACAGTTATAAAGACCTGTCTAGTTATTACATCTCAATACAACTCAAAGACAACACAGAGATACCAAACACAGCGGAATACTATATATCTAACGCAGAAGCCTCCTGCTCCATTGCTCATCCAATATTCGTCAAAGCTAACCTGAATCCCTTGGCTACTCGTAAAAATTTGAGTACCCAAGAGTTTATGAAAAACAAAAATAAACTCCGGGTTAGACATGATTCTGGTGTGAGTAACAGGTTAAAGTTGCTTAACTTTGAAAATCCTTTTGAAAAGAAAGGTATCACGTAAGACTTCCCACACATAAGCATGGAAAAGTTTTTACCTTACGCAAACCAAAACATTTGATAGGAAATACTGTGATATTATAATAGTGTATAGGGTTTTCAAATAAAATACAGAAATAGCTGGAATGCTTACATCTCACGTTCCAACATAGTGGGCACAACTAATACGTACAACACTTATTGGATTTTGGATTCCATCAATGACAGGGCTACTGGGGTACCGCCCGTCACAGTACGTGGCCTAGATCAACGTACCGAGGAGTACGCCCGCTTCCCTGCAGCACAAGACCGGAACTATTCCTTACCGAACAGTTCTGAACAAGACAACCCCGTAGTTGGTGCGCAAATCCAACTGCTCACTAAGCAGAATAAAAATGAACCTCTAGACAGGGGAAAATCTTGCTCTCCAGTAGGGGCTACCCACGAAGCCTTGCTGCACCTCCCCTGTTTTAGCCATTCCCGGTTGATGAGGCTTGAGGCTACGATTACCTTTATAGGACACATTATCTTAGAATGCTCATCGTCCACCTGACGATGTTCTGAAAGCATTCAATCCTTACAAGTTCGTTTCGGGTTCGAACGAAACCGAAGGCATTATCTCGTTACACTCGTTTTGGAACCACCCTCAGAGTTAACGACGATAACCCTTGCACTCTGAATCTCTATCCCGAGCCTATAAGAACTAGTTTCGTCAAACTCATTATGGAATCACTCCCACAGTTATACTGACGTATAGTCCTTACACCTCGAGTCTTCACTTTTCACATAAGATTCACGACCTATCGTTAATTTGGATCGATGTGGTTTTCGGATATCCAAATATGGAAACCCGATCCCGGTCTCATCGAAATCCAAAGCGTGTCTTTTAGGTCCAAATTGTTTTAGAGTTTAAAACAATTCAATAACATTACCTATATACACACAGATAGATAATTCACAGATTCACAACAAATAATTATCATTATCATAACCACAGATAATCCATATTATCATTATCAAAGATAATCCATATCATAATGCAACCAGTGCATCCATATCACACAACATTACAAATCTCATAGCTGAAATTCAAACCATTCAAGGCAACTATATCATCCATTCATAAGCAATGACCTATAATCGTACCATATATAATTAATTTAAAACGAATTAAATTAATTACATCATCTCTAATTAATTTAAAATTAAATTAATTTATTGCACCAATATAAATCTTGCTTACATCATCATTAATTAATTACAAATTAATTAATTAATTATCCTCTAATTTATCATCTTAATTAATCTCCCCTGATTAATTATACTTTAATTAATTTCACAAAATTAATTACCCAAACCAAATACAGTAATTAACCTTTACTTACCTCATTAATTAATTACATTTAACCTTAATTAATTACAATTAATTAATTATACCTAATCACTTTTTATTGATTAATTTAATATTAATTAATCAATCTTAATTACATCATTAATTATATTAATTAATGACTCTTAATTATTTAATTAATTACTCAATTAAATTAATTACTTTTAGTAATTAATCTCACTTAATCCATAATTATTAATCACCTTGATTAGTCTCAATCTGTAATTAACTACCCTTAATTACTTATCAAATTAATTACCCCTTAATTAATTTCTTAATTAATCTCTTGATTAATTATACAAAATAATTTAATCTAAATTACATTCACAATTCCAACATCATCCACTAATTACATCCAGTAATTATCTTTAATTACTTCACCGAGTAATTTTACTAATTACATTAAGTAATTATTATCACATCAAATGGTTACAATTAATTAAACTTAATTAATTAATTTAAACCAGCCTTAATTAACTTCATTAATTATATTAAGTAATTAATGTCTTAATTACTCTTATTTAAGTAATTAAACTTAAATAAATTTCACAATTTAATCAATCTAATTAATTATGAAAAAAATTAATCATATTAATTAATTACTAAATAAACTTTAGTTAATGACCATCATTAACTATTATTGATTCTTTAATTATTTTTCTTTTAATTACTTCTTAATTAATCTCTAATTTAAATTAATCCAAATTATTAATTATAAATTAAATAAATAAGTCACTCCTTAATTATCTTATTTATTTAATTATTTTAATATTTTAATAACTTCTAGGATAATCCATTCCTTATTTATAATTACATAAATATTAAAGTGGACTTAGAACATTGCATTTTAAAATTTGAATTCAAATTCCATTTTGAATCTAAAATTCAAAAATGATATTTATTTAAGTATAAACCAAATTTTGATTCCATTTAAGATTCTTTAAAATAAATGTAAATAACATTTATTACTTCCATTTAAAACTTATATAAGATAAGTCTTAATTTACTTAATTTAATTAAAAAATTAAGTTTTAAATATATTACTATTTAAATTATAAATTCAAGTTAACAAATCATTTGACTTCTTTTATAAACCTTTATAAATGACTTCATTCAAAAAGAAAAATAAAATTTAAACATTTGTTTGAAAACAAATTTACTTCTAATAAACAATTTAAATTTAAACCTGTTTGAAAACATTCAAATTTTAAAACTTAATTCAAATATCCAGATTTTTAAATTCAAAACATTTGAACCATTCCTTATTTAAATTATTTGAATTTAATCTTGAATTAAACTTTTGATTTAAACCTTGATTTTAAAATGCTTTATTTAAAATACAAATTCATTTTTTTTTAAAAAACTGAAGATTCAAAGAATCTTAAAAACTGAACTTAAAATTTTAAATCCAAACTGCTATTTAAAATTAATTCTCAGATTTCAAATCGAAATTAAATTTTCCAGAGAAAGAAAAAAAAACTGTCAGGTTATATATTTTTATTTGTGAAACTGAAAACCCTTTTAAATTTTTAAAACTTATAAGATTCAAAATCATTTGAATCTATAATACAAACTAGATTTAAACCTAACTCAGATTTAAAAACTTAACTTCATTTAAATTCAGTTTTTTTTTAAATTTTAGTTTAAAATGGAAACAGAACTACAGGTTTAAAAAAAAACCGTAACCTGTTAATATGATTAAACCCAAGCAAGAACAAACTTGCTTCGAGTCAGCAAAACCCCTGCTTCGAGCCAAGCACAGCAACACTCGAGTATTACTTCGAGTAAAAAAAAAAAAACAACAGCAATACCCAAAACCTGAAACAGCAGTGCACGGTGCACATGCACCTGCCTCCGGCGATCTCCAACCACCTCCGGTGGCTTCCCCATGACGGCGACAAACCCTACGACCCTTCACGACCATCAATTATTCCTCCACAGCTCGAAATCAAATTCGAGACTAAATCCCAAAACCTGTAACCAGAAGTACCAAAACCCATCAAACCTGTCATCGCTTCGTTTGCAAAATTCCGACCACCTGCAAGTTTACCACTCCGCCCTCGACTTCGTCTATAACCAAGCTTCCATTACCCAAGAGCCAGCTGAACTCGATCAACTCTTCAACCCGTGCCAACCAATTTAAATCACCTAGAACTAGGGTTCTGGACAAGAACACATCACCGCAGCCACCACGATGAACTACAACGCCATCCAACATTTTTCCAAGTTCCGCTGAACACTCCTCAACCCACCGGAGGAAACACGACTTCCCAAATCAATCTGATCACCAGTGACCACCCACAAACCAATTCCTAGCCAAACCAGAAAAGTACATCCAAACCCAAATTAAAAATTTAGATTTTTGATTTAAAAATCTTGTTTTAGTCTAAGTACCCAAATTAAGATCCTAGATTTATAAACTAAAATGTTTGGATTTTACCTTATTCAAAGTTTGCTTTGCTGTTTTAAATACCCAGTAAGATTTCAAATTTTATTTTAGTTAAATAATATTTTAAAAACTTCTCTAGGATAAAACAAACAAGTTTTGTTTAAAACTTGAATCTTAACATGGCTTTGATCGAGAGGTATGATTTTTAATTCCAAAAACTAGAGCTTGAATTAAGAACAGAGGGGTTACATGAATATTTACCATACACACATCATACATGTATAAACATACAGATAATTCATATATATACATTCACGTAAACATATTTATTTCCAGATGTAAACATGCAATCATTTAGTACTTAAGAAATTTTTAAGAAAAATGTTACTCACCTTAATCTGATGGGCAGAGCAGAGATTTGAAAAAGAGACTTGTGTTTTTTAAAACTGGAAACTTCATTTTCTGCTAAATTTTGAATAAATCTTGTTTTATTTTGCTCCAGATTTCACTTGCATGCAGACACTCCAGATTTTGAAATGAAGGCTCAAACAAAATTTGAAATTGCAGGTGCTTTTACATTTGAAAAAAACTATGCAGGATGTTTTGTTTTGATTTGAAAACAATTGGTTTGCATGCAGGCTTCAGATTTTTAAAAAAAAAGCAAGCATGCTTTGTTTTGATTTGTAAAAAGGATTTGCAGAGTTGAAGATGTTTACAACTTTATGTTTTTGAATAGAAGTGTTTTATTTTATTTGTTTGTCTTCATAGCTTTAGATTTGAAAAGAAACAAAATGGAAGAGAATATGCTTATTAAAACCGAAATTATTAAAAATAAAATCAAAAGAAAATGTTAAAATAAATTTTTGACACTTGTCTCACAATGTAACATTTGTCAAAACTTTATTTTATCATTTAACAAGTGTTATGTAAAACCTTAAGATGTTACACTTGTCTTATAAATAATAATTAGTATTTAATTAAAAGTTTACTTAGTATTTATTTAAAAGTTAATTAGTATTTATTTAGTATGTTAATATAAGATGGATGTAAACTTGTGTTTTAATAAATTAGTTAATCATGTATTTATTCATATTAGATAAATTTTAAAATGAATAAATCAAATTTAGTTTATAAAATGAAACTTATACAAATAATTCAAAATCAAAACAAATTAAAAACATTTACACTTTAGATTTCAAAGTTTTGAATTCAAGTTCAAATTAAATTTTGAAATCCAGTTTATTTACAAATATAACTACACAAATTTAAATTTTTGAAAAACAACTATTTTTATTAAAAATTTATTTGTTAAAACAATGTATTATTATATTTTTAAAAACAACAATATTTATTAACCATAAATAACTTATTAAAAGAAATTGTCTTCTTATTAATAAATTATTTATTTTATCACATTATATTTAAAAGAAAAATCAAAATAACATTATTGCTATTTATTTAAATTCAAACTTGAGTTAAAAATATTTTAAACCAGTTCAATATTTATCTTATGATTTAAAACCATATTTTATTTATTAAATAGCTTTTAAAAAGTTTAACTTTTAAATAAAATCATAATTTCCAATTTTTACTAAATAAATATATATATATTTTTAGGAAACAAGATTTATTTATTAATTAAATTTAAAACAATATCTATTCACAATATATACAATATTCTATATATACTATAAATAATAAACAATTTATTAGATTTTAAAAAGATAAAATCTTATCAATTAAATATTTATTTTATTGGATTATTAAATTAATTCAAATCTTATTCCAAAGATTATCAAATCAATTTAATTTTTAGTTTAGATTATTAAATTGATATTGCTTTCAAATTCCGGGTCATCACATTCCTTCCCCCTAAGAAGAATTTCGTCCCCGAAATCTAAAACAAAGGTAATTTAATAATCTATTTAAAGATTTAATTTTAAAACATAAGCATATACCAATGATATGCTAACAACCATAGCAATCAATTTATCCAATCAAACAAATCCAATTATCCAGAAAAATTCTGGATAGAACTTCCACGAGTTTCCCCGGTATAAATATCGGGATACTCGCTCTATAGATTTCAAACAATCAATACTATTAAGCTACAGAGCTCCTACTCATCTAGATCTACAGAACTAGACAACATATCAGACTACAGACGAGTCTGATTCAACTACCAACCTCTATAACTGCTGGTTCTAAAACCAGAGATAGACCATTCATGTGCTCCCTCAGAGATACATGAAATATCTCGAATTCCAGTTATCCAAACTGGCAATTCAATCGTGAAAACAAAACACTTATCCAACCAAAACAGAGAAAAGATCCAAAACATCTCGGAGCTAGCTTTCCAGTCTTACACAAAACTTATAGCTCCTTAATCAGAGAAAACCCCAACAACAACGAAGTCTCCAACTTCGAATTCCAAATTTCTCCGTCCCTTATCCACAAAAGCCTTCAGACAAATCCTAGGCTGCCAACATCCAAACTGATCAGCTTAACCCCTTGCTGATTCTTTCAGAACAAACAGAACCAAAAACAACCCAACCCAATAATCTCCTCAAGATCAATCAAAAACCAAAACACAATTCTACTCCATAAACTGCAGAAAACTACAAATTTCTCCTAATCTGGAAAAGACAAATCAAAAACACTTCCAAACTGCTTCCGCTGCACAACTCTGATCCGAAGTAGATGAGAAAATGCTGATGAAAAACACAAGCACATACTGAACATCACTTCCCAGAAATATGGTTCAACAGATCCATAAAGAAAACTCAGAAATTCCTCCAAAACTGAGTTACTTTATCAAATTCTATCTCTAGGAATCATTCTTCAACTAAACAGAACCACCGGTTCCACTCCTGGAATCCTAGTTGATAAGAAAACTCAATTTCCAGATGCTGACGAACCTCTGTCTTCCCAGAAGACATCCAGAAAAATCTTCAACAATCCAAGAGAACACTCAAACAATCGCAAGTCACTTTTGCGATCAACCCAATTAAATTTCCAAAGAAAACCGTTCTCTCTTTACCAAACAGAACAGCTTACACTGGTCTAGTCAATCCATTGAAAAAACGGATTCATTCTGCAGCTTCTGAATTCCACTTCCAGAAAAACTACTCAGCTAAGACCTCTCTGTCGGCACACAGAACACTCCGAGCTGCACTGCTGGCACTAATGCCAAACTTAATCCAAACTCTTCGAGAAACTCGGACTTCAAAGCAGACAGAAACATCACAACATCCTGCTATCTTCAGCCATAACATCGAAGCAGACACACTTCCCAAACTTGTTCCAAAGAAATATCTTCGGACACATCCATAGTCACCGCATCTCATCACGCAGTTACAACTTCCTAAGGTATCAAGATACCTTCACTTATTCCAGCCCAATCGAACAGATCAAACTCTACTCACCAAACTCTGCACTTCAAATATGTCTCCGAACCTTAACAGGTTTTCTTCAGAGATCGATGAAATACTTCAACACAACAAAACTTACTCGAGACGGTATTAGGTCTACAGTCTCGATAGATACACTTCCAACCTCAACGTACAAACTCCAACCAATGGTAGTAATCGTGTTACACACACACCACTACCTTATCTACCTTTATAACCTATATTGGAAAACCTGAACAGGTAACCCAACAGATAGGTAAAAATAGATAAATATATATAAATATTTATAAAATTACAAATACGCTCTCTCAAGAAAGACACCACTCCAGAGCCTAGGTATTCACTCAACCTAATGCTCTGATACCACTGTCACGACCCAACTTCCAAACACCAGGAAGTCGCATCGCTAATAAGAAAGAAAGGGATAGAAAAGAGAAAGAAAGAGAATAAGAAGAAACAACACATCGGAATCTAAACAGCGGAACGAATAAATTATATTGGTAACATAATATATTACATAGTTTACAACCACTATCAGAGTACACAGATAATACAACACATTCTAGACAGTTATAAACACCTGTCTAATTATTACATCTCAATACAACTCAAAGACAACACAGAGATACCAAACACAACGGAATATTATATATCTAACGCAGAAGCCTCCTGCTATATTGCTCCTCACTACAACAAAAAGACCCTACAATAGCGCTCGAAAAACGCTATTAAAGGATATTATAGCGGTTCGATAAACGCTGTATAACGACATGTGATTAAAAACAACCAACATTAGATAGCACAAAAAAAGCGCTATAAAAATTGTTAATTTCATAGCGCAAATATTGTGCTATGTTATTTATTTTTATAGCGGCAAATAGGCGTTATTGATTAATATCACAGCGCTATTAGCCCGCTATGAAATTCGTTATTAGCCACAGAATACTTTTTGTTTTTTCTAAGATAGCACTAATATTGCGCTATAGAAAGTGGTAATAGCGGATTATTAGCGCTGTATTCGAACAGGTTATTGTAGACGGTGACTTGTCACAACTCTAATATACCGCTATAAAAAGTCAGCTACAACAGCGCTTGTACTCTGCTATAATATCTTATTTTATAGCGCTTACTGACCTATCATTCATCATTATTTATAGCGCTTTTTTGTAATACCATAGCGCTTTTTATGGTCTGCATCTTTAATGCTAACAGATTTGATAGCGGCCATTAGGCGCTATTAAATATTATAGCGGTTTTGAAGTGCTATAATTTAATCTCACAATTCAAAAATTTTCTACATCCTACTAATAAACTGCAGTATTAAATACCAATATCAAAAGGCACAATAATAATCATAAAAGATAATAAATATAGAGATGTAACACATTACATTAAACATACCAAATATTCATACACATCAAAACGTAGTAGCAAATATTTTAAGCACACCCCAAAAATTAGTAGCATAGTTTAAAAAAAAAACAAGTACATATTTGATTGTTTGCATTAAAATGAAGATCACAACTTTAGCATCTTCTTCTTTCACACACCTGCAAATAAGATAAATATTTACATTAAGAATGATACATAATTAATGATAGATGTTTTTATATGTAACAAAAAACTAAATTATTGCATATTATTGCATGTCTATTCGTACATGTTACTATCCATTTGGAGTTGGAATGTCATATCCATAATTCTACCACAACGCATATTGTCATACAAATAAGAAACTATGCAGCGATAGATTCTCTTAAAAGACAAGATAATCCAAAATTTGTTGAAAAATTAAGTGGTAGCACTATAAGTATTTGTTTCATCTGAGTGTAGACTCCTTAGAGGATTCCTAGATATGGTGATACACCATGTGATCCAAATAGAGAACATATACAAATTCATGCCCAGGTACTTATGAAAGATTTTATTATTATTATTATTATTATTATTATTATTATTACTACTACTATGATGATGATGATGATGTATTGCACCCGTCCCTGTGTCTGGAGGGGAAAGTTTGAGATAAAAATGCATCGTTTGTGGTTAATTTCAAGAAACCACTCTAGAAAACAGCGAGAACCTTTTGTCTTCTGAATGGTAAAAGATTGATCTGGTAGAATTCAACATTATTTTTTACTGTTTGAGGTACGTTTTATGTTGATCTTTTTGTATCTAAAATATAAGAACTGAGAGCAAAAGTGATCTGGTACGGTTTCATCAGTTCAAATTTTCAACTTTTATTTGCAGCCCCGTAAGGAGAAGCGATATGTAGATTTTTAATGTAGTGCATGCTCAGGAAAAATGCTCATCAATAGGATAGCATGTACACAGTAAGAAGAACTAATTGTTGATAGTTAATGTTGCATATTTGTGGAGGAAAAAAGACCTGAGTTTCCTTATGACTGTTGTGAGCGTCAACAGGCTGCGATTGATATGCGATCCTTCTTTTAACCTAACACCATCTGGATGAGTTTGTGAGACTCTCTCACTTCCTGCTAAATCAACCAAATTCTGCAGATTTTATATTCTATAAATAACATGATCATAATTCAACATCGAGATATTAAAATGAAATAGGCAGAGATACTCACTAGATTAGCTACAAAAGATTTCACACAACCCGAATTGTCACGTAACCTGCTTTCAATTGCCTGGATCAAAATAATGTACACAACCAATATTAATGGAACTTCACGGAATTCAGGAATCATATATCCATGTCACTGTGCTTACTAGTCTGATTATCTGGTGTGACCTTGAACTAGTGTCATTCAAAGCAGTTTCACCAAGTTGAAGCATTTATTAATTAAAAAAATTCTATGAAGTATATAATACTTCAAAGACCAAATTGGATTGCTTACTGAAATAATCAGGTATATAACATAAAGGAAATTACTTGCTGAAAATAACTAAATAATATTATTAGTTACCTTTGCGTGATGAGAATTTAGGTTACCTTTGCGCCATCACAGCATGAACCGGAGTCCCATACGTAGGGTGAAGCAACACATCCAGCCCAGTAAAGGAGCTTAACCAAAGTCTTGAGTTATCATTATCTTGAGTTATCATTATCTTGAGTTTTTCACTACATGCTATGCTTATCTTCAGTTAACCCACTGATCTTGCGCTTCATTCTAGCGACAGATTTTTTTTTAAAATCAATGGTGGTAGAAAAAAAGTGAAAAAGTTAATGAATTTTTTTTAGAATTTATGGTCAAATTTGTACAAAAATTAGTCACAACTCTAGATAGTATCAAAAACACAACGCTAAATTTATATAAATAAAAAAAATCAGTTTTGTTAACTGATTTAATAAGGTTGTTGCAATGAACAGATCAGTTTATACTTGGTTTTGAGTATAAAAAACTGAGGGGGGTCACCCACTTGACAATCAATAGATTCGCTTTCGAATGTAAACATGTTTCCCACAAACAGTCTAGATGCAATTTTTCACAGTGTTATCATAATTCAGTAGCGTAACAAACAGCAAGGGTGAAAAGTTTAGATAGTATTCTTGGTTTATAAAATAGCAAATTAACGAAGTATCAAGCTGATTAAACTCAAAAATTTGGATGGTGTAAAAGTAATAAATGGAAAAAACAAGTTGGAAACTCATGCTATCAATTTTTTCAGCACAATGTGAATAAGTTCCACATGTTAATGTATCATCTATAAGCCATCATGTCATTGCCCAAGTATAATCTTACCTTTATTGATAATGCTACATGAGCAATAGCATGAGTGAGAAGGCCACCACCACCGGCTGGAATGAGACTAAAATGACGCAGTGTTCCTTTCAAAGATTCAAACTGCAATGAATAAACAGCTCAAATTAAGTAAAATTTGGATCACATCAGTATGATTGATCGGTATAACTTGGTGTTGATAAACTGATACATCATTCACATAGGTTGCTATAATAAACAATTTAAGTAAAATATGGATTACACCAGTATGATTGATAAGTATAACTTGTTGACGCCTATTTTAGAGCTAAGCCCTTCATTTGTAACTTTTTTCGGTATTGATCCTCAAGTCCATCAATTATAACTTTTTCGATATTGATCGTACATTTTACCTTTGCTGGTTGGTTCATAATAACATGTTTCAGTTGTGATATCTTGCCCTTGATTGGAACAATTATATTGGTTTGAAAGACAACATTAACAAAAAAAAAACAATATAAAGATTCCAGGACAAATTTCAGCAAGGGTAAAGCATAGATAACTTGTCAACAGATAACATTTCTTACTAGCTAGCAACAACTATGTAATTTCGCCTGAGAATAAAAAAGTTAAAGCAAGCAAATGTGGCAACAGCAAAGTAGTTTATAACTGCAGCAGTTTGCATAAACATACCTTTTGATTTAGCTGCATAGGTATGTCAGTGCCATGGTTTACTGCTTCTTCAGGAAGAGATGCAAGTACCAAATCTATAAGTGAATCTTTATCTATTCCATCTAGAGAATTATGCAATGCTTCTACTTCGTCTTTGAAAGGCAATCCACTACTAAGAGCGTTTTTCAATGCAAGAGTACCCTAGACAACAAATACAGAACGAAATATTGCACGCGTTAAAATTATTTGTGTTTGTTGTTTGTTTAATTATCATATTATTATTTTTTCCTTCAGGGAATAGACAGAAAACGGTATGAAACTTCAGTGAAATGAATAATAGGTTTACCAAAGCAAGTTTGTGAACTGAATAATTCTGGCGGGCTTCTTCAGACCTGGCATAGAAAGCCATGCACAATGCGCTTATCTACAAAATACAAAAGGCAGTCACAGTGAAATGAAAAAAGGCTACATTTTGGACACCAAAAGATGACCAATCATCAATTTTTCCTATCTGGCATGGAGATTACCAAGTAGATTTATAAAATGTAATCATTTTTCTATAGCACCAGCAATGCATGCAAAGGCAAGTTTTTACTATCCTAGCAAATAACAATTTGAATGTTTAAAATGTCGCACTTTGATTTGAAATTCTCACGACCAGTACCATTCAATTTTGAAAGTCATATCAATTAACGTACCAAAGTTGCAAAGTTACAATTGGATATCAGTTCAAGCAAATATGGTAGAAGTACAAAGTTGAACAACGAGTTTTCATAAGTTAAGAGCAAAATTGAATATTATTTCATATTCTGGAATCTGGATAGCTAACATGGAACAAGCCACATTTGCTCTCTCGTCCACTTTTACGCTGAAGTAGATTGGAATTTAATGTGCATCGGTGAAGATTTTTGATTTGAAAATTGATGTTGGTGTTCGGTATAAGTATCAAGTTCTAGCTACCTTTCTGATACATTTTGACCTTTTTGAAAGAGTGCTCCATCATTAACTCTTGTTTATCCAAGCAAGAAATTTAACCTAATTCTCTTTGGCTCAAACGCGTAGTAATCCTATTTGGTATAATTTATATTTTAAGTCCCAAGCAGGTCTATCGCATTTAGGTATACCTGAAGCAAAGGACATCGCAAATTTGTTTAGCATAATATAATGACAATGCAAACCATACATTTGTGTCTGCTTCAGAAATTTTTTCTATCTGAGATGCTTTTTCCCTTGCAATTGCTGCAGCTAATTCTGCTTTTGCTAAATCTTGAACCTTTTTTAGCTGCGTATTAGCTTCTTCATCCTACAAGCGCACAGAAATAATTAAAATATTGATTCATGGTTCGCAAAAGATATTAGATACAAAGAGGATACAAACATATGACTCTTACCTTCCGTTGTAATTCCTCTTGAAATTTCTGCTCAGCTTTTTCTTGAAGTAACTTGATTGCAGCTTCTGCCTTTGCCTTTTCTTTCTTCAACTCCTGGGACAAGTAAAACTAGTGATAAGTAAAATGTTTCATGAATACATTGTACTATATTAAAAGATCATATTCACTAAACAGGGATGCCATGCACATAGCTTGGTAATAATGCATATACATTAGGCCTATAGTTTTTCAAATTTCATAGCAAATACATCAATGGTTTATCCATAGTATAAAATGCATCAAGTCAAATTGTGGCGAGATACTACTTTTGCTGTTAATTGGTCATGCACATGTCATGTGAAAACTATATGCAAATAACATCCATGTTACTCTTCAGTATGCAGATATAATAAGAGTTCAATTTCTCTGGATAATAACATGCTCATATTTTTGGAGAAGTGTGAAGTTTGCAATGTTTTAAAAAGCGCAACACTAGGCGCACCTCAAGGTTGAGGCATTTAAAATATTGCCAAGACATGAGACATATTGTATGGCTGTCGATAAATATATGAATTTGTACCTTTCCCTCTTCAGCAAGTTTAGCAACTACCTTTGATAATTCCTGCAGTCGGGAAGTCAAAATATCAGATGTTTGCTCTAATCCTTTAAGAACAAATATCAAAGTGTATACTAAATGTGGAACAGAGAACTATTAAATAAAAAAATAAAATAAGATTTGTGTTAGTTATTCAGTCTTTCCAATCATATAAATAAAATATGATGCCATTTTCTCAATAAAATATGATTTTTTGTACTCAAAAAAATTATCGTACCAATAAAAAATTACTTGTAATAAGCATCTGGTTTCTAATTATCTAATAACAGTTGAAACTTGTCAAGATTGCAGTTAACTCTACTACTAGAATAAAATGCATGTTACTTTTATGATATATTTTCATTAAGAGTCCAATATAAGTATATAACAAACTGACCTTTCTTCTATCAGATGTTAATTGAGGAATGGTCAACCGTATAGCTTCTCCATCATTATTCGGAGTTAAACCAAGATCTGAATTTACTATTGCCTTTTCAAATTTTCAAGCTGGATGTAAAATTTTGAGTTAGTAAAAGTAATAATGATATAAATATTAAAAAATAATAATAATGCATGTCTAAAAGTAACAACTCCTCAAGTTAATTAACCTTGATTTGTCATATGGTTGCACAAGTAGCGAACTACCATCTGGAGTACTGATTTGTGCAATACTCTTCAAGCTAACTTGTTATAATACTTGTGTGTGCATAAATGATATTAGGCACCAGCATCAAATTCCCACACAAAAATAGACGTATTATAACACTATAGATTATCGAAGATCATTGAGAGAAAATAAACACAATATAAGTTCAAATATATAGTATTTTCCTATTTTATGATTATAATCCTAATAGAAAATACCATTGTCGATGTTTTTGAAATTACATTATTGATAGCAGGTAAAGAATATATCGAATAGAGATGTATGGTTATTATAAGATAAAAGTAGTTACTGTTGCTGCTGAATTTATAAAAAAGTGAAATATTAAAAGAAATCTCTTTTCTTCTTTCAAGTGTGATGTTTAAACTTTATATTTCATAATAGATGATGTTCTAGAAAATATATGATTGATAGTACTCATAGAATATGTTATGAAGAGAAATGTGCGATTATTACAAGGTAAAATGTGTGATTGTTATTTTATTTTTAAGTTCACTAAATTATGAAAAAATGGATATTGAACAAGTTTATATAGCAGAGGAATTAGAAGATAGTGTGAATATTAAAAGTGTTTTCAATATGCCACTAGTGATTTTAGCTAATTCCAGGTGAAGTTTGAATCTAACTTAATAATTCACTATTATAAACTTAAAGAACCAGTTATTTTAGAAAGTCCCAGATTTATAATACCTATAATTATACAATATATGCAATTGGTCATACTAGATGTGTTGGACTAGCCATTAAATTTTCCTTATAACCGGCTTTGCCCACTACGACAAGCAAATGATTTTCTTCAAGTAATTTAGTTTTATAAAAAACAAAAAACAAGTATAGCGACTTACCCAAGGGGGCTAATTATTATGGTATCCTCACTAGGGTCATATTGCTCCTAAAGGGTGATCAAAGACTCAACAAAGTGTTATTTAGCATCACTTTCATTTCATGCACATGTGTGCTCTTCCATGATGGCTCTTGTGAGGCGATCCCTTTGAGCACCATGCTTGGCGATCGCTTCTTCATTGAGAGGGAACATCTGTCTGAGCCATGTCACATGCGCTCCTAAAGAGAACAATGCACCTAATTTCAATCCATTTGCATGGTCCCTTTGAATTTGGCACCTTTCTCATCCAGCATGCCTTCTGAGTTTACAAATCGGTTACCAAATGCAAGCCTTATTATGTTGTTGAATGCCATGCTTGATAGATGGTTTCTTACTACCAAAGACCTTGCAGCATTCTCTAAAAGTTGTTATAGAAATTTGGGTTTAGAATGAATAAACGTATACGATTTGAAAGCCACAACAACTAGTTTACATCTTAGTGCATACCAAAATTAAAGAAATAGGTGTTGAAGGACAATATGTGCAAATAACAACAAGAATACATAATTTAACATGTATGATAGTCCTTCACTTAACATTTCACGGATTTTTTTGCAACCCTGAAAAGGATTTTTTTTCATTTATTTGGAGTGGACTGAGACTAAATTAATCTAATATGAGGACAAATTTTTCTGATATATTTATCATTGAGAAATCTACAGTTACCAAGCATCTAGCCACTGAGAAAGGGTAGCTTCAAATAATGATGGATGATCTGAGATTACCAGCCTATAAAAGAAATACTCATTTTTAATCAATTTTTAGCACTATCTGTCTGGTTTTAGAAATCTAATTAACTCACTACCACAATGACATATATCTAAATAGTTGTAATTGTACCCTTTGGTAATTAATGAGTGAACTAATATAAATGATGCTACTTATCGAGAACCCCCGTAGTGCAAAATGATACTCAACCACTAAGCTTCAAAAAGCCACTTCTATTTTATGTAAGTCGGTGAATGATTGATAACCAATGTGTCAAGCATGAAAAGATAAGCCGTTACAAATCGGCAACCACTCTGAAGAGAATGTAATCAACAAACAAATAAGTAAAGAGTAGGTGTTGCAGGTAACACACCATTATAATAACTAGTACTCCGCTACTTACCAATGAGAGAACTTGTTATTAATAATTTCAAGTTAAAAAATAATATTTTAAAGAATAAGCTACTGATATCAATCCATCCCTGGTTCTACAGCAAAAAAATACATCAAATTAATTGAAATTGGAGACATAATCCATTGGCAGAGAACAACCATGATTTGCTTTATTTCCATATATACGGGGTTCATATTCACTATGGAAACCTCCATTCTTTAGCTCAATCGGTAATAAAAATAGACTGAGTTTTTGCCCATAAATGACATTAGGAAGTAACTGTGGGTAATGCAGCAGATGGCAAAAGAAATTAGATTGAGTATATTAAGCTTTTATCACTGCACAAAGTGGTCAAAAGCCAAATATTTTGATTAATATAATGAATTGATTATCAAACTCGAATTGGAACGATTATAAATGAATGCTGTAGACATGATTTTAATCAACAAAATTATTTATCTTCGATTTTCATTCCTATTATTAAAACTTTTGTGTAGCATGCTCAATATGCACATGCATGCACAATGTAAAGATACAAGAAACGAAAGAAAATTTATGCAACTTTAAAATGGTTAAAAAAATATAAAAATGGGTGAAATACATATATAATACAAATACAATATAATGTGGTAATTTTGTTTTAATATTGGTTTTAATGTGTATTGGGGATTGAACCGAAAACATTTATGGATTGCCCGATACATCTAGCAGCAAACATAGTGAAATGTCATACTATATCCCAGCATCACCATTGAACAACGGTTATTGGCAATCAGTGAACTATGTACAATTGGTATTCTTTATTAGTGGTAGAGAAAATTTTGGGCAGATAATGGTGGAAATAGCACTGCATTAATAGAATTAAGCATTGTTGTAAGCCTACGCTTAAACAGATAATTCTCAACTAATTACTAAATATCATCACAATGGATATTAACACAAAAAAGAAATTGCCTGGAGACAGAAAGGCTAAATAATAGGGAAATAGAAATAAGAATACCTTGTTGCGTATAGAATCTAAAAAAGATTCAACCATAGCAGTAACTTCATCCTCCTGAATCGACCTCAGACCTTCCAACCTCTTTGGTGAAAACAACTCCAAATTACAAACCTTCCTAACCTTAACATAGCTCATACCATAATCTTCCCAAATCAAATCTTTCCCATCTCTATTATACCGAGCCGCCGACCTATTACTCCATCAGTTTGCAAGAACCTAACTGTGCTCCTTCAACACCACCTTCGCCGGCTCAGAACTCAACACCACCATATTCATAGTCGTTTTGAACCAAACTGACATGATTGGGTCGTACTTCTTAGACCATTAGAAAAAATTTAGCATGAAGAATCGGATTTGGTATCGCGTGAACTCAAATAATGGCAAACTCCAGCATGATGTCTCTTTGAATAACAGATGAGGTGCAACGGCTATAGTTTAACTTTCAAGCGACGTCGACTAGCTCCAATATCAGGTCTCGATTTTGGGTGCTTAACCGATGAAGAAGATTTATAAAAAAAGGGATCTTTTATTTTGGGTGAAGTTATTTGGCTGCTAGGAGAAAATATAGGAGAAAAGAGGGAAATAATTAAAAAAATAGGCGGCCACCAAAATTTTGTTGGAAAGCTCGCTTCAAAAAGCGTTACTTATTCAAACTCATTTGTTAGTAAAACAAACTAAAACAAAGGATAACGCTATGGGATAAAGCGTTATCTATTAGCGTTATAAAAAGTAACTTTTCTTGTAGTGCCTCCAATATTCGTCAAAGCTAACCTGAATCCCTTGGCTACTCGTAAAAATTTGAGTACCCAAGAGTTTATGAAAAACAAAAATAAACTCCGGGTCAGACATGGGTCTGGTGTGAGTAACAGGTTAAAGTTGCTTAACTTTGAAAATCCGTTTGAAAAGAAAGATATCACGTAAGACTTCCCACACATAAACATGGAAAAGTTTTTACCTTACGCAAACCAAAACATTTGATAGGAAATACTGTGATATTATAATAGTGTCTAGGGTTTTCAAGTAAAATACAAAAATAGCTGGAATGCTTACATCTCATGTTCCAACATAGTTGGGCACGACTAATACGTACGAGGATAACGACTAATAATACGACTAATACTAATACGCCCGCTTCCCTGCAGCACAAGACCGGAACTATTCCTTACCGAACAGTTCTGAACAAGACAACCCCGTAGTTAGTGCGCAAATCCAACTGCTCACTAAGCCGAATAAAAAGGGACCTCTAGACAGGGGAAAATCTTGCTCTCCAATAGGGGCTACCCACGAAGCCTTGCTGCACCTCCCCTATTTTAGCCATTCCCGTTTGATGAGGCTTGAGGCTACGATTACCTTTATAGGACACATTATCTTAGAATGCTCATCATCCACCTGACGATGTTCTGAAAGCATTCAATCCTTACAAGTTCGTTCCGGGTTCGAACGAAACCGAAGACATTATCTCGTTACACTCGTTTTGGAATCACCCTCAGAGTTAACGACGATAACCCTTGCACTCTGAATCTCTATCCCGAGCCTATAAGAATAGTTCCGTCAAACACATCACGGAATCACTCCCAGAGTTATACCGACGTATAGTCCTTACACCTCGAGTCTTCACTCTTCACATAAGATTCACCACCTATCGTTAATTTGGATCAATGTTGTTTTCGGATATCCAAATATGGAAACCCGATCCCGGTCTCATCGAAATCCAAAGTGTGTCTTTTTGGTCCAAGTTGTTTAAGAGTTTAAAACAATTCAATAACATTATCTATATACACACAGATAGATAATTCACAGATTCACAACAAATAATTATCATTATCATAACCACAAATAATCCATATTATCATTACCAAAGATAATCCATATCATAATGCAACCAATGCATCCATATCACACAACATTACAAATCTCATAGCTGAAATTCAAACCATTCAAGGCAACTATATCATCCATTCATAAGCAATGACCTATAATCAGACCATATATAATTAATTTAAAATGAATTAAATTAATTACATCATCTCTAATTAATTTAAAATTAAATTAATTTCTTGCACCAATATAAATCTTGCTTACATCATCATTAACTAATTACAAATTAATTAATTAATTATCCTCTAATTTATCAACTTAATTAATCTCCCCTGATTAATTATACTTTAATTAATTTCACAAAATTAATTACCCTAACCAAATGCAGTAATTAACCTTTAATTACCACATTAATTAATTACATTTAACCTTAGTTAATTACAATTAATTAACTATACCTAATCACTTTTTATTGATTAATTTAATATTAATTAATCAATCTTAATTACATCATTAATTATATTAATTAATGACTCTTAATTATATTTAATTAATTACTCAATTAAATTAATTACTTTCAGTAATTAATCTCACTTAATCTATAATTATTAATCACCTTGATTAGTCTCAATCTGTAATTAAATACCTTTAATTACTTATCAAATTAATTACCCCTTAATTAATTTCTTAATTAATCTCTTGATTAATTATACAAAATAATTTAATCCAAATTACATTCACAATTCCAACATCATCCACTAATTACATCCAGTAATTATCTTTAATTACTTCACCGAGTAATTTTATTAATTACATTAAGTAATTATTATCACATCAAATGGTTACAATTAATTAAACTTAATTAATTAATTTAAACCAACCTTAATTAACTTCATTAATTATATTAAGTAATTGATGTCTTAATTACTCTTATTTAAGTAATTAAACTTAAATAAATTTCACAATTTAATCAATCTAATTAATTATGAAAAAAATTAAACATATTAATTAATTACTAAATAAACTTTAGTTAATGACCATCACTAACTATTATTAATTCTTTAATTACTTTTCTTTTAATTACTTCTTAATTAATCTCTAATTTAAATTAATCCAAACTATTAATTATAAATTAAATAAATAAGTCACTCCTTAATTATCTTATTTATTTAATTATCTTACTATTTTAATAACTTCTAGGATAATCCATTCCTTATTTATAATTACATAAATATTAAAGTGGACTTAGAACATTGCATTTTAAAATTTAAATTCAAATTCCATTTTGAATCTAGAATTCAAAAATGATATTTATTTAAGTATAAACCAAATTTAGATTCCATTTAAGATTCTTTAAAATAAATGTATATAACATTTATTACTTCCATTTAAAACTTATATAAGATAAGTCTTAATTTACTTAATTTAATTAAAAAATTAAGTTTTAAATATATTACTATTTAAATTATAAATTCAAGTTAACAAATCATTTGACTTCTTTTATAAACCTTTATAAATGACTTCATTCAAAAAGAAAAATAAAATTTAAACATTTGTTTGAAAACAAATTTACTTCTAATAAACAATTTAAATTTAAACCTGTTTGAAAACATTCAAATTTTGAAACTTAATTCAAATATCCAGATTTTTAAATTCAAAACATTTGAACCATTCCTTATTTAAATTATTTGAATTTAATCTTGAATTAAACTTTTGATTTAAACCTTGATTTTAAAATGCTTTATTTAAAATACAAATTCATTTTTAAAATCTTAAGAAACTGAACTTAAAATTTTAAATCCAAACTGCTATTTAAAATTAAGTTTCAGATTTCAAATTGAAATTAAATTTTCCAGAAAAAAACTGTCGGGTTTTATATTTTTATTTTCGAAACTGAAAACCCCTTTAAATTTTTAAAACTTATAAGATTCAAAATCATTTGAATCTATGATACAAACTAGATTTAAACCTAAATCAGATTTAAAAACTTAACTTCATTTAAATTCAGTTTTTTTTTTAAATTTTAGTTTAAAATGGAAACAGAACTACAGTTTTTAAAAAAAAAACTGTAACCTGTAATATGATTAAACCCGAGCAAGAACAAACTTGCTTCGAGTCAGCAAAACCCCTGCTTCAAGCCAATCACAGCAACACTCGAGTATTACTTCGAGTAAAAAAAACAACAGCAATACCCAAAACCTGAAACAGCAGTGCATGGTGCACATGCACCGTGCCTCCGGTGATCTCCAACCACCTCCGGTGGCTTCCCCATGACGGCGACAAACCCTACGACCCTTCACGACCATCAATTATTCCTCCACAACTCAAAATCAAATTCGAGACTAAATCCCAAAACCTGTAACCAGAAGTAGCAAAACCCATCAAACCTGTCATCGCTTTGTTTGCAAAATTCCGACCACCTACAAGTTTACCACTCCGCCCTCGACTTCGTCTATAACCAAGCTTCCATTACCCAAGAGCCAGCTGAACTCGATAACTCTTCAACCCATGCCGACCAATTTAAATCACCTAGTTAAAACTAGGGTTCTGGACAAGAACACATCACCGCAGCCACCACGATGAACTACAACGCCATCCAACATTTTTCCAAGTTCCGCTGAACACTTCTCTACCCACCAGTGGAAACACGACTTCCCAAATCAATCTGATCACCAGTGACCACCCACAAACCAATTCCTGGCCAAACCAGAAATATACATCCAAACCCAAACTAAAAATTTAGATTTTTTGATTTAAAAATCTTGTTTTAGTCTAAGTACCCAAATTAAGATCCTAGATTTATAAACTAAAATGTTTGGATTTTCCCTTATTCAAAGTTTGCTTTGCTGTTTTAAATACCCAGTAAGATTTCAAATTTTATTTAACTTAAATAATATTTTAAAAACTTCTCCAGGATAAAACAAACAAGTTTTGTTTAAAACTTTAATCTTAACACGGCTTTGATCGAGAGGTATGATTTTTAATTCCAAAAACTAGAGCTTGAATTTAGAACAGAGGGGTTACAGGAATATTTATGATACACACACAATACATGTATAAACATATAGATAATTCATATATATACATTCACATAAACATATTTATTTCCAGATGTAAACATGCAATCAATTAATACTTAAGAAATTTTTAAGAAAAATGTTACTCACCTTAATCTGATGGGCAGAGCAGAGATTTGAAAAAGAGACTTGTGCTTTTTAAACTGGAAACTTCATTTTCTGCTAAATTTTGAAACTTTAAATCTTGTTTGATTTTGCTCCAGACTTCATTTGCATGCAGACACTCCAGATTTTGAAATGAAGGCTCAAACAAAATTTGAGATTGCAGGTGCTTTTAGATTTGAAAAAAAAATATGCAGGCTGTTTTGTTTTGATTTGAAAACAATTGGTTTGCATGCAGGCTTCAGATTTAAAAAAAAAAGCAAGCATGCTTTGTTTTGATTTATAAAATGGATTTGCAGAGTTGAAGATGTTTACAGCTTTATGTTTTTGAATAGAAGTGTTTTATTTTATTTGTTTGTCTTCATAGCTTTAGATTTGAAAAGAAACAAAATGGAAGAGAATATGCTTAATAAAACTGAAATTATTAAAAATAAAATCAAAAGAAAATATTAAAATAAATTTTTGACACTTGTCTCACAATGTAACATTTGTCAAAACTTTATTTTATCATTTAACAAGTGTTATGTAAAACCTTAAGATGTTACACTTGTCTTAAAAATAATAATTAGTATTTAATTAAAAGTTTACTTAGTATTTATTTAAAAGTTAATTAGTATTTATTTAGTATGTTAATATAAGACGGATGTAAACTTGTGTTTTAATAAATTAGTTAATCATGTATTTATTCATATGTAGATAAATTTTAAAATGAATAAATCAAATTTAGTTTATAAAATGAAACTTATACAAATAATTCAAAATCATAACAAATTAAAAACATCTATACTTTAGATTTCAAAGTTTTGAATTCAAGTTCAAATTAATTTTGAAATCCAGTTTATTTACAAATATAACTACACAAATTTAAATTTTTGAAAAACAACTATTTTTATTAAAAATTTATTTGTTAAAATAATGTATTATTATATTTTTAAAAACAACAATATTTAATAACCATAGATAACTTATTAAAAGAAATTGTCTTCTTATTAATAAATTATTTATTTTATCACATTATATTTAAAAGAAAAATGAAAATAACCTTATTGCTATTTATTTAAATTCAAACTTGAGTTAAACATATTTTAATCAGTTCAATATTTATCTTATGTATTTAAAACCATATTTTATTTATTAAATAGCTTTTAAAAAGTTTAACTTTTGAATAAAATCGTAATTTCCAATTTTTACTAAATATATATATATATACATATATATATATATTTAGGAAACAAGATTTATTTATTAATTAAATTTAAAACAATATATATTCATAATATATACAATATTCTATATATATTATAAATAGTAAACAATTTATTAGATTTTAAAAAGATAAAATCTTATCAATTAAATATTTATTTTATTGGATTATTAAATTAATTCAAATCTTATTACAATGATTATCAAATCAATTTAATTTCTAGTTTAGATTATTAAATTGATATTGCTTTCAAATTCCGGGTCATCACAACTACATCCTTCCTACTTACTATACTCTCTAAAACCAATCAATGAATTCTCGATTAACTCAATTCTGGTTCTCTTAGAAGTAAGCGAAAGCTAGAAATGTTACATAGTAATACTGTGATGCCCTACCTCTATACTCATGCTAGCCAAGGACACTACGAGGTAATGTCGTCGATTAGCACGAAGAGGCACTTAGGAGTGACCATCCGTGTAATTGTTTTGTGCGAGTACCGATATTCTAGATAGAAGGTCACACATTTCATTTAAAGAGGAAATCCAACATATCAAGTACAAACACAAAGCTACTACACAGTGGCTATGTGGTCTTCGGAAACAAATATAAAATAAACATAACATAAATTAGTTAAGATATTCATATCACTAAGGACGAAATAGATATGAATATGACACATAAAAGTGTACATCAAAGTAGTGGTCATGTAAGATCCACTACATCACAAAAGAATAGGTACAAGTCCTAGACAAAAGATATGTATACATCAAGAAGTCTCTATCTCGAATGTATACAACAAAAATCTACTAAGCTAAGTAGTTAGCCAAAAGTCAGATTACGGACCCTGATAAGAAGTCAAGCGTAAGCACCTGAAATACCTCGGTCTGACTCAAGTATTATTTAGTAAGAAAATAATAAATGGATCAGTCTAGCTATAAATATCATATAAAATGAGATATGATAAGAGAATGATAAAAACGTATGATAACAAAAATGCCATACTGTGACAAGTATACATTAAATAACAACAAAAATCATACAATATCTCAAAAATGTCAAACACCAAAAAGAATGTCATATTCTTTATTTTATTCACCAAACCACAAATATTGACAAAACTTATCAATGGAAATCATAAAAATGGGTGAAACACAAATTCTAGAAATCATCAACTAGAAATCCAGAATCACAAAAGGGGAAGGCCTATCACAAACGGAAGCATGAAAACTCACCAACACGTGCATCACAAATGGGTTGCTATCCCATAGGTCACTAACCCATAAGATGAGCCAAACATTGACGCACCCTAAAAGATGCACCTCATGCACAGACTTTGTCGTGATAAAATCCCCCACGTGGACGAATGAGCCGAACATCGACGTACCCTAAAAGATATGCCTCATGCATGAACTTTGTTGTGGCACAGTCCCCCACATGGACGAATGAGCCGAACATCGACGTACCCTAAAAGATACGCCTCATTCACTGACTCTGTCGTGGTACAGTCCCCCACGCGGACGAATGAGCCAAACATCGACGTACCCTAAAAGATACGCCTCATGCACTGACTCTATCGGGGTACAGTCCCCATGCAGACGAATGATCCGATTGCTCCACGAACAGTCAAAAGACCATGGGTCGCTAGCCCATAAAATTGAGCCAAAGCTCCACTGAATGATCATCATAGATCAACAAGTGTAAATTACACTAAGCTAGTAAATAAATGAGTTAGGCTTCATGTCCATAACCACTGGCTTAACGTTATTATCTACGAACAAATTGTGGACTTCCACTCGAAAATTGTCACGAGATTTCAATCGAACAAGTCCAAGAATTAACCGACGAAGTAAATGCAAGCGTTTCATACCATTTATTTTGCAAAGTAATTTAACTAGATTTCTCATATGAATGAGGTAAAGGATTGTATATACTAATAGATTTAAATACAGTTTTAAAAACGAGCTTTGTATTAAAAATAACGTTGAAAATCATTTTTGTGAAAGAGTTTGAATATTTACTACTAGTATAGAAACCTTTGTATTTTAAAGTGACAAATCACAAAAATGATTGTAAAAACAATCACCAAAATTCACATACGATGACGTGAATCAAAACCATATAAATCGATATCAAAATCCATCAAATGGATATTTCCAAAAATCTAGAAAAGAAGTCACCAAAGTCAATAATAAATGATAACAACTAACCGAATCAACAAAAAACGATTAAAATTGAAAATCCACTCAAACACAGCCAAAATAAGCAAATTAAATAGTTGCAGACGTTTGAAATTACCAACCAGATGTCTGAACCTAGGTTTTGGAAAAATATAAGCTTTTTCTCCTTTCACTTTTTTATTCGAGAACTATTTAAGACGTTTGGATTTCTCAACCATACATCTGGATTTTGTTCCAGACGTCTGCATTTTCAACCAGACGTTTGAATTTTGTCTCTGTCTTTTCCAGAACCCTTTCCAGACGTCTGGATTTTTCAACCAGACGTCTGGATTTGGTTTTAGACGTCTGGATTTTGTTCCAGACGTCTGGATTTTTTCTGCCAGGCAAAAAAACAGCTTAGCTCAAAAAGAGCAAATCCAAACTGAAATGCGATCGAATAAGCGAGGGATGCTAGGGATTTATGCTAATCGACAACCCAGTCCTATAGGCTCTTCGATACACCCAAATAATATTTTCAAACATCCAAGATAGGATCTTTTAAGGTTTTGACTTCAAAACATCAAAACTGGAAAGTTCACCAAAACAATTCAAATCAAAAGCAAATGAACATGAATAGATGTTAGGAATTCATACCTAACAATAATGAAAGTTATAGACGTAGATGTGAGTTAAAAAAACTCACCTTTAAACTCAAAAAAACTGAATGAGAAGCTTTAAAATAAAGCAAGACCAATTCATTTTCAATACACCTCTAGAATCTTCAATCTATTTTCAATGGTGAAGTTTTTCCTAAGTTAGGTTATAGGAAATTCTGAAAACTGAAGAGAGAATGAGATGGAAATGATGAAGAGGATGCATACCTAAGCTTCTCTTTGATTTTGGAGCTAGAACTTGAATTTCCTAGCAAAACTTGGGCTTAGGAATTTCTAATTTCCTTTTCTTTCCCCTATTTTTACTTTAGCTTGAGTGTTAGGAAATGAGGAGTAGAACGAATGAAGAGTTGGCAAGTTAGGGTATTGGATGAGTTAGGTTAGTGGGTGAAACCCAAACCCAAAGCCCAATAGAAAAATAGCAAAATCCAACCCAACGCAAAACATATCGGAGCTTATATTCAAAAAGGTCGCAAACACCATTTTGAACTCAATGGAAGTGATTTCGAGTTCTAATTCAACTGTTTGAAAAAAGTAGCATTTATGACTTTAATTCGACTAACGATGCTATATTTAATATAATATTTAAATATAAAATCGTAAAATATGCGGGTTGTTACAAACTCTCCTCCTTAAAGAAATTGCATCCTCGCAATTCTTATGAAGAAAAAAAGAGTAACAACCATAAAAGCATATCAATACAAAAGATAAATTTAAACGAGAAGTTCACCTTAAAGAGCACGAGAGAGTAAGTCCTGATGTGTTCGCTCTATGAATTCTCTGGATTCCCAAGAACAACCCTTAGGATTTGAGGACCGTTGAACTTTTACAAGCGGGACATCTTTATTTCGAAGGCATTTAACCTCCGAAGCAATGATATGAATAGGATGTTGCCCATAATTCAAATCGGGCGAAACTTCAATTTCTCCAATAACACCGGGCTCAAGAATAGAATCAGAATCCCTAAGGCGTTTTCGTAGTTGAGAGACGTGGAAAACGTCATGAATAGCAGAAAAATGAATAGGTAATAAAAGGCGATAATTCACGGAACCAATGCGTTCGGTGATGGGAAATGGACCAAAATACTAAGGTGCTAATTTTCCTGATCGACTGAACCGCACAACACCCTTCATAGGTGAAACATTAATGAACACCAAATTTCTAAGGGCAAAACAATGGCCGCGGGCACTAGATCATGAGTGGCATATCCAGTCTCGATAGGCTTTAATCGTATAGGAACATAAGCAATAACACGTTCCCTTTGCATGAGAACGGCACCCAAACCAACACGACTAGCATCGGTATAAACAATAAAGTCTTGGTTCCCTTCGGGAATCACAAGAATAGGAGCATCGGAAATGAGTTCTTTTAAATGATCCCCTTTTCCAAAAAGCTAAAACATTCAAAATTATAACTAACTTTATGTAATCATCCTTTTAGAAAAATTTACTTATTCCACATCAATTTACCGTGTCTGACGGTCTCATTATAGCATTTAGGAGATTCCTATCGATAATGTTGATCAGGCGCATCGACTAGAATTCTTAAAGTACTCAATGGGCAAAACAACACAAAATCATCTTCTATATGATAAACATGTCTCTTAAAAAAAATTTACGAATATTCTTTGTTTGTTTAAGAACAAACTCCAATTATACTTATAAATGTATCTTATTAATAAGATTCACAAATTTTAAACTGATATTTTCATCCATAATCAATGAATACAGGGCGGACTCATCGAGATATTCGTAGAATACTCGATCCAAAAGATAGATGAAATAAGCTGGATGGTTCGTCAAACCAAACGACATAACAAGCCATTCATAAGAATCATAATAAGTGAGGAATGCGGTTAGTGGAACGCTATCGTCCGCGACTCATAGCCCCTGAAAACTGGTGGCAAAGTCGAACTGAAAAGACCTTAGCACCACTCAATAGATTGCTTAGGTGATAATCCTAAGACAAGCTCAAAGATACCGGGAAATTCACGAACTACTTGAATGAGAGAAATAACATCTTCCTCAACAAGTGGGTCTAGAGAATAAAATGATGTCACCAAATTAGAATTGAAATCATTAAGGAAAATAGAAATCTGCTTAATAGATTAAGGGTATCGAAGATAGATAGTCCTCACTACATGTTGGATGTGGGCTTCATAACAGTTAAGCCAATCCATTTGCAAAATCATCCCGAAACCTAAGCAGTGCATAAATGCAAATCGGCTCGGAAAGAATAATCACATAAAATAATCTCGACGTCTTTGTAAGATCTAAAAGTTGCTAGGAAGACATAAATACTCCATCCTAAGGAGTAGCACTGGATTGACCGGCACTGGGACGGCCAAATCTAATCATTTCTCTTCTTTAAGAAAGAAGAAAAGAAAGAAGAGGAAAAATGTTATTCTCAAAATGAATATCAAATGAACTTGATTGATAAAACAAGGCATCACTAAAGAAATTAGGATATAACGGGTCCTAAGACTCGAATAAATCCTGAGGAATGATAAGAAAGACTCAGGACAATGATCCTTGCTAGATTATTCTATACTGTTCCGAAGTTTGGCTTCAATACCAAGCTGTGACGCCCCACCTCTATGCTCATGCAAGTGAAGAACACTACGAGGTAATGCTGTCGACTAGCACGAAGAATAAGACTATTTGGGAGCGACCATCTATGTATTTGCTTTGTGCGAGTACCGATATGCCAGATAGAAGGTCACACATTTCATTTAAAGAGGAAATCCAACATATCAAGTACAAACACAAAGCTACTGCACAGTGGCTATGTGGTCTTCAAAACAAATATAAAATAAATGGAACATAAATCGGTCAAGATATTCATATCACTAAGGTGGAAATAGAAATGAGTATAACACATATAAATGTACATCAAAGTAGTGGTCATGTAAGATCCACTACATCACAAAAGAATAGGTACAAGTGCTAGACAAAAGGATATGTATACATCAAGGAGTCTCTATCTCGAATGTATATGCAAAAAAACTACTAAGCTAAGTAGTTAGCCAAAAGTCAGATGACGGACCCTGATAAGAAGTCGAGCAGAAGCACCTGAAATACCTCGGTCTGACCCGAGTATTATTTAAGAAGAAAATGATAAACGGATCAGTCTAACTATAAATATCATATAAAATGAAATATGATGAGAGATATGATAAAAACGTATGATAAAAAAATGCCATAAAATGACAAGTATACATTAAATAACAACAAAAATCATACAATATCTCAAAAATCTCAAACACCAAAAAGAATGTCATATTGTTTATTTTATTCAACCAACCACAAATATTGACAAAACTTATCAATGGAAATCACAAAAATTGGTGAAACACAAATTCTAGAAATCATCAACTAGAAATAAAAAAATCACAAAAGGGGATGGCCTATCACAAACGGGAGCATAAAAACTAACCAACACGTGCATCACAAACGGGTCGCTATCCCATGGGTCGCCAACCAATAAAATGAGCCGAACGTCGACGCACCCTAAAAGATGCACCTCATGCACAGACTTTGTCGTGATAAAATCCCCCACGTGGACGAATGAGCCGAACATCGACGTACCCTAAAAGATATGCCTCATGCATGAACTTTGTTGTGGCACAGTCCCCCACGCGGACGAATGAGCCGAACATCGACGTACCTTAAAAGATACGCCTCATTCACTGACTCTGTCGTGGTACAGTCCCCCACGCGGACGAATGAGCCAAACATCGACGTACCCTAAAAGATACGCCTCATGCATAGACTCTATCGTCGTACATTCCCCATGCAGACAAATGATCCGATTGCTCCACGAACAGTCAAAAGACCATGGGTCGCTAGCCCATAAAATTGAGCCAAAGCTCCACCGAATGATCATCATAGATCAACAAGTGTAAATTACACTAAGCTAGTAAATAAATGAGTTAGGCTTCATGTCCATAACCACTGGCTTAACGTTATTATCTGCGAACAAATTGTGGACTTCCACTCAATAATTGTCACGAGATTTCAATCGAACAAGTCCAAGAATTAACCGACGAAGTAAATGCAAGCGTTTCATACCATTTATTTTGCAAAGTAATTTAACTAGATTTCTCATATGAATGAGGTAAAGGATTGTATATACTAATAGATTTAAATACAGTTTTAAAAACGAGCTTTGTATTAAAAATAACGTTGAAAATCATTTTTGTGAAAGAGTTTGAATATTTACTACTAGTATAGAAACCTTTGTATTTTAAAGTGACAAATCACAGAAATGATTGTAAAAACAATCACCAAAATTCACATACGATGACTTGACAAATCATATGAATGGTACAGTCCCCCATGCAGACGAATAAGCCGATTGCTCCATGAACGGTCAAAAGACCATGGGTCGCTACCCCACAAAATTGAGCCAATGCTCCACCGAATGATCATCATAGATCAACAAGTGTAAATTACACTAAGTTAGTAGATAAATGAGTTAGGCTTTATATCCCATAACCACTGGCTTATCTTAATTATTTACGAACAAATTGTAAACTTCCACTCGAAAATTGTCACGAGATTTCAATCGAACAAGTCCATGAATTAACCAACGAAGTAAACACAAGCATTTCATACCACTTATTTTGCTAAGTCGTTTAATTAGATTTCTCATACGAATGAGATAAAGGCTTGTATATACTAATAGATTTAAAAACAGTTTTAAAAATGATCTATGTATCAAAAATAAGTTGAAAATTATTTCGCGAAAGAGTTTGAATATTTACTACTAGTATAGAAACCATTGTATTTTAAAGTGACAAATCACAGAAATGATTATAAAAACAATCAATCCCCAAAAACTCACATACAATGACATGAATCAAAACCATAGAAATCAGTATCAAAACCATCAATGTATATTTCCAAAAATTCAAAAAAGAAGTCATCAAAGTCAATAATAAATGATAAGAACTAACCAAATCAACAAAAATCGATTAGAATGGGAAATCCACTCAAAAACAGCCAAAATAGGCAAACTAAACAGTTCCAGACGTTTGAAATTACCAACCAGACGTCTAAACCCGGGTTCTGGAAAAATATTAGCTTTTTCTCCTTTCATTTTTTAATTCGAGAACTATTTCAGACATTTGGATTTTTCAACCAGACGTTTGGATTTTGTTCCAGAGGTCTGAATTTTGTCTCTGCCTTTTCCAAAACCCTTTTTAGACGTCTGGATTTTTCAACCAGACGTCTGGATTTGGTTTTAGACGTTTGGTTTTTGTTCCAGACGTATGGATTTTTCTACTAGGCAAAAAATAGCCTAGCTCAAACAGAGCAAATCCAAATCGAAATGCGATCGAACGAGCGATGGATGCTAGGGATTTATGCCAATCAACAACCCAGTCCTATAGGCTCTTCAATACACCCCAAATAACATGTTCAAACATCCAAGATAGAATCTTTAAAGATTTTTACTTCAAACCACCAAAATTGGAAAGTTCACCAAAACAATTCAAATCAAAAGCAAATGAACGTCAATAGATGTTAGGAATTCATACCTAACAACAATGAAAGTTGTAAATGTAGATGTGAGTTAAAAAAACTCATCTTTAAACTCAAAAACAATAAATGAGAAGCTTTAAAACAAAGCAAGACCAATTCCTCTTCAACACACCTCTAGAATCTTCAATCTATTATCAAAGGTGAAGTTTTTCCTAAGTTAGTTTATAGGAAATTCTGAAAATTGAAGAGAGATTGAGATGGAGAAGATGAAGAGGATGCTTAGCTAAGCTTCTCTTTGATCTTGGAGCTAGAACTTGAATTTCCTAGCAAAACTAGGGCTTAGGAATTTCTAATTTCCTTTTCTTTCCCCCATTTTTACTTTATCTCGAGCGTTAGGAAATGAGGAGTAGAATGAATGAATAGTTGAGAAGTTAGGTATTAGATGAGTTGGGTTAGTGGGCTGAAATCCAAACCCAAAGCCCAATAGAAAAATAGAAAAATTCAACCCAACTCCAAACATATCGATGCTTATACTCAAAAAGGTCGCAAATACCATTTTAAACTCAATGGAAGTGGTCTCGAGTTCTAATTCGACTGTTTGCAAAAAGTAGCATTTCGGACTTTAATCCGACTAACGATGCTATATTTAAATAAAATTTTTAAATATACAATTATAAATATGCAGGTTGTTACAAATACTTCTCCTTAGGGTTTCTTATTGGTATGAAATCTCGAAGTCTTTTGATAACTTCTTAAGTCAATATTTGGACAAGTTTGATAATCAACTAATCAATTATTAGTTAAAATAATTGCTTATACAAATGACGATTCATACACTTAACTCGTTTACATAACTATTTCTTGTCCAAGAGTGAAGCCAGGTAAGTTAGAGCACTGATTGTACCAAAGCCTTGTCTGGATACTTAATTCTTGAATCTCACAAATAGATAGGTCTATCTCATCGACTTTTAGTGTTAAGTATAGTATTATTGATTTCCATAAACAAGTAAGAAATCAAAACGATTAATACATTTTCGACATTTCCCGAATTACTATTCCTTAGTCAAGAGGGACGCCGGTAAGTTAGAGCTCTATTGCTTCATCCCTACTCAAAACATCAATTTTAACTCTCACAAATAGATAAGCCTTACTTCGTCGACTTTTAGGGTTAAGCATAGTTAATTATCTTTCAAACAATCAATTAAACAGTTAACCATTTAACAATTTAGCAATTCTAACCCCTTTTCGGAAAAATTTGTATATACTTTTAAAATAATTGAAAATACTTATAATAGGTTTTGGAATATTTATCCAAAATATTACTTGAAAACAACAACTTTATAATTTTCCTCAAAACTTGAAAAGAACACGTTTTCTATATTTTTAACAAAATATCCTTTTTTTTAAATCCACAACTAATTCTTAAAAATTCATAAATATCTCAAACCACTTTTTAAATACTCTAATATGAGTTAGTAAACATTTGTTAAAAGAATGAAACCAAGTATTAAAATTTAAATATCTTTTCAAACCTTTTAAAGTCTAAAATCAAGGCTAAACGGGGCAGTTTTGCACAAGTGAAGTTTTGGCTACTTTTCAAGGTGTTGCCTAACTTTTTACTATCCAAACTTTTAATAACAACAAACATGTGTATAAACATTATAAATGTGGTGAGAAACCGCTAAGGATCTCTCTACGAAGTTCCACAGAAATCATTGAATACTAGACAATTCCAAACTACATTAATAACGACTATCGCTATAAGCGCACTTTCAAATCCGAGCCCAATCTAAACCAAAATCCATCTATAACCTATATGCTTCGTTCAAGGTCATGTCACAAGTAATAATAGTCCATTCAAGTCCACTCCAAGTCCATACATATGGATCATATGCGTTACTTACTTTCAAAGCAAGAATTCAAACCAATGTTTTAACATAAGCAAACAACAATTCAAACAACCTAAACACCATTCAACAAAAACACATATGTCTTATCTTTTCATTCAAAATGAGGTGTTAACTCACCTTTAACCCAACAATAACTAAGTTTCAAGAACCTAAGTCCAAATCCAAGCTAGCAACCTCCTTTACTTCTTCCCTCCCTTTTCACCTTACTTTTGCCCTCCTCCCCTTATTATTGCTCACGACATTCTCTCCAAGGGTGAGAGTGGCTTCGCTTCTTTAACTTCTAACTAGGTAGAATGTTTTTTAATGTCAACCTAAGGCCTCACTCCAAATTTGAGTTGATTTGGATATAATTTGCAAATATTTTTCTTTATGAATTTTGAGAAGAGAAGGAAGAAGAAGATATTGATTTATAGTAATGTAAGCTTTGAATTTGTTATTATATTTGCCTTTCCTTACATAGGCAAAATAATGGTGCTTTTTAAGCTTGCCGTCATCCCCTCACCATGCCGTGGAAGACTTGCCTCCCATCACTTCTCCTTTATGTCACTTCTCCTTTATGCTAATTACCATTTTACCCCTCTCATGATAATATCTCTTATCCCAATAGGAGCCCCTAGAACATTCCAAGATTTATGAAGAGGTGTGCATGCTAATTAGTTGCTAATATTATCATTTGATTATTAGTCAAGTACACAAGAGTGCGAACAACTTGTATTGGTCAAAAAGCTGTTTACTGATAAACCGATTTTCGGTCACATTATAGATTTTTCTTCGAAGAATATATTTTTGTAAACAATTTTCAAAAAAATTCTTATCATTATTCATTAGTTAAATGACGTCTAACAAGGTTACAAAATCATATTTATAATATGCAATTATATTTCTAAATGTTACGATATTCGAAGACGAAGTGTTTGAATTTTCTGGTCGCTACATTCTCCTCTACTTAGATTATTTCAACCTCGAAATTCAAACAAGAATGATAATCAGAGGGATGGAAGTACTATACATATATATAGCATACTGCTGAAACTACATACAAACTAAACTGCAAACTGATGCACACTAAGCGACTCCACCTCCAGCGGTGAGTACACTATAAAAGATACATGATACCAAGATAAGAAAGAATCCCTAGTCTATAAGCAACCCTTGATGGATCTCCTTCAAACCACCGTCCATATTATTTGTACCACCGTGAGCATCCTTGCCCCATGGAACTTCTAATCTTAAGAAAGGAACAAGCACACAATACTCAAATAGCATTCCGATGACTAGCAAGCAAAGCTCATGGTTTGTTCAAGTACAAACTCTCTCAACCCCCAAGAATGATAAACAATCTACTAAGCATACTCTACTTCTCGACTACCTTAGGACATTACTTAGATCATTACTCATGCTATCTTATCACAACTTAAAGAGTCATTCCTAAAACATTTCATAAGTCAACATAACACATTATACTAATGCACTAAAGTTTGTACGATGTATATAAACCATCTGCACGCAATATCTGATCTGATCACTTGCTCGATCACATAGATTTCACTTCCCAACTATTGTATATCATTTAACCTCTCTAGTGCGGACTCTACTTTGGTTCATTGATTAGAAACCTCCATTCTCCTTGCATAGCCATATACTGTGATAGAAAACATCGGGACTGTATCATGAACCTATACCAAGTGGTCGCCGTCAAGAATCAAGTGAAAAATCCTTGTTCAAACCGGTGTAAACCACCTTGAAAACATATACTCGAATACTGAATCAAAAATAGGCATGCAAATAAAACGTTCTACGTTTAACTTACATATTTATCCTATTGGTTTCTTAACTACACCAATTCCTTTTTAATTACATTCATTTATATAATTAGTATGTCATTCAATACTAAAACCATTTATGAATCATCTCATAAAATAAAACTTCAAGTTTATCCACATTTTATAACTAAAATTCATATTTGTATAATACTCCACTACCTCCTAAGGGTTACAAATCATCAATTTTTTTTACTTAACAAGGATGATATACAATTTTAAATTGTTTTAACTTACAACCTTCTCAATTCAAGTGTTACATAAACTCAACTTTGCATTTTCAAAAACACTTAATCACACGTTTTATAACGATTCAGAAATTTTTGACTGCCCAAAATTGCTAAAAGTCCCATTTCATTTTAATAAATGGAAACTATCAGCCAATATATCATATGTAATGCACAAACTAAACGTCTTAATGCTTAGGCTATATGTATCCATGAAATAACTTAACTAGAAAACTTTTGAACTAAACACTAGTTTTTGTTTCAAACAATTTGAAATAATAAACATATTTATATATACATTTTATATATTACATAATAATTTCGGGATTTTAAATCAAAATCCATATTATCAAAACAACTTTGTAGCATCCCATAGTTAGAAACTCGGAAATGAATGCCGATGCTGCAATAGTCATCACCGAGATTATTTTCAAATGACCGAAGTGAGTTCAGTACATCCAAACCATACTGTTGGCACTTAGCCAAAATTATTTCAATGATATCAAATATTTTGTATAATAACACTAAGTATCATGATCTCTATTTCGTAAATCAATTTCCCAAATCTTTACTTTCAAATAATACTAATATTTTTTTCTTTAAAATCTTGAAAAATATTTCAAAGACACCAAGATTTAAGTTCTCAAATTCTCTATTTAAACCCTTTTTGTTTATTAACTATACTTTATTTAAAATTGCCTTCTTATATAAATCTTTTCACTAATATTTATTTTCAAAATATTTTATCTAATCTTTTTTACTATAGTAAACATCCTTTAGCCTTATAGTCAAACCATAAAACTTAATTCATAAGGTGTTCGTTTGAGTATCCAAAATTAGTGTCCACTACTCATGAAGTAGAAAGGTGTAACCGCTCATAAAATGGTTGAGCATTAATCAATAACAAGCAAGAATCAATGTTCCTAACATGCCGAGCATAACTAAACCGTAACGGTCTGCCTTTCTTACACCTAAAGACAAAACTTAATACATCCTCGGTATTCATATGACGATTATTTAAATGTTCAAAAGACAAGTTATTTGGCGTGAAGAATTGAAAGAGAGAATAGAATCCCATAAAATGTGACGAGTAATATATAATACAAACAAGTCTTTACAGAAAAATCATCTTTATTATACACACAACATCAGAATACACTATCCCACTATCGGTTTGGACAGTTATAAGAGCCCGACCTTACAATTACCGATAAGTATAGATACGACAAAACATGAAAAAATAGCGGAAGAATATAAGGCATGTGAATACATTTTTGAGAATCCAGCTCATCTTCTGAATGCTCCAAAGGGCCCAGTTAAATCTAGAAAATATGCTCGGATTGACCCGAGCATTATAGAAAAACAGCACTCGAGTCAATATAGTAAAACCAGCGTGAGAAACTCAAAGCACTAAGAAATTTATTTAAGCTTATGAAACCCTTTTAAAATCAAAAGCATCTTGTAAAACCAAATCCACATAAACACGGATGAGTTTTTGCCTTACGATAATTAGAATATTTTATATTATAAAAATCCAGTGATATTATAATAACGTTTACGGTTTAAGTATTTAATAACCAAGTAGTTGTAATGTGTGTGCATGATAGAAATAATAGATATACAATCAAAAATCGTAGGCTTGTATCGAGGAATGAATTTCCAACAAAAGGCAAGGTAAGGGACTACTTTCGAAAACCTGTACACCTCTAGATAAAATATATAGCCGGATCAAAAACCATTCGACCCCTACTAACACAGGATTGGCCTACCCAGGAACTAGTTAGTGCCGAATATGGTCTTCCCTTGGTTGCGATCAACAACCAAAAATGGGCCTGAAGCATACATAGAGATATCGACGCTAGATCTAGGGATGATCATACCCTAATGGGTGCAATCCACATGGCCATGCTGCATCTAACCTGTTTTAACCATTACTGAGGTGTGAGGCTTGAAAGGTTACGCTATTAATATTTAGAAATCCATCATGGAATGCTAACACTACCCTCTAAGTAGAAGTGCAATGCTAGCATTCATCCATACAAGTTCATTTTGGGTCTGAACGAAACCAAGGGCCCTTTAAAGTGCATCGTCATCAATCATCTTCAAGACGTCTTCCACTTGAACGCATGTGTTAGTTCGAGTGGTTTTCAGATAATATATCTGATCCTAGTCTCTTCGAACCAACCATGAAAATTTCTAGTTGACTCATTCCCAATCCTTTTGGAAATATACAATAAGTAATTGAATCCTTATTAGGGAACTCGCATATACAATCATTCTTCCTATCAAAACTGGATGAGATTTGATAGTTGGTTATTTAGTTATCAAATGCACAAACAAATAAAAAATTTAGAGGTTTAATTACCTAGAGCAACCACAAAGCCTCAAAAACAAATCCACGGTTACTAAATCTCTTTTTAAATTGTTTATCAAAACATTCATATACATATCTCACTAACATAAGTATATTCACAAAACATTTTTGAAAGATTTCTTATCTCAAAATCATAGTAAAAATGGTCAAAATAAACGTTACTTAAATTGGAGATAAAGATAATCCTCGAACACTATTCCTTCGGTGTTAAGTGCGGAACGAACGTCCATACCATCAAAATTAAGAAGGTCGGTTAATGGAAATTAAACATCAAATCTTTTATAATTTTCTTTCAATAAATTCTTTTACAAATCTCTTTTGTATATAATATTTCCTTTGCCCAAAACTCCATATCACTTTTTAAAACTTTTTTTTTATTAATGTTCAAAACCATTCATAACACTCTTTATAAATCTCCAAAATCATTTATAAAACTTTTTTATTTAAAACAAAACTCCTTTAATAAAATTTAATCCATAAAGTCCTCTTGATAAAATCACTTATTTAAAACACCTTTAAATAAACAAGTTATTATTTAAAAAATTCTTTATTTAATTATTTATAAACGATATTAACAAAACACTGATTTTATGCAACCATTTAAAAGAAAAATTAACTTCAAACATTTAATAGAATAATTGTTTAACTATCTTTTTAATATCATATTTAAAATAATAATAAACTTTAACCACTTCATAAAGGATAAAATCATTAATCTCAATTACTTCTCCTTGGGGTACTTATTGGTATGAAATCGTGAAGTCTTTCCATAACCTTTTAAGTCAATATTTAATCAAGTTTGATAAATGACTAATCAATTATCAAGTTAAAAAAATTGATTATGCAAATGACGATTCATACACTTAGCTCATTTCCAACATTCCAAATTAACTATTCTTCATCCAGGTGTGAAGCCATGTAAGTTAGAGCATTGGTTGCATCAAAGCTTGCCTAGACACTTAATTCTTGAATCTCAAAAAGAGATAAGTCTACCTCGTTAGCTTTTTGTGTCAAGCATTGTATTATTGATTTCCATAAACAAGTAAGAAATCAACACGATTAATACATTTTTGACATTTTCAAATTTACTATTCTTCAGTCAAGAGGGAAGCCAGTAAGTTAGTGCTGTATTGCTCCATCCCAACTCAAAAAATCAATTTTAACTCTCACAAATAGATAAACCTTACTTCGTCGGCTTTTAGTGTTAAGCATAGTTAATTACCTTTCAAACAAGCAATTAAATAATTAACCATTTGACCATTTAGTAATTCTAACTCCTTTTCGAAAACATTTGTATATACTTTTAAAATACTTGAAAATACTTATAATTGGTTTTAAAACATTTATCCAAAATATTACTTGAAAACATCAACTTTATTATTTTCTTCAAAACTTGATAAGACAACATCTTCTATATATTTTAACAAAATATCACTTCTTTAAAAATTCACAACTAATTCTTTAAAATTCATAAATATTCAAACCACTTTTTAAATACTATAATATGAGTTATTAAATATTTTTAAATAGAATGAAACCAAATACTTAAAAGTAAACATCTTTTCAAACCTTTTAAAGTCCAAAATCAAGGCTAAACGGGATAGTTTTGCATAAATGATGTCTTAGCCACTTTTCGAGATGTTACTTAACTTTTTACTATCCAAGATTTAATAACAACAAACATGTGTACAAAAGATTACAAATATGGCGAGAAACTCATAAGGATCTCTCTACAAAGTTCTATAGAAATCATCAAATACTAGACAATTCCAGACCGTATCTATATCGACTATTGTTATAAGTGCACTTTCAAATAGAAGCTCAATCTAAACCAAAGTTCATCTATAACATATGTGCTTTGTTCAAGGTCTTGTCACAAGTCATACAAGTCCGTTCAAGTCCATTCCAAGCTTATTCGAATAACAAAAGTTAATAACAATTCAAACAACCTAAACACCATTCAACGTAAACACATATATGTTATATTTTCATTCAAAGTGTGGTGTTAACTCACCCTTGACATAATAAATAACTAAAATCCAAGAACCCAAGTTCAAACCCAAGCTAGCAACCTCCTTTACTTCCTCCTTCTTCCTCTTTTCACCTTGCTTTATGCTTCTTTCCCTTGCTATTGCTCACGGCCTTCGCTTATAAGGTGAGAGTGGCTTCGCTTCTTTAACTTCTAACTAGGTAGGATGTTTTGCAATGTTGACCCAAGACCTCACTCCAAATTTGAGTTGATTTGGATATAATTTGCAAATATTTTTCTATAGGAATTTTGAGAAGAGGAAGAAGAAGACACTGATTTTATGATAATGTTAGCTTTGAATTTGTGATTATACTCACCTTTCCTTATATAGGCAAAAGAATGGTGCGCTTTAAGCTTGCCTTCACCTCTACCATGAAAGACTCATCTTCATCAATTCTCTTTTAAGTCACTTCTCATATGCTAATTACCATTTCACCCCTCTCATAATAGTATCTCTCATCCTAATAGAAGCTTCTAGAATAGTCTAAGATTATGAAGAGGTGTGCATGTTACTTAGTTGCTAATATGCTCATTAGGCAAGTGCATAAAAGTTCAAAAAATTTATATCGATCAAAAATATGTTTACCGATAAACCAATTTTCGGTCACATTATCGATTTTTCTTCAAAGAATATATTTTTGTAAACAATTTTCAAAAACAAGATTCTTATCATTATTCATTAGTTAAACGCTGTCTAACAAGGTTATAGAATCATATTTATAACCCTCAATTATATTTCAAAACATTGCAATATTCGAAGACGAAGTGTTTGAATTTTCGGATCGCTACATTCTCCCCCACTTAGGATAATTTATCCTCAAAATTCAAACAAGATTGATAATCAGAGGGGATGGAGCAATTATATATATAGCATACCATGGAAACTATATATAAACTAAACTGCAAACCGAATGCATACTAAGCGACTCCACCTCAAGCGATGAGTACACTACAAAAGATATATGATACTAAGATAAGAAGGAACCCATTGTCTATAAGCAACCCTGGATGGATCTCCTTCAAACTGCCCTCCATCTTCGTTGTACAACCCCGATCATCCTCACTCCATGGCACTTCTAATCTTAACAAAGGAAGAAGCACATAATAATCAAATAGTATTAACAATCACTATCAAGCAAAGCTCACGGTTTGTTCAGGTACAAACTCTCTTATCGCCCAAGGACATTAACCAATCGACTGAGCATACCCAATGCTCAACAACCTTATGTCATTACTTAGATGATTACTCATGCTATCTTATCACATATTGAAGAGTCATTTCTTAAATTTTTCATAAGTCAACAAAACATATTATACAAATGCACTAGAGCCCATACGATGTATATAGACCATCTATATGTAATATCTGATTAAATCATTTGCTCGATCACGATTTCACTTCCCAACTATTATAGATTACTTGACCTCTCTAGTGTAGACTCTGATTTGGTTCCTTGATTAACATCTCCGTTTTTTATATCAAATTTAAATTGGTAGTTTATTTAATTTTTGAAATTTAATTGTGGATTAATTTGGTATTTTCCAAATTTAAATGGATATTTGTTCGTTTATTTATATAAATGTATATAAATACGATTTTAAAAAGAATTTCTAATTAGGAATTCAGAAATAAATATTTTGAATAATATATCAGGTTTGGATTTATTTGTGAATTTATTGGTGAAGTAATTTGAAAGATTCTAGAATAAACTAAAAATATGTGTTTGTTTATATATAAAAGTAGTTTTTAAAATAGAATTTAAAGTTTTCACTTTTAAAGTTAATAAAAGATGTTTTCTAACTTTAATACACATGCATGTTAGTATATTTATATTTGGAAGTTATAGTTTTGAGATTAATATAATAAATTTAAAAAGATTAATTTAAGTTAAATCCTTGTGCATAAAATATATGTAATTCTTTATTAATGTATATGTTGATTTCAAATAAATTTTCTCTGATTAGTATAAATATATACCTCTTTTAAATTAATAAGTTAAGCATGAAATAAGTGTAATTTGTATATATAGGATATTTAAAATTATAAAATGGTTTGTATTTATATATATATATATATATATATATATATATATAAATTTATAAGTACATAACATTTAAACAGAATTAGTATAAATTTCAAAACAATAAACATGATTCGTAATTTATAACAACATAGGGATTAAACATAAATTTTTAAATTAAATTGAAAATTGGTCTTAAACACAATTTGAATCACAAAAGACAATGGTAATCAACTTAACATACCAAATTAACAAGTGTAACTAGTATAGACAAGTCGCAAGAAAAATCATTTCTATTTTTTTTATGAAATTTAAATACATAAACATATATGTAAGAAAGAATTTGAGAAAGCTAGGCCATTCTCTTTAAAACTTCTCAAACTTGGAAACTACAAAACAGTGTAACAAAAATTCTAAACCTGGAAATCAAAATACTTCTGGTTTCAAATCAAAATTTATTCAACTCAAACATCATCTGCAAGCAAGCTTCAAGATTCAAAATGTTGGGTGCTTTTGCTCCACCACCGAACCAGCAAGGAAAGGCACTACCGAATCAAGGGAAGGAAGCACTACCGGTCCAGCCATATTCCCTCGCACCACCGAACCAACAGCTTCGGCCATGCCTGCCGAACCAAACCCTCTCTATCAACCACCGGACCAACCTACCTCCCACATCACTACCGAACCAAACTACTACCATGTACATGCCGAACCAACCTTCTCCCCACGCCTGGCCGAACCAACCACCACCGAATGGGCCACCATTACCAAACCAACCTTACACACCATTCCCACTTCACTACTGATCCGGAGGCTACCACCGAACCATGTCCTACCGAACCAAAACCCACCACCGAATCAACCCAACACCGGACCGACCCTTCTACCATCCCACACTGGTCCAAGCCTCCATCTCCACGCAACACCGAACCACATGCCACCGAGCCAACCTCCAAACAACCTGTCGAACCAGAGCACTACCGGATCATCGTCTCACCGGTCCAAGGCATCACCGGACCAATCTCCACACAGCCACGGCCGAACCAAGCTTCGCCGAACCAGATATGCCAGACCAGATCGCTTCAGCCCAGGCCCATCAGCAGCTATATACGTCCAGGACCCCTGCCCCCTACCTCACTCTATAAATAGAGGGGCAGGGGTACAACAATGGCAGACAAGTTTGAGAGCTCAAGCACGGAAGGAACTTTCAAACAATTTTCAGTTACTTGTAATCAAAGCTTTGTACTTGTAATCTGAAAGAAAAGAGAGAATAACATATAAAGTGGACGTAGGCACGTTCTGGCCGAACCACTATAAATCTGCGTGTCTTTTACAGTTTAGCCCCCTGGTTTTTTATATATTTGCATAAATCACCCAAATCACTATAAACAACGTAAAATCGACTAAATCTTACGACTTTGAGGTGTTTGTCCATTTTTTGTGCAAACATTTTTGGTGCTTTCACTGAGAACTTGGAACTCGAAGCTTCAGCTTCCCTCATTCAACCTTCTTTCCCAATAGCACCCTTCATTGCCTAGGAAACATGACTTCCAGGCCGAGAAAAGACGCCAACAAGGGAAAGAACATTGCAACCAGCAGCACTCCAGATCCAGTGGATCCAGATCAAGAGAACCATCCCACTACGACAGCAGATCAGGCAAATCCGACAGCCCCTGCCGCGGAACAACCGGCAGCAATCACTAGGGAAGATCTAGACAGAGTTGTGACTGAAGTAACTAACCGCTTCGCATCCCAACATGAAGCTTTGGTAAACCAACTCATGTCACGCTTGAGGGATGCCAAAGAATCCAACCGCAACACTGAATCGTGGGGTGAGTCCCAATCTGGAGGATCTCGGAGACAACAAAGGTCTTCCCTCTTCGAAGAAGCTATCAACAGGAACAACAATGATAGGGGCCGCGCCCGGACTCAGCCCGAACTCCGACTCGAGGAAGCGCTTGGAACCGAACCCAATCGGGGAGGCACCAGGCGAGGGTCGGATGTAGCTGAACCGGTCATGCCGCCTAATCATGGAAACCCCGCTGAACGGAGCCGAGCTAGAACCCAGCCGAAGTTGACCCCATGGAAATGCTCGAAACAGAACCCCACAGGGGAAGATCAAGGCAGGGGGCAACTGTAGCTGGTCCTAGCATGCATCCGAGCAGCCAAAGACAGCCATTGGATAACGTCAGAAGTGATAGGCTATACCATCCCTACAGGTCATCTGGACGAGATCGATCCCGCAGGGAAGAACCAAGCTCATTTTTGTCCGCTCCAAATTCTGATGAAAGAATGGCACGATTATTCAGGGAATGCGTCCGACGGGAGCAAAGGGATCGAGGGATAGGCGCTAGGGTAACCAGCCCTTTCACCCGCAACATCGAAACCGCCATCACCCCTCGAGAATGGAAAATGCCGATGATGGAACCATACAAGGGAACTTTCGACCCCGTTGTACACTTGCAGAGATACACACAGCATATGCTCATGAGCGGAGCAACGGAAGGAGTGTTGTGTAAATGCTTTCCGCTATTCCTAGCAGACCTAGCTACCTCCTGGTTCTGCCATTTACCCCAAGGATCTATCAGCTCATGGGAGATGTTGAAAGAAAAGTTCATTAGTCAGTTCCGCATTCATGTGGAACAACCCAAGGATGCTTATTCTCTATCTACTGTCAAGCAGAAATCCGGTGAAACACTGCAACAATATCTAACCCGGTTCAACGCCGCAGCGGCCGCAGTCCAAGATGCCGATGAGAAACTCACCTTAATGGCCCTCTATAGTGGTGTACACCCGGATACCAAGTTTGCTAGAAGACTAACTAAAGAAAAACCAGCTACCTTGCCCGATTTCTTCCATGAAGCTGGGAAGTACATGAGACTCGAAGAGTCTGCCATTGAAAGACAGACAGGACCACAGGCTAAGACGGCTCACGGAAACGCCCCCGCCGCAGCGAAGGACATTCGGAAATACGACGCCAGAGACAATGCGAGGGGCAAGAAGGGAGAAAAGCGCTTGTACCGACCAGGACCGAGATTTGACGCTTACATTCCCTTGAATGAAATAGTCGAGAACATCTTCCTGGCCACCCAGGACGAACTTACATACAAGCTCCCCCCGTACAAAAAAGAGTCTGCTCGCGCAATCCAGTCCGGAAAATTCTGCCGTTTCCACGAGTCTCATGTGCACGATACCAACGAATGCCGTCATCTCCGGGACTTAATCGAAGAACACCTCAGAAGGAAGAGGCTGGAACGCTATGTGAAAGGTCAGGATAGAACTCCAACCCCTGTAAGTGGAAACCCAAGGCCACCTCCCCCAGAAACGGGTGGAGGAAATCGCAACACCAGTGGCTCCAGTCAAGAAAAGATAGTGGTCCACACCATATCAGGAGGGCCACACACCGCCGACAAAAGCTGGGCAGAAATGGAAAGATATGGAAACTCACTCAGAAGCGAGGGGGACCGCATCAATTCTGTTATGGAGGAACGCCACCCTAAGCGGAAGGAAAATAATGACATCACATTCAGTGGGTGCGACCTAGAAGGAAGGCAGTACCCACACACGGACCCTATGGTCATCTCTGCCTGGTTCGGTCCAGCCAAAGTTTTTCGAATTTTAATAGACACTGGAAGCTCAGTGAATATTCTGTTCAAGCATGCTTTCGACAAAATGAAGCTGTCAATGAAGGACGTTTCTCCCTGCAGCAAATCGCTGCACGGTTTCACTGGAGAAGCAAAGATGCCTCTTGGACAACTGGATCTCTTTGTTGAATTGGGAAGTCATCCCCGCTCCACCGTTCGGAAACAGACATTCGTGTTAATAGACAATCATTCAGCCTACAACGCCTTTTTGGGAAGGCCAGCTCTGTTCGACTTCCAAATTGTCCTAGCCCCATGGTGTCCGAAGATGAAATTTCCAACAGATGACGGAATAGGAGAAGTGGAGGGAGATCAAGACGCTGCTCGAGACTGTTATATAACTGAACTTCGCAATAAGCGCAGGAAAGATAAAGGGAAGAATGCAGAGATTGTTCTCTGCACGAAAATCTTGGAAGCATAACAACTAAAGAAAGCCCCTCCTCTTCGATATACAAGTGATCCCTTCAACGAACTAGATCCCAGGGACGGAGAGGAGGAGGCTACCGCCGAGCCTGCAGAGGCTATGGAGTTTGTATCTGTAGACAAACACGACTCAAGTAAACTATTGAAAATAGGTTCTCAGTTAAAAGAAGAACTAAAGGATCAACTCATTGATTTTCTCCGCCATAACCTAGATGTATTTGCGTGGACGCATGCTGACATGACTGGAATCTCCCCAGATATAGCATGCCACGCATTGAACATCGACCCTACCAAAACACCAGTGAAACAGAAAAAGAGAAGCATGGGGGCGGAACGATCGGCAGCACTCGAAGAAGAAGTAAGGAACCTACTTGCCAATAACTTCATACGAGAAGCCATCTACCCAGAATGGATCGCTAACCCGGTACTGGTAAAGAAGGCTAATGGGAAGTGGCGAACATGCATTGACTTCTCCAACCTAAATGATGCTTGCCCAAAGGATTGCTTCCCACTTCCCCGAATCAATCAACTTGTGGACAGTACCGTCGGGCACGAGCTCTTATCTTTCATGGATGCCTACTCCGGTATAACCAAATCCCTATGCATGCCCCCGATCAGGACCACACCAGTTTCATCACGGACCGGGGGTTGTACTGCTACAGAGTAATGCCTTTCGGACTTAAAAATGCTGGAGCCACTTACCAGCGCCTCGTCAACAAGATGTTTACAGAACTGATAGGACGAACTATGGAAGTTTATGTGGATGACATGCTGATTAAATCAAGAAAAGCCAACGATCATGTAAGCCACCTGGGCGAGATGTTCCAAGTGCTCCGCCAATACGGAATGAAGCTGAATCCTCTAAAGTGCTCCTTCGGAGTGTCATTAGGAAAGTTCTTGGGATTCATCGTCCATGTCAGAGGGATCGAAGCAAACCCCGAACAAGTCCGAGCCTTGCAAGATATCAAAATACCATCCACTCGGAAAGAAATGCAAAGCCTAAACGGGAAGGTGGCCGCCCTAAGCAGATTCATCTCCAAAGCGACTGACAAGTGCGTCCCTTTCTTCGAAGCCCTAAAGAGAGACAAAGGAAAATTCGAGTAGACCGACGAATGTTTAGCAGCTTTCCTTAACCTAATCGAGCACCTCCAACGGCCACCAGTACTCTCGACTCCAAATGAAGGCGAAGAACTATACCTATATCTTGCTGTGTCATCCCATGCTCTGAGCGCCGCTTTGGTAAGAGAAGAAAACCGCGCACAATGGCCAGTGTACTTCATAAGCAAAAGGTTCACGGGAGCAGAAGCCCGGTATCCCAAACTCGAGAAACTGGCGTACTGTTTACTAATCGCATCAAGGAAGCTGCGTCACTATTTCCAATCTCATCCCGTCAGAGTCCTAACCGACCAGCCATTAAGGCAAGTGCTCCATCGTCCCGACACCTCTGGGCGACTGCTCAAGTGGTGCATTGAGCTAAGCCAATATGATATCACTTACCATCCTCGCACCGCCATCAAGGGACAAGCCATAGCTGATTTCATTGCCGAATTAACTACTAGCGAAGGTACGGACCAATCTGAAATAGCAGAAGATATCAAGTGGCATCTCTTCGTAGATGGAGCATCGAACGAACAAGGCTCGGGGGCAGGTGTTGTGATAATCACCCCCAGGGGAAAGAAGCTGCGCTACGCCCTAAGATTGGAATTCGCTGCCACCAACAATGATGCCGAATATGAAGCAGTAATAGCCGGATTAGAACTTGCACTGGAAATTGGAGTCAGTTCTTTATGTCTCCATGGTGATTCTCAACTTATTGTGAATTAAATACTAGGAGAGTTTCAGACTCGAGGAGAACGACTCACAGCATACCTAAAGAAGACCAACCTGCTACTTAACCAACTGGATTGTTATTTGATCAGACACATTCCTCGAGAGGAGAATCAAGAGGCCGACGAGCTGGCAAAGCAAGCTAGCATGGGTGATGATACCACTTCTGGAACGATAACTGTCTCAAGGCTACTAACCCCGAGTTTCGAGCAAGCACACCTGATAGCTGCAACCGAAGAAGAAACATGGATGACCCCTATCCGAGAATACTTACAAAACGGCACCCTGCCAAACGGGCGAAATGAAATTAAGAAAATTCTAAGGAAAGCTTCCCGCTACACAATGCAAGAAGGCATCCTCTATCGGCGCGGCTTCTCTAACCCCTTATTGAGGTGCGTTGCTGGGAGAGAAGCCAGGGAAATTCTATCCAATATCCATCAGGGAAGTTGTGGAGACCACACCGGAGGGCAGGCTCTAGCAAAAAAGATACTCCGATATGGATATTTCTGGCCCACCTTGAACAAAGACGCCTTAGACTTCGTCAAAAAATGTGACAGATGTCACAAATTTGCCAACATCCCTCGACTACCAACCAATGAAATTACTCAGATGTCCAGCCCTTGGCCCTTCGCAATATGGGGAATTGACTTAATTGGCGAACTGCCAACGGGCCGAGGCGGAGCCAAATATGCTATAGTGGCAGTTGACTACTTCACCAAATGGGTGGAGGCGGAACCTCTAAATAAAATATCTTCGACAAAAGTTATCAACTTCTTGATCAAAAATATTCTGTGCAGGTACGGAATCCCACTCAAGATCATATCAGACAACGGACTTCAGTTTGACAGCGAAGAATTCACCGACTGGTGCCAAGAGCACGGGATTCACAAAAGCTTCTCATCCGTGGCTTATCCCCAGGAAAACGGCCAAGTAGAAGCTGTCAACAAAATTCTCAAAACCTTAATCAAGAAGAAACTTGAAAAGTCGAAAGGCGCTTGGGTGGACGAACTTCCTACGGCACTTTGGGCCTATCTCACATCTTACAGAACTTCAAAAGGGCATACTCCCTTCTCTTTGGCATACGGATCGGAGGCTATGCTCCCAGTTGAAACTATAGTGCCCTCTCACCGTAGGATCCACTACAACCCGGAAGAAAACGAAGAACTCCTCCACATGTCTTTGGATCTAATTGAGGAGAGAAGGAACGATGCAGCACTCAAAGCAGCAGCTCACAGACAAAAAGTGGCAGCACTATACAACTCCAGAGTCAAAAATCGCAGCTTACAAGAAGGAGATCTTGTCCTCAAGCGAATCTTTCCGCGCCCAGGAGCGCTGGACCCAATCTGGGACGGACCATATGTAATTCGTAAAGATCTCCACAACGGAGCTTATATTTTGTCAACAGTGGACGGAGAGGTGTTCCAGAGGGCATGGAACATCCGACACCTCCGTCGATACTTTTCTTAACTTGTACTGCCCATATGAAGTGAATTAACAAAGAGAATCAGTGGACGTAGGCATTTTCGTGCCGAACCACTTTAAAAAACTTGGCTCTTGTTAACTTGTTCCTTTATATCTTGGCTACTTGTTAAGCTTTATCCTTTGCTGTTGAACAAAATCCTTTGCAGATGACATTTCAATTCGGAGCTTCACAGCACAACTCCAACTGGACAAAATCTAATAGGTACGCTACGATCCTATGCCCTCGCCAATGAGACACTTTGCTCCGGTATCCCTCTACCGCGAGTTAACTCATTGTTTGCCTCGGCCCTTAAAGCCGACTGTAATAAGCCGAGTATAAGTCATCATAAAAAAGGCCGACTATAGCTGATGGCAGCTCATTACAGCGATTCGGCTCGCCGGCGACTGTGAACCGATCATAAGCCCTAACATAAGGTGTGGCCAGCCAGGGGCAGTTCACAGTTGACGATCGGCCCCCACGCTAGCCGGCCACAGTAAATCGAATAATACCCGCGATTACGGGCCATAATGGCCCGGGTAGTTACTGTGCGCGATCGGCTCCGATGTGTCTTAAGTGCGGCTGTGGTAAAAAAGAAAACTCCCTGCAGTAGGCGTAAGATGGGTGACAAATGTCTCCAAGACCCACAGCTAGGGAAAGTGACTACAAAACCCGTTTGCCACGAACTTAAGCACATCGACGGCCTTCCGTGATTGGAAGTTTTACTTTTCCTATATTTCAATTTCATTTAAAACTTTTCTCCTATTCTCCGTAACGGTGCTTGAAAGTACAGGACATGAAATAGGGAACGCTCGCTAATGGGAACAGAAACTTACAATCGGATGACGAGATACTCAACAACATTCCGTGCTTAGTCTTACAGGGCGCACGAAGTTGCCGTCCACAACCGAAACATGAAGGGCGGTACCTTCTACTTTTATACATTAGTGCATAACTGCAGTTCATATTCACACATCACATTTGCGTTGCAAAATGAGAAAATTATACTTTAAGCAAAAAACTTGGCATCAGGCACAGTCAAGTCATTAGTAACATGCATAGTTACATCACTTACACAGCACAGCGAAATAGCAATAACATTCCAACATAAAGGAATCAGCTTATATTATGAAATTACATAATGTCATTCATCACAAACAATATTATTACAGTTACATCAATGTTTTGAACTAGCATGAACAACGATAAAAAGAAATTAAAAGGTGACCAGCTGCGTTCACGCTTCGCCCTCATCATACCAACTCTCCAAGCCTACTTAGCCGCGGGGTCGGAGCTCTCAGCATGTTGACCGGAAGTCCCACCTGTCCAATTTAGAAGAGGAATTCATTAAGCGAACAGTAAGCGATCAAGTTATGAAAATCTAAAAAGAAAAGAGAAAGAGAAGGGAGACTCACCAACGTCCGCCGCTTGATCCTCATCCGCCAACTGCACACCCGCTTCCTCCGCCGCAAGCAGCCGCATCCCCTCCTTCACCACTATCTTCTCCTCCTTTGAGAACTGGGCGGTCACCACATCCATCCTGAAAGCCACTCCACCTTCCTTATCCGCCTCGGCCTTGGCCTCCTCCAAAGCCCAGAGATATATCCTAGCCATGATCCGAGGATAGTCATCCATCCAGGATAGATTACCCTGCTTCTAGGTACGGAAGTACATGTCCTGCAGCATCTCATCCATCATCCCTTCATTCTCCTCAAACTCCCTCACCCGGGCCTCGGAGGACCGCAACTTAGCGACGGCAACATCCCGCTCCCGCCGGTATCTCGAGCACTCATCCTGAAGGGATCTCCTCATCTCCTCCATCTCTTCCTTCAACTTGGCTTGAGCAAGTTCTGCAGCTTCGAGCCTCCCAGATATCTCTTCAATCCACTCAAGATCGGCATTCCGAACCTCATCCACCGTCGCAATGGCCATATCAATCCGCCCCTTGCAAGCAGCCTCCATTTTTCGCAATTCTGCCCTGCTGGCCTTTTCCAGATTCTCCTTCAACTGCCTGGAGGCTGCCTCGTGCTGAGAAATCTGGATAGCCCGATCGGCAAGCTGCTTGGCCTGATCAGAAACCTGTAGCCGCAGCCGGATGTTAGCACTCCCGATTTCCTCCCCAGCCCTAGCCAGTCGAGCATGATGCTCCATCAACTTCTTGACCTCCTCCGCGACCCGGTCAATGTTGGCCTTGGCTTCGTCCCCTATAGCAGCTATCCGAGTAGTGAGCAGATCCAGATCTAGGGACTTAGCCTCATCAAGAACCCGAACCATGGGATTGCGGGGGAGAAGAAGCTCGCCCGTGGCCTCGTCAAATAAGATATCCTGAGAGTTGGGGTCCAAATCCGGGTGGCCGACAAAGGGATTGCGAGGCACGTCAGGACGTTTTATGCGGATGACGGTAGGATTTTCAGTCGGATGCGGGGAGGGAATATACTCAGTGTCTTCCTCCGTGATATCATGAATAGATTGAGGTGGAAGCTGCGGACCGGGTGAAGATTCAAATAAGGAGCGACTCCTCTTCTTTTTTACTCTCTTCAATGACCCCAAGAAGAGGACGGTAGCTAACTACGTCTCCTGGACGACTAGTGGGAGGCTTAGGCTTGGCAGAAGCTCTAAGTAACTTGTATTGTTCCAGGCGGTGTCGAACGTCTGAAGTTTTGGCCACCTCGCCTGCCCCTGTAATAAAGAACAAGTGTTACGAACATACAAGGGTCCATAATTCAAGAAATATGTTAACTTAAAAAGAATTAGAAGACACGTCTGTTATACAAACCCTGCGGAGAAGGAGAATACTGCAATAAGTCCTGAATCTCAGTCCAGGACGGAAGCGAACCATAAAATATTCCTAAGTCCCTATCATAAATGGAATCTGCAAAAGTCAAGTGTTCACCTTGAATCGCTGGAGCCACCTCAGCTGAAGAACTCTTAGGGAATGGGTCGGCACCAGCCCCAGCCTTGTCAACCTCCTTTGCCTTCTTCGCCGAGGCTGATCCTTCCTCCAACCCTTCAAAAGCCTGGCGGAAGGCATCATCCGTCCACTCCTGGATCTCCCCTGCCTGCTCAGGAGACAAAGCCCCGGCACCACTACCACCCTGTCCTTCACCTTCTCCATCTCCTCCGCTCTCCTCTTCACCTCTTTCCTCCTCTCCACCTTCCTCCTCCGGGATATCTGGACATGTACTGGGAGAGGGTCCATCCGACTTTTTAAGCTTCTTTCCCCCAACGGCTGGAGGTACCGAGAAAGCTCTCTTCTTGCTACTCTTCGCAGTAGCCCCATCTTTAGCTTTAGCAGCCCTCTCCTCGGCTGTATCTCTATGTTTAACCACAGATTGATGTGGCAGAATCAAGTTATACTCCAGGAGAGTGTCGTTCCTGATCAAGTAAGAGGCCGACCTATCCCTTCCCGAAATGGCCTTTATTTCAGCAGCCATTCGCGCCAAGGAATCAGTCTCCACGACCGCAAAACCACCTGTCGCTAGCAAGAAATAAAAGCATATAAGAAGAAGCATTGTGATCGGGACAAGGAAAATATAAATGAAGTTCAACTTACACCTGGAAGTGAAAAGGCGGAAAGAAACAGAGTCATCCCTTATAAAAAACCATTCCTTCTTGAACATATTGAGCTTCGAGTACAGATCCAGAACAGGTTTGAAGGGCACAGCTGCTTCCAAACTGATATATGGGGACCCCTTCTTGTAGCCTCTCAAGTTGTACAGATACCGGATCTCCCGGTTGGAAGGGGGACGCCCATATCTCCTCTGAAAGATGGCGAAAAGACTCACCAGAATGGCGTAAGAGTTAGGCTGAAGCTGGAATGGAGCCACCTTCAGATATATGATAAAGCTAACTATCCAGTCGTTGAGAGGCGGGATAGCACCACACATGTAGTGGTACCTACTGTACGCAAAATATCCTTCAGGGGGATTGTACGGCATCACTCCGTTCCCCGGCAACCGCATAAGCGCTCTATCTATCCCGAAAGAATGAGATATAACATCAAGTTTCTCCTCCTTTAGGGAGCTAGGAAAGCAATCGGGAGGGGAGACCAGAAGTTCCTGGGGACCATACCCATCCACTAACGACCTCGGGACAGGTCCATGTCGCACCGGTCCTGGTTGGGTTGGGGGCACAGTAGAAGTCTCTTCTTTGTCCTTGGACTTCTTTCTATCTGATCGAGTTTCCGCTTTGCGAGACATTTATCTGCGGCACAAGAAAAACATGATATTAGAACAAGGAGCACAGAAATATAAGCGAGCAAGTATATACAAGTTGGGGATTTCGCTCGTAAATTCAAGTTTTCAAGCTCATTCGGCATAGCCATTCAGCATAAAGTCCATCCGGTATTAGGGGTTTAAAATATCATTCGACATTCTCAACCCAAAGTTCATTCGGCACTAGAGACTTATGCTCATTCGGCGGCAAAAAGTGTACCTGATTCGGCACAAGGTCTATTCGGCACAATGAATATTCGGCACAAGGTCGATTCGGCACTCAATCAATTCGGTTTCCCTCTGATTCGGTAAGGAATAACCAGGGGGTGTAGCCCCTATATATAGAAGAGCGCAGGACAACCGGACCAACCAGTTTGGCACTCAAAACCGAATGAAGCTATCCAAACCACGAGAAAACAAAGCGCGACATATGCTGACATATGCCCCACTTTGGGGGGGCAAATGTTGGGTGCTTTTGCTCCACCACCGAATCAGCAAGGAAAGGCACTACCGAATCAAGGGAAGGAAGCACTACCGGTCCAGCCATATTCCTTCGCACCACCGAACCAACAGCTTCGGCCATGCCTGCCGAACCAAACCTTTTCTATCACCCACCGGACCAACCTACCTCCCACATCACTACCGAACCAAACTACTACCATGTACATGCCGAACCAACCTTCTCCCCACGCCTGGCCGAACCAACCACCACCGAATGGGCTACCATTACCAAACCAACCTTACACACCATTCCCACTTCACTATTGATCCGGAGGCTACCACCGAACCATGTCCTACCGGACCAAAACCCACCACCGAATCAACCCAACACCGGACCGACCCTTCTACCATCCCACACCGGTCCAAGCCTCCATCTCCACGCAACACCGGACCACATGCCACCGAGCCAACCTCCAAACAACCTGTCGAACCAGAGCACTACCGGATCATCGTCTCACCGGTCCAAGGCATCACCGGACCAATCTCCACACAGCCACGGCCGAACCAAGCTTCGCCGAACCAGATATGCCAGACCAGATCGCTTCAGCCCAGGCCCATCAGCAGCTATATACGTCCAGAACCCCTGCCCCCTACCTCACTCTATAAATAGAGGGGCAGGGGTACAACAATGGCAGACAAGTTTGAGAGCTCAAGCACGGAAGGAACTTTCAAACAACTTTCTGTTACTTGTAATCAAAGCTTTGTACTTGTAATCCGAAAGAAAAGAGAGAATAACATATAAAGTGGACGTAGGCACGTTCTGGCCGAACCACTATAAATCTGCATGTCTTTTACAGTTTAGCCCCCTGTTTTTTATATATTTGCATAAATCACCCAAATCACTATAAACAACGTAAAATCGACTAAATCTTACGACTTTGAGGTGTTTGTCCATTTTTTGTGCAAACACAAAATAAAAAAATAAAGCAACAGTTTTCACAAAGCAAGACCAATATCTACTAAAAACTGAAGCATGCAAGGTGATCAAACAATTGCAAGCCTGGAAACAAAAACCTAAGATCAAAAGCATTTCATCCTGGAAAGTAAAACCGTAAAACTAGAGAAAAGAATAAAATAAAAATCAAAACCGTTCAAGTTCAAAATCTTAGAAGCAACTAAATTCAACTCAATTAGGTCAAGCAACAGGTAGCAGATAAACTCATAACAGATTCAAATTCAACCCAGTTATTCAACAAGCAGGGTTGGATCAAATTCCGGTTGCAAGTTTCATGCCAGTTTTCAAAAATAAAAGTCTTCTCTGTTCTTTGCTTAATCAACCTTCAGGTGAGCAAACTAGACCCTCTTGTCTATTAATGCTTGCAGTGATTATTGAGAATGATGCTTTGATAATGGATTTGAAAGTATGCTCTGTTGTCAGTAAACTATAAGTTCATCCCCACTTCAAAAAATTCCATATCTTTCTATCTAGTTTATATTTATTTATACTATAAACTTGGAAAATGTTAAGTTTTGTGTATAGCTTAAGTTAAAATAGCTTGTAAAGAAATTAAGCTGTATAATTCATTTACAACCGGTTTTACAGTAGATAACAATGTTTAAGGAAAAATCCATTGTGTTTAATTTAAGAATTCAAGCATGCAATCTGATTGCTTATGTAAAAATAGGAATTCTAGAAGCAAAATTATAAATTCTAGTGCGGTATATCTCGAGAAATTGTTAAAAGTCAAATCTTCGGTCTAAAATCAATTTTTTCATACTCGTCAACGTGAGGTGTTGCGGCCTATTCTGGAAGATGCAGGTGGTTGTGGGGGAGGCTTCGACCGTGGCTAAATTTTGAAATATGGTTTGGATTGGGAGAGAGAGTGGGCTTTAGGGTTTTGGAATGGTTTGGGGTGGTCAGAAAACGCAAGTGAACTGGGTAATGGTAGAGTAACCGGAGTGCAAGGGGTTTGGCTCGGAGGTGGCTACATGGATGAGTTTTCGATCGAGATAGGGGCGTTCAAAGTAGTGGTCGAATGACGGTGAGGTGAGTCGATTTGTGGGGTATGTTGGATTTTCTGGGTTCAAGAAATTTGAGTAATCGATCGATTTTCTAATTAAGGGTTGCGGGACTTTGGCAAGTAGCATTTTTGGATCGTAAGATGGTGTGTGTCTTGGCCGTTGTGTCGCGTCGATGAGATGGTCGTTGGCGAAGATGTGCACGTGCACAACGTGCACGTGGGAGAATCCTCATCTGGGCAAATCGAGCGTGAGGGATTTGGGTTCGATTCCCAGTTATATCGTGATTGTGTGAGCTTTGGTATTCGCGTAGAAATGCCTGAGTTGATCGGAGTTGATTTTTTTGGGTACGAAACATCGAAGTTCGTTGTTTCTAGGTCATTTGGGGATCGGTAGGAAGAGTAGAAGAAAAGGGAGGCTTTCGGTTTTGCTTCCTTCGATTTAGGCTTCGGCCTGATTGTCTGGTGGTGTTAGCGCCAAAATTGGTCACTAACACCCTTAGAGAGTTTGTGTAGAGAGATTAATGAAGAAGATAGATTAAATAGAGAAGATAATATAAATTAAAATGCGGGAGATGAGAACACAGAATTTATAGTGGTTCGGCATTGTAGCCTACGTCCACTTTGAAGTTGATCCTTTTATTTCTTTACTTTAATCTTGATTATAGATACAATCTGCTTTTAAGTATTCAAATACAATTATGAAATAAAAGTAGAGGTCTTGGATGAGGTTAGGAAATGGCAGAGTCTCCTCAGTGTTCTCTGAAATCTCTCTCTTTTTTCTGTGCCCCTACCTCTCTATATATAGACGAATGTGGACTGGACTTCCCTAGTAGGCCAGATGGCTAGACAGCTTGGTCCAAATAGGGCATGCTCTGTGTGCCGAGTAGAACATGCCGACCGATAGGAACGCCACCTGATAGTAATGCCGAACGACAGGTGTGCCGAGCCCTCCTAATGCCGAATGATCTCCTTGTTGAATGGAAGAGGTGGGCCAAATGATCACTTCGGGCGAGTGGGAGGAGGCCGAGCATACTGACTTCCTTAGGGAGCACTTGCGCCGAGTGAACTAAGCCGAACGATCTTCTGGAGGCCGAGCGTTCCACAAATTGCCGAGCAGTGTGCTAGTGCCGAACAATAGTTGGATGCCGAGTACTATGGGATGCCGAACTCTTTTGTATGACGAACGTTCCCAGAGGCCGAGTGCTCCTTTATGCCGAGCGCCCTCCTACGCCGAGTATAACTCTGTATGGCCGAACAACCCCTGATGCCGAGTACAACTCTGAATGACCGAACGTCTAGTTTCCTGGTCGATTTTCCAGGTAACATTTTGCCCCCCAAGGTACGCCGTGTGTTCGAACAGGGTGTGCTTTGAACTACTGGATCAGGGCATCATCACCGGGTGCCAAGGATGCCGAACGATACGAGTGCCGAGTGAAACCGTTTCGTCCGGTAGAGCCGGTCAAAGTCTCTTCGACTTCTCCTTCCTCTTTATAAAAACCACCTCCTTCTTCTTCCTTTCTTTACTTTTACTCCTGCAATCCCGAATTTTCGAGCCACCCTTGCAATCAAAATCTAAGGACTTCTCAAACCTTTCTAAAGCTCGATCCACGAACTAGGTACAATCCCTTTACCTAACTCCTTTTCCTGGTGAGTTCCCACTGATTCACATGGGTTCAATGTAGACGGGAATTTGAATTTTTACTTGGAGTGTTTCCAAAGTTGAGCGACGTGAGGTAGGGAGAGAGAGTCAAGTATGAATGCCTTGTAGGATTCGAGAGGGAGTTAGGCGGAGGAGAGGAAGGTATGGAGGCTACGCCGAGTGTTAGAACTCGGCATGATCTTAGTTCGACCCGGCATAACGACGGCCGAACGATGGGATAGAAGGAAGATGTGCAAGTCAGTGGGTAGGCCGGGCGTTGTTTCGGCCGAATCGTGTTTTGGACGAACGACACTATCTCAGTGCGAACTGAGGTTCGGCCGAACGATGGTTGTAGGCCGAATAGTAGTCTTGCCGAGTCACCAATTAACCGAACAAACTGGCATGCCAGGCATAGTTGAATGCCGAACATACTTACATGCCGAACACGTATAAATGCCGGACCTATCTTCATGCCGAACATAATTAGAAGCCGAGTATAAACCAATGCCGAACAAATGCAAATGCTGAACAAACTAAGTGCGGAACATACTTATGTGTCGAACATAGTTAGCATGCCGAGCGTAATTAGGTGCCGAGCACACATACATGCCGGACATATACAAATGCCGAACATACTCCCCTTGCCCAATTTTGTAGCTGGCCTTTACTTGGCAGTTTCTTATTGCGGTCGTTATTCAGAAGGCTTTCGGAGACGGTCAGCGATGACGGTTTTCGGAAGCGACGTTTTTAGGCTTGACGTTATATTAAATGCTTATGCACGATTGATTGCGCTGGTTCACACACCACACGGGGGGGGGGGGGGGGGGGGTATCTGCGTTGTTAATTCTAACGTCAATCATTTTTCGAGTATAGTTCACACAGGTGCTTGGCCGGGTCTGCTATTTATTCAAGATGTCCAAAAGATCCAGTTCTGCTACACTTTCCGACAAACCTGGGCCGTCTTCTAAGCGAACGGCCCCCGACACAACTGACCCGTCAGTTTCCCCCGCTCATGACTGGGCTCCCGATACTTTGGAATCTTCGATCTTACTGGATGACCCAGTTGACTCACAGGCTTCGAGAGTCACTGAGGCCGCTCTTAAGCGGATATGTTCTATTCATGGCATTCCGTTTGCTGACGTGCGCGTTCCGTCGGGGCATGACCGCCCATATCTGCCCCAGTGGGATATACGGCGTGTAGCAAGTTCATGTGCTGGGTTGGTAGCGTGCCACCTTTCAATCTATTCCTTCGCGACGTGCTGCAGTACCTGGACGTTGCCCCGTCTCAGCTTCATCCAAATGGTCACGCTTTCATTTATGGCACGTATATGCTCTTCATGGCCGTCCTCTCTAGGACTCCAACCCCTGGCGATTTTTTGTACATATACATGACAAAGAAACGGGGAGACAACCCCTCTTACATGTTCCTTGAGCCACATCGGAAGTGCCATCTTTTCACTAGCGCGTGGAGTAGCAAATTCGCCCTGTACAAGCAGGAGTGGTTTTACGTGCGCTGCCCCCAGGGCTTTGCGAGGCGATGGATTGAAGGAAGTAAGTCTTTTTTCTGAGTTGTTATCCGCTGCCGGTTGAGGCTGAGCTTCTCCTAACTTGCCGTTCTATCTTTTCAGGTTCCATCCCCCGCCCCGAGGGCCGAGGATACTCTGATGCTGTTGACGCCATTAGAGCTCTTCCCACTGAAGAGCGAGATATCCGAGCCCTCATTTCCAATGAGTCATTATCAAAGTTTGGCTTGTTAGCCCCTGGCCGCCAGGTTACTCTTCCAGAGGGCGCCTCGCTTCCCAAGCCCGTACACGTCAGAGGGAAAAAACTGCCTGAATCATCCGTTCGCCCTTCTCTTGAAGCTCCGGAAGAAGGGGAAATTCCAGGCGAGTCACCCGAAAAGCAAGGTGAGAATTTGGGCTCTGCAGCCGAAGTTCATGATATTGAAACGTCATCTTCCCCTTCGAAGGGGAAAAAGGAGCTGGCGTGCAAGTCGAGGAAGGAGAAAGTTGGTGGGACTTCCAAAGTTACGCCTATTCAGCCAGAGAAAGAGGCTTCTTCACAGCGCGTTGAAAGTTCTCTGAAGGGCTTATCGAATCTCTCCATTCCCGACGACTTGCTCAACTATGATTTCAACGATCCGGAGCTGTTTAGTTTCGCTCGCCCGTCAGGGGCGATGCGGGTGTCCTGGCCCCGATCCAAGGGGAAAAGACTCCCGTTAGCAAAGCCACTGGTCCGTCGGGGGGTAGCACTAGGACATACACAGACACATGCATTTCACTTTGCATCTACCTTTCTTTCACCATTCTGCTCTCTCGCTAATTCGCTATTGTTCGATTGCAGGTGACATGGGGAGCTCTCACGGATACGATCGCCTTCGCGGTTCGTTGACTTTACGCCAGTTTGGTCGGGACTCGGGCCTCGGAAAGCGCCGAGACAGAGACAGTGACAGCGACCGAGATTATCATGCCCGGGACTTGTCATCTTGGAAGAAAACTTATTATCAGCCCGAGCACCGCCAGGGGACCTCTTCTTATCAGGAGCAAAGCAAAGACAAACATGGCCACAAGAGGTCGCATTCTGATGCTCCCCGGGACCAACACTCTGATTCTTCTTCTACCCGGCATTCCCGAGATTCTCATAGAAAGGGCGAACTTTCAAAGCCGTCTCCTCCCGCTCTCGTAACAGACCCGACTGTGTCGGAGAGATTGAACGAACTTAAGGCTTAGTTTTCGAAGATTTGTTTCGATGGGTTAAAGTTCCTTCCGGCTATTCATCCTATTCCCGGAGATGTCAAACAAAATGCTATCGCATGCACCAATGACGTCTACGTGCAACATGACGCGTTTGTCCATCTGGCCGAGAAACTTTCTGAAGTCTCTATGGAGCGCCAACACGAAATTGACCGCCTAAAGCTTGAAGCTATCCATGACAAGGATATCATTAAGGCCCAGGATGAAGAAATTGCCGCCTACAAGTCCGAACTTGAAGCTGCCCGTCAGAGCGCTAGGGACACCGCCGAGGCTGTTTCCCGCCTTGAATTGACTCATAAGAAAGAGCTCGATGAAGTAGTTCAACGGTGTGGGGCATTAGCTTTGGAGAAAGACTCCGTTCAGAAGGAGCGAGATGTGCTTAATAGGCGAGTTAAGGAGCTCGAGGAGCAACTCAATAAGGAGAAGGAGGAGAAAATGGCCTCCCAGGTTGAGGCACAGCACTATTGTGATGAGATCGTCGCCACCCGGCTCTTAAAGGAGAAACTAGAGGATGATCTCTCCAAAGTTGAGGCCCTAAAGAATGAAGCCCGTGAGGAGGGTAAAAAGATAGCGACTGCCGATGTTGACTCTCGCCTTGAGGCAGCTAGGGAAGAAGGTAGGGAGGAAATTAAGATTGAATTCGACCCGCTGATCGCCGAGTTCAATGCCCGAGTCCTCATGCATAGGGATTTAACTTTTCTGGGCGACGGCTACCTTGAATCATTGGCCGAGGCATGGGAGACCCTGATTCAAATCAGGAAGGTTGAGAGCAGCGTCGATGAGGTTGACGAAGAAGCATTGATAAAAGAATTCCTAAGGGGGAAGGAGCCTTCAAATTTATTATCGGCTAAAGCCCTCTACAGCAAAGGCTCTCCCTCCAGGAAAGAGAAAGAGATGGCTACCGACTCTTCCGGCGTCGTGCCCCCAGTTCGCATGCCTACTCAATCGGCCAGTCGGCCAATACTTGACCCCTTCGAGCAGCACGTTGGCTATGACCCGGAAGCCCCCGGGCTTGCCATTCATGCCTTATCTCCCATCCCGGAGGGTGAGACCCCCCTGATGACTGAGAACCCACCGGCATCTGGTGAGTAACTTCTGTGCTTCACAAAGAACTTTCTCGTTCCCCCAGAAGTTGTTGTGTTCTAACACTTGTTCTTCTTTTTTCGCGATTTCTGCGCAGGCTGTTCTGACCCCTAGCCCACTCCGAGGAGCGATGCCGCCAAGGAGGTGGAGAGAAAGGCGAGTGACGCTACTCAAGCTGGCAGGGATCCTGGTCCAGATGCTCAAGTAATCGGGGCGCTTGATGAAGGCAAATTCGAATCTTCCTCGGAGAGTTTAGAAATAGAAATTACAGGCGCCTCTGAGCACACATCCGAGTTGAGCATGAAGGAACGACTCGAGAAAGAGGAAAGAGATACGACCTCAGTCAAGGTCGAGCCGCGTGAAGTGGACCTGGACGATCCTCTGAACAAACCATTGAAGGTCATTCTTCCTGGCAAGTCCCAGCCTATGGATGTTCCCCCTACGTCTTCGGTCGTCTCCCCTCCGTCAGGGAAGTATTCCAAGAGTAAGCGCTCTGGGAAGGAACCATCCGGGAAGAAGTCAAAGAAACACAAGAAATGACCGTCGTCCCCGTTCGACGAGAACTAGTTTAGGCCATGTACTAATTTTTGTAGACTGTGTAAATAGGCTGTCGGCCCTGGACTTCGGGGCGTTTTTGTAACTGGAAGCTTTTTCATGAATAAAGTTTGATCTTCACTTTTGTCTTCTCAAAAGACTTCTATTACTCAGTTTCTTTTATGGATGTGATTGAAATCTGAATTGTGATGGGTAACTCAGACTTCTTGGTTCGTCTTTACATGGCTTGGGAGTTCCCCTGGATTTGATCAATCTCCACTTGGTGCTTCAAGCACTTAGAATATTTCATAGCCTGTATGTTGGGGACTTGACATATCCGAGTCATTTGCGTCGTAGTTCCTTTTCAAGGAATTCGGGGGTCTGAACTGCTTGTAATTAAGCCTATACACCGGACTACGAGTACTCCAGTCCGTGCTCCGGGGACTTGGAGATTTTTTGTCGTTCCTACTCGGGTCCGCACTCCGGGGACTCAGAGTACTCCAGTCCGCACTCCGGGGACTCGGAGATTTTGAATCGTTTATACTCGAGTCCGCACTCCGGGGACTTAGAGTACTCCAGTCCGCACTCCGGGGACTTGGAGATTTTGAATCGTTTATACTCGAGTCCGCACTCCGGGGACTTAGAGTACTCCAGTCCGCACTCCGGGGACTTGGAGATTTTGAATCGTTTATACTCGAGTCCGCGCTCCGGGGACTTAGAGTACTCCAGTCCGCATTCCGGGGACTTGGAGATTTTGAATCGTTTATACTCGAGTCCGCACTCCGGGGACTTAGAGTACTCCAGTCCGCACTCCGGGGACTTGGAGATTTTGAATCGTTTATACTCGAGTCCGCGCTCCGGGGACTTAGAGTTCTCCAGTCCGCACTCCGAGGACTTGGAGATTTTGAATCGTTTATACTCGAGTCCGCACTCCGGGGACTCAGAGTACTCCAGTCCGCACTCTGGGGACTTGGAGATTTTGAATCGTTTATACTCGAGTCCGCACTCCGGGGACTCAGAGTACTCCAGTCCGCACTCTGGGGACTTGGAGATTTTGAATCGTTTATACTCGAGTCCGCACTCCGGGGACTCAGAGTACTCCAGTCCGCACTCCGGGGACTTGGAGATTTTGAATCGTTTATACTCGAGTCCGCACTCCGGGGACTTAGAGTACTCCAGTCCGCACTCCGGGGACTTGGAGATTTTGAATCGTTTATACTCGAGTCCGCACTCTGGGGACTTAGAGTACTCCAGTCCGCACTCCGGGGACTTGGAGATTTTGAATCGTTTATACTCGAGTCCGCACTCCGGGGACTTAGACTACTCCAATCCGCACTCCGGGGACTTGGAGATTTTGAATCGTTTATACTCGAATCCGCACTCCGGGGACTCAGAGTACTCCAGTCCGCACTCCGGGGACTTGGAGATTTTGAATCGTTTATACTCGAGTCCGCACTCCGGGGACTTAGAGTACTCCAGTCCGCACTCCGGGGACTTGGAGATTTTGAATCGTTTATACTCGAGTCCGAACTCCGGAGACTTAGAGTACTCCAATCCGCACTCCGGGGACTTGTAGATTTTGAATCGTTTATACTCGAGTCCGCACTCCGGGGACTTAGAGTACTCCAATCCGCACTCCGGGGACTTGGAGATTTTGAATCGTTTATACTCGAGTCCGCAATCTGGGGACTCAGAGTACTCCAGTCCGCACTCCGGGGACTTGGAGATTTTGAATCGTTTATACTCGAGTCCGCACTCCGGGGACTTAGAGTACTCCAGTCCGCACTCCGGGGACTTGGAGATTTTGAATCGTTTATACTCGAGTCCGCACTCCGGGGACTTAGAGTACTCCAATCCGCACTCCGGGGACTTGGAGATTTTGAATCGTTTATACTCGAGTTCGCACTCCGGGGACTTAGAGTACTCTAGTCCGCACTCCAGGGACTTGGAGATTTTGAATCGTTTATACTCGAGTCCGCACTCCGGGGACTTAGAGTACTCCAGTCCGCACTTCGGGGACTTGGAGATTTTGAATCGTTTATTATAAGCGTTCGTACGCTAGCCCGGATATCGTAATTTTTAATTGCGCGTCATAGGAATATCATACGAAGAGACATTGGTCATTCATGGAAAAGATGGCTTCAAGCCTTTATTGATGAAAACAAGCTAGATTATCTTATTACATGTCAAGAAGAAAGCATGCTGGAAATAAATGCAACTACCGCATAAAGGAAATAGACTAATTGTAATAACGCCGCAAATGCTCGCTGTTCCATGCTCGAGGGAGTGTTGCACCATCGACGGTCGTTAGCTTGAAAGTTCCTTCTCCAAGCCTCCGTTCGATGACGTATGGACCTTCCCATGCGGGGTTCATGTGCGAAGGGGTTGGAAAGACTCGTTTCAAAATGAGATCTCCCATACTAAAGGTTCTTGGCCGGACTTTTCCATTATAATATTTAGCGACTCGGTGTCTGTATGAGGCCGCTCTCAAATCAACTTCTTCGCGTTTCTCATCAATGAAGTCTAATGATTCCAATAGGAGATCCTGGTTCGACGTAGGATCATAATAGGTTACCCGGTGTGACGGAACTTCAAGTTCCACGGGTATGACGGCTTCTGTGCCGTACGCCAGTGCAAATGGTGTGTGGCCAGTCGCGGTCCTGTGGGTAGTTCTATAGGCCCAAAGCGCTGTTGGGAGTTCATCCACCCACTTGCCTCTAGCCTTTTCCAAACGCTTCTTCAATATGGACTTGATGATTTTATTGACGGCTTCTACCTGCCCATTCGCCTTCGGGTGAGCAACTGCTGCGAACCTTTTCTCAATGCCATACTTCTGACAGAACTCTTTGAATTCCTTACTTTCGAATTGAGTTCCGTTATCCGTTATAATGGTCCGTGGGAGGCCAAAACGACATATGATATTTCGTACAACGAAATTAATGACTTTCTTGGTGGTGATTGTGGCCATTGGCTCTGCTTCCGCCCACTTAGTGAAATAATCGACTGCCACTATTGCATATTTCGTGCCTCCTTTGGCTATGGGCAGAGATCCAATTAGGTCGATTCCCCACATTGCAAATGGCCAGGGACTAACCATTTGTGTGAGTCCCGTTGGCGGAGCTCTTGGAATCTTTGCATACATCTGGCATTTGTCGCATCTTCTCGCATAGTCTGCAGCATCCCGATTTACAGTCGGCCAATAATATCCATAGCGGAGGATTTTCCTCGCCAAAGTTTTGCCTCCCGGTATGATCACCACATTCTCCCTCATGGACTTCTTCCAACACCCGTTTTACCTCGTCATGGGCCACACACCGGAGTAAGGGGGTCGAGAATCCCCTCCGATACATTATCCCATCTTGCATTGCATAACGCGAAGCCTTACACGGACTTGGCGTCTTTCGCTTCTTTTCTCAGGTAAGTCTCCGTATAGCAAGTACTGTTTGATCGGGGTCAGCCATGATCCCCTTTCAAGTTCGGTCTCCAAGACGAGATCTATCTCCATCATGTCTATACTTGGAGCAAGCAGAGTCTCGACAAGGAACAACCCCATCTGCTGTGCATCGCCAGTACTCGCGAATTTAGCCAACGAGTCGGCCTCCCTGTTCTGTTCGCGCGGGACATGCGAAACGTCATAATATTCTAGGTTTACTAGTAGCTCCCAGACCCGAGCAAGGTAAGGAGCCAGTCTCTGTCCTTTCGCTTGGTAGTCTCCCCGTACCTGATAAACCACCAGCTGTGAGTCGTAGAAGATTTCGATGGACTTTACCCTTAGCTCATTGGCAAGTCTTAAGCCAACAATCAGTGCTTCGTATTCGGCTTCGTTATTTGTCGCTGTAAATTCGAGCTTCAAAGCGTAGCAAATCGATCGGTTTTCGGGAGTTACCAGAACTATCCCAGCTCCCAACCAACGGTCGTTAGATGCCCCGTCAGTGAACATCTTCCATCGGACAGGAGGGATTATTTTGTGATTTTCACTCGGTTCATCCGGAATGGTGAACTCAACAACGAAGTCAGCTAATGCCTGCCCTTGGATGGTCCTTCGCGGCAGGTAGGCGATATCAAACTGGCTTAACTCGATGTTCCACTTTAGCATCCTACCGAAAGTTTTCGATCGTTGGAGTACCTGTCGCAAGGGTTGGTCAGTGTAAACACTGATTGAGTGCGCCTGAAAGTAGGGACGAAGCTTGCGTGATGCAATCACCAGGCAATAGGCAAGTTTCTCGATCTTTGGATAATTCTTTTCTACCCCCGTCAGTCGTTTGCTAACATAGTACACCGGCCTTTGAACCTTGTCTTCTTCGCGAACTAGGGCTGTACTGATAGCGTGTTGAGACAAAGCCAAATATACGTACAACGTCTCGTGGTCTACTGGTTTTGACAACACTGGAGGACTTTCCAAGTGTCTTACCAGGGCTTGCAATGCTTCATCGCAGTCAGTCGTCCATTTGAAGTTTCTCTTTCCTTTCTTTATGACATCGAAGAAAGGAACAAACTTATCTGTGGCTCTGGATATGAATCGACTGAGCGCAGCTACTTTTCCGTTTAAGCTCTGTACCTGTTTTATGGTTCTAGGTGCCCGTATATCTCGGATGGCCTGGATCTTTTCCGGGTTAGCTTCAATTCCTCGTGCATTCACAATGAATCCCAAGAACTTCCCTGATGCCACGCCGAATGAACACTTTGAAGGATTGATCTTCATCCCATAGTGCCTTAGTATCTCGAACATTTCCGCCAAGTCTCGAATGTGGTCGTTTGACTGCCGTGACTTCACAAGCATGTCATCCACATAGACTTCCATTGTTCTCCCAATCTGATCTTTGAACATTCGATTTACCATACGCTGGTAAGTTGCTCCGGCGTTCTTCAATCCGAAGGGCATCACTACATAGCAGTATAACCCAACATTCGTGACAAAGCTGGTGTGTTCTTGGTCCGGGATGTGCATCGGAATTTGGTTGTATCCAGAGTATGCATCCATAAATGACAATAACTCGTGCCCTGTCGTTGAATCGACCAGTTGATCAATTCGTGGTAGCGGGAAGCTATCCTTTGGGCATGCTTTGTTTAAATCAGAATAGTTAACGCAGGTTCTCCATTTCCCGTTTGCTTTCTTTACCAACACAGGGTTGGACACCCATTCCGGGTAGAGGGCGTCGCGGACAAACCCATTGGCTTTGAGTCTATCCACCTCCTCTTTGAGAGCTGTGGATCTTTCCGGGTCCATGCCTCTTCTTTTTTGCTTCACAGGTACGTGTTTCGGGTCTATATTCAACATATGGCTCGCAATTGCCGGGGAAATCCCACGCATATCAGAGTGTGTCCAGGCGAAGACATCAAGATTTGCTCGGAGAAAATCAGATAAATTCTCTGCCATTAAGGGATCGAGCTGCGACCCAATCTTAAGAACTCGTGTCGGGTCGCTGTGGCTAACTGGAATGTCGATTATTAGTTCGGCCGGTGCTGCGTCTGGTTCCCTGGGTTCCCCTTCGTCGTCTCTCGGATCTATGTCTTCAACGATCCGAGAATGTCACCCGAGCCAGGGCTCGGGCGCTAATTGTCAATCATCAGAATTCGGGATGCGGACGATGCTGTCCGCAGTCTTCCCCTTTTCTCTGCGCTGGGCTTCTCTCAACTCAGCCACGTAACATGCACGTCCGGTTGCTTGGTCGCCATGCACTACGCCAACTCCTTTGTCCGTCGGGAATTTCAGTGTGAGGCACCACGGGGCCAAGGCTGCCCTGAAATCTGCGAGGGCTGGTCATCCCAAAAACACGTTGTATGGTGAATCAACATCCAGCACTATGAATGGTAGGATTCTCACTCTCCTGCGTTCACCTTGTCCCAGTTCAACTGGTAACTCCACATATCCTACTGCGTCTGCGCCGTTAAAGCCATGGATTCGGGCTTTAGATGGCTTCAAATCCTTAGTCTCCAGCTTCATTTGGTCATACGCTTTCTTGAAGATGATGTTAACTGAACTTCCGCAATCAATTAAGATTCTCCTTACGAATGCCGGTCCGATGGTTGCGGATATGACCAATGGATCGATGGTGGGAGCTTCCACCTTATCCGCGTCTCTATCCCTGAATACAATATCGTCGTGCATCGTGCGCTGCTGCTTTGCGGGAGTTCCATCCTCCAAATTTGAATAGCACTCATGCTCTGTATGTCTCAAGGAATTAGCGTATCACTCCATTTCCTGCCAATTTTTATCCACAGGATGAGGTCCACCAGCAATTGTGTTAATAATCAACCTTCCCACAGTTCGAGCAGGTTGCTCTGGTTGGTGTGGAGCTGGGCCACGTCCGGGGTCTGAAGTCTCTTGTCTCCCTTCTGGCGTGTCTTTGACGAATTCCTGCAGCTTCTTCTGTCTAATCAATTTTTCAATAGCGTCATGGAGATGCCTGCATTCGTCTGTGTTGTGCCCATAAGACTCGTGAAAACGGCAATACTTTCCAGTCCGCTTTTGCTCCTCTGTTGATTCTTTAGGGCGTGGTTTTCTATATTGAAAAGTGTTGCAGGTCGATAAGTAGATGTTTTCAAGAGATGCATTCAGTGGGGTGTATTCGTTGTAGGTTGGGATCCTTGACTTCCGTCTCCCCGTTTCCTTCTTCTTTCCAGGATTTCCACTTCCAGTTCCCTTAGACTGCCCGGGCTTATTTTGGACGCTGGCCTGGGTTTTTCCAGGGTTATTGTCGGTTGCCTTCGTGGCGATGCTGCCCTTTACAGATTCCTGAACGGACCCTGGTGCCTTGTCTTTCCTTATCCACCGAGCTTCTTCCCTCCTTATGAACTGTGGGCTTTCGAATAGAAACATTCCAACGTAGCTGGTGGCTTTCCTGCCAACCAGTCCCCAAATTCAGAGTCTGGATCCACTCCACGCATTACTGCCATCAAAATCGCGGCAACATGAAATCTCTGCAAGTATTCTTTCAGTGATTCTCCGGGAGCTTGAGTCACGCTTGATAAGGACATCACATCCTTGGGTCGAGTGGCGTGTATCCTGAACTGTTCTATGAATTTCCTTGCTAATTCGTCGAAGTTTGAGATCGACCGTGGAGGGAGTCGAGTAAACCACAGGGTGGCAATTCCGGACAGAGTTATTGGAAAGCACCTGCACTTAGTTGCATCGTTGGCCCTTGCTGAATCCATCATCCATTCATACCTCATTACATGTTGTCTAGGGTCAGTTTTTCCTTCATAGGCGGGTATGGTGGGCATGCTAAACTTCCTTGGGTATTCAGCCTGTAGAATGGTATCTGTGAAGGGAGTATGACTCTTAGACATTCCCCAATCTTCATTAGTCAAACCTTGATTCTCTCTCATCAACTTCCTGACCATAGCTGTCAACTCCGGGGTTTGTACAGTAGGAGGAAGATTGGGTTCCGCTCCACGGGCTTGATTTCTATTAGAGCGATCAGTGGCACCTGCCCGGTCATCTTCATCCCTGCGGCGTCTACGCTTGGGAGGTTCTTCGGCTGAAGTTGAGCTATCATCTTCAGAGTAGGGGACAGGGCTACCTCCAGCATTCTGATGCTGCTGTTGAGCAAGTCGAGCCATGAGGTCAACATTAGCTTGCATTTGCTCAGCGAGTTGCCTTATTCTTTCCGTAAGCTCTTTTATCAAGTCATTCAGTTCTGCTCGTGAAACAGCTTCCGCTTGGTTTTGGCTGGAGGGCCTCGTGCCTCGAATTGCTTGTTGATCGTTTGGTCCAAGTTGTTGAACACTAGCGGTTTCGCGGGCATCTACATTTTGGGAGGTCGATCTTGTTCGCGGTCTTCCCATGGTAGAGTCGTTGGTTGCAACTCTGAGTAGAATCAGCAGATGCCTTATGGATAATTACGGATCTTCCTCGGGGGATTTATGCAATCCAGTAGCTATAAAGTAGATCCTCACAACCTGAGAATTCAACTCTCAATGAAAGCACCAAAATGTTAGCGCCAAAATTGGTCACTAACACCCTTAGAGAGTTTGTGTAGAGAGATTAATGAAGAAGATAGATTAAAATAGAGAAGGTAATATAAATTAAAATGCGGGAGACGAGAACACAGAATTTATAGTGGTTCGGCGTTGTAGCCTACGTCCACTTTGAAGTTGATCCTTTTATTTCTTCACTTTAATCTTGATTATAGATACAATCTGCTTTTAAGTATTCAAATACAATTATGAAATAAAAGTAGAGGTCTTGGATGAGGTTAGGAAATGGCAGAGTCTCCTCAGTGTTCTCTGAAATCTCTCTCTTTTTTCTGTGCCCCTGCCTCTCTATATATAGACGAATGTGGACTGGACTTCCCTGGTGGGCCAGATGGCTAGACAGCTTGGTCCAAATAGGGCATGCTCTGTGTGCCGAGTAGAACATGCCGACCGATATGAACGCCAACTGATAGTAATGCCGAACGACAGGTGTGCCGAGCCCTCCTAATGCCGAATGATCTCCTTGTTGAATGGAAGAGGTGGGCCAAATGATCACTTCGGGCAAGTGGGAGGAGGCCGAGCATACTGACTTCCTTAGGGAGCACTTGCGCCGAGTGAACTAAGCCGAACGATCTTCTGGAGGCCGAGCGTTCCACAAATTGCCGAGCAGTGTGCTAGTGCCGAACAATAGTTGGATGCCGAGTACTATGGGATGCCGAACGATCTTTTGGAGGCCGAGCGTTCCACAAATTGCCGAGCAGTGTGCTAGTGCCGAACAATAGTTGGATGCCGAGTACTATGGGATGCCGAACGCTTTTGTATGCCGAACGTTCCCAGAGGCCGAGTGCTCCTTTATGCCGAGCGCCCTCCTACGCCGAGTATAACTCTGTACGGCCGAACAACCCCTGATGCCGAGTACAACTCTAAATGACCGAACGTCTAGTTGCCTGGTCGATTTTCCAGGTAACAGGTGGTAAGAAAATATGGGTTCGGGTTTGTATTTTTAGTTTGGGCTTTAAAGAAATTAATATATTAAGTTATCGAATCTTCAAAGAAATATAAATTAAGTTTTATAAACAAGTTTTAAACATGATTTTGAAGATTAAAATTAAAAGTTGAGAATATTTTCAAAAATTATTTTGGTATTTAATAATAATGTATTAGTTAATTTATTAAATAAATTAACAATTATTTTCAAGAAAGTTTAATGTTGTGATGAAAAAGATATTAAGGAAGTGTATTAATCTTTCATTAATTAAAAATATTAAATGTTTGTTTTTCTTAAAGATTTTAAGTTACATTAGGTTATAATGATAATTAAGTCTTTAATATAATAAATTTTTTATCTTAAGAGTTAATTAAAGTTTTAATGATTTAAGATTTGTTTAATTAAGAAGGTAATTAAAGTGTAATAAATTAATGATTAAGAATAAATTAATTTGTAATTAAGGGTTATTAATTAATAATTAAGGTTTATTATTTAATAATTTAAAAATAATTTATCCATTAATTAAGATTAATTAATGTAAGTAATTAAAAGAAATAAATTACTTAAAGATAACTACTTAATTAGAAGTAATTAATTAATAATTAAAGTTAATTAATCAAGTGATTAAAGAATAATTACTCATAGTAATTAAATTATGATTTATTAATATAAGTGATTAGGATAATCATTTATTGTAATTAATTAAGGATAATTAATTTAGAGGTATTAATTAAGGGTAATTATTAAAGGAATAATTAAATAATTGAAGGTTAATTATTTAATGATTAAAGGTTGATTAAATTATCAATTAAGGTTGATAAATTAATAATTAAGGTTGATTAATTTATTATTAAAGGTTAATTAATAAATGATTAAAGATTAATAAATAAACGATTAAAGGATAATTAATTAAGATGGTTTATAATTAATAGATATTAATTAACCAGGATTAAAAGTTTATTCATAAGTAATTAATCTGATTTACATTAATTAGATGATTAATTGATCTTACTTGTGGATGTTTGGATGCCATTGAATGTTGAATTGTTTGATATCCCTGATATGTGATGTCGTGTGATATGAATTTTTTTAATTTGAGCTGTGATGAATGTAATTTATTTATCTGTGATAAATTTATATTATTTATCTGTGAATCTGTGGATGGAAGATAAGCGTTATAGATTATACCGCTTATCGATATTGATATGATCGAATCTGTGATGATTGATGATGTTGCACTATTGTGTAAAACCCCTGAACTACACCATACACACACAAATATGGATTGCACGAGGAAATCGGTTAAGCCATAGATATTTTGAAATCTAAATATTATTTTGTTTAAAGGTTGTAATTTAAATCCAAATGGTTTTGGAAATAGTTAAATATGAAAAGCTTTTGAAAAGGAGTTTTGAAGATAAAAGTTATTTTAAGCATCTTGATTAAGTTTTAAAATTTAAAAAAGTTTGATTTGAATTTGAATTCAAGATTTGAATTATGGGTTAACAAGTTATATAATGTATATATATGGATTTTAAACCATTTTAAACGTATTATTTTGGGAATTTCAATTTAACCCAAGTTTATACTTGAAGGGTTTTAACTTGTGCAAATGTAATCGGATTTTTTCAAAAACGAAAAGGACTGTTTTTCAAATGATAATATTTTTCAAATGAAGAAAGAATTTCCAATTTGTGTCGTAAAAATTTCAAGTTTGAAATAGAATTGTTTGGAAGCTATGAATAAATCTTTGTGAAAGATTATTGAACTTTGTTTTGAAATTAAAGAGGATCTTAAAGGTATCTTTTGTATAAAAGATTTGGGATTGAAATGGAATTGTTTTGAAGGGCTATAAATGAATCTTTGTGAAAGATTGGTGGACTTTGTGAAGAGAATCTTTTTGGTTTAAAAGACTAAAATGGTAATTTATTTTTAACCATTTTGAAGAAAGGTTTTGGGTTTAAGTCATGACTTAATTCAGATCCCATTATCTGTATGGTTTAAATATTGCGCTCATTATTCGGTTTAGTTAGGAAAGGACCTTTATGTCGTATAACCCATTCGGAATTATGATACGACGTTATGGATAACATTTGAAGACCGATGGTGAAGACCGGATATTTTCGAAAGCGAAAGGATGACCTGTCAAATGTCTCTGCACCGAGTGGCCCCGGTATAGAGATTTGATCGCCCATTGTGATGGGGAGTCCGGACGTGATTAAGGATTATCTGGATTTGCAAGGGCTTCTTTGGAAGCGCCTTCGGTTTCATTCGATCCCGGAACAGACTTGTATGGATGTGTGTCTAACATTACATTTTGAGATGTAGAACTGGTTTCTATCATATACGTTTCTGTTTGGTGGCGGAGAATTTATTCTCTTAGCTTAGCACCCTTCTCTGAGACGTACGAGCTCAGAGGTTATGTAGTTGATATTTACCAGTGAAATATTCCCAATTTAGTAATGTGGCATACGAAGTGCTGCTGATCATTTGTTGATCAAAGCATGACTTTATGAAAAGTGTAGCTTTGTGGATGAGACTTCGTCGAGCCTCACAACCCGGTAATGGTCGAAACAGGAATCGTTGCAGCAAGGTTATTTGGGGGTAACGCCCCCTGAGGGTATGCCCATTTCCTTCTGGATTATAAGTGGTATCATGGTATGGAGCAACTTTGTGGTTGCTGCAAACTTATTGCTTTGTGGTTGTTGGTGTAATGGTACCTCGAATAAAGGTTGGTAACGACCGGGGGATGGCATACTCTTGTCAGTAGGTACTTCCGGGCAGGGGTAACCCGGCCTTGTGTTGGCAGAGATCCGGTTAGGTTCTCGGGGGCGTCCCTCCAGAGGCGTTCCATTCGGTGTGGGAAGTTCCTTAGCCTGACCATTTTTTGGAAGTCCAATCATCCAATACGTGCCTTGTACAGTTTTAGTTGTATAACCTTCCATTTACTTATGGTGGTCACCTCTGTTTAGGTGGTAGCTATAGTAGGCATACAGTAATGGTTGTATGCTGGCTAAGATTAATATTACACTTTTGAAAGGTTTTCTGCACTATGCACTAATAATAATATAAAAAGGTTTTTGCGTAGCAAGCATGTTTGACTATCATAAGGAGAAATCTCCTCCAATTCTACGTTTGCATTGTGTGTGCGGTAGGAGGCCTTATGGTAGTTTCATTTTCCAAAAAGCATTGCGGATTTCTTTTAAACTCTTTTGTTTTTCTGCTTTTAAAGATAAACTGTTTTCGTTGCTCACACCAGTCCCATGACTGTCCTTGAGTTTATTGTTCCCTTTCTAAATTCTGGGCGCCTACAATTTTCCACACGGGCAGCCTAGAGTCAGGTAGTCAAGATAATAGCTGTAGCTTTGGAAATCTTTGAAGTCTTTTGGTCTTTGCAGCCGTTTGGATTTTGGAAATCGCTTTGTGGATCGACTTTGCTTCAGTACAGCATTGATAGTGATTCGAGCTTCTTGGATTGGAGTTTTGGGATTTGGCATTGAAGACATTGTCATTCCATTGCTGAGTTTTTGCTATTGATTCTTTCCATTGTTGTATTCTAGCTCTGATATATGCATTGATATTCATTGTATCATTGTTGTATCGAATATTATATATCAATGATATTCATTTCTCTTCCGCTATGTTGTTATACTTAATGTGTTATAACGTCCGTCGAACCATATTCGATGCTTGAATCTGCGGCATTTGAATACAGGTGTCGGTGTCGATTTTCGAAGGTCGAGTCAGGGTCGTCACATTTGGTATCAGAGCTGAAGGTTGGAACTTTAGCTTTTGGAGTATAACACATTAGGTAACTCATTAGAGATAGGGTGAAGTATACCCTAGAATGAGTATATCCCTAAGATATCCGTTTGTATGCCTCAGTAAATTCCCTTACTATCCACTGATAGTGAGTATGAGTGCAAGAAGAGGACGAGGTAGGGGATAGGGAAATACCACTACAAATGGTCAATACACTGCAACAACGGAAATAACTTTTCTCTTCTCAATCTCCTTTGATCTGATTTCAAATTCTTTGATTGCTTCGTGGCAGCTCAAGGGAGAAGCTTCGGTGTGATGATGGCCCTGCGAATCGTGTAGAAAACTCCTATTTCGTATTCTCTCCATTAGTTTTCTATCAGCTTTTCGATTTAAACTTTAATAAATTTGAAATTTATTTGAAATAAATTGTTTAATAAAATATAAAGTTAAATTGGATTATATCAATGAAATGAATTCGATCAAAACCAAAGTTTAAAGTTTTTGATGTAATTTCTTGTGAGGATCCAAACTTTGGGGCATTCCGACCTGAGTTTGGATTTCATACCTAGTGTCTGAAAATTATGGAAGATTAAATCCATTTATCTTTTAGGTCTCGATATATTCTATGAACGGTTAGTTATCCCTTCGAACTAATATAAGCTCCTGCATATACGTAGATCTGGTGACCCGAGTATCTTATGTAGTATTGAATGAGTTCGTTCTCATATTTGTTGATGATATTCTGATTTGGTAAGCCAAGTGCAGAACAAATATTTAGTTTGATCTGTAAAGATATTTCTCTATCTTTCATCTGTTCCTTGTCGTCTCCCTAGCGAATTTCGGGGACGAAATTTTCTCAAGGGGGAAATCTGTAACATCCCCGTTTTTTAAAATCAAATTTAAATTGGTAGTTTATTTAACTTTTGAAATTTAATTGTGAATTTTCCAAATTTAAATGGATATTTGTTTGTTTATTTATATAAATGTATATAAATATGATTTTAAACAGAATTTCTAATTGGAAATTCAGAAATAAATATTTTGAATAATATATTGGATTTGGATTTATCTGTGAATTTATTGTGAATTAATTAGAAAGATTCCATAATGAATTAAAAATATGTGTTTGTTTATATATAAAAGTAGTTTTTAAAATAGAATTTGAAGTTTTCATTTTTAAAGTTAATAAAAGATGTTTTCTAACTTTAATACATATGTATGTAAGTATATTTATATTTGGAAGTTATAGTTTTGAGATCAATATAATAAATTTCAAAAGATTAATTTAAGTTAAATCCTTGTGTATAAAATATTTGTGATTGTTTATTAATGTATAAACTGATTTCAAATAAATTTTCTTCAATTATTATAAATATATACCTCTTTTAAATTAATAAGTTAAGCATGAGACAAGTGTAATCTGTATATATAGGATATTTAAAATTATAAAATGGTTTGTATTTATATATATATATATATATATATATATATATATATAAATTTATAAGTACATAACATTTAAACACAATTAGTATAAATTTGAAAACAAAAAACATGATTCATAATTTATAAAAACATAGGGATTTAAACATAAATTTTTAAATTAAATTAAGAATGGGTCTGAAACACAATTTGAATCACAAAAGACAACTGTAATCAACTTAACATACCAAATTAACAAGTTTAACTGGTATAGACAAGTGGCAAGCAAAATCATTTCTTTTCTTTTCTTTTGAAATTTAAGTACATAAACATATATGTAAGAAAGAATTTGAGAAAACTAGACCATTCTAAACTTGGAAACTTCAAAACAGTAAAACAAAAATTCAAAACCTGGAATTCAAAATACTTCCGGTTTCAAATCAAAAATTTGTTCAACTCAAACATCATCTGCAAGCAAGCTTCAGGATTCAAAATAAAAAAAATGAAGCAACAGTTTTCACAAAGCAAGATCAATATCTACTAAAATTTGAAGCATGCAAAGTGATCAAACAATTGCAAGCCTGGAAACAAAAACCTAAGATCAAAAGCATTTCATTCTGGAAAGTAAAACCTTAAAACCAGAGAAAAGAATATAATAAAAATCAAAACTGTTCAAGTTCAAAATCCTGGAAGGAACTATATTCAACTTGATTAAGTCAAGCAACAAGTAGCAGATAAACTCATAACAGATTCAAATTCAACCCAGTTATTCAACAAGCAAGGTTGGATCGAATTCCAGCTGCAAGTTTCAAGCCAGTTTTCAAAAATAAAAGTCTTCTCTGTTCTCTGCTTAATCAACCTTCAGGTGAGCAAAACTAGACCCTCTTGTCTATTTATGCTTGGAATGATTATTGAGAATGATGCTGTGATAATGGAGTTGAAAGTATGCTTTGTTGTCAATAAACTATAAGTTCATCCCCACTTCAAAAAAATTCCATATCATTCTATCTAGATTATATTTATTTATACTATAAACTAGGAAAATGTTAAATTTTGTGCATAACTTAAATTTAAAATAGCTTGTAAAGAAATTAATATGTGTAATTCATTTACAACCGGTTTTACAGTAGATAACCATGTTTAAGAAAAATTCGATGTGTTTAATTTAAGAATTCAACATGCAATCTGATTGCTTATGTAGAAATAGTAATTTTAGAAGCAAAATTATAAATTCTAGTGCGGTATATCCCAAGAAATTGTTAAAAATCACATTTTCATTCTAAAATCAATTTCTTGTCGTTCTCCTCTATGGAGGTGTTGCGGCCTGTTCTGGAAGATGGATGTGGTCGTGGGGGAGGCTTCGACCTTGGCCAAATTTTGAAATATGGTTTGGATTGGGAGAGCGAGTGGGCTTTAGGGTTTTGGAATGGTTTGTGGTGGTCGGAAAACGCAAGCGAACTGGGTAATGGCGGAGTAACCGGAGTACAATGGGTTTGTCTTGGAGGTGGCTGCATGGATAAGTTTTCGATCGAGATAGGTGACGTTCAAAGAAGTGGTCGAATGACGGTGGGGTGAGTCGATTTATGAGGTATGTTGGATTTTCTAGGTTTAGGAAATTCGAGTAATCGATCGATTTTCGAATTAAGGGTTGCGGGACTTTGGCAAGTAGCATTTTTGGATCGTAAGATGGTGTGTATCTTGGCCGTGGTGTCGTGCCGATGAGATGGTCATTGGCGAAGATGTGCACGTGGGAAAATCCTCTTCTGGGCAAATCGAGCGAGAGGGATTTGGGTTCGATTCCCAGTTTTATCATGATTGTGTGCGCTTTGATGTTCGCGTAGAAATGCCCGAGTTGATCGAAGTTGTTTTTATTGGTTCAAGACATCGGAATTCGTTGTTTCTGGGTAATCTGGGAATCGGTAGGAAGTGTAGAAGAAAAGGGATGCTTTCAGATTTGCCTCCTTTGATATGGGCTTCGGCCTGATTGTCTGATGGTAAGAAAATATAGGTTCGGGTTTTAATTTTTAGTTTGGGCTTTAATGAAATTTATAAATTGTAACGACCCAGAATTTCTGTCAATTAAAATTTGTATATTTAATTAATTTTAGATATTAATAAGTGAAATTTATAAGTCGAATAAATTTTATTTCGAATAATTGGATTTAATTGCATAATTAAATCGATAATTTAATATGTTGAAATACATAAATAATTGAAAATTTGGTTAAATATGATTGAAAATGATTTGTAGAATTTTATTTTATCATGTTGGAGTTAGAATGATGTTTTAGAACTTTTAAAATTGAACTAAAAGTTAATTTGTGAAAATTGAATATTTTAATATTTAAATCGACTAATGAAATTAGTCAATTTTCGAACAGTCTCAGAATTGGACGAAACTAGTTCCATTGGACCCGTAATGGTTTGTTATTATCGGATTTCAATTTTCGTAGCAATCAGAGTTGTCGTTTGATCGTGGCAGCTCGAAACGCATCGAAATTGTTTTAATATTAATTTGGCGAGTTAAAATAGCCATTTTTCAAACAGTCTCGGATTTCGACGAAACCGGTTTCATTGGATCCGTATTCAAATTTCGTGTCAATCGGATTTACCATTTGTCCGGGGCAAGCTAAAACGCCTAGAAATTTGATTTACCGATTTAATTTTAAATTCAACGTTTATTGCCATAACTCGCACAGATGATCGAATTAGTTCACGAAACATGTTCCATTGTGTTCAGAACACGGGGTAAACCTTAGGAACGCCAACCGACACGTTTCGTTTGGAGTTCGGAAAATTTCGATGAATAGTAAATTGGGCAATTTTCTATAAAAGGACCTTAAGTCTTCACATTTGCAAAAGAAACACAACCCTAGGGTTTGCTTTAGTAGCCGCCAGTGATAAGTTCAATGGCCGAAAATTGTTCAACTTCATCCTCTTTTATCTCGCAATTCGTCATCCAATTCGAAGAATCTCCAACTAACAAAATGTAGAGCTCGGCGGGAGCTTCAATATCAACGGCTATGATCGAAAATTGATGAGTGGATAGACGGCAAATTGACGATGAACGTTCGCCGTTCAACCTCGTTTTTCGCGTCGAGATGGAGGCCGCGCATGACCGGTCTTCAGCCGTGGGTAGCTAGGGACGGTGGCATTCGAATGGTGGGGTTGTGATGGGGTTTCGTCGATGTTGGGAAGGTGTGGCTTGTAGAAGTCGAACGGCGTGTTTGGGTTCATGCGAACGAAGTTGAATGCGATTTTTACGAACGGGAAGAAAAGAAACAAGCGGCCTGGATTCATTGAAGCAAGAATGCACGGCTTGGATCTAATTAGGGTTAGAAATATAAATATTATTGTGAAATTTATATATATAAATTCGTGAAACTTTAAAATATCGTATCTTTTTCATACGAGGTCGAAAACGCGTGAAACAAGTTGCGTTGGAATCGTATGGACGAACACTACGCTATGGAATTGTATTGGAGTCGTTTGGAGTTAGTGGAAATTTCGGGTAAAATTAAACGCACGTTTAATTTTATTCGAAATAAAAGCTGAAAACGAAATCGAAATCAAGGTGAGAACTTCTCACTCAATCGAATCGGTTTCGATTTTAATTTTAAATAGTTAGATTTAAAATTCTTGAATGCATGTTTGAATGATGATTATTATCTATTTATTGTTAAAATAGACATTATACGCCGTTAGTAAGCGGATGTTATTTATTAAAAACATATACCGCGAATATTTCACAGTACAGTGAAATTGGTATTATTTATGTACTTGCAGTTGATTTCCCGCATTATATAGCGGATGAGACCCTATTGCGCCGCCTATTAAGCGGATAATATTTTAAATCCCATATACCGCGATAATTCCGTACTGGAACAGAATTGGTATTGTGCCATCTTTGGATGCAGGAAAACAGGTTGGAGGGATCCAACTGGATTCCTCAACAGTATTTATTTGATTTCAGATATTTTGATATTTGACCGATTATCATATCGATATATGATGTCGTTGTTGTCGTGATCGACTATTTGGTGTGTAGCATCATTGGGCCAATTTTGGAATTTTAAAAGGATTTTTAAAGTGATTTTTGAAAGTATACATTTATAAAATATTTTTGGGAATTGATTCATTTTAAATAAATAAACGTATAATTTTTAATGTTATAGAAATTATGTTTTTTGAGAAATATAGTAAAAATTGATTTTTGAAAATATGGGATAAATGATTTTATGAAATAGTTTAAATTGGGATTTTTGAATTTATTATAAAAAGTTTAAAATATAGGATTTATGAAATTTGATTATTTTATAAATCAAAATGGGGAAATTATAAAGGAGTTTAAAGACGTTTTAAAATAATAGTATAAATTGATTATATAAAGGATTTATAAATTGATATTTATAAATTAAAATATTTGAATTATAAAATGAGTTTTTATAAGTGCTAGAATGAATTGTAAATGAATTTCATAAATGAATGAAAATTTATAGAATTATAAACGGTGAAGTAATAAATGAATTTTATAAGCAGTAGGTTTATAAAATTTGTGAAGTTATTAAAAGAATAGATTTGGGTAAATAAACGAATCTTATAAGTTATAAGATTTGTAATTTGGGAAGTTTAAAAGAACGACTTTGTAAACAAATAAATTATAGGTATTTAACTTATAATGTGAACTTTTGGTATATAATTGAGTTATAAATTGAAAATAGGTTAATAAAGGAGATTTATAAAAGGAAGTTGTTATAAAATAAATAGAAATGGAATTTATAAACATTGTTTTATAAATCCGCAAATGACTTATTTTGATAAGTAAATTGTTATAACTTATTAATGGAGTTATATTCACGTTTTAGACGGTGAATAATCCTTTAAAATAAAATGTATAGAAATGATGAAATTGGTTAACAAAGTATATTCACGTTTTTGAACAGTGAATAATATGTTAAAGAAATTGTTTTGGATATGAGGTTTTAAATAGAATTAAAACGATCTAACGCTGTTTTTAAAATGTGTTAAGATTCGAAACCATAGATTTCAACATTCATTGTTGAAATAGACGTTTTCGAGAAATAAAAGGAAATGGTGGACTATAACACTGTTGTTATAGTAAATGATTTCCGAAAGGAAATGTTTTGTATAGTATTGGGATTTATAAATGTATTTTAATTTCGAATCCCTGTACTAGTGATTTTGGGTTGTCGTAACGATGTTCTACGCAACATTCATTTTGGCCCAAATAAATTTGTTTAAGAGAATGATTTCCTTAAAGAATGAAATATATACCTAAATTAGATTTAAGTATATTGAATATTTTCCAAATGTTGAAAATAAAAAGATTGTGAATTACTTTTTAATAAATAAGTATGGAAATGTTTGTCCAATGTGAAATGAAACGTTTTGAGTATTTATCTTCTTGAAGATAAATTGAAAATGAATAATTGAAATCGTATATTCATAAATATTTTGGAATATAAATTCACTATGGAATTTATAAATGAAAAGGGGAATTTGTTTAAAAATAAACGTTGATTTATTTTTGAAGTGTGGGAATAAATTTACGGATTTAGAACGTAAATATAAAGTAAATCGTTAAGGATTTATTTAATGGGTTTAAAAGAAACATGTTGAAATGAAAGTATTTCCGCGTAAGAAAAATGATTGAAATTTGTTTTCAAAAGTGGTAAAGGTGAAAAGTGATTTGAAAATTGTTTTCAAATGGGTGAAGTGTGAAAATTATATATCTTGTAAAGATATTTTTGGAAAATAAATAATTTGGAAAATTATTTGGAATCTGGTGATGTTGTGCATATCCATTGATAGTTCAATAACCGACTATCAATATTTACCTTTGAATGGGTATTTGTTGTGATTTGCTTGAATTTGAATGCCACACTTATTTTTGAATAAGCGCTCACTATTCGGGTTAGCCAGGAAAGGACCTTGCGGTCGTATAACCCATTCTGAATATGTGATACGTCGTTATGAATTGCATTTGAAGACCGGTGTTGAAGACCAAATATTTTCAAAAGCGAAAGGACAACTCCTCGAATGTCTTTGCATCGACTGGTCCCCGGTATAGAGACTCCATATGTGTTGGGAAGTCCGGACGTGATTAGTGAATATCCGGATTGCAAGGACTTCTTTGTAAGTGCCTTCGATTCTGTTCGATCTCGGGATAGACTTGTATGGATTGTATGTCTGACATTACAAATTGAGATATAAAGCTGATTTCTTTCAAATATATTTCTGTTGGTGGCGGAGAATTTATTCTTTTAGCTTAACACCCTTCTCTGAGACGTACGAGTTCAGAGGTTATGTAGTTGATGGTTATCAGTGATATATTCCCAATTTGGTAATGTGACATGCTGAGTGTTGCTGTGAAATGATCATGGTTTGATCGTTTGTGATATGATCATTTGTTTGATCATTTATCTTTGTGATCATTACTTTGATCATTTGTTGACCCAAAGCATGGCTTTGTACCAAAGCGTGGCTTCGTGGACGAGACTTCGTCGGACCTCACACCCCGGAAATGGTCAAAACAGGAAGGATGCGGCAAGGTTATTAGGGGTAGCGCCCTTTAGTGTATGTCATTCCTTCTGGATAGAGGTGGTATCATGGTATGGAGCCCAGATACTTAACCTATGTTGTTGCTGCAAACTTATTACTTTGTGGTTGTTGGAAATCTAGGATCCTCGGATGTAGGTCGGTTACGATCGGGGGATGGCATATTCGTATCAGTAGTTACCCAGTTAGGGGTAACCCGACCTTGTGTTGGCAGAGATCCGGTTTGGTTCTCGGGACGTCATTCCAGAGGCGTTTCCATGTGGCGATGGGAAGTTTCTTGGCCTGACTATTTGTTGGAAATCCAAAGAAACAATACGATCTTGTACGGTTTTAGTTGTAGAACCTATCATTCACTTATGGTGGCGCCCCACTGTTTGGATGGTAGCTATAGTAGGCATACGATAATGGTCGTATATTGGCTAAGATTTATATCTTTATTTTCGAAATGATTTTTTTACACTATGCACTAGTAATAATATCAAATGTTCTTTTAATACGTATCAAGCATATTTGACTATCATAAGGAGAAATCTCCTCCGATTCTGCGTTTGCATTGTGTGTGTGCGGGAGGCCTTATGGTAGTCTCATCATTTTTAAAAGCATTGCGAATCTATTTTAAAATTATCCTGTTCTTTGTTTTAAAGATAAATTGTTTTGAGTTCTCACACCAGTCACATGACTGACTCGGAGTTTATTGTTTTCCTTCCTAAACTCTGGGTGCCCACCAATTTCCACACGGGCAGTCAAGAGTTAAGGTTTATCAGGATATTCTGGAATTCAGGAGTTGTTGGAGGCAAGCTGGATGGCATGGCGTATTACTAGTATATAGTATTTCTTTTCCGCTGTTTGTTATTGTTGTCGTACACTCTGATGATATGATGTAATGTAATGTAATGTAATGTAATGTAATGTAATAACTGATATAGTTCTTTGTTTAAAGATTATTCATTTATCTATTATATGTTGTTCCGCTGCGATTGTGAGATTCTGGTGTTGTTCTGTTGTTTTCTTTCTGTTCTGTTCTATCTTTTCTCTCTTCTTCTACCTCTTTCCTTCTTTTAAAACCCTGAGAATTCGTATTTCCGTTCATCTTGAGTTAATCAATGGAGATTAGTGTTTATTCAAGGAGTACGGATTTGCGGGTCCTCACATCTGGTATCAGAGCATATGGTTAAGCGACAACCATGGCTCTGTTGGGTATTACTCATTAGAGATAGAGTTAGAAGTACTCTAGAATGAGTTTGAGTGTAATAATAACTATGAGAGCGTATTTGTTAGTGAATATAAAATTGTTTTATATTGTGATGATTGGTTTGTTGAGTGGTGTATGGATTCTGGTTAATACGAGTAATTAACGTTGTTGATAGGGATCTTTAAACACTTGTACAGAACAATTCGACATAATATTGGTTTAAATTGGGTAAATGAAATAATTTTACCTTGAGTATATTTTATATATAAAGGAATAATTTTTCAGAATTATTAAAGTGTATATAAGTTGATTGTTTAGTTGTTGAAAATGTAAGAATGTATATATAAATTAAAATATGTTTGAATAATCTAAATAAAAATAATTGTAAAAGAATTATTGTATAAGTAAATTTTTTTTTATAAGAATTGAATTATAATTAATATGATTTACAATTGTGAAATAAACTTATGTATATAAGAAGTGAAACTATATGAATATATTTATGAATACGAGTTGTAAATAAAATGAGTTTGAATAAGTGATGAAATTTGACTTTGGTAAGGTTAAATAAAATTTACTTCAGAATTGAGAATCTGAATTGATTTATAAGTTGGAAATTATGTTAAGTAAAACCAAATAATGTTGAAATGGAATATAACTTAAGTGATGTTGAATGAAGTTGATTTTGGTATCAAAGTAAATTAATAAAGATAAGTGATAAATGTGAACTTGAGTTATATAAATGAAATTCAACTTTTGTAATTGAATTGAATTAATGGATTGATTGTTAATCAATTAAATGTAAATAAAGTTGATAGGAAATAATGAATGCAGGTGTTAATTCATTAAAATCTAATGTTATTGAAAGTTGAAAGATTGAATGAAAATCAATTTAATTAAACCAATTGAAAGTAAAGGCGTTAAACCAAAATGAATTGTATAAGCAAAGGAATTTGGTTATAATTAATATACATTGGTTGTTATATGATTGTTAGTTGATTGTGTATAATTCATTAAGAGTTAATGAAATTGAAAGCTAAAGTAATTGAAATCAAATTGGAAGTTAAGTGAATCTCAAATAGAATTGAATTTGATTGGGAAGTGAACCAACTTGATTATGAATTAGTGAATATAAACTAATTGAAAATGAATGTTAGTTGAATGTTAGTTGGTTGATGGTTGAATATATTGCTTTTACTGCATTTGCTATATTGGCATATATAGTTATTATGTTGCTATATGTTGTATTTCGATACTATTGTCTATATACATGTTCTCATCTGTTTGTTGAGTGTTTAGTAGGTGCGGATCGAGTTTGCTTCGCATTTGGAGCTCGCTTTCGCGCTATATTAGCCGTATATGCTCGCTAATAAAATATAAGGTACATATCTCGGATTAAATATCGTACTTTTACACTTTTTTCCCTGCGGGATGCCTCATCACTTGATGAGATGTATATTTGTGATATATATACTGTCATTTTTTTCCGGATCGAGCCGCGCAAAGGAGACTATGGCGAATTTTTCCGAAAATTTAAGGCGTTAGAATATTTTTGAGAAAAATTGGAAAATTTTGAAAACTAAAATTTTGATTTGTAATTGAAAGTTAAACGATAATAGTTGTTTTTGAAAAGATAACTAGGTATGATTTGAAAACTTAGTAAAGTTATTGTAAGAAGTTTAAATATGCAAAATTAATAGATTCTGTAACTTTTCTTACTTGGTAATTTCGAGAACGAAATTCTTTTAAGGGGGAAAGTATGTAACGACCTAGAATTTCTGTCAATTAAAATTTGTATATTTAATTAATTTTAGATACTAATAAGTGAAATTTATAAGTCGAATAAATTTTATTTCAAATAATTGGATTTAATTGGATAATTAAATCAATAATTTAATATGTTGAAATACAGAAATAATTGAAAATTTGGTTAAATATGATTGGAAATGATTTGTAGAATTTTATTTTATCATGTTGGAGTTAGAACGATGTTTTAGAACTCTTAAAATTGAATTAAAAGATAATTTGTGAAAATTGAATATTTTAATATTTAAATCGACTATTGAAATTGGTCAATTTTCGAACAGTCTCAGAATTGGACGAAACTAGTTCCATTGGATCCGTAATAGTTTGTTATTATCGGACTTCAATTTTCGTAGCAATCGGAGTTGTCGTTTGATTGTGGCAGCTCGAAACGCATCAAAATTGTTTAATATTAATTTGGCGAGTTAAAATAGCCATTTTTCAAACAGTCTCGGATTTCGACGAAACCAGTTTCATTGGATCCGTATTCAAACTTCGTGTCAATCGGATTTACCGTTTGTCCGGGGCAAGCTAAAACGCCTAGAAATTTGATTTACCGATTTAATTTTAAATTCAATGTTTATTGCCATAACTCGCGCAGATGATCGAATTAGTTCTCGAAACACGTTCCATTGTGTTCGGAACGCGGGATAAACCTTAGGAACGCCAACCGGCACCCGTCGTTTGGATTTCGAAAAAATTTCGATGAATAGTAAATTGGGCAATTTTCTATAGAAGGACCTTAAGTCTTCACATTTGCAAAAGAAACACAACCCTAGGGTTTACTTCAATAGTCGCCAGTGATAAGTTAAATGGCCGAAAATTGTTCAACTTCATCATCTTTTATCTCGCAATCCGTCAACCAATTCAAAGAATCTCCAACTAACAAAATGTAGAGCTCAGCGAGAGCTTCAATATGAACGGCTATGATCGAAAATTGATGAGTGGATAGATGACAAATTGACGACGAACGTTCGCCGTTCAACCTCGTTTTTCGCGGCGAGATGGAGGCCGCGCGTGACCGGTCTTCAGCCGTGGGTAGCTAGGGGCGGTGGCGTTCGAATGATGGGGTTGTGATGGGGTTTTGTCGATGTTGGGAAGGTGCGGCTTGTAGAAGTCGAACGGCGTGTTTGAGTTCATGCGAACGAAGTTGAACGCGAATTTTACGAACGGGAAGAAAAGAAACAAGCAGCCTGAATTCAATGAAGCAAGAATGCACGGCTTGGATCTAATTAGAGTTAGAAATATAAATATTGTTGTAATATATATATATATATATATATATATATATATAAATTCGTGAAACTTTAAAATATCGTATCTTTTTCATACGAGGTCGAAAACGCGCGAAACAAGTTGCGTTGGAATCGTATGGATGAACACTACGCTGTGGAATTAGATTAGAGTCGTTTGGAGTTAGTGAAAATTTTGGGTAAAATTAAACGCACGTTTAATTTTATTCGAAATAAAAGCTGAAAACGAAATTGAAATCAAGGTGAGAACTTCTCACTCAATCGAATCGGTTTCAATTTTAATTTTAATTAGTTAGATTTAAAATTCTTGAATGTATGTTTGAATGATGATTGTGATCTATTGATTGTTAAAATAGACATTATACGCCGTTAGTAAGCGGATGTTATTTATTAAAAACATATACCGTGAATATTTCACAGTACAGTGAAATTGGTATTATTTATGTACTTGGAGTTGATTTCCCGCATTATATAGAGGATGAGACCCTATTGCCCCGCCTATTAAGCGGATAATATTTTAAATCCCATATACCGCGATAATTCCGTACTGGAACAGAATTGGTATTGTGCTAACATCTTTTGATGCAGAAAAACAGCTTGGAGGGATCCAACTGGATTCCTCAACAGTATTTATTTGATTTCAGATATTTTGATATTTGACCGATTATCATATCGATATATGATGTCGTTGTTGTCGTGATCGACTATTTGGTGTGTAGCATCATTGGGCCAATTTTGGAATTTTAAAAGGATTTTTAAAGTGATTTTTGAAAGTATACGTTTATAAAATATTTTTGGGAATTGATTCATTTTAAATAAATAAACGTATAATTTTTAATGTTATAGAAATTATGATTTTTGAGAAATATAGTAAAAAATTGATTTTTGAAAATATGGGATAAATGATTTTATGAAATAGTTTAAATTGGGATTTTTGAATTTATTATAAAAAGTTTAAAATATAGGATTTATGAAATTTGATTATTTTATAAATCAAAATGGGGAAATTATAAAGGAGTTTAAAGACGTTTTAAAATAATAGTATAAATTGATTATATAAAGGATTTATAAATTGATATTTATAAATTAAAATATTTGAATTATAAAACGAGTTTTTGTAAGTGTTAGAATGAATTGTAAATGAATTTCATAAATGAATGAAATTTATAGAATTATAAACGGTGAAGTTATAAATGAATTTTATAAGCAGTAGGTTTATAAAATTTGTAAAGTTATTAAAAGAATAGATTTGGGTAAATAAATGAATCTTATAAGTTATGAGATTTATAATTTGGGAAGTTTAAACGAACGACTTTGTAAACAAATAAATTATAGGTATTTAACTTATAATGTGAACTTTTGGTATATAATTGAGTTATAAATTGAAAATAGGTTAATAAAGGAGATTTATAAAAGGATGTTGTTATAAAATAAATAGAAATGGAATTTATAAACATTGTTTTATAAATTCGCAAACGACTTATTTTGATAAGTAAATTGTTATAACTTATTAATGGAGTTATATTCACGTTTTAGACAGTGAATAATCCTTTAAAATAAAATGTATAGAAATGGTGAAATTGGTTAACAAAGTATATTCACGTTTTTGAATAGTGAATAATATGTTAAAGAAATTGTTTTGGATGTGATATTTTAAAAAAATTAAAATGATCTAACGATGTTTTTAAAACGTGTTAAGATTCGAAACCATAGATTTCAACATTCATTGTTGAAATAGACGTTTTCGAGAAATAAAAGGAAATGGTGGACTATAACACTGTTGTTATAGTAAATGATTTCCGAAAGGAAATGTTTTGTATAGTATTGGGATTTATATATCTATTTTAATTTTGAATCCCTATACTAGTGATTTTGGGTTGTCGTAATGATGTTTTACGCAACATTCGTTTTGGCCTAAATAAATATGTTTAAGAGAATGATTTCCTTAAAGAATGAAATATATACTTAATTTCGATTTAAGTATATTGAATATTTTCCAAATGTTGAAAATAAAAAGATTGTGAATTACTTATTAATAAATAAGTATGGAAATGTTTTTCCAATATGAAATGAAACGTTTTGAGAATTTATCTTCTTGAAGATAAATTGAAAATGAATAATTGAAATCGTATATTCATAAATATTTTGGAATATAAATTCACTATGGAATTTATAAATGAAAAGGGGAATATGTTTAAAAATAAACGTTGATTTATTTTTGAAGTGTGGGGATAAATTTACGGATTTAGAACGTAAATATAAAGTAAATCATTAAGGATTTATTTAATGGGTTTAAAAGAACCATGTTGAAATGAAAGTATTTCCGCGTAAGGAAAATGATTGAAATTTGTTTTCAAAAGTGGTAAAGGTGAAAAGTGATTTGAAAATTGTTTTCAAATGGGTGAAGTGTGAAAATTATATATCTTATGAAGATATTTTTGGAAAATAAATAATTTGGAAAATTATTTGGAATCTGATGATGTTGTGCATATCGATTGATAGTTCAATAACCGACTATCAATATTTACCTTTGAATGGGTATTTGTTGTGATTTGCTTGAATTTGAATGCCACACTTATTTTTGAATAAGCGCTCACTATTCGGGTTAGCCGGGAAAGGACCTTGGGGTCGTATAACCCATTCTGAATATGTGAAACGTCGTTATGAATTGCATTTGAAGACCGGTGTTGAAGACCAGATATTTTCAAAAGCGAAAGGACAACTCGTCGAATGTCTTTGCATCGACTGGTCCTCGGTATAGAGACTCCATATGTGATGGGAAGTCCGGACGTGATTAGTGAATATCCGGATTGCAAGGACTTCTTTGTAAGTGCCTTCGGTTCTGTTCGATCCCGGAATAGACTTGTATGGATTGTATGTATGACATTACAAATTGAGATATAAAGCTGATTTCTTTCAAATATATTTCTATTGGTGGCGGAGAATTTATTCTTTTAGCTTAACACCCTTCTCTGAGACGTACGAGTTCAGAGGTTATGTAGTTGATGGTTATCAGTGATATATTCCCAATTCGGTAATGTGACATGCTGAGTGTTGCTGTGAAATGATCATGGTTTGATCGTTTGTGATATGATCATTTGTTTGATCATTTATCTTTGTGATCATTACTTTGATCATTTGTTGACCCAAAGCATGGCTTTGTACCAAAGCGTGGCTTCGTGGACGAGACTTCGTCGGACCTCACACCCCCGAAATGGTCAAAATAGGAAGGATGCGGCAAGGTTATTAGGGGTAGCGCCCTTTAGTGTATGTCATTCCTTCTGGATAGAGGTGGTATCATGGTATGGAGCCCAGATACTTAACCTACGTTGTTGCTGCAAACTTATTACTTTGTGGTTGTTGGAAATCGAGGATCCTCGGACGTAGATCGGTTACGATCGGGGGATGGCATATTCGTGTCAGTAGTTATCCAGTTAGGGGTAACCCGGCCTTGTGTTGGCAGAGATCCGGTTTGGTTCTCGGGACGTCATTCCAGAGGCGTTTCCTTGTGGCGATGTGAAGTTCCTTGGCCTGACCATTTGTTGGAAATCCAAAGAAACAATACGATCTTGTACGGTTTTAGTTGTAGAACCTATCATTCACTTATGGTGGCGCCCCACTATTTGGATGGTAGCTATAGTAGGCATATGATAATGGTCGTATGTTGGCTAAAATTTAGATCTTTTTTTTCGAAATGATTTTTTTACACTATGCACTAGTAATAATATCAAATGTTCTTTTTAATACGTATCAAGCATATTTGACTATCATAAGGAGAAATCTCCTCCGATTCTACGTTTGCATTGTGTGTGTGTGCGGGAGGCCTTATGGTAGTCTCATCATTTTTAAAAGCATTGCGAATCTATTTTAAAATTATCCTGTTCTTTGTTTTAAAGATAAATTGTTTTGAGTTCTCACACCAGTCACATGACTGACTCAGAGTTTATTGTTTTCCTTCCTAAACTCTGGGTGACCACCAATTTCCACACGGGCAATAAAGAGTTAAGGTTTATCAGGATATTCTAGAATTCAGGAGTTGTTGGAGGCAAGCTGGATGGCATGCGTATTTGACGCAGCGGATTAATCACAAATCGATGTAAATCGATGAAAGTAGTACTTGGTGGATTGAAGATACCGGAATGCCCAAATCCGTTGATCCAAAGATACCGGATTCTAGCTATCTTCGTCTCGTTAATCGCGCACGATGCCGAGAAAGAAGATCTAAGATTCTTCGTACGTTGATCTAGCGCACTAGATTCCGTGAATCGGCTTCAACAAACGTGGATTCGAGCGCACTCGAATGACGTAAGTGGAGATAGGAGATTACACTCAACTACCAATTGGAGAAAGCACAAAGCAATCAAAAGGAAATTTTATTCAATCTTCATCCACAAATGTTACAACACACTCGCTATTTATAGCGTTTTTCACAACTGTCCCTAAGTCGTACACGGCTTACGACTCACTATAAGTCGGTGACGACTCAATGCACACAGTTTAACACTTACAACACCATGCCGACTCAATGACTCACGCCTCTACAGATTCACGACTCATGACTTAGGACTCAAGACTTAGCAGCAGTGTAACACATACATGCATCAGAACATAGCATACGACATACGACTCAAAGTAAGTACGACTTAACAGTTTACAAACAGCATAACAAAAAAAACGACTCAACATCAACGACTTAAGAACATAATGTCCCTGGACGACTCACGACTCAACAAAACAATCACAATGTGTACGACATACGACTCAACAAATGTCACGACTCAACATACTTCCAACGACTCAAGCTCCCAAGCTTACAGCTTCCGCGACTCAAGCTTCCAAGTTCCTTGCGGCATATTCCTTCAACAGAGTCAACTCCGAACGACTCATCTAGGTCGTAACCCGTCCCCGCCTTATGGTCTTCAATTACTGGAATCCCTCTTTGTTTCTTGATGAGTCGTGGACGACTTATGGCCATGCAGTTAGGTCGTGTACGACTCACCAATCCATAACTATTTAAACTCCCATTGAGTCGTAACTCTTCTCCTTCTAATCTGTTAGGTTGAAGACGACTCAAAGTCTCTTCATTAACTCGTAGCTCCTTCTCCCGAGACTCCATAGGTCGTGTACGACTCATGCCAATAGCTTGCAAATTTGCAACCCTGGTCTGAGCTGCATCATCCTCCCCTGGTTGAGAAAAATTCGCCCTCGAATTTGTAAATTCTTTCCCATCAGATTGTCCATCTCCATAATACGGCACAAGGTGCTTAACATTGAATACGTTAGAAGTGTATACATCCTCCGGTAGTTTCAACTTATAAGCATTCTCATTGATCCGTTTCACAACTTCTACTGGACCAATTTTTCTGGCTTTCAACTTGTTATAAACGCCTACTGGAAAACAATCCTTCGTTAACACAGCATACACCAAATCTCCTTCGTTAAATTCAACATTTCGTCGCCTCAAATCTGCAGACTTCTTATACTTCTCATTCGATTTCTCCAATCGTTCCTGAACGATCTTATGACATTCAGTTAATGCACAACAAAATCAACAGCTCGTTTAACTGTCCCCTTTGGTTGTGGTACCATTGTCAAATCCAACGGTCCCCTGGGGAAATTGGAGTATACAATCTGAAATGGACTGAATCCCGTACTATGATTCACTACATGATTATGAGCAAACTCTGCTTGGCATAACTTCATGTCCCAACTCTTCAGAGTATCCTGTACAAGACATCGCAACAAATTCCCCAATGACCTGTTTACAATTTCTGTCTGTCCATCAGTTTGCGGATGATAAGCACTACTAAATTTCAGCTTCGTTCCCACCATCTTCCACAAACTTAACCAAAAGTGACTCAAAAAACGAGTATCCCGATCAGAAACAATAGATTCTGGTAAACCATGCAATCGATACACCTCCTTAAAGAATAATTGTGCCACTCGAACTGCATCCGCTGTTTTCTTACAGGCAATAAAATGTGCCATCTTCGAAAATCTGTCCACTACAACAAATATCGAATCATTTCCCCTTTGAGTTTTAGGCAAACCCGAAACGAAATCCATGCTGATATCAACCCATGGCTTAGACGGTACATGTAATGGCATATACAACCCTGCATTCGTCGCTGTTCCCTTCGAAATCTGGCAAATATGGCATCTCTCCACAAATCTTTCAACTTCTTTTCTCATCGACGGCCAAAAATAAGATTGAGAAATCAACTGCAATGTACGTGTTAACCCCGCTGAAACTTGGACCGACTCATTTACTCAACTAATACCGACTCATCCATGTAGAGGGAAGAACGACTCATCTATCTAGATCCGACTCATCTAGGACCGACACATCTGATCCCGACTCATCCACTTGAGGTCCTTACCGACTCATTGAATATACGACTCAAGGGATTAGTGGTTCGTAAGAAAAGGCCGACTCAGCAAGACCTCGGCTCAACAACCTCAGCGACTCATCTAGTCCCCGACTCAACGAGTTAACGACCTAAAGTCCAAGGCGACTTAAAGGACTCAAGGAAAGATTGTACGACTCAGGGGATCTGATGGGTAAGGAAGGCCAGCAAGGTAAGACATTAACGACTCATGAAAGTTTACGACTTAAAAGGTGATACGACCTAAGGCTTCAGGGACAAGTTCAAAACCATGCTGAAATGAGATAACTCGTTGACTAGCTACGGCCGTGATGAGTCGTATACGACTTATGCTAGCATAAAAGGAGTTATGTTCGGTTGACTCGAGAACGACTTATCTCTTTGGACCGAGCCAGTAGTTCGGCCTTGAGTTAGCATGAGACGACTCACTATGACTCGCCCACGACTTAAAGTCGTTAAGTCGTAACCCATTGCCACAATGCCTATGCCAAGGAAGATTGACTCGGACACGACTCAAGACTTGTCATAAAATCCAGCAGAGAAATAAGCATTGGAGGAGTGATGGGATGATTCTATGAGTCGGCCACAACCTAATTTGACTCGGCCACGAGTCAGGCATGAGCCGGGTACGACTCACGACTTAAGGCTGAAAACTCCTATAAATACAAGGCCACCTCCAACATTCAAAGGACTTTTGGCTCACTCTCTTCAAGCGCCGATACTCTGCTGCATTCCGAACCAATTTAACACTTGAAGCTCTCAAGACACTAAGAACGCTGCAAACAACTTCAAGAAGAGATCACATACATCCAACATGGATTCGAAAACTCTCATCTTCATCGAAGTTTAGACTACTTGTTCTAAGTCTCTTGTAATTCAAAGTGTATTGTACTTGGGAAGAATTGTATCAGCTTGTAACGAGGTTATTAATAAAAGTACTTAAAGTGGACGTAGGCCAAACCCTTAAGCCGAACCACTATAAAATTGTTGTTGTCTACCGCTTTTCTGCTATTATCTGCTTGTAATCTGTTCCCGAGTTGTCGGGTGGTGCTTTCACAACTACAACTCATACACCGGGGTGTTAGCGTTTGAATTTTAGCGTTAACATTTTTGGTGCTTTCACTGAGAATTGAACTCAGGAAAAATTATCATCATTGCTTCACAGAGATTTGTAGAGAGAATTTCCTTGAAAACCAGAAGTCTGTCTGAGATTATGGCTCCTGGAAGGAAGAGTAGATCTGTCAGATCTGGGAACGTTCAAGAGGGAACATCCGCTTCCCCTGTACCTAATCAACCCACTACGTCTGCTGGGGTTGCGAAAGCGGAGTTGGATGCTGTAATATTGGGGCTGAACCAGCAGATAAACGGCCAGAATGCACAATTAGAGGCTCAGAGTGCCCAAAATGCTCTAATTCTGAATAAGTTGAATGATTTGCTCGGGGCAAACAATCAACCGGCTGGTAATGGAAGGAATTATGCTGGCAACATTCATGATGCTAATGAAAGGAATGCTCCAGAAAGGGCTGCCAGTCCCTTTGAGCAAACGCTTCCTGAGGTTGGTGGATCTGGAACTCGACATGATGAGGAGTATCTTTCTGGAATGGTCCGGCAAATCATGAAAGAGAGTATGCAAAGGGTTGAAGATGAGAAAGAATGGGGTTTCGCCCCAAGTAAAACTCCATTTACTGAGAAAATCTTAAAGGCGGAATTTCCAAGGAAGTTTGTCCCTCCAACTATCCCAGCTTAAAAAGGGACAAGTGATCCGAATGAATTCTTGTATAAATATGATTGGCACATGACAGGTGCCAGAGCCTCTGACAAGATAAAGTGCCGATATTTCCCTGTATACCTTGAAGGTGTGGCTCTACCGTGGTTCACCAAGTTGCCAGTCCGATCTATTGATCAGTTTTCAGACTTGACCCGAAAGTTCAAAGAACAGTTCAGACTATATGCTTCAAAGGCCAAGGACATCATGTCATTGTCAAGTATAGAACAGAATCCTGGTGAATCTATCAGATCTTTCTTGAACCGCTTTAATATAGCGCTGGCAGAGGTGGACAATGCTGAACCGCGAATGATATTGACTTATCTGATGAGGGCTATTGATAAGTCGAGCGAATTCGGGAAATGGCTAAACATGAAGGAGCCAACCTCCCTCGAAAAGTTCTACAAAAAGGCAGATGAATTCATACGCCTGGAAAGCCGTCCTGTACCGGTAAAGGCAGTGTCGGAAAAAGCTGAAGATAACACTGTTGCTCCACGCAAGAATGAATCTGTAGGGCAAAAAAGGGAAAATAACAATGGGAAGAAACAGAGTAATCTGAAGAAGCCCCGATCCTTCAAGCCATCAGAGTATACTCCTTTATCAGATACGCCGGAGCGTATCTACCTTGCCATTAAGGATTCTGTTGACCTCCCTAAACCTATCCCTTTGAGGACCGGGAAAAAGGCTATACAAAGTGGGAAGTTCTGCCGCTTCCATAATCAACCCGGTCATGAGACCGATGAATGCCGCCAGTTGAAAAATCTGATTGAAGAATTGCTAAGAGAAAACGAGCTACAACAATTTGTGAAAAAGAATAGCAACAATCCTGCATCGTCAAGTCAGGGGCAACAGGCTCCTGTTCATCAGCCTAGGATAGGTGAGAAAGCTACGGGGCATGAATCTGGAAGGCCCATTATCAATGTCATTACAGGAGGACCTCACCCAGCTGGCAAGAGCTGGGGTGAGATGGAGAGATATACCAGGGCTTTGAAATATGTTCCAGCCGAAGAAGACGTCTTTGTTTTAGAAGACACTACGCCCCTGAAACAACAGAAAACTTTCAGTGATGATATTATTTTCAGAGCCAGAGATTCCACAGGTATCGAAGCTCCTACCCTAGATCCCTTGGTCATCTCAGCTGGTATCGGACCGGCCATTGTCAGAAGAGTTCTCATTGACTGCGGAGCATCATGTAATATCCTCTTCAAGAAGACATTCGACCAAATGAAAATCCCTATGGTCGATGTACAAGCCTCATCGCAGAAGATCGCTGGCTTCACTGGGGAGCCAAAGCAACCAATAGGAACCATCGATCTGCTTGTAGAACTTGGGGAAGGAGAAAGGAAAGTAGTCCGCAAGCAAACATTTGTGATTGTCGATGAATTTTCTGCTTATAACGCTTTCCTTGGCCGTCCAACGCTCGCAGCGTTCAAAGCTATCCTAGCCCCGTGGTGCCTCACTATTAAATTCCCTACAGACAATGGAGTAGGAGTTATAAAAGGGGATCAAAATGCTGCGCGAGAGTGCTATTTGACAGAGTTGCGAGAGTCAAGAAAAAGGGAAATGGGAAAGGATGCGGCCACCCCGGTCCGCATCAAAGAGCCAGCCTTGTAGCAATTACGGGGCGGACCCTGCACTGGCGAGCATAGCGGGGCACGGAAAGAGATGGATCCCAGAAAAGCCAGTGCAGGGGAGAATAGAGTAGTGCCGGTTGAAATGACAGTACCGGTACCTGTTGATCCGAAGGACCCGAATAAGGTGTTGAATGTGGGTTCACAGCTTAATGTGTCAATTCAGAATATCTTGAAATCTTTCCTGAAAGCAAATCTGGATGTCTTCGCTTGGACTCATGCTGATATGTGTGGAATATCTCCAGAAGTTGCAGTACACGCTCTGAATATTGACCCAAAGTTTACACCAGTAAAACAGAAAAGAAGAAACCAAGGTCCAGAAAGGTCAGCAGCATTAAAAGAGGAAATTGATCGACTCATGGAAAATAACTTCATCAAAGAATCTACATATCCGAATTGGGTTTCAAAACCTGTGCTGGTTAAGAAAGCTAATGGAAAATGGAGAGTGTGCATCGATTTTTCAGATCTGAACAAGGCCTGCCCCAAAGATTGCTTTCCTTTACCCAGGATCGATCAACTGGTAGATGGAACAACGGGGCATGAATTGTTATCTTTCATGGATGCCTACTCCGGATATAACCAGATCATGATGCATGAACCGGATCAGGAGGACACGAGCTTTATCACCGATGTTGGTCTTTATTGCTACAGAGTTATGCCCTTCGGATTGAAGAATGTAGGGGCAACCTACCAAAGACTTGTTAATGCTATGTTCAAACCGCAATTGGGCAAAACTATGGAAGTCTACGTCGACGACATGTTAGTAAAGTCTAAGAAAGCAGCGGATCACATTGAACACTTTGCAGAAATGTTCGCAGTCCTCCGAAAATACAGAATGAAGCTTAACCCTCTGAAATGCACGTTTGGGGTCGAGTCCGGAAAGTTCTTAGGGTTTATCGTCAGCGCTAGGGGCATTGAGGCTAGTCCAGCTCAAATTACTGCCTTGAAAGAAGTCAAAGCTCCTAGAACAAAGAAGGAATTGCAAAGTCTCAATGGAAAAGTTGCCGCCCTGAGTCGGTTCATTTCCAAAGCCACAGATAAATGCATCCCATTCTTTGACGCCCTAAAGAAAGGAAAGAAAAGTTTCGATTGGACTCCCGAATGCCAAAAAGGCTTTGATGAATTGATTCGCCATATGGAGACGCCTCCAATACTTTCTAGGCCTGGCGATGGCGAGGACCTTCTTATATACTTGGCAGTATCATCTCACGCTTTAAGTGCAGCGCTGATATGGGAAGACAAAAGGATTCAACATCCAGTTTACTATATCAGCAAAAGACTCACTGGGGCAGAGATGAATTACTCTAAGTTGGAAAAACTCGCCTATTGCTTACTAATTGCGTCTAGGAAATTGAGGCAATATTTTCAAGCTCATCCTATCAGAGTCCTCACTGATCAACCTTTAAAGCAAGTCCTGTTTCGCCCTGAAACTTCGGGTCGTCTTCTAAAGTGGAATATTGAACTCAGTCAGTATGACATCACTTATCATCCCCGAAAAGCAATCAATGGACAAGCTTTAGCGGATTTCATTGCAGAATTTACAGATAAGGGTAACAGTGAGGAAGAAACGGTCGACAATTCCCCTATCCAGTGGAAGTTATATGTCGATGGTGCGAGAAACGACTACTGTTCTGGAGCCGGAGTTGTACTTGAGACTCCTGAAGGTCGATCATTATGCTATGCACTAAGATTGGAATTTCCTTCAACAAAAAATGAAGCAGAATACGAAGCCCTTATCGCTGGCTTAAGGATTGCTAAAGAATTAAACATCCGAGCGCTACAGATATTCAGTGATTCTCAGCTTATTGTATGCCAAGTCAAAAAGGAATTCCAAGCGAAAGGGGGGAATCTGCCCGCCTACTTGTCAAAGGCTTGGGAACTCCTGGGTGATTTCGATCATTACATGATAAGCCACATTCCTCGAGAAGAAAACATGAAAGCAGATTCTCTCGCGAAGTATTCGAGCACAGGCGAAGCTCAATTTCTGGGGCTAACTCCAGTGGAGGTCCTGTCGACTCCTAGCATTGATGAGATGGACATTGATTGGATCATGAGCATGTCTCAAGAGCAAGAATCATGGATGACTCCGATAATAGAATATCTGCTCAATGGATCCTTGCCAGGGAACTCAAAAGAACGACAAAAGCTACTGAGAAAAGCCTCTCGATACGTAATCCAGGATGGCCGGTTATACAGACGGGGATTTTCAATGCCATTACTTCGATGTGTATCCAGGGAAGAGTCTAAAGCAATCTTAGCAGAGGTACACGGAGGAGAATGTGGTGATCATTCAGGTGGCCAAACATTAGCAAAGAAAATTCTCCGGTACGGATATTTTTGGCCAGAAGTTAATCAAGATGCACCGGAGTATTCCCGAAAATGTGACAGATGTCAAAGATTCGCCAAAATTCCTAGAGCTCCTTCCACTGAACTCACACAGATGGTCAGTCCATGGCCGTTTGCGATATGGGGAATCGACCTTGTAGGACCGTTACCAACTGCCAAATCTGGAATTAAATATGCCATTGTTGCTGTAGATTATTTTACTAAGTGGGCAGAGGCTGAACCACTGGCCACTATCACCTCAAAGAAGATGATAAGTTTTGTGACTAAAAACATCATTTGCAGATACGGTGTGCCTCAAAAAATAATTACAGACAATGGAACTCAGTTTGAAAGTGAAGAATTCCAAGATTTTTGCAAGCGATTCAAAATCCGGAAAAGCTTCTCAGCAGTAGCTCATCCGCAAGCAAACGGGCAGGTGGAAGCCGTGAACAAAATTATTAAGTCAACCATCAAGAAGCAACTTGAAAGAGCAAAAGGTGGTTGGGTCGATAAGCTACCACTGGCACTATGGGCATACAGAACCACTCACAAAACTGCGACTGGGCACACCCCGTTTTCATTGGCATACGGGTCAGAGGCAATGATTTCGGTAGAAATAGAAGTCCCTTCACACAGAAGAATCCATTTCAATCAAGCAGAAAACGAAAAGCTACATCTTGAAGCGCTAGATCTCCTTGATGAAAAAAGAGATGAGGCTAATCTCAGAATTGCAGCTCATCAGCAAAGAATAGCCAGACATTTCAATTCCAAAGTTCGCCAACGCAGCTTTGAGATTGGAGACCTAGTCCTGAAAAGAATTATGACAGCGACAGGTGTGTTTGGGCCAAATTGGGAAGGACCATATGTAATAGGTCAGAAGCTTCTTGACGGCACATTCAAACTCACCACTGTTGAAGGAGATCAAATTCCAAGGGCATGGAACAGCAACCATTTGCGTCCATACTTTACTTGAAAATTTTGTTGAAATATTGTAAAAAGAATTATGAATGTATGATTCTTGTAATTGAAAGCAATTGTAAAACTGATGCAAGTAAATAATGAAAGAATATAAAGTGGATGTAGGCCCAATTTCCTGGCCGAACCACTATAAATCTTGTGTTCCTTATTATTATTACATGTTTGCTTTTACTTTTGATATAAAAAGTACATAGAATGTATTGCTGAAATGTCGATTTAAATTTTTGCAGACAATGGAAGTGAAACTTGCACATGAAAAGACCAAGTGATTCTCGCCAAATTTCAAGTCACAAAAGCCCTGAATTCAAATCCTAGATAGGAAGTACTTCAATTGAACGGCCTATGATTTCGACAGAAACGGGTCTTTGCTTCTAAATTGAGATCGTTTGAACAAACAAACGTCCAATTAAGAAGCTAGTGCTCGTTCTCACGAAATTGCCTGACAATGAAGCGCACTTCCTTGGAATAAACAAGTTACTTGTAAAAAAAAAAGAAGGAGGGGGCAGAGGATCATTGAAAAGGCATAAGCAAGTGAACAGAGGAACAACCAAAGCCATCATCGACAGCACAAGTCCTCTTCGGAGACACAACTCTTCGGAGGATAAAGACCTCTAATGGGTCATACGCCACAAAAAAGAAAGTTCTCTACTCAACAAAAAAGATTGGAGGAGTCATGACCCTCCAACCATGAGAGAGTAACTTCCAGGCGATGAAAACCCTCTCTGAGACACATTTCACCAGGAGTTGAAGTGTTATGACCGCTCTTCGGGATTTCACTTCACCAGAGTTGAAATGCAAACAAAATAAAAGCCCTCTTCGGAGGCCCATTTCACCAGGAGTTGAAGTGTAACAACCGCTCTTCGGAATTTCACTTCACCAGAGTTGAAATGTAAACAAAATAAAAGCCCTCTTCGGAGGCACATTTCGCCAGGAGTTGAAGTGTAACAACCGCTCTTCGAAATTTCACTTCACCAAAGTTGAAATGCAAAAACAAAATAAAGACCTTCCTGAAAGCCCACGTTTCACCGAGATTGAAATAAAACTTCCAAGTGTTGAAACGTGAAAAGGCTTTCTTCGAAGGCACAACTCTTTGGAGGTACATGTTTCACCAAGATTGAAATAAAACTTCCAAGTGTTGAAACGTGAAAAATCCCTCCTTAGAGGTACAACCCCCTCCCGGGGACACAATTCAAAGGAAAGACCTCTTCGAAGGCTCAATCAAGAAGAAAGACCTCTTCGGAAGCCCACGTTTCACCAAGATTGAAATAAAACTTCCAAGTGTTGAAACGTGAAAAGGCTTTCTTCAAAGGCACAACTCTTTGGAGGTACACGTTTCACCGAGATTGAAATAAAACTTCCAAGTGTTGAAACGTGAAAAATCCCTCCTCAGAGGTACAACTTTGTATATAAAAAAAAAATCCTCATCAAAAGCGTACTTTAACTTTCAAAGGAAGAGTAATTTACCTACTTTGGAAGATGATCTTTAAAAAAAAAAAAAAAAAAAGAAAGAAAAGAAGTTAAAGTACCCTTCAGAGGTCCGCTTTACCACATAGAAGAATTCACTTGGTAAAATATGCACATAAGCAAAAGAAAAAAGTGATTTCTTCGAACGACAAAGCGTAGAAACTTATACGAAGGGAGTTGTACTCTACAAAAATTTTCTTTAAAGAATAAAATAATTATTCTTTAGCAAATAAGAGTGCAAGTCCCCTCGAAGTATAAAATATTGCAGCAAGCTTAAGGTATGGGGGCAACATGGTATAATAGTATAGCAGCATCAGTAAAGTAATACTCAAACAACATACCATAAGTCCGCTGCAATATCATATAAATAAGCTTGTACAAAAATGAATAATAAATGCATTCTCAAATTCAAACAGAAGTATGTACAAACAAAGGATCATTTTATTCAATTGAAATGCAGGTACAGGTTTCAAAATAAAGAAAAGCGGGGGCCGGTACCCGCACAATTCTCGACCAGTACATACAAAAGGCAAAAAGCTAAAATCTTCACTTCTTTTTACTACCTTTGGACCCTTTTCCCGGCCGAATGATTAGCTTTTCAGGTCGGTCAGTTGGCACAAGGGAAGAAGGAAGGGTAGGCGCAGCTGGTCCAACTTCTGGCTCCTCTTCAGTGACAGTGATTATCTTCCCCCTCCTCTTTGACGTTCCGTGCTTTTTCCTCCTCTTTGAGGAAGACTCACTTCTTGGAGTGGCAAGTTTAGACAAAGTTATGTCATCAGAAGGAGTCCGCTCCGGAGATATCTCACCTCCCTCAAGTCCTTCGTCTCTATGCTCTTGCGAAGCGATGGGATCGTCTAAACCATGAAGGGCCTCTATTTGTTCCTCTTGCGACCCGGGCTGTGAAGCAGGAGGAGGAGCCACCCGGGGTGACGGAGGAGGGATAACCGGAGGAGGAGAAATCTGAGCGGTGCTTGATACTTTCTCTACAGAAGAAAAGTGGTTAAAGTCAGTAAAGAGAGGAGATGAAGGCTCATCAAGATTGAGAAAATAGTAAAGGAGCTCATTAAACCCATGTGAAATAAATGAGCAATCCACTTGAGCGAAATTTACAGTGGAATTACCTGCAGAAGTTGTCTTTATTACGTCAATTTCATAGTCCGGAGCTTCAGCACTCTCTTGCGATTCATCTGTGGCTTGAGTAATTTTGGCCCCGGTATCAGTTTGAGCAGGGATCGGTACATAAGAGCTAGAGCCAATAATGCCAGCATCGGCCGAAGTTGAAGGAGGGACAGGAGCAGTCAAATTTGTTTCTTTTTCTTGATGCTCTTCCCCGACTATTTCAACCCACGATCTGGCAAGTTGCTCCTTCCCTCTGGCAAGGGCTGCGCGAGCCTCAAAGTCTAAGTAGTGCACCTCCAACTCCTCTTCAGTGTATCCGGCCCCTTTAAACATATCTAGTGCGGCCTCCCACACTTCGGCCAGGGTAATCTCATACTTGGGGCCCAGGAATGCAAGACTGCCACGCCCTAATATACAATGCAAGTAGAAATCAAATAGAGTCGAGCCAATATCAGCTTTGGTGGCTTCATGGGCCTCTTCAGCTGCAATTCTACCCGCAACAGCCTCATCTCGCTCTCTCTCGACTTTGGATAGCTGGGCTTTCAATTTTTCAATCTCTGCAGCCTGAAGGCCAGTTTGTCCTCGTAACTGAGTAATATCAGTGCGGTTGCCCTCTATAATCTGCTCCAACCCATCAGCCTTGGCCTCAGCATCCCTTTGCGCGGCATGAGCATCCCGCACCTGTTGAAGAAGCACACTCTCCCTTTGAGAATAAGAAGTGGAAGAAGTAGCAAGCTCCTCTTTAAGTTTCCCAACTTCCGCCTCAAGTTTCTCATTATAATCGGCAATACTCCTCATTTCTGCATCATGCTGTTTAAGGATCTTTTGCCATTCAGTTTTGTCATTCTCCATGGTAAGCATAGCTTCGAGATTGGCCCTATTCACCCTTTGGAGCTCATCAACGAGTTTCTGCCAAGATGACATCCTCTCAATATCGGTTCTGACTGCATCAAGGTTCCGTAACATAGCACTTTTATCTATGGGAACCAGATCAAGGTCAAAGCGAACTTCTTTTAAACACCAATTAGGAAATCGGCGTTGAAGAGTGGCTGGACCTGGTCCAACTTGGTAAGATGGCCTATTGATGATTGCTTGGATATCAGTAGGGGAAGGGGCAGGAGATTGAGAAGAAGTAGGAGCAGTAATCTTCTCTGAAGGCGCAGGCATTGGTTCCTCAATAATTTTGGCCCGTTTGCTCGAGTCATCAGTTGTGTGACTCTTCCCTCTATCATCATGAGATTTGCGTTTAAGGGAGTCACTCTCTCTGTGGGAGGAATCATGTCGACTATCTGGTCTTCCAAAGCGTTCTTCATAATCACGTCTTTCCCGAGCCTTCCGGGCAGCCCTTTCTTCATCAGTCTCTCTATGAATAGGAGGATAGGATTGATAGCCATACTGGCTGCGTTTCCCATATCGCTGAAAGTCATTATAGTACGAGCTGCCTCGCTTCATTGGAAAACCTAAAATTAAAAAAAGAAACAAAACTTGAGAATCTTTCAAATGTTAAAAAAAAAAGAGAGCATAAAAGTGCCAGGAATTCTAAGTGTGTGTGATGTGCAAACTACGCGCATCAATCTACGAACCACTCTTTAATTGGGGAGTAGTTGTGGGTGTAATAGTTAGCGTCAACTCTTGAGTCGACGGCGACTGTTGCAAAGTAGAAGTAGCTTCAACTACTGAAGAAGAAATCCCGGCAGTGATAGGATCGTCTTTGAAGATCTCTTGCGAAGTAGCAAAGAGGTCGCTCAGTCCTTCGAAAGTATCGTCCCTGCTCTGCTTAACAGGACTGGAATTCTCAGCTTTTTCACCAGATTCTTGTGAACGATGGGAAGATCCCTGAGGCTCTTCTTCCTCGATAACCGGGGCAAGTTTGTCAGATGGCCCCGCAGCATCAACAGAAGTGGAACACTTCACTAGCGAAGCCTCAGGAGCAGGTCCTTTTGATATGGATGTGCTAATAGAAACTGAGGCATCCAACGCTCTAGCTGGGGAGTCTGGAATTTCATGAGGACGCGTAGAACGAGAAGTATGCAAAAGTCCGTACTGATGCAAAAATTCATCTTTCAACAGAAATTGAATATCTCTCTCCTCAACCGGCACGGCCTTAAGCCTCTCAAAAGTCGACTTGTGACTGGGATTCCTAGAGGGAGGAGGCAGCGCTGAAAATAAAAAGAAGCAGAGTTAACACTTAGCAGGTCAGTCTCACAAAGGCCAGATAACAAACGAAGTAAGGATGGATGATCTTACTTCCTTCCCTCCACACAGCATAAAACCCCGGGGGGCAACGAACGAAGAAGAACTGGGTTAGAAACCCATGAGCAGTGTCAGGAAGGCCAACAATTAATTTGCGGTTTCGGGCGCTTCTCACAACAGTAATAGAAGGATGATCTTTGGTCCGGGTAAAGGAGCATAAGTAACAAATTTCATCAAAGGTCGGAAGTCGATCAAGTGTTCTCCTAAATAGCACACACAACCCCATTAGAATGGCGTAGCCGTTGGGGTGTAGTTGGGATGGAGCAATGGCCAATTGATGAAGAAGTTGTTGGAAAAAGTCATTGAAAGGAGGAACGCCCCCACTTAGGCACATTTGTCGGTTAACTGTCACAAAGCCAGAAGGTGCTATGTCAGCAGTGTTATTTCTCTCAGGAAGAATGGCATCTGATTCAGCAATGCCAAACTGAGTACACAACTGGCGAAAAACTTTGTATGATAGCATGGTAGGAACTCTTTCGGGAGGATTAACTAGTGGAGCCGGAAGAACAGTTGCCTCTCCAGTCTGAACTGTTGCATCTTCTTCCTGAGAAGTCATTCTACACAAGCAACTGGATATTCAAATATGAAGGTGCACGTTTCCTAAAAGTGTGAAGTGTCGTGCAAAACTGATAAAAATAACAAATAAATATAACTGGAATTAAACTGGTCGACGATTGATCGACTACGGTAATTTCAGAACTTGTTAGTTTAAAGTTCAAGCATAATATTAGTGCAGGCTGGTCAGTTTCAATTGACTATTTCAGTGTTGCTTTAATATTCTACTTGAAATCGATAGCACTTCGTTCACACAATTTATTTAAGTTAATTATCTGTTATTAACTAATCTGTCATTTGATGTGGGCGGTCGATGGCAGTATATTCGTCCCAATTTTCTGTAAATATCATATTAAACAGATTGTTAACCTACAAGTCAAAGTAATCTGTAAAAGAATGCAGCAGAGTTCAACAGTTTGAAATTCAAGCAGCAGTTCAAAGTTCAAGCAGAGTTTAGGAGTGCAAGTGCTAAGTCGTAGACGACTTAAGTGCTAAGTCGTAGACGACTCAAGTGCTAGGTCGTAAACGACTCAAGAGCTAAATTATACACAACTCGAATGCTAACTCGGCAGCGCCTTAAGTGCTAACTCGCCAACAGCTCAAGAGTTTTTCCTACGGGTCAAGACAAATCATCGGTTCTCTGGCTAGCTCGTCCACGACCTAAGGATTGGGGGGCAAGCTAGGATGAGTCGATTTAATTTTGGGTCGTTGGTGTTTTGAGCCGGCAGCGCTCTGAATCGTGAGTCGTGGTGAAAAGAAAAAACTCTAGTTCTAAGCAGCAAGAAGATCTCCAAATCCTAACCCATAACCCGTTAGCCCAATGGCATCTCCAAAAATAACAACTTTAATCCTATCACGATACAGAATCGCCTCGAATGACGAATCGCCACAAGACAAATCAGGCAAGCCCAAATTCATCGGCGATCAATCCAACCAAACTCGTAAAGCTCGAAGGAACGAACCGGGAGTGGAAAATTAAATGAATGAGCCAGTGATGATCGACAATCAGGATTGCTTACGTAGTATGATGCCCGAAAAAATTGAAGGTGGATTGAGTTGAAATCGTCTTGGGAAGCTCGAGGAAGTGTTAATGGCAGAAGCGATTTAGGAGATTGGTATAAGAAGAAGAAGATGAAAGTAACGATTCATGCCTTTTGTACTAAGGTAGTAGGACATGAGTCGGCACATGCGGGTTAAGATAAGTCGAAGCACGCGACCTACGACTTAGGCGCGTGCTTCGAGGGGCAAATGTTAACCCCGCTGAAACTTGGACCGACTCATTTACTCAACTAATACCGACTCATCCATGTAGAGGGAAGAACGACTCATCTATCTAGATCCGACTCATCTAGGACCGACACATCTGATCCCGACTCATCCACTTGAGGTCCTTACCGACTCATTGAATATACGACTCAAGGGATTAGTGGTTCGTAAGAAAAGGCCGACTCAGCAAGACCTCGGCTCAACAACCTCAGCGACTCATCTAGTCCCCGACTCAACGAGTTAACGACCTAAAGTCCAAGGCGACTTAAAGGACTCAAGGAAAGATTGTACGACTCAGGGGATCTGACGGGTAAGGAAGGCCAGCAAGGTAAGACATTAACGACTCATGAAAGTTTACGACTTAAAAGGTGATACGACCTAAGGCTTCAGGGACAAGTTCAAAACCATGCTGAAATGAGATAACTCGTTGACTAGCTACGGCCGTGATGAGTCGTATACGACTTATGCTAGCATAAAAGGAGTTATGTTCGGTTGACTCGAGAACGACTTATCTCTTTGGACCGAGCCAGTAGTTCGGCCTTGAGTTAGCATGAGACAACTCACCATGACTCGCCCACGACTTAAAGTCGTTAAGTCGTAACCCATTGCCACAATGCTTATGCCAAGGAAGATTGACTCGGACACGACTCAAGACTTGTCATAAAATCCAGCAGAGGAATAAGCATTGGAGGAGTGATGGGATGATTCTATGAGTGGGCCACAACCTAATTTGACTCGGCCACGAGTCAGGCATGAGCCGGGTACGACTCACGACTTAAGGCTGAAAACTCCTATAAATACAAGGCCACCTCCAACATTCAAAGGACTTTTGGCTCACTCTCTTCAAGCGCCGATACTCTGCTGCATTCCGAACCAATTTAACACTTGAAGCTCTCAAGACACTAAGAACGCTGCAAACAACTTCAAGAAGAGATCACATACATCCAACATGGATTCGAAAACTCTCATCTTCATCGAAGTTTAGGCTACTTCTTCTAAGTCTCTTGTAATTCAAAGTGTATTGTACTTGGGAAGAATTGTATCAGCTTGTAACGAGGTTATTAATAAAAGTACTTAAAGTGGACGTAGGCTAAACCCTTAAGCCGAACCACTATAAAATTGTTGTTGTTTACCGCTTTTCTGCTATTATCTGCTTGTAATCTGTTCCCGAGTTGTCGGGTGGTGCTTTCACAACTACAACTCATACACCGGGGTGTTAGCGTTCGAATTTTAGCGTTAACAGTACGATCTCTACCCACATGGCCTTCTTCATGCAACTCCTTGATAATTTTCATTCTCAAGCTTCCCTCTGGGATACATAACTGATTTCCTTTAAACAAGAATCCATCAATCAACATAAATTCATCGGTACTCCCTTCCTTCACTTTCTCAACATATTTCACAAAGTAAGGATCTTCTTCAATCATCTCTGGCAGTAATTCAAACCCCGTCACTTCAACTTTCAATGTTGTCAGCAAATGACTCCGCCTACTCAAAGCATCAACCACACGGTTCGTCACCCCCGAGTTGTGCTTAACAACAAAGGTAAACTTCTGTAAATATGCAATCCACGATGCATGTCTTGCTGAAATCTTATCCTGCCCCTGTACATGCTTCAAAGCTTCATGATCAGTATAAAGAACAAATTCCTTCTGAAACAGGTAGTGTCTCCAATGCTTAACAGCTTGCACAACAGCGTAAAATTCAACGTCATATGTATTGTATCTCATCTTTGCCCCTGATAACTTTTCACTGAAATATGCAATAGGTCTCCCCTGCTGACTCAACACTCCTCCAATCCCAACCTTTGATGCATCAGTGTGTAGCTCAAACAACAACTGAAAATTAGGTAAAACAAGAATTGGCGTTGTCGTCAACAGTTCTTTGATTCGTTCAAAAGCAACTCCCGCTTCCGCTGACCATACAAACTGCTTCCCCTTCATGCAATCAGTAATTGGAGCCATCACGCTACTGAAGTGTGGAATGAATCTCCGGTAGAATGACGCTATCCCATGAAAACTTCTCACTTCCGTAATTGTCTTTGGCTGTGGCCAATTCCTGACTGCTTCAACTTTATTCTGATCAACTTGAATACCTTCTCCTGAAACAACATAACCAAGAAATAAAACACTTCTTGTCATAAACACACATTTCTTTGTAGCAGCATAAAATTGTTCTTCACGAAGAATAATCAACACTTCCCTCAAATGTAGAACATGCTCCTCCATACTCCTGCTATATATCAGAATATCATCGAAATAAACTACCACAAACTTCCCAATGAATGGTCTAAAGATTTGATTCATCACCCGCATGAATGTACTAGGTGCATTTGATAAACCAAATGGCATAACCAACCATTCGTATAACCCTTCTTTCGTCTTGAACGCTGTCTTCCATTCGTCTCCAGGTCTAATCCGAATTTGATGATAACCGCTTTTCAAATCAATCTTCGAAAAGATAGTTGCCCCACTCAACTGATCCAGCAAGTCATCCAACCTTGGTATAGGAAATCTATATCTCACCGTAATCTTATTTAATGCTCTACTGTCAGTGCACATCCTCCACGTCCCGTCCTTCTTCGGTACCAACAAAGCCAGCACAGCACATGGACTCAAACTTTCCTGCACACGTCCCTGCTCAAGTAACTCTTCCACCTGTCTTCTCAACTCTTCATGTTCCTTCGGACTCATTCGATAATGTGGTCTATGCGGTAATACTGCTCCCGGAACAAGATCGATTTGATGTTGAATGTCTCTCAGTGGCGGCAACTCCTTAGGAAACTCCTTTGGGAATACATCCTCAAATTCTTTCAAAACTGGTTTTGCTTCTTCTGGAATTTCCACCTCTTCGTTACACTCTCGTCCAATCAACAAGTACACTTCAGGTTCTTCTTCGACTTCCTTGACAAACTCCTTCAAAGTTAACAGAGTTTTCAATTCTTCAATTTCCTCCAGCTTGCTTTCTTTCTGTTGCTGCTTCTTGGGAACTAAAGTAATTTTAGTGCCTTCAAACATGAAACTATAGCTATTAGCACGACCATCATGTTGAACTGCTCTATCAAACTGCCGTGGTCTGCCCAACAACAGATGACATACGTCCATGTCTACAACATCGCACCAAATTTCATCCTTGTATTTTTTCCCAATTGAAAATTTAACACAAGCTCTCCTTCCGACTTTCACCTCACCTCCTTTCCTCAACCAAGCTAACTTGTACGGTTTAGGATGCTTCTCGGTTTTCAATTCCAACTTCTTTACTGCCTCTGTAGAGATAATGTTATCGCAACTCCCAGCATCAATAACGAATTTACAAACTCTTCCAAGAATAGTGCAAGTAGACTGAAATATGTTATTCCTCAACCAACTGTCTCCCTCCTCTTGCTTTGGTGTCAAACAACTCCTCCTCATCATCAGTGAATATCCTTCGTCTCCCGATAACAAGTCTTCCTCCTCAACCGGTAAGGAATTAGAACACTCTGCCTCTTCTTCCTCTTCTTCAACTTCTGCAACCATTGCTCTCTTCTTCGGCTTCGGACATTCATTGCTTTTATGACCCAACTCCTGACAATTATAACATTTGAAACCACTGCTAGCCTTCGCCTTCTCAGCCTCCTTCACCACTGGCTTTGTAACAGGTTTAGGATCATTAGAACTTCCACCAACACCCCTCGCTTGATTATTGGAATTAGTAAACACACCACCTCCACGCCTTCCTTGTTTCTCCCAAGCCAACGCTTTCTGATGTGCCTCTGCAACTGATCTAGGATCGAACATATTAACCATATCCTGGATCTGCATTCTCAATCCCCCAATGAATCTAGCAGTTAGCTGTTCTTCTGTTTCCATAATATCATTCCTGGCAATGAGTTGGTAAAATTCATCAGCATAATCACTAACAGACTTCGTCCCTTGCCTCAGATTCTGCAACCTCTGGTACATAAGTGATTGGTAGTTGTAAGGTAAGAAAGTAGATCTCATCAACTTCTTCATCTTATCCCACGATTCTATCTTTGACTTCCCCGTTCTCTCCCTGGTAAGTTTAGTTTGCTGCCACCACGCCAAAGCTCTCCCCCTCAACCTAGTAGCAACCAACTTCACTCTCCTATGCTCAGGAACCTCCTTAAAATCAAAGATCTCTTCAACATTAGATAACCAATCAAGAAATTCTTCTGCTACCATCCCACCTTTAAACTCTGGAATCTCCATCTTCATTCCCGATTCCCAACGTCGATCATCATCAATAACCCGATGCTGACGTTGTCCCTGATCTCGGTCTCTGAAATGAATACTTCCCCTCTCACCATCAAACTCCTCATCAAAGTCTGATGCATATCGTTGTCTTTCACGCCCCCAACATCTCTACCACCACTCCTACTACCAACATCCCGTCTATCATGATCATCAACATTCCTCCTACTTCGATTATCAACACTTCGATGATCTTGATTCTCTCTCCTTTCCCGTTCTGAATGTGATGACACTCTACTACCCCCACGGTCGGATTCAGGTGAATTTCTTCTTCTACTTTGATTCATATCAATCATAAGATTCTCCAACCTACCAATGCCTTCATCAATCTTCTCATGCATACGTTGCTCCATTTGATCGGCTTCTTCTCTTCGATACAAAGCTTCAACATTTTGATGGCGGTTAGCTCTCCTTGGCGGCATGATTGCATCAACACAACACTTCAACAAAACAACAATAAGTCACGGCTCAACCTTCAAAACAACTTCACAAGGCTCGGCCTAACTCCTTAGCTCGAAACAAGCTTCCTATGATCCTTCCTAGGCTCGGCTACTTCACAAGTATACACGACCTACTTCAAATTCAAACACCTTTCAACATTTCGATCCAAAATGGAATAGATCGAAAGTTCTCCCTCTTGTTGCAGCTTCAAGATGAACATAACGAACACAACTTCAAACTTCAACTTCAATACTTGGCTCCAAGAATCAACTTAGCTATGATTGGCTAAGTATGGCTCTGATACCAAACTGACGCAGCGGATTAATCACAAATCGATGTAAATCGATGAAAGTAGTACTTGGTGGATTGAAGATACCGAAATGCCCAAATCCGTTGATCCAAAGATACCGGATTCTAGCTATCTTCGTCTCGTTAATCGCGCACGATGCCGAGAAAGAAGATCTACGATTCTTCGTACGTTGATCTAGCGCACTAGATTCCGTGAATCGGCTTCAACAAACGTGGATTCGAGCGCACTCGAATGACGTAAGTGGAGATAGGAGATTACACTCAACTACCAATTGGAGTAAGCACAAAGCAATCAAAAGGAAATTTTATTCAATCTTCATCCACAAATGTTACAACACACTCGCTATTTATAGCGTTTTTCACAACTGTCCCTAAGTCGTACACGGCTTACGACTCACTATAAGTCGGTGACGACTCAATGCACACGGTTTAACACTTACAACACCATGCCGACTCAATGACTCACGCCTCTATAGATTCACGACTCATGACTTAGGACTCAAGACTTAGCAGCAGTGTAACACATACATGCATCAGAACATAGCATACGACATACGACTCAAAGTAAGTACGACTTAACAGTTTACAAACAGCATAACAAAAAAAACGACTCAACATCAACGACTTAAGAACATAATGTCCCTGGACGACTCACGACTCAACAAAACAATCACAATGTGTACGACATACGACTCAACAAATGTCACGACTCAACATACTTCCAACGACTCAAGCTCCCAAGCTTACAGCTTCCGCGACTCAAGCTTCCAAGTTCCTTGCGGCATATTCTTTCAACCGAGTCAACTCCGAACGACTCATCTAGGTCGTAACCCGTCCCCGCCTTATGGTCTTCAATTACTGGAATCCCTCTTTGTTTCTTGATGAGTCGTGGACGACTCATGGCCATGCAGTTAGGTCGTGTACGACTCACCAATCCAGAACTATTTAAACTCCCATTGAGTCGTAACTCTTCTCCTTCTAATCTGTTAGGTTGAAGACGACTCAAAGTCTCTTCATTAACTCGTAGCTCCTTCTCCCGAGGCTCCATAGGTCGTGTACGACTCATGCCAATAGCTTGCAAATTTGCAACCCTGGTCTGAGCTGCATCAGTATTACTAGTATATAGTATTTCTTTTCCGCTGTTTGTTGTTGTTGTTGTACACTCTGATGATATGATGTAATGTAATGTAATGTAATAACTGATATAGTTCTTTGTTTAAAGATTATTCATTTATCTATTATATGTTGTTCCGCTGCGATTGTGAGATTCTGGTGTTGTTCTGTTGTTTTCTTTCTGTTCTGTTCTATCTTTTCTCTCTTCTTCTACCTCTTTCCTTCTTTTAAAACCCTGAGAATTCGTATTTCCGTTCATCTTGAGTTAATCAATGAAGATTAGTGTTTATTCAAGGAGTACGGATTTGCGGGTCCTCACATAAATTAAGTTTTCAAAGCTACAAAGAAATATAAATTAAGTATTAAAATTAAAATTATAAACAAGTTTTAAACAAGGTTTTAAAGATTTAAATTGAAAGTTGAGAATATTTTCAAAATTATTTGGTATTTAATAATAAAGTATTAGTTAATTTATTAAATAAATTAACAAGTGCTTTCAAGAAAATTTAATGTGGTGATGAAAAAGTAATTGAGGAAGTGTATTTATCTTTCATTAATTAAAAACATTAAATGTTTGTTTTTCCTAAAGATTTTAAGTTAAATTAGGTTATAATGATAATTAAGTCATTAATATGATAAAGGATATTTTTTAAAAGTTAATTAAAGTTTTAATGATTCAAGATTTATTTGATTAAGAAGGTAATTAAGTGTAATAAATTAGTTTAATTAATTTATAATTAAGAATTAATTAATTTGTAATTAAGGGTTATTAATTAATAATTAAGGTTTATTAATTAATAATTTAAAAATAATTTATTCATTAATTAAGAGTAAATAATGTAAATAATTTAAAGAAATTAATTACTTAAAGATAATTACTTAATTAAAAGTAATTAATTAATGGTTAAAGTTAATTAATCAAGTGATTAAAGATAATTACTCAAAGTAATTAAATTATGATTTATTAATATAAGTGATTAGGATAATCACTTATTGTAATTAATTAAGGATTATTAATTTAAAGGTATTGATCAAGGGTAATTAATTAAAGGATAATTAAATATTTAAAGGTTAATTATTTGATGATTAAAGGTTGATTAAATTATTAATTAAGGTTGATAAATTAATAATTAAGGTGGATTAATTTATTATTAAAGGTTAATTAATAAATGATTAAAGGATAATAAATAAACGATTAAAGAATAATTAATTAAGATGGTTTGTAATTAATTAATATTAATTAACCAGAATTAGTAGTTTATTCATAAGTAATTAATCCGATTTACATTAATCAGATGATTAATTATCTTACTTATGGATGTTTGGATGCCATTGAATGTTGAATTGTTTGATATCTGATGCAGCACACCTTGCCTTGAGTCACATGAGCGACCTAACACCATGCCTTGAGTCGCCTGAGCGACCTAACGAGTTATGCGAGCGACCTAACACCATGCCTGAGTCACTTGAGCGACCTAACGAATTACGCGAGTTATGCGAGTTATGCAGGGAAGGATGATGCAACGACCTAGCGAGTTATACCAACTGCAATTTATGCCGCTATCTTCTTAAGTCGCTCCTTTTTTTAAGTCGCTCAACCTTAAGCCGCATTGTTGTTAAGTCGCTGATTCACTTAAGCCGCATTTCTTAGGTCGCAGCTGAAACTTATGCCGTGGTTCGCTTAAGTCGCTCAACCTATGCTGAGTTTTTCTAAGTCGCTGGATCTTATGCCGTATGTTGTTAAGTCGTGTGTGTTGTAATTCTGTTAAGTCGTTTGATGTTATGTCGCATGTGTGGTGATTTGTAAGTCGCATGTATGTTGTAATGTTAGGTCGTGTATTGTTATGGTGTTGTTAAGTCGGCTGTGTTGAGTTGTAATCTCCTTTAAACAGGGGCGTGATGTCATTTGTAAAAGGAGTTGATTTTTGAATAAAATTTGTGTGTGAGCTGTTGCCATCATTGTTGAAGTTGAGTGTGAGCTCCTTGTTCTTTCCTTCTTCGGGTTATTTGTGCGCGAATCAACGAAGTAGAAGCCAATTCTCGGTATCACTCGCGAGTGATCAACGATAGAATTGTAGATCTTTCAACACGGTATCTTGCGAGATCAACGGGTTGGAGATAGCTAGATTCCAGCATCGTCACGATCAACGGAATTGGGCATTTATCGTTCTACCGGTTTATTTGACACGAAATTATCATTTCGTGAGGAAGAAAGCTGCGTCAATTTGTATCAAAATATTATTAGCACGTCAAAGTTAAATCCGTTACGTCAGTTTGGTATCAGAGCCAAGTTAAATCCAGTTCGGAGCTGAGTAAGATCAAAACCGTGCAGAGTCAAGTCAAAGCAAGTAAGGGCTAAGTTGGAGCCGAGTTAAAACCAAGTTAGGTCGGAGCCGAACCAAAGTTAGAGCCAAAAGTAGTATCAGTAAAGGAAACGAGATTGTTTGACGAACATGCCTCCAAGACGTGCTAATCGCTATCATAATGTTGAGGATGTGTATAGAAGACAAGAAGTTGAGCAGATGGAGCAGCGTATCAATGAAAAGTTCAATGAGGGTAGTGAAAAATTAGAGAAGTTGATGAATGACATGAATCGAAATCAAAGGAGAACGTCACCAGTTTCAAACCATAGTAGAAACAGTGTTTCACCATCGGTTTCGGAAGAAAGGAGAATGTCACCCCAATCTTATCGAGATAGGAGAGAATCCTCAGTTTCAATGAGACGAGAAAACCTTGAGTATCGAAATGAAGAAAGAAGAACTTAACGTGGGTTTGAGAATGAACCTTACCATGATGTTGAAAGACAGGGTAGAAGAGACATGTATGGTCGAAGAGATGTAGATGGACGAGATCGATATCGAAGTACATATCATTTTGAGGAGGATGGTGATGGAGGTAGTATTCATTATCGAAATTGAGGCCAAGTGCGAAATCAATATCTTGATTCAGAAAATGATCGTAAATGGGAGTCAGGTATGAGGATGGAAATTTCAGAATTTAAAGGCGGTATGCAAGCCGAAGAATTTCTTGATTGGTTGTCGAATGTTGAAGAAATTTTGCAATTCAAGGAAGTACCTGAGAATCGCAGAGTCCAATTAGTCGCTACAAGACTAAGGGGAAGAGCTATGGCTTGGTGGCAACAAACTAAACTAACTCGGGAGAGAATGGGAAAATAAAAAGTTGTCACTTGGGAGAAGATGAGAAAGATGATGAAAGCAACTTTCTTGCCGTACAATTATCAATCTCTTATGTATTAACGTTTGCAGAATTTGAGACAAGGGATGAGGACAGTGAATGATTATGCAGATGAGTTCCATCAGTTGATTGCAAGGAATGATATTATGGAAACAGAGGAACAACTAACAGCTAGATATATTGGAGGGCTACGAATGCTAATTCAAGACATGGTGAATATGTTTAATCCCATGTATGTTGCTGAAGCACATCAGAAAGCTCTAGCTTGGGAGAAACAAGGGAGACGAGGAGTTGGTGTGTTTACAAGTTCTAACATCCAGAATAAGGGTGCTAGTAGTAGTGTTAATGTTTCCAAAGCAGTCAGTAAACCAATTGTCAATGAAGCTGCTAAAGAAAAGGTCAACAATAGTATCAAGTTCTATAATGTCAGGAGTTTGGCCATAAAAGTAATGAATCTACAAAGCCAAAGAAGAGAGCATTAGTTGCAGAGGAATGTGAGTATGAGGATGTGGAAGCTGAAGTTGATTATTCTCAACCATCGAAGTTTGATGAAGATGAAGAAGTTGTGTCAGGAGACGAAAGGTGTAACTTGATGATAAGGAGGTCTTGTTTAGTGCCAAAGCATGAGAATGATTCTAGTTGGCTGAGAAGCAATATCTTTCAGTCTACATGTACTATCTTGGGAAATGTTTGTCGATTTGTTATTGATGCTGGAAGCTGTGATGACATTATTTCTGAAGAAGCCGTTACGAAGTTAGGGTTGAAGACTGAAAAACACACTAGACCTTATAAACTGGCATGGCTAAAGAAAGGTGGAGAAGTGATAGTGGGAAGACGAGCATTTGTTACATTTTCTATTGGGAAGAAGTGCAAAGATGATATACGGTGTGATGTTGTCGACATGGATGTGCGTCATTTACTATTGGGAAGACCATGGCAATATGATAGAGCTGTACAACATAATGGTCGCACCAACAGCTACAGTTTCATGTTTGAAGGTATCAAATTACTTTGGTTCCTAAGAAGCGTGAACAAAGTGAAAGCAAGTCAGAGAAGAAAGTAGAATCAACTAGTCTATTATCGATGTTTGCGTCAAAATTGGGCACAACACTCTTCGGGAGTCGTTGAAGAGATAATAGTCAAGAATGCAAGTTCAAAACAGATATTATCTAACAAAAACTCCAATCAATAGTAAGGAAAATGCGTAGACAATCGATTTATAGTGGCCCAGCGTGTTGCCTACGTCCACCGTGAAGTTTTTTGATACTTTATTGATTCTCTTTCAATGTTTACAAGTTGTTACAGCGATCAACAGCAAGTTACAACTGGAAATTCGAAATCAACAATCAAATTATGATATAGGACGATGGAGATATTGATCCGGCAGAGTTTGGGCGCCTCAGAGTCAGAAGATCCCTTTTCTGTTGGCCCTGGGGCTCTATTTATAGGCGTAGGCTGCTGGTATCTCGCTGAAAACTCGGGAGACCACGTCTGGCACGTGAGGGGGCCCACACGCACGGTCTCAGGAAGTTTGGGCCCACTTTGGCATCGGTTCGAACTCCATTCGAACCGATCAAGAATTCATCCAATCGAGGTGAAACTTGGCGTGGACATTCTTCAACATGTACGCAAGCTTCAGTGAAAATTTCGTGGCATTTGGATCAATAGGTTAGGAGACATGATGGGTTCGAAATTGGGTTTGTTGCTCGGCTGTTTGGTTCGAAACCAAGGTTTCGAATCGATCCTTTCGAATCCATGGAGGCACGTGGCTTCATGGTGGCGTGGAGCGCAAACTTCGAATCGATCCGGTCTTCACTCCGAGTTGACCGCTTCGACTCCATAGATCTCGGCGTATTCGAACTGATGGAAGACACGTCACGATGGTTGGTTGACCCAGTGGATTCGAATGAAGCTACACTGAATGGGTTCGAACTTGGCATCGTGGATGGGTTCGAACATGACTTCATGGATGGATTCGAATGAGGCTCCACGTTTGGCTTCGAACAAAGTGTTTTGTGATGGGTTCGAAGCGGCTATTCTCCGATGGGTTCGAGGTCCATTGTTATGAGCTTGGTAGGTTCGAACTCGATGGTCTCGAAACCGAGGCATCCTGATGGGTTCGAACCTGATGGGTTCGAAGGTGGTGGAGACGAACCTGAGGTGGTTCGGTGGATTCGAATCTTATGGATTCGAACGCGATGGTTTCGAAATGTTGGTCAACAATGGATTCGAAACCTAAGCCTTGCCCTTCAAATTGAATCGATTATAACTCGAGCATATGAACTCGGATTGACTTGAAATTTGAAATGCTGACTCCTATAGTCTTTCTTGCCGTGTCCTATCAATTGTAGCTCAATCTGGACTCGGATAAATTTCAGTGATATCCATGGCGAAACGAAGTATGACCAGCCTCTGAGACGAACTGTTCTCCGTTTCTGACCGATTTTTTGGTATCGCGGCTTTGCCAAAAAGTGGGATAACAATCGACGAGGGAATTTGTTAAAGAAGTGAAAGATAGTGCTGAATTGTTTATGTTGATTGGGTATGAAACAAGTGAGAATCTTGAAATTCCGGCGGAGGTTAAACCGGTGTTGGATGAGTTTGAAGATGTCTTTCCTGCGGAATTACCCAAGGAATTACCGCCATTAAGGGATATACAACATTGAATTGATCTAGTGCAAAGTGCTATTTTACCGCATATGCCACATTATCGTATGAGTCCAAAGGAGCATGAAGAGTTGAGGAGACAGGTTGAGGAGTTGCTTAATCAAGGGCGTGTTCGAGAGAGTCTCAGTCCTTGTGCTGTACCAGCTTTGTTGGTACCGAAGAAAGATGGTTCATGGAGAATGTGTACAGATAGCAGGACACTAACCAAAATAACTGTCAGGTACAGATTTCCTATGCCAAGGGTTGATGACCTATTGGATCAACTTAGTGGGTCTGTAATCTTTTCGAAGATCGATCTTAAGAGTGGTTATCATCAGATTCGCATTAGACCGGGTGATGAATGGAAAACCGCATTCAAGACACGGGACGGATTATATGTATGGCTGGTGATGCCGTTTGGTCTATCTAATGCACCAAGTACATTTATGAGGGTGATGAATCGACCTTACATTGGGAAGTTTGTGGTAGTCTAGTTTGATGATATCTTGATCTATAGTGCTATCACAGAGGAGCATATTCAACACTTGCGAAAGGTGTTAACTATTCTTCGTCAAGAACAGTTCTATGCAACGACGAAGAAATGCGTGTTCATGACGCCAAGTGTTTTGTTTCTGGGTTATGTTGTGTCTGAGGAAGGGATACAAGTGGACCAGAGTAAAGTAGCCGCAATTAGAAATTGGCCACAGCCCAAAACTATAACAGAAGTCAAAAGTTTTCATGGGTTAGCTTCATTTTATCGAAGATTTATACCACACTTTAGTAGTGTGATGGCTCCTGTTATTGATGTATGAAAGGAAAGCAGTTTTCATGGACGAAAGAAGCAGGATATGCTTTTGAACAGATCAAGGAACTTTTAACCTAAGCACTGATTCTAGTGTTGCCAGATTTTCAGTTACTGTTTGAGTTACATACGGATGCATCTAAAGTTGAAATTGGAGGAGTGTTGAGTCAGAAGGGTCGTCCAATTGCCTATTTCAGTGAAAAACTTTCTGGAGCAAAGATGAGATACAATACTTATGATGTGGAGTTTTATGCTATTGTGCAAGCTGTGAAGCATAGGAGACATTACTTGTTTCACAAAGAATTTGTTTTGTATACGGACCATGAAGCGTTGAAACATTTACAAGGGCAGAGTAAAATTGCAGCTAGGCATGCATCGTGGATAGCTTATTTGCAGCAATTTACATTCGTCGTAAAGCACAAGTCCAGAGTAACTAATCGCGTTGCCGATGCATTAAGCCAGAGGGAGAATTTACTAACAACCATGCGAGTAGAGGTGATGGGTTTTGACTTACTTCCAGAACTTATTATTTCAGATTCATATTTTTTCCAAATCCTAGACAAAGTCAAGCAGGGGAGCGTGGATGGATATATGCTGGTTGAAGGTTTTTTATTCAAGGGAAATCAGTTGTGTATTTCAAATTGCAGTCTACGAATGAAAATTATCAAATAATTACATGAAGAAGGACATGTGGGTCGCGACTGCACTAGGCAGTTGATCGCAAAATCTTATTTTTGGTCGTCAATGAGGAAGGGATTGAAAAGTTTGGTCAGAGGTGCCATATTTGTCAAGTTTCAAAGGGGACCGCGACAAATGCAGGTTTATATATGCCGTTGCCTATACCTACTAAACCATGGATGGATGTTAGCATGGACTTTGTATTGAGTTTGCCGAGGACGCAACCTGGCGATGATTCTATCTACGTAGTGGTTGATCGGTTTTCAAAAATGGTACATTTTATCGCATGCAAGATGACGGCAGATGCAGTTAATGTCGCACGGTTATACTTCAGAGAGATCTATCGTCTTCATGGGTTGCCTGAATCTATTGTATCAGATAGAGACACTCGTTTTCTGAGTCATTTTTGGATGAGTCTATGGAGAATGGTCGGGACAAAGCTGAAATTTAGTAGTGCTTATCATCCACAAATGGATGGACAGACAGAAGTTGTGAATAGTTCCTTGGGTAATCTATTGAGATGCCTCGTGAATGACAATTTGAAGAGTTGGGATTCCAAGCTGTGTCAAGCTGAGTTTGCACACAACCATGCAGTTAATCGTAGCACTGGGTTCAGTCCATTCCAGGTCGTTTACTCGACAATTCCTAAAGGACCATTAGATTTATCTGTAGTACCACAGCAGAAAGGAGTGATCAAACGAGCTAGTGATTTTGTGAATGAGTTACAAGAGTGCCACAAGGTTGTGCAGGAACGATTGCTTAAGGCGAATGAGAAATATAAGCAATCCGCAGATATTAAACGACGAAATGTTGAATTCAAAGAAGGATATTTGTGTATGCAATATTGACTAAAGATCGATTCCCTATTGGTACTTACAACAAACTAGCTGCTAGAAAGATTGGTCCTTTGGAGATCGTAAAGAAGATTAACGAGAATGCTTATTAGTTGAGATTGCCGGATCATATCCATACTGCTGACGTTTTCAACGTCAAACACTTGATTCCATATCATGGGAATAAGCATGTTGAAGAAGAGGAAAGTGTGAATTCGGGGATGAATTCTTTTCAACCAGGGGAGGATGATGCAGCACACCTTGCCTTGAGTCGCATGAGCGACTTAACACCATGCCTTGAGTCGCCTGAGCGACCTAACGAGTTATGCGAGCGACCTAACACCATGCCTGAGTCACTTGAGAGACCTAACGAATTACGCGAGTTATGCAGGGAAGGATGATGCAACGACCTAGCGAGTTATACCAACTGCAACTTATGCCTCTATCTTATTAAGTCGCTCCTTTTTTTTAAGTCGCTCAACCTTAACCCGCATTGTTGTTAAGTCGCTGATTCACTTAAGCCGCATTTCTTAGGTCGTAGCTGAAACTTATGCTGTGGTTCGCTTAAGTCACTCAACTATGCTGATTTTTTTAAGTCGCTGGATCTTATGCCGTATTTTGTTAAGTCGTGTGTGTTGTAATTCTGTTAAGTCGTTTGATGTTATGTCACATGTGTGGTGATTTGTAAGTCGCATGTATGTTGTAATGTTAGGTTGTGTATTGTTATGTCGCGTGGTGTTGTTAAGTCGTTTGTTGTTAAGTCGGTTGTGTTGAGTTGTAATCTCCTATAAATAGGGGCGTGATGTCATTTGTAAAAGGAGTTGATTTTTGAATAAAATTTGTGTGTGAGCTGTTGCCACCATTGTTGAAGTTGAGTGTAATCTCCTTCTTCTTTCCTTCTTCGGGTTATTCATACGCGAATCAACGAAGTAGAAGCCAATTCTCGGTATCATTTGCGAGTGATCAACGATTGAATTGTAGATCTTTCAACATGGTATCTTGCGAGATCAACGGGTTGGAGATAGCTAGATTCTGGCATCCTCACGATCAACGGAATTGGGCGTTTATCGTTTTACCGGTTTATTTGACACGAAATCATCATTTCGTGAGGAAGAAAGCCGCGTCAATTTGTATCAAAATATTATTAGCACGTCAAAGTTAAATCCGCTGCGTCAATATCCCTGATATGTGATGTTGTGTGATATGAATTGTTTTGATTTGAGCTATAATGAATGTAATTTATTTATCTGTGATAAATTTATATTATTTATCTGCGAATCTGTGGATGGAAGATAAATGTTATAGATTATATCGCTTATCGATATTGATATGATTGAACCTGTGATGATTGATGATGTTGCACTATTGTGTAAAACCCCTGGACTACACCATACACGCACAGGTATGAATTACACGAGGAAATCGGTTAAGCCATAAATATTTTTAAATCTAAATAATATTTTGTTTAAGGTTGTAGTTTAAATCCAAATGGTTTTGGAAATAGTATTGGGTTAAATATGAAAAGCTTTTGAAAAGGAGTTTTGAAGATAATAGTTATTTTGAGCAACATGATTAAGTTTTGAAATTTAAAAAAGTTTGATTTGAATTTGAATTCAAGATTAGAATTATGAGCTAACAAGTTACATAATGCATTTATATGGGTTTATAACCATTTTAAACATATTATTTTGGAATTTGAATTTAACCCAAGTTTATAGTTGAAGGGTTTTAACTTGTGCAAATATAATCGGATTTTTCCGAAAACGTAAAGGATTGTTTTCAAATGATAATAGCTTTCAGGTGAAGAAAGAATTTCCAACTTCTGTTCAAAAAATTTCAAGTTTGAAATAGAATTGTTTGGAAGATGTGAATAAATCTTTATGAAAGATTATTGAACTTTGTTTTGAAATTAAAGAGGATCTTAAAGGTATCTTTTGTATAAAAGATTTGGGATAGAAATGGAATTGTTTTGAAGGGCTATAAATGAATCTTTGTGAAAGATTGGTGAACATTGTGAAGAGAATCTTTTTTGTTTAAAAGATTAAAATGGTAATTTGTTTCAAACCATTTTGAAGAAAGGTTTTGAGTTTTAAGTTGTGACTTAATTGAGATCCCATTATCCATATGGTTTTTGAATATTGCGCTCGTTATTCGATTTAGCCAGGAGAGGATCTTTGTGTCATATAACCCATTCGGAATTATGATACAACGTTATGGATAACATTTGAAGACCGGTGGTGAAGAGAGGATATTTTCGAAAGCGAAAGGATGACCTGTCGAATGTCTCTGCAACGAATGGCCCCGGTATAGAGATTTGATCACCCATTGTGATGGGGAGTCCGTACGTGATTAGGAATTATTCGAATTTGCAAGGGCTTCTTTGGAAGTGCCTTCGGTATCGTTCGAATTCAGAACAGACTTGTTTGGATGTGTGTCTGATATTGCACTTTGAGATGTAGAACTGGTTTCAATCAAATACATTTCTGTTTGGTGGCGGAGAATTTATTCTCTTAGCTTAACACCCTTCTTTGAGACGTATGAGCTTAGAGGTTTTGCAGTTGATATTTGCCAGTGATATATTCCCAATTTGGTAATGTGGCATACGAAGTGCTGCTGATCATTTGTTGATCAAAGCATGTCTTTGTAAAAAGTGTAGCTTTGTGGATGAGACTTCGTCGAGCCTTATAACCCGGTAATGGTCGAAACAGAAATCGTTGTAGCAAGGTTATTTGGGGGTAGCGCCCTCTAGGTGTATGTCCATTTCCTTCTGGATTATAAGTGGTGTCATGGTATGGAGTGCAGATACTTAACTTTGTGGTTGCTACAAACTTATTGCTTTGTGGTTATTGGTGTAGAGGTACCTCGGATAAAGGTTGGTAACGACCGGGGGATGACAGACTCGTGTCAGTAGTTACTTCCGGGCAGGGGTAACCCGGACTTGTGTTGGTAGAGATCCGGTTAGGTTCTCGAGGGCGTACCTCCAGAGGCATTCCATTCGGTGTGGGAAGTTCCTTAGTCTGACCATTTATTGGAAATCCAATCATCTAATACGTGCCTTGTACGCTTTTAGTTGTACAACCTGCCATTTACTTATAGTAGTCACCACTATTTAGGTGGTAGCTATAGTAGGCGTACAATAATGGTTGTATGCTGGCTAAAATTAATATTATACTTTCGAACGGTTTTCTGCACTACGCACTAATAATAATATAAAAAGGTTTTTGCGTATCAAGCATGTTTAACTATCATAAGGAGAAATCTCCTCCAATTCTGCATTTGCATTGTGTGTGTGGTGGGAGGCCTTATGGTAGTTTCATTTTTCAAAAAGTATTGCGGGTTTCTTTTAAACGCTTTTGTTTTGCTTTTAAAGATAAACTATTTTCGTTGCTCACACCAGTCCCATAAGTACCCTGGATTTATTGTTCCCTTTCTAAACTCTGGGTGCCCACAATTTTCCACATGGGCAACCTAGAGTCAGGTAGTCAAGAAAATAGCTGTAGCTTTGGAAATCTTTGAAGTCTTTTGGTCTTTGAAGCCGTTTGGATTTTGGATATCGCTTTATGGATCGACTTTGCTTCAGTACAGCATTGATAGTGATTTGAGCTTCTTGGATTAGAGTTTTGGGATTTGGCATTGAAGACATTGTCTTTCCATTGCTGAGTTTTTTGTTATTGATTCTTTCCGTTGTTGTATTCTTGCTCTGATATATGCATTGATATTCATTGTATCATTGTTGTATCGAATATTGTATATCAATGGTATTCGTTTCTCTTCCGCTATGTTGTTATACTTAATGTGTTATAAGCTCCGACTAACCAGATTCGACGTTTGAATCTGCGACATTTGAATATAGGTGATGTATTCGTTGTCAATTTTCGAAGGTCGAGTTAGGGTCGTCAAACTTGATTAGAAACCGCTATTCTCCTTGCATAGCCATATACTATGATAGAAGATATTGGGATTGTATCACGAACCCATATAAAGAATTTGCCGTCAAGAACTGAGTGAAAAATCCTTATTCAGTCTAGTGTAAAACATATCGAAGACATGTACTCGAAAAACTAAATCAAGAAAAGTCATGCGAATAAAATGATCTACGTTGAACTTACATATCAATCCTATTGTTTCTTAACTAAAACAATTCCTTTTCAATTACATTCATCTATACAATTAGTATGTCATTCAATAATAAAACCATTTATGAATCATTTCATAAAACAAAACTTCAAGTTTATCCACATTTTATAACTAAGTTCATATTCGCATAATACTCCACTACCTTGTAAGAGTATATACAAATCATCAGATCTGTTTTACTTAACAAGGATGATCTATAATTTAAAATTGTTTCACACCTTCTCAGTTCAAGTGTTATATAAACTCAACTTTATATTTTCAAAAAGAGTTGATCACACGTTTTATAATGATTTAGAAGTTTTTAACTATCGAAAACCGTCGAAAGTCTCATTCACTTTTAACAAATGAAAACTATAAACCAGCATATCACACATAATACAGAAACTAACCTTTCTTAATGCTTAGACTATATGTGTCCGTGGAATAACTCATCAAGAAAACTTTAGAACTAAACATATTGGTTTTCATTTCAAACAATTTTTAAATAATACACACACACACACCCCTTTTATATATCAAATCTTACTTTTGGAATTTCAATCAAAATCCATATTATTAAAACAACTCTCCACACTTAGGAACCCAAAAATGAATGCCGACGATGCTATAGTCATCACCGAAATTATTTTCAAACGATAGAAGTGAGCTCAGTACATCCAAACCATATAACCAAAATCATTACAAATGGTATCAGACACTTCATATAATAATACAAAGTATCATGATCTCTATTTCCTAAAATCAATTTCCCAAATGTTTATTTCAAATAATACTAATATTGTTTTCTTTAAAATCTTGAAAAACATTTTCAATGACAGTAGGATTTAAGTTCTCAAATTCTTTATATAAATCTTTTTTATTTATAAACCATATTTTATAAACCATACTTTATATAAAATTGCCTTCTTATACAAATCTGTTCGCTAATATTTATTTCCAAAATGTTCTATTTAATCTTTTTTATTATAATAAACATCCTTTAATAATTTTATTTTTAACCCGACATTGCCAAACGTCTTATAGTCAAAACGTGAAACTTAATCCACAAGGTGTTCATTTAATGTACCCACAATTACTCTCCACCCAACCATGAAGTAGAAAGGTGTAACTGCTCATAAACTGGTTGAGCATAAATCAATAACAAGCAATACCAAATGTTCCTAACATGCCGAGCATAACTAAACTATAACGATGTGCCTTTCTTACACCTAAAAATGACACTTATACATCCTTGGTATTCATGTGTCGATCATTTAAGTGTCTGAATGATCGGCCATTTGGGGTGAAGAAAGAAAAGACAGAACATAATCTCATAAAACCTTACGAGTAATATACAATACGAACGAGTCTTTACAAAAAAAGCATCTTTATTATACACACAATATTAGAGTACATTATAATATTATGAGCCTAGATAGTTATAACAATCTGTCCTTATAGATGCTAATAAATACAGACAAGACCAAACAGGACAAAATAAAAAAAGAATATAAGGTATGTGAATACGTCTTTGAGAGTCTAGCTCATCTCGTGAAAGTTTCAAACGGTCCAGCTAAATCTGGAAAATATGCTCGAGTTGACCTGAGCATTACATGAAAAAAATGCCCGAGGCAGTCTGTTAAAACCAGCGTAAAAAACTCAAATCATTAGGAACTTTATTTAAACTTATAAAACCCTTTTAAAATTAAAAGTATCTTATAAGACCACGCCGCACATAAACATTGGGTTTTACCTTACAATAACTAAGACATTTTATATTATTAAAATCCAGTGATATTATAATTATGTCTAGGGTTTAAAGTATTTATAACCAAGTAGTTATGATGTGTGTACATGGCAATAACAATAGATATACAATCAAAAATCATAGGCTCATAATGAGAATTGATTTCCAATAAATGGTAAGGTAAAGGACTGCCTTCCTAAAATCTTTACACCTCTGGATATAATGTACAATGAGATCAGAAACCTTTCGACCCCTGCCATCATAGGACTGGCCTACTCCTGATCTGGGTTATACCGAATATAATCACCCTTTGGATGCGATCAACAACCAAAAATAGGCCCGAAGCATAAATAGAGGTATCGATAGTAAATCTTGGGATGATCATACCCAATTAGGTGCAACCCACATGGCCCTACTGCATCTACCTTGTTTTAACCATTAACAGGGTGTGAGGCTTAAGAGGCTACGATCTTAACATTTAGCAATCCATCTTAAAATGCTAACACCACCCTCCAAGTGGAAGCGCAATGCTAGCAATCATCCATATAAGTTCGTTTTAGGTCTGAACGAAGCCAAGGGCTCTTCAAGTAGCATCGTCTTCAATCATCTTTAAGATGTCTTCCACTTGAATGCATATGTTGGTTTGAAGTGGTTTTCGGATAATATATTCAATCGCAGTCTCTCTAAACCAACAACTATAATTCTTGGTTGGCTTATTCTCGGTTCTTTAGGAAGTATACAATAAGCATTCGAGTCCTTGCAAGGAAACTCGCATATACAATCATACTTCATGAATTGAAACTGGTCAAGATTTGATAGTCGGTTATTTAACTATCAAATGCACAAACAAACAAAAATTCTAGAGATTTAATTACCCTAGCAACCACTAAGCCTCGAAAAAAAAATCTTCGTTTACTAAATCTCTTTTTAAAACTTTTATCAAAACATTTATATATTTATCTCATTGACAGAAATATATTCACAAAACATTTACGAAAGATTTCTTACCATAAAGTCATATTAAAAATAATCAAAACAAAAGTTGTTTAAATTGTAAATAAAGATAATCCTCAAATACTATTCTTGCGGTGTTAAGTGTCACAAGAATGTCCATACCACCAAAATAATAATGGCCAGTTAAAGGAAATCAAATCTTAAATTATTTTATAATTTTTTTAATAAATCCTTTTAACAAATCTCTTTTAAATATTATATTTTCTTTACCTAAAGCCCCGAATCATTTAGTAAAACTTTTTTTTATAAATGGTCAAAACTATTTATAGCACTCTTTATAAATCTCCAAAATCATTTATAAATCTTCTTTATTTAAAACAAAACTCCTTTAATAAAACTTAATCCATAAAGTTCCCTTGATAAAATCACTTATTTAAAACAGATTTAAATAAACAAGTTATTATTTAAAACATTCTTCATTTAATTATTTTAAAATCATATTAACAAAACACTAATTTTAAACAATCATTTCAAAAAAATTAAATTCAAAAAGTTAATAAAATAATTGTTTAACTATCTTTTAAATATCATATTTAAAATAATAACAAACTTTAAACCATTTCATAAAGGATAAAATTTAATATTTAAATTTGCAAAATCAGAAGGAGGCTTAGTGACATGGTCCATTTAATTGTGTTTAACTTATCCAAATTATTACACGAATATTACATAAAGAGCAGATATTTAAAGGGAATCAGCCAATAAAAATCAATGAACATATTTGTGAATGTCCAAGTTAATAGAATAGCAAAATGGGGATTTATTCTGCCTAATAGAGGTTAACATAATCTACTTAGCAATATTAATTAAAAGTTGAATTAGTATAATTGTGTTTTATTATGATAAACATATGTCATTGGCTTTCAAATTCAATTAGGGTTATGTAAGGGCAATCGACAAGAAGTCCCTTGAATTTAAAACATACTTTAAACGAGAGCTTGCTTTAATCACAAAATTGATCTTTAAAATAAAGTGATTTAAAACTTTAAAACCTTTATTCGAAAATTAAACAACATTTTAAACTCTTTTTTTAATAATAATTATTCAATAATTAATCTTTAATTAATTATTAAATAATAATTTAAACCTTTAAAAATAATTAAATATTAATTAGTCTCAATTAATTAATTAAATAATCCTTAATTAAAACTTAAATAAAAAACTAAACCTTTATTTCATATAATTAAATCATAACTAAGTTTTAATTAAATCTGAACTTACATATAACTTGAGTATACCCCTTTATAAATAAATAATTAGTAATTAACCTTTAATATTTTATTAAAATAATAAGTAATCGTTAAATAATTAATTTAATAATAATTAACCTTTAAATTAGTAAATAACATTTAAAACATTTATTAAATACGGATTAATCCTTTAGTAAATTATTAATTAATGATTGATCTCATAAGAACAAAATAATTATAGATAACTTACTTAATTTATAATTAAGTACAAATTTCCTTTATTAACAACTTATTAAGTACTAATTACCATAGTTAATTAATATATAATTATTAAATACTTAAATAAATAATTAAATAAAAATAGTCATTTATTCATACTTAAAATAAGTTTTGAAAATACTTTCAAGAAGATTCTTAAGTGAAAATAATTTAAATTTGCAAAGTGTTCGTTTCGCGAACTGCATTCATAGCGACCATTCGCTATATGACTCGAAAATCCCAAACTTGTTTTATACTCTAAATTGCTTTCAAAACTTTATCTTTCCTGTTTAACTTACTTTTGTATGCTTGGATAAGGTTTTGAAAACTGGAAGTAAGATTTTAAAACTTTTATAAAAATAAAGTAAGTAAGGAAACCAAATTAAAACAAGGGTTCTCGATGTCGCAATACGCGACATAGGTGCTAGCTTCTTTTAGTATATAACATGTATCATATGCTCTAAGATCATTACCTACCATACAACATACCTAAAGTAAAATCATTACTTTAAATCATAACTCACAAAGTTATACTTGACTTTAGTTATTAATATCAAGACTAAACAATACCATACCCAAGCAAATATGCACATATAACTCAATCAATCTCATTGAAACAAGCACCAAACCTAGAAATCAAGTGGCATAAAATTAATGTTAAAAACTTTATGAAAAGTGGTGATCTTTAATCACTTTAAAGCTAACAAATACTAACCAAGCTTGCTAACTTTTGCAAATTACCTAGAGCTTTGATGTTCCTTAACAAAAGTGGAGTTTAGTAGCCTTAAAGACTAAGGAAATTCGGCTATGATGGCTAAAAATTTCATCCATGCATAAAGGGTGGAGTTGAGGCTTTGTTTTAGAAAGGGGAGTTGTAGAAGTAAAGGAGAAGTTTAAAGCAAGCATTTATGAATTTAAAAGTGGAAAAAAACTAAGACTTTTAACTTAAGAATTTTCTTTGGAAGCCATTGAAACGTTCATGAAGACACGAAGCAAGATTTAGAAAGTGAAAATGGAAAGATAAAATGAGAGAAAAATAATGTAAATTGGTTTTATTTGAATTGCCTTAAGGTAATTGCTAAACTATCCTTCTGGTACATAACCTCCACTATATTTATGCCAGTCACTACACTTGTCTCCTCTCCACATCACTTCACAAGCCAGCATTTTATTCCCACCAAGAAACATGTTTAAACACTTTAAGTATTAATATTTTCTAAAGCATTTTTCACTTTAAACATCCTTTTATTTCGTTTAAAACTTTGCTTAACAAGCCACATCAACTTTATAAATATATATATATCTTAGTATATACTTATACATACATACATCATATAACCCTAACTTTTTATATTTGTATGTATATATTATAACATAGAGTCTTCAACATTTCCAACAACTTTTATTCCATGAAAAGTCGACAATTTGAAAACGAATTCCGATCACATTTTTGATTTTTCTTCGAACTATATATTTTTTTTAAATAAATTATGAAAACAATTTCAACCTCATTATTATTTAATTCAAAGAGTTTTACTATCGTTATAAAATATATCAATTGAATATTTAAAATTAATTAAATGTTCACAAATTAAAGAGGTGAAATTTTGGGTCATTACACTCCCCCTAAAAGAATTTCGACCCCGAAATTTTACCGCAACCTAACAAAACAACCAGGAATACAATATATTACTCCGTATAATGTACATAGATCATTCTTATGGCAAAAATCTAATTTGATCACTTACTCGAACACATAGCTTTTACTTTCAAACTAGTATCGCTCACCTGACTTTATAGCACGGAGTTTGATCAGATTTCTTAATTAGAAATCTCCATTCTCCTTACATATACTATGATAGAAAACTTTTGGTTCCACATTAGTAAACCTCACCAAGTTTTCACCATCAAAATTGAGTGATAAGTCCTTATTCGGAATGGTGTGAAACACCTCAAGTCTTGTACTTGAATCTTGGATCGAGAATTATGTGAAAAAGAAAAATGATGTACGTATAACCTACTTACGTATCTTATTGGTTCTTATAATCCAACTACTTTCTACCCTCTCCAAAATATTTGTGTAAATATTTCATAACAATTCCAACTTAGGTTCAAATTTTTTTAAATGTTACAACTTAATTACGAAACCTTTTATTAAATATTTTTAATTAATTAACTTGTATTATACTCTTCTACATCCTTAGAATATATACAAAACATTTGATATTTAATTCTATTTACATTTAGCTATACATGTGTAGGCTTAAAATAATTTAGATCCTAAAACTAAATTGACCGATTCGACCTCTTTACCCAATCAGTCTGGTAATGCTGCTATTCAAACTCCATCCTAGAGTCCATTTTTTATTAGTCACCTCTTAAGGTAAAGGTATTTATTAGCCGGTCCAATAACACCAAATAATTTTTCGCTTCCTAGATGTTAAAATCAAAAGACACGATTTAATAACACAAAGTTTATTAATCCTCCTTATTATGTTAATTCAGTTTTAAAAACTTCATTTATTAACCCATTCTTTTATCAAAATGCTTACTATTTTGAAACTAAGGAGCCGAATACCCGGGTTTTATTTCAAAAATCTTTTTGAAATGATACTTTATATTTAACACATAAAACATACATATAGCCTAAGTAACTCCAAAATGATATCAAGGAACTGGGTACTACCAAATAGTATCGTATATCCCCTTACAAAGAAGGATAATATTCAAGAGAAGTGTTTACTATCCGAACACATCTCGTACCCATTTTTAGCCACTTTCGAGTCGCTTGGACTAGTTAGTTATAGAAAATATTTCTACTTTTCAAATCCCCATTTGAAGCAATACTACATATATATTTCCAGTTAAATAATTTTTTATAAAATATTGATCGTCCATTTGGTTTGGATTTATTCAAATTCGAACTTGTTTTGATCGTACAATGACAAAGAGAATAATTTACTAAGTGCCCCATCACATCTCCCTAAGCAAACATCAGAATGCCACTTAGAAGTTTATTCTGATCATCTCAAACAGATCGAGATTCATTCCTCAAACTGTCCAAAGAAAAATCTTACTCTCAAATTTCCTTTCAAAAATATATATACCATAAAGTATTTTTAAGTAAAATTATTGCTACATTTCCAAGAATCGTTTGAAAACTTTATCAAAGCCACATGAATTTAAATTCTCAGAAAATCCATTTTATTTTCAAAATATATTTTATAAAATCAACTTTTATAAAGTCATATAAAATATTTCTTTTAATAAACACCTTTTACTAAAATCTATTTTAACCCAACATTATCATCGAACGCCTTATAGTTAAACTGTGAAATTTAATTAACGAGGTATTCGATTCAATGTTCCTACAAACTCTATCTACCTAACCTATACTTAAAAAGAAAAACACTAATAGATTAGAAAATAGTAAATGCTTAAAAATTGACAAGCGTGGCTAATTAAATCCTATATGTAACCGAATATCACCAGTTTTTAACAACAATCAAATCATAGGTATCTATATAAATATTTAAAACCTTTTCCTTTAGAAATATAAAATACGGTCCTAAGTAAAATTATTTTATTTACCAATTTTAAAATAATATTGTGTCGATTGGAATTGTTAAAGTGTTTAGGGAATCCCGATCGATAACGTTGGCCAAATGCATCGACCAGAATTCTTAAGCCACTCAACATATCAAACAATACAATATAAAACATTTTTATACAATAACAAGTATGCGCTCTTATATATAATATACTCCCAAACTCATCCTAGGGTCTCACTTGCCCCATCCTTATTGAGTTTGCCCTATTAGGGCCAAGGTTCTCGCTTAACCTTGCGCTTTGATATAAAATGTAACGATCTGCCTTTCTTACACCTAAAGATGACACTTAATACGACCTCGGTATTCGTGTGGTGATCATTTAAGTGTTCGAAAGACAGGTCGTTTGGGGTAAAGAAAGAAAAACAGAACAAAATCTCACAAAACATGACGACTAATATATAATACGAACAAGTCTCTATAGAAAAAGAATGAATCTTTATTATACACACAACATTAGAGTATACTATCCTATTATCAACCTGGACAGTTATAATAGCTTGTCCTTACAAATGCTAATAAATATGGACAACACAAAACAACGGAAGAATATAAGATATGTGAATATGTCTTGGAGAATCTAGCTCGTCTCCTGAATGCTCCAAGGGGTCCAACTAAATTTGAAAAATATGCTTGGGCTGACCCTAGCATTATAGGAAACAACGCTTGGGTCAGACTGGTAAAACCAGTGTAAGAAACTCAAATCACTAGGAACTTTATTTAAACTTATAAAACCCTTTTAAAATCAAAAGTATCCCGTAAGGCCACGCCACACGTAAACAAAGATGGGCTTTTACCTTACAATAAATAAAATTTTATATTATAAAAATCCAGTGATACTATAATAATGTCTATGGTTTAAAGTATTTAATAATCAAGCAGCTATGATGTATGTATATGATAGTAATAATAGATATACAATCAAAAATCATAGGATCATATTGGGGAATGGATTTCTAAAAAATGGTAAGGTAAGGGACAACCTTTCGAAAATCTGTACACCTCTGGATAAAATGTATAGTGGGATCAAAAACCTTTCGACCTCTGCCAACACAGGACTAGCCTACCCCTGAATTGGGTAGTACTAAATTTAATACCCATTTATTGTGATCAACAACCACATTTGGGCCCGAAGCATACACAGGGATATCGACACTAGATCTTGGGATGGTCATACCCTAATGGGTGCGACCTACATGGCCTTGCTACGTCTACCCTATTTTAATCACCACCGAGGTATGAGGCATAAGAGGCTACGCTCTTAACATTTAGCAATCCATCTTGAAATGCTAGCACTACCCTCCAAGCAGAAGTGCAATGCTAGCATTCATCCATCAAGTTCATTTCGAGTCTAAAAAAACAAAGGGCTCTTCAAGGGGCATCCTCTTCAATCATCTTCAACATGTCTTCCACTCGAACCCATATGTTGGTTCGAAGTGGTTTTCAGATAATATATCTGATCTTAGTCTCTCCGAACCAATAACGGTAATTTCTATTTGACTCATTCCCAGTTCTTTTGGAAGTATACAACAAGTATTGAGTCCTCATCAGGGAATTTGCATATACAATCATACTTCATAAGTCAAAACTGACCGAGATTTGATAGTCGGTTATTTTGACTATCAAATGCACAAACAAACAAAATATCTAGAGATTTGATTACCCATAGCAACCTCTAATCCTAAAAGCATATTTTCTTTTACTAAATCACCTTTTCAAACGTTTACCAAAACATTCATATACTCAACTCACTTGCATAAGTATATTCATAAAACATTTGTGGAACATTTCCTACCTCAAAGTCATATTAAAAATGATCAAAACAAAAGTTATTTAAATTGGAGATAAAGATAATCCTCGAATATTATCCCTTCGATGTTAATTATGGAAAGAATGTCCATACCACCAAAATTAAGAAGGTCAGTTAAAGGAAATCAAATCTCAAATTCTTTTATAAATTTCCTTTAATAAATCCTTTTAACAAACCTCTTTTGTATATAATATTTCGTTTACCTAAAATCCGAATCATTTTGTAAATATTTTTTATAAATGTTCAAAATCGTTTATAATACTCTTTATAAATCTTTAAAATCATTTATATATCTTCTTTATATAAAACAAAAATCCCTTAATAAAACTTAATCCATAAAGTTCCCTTGATAAAATCACTTATTTAAAACACCTTTAAATAAACAAGTTAAATTTGAAAACATTCTTCATTTAATTATTTTTAATCCATACTAACAAAAAAATGATTTTAAATAATAATTTAAAAAAATTAACTTCAAACTTTTAATAAAATAATTTTCTAACTATCTTTTAAATATCATATTTAAATAATAATAAACTTTAAAAAATTCCATAAAGGATAAAATGAAAATTTAAAATTTTAAAAATACGAAGGAGACTTAATGACCACCATAGTTCATTTAATTAGGTTTAATTTATCCAAGTTATAACATGAATATTACATTATGAGTAGATATGTAAAGGTAATCGGCCAATAATAATCAATTAACATATGGGTAAATGTCCAAGTTAATAAAATAGCAGAATAATGATTTGTTCTACCAAATAGATGCCAACAAAACCTACTTAATGAATTATGACAGAACCGATTTATTTTGCTAACAGATATTAGTTATAAATTAAATTAATAGAACCGTGTTTTATTATGCTAAACATATGACATTGGATTTCAAATTCAACTGAGGTTACTTAAGGGCAATCGACAAAGAAATCACTTGATTTAAAACATTCTTTAAAAGAGAGCCTGCTTTAAAAACAAAATCGATCTTTAGAAATAAAGTGGTTTGAAACTTTAGAACCTTTATTTGAAAATTAAATAACATTTTATGCCCTTTATTTTAATAATAATTAAAAAATAATTAATCTTTAATTAATTATTAAATAATAATTTAAACCTTTAAGTAATAACTAAATATTAATTGATCTCAAATAATTAATTAAATAATCCTTATTTAAAACTTAAATAATAAATTAAATTTTTATTTAAAACAATTGAATCATAATTAAGTTTTAATTAAATCTTAAATTACATTTAACTTTATTAGTAATTAATTAATTAATAATTAAACAATTTTATAAATAAAAAATTAATAATTAACCATTTATAATTTATTAAAATAATAACCAATCCTTAAATAATTAATTTAACAATAATTAACTTTTAAAATAATAATTAAACACTAATTAATCCTTTAATAAATTCTTAATTAATGATTAATATTATATTACCTAACTAATTATAAATGACTTACTTAATTCATAATTAAGTACAAATTTCCTTTATTAACAATTGATTAAGTACTAATTCCTTACTTAATTAATAAAATAATCATTAAATACTTAAAGAAGTAATCAAATAAAAATAGTTATTTAATCGTATTTAAAATAAGTTTTGAAAACACTTTTCGAAAGATACCTAATTGAAAACAATTTAAATTTGCAAAAATGTTTGTTTTTACGAATTACATTTATAGCGACAATTCGCTACATGAACTGAAAATCCTAAACCCATTTTTTTACTCTAAATTACTTTCAAAATTCTATCTTTCACATTTAACTTACTTTTATACATTTAGATAAGGTTTTGAAAACTTGAATTAAGGTTTTAAACTTTTATAAAACTTTTCTAAAAATAAAGTAAGGAAACCAAATTAAAACATAGGATCTCGATGTCACAACGTGCAACTTAAGTGCTAGCTTCTTTTAGTATACAACACATATCATATTGTCCAACATCATTACCTACCATACAATATACCTAAAGTAAAATCATTACTTTAAACCATAACTCGCAAAGTTGTACTTGATTTTAATTATTAATATCAAGACTAAACAATACCATATCCAAGCATAAATATACATATATAACTCGACATTAATCTCATTCAAACGAGCACCAAACTTAGCAACCAAGTAGCATAAAAATTAATGTTAAAAACTTTATGAAAAAGTGTGAGCTTTACTCACCTTAAAACTAACCAAAACTAACCAAGCTTGCTAACTTTTGGAAATCGCATAGAGTTTTGATTTTCCATAACCAAAATGGAGTTTCAGTAGCCTTATGTGTGGCCATAATGTCTACAAGGTTCGGCCATGCTTGGAGGGTACAGGTGAAGCCTTGTTTTGGAGTGGTGGAGTTGTAGAAGTGAAGGCGAGGCTTAAAAAAAATATTTATGAATTTAAAAGTGGAAAAAACTAAGAATTTTAACTTAAGAACTTTCTTTTAAAGCCATTGAAGTGTTCATGAAGACATGAAGGAGGATTTAGAAAGCAAAAATGGAAAAATAAAATGAGAGAAAAATAATTTAAATTGGTTTTATAAGAATTGCTTTAAGGTAATTACAAACTCTCTTTATGGTATATAACCTCCACTATATTTATACCACCTCATTACCCTTGACTCCCCTCCACATCACATCATAAGCTACCATTTTTTCCCTCTCCAAGCAACATGTTTCAACACTTTAAGTACTAATGTTTCCTAAAGCATCTTTTCGCTTTAAACATTGTTTTATTTTATTTAAAACTTTCCTTAACAAGTCACATCAACTTTATAAATATATAAATCTAAGTATATACATATACATATATACATCATATAACCCTAACTTATTATATTTGTATGCATATATTTATACCATAGAGTTTTCAATGTTTCCGTCAACTTTTATTCAATGGAAAGTCAAAAATTTGGAAAACGAATTATGGTCACATTTTCGATTTTTCTTCGAACTAAATATTTTTGAAAGAAAATTTTGAAAACAATCTCAACATCATTATTTATTAATTAAAATATTTTTATTATAATTATAAAATCTACTAATTGAATATTTAAAATCAATTAAACATTAGCAAATTAAAGCGGTGAAATTCCATGTTGTTATATAAACAGTCAAGGTTATGGAATATTAAACTATGAGAAGCCCTAATATCAAACCAAATACGAATAGGTAATCTATAAACAGATAGTATATGCTCAAGAATCGACTTTCCCTTCTCAGCTGTAGAAATAGGGGAAACCCTAGGCCACTCCCCTTTCTTCAGGGTACGACAATTTCTAACAAAATAGGCAGGCTGATGGCAACCGTAACAACATTTCGGTGCAACTGAGCCTAAATCTTCAGAAACTTCTTGATTAGTGCTTTAACCACCTTCCCTTCTCCAACCAACCTTTACTTATTAGAAAGTTGACCCTTCTTTCTATACATGTAGAAAACGAGGGTGGACCTATTCTACGGTAACTGAAACTTATGCTTGTTGTCCCATGCAAATGCAAGAATAGATGGCTTCGGAGCTAAGCTCTCAAAACCTAAAATTATGTTCGCCAAACCCACAAAAACCCTATGACATGATTAGTCATGTCCTTTTAGAACTCAAGATGCATACCTACGATGAACATCTCATTCTTCTTCAATGGCATGTCTACCAATCCTATCCTGAGCCGAGACAATGCAATGCACCGGTTCTCATACTTCGCCATAGTCATGACACCCTACTTCAGATCCAAGAAGCTCTTAAATAACAAAGATTTTCCAACTTCCCAAACAAACTTCATCTCAAACTGATCTTTAAATTTGGCCCGGGAGAAGTCATTCTCCTAGATATCTACAATAATAGAACCCCATCAATCCATGGCTGCATCCATCAGATGTAGCGACGGCAATTTATGCTTAGTTACATCATCTAACTCCATATCTCCAAATATACAATCACATAATCTAAGCTAAGACTAGAATTCTATAATAGTCTACGTGCCATTAAAACTCCTACCCTTTAATCTCTCATAATCATGGTAGAGTGAAGAAATACCCATACGAGGCCTGACCTGCATGACCTCCTCTATAACATTCACACATGATTCCTCAACATGAGCAACATTCCTCGGTGCTTGATCCCCACCATTTATGATAGTACTATGCAATGACCCTAATTTTGATTAACATTATTTAGAAAATTTAATTAGTTAAATAAAATAAAGTAATGTAAATGGTTAAATGGTTAAGATTTGCATGATTATAAGATAGACGTGCCTAATTTATCTAGAACCAAAGAGAATTAAAATGAAGTAAGTAAGAGGAATAAGATGAGGGAAAAATAGGAGTAAACTAAGTTCTTATGCTCTAAAGCCTTCCTACTTTCATCCTTTATTCATTCCAAACATTTGCAAACAAACGCGAAGCTTGGCTGGGCACCATTAGGGAAAAACAAAAGGAAGACAAGTAAGGGTTCAAGTAGGAAGCTTTGGTAAATCCACACAAGAGCAAATCCCAACCTCGTTAACAACAAGATAATGTGAATAATAGATTACATCTCATTTTTATTGTTTTAGGTTTCTCAATGATATCTGAATTTACATTGCAAGAAAGATGCCATGTACCGATTGGTTAAATGGATATATGTTTGTTGATGATTTATGTTGCTTCATATAGATTTTATGATAATTTTGATTTAAAAAACATATTAACTTACATCCGAATCTTGCGTTTTTTATATAAGGTTAGAGACATTATTTTAGAGATTAGTTTCAAGTTTCATAATTTTCTAAGTTAATGTGGATTTATTATGAATTTTATAGTAAAGAAAATGGTTAAATTGGGTTTAAATTATATTCGGCCATTGTATGTTAGCTTTGGGTCAGAAATTTAAATATGTCAGTAATTATATTAAAAGTGATTTACGAGAATTTTTGGAGAATTTTCCTAAGGATTTCATTAGAGAATATAAAATTATTTAAGGTATGAGACTTAAATGTTTTATATGTTTAAAAAAGGAGAAAGGGCAATTTGTTAAATATTTTTTAAAATTGTTAATCACTAAATTTGATATCACCTTTAGAAAAGATTTTAAAAAAGAATTGGTAACCAATTATATGCTAAAAAATAAGGCAAGTTAATTGAAAGATATTACTAAAAGGTTAATAACCAGTTTTGCAAAGAGTTACTACTTTGCCACTTACAGCAGTTACCTTTCGAACCCATACTTCTGCCCCTTACCAGGTCGAAACCAACACACATGGTATCAATGCCTTGGTACGTAGTGGATTGGAGTTAGGCGGAAGGTACAGAGTCAAAACATGCTTTCGAAGGGGTAGAGCTACTATTTTTGACTATGAATCACTTATGTTTAAAAAGGTGGCTTTCAAAGGAATTAGCTTTCGATTTAGTTAAATATGCCTTTATTTTAGAAAAATAGCTTTCGAAATGGGTTGCTGCCTTTTATTTTAAAATGAAACTTTCGATGGGGTTGACACCCCTGCTGTTGCATCCAACCTTTCGAATCAATGCCTTCGAAAGTGTACTTTCGCCTTATACTTTGATGCCGCATCTCCATGCTTTCGAAAGGGGTGGCTTTCGAAACCATCCACTTTCTTTTACTTAGGAATAATGCTTTCGCCCTAGTTGTTTTAATTCCCTTGGATATATTGAAAGTTAAACCTAAAGGTTTTGAAAGGAATAGTATTAAATGGTTTCGAAGCTATGTTCCACAAACTTTTATTCGAACCCAGTGCTTTCGAACGGTTTGTTTTTATCGAGGGACTTTAATGCTTTCGAAAGGTATAAAATGAGGGTTTCAAAAAGGATTCTAATTTTTTTCAAAAATTCTACTTTTAGTATTTGAATGGAAGGCCCAATGCTTTCGAAAGGCAAGTTTAAAATGTTTTGAAAAAAGATGTCTAAGATTTTAAAAGCTTTCGAAGTGACACTTTCAATGATTTCGAAAGGTCTATTGTTAAAGGTTTTGAAATGTATGTTTTGGCCTTTCAACACAGTGTTTCAAGGTAAAGTTGTTAACCTATTTTGAAAGGTGTACTTTCATTAGATTTGAAAGGGACTGTTTAAATTTTTTAAACAAGGGTTTCAAAGATTATATCTTGGATTTAAAACGTAATATTTTCTAAGTTAAAGAAGGGCTTTAACTTGTTTTAAAGAGATAGATAGCATTATTGATTTAGATTTTCATCAACTTTTTGTGTGTGAAGCATATATCATGCCAAGATATTTGAGTAAAGTAAAAAGTATATTTTCCTTATTTAAGTATGATTTAAAGGGTTAAATCAATTTGAAAGAAATATTTTCAAGAAAAATTTGAATTGGTAGTTAACCATAAGTAAATGATTCAAATATTTGAATATCAGATGGGACGGGTATAGGATTGCATCCTATACTTTAGTTAGTAGTCCCTAGCTAATATAAGTCTAAATTTCCAGTATGTAGGGCTTTGTCATAAGTAAGATTAAAACAATGTTACACACAAAAAGGAATATATAGAGAAAGATAGGTTATTGGTGAGCCTGTAAAACCATTAGGATTAGTTGACCCTAGGAGAAGTAAGTTAAGGAGTGCGTCTAATAGAAGTTAGATTTTTTTTTTGGTAGGCCCGAGTCAGCCAATGGTTAGTAGTTACCTAAGCAAAACTATATTGTTTGGAAAGATAGTCCATTGATTACCCGATTTATGTGCATATATGATATTACTATTACTGTTTCAATCATTTTGATTGCAGGATTTTAATTTGCAAAAAATGTGTTTTTTAAGGGGATATTATTGAGGGGGATCCGTTTCCGCTAAATGGCATGGTTTTACTTAATATCTGTAAACCAAGATGTAATAGTATTATTCACACCAGGTTTTATGTCTAACTCGAAGTTTATGTTTTTTCCCCTTAAACTCTTAGGTGCTCAAAATTAATTGTAGTAGATTGAGAGTTATGGCTAACATGCTTAATAGGTGGACGAATAAGCTCTCGGAGACCAGCAGGAGGCAAAAGTTAGCTATTTAGGAGCAATTAGTTTTATTTTCACTGTGATGTATGAAGAACTATGTGTTTATTTAGTACTCTGATCATACAATGGGATATCTTCATATGCCACTCTTGGCGTAAATTGTAATAATTAAATTTGATCGAAACTTGGGAAATCATTGGGATTTTGTATCTGAATATGAAATGTTGTTTTAAAATGTAATCAGAAAAGAAATTTTGTAATCTATGTTGATTTTATTTCATATTAATTTTCTTCTAATATTATGGATACCATTAATGTTACGTATTTTATCACCAGTAGTTAATACTATGGATGACTGCAGCATCTGTAGAAGTTAGCTTCATGCCTCAAGATAGAGGATTTTACGACTTGGTATCAGAGCATATGTTTATGAAAAATTTAAAAGAATTTCAAACTTAAAATGACACTGAAAAACATAATCCTAAGGAATTAGGGAAAAGGTTGGGGTATGGGATAACTCTATAGTAACGTACTTGTATCTTCTATATATGAGTATATGGCTTATGTCTATTCTCCCATCTCTCTTAGGCTATTCTTCTGTATCTTACAAAGATTTTTATGTAGACTTTAGGGCGTAAGATGTGGACGTTGGAAGTGGAAGAGTTAACAATGGTGGGGGAAGCACCATAACTAACGGAAATGCTCGATCCATTAGGAGAAACACGGGTTGAGCGACAAATGCTAACCCTAATGCAAATGGCAATGTAGATGCTGGAGTTCCACTTGCTAATATGGTAGCTATGTATCGGTTCTTTGTTAATATGATGTAGGCTGGAGTTGCTGCATGATTAGTTAGAGGAAATGTTGAAGGACGAAATCAGGGAGCTTTGGTGGTCAATAACTATGCAATCCTGAGTGGAGACTATGCCAAGCTTGGAGGAAAGCCATTTTTTGGGACTGAAGATGCAATTGAAGTGGAGAATTGATTACTTCATTTCAATAGGATTTTTTCTTTTGATTTGGGCTCAATGATGAGCAGAAAAGGAGACTCGCTTCTGGGTTGTTACAGGAAGCAACAGTGTATTGGTGGAACAATGTTATGGTTGGAGTCAATGAGAAGACTATGACTTAGGCTGAGTTTAGGAGTAGGTTTGAAGAAAGACTTATGTTGAAGATTGCAAAGTCAACTCTAGTCAGGAAGTTTGTCGAGTTGGAGTAGGAAGACGTGATAGTGCTTGAGTGTGCAACCAGATTTGAGAAGCTATCGAGATACGAATATGCTACGGTTGATACGGTTATTGAAAGGAATGAGAAGTTCATTTGTGCTTTGAAGCCTGAGCTTGCTAAGGCCACATTATTGCATATTAGAGATCCGTGCGATGTAGTTGTTGAGATTGCTTTATGGTAGGAAGAAATGCTTGCTTTTCTTGAGGGTAATAAGGAAAAGGGAGCTCAAGGAGGGCAGGACCAACAGAAAAAGATTTGCCATAAGAAGGGGCTCAGAAGAGTGTAGCTGTCAAGAAGGGAAAGGTGGAAGTTATCTGCTATAAGTGTGGTAAGAAGGGACATTATGCTCATGAATGTTGAACAGGCAAAGGGAAGAAAGTTGCTGGCAAGAAAGGAGTGAGATGTTTCAACTGCGATCAAATTGGACACTATAAGAATCAGCACAAGGATCCAGCCAAGAATGGAAAGGCAAGAAGCTTGCATTGGAACCAGCTACCTTGAGACCAACTGCAGAGAAGAAAGGAAAAGCTGTGTTGGGATGTACGTTTTTGATTCATAGTGTATCAGTTAGAGTTCTATTTGATATTAATGCATCACATTCTTTTATATCTCATTTTTTGGTAGATAAGCTTAACCAAGAAACCTCATACCTAATTATTTCCTTAAGGGTTGCATATCCGATAGGAGAATATGTCACATTTGGGATGAAGTGCGACTAGTTAGAGGTTGAATTGTTAGGACATACATTTGTTTGTAGTTTTAATGTGTTTGATTTTGTAGGGTTTAGAATTATTACGGGTATGAATTGGTTAAGTAAATACGATGCTATGACATTTTTCCATGACAGGAAAATATCACTTAGACACCCTTACTGTAGTAATCAGATAATATACTACTTAGAAAACCCTAGTTTTGAGGAAAATTCTTTTTCGAGTGCTGTGGAGGAAGAAGACGAGTAAAACCGAGTCTTCGTTGTTGGAGAATTCACAGACGCTTTTAAGCGTGTAGTAGGATTGCCGTCAAAACGAGCTATTGAGTTTCAGATAGATTTAGTACCAAGAGCAGAAACGATAAGTAGATCACCAAGCAGAATGACACCTACCGAGATGAGGAGCTAAATGTGCAGTCGGTGGATTTGGAAGGCAAGACTTTTATCAGACCAAGCAGTTCGTCTTGGGAGTTGCCGCAGTGTTTGCAAAGAAACCGAATGGATCGTTAAGGTTATGTATTGATTATTGTAAGTTGAATGAGAAGATGATAAAAAATCGATATCTGTTATCTTGAATTAGCGATTTATTCGACCAGTTGAGTGGAGCCAAAATAATTTCCAATTGGATTTGGCAATGGGTTTCCATCAACCTAAAGTGGTCGAGGATAGTATTCCTTTGACGGGTTTAGAACAAGATATGGATCTTATGAATTCTTAGTAATACCGTTCAGAATAACCAACGCATCAACATTTTTCGTGGATCTAATATCAAGATCTTTCGGGAGCATCTGCGTAGATTCATATTAGTGTTCATAGATAACATTTTGATATACTTTAAAAATGAGAGAGAGCATGAAGTTCATCTTAGAGTGGTGCTTGAGACGTTGAGGCAACATCAAATAAAAGTGAAATTTTTGAAATGTCATTTTTTAAGTTTCTTGGTCATGTAGTCTCAGGAAAAGGGTTGTCCATTAATCCGGCTAAGATTGAGGTAGTGAATAATTGGAAGAGGCCTGAGACAGCGACCGAGATAAGGAGTTTTCTTGGATTAGCTGGTTATTATCGAAGATTTGTTAAAGACATTTTGTAGATAGCGACACTGATGAATAAACTAACGTGGAAATATATGAAATTTGTCTGGACTGATATGTGTGAGGAGGCATTCTAGAAACTGAAACACTTATCGATGAATGCACCTATATTAGTTTTTCCATATGGGAATAAGGATTTAGTAGTGTACACAGATGCATGTGGAACGAGGTTAAGAGATGTATTAATACAAAGAGGTAAAGTGATCGCTTATGCTTCTCGATAGCTTAGACTACATGAAGTTAGCTATCCAATTCATGATTTGGAATTAGCTATAGCAGTTTTTGCATTGAAAGCATGTGGACATTACCTTTTGGGAGAAAGATTCGAGTTGTATACGGATCATAAGTGGCTGAGGTATTTATTCTCTCAAAAGGAATTGAATATGAGATAACAGAGGTGGTTAGAGTTTTTAGCCGCTTATGAATTCGGTATTGAGTACAAACAAGGAAAAGGAAACAAGGTTGTGGATGCACTTAACAAAAAACATCAGATTCAGTATTGGCGATGATAGCTAAGTGGAAAGATTTAGAGGCATTTGGTACATGCAGAATACGGTAGAGATCTGAAGCTAGATCTAGTAAAGAAACCACTATCTTGTATGTTCAGAAGTTCGACCGGTGACGATCGAAAAGATTTCTTCTTAGCAAGGAGAGGATCCATTATTAGTTGAATGAACTAGAAAATTAAGAGATGGAACAGAGAGCGATGACCTGAAAGATTTCAGTCTCGACTGGAATGGATAGTTAACGTAGAAAGGGAGACTATATTTCGAATGTGGGAACATTAAGAAGAAAGTCCTTGGAGAATGCCATCTTTCAAAGTTCACTATCCATCCAAGAGGAACTAAGATGTATCAGGATATGAAAAGAAGTTTCTTGAAAGGCATGAAGCAAGATGTAGGTTTATGGGTGAAATAGTGTTTAAACTGTCAACAGGTAAAAGCTGAACATCAGAAACCAAGTGGGTTACTTCAGACTTTAGATGTCCCAATAAGGAAATGAGATTCCATCTCAATCGATTTTATATTCGGGTTGCTAAGGTCAAATAGGGGAAACGAAAGCATATGGGTTGTAATGAATAGATTAACCATGATTACCCAAGTCATTCCAGTTAAGTCAACCAAGATGACACCTGTTTTGGCTAAATTATTCATGAAGATTATAGTTAGGCTGCATGGAATTCCAAGTAATATAGTAAGTGATAAAGACCTCTTATTCACTAGCGAATTCTGGAACAGTCCACATGAGATTTTGGGTACCAAGCTTAAGATGAGTACCACTTACCATCCACAGACAGATGGGCAAACAAAAAGAGTAACAAAGTCTTAGAAGATTTGTTAAGAATTTGTGTGCTAGACTTTAGGGGATCATGGGAAGAACATCTACACTTGGTCTAATTTTTGCATAACAACAGTATCAGGCTAGTATAGGGATGACACTGTTCGATGCTTTGTATGGAAGGCCATGCAAATATCTCTTTTTGTTAGTTAGAGATCGAGGATAGGTTAGTTCTTGGTCCGGATTTGGTTAGAAAATTTGCAGAAAAGATTGATTTCATTTGAGACAGAATGAAGGAAGCTTAGTCTAGGCAGAAGAACTATGCTGATAGAATACGAAAATACTTAGAGTTCTAGGTTGAAGATCACGTTTTCGTCAATATATCACTGATGTAAGTTGTAATTGGATTTGGGAAATCAGGAAAATTAGCCCCAAGATTCGTTAGACAATTTCCTATTATAGGAAGGATTGGGAAACTCGCGTATAGAGTGGAGTTACCAAGTAGTTTTGCAGGAGTCCATAATGTTTTTCATATTTATCATCTAAGAAAGTGTATTTGAGTTCCACAAACTACTATAGTATCGACTGTGTTAGATGACTTAGTAGTGGAACCGGATTTGGTATTAGTTTGAAAATCCATTCGTATAGTCACAAGTGATGTGAAGAGACCAAAAAAAAAGACCACCAGATTAGTCAAAGTCCAACGGGGTGACGACGAGAGAGACTGTACATGGAAAACTAAGAGGTAGATTAGAAATACTTATTTTGACTTTTTCATGGTATGTTTTACCTTTATGATTGTTTGTTATGAGTACCTTATCACAATTTCGAGGAGGAAATCCTTCAAGGAGGGAGACTGTAATGACCCTAATTTTGACTAACATTATTTAGAACATTTAATTATATAAGCTAATTTAAATAATGTAAATGGTTAAGGGATTGAGATTTGTATGATCATAAGATAGCCGCGCTTAATTAATCTAGAGCCTAAGAGAATTAAAATGAAGTAAGAGGAATAAGATGAGGGCAAAATATGAATAAACTGAGTTCTTAGACTCTAAACCCTCCTTACTTTCATCCCTTATTCATTTTAAACATTTGCAAAAAAACTCAAAGCTTGGTCGGCCACCATTAGGGAAAACCAAAAGGAAGATAAGTAAGTGTTCAAGGAGGAAGCGTTGGCAAATTAGTACAAGAGAAAATTTCAACCATCTTAACAACAAGCTAAGGTGAATAATAGATTACATCTCATTTTTTTTTTTTTGGTATCTAAATGAGATCCGAATTTATTTTGCAAGAAAAGTGCCATGTTTTGATTGTTTAAATGGATGTATGCTTGTTGATTGTCTATGTTGCTTCATAAAGATTTTATGATAAATTTTAAATTGAAAAACCTATTAAATGATATCCAAATGGTTTGCGTTTTTGGTACAAGTTCATAAACACTATTTTAGAGATTTGTCTCAAGTTTCATAATTTTCTAAGCTAATGCGGATTTATTATGAAGTTTCTAGCAAAGAAAATGGTTAAATTGGATTGAAGTTATTTTCGGCTATTACATGTTAGTTTTGGGTCAGAAATTTAAATATGTTAGAAAACAAATCAAAAGTGATTTATAAATTTTTTTAGATAATTTTCCCAAGTATTTTATTAGGATAAAATTATTTAAGGTATGAATAATGTTTTATATGTTTATAAAAGGAGTAGGGGTAATTTGTTAAATGTTTTAAAATTATTGATTATTGAATTTGACAGCACCTATTGAAAAGATTATGAAAAAGAATTGGTGACCAATTATTTGTTGACAAATAAGGCAAGTTAATTGGAAAGATATTACTTTAAAAGGATAATAATCAGTTATGCAAAGAATTAATGTTTCTCCACTTATGGAAACTACCTTTCGACCCCATTCTTCCTCTCCCAACCGAGTCGAAACCAATACACATGGTATCAATACCTTGCTGCGTAGTGGATTGGAGTAAGGCGGAAGGTATAAAGTCGAAACATGCTTTCGAAGGGGTAGAACTACTATTTTTTATTATGAATCATCTGTGTTTAAAAAGGAGGCTTTCAAAGAAATTAGCTTTCGACTTAGTCAAATATGCCTTTGTTTTAGAAAAAGGATTTTCGAAAGGGGTTGCCACCTTTTAGTTTAGAAAGAAACTTTTGATGTAGTCGAAACCCCTGCTGCCGCATTCAACCATTCTAATCGATGCCTTCGAAAGGGTTACTTTGCCTTAAGCTTTGATGTCGCTTCTCCATGCTTTCGAAAGAGGCGGCTTTTGAAACCATCCACTTTCTTTTACTTAGGAATAATACTTTCAAAAGCAATGCCTTTGCCTTATTTCTTTTAAGAAGGTTTTGAAAGGAGTGGTTTAAAATGGTTTCGAAGCTATGTTCCGTAAACTTTTACTTGAACCCAAATGCTTTTGAAAGGTTTGTTTTAAGTAAGGGACTTTAATGCTTTCGAAAGGTGTAAAATGAAGGTTTCGAAGGGGAGATTCACCAATGCTTTCGAAAGATTTACTTTTAGTATTTAAATGGAAGGTCTAATGCTTTCGAAAGACAAGTTTAAAGTGTTATGAAAAAAGATGTCTAAGGTTTTATAAAGATTTTAGTATTTAACCTATTTTAAAAAAGCTACTGTCAATGGATCCGAAAGGGACTCTTTAGTTTTTAAAAATTAGGGTTTCAAAGATGATATCTTGGCCTTAAAACATAATGTTTTTTAAGTTAAAGAATGGCTTTAAATTGTTTTAAAGGGATAGATAACCCTACTGATTTAGGTTTTCATTAACATCATTTTGTTGAAAGCATATATCATGGCAAGATATTTGAGTATGGAATTTTTTTTTTGTTTAAGTATGATTTAAAGGGTTAAATCAATTTGAAAGAAATGTTTTCAAGTAAAATTTGATGGGTAGCTAAATCTAAGTAAATGACTCAAATATTTGAATACCAAATGGGACTGGTATATGGCCACACCCTGTACTTTAGCTAGTAGCCCCTAGCTAATATAAATCCAAAATTCTAATATGTAGGGCTTTGTCACTAGTAAGACTAAAATAATGTTACACATAGAAATGAAAATATAGAGAAAGATAGGTTATTAGTGAGCCAACGAAAACCATTAGGACCCGTTGACCTTGGGAGAAGTAAGTTAAGGAAAGACCATGTAGAAGTGTGTCTAACAGAAGTTAGATTATTTATTTTGTCTGGTAGGCCCGAGTCAGCCAATGATTAGTGGTTAGCCAAGAAAAACTATATTGTTCGGACAAACAGTCCATTGATTACCCAATTTATGTGCGTATATGATATTGCTATAACTATTTCAATTTGTTTGATCGTAGGATTCTAATTTTCAAAACGATATGTTTTTAAAAGGGATATTAGTGAGGGGAAATCCGTCCCGCTAAGCGGCATGGTCTCACTTGACATCATTAAATCAAGATGTAATAATATTACTCACACTAGGCTTTATGTCTGACTTGAAGTTTATGATTCCCCCTTAAACTCTCGGATGCTCAAAATTAATTTGAGTACATTGGGAGTTAAGATTTACAGGCTTTGTAGATGGACGAATAAGCTTTCGAAGATGGGCAAGAAGTAAAAGTTAGCTAATTAGCAGTAATTATTTTTATTTCCGCCGTGATGTATTATGACTGATGTGTTTATTTAGTACTCTTGGCATAATTTGCAGTCATACAAGTGGGCATCTTCATATGTCGCTCTTGGCATAATTTGTAATAATTATACTTGATCGAAACCTGGCAAATCAATGAGGTTATGAATCTAATATGAAATATTGTTTTGAAATGTAATCAGAAAGTTTTTTCGAAACTTGGGTCGATTTTATTTCATATTCATGTGCTTCTAATATTATGGATAACGTGTTTTTGGAAATTAATACTATGGATCACTGCAACATTTATAGCGGTTAGCGTTGGGCCTCAAGATAGGGGATGCTATGTGCTACCCCTATCGTCTCTAGCATTGGCAGCTCTAGTACACATGGTCCATACTACCTACTATAAGAAAATAGATTTAGGAAAGCAAAGGATAGATTAATTTCAAAGAAGGAGCCACTAGAAGGAGATATTCCTATGGAATAATTTTAAAAGCCTAGTTTTCATAATACAAACACACTTTCATATGTATAATACACCCGCCTTATTCTAAGGTATCGCTTAACCTATCTCTAATGAGCCATACCCAAACAGAACCAAGGTGTTCGCTCAACCTTGGACTTTGATAGAAAATCTAATGATCCAACTTTGGGACCCTCAAATGTTAACAATAATACATTCACGTTATTCATATGCCAAACGCCTAAGTACCGAAAAGACAGAAAGTTATGGTAAAATAAAAGGAATAGTAGAATCTCGTAATGGAATGGAAATATATAATACCAAAATAATAGTACAATGGGTTACTCTGAGTACAAAAATAACAGAGTTACTAAAACCTATGTAATTCATCACCCTAAACAGATATAACAACCCGTCCTCACAACGGTGATATATAAAATACAGAAATGCAATGGAAATAAGAGTACTATGGTTGATAACCCGACAACTCTTCTCTATAAACTCCAAAGAATCCGTTGCTAAATTTGGAAACATATATTGGCCAGACTCAAAAATTATAAGAAAATAACACTCGACTCAGTCGGGTAAACCAACGTGAGAAACTTAAGAAATATGCAACTAGTAATAGGAACCATTGAGACCTTAAGGATTCCCATAATGGTTTTACCTTCAAGTGAAACCAACCATTAATTAAGTTTAACATATAGTGATATGATAGATAATGTCTAGTGTATAGCACATAAATCATATCAAATAGCTACAGTGTGAATGCCACAATAGTAATATATATACAATCAATACTACTAAGGCGTGTTCGCATAGTGGATTTTCCTTGGAGATCTCCTTGAATCAAGCTATGTCCACACTCTATGACTAGGATTAGAAACTTCCTTTTGAGCATCGTATATCTCTAGATAATATATAGTCCAAGTTAAACACAACAGCCCTAACAATGAACTGCAATGAACTACGTATCAACAAACTCCCGTGCTCAACATATCAATAAGCATACTCTACATATGGAGTTGATATACCCTCATGGATAAGCTAAACCCGAGATTATGCATCCTTCTTTGGTTTTAGTCATTTTCGATGTCGTGTGTAACAACCCTGTATTTTGTGATTATTTTATTGTATATTTTAGTTATTTTATTTGAAATTTCTGATCTAAAAAAGGCCTTATTTTATTTATTAGAATGAATAAATTTTGTTATTTTAAATATAAATTTTGATTTTTATGTGAATTATAATTCAAACATGAATAAATAGAATATTTTCCAAAAACGTGAATTTTGGTCGTCAAACTTTGACTTTTAAATTTAAAATTTAAATATTTAAATATTTTATTTTATCTTTTATTATGAAAATAAATTAAATTTCAAGAATGCTGCTTTTCGTTTCGTTGAAATCCGATTTATATTGTGAAAGTTATGCTTTTTACAATATTGTGTGAAAATTGTTTTATTTAACAAAATTGTTTATTTTAATTCATATAAAATATATTTTTGGTTGTTCAAATGTGTATATATATGTAACACGTCATGCTATGTATATATTTATTTTTAAGACATTTTCGAAGTGTAGTTATAATTTTGGACGTTCATTGTATTTTGTTTATAATTTTTAACTCTAGTTCAATTTAATAACTATTTTCTTTATTTATTTTCTATTTTTCCTTAGAATATTTATTTATTTTATTTTTTCACTTTATTTTGTTCAGTTTTTTATTTTTATTTACTAAAATTTTATTTGTTTAATTTGAATAAAAGAAAAAGAAATGTAAAGAGTCAAAAGCCCTTTTATATTCTATGTCTTTTCATTTACACTTGTCTCTTCATTTACCTTTTGCCTTTTCATTTTAATGCTTGGCCATTAATTCTTATGCATTGCCGTGACTTTCATCTTCATTTTTCATGTGAAAAGTACCCCCCTTCATTTCAAAAAACTCACGGCAAAGGAAAAGAAAAAAATATATGCCAATGGCTTCTTTGCTTACCTTTCTTTCTTCTTTTCCTTGTTTTGCCTTTGCTCCCCTTCAAGCTTGCTTGGCCTAGCTCCTACTCCATCATTTCCACCATCACCTCCACCATCTATAGTAGCCCCTCCTTCCTCTCCTCTGACCAAATTTTGGCCATGCCACTGTATGAAGTTTGCATCACAAAAATTTGCACAAATTCCACCATAATTGCCTAACCAAGCCATATTTTCCACCACCCCTTCATAGTTTGCCTTCGGCCACCCCCTTTGCCACCACCACGAGCACCTACACCACCTCCAACCATCACATCACCTCTGTCTAAACCTAAAACCTGACCTGGCCGAGCCCAATAACCCTTTGGCCGAGCCAAAAATGCATCCAAACATCACCTATTTGCCTTGACCTTTTGTATACTTCACTTTGCAACTCTCCTACCTCTTCACACTTGCATGGCCGTGAGTTTTGATGCGAAACCCGACCCAAACACACATCATGGCTGAGCATATGGTTCCCTTGGTCAAGCTCTTGAATGGCTAAAGAAAGGTTAAATAATTTTATCCTTTGTTAATTTCAATTTCCAATTGTTTCTATATTGTTTTGGTTGTATATTCATATGTATATTGTCTTGTTTTGGTTGTTGCTAACAAGATCAATATCTTGGCTCTCTCCACTCACTTGAATCAATGTCTCGCTATGTCGTGCCATATCGTGCTTTTTGGAATTCATTCGAGTTTTTTGATTGGCTAACTCCAGTGTAAAGAGGTGAGTAATCACGCTTGACATTTGTGCTTATATAATTGTGAATTGATGCAAGTGAATGTGTAGAAAATTGTTATATCATGTTATACCTGCCTTTGACATGAATTACATGATGTTAGCCCTGTTTATAAACCTGTCATATCATCTGTTACTGCCATATGTTGCTATACTGTTTATTTGTATATGTTCATCACACTGCAAGTGTAACATCCCAAAATTTGTCAATTTAAATTGGTAATTTATTTAAACTTTTGGAATTCAATTTGAAAATAATTTGAAAAGTTTCAAAACGAATAAAATAAGTGATAATTTGTATGAATAAAATTCCAATTTCCTTTGAGTTTAAAATTTTGAAAGAATAAATGCTTTAAAAAAATCATTTGAATTTAAATTATATATATATATATATATATATATATAATGCATATATGAGTGGATTGGAATATATACATTGAATTTGAATTTAAATTGTACAAGTATATTATGAGTATATAAATGGACATAAATGGATTATATTTCAAGTTGAATTGGAATTTGAATTTAAAATAAATGTTTTAGAAAAAAATATTTGGCATTTGAAATCATAAAGGTGAAATTTATATAATGTAAAGATTTGTTAGAAACATTTCTTCTTTTAACATTGTATATATACAAATGAATGAGGGATGTATTTATTAATAAAGTGAATTTGATGCAAAATTTTCTTAAATTGCTTCATCTTTGTGAAAAATACAAGTGTTAAAAATGCATGAGGGTGATGGTGTGAAAATAAACAAATGTAGAAATCTCATGATTGGTTTGAACAAGTGGCATTCAATTTAATTGATTGAAAAAAGCATAAAATTTAAAATCATAAAAACTTTTCAGCTTCTCTTTTCCAATTATTTAGCCTCTCAAATTTATGAAAGAAAAGTAAAAAGGTCTTGAGCATTTCAAACTTCAACACCCAAAGAAAATTACGAAAATCAGAAACTGCAACTTTTTCTTGAGTTCAAAGTTAAAAGTCTGAGACTCTTCTCCAACATTAAAGCAGTAGTTTTAAATCCCATCTCTCAGATTAGTATAAACAAGCTCCAGTTTTGGCCAGGAAACAGGGCTGGATTCTCTGAAATAAATTAAGGAAAAAAATTCAAGTTTAAAGACTAATTAAATTTCTGGATTTTCAAGCTACAGACCCTATTCTCTGTTGCATTAAATTTAAACTGTAAGGAAGCTTGGATCTTTATTTGTTATTGATGAATTAAATAAACAAACACAATAGAGATTAAGAAAAGATTGTATTAACAAGTTGCAGATAAGATTTCAAGATCAAAGTAGAAAAATATCCAGGCTTTTATCTCAAATTTTAAAAAACAGTCAGAAGCTTCTGTTCTCAGGCAACATGTAAGTAAACCTCTGATTTATCCAATTGCTTGTTGTTGTATGCATGCCTGAGTGATGTTGAAAACTTTTGCATGTGAAAAAATTTGTGTGCATGTGTATTTTTGCCTGGGAATGTTTATATTCAGGGTTTTCACCCCTGTTCTTCTTAAGTCTCAGGTTTACAGAGTAAACCCATGCCAAATTCAAACCTCTCTCTCTCTCTGTTCTCTTCTGGAATTGAAATCTAAACAAATTAAAGTGTTTTTTTAAACATGCATTATGTTTTAGTAATAAATCAATGCAAAGCAATATAGTTTTATTGGAAAATGTGAAAACACAGTCACAATCTAAATTATGCAGGAATTCGAATATCATAAATTTTAATTTCAGTAATGCTATTTGAATCATCATTGAAAATAACAATTTTAGAAAGTTAAATCTAATTTTTTCATAAAGTTGTGACTGAGAAAATTTAGTTGATCAGAAAATTGAGATTTTGTAAAATTCTGATGATATACGTGTTTGTGGGCCTCGAGATCATCGTCGCAGCTAACTTATGGGTTTGTAATCCTCAGAAAAATGTAAGTTGAATTGATAAATCATTATGGTGTTGGTTCAAGATCGAATTAGGTTTGAAAAACCAGATATACTCGTAGTCGAAAATGGTCATGTTGCATCGCCGTTGGGTGATCGGACTTTTTGGCACCGGTGCCAATCATGGCGTCGAACATTGGCGAAGCTTTAGTCGAGTTTTTGTGGCCTCTGATGGCCAGAGAAGGTGGGACAAGGCAGTTTCCTGGTGATGGCTTTTGATGAACTATGGGTCATGATGCTCGATTTCGATCGTGGCAATGGTTCACGCTTTGGGGTGGCTCGATGGGTCGAGAAGTTAGTCGTTGACCTGACGACGTCGTAGCTTCGACCAGTGACGACCGGGACGGTGTCCAGCGTGCACACGATTTCGTTGTATCAGTAGTTCATTTTTTTTGGATGATGCTTGACTCAAAGTACTACTCGGGGGTTTAGGGGAGATGACTCGAAGATAGGGTCATGTCGTTTTGGCGTTGCACCGAGTCATTTTCAAACTTAAACAAATTTTAGTGGATTTTTTTTAATACGGGTCGATCTTGGTAAAAACTCGAAGCAGGGAGCATTTTCGCTCGGGGATGACTCGAGAAAGCCTCGGGTGGTCATTGAAAACAGCAAATTTCAGTTTTAAATTTTTTGAAAACATAAGTTTAAATGATTTCTTGAATTCATTCTTTATAAATGATGATAGTTTGTTAATGGAATGTGAAGTAAATGGTATTGAAATAATTATTTGAAATTAATGAAGTTCAAAGATGTTTTAAACTTATATTTTTAAAATAAAGTTGTTTTAAATTTAACTTAATAAGATAATTAAGAAGTAAGTCAAATATTCAAAGCTTTAACTTAAAAACAAATTAATTTATAATAACTAAATATGATTAAACAATTAATGATTTGTAATTACTTTGTAATTGAGATAATTAATTAAAGAATAATTAACTAATAAGGTTAATTAAGATTTAATTAATCCATAGTTAAGAATAATTAATCATTTATTTAAATAATTAATAAAAATAAATTATGTGGTTAATTCACTTAAATCACATTCACCATAATTGAAGAGATTGACTATTATCAAATGTTGTGTACTGGATTGATATTTCTGTTGTGATTGTGATACTGTGTGATGTGAATTGATTTGTGCTGAACCGTGATTCGTGATTTGTTTATGTATGTATGTGAAAACCCTTTTGCCCGTAAAACGACATTTAAATCTCGATGCGACAGGGAGTCGGATTCCGGTTGATTATCCGAAATCCACATCGAACCTTGAATATGAATCGTTGTGATTGAAACATTCACATGTTTTAAAATTTAGCGCTCACTATTCGGATTAGCCGAGAGAGGACCTTTGTGTCATATAACCCATTCCGAATAGCTATATGACGAAATGAATAGCATTTGAAGACGGTTGTGAAGACCGTGTGTCCTCGAAAACGATAGGATAACCATTCGAACGTCTTTGCACTGAGTTGCTTCGGTATAGAGATCTCCACATGTGATGGGGAGTTCGATCTGGATTGTGGATACCCGGATTTGCAAGGGCTTCTTCCTTTATTGGACGAAGTGCCTTCGGTTCTGTTCGAACCCGGAACAGACTTGTATGGTTGTATGTCTACACTACACTTTGAGATATAAAGCAGATTTCGTTCAAACACATATATGTTGGTGGCGGAGAATTTATTCTCTTAGCTTAACACCCTTCTCTAAGACGTACAACCTTAGAGGTTATGTAGTTGAAGGATATCAGTGATATACACCCAATTTGGTAGTGTGGCATAGTAAGTGCTGCTGTGTGTTGGTGATCATTTGTTGATCATTTGTGATCAAAGTATGGCTTTCGTGTAAAGCATAGCTTTGTGGACGAGACTGCATCAGAACCTCACACCCCGAAAATGGTCGAAACAGGAAAGACGCAGAAAGGTTATGAGGGTCGCACCCTTTAGGGTATGTCATTTCCTTCTGGAAAAAGGTGTATCATGGTTTGGAGCCCAGATACTTTACCCATGTGGTTGCTGCAATCTCATTTACTGTATGGTTTTTGCTTTGTGGTAGAGGACCCTCGGATAAAGGTCGCAAACGACCGAGTAATGGCATAGTCGTGTAGTAGTTACCTAGTTACTGAGGTAACCCAGCCTTGTGTTGGCCGAGAACTGGTTAAGTTCTCGGGACATACCTCCAGAGGCGTACCCATGTGGCATAGGAAGTTCCTTAGCCTGACCATTTGTTGGAAACCCAAAGAAACAATACGAGCCCTTTACGATTGCAATTTGTATAACCAGCCACCTCAGGTGGCAGCAATAGTAAGCATAGTATAATGGTACGTATGCTGGCTAAGATTAATATTATATTTTCGAAATGTTTTCACACTATGCACTAGTAATAATATCAAAGGGTTTTCTCGTATTAAGCATATTTGACTATCATAAGGAGAAACCTCCCCCAAGTGTGCAATTGCATTGTGTGTGTGCCTGGAGGCCTTATGGTAGTTTCACTTTCCAAAAGCATGAACGATTTTCTTTTAAAAATTTTCTTTATTTAAAGCAACTATTTTTGTTTACTCATACCAGTCCCATGACTGACCCAAAGTTTATTGTTTCTTTCTAAACTCTGGGTGCCCATAATTTCCACACGGGCAGCCTAGTAGCAGGTTTTCTGTGTTTTGGTGCTAGCTGTATTTTGAAGTCTTTTTGGTTTGGAGGCTATCGGGTTTTGGAGGCTATCGGGTTTTGGAGGCTTTTGTCTTGGAGATATTTTGAAAGCTTTTGGATCTCAAGGTGCTTAGTTTTGGAAGTTCGCTATCACTTCATTTCTTTGAAGACTTTTGGCATATGATCACTTGTTGTTCCATTGTGATGTTTTATTTGAAGTTGTGATATATGTATAAAGATACTCTGATGTTGTAATGGATTTTATGATGATGCTGTATCTGTGATGTAATGTATGATATTCATTTTGTTTCCGCTGTTTTATATTCATCTAATGCTGTTATAAGCTCCATCCAACTGGAGTTCGATGTTTGAATCTTCGGCAGTCGAATACAAGTGAGGTATTTGATGTCCATTTTCGAACATTGGATTTCGGGCCGTGACATGTGGTATCAGAGCTAAAGGTTGAGTAAGAACTTTAGCTACGAAGTATAACACATTAGATGCTTATTAGAGATAGGGTGAAGTATACTCTAGAATGAGTATAACCCAAGACCTAAACCTAAATTTTCTTAGTCTATTTCTTTTAACTGCCGATATTCCTTAAGATATCTCGTCCGAATATCTAAATCAATGTTCTTACTAATTACAGATAGTAAGAATGAGCGGAAAAAGAGGAAGAGTTGGGGGGCGAGGAAATGCCACAACACCTAGCCATGTTCCCCCAACAGCAGAAGCAGCTTTATATACTCAGCATCAGCCGAATCTGGCTGATTTATATAAGAGTTTCTCAAGGCTTGGTGGTAAGTCATTCACTGGCAAGGAGTTGATTGTTGAGACCCAAGCATGGATCAGATCATGTGGAAGAATCTTTAAAGGGCTAAAGCTGCAAGACGACCATATGCGACTCATGGCATCTTGGCAACTTCAAGAAGAAGCCTAAGCATGGTAGGAGACAGTCACTGTGGATGAGCCAGAAGACGAGTTTACTTGGAAGAGATTTAAAGAAGTATTTGAGAAGCGCTGTATGCCATCAGTGGGGATTTCTCGAACGTACCATGAATTTATGGACTTAAAGCAAGGGAGTTTGTCATTCGAGTAGTATCTAAACAATTTCAATGAATTGTCTCGTTTCGGTCCAGAATTGGTGAATGCACCTTTAAAGAAAAATGAAAGGTTCATTCGTGGGATGAATAAGAAGTTCCACGAAAGGATGACTGGCCACGTCAAAGAATCCTATTCAGATTTGATTGATATGGGGTACAGATATGCTACACTTGATATGCAAGAAGCCCCGGTGGAGAAAGGAAATTCGAGCAATCAAAATTGGAAGAAGAGGAAATTTGGATGCAAGAAACCATGGCCGGGTAAGGAGAACAAGAAGAGCAATCAGGGAAGCTCGGCAGAGAATGTCACTTGCTTTAATTTCTTAGAAAAAGGCCATTATTCGAGCAGATGTACGAAGCGTAAGAGACAAGTCTATCAATTCGTTCAAGCAAAACCCAGGAAATGTTATTATTGTCAGAAATTGGGACACGAAGTTAAAGACTGCCCAACCATGAAGCAAGCTCAGACAACCAAGTTGTACATAGTCAAAGACAAACCTGTATCTTCCAAAGCAGAAAAGGGGAAAGGAGTTTTGGAAGGTAACCTCACTATTTATGATAGCATTGTTAGAGTTCTATTTGACATGGGCGTTACACATAGTTTTATCTCTCAGCAAGCTATAAATGAATTTAATCTTGAACCTGATTCTGTTGATGAACCCATATGCGTGAAGAATCCAGTTGGAGGCCCCACAAACCTTTGTCTTCGATGTAGAGACGTTCCTATCTCATATTCTTGTTACCAATTCCCTATCGGTCTCTTTGTCCTTGATTTTAATGAGTTTGAAATCTTACTCGAAATGGATTAGCTGACAAAATACGAAGCCAAATTGGATTGTAATAATTGATTGATTTCAATTAAAACCAAATTTGGAGATTCCATTGAGATTTCTTGTGAGAACCCTAGTCCTAAAATAGAAGGGTTGATGTATAATTTGGGTTATCCCGATCCCAGTCTGGAGTCCATACCCATTGTTAGAGATTTTCCAGACGTGTTCAAAGAAGTGAAATCCTTACCTTCACATCGAGAAATAGAATTCGGAATTGACCTAGTACCCAATGCCCGTCCTGCCGTTCACGCAAGTCGTAGGATGGCACCCAGGGAAAGGGTTGAATTAGTCAAGCAAACCAATGATTTACTAGATAAGGGGTTAATTCGACCTAGTGTTTCTGAATGGGGTTCAGCCGTCGTGTTTGTTGCTAAATCGGACGGTCTTTGAGATTGTGTGTGGATTACCGCGATCTCAGTAAGCCGACTCTGAAGAATAAATTTCCTCTACCTAGAATTGACGATCTATTTGATCAATTGCACGACGCTCGTTTCTTTTCGAACATGGATCTAGCCCAAGGGTTCCATCAACTATGAATCGCCGAAGATAGTGTTCATTTGACCGCTTTTAGGGGTCCTAATATGTTATACGAATGGTTAGTCATGCCTTTCGGGCTAACCAATGCTCCAACATACTTCGTAGATCTTATGACCCGTGTGTTTCGGGAAGTATTGAATAAATTTATGCTTGTGTTTGTTGACGATATTTTGGTCCATTCCAAGACCGTAGAGGAGCATGCCGAGCATCTTAGAATCATTTTGGAGACATTGAGGAGAAATATTCCGTTCGAAAATTTTCCAAATGCCATTTTTGGGTCAAAGAAGTTAAATTTCTCGACCATATTATTAATGAAGAAGGGATTTTTGTTGATCCTAGCAAAATTTCCGCTATTCTTGATTGGAGGAAACCCACTACCCCAAAAGAAGTTCGAAGCTTTTTGGGTTTAGCAGGTTATTACCGAAAGTTTGTTCGGGACTTTTCTAAGATAACTAGTCCGTTGACTAAGCTAACAATGAAGAATGCAAGATTCAATTGGACTCCGAAATGTGACGAAGCTTTTCAGGAGTTGAAGAAAAGATTAACCACCGCTCCTGTTCTCGCTATTATCAACGGGAACTAGGGTTTATCTGTTTATACCGATGCTTGTGGTGAAGGTTTAAGTGCGGTATTAATGCATAATGGAAAGGTAATTGCCTAGGTGAGTAGACAATTACGTCCACATGAAAGAAACTACCCAACCCATGATTTGGAGCTTTTAGCTGTTATCTTCGCTTTGAAAATATGGCGACATTATCTTCTGGGTAAGAATCTTTTTTAGCTTTCTTAACGATTTACGAATTTAACCTAACTCAGCAAATATACTTATTGAACTCTCTTTATTTTAGGTGAAAAATTCAAATTATTCACTGACCACAAATCTTTGAAATATCTCTTCACCCAGAAAGATTTAAATCTAGGCAACTTATGACCTAGACATTCTATATACGCCCGGAAAAGCCAATGTGGTTGCCGATGCTTTGAGTAGAAAGCATGCTATTCTTGCTCACCTTGTCATTGCTCCCACTCTTCTTGAGAAAGTCACCAGCAAACAAAAAGAAGATAAGTTTTTTCATCAAATTTATGAGAAAATGCGTCGTAGTGAAAATACTAGTTTTGAAGTCGACGACAATAAAGTTATAAGATTGAAAGGAAGAACCTATGTCCCAAATATTCCGTAGCTGAAACATGAAGTTTTGGACGAATGCCACAAGTCTAAACTTTGCATCCATCCAGGAGTCAATAAAATGTATCGTGATACCAAAAGAACTTTCTAGTGGAAGACGATGAAAAGGGACATATCTAATTATGTGAGTCGTTGTGGTACTTGCCAACAAATCAAAAGCGATCAAAAGAAAATGGCGGGTTTACTTCAGCCTTTAGAGGTACCCAAGTGGAAATGGGACCAAGTATCGATGGATTTCATCGACGGATTGCCTCATACTCGAAAAGGCAATGAAGCAATTTGGGTCATTGTGGACCGGTTGACTAAGACAACCCACTTCTTGCCAGTGAAATCTACCCGCACGACAGAAAGTTTAGCCGAGTTATATGTGAAAGAAATTGTCCGTCTCTACGGCATTCCTAGCAGCATAGTGAGTGATCATGATCCGATCTTCACTAGTAGATTTTGGGAGGCGTTTCAAGATGCATTGGGAACAAAATTGAATTCCAACACTGCTTATCACCCACAGTCTGATGGGCAGACTGAGAGGATTAATCGAATCTTAGAAGAACTATTGCGTGCTTGTATACTTGATTTTGGTGGTTCTTGGGAGGATTATTTCCATCTGGTTGAGTTCTCATATAACAATAGCTATCAGGCCAGTATAGAGATGGCTCCTTTTGAAGCTTTATATGGTCGTCCATTTCGATCACCTGCATCCTGGATAGAGTCAGGTGATAGACTCGTCCTTGGACCGGATATGATTAGAGAGGCCACGAAAAAAGTTGATTTTATACGAAAGAAATTGAGGACGGCTCGAAGTTGTCAAAAGAGTTATTATGATCGTAGAAGAAGGGATTTGGAATTCCAGATTGGAGACACTGTCTTCCTTAAAGTACCTCCAATGCAAGGTGTATTAAGGTTTGGGAAAACCGGTAAGCTGGCACCACGGTATATTGGTCGTTTTCCTTTTCTAGAGAGGATCGGTTCTTTAGCCTATCGAGTGCAGCTGCCTAGCTGGTTATCTGGCGTGCATGATATGTTCCACAATTTCTAACCATCGAAAGTATGTGCACGATCCGGATAGTATTATTGAAGAAGCTACTCAACAGGATCTCAACATCACTCCCAAATAACAGTTAATAGAGAACCGATAAAGATTGTGGATCATGATGAAAGGCAATTGAGAAGCAAAATTATGAAACTGGTTAAAGTACAGTGGAGTGGCGATCCAAAGGACTGCACTTGGGAAACTGAAGATAATATGCATAAATCATATCCCAATTGCAGAGTGGATATCTCAGCTTAAACTTGTAAGCCATTTCTCTATCCTTTTCAGAATTCGTATATTCTTTGTTTTTTTCTCTCTCTTTCAAATTTCAAGGACGAAATTTTCTTAAGGGGGATATCTGTAACATCCCAAAATTTATCAATTTAAATTGGTAATTTATTTAAACTTTCGGAATTCAATTTGAAAAGTTTCAAAACGAATAAAATAAGTGATAATTTGTATGAATAAAATTCCAATTTCTGTTGAGTTTAAAATTTTGAAATAATAAGTGTTTTAAAAAAAATCATTTAAATTTAAATTATATATATAATGCATATATGAGTAGATTGGAACATAAAAATTGAATTTGAATTTAAATTGTACAAGCATATGTATGAGTATATAAATGGAGATAAATGGATTATATTTCAAGTTGAATTGGAATTTGAATTTAAATTTAAAATAAATGTTTTAGACAAATTTTTTTGGCATTTGAAATCATAAAGGTGTAATTTCATATAATGTAAAGATTTGTTAGAAACATTTCTTCTTTTAATATATACAAATGAATGAGGGATGTATTTATTAATAAAGTGAATTTGATACAAAACTTACTTAAATTTCTTCATCTTTGTGAAAAATACAAGTGTAGAAAATAAACAAGTGTAGAAATCTCATGATGGTTTGAACAAGTGGCATTCAATTTAATTGATTGAAAAAAAGCATAAAATTTAAAATCATAAAAACTTTTCAGCTTCTCTTTTCCAATTATTTAGCCTCTCAAATTTCTGAAAGAAAGGTAAAAAGGTCTTGAGAATTTCAAACTTCAACACCAAAAGAAAAATAAGAAAATCAGAAACTGCAACTTTTCTTGGATTCAAAGTTAAAAATCTAAGACTCTTCTCCAACATTAAAGCAGTATTTTTAAATTCCATCTCTCAGATTAGTATAAACAAGCTCCAGTTTTGGCCAGGAAACAGAGCTGGATTCTTTGAAATAAATTAAGAAAAAAAAACCAAGTTTAAAGACAAAATAAATTTCTGGATTTCAAGCTACAGACCCTATTCTCTGTTGCATTAAATTCAGACTGCAAGTAAGCTTGGATCTTTTTTTGTTATTGATGAATTAAATAAACAAATACAATAGAGATTAAGCAAAGATTGTATTAACAATTTGTAGATAATATTTCAATATCTACGTAGAAAATATCTAGGCTTTCATCTCAAATTTTAAAAAAACAGTCAGAAGCTTCTGTTCTCGGGCAACATGTGAGTAAACCTCTGATTTATCCAATTGCTTGTTGTTGTACGCATGCCTGAATGTTGTTCAAAACTTTTTCATGTGAACAAATTTGTGTGCATGTGTATTTTTTCCTGGGAATGTTTATATTCAGGGTTTTCACCCCTGTTCTTCTTAAGTCTTAGGTTTACAAAGTAAACCCACGCCAAATTCAAACCTCTCTCTCTCTCTCTCTCTGTTCTCTTCTGGAATTGAAATCTAAACAAATTAAAGTGTTGTTTTAAACACGCATTATGTTTTAGTAATAAATCAAAGCAAAGCAATATTTTTTTTTCTAGAAAATGTGAAAACACAGTCACAATCTAAATTATGCAGGAATTCGAATATCATAAATTTTAATTTCAGTAATGTTATCTGAATCATCATTGAAAATAATGATTTTAGAATGTTAAATCTAAATTTTACAAAAAGTTCTCACTGAGAAATTGTAGCTGATCAGAAAATTGAGATTTTGTAAAATTCTGATGATATACGCGCTTGTGGGCCTCGATGTAACGCCCCACCTCTATACCCACGCTAGCCAAGGAAACTACGGGGTAATGCCGTCAACTGGCGCGGAGAATAAGGATGTTGAGGAGCGACCATCCGCGTAATTGCTTCGTGCGAGCACCGATATGTCAGATAGTACAACTTGCATTTGGTCTAAGGAGAAGATCCGACATACCGATACAAACTCAAAGCTACTACACAGTGGCTATATATATTCTTCAGAAACAAATAAAGCATAACATAAATCAGTCACAGAAGTTCATATCACAAAGGCGGAAACATATATGGATATTACACATGAAAGTGTACATCAAAGTAGTGGTCAAAGAAGATCCACAATATCACAAAAGAATAGTTACAAGTGCCACTCAAAAGAATAAGTATACATCAATGAGTCTATATGTCAAATGTACACAACCAAAAACTACTAATCTAAGTAGTTAGCCGAAAGTCAGGATAATAATCCCAGATGAGAAGTCAAGCAGAAGCACCTGTAATATCTCGGTCTGACTGGAGTATTATTTAATAAGAAAATAATAAACAGATCAGTCTAACTATAAATATTAGATAAAATGATATAAAACAAGAGACATGGCATACATATATAATAACCAAAAAGCCATACTATGATAAGTATGCAATTGAAAAATCAACTAGGGATTGATGAATATCACGAGAATCTTTTCAAAGATCAAAAGGAATGTCATACTCCTTATTTACCAAATCACCAAACTATAAATATTGACAAAAATATCAACGCCAATCACAAAAGTTAATGACACACAAATTCACCAAGGCACAAAAATTGATAACACATATCAGTGAAATCCATGAAAATTGGTGAAACACAAATTCTAGAAATCATCATTGGAAATCCAGAGATCACAAAAATGGATAGGCCTATTACAAAACAGGAGCATGAAAACTCACCAACACGTGTATCACAAAATGGAACGCTATTCCATGATTGCTAACCATTAATTTTGAGTCGAAGCTCCACAAAACGGCCCGAAGACCATGGGTCGCTGCCCCACCAATTTGAGCCGAAGCTCCACAGAAACCGGGTTTAGTCTCCCTCGTAGACAAAGAGACATCGCACATTGCTAGTCTAAATCACAAAAATGATCATCATCGATCATCAAGAAGTGTCAATTACACTAAGCTAGTAAATATATGAGCTTAGCTTCATGTCCCATAACCACTAGCTTAACTTAAATATTTACGAACAATTTGTAGATCTCCACTAGAAAATTGTCACAAGAGATTCAATCGAACAAGTCCAAGAATTAACCGCCGAAGTAAACGCAAGCGTTTTATACCACTTGTTTTACTAAGTCATTTAATTAGATTTCTCATACGAGTGAGGTAAAGGTTTGTATATACCAACAGATTGGAAAATGGTTTAAGAAACGATCTTTGTAATAAAATAGTGTTGAAATCGTTTGAAGAGTTTTGATTTTTACTTCTAGCATTGAAACCTTTATATTTTTAAAGTGACTAATCACAAAAATGATTGTAGAAACAATCAATCACAAAATTTCACCTTCAAAGACGTGAATTAATTCCAATAAATCGATATCAAATCCATCAAAATGGATATTTCCCAAAAATTCTAAAATAGAAGTAATCAAAGTCGAATAATTGATAGCTTCAACTAGGAATCAAATGAACCGATAAAAATTGGAATCCAAGCAAAAATATGCAAAAATGGTCATAATAGACAAATTGGAGCAGGTAAGTCGACTGGCTCACTGAGTTCAGTCGACTGATCACAGTCCCTGAAAATCTGCGGGATACTGGTCAGTCGATTGAACTCAGAGAGTCAGTCGACTGACTGCAGGGAAACAGAGCCCCATGGCTCTGCAGATGGCCCTCGGAATGCATAGTAGCTACAACCAGTCGACTGATCGGAAATGTCAATCGACTGACTAGAGCATAGGCAATTCTTCGGCCTTTATGATTGTTATGCAATCTCCTCCAATTCGCAACCGAACGAGCAATGGCGCTAGGGATTTATGCCAAACGGCAACCGGCCCTATAGGCACTTCGATGCATCACCAAAAACAAGTTCAAACAACAAAGCTATGATTTTTGAAGATTTGAACTCGGAACACTAAAAATTGGAATATTCACAAAGCCAATCCAAATCAAATTCAAATATACATGAATAAGTGTTAGGAATTCATACCCAACAATCAAAGATAATCATATGCTTAGATGTGAGATAAAAATCACACCTTTTCACAAAAATAAGGAAGGAGAAGCTTGAAAGAAAAGGAAGAATCAACCACACTTCAACACAACCCAAATGAGCTTGAATCTAAGCTCAAAAGAAGAACATTCCTAAAGTTAGGTTTAGGAATTTCTGAAATTGAAAGGAGAACGAGTTGGAGAAGAAGAAGATGATGCTTACTTATAGCTTCTCTTTGGATTTGGTGCTAGAACTTGATTTGCAAATGAAAACTAGGGCTTGGAGTTTTAATTTCCCATTCCTCTCTCCATTGTTGCCAAAGCTTGAATATTAGGAAATAGAAATGAAGTAATGAAGAGAAGAGGGGTGAAGCTTGGGTCTAATGGGCTGAAACAAAACCAAACCCTAAGTGAAAAAGTAGTAAAATTCCATTAACTCCAAACATATCAAAGTTTATACTCAAAAAGGCCGCAAACGTCATTTTGAATTCAATGGGGGTGGTCTCGAGTCCTACTTCGACTGTTTGTAAAAAGTAGACTTTCAGACCAAAATCTGATTAACGATGAATATTTAAAATAAAATATTATAAATATTCAATCGTAAAATATGCGGGTTGTTACAGACTCCCCTCCGTAAATAAATTGCGTCCTCGCAATCTTAAGAAATAAATGAATAAAAAAGTAACAACCATAAAAGCATATCGACACAAAAGAAGAAATTTGGAATAAGAAGTTCACCTCAAAGAGCACGAGAAAGTAAGTCCGGATGTGTTCGCTCGATGAATTCTCTAGATTCCCAAGAGAAATCCTTAGGATTTGAGGACCATTGAACTTTCACAAGAGGGACAACTTTATTTTGAAGGCGTTTAATCTCCGAAGCATTGATACGAATAGGATGTTGCTCATAAGTCAAATTAGGCGAAGCCTCAATTTCTTCCATAACATCAGGCTCAAGAATAGAATCGGAATCCCGAAGGCATTTCCATAATTGAGAAACGTGAAACACATCATGAATAGCAGAAAACTGAGCCGGTAATAAAAGGCGATAAGCCACGGAACTAATACGTTCGGTGATAGGAAATGGCCCAATATATCGAGGCGCTAACTTTCCCGATCGACTGAAACATACTACACCCTTCATAGGTGAAACACGAATAAACACAAGATTTCCCATAGAAAATTCTAATTTCCTTCTCCGGTTATCGGCATAGGATCTTTGCATACTTTGGGCTTCTTTCATCCTATGACGAATAAGGTCAGTCTTTTCTGTGGAATCACGAATAAAATCTGGACCTAAAACTTGCTTCTCACCGGCCTCAAGCCAACAAGAAGGAGATCGGCATGTCCTTCCATAGAGTGCCTCGAAAGGTGCCATACCAATACTAGATTGGAAGCTATTATTATAGGAAAACTCAACAAGTGAAATATGATCTTCCCAACTTCCACCAAAATCAAGAACACATGCACGAAGAAGGTCTTCAAGAGTTTGATTCACACGGTCAGTTTGTCCATCGGACTGGGGATGATAAGCGGTGCTAAAATTAAGCTTCGTTCCCAAAGCTTTTTGAAGACTCTTCCAAAATCCACTAGTAAACAATGGATCACGATCACTAACAATAAAAGAAGGAACTCCATGCAATTTTACAATTTCTTTAATAAAGAGTTTGGCCAAGAGAGGAACGGTTCGATTGGACCGAACGGGAATAAAATGGGCGGATTTAGTAAGTCTATCGACTATCACCCATAAGCTATCATGACCCGAACGAGAATGGGGAAGGCCGTCTATAAAATCCATGGAAATTTGATCCCACTTCCAAATTGGAATTTTTAAAGGTTGCAATAACCCACGGGGCCTTTGGTGTTCGGCCTTGACAAGTTGGCATGTCATGCAACACTTAACAAAGTTAGCAATATCAGATTTCATTCCCTCCCAATAATAAAGTCGCTTCATATCTGCGTACATTTTACTGCTACCGGATGAATGGTAAATTTAGAACGATGAGAATTTTCTAAAACGTCTTTACGAAGATTACTAATATTTGGCACGACAAGTCTACCAAATTTCCAAATACCGCCACGAGAATCAATATCAAAGTCTTTCAAACCTTCAACATCAATTTTATCCCTAAAATTTTGGCCAAGAAGAGCCAATTCGGGATCTAGCTTTTGAGCTTCAAGAACGCGGTCTAAAAGAGAAAGATGAGCCTCAAGGCTACATAAAACAAGAGATGAACATAAATCGGAAACACGATCTCGAATCTCGCAAGTGGATAGAATTCCGAGATCATTCCACTCAGATATCATCATAGAAACAACAGCTTGTTGCTTACGACTAAGTGCATCGGCAACGCGATTTCCCGTTCCGGGAGTATAAAGAATATCAAGATCATAAGCTGCAAGAAATTCGAGCCAGCGTTGTTGAAGCAAATTTAGTTCCTTTTGAGAAAATAGATACTTCAAGGATTTATGATCGGTGTAAATAATAATTTTTTCTCCCAAAAGATAATGACGCCAAATGCAATGGGCGAAAACAATAGCTGCGAGTTCTAAATCATGAGTGGCATATCTAGTCTCGGCTGGCTTCAATTGCCTAGAAGCATAAGCAATAACACGTTCTCTTTGCATAAGAACGGCACCCAAACCAACGCGACTAGCATCAGTATAAACAACAAAATCTTGATTCCCCTAGGGAATAACAAGAATAGGAGCATCCGAAAGGAGTTCTTTTAATTTCTGAAAAGAAGCTTCACATTTGTCCGACCGAATGTAGTTAACTCCCTTCTTTGTCAAACTAGTAAGAGGCATGAAAATTTCGGAAAAGTATTTTATGAAACAGAGGTAATAACCTGCCAATCCAAGAAAACTACGGATCTCCGTCACACTCTCCGGTCTCTTCCAATTTTGAATCGCTTCAATCTTTGAAGGATCCCCTGATATTCTTGATTCGGAAATAATATGACCGAGAAACTTCACACGAGATTTCCAAAAGTGGCATTTAGAAAATTTTACTTTCAATTGATTTCTCCTAAGAGTTTCCAACACAATCTGAAGATGCTTTTCATGTTCCTCCTCGGTTTTTGAATACACAAGGATATCATCAATAAAGATGAGGACAAACTGATCGAGTAAGTCTTTGAAAACTCTATTCATAAAGTCAACGAAATAAGCCGGAGCATTTGTTAAACCAAATTGCATAACAAGCCATTCATACGATCCATAATGAGTATGGAAAGATGTCAAAGGAATACTATCCTCTGCAATACGAAGCTGATGAAAACCAGTAGCTAAGTCTAATTGTGAAAAGACTCTAGCACCACTAAGCTGATCAAATAAATCATCAATCCGAGGTGAAAGATATTTATTATTGATTGTAAGTTCATTAAGCTTGCGATCGTCAACGCAAAGCCTAAGTGTACCATCGGATTTCTTTACAAAAATAGCCGAAGCTCCCCAAGGCGAGGAACTGGAGCGAATAAATTGCTTCGTCTCCAATTCGGATAATTGTTTGCGCATCTCCTCATTTTCTTTATTGGACAAACGATAAGGAGGACGAGTAATAGGTTGAGCTCCAAGGATGAGATTAATCTTGAACTCATTGCTCGCTTAGTTGGTAATCCTAAAACGGGCTCAAATATGTCGAAAATTTCACGAACAACGTGAATAAGAGACATAATATCTTCCTCATCATCATTATCGTCATCATGAGGATTTAAAGAATATAAAGATGCTGCCAAGATGGAATGCGAATGTTTAAGATCAATAGAAATCTGCTTAACAGATTATGGATGTAGAAGATGAATAGTCCGCTCAGGACATAGGATTTGGGCTTCATAGCGGTTAAGCCAATCCATTTCCAAAATCATTCCAAAGCCTAAGTAGCGCATAACATGCAAATCGACTCGAAAATAAAAATCACACAAAATAATCTCGCCATCTTTACACAATAAACTGAGTGTTGCGGATCCACCAACCGGATTTGCAATTCTCAAAGAAGTCATTAAACACATAACATCCAAAGAAAAAGTATCAACAAGTTCTTTTGAAATAAAAGAATGGGACGCACCCGTATCAAAAAGAACTCGAATAGGATGATCACGGAATAAAATAATGCCATCAAGGATAGAATGAGAAATACCTTTTCCACGAGATGTGTTGCTAGGGGCTTGAGCAACATTAAGTTTTCCCTCCTTCCTATTCTGAAGTTTGGGACAAGAATATAAATAATGATCCGGGATTTTGCAATAGCGACAAATACGAGGCTTCGAACACTTGTTCGCAAAATGGTCCTTAGTACCACAGTTGTAGCCTTGCCCGCTACTTGAGGTAAAAGTCTTAGTTGGCAGAGAGGCTTGCTTCCCTTTCTTATTGTTGGGATAAGGACCTTTGTACTTATTAGGCCTTTTCTTATTGTTGAAGTTCGGTTTGGTACCCATAACTTCAACATCACTCTCCCTATCAGCCTCTTCAAGACGAAGAGCGATATCAACGAGTTGATCAAAAGAAACTTCTAACTTTATAAGTAATGGCTTCTTAAGATTTTTATTCAAGCCATAGACAAATCTTTGGTTTTTCTTCAATGGGGTGTTTATATACTCGACCCCGTATTTAGAAAGTGATTCAAATGATGCGACATAGTCTGTCACAGAGGATTCACCTTGAACAAGGTCAATGAAACGGCGAGCCAAAGTCACCTTCTCAGCTACTGGCACAAATTTTAATACGAAGCGTTCCTGGAATTTCTCCCAAGTAAGTTTCGCTTCATTTATTTCAGAAATCAGAAGCTCATACCAATCTAATGCTCATTCTTGGAGCATACTAGTGGCCACCTGAACTCGGTGAAGATCAACAAGATTCATGCCAGAAAAGATTCGATCGCACGATCTCAGCCAAGCCTGGACTTCAATAATGGTTTCAGAACCTTTGAATGGCTTCCCACCCAAATGGGTATAATCGTTGCACAAATGTGCAAATCCAGACTTAGGGTGAGTAGATTTCGGATTAGAACCGGCCGCTTGAGCATTCTTTACTAGATTAAGAAGCTGCTGGACAGACATAAATACTCCATCTTGGGGAGTAGCACTAGATTGACCGGCGCTGGGATAGCCAGGTCTAACCATTTCTCTTCCTTAAGAAGGAAGAAGGAAAAAGAAAAAGGTTATTCACAAAATGAATATCAAACAATAATGATTGATAAAACTAGGAATCACAAAAGGAATTAGGATAGAACGGATCGAAGACCTGAATAAAATCCTAAGGCACTACTCCTAAGATGGACTTAGGACGATGATCCTTGTTAAATTATTCTACATTGTTCTGAAGTTTGGCTCTGATACCAAGCTGTGACGCCCCACCTTTATACCCACGCTAGCCAAGGACAGTACGGGGTAATGCCGTCAACTGGCGCGGAGAATAAGGCTGTTGAGGAGCGACCATCCGTGCAATTGCTTCGTGCGAGCACCAATACGTCAGATAGTACAACATGCATTTGGTTTGAGGAAATCCGACATACCGATACAAACTCAAAGCTACTACACAGTGGCTATATATATTCTTCGGAAACAAATATAGAAATAAGCATAACATAAATTAGTCACAGAAGGTTATATCACAAAGGTGGAAACATATATGAATTTACACATGAAAGTGTACATCAGAGTAGTGGTCAAACAAGATCCACAATATCACAAAAGAATAGTTACAAGTGCCACTCAAAAGAATAAGTATACATCAATGAGTCTATATCTCAAATGTACACAACCAAAAACTACTAATCTAAGTAGTTAGCCAAAAGTCAGGATAATAATCCCAGATGAGAAGTCAAGCAGAAGCACCTGTAACTTCTCGGTCTGACCCGAGTATTATTTAATAAGAAAATAATAAACGGATCAGTCTAACTATAAATATCAGATAAAATGATATAAAACAAGAGATATGAAATAAATATATAATAACCATAAAGCCATACTATGATAAGTATGCAATTGAAAAATCAACTAGGGATTAATCAATACCACGAGAATCTTCTCAAGATCAAAAGGAATGTCATACTCCTTATTTACCAAATCACCAAACTATAAATATTGACAAAAATATCAACGCCAATCACAAAAGTTAATGACACACAAATTCACCAAGGCACAAAAATTGATAACACATATCAATGAAATCCACGAAAATTGGTGAAACACAAATTCTAGAAATCATCAATGGAAATCCAGAGATTACAAAAAGGGGAGGCCTATCACAAAACGGGAGTATGAAAACTCACCAACACGTTTATCACAAAATGGAACGCTATTCCATGGTTGCTAACCATTAATTTTGGGCCGAAGCTCCACAAAACGGTCCGAAGACCATGGGTCGCTACCCCACCAATTTTAGCTGAAGTTCCACAGAAACGGGGTTTAGTCTCCCTCGTAGACAAAGAGACATCGCACATTGCTAGTCTAAATCATAAAAATGATCATCATCGATCATCAAGAAGTGTCAATTACACTAAGCTAGTAAATATATGAGCTTAGCTTCATGTCCCATAACCACTAGCTTAACTTAAATATTTACGAACAAATTGTAGATTTCCACAAGAAAATTGTCACAAGAGATTCAATCGAACAAGTCCAAGAATTAACCGACGAAGTAAACGCAAGCGTTTCATACCACTTGTTTTACTAAGTCGTCTAATTAGATTTCTCATACGAGTGAGGTAAAGGTTTGTATATACTAATAGATTGAAAAACGGTTTAAGAAACGAGCTTTGTAATAAAATAGTGTTGAAATCGTTTTAAATGGAAGAGTTTTTGATTTTTACTACTAGTATTGAAACCTTTATATTTTTAAAGTGACAAATAACAAAAATGATTGTAGAAACAATCAATCACAAAATTTCACCTTCAAAGACGTGAATTAATTACAATAAATCGATATCAAATCCATCAAAATGGATATTTGCTAAAAATTTCAAAATAGAAGTCATCAAAGTCGAATAATTGATAGCTTCAACTAGGAATCAATTGAACCGATAAAAATTGGAATCCAAGCAAAAATATGCAAAAATGGTCATAATAGACAAATTGGAGCAGGTCAGTCGACTGGCTCACTGAGTTCAGTCGACTGATCACAGTCGCTAAAAATCTGCAGGATACTGGTCAGTCGACTGAACTCAGAGAGTCAGTCGACTGACTGCAGGGAAACAGAGCCCCATGGCTCTGCAGATGGCCCTTAGAATGCATAATAGCTACAGCCAGTCGACTGACGAAAATGTCAGTCGACTGGCTGGAGCCTAGGCAATTCTCCGGCCTATATGATTGCTATGCAATCTCCTCCAATTCGCGACCGAACTAGCAATGGCGCTAGGGATTTATGCCAAACGGCAACCCGGCCCTATAGGCTCTTCGATGCATCACCAAAAACAAGTTCAAACAACAAAGCTGTGATTTTTGAAGATTTGAACTCAAAACACTAAAATTTGGAATATTCACAAAACCAATCCAAATCAAAATCAAATACACATGAATAAGTGTTAGGAATTCATACCCAACAATCAAGGATAATCATAAACTTAGATGTGAGATAAAAATCTCACCTTTTCACCAAAATAAGGAAGGAGAAGCTTGAAATAAAAGGAAGAATCAACCACACTTCAACACAACCCAAATGAGCTTGAATCTAAGCTCAAAAGAAGAACATTCCCAAAGTTAGGTTTAGGTATTTCTGAAATTGAAAGGAGAATGAGTTGGAGAAGAAGAAGAAGATGATGCTTACCAATAGCTTCTCTTTGGATTTGGAGCTAGAACTTGATTTGCAAATGAAAACTAGGGCTTGGAGTTTTAATTTCCCATTCCTCTCTCCATTGTTGCTTAAGCTTGAATATTAGGAAATCGAAATGAAGTAATGAAGAGAAGAGGGGTGAAGCTTGGGTCTAATGGGCTGAAACAAAACCAAAGCCCTAAGTGAAAAAGTAGCAAAATTCCACTAACTCCAAACATATCAAAGTTTATACTCAAAAAGGTCCCAAACGTCATTTTGAACTCAATGGGGGTGGTCTCGAGTCCTAATTCGACTGTTTGCAAAAAGTAGCCTTTCAGACCAAAATCCGACTAAAGATGAATATTTAAAATAAAATATTTTAAATATTCAATTGTAAAATATGCGGGTTGTTACACTCGAGATCATCGTCGCAACTAGCTTGAGGGTTTGTAATCCTCAGAAAAATGTAAGTTGAATTTATAAATCATTATTGTGTTGGTTCGATATCGAATTAGGGTTGAAAACCCAGATATACTCGTAGCAAAAAATGGTCGTGCTGCATCGCCGTTGGGTGATCGGACTTTTTGACACCGGTGCCAATCATGGCGTCGAACGTTGTCCAAGCTTTGGTCAATTTTTTGTGGCCTTTGATGGCCAGAGGAGGTGGGACAAGGAAGTTTCCTGGTGATGGGTTTTGATAAACTATGTGTCGTGAGACTCGATTTCGATCGTGGCGATGGTTCACGCTTTGGGGCGGCCAAATGGGTCGAGAAATTAGTCGTCGAGCTGACGACGGTCGTAGCTTCGACCAGTGACGACCAGGATGGTGTGCAGCATGCACACGGTTTCATTGTATTAGTAGTTCGTTTTTTTGGGATGATGCTTGACTCGAAGTACTACTCGGGGGTTTGGGGGAGATTGGCGTTGCACCGGGTCGTTTTCAAACTTAAACAAATTTTAGTAGAATTTTTTTTATACGGGTCGTTCTTGGTATAAACTCGAAGCAGGGATCATTTTCGCTCGGGGATGACTCGAGATAGCCTCGGGTGGTCGTTGAAAACAGCAAATTTCAGTTTTAAATTTTTTGAAAACATAAGTTTAAATGATTTCCTGAACTCATTCTTTATAAATGATGATAGTTTGTTAATGGAATGTGAAGTAAATAGTATTGAATCAATTATTTGAAATTAATGAAGTTCAAAGATGTTTTAAACTTAAAATTTTAAAGTAAAGTTGTTTTAAATTTAACTTAATAAAATAATTAAGAAGTAAGTCAAATATTCAAAGTGTTAACCTAAAAACAAATTTATTTATAATAACTAAATATTGATTATAATGATTTGTAATTACTTTGTAATTGAGATAATTAATTAAATAATAATTAATTAATAAAGCTAATTAAGATTTAATTAATTCATAGTTAAGAATAATTAATCATTGATTTAAATAATTAATAAAAATAAATTATGTGGTTAATTCACTTAATTCACATTCACCTTAATTGAAGATGATTGACTATTATCAAATGTTGTGTACTGGATTGATATTTCTGTTGCGATTGTGATACTGTGTGATTTGAATTGCTTTGTGCTGAACCGTGATTCGTGATTTGTTTCTGTATGTATGTGAAAAACCTTTTGCCCGTAAAACGACATTTAAACCTCGATGCGACAGGGAGTCGGATTCCGATTGGTTATCCGAAACCCACATCAAACCCTGAATATGAATCGTTGTGACTGAAACATTCACATGTTTTAAAATTTAGCGCTTGCTATTCGGATTAGCTGGAAGAGGACCTTTGTGTCATATACAGGTGAGGTATTTGTATCTTCGACAGTCGAATACAAGTGAGGTATTTGATCTCAATTTTTGAACATTGGATTTCGAGTCGTGGGTTGAAATGATACATACCTGAATGGACTTTAGAATAAGGAAAAATCATTATGGGCTGAAATGATAGGCCTGAGCGATTTTTATTTATTTATTTACTTGGGATTGCGGGTTTGAAATGATAGAACCCGAATTTTTCTTTGTAAATTGCGGATTGAAATGATATATTATCCGTATAACTTGACCTACGTTAGAGAATATTATACAGACCCGTGGTTATTATATATATTTTTCTTGAAGTTTTAAGTATTTTAAAATGTAAATTTATGATTTTTTTTGATTTAAATTGAATTAAAAATGATTCTTATAAAGTGTTAGTAATTTTTCTACAAGTTAATAAGTGAAATAAATGGATGGTTAAGTGATATTTGGAATATAACTTTAATTTTAAAATTTGTGATTTTGTTAAAAATGGAGTTTAAGTAGAATAATAAAATATGATAATTGGATTTAAATTTGAATTTAAAATGACTTAATAAAGCGTTATTGATTTTTCTATTAATTAAAATGGTTAAATAAATGAATGTTTAAAAGTGAAATTTGAATATAACTTAAATATTTAAATTTGAGATTTGATTTTAAAAATAAAAGTTAAGTTAAGTAAATAAAATGGAATATTAAGTTTATATTTTGAAATGGTAATTAAAATTTAAGTGTTAAGTTAATTTTTAAAAATGCAAAGAATAGAATATTTTAAACTTGAATTTAGTAATTGAATTACTAAGAAAATTTGATTTTGTGTATAAAATTTTACTTCATAAAAATCGTAAGTTAATGGGTATTTAAATGAAAATTTTTGAATGGAAAAATTTGAAGTTTTATAAATTAAAATGGTTCAAATTGAAGTTTAATTGTTTTTAAAATTGTATTGAAAATCTGAAAATTTAATTTGGAGCACTTAAAAAATGCTATCATTTCTGAAGTTAACTTAAAATCTGTTGTAAAGGATATTACAACACTTTGTAAGTGTTGTGGTTGATGCACATGAACTAAGGATAAAATTTAACTAAGTGATATTTCAGCACTTGGTAAGGCTGTAGTTGCAGAATCTAAACTAAAACCTGAAATTAATAAAAGAGCTATTGTAGCACTTGTTAAGTGCTGCAGTTGGCTGAAATGAGATTTTTGAATACAAATGAACTACTACGGCAGTTTTTAAATGCTATCTTTGCTGAAATGAATTGATTTCAAATATAACTTACCGCAGCGTTTTCTAAGTGCTGTGGAAAGCTGATATTTAAATGTTTTATTGTTTTTACTTAATAAATAAATCAGAAAAGGTTAAATTTTTAGAAATTGAATATTTGATTTATAAGCATAATAACTTCACTTTTAAATAGTTTAAATGGAGTATTTTCATTTGAAATATAACCATTTTTGAAGGTGATTTGGAATTGTATTTAATATAAAATATAAATTGATAATTTGAAGGGATGTGATAATTGATATTTTGAAAGAATATGATAATTGAATGATATTTTGAAAGTATATGACATCTGAGATTTGAAATGGTTTGTTGGGAAACTGAATTGAATTGAAACTGATGGTTTGAATTGAATTAAATTGGAAATTTGAAAATTTAGGTTTAATTGAATAAATTTGTAAATTATAAAGAACTAAAGGATAATTTCAAATGTATGATTTCAAAATGTATGATTTTTAAAGTGTAATGATTTCAAGTGTTTTGGTTTCGAAAAGTAATAACTTTGAAAGTATTATGATTTTTGAAAGGTGAATATATGTTTGAAATGGAAATGATAAACTATTTGATTTGAGTATAGTTTTGAAATAAAATGGTTTTGGTTTTTGAAAAGTATAAATACTATTTTGAAATGTATAGCCATCGGTTATAATAACGATAGGTTGTTAAAGAGACCGGAATCGGATATGGACATACTCTTTGTCGATACCGAAAACCACTTTAACAACTATGTACGCGGTGGAAATTCCAGAACGAAGTAGGATGGTGGCGATGATTCTATTGAGGTATGAACGTGGACCTAACTCTCGTGAGTTGGCTTAAGGTGGTTAAAACAGGAGCGATCGACGAGCCAAGTGAGGTAGCTCCTCCTATCGGATGCACTTCTTCGATTCCATTCTCTTACTTATGGTTGATTTTGATGGCCATCCTTTGATTTTGATTTGGGAGTGTGTTCCGAGGTAGACCGTAAAGGCTGCTATGTGTTACCTGTAATGATCCCAGTTTAAAGACGAATTTAAATTTGTAATTAAATTAAATTTTTGGGTTAAATTGTGGATTTATTTGAGTTTTCAAATTTAATAAGATATATATACTTATTTATTTTAAAATTTTGGATTTGAAATTCAAAATAAATATTTTAAATTGAATTGGATTGTAAATAAAATTTTGATTTGGAAATTCAAAATGTATTGAAAATAAATTGGATTTAAAGGTTATACTTTATAAAAAATAATATGTATGATTACTTATTAAATGTATAAATTGTGTTTTAGTTCATTTTCTTTAAAAAGTTATAAAATGTATAAAATGAGATGTAAGAAGAGATCAATATTCATTATTTTTCTTGAACTATGTATAGTTAGTAAAAATAAAACATAAATACTTAAGTAAACAATGGTTTAAAACCATTTTTTTACTAATTAAACTAAAGGGCTGAAATATAATTTGAACTATTTTTAACAAGTGTAAAATATGAGTACAAAACATATGTCATAAATTAAATGTTTGAAAATCAAACTATAAATAGAAATAAAACTAAGAATTTATGTTAATAATAAATTATATGGTTATATGGCAATATAATATAAATACATACTATAACAATTTTTATATTAAGCACAGAGGCAAAGAAAGGAAAAACAAACAAGCATGTTTGCTGTGAATTTTTTTTATGCAATGCAAAAGAAACAAAAAAAAAAATCCATATACAAAAATTATAATAGAACAAGTATGTAACCTTGAAAAGAAACACATGCATTTATTTCCATCATTTCAGCACAAAAATGGTCATTCGAGATATGTTAGAATCATTTCAACCGAAATATGTTAAGAGTCATTTCAGTTTTATAAAAAAATCTATAGTCAAAGAAGGAGGCAAGGAAAAAATTTAATCAAATAAAAAAAACAAAGGAAGCTTACACCAGTAAAAGCCTTCCCGTAAACACCCTTCTTTTATATATATATGTGTATTGTTTTATTCCAGTTCGTCCAAACATAACTAAACAAAAACCAGAAAAAGAAAAAATATAAGCATCATCAAAATCAGTTTAACAATAAAATAGTGAAGTTTTAAAGGGAAAATCAAACTGCAGTTTTCAAAACAAATGTTGGCTCTATGTTCATGTGAGTAAACATATTATACTAAGACTTAATATAAAAAAACCTATGTATATGATTCCTAGACAATATTGTGCTTTGCTTGTGTATTCCTTTTTAGTTTGTGATTCTGTGTATATACATGATGATACTGTGTCTATCTCTGTTTTGCTGCAGAATTGAAATCTAACAAAAGAATTCAATATATCTTCATCAAGGCATTGATAAGCTTAGAGTTTATAATAAACAATTTTTGTTTATACTTAAATTATAGCCTAAAATTTGTTTTAAGCATAGTAATGAAGAATTTGGCTCTGTAACTTAGTTTTATAGTGAAAAAAGAAATCATATGATTAATTCGAGAATTTTAAACTACTGATTTGATTATCTAACTTGAATAAACATTCAAAGATAGGATTTTTTAAAATTAATATGGTGATTTTTAGTTGTGTATGCCATGAGCAGTTCACAGTAGAACAAAATATGCATTTTAATCAATTTCAGGTGATCGAGTAAATCTTAGGTGTTGGATTTTTGTTTGAAGCTAGTTGGTTGATCAACGATTTCAGGAAAATTGTTGAATAAATTTTTTATTGCACGAGTTGATGAGACGAAGCAAATTAGGGTTTGTGATCACGTTTTGAGCATGGTCAGTAGCAAGATGATTGCATCACCTCGGAGTGATCGAGCTGGACGAAATTGAGGGCGAGAGTAGAATGGCGTATCGGCGATGTGAGGCCGGAGTTGTGGAATTACTGATGGTCGGCGTGAGTTGGGCGAGCGGTTTTGGATGAAGGTGAAAGTTTGAGTTTTCGAACCGGAAACTCGAATTTCGATTAGGGGCTGTTGGCGTCTTCGACCATGGCGATCGAGTGTCGCGATGTTGTGTGACTTGCCGGAGTATACGTAGTTCACCGAAGCGCCGGCGAAGCGCCGTGCACGTGCACGATCTCGATATAGTGTCAGCGACTTTTAATGGTGAATGACTCGAGTTGATACTCGAAAAAGACGATGCGTTGCTTTGGTTTGGAGCACGGGCCTAGAAACAATTTATTAAGTTTAAAACTTAAGTAAAAGGAAAAAGGAAGTGGAAGAAGGAAGTACGTGAGGAAGGGAGAAGGCTTCGGGTAAAATGGAGGGGAAACTCGAGTGTTTACTCGAGTAAACAAGAATCTCGCTCGGGTTTGTTTCCCAAACTTGCAGCAAAATGAAAAATGAGTTAAGCAAATTTTTCTTTAAAACAATTTTAGGTATTGTCGACTTAATTAATGCTTGATAATGTTAAGTTAAGACTTTATTATAAGTTTTAATTATTTTAATTAATATTTCAGAATGTTTTTAAAATCCAATAAATACTTTAACTAAGTAATTAATTTAAGATAAGTGTTGAAAGTTAATTAACATTAAAGTTTTCAAATTAGTAATAATTTGTTTTCAAAGTTTAAGGAAGATTTTAAAATGTTAATTAAGATAGATAATAATTATTATTAATTAATTATTTGGAAAATAATTAGGAATGATTAATTTATAATTGTAATTAAAGGTTGTAAATTAGCGATTAAATGCTTAATAATTTTGTAAGTAAGAATTTTAATTAACTACTTAAAGTTAATTAATGTATGATTAGTGGTTAACTAACTAAGAATTAATAATTTATTAATTAAGTAATAAATGGTTAAATAATGGGTAATTAAGTTTATTAATTAACAAATTAGGTTGTTGATTAATAACCAAGGGTAATTAATTAAGTAATTAAGGTTTAATAATTGATTAATTATTAAATAGTATGAAATGGGATAGTTAATTAATTTATGATTTATTAAACAGGATTAAGTGATAATTAAGAATGGTAAGTTAATTTATAATTGTAATTAACTAAGTGATTAAAGATTGGTTAATTAATAATTAAGTGTTTAATTTATTTGTAATTAAGAATGGTTAATTAGATAAATTAAGTTAATTACATTATAGTTAGTAATTAATCAATAAAGGAATAATTAATTCATAAAGTTGATTAAAATTTAATTAATTTATCATTAAGAATAGTTAATCATTGATATAAATAAATCAATAAAAAATAGTTATGTGTTAATTCTTTAAATCACCTACACCTTAAATTGAAGATGATTGACTCTCATCAAATGTTGTGTACTGGATTGATATTTTTGTTTGTGATTGTGATACTGTGTGATGTGAATTGCTTTATCCTGAACTGTGATTTGTGATTTGTTTCTATATGTATGTGAAAACCCCTTTGCCCGTAAAACGACATTTGAATTTCGATGCGACAGGGAGTCAGATTCCAGTTGATTATCTGAAACCCACATTGAATCGTAACGGTGAATCTTTGTGATTGATAAATTTACTGCATCTGTGATATGTAAATGGAAGATAAGCGTTATGGTTTATACCGCTTATCAAATATATAACTGTATTTGAATATGTACTGATTGATGATGTTGCACTTCTATTATGCAAAACCCCTGGACCACACTTATACACACACAAAGATGGATTTCACGAGGAAATCAGTTAAGTCACAGATATTTAAATTTAATTCAAAATAGTTTTAAAAGTTGAATTTTAAATCCAAACGGTTTTGGAAATGGAATTGGGTGAAATATGAAAGCTTTTGAAAAAGGGTTTTGAGAATAAAAATTTATTTTTGAATAACTTGATTAAGCCTTGAAGTTCATATAATTTGATTTAAATTTGAATTCAAAATTTGGAATTGAATTCTATGTTTGGAAACTAGGGATTAAAGATGTTATACAAGTTATATATGGGTTAAACCATTTTAAAGGTATTGATTTGGGAATTTGAATATAATATAAGGGCTTTAACTCGTGCAAAAATAATTGGATTTTTCTGAAACGGAAACTGTTTGTTTTCAAATAATAAAAGCTTTCACATAAGAAATGGACTTCCAATTTGTGTTAAAAAGATTTTAAGTCTAAAATGAAAATGGTCCTCCAGGTTGTGAATAAATCTTTGAAAACAGGTTTGAAAGCTATAAGTTAAATTCTTCTTATAAAGATTGGATGAGTTAATCCTATTCGAAATGGGAACTGTTTTGAAATCCGTAAATGGATCTTTGTGAAACTGGGTGAACTTTGTGAAATAAATCTTTTTGTTTAAAGATTTGAGATAGTAATTTTTTTAAACCATTTGAAGAGAGGTTTTATTTTTTTTAGAAGTTGTGACTTAACTGAAATCCCATATCCATATGTTTTAAATATTGCGCTCATTATTCGGTTTAGCCGGGAGAGGACCTTGTGTCATATAACCTATTCCCAATAATGATTCGATGTTATGGAATACATTTGAAGACCGGTGGTGAAGACCGGGTATTTTCGAGAACAATAGGATAACCTATCGATTGTCTCTGCACCAAGTAGCTACGGTATAGAGGTTCCCTAAGTGATGGGAAGTCCAATCGGGATTGTGATTACCCGGATTTGCAAGGGCTTCTTCCTTTATTAGACGAAGTGCCTTCGGTTTTGTTCGAACCCGGAACAGACTTGTGTGGTTGTATGTCTGACACTACACTTTGAGATATAAAGCAGATTTCCTTCAAGTACATATCTGTTGGTGGCGGAGAATTTATTCTCTTAGCTTAACAATCTTCTCTAAGACGTACGAGCTCAGAGGTTATGTAGTTGAAGGTTATCAGTGATATACTCCCAATTTGGTAGTGTGGCATACTAAAGGCTGCTGTGTGTTGGTGATCATTTGTTGATCATTTATGATCAAAGCATGGCTTTTGTGTAAAGCGTAGCTTTGTGGATGAGACTGCATCAGGACCTCACACCTCGGAAATGGTCGAAATATGAAAGATGCGACAAGGTTATGAGGGTCGCTCCCTTTAGGGTGTGTCATTTCCTTCTGGAAAAGGGTGGTATCATGGTATGGAGCCCAGATACTTAACTCATGTGGTCTCTGCAAATCTATTACTTTGTTACAGAGGTAACCCGGCCTTGTGTTGGCAGAGATCCGGGTAGGTTCTCGGGACGTCCCGCCAGAGGCGTACCCATGGACAGTAGGAAGTTCCTTAGCTTGACCATTTGTTGGAAATCCAAACAAAACAATACGCGCCCTGTATGGTATTAGTTGTATAACCTGCCATGGAATTGGCGGTAACCTGCTATTGAACATGGTAGCTATAGTAGGCATAAGGGCGAAATGCCTATGATGGCTAAGATTAATATTATACTTTCGAAAGGTTTTCCACACCATGCACTAATAATAATAATAATATCCAAGGATTTTGCGTATCACTCATGTTTGACTATCATAAGGAGAAATCTCCTTCAATTCTGCGTTTGCATTGTGTGTGGGCGGGAGGCCTTATGGTAATTTCATTTTTCAAAAAGCATTGCGGATTTATTTCAAATTCTTTTGTTGTTTGTTTTAAAAGATAAACTATTTTTGTTTACTCATACCAGTCCCATGACTGACCTGGAGTTTATTGTTCCCTTCCTAAACTCTGGGTGCCTATAATTTTTTTTCCACACGGGCAGTCTAGTGTTGGGTTATTTAGATAGTCAGGTTTAGTAGATTATCTGGAGGCAATTCAGTCTTTGGATCACGAACGCACTGCTTATCTTTGTGAAACGTGAAGTTGGTTTGAGCTAGCTTTGGATTGGAGCATTGGATTTGGAGATGCATTCTATTGTGGATATTCCTTCCGCTGTGTCTTGTATCTCTGATAGTATAGATATCTATTGTGTCATTCTGTGTATCATATTATACCAGATATTGTATCTGTCATTGTATCGATGTTATATATATTGATATTCTTTTTCTTCCGCTGTGTTGTTATACTTAATGTGTTATAAGCTCCGACGAACCAGATTCGACTTGGATCTGTGGCATTTGAATACGAGTGTCGTATCCGGTGCCGATTTTCGAAGGTCGAGTCAGAGCCGTCACATTACCATGAGCCCGGAATCGTAATTGGTATATCTACCCTGGCATTGCCTAGTTGTGCCGTGTCACCTACCATAACGACCCTTACTATGAGTTTGTTTTTCTCCCGTAGCCCATGGAGTATTTAGGCTAGCCTCCCGATCTGGAGGTACGCTGATACTGGATGGACTTAGGGGACTATTACGTGTTGGGGGCTATATGGGTAACCCTTTAACTCTATTTTAAAGTAAGTTTATTTTACTGTTGACATTATTATAATGGTGTAATATTACTATGTGGTAAATAGTTTAACGGATCCTCAGAGGATGGTAGTCCCATGCATCCTTTAAGTTATTTGTACTTTATTACAGTTCACTTGAGTTGGTTTACATTGTATAAGTATGTGTGTCATGACTCGAGTGTTTTGTGTTTTTCTTTACGCTCGAGTCAGCCTGAGTATTCACAGCTTAGCTTTGGATTTCTCTTTCTGGAGCTAGGAATCATTGGATATTCTGTTATCTAGTTATCTATCTTTTTCAGTTTCAGTTATTCTATTTCAGCTCCTGTATTAGTGAACTTATATGTATTGGGGTTTCCTTTGTGTTTGTTTACAGACTGATATTATGTATTTATTTTGAGACTTTGTAATAGTAGCTTCATGAACTACTACGGTATTTTAAATTTCCGCTGCGAGTTATTTCGATATTTCTGTGTTTGTGATTCTGTGATTGTTTTTTATTTGCTCCAAATTATATTACAATGCGGTATTTTGAGCAATTCAAGTCCGACATGTGTGGATGCGAATGGTTGAAAATATCGGATTGTTACATCGTGGCCGTGTTTGCATCTTTCACATGAGTCTTCATCACTCAAATAACATATAGATCTCCAATTGGATTCCTTTATCTCGAACAGATTATGAATCACTACATGGATTCGAGCATCGCAAACAGATCTCGAACCTCCATATAGGTTCCATGCATAAGTCCTTCAATGAATACTAACGCTGCCCACTCTCTAGGAATACTCCTCTAGATAGACAGCCCTATACTGTAACATCATTTGAAATATTAATGCTGACCTTTCCCTTCGACTTAACCTTAGGATAGACAGTTCAACTCTATAACATTCCACTTTTCAACCGCTTCTAGAACATATATTGCGTGCATAATTTTGAAGTGATTACGAATTTGAGTCATCTCATATAAGTATAGTCTTTCCGCTTACTTGACTCTCCAAAACCAATCGATGAATTTTCGGTTAACTCAATTCTAGTTCTCTCAAAAGTAAGAAAGGTAGGGACATTTCGTGCCAATACTCCTCCTCGAGGGTTCTTATTGGTATGAAATCGTGACGTCTGTCGATGACTTCTTAAGTCAATATTTGGCCAAGTTCGATAAATCGACTAATCGATTATCCAGTAAAAACAATTGCTTATACAAATCACGATTTGTATGCTTAACTCATTTTCGACATTCCAACATAACTATTTCTTATCCAAGAGTGAAACGAGGTAAGTTAGAGCACTACTTGCATCAAAGCCTTACCAAGACACTTCATTCTTCAATCTCACAAATAGACAAGTCTACCTTGTCGGATTTCAATGTTGACTATAGTATAAATGATTTCAAACATGTAAAAAATCAACATGATTAGCGCATTTTTGACATTTTCTGACTTACAATTCCTCGATCAAGAGGGAATCTAATATTAGAGCTTTATTCTTCCATCCCTACTCAAAATATCAACCATAACTCACAGAAATTGATAAAAACTTACTTCGTCGGCTTCTAATGTTAAGCATAGTTAATTACCTTTCAAACAAGTAGTCAAACAATTAACCATTTGACAATTTGACAATTTAGCAAATCTAACCCCTTTTTGAAAACATTTGCAATAGGTTTTAAAATATTTATTCAAAATATTACTTGAAAACAAAAACTTTACAATTTTCCTCAAAAGCTGAAAAGAACATGTTTTCTGTACATTTAAACAAAATGCACTTTCTTTAAAAATTCACAACTAATTCTTAGAAATTCATAAATATCTCAAACTACTTTTGAAATACTCTAATATGAATTAGTAAATAATTTTAAAAAGAATGAAGCAAAATACTTAAGTTTAAATATCTTTTCAAACATTTTAAGGTCCAAAATCAAGGCTAAACGAGGAAATTTTGAACAATTGAAGTTTTGGCCAACTTTTGAGATGCTACTTAATTTTTTACCATTCAAGCTTTTAATACTAATAAATCTATGTATATACATAAAGCATTATAAATATGGCAATAAACTCCTTAGGATCTCTATATTTTAAAGAAATTATCGAATACTGGACAATTTCAAACTACACCTATAGCGACTACCGCTATAAGTGCACTTTCAAGTCTGAGCTCAATCTAAACCAAAGTCGATCTGTGACCTATGTGTTTTGTTGTCACAAGTCATACAAGTCCATTAAAGTCTATTCCAAGTCCATACACATTGATCATATGTATCGCTTACTTTCAAAGTAAGAATTCAAACCAATGTTTTAACATAAGTTAATAACAATTCAAGCAACTTAAACACCATTCAACACAAATGTATGTGTTATATTTTACTCAAAATGAGGTGTTAATTCACCTTTAACACAACAAACAACTAAGATCTAAAAATTCAAGTCCAAACCCATGCTAGGAACCTCCTTTCCTTCACCGTTTCTCCTTTTTTCACCTTGCTTTTGCCTTCCTCTCCTAGCTTTTGCTCTCGACCTTCTCTACTATGGTGAGAGTGGCTTCGCTTCTTCAACTTATAACTAGGTATGATGTTTTGCAAAGTTGACCGAGGGCTTCACTCCAAATTCGAGTTGATTTGGATATAATTTGCAAATATTTTGCTTTAGGAATTTTGAGAAGAGGAGGAAAAAGTAGACATTGATTTTATGATACCGCTAGCTTTGAATTTGTGATTATACTTGAAACGACCCTGACTCGACCTTCGAAAATCGGCATCGAATACGACACTCGTATTCAAATGCCGTAGATCCAAACATCGAATCTGGTTCACCGGAGCTTATAACACATTAAGTGCAACATAGCGAAAGAAATGAATAATACATTAAATACACAACATTTGATACAATATTCAGATACAATGATGATACAATGAATATCAATATACATAAGAGATATGATACAAGACAATAGTAGCGGAAAGAAAAGATAACACTAGCAGCGGAACAATATCTCCAATATGGTCTTCAAGAGAGAACTCCAACATCGGTAATCTCCTTCTCCAAGGCACCAGTCCATAAATAGCTCGAACCCCCAATAACGACGCGCAAAGCTAAGCATGGTCATTCGTTCAAAGACTGAAGAAGATTCCCAAGGACTGAAAGCTATCAAACAAAGACTTCGAAAGCTATCAAATCTACACCTATTATTGATTATCTAAAAAACCCAACTATAGACTGCCCGTGTGGGAAAATTATAGGAACCCAGAGTTTAGGAAGGGAACAATAAACTCCAGGTCAGTCGTGGGACTAGTATGAGCAAACAAAACAGTTTATCTTTAAAACAACAACAAAAGAATTTGAAATAAATCCGCAATGCTTTTTGGAAAATTAAACTACCGTAAGGCCTCCTGCTACACACACAATGCAAACGCAGAATTGAAGGAGATTTCTCCTTTTGATAGTCAAACATGCTTGATACGCAAAATCCTTGGCTATTATTATTATTAGTGCATGGTGTGGAAAACCTTTTGAAAGTATAATATTAATCCTAGCCAGCATAGGCATTTCACACTTATGCCTACTATAGCTACCATGTTCAATAGCAGGTTACCGCCACATTCTATGGCATGTTATACAACTACATAACTTCTGAGCTCGTATGTCTCAGAGAAGGGTGTTAAGCTAAGAGAATAAATTCTCCGCCACCAACAGATAAGTACTTGAAAGAAATCTGCTTTATATATCAAAGTGTAGTGTGAGACATACAACCATACAAGTCTATTCCGGGTTCGAATAGAACCGAAGGCACTTCGTCCAATAAAGGAAGAAGCCCTTGCAAATCCGGGTATTCACACACAATGCAAACACGAATTGGAGGAGATTTCTCCTTAAAATAGTCAAACATGCTTGATACGCAAAATCCATTTGATATTATTATTAGTGCATAGTGCAAAAAACCTTTTGAAAGTATAATATTAATCTTAGCCAGCATACAACCATTATTGTATGCCTAGTATAGCTACCATCTAAACAGTGGGGTGCCACCATAAGTAAATGTCAGGTTATACAACTAAAACCGTATAAGGCGCGCATTGAAGATTGGATTTTCCAACAAATGGCCAGGCTAAGGAACTTCGTACTGCCACATGGGTACGCCTCTGGAGGGACGTCCTAAGAGCTTTACCAGCTCTCTGCCAACACAAGGCCGGGTTACCTCTGTAACTAGGTAACTACTACACGAGAATGCCATCCCCCGGTCGTTTGCGACCTTTATCCAAGGCGCCTCTCAAACACAAAGAAATCACAAAGTAATAGATTTGCAGTGACCACATGAGTTAAGTATCTGGGCTCCATACCATGATACCACCCTTTTCCAGAAGGGAATGACACACCCTAAAGGGAGCGACCGTCATAACCTTGCCGCATCTTTCCTGTTTCAACCATTTCCGGGGAGTGAGGTCCTGATGTAGTCTCGTCCACAATGCTATGCTTATACAAAAGCCATGCTTTGATCAACAAATAATACACAGTAGCACTCAGCATGCCACACTACCAAATTGGGAGTATATCATTGATAACTATCAACTACATAACCTTTGAGCTCGTACGTCTCAGAGAAGGGTGTTAAGCTAAGAGAATAAATTCTCCGCCACCAAGCAGAAATGTATTTGACAGAGATCGGTTTTATATCTCAAAGTGTAGTGTCAGACATACAACCATACAAGTCTGTTCCGGGTTCGAACAGAACCGAAGGCACTTCGTCCAATAAAGGAAGAAGCCCTTGCAATCCGGGCATCCACAATTTCGAACGGACTTCCCATTACTTAAGGAATCTCTATACCGTAGCTACTCGGTGCAGAGACAATCGATAGGTTATCCTATCATTCTCGCAAATACCCGTTCTTCAACACCGGTCTTCAAATGCAATCCATAACGTCGTATCATTATTCGTAATGGGTTATATGACATAAGGTCCTCTCCCGGCTAAACCGAATAATGAGCGCAATATTTAAAACATATGGATATTGGATTTCAGTTAAGTCACAACTTTGAAAACCCGAAACCTTTCTTCAAATGGTTTAGAAAAATTACCATTTCAAATCTTTAAACAAAAAGATTCATTTCACAAAGTTCACCCAGTTTCAAAAAGTTCCATTCACAGATTTTCAAAACGATTTCCATTTCAATTAGGATTAACTCATCCAACCTTTAAATCAAGGAGTTGACTTATAGCTTTCAAACCGTTTCCAAAGATTTATTCATAACTTGGAAGACCATTTTCATTTTAGACTTGAAATCCTTTTAACACAAATTGGAATTTCATTTCTTATGTGAAAGCTTTTATTATTTGAAAACAAATAGTTTTCGTTTCGTAAAAATCCGATTTCATTTATACAAGTTAAAATCTTTGGGTTAAATTCAAATTCCCAAAACAACACTTTTAAAATGGTTTAACACCAATATAAACTTGTATAACCTTTTTACATCATAAATTCCCAACATAGAATTCAATTTTCAATTTTGAGTTCAAATTTAAATCAAATTTCAATACTGAATCAAGTTATTCAAATATAACTTTTATCTTCGAAATCCCTTTTCAAAAGCTTCTCACTTTAAACCCAATTCATTTCCAAAACCATTTGGATTCAAAAAATTCAAATTTAAAACCATTTCAAAAATCCGTGACTTAACCAATAACCACGTGCAATCCACATTTGTGTGTGTATAAGTGTGGTCCATGGGTTTTACACAATAGAAGTGCAACAACATCAATCAGTACATATTCAAATACAACAATATATTTGATAAGCGATATAAACTATAACGCTTATCTTTCATTCACAGATCACAGATATATATCACAGATAATAAATTACATTAAACACAGCTCAAATCAAAATAAAGCATCACATATCAGGGATATCAAACAATTCAATCATCCAATAGAATCTAAACATTCATAAGTAAGATCAGTTAATTGACTGATTAACTCAAAATAGATTAATTACTTATGAATTAATAGTCCTGGTTAATTAACATTAATAAATTATAAATCATTTTTATTAATAACTCTTTAATCATTTATTAATTAACCATTTATTAATAATTTAATTAACCTTTAGTTATAATTAATTAACCTTTAATCATTAAATAATTAACCTTTAATTACTTAATTCACCATTTAATTAACTATCTTTAATTAATTAATTAACCCTCAATTAATTAATTACCATTAAATTAATCATCCTTAACTAATTACAAATAATTAACCTTTAGTTAATTACAAAATTAATTAATCCTTAATTAATAATCATCCCTTAATCACTTTTATTAATTAATTATCCTTTAAATTAATTAATTATTCTTAAATTGGTCACCTTAATTAATTCATTACATTAATTAATTATTCTTTAAATTAAGTAACCTTTAAACACTTGATTAATCAATCTTTAATCATTTGTTATTCATCCTTAATTACTTTTATTAAGTAATTATTTTTAATTAATTATTCATCCTTAATTACTTTTATTAAGTAATTATTTTAATTAATTATTTATTAATTACTTGATTAATTAAACTTGAATTATTAATTAATTTTATCTTAATTACTATTAAGTAATTATCTTCAAGTGACTAATTTCCTTCAACAAATAAATTTAACTTAACCTTTAAAAATTAATTAACAATTTTTAAAACATCCTTTATATTAATCAAGACCTTAAATTAATCAAATGTAAATCATTATCTTAATTCTTAATTGTCATTTAAATCCTTATTTAATAATCCTTGGAAAATTAATTATCATTTACATAAGAATTTAACTTGAAACCTTTAAGTTGATTTAAGAATCAAAACAATGTTCAAGAAAAACCATGTATTCTGAAAATCTCATTTTAAATAACCCTTAAAAAATTAAATTTATCTTTTTATATATGATTTAACTTAAAATTCTCAAGCTAATTAAAAACATCATTTTTTTACTACTTAAATATACCATTTATGTTTATAAACTTAAAAATTCATAAAATACACTTCTAAATTTTAACTAAACATTTTCTCTTGCTTTAAAACTCGATCAAGTTTTCTTTTTCTAAAACCTGGTACCTGAAGTAATGAACCCAAGCCCAAACTAACAATCCTCGAGATAACATTCGAGCCAAACTCAAAATTTCGTCGAGCTGTACTTTCTTTTCTTTCTTTTTTTAAAATTTTAAATCTCTGTAACGTTTCAATCCGAAAACACTCTTAAGCCCAATACAAAATTTCACGAGCTAATCCCCGAGACCACCTTCTCCTTCCCAAATACTACAACCTCCCCAAACTTCAACCTGCACATGCACGTGCACAAGCTCCACAACCACTTCCGATCGACGTCGCGACCACCCATGAGTCCCCTTTGACCACGTCGACGAACACCGCCACCCAGTTCCAATTGATTTATCCAGAATCAAAATCAAGCATACAAGAATCAACTGAACCCATTTTGGGTCGAAAGAACCTCCTCTGGCCACCACCTCCGATTGCTGGTGAACTCGCCGCCACGTGCGGAAGGTCGTCAGAGCCTCCTCTTCTTGTCCCCCTTGACCGATCACCCCATATTCCCCCACGGTGACGCATTTCCCCTATGAACAAGTTCGACAAAACACTAGATAAAACCCTAGCTTTCAACGATGAATTATAAAATCATCGAACATTTTTTGATGATCCCTGACCAATAGACAATCTCCCACCTCGATCATGAGATTTATCATCGCACTGATCACCAGAATTTGAAGAAAACAACAATTCTTTTCAACTCTCTTTTTCCCATGATTTAATACATTCAAAATTCTGATATGACTTCCTAAAATCATCATTTTGAAGGAGATTTAGATTATATGATCCAATCGAGAAGTCTTACTAATTTAATTTTTATATGTTTTTAGCCTTTTCACTGTATTTCCTGATTCCTAATAATGCCATTTGCATTTGATGCTTCCAAATAGTCTTAAAACCTGTAGCAGGTAAATTCAACCACATTTTGTTCAAAAATCCTTGCCTAAAACTTTTTAGATTTTGAGATAAGTTTTTTTTTTTCTCTTCTTAAATTTTCATGTTAACCTGTTGCTAACAGAGTAATCTACAAACATGCATCCATAAATTCACACATATATTCTTGCAGATATAATCCATCCATGATCATCACATGCAGATAAATATTTGAGCCTGGATTTTAAATTTTTATAAAATTTGGTTTGCTCACCTGTGTTTTGACAGAGAACAAAGGACTGGATTTTTTTTATTTGATCTTGCTTTTGTTTTCCGAAACCTGGATTTCATTTGAATTTGTTTGCTGTTGAGACCAAGTTGAATTGCATCCTTTAGCTCAGTTGAAATTAAAGCTGGAAGTTGATTTGTTCTTCTCTGGTTTAAGTTTACAAATTGAAGTTCTGGTCTTGTTTACAGATGGATTGCTCCATGTTGATTTTCCAGATTCTCTGATATTTGTTTTGACATTGATCTGGACTTTGTTTTAATGTTGAAGCTTTACATTGTTCCAGACTTTGGTTTGAGGTTTGTAAAAATTTGTTTTCCTGATTACTGTTTTTTTTCAGTTTTGAGAAAATTAGGAAGTGATTGAAAAGGCTGGTTTGTTTTCTTTGATTTTGTAATTTCTTTGTTTCTGTTTTGAGAAGAGAAGATAATGACAGCCTGTTTATTTTTTTTCCTTGCATGCTTTAGGTAATTCAATTTCAAAAGAAAAAGTGATGTTGCCACTTGTAAAATTTGCATGATGATTTATTTACACTTGTTAGTCTCTTTTGTGCATTACTTACACTTGTTCAAAACAATACAAATTATGTCTATATCCTTACTTCAATTTATTTTATAAATCTTATTGTGGACCTTGCTTTATTTTAATTTTATAAAACATATTTTTTTATGTTTTCTTATGCATTTTAAAATTTACACTTTCAAAAAATACATTCATATCAAAGCTTTGTATTAATAAAATTTTAATATGTATATTAGTTTACTTTTAGTGATATATATATATATATTCTTTAAAGAAATATGATTTAAAAATCGAATTATACTCTGACACATATATTTTACATGTACTTATCCCAATTTGAATCCTAACTAATGCATTTTCTTATGTATACATATCTAAAGCCTTCATTCATTCTTGTTTTAAAATTTAAATTCAAGTTATTATACTTTTAAATAAATAAACTGTATGTTAACTCTGCCTCGTCTCATGGGCTACCGACCCAACTGAGTAAGATTTGTGCAGGTCTGCCGACCTAAAAGCTAACAGGGAAGACCGACCTAAAAGCTAACAGGTTAGAGGGGCATACCGACCTAACTGCTTAAGGTTTAAAAAGATGCCGATCTAACAGATCCAATAGGTTGCCGACCTAAAGGTTTGAATAGGTTGCCGGCCTAAGGCTTAAATAGGTTGCCGACTTAATGCCTTAAAAGGGGTGCTGACCTAAGAAGCCTACCGACCTAATTTGAATACCGATCTAATTGCTCAGGACAGGAAAAAGTTCGTGACCTATACTTAAGTCGTGACCGACTTACGACCTATGTTAAGTCATTCACGACCCAGACAAATCCGATGTAGCAGCTTCAGGCACTACGCATTATCTCGGCCACGATCTAGGACTTCAACCTGAAACCGGAGACCATGCATAAGAAAGAGAGGAGGCGACCCACAACCTACCTTGTCTCGGCGCCAACTCATGACCTAGCCTAATCCGGAGCAGACCTACGACCTAACTTTAGACCGGACTAAAGTTGCGACCTAACTCCGAGCAAAGCCTATAAATACATGGCCATCACCAACATTAAAAGGACTTTTTTTTCGATCAATTTCAAGCGCCATTACTCTGCCGAATTCTAGACTACTTCAACACTTAAAGCTTTTGAGATTCAAAGAACGTCTAAAAGAACTTCATAAAGAAATCATCTACATCCACCATGGATTTGAAGATTTTTGTCAACATCGAAGTTTGAGCTACTTGTTCTAAGTCTTTTGTAATTCAAAGTGTATTGTACTTGAGAAGATTTGTATCAACTTGTAACGTGATCATCAATAAAAGTACTTAAAGTGGACGTAGGCTATACCCATAAGCCGAACCACTATAAAATTGCTGTTGTTTACTGCTTTTCCGTTATTACCTGCTTATAATTCTTTCCCGATCTATCGGGTGGTGCTTTCACAACTACACTTCACACACCGGGGTGTTAGCGTTCAAATTTAAGCGTTAACATTTTTGGTGCTTTCACTGAGAATTGAACTCAGGACAGCTGTCATCATTGCTTCGCAGAGATTTGAAGAAAGAATTTCTTTAAAAACCAGAAGTCTATCTGAGATTATGGCTCCTGGAAGGAAAAGTAGATCTGTCAGATCTGGAAACATTCAAAAGGGAACCTCCGCTTCCCCTGTGCCTAATCTACCCACTCCGTCTGTTGGAGTTACAAAAGCGGAATTGGATGCTGTGATTCTAGGGCTAAACCAGCAGATAAACGCCCAAAATGCACAACTAGAGGCTCAAAGTGCCCAGAATGCCCTGATTCTGAATAAGTTGAACGACTTACTTGGGGCAAACAATCAACCGGCTGGTAATGAAAGGAACTATGCTGGCAACATTCATGATGTTAATGAAAGGAATGCTCCTGAAAGGCCTACTAGTCCCTTTGAGCAGGCAGTACCTGACGCCGGTGGATCTAGAACTCGGCATGATGAGGAATATCTTTCTGGAATGGTCCGGCAGATCATGAAAGAAAGTATGCAAAGAGTTGAAGATGAGAAGGAATGGGGTTTCGCCCCAAGTAAAACTCCGTTTACTGAAAAAATCTTGAAGGCGGAATTTCCAAGGAAGTTTGTCCCTCCGACTATTCCAGCTTACAAAGGGACAAGTGATCCGAATGAGTTCTTGTATAAATATGATTGGCACATGACAGGTGCCAGGGCCTCCGACGAAATAAAGTGCCGATATTTCCCCGTATACCTGGAAGGCGTGGCTTTACTGTGGTTCACCAAGTTGCCAGTCCGATCTATCGATCAGTTTTCAGACTTGACCAGAAAATTCAAGGAGCAGTTTAGACTATATGCTTCGAAAGCCAAGGATATCATGTCATTGTCCAGTTTAGAGCAGAATCCTGGTGAGTCTGTCAGATCTTTCTTGAACCGTTTCAATATAGCACTGGCTGAGGTGGACAATGCTGAACCACGAATGATCTTGACTTATCTAATGAGGGCTATCGATAAGTCAAGCGAATTTGGGAAATGGTTAAACATGAAAGAGCCAACCTCTCTCGAGAAGTTCTACAAAAAAGCAGACGAATTCATTCGCTTGGAAAGTCGTCCTTTGCCAGTAAAGGCAGTGTTGGAAAAAGCTGAAGACAACACTGTCGCTCCACGCAAGAATGAATCGGTGGGGCAAAAAAGGGAGAATAATAATGGAAAGAAACAGGGTAATCTGAAGAAGCCCCGGTCCTTCAAGCCATCAGAATATACTCCATTATCACATACACCGGAGCACATCTACCTGGCCACTAAAGATTCCGTCGCTTTCCCTAAACCTATCCCATTGAGAACCGGGAGAAAAGCCATACAAAGTGGGAAATTCTGCCGCTTCCACAATCAACCAGGTCATGAAACTGATGAATGCCGCCAGCTGAAAAATCTGATTGAAGAGTTGCTAAGAGAAAACAAGTTGCAGCAATTCGTGAAAAAGAATAGCAACGATCCTGCATCGTCGAGTCAGGGGCAGCGGGCTCCTGTTCATCAGCCTGGGGCAGGCGAGAAAGCTACGGGGCATGAATCTGGAAGGCCCGTTATCAATGTCATTTCAGGAGGACCTCACCCAGCTGGCAAGAGTTGGGGTGAGATGGAGAGATATTCCAGGGCTTTGAAATATGCTCCAGCCGAAGAAGACGTCTTTGTTCTAGAAGACACTACGCCCCTTAAACAACAGAAAACTTTCAGCGATGATATTATTTTCAGAGCCAGAGATTCTACAGGTATTGAAGCTCCTACTTTAGATCCCTTGGTCATCTCGGCTGGTATTGGACCAGCCATTGTCAGAAGAGTCCTTATTGACTGCGGAGCATCATGTAATATCCTCTTCAAAAAGACATTTGACCAGATGAAAATCCCTATGATCGATGTGCAAGCCTCATCACAAAAGATCGCTGGCTTCACTGGGGAGCCAAAACAACCAATTGGGACCATCGATCTGCTTGTAGAACTCGGAGAAGCAGAGAGGAAAGTGGTCCGCAAGCAAACATTTGTGATTGTCGATGAGTTTTCTGCTTACAATGCTTTTCTTGGCCGTCCAACACTTGCAGCATTCAAAGTTATCCTAGCCCCGTGGCGCCTCACTATTAAATTCCCTACTGACAATGGAGTAGGAGTTATAAAAGGAGATCAAAATGCTGCGCGAGAATGCTATTTGACAGAGCTGCGAGAGGCAAGAAAAAGAGAAATGGGAAAGGATGCGGCAACTCTAGTCCGCATCAAGGAACCAGCCTTGTAGCAATTACAGAGCGGACCCTGCACTGGCGAGCACAGTGGGGCACGGAAAGAAATGGATCCCAGAAAAGCCAGTACAGGGGAGAATAGAGTAGTACCGGTGGAGACGACAGTTCCGGTACCTGTTGACCCGAAGGACCCAAATAAAGTGTTGAATGTTGGTTCACAGCTTAATGTATCAATCCAGAATGTCTTGATATCTTTCCTGAAAGCAAATCTGGATGTCTTTGCTTGGACTCATGCCGATATGTGTGGGATATCCCCGGAAGTTGCGGTACACGCTCTGAATATTGACCCAAAGTTTACGCCAGTTAAACAGAAAAGAAGAACCCAAGGTCCAGAAAGGTCAGCAGCATTAAAAGAAGAAGTTGATCGACTCATGGAAAATAACTTCATCAAAGAATCTACATATCCGAATTGGGTTTCAAATCCTGTGTTGGTCAAGAAAGCTAATGGGAAATGGAGAGTGTGCATCGATTTCTCTGATCTAAACAAGGCTTGCCCCAAAGATTGCTTCCCATTACCCAGGATCGATCAACTGGTAGACGGAACTGCGGGACATGAATTGTTATCCTTCATGGATGCCTACTCCGGTTATAACCAAATCATGATGCATGAGCCGGATCAGGAGGATACAAGCTTTATTACAGATGTTGGACTTTATTGCTACAGAGTTATGCCCTTCGGATTGAAAAACGCAGGGGCAACCTACCAAAGACTTGTGAATGCTATGTTCAAACCGCAATTGGGCAAAACTATGGAAGTCTATGTCGACGACATGTTAGTGAAGTCCAGGAAAGCAGCGGATCACATTGAACACTTAGCAGAAATGTTCGCAGTCCTCCGGAAATACAGAATGAAGCTTAACCCCCTGAAATGTACATTTGGGGTCGAATCCGGAAAGTTCTTAGGTTTTATCGTCAGTGCTAGGGGCATTGAGGCTAGTCCAGCTCAAATTACTGCCTTGAAAGAAGTTAAAGCTCCTAGAACAAAGAAGGAATTGCAGAGTCTCAACGGAAAGATCGCCGCCCTGAGTCGGTTCATTTCCAAAGCTACTGATAAATGCATCCCATTCTTCAATGTCCTGAAAAAAGGAAAGAAGAACTTTGAATGGACTCCCGAATGCCAAAAAGCTTTTGAAGAGTTGATCCGTCATATGGAAACGCCTCCGATACTTTCTAGACCAGGCAATGGTGAGGATCTTCTTATATACTTGGCAGTATCATCTCATGCTCTAAGTGTAGCGCTGATACGGGAAGACAAAAGGATTCAACATCCAGTTTACTATATCAGCAAAAGACTCACTGGGGCAGAGCTGAATTACTCCAAGTTGGAAAAACTCGCCTATTGCCTACTAGTTGCATCAAGGAAACTGAGGCAATATTTCCAAGCTCATCCTATCAAAGTGCTCACTGATCAACCTCTAAAGCAAGTCCTATTTCGCCCAGAAACTTCGGGTCGCCTTCTAAAATGGAACATTGAACTCAGTCAATATGACATCACTTATCATCCCCGAAAAGCAATCAACGGACAAGCTTTAGCTGATTTCATTGCAGAATTCACAGAGAAAGATAATGGTGAGGAAAAAGCGATCAATGATTCTCCAATCCAGTGGAAGATGTATGTTGATGGCGCAAGAAATGACTACTGTTCTGGAGCCGGAGTGGTACTTGAAACTCCTAAAGGTCGATCATTATGTTATGCACTAAGACTGGAATTCCCTTCAACAAACAATGAAGCAGAATATGAAGCTCTTATTGCAGGTCTGAAAATCGCTAAAGAGCTAAACATTCGAGCATTACAAATTTTCAGTGATTCTCAGCTTATCGTATGCCAAGTCAAGAAGGAATTTCAAGCAAAAGGTGGAAACCTGCCTTCCTACTTGTCAAAGGCTTGGGAACTCCTATATGAACTCGATCACTATTCAATAAGCCACATTCCTCGGGAAGAGAATATGAAGGCAGATTCCCTCGCAAAGTATTCGAGTTCTGGTGAAGCTCAACTATTGGGATTGGTCCCTGTAGAAGTCCTTTCAGCGCCAAGCATAGACGAGATGGATATAGACTGGATTATGAATGTATCTCAAGAACAAGAGTCATGGATGACTCCAATACTGGATTACCTACTCAGGGGTTCTCTGCCAGAAAACTCGATAGAAAGACGAAAGCTTCTAAGGAAGGCCTCTCGCTATGTAATTCAGGATGGCCGATTGTACAGACGGGGATTCTCAATGCCATTTCTTCGATGTGTATCCCGGGAAGAGTCCAAAACAATCCTAGCTGAAGTGCATGGAGGAGAATGCGGTGATCATTCAGGTGGTCAAACACTAGTAAAGAAAATTCTCCGATACGGATATTTTTGGCCAGAAATTAATCGGGATGCTGTAGATTACTCCCGAAAATGTGACAAATGCCAAAGATATGCCAAAATTCCTAGAGCACCTTCTACCGAACTCACACAGATGGTCAGTCCATGGCCATTTGCAATTTGGGGAATGGATCTCATTGGGCCGCTACCAACTGCGAAATCAGGGATTAAATATGCTATTGTTGCAGTTGATTATTTTACTAAGTGGGCTGAAGCTGAACCATTGGCTACGATCACTTCAAAGAAAATGATAAGCTTTGTGACCAAGAATATCATTTGCAGATACGGGGTGCCTCAGAAAATAATCACAGACAATGGTACTCAGTTTGAAAGCGAGGAATTCCAGGATTTTTGCAAACGATTCAAAATCCAGAAAAGCTTTTCGGCAGTAGCTCATCCGCAAGCAAACGGGCAAGTGGAAGCAGTGAACAAGATCATCAAATCAACCATCAAAAAGCAACTCGAAAGAGCAAAAGGTGGTTGGGTCGATAAACTACCACTTGCACTATGGGCATACAGAACTACTCATAAAACTGCAACTGGGCATACTCCTTTTTCGTTAGCATACGGATCGGAAGCAACGATCCCGATTGAAACAGAGGTCCCTTCACACAGGAGAATCCATTTCAATCAAGCAGAAAATGAAAAGCTGCAACTTGAAGCGCTGGATCTCCTTGATGAAAAAAGAGATGAAGCGAACCTCAGAGTTGCAGCTCATCAGCAAAGGATAGCCAGGCATTTCAATTCCAAAGTTCGTCAACGCAGCTTTGAAATTGGAGACTTAGTCCTGAAGAGAATTATGACTGCGACAGGTGTGTTTGGGCCAAATTGGGAAGGACCGTATGTAATAGGTCAGAAACTTCTTGACGGCACATTCAAACTCACCACTGTTGATGGAGATCAAATTCCAAGGGCATGGAACAGCAACCATTTGCGTCCATACTTTACTTGAAAATTTTGTTGAAACATTGTAAAAAGAATTATGAATGTATGATTCTTGTAATTGAAAGCAATTGTGAAACTGATGCAAGTAAATAATGAAAGAATATAAAGTGGATGTAGGCCCAATTTCATGGTCGAACCACTATAAATCTTGTGTTCCTTATTATCATTATATGTTTGCTTTGTTTTCGATATAAAAATACATAAAATGTATTGCTGAAATGTCGATTTAAATTTTTGCAGACAATGGAAATAAAACTTGCGCATAATAAGATCGAGCGATTCTCACCATCATTCAACAAACAAATTTCAAGTCACAAAGACCCCGAATTCAAATCCTAGATAGGAAATACTTCAATTGAACGGCTAATGATTTCGATAGAAACGAGCCCTTGCTGATAAATTGAGATTGTTTGAACAAACAAACATCCAATTAGGAAGCTAGTGCCCGTTCTCACGAACTTGCCTGGCAATGAAGTACACTTCCTTGGATTAAACAAGCCACTTGTGAGAAAAGGGGAATGAAAACTTGAAAAGAAAAAAAAAAGAGGATCGCTGAAAAGGCATAAGCAAGTGAACAGAGGAACAACCAAAGTTACCTGGCGCCCACCGTGGGGCTCGAACCCACGACCACAAGGTTAAGAGCCAAAGTTAGCAACTGAAAGCTACCATCAGCGGCACAAGTCCTCTTCGGAGGCGCAACTCTTCGGAGGATAAAAGACCTCTAATGGGTCATACGCCACAAAAAAGAAAGTTCTCTACTCAACAAAAAAGATTGGAGGAGTCATGACCCTCCAACCATGAGAGAGTAACTTCCAGGCGATGAAAACCCTCTCTGAGGCACATTTCACCAGGAGTTGAAGTGTTATGACCGCTCTTCGGAATTTCACTTCACCAGAGTTGAAATGAAAACAAAATAAAAGCCCTCTTCGGAGGCCCATTTCACCAGGAGTTGAAGTGTTATGACCGCTCTTCGAGATTTCACTTCACCAGAGTTGAAATGCAAACAAAATAAAAGCCCTCTTCGGAGGCCCATTTCACCAGGAGTTGAAGTGTTATGACCGCTCTTCGGGATTTCACTTCACCAGAGTTGAAATGTAAACAAAATAAAAGCCCTCTTCGGAGGCCCATTTCACCAGGAGTCGAAGTGTTATGACCGCTCTTCGGGATTTCACTTCACCAGAGTTGAAATGTAAACAAAACAAAAGCCCTCTTCGGAGGCACATTTCGCCAGGAGTTGAAGTGTAGCAACCGCTCTTCGGAATTTCACTTCACCAAAGTTGAAATGCAAAAACAAAGACCTTCTTGAAAGCCCACGTTTCACCAAGATTGAAATAAAACTTCCAAGTGTTGAAACGTGAAAAGGCTTTCTTCGAAGGCACAACTCTTTGGGGGTACACGTTTCACCGAGATTGAAATAAAACTTCCAAGTGTTGAAACGTAAAAAATCCCTCCTTAGAGGTACAACCCCCTCCCGGGGACACAATCAAAAAAAAAAAAAAAAAAAAAGAGAGACCTCTTTGGAAGCACACGTTTCACCGAGATTGAAATAAAACTTCCAAGCGTTGAAACGTGAAAAGGCTTTCTTCGAAGGCACAACTCTTTGGGGGTACACGTTTCACCGAGATTGAAATAAAACTTCCAAGTGTTGAAACGTGAAAAATCCCTCCTCAGAGGTACAATTTTGTATAAAAAAAATCCTCATCAAAAGCGTACTTTAACTTTCAAAGGAAGAGTAATTTGCCCACTATGGAAAATGATTGTAAAAAAAAAAAGAAAAGAAGTTAAAGTACCCTTCAGAGGTCCGCTTTACCACATAGAGGAATTCACTTGATAAAATATGCACGTAAGCAAACGAAAAAAGTGATTTCTTCGAACGACAAAGCGTAGAAACTTATACGAAGGGAGTTGTACTCTATAAATTTTTTTTTTAAAGAATAAAATAATTATTCTTTAACAAATAAGAGTGCAAGTCCCCTCGAAGTATAAAATATTGCAGCAAGCTTAAGGTATGGGGGCAACATGGTATAGTAGTATAGCTGCATCAGTAAAGTAATACTCAAACAACATACCATAAGCCCGCTGCAATATCATATAAATAAACTTGTGCAAAAATAAATAGTAAATGCATTCTCAAATTCAAACAGAAGTTTGTACAAACGAAGAATCATTTTATTCAACTATAATGCAGATACAGGTTTTCAAAATAAAAGCGGGGGCCGATACCCGCACAACTCTCGGCCAGTTCATATAAAAGACAAAAAGCTAAAATCTTCACTTCTTCTTCCCTCCTTTGGACCCTTTACCCGGTCGAATGACCAGCTTTCCAGGTCGGCCAGTGGGTATAAGGGAAGTAGGAGAGGTAGGTGTAACCGGTTCAACTTCCGGCTCCTCTTCAGTGGCGGTGATTTTCTTCCCCCTCCTCTTTGATGTCCCACGCTTCTCTCTCCTTGGTGAGGAAGACTCACTCCCCGGAGTGACAAGTTTTGATAGAACAATGTCGTCAGAAGGAGTCCGTTCCGGGGATATGTCACCTCCCTCAGGTCTCTCATCTTTCTGCTCTTGCGAAGCGATGGGATCATCCAAGCCGTGAAAAGCCTCTATTTGTTCCTCCTGTGATCCAGGTTGCGAGGCAGAAGGAGGCACCGCCTGAAGAGATGAAGGAAGGATGACCGGAGGAGTAGAAGTTTGAGCAGTGCTTGGTACTTTCTCTATAGAAGAAAAAAGGTTAAAGTCAGTAAAGAGAGGAGATGAAGGCTCGTCAAGGTTGAGAAAATAGCCAAGGAGCTCGTGAAACTCATGCGAAATAAACGAGTAACCCGCTTGAGCAGAATCGACAGTAGCGAGATTAACAGTGAAGTTACCTGGAGAAGCTGGTTTCCTGATATCGACTTCGTAAGCTTGCGCATCAGCGCTCTCTTCACCCTCGTCTCCGCCTTGTGTGCTTGTAATATCAGCGGTAACTTTGGTGGGAGATGCGAGATGGGAACTGGAACCAATAATGTCGACTTCAGACGAAGAAGGTGGCTGGACTAGAGTAGTTGAAGTGGTTTTCCCCAGCTGGTCCCCTACCGTCACTACGGTTCTTAGTTTGGCAAGTTGTTCCTTTCCCCTGGCGAGAGCAGCGCGAGCGTCTTCATCAAAATAATGCCTTTCCAGGGCTGACTCGTCATAACCAGCACCTTCAGCACCAAGCATATCGAGGGCGGCCTCCCACACTTCAGCTAAAGTGATCTCATACTTGGGACCAAGAAAGGCGAGGCTTCCACGCCCCAAGACGCTATGCAAGTAGAAGTCGAATAATGTTGAGCCGAAGCTGTTTTTGGTCGCCTCATGAGATTCTTCGGCTGCGATTTTGCCGGCGACAGCCTCATCGAGCTCCCTTTCAGTTTTGGCAAGCTGAAGCTTAAGCATTTGTATCTCCGCCTCCTGGGAGTTGTTTTTCTTTCGAAGCTCAGCAATATCAGAGACATAGCCTTCGCTGATTCTTTTTTGTGCCTCGAGCCTGTCTTCGGCGTCCCTCTGACTGGCATGAGCATCTCTTACTTGTCTGAGAAGCACTTCTTCTTTTTGAGAGTATGAAGTAGAGGAAGCAGCAAGCTCATCTTTCAACTTCTCAACCTTTGCTTCGAGCTCCTCGTTGTAGGAAGTAATGCTTCTCATTTCGGTGTCATGCTGCTCAAGGACCTTTTGCCACTCAGCCTTATCGTTTTCCATGGTGAGCATGGCCTCTAAGTTGGCACGGTTAACTCTTTGAAGCTCATCAACAAGCTTCTGCCAGTTTGACATCCTCTCGATATCGAGCTTGACTGCATCAAGATTGCGCAACATAGCAGACTTGTCGATAGGGACCAAGTTTAGGTCGAATCTCACACCCTTTAAGCACCATTGTGGAAAACGACTTTGTAAAGTGGCTGGACCAGGTCCCACTTGAAATTTAGGCCTGCTTATTATTGTCTGGATGTCCTCCTTCCCAAGAGCAGGAGAGTCGGAAGTAATGTCAAGAGGGGCAGGGGCAGTAGGCTTTTCGGGAATAGTGGAAGCATGTCTCTCACCATATCGGGCTCGCTTGCCTGAATCTTCAGCTACATGACCTTTTCCTCGGTCGTCGTGAGATTTCCTTTTGTGAGAGTCATCACTTCTCTGCAGAGAATCATGGTGCTCATCCCTATCCCTTCTGTCATAACGCTCTTCTGCATCCCTCCTTTCACGAGCCTTTCGAGCAGCCCTCTCTTCGTCAGACTCTCTATAGGAGGGAAAGTAACGCCGATAATCATATTGACCACGCCCCCCGTAGCGTTGGAAATCCTGATAATATGACCCGCCGCGTGTCATTGAAGAATCTGAAATAAGAAAAGATAAGCTTTAGAAATCTTTAAAGTATAAGAAGATAAGTGCATAAATGTGCTGGAAAATCCTAAGTGTTGTGTGATGTGCAAGCTACACGCATTAAGCTACAAACCACTCTTTGGTGCAGAGGTGATGATAGCTTGGGTATGAGGAGTTGATGTTTGTGTTGGTGTTTGTCGAAGAAGAGACGTCGCCTCAATTACAGGAGAGATAGTTTTAGATACGTCATCTCTAAAAAGCTCCTGCGAAGTCACTATTATGTCGCTCAACCCCTCGTAAACATCGTCACCATCATGCTTGGTGGGACTTGTTTTTTCAATTCCTACATCAGCTAATCCCCCGAGAGGCCGTGAAGGTTCTTCTTCTTCCTCGATCGGGGCAAGCACCGTCTTACTGGATGACCCCATAATGTCGGTAGGAGTGGAACACTTCACCAATGAAGCTTCAATATTAGACTCTTTTGATGTGAGTTGTTCGACAGTAACCGGGGCGTCAGGAGTTTTCGTCGGAGAATCGGGAACTTCTGTTGGAACTTCATGAGTATGCGTAGAACGAGAAGCGTGTAGAAGCCCGTATTGGTGTAAAAATTCATCCTTCAGCAGAAATTTTATGCTCCTTTCTTCCGCAGCCACGGCACTCAACCTCTCAAAAACTTGTTTATGAATCGGATCTCTAGAAGGGAGAGGAAGTGCTGAAAAGAGCAAAGAATGAAGTTAGCAACTGAAAGTTCGGATCTCGAAAAAAGTTTCAAAAACGAAAAAATGGAAACACTAGTCTTACTTCCTATTCTCCAGATGGCATAAAACCCTGGAGGACAGCGAGCAAAGAAAAACTGGTTCAAAAATCCATGAACACTTTCAGTGAGATCGGAAAGGAGCTTGCGGTTTCTAGCACTTCTCACAATAATGAGTGAAGGATGATCTTTACTCTTTGTAAACGAGCACAGATAACGAATTTCTTCAAAACTCGGTAGGCGATCAAGAGTTCTTCTAAACAAAACACACAACCCCATCAAGATGGCATAACCATTAGGATGAAGTTGAAATGGAGAGATCGTCAACCGGAGAAGAAGAGTTCGAAGGAAGTCATTAAAAGGAGGAATCGCCCCACTTAAGCACATGTGGCGGTTGACTGCAACGAAACCATAGGGAGGATTATCAGCAGTATCATTTGATCCAGGGAATAGGACATCGTTTTCAGCAAAGCCAAATTGAGTGCGCAGCTGAATAAATGTTCTCAAAGATAGAATAGTCGAAGTTCTTTCCGGAGGATTCTCTATCGGAACTGTTGTCGGGAAAGTTTCTTCTTCTTGAGTTACCACTTCTTCTTCTCGATGGGAAGTCATTCTACATAAACAACTGGGTATTCAAACATGAAGGTGCACGTTTCCTAAAGTGTGTGAATTGTTGTGTAGAATCAATCAAGCGGTAAACAAATATAACTGGAATAAAAACTAGCAAACATTTGTTAGTTATGAAATTCAGGGATTATTGTTTTAAGCCTAAATATGCAAGTAAGATGTTGATGCAAACAAATTAGTTCAAATTGTCGATACTTTGCATTAATATTTTACTTTAGTCGATTAATTCACAACATTTCATGCAATATATTCATGTCTCTTATCTTGTCTTGACTAATCTGTCATTTGATATGGGCAGTCAATGGCAGTATGTGCGCCTTGGTTTTCTTTGTTTGTCTGTTATTCTCAACAGGTTTACAGCTTAAAAGTGAAAATGATCTGTGAAGTAACACAATGACATTCAAACAAATTTAAGGTTGGGGCAGTTCAAATTTTAATCCCTGTTCAAAGTTTGACCACAATTCAAAGTTTATTCAACTTAGTCCGGTAGTCAAAGTCAAAATGCATAAAGTTGGTCTATGCTCCTAAATGTCAACACGTCTAAAGCCTAAGTACCAACTCGGCTACGTTTTAAAAGTCTTTTACGGGATAAGGCTAGATCGGTAGCGGGTCAGAATCCAAATAGTTTTCCTCTAGTTCGCATGGGGGAGATAAGAAGGCAAGCTCCGAGTCGAAAGGCAGGAATTTCTCCAAGTATTAACTCGGTCACGATCTAAGCTTTAATGTTTAGGTCGGCAGGATTCTTTCAAGCATTATCTCAACCACGATTTAGGGTCGTGTAAAAGCTAGGTCGGTCGAAGGCTAAGCCACCTAAATCCACTAACTCGCCTTCGAGCCAACATCCCACAGCATTAAACCCGATAACCCAATAGCCATTCCTTCAACACCCGCTTCTACTCATGCTGTCGAACCACCCAATTGAACGATTCGGAATCGAGCTTGAGGTAGTAAACCGTCTTCATCGCCTCAACGACCAATCTGAAGCCAAAACTTCACAACCTAAGTTTCATCAACTATGAATGCGATGGGATTCATAATGAAGCGTCGTGCAAGGAGGCGATTCGAGTTCGAACAACAAGATATGTGAATCGGCAGTAAGTTACAATCAAGAGGATTACTTACGCAAAGGATAGTGCAGGATATCGGAGATCGATTGAATTGAAATCGCCTTTAGGAATTTAAGAAAATTTTAATGGCGGAGTCAAGAGAGCAGGTAATGAGAAAGAAGAAGGGGATGTGATTTATACCTTGTAGTGAAAGGAACTGAAGCGGCAATTCATCAGCCTAACTTTTGGACCGTGCCCGATCTAACAACGTGCCGACCCAGTGAATGGACGAGATAAAAGATATCGAAGCATACGACCTAACCATTAGGCGTATACTTCGAGGGGCAAATGTTAACTCTGCCTCGTCTCATGGGCTACCGACCCAACTGAGTAAGATTTGTGCAGGTCTGCCGACCTAAAAGCTAACAGGGAAGACCGACCTAAAAGCTAACAGGTTAGAGGGGCATACCGACCTAACTGCTTAAGGTTTAAAAAGATGCCGATCTAACAGATCCAATAGGTTGCCGACCTAAAGGTTTGAATAGGTTGCCGGCCTAAGTCTTAAATAGGTTGCCGACTTAATGCCTTAAAAGGGGTGCTGACCTAAGAAGCCTACCGACCTAATTTGAATACCGATCTAATTGCTCAGGACAGGAAAAAGTTCGTGACCTATACTTAAGTCGTGACCGACTTACGACCTATGTTAAGTCATTCACGACCCAGACAAATCCGATGTAGCAGCTTCAGGCACTACGCATTATCTCGGCCACGATCTAGGACTTCAACCTGAAACCGGAGACCATGCATAAGAAAGAGAGGAGGCGACCCACAACCTACCTTGTCTCGGCGCCAACTCATGACCTAGCCTAATCCGGAGCAGACCTACGACCTAACTTTAGACCGGACTAAAGTTGCGACCTAACTCCGAGCAAAGCCTATAAATACACGGCCATCACCAACATTAAAAGGACTTTTTTTTCGATCAATTTCAAGCGCCATTACTCTGCCGAATTCTAGACTACTTCAACACTTAAAGCTTTTGAGATTCAAAGAACGTCTAAAAGAACTTCATAAAGAAATCATCTACATCCACCATGGATTTGAAGATTTTTGTCAACATCGAAGTTTGAGCTACTTGTTCTAAGTCTTTTGTAATTCAAAGTGTATTGTACTTGAGAAGATTTGTATCAACTTGTAACGTGATCATCAATAAAAGTACTTAAAGTGGACGTAGGCTATACCCATAAGCCGAACCACTATAAAATTGCTGTTGTTTACTGCTTTTCCGTTATTACCTGCTTATAATTCTTTCCCGATCTATCGGGTGGTGCTTTCACAACTACACTTCACACACCGGGGTGTTAGCGTTCAAATTTAAGCGTTAACACTGTAACAACCCTGTATTTTGTGATTATTTTAATTGTATACTTTAATTATTGAATTACTGATTTAAAAACTTTATTTTATTTATGGATAAAACTTTATTTTATTTATTAAAATGAATAATTTTGTTATTTTATTTATTTTAGTTTATTTTATTTATTAAATGAATAATTTTGTTATTTAAATATTACTTTTGATTTGTATGTGAATTATAATTTCAAACCTGAATATATTGAATATTTCCAGAAAATGTGAATTTTGTGATGTTATAATTTTCTAAAGCTTATTGTATTTTATTTACTATTTTTAAATGCTAGTTTCTATATATTAACTATTTCTTAATTATTTTCTATTTTTCCTTATTATATTTTATTTTTCTATTTCATTTTATATTTTTCAGTTTTTATTTTTATTTTACTTCAATTTATTTAGTTATTTTTAATTTAAAAGAAATAGAATTACAAAGAGACAAGTCCTTTCATTTGCTTGTGACTCTTCCTTTTCCTTGTGTCTCATCGTTGTCTTAACTCTTCCATTTAATTTTAGCCGTACCTTTTCTTGCTTTAGCCATGAATTTTCATCACTCATTCATGTGAAAACTTCTCATCCTCCTCACAACTCACGGTCAAGTTCATTTCTGAAATTATTTTGATGTGTTTTAATGTCTTCTTCTTCTACTTTTCCTTCTTATTTTCATTGATTTTCTTCCTCCTCTCTAGCCTTGCTCGGCCTAGCCACTACCACCCTCATCTCCACCGACAACCACCTCCACCATACATGGCAGCAATCACTCCTCTCCCCTCTGTCTAGATTTGGCTTTGACCACTTGAAGCTAGCACCACAAAACTTTGCACAAACTCCTTGAAAACATGCCTAGACCACATATGCTTCACCTACCCTTCATCTATCACCTTGGCCACCCCCTTAGCCACCACCACCATCATCTAATCCACATCTAGCCGCAGCTCCAGATATGTACAGACCTGACATGACCTGTACAAGCATGAGCCAAGCCCAATCTATGTCCAAGCCGAGCCAAAAGTTGAACCAAACATCACCTATTTGCCTTGACTTTTGTATACTTCATGTGTAATTGTCCTACCATCATCACTTCCTTGTAGTTGCACCTATATGACCCAAACCTAAGCGTATATCACCATCATGGCCGAGCAAAAGATCCCCTATGGTCGAGCACTGGAGTTGTCGAAGCAAGGTCTAATCTATCTTGTTCATTATTGCTTCGTATTTCAATTTGTTTCTATATCCTTTTGTGTTAAATATATTCATATATTATATTGCATTGTCTTGTTTTGGTTGTTGTGATAAAATGGTATCTTGGCTCTCTCCACTCATTTCAATCACTAGTCTTGCTGCATCGTGCTTGTCGTGCCTTTGGAATCATTTTGTGTGTCGTTGGTCTCTAGCTTTGAAAAGGTGAGTCTTTCTCACTCCGACATTTCTACTTATGAAATGGTGAATCGATGACAAGTGTTTAGTAATATAAAATGTTTATGCAAGTTAATGATGATTATATGATATGCCATGCCATGTTATTACCATGTTAAAACTATTAATTATCACCTGACATCTGATATATGACATTATATTGTGACATGACATTGTTATATTATTTCTGTATATGTTCACACTGCAAGTTCCATGTTAGAATAGAATCACTATGGGTTGAAATGATTCATACCCAAACGGACTTTAGAATAGAAAAAAATCGTTATGGGATGAAACGATAGGCCTGAGCGATTTTTATTATATTTCATTTGACTTGGGATTGCGGGTTTGAAATGATAGAACCCGGGTTTTCTTTTTAAATTGCAGATTGAAATGATATACATCCGTATCACTTGACCTAGGTTTGAAAATTATATACAGACCCCTGGTATATTTTTAAATGATTTTTATTAAAATATGTATTTTTAAAAGTACGAATTTTCATCTAAAAATATATATTTTATGATTTTAAGAAAGTTAAATATTATGTTTTGAATTTGTGAATTTAAGTATGTAAATTTTAAGTAAATGTGATTTTTGACTTCAAATTTTATTTTAAAATGTAGGTAAATATTGGAAATTAAATTTGAAGTTTTGAAATGATATTTGAAGAAAAATGTTAAGTTTTGTTGAATGTTAACCCTCTTCTTTCTACGACCCTGCGATCTAGAGAAAGTAGCGACTCAACTAGTCAGCGACCTACAGAGCTCAACGACTTAAAGGATTGAAAGGTCCATCGACCTAAAGTTATCAACGACGCAGCGACCTAAAGGTTGAACGACCTAGCGAGTTAATAAGGGGAGCGACCTAATAGCGATAAAGTTCTGCAGCGAGCTAAGGCGAGACGACTTAACACAGCAAGCATTACGACCTAACGGACTAATGGACCAACAACGGGTTAATGACCTAAAGTGTGAACGAGGTAACTTAGACGCGACCTAACAGGAATGAAGCTCTCTAACGACCTAACGGCCTAGCGAGTTATACAAAGCCGAGGTAACTTGTCTTCCTTATGTCGTTCCTTCCCTAGGTCTCTCACGATCTACGACTTGTTCGAATGATCAACGGTGATCCTGTTAGGCCGTAAACCGTGTCTACTAAGTCGCCCACGACCTACGACCTACACCTAAGTCGCTTACGACCTAAACATACCAAAGGAGCTTCCTATGCCACTTCCTACCTAGGTCAGCCACGACCTATGACTTGCTAGTTTCTCCAGAACGATGAAGTGTACCTTGTATAAGCCGTAAATGACTCCCACTAGGTCGCGGACGACCTACGACCTATCCAAGGTCGCTTGCGACCTACGACCTAACACCGAACTCTCCTATAAATACCCCGCCTACTCCAACTAAAAGGGGATCTTTTTTGGCTCATTTCTGGAACGCCGATACTCTGCTGAATTCTCGACTCACTCGACACTTCAAACACAAAGGACATCCCAACAAACTTCAAGAGGAAATCAAATGCAATCAACATGGATTCAAAGACTTTTTCTACATCGGAGTTCTAGTTGTTTGTCTCATCAGTATTGTAATCGAAGATTGTTGTAAAGTTGTAATTGATTCAGCAATAAAGAAGATTAAAGTGGATGTAGGCCTAACCTGAAGCCGAACCACTATAAAACTGTTGTCTTTTACTGCTTTCTCTGTGACTTTTCTACTTGTTTCTAATTCCCTTATTTACGGGTGGTGCTTTCACTTAATCTCTACGTACACCAGGGTGTTAGCGTTCAATTTTAAGCGTTAACATTTTTGGCGCTTTCACTGAGAACCCGACTCAGGCTATCTTCGTCATTGCTTCGCAAAAGATTATAGAAAGAATCTCTCTCAAAACCATAAGTCTGTCAAAGATAATGGCTCCTGGAAGAAAGCGTGGATCTACAAGACCCAGTAATGTCTATGAGAGTACTGCAACTTCTCCTCCGTCAAGTCAAGCAGCACCAAGTGCCGGAATTACACGAGCAGGGTTAGATGCTGTAGTATCTGGACTATACCAGCAGATGGAAACTCAGAATGCTTTAATGCTTGAGAGGTTAAATGCATTGCTCGGAGCTAACCGTCAACCGGTGAATAATGAAGAAAACCTTGCAGATGATATTCATGATCCTTAAGAGGGGAATATTCCTCAAAGAGCAGCTAGCCCCGCCAAAGAAACACCTCCTCAAGCTGGAGGATCGAGGCCACAGCCAACTCTCCGCGAACGTTTGTCCAGACAAACTTCCGAGAAAATGGCCGAAGTCTGTCCTGCTGATCCTTTGAATGACAAGGAATATCTTTCGAGCATGGTGCAAAAATTGTGAAAGAAAGCATGCAGAGGGATGAAGATGAGAAGGAATGGGGATTCGCTCCAAGCAAAACTCCGTTCACTGAAAAGATTCTAAAGGCGGAATTCCCAAGGAAGTTTGTTCCTCCTACCATCCCGGCTTATAAGGGAACAAGCGACCCCAATCAATTCCTCTATAAGTATGATTGGCACATGACTGGTGCTAGAGCGTCTGATGACATCAAATGCCAGTACTTTTCAGTATACTTGGAAGGGTGGCTCTGCTCTGGTTCACAAAGCTTCCGGTCCGATCCATAGACCAGTTCGCCGATTTGACTAGGAAGTTTAAAGAGCAACTCAGGTTGTATGCTTCAAGGCTAAGGATATTATGTCACTCTTGAGTCTGGAGCAGAATCCTGGGTAATCTATCAGGTCTTTCTTGAATCGCTTCAACATAGCTTTGGCTGAAGTGGACACTGCAGAACCACGGATGGTCTTGACGTACTTGATGAGAGCAATCGACAAATCAAGCGAATTTGGGAAGTGGCTGAAGATGAAAGAACCGAATTTGCTTGAGAAATTCTAAAAGAAAGCTGATGAATTCATGCGCTTGGAAAGCCTTCGAGCACCAGTTAAAGTAGCATTGACAGAGGTTAAGAATAATACGACTGCTCCAACCAAAAGGGAATCCGGGAGTCAGAAAAGGGAGAACAATGGTGGGAAGAAACAGAAAGATATGAAGAAACCTCGCTTCTTAAAATCTTCAGATTTCACTCCTTTGACTGACACTCCGAAGAATATCTTTTTTGCTACCAAAGATGCGGTAGAATATCCAAAACCGCCTGAGATGAGAGTTAGCAAAAAAGCCGCTCAGAGTGGGAGATTCTATCGGTTTCATAATCAACCCGGTCATGATACCAACGAATGTCGCCATCTGAAAAGTTTAATTGAAGAACTACTGAGAGAGAACAAGTTGCAGCAATATGTTAAGAGAAGTAGAAATGACCTAACTTCATCTACTAAGGGCCAGCAACTTCCTGCTCATCCATCTGGCTCGAGTGAGAGGAATATTGTGCATGAATCAGAAAGGCCTGTTATCAATGTGATTACAGGAGGTCCTCACCCAGCAGGCAGAAGCTGGGGGGAGATGGAAAGAGATGCCCGTGCCCTGAAGTATGCACCAACAGAAGAGAGTGTTTTTGTGCTAGAAGATGCTGCACCTTTGAAGCAGAATAAAACTTTTAATGATGATATTGTGTTCAAATCCAGGGACTCTATGGGCATTGAAGCTCCAACCATGGATCCCTTGGTCATCTCTGCAGGCACTGGGCCGGCTATTGTGAGAAGAGTGCTTGTAGATTACGGCGCTTCTTGCAACGTTCTCTTCAAAAAGACGTTCAATCAAATGAAAATCCCAATGGATGATGTTCACGCCTCATCTCAGAAGATTGTTGGGTTCACTGGTGAACCGAAGCAGCCAATTGGAACTATCGACTTGTTCGTGGAGCTTGGAGAGGGGCAGAAAAAGGTAGTTCGGAAACAGACCTTTGTAATTGTTGATAAATTTTCTGCCTACAAGCCTTCTTGGGCCGACCAACTCTTGCGGCTTTTAAGGCAATTCTCGCCCCGTGGTACCTCACTATGAAATTTCCATGGATAATGGCGTTGGAGTTATTAAAGGGGATCAGAATGCTGGGTGAGAATGTTATCTAATAGAGTTGCGTGAAGCGAGGAAGAGAGAGATGGGAAAAGATGCGGCAGCCCCAATCCGCATCAAAGATCCAACCTTGTAGCAATTACAGGGTGGACCCTGCACCGGCGAGCATAGCGGGGCACGAAGAGAAATGGATCCTAGAAAAGCTACTGCAGGGGAGAATAGAGTGGTGCCAGTGGAAGTAACGGTGCCAGTACCTGTTGACCCGAAAGATCCGAACAAAGTAGTGAATGTGTGTTCGCAACTTAATGTGACGGTTCAAAATTCCTTAATATCATTCTTGAGAGCAAATCTGGATGTATTCGCTTGGACTCATGCTGATATGTGCGGAATATCCCCAGAAATTGCAGTACATACTCTGAATAATTATCCGAAGTTTACACCGGTAAAACAGAGAAGAAGAACCTAGGGTCCAGAAAGGTCAACAGTGTTGATAGAAGAGGTAGACCGGCTTATGGAGAATGGTTTCATCAGGGAGTCTACTTATCCGAATTGGGTTTCAAATCCAGTATTGGTTAAGAAAGCCAATGGGAAATGAAGAGTTTGCATTGATTTCTCATATTTAAATAAAGCCTGCCCCAAAGACTGCTTCCCGTTACCCAGGATAAATCAGTTGGTGGATGGAACAGCGGGGCATGAATTGTTATCTTTCATGGATGCTTAATCCGGATACAACCAGATTATGATGCATGAGCCGGATCAGGAAGATACAAGCTTCATCACCGATGTTGGTCTCTACTGCTATAGAGTCATGCCCTTCGGACTTAAGAATGCAGGGGCAACTTACCAAAGACTCGTCAATGCTATGTTCAAATCGCAGATTGGCAAAACTATGAAAGTTTACGTTGACGATATGTTGGTGAAGTCAAAGAAAGCGGTAAACCATACGGACCACTTGGCGAAAATGTTTGCAATCCTCCGAAAGTACGGAATGAAACTTAATCCTTTGAAATGTTCGTTTGGGGTGGAGTCTGAAAAGTTTCTGGGTTTCATTGTGAGTGCTAGGGGCATTGAAGCTGATCCTACTCAGATTGCTGCCTTAACGGAAGTGGAATATTGAAGAAATGCATTCCATTCTTTGATGCACTGAAGAAAGGAAGGAAAATTTTTGACTGGACTCCTGAATGCTAGAAAGCTTTCGATGAGTTGATTCGTCATATGGAAACGCCTCCAATACTTTCTAAGCCGGACAAAGGTGAAGATCTTTTTGTATATTTGGCAATCTCGTCTCATGCTCTCAGTGCAGCGTTGGTACGGGAAGACGCAAAAATTCAGCGCTCGGTCTATTATATCAGTAAGAGATTCACCGGGGCATAGATGAATTATTCAAAATTGGAAAAGCTCGCCTATTGTCAACTGATTGCATCAAGAAAGTTGAGGCCGTATTTCCAAGCTCATCCTATCAAAGTCCTCACTGATCAACCTCTAAAGCAAGACCTGTTTCGTCCTGAGACTTTGGGTCGTCTTCTGAAGTGGAATATTGAACTCATCCAATACGACATCACTTATCATCCCCGGAAAACAGTTAATAGACAAGCTTTGGCAGATTTCATCGCAGAATGTACGGATAAAGGTGATAGTGAGGAAGAAGTGGTTGATAATCCCCTAATTTGATGGAAATTATATGTTGATGGTGCAAGAAACGATTACTGTTCCGGAGCAGGGGTTGTGCTTGAAACCCTTGAAGGGTGGTCGCTGTGCTATGCATTGAGATTGGAATTCCCTTCGACAAATAATGAAGCAGAATATGAAGCTCTTATCACCGGCTTGAGAATTGCTAAAGAATTGAATGTCAAAGTGTTGCAGATCTTCAGTGATTCACAGCTTATTGTATGTCAAGTTAAAAAAGAGTTTCAAACTAAAGGAGGAAATCTGCCTGCCTACTTGTCAAGAGCCTGGGAACTTCTCGATGATCTTGACCATTATACGATAAGTCATATACCTCGAGAAGAGAACATGAAGGCAGATTCTCTCGCAAAGTACGCAAGCACTGGTGAAGCTCAATTATTAGGATTAGTTCCTGTAGAAGTCCTGTCAGCTCCAAGCACTGATGAGATGGATATTGACTGGATCATGACTATATCTCAAGAGCAAGAGTCATGGATGACTCCGATAATGGAATATCTGCTCCACAGTTCTCTACCAGAAAGTTCAAAAGAACGACAGAAGTTGCTAAGAAAAGCCTCCAGATACATAATTCAAGATGGCCGATTGTATAGGCGGGGATTCTCAATGCCATTACTCCGATGTGTGACCAAGGAAGAAGCTAAGACAATTCTAGCTAAAGTACATGGAGGAGAGTGTGGAGACCATTCAGGTGGTCAAACTCTAGCAAAGAAAATTCTCTGTTATGGGTATTTTTGGCCAGATATTAATTGTGGTGCTGCAAGTTATGCCCGAAAATGTGACCGACGCCAGAGATTTGCAAAAATCCCAAGAGCACCTTCCACCGAGATAACACAGATAGTCAGTCCATGGCCATTTGCTATTTGGGGAATAGATCTCATCGGGCCTTTGCCAACCGCCAAATCCGAAATCAGATATGCTATTGTTGTTGTTGATTATTTTACTAAATGGGCTGAATCTGAACCATTAGCTACTATTACCTCTAAAAAGATGATAAACTTTGTAACTAAGAATATCATTTGCAGGTATGGTGTGCCTCAAAAGATAATCACAGACAATGGAACCCAATTCGAAAGTGAAGAATTCCAAGATTTTTGCAAGCGATTCAAGATCCAGAAAAGCTTCTCGGCAGTGGCTCATCCCTAGGTAAACGGGCAAGTGGAAGCAGTAAACAAATTATCAAATCAACCATCAAAAAACAGCTGGAAAAAGTGAAAGGTGGTTGGGTCGATAAGCTTCCACTAGCACTATGAGCATATAGAACTACCCACAAAACTGCGACCGGGCACAATCCATTTTCACTAGCATATGGATCAGAAGCAATGATTCCGGTGGAAATAGAAGTCTCTTCACATAGAAGAATTCATTTCAACCAAGCTAAAAATGAAGAGTTGCTACTTGAAGCACTTGGCTTCCTTGATGAAAAGAGGGAAGAGGCTCAACTCAGAATCATAGCCCATCAGCAAAGAATCGCTAGGCATTTCAATTCCAAAGTTCGCCAACGCAGCTTTGAGATTGGAGATCTAGTCTTGAAAAGGGTCATGACAGCAACATGAGTGTTTGCGCCAAACTGGGAAAGGCCATATGTCATAGGTAAAAAACTTCTTGATGGCACTTTCAAACTGGCAACTGTCGAAGCAGATCCAATTCCCAGAGCTTGGAACAGCAATCACTTGCGCCCATAATTTACTTAAAAGCTTTGCTCAAATTTGTAAAAAGAATTATGAATGTATGATTCTTGTATTGAAAGCCATTGTGAAGCCAGTGCAGGTGAATAATAAGAACTATAAAGTGGATGTAGGCCCAGTTCTTGGCCGAACCACTATAAATCTTGTGTTCTCTACTATTATAAACTGCCTGTTTTATTTCGATATATAAAGTACACTAATTGTATTGCTAAAATGTCGATTTAATATTGCAGGCCGTTAAAACAAAGCTTACCCATCATTAGACCCAGCGATCCCTGACATCACTCAACAAATGAATGTCTAGCCACAAAAATTCCAGACTCGAATCCTATATAAGAAGTGCTTCAAGCAAACTGTTAAGGGTTCCGCCAAAAGTAGACCCTTCCTAACTAATTGTGATCGTTTGTGCAAACAAGCATTCGATTAATTAGCCTGTGTCTGCCCCTGCGAACTCATTTAAAAATAAAGTACACTTCTTTGGATGGAGTAAGCTGCTTGCAAAAGAAAGGAATGTGCGCTTGGAAATGATAACAGGGAACCGCTGGTATGAGCAAATGGCGAAAAGACATGGGCGAGCGGGCGGCAAACAGCAAAAGACCTCTTCGGAGGTACAATCTTCGAAGGATAAAGACCTCTAATGGGACTTGCCAGAAAAAGAAAGTTCTCTTTCTCAACAAAAATTTGTGGACTGACCGGCAGCACAGGACAATCATTAACTAGCTGAGAATGTTTGTGCAAACAAACAATCCAAGTAACTTATGTCCGCCCCGTGAATCCATCCAACCGAGAGAAGGAAACTTCCAGGCAAAAGCCCTACTCGGAGGCACACATTTCACCGTGATCTGAAATAAAACTTCACACGAGTTGAAAGGTGAAAAGACCTCTTCCGAGGCACGCATCCCACCGAGATCTGAAATAAAACTTCACAAGTACTGAAATGTGAAAAGCCCTCTTCGGAGGCCCATTTCGCCATAGTGGGAATGCTAAAAGACCTCTTCGGAGGCACACATTCTACCGCGATCTGAAATAAAACTTCACACGAGTCGAAATGTGAAAAGCCCTCTCCGGAGGCCCGCTTCCCAGCGGACAGGGAAAAAATAAAAGCCTCTCCCCAAAGGCAGAAACCAAAAGAAAGCCCTCTCCCCAGAGGCACACACACAAAAAAGCCTTCTTCCCAGAGGCACAATCAAACAAAAAAAGCCCTCTTCCCAGAGGCACAATCAAACAAAAAAGCCATCTTTCCAGAGGCACAATCGAACAAAAGCCCTCTTCGGAGGTACAAACAGGTCGAAGCCCTTTTTCGGAGGCCTACTTTACCGCGAAGGAAAATTCACTTGCCAAAATAAAAGTGACTTTCTCCAAAAGTGAAGTGTAAAAGCATCGCAACAAAAAAAAGAGAACACTTCTCCAATACGAGGCGCATTCTACTAAATCAGAAAAATATTTCCTTAAAACTGAAATATTACCCTATAAAGTACAGATGCAAATCTCCTTCAAATGGAAAATTTGTTCTCTAAAGAAAGAGTACAAGTCTTCTCGAAGCAGAAGAGTTGTTCTCCAAAATTTTGCCAATGTGAAAGAGATTGCAATAAACCATGGTATGGGGGCAATATAATATAGTTGCAAAAACAAAAACAAAGCTCAAGCAACATAATATAGGTTTACTGCAACATCACACAGAGAAAATAAAGAAACTTGTATGAAAAAGAAGAATAAATGCATTCTCAAATACAGACAGAGGTTTGTACAAGTAAAAGAATCATTTTATTCCATGCTATAAATTTTTTATACATGTGCAGGTTTCAAAACAAAAGAAGGCGGGGACCGGTACCCGCACAATCTCCGGTCAACACAAGTCTTTACATATAAAAGCAAAAAAGCAAAAAGCAAGGCGAAAAGCATAAGTCCCAAACCCATCATTTCTTCTTCCTGCCACCTTTCGAGCCTTCACCTAGCCGGATGATCAACATTTTGGGCCGGCTTGTGAGAGTAGAGGAAGAAAGAGGAAGGGGTACAATTGGACTCTCTTCTGCTTTTTCTTCACCGGCAGAAGCTTCCTTCTTTTTCTTTGAGACTCCGCGTTTCCTCCTCTTTTTAGGAGAAGACTCACTACCCGGAGTGAAAAGAGCAGACAATTTTATGTCATCAGAAGCAGTCTGCTCCGGAGTTCTCTCCCCTTCTTCAGGTTCTTCGACCTTTTGTTCCTGAGAAGCAACAGGATCATCCAAGTCACGAAGAGCTTCTATCTGCTCTTCTTGCGACCCCGGTTGAGAGATAGAAGGAGGAGTAATCTGAAGAGATGGAGGGGGGACAGCTGGAAAAGGGGAAGTCTGAACAATACTTGGTGCTTTCTCTACAGGAGAAGAAAAGTTAAAGTCAGTATTCCTCATAAAAAGAGGGGATAATGGCTCATCGACACTTAAGAAATAAGCGAGAAGCTCATCGAACTCGGTGAAGCGAACAAGCAGTCCACTTGAGCGAGATCGACACTAAGGTTACCTGGAGAAGTAGAATTTACTATGTCAACTTCGAAGTCCTGCGCTTCAGCGCTTTCCTGAGTCTCATCTCTAGTGTGGGCGGTGGCGCTTTCAATAACAACTTTAGCAGGAGGAGGAGAATGAGAACTGGAGCCAGCAATATCGATATCAGCCGAAATTGAAGGTAGAACTAGGTCGGTGGAGATTGTCTTTCCTAAATGTTCTCCTTCTGTCATTTCGGCTCTCTCTTTAGCAAGTTGCTCCTTTCCCCTGGCAAGAGCGGCACATGCATCATCATCTAGATAGTGCGCCATTAGATATACTTCGGTATATCCGGCTCCTCCAAGCATATCAAGTATGGCCTCCCACACTTTGGCCAAAGTGATTTCATATTCAGGTCCCAAAAATTTAAGGCTACCGTGCCCCAGAACACTATGGATGTAAAACTCGAATAAAGTGGAGCTGACATCGGCTTTAGTTGCCATATGAGATTCTTCGGCTGCAGTTTTGCCGGCAATAGCTTCATCGCGCTCTCTTTCAGCTTTAGAAAGTCGAGTTTTTAGCAGTTCAATTTCCAGGTTCTGGGAGTTAGTCTTTTCTTGTAGATGCACAACATCGGCTCGGTAGTTGTCCACAACTTGTTGCTGTGCTTCAAATTTAGCTTCGGCATCTCTCTGTGCCGCATGTGCATCTCTCACTTGTTTTTGAAGCACTTCTTCTCCCCGAGAATAGGAAGTGGAAGAAGTGACGAGCACTTCCTTAAGTTTTTCAACTTTCGCTTCAAGCTTTTCATTATAAGCGGCAATACTCTTCATTTCGGCATCATGCTGATCGAGTGTTTTCTGCCAGTCAGATTTTTCATTTTCCATAGTCAGCATGGCTTCAAGGTTTGCGCGATTCACTCTTTGAAGCTCGTCAACGAGTTTCTGCCAGCCAGACATTCTCTCAATGTCGAGTTTGACGGCATCAAGATTTCGCAACATGGCTTGCTTATCAATCGGGACCAAGTCAAGATCGAAGCGTACTCCCTTTAAGCACCAGTGCGGAAATCGGCTCTGAAGAGTAGCTGGACCCTGTCCAACTTGATAGGGAGGCCTACTTATGATTGTTTGAATATCGGTTCCTGGAAGGGGAGGAGAGCCGGAAGGGATTTCTAAAGAGACGGGAGCAGCGGGCTTTTCAGAGAGTTCAGATGTCAGTTTTTCACCAAGTTTGGCCCGTTTACTCAGGTCCTCAGTGACATGGCTTTTTCCCTTGTCATCACGGGACTTTCGCTTGTGGGAATCATCCTCTCTCTGGGAAGAATCATGTCGTTCGTCCCGTATCCTGTAGCGCTCTTCATAAGCACGCTTCTCACGAGCCTTCCTCGCAGCTCTTTCTTCGTTAGTTTCCCAAGAGGCAGGAGATGCCTCCTGGGGTCATAAGAACCGCGCTTCCCATAACGCTGGAAATCGTCGTAGTAAGAGCTACTTCGTCCCATTGGAGAATCTGAAAATGAAGATAAGAAAAACTCAGAAATCTTGAAAGCAAGAAAGTTGAACGCATATAAGTGCTGAAAAGTCCTAAGTGTGTGTAATGTGCAAACTACGCGCAGCGAACTACGAACCACTCCTGGGTTGGTAGGTGATGATGGCAGCCAGTGTCAACTCTTGGGCTGATGGAGTTCGTTGAAGAAAGGATGTCGCTTCAACTGCTGGAGAAGTAACTTTAGCAATGATAGGATCATCTTTAAAAAGCTCCTATGAAGTAATCATCAGGTCGCTCAACCCCTCAAAACTATCATCACCGCTGTGCCTGACGGGACTTGCTCTCTCAGTTTCTTCGTCACCAGATTTCCCGGATTGTTGGGGAGGTTCCTCTTCTTCGATGACCGGGGCAAGTGCAAGTTTGCCAGATGACCCTGCAACATCAATTGAAGTAGAACACTTTACCAATGAAGCCTCAACTGTATGTTCTTTCGGCGTAAGTTCTCCGACGGAAACTGGGGCATCCAATGTCTTTACTGGAGAGTCGGGGACTTCATGAGGTTGATTAGAACGGGAGGGGTGCAGAAGCCCGTATTGGTGAAGAAGTTAATCTTTCAGCAGAAACTTAATGCTTCTTTCCTCAACCGGCACGACGCTTAATCTTTCAAAAGTCGTTTTGTGACTGGGATTTCTAGAGGGAGAAGGTAGTGCTGTAAAAGAAAAGAATGAAATTAGCACTTAGCAATTCAGATCTCGAAAAACTCAGAAACGGAAAGGACGGGGATGAGCAATCTTACTTCCTATTCTCCAGATGGCATAAAACCCTTGGGGGAAGCGAACGAAGAAGAATTGATTCAGAAAACCGTGAGCACTTTCGGAAAGATTGGTGATAAGTTTACGATTTCTGGCACTTCTCACGAGTATAATGGAGGGGTGGTCTTTATTCTTCGCGAATGTGCATAAGTAGCAGATTTCTTCGAAGCTCAGAAGACGGTTAAGTGTCCTCCTGAATAAAACACACAATCCCATCAGGATGGCGTAGCCATTGGGATGTAGTTGAAAGGGAGAGACGGTTAGTCGGAAAAGGAGTTGATGAAAAAATTCATTGAAAGGAGGAATGGCACCACAAAGGCACATCTGAAGGTTGACAGCGACAAAATCGAGAGGAGGCCTGTCAACAGTATCATTTGGCCCAGGAAGTATAGCATCCGCTTCGGCAATCCCAAATTGAATACGTAATTGGTTGAATGCCTGCTGACTCAGGGTAGTTGGAGTTCTTTCCGGAGGATTATCCAATGGGTCGGCTATCGGAAAGACTCCTTCAGATTGCTCGATTATCTCTTCTTGAGAAGACATTCTACATAAGGAACTGGATATTCAAATATAAAGGTGCACGTTTCCTAAATGTGCGAAGTGTTGTGCAGAACTAATAAAATGACAAGCAAATATAACTGAAATTAAACTAACAGGCATTTGTCAGTTACAAAGTTTCAGGTTTTGTTGTTTTAAGTCCAAATGCAAGTGCAGTATTGATGCAAACAAATGAGTTTTAATTGATTAATATTGCTTTGCTTTAATACTTCGCTTGAATTTGTTGATTCATAGCACTTCATAAAATTTCTTTAAGTTGATTATCTTTTATCGACTAATCTGTCATTCGATGTGGGAAATCAATGGCAGTATATTCACCCTAGTTTTCTGGCAATGTTGAGTTCAGCAGGTTGTTAGCTTACAAGTGAATATAATCTGTAATGAATGCAGCAAAGTTCAAACAGTTTAAAGTCCAGACAGTTCAAAGTTCAAGCAGTTCATTCTAGCAGTTCAAGTTAGAAGTACAATCAAGTTCTATCAAAATTCTGAAGCTTTCAAGTTTTGTTCAAGTCCTTAAGTCACAATCCGAGTCAAGAAGTTCTCTAAGTCCTAGGTCGCTCACGACCTAACAGGTTGGGTTGAAATTGGTCTAGGTCGCAAGGAGCAACTCGGCAGTTAAAAATTGTTTAAGTCCTAAGTCGTTCGCACGACCTAGGCACTAAGTCGTTCACACGACCTAAAGACTAGGTCGCTCATGCGATCTAAAGTTTAAGTCGCTATGAGTTAAATCGCTCAGCCCCTTTTTTGGGTCATAAGGATCCTTAGGTCGTGCCGATTCTTTAAGCCATTTGCCGAGTTAAATCTCATGATTCACGTCTCAAACCGCTAAAGCCCTAAGTCGTTCAAGGCTCCTAAGTCGAGCACGACCTAACCCCCCCTTAACTCGCTAACTCTTCTTCTCTCAGCAAATCACCTAACCCATTAACCCAATAACCTGTTAGCCTCTCTACAATAAAATCCACCATATCTCCATGCCACCAGAACATCCAAAACCAACGCAAATCGCCTCAGATCCATCACAAACCCAATGCACTGTTGTACTCTCGTGAATCACAACGACAACGTGTCCAAAAACGATCAAAAGTTAATCGTGACATGATCCACGACGAAATGCAGCATGCAAAATCGGGATAGGGCCGAAAACTGGGGGATTCACAATTCGATGGTGGTCGTGGTTGAATAATGGTCGAATTTACTTATGTAGTGAGACTGAGGAGATGATGATCAAATCAACAGGTAGATTCGCTTCAAAAATTCTCGAGCTCAAAGATAGTAACGGCGGCAGCAGAATACAATAAGGTGAAGGAAGAAGAAACGACCTAACGGCTTATATAGGGGAGAGAAAGGAACACGAATCGACACGAGCGACCTAACTCTTTCATAATTCGCCCGCGACTTAACGATTTAAGCTAGCACGGGTTAAAAGATATCGAAGCACACAACCTAACTCTTAGGCGTATACTTCGAGGGACAAGTGTTAACCCTCTTCTTTCTACGACCCTGCGATCTAGAGAAAGTAGCGACCTAGCGACTCAACTAGTCAGCGACCTACAGAGCTCAACGACTTAAAGGACTGAAAGGTCCATCGACCTAAAGTTATCAACGACCCAGTGACCTAAGGGTTGAACGACCTAGCGAGTTAATAAGGGGAGCAACCTAATAGGGATAAAGTTCTGCAGCGAGCTAAGGTGAAACGACTTAACGTAGAAAGCATTACGACCTAACGGACTAATGGACCAACAGCGGGTTAATGACCTAAAGTGTGAACGAGTTAACTTAGACGCGACCTAACAGGAATGAAGCTCTCTAACGACCTAGCGGCCTAGCGAGTTATACAAAGCCGAGGTAACTTGTCTTCCTTATGTCGTTCCTTCCCTAGGTCGCCACGATCTACGACTTGTTCGAATGATCAAGGGTGCGCCTGTTAGGCCGTAAACCATGTCTATTAAGTCACCCACGACCTACGACCTACACCTAAGTCGCTCACGACCTAAACATACCAAAGGAGCTTCCTATGCCGCTTCCTATGCCGCTTCCTACCTAGGTCGGCCACGACCTATGACTTGCTAGTTTCTCCAGAACGATGAAATGTACCTTGTATAAGCCGTAAATGACTCCCACTAGGTCGCGGACGACCTACGACCTATCCAAGGTCGCTTACGACCTACGACCTAACCCTGAACTCTCCTATAAATACCCCGCCTACTCCAACTAAAAGGGGATATTTTTTGGCTCATTTCCGAAACGCCGATACTCTGCTGAATTCTCGACTCACTCGACACGTCAAACACAAAGGACATCTCAACAAACTTCAAGAGGAAATCTAATGCAATCAACATGGATTCAAAGACTTTTTCTACATCGGAGTTCTAGTTATTTGTCTCATCAGTATTGTAATCGAAGATTGTTGTGAAGTTGTAATTGATTCAGCAATAAAGAGGATTAAAGTGGACGTAGGCTTAACATGAAGCCGAACCACTATAAAACTGTTGTCTTTTACTGCTTCCTCTGTGACTTTTCTACTTGTTTCTAATTCCCGTATTTACGGGCGGTGCTTTCACTTAATCTCTACGTACACCGGGGTGTTAGCGTTCAATTTTAAGCGTTAACATTGAAATTTAGAAGTTAAGAAACAGTGAAATTTTGACTTAACGAATGAAAGTGAGTTTTAATTGGATATTTAATTATAAAATTTTGTTGTGATAAATCATATGTTAAGTTGATTTAAATGTGAAATTTTGAAGTCTAGAAATATGATTTAAAAATTTAAAATAGAAATTTTTTGAAGTTTAATGTTTCTGAAGTTATAATAAAATCTGGAATTTTATTAATAGCATTTCTAAAATGCTGTAGTTTTATGACAACATTTTTAAAATGCTATTGTTTTGAATTTAACTATGTTTAGAGTAACTAAATATCTATTACACCATTTTATAAATTCTGTTGTTCCTAAATTAAACTATTTTGGAAATTTTAAGCTACGATGGCACTTTATAAATGCTGTCGTTGCTATATTTTGACAATGTTTGAAATATTATAGATTTTAACACTATTTGAGTCATATTTTAAAGTGTTAAATGATTAAATTTTGGAAATTGATTATTTGTGAATATAAGAAGTTTGAATGTATAATTTAATATTTAAATTTGAATTCTAAGGAATTATTGAATTTGAATAAGGTTTACTTGGTTATCTGTTAAATTGAATGAAATCAAATGAGATAAATGAATTTTTGAAATGTATTTTTGTAACGATATTTGAAATAATAAATGAATGACATATTTGATTTTTAAATGATATTTAAATTTGAATATTCGGAATTGAATTCAAATAACGATTTGAAAATGAGGTTTTAAAGGATATGATATTTTAATTATTTCGAAATGGTTTTTAATGATATATTCTTTATTTTGATAAAGAATGTGAATTTGGAATGATATTTGATTTTGATAAATGAATATTTGAAGTTTATATATGTATGAAAAGATATTTGGTTTACTTGTAATTTGAGTTTATTTAAATGATACTGGATTTGTGAAATGAATATTTCAAAACTAAGTAATAATGAAGTTAAATTTGAGATATATCAAATTATAAAATTTAGTTTTGAAATGTGGGATATTAAAGCTTTGAAGTATATTAAAAATTTAATAGTTTATTTTGTGGATTAAATCTTTATTTAAATTGATAAGATTTGAAATGTTTTGTAAGGAAACTGAATTGAATTGAAACTGATGGTTTGATTTGAATTAAATTGGAAATTTGAGTTGATTCTAATAAATTGTAAAATGAAATGAATTAAGGGATGATTTCAAATGTATGATTTCGAAATGTTATGATTTTCAAAGTGTATTGATTTCAAGTATTGTGATTTCGAAAGAATTATAACTTTGAAAGTATTATGATTTTGGAAAATTGATATATGTTTGAAATGGAAATAATATTGTTTTGATTTGAATATACTTTTGAAGTAAAAATTGTTTTGGTTTCGAAGTATAAACCATTTTGAAAGGAATATAGTTTGAAATGAAATGATTTGTTCTTTTTGAAGTATAAACTATTTTGAAATGACCATGGCTTTATAATAACGTTTGGTTGTTAAAGAGACCAGAATCGGAAGTTGTCATACTCTCTGCCAACTCCGAAAACCACTTTAACAGCCGTGTACGTGGTAGAAATTCCAGAATGATGTAGGATGGTGGCGACGTTCTTGAGGTATAGTACGTGGACCCAAATCTCGTTAATTGGCATAAGGTGGCTAACATAGGAGTAATCTCAGGCCAAAAGGGGTAGCTTCTCTGGTCGGACACATTCCTTTAATACTATACTCTTACTTGTGATTGATTAGATGGCCATCCTCCGATTTTGATTGGGAATGTGTTCTGAGGTGGGCGTAGTGGATACTGCGTTACCACCAGCCCGTATCCGTAATTGGTATATCTACCATGGCATTGCCTTGTGTGCCGTGTCACCTACCATATCGAGCCTTACTATGAGTTTGGTTTTCTCCTATAGCCCGTGGAGTATTTAGGGTAGGCTCCCGATCTGGAGATAAGCTGATACTTGATGGACTATTGGGACTATTATGTGTGAAAGGCTATATGGGTAACCCAAAACACTATTTAAAAGTTTTTTTATTTTACTGTAGACATTATTATAATAGCGCAATATTACTACGTAGTAAATAGTTTAACGGATCCTTAAAGGGGGGGGCGATCCCAAGCATCCTTTAAGTTACTGATGTATTTTGTTACTGTTCACTTGAGTTGATTTACTGTTCATATGTATTTATGTCCTGACTCGAGTGTTTTGTGTTTTGTTTTACGCTCGAGTCAGATTGAGTGATTCAGCATTCAAGAATCACCTTCGGAGTTAGAGCTTTGCTTGAAGATCCAGCCATATATTCTGCTTTCAATATTCAGTGATTTCAGTGATTTATTCTGATTTGTACCTGATGTATCTTGTTACTCTTCTGTTGTATTTTGTTTAACTCTTATGTATCTTATTTTTATATAGTAGCTTCATGAACTACTATCTCTTTTACTTCCGCTGCATTATTATTTACTCTGTGCTTGTGATCTATGACTATTTACTTACTATACAATCTGAGATTTGTCATATTTTATTTACAATGCGGTATTTTGAGCAATTCAAGTCCGACATGTGCGGATGCGAATGGTTGAAAATATTGGGTCGTTACATAAACACATAGAATTTAGCTTTAAATAATTGTTTTGAAAATCATTTGTATTTAATTTAAAATATGACTTTATAAACATATTACATATTTCTCTTAAAATTAGAAAACAAATTTCTACTAGTATAAAATTATATAGTTTTCAAATCCAAATTTTTATTTATTTATAAGATATTAAAATTAGAATTTCAAATCCCCAATTAAATTTTAAAATTAATACCCAAATAAACAAATATCTTATTAAATTTGAAAAATTCAAATTAATTTACAATTTTATTCAAAAATTTATTTTAATTATCAATTTAAATTTGATAAAAAATCGGGATCGTTACAATACTCTAAGGTATGACTTTTCTTATATAGGAATAAGAATGGTGCTTTTTAAGCTTGCCTTCACCTCCACCTCCACCATGCCATGGAAGACACACCTTGCGTCACTTCTCCTTTAAGTCACTTCTTTTTTATGCTAATTACATTTTACCCCTCTCATGATAATATCTCTTATCCTAATAGAAGATTCTAAAGTATTCCATGCTTTATGAAGATGTATGCATGTTAATTAGTTGCTATTGTGTTTATTTGATCATCAGTCAAGTGCACAAGAGTTCGACCAATTTATATCGATCCAAAAGCTGTTTACCAATAAATCGATTCCCAGTCATATTATCAATTTTTCTTCGAAATAATATATTTTTGTAAAAAAATTTCAACACAAGATTCCTATCATTATTCATTAGTTAATGTCTAATATGGTTATAAAATGATATCTTTGACACTCAATTATATTTCAAAACGTTACGATATTCGAAGACGAAGTGTTTGAAATTTCAAGTCGCTACAAGGGTATAGCATTATGCGAGAAATGTGTACAGGGCAGCTCTCGAACCTCGGTCTATTACTAGATACACATTTTAATCAATGTTTGTTCAAGAAAAATCGAAACTACGTCACGTTCAAATCAAATTTTAAAAACGTGCATATCCTCGATGATGCTGATGCTAATTTAGAACATCCATCACTAACAGCCAATACTACCATCTATAATCTTTGTGTTCTTCACCATTCATTATTTGTTGTACAAAAACTCATCATTATTAATTTTTTCAATAAAGTTTGGATCTTTATGAATTATATGAACTAAAAATTATTTTACAATTTCATGCTTTATTTTACCTTTGTTGTTGCTTTGAATTGCTCATGTACTTTAAAGAATAAGAACTTCATTTCATGTAACACTAATCAAGTTGTGATAGTGAATAGATTATTGACAGTTCGAACGAAGATTTTTTGTAGCATGTGATAGTTACATAATTCTTCATTTGCTCCACATCTCTCTATATAAATTAAGAAACATAACTACGTTAATTTGAAAATTGATTTAAGGAACAAATCAAGTGACATACAAAATCATCTTCTAATTCCATGCCACTAGGGTTCGCTTACATCATTTAGAATATCAAAGTGTTACTAAAGTTTCATCCAACCTCAAAATTATCTTTGAACATAGGTACTAGCAAAGGTAATTTACTAACATCATAGTTAGAACTATAAAATGAGGACATATGAACCAAATGCAAGCAAGGTGAAATAACTCAAGATTTATAGTGATTCGATGTAGGTTAAGATCTACATCAATTATGATAAAGTTAGGGTTATATCGTAGGGACAATTATGTAATTTACAATAAATTATTAACTGTAATAAATCTAGTTCAAAATAAAAGCCTTTTTTCTTTCTTTACATACTTGTTATCAGGGATGTTATTATACTGCTAAATTTACTATTACCATACCAATATCAAGCAATTGGTAATCAATATCAAGCCACATCAGTATACCAATGCTATCGGTATGTTAATGGTAAATTTTCCATTATTAATGGTAAATGTAGCGATTAAGAAATTTCAAAACTAGTGGTAGTGGTAAATTTAATGGTCATTTTTTTTTTACTATTTTAATTAGTTCAAACAATAAATTTTTTTAAAGGATAATTAGATTTTAAGCAGATGCTTGTAGTATTATTTATGATTATATATATATATATAACTTGCGATGAATCAAGAAATCTTTTTCTATCGATTAAAATAAGTCACGATGTTTATACAAGTGTCAACATAGTTAGAATTAGTAACAAAATATTTACCTTCTAATCATTATCAAAATTTCAACGTAATGAAATTTTGATAGCTTTATGCATTGCTAAACTTACAGTTACCAATCAATGATTTATGTAACAACCCTATATTTTCTGATTGTTTTAACTGTATATTTTAATTATTATAATTGAATTCTTGATTTAAAAACTTTTTTTATCTATTAAAATAATAGTTTTGTTATTTTAAATACAAAATTTGATTTTAATGTAAATTATAATTTCAAACATGTATAAATTGAATATTTTCCAAAAAAGTGAATTTTGGTAAAAATGGTCAAACCTTGACTTTTAAATTTAAAATTTGAAAGTTTGAAAATTTGAATTTTATATTTTATTATGAAAGTAAATAAAATTTTAAGAACAGTGATTTTTGTTTTGTTGAAATCTGATTTATAATGTGAAAGTTATGCCTTTTTAACTATTGTGTGAAATTTGCTGTATTTAACAAAATTATTTATTTTAAATTATATAAATAATATTTTATTTGGTCATGTAATGTTCTAATTCATGTTTATATGGGTAAATAACATATATTGTATATATTTTGGTTTTAAAACATTTTTGAAAGTGTAATTGACATTTTCCAATGTCAGTTGTATTCTGTTTATAATTTTTAATTTCTAGTTTCAATTATTAAAGAAATTCTTTATTTATTTTTCTATTTTCTTAAGATTTTCATTTTTATTTCATTTCTACTTTATTTTTTCCTCATTTATTTTATTTATTTTATATTTATTTGTTTTAAAGTGAAATAGAAATTTTTCTAGAGCCAATGGTGTTTTATTTGTAATTTTCATGTCCCATTTCCAATTTTTAAACAATTTCTTTAATTATTTTTCTATTTTCTCTAAATTTAATTATTTATTTCACTTTTATTATGTTTATAAAATTATTTTATTCCAAAATTTTTCTTTAGAATATTTTTAAAATGAAGTAAGTATTTTTCCAAAGCCAATGATGATTTAATTGTAATTTTTGAACCCTGTTTTGGAATTTTGAGCAATTTCTTTAATTCTTTTTCAATTTTCTTTAAAATTTATTATTTATTTTTATTTTATATTACTTTATTTAGGTTTTAAAATCAAATTACTGAAATTTTAATTTGTTTATTTGAATAAAAGAAAATAGAAAACAAAGAGTCAAAAACCTTTTCATTTTCTAGTCTTTTCATCTCCTTGTCTTTTCATTTGCCTTGCCTTTTCATTTTTCCTTGTAGCCGTTCATTCTCCTAAGCATTGCCGTGACTTCCCTCTTCATTTCACGTGAAATATTCTTCTCACATCATAAAATTCACGGCTAGGAAGAAGAGAAAAAAAAAGGCTTCTTCTTTAATCTTTTTCTCCTCTTTTCGCATGATTTTTCATTGATTTTTGCCTCACTCTTCTTGTGCTTTGCTAGGCACCTACCACCCACCATCACCACCATCCTCTCCACCATCTACAGCAACACCAACCCCCTCTCCTCTGACCACCACCTCTGGCCATGACCATTAGATGAAGCCACCACCTTAAATTTGCAAAGCACTTCACCAAAACAAAGCTAGCCAAGCCTATACTCCACTATTGCCTTCATAGTTGCCTTTGGCCACCCCTTAGCCACCACCACCATTATCTACATTACCTCTGGCTGCCCCTTTCACTACTGTCCAGATCTGACCTGACATGAAGACCCCATAGCCGAGTCAAAATGCACCAAAAACTTCACCTATTTGCCTTGAACCCATGTATGCTTCATGTTGTAACTCTTCCACCACCTTCATCCACTTGTAACCTGACCTTTATGGTTGCCATACCTGACCCAAACCTGAGCCTAGTGGGGTGAGAACAAGCCCATTTGATCATGTGACAAGCTATGTTGTCGTGGTTAGACACTTTTGTGTTAAAGATGGGTAATGTTCTTTGTTGATTCAAAATTTCCATTTCGTTTCAATTCATATTTTTATTGTATATAAATATATATTTATATTATCTCGTTTATTTGTTGTATACAAGATCAATATCAAGGCTCTCCACCATTCAAATTAAATCGTGCTTTTCGTGCCTTTGGAATCGCTCTTGTGTGTGTTGTTTGTCTCTAGCTTTGTAAAAGGTGAGTCTTTCTCACTCTGACATATTTACTCATGAAATAGTAAATTGATGGCAAGTGTATCGCAATATAAAATGTTTATGCAAGTTAATGATGATCATATGATATGCTATGCCATCTTATTACCGTGTTAAAATTGTTAGTTATCACCTCACATTTGATATATTGCGACATTGACATTGTTTATATTGTTTATGCATATGATCACACTGCAAGTTCCATGTTAGAATAGAATCACTATGGGTTGAAATGATACATACCCGAACGGATTTTAGAATAGGAAAAAATCGTTATGGGCTGAAATGATAGGCCTGAGCGATTTTTATTGTATTTTATTTGACTTGAGATTACGGGTTTGAAATGATAGAACCCGGGTTTTATTTGTAAACTGCGGATTGAAATGATATATATCCGTATCACTTGACCTTGGTTAGAAAATTATATATAGACCCCGTGGAATATTTTAAATTATTTTTATTAAAATATGTATTTTTAAAAGTATGAAATTTTGATTTAAAAATATATATTTTATGGTTTTAAGAAAATTAAATAATTAGTCTTGAAATTGTGAATTTGAGTACATAAATTTGAAGTAATTGAGATTTTTGACTTTAAATTTTATTTTAAAATGTAAATAAATAATGGAAATTAAATTTAAAGTTTTGAAATTATATTTGAAGTAAAATTTTAAGTTTTATTAAATTTATAAGTTAATAAACAGTGAATTTTGACTTAATAAACGAATGGAGTTTTTAAATTGAATATTTGATCTAAAAATTTTGTTGTGTTAAATCATATGTTAAAATGATTTTAAATGTGAAATTTTGAAGTCTAGAAATATGAGTTTAAGTTATAATAAAAATTTGGAGTTTTATAATAATTTTTGAAAAGCTAAAATGAAATCAGGAATTTTATAGCATTTTCAAAATGGTGTAGTCTTTTGACAGCATTTTTAAATGCTGTTGTTTTGAATCTAACAATGTTTGAAATAACTAAATATCTATTACAGCATTTTATAAATGCCATTATTCTTGAACTAAACCATTTTTGGAAGCTATAAGCTACGATAGCACTTTAGAAATGCTGTCGTTGCTATAATTTGACAATGTTTGAAATGTTATAGATTTTAACGCAGTTTGAGTTATATTTTAAAGTGTTAAATGATTTAACTTTTGGAAATTGATCAGTTGTGAAATTTAAGAAGTTTTGAATATATTTTAATATTTAAATTTGAATTTTTAAGGAATTTAAATTTGAATTTGAATTTAAATAAGGTTTACTTGGTTATGTGTTAAATGGAATGAAATGTAATGAGATAAATGAATTTTTGAATGGAATTTTTAATGTATTTTGTAATGATACTTGAAATAACAAATGAATGATTTATTTGATTTAAAAATGATAATTAAATTTGAGTATTTGAATTTGAATTCAAATAATGATTTGATAATAAGGTTTCGAAAAGATACGATATTTGATGACTGAAATGGTTTGGAAATGATTTGATCTTTATTTTGATAACACTACAACAAAACTTGCTATTGGTTGCAGTTATTGGTAGCGTTTCAATGTTAAGTGCAAGCATTACTCATTTATAAAAATTTGCCTTAAATAAAGTATCGCTTCTTTACTATCCCGCCAACAATACACACTAAGATTTGGGTAATATTTTCTCTGCCCGCTCAAATTACTTTTTATTTCATCGCCGCTTAAGCAATTTTATTAAACTTCTTTCCCTCCAGCCACAGTAAACCCTAAATTTGCTTCAATCGTTGCTTAGCTCATGCAGTTCTACCATAATTTGCCTCAGAAACCTTGCGCTCAAGTGATGATTTCAATCTCCACCCTCTGCTTCACACCTTCAGCTCAATAAAGTTAATAAAGGTAATCTGAAAATGAACTTTATTTTGTGTTTGTATTTTAGAACGAGCCTACGAAATAGCTTTTGTGTGTTGTTGTTTGAATTCATCACATAAATTGCATTTAGTTTATTCAAAAATCAAAATGAAAAAATGGGTAATTTTTTAAAGTTACCTAGCCTTCGTGCTTAGGAGTTAGAGGAATCTTGCAGTTGCATTTGGATATGGTGATAAATGGTATTCTTTTCTCATTTTATACTGTAGTTTCCATCTTACTGGTCACCAACTAAGTAAACCTAGTATTAGCATTTTGGGTAATATGCATTTTGAACATTGTAGCTAAATTTTGCATGAACCAGTTTTTGTATAAATCTGTTGCATTTGCTTGTAGCCTTGTTTGTGGTTTGAGCAATAGATTCGCAGCGCATTTCATCAGGGCAAGTAGTTGTATACCATAAATTGTCATTTTTATTGGTATAAATGAGTTTTATGTTGAATTTTTTTTCTGATTTAATATTGCCATAGATATAAACCAACCTTAGCTAATTGCATTCACTCAAAACTAAAAAAGATTTTGTTAACATCGTGAATGATATTTTTTGGTATATTCGATATATGATTTTCGGTGCATTTTTTCAGATAAATGATAAGATGAGATATTTGTTGGAGTTCCCAGCAACCTTTACATAATCAATATCAAAGTAATAAAAACCCTTTTTTCTCATCGAGAAAAGAGGACATATATATATATATATATTCTATATATGTACGACTGTTGAGAAAATTACATAATTATGTCATAACCTAGTTGATAGAGGCTCAATCACTGTCCAAGATTGAATTACCAAATTAGACCCTTCAGTTACACGTGTAAGGATTTTAAAACCACTCATTGGATCATGCAAAAATATAATTGGAATATGCAAAAATATAACCGCAGAAATACTAGTAACTGGCACTCCGACTGCATTCACAACTCCAGCAACTATGGCCAAGGCCAGAAAAAGGACGACTGTTGCCACTAGAACTCCCAGCTGAAATGTGACAACCGACCAGAACAGAATGATTATGTACAAAAGCTATCCATGTTTGACGTTCTTTTCTTCTGTGCTCATGGTTTTGAAATCTCCGCTTATAACCGTGCCTACGACGGTTAATATCATTGCACATAGTAATACCATCACCTAATTTGCATTTTTGTACGAGCAATAAGTTAGGGCCTTGTTCATTTAAAACCAAAATCAAAACGACGTTTCCGTACCCAAAAAGAAGAAACTTTTAAAGTTATTTTTTTGCCTTTATTTGGAAGAAAACATTCCAACTAAACTGGCTAATATATTGACAATTGGATCAAACTAGTGTTATATAATTGATTAATATCAAAATCTTCTCATAGAATCATAATTCAACAATTTATAATTTACTTCAGGTATGGAAATGTAGTTATTTTCTAACTATAAAGTGGAAAAACCTTAGTGTGCAGATTTAATAGTGATTAAGTTCCAATTCTCCAAGTACCTATTACTAGTTTTATGTTAGCTTTATATTAGTAATAAATAAAAATGAAATCAGACTTTGTTTTTTTTCCACTCAAGCTACTAGCAGTGTTGATATTTTTAATATTGTAACACATATTGTCAGTTTGCTCTTGGGTGCATATGCACTGGTGAAAGATGTCATGTATTTAATTCAAAAGGTTTTAAGAGATATGATTATGGCAGTTTTACTCAAGGTACGACTAATGTTATCATTTGATGATTATAACATAGCATTGATTTTCCACTAATGATACGAATAGCTTTGTTATAATCTATGTTATAACACATGTTCATTTTAATAAGGTTATCAATGAATTGGCCATCAACCTATCTAATCCATGTCTTACTAGTTAGGTCAAATGATATGTAGTACAATATGCATGAATCCTTTCCTGGAAGCTCAAATATGAATACATGCTCAAATCAGCTTTGAAGGAGGAGGGATCAATTGGACTGTCAACTAGTAGAGTTAGATAAATTGAAAGTTTTTGCGCATCTCTTCATTCTTACTGCATGCTTCCGATACTGAGTTCGCTTAATGGCTATTATTTTATAGTCTCGAATAAGTAGGTCATGCATGACAGTTACTGGAGCTGGTATGTTATGAAATAGTCTTTGATTTTGTTCGACGCATAAATGCCATACTGATAGCTGCATCCATTATGTTATGATATAAAGTTTTGTTGATTTGCAAATTTGAGAGACAGATCATGAGATCTTCTGACGTCTTGATGTTATTGTGCGTGAGCTTTTATTTTGTTTGATATTTTCCCAAATCTATTTCGAATATTCACACTTGAAAATTAATTTTCTACTTCCTAGCGCATAAAGAACAATTTGTGCTTAAGCATTGCACGAATTTTTTATTCTATCTAGCGTATTAAATTTTTTCAATGCTACAATGCAAGATAGAAACACTTTTCCATTTTTGGAGCATTTATAGAATTCCATATATGAAGAGATTGGCCTTAAGTTTGTTCACTAATTTGAGTGCAGTCCCAATCGGGCTAAAACCAAACTGTCCTTTGTATGGGGTTTCTACCATAAAAAATCACTTTCTATATTATTGTAAATGATAATTTTTCCAATCTAGGTTCCAATATTATGAGGAATATCATGGTTGTTGAGGCATCATTGGAGTCTGAGATGAGTGCAGACACTTCCTTTTCCGAACGTACAAAATAGCTCATTGATAACCATCTAACTGTATTGATCAATGTGTTTCCATTAAGCTAGTGGTCGAACCATAAACTATTGTTTTTTCCATTGGCAATTTTCTTTTCGACTATGCCATAACATAAACATCTTGTTTTAAGCAGTAACTTTCACGTAAATGATGCACTGTTGTCTTCTTGAATTATCCAAAAATTCTACTTTTTATAGTATATTTGCTGCATCCACTTTGTCCATATGCTTTTTTGATTTAAGTAATTCCAAGTGATTTATAAACCATGAAAGTTAGCAGCATCATTTAGATTTCTGAGCCCCATACCTCCTTCATGTTCGGCTTTAGTATACCAATTCACAAGGTGTTTTCTTCCTTGTCTTAAGAAATTTCCTAAATGCATTCAATATGGGAAATAATGTTTTTTAGCATTTGACAAACCTGCATCTAGTAACCGATGGTAGAGTATACAATTGTTTCAATAAGCTTTAATAACCCAGTGTTATAATCTATTTATAACTCATTTTCATTTTTTGATGGTAGATTATATAACTGTTTTTCCAATTTGGAAATTTTCAGATATGACATTGTAGAGCTCCTTACTAATTAGGTCCCAATGTATTCTAAAGAATATGGTAAAGGATCCATCGGGGCTTAGGATTTTGGAATCATTAATTTAAAGCAAAGTAGATTTTCTCTCCTCCAATAATACTTCAACAAATAAGAATTTTTTTCCCACATCATTAACTTTCATTCTTGTGTGCATTGTTGGAAAATTATATGTTTCCCCCCATTAAATATATTGGAATATTAAGAGATGACCTCTTTAGTTGTCTTCTTATTAGATATTCCTCGTTGGTTTTTAGTATTGCTTGGGTTATGTTTTTGTGTTTACTCATTTACTTCATTGCATAGAAAAATTTATACCACCCAATTGTAGTCATGGTATCTTGAATTTTGCTCCATGAGCTGCATATTAAGTTGAAGCATGTTGTCATATAAGTATCATTTTCTGGATTTTCTTTAGTTTGCATGAATTCCAATTTAAATCCTTCTTCAAGCTTTTAAACAAAATCTGACTTGTTTTTATTCTTCTTCCATGCTTTTGCATTCAAACCTATGAGTTGCATCCTCTCATGTTGTTTATTTAAGTTCATCCACTACATAGTTTAAACATCATTTATGTCAATACCAGTTTTTTACATAATCGAATGGCTTTCCTTTTCGATGTTGAACTTGTTTAGAAAACTTGATTAGAATGGGTGTATGATTGCTATAATTAGTTGGAAATGCAATTGTAACCATGTCCAAAAATTTAGTGAGAAATTCACAATTAAGTAGGTCTTTGTCTATACTAGTTTTCTATTGTACTAGCATACTACATACAACTTTCAACAGAATCATATTGTAAAATACCATTTTTAAAACTGTTTAAATTAAAAATGAGGATTGGTAGACCTTTGCTTTTATCTTTTAGGCCAAAAACGTTATTAAAATTCACCTTTGCTATCCAAAGAAAATTAATTGAATAAGCACTAATACGCAAGTATCCCATAATTTTCTTTATAGAGATGAGATAGATAGTTGCAGTGAAAGAGATTTTACTGCTTATGACTATCTGGTTGCATATAATGTTGTTGTGGATGAACTTCTTATAATTCTAAATAAATCTTACGAGCAACCACCAATTTGGGTAGAAAAAATTGTTAAGGAAAAGGAAGAAATACTTGATGGAACTGTTGCAATGCTGACACCTAATATGCAAGATGCATTGTGCCATGTCTTTGTAAGACCAAGAAATAGCAATGTAAGCATTATTTTCCAATTATTTCAGGCACTGTATGTTAAAATTTATGAATTGGAAAATTGGTCGCTTGGTGTAGGTTTGTTTTTCCATTTGAGTTCCTGACAATTTATTTTGGCCAGGATTTGGAACACCTTTTAAAGCATGCCGTGGATTTGGTGGCCCACCATCGAACTACAATGGTCAAGTCAGCTGTGGACAAACATTGATTATATATGAAACCTCAGTTACGGTCAGAGTGTGCAACGATGCAACAAAGTATGTTAATTGGATATAATCAACAAAGAAAGCCTTTCATATTTTCTGATGAAATGGAAAAAAACAACTATAGCTTTATGGTAAGTTCCCTTCACCTTGCTTCTAGCTTTTATCTTATGCTTCCATAATTACATCAATGCCTGATTATATCAGTTGTTGGATCCTTAGTTTCTCACAAGCATTTACCAACTGTAGCTAGCGAAAATATTTAGAATGATCATTTTGGAAAGAAGCTAGTTTCTCGGTTTATCTTCAAAGAATGTTCACAGTCTCGGTTTATCTTACATTATTCTGTCAAAAGCTAGTTTCTGATTGATGATTTATGAAAGGATGATGTTGCCGATAATAGAGTTTTCTCTATATTGATAATATACTTATAACTTTGATAATTTTATCTACATTGAGTACCGAGTGTATATCAGGTCACTTTTAATCCAGCTTAACTACGCTACACATATTCAACCAAAATTTTGGATGGCTATAGTATATAATATTGTATTTTGATTAAAAAAATCCCTTTATGCTACAAACTGTTAGCTTTGTAAATAAGAATGAGTTCGTTGTATGACTACATGAAAGATTATAGTTTGTTTGTCAATAAAATTGCTATGAGCATGCATTTTATATGTTTATATAAGCATAACATGATTTGTAGGTGTTTATAAGCGTACATCTCCTCTAAGGTTTGCACTCAGGTTTATCTTAAAAATATTTGTTTCCTTCCATTTTTTATACTTTATATGCTGCGTTATAAAAAAAATCATTTTTTTAAGATTTAAGTTGTACGAGGAAAGATATTAACAAAATTTCCTTTGGAATGCAAATTATACTAGCAGAAGTGGGTTGAATTTCTGTTACTTTTTAATTATTATTAAAGTTAAAATATCATATAAAGATTTAACAGAAGTAGCCTAAAATCATATTTGCCATTTCATAGTGATAAAAATTTCGTTCCGAAACTGTAGACAGTAATAGAACTGAAAACAAGTATATTCATAATGATATATGGACTCTATTTTCTGATGCATCTTCATTCAGTACGACAGTTTATCAAACAGATCTCATTTGTTACAACCTATTGATTCATAACTCTGTCTTTCATTTTCGCTGCATGTTCAGAATATTTTCTAAATTATAAATTAATTTATTTTTGTTCCAGAATTATAGTTTATGAAGAAATTTTTTTGACTTCATTGCATGTATCTAGAAGATATCCATATTTCATGCTGGTAAAAAAAATGGAAAAAGAATGGCACAAAAGATAAGGTCAGTTGACTTTCTCTTGATCTAAAAGTACTTGGGATAATTCTTATCATGTATGTATAAATGATAAATTAAATCCAACGAACTAAATAATTTGACTACAGTGGATTCCTTTCTCATTGATTTTAGTTGTCTAATTGAGGTGGGTCATGTTTTAACATTAATTTGGCTATAAGAATTTGTTGTAGAAAAATAAATTAATAATTTATGCATTAATAATTGCACGAATTATTTTTCCACCCATCAAACTATGTTTGTGCAGTAGTGAGACTTTGTTAGCATGTTAACAACCATGAGAAAATACTGGAACATAGACTAGTGGTATATCAGTAATAACATATTAGATAAGCTAGGTGTTTTTGCATTATCTTAGTATGGTGATATGCTTATTTCTAAACATTCGCTTTTCAAATTGGATTGGCATTATATGTCTAATTGTTATGTAGTTCGATAATTTAAATTTTGGATTTCTTGTTGCAGGATTTTCATGCTTTCAACCCTAATAATGTGAAACGACAAAATTTGGATATCTCTTCCTATAAGCAGAAAGAGAACCCTCAATTTGAACATCCGTGGAAAATTCCAAACCTTTTACCTGATAATTTGATTCAAGATAGAATGCCAGTTGCAAATAAGTCTGTGCTTCAAGGTTTGTTTTTCCTCCATTTAATATCCTACTTTAATACATGGAAAGTTATGATTAAGGTTTTCAGAGCATGGATAATTCATATGAGTAGTTTAGGTGGCAGCCAAAGGATTGTGAAATGCCCGAGTTTGATGGCCTCAAGTTTTTGGAAAGGTACTTCCAATCAATCATATTAGTTTGATATGTTGATGAATACTTCAACTTCCTGGTAAGAGGAACATAACTTATACATTAGTCAAAAAGTAATTGTGTTGGATTTTGCTCAAATTAGTTTGTTAGTTAATAATTTATAGTTTTAATGATCTGAATAGGGAATGATGTGAACAAGGATGTTTTAGGACTATCTCTGGCTAATATGTTGTCTAACATACTAATTCCTAACAAATATTAAATGTCATCAAGTTTTGAATCATCTAAGTCTTTGTACATGTAAATGTCATATGTTCTTTGTCCCTTGTTTGTTTATTTATCAGAACCACTTTAGCCTTTGTAAGTCTCTTCCTCTATTATAATGGTTGAGTTTAATGCCTATATAAAAAAGGAATTTATATGTTCATATAAATCGTTCCTTGCTTAGTAATGAAATATAGTGAAGATGATCAACCTTTTATTTAGACGATTGCAGAAAACACATCTCATGTGTGATTGTGAATTAGAAAGGTGTGCAAAACAAATCAACAAGGCAAACAGAGGTGATATCAGCCCTAAAGAGCTGAAAGTATCCTCATTGTGTATTGTCTTTGTCCTTGTAGACTTTTTACATTAATATATAACTATGTTTCTAAATGAATGTGCAGGCGAAGTAAATGCAGGTTTTGGAAATCCAGAATATCTTATCAGATCCTATGATGCGACTGTGGACAACAAAGAACTATTGGTAATCAAGCAACGAACATGAATTTAATTGCTATATATGTTGTCGTATTTTGTTAGTACCATTTGTGGAAACTTGTCTGTGAATGCTTGTAGTATGTGACTTATTTTGTTGAAAAACTACTATCGAATTGATTATGGATATTATATTTGATTTTAAGATTAGCACGTTTCTGCAATTATTTGAATATGATGATCATATGAATGATTGTTTGTATATGCTAATTATGTGATTTAATTATTTGTTTTAATATATGAAAATTATGCGATTGATCGTTCGTTTTAATAAGAATAGTATATAAGCGATTGCTGGAAATGGTATAAACCATCAACCGTAAATAGTAACATTTAAAATATGCTACCAAACAATCAATAACTTTTAGTAGCATTTCAGAAATGCTACAGAAACAAATGTAAACTAATATAAAAATTATACAGTTGCATTTTAAAAACGCTACTGAAAATCAAAAAAAGCATATAAACAAAAAATACAACCAAAAAATGAAGACTTATGGTAGCGTTTTTTTAACCCTACAGAAAAAACCTATAGCTGCATTTAAAAGTGACTTTTGGTAGCGTTTTTAAATCCTACAGAAAATACCTATAGTTGCATTTAAAAGAGATTTTAGGTAGCGTTTACTACAACGCAACAAATTTTTTTAGACTTTTAGTTGCATGTCGTATAGCAGCGTTCTCTAAAACGCTATCATAAGTTATGGTAGCGTTTTTTCAACGCTACCAAAAATCTTTTTTGGTGTAGTGTAAAGAATATGAATTGGAATGATATGAACTTTTGATAAATGAATATTTGAAGTTTATATTGGTATGAAAGATATTTAGTCTAATTGTAAATTGAGTTTATTTAAATAATATTGGATTTATGAAATGAATATTTCAAAACTAAGTAATAATGAAACTAGATTTGAGATATATGAAATTATAAAATTTAGTTTTTGAAATGCGGGATATTAAAGCTTTGAAATATATTAAAAATTGAATAGTTTAATTTGTGGATCAAATCTATATTTGAAATTGATATGATTTGAAATGGTTATTGGGAAATTTAATTGAAACTGATGGTTTGAATTGAATTAAGTTGGAAATTGAAAATTTGGGATTCATTGAATGAATTGTAAATGTAAAGAATTAAATGAATATTCCATGATTTCAAATGTATGATTTGGAAATGTTATGATTTTCAAAGTGTAATTGTTTCAAGTATTTTTGGTTTCGAAAGAGTTATACTTTGAAAATATTATGATTTTGAAATGAATATATGTTTGAAATGTTTTTTGTTTCGAAGTATAAACTATTTTGATTGAATAAATAGTTTTGAAATAAAAATGGTTTTGGTTTCGAAGTATAAACTATTTTGAATGAAATATAGTTTGAAATGAAATGATTTGATCTTTTTGAAGTATAAACTATTTTGAAATGACCACGGCGTTATAATAACGTTTGGTTGTTAAAGAGACCGGGATCGGAAGTTGTCATACTCCCTGCCAACTCCGAAAACCACTTTAACAACCGTGTATGCGGTGGAGATTCTAGAATGAAGTAGGATGGTGGCTACGTTCTTGAGGTATATTACATGGACCCAACTCCCATGAGTTGGCATAAGGTGGCTAAAACAGGAGCGATCTCGGGCCAAGTGAGATCATTCTTCCAATCGGACACATTCCTTCGATACTATACTCTTACTGATGATTGATTAGATGGCTATCCTCCGATTTTGATATGGGAGTGTGTTCCGAGGTGGGCGTATGTGGCTGCTGCGTTACCACCAGCCCGTGTGCGTAATTGGGATATCTACCCTGGCATTGCCTTGTGTGCCGTGTCACCCACCATACCGAGCCTTTACTACAAGTTTGTTTTTCTCCCGTATCTCGTGTGGTATCCTCTAACAGTCACCCGGAGTGGAGATGGCATGATATTGGATGGACTACTGGGACTATTATGTGTGAAGGGTGATATGGGTAGCCCGAAACGCTATTTAAAAGTATGTTTATCTTGCTGTAGACATTATTATAATAGCGCAATATTACTACATAGTAAATAGTTTAACGGATTCTTATAGGATGGGAGATCCCAAGCATTCTTTAAGTTACTGATGCATTTTTGTTACTGTTCACTTGAGTTGATTTATAGTTCGTAAGTATTTATGTCCTGACTCGAGTGTTTGTGGTTTTCTTTACGCTCGAGTCAGATTGGGTGAGTTAGCATTCAAGATTCACCTTCGGAGTTGGAGCTTTTCTTGAAGATGCAGCCATCTATTTTGCTTTCTGTATCCAGTGATTTCAGTGATGTATTTTGATTTGTACCTGATGTATCTTGTTACTCCTTTGTTGTATCTTGTTTAACTCTGATGTATCTTATTTTTATATAGTAGCTTCATGAACTACTATCTCTTTTATTTCCGCTGCATTATTATTTACTCCGTGTCTGTGATCTGTGATTATGTATTTACTGTATATTCCGAGATTTGCCAAATTTTATTTACAATGCGGTATTTTGAGCAATTCAAGTCCGACATGTGCGGATGCGAATGGTTGAAAATATCGGGTTGTTACAGTTGGTATCAGAGCTTTGGTAGCTCTAGACAAAACTCAGTATATAGGGTAAATGTATTTACAGAATCACTTTCATTCGAGTTGAAATCTCTTCCTTTTTGACTCGATTCCTTTGAATTTTGGAACATTCCCTGTGGTTCCAAAACCCATTCGTGTCCCTCACTATTTATCTTCTTTTGTTTCTGGAGTATCCCATAACTCCACTTCAAAAGATCTTCACAATGAGTCGGCGGTCTCGCCAACCTCAAATTTATTTGTAAAGTGGGTAAACTCCTTTACAACAGCATCGATTCACCAGAGATTCTATATCCTCGGTTTAGATGCTAGTATCTCTTATAATTTCGTACTCTGCATCTTGAGATCGAATGTTGATTTACCCAAGAAATCCACATTGGTCTTATTCTTTAAGTCACGGTTGACCCGGTTAAGGTTGCCTGCGATTTATATAAGCTTATTCATCTTTCTATTCTATTATTTAATTATCTCATCTTTGTTTCCAACTTAAATTCAAATCATTCTTGAAGTGTAATTTTAAACTAATATTTAAAATGTTTAATATATTGTGTTTTTGAGTTGTTGATGTTGATTTGGGTTTCTGATCGGTTCGTCTGATCAACGCTATCGATAAGATTTCCAAAACACTTGAACAGAACAAACTGACACAATATGTTGTTTTTTCAAATTTAGTAATGAAATAAATTTTGTAGCTATATTATAAATCATTTTTGAATTTTATTGAATGGTTGTTAAGAAATAATATTTGGTTTTATATATCATTATCTCTTGTTTCATTTATAAATAAGTGAACTATAAACATGGTTATAAATTTATTTTGAAATTTAAAATGAATTTAAACAAGAATTTGGGAATTTAATTTCCAATGGTTCCAAACCTTGTGTTTAAAGTTTTAAAGAATGTACTATTTAATGTATTTTCGAATAGAAATTTGTTTCCAAAGAATTTTAAAGTTTAAAATTAGTGCTCTTCTCTTTGTCGTTGGAAAATAACTTCCGTGATGACTGCAGCATCATCGACATTCATTTTCGAGTTTCAAGTAAAGAGACCGTTCTGTAGTCTTGCTACAGTTCTGTTTTGGGGAATTTAATTGATTTGAATTTTTAAAATAAGACTGGATTTAAAACATATGTTGATATATGATTTAAATTTGAATGGATATTTATATATACAGTATATGTGCATTTAGTTATCTCTAAATAGTTTGGAATTTATTAGAAATTTAGTTCCTAAATTTTATCTTGAAGGATAATCTTATGTATAATTTCAAGCTTTGGATAAATATTCAAGTTTGAAATGATTGAATTGGAAAGTTTATTTGTATAATGCACAATTTCATTCCAATATAACTTACCAAAATTTTCAGAAATTGAATATGCAATTGGATAATATACAATAAAAATAAAAGATTTTATAAATAAAATTTGAGTGGTTATAATAAATTTTATACACTTAAATTTTAGTTATAAAATGATTAACAGTGGTAAATGAAGAAAAGGGTAATGGAATAATTTACAATATAAAATGATGTTAAAGAAACTGAGAATAAATTAAAGCAGTTATAATTATTCTAAATATATTTAACATGGGAGATAAGATATATTGAGAGAAATAAACTTAATTTTAATTAGAAATGAAGAAGAATTAAATTTTATTTGGTACATTTTGAGTATAATAAAATATTTTCAAATACATGATTTTAGGGATTTGTCAATTTAAGATAATTCGATGATAAGATAATGAAATTAGAGATAGTTTAGATTTATTTAACTTATGTAAGATTTATTATCAATTTAAGTTGAAATTTTCGTGGTTTCAAATTGATTACCTTATTTTGTTTTCAAACTATCTTTTGGTTATCCTTATTTCCCTTATCTTGCAACAGAATGTGAAGGCTATTGCTTATACCAGTCTGTTTAGAAATTTTTCTATAATCTTTGATAATCTTTGGTACTCATTTTTGAATCTGAGCACTGCTTTCCATTCATAGACCGTCGGTCAAGCGGAAAGGGTGAATCAGATTCTAGAAGATCTTTTTCGTGCTTGTGTTCTTGATTCTGGAGGATGTTGAGAAGATCATCTCCACCTTGTTAAACTTACCTATAACAGCAGTTATCATGTATAAATTTCAATCTTCTTGCCATCTTTTCTTAATCCTATTTCATTCTATTTTTTTGTTTTCCCCTACCTCATTCCTTTTCGGGGACGAAAAGTTTTGAGTGGGGGAGAGTGTAACAACCCTGTATTTTCTAATTGTTTTAACTGTATATTTTAGTTATTATAATTGAATTCTTGATTTAAAAAATTTATTTTTATCTATTAAAATGAATAGTTTTGTTATTTTAAATATAAATTTTGATTTTAATGTAAATTATAATTTGAAACATGTATAAATTGAATATTATCCAAAAAAGTGAATTTTGGTCAAAATGGTCAAATTTTGACTTTTAAATTTAAAATTTTAAAGTTTGAAAATATGAATTTTATCTTTTATTATGAAAGTAAATAAAATTTTAAGAACACTGCTTTTCGTTTCGTTGAAATCTGATTTATAATGTGAAAGTTATGCCTTTTTAACTATTGTGTGAAATTTGCTATATTTAACAAAAATTGTTTATTTTAAATTATATAGATAATATTTTATTTGGTCATGTAATGTTATAATTCATGTTTATATGGGTAAATAACATGTATTGTATATAATTTGGTTTTAAAACATTTTTGAAAGTGTAATTGACATTTTCCAATGTCAGTTGTATTCTGTTTATAATTTTTAATTTCTAGTTTCAATTAATTAAAGAAATTCTTTATTTATTTTTCTATTTTCTTAAGATTTTCATTTTTATTTCATTTCTAATTTATTTTTTCCTCGTTTATTTTATTTATTTGATATTTATTTGTTTTAAAGTTAAATAGAAATTTGTCTAGAGCCAATGGTATTTTATTTGTAATTTTCATGTCCTGTTTCCAATTTTTAAACAATTTCTTTAATTATTTTTCTATTTTCTCTAAATTTAATTATTTATTTCGCTTTTAATATGTTTTGGAAATTATTTTATTTCAAAATTTTGCTTTAAAATATTTTTAAAATGAAGTAGATATTTTTCCAAAGCCAATGATGATTTAATTGTAATTTTTGAACCCTGTTTTGGAATTTTAAGCAATTTCTTTAATTCTTTTTCCATTTTCTTAAAAATTTATTATTTATTTTTATTTTATATTACTTTATTTCGGTTTTATAGTCAAATTACTGAAATTTTAATTAGTTTATATGAATAAAAGAAAATAGAAAACAAAGAGTCAAAAACCTTTTCATTTTCTAGTCTTTTCATCTCCTTGTCTTTTCATTTGCCTTGCCTTTTCATTTTTCCTTGTAGCCGTTCATTCTCCTAATCATTGCCGTGACTTCCGTCTTCATTTCATGTGAAATATTCTTCTCACATCATAAAACTCACGGCTAGGAAGAAGAGAAAAAAAAGGCTTCTTCTTTAATCTTTTTCTCCTCTTTTCACATGATTTTTCATTGATTTTTGCCTCACTCTCTCTTGTGCTTTGCTAGGCACCTACCACCCACCATCACCACCATCCTCTCCACCATCTACAGCATCGCCAACTGCCTTTCCTCTGACCACCACCTCTGGCCATGACCATTAGATGAAGCCACCACCTCAAATTTGTAAAGCACTTCACTAAAACAATGCTAGCCAAGCCTATACTCCACTATTGCCTTCATAGTTGCCTTTGGCCACCCCTTAGCCACCACCACCATCATCTACTTCACCTCAGGCTGCCCCTTTCACTACTATCCAGATCTGACCTGACGTGAAGACCCCATGGCCGAGCCTATATGTGGTCATAGCCGAGTCAAAATTCACCAAAAACTTCACCTATTTGCCTTGAACCCATGTATGCTTCATGTTGTAACTCTTCCACCACCTTCATCCACTTGTAACCTGAACTTTATGGTTGCCATACCTGACCCAAACCTGAGCCTAGTGGGTTGAGAACAAGCCCCTTTGATCATGTGACAAGCTATGTTGTCGTGGTTAGGCACTTTTGTGTTAAAGCTGGGTAATGTTCTTTGTTGATTCAAAATTTCCATTTCGTTTCAATTCATATTTTTATTGTGTGTGTATATATATATATATATATATATATATATATGTTTATATTATCTTGTTTATTTGTTGTATACAAGATCAATATCAAGGCTCTCCACCATTCAAATTAAATCGTGCTTTTCGTGCGTTTGGAATCGCTCTTGTGCGTGTTGTTTGTCTCTAGCTTTGTAAAAGGTGAGTCTTTCTCACTCTGACATATTTGCTTATGAAATAGTAAATTGATGGCAAGTGTATAGTAATATAAAATGTTTATGCAAGTTAATCATGATCATATGATATGTTATGCCATGTTATTACCATGTTAAAACTGTTTGTTATCACCTGACATTTGATATATTGCGACATTGACATTGTTTATATTGTTTATGCATATGATCACACTACAAGTTCCCTGTTAGAATAGAATCACTATGGGTTGAAATGATACATACCCGAACGGACTTTAGAATAGGAAAAAATCATTATGGGATGAAATGATAAGCCTGAGCGATTTTTATTGTATTTTATTTGACTTGGGATTGCGGGTTTGAAATGATAGAACCCGGATTTTCTTTGTAAACTACGGATTGAAATGATATATATCCGTATCACTTGACCTAGGTTAGAAAATTATATACAGACCCCATGGTATATTTTTAAATGATTTTTATTAAAATATGTATTTTTAAAAGTATGAAATTTTGATTTAAAAATATATTTAATGGTTTTAAGAAAATTAAATATTAAGTCCTGAAATTGTGAATTTGAGTACGTAAATTTGAAGTAATTGAGATTTTTGACTTTAAATTTTATTTTAAATTGTAAATAAATAATGGAAATTAAATTTAAAGTTTTGAAATTATATTTGAAGTAAAATTTTAAGTTTTATTAAATTTATAAGTTAATAAACAGTGAATTTTGACTTAATAAATGAATGGAGTTTTTAAATTGAATATTTGATCTAAAAAATTTGTTGTGTTAAATATTTAAATGTGAAATTTTGAAGTCTAGAAATATGATTTTTAAGTTATAATAAAAATTTGGTGTTTTATTATTATTTTTGAAAAGCTAAAATGAAATCTGGAATTTTATAGCATTTTCAAAATGTTGTAGTCTTTTGACAGCATTTTTAAATGCTGTTGTTTTGAATCTAACAATGTTTGAAATAACTAAATATCTATTACAACATTTTATAAATGCCGTTATTCTTGAACTAAACCATTTTTGGAAGCTATAAGCTACGATAGCACCTTATAAATGCTATCGTTGCTATAATTTGACAATGTTTGAAATGTTATAGATTTTAACACAATTTGAGTTATATTTTAAAGTGTTAAATGATTTAACTTTTGGACATTTATTAATTGTGAAATTTAAGAAGTTTTGAATATATTTTAATATTTTAATTTGAATTTTTAAGGAATTTAAATTTGAATTTGAATTTAAATAGGGTTTACTTGGTTATGTTTTAAATGGAATGAAATGTAATGAGATAAATGAATTTTTGAATGGAATTTTTAATGTATTTTGTAATGATACTTGAAATAACAAATGAATGACTTATTTGATTTAAAAATGATATTTGAATTTGAGTATTTGAATTTGAATTCAAATAATGATTTGATAATAAGGTTTTGAAAAGATATGATATTTGATGATTGAAATGGTTTGGAAATGATTTGATCTTTATTTTGATAAAGAATATGAACTGGAATGATATGAACTTTTGATAAATGAATATTTGAAGTTTACATTGGTATGAAAGGATATTTAGTTTAATTGTAAACTGAGTTTATTTGAATAATATTGGATTTATGAAATGAATATTTCAAAACTAAGTAATAATGAAACTAGATTTGAGATATATGAAATTATAAAATTTAGTTTTTGAAATGCGGGATATTAAAGCTTTGAAATATATTAAAAATTGAATAGTTTAATCTGTAGATCAAATCTATATTTGAAATTGATATGATTTGAAATGGTTATTTGGAAATTTAATTGAAACTGATGGTTTGAATTGAATTAAGTTGGAAATTGAAAATTTGGGATTCATCGAATGAATTGTAAAATGTAAAGAATTAAATCAATATCCCATTATTTCAAATGTATGATTTTGAAATGTTATGATTTTCAAAGTGTAATTGTTTCAAGTATTTTTGGTTTCGAAAGAGTTATACTTCGAAAATATTATGACTTTGAAATGAATATATGTTTGAAATGTTTTTGGTTTCGAAGTATAAACTATTTTGATTGATTAAATAGTTTTGAAATAAAAATGATTTTGGTTTCGAAGTATAAACTATTTTGATTGAATAAATAGTTTTGAAATAAAAATGGTTTTGGTTTCGAAGTATAAACTATTTTGAAAGAAATATAGTTTGAAATGAAATGATTTGATCTTTTTGAAGTATAAACTATTTTGAAATGACCATGGCGTTATAGTAACGTTTGGTTGTTAAAGAGACCGGGATCAGAAGTTGTCATACTCTCTGCCAACTTCGAAAACCACTTTAACAACCGTGTATGCGGTGGAGATTCTAGAATGAAGTAGGATGGTGGCGACGTTCTTGAGGTATATTACGTGGGCCCAACTCCCGTGAGTTGGCATAAGGTGGCTAAAGCAGGAGCGATCTCAGGCCAAGTGAGGCCATTCTTTCGATCGGACACATTCCTTCGATACTGTACTCTTACTGGTGATTGATTATATGGCCATCCTCTGATTTTGATATGGGAGTGTGTTCTGAGGTGGGCGTATGTGGCTGCTGCATTATCACCAGCCCGTGTGCGTAATTGGGATATCTACCCTGACATTGCCTTGTGTGCCGTGTCACCTACCATACCGAGCCTTTACTACGAGTTTGTTTTTCTCCTATAGCCCGTGTGGTATCCTCTGACAGTCACCCGGAGTGGAGATGGCATGATATTGGATAGACTAGTGGGACTATTATGTGTGAAGGGAGATATGGGTAGCCCGATACGCTATTTAAAAGTGTGTTTATTTGTAGACATTATTATAATAGCGCAATATTACTACATAGTAAATAGTTTAATGCGTCCTTAAAGGATGGGCGATCCCAAGCATTCTTTAAGTTACTGATGCATTTTTGTTACTGTTCACTTGAGTTGATTTACAGTTCATAAGTATTTATGTCCTGACTCGAGTGTTTTGTGTTTTGCTTTACGCTCGAGTCAGATTGAGTGAGTTAGAATTCAAGATTCACCTTCGGAGTTGGAGCTTTTCTTGAAGATGCAGCCATCTATTTTGCTTTCTGTATCCAGTGATTTCAGTGAGTATTCTGATTTGTACCTGATGTATCTTGTTACTCTTCTGTTGTATCTTGTTTAACTCCGATGTATCTTATTTTTATATAGTAGCTTCATGAACTACTATCTCTTTTATTTCCGCTGCATTATTATTTACTCCGTGTCTGTGATATGTGATTATGTATTTACTGTATATTATGAGATTTGCCAAATTTTATTTACAATGCAGTATTTTGAGCAATTCAAGTCCGACATGTGCGGATGCGAATGGTTGAAAATATCAGGTTGTTACAATTTACCAATTTATCGACATACCAACAAAATTTTACTAACGCTATAGGTAAAGTTTCGATAGTCATTTTTGACTTACCAATAGTGTCGTTACGATAACTGTTTTCCTATGTTGGTGATGGTTACTATTACCATAACAGCCCTACTTGTTATAGCGTGTTATTAATTATTTAATTAATTTAAGTATATTAATAGAAAAAGTCATAAATGATATGTTCTGTGACAATATGTTGTAACCATGAGAAATTGATGAATATAAAAATAAACATATCGTTTTAAATATTATTAGTTAAGATGTATCAAAATTTATATCGATACATCCGTTGAGACTAGAGTACATAATGATCTTCAAATATTGGACAGTGGATTGCTCATGACTGTTGGAAGCACCAAGAGTACAGATATTTATAGGGTAATTATTGAATAACTCAACCGATAGTTTTTTGTTGGCTAATATAACTATGGCCAAACAGAGAATATCGAAGTGACAATATTACACGATTCCCTCGACTTGAGAATCACTACTAGAGTAGTGATGATTTTTCAGTCCGGAATTCCTTACGCCATCCCTACGTCGCATAGGCGCGACATTGGAAAAATATGAAAATGTGGGAAGGCGTAGGGAGGTGTAGGAAATTCCCTATGCATTTCCTACGTCGACTAAGTTCTCTAACATTTGACTATAGCGTAGGGAAGACGTATGGAATTTCAAAATGAAGTTGGTAACACATGGATATCTCTACAAATCCCCTATGCCTAGTGGTAGAAAGGAGTAGAAATTTCCTTACGTTTTCCCTATGCCAGACAATTATTATGTTTAGCTATTTAACTTGAAATTATATTATGTATAAACTAAATTTAATTTTTCACTAAACCATATTAACTTTCAAAACTGGAACAAAGTTAGATATATTTAATTTTTAAATTTGAATTATAATAAATTTAAAAATTAAGATGAATTTTGTATTAATTGAAAATTTGAAATATGAAGAGAACTGTTGTTTAATTAGTCGTTCGGCATATAACTATAAGTCTGAATTATAATGGAAATGACTAATTAGAATAAAGTATCTTCTTGCATTCTCATTTTATAAACCTGACCATACATAATCATTGTTTTTGCGGTAAAAGTTTTATATAATATTTCATGTCATTCGAACTCAATTTGATTTTTGATCTTATAAGTTAACTAATATTTAGATATTTAGTTAAAACCGAATAATAATAAAATTTAATAAGTTGGAGAATTAAGATAATTTTATGGTAACATGAAAAATTGAATTTAAACTAACATAACAATAAAAAAGAAATTTGCGTCATATAACTTTTAAAATTGAATTTAACTTAAAATTGAATCATGCATAAAAACTAATAATTTCCGAATCAAATTATAATACTTTTAAAATTTAATATTAAAATGCTGATTCTATTCACACCCTATTTTCCTCCTTTCATTCCCTGCTACTTCATCAATTTTCAGGTTTTTCAAAATTGCCCATATCTTCGAACTACACCAAATTACATCTGAAAGAAATAATTACGTATAAAAGCTCTAAATGAGCGATGTTTATGTAAAAACCTAGTTCGGACTGAGCTAGGTTTGTGTAACAAGCTAGTTTGAACTGAGCGTGATTCGTGAATAAACAACGTCAAAGTTGAATTTGGTTTAAAAAATGTAAGAACATTTTTGGATGAATTGAGAGACGAAATGAATAAAGTGTGTTGTGATGATTTTTGTAAAAAAGTGAGACACGAAAGGAGAAAAGAGGGGCGAGAATAGAACATGCCATATTAAAATTGATAATCGAGGTAGGAATGGTGGAACAATTGCTTACTACTTCCCTACAACTTAAACACCTCCTAATGCACCCGCCCGTTGTTCTTCCCAAATCAGCATGCAGTTTCCCGTCAGGCCCGGTTTTAGGGCTAGGCTAGCCAGGCGGCTGCCTAGGGCAACCCCCGGATGAGGGGCAACAGGTGAAGCAAACAGAAGGTTAACAGAATTTGATATTTTATGTATATTATTGTATTTCTTGTTCAAAAAAACTGTATTGGGCTGGTGGTAGCAGGCAAGTTTTCTAAGATATAGATTGCAGGTTTAATTCCTGACTGGTGCGTTAGTGTTCAATTTTTTTTCTCAACAAAACTTTTGGTTGCCTAGGTAACCCATCTGCTTGAACCGGCCCTGTTTCCCGTTTACGAAGTTATCAAATCCGAAAGAAAACCCCGACCCTTTCTACCGCTATCTCCCTCCGCACTACTTCCCTACAGCTTAAACACTTCATACTGCACCCGTCCGTTGTTCTTCCCAAACCAGCATGCAGTTTCCCGTTTACCGATCGACTTATCAAAACCGAAAGAAAACCCCGATCCTTTCTACTGTTATCTCCCTCCGCACCGCCGCCTGCCGCTATCTCCCACCATGCCGTCGCTCGCTGTTATCTCCCTCCATGCCGCCGCCTGCAGCTCTCTCCTTTGACCGAGCTTTATTTCTTTTGGTGCCAACTGATTAGCGATAGAAGCCAACGCCTTGGATTGAGTGCTTTTGTGGCTGGAGTTTCTGCCTGCTCTGAAGGATTCAGAATAAATGAAAAAGGAACATAATTGAGCTTTATTTCTTTTGTTGCCCTTTGCCTTTTCCATTCATCATCCATTTTCTGTAAATATTTCGCATTACTAATTATTGCTTACTAGTTGTATTTCTACTATTTTTTATGGACGTATTTTTTTTTATGACTAATTAGGTTTTTAACTTATTTGTCCCTAAAATTGCAAAGAAGATTAGCTGCCGATCATGTAAAACAATTTTTAGGAACCAAAACAACAAGATTGCTTGACTGGGGCAATCATTGTGCACTATTTTTATCTATGACCTTAGCAAATTGTGTCTATCAGTTCTTGGCTGTTTCCCATAGCTAATGTTGTTCTAATTTTCAAATCAAAAACTATTTAAACCCTACAATGTTGATTGAACCCACTTCGAAATATTACTCATTCCTGAAATTTATTCTAAGATTTTATCTGAACATGTTATTATGTTATCCGCACCAAGCTCCAGGGCTACCTGAAAATATTTTACATGGCTGTATAAAGTCTCTGCTGATTATTTAGTAACAACTCTACCAATAATTGAAAATTTAGTGTTCAAAACATATGATTTAGTTTCTATTTATCAAAATATTTGCTCTTTTTTCATGTCTACCTGAAAATCAACTACTTTCTGTAATCTACAGTGCCCTAATAAATGCAAAAGGAAAGAACAAACTGAATTTCTAAAATGGATTTCTTATTTTTGCAAGTTTATTTATCATTTCAGTATCAACGTAAAATGTCACAATTTCTTGAGTTTTGCAGGTTTATTTATCACAATTTTGTGAGTTGTTTTAATTGTGAACATTAATAAGGTAATGATTAAGATATTACTTACACTTATTTTTATTTTCATTCATTACCCTTAATTTCATTGCCATTATTTATTTAGTATTAATTTAATGTTTGATTTACAAATACTTAAAAATATAACATGATTGATATGCTAAAATTTGATAACATGAGTAAATGAAATCCCTTTTAATTCGTAACATAAATAAAAATATAGTTTTTCTTTGAAATTATTAAGAAGTACAACTGATTGATGTGCTTATGCTTTGGAAACCACTCTTTTTATCAAAAACAAATTATACTATTGTCCATAATTTATAGTATTTCAATAGTTATGTTTAGATTTTTCCTCACAAAGATATGAATTTTCGTATCCATTAAATTAATAAAATAACCATGGCATAAAATATCAAATGTAATATTGGAAACAAACCATTCAACATTTTATTATAGTCAGTTGCATCTTTAGGTCAAAAATAGACTAATATTAGCTACTGCCTTTATACAATGAATATTGATCGTAAAAGTTTGTGTTGGCAAAGGCAAAAGCTATCATGTTATGTTCATTAAGCTATCATATGGAATGACAGAAACCCTAATCTAACGATTTCCGCTGCCTGCTCAATTTCAACCTCAGCACCTTCGGTTTTCCGTGCCTTCCCCTTCCTTTTCGTTTTCTAGTTTCCCTTTTTGTTGCGTCCCTCATGTCTTCCAACCAACGATCTCCCCTTCCTCCTGATTCGCTGCCTTTGTTGTCTGACCCACCTCTAGGATTCTCTTGCATAGCGAACCCAGATTCCACGACCGAGAATGATGAAGGATTCACCACCGTTTGTTCAAAAAATGAAACGACAAACCAAAACCTCACTTCAATCTAATATATATAATATTGCCTCCAGCGGTTACAGAACAATTACTTGTGATCATCTCCTTCACGAAATGAACGTCAGAGCTATGCTCACAACCTCAAAAATGCAAATTGGCCCATTCAACTTGAGAAAAATTCCTCTTCGAACAAATGGAACTTCTCCATCTCGTCCGATAGGGCGTGGGATGAAGTTGTCAAGGGTAATAATATTTCAATCTCTATCTCATTAAAATTTTATCAGCTCCGCGAATTTAATTCGATGCAGTTTGCCAAAATGCCTATTGATGTAGTTCAGAATGCTAGAAAACAGTGGAATAATGCTATTGTGATTTATCTCGTTGGTCCTAAACCATACTATCCATACTTTAAGGTTTATATCACTAGAGTATGGAAGCGTGAAGAAGAATTCTCTATATTCTTTAAGAAGAATAGTTTTTATGTTATAAAATTTCATAATAAAAAAGATTGTGATAGAATCTTAGAAGGTGGTCCATACTATTACAACAAAAAGTTAATGATGATGACGAAATGGTCGCTTAGGATGCAACTTGATAAAGAACTCCTTAATTCAATTCGATTTGGGTTCATTTTCCTAACTTTCCACTAGATTACTAGACGGAGGAGAGGTTTAGTCGTACTGCCTTGGTCCTTGGAGCTCCTATCAAGTTAGACAAATCTACAGAAGGTATAATAAAAATTGCATACGCTAGAGTTTTAATCGAAATTATTAATTCATGTATGTTTTCGAATAAGATTCCAGTCTTATTGGAGAAAGATGAAATCTTATGGCAAAAGGTGATGTACGAATGGAAGCCTGATACTTGCTCTAACTGTTATAGTTTTGGTCATGTTGAATTCCACTGTTAGTTCACCAAAGTTTGGAGATCTAAAGTGCATACTTCGGATGTTTCGAATAGTACTAATGATATGCATAGTGATATTAGTCAAAATGGAAAAAACTTGGCAGACCTTCCAAATACAGCAGCTATGCATCTCTGTACAGCCATTACAGATCAAGGTAATACAGTTTTCAACCCTCAAAATGAAAATACTAATAAAGACCTAGAAATTCATATAGTGATAGCATCAGATAATGTGCAATTGGAGAGTATGTTCGCAACTAATAATATACGTATAGGAACTCTCTTTCAACTATTTCAGATGTGGACATACAATCTATAGGAAATGATAGAAACGAAGAAAACAATCTCTCTAAAGAGCTGCCTGATGCGCCATCTAACCCTCCTCCTTGTGTTGAAACTATTGTCAAAATCTCTATACTCAACAAGGCTCTAGAGCAAGAACCACCTGAAAAATAAGATCAGGCGAAGCATCATTTAAATTTAAAGCCACTTCTACATTAGATGTTATAGAAATCCTGCTTGGACCATTTTGGTTAATCAACTGAAAGGAAAAAATAAAAAATCGAAAAAGCATAAGACATAGACTATTGCTACACACCTTGTTAATAGTAGCAGCCTAGATAATAATATATAAATGGAGTTCCTTTTTTGGAACATCTAGGGCATGAATGCCCTACCTAAATAGATGGGAATACTATGTCTGTTAAACATTAATAGGTTTACCTTTCTTGGTATAACTGAAAATAAGCTATCGAAACATAGACAGCTTTGTGGCTAAAATTGATAATAAATTGCAATACATTCACAATATTTTTAATAGCCAAAAAGGTAGAATTTTAATTATTTGACATTCTTCTCAATGGTCGAATATTATACTACATACCAACGATCAATTTATTTCATGTATTCTGCACAATACTAGTGGTATAAGTATTTTATGTACTATGGTTTATGCTTTCAATGATTAGGAGATGCGAATGGAATTGTGGAATCATCTAATTGAGCAATCTAAAAAATTTAGTCTCACCTAGATTGTGGCAGGAGACTTTAATTCTATCCTTTCATCTAAAGATAGAATAAATAATGGTCAATATAATTTGATGGGTGATGAAGAATTTATTGATTGTATTACCTCATCAAAACTTGTGGAACTAAATTTTATTGGCAACTATTTTACATGGAGAGAAGGGCAAAATTTTTCTATTCATAGTAAGATAGATCATGTATTTGTTAATGAGTTATGGATGGACATATTTAATCAGATTGGTAATTATTTTTTTAACCACTCCTTATGTGACCATTCTCCTATTAATGTCTATTTCATATCTCATAATAACAAGGGTAAGAGAGTACCTTTCAGATATAGTAACTCTTGGCATCTCCAAGCGGGTTATCACTCTTCTCTTCATAAAGCATTGACTCAAGAATTCTATGGCAACCCTTTTCATATTCTATTATGAAGACTTAAAGCAGCAAAAACAGCATTGAAGATTGGAAAAAAGTTAAGTATAACATCAATGCAGTGCTTGTTCAAATGAAAGAAGAGAGTAATGAATAATATAAAAAAATAACTCAAAGTCCATTGAATAAAAACTTGATTGAACAATACTCTTTGAAAAATTCTCAGATTCGCTATTTATGAGTACAATTGCTACAGATAATGAGCAAAGAATAAAGCTGAACTGGTTGCTCAAAGGAGACAGACCAACTAATTTCTTTTATAACAAAGTTAACTGTACTAATCCTAGTTGAAGAAGTAACTTTTTAATTAATTCTAATGGGTTATGGACTTCAGCATCAGAAAAATTAGCAAATGAAGCAATCAACTATTTTACCGATCCGTTTTCATGTTCTCAGGGTACAATCCAATTTCCAGGCAGAATTTGTAAGAAAACCCTCTAGGAAAATGCAAAGAGCGACTTATGCAAGCCATTAGAATTAGAGGAAATAAAATATGCAACTTTCTAGATTAATGACAATAGCACTTCTGGACCAGATGGATTTCCTTCAAAATTTTACAAAGCTCACTGGGAGCATCTCAAAAATGATATTTGGAATGCTATGAATGGCATTCTACAGTCTAGTAAAATAATAAGAGAATTCAACCATTCTTTTATCTTCCTTATTCCAAAAAAGGATGCAACTCTAATGTCAGATTTTTGACCAATTTCTCTTTTAATGTCTCCTATAAGAATTTAGTCAACGTTCTCTACATATGTTAAAAATTGATTTGCATAAAGCCTATGATAAAATAAGTAGAGAGTTTATTCATTATATGTTGAATTTCATGGGGTTTCCTATGATATTTTCCAACCTTATTTATTAGTGTATTCTACTCCTTCCTTCTCAGTGCTAATAGATAGTTCCCCTTTTGGGCTTATTGAGAGTTCGAGGGGAGTAAGATAAGGTGACCCTCTCTCACCATATTTATTCTCTATAGCTATGGAATTTCTATCAAATAATCTAGAAGTGAAGCTTTTGAAAGGTAATATCACCCCTATTTATAAAATTGATCCTATGATCACTCGTTTGTTATATGCAGGTGAAATTCTAATCATAGCCAAAGCTACAACTGGAAATGCTAAATGCATTCTGTATTTATTTTAGGAGTTGAAACTTTTATCTGGTCTTAATTTACAATGAAAATAAGTCTACCTTGTTCTTCAGTAAAGGGGCTAGTGAAAAACATCAAATAGCTGATATTTTAAAAATCAATATTGGAATCCTCCCTGTGATCATTTATGCATCCCACTGTCAAACAATAAACTCAAAAAAAAGAGATTTTGGATATTTAATTGATAAAATAAATATAAAATTTGGCTACTGGAACAGTTAAATGCTAAAGATCAGAAGTAGTCAGTGAAAATTGTCATTCACCCAATGATTCAATTTTGGTTACAATTCACCTGTTTTCATGTGATTGTAATTCAGAGAATCAACTCCATGATGCTAATTTTATTTGGAGATCTAAAGTTCACAAATTGTGTTGGGATGATATCTGTAAACCAAAACAAGAGGAAAGTCTTGGTCTTAGGAAAATTGAGGATATGGAAAAAGCAGCTGCAATCAAATTGGTACGAATTTTTTTTCAAGGGGAAACTCATTAGGCCAAATAGAGGAGTAACAAATACTGCAAAAATAAATTTTTTGGTCTTCTGTTATAAATAACAATGCATCTTACACCTGGAATTTCCTGCTTAGAGCTAGACAATGGTGTAAAGGTCTTATTGACAAGAAAGTTGTCAATGGTGATAACATAGATGCGTGATTAGACCCATGTATTAATGGAACTTCCTTGGTGGAAAAATGTGATTAGAATTATATAACTGTCTTTGGTAGTATCAATAAAAAAGTATCTACACTTTTATTAGGCAATGAATGGAAATAACATCTTGATTATGTCCCCACTGAACTTCAAATGACAGTGCATGACATTAAAACACATAATCAAGAACAAGAGATTTTTGGTTTTGGGTTCCTAGCAGTAATGGTCAATTTAATCTTAACTCGACCTGGAATCAAATTAGAAACAAGCATATAGTTTTTAATTAGACCAGCATTATTTTGGATAAAAACTATGCTCCTAAAATGTCGATTTGCTCTCTTCTGGCAAATCAAAACAGATTGAACAGAAAAGAAAAAATCAATATATGGAACAGTGGTATTAATCAATCATGTATGCTCTGTGTTAATCAAAATGGAGACCGAAACCATTTATTTTTTCGTTGTGTATATTCTAGACAAGTTCTAGAAAAAATTATGCATAAGCTGCAAATTAACATAGGCAATTCCTGTGAAATCAACCAACTATTGAAAATTTTGGGTCAAATTCAGACTAGCAACCATTTATTTAATAATTTCAAGAACATTGCATTTACTTGTTTGTTTTGGCATGTTTGATATGAACGAAACACATGAATTTTCAAAGGTATTGAGCTTCCAATTCAAATCAAAGCTGTGCTAATAGTTCAAGATTGGAAGTGCCTAATACAAAGTAAACTGGACTCAAAGATGTTAAGCAGGGACTTTAAACTTATCTTGTCAAACTTTGGTATTACGGCTGATCCTTTACCAAAATTTTGACCTCCCAGAGCTCAAAGAGGTTTTATTCTTTGATCTGAAGATAATTTATCCCCCTTGTTTTGAGAGGCCTGATTTTGAGGCCGTTGAAGACTTGAGAATGGATATTATATTTAGGTATGGAAATTAGTAAAGGAAATTGAAGAGTTCTCTCTCCCATTCTCGGCTTTGTGATGATTTTATTTACTTTAGTGTTCCTTGATTTGTGTCACATAGTTGTAACACATGTTGTGTTTTTTGTTTGGTTTTTCTTTTTTTCTTTGTTTTTTTCTCCAAGTTGTTCGTATGGATGGTTTTGAGTGTATTGTTTCTTTGTTTTACACCTTCATCCATTTGACAACTAGGTGAACGGGAAGCTGTTACTGTTGTACTGTTAATATATGGACATGATATGTACTTTTTTTCCTGGTAAGACATCCACTTAGGTTACAGGGATTGCTAGGTTTTAACAAGGCATATCATGGAAGTATATGCTTTCTATATTGTTTATGAAGTAACTTTTTCAAGAAATGGCAAAAGCCGAATAAGGTATGTTGAAAGTTTTGTTTTTTTAATCTATCACTGTTGCTTGACTACTACATTTTTAAAATCTGATTATAGATAATTTGTTGTTATGATCTAATCTGTAAATTTTTTGCGATCAAACATTAAATGTAAAGAAATTAATGTACAAACATTTCCCATAAACCATGCCTTTATGCTAACTCCTTATATCATCACAAAATACATAATTGGATATGTAAAATAGACGAAGGTTTTATTATTTGGGATGCCACTTCTAGATTGTATATTTTAGTCGCATGTCAGTTATTGAATTAGACCATGAATTTAGTATAAATATAGTACGATGTTGTATGGTATAGAATGTTGACCTACTAAAAGCCAACATGTATAGAAGATAAGTGTTGTAGAGATGCATATGCTGCGATGGAGCTGCGGTAATACAAGAAGACGTCGAATTAGAAATGATGATATACGTGATAAACTTTAAGTAGCACCAATTGAGGAGAAGCTAGTCCAACACCACTTAAGATGGTTTGGACATCTCCAAGGAGGCTTCCTGAGGTACTTATGCACGTTGGAGTTATAGGCTGCGTCGAATGCTCAAAGAGAGGTAGAGGTCGACTAAGGTTGACATGGAAGGAAATAGCACAAAGAGACTTGAGGAATTGGAATATATCCGAAGAGCTGATGTCGGACTGGAGCGCGTGGAAGTTAGCGATCCACGTGCCAAAATCATGATTTGGAGTTTTTTGCTTAAGGTTGGCTTAGAGGGAGTGTTATAAGTTGTAGATTACAGGACTAGTGAATAAAAGCCTAGGACGCAGTGTTTGATCTTCGGTCAATATTACTATTAGTACCATTATTACTTTTAGTATTATTATCATTATCATCATGGTCTTTTAATACATATTTTTTGTTTTATTTCTATCCTACTTAGTTATTATTAATATTATTATTATTTGTCTACTTATTTGACTTTATTTTAGTATTAATACCATGGTTACTACTATTATTATTATTGTTATTATCACTATTGTTGTCGTGGTTGTTATTATGATATTTAAATTGATTTTGTCTTTTAGTTTTGGGTTCCATCTCTAGTCGACCCCAACTTGTTTGGGAATAATGAATTAGTTGTTGTTTTTATTTAGCTATATAACAATGGTTTACCTTTGTGTTTTTAAAAATAAGTCCAAATTATATGCAGTGTTTGTAGTGCCAAATGGGCATCCCTTTAGTTCGCAAGAATCAAATAATCAAAACCTTTTATACAATGCTGTATAAAATGTATGTTTAAATTCTAAGAAAATGCATGTTCAAATTCTCTCGTTTACTTAACTTTAAATCAAAGTTTTAACTTCATGCAAGAAAACAAACGAGTTATTTCATCTAGGAAAATATAATAAATTTAATCGCCCATTATATCACCAATAAAAATATAAATTTTGCATTTTCATTTGTTAAAAAGTAAAATAAAATCAGTAAGACTGTTAAAATCATCATGAAATTTAAATTTTTGCTTTGGGAAAAATATATATACAGTATTACTATAATTTTTCATCTTATTGTCACAACATTCTATTGAACTAAAAAAGATTACACCAACGATCTTTTATTCGTCTTAGTGGTATTTGCAACGCAAGGTTGCAGTGAGTGACATGTGCCTTTTTGAAATGTTGTGCACTTGCTTGAAATTTTTATTCTATAGTATACATCACATATTAGCGAGATTGATGTAATTTATAATGTGTAATCTAAAAAAATATAATAAATTTTATGGCCCATTATATTACTACGTTATTCATGACTTTTTAGTATCAAATAAAAACTAAAATTTGTTTCAATAGGAATCTTACTATAATAATAAAAAAAATCAATTAATAGTCGATTCATTTGAAATAACATTAAAAGAAATTTGTTTGCCGCAGATTAGTGTTTGGCTCCTTTCGGCAGATATTTAGAATTGAATGGCACGATTAACAAACTATAAGAGGATTTATGTTCCATACGGGAAGAGATGAGTTCTGAGAAGTTCCTACGTGGGTTAAGGCAGGAGCGAGGATCGAGGATAAGACCTTCTTTGTGAGTTATTCCTATTTTTCTTGTGTATTTGAAATCATATTTTGTCATGCAGATTGTATGATATTTGAACTTGATGAAACAACTATGTTGGAGTTATGTAGCGATTCTATTTTATTGTTTGTGTAGGACATGATGTTGTTTAAACACAATTTTAGCAAGTTTATTGTTATTTGAAAATGTTATTCATTGTGCTATAATGTTTTTGATGGGGTACATTGTTATTGTTGATTCATGAGTTTTGATTCATGACACAAGCTTCAGAGATCATACGACGAGAATACTATACGAAAGCAACAAAAAGAGAATAAGTGTATATTATGCACTACAAAGGAGACAAGACTACAATCCAGAGATTAGTATGAATATTTTAATGTATTGAGTCTTAGAATATTGTTAAAATCATTCCTCAAGTAGTCACACACATACAAAAATTGATTTATATTAAGTTATACATAAATTAGTGTGTACTGTGCAATTGACAACAGGTCGGCTGACCGACCAGAATCCTCGGTCGACCGACTCTTTGTCAAGTGAACAGATATACATTGTTTTGTATATGGTTTTAAACCTCAGCTGACCGGCCAGTTTTCTAGGTCGACCGACCTGAACATAACGGCTAGTTTTCTGAAGAGTTACGATTATTCATGAAGAGGAATGTCCCTCAATCCAAGAGATACGGACACAACTTTTGATTGAAACTCTTCATGAAAGATTATAACTATTCTACAACTATATAAACATGTTCAAATCACTTCTACAATCACCGATTCTTGTTTATAATTCTGTAATCTATTCTCTATTTATTTCTGCAAATAAAAGCATTCATTCTCATTCAATATCTCTGAAATCTCTGAATTAATTTATATACTTCGATTCTACGAGATTATCTTCCTTCTAAATCTTCACATACTACATATCCTTGAGGATTTGATTATAGGAAATTGTACTATCAAAAGACAATCCATGTTATTCAGAACACACTCGTTAACAAAGTGTTTGTATTAAGTTGAAGTCCTCTTCGGCTGTTGAGGCGGAAAAATTCCTGTTCGGCTGCTCTGGTGTGATATACCTATTCCTTCGGGTTAAGTGAGGGGTTTAGTCTAAATCCAGAGGATATTCTGGGACTGGACGTAGAACGGGAAGTTCGAACCAGTATAAAAATTCCTGGTGTGCTTACTTTAAATTTTATTTTACTGCTATTATCAGTTTCCGCATTTATATACCGTATTACACGATCCTTAGTACTGCACGTACACTTTCATTTGGTATCGGAGCAAGGATTCCTATAACCATCACAAAGTTATTTGATATTTATTTCTAGTAATATGGTAACGACACAAACTAACAGTGTTAGCACTAACACTAATACTAGTTTCACAGAGGGTCAATCAACTTCACGACCTCCACTTTTTAATGGGTTAAATTATAATTATTGGTCAACTAGAATGAGAATCTATATGCAATCTAGTGGTTTTGATATCTGGAATATAATAAAAAAGAGAGTACATACTCCTACTGGAGAATACTCAACTTGGAGTAACACACAAAAACTAGATGCTACATCAAATGCAAAGGCTATGAATATTTTATTTTGTGCATTAGATAGAAATGAATTCAATAGAGTTAGCATGTGCACTTCTGGTTATGAAATATGGAGAACACTTAAGATAACACATGAGGGAACGAACAAAGTTAAACTAAGCAAAATTTCTATGTTGAAAAATCAATTTGAAAATTTCAAAATGAGGGCAAACGAATCTATAAATGATATATACTCTAGATTTCAGGATATTCATCATGCTCTACTATCATTAGAACAAACATTTACTGATTTTGATGTTGTCACAAAAATCTTAAATTCTTACTGACGAATGGGAAAGAAAAGTCCTAGCCATTGAAGAAGCAAGTGATTTGTCAACATTAAAACCAGAAGAATTGGTAGGTAATTCAATGTCCTACGAAGTAAATTTGCAGGCAAAGAGAAATGTAGCACAAGAAAAGAAGAATGTGGCATTTCAAGCAGAAAAAGATGATTCCGACTCAGAGAATGAAGATATGGCAATGATTGCTAAAAATTTCAAAAAAATTCTGAAATTCAAAAGAAAAAAATTCAGGGGAAACAAAAATAATTCCAACAACAATACCAACAGTAGCAAACCATCATCTTCAGCAATGGAATGTTATGAATGCCACAAGAAAGGTCACATGAAGAAGGATTGTCCAGAATGTAAAAAGAGCAATTTTAAGAAGGACAGAACCAAACGAAGAGCTTTTTCAGTCACTTGGGACGACACAGACTCATCATCTTCATCAGAAAGTGAAAGTGACAATGAAAATGAACAAGCAAATGTGTGCTTCATGGCTTCATCAGACGATGTAAGTGGTCTTAGTTTTGAAGATTTAATTGAAATTAGTTCTGAATTAGTAGATTTAGCAAAGCAACTTAAAAAGAAAAATAAAGATTTACAAAGAAAATTAGATAGGACAGTCTTAGAAGTAGATATGCTGAAAGATGAAAAGAAAATATTAGAAGAAGAACTTGAAATTTCTTAACAATCAAATTCTAACTTATCTTCTCAAATTTCTTCAATAACTGAAGAACTAGAAATTCAGAAAAGTAAAAATGATGTTTTATTTTTTGAAAATAATGGTTTAAATTCTAAAATTAAAGATTTAGATTTAGAAAAATCTAGTCTAAAAATAAAATTTGATGACATCTCTAACAATATCTCCAATTTCAATAAAGGAAGAGAGAATCTTTCTAAAATACTAGAAAATTCTCAATCCCCTAACAACAAATCTGGACTAGGATTTAAAAAACAAAATAAGTTTGCTAAAAGTAGAATTAATAATAATATTAAAAAGGATATTAAGAAAACAGTTTGGTCAAACACTAAAACCATTAAGATATGGATTCCAAAAACAAATAATGTTTTAATAAGAAATAAACATATCAAAATGTTCATGGAAACTGTTCATAATAACAAAAACTATGTTTATAAAGGGAATTCTGAACCCGTAAGGGTTTGGCTTCCTATGATCTAATTCTTAGGACCCTAAAAAGAAATGGGTACCGACTTTTTATAAATTTTTGGCAGGTACCACATAAAAGGAGAGGAAAATGGATTTTAGACAGCGGTTGCTCAAAACATATGACTGGAAACAAAGAAATATTATCAAATATTATCTACTCAAATGGAGGATCAGTCACTTTTGGAGATAACTTTAAAGGTTATATCATCGGTAAAGGCGATGTCAGCAGCAACGGTACCACTAATTTACCTCTCATTTCTGATGTTTTATTAGTCAAAAATTTAAAACATAATTTATTGAATATTAGTCAGTTATGTGATAAAGGTTTTAATATAACTTTTTTAGAAAATAAATGTAATATTTTCGATAAAAATCATAACACTATTTTTGAAGGAATAAGAGATAAAAACATTTATATTTTAAATATGAACGTTAAAAATGATTCATACTTGTGTTTAATAGCTAAGGGAAACGATACCTGTCTTTGGCATAAAAGTTTTTGTCACATCAATTTTAAAACCACCAAAAAATTAGCAAAAAATAAATTAGTTAAAGGTTTACCTAACATGAAATTCAAAACGAATATATTTTGTGATGCATGTTGTTATCCCGCCTTTTTCAGCAAGTCCGTGATATCAAAAGATCGACCGAGAAAAGCAAGATAGCTCGTCTCAAAGATTGGTCAACTCAACATCTCAACAAATCAAATTCTGTTGAATGTTTTTTCATCTAAGATGCCCTACGTAGGGGGGGTCCAGGTGGGGTGCCAACCCCCCAAGGTGGGGGTGCGGGGGCAACGCCACCGCGACAGTGTTCGACCTGACCGGTCAGGTCGCAGGGGTCCAGGGAGCAGCGCCCCGTCCAAAACGGTATACGACTTAAAGAATGAAGCGACCTATCTTCTACTCGTGTCCAGTGCCTACAAGCTAAGAAGACCTCGCGACCTAAGACGTGACCAAGTTAAGCGACCTAGCGGCTTAACACGTGGAGCGACCTAAGCTGGACCAAAGGTTAATGACTTAACGGGTTAACCTATCGGCGACTTAAGGCATAAAGCGGCTCAACCGAGTTAACGAGCTAACAGGAGAAGCGGCTCAACGACCTAAGGCTAGACGAGTTAGCAACTCACCAGAAGGTCTGACCTAACAGAGTCCACGGCTTAAAGGAGTCCACGGCCTAACGACTTAACTATGTGGCACGACCTACGACTTATCTTAGGTCGTCCACACGACCTAACCCCTTAAGTCGTCCCTGCCGACCTAACTCCTTAAGTCGTCCCTGCCGACCTAACTCATTAAGTCATCCCTGCCGACCTAACTCCGATTCACTTATAAATATTTCATCTACTCCACTTAGAAAGGGGAGGGGGGAGATTCCATGTAACAACCCGCATATTTATCGATTTTATATTTAAATATTTTATCGTTCGTCGGACTTTGGTCCGAAAACCTACTTTTTGCATACGGTCGAATTGAGACTCGAGACCACCTCCATTGAGTTCAAAATGTCGTTTGCGACCTTTTTGAGTATAAGCTTCGATATGTTTGAAGAAAGTTGATTTTTGCTACTTTTTCCCGCTTAGGGCTTTGGTTGGGCTGAGCCAATTAGTCACTTAACTCAGTTCCAACACTCTCCTCTTCATTCACTTCTCTTCTATTTTCCTAACACTCAAGCTCAAGCACAAATAAAGGAAGAGAATGGGAAATAGAAATTCCTAAGCCCTAGTTTGCTTTGCAAATCCATCTCCTTGCTCCAAAGTTCATGAGAACCCATTGGTAAGCTTCCTCTTCTTCTTCTCCAACTCATTCTCTCTTTGAATTTCAGAAATTTCCTAAACCTAGCCTAGGAAATGTTCTTCTTTTTAGCTTAGATTCAAGCTTCTAGAGTTGGACTTGAAGAGTGGTTGATTCCTCTTTGCTTTCAAGCTTCATCTTCATAAATTTTAGTTCAAAGGTGAGATTTTTATCTCACATCTATGACTATAATTATCTTTGGTTGTTGGGTATGAATTCCTAACACTTCTTCATGTGCATTTGCTATTGTTTTGGATTGATTTTGTGAATACTCCAATTTTTGGGTTTTTAAGTCAAATTTGTGTGAAATCCTTTTATGGATGTTTGATCATGTTTTTGATGATGCACCGAGGAGCATATAGGGTCGGGTTGCCGATTGGCATAAACCCTTAGAGCCAATGTTCGTCCGGTTGCATTTTGGAAGAATTTGCTCTTCATTTGAATAGGCTGAAAAACAGCCCAGGCATGATTCAGTCGACTGAAAACTCTGTTCAGTCGACTGAAGCTGAAACCCGAGAGTTTCCAGGCATGATTCAGTCGACTGAAAAACTCTGCACAGTCGACTGAAACTGGAAACAGAAAGTTTCCTGAACCTGGAAAATTTCCAGGCACAGGGTCAGTCGACTGAAAACTCTGTTCAGTCGACTGAACCTGCTGTTTTAGTCCAATTTGCCTGTTTGGATTGAATTTCCAATTTAAATCGATTTGTGATGATCCTATTTATTGTCATCATTTATTATCATCTTTGATGACTTATTTTCTTTGGGAATTTTAGATATATCCACTTCGATGGATCCTTTATCGATTTCATTGGATTTTTATTCACATCTTCGAATGTGATCTTTGTGATTGATTGTTTCTACAATCCCCCTTGTGCTTTGTCACTTTAAAAATATAAAGGTTTTCTATACTAGTAGTAAATATCAAAACTCTTTCCTCAAACGATTTCAATACTATTTTAATACCAAATCCGTTTATAAAACCATTTTCCAATCTATTAGTATATACAAACCTTTACCTCACTCGTATGAGAAATCTAATTAAACGACTTAGTAAAACGAGTGGTATGAAACGCTTGCGTTTACTTCGTCGGTTAATTCTTGGACTTGTTCGACTGAATCTCTTGTGACAATTTTCTAGTGGAGATCTACAATTTGTTCGTAAATATTTAAGTTAAGCTAGTGGTTATGGGACATGAAGCTAAGCTCAAATATTTACTAGCTTAGTGTAATCGACACTTCTCTTTGATCATGACGATCATTTTAGGTTTTAGACTAGCATCGTGCTATGTCTTTGTGATTTGGTTCATCGGACGTCCCGCTGTACGACGTCGTTGTTCCCTTTGATTGTGATTTGGTTCATCGGATGTCCCGCTGTACGACGTCGTTGATCCTTTCCTTGTGATTTCTGGATTTCGGGTGTTGAATTCTGGAATTTATGTTTCACCAACTTTTACGATTGGCATGGATATATATATGTCATTTATTGTGGCTTGGTGAATGAAATTAGGAGTATGACATTCCTTTTTATCTTGAGTAGATTATTGTGATATTGATTAATCTCTTGTTGATTTCCAATTTACTTATTTATCACAGCTTGACATTGTGATTATTATATGTTTATGTCATATCTCTTATTATATATCACTTCATCTGATATTTATAGCTAGACTGATCCGTTTATTATTTTCTTATTAAATAATACTCGGGTCAGACCGAGATGTTACAGGTGCTTCTGCTTGACTTCTCTCTTGGGATTGATCCCTCTGACTTTTGGCTAACTACTTAGATTAGTAGTTTTTGTTGTATACATTTGAGATATAGACTCCATAATGTATACTTATTCTTTTGTGTAGTTCATGTAACTATTTCTTTTGTGATATGTGGATCTTTTTAGACCACTACTCTGATGTACACTTTCATGTGTAATATTCATATCTATTTCCGCCTTTGTGATATGAATTGTCAATGACTAATTTATGTTATGTTTATTTCTATATTTGTTTCCGAAGAAATTATAGCCACTGTGTAGTAGCTTTGAGTTTGTGTCGGTATGTCGGATTTCCTCTTGAGAATGAAAAGTTATATTTTTATCCGGTATATCGGTACTCGCACAAAGCAATTATACAGATGGTCGCTCCTCAACAGCCTTATTCTCCGTGCTAGTCGACAGCATTCACCGTAATGTTCTTGGCTAGCGTGGGTATAGAGGTGGGTCGTCACATTCTAAGACGCCGATACTCTGCAATTTTCTCTACTCCTCCAACACTTCAACCATCGAAAATTCTTCATCAAGAGATCTACTTCATCCAAGAGAGATTCGAAGAGCAATTCACCATCAACGTTCTAGCTTCTTTCTCCATTCATGTTGTAATTGTAAGATCGTGTTGTAAAGGTGTTGTAATCGAGAGATCATGCTGTAAAAGTGTTGTAATCTTGTAAAAGTGTGTACAAAGAAGATAATGAAGAATGTAAAGTGGATGTAGGCTTACTAGAAGCCGAACCACTATAAAAATCTCTGTCTCTTTTACTTTTCTGTGACTTTTCTTTTTTACTTTGTTTTCCGTATAAACGGGTGGTGCTTTCACTTCATCACGAGATACACCGGGTGTTAGCGTTAAAGCTATTTTTACCGTTAACACATGTAAATTAGGAAAATTATTAAAATCTTCTTTTAAATAAAAAAAGGCAATTTCCACAGAACAACCACTTGAACTTTTACACATGGATCTTTTTGGTCCAACTCAAGTTCAATCTATTAATCATAATAGATATGTGTTTGTTATTGTAGATGATTTTTCTAGATACACTTGGATTTTCTTTTTAAAAAATAAAAGTGATACTTTTTATAATTTTAAAGTGTTTGCTAAAAGAATTCAAAATATTAAAAGTTTGGAAATTAAAAATATCAGAAGTGATCATGGAGGAGAATTTGAAAATGAAGTTTTTGAACAATTTTGTAACAAGAAAGGTATTAACCATAATTTTTCATTTCCAAGAACACCACAACAAAATGGCGTTGTAGAAAGAAAAAATAGATCATTACAAGAATGTGCAAGAACTTTATTAAATGGAGCCAATTTATCTAAACATTTTTGGGCAGAAGCTGTAGTTATTGTTTGTTATGCATTGAATCGTGTTTCTATTCGACCGTTAACTAAGAATACTTCATATGAACTTCTAAATGGAAGAAAACAAAATATTTCATATCTTAAAGTTTTTGGCTCTAAATGTTTTATTTTAAATACTAAAGATCAACTAGGAAAATTCGATCCAAAATCCGATGAAGGAATATTCGTTGGATATTCGAAACGAAGTAAAGCTTATCGAATTTTTAATAAAAGAACTCAAATTATTGAAGAAAGTTTACATGTTTCATTAGACGAAAATTTTAAACATATAAATCCAAATATTACTATCGATTCTGATGACGAAGCTACTCAGAATGAAAATAGTAATACTGAAGAAATTTTCAATAATGATCATGATATTACTGAAAATGAGAATATTACTACTAGTATAATAAAATCTCCACCTAAAATTATACGACATCATCCTGTGCAAAACATAATTGGAGAAGTAAATACGAACGTTAAAACTAGACATCAATTAAATCAAGTTGGTCATGTAGCTTTTTCTCTAATAGAACCTAAGAATATAAAAAAAGCCTCAACTGATGGCTACTGGATTCTTGCTATGCCAGAAGAACTAAATCAATTTGAACGAAACGAAGTTTGGGAACTTGTTCCTAGACCAAGTGATCAATCAGTTATCGGTACTAAACGGGTCTTTAAAAATAAAGCAGATGAACTAGGAATAAAGCTAGATTAGTTGCTAAAGGTTATTGACCATGAAGAAACGTTTGCTCCAGTCGCTAGACTGGAAGCAATATGAATCTTACTGGCTTTTGCATGTTTTCATAATTTTAAATTATATCAAATGGATGTCAAAAGTGCTTTTTTAAATGGTTTTATAAAAGAAAATGTTTATGTTGAACAACCTCCATTATTTATACATGAACAATTTCCTGACCATGTCTATAAACTCAAAAAGGCTTTATACGATTTAAAACAAGCACCTCGTGCTTGGTATGACTGTCTTAAAAGTTATTTACTAAATTCTGGTTTTGAAATTGGAAAGGTTGATCAAACTCTTTTTATTAAAAGAAACAAGCATGATATTTTAATTATCTAAATACATGTTGACGATATAATTTTTGGATCTACAAATGAAAAGCTTTGTCAAGAATTTTCTAAAATAATGACAAATGAATTTGAAATGTCTCATATGGGTGAGTTAAATTATTTTCTTGGTTTGCAAATAAAACAAATGGAAAATGGAATTTTTATTAATCAAGAAAAATATTGTTATAATTTAATTAAACGATTTGGTCTGGAAAACACTTCAGCCAAACCAACTCCGATGAGCACAACGATTCATCTCGACAGAGACGAAGAAGGCAAAAGTGTTGATAAAAAACTATATCGTAGTATGATTGGATCGTTATTATATTTAATAGCGAGTCGACCCGATATTATGATGAGTGTTTGTTTATGTGCTCGATTTCAAGCAAATCCCAAAGAATCACATATGCGAGCAGTTAAACGTATTATTCGTTATCTAACCAAAACCAAAGATTTCGGACTATTCTATCCAAAAGAATGTCCTTTCGTATTAGTCACCTATAGCGATGCCGATTTTGGAGGAAGTAGGATGGATCGAAAAAGTACGAGTGGAACGTGTCATTTCATTGGACGTTCCCTAGTCTCCTGGTTTAGTAAGAAACAAAACTGCGTTCCTTCATCAACGTGTGAAGCAGAATATATATCTGCTGCTTTGGCATGTGCACAAGTCGTCTACATGCAACAAACACTACAAGATTTTAATTGTTATCTTGAAAAATCTATAATTTATTGTGATAATACTAGTGCAATAAATCTTTCTAAAAATCCAGTAAATCATTCACGAACAAAACACATTGATATTCGTCATCACTTTCTTCGTGATTGTTTGGAAAAAGGATTGATACATTTAGAATTTATTAATACTGAAAATCAAATTGCTGACATTTTTACTAAACCTTTAAATGAATATAGTTTTATCAAACTTAGATGAGATTTAGGAATAATGACTTTAAAAGATTTATAGATAAAAATATGCAAAAATATTTGTGACGATCCGGAATTTTCAAGCATTTAAAATCGGGATATTGATTTTCAATATTCAACGGAGTAATTTTAATTTGAATTACGAATACAACAATTTATTTGATAATTGAATTATTGAATTAAACAATTTCAAGTTGAGAAAAAAAATATTGAATCTGGAATTTTAAGCCTATTAAAAATAATTTAAAGGCTTGTAAAATTTATATTGATAATATTGAGGATAATAGTAGTTGTAAAATTGAATTTAACACTGATTTGTTCAGTTTTAAAAATATATCGTTTAAATTGAATTTGAAAATAGCCTTCCGAGGCACAGTCTCGAAATTCGACGAAACCGGTTCCATTGGGTTTGTAATATTGTACTATTATCGGATTTCAAATTACGTAGTTTTTGGAATTGTTATGTGAGCATACGATATATAAACGCGTTGAAAATTTACATCGAAAATTCAATTTAAAATTATATATATATATATTCACGTGCTAATCACCATCAGCTGCTTTTCCTTCAAATCGCTGCCTCCTCTCGTACATGCCATCATCATCATGTTTCCCTTTCTCTTGTCGCGCAAGCTTCATTTCCGTTAAATAAATTCACCGAAGCCTCCTTCTTGATAATGGAATACTCAGTTTAACTAAAAAAAAATATAATGGCTGCTGAAATAAATCGCGAGCCTTCTTCATTTAAGGTCTCAAACCCTTTCTTTTCGAATTAGTTCAAACTCCAAACCTAAATCGTGTTTCCCTTTCGCTCGTTCAAATCAAAAAAAAGAAACGAAGACAAAATAATTGCGAATGAGCTGCGGTCAGGCTCGATTCGAAGTAGCAGGTAGGTGGAGGCATGATGCCGTGAATGGCGGTGACAATTTTGTGGATGACGTGGGGTTTTCCGGCGAATCGTGGCAACAGGCGCATCGATCTCGGCGTAGGGTTGTTGGCTCGGTTGACGCGAGGTCGCTGGGCAGGGAGGTTGTATGCACGATAGAGGCTTGGTTACTCGAACCAGATTGAGTGTTGGAATTGGGATTTGAAGGGGAAGGTCGAGGCAAGACTCACGACTTCGTCGCGGAGGTGGTTCCCAGGCGTGGCAAATTCTTGTCTGAATCGCTTGATCAGTTCATTTTCGAGAGGAATGGGTGTCGATTATCTGTGAGGTTCGAGCTTCCTTTTCTTTTCTTACTTTTCAATTTCAAATTATGTTAATAATAATAATAATAAGAATAAATCAAATAAAAAGATAGAGAAGCAAATTTTTACCAGAATTTTATTACAGTAACAGTTTAGCAAAATATGTAGACATGCATGTTTTAAATATTGAGGTAAACCGGATATATATATATATATATATATACACACACACACACACGTATATATAAGATCAGATAGTTAAAGAAATGTTATATGGAGTTTAAAAAAAAGGCAGATCATTAAAGTAGATAGGCTGTTTCAAAAAAATGATAATAATAATAAAACGGAATGAATACCCATATGTACCTATTTTTATTTAAAGCTTAAATTTTAATTTGTTGGGAAATAATTTGGTTAATCTGGTTAATTAACCTATTTATCTATTTTAGTTACTAAAAATTATTCAAAGAAAAAAAATTAGTTCAAATTTAAATCACTAACCAATTGAATTTATTAAATGGTACTTCACGGTTCGATTTTTATTTTGAATATTAATAAAATCATCTAATATTTATTCAAGGTCCATATTTGAAAGAAAACAAATCGAAAATGAAGTGGGTTGCAAAACAGAAAGCAAAGGTGAGTTAACCTCACTCATTTAGATTTAAATTTAAATTTAAATTTAAATGATTAAATTTAAAAAATTGTTTGAATGGTTGAAATTGATTGACGAGCTATAGTATGTATATTCTGGAATTGGAATATTATTGTGCTAACATCTTTGGATGTAGGGAAAACAGGTTGGAGGAATCCAACTGTATTCCTCGAAATTATTTAGATTATTTAATATCATGTGTTCTGAATATTTGATATCCTGCGATGATTTTATGAACAATTAAAGTACTGAATGGTATGGTTGGATTGAATATCCCAGTAAAATAAATTATCAAACCTCTAGAATTGGATTTTTGAAAGAAATAAAAGAGCACATTTTTAAGTAAAAATAAATCTAGTGAATTGAAATAAATTAATAATGAATTGAAAATAAAATAAAAGTGATTGCAAAACTCTAACAAATTTGGAATAAGAGGAATTTGAATTATTAAGGGCAATAATAAATTGTAAATCTCAAGTGATATTATTTGGAAGGATAAAGATTTTTTTTTTTAAATGTAAGGATTAAATTTAATTAAGAGCTAAAGAAAAAATTTTGAGAATCTGAAATTGGTATCTTCAGTTAAAAAGGTTTCTACTCAAAATGAGGAAATAAAATCTAAATGTTAATGAAATTTGAAATAAGTAAAGCAAAAATGAAAATTTATTTCATGCAAAGTAAATTTGGAATAAATTGTAAATTGATTAAAGCGATTTGAGATTTGAAATTTAAAAGGAAAGTGAGATTTTGGAATTTTTAAACTGGGTTTTCAAGTAAAATAAAATATCGGTGGATATTTTAAATATGAATTCAAAGTGGAAATTTATAAAGGAATGGAAATTCGTTTAAAAATAAAGAGTGATTGATTTTTAGAAGATGTGAAAGAGAAGAGTGGTTCCTTGGATAGCCGAGTACGATTTTTAGGCAATTTTGAATATAAGTTAAAGATTTTAATGTTGTTTTAAAAGCATATCTTAGAAAATTTATTATTTCTAAATGATTAAATTCTAAAATAAATATTTTTCAAAACTACCATCGTAGTAATTATTAAATGACTTGGTATTTGTTTTAAAGGAAAAATCTAGCTTTATATTTTATAAAGTAGCCTCATTTATTAAATATTCCTAAAGTATATATTTTAATAAAGTATTAAAGTAGTTTTAAATTTTTAAGGCTATGAAATATATTTTATAATAAAGCGCCTTTAAATTATTTTAAATCTAAAAGTATTTTGTACTTGGTGTTTCAGTGGAAATAAATATCGGGGAAATTATTCCGGGAAAGGAATATGGTTGAAACTGTTTTCAAAAAGGGTAAAATCTAAAATATATCTTGTAAGGATATTTTAGGATTAATAAATAATTTGGGAAAATTATTTATTGTTTGATGGATGTTTGTGAATATTAATTGATAGTTAAATAACCGACTATCAATATTGGAAAAATACGTTGATCGTTTCGAAGAGACCGGGATCGAGACTTATTTCTCGAAAACCACTTCGATCCGGTTTGTACGTTTTCGTGGAAAACGAGTTTGGATGCGAAGATGGAGCAGTGAAGTGCAAGGGCTAGTCGCTACTAATTCTGAGGATATTTCCAAAATGGATGTAGTAGGAGTAGTGCCTTCAGTTCCGTTCGAACCTGGGACAGACTTGTATGGATGAATGCTCGCGAAACATCGTCAGGAGGACGATGGACATTCTAAGGAATATGTTCTATAAAGGTAACGCTTAGTGTTAACTCCACCTCGGTCAAGTGTTACCAATCCAAGAATAACCGACCTAAAAGACCCACCGATCTAGCATATCAAACAGTTAGTGACCCAGCGTTCTGCCGACCTAAGGCACAGAGGGATGCCGACCTAGTATCTTAGCATGGAAGACCGACCTAACTGCATAAGGCTTAATAGGAATACCGACCTAAGGGACTTGAGAAGCATGCCGACCTAATGCCTCAAAGAGAGTTCCGACCTAACATCTTGAAATGATGCCGACTTAAGGTTCAAGGAGATTCCGACCTAGGGCTTACATTAGTCCACCGACCCAACGCGTGTACCGATCTAACTACCCAAGTTGGTCGCTGACTTAACTGTTAAGAACAAATTGGTCCACACTTGAGTCGTGACCGACTTATGATTATGCTAGGTCGGCCGCGACCTTAGGATACAAAGGAGATACGGTGTTAAAACCTAACGTAGAGCACATTAACTCGGCAACGGCCTAAGACTTAAGAAACGAGGCTGGAAAAACATTGGTCTTTGGCTTAAGGTGTAGACCGGGCATAAGAGATCGGTGCCGACCCACGACCTAGTTTAACCCGGAGCCGACTCACGATCTAACCTGCCTCGGCTACTACCTGCAATGTGACACCAAGAACTCCTATAAATACGCGACCACCTCCAACTTTGAAGGGACTTTTGGGCCAATCATTTCAAGCGCCAATACTCAGCCGAATTCTCAATTCACCCGACACTTCAAGTTCGAAAGGCATCTCAACTAACTTCAAGGGAAAATCTAACGCAATCTACATGGATTCGAAGAATTCTTCTCTACCAAAGTTCTAGTTGTTTGTCTCGTCATAATTGTAATTGAAGATTGTTATAAAGTTTTAATCGGTTTAGCAATAAAGAGAATTAAAGTGGACATAGGCTTGCCTTGAGCAGAACCACTATAAAATCGTTGTTATTCACTGCTTTTTCTGTGACTTTCTGCTTATACTCTGTTCCCGAATCATCGGGTGGTGCTTTCACAACTACACTTTATTCACCGGGGTATTAGCGTTCAAATTTTAGCGTTAACATTTTTGGTGCTTTCACTGAGAACTGAACTCAAGGAGTATTATCATCATTGCTCCACGAAAGTTTGTTGAAGTAACCTCTCTGAAGACTAGAAGTTTATCTGAAATCATGGCTCCGGGGAGAAGGAGTAGATCTGTTAGATCTGGAAATGTTCAAGAGGGAACCTCCGCTTCCCCAGTACCTAATTAAGCCACTCCACCTGTTGGGGTTACAAAAGCGGAGTTGGATGCTGTAATCTTAGGGCTGAACCAGCAGATAAATGCCCAAAGTGCACAATTGGAGGCTCAGAACGCCCAAAATGCTCTAATTTTGAATAAGTTGAATGACTTGCTTGGAGTAAACCGTCAACCAACGGGTAATGAAAGGAAATTTGCTGGCAACATTCATGAGGATGAAGAAAGAAACATTCCTGAGAGGGCTGCCAGCCCCTTTGAGCGGACATTTCCTGAAGTTGGTGGATCGAAAGCTCGAAATGATGAGGGGTATCTTTCTGAAATGGTTCGGCAAATCATGAAAGAAAGCATGCAATGGAATGAAGATGAGAAGGAATGGGGTTTCGCTCCAAGTAAAACCCCGTTTACCGAAAGAATCTTAAAGGCTGAGTTCCCAAGGAAGTTCGTCCCTCCAACTATCCCAGCTTACAAAGGAACAAGTGATCCGAACGAATTCTTATATAAGTATGATTGGCACATGACAGGTGCCAGAGCTTCTGATGAAATAAAGTGTCGATATTTTCCTGTATATTTGGAAGGTGTAGCTCTGCTTTGGTTCACCAAGCTACCAATTCAGTCTATAGATCAGTTTTCTGACCTAACCCGGAAATTCAAAGAGCAGTTCAGACTATACGCTTCAAAAGCCAAAGATATCATGTCGTTGTCAAGTTTAGAACAGAATCCAGGGAAGAGTCCAGAACAATCCTAGCTGAGGTGCATGGGGGAGAATGTGGTGATCATTTAGGTGGTCAAACTTTAGCGAAAAAGATTCTCCGATACAGATATTTTTGGCCAGAAATTAATCGAGATGCAGCAGACTATTCCCGAAAATGCGACAGATGCCAAAGATTCACCAAAATTCCTAGAGCTCCTTCCACTGAACTCACACAAATGGTCAGTCCATGACCGTTTGTAATATGGGGGATAGACCTTGTAGGACCGTTACCAACTGCCAAATCTGGAATTAAATATGCCATTGTTGCTGTAGATTATTTTACTAAGTGGGCAGAAGCTGAACCACTGGCTACTATCACCTCAAAAAAGATGATAAGTTTTGTGACTAAAAGTATCATTTGCAGATATGGTGTGCCTCAAAAAATAATTACAATGGTACTCAGTTCGAAAGTGAAGAATTTCAAGATTTTTGCAAACAATTCAAAATCCAAAAAAGCTTCTCAGCAGTAGCTCATCCGCAGGCAAACGGGCAGGTGGAAGCAGTAAATAAAATTATCAATTCAACCATCAAGAAGCAGCTTGAAAGAGCGAAAGGTGGTTGGGTCGATAAGCTACCACTTGCACTATGGGCATACAGAACTACCCACAAAACTGCGACTGGGCATACTCCGTTTTCATTGGCATACGGATCAGAGGCAATGATTCCGGTAGAAACAGAGGTCCCTTCACATAGAAGAATCCATTTCAATCAAGCGGAGAATGAAAAACTACAGCTTGAGGCACTAGATCTCCTTGATGAAAAAAGAGAAGAGGCTGAGCTCAGAATCGCATCTCATCAGCAAAGGATAGCCAGACATTTGAATTCCAAAGTTCGCCAACGCAGCTTTGAAATCGGAGATCTAGTCCTAAAGAGAATTATGACAGCGACAGGTGTGTTTGGGCCAAATTGGGAAGGACCATATGTCATAGGTCAGAAGCTTCTTGACGGCACATTCAAACTCACTACTGTCGAAGGAGATCAAATTCCAAGAGCTTGGAACAGCAATCACTTGCGTCCATACTTTACTTGATAGCTTTGTTGAAATATTGTGAAAAGAATTATGAATGTATGATTCCTGTAATTGAAAGCGATTGTAAAACCGATGCAAGTGAATAATGAAAGACTATAAAGTGGATGTAGGCTCAAATTCTTGGCCGAACCACTATAAATCTGGTGTTCCTTATTATTATTACATGTTTGCTTTATTTTCGATATGAAAAGTACATTAAATGTATTACTGAAATGTCGATTTAAATGTTTGCAGGCAACGAAAACAAAACTTGCACATTACAAGACCAAGTGATTCTTGTTATCATTCAACAAACAAATTCCAAGTCATAAAATTCCCGAGCTTAAATCCTAGATAAGAAGAGCTTCAATTGAACGGTCAATGATTTCGCCGAAAACGGGCTTTAGCTAATAAATTGAGAAGTTTGAACAAACAAACATCCGATTAAGAAGCTTATGTCCGTTCTCGTGAACTGGCCTAGCAATGAAGTACACTTCTTTGGATTAAACAAATTACTTGTAAGAGAAGGGAGTGCAAGCTTAAAAAAAATAGAGGATCATTGAAAAGGCATAAGCAAGTGGACAAGGAACAACTAAAGCCCTCTTCGGAGGCACAAGTCCTCTTCGGAGGCACAACTCTTCGGAGGATAAAGACCTCTAACGAAGCATATGCCGCAAAAAAGAAAGTTCTCTACTCAACCAAAAAAGATTGGAGGAGTCATGACCCTCTAACCATGAGAGAGTAACTTCCAGGCAATCTTCGGAGGCCCATTTCACCAGGAGTTGAAGTGTAACAACCGCTCTTCGGAGTTTCACTTCACCAGAGTTGAAATGTAAAACAAAATAAAAGCCCTCTTCGGAGGCCCATTTCACCAGGAGTTGAAGTGTTACAACCGCTCTTCGAAATTTCACTTCACCAGAGTTGAAATGTAAAACAAAATAAAAGCCCTCTTCGGAGGCCCATTTCACCAGGAGTTGAAGTGTTACAACCGCTCTTCGGAATTTCACTTCACCAGAGTTGAAATTTAAAACAAAATAAAAGCCCTCTTCGGAGGCCCATTTCGCCAGGAGTTGAAGTGTAACAACCGCTCTTCGGCGTTTCACTTCACCGGAGATGAAATGCTAAAAAAAAAAAGAAAAAAGAAAAAGAAGAGAGCCTCTCCCAAGGGGCAGAAACAGAAAGACCTCTTCCCAGAGGCACAATAAGACAGAAAGACCTCTTCCCAGAGGCAGAAATGAAAAGACCTCCTCCCGGAGGCACAATCAAGCAGAAAAGACCTCTTCGGAGGCACACGTTTCACCAAGATTGAAGTAAAATTCCAAGTGTTGAAACGTGAAAAAGTCTTCCTCAGAGGTGCAACTTTTCAAAGAAATAAAAATCAAGAAGCCCTTTACTGTGGCAAGTAAAAAAAAAATCCTCATTAAGAGCACACTTTAACTTTCAAAGGAAGAGTGAATTACTTGTTCTAGAAAATTCTCTTCCTCAAAAAGAAGTTGAAGTACTTTACAAATACCCGCTTTACCACATAGAAGATTTCATTCAATAAAATGTGTATATGCACAAAATAAAGAGTGATATCTTCGAAAGTTGAAGCGTAGAAACTTATTTGTGCTCTATTTTTTAATGAAATCATATTCCTCCAAATGTGGAATAATTATTCTCTAAAAAATAAAAGCACAAGTTCCTCATAAAATGAAATATTACAATGGGCTTATGGTATAGGGGCAGCATGGCGTAACTACATCGGTAAAATTGCGCTCGAACAATATATACCACAAGCTCACTGCAATATCGTACAAAGAAACTTGTACAAAAATGAATAGTAAATGCATTCTCAGATATAGACAGAAGTTTATACAAAGAAAAAGAATCATTTTATTCAACACTATTTTATATTCAGGTACAGGTTCCAACAAAAGAAAAGCAGAGGGCCGGTACCTGCACAATTTCCGGTCATTGCATGCAAAAAAGGCAAAAAAGCGATATGAAAGCCACGGAACCAGAGCCATCATTTCTTCTTCCGCCCACCTTTTGAGCCCGCACCGGGCCGAATGACCAACTTTTTAGGTCGGCTTGTAAGGGTAGGAGATGAAGGAGAAAGGGGTTCGATCGGACTTTCTTCCGTCTCTTCTTCGCCGGTTAAAGATTCCTTCTTATTCTTCTTCTTGGAAACTCCCTGCTTTCCTCTCTTCTTGGAGGAAGGCCCACTCCCAGGAGAAAAAAGTTTGGATAACGGTTCAGCGTCGGAGCCAGTGGGTTCTGGCGTCCTCTCGCTTTCTTCAGTTTCTTCTCCTTTCGGATCTTAAGAAGCAACGGGATCATCTAAGCCGTGAAGGGCTTCTATTTGCTCTTCCTGTGACCCGGGTTGCGAGGCAGAAGGAGGAGTGACCTTAGGAAGCGGAGAAGGAATACTTGGAGGAGGAGAAGCCTGAACAATGCCCAACGTTTTTTCTACAGAAGGAAAAAATTTTAAGTCAGCAAAAAGCGGAGATAAAGGTTCGCCGAGATTCAAAAAGTAGTCAAAAAGCCCATCAAGTTCATAAGAAACAGATGAGCAGTCTACTTGGGCAAGATTGTCAGTAGGGTTACTTGCAGAAGTCGGTTCCCTGACGTCAACTTCGTAAGCCTGTGCCTCGGCACTCTCGCCGCCCTCATCTCCACCTTGTATGCTTGCAATATCAGTGGTGACTTTAGTAGGAGATGGGGAATGAGAACTAGAACCGATAATGTCAATTTCGGCTGAAGGGGAAGGTTGAATTGGAATAGTTGAGGTGATTTTTCCTGAATATTCTCCTGCCACTGTTTCGGCCCGTAATCTTGCAAGCTGTTCTCTCCCCTTGGCAAGAGCGGCGCGAGCATCATCATCAAGATAATGCTCTTCAAGAGCTGACTCAGCGTAGCCAGCGCCTTTACCACCGAGCATATCGAGTGCTGCCTCCCAAACTTCAGCTAGTGTAATTTCATACTTGGGGCCTAGGAAGGCAAGGCTACCGCGCCCCAAGATGCTATGCAGATAGAAATCAAATAATGTTGAGCTGATGTTGGCCCTCGTTGCCTCGTGAGATTCTTCAGCTGCAATTTTGCCGGCAACGGCCTCATCACGCTCCATTTCAACTTTAGAAAGTTGAAGCTTAAGCATTTGGATCTCCGCCTCTTGGGAGTTATTCTTCTTCCGAAGCTCTTCAATGTCAGCGACATAGCCCTCGCTAATTCTTTTCTGCACTTCGAGCCTGTCTTCGGCATCCCTTTGGCCAGCATGGGCATCTCTCACTTGTTTGAGGAGCACTTCTTCTTTTTGAGAATAAGAAGTAGAGGAAGCAGCAAGCTCTTGTTTCAGCTCTTCAACTTTTGCTTCAAGCTCCTCATTGTAAGAGGCAATGCTTCTCATCTCGGTGTCATGTTGCTCGAGCACCTTTTGCCATTCGGCTTTATCATTTTCCATGGTGAGCATGGCCTCTATGTTTGCACGATTAACCCTCTGAAGCTCGTCAACAAGTTTCTGCCAGTTCGACATCCTCTCAATATCAAGCTTAACGGCGTCAAGGTTTCGTAACATGGCAGACTTGTCAATGGGGACCAAGTCAAGGTCAAACCTTACTCCCTTCAGACACCACTGAGGAAACCGACTTTGCAAAGTGGCAGGACCCGGTCCAACTTGGAATTTGGGTCTGCTAATTATAGTTTGGATGTCTGACTTCCCGAGAGCGGGAGAGCCGGAAGGAATATCAAGCGAGGAAGGGGCGGTAACCTTTTCAGGAGTTGTAATGGTGTGCTTCTCACCATGTCGGGCTCGCTTGCTCGAATCTTCAACCACATGACCTTTTCCTCTGTCATCGTGGGTTTTTCTTTTATGGGAATCGTCATCTCTCTGTGAAGAATCGTGGCGCTCTTCCCTCTCTCTTCTTTCGTAGCGCTCCTCTTGAGCCCTCTTCTCTTGAGCCTTTCGGGCGGCTCTTTCTTCATCAGATTCTCTGTAAGACGGGAGGTAACGCCTATAATCATATTGGCTACGCCTCCCGTAGCGCTGAAAATCATCGTAGTATGAGCTGCTGCGCCCTATCGGAGAATCTGAAATAAAAAAAGATAAGTTTTAGAGGTCTTCAAAGTACAAAAAGTGGGAAACATAAAAGTGCCGCACAGATATTCTAAGTGTGTGTGGCGTGCAAACTACGCGCATCAAACTACGAACCACTCTTTAATTGAGGAGTGGTTGTGGGTGTAATAGTCAGTGTCAACTCCTGAGTCGACGGAGTCTGCTGCAGGACAGAAGTTGCTTCAACTACTGAAGAAGAAACCCCAGTAGTGATAGGATCATCTTTAAAGATTTCTTGCGAGGTGGCAAAAAGGTCGCTCAGCCCTTCGAAAGTATCATCCCTGCTCTGCTTGGCAAGGCTAGTTTTCTCGGCTTCTTCGCCGGATTTCTGTGAACGTCGGGGAGATCCCTGAGGCTCCTCTTCCTCAATAACCGGGGCAAGTTCGTCAGATGGCCCCGCAACATCAACAGAAGTGGAACATTTCACTAGCAAAGCCTCGGGAGCAGGTCCTTTTGGTTTGGATGTATCTGTAGAAACTGGGGCATCCGATGCTCTAGCCGGGGAGTCTGGGATTTCATGGGGATGTGTAGAACGAGAAGTATGCAAAAACCCGTATTGGTGCAATAATTCATCCCCCAACAAAAACTTGATGCTTCTCTCTGCTACGGCCACGGCACTCAATCTATCAAAAGTCTGCTTATGGACCGGATCTCTAGAGGGAAGAGGAAGTGCTAAAAAGAGCAAAGAATGAAATTAGCAATTGGTAATTCGGATCTCGAGAAAGTTTAAAAATGGAGACAAGTAATCTTACTTCCTACTCTCCAATCGGCATAAAACCCTGGGGGGCAGCGAGCAAAGAAAAATTGGTTCAGAAATCCATGAACGCTTTCGGTAAGGTCAGAAATAAGTTTGCGGTTTCTAGCACTCCTCACAATTATAAGGGAAGGATGATCTCTACTCTTTGCAAACGAGCATAAGTAACGGATTTCTTCAAAACTTGGTAAGCGATCAAAAGTTCTTCTGAATAAAACGCACAACCCGATCAAGATGGCATAACCATTAGGATGAAGTTGGGATGGAGAGATTGACAACCGAAGGAGAAGAATTCGGAGAAAGTCATTAAAAGGAGGGATTGCTCCGCTTAAACACATTTGACGATTGATTGCAATAAAGCCACGGGGAGGATTGTCGGCAGTATCACTTGGCCCAGGGAGCAGGACTTCACTCTCAGTAAAACCAAATTGAGTGCGCAGCTGAGTAAATGCTCTTGGGGATAGAATGGTTGGAGTTCTCTCTGGAGGGTTCTCTATAGGTAGAGCTACCGGAAAAGTTTCTTCCTCTTGAGCTGCCATTTCTTCTTGATGGGAAGTCATTCTACATAAATAACTGGATATTCAAACATCAAGGTGCACGTTTCCTAAAATGTGTGAGGTGTTGTGTAAAATTAACAAAGCAATAAACAAATATAACTGGAATGAAAAATAGCAAGCATTTGTTAGTTATGAAATCCAGGGACTATTGTTTTAAGCCTAAATATGCAAGTATAATGTTGATGCAGACAAATCAATTCAGATTGTTGATACTTTGCATTAATGTTTAACTTTAGTTGATTGATTCACAAGCATTTCCTGCAATATATTTAAGTTGCTTGTCTTGTCTCGACTAATCTGTCATTTGATGTGGGCAGTCAATGGCAGTATTTTCGCCTTGGTTTTCTTTATTTGTTATTTTCAGCAGGTTGTCAGCTTATAAGTTAATGCGGTCTGTGAAATAATACAATGAGATTCAAACAAGCTTAGAGTTGGGGCAGTTCAAAACTCAGACAACTTAGTTTGGCAGTTCAAGTCAAATACTCAAAGTGGGTCTATGCTCTTAAAATGTCAACACGCCCAAAGCTTAAGGGTCAACTCGGCTACGGTTTAAAAGTCTCTTGCAGGATAGCACTAAGTCGGTAGCGGGTCGAAGCCTGGATAGTTTAGTTCGGCAACTCATTCCTCTAGGTCGCAAGGGGGAGATAGGAAAGCAAGCTCCGATTCGAAAGGCAGGAATTTCTCCATGTATTATCTCGGCCACGACTTAAGAGCCAGGTCGGCCAAAAACTAAGTCACCTAAACTCACTAACTCGTTCCCGAACCAACATCTCATGGCATTCAACCCGTTAACCCAATAACCATTTCATCAGCAGCCGCCTCTACTCATGCTATCGAATCACCCAATTAAACAACTCGAAATCGTTATAAATCCAGCATTCTGCCATCAGACATCATCGAGCTTGAGGTGGTAAACTGCCTTCGTTGAATCAGCGATCATCTTGAGCAACCTAAGCTTCGTCAACTACAAATATGATGGGATTCGTGGTGGAGCATTGCTCAAGAAGACGATTCGAATTCGAGCGGCAGGACTAATGAATTGACAGTAATCTACGATCGAGAGAAGAGTGAAATTACTTACGCGATGGATAGTAGAGGTTATCGGTGATCAGTTGGGATGAAATCGCCTTTAGGAATTTGAGAATACTTCAATGGCGGAATTAAGCAAGAGAGTAAGTGACGAAGAAGGCTAACTTATACCCTGCAGTGGAAGACTTGAAGCGACACGTACAGTCTAACTGTTAGGTCGCATACGACCTATCGACTTAAAAGGGACGAGTTAAAGGCTATCGAAGCACACGACCTAACCATTAGGCGTGTACTTCGAGGGGCAAATGTTAACTCCACCTCGGTCAAGTGTTACCAATCCAAGAATAACCGACCTAAAAGACCCACCGATCTAGCATATCAAACAGTTAGCGACCCAGCGTTCTGCCGACCTAAGGCACAGAGGGATGCCGACCTAGTATCTTAGCATGGAAGACCGACCTAACTGCATAAGGCTTAAGAGGAATACCGACCTAAGGGACTTGAGAAGCATGCCGACCTAATGCCTCAAAGAGAGTTCCGACCTAACATCTTGAAATGATGCCGACTTAAGGTTCAAGGAGATTCCGACCTAGGGCTTACATAAGTCCACCGACCCAACGCGTGTACCGATCTAACTACCCAAGTTGGTCACCGACTTAACTGTTAAGAACAAATTGGTCCACACTTGAGTCGTGACCGACTTATGATTATGCTAGGTCGGCCGCGACCTAAGGATACAAAGGAGATACGGTGTTAAAACCTAACGCAGAGCACATTAACTCGGCAACGGCCTAAGACTTAAGAAACGAGGCTGTAAAAACATTGGTCTTTGGCTTAAGCTGTAGACCGGGCATAAGAGATCGGTGCCGACCCACGACCTAGTTTAACCCGAAGCCGACTCACGATCTAACCTGCCTCGGCTACTACCTTCAATGTGACACCAAGAACTCCTATAAATACGCGACCACCTCCAACTTTGAAGGGACTTTTGGGCCAATCATTTCAAGCGCCAATACTCAGTCGAATTCTCAATTCACCCGACACTTCAAGTTCGAAAGGCATCTCAACTAACTTCAAGGGAAAATCTAACGCAATCTACATGGATTCGAAGAATTCTTCTCTACCAAAGTTCTAGTTGTTTGTCTCGTCGTAATTGTAATTGAAGATTGTTGTAAAGATGTAATCGGTTTAGCAATAAAGAGAATTAAAGTGGACGTAGGCTTGCCTTGAGCAGAACCACTATAAAATCGTTGTTATTCACTGCTTTTTCTGTGACTTTCTGCTTATACTCTGTTCCCGAATCATCGGGTGGTGCTTTCACAACTACACTTTATTCACCGGGGTGTTAGCGTTCAAATTTTAGCGTTAACCCTTAGCCTTAAGCCTCATCAAATGGGAATGACTGAAAATCAGGGGTTATGCAGCAAGGCTAGGTGGGTAGCACCAAGCAGGGTGAGGTTATCCCTGTCTAGATGTCCGTTATTATTTCGGCTTAGTGGTGCGGTTGCTGATCCCAACCGCGGGGTCATCTCACTCGGGATTATCAAGTAAGGGGTAGTCCCGATCTTGTGTTACAGGGGAGCGGGCGTACTCCTCGGTACGGTGATCTAGGCCCCGTACTGTGACAGGTGGTACCCCAGTGCTTAATCATTAGTTGGAAATCCATTCTCCCTACGAGCCTTGTACGAGTTTTGTTTGTATTACCCACTCTGTGGCTAGTAGCTGGAATTTAATGAATGTAACAATTTCGGCTATTTTATAAGTATTTGTATATAGACCCTATTATAATATCAGAGGATTTCTATAAAAATTGCTTTAGCTATCGAAAAGTAAAAACCGACATGTTTATTTGTGGCGTTGTCTTACGAGATGCTTTTGTTTTCAAAATATTTTTGAAACGTTAATAATCAATTGGATGTGATTTGCTCACGCTGGTATTCCAGACTGATTCGGGTATTATTTAACTGTAATGCTCGGGATAGACCGAGTATTATAAAATACAAGATGTGATGATGTGGTCCTTAGGAGACGAAAAAGATGTCGATACGTACTCCCGTACTTGTTTATATATATGTTCTGCTATGTTGAGTTGTTGTGTATCCATTTGTATGATATTGATGTTGAGCTGTGATTGATGTACTCTGATGATGTAATATATAAACAAAGATATTTGACTTTTGAGTAAAGATCATTTATTTTCTATTATATTTTATTCCGCTGCGATGGTTAGGTTCTGTTGTTGTTTTCTATTTTCTTCTTCCACCTCTTCTTCTTTAACCCAAATGGTTCGTATTTCTGTACAACTTTAGTTGATTGTGGTAGAATAGTGTTGACTCAAGGGGTACGGATTTGCGGGCTGTTATAGTGGTATCAGAGCATAGGTTGGTGATAACCTTGGCTCTAGTGGGAACTACTCATTTCAAATAGAGTCCGTAGTACTCTAGAATGAGTTTGAGTGTATTAATAAATATGAGCGCGTATTTTTAATGAATATAAATTATTTTAATATTGTGTTGATTGGATTATTGAGTGGCATATGAACCTTCGTCGACATAGTCTGCGCAACTGTATTGAAGGGGTTTCTAAACACTTGAATAGAACAATCGACAGGGTAATGTTTTAAATATGGGTAAATGAAATAATTTTACCCAAAAACATATTTTGATATAAAGAATAGTTTTTGAAAACTATTTAGCAAATATATGGTTGCTTGGATGTTAGAAATGATAATATTAAAGTATTATCATTGTTAAGTGAAAATTTAACTAGAAATTGAAATATAACTAAAATTTAGGGGAATAAATTCATTATAAAATGAATTTATAAATATGAATTATAAATGTAATTTATGAATTAATATACAATCAAATGGAAATTTGTATAAGCATAAATTGTACAAATGAATTATAGTTAAAATTTATTTAAGCAGGATTTGGAAATTCAAAATTTCAGAGATTTTGGGAATGTTTATCGAAGTGTTTTGAAGTTAAATGATAACAGTTTAGAGGAATTCCTGAAAGGAAATTTGTTTTAAACGGATTTTGAAAGTGATATAGCATTGAAATCACTTGGGTTATTGGGAAATAATTCTGATGATGACGGCCGCATCATCAGTATTCATTTTCTAATTTCTAAGTGACGGATTGCTGCCAAATTGTTTTGTTCAGGAAAAACTAGTTTTGTATATTTCAAAGGAAATTTGTTGAGAATAAAACCAGTATTGGTTTGACTTTTGAGAAATGTGATTTGAGATGTTGGAGATTTCAAAATAATTTGAAACCAAAGCCGGGTGTTTAAAAATCCTGAAGAGATAGGTGGTAAGCTTATAAATTGAGATGATTTTTAAATCAGGGAAATATAAGCTTTAGATGTTGGGAATTTAATTTAAAATGAAAAGTTAAAAAAATGAAATTAACCTGGATTGGGAATTAAAATTTAACTGGATTGAAATTAATTGGATAGGCTGAAAATAATATACAGTTGTATTCGAATTAAGTTAAAATCGAATTGAGTTAAATAAAACTGAGTTAAAATAAAATTGAATTAGGATAAGAATTCAATTGAATTATTGAATGGAATTAGATTCTTACCTGAATAAATGGAAAATAAGTTGGATAAGGATTGAATTGATAAATAAATCAGAATAACTTATAAGAGAAGTAAAATCCATGGAATGAAATATGCTTGGGTTATAAATAAGCATAAGGCTTGAGTTAAAAATAAAGGAATAATATATCCAAGCCTAGAATGAATGGAATTTTGTAAATAATAAGTTGTGACTTATTAAATTTGAAGGTGAGATAGAAAGCCTAAAATAAATATTTTTAATGAATTGGAAAATAAAACAGAAAATCCAAACTTGAATTATAAAATAATTTGAACTAAGAAAATTAAATGAAGTGATATCGGGACTTAAAAATCAAGTATTGAACTATAAATAGGGGAGAACTAAATTGTTAATAAATTAGTTAATGAAATGTGTAAATGGAACCTATTGTAGTTCAATAAAGCTAAATTGGAAAATAATGATAAAGTTTGGAGATAAAACTCAAGTTATAAATCAAATTCGACCTGGATCGATAGTGAAGTAATGTAATTAAATTGTGGTTAATAAATTGGGTGGTAAATTGAGAATGGATAGTAGAATCAGAACTTGAGTTATAAATAAAAACTGACTTGAAGTGTTAACAAATTAAATATAGTTGGGAATGTGTCGAATAAAGAAAATGAAATTGGATTAAAATGATAATGGTTTGTATTGCGAATAAAATCCAAATATATGGAAATAAATTGGAAAATGGCCATGTAATAAATTGGGTGAGTTGAATCTGGAAAGTTAAATTTTATAGTAACCAACCAAATGATATTGCAGATTTAAAATGAAATCTAATTGAAATAGAATTAAGTTGAATAGAAAGGAAAATTTTTCTTGAAAAATGAAATGAGCTTCAGTATAAAAATTTGAATATAATGAAGCAAATTAACTTAAACTAAACAAATGGAAGAGTTGAATTGAATTCTACTTAAAAATAAATGATATTGGGTTGGATTTAAATCAAGTGGAAATAAATTTAAATCGAAATAGAATTTGGTGAGTTATATATAATATTTAAGGAAATAAAAATTTAAAATAGGTTGAGAGGATAAACTAATTATACTAAATGAATAAATGATGGAATAAATAAGAATCAAATGGAAGTGAACTTAAGTTTAGAGTGGAGTAAATTGAGTAAATTAACTTAAGTTGAGAATAATTAGAAACTCGACTACGAGTAAAAATGGAAGACCGTTAAATTAAAGCTTGGTTTGAATAAATTCGGGAATGGTTATTAATGTGTAAGCTTGGAATGGGTCGAGCTAAATAAATGGTCGTGAATGAATTAAAATAAAAAGGAAATTTAATGGGTAATGAAGATGAACCACCATTGTTAATGGTTTTGAAAGAACTAGTTTGGTTAATAAAATGAAATGTAAGTGAATGGATTCAAATCTGAAATGCAATGAAAATGAGAATATATGGATTGTGAATAAATTTAAAAATGGAATAGAATTACGTATAAATTGAGTTGAAATCCACTTAAATTGGTTATAAAACATAAGTACTTATTTATTCACATAGATCTCGTGAAATTGCATAGAATAAATTGTCATTAGATGTAAATAGCAGTAAAATTCTATGAATTGATAGAAATAAAATGAATTGATTTTAAGAGCAACTGAATTAAATATGAGTTCGGTTTGTTTAAAATAAATTAAATATAAGCGATTGAGTTTTAAACCATTCAAATTGAATGAAAATGATTTGTAAATTAACTGAAACAGTGGAATTAGTATGAAATTGTATAAGTTGCTTACGGAGAAATGTTTGGTGTGAATTTCTTTTAGAATTCATGTGTTTAACTGTTGCAAATAAGTGAAATGTTGTTAAACTTCATTTATATCGCGCATACATGCCTAAATTGAGTAAGTACAGGTACCTGGGAGCCGTGTGGATGGATTTGGTTGTGCTATTTGCTTAAATAATAAGCTACTTGCTTAAAATGCTAAATAAGGTACGCCTACGCAATAAAAATAGGAAATATGAACTGTTTTTGGTTTTTCCGACCGTGTGGGTCGATGTATATATATTTATCTCTTTTGTCAAATTGCAAAAGCTCCTCCGTACAAAGGGGACTCTGCCAAAAAAATTCAGAAATTTTGGGAGTTAGAAATTTTTTTGAAAATTTTGTTAACGACAAACAAATTCAAATTGGAAACTAAAATAAGTTAGTAAATGAAACCAATTCAAAATAATGACGTAAATTAGTTATAAATGAAAAATAAAATTTAAATATTCAGAGTTAAAGATAAATTGAATTCATATAGAAATGGAAGAATCAATTTGAATAGGAATGGATATAAACTAAGGCGGTATGATGAAAATAAATATAAGAAACACATAAATGTTTATACTAGCTTAAGTAAGGGATGATGCATTCTCAATTGGAAATTGATATTTCAAATATAATTTAAGTTAGTATTTGAATTAATAGATATTGACATTTGTAAGAAAGTCGATAAAATGTCCTTGAATATTGTGATGGGGCATATTGCTGTGTAAGATGTGCAGGTAATATAAAGGTAAAGAGAATTGATTTTGATTTTAGAAGATAAATTTGAAATGCTCGACAAAAAGGTTTGTATTTAAGTTTCTATATGAAATTTGATTGGGATTTTGGATTGATCCACTTAGCGTTTTATTTTCTTTTTAGATTTGGAAGGCCGTAGAGCCATTTTGTAGTTATACCGAGTCAGCCGCGCAAAGGAGATGCTGGCGAAATTTTTCGAAAATTTGGAGAGTTAGAAAATTTTTGAGAAAATTTTGATAATTCAAAATTTCGTTTAAATTGAAATTTGAATGATTGAGCAAGTAATAATAGTTGAAAACTATGGGAGAGTAGAGAAGTTAATAAGAATGATAATGGTCTTTTATAAAAGATAGTTGGTAGAATGTTAAATTGTTGGTTTTGAAGAAATAATAACGGGTAATGGACCATTCTTCCCAACTAGTATTTTCGGGGACGAAATTCTTTTAAGGGGGAGGAATGCGACGACTTGGAATTTTCAAGCTTTTAAAATCGGGATGTTTAATTGATTTTCAATATTCAATACAGTAATTTTAACTTGAATTACGAATACCACAATTTATTTGATAATTGAATTAAACAATTTTAAGTTATGAAAAAAATATTGAATCTGGAATTTTAAGCCTGTTAAAAATAATTTAAAGGCTTGTAAAATTTATATTGACAATATTGAGGATAATAGAAGTTGTAAAATTGAATTTAACACTGATTTGTTCAGTTTTGAAAATATATCGTTTAAATTGAATTTGAAAATAGCCTTACGAGGCACAGTCTTGAAATTCGACGAAACCAGTTCCATTGGGTTCGTAATATTGTACTATTATCAGATTTCAAATTTCGTAGTTTTTGGAATTGTTATGTGAGCATACGATATATAAACGCGTTGAAAATTTACATCGAAAATTCTATTTAAAATTATATATATATATATATATATATATATATATATATATATATATTCACGTGCTAATCACCATCAGCTGCTTTTCCTTCAAATCGCTGCCTCCTCTCGTACATGCCATCATCATCATGTTTCCCTTTCTCTTGTCGCACAAGCTTCATTTCCCTTAAATAAATTCACCGAAGCCTCCTTCTTGATAATGGAATACTCAGTTTAACTATAAAAAAATATAATGGCCGTTAAAATAAATCGCGAGTCTTCTTCATTTAAGGTCTCAAACCCTTTCTTTTTGAATTAGTTCAAACTCCAAACCTAAATCGAGTTTCCCTTTCGTTCGTTCAAATCGAAAAAAAGAAACGAAGACAAAATAATCGCGAATGAGCTGCGGTCAGGCTCGATTCGAAGTAGCAGGTAGGTGGAGGCATGATGCCGTGAATGGCGGTGACAATTTTGTGGATGACGTGGGGTTTTGCGGCGAATGGTGGCAACAGGCACATCGATCTCGGCGTAGGGTTGTTGGCTCGGTTGACGCGAGGTCGCTCGGTAGGGAGGTTGTATGCACGGCAGAGGCTTGGTTACTCGAACCAGATTGAGTGTTGGAATTGGGATTTAAAGGGGAAGGTCGAGGCAAGACTCGCGACTTCGTCGCGGAGGTGGTTCCCAGGCGTGGCAAATTCTTGTCTGAATCGCTTGGTCAGTTCATTTTCGAGAGGAATGGGTGTCTATCTTCTATAAGGTTCAAGCTTCCTTTTCTTTTCTTACTTGTCAATTTCAAATTATGTTAAAAATAATAATAATAAGAATAAATCAAATAAACAGATAGAGAAGCCAATTTTTAGCAGAATTTTATTACAGTAACAATTTAGCAAAATATGTAGACATGCATGTTTTAAATATTGAGGTAAACCGGATATATATACTCACACATATATATAAGATCTAGATAGTTAAAGAAATGTTATATGGAGTTTAAAAAAAAGGCAGATCAATAAAGTAGATAGGCTGTTTCAAAAAAATGATAATAATAATAAAACGGAATGAATACCCATATGTACCTATTTTTATTTAAAGCTTATTTTTTAATTTGTTGGGAAATAATTCGGTTAATCTGGTTAATTAACCTATTTATCTATTTTAGTCACTAAAAGTTATTCAAAGGAAAAAATTAGTCCAAATTTAAATCACTAACCAATTGAATTTATTGAATGGTACCTAACGGTTCGATTTTTATTTTGAATATTAATAAAATCATCTAATATTTATTCAAGGTCCATATTTGAAAGAAAAAAATCGAGAATGAAGTGGGTTGCAAAACATGAAGCAAAGGTGAGTTAATCTCACCCAGTTAGATTTAAATTTAAATTTAAATGATTAAATTTATATAATTGTTTGAATGGTTGAAATTGATTGATGAGCTATAATATGCATATTCTGGAATTGGAATATTATTGTGCTAACATCTTTGGATGTAGGGAAAACAGGTTGGAGGAATCCAACTGGATTCCTCGAAATTATTTAGATTATTTAATATTCCATGTTCTGAATATTTGATATCCTGCGATGATTTTATGAACAATTAAAGTATTGAATGGTATGGTTGGATTGAATATCCCAGTAAAATAAATTATCAAACCTCTAGAATTGGATTTTTGAAAGAAATAAAAGAGTAAATTTTTAAGTAAAAAATAATTCTAGTGAATTGAAATAAATTAATAATGAATTGAAAATTAAATAAAGTGATTGCAAAACTCTAACAAATTTGGAATAAGAGGAATTTGAATTATTAAGGGTGATAATAAATTGTAAATCTCAAGTGATATTATTTTAAAGGATAAAATTTTTTTTTAAAAAAATGTAAGGATTAAATTTAATTAAGAGCTAAAGAAGGAATTTTGAGAATCTGAAATTGATATCTTCAGTTAAAAAGGTTTTTACTCAAAATGAGGAAATAAAATCTAAATGTTAATGAAATTTGAAATAAGTAAAGCAAGAATGAAAATTTATTTCATGCAAAGTAAATTGGGAATAAATTGTAGATTGATTAAAGTGATTTGGGATTTGAAATTTAAAAGGGAAGTGAGATTTTGGAATTTCTAAACTGGGTTATCAAGTAAAATAAAATATCGGTGGATATTTTAAATATGAATTCAAAGTGGAAATTTATAAAGGAATGGAAATTCGTTTAAAAATAAATAGTGATTGAATTTTAGAATATGCGATAGAGAAGAGTGGTCCCTGGATAGCCAAGTTCGATTTTTAGGCAATTTTAAATATAAGTTAAAGATTATAATGTTGTTTTAAAAGCATATCTTAGAAAATTTATTATTTCTAAATGTCTAAATTCTAAAATAAACATTTTTCAAAACTATTATCGTAGTAATTATTAAATGACTTGGTATTTGTTTTAAAGGAAAATCTAGCTTTATATTTTATAAAGTAGCCTCATTTATTAAATACTCCTAAAGTATATATTTTAATAAGGTATTAAAGTAGTTTTAAATTTTTAAGGCTATGAAATATATTTTATAATAAAGTGCCTTTAAATTATTTTAAATCTAAAAGTATTTTATACTTGGTGTTTCAGTGGAAATAAATATTGGGGAAATTATTCCGGGAAAGGAATATGGTTGAAACTGTTTTCAAAAAGGGTAAAATCTGAAATATGTCTTGTAAGGATATTTTGGGATTAATAAATAATTTGGGAAAATTATTTATTGTTTGATGGATGTTTGTGAATATTAATTGATAGTTAAATAACCGACTATCAATATTGGACAAATATGTTGATCGTTTCGAAGAGACCGGGATCGAGAATTATTTCTCGAAAACCACTTCGATCTGGTTTGTGCGTTTTCGTGGAAAACGAGTTTGGATGCGAAGATAGAGCAGTGAAGTTCAAGGGCTAGTCGTTATTAATTCTGAGGATATTTCCAAAATGGATGTAGTAGGAGTAGTGCCTTCGGTTCCGTTCGAACCCGGGACGGAGTTGTATGGATGAATGCTTGCAAAACATCATCAGGAGGACGATGGGCATTCTAAGGGATATGTTCTATAAAGGTAACGCTTAGCCTCAAGCCTCATCAAATGGGAATGACTGAAAATCAGGGGTTATGCAGCAAGGCTAGGTGGGTAGCACCCAAGCAGGGTGAGGTCATCCCTGTCTAGATGTCCCTTATTATTTCGGCTTAGTGGTGCGGTTGCTGATCCCAACCGTGGGGTGATCTCACTCGGGATTATCCAGTAAGGGGTAGTCCCGGTCTTGTGTTGTAGGGGAGCGGGCGTACTCCTCGGTACGGTGATCTCGGCCCCGTACTGTGATAGGTGGTACCCCAGTGCCTAGTCATTAGTTGGAAATCCATTCTCCCTACGAGCCTTGTACGAGTTTTGTTTGTATTACCCACTCTGTGGCTAGTAGCTGGAATTTATTGAATGTAACAATTTCGGCTATTTTATAAGTATTTGTATATAGACCCCATTATAATATCAGAGGATTTCTATAAAAATTGTTTTAGCTATCGTAAGGTAAAAACCCGACATGTTTATTTGTGGCGTGGTCTTACGAGATGCTTTTGTTTTCAAAAGATTTTTGAAACGTTAATAATCAATTGGGTGTGATTTTCTCACGCTGGTATTCCAGACTGGCTCGGGTATTATTTAACTGTAATGCTCGAGTCAGACCGAGTATTATAGAATACAGGATGTGATGCTGTGGAGCTCAGGAGACGAACAAGATGTCGATACGTACTCCCGTACTTGTTTATATATATGTTATGCTGTGTTGAGTTGTTATGTATCCATTTGTATGATATTGATGTTGAGCTGTGATTGATGTACTCTGATGATGTAATATATAAATAGAGATATTTGATTTTTGAGTAAAGATCATTTATTTTCTATTATATTTTACTCTGCTGCGATGGTTAGGTTCTGTTGTTGTTTTCTATTTTCTTCTTCTACCTCTTCTTCTTTAACCCAAATGGTTCGTATTTCTGTACAACTTGAGTTGATTGTGGTAGAATAGTGTTGACTCAAGGGGTACGGATTTGCGGGCTGTTACAATATTGAAAAACAAAAATTGTTTTATTTCTGACTAAAGCGAAACTCGAACTCATGATTTTTGACTTGTTTGATAGATGTTGTGTTATAGCCACTTGAGCTATGAGTGTTTCCTGTTTTAGCTTTCCTTAAAATTTGTTTTATTTGTTTTATTTTTCAGAAATAACTATTTTTAGTTCTAAACTTATAAATCATACATTTATAAACGGTTTTATTGTTAAACTTCTATGATTATATTTAAAATTAGTTCCTATCCACTAGTTTTTCAGCAAACAGATGATTATATATATACTATGCTTATCCTTCAAAACATATACTAAGAAAAATAAAACCTGAAAATGTCTTCAAACAATGACACCTATAATTCCGAAAACTCCCATATATCATACTCATCTCCGGACGATGATGTTTCCGACCAAATTCCTGAAAATGGCCCCTATCCTACCTTTCCCATGCCTAAACGTATCCTTGATTTCTCTTCTCCGGATAAAGACCCCCAACACGGGTGGAAACCATAGGTGAATCCCATATAGGCCATACACCTGAAAAGAAAAAAGGGAAGAATACAATGGTAATATCTCCATCAACCAAACAAAAAATTGATGAAATACATCACTACCAACAACAACAAATGAATGTGCAACGGGAACTCTACTATGAACAAAAAGTCACGGCAAGACATTTAAGTTTTCTAGAAAAGATTGCTATGAAAGTTTGTTCATCAAAAAAGGATGATGTTGCTGAACCTTCTTATAGAACCCCATCCTCTTCAAATCCTATTCAAACTCCAATAGCTCCAAAATGGTCACCTATAGAAGATGTTCCGTCCCCAAACTCATGGGAATGTAGATTTTAACGAACGATTGCTAAAACCTATATATATATATATATATGTTGTTGTTTTCAATAAGATGTATAAATATAATGCAATGATAATAAAATTTAAATTTCTATCATTTTTTCATAACAGCAAAAATGTGCATTTCTAACAGTGTCGGCCGACCGAAGAACCTAAGTCGGTCGACCGAAAGTATCAAATACACATTTTTTAAACAGGGTCGGTCGACCGAAGGGCCTGCACCAGTCAGATGAACCCTTCCCGAGAGTTTCAGCTACTCTTTGTTAACCAAGTCGGTCGGCCGACCTAGTTGGTTCCAAAGCCGGTGCCTCTTATGTTGTTCCCGAAAAAAGGCCAGCGCCAAACTTTTCTTTTTCCACTTCGGAGAATACAAGCTCCGGTACATCAGGAACTCACACTTCTACCGCTCAAAGACGTGGTAAGGAACATGCTCCTCCGGAAGAAAACATCTGTCCAGAATTTTGGGATTCCGATGATGATGAGGAGTGATCATGTTATTTTACAACTTGCTATCTTATAAATTCTAGTATTCTGTTTTTAGATGTTGTGTACTAAGTAAACATCATTAATATTCCTATTTGATTTGAGTATGTACTATTTAAAACTCGATGTTTATGTTATGTTACATGTTCCATTTTTTTTATATACATCTAATAAGTATTCCTTTTTGTCGATGACAAAGGGGGAGAAATATATGAAAACTAACAAATTTTTGCAGAAAAGACAGAAAAGTCGCCATATATTTAGGGGGAGAATTACAATATATACTACTTCGTCACATAAGTATTGTCATAAAAGGGGGAGAATGTTGATTCATGAGTTTTGATTCATGACACAAGCTTCAGAGATCATATGACGAGAATACTATACGAAAGCGACAAAAAGAGAATAAGTGTATATTATGCACTACAAAGGAGACAAGACTACAATCCAGAGATTAGTATGAATATTTTAATGTATTGAGTCTTTGAATATTGTTAAAATCATTCCTCAAGTAGTCACACACATACACAAATTGATTTATATTAAGTTAAACATAAATTACTGTACTGTGCAACTGACAATAGGTCGGCCGACCGACCAGAATTCTCGGTCGACCGACTCAGTGTCAAGTGCACAGATATACATTGTTTTGTATACGGTTTTAAACCTCAGCTGACCGGCCAGTTTTCTAGGTCGACTGACCTGAACATAGCGGCTAGTTTTTTGAAGAGTTGCGATTATTCATGAAGAGGAATGTCCCTCAATCCAAGAGATACGGACACAACTTTTGATTGAAACTCCTCATGAAAGATTATAACTATTCTACAACTATATAAACATGTTCAAATCACTTCTACAATCATCGATTCTTGTTTATAATTCTGCAATCTATTCTCTATTTATTTCTGCAAATAAAAGCATTCATTCTCATTCAATATCTCTAGAATCTCTGAATTAATTTATATACTTCGATTCTACGAGATTATCTTCCTTCTAAATCTTCACACACACTACATATTCTTGAGGATTTGATTATAGGAAATTGTACTATCAAAAGACAATCTGTGTTATTCAGAACACACTCGTCAACAAAGTATTTGTATTAAGTTGAAGTCCTCTTTGGCTGTTGAGGCGGAAAAATTCCTGTTCGCTACTCAGGTGTGATATACCTATTCCTCCGGGTTAAGTGAGGGGTTTAGTCTAAATCCAGAGGATATTATGGGACTGGACGTAGAACGGAATGTTCGAACCAGTAAAAAAATTCCTGGTGTGCTTACTTTAATTTTTATTTTACTACCATTATCAGTTTTCGCATTTATATATCATATTACATGATCCTTTGTACTGCACGTACACTTTCAGTTATGATTTTGCATGCGATTATACGCGCGCTCGCACACACATACTCTAGTATACAATGCACGTACGTGCATCTAATATCCAAAGATGTTTACCATGAATGGATTTGTGTCTTAAGTGCAAATGTCTTTGTAGTCACAACATATTTCAAGTTGTTTTGTTGGTAATATCGATAACAAATTGATAGTAAAATTTCGTTTGTGGATAGGAAGAAAGGTTGGTGCAATTCCACTAACTAATGCGGTAATTTTGGAATTTCAAAAGGCACCGTGAAAATCATGTTGATTGAATTCTCTTTATTAACAGTAGATATATATACATATATATATACATACATACATGCATATATATATGTTGGTAGTGTTTCTTCTTGATAATGGTTTGGCTTATATTAGATTTCATTATGATATGTGTCGAATGAAAGTAAATATAATAGAATTATAGGGCGTAGGGAAGCTATCATTGGGAAGGAGGATGGAAAATAGCATACAGAATTAGGTGTAGGAAAGATGTAATGAGTATGGCATAGAGAAGACGTAAAATGGATGGAAAAGGGAAAGCATGGGAGATACGGTGTACAGAAGGCATATGAAAAAAGACGTAGGGAAGGCATAGGGATGTTTTTGCAATGCTTTATTTTCGAACTTCTACTTTCGCATAGGGATGACATACAAAAAATCTTTCCCTACATTGTCCCTATGCCAAATTGGCAAGGGAACATGAAATTCTTTTATATTGGATAATACTGAACTCCAAAGTGGACACCCCACTTTAATTATAGATAAATCAAGGCATGTCATCCATTAAGCAACTATAAATGGGTCTGAGTTGAAACATTAGAAGTGAAACACCATTAAATAGAGAATTTGCCTTCTCGGTTATCTACGGCTAGTATCACAGCCAACAATAGTCAAGTCAAAGTTAAAGTCTCTTGCCAACACTGCAATGAAAGTAGACTTTATTACAACTTTTTTGCGACATTTAAAACGTTATAGAAAAACCTTTTTACAACAGTTCTAAAGAAAACATTGTAAACACCATGTTTCTAACAACCTTTTTATAGCAAAAGTTGTAAAACCTTTGTATTTTACAACATTTTTAGGAAAAAGTTGTAATGATACCCTTTTAACTTCTATTCCGAAAAAAATTGTAAAAAATTATTATTTTACAACTTTTCTCCTAGTAAATATTAATTTACTATAATAAAATTGTTTTACTCATAGGTTTTAAAATTTTTTAGGCAACAATCAATATAGAGATAGACTAAATTATATTAATATGTTTACTATTTCTTTAAATACTATAATATTTAATACTTAATAATTTATAATCGATGGCAAATAATTAATAATTAATTATAAATTTATAAATAGTAATTTATAATTAATAATTATAAATAACAGATTACATAGGTCATTATTTATAATTTATTATATTTAATGATTTAGCGATTATTAATAAATATTTATAATTATAATTACAGTATATAATCAATGATTATTTTTTACATTCAATAATTTATCATAATTATTTATTAATAATTAATGAATTATATTTAATATTTAATAATTGATATCAACATTAATTTTTTACAATTAAATAACTAATAATTAACTTTTAATAATTAATATTTGATAATTAATGTTTAATATCTAACTATATTACTATTTTATTAATTAATATTTAATCATTTATTGTTTTTAATAATTAATAATAGTAATAATTTCACAATTTAATATTTGATAATCAATATTAAATAATATATACGTAGTAATTAGTATTTAATAACTAATATTCAATAGTAGTTAAGAAGTAACAAGCAATAATTGATAATTAATAGTTAATAAATAAATGATATTTCATTAATAACATTTAATAATTAGTAATTAATAATTGTTTTCCGTAAAATATTATTAGGAATAAAAGTATGAAAAAAGATCACAAGAGCATTGGGGAAGATTAGAAAGCATCAAGATAGTTTGATTAATCATGCCTTCCAACAAGGAGCTTTCGATGAGGTCGAAAGTTGCGACACCAAAAATCTACCTTTAGACCAAGTCGAAAGGTCTTTCAACAAAGATAAAGAAAAAAGTGCACTGTCTCAAACCTTTCGAAGGAGTCGAAAAGTTCCATCCCTTAGTTTCCAAAGAGTTCTTACCTTTCGAAGATGATGGAGAAGTCAAAGCAAGTATGAGCGACTCCATAGTGAATTTTCGAAAGCATAGCAAGCCTTTCGAATTGGTTGAAACACATGCAGGAGACCTTTCGACAATGTCAAAAGGTTTATGAAGAAAGCAACATTCACAAGTCAACAAAGAGTGGAAGACAACATTTCGATAACATTGAAGGGAAGCATAACTCTCGACAACAAACAAGTGAAGAGCAACCTTCCGACAAGGTCGAAAGGTTCATAATAAACAAGTGAAGAGCAACCTTCCGACAAGGTCGAATGATTCACAACAATCAGGAGGAGAGCAACCTCCCGACAAGGTTGAAAGGTTCCCAATAAAAAGTAAAGAGCAACCTTCCGATAATTTTGAAAGGTTCACATCAATTAGGTGTAGAGCGACCTTCCGACAAAGTCGAAATGTTAACAGCAATCAGGAAGAGAGCAACCTTCCGAAAAGTTTGAAAGGTTCACAACAGTATATCAATGGAAAACCCTTTGACAAAGTCGAAAGGTTCATGAACGAATAAAGATAATCTAACCTTTCGACAATATCAAAAGGTCCGTAACAGCAGAAGAAAGGCAAAACTTTCGGCAAAGTCGAATGGTTCACAATTACATATAAAAGGGGGACCTTCCGACCTTTTCGAGAGCATGAAGTCGAAAAGGGGGCCGTCTGCGTCTATAAATAAGAACCAAGGGGTCATATTTTGGGGAGAGGAATTCTCTTACCTAAACTTGTATTTCCTTAATCATTGCATTATAACCCTAATTGGGTGCCGATTTGGAAATTTAACAAAATAGAGATTTTCATATAAAAAGAGGAAAGTCTTGTACTCTATTAATTAATGTATTGCTTGCTTATACTTTCATTGGATTAACTAATAATTTTAGGTTCAATATCACCGAAAGGTTCTTGCCGACAAGGTCAACAACACTTCTGCTACAAGAATTTAATGCAACCTTTCGAAGTCCATAACTCTACAAACTAAACCTTTCGACAAGGTTGAAATCTACTCGATATAGGTGGTCAAACCTTTTGACACGGTCTAAAGCCACTACCTATTCACCAAAGTAATTGATCTCCTGTCCTAATTCAAGATAGGCTGTCTCTCTAACCTTTCGACAAGATTGAAACCCATCTCTTGAGGATTCAATTCAAGAAAACTTAATCTAATGAAAAAGAAAGTCCTTACGGAAGATTTCAAACAAGCTCAACAAAGACGAAAGGAAACTGAGCCCAAGTCCTAAACCTTTCGATGACGAAAGGTCCGATGTAGTATTTATCAACTAATAAGGTTAATTTGGAAGACAATATCAAAAAGCAATCACGTCCTTTGTTCTCCAAAGAAGAAATTCATTCTTCTTAACATATTTTTATGGTATTGAAAAGAAATCTTGTTAATATTTTTGGTGCTAGAAGGAGAGCTCGAACCTTCGATCCAAAAAATTTCATATCAGATTAATTACATAAAGTCAATTATTTGAGAGAATAAAAATGGTAAGAGCAAGGAGGGAAAAAAGCAATCCAAGCATAGAATCTGCTTCACAGTCAACTTTGAAAGAACATTTAGGAAATACAAGAGTTAGGCAACCCTTGACCCTAACAAAATTGGAAAGTAACATAGTTAGGGTCCAAAATCAACGATCACAGGTGGAAGCAATACAAGAACATCCTAAAAGAGTTCTATCTCGAGAATCAATTGGAATTATGCAAATAGAAGATGAGGCATGACTTCCAAATGTGGTAGACGATCTAGAATTAAACTAAGAAAGCCAAATAAAAGGACCCTTTGAGCGATCGAGTAGCCTCGTCCATGGAGACAACCTGAGTAGTAAAAAAATGGAACTTGCCAAGAAAATGCCTAACACCAAATAAGAATGAATACGTTAAAAGAAAAGGAAATTTTTGATCCTGAAGAATTTTTTGTCCTGCAAAAGGCTCTATTTTCCATAGAAATAATGGCAACAAATCTTTCTCCACACATCCAAATTCGCTCACTAAAATATGACGGAACAACAGATCTAGATGACCATCTTGTCGTCTTTGAAAATTGGACGAACTTATATAATGCTCCAAAGGTAGTTCGCTATAAACTTTTTCCTATTACTTTCCAAGGAGCAGCCATTAAATGGTATTGAAGTTACTGAATGGAAACCATTTATTCTTGGTGTACTATCCCAGAATTTATGGCAATATAAATTTAATAATCTGTGTTTAAATTTAAATTACTTTGATAATTTTTGTAGATAAATTTGAATTGATTTAATAATTTTACTTTAATAAATATTTAATTAGTGAATTTATTTTTAATAAGCTAATAAATCTGTTTTCTATTTATAATATGTATATATATAAGTTTGGTTTTAAATTAAAATTAAGATAGCATATTTTATTATTATAATATTTTGAAATTGGGAAATTTTGATTTATTTTTGATTTAAGCTTTTCAAATCTATTTTATAAGTAACTAAATAATTTTAAATATATAAGACAAATGTTTTATTTGTTTAAATTATATTTTGACTTAAATTTGTATATTAAAACAAGTTATAAAAATGTTTGTTTTATTCTTTTAAAAATATTGATGAATAAAAATGATTTGTTGAATAAATATGAGAATTTAAAATAAAATTTAAAATATGAATCATGTATTCATTTAAATAACAAATAGGTTACAATCTTTTTTATAAATTTATTTTAAATGATTTAAACAATATTATTTTCAAATGATTGATATATATATTGTTTTTATTTATAACCATTCTTGGTTTTGTTTTCTTTAATTATTTTTACATAACAAAGAATTAAAGAACTAATTAATTAAGTTAAACTTTCATTATACTTTAATTTAAAAATACTAATTACTTAAATTGACATGTGTAAACATTTTAGGTTCTTATATAACAACTGTAAGCATCTTAAAAGCCTAATCTAACATGTGTAATTTAAACACACAAGACATTTACAAGTGTCATTGTTTAATATTTTTTTTATTTTCTTTGATTTTAATTAAATCATAAATAAGATATATAAATTCTTGCAATCTTTTATATTTTTCCTTCTTCCTTTTCATTCCTAAATAAAGAAATGTTCGGCTGAAACAATCCTCAAAATCAAAATCCATTGTTCATCTTCATACAAAAATTCTCTGTAACTTATTTCGAAATGCAGATTTTCATTCAAAATCTGTTTTCTCTTCAACCAGTAAAACATTTTACTGCATACTAATCAAAAGCATTCATTCTTCAAAAATCTGCAAACTGTCCTTAAGATCAAAGTCCCCTGTTCAAGTACATTCTTTTTAAAAAATATGGAATGAAACTGCAAGTTAAAATACCTGCATGGAACAATCCAATTAAGAAAGGCTTGCATTCATTCAAAATCTGAATAGAGATACCTGCATGCATTTCTTCAAACCTGGAAACATAGCCTCTGTATACAACAGAAGTTTTTTTAAAGCATTCGAGTAGGATTTTTTTTTAAAAAAACTTCAGAAGCATTCAACTGTGCTCTGCTCATCAGGATTTTAAAGGTGAGTAACTCAAATTTTAAAAAATTAATTAAGTAGGTAAATGCTATTTTCTTTCTTTTAAATAAGAAATGAATTTATGATTTGAATTTGCTGTGAACATATATACATGTGAATATATTTATGTAAACATGTTATTGACTGTTGCATTTCTGTTCTTCAAATTCCAACTCCTGTTTGATTCTAAGTTCTTTTTCTTTTGGGTTGTTTGCTGTTATGATTTCATTTTTAAATGAAACTTGTTTATTTTAAAATAAAGTAAGTTTTAAATTTTTTATATAAGTTAAATAAAATCTTATATTTCCTGGAAGTGAATATAACAGAGTAAAAACTGTATAAGGGTAAAATTCAAACATTTCAATTCAATGTTTCAGGATTTTGAATCAAAACATTATGCAAAAATAGGATTTTTAAAAGCAAAATTATAATTTTAAATGCTTAAACCTAAGAGCAGGTTTAAATTCACTGTATCCTACATATTGGGTTAGCACAGATGATACTTGGGTTTGATTAAGTTGAAATTGTTTCTGTAGGAGTAAGAGATATCAGAGATGTTAGGAAAATTATTGGATTAAGGGGCAATTCATTTTTGATGTTAAGATTTGGATTTAATGTTTTGAACCCTATTTTTTTACTGGATTACTGTTTTTGCTTGAATTTGATCTGGATCGAGTCACTTAGGGTTTTGGGAAATGGAGGTTGATGGATTGACAAAGTCGTCGCGGGAATTTCGAAGGTGATGGTGGCCGGAGTCGCGTCAACAAGATGTTGATAGGTTGGAGTTGTTTGGGTACTGTTTTGTTCCAGGTTTGGAAATTGGGTCGTGATCTTGAATTAGAGAAAATGTCGATGGGGTTGGTGTTTGGTTGGCCTGACGGGATGATCGGCGACCGTGGGAAGGTCGTGTGGTTGGCCAGCGATGGCCTGAGGTGATGTACAGGTGCACAGGAACAAATGGTGGACATCATGGTGTTTTTGTGTTGCAGTTTTTGGTGCCTCGTGATGGTCTCGGGTGAATTGAATTTTAGCTCGAAGCATATCAGGTTGTGGCTCGGAGTTAATATAGAGGTGGCTCGAGTGTATAAGTGTTTCACGTTTTACAAAACAATAACAGAACCTGCTTCCAGTTTTTAAAAATTAAAAGTAAAAGTTTAAATGCAAACTAAAATTTAAACTAAGATTTAAAAACTGAATTTAAATTATGAATTCAATTAGTTTAAATCTTGGGTTTTGAAATAATTTGAATTCTGAAAATTTTAGTTTGGTCTTAAACAAAACATAAAACCTGTTACTGTTTCTAAAAATTAAAAGAAAGGTATCGAATGCAAACTAGAAATTTAAAGTAAGTTTAAAATCTGAAAATTGAATAGGAATTGAAATTTGATTTTCTGAGATTTGAAATAATTTATGTTTTTAAATTTAAATTTGATTTTAAAACTTATAAGTGTAAAAGTATATGTGTGTTTTGAATTTGAATTGGAAGTTTAAAATTTTAAATTAGAAATTTTAAATGAGTTTAAATGTGGGTTTCTAAATCTGGAATAAAATTTAAACTTCAGTTTTTAAATATAAAATGAGTTTAAATTTGAATTGTTTAATTACTTTATATGGCTAAATGATTTGAATTTAAGATGGAGTTTAAAATGTAAGCAAACCTTAAAGATTTAAGTTAAATCTAGAATGAGTTTAAAACCTGTATTTCAATTTTGAAATTTAAAAGTAATTTTTAAATTGATTTGAATTAAAATTGAATTGGGATTTAAATTCTTTTAGAACTTATTTTATTAAGTAAATGTTTCTTTTAACATATGAGATAAAGGTTTGAATTGTTTTTAAAATCTTGTTTAAATTAAAATTTGTATTCATTTTAAAATCTTAAATTTTCAAATGAAGTTTAAATAGAATTTAAAGTAAATTTGAAACAAATTTGTTTTAAATGCCTAATTAAGAAGGAATGTTTATCTTAAAGATAAATAAAATTTTAATGATTTGAATTCATTTAAATTATTAAGTTAATTTTAAATGGGAAATTAATTATTTAATTAATTAATGATAGGATGATTAATTAAATAATTAAGAATTTTTAAATTAATTAATTAAGTCTTAAGAATAATTAATTAAGGATAATTATTTTGTAATTAGGAATTGTTAATTAAATTTTAATTAATGATTAAAGAATTAATTAATCAAGTAATTAAGGATTAATTAAGATTTCAATTAACACTTAATTAATTTAATAGTTAGTAATTAATTAATTGTAATTAAATATTAATTAATTTGTAATCAATAATGGTTAATCTGAGTTAATTTCTTAATAAGGTAATTAAGAATTGTTAATGAAAGTCATTAACTAAGAATATTTAACAATTAATTAATGTGATTAATTTTGATAATTAATTAGATTAATTAATAATAATCATTTTGAAATTGTTTAAGTTTAATTACTTTATGGAAGTAATTAATAAATTAATTACTTAATGTAATTAATTGTGTTAGTGTGATTAGTTTAGATTAATTAATTAAGTTTAATTAATTTAAACATTTGATGATTTGATGAATAATTACTTTATGTAATTAATGGGATTGTAATTACTTAGGAAAGTAATTAACTGAGAATTACTGGATGTAATTAAAGATTTTATTTATGGTAGTAATTTAGATTAAATTACTTTGAATATTAATCAAGGGATTAATTGAGACAATTAATTAAGAGTATTTAATTTATGGAATGAGTAATTAAGGGTAGTTAATTACTGGTTGTTATTAATCAAGGGTGATTAATATATATGTGGTTAATTGCAGATTAATTACTTAATGTAATTAATTTATATAGAGAGATTAATTATAATTAGAAACCATTAATTAATAAAATTAATGATGTAATTTAGAATTGATTAATTAAGGAATAATCAATAAATGAAGTAATTAATTAATAAAGGATTAATGTAATTAACTTTAGTTAATTAATTGATTAAGTAATCAAAAGTTAATTATTGTAAGTATTAATATAATTAACTTGTGTAATTAATCTAAAAGCTAATTACTTATTGTAATTAGGAATATTATTAATCAGTAATGATTAATTGAAATGACTAATGAGATTGTGATTATTTAAATTGATTTGTAATCAATTGATGGTTAAGATAAGCAGGACTATAATGGTGAAGTAATTAATTTAATTCATTTTAAATTAGTTAGAGATTAAGTAATTAATTTAATTCATTTTAAATTAATTATAAATGGTGTGATCATTAAAATCATTGCTTATGTATGAATGATTGATATTGGTTGCCATGTATGGTTCGTAATCTCAGTTATGAGATGAGTAATGTTACATGATATTTATGCATTGGTTGTATTATGACGAAGATATGGATTATCTGTTTATAATGATATGGATTATCTGTGGATGATAATGTTAATTATCCATTGTTATGTTATGAATTATCTATCTATGTGTATATAGATAATGAATTGAATTGTTTTAAACTCTAAAACAACTTGGCCTTAAAAGACACGTTTTGGATTTCGATGAGACCGGGATCGGGTTTCCATATTTGGATATCCGAAAACCACATAGGTCGTGAATCTCAAGTGAAGATGAAGATTCAGAGTGCAAGGGTTATCGCCGTTAACTCTGAGGGTGATTCCAAAATGAGTATAATGAGATAATGCCTTCGGTTTCGTTTGAACCCGGAACGAACTTGTATGGATTGAATGCTTTCAGGACATCGTCAGGTGGACGATGAGCATTCTAAGTGATATGTCCTATAAAGGTAATCGTAGCCTCAAGCCTCATCAACCGGGAAAGGATAAAACAGGGGAGCTGCAGCAAGGCTAAGTGGGTCATGCCCAAGTAGGATGAGATATACCCCTGTCTAGATGTCCCTTTATTTCGGCTTAGTGGTGCGGTTGCTGATCACAACTGCGGGGTGGTCTTGTTCGGAAATATTCCGTAAGGAATGGTTCTGGCTTTGTGTTGCAGGGGAGCGGGCGTACTCCTCGGTACGGTGATCTAGGCCACGTACTGTGTCGGACGGTACTCCAGTAGCCCTGCCATTGTATGGAATCCAAAATCCAATAAGTGCCAACGATTTTGATTGATTACCCACTTTTATGTCTAGTAGCTGGAATTTAATAAATGTAACAATTTCAGCTATTTCATATTTACTTAAAAATCCTAGACCTATTATAATATCATCAGATTTCCTATCAAATGTTTTGGTTAGCGTAAGGTAAAATTTTTTCCATGTTTATGTATGGGAAGACTTACGTGATACCTTTTGTTTTCAAAGGTTTTTCAAAAGTTAAGCAACTTTAACCTATTACTCACACCAGACCCATGTCTGACCCGGAGTTTATTTCTGTTTTTCTTAAACTCTTGGGTACTCAAATTTTTACGAGTAGCCAAGGGGATTCAGGTTAGCTTTGACGAATTATGGAGAAGAAATGGAGCAGGAGGCTTCTGCGTATAAATATATACTTTTCCGCTGTGTTGGTATCTCTGAGTGTTTTCTGTATTGTGTTTGAGTTGTAATAACTAGACAGGTGGTTATAACTGTCTATTATGTGTTGTATTGTCTGTGTAACTCTGATAATTGTTGTATACTATGTAATACTTATGTTATTAATATAATTTATTCGTTCCGTTGTTTAGGTTCTGTTGTTGTTTCTTCTTTCTTTTCTTTCTTTTCACTTTTCTATCCCTTTCTTTCTTAAAGATGATGCGACTTTATGTGGAGAAAAAGTCGGGTCGTATCACTTGGGAATAATTTACTTTTGACTTTCTAGCTTAATTTTCTATATTCAGAGTTACAACTATAGACTTTAGCTTGTTTGCAACCATCAGTCAAAAACCAGGGGAACTACGTCGCAAGTATTAAACAGATTTAGCACAGAAGCATTAAGAGCAGAAAGCACAACTGATAGAGAAAATCTTATGGTAGTCAGATCTGGGATAATTGAATAAACTCCATTTTGAAAAGACCTTTATATCAACGGGTGCAAAGATCTACAATATTTCTTTCTTCCGGTTGAGAAGTTTATTCAATTGGACAAGATGCAACATGCTAAGAAAAAAATTCCACCGAGAACCCAAGGAAGAGAAATATAATCTCAAGCGCTTTAACAAGAAGTCAAGGGAAAGTGAAAACCCGAATGGTAGTCGCAGAAAGATTGCAAAATAAAACCACAAAGCCTCAAACAAACCCATCTCACACATATTCGCCATGGTAAAGGAAAACGAGAATATATATATATGTACATTCCAAAATGAGAAGTGCTCTGTAATCAAATAAAGGAGGTGATTACTGCAGTTATCATAAAGTAATTGGACATAAAACCGATAACTGCCGTATCGTAGTAGAAGCAATTCAAGGAATGATCAAGTCAGGGTTCCTGAAAGTGTTCCTCAAGGAAACGCGAGAGACATCTTAGTCAAGCTGAGAAGAAAGCAACTCAACAAATTCTAAATGCAAATCTCTATCAAATCATGAGGACTCGTGACATCAATTCAACTATGAGCTATCTCCTTTCCTTTTCATGGCTCTTTAACTTGATTTGTATTTTCATTCATGCTTGAAGTTTTATTGTGTATTGATCGTGAACAGATTAAAATTTTAGTGCTATTACAAGTATAAATAAAATCAAACCGAAGCACTCAATGAAACCTGAGAGCACAACAAACTCCAGAATACTTAAAGAGGATAACTCAGATGCCTTACACGAGATAATTATCAACTGTTCAGTCAACACAACACCAAGGCTTCCCTACAAGAGATGTTGAATCGCTGCCAAACTCAATACCAATTTAGGAGAAAATCCATATATACCAAATCTATTTTTAGTGTTAACCCGCCTTTTGGTAAGGCAACATGCGGGTGGATTTAACCCACTCGACTGCATAGTGATTAAAGCTGGATTGTTATGGACATGGTTCAGACAAATGGATTGACGATCAATCATGGATAATAGGTATTAATATAAGGCCAGGATATAGCATAGTCGATGAGCAGACAGGGCGACATACTTGGAGATGCTTGGAGTTTGCTTCGAGCGACCTTCATGTTTACTTCGGTCAGGCAGGTTACTTTGAGTCAAAGGGGTGTTTGCTTCCGGTCACTACGGGGCATTCTTTGAAGAGGATGGCACTAAACTTCCTTGGATCAGCATTATCTTGCTTCGGGTCAACTCAGCATTCACTTCGAGTCACCTGAGAGTCAACTTCGGGTCAAGGAAGTAGCTATTTTTGATTAGAGTCATGGATCAATCAATATGATGCACATCAATTTCGTATCCATCGATCTTGTATCCACCTAGTTCGTACCCATCTTCTTCAAACCCATTCCCTTCATATTCGTGTGCTTCGTATCAATCCATTCCATAATCAGCCACTTTGAATCGATCTCACTCCAATATGTTTCATATCGATCAGTCAATTGATTGATGTGATGCAGGAAGCGATGCATCGATACGAAGCCATAAACCAAGCATCGACGAAGTTAATGAGAAGCATCGATATGAAGGAAAGAGGCAGTGATCCATAGAAAGAGCTTGGTGGCCGATGGATACGAAGGACACAGTTAAGCCAAAGGAACCGGTCAACAAGCTTTAAATGTGGATCTCCGTTGGACTCTCAAGCCATAACATCGCTATGAAAGGTATCGATACGCAATGATCGATATTCATGCTTCAACCAACCTACAAATCCAATATTGGATCGATCATAACTCAAAATCTACAGGTCCAAATGCTATGAAATTTTCCAAGAAGTTTCCTTATCTACTGAAGAACCACCATGGTCAATCGCAGCTCCATCTAGCCTTTCCTTGATCGATACGAAATACATAGGGATCAATCAAGGATGATCCTAAGCAAGCCTTGATCGATTTGATGGGCCCACGTACGTGTGAGAATAAGTATTTCGAGCTTTGAGAAAGATATTCGGAGACCTACACTTATAAATAGCACTCCTATGCCTACAAAAAAGGACTTTTGGCCCTTCTACGCCGTTATCTGATAAAACTCCATTGTAACTTGAGTGCTACGATTGTACTATTGTAAATCAGTTGTGAATCATTAATAAACAACCAACACTTCAAAGTGGATATACGCTACAATGCCGCAACACTATAAATTTCGTCTTTTTACGGCTTTCTTTTTAATTTTTGTTGTTCTTCATATTTATATCCTCTTCGTATATTCTATACGTGATTTGCGACTGTGAGTTGGTGCTTTAATGTACAATTGGGTGTTTACGACCAATTTTGGCGCAACATTTTGGATCTGTCACTGAGAATGCTAACGGTTAGGGATTCTAAAGTTTGGATTTAGAATTTGAAGGGTTAGGAACTTGGATCTGGACAGCTATGGCTAAGCAATCAAGAAGGAGACAAAGAACGGAGAGGAGCCATCATGAAGGAATTAAGGAGGCTTCCTCAGGAGCTAACCGGACCTTAATTTTCGTCACTAGAGATGAGATGGAGATGATAATGGGTGCTATGCAGGAAGGGAAGCTAAAAAGGCAGGAGGAAATGATGCAAAACCTATTCCAATAGGTTGGACAAGCTGGAGTGCAAATCATAAGAATGGAGTAGCAAGAGCCAAGGAAGTCCAGAACCAAAGTCAAGAGAACAAAATAACTAGGATTAAAGATAGAACAGGACGATCGGGAACAACCCCTAGACTTAGAGGCATGCCCACGAATCATGTTGGCTCAATTCTAGACAGGATACCAGGCATTATTCTGCAATTTGGTGTCGATAGGGAAACAAATGCTCGTCCAAAAGAGCAGGTTTCAAGATTCCCTCCCGAACTCGAGGGGCGGGTCGGAAGCAATGGACAATGACCACCACTTGATGACAGCGACAGATTGGAAGAATTGGTCAGAGAGGCCACGAGAGAAGGATTGGTGAATACAGATTTGGAGGATGTGAACAGAACCCCTTTGCTCCCATAATTAAGCTAGCTAGGATTCTACCAGAACTCAAACTACCAACACTGGAGACATATGATGGATGGACGGATCTTACTGTTCATCTGACAAGGTATACGAGGCACATGGAAGTAGTGGGCACATCGGAGGAGGTCATGGCCCGGTGTTCCCTTGTATTTGATGGATGTTAACGCAAAAAGTTAGACGCTAACACCTCGATGCAAATAGAGATTGAATGAAAGCACCACCCGTTAACACGGGAAACAGAAAAAAAAAGCAGTAATCCACTGAAAAAAGCAGTAAGAGACACAGATTTTATAGTGGTTCGGCTTATGATCAAGCCTACGTCCACTACAATCCTTCTTTATTGCTAATATGATTATAATCCTTTACAATTTCCTTCAATTACAATTCACTTCAAAAGACAAGTAGCTAGAAAAACTTCGATGCAAGAGAATTCTCCGAATTCATGGTTGAATGTGTTGAATCCCTATTTGAAGTTGATTGAAGCTTCTTGTCAGTTTCAAGTGTTGGAGTAAGGCTTGGTTTTAAGATGGCAGAGTCCCGATGCTTTGAAGACAATGATCGGAAAGTCCCCCTCATGTTGGAGATAGTGCCGTATTTATAGAGGAACTTCCATGTAAAGTTGTAAGTATTGACCAACCTAAAGTAAGTCGTGGATCATGACCGACCCAAGACAAGTCGTAACTCACGTTCTATCTCTTAAGCACGACTCACGGCTTAACTGGGATAAGCATGTTCTTCTGAGTACAAGTCCTAAGTCGTGAACGAGTTAACAGGCCCTGGCTCAAGTAACGCTATATTGGATTTCCCTTTGTTTGCCTAGGTCGCGAGTGACCTAACATAGGTCGTAAGTCGGTCGTGACTTAAGTGAAGTTGTTCTGAGCTTTTCCTGTCTTGAGTTGTTAGGTCAGCAGTCTCTTGAGTCGTTAGGTCGGCAGTCCCTTGAGTCGTTAGGTCGGCAATCCCTTGAGTCGTTAGGTTGGCAGTCCCTTGAGTCGTTAGGTCGGCAGTCCCTTGAGTCGTTAGGTCGGCAATCCCTTGAGTCGTTAGGTCGGCAATCTCTTTAGTCGTTAAGTCGGCAATCTCTTGAGTCGTTAAGTCGTGGCTTCCTTAAGTCAGTAGGTCGTGTTATCAGTTAAGTCGCTAAGCTTTTATACTCTCAAGTCGTTTGCCTATTGAGTCAGATGGCCACTTTAAGTCGTCTTCCTATTGAGTCGCTGAGCATAGGAGTCAACATTTGCCCCTCGAAGTACACGCCTAATGGTTAGGTCGTGTGCTTCGATATCTTTTAACCCGTCCCCCTCTAGGTCGCTAAGTCGCGCGCGACCTAAAGGTTAGGTCGTATGAGCCGCTTCAGGTTTCTCCACTATAAGTCATCCATCCCCTTCTTTCTTCTCATTACTTACCTCCTCATCTTTTTTTGCCATTAACACTTTCCTGAACTTCCAAAGGCGATCTCGACCCGATAAGTCACCGATTAACTTGATATTACATCACGTAAGTGAACTTGCTTCTTTCTTGATCCTTTACCATCTCTGATTCGTGAATTCCATTTCCTCAATCCTAAACCACCTCTTCATGCAATGTTTCATCGCGAATTTCATTACTTCGATAGTTGACGAACTTGAGCTAGCTCGATTTGGGTTTAAACGTTTGATCGATGGGCTTCAATGCTTCAAGCTAATTGATCTTTGATTTGCGTTAGAGTGACAGGGCATTGAATTTGTGGTGATTTAGTTTTTTGGATGATTCGACATCATGAGAAAATGAGGGCTTTTGTTGATGGAGAGGCTAACGGGTTAACGGGTTAAGAGGAAGAGGAGTTTCTAATTAGATGGGGGGTTTGTTGATTGGGTGAAGTGAGATACCAACTTGGACACGACCCAGCAATTTTGGGCGACCTATAACCCTTCGCGACTTAACAAGATACGACATAAGCTTTGAGTCGTGGCCGACTTAACTTTTGACCGACTTAAATAGATGCGACATAAGCCTTGAGCCGCGGCCGGCTTAATTTTTGACCGACTTAATTAGATGCGACATAAGCCTTGAGCCGCGACCGACTTAACTTTTGACCGACTTAATTAGATGCGACATAAGCCTTGAGTCGCGGCCGAGCTAGGATGATTTAAAGAACCAACGACTTAACTTAACTCACAGGAAATCTTTTAAGTCGTGGACGAGTTAGCACTTGGACAATGTTTCACTACCGAACTGTTTCCCTCAGCCTAAGCCAATTTCATCTCGTCCTGTTAGGTCGTGAACGACTTAGGACTTAGAGAACTTTTGGACTGTGACTACATGGCTTGAACAAAACTTGAAAACTTCGAGACGTTGATAGAACTTGATTGTACTCCCAACTCGAACTTTGAACTGCCGAAATAACTTGCATGACTTTGCTATGCTTTCTTAACAGATTACACCAAATTTGATGCTAATAACCTGTTAAATACAACATTTGCAGAAAACTAGGGCGAATATACTGCCACTGATTGCCCACATCAAATGACAGATTAGTCGATAAAGGATAATTAACTTAAAGAAATTGTATGAAATGCTGTGAATCAACAAACTCAAGTGAAGCATTAAAACAATGTTAATCAACTAAAGTCGATTTGTTTGCGTTAATATTGCACTTGTATTTGGACTTAAAGCGACAAGTCTTGAGATATTGCAATTGACACATGTTTAATTTCAATTATATTTGCTTGTTGCTTTGTTAGCTCTACACAGCATTTCACACATTTAGGAAACGTGCACCTTCATGTTTGAATATCCAGCTGTTTATGTAGAATGGCTTCACATCAAGAAGAAGTGGTAGCTCAAGTTGAAGAGATCTTTCCGATAGCTATTCCCGTAGTGAATCCTCCAGAAAGGTCCCCGACTACCTTAACCCAGAGAGCATTTAACCAGCTACGCATTCAATTTGGCCTTGCTGAGAGTGATGCTCTACTTCCCGGGCCGAATGATACTGCCGATAATCCACCTCACGGTTTTGTCGCCGTCAATCGCTAGATGTGCCTAAGCGGAGCAATTCCTCCTTTTAACGACTTTCTTCGAACGCTTCTCCTTCGGTTGACCATCTCTCCGTTTCAACTACATCCCAATGGCTATGCTATCCCGATGGGATTATGTGTTTTATTTAGGAGAACTCTTGATCGTTTGCCGAGCTTCGAAGAAATTTGCTACTTATGCTCATTTGCTAAGAATAAAGATCATCCCTCCATTACTGTTGTAAGAAGCGCTAGGAATCGCAAACTCATTACCGATCTTTCCGCAAGCGCACATGGCTTCTTGAACCAGTTTTTATTTGTTCGCTGCCCCCTAGGGTTTTATGCTATCTGGAGAGTAGGAAGTAAGATTACGTGCTTCTATTTTTTCATTCCTGAGCTTTTCGAGATATGAGTTTCTAAGTGCTAATTTTACTCTTTCCTTTTTCAGCACTTCCTCCCCCCTCTAGAGATCCAGGCCACAAGCAAATTTTTGAAAGAATGAATGCCGTGGCTGCTGAGGAGAGGAGTATAAAATTTCTGTTGAAAGATGAGTTTCTACATCAGTTTGGACTTCTAAATTCTTCCCGCTCTACACAACCTCACGAAGTCCATGATTCCCCAGCTAAGGCATTAGATGCCCCAGTTTTTACTGACGAACCCGTATCGAAGGAACTTACAACTGAGGCTTCGTTGGTAAAATGTTCTATTCCAACTGACATTGCGGGGCCATCTTGTAAACTTGCTCTTACTTCGGTTATCGAAGAAGAAGAAGATCTTTAACAAACCGGGAAGACTTCTGATGAAGGAGTTGAGGCGAAGAGCCCTGTTGAACACAGTGGTAATGATACTTTCGAAGGGTTGAGCGACTTTATAGTTACGTCTCAAGAACTCTTTAAGGATGATCTCTCCACTGCTAAAATTGTATCTTCAGTGGTTGAAGCGACATCTGCTCTTCAACAGACTCCTTCAACTCAAGAATCGACATTGGCTGTAAAATCTATCACCACCCCCCAACTGAGGAGCGGTTCGTAGTTCGGCGCGTGTAGTTTGCACACACCACACACACTTAGGATTTATTGGCACTAATATGTACTTAACTCCTTGCAATTTGAAGATTCTCAAGTTATGATCCTTTTTTAATTTTAGGTTCTTCAATGGGGCGAAGTGGCTCGTATTATGATGACTTTAAGCAGTATGGGAGGCGCAGTCAATATGATTACGGGCGCTATCTTCCCCCTCATAGGGAAACTGATGAGGAGAGGGTTGCTCAAAAAGCTCAGGAGAGAAGGGCATACGAAGAACGGTACGGGAGAGGGGATGAATATCGTGACGCTTCCCACAGAGAGGGTGATTCCCTTAAACGAAAATCCCATGATGACAAAGGAAAGAGCCATGCCGCCGAAGGTTCGAGCAAACGGACCAAGCACGGTGAAAAGTCATCATCTGACATTCCTAAAGAGCCAATTGCTTCGGTGCCTCCTCAATCTCCTGCTCTTGCTCGTATCGACATTCAGACGATCATTGGCAGGCCCTCATATCAAGCTGGACCAGGCCCAGCTACTCTTCAAAGCCGATTTCCAAACTGGTGCTTGAAGGGAGTTCGCTTTGATCTCGATCTGGTTCCAATCGATAAACCAGCCATGTTGCGAAATCTTGATGCTGTCAAGCTTGATATCGAGAGGATGTCGAACTGGCAGAAACTTGTTGACGAACTCCAGAGAGTGAACCGCGCAAACCTTGAGGCTATGTTGACCATGGAGAACGATAAATCCGAATGGCAAAAGACTCTTGATCAACATGATGCAGAGATGAGGAGCATCGCCGCTTATAATGAAAAGCTTGAAGCGGAAGTTGGAAAACTTAAAGAAGAGCTTGCTACTTCCTCCACTTCCTACTCTCAAAGGGAAAGTGTGCTTTAGAAACAAGTGCGGGATGCTCATGCTAGCCAACGAGAGGCCGAAGATAAACTCAAGTGGCAGGAAAAGGTTGTAGAAGATTATCGCGTTAACGTTGCACAGTTGCGACAACAGACCAGCTCCCAGAACCTCGAAATTGAGATATTAAAAACCCGACTTGCTATAGTTGAGAAGGAGCGCGATGAGGCTGTTGCCGGTAGAATTGCAGCTGAAGAAGCTCATCAAGCCACTAAAGCCGATGTCAGTTCGACTTCTACTTGCAAAGTGTCCTAGGGCATGGCAGTCTCGCATTTTTGGGCCCCAAATATGAAATCACTTTGGCTGAAGTATGGGAAGCCGCGCTTGATATGCTTAAAGATGCTGGGTATGCCGAAGAAGAACTCGAGGCACATTATCAGGATGACGGAGCTCGTGCAGCCCTTGCCAGAGGAAAAGAGCAACTCACTAGAGAGCGTGCTGGGATGATGAGAGAGGAGCATCAAGAGAAAGAATCACCATCAATTGCCCCTGTTCCTCCTTCAATTTCGGCCGACGTTGACATCACAGGCTCCGGTTCCCATTCTCCGTCCCCTGCTAAAGTTATAACTGAGATTACATGTGCACAGGGTGGAGATGAAGGCGAAGAGAGCACCGAAGCACAAGCTTATGAAGTTGACATTAGGAAGCCCACTTCTCCAAGTAATATTAACGTCGAACCAGGTCAAGCGGATTACTCATTTGCTTCGGCCGAGCTTGATGAACTTGTTGCTTATTACTTAAGACTCGATGAGCCGTTATCTCCTCTCTTCGCGGGAGATACTAATATTTTTTTGCTTTTCTTCTGTAGCGAGAACACCCAGTGTCATAGAAACTTCTCCTCCTCCAGCTGTTCCTCCTCCTACCTTTCAAATTACTCCTACTTCCTAGCCGGGATCGCAGGAAGAATTAATAGGAGCCCTTCAAGACTTGGACGATCCAGCCGCTTCGCAGGAGCAGAAGGCCGAAGGACTTGGAGGAGGCGAAGTATCTCTGGAGCGAACCCTTTCTGATGACATAAAATTGTCTGCTCTTGTCACTCTGGGGAGTGAGTCTTCTTCAAGGAGGAGGAGGAAGCGTACAACTTCAAAGAAAAAAGGGAGAAGCATTTCTGTTACTGAAAAGGAAACGGAAGTTGATCCAGCACTAGCTCTCTCTCCTTCTCCCCCAACTCTCCCAAGTCGGCCTGAAAAATTGCCTATTAAACTAGGTGAAGGCTCTAAAGGCGGTGGGAGAAAGAAGTGATGAGCCTCGCTTTTCCTACTTTGCTTTACTTTTTGCTTTTTTTTGCATGTATACAAGTTTGTGTCGACTGGTGATTGTGCAGGTACCAGTCCCCGCTTTTCTTTATCCTGAAACCTGTACCTGTATAAAGTTTTCGTAGTATTGAATAAAATGTTCCTTTTACCTATACAAACTTCTATCTGTATTTGAGAATACATTTACTCTTTATCTTTATACAAGTTCCTTGTTTCCTTTGTGTGATATTGCAATGAGCCTATGGTATGTTGTTTGAGCATTGTTTCCATCCTTGTACCTATAATGTGCTGCCCCCATACCATGGTTTATTGCAATCTCTTTCACATTAGCAAAGTTTTTAGAGAACAATTCCTCTATTTCGAGAAGACTTGTACTCTTTCTTTAAAGAACAACTTTTCCGTTTGAAGGAGGTTTGCATCCGTACTTTATAGGATAATATTTCCATTTCAAGGAAATATTTTTCGTATTTAGTAGGATGTACCTCATTTTGGAGGATTTTTTTTTTTTTGAAGAAAATCACTTTTGTTTTGGCGAGTGAATTTTCTTTCGTGGTAAAGTGGGCTTCGACTTGCTTGTGCCTCCGGTAAGAGGGCTTTTTGTTTGATTGTGCCTCTGGGAAGAGGTCTTTCTGTTTCTGCCTCTTGGGAGAGGCTTTTATCTTTTCCCTGTTCGCTGGGAAGCGGGCCTCCGAAGAGGGCTTTTCACATTTCGACTCATGTGAAATTTTATTGCAGATCACGGTGAAATGTGTGCCTCTGAGTAGGGCTTTTGCTTGGAAGTTTGGAGCTTCTTTCTCTTAGTTGGATGGATTCACGGGGCTGTGCCACCAATCAGTCCGCAACTTTATGTCGAGAAAGAACTCTCTTTTTCTGGCGAGGCCCGCTCGAGGTCTTTTAGCATTTCAACTATGGTGAAATGGGCCTCCGAGGAGGGCTTTTCACATTCCAGCACTTGTGAAGTTTTATTTCAGATCTCGGTGGAATGCGTGCCTCCGAGACTACCTGGAAGTTTCTTCCTCATTGTTGGCCGGATTCACGGGGCGGACACAAGTTACTTGGACGCTTATTTACGCAGATTGTCTCAACTAGTGAACAAGTGCCTTGCCTTCCACTTGGGAAGGTGCCTCTGATCATCGTATGGATTCACGGGGCAGATGCAAGTTACTTGGACGCTTGTCTGCGCAAACTGTCTCAGCTAGTAAGCAAGTGCCTTGCTTCCAGTCGGGAAGGTGCTCCCGGTCATTCCATACCAATCTTTTTTGTTGAGAAAGTCTTCTGGCATGCCCGTTTGAGGTCTTTATCCTCCGAAGAGTTGTGCCTCCGAAGAGGGCTTGTGCCTCCGAAGAGGTCTTTTGCTGTTTGATGCTTGCTCGCCCATGTCTCTTTGCCATCTATTCATGTCGGCGATCCCCGTTATCTTTTCCAAATATCATCCCCTTTTAGTTGCCAACAATTTTCCTTAACCAAAGAAATATACTTCATAGTTAAGCGAGTTGGTGGTGGTAGACACAGGCTATTTAACTGGATGCTCGTTTGTACAAACATTCGCAGTTAGTTAGAAATGGTCCACTTCCAGCCACATCGCTAACTTTTGTGCGAAGCACTTCTTTCGTAAGATTTGAGTATGGAAATTTTGAATGGTTTAGCGTTTGCTTGTTGGGTGATGTCCGAGATCGCTTGGTCTTACGATGGGTAAGCTTTGCTTTTATGGCCTGCATTATTAAATCGACATTTTAGTAACACAATTAACGTATTTTATATGTCGAAATAAAACAAAGCAGTCTATAATTAGTAAAGAACACAAGATTTATAGTGGTTCGGCCAAGAACTGGGCCTACATCCACTTTATAGCTCTTATTATTCACTTGCATTGACTTTACAACGGCTTTCATTACAAGATTCATACATTCATCATTCTTTTACAATATTTCATTAAAGCCTTTAAGTAAAATATGGGCGCAAATGATTGCTGTTCCAAGCTCTTGGAATTGGGTCTCCTTCGACAGTTACAAGTTTGAATGTGCCATCAAGAAGTTTTTGGCCTATAACATATGGCCCTTCCCAGTTTGGTCCAAGCGCGCCTGTAGGTGTCATAATTCTTTTTAAGATTAGGTCCCCCACTTCAAAGCTACACCGGCGAACTTTGGAATTGAAGTGCCTGGCTATTCTTTGCTGGTGAGTTGCAGTTCTGAGCTCAGCTTCTTCCCTTTTCTCATCAAAGAAGTCAAGGGCTTCAAGCTGCAGTTTTTCATTCTCGGCTTGACTAAAATGGATTCTTCTATGTGAAGGGACCTCTATTTCTACCGGAATCATCGCCTCTGATCCATATGCCAATGAAAATGGAGTGTGCCCCGTCGTAGTTTTATGTGTAGTTCTATATACCCATAGTGCTAGCGGAAGTTTATCGACCCAACCACCTTTTGCTCTTTCCAGCTGTTTTTTGATGGTTGATTTGATTATTTTGTTTACTGCTTCCACTTGTCGTTTGCCTACGGATGAGCCACTGCTGAGAAACTTTTCTGGATCTTAAATTTTTTGCAAAAATCTTGGAACTCTTCACTTTCAAATTGGGTTCCATTGTCCGTGATTACCTTTTGAGGCACTCCATACCTGCAAATGATATTCTTAGTTACAAAGTTTATCATTTTCTTAGAGGTAATAGTAGCTAAAGGTTCAGATTCAGCCCATTTAGTAAAATAATCCACAGCAGCAATAGCATATCTGATTCTGGATTTGCAGTTGGCAAAGGCCCGATGAGATCCATTCCCCAAATAGAAAATGGCCACGGACTGACCAACTGTGTTATCTCAGTGGAAGGTGCTCTTGGGATTTTTGCAAATCAGCATCGGTCACATTTTCGGGTGTAACTCTCGGCATCACGATTAATATCCGGCCAAAAATATCCATAACGGAGAATTTTCTTTGCTAAAGTTTGACCTCCTGAATGGTCTCCACACTCTCCTCCGTGTACCTCAGTTAGAATTGTTTCAGCTTCTTCCTTGGTCACACATCGGAGTAATGACATTGAGAATCCCCGCTATACAATCGGCCATCCCGAATTACAAATCTGGACGCTTTTCTTAACAACTTCTGCCGTTCTCTTGGGTTCTCTAGTAGAGAGCGGTCGCGTAGGTATTTCAATATCGGAGTCATCCATGGTTCACGCTACTGTGATACAGTCATGATCCAGTCAATATCCATTTCATCAATGCTTGGAGTTGACAGGACTTCTACAGGAACTAATCCCAATAATTGAGCTTCACCGGTGCTTGCATATTTTGCGAGGGAATCTGCCTTCATATTCTCTTCCCGGGGAATATGGCTTATTGTGTAATGGCCGAAATCATCAAGAAGCTCCCAGGCCTTGGACAAATATGTGGGTAGGTTCCCCCTTTGGCTTGAAACTCTTTCTTGACTTGACACACGATAAGCTGTGAATCATTGAAGATCTGTAATGCCTTGATGTTCAGTTCTTTAGCAATTCTTAAACCGGCAATAAGAGCTTCATACTCTGCTTCATTGTTTGTCGAAGGGAATTCCAATCTTAAAGCATAACACAGTGACCGTCCTTCAGGGGTTTCAAGTACAACCCCGGCCTCAGAACAGTAATCGTTTCTTGCGCCATCAACATACAATTTCCACCGGATTGAAGGATTATCGGTCACCACATCCTCACTATCGCCTTTGTCTGTACATTCTGCAATGAAGTCTGCCAAAGCTTGTCCATTGATTGCTCTTCGGGGATGATAAGTGATGTCATATTGGCTGAGTTCAATATTCCATTTCAAAAGGCGACCCGAAGTCTCAGGACGGAACAGGACTTGCTTCAAGGGCTGATCGGTAAGGACCTTGATGGGATGAGCTTGGAAATATGGCCTCAGTTTTCTTGATGCAATCAATAGACAATAGGCGAGCTTTTCCAACTTTGAATAGTTTAATTCTGCCCCAATGAATATCTTGCTCATGTAGTAGACCGGGCACTGAATTCTCGCATCCTCCCGTACCAAAGCTGCGCTGAGGGCATGAGACGAGATCGCCAAATACACAAAAAAATATTCACCACTGTCAGGCTTAGAAAGTATAGGAGGCGTTTCCATATGACGAACCAGCTCACGAAAGCTTTCTGGCATTCAGGAGTCCAGTCAAAGTTTTTTCTTCCTTTCTTTAGAGCATCGAAGAATGGAATGCATTTATCAGTAGCTTTGGAAATGAACCAACTTAAGGCAATAACTTTTCCATTGAGACTTTGCAATTCCTTCTTCGTTCTAGGAGCTTTGACTTCTCTTAAGGCAGTTATCTGAGCCGGATTAGCTTCATTTCCCCTTGCACTCACAATAAAACCCAGAAATTTTCCAGATTCTACCCCAAATGAACACTTCAAAGGATTCAGCTTCATACCGTACTTTCGAAGGATTGAGAACACTTCTGCCAAGTGATCCATGTGGTCCGCTGCTTTCTTTTACTTTACCAGCATATCATCGACATAAACTTCCATAGTCTTGCCAATCTGTGGCTTGAACATTGCATTAACCAGTCTCTGGTAAGTTGCCCCTGCATTCTTCAATCCGAAGGGCATGACTTTGTAATAGTACAGACCAACATCGGTTATAAAACTCGTGTCCTCCTGATCTGGCTCATACATCATGATCTGGTTGTATCCGAAGTAAGCATCCATAAAAGATAACAATTCATGCCCCGCAGTTCCATCAACTAACTGGTCAATCCTGGGAAGCGGGAAGCAGTCTTTGGGGCAAGCCTTGTTTAAATCTGAAAAGTCGATGCATACTCTCCATTTTCCGTTAGCTTTCTTAACCAGTACTGGATTCGAAACCCAATTCGGATAAGTAGATTCTCTGATAAAGTCATTCTCCATGAGCCGATCCACCTCTTCCTTTAATGCTGCTGACCTTTCGGGACCCTGGGTTCTTCTTTTCTGCTTCACAGGTGTAAACTTTGGATCAATATTCAAGGTACGTACAGCAATTTCTGGAGATATTCCACACATATCGGCATGAGTCCAGGCGAATACATCCAGATTTGCTTTTAGAAATGATATCAAAACATTTTGAACCATTGCATTAAGCTGCGAACCCACATTCAACACTTTGTTCGGGTCTTTAGGTTCAACAGGTACCAGCACTGTCACTTCAACTGGTACCACTCTATTTTCCCCTGCATTGGCTTTTCTGGGATCCATCTCTCTTCGTGCATCACTATGTTCGCCTGTGAAGGGTCCACCCTGTAATTGCTACAAGGTTGATTCTTTGATGCGGACTGGGGCCGCCGCATCTTTTCCCATATCTCTCCTCCTTTCTTCGCGCAACTCTGTAAGATAACATTCCCGTCCAGCATTTTGATCCCCTTTCACCACGCCGACTCCATTATCTGTGGGGAATTTTATGGTCAGACACCATGGGGCAAGAATTGCTTTAAATTCTGCCAGAGTTGGTCGGCCTAGGAAGGCGTTGTAGGCAGAAAATTCTTCAACAATAACAAAGGTCTGCTTTCGAGCCACTTTTCTCTGCCCCTCTCCAAGCTCTACAAACAAATCAATCGTCCCAATTGGCTGTTTCGGCTCACCAGTAAAACCAGCAATCTTTAGTGATGAAGCTTGAACATCAGCCATAGGAATCTTCATTTGATCAAAAGTCTTCTTGAAGAGAATGTTGCATGAAGCTCCACAATCAACCAGAACTCTTTTCACAGTAGCTGGCCCAATGCCAGTGGAGATGACCAAAGGATCAATGGTAGGAGCTTCAACACCCATCGAATCCCTAGTACTGAATATAATGTCGTCATTAAAAGTTTTCTGCTGCTTCAGGGGTGCAGCATCTTCTAACACCAAGAAACTTTCATCTGCCGGTGCATACTTCAAAGCACGAGCGTATCTTTCCATCTCACCCCAACTCCTGCCAGCTGGGTGAGGGCGTCCTGTAACCACATTTATAACAGGCCTCTCTGATTCATGAGCTGTCGCCTTTTCACTTGAGCTATGACGATGAACAGGAACCTATTGTCCTTGAGTTGACGAAGTTGGGCCATTCTTGTTCCTTTTTACATATTGCTGGAGCTTGTTTTCCTTCAATAGTTCCTCAATTACCTCTTTCAAGTGACGGCACTCGTTAGTATCATGCCCGGGTTGGTTACGGAACCGGCAAAACCTTCCATTCTTCTCAGCTTTCCTATTAAATCTTTGCGTAGCGGGTTCGGGGAATTCGACCGTGTCTTTGTTTGCAAAGTAGATGTTCTCCAGGGTATCAGTCAGAGGGGTGAAGTTGAAGGGACGACCTTTCTTTGCATCTTCCTGCCTCTTCCGACCATCGTTCCCCCTCTTCTGATTGCCAGATTCCTTCTTATTCGGAGCAGCATTACCATTTCCAGCCCCTGTCGATACCACCTTAGTCGGTACTTGGAGGCTTTCCAGACGCATGAATTCATCGGCTTTTTTATAAAACTTGTCAAGTGAATTTGGTTCTTTCATTTTCAACCACTTTCCAAATTCACTTGATTTATCAATCGCCCTCATCAGGTATGTCAGAATCATGCGTGGCTCTGCATTATCCACCTCGGCCAAAGCTATATTGAAGCGATTCAAGAAAGCTCTAATGGATTCTCCAGGATTCTGCTCCAAGCTGGATAACGACATTATATCCTTTGCCTTTGACGCATACAATCGAAATTGTTCCTTGAACTTCCGAGTTAAATCATAAAATTGGTCTATCGACTGGATCGGCAGCTTTGTGAACCAAAGTAAGGCAACTCCTTCCAGGTATAGCGGAAAATACCGGCATTTGATTTCATCAGAAGCTCTGGCACCCATCATGTGCCAATCATACTTATACAGAAACTCATTAGGATCGCCCGTTCCCTTGTAAGCTGGAATAGTTGGTGGGACAAACTTCCTTGGGAATTCTACTTTCAAGATCTTTTCAGTAAATGGAGTTTTGCTCGGAGCGAAACCCCACTCTTTCTCATCTTCGTCTCTCTGCATACTTTCCTTCATAATCTGGCGAACCATGCCTGAAAAATACTCTTCATCATTTTGAGGCTCAGCGGGACAAACATCAGCCATTCTCTCCGAATTCTGTCTTGACAATCGCTCATGGAGAGTCGGTTGCAGCCCCGATCCTCTGGCTTGGGGAGGAGTCCTTTGCACTGGATCAGCCACCCTTTGAGGGATATTTCTTCCTTCCACATTCTGCACTTCATCAGCAATATTTCCCTTTAGACGCCGGTTGACGGTTTGCCTCAAATAAAGCATTCAACCTTTCCATCATTAGGTTATTCTGAGCTTCCATTTGCCGATGTAGCCCGGATACAACGGCATCTAGCTCTGCTCATGTAACTCCGACAGTTGGAGTTGTTTGACTTAAAGGAGGAGAGGCTGCAGTAGTCTCGCAAACATCGTCAGATCCAACTGACTTGCGCTTCCTTTCTGGAGCCATTATTTCAGATAAACTCTTGGTTTTTAGAGAAATCCTTTCTACAAACTTCTGCGAAGCTATGATGACAGGTCCTGAGTTGGGTTCTCAGTGAAAGCACTAAAAATGTTAACGCAAAAAGTTAGACGCTAACTTCCCGATGCAAATAGAGATTGAATGAAAGCACCACCCGTTAACATGGGAAACAGAAGAAGCAGTAATCCATTGAAAAAAGCAGTAAGAGACATAGATTTTATAGCGATTCGGCTTATGATCAAGCCTACGTCCACTTCAATCCTTCTTTATTGCTAATATGATTATTATCCTTTACAATTTCCTTCAATTACAATTCACTTCAAAAGACAAGTAGCTAGAAAAACTTCGATGCAAGAGAATTCTCCGAATTCATGGTTGAATGTGTTGAATCCCTATTTGAAGTTGATTGAAGCTTCTTGTCAGTTTCAAGTGTTGGAGTAAGGCTTGGTTTTAAGATGGCAGAGTCTCGATGCTTTGAAGACAATGATCGAAAAGTCCCCCTCATGTTGGAGATAGTGCCGTATTTATAGAGGAACTTCCATGTCAAGTTGTAAGTAGTGACCGACCTAAAGTAAGTCGTGGATCGTGACCGACCCAAGACAAGTCGTAAGTCACGTTCTATCTCTTAAGCACGGCTCACGGCTTAACTGGGATAAGCATGTTCTTTAAGTACAAGTCCAAAGTCGTGAACGAGTTAACAGGCCCTGGCTCAAGTAACGCTATATTGGATTTCCCTTTGTTTTCCCAGGTCGCGAGCGACCTAACATAGGTCGTAAGTCGGTCGTGACTTAAGTGAAGTTGTTCTGAGCTTTTCCTGTCTTGAGTCGTTAGGTCGGCAGTCCCTTGAGTCGTTAGGTCGGCAGTCCCTTGAGTCGTTAGGTCGGCAGTCCCTTGAGTCGTTAGGTCGGCAGTCCCTTGAGTCGTTAGGTCGGCAATCCCTTGAGTCGTTAGGTCGGCAGTCCCTTGAGTCGTTAAGTCGGCAATCTCTTGAGTCGTTAAGTCGTGGATTCCTTAAGTCGGTAGGTCGTGTAATCCGTTAAGTCGCTAAGCTGTTATACTCTCAAGTCGTTTGCCTATTGAGTCGCTGGCCACTTTAAGTCGTCTTCCTATTGAGTCGCTGAGCATAGGAGTCAACAATGGATATAGTAGCACTGGGTTTTAGGTAATTGGAAAGTGGCTCCATTGGAACGTGGACCGATTTGATCGAGAAGTTAATGAGGCAGCTCAGAGTTCACATCTCAAGACCCAAAAATGCGATGAGTTTGACAATACTGAAACGGAAGACTAGAGAGTCTCTAAGGAGTTTTCTAATGTGGTTTAATGCAGCGGCAACATCGGTGGATCGTCCAGATCCATCCATGGTTTTGATGGCAACTGTATTTAACATAGCTGATGGTATGGAATTCAAGAATTCATTGACAAGGGATCCACTTATGGATCTCGGAGAGCTTTACCATGAGGGAGCAAGTTTTCTGCGATAGGAGGACGCGAAGGCTGAAAGAGAGGAAGGAGAGGAAGATTATGTTATGCAGTCAAAGGCAGGGATCTTGCCGAAAAAGATTTAAACAATGACAAAGAGAAGCGAAAAGAAGAGAATGGCTTTGGGGAGTCAAGATGGTCGCGAAAGGCACCAAGATTAACCTCTTATTTGGAGTTGAGCGAGACTTTAGAGCGAATATGCCAAGGCACTAGGGAGAAGGTTCCCTACAAGGCCAATCAGGAGGAAGCCAACCAATAATGAAAAGAAATCAAACAAATACTGCCTATTCCACGAGCTAAGCGGCCACGGTACAAACGATTGCAGGCACTTGAGGGGTAAGATCAAAAAAAATATCCAAAGTGGCATGCCGTTGCACTATGTGAAAAGGCGAGCAACGATGGTGGAACAAAAGCGACCATAATCTGCATCAAATGAGGACGGCCCCGGATCAAGGCATCGGCTTATCATCAAATGATCGAAATGATGAGGAATAAGTAGTAAACTCCACACTAAAATGGTTAAGTTGCTTACACATGTATGAGATCACAAACGGTCTTCAGGCATGCTTTAGGATGCTGGCACTTTGATGTTTCTATTTTGCTTTTGTTTTCTCTTTTTTGCATTTGGACTTAATTTAGTTGTAAGACTCATTTGAATGTAAATATGATATTTATAATTCCAAAACCTGACCATAAATGTTCACAATTCACCTCAAATGGCACCTGACCACGAACGGTTATAATCCGTCTTGAGCGACGCTCGACCACGGACGTTTCAAAATTCACCTCGAAAGGCACCCGATCATGAACTGTCGATCACGGACGTTTCATATCCATGTACTACGAACCCATTCCCTTCGTACCCATGTGCTTCGTATCAATTCATTCCATACTCACCCACTTCATATCGATCCCACTCCAACATGTTTCGTATCGATCAATCAATTAATCGTTGATTGATCGATACGAAGCTGGAAGCCATGCGTCGATACGAAGGCAATGAGAAGCGTCGATATGAAGGCAAGAGGCAGTGATCGATATAAAGGGCTTGGCAGCCGATGGATACAGGACACAATCAAACCAAAGGAAGTGGTCAACATGCATGAAATGTGGATCTCCCTTGGACTCTTGAGCCACACCATCGATACGAAAGTTATTGATATGCAACGATCGATACACATGTTTCAGCCAACCTTTTCAATATTGGGTCGACCATAACTCAGGAACTACAAGTCCAAATGCTAGTAAATTTTCCTAGAAGCTTCCTTATCAACTAAAGAACCATCATGATTGGCCACAGCTCCATCTGGCCTTTCCTTGATCGACAAGAAATACATGGGGATCGGTCAGGAATCGATCCTAAACAAGCCCAGATCGATCTGGATGGCACACCCACATGTGAGAAGAAGTATTACAAGCTTTGAGGAAGAAATTTTGAGGTCTACACCTATAAATAGCACCCCTATGCCTACAAAAAAGGACTTTTGGTCCTTCTACGCTGTTACTTTGCTAAAAGTCCATTGTAAATTGAGTGCTATCGATTGTACTATTGTAAATCAGTTGATAATCGTCAATAAATAACCAACACTTCAAAGTGGACGTAGGCTACAATGCCGAACTACTATAAATCTCATCTTTTTGCTGCTTTCTTTTTAATTTTTGTTGTTCTTCATATACTCTATATGTGTTCTATGACTGTGAATTGGTGCTCTCATCTACAATTGGGTGTTTGTGACCAATTTTGGCGCAAACATTTAGCAAATAATTTCAAAAGGACATTTCTCAAATTATTACCTTTTAAGAAAACTATTTTCAATCGCCTCATGGCCTAGGGGAAAAAATACTCAAGTATCCCAAAAGCAGATTTATGCAACTAATTTGAGATATTATATGGCATCAATAAATGCACACAAAAGGACTTCAAACTGAGCAATTTAAATGTTTCAACGTTTATTAAAATCATGGGCAGCGATAAGCTTATTCATACTTTTTCAAGAAAGATTTTGAAAGAGCAAAACGTTTATTGGAACTCAAACTAGAGAATCCTATACTTGACTAAGAGACTGTTGGCTCATGAATCATGACCTGCTATTCTCCTATCTGTGATTCATGTCTCCACCATGAGAACAGCAAGAAAGTTCTTGCATAAGGCTTTATTGAGAAAAAAACTCTTTCATAAGAGGGATTCAGGAGTCCAAACTATTTTTCAAAAGAAACTCTTCAATATAATAGAAGGGTCTAATTACAAAATTCTTTCTCTCAAAGGAGACTACATTTTAGTTGGCTAATAATTATTTTCATTTACAAATACTTACGCCTACGATGTTATTCCATAGGACTTCCTAGAGGGAGGGATATAAGCCCACGATGTTATTCTATGGCACCTCTTAGTGGGAGGGACATAAGCCTACGACACTATTCCGTAGCATCTCCTAGTAGGAAATATAAAACCCCTTACATCAAAACCACCTCTTAGGGGATAGGTCAGGGTAGCACCCATCGGTGGTCTCTTAGAGGAAGTTCAGTTAATTATACATCCTATTAAGATAAGGGAATCCCAAAGAGAGGCTCATCAAACAATGGACTAAGATGCCCAAGCCCAAAGTGTGTCTCATCAAAGAGCGGACTGTGACATCCAAGCCCAGTGGGGGCTCTAGACAGAAGAATAAAGACAAAGATATCTACAACTCAAGGCCAAAGTTAAAAAGCAAGAGGATAAAGGGTTAAAGAAAGAAATATATCTTTTAACTGGGATAAAGTTGAAATCCTAAAGAAGGATATATACAGAAACAGTGGGACGAAGATGACCAACACTATAATCATAAATACACAAAGAGTCCAAATAATACCCAAAAGAGACAAGATATGAATTAGTAAATCTCAAAACATCACTATTTGAAAAAGGATTGAAAAATCCATATCCCAAAAGAAGGCATGAGAGTGGAAAATGGAAAAGAAAATCAGTAATATGGTAATAAAGTAAAGATATATACCAATGACAAAAGAATGGAACAAGCAACAAGTATCACTAGTGGTAGTAAAGACTACACTCAAAGGATAAATTGAGTATGCCACCACAGAATCCCTAGAGATGAGAGTGATCCCTTAGAATGAACGAAACTCTACAAGTATATCAACAACTTTACTGACCCATAGGTCTAGGATTTTGTTGAATTTACTGAATTTACTATGACTAGCTAAGTTTCCAATTTCGATATTGGATTGGCTTCTAGTAATCTATTCTCTAGATGAGACCCTGGCAAAATTTTGGTTAAATTCTTGGTTTCGTGGACATTCAATTTCTTTGCCAAAAAATCCATTTTCGAGTTTGATCAATCTTAAGCTCCAATATTGACTTCGTAACGATTTATAGATTTCATTTGGGAATTTCTATAAAGGCTTCACGTTGAATTCCTAGTTTAAAGGTTTCCCAATTCCTTCATTAGCTTTCGAAAACGTTTATGAATTTTACTTACATGAATTTTCGTGATGATTTCCCATCTTTCATTTGTTTTTTGAGTTCCTAAATGCTTAACACATTTGTTGAGGTTTTATATATGATAATTTATGGATTTCCTATTGATTTTTGTGATAATTTACTGATCTTGTATTCATGATTTCTTTATTAAATCACTGTGGTAATTTCTTGCTGAATTATTGGTTTAATGAATTTCCCTACTGATTTCTTTGGTGATTCATGAATTTTACGCTTTACAATTTCCCATTAAATTTTCATGATGATTTCCTATTGATCATTTGTTTTATGAGTTCATGATTTCTAGGTTCCCTTTATTGATTTTCCATGATAATTTATGAATTTTCCGTTGACCTTCTAACGTTGAATAAGAATGCATGGGTTTTACATAACATTTTTGATTCTTAGAGTTTTGATTGCCTAATTTAATGAATTCAAACTTCCTTACTTATTTTTTTGATGATGGATGAATTTCATATATCTAATTTTCCTATTGGAATATTTTGATGATTTTTAATAGGGTTTTGAATTGACGAATTCAGAAATTACTTGATGATTTTCCTGATGATTTATGAATTTCTAATTTCCTTATTGGGTGTTTGATAATCCTTTATAAGATTTTCGATTTAATGAATTCCGAGACTTCTTTGTGAATCTTTATGGTGATTTGTGAATTTTGCATTCTCAATGGATTTGAAATAATTTCCTATTGGGTTTTTAATACCAGAATTTCGTATTTCCTTATCGGCTTTATAATAATTCAACAATTTGGTTCTCTATACCTTCATGGCAAAATTTGGATGGTTTGCTGCCAATTTTCTAATTTGTTGAGGCTCACGCTTTCGTTTGGATATTGATTAGAATTTATAATTTTCCTATTCCTGACCATTTTATTGGATTTTCAGGTCCTTGATTTAAAAAAAATCTTGTGTTACCTTAATCGTTTTCATCACGATTCATGAATTTCGTATTTCTATTATCCTTATTGAGGTTTTTGATGATCACTATTTAGATTTCTGATCGAATGAATTTTGGAATTTTCTTATGGTTTTCGCTGATGATTTATGGATTTTCTGTGCTTGATTTTCTCAATGAATTTTGAATGATCTTTTGTCAATTGACCAGTTTCATGGAATTTAAAATTTCCTCGTCAATTTTGATGACAATTTATGAATTTTACATCTCTGATTTCTTTATGGGACATTTACTGAATTCCTAACTTTATAAATTCTATATTCTACTATTGAATTTTATGATGATTTGTGAATTTTCTATTGAATTTAAAATTGGATTTCAATACAAGATCTTCACGACACCAAATAACTTCACTACTAAACCATATCCTACCTCTTCACTAAGTAAGAATTACTAATCAATAGTTTAAGGCCGAAAATAAAGGAAAATCTGGAGGGACAAGGAAAAGTCCTCGATCACATGAAATTGATCTCCAGGGTTGAAATGGTGTAACCCAAGAAAGAAATATCAAGAAAACGTAATAGGCTTTCTATAAAGGTTCATTTATTTGAACCGATATCTACAAATCTAGCTGTTAACGCTAAAATTTGAACGCTAACACCCCGGTGTGTAAAGTGTAGTTGTGAAAGCACCACCCGATGATTCGGGAACAGAGTATAAGCAGAAAACCACAGAAAAAGAAGTGAATAACAATGATTTTATGGTAGTTCGGCTCAATAATTTGCCTACGTCCACTCTGAATATCTTTATTGATGATTTCGTTACAAGTTGATACAATTCTTCCCAAGTACAATACACGTTGAACTACTAAACACTTTAAATGAGTAGCTTAAACTTCAATGTAAGTGAAGGTCCTCAAATCCATGTCGGATGCATGAGATTTCTTCTTGAAGTTGTTGATAGCGTTCTACGTGTCTTGAAAAGCTTTGGGTGTTGAGTTAGTTTGGAATGTAGCAGAGTATCGGTGTTTGAAAAGAATGACCCAAAAGTCCCTTCAACGTTGGAGGTGGTTGCGTATTTATAGGTGTGATCCTGGGCAGTAGTTTTTCTCTCAAGTCATGAGTCGTGCACGACTCATCTAGAGTCGTAAGTCGCGCTCGACTCAAGGTCCAAGAGTCAGCAGGCAGTGGGGTAAGTGAAGTGGTTCTAAGCTTTTCTTCGTTCATCTGGAGAAGTCCTAACTCGTTCGCGAGTTAAGTGGTCACGGTTTAAAGTGAGGCAGCACTTAAATCTTGGCACTGCGGTTTTAGGTCGTAACGTCTTTAAGTCGTGGACTTTCTTAAATCGAGACATTCCCTAAGTCGCTTAGGTCTTAATCCTGTTAGGTCGTTAGCTCCTTAATTCGTAAGCTTTCCCTGAGACATGACATATCTTAAGTCGCAGAGGCTTTAAGTCGCGGGTTTCTCTGAGATGTGAGTCGCTTTGTTTGCTTAAGTCGTTCTCGACTCATGCTAGGTCGTAAGTCATAGACAGCTTTAGGTCGTTAACTTATTTCCTTCTTGAGTCGTGCCATCTCTTAAGCCGTAGACTTCCTTAAGTCGTCTGGACCTTAGCTCGTTAGGTCGTGGAGACCCTAAGTCGTGTACCCTCCTTGATCCATTGAGTCGCTGTCTCCCTTGAGTCGTTGAGTTGGCCATTTCTTTAACACGTTAAACTGTTAGGTCGTACCATTCATAAGTCGTTCATGCTTTGTCTTGTTAAATCGTCATGCATCTTAAGTCGTGAGGTTTGCTAAGCCGTAGATTTCCCTTGATCCGTTAAGTATCTTATGTCGTAAATCGTCCCAGGCCTTAACTCGTTGTCTTAACGGGGTTAACATTTGCCCCTCCAAGCACACGCCTAAGTCGTAGGTCGTGTGCTTCGACTTACCTTAACTCGCTTGTGCCGCTTCAAGTTCCGCTGTCTTGGTGTATAAAAGACTTGAGTCTTTTCTCTTAATTCTTTCTGCTTATTATCAATCTCCTAAGTCGTATCCGCCATTAGCATATCTCCGAGCTTCCTGCGGCGATCCTGACTTGATTCTCTTTCAACCACCTTTAGCTTCACATCACGTAAGCAATTTTCCCATTTTCTAATTGCTGATCATCATTGTCAATTTTTGAGCTCTGTCTTCCGTCTCTAATTCCCCCCTTTAACCATGTGAGTATTGTTGCATTGGTCATCGAAGAACTCAAAGTTTGATTGATTTGACTTAAGACGACTCGTGATTTGTGGCGATTCGGTGGTGTGGCAGAACTAGGGTTGTTGATTGAGAGGTTATTGGGCTAACGGGTCAAGAGGATGAGGAGTTTCTGATTGGATGGGGGGTTTGTCGATTGGGTGAAGTGAGATACTAAATTGGATACGACCCAGCATTTTTGGGCAAGTTATAACCTTCCGCGACTTAACGAGATACGACATGAGCTTTGAGTTGCGGCCGATCTAGGACTTAGAGAAATTCCCATTTCTTTGAACCGAATCCCTTCCTCCTTACCATGCTTTACGACTTATAGGACCAATGATTTTAAGGAGCCAACGACTTAACTTGCAGGAAATCTTTAAGTCATGGGCGACTTAACCTTTAGGTCGTGGATGACTTATCCCTTAGGTCGTGGACAACTCAGCACATGGACAATCTTTTACTGCCGAATTGTTTCCTAAGCAAATTTCATACCTCTGTTAGGTTGTGAACGACTTAGGGTTTAATGGATTTTTGGACTGTAACTAAATGGCTTGAACAAAAATTTGTAAACTTCAAGATGTCGACAAAACTTGATTGTACTTCCAATTTGAATTGCCAGAATATACTGCTCGAACTCTGTTGCGTTTATTTATAGATTATTCTAACTTTAATGCTATCAACCTGTTGAACACAACACTTGCAGAAAAATGGGACAAATATACTGCCATCGACTGCCCATGTCAAATGACAGATTAGTTAATAACAGACAATTAACTCAAATAAATTGTGTGAACGAAGTGCTTTCATAAATTTCAAGTAAGATATTAAATCAGTACTGAAATAGTCAATTGAAACTGACCAGCCTGCACTAATATTATGCTTGAACTTTATATTAACAAGTTCTGAAATTTTGTAATCGATCAATCATCGACTAGTTTAATTCCAGTTATATTTACTTGCTATTTTTATTAGTTTTGCACGACACTTCACACTTTTAGGAAACGTGCACCTTCACATTTGAATATCCAGTTGCTTGTGTAGAATGACTTCTCAGGAAGAAGATACAACGGTTCAGACTGGAGAGGCAACTGTTATTCCGGCTCCACTAGTCAATCCTCCCGAAAGAGCCTCTTTTACTTTATCGTACAGAGTTTTTCGCCAATTGTGCGCTCAGTTCGGCATTGCTGAATCAGATGCCATTCTTCCCGAGAGAAGTAACACTGCTGACATAGCACCCCCTGGCTTTGTAACGGTCAATCGACAAATGTGCCTGAGTGGGGGCGTTCCTCCTTTCAATGATTTTCTCCAACAACTTCTTCGTCAATTGGACATCGCCCCATCCCAATTACACCCCAACGGTTATTCCATTTTAATGGGGTTGTGTGTACTGTTCAGGAGGACGCTTGATCGATTCCCAAGCTTTGACGAGATTTGCTTCCTATGCTCTTTCACCAGGACTAAAGATCACCCCTCCATTACTGTCGTGAGAAGTGCTCGAAATCGTAAATTGATCATCGGTCTTCCTGACAGCGCTCATGGGTTTTTGACTCAATTTTTCTATGTCCGTTGCCCCCCAGGGTTTTATGCATTGTGGAGAGAAGGAAGTAGGATCATCTACCTTTTGCTCCTCTATATTCTGAATTTTTTGAAGTTCAAATTGCCAAGTGTTAACTTCATCATCATTTATTTTTTATTTCAGCGCTCCCCCTTCCTTGTAAAGATCCCAGTCACAAGCCAACTCTGGAGAGGCTTGTAGCTGTTCCGGTTGAAGAGCGGGATATGAAATTTTTGCTGAATGACGAATTCCTTCACCAATTCGGACTTCTTCACCCTTCTCGCTCCACACACCCCTGCGAGGTTCCAGACTCCCCACCTAAAGCATCAGATGCCCTGGTTTCTACAGACACATCCATACCAAAAGGACCTGCTCCTGAGGCTTCGCTAGTGAAGTTCTCCACTTCTGCTGATGTTGCGGGGCCATCTTTCGAACTTGCCCCGGTTATTGAGGAAGAAGAGCCCAGGGATCTCCCCGACTGTCACAGAAATCTGGCGAAGAGGCCGGAAAAACTAGCCCTGCCAAGCAGAGCAGGGACGATACTTTCGAAGGGCTGAGCGACCTCTTTGCCACCTTGCAAGAGATCTTTAAAGATGATCCTATCACTATCGGGGTTTCTTCTTCATTAGTTGAAGCGACTTCTATCCTGCAACAGACTCCGTCGACTCAAGAGTTGACGCTAACTATTACACCCACAACCACTCCTCAATTAAAGAGTGGTTCGTAGTTTGATGCACGTAGTTTTCACGTCACACACACTTAGAATTTTTTCGGCACTTTTATGCTTCTGACTTTTTGTACTTTGAAGAATTCTAAGATTTAGCTCTTTTTTATTTCAGATCCTCCGATGGGGCGCAGCGGATCCTACTATGATGATTTCCAGCGCTACGGGAGGCGTAGCCAGTATGATTACAGGCGTTACCTCCCCTCTTACAGAGAATCTGATGAAGAAAGAGCCGCTCGAAAGGCTCAAGAAAAGAGGGCTCAAGAGGAGTGTTATGAAAGAAGAGAGAGGGAAGAGCGCCACGATTCTTCGCTGAGAGGCGACGATTCCCATAAAAGAAAATCCCATGATGACAGAGGAAAAAGTCATATGGTTGAAGATTCGAGCAAGCGAGCCCGACATGGTGAGAAGCAAACCTCTACAACTCCTGAAAATGTTACTGCCCCTTCCTCGCTTGATATTCCTTCCGGCTCTCCCGCTCTCGGGAAGACAGACATCCAAACAATAATTAGCAGGCCCAAATTCCAAGTCGGACCGGGTCCGGCCACTTTGCAGAGTCGGTTTCCACAGTGGTGTCTGAAGGGAGTAAGGTTTGATCTTGACTTGGTCCCCATTGACAAGTCTGCTATGTTACGAAACGTCGATGCCGTCAGGCTTGATATTGAGAGGATGTCGAACTGGCAAAAACTTGTCGACGAGCTCCAAAGGGTTAATCGTGCGAATATAGAGGCCATGCTCACTATGAAAAACGATAAAGATGAGTGGCAAAAAATTCTTGAGCAACATGACACTGAGATGAGGAGCATTGCTTGTTATAATGAAGAGCTTGAAGCAAAAGTTGAAGAATTGAAACAAGAGCTTGCTGCTTCCTCTACTTCCTATTCTCAAAAAGAAGAAGTGCTCCTAAAACAAGTGAGAGATGCTCATGCTAGCCAAAGGGATGCCGAAGACAGGCTTGAAGTGCAGAAAAGAATTAGTGAGGGGTATGTTGCTGATATTGAAGAGCTTCGAAAGAAGAACAGCTCCCAAGAGACGGAGATTCAAATGCTTAAGCTTCAACTTTCTAAAGCTGAAATGGAGCGTGATGAGGCCGTTGCCGGCAAAATTGCAGCTGAAGAATCTCACGAGGCAACGAGGGCCAACATCAGCTCAACATTATTTGATTTCTATCTGCATAGCATCTTGGGGCGCGGTAGCCTCGCCTTTCTAGGCCCCAAGTATGAAATTACACTGGCTGAAGTTTGGGAGGCCGCACTCGATATGCTCGGTGGTAGCGGCGCTGGCTATGCTGAGTCAGCTCTTGAGGAGTACTATCTTGATGATGATGCTCGTGCCGCTCTCGCTAGGGGGAGAGAACAGCTTACAAAATTAAGGGCCAAAACAGCAGCAGGAGAATATTCAGGAAAAATCATCACAACAGCTCCAATTCAACCTTCTCCTTCAGCCGAAATTGACATTATCGGTTCTAGTTCTCATTCCCCATCTCCTACTAAAGTTACCTGATATCACAAGCATACAAGGTGGAAATGAAGGCGGCGAGAGTGCCGAGGCACAGGCTTATGAAGTTGACGTCAGGGAACCGACTTCTGCAGGTAACCCTACTGACAATCTTGCCCAAGTAGGCTGCTCATCTGTTTCTTACGAACTTGATGAGCTTTTTAACTACTTCTTGAATCTCAGCGAGCCATTGTCTCCTCTTTTTACTGACTTGAACTTTTTTCCTTCTGCAGAGAAAACGTCGGGCATTATTCAGGCTTCTCCTCCTCCAATTATTCCTTCCCCGCCTCTTAAGGTCACTCCTCCTTCTACCTCGCAACCTGGGTCACAAGAGGAGCAAATAGAAGCTCTTCACGGCTTAGATGATCTCGTTGCTTCTCAAGATCCGAAAGGAGAAGAAACTGAAGGAAGTGAGAGGACTCCAGAACCAACTGGCTCCGACGCTGAACCGTTATCCAAACTTCTTTCTCCAGGGAGTGGGTCTTCCTCCAAGAAGAGAGGAAAGCAGGGAGTTTCCAAGAAGAAGAAGAAGAAGGGATCTTTAACTGGCGAAGAAGAGACGGAAGAAAGTCCGACCGAGCCCCTTTCTCCTACCCTTACAATCCGGCCTAAAAAGTTGGTCATTCGGCCAGGTGCGGGCTCAAAAGGCGGGCGGAAGAAGAAATGATGGCTCTGGTTCTATGGCTTTCATATCGCTTTTTGCCTTTTTTGCATGTACCGACCGGAAATTGTGCTGGTACCGGCCCCCCGCTTTTCTTTAGCTTTCTACTTTGGGACCTGTACCTGTATAAAATTCTAATAGTGTTGAATAAAATGATTCTTTTTCTTTGTACAAACTTCTGTCTGTATCTGAGAATGCATTTATTATTCATTTTTGTACAAGTTTCTTTGTACGATATTGCAGTGCGATATTGCAGTGAGCTTGTGGTATATATTGTTTGAGCGCAATTTTACCGATGTAGTTATACCATGTTGCCCCTATACCATAAGCTCATTGTAATATTTTATTTTATGAGGAACTTGTACATTTATTTTTTAGAGAATAATTATTCCACATTTGGAGGAATATTATTTCGTTTTAAAAAAAAGTACAAACAAGTTTCTATGCTTCATCCTTCGAAGATATCACTTTTTACTTTATGCATATACACATTTTACTGAATGAAATCTTCTATGTGGTAAAGCGGATATTTGAAAGGTACTTCAACTTCTTTTTGAGGAAGAGAATTTTCTAGAATAAGTAATTCATTCTTCCTTTGGAAGTTAAAGTGTGCCTTTGATGAGGATTTTTTTTTTTACTTTGAAAAGTTGCTCCTCTGAGGAAGACTCTTTCACGTTTCAACACCTGGAAGTTTTATTTCAATCTTGGTGAAACGTGTGCCTCCGAAGAGGTCTTTCTGCTTGATTGTGCCTCCTTTCTTTCTTTTTTTTTTTTTTGCATTTCAACTCTGGTGAAGTGAAACTCCGAAGAGCGGCTGTTGCACTTCAACTCCTGGCGAAATGGGCCTCCGAAGAGGGCTTTTATTTTGTTTTACATTTCAACTCCGGTGAAGTGAAACTCCGAAGAGCGGCTGTTGCACTTCAACTCCTGGTGAAATGGGCCTCCGAAGAGGGCTTTTATTTTGTTTTACATTTCAACTCTGGTGAAGTGAAACTCCGAAGAGCGGCTGTTGCACTTCAACTCCTGGTGAAATGGGCCTCCGAAGAGGGCTTTTATTTTGTTTTACATTTCAACTCTGGTGAAGTGAAACTCCGAAGAGCGGCTGTTACACTTCAACTCCTGGTGAAATGTGCCTCCGAGGATTTCCTAGAAGTTACTCTCTCATGGTTGGAGGGTCATGACTTCTCCAATCTTTTTTGGTTGAGTAGAGAACTTTCTTTTTTGCGGCATATGCCTCGTTAGAGGTCTTTATCCTCCGAAGAATTGTGCCTCTGAAGAGGACTCGTGCCTCCGAAGAGGGCTTTAGTTGTTCCTAGTCCACTTGCTTATGCCTTTTCAGCGATTCTCTATTTTTTTCTTTTCAAGCTTGCACTCCCTTCTCTTACAAGTAGTTTGTTTAATCCAAGGAAGCGTACTTCATTGTTAGGCAAGTTCACGAAAACGGGCATAAGCTTCTTAGTTGGATGTTTGTTTGTTCAAACGATCTCAATTTACGAGCAATGGCCCGTTTCCGGCGAAATCATTGGTCGTTCAATTGAAGCACTTCCTATCTAGGATTTGAATTCGGGACTTTTGCGATTTTGTGACTCGAAATTTGTTTGCTGAATGATAACCAGAATCACTTGGTCTTGTAATGTGCAAGTTTTATTTTCGTTGTCTGCAAAAATTCAAATCGACATTTCAGCAATACATTTAATGTACTTCTCATATCGAAAATAAAGCAAACATGTAATAATAATAAGAAACACAAGATTTATAGTGGTTCGGCCAAGAATTTGGGCTTACATTCACTTTATAGTCTTTCATTATTCACTTGCATCGGTTTTACAATCGCTTTCAATCACAGGAATCATACATTCATAATTCTTTTTACAATATTTCAACAAAGCTATCAAGTAAAGTATGGGCGCAAATGATTGCTGTTCCAAGCTCTTGGAATTTGATCTCCTTCGACAGTAATGAGTTTGAATGTGCCGTCAAGAAGTTTCTGACCTATGACATATGGTCCTTCCCAATTTGGCCCAAACACACATGTCGCTGTCATAATTCTCTTTAGGACTAGATCTCCAATCTCAAAGCTGTGTTGGCGAACATTGGAATTGAAATGTCTGGCTATCCTTTGCTGATGATATGCGATTCTAAGCTCAGCCTCTTCTCTTTTTTCATCAAGGAGATCTAGTTCCTCAAGCTGTAGTTTTTCATTCTCCGCTTGATTGAAATGGATTCTTCTATGTGAAGGGACCTCTGTTTCTACCGGAATCATTGCCTCTGATCCGTATGCCAATGAAAACGGAGTATGCCCAGTCGCAGTCTTGTGGGTAGTTCTGTATGCCCATAGTGCTAGCGGTAGCTTATCGACCCAACCACCTTTTGCTCTTTCAAGTTGCTTCTTGATGGTTGGCTTGATAATTTTATTTACTGTTTCCACCTACCCGTTTGCCTGCGGATGAGCTACTGCTGAGAAGCTTTTTCGGATTTTGAATCGTTTGCAAAAATCTTGGAATTCTTCACTTTCGAACTGAGTACCATTGTCTGTAATTATCTTTTGAGGCACACCATACCTGCAAATGATATTTTTAGTCACAAAACTTATCATCTTTTTAGAGGTGATAGTAGCCAGTGGTTCAGTTTCTGCCCATTTAGTAAAATAATCTACAGCCACAATGGCATATTTAATTCCAGATTTGGCAGTTGGTAACGGTCTTACAAGGTCTATCCCCCATATTGCAAACGACCATGGACTGACCATCTGTGTGAGTTCAGTAGAAGGTGCTCTAGGAATTTTGGCGAATCTTTGGCATCTGTCACATTTTCGGGAATAGTCTGCTGCATCTCGATTAATTTCTGGCCAAAAATATCCGTATCGGAGAATCTTCTTTGCTAAAGTTTGACCACCTAAATAATCACCACATTCTCCCCCATGTACCTCAGCTAGGATTGTTTTGGACTCTTCCCTGGATACACATCGAAGTAACGGCATTGAGAATCCCCGTCTGTATAATTGGCCATCCTGGACCATATAGCGAGAAGCTTTCCTCAGTAGCTTCTTTCGTTCTTTTGAATTTTACGGTAAAGAGCCATTGAGCAGATATTCTGTTATTAGAGTCATCCATGATTCTTGCTCTTGAGACACGCTCATGATCCAATCAATATCCATCTCATCAATGCTTGGAGCCGATAGGACCTCCACTGGAGTCAACCCCAGAAATTGAGCTTCGCCTGTGCTCGAGTACTTTGCGAGAGAATCTGCTTTCGTGTTTTCTTCTCGAGGAATATGACTTATCATGTAATGATCGAAATCACCCAGGAGTTCCCAAGCCTTTAACAAGTAGGTGGGCAGATTTCCCCCTTTCGCTTGGAATTCCTTCTTGACTCTGCATACAATAAGCTGAGAATCACTGAAGATCTGTAATGCTCGGATGTTTAGTTCTTTAGCAATTCTTAAGCCAGCGATAAGAGCCTCGTATTCTGCTTCATTGTTTGTTGAAGGAAATTCCAATCTCAGTGCATAGCATAATGACCGACCTTCAGGGGTCTCAAGTACAACTCCAGCTCCAGAACAGTAGTCATTTCTCATGCCATCAACATATAACTTCCATTGGATTGGGGAATCATCGATCGTTTCCTCCTCACTGTTACCCTTATCTGTGAATTCTGCGATGAAATCCGCTAAAGCTTGTTCGTTGATTGCTTTTCGGGGATGATAAGTGATGTCATATTGACTGAGTTCAATGTTCCACTTTAGAAGACGACCCGAAGTCTCAGGGCGAAACAGGACTTGCTTTAAAGGTTGATCAGTGAGGACTCTGATAGGATGAGCTTGGAAATATTGCCTCAACTTCCTTGATGCAATCAGTAGGCAATAGGCGAGTTTTTCCAACTTGGAGTAATTCATCTCTGCCCCAGTGTGTCTTTTGCTGATATAGTAAACTGGATGTTGAATCCTCTTGTCTTCTCGTATCAACGCTGCACTTAAAGCATGAGATGATACTGCCAAGTATATAAGAAGATCCTCACCATTGCCAGGCCTAGAAAGTATTGGAGGCATTTCCATATGGCGAATCAATTCATCAAAGGCTTTTTGGCATTCGGGAGTCCAATCAAAGTTTTTCTTTCCTTTCTTTAGGGCGTCAAAGAATGGGATGCATTTATCAGTGGCTTTGGAAATGAACCGATTCAAGGCGGCGACTTTTCCATTGAGACTCTGCAATTCCTTCTTTGTTCTAAGAGCTTTGACTTCCTTTAAGGCGGTAATTTGAGATGGACTAGCCTCAATGCCCCTAGCGCTCACGATGAAACCTAAGAACTTTCCGGATTCCACTCCAAATGAACATTTTAAAGGGTTAAGCTTCATTCCGTATTTTCGGAGGACTGCGAACATGTCTGCTAAGTGTTCTATGTGATCCACTGCTTTCTTAGACTTTACTAACATGTCATCGACGTAGACTTCTATAGTCTTGCCCAATTGCGGTTTGAACATAGCATTAACAAGTCTTTGGTAGGTTGCCTCCGCATTCTTCAGCCCGAAGGGCATAACTCTGTAGCAGTAAAGACCAACATCGGTGATAAAGCTCGTGTCCTCCTGATCTCGCTCATGCATCATGATCTGGTTATATCCGGAGTAGGCATCCATAAAAGCTAACAATTCGTGTCCCGCTGTTCCGTCTACCAGTTGATCGATCCTGGGTAACGGGAAGCAGTCTTTGGAGCAGGCCTTGTTTAGATCTGAAAAATTGATGCACACTCTCCACTTTCCGTTGGCTTTCTTAACCAGCACTGGATTTGAAACCCAATTCGGATAGGTAGATTCTTTGATAAAGTTATTCTCCATGAGCCGATCAACTTCTTCTTTTAATGCTGCTGACCTTTCTGGACCTTGAGTTCTCCTTTTCTGTTTCACAGGTGTAAATTTTGGATCAATATTCAGAGCGTGTACTGCAACTTCTGGGGATATTCCGCACATATCGGCATGAGTCCAAGCAAAAACATCCAAATTTGCCTTTAAAAAAGATATTAAGATATTCTGAATTGACACATTAAGTTGTGAACCCACATTCAACACCTTGTTTGGGTCCTTTGGGTCAACAGGTACTGGTACTGTCGTTTCCACTGGTACCACTCTATTCTCCCCTGCACTGGCTTTTCTAGGATCCATCTCTTTCCGTGCTCCGCTGTGCTCGCCAGTGCAGGGTCCGCCCTGTAATTGCTACAAGGCTGGTTCTTTGATGCGGACTGGGGTTGCCGCATCCTTTCCCATTTCTCTTTTCCTTGTTTCTCGTAGCTCTGTCAGATAACACCCCCGTCCAGCATTTTGATCCCCTTTTATAACTCCCACTCCATTATCTGTGGGGAATTTAATGGTGAGGTACCATGGGGCCAGAACAGCTTTGAATGCTGCGAGAGTTGGACGGCCAAGGAAAGCATTACAAGCAGAAAATTCGTCGACAATCACAAAAGTTTGCTTGCAGACTACTTTTCTTTCTCCCTCTCCAAGTTCTACAAGCAAATCAACGGTTCCTATCGGCTGTTTTGGCTCCCCAGTGAAGCCAGCGATTTTCTGCGACGAGGCTTGCAGATCAGCCATAGGAATCTTCATTTGGTCGAATGTTTTCTTGAAGAGGATATTGCAGGACGCGCCACAATCAATGAGAACTCTTCTGACAGTAGCTGGCCCGATACCAGCCGAGATGACTAAGGGATCCAAGGTAGGAGCTTCAATACCTGTGGAATCTCTGGCTCTGAACACAATATCATCATTGAAAGTTCTTTGTTGCTTCAGGGGCATAGCACCTTCCAAAACAAAGACATCTTCTTCGGCCGGTACATACTTCAAAGCTCGGGTATACCTTTCCATCTCACCCCAGCTCCTGCCTGCTGGGTGAGGTCCTCCCGTAATGACATTGATAACAGGCCTTCCGGATTCATGCCCTGCAGTCTTCTCACTTGTCCTGGGTTGATGAGCAGGAGCTCGTTGCCCCTGACTAGACGAAGCGAGATTGCTGCTATTCTTTTCCACAAATTGCTGCAGCTTGTTTTCCCTTATCAATTCTTTAATCAAAATTTTCAATTGGCGGCATTCATCGGTATCATGACCGGGTTGATTATGGAGGCGGCAAAACTTCCCGCTTTGTACAGCTTTTTTCCCGGTTCTCAAAACGGGAGGTTTAGGATAATCGACAGAATCTTTAGTGGCAAGGTAAATGCGCTCTGGCGTATCTGATAAAGGGGTATATTCTGATGACTTGAAGGAACGAGGCTTCTTCAGATTTTTCTGTTTCTTCCCATCGTTATTTTCCCTTTTCTGTCCTACAGATTCATTCTTGCGTGGAGCAGCAATGTTATCTTCATCTTTTTCCAATACTGCCTTTACCGGTACAGGACGGCTTTCCAGGCGTATGAACTCATCTGCTTTCTAGTAGAATTTTTCAAGGGAATTTGGTTCCTTCATGTTAAGCCATTTTCCAAATTCGCTCGTCTTGTCGATGGCCCTCATCAGATAGGTCAAGATCATCCGTGGTTCTGCATTGTCTACCTCGGCCAGCGCTATATTAAAGCGATTCAAGAAAGATCTGATAGTTTCCCCTGGATTCTGTTCTAAACTTGACAACGACATGGTATCTTTGGCTTTTGAAGCATATAGTCTGAACTGCTCCTTGAATTTCCGGGTTAGGTCAGAAAACTGATCTATAGACCGAATTGGTAGCTTGGTGAACCAAAGCAGAGCTACACCTTCCAAATATACAGGAAAATATCGACACTTTATTTCATCAGAAGCTCTGGCACCTGTCATGTGCCAATCATACTTATACAAGAATTCGTTCGGATCACTTGTTCCCTTGTAAGCTGGGATAGTTGGAGGGACGAACTTCCTTGGGAATTCAGCCTTTAAGATCCTTTTGGTAAACGGGGTTTTACTTGGAGCGAAACCCCATTCCTTCTCGTCTTCATTCCTTTGCATGCTTTCTTTCATGATTTGTCGAACCATTTCAGAAAGATACCCCTCATCATTTCGAGCTTTAGATCCACCAACTTCAGGAAATGTCCGCTCAAAGGGGCTAGCAGCCCTCTCAGGAATGTTTCTTTCATCAGCTTCATGAATGTTGCCAGCAAAGTTCCTTTCATTACCCGTTGGTTGACGGTTTATCCCAAGCAAATCGTTCAACTTATTCAAAATTAGGGCATTTTGGGCATTCTGAGCCTCCAATTGTGCACTTTGGGCATTTATCTGCTGGTTCAGCCCTAAGATTACAGCATCCAACTCCGCTTTTGTAACCCCAACAGGTGGAGTGGCTTGATTAGGTACTGGGGAAGCGGAGGTTCCCTCTTGAACATTTCCAGATCTAACAGATCTACTCCTTCTCCCCGGAGCCATGATTTCAGATAAACTTCTAGTCTTCAGAGAGATTACTTCAACAAACTTTCGTGGAGCAATGATGATAATTCGCCTGAGTTCGATTCTCAGTGAAAGCACCAAAAATGTTAATGCTAAAATTTGAACGCTAACACCCCGGTGTGTAAAGTGTAGTTGTGAAAGCACCACCCAATGATTCGGGAACAGAGTATAAGCAGAAAACCACAGAAAAAGCAGTGAATAACAACGATTTTATAGTGGTTCGGCTCAATAATTTGCCTATGTCCACTCTGAATATCTTTATTGATGATTTCGTTACAAGTTGATACAATTCTTCCTAAGTACAATACACTTTGAACTACTAAACACTTTGAATGAGTAGCTTAAACTTCAATGTAAGTGAAGGTCCTCAAATCCATGTTGGATGCATGAGATTTCTTCTTGAAGTTGTTGATAGCGTTCTACGTGTCTTGAAAAGTTTTGGGTGTTGAGTTAGTTTGGAATGTAGCAGAGTATCGGTGTTTGAAAAGAATGAGCCAAAAGTCCCTTCAACGTTGGAGGTGGTTGCGTATTTATAGGTGTGATCCTGCGCAGTAGTTTTTCTCTCAAGTCATGAGTCGTGCACGACTCATCTAGAGTCGTAAGTCGCGCTCGACTCAAGGTCCAAGAGTCAGCAGGCAGTGGGGTAAGTGAAGTGGTTCTAAGCTTTTCTTCTTTTATCTGGAGAAATCCTAACTCGTTCGCGAGTTAAGAGGTCACGGTTTAAAGTGAGGCAGCACTTAAATCTTGGCTCTACGGTTTTAGGTCGTAACGTCTTTAAGTCGTGGATTTTCTTAAGTCGTGACATTGCCTAAGTCGCTTAGGTCTTAATCCTGTTAGGTCGTTAGCTCCTTAACTCGTAAGCTTTCCCTGAGACATGACATATCTTAAGTCGCAGAGGCTTTAAGTCGCGGGTTTCTCTGAGATGTGAGTCACTTTGTTTGCCTAAGTCGTTCTCGACTCATGCTAGGTCGTAAGTCATAGACAGCTTTAGGTCGTTAACTTATTTCCTTCTGGAGTCGTGCCATCTCTTAAGCCGTAGACTTCCTTAAGTCGTCTGGACCTTAGCTCATTAGGTCGTGGAGACCCTAAGTCGTGTACCCTCCTTGATCCATTGAGTTGCAGTCTCCCTTGAGTCGTTGAGTTGGCCATTTCTTTAACACGTTAAACTGTTAGGTCGTACCATTCATAAGTCGTTCATGCTTTGTCTTGTTAAATCGTCACGCATCTTAAGTCGTGAGGTTTGCTAAGCCGTAGATTTCCCTTGATCCGTTAAGTATCTTATGTCGTAAATCATCCCAGGCCTTAACTTATTGTCTTAACGGGGTTAACACTAGCGAGATTATTCCACTGTCTTAAGGAAGTTTAATTATAGTCATTACAGAGCAACTTATCTGTAAATATACCTTAATGACATCTTGAATATCAGCGTCATAAATTTAATATTGCTCATTAAGGTCTCATAACAAAGTTACAACCTTAGTAGAAGTTATTATCTATTTTGCAAGAAGCAAAGAAGGTAGTCCATTAGAGTTTTGTCCTAGAGAACAAAGGCTTCTTTCATACAGCGGGAGAGGGGGGCCTAAATTTATCCATAAAATATTCTCAAGAATAAAAGTATGAAAGAAAGGATTACAAGAGCATTGGGGAATATCATAAATCATCAAGATTGTCTGCTTTATCATACCTTTCGACAAGGAGCTTTTGACGAGTCTGAAGGCTGTGACACCAAAAATCTACCTTTCGACTAAGTCAAAAGGTCTTTCAACAAAGAAAAAGAAAAAAGAGCATAGTTTCGAACCATTCGAAGGAGTCGAGAAGTTCCGTCCCTTAGTATCCAAGGAGTTCTTACCTTTGGAAGAGGGTGAAAAAGTCAAAGCAAGTGTGAGCAACTCCATAGTGACCTTTTCGAAAGCATAGCAAGCCTTTCGAACCAGTTGATACACATCTAGGATACCTTTCAACAATGTCGAAAGGTTTATGAAGAAAGCAACATTCACGAGTCAACAAAGAATGGAAGAAAACATTTCGACAACATTGAAGGGAAGCATAGCTCTCGATAACACAAAGTGAAGAGCAACCTTCCGACAAGGTCGATAGGTTCACAATAAACAAGTAGAGAGCAACCTTCCAACAAGGTCGAAAGGTTCACAGCAATCAAGTGAAGAGCAACCTTCCAATGATGTCGGAAGGTTCACAGCAACCAAAAGGAGAGCAACCTTGCGACCAAGTCGAAAGGTTCACAACAATATATCGAAGGCCAGCCTTTTGACAAGGTCGAAAGGTTCATGAAGGCATAAAGACAAGAAAATCTTTCAAAAATATTGAAAGGTCTGTAATAGCAGAAGAAAGGCCGGCTGCATATAAAAGGGGGACCTTCCGATCCAATCGAGAGCATGGAGTTGAAAGGGGTGCATGTTTTGGGGTCATGTTTATGAAGCCAATGGGTCATAAACATCTATAAATAAGACCCAAGGGGTCATATTTTGTGAAGGAGAATTATCTCATTCCAAACTTGCATTTTATTAATTAATACATTGTAACCTTAAATGGGCACTGATTTGGGAATTTAATAGAATAGAGATTTTCATGGAAAAAGAGGAAAGTCTTATGCTCTGTTAATTACTTTACTGCTTGCCTATACTTTTGTTGGATTAACAAATAATTTTAGGTTCAATATCACCGAAAGGTTCTTGTCAACATGGTCGATTACACTTCTGCTACAAGAATTTACTGCAACCTTTTGAAGTCCTCAACCCTACAATTTGAACTTTTCGACAAGGTTGAAATCTACTCGATATAAGTGGTCAAACATTTCGATAATGTAACGACCCTGTTGTTAATGACGTAATTAATTATGACTAATGAGTATTGATTAAATCAAATTAGGAATTTTTTTATAATTGAATTATTAAATTAAGCTAGTATAAATATTGATTTAATTATGGATTTCGATTTGGTTGAATTATTATTTAAATCGATTATTTGATGTTTAAAATTTTGGAATAGATTTGCTTGTGGAAATTTGAATTAACTCATTCATGGATATTCAAACTTAGTTTAATTGATTTAATTGATAATTAAATAATGTGATTAGGTTAAGATGATCATTCTTTTCTTTTAATTTTTTTAGCCTTCCTAGTACCCAAGCCCATAACCTCCTTTACATTTAACCATTCATATCTTATACATTCATTTGTATTCTTCCTGTAAATGAACATTTCTCCATTTGCTTCCTTCTTCATTTTACGTTTAGATTCCTAAACCCTAAATTCCCAATTATCAAAACCTCAAAATTGCAAAATTCATTCAAGCCCAAGGCTTAGGTGAGCTCAACATAACTTCTCATGGAAGCTAGGAGGTGGCGACGTGAAGGGACGCTTGGGTTGGAGGGCAGCGAAGGGTCAAAGCTTGCATGGATGGAGGTGGGGCGACGTTGGTGAAGTCAGGGATGCCTAGAAGTTTAGACGCAAGTGTTTTAGGTTTTAAAGGTGGTTGTAGCTTCGATAGCAACGATTTTGGTGAGTATCCCTTACACAACTACTCTCTAAATCCAAGTGTTTGTTTATGATTAATTCATGTTGTATTTTCTGTGATTGAATGAGTAATTACTGTTTAAATCTTTGTTTGATTAGGATCCTAAGTTTAGTATTTGCATATGTTTGCCATGGATGATAGCTTTATATCATGAAGTTTGCTTTGTTGTTGAATGTGCATCACAATTGCACATGTGCTTGCTTGCCTTGTGCTTGTGCATTGGTTTTTACATGTTTGATCTTCCCGTAGTCCCGATTGGCCTATTAAATTATAACATCTTTACATTGCTCCATTTGTTGTCTGATTTTACTTGTACCATATCCTTACCGATTCACTGTGTACATCCAGTTGTGTACTTTGATCTGTAGTTAGCATTTTATTTTGCTGCCTGGTTATGTACCTATTGCTGATGTATCTGACTTAAACTTTGTCCTTGTTTCTAGTGCACATGTGAGTGTGAACCATGGTCTTACTATAGTGCACGCTGGTTGCGCTTCCTTTCCTATGACAATTTAGATGCCTTAGTCTACTTGCCATATGCGTAAATTATTTGTCCTTGCTAACTTAACTGGTCCATGTCCCTTTCCTTTGTATTCCCGAACTAATGTTGCCATTCATGCACCTTTTAAACCTTGTTATGTTCCAGTTTTATTTAATCATATATGAATGAATGGGTATAACTTATTTTGTAAATCTATTAAAACATTCAGTCTGTAAACAGCTACATTTGCACCTATTTTTATAGTATCAAATTTTGTATAAAAAGGAGAAAAATATATATATACACATGTTTCGAAGTTTTCATGCTCTAATTTGAAAGTCAGGTTTTGAAAATACCTAGCATAGCACGTACGTACGTACGTATGTGTGTGTATATATATATTATTTTTTTAACGTAGTAGAGGTCCCACTTTTCATAAATCCTTAAAAAGTAGAATGTTGTTCATACTTTTGTATGTGTTCTATAGCCTAGATTATGCTTAGGTAGATAATAATAGTTTACTGTATTTACTTAAGGAAGAACCACTTGCTTTAAATGCTGCCAGATTTGGTCGGCCTAGGAAGGCGTTGTAGGCAGAAAATTCTTCAACAATAACAAAGGTCTGCTTTCGAGCCACTTTTCTCTGCCCCTCTCCAAGCTCTACAAACAAATCAATCGTCCCAATTGGCTGTTTCGGCTCACCAGTAAAACTAGCAATCTTTAGTGATGAAGCTTGAACATCAGCCATATAAATCTTCATTTGATCAAAAGTCTTCTTGAAGAGAATGTTGCACAAAGCTCCACAATCAACCAGAACTCTTTTCACAGTAGCTGGCCCAATGCCAGCGGAGATGACCAAAGGATCAATGGTAGGAGCTTCAACACCCATCGAATCCCAAGTACTGAATATAATGTCGTCATTAAAAGTTTTCTGCTGCTTCAGGGGTGCAGCATCTTCTAGCACCAAGACACTTTCATCTGCCGGTGCATACTTCAAAGCATGGGCGTATCTTTCCATCTCACCCCAACTCCTGCCAGCTGGGTGAGGGCATCCTGTAACCACATTTATAACAGGCCTCTCTGATTCAAGAGCTGTCGCCTTTTCACTTGAGCTATGACGATGAACAGGAACCTATTGTCCTTGAGTTGACGAAGTTGGGCCATTCTTGTTCCTTTTTACATATTGCTGGAGCTTGTTTTCCTTCAATAGTTCCTCAATTACCTCCTTCAAGTGACGGCACTCGTTAGTATCATGCCCGGGTTGGTTATGGAACCGGCAAAACCTTCCATTCTTCTCAGCTTTCCTATTAAATCTTTGCGTAGTGGGTTCGGGGAATTCGACCGTGTCTTTGTTTGCAAAGTAGATGTTCTCCAGGGTATCAGTCAGAGGGGTGAAGTTAAAGGGACGACCTTTCTTTGCATCTTCCTGCCTCTTCCGACCATCGTTCCCCCTCTTCTGATTGCCAGATTCCTTCTTATTCGGAGCAGCATTACCATTTCCAGCCCCTGTCGATACCACCTTAGTCGGTATTTGGAGGCTTTCCAGACGCATGAATTCATCGGCTTTTTTATAAAACTTGTCAAGTGAATTTGGTTCTTTCATTTTCAACCACTTTCCAAATTCACTTGATTTATCAATCGCCCTCATCAGGTATGTCAAAATCATGCGTGGCTCTGCATTATCCACCTCGGCCAAAGCTATATTGAAGCGATTCAAGAAAGCTCTAATGGATTCTCCAGGATTCTGCTCCAAGCTGGATAACGACATTATATCCTTTGCCTTTGACGCATACAATCGAAACTGTTCCTTGAACGTCCGATTTAAATCAGAAAATTGGTCTATCGACTGGATCGGCAGCTTTGTGAACCAAAGTAAAGCAACTCCTTCCAGGTATACCGGAAAATACCGGCATTTGATTTCATCAGAAGCTCTGGCACCCGTCATGTGCCAATCTTACTTATACAGAAACTCATTAGGATCGCCCGTTCCCTTGTAAGCTGGAATAGTTGGTGGGACAAACTTCCTTGGGAATTCTGCTTTCAATATCTTTTTAGTGAATTGAGTTTTGCTCGGAGCGAAACCCCACTCTTTCTCATCTTCGTCTCTCTGCATACTTTCCTTCATAATCTGGCGAACCATGCCTGAGAAATACTCTTCATCATTTTGAGGCTCAGCGGGACAAACATCAGCCATTCTCTCCGACTTCTGTCTTGACAATCGCTCACGGAGAGTCGGTTGCAGCCCCGATCCTCTGGCTTGGGGAGGAGTCCTTTGCACTGGATCAGCCACCCTTTGAGGGATATTTCTTCCTTCCATATTCTGCACTTCATCAGCAATATTTCCCTCTTTAGACGCCGGTTGAAGGTTTGCCTCAAATAAAGCATTCAACCTTTCCATCATTAGGTTATTCTGAGCTTCCATTTGCTGATGTAGCCCGGATACAACGGCATCTAGCTCTGCTCGTGTAACTCCGAAAGTTGGAGTTGTTTGACTTAAAGGAGGAGAGGCTGCAGTAGTCTCGCAAACATCGTCAGATCCAACTGACTTGCGCTTCCTTTCTGGAGCCATTATTTCAGATAAACTTTTGGTTTTTAGAGAAATCCTTTCTACAAACTTCTGCGAAGCTATGATGACAGGTCCTGAGTTGGGTTCTCAGTGAAAGCACTAAAAATGTTAACGCAAAAAGTTAGACGCTAACATCCCGATGCAAATAGAGATTGAATGAAAGCACCACCCGTTAACATGGGAAACAGAAGAAGCAGTAATCCATTGAAAAAAGCAGTAACAGACACAGATTTTATAGTGATTCGGCTTATGATCAAGCCTACGTCCACTTCAATCCTTCTTTATTGCTAATATGATTATAATCCTTTACAATTTCCTTCAATTACAATTCACTTCAAAAGACAAGTAGCTAGAAAAACTTCAATGCAAGAGAATTCTCCGAATTCATGGTTGAATGTGTTGAATCCCTATTTGAAGTTGATTGAAGCTTCTTGTCAGTTTCAAGTGTTGGAGTAAGGCTTGGTTTTAAGATGGCAGAGTCTCGATGCTTTGAAGACAATGATCGAAAAGTCCCCCTCATGTTGGAGATAGTGCCGTATTTATAGAGGAACTTCCATGTCAAGTTGTAAGTAGTGACCGACCTAAAGTAAGTCGTGGATCGTGACCGACCCAAGACAAGTCGTAAGTCGCGTTCTATCTCTTAAGCACGGCTCACGTCTTAACTGGGATAAGCATGTTCTTTAAGTACAAGTCCTAAGTCGTGAACGAGTTAACAGGCCCTGGCTCAAGTAACGCTATATTGGATTTCCCTTTGTTTGCCCAGGTCGCGAGCGACCTAACATAGGTCGTAAGTCGGTCGTGACTTAAGTGAAGTTGTTCTGAGCTTTTCCTGTCTTGAGTCGTTAGGTCGGCAGTCCCTTGAGTCGTTAGGTCGGCAGTCCCTTGAGTCGTTAGGTCGGCAGTCCCTTGATTCGTTAGGTCGGCACTCCCTTGAGTCGTTAGGTCGGCAATCTCTTGAGTCGTTAAGTCGGCAATCTCTTGAGTCGTTAAGTCGTGGATTCCTTAAGTCGGTAGGTCATGTAATCAGTTAAGTCGCTAAGCTGTTATACTCTCAAGTCGTTTGCCTATTGAGTCGCTGGCCACTTTAAGTCGTCTTCCTATTGAGTCGCTTGGCATAGGAGTCAACAATGGATATAGTAGCACTGGGTTTTAGGTAATTGGAAAGTGGCTCCATTGGAACGTGGACCGATTTGATCGAGAAGTTAATGAGGCAGCTCAGAGTTCACATCTCGAGACCCAAAAATGCGATGATTTTGACAATACTAAAACAGAAGACTACAGAGTCTCTAAGGAGTTTTCTAATGTGGTTTAATGCAGCGGCAACATCGGTGGATCGTCCAGATCCATCCATGGTTTTGATGGCAACTGTATTTAACATAGCTGATGGTATGGAATTCAAGAATTCATTGACAAGGGATCCACTTATGGATCTAGGATAGCTTTACCATGAGGGAGCAAGGTTTCTGCGATAGGAGGACGCGAAGGCAGAAAGAGAGGAAGGAGAGGAAGATTATGTTATGCGGTCAAAGGCAGGGATCTTGCCGAAAAAGATTTAAACAATGACAAAGAGAAGCGAAAAGAAGAGAATGGCTTTGGGGAGTCAAGATGGTCGCGAAAGGCACCAAGATTAACCTCTTATTTGGAGTTGAGCGAGACTTTAGAGCGAATATGCCAAGGCACTAGGGAGAAGGTTCCCTACAAGGCCAATCAGGAGGAAGCCAACCAATAATGAAAAGAAATCAAACAAATACTGCCTATTCCACGAGCTAAGCGGCCACGGTACAAACGATTGCAGGCACTTGAGGGGTAAGATCAAAAAAAATATCCAAAGTGGCATGCCGTTGCACTACGTGAAAAGGCGAGCAACGATGGTGGAACAAAAGCGACCACAATATGCATCAAATGAGGACGGCCCCGGATCAAGGCATCGGCTTATCATCAAATGATCGAAATGATGAGGAATAAGTAGTAAACTCCACACTAAAATGGTTAAGTTGCTTACACATGTATGAGATCACAAACGGTCTTCAGGCATGCTTTAGGATGCTGGCACTTTGATGTTTCTATTTTGCTTTTGTTTTCTCTTTTTTGCATTTGGACTTAATTTAGTTGTAAGACTCATTTGAATGTAAATATGATATTTATAATTCCAAAACCTGACCATAAATATTCACAATTCACCTCAAACGGCACCTGACCACGAACGGTTATAATCCGTCTTGAGCGACGCTCGACCACGGACGGTCAAAATTCTCCTCCAAAGGCACCCGATCATGAACTGTCAAAATTCATCTTGAACGGCACCCGACCATTAATGGTCACACATCGCCTCGAACAGCACACAATCTCGAACGATTGCTATTCACAATCAGGTAAGATCATCGATCTCTTCATAGGTCATCAACAGAATATGAACATCAGGCTTATGGCACTATAAAATACACCTTTCTATCGCAAGGCATGTGTTAGGGGGCAAAGTTTTAACCCGCCTTTTGGCAAGGCGGCACGTAGGCATATTTAACCCACTCGACTGTATAGTGATAGAAGCTGGATTGTCATGGACTTGATTCAAACAAATGGATGGATGATTAATCACAGATAATAGACATGATTATGAGGCCAGGATATAGCATAGTCGATGAGCCAACAAGCGACATACTTGGAGTATAAATTTTGAAAGAAACCGGCTGATTGGATTTTTCTTCGAGTCACCTTCGTGTTTACTTCGGGTCACTATGGGGAATTCTTTGAAAGGGATGGCACTGAACTTCCTTGGATCGACATTATCTTGCTTTGAGTCAACTCAGCATTCACTTTGAGTCCTAGAGGGTTTACTTCGAGTTAAGGAAGTAGAAACTTCGGGTTAGAGTCATGGATAGATCAATATGATCCATCTCAATTTTGTATCCATCAATCTTGTATTCACCTAGTTCATATCCATGTACTACGAACCCATTCCCTTCGTACCCATGTGCTTCGTATCAATTCATTCCATACTCACCCACTTCATATCGATCCCACTCCAACATGTTTCGTATCGATCAATCAATTAATCGTTGATTGATCGATACGAAGCTGGAAGCCATGCGTCGATACGAAGGCAATGAGAAGCGTCGATATGAAGGCAAGAGGCAGTGATCGATATAAAGGGCTTGGCAGCCGATGGATACAGGACACAATCAAACCAAAGGAAGTGGTCAACATGCATGAAATGTGGATCTCCCCTGGACTCTTGAGCCACACCATCGATACGAAAGTTATTGATATGCAACTACCGATACACATGTTTCAGCCAACCTTTTCAATATTGGGTCGATCATAACTCAGGATCTACAAGTCCAAATGCTAGTAAATTTTCCTAGAAGCTTCCTTATCAACTAAAGAACCATCATGATTGGTCACAACTCCATCTGGCCTTTCCTTGATCGACAAGAAATACATGGGGATCGGTCAGGAATCGATCCTAAACAAGCCCTGATCGATCTGGATGGCGCACCCACATGTGAGAAGAAGTATTCTGAGCTTTGAGGAAGAAATTTTGAGGTCTACACCTATAAATAGCACCCCTATGCGTACAAAAAAAGGACTTTTTGCCCTTCTACGCTGTTACTTTGCTGAAAGTCCATTGTAAATTGAGTGCTATCGATTGTACTATTGTAAATCAGTTAATAATCGTCAATAAATAACCAACACTTCAAAGTGGACGTAGGCTACAATGCCGAACTACTATAAATCTCGTCTTTTTACTGCTTTCTTTTTAATTTTTGTTGTTCTTCATATATTCTATATGTGATATATGACTGTGAATTGGTGCTCTCATCTACAATTGGGTGTTTGTGACCAATTTTGCGCAAACATTTAGCAAATAATTTCAAAAGGACATTTCTCAAATTATAACCTTTTAAGAAAACTATTTTCAATCACCTCATGGCCTAGGGGGAAAAAATACTCAATTATCCCAAAAGCAGATTTATGCAACTAATTTGAGATATTATATGGCATCAATAAATGCACACAAAAGGACTTCAAACTGAGCAATTTAAATGTTTCAACGTTTATTAAAATCATGGGCAGCGATAAGCTTATTCATACTTTTTCAAGAAAGATTTTGAAAGAGCAAAAAGTTTATTGGAACTCAAACTAGATAATCCTATACTTGACTAAAAGACTGTTGGCTCATGAATCATGACCTGCTATTCTCCTATCTGTGATTCATGTCTCCACCATGAGAACAACAAGAAAGTTCTTGCATAAGGCTTTATTGAGAAAAAAACTCTTTCATAAATGGGATTCAGGAGTCCAAACTATTTTTCAAAAGAAACTCTTCAATATAATAGAAGGGTCTAATTACAAAATTCTTTCTCTCAAAGGAGACTACATTTTAGTTGGCTAAAAATTATTTTCATATACAAATACTTAAGCCTACGATGTTATTCCATAGGACTTCCTAGAGGGAGGGATATAAGCCCACGATGTTATTCTATGGCACCTCTTAGTGGGAGGGACATAAGCCTACGACACTATTCCGTAGCATCTCCTAGTAGGAGAGATAAAACCCCTTACATCAAAACCACCTCTTAGGGGATAGGTCAGGGTAGCACCCATCGGTGGTCTCTTAGAGGAAGTTCAGTTAATTATACATCCTATTAAGATAAGGGAATCCCAAAGAGAGGCTCATCAAACAATGGACTAAGATGCCCAAGCCCAAAGTGTGTCTCATCAAAGAGCGGACTGTGACATCCAAGCCCAGTGGGGGCTCTAGACAGAAGAATAAAGACAAAGATATCTACAACTCAAGGCCAAAGTTAAAAAGCAAGAGGATAAAGGGTTAAAGAAAGAAATATATCTTTTAACTGGGATAAAGTTGAAATCCTAAAGAAGGATATATACAGAAACAGTGGGACGAAGATGACCAACACTATAATCGTAAATACACAAAGAGTCCAAATAATACCCAAAAGAGACAAGATATGAATTAGTAAATCTCAAAACATCACTATTTGAAAAAGGATTGAGAAATCCATATCCCAAAAGAAGGCATGAGAGTGGAAAATGGAAAAGAAAATCCGTAATATGGTAACAAAGTAAAGATATCTACCAATGACAAAAGAAGGGAACAAGCAACAAGTATCACTAGTGGTAGTAAAGACTACACTCAAAGGATAAATTGAGTATGCCACCACAGAATCCCTAGAGATGTGAGTGATCCCTTAGAATGAACGAAACTCTACAAGTATATCAACAACTTTACTAACCCATAGGTCTAGGATTTTGTTGAATTTACTATGACTAGCTAAGTTTCCAATTTCGATATTGGATTGGCTTCTAGTAATCTATTCGCTAGATGAGACCCTGGCAAAATTTCGGTTAAATTCTTGGTTTCGTGGACATTCAATTTCTTTGCCAAAAAATCCATTTTCGAGTTTGATCAATCTTAAGCTCCAATATTGACTTCGTAACGATTTATAGATTTCATTTGGGAATTTCTATAAAGGCTTCACGTTGAATTCCTAGTTTAAAGGTTTCCCAATTCCTTCATTAGCTTTCGAAAACGTTTATGAATTTTACTTACATGAATTTTCGTGATGATTTCCCATCTTTCATTTGTTTTTTGAGTTCCTAAATGCTTAACACATTTGTTGAGGTTTTATATATGATAATTTATGGATTTCCTATTGATTTTTGTGATAATTTACTCATCTTGTATTCATGATTTCTTTATTAAATCACTGTGGTAATTTCTTGCTGAATTATTGGTTTAATGAATTTCCCTACTGATTTCTTTGGTGATTCATGAATTTTACGCTTTACAATTTCCCATTAAATTTTCATGATGATTTCCTATTGATCATTTGTTTTATGAGTTCATGATTTCTTGGTTCCCTTTATTGATTTTCCATGATAATTTATGAATTTTTCGTTGACCTTCTAACGTTGAATAAGAATGCATGGGTTTTACATAACATTTTTGATTCTTAGAGTTTTGATTGCCTAATTTAATGAATTCAAACTTCCTTACTGATTTTTTTGATGATGGATGAATTTCATATATCTAATTTTCCTATTGGAATATTTTGATGATTTTTAATAGGGTTTTGAATTGACGAATTCAGAAATTACTTGATGATTTTCCTGATGATTTATGAATTTCTAATTTCCTTATTGGGTGTTTGATAATCCTTTATAAGATTTCCGATTTAATGAATTCCGAGACTTCTTTGTGAATCTTTATGGTGATTTGTGAATTTTGCATTCTCAATGGATTTGAAATAATTTCCTATTGGGTTTTTAATACCAGAATTTCGTATTTCCTTATCGGCTTTATAATAATTCAACAATTTGGTTCTCTATACCTTCATGGCAAAATTTGGATGGTTTGCTGCCAATTTTCTTATTTGTTGAGGCTCACGCTTTCGTTTGGATATTGATTAGAATTTATAATTTTCCTATTCCTGACCATTTTATTGGATTTTTCAGGTCCTTGATTTAAAAAAAATCTTGTGTTATCTTAATCGTTTTCATCACGATTCATGAATTTCGTATTTCTATTATCCTTATTTAGGTTTTTGATGATCACTATTTAGATTTCTGATCGAATGAATTTTGGAATTTTCTTATGGTTTTCGCTGATGATTTATGGATTTTCTGTGCTTGGTTTTCTCAATGAATTTTGAATGATCTTTTGTCAATTGACCAGTTTCATGGAATTTAAAATTTCCTCGTCAATTTTGATGACAATTTATGAATTTTACGACTCTGATTTCTTTATGGGACATTTACTGAATTCCTAACTTTATAAATTCTATATTCTACTATTCAATTTTATGATGATTTGTGAATTTTCTATTGAATTTAAAATTGGATTTCAATACAAGATCTTCACGACACCAAATAACTTCACTACTAAACCATATCCTACCTCTTCACTAAGTAAGAATTACTAATCAATAGTTTAAGGCCGAAAATAAAGGAAAATCTGGAGGGACAAGGAAAAGTCCTCGATCACATGAAATTGATCTCCAGGGTTGAAATGGTGTAACCCAAGAAAGAAATATCAAGAAAACGTAATAGGCTTTCTATAAAGGTTCATTTATTTGAACCGATATCTACAAATCTAGCGAGATTATTCCACAGTCTTAAGGAAGTTTAATTATAGTCATTACAGAGCAACTTATCTGTAAATATACCTTAATGACATCTTGAATATCAGCGTCATAAATTTAATATTGCTCATTAAGGTCTCATAACAAAGTTACAATCTTAATAGAAGTTATTATCTATTTTGCAAGAAGCAAAGAAGGTAGTCCATTAGAGTTTTGTCCTAGAGAACAAAGGCTTCTTTCATACGGCGGGAGAGGGGGGCCTAAATTTATCCATAAAATATTCTCAGGAATAAAAGTATGAAAGAAAGGATTACAAGAGCATTGGGGAATATCATAAATCATCAAGATTGTCTGCTTTATCATACCTTTCGACAAGGAGCTTTCGACGAGTTTGAAGGCTGTGACACCAAAAATCTACCTTTCGACTAAGTCGAAAGGTCTTTCAACAAAGAAAAAGAAAAAAGAGCATAGTTTCGAACCATTCGAAGGAGTCGAGAAGTTCCGTCCCTTAGTATCCAAGGAGTTCTTACCTTTGGAAGAGGATGAAAAAGTCAAAGCAAGTGTGAGCAACTCCATAGTGACCTTTTCGAAAGCATAGCAAGCCTTTCGAACCAGTTGAAACACATCTAGGATACCTTTCAACAATGTCGAAAGGTTTATGAAGAAAGCAACATTCACGAGTCAATAAAGAATGGAAGAAAATATTTCGACAACATTGAAGGGAAGCATAGCTCTCGATAACACAAAGTGAAGAGCAACCTTCCGACAAGGTCGATAGGTTCACAATAAACAAGTAGAGAGCAACCTTCCAACAAGGTCGAAAGGTTCACAGCAATCAAGTGAAGAGCAATCTTCCAATGATGTCGGAAGGTTCACAACAATCAAAAGGAGAGCAACCTTCCGACCAAGTCGAAAGGTTCACAACAATATATCGAAGGCCAGCCTTTTGACAAGGTCGAAAGGTTCATGAAGGCATAAAGACAAGAAAATCTTTCAAAAATATTGAAAGGTCTGTAATAGCAGAAGAAAGGCCGGCTGCATATAAAAGGGGGACCTTCCGATCCAATCGAGAGCATGGAGTTGAAAGGGGTGCATGTTTTGGGGTCATGTTTATGAAGCCAATGGGTCATAAACATCTATAAATAAGACCCAAGGGGTCATATTTTGTGAAGGAGAACTATCTCATTCCAAACTTGCATTTTATCAATTAATACATTGTAACCTTAAATGGGCACTGATTTGGGAATTTAATAGAATAGAGATTTTCATGGAAAAAGAGGGAAGTCTTATGCTCTGTTAATTACTTTACTGCTTGCCTATACTTTTGTTGGATTAACAAATAATTTTAGGTTCAATATCACCGAAAGGTTCTTGTCAACATGGTCGATTACACTTCTGCTACAAGAATTTACTGCAACCTTTTGAAGTCCTCAACCCTACAATTTGAACTTTTCGACAAGGTTGAAATCTACTCGATATAAGTGGTCAAACATTTCGATAATGTAACGACACTGTTGTTAATGACCTAATTAATTATGACTAATGAGTATTGATTAATTCAAATTAGAAATTTTTTTATAATTGAATTAAGAAATTAAGCTAGCATAAATATTGATTTAATTATGGATTTCGATTTGGTTGAATTATTATTTAAATCGATTATTTGATGTTTAAAATTTTGGAATAGATTTGCTTGTGGAAATTTGAATTAACTCATTCATGGATATTCAACTTAGTTTAATTGATTTAATTGATAATTAAATAATGTGATTAGGTTAAGATGATCATTCTTTTCTTTTAATTTTTTGAGCCTTCCTAGTACCCAAGCCCATAACCTCCTTTACATTTAACCATTCATATCTTATACATTCATTTCTATTCTTCCTGTAAATGAACATTTCTCCATTTGCTTCCTTCTTAATTTTACGTTTAGATTCCTAAACCCTAAATTCCCAATTATCAAAACCTCAAAATTGCAAAATTCATTCAAGCCCAAGGCTTAGGTGAGCTCAACATAACTTCTCATGGAAGCTAGGAGGTGGCGACGTGAAGGGACGCTTGGGTTGGAGGGCAGCGAAGGGTCAAAGCTTGCATGGATGGAGGTGGGGCGACGTTGGTGAAGTCAGGGATGCCTAGAAGTTTAGACGCAAGTGTTTTAGGTTTTAAAGGTGGCTGTAGCTTCGATAGCAACGATTTTGGTGAGTATCCCTTACACAACTACTCTCTAAATCCAAGTGTTTGTTTATGATTAATTCATGTTGTATTTTCTGTGATTGAATGAGTAATTACTGTTTAAATCTTTGTTTGATTAGGATCCTAAGTTTAGTATTCGCATATGTTTGCCATGGATGATAGCCTTATATCATGAAGTTTGCTTTGTTGTTGAATGTGCATCACAATTGCACATGTGCTTGCTTGCCTTGTGCTTGTGCATTGGTTTGTACATGTTTGATCTTCCCGTAGTCCCGATTGGCCTATTAAATTATAACATCTTTACATTGCTCCATTTGTTGTCTGATTTTACTTGTACCATATCCTTACCGATTCACTGTGTACATCCAGTTGTGTACTTTGATCTGTAATTAGCATTTTATTTTACTGCCTGGTTATGTACCTATTGCTGATGTATCTGACTTAAACTTTGTCCTTGTTTCTGGTGCACATGTGAGTGTGAGCCATGGTCTTACTATAGTGCACGCTGGTTGCGCTTCCTTTCCTATGACAATTTAGATGCCTTAGTCTACTTGCCATATGCGTAAATTATTTGTCCTTGCTAACCTGACTGGTCCATGTCCCTTTCCTTTGTATTCCCGAACTAATGTTGCCATTCATGCACCTTTTAAACCTTGTTATGTTCCAGTTTTATTTAATCATATATGAATGAATGGGTATAACTTATTTTGTAAATCTATTAAAACATTCAGTCTGTAAACCGCTACATTTGCACCTATTTTTATAGTATCAAATTTTGTATAAAAAGGAGAAAAATATATATATACACATGTTTCGAAGTTTTCATGCTCTAATTTGAAAGTCAGGTTTTGAAAATACCTAGCATAGCACGTACGTATGTGTGTGTATATATATATATATATATTATTTTTTTAACGTAGTAGAGGTCCCACTTTTCATAAATCCTTAAAAAGTAGAATGTTGTTCATACTTTTGTATGTGTTCTATAGCCTAGATTATGCTTAGGTAGATAATAATAGTTTACTGTATTTACTTAAGGAAGAACCACTTGCTTTTTTTGTTTTAGGACTTTGTAAATGAACTTAAGTTAGTGCCTGAAGTAGTAGCAGTTCAAAACTTACATAGATATACTTGTATTTTATAAACTTAAGTTATATAATAATTTTTTTTTGATTTTTAATAGAAGTAATTTGGTTCTACCTTGTTATTATTGTCCCGTGCTTACTGTATTAGTGTCCTTTTCTTCCATGCGTGAGCTATCCATACTTTTGTATTCATCAATAACCTGTTACAATTTGCTTTTTGAAAGCATAGCTTCGTTTATTACCTATATAGCCTAACCTCTTTTATAAGCAAGTTTTATTTTATGTATATATAGCTTACTTTGTTTATTTATATACTTAAACTAGTGGCATACAAATCTTTCAAAACCTGTATGTGTGTGTTTTTTCATAGCTTTAATTAATAATATGTATGTATAAAATACTTGCATTATAGTTTTCGTATAAAACCTTGCATGATGGCTTTGTATTTGTTTCCTTTTGAAGTTGTATTATAATAAAATGCTTTACAAACTCATTAAACCATTGTTCTTATTCACTCTAGCGCAAACATACATTTAGTTGAGTTATATTAAAACTTACGTGGACTCATTCAATAGATAAACAAACTTTTAGTAAAAGAAATTTGGAAGAAAGAATGAAAGAAAGGCTTATGATATCATATTGATTTCAAACTAGATTTTCACATTAAATTAAGTTATTTTCTATTAGTAGTAATTATATATAAATGTACTGCATTTTGGTTATATATGACATTATAAAATAAATGGATTTAAGGAAATTTAAAAATTATTTATGAACAATAAACTCAAAGTGATAAATTTTTTGAGAACCTTACTTCTATAATTTGGGAAATACTAATAATTTTCTTTGTTTTATCGATTACTTTCAATGCTTTCGAATAACGCTTCGTCGAATATGGTACAACTCATTTAATAAAATGTTTGAGTGGAATTGACTAACCCACTAGCGAATACTTTAATTTCACTTGGTATTATGAGATGCCTTGGTTAAATTCTTGTGATCGTATTTGGGAAAGTACTTAACATTTAGAGTTGTATTCTCTTTGTTGTGCGACAAGTGGTTGCTAGATCCTTAAGATAGTGTAGTTCAGGTTTTCCAGTGGTATCAATAATAAGTGATATTTACTAGCTTTTAGAAATACATGAATTTCACCATACGGTTTGGGAAGTATTGGTTAAATTCTAGTGAATACTGAAGGTGGTAGTATTTGGCACTTTAGAGTTTACTCTCTTTTGGTGTGCGGCAAGTGGCTGCTAGATCCTTAAGAAGTTTATTCCTGGATTTCATTTCGAACATAATAATATAGTAATATTAAGTAAATGTAGATTTATCGAGTCACGGTTGCTACGATCACCTTGATCGGTATGGACTATCCTTGTGATCATTCTATGATTCTGTATTCTCGGTCTGAGTATGATCCTTGGTATCGAATCGGTTCGAGTGATACCAATTTGTTTGTTTGTTTGCCATAGTTTTGATTATAATCATTGTGATTGTTTTGGACAATCATTACAATCGATTTGGATTAAGATCTCTTGGATTCTGGAAATTTGAATTTTGTGATTATTCCATGTTCACGAAACAAATATATATATTCTTGTGTCATTTGATGGATTCAAAATTAAATTTATTGATATTTGTGTACTTAGAGATGTTGTGCTTTGTTCTGTGAATTCAGTGTTAAGTGACTAATTTGTGTTCGTGACCTAAATGTATAACCCCATGTCTTTTGATGAATTCTAAGTTATGTTAATCCTGTGACTTATTATTTCTTGGACATTTGTATTGCCTATATATTATTTATTCTTGTGTTTTTGTCTTGTTCTCATCCTATAGGATATTTAGAAATAGTTTAACCTTGGAGTTGTTTTGGTGTGGTCAGGCCGAGATTTTTCAGGTTACAGGATAGGTTAACCTTTGGATGGTTGGACTAGCAAGGAGATAAACATTTGGACTTTTAGTTTATCCCATTTAGAAAATTTAGACGATATATATTAAATGTATAACTAAGATTATAGAATTGTATACTTGTATATAACAATTGAGTTTAGTATTTCATTTTATGAATTCAAAATTTGTATATGTGTAAGTTGAGATTTATTTTGTTGCAATCTGTGACCATTATTTATATGATATATTGTTCTGATTCTAAGAAATCAGTGTGTCTATTACTTTGTATTAATATTGTACACTTCAAATTCAGTTTAGATATTAAGTGAAAAGATATAAATGACGTGTCGGTGTTAGTATAAAGATATATTCACAGTCGATCGCCCTTAACAAGTCGTATTCTCCAAATCAGTACACAACATTGCTTGTATGTTCTTTGCTAATCTGGATATTGCGGTGGGGTTGTTACAAACAAGGTCGAAAGCCACTATATATTCACCATAGTAATTGATCTCCTGCCCTAATTCAAAGAAGGCTGTCTCCCAAACCTTTCGATATGATTGAAACCTATCTCTTGAGGACTCAATTTAGGAAAACTTAATCTAATAAAAAGGAAATCCCTTATGGAAGATTTCAAACAAGCTCAACAAAGTCGAAAGGTCACTGAGCTCAAGTCCTAAGCCTTTCAACAACAAAAGGTCTGATGCGGGACTTCATTTAATAAATTTAATTTATAAGACAATCTTAAAAAGGAATTACGTCCTTTGTTCTCCAAAGAACAAATATCCTTCTTAACATATTTTTAGGGTGTTGATAAAAAATGTTGTTAACAATGGTTGTTATTATATAATTTTTATTAAAAAATTAATAAGTAATAGTTTAGAGTAATATTTGATAACTAATAAGTGACAAGTAATAGGTTTTTGAAAATTAATAAGTAATATTTATTAATTAGTATTTGATATTTAATAATTATAATTAATAATTATATTTAATATTTAAAACCTTAATAATTTAAAATTTTCTAAAATAAATTTAAAAATATGTATAAAATTTAGAAACAACTTTTGAAACTTTTCTAAAGTTTAGAATTAAAAATTTATAATAGTATTTGTTATTCTTCTCATTTAAGCCATCCTTAAGGGTGCCTTTGTTAGCGACATGAAGGGGCATAGGAAAGGGGTGCGGGAAATGGCGTGAAAGATGGACTATTTGTGAAAGAGGAACGTGTTCTTGTCTTTGAAAGGAGAATTCTTAAAGATTTAGTTATAAATAATTTCTTTGTTATTCTTTTATTCTATTTAATTTTTTTGATTAATACAGTTAAATAAATTTATATTATTTATAAATTATATAGTGCAAAAAAATAAAGCAATCAAAAATGTAATTATTATTTCATATTAGCATCTAGAAATATGAATATAATATTAGTTTGCATATATTATTTATAGGTATATTATTTATCAGTCAGCCTACTGATGCACAACTTTAGTTCGTATGCATATGTATAACAATTGAATGGCACCATGAAAGGGGTGTAGGAGGGTTGCAACCCCCAAGGTGGGGGTGCGAGGCCAACGCCCTTAGACGGCGATTGACCTGGTGTTAGCGCCTCATAATTATGATTAATCGTCATTGGCGTGATTGTGATTAATTAACTTTAGTGGTTAATCGTGAACGCACCCTGAAATTAACGGTTAGCACAGTAGTTTTCAATTCCCCGTTCTAAAATTCCCTACCGCTTTTCATTTCACTCTTCCCCTCTTTTCCCTAACTTGAAATTCCAAATCCACGCCACATCCTAAAACAAAATCAAGTTTCCCTTCCTCCACTTTTTCCTCCAATACCTACTTTCTAGCATAAATTCGCCTTCGTAACCTACTGTATTCGCCTCTAAGGTCCAACCTTCTTCGGGACCTAATTGAACTCTTGTAGGTGATCGATGCTTTGAAGCAGAGTAGCTTGATGAATCCAATTAAGCTATTGATAAATGTTTCGATTCACGATTTCTTTTGATGTGGGCATGTAACTACAATGTTCGTATCATTTATAACGTTTTGTTTAAGCATAAATCACCTTCTAGAAGTTCAATTAAATATACTACTTCTGTAAATTTAAAAGCAATGTTTTCTTTTCAATGTGCGCGATGACATTCTGTAACATTCCTGAATTTTGAACAAGTTTAATTTGACAATTTATTTAATTTTTGGAATTTAATTATGAAATTATTGGTAAAATAATATTAGTATTTATTAAGTTGAATTTGATTTGAATACTCTAAGTTTTGAGATGAATAAAATTGTTTTCTAATTTTAATATATGATATATTGGAAAGTTACATTTTTAAATTAATATAGTAAGAGTTGTTTAAAACTAAATTTCATATTATTTAATGTACATATCTTTAGAAAATTAATGAGGATTAAATTATGAAGTTTACATACCTTCTTTTAAATTTGTTTGAACTAAATTGTAAATATAATATGATGTTAAACAAGGTTAAATAAAAGATTTAAAATGCTTTTGTCTTATATACTTGAAAATGAATATAGTTGATAAATAAATACAAAGCTTTGATATGGAGTATATTTTGAAGGTATAAAATGTTAGTATATTGAAATTTAATTGGACTTAAAAAAAATTATTTGAAACAAAAATATAATAAGTATGATTACTTAAGTTTAAAATGAAAACTTTAAAATAAGTATTTGTTAATAAGTTTAATATCTTAAGTTTAAAAATGTAAAAGTATTGAAAATAAAAATTGTATTTGCTAACTTATAAATATTTATTAGCAATGTATAATTTAATTTCAAACCATTTTCTTTAATTTGTATAAGTAATACATAAGAAAGTATTAAATAATTGTTTTTAAAATTTAAAACATAATAAGTATAATTTGAGGATACATATATATATATATATATATATATATATATATATATATGTATGTATGTATGTATGTATGTATATATGTGAATATAAAGCAATTTATAAAATGATAGGGTTAAAAAAAATTTGAAGAAAGGTTTTAAACATTAAAAAAAACGCAATAGCTCAAAATTTGAATAGGATTTGATAAAAGGATTTAATAAACATTTTCCTATCAAAAGTTACATGTGATAAAATCAAATTTGTATATATGTATATAATAATTAATACAAAAATACAAATGTAAAAAGAATACATTTTGAATTAACATTTGTAAATTTGAAAATTCATACATTAGCAAGTGTAGGCAAGAGGAGATAGGTAATGAACAAGTGTTCATTTAATTTACAAGTAATTTAACAAGTGGCATTTATGTTTTAATTTGAATTAAATAAAACATTTCTTCAAACCTGAAACATTCAAAACAATTCAAAAAGAAAATCTCAAACAATACTATCTTAAAACCAAAATATGAAAAGAAAATTCAAAAGAAATCAAAACCAAATTCAAGTGTTCAAAAGGTGCAACCTGGAAACTCAAAAACCAGCAAAACAAAATCACAAAACCTGATTAAACATGAACAAAACTAAAACCAAAAATGGATTCAAGTAAGCAAGTTTAAAATCTGAAGCATGTTGAAAACCTGAAAACAAAGAATCAACAAATTCAAAACAAACAATCAACCTGGAAATGAAGATTTGAATCAGAGTTCAAACTTAATCCCTGATTAGAGCAAATGCAAATTTCAATTCTCAGATTTAAAAGCAAGATCAAATCTCAGTTTCAGAAGTGGTAGAAATAATTTCTAGTTTTGCAAAATTAGTTCAAGCTTCTCTGTTCCTCTATCTTCATCAATACAAGGTGAGCAAACCCACTAAAACTATTTATATCTCTTGATTTTCTGGATTAATGATGGAAGTATATTAGGAAATTGTTTTGATTTTGCCTGCTTATTTATATATACATTGAAAATAATGTGTGCATATTAGGATATATAAATTCATCAGCCTCTGTTTGTTTTCTTTCAGACCAAATTTGATTTGAAATCAGATTCCTCTTCCCCAAATCTTCTATAGTTTGTGATGGTCAAACGAAATATGTTGAACAAACTATATACCATTTTTTTATGTTCAAAAAATTATTATCAAACATTTTATCTGGGAAGGAAAATAAAATGGTGAAAACACAGTAAAGTCTAAAACTTGAATATGTAGAATTTATATTTTGATTGTATAATATGATTCGTCTCTGAAAATAGTGAATTTAGATAATAGTACCAAGATTTTTTAGTTTCGTGTTGGTAAAAATTTTAGGTTGAACGAAATCGAGTGTTTCTATCGATTTCTGGTGAATCGACATAGCGATGGGTCTTGGAATCGTGGGTGAAGATAGCTTGGACGTTTGCGATTCCAAGAAAAATACGCGCAAAAATTTTCATCGATTATGACGGTCAAGCGAGGTGATTTTAGGGTTTTGTGAGATGGTTGAGGGAACGAGGTGTTTGAGTTCGCTATGATGTCAGAATTGGATCGGACCCCACCGCAAATAGTGGAATCAGAGCTGGAGACTGAGATGGAGATAGGGACGGGGTTGTGAGGTCTTCGGTGACCTGAGGCGATGGGTTGAAGGAGGTTTCTGGTGAATTTTTTTGCTCAGGGGCAAGTCGAGTAGCTCGATTTTTGTTTTTGGTTCGAATCGTTGATCTGGGTAGTTAATGGAGTTGAGGTGGTCGTAGGTGATGTGCTGGAGGGTGTGGTGATGTTCGGAGTTGCTTCAGGTGGTGGTGCATATGCAGGGTGATATTTGGGTATTAGTGGTTTTTTGGGGAGTGGTTTGCTCGAAGAAGAGATTGGAATTTGGAGTGGATGACTTGAGTTGATACTCGTGTGGGTTTTGTACGATCACCTGTAAATTTTAAAAACTTAATTTTTTAGCGAAGTGTTGGAAAATGGGGAGAAGAAAGGAAACTCGAGTTCCACCCGAGTAGCCTTCGGTTTTGACTCGAAGTAGGGTGATTGAGAAAATTTAAAAAGTTTAAAAACAAGGATTTTTGAAATTTAAAAATAAATTTAGTTTAAACTTTTTTATTACTTTTTATATAATAAATGTTTTCTTAGACGTTTTAGTAGTTTGAAGTTTGTTAAACTTAAACTTTGTTAAGAAATTTAAAGTGGTATTTAAATTGAGTTATGAAAGTAATTTTAAAAAGTTTATATAAAAAGACAAGTTTTCAAATTCAAGTTGAAAATAGATTTAAAAACTATTAATTGATTAATGTTTAAGTTAATTAATTAAAGTTATGTTTTGATAACTTTAATTTATCAAGATAAATGATTATTTATATTTAAACTGAATTAATGATTTAATTATGTAAAGATAATTTTTATGATAAGTGGTGTAATTACGTTAATGTTAATGAAGGTATTAATAAGAAAATGTTTATTTTAATTAAGGTTTAATGTCTTGATTAAAATAAATAAATTAATTTAAGTATAATTAATTAATTTAATTAATTATAAAGGATTAATTAAGAAATTAATTAAGGGTAATTAATTTACTTGATTTAATAAATGATTAAGGATTAAAAGTTAATTAATTTAAGGATTAATTAATTTGTAATTAAAGATCATTAATTAGATAACTAAAGATTATTGATTAATGATTAAAGATTAATTAATTAAGCAATTAAGTATAGTTAAGACTTAATTTATCAAGTGAATAAGATTTATTAATTAAATAATTAATGAGTAATTAATTGAGTAATTAAAGGTTGCTTAATTAGTAATTAAGAAGTGCTTAATTTGTAATTAAGTTTTATAAATTAATAATTAAGGTTTTATTAATTAATAGTTGAAGAATAATTAATCCGTTATTAAGGATTAATTAAGAAGTTGTTAAATGGTAATTAGTTGACTAATCAATGGTGATTAAGGATTAATCAAATGATAATTAAGGATTGGTAATGTGGCGTACGAATTGCTGCTGATCATTTGTTGATCGAAGCATGGCTTTCGTGTAAAGCGTAGCTTTATGGACGAGACTTCGTGGAATGGTCGAAACAGGAAGAATGCAGCAAGGTTATCTGGAGGGTAGCGCCTCCTGAGGGTATGTTCATTTCCTTCTGGATAGAGGTGGTATCATGGTATGGAGCCCTGATACTTAACCTATGTGGTTGCTACAAATTTATTACTTTGTGGTTGTTGGTAAATCCTGGGATGAAAGTCGGTTACGACCGGGGGATGACATACTCGTGTAATAGTTACCTAGTTACAGAGGTAACCCGACCTTGTGTTGGCAGAGATCCGGTTAGGTTCTCGGAATGTCCCTCCAGAGGCGTACCCATGTGGCCCAGGAAGTTCCTTAGCCCGACTATTTGTTGGAAATCCAATCACCAATACGCGCCTTGTACGGTTTTAGTTGTATTACCTGCCATCTACTTATGGTAGCACCCTACTGTTTGGATGGTAGCTGTAGTAGGCATAGTTTGGAATGTCTATGCTGGCTAAGATTGATATTATACTTTCGAAAATATTATCCATTATGCACTAATAATAATATCAAAATGGTTTCCGCATATCAAGCATGTTTGACTATCATAAGGAGAAATCTCCTCCAATTCTACGTTGCATGGTGTGTGTGGCGGGAGGCCTTATAGTAGTTTCATTTTCCAAAAATCATTGCGGATTAAAATGTTTAAATTCTTTGTTGTTTGTTTTAAAGAAAACTGTTTTTGTTTGCTCAACCAGTCCCATGACTGACCCGGAGTTTATTGTTCCCTTCCTAAACTCAGGGTGCCCACAACTTTCCACACGGGCAGTCTAGAGTTAGGTTTTCAGATAATAGATATAGATATCGATTCGGTAGCTTTCAGCTTTCTCTTTCGTATTCTTTGAAGACTTTGGATATTAGAGTCTTTGGATTCAGACGAGACTTGCTAATCTTTGTGCAACATGATGGTGGTTCGAGCTAGTGGTTTTGGAGCATTGGATTGGAGTGGTAGTTTGATCATTGGAGTTATCTCTTTTACTATTTGTTTTCCGCTGTTGTTTATTGTCTTTGATATTCTTGCATCGTATTGATATCATTGTTGTATATCATTGGATATTGTATTCATTGGAGTTGTATATGATATTCATTTCTTTTCTTCCGCTCTGTTGTTATACTTGATGTGTTATAAGCTCCGGCTAACCATATTCGACGTTTAGATCTGCGACATTTGAACATGAGTGTCGTATTCGGTGCCGATTTTCGAAGGTCGAGCCAAGGTCGTGACAATTGGTATCCGAGCTGAAGGTTGAAACTTTAGCTTCGGAGTATAACACATTAAGTAACTCATTAGAGATAGGGTGAAGTATACCCTATAATGAGTATATCCCTAAGATATCCATTCGTATGACTCAATAAATTCTCTTACTATCCACTGATAGTGAGTATGAGTGAAAGAAGAGAACGAGATAGGGGACAGGGGAGTACGACTACAAATGGTCAGTACCCTACAATAGCGGAAACAACTTTCTCTATCAATCTCCTTTGATTCGTCTTTTCAATTCTTTGATGATTCCTGGCTTCTCCAGGAAGAAGCTTTGATATATTTGCATGGAGCACAAACTCCAGATGGGTCACAATTGTTTGCTTTGGTTGCTATGGTTGATAGGTATATTTTGGTTGTTTAAACTAAAAATTTTAGGATTGTATCCATATATTTGTTTATTCTGTTGGGTCCAGATATAATCTACGAATGGTTAGTTACCCTTCGAACTAACCAATACCCCTGTATATTCATAGTTCTGTTGACCCGAAGAGTTCGTTCTCATAATTATTAGTGATACTCTGATTTGGTAAGCCAAACGCAAAATAGATACCCAGTTTGATTTGGAAACTATCTCTCTATCTTTGTGAATCCATTCTTTGTTGTCTCCCTACTTTCAAATTTCGAGGACGAAATTTTCTAAGGGGGAAATCTATAACATTCCTGAATTTTGAACAAGTTTAATTTGACAATTTATTTAATTTTTGGAATTTAATTATGAAATTATTGGTAAAATAATATTAGTATTTATTAATTTGAATTTGATTTGAATACTCTAAGTTTTGAGATGAATAAAATTGTTTTCTAATTTTAGTATATGATATAATGGAAAGTTATATTTTTGAATTAATATAGTAAGAGCTTTTTAAAACTTAATTTCATATTATTTAATATACATATCTTTGGAAAATCAATAAGGATTAAATTAAGAAGTTTACATACCTTCTTTTAAATTTGTTTGAACTAAATTGTAAATATAATATGATGTTAAGAAGGTTAAATAAAAGATTTAAAATGCTTTTGTTTTATATACTTGAAAATGAATATAGTTGATAAATAAATACAAAGCTTTGATAAGGATGTATATTTTGAAGGTACAAAATGTTAATATATTGAAATTTAATTGGACTTAAAAAAAATTATTTGAAACAAAAATATAATAAGCATGATTACTTATGTTTAAAATGAAAATTCTAAAAAAAGTATTTGTTAAAAAGTTTAATATCTTAAGTTTAAAAATATAAATGTATTAAAAATAAAAATTGTATTTACTAACTTATAAATATTTATTAGCAATGTATAATTTAATTTCAAACTATTTTGTTTAATTTGTATAAGTATAAGTAATACATAAGAAAGTATTAAATAATTGTTTTTAAAATTTAAAACATAATAAGTATAATTTGAGGATATATATATATATATGTGTGTGTGAATATAAAGCAATTTATAAAATGATAGGGTTAAAACAAATTTGAAGAACGGATTTAAACGTTAAAAAAACACAATAGCTCAAAATTTGAATAGGATTTGATAAAAGGATTTAATAAACATTTTTCTATTAAAAGTTACATGTGATAAAATCAAATTTGTATATATGTATACAATAATTAATACAAAAATACAAATGTAAAAAGAATACATTTTGAATTAACATTTGTAAATTTGAAAATTCATACATTAACAAGTATAGGCAAGAGGAGATAGGTAATGAACAAGTGTTCATTTAATTTACAAGTAATTTAACAAGTGGCATTTATGTTTTAATTTGAATTAAATAAAACACTTTCTCAAATCTAAAACATTCAAAACAATTCAAAAAGAAAATCTCAAACAGGACTATCTTAAAACCAAAATATGAAAAGAAAATTCAAAATAAATCAAAACCAAATTCAAGAGTTCAAAAAGTGCAACCTGGAAACTCAAAAACCAGCAAAACAAAATCACAAAACCTTATCAAAACATGAAACCTGAAATGGATTCAAGTAAGCAAGTTTAAAATCCGAAGCATGTTGAAAACCTAGAAACAAAGAATCAACAAGTTCAAAACAAACAATCAACCTGGAAATGAAGATTTGAATCAGGGTTCAAACTCAATCCTGATTAGAGCAAATGCAAATTTCAATTCTCAGATTTAAAGGCAAGATCAAACCTCAGTTTCAAAAGTGGTAGAAATAATTTCCAGTTTTGCAAAATTAGTTCAAGCTTCTTTGTTCCTCTATCTTCATCAATACAAGGTGAGCAAACCCACTAAAACTATTTATATCTCTTGAATTTTGGATTAATGATGGAAGTATATCAGGAAATTGTTTTGTTTTTGCCTGCATGTTTATATGTACATTGAATATGATGTGTGCATATTAGGATATATAAATTCTTCAGCCTCTGTTTTTTTTCTTTCAGACCAAATTTGATTTGAAATTAAATTCCTCTTCCCCAAATCATCTATAGTTTGTGATGGTCAAACGAAATATGTTGAACAAACTATATACCATTTTTTTTATGTTCAAAAATATTATTATCAAACATTTTATTTGGGAAGGAAAATAAAATAGTGAAAACACAGTAAAGTCTGGAACTTGATTATGCAGAATTTATATTTGATTCTATAATATGATTCGTCTCTGAGAATAGTGAATTTAGATAATGGTATCAAGGTATTTTAGTTTCGTGTTGGTAAGAATTTTAGGATGAACGAAATCGAGTGTTTCTGTCGATTTTTGGTGATCGACATAGCGATGGGTCTTGGAATCATGGGTGAAGATAGCTTGGACGTTGGGAATTCCAGGAAAAATACACGTAAAAATTTTCATCGGTTTTGATGGCCAAGCGATGTGATTTTAGGTTTTTGTGAGATGGTTGAGTGGACGAGGTGTTTGAGTTAGCTGTGATGTCAGAATTGGATCGGACCCCACCGCAAGTAATGAAATCGGAACTGGAGACTGAGATGGAGCTAGGGACGGGGTTGCCAGGTCTCCGGTGACCTAAGGCGATGGTTTGAAGGAAGTTTATGATGAACTGTTTTGTTCAGGGGCAAGTCGAGTAGCTCAATTTTTGTTTTTGGTTCGAATCGTTGATCTGGGTAGTTAATGGAGTTGAGGTGGTCATAGGTGATGTGCCGGAGGGTGTGGCCATGTTCGGAGTTGCTTCAGGTGGTGGTGCATATGCACGGTGATATTTGGGTATTAGTGTTTTTTTGGGGAGTGGTTTGCACGAAGAAGAGATCGGATTTTGGAGTGGATGACTCGAGTTGATACTCGTGTGGGGTTTTTATGATCACATGTACATTTTAAAAACTTAAATTTTTTAGCTAAGTGTTGGAAAATGGGGAGAAGAAAGGAAACTCGGGTTCCACTCGAGTAGCCTTCGGTTTTGACCCGAAGTAGGGTGATTGAGAAAATTTAAAAAGTCTAAAAACAAGGTTTTTTGAAATTTAAAAAATAAATTTACTTTAAACTTTTTTTATAAATTACTTTTTTTATAATAAATGTTTTCTTAAGCATTTTAGTAGTTTGAAGTTTGTTAAACTTAAATTTTGTTAATAAATTTAAAGTGGTATTTAAATTGAGTTATGAAAGTAATTTTAAAAAGTTTATATAAAAAGACAAGTTTTTAAATTCAAATTGAAAATAGCTTTAAAAACTATTAATTGATATATGTTTAAGTTAGTTAATTAAAGTTATGTTTTGATAAATTTAATTTATCAAGATAAATGATTATTTATATTTAAGCTAAATTAATGATTTAATTATGTAAAGATAATTTTTAAGATAAGCGGTGTAATTATGTTAATGTTAATGAAGGTATTAATAAAAAAATGTTTATCTTAATTAAGGTTTAATGTCTTGATTAAAATAATTAAAATAATTTAAGTATAATTAATTAGTTTAATTAATTGTAAAGGATTAATTAAGAATTTAATTGAGGGTAATTAATTTACTTGATTTAATAAATAATTAAGGATTAAAAATTAATAAATTTAAAGATTAATTAATTTATAATTAAAGATCATTAATTAGATAATTAAAGATTATTGATTAATGATTAGAGATTAATTAATTAAGTAATTAAGTGAAATTAAGACTTAATTTATCAAGTGATCAAGATTTATTAATTAAGTAATTAATGAGTAATTAATTGAGTAATTAACAGTTACTTAACTAGTAATTAAGAAGTGCTTAATTTGTAATTAAGTTTTATAAATTAATAATTAAGGTTTTATCAATTAATAATTAAAGAATAATTAATCAATTGTTAAGGATTAATTAAGAAGTTGTTTGTGATATCCCAGATATTTTAGCAATATCAATTTAATAATCTATATTTAAAATTAAATTGATTTGATAAAATTTTAATAAAAATTTACTTGATTTAATAATCCAATTAAATAAATGTGTAATTGGTAAATCTTATCTTTTAAAAACTAATAAATTGTTTTCGTATTTATAATGTATGTATATATATTTATATATATATATATATTGTGAATGGAAGTTTGATTTGAAGTTAAATAAACAAATAAAATATGGTTTTTAAAATTCTAATATTCATTTGATAATTTGAAGATTATTATTTTATTTAATAAATAACTAATTGTTTAAAATACTTAAAGTAATTGTTTTAAATTGTATAATTGTATTTTAAATATAGTTTAAATTTTAATAAGATAAATAAAAGTTTATTTTGAATATAGCTTAATAATTATAATTTGGAATTATTTGAAAATTTAAAATACCAATTGTATACTAAAACATTAATGCAATTAATTAAGTTGAATAAGATAAGAAATTTATAATTTCTTTTATAAATTATTTAAATTGGATAAATATGTTATTTTCAAATAATAATAAATGTATAAATACAGATATGTTTTTAAAGACAATATTATTATTTTTAAATTTGATATGTTAATATAAATTAGTTTTAAGTGGAATTTTTAAAATGTATAAATGGAATTTGATTTGAATTTATTTTGAATTCAAATGAATAACCATATTTAAATTTTGTAAGTGAGCTTTCATGTTTAATAAATTGTTTTATTTCATTAAAAAGAAATATATATACATTTATTTATGAAACTACTATATATGTATTTAATAAAGAAAAGAGGATTTTTATTTATCTTTAAATTAAAAATAATAAGTAACATAAGTATAAAACAAATGTTAACATTTTAATCAATTAATGAGACAAGTGTAAACAATTAAACTACTTAATTTGACAAGTGTTGAAGATTTTAACAAGGGTCTTTTATTTTTATTTTTATTTTATATTTTTTTATAAATCATTTATACACTTATATAAAACATGTTTTTCTTCACTCTCATTTTTCTAATGTTCATTTTTTTCTAAGATAAGAAAATTTTTCCAGTTGAAACAAAATTTGCTTTCAAACTCTTAAAAATCAAAATATGGAAATCAAGACAAGTAAACTCTGTTTTTTTTTTAAAACCTGCGAATGAAAAAAAATGGAATCTGAAGCAAGTTCAAGTTTGTAAGCCTGCATGATCAAACAAGTAGCCTCTGCATTTCTTTACCTGGAAATAAAAGTGAGATCTGGAGCAAGTTTTGAATGGCCTGCATTTTTTCTTAAATTTGGGTTTGGCTTCTGCAATATGCTTTGTTCAAATCTGCATCCAAGTTTAAAGTCTGCAACTCAATTTTCAAAATTCCATAAGCATGCAAATTACAGTTTCAAAGCAGAGAGGCACCCATGTTTTATCAAAAGTTTTTCAAATTATAGGCTCTATCCTCATTTTCCCTGGTGAGTAACTTCTTTTCTTAAAATAAACTTAAGTATAATTTGATTTATGACAGAAATGAATATGCTTGTGAGTTTATATATCTAATAGAATGTTATTTGTGTGTTTGTGAGTAACATTCATTTTTCTTTTCAACAGTTTTAGTATGAAACTGTTGTTTGATATATGACTTGTATATATTTACCTGGATATCATGTTAATTTGAATGATTAACCTCAGTAGTTTAAAAACTCAAGTATGGTTATGATGATGATGTATGTTTGTTCCTGTAATTGATTTGTATTGAGTATTTGGTATTAAGTATAAACTTACTGTTTAAAATTATTACAGTACTTGTTTTACTAAGTTCCAGGTCCAAAGTTTTAAAAGAACACATAAGTGTTTTTAAAATTTATCTTTACCAATACAAGAGACTTGATTAATGTATGTTTAATATATCATAAATGATAAGTTAAAGATTTTGTTCAAGAAAAGAAAAAAAAACGAAGAAAAGAAAGAAAACAATACCTGCAGTTTTACTGAAAAAAAATATAACAAAGTAAACTAAATTAGACAAATCCAAGTTGATATTTCTTAGTTTCAGGTGAATAGATCTGAAGCTAAAACTAAGTTGTGATTTGTAAAACAAAAATTTTAATTTTTAGAATTGGAATTTTGTGCGGTGTTTTTTTCTTTTTCTTCTGGGTAGTAAGAGGGGAAAAGCCTTGTCCTAGTTTTAGGCACTGCATGATTTAATCTGTGGGGAGACCACAGTGGACCAAGTGTTAACATTTTCGGGGTAATGGCTACTTGGGTGTAAAAGAAGTGATTGGCGGCGATGCTAAGCTTCCTATAGCCGGAGGTGATAGGATGAATGATTTGACAGGTTTGGGGTTTGATGCTTAAAACTGTTGTAGTTGTTTCAGGTTTTGGTTTGGAAACTCAAGCTCGATTTGATGATTTTTGTGGGGTTCTGATGATCGTGGGTGGATCGGGGTACAAGCGTTGACCTTCTTGTTGCCTGAGTAGTGGCCGGAGGTGGCCAAGATCACCGTGCATATGCACGGTGAAGAAGATGGTGGCTGGTGTTTTGTTGGGTTGCAGTATAGTTTGTCTCGGGTTACTACTCGAGTAATTGGCGTTTTTACTCGAAGCGGATCTGAGTTTTACTCGAAGCAGAAAGGGTGGACTCGGGTATCTTATAGGTTACAGGTTTCCAGAGAAACCTGAATGTTTTCAACTCTAAAATTTAAAAGCAAAATTTGAATCAAGTTTTAAAATAAACTTTAAAGCTTAAATTCTGAGTATGGGTTCAAAACTAAGTTTGAATCCCAGTTTAAAATGTAATTTAAAATTTATAAATTAAAATATTCAAACAATCTAAAAAGGGGTTTAAATAGTTTAAGTTTAAAGTAAAGCTTAAAAATAAAAGTATAGATTTAACTTTGGTTTAAATCTAGATTCAAATTCAGATTTGAATCATAATTTAGAAATATGGGAAGTTTCTGAAATTTAAATTGTTTAAATACAATTTTGAATGTAAAGCTAATTTATATATGATTTGTATTTTGAAATAAATTTGGGATTTTAAATTTCTTATAACTTCTTTTATAAAATAAGAAAATCTTTACAAAGTTTTAAAAAGATTTTAAAATGTTTTTAAAACTTTGTTTAAGTTAAGTTTGATTTCTTTTTAAATTTAAATTTAAAAATGTAGTTTGAAAACAATTTTAAGATAAATTGTTTTAAATTACTTTGATAATGATTAAGTAACCATGAATAAGAAATGTTTTATTTTAAAAGTAAATTAAAGATTTAATGATCTTTGTTTCATTAAAATCAGTAAGATAATTTAAGTAATTTAATTAATTAATTTGTTTAATTAATTAAAGATTTGAAATTAATCAAGGTTAATTAAATTTGTAATTAATATTAATTAATTTAAGTTAATTACTTAATAAAGTTAATTAAAGAATTGATGATGAGTTAATGAAGGTCATTAACTTGTGATTATTTATTAATTAATTAATTTAATTAATTTTGATAATTAATTGGATTAATTAATTTAAATAACCAATTATGAAACTTAATTAAGTATGATTACTTCATGGAAATAATTAAAGTTATTAATTACTCATTGTAATTAATTTATTAATTGGATTAGTTTAAATTAATTAATTAAGTTTAATTAATTTAGAATAATCATTGAATGGTTTGGTAAGTAATCAAAGATGAATAATTACTTAGAGAAGTAATTAAGGTAAAGAATTTACTGGAGGTGATTAATTAAAGTAGTCAAGAGTTTTGGGAATTAATTACTTTGTGTAATTAAAGGTAATTTCTTTATGAAGTGATTAATAATTAATTACTTTGTGTAATTAATTTAAGCATTAATTGATTAAGTCATTTGAAAATAATTAAGTGATGTAATTAATTAAGGGTAATTAATTACTAATGAGATTAATCAAGATTGATTAATAAATTGTTAACGCTTAAATTTGAACGCTAACACCCCAGTGTGTGAAGTATAGTTGTGAAAGCACCACCCGATAGATCGGGAAAGAATTATAAGCAAGTAATAGCGGAAAAGCAGTAAACAACAGCAATTTTATAGTGGTTCGGCTTATGGGTATAGCCTACGTCCACTTTAAGTACTTTTATTGATGATCACGTTACAAGTTGATACAAATCTTCTCAAGTACAACACATTTTGAATTACAAAAGACTTAGAACAAGTAACTCAAACTTCGATGTTGACAAAAATCTTCAAATCCATGGTGGATGTAGATGATTTCTTCATGAAGTTCTTTTAGACGTTCTTTGAATCTCAAAAAGCTTTAAGTGTTGAAGTAGTCTGGAATTCGGCAGAGAAATGGTGCTTGAAATTGATTGACCAAAGTCCTTTGAATGTTGATGATGGTCGTGTATTTATAGGGGCTTTCGGTGTTTAATTGTAGGTAGCTGCCGAGTTAAGTTAGATCATGAGTCGGCTCCGGGTTAGACTAAGTCATGGGTCGGCGCCAATCTATTATGCCCAGTCTACGGCTTAAGCAGAAAACACATGTTAACGTGTTATGAGCTAACTGTTATGACCCAAGTCCTAGGTCGTTACCGAGTTAACGACTCAAGTATGAACCGGTATGCTTTTTGATACTTAAGTCGGCCACCAAATTGGGTAGGTAGGTCGGCACACATGCTGGGTCAGAACTCACTACTGATCATTAAGTCGGCAAACCTCCTTTAAGCTTTAGGTCGGCAACTGATTCGAACCTTGGGTCGGCGACCTACTTAAACCTTAGGTCGGCAACCTATTTAGACTTTTAGGTCGGCAACTTTTTTCTGCCTTATGCAGTTAAGTCGGTCTCCCATATTAAGATACTAGGTCGGTACCCCTTCGTAAGTCCTAGGTCGGAACCTCTTTAAGCCTTAAGTCAGCATTACTTTAACTCTTAGGTCGGTATCCCCCTGTTAGCTTTTAGATTGTTATGCCTTGTTAGATCGACATCCCTTCACGCCTTAGGTCGGCATCACTTGGGTCAGTAGTCTATGAACCGCGGCAGGGTTAACATTTGCCCCTCGAAGTATACGCCTAATGCTTTGGTCGTATGCTTCGATATCCTTTATCTCGTCCTCCATTAGGTCGGTACACTTGTTAGGTCGGACACGATCCAATCAGTTAGATCAACAAGTCGGCGCTTCAGTTTCTTCCTCCTGTATAAAGTATTCGTTCTCTTCTCTTTTTAGCTTTACTTACTCCCTTGCTTCTGCCATTAAAGATTTTTCAAGCTTCAAAAGGCGATTCGATTCCAATTAATCACTGACATCCTCTGCTATCCATTGCGTAAGTGAATCCTCTTCTTCGATTATAGATCACTGTCAGTTCGTGAATTTCGCCATCTAATCGCTTCCTGACATGACGCTTTATCGCGAATCCTATTACATCCACGGCTGATGGAGTTTAGGTTGCTAGGTTCGATTTTAACTGACCGATGAAACGATGAAGATGGTTCACTGATTCAGGCTAGTGGATTTTGATGTGTGCTAGGATTGCAAGGTTTCGAATTTGCAGAGGTTTTGAATTGGTGCAATGGATGATCTGAAAGTATGAACTAATAGGAATGAAGTGTGGGTTTTTTGATTCGAGGGGGTAGCTAACGGTTTGAGTGGGTCGAAGTATTGATTTTGATGCGACCCGTTGATTTCAGGCGACTTAGCTTTTGGCTGATTCAGTCCTTAAATCGTGGCCGTGTTAATGCATGTGGGAAACCCACCGACCTACCATTCTGCCGATCTAAGCTTTAAACCGTGGCCGAGATAATGCCAGAAAGAAGTTTACCGATTCAAACCTTAAAGCTTGAGTCGTGACCGAGCTAACACTTGAGAAATTCCTGCCTTTCGAACCAGAGCTTGCGACCTAGTGAACGAGTTGCCAAGTTAAACCATCTAGACCTTGACCCGCTACCTACTTAGCTTCATCTTGCAAAAGAGTTTTAAACCGTAGCCGAGTTAGTTCTTAGGCTCTGGGCGTATTGTCATTTAGGAGCATAGGCCTACTTTAAGTATTCTGACTTGGACTTCCGAACTAAGTTGCCTATATTTTGAACATTTTGAACTGGCCTAACTTCAAGTTTGCTTGAATTTCATTGTGTTACTTTACAGATCATTCTCACTTTTAAGCTGTAAACCTGTTGAGAATAACAAACAAACAAAGAAAACCAAGGCGCATATACTGCCATTGACTGCCCATATCAAATGACAGATTAGTCAAGACAAGATAAGAGACATGAATATATTGCATGAAATGTTGTGAATTAATTGATTATAGTAAAATATTAATGCAAAGTATCAATGATTTGAACTGATTTATCTGCATCAACATCCTACTTGAATATTTAGACTTAAAACAATAATCCCTGAATTTTATAACTAACAAATACTTGCTAGTTTTTAATCCAGTTACCTTTGCTTATTGTTTGATTGATACTTGTACGACACTTCACACACTTTAGGAAACGTGCACCTTCATGTTTGAATACCCAGTTGTTTATGTAGAATGACTTCCCTCCAACAAGAAGAAATGGTAGCTCAAGAGGAAGAGACTTTCCCGGTGGCTGTTCCCATAGAGAATCCTCCGGAGAGAACTTCAACCATTCTAACCCCAAGAATGTTTATTCAGATACGCACTCAATTCGGCTTTGCTGAAAGTGATGTCTTATTGCCCGGGCCAAGCGACACTGCCGATAATCCTCCTTACGGTTTTGTTGCAGCCAATCGCCAAATGTGCTTAAGTGGGGCAATTCCCCCTTTCAATGACTTCCTTCGAACTCTTCTTCTCCGGTTGACGATCTCTCCATTTCAACTTCATCCTAATGGTTATGCCATCTTGATGGGGTTATGTGTTTTGTTTAGAAGAACTCTTGATCGCCTACCGAGTTTTGAAGAAATTCGTTATCTGTGCTCGTTTACAAAGAGTAAAGATCATCCTTCACTCATTATTGTGAGAAGTGCCAGAAACCGCAAGCTCCTTTCCGATCTCACTGAAAGTGTTCATGGATTTTTGAACCAGTTTTTCTTTGCTCGCTGCCCTCCAGGGTTTTATGCCATCTGGAGAATAGGAAGTAAGACTAGTGTTTCCATTTTTTCGTTTTTGAAACTTTTTCCGAGATCCGAACTTTCAGTTGCTAACTTCATTCTTTGCTCTTTTCAGCACTTCCTCTCCCTTCTAGAGATCCGATTCATAAACAAGTTTTCGAGAGGTTGAGTGCCGTGGCTGCGGAAGAAAGGAGCATAAAATTTCTGCTGAAGGATGAATTTTTACACCAATACGGGCTTCTACACGCTTCTCGTTCTACGCATGCTCATGAAGTTCCAACAGAAGTTCCCGATTCTCCGACGAAAACTCCTGACGCCCCGGTTACTGTCGAACAACTCGCATCAAAAGAGTCTAATATTGAAGCTTCATTGGTGAAGTGTTCCACTTCTACCGACATTATGGGGTCATCCAGTAAGACGGTGCTTGCCCCGATCGAGGAAGAAGAAGAACCTTCACGGCCTCTCGGGGGGTTAGCTGATGTAGGAATTGAGAAAACAAGTCCCACCAAGCATGATGGTGACGATGTTTACGAGGGGTTGAGCGACATAATAGTGACTTCGCAGGAGCTTTTTAGAGATGACGTATCTAAAACTATCTCTCCTGTAATTGAGGCAACGTCTCTTCTTCGACAAACACCAACACAAACATCAACTCCTCATACCCAAGCTTTCATCACCTCTGCACCAAAGAGTGGTTTGTAGCTTAATGCGTGTAGCTTGCACATCACACAACACTTAGGATTTTCCAGCACATTTATGCACTTATCTTCTTGTACTTTAAAGACTTCTAAAGCTTATCTTTTCTTATTTCAGATTCTTCAATGACACGCGGCAGATCATATTACCAAGATTTCCAACGCTATGGGGGGCGTGGTCAATATGATTATCGGCGTTACTTTCCCTCCTATAGAGAGTCTGATGAAGAGAGGGCTGCTCGAAAGGCTCGTGAAAGGAGGGATGCAGAAGAGCGTCATGACAGAAGGGATAGGGATGAGCACCATGATTCTCTGCAGAGGAGTGATGACTCGCACAAAAGGAAATCTCACGACGACCGAGGAAAAGGTCATGTAGCTGAAGATTCAGGCAAACGAGCCCGACATGGTGAGAGACATGTTTCCACTATTCCCGAAAAGCCTACTGCCCCTGCCCCTCTTGACATTACTTCTGACTCTCCTGCTCTTGGGAAGGAGGACATCCAGACAATAATAAGCAGGCCTAAATTTCAAGTGGGACCCGGCCCGGCCACTTTACAAAGCCGTTTTCCACAATGGTGCTTAAAGGGCGTGAGATTTGACCTAGACTTGGTCCCCATTGACAAGTCTGCTATGTTGCGCAATCTTGATGCAGTCAAGCTCGATATCGAGAGGATGTCAAACTGGCAGAAGCTTGTTGATGAGCTTCAAAGAGTTAACCGTGCCAACTTAGAGGCCATGCTCACCATGGAAAATGATAAGGCTGAGTGGCAAAAGGTCCTTGAGCAGCACGACACTGAAATGAGGAGCATTACTTCCTACAACGAGGAGCTCGAAGCAAAGGTTGAGAAGTTGAAAGATGAGCTTGCTGCTTCCTCTACTTCATACTCTCAAAAAGAAGAAGTGCTTCTCAGACAAGTTAGAGATGCTCATGCCAGTCAGAGGGATGCCGAAGATAGGCTCGAGGCACAAAAAAGAATCAGTGAAGGCTATGTCTCGGATATTGCTGGGCTTCGAAAGAAAAACAACTCCCAGGAGGCGGAGATACAAATGCTTAAGCTTCAGCTTGCCAGAACTGAAAGGGAGCGCGATGAGGCTGTCGCCGGCAAAATCGCAGCCGAAGAATCTCATGAGGCGACCAAAAACAGCTTCGGCTCAACATTATTCGACTTCTACTTGCATAGCGTCTTGGGGCGTGGAAGCCTCGCCTTTCTTGGTCCCAAGTATGAGATCACTTTAGCTGAAGTGTGGGAGGCCGCCCTCGATATGCTTGGTGCTGAAGGTGCTGATTATGACGAGTCAGCCCTGGAAAGGCATTATTTTGATGAAGATGCTCGCGCTGCTCTCGCCAGGGGAAAGGAACAACTTGCCAAACTAAGAACCGAAGTGACGGAAGGGGATCAGCTGGGGAAAACCACTTCAACTACTCTAGTCCAGCCACCTTCTTCGTCTGAAGTCGACATTATTGGTTCCAGTTCCCATCTCGCTTCTCCCACCAAAGTTACCGCTGATATTACAAGCACACAAGGTGGAGACGAGGGTGAAGAGAGCGCTGATACGCAAGCTTATGAAGTCGATATCAGGAAACCAGCTTCTCCAGGTAACTTCACTGTTAATCTCGCTACTGTCAATTTTGCTCAAGCTGGTTACTCGTTTATTTCACATGAGTTTCACGAGCTCCTTGGCTATTTTCTCAACCTTGACGAGCCTTCATCTCCTCTCTTTACTGACTTCATTGGTGAACCCTCATCTCCTCTTTTTACTGACTTTAACCTTTTTTCTTCTGTAGAGAAAGTACCAAGCACTGCTCAAACTTCTACTCCTCCGGTCATCCTTCCTTCATCTCTTCAGGCGGTGCCTCCTTCTGCCTCGCAACCTGGATCACAGGAGGAACAAATAGAGGCTCTTCACGGCTTGGATGATCCCATCGCTTCGCAAGAGCAGAAAGATGAGAGACCTGAGGGAGGTGACATTTCCCCGGAACGGACTCCTTCTGACGACATTGTTCTATCAAAACTTGTCACTCCGGGGAGTGAGTCTTCCTCACAGAGGAGAGAGAAGCGTGGGACATCAAAGAGGAGGGGGAAGAAAATCACCGCCACTGAAGAGGAGCCGGAAGTTGGACCGGTTACACCTGCCTCTCCCACTTCCCTTATACCCACTGGCCGTCCTGAAAAGCTGGTTATTCGACCGAGTAAAGGGTCCAAAGGAGGGAAGAAGAAGTGAAGATTTTAGCTTTTTGCCTTTTGTATGAACTGGCCGAGAGTTGTGCGGGTACCGGCCCCCGCTTTTATTTTGAAACCTGTATCTGCATTATAGTTGAATAAAATGATTCTTCGTTTGTACAAACTTCTGTTTGAATTTGAGAATGCATTTACTATTTATTTTTGCACAAGTTTGTTCATATAGTATTGCAGCGGGCTTATGGTATGTTGCTTGAGTATTACTTTACTGAGGCAGCTATACTACTATACCATGTTGCCCCCATACCTTAAGCTTGTTGCGATATTTTATACTTCGAGGGGACTTGCACTCTTATTCGTTAAAGAATAATTATTTTATTCTTTAAAGAAAATTTTTATTGAGTACAACTCCCTTCGTATAAGTTTTTACGCTTTGTCGTTCGAAGAAATCACTTTTCTCTTTTGCTTATGTGCATATTTTACCAAGTGAATTCCTCTATGTAGTAAAGCGGACCTCTGAAGGGTACTTTAACTTCCTTTCTTTTTACGATCATTTTCCATTTGAAAGTTAAAGTACGCTTTTGATGAGGATTTTTTTTTTATACAAAATTGTACCTCTGAGGAGGGATTTTTCACGTTTCAACACTTGGAAGTTTTATTTCAATCTCGGTGAAACGTGTACCCCCAAAGAGTTGTGCCTTCGAAGAAAGCCTTTTCACGTTTCAACACTTGGAAGTTTTATTGCAATCTCGGTGAAACGTGTGCTTCCAAAGAGGTCTTTTTTCTTGATTGTGTCCCCGGGAGGGGGTCGTACCTCTAAGGAGGGATTTTTTACGTTTCAACACTTGGAAGTTTTATTTCAATCTCGGTGAAACGTGTACCCCCAAAGAGTTGTGCCTTCGAAGAAAGCCTTTTCACGCTTCAACACTTGGAAGTTTTATTTCAATCTTGGTGGAACGTGGGCTTTCAAGAAGGTCTTTGTTTTTGCATTTCAACTTTGGTGAAGTGAAATTCCGAAGAGCGGTTGCTACACTTCAACTCCTGGCGAAATGTGCCTCCGAAGAGGGCTTTTATTTTGTTTACATTTCAACTCTGGTGAAGTGAAATTCCGAAGAGCGGTTATAACACTTCAACTCCTGGTGAAATGGGCCTCCGAAGAGGGCTTTTATTTTGTTTACATTTCAACTCTGGTGAAGTGAAATTCCGAAGAGCGGTTATAACACTTCAACTCCTGGTGAAATGGGCCTCCGAAGAGGGCTTTTATTTTGTTTACATTTCAACTCTGGTGAAGTGAAATTCCGAAGAGCGGTTATAACACTTCAACTCCTGGTGAAATGTGCCTCAAAGAGGGTTTTCATCGCCTGGAAGTTACTCTCTCATGGTTGGAGGGTCATGACTCCTCCAATCTTTTTTGTTGAGTAGAGAACTTTCTTTTTTGTGGCGTATGACCCATTAGAGGTCTTTTATCCTCCGAAGAGTTGCGCCTCCGAAGAGGACTTGTACCACTGATGGTAGCTTTGGTTGTTCCTTTGTTCACTTGCTTATGCCTTTTCAGCGATCCTTTTTTTTTTTTCTTTTCAAGTTTTCATTCCCCTTTCTCTCACAAGTGGCCTGTTTAATCCAAGGAAGTGTACTTCATTGCCAGGCAAGTTCGTGAGGACGGGCACTAGCTTCCTAATTGGATGTTTGTTTGTTCAAACAATCTCAATTATCAGCAAGGGCTCGTTTCTATCGAAATCATTAGCCGTTCAATTGAAGTATTTCCTATCTAGGATTTGAATTCGGGGTCTTTGTGACTTGAAATTTGTTTGTTGAATGATGGTGAGAATCGCTCGGTCTTATTATGCGCAAGTTTTATTTCCATTGTCTGCAAAAATTTAAATTGACATTTTAGCAATACATTTTATGTATTTTTATATCGAAAACAAAGCAAACATATAATGATAATAAGGAACACAAGATTTATAGTGGTTCGGCCATGAAATTGGGCCTACATCCACTTTATATTCTTTCATTATTTACTTGCATCAGTTTCACAATTGCTTTCAATTACAAGAATCATACATTCATAATTCTTTTTACAATTTTTCAACAAAATTTTCAAGTAAAGTATGGACGCAAGTGGTTGCTGTTCCATGCCCTTGGAATTTGATCTCCATCAACAGTGGTGAGCTTGAATGTGCCGTCAAGAAGCTTCTGACCTATTACATATGGTCCTTCCCAATTTGGCCCAAACACACCTGTCGCGGTCATAATTCTTTTCAGGACTAGATCTCCAATTTCAAAGTTGCGTTGCCGAACTTTGGAATTGAAATGTCTGGCTATCCTTTGCTGATGAGCTGCAACTCTGAGGTTAGCTTCATTTCTTTTTTCATCAAGGAGATCCAGCGCTTCAAGTTGCAGCTTTTCATTTTCTGCTTGATTGAAATGGATTCTTCTGTGTGAAGGGACCTCTGCTTCAACCGGGATCATTGCTTCCGACCCGTATGCTAACGCAAAAGGAGTATGCCCAGTTGCAGTTTTGTGAGTAGTTCTGTATGCCCATAGTGCAAGTGGTAGTTTATCGACCCAACCACCTTTTGCTCTTTCGAGTTGCTTTTTGACGGTTGATTTGATGATCTTGTTCACTGCTTCCACTTGCCCGTTTGCTTGCGGATGAGCTACTGCCGAAAAGCTTTTCTGGATTTTGAATCGCTTGCAAAAATCCTGGAATTCCTCGCTTTCAAACTGAGTTCCATTGTCTGTGATTATTTTCTGAGGCACACCGTATCTGCAAATGATATTCTTGGTCACAAAGCTTATCATTTTCTTTGAAGTGATCGTAGCCAATGGTTCAGCTTCAGCCCACTTAGTAAAATAATCAACTGCAACAATAGCATATTTAATCCCTGATTTAGCAGTTGGTAGCGGCCCGATGAGATCCATTCCCCAAATTGCAAATGGCCATGGACTGACCATCTGTGTGAGTTCGGTAGAAGGTGCTCTAGGAATTTTGGCATATCTTTGGCACTTGTCACATTTTCGGGAGTAATCTGCGGCATCCCGATTAATTTCTGGCCAAAAATATCCGTATCGGAGAATTTTCTTTGCTAGTGTTTGACCACCTGAATGATCACCGCATTCTCCTCCATGCACTTCAGCTAGGATTGTTTTGGACTCTTCCCGGGATACACATCGAAGCAATGGCATTGAGAATCCTCGTCTGTATAATCGGCCATCCTGAATTACATAGCGAGAGGCCTTTCTTAGAAGCTTTCGTCTTTCTATCGAGTTTTCTGGCAGAGAACCCCTGAGTAGGTAATCCAGTATTGGAGTCATCCATGACTCTTGTTCTTGAGATACATTCACAATCCAGTCTATATCCATCTCGTCTATACTTGGCGCTGAAAGGACTTCTACAGGGACCAATCCCAATAGTTGAGCTTCACCAGAACTTGAATACTTTGCGAGGGAATCTGCCTTCATATTCTCTTCCCGAGGAATGTGGCTTATTGAATAGTGACCGAGTTCACATAGGAGTTCCCAAGCCTTTGACAAGTAGGAAGGCAAATTTCCACCTTTTGCTTGAAATTCTTTCTTGACTTGGCATACAATAAGCTGAGAATCACTGAAAATTTGTAATGCTCGAATGTTCAGCTCTTTAGCGATTTTCAGACCTGCAATAAGAGCTTCATATTCTGCTTCATTGTTTGTTGAAGGAAATTCCAGTCTTAGTGCATAACATAATGATCGACCTTCAGGAGTTTCAAGTACCACTCCGGCTCCAGAACAGTTGTCATTTCTTGCGCCATCAACATACATCTTCCACTGGATTGGAGAATCATTGACCGCTTTTTCCTCACCATTATCTTTCTCTGTGAATTCTGCAATGAAATCAGCTAAAGCTTGTCCGTTGATTGCTTTTCGGGGGTGATAGGTGATGTCATATTGACTAAGTTCAATGTTCCATTTTAGAAGACGACCCGAAGTTTCAGGGCGAAATAGGACTTGCTTTAGAGGCTGATCAGTGAGTACTTTGATAGGATGAGCTTGGAAATATTGCCTCAGTTTCCTCGATGCAACTAGTAGGCAATAGGCGAGTTTTTCCAACTTGGAGTAATTCAGCTCTGCCCCAGTGAGTCTTTTGCTGATATAGTAAACTGGATGTTGAATCCTTTTGTCTTCCCGTATCAGCGCTGCACTTAGAGCATGAGATGATACTGTCAAGTATATAAGAAGATCCTCACCATTGCCTGGCCTAGAAAGTATCGGAGGCGTTTCCATATGACGGATCAACTCTTCAAAGGCTTTTTGGCATTCGGGAGTCCATTCAAAGTTCTTCTTTCCTTTTTTCAGGGCATCGAAGAATGGGATGCATTTATCAGTAGCTTTGGAAATGAACCGACTCAAAGCGGCGACCTTTCCGTTGAGACTTTGCAATTCCTTCTTCGTTCTAGGAGCTTTAACTTCTTTTAAGGCGGTAATTTGAGCTGGACTGGCCTCAATGCCCCTAGCACTGACGATAAAACCTAAGAACTTTCCGGATTCGACCCCAAATGTACATTTCAGAGGGTTAAGTTTCATTCTGTATTTCCGGAGGACTGCGAACATTTCTGCTAAGTGTTCAATGTGATCCACTGCTTTCCTGGACTTCACTAACATGTCGTCGACGTAGACTTCCATAGTTTTGCCCAATTGCGGTTTGAACATAGCATTAACAAGTCTTTGGTAGGTTGCCCCTGCGTTTTTTAATCCGAAGGGCATAACTCTGTAGCAATAAAGCCCAACATCTGTAATAAAGCTTGTATCCTCCTGATCCGGCTCATGCATCATGATTTGGTTATAACCGGAATAGGCATCCATGAAGGATAACAATTCATGTCCCGCAGTTCCGTCTACCAGTTGATCGATCCTGGGTAATGGGAAGCAATCTTTGGGGCAAGCCTTGTTTAGATCAGAAAAATCGATGCACACTCTCCATTTCCCATTAGCTTTCTTGACCAACACAGGATTTGAAACCCAATTCGGATATGTAGATTCTTTGATGAAGTTATTTTCCATGAGTCGATCAACTTCTTCTTTTAATGCTGCTGACCTTTCTGGACCCTGGGTTCTTCTTTTCTGTTTAACTGGCGTAAACTTTGGGTCAATATTCAGAGCGTGTACTGCAACTTCTGGGGATATCCCACACATATCGGCATGAGTCCAAGCAAAGACATTCGGATTTGCTTTCAGGAAAGATATTAAGACATTCTGAATTGACACATTAAGCTGCGAACCCACATTCAACACCTTATTTGGGTCCTTCGGGTCAACAGGTACCGGAATTGTTGTTTCCACCGGTACTACTCTATTCTCCCCTGTACTGGCTTTTCTGGGATCCATTTCTTTCCGTGCCCCGCTGTGTTCGCCAGTGCAGGGTCCGCTCTGTAATTGCTACAAAGCTGGTTCCTTGATGCGGACTGGAGTTGCCGCATCCTTTCCCATTTCTCTTTTTCTTGACTCTCGCAGCTCTGTCCAATAACATTCTCGCGCAGCATTTTGATCCCCTTTTATAACTCCTACTCCATTGTCAGTAGGAAATTTAATAGTGAGGCACCACGGGGCTAGGATAGCTTTGAATGCTGCGAGTGTTGGACGGCCAAGAAAAGCATTATAAGCAGAATATTCATCGACGATCACAAAGGTTTGCTTTCGGACCACTTTCCTTTCTCCTTCCCCAAGTTCTACAAACAGATCGATGGTTCCTACTGGTTGCTTTGGCTCCCCAGTGAAGCCAACGATTTTCTGTGATGAGGCTTGCACATCGATCATAGGGATTTTCATCTGGTCAAATGTCTTCTTGAAGAGAATATTACATGACGCTCCGCAGTCAATGAGGACTCTTCTGACAATGGCTGGTCCAATACCAGCCGAGATGACCAAGGGATCTAAAGTAGGAGCTTCAATACCTGTAGAATCTCTGGCTCTGAAAATAATATCATCACTGAAAGTTTTCTGTTGTTTAAGGGGCGTAGTGTCTTCTAGAACAAAGACGTTTTCTTCGGCTGGAGCATATTTCAAAGCCCTGGAATATCTCTCCATCTCACCCCAACTTTTACCAGCTGGGTGAGGTCCTCCTGAAATGACATTGATAACGGGCCTTCCAGATTCATGCCCCGTAGCTTTCTCTCCTGCCCCAGGCTGATGAACAGGGGCCCGCTGCCCCTGACTTGACGATGCAGGATTGTTGTTATTCTTTTTTACGAATTGCTGCAACTTGTTTTCTCTTAGCAACTCTTCAATCAGATTTTTCAGCTGGCGGCATTCATCAGTTTCATGACCTGGTTGATTGTGGAAGCGGCAGAATTTCCCACTTTGTATGGCTTTTCTCCCAGTTCTCAAAGGGATAGGTTTAGGGAAATCGACGGAATCTTTAGTGGCGAGGTAGATGTGCTCCGGTGTATGTGATAATGGAGTATATTCTGATGGCTTGAAGGATCGGGGCTTCTTCAGATTACCCTGTTTCTTCCCATTACTATTCTCCCTTTTTTGCCCCACCGATTCATTCTTGCGTGGAGCGACAGTGTTGTCTTCTGCTTTTTCCAACACTGTCTTTACTGGTAAAGGACGGCTTTCCAAGCGAATGAATTCGTCTGCTTTTTTGTAGAACTTTTCGAGAGAGGTTGGCTCCTTCATATTTAACCATTTCCCAAATTCGCTTGACTTATCGATAGCCCTCATCAGATAAGTCAATATCATTCGTGGTTCAGCATTGTCCACCTCAGCCAGTGCTATATTGAAGCGGTTCAAGAAGGATCTGATAGACTCACCAGGATTCTGCTCTAAACTCGACAGTGACATAATATCCTTGGCCTTCGAAGCATACAGTCTAAACTGCTCCTTGAATTTTCTGGTCAAGTCTGAAAACTGATCGATAGATCGGACTGGTAACTTGGTGAACCACAGTAAAGCCACGCCTTCCAGGTATACGGGGAAATATCGGCACTTTATTTCATCGGAGGCCCTGGCACCTGTCATGTGCCAGTCATATTTATACAGGAACTCATTCGGATCACTCGTCCCTTTGTAAGCTGGAATAGTCGGAGGGACAAACTTCCTTGGAAATTCCGCCTTCAAGATTTTTTCAGTAAACGGAGTTTTACTTGGAGCGAAACCCCATTCCTTCTCATCTTCAACCCTTTGCATACTTTCTTTCATGATCTGCCGGACCATTCCAGAAAGATATTCCTCATCATGCCGAGTTCTAGATCCACCGGCGTCAGGTACTGCCTGCTCAAAGGGACTAGTAGGCCTTTCAGGAGCATTCCTTTCATTAACATCATGAATGTTGCCAGCATAGTTCCTTTCATTACCAGCCGGTTGATTGTTTGCCCCAAGTAAGTCGTTCAACTTATTCAGAATCAGAGCATTCTGGGCACTTTGAGCCTCTAGTTGTGCATTTTGGGCGTTTATCTGCTGGTTTAGCCCTAGAATCACAGCATCCAATTCCGCTTTTGTAACTCCAAGAGACGGAGTGGGTAGATTAGGCACAGGGGAAGCGGAGGTTCCCTCTTGAATGTTCCCAGATCTGATAGATCTACTTTTCCTTCCAGGAGCCATAATCTCAGATATACTTCTGGTTTTTAAGGAAATTCTTTCTTCAAATCTCTGCGAAGCAATGATGACAGCTGTCCTGAGTTCAATTCTCAGTGAAAGCACCAAAAATGTTAACGCTTAAATTTGAACGCTAACACCCCAGTGTGTGAAGTATAGTTGTGAAAGCACCACCCGATAGATCGGGAAAGAATTATAAGCAAGTAATAGCGGAAAAGCAGTAAACAACAGCAATTTTATAGTGGTTCGGCTTATGGGTATAGCCTACGTCCACTTTAAGTACTTTTATTGATGATCACGTTACAAGTTGATACAAATCTTCTCAAGTACAACACATTTTGAATTACAAAAGACTTAGAACAAGTAACTCAAACTTCGATGTTGACAAAAATCTTCAAATCCATGGTGGATGTAGATGATTTCTTCATGAAGTTCTTTTAGACGTTCTTTGAATCTCAAAAAGCTTTAAGTGTTGAAGTAGTCTGGAATTCGGCAGAGAAATGGTGCTTGAAATTGATTGACCAAAGTCCTTTGAATGTTGATGATGGTCGTGTATTTATAGGGGCTTTCGGTGTTTAATTGTAGGTAGCTGCCGAGTTAAGTTAGATCATGAGTCGGCTCCGGGTTAGACTAAGTCATGGGTCGGCGCCAATCTATTATGCCCAGTCTACGGCTTAAGCAGAAAACACATGTTAACGTGTTATGAGCTAACTGTTATGACCCAAGTCCTAGGTCGTTACCGAGTTAACGACTCAAGTATGAACCGGTATGCTTTTTGATACTTAAGTCGGCCACCAAATTGGGTAGGTAGGTCGGCACACATGCTGGGTCAGAACTCACTACTGATCATTAAGTCGGCAAACCTCCTTTAAGCTTTAGGTCGGCAACTGATTCGAACCTTGGGTCGGCGACCTACTTAAACCTTAGGTCGGCAACCTATTTAGACTTTTAGGTCGGCAACCTTTTTCTGCCTTATGCAGTTAAGTCGGTCTCCCATATTAAGATACTAGGTCGGTACCCCTTCGTAAGTCCTAGGTCGGAACCTCTTTAAGCCTTAAGTCGGCATTACTTTAACTCTTAGGTCGGTATCCCCCTGTTAGCTTTTAGATTGTTATGCCTTGTTAGATCGACATCCCTTCACGCCTTAGGTCGGCATCACTTGGGTCAGTAGTCTATGAACCGCGGCAGGGTTAACATAAATATAATTAATTATTAAATGTAATTAATTTGGGAGTAATTAAGAAGTAATTAAGAGTAGTTAATTACTAAATGTAATTAATCAAGTATGATTAATAATTATGGTTTAATTAAGGTTAATTACTTAATGTAATTAATTTAAATAAGTAATTAATTTAGATTTAATTAAGGATCATTAATTAATATAATTAATGATGTAATTAAGGATTAATTAATTAAGATTAATTGATCAATGATAAGTGATTAAGGAAGTAATTAATTAATGTAATTAATTAAGGACTAATATAATTAATTATAATTAATTAATTAATGAAGTAATTAAAGGTTAATTACTAATTTTGGTTAAGGATAATTAATTTGTAAAATTAATTAAAGATAATTACTTGAATGTAATTAAGGGATAATTAATCAAGGGTGATTAATTAAGGTAATTAATTTGAGGATAATTGATTGATTGATTTGTGATCAATTAAGGGTTAAGTAAGCAAATTTTAAATGGTGAAGTAATTAATTTAATTCATTTTAAATTAATTAAAGAATAAGTAATTAATTTAATTCACTTTAAATTAATTAGAAATAGAAGTAATTAATTCAATTCATTTTCAATTAATAATAGATGGTACGATTATAGATCTTTGCTTATGAATGGATGATATGGTTTACCCTGAATGGTTTGAATCTCAGACATGAGATAAATAGTGTTGTGTGTTATCGATGCATTGGTTGCATTGTGATGATGATATAAGTATCTATTTGCGATGATAATATAGATTATCAATTTGTGATGATTACCTGTTTATGGATAATTAGATTGAATTGTTTTAAACTTAAAACAACTTGGACCTAAAAAACACGCTTTGGATTTCGATGAGACCGGGATCGGGTTTCCATATTTGGAATCCAAAAACCACATCGATTCCAATTAAACGTTAGGTCGTAAATCTAAGTGGAGCAAGTGAAGACTCGAGGTGTAAGGGCTATACGTCAGTATAACTCTGTGGGTGATTCCGTAATGAGTTTGACGGAATAGTGCTTATAGATTCGAGATGGTGAATCCGAGTGCAAGGTCTATGGTCGTTGACTCTGAGGGTGATTCTAATAATGAGTGCAACGAGATAGTGCCTTCGGTTTCTTTCGAACCCGGAACGAACTTGTATGGATTGAATGCTTTCTGAACATCGTCAGGTGGACGATGAGCATTCTAAAATTTGATGTCCTATAAAGGTAATCGTAGCCTCAAGCCTCATCAAACGGGAATGGCTAAAACAGGGGAGGTGCAGCAAGGCTTCGTGGGTAACTCCTACTGGAGAGCAAGATTGATCCTGTCTAGAAGTCCCTTTATATTCGGTTGTGTGGGCGGTTGGTTCGCGACAACTGCCGGGGTTGTCTTGTTCGGAACTATTCAGTAAGGAATGGGTCCGGCCTTGTGTTGCAGGGGAGTGGGAGTACTCCTCGGTACGGTGATCTAGGCCACGTACTGTGACAGGCGGTACCCCAGTAGCCCTACCATTGTATGGAATCCAAAATCCAATAAGTGCCAACGGTTTTGATTGTATTACCCACTTTTGTGGCTAGTAGCTGGAATTTAATAAATGTAACAATTTCGGCTATTTCGTATTTACTTGAAAACCCTAGACACTATTATAATATCATCGGATTTCCTATCAAATGTTTTGGTTAGCGTAAGGTAAAAACTTTTCCATGTTTATGTGTGGGAAGTCTTACGTGATACCCTTTCTTTTAAAAGGTTTTTGAAAGTTAAGCAACTTTAACCTGTTACTCACACCAGACCCATGTCTGACCCGGAGTTTATATTTGTTTTCCATAAACTCTTGGCTACTCAAATTTTTACGAGTAGTCAAGGGATTCAGGTTAGGATTCGGGTTAGCTTTGACGAATTATGGAGGAGCAAATGGAGCAGGAGGCTTCTGCGTGTAGATATATATAGTTTTCCGCTGTGTGTTTTCTCTGAGTTGTTTCTTGTACTTATTGAGTTGTAATACTAGACAGGTGTTTGTAACTGTCTAGTGTGTGTTGTATTATCTTTGTACTCTGATAGTGGTTGTAAACTATGTAAATATTTCATGTTATTAATATAATTTATTCGTTCCGCTGTTTAGATTCTGATGTGTTGTTTCTTCTTCTCTTTCTTTCTCTTTTCTATCCCTTTCTTTCTTATTAGCGATGCGACTTCCTGGAGTTTGGAAGTTGGGTCGTCACAAGTGGTATCAGAGCATTAGGTTGAGTGAATACCTAGGCTCTGTAGTGGTGTCTTTGAGAGAGCGTATTTGTAGTTTTGATATATATCTATATATATATATATATTTATTATTTCTACCTAACTGTTGGGTTACCTGTTCAGGTTTTCCAATATAAGTTATAAAGGTAGATAAGGTAGTGGTGTGTGTAACACGATTACTACCATTGGTTGGAGTTTGAATGTTTGAGGTTGGAAGTGTATTTGTCGAGACTGTAGACTTAATACCATCTCGAGTAAGTTTTGTTGTGTTGAAGTATTTCATCGATCTATGAAGGAAACCTGTTAAGGTTCGGAGTCATCTTTGAAGTGTAGAGTTTGAGCTGTTCAGTTGAGCTAGAGCAAGTGATGGTATTTTGATACCTCAGGAAGTGGTAGCTGCATGATGAGATGCAGTAAATATGGATAGTTCCGAAGATGTTTTCTTTGGGACAAGTTTAGGGAGACATGTCTGCTTCAGTATTGTGGCTGAGTTCAGCAGGATGTGGTGATTGGCTTTGAGGCTTGAGTTTCTCAAAGAACTTTGGATCAGGAAGTTTTGGCTTTGGTATCAGCAGTGCAACTCGGAGTGTCTGTGTTGGCAGAAGTTTTCTGGTTTAGTAGTTTCTGAAGGTGGAGTTCAGAAGCAGCAGAGTGGACCCAATACTTTATTGGATTGGCTAATTAAGAGTAAGCTGTTCTGTTTGGTAAAGAAGGAACAGTTTTGTTTGGGAATTTGTCTATATTGATCGCAAAAGTGATTTGCGATAGTTTGAGTGTTCTTTAGAGGTATTGAAGAATTTTTGGTTGTCTTCTGAGAAGTCAGAGGATTTGTCCGCATCTGGAGATTGAGTTTTCTTATCGTCCGGATTCCAGGAGTAGAGCTGGTGGATCAACTAGTAGAAGGATGGTTTCTCGAGATAGAATTTGGTGAAGCAGCTCAGGATTGGTAGAACTTCATAGTTTCTTTGTATATGTTGAGCCATATTTCTGGGAGGTGATGTCCAGTTTGTGCTCATATTCTTCATCAACAGTGTCTTCTGTGCCATATCAGAGTTGTGCAGCGGAAGCAGTTTGGAAATGTTTCTGTTTTGTCTTTCCGGATAGGAGAAGTAAGTTGTTCTTCTAATGGTTGAAGAGTAGAGTTGGTGATCTTAGTCTTGGTTGATCTTGAGGAGATTGTTGTGTTGGGTTGTTTTTGGTCTAGATTGTTTTTAGAGGCATCATCTAAAGTTAAGCTGATCAGTTTGGATGTAAGCAGCCCAGGATCATCCGAAGAGATTTATGGATAAGAGACAAAGGAATTTGGATTCCGGAGTCGGAGTTTTGTTTGGACCTCTTCTGTGTTTTGGTTGGATTGGTGTTTGCTTTTCAAGAGTTGAATTGCCAGTTTGGGTAATTGGATTTATGAGTTTCACGTGTCTCTGAGGGAGTACTTGTATGAGCTATCTCTGGTTGTGGAACCAACTGTTCAGGAGGGTTTGGTTGTTGAGTCAGACTCGTTTGTAGTCTGATATCTTGTCTAGTTCTGTAGATCTAGATGAGTAGAAGCTCCGTAGCTTCATAGTTTAGATTGTTTGTATATTATAGGGCGAGTATCCCGGTATGTATATATACTTGGGGAAACTCGAGAAATTTCGATCCAGAATTTTTCTGGATAATTAAATTTTTTTGATTAGATAAATTGGTTGCTATGGTTGTTAACATATGATTGATGTATGTTTGTGATTTAAAATTTTAAATGAGATTATTAAATTACCTTTGCTTTTAAATTTCGGGGACGAAATTCTTTTAAGGGGGGAGGAATGTGAGATCCTGGAAATTTTAGCAATATCAATTTAATAATCTATATTTAAAATTAAATTGATTTGATAAAAATTTAATAAAAATTTACTTGATTTAATAATCCAATTAAATAAATGTGTAATTGGTAAATCTTATCTTTTAAAAACTAATAAATTGTTTTCCTATTTATAATGTATGTATATATATATATATATATTGTGAATGGATAAGTTTGATTTGAAGTTAAATAAACAAATAAAATATGGTTTTTAAAATTCTAATATTCATTTGATAATTTGTAGATTATTATTTTATTTAATAAATAACTAATTGTTTAAAATAATTAAAGTAATTGTTTTAAATTGTATAATTGCACTTTAAATATAGTTTAAATTTTAATAAGATAAATAAAAGTTTATTTTGAATATAGCTTAATAATTATAATTTGGAATTATTTGAAAATTTAAAATACCAATTGTATACTAAAACATTAATGTGATTAATTAAGTTGAATAAGATAAGAAATTTATAATTTCTTTTATAAATTATTTAAATTGGATAAATATGTTATTTTCAAATAATAATAAATGCATAAATATAGATATGTTTTTAAAGACAATATTATTATTTTTAAATTTGATATGTTAATATAAATTAGTTTTAAGTGGAATTTTTAAAATGTATAAATAGAATTTGATTTGAATTTATTTTGAATTCAAATGAATAACCATATTTAAATTTTGTAAGTGAGCTTTCATGTTTATAAATTGTTTTATTTCATTAAAAAGAAATATATATACATTTATTTATGAAACTACTATATATGTATTTAATAAAGAAAAGAGGATTTTTATTTATCTTTAAATTAAAAATAATAAGTAACATAAGTATAAAACAAATGTTAACATTTTAATCAATTAATGAGACAAGTGTAAACAATTAAACTACTTAATTTGACAAGGGTTGAAGATTTTAACAAGTGTCTTTTATTTTTATTTTTATTTTATATTTTTTTATAAATCATTTATACACTTATATAAAACATGTTTTTCTTCACTCTCATTTTTCTAATGTTCATTTTTTCTAAGATAAGAAATTTTTTCCAGCTGAAACAAAATTTGCTTTCAAACTCTTAAAAATCAAAATATGGAAATCAAGACAAGTAAACTCTGTTTTTTTTTTAAAAACCTGCGAATGAAAAAAAATGGAATCTGAAGCAAGTTCAAGTTTGTAAGCCTACATGATCAAACAAGTAGCCTCTGCATTTCTTTACCTGGAAATAAAAGTGAGATCTGGAGCAAGGTTTGAATGACCTGCATTTTTTCTTAAATTTGGGTTTGGCTTCTGCAATATGCTTTGTTCAAATCTGCATCCAAGTTTAAAGTCTGCAACTCAGTTTTCAAAATTCCATAAGCATGCAAATTACAGTTTCAAAGTAGAGAGGCACCCATGTTTTATCAAAAGTTTTTCAAATTATAGGCTCTATCCTCATTTTCCCTGGTGAGTAACTTCTTTTCTTAAAATAAACTTAAGTATAATTTGATTTATGACAGAAATGAATATGCTTGTGAGTTTATATATCTGATAGAATGTTGATTTGTGTGCTTGTGAGTAACATTCATTTTTCTTTTCAACAGTTTTAGTATGAAACTGTTGTTTGATATATGACTTGTATATATTTACCTGGATATCATGTTAATTTGAATGATTAACCTCAGTAGTTTAAAAACTCAAGTATGGTTATGATGATGATGATGTATGTTTGTTCCTGTAATTGATTTGTATTGAGTATTTGGTATTAAGTATAAACTTACTGTTTTAAAATTATTACAGTACTTGTTTTACTAAGTTCCAGAAGAACACATAAGTGTTTTTAAAATTTATCTTTACCAATACAAGAGATTTGATTAATGTATGTTTAATATATCATAAATGATAAGTTAAAGATTTTGTTCAAGAAAAGGAAAAAAACGAAGAAAAGAAAGAAAACAACACCTGCAGTTTTACTGAAAAAAAATATAACAAAGTAAACTAAATTAGACAAATCCAAGTTGATATTTCTTAGTTTCAGGTGAATAGATCCGAAGCTAAAACTAAGTTGTGATTTGTAAAACAAAAATTTTAATTTTTAGAATTGGAATTTTGTGCGGTGTTTTTTTTTTTCTTCTGGGTAGTAAGAGGGGAAAAGACTTGTCCTAGTTTTAGGCACTGCATGATTTGATTTGTGGGGAGACCACAGTGGACCAAGTGTTAAGATTTTCGGGGTAATGGCTGCTTGGGTGTAAAAGAAGTGATTGGCGGCGGTGCTAAGCTTCTTATAGCCGGAGGTGATAGGATGAATGATTTGACAGGTTTGGGGTTTGAAGCTTAAAACTGTTGTAGTTGTTTTAGGTTTCGGTTTGGAAACTCAAGCTCGATTTGATGATTTTTGTGGGGTTCTGATGATCGTGGGTGGATCGGGGTACAAGCGTTGACGTTCTTGTTGCCTGAGCAGTGGCCGGAGGTGGCCAAGATCACCGTGCATATGCACGGTGAAGAAGATGGTGGCTGGTGTTTTGTTGGGTTGCAGTATAGTTTGTCTCGGGTTACTACTCGAGTAATTGGCGTTTTTACTCGAAGCGGATCTGAGTTTTACTCGAAGTAGACAAGGGTGGACTCGGGTATCTTATAGGTTACAGGTTTCCAGAGAAACCTGAATGTTTTCAACTCTAAAATTTAAAAGCAAAATTTGAATCAAGTTTTAAAATAAACTTTAAAGCTTAAATTCTAAGTATGGATTCAAAACTAAGTTTGAATCCCAGTTTAAAATGTAATTTAAATTTTATAAATTAAAATATTCAAACAATCTAAAAAGGGGTTTAAATAGTTTAAGTTTAAAGCAAAGCTTAAAAATAAAAGTAGAGATTTAACTTTGGTTTAAATCTAGATTCAAATTCAGATTTGAATCATAATTTAGAAATATGGGAAGTTTCTAAAATTTAAATTGTTTAAATACAATTTTGATTGTAAAGCTAATTTATATATGATTTGTATTTTGAAATAAATTTAGAATTTTAAATTTCTTATAACTTCTTTTATAAAATAAGAAAATCTTCATAAAGTTTTAAAAAGATTTTAAAATGTTTTTAAAACTTTGTTTAAGTTAAGTTTGATTTCTTTTTAAATTTAAATTTAAAAATGTAGTTTGAAAACAATTTTAAGATAAATTGTTTTAAATTACTTTGATAATGATTAAGTAACCATGAATAAGAAATGTTTTATTTTAAAAGTAAATTAAAGATTTAATGATCTTTGTTTCATTAAAATCAGTAAGATAATTTAAGTAATTTAATTAATTAATTTGTTTAATTAATTAAAGATTTGAAATTAATCAAGGTTAATTAAATTTGTAATTAATATTAATTAATTTAAGTTAATTATTTAGAAAGTTAATTAAAGAATTGATGATGAGTTAATGAAGGTCATTAACTTGTGATTATTTATTAATTAATTAATGTAATTAATTTTGATAATTAATTGGATTAGTTAATTTAAATAATCAATTATGAAACTTAATTAAGTATGATTACTTCATGGAAATAATTAAAGTTATTAATTATTCATTGTAATTAATTTATTAATTGGATTAGTTTAAATTAATTAATTAAGTTTAATTAATTTAGAATAATCATTGAATGGTTTGGTAAGTAATCAAAGATGAATAATTACTTAGAGAAGTAATTAAGGTAAAGAATTTACTGGAGGTGATTAATTAAAGTAGTCAAGAGTTTTGGGAATTAATTACTTTGTGTAATTAAAGGTAATTTCTTTATGAAGTGATTAATAATTAATTACTTTGTGTAATTAATTTAAGCATTAATTGATTAAGTCATTTGAAAATAATTAAGTGATGTAATTAATTAAGGGTAATTAATTACTAATGAGATTAACCAAGATTGATTAATAAATATAATTAATTATTAAATGTAATTAATTTGGGAGTAATTAAGAAGTAATTAAGAGTAGTAATTACTAAATGTAATTAATCAAGTATGATTAATAATTGTGGTTTAATTAAGGTTAATTACTTAATGTAATTATATAAATAAGTAATTAATTTAAATTTAATTAAGGATCACTAATTAATATAATTAATGATGTAATTAAGGATTAATTAATTAAGATTAATTGATCAATGATAAGTGATTAAGGAAGTAATTAATTAATGTAATTGATTGAGGACTAATGTAATTAATTATAATTAATTAATTAATGAAGTAATTAAAGGTTAATTACTAATTTTGGTTAAGGATAATTAATTTGTAAAATTAATTAAAGATAATTACTTGAATGTAATTAAGGGATACTTAATCAAGGTTGATTAACTAAGGTAATTAATTTGAGGATAATTGATTGATTGATTTGTGATCAATTAAGGGTTAAGTAAGCAAGTTTTAAATGGTGAAGTAATTAATTTAATTCATTTTAAATTAATTAAAGAATAAGTAATTAATTTAATTCACTTTAAATTAATTAGAAATAGAAGTAATTAATTTAATTCATTTTAAATTAATTATAGATGGTGCGATTATAGATCTTTGCTTATGAATGGATGATATGGTTTACCCTGAATGGTTTGAATCTCAGACATGAGATAAATAGTGTTGTGTGTTATCGATGCATTGGTTGCATTGTGATGATGATATAAGTATCTATTTGCGATGATAATATAGATTATCAATTTGAGATGATTACCTGTTTATGGATAATTAGATTGAATTGTTTTAAACTTAAAACAACTTGGACCTAAATGACACGCTTTGGATTTCGATGAGACCGGGATCGGGTTTCCATATTTGGAATCCAAAAACCACATCGATTCCAATTAAACGTTAGGTCGTAAATCTAAGTGGAGCAAGTGAAGACTCGAGGTGTAAGGGCTATACGTCAGTATAACTCTGTGGGTGATTCCGTAATGAGTTTGACGGAATAGTGCTTATAGATTCGAGATGGTGAATCCGAGTGCAAGGTCTATGGTCGTTGACTCTGAGGGTGATTCCAATAATGAGTGCAACGAGATAGTGCCTTCGGTTTCTTTCGAACCCGGAACGAACTTGTATGGATTGAATGCTTTCAGAACATCGTCAGGTGGACGATGAGCATTCTAAAATTTGATGTCCTATAAAGGTAATCGTAGCCTCAAGCCTCATCAAACGGGAATGGCTAAAACAGGGGAGGTGCAGCAAGGCTTCGTGGGTAGCTCCCACTGCAGAGCAAGATTGATCCCTGTCTAGAAGTCCCTTTATATTCGGCTGTGTGGGCGGTTGGTTCGCGACAACTTCCGGGGTTGTCTTGTTCGGAACTATTCAGTAAGGAATGGGTCCGGCCTTGTGTTGCAGGGGAGTGGGAGTACTCCTCGGTACGGTGATCTAGGCCACGTACTGTGACAGGCGATACCCCAGTAGCCCTACCATTGTATGGAATCCAAATCCAATAAGTGCCAACGGTTTTGATTGTATTACCCACTTTTGTGGCTAGTAGCTGGAATTTAATAAATGTAACAATTTCGGCTATTTCGTATTTACTTGAAAACCCTAGACACTATTATAATATCATCGGATTTCCTATCAAATGTTTTGGTTAGCGTAAGGTAAAAACTTTTCCATGTTTATGTGTGGGAAGTCTTACGTGATACCCTTTCTTTTAAAAGGTTTTTGAAAGTTAAGCAACTTTAACCTGTTACTCACACCAGACCTATGTCTGACCCAGAGTTTATTTTTGTTTTCCATAAACTCTTGGGTACTCAAATTTTTACGAGTAGTCAAGGGATTCAGGTTAGGATTCGGGTTAGCTTTGACGAATTATGGAGGAGCAAATGGAGCAGGAGGCTTCTGCGTGTAGATATATATAGTTTTCCGCTGTGTGTTTTCTCTGAGTTGTTTCTTGTACTTATTGAGTTGTAATACTAGGCAGGTGTTTGTAACTGTCTAGTGTGTGTTGTATTATCTGTGTACTCTAATAACTGTTGTAAACTATGTAAATATTTCATGTTATTAATATAATTTATTCGTTCCGCTGTTTAGATTCTGATGTGTTGTTTCTTCTTCTCTTTCTTTCTCTTTTCTATCCCTTTCTTTCTTATTAGCGATGCGACTTCCTGGAGTTTGGAAGTTGGGTCGTCACATTGTTAAATGGTAATTAATTGATTAAACAATGGTGGTTAAGGATTAAGCAAATGATAATTAAGGATTGGTTAACTATTAATTAAGGATGAGTTAACTGTTAATCAAGGATTAATCAACTGATGATTAAGGAGTAAAAAATTTGGATTATGTTTTGTTAATTAATAAATATTAATTCATCAAGATTAGTTACTAATCTGATTAAAAATTATCAGATGACTTGATGATTGTATTTATGGATGTTTGGATGGTATGGAATGCTTTGATTTATGTGATATTCCTGATGTGTGATGTTTTGTGATATGTTTGAGCTGTGGAATGTAATTTAATTATCTATAATGCATTTATATTATCTATCTATGATTCTGTGAATATAGATAAGCGTTATAAGATTATACCGCTTATCAATATTGATGTGCTTGAATCTGTGATGATCAATAATGTTGTACTACTGTGTAAAATCCCTGGACTACACCTTACACATACAAATATGGATTGCACGAGGAAATCGGTTTAGTCACAGATATTTGAGTTTAATGAAATAGTTTTAAAAATTGAATTTTTGAATTCAAATGATTTTGGAAATGGATTGGGTTTAAAGTAAATTTTTGTTGAAAAGGTGTTTAAAAAAAATAAAAATGAAAGTTATTTTGAATAACTTAATAAAGATTTGAAATATGAATAATTTGATTTAAATTGGAATTCAATATTTGAAATTAAATTCTATATTGGGTATTTATGACGTAAAAAGGTTATACAAGCTATAAATCTGTTTTTAAACCATTTTAAAAGTATGTTTTTGAGAGTTTGAATTTAACCCAAGTTTATATTGAAAGGCCTTAACTCATAGAAATATAATTGGGTTTTCTAAAACGGAAACAAGTGATTTCAAATAATAATAGCTTTTATATAAGGAAGGATTTTCCAAATTATGATGAAAAGATTTTCAAGTTTGAAATAGAATGGCTTGGGAAGTTATGAATGAATCTTTGAAAATTGTTTTGAAGCTATGAATGAGTCTTTGATTTAATGACCGGATGAGTTAATCCAACTTGAAATGAAATTGTTCTGAAAGGCTATAAATGAATCTTCGTTAAAGATTGTGAACCTTGTTTTTAAATTGAAAGGGGTTTTTAAAGGTGAATCTTTTGTTTGAAAGATTTAAGTGTGGGAATCGTTTAAACTGTTGAAAGGTTTCTAGAAGTAAATATTTTTGTTTAAAAAGATTTGTAAATGGTAATTTGTTTAACCATTTGAAAGAAAAGTTTTGGGTTTTAAAGTTGCGACTTAACTGAAATCCCATTATCCATATGATTTTAAATATTGCGCTCATTATTCGGTTTAGCAGCGAGAGGACCTTTGTGTCATATAACCCATTCCGAATAATGATACGACGTTATGGATAGCATTTGAAGACCGGTGGTGAAGACCAGATATTTTCGAAAATGAAAGGATAACCCGTCGAATGTCTCTGCACCGACTGGTCCCCGGTATAGAGATTTGATCACCCTTTGTGATGGGGAGTCTAGACGTGATTGGGGATTATCCAGATTGCAAGGGATTCTTTTGAAGTGCCTTCGGTTCTGTTCGAACCTGGAACAGACTTGTATGGATGTGTGTCTGACGTTACACTTTGAAATGTAAAACCGGTTTCTATCAAATACATTTCTGTTTGGTGGCGGAGATTCATTCTCTTAGCTTGACACCCTTCTCTGAGACGTACGAGCTCAGAGGTTATGTAGTTGATGGTTATTAGTGATACATTCCCAATTTGGTAATGTGGCTTACGAAGTGCTGCTAATCATTTGTTGATCGAAGCATGGCTTTCGTGTAAAGCGTAGCTTTGTGGACGAGACTTCGCGGAATGATCGAAACAGGAAGAATGCAGCAAGGTTATTTAGGGGTAGCACCCGCTGAGGGTATGTTTATTTCCTTCTGAATAGAGGTGGTACCATGGTATGGAGCCCAGATACTTAATCTATGTGGTTGGTGCAAATTTATTACTTTGTGGTTGTTGGTGAATCCCGCGATGAAGGTCGGTTACGACCGGGGGATGACATACTCATGTAGTAGTTACCTAGTTACAGAGGTAACCTGGCCTTGTGTTGGCAGAGATCCGGTTAGGTTCTCGGGACGTCCCTCCATAGGCGTACCCTGGTGTCCCAGGAAGTTCCTTTGCCTGACCATTTTTTGGAAATCCAATCACCAATACGTGCCTTGTACGGTTTTAATTGTATTACCTGCCATCTACTTATGGTGGCTCCCTACTGTTTGGATGGAAGCTATAGTAGGCATAGTTCGGAATGTCTATGCTGGCTAAGATTGATATTATACTTTCAAAAATGTTTTCCACTATGCACTAATAATAATATCAAAATGGTTTTCGCGTATTAAGCATGTTTGACTATCATAAGGAGAAATCTCCTCCAATTCTACGTTTGCATGGTGTGTGTGGCGGGAGGCCTTATGCTAGTTTCATTTTCTAAAAATCATTGTGGTTTAAATGTTTAAATTCTTTGTTGTTTGTTTTAAAGAAAACTATTTTTTTTTGCTCATACCAGTCCCATGACTGGCCCGAAGTTTATTATTCCCTTCCTAAACTCTGGGTGCCCACAATTTTCCACACGGGCAGTCTAGTGTTGGATTTTCAGATAACAGATATAGATATCGATTTGGTAGCTTTCGACTTTCTCTTTGGTATTCCTTGAAGACTTTGGATATTAGAGTCTTTGGATTCGGACGAGACTTGCTAATCTTTGTGCGACATGATGGTGGTTCGAGCAAGTGGTTTTGGAGCATTGGATTGGAGCTGCAGTTTGATCATTGGTGTTATCTCTTTTACTATTCGTTCTCCGTTGTTGTTTATTGTTTCTGATATTCTTGTATCGTATTGATATCATTGTTGTATAACATTGGATATTCTATTCATTGGAGCTGTATATGATATTCATTTCATTTCTTCCGCTGTGTTGTTATACTTAATGTGTTATAAGCTCCGAAGAACCAGATTCGACGTTTGGATCTGCGGCATTTGAATATGAGTGTCATATTCGGTGCCGTTTTTCGAAGGTCGAGTCAGGGTCGTGACACATTCAAACTGCAAGTACTTAGCAATTAGGTCAATCATAGCAAATGTGGACATTCGTTGTAACGACCCATAAATTAACAGCTTTGTATTCGATATTTAAATCATTTTTTAATTTTTAAATAATAGATTTTAATAACCAAATAAACATATTTTAAATATTAATTAATGATATTAAAACCATTTTTAAATTTTGTTCACCAAAATAATCAAGTCAGATAAAAATAGAAAATGTGGCCGGAAATCGTTTTCCGAAATGTCGACTTTTCGGTATAGGAAAGTTGTCGGAAATTGTTATGCGCATTTTTTTATAAGTCATATAAACATTCATACACATGTACATATGTCAAGTGGTAAGTTAATTATAACATTAAAGTTAATAATCATACTTAGTTAAAATATAAAACATACTGTGACCTTTTATGCATAAATTATGTAAAGTGTATATGTACCTTTTATACAGCATATCATGGTTGCTCCTTGATTTAGGGCAATGGCAAGGATATTCCCATGATCAACGTATATAAGGAGGTATGGGAGAGGACGGAGCTTCCATAATTCATGCATACTTTATTATATTTAATTCCTAAAGTCAATTTACTAAAGTACCCGTCTCATTTCCTATAAATATCTCTTACCTCCACATATTTCCACTTTGTATTATCATTTACTTATTCACTTCCCTTCTATTCCTATCCAAAAATAATTCCATGGCTTCCATCTCCTTTTTCTAAGAGAAATGTTAGTGCATATGCTCTAAACCAAGTCTAAAATCACCTACATCGACTTACATACCTATTCTCCACCAAAAAAGCTCTTACATTCCCTAAATAGTGTTGGCCGAGCCTATCCCTACCCTTGGCCATTCTATCTTGCACTCCTCAAGTCATAAATCCAAGTTAAGGATGTTTGCTTAGCGTTTAGTCAAGTTCGGTGGAAGCTTAGCATAGACTTAGTGCACTTTGGTGAGTAAGGCTTCCACCTTCAAACCAAATGTTTTAAAACTATATTTATGTTCATATTATAGCTATTGAATGCTTGTTGTATTGGTGAAATAATAGTTTGGTTGTCAGATTGGTTTGTTGTAAGAAAGTTAGTTGATTTGGAAAGTTAGTAAGCGAATCATAAGACATATGAAATTTTATTAGTTGAATTTATGCGTTTGTTAATAAGTTCTTGATATATGTTTTGTTATTGTAAATCACCAGGTATATATGCTTGTACCCTTGCCATATAATATTTGGTTGTATTGTAGATGACATAAACTTGAATTCAGAATTGCCCGTTTAGCGATAGTGGCTTTATCGACACTTTTAGAAAATCAACTTTTATTGAGACTGTTTGGTTTCATTATCACACTTGGAATTATTTTACTAATTAAGAAAGTTTTTGATTAATAATATTTTCAAAAATAATTAATTATTTTAATAATGATTATTTAATTTAATTATTGATTTAATTAATAAGGATTAAAGTTAACTAATTAACTTATTAGCTATGTTTTCAAAATTAATTAATCATTCGGTTAATGATGTTTCGAAATTACTTAATTTTTATCTAATGATATTAAGGCTAATTAATCTTTTAATAAGGATGGGTTAAAGTTAAATAATCAATTTACTCATGGTATTTTTAAATTAATTGATCGTTTTTAGTTAATGAGTTGTAAAAGGTAGTAAATGTGTTTAAACTTAAGTAATCTCTCTTTAAATAAAGTTAAATTAATTTACCTCTTTTAAATAATGATATTTAATTATTTATTTATTAATTAAATTAGTTATATTTAAAAATTATTTGTTAATTTGAATTAATGATATTTTAAAAGGAAATTTATCCTTTTCAATTAAAGGTTATTGAAGTTAATTAATTAACTTAGTTAACAAAGTTCTAAAGTTTATTAATCAATGTAATAAGGATGTTTTAAGTGATTGTTTTAAGTGATTAAATCCTTCTTATAAAGATGTGCCAAAGTTAATAAACTTTTTTAACAAAGTGTTTTAAAGCTAATACTTTTGATGTGAAGCCAAGTACGAATTCAGGTTTCTAAAAGAAAAAGTATGATTCATTTATAGAAATGAATTAATTTCTGTAAAGCGAATCAATTATATGAAAATGATTTATTTGAATAGTTAGCACTAAACATCAAAGAAGTAAGCTTGTCGCTATTTCTAAATTTAAGAATAATCCTGAGATATGACTTTGAGATAACACTACCTAGACTTGCCCGGTATCATTGTTAACAAAGAAAAAGTATAAGTTTGAATTTGATGAGTGGTGGTAAGTATACAAGACCTAATTTCCATATAGATAGTTTTATATCCTCAATAGTTGGTTTTTTAGCCATCGATTACTTCATCTTCTTTATTTTTGTCACTGTAAGATGATTTATTGCTCCATTGGACATTGATATCCTTTGTCAAAAATGACTAAAATCAAAGCGCGAGAGGAGGCCAAGCTATATGCGGTTGCTCTCATTAGGATACTTTCATATTTCATCTAGATTGGATTCGGTGGAGCTATTAGATGTTAAATATTTGGATTCTCGGTAAGGTATTGTGGGGTCCGGCTTGGAGTTTCTTAGTAATATCATAGATTATACGAGCTTCTCAGAAATATATTACTAGAGGTATAATTCAAGGGTGGTGCATCTTCCTAGTCATTTGTTGGAGATTTTCCTTTTCTTATTTTATTCGAACCTTCAAATTTATTTCCTTATTTGCATTGGGAAGATTCCACCACTCTTCATAGTGTTTAATTATTTATCCATTCTTTACATTTGAATGTTGATTTATGTGGGAGTAACTCGTTCCATGTTCAACAGCATGGTCTTACATGTTTGTGTGTAATTTCGCACATATTGTTTGAAAAGTTTAACTCATACTAGACATATCATCTAACCAAGTTGTTTTTTTCCTAAACTCTTGGATACTCATTTTATTTGCGTAGTCCAACAGTAGTAGTTCTTTTGTGGGCTCTTTTGAAGATGACATCTGACCTGGAGGCTTTCATCTTCTTAGTTATCTATTCCATTGTATTATCTAGTTTGTGAAATTGTATTTTTTTTAGCATACGTAGAGGCAAGATGTTATATCTTCCTAAGCTGATTTGTAGTACTGTTACGTAACTCCGATAACTCCCTGTGAAGGAGTAACTTGACGTACTATTGGCTGTTATGGTTTATTTTGTAGCTTCATTGTGAGGTTTCCTACTTTGTTCTTTATTTTACCCCATGAAAATTCATCTTTTCGATGTTTAGGCAACGACACACAATAACCGAGGATATGTTAAGTGTCATATTGGGTGTTAGAAAAAGGTGGGTCGTCACAGTTGGCATCGAAGCTTCAGTTGAGCGAACATCTAAGCCTAATTGAGGTTCAACTCATTAGAGATAGTGTGAGCAAAGCCCTAGAATGTGTTAATCTTAAGAGAGCGTTTCTTTTTCTCCCCTTAAAGTTTAGTTTAGGATCCTTTATTGCACGTTACCCTTTTATCATCTTTGGCCCTATCTTTGTATTCTAATGATGCTTGTCACTTATCCAGGTTATTGAAAATGAATAAAAGAGCAAGAAGTGCAAAGGGATCTGGACTCAGCAAAGCTACAAATGGCAGAGCTTCTAACATTGAGCCAGTTGTAGACCAGATAGTAGAAGTAGTGATCTAAGTTCAACCGCCTCAAAATTTGTGACCATATGCAAGAATTACACTGCTTTAGGTGGTAACGCTTTCTATGGAATTGAATATATTTTAGGAGTTTAGACATGGTTCCACTCTTATAAAAGAATATTTTAGGATCTTCAGTTGGGAGATTCTAGAAAGAGATCGTTGCATCGCCTCAACTTCAGAAAGCAGCAATGGATTGGCGGGAATTGGTCACCATGAATACACCAGAAGAAGATTTCTTTTTGGTGCAGTTTAAAGAGGTTTTTGAAGCTCAATTTATCCTAGAGGTGGGGCGGACTCAGTTGTTCAGAAGTTTTGTAGGTTTGAAGCAAGGTGAGATGATAGTGGCACAGTATGAGCATAAGTTCAATGCATTGTCCCGGTTTGGACCGAAATTGATTGATATGCCACTCAAAAAGAATGAAATGTCCGTGAAAGGAATGCAACCAGAATTTTATCAAGAAATGACCAATCATCCCAATGGTACCTTTACCACTCTGATTAATATGGCTTTGTGGTTTGAGACTTTTGATACTGAGTAAGGAGTTCAGAAGTGAGTAATACCAGCAATCAATGCTTAACCTTTATTAGTGATACCTATTACTAGTAAGCTATTTTTCAATGCAAAGGGAAGAAGTAGTTGGGAAAGAAAACCGGAGAGGGAGCTCCATTGCCGAAAAAGCATATCGACTTCTCCAAGATTCTATGTTATAAGTGCGATGAGATGGGATACTTTGCAATAGTTGCCTGGAGACTTATCCATCGTTATGCTATAATTGCCATAAGCATGGATATAAATAGAACGAGTGTCCATTTCTGAAGAAGAGGGCTTATAGGAAAGATTTTACTATGGATACCATCTACTTCTACGGACCCAAAAGGAAAACAGGTGTTGCAAGGTACATTATCCATTTCTGATATTCCTATTATTTAATACCGGTGCATCCCATTATTTCAGTTCAATAGATCCTGTTGATAAATTAAATCTCAAACCCGTTCTCTTAAACAATTCTCTTTGTGTGTTGAACCCAATTGAGGGTCCGACCAATCTTAACACTGTATGTTTGAATGTGCCTATTTCTTACTGGGATTGGCCTTTTTTTTCTGATTTATTTGTTCTTGGGTTTATGGGTTTTGGTGTAGTATTAGGGATGGATTGGTTGTCTAAATTTAGCAGTCATAAATTGTAATCAAAGGATTGTCAGAATTAGTGATGCTGGAAATGTTGATAAGGATATTTATTGTGCGGAACCTGATAAGTTGATGAGCAGTTTTCTCTATTCCTTCGTAGTACCCATAGAAGAGATAAGTAATACAAATTTTTAGGACTTCAAGAATATTTTTAAAGAAGTGCAAGTTTTACCTTCTCATCGGGAAGTAGAGTTCTACAGTGATTTAATTTCAGGATCCATACTAACTATTCAACCTCCTCGTATATTGGCTTCAAAGGGAAGATAAGTGTTAGAGAAGAAGGCGTTTAATTTATTGAAGAAGGGTTTACTCGGACATAGCACATCGAGTTAGGGAACAATAACAGTGTTCATTACCAAGGCCGTTGGTTCTCTTAGAATATGTATGGAGTGCCGAAATTAAATAAGATGACTATCAAGAATAAGTATCCTTTACCTAGGATTGATGTCATGTTTGACCAGCTCCACGAAGCTCGGATATTTTCTCAATTGGATCTTGCCATTGGTTTTCACCAATTAAGGGTAGTAGAGGAGAGTATATCCTTAACAGCTCTTTGTACCCCTGATATTTTTTAACAGTGGTTAGTCATGCCGTTCGGATTAACTAACACACCCGCATTTTTCGTGGATTTGATGAATAGAGTGTTTTGGATTTTCTTAACAATTTTATTCTTGTCTTCATTATGAATTCTCGTTTATTCTAAAATGGAGGAAGAGCATAAGTATCATCTTTAAGTTATTCTAAGTACTTTAAGAAGCCATGTTTTAAAAGCAAAGTTTTCTATGTGCCATTTTGGAAATCTGAAGTCAGATTTCTAAGGCACTTAGTTTCAAGAGAAGGCATATCAGTGGACCCAGCTGAAGCAGTTGTGGTTCAAGATTGGAAGAAGCCCAAAAATGTGACCGAAGTTAGGAGTTCCTTGGGATTGGTAGGTAATTATAGAAGATTTATTAAAGATTTCTTGAAGATTGCTTCTCATCTAACAAAGTTGATGAATAAATAGGCTAAATTTGCTTGGACATCCAAGTGCGATCAAGCATTCAATGAGTTAAAGGAGAAGTTGATAAGTGCTCCCGTTTTAACTATACCAAATGGGAGTGAAGGATTAAAAGTTTACATGGATGCTTGCAGGACTAGATTGGGAGCAGTTCTGATGCAAAATGGAAAAGTAATTGCGTATGTGAGTCGACAGTTGAAACCACATGTGAAGAATTACACTATGCATGATTTGGAGCTATTGGCGATTGTCTTCCCGTTGAATGTGTGGAGGCACTATCTATTGGGTGCAAAGTTTGAGTTATATACATATCAAAAATCATTAAATTATGTTTTTACCAAAAAGGACTTGAACTTAAGGCAGCAAAGATGGCTGTAATTTCTCGCATATTTGACATATAGATTCTTTATACCCCGAAAAAGCAAACGCCACTGTAGATGCGTTGAGTAGAAATGTGGCGACGATTGCAAATTTGGAAGTTAAGCCAGCATATTAGAGAGAATTGCATTTTTCCATGAAGAAGATCCTATTCTACCTCAACTTAGGAAGGATGTTGAAGATGGGACTATCTCTTGTTTTCAAATAAACTCTTGAGGTATTTTAAGAATGAATGAACGGATTTGTGTGCCAGATATTAATGAAATCAAATAAGGTATGATGAGGGAGTGCCATCGGTCAAAGTTATATATTCATCAAAGAGTAACCAAAATGTTTCAGAATATGGAGAAGATCTTTCGGTGGAAAGGGATGAAGAGAGACATTTCGATCTTCATGAGAAGGTGTGCAAATTGTCAATAGGTCAAGAATGACCAGCAGAAGACTGCTGGTTTTCTCCAACCTTTGGAGATACCAGATTGGAAGTGGGAGTAAGTATCCATGGACTTTATTGATTGGTTGCCTAGAATAAGAAGAGGTAATGAAGGTACTAGGGTAATTGTAGATCGATTAACAAAGTGGACCCACTTTATTTCGATGAAGTCAACGAGAACTACAGATTCTTTGGGTAGGATTTATTTGTGAGAGATCATTCAGCCACATGGAATTTCAATAAGTATAGTCAGTGATCGAAATCCCATATTCACCTATCGTTTTTTGGGGAGCATTACAAACCACTTTACGAAATGAACTGAACTTGAGCACCGTGCATCACCCGTAAACAAACAAACTAACTAAAAGGGTGTAATGGATTTTGGAGGATATTTTAAGAGTATGTATTTTGGATTTTGGTGGTTCTTGGAAAGATCATCTACATTTGGTAGAGTTCTCTTATAAAAACAATTACCAAGCTTTTATTGGCATGGCTCCCTATAAAGCTTTATATGGATGACCATGTAAATCACCTTCATGTTTTGTTGAGACTGGAGAACGAATAGTTCTTGGACCAGAGATAATTCAACAAGCATCAAAGAAAGTGGTTATGATCAAGGTGAGGGTGAAAGAAGCCCAAGGTCGATAGAAAAGTTATGCCGATCAATGGAGAAGAGACTTAGAGTTAGCGGTCGGGGATTTTGGGGTTGTGAAAGTTTCTTCAATTAAAGGAGTTGTAAGATTCAGAAGAACTGGAAAGCTAGCACCCGAATTCATTGGACCATTTAAATTCCTTAAGAGAATTGGATCATTGTCCTATAGAGTATAATTTCTTGAAAGATTGTCAGAAGTTCATAAAGTCATTCATGTATCTCATCTGAGAAAGCACGTTCATGATCCATTTTTGATTGTTGAGACGTCTTTCAGGAAGACTTGGAAATAGAATCGAATTTTATGGTAGTCCGGCCCCAATTCATATTATAAATCAGGATTAAAGGAGACCGAGGAACAAGGTGGCAAAGCTTGTGAAGGTTCAGTGGAGTAATGAACCCCGCAATTGTACTTGGGAGACTGAGGATCATATTAGAGAAACTTACCCTGATGTAATGTCAGGTCAGTTGTTCGTTGTTTGAATGCATTATGTATGTTATTTTATGGCATAGTTTCTTTGCATTGTTGTATGAATTTCTTGGTATAATATATACCTTTTGGATTGTCTTTTTGTGTGTTAATTTTGGGGACGATATTCTCCTTGAAGGAGAGATTATAACGACCCATAAATTAACCGCTTTGCATTTGAAGATTTAAATCATTTTTAACATGTAAATAATGGATTTTAATAACCAAATGAACATATTTTAAATATTAAATAATGATATTAAAATCATCTTCAAATTTTGTTTACAAAAGTAACTAGTTCAAACAAAAATAGAAAATGTGGTCGAAAAACGTTTTTCGAAATTTTGACATTTCGGCATAGGAAAGTCATCGAAACACATTATGCACATTTTTTATAACTCATATACGCATGCACACACATGTACATATGTCATCAATAAGTTAATTATAGTGTTAAAGTTAATATCATGCTTAGTTTAAATATAAAACATGATGTGACCTTTTATGCATAAATTATGTAAAGTGTATATATAAATGTAACATATCTGACCTTTTATGCAACACATCAGGCAGCTTCTTGATTTAGGGGCATTGAGGAAATATGCTCCATGACCAATGTGTATAAGGCGTATCGTAACAACTAGCATTTTCAACCCTCGAAAGTCGACACTAATATGCTCACCGTATTGCGTGCCGAGTAATCGAATGCCAGAAATCCTGATTATTAGGAGAAAACGAAAGAAGAAGAAGATAAGAAGAAAATTAAAAAACACAGAATCGCATAGCGGAATAAATAATCTATAATGTACATCAAATCTTTACATAAAAAAACTATAATATATGTATATATATATGCATCAATAAGAGTGTACTAACCTATTTGAGGCGGACAGTTATAGCAGTCCACCCTTACAATTGCTGATAAATACAACAACGAATACAACAGAAAAATAAACATTTATGTAAACAAGTCTTTGGGCCTCCAGCTCTTCTCCTGAAGCTCCAAAGCATCCAATTTTTTATTAATATGCTCAGTCTAACCCGAGCGTTATAATAAAACAACACCGGAGTCAGTCTGGAAAACCAATGTGAGAAAACACACCCAACTGGATTTTAAATTTATGAAAATCATTGAAACCAAAAGTATCTCGTAAGGCCGTACTGTACATAAACACGGACAGGTTTTTACCTTATGATAACGGGAACCTTTTCTATAGGAAATCCATTGACATTATAATAATGTCTAAGGGTGAAAATAATAATAATCAAGTGGCTGTGATGCTTGCAACAACACTAGGTATATAATCAAAGGGTATAAGGCTCGTTCGCCAATTCTGTAGGATTCCATGGAAGTGCCCTCAGTACTTCGAGAATGGTCCTCTTGCACAAGGGTCAAAGATATCCTTTCGAAGTGGCATACATCCCTAGTAATATACATTGAGAAAAATAACCATTATTGCTAAGTCCGAATGCATCGCCCAATGCATATATAACAAATGTAAGTAATGTCTTGGTGGAGCGGACAACGCCGTATGGGTTTGCCAACCCTACTAGCCATGCCTCATATCTCTAGTATTTGTCATTACCGCTAATGAGGCTACGTCCGGCACTCCAGCTCACACACTTCCACCAAATAGATTACGAAATCCCACCTAGATTCCCATACACCAACGGGCCTCGGAGCCACACAAGGATTTCAACATTTCAATATATGTCATGAAACTCCTTTATAGGACCGTATATGATTTCTGAGTGGTTAAGGTTTTAGAGTCATCTCTTACGCGTACACCCTTCCGCTTCCCTGGCGCTCCAAAAACAATCGTCGATTTTCTGGAATGCTCAATACTGGTTCTTTAGAAAATTATCAGATAATACATAAGAGTGGGGATCACCCCCTAACCATTTAAGTGGACAAATCTCCACATCATTTTTCCTTGAAGAACAAAACGAGTTTATACATATATTATAGCACAACCGATGGTAACTATACCATAAAATTTCTATATTTCTCCTTGCTATTTCCCGAGTCAAAATCCTTTGGTGTTAAGCAGGGAATATTTCTGTACACCAAAATTAAAATGGATCGCATATTTAGGCTAAATTTTTTATTGTAGGTTATTTAACTATCAACAAACACACATTAAAAAAGATTTATTCCATAGGGAAAAGAAACGTCGGTTAAGCACGCAAGCAACCACTGCCTCTTTTTAATAGTTCTTCCATTCATTTAAAAACACATTGTAAATTACTTGTACAAATATACCTTTTCAAAGGTATATCCACAAATCCCTATATTTCTGTACTTAGAAAATATTCATATATTTATCTTAATGGTATATTCATACACATTACACCTCGCATCTTAGAAGTGCACTTATATACTTATCTATACAGTATAAGTATATTTGCAAAATTCAAAACGATTTTCTTTTTATTCGATTCTCAAATCATATATAAGTTCCTTATAATTCTCCACAATCGTTTTATACTTCTCCAGAAAACCATTTATAATCCATTTATAAAAATTTAATCACTTGTTAACTCTTTCTACATTTCAAAAATACTTTATAAACCCTTTATAAATCAACAAAAATTAAATTCTAAAAATTGTAATGTGAATGGCGACCTTCCAAGAAATTAGCCGAAGCTTTTCTTCGTCTTCTCATTCTTCTCTTTCCTAAGATTTTCGAGCATCTTCATCTTCGTCTCTTACATCTACCTTTTTCCCCAATCGTAGTTCTCTTCCTTTTTCATGTGCCCAAGCCGTAAAGAATCGAGCATCGTCTCAATTTCAAGGAGCTTTTTCTTGCAATTCTAATATGAAATGGATTGACTCCAGAAAGGGAAGAAATACTGCTACAGATGTGGAGACTTAAACAATTTTGCTTCTAATTGTAGAGACCTAGTTCGATGCTTCTCTTGTGGTAAATTTGGGCATAAGAGTAAAGATTGTGTGATTAAATCGAATTCGAATAATCACGGTTTCCTCTTTGGTTTCAAATTCTTGATGCTGAGAGGTGTTCTTCTTAATCATCTATGGGATAAGAACGATATTGGTATTAAGTATCTAGACGAATTACTGTATCATTTTAACACCATTAACGAATCGAATATAGGTAAGGGCGTTTTGCAAAGATTTGGTGATCTAGAGTTTTTCTTTGGCTAGACTGATGTTGGAAAAGATATGGAGCTTTCTCATTCCATTGAATCTAAGTACATTAAAAAGTGTGGATCTTCGCCTACTCTAGTCAACCATGGTTTTCAATTCGTTCTTAAATATTTGTTGTTAAACGGTGTTTTGATCGATTATCTCTGGCCCAATAAAGATTTAGGCTTAAGCTATCTCGATGAGCTTTTTTATCATTTTGACATCATCAACGAGCCGAACTATGATAATGGTTTTGTTGATAATTCCTATAGCACTCTTGAAATTGTTGGTCAACCTGAAATCTTGATTGATAAGCCTGTTCCTCCTGATGTTTTTTCTGTTGATTCGTTTAATCCTATTGTTGATGTTAATGAGTTTAATTTGGGTTTTGACCCCATTCTACTAGATCCTGCCGTCTCTTTATGTTTGGATCGGTATTGTTCTAGTTCCCCTTTGAAAGATTGCGAATTCGTTGAAGATCTGGGTCATCTCTTCAGTTCTTTTCGAAGGAACAAACATACTCCCAAGCATCTAGACAACTTTGAACTTCCTTTGTTCAACAAATATGATTGCCTATCTTCGAGTCTAGAAGCGGATAATCAGGATAGTAAATTGCCGTTTATCACTGAGCATCTAGTTCCTGTTCATTCGAACGACTTGAAGACTGTTGGTAATGAAGTTTCGGTTGATAACGATGGAGGTAGTGATAGTCTTGAGAATTTATTTTTTGTTAGTGAATTCTTGTTTGATCAAGACCTGGATCATCATGTAAATAACATTAAAAAGTATATTCAATTGGAGGTAGATCGGGTTCCTTCTCTGGATAATGACTTGTGGACTTCAATATCTGCAGTTAACTTGCCACTTGTATTTGATCATTTAGATTAGATCATTCAGTTGGAATCTTGTTTTAGCATCAGTGAGTTGATGGATGAATTGGAGGTTTCAATTGAGCCTGATGTTTCTGCTTCTTCTGATAGTTATGAATTAGTTGACTTTCGTGATTGGTTTATTTCATTGGAGCAACATGTAGAGGTTGAGAATTCTGTTGATCCTGAGAACTTTGTTGATTAAGGGTTCTTTATTTTGTCAAATTCCTCTTTTGATGATATGCACACTGTTTCTGTTGTGTATGATGCACGAGTTTAGGCTATTGTTGATGATAATATTACTTTAATTTCTTCTCAGAGTTTGATTAATCAAGCTGCGGTGAGTTGCCTAGATGTTTTTGTTGTTCCTAGCACCTGTGTTGGTAGTGATGCTTGTGTTATTGGTGAAGTAGAATCAGTTTCCCCTGTTGAGCATTTAGGTGGGAATGTTAATATGGTTGTGGCTCATTTGGATTTTGTTGATTCTTTTGGAGCTGGTGGTTATTCTGTAAATTCAGAAGAACATCTGGAAGAGGTTGCAGATGATGTTGCTGTACATGCCAAGTCTCATGTGTTGTCTTTGGGCATTACTTCAGATGAGATTGTAGTTATTGATCCAGATGTTTTGAAATCTGATGGGTTGGTAAATATTTTTTGCTCGGCTCCTAGCTCTGCTTTGTTGAAGAGAGGAAAGCGTAAGTGAACATTTGTTTCTTGTGGTTCAGTTCGTCGTAGTGCCAGAGTCTGTAACAGCCAGTCTTCTTTTATAGGTGAGATACCTGGATCGAGTGCCACGAGTGGTGCTACGCATCCAGGCTCAGGTACGGGTTCTTTTTTGGGTAGTATGTTTTCTACTAATGCTTTAGGCAATCTTTCTTATGATGAGTTTAGTCAGTTAGCCCATGACACATCTTTTATTTTTTCTGATATTGAGCTAGATAGGGAGTATATTAGATGTAAGGAAATAGAGAGGGCTAGTTCAGTTCATATATGAGGACCAGTAGTTGGAACATTAGGGGATTGAACAAGTTGAGCAAATGTGATATGGTTAGAATATTTTTTAAAGACAACTCCATTAATATTGCATTACTCCAAGAAACTAAAATTAACTGTCATGATGTTAGTTTCTTTAGAAGATTAGGTGGGTATCATTATAGAAAATGGGTTTTTTAACCTTCCGTTGGCTCTTCTAGGGGATTAACGATAGGTTGGCGTGATAGTTATTTTAAATTTCTTCAATGTATTGTTAAGCAACATTCTCTTCATGCTATTCTTATGAATCTTTCTGATAACTCTTTATTAAATATTTCAAATGTTTATGGGCCTAATTCTAAAATTAATAGGAGAATCTTATTGAATGAATGCCTAGATTTTAGATCCCTAGGCCCGGGTTCTTGGATTTTGGGGGGTGATTTTATTGTTACACGGTTCATAGGTGAGTGTTTTCCTAGAGAAGGAGATTACTCTGCTATGGAGGAATTCGATCAATTTATTGTTAACTCTAATTTGATTGAAAGTCCTCTATCTAATAGAGAGTTTACTTGGAGTAACTCTAGAGAGTCTCTTTCCATGGCTCTTCTCGATAGATTTTTTGTTAGTGACGAGATTGAGGACAAATTTCCTATCTATAGAGTTAATGGCTTACCGTATACCTTCTCTGACCATTGTCCTATTATCCTTTATTGCGAATACCATAAAGATTTTATTAACAAATTTAAATGTGAAAAGACGTGGCTTTTAGAATCTAGCTTTGTGAACTTAGATATTTGTAAATGGAATTCTTTGAGTTTTCATAATTTCAGAAATAAGGATAATTTTGCAAAAGCTTTTATTTCTAAACTTAGAGATCTTAGGATTTTTCTTAGAAATTGGAAAAAAATGTTTTTGGAAATTAAAAAATTAAAAAAAGATAATATTCTTAATAAAGTGCTTAAAATAAATAAGATAGAAGAATCTAGACCTCTTAATCTAGGTGAACGTAATGTTCTTTCTAATTTAAAAGATGAACAAAATTCTATTTTAGAAAAAGAGGAGGTGATGTGGAAGCAGCGATCCAGAATTCAATGGATCAGCGATGGTGATAATAATACCAATTTTTTTCATAATATTGCTAATGGTAGAGAATGTTCTAATACAATTAACTCTATTTTTGTTAACAATATAGAGTTAGTCTATCAAGGAGACCTTAACAATTCTGTTAATGACTATTATAAGTGTATTTTTGGTTCTAAAATCAAACATAGAATCAATGTTAGATGGACTGATCTGTATCCATCAGATTCTATTGTTGATTTATCTAAGTTAGATATTCCTTTTTCAGAAGAGGAAATTAGGAAAGCAATTAACGATATGCCTAGCGATAAATCGCCGGGGCCTGATCGATTTCCTACTTTATTTTATAATACCTTTTGGAATGTTTTAAACTTAGTTAATTTGTTTAATGATTTTTATAATGGTAATTTTCAATTAGGGAGATTTAATTTTGCAAATGTTATTTTACTGCATAAAAAGTTGGGAGCTAACAACTTAAAAGATTTTAGACCTATTTCTTTGATTAACTATTCAGTTAAAATCATTTCTAAAGTTATAGCTAATAGAATTAGTATTAGAATGAACGATTTAATTGATTGTTCACAATCGGCTTTTATTAAAGGGAGAAATATTACTGATGGTGTGGCTGCTGTTCAAGAATATATTAATTACTATTGTAAGAACAACATAACATTTGAGATTTTAAAACTTGATTTTGCAAAAGCTTTTGATTCAGTGGATTGGGATTTTCTTATAGATATTTTTCAGGATAGAGGATTTTGGCATAGATGGATTAGCTGGATTTTGACTTTACTTAAAGCGGGTAACTCTAGCATTATGGTTAATGGTATTCTAGGTAATAAAATTCAGTCTAAGAGAGGCTTAAGGCAAGGGGATCCCTTATCCCCTTTGCCGTTTAACATAGTTGCTGATGTTTTTGCTAAAATTATTAAGAGAGAAGTAGATAATGGTTCTCTAGGAAGTGTTGGAAATTATATATCACGTAATGGTATAAGGTTTTACAATTTGCGGATGATACCTTACTTTTTTCTTCTCGTCTTCCTAGACACGTTATTACTCTCAAGTTTATTCTTTATAGTTTTGAGCTTTTATCTAGTTTAAAAATTAATTTTGACAAAAGTTCAGTTCTAGTTTTAAATGATTTTGAAAAAGTAGAAAACTTAGTAGCTAATACTCTAAATTGCAAAAGTATGAAAATTTCCTTTTGAATATCTAGGGTTTGTGATTAGACCTACCAAACTCAAGCATGATGATAGGCTAATTATTATTGATAAAGTCAAAAATAAGATATCTAATTGGAATGAGAGATTTCTTTCAAGAGCAGGTAGGCTTGTTTTAATAAACTCGGTTTTATCAGCCTTACCTATCTATTGGATGTCTATGTATCTGTTTCCAGATTGGGTTATTGATAAAATCGATAAAATTAGAAGAGATTTTTTATGGAGTGGGGATAATATTAATAACGGTATAAAATGTCTCGTAAACTGGGAAACTGTTTGTAAAGCTAAAAATGAGGGTGGTTTAGGAGTTATTAATTTACGCAACATGAATTTATCTCTTTTAGGTAAATAGCCTTAGAAGTTTAATGATATAAATGATAACGCTATTTGGAAAGAGTTCATTTCCAAATATTACTATGACGGTAATATCAATTTACACCAATTTGATTATTCTTTTTCCCATAATTTTTCTAATTTTTGGAAAAACATTTTAAAATGTTATGATATTTTTAAATTAGGAACTAAGACGATAGTTCATTCAGGAAATTGTACTTCTTTTTGGAATGACTGTTGGATTTCGACCTTGCCTCTTAAGTTTGATTTTAAGGAATTGTACGATATTTGCAACTTTTAGTATGCTTTAATTAATGAAGTTTATTATCCGAAGAATGATCCTCCTTGGAACTTTAGCTTTAGCAGAATTTTAATAGGTACTACCCTCAGGCAACTTTCCTTGCTCTATGCCAGATTAAATCTTTATAATATTGATAATGATAATATTTTATTAGTTGGGAATGTGATAAGAGTAAGAAATATACTCCAAATTCTTTTTATAGATTTATTAATTTTTCGGGTACTATTAATAACTCTTTTAAATAAATGTGGAAATCTAATGCTTCTGCTAAATCCAAAATTCACATGTGGCAAATTCTTCATGGAAAACTTAATACAATTGAATTTTTAAAGAGAAAACCATTCAAAATGATAATAAATGTTATTTTTGCAGTCTGCATCTTGAGGACATAAATCATATATATTATGATTGTTTGGACCCTAAGTACATCCTAATTAATAATTTTAATTTTTTTAACTTTAATATAATTACTAATATTTCGGATTGTGAATTCTACTGGAAAAATTATAGTTCAAATTCAATAAAAATATTAGATTTTTACTAGACACTTTATTTATTATTATTAGTTGGTTTATTTGGTTTGAGTGAAATCAAAGAATTTTTAATGATAATAGTAGTCATCTTAACAAATTGATTTTTCAATTTCTACAGTTTGTTTTAAATGGATTTCTAATCCCAATATAAATTAGCTAATAATATCCTTTTCAAACGGTATCTTAACAAGGTTAGTTATAATATTAACTTTTTTAAGTTTAACAGTATCTTTTATTGTACTAATAATAGTATTATCAATTTTTTCCCAAACTTATACGATAATCTCACTTTAAATCATAGCTTGCTTATGATTTAAGACATCTAAGTCTGGTCAGTCTCAATTTTTGTTCTTGTCTCTGTTTGATTTTTGTTTTCAGCTTATTCATTCCTTTAGTTTTTGTCCTGTTAGACTTATTTAGGTTTTTTATTTCCTTCTTTTTAAATACATATATATGTTTATTTATTATATAAATATACATATATATATATATATATCATTCTATTTTTTTCACAAGTCTTGTTTCAGATACAGGTTTTGGGAGATAGTATATTAGGTTCATTTCGTAGGTTTCTCTTGTCGTCAGATTGCTGGATTTTAGATCGTAGAGAGGTCATTAGAGTAGAGTTTCTACATCCAGGATGTCTTATAGTTATCCCCTCAGATATAGGATTCTGCTATCTTCATTACGAAGTACTTTCTCAGGATATTCTATTCTTCAGTCTGGCTCTCCTTCTTCTTATTCAGAGCCATCAGAGCGAACTCTCTATTCAGCAGATCCTCTTCAGAGCAGATTCTTTTTCACTTCTTCTGTTTCAGACTTTTGGAGCTTTATAGTTTATTTAGCATTATTGGTACTTCTAACATCTTAATATCAGGCGGTGGCCATGCCGGAGCTTGATATTGAGGTGTGATAGGTGGTGGCCTTGCTGGAACTCATCTTAGGAGTACCCTGAGTTTAGCTTTATGTATTTTTTCTCTTGTTACCTGCCGGGCATGTTGGCAGCTCCTTATGTCCGTGTTATATATATATATTCACATGTGTGCTCTCCTCTATGCATAGAGGATCACACATTTTTCTCAAACACCCCTTATAAAGCAATAAAACCATTTATAAAATTCGTTTTATAATCTATAAATCCATTTCTAAAATTCATTTATAAATATCTAACCATTTACAAACTCTTTAATCTTGTAAAAAATCTTCCCGTAAGCCTTCAAACCATTTTATGATCTCTCTTTATAAAATCTGAGCCATTCAACTCTATTCATGGGTCTCAGAAACATTTATAAATAATTAAAAATCTTTTACTACAAAACACCATTATATAATAATAATTATTAACAATAAACATTATAAATGAAAATTATTAACTTTAAAAGATCTTAAAATAATACTTTCAAAATATTGTTAAATAAACAAAAATGATTAATTTTTCCTATTTTTATAAATAATAATAATTTATAAATATTAACTATAAATCATAATTATTCTTGAAAGACTAACCTTTTAAAATTTTAGCATTTTGATAAGTTCTTTAAAACAGTATTAACTATAAACAAATAACTTTAAAACAATCCTATTATAATTAAATAACATTAAAATAATATTACTATAATTAAATAACTTTAAAACAATATTAACATAATTATATAACTTTTAAACAATATATTTTCGAAACCCAATTTCAGATATAAAAATCATTTCCTGTCTCAAAAATCCAATTCCAATCTAATTTATAGTATTTCAAAATACTAATTTAAGGCCAATAGCTACCCAACGCTTAACGAATATCGATATTGATTTTCTATCACTACGGGTTTTCAGTTTTTAACACATAATGATGTCATAACCCATATTTCGAACAAATTAGGTTTATTATCCAATAATTCATATAACCGGCATATTAGTGAAACCAATTCAACAATAGCGAGGAATTCCACCAGATCCCTCCAATCTGTCCCCCCGCATCACAACTTTTATATCAGCACATATATATAAGTAAATAAAATCTACAATGGTGAGGAATCCTGTTAGATATCTCCAACCCATTCCCTTGCATTGCAACTCATATATAATCAGTAATATAAATAAACTTCTTCGAGGTGGGTTTCGTATACAAAGGGTCATCCGCTCTTAGATGGGAATTTAATAGGATCTCATCCACTCCAAGGGCGAGAATATATCCAAACCAATTAATAAATATAGTAATTCATCCAAACAATCATTCAATAATTTTAATCAACTAACGTTACCGGTTAGCCAAAAAGGTGAGTGTAACTCACTGAAAATTTCTATTGTCGTCGAGACACTTCGGTTTGGAACTAAAATCGAGCTATGCCTGGTTTTAGGCTAATTGTCAACGTGCTCCAATTGTTACCAAATCAATTCCATATCCTAGATCTTGTCAATACGAACCTAGCATGACTGAACGAGTTTGATTTGGACCTAAAATTAATGAGATATTAAATTTACAAGTCAAACAATTTTTTAATTCCCTATCAATATATTAATTACATAATTAATAACTTAATCCTTCTTAAAACCTTTCTTCCCTCTCTTGTCATGCTCAAACCTAGTCGCATATGCACATGAACAAATCAACGCCGCTGCTTCCCTGTTCCACCGCCGTCGACCAAACTTCACCAGAGAGAAGCCCCAACCACTATCTTTGTTCCGCTACCACCCTCTACTCCAATGCCGCCGTCGTTTAGTCCAATGAACCTATTAAGTATTTTCATTCAACTCGTGATTGCCGCTGCCATTGTTGATCGTTAGCCATGAAATTTTGGCCGAAGGAGGTCCTCACCCCCTCTGCCTTTTCTCTTCAAGGACCAATGGCTAAAAATCAACCATGTCACCGGAAAAACTCAAAACCCATATCACCGGTTATCTCCAATTTGCGGCCACCATACACCACACTACCTCGATCCAACCATACAATCCCCTTGTCTTGTTGCCGCGAACATAATCCTAGTTAGTTACTTTTCCTAAATGTGATCGTAGTTGTTCGAATCGATGGTGACCGTTGGATTGAGAGTATTTTGATTGAAAATTTTCGAATTGTTTTCTCTGATTTCACGCTTCTTTTTAAAAAGAAGAAAGGTATAGCAGGGGTGTGGGAAGGTATGGGGTACGGTATGATGTAGTATGGTTAGTGTATAGGCCGATACATACATACATACATACATATAAAATTCAAATTATGCTATAAAACGTCCGAAAATATCGAACTCCAAATGGGAGATGCCTCCTAGCGTTTTATATGTTATACCCCTATTACAAACATAATGAAACTTGTTTCGAGACCTAATTTGACCGTATGCAGAAGAATGATTTGAAAACCCAGTTATAATATAAATTGGAAATTGATATCTAAATGTTTTATACTCGCATGTTCAAACGATATGACCAATTGCCACAAAAATGATCGGCATACAATACCCCACTATTACGGATCCAATGCCACTATTTTTGTCGAAATCCAAGACTATGCCCCGGAAGGGCTATTTTTACTCGTTAACCAAAACAAATTATTTTAAAAATGAAATTAAACACTTTTAAATTGACATTAAAAGTTTAATATATTCTATCTTATTAAATAGAATTTAAATAAGCTTTGAAATAATTTTTATCCAACTTAAAACCCGAGATTCAATTGTTTAAACAATTATAATTGTGAAATTCGATAATTTAATTATCAAATAAATCGCTATATTTGAAACTCGAGTTATTTAACTTATAACACTGTCTTTTTAACATTTAAAACTAACTAAATATGCCAAATTTAATTGACTAAAATTATGGTAAGGAAAATGCCCAGACCCATTACTTTTTAAATCCAATTAGTTAAAATAACATACCAAATCCTTTTATGGCTTTAACTTTTTCCAAAAATCAACTCGTTGAAACTTTATTACTACTTTTACTAAATTTCCAATTTTTTTAAATAGATTCCAACTAATTTCATCCCATTCAATCATTTTAGGGTATAACTCGAAATCAAATTTTTAATTATCAAAAATTTCTTTAAATTTCTTAAAAAATTTTCTAATGCCTTAAATTTACAAAAAAAATTACCGGCGTCTCCTTTGCCCAGCTTTACCGGATAACTGCAAACTTTCCTCTACGGGCCCAGTTCAACAATAGAAAACAAAAGCTGAGTGGCTCAATCATAAAACCGTCAAACTAGACAAAATGTTACATGTACCTTTTAGTCAGGCAACCAAATTATACCTATGAAATCAAAGACATCAACTAGCTTTTGCTTTTACATACCTACATCTTATTTATAAATTATATCTAATCATATAATTCATAATCATGTTATTCTACAATTTCAATTTTTGACATTTAATTTGTTAAAGCCCATGCAATGTACATATGTCATCCATATGCAATATCAAATCTGATTGCCCGGTCACACAGTTTCACTTCCGAATTAATATCGTTCTCATGACCACCCTAGTGCGGACTCGGATTCGGTTCCTTGGTTAGGAACTATCATTCTTTTTATGTATACATATACTGTTATAGAAAATTGCAAAATCAATCAAAAATCCATATCCAGTGTTCACCATCAAGAATAGAGTGAAAAATTCCAACTCGGACCAATGTAAATAATCTAGAAATCATGTACTTGAATCTGGATCAAACCATTCTGTAAGTAAAGTAATATATGTACATTTTATATATTATTTAAATCGGTTTCTAGTTATACCACATTCTTTTTATTCACATTCATGTCATTCTCATTCACTTATATTTATTATTCAACTATTCACATTCAATTAATCTACATTCAACTATTCACATTGCCTTATTCACATTCACCTTTTACTTAGTATATTCTTTCAATATCAATATCACTCAAGAACAATTCCATTAAATCATGTTAAGTTCATTACAAACATTTTATACAACTCTTCTCTTGTTTACCATTACTTCTCAACTTAAGTCATATTCATTTTAAATCAAATTAAATTTCATTTAACTCAATCGATTTTCAATATTCAGTTCTGTCCACCAACATTCCAAAATCATTTTCAATTTACTAATTTAATTGGTTCATTCATTAATTCATTTCAAATCATAATTAATTCTGACGCAGCAGATTAAACACAAGTTGTCACCAAATGATGCACAACGAACAAACGACGATGGAACGATACAAAGATTAATCGATGGATTGATAATACCCAAGATAAATGCCTAAATCCGTTGGTCTCGCGAGATACCGGATTCTAGCTATCTTTAACACGTTGATCGCACATGATACCGTGTTAGAAGATCTACGATCCTTTGACGTTGATCTCGCGCACGAGATTCCGTGAGCCGGCTTCAAAATCGTTGATTCGAGCGCACTCGAATAACCAAAGATGGAGAACGGAGATAACACTCAACTTCCAATTTTAAAGAGGCACAAGCACTCAAACAAAAGTTTATTCAAAATCAACTACTTTTTACAAATGACACGACCCGCCTATTTATAGGCTTTCAACACACATACAGACACGACTTAAAAGATGCGACCTAACAACACAACGGCATGTGACTTACGACCTAACAGAAGTTACAACATTACAACATACAATGCAGCGACTTACGACTTAACGAATTTACAACACAATATCATACACGACTTAAGAAAATAAAACATCTTGTGACATATCATCTGAAGCAACCTAAGCTCATAAGGAAGCAGTGACTTAAAGAAACCACGGCAGCGACATAAGGAAAGAACAACATAAGCTTCAGCGACTTAGGCTTCATGCGGCATAAGAATCAGCGACCTATGGAATTGGACATGTACGATCTAACTCGCTAGGTCGTGGCCCGTTAGGTCGTAGCTCGTTGATGACCTAAAGAAATGTGGCACTCGCTAGGTCGTTTCCCGTTAGGTCGTAGCTCGTTGACGACCTAAAGAAATGTGGCAGTAGTGGTATGGTGCGACTCGCTAGGTCGCTTATCCCAGTAGGTCGTAACTCATAGGTCGCATACCTCGTTAGACCGCTATCTTGTAATGCAGGAGAGTTAAGACAAATGACATCACTTGCTAGGTCGCTGGCGACATTTGATAACTCGTTAGGTCGCTTGATATCATAATTTACAGGCGACTTAAGATTTAACTTGTTAGGTCGCTTGAGCGACTTAAAGCATAACTCACCGGTATGTCGCGCTGCATCATCCTCCCCTGGTTGACAAGAATTCGACCCCGACTTCATACTTTCCTCTTCTTCGACACACTTATCCCCATGATATGGAATCAAGTGTTTGACGTTGAAAACGTCGGCAGTATGGACATGATTCGGCAATCTTAACCGATAAACATTATCATTAATCTTCTTCAAGATTTCTACTGGACCAATCTTTCAAGCTTTCAACTTGTTGTACGTTCCAACTGGAAAACGATCTTTCGTCAATACTGCGTAAACAAAATCACCCTCTTTGAAGTCCACACTCCTTCGCTTCTTATATGCCAGTTGCTTATACTTCTCATTTGACTTAAGCAATCGTTCATGAACAATCCTGTGATATTCCTGCAACTCATTTATGAAATCACAAACTCGTTTAACAACCGCTTTCTGACGTGGAATTGTCGACAAATCCAACGGTCCCTTTGGAATTGCTGAATAGACTACTTGAAATGGACTGAATCCAGTACTGCGATTAACAGCATGATTATGTGTGAATTCTGCCTGACACAACTTCACATCCCAGCTTTTCAAATTATCCTTCAGAAGACATCTCAACAAGTTTCCCAAAGATCTATGCACCACTTCCGTTTGCCCATCCGTTTGTGAATGATAGGCGCTACTAAAATTCAGCTTAGTCCCAACCATCTTCCATAGACTCAACCAAAAATGACTTAGAAATCGAGTATCCCGGTTAAAAACAATGGTCTCAGGTAGCCCATGTAGTCGATAAACCTCTTTAAAGAACAACTGAGCAACACAGACTACATCAGCACTCTTTTTACAGGCTATGAAATGTGCCATCTTCGAAAATCTATCCACCACAACATATATAGAATCGTTCCCTCGTTGAGTTCTTGGCAAACCCAAAACAAAGTCCATGCTAATATCAACCCATGGTCTAGTAGGCACGGGCAATGGCATATACAATCCTGCATTCATAGTTGTCCCTTTAGAAACTTGACATATGTGACATCTTTGCACAAATCTTTCAACTTCTTTCCTCATGGAAGGCCAAAAATATGATTGAGAAATCAACTGCAAGGTACGATCTCTTTCCACGTGTCCTTCTTCATGCAATTCCTTCATAATCTTCATCCGCAAACTGCACTCTGGTATACACAACCGATTTCCTTTGAATAGAAAACCATCTACCAAAACATACTCATCCGTCTTCCCTTTCTCGACTTCATCTACAATCTTAGCAAAGTAAGGATCTTCAACAAACAATTCTGGAAATACTTCAAAACTCGTCACTTCAACTCTCATCGTAGTCAACAATTGATTTCTTCTACTCAATGCATCTGCCACTCGATTTGTAACTCCCGACTTATGCTTTACAACAAATGTAAACTGTTGCAAGTATGCGATCCATGAAGCATGCCTAGTTGCAATCTTATCCTGTCCCTGCAAATGCTTCAACGCTTCGTGATCCGTATATAACACAAACTCTTTATGAAACAAATAGTGTCTCCAATGCTTTATGGCGTGGACAATTGCATAGAACTCCAAGTCATAGGTACTGTATCTTGTCTTGGCTCCAGAAAGTTTCTCGCTAAAATAAGCAATGGGACGACCCTTCTGACGTAATACTCCATCAATTCCAACCTTAGACGCATTAGTATCTAGCTCAAAGAGCAACTGAAAATCCGGGTATCTAAGAATCGGTGTTGTAGTCAAAAGTGTTTTGATCTGTCGGAAAGAAAAATCAGCCTCTTCAGTCCACACAAATTGCTTTCCTTTCATACAATCTCTCACTAGTGCCATCACGCTGCTGAAATGTGGAATAAACCTTCGGTAGAATGATGCTAACCCATGGAAACTTCTCACTTCAGTTATAGTCCGGGGTTGTGGCCAATCCTTGATTGCTTCAACTTTACCTTGATTCACATAGATTCCTTCCTTGGACAACACATGCCCTAAGAACAAAACACTGTGTGTCATGAACATGCACTTCTTTGCTGCCACGTAAAATTGCTCTTGACGAAGTATCATCAAAACTTCCCGCAAGTGTTGTAGATGTTCTTCTGTGCTTCCACTGTATATCAATATATCATCAAAGTCTACCACCACGAACTTTCCAATAAACCGTCGAAAGATCTGATTCATCACCCACATAAAAGTACTGGGTGCATTCGAAAGACCAAACGGCATGACCAGCCATTCATACAACCCTTCCCACATCTTGAATGCGGTCTTCCATTCATCCCCTAGTCGAATTCGAATCTGATGATACCCACTCTTCAGATCAATCTTTGAAAAGATAGCAGCTCCGCTCAACTGATCCAACAAATCATCCAATCTTGGCATCGGAAATCTGTACCTCACTGAAATCTTGTTTAGTGCTCGACTATCTGTACACATTCTCCAAGTTCCATCCTTCTTTGGTACTAACAAGGCTGGTACTGTATAAGGACTTAAACTTTCTTGTACGCGCCCTTGTTCAAGTAACTCCTCCACTTGTCTTCTCAACTCTTCGTGCTCCTTTGGACTCATTCTATAGTGTGGTCTATGCGGTAACACAGCTCCTTGAACAAGATCAATCTGATGTTGTATGTCTCTCAACGGTGGTAACTCTTTCGGTAATTCTTCAGGAAATACATCTTCAAATTCCTTCAACACTGGCTTAACTTCCTCAGGAATTTCATCTGTTTCACTACTTTCACGTCCAATTAATAGAAATACTTCGGGGCTATCCTCTACTTCTTTGACAAACTCTTTCAAATATAAAGAGTCTTTAGTTCTTCGATTTCCTCCAACTTGCTTTCACTTTGTTGTCTCTTTTTAGGAACTAAAGTGATTTTAGTGCCCTCGAACATGAAACTATAGCAATTGGTCCTTCCATCGTGTTGCACAGCTCTATGAATTGCCACGGTCTCCACAACATCAAATGACATACATCCATATCTACCACATCACACCAAATTTCATCCTTATACTTCTTTCCGATGGAAAAAGTTACACAAGCTCTTCGACTAACCTTCACTTCCCAACCTTTCCTCAACCAAGCTAATTTGTAGGGTTCGGGATGTTTCTCCGTATTTAACGCTAACTTCTTTATAGCTTCTGTAGAAATGATGTTATCACAACTCCCTGCATCGATAACAAACTTACAAACCCTTCCCAAAATAGTGCACGTTGAATGAAAGATGTTACTCCTCAACCAGCTAGTCTCCTCTTCCTGCTTTGGCGTCAAGCAAGATCTCCTCATCATTAAATAATATCCCTCGTCTCCCACTAATAATTCTTCTTCCTCCTCAACTTGTGGTGAATTGGAACATTCTATTTTGGCATCCTCATCCTCAACCTCAACAACCATCGCTCGCTTCTTAGGCTTCGGGCATTCATTGATCTTATGACCAAACTCCTGACAGTTATAACACTTGAAATTATTGTTGACCTTGGTCTTAACAACTTCATTGACCACCGGTTTACTAACAGCCTTGGAAACATTAGTATTGCTACTAACCCCTTTCACCTGATTGATCGAACTTGTAGGCATACCACCTCCTCTTCTACCTTGCTTCTCCCAAGTTAGAGCTTTTTGGTGTGCTTCAGCAACGGATCTTGGATCAAACATATTCACCATATCCTTAATTTGCATTCTCAATCCTCCAATAAATCTAGATGTCAACTGTTCCTCCGTTTCCATGATATCGTTTCTAGCAATCAGTTGACAAAATTCATCTGCATAATCATTTACCGACTTTGTCCCTTGTCTCAAATTCTGTAAGCGCTGATACATAAGAGACTGATAATTATAAGGCAAGAATGTAGCCTTCATCATCTTCTTCATCTTTTCCCATGAAAAAATCTTCGACTTTCCCATTCTCTCCCGTGTAAGTTTAGTTTGTTGCCACCATGCCATAGCTCTTCCGCTCAATCTTGTAGCAACCAACTTAACTCTACGATGCTCGGGTACTTCCTTGAAGTTAAAAATTTCTTCAACGTTTGATAACCAATCCAGAAACTCTTCCGCTATCATTCCCCCTTTGAATTCTGGAATCTCTGTTTTCATCCCCGACTCCCATCGACGATCATCTTCTACATTCCTATATTGACTTCGTACTTGGTCTCGATCTCGATAACGAATACTACCTCTATCACCATCTTAATCATAATCAAATGTACTTCGATATCTATCTCGACCATCAACATCTCCACGATCATGCATGGTCCTTCTACCCTGTCTTTCAATAACATGATATGATTCATTTTCAAACCCCCGTGGAGTTCTTCTCTCTTCCTTTCTGTACTCATGGTGTTCTCGTCTCATTGAAACTGATGATTCTCTTTTTTCTCGACAAGATTGTTGTGACACCCTCGTCGCTTCCGAAACCGATGGCGAACCCCTGTTACCTCCATGGTTCGAGATTGGTGACCTTCGCCTTTTAACTTTGATTCATGTCATTCATCAATTTCTCTAACTTCCCAATACCTTCATCGAACTTTTCATTGATACGTTGTTCCATTTGCTCAGCTTCTTGTCTTCGATATACATCTTCAATATTTTGAAATCGATTAACACATCTCGGTGGCATGACCATCAACAAACTCCAAACTAACTTTAACTCTCGGCTTGAACTTAACTCCAACTCTCGACTTGATCTACTATTAGCGCTTAAAATTGAACGCTAACACCCCGGTGTATGTAGTGATTAAGTGAAAGAACCATCCGTGAATACAGGAATTAGAAACAAGTAGAAAAGTCACAGAGAAAGCAGTAAAAGACAATAGTTTTATAGTGGTTCACTTCAGGTTAAGCCTACGTCCACTTTAATCTTCTTTATTGCTGAATCAATTACAACTTTACAACAATCTTAGATTAAACACTGGTGGGACAAATAACTAGAACTCTGATGTAGAAGAAGTCTTTTAATCCATGTCGATTGTGTTAGATTTCCTCTTGAAGTTTGTTGAGATGTCTTTCATGTTTGAAGTGTCGAGTGAGTCGAGAATTCAGCAGAGTATCGGCATTCCAGAAATGAGCCAAAAAGATCCCCTTTCAGTTGGAGCTAGTGATGTATTTATAGGGGAGATTCTGGACTGGGTCGTAGGTCGCGAACGACCTAAGTGTAGGTCATAGGTCACGAGCGACCTAAAGGACACGGCATACGGCTCAACAGGGTAGCACTTGGTTTCTTCTGAGTGAGTCGGTAGGTCGTGGGAGACCTAGGGTAGGTCGTAGGTCGCGGTTTACGGCTTAACAGAGGCTTATTTGATCATTTAAACACTCTGGCAAGACTTAGGTCGTGAACAACCTAAAGAGAAGATGGCATATGAAGTTATCTCGACCTTGTTTAACTCGTAAGCGACCTAATGTAGGAAAGTGAACGCATGCAGTCTTCCTTTGTTTTAATATGCTAGGTCGCTAGGTCGTTCCCATTTTACCTTATTAGGTCGTCGAGTCCTTAGGTCGCTAAGTCGTAATGCTTAAGTCGTTAGGACCGTTCCATCCTTAGGTCGCTAGGACCGTTCCATCCTTAGGTCGCTAGGACCGTTCCATCCTTAGGTCGCTAGGACCGTTCCATCCTTAGGTCGCTAGGTAGCTCAAAAGAGGGGTTAACACTTGCCCCTCGAAGTATAGGCCGATTTCATAGGTCGTGTGCTTCGATCTAATTCCGTTGGGTCGTGAGCGACCTAAGACTTTTGCAAACTCGCGAGCCCCTTCGTCTCCATCTCTTTGCCCCATATAAATTGCTAACTCGTTTCTTCTTCATCACTTAGTTGCTTACTTCCGTCTCCATTGTCGCTCTTGAGCTCGAAAACTTTTGAAGTGAATCTACCTGTTGGTTTGATCATCATCTCGTCACATTAAGTAAGTGGATCTGGTTGTTGCTCAACTATGTCCATCACCGACCTTCTAACCCTCCCATTTTCCGATTCTGAATCACTTTTTGTGTCGTGTTTCATCACGAACCATTTTTTGATTGATTTGTAACTGCCATCGATCATGTTGTTGTTGTGATTTGTGATAAAACGGGCAGTGTATTGGATTTGTGGTGATTCTGAGGTGATTCGAATTGGTTTTTTGGGTGATTCGGCAGTATGGAGAGATGAGGGTTTTTGTTGGTGGAGAGGCTAGCAGGTTATCGGGTTAGGAGTTAGGAGTTAGGCGAATTGATGCATTGAGGAGGAACGAGCGACCTAGGGCCTTAGCAGTTTGAACAAGATCAACGAGACTTAACTCGGCAAATCGGTGCGACTTAACTTTTAGATCGCGGGCTCGACTTAACTTTTAGGTCGCGTAGGCGACTTAGCACTTAGTAAAATTTACATTGTCTTGACTTGAAGCTCTTTAGCTTGAACCAGGCGACCTAGGACTTCTCGCGATGTAACTCTTAGGTCGCATATATGCCCTAGCGACTTAGAACTTAAGCAAATTTGCTCTTCCTTGACTTGAAGCTTTAAGCCTTGAACTTCTTGGCTCGGATTGCGACTTAAGGACTTGAACAAAACTTGAAAGCTTCAAAATTTGACAGAACCTGATTGTATTTCCAACTTGAACTGCCAGAAAGAACTGCTTGAACTTTGTTGCACTTCTTTACAGATTATACTAACATGTAGGCTAACAACCAGCTGAACACAACATTTGCAGAAAACTAGGGCAAATATACTGCCATTGACTCCCCACATCGAATGATAGATTAGTCGATAAAAGATAAACAACTTAAGGAAATTATATGAAATGCCGTGAATCAACAAACTCAAGTTAAGTATTAAAGCAAAGCAATGTTAATCAATTGGAACTGATTTTGTTTGCATCAATACTGCACTTGTATTTGGACTTAAAACAACAAACCCAGAAACTTTGTAATTAACAAATGCCTGTTAGTTTAATTTCAGTCATACTTGCTTGTCGTTTTATTAGTTTTGCACAACACTTCACACATTTAGGAAACGTGCACCTTCATATTTGAATATCCAGTTCCTTGTGTAGAATGTCTTCTCACGAAGAGATAGTAGAGCAATCTGAAGGAGTCTTCCCGATAGCCATTCCATTGGATAATCCTCCGGAAAGAACTCCAACTACCCTGAGTCAGCGGGCATTCAACCAATTACGTATTCAATTTGGGATTGCCGAAGCGGATGCTATACTTCCTGGGCCAAATGATACTGCTAAAAGCCCCCTCTCGGTTTTATCACTGTTAATCGCCAGATGTGCCTGTGTGGTGCCATTCCTCCTTTCAATGAATTTCTTCAACAACTCCTTCTCCGACTAACCATCTCTCCCTTTCAACTGCATCCCAATGGCTACGCCATCCTGATGCGATTGTGCGTTCTATTCAGGAGGATACTTAACCGTCTTCCGAGCGTCGAAGAAATTTGCTACTTATGCACATTCGCAAAGAATAAAGACCACCCCTCCATCATACTCGTGAGAAGTGCCAGAAACCGCAAACTTATCACCGATCTTTCCGAAAGTGCTCACGGTTTTCTGAATCAATTCTTCTTCATTCGCGGCCCGCCAAAGTTGTATGCCATCTGGAGAATAGGAAGTAAGATTGCTCATCCCTGTTCTTTTCGTTTTTGAGTTTTTCGAGATCTGAATTGCTAAGTGTTAATTTCATTCTTTTCTTTTACAGCACTTCCTCCTCCCTCTAGAAATCCCAGACACATGATGACTTTTGAAAGATTAAGTGTCGTGCCGGTTGAGGAAAGAAGTATTAAGTTTTTGCTGAAAGATGAACTTCTGCACCAATACGGGCTTCTGCACCCTTCTCGTTCTACTCAAACTAATGAAGTCCCTGATTCTTCAGTGGAAACATCGGATGCCCCAGTTTCCGTTGGAGAACTTACACTGAAAGAACATACTGTTGAGGCTTCATTGGCAAAGTGTTCTACTTCAATTGATGTTGCGGGGTCATCCAGTAAACGTGCACTTGCCCCCGTCATCGAAGAAGGGGAACCTCCCCAGCAACCCGGGAAATCTGGTGATGAAGGAACTGAGAGAACAAGTCCCACCAGGCACAGCGGTGATGATACTTTTGAGGGGTTGAGCGACCTGATGATTACTTCACAGGAGCTTTTTAAAGATGATCCTATCACTACTAGAGTTACTTCTCCAGCAGTTGAAGCGACATCTGTCCTACAACAAACTCCATCAGCCCAAGAGTTGACACTGGCTGTAAAATCCATCATTACCCCCAACCAAGAAGTGGTTCGTAGTTTGACGCGCGTAGTTTGCATGTTACGCACACTTAGGACTTTTGAGCACTTATATGCATTCAACTTCCTTGCTTTGAAGATTTCAGAGTTTATATTATTTTTATTTTCAGATTCTCCAATGGGACGAAGTGGCTCCTACTACGATGATTTCCAACGTTATGGGAGGCGCGGCTCTTATGACCCCAAGAGGTATCTTCCCGCCTCCTGGGAAACTGAAGAAGAAAGAGCTGCGAGGAAGGCTTGTGAAAAGCGTGCTTATGAAGAACGCTACGGGAGACGGGACGAACGACATGATTCTTCCCAGAGAGAGGATGATTCCCACAAGCGAAAATCCCATGACGACAAGGGAAAAAGCCATGTCACTGAGGACCCGAGTAAACAGGCCAAACTTCGTCAAAAACTGACATCTGAACTCTCTGAAAAACCACTGCTCCCGTCTCTTTGGAAATTCCTTCCAGCTCTCCCCCCTTCAAAGAGCTGATATTCAAACAGTCATAAGTAGGCCCCCCTATCAAGTTGGACAGGGTCCGGCTACTCTTCAAACCCGATTCTCGCACTGGTGCTTAAAGGGAGTACGCTTTGATCTTGACTTGGTTCCGATTGATAAGCAAGCCATGTTGCGAAATCTTAATGCCGTCAAAATCGATATCGAGAGAATGTGTGGCTGGCAGAAACTCGTTGACGAGCTTCAAAGAGTGAATCGTGCAAACCTTGAAGCCATGCTGACTATGGAAAATGACAAATCTGAGTGGCAGAAAACACTCGATCAGCATGATGCCGAAATGAAGATTATTGCCGCTTATAACGAGAAGCTTGAAGCGGAAGTTGAAAAACTTAAGGCAGAGCTCGCCACTTCTTCCACTTCCTATTCTCAGAGAGAAGAAGTGCTTCAAAAACAAGTGAGAGATGCTCAGGCAGCACAGAGAGATGCTGAAGCTAAATTTGAAGCACAACAACAGGTTGTGGATAGCTATCGAGCCAACGTTGCTCATCTACGAGAAATGACCAACTCCCAGAACTTGGAAATTGAATTGCTAAAAGCTCGACTTTCTAAAGCTAAAAAGGAGCGTGATGAAGCTATTGCTGGCAAAGCAGCAGCCGAAGAATCTCATATGGAAACTAAAGCCGAAGTCAGCTCCACTCTATTCGAGTTTTACATTCATAGGGTTCTGGGGCGCGGTAGCCTTAAATTTTTAGGACCGGAGTATGAAATCACTTTGGCCAAAGTGTGGGAGGCTGCACCTGATATGCTTGGAGGAGCCGGATATGCTGAAGTAGATTTAATGGCACACTACCTAGATGATGATGCATGTGCCGCTCTTGCCAGGGGAAAGGAGCAACTTGCTAGAGAGAGAGCCGGAATGGCAGAAGGAGAACATTTAGGAAAGACAATCTCAACCGACCCAGTTCTACCTTCAGTTTCGGCCGACATCGATATTGCTGGATCTAGTTCCCATTCTCCTCCTCTTGCTAAAGCTGTTATTGAAAGTTCCACCACCCACACTGAAGATGAGTCTCAAGAAAGCGCTGAAGTGTAGGACTTTGAAGTTGACATAGTAAAGCCTACTTCTCTAGGTAATCTCAATGTTGATCTCGCTCAAGTGGACTGCTTGCTTACTTCGCATGAGCTTGACGAACTTTTTGATTATTACTTAAATCTTGACGCACCGCTTTCTCCTATTTTTATGAGAGATACTGACTTGAACTTCTCTTCTCCTGTAGTGAAAGCGCCAAGTGTTATTCAGCCTTCCCCTCTTCCAGCTGTTTCCTCTCCGCCTCTTCAAATTACTCCCCCTTCTGTTTCTCAACCGGGGTCACAAGAGGAGCAGATAGAACCTCTTCAAGGCTTGGATGACCCGGTCGCTTCTCAAGAACAAAAAGCTGAGGAACCTGAAGAAGGCGGAAGAACCCCGGAGCAAACTATTTCTGATGACATAACGTTGTCTGCACTTTTCACTCTGGGCAGTTAGTCTTCTTTAAGGAAGAAGGGGAAGCGTGTAGTCTCAAAGAAAAGGAGAGAAGCTTCTGCTGGCGAAGAAAAAACAGAAGAAAGTCCAATTGCACCCCTTCCTCTTTCTTCCCCTACTCTCACAAGCCAGCCCAAAAAGTTAATCATCCCGCCAGGCGAAGGCTCGAAAGGTGGCAGGAAGAAGAAGTGATGGGTTTGGGACTTATGCTTTTTATCTCGCTTTTTTGCTTTTTTGCTTGTATATATAAAGACTTGTGTTGACCGGAGATTGTGCGGGTACCGGTCCCCGCCTTCTTTTGTATTGAAACCTGCACATGTATACATTTTTTATAGTATGGAATAAAATGATTCTTTTACTTGTACAAACTTCTTTCTGTATTTGAGAATGCATTTATTATTCTTTTTCATACAAGTTTCTTTATTTCCTCTATGTGATGTTGCAGTAAACCTATGATATGTTGCTTGAGCATTGTTTTTATTTTTGTAACTATATTATATTGCCCCCATACCATGGTTTATTACAACCTCTTTCACATTGGCAAAATTTTTGGAGAACAACTCTTCTGTTTCGAGAAGACTTGTACTCTTTCTTTAGAGAACAACTTTTCCATTCGAATAAGGTTTGCATCTGTACTTTATAGAATAATTTTTCCATTTTAAGGAAATATTTTTCTGATTTAGTAGAATGCGCCTCGTATTGGAGAAGTTCTCTCTGTTTTTTTTTGGCGAAGTTTTTACACTTCACTTTTGGAGAAAGTCACTTTTATTTTTGGCAAGTGAATTTTCCTTCGTGGTAAAGTGGGCCTCCTAAAAAGGGCTTTTGTTTGATTGTGCCTCTGGAAAGAGGGCTTTTTTGTTTGATTGTGCCTCTGGGAAGAGGGCTTTTTTGTGTATGCCTCTGGGGAGAGGGCTTTTTGTTTCTGCCTTTGGGGGGAGGCTTTTATTTTTTCCCTGTCCGTTGGGAAGCGGGCCACCGAAGAGGGCTTTTCACATTTCGACTCATATGAAGTTTTATTTCAGATCGCAGTGAAATGTGTGCCTTCGAAGAGGTATTTTAGCATTTCAACTTTGGTGAAAAGGGCCTCCGAAGAGGGCTTTTCACATTCCAACACTTGTGAAGTTTTATTTTAGATCTCGGTGGAATGCGTGCCTCCGAAGAGGTCTTTTCACCTTTCAACTTGTGTGAAGTTTTATTTCAGATCACGGTGAAATGTGTGCCTCCGAGTAGGGCTTTTTCCTAGAAGTTTCTTTCCCACGGTTGGTTGGATTCATAGGGCGGACACAAGTTGCATGGATTGTTTATTTGCACAAACGTTCTCAGCAGTTAACGAGTGTCCTGTGCCACCGGTCATTCCATAACTTTTTGTTGAGAAAGTGAACTTTCTTTTTCTGGAAAGTACCATTAGAGGTCTTTATCCTTCGAAAAGTTGTGCCTCCGAAGAGGGCTTGCGCCTCCGAAGAGGTCTTTTGCTGTTTGCTGCCTGCTCGCCCATGTCTTTTTGCCATTTGTTCATATCAGCGGTTCCCTGCTATCATTTTCAAGCACACATTCTTTTCTTTTGCAAGTAGCTTATTTTATCCAAAGAAGTGTACTTCATTGTTAAATGAGTTCGCAGGGGCAGACACAGGCTAATTAATTGGATGTTTGTTTGCACAAACGATCACAATTAGTTAGGAAGGGTCTACCTCTGGCGGAGCCACTAACTGTTTGCTTGAAGCACTTCTTATATAGGATTTGAGTCTGGAATTTTTATGGCTGAACATTCATTCGTTGAGTGATGTCAGGGATCTCTTGGTCTTATGATGGGTAAGCTTTGTTTTAATGGCCTGCAATATTAAATCGACATTTTAGCAATACAATTTATATACTTTATATATCGAAATAAAACAAGCAGTTTATAATAGTAGAGAACACAAGATTTATAGTGGTTCGGCCAAGAACTGGGCCTACATCCACTTTATGATTCTTATTATTCATTTGCACTGGCTTTACAATGGCTTTCAATACAAGAATCATACATTCATAATTCTTTTACAGTATTTCAATAAAGCTTTTTAAGTAAAGTATGGGCGCAAGTGATTGCTGTTCCAAGCTCTTGAAACTGGATCTCCTTCGACAGTTGTCAGTTTGAAAGTGCCATCAAGAAGTTTTTTGCCTATGACATATGGCCCTTCCCAGTTTGGCGCAAACACTCATGTTGCTGTCATGACCCTTTTCAAGACTAGATCTCCAATCTCAAAGCTGTGTTGGCGAACTTTGGAATTGAAGTGCCTGGCAATTCTTTGCTGATGAGCTGCAATTCTGAGCTGAGCCTCTTCCCTTTTTTCATCAAGGAAGTCAAGTGCTTCAAGTTGCAACTCTTCGTTTTCAGCTTGGTTGAAATGAATTCTTCTATGTGAAGGGACTTCCATTTCCACCGGAATCATTGCTTCTGATTCATATGCCAATGAAAATGGAGTGTGCCCATTCGCAGTTTTGTGGGTAGTTCTATATCTCCATAGTGCTAGTGGAAGCTTATCGACCCAACCACCTTTCGCTTTTTCCAGCTGTTTTTTGATGGTTGATTTGATAATTTTGTTTACTGCCTCCACTTGCCTGTTTGCCTGCGGATGAGCCACTGTTGAGAAGCTTTTTTGGATCTTGAATTGCTTGCAAAAATCTTGGAACTCTTCACTTTCGAATTGGGTTCCATTATCCGTGATTATCTTTGAGGCACACCATACCTGCAAATGATATTCTTAGTTACAAAGTTTATCATCTTTTCAGAGGTAATTGTAGCTAATGGTTCAGATTCAGCCCATTTAGTAAAATAATCAACAGCAACAATATCATATCAGATTCCGGATTTGGCGGTTGGCAAAGGCCCGATGAGATCTATTCTCCAACTAGCAAATGGCCACGGACTGACAATCTATGTTATCTTGGTCGAAGGTGCTCTTGGGATTTTTGAAAATCTCTGGCATCGGTCAGATTTTCGGGCATAGCTTGCAGCATCACGATTAATATCTGGCCAAAAATACCCATAACGGAGAATTTTCTTTGCTAGAGTTTGACCACCTGAATGATCTCCACACTCTCCTCCGTGTACTTCAGCTAGAATTGTCTTAGCTTCTTCCTTGGTCACACATCAAAGTAATGGCATTGAGAATCTCCGCCTATACAATCAGCCATCTTGAATTACATATCTAGAGGCTTTTCTTAGCAATTTCTGTTGTTCTTTTGAATTTTCTGGTAGAGAACCGTTGAGCAGATATTCCATTATCGGAGTCATCCATGATTCTTGCTCCTGAGATATAGTCATGATCCAGTCGATATCGATCTCATCAGTGCTTGGAGCAGACAGGACTTCCACAGGAATTAATCCCAATAATTGAGCTTCACCAGTGCTTGTGTACTTTGCGAGAGAATCTGCCCTCATGTTCTCTTCCCGGGGTATATGACTTATCGTATAATGGTCAAGATCATCGAGAAGTTCCCAGGCTCTTGACAAGTAAGCAGACATATTTCCTCCTTTAGTTTGAAACTCTTTCTTGACTTGGCGTACAATAAGCTGTCAATCACTGAAGACCTGCAACACTTTGACATTCAATTCTTTAGCAATTCTCAAGCCAGCAATAAGAACTTCATATTCTGCTTCATCGTTTGTCGAAGGGAATTCCAATCTCAACGCATAGCACAATGACCGCCCTTCAGGGGTTTCAAGCACAACCCCAGTTCCGGAACAGTAATCGTTTCTTGCACCATCAACATATAATTTCCATCGAATTGGTGCATTATCAGCCACCTCTTTCTCACTATCACCTTTATCTGTACATTCTGCGATGAAATCTGCTAAAGCTTGTCCATTAATTTCTGTCCGGGGATGATAAGTGATGTCTTATTGGTTGAGTTCAATATTCCACTTCAAAAGGCGACCCGAAGTCTCAGGATGAAACATGACTTTCTTCAGAGGTTGATCGGTGAGGACTTTGAGAGGATGAGCTTGGAAATATGGCCTCAATTTTCTTGATGCGATTAGTAGACAATATGCAAGCTTTTCCAACTTTGAATAATTCATCTCTACCCTAGTGAATCTTTTGCTGATATAATAGACCGGGCGCTGAATTTTTGCGTCTTCCCGTATCAACGCTGCACTGAGAGCATGAGATGAGATTGCCAAATATACGAAAAGATCTTCACCATTGTCCGGCTTAGAAAGTATTGGAGGCATTTCCATATGACGAATCAACTCGTCGAAAGCTTTCTGGCATTCAGGAGTCCAGTCAAAAATTTTCTTTCCTTTTTTCAGAGCATCAAAGAATGGAATGCATTTATCAGTAGCTTTGGAAATGAATCGACTCAAGGCAGCGACTTTTCCATTAAGACTTTGCAATTCCTTCTTCGTTCTAGGAGCTTTGACTTCTTTTAAGGCAGCAATCTGAGTAGGATTAGATTCAATGCCCCTAGCACTCAAAATGAAACCCAGAAACTTTCCGGACTCCACCCCAAATAAACATTTGAAAGGATTAAATTTCATTCCGTACTTTCGGAGGATTGCAAACATTTCTGCCAAGTGATCTATATGGTCTATTGCCTTCTTTGATTTCACCAACATATCGTCAACATAAACCTCCATAGTTTTTCCAATCTGTGGCTTAAACATAGCATTGACGAATCTTTGGTAAGTTCCCCATGCATTCTTAAGTTCGAAGGGCATGACCCTATAGCAGTAGAGACCCACATCGGTGATGAATCACGTGTTCTCCTGATCTAGCTCATGCATCATGATCTGGTTGTACCCGGAGTAAGCATCCATAAAAGATAACAACTTATGCCCCGCTGTTCCATCCACCAACTGATCTATTCTGGGCAACGGGAAGCAGTCTTTGGGGCAGGCCTTGTTTAAATCTGAGAAGTCAATGCATACTCTCCACTTCCCATTAGCTTTCTTAACTAGTATAGGATTTGAAACCCAATTCGGATAAGTAGACTCACTGATGAAACCATTCTCATGAGCCGGTCTACCTCTTCTTTCAACGCTGCTGACCTTTCAGGACCCTGGGTTCTTCTTTTCTGTTTTATCGGTGTAAACTTCGGATCAATATTCAAAGTACGTACTACAATTTCTAGGGATATTCCACACATATCAGCATGAGTCCAAGCGAGTACGTCCAGATTTGCTTTCTAGAATGATATTAAGGAATTTTGAACCGTCACACTAAGTTGCGAACCCACATTCACCACTTTGTTCGGATCTTTCGGGTCAACAGGTACTGGCATCGTTACTTCAACTGGCACCACTTTATTCTCCCCTGCACTAGCTTTTCTAGGATCCATATCTCTTTGTGCCCACTATGCTCGCCAGTGCAAGGTTCACCCTGTAATCGCTACAAGGTTGGTTCTTTGATGCGGACTGGGGTTGCCGCATCTTTTCCCATCTCTCTCTTCCTTGCTTCACGCAACTCAATTAGATAACATTCTCGCCCAACATTCTGATCCCCTTTAATAACTCCAACTCCATTATCTGTGGGGAATTTCATAGTGAGGCACCACGGGGTGAGAATTGCCTTAAAAGCCGCAAGAGTTGGTCGGCCTAGGAAGGCGTTGTAGGCAGAAAATTCATCAACAATTACAAAAGTCTGTTTTCGAACCACCTTTTTCTGCCCCTCTCCAAGCTCGACGAACAAGTCGATAGTTCCAATGGGCTGCTTCGGTTCCCCAGTAAACCCAACCGATCTTCTGAGATGAAGCTTGAACGTCAGCCATCGGAATTTTCATTTGGTCGAACGTCTTTTTGAAGAGAATATTGCAAGAAGCGCCGCAATCTACAAGCACTCTTCTCACAATAGCTGGCCCAATGCCTGCAGAGGTGACCAAGGGATCCATGGTTGGAGCTTCAATGCCCATAGAGTCCCTGGCTCTGAACACAATATCATCATTAAAGGTTTTCTTCTGCTTCAAAGGTGCAGCATCTTCTAGCACAAAAACACTCTCTTCTGTTGGTGCATACTTCAAGGCACGAGCAAATCTTTCTATCTCGCCCCAGCTTCTTCCTGCTGGGTGAGGACCTCCTGTAATCACATTAATAACAGGCCTTTCTGATTCATGCACAGTATTCCTCTCACCCGAGCCAGATGGATGAGAAGGAAGTTGCTGGCCCTTAGTAGATGAAGTTGGGTCATTTCTACTTCTCTTAGCATATTGCTGCAGCTTGTTCTCTCTCAGTAGTTCTTCAATTAAACTTTTCAGATGGCGACATTTGTTGGTATCAAGACCGAGTTGATTATGAAACCGACAGAATATCCCACTTTGAGCAACTTTTTTGCTAATTCTCATCTCAGGCGGTTTAGGATATTCTACCGCATCTTTGGTAGCAAAAAAGTTATTCTCCGGGGTGTCAGTCAAAGGGGTGAAATATGAAGGTTTTAAAAAGCGAGGCTTCTTCGCATCTTTCTGTTTCTTCCCACCGTTATTTTCCCTCTTCTGACTTCCAGATTCCTTTTTGATAGGGGCAGCAGTATTATTCTTAACCTCTGTCAATGCCACTTTAACTGGTGCCCGAAGGCTTTCCAAGCGCATGAATTCATCAGCTTTCTTATAGAATTTCTCAAGCGAATTCGGTTCTTTCATCTTCAGCCACTTCCCAAGTTTGCTTGATTTGTCGATTGCCCTCATCAAGTATGTCAAGACCATCTGTGGCTCTGCATTGTCCACTTCAGCCAAAGCTATGTTGAAGCGGTTCAAGAAAGTCTAATAGATTCCCCAGGATTCCGTTCGAGGCTTGACAGTGACATAATATCCTTTGCCTTTGAAGCGTACAACATGAATTGCTCTTTAAACCTCCGAGTCAAATCGGCAAACTGGTATATGGATCGGACCGGAAGCTTTGTGAACCAAACTAGAGCCACCCCTTCCAAGTATACCGGAAAGTACCGGCATTTAATCTCATCAGATGCCCTAGCACTAGTCATATGCCAATCATACTTATACAGGAATTGATTAGGGTCGCTTGTTCCCTTATAAGCTGGGATAGTGGGAGGAACAAACTTCCTTGGGAATTCCAACTTTAGAATCCTTTCCGTGAACGGAGTTTTGTTCGGAGTGAATTCCCATTCCTTTTCATCTTTATCCCTCTGCATGCTTTCTTTCATGATTTGTCGCACCACGACCGAAAGATATTCCTCATCATTTAAAGGATCTGCAGGACAGACTTCGGCCATTTTCTCGGAAGTTTGTCGGGACAAACGTTCGTGGAGAGTTGGCTGCGGTCTCGATCCTCCAGCTTGAGGAGGTGTTTCTTTGGCAGGGCTAGCTGCTCTTTGAGGAATATTCCTCTCTTCAGGATTATGAACATCATCTGCAAGGTTTTCTTCATTATTCACCAGTTGACGGTTAGCTCCGAGCAATGCATTTAACCTTTCAAGCATCAAAGCATTCTGGGTTTCCATCTGTTTGTATAACCCTGATACTGCAGCATCTAACTCCGCTCGTGTAATTCCGACACTTGGTGCTGCTTGACTTGACGAAGGAGAAGTGGAAGTATTCTCATGGACATTACTGGGTCTTGTAGATCCACGCTTTCTTCCAGGAGCCATTATTTTTGATAGACTTCTAGTTTTGAGAGAGATTCTTTCAACAAACTTTTGCGAAGCAATGACAAAATAGCCTGAGTTGGGTTCTCAGTGAAAGCACCAAAAATGTTAACGCTTAAAATTGAACGCTAACACCCCGGTGTATGTAGAGATTAAGCGAAAGCACCACCCATGAATACGGGAATTAGAAACAAGTAGAAAAGTCACAGAGAAAGCAGTAAAAGACAACAGTTTTATAGTGGTTCGGCTTCAGGTTAAGCCTACGTCCACTTTAATCTTCTTTATTGTTGAATCAATTACAACTTTACAACAATCTTAGATTACAACACTGGTGGTACAAATAACTAGAACTCTGATGTAGAAGAAGTCTTTGAATCCATGTCGGTTGTGTTAGATTTCCTCTTGAAGTTTGTTGAGATGTCTTTCGTGTTTGAAGTGTTGAGTGAGTCGAGAATTCAGCAGAGTATCGGCGTTCCAGAAATGAGCCAAAAAGATCCCCTTTCAGTTGGAGCTAGTGCTGTATTTATAGGGGAGATTTTGGACTGGGTCATAGAGGTCGTAGGTCGCGAGCGACCTAGAGGACACGGCATATGGCTAAACAGGGTAGCACTTTGTTTCTTCTGAGTGAGTCGGTAGGTCGTGGGCGACCTAGGGTAGGTCGTAGTTCGCGATTTACGGCTTAATAGAGGCTTATTTGATCATTTGAACACTCTGGCATGTCTTAGGTCGTGAACGACCTAAGGAGAAGATGGCATATGAAGTTATCTCGACCTTGTTTAACTCATAAGCGACCTAATGTAGGAAAGTGAATGCATGCAGTCTTCCTTTGTTTTAATACGCTAGGTCGCTAGGTCGTTCCCATTTTACCTTATTAGGTCATCGAGTCCTTAGGTCGCTAAGTCGTAATGCTTAGGTTGCTAGGACCGTTCCATCCTTAGGTCATTAGGACCGTTCCATCCTTAGGTCGCTAGGATCGTTCCATCCTTAGGTTGCTAGGTTGCTTATGAAGTTAGGTTGCTTGGTCACTCAAAAGAGGGGTTAACATCTACAAAATTGATGCACTCCTCTAACTTATAGCTCGGATCTAACTTTATCTCTTCCTCTTAGCTCCACAGGCTTGGCTTAGCTATGATTGGCTAAGTTTAAGCTCTGATACCAAACTTGACGCAGCGGATTAAACACAAGTTGTCACCAAATGATGCACAATGAACAAACGACGATGGAACGATACAAAGATGAATCAATGGATTGATAATACCCAAGATAAATGCCCAAATCCGTTGATCTCACGAGATACCAGATTCTAGCTATCTTTAGCACGTTGATCGCGCACGATACCGTGTTAGAAGATCTACGATTCTTCGACGTTGATCTCGCGCACAAGTTTCCGTGAAACGGCTTCAAAATCGTTGATTCGAGCGCACTCAAATAACCGAAGATGGAGAAAGGAGATAACAATCAACTTCCAATTTTAATGAGGCACAAAGCACTCAAACAAAAGTTTATTCAAAATCAGCTACTTTTTACAAATGACACGACCCGCCTACTTATAGGCTTTCAACACACATACAGACACGACTTAAAAGATGCGACCTAACAACACAACGGCACGTGACTTACGACCTAACAGAAGTTACAACATTACAACATACAATGCAGTGACTTACGACTTAACGAATTCACAACCCAACATCATACGCGACTTAAGAAAATAAAACATCTTGCGACATATCATCTGAAGTGACCTAAGCTCATAAGGAAGCAGTGACTTAAAGAAACCACGGCAGCGACATAAGGAAAGAACAACATAAGCTTTAGCGACTTAGGCTTCATGCGGTATAAGAATCGGCGACCTATGGAATTGGACATCTACGATCTAACTCGCTAGGTCGTGGCCCGTTAGGTCGTAGCTCGATGACGACCTAAAGAAAGGTGGCACTTGCTAGGTCGTGGCCCGTTAGGTCGTAGCTTGTTGACGACCTAAAGAAATGTGGCAGTAGTAGTATGGTGCGACTCGCTAGGTCGCTTATCCCAGTAGGCCATAACTCGTAGGTCGTATACCTAGTTAGACCGCTATCTTGTAATGCAGGACAGTTTAGACAAATGACATCACTTGCTTGGTCCCTGGCGGCATCTGATAACTCGTTAGGTCGCTTGATATCATAATTCGCAGGCTACTTAAGAACTAACTTGTTAGGTCGCTTGAGCGACTTAAAGCATAACTCACTGGTATGTCGCGCTGCATCAAATTCCATTTCAAAAATTATTATTTTTAACTTAAATGAAATTTCATTTCAAACTTGCTTTTCTTAACATATATATTAAACAATATTGTAACTTTTGTTTTAACTTACTAATTCTCAACATTTATAAGTTACAAACTTACTTTCTCATATTTTCATAAAACATTTAGTTGAAAATTTTCGGAGTTTAAACACCTTATTCTTATTTACTTCAAATCATTTTGAAAATATGTATGTATATAGTCCCCTTGGTATATCAAATCATTCTTTTGAATTTTAAAATCGAAACTATTTTTACCAAAACAAAACTCCAATGGTAGAAATTCCTCTCTTGGAAACTCGAAAGTGAACGTCGATGATGCTATAGTCATCATCGAAATTATTTTCTAGCGACCGAAGTGAGTTTGATGTTTTTATTTTCTTTAAATTCCTTTTAAAAATATTTGCATTCAAAATTATTTTTCAAATAATAATATTATTACTTTCCAAAACTATGAAAAGCCATTTCCGAAACAAACTGTATTTAAATTACCAAATTCTCAACTTTTAAACCCATTTTATTTACAAATCATATTTATAATATACTTATGAAATTTCATTTCCATTCCATTTATAAGTCACATTTATATATCATGTACTTATATAATAACAACTTTTATTCAATCATAAATAACAAATGATAATAGCCAAATATTATCATTGACTAACAACCAAACACACCATATACAACCATAATAATTTTTGAAAAATTATTTCTTTATATATAAAATATAATCAAGGTAAATTTATTTCATTTACACAATTTCAAAACAGTACGATGTCGAATTTCTCTATTCGTGTGTTTAGAGACCCTTATCAATAACGTTAATTACTCTTATTGACCAAAATCCATAAGCCACTCAATAGATAAACCAACACAACATTTTTATATTACTAACGAATACGCGCTCATATATGTACACTCAAATTCATTCTAGAGTGCTACTGACCCTATCTCTAATGAGTATCCCACCAAAGCTAGGGTTCTTACATAACCTTCAGCTCTGATACCAAATGTAAAGACCGGAATTTCTGACCCTCGAAAATCAACCCTAATATGTTCACTATATTGCATGAAGAGCAACAGAATGACAGAAAACCCGCTTGTTAGGGGAAAATGAAAGAAGGAAGAAGATAAGAAGAATATTAAAAAACACAAAATCTCACAGCGAAAGGAATAATCTATAATATACATCAAATCTTTACACTAGACAAACTGCAATATATGTACATACAGGCTACAAAAAGAGTACACTAACCTATTTCATCCTAGACAGTTATAACAGGCTGCTGTTACAATTGCTGATAAATATAATAACGAATACAATACAAAAATAACCATCTAATAAATATGTCTCTGGGTCTTCATCTCTTCTCCTGAAGCTCCAAAGCAGCTAAACTAATCATTAATATGCTCGGTCTAACCCAAGCCTTATAATAAAATACCACCTGAGTCGGTCTAGAAAAGCAGTGTGAGAAAACACACACAACTGGATTTTAAAGTTATAAAAGTCTTTAAAATTAAAACTATCTCATAAGACCATACTGCACATAAACATGGACATGGTTTTACCTTACAATAACCAAAGCCTTTTCTATGGAAAACTCATTGGTACGATAATAATGTCAAAGGGTGAAAATAATAATAATCAAGCAGTTGTGATGCTTATGAGTGTACATTACAACAATACTTGGTATATAATCTAAAACCTACAAGACTCGTTCACTAATTATGTCGGATTCTATGGAGGTGCCCTCAATAACACAAGAATGATCCTCCTACATAAGGATCAAAGATATCCTTCCAAAGCAGCATACATCCCTAGTTATGTACCATAGGAAAGCATAATTGGTCTCGGTAAGACCAAATGCATCGCCTCATGCATGCATCACAACTATAAGTAATGTTTAAGAGGAGCTAATTGCACCCTATCGGTTCGCCAACCCTATTGGCCATGCCTCCTATCTCTGGTTTTAGTCATTACCGCTGATGAGGCTACGTTCGATGCTCCAACTCATACACCACCATCAAATAGATTACGAAATCCCACCTAAATTCCCGTATCCCAATAGGTCTTGGAACCACATGTGGATTCCAACATTTCAATATATGTCATGAAACTCCTACATAGAACCATATGTGGTTTCAAAGTGGTTACAGTTTTCTAGTTATCTCTAATGTGTACACTCTTCTGCTTCCTTGGCTCTCCAAAAACTAATCGTCAATTTTCTGGAATGCATAATATCGATTCTTTAGGAAATAATTAGACAATACCCAAGAGTGGGGATTACTTCCTAACCATTTAAGTAGTCGGATCTCCTCATCATTTATCCTAGAAGAACGAAATGAGTTTATACATACAGTATAGCACCATCGATGGTAACTTTATCATATAATTCTCGTGTTTCTTCTAGATATTTCCCGAGTAAAAATCCTTCGATGTTAAGTTTATAATAAAATTTATACCACAAGCGCAAGGAATACTATTGTAGTATGCAGTGAGTACGGGTCGATCTGTAAGGAATTGTTGATTTAAATTTCCTATTTAATCAAATTATACCAAAGTTGAAAAGTGTGACGCTAAAAATGTAGAAAAATGACAAAAAGAAAGTGATAAAAATATGAGAGTTAAATGAAAATTTATAGATAATTCCAATCTCTGGATCATATAGTCCAACAAATTATGAAATTATGATCTCTCTTTTCTAGTCATTAGTAAGTTAGTTGATGTGCTTATCATAAGTATGACCTATTGTGCTATTAATTATTAGCTCAACATAAGCCATCAAGCTATAACACACCATTTAAACTACTTTCCAACTCTCATGAAAAATGACAACAAAGTCGAAAGAAAAATCTAGTTTAAGTATAGTCTATTAACTATAAATTAGAAATGTAGGCTATCAAATTTTAATTTCAACATTCACTTCATTACCATCATCATATATGAATGAAGAGGTAGTTACTGTTTGTGATTGTCTAAGCATAGCCTATATATTATAAACAACATAGGCTATCAAATTCAACATGGAACATTAAATCACATCAACATTCAATTAAGCACAAAAGAGAGAAATAATTATCAAAATATTGAAGCTACATGATTAAGGTCATCATTACCCTAAATTAAAGGGATTAGCCTCTCATTTGTGTTATCATATCAACATAAGTAGCACGCAACATGAAACAAAAAAGGGAAAATGAAAGCTAATGGAAAAGAGAACCAACCTAATTGCATAAAATAAAATCTACACTACTAGCATGAAAAAAGGAGAGCATGTAAGTAAAATAAAAGACTAATTAACTTTTCATGAAATAAAAATGTCTAAGTAGCCACGAAAAGAGAAAGAGAGCTTGTATTTTTGTTTTGAGTCTATACTCTAACTAAGAGGAAGAAGAGAGCCTAACAAAGAGAGGAACTAAATACATGAAGATAAGGGGTATTTATGCATGTATGAAACCCAAATTCGTATTTTTGGGGAATGCCTAAATTGCCCTTGAGGTAGTGTTGCCACACAGTAATCATTAGCATGAGTTAATACTCCACTTAAATATGCATGAAGCTATAATGGCCTTTTAGCATGTGCATTAGCTCCTAGTTGAAAATCAACGTAAGTGGGTAGGTGACATCCTCCATGTTCATGAGTTTGAATTATTTTCATCTCCATTCCTTTGACTTTACTCTTATGCATACATATATCTTCATGAAACCACTTGTATATGAAGCCAAATTCCTACAAAATAAGATAGAAATTTCCAATCAAATTTTCTCAAATTAATATATGCACAAAAATGACTATTTTGTCCCTGGATAAAGATGAACATGTGACGATTTGAAATAATTTGAATTTTGTTTTAAACAAGTTAAAATAACCATTATGATCATTTATTTAATTTATGTAGATTAAATATAGTGGTAAAAATATACACATTTACGTGCACATCAATGTACTTTCCACCTGTATAATTACGTTGTTTAATATAATGTGAGACTCTATTATTATTCTATTTTCTACATTTATTTCTTATGAACCCCTGATTATATCTCTTTCCAGCACTTAAATTTGCATTACGTGAATAACGTGGATGTATTAATGTCACTCTTCAATGGTCGAAATGATGGATCATCATAGCTTGTATTAGAGTTTAGGTAAGTGAGTACCTAATCCTTATAGGGTCGACTCATTAGAGATAGGGTTATTAATACCCTAGAATGAGTTTAGTTAATGTGAGAGCGTAAAATAAGTCCATCCAAAATCGTATAAATGCTTAATACCCATTCCCTAAGACAATCTCATCTGTTTGTTCTAAATTATCACTTTACTGTATTATATAGTAAAAAATAAGCAATTGCAGAGGATGAGAAAGAGGAAGCAGAAACATGACAAACACTAATGGTCATAATGCTGCGGCTGTGGAAGTAGTAATTCCAGTACAGCCTCTAAAAAAATTTGCTACTCTTTGCAAGAACTATACTAGCTTGGGTGGGAAACCATTCCAAGGAACCGATTCTATTGTTGAAGTGCAAGCATGGCTCTGCTCTTGTGAGAGGATATTCAAAGGACTGAATGTAGCAGATGAGAAAAACAGATCCATGGCTTCCTAGCAGTTGTAGGAAGGAGCTCTCGCGTGGTGGGAATCTATCACTTTGAATGAATTTGAAGACAACTTCTCATAGGTAAGATTTTAGAAAATATTTGAGGAGCAGTATATGCCTGCAACTGGAAAATCCCATCTTCACAGAAATTTCATGAAATTAAGATAAAAAGTTCTTTCTGTAGAACGCTACTCAGATAAGTTCACTAGGTTATATTGTTTTGGTCCAGGTCTAATAGACACGCCCTTGAAGAAGAATGAAATGTTAAGTGCGCGAGTGAAAGAGACTATCAAGAACAAATGACGGGGCACATGAAAGCAACCTTTATGGACATACTAGATATGGTTTCCGGTACGAAGCATTAGATAAAAGAAATCGGGTGGTAGCCCAAGGAAATAGCAACAATCATAATAAGAAGAAGAACTCGTGGCAGGGAAAGAATGGTGGAGGGTCCTAAGAGGATTGTTGTAAGGATGTAGTTTGTTTCAATTGCCATAAAAAGGTCATTTCTCAATACGATGTAGGAGTCCCAGGATGCAGAAGCAGGAAAACAATTTTCTTATGGTTCACAAAAGTCTTCGTTACAATTGTCATAGCAGGGCCACTAGAAGAACAAGTGCCCACTGTGAAGAAGGGAGAACATATTAAGGTCTATGTTATAAAAGGTAAGCCTTTGACCGCTGAAGACAATGTCAAAGGAGTCCTAAAAGGTAATATATGTATTAATGATATTTCAGTTAGCGTTTTATTTAATACTGGAGCTTCCCACAGTTTTATTTCTAAGAAGTTAGTCGACAAATTAAAACTTACGCCGGAAATAGTAGAAATCCCTCTCCGCGTATCTAATCCTATAGGTGGTACGACCAATCTTTGTATGTCCCGTGAAAACGTAAAAGTTACCTACCAAATCCAACCATTCTTTTGCAACTATTCGTCCTTAATCTCATTGGGTTTGATATTTTTCTCAAAATGGATGCGCTATCTAAGTATAGAGCTATTTTTGACTGAAACAATCAAGTAGTAATATAAAAAACCACAACCAGAAGAATGTTGGCCAAAATAGTATATGAAATACCTAGTCTAGTAGGAGACAACTTCATGTATGCATTAGATTCATCTCAAATGGACTTAGAAAGCTTATCTATTGTTAAATACTTTCAAGATGTTTTCGAGCAAGTAAAGAGTTTTCCCCTGCATCGGGAAATAGAAATTCGAATTGACTTAATCCTTGGTGTCATACCAATTATACACCCGTTTTGTAGGATGGCTCCAAAGGAAAATGTTGAGTTGGAAAATCAGACTGATGAATTGTTAAAGAATGGGCTGATTGGACCAAGTCGGTCGAGTTGGGGTGTAGTTGTAGATTTTGGGGAAAAGTCAGATGGTTCCCTTAGACTTTGTGTGGACTACCGAGACCTAAATAAGCAAAGATTTAAAAACAAGTATCCTCTACCCTACATAGACACATGGTGCTCGAGTATCTCAAAGATGGACCTAGCTACGAGATTCCATCAGTTAAGAATAGCAGAAGACTGCATTTCCTTTATTGCATTTCGAGGGCCAAAGAGTTTCTATGAATGATTAGTTATGCCATTCAGACTAACTAATGCACCTGCCTATTTCGTAGACATCATGAATAGAGTATTTAGGGATGTACTCAATAAATTTGTGTTAGTCTTTGCTGATGACATTCTCATATATTCAAATAGTGAAGCAGAACATGAAAGGCATTTGGAGATTATGCTAGATATATTTTGGAGGAATGTACTAAAAAAAGTTCTCAAAATGTCATTTTTGAGGGAAAAACGTGAGATTCCTAGGACATATTTTGTTAGAAGATGAAGTTTTAATGCACCCAAGGAAAATTTTAGCTATACATGATTAAAGGCAAACATAAACTCCAAAGAACATCCGCTGCTTCTTAGGATTAGCTTGATATTATCGAAGATTTGTTTGAGATTTCTCTAAAATTTCTTCTCACTTGACAAAACTCACTATGAAGAATGCTAATTTTGAGTGGATGCAGAAATATGAAGAAGCATTTTAAGAACTTAAGTAGAGGCTAACCACTACTCACGTATTAGCTATTACTGATGAAAGTGGAGGTTTAATCGTTTATACTGATGCTTGTGGAGAAAAGTTGATGCAGTCTTAATGCAACATGGGAAGGTTGTAACGACCCGCTAAATTTATAATATTTAATAAATCAAATTTATATAATTTCTAATTTGGTTAAGTATAAAGGTAGAGATTTGGTATAGTGGTTGCAATTTAGTGTAACTATAAAATTTTATGACAATAGATGTGGATAATGTAAATTGTCACAACTTGATCTAAAGCAAAATTTTAAGAAACAAATAAATGTTGAATCTGTGAATGTTAGTTAACTTGAATGGTATTCATTAGTATAAAGGTGCAATTAGTATAGATAGTAATATTTAATGTCTGTAGTGAAAAGGAAAAGGGTCTAATAGAAACATAAAATTTATTTTATGTAAACAAAAGTATAGTTTTGAACAAATTTATGAAAATTAATAGAAACAGTGTTTGTAATCAGTTTGGTTATTTTATATTGAAAGATAGAGATGTGTAAATTCGTTAATGAATTTAAAATGGGAAGGAATGGTAAAAATGAAGAATATATAATAATAAGCATTTGACTCAATTATGGGAATTAAATTATAATAAATGGTCATTTAATAATTTAACGTTCTGTGAGTAATAATTGGGTGGAATCAGTACAAAATTTGGAAATGCATAAACCTCAATAAACATTCTAACTTAATACAATTATGCAAATGTAGGAATTAGTTATAAGCGTATAATTTTGAGTATGATAACTATTAGTATAAAATACCTTTATATTTGAAACACATTGTAAGGCATAATTAATTGAGTTGGGAAATTGAGAATGATTTCAAGGTATATGAACATTTGTGCTACTTAAATTAGAATTAACGCAGTAGCTAAATTTGTGAAATCTAAACTTATGGGACATAGTGTGTAAGATCTTTACTGATAAAAATTTACTTTACATGTAGTGTAAATTCCTAATACAATGAGACTATGGGTTATAGTAAAGTTTTAAAACAAGATTTTATCTATGAGAGTAAAGGAATGAAGGTAATTGGATTTTTGCAATTAAGGAAATTTAAACGTTTATTATTAAGTTAAGTGAGATTTAAGTTGAGTTTGAAAATATTTATGTATGTTAAATTCATGCATTCGGCTATAACGGATTTAATAATAAAAAGATGAAATGGTGAAATCAAGTGGATATAAAGGTGTCAATTTTACATTGAATTTCATATTCACCATAAAAAGTTAATTGACAACAAGAAGTTAATATAGGAATCAAACCTTATTTATTTATTTGGATTTGTTGCAATAGTTAAGTCCATAAATTAAAGTTAAAGCTAATTCAAATTTAGTTGGACCATGGTTGATACAACTTTAGAAAGCAAGATTTTATTTATAATTTGAATATTAAATCCAACAAATGGTATTTAATACATATAAAATGGAATTAAACGTAAATTATTACGTTATTGAATTTAGATTGGAATTTGTAAACTATTGAATGAATTTAATGGATTTATCAAACTGATAGTATTGAATTCATTAAGATTTGAATAAAAAAAAATAGTTAAGAGAAAGGAGGGAATGATATTTGAAAACATTGCAATAGAGTTTAATTAAGGATTTGACTTAAATAAATTAAGGCGAATAAATGGAGATAAAGTTATTAATATTTTGGAATATAACTTATGGTAAAAAGTTTATTTGAAATCAAAGGAGTTGGAATGGAAATCAAAAATATTTATCTAATTGGATTTAAGACGAGAATATAAGAGTATAGGAATTAATAATTGAGTTTAAGAATAAAGATTTTAATTTCCAAATAATAAGAAAGTGCGGATATTAACGCTGCAAATTAATATATTTATAAATTTTAATTCATAATCCAAGCTTGTTAAATCAATTGGAATTGATTGAATTATCTAAGAAATGAAATTTGGCCAATATTAGAAGTTGAAAATATAAAATTGGATTTTATGATTTATTTAATTGATTTAATAAACATTAAAAATAGCCATTTTGTCACGGACTCGGATTTCGACGAAACAAGTTTCATCGGATCCGTATCGGTGAATTATTATAGGGTTTCAATTTTCGTATCGATCGGACTTGTCGTTTGATCGTACGGACGCGAAACGCCTTGAAATCAATTTTATTAAAATCAATTTGAAATCAATTTGGAAATCTTGTTTTCAGCATAACTTCTTCATACGATCGAATTTGGTCGTGAAACTTTTTCCATCGCGTTCAGAATATTTTAAAACACCTATTTGGATATATAGTTTTAACAAATTCGGTTCCGGAGGCATAGCGGGCTTTTTGGGCCATATTTTATTCCGTACGTTCGCGTATCCAGTCTAGCTACCCTACCTCTAGCCTATCTATAAGTATACCATGATAAACCCTAGCCTCCTTTCTATTGTCATTGTCTGTACGTACATATTTCTTCATCTCCTCTTTCTCCTTAATGGTTGCAAAATCCAGATCTGCTTCAATCCAAAATTCAGTGAAAATTCAAACACCTCATAAAATTCTCAAAAAAATATATGTTGAAGTATTCGATACGCATAATCTCATGGTGTAATTCGTTTTTCAATTGGAGCTGTCGTTCATCCAGAATAAATTCAAACAGCCCTAAACCGTTCATCACGCTGTCACAAACTTCATCGGATTGAAATTCTATTTCTGGGTATTGTAGTATGGACGATGGGGATCACATCTATATAGGTTTCGTCGAGAATCAACGGTTGGATCTACCTAGAAAATTCAACTAGGGTTTTAAAGCCACGGCGGCCGGAGGAGATCTGGACGACCGGACCCAGGGGGATGGAGGCGTCTCGGCATGAGGAGCACGATGGTGGGGTCGACTTGTCCAACGGCGGCCGGAGGTGGTGTCCATGGGCGGTCAAAGTTTGATATGCGTGGTCAACACTGTGCATGTTTCTCTGTTCGAATGGAGGTCTCGGTTGCAAGGGACCTGGACGCGGCCTGGAGTGTGATGACGTGGCTCCTTTGTTATGTTGTGAATTTGGTATTCTGTTTAAGTTTTAATTTTGTTTCTAAATCGATTTTTCATCATAACTTTTTCATACGACATCGGATTCACACGATTTTTTTTGCGTTAGGATCGTAATTTAATTCCAGATCTGATGACGCTGGTTTGGACGAATTCTGAGACGGGCGAATTTTTGGGTTTAAATCGAATTTAAATTCGATTTAAATTCAAAAGGTGAGTGTTTTAACCCACTCACAATTACTAGAAGCTTTTATGTTTGTTAAATAAATTTTAGAAATGAATAGAAATTTATTTATGAGCTTTTGGGCATGTTATTTCATCCATATCTGTTGAATTGCATTTTTTTGAATTTAGCTGTTAATTTAAATTGATTGATTGCATATTAATTGGCTGTTAGAAATTATTGTTTGCATAAGAACTGCTAGTTAATAGTTATGTAAATTATTACTGAATAAACTGTTAGATGAATAGTTGATAAATTTAATTTGAACAAACTGACAGTTATCACCTGTTGTATATGTTCATATATATATGTGGTTATTGATTGAGATTGGTTGATGGTTGCGATTGGATGATGGATGTCGTTGATGAATGAATGTTTATTGCATATCATTAAATTGCAAATTTATCATGCATATTTCATTTTTCGGGATTGTGGTTTGAAATGATAAAACCGCAAAGTTTTATTTTTTAATTGCGGATTGAAATGATAAATATCCGTATCACTTGACCATAGGATAGAAAATTATATACAGGCACCGCGGTCTATGTATAACTATTTTAATGTGATTTCTATGGTTTGGATGGAATACGGTTTATAATAATCTTAAATTTTATATTGTATAAATATTTTATTCCATATTTATATACCTATGAAGTTAAATTTTAGGAATTTAAAAGGTGGATAAATTTCTTTATTGAAATGGAAGAAATTTAGAAAATGGAGTTGGTAAATTTATATCCTATGTTTAAATGTAAAGTTGGAAATTTTAAGATATGATATTTGAAATTGGATTTTCCCAAAATAAATAGAAATGGATATTCTAGTAAAAATTTGAATTGGAAAATTTATATATATATATTTTACTAGAAATTGAAGTTTTATTAATTATGGATTTTATGTGAATGGTCAAGATTAATTAATAGAATATTGATTTTGAAAGGATAAAAATCCAACTTTAGTTGAAATATTAATGCTCAAAAATGGATATAAATATATATAAAATTGAAATAGTTTTGGGACTTGAGGTAATATTTTGGATTTTGGTTTAACTTTAAAAGAAGAAATATTTGGAAAGCCGTGTAATTTATTTCTTTATAAAGCAACAGTAAAGTTAAACCTTTTTAATTCGCATACCGTTGAATATCCAAACCATTTGAGTTTAAAAGTTATGGTTTGAAATTATGGATTTCCAAAAATATTAAGCTTTGAAAATATTCGATTTTCAGATATTATGAAGCTAAAGCCTTTTAATTTTTGGAAAGGAATTATATTTGGAATAAGTGGTAAAATATGGTTTTGGGTTTTGGAATGATATCGTAATATTATGGTTTTGAAATGGATTATATTCTGGTTTTAAAGTATAAACTGTTTTAAATAACCGCGGTGTTATAATAACGATGGGTTGGCAAAGAGACCGGGATCGGATATGGACATACTCTCTGTCGATACCGAAAACCACTTTGACTAACCGTGTACGCGGTGGAGATTCCAGAATGAAGTAGGTTGGTGGCGACGATTCCTGTAAGGTAAATACGTGGACCCGACTCCCGTGAGTTGGCATAAGGTGGCTAAAACAGGAGCGATCGACGGGTTAATGAGGTCATTCCTCTGATCGGACACTCCTCTTCGATATTATACTATGACTTTGGATTGATTCAGTGGCCACTTCTATTTTTTTGATTTGGGAGTTGTTTCGAGGTGGGCGGTTGCTGCGGCTTCGCGTTACCATCGGCCCGGAAGCGTAATTGGTATATCTACCCTGGCATTGCCTAGTTGTGCCGTGTCACCTACCCTATCGCGCCTTGTACGAGTTTGGTTTTCTCCCGTAGCCCGTGTGGTATCCTCTAGTGGCTTCCCGATCAGGAGGGACTATGATATTGGACGGACTACTGGGACTATTATGTGTTAAGGGCTATATGGGTAACCCCTTAACGCTATTAAAAAGTAAGTTTATTTTATAAATAGACACTATTATAATAACGCAATATACTACATAGTAAATAGTTTAACGGATCCTTAGGAGATGTAAATCCCGAGCATCTCTTGAGTTACTGTACTCATATTTATTTCTGTTTATTTAACTCACATAAGATATTCTAGTCTGACTCGAGTGTTTTTGTCTTTTCAAATTCGCTCGGGTCAGTCCGAGCATTTCAGGATAGCAGATTTAGCTTGGAGGACGAAGACGAAGATTCAGCATTATTTATATATAGTATTGCACCACACACTCTTTATATTCCGCTGCATTGTTGTATTGGTATGTGTGACTCTGATGTTCATTGTATAAGTGAAATAACTATTTTGTAAACTGTTTTGAATTGTATATTTATTATTATATTTTATCCTTCCGCTGTGAGATTCTATTTTGTTTTATTTCTTCTTTGTTTTTTTCTTATTTACCCCCATAACAATCCGCCCTTGCGTATGCTTTGAATCGGCATGTGTGTCGTTTTAAAGTGTGCGAAAAGGCGGGACGTTACAGTTGGTATCAGAGCCAGGTTTAGCGATAAACCTTGGCTTTGTGGGGTTTGACTCTTTGTTAATAGGGTAGAAATATCCTATGGGAGTCGCTGAGTGTATATATATGAGAGAGCGTATTTGTTAGTTTTATAAAAAGATTTTTTATATTGTGTTAATCTGTTCCGTTTTGTATTTATAAATTCTGGTTGATGCATGGGACGCTATGCCATCAATAGGGATTTCTAAACACTTAATAGGACAGACCGACATAATATCCGTTTTTAATATAGGTGAATGAAATAATTTTGCCTATTATATTTTCTATATATAAAAATATTTTATAAAGATATATATATTTGGTTGCTATAGATTGGGTGTTAGGAAATAAAATATTTATAATAATCGAAGCTAAGTGAAACTATAACAAACCAAATTTGGAGATTTTAGAACTTAAGTCCGGGGTTTTTGAAATTTGTTTCCAAAGAATTTGTGAAATTTATTGATTTGGTTTATAAGTAATTTCTAATATAAATATAGTATAATTTGGAAGAATTGTTTCAAAAGAAGATTTTGGAGAAATAAATTTTGTACTTTTCTCTGTGTCGCTGGAAAATAAATTCGGTGATGACGGCCGCATCATCGACTTTCATTTTCGAGTTTCAAAAGGGGAAAGGCCACTGTAGTAAATTCTACTGCAGATTTATTTTGAAATTTTCTAAAATTTTTCTTTTATTGTTCTAAATATAATTAGAGATATTGAGTTGTAAGAACTTATTTATCTATTATTTTGAAATATTTGAAATTTAACCCGGTATTTAATTCTTAAATTTCCATTAATTAATTGTTTAAATTATTTTAGTTGAATAAAAAGATAAGTAATTAATAAGTTGAAACCTCTAATTTAAGTAAGAGAATTAATGCAATATTATAAAGAGAAATTTGAAATTTTTAACATATGAGATAAAAGAGTAATATGGATAAACATTAAATTTAATTAAAGAATGGAGATTTAACTTGTATAAGTTCAATTGCATTTCTTTAACATAAATAACTTACCCAAATATAAAAGTTGAAATGTTAAATCAGAAACTAGAATTGAATGTTTTACAAGTAGGAATTTAGGAAAAATGAAGTATTCAATAAACTACTGTTATAATAAGAATTTAATGGTATAAACTTAGGTTATAATTGAAATTTTATGGAAAATAAAGTTGAGAATTATTAATAGATGATATGAACCTGAGTATATAACATGAAATTCAAAATAAGAATTTATTATATGATTATTCACTTAAGTATGTTTTAATCTCCCCTATTCCAATATAATGGAAAGTAGGAAAAATTGAAATGTCTACAATTAATAGTTAATGGATAAATAAAAAACTTCCACTTATAGGAATGAATGTTAGCAGATTAAGAATTTAAGGGAAACCTTACAAGAGAAGATATTCAAAATATTTGTTGTTATTAATGAGAATTTATTTTATAGACTTAAGTAATAAAAGGAAACTTAAGTAATAAAAATGGAAATACAAATATAATGAATTTGGTGATAATTGGAAAATAAAACTTGTAAGAAATAAAGAAATCCCTCCATAAATAAAGGGAAGAAAATCAAAACACTGAATTATGAAATGAATGTATAATCAGCTATTTTGGTGTTGGTTTGAATTGTTTGATGTATGATTGTTGGGTAAGGAATGGTGGAGTTGTTGGATGAACAAATAATCTATCTTTGTTCCATCTAAGGCTGTTGAGCAACGGATGCACTTGATAGTTATTCTTCATTCGTACAACTTCAGAATTTGAGCCGAACAACTAATTATTTGTTTGATTTAATGATTGTTTGTTGTGGTGTGTGCTGTTTGCTAAAATATATGGTTGTTGCATTTGATTGGATATGAATGATTGAATCCACCTAAACATTCACTGTAAAATAAATATTTAACCTTTTAGATTTTATAAGTGAATACAGGTGTTGGAAGCAACTGCTACTGCTTTTGGTTCCAAAATAATAAGCGTATATTGCCCGACAAATAGGTACGTTTTCGGATTACGTTTAAAGCGCTATTTTATATATTTTTCCGTGTGGGATATTTTATTTTGGATATATATGTAATATATTTGTATATTTGGATATTATATTTTCTCCAGAGTCCCTCCATACAAAGGAGACTCTGCCAAAATTTTCCGTAAATTTTGGACTTAGAATTTTGTTGAAAACATTTTTCCCAACTTTAATAATTCAAGTATCAAAGGGTATAATGATTATAAAACAAGTGTATTTCATTAAAGGAAATTAATCCAGTAAAATATTGTTTATAAATTAATATTTGAAATAAAAATGTACTGTTTTATTCTTCCTTCTCCCTTCTTTTTCCTTTTCGGGGACGAAAAGTTTTGAGTGGGGGAGAGTGTAACGACCCGCTAAATTTATAATATTTAATAAATCAAATTTATATAATTTCTAATTTGGTTAAGTATAAAGGTAGAGATTTGGTATAGTGGTTGCAATTTAGTGTAACTATAAAATTTTATGACAATAGATGTGGATAATGTAAATTGTCACAACTTGATCTAAAGCAAAATTTTAAGAAACAAATAAATGTTGAATCTGTGAATGTTAGTTAACTTGAATGGTATTCATTAGTATAAAGGTGCAATTAGTATAGATAGTAATATTTAATGTCTGTAGTGAAAAGGAAAAGGGTCTAATAGAAACATAAAATTTATTTTATGTAAACAAAAGTATAGTTTTGAACAAATTTATGAAAATTAATAGAAACAGTGTTTGTAATCAGTTTGGTTATTTTATATTGAAAGATAGAGATGTGTAAATTCGTTAATGAATTTAAAATGGGAAGGAATGGTAAAAATGAAGAATATATAATAATAAGCATTTGACTCAATTATGGGAATTAAATTATAATAAATGGTCATTTAATAATTTAACGTTCTGTGAGTAATAATTGGGTGGAATCAGTACAAAATTTGGAAATGCATAAACCTCAATAAACATTCTAACTTAATACAATTATGCAAATGTAGGAATTAGTTATAAGCGTATAATTTTGAGTATGATAACTATTAGTATAAAATACCTTTATATTTGAAACACATTGTAAGGCATAATTAATTGAGTTGGGAAATTGAGAATGATTTCAAGGTATATGAACATTTGTGCTACTTAAATTAGAATTAACGCAGTAGCTAAATTTGTGAAATCTAAACTTATGGGACATAGTGTGTAAGATCTTTACTGATAAAAATTTACTTTACATGTAGTGTAAATTCCTAATACAATGAGACTATGGGTTATAGTAAAGTTTTAAAACAAGATTTTATCTATGAGAGTAAAGGAATGAAGGTAATTGGATTTTTGCAATTAAGGAAATTTAAACGTTTATTATTAAGTTAAGTGAGATTTAAGTTGAGTTTGAAAATATTTATGTATGTTAAATTCATGCATTCGGCTATAACGGATTTAATAATAAAAAGATGAAATGGTGAAATCAAGTGGATATAAAGGTGTCAATTTTACATTGAATTTCATATTCACCATAAAAAGTTAATTGACAACAAGAAGTTAATATAGGAATCAAACCTTATTTATTTATTTGGATTTGTTGCAATAGTTAAGTCCATAAATTAAAGTTAAAGCTAATTCAAATTTAGTTGGACCATGGTTGATACAACTTTAGAAAGCAAGATTTTATTTATAATTTGAATATTAAATCCAACAAATGGTATTTAATACATATAAAATGGAATTAAACGTAAATTATTACGTTATTGAATTTAGATTGGAATTTGTAAACTATTGAATGAATTTAATGGATTTATCAAACTGATAGTATTGAATTCATTAAGATTTGAATAAAAAAAAATAGTTAAGAGAAAGGAGGGAATGATATTTGAAAACATTGCAATAGAGTTTAATTAAGGATTTGACTTAAATAAATTAAGGCGAATAAATGGAGATAAAGTTATTAATATTTTGGAATATAACTTATGGTAAAAAGTTTATTTGAAATCAAAGGAGTTGGAATGGAAATCAAAAATATTTATCTAATTGGATTTAAGACGAGAATATAAGAGTATAGGAATTAATAATTGAGTTTAAGAATAAAGATTTTAATTTCCAAATAATAAGAAAGTGCGGATATTAACGCTGCAAATTAATATATTTATAAATTTTAATTCATAATCCAAGCTTGTTAAATCAATTGGAATTGATTGAATTATCTAAGAAATGAAATTTGGCCAATATTAGAAGTTGAAAATATAAAATTGGATTTTATGATTTATTTAATTGATTTAATAAACATTAAAAATAGCCATTTTGTCACGGACTCGGATTTCGACGAAACAAGTTTCATCGGATCCGTATCGGTGAATTATTATAGGGTTTCAATTTTCGTATCGATCGGACTTGTCGTTTGATCGTACGGACGCGAAACGCCTTGAAATCAATTTTATTAAAATCAATTTGAAATCAATTTGGAAATCTTGTTTTCAGCATAACTTCTTCATACGATCGAATTTGGTCGTGAAACTTTTTCCATCGCGTTCAGAATATTTTAAAACACCTATTTGGATATATAGTTTTAACAAATTCGGTTCCGGAGGCATAGCGGGCTTTTTGGGCCATATTTTATTCCGTACGTTCGCGTATCCAGTCTAGCTACCCTACCTCTAGCCTATCTATAAGTATACCATGATAAACCCTAGCCTCCTTTCTATTGTCATTGTCTGTACGTACATATTTCTTCATCTCCTCTTTCTCCTTAATGGTTGCAAAATCCAGATCTGCTTCAATCCAAAATTCAGTGAAAATTCAAACACCTCATAAAATTCTCAAAAAAATATATGTTGAAGTATTCGATACGCATAATCTCATGGTGTAATTCGTTTTTCAATTGGAGCTGTCGTTCATCCAGAATAAATTCAAACAGCCCTAAACCGTTCATCACGCTGTCACAAACTTCATCGGATTGAAATTCTATTTCTGGGTATTGTAGTATGGACGATGGGGATCACATCTATATAGGTTTCGTCGAGAATCAACGGTTGGATCTACCTAGAAAATTCAACTAGGGTTTTAAAGCCACGGCGGCCGGAGGAGATCTGGACGACCGGACCCAGGGGGATGGAGGCGTCTCGGCATGAGGAGCACGATGGTGGGGTCGACTTGTCCAACGGCGGCCGGAGGTGGTGTCCATGGGCGGTCAAAGTTTGATATGCGTGGTCAACACTGTGCATGTTTCTCTGTTCGAATGGAGGTCTCGGTTGCAAGGGACCTGGACGCGGCCTGGAGTGTGATGACGTGGCTCCTTTGTTATGTTGTGAATTTGGTATTCTGTTTAAGTTTTAATTTTGTTTCTAAATCGATTTTTCATCATAACTTTTTCATACGACATCGGATTCACACGATTTTTTTTGCGTTAGGATCGTAATTTAATTCCAGATCTGATGACGCTGGTTTGGACGAATTCTGAGACGGGCGAATTTTTGGGTTTAAATCGAATTTAAATTCGATTTAAATTCAAAAGGTGAGTGTTTTAACCCACTCACAATTACTAGAAGCTTTTATGTTTGTTAAATAAATTTTAGAAATGAATAGAAATTTATTTATGAGCTTTTGGGCATGTTATTTCATCCATATCTGTTGAATTGCATTTTTTTGAATTTAGCTGTTAATTTAAATTGATTGATTGCATATTAATTGGCTGTTAGAAATTATTGTTTGCATAAGAACTGCTAGTTAATAGTTATGTAAATTATTACTGAATAAACTGTTAGATGAATAGTTGATAAATTTAATTTGAACAAACTGACAGTTATCACCTGTTGTATATGTTCATATATATATGTGGTTATTGATTGAGATTGGTTGATGGTTGCGATTGGATGATGGATGTCGTTGATGAATGAATGTTTATTGCATATCATTAAATTGCAAATTTATCATGCATATTTCATTTTTCGGGATTGTGGTTTGAAATGATAAAACCGCAAAGTTTTATTTTTTAATTGCGGATTGAAATGATAAATATCCGTATCACTTGACCATAGGATAGAAAATTATATACAGGCACCGCGGTCTATGTATAACTATTTTAATGTGATTTCTATGGTTTGGATGGAATACGGTTTATAATAATCTTAAATTTTATATTGTATAAATATTTTATTCCATATTTATATACCTATGAAGTTAAATTTTAGGAATTTAAAAGGTGGATAAATTTCTTTATTGAAATGGAAGAAATTTAGAAAATGGAGTTGGTAAATTTATATCCTATGTTTAAATGTAAAGTTGGAAATTTTAAGATATGATATTTGAAATTGGATTTTCCCAAAATAAATAGAAATGGATATTCTAGTAAAAATTTGAATTGGAAAATTTATATATATATATATTTTACTAGAAATTGAAGTTTTATTAATTATGGATTTTATGTGAATGGTCAAGATTAATTAATAGAATATTGATTTTGAAAGGATAAAAATCCAACTTTAGTTGAAATATTAATGCTCAAAAATGGATATAAATATATATAAAATTGAAATAGTTTTGGGACTTGAGGTAATATTTTGGATTTTGGTTTAACTTTAAAAGAAGAAATATTTGGAAAGCCGTGTAATTTATTTCTTTATAAAGCAACAGTAAAGTTAAACCTTTTTAATTCGCATACCGTTGAATATCCAAACCATTTGAGTTTAAAAGTTATGGTTTGAAATTATGGATTTCCAAAAATATTAAGCTTTGAAAATATTCGATTTTCAGATATTATGAAGCTAAAGCCTTTTAATTTTTGGAAAGGAATTATATTTGGAATAAGTGGTAAAATATGGTTTTGGGTTTTGGAATGATATCGTAATATTATGGTTTTGAAATGGATTATATTCTGGTTTTAAAGTATAAACTGTTTTAAATAACCGCGGTGTTATAATAACGATGGGTTGGCAAAGAGACCGGGATCGGATATGGACATACTCTCTGTCGATACCGAAAACCACTTTGACTAACCGTGTACGCGGTGGAGATTCCAGAATGAAGTAGGTTGGTGGCGACGATTCCTGTAAGGTAAATACGTGGACCCGACTCCCGTGAGTTGGCATAAGGTGGCTAAAACAGGAGCGATCGACGGGTTAATGAGGTCATTCCTCTGATCGGACACTCCTCTTCGATATTATACTATGACTTTGGATTGATTCAGTGGCCACTTCTATTTTTTTGATTTGGGAGTTGTTTCGAGGTGGGCGGTTGCTGCGGCTTCGCGTTACCATCGGCCCGGAAGCGTAATTGGTATATCTACCCTGGCATTGCCTAGTTGTGCCGTGTCACCTACCCTATCGCGCCTTGTACGAGTTTGGTTTTCTCCCGTAGCCCGTGTGGTATCCTCTAGTGGCTTCCCGATCAGGAGGGACTATGATATTGGACGGACTACTGGGACTATTATGTGTTAAGGGCTATATGGGTAACCCCTTAACGCTATTAAAAAGTAAGTTTATTTTATAAATAGACACTATTATAATAACGCAATATACTACATAGTAAATAGTTTAACGGATCCTTAGGAGATGTAAATCCCGAGCATCTCTTGAGTTACTGTACTCATATTTATTTCTGTTTATTTAACTCACATAAGATATTCTAGTCTGACTCGAGTGTTTTTGTCTTTTCAAATTCGCTCGGGTCAGTCCGAGCATTTCAGGATAGCAGATTTAGCTTGGAGGACGAAGACGAAGATTCAGCATTATTTATATATAGTATTGCACCACACACTCTTTATATTCCGCTGCATTGTTGTATTGGTATGTGTGACTCTGATGTTCATTGTATAAGTGAAATAACTATTTTGTAAACTGTTTTGAATTGTATATTTATTATTATATTTTATCCTTCCGCTGTGAGATTCTATTTTGTTTTATTTCTTCTTTGTTTTTTTCTTATTTACCCCCATAACAATCCGCCCTTGCGTATGCTTTGAATCGGCATGTGTGTCGTTTTAAAGTGTGCGAAAAGGCGGGACGTTACAAAGGTCATCACTTATGCGAGTAGACAACTAAAGATACATGAAAGAAATTATGCGACACACAACTTGGAGTTATTAGCCATGGTATTTGCATTAAAAATATGGAGACATTATTCACTGGGTAAGAAGTCCCTATGGTTTATTTTTAATAAGCTTTAATTTGGCCCTAGTAAATAATAGTCCTTCTTTAAATAGGTGAAAAGTTTGATCTCTTCATGGATCATAACTCTTTGAAATACTTTTTCACTCAGAAGGATTTAAAAATGAGACAACAACGTTGGTTAGAATTCCTCGCATCATATGATTTGGATATTCTATATACACCGGGAAAAGCCAATGTTGTGGCAGACGCACTAAGTAGAAAGCATGCAATTATGGCTTATTTGTTAGTGCACCAGTGTTGATTGATCGCATCAAGGAGAATCAGCTCCAAGATTCGGTTATTACAAGAATAGCCAAGGAAGTGGAGGAGAATGAAATACCAGGAAGATGGTTAGGATTCAAAGTGGACGAGTAAGGAATTCTAAGGATGAGTGGAAGGTTATATATTACCACTAATTCCCACTTCAACCTTGTCGAAACCAAAATGAATAAAAGGAAAAAGGAACCAGAGATGACATCACCAACAAAGCCTTTCGAAGGTGTCAAAGGGATGCTACAGCCTAAAGTTAGATGTGTTACAAGCTTTCGCAGGGGTCAATGCGGCCGGAATCTCCCTTTCGTGTCAATGTGTACCTTTCGTAACAGATGCTTTCGCCTACATGAAGACATTTCAAATAAGAGAAGGAGTACCTTTCGAAGGCAACACATAACAACCCCTCAGAAGCATATCAAACCTTTCAAAACCAAAGATTTCACCTTCATTCTAACTACCTAGAAAGATTTCTTGATTCGACAACCCTTTGGAAAGTGTAATCAAGCCTTTCGAACTAGTCGTAGCCTTTAATATCCAAGGAAGGTTCCGCATCTATCCGAAAGAATGTCTTCGAAAGTTGCCTTCTGCATCGAAGCCTAGGGTATTTCAATACCACTGAAACCCCAAGAATGTACTTGCTGACGAAGTTGAAAGCTCATGCAACTCTCCACTTACAACAAAAAGCAACACAAAGGGAAGAGGTGAAACCACCCCTTTAGACAAAGATGGAGGCATTTAAATCCATTTGAAAGTATTGTAGAGGGATGCACAAGTGTCAAAGTAGGCGGAATGTTTATAAAGCCACCTTTCGACCGGGTGAAAGGTGCCAACCCCCACCTATAAATAAGGCCCTAAGGTCTGGTTTAGGGGAGAGGAATTCATTCTACTTCTTCTTATACTTTCTTAAATTTGTAAATTTGAAGACCATAATTTGCAAATCAAATTTGGGGAAATGGATTAGTTTGTATTTCATTAGTTTAATGTAGGCAGGATTGTGATATTGGTGATTATGCAACTGCCTTGAGACCTTTATTTGATTCAATTGTGTTCTTCTTGGGTCAATTTATTCGAAAGGGTACCTTTCGACTGAGTCGAAACCTCTCACTTACCAATACACTCAAGACCTTAGCATCAAACCACTGCCTACCGAGCGCTCACTTTGTAATGAGTCGAAACATTAAACTTAGCTTGTTTTCCCTTAGACTTCAGGATTGAACCCAAGCCAATTAGAAGACCGATTTTCGACGAAGTCGATACTTATCCAGTCAAACCATATTATTGAACCCTTTGTGCTAGCCTTTTCATAACCATTTCGAAAGGAGGTTATGAAAGGGTAACTAAACAACTTCAACAAGCTTAAAGGACTTAAAGAAGGGATATAAGTGTTTCGACTGGGTCGAAAGGTCGAACAAGGAAGAGTTACACAACAAAGACCTATTTGAAAGGTAAATCAATAAGAGTATTAAGATCCTAGCCTTTTGTACTTAATCAAAAGAAGTTTAGGATATTTCTGCACCTTTAGTTCTACATTGGGGTGTTGACAAATTTTCTTGCTAACATTTTGGCGCTAAAGGAAGGGGTCGAATCTTCGATCTTGTTGAACACCCAGTACCATTTCCTTCTAACCCGATTCTATTCCTAGCTTATCACTTTGGATGTTACTATCATGATTGGCAAAATTAGAAGATCTAAGCAATGTTTCTCGGAGCCACATTTGATTGGATTTTCCAATGAAACGGTTAATGATAAAAATCTACAAGAACAATTGTTTAAGGATTATATGGAAAAAGAAAATTGAAGCTTATGATCTAGTTAAATGGAGTTTAATCCATATTGTACCCACCCTTATTTTATTTAGGAGAAAAGAAAAATGGAGGTGACAACTTGTTTGATCAAACGAGGAAAACACTTCAACACTATACTAAAGGCACAATCTTTGAAGAAGGAATGATGGCTGATTACAATGCCTTTGCACACAAATGGCATCAAGCAACAACTGGAACACTGCCATCACAAGAATTTCTAAGGGTTTTAAAAAGAAAACTAGTCGTAAAGGTTAAAACTCCGGAACCAAGTAATAAAAGATCAAGAAACTATCCTTGAGAAGAAAACTTCAAATCGAGACTTCCTAAGGAATGCAATTTGACAACATCACTCGAGAAAGTTTATCTGCTAACCAAGGAAGAGCTTAACTATTGGCCACCACAAAAAAAACCAAAATATGAAAGGAATTTGGGACGATCCTATTGCCACTACCATATGATGAATGAACATGAAACCAATCACTACAGAGCACTTGGAAAAATGATAATTAACATTAACTTAGTGGGTTTGTAAAGAGATCATTGATGAAGTCAATAAAGCACAACTTTACTAAGGAAAATCTACATGGTTAGGAGAAAAATACTCCTTGTACTTGGGCATTACCTTAAACGTTCAAAGCCTTGGCCAGGTCAAAGTGCCTTCTGGAAGAAGGTTAGAGCAAGCCTTTATCTACGCCATGCTATGGCCAAGTTAAACGATCAAGAACCCCTTGGCCGTGCCATGCTATGGCCAGGTTAAAGCACCTCCCGGAGGGAGGTTACAATAAGCCTTTCTCCACACCATGCTATGGCCAGGATAATGCATCGATAAGCCCTTGTTGCACCATGCTATGGCAAGGTCAAGGCTCCCCCTGGATGGAGGTTAGAGTAAGCCTTTAGTTGTGCCATGTTATGGCAAGGTTAAAGCATCGATAATCCCTTTGCCGCACCATGCTATAGCCAGGTCAAGATTCCTCCTAGAGGGAGGTTAGATAAGTCCTTGGGTCATGCTTGAAGATAAGCTAACCAAGAATACAAGATAACAGTGGACTAAGATGTCCAATCACAAGAAGCAGCATATCAAACAGCGGACTAAGATGTCGAAGCCCAAAAAGCGACATATCAAAAAGCGGACTAAGATGTCCATTCCAAGAAGCGGCATACCAAACAATAAACTAAGATGTCCGAGCCCGAGAAGCAGCATATCAAATGATGGACTAAGACGTCCAAGCTCAAGAAGCAGCTGATCAAATAGCAACTACAAATAAGGCTTAAATAAGAATCTACGACCTCCAACTAATCATCAAATAAGAATTTACAAACTTTACTTATTAATACCCGAATTTGGGTTTCGGGTCATTTATTATTAAGTTCGAGATTTCACTTATTAATACTTGAATCTGGGTTTTGGGTCTTTTAATTTATGGTCTTCATCATAACCGAATCTGTGTTTTGGGGCTATAACTATTAATCAGTGAACATCATTCATTAATGCTCGAATTTGGTCTAAATATATCTATTAAGAAGATTATTATGGACTTTTAGTTATTATCCACAAATACCTGAATCTGGGTTTTGGTTCTTCTAACTTTTAAATTTCATTCATCAGTGCCCAAATCTAGGTAAATGGGCTTCTATTACACGATCATCATTGATTGGTTATCTCCAAAAGTTGGATTTCCAAACACCTTAAATTAAACCCTTGGTTGAATTTATTTTTTTCTACCATCAGACTCCTAATGGTCTAACAATATAATTGAAATTGAATTCTTAGTTCTCTCTTATCATTACCAAAGATGGGTTTCAAGAAACACAATCGAATTCAATTATAGAATTGCTCTTCACATACTATCATATGTTAACATAGTTAATTATTAACCTCCATAAGTAATGTGGATAAACTTCAGTATGAATTTCAAGTTTAATAATAAGCAATATTGTTTACTTCATGCTTTTCATAACACAAGTTGCTAAAAAGCTGATTTAGAAACAACATTATGAGAAAGGATTACAACTAGGTAATATTTTCAAAATTTTCAAAATTTATGAAATTATTTCAAGCATTGGTACAAATATATACTTCATAAATCTCGATTTTTTCTAAGTTTTTAGCAATTAAAGGATCCACAATTTGATGAACGGTAATACGAAGAACTTCTTAAGCTGCTTCTCCTTTTTCTTCATCTTATCATCTCATCGATAGATTCGATGTTGGCCTTCAAAGCATAGTTAAAAGCTTTGTTTGCACCTTTAAGAGTTTTATTTTCTCTTTTTAGATCGGTAATACACTTCTGAAGGAGATACTTTTCGCATTCAAAATTTTGAATTCTAACTACATATCCATTTATGCACTGTGAGTATCTCACTTTTTTATGATAATCGAAATATTTCATCATCTTACATTTGACTTTTTTGCACCATTCTCCTACCATTTCTCATCTAAGCCAGGAGGAGGATTAGTTATGGTAGGAAACTTTTGGATAGCTAAAGAAGCAGACCTTGTTGATTTTGCAATAGAAGAAATAATGGAGAAGCTAGTAAATCAATATTTGAGATGTTATTCCCCATAATGAATTCTAGTGATGCGTTGAGCTTGAATATCCTTTAATTTCATCTCCAAATCTCCTATTTGTTGGAAAAGTTTAGACATCTTATGGTCAAATCGATTGAAGGATTTGATTTAATTTAATGCTTTAATAAAGAAATCATTTCGTTTTTGCTCTTAACATCCGTCTCTAGATTGGCAATCTGATCGTTAAGATTTCTAAATTTTTTTCTAAAATAAAAATCTCCTATGCCATTTTAATGCTTCAATGTTACCTAGAAATAAGTGGAATAGAAAATCATCAAGGAGCCTCCTCTTTTTAAGATCTACTAACAACCTACCTCCAATATCGATAAAGCGTGAAGTGAAATCTAATGATAGTGGCATTGTAGATAGCTTTAACTCCTATTTAAACAAACAAAGAAAAAGAAAATAAAGTCAAGACTTGAATAATCTGTCTCTTTATTATAACAATAGAAAATTAAAACTTAAGTAGAACTGAAATAAAAGTACAATTTCATTTAACATTTGTTTCACATTTAAAATTGAGAGACAACCATTTTGCTTTTCAAAGAATTAGCAGAAAGAATAACTGTTGAGTCAAAAGGAAGTTTAAGTCCTTCTAGAGTAATAACTAAAGGATATTTGCTATAGCCCAATTCCCTGACAGGAGGACTATCACAACCACATATTAATTTGGTATGATATGTCTGGATTTCCTTAAGTAGCTTCTCTTTATCTTCACCAAGAAAATCAAAATGAAGATGAGGATGTTCCATGTAAAGTTTTTTCAAATCTCTAAGAAACCAATATCTGGTTAATTTTGAAGATTTCAAAATTGACGCCTTTTTAGGATAATCTCTTCTTAGTTTAACATATTTGTTTAGATAATCTTAAGAGACAAAGCTGCCAGGGAGCATTCATTCTATGATAACTTAATAAAATACAACTAATTATTAAAGAAAATTAAACAAGAAAATCATAAACTAATATTATTACATAATTATGAATGATCATCCAGTTCATACAAAATCGACTTTGTAGATAACTCCGAAACAAATTTGTCCTTATAATTTTTAAGTTTTTCTAGAGGCAACTCTCAAGGAATCGATCTTACTCATTATAAGTTCCAACATGCTCCAAAATGCGGGTCGATTCCAAATTCAGCTAAATATCTCTTGTGTAAAAGCTTAAGTAGTCCCCAACTAAAATAACCCAAGTACTAGAAATTTACAGTTAGGTGTTACTATAGGCTTTGTATTAAAAGTCTACCAGAATGCCCCTCTCTTCAATCAACATCCAAAAGCGTGTAATTAACTCTCTATTCTCTTTTAAAAGAACATCATATCAAAGGTGCACCCTCCTCGGTCGTGGGGCAACTTCTTGATTTTTGAAGGATGCTAACACTACCGCACTTCTGTTAAGTCTATGATACATATGGGAGAGAATATTATGTTCTTTCAATTGTTTATCTAACTCTTTGTACAAGCTATATATTTATGCTTATTTTCTTTCAAGCTTGATTTTATATAGGTGAACAGGTTTACTCCTTATTTAAGATAAAGGATTTAATTTATTATTATCTTTGAAGGGAAAGCTGTTTAAAAAAAGTATCCTATACCTGAGAAATGTGGATTGATGCTTGAGGAACCTGCTTCTTTTTTCTTGGTTCTTCCACATTATTGTTAGCAGGATCCACTTAAGGGTTAAATGGTACAGGGAGTTTAGGTGGGCTTGCTTCATGAATAGATGGATCAGGGTTTTTCAGAATCCCTTGTGTTGTCATCGCTATATTTTCCAAGAGCATCAGTGTAACCACTCTTGTCATCGCCTGAACCTTGAACACCATCCACGTTGTCATCATTGTCATTATCATGATCATCATCCTCATTACCTCCATCTTCCTCGACAATTGAAGCAAGGGACTTTGAAGGATAGAATTTTATAGGCATCGATCTCCTCCTTTCAGCAACTTCAGCACCTTGCTTCATTCTTTTAATTTTGTCCATAAACTTGTTGATAAGAGCAGGGTCGAGTGGGGGAAAGCTCAAGTCTGGGCATTTATTGATATTGTTGGCGTAGGCAAGCTTCATCGTGTCTTTAAAAGAATTGACAATGATGTCCTCAAGAGAAGTATCAAGGAATTAAGACACCCACTACTTTTCATCGGAAATAACATTGATAGCCAACCTAAGAGAATGTTTATTCTTCTTCAGTTTTTTTCTCTAGAGAAGATTATTTTGCTATCATCTGAGCTTTTTCATCCTCTGATTTTTTCACGGTCATTTTCAAGGCCAAATTTTTGTCAGCATGGATTTGATGAACTTTCCATTCCTCTGAAATAATAGATTATGATTGAGAAAGAGAAGTTCTCAATCGCTCTTATTCCACCATAACTTCGTTTTTATCAACATATAGAGGGGAGACTTGGTTGTTTAAGTTTTAAATTTCTTCTTAAAGCCTCGACGTTTTTGTAGAAGATTTTAATGCAACATCTTGCAAGGAGAGCCAGCTCTTGGAAATATGAAAGAAAAGTATAGCATAAGTCAAAAACCTAGGAAGAAACAATAATAACAAGGTTAAGTGATATGAAGCATATAGAAGTTGTTGTTCTACTAGAGAGCGACAGTGATCCATTAAGGGTGAAATAAAAGAAGGCGACGAAAAGAAGCAAAAGATGTAGAATTTTGGATTGACTGAACCATTTTTTCGAAATCGCTCGGAGGCACAGGTGATGTGTCTGTAAGAGTGCAGTTCCTGAAAGGTGGTTGAAGTCCCCAAGTCATTTTGCATTTGTCCAATTACACAACGAGAGACTGAAATGACAATGCATGGTAGGAGATTGACTTGTGAGGAAGTCTTCTTAGGTTGATTAAGAGTGGCTTCGATGGTTGGACTCTCCAAAGTTTTATCTATGTCTACAAACTCCCCCTCTTCTTGTGGCGTAGAATTAGGAACTTCAACGATGTTGGCCTTCTTAGGGGATGGCTCCGCCGCAGGTGCTTTACCTAGCTTTCTTTTAGCAGCCATCTTTGATCTAGCAATGCCTTGAGACATTGATGACGCACGGGTTGTAGAAGGGGGGAGTGGGATCAGTTATAATTGGCTCAACTTGAGAAGCAACTATTGAAAATTCAAAAAATTAGAAGTCAAAAAAGCAATTTAAAAGGTAACACAATTACAAACTACAAATACTGCGTTTGAACTTACCGGGGTGACCAGGATAAATTGGTGACATTGGGGAGAGATACGTCAGATTACTTAAAGAAAGGAAGCGTTTGCTTCAAAATGTCTGTTGAAATAAAGGAGGTTGACCGAGTAACCTCTGGCCTGCTGGTAGGAGGGAATGTTTTTGTAGATTTGAAAATTTCAATAGCAATCTATTCTCAATCCTACTTGAAGCGGCAATCAACAACTTTACAGTTTCTTATCTTCTACATTCAACTCTTTAACAGGAGCACTTGGCAAGGAAACATAGATTAGCAATGAAAAGTAACTAAATGGAAGAATAAAGACTGTGATTTACTTACGGGGAGAAGAAAAAACCCCACTGATGTTGGGAAAGCATTTTACAATGAAGAATTTCGTTGCCCAATCCTTAAAATTGTTTACCGCTTTGGATATTAGCTTCTTAGGGGGATTGGCTCTAAAGATTTGGCTGTTCAGGTTGCTAAACTTAACCAATCGAACAATACAGTTTAAGACTTCAGCGATAAGCGAAGGAATTTCAGAATCCAACGCCATGAGTTCCGAAGGTAGAAGATAGGTATATACGTTTGGTGATGGTTGAATGGGAGCGATGCCATAGTGGGTCGGGAACTTGGCCAAGAAGTTCGAAAAAGGTAAGAAGCCTCCATGCAAAATGTGGATAGTGGTATAGGAAAAGTACCCTTTAGGAGGGCTTCGAATGGTGTCGTTATCACTTGGGGGATAGCTTTCACCCTAGTGATGCTAAAGTCGCTAAGGATTACGTCTATCTCATCCTGAGTAGATATCAAGGAATGCTTAGAAGTTGCCTCAATATTCTTAGGAAAAGACTCTGTCACCGGTATTGTGTCCTTCTTTTGTTTTTGTAAAGACCTTTTCATGCCCATGATCTTGCCAGATGAAATCATTTCAGTTAAAAATTATTTTTTATTATGAAACTAATATTTTTTCAAGGATATTGGAAAACCTATTACAACAATTTGAAAATCAAGCAAAACATGAAGTTTCATATTCTTGAAAGAATGTTAAAGCTAGAAAAATAAAATTTGTTTGACTTTTGACAGAATCGAAAGAGAGAATAAGAGTTGACGTCCAATAGACACCCTTCAACAACGTCGAACGCTCAAGGATAATTTTGTTATTAAAGGAAGTAGTCAAAATCTACACAACGAATTTGAATAAAAATGTACGCTACCAACATTCAATCAATAAGACAAAAGAACCTTTCGATACTTTCGAAACCCATAAACTTAGTTTTTCAAAGAGAGTTCGAATGTTGTTGAAACCCATATGCCAATTGGTCGAAAGGTTAGAATTTGAGCAACGTTGATATAAATGGAAGGCTTTGAGACATTTCGACAATATTGATATAAAATAATAGTCAAGTTACCAATTAGTTATAAGTGGTGTCGAGCAAGTTGAAAGGGGTGCATGGTTTCGAAAGCATATCAACGACTAAATTTGAGTGGATTCAATAGGTTTCGACTGGATCGAAACGTTTGATTTTATTTACAACTTAAACAATGTATAATATTCTCAACCCAATTTATAAAAAATGAATAATGAATTTCGAACTCCGTACATGCCATAAAATAAATAGGAGAAAGCATGTACTGAAGGTTTCAAAACCAATAGAATAAAGAATATGCTTTCAAAAGTATGCATTAAAAAATTATGTCGCAGGACGCACTAGGTAACTTCTTCGAAAGGTGCCAGAATACACTAAAGAATAACTATGCTTTCGAAGAAGCCCGCTTCATGTTAATAATGTCAACCTTTCGACCAGATCAATCAAGAGATTTGTTGGATTGCCTTTTGACCCCATTAAAAGAGGTTGAGGAGGCAAAAAACAAAGGTTATAGCTATAACCCCTTTTGAAGGGGCAGAAAGTTAAAATTGCAGCTCCAAATACGGTTCAAACTGCAAAAGCTTCTCCTTAAAGTAACTAGAAATCTCCTTCTTCCCCAAATTCAATTTTAACCCAGAATTTCAAAAAATCGATAACTAAGTTGATTTAAGCGTGAATCTACAATCGAAAATCATAAATATAACATAAGTTTGTTTTTAAGCCTTTAAAAAAAATGAAAAATTACTTTTTCGATGGATTCAAAAAAATGATTTGAAGTAAGAAATGAAATAAGAGAAGCCATGGAAGCAAATCGATGGACATTTTCATGATCGAAAAACTTAAATTTATCCCTGTGAGATTCAAGTAGAATTTCGAATTCAAATTGGACGAATGTCGAAACCGAAGCTTAATATGAAAAGTTAAGCAGAAATAATGAAAACTTTCTTTGTATTTGAATTTCTGTTGGTAGGAAATAGAAATTATTTGAGAAATTAAGAACTTTGATTCTTGCAGCAAATTTCTTCTAATTGCAAATAAATTAAAGAGAAGAAGAAAGTAACTTGCTTTATAAGAGAAGGGATTCTTGAAACCCTCTAGTTTGATCTTGAAAATAAAGGGAGGAAGTAAAAGAAGGTTCCCTTTATAAATACCTTGTCTTTCACTCCCTTTCCTCTCTTAATCACTCTCCTTCTAAACCGTAGCCTCCATCTTCATTTTTTAACATCATTGGCCAAAACTTCACGGCCTCTAAGCTACAAAAAATTCCAAAAATAATATCAAAATGAATCAAATAAAATAAATACAAAAGTGGTGCTTCAGACTGTTGCAATTTCTGGAGGTGACTCATTCAAATCTAGGAGACTTCTTCATTCAAGGGGTAAATCAAAAGGCAACATCAACAAGGTAAATTCAATTAGTTTTTATCTATATATTTCATGCTATTATAGAGCTAGTGATTATTTCATTATAACAAATTTACATATGCATTTGTTGTTCCTTATATAGTGTAAATCTTAATGTACAATAACTTTTATCATTTAAATTGATTTTGGTTTGATGTTGTTAACAAGAAAACTTGTCAACATCCCCAAAGCTATATGAATAACAAATGAGGTTATACAAGATAAGGATGTCAAAGAGGTTACTTGTTTTGAATCCCATATTTCGACTTGAATTGACCAAGTCGAAACAGTTTTAGAGATTGAATTAGGAATGTAGGCAAAAGAAAACGCATTCGACTCGAAACTTTTCTTTTGAATACGTAGGAAACAGCAATTCTTTTCAACCTCTCATTCCTTTCGATCATATCAAAAGGTATATTGTTTCCCTTTCGACTATGTCGGAAGGTATGCTTGTCTTATAAAGGTGGAACAGCTGCTTTCAACCTCATTGGTTTCGTTCCTTTCTTTTAAGGGACACCTTCAAAAGGTTGCAGATGTAGTGGAAACTTCTTTCGAAGGAATTCCTTTTTACATGTTCGGTTGCCAATTACATACTGGATTCCCTTTCGAACACCCCTTTCAACCAGGTTGAAAGGAGCTATGTCCTTTCGAATCAGACCCAATTGCAATTGCCTAAGCATTATTTGGTTTACTTTATATATGATCGGCCTAGATATTCCTAAGTCCTTCGAAATCATTAATGTCGAAACATCATCACCAACTTTGTTTTCTATTTGTTCGAGATTGGTTTCGATGGTGATGTGTTTCGCCATATCCAAGTCGATCTTAATGAATTGCATAGATAATAAGAAATTAAGAGAATAATATAGAATCATATGCAATGGACCATTAGTCCAACTAATGATCATAATGATCGTCCACATTATCGAAATTCTTGTTGAATCCACAAATACTTCCATGAATCCAAAATGTGTTACAATTATGAGAGCTTTTCCCTAAATTGATTTAGAGTTTACAAAGGATTTTGTAGTTGCAAAGAAGTAGAAGGAATGCAATGAGCTTAGGATTCCAAAATATGGTTCCCAAAACTAGACATCTTGAGTCTTATTTATAGATGTTGGCCGGCTCACCTTCCACGCCTATGCTTTCAACCTAGTCAAAAGGCCTCTTTCATATTCGACCTCATGCCTTTCGACATCGTCAAAAGGCCTTGCCTACCTTCGATGCAGTCGAAAGTCTTCTCTATCGAGTCCTTTAATTCGTCCTTGTGCTTCACCTCTCTTTATTCTTGACCTTTCGACCTTGTCGAAAGGGTATTTATCTACCTTTCGCCTTGTCAAATCTTTGGTGTTCCCTTTTTCCTGCTTTCTCCTAAACTGCTTTTGACCTCATTGAAAGGCCTCATAACCAGTTTCCCATCATGTTGTGTTGATGCCATCAGAAGTAAAGATAGGAGCTTTCAACTTTGTCGATAGATTGTTTAGTTGACTTCGAAGATGTTGAAGCATCAATGATTTCGATAATATGGGTAGCTTCCAAATACATGTCTGTGGACTGATGCATAACCTTTTCACGACGTTATTGGCTTTGACTAGTTCGAAAGGCTTTTGCTTCTTTCGAAAGGGTTGTTTTGGATAATTTGAAAAAAGGTGAAACCTTTGGTTTTGAGAGGTTTGGTGGGCATATTATAGGCGAACATTTATTGCCTTCGAAAGGGGTTCCGATGCTATCTTTTCTAATCCATCTGCATTGGAAGGTCTGAAAGAGGCAGAAGGGAAGCTCCGCTTTTCTTTTCAAAAGATTTTCCACTGTTTATCATTTCCGATAGCGCCTAGTGCCTGCAACCCCTTTGAAAGCCTTTTCAATGCCTTCGAAATGCTCTATTGTGACCCTTGTTGAAACTCATGCTGGCTATTTGAGAAAAAATTTGTATTTTATCCGTCTTCTTTCATGTCTTTTCTCTTTAGTGGATTTTATGGTTAACATTTTGCGCTCTCCTTGTATAAAAGAAGCTTTTTTCCTTTAGGACAAATATTTCAGAACTCTCTTGCTATTAATTACCCTGTTTTCCTACAATGCAAAGTTAGTGACATTTTCTATTGCTGACTCATTATTATATAAATATGCTTCATAATAAGTCAACGTAGGTGTGCTTCCAAATTTAAATGGTTAGTTAATCATAAGCTTGATTAAACAAAGGATATGAAGTCTGCAATTAATATATAACAATCGAAGTCTAAGAACTTCCCGCTGGGTTTACCCGATGTTAGGAAATTGGAGGTCACAAGTTATGATCTGGCAATGTGCCTTTAAAACCCATAAATTTTGATATGCGCTTAGAGATTTTCCTTGGAGATAATAATGTAATGACCCCACGGTTTGAATTTAGATGTTGGTGAGCATCACTTAAACTTGAAAACTAATAACCTTGATTTGGGTATTAATAAGACTAGCTCGAAGCTTCCAAGTGATGCCTTAAACGTCTGTTGTAGCTTTAATACCACTACTTTAAATTCTAGGTTCGTGATTCGATTGATGGAATTCAAAATCAATGATAAAGAACCAAAATTCAAATTTAGGAATTATGGGGTAATGGATCCCAACCTAGATTAGTGTATTAGCTAATGGAGTTTAGAAGTTAATAGTAAAATATGCGGAACCCAGAGTCGAGTTTTAAATAGCAAGATTCAAAAATAGTCCTTTAAATAGAATTCTCTAACCCAAATTTAGGTATTTATGGTGGATAATCAAAAATTCGTAACAGTAGTCTTTATGTCGAAAATCCCACCCCCAATCAGGGAGTATGTTGGATAACTAGAAATTATCAATAATTATTTTCGTAATAGGAATCTATGGCCCAAATTCAGGCATACGTTTGGTAATCACGAATCCATAGTAATTATCTTCATAATAGGCATCCTCAGCCATTAGGGCATTAAAGTGAAGTAAGTAATGATTCCGAAACCCAGATTCAGCTATAATAAAGATAGTAAATTATTGATAAAGTACCGAACCCAGATTCGGGCATTAATAGATGAAATCTAGAAATGGGAGGCCCAAAAAACAGATTCGGGTATTTAATAGACGAAATCCAGAAACGAGAGACCCAAAACCTAGATTCACGTATTTAATAGACGGTGTTTTTCTTTACTCCTTAGATTCCGTCTTTTTCGACATGCATAAACCCTTTAGGCCTTGTATATAGTAATAATATGACTGGCTACTTCTCAAGCTTTAACGTCTTAGTCCATAATCTGATGTGCCACTTTTCGGGACTGGACATCTTAGTCCATTGGATATATACCGCTTCTCAGGTTTTGACATCTTAGTCCATTACTTGATAAGGCTCTTCTAAGGCTTAGACATCTTAGTCCATTATTTGATGAGCCTCTTCTTGGGATTGGAAATCTGAGTCCATTCTTTGATAAGCCTCTTGTTGGGCTTGGACATTTTAGTCCATTGTTGTCTAGTGCTCTTGGTTAGCTCATCTTAGAGGCTAGAACCAAGGACTTACCCAACCTCCCTCTGGGAGGCGCCTTGACTAGGCCAGAGGCATGACCAAGGGCTTATTTGGTGCTTTAACGTGGCCGTAGCATTGTGCGGATAAATGCTTAATCCGACCACCCTCCAAGAGGTGCCCTACTCCGGCCATAACATGGCATGGATATGAGCTTGTTCGATGCTTTAACCCGGCTTTAGTTTAGTGCAAATAAAGGCTTACTCTACCAAGGTGCCTTGACCTAACTAGAGGCACGACCAAGGGCTTTTTCGGTGCTTTAACCTGGCCATAGTGTGGTGCGATTAAAGGCTTACTCCGCTCTCTCCGTAACAACCGTGGTATTTTCAACCATTCGCATCCATTATAAGTGTATAGGTAGACACTCATGCCGGAATTAAATTGCTCAAAATACCACGTTGTAAATAAAAATTTGGCAAATCTCAGAATATACAGTAAATAAAAATCATAGAATCACAGACACAGAGTAATAATAGTGCAGCGGAAGCAAAAGAAATAGTAGTTCATGAAGCTACTATATAAAAATATCAGAGTTACATAAAATACGATAGAGGAAATAAGGTACAAAAGAAGTCTCACTTCGTAGAAGTCAACTAATACAAGCGCTGAAAGGAACAACAGGTTTCAAAAGATAAACATGACAAGTAGATAATCTCCAGCGATTCCAATCTCCAGAAAGTGGAAATCCAAATCTGTGAATAACTCAGGCTGACTCGAGCGTAAATAAAAATACAAACACTCGAGTCAGGACATACATACTTATACAATGTAAACCAACTCAAGTGAACTGTAGTAAAGGTACAAGTAACTTAGAAGATGCTTGGGAGCGCCCATCCTCTAAGGATCCGTTAAACTATTTACTATGTAGTATATTGCGCTATATACAGTAGTGTCTAATCAGTAAAGTATAATCATATAGAAAATAGCGTTAAGGGGATGGTGAACCTTAACGCTGTCGGATCTTTAAAACCAAAATCGTAGTGGGCTCGATATAAGGATATGACACGGCACGCGAGGCAATGCCAGGGTGGATACACCGTTTGCACTCCCGGACCGGTGGTGACGGCAAGCCAGCAGCTTCCGCCCACCTCGAACAATAACCCCGAATCAAATGTGGCGCCACCGAATCGAATCACAAAAGTAATAGAATGGTTTCCGATGGAGCATGCTCGATGAAAGGGTGCGACCCTTTGTGTAGCCCGGTATAGCTCCTGTTTTAGTCATATATGCCAACTCACGGGAGTTGGGTCCACGTAATATACCTCGAGAACGTCGCCACCATCCTACTTCATTCTGGAATCTCCACCGCGTACACAGTTGTTAAAGTGGTTTTCGGTATTGGCCGGCTATAAGACAATATCCGATCCCGGTCTCTTTAACAACCAATCGTTATTATAACCCGTAGTTATAACTTTAAAACATATTTTATACCTCAAAATAAAATATCATTTCAACCCAAATCTTTATCAAAATAAAGATTAAATCATTTCCAAACCATTTCAATATATCATCATACCATATCTTTCAATTCAAATATTTATCAAAGTAATTATCAAGTCATTTCAAATCATTTTTAATACATAAACATCACATCTTCCAAATTCAATATTTATCAAAATAATTATCAAGTCATTTCAAACCATTTTTAATACATAAACATCATATCTTCCAAATTCAATATTTATCAAAATAATTATCAAGTCATTTCAAATCATTTTTAATACATAAACATCACATCTTTCAAACTTCATTTTCAGATCGTCTTAATTTCAAAATATCATAACTTTCAAAACTTCATCTTCGAATCATTTAATATATACCAGAATATCATATCTTTCAAAATTTCATTTCAAATCATTTCAATATATCATATCTTTTCGAAACCACATTTCAATCATTTAATATATCAAAATATCATCTCTTTTCACAACCACATTCATTTCAATATCATTATTCATTTTATTCAATTTAAAATACCATTTCAATTCATATTTCAAAACAGTTTATATTCCAAAAATCATTTTTAATCACTAAAATGAAGTTATTATGTTTAATAATTAAATTATTAAACTTCCAAAATTTTCAACTTTCAATGTTCATTTATTCACTTAAGTTTATTAAAACAGTAAAGATTCACTTTTCGTGGCATTTAGAAAATGCTACGGAAAAATACATTCAAAACAGTTCACTTTAACAAAAGACAACATTTTAAAATGTTGTAATAGGGTTTACTTAAATTTCAAATAAACTTAGTTAAATTCAAAAATTATAGCACTTACAAAAATATTCTATAATAGCTTTTAATTCAATTTAGCTTTTTAGTTCATTATCGTCAACTACAGCATTTACAATGCTGTAATATCATTCACATTGTAATTAATAGAATTTCAAAAATGCAGTAAATTAACTTCAAATATTCAATAAAATTTCTCAACCAATAATATTTTTATTTAAAACATTTTTTAACTTATAAAATCATACATTTCACATTTATAAACATCATTTAATTTTCCTCAAGTTCATGATTTTATAAAGTTAAATTTCCATTCAAAAATCAAGTTTTAATAATAATTCACTTATCAAAATGCAATGTTCAATTTTAGATTCACTACATTTTCAACTTAACATTTATGTTAAAATTCTCAAATATAACTTATTTTTATTTTTATTTACTTAACTAAAATTTCCCTTTCAAGTCAATTTCATAAATTTCCAATTTTAGTTATATTTCAAAATTTCAACTTAAAATATTCATTCATTTCACATTTCAGCTTTATTAAAAATCATTAATATGATATAAAATCACTTTAAATTCAATTTATATTCAAATTATCATAAATTCATATTCAATTAAATTTCCAATTATAATTAAATCAATTTTTCCAAAATAACTTACGTTCAAAATTTCTAACTTTTCCATTAATTCAATTCACTTACAATTATTCATAAAATCAATAATATTTTACAAAAATCCTTTTTAATTATATTTAAATCAAAATACTATAATATTTACATTTCTAAAATAACTTTAAAGATTTTAGGAAAACATATATTAACTACGGGTCTATATATAATTTTCTACGCTAGGTAAAGTGATACGGATATGTATCATTTCAATCCGCAGTTTAAAAAGAAAAATCCGGGTTTTATCATTTCAAACCCGCAATCCCAAGTTAAATAAATGATTTGAAAATCATTCAGGCCTATCATTTCATCCCATAACAATTTTCCCTTATTCCAAAGTCCGTTCGGGTATATATCATTTCAACCCATAGTGATTCTAATCAAAAGGGAACTTGCAGCGTGATAAACTGATATAAATAAACAGAATAGCATAATAAACAGTAAAAAGTGATATAACAGGTGTAAACATCATATGATCATAATATAGCAGTTATAACATGATGCAATACATTTACAGATTCAAATGGTGTCGGTTTATCAGTTATATAGGTACAGATTGTCTGGTGAGAATAACTCACCGGTTTGAGCTGGAGACACAACAACGAATTTCATGAACGGAATCTACAGAAGCAAAAAAGCACGACACAGATACGAATGGAGGAGCCAAGGATTAATTCCCTTGAATACAAATCAAATAAACAATAACAAACATGAATTATAAACTAAGATATTACAAAACAATGGTAGGAATAAGTACACAATTCAAAGCTAGAACTTTTGCACTTGCATTCACCTTTGTATGCTTCAACTATGGACTGGAAAAGCACTGTAATGGAATGGTTTTGGATCAGGTTTGGATGCAATAGGTCAGCGTATCATGGATTTGATGATGGTGCAAAGGTATGTGTACATGAAACTATGACTACAAGGCATAAACAAGGATTTTGGTCCATATTTGGCTCGACCTATGGCACACTTGGGCTGGCTATACTTACTCCAGATCTAGACAGTGGAGAGTGATGGTATAGCAGCACCCAAAGGTCATGTGGTTGCTGGTGGTGGTGGTTCTAGGGGTGGCCAAGAGGAGTATGTGAAAGGATATTGGCATTACGGCTCGGCTAGGCTAGTCTTAAGGGTTTGCTTGCAATTTTTGTGGAGTTTTCAACATGGGGAGGCCACGACCTGATCTGGTTCAGGTCTGGACAGTGGGTAGGTGGAGGGTCAAAGGTTGTATCGTGGTGGGGGTGGAACAATAGGAGGTGGCCAAGGCAAGATATGAAGGAGATAGTGGAGTATATGGCTAGGCTAGGCAATTTCAAGGGGTTTGGTGCAAAGTTTGTGATGCTAACCTCAATGGATGGGCAAAACTTGGTTAATGTCAGAGGAGGGGGAGGAGGAGCTTCTGTAGATGGTGGAGGAGATGGTGGAGCTGATGGTGGAGCTGATGGTGGAGAGGTTAGGCTGAGCAAAGCATGAAGAAGCAGGGCAAAAATCAAGGCAAACAAATGGAAAAAGGAAGAAGATGAGAGGAGAATGGAAGCCATATTTTTCTTTGAAGTGCCGTGAGTTTTTAGGAGATGAAGGAGGACATTTGTTTACGTGCAAATGATATGTGATCAGTTGAAAGAAATGAGGTATGGTTGGCCTCAATTGAATGCAAGAGTTAGAAAATGAAAAGGTGGGAAAACAAAGAGACTTAAGCAACTAAAGAGTCACAAAACCTTTCAAATTTCCACTAAATTCTTTTTAATTTTAAATAACTGAAATATGTATATAAATCCAGATAAAAATACGAAAATTTAGTAAATAAACAATAATAAATAAATAAATTATTAATTATATATAGTTTAATTAAATAAAACAGCAAAATTTACAACTAGTCCTGAAAATATGAAAAATAAGTGCAATGAACGTGGAAAAATTTTTATGTACTTAAAAATATTTATAAATAAAGATAAGAACACAAAATAAAATGAATTCACAAAATAAATAAATAAATTTTAATTAAAATATAGTTTAGACGAAGAAAATAGCAGAAAAAGGAAACAGCCTTTTAAAAATAGGAAATCATCGTAGTAAATTTTAGAAAAATCCTATTATTATTTTTAAAATATTTAGAGATGAAAATATACATAAATTAACATATCTACCCATATTAAAAGAAATATAAGAAAGAAAAATATGATTTATAAAATTTAAAATAGGCAAAATTGCACAATAAAACAAATTATACTAGAAATTGAAATGTACATAACTTTTACATTTTAACTCCGTTTTCAACGAAACGAAAAGTGGTGTTCTTAGAATTTTATGTAATTTCATAATAAAAGATAAAATTTATAATTTTAAACTTTTAAAATTTTAAGTCAAAAGTCAAAGTTTGACTATTTTGACCAAAATCAACATTTCAGGAACATATTCAAATTACACAAGTTTGGAATTATAATTTCATATAAAATCAAGATTTATATTTAAGTAATAAAATTTAATCATCTAAAATAAGTAAAATAAGTTTTTTTTTTAATCAAAATAATTAAAATATAAAAAAAAATACAGGGTTGTCACACTCTCCCCCACTCAAATCTTTTCGTCCTCGAAAAGGAACGAGGTACGGAAAAGCACAGAAAAAAGATAGAGTGAAATAGGATTAAGATAAGATGACAAGAAGATTGAAATTATACCTGATAACTGTTGTTATAGGTAAGTTTAACAAGGTGGAGATGATCTTTCCAAGATTCTCCAAAATTAAGAACACAGGCACGAAAAGGTAGATTCAAAATGATTACCAAAGATCTATCAAAGATTATAGAATGATTTCTAACATAAAGATTGTAGAAAGATGCCTATACCAATCTATATCAAGATAAGGATGATAAGGACAACCAAAATATAGTTTGGAAAGCAAAATAAGGAAACAGATTTGAAAGCATGGAAATTTCAACTTAAATTGATAATTAATATTTTTACACAAGTTAAATAAATCTTAACTATATCAAGTTTCATTATCTTATTATCCAATCATCTTAAACTAACAAAAAATTTCTTATAATTGAAAATATTCTTTAAAAATAAAATTTAAGAATTAAATTTTCGATTACATTCAAACCATTTAGAGATAAGTCATAATATATATAATATGTCAAATCAAATTTCAATCATATATCTATATTATTATAAATCAAGTCATATTTTAGAAATTCAAATCAATTAAATTCCCCAAAACAAAGCTGTAGCAAGACTACATAACAGTCTCTTAACTTCGAACTCGAAAATGAACGTCGATGATGTCGCGATCATCACCGAAGTTATTTTCCAGCGACAAAGAGAAGAGCACTAATTTTAAACCTTTAAAATTCTTTGAAAACAAATTCTATTCAAAATACTTTAAATAATATAACCCTTTTAAAACTTTTAAACCAAAGTTCGAGATCATCGGAAAATAAATTCTCAGATTTCTTTTCTAAATTCATTTAAGTTCCCAAATCAATTTATAAACAATTATTTATAAATTCATTTATAGAACAATAAATGATAAATCAAGTATTATCATTTCAAATTATCAATTTGAATCATTTCATTAAGTTCCATAGATATATATATCAAAATTTTATTTCATTAACCAAATTTTTAAAATAATATTGTGTCAGTTTGTTCTATCAAAGTGTTTTAGAAATCCTATCGATAGCGCTGATCAGACGAATCGATCGGAAACCCAAATCAACATCATCAACTCAAACAACACAATAAAAAAAATATAGATTGACAAATACAATTCAAAATGTTTGAAAATATGTTGGAAACAAAAGACAAGATGATTAAATATAGAGTAGGGAGGTGGATTAGCTAATATAAATCACGGGCAACCTTAATCGGGTCAACCGTGACTTAAAGTATAAGGTCGAAGTGGATTTTCTGGGGTAAATCTACATTCAACCTCATAAGACAGAGTTTTGGATAATAGGAGATACTATCATTTAAACTGAGGATATAAAATCTTTGGTGAATCGATGTTGTTGTAAAGGAGTTTCACCCCTTTTACAAGAAATTTTTTGAGATTGGCGAGACCGCCAATTCACTATAAAGATCATTCGAAGTGGAGTTATGGGATACTCCAGAATCAAATGAAGATGAATAGCGGGGAATAAGAATGGATTTTGGAACCACGGGGAACGTTCCAAAATTCAAAGGAATCGAGTCAAAAGAAAGAGATTCAACTCGAATGAAAGGGATTCTGTAAATACAACTACTCCATATGCTGAGTTTTGCCTAGAGCTACCAAAGCTCTGATACCAACTGTAACAACCGTGGTATTTTCAACCATTCGCATCCATTATAAGTGTATAGGTAGACACTCATGCCGGAATTAAATTGCTCAAAATACCGCGTTGTAAATAAAAATTTGGCAAATCTCAGAATATACAGTAAATAAAAATCATAGAATCACAGACACAGAGTAATAATAGTGCAGCGGAAGCAAAAGAAATAGTAGTTCATGAAGCTACTATATAAAAATATCAGAGTTACATAAAATACGATAGAGGAAATAAGGTACAAAAGAAGTCTCACTTCGTAGAAGTCAACTAATACAAGCGCTGAAAGGAACAACAGGTTTCAAAAGATAAACATGACAAGTAGATAATCTCCAGCGATTCCAATCTCCAGAAAGTGGAAATCCAAATCTGTGAATAACTCAGGCTGACTCGAGCGTAAATAAAAATACAAACACTCGAGTCAGGACATACATACTTATACAATGTAAACCAACTCAAGTGAACTGTAGTAAAGGTACAAGTAACTTAGAAGATGCTTGGGAGCGCCCATCCTCTAAGGATCCGTTAAACTATTTACTATGTAGTATATTGCGCTATATACAGTAGTGTCTAATCAGTAAAGTATAATCATATAGAAAATAGCGTTAAGGGGATGGTGAACCTTAACGCTGTCGGATCTTTAAAACCAAAATCGTAGTGGGCTCGATATAAGGATATGACACGGCACGCGAGGCAATGCCAGGGTGGATACACCGTTTGCACTCCCGGACCGGTGGTGACGGCAAGCCAGCGGCTTCCGCCCACCTCGAACAATACCCCCGAATCAAATGTGGCGCCACCGAATCGAATCACAAAAGTAATAGAATGGTTTCCGATGGAGCATGCTCGATGAAAGGGTGCGACCCTTTGTGTAGCCCGGTATAGCTCCTGTTTTAGTCATATATGCCAACTCACGGGAGTTGGGTCCACGTAATATACCTCGAGAACGTCGCCACCATCCTACTTCATTCTGGAATCTCCACCGCGTACACAGTTGTTAAAGTGGTTTTCGGTATTGGCCGGCTATAAGACAATATCCGATCCCGGTCTCTTTAACAACCAATCGTTATTATAACCCGTAGTTATAACTTTAAAACATATTTTATACTTCAAAATAAAATATCATTTCAACCCAAATCTTTATCAAAATAAAGATTAAATCATTTCCAAACCATTTCAATATATCATCATACCATATCTTTCAATTCAAATATTTATCAAAGTAATTATCAAGTCATTTCAAATCATTTTTAATACATAAACATCACATCTTCCAAATTCAATATTTATCAAAATAATTATCAAGTCATTTCAAATCATTTTTAATACATAAACATCATATCTTCCAAATTCAATATTTATCAAAATAATTATCAAGTCATTTCAAATCATTTTTAATACATAAACATCACATCTTTCAAACTTCATTTTCAAATCGTCTTAATTTCAAAATATCATAACTTTCAAAACTTCATCTTCGAATCATTTAATATATACCAGAATATCATATCTTTCAAAACTTCATTTCAAATCCTTTCAATATATCATATCTTTTCGAAACCACATTTCAATCATTTAATATATCAAAATATCATCTCTTTTCACAACCACATTCATTTCAATATCATTATTCATTTTATTCAATTTAAAATACCATTTCAATTCATATTTCAAAACAGTTTATATTCCAAAAATCATTTTTAATCACTAAAATGAAGTTATTATGTTTAATAATTAAATTATTAAACTTCCAAAATTTTCAACTTTCAATGTTCATTTATTCACTTAAGTTTATTAAAACAGTAAAGATTCACTTTTCGTGGCATTTAGAAAATGCTACGGAAAAATACATTCAAAACAGTTCACTTTAACAAAAGACAACATTTTAAAATGTTGTAATAGGGTTTACTTAAATTTCAAATAAACTTAGTTAAATTCAAAAATTATAGCACTTACAAAAATTTTCTATAATAGCTTTTAATTCAATTTAGCTTTTTAGTTCATTATCGTCAACTACAGCATTTACAATGCTGTAATATCATTCACATTGTAATTAATAGAATTTCAAAAATGCAGTAAATTAACTTCAAATATTCAATAAAATTTCTCAACCAATTATATTTTTATTTAAAACATTTTTTAACTTATAAAATCATACATTTCACATTTATAAACATCATTTAATTTTCCTCAAGTTCATGATTTTATAAAGTTAAATTTCCATTCAAAAATCAAGTTTTAATAATAATTCACTTATCAAAATGCAATGTTCAATTTTAGATTCACTACATTAAATTTCAACTTAACATTTATGTTAAAATTCTCAAATATAACTTATTTTTATTTTTATTTACTTAACTAAAATTTCCCTTTCAAGTCAATTTCATAAATTTCCAATTTTAGTAATATTTCAAAATTTCAACTTAAAATATTCATTCATTTCACATTTCAGCTTTATTAAAAATCATTAATATGATATAAAATCACTTTAAATTCAATTTATATTCAAATTATCATAAATTCATATTCAATTAAATTTCCAATTATAATTAAATCAATTTTTCCAAAATAACTTACGTTCAAAATTTCTAACTTTTCCATTAATTCAATTCACTTACAATTATTCATAAAATCAATAATATTTTACAAAAATCCTTTTTAATTATATTTAAATCAAAATACTATAATATTTACATTTCTAAAATAACTTTAAAGATTTTAGGAAAACATATATTAACTACGGGTCTATATATAATTTTCTACGCTAGGTAAAGTGATACGGATATGTATCATTTCAATCCGCAGTTTAAAAAGAAAAATCCGGGTTTTATCATTTCAAACCCGCAATCCCAAGTTAAATAAATGATTTGAAAATCATTCAGGCCTATCATTTCAGCCCATAACAATTTTCCCTTATTTCAAAGTCCGTTCGGGTATATATCATTTCAACCCATAGTGATTCTAATCAAAAGGGAACTTGCAGTGTGATAAACTGATATAAATAAACAGAATAGCATAATAAACAGTAAAAAGTGATATAACAGGTGTAATAACAGGTGTAAACATCATATGATCATAATATAGCAGTTATAACATGATGCAATACATTTACAGATTCAAATGGTGTCGGTTTATCAGTTATATAGGTACAGATTGTCTGGTGAGAATAACTCACCGGTTTGAGCTGGAGACACAACAACGAATTTCACGAACGGAATCTACAAAAGCACAAAAGCACGACACAGATACGAATGGAGGAGCCAAGGATTAATTCCCTTGAATACAAATCAAACAAACAATAACAAACATGAATTATAAACCAAGATATTACAAAACAATGCTAGGAATAAGTACACAATTCAAAGCTAGAACTTTTGCACTTGCATTCACCTTTGTATGCTTCAGCTATGGACTGGAAAAGCACTGTAATGGAATGGTTTTGGATCAGGTTTGGATGCAACAGGTCAGCGTACCATGGATTTGATGATGGTGCAAAGGTATGTGTACATGAAACTATGACTACAAGGCATAAACAAGGATTTTGGTCCATAATTGGCTCGACCTATGGCACACTTGGGCTGGCTATACTTACTCCAGATCTAGACAGTGGAGAGTGATGGTATAGCAGCACCCAAAGGTCATGTGGTTGCTGGTGGTGGTGGTTCTAGGGGTGGCCAAGAGGAGTATGTGAAAGGATATTGGCATTAAGGCTCGGCTAGGCTAGTTTTAAGGGTTTGCTTGCAATTTTTGTGGAGTTTTCAACATGGGGAGGCCACGGCCTGATCTGGTTCAGGTCTAGACAGTGGGTAGGTGGAGGGTCAAAGGTTGTATCGTGGTGGGGGTGGAACAATAGGAGGTGGCCAAGGCAAGATATGAAGGAGATAGTGGAGTATATGGCTAGGCTAGGCAATTTCAAGGGGTTTGGTGCAAAGTTTGTGATGCTAACCTCAATGGATGGGCAAAACTTGGTTAATGTCAGAGGAGGGGGAGGAGGAGCTGCTGTAGATGGTGGAGGAGATGGTGGAGCTGATGGTGGAGCTGATGGTGGAGAGGTTAGGCTGAGCAAAGCATGAAGAAGCAGGGCAAAAATCAAGGCAAACAAATGGAAAAAGGAAGAAGATGAGAGGAGAATGGAAGCCATATTTTTCTTTGAAGTGCCGTGAGTTTATAGAAGATGAAGGAGGACATTTGTTTACGTGCAAATGATATGTGATCAGCTGAAAGAAATGAGGTATGGTTGGCCTCAATTGAATGCAAGAGTTAGAAAATGAAAAGGTGGGAAAACAAAGAGACTTAAGCAACTAAAGAGTCACAAAACCTTTCAAATTTCCACTAAATTCTTTTTAATTTTAAATAACTGAAATATATATATAAATCCAGATAAAAATACGAAAATTTAGTAAATAAACAATAATAAATAAATAAATTATTAATTATATATAGTTTAATTAAATAAAACAGCAAAATTTACAACTAGTCCTGAAAATATGAAAAATAAGTGCAATGAACTTGGAAAAATTTTTATGTACTTAAAAATATTTATAAATAAAGATAAGAACACAAAATAAAATGAATTCACAAAATAAATAAATAAATTTTAATTAAAATATAGTTTAGACGAAGAAAATAGCAGAAAAAGGAAACAGCCTTTTTAAAAATAGGAAATCATCGTAGTAAATTTTAGAAAAATCCTATTATTATTTTTAAAATATTTAGAGATGAAAATATACATAAATTAACATATCTACCCATATTAAAAGAAATATAAGAAAGAAAAATATGATTTATAAAATTTAAAATAGGCAAAATTGCACAATAAAACAAATTATACTAGAAATTGAAATGTACATAACTTTTACATTTTAACTCCGTTTTCAACGAAACGAAAAGTGGTGTTCTTAGAATTTTATGTAATTTCATAATAAAAGATAAAATTTATAATTTTAAACTTTTAAAATTTTAAGTCAAAAGTCAAAGTTTGACTATTTTGACCAAAATCAACATTTCAGGAACATATTCAAATTACACAAGTTTGGAATTATAATTTCATATAAAATCAAGATTTATATTTAAGTAATAAAATTTAATCATTTAAAATAAGTAAAATAAGTTTTTTTTTAATCAAAATAATTAAAAAAAAAAATACAGGGTTGTCACACTCTCCCTAGGTGGTGTTCTTCCCTGGCCAACTTGGCATGGACAAAGGCTTTGTACCATCTAAGGTAGTGTCCAAATGAGAGGAGCATTTCACTCTACCATGTGGATTCTCCTTTTGAAGAAAGAAATGCTTTATTTCTTCATTTTGGAAAATATGGTCTCAAATGTTCGGCGTTCCATGTTCTCAAAACCATATACCATTTGGTTGGCACAACTTATAAGTTCCTGAAGGGATTACTTTGCAAATGATTAAGGGTACTTCTCGATTTGCTCCTAGGGGTCCATCGACGGGGTTTCTTGTATTCGCCATTACTCTTCAGAGTACTAAATATCCTTCTTGAAATGATCATGTGCCCACTTTTGAGTTGTAATGCCTTGAAATTATTCTTAGATACTTTGCTATTCTTACTGCTACTTCATCTCTCAACTCACGTATCAAATCCAAGGATTCTCTTTTTCGTTCCTAATTCAAATCGAACTCATAGGAGAATCTTCGATGTGAGGGTATTTTAATTTTGATTGGTAACATTGCCTCACATCCATATGTCTAAGGCTGTAAAAGTATGGATTAGGTTGGGTTATACCAAATACTTCAACCAACCCGTATGGTATGGGTTAAAGGTAGTTCAACCCGTATCCGACCCTATATGAGGTTGGATATGGGTTGGATTGAAGGTTGGATTGGGTCAGGTTTAGTAGGGTTGAGTTGGGTTACATGAATAAAAAAATGAAAATATAAAGAAACAAATTAAAATTTAATGTTAAAATATTTCGCTTAAAGTATCATATTTCACCTAGCATAATGCATTAAATATAACTGATTTACTGCACCTATATCATATTATAATTTCATTGTAAAACTCATCACATGAAATTAATTCATTACATATTAGAGTAAGGGTTTCAATTTAAAATACATTAAAATGCTCCATAGATTTCCTTTATCAATCCTGTGTGTTTTGAATTGACATCAAATATGCTTTTTTGGGTATATTTATTCTAGACTGTATACTTTATTTTAGATTTTGACTGTTCTAAGACTGATAATAAATTAGCTTGTTATATAGGATTGAGTTGGGTTGGGTTAAACAAAAAATCATACCTGACCCATATATAGTATGGGCTACAAATTGTGACCCATATCCAACGCAAATTAGGATGGGTTGGGTTTATGTAGGTTGGGTTGGGTTGGTGGGTTGGGTATGGGTCATGTGCACCCATACATATGTCAAAGAGTAAGGAGTATGTCCCGTAGCTATTTTAGTAGATATTATGAGAAATGCAGAATACAGATCTTAAGGCTGGGATTAACACTAGAGTGAGGAGGGTGAATAGTGTTTTAAAAAATTACTAAATCTTTTTGATTTTTTGTTAATTTGAACACAAATGTATGCAATATTCAGACACAGATATGGTCACAAAATCAAACCAGATGCAGAAATAAAGCTAAAGAAATAAAGGAAAGAACACACCAGATTTTATATTGGTTCGGAGTTACCCTACATCCAGTCCCGCACACAAGTGTGGGTTTCCTTTCAAATGCAATTGTATAATTACACCCTCGATTTCAAGGCCACGAGGTACACCGCTCCAGATTCACAATCCTCTGGGTAGAGCTACTTGATTTCAGGGGCAACAAGTTCACCCAATTGATTTTCTAGGCTACAATCACACCTTTTCTAACTTGATTGATTTCCAAGGACACAATCAAACCTTTATTTGATTGATTTCCAAGGCTACAATTACACCTTTTCTCGCTAAATTGATTACAAAGAAGTCTATAACTCTTAATAGCACCGAGATCTTGTTGAGATAGTGATAGAGAATCGAACTAGAGATGATCTAGTTAGATTCAACGTTGATTTCGGCAGAGTAATGGTAAAAATGTGTATAAAGAAATGTGGAAGAAGAAGAGGAGTGAAATCAAAGAACATGAATACTAACTCGTTCAAACTGCCCCTATTTATAGTAGAACAACGGCCATGTCCATTCGTGAAAGTATATGACGAATCGTAACTTCCTTTAAAGTTCAAATTTTTGAAATAAACTGCCACCATGTCGACATGGGGTACTTGAGGATGTCGACATGCCTAAGGTATTTTTGGTAACTTGCTTTTCTTTGAAAATAACTTCTATCTTGTATAAAAACTATTTTAAACTTTATAAATATATTTAACTATAGTTAAAATACATAAGTAAATATAGAGAATAATATTTGGGTGTATATAAAATTTTACTATAATTTTATATTTAAATCTAAGTATAAATATTAAAAGTTAAATATATTATTATTAAAAGATAGTTTAAGGCTAAGGATAATTTGATTTTGAAGATAAAGTTTATTTTGAGGCAAAAATTATTTAAAACTCGGATAAATGTTTTTGATTCTTTTAAAAGGAAGGTTTTGAAATCATTTTGAAAACAAGATATAATTTTGTAAAAACATTTGAATAAAAGGTTAGCGGATACAAAACAATGTTCCACTAAATTTTTCGTAGGTTCCATCCTACTTAGGGTTACATCCTTTTAACAGGCTCAAAGTGGGTTCCATTCCACGAATAAATTGGATTTTAAGATGCCAGTACTTTTTTAGGAGTTTTAAAAAATTCCTAATTAAATTACTTATTATTGAAATCATGAACTCCTGATAATCATGATACTAATAAGTCTTCAATCTTGATATTCTGAATCTCTATATTGTACAGTCTTCATTCCCGGTACCTGCATGGTTAAATCCTGCATATACATATATATCTAAACTGTAATGTTTGTATTTATATTTTATAACAATTCCTAAGGTTGTTGTCATCAAAACCATCATCTCAAGGACTAACAATCTCCCCCCTTTTGATGATGACAACCTTTGTTTATAAAATATTAATTCTATCCTTATAACTCCCCCTAAAACTAATAACTCCCCACCTTTTTCATCAACCAAAACCATCCTAAAACCGTAAAAATAAAAATCTCCCCCTTAAACTAATACTAAAACAAAGTATAGTAAATGAAATGTGAAAGACAATAACATAATTATATTATAATTATTCAATACATAAATATGTATAAGCATATTTCAAACAATCCAATCAACACGCACATCAAATCCAACCATGTCAAACAATCAAAAAAATCAAAGGTCAAACAAATCAATCAAATCGAACAAGTCAATCAAGTCAAATAAGTCAAACAAGTCAATCAAGTCAAATAAGTCAAACAAGACAATTAAGCCAATCAAAACATACCAAACAAATCAAAAACTAATAATCCTAAACTATAAGACAATATTACAAACTCCCCCTAAATAAAATACACTCGATATGTATACATGTATGCAATATGTAGTTTGTTATGCAGTATGAAATGTATGACATATGCAATGTAGCATGAGATAATATGCAAAATGAAGTGCAACTTGTGATGCAAATGATTATGATATTTCATGCGTTGTAATCTATGATGTAATATGCAATGAAATGAAATATGAAATAGGATGCACAATGATATGTAATATGAAATCAAATGATAACAAAGTAAAAATAATAATATGCAGAATGATATGATGATATATACTATGGTAAGAGATATTCAGATTATAAGATAAACATGAGTGATAAGAAATATCTAATTGACAACCATATATATGTATGTATACATATGTCAAACTATTTAATATAAATCACTTCAACCAAACAAAGGTAATACACACCAATTACTAGACTCAGGTTAAGGAAACAAATGAATGTGACTGAAAGAGTAGTAAAGACAAGTGTTTAAAGGTAATAAATGGTATTAAAACTATAACATATTCATGAAAGGTAGTTATCAAACTTTCAAAACCAAATGCTAAAAATATGGATTTAAACTATATGCCATCAAATATGGTTTTTATAAAAATTAATATCCTCCTTACTTAATTCTTTTAAAAATATTTTTTTAAGTTAATTGTTTTTTTAAGAATACAGACTTTCATATTTATAAAATGCTTAATTTAAAACCTACATATTAAATTATTATTGATTAAAATATTTAGAAACATGTTTAAACATCTTTAGAAAAATATCATAATGAAATATTAAAAATAAAAAAAATTGAAAAAACTAAAATAAACATGTGTTATGTTAAGGCCCCTTTCATTTAAAATTTTAATTAATTACTAAAAATATATTTAAGCGTGAAATTAATTTTAAAATGTTCTAATATAAGTTAGAAAATAACTATAAAAAGAATAGAGAAAAATACTTAATTTAAATATTATTTTTACATAGTTTAAAGTTTCAAATAGAAAAGACAGCATTTACAGAATGCTGTAAAAAGTTTTTATAGTAAAATATATTCAAAACTTTATAAAACAGAATCTGCAGTATTTACCAAATGCTGCGAAAAGTTTCTAAAACTCTATAGTTTTTCAAAGCACAGAGATACTATAAAAACAAATTTGCAGCACTTAAAGAAAGTTCCAGAAGAAAAGACAACATTTTAGATATACTATCTATTGTTTTGGGCCTGATTTTAACATGATTTTGTACTAATTTTACGACTAGATATTGAAATGTAAATAATTGATTTTTTTTACTCAAATTTTTATAGCATTTAATTAACATAAAAATAATAATGAGAAAACATGTAAAAATGCTTTTCTACTTAGTATAGTTGTAATAAATTAGTAGTAAGATTTTATTTGAAAGTGAACATATTTTAAAAAATATTTATAAAAAATAGACTGGTATATCGAAATTTATATTGTGGTGTGTCGATATATGGACCTAAACATCAAAACTTATAAAAGAGATAATTTCTATACCTAATTAAATGCATAAATATATATTCCTAAATGCAATAATAAAGATGAAATAATAGTAAAGCGTACCAATTTTTGCACTCCATCTTTCTAACTTTGTTGTTCTTCCATTGTCATCAACCACACATTTATATCTTTCAGAATTTAATGATGAGATATGTTCTATTACGACGGGCTCGTTTTTCTTATCAGCATAGTATGTACATTTGCTGAATGAAGACCGTATGTGAAAGATACAGATGATTTAGTTGATTGACCAACTTAGCGCCAAAACTTTGAATTTGAATTTTGAATGGATGGACGCTCAACCACTATAAATAGGCCCAACTATCAACACTTTTCATAAAAGTTTCTCTTCTTCTTCTTCTTCTTTCCGTTTTTCTATTTATCATCAAACTTCTAGATGGCAAATCTCTTCGTTTCTTAACGGAATTGGATGAAACCAACGGCAAATCGAAGAGGAAGGCAAGGGCTATGATTCAATAATAGTTTGGTGATGAATTTGGATAGTATTGTGGTGCAACACGCCGAACAGTAAGAGAAATGTAGAAAATCCCATACACAGTTTTTCAGTTTTGGATAGCTAACTTCAAACTATTATATCTCACTCAATTTGATTGGAATTTGATGATCTACCCATCAAAACGACCATGAGAACAAGAACTACAATCTGAATAGGAGTGGGAACAAAATACTCAAATTTTTGGATGCAATTTGAAGAATACCATTGATAGTTTTGCTTTCTTTCTCTCTTTGTTCACCAAAACTTCATTTGACCATAACTTGGACATTTCTTGACGGATTCACACGAAACTAGTGACATTGCAAAGTAGATGGAGAGAAATACAGTATCATATCAAGTTGTAGATGAGAATCAAAAGCTTCATATTGATCTAGTACCCATTTCATTGTCGATTGCCATTATATATCCATTTATTCTTCTTGATTGTTGAATGGTTATCTGGCATCTTTTAACCAATAGTCATTGGACATAATTCTTCTCCTGCAAAACAACATAACCTTTTAAAGAATCAAGTGACTTTTCAAAATAACTAAATATAATTTAAACAACAATATCATGATGATTCTATGACATATTCATATGAAAATAGTGTTAATAATGTAACGACACGTAAATTTTCGATAATTAAAATAGTTAATTTAAAAGATTTCGTGATTTAATGTTAGGAAAAAAATTTGTAATTCGTTTGGAATAATAATAACTGGAATGAATTGCAACAATAACTATCCAAGTAATGAAAAATGAATGATATTTAGTGAATGCCTTTGAAATCAATAGTTGAATAGGATAAATGTTGAAATTCATTGGGTATAAGAGAGTAATTGATTGATAAGTAAAATTTATTTGAAATCAAATATTGAATATTGAACAGGTAAATTGTTTAAATTAAATATTTAAAACTTATTGAATAATTGAATAACTGCAAATGAAAATAGTGTTCTAAATTTGAATTGGGTTTTAAAGTGAATCTTATAAGTTCAATTTCAATATTTCAAAAGATAATGAATTATTGGATAAGCGCAATTGTTTAAATTTAATATTTGGAATTCATTGAAATATTTAATAATGGGAATTGAATAACCGTATAATGAAAATGGTTGTTCTATAATCTTAATTCGTTTCAAAAGTTAAATTTTAAGTTTGTTTTGAATATTTCAAAAGATAGTGATTTAAGAATAATCAAATTTTTTAAATTTAAAATTACAAATGTTTGAATAATTAAATTCCGAATTCGATATGATTAATTTGATATTGAAATTTAATATATGAAAATGGAGTGAATAACTGAAATTTGATTTAATATGATTCAAATTGGTTTCCAAAGTGAATGTAAGTTATATCGGGATTATAATGGAGTTAATAAGATTTTAAAATTGGAATTTATTGGATAATTGAATAACGGGTTTAATATGATTAAAAATGATTTGAAAAATTTTATTTTTCATATTGGAGTTATAGTGATGTTATCGAACTTTTAAAACTGAATTTAAAATTTATTTGTGAAAATTGAATATTTTAATATTTAATTATCGACTGAAAAATAGCCAATTTTTGAACAGTCTCAGAATTGGACGAAACTAGTTCGATTGGATCCGTAATATTTTGTTATTATCGGATTCCAATTTTTATAGCAATCGGAGTTGTCGTTTGACCGTGGCAGCTCGAAACGCGTTGAAATTGTTTTAATATTAATTTGGCGAGTTAAAATAGACATTTTTCAAACGGTTTCGGATTTCGACGAAACTAGTTTCATCGGATCCGTAATGTGATATTATTGTAAGATCTCAAATTTCATGTCAATTGGATTTACCGTTTGTCTAGGGCGAGCCAAAACGCATAGAAATTCGTTTAATCAGTTTAATTTAAATCGATCGTTTATTGCCGTAACTCACACTTACAATCGAATTAGCTTTCGAAACCTGTTCCATTGTATCCGGAACGCGGGGTAAACCCTAGAAACGCCAGCCGGCACGCTTCGTTTGGAGTTCGGAAAATTTTCGATGAATAGTGTTTTGGCGATTTTCTATAAAAGGACCCCCACTTTCTTTGTTTTGCATAAACCCTAGGGTTTCAGCCCTTAGCCGCCACTTTCATTTCAATGGCCAGAAAATTTCGAAACTTCTTCGTCATTTTCCTCTCAATCCATCAACAATTAGCAAAAACTCTCAACTACAAAGTTGTAGAGGGCATCAAGATCTAGCTATCCAGCGGTGGAGATCGGAAACGGAGCCAAGGATTGACAGCAAAACGCGATGGAAGCAGCTGTGTTTTTCATGCATTTCGAGGGTCTAGGGAAGGCCGAGCTGCACTTGGTTCTGGCCGAGCATGGAGTAGGAGATGCTCTTCGAAGTGGTATATGTTGATCGTCCTGGAAGTCGATGGATTGGGGGCGGCCAACTAGGGTTTTGAACGTGGGATGGGTTCAGTTTCACATGAGCAACCTGGAGCGTGAACGCGTAGAGAAGATGTAACGACCCGCCGCTTTTGTAACGACCCGCCGCTCTGACCGCCTCCAGTCGGTAATTAAACCAACTTGAAACGTTCAAAATGACGAATTGTTATTTAGTTTATAGAGTTTAAACAGAATCAGCCACAGAATCACAGAATAATAATATTTTTCATAAATGAACTTTTCTTTTATACATCAGAGTTTATACAATGAATTTCATTCATACAGCGGAATATAATCTTTTAAGTACAAAAGATCCTGAAAAGTAAAGTGAAGCGGTATCCACGAAAAGAAAACAAAACAATGGCGGCCACGAGTTTCTTTGTTCGTTCCTTCTCGAGATAATGGCGGCTCTCGTTCCTGTTTGCAACTGAAATCAGGGCTCGTTGAATTCGAAGGCGTCGGCTTCATTCTTCTCGTTCGTCCTCCTCTTCAACAATTAGGGTTTTCGTCCCTAAAAAATTAGGGCTTCTTTGCGTTCGTCATCGCTTTGATGAAAGGTGAGAGACCCTCACATCTATTTTCATTCTCAGTCGTTCAAGTTTCGTTTAGATGTTGATGATTTCTCTGTAGTTTTAAACTAAATTGAGTACCACAGTTTCGAATCTCCTTGATTATCACGGCATTTAAAACTTTCCTATTTCTAAATTTTCGACCTTTGACATTTTTAAATATACGAATTTGATTTTTCTTTGTTTCTTGTTTCGTGAATTCTGAAACTTTGACTTCACTGTGACGATCTCTTTCTGGTCACTTGACTTTATGCGATTCCATGAAGATGACTTCGTATTCTCTGTCATTGTTCAAACTGCTGCTTAATTTTTGTTCGAACTTGGCATAGTTCACTCTGTATCATTTGGTATTGCTGTATATTGTTTACTTGATTATTTGAGTCTTGTTCTAGCCATTGTTGTTGTTGTAGCCATGGCCTACTGTCTTCACTACACCCTTCTTTGTATTGTATGTCTGTATACTTGCATTGTTGTTCTGCCTCCATTAAGAAGTATTGTTGCAGTGATGTTGGTCTGATTGTTTGATACATTCCTGTAGCTCCATCTTGTTTACTGGTTTGGTGTTGCACCCATTGTGATATTTGTAGTAGCACTGTGCTTGAATCATTTTTGTAGTCTGCACATTGCATGCCTGATGCTTCTGTCCACTTTGAATTGTGATCTTTGTAGTTGTATATGTTGACACATTCACTGTTAGTTTGGAGTCTTTGTAGTTGCTTGATGTCACTCATATGCTGATTGCTTATATTCTGTTTGCATCAAGTCAGTTTGAACTTTCTTTTTATCCATCTGTAATTTTTGGTCTGCATTATTGCTTGTGGTCTCTTCATTTTTGTTGGTGCTTGAGTTTGAATCAGTTGTCTCATTCACTATCATCGGTTGCATTCACCACTATCATCAGTTTTAGTTGCATCCCTCCGGTCTCTTCATTTTAGACACTGTTTTGTCTGCAGTTGTATCTTGTTTACTGGTTGAACTCATTTGTCATAGCATGATCCATATTTTTAACTTGCTTGAGTTAGCACTGTGTCATTGTTATTACAAACATAGTTCATTGTGTATCACTTTGGTATTGTTGCAGTTTTTATTTGTTGTTTTCCCTTGTACATGCTTCACTGCATCTTCTTCTACCTGTTGCACTTGCAGTGTCACTATTTGTTGTCTGGTCCTTGCATATCCCTTTTTGCATTTGTTTTAAATAGTGAGTAACATAAATTAATAACAATTTAAACATATAATCCTGATGCAGTGCACTTGCCATGTTGTTAGACAGTTAGTTCAAAATCTCTGGAAGAACTCAAAGAAGCTGATCTAATTTATTTTTAAACACGGTTTTGACCTGAGTTTTCTAAAACAAATTCAAACATAACTTTAAGTCTCTGTTATGTAAAAGTCACCATTCACTGGTCCATTGCTTAGTTTGAAGTCTGATTAGTTTGGTTGTCAGGACCCGATTCTTCGACTTTCGAAAATTCAACATCGATACTCACTTTATCGACTGCCGAGAAATCGAACGACGGAAAACCGAACACTGAGGGTTTTAAGAAAGAAGAAAAGAAGAAAAAGAGAATAGAGAAGAGATAGAAAGGTAGAAAATAGGGAGAAAAGAAAATAGAAGATAGAAATTTTTAAAATAGAAGAAAAAGAAAATAGAGAACATAGAGGGAAAAGAAAAATAGAACGGAATAGAAAAAAAAACAGAACAACAACAGAATCTCACAATTCGCAGCGGAACAACATATAATAATAAATGAATAATCTTTAAACAAAGAACTATATCAGTTATTACATTACATCACATTTCATTACATCATACCATCAGAGTGTACAACATCATACAACAACAAACAGTGCAGCGGAAAAAGAAATACTATATATTAGTAATACGCCATGCCATCCAGCTTGCCTCCAGCAACTCCAGAATATCCAGAATATACCGATATACCTTAACTCTTGACTGCCCGTGTGGAAATTGGTGGGCACCCAGAGTTTAGGAAGGAAAACAATAAACTCCGAGTCAGTCATGTGACTGGTGTGAGAACTCAAAACAGTTTATTTATCTTTAAAATCAAAATAGAAGAATATTTTTAAAGTCAATTCGCAATGCTTTTAAAAATGAGACTACCATAAGGCCTCCCGCACACACACACAATGCAAACGCAGAATCGGAGGAGATTTCTCCTTATGATAGTCAAAGATGTTTGATACGCATTTAAAATAAAAGTTGATATTATTATTAGTGTATAGTGTAGGAAAAATTCATTTCGAAAGTAGAATATAAATCTTAGCCAGCATAGACATTCCGAACTATGCCTACTATAGCTACCATCCAAACAGTGGGGCGCCACCATAAGTGAATGATAGGTTCTACAACTAATACCGTACAAGATCGTATTGTTTCTTTGGATTTCCAACGAATGATCAGGCCAAGGAACTTCCCATTGCCACATGAGAATGCCTCTGGATGGACATCCCCGAGAACCAAACCGGATCTCTACCAACACAAGGCCGGGTTACCCCTAACTGAGCAACAACTGACCGAATATGCCATCCCCCGGTCCTTTGGGACCTTTCACCGAGCGCTCGTAATCAATTCACATAATCATAAAGTGTTTTCAACATGAGTAAGTATCTGGGCTCCATACCATGATACCACCCTTTTCCAGAAGGAAATGCACACATCCTAAAGGGCGCTACTCCTCATAACCTTGCTGCTTCTTTCCTGTTTTGACCATTCACGGGGTGTGAGGCTCGACGAAGTCACGTCCACAAAAACATACTTTATACAAAAGCCATGCTTTGGGTCAACAAATGATCATAGAAATGATCACCAAGATAGACGATCAAATAAATGATCCTATCACAAATAATCAACACAATGATCATTTCACAGCAACACTCAGCATGTCACATTACCAAATTGGGAATATATCGCTGATAACTTCAACTATATAACCTCTGAGCTCGTACGTCTCAGAGAAGGGTGTTAAGCTAAAAGAATAAATTCTCTGCCACCAACAGAAATATATTTGAAAGAAATCGGCTTTATATCTCAACTTGTAATGTCAGACATACAATCCATAAAAGTCTGTTCCGGGCTCGAACAAAACCGAAGGCACTTACAAAGAAGTCCTTGCAATCCGGATATTCACAATCCTGATCGGATTCACCATCACATATGGAGAACTCAATACCGGAGCAACTCGGTGCAGAGTCAATCGACAGGTCATCCTATCGCTTTCGCAAATACCGGGTCTTCAACACCGATCTTCAATGCAATTCACAACGACGTATCACATATTCGGAATGGGTTATACGACCCCATGGTCCTTTCCCGGTTAACCCGAATAGTGAGCACTTATTCAAAAATAAGTGTGGCATTCACATTCAATCAAATCACATCAAATACCCATTCAAAGGGAAATATTGATAGTCGGTTATTGAACTATCAATGGATATGCACACATCACCAGTTTCCAAATAATTTTCCAAATTATTTATTTTCCAAAAATATCTGTACAAGATATATAATTTTCACACTTCAAAAATAAATCAATATTTATTTTTAAACAAATCCCACTTTCTTTTATAAATCCCATAATGAATTTATATTCCAAAATATCCATGCATATACGATTTCAATTATTCATTTCAATTTATCTTCAAAAAGATAAATTCCCAAAATATTCACTTTATATTGGAAAACATTTCCATACTTATTAAATAAGTAATTCACAAATTTTATTTATTTTCAACACTTAGAAAATATTTAATATACTTAAATCGAGATTAAGTATATATTTCATTCTTTAAGGAAATCATTCTCATAAACATATTCATTTGGGCCAAAACGAATGTTGCGTAAAACATTGTTACAACAACCCAAAATCACTAGTATAGGGATTCGAATTTTAAGATAGATATATAAATCCCAATACTATACAAAACATTTCCTTTCGGAAATCATTTACTATAACAACAATGTTATAGTCCAACATTTCCTTCTATTTCTCGAAAACGTCTATTTCAACAATAAATGTTGAAATATATGGTTTCGAATCTCAACACATTTTAAAACTTCGTTAGATCGTTTTAATTCTATTTCAAATATCACATTCAAAACAATTTCTTTAACATCTTATTCACTATTCAAAAACGTGAATATACTACGTTAATCAATTTCATCTTTTCTATTCATTTTATTTAAAAGGATTATTCACAGTCAAAAATGTGAATATAACTCCATTAATAGGTTTCCACAATTTACTTATTAAAATAAGTCGTTTGCGAATTTTATAAAACAACGTTTATAAATTCCTTTTCTATTTATTTTATAACAACTCCTTTTATAAATTCCTTTATTAACCTATTCGATTTATAACTCAATTATAAACCAAAAGTTCACATTATAAGTTAAATGCTTATAAAACGATTATTTTACAAAATCGTTTCTTTGAACTTCATAATTATAAATCTTATAACTTATAAGATTCATTTATTTACCCAAATATATATTCTTTAATAATTTCACAAAATTTATAAATCTTACTATTTATAAATTTCATTTATAACTTCACCGTTTATAATTTTATAAATTCCATTCATTTACAAAATTCATTTTCACTTCATTCAAACACTTATAAAAACTCGTTTTATAATGTCAATATTTCAATTTATAAATATCCATTTATAAATCTCTTAATATAAATCAATTTATATTATTCTTTAAAACGTCTTTAATCTCCTTTATTAATTCACCATTTTGATTCATAAAATAATTAAATTTTATAAATCCCATATTTAAACTTTTCACAATAAATTCAGAAATTCCGATTTTACTATTTTATAAAATCATCAGCATCATATTCTCAAAAATCAGTTTTTAACTATATTTCTCAAAAATCATAATTTTTTTTTATAACATTAAAAATTATACGTTTATTTATTTAAAATGAATCAATTCCAAAAATATTTTATAACGTATACTTTCAAAAATCACTTTGAAATCATTTTAAAATTCCAAATTTGGTCCAATGATGCTACACACCAAATAGTCAATCACGACAACAACGATATCATATATCGATATGATAATCCATCAAATATCAAAATATTTGAAATCAAATAAATACTGTTGAGGAATCCAGTTGGATCCCTCCAACCTGTTTTCCTGCATCCACAAACATTAGCACAATACCAATTTCGTTCCAGTACGAAATTATCGCGGTATATGGGATTTAAAATATTATCCGCTTAATAGGCGGCGCAATAGGGTCTCATCCGCTAAACAAAAAATGCGGGAAATCAATAACTCCAATATATACATATGCCAATATATATATATTGCTATTATATACAATACCAATTTCACTGTTTATGAAATATTCGCGGTGTATGTTTTTAATAAATAACATCCGCTTACTAACAGCGTATAATGCCTATTTTAACAATCAGTAGGTAACAATCATCATTCAAACATGCATTCAAATATTTTAAATCTAACTATTTAAAATAAAATCGAAACTGATTCGCTTGAGTGAGAAATTCTCACCTTGATTTTAAATTCCGTTTTAGCGATTTATTTCGAATAAAATTAAACGGACGTTTAATTTTACCCAAAATTCTCGCTAACTCCAAACGACTCCAATCCAATTCCATCGCGTAGTGCTCGTCCATACGATTCCAACGCAACTGGTTTCGCGCGTTTTCGACCTCGTATGAAAAAGTTATGCATTTTTAAAGATTGTACACGATTTAAACTATATAAATTACAACTTAAATCTTTTATTTTTTCAACCTAACCCATCACTGCCCTCAAATCCATCACCCCATCATCAGGCCCGTTCATTTTCTTCTCCCCCAAACTCACGTTCTTCCTCCAGACAACATCACGCAACCGAACCCACTTAGCTCCAAACTAGGGTTAAACATCTCCGCCTCCTCGACGAACTTGAACGCGATCAGGATGCGCCAAATCGAAGCTCCAAACCCCCTCTATGCTCGGCCTCGACAAGAGCAAGCTCGGCCTCATCATGTGCGTGAATTTGCGTGCGCAAGTTAGCACGGTCGGCCCCCCTTTCTCCCATCATGTTGCTCCAAATCACATCACCACCGTTGAACTCGTTCGCCTCGCCATGCTCTACATCTTTCATTTAGGAAGTTTGTTGTAATAGGGCTTGGATTTGAAGAAAACGAGGGGGAAAGGTCGTGAGTTTCTGGCCTTAGATAGGGGGGGTGGCGGTTGTTGAATAGAATTAGGGTTTAAGTGTTTTTATTTTTATTTTTTTAGAAACGGTGGCTATTTATAAGGAACCGACGAAACACTATTCATCCCGGAAATTCCGAACTTCGATTTACGTGCCGTAACCAGCGTTTCTAGGGTTTACCCCGCGTTCCGGACACAATGGAATAGATTTCGAAAGCTAATTCGGACATCTGTGCGAGTTATGGCAGTAAACGTTCAATTTAAATTAAACCGATTTAAATCGATTTCTAGGCGTTTTAATTTGTACCGGACAAACGGTAAATCCGATTAACACGAAATTTGAAACCTTACAATAATATTACATTACGGATCCGATGAAACTGGTTTCGTCGAAATCCGAGACTTTTTGAAAAATGGCTACTTTAACTCGCCAAATTAAAATTAAAAATAATTCGATGCGTTTCGAGCTGCCACGATCAAACGATAGCTCTGATTGACACGAAATTTGAAATCCGATAATAACTAACTATTACGGATCCAATGGAACTGGTTTCGTCCAATTCTGAGACTGTTCAAAAATTGGCTATTTTCACTAGTCGATTTTAAATATTAAAATATTCAATTTTCACAAATTAACTTTTAATTCGATTTTAAAAGTTCTAAAATATCGTTCTAACTTCAATATGATAAAATAAAATTTTACAAATCATTTTCAATCATTTTTAACCCGATTTTCAATTATTTCTATAATTTAACGTATTAAATTATCGATTAAATTATCCAATTAAATCCAATAATTCAAATAAAAATTTATTTGACTTATAAATTCACTTATTAATATTTAAAATTAATTAAATATTCAAATTTTAATTAATAAAAATTTCTGGGTCGTTACAATCTTCCCCCCTTAAAAGAATTTCGTCCTCGAAATTATTAAGTAAGAAAAGTACAGAATCTATTAATTTTCCAAAAATTTATAATTAAACTTCTTACAATACTTTACTAAGTTTTCCAATCATACTTAGTTATCTTTTCAAAAACAACTACTATTGTTTAACTTTCAATTCTAAAATCAAAGTTAAAGTTTTTCAAAATTTTCCAATTTTCTCAAAAATTTTCTAACGCCTTAAATTTTCGGAAAAATTCGCCATAGTCTCCTTTGCGCGGCTCGATCCGAAAAAAAAATGACAGTATATATATCACAAATATACATCTCATGAAGTAATGAGGCATCCCGAAGGGAAAAAAAAGTATAAAAGTACGGTATGTAATCCGAGATATGTACCTTATATTTTATTAGCGAGCATATACGGCTAATATAGCGCGAAAGCGAGCTCCAAATGCGAAGCAAACGCGATCCGCACCTACTAAACACTCAACAAACAACATGAGAACATGTATATATGAAAATAATCTCAATATACAACATATAGCAACATAGTAACTATATATGTCAACATAGCAACTGCAATAAAGCAATTATATTCAACCATCAACCAACTATAATCCATAACCAATAAATATTCATTCATATTCTCATTAATATTCAGTGAAATGGTTTTTTTCAATTTAATCACATATGATTCTTTAACAGTGGATGTCCTTACTAACATTCATTTTCAATTAGTTTATATTCACTAATTCATATTCAAGTTGGTTCACTTCCAAATTAAATTCAATTCTATTTAAGATTCACTTAACTTCCAATTGAATTTCAATTACTTTAGCTTCCAATTTCATTAACTCAATTTCATTAACACTTAATGAATTATATACAATCAACTAACAATCATATTTCAATCAATGTATATTTGTTTCAACCAAATTCCTTTGCATATATTCATTCAATTTAGTTTAACACTTTCACTTTCAATTGATTCAATTAAATTGATTTTCATTCAATCTTTCAACTTCCAATAACATTAGATTTTAATGAATTAACAGTTACATTCATTATTTCATATCAACTTAAATTTACATTTAATTGATTAATATTCAATCCATTCATTCAATTCAATTATAAAAGTTGAATTTCATTTATATAACTCAAGTTCACATTTATCCTTAACTTTATTATTTTACTTTGATACTAATATCAACTTCATTCAACATAATTTAAGTTATATTTCCATTTAACTTTAAATTCATTTTTTATTTCAACTCATATTCATAAATATATTCATATAGTTTCACTTCTCATATATATATAAGTTTATTTCACAATTGTAAATCACTTTAATTATAACTCCATTCTTATAATTCTTTTGCTTATACAATTATTCTTCAATTTAGATTATTCAAACAACTAAACAATCAACTAATATACACTTTAATAATTCTGAAAAATTATTCCTTTATATATAAAATATAATCAAGTAAAATTATTTCATTTACCCAATTTAAAAACAATATTGTGTCGAATTGTTCTATTCAAGTGTTTAGAAACCCCTTCGGCATAGTTTGACAGACCGTGCTGACGAAGGTTCATATGCCACTCAATAAACCAATCATCACAATATAAAACAATTTTATATATTCACTATCAAATACGCTCGCATAGCTATTATTACACTCAAACTCATTCTAGAGTACTACTGACTCTATCTCTAATGAGTAATACCCAACAGAACCATGGTTGTCGCTTAACCATAAGCTCTGATACCACATTGTCAGGACCCGATTCTTCGACTTTCGAAAATTCAACATCGATACTCACTTTATCGACTGCCGAGAAATCGAACGACGGAAAACCGAACACTGAGGGTTTTAAGAAAGAAGAAACGAAGAAAAAGAGGATAGAGAAGAGATAGAAAGGTAGAAAATAGGGAGAAAAGAAAATAGAAGATAGAAATTTTTAAAATAGAAGAAAAAGAAAATAGAGAACATAGAGGGAAAAGAAAAATAGAACGGAATAGAAAAAAAACAGAACAACAACAGAATCTCACAATTCGCAGCGGAACAACATATAATAATAAATGAATAATCTTTAAACAAAGAACTATATCATTTATTACATTACATCACATTTCATTACATCTTTCCTGCATCCAAAAACATTAGCACAATACCAATTTCGCTCCAGTACGAAATTACCGCGGTATATGGGATTTAAAATATTATCCGCTTAATAGGCGGCGCAATAGGGTCTCATCCGCTAAACAAAAAATGCGGGAAATCAATAACTCCAATATATACATATGCCAATATATATATATATATATATATATTGCTATTATATATAATACCAATTTCACTGTTTATGAAATATTCGCGGTATATGTTTTTAATAAATAACATCTGCTTACTAATGGCGTATAATGTCTATTTTAACAATCAATAGATAACAATCATCATTCAAACATGCATTCAAATATTTTAAATCTAACTATTTAAAATAAAATCGAAACTGATTCGATTGAGTGAGAAATTCTCACCTTGATTTTAAATTCCGTTTTAGCGATTTATTTCGAATAAAATTAAACGGACGTTTAATTTTACCCAAAATTCTCACTAACTCCAAACGACTCCAATCCAATTCCATCGCGTAGTGCTCGTCCATACGATTCCAACGCAACTGGTTTCGCGCGTTTTCGACCTCGTATGAAAAAGTTATGCATTTTTAAAGATTGTACACGATTTAAACTATATAAATTACAACTTAAATCTTTTATTTTTTTCAACCTAACCCATCACTGCCCTTGGATCCATCACCCCATCATCAGGCCCGTTCATTTTCTTCTCCCCCAAACTCACGTTCTTCCTCCAGACAACATCACGCAACCGAACCCATTAGCTCCAAACTAGGGTTAAACATCTCCGCCTCCTCGACGAACTTGAACGCGATCAGGATGCGCCAAATCGAAGCTCCAAACCCCCTCTATGCTCGGCCTCAACAAGAGCAAGCTTGGCCTCATCATGTGCGTGAATTTGCGTGCGCAAGTTAGCACGGTCGGCCCCCCCTTTCTCCCTCCATGTTGCTCCAAATCACATCATCACCGTTGAACTCGTTCGCCTCGCCATGCTCTACATCTTTCATTTAGAAAGTTTGTTGTAATAGGGCTTGGATTTGAAGAAAACAAGGGGGAAAGGTCATGAGTTTCTGGCCTTAGATAGGGGGGGTGGCGGCTGTTGAATAGAATTAGGGTTTAAGTGTTTTTATTTTTATTTTTTTAGAAATGGTGGCTATTTATAAGGAACCGACGAAACACTATTCATCCCGGAAATTCCGAACTCCGATTTACCCGCCGTAACCAGCGTTTCTAGGGTTTACCCCGCGTTCCGGACACAATGGAATAGGTTTCGAAAGCTAATTCGGACATCTGTGCGAGTTATGGCAGTAAACGTTCAATTTAAATTAAACCGATTTAAATCGATTTCTAGGCGTTTTAATTTGTACCGGACAAACGGTAAATCCGATTAATACGAAATTTGAAACCTTACAATAATATCACATTACGGATCCGATGAAACTGGTTTCGTCGAAATCCGAGACTTTTTGAAAAATGGCTATTTTAACTCGCCAAATTAAAATTAAAAATAATTCGATGCGTTTCGAGCTGCCACGATCAAACGATAGCTCCGATTGACACGAAATTTGAAATCCGGTAATAACTAACTATTACGCATCCAATGGAACTAGTTTCGTCCAATTCTGAGACTGTTCAAAAATTGGCTGTTTTCACTAGTCGATTTTAAATATTAAAATATTCAATTTTCACAAATTAACTTTTAATTCGATTTTAAAAGTTCTAAAATATCGTTCTAACTTCAATATGATAAAATAAAATTTTACAAATCATTTTCAATCATTTTTAACCCGATTTTCAATTATTTCTATAATTTAACGTATTAAATTATCGATTAAATTATCCAATTAAATCCAATAATTCAAATAAAAATTTATTTGACTTATAAATTCACTTATTAATATTTAAAATTAATTAAATATTCAAATTTTAATTAATAAAAATTTCTGGGTCGTTACATTGGTTGTGAAGTTGTCACTGATTTTTTTTTTTTGTCCATCCTGTTTTGTTTCATTGTCCACTGATCATTTATTACATATGCCATTCACTTCAGTTGCCTGTATATGCATATTTGATTCATTGATTCTTGTTTACTTTTTAGCACTTCTAACATATACACATGTGCACTTATATGGGTCTGCATTAGACTTTGTATTTGTTTCCTCACTTCGAGACAGGTTCAGTTGTAAGTGCATTTAGTTATTTTCACTTGATTTTGTTGAGCTTGTCACTGTGTTGCACTTGCTTGACCCAATATGGAAGTTTTATGTTTGCAGTTGCCCTTGCATACTTGTGGTGACTGTAGTTTTTATTTGTATTGCACATAGTCAATTCTCATGTGTTTTGATGCTGTTTTGGCTTGTTGAAGCTTTGCATCTGAGTTCTTTTGTTGCAGTCTCTTGATCTTGAGGTGGCTGCATTTTGTTGCAGTTTGCCCTTGATTGCTGCAGTTGCGTTGAGTCATGATAGTTGTGACTTGACCTTTGCAATTCATAATGGCTGATAACATGTATCTGTATACATGTTGCCAGTTGCCTTTGTTGGGTATTGATGTTTTGTGTCCTATAATGTTGGGTGTTGTGGTGCCATATTCTGGTGCTCTCACCTCATTCTGCTGTTTTCATGTAGTTTGAACCCCTGCCTTTGCGCATTGGGTCATTCGAGCCTTCGCGTTCTGTGATCTTGTGGTGGCTGCAAAATTTTTAATTGCAGATTTGCCCTTGTATCCATTTGTGACTGCAGTTTCGTTTTATATGCAGTTTTGCCTTGTTGGTTTGCGTCGCATTGATGCAATTGGATTTGTTTTTCTAATTTCACTTGAGTTGAACCCGACTTTTTCTTGGGTTTGACCTTGTGTTCGTCTATGAGCTTTCATAGAGCTTTTTGTGTATTTCCTCACTGCATTAGCGAGGCAGTGCACGCGTGCGTGCACTGCAGCCAATCGATATTGATGTTTTAAATGATATTTCAATTGTTTAAATGGATTTGATTTAAATTGATGATTTTGTTGTTAATTGCTGTTTTGGCAATTCTGTTGTTTCTAAATTTTCTTCATTAATAATCTTTCTATCTATCAGTGTTGAAAATTTGAATTTGCTGATTTATTGTTTAACACTTTTAAGTGTTATATTTACCGTTATCCGATTTCTTTCTTAAAAGGGTCGGATAGGTGAATTTATATTTGACTGTCGTCTAATTTCTATTTAATTATTATTGCCTCTATGCACTAATAACTGAGTTTGAATTAGAATGACCCGTGTATTATTTTCTTTTGAATGTAATACTCGGGTCAGACCGAGTATGTTACAGCTTGAAGATTTTCAGGCATCAAAGTTAGAGAGAGAGAGGGATACCGCTTCACTTTACTTTTCAGGATCTTTTGTACTTTAAAGATATATATATGTTCCGCTGTATAAAATCAAATTCATTGTATAAACTTTGATATTTGTATATAAAAGAAAATTCATTTATGTGAAATGTTATTATTATTCTGTGATTCTGTGGCTGATTCTGTTTAAATTCTATAAACTAAATAACAATCCGTCATTTTGAACGTTTCTAGTTGGTTTAATTACCGACTGGGGGCGGTCAAAAAAAGTTGGGTCGTTACAGAAGAAGTAAGAAAATGGCGGCCTAGATTCTTCAATTGCAAAACGCACGGCCCTGATTCAATTGGGGTTAGAAAATGAGATATTAAATGTAAATTAATTATATTTAAATTCGTATTAACTTTAAAACTGTGTACTTTTTCAAATGAGGTCGAAAACGCACGGAACGAATTGCGTTGCGTTCGTATCGTCGAGTACTACGCCGCGGAACTGGATTGGTGTCGTTTGGAGCTAGTGGAAATTTCGGATAAAATTAAACGCTCGTTTAATTTTATTCGAAATAAAATGCTGGAACTGCATTGAAATCAAGGTGAGTGTTTTATAACGCTCACAACGTACTAAATATCTTTATGCTAGTTAAATTTGACATTATGAAGTGTTATGATTTTATTTGTCATTGTTTGATAAAAATGTAATTGTTATATAGCTTGTCATTTGAATTAACCGTTGAAAATTAATTTGACAGTTAAATTGAAATTAAAATTGAATTGCGATTAAATTACCTGACATTGATAACTATGAAACTGCCATGAATTGTATTGTCTATTGGATGATGTATTTTGATGGATGTTATTGGTTGATATTTAAGTGTTTGGATGTTTATTTGCTTATATATATACCGTTATGCATATATGACACTGTGATTGGTTTAAGTAATATATACTCATCCCTGACATTTAATTAAAATAAATAATTACCTGGCCATAGGATAGAAAATTATATACGGACACCGAATTGGCTAAATTAATAAATTTTAAAATCGTCGATTTGAGATTTATTTAAATGTTTTGATTTAAAAGTTATAAATAGAAATCAATTTATAGGAATCGAATTTATCGAAAAATTGAGTTTAGAATGTTGAAATAAAATTTTGGTTAAAAGAAATTGTTGAATAAATTTAAATGGAGACTTTGAGATTTAAAATTTGGATATGATTGAATTTCGGAAATTTATTTGTTTTAAAGATTGAACATTAAATTTGAGCTTTGAATATTACTAAGTAAAAGTGACCTAAAAATGATATTTTGAAATGAGCTTGGAATTGAATCATATTTGAGATTTGGATTTAAATTTGAATATTGAAGGAAAATTTTGTTAAGTATTATAAATTGATATTTTGAAATCTAGCTCTAAATCAATATAAATTGAAATTGAATTAATTGAAAATGAATATAAAATTGAATAAATTTGAAGTCAAAGTTGACATTGATTTGAATTGAAATCAAAATTGAATCCGTAGAATGGAAATTGAAATTGATTTGAATTGGGAAGTTATAAATTGAAATGGATTGGTTTTGAAGCTGTTTTATTTTGTTTTCCAAATTACTCTGCTATATAAACCATTTTTGAATACTTAAACTATTTTAATCTATTTTAAATCTACTTAACCCAATTTAAATTATTTTAAACTAATTTATCTATTTCAAATCCATTTTAAGATTTTAAGTATTTTAAGTATTTTAATTATTTAAAACTATTTTAAACTACTTAAAACTATTTTCTAAAATTCTAAGCTGGTCATTAAGGTGAAGTGTTTATGTTTAAATCTTGAATTTAAATACGAATTGGGTTAAATGAAGTTGCAACCTAAATTGAAATCCAAATTGATTTTGAAATCGAAATAAGATATTGAGACGAAAAATGATTTTTGAAACGGAATCTGACATTTGAATAGATATAATGATATTTGAAATGGATTTGATTTTTGAAGCGAACATGATATTTTGATATCAATTATGAATCGATTTGAAATGTAAAAGAGCCAACGGTGTAATAATACGTAGTTATTAAAGAGACCGGGATCGGATATGGACATACTCTCTGTCGATACCGAACACCACTTTAATAACTATTATACGTGGAGTGTTGATCCAGAATGAAGTGGATGGTTTGGTGTACGTGGTGACTGAAGAAAGAGAACGATTATTGGATGACCCCTGACATGACTAAAACAGGAGCCGCGCCGGGCCATTGAGGTTCGCCACCTCTAGCGGACACGCTTCTTCGATACCATATCTATTACATCTGTGATGCAATTTGGGTGCACCCCTTGATTTGGGACTGTTGTTTCGCGGTGTTGGGGTGGCTGTTGGCTATGCCCAACATCAATCCGGATCGCGCAACTGCTAGTATCCTAGTTGGTATCGCCTCATGTACCTTGTCATACTAATTATCCTATTCGCGACCACTACGTTATGCTTTGTGTTATACCTATGGGGTACCCTCTGATAACCACCAGTTTACGGTGGGGCTTACGATGCTGTATAGACTATGGCATTACAAAAATGTGTTAACGGGGATTATGGTAACGCCTTAACGCTATTTTGATACTTTATATTACTGATAGGCATTATCTACTTAGCGTACATTACTACATAGTAGATAGTTTAACGGATCCTTAAGAGATAGAAAATCCCGTAACATCTCTTGAGTTATTGCACGCACGTTGACACTGGATATGAGATGTCAAACCCCGTAAACATCTCTGACGCCGTTGCACTCATCTTTTATTTACGATTGATTTAACTTTCATAAGGATATTTTAGTCCTGACTCGAGTGTTTTGTCTTTTCATTTCGCTCGGGTCAGTCCTGAGTTTTTCAGATTTTTGAAGATCTATTCTGGAGGATGAAGACGAAGATTTGGTATACTATTATTACCCTTGCATTATGCTATCTACTGCATTATTTTAATTGTTCTGTTGTATATGTATAACTCTTATAAATGTTGTATAAATAATTGTCAAAGTATAGTAAACAGCTTCATGAACTGTTTATTTGACTATTATATTTTATCGTTCCGCTGCGAGATTCTGTGTTGTTTCATTTCCTTTATTTCTCTTTCTTTTCTTTTCTTATTTACCCCAATAACCGTCTGCCCTTTTGAATGGTTTGGAATCGACATGTGTATTTGATCGTCGGTTTAAACTGTCCAAAAAGGCGGGTCGTTACAGTTGGTATCAGAGCTTTGGTTTAGCGATAAACCTTGGCTCTAATGGGGAATAACTCATTGAAATAGAGGTAAACTATATGAATGAGTTGAGTGTATATGAGAGTGCGTACTTGTTATTTGATATAAAATGATTTTATATTGTGTTAACTTTGTTCTGTTGAGTATTTATGAATTCTGGTCGATACTTGGGGAGCCAAGGCGTCGATAGGAATTTCTAAACACTCGAATAGGACAAACCAACACAATATCGTTTTGGAATATATTTTATATAAAAGAATTATTTGAATATTTATTCATTTTGATTGAATTGATTGTTAGGAGATGATAATATTAGATTATTATCGTTATTGTTTGATCAGTCAATATTTACAACAATTGATTAAATAACAAAGGATTTAGGAAAATGAAATCTTGTAAACACAATTGATAATGAATATAAATGAATTTTAACTTGGATTTGGGAATTTAAATTCCGGTGTTTGAAATTGACTTACAAGAATTTGAAAAATATACTATGAGTATTATATGATAGCATAATTGAGTTGAAATTGTTTTCGAAGGATTTTTTTTAATGATAAGTGTTATATTCCCTTGACGCTAGAAAATGATTTCGGTGATGAGTGCACGCATCATCGGTGTTTATTTTCGAGAGTCTGAGTGGGGGAGACCACTTAATAGCTTGTCTAAACCTTGTTTTGATTCAAATTTTATTTTATTTTGTATTCTCTATAGTATGATTTGATATATAAATTATATAAGTATATATTATTTCAAAACTTGATTTGAAATGAAACCGGAATTGGAATTCTTAAGTCCTTTAAATAATTAATGATTTTTTTTTAATGATTGAAATGAATTTAGACTTGAATCATTAAGGAACTTCTGAATTGTGAAATGAGAAATGAACCTAAGAGCTAAGTGAAAATATCAATTGAAGTAGAAATCCTTAGAATTAGGAAATTATGAACTTAAAATAAAATTGAAACTGTAAAACTCGCATAGTATTAAATTTCATTCTATAGCATAGATATAACTTACCAAAATATTTAAGAAGTTCAGAAATGTTATATGAATTGTTAATTGGATAATATACGAGTATAGGTTTGAATAATGAAATATGCATTTAATTAATGATTTACAAATATAAATAAAATTGTTAGTAAATAATTGGAATTTAAATTAACATTCAAAGGTGATTCACAATTATGTTAATATAAAATGGAAATACTATATGTGAATGTAAATGTGATATTAAATTATAGTGAAATTTAAGTAATGACTTAAGAATTAATTAATTGAAAATTCAACTTTAAATGAAAAGAAGTTGTATGTTGTTTAACTACATTCTATTTGCATAACTATAACTTACCAAATACTTAAAAGGTTTAAAATGCTAATAAGGATAAGTAGAGAAATAATATACCAATGTGAGAGTGAATAATAAAATGTGAAGATCTATTGATAGTTGTAAATATAAAAGAAATTTAAGCTGTAAAATGAATGATATATCTAAGTGAATAAATAAAATTTAAAATTAATGAAATATAAAATTGGTAAATGGAAACTAATTAAATTTGAATATAACTAAATGTCAATAAACTTGGAAGTGTATGAAAAAAAAATTGACTTGGAAATGTATAATTGATTTATGTAGATTTTGGATGGATGTTAATGTTTGATATGCATTGGTTGTTAGATGGATGATAATTGATTAAGTAGAATTCATTAGTGTTAATGGAATTGAATAAATGGAATAAAATTTTAAAATAATTAAATTCAAATTTGAAGCAAAGTGAAATTAAATATAATTGAATTCAATTTAAATTGAAGCAAATTGACTTGAATTTAAAATGTGAATGAAACAAACTTGAATAAATCGAAAACAAATTGAATGTAAACCTATTGCATGATGAATAAGAAAATAAATGAATTTGTGTTTATGATTGTTTTTTAGAAAATTTGAAGTTTGATGGTTTGTACTTTGAAATAATAAAAGCAAATTTTGGAAAAAATCCAAAATTGTCCAATATATGCTGAAACGAAAACAACCATAACTTTTAAATGGCTAAACGGAATTCGACGATCTTGGACTTTTAGAAAATCTTAGGAACTATAGCACAACTTTTGTTTAGATAACTTGAGAAAATTCCTTCGTCTACTAGGTTAAAAACTTGAATGTTACTCGCTGTCCTGTGTAAAAATACGTAAAATCAGTAGTATACACCCTTAGTATTTTCGGCATATCTTTTGACTGGTTTATCGGATTTTGATGATCTTGCACTTTCTGCAAAGCTAAGAACTTAACTAAAACTTTTTTTTTAAGTGTTTTGTGTTTTGATGTCGTTTAGAAGGTCGAAAACGTGGGTGAACGTCGCTGACCTGCGCAATTCATTTCCCAGGCTGAGGTGTATCCTCTAAGTAAAACGGCCATAATTTTTGAACATATGGTCCGAATTCGATGATTTTGGACATACCGGAAAGCCTGAAATGAATGCAACAACTTTTGTTTAGGTACTGTTGCCGAATTTTATTGTTTAGGTGTCCTAAAACTAAGATTTATTTTCTGTCCTGAAATTGGAATCTCAGTTTTGAAGCTAAATATGTTATATATATGTTGTGTAGGCTATGTATATCGATCTATCTTTATATGCATGGTTCTAACTTAGTTATTGAGTGTTTAGTAGGTGCGGATTTCACTTGCTTCACATTTGGAGCTCGCTTTCGCGCTATATTAGCCGTATACGCTCGCTAACAATATATAAGGTATATCTCGGATTACGTATCGTATTTTTACACTTTTTCCCTGCGGGATGCCTCATCACTTGATGAGATGTATATTTGTGATATATATACTGTTATATTTTTTTTCCGATCGAGCCGCGCAAAGGAGACTCTGCCGAAATTTTCCGTAAAATCCGGGTGTTAGAAAAATTTTCAAGTTTTAAAATTTTATAACTTGTTTTGATAACTAACTTTTAAAGTTAGAAAGCCGTATGGAGTAACTTGGTGGAAGCGTAGTTATGACTTTATAGATGGAATTTCATTGTTTTATAAGTTGGTAACTTTGAATAAAATACATCAAATGTTGAATTCCATACTTAGTCCTTTTCCCTTCTTTTTCCTTTTCGGGGATGAAAAGTTTTGAGTGGAGGAGAGTGTAACGACCCGTAAATTTTCGATAATTAAAATAGTTAATTTAAAAGATTTCGTGATTTAATGTTAGGAAAAAAAATTGTAATTCGTTTGGAATAATAATAACTGGAATGAATTGCAACAATAACTATCCAAGTAATGAAAAATGAATGCTACTTAGTGAATGCCTTTGAAATCAATAGTTGAATAGGATAATAAATGTTGAAATTCATTGGGTATAAGAGAGTAATTGATTGATAAGTAAAATTTATTTGAAATCAAATATTGAATATTGAACAGGTAAATTGTTTAAATTAAATATTTAAAACTTATTGAATAATTGAATAACTGCAAAATGAAAATAGTGTTCTAAATTTGAATTGGGTTTTAAAGTGAATCTTATAAGTTCAGTTTCAATATTTCAAAAGATAATGAATTATTGGATAAGCGAAATTGTTTAAATTTAATATTTGGAATTTATTGAAATATTTAATAATGGGAATTGAATAACCGTATAATGAAAATGGTTTTCTATAATCTTAATTCGTTTCAAAAGTTAAATTTTAAGTTCGTTTTGAATATTTCAAAAGATAGTGATTTAAGAATAATCAAATTGTTTAAATTTAAAATTACAAATGTTTGAATAACTAAATTCCGAATTTGATATGATTAATTTGATATTGAAATTTAATATATGAAAATAGAGTGAATAATTGAAATTTGATTTAATATGATTCAAATTGGTTTCCAAAGTGAATGTAAGTTATATCGGGATTATAATGGAGTTAATAAGATTTTAAAATTGGAATTTATTGGATAATTGAATAACGGGTTTAATACGATTAAAAATGATTTGAAAAAAATTATTTTTCATATTGGAGTTATAGTGATGTAATAGAACTATTAAAACTGAATTTAAAATTTATTTGTGAAAATTGAATATTTTAATATTTAATTATCGACTGAAAAATAGCCAATTTTTGAACAGTCTCAGAATTGGACGAAACTAGTTCGATTGGATCCGTAATATTTTGTTATTATCGGACTCCAATTTTCGTAGAAATCGGAGTTGTCGTTTGACCGTGGCAGCTCGAAACACGTTGAAATTGTTTTAATATTAATTTGGCGAGTTAAAATTGTCATTTTTCAAACGGTCTCAGATTTCGACGAAACCAGTTTCATCGGATCCGTAATGTGATATTATTGTAAGATCTCAAATTTCATGTCAATCGGATTTACCGTTTGTCCGGGGCGAGCCAAAACGTATAGAAATTCGTTTAATCGATTTAATTTAAATCGATCGTTTATTACCGTAACTCACACCGATCGAATTAGCTTCCGAAACCTGTTCCATTGTGTCCGGAATGCGGGGTAAACCCTAGAAACGCCAGCCGGCACGCTTCGTTTGGAGTTCGGAAAATTTTCGATGAATAGTGTTTTGGCGATTTTCTATAAAAGGACCCCCACTTTCTTTGTTTTGCATAAACCCTAGGGTTTCAGCCCTTAGCCGCCACTTTCATTTCAATGGCCAGAAAATTTCGAAACTTCTTCCTCATTTTCCTCTCAATCCATCAACAATTAGCAAAAACTCTCAACTACAAAGTTGTAGAGGGCATCAAGATCTAGCTATGCAACGGTGGAGATCGGAAACGGAGCCACGGATTGACGGCAAAACGCGATGGAAGCAGCTGCGTTTTTCACGCATTTCGAGGGTCTAGGGGAGGCCGAGCTGCACTTGGTTCTGGCCGCGCATGGAGTAGGAGATGCTCTTCGAAGTGGTATATGTTGATCGTCTTGGAAGTCGATGGATTGGAGGCGGCCAATTAGGGTTTTGAGCGTGGGATGGGTTCGGTTTCGCATGAGCAACCTGGAGCGTGAACGCGTAGAGAAGAAGCAAGAAAATGGCGGCCCAGATTCTTCAATTGCAAAATGCACGGCCCTGGTTCAATTGGGGTTAGAAAATGAGATGTTAAATGTAAATTAATTATATTTAAATTCGTATTAACTTTAAAACTGTGTAACTTTTTCATACGAGGTCGAAAACGCACGGAACGAATTGCGTTGCGTTCGTATCGTCGAATACTACGCCGTGGAACTGGATTGGAGTCGTTTGGAGCTAGTGGAAATTTCGGATAAAATTAAACGCTCGTTTAATTTTATTCGAAATAAAACGCTGGAACTGCATTGAAATCAAGGTGAGTGTTTTATAACGCTCACAACGTACTAAATATCTTTATGCTAGTTAAATTTGACATTATGAAGTGTTATGATTTTATTTGTCGTTGTTTGATAAAAATTTAATTGTTATATAGCTTGTCATTTGAATTAACCATTGAAAAATTAAATTGACAGTTAAATTGAAATTAAAACTAAATTGCGATTAAATTACCTGACATTGATAACTATGAAACTGCCATGAATTGTATTGTCTATTGGATGATGTATTCTGATGGATGTTATTGGTTGATATTTAAGTGTTTGGATGTTTATTTGCTTATATATATACCGTTATCATACATATGACACTGTGATTGGTTTAAGTAATATATACTCATCCCTGACATTTAATTAAAATAAATAATTACCTGGCCATAGGATAGAAAATTATATACGGACACGAATTGGCTAAATTAATAAATTTTAAAATCGTCGATTTGATATTTATTTAAATATTTTGATTTAAAAGTTATAAATAGAAATCAATTTATAGGAATCGAATTTATCGAAAAATTGAGTTTAGAATGTTGAAATAAAATTTTCGTTAAAAGAAATTGTTGAATAAATTTAAGTGGAGACTTTGAGATTTAAAATTTGGATATGATTGAGTTTCGGAAATTTATTTGTTTTAAAGATTGAACATTAAATTTGAGCTTTGAATATTACTAAGTAAAAATGACATAAAAATGATATTTTGAAATGAGCTTGGAACTGAATCATATTTGAGATTTGGATTTAAATTTGAATATTGAAGGAAAATTTTGTTAAGTGTTATAAATTGATATTTTGAAAATCCAGCTCTAAGTCGATATAAATTGAAATTGAATTAATTGAAAGTGAATATAAAATTGAATAAATTTGAAGTCAAAGTTGACATTGATTTGAATTGAAATCGAAATTGAATCGGTAGAATGGAAATTGAAATTGATTTGAATTGGGAAGTTATAAATTGAAATGGATTGGTTTTGAAGCTGTTTTATTTTGTTTTCCAAATTACTCTGCTATATAAACCATTTTTGAATAGTTAAACTATTTTAATCTATTTTAAATCTACTTAACCCAATTTAAATTATTTTAAACTAATTTATCTATTTCAAATCCATTTTAAGATTTTAAGTACTTTAACTATTTTAATTATTTAAAACTATTTTAAACTACTTAAAACAATTTTCTAAAATTCTAAGCTGGTCAATAAGGTGAAGTGTTTATGTTTAAATCTTGAATTTAAATACGAATTGGGTTAAATGAAGTTGCAACCTAAATTGAAATCCAAATTGATTTTGAAATCGAAATAAGATATTGAGACGAAAAACGATTTTTGAAACGGAATCTGACATTTGAATAGATACGATGATATTTGAAATGGATTTGATTTTTGAAGCGAACATGATATTTTGATATCAATTATGAATCGATTTGAAATGTAAAAGAGCCAATGGTGTAATAATACGTAGTTATTAAAGAGACCGGGATCGATATGGACATACTCTCTGTCGATACCGAACACCACTTTAATAACTATTATACGTGGAGTGTTGATCCAGAATGAAGTGGATGGTTTGGTGTACGTGTTGACTGAAGAAAGAGAACGATTATTGGATGACCCCTGACATGACTAAAACAGGAGCCGCGCCGGGCCATTGAGGTTCGCCACCTCTAACGGACACGCTTCTTCGATACCATATCTATTACATTTGTGATGCGATTTGGGTGCACCTCTTGATTTGGGAGTGTTGTTTCGCGGTGTTGGGGTAGCTGCTGGTTATGCCCAACATCAGTCCGGATCACGCAACTACTAGTATCCTAGTTGGTATCGCCTCATGTACCTTGTCATACTGATTATCCTATTCGCGACCACTACGTTATGCTTTGTGTTATACCTATAGGGTACCCTCTGATAACCACCAGTTTACGGTGGGGTTTACGGTGCTGTATAGACTATGGCATTATAAAAATGGGTTAAGGGGGATTATGGTCACGCCTTAACGTTATTTTGATACTTTATATTACTGATAGGCATTATCTACTTAGCGTACATTACTACATGTAGTTAGTTTAACGGATTCTTAAGAGATGGAAAATCCCGTAACATCTCTTGAGTTATTGCACGCACGTTGACACTGGATATGAGATGTCAAACCCCGTAAACCTCTCTGACGCCGTTACACTCATATTTATTTACGATTGATTTAACTTTCATAAGGATATTTTAGTCCTGACTCGAGTGTTTTGTCTTTTCATTTCACTCGGGTCAGTCCTGAGTTTTTCAGATTTTTGAAGATCTATTCTGGAGGATGAAGACGAAGATTTGGTATACTATTACTATTATTACCCTTGCATCATGCTATCTGCTGCATTATTTTAATTGTTCTGTTGTATATGTATAACTCTGATAAATGTTGTATAAATAATTGTCAAAGTATAGTAAACAGCTTCATGAACTGTTTATTTGACTATTATATTTTATCGTTCCGCTGCGAGATTCTGTGTTGTTTCATTTCCTTTATTTCTCTTTCTTTTCTTTTCTTATTTACCCCAATAACCATCTCCCCTTTTGAATGGTTTGGAATCGACATGTGTATTTGATCGTCGGTTTAAACTGTCCAAAAAGGCGGGTCGTTACAAATAATTTCATAAAAAATTGCCATTTTAAAATTTTTCAAAATTCAAATTATGAAAACTTTGAAAACCTTGCTCCGATACCAAATGTGAGAAGTGCATAATACGGATCTTAAAGCTAGGATTAACACTAGAGGGGGAGTGAACAGTATTTTATGGAATTACTAAATCTTTTTGATTATTTGTTGACTTGAACACAATTGTATGCAATATTCAGACACAGATATGATCACAGAATCAAGCACATATGCATAAATAAAATAAAAGCGATAAAGGAAAGAAAACATCGGATTTTATGCTAGCTTAGAGTTACCTTAAATCCAGTCCCGCACACAAGTACAGATTTCCTTTCAAAAGCAATTGTACAATTACATCATCGATTTCAAAGCCACGAGGTACATCACTCCAGATTCACAATCCTCTGGGTAGAGATACTTGATTCCACGGGCAATAAGTTCACCCAATTGATTTCCTAGGCTATGATCACAACTTTTCTAACTTGATTAATTTCCATGGCCACAATCACACCTTTACTTGATTGATTTCCAAGGCTACAATCACACCTTTTTTCGCTAAACTGGTTACAGAGAAGTCTATAACTCTGGACATATGACGACCCGGATTTCTATGCCCAGAAAACCGCTTCGTCTAGAAGGAAGAAAGGGGTGAGAAAATAGAAAAGATAGAGAAGAAAAGAACAACAACATCAGAATCTCACAGCGGAACGAATAAATTATAATAATCACATAAGTATTTACATAATATACAACATCAATCAGAGTTATACAGATACTACATCACATACTAGACAATTACAAACACATGTCTAGTTATACAACTCAAGACATAAGTCAACACAGAGATATCAACACAGCAGAACTATATGTATATCTACAACGCTGAAGCCTCCTGCTCCATTGCTCCTCCAGAATCTGTCAAAGCCAACCTGAATCCCTTGGCTACCCGTAAAAATTTGGGTACCCGAGAGTTTATGAAAAACAAAAATAAACTCCGGGTCAGACATGGGTCTGGTATGAGTAATAGGTTAAAGTTGCTTAATTTTGAAAATCCTTTTGAAAATAAAAGGTATCACGTAAGACTCCCCACACATAAACATGGAAAAGTTTTTACCTTACGCTAACTAAAACATTTGATAGGAAATTCTGTGATATTATAATAGGTCTAGTATAACATCCTGCCTTTTCGCACGATTTAAACAGACACACGTGTCGATTCAAACCATACGGAAGGGCGGATTGTTATGGGGTAAATAAGAAAAAACAGAGAAGAAAAAACAAAATAGAATCTCACAGCGGAAGGATAAAATATAATAATAAAATATACAGTTTATAAAACTGTTTACACAACATTTGATTCTTCTTTATACAATTAAATATCAGAGTTCACATACCAATAATATCAATGCAGCGGAATACAGTGTGAGTGTGGTGCAATACTATAAATAATAATAGTAATACTACAAATCTTTGTCTTCGTCCTCCAGAGCTAAAACTTCAAATCCTGAAACGCTCGGACTGACCCGAGCGAATTTGAAAAGACAAAAACACTCGAGTCAGAACTAAAAGATCTTATGTGAGTTAAATTAACAGAAATAAATATGAGTGCAGTAACTCAAGAGATGCTCGGGATTTACATCTCCTAAGGATGCGTTAAACTATTTACTATGTAGTATATTGCGCTATTATAATACTGTCTATTTGTAAAATAAACTTACTTTTTAATAGCGTTAAGGGGTTACCCATATAGCCCTTAACACAGAATATATTCCCATAGACTATACAGTACCGTAATCTCCCCCGTACTGGGCGTCGTCAGAGGGCACTCCATAGGTATGGTACAAAACCAAAACTCGTAGTAAAGGCTCGGTATGGTAGGTGACACAGCACAACTAGGCAATGCCAGGGTAGACATACCAATTGCTATCCGGGCTGGTGGAAACGCATAGCCGCAGCTACCGCCCACCTCGAACTAACACCCCCAAATCAAAGAAATCAATAGTGGCCACCGAAACAATCCAAAGTCAAAGTATAGTATCGATGGAGTGCGTTCGATCAGAGGAATGACCTCATTGGCCCGAGAATCGCTCTTGTTTTAGCCACCTTATGCCAACTCACGGGAGTTGGGTCCACGTATTTACCTTACAGGAAACGTCGCCACCAACCTACTTCATTCTGGAATCTCCACCGCGTACACGGTTAGTCAAAGTGGTTTCGGTATCGACAGAGAGTATGTCCATATCTGATCCCGGTCTCTTTGCCAACCCATCATTATTATAACACCGCGGTCATTTAAAAATAGTTTATACTTTAAAACCAGAATAAAATTTCCCATACGATATCAAATTAAAACCCAAAATAATATGATATCATTTTATCTCAAATATAATCCTTTTCCAAAATCATACTGGTTTAAAATTTAAAATATCTGGAAACTAAACATTTGAATTATATTTTCAAAACATAATATTTCGGAATTCATACTTTTAAAACCATAACTTCTAAAACTTGAATGGTTTGGATATTCAATGGTATATAAAATAAATGGTTTAACTTTAAGGTAACTTTGTAAAGAAAAATAATTTCCATGGCTTTACAAATATGTTTCTTTATTTAAAGTCTAAACCAAAATTTAAATGTCACTTTCAAGTTCCAAAACTACTTCAATTTCTATATATATATATATATCCATTGGAGTATTAATATTTCAAACCTAAAGTTGGAAATTTTTCTTTCAGCAAATTAAACGTACTATTATTTAGTCTTGAATATTTACATAAAATCCATAAATAAAACTCCAATTTCTAACAATTAAATATTTTCTTCAATTTAATTTATACTAACATATTCATTTTTAATTATCTTGGAAAAGTCCAGTTATAAATATCATATCTTAAAATTATACTAACATATTCATTTGGTATCAGAGCTTTGGTTCTAGGCAAACTTAGAATATATGGTAAATTGGATTTACAGAATCACCTTCATTAGAGATTGAATCATTCTCTTTTCGAGTTCTAGAACGTCCCCTACGGTTCCAAAGTTCATTCGTGTCCCTCACGTTTCATCTTCCTTAAATTCTGGAGTATTCCATAACTCCACTTCGAATGATCTTCATAGTAAATTTGCGGTCTCGCCATCATTCTAATAAAGGGGTGAAACTCCTTTACAATTAGCATTTATTCACCGGAGATTTATATTTCTCATTGGTTTATATGCTAGTATCTTTGGTTATTCCGAACTCTACCTCTTCGGATCAAATGTAGATTTACCCCAACCACATCGATCCGATCCTTTAAGTCATGATTGACCCGGTCAAGGTTGTCCGCGATTATATAGACTTACCCAGTTTCCTTATTCTGATTTTAATCACCGGATTTTCTGATTTCAACTCATCTTGAATTCTATTTGATTTGAGTTCATCAAAAATTTGAATCACTATCCTTGGCTTGAAAGTTTTATTTCTGTATTTGAAAATAAAATCTAATATATATATAAGTATAATTTTCAGAACTCTATAATTAATTTGACTAGTTGTCAAGAGATAATAGTTTTGATTTTTTTTATGAGTTTGTAAGCCATGTGTTTTGTCATATATAAATAATTGAACTATAAAACAATGGTTACAAATAGAAATGAAGTTAAAACTAGAACTTGAGAATTAAACTTCCGATGATTTCAAACCTTGTATTTAAAGTTTAAAAGGATATAATAAGTATTTCCGAATAGAAATTTGTTTCCGAAAATTTTTAAATCTAGTGCTTTTCCCTTTGTCGCTGGAAAATAATTTCGGTGATGACTGCAGCATCATCGACTTTCATTTTCGAGTTTCGAAGTGAAGGGACCACCCTGTAGTCTGGCTACAGTGTACCTTGAGATTTTTGATTTGAATTTCTAAAGTATAACTTAATATATGTAATTTATATTTGATTTGACATATTATGTATATATATTTATTTATCTCTAAATGGTTTGAAGAAGAATCAGAAATTTAATTCTTAAGTTTTATCTTGAAGAATAATTTAATAAAAATAAATTTGAATAAGAAATCCAACAGGAAATAATTGAATTTGAAAGTTTAGTTGTGTAATACTCAATTCCATTCAATATAACTTACCTTGAGTTTCAAAAGTTAACAATGTAATTGGATAATATACATTATAAAAAGGGGATTTTATAATTAAAATTTAGGTGGTTATAATAAATGTTATACACTAAAATTTTAGTTGTAAAAGATAAATAGAGGTAGATATAGAAAAAGGAATTTAAGAAATTTATTCAAAGGAACCTAATAATCAAAGTTGATTTAACATGGAACCTTAAATCTAACTAAGAAATTCTAATTAAAGTTATTCCCTAAGTGAATAATTATGATTTAATAGTTAAGACATATTTCAATATCACTAAAATTTGATAATTGAGATATTGGTTTTCAAATGAAAATTCCAAGTATAGGGTATTTGGTTAAAATTTAAGAGTTAAGAAAATTGAACTGATTAGAAATACTATTATATCCACTATAGCATATTTTAAGTGCTGCTATTTCTCAAAATAAAATGTTTTGAAAATTTTATAATTGAATAAATGAACCTAGGAATATTTCAACTTTGATATGAATATTATTTGGCATTGAAATTAAAAGATATAAATGAGGATTATTTTAAAAGTGTTATGATTTTGTAGCATTGTTTTTCCAAATGATAATATCTAAAAAATTTAATGACTTTCAAAGTATTATAAATATTTTGATTTTAAAGCATTATTCATCTCAAGTTTATTATCTTATTTTTAAAGCTATCTTCGAGTGTCCTTGGTTGCCCTATCTGCTACAGAATGGGGAGGCTATTGCTTATACCAGTCTATTTAGAAATCTTTCTATAATCTTTGAAATTCCTTGCCACTCATCGGGACCCTGAGCAACCATAGACTGGCGGTCAAACTGAAAGGGTAAAACCGATTCTAGAAGTTCTTTTTCGTGCTTCAAATCCGGAACTATCCGTTTGAGACACTTGTTTATCTAGCTTATCTTCCTTTGCTTCTTTTTCTTTCGTTCCTTTTCGAGGACGAAAAGTTTTTAAGTGGGGGAGAGTGTAACAGCCCTAATTTTCAACTATTTATTTTATTTTAAAATTTTTAATTTTGAAACATATTTTATATAAAATGTGTTTAAAAATATAGTTTAATTATTTAATTTGGAGATATATTTTTTTTAAATTGTATATGCCAATAAAATTAAATAATAACTGTGAGAATTTAAGATATGTTTGAACTGTAAATTTCGCGTTTAAAAGACGCGTCAATTTTAGGGTATAAGCAGCGTAATAAAAATGCTATTTTTATGAAAATTTCTGAAGTTTTAAACTGCGTCTGTCTAGCGTAGTGCAAAAATCATGTTTTAAATACTTTTGGACATAAAATATCAGTCAGTAAAATTTTAGCAAACGTATGTTGTTTTACCTGACCATTTGATTTTTAAATAAATTATATACGTTTTCGTTCTTAACCTATATAAATCTTTACCATTCTATTTAGTGGTGTTAAACTAATAAAATCAAGATGTTAGCTAAATTCAATAAAATAGATCACATTCAAAACCTTGTGACCGGTCATTATCTCGTATTCATTTTGGTAACTGATGCATTTACCTCTCTTTTGAATTCACCACCACTTGCTCTGCAATTTCTTAGACTAAAGGAGCAATTGCATTTAATCAATATTGCCATTTCGTTGCCTATATATAAAAAAAAATATAAACTGGCAGCAGTTTGAATCACGCATTTACCTATTTATAAACATAACTGTTGCATTTTCTCCACTGATTTAGCCTTGCATTGCAACCTCTGCCGTTTTGTTCAAATCAGAGGCAATTACTTATCAACCTTTGCACTGTCCTCATCAGTTATACAAAGTTTCAAATAATTGAAACAACACTTAAATCACGCAAGCTCTAAGTAACGTGCATATCAGCTTTTGCCCTTACCATCAGTTACCATTCAATCACGCATTGATTTTCCCATTCAAACCAAACTGGAAGGAAATCAAAAGTGTTCACCTATCCTCCCTAATTTACGCAAGGCCTTGCCTATAGATATATACCCACCTCACCATTTTTTTTTTTCTTTCTCTTCTCTGCATCTGAATACCTCTGCTTCCTCTCGAGCTTCATCAGGTAATAAATCTTGATTTCCTCCTTTCTTCAGCTTCTTGTTTCCTTTTATGATGCCTTGCTCGGCCACACCATCATCCATTCACCTTATTTTCCACGAGGCTTGTCACCTGCCTGCAACTGGGGAGGGTATTTTGTATGGGTAGTTGTTTTAAGTCTGACTGGGATTGGGTGAGTAGTAGAATAGGGGTTGTGTAAAGATGCAGTGGAAGTGGTGGCTCTGGGTGCATGAAGTTAGTGTAGAATTGTGTAGATTCAAGTTCAGACTGCAAAGTTTAAACATAAGATGTGTTAAGATATGTTGTAAAACTAAGTTTAGGATTGGTGTAGCCATGATGAGACAGTGTTAGATCTGTAAATGATTTACCATCATATAAAAGCATATTTGTTGGACTCAGTGCATAGGAAGTTTCTGCTGCTTGGGCCAGAAGAAAATTGTGCAGAGCAGTGTAAGTAGGACCGGAGTTTGGTAGATGCTAGAGAGAAATATGGTTGTAGTAGATCATGTTGAAACACTCACACATCTCATATTGGATATTGGGTCTGCTATCTTCCTGTTACTTGTGTCTTAGTTTGGGTAGGATTTATTGCAAATATAAGGGGACATAAGTATAGAATGATTGTCTGCATATATTGTTCAGATCAGAGTGTAGTAAAGATAAAAGGAATGTTTCAGAACCAGTTGCGTTGCTCTGTTTTTCTCACTTGTCTGCATCATATAGGGAGTGCCATGATAGGGTGTGCATGTTATCTGAACTGTTAGGAGTAGGAATCTGGGTTAGACAGCATGAGGGGTTATGGGGGGGTTTAAGTTGGCATAAGCATCAGGGGAGTAGTGTCTGCATATGTGAATGAGGCTGTGCACATTTAAGTGTCACTATGTACATGTATGTAAGCCCAGGGGAAAGTTCTTGTTTTGTTTAAGCAGCAGCATGTTATTGCATGTGTACATGTAAAGCTATAAAAAAAAAAAGGGAGCATATAGGCACATTTTATAGGCAGGCTTGAATGAAATCTTTGACCAGGTTGGTGACTGACCTAGGGAGTGGTCGAAGTTGATAAGAGAAAGTATGAGGGCTTAGGATAAAAAGCTTTTGAACCTTGAAAAAAAAAAAAAAAAAAATATAATAACTATAATATCAGGAGTAAGAAATCAGTTCAGGAGTGCACATAGGTATCATAGGCTTGTCTGCATATTTTACCCAAAGTTTGGGCTATGAGTGCAAAGCCTGGTGGGGATGGGATTGACTTGGCTGGAGAATGAAGGAAGGTGAAGTCACTGAGCAACTGGAAGGAGAGGGAGTCAGTGGTACAAGGGTCTAGCCTAAATGTTTTGAGTAGCTGTTGTGTGGAGCTTCAGTGATTTGGTAGAAAGAAATGTGTCCAATTGTATACAGAGGGGAAGGCGTGCATGTAACCCGAAGTTTTGGCAAAAAAATCACCCGAAGTTCGTGCATAATTGACTCGAAGAAATTGCATTATTGTCTCGAAGTAGTAGCGAGGGAGGCTCGGGAGACAAATGATGTTCCCTGTCTGTTTATAAGTGTAAAAGCCTGCAAAGTTTATTTTTATCGAACTAAGCTGATTAAGCCATATTGTTTGAACAACAAGTTAGGCAGTAGTAAATATGTGTTGGCGTGAGTTCATACTCTAGCATAAGTAAGGGGATATGATGCAAGGCAGGCAGGCAGAAGGAATAAATGTGTAAATGCACACATGAGTTCAGTGCATAGTACACAGGATAGGGTGTGGGACGAGCATGGTTGTGTCTGTTGAGCAAGTGAACTGGAAAGTTTATATTTTCTGTCTGTTTGGATATCAAGCCTGGAAATTTAGTAAAAATGGGTTAAATGTAAAGATAATGTAAATCTAGGTTAAAACTTTTAGTAGAAGGTAAAAAAATTCAGGTGGTAGGATTTGTGTGCACGTGTGTGTGTTGGCGTGAACGTAGTGTGCACGTGTGCACGTGCGTATCACGACATATAGTAGAGAGTCTTCACCTTTTGTCAGTCGGCCTTTAGAAATTTTGTCGTAAAATATTGGGTTAACCCGGTTCTCGTTTAGGGTATGTTTTGGTCACGGTACACGGTGGAGTGGTCGAGCAAATCAAAACAATTCTTGTTCTATTTTTAAATTCTTCTGTGACCACAAATTCTAAAGTCGCGTATTCCATATTTGAATTTTGTTCTAGATTTGAATCTAGGCAACATCAGAAGAAATTTGATCGTTATTTTCTGTCGGTCTTTACCGGTGAATCGTCATTTTGAATTCAAATTTTCTGCAACTCTCAGGTGAGTTTTTTCTCACCAGACATATGTACATATATTGTGTAAATTATCGTAAGTGTATGTGTAAACATTCTATTTAGATATTATCTGTCTGTAGTATGATGTAGAATGATGAACCCATTTAAATTGACATCTCATCAGTTATTTATCTGTTATATTATTTCTGCAGTTATATTATTAATTGTTATTTACTGCTTAAATCACCACTGCAAGTTCCCTGTTAAAGTTGGATTGTTATGGGCTGAAATAATGATTATTGTTAAACTAGTCTGTTAACTGCTTAACTGATAACTTGGGATTGCGGGTTTGAAATGATAGAACCCGGGGTTTTGTAAATTACGGGTTGAAATGATATAAATCCGTATCACTTGACCTAGGCTAGAGAACTATATACAGGCCCGTGGTTCTTATAATATTTTCTGAAATATTTAAAAATTATTTTGGAAGTTAAATATTTGATTTAATATCTTTAAAGGATTTTATTTTAATTTTTGAATGAGTTATAAATGTTAATAAGTAAATAGATAAATAAGTTATATTTGGAAATATTTATTTAGTTAATCAATCTGCTACAGCATTTTAAAATGCGGTCTTTTTGAAATTGGACTAGTTTTACCCGTAACTTTAGGTAGCATTTCCTAAGTGCTACAGAATCTAGAATTGATTGTTTTAAAACTCATGGAATTTGAGAAATTTTATTTTATGTTAAGTTTTGGAAAATCTTAAGATATGATATTTATAACTGGATTTTCCTTAATAAATTTAAGATGAATATTCTAGTATTAAGTAAATTTTTAAGATATTAAATGACTAACATTGGGAGTTTATTTATGGAATTTATGGGAATATTCAAGACTAAATAATAAAACATTGATTTGTTGAAAGAATAAAATCCAAACTTAGTTTTGAATAGGAAATACTCCAATTGGATATATATATATATAGGAATTGTAACGGATTTGGGGACATAAAGTGATATTTAAATTATGGTTTAAACTTTAAATAAAGAAATATATTTGTAAAGCTATGTAAATTATCTTCTTTACAAAGTAACCATAAAGTTAAACCATTTATATCCAAACCATTTGTGTTTTGGGAGTTATGTTTTTTTTTAAAAAGAAAAATTTCCAATATATTATGGTTTAAAGGTATAATTCAAATATTTGGTTTCCAGATATTATAAATTTTAAGCAGTATGGTTTTGGAAAAGAATTATATTTGAATATAACGATATCATGTTGTTTTGGGTTTTAAATGATATCGTATTTATAGTTTTGAAATGGAAATGTTTATACTGGTTTTAAAGTATAAATTGTTTTTAAATGACCACGGGTTATAATAACGATGGGTTGGCAAAGAGACCGGGATCGGATATGGACATACTCTCTGTCGATACCGAAAACCACTTTGACCAACCGTGTACGCGGTGGAGATTCCAGAATGAAGTAGGTTGGTGGCGACGTTTCCTGTAAGGTAAATACGTGGACCCGACTCCCGTGAGTTGGCATAAGGTGGCTAAAACAGGAGCAATTCCAGGCCAATGAGGTCATTCCTCTGATCGGACGCTCCTCTTCGATATTATACTATGATTTTGGATTGATTCGGTGGCCACCTCTATATTTTGATTTTGGGGAGTTAGTCCGAGGTGGGCGGTAACTGCGGCTACGCGTTTCCACCAGCCTGGATAGCAATTGGTATATCTACCCTGGCATTGCCTAGTTGTGCCGTGTCATCTACCATATCGAGCCTTGTACGAGTTTGGTTTTCTCCCGTAGCCCGTGTGGTATCCTCTAGTTGCCTCCCGAGTAGGAGGAGCTATGATATTGGATGGACTACTGGGACTATTACGTGTTAAGGGCTATATGGGTAACCCCTTAATGCTAAGAAAAAAGTATGTTTATTTTATAAATAGACACTATTATAATAGCGCAATATATTACATAGTAAATAGTTTGACGGATCCTTAGAGGATGGGTGGTCCCAAGCATCCTTTAAGTTACTTGCTCTATATTACAGTACACTTGAATTAGCTTACATTATATAAGTATGTATGTCCTGACTCGAGTGTTATGTTTTATTTTACGCTCGGGTCAGCCTGAGTTGGGGTTTTCAGTTCTATCTGGAGCTAGGACATCCCGTAGATCATTCGTGCTGCTGGAAGCCTTTTCAGTCTTTATCTTTTTGCAAGCAAGGCTTTGGAAGACTCTGTTCCTATGTATGTCTAAAGCTGTATTGCAGATTCTAAACTATGTAAATTCTGTTGATCAAAGTTTTGTAGTGGCTTCATGAACCACTGAAATTTTATTTCCGCTGTAAGTTCTGATATCTGTGTATGTGATTCTGTGATTTTATTTACTGCATATTCTGAGTTTTGCCAAATTTATTCTACAACGCAGTACTTTGAACATTTCAAGTCCGACATGAGCGGATGCGAAGGGTTGAAAATACTGGGTCGTTACAGCACTCCATAGGTATGGTACAAAACCAAAACTCGTAGTAAAGGCTCGGTATGGTAGGTGACACAGCACAACTAGGCAATGCCAGGGTAGACATACCAATTGCTATCCGGGCTGGTGGAAACGCATAGCCGCAGCTACCGCCCACCTCGAACTAACACCCCCAAATCAAAGAAATCAATAGTGGCCACCGAAACAATCCAAAGTCAAAGTATAGTATCGATGGAGTGCGTTCGATCAGAGGAATGACCTCATTGGCCCGAGAATCGCTCTTGTTTTAGCCACCTTATGCCAACTCACGGGAGTTGGGTCCACGTATTTACCTTACAGGAAACGTCGCCACCAACCTACTTCATTCTGGAATCTCCACCGCGTACACGGTTAGTCAAAGTGGTTTCGGTATCGACAGAGAGTATGTCCATATCTGATCCCGGTCTCTTTGCCAACCCATCATTATTATAACACCGCGGTCATTTAAAAATAGTTTATACTTTAAAACCAGAATAAAATTTCCCATACGATATCAAATTAAAACCCAAAATAATATGATATCATTTTATCTCAAATATAATCCTTTTCCAAAATCATACTGGTTTAAAATTTAAAATATCTGGAAACTAAACATTTGAATTATATTTTCAAAACATAATATTTCGGAATTCATACTTTTAAAACCATAACTTCTAAAACTTGAATGGTTTGGATATTCAATGGTATATAAAATAAATGGTTTAACTTTAAGGTAACTTTGTAAAGAAAAATAATTTCCATGGCTTTACAAATATGTTTCTTTATTTAAAGTCTAAACCAAAATTTAAATGTCACTTTCAAGTTCCAAAACTACTTCAATTTCTATATATATATATATATCCATTGGAGTATTAATATTTCAAACCTAAAGTTGGAAATTTTTCTTTCAGCAAATTAAACGTACTATTATTTAGTCTTGAATATTTACATAAAATCCATAAATAAAACTCCAATTTCTAACAATTAAATATTTTCTTCAATTTAATTTATACTAACATATTCATTTTTAATTATCTTGGAAAAGTCCAGTTATAAATATCATATCTTAAAATTTCCAAACTTAAACATTAAACATATGATATAATTATCAAACTCCATTTTTCTCAATTTTTTCCATTTTAATTTAAGAGATTTATACACAGCTTAAATTCAAAATCTCTAACTTCATATGTATATATATAGAAGAAAATATCAAAATTATAAACCGTATTCCATACAAACCATAGAAATCACTTTAAAATATTTTATATATAGACCACGGTGCTGGTATATAATTTTCTATCCTATGGTCAAGTGATACGGATATTTATCATTTCAATCCGCAATTTAAAAATAAAATTTTGCGGTTGTATATCATTTCAAACCACAATCCCGAATGAAACGAAAAATGCATGATAACTTGCAGTTTAATGATATAAAATAAAACATCCATTCATCAACATCATCCATCATCCAAATCACAATCATCATCCAATAATAATTCAATATCAATATATATCAGGTAATAACTGGCGGTTATATTCAAAAATAAATTTAATCAACTATTAAACTAACAGTTTATATTTAGTATTAAATTTTATAACTGTTTACTAGCATTTCCTATGCAAATAAATAAATTCTAACTGTCAATTAATATGCAATAAATAAAATAAATTAACAGTTAAATTAAATAACGCGATTTAGCAAATATGATGAACAAAAACATGCCAAACAGTTATAAATAAATTTCTACTCATATCTAAAGTAAATTTAACAAACATAAAAACTTTTAGAAGTTGTGAGTGGGTTAAAACACTCACCTTTGGAATTTAAATCGAATTTAAATTCAATTTAAACTCAAAAATTCGACGGTCTCCAAATTCATCCAAATCAGCATCAACAGATCCGAAATTTAATTACGATCCTAACAAAAGAAATTTCGTGCGAAACGGAGTTCGTAAGAGAAAGTTATAGCAAAATTTGTATTTGAAATCAAAAATTAAATTATAAACAAACAAACCTAATTTGCCAAGTCATCTCTGACTTTTATCACGCACGCTTTTACCAGAGAAAACGCGAATTTACTACCAACCATCACCGTTTGACCACGCTTCGCCTCGCCGTGGCCCCCTCGCCGTCCAAGCTGATGCCCCCACCGCCTTTATCTGCTCCGGCCGCCCATCACTGCCTTGGTCCGATCGTCTATCTCCCCTCAGCCGCCCGCTCGTCCTAGGGTATAACCGAACCCTAAAATGCAAAATTCGATCACCTCGGGCCGATACGAATAGCCGCACCACCACCAAACGACTTCCCTAGCCGAGCTCTCCAATACCCAGAAACCAATTTCTCAATCATTGCCCCAATCGGAAACGCCCAAATGGCCTAGGGTTTCGAAATGTTTAACCTTTGACTGAAATTTGTCGTTGATCCGAGCATCGAATACATAAACGAACACCTACAGTAGATTACGCATATCGGAAACTTCAACATATATTTTTTTGGAATTTTTCTGGAGAGTTTGAGTTTTCATTTGAATTTTGAATTGAAATAGATCTAGGTTTGCAACCATTGAGGAAGAGAAAGAGATGAAGAAAATGAATGTACAGACAAATGATAGAAGATGGAGGCTAGGGTTTATCACAGCATATATACATACAAATTGTAGTAGGCTAGGTGGGCACGAATTACGAACGTGCTAAACGGTAGTTGGCCCAAAAAGCCCGTTCTGACCCCGGAACGAAATTTATTAAACCCATATACCCAAATAGGTATTTTAAAATATTCTGAACGCGATGGAAAAAGTTTCACGTCCAAATTCGATCGTATGAAGAAGTTATGCTGAAAACAAAATTTTCAAATTGATTTTAAATTTATTTTTTAATTAAATCTATTTCAAGGTGTTTCGCGTTCGTACGATCAAACGAAAAGTCCGATCGATACGAAACTTGAAACCCTATAATAATTCACTGATACGGATCCGATGAAACTGGTTTCGTCGAAATCCGAGTCCGTGACAAAAATGGCTATTTTTATTTATTAAATAAATTAAAAATTAGTCAATTAAATCAAATTTCCCATTTCTTTTTGATAATTGACGATTGTTATTATTATAAATTTTTCAATCACCTATACTAATTTAAACAAAATTTAACTTGTCGAATTTAAAATTTTAGAAATCCCCAAATTTCATTAATTTCACCAAATTATAAATTAAATTTCCAAAATTTTAATTAAATTTACTTTCCATTATTATTGTCAAATAGAAGAATTTATCATTGGATTTATTTTTCAATATGTAAATATTTCCTATTTCATCTGAACTTATATTTACATAATTCCTAAATATTAAATTTCAAATATCACTTCAATTAACGTTAACGTAATAATTATTTATTATTTATTGCAGTTGATTATCAGTTACAATTAATATACTAAATAGATGGTAAATCTTGAATACTGGTTATCCTTAACGTTTTATTTCCCATTTACTTGCAACAATGCAATTTCAAAAATTTAACTCAATTAAATAGACAACTCTTTATATTCTAAATCAATAAATCTTCATATAGTATATAGATTTATCATAAATTTTATCTATTCTTCCTTTTTAGGCAATGTTCTATATATTAGATTTCATTTAAATGCAATAAATCATACTATGTAGTTATATCCAATTAAATAAATAAATGTTGATTCCTACTCTTTTTATCCAACAACTGTTTACGTTTTATTCCATTAATACTTCTACACACATCCTGGATTTTGTGTAAATGGTTGTAACGTTAAATCTTGTCTACTTCCCATTTTATATTTAAGGTTTCTAAAACCGATTAATATTATTTCCCTAGTCCAAACACCCTTTTGCCCAATTTATATTAACATATCCTTAAATTAGATTAATTCCTATTGATGTAATAGTTAAACATAAATTTCACTTATTTGAAATAAATCCATAATTTAATTTCAAATAAATCAATAAATTTTGGTTTATCACTTCTTAAATACCCAATCGTCATAATTAAATTAAAACTACATTTATCACATTTTATAGAATTTACCATCTTAAGTGACAAATCAAAACTACCCTAACTGCACAAATTTAGGGTAATTAATTTCAATTGCTTTCCCATTAAACTACATAAATTATCCAACTGAAACCTAAGTGAAACGTTTATTTATTTAAAAATCTTACTGTTTAAATGAATTTATCGTTTGCGGTATAATTTACATTTGACTTGATTTCTCATTTATTTTGCAAAACGGTAAATTTCAATTGCTACCAATATTATTTTTAATATAAATTTGAATCCAAATCATTGGTATTGCACAACCTTATTGCGTACATTTACATATAGTTACAACTAAGTCAATACACTGATTTCATGAATTCATAAATTAATCCACAAATTCCCATTGACTCTTTAATATAAACCCAAATCTGCAATTGATTACCTTATATTAATGTCATCAAATTTTTATTTATTATTATAACTTTACGTTAAATTACTATTCAATGTATATTTATTCATCAATCAAATCCGATATTTACTTTCTATCCTTCTATTTGATAAAAAAATCCAGTATACCTTTACATACATTCATTTATGGGTATTGCATTGAAATTAAATTTTTTAGCCAATACCACATTATTACCATTTATTACAATTGGATTCCTAATTTTATTCAGTACCCTGAATAAATAACATAAATATCAATCATGTTCTTACTTTTGTTTCTCTCATATTTAAAAATCAAATTATAGCATTTAACTTATTTTATTGGATCGATATTTTATTCAAGTCATAAATTATTAACCTGCACAAATATGATACCTTAATTTATTTAAATTTCCATTTACAACTTTATTGCACTAAATCAAATTAATACTTTCTTAAATTTCTCTTATTAGATCTTATATCTAGGTAAGAATCATTTTCATACTTACTTCATTTGAATATTATGCAAATTTCTATATAAATAGGTTTTTAAGGCATCATTCATATAATTTATTTTAGCCTTTATTTCAATATTTGTTTATAAAGTGAAAAATTTTCCACTAAATTAAATTACAAAGCTCATAAATCCAACCTAGTTAAATCGACGAATTATACGGGTCGTTACACTCTCCCTCACTCAAAACTTTTCGTCCCCGAAAAGGAAAAAGAAGGGAGAAGAAAGAATTAAATAACAACACATCTTATTCAAAATATTAAATTTATAAACAATAATTTACTAAATTTATTACCTTAAATAAAATATACTCGTTTTATAATCATTATATCTTTTTATACTTAGATAAATAAAGTTTGGAAAGCATTTTCAAATAATCTCTAAGTGGTTTCAATCACTAACAATCAAATCAATCCAACAACCATCCATTTCAACAAACAGCATACCCAACAATTACAAAGCAACCATACAATCAAACAACCAAATAGTTGGTTGGATTCAAAACTTTTTAAATTGTACGGAATGAACAATAACTATCCAGTGCATCATTTACTCAACAGTCTTAGATGGGCTCAAATAGATTATTTATTCATCCAACAACTTCAAATTTCCTTACCCAACCAACCCTAAATCAAACAATAACAATTCAATCCAACAAATCAAATTAACTTATATAAATTATTACATACTCTAGTTGTTTGATTTCCTTTCCTTTATTCAAGCCACATGAATCTTCCTTTTATAATTTACACTTATTTCTAACAAACTTTAAATTTTATTTCTCATTCAATGGTTGTTTCCTTATTCCTACTTATTACTTACATTTATTCATTTTTATTTATTCAGGTTATGTAAGTTTCCCTTTTATTTGTATTACATTTAATGCACTTCTCAAATTTCAATCATTTATTAAATGCTTACATTCTATTATATTAAATTACAGTAACCCCTTTTTTTTTTACATTTAAATTCTTAACCTTATAACCTTCATTTTTATAACTAAAGGATTTTATTAATTTATTACCTAGGGTTTACAGTCATTTATTTATATTACCTACTTTCCATTATATTCAACTAGTAGCATTTATATCATACTTAAGTTTATAACCCTACACATCAATCCTTATTTATTAAAGAATTTCATTTTATTTACTTAAGTTTTAAAATCACCTATTTATAATACTTACCCCTAATTTTGGTAAAATTTCAATTTATAACCTAAGTTTATAACATTAAATTCTCATTTAATATAGCAATTCATTCAATACTTCATTATTTCCAAAATTTCTACTTGTATAATATTCTATTCCAATTTCTTATTTAACATTTCAACCTTTAATATTTGGTAAGTTATATATGTTAAAGAAAATGCAATTGAACTTATACAAGTTTATGTCAATCTTTTAATTCATTCATTGTTCAATAAATCTTTACTTTTTTTTTCTTATAAGTTGAAATTTTAACTTCCTTTATAACTTAGCATTTAAGTCTCTTATTTTATTTAGGGTTTCAATTATTAATTAAATTCTGTTTCACTACCATAATTGAAACAATTAATTAATGTAAATTTAGAATTAAATACCGGGTTAAATTTCAATAAATAAGTATATTCTTATAACTTATATACCTCTAATTATATTTAAAACAATTAAAATTAAAGTATATTCTCATATCTAAATTTTCAATCATCAAATGAAATATCAATATTATTCATATGCAATGATTTATAAATCACAATCTATAATTAATTTTAAATGAATTAAATTAATTACTTCTATCCCTAATTAATTTAATGTAAATTAAATTAATTACTTCATCTATAAATCCTGCTTATACAATCATTAATTAATTACACATCAAATTAATTAATTATTTTCTAGTTATTTATCTTGATTAAACACCTTTGATTAACCATCTTCTAATTACAATAAGTAATTAGTCTTTACTTAATTTACCAAATTAATTATCCTAAATCATTTATAGTAATTAGCATTTAATTACTTCATTTATTAATTAAATACAATTAATTACATTTATCCTTAATTAACCACCACATTATTAATTATTTCTAAATTAAACTATTCTTAATTTCATTATTAATTACATTAATTAATGATCTCTAATTCAGATTTAAATTAAATTACTTTATTAAATTCAATTACATTAAGTGATAAATCTTTAGTTAAACACAATTATTAATCACTTTCGATTAATATCAACCAGTAATTAACTACCCTTAATTACTTATACTAATAAATTAATTATCCCATAATTAATTATCTCTATTGATTAATCCTCTGATTAATTACAAAAGTAATTATCCAAATTACTTCATTAACACATCATCTTTCACTAATTACATTCAGTAATTTACATTAATTACTTTCTTAAGTAATTATGCTCCATTGAATACACTAAGTGATTACACATATCAAATCATCAAATGATTTCTTAAATTAATTAAACTAAATTAATTAACTTAAATAAATCATTTTATCAAATTAATTACAATAAGTAATTAATTTCTTAATTACTTTTATCAAGTAAATACATTTAACAATTTATAATAGATTATCTAATTAATCTGATTAATTATCAAAATTAATCACATATATGAATTATTATCATAATTACATTTCTAAATTTATTTCTTAACTAATTCCTAATTATGAATTAATCTAAATTATTAATTTATAAACAAAATACATAAGTCATTCATTAATTAACTTATTCATTAATTTATTTTAATACCTTAGTTATTCCTAAGATAATTTATTTCTTTACTAATGACTTCATTAATATTTAAGTGTGTTAGAACTTTACCTTCCAAAATTTTAAATTTGAATTCCATTTGGAATTTAAGATTCAAAAGTATTATTTATTTAAACATTAATTAAATTCAAATTCAATTTAAAATCCTGTAAATAACATTAATTACGTACACATGAATCTTATATAAGAAAGGCCTTTAAATTCAACTGTTTGAATCTTTATTTAAATTTCAATTTCCAAAAGACATTCATATTTTAAAAACTGATTTGAATTTGAAGTAACTTGAATCCATCCATTTTACCTTTGATTTAAAAACTTTGATTTAAACCCCTTCAACAACTTGAATTAAAAACTTGATTTCTCAAATCCAAATCTATTTTAAACCATTAAGATTCAATAGTTATTCAAAACTGATTTTAACCGTAGGATTTAAATCATTGTTTAAATTATATATTTCAGGTTTTAAATTCTGTCAGGTTTTAAACCTGAAACCCAACTTCAAACCTTTTAACATTTAGGTCATTTCAAAAATGAATTCAGAAATACAAAATTTGAATTCAAACTCAATCTGGATTTGACTTTCATTTAAATCTAACATCACACTAATTTAACTTTTGGTTATAATTAGCTTGCAATTTAATTTGCTTTTAGATTTAGTTAAATTTAAAACTACAGCAGTTTTACACAACCTGTAGCAAAACTGCCCAACCCGAGTCCAGAGTAATAATGCTTCGGGTCAATTATCCCCTTGCTTCGAGTCTCAGGCACGAATAACTCGAGTACGCCCCGAGGCCAAAAACCCTGCACCACCCCAAATGCTTCAGCACTTCACTGGGCACGGTGCACGTGCACCGTAGCCCCAGTCACCTCCGGCCACCCATACGAGCTTCACCACGATGCTAACTACCACCAGACTCCACCACGACCCCCAAAATCCATCGCCACGACTCAAATCAGAAAAAAGCAATAAAACAGAACCTAGAAAAAAAATAGAACACCCCCCACCCAAACCTGTCATCGCCTAATTCTGCCAACCCCGACCACCTGATGGTCAATAATTTCGGCCATGGACTCGCCTTCGACCAACCTACCACCTCTCGAGACCTCGTGCAACTCGATGCACGGTAGAAGCCACGGTGATCAAAAGTTCGATCACCATACAAATTAGGGTTGCAAACTACAAACCCCTGCCACCATCGCCACCATGCTCTGACCAATCACCAGGCATTTTTCCCCATACCCTGGTAAGCTCCTCCACCTCCTCACCCAACCCGACCACCTCCAGTTGCATAGAACACCATAAATCACCCAAAAACCAACATTCGAACAAAGGCAAACTGCACCTAAATCACTTGACTAGAAATCATAATATTAATTTTAAAAATCATATTATGGCATGTGTATTTGATTCATAACCCTGAATTCATGAATTGAACTCATTGAGGTTTAACTTAATTTAGTTTCTACTGTAGTATTATATTTTACAGAACTAATACCATTGTTTTACCCTTAACCAATATTTAAATTCAAGCCTCTATTTATACCAGCATCTTATGTCAAACTTATGTCTTGTCTAAGCTTGAATTAAGAACAAAAAAATGAAATTTTGTTGAGGACTTTAAACCTGGAACTAAAGGCAGATAGCACCCAGAGATACTCATTACAGTACTCATACTTAACACACAGCAATACAACTGAGTTTCAGAGAAGAATTTGCAACTGAACAAATCTATATTTAAAACATTCAATTTTTGATGTTACTACCCTTTAAAACAGAGGAGATTACAGGATGTCAACACTCATACATGCAGTAACACATATACACAGGAATTCATTAAGATATATGCACATATCAGATCATAATTAAACAACATATATATACTTAAGTATTTAAAAATTTAAGTTACTCACAGAGAATACAAGATGCAGTATTTCATTTTGCAAATGGCCAGAGAAAGGGGTATATAAAGATTCACGCAAATATATTAAGCATTCAATTATTAGCATGCAACATATTAAAAACTTAAGAAATTTGAAAGGTGTTACTCACCTGAAGATAAATAGAGAACACTTTGAAACTGGAAATTGTATTTGCATGTTATTAGTTTGATTCCAGAAAACATGAAACTCAGTCTTGCCTTTGTTGAGTTGAAGTTGTTTAAGTTTTGTTGATGTATAAAACTTCAGTTGTAAAAAAAAAAGCTTGCTATCTTTAACAAATGAACTGAGAAGATATGTATATATATAGAAGGAAAATATTACAGGGGAAGGTGGCATCTGAGACAAGCAACTTTTGCAGGTACACTTATGTGTTTTATTTTATCAGGCCATATCTTTGTATTAGGAGGCTGAAAGGATTTTTGAACAATTTCGAATAGACATAAGTTTGTGCTGAGAAAATGTAAGCATTAATTGTTAATGTACTCTATGTTTCCTACTTAGCTAATTTAATCATTTCTTATGTATAGATATTTTACTTAGCTTTCCACTTCTTTTCTCTAACCTGCATACCATATTTGTTTTATACTTGATGTTTATACTTGTCTGACTCTTAATCTACAAGCTACAGACCTATTTTATATTTAGATATTTTGCTTTTTCTTACTTTGTTTAAAGATTTTTCCTTGCCTACAGCTTAAGTACACATGTTTGTTTCATATCAATCACCTTGTTTTATTTGTCTGGTTGTACAAAGATTTTTGTTTTATTATTTTACTTTGTTTATAAATGTTTCCCTTCCCTTTTACTTGCCTAACTTGCTTTTATACCTATGTACATATACATTTTCTTTTCTTTACACTTTGTTCTTACCTTTTTCATTTATTTTACAGGCATATTACAAACAAAGCCTGATTTGCAATATTTTTTTTTTTTATGAAGTTGTTTTCAGTCCTTGTTATAAATTTTAACTTATATATTTATTTACTTATGGGTTACTTTTTATTTTAAACTTAAAAATTAAATACTTATGTTAAGATTTATAAAGTATTATTTTATTTTAACATTTTTGAAAGACTTAATTTTAAATTTACAAATCATAGCTTCTTTCAAAAATATACATATATTAAAATGACAACTTCTATTTATATTAAAAACCCATTTTCAAGATATCACAATATTGATATAGTTTAAATATAACTTATTATTAAATTAAAATAATTTATAAAAGAACTGTTCTTTATAATATAAGTCACTTATTTTGTCAAGCTATAAAACAAAACAATTTTTGTTCAAATTTAAACTTAAGCTATAATCAATTTTAAACAATTAAATTAATTTTTTTTGTTTTATCTTGAGTATTTAAAAGTCATATGATTGTTTATTCAATATTAAATAAAATAAAATTCCTAATTTACCAAAAATACTAGAATTAGAAATCATGTCCTTATTTTATTAAACTTAAAACAAAGATTATCTATTTACAATATATACAGATATATATATATTATAAATAGAAAACAATTTAATTGGCTTTTAAAAGATAAATTATCAGTTACTTATTTATTTAAAAGAAGATTATTAAATCAATTCAAATTATTATTAACAAATTTATTAAATCAATTTAATTTTTTTAATGTAGATTATTAAATTGATATTGCCAAAAATTCCGGGATATCACATTCCTCCCTCCTTAAAAGAATTTCGTCCCCGAAATTTAAAACAAAGGTAATTTAATAATCTAGTTAAAGATTTAAATCTTAAACACAAGCATATATCAATCATAAGTTAACAATCATAGCAACCAATTTATCCAAACAAGCAACTCTAACTATCCAGACAGGATTCCGGATAGAATGTTTTTCTCGAGTTTCCCCAAGTATAAATACTGGAATACTCACTCTACAGAATCCCAACAACCAACAGTACTAAGCTGCAGAGCTTCCACTCATCTAGATCAACAAAACAAGACAGGATATCAGACTACAGACAAGTCTGAATCAACAATCAAAACTCCCTGAACTGCTGGTTCTATAACCAGAGATAAATTTTACACGTACTCCCTCAGAGATACGTGAAACACAACGAATTCCAGTTATCCAAATTGACAATTCGATCCTGAAGACCAACACTTATCCAGAATCAAATCTCTGACTTCGAAATCCAAATTCGTCCGTATCTTATCCACAAAACTCTTCGGACGATCCTGTGCTGCCTACATCCTTCCTGATCAGCTCAACCCTTGCTGATGCCCTTAGAAACAAACTGAACCAAAAACAATCTAACAAAATGATCCTTCCAAGATCGTCCAAAAACTCAGAACACAAACTCTATTCCACAACCAGAAAACAGAACTCACTTCCCTTATCCGGAAAAGATAAAACAGGTGCACCCCAAACTGGCCTTACGATGCTGAAAAATTTCCTATTCTCCAATCCAAATATTGAAACATCCAATTGCTTCCAAACTAAAACAGCTACCACCATGCTTCCACTGCGCACTCTGATTGAGCAAATGAAAATGCTGAAGTCGAACACAGATTGGACAACACATTCCAAAAATAAAGTTCACATATCCAGAAATAAAACTCAGAAGTTCCTCAAAAATCCAAGCTATTTTCCCCAAACTCAAAAATCATCCTATTACTAAGTTGAACCATCGGTATCAGGCCTGGAAATCCAGTCGACACCAAACTCAATCTTCAGATGCTGGCCAAACTTTGACTTCCTGAAGACATCCAGAAAATCTTGACAACCCAAAAGAACACTCAGCTATCGCAAATCACTTTTGCGATCTATCCGGTCCAATTCCAAAAATACTGCTCTCTCTACTAATCAGAACAGCTTACGTTTATGTGGCCAATCCATCGAAGAAATAGAATTACTCTACTGCTTCTAAAGTTACCTCAAGAAAAACTGCTAATCCAGAAGACTTCCTAATCCCAAGCTCTTCGAGAAATTCGGACCTCAAAGTAAACAGAAACATCCAGCTGAACACATCCACAACACCGAGCAGACACACTTCCTTAACTTGTTCCGAAGAAAACATCTTCGGAGACATCCATAGTCACTGTGTTTCATCACACAGCTACTACACCTTGATGTATCAAAATATCATGACTTACTTCTGTCCATCCGACAGATCCAAACTCTAGCTCATCCAAACTTACACTTCAAAAATGAACTCCGAATCTTAACAGAATTCCTTTAGAGATCGATGAAATCCTTATACCACTCAAAGCTTACTCGAGATGGTATTAGGTCTACAGTCTCGACAATTATACTTTCAACCTCAAACATTCGAACCCCAGCCATTGGTAGTCGTTTTACACACACCACCACCCTATCTACCTTTATAGCTCATTGGAAAACCTGAACAGGTAACCCAACAAATAGGTAGGAATAAATAAATAGATATATATATATATTAAAATTACAAATATGCTCTCTCAGGAAAGAAATCACTCAAGAGCCTAGGTATTCACTCAACCTAGCGCTCTGATACCAACTGTGACGACCCGGCTTTCTATGCCCAGAAAACCGCTTCGTCCAGAAGAAAGAAAGGGGTGAGAAAATAAAAAAGATAGAGAAGAAAAGAACAACAACATCAGAATCTCACAGCGGAACGAATAAATTATAATAATCACATAAGTATTTACATAATATACAACATCAATCAAAGTTATACAGATACTACATCACATACTAGACAGTTATAAACACCTGTCTAGTTATACAACTCAAGACACAAGTCAACACAGAGATATCAACACAGCAGAAGTATATGTATATCTACAACGCTGAAGCCTCCTGCTCCATTGCTCCTCTAGAATTCGTCAAAGCCAACCTGAATCCCTTGGCTACCCGTAAAAATTTGGGTACCCGAGAGTTTATGAAAAACAAAAATAAACTCCGGGTCAGACATGGGTCTGGTATGAGTAACAGGTTAAAGTTGCTTAATTTTGAAAATCCTTTTGAAAATAAAAGGTATCACGTAAGACTCCCCACACATAAACATGGAGAAGTTTTTACCTTGCGCTAACCAAAACATTTGATAGGAAATTCTATGATATTATAATAGGTCTAGGGTTTTCAAGTAAATAGAAAATAGCCGAAATTGTTACATTATTAAATTCCAGCTACTAGCCACAAAAGTGGGTAATACAATCAAAACCGTTGGCACTTATTGGATTGTGGATTCCATACAATGGCAGGGCTACTTGGGTACCGCCCGTCACAGTACGTGGCCTAGATCAACGTACCGAGGATCACTCCCGACCCCCTGCAACACAAGGCCGGAACCATTCCTTACTGAACAGTCCCGAACAAGATAACCCCGCAGATAGCCGTCGCTACTGCCCACTAAGCCAAAATAAAGGGACATCTAGACAGGGGAATATCCTTGTCCTGCTTGGGCATGACCCACCTAACCTTGCTGCACCTCCCATGTTTTAGCCATTCCTGGTTGATGAGGCTTGAGGCTACGATTACCTTTTAAGAATACATTTCTTAGAATGCTCATCGCCCACCTGACGATGTGTTGAAAGCATTCAATCCATACAAGTTCGTTCTGGGTTCGAACGAAACCGAAGGCATTATCTCGTTACACTCATTTTGGAATCACCCTCAGAGTTAACGACGATAACCCTTGCATTTTGAATCTTCATCTTCACTTCAGATTCACGACCTATCGTTAATTTGGAATCGATGTGGTTTTTGGATGTTCCAAATGTGGAAAACCGATCCCGGTCTCATCGAAATCCAAAACGTGTCTTTTAAGGCCAAGTTGTCTATTTAGTCTTAATAGTTCAATTCAATATCATCAATATACACATAGATGAATAATTCATAATATCACAATAGATAATCACATCATCATAAACATATAATTCATATTATCATCAAACAGATAATTAAATATTATCATACTTAACTATGCATCCATATCACATAGATATTACTCATATCTGAATTTTCAATCATCAAATGAAATATCAATATTATTCATAAGCAATGATTTATAAATCACAATCTATAATTAATTTAAAATGAATTAAATTAATTACTTCTATCCCTAATTAATTTAAAGTAAATTAAATTAATTACTTCATCTATAAATCATGCTTATACAATCATTAATTAATTACACATCAAATTAATTAATTATTTTCTAGTTATTTATCTTGATCAAACACCTTTGATTAACCATCTTCTAATTACAATAAGTAATTAGTCTTTACTTAATTTACCAAATTAATTATCCTAAATCATTTATAGTAATTAACATTTAATTACTTCATTTATTAATTAAATACAATTAATTACATTTATCCATAATTAACCACCACATTACTAATTATTTCTAAATTAAACTATTCTTAATTTCATTATTAATTACATTAATTAATGATCTCTAATTCAGATTTAAATTAAATTGCTTTATTTAATTTAATTACATTAAGTGATAAATCTTTAGTTAAACACAATTATTAATAACTTTTGATTAATACCAACCAGTAATTAACTACCCTTAATTACTTATATTAATAAATTAATTATCCCATAATTAATTATCTCTATTAATTAATCCTCTGATTAATTACAAAAGTAGTTATCCAAATTACTTCATTAACACATCATCTTTGACTAATTACATTCAGCAATTAACATTAATTACTTTCTTAAGTAATTATGCTCCATTGAATACACTAAGGATTACACATATCAAATCATCAAATGATTTCTTAAATTAATTAAACTAAATTAATTAACTTAAATAAATCATTTTATCAAATTAATTACAATAAGTAATTAATTTCTTAATTACTTTTATCAAGTAAATACATTTAACAATTTATAATGGATTATCTAATTAATCTGATTAATTATCAAAATTAATCACATATATGAATTATTATCATAATTACATTTCTAAATTTATTTCTCAATTAATTCCTAATTATGAATTAATCTAAATTATTAATTTATAAACAAAATACATAAGTCATTCATTAATTAACTTATTCATTAATTTATTTTAATACCTTAGTTATTCCTAAGATAATTTATTTCTTTACTAATGACTTCATTAATATTTAAGTGTGTTGGAACTTTTCTTCCAAAATTTTAAATTTGAATTTCATTTGGAATTTAAGATTCAAAAGTATTATTTATTTAAACATTAATTAAATTTAAATTCAATTTAAAATCCTATAAATAACATTAATTACGTACACATGAATCTTATATAAGAAAGGCCTTTAAATTCAACTGTTTGAATCTTTATTTAAATTTCAATTTCCAAAGGACATTCATATTTTAAAAACTGATTTAAACCTACAGATTTGAATTTGAAGTAACTTGAATCCATCCATTTTACCTTTGATTTAAAAACTTTGATTTAAACCCCTTCAACAACTTGAATTAAAAACTTGATTTCTCAAATCCAAATCTATTTTAAACCCTTAAGATTCAATAGTTATTCAAAACTGAATTTAACCGTAGGATTCAAATCATTGTTTAAATTATATATTTCAGGTTTTAAATTCTGTCAGGTTTTAAACCTGAAACCCAACTTCAAACGTTTTAACATTTAGTTCATTTCAAAAATGAATTCATAAATACAAAATTTGAATTCAAACTCAATCTGGATTTGACTTTCATTTAAATCTAACATCACACTAATTTAACTTTTGGTTATAATTAGCTTGCAATTTAATTTGCTTTTAGATTTAGTTAAATTTAAAACTACAGCAGTTTTACACAACCTGTAGCAAAACTGCCCAACCCGAGTCTAGAGTAATAATGCTTCGGGTCAATTATCCCCTTGCTTCGAGTCTCAGGCACGAATAACTCGAGTACGCCCCACGGCCAAAAACCCTGCACCACCCCAAATGCTTCAGCACTTCACTGGGCACGGTGCACGTGCACCGTGGCCCTAGTCACCTCCGGCCACCCATACGAGCTTCACCACGACGTTGACTACCACCAGACTCCACCACGACCCCCAAAATCCATCGCCACGACTCAAATCAGAAAAGAGCAATAAAACAGAACCTGGAGAAAAAACACAACACCCCCCACCCAAACCTGTCATCCCCTAATTCTGCCAACCCCGACCACTTGATGGTCAATAATTTCGGCCATGGACTCGCCTTCGACCAACCTACCACCTCTCGAGACCTCGTGCAACTCGATGCACGGTAGAAGCCACGGTGATCAAAAGTTCGATCACCATACAAATTTGGGTTGCAAACTACAAACCCCTGCAACCATCGCCACCATGCTCTGACCAATCACCAGGCATTTTTCCCCACACCCTGGTAAGCTCCTCCACCTCCTCACCCAACCCGACCACCTCCAATTGCATAGAACACCATTAATCACCCAAAAACCAACATTCGAACAAAGGCAAACTGCACCTAAATCACTTGACTAGAAATCATAATATTAATTTTAAAAATTATATTATGGCATGTGTATTTGATTCATAACCCTGAATTCATGAATTAAATTCATTGAGGTTTAACTTAATTTAGTTTCTACTATAGTATTATATTTTACAGAACTAATACCATTGTTTTACCCTTAAACAATATTTAAATTCAAGTCTCTATTTATACCAGCATCTTATGTCAAACTTATGTCCTGTCTAAGCTTGAATTAAGAACAAAAAAATGAAATTTTGTTGAGGACTTTAAACCTGGAACTAAAGGCAGATAGCACCCAGAGATACTCATTACAGTACTCATACTTAACACAGAGCAATACAACTAAGTTTCAGAGAAGAATTTGCAACTGAACAAATCTATATTTAAACCATTCAATTTTTGATGTTACTACCCTTTAAAACAGAGGTGATTACAGGATGTCAACACTCATACATGCAGTAACACATATACACAGGAATTCATTAAGATATATGCACATATCAAATCATAATTAAACAACATATATATACTTAAGTATTTAAAAATTTAAGTTACTCGCAGAGAATACAAGATGCAGTATTTCATTTTGCAAATGGCCAGAGAAAGGGGTATATAAAGATTCACGCAAATATATTAAGCATTCAATTATTAACATGCAACATATTAAAAACTTAAGAAATTTGAAAGGTGTTACTCACCTGAAGATAAACAGAGAACACTTTGAAACTGGAAACTCTATTTGCATGCTATTAGTTTGATTCCAGAAAACATGAAGTTGTTTAAGTTTTGTTGATATATAAAACTTCAGTTGTAAAAAAAAAAAAAGCTTGCTATCTTTAACAAATGAACTGAGAAAATAGGTATATATATAGAAGGAAAATATTACAAGGGAAGGTGGCATCTGAGACAAGCAACTTTTGCAGGTACACTTATGTGTTTTGTTTTATCAGGCCATATCTTTGTATTAGGAGGCTGAAAGGATTTTTGAACAATTTCGAATAGACATAAGTTTGTGCTGAGAAAATGTAAGCATTAATTGTTAATGTACTCTATGTTTCCTACTTAGCTAATTTAATCATTTCTTATGTATAGATATTTTACTTAGCTTTCCACTTCTCTTCTCTAACCTGCATACCATATTTGTTTTATACTTGATGTTTATACGTGTCTGACTCTTAATCTACAAGCTACAGACCTATTTTATATTTAGATATTTTGCTTTTTCTTACTTTGTTTAAAGATTTTTCCTTGCCTACAGCTTAAGTACACATGTTTGTTTCATATCAATCACCTTGTTTTATTTGTCTGGTTGTACAAAGATTTTTGTTTTATTATTTTACTTTGTTTATAAATGTTTCCCTTGCCTTTTACTTGCCTAGCTTGCTTTTATACCTATGTACATATACATTTTCTTTTCTTTATACTTTGTTCTTACCTTTTTCATTTATTTTACAGGCATATTACAAACAAAGCCTGATTTGCATTATATATTTGTTATATGAAGTTGTTTTCAGTCCTTGTTATAAATTTTAACTTATATATTTATTTACTTATGGGTTACTTTTTATTTTAAACTTAAACAATTAAATACTTATGTTAAGATTTATAAAGTATTATTTTATTTTAACATTTTTGAAAGACTTAATTTTAAATTTACAAATCATAGCTTCTTTCAAAAATATACATATATTAAAATGGCAACTTCTATTTATATTAAAAACCCATTTTCAAGATATTACAATATTGATATGGATTAAATATAACTTATTATTAAATTAAAATAATTTATAAAAGAACTGTTCTTTATAATATAAGTCACTTATTTTGTCAAGCTATAAAACAAAACAATTTTTGTTCAAATTTAAACTTAAGCTATAATCAATTTTAAACAATTAAATTAAATCTTTTTTTGTTTTATCTTGAGTATTTTAAAGTCATACGATTATTTATTCAATATTAAATAAAATCAAATTCCTAATTTACCAAAAATATTAGAATTAGAAATCATGTCTTTATTTTATTAAACTTAAAACAAAGATTATCTATTTACAATATATACAGATATATATATATATATATATATTATAAATAGAAAACAATTTAATTGGCTTTTAAAAGATAAATTATCAGTTACTTATTTATTTAAAAGAAGATTATTAAATCAATTCAAATTATTATTAACAAATTTATTAAATCAATTTAATTTTTTTAATGTAGATTATTAAATTGATGTTGCCAAAAATTCCGGGATATCACAGGACAGCACTGAGATCTTGTTGAGATAGTGATAGAGAATCAAACTAGAGATGATCTAATTAGATTCAATGTTGATTCAGCAGAGTAATGATAAAAATGTGTATAAAGAAATATGGAAGAAGAAGAGGTGTGAAATCAAAGAATGTGAACCTTATTCGTTCAAAACTACCCCTATTTATAGTAGAACAACAGCCATGTCCATTCGTGAAAGGATATGACGAATAGACACTTCCTTCAAAATTCAAAATTATGAAATAAACTACGACCATGGCGACATCAGGTACTTGAGGATGTCGACATGCCTAAGGTATTTTTGGTAACTTGCTTTTCTTTGAAAATAATTTCTATCTTGTATTAAAACTATTTTAAACTTTATAAATATACTTAACTATAGTTAAAATATATAAGTAAATATAGAGAATAATATTTTGGTATATAAAAAGTTTCACTATAATTTTATATTTAAATCTAAGTATAAATATTTAAAGTTAAATATATAATTATTAAAAGATAGTTTAAAACTAAGGATAATTTGATTTTGAAAATAAAGATTATTTTGAGGCTAAAAGAGTTTAAAACCAGAATAGATGTTTTTGATTCTTTTGAAAGGAAGGTTTTGAAATCATTTTGAAAACAAGATATAATTTGTAAAAACATATGGATAAAAGGTTAGCGGATATAAAACAATGTTCCACTAGATTTTTCGTAGGTTCCATCCTACTTAGGGTTCCATCCCTTTAACAGGCTCCAAGTGGATTCCATTCCACGAATAAATTGGATTCCATTCCACGAATAAACTTTATAAATTGGATTTTAAATTACTTATTATTGAAATCTTGAAATCTTGATAATCTTTGTAACGACACCGGATTTTTATGAATTTAAATTGATAATTTAAATAAATTTTTGAATTAAAATTGTAAAATTGATTTTAAATGGCTGCGAGTTTCCCCGATTCAAATAGAAAATATATTAAGACATATGAATTTGAAAATTTGTATATATGTGAATATATATATGTATATATTGGATTTGAAATAAAATCTTAAATAAATAGTTTTAAAAATAAATAGAAATAAGTAGTCATGTAAGAATAGAAACAAATATACAAGATGATAAGTAATATATTTAATGAAAGTAGAAATGTATTTATATTCTAAAGTAATAAGGCCAAAGTTAAGAAAATATATTCGAGTAATAAATAGAAAGACAAAAGAAAACAATATATATGTCAAAACAATATTCATCACAACCTTACATAAACAAAAGTATGCAATACAAAATAATACAAACAAATAGATAAAAAAAATAGATACTAGCACAATATAGTATTATCAGCTGAAACAAATTGATAAAGTATGAATAAACAAAATAAGAAACAAAACAAAGTAAAAATAACAAACAAAGACATAGATATGCAGGCAAACAAAATAAAGCTGCAGCCACCAAATAAAAACAAGCTAGGCAATGCAAACAAAGTTTTCAAACAAATAAATATAAGTACAAAATAAAACATAAACAAAGAAATACCAAGATCCTTAGTACACTGTAAAATATCCTAGCACACATTTTTCATCTCAGCCGAAGTAAGGCTGAAGTAAACAAATGCATTAACATGCATAACCAAGTACAAGCAAGCATATTCACCCATGCCTATTGTACAAACAAAGTGATATCCCTGTGCATTCTTTTTCTTAGATATATCAAGACTTATACCATCTCAGTCTCATTTATTCGAAGTTAAGAAAACTGAAGCAAGCATTGTTTGAAAACTTAAACAAAAAAAGTAATAATCAAATGCAATGATTTAAAATCCAAATCATCTAGATCAAGCATGCAAGTTCAGGTCTGTGGTGAGGGAGCTTCATTTAAAACTTAAGTAAAACATTCAACATCAACAAGCAACCCAGCAAAACAAAAATCAAAGTTAAAGAAAAAAATGTGTGCAGGCTCAAATTTATTCTCTGTTCTTCTTCCAAAAACATCCAGGTGAGCAACTTTCCACCCATGATCTACTTCTATATCTCAATATTGTGGTTGATATTTGAATGCATTATGAAATGTTGTTAGCTGTTAAATATGTCTGTATGTTTAGATATATATATATATATATATATATATATATATATATATATATATGTAGATATGGAGTGCATGTCTGTAACATATTTTTGTTTACAGGCAACAGGTTTCAATCTTGTTTAAAATATATGCTCTGTGTGTTAGTAACAGGTTCAATTTTCAAAACAAATTAAATAACTTAATGTCGAATTCGAATTGGTGTATGATTTGTAAATAAAGGTTGTTTGAAATCAAGTAACATTTCATCTAAAAATAATTATAGGTTTTTAAAATGAATAATTGGTTCGGAATCTTTGAGTTTACAGTAAAAAGGAATTAATGTGAAAAAATTCGAATGTTGTAAATTGTTGATTCGATTTCATAACTTGATTTAACATGCAAAGCTAAGATTTTTAAAACAAAGATGATGATTTCTAGTTAAGTATTCTAGGTGCTGTTCATTTTTGAACCAAAAATGCTTTTTTGTAAAATTCTGGAGATTCAACAATTCTTAAATGCTGCAACTTGATGTAAAGCTAGTTTGATGATCCTCGAGTATAGGAAAAATGCTAAAGAAAATTTCTAATGCAAGGATTAGTTGGTTGGATCGAAAGTAGGGTTTGGCTCGAGTGTATTTTGTGTTCTGTAACTCGATGATTTCGTCGTCGATGGTGGACCGAGTGCCACGCGACTTTGCGAAAAGATAGAGGGGACATGGATGGATTTGTGGCCAGGGTTTCACGTTTTCTGGTGATGGGTGTCGCGAGTACGGCGCGTTGACAGGTGGAAGGGGTGTTCGCTGTGTGTTTCCAGGTTTCGAGAATAAACTCAGTTTCGTTTTTCGAGGTGACTAGGTGGTTTGGATGATCGTGGTGGGATGCGAGGGTGGTTTGTGACTTGCAGTGATCATCGGTGATGATCGACGTCGTCGATCGTGACTGTGCAGGTGCACAGGCAAGTGGAGTTGAGCCTGTGGGGTTTTAAGTGTCTGGTTTGATTGTCTCGGGAAGAAGCTCGAAGCGATTAAGTGTGTGACTCGAAGCGAGATGTCAATACGAAGTAAAACACTTAGAAAATTTTTGAATTGAAATTTTGGGATACTGGGGTAAGAATTTGGGAAATCTCGAAGCAGAGCTCGAGTTTGTGAGGGTTTAGCTCGAGGAAATCATGATGGGACTCGGGTATAAGGTGTGGTACAGGTTTCAAACCCTGTTTCTGTTTTAAACTTTAAAAAAAAATTGTTCAAGTATATTCTATAAAATGGTTTGGAAATAAATAATTGAGTTTAAACTATTTTGAATTCCTTTCAGATGATTAATATTACTTTAACATGAAATCTTAAAAGTAAATTTAAAATGAATGTTTTCAAACTTAAGGAAGTAATAAATAAAATCATTAATAAGAATAAATTATCTTTATAGTTAATGAAACATATTAATTTTAATTCATAAATTATTAAGTTGATTTGAATGAGTAATTATGAAATTGGTTTAAAGGTTAATTTAATTAATATGGAAATTAAAGAATAATTTATTTGATTTTAAATTTATAATTTAGATTAATTTATAATCAGAATGATTTATAAAAATTAACCTAAGAAAATTTCTTAAGAAAGTAATTAAGAAATGTAATTAGTTAATGAAGATAATTAACTAAGGATCATTAAGTATTAATTAAGGCGATTAATTTTAATAATAAATTGGATTGATTAGTTTAGATAATCAATTGTAAATGGTGTAAGTGTAATTACTTTATGGTAAGTAATTAAAGGTTAAATTTCTTTAACTAATTAATTAGAGTTAATTAATTAGGAAATTGGTTTAAAGGTTGATTTAATTAATATGATGAATTAAGAATAATTTAATTAATTAAAAATGTTTGATAAATTAATTGATCTTAAATGATTTGAAATTAGTTAACCGGAATTTGATAATTAATTCATAAGAAATTAATTGAATTAATCAGGATAAAATGATTAATTAAACCTTACTTATAAATGATTATTGAATGCTAGACGTTACTTATGAATGATTATATTGTATGAGATGCCTTGAATTGATTATCCTATCTGATTTGTGATATTTTGTTCTGTAGATTGAGCTGTGTATATTTATTTACATTTGTATACTATCGGTGAATCTGTGAATGGACGATGAGCGTTATAGTTTTATATCGCTTATCAACTATATTTCTATGTTTTAATCTGTGATGATTGAAATGATGTTGCACTAGTGTGTTAAACCCCTGGACCACACTTATACACACACACCAATATGGATTTCACGAGGAAATCGATTAAGTCATAGATTTTTGAAATAGTTTTAAATTTGAATATTTGAATTCAACTGTTTTTGAAATTGAAATTTTAATTTCAATTGATTTTGAAATTAGAAATTTGGGTTTAAAGTGAAAAACTTTTGAAATGGGATTTCAAAGATAAAAGTTATTTTGAATAACTTAATTAAGTTTTGAAAATTTAAATAATTTGATTTAAATTTAAATTCAAGTTTGAAATTGAATTCTATGATTCGAAACCAGGAATTTAAGATGCTGTATAAGTTATATGAATTTAAACCACTTTTAAAAGTATTATTTGTGAATTTGGATTTAACCCAAAGATTTCAACTCGTATGAAAGAATCAGATTTTCTAAAATGAAACTGTTTGTTTTCAAACGATAAAAGCTTTCAGATAAGAAATGGAATTCCTATTTAATTAAAGAAATTTCAAGATTGAATAGAAAAAAATGATTTTCCAAGTTATGAATAAATTCTTTTTGAAAGCTATGAATAGAATCTGTTTATTTTTAGCAGATTTAAAATGATGTTTTGTTTACACCATTCGAAATGAAATTGTTTTGAAAGCTATAAGTTGAATCTTTGTTTTAAAGATTTAACGAGTTAATCCAATTGGAATGGAAATTGTTTTGAAGTCTATGAATTGATCTTTGTGAAATAAATCTTTTTGTAGTATAATGATTTGAAATGGTAATTGGTTTAAACCATTTGAAAAGGAAAGTTTTGGGGTTTTAAGTTGTGACTTAATTGAAATCTCAATATCCATATGTTTTTGAAATACTGCGCTCACTGTTCGGTTTAGCCGGGAGAGGACCTTTGTGTCATATATCCCATTCCGAATATGTGATTTGTCGTTATGGATAGCATTTGAAGACCGGTGGTGAAGACCGGATATTTTCGAAAACGTAAGGACAACTCGTCGAATGTCTTTGCATCGAATGGTCCCCGGTATAGAGACTCCATATGTGATGGGGAGTCCGAACGTGATTAGTGAATATCCGGATTGCAAGGACTTCTTTGGAAGTGCCTTCGGTTCTGTTCGAGCCCGGAACAGACTTGTATGGATAGTATGTCTGACATTACAAATTGAGATATAAAGCTGATTTCTTTCAAATATATTTCTGTTGGTGGCGGAGAATTTATTATCTTAGCTTAACACCCTTCTCTGAGACGTACGAGCTCAGAGGTTATGTAGTTGAAGGTTATCAGCAATATATTCCCAATTTGGTAATGTGACATGCTGAGTGTTGCTGTGAAATGATCATTGTGTTGATCATTTGTGATAGGATCATTTGTTTGATCGTTTATCTTTGTGATCATTTCTATGATCATTTGTTGACCCAAAGCACAGCTTTTGTATAAAGCGTGTTTTTGTGGACGAGACTTCGTCGATCCTCACAAATCGGTAATGGTCGAAACAGGAATTGTGCGGCAAGGTTTTCAGGGATAGCTTCCCTAGGGTATGACCATTCCTTCTGGAAAAGGGTAGTATCATGGTATGGAGCCCAGATACTTACTCATGTTGAAACACTTGATTTATCATTGTGTGATGTTGGTTAGAGAGCTCTCGTTTAAAGGTCCCAAAGGACCGGGGGTGGCATATCTGAGGGTTTGTAATATGCCTTGGGAAAAGGGGTTCCCGACCTTGTTTGGCAGAGATCCAGTTGGGTTCTCGGGGCGTCCTTCCAGAGGCGTTTCCATGTGGCAATGGGAAGTTTCTTGGCCTGACCATTTGTTGGAAATCCATTCTTCAAATACGTACCTTGTACGGTTTTAGTTGTAGAACCTATCTGTTAACCCCACTGAAGCTTGGGCCGACTCATCAGATAAAACATTAAGCGACTCAGAAGATTTACGACTCACCATGAGTCGTTAGCGGTTCAAGTGTGCAAATCAGAAAGCCAAGTACAATTAACTCACGTACGACTCAATGACCGAAGAAGGAACTCACCGACTCATATGATCTAGGTCCGACTCATCAAAGACCGACTCAGCTAGTCTCCGACTCAACTGTTGTGCGACTTATGGAAGTTTCTGACTCAGCGACTCATGACTCAGCGACTCATGACTCAGCGACTCATGACTCAACGACTCATGGTTCAACGACTCAACAGGTTCGCGACTCATCCTAAGGAACGACCTAAGGAATGTCATGACTTATGGATACCTACGACTTATGATAAGTCGAGTACGACACATGCTAATATGAGAGGAGTTATGATAAGTTGACTCGGGAACGACTTATCTCTTGGGACCAAGCCAGCAGTTCGACCTTGAGTTAACATGGGGCGACTCACCATGACTCGTCCACGACTCAAAATCGTTGAGTCGTAACCCATCGCCACAATGCCTAGGAAAATTGACTCGGACACGACTCAAGACTTGTCATGAAATCCAGCAGAGGAATAAGCCATGAAGAGGGGAAAGGTTGGTTTTATAAGTCAACCACGACTTAGCCTGACTCGGGGACAACTTAGCTTGAGTTGGTCACGACTCAGGACTTATGCGCAGAATTCATGTCCAAGCTTGCCTATAAATACATAGCCACCTCCAACATTCAAAGGACTTTTGGCACATTCTCTTCATACACCGTTACCTTGCTGCATTGAGAACTTCATCAACACTTAGAGCTTTCAAGATTAGAGGAATACATCAAAGAACTTCACGAAGAAACCACACATCTTCAACGTGAATTTAAAGACTTTAATCGACATTGAAGCTTAAGACTTGTTCCAAATCACTTGTAGCTTGAAGTATATTGTACTTGAGAAGAATTGTATCAGCTTGTAACAAGATTATTAATAAAAGTACTTAGAGTGGACGTAGGCTATACCCTTAAGCCGAACCACTATAAAATTGTTGTTGTTTACTGCTTTTCTGCTATTACTTGCTTGTAATTCTTTCCCGATCTATCGGGTGGTGCTTTCACAACTACACTTCACACACCGGGGTGTTAGCGTTCACATTTTAGCGTTAACATTTTTGGTGCTTTCACTGAGAATTGAACTCAGGAAAACTGTCATCATTGCTTCACAGAGATTTGAAGAAAGAATTTCCTTAAAAACCAGAAGTCTATCTGAGATTATGGCTCCTGGAAGGAAAAGTAGATCTGTCAGATCTGGAAACATTCAAGAGGGAACCTCCGCTTCCACTGTACCTAATCAACCCACTCCGTCTGTTGGAGTTACGAAAGCGGAGTTGGATGCTGTGATTCTAGGGCTAAACCAACAGATAAACGCCCAAAATGCACAATTAGAGGCTCAAAGTGCCCAGAATGCTCTGATTCTGAATAAGTTAAACGACTTACTTGGGGCAAACAATCAACCGGCTGGTAATGAAAGGAACTATGCTGGCAACGTTCATGATGTTAATGAAAGGAATGCTCCTGAAAGGGCTACTAGTCCCTTTGAGCAGGCAGTTCCTGAGGCTGGTGGATCTAGAACTCGGCATGATGAGGAATATCTTTCTGGAATGGTCCGGCAGATCATGAAAGAAAGTATGCAAAGGGTTGAAGATGAGAAGGAATGGAGTTTCGCCCCAAGTAAAACTCCGTTTACTGAAAAAATCTTGAAGGCGGAATTTCCAAGGAAGTTTGTCCCTCCGACTATTCCAGCTTACAAAGGGACAAGTGATCCGAATGAATTCTTGTATAAATATGATTGGCACATGACAGGTGCCAGAGCCTCTGACGAAATAAAGTGTCGATATTTCCCCGTATACCTGGAAGGTGTGGCTCTACTATGGTTCACCAAGTTGCCAGTCCGATCTATCGATCAGTTTTCAGACTTGACCAGAAAATTCAAGGAGCAGTTTAGACTATATGCTTCGAAGGCCAAGGACATTATGTCACTGTCGAGTTTAGAGCAGAATCCTGGTGAGTCTATCAGATCCTTCCTGAACCGCTTTAATATAGCGCTGGCTGAGGTGGACAATGCTGAACCACGAATGATATTGACTTATCTGATGAGGGCTATTGATAAGTCAAGCGAATTTGGGAAATGGTTAAATATGAAGGAGCCAACCTCTCTCGAAAAGTTCTACAAAAAAGCAGATGAATTCATTCGCTTGGAAAGCCGTCCTTTACCAGTAAAGACAGTGTTGGAGAAAGCAGAAGACAACACTGTCGCTCCACGCAAGAATGAATCGGTGGGGCAAAAAAGGGAGAATAATAATGGGAAGAAACAGGGTAATCTGAAGAAGCCCCGATCCTTCAAGCCATCAGAATATACTCCATTATCACATACGCCGGAGCACATCTACCTTGCCACTAAAGATTCCGTCGATTTCCCTAAACCTATCCCTTTGAGAACCGGGAAAAAAGCCATACAGAGTGGGAAATTCTGCCGCTTCCACAATCAACCCGGTCATGAGACTGATGAATGCCGCCAGTTGAAAAACCTGATTGAAGAGTTGCTAAGAGAAAACAAACTGCAGCAATTTGTGAAGAAGAATAGCAACAATCCTGCATCGTCAAGTCAGGGGCAACAGGTTCCTGTTCATCAGCCTAGGACAGGTGAGAAAGCTACGGGACATGAATCTGGAAGGCCCGTTATCAATGTCATTACAGGAGGGCCTCACCCAGCTGGCAAGAGCTGGGGTGAGATGGAGAGATATTCCAGGGCTTTGAAATATGCTCCAGCCGAAGAAGACGTCTTTGTTTTAGAAGACACTACGCCCCTGAAACAACAGAAAACTTTCAGCGATGATATTGTTTTCAGAGCCAGAGATTCCACAGGTATAGAAGCTCCTACCCTAGATCCCTTGGTCATCTCGGCTGGTATTGGACCGGCCATTGTCAGAAGAGTCCTCATTGACTGCGGAGCATCATGTAATATCCTCTTCATGAAGACATTTGACCAGATGAAAATCCCTATGATCGATGTACAAGCCTCATCACAGAAGATCGCTGGCTTCACTGGGGAGCCAAAACAACCAATTGGGACCATCGATCTGCTTGTAGAACTTGGGGAAGCAGAAAGGAAAGTGGTCCGCAAGCAAACATTTGTGATTGTCGATGAGTTTTCTGCTTATAATGCTTTTCTTGGCCGTCCAACACTCGCAGCATTCAAAGCTATCCTAGCCCCGTGGTGCCTCACTATTAAATTCCCTACTGACAATGGAGTAGGAGTTATAAAAGGGGATCAAAATGCTGCGCGAGAGTGCTATTTGACAGAGCTGCGAGAGTCAAGAAAAAGAGAAATGGGGAAGGATGCGGCAACCCCAGTCCGCATCAAGGAACCAGCCTTGTAGCAATTACGGGGCGGACCCTGCACTGGCGAGCACAGCGGGGCACGGAAAGAAATGGATCCCAGAAAAGCCAGTGCAGGGGAGAATGGAGTGGTACCGGTGGAAACGACAGTTCCGGTACCTGTTGACCCGAAGGACCCAAATAAGGTGTTAAATGTGGGTTCACAGCTTAATGTGTCAATTCAGAATATCTTGATATCTTTCCTGAAAGCAAATCTGGATGTCTTTGCTTGGACTCATGCCGATATGTGTGGAATATCTCCAGAAGTTGCAGCACACGCTCTGAATATTGACCCAAAGTTTACGCCAGTTAAACAGAAAAGAAGAACCCAAGGTCCAGAAAGGTCAGCAGCATTAAAAGAAGAAGTTGATCGACTCATGGAAAATAACTTCATCAAAGAATCTACATATCCGAATTGGGTTTCAAATCCTGTGCTGGTCAAGAAAGCTAATGGAAAATGGAGAGTGTGCATCGATTTTTCTGATCTAAACAAGGCTTGCCCCAAAGATTGCTTCCCGTTACCCAGGATCGATCAACTGGTAGACGGAACTGCAGGACATGAATTGTTATCTTTCATGGATGCCTACTCCGGTTATAACCAAATCATGATGCACGAGCCGGATCAGGAGGATACAAGCTTTATCACAGATGTTGGACTTTATTGCTACAGAGTTATGCCCTTCAGATTGAAAAATGCAGGGGCAACCTACCAAAGACTTGTTAATGCTATGTTCAAACCGCAATTAGGCAAAACTATGGAAGTCTACGTCGACGACATGTTAGTGAAGTCCAGGAAAGCAGCGGATCACATTGAACACTTAGCAGAAATGTTCGCAGTCCTTCGGAAATACAGAATGAAACTTAACCCTCTGAAATGTACATTTAGGGTCGAGTCCGGAAAGTTCTTAGGTTTCATCGTCAGTGCTAGGGGCATTGAGGCTAGTCCAGCTCAAATTACTGCCTTGAAAGAAGTTAAAGCTCCTAGAACGAAGAAGGAATTGCAGAGTCTCAACGGAAAGGTCGCCCTGAGTCGGTTCATTTCCAAAGCCACTGATAAATGCATCCCATTCTTTGACGCCCTGAAGAAAGGAAAGAAGAATTTTGAATGGACTTCCGAATGCCAAAAGGCCTTCGATGAGTTGATCCGTCATATGGAAACGCCTCCAATACTTTCTAGGCCAGGCAATGGTGAGGATCTTCTTATATACTTGGCAGTATCATCTCATGCTCTAAGTGCAGCGCTGATACGGGAAGACAAAAGGATTCAACATCCGGTTTACTATATCAGCAAAAGACTCACTGGGGCAGAGCTGAATTACTCCAAGTTGGAAAAACTCGCCTATTGCCTACTAGTTGCATCAAGGAAACTGAGGCAATATTTCCAAGCTCGTCCTATCAAAGTACTCACTGATCAACCTCTAAAGCAAGTCCTATTTCGCCCTGAAACTTCGGGTCGCCTTCTAAAATGGAACATTGAACTCAGTCAATATGACATCACTTATCATCCCCGAAAAGCAATCAACGGACAAGCTTTAGCTGATTTCATTGCAGAATTCACAGAGAAAGATAATGGTGAGGAAGAAGCGATCAATGATTCCCCAATCCAGTGGAAGATGTATGTTGATGGCGCAAGAAATGACTACTGTTCTGGAGCCGGAGTGGTACTTGAAACTCCTGAAGGTCGATCATTATGTTATGCACTAAGACTGGAATTTCCTTCAACAAACAATGAAGCAGAATATGAAGCTCTTATTGCAGGTCTGAAAATCGCTAAAGAGCTAAACATTCGAGCATTACAAATCTTCAGTGATTCTCAGCTTATTGTATGCCAAGTCAAGAAGGAATTTCAAACAAAAGGTGGAAACTTGCCTTCCTACTTGTCAAGGGCTTGGGAACTCCTATGTGAACTCGATCATTATTCAATAAGCCATATTCCCCGGGAAGAGAATACGAAGGCAGATTCCCTCGCAAAGTATTCAAGTTCTGGTGAAGCTCAACTATTGGGATTGGTTCCCGTAGAAGTCCTCTCAGCACCAAGTATAGACGAGATGGATATAGATTGGATTATGAATGTATCTCAAGAACAAGAGTCGTGGATGACCCCAATATTAGACTACCTACTCAGAAGTTCTCTGCCAGAAAATTCGAGAGAGAGACAGAAGCTACTAAGGAAAGCCTCTCGCTATGTAATCCAGGATGGCCGATTGTACAGACGGGGATTCTCAATGCCTTTACTTCGATGTGTATCCAGGGAAGAGTCCAAAACAATCCTAGCTGAGGTACATGGAGGAGAATGTGGTGATCATTCAGGTGGCCAAACATTAGCAAAGAAAATTCTCCGATACGGATATTTTTGGCCGGAAATTAATCGAGATGCTGCAGATTACTCCCGAAAATGTGACAGATGCCAAAGATTTGCCAAAATTCCTAGAGCACCTTCTACCGAACTCACACAGATGGTCAGTCCATGGCCGTTCGCAATTTGGGGAATGGATCTCATTGGGCCGCTACCAACTGCCAAATCAGGAATTAAATATGCTATTGTTGCGGTTGATTACTTTACTAAATGGGCTGAAGCTGAACCATTGGCTACTATCACCTCTAAGAAAATGATAAGTTTTGTAACCAAGAATATCATTTGCAGATACGGTGTGCCTCAAAAAATAATTACGGACAATGGTACTCAGTTTGAAAGCGAAGAATTCCAGGATTTTTGCAAGCGATTCAAAATTCAGAAAAGCTGTTCAGCAGTGGCTCATCCGCAGGCAAACGGGCAAGTGGAAGCAGTAAACAAGATCATCAAATCAACCATCAAGAAGCAACTTGAAAGAGCAAAAGGTGGTTGGGTCGATAAGCTACCACTTGCACTATGGGCATACAGAACTACCCACAAAACTGCGACTGGGCATACTCCTTTTTCATTAGCATACGGATCGGAAGCAATGATCCCGGTTGAAACTGTGGTCCCTTCACACAGAAGAATCCATTTCAATCAAGCAGAAAATGAAAAGCTACAACTTGAAGCGCTAGATCTCCTTGATGAAAAAAGGGATGAGGCTAGTCTCAGAATTGCAGCTCATCAGCAAAGGATAGCCAGACATTTCAATTCCAAAGTTCGTCAACGAAGCTTTGAAATCGGAGATCTAGTCCTGAAAAGAATTATGACAACGATAGGTGTGTTTGGGCCAAATTGGGAAGGACCATATGTCATAGGTCAGAAGCTTCTTGACGGCACATTCAAACTCACTACTGTTGAAGGAGATCAAATTCCAAGGGCATGGAACAGCAATCACTTGCGTCCATACTTTACTTGAAAATTTTGTTGAAATATTGTAAAAAGAATTGTGAATGTATGATTCTTGTAATTGAAAGCAATTGTAAAACTGATGCAAGTGATTAATGAAAGAATATAAAGTGGATGTAGGCCCAAATTCTTGGCCGAACCACTATAAATCTTGTGCTCCTTATTTTTATTACATGTTTGCTTTATTTTCGATATAAAAGTACATAGAATGTATTGCTGAAATGTCGATTTAAATTTTTGCAGACAGTGGAAATAAAACTTGCGCATAATAAGACCGAGCGATTCTCACCATCATTCAACAAACAAATTTCAAGTCACAAAGGCCCCGAATTCAAATCCTAGATAGGAAATACTTCAATTGAACGGCTAATGATTTCGATAGAAACGAGCCCTTGCTGATAAATTGAGATTGTTTGAACAAACAAACATCTAATTAGGAAGCTAGTGCTCGTTCTCACGAACTTGCCTGACAATGAAGCACACTTCCTTGGATTAAACAAGCTACTTGCAAGAAAAGGGGAATGAAAACTTGAAAAGAAAAAAAAAGAAGAGGATCGTTGAAAAGGCATAAGCAAGAAGACAAGGAAACAACCAAAATCCATCATCGGCAGCACAAGTCCTCTTCAGAGGCACAACTCTTCGGAGGATAAAAGACCTCTAATGGGTCATATGCCACAAAAAAGAAAGTTCTCTACTCAACAAAAAATATTGGAGGAGTCATGACCCTCCAACCATGAGAGAGTAACTTCCAGGCGATGAAAACCCTTTCTGAGGCACATTTCACCAGGAGTTGAAGTGAAATAGCCGCTCTTCGGAATTTCACTTCACCAGAGTTGAAATGCAAACAAAGAAAAAGACCTCTTCGGAGGCACATTTCGCCAGGAGTTGGAGTAGTTACTCTTCGGAGTTTCACTTCACCGAAGTTGAAATGCAAACAAAATAAAGACCTCTTCGGAGGCATATTTCACCAGGAGTTGAAGTGTAACGGACGCTCTTCGGAATTTCACTTCACCAGAGTTGAAAGACGAACAAAATAAAGACCTCTTCGGAGGCATAATCAAGAAGAAAGACCTCTTCGGAAGCCCATGTTTCGCCGAGATTGAAATAAAACTTCCAAGTGTTGAAACGTGAAAAGGCTTTCTAAGGCAAAACTCTTTGGAGGTACACGTTTCACCGAGATTGAAATAAAACTTCCGAGTGTTGAAACGTAAAAAATCCCTCCTCAGAGGTACAACTTTCTATATAAAAAAAAATCCTCATCAGGGGCATACTTTAACTTCCGAAGAAAGAGTAATTTACCTATTCTGGGGAATAATCTTCCTCGAAAAAAAAGAAGAGAGAAAAAGAGAGAGAGGGAGTTAAAGTACCCTTCAGAGGTCCGCTTTACCGCATAAAAGAATTCACTTGGTAAAAAATGTACTTAAGCAAAAGAAAGAAGTGATTTCTTCAAAGGTCAAAGCGCAGAAACTTATACGAAGAGGGTTGTACTTTGCAAAAATTTTCTTTAAAGAATAAAATAATTATTCTTTAGCAAATATGAGTGCAAGTCCCCTCGAAGTATAGAATATTGCAGCAAACTTATGGAATGGGGGCAATATAGTATAATTACACACAATATGGTATAGCCAAACCAGCAAAAGGTAACGCTCAAGTAACATGCCATAAGCTCGCTGCAATATCGTGTAAATAAACTTGTGCAAAAAATAAATAGTAAATGCATTCTCAAATTCAAACAGAAGTTTGTACAAACGAAGAATCATTTTATTCAACTATAATGCAGATACAGGTTTCAAAATAAAAGCGGGGGCCGGTACCCGCACAACTCTCGGCCAGTTCATACAAAAGACAAAAAGCTAAAGTCTTCACTTCTTTTTACTGCCTTTGGACCCTTTACCCGGCCGAATGACCAGCTTTTCAGGTCGGCCAGTGGGTATAAGGGAGGAAGGAGAGGTAGGCGCAGCTGGCCCAACTTCTGGCTCCTCTTCAGTGGCAGTGATTATCTTCCCTCTCCTCCTTGATGCTCCTTGCTTCTTTCTCCTCTTTGAGGAAGACTCACTTCCTGGAGTGACAAGTTTAGACAGAGTTATGTCGTCAAAAGGAGTCCGCTCCGGAGATATGTCACCTCCCTCAAGTCTCTCATCTTTCTGCTCTTGCGAAGCAATGGGATCATCCAGGCCATGGAGAGCCTCTATTTGTTCCTCCTGTGATCCAGGCTGCGAAGCAGAAGGAGGAGCCACCTGAAGAGATGGAGGAGGGATTACCGGAGAAGTAGAGATTTGAGCAGTGCTTGATACTTTCTCTACAGAAGAAAAGAGGTTAAAGTCAGTAAAGAGAGGAGATGAAGGTTCACCAATAAAGTCAGTAAAGAGAGGAGATGAAGGCTCATCAAGGTTGAGAAAATAGCCAAGGAGCTCATGAAACTCATGCGAAATAAATGAGTAACCCGCTTGAGCAGAGTTGACAGTAGCGAGATTAACAGTGAAGTTACCTGGAGAAGCTGGTTTCCTGATATCGACTTCATAAGCTTGCGCATCAGCGCTCTCATCACCCTCGTCTCCACCTTGTATGCTTGTAATCTCAGTGGTAACTTTGGTGGGAGATGCAAGATGGGAACTGGAACCAATAATGTCGACTTCAGACGAAAAAGGTGGCTGGATTAGAGTAGTTGAAGTGGTTTTTCCCAGCTGGTCCCCTTCCATCACTTCAGTTCTTAATTTGGCAAGTTGTTCCTTTCCCTTGGCAAGAGCAGCGCGAGCGTCATCATCAAAATAATGCCTTTCCAGGGCTGATGCGTCATAACCAGCACCTTCAGCACCAAGCATATCAAGGGCAGCCTCCCACACTTCAGCTAAAGTGATTTCATACTTGGGACCAAGAAAAGCGAGGCTTCCACGCCCCAAGACGCTATGCAAGTAGAAGTCGAATAATGTTGAGCCGAAGCTGTTTTTGGTCGCCTCATGAGATTCTTCGGCTGCGATTTTGCCGGCGACATCCTCATCACGCTCCCTCTCAGTTTTGGAAAGCTGAAGCTTAAGCATTTGTATCTCCGCCTCTTGGGACTTGTTTTTATTTTGAAGCTCAGCAATATCAGAAACATAGCCTTCGCTGATTCTTTTTTGTGCTTCGAGCCTGTCTTCGGCATCCCTTTGGCTAGCGTGAGCGTCTCTCACTTGTTTCAGGAGCACTTCTTCTTTTTGAGAATATGAAGTAGAGGAAGCAGCAAGCTCATGTTTCAAATTCTCAACCTTTGCTTCGAGCTCCTCATTGTAGGAAGCAATGCTCCTCATTTCGGTATTATGTTGCTCAAGGACCTTTTGCCATTCAGCCTTATCGTTTTCCATGGTGAGCATGGCCTCTAAGTTGGCGCGGTTAACTCTTTGAAGCTCATCGACAAGCTTCTGCCAGTTTTACATCCTCTCGATATCAAGTTTGACGGCGTCGAGATTTCGTAGCATGGCAGACTTGTCGATGGGGACCAAGTCTAGGTCGAACCTCACTCCCTTAAGGCACCATTGAGGAAACCGGCTCTGCAGAGTGGCAGGACCCGGTCCAACTTGAAATTTGGGCCTGCTAATTATCGTTTGAATGTCTGATTTCCCAAGAGCGGGAGAGTCAGAAGGAATGTCGAGCGAAGCAGGAGTAGTAACTTTCTCAGGAGTAGTAGAGGCCTGCTTTTCACTGTGACGGGCTCGTTTGCTTAAGTCTTCACCCATGTGACCTTTTCCTCGATCGTCATGAGATTTTCTCTTGTGGGAGTCATCGCCTTTTTGCCAAGAATCATGGCGCTCTTCTCTCTCCCTTCTTTCACGACGTTCTTCTTCAGTCCTCCTTTCATGAGCCTTTCGGGCAGCCCTTTCTTCATCAGATTCTCTGTAGGAGGAAAAGTAACGCCTATAATCATATTGACCACGCCCCCCGTAGCGTTGGAAATCCTGATAATATGATCCGCCGCGTGTCATTGAAGGATCTGAAATAAGAAAAGATAAGCTTTAGAAATCTTTAAAGTATGAGAAGATAAGTGCATAAATGTGCTGGAAAATCCTTAGTTGTGTGTGAAGTGCAAACTACTCGCGTTGGACTAACGAACCACTCCTCAGTTGGGGGGAAGTAATAGGTCCCACTGTCGGTGACAATTCTTGGGATAAAGGAGTTGGAGTCTGTTGGAGGGCAGATGTCGCTTCAATCATCGGGGGTACAGTTTTACCACAGGCAGGGTCATCTTTAAAGAGCTCTTGGGAAGTGACGATTATGTCACTTAAATCCCCAAAGACGTCATCACCATGATGCCCAACCTGATTCCCTCCATCAGCTCCTTTGTCGGCACTCTTCCTGGTTTGGGAAAGGGGCTCCTCTTCTTCTTCAATTATGGGAGCAAGTGCGGGCTTTTCGGAGGGTCCCGCATCATCTCTTGGAGTAGAGCACTTTACTAGTAAGGTTTCTGCAGAAATTTCTCCTCGCATGTGCTCTTTAGTGGAGATCGGAAGATCAGGAGTTTTCACCGGAGAATCAGGAACCTCCGTTGGAGCTTCATGAGGCTGAGTAAAGCGAGAGGGATGGAGGAGTCCGTATTGATGTAAAAATTCATCGTTTAGCAGAAACTTTATGCTCCTCTCTTCTACCGGCACGGCATTTAATCTTTCAAAAATTTGCTTAAGACTTGGGTCCCTAGCAGGGGGTGGAAGTGCTAAAACAGGAAAAGAATGAAATTAGCAACTGAGAGTTCAGATCTCGAGAAAGTTTCAAAACGGAAAAAGTAAAGACAGGAAATCTTACTTCCCACTCTCCAGATGGCATAAAACCCTGGAGGGCAGCGAACAAAGAAAAACTGATTCAAAAATCCGTGAGCGCTTTCGAAGAGATCAGTAATAAGTTTGCGGTTTCGAGCACTTCTTATAACCACGATGGAGGGATGGTCTTTAATTTTCGTGAATGAGCAAAAATAGCAGATCTCCCCGAAGCTTGGTAATCGATCCAAAACTCTCCTAAATAGAACACATAACCCCATCAGAATGGCGTAGCCATTGGGGTGTAATTGGAATGGAGAGATAGACAACCGAAGCAGGAACAGTTGAAGAAAGTCATTAAAAGGAGGAATAGCGCCGTTCAAGCACATTTGGCGATTAACAGCAACAAAGCCAAGAGGGGGCCTATCCGCGGTGTCATTTGGCTCCGGAAGTAAGACGTCAGCATCATCAATGCCAAACTGGACGCGCAGTTGGTTAAACACCCGCTGATTCAAAGTTGTGGATGTTCTCTCCGGAGGGTTATCTACAGGGATAGCTACTGGGAAGACATCTTCAGCCTGGCCCATCGGCTCTTCTTGATGAGAGGCCATTCTACACAAGCAACTGGATGTTCAAATGCGAAGGTGCGCGCTTCCTAAAAAGTGTGAAGTGTTGTGCAAGACTAATAAAAAGTGACAAGTATATTTAACTGGAATTATACTGATCGATGCTTGATCGATTGTAAACATTTCAGAACTTGTTAATCTAAAGCTCAAGCATAATATTAGTGCAAGCGGGTCGATTTCTATTGACTATTTCAGCATTGCTTTGGTATTTTGTTTGAAATTGATAAGTTAAAGGCACTTCATACACACAATTTATTCAAATTAATCATCTATTGTTAACTAATCTGTCATTCGATGTGGGCAGTCAATGACAAGTATATTCGTCCCAGTTTTCTGTGAATGTTGTATTGAACAGGTTATTAGGCAGCAAGTCAAAATAACCTGTGAATGAGTGCAATAAAATTCAATAGTTCGAAGTTAATGCAATGGTCCAATGTTCAAACAGAATTTACACAAGTCATAACCCATCAACGGTTCAAAAGTTCTGAGTCGGCAGTGCCCTAAGCCATGAGTCGTGGAGATAAGGAGATTATCTCCAAGTCTTATCTCGGCAACGACTCAAGGCTAAGTCTTATCTCGGCAACGACTCAGGGCTTAGGTCGTGGAGTATGTTAAAGGAGCTCTGGGTCAAAATAATAAGGAAATCTCTAAGTTTTATCTCGGCCGCGACTCAAAGGTTTTATCTCGGCCGCGATTCAAAGGTTTTATCTCGGCCACAATTCAGGGGTTCTGTCTCGGTCGCGACTCAAGGCTCAAGTCGAGGAGCATGATGAGTCGTACCATGATTAAATCGTGAGGGTCACTGGGTCATACGAAAGGAGCCGAGTCAAACCTACAGCAGCATTCGAATCAACCATCCGACCCATTAACCCAATAAACCCTCATTCTACAACCCTAGTCTTATCGCATCAAGTAGATCGCCTCGAGTCGCAGATCATTGGATCAGACAATCCTCAATCCATCAATGATTAGGGCAACCTAACTCGCAAAGCTCAAGGGGATAAATTGAAGATAAGGACGGTGCGCACAGGGAAATGATGATCGACAATCAGAAAGGAGGCGAAATTGCTTACGTGGTGTGATGTCAGAGATGATCGGAGGAGATTTTGAGTTGAAATTGCTTTTGGGAGCTTGGAGATGTGTTAATGGCGGAAAACGACTCACGAGATCGGTAAAAGAAGAAGAAGATAAGAATGACGATTCATGCTATTTATATACCAAGGTAGTAGGATATGAGTCGGCACACGCGGGGTAAGATAAGTCGAAGCACGCGACCTACGACTTAGGCGTGTGCTTCGAGGGGCAAATGTTAACCCCACTGAAGCTTGGGCCGACTCATCAGATAAAACATTAAGCGACTCAGAAGATTTACGACTCACCATGAGTCGTTAGCGGTTCAAGTGTGCAAATCAGAAAGCCAAGTACAATTAACTCACGTACGACTCAATGACCGAAGAAGGAACTCACCGACTCATATGATCTAGGTCCGACTCATCAAAGACCGACTCAGCTAGTCTCCGACTCAACTGTTGTGCGACTTATGGAAGTTTCTGACTCAGCGACTCATGACTCAGCGACTCATGACTCAGCGACTCATGACTCAACGACTCATGGTTCAACGACTCAACAGGTTCGCGACTCATCCTAAGGAACGACCTAAGGAATGTCACGACTTATGGATACCTACGACTTATGATAAGTCGAGTACGACACATGCTAATATGAGAGGAGTTATGATAAGTTGACTCGGGAACGACTTATCTCTTGGGACCAAGCCAGCAGTTCGACCTTGAGTTAACATGGGGCGACTCACCATGACTCGTCCACGACTCAAAATCGTTGAGTCGTAACCCATCGCCACAATGCCTAGGAAAATTGACTCGGACACGACTCAAGACTTGTCATGAAATCCAGCAGAGGAATAAGCCATGAAGAGGGGAAAGGTTGGTTTTATAAGTCAACCACGACTTAGCCTGACTCGGGGACGACTTAGCTTGAGTCGGTCACGACTCAGGACTTATGCGCAGAATTCATGTCCAAGCTTGCCTATAAATACATAGCCACCTCCAACATTCAAAGGACTTTTGGCACATTCTCTTCATACACCGTTACCTTGCTGCATTGAGAACTTCATCAACACTTAGAGCTTTCAAGATTAGAGGAATACATCAAAGAACTTCACGAAGAAACCACACATCTTCAACGTGAATTTAAAGACTTTAATCGACATTGAAGCTTAAGACTTGTTCCAAATCACTTGTAGCTTGAAGTATATTGTACTTGCGAAGAATTGTATCAGCTTGTAACAAGATTATTAATAAAAGTACTTAGAGTGGACGTAGGCTATACCCTTAAGCCGAACCACTATAAAATTGTTGTTGTTTACTGCTTTTCTGCTATTACTTGCTTGTAATTCTTTCCCGATCTATCGGGTGGTGCTTTCACAACTACACTTCACACACCGGGGTGTTAGCGTTCACATTTTAGCGTTAACACTATCATTCACTTATGGTGGCGCCCCACTGTTTGGATGGTAGCTATAGTAGGCATAGTTCGAAATGTCTATGTTGGCTAAGATTTATATCTTTACTTTCGAAATGATTTTTACTACACTATGCACTAGTAATAATATCAAATGTTTCTTTTAATGCGTATCAAGCATCTTTGACTATCATAAGGAGAAATCTCCTCCGATTCTGCGTTTGCATTGTGTGTGTGTGCGGGAGGCCTTATGGTAGTCTCATTTCTAAAAAGCATTGCGAATCTATTTTAAAATATTTCTTTGTTTGTTTTTAAAGATAAACTGTTTTTGTTGCTCACACTAGTCCCACGACTGATCCGGAGTTTATTGTTTCTTTCCTAAACTCTGGCTGCTCATTATTTTCTACACGAGTAGTCTAGAGTTGGGTTTTTCAGATAGTCAGATTTAGTAGGTTATCTAGAGCTAGTTCAGTCTTTGGATCACACCGCACTTGCTTATCTTTGTGCATTGTTATTGGGAGTTTGATCTATTGCTGGATTGGTTCTTGGAGATGGAGTTGCAGTTCTCGGAGTTCTCTTTTGAAGACTATCTTAGAGTTATATTGTTCCGCTGCTGATGTTATCGATTTTCTTTTCCGCTGCTATTTTATTGTATCATATCTCTGATGTATATTGATATTCATTGTATCACTATGTTGTATCAGATATTGTATCTGTACTGTATATCAATGTATTATTCTTTTATTCCGCTGTGTTATTTACTTAATGTTGTTATAAGCTCCGGCGAATCGGATTTGAACGGTCGAATCTATGGCATTCGAATACGATATGAAGTATGGATGTCGATTTTCGAGCGGGTAAAATCCGCGTCGTTACAATCTTGATACTCATAAGTCTTTAATCTTGATATCTCGAATCTCTATATTGTACAGTCTTCATTCTTGGTACCTGCATGGTTAAATCCTGCATACACATATATATCTAAACTATGATGTTAGTATTTATATTTCATAACAATTCCTAAGGTTGTTGTCATCAAAACCATCATCTCAAGGACTAACAATCTCCCCCTTTTGGATGATGACAACCATTGTTTATAAAATATTACTTTTATCCTTATAACTCCCCCAAAAACTAATAACTCCCCCTTAATCTATGCCTAACTATCCTTTTTTATAATTGTCCCCCTTCGTCATCAACAAAAACCATACTAAAACCGCAAAAATAAAAATCTCCTCCTTAAACTAATACTAGAACAAAGTATAGTAAATGAAATGTGAAAGACATTAACATAATTATATTATATTTATTCAATACATAAATATGTATAAGTATATTTCAAACAATCCAACCAACGAGCACATCAAATCCAATCATGTCAAATAATCAAACAAATCAAAGGTCAAACAAATCAATCAAGTCGAACAAGTCAATCAAGTTAAACAAGTCAATCAAGTCAAACAAGTCAAACAAGTCAAATAAGTCAAACAAGACAATTAAGTCAATCGAAACATACCAAACAAATCAAAAACAAATAATCCTAAACTATAAGACAATACTACATACTCCCGTAAATAAAATACAGTTGTTATGTATACATGTATGGAATATGTAGTTCGTAATGCAGTATGAAATGTATAACATATGTAATGTAGCATGAGATAATATGCAAAATGAAGTGCAACTTGTGATGCAAATGATTATGATATTTCATGCATTGTAATTTATGATGTAATATGCAATGAAATGTAATATGAAATAGGATGCACAATGATATGCAATATGAAATAAAATGATAACAAAGTAAAAAATAATAATATGCAGAATGATATGATGATATATACTATGGTAAGAGATATTCAGATTATAAGATAAACATGAGTGATAAGAAATATCTAATTGACAACCATATATATGTATGTATACATATGTCAAACTATTCATTATAAATCATTTCAACCAAACAAAGGTAATACACATCAATTACAAGACTTAGGCTGACGCAGCGGATATTAACGAATGACAACGAAATGAAGATTTCGCGTCAAACTAACCTTTGAAACGATTAGTTGAAACAAGGTAAATTGATGGATTGAAAATACCGAATGCCCAAATTCGTTGATCTCGAGAGATACCGAATTCTAGTTATCTCCAACACGTTGATCACGCACGATACTGTGTTAAAAGATCTACGATTCTTCTACGTTGATCTCGTGCATGAGATTCCGTGAATCGGCTTCAAATCCCTTGATCGGAGCGCACTCGAATAACCGAAAATGGAGAAAGGAGACAACGCTCAACTTCCAATTTCAAAGAGGCACAAAGCACTCAAACAAAGTTTCATTCAAAATCAACCAACTTACAAATGACACAACCCCCATATTTATAGGCATTTTACAACTCAACACTTACAGTTCCACCATCCTAACAGGGCCGCGACCTATGACCTAACACAAACAACATTACAACATCACGACCTACGGTTTAAACAAAATGACATAAGAACAACATGTTACAACACACATCAAGCGACTCAATATATATACAACACAACGACATAAGGAAATTATACATCCTGTGACATAACAACAGTACACGAGTTGCGACCTAAGCAACACACGACCTAACTCAACACAGCAACAGGAGCATCTTCACGCGACCTAGTACTTGAGCAGCCTAAGCTCTGGTAGGCTTCAGCGACACAACATCAGGAACCCGCGACCTAGTGTGAGCGACTTAATGAATTGCGGCTTAAGTCGCTAGGTCATTGGCGACATAAGGAAGCGGCGAAAATCTGAAATCCATGTAGCTTGGTAGGTCGTGGCTCAGTATGGTCTTAGCTCGTAGGTCGTTAAGACCCAAGGAATTACGCTCTGGGGAGCTTAAATCGCTAAGTGGTAACTCGCATAACTCGTTACTATGGTGTAACGCTCCATCCTCCCTCTGTATCTTGCTATGCCGCAGCTTGTTAGGTTGTTGGTGCGACTTAACAGACGGGTTAACTTCGTTACATCGCGCACTGTCATCATCGCGACCTAATGAAAGTCGTTCACGACCAAGAGTCCTGTCTTGCGCCGCATCATTCTCCCCCGGTTGACAAGAATTCGACCTCGAATTTGCACCTTCCTCTTCCAGAACAAGCTCATCCCCATGATACGAAACCAAGTATTTAACGTTAAAAACATCTGCAGTGTGAATATGTTCCGGCAACCTCAACTGATATGCATTATCATTGATCTTCTTCAAGATTTTTACTGGGCCAATCTTTCGAGCCATCAACTTGTTATAAGTTCCAACTGGAAAGCGATCTTTCATCAATACTGCATAAACCAAATCACCTTCTTTGAAGTCTACACTCCTTCGCTTTTTATTCACCATTTGTTTATACTTCTCATTTGATGCAAGCGATCGTTCATGAACAGTTCTGTGACACTCCTGCAGCTCATTCACAAAATCACAAACTCGTTTAACAACTCCTTTCTGAGATGAAACTATCGACAAATCCAACGGTCCCTTCAGAATTGCTGAATATACTACTTGAAAGGGACTGAATATAGTACTTCGATTAACTGCGTGATTATGTGCAAATTCCGCCTGACATGACTTCATATCCCAACTCTTCAAATTATCTTTCGCAAGACATCTCAACAAGTTTCCCAATGATCTATTCATCACTTCCGTTTGCCCACCAGTTTGTGGATGATAGGCGCTACTAAAATTCAGTTTCGTCCCAACCATCTTCCACAGACTCAACCAAAAATGACTTAGAAAACGAGTATCCCAGTCTGAAACAATGGTTTCAGGTAGCCCATGTAGTCGATAAACCTCTTTAAAGAATAATTGAGCAACACGGACCGCATCAGCGGTCTTTTTACAAGCTATGAAATGTGCCATCTTCGAAAATCTATCCACCACAACATATATAGAATCATTCCCTCGCTGAGTTCTTGGCAAACCCAACACAAGTCCATGCTAACATCAACCCATGGTCTAGTAGGCACGGGTAATGGCATATACAATCCAGCGTTCGTAGCTGTCCCTTTGGAAACTTGACATATGTGACATCTCTCCATAAATCTTTCAACTTCTTTTCTCATGGAAGGCCAAAAATATGATTGAGAAATCAACTGCAAAGTACGATCTCTTCCCACATGACCTTCTCCATGCAATTCTTTCAAAATCTTCATTTGCAAACTACAATCTGGTATACATAATTGATTTCCCTTGAAAAGAAAACCATCCACTAAAACGTACTCATTCGTCTTTCCCTTCTCGACTTTATCTACAACCTTGGCAAAGTAACGATCATCAACAAATAATTCGGGCAATATATCAAACCCTGTCACTTCGACCCTCATTGTAGTCAATAAATGATTCCTTCTACTCAATGCATCTGCCACACGGTTTGTAACTCCCGATTTGTGTTTCACAACAAATGTAAACTGTTGTAAGTATGCAATCCACGAGGCATGCCTAGCTGCAATCTTGTCCCACCCTTGCAAATGCTTCAACGCTTCATGATCAGTATATAAAACAAATTCTTTATGGAACAAATAGTGTCTCCAATGCTTCACCGCTTGCACAACAGCGTAAAATTCCACATCATAAGTATTATATCTCATCTTGGCTCCCGAAAGCTTCTCACTAAAATAAGCAATAGGACGGCCCCTCTGACTTAACACCCCTCCAATTCCAACCTTAGATGCATCGGTATGTAGCTCAAATAACAACTGAAAGTCTGGTAATACTAGAATGGGCGCTGACGTCAAAAGTTCCTTGATCTGCTTAAAAGCAAATCCTGCTTCCTGTGACCATAAAAATTGCTTCCCCTTCATACAATCAGTAACTGGTGCCATCACACTACTGAAATATGGAATAAATCTTCGGTAGAATGATGCTAAACCATGAAAACTTCTAACTTCTATTATCGTCCTGGGTTGTGGCCAATTTATGATTGCTTCCACTTTATTTTGATCCACCTATATACTTCCTTCTGATACAACATATCCCAAAAATAAAACACTATGCGTCATGAACACGCATTTCTTCGTTGCAGCATAAAATTGTTCCTATCGCAGTATCATCAACACTTCTCTCAGATGATGCAAGTGTTCTTCTGGGCTTCCACTGTATATCAGTATATCATCAAAATACACCACCACGAACTTCCCAATAAATGGTCTAAAGATCTGGTTCATCACCCGCATAAATGTACTTGGTGCATTTGACAGACCAAACGGCATGACCAGCCATTCATACAGTCCTTCCCGAGTCTTGAATGCGGTCTTCCACTCATCACCCGGTCTTATGCGAATTTGATGATAACCACTTTTGAGATCAATCTTCGAAAAGATTATAGACCCACTGATTTGATCCAACAGATCATCAAGCCTTGGCATAGGAAATCTGTATCTGACAGTTATTTTGTTGAGTGCCCTGCTGTCCGTACACATCCACCAAGTCCCATCCTTTTTCGACACTATTAAAGCTGGTACTGCACAAGGACTTAATCTTTCTTGTATGCGCCCTTGTTCAAGCAACTCTTCCACTTGTCTTCTCAACTCTTCATGTTTCTTTGGACTCATTCTGTAATGTGGTCTATGTGGTAACACTGCTCCTGGTACAAGATCAATCTGATGTTGTATGTCTCTCAACGGTGGTGATTCTTTTGGCAGCTCTTCTGCGAATACATCTTCAAACTCCTTCAACACTGGTTGAACTTCCTCTGGAATTTCAATCTCCTCACTACTTTCACGTCCGATTAACAAAAACACTTCAGGCACATCCTCCACTTTCTTGACAAATTCCATCAAAGATAACAAAGTCTTTAGTTCTTTAATCTCCTCCAACTTGCCTTCATCTTGCTGTCGCTTTTGGATTTTAGTGCCCTCGAAAATGAAACTATAACAGTTAGTCCTCCCATCGAGTTGCACAGCTCTATCGTATTGCCACGATCTCCCCAACAACAAATGACAGACAACCATATCAACCACATCACACCAGATTTCATCCTTATACTTCTTTCCAATGGAAAAAATTACACAAGCTCTTCGACTAACCTTCACTTCCCCACCTTTCCTCAACCAAGCTAACTTGTAAGGTTTGGGATGCTTCTCTGTCTTTAATGCTAACTTCCTTACAGCTTCTGAAGAGATGATATTATCACAGCTTCCTGCATCGATGACGAACTTACACACCTTTCCCAGAATAGTGCATGTTGACTGAGAAATATTACTCCTTAGCCAACTTGAATCATCCTCTTGCTTCGGTGTCAAACACGACCACCTCATCATCAAATTACAACCCTCATCTCCTGATAATAATTTTGCTTCCTCCTCAACTTGTGGTGAATTGGAACATTCAATTTCTGCATCCTCATCCTCAATCTCCGCAACCATCACTCGCTTCTTTGATTTTGGACATTCATTGCTCTTGTGACCAAACTCCTGACAGTTATAGCACTTGAAATTGTTGTTGACCTTGGTCTTAGCAACTTCACTGATAACCGGTTTAGTAACAGCCTTGGAAACATTCATATTGCTACTAGCCCCTTTCACTTGATTGTTCGAAGTTGTAAACACACCACCTCCTCTTCTACCTTGCTTCTCCCAAGCTAGAGCCTTCTCGTGTGCTTCAGCAACGGGTCTTGGATCAAACATATTCACCATAACCCGAATTTGTATTCTCAACCCTCCAACAAATCTAGCTGTCAACTGTTCCTCCGTTTCCATGATATCATTTCTAGCAACAAGTTGATAAAACTCATCTGTATAATCATTTACCGACTTGGTCCCTTGTCTCAGATTCTACAAGCGCTGATACATAAGAGACTGATAATTATAAGGCAAGAAAGTAGCCTTCATCAACTTTTTCATCTTTTCCCATGAAACAATCTTTGACTTTCCCATTCTTTCCCGTGTAAGTTTAGTTTGTTGCCACCATGCCAAAGCTCTTCCTCTCAATCGGGTAGCAACCAACTTAACTTTACGATGCTCGGGTACTTCCTTGAAGTCAAAAATTTCTTCAACATTTGATAACCAATCCAAGAATTCTTCCGCAATCATTCCTCCTTTGAATTCTGGAATTTCTGTTTTCATCCCCGACTCCCATTTACGATCATCCTCTACATCCCGATATGGATTTCGTACTTGGTCTTGATCTCGGTAATGAACACTACCTCTATCACCATCTTCATTGTAATCAAATGTACTTCGATATCGATCTCGACCATCAACATTTCCACGATCACGCATGTCTCTTCTAGCATCATGATATGCCTCATCTCCAAACTCACGTGGAGTTCTTCTCTCTTCATTTCTGTACTCATGGCATTCTCTTCTCATTGAAACTGATGATTCTCTTCTATCTCGACAAGATTGTGGTGACACCCTCCTCACTTCCGCAACTGATGGCGAAACTATGTTTCCTCCATGGTTCGAGATTGGTGACCTTCTCCTTTGACTTTGATTAAAATCATTCATCAATTTCTCTAACTTTCCAATACCTTCATCAAACTTTTCATTGATTCGTTGTTCCATTTGCTCAGCTTCTTGACTTCGATACACATCTTCAACATTTTGAAAACGGTTAGCACGTCTCGGAGGCATTGTCGAATCTTCAACAATCTCCAAACACACACTTCAATAACTCTCGGCTTGCACTTTACTCTCGGCCTGCACTTACTTGGCTCGGCTTTGATCAAACTTCAACACTTCTCCCAATAGCTCGGCTAGCTATGATTAGCTAAGTCTAGCTCTGATACCAAACCGACGCAGCAGATATTAACGAATGACAACAAAATGAAGATTTCGCGTCAAACTAACCGATGAAACGATTAGTTGAAACAAGATAAATCGATGGATTGAAAATACCGAACGCCCAAATTCGTTGATCTCGAGAGATAACGAATTCTAGCTATCTCCAACACGTTGATTGCGCACGATACCATGTTAAAAGATCTACGATTCTTCTACGTTGATCTCGCGCATGAGATTCCGTGAATCGGCTTCAAATCCGTTGATCGGAGCGCACTCGAATAACCGAAAATGGAGAAAGGAGACAACGCTCAACTTCCAATTTCAAAGAGGTACAAAGCATTCAAACAAAGTTTCACTCAAAATCAACCAACTTACAAATGACACAACCCCCATATTTATAGGCAGTTTACAACTCAACACTTATAGTTCCACCGTCCTAACAGGGTCGCGAGCTACGACCTAACACAAACAACATTACAACATCACGACCTACAGTTTAAACAAAATGACATAAGAACAACACGTTACAACACACATCAAGCGACTCAATATATATACAACACAACGACATAAGGAAATTATACATCCTGCGACGTAACAACAGTACACGAGTTGCGACCTAAGCAACACATGACCTAACTCAACACAGCAACAGGAGCATCTTCACGCCACCTAGTACTTGAGCGACCTAAGCTCTGGTAGACTTCAGCGACACAACATCAGGAACCCGCGACCTAGTGTGAGCAACTTAATGAATTGCGGCTTAAGTCGCTAGGTCATTGGCGACATAAGGAAGCGGCGAACATCTGAAATCCATGTAGCTTGGTAGGTCGTGGCTCGGTAAGGTCTTAGCTCGTAGGTCATTAAGACCCAAGGAATTACGCTTTGGGGCGCTTAACTCGCTAAGTGGTAACTCACATTACTCGTTACTCTGGTGTAACGCTCCATCCTCCCTCTGTATCTTGCTATGCCATAACTTGTTAGGTAGTTGGTGCGACTTAACAAATGGGTTAACTTTGTTACATCGCGCACTGTCATCATCGCGACCTAATGAAGGTCGTTCACGACCAAGAGTCCTGTCTTGCGCTGCATCATAGGTTAAGGAAACTAATGAATGAGACTGAAAGAGTAGTAAAGACAAGAGTTTAAAGGTAATAAATGGTATTAAAACTACAACATATTCGTGAAAGATAGTAATCAAACATAATATCAAAATCAAATGCTAAGAAATATGAACTTAAACTATATATCATCAAATATGGTTTTTATAAAAATTAATATTCTCCTTACTTAATTCTTTTAAAAATATTTTTTTTCAGTTAATTGTTTTTTTAAGAATACAGACTTTCATGTTTATAAAATAATTAACTTATTAATTAAAACCTATATATTAAATTATTATTTGATTAAACTATTTAGAAACATGTTTAAACATCTTTTAAAAAATATCATAATGAAATATTAAAAATAAGATGTTAATACCTCTCTTATTCATGACTTGGCGACTTATTCGACTCAACGCCCTAAGGGAATAAGCGACTTAACTATCCAAGGCATAAACGACATAACGACCTAAAGCAGGGCACGACCTAACGACCTAAAGCACAGAGTGGCTCAACATAGCACGACTCAACGACTAAAGGAGCTCCAACGACCTAACGACCTAGCAACTCAATGAAGGCAACGACCTAACGAGTTAAGGAAAGAGCGACCTAACGACCTAGCAAGCTTCAGAGTTAAGCCGTATGCGCACTGCCTCTTCCATTAGGTTGCTTACGACCTTAGCAAGCCGAGATAACTCCTGCGCTACACATGCGAAGTCGTTCACAGCATATATCTCGTCCAGGATGGCTCCATTAAGTCGCTAACAACTTATGCTACCTCGGGATCGCTCTTAGGTTGCAACTCCCTAGGTCGCAACTCCCTAGGACGCTCACGGCCTACACCACACAACCTAACTCTGAAACTCCCCTATAAATACCCCGCCTACTACACATTAGAGCGGGGATTTCTCAAATGCCAAGACTTCGCTGTTTTCATGACTTCTACAACACTTCAAATGCCAAAGACACTTCAAGGGACCTGGGGAGAAGATCAAGTTCATTCAACATGAATTCAAAGAGCTTTTCTGCATCAAAGTTCTAACTACCCGCCTTAATGGTGTTGTAATTGAAGAATTATTGAAAAACTTGTAATAAAATCAATAATAAAAAAGATTAAGTGGACGTAGGCTTGACTTCGAGCCGAACCACTATAAAAATTGTTGTCTCTTTACTATTTTCTGCTATTTTCTGCTTGCTTATAGTTCCCATACCAACGGGTGGTGCTTTCGCTATATCACAACTCACACTGGGTGTTAGCGTACATTTTTAGCGTTAACATTTTTGGTGCTTTCATTGAGAACCGAACTCAGGGGTGCTCTCATCATTGCTTCACAAAGATTTGTTGAAAGACTCTCCCTAAGAACCAAAAGTCTATCTGAAATTATGGCTCCTGGAAGAAAGAGTAGATCTACTAGATCTGGAGATGCTTATGACAACACCGCCGCTTCTCCCACGTCAAATCAAGCGGCTCCTAGTGTTGGAATCACAAGTGCAGAATTGGATGCTCTAGTGTCTAGGTTGTATCAACAAATGGAAGCTCAGAACACTTTGATGTTGAACAGGTTGAATGCTTTGCTTGGAGTTAACCAGCAACCAGAAAATAATGAAGAAACCTTTGCTGAGGATGTTCATGATTCCTAAGGGAAAAGTATTCCTTAGAAGGCAGCTGGCACCACCGAAGGGGCACCTCCCCAAGCTGAAGGTTCAAGGCCGCAGCCAACACTTCGTTAACATTTGTCCAGGCAAACTTCCGAAAAAGTAGCTGACGTCTGTCCCACGGGGCCTCTAATTGATGAGGAGTACCTCTCGGGAATGATTCGACAAATTATGAAGGAGAGCATGCGAAGGGAGGAAGATGAAAGTGACTGGGGGTTTTCTCCAAGCAAGACTCCTTTTACTATAAGAATTTTGAAGGCTGAATTTCCGAAGAAGTTTGTTCCCCCCACTATTCCAGCTTATCGGGGGACAAGCGATCCTAACCAGTTCTTACACAAGTATGACTGGCATATGACAGGTGCCAGAGAAAGAGACGAGATCAAGTGCAGATACTTTCCTGTGTACTTAGAAGGAGTGGCCTTGCTTTGGTTCACGAAACTGCCAGTTCGATCCATGGATCAGTTCTCCGACCTAACTCGGAAATTCAAAGATCAGTACAGGTTACATGCTTCGAAGGCCAATGACATAACGTCACTATCCAGCCTCGAACAAACCCTGGAGAGTCTATCAAATCTTTCCTAAACCTCTTTAATATAGCCTTGGCCGAAGTTGATAATGCAGAGCCTTGGATGATTCTGACTTACTTGATGCGAGCTATCGACAAATCAAGTGAATTCGGAAAATGGCTAAAGATGAAAGAGCCAAAATCACTTGAGAAGTTCTACAAGAAGGTCGATGAATTTATGCGCTTAGAAAGCCTTCCTGTGCCAGCAAAAGTAGTCGTGACTGAAGTTGGGAATAACAATATTGCTTGTTGCAAAAAGGAATCTGGTGGCCAGAAGAGGGAGAATGACGGTGGAAAAAAGCAGAAAGATGCGAAGAAAACTCGCTGCTTTAAACCTTCAGATTTTACTCTCTTAATTGATACTCCAGAAAATATCTTTTTCACAACTAAGGATGCTGTTGAATACCCCAAACCACTTGAGATGAAGCTTAGGAAAAATGTTGTGCATAATGGAAGATTCTGTTGGTTCCACAATCAACCTGGCCATGACACTAATGAATGTCACCATTTAAAGAATTTGATCGAAGAGCTGTCGAGGCAGAATAAACTACAACAATATGTGAAGAGAAACAGAAGTGACCTAACCTCATCTACTCAGGGGCAACAAGTTCCTGCTCATCAACCCGACCAGGTGAGAGGACTGCAGCGTAGGAATCTGAGAGGCCTGTCATTAATGTTATCACAGAGGGTCCTCACCCAGTGGGCAGAAGTGGAGGGTGAGATGGAGAGGTATGCTCACGCTTTGAGATACGCCCCGGCGGAAGAAAATGTTTTTGTCTTGGAAGATGCTGCACCTTTAAAACAGCAAAGAACTTTCAATGATGACATCATATTCCAGGCTAGAGACTCTGTTGGTGTTGAGGCTCACACCATGGATCCCTTAATGATATCTGCAGGCATCCGACCAGCCATTGTAAGAAGGGTTCTTGTTGACTGTGGCGCCTCTTGCAATATCCTCTTCGGAAAGACATTTGATCAGATGTAAATTCCCATGGCTAACGTCCAAGCTTCCTCACAGAAAATTGTTGGGTTCACTGGAGAACCAAAATAGCCTATAGGGACTATTAACTTATTTGTAGAACATTGAGAAGGGGAAAAGAAGGTGATCCGAAAACAAACTTTGTGATTGTTGATGAATTCTCCGCTTACAGTGCCTTCTTGGGTCGACCAACTCTTGCCGCATTCAAGGCCATTCTCGGCCCATGGCGTCGGTGTTGTGAAGGGGGACCAAAAAGCCGGGCGAGAATACTATCTCATAGAGTTACGGGAGGCAAAGAAGAGAGAAATGGGTAAGGGTGCGGCAGCTCCGCATCAAAGAGCCCACCTTGTAGCAATTACGGGGTGGATCCTGCACTGGTGAGCATAGTGGTGCACGAAAAGAGATTGATCCCAAAAAAACCAGTGTAGGGGAGAGTAGAGTGGTGCCGGTGGAAGTGACGGTGCCAATACCTGTTGACTTGAATGATCCAAACAAGGTGTTGAATGTGGGTTCACAACTCGGTGTGACGGTTCAGAATATGTTGATATCATTCTTGAAAGAAAACCTAGATGTATTCGCTGGAGTCATGCCGACATGTGTGGAATATCTCCAGAAATCGCAGTGCATGCTTTGAATATTGTCCAAAATTCACACCCGTAAAGCAGAAAATAAGAACCCAGGGTCCTGAAAGGTCGACATCATTAAAAGAAGAAGTAGATCGGCTCATGGAAAATGGCTTCATCAGAGAATCCACTTATCCAAATTGGGTTTCTAATCCGGTGTTGGTTAAAAAAGCAAATGGAAAGTGGAGAGTATGCATCGACTTTTCAGACTTGAACAAAGCATGCCCCAAGGACTGTTTCCCGTTACCCAGGATTGATCAGTGGTGGATGGAACAGCCGGGTATGAATTATTGTCTTTTATGGATGCTTACTCAGGATATAATCAAATCATGATGCATGAGCCAGATCAGGAGGACACGAGCTTCATCACTGATGTTGGTCTTTACTGCTATAAAGTCATGCCCTTCGTACTAAAGAATGCTGGGGCAACTTATCAAAGACTTGTTAATGCCATGGTCAAACCCCAGATTGGCAAGACTATGGAAGTATATGTTGATGATATGTTGTTGAAATCGAAGAATGCAGTAGACCACATGGATCATTTGGCAGAAATGTTCGCGGTCCTCCGAAAGTATGTGGTGAAGCTAAATCCTCTGAAATGTTCATTCGGGGCAGAGTCCGGAAAATTCTTGGGTTTCATTGCGAGTGCTAGGGGCATTGAAGCTAATCCTGCTCAGATTACTGCTTTAAGAGAAGTCAAAGCCCCTAGGTCAAAGAAGGAATTGCAAAGCTTCAACGGGAAAGTCGCTGCTTTGAGTCAGTTTATTTCCAGGGCCACTGATAAATGCATTCCCTTCTTTGACGCTCTGAAGAAAGGAAAGAAAAACTTTGAATGGACTCCTGAATGTCATAAAGCTTTTGACGAACTGATTCGTCACATGGAAACGACTCTAGTACTTTCTTAGCCCAGCAATGGTGAAGATCTTTTCATATATTTATCGGTTTCATCTCATGCCCTCAGTGCAGCATTGGTACGGGAAGATTCAAAAGTTCAGCGCCCGATTTATTACATCAGTAAAAGATTCACTAGGACAGAGATGAATTATTCAAAGTTGGAAAAGCTTGCCTATTGTCTGTTGATTGCGTCCAGAAAGTTGAGGCCATATTTCCAACTCATCCTATTAAAGTCCTCACTGATCAACCTCTAAAGCAAGTCCTATTTCGCCCTGAAACTTCGGGCCGTCTTCTGAAGTGGAATATTGAACTCAACCAATACGATATCACCTACCATCTCCAAAAAGCAATCAATGGATAAGCTTTAGAGGATTTCATTGCAGAATATATAGAAAAAGGTGACAGTGAGGAAGAGATGACTGATGACATCCTAATCCGATGGAAATTATATGTTGATGGTGCAAGAAATGACTATTGTTTCGGAGCTGGGTTTGTGCTTGAAACCTCCGAAGGGCAGTCATTGTGCGATGCATGGAGATTAGAATTTCCTTCGACAAATAATGAAGCATAATATGAAGCTCTTGTTGCCGGCTTGAAGATTGCTAAAGAACCGAACATCAAAATATTGCGGATCTTCAGTGATTCCTAGCTTATTGTATGCCAAGTCAAGAAAGAGTTTCAAACTAAAGGAGGAAATTTGTCTGCTTACTTGTCAAAGGCCCGGGAGCTTCTCGATGATTTTGATCACTATACAATAAGCCATATAACCCATGAAGTGAACATGAAGGCAGATTCTCTCGCAAAATATTCAAGCTCCAGCGAAGCTCAATTACTGGGATAGGTCCCTGTGGAAGTCTTGTCAGCTCCAAGTACTGATGAGATGGATATTGACTGGATTATAGTTGTATCTCAAGAGCAGGAGTCATGGATGACCCCGATCAAGGAGTATCTGCTCAACGGCTCCCTGCCAGAAAGCTCAAAAGAGCGCCAGAAGCTGTTAAGAAAAGCCCCGAGATATGTAATTCAAGACGGCCGGTTGTACAGACGAGGATTCTCAATGCCATTACTCTGATGTGTAACTAAGGAAGAGGCTAAGACAATTTTAGCTGAGGTGCACAGAGGAGAATGCGGGGATCATTCATGTTAATGCTTAAAATTGAACGCTAATACCCCGGTGTATGTAGAATAAATGTGAAAGCACCACCCGTCAATACGGGAATCAGAAACAAGTAGAAAAGTCACAGAGAAAGCAGTAAAAGACAACAGGTTTATAGTGGTTCGACTTCAGGTTAAGCCTACGTCCACATTAATCTTCTTTATTGCTGAAATAATTACAACTTTACAACAATCTTCGATTACAATACTGATGAGACAAACAACTAGAATTCCGATGTAGAAGAATTCTTTGAATCCATGTTGATTGTATTAGATTTCCTCTTGAAGTTTGTTCAGATGTCTTTCGTGTTTGAAGTGTCGAGTGAGTCTAGGATTCAGCAGTGTATCGGCGTTCCAGAAATGAGCCAAAAAGATCCCCTTTTAGTTGGAGTAGGCGGGGTATTTATAGGAGAGTTCGGCATTAGGTCGTACGTCGCGAACGACCTAAGTGTAGGTCGTAGGTCGCGAGCGACCTAGAGGATACGACATACGGCTCAACAGGGTAGCACTTGGTTTCTTCTGAGTGAGTTGGTAGGTCATGGACGACCTAGGGTTGGTCGTAGGTCGTGGGCGACTTAGTAGACACGGTTTACGGCCTAACAGGAGCACCCTTGATCATTCGAACAAGTCATAGATCGTGGGCGACCTAGGGAAGGAACGACATAAGGAAGACAAGTTACCTCGGCTTTTTATAGCTCGCTGGGTCGCTAGGTCATTAAAGAGCTTCATTCCTGTTAGGTCGCGTCAGAATTAACTCGTTCACACTTTAGGTCATTAACCCGCTGTTGGTCCATTAGATCGTTAGGTCGTGATGCTTGATGTGTTAGGTCGTTTCATCCTTAGGTTGCTAGGACCGTTCTATCTTTAGGTCGTTAAGACTGTTCCACCGTTAGGTCGCTAATACCTCCAGAACCTTTAGCTCGTTAAGTTGTTAGGTCATTGAGCTCGGTAGGTCGCTGACTAGTTGAGTCGTTAGGTCGCTACTCTCTCTAGATCGTTGGGTCGTTGATAACTTTAGGTCGATGGACCTTTCAATCCTTTAGGTCGTTGAGTCGTGGAGAAGAGGAGTTAACACTTGCCCTTGGAAATATACGCCTGAGGATTAGGTCGTGCGCTTCGACACTTTTTAACTCGTGTACTGCTGGGTTGCTAGGTCGTGAGCGACCTAAAGGTGGAGTTAAGCCGTTCGCACCGATTCAGGTTCCACCGTCCTTGCATATAAGTTATCCATCTCCTTCCTCCTTCTCTTTACTTGCTTGACTGTTCGAAACCGCCATTAACAAATTACTGAGCTCTCGAAGGCAAAAATTCAACAACCTAGCTACCGATCATCTTCATCGTGTAAGTGGATTTTCTCACTATTCGATCCTTGATCACCATCGAGTCATGAAGTCCTCATTCTCCTTCCCTAACCCAATTTCTTATGCTGCGCCTCACCAAAAGTCGCACTACGATTGATTTTTTTCTCGTCATTGGTCGCGCTATTATTGTAATTCTCGCGATCATGGCAATGCATCAGGTTCATGATGGATTTGAGATAATTTGGTTTGGTTTTAGGTGATTTTGGTGATGTGGAAAGATGATGATGATGGGTTATCGGGTTGATGGGTTGGTGAATAGCAAGTTGTGCCGTGATGCCTCTGGGTGATACACATGTTGTAGACGCGTGGCAGAATGTAATTGGAGAGCAGGATTGGGATTGTCGGTTTGAATGTGACTCATACGACCTGACTTGCTTGCGACCTAACATGCCCGCGACTTAACTTACTGGAATAACGCAAAGCTTAAAGTAGAACAACTTAACAGATTAACGACCTATCTTCCTGCGGCATAGGTTTTAGGTCGTGGACGAGCTAACACTTGGTTTAAAAAATGCTTTGCATGTCTTGAAGCATAATTTCAACTTGAACTCGCATGTCTTGAACTGTCTGAACTTGGAATTGTTTGAACTTTGAACTGTCTGGACTTTAAATTGTTTTAACTTTGCTGCACTTCTTTACAGATTATATTCACTTGTAAGCTAACAACCTGCTAAACACAACATTTGCAGAAAATTAGGGCGAATATACTGCCATTGATTGCCCACATCGAATGACAGATTAGTCGATAAAAGATAATCAACTTAAAGAAATTTTATGAAGTGCTATGAATCAACAAATTCAAGTGAAGTATTAAAGCAAAGCAATATTAATCAATTAAAACTGATTTGTTTGCATCAATACTGCACTTGCATTTGGACTTAAAACAACAAAACCTGAAACTTTGTAACTGACAAATGCCTGTTAGTTTAATTTCAGTTATATTTGCTTGTCATTTTATTAGTTCTGCACAACACTTCACACATTTAGGAAACGTGCACCTTCATATTTGAATATCCACTTCGTTGTGTAGAATGTCTTCTCAAGAAGAGATAATCAAGCAATCTGAAGGATTCTTCCCGATAGCCGACCCATTGGGTAATCCTCCGGAAAGAACTCCAATTACCCTGAGTCAGCGGGCATGCAACCAATTACATATTTAATTTGGGATTGCCGAAGCAGATGCTATACTTCCTGGGCCAAATGATACTGCTGACAGGCCACCTCTCGGTTTTGTCGCCGTCAACCGTCAGATGTGCCTTTGTGGTGCCATTCCTCCTTTCAATGAATTTCTTCATCAACTCCTTTTCCGACTAACCATCTCTCCCTTTCAACTGCATCCCAATGGCTACGCCATCCTGATGGGATTGTGTGTTTTATTCAGGAGGACACTTAACCGTCTTCCGAGCTTCGAAGAAATCTGCTACTTATGTACATTCGCAAAGAATAAAGACCACCCCTCCATCATACTCGTGAGAAGTGCCAGAAATCATAAACTTATCACCGATCTTTCTGAAAGTGCTCACGGTTTTCTAAATCAATTCATTTTCGTTCACTGCCCCCTAGGGTTTTATGCAATCTGGAGAATAGGAAGTAAGATTGCTCATCCTCGTTCTTTCCGTTTCTGAGTTTTTTGAGATCCGAATTGCTAAGTGCTAATCTCACTCTTTTCTTTTACAGCACTTCCTCCTCCCTCTAGAAATCCCAGTCACAAAACGACTTTTGAAAGATTAAGCGTCGTGCCGGTTGAGGAAAGAAGTATTAAGTTTCTGCTGAAAGATGAATTTCTTCACCAATTCGGGCTTCTGCACCCTTCCCGTTCTACTCAACCTCATGAAGTCCCCAACTCTCCAGTAAAGACATCGGATGCCCTAGTTTCCGTCAGAGAACATACGCCGAAAGAACATACTGTTGAGGCTTCAATGGTAAAGTGTTCTACTTCAATTGATGTTGCGGGGTCATCCGGCCAACTTGCACTTGCCCCGGTCATCGAAGAAGAGGAACCTCCCCAACAATCTGGGAAATCCGGTGACGAAGGAACTGGGAGAACAAGTCCCGCCAGGCACAGCGGTGATGATACTTTTGAGGGGTTGAGCGATCTGATGATTACTTCACAGGAGCTCTTTAAAGATGATCCTATCACTGCTAAAGTTACTTCTCCAGCAGTTGAAGCGACATCTGTTCTGCAACAAACTCCATCATCCCAGGAGTTGACACTGGCTGTAAAATCCATCACCACCTCCCAACCCAGGAGTGGTTCGTAGTTCGACGCGCATAGTTTGCACGTTACACACACTTAGGACTTTTCAGCACTTATATGCGTTCAACTTCCTGGTTTTGAAGATTTCTGAGTTAATTTTTCTTCATTTTCAGGTTCTCCAATGGGAAGAAGTGGCTCTTACTACGACGACTTCCAGCGTTATGGGAAGCGTGGTTCTTATGACCCTAGGAGGTATCTTCCTGCCTCTTGGGAAACTGGCGAAAAAAGAGCTGCGAGGAAGGCTTGTGAGAAGCGCGCTTATGAAGAGCGCTACGGGAGACGGGACGAATGATATGATTCTTCCCAAAGAGAGGATGATTCCCACAAGCGAAAGTCCCATGATGACAAGGGAAAAAGCCATGTTACTGAGGGCCCGAGTAAACGGGCCAAACTTGGTGAAAAACTGACATACGAACTCTCTTAAAAGCCTGCTGCTCCCGTTTATTTGGAAATTCCTTTCGGCTCTCCTCCCCTTCCAAGAACCGATATTCAAACAATCATAAGTAGGCCCCCTATCAAGTTGGGCGGGGTCCGGCTACTCTTCAAAGCCGATTCCCGCACTGGTGCTTAAAGGGAGTACGCTTCGATCTTGACTTGGTCCCGATTGATAAGCAAGCCATGTTGCGAAATCTTGATGCCGTCAAACTCGATATTGAGAGAATGTCTGGCTGGCAGAAACTCGTTGACGAGCTTCAAATAGTGAATCGCGCAAACCTTGAAGCCATGCTGACTATGGAAAATGACAAATCTGAGTGGCAGAAAACACTTGATCAGCATGATTCCGAAATGAAGAGTATTGCCGCTTATAATGAGACGCTTGAAGCAGAGGTCGAAAAACTTAAGGAAGAGCTCGCCACTTCTTCTCTCAGAGAGAAGAAGTGCTTCAAAAACAAGTGAGAGATGCTCATGCGGCACAGAGAGATGCTGAAGCTAAATTTGAAGCACAGTAGTAAGCTGTAGAAAACTACCGAGCTGATGTTGCTCAACTTTGAGAGAAAACCAACTCCCAGAACTTGGAGATTGAACTGCTCAAAGCTCAACTTTCTGAAGCTGAAGAGGAGCGTGATGAAGCTATTGCCGGCAAAGCTGCAGCCGAAGAATCTCATGTGGCAACTAAAGCTGAAGTCAGCTCCACTCTATTCGATTTTTACATCCATAGTGTTCTGGGGAGCGGTAGCCTTAAGTTTTTGGGACCTGAATATGAAATCACTTTGGCCAAAGTGTGGGAGGCCATACTTGATATGCTTGCAGGAGCCGGATATGCCGAAGTAGATTTAATGGCACACTATCTAGATGATGATGCATGTGTCGCTCTTTCCAGGGGAAAGAAGCAACTTGCCAAAGAGAGAGCCGAAATGACAGAAGGAGAACATTAAGAAAGACAATCTCAACCGACCCAGTTCTACCTTCAGTTTCGGCCGATATCGATATTGCTGGCTCCAGTTCCCATTCTCCTCCTCCTGCTAAAGGTGTTACTGAAAGTGCCACCGCCCACACTGGAGATGATACTCAAGAAAGCGCTAAAGCGCAGGACTTCGAAGTTGACATAGTAAAGTCTGCTTCTCCAGGTATCCTCAGTGTTGATCTTGCTCAAGTGGACTGCTTGCTTTCTTCACATGAGCTTGATGTACTTTTTGATTATTACTTAAATCTTGACGCGCCACTTTCTCCTCTTTTTATGAAAGATACCGACTTTAACTTCTCTTCTCCTGTAGTGAAAGCGCCAAGTGTTATTCAGCCTTCCCCTCTTCCAGCTGTTTCCTCTCCGCCTCTTCAGGTCACAAGAGGAGCAGATAGAAGCTCTTCAAGGCTTGGATGACCCGGTCGCTTCTCAAGAACAGAAGCTGAGGAACTTGAAGATGGCGAAAGAACCCCGGAGCAGACTATTTCTGATGACATAACGTTGCCTGCACTTTTCACTCCGGGCAGTGATTCTTCTTCAAGGAAGAAGGGGAAGCGTGTGGTTTCAAAGAAAAGGAGAGAAGCTTCTGCTGGCGAAGAAAAAACAGAAGAAAGTCCAATTGCACCCTTCCTCTTTCTTCCCCTACTCTCACAAGCCGACCCAAAAAGTTAATCATCCGGCCAGGCGAAGGCTCAAAAGGTGGCAGGAAGAAGAAGTGATGGGTTTAGGACATGCTTTTCGTCTTGCTTTTTGCTTTTTTACTTGTATATATAAAGACTTGTGTTGACCGGAGATTATGCGGGTACCGGTCCCCGCCTTCTTTTGTTTTGAAACCTGCACATGTATAAATTTTTTATAGCATGGAATAAAATGATTCTTTTACTTGTACAAACTTCTGTCTGTATTTGAGAATGCATTTATTCTTCTTTTTCGTACAAGTTTCTTTATTTTCTCTGTGTGATGTTGCAGTAAACCTATGGTATGTTGCTTGAGCATTATTTTTATTTTTGCAACTATATTATATTGCCCCCATACCATGATTTATTGCAATCTTTTTCACATTGGCAAAATTTTGGAGAACAACTCTTCTGTTTCGAGAAGACTTGTACTCTTTCTTTAGAGAACAACTTTTCCATTTGAAGGAGATTTGCGTCTGTACTTTATAGGATAATATTTCCGTTTTAAGGAATTATTTTTCTGATTTAGTAGAATGCGCCTCGTATTGGAGAAGTCTTCTCTTTTTCTTTTCTTTTTGTTGCGAAGTTTTTACACTTCACTTTCTGGAGAAAGTCGCTTTTATTTTGGCAAGTGAATTTTCCTTCGTGGTAAAATAGGCCTCCGAAAAAGGGCTTCGACCTGTTTGTGCCTCCAAAGAGGGATTTTGTTTGATTGTGCCTCTGGGAAGAGGGCTTTTTTGTTTGATTGTGCCTCTGGGAAGAGGACTTTTTTGTTTGATTTTACCTCTGGGAAGAGGGCTTTTTTGTTTCTGCCTCTGGTGAGAGGCTTTTATTTTTTCCCTATCCGTTGGGAAGCGGGCCTCCGAAGAAGGCTTTTCACATTTCGACTCGTGTGAAGTTTTATTTCAGATCGCGGTGAAATGTGTGCCTCCGAAGAGGTCTTTTAGCATTTCAACTATGGTGAAATGGGCCTCCGAAGAGGGCTTTTCACATTCCAGCACTTGTGAAGTTTTATTTCAGATCTCGGTGGAATGCGTGCCTCTGAAGAGGTCTTTTCACCTTTCAACTCGTGTGAAGTTTTATTTCAGATCACAGTGAAATGTGTGCCTCCGAGTAGGACTTTTGCCTGGAAGTTTCCTTCTCTCGATTGGATGGATTCACGAGGCGGACACAACTTACTTGGATTGTTTGTTTGCACAAACGTTCTCAGCTAGTTAACGAGTGTCCTGTGTCACCGGTCAGTCCACAACTTTTTGTTGAGAAAGAAAACTTTCTTTTTCTGGAAAGTCCCATTAGATGTCTTTATCCTCCGAAGAGTTGTGCCTTTGAAGAGGGCTTGTGCCTCCGAGGAGGTCTTTTGCTGTTTGCTGCCTTCTCGCCCATGTCTTTTCGCCATTTGCTCTTATCAGCGGTTCCCTGTTATCATTTCCAAGCACACATTCCTTTCTTTTGCAAGTAGCTTATTCTATCCAAAGAAGTGTACTTCATTATTAAATGAGTTCGCAGGAGCAGACACAGGCTAATTAATCGAATGTTTGTTTGCACAAACGATCACAATTAGTTAGGATGGGTCTACCTCTGGCGGAACCACTAACTTTTTGCTTGAAGCACTTCTTATATAGGATTTGAGTCTGGAATTTTTGTGGCTAGACATTCATTTGTTGAGTGATGTCAGGGATCGCTTGGTCTTATGATGGGTAAGCTTTGTTTTAAAGGCCTGCAATATTAAATCGACATTTTAGCAATACAATTGAAGTACTTTATATATCGAGATAAAACAAGCAGTTTATAACAGTATAGAACACAAGATTTATAGTGGTTCGGCCAAGAACTCGGCCTACATCCACTTTATAGTTCTTATTATTCACTTGCACTGGCTTTACAATGGCTTTCAATATAAGAATCATACATTCATAATTCTTTTCATAAATTTAAGCAAAGCTTTTAAGTAAAATATGGACGCAAGTGATTGCTGTTCCATGCTCTTGGAATTGGATCTCCTTCGACAGTTGTCAGTTTCAAAGTGCCAACAAGAAATTTTTTGCCTATGACATATGGCCCTTCCCAGTTTGGCGCAAACACTCCTGTTGTTGTCATGACCCTTTTCAAGACTAGATCTCCAATCCCAAAGCTGCGTTGGCGAACTTTGGAATTGAAATGCCTAGCAATTCTTTGCTGATGGGCTGCAATTCTGAGTTGAGCCTCTTCCCTTTTTTCATCAAGGAAGTCAAATGCTTCAAGTTGCAACTCTTCGTTTTCAGCTTGGATGAAATGAATTCTTCTATGTGAAGGGACCTCTATTTCCACCGATATCATTGCTTCTGATCCATATGCTAATGAAAATGGAGTGTGCCCGGTCGTAGTTTTGTAGGTAGTTCTATACGCCCATAGTGCTAGTGGAAGCTTATCGACCCAACCACCTTTCGCTTTTTCCAGCTGTTTTTTGATGGGGTATTTGATAATTTTGTTTACTGCTTCCACTTGCCCGTTTGCCTGCGGATGAGCCACTGCTGAGAAGCTTTTTTGGATCTTGAATCGCTTGCAAAAATCTTGGAACTCTTCACTTTCGAATTGGGTACCATTATCTGTGATTATCTGTTGAGGCACACCAAACCTGCAAATGATATTCTTAGTTACAAAGTTTATCATCTTTTTAGAGGTAATAGTAGCTAATGGTTCAGATTCATCCCATTTAGTAAAATATCAACAGCAACAATAGCATATCTGATTCCGGATTTGGCGGTTGGCAAAGGCCCGATGAGATCTATTCCCCAAATAGCAAATGGCCACGGACTGACCATCTGTGTTATCTCGGTGGAGGGTGCTCTTGGGATCTTTGCAAATATCTAGCATCGGTCACATTTTCGGGCATAGCTTGCAGCATCACGATTAATATCTGGCCAAAAATACCCATAACGAAGAATTTTCTTTGCTAGAGTCTGACCACCTGAATGGTCTCCACACTCTCCTCCGTGTACTTCAGCTAGAATCGTCTTAGCTTCTTCCTTGGTCACACATCGGAGTAATGGCATTGAGAATCCCCGCCTATACAATCGGCCATCTTGAATTATGTATCTGGAGGCTTTTCTTAGCAACTTCTGTCGTTCTTTTGAACTTTCTGGTAGAGAACCATTGAGCAGATATTCCATTATCGGAGTCATCCATGATTCTTGCTCTTGAGATGTAGTCATGATCCAGTCAATATCCATTTCATCAGTGCTTGGAACTGACAGGACTTCCACAGGAACTAATCCCAATAATTGAGCTTCACCAGTGCTTGCGTACTTTGCGAGAGAGTCTGCCTGCATGTTCTCTTCCCGGGGTATATGACTTATTGTATAATGGTCAAGATTATCGAGAAGTTCCCAAGCTCTTGACAAGTAGGCAGGCAGATTTCCTCCTTTAGTTTGAAACTCTTTTTTTAACTTGACATACAATAAGCTTTGAATCACTGAAGATCTGCTACACTTTGACATTCAATTCTTTAGCAATTCTCAAGCCAGCGATAAGAGCTACATATTCTGCTTCATTGTTTGTCGAAGGGAATTCCAATCTCAATGCATAGCACAATGACCGCCCTTCAGGGGTTTCAAGCACAACCCCAGCTCCGGAACAGTAATCGTTTCTTGCACCATCAACATATAATTTCCATCGAATTGGGGGATTATCAATCACTTCTTCCTCACTATCACCTTTATCTGTACATTCTGCGATGAAATCTGCCGAAGCTTGTCCATTGATTGCTCTCCGGGGATGATAAGTGATGTCGTATTGGCTGAGTTCAATATTCTATTTCAGAAGACGACCCGAAGTCTCGGGACGAAACAGGACTTGCTTTAGAGGTTGATCAGTGAGGACTTTGATAGGATGAGCTTGGAAATACGGCCTCAACTTTCTTGATGCAATCAGTATACAATAGGCGAGCTTTTCCAATGTTGAATAATTCATCTCTGCCCCGGTGAATCTCTTGCTAATATAATAGACCGGGCGCTGAATTTTTGCGTCTTCCCGTACCAATGCTGCACTGAGAGCATGAGATGATATTGCCAAATATACAAAAAGATCTTCACCATTGTCCGGCTTAGAAAGTATTGGAGGCGTTTCCATATGACGAATCAACTCATCGAAATCTTTCTGGCATTCAGGAGTCCAGTCAAAAAATTTCCTTCCTTTCTTCAGTGCATCAAAGAATGGAATGCATTTATCAGTAGCTTTGGAAATGAATCGACTCAAGGTAGCGACTTTTCCATTAAGACTTTGCAATTCCTTCTTCGTTCTAGGAGCTTTTACTTCTTTTAAGGCCGCAATCTGAGTAGGATTAGCTTCAATGCCCCTAGCACTCACAATGAAACCCAGAAACTTTCCGGACTCCACCCCAAACGAACATTTCAAAGGATTTAGTTTCATTCCGTACTTTCGGAGGATTGCAAACATTTCCGCCAAGTGGTCCATATGGTCTACCGCTTTCTTTGACTTCATCAACATATCGTCAACATAGACTTCCATAGTTTTGCCAATCTGCGGTTTGAACATAGCATTGACGAGTCTTTCGTAAGTTGCCCCTGAATTCTAAAGTCCGAAGGGCATGACTCTATAGCAGTAGAGACCAACATCGGTGATGAAGCTTGTGTCTTCCTGATCCGGCTTATGCATCGTAATCTGGTTGTATCCGAAGTAAGCATCCATGAAAGATAACAATTCATGCTCCGCTGTTCCATCCACCAACTGATCTATCCTGGGTAACGGGAAGCAGTCTTTGGGGCAGGCTTTATTTAAATCTGAGAAATCAATGCAAACTCTCCATTTCCCATTATCTTTCTTGACCAGTACTGGATTCGAAACCCAATTCGGATAAGTAGACTACCTGATGAAACCATTCTCCATAAGCCAGTCAACCTCTTCTTTCAACGCTACTGACCTTTCAGGTCCCTGGGTTCTTCTTTTCTGTTTTACCGGTGTAAACTTCGGATCAATATTCAGAGTATGTACTGCAATTTTGGGGGATATTCCGCACATATCAGCATGAGTCCAAGCGAATACTTCCAGATTTGCCTTCAAGAATGATGTTAAGGAATTTTGAACCGTCCCATTAAGTTGCGAACTCACATTCACCACTTTGTTCGGATCTTTTGGGTCAACAGGTACTGGTACCGTTACTTCCACGGGCACAACTCTATTCTCCCCTGCACTAGCTTTTCTGGGATGCATTTCTCTTCGTGCCCCGCTATGCTCGCCAGTGCAGGGGCCACCCTGTAATTGCTACAAGGTTGGCTCTTTGATGCGGGCCAGGGCTGCCGCAACTTTTCCCATCTCTCTCTTCCTCGCTTCACGCAGCTCTATTAGATAACATTCTCGTCCAGCATTCTGATCCCCTTTAATAACTCCAACGCCATTATCCGTGAGAAATTTCATAGTGAGGCACCACGGGGCGAGAATTGCCTTAAAAGCCGCAAGAGTTGGTCGGCCTAGGAAGGCATTGTAGGTAGAAAATTCATCAACAATTACAAAAGTCTGTTTCCGAACCACCTTTTTCTGCCCCTCTCCAAGCTCCACGAACAAGTCGATAGTTCCAATAGGCTGCTTCGGTTCCCCAGTAAACCCAACAATCTTCTGAGATGAAGCTTGAACGTCATCCATCGGAACTTTCATTTGGTCGAACGTCTTTTTGAAGAGAATATTGCAAGAAGCGCCGCAATCTACAAGCACTCTTCTCACAATAGCCGGCCTAACGCCTGCAGAGATGACCAAGGGATCCATGGTTGGAGCTTCAATACCCATAAAGTCCCTGGCTTTGAACACCATATCATCATTGAAAGTTTTCTGCTGCTTCAAAGGTGCATCATTTTCTAGCACAAAAACACTCTCTTCTGCTGGTACATACTTCAAGGCACGGGCATATCTTTCCATCTCGCCCCAGCTTCTGCCTGTTGGGTGAGGACCTTCTGTAATCACATTGATAACAGGCCTTTTTGATTCATGCACAGTATTCCTCTCACCCGAGCCAGATGGATGAGCAGGAAGTTGCTGGTCCTTAGTAGATGAAGTTGGGTCATTTCTACTTCTCTTAACATATTGCTGCAACTTGTTCTCTCTCAGTAATTCTTCAATTAAACTTTTCAGATGGCGACATTCATTGGTATCATGACTGGGCTGATTATGAAACCAACAGAATCTCCCACTCTGAGCAGCTTTTTTGTTAACTCTCATCTCAGGCGGTTTAGGATATTCTACCGCATCTTTGGTAGCAAAGAAGATATTCTTCGGGGTGTCAGTCAAAGGAGTGAAATCTGAAGGTTTTAAGAAGCAAGGTTTCTTCATATCTTTCTGTTTCTTCCCACCATTGTTTTCCCTTTTCTGACTTCCGGAGCAGCAGTATTGTTCTTAACCTCTGTCAATGCTACTTTAACTGGTGCTCGAAGGCTTTCCAAGCGCATGAATTCATCAGCCTTCTTATAGAATTTCTCAAGCGAATTCGGTTCTTTCATCTTCAGCCACTTCCCAAATTCGCTTGATTTGTCGATTGCCCTCATCAGGTATGTCAAGACCATCCGTGGCTCTGCATTGTCCACTTCATCCAAAGCTATGTTGAAGAGGTTCAAGAAAGACCTAATAGATTCCCCAGGATTCTGTTCCAAGCTTGACAGTGACATAATATCCTTTGCCTTTGAAGCATACAACCTAAATTGCTCTTTAAACTTCCGAGTCAAATCGGCGAACAGGTCTATGGATCGGACCGGAAGCTTTGTGAAACAGAGCAGAGCCATTCCTTCCAAGTATACCGGAAAGTACCGGCATTTGATCTCACCAGACGCTCTAGCATCAGTCATGTGCCAATCATACTTATACAGGAATTGATTGGGGTCGCTTGTTCCCTTATAAGCCGGGATGGTAGGAGGAACAAACTTCCTTGGAAATTCCGCCTTTAGAATCTTTCAGTGAACGGAGTTTTGCTTGGAGCGAATCCCCATTCCTTCTCATCTTCATCCCTCTGCATGCTTTCTTTCATGATTTGTCGCACCATGCCCGAAAGATATTCCTCATCATTCAAAGGATCTGCAGGATAGACTTCGGCCATTTTCTCGGAAGTTTGTCTGGACAAACGTTCGCGGAGAGTTGGCTGTGGTCTCGATCCTCTAGCTTAAGGAGGTGTTTCTTTGGCGGGGCTAGCTGCTCTTTGAGGAATATTCCTCTCTTCAGGATTATGAACATCATCTGCAAGGTTTTCTTCATTATTCACCGGTTGACGGTTAGCTCCGAGCAATGCATTTAACCTTTCAAGCATCAAAGCATTCTGGGTTTCCATCTGTTGGTATAACCCAGATACTGCAGCATCTAACTCCGCTCGTGTAATTCCGACATCTGGTGCTGCTTGACTAGACGAAGGAGAAGTGGCAGTATTCTCATGGACATTACTGGGTGTTGAAGATCCGCGCTTTCTTCCAGGAGCCATTATCTCGGATAGACTTCTGGTTTTGAGAGAGATTCTTTCAACAAACTTTTGCGAAGCAATGACAAAGATAGCCTGAGTTGGATTCTCAGTGAAAGCACCAAAAATGTTAACGCTTAAAATTGAACGCTAATACCCCGGTGTGTGTAGAATAAATGTGAAAGCACCACCCGTCAATACGGGAATCAGAAACAAGTAGAAAAGTCACAGAGACAGTAGTAAAAGACAACAGTTCTATAGTGGCTCGGCTTCAGGTTAAGCCTACGTCCACTTTAATCTTCTTTATTGCTGAATCAATTACAACTTTACAACAATCTTCGATTACAATACTGATGAGACAAACAACTAGAATTCCGATATAGAAGAATTCTTTGAATCCATGTTGATTGTGTTAGATTTCCTCTTGAAGTTTGTTGAGATGTCTTTCGTGTTTGAAGTGTCGAGTGAGTCGAGAATTCAGCAGAGGATCGGCGTTCCAGAAACGAGCCAAAAAGATCCCCTTTTAGTTGGAGTAGGCGGGGTATTTATAGGAGAGTTCGGCATTAGGTCGTAGGTCGCGAACGACCTAAGTGTAGGTCGTAGGTCGCGAGCGACCTAGAGGATACGGCATACGGCTCAACAGGGTAGCACTTGGTTTCTTATGAGTGAGTTGGTAGGTCATGGGCGACCTAGGGTAGGTCGAGGGTCATGGGCGACTTAGTAGACATGGTTTACGGCCTAACAGGAGCACCCTTGATCATTCGAACAAGTCATAGATCGTGGGCGACCTAGGGAAGGAACGACATAAGGAAGACAAGTTACCTCGGCTTTGTATAGCTCGCTAGGTCGCTAGGTCGTTAGAGAGCTTCATTCCTGTTAGGTCGCGTCTAAATTAACACGTTCACACTTTAGGTCATTAACCCGCTGTTGGTCCACTAGTTCGTTAGGTCATGATGCTTGTTGTGTTAAGTCGTTTCATCCTTAGGTCGCTAGGACCGTTCTATCTTTAGCTCGTTAAGACCGTTCCATCCTTAGGTCGCTAATACATCAAGAACCTTTAGCTCGTTAAGTTGTTAGGTCATTGAGCTCGGTAGGTCGCTGACTAGTTGAGTCGTTAGGTCGCTACTCTCTCTAGATCGTAAGGTCGTTGATAACTTTAGGTCGATGGACCTTTCAATCCTTTAGGTCGCTGAGTCGTGGAGAAGAGGAGTTAACAATTCAGGTGGCCAAACTCTAGTAAAGAAAATTTATCAATAAATGAAATTTTGGACATTATTAGTTGTGTATGTGTTATATAGGAAAATTTAATTTCAAAATTTAAAATAGACTCTTTTAACAATATTAAGAATAAAATTTATTTTATTCAATTAAATTAAAAGTTATATATTAATGACATTTAATATCAGTTAATGATAATAATAAGTACAATAATACAATTCTATTCATATTAAATATAAATATAAAGTATACAAATACAAATATAAGTTACAAATCAAAAATTTGGAAGATTTAACTTTAAATAAAAATAAGATTAAGCAGTGTTTCTAATAACAACTTTTATAACTAAAATAAAATAAAGCTTATAAATATTTAGCACAAGTATAACATAAAATATGGTTATAAACAAAAGTCTACAAACACAAGAAAACCATAATATATAAACATAAGTATAAAACTTTGATATGAATATAAAATATAAATAGAAATGTTAACTATGTAAATACAAACATATAGAATCAGTCAAACCAAATGTATAGATTCTTGTTTAAGTTGAAAGATAATAAAAAAAATTATATATAAAAATCTTTGTAAAGAGAAACTCAAATAATTTTGCCAGCAAACATATAATAGGTTGTAAACTTATTAGAAGCAAGTTCATTTAATGCTTTCATTGTCAGCCCACAAACATTTAATTCAGCCGAAATATCTATACCATCTTAGGTTCTTAGTACATGAACATAGAGCAAAATACTATCATAACCAAAGAGGCTTATAATAGAAGCTAATACCTATACAAAAGCTATTCTTATCTATATAAATACCTCACCATGATACTTGTTCTTAATATTTAATTCGGTCATAAGACTTAAGAGGAAAATCTGAAGATATACAAACAAACATCATACTTCCAAGCTCAATCGAATTCAAAGCAAAAGAGGAGCTACAGGAATTCAACACTTCAAACTGCAGACTGCTTCCATCAACAAACATCCTCTATTTCAACTGTAATCTTGAGTGAGTAAACTTATTTAAAATCTAACTTTTAATAAGTAATTCATGAAGAATTGTTATGTTGATGTTTAGTGTTCGGGAATGATTTGTTAATTACTGTAAGTTCTGCATATTGATGTTCTTCAAAATTTCAAATTTGCTGAGCAAAGAAAAATAGAGAATAAATCATATTTTTATGTAAAAACATTTTCTTTACTTAGTAACTTAACTAAATAAATTTGTTTAAGCTAAAGATTAAGGTTTGGAAAAAAAAATTAGTAGCTATGAAATATAAACACTGAAAACTCAAATTTACTGTAAAAATAAATAAAGGTCAAAATTCGAATAACTTGAATTGTAAATTTGAATTTATATATTGATACAGCATACAAAAATATGATTTTTAAGACAAAAATCATAATTTTTAATTACTATTCACCGTACAGTTTGTTAGTGAACCGAAAATACTTTTATATGAATATCAGATGATTCAATCAATTACTGATGATGAAATTTGACGTGAAGCTAGAGTGTTGATGTGAGAACACCAGAAAAATGTCAAAAAAATTTCAAATGCAAGATTTTTGGGGAATGATCGAGAGTAGGGTCTATGGGTCGACAGTTTGGGTTCTATATATTTGGTGTTCGCGTCACCGTAGCTCAACCGAGCGCCGTGAAACTTTGGGAGGTGTTAGAGGGTGTTGTCGTCGAGATAGGGTCGGAGCCACATACGCGCAGGTGGTCGAGATTGAGAGGACGAGGCGTTTTCCCCTATCGTATACGTGTTTACTATTCGTATTATCAAGCATATTTCGATTGCGTACATATTGCATCGATTTGAGCTTAGTTTTCGAACGAGTGGTGATTTTATGATTTGCTGGGGGGCATGGAGGATCGTCGGAGTGGTGATGAACCATCGTGCACGTGCACGGTGGCGTCGTGTCGGTCGATATGAGTTCTGGGCCGTTGCGTGTTTTGCTCGAAGGTATCGTGTTGTCGCTTCGGGTTTGTCTCTGGGTCAAGGTTTGAGCGCGCATGTGTTAATGGGTTATAGCAGTTTATGTTTTAAACTAAAAAATAAAAAAATAAAAAAGTAGAACAAAACAGAGAAGAAAGAAAGAGCCGAAGAAAGAACAGAGGAAGAAGAAGAAGGACGCACGAGTAGTGACGTGGGGAAAGCAAGTTGGAACTCGGGTTGCCACTCGAGAAATTGCGTATATAACTCGGTCAAATCTTTAATGAATTAGCCTAGTGTACTTTAGGCTATTTGTTTATAAAAAGCTAAGTATCAATTAAGTTGTTAGTGTTGACAAATTGTTTTAGGCTGAGATTAACTTTAAATTTTATTAAGAAAGTTTTACAGAAAACAAAAATGAGTAATTAATTTAAATCGAAATTAATTAAGAATGTAATTAATTTTATAATTAAGATTAAATAAATAGTATAAAATTTAATTAAATTTGTAATTAAAGATTTAATAATAATCTTGTGTAAACCCATTTGTAATTAAGAACTTAATTAATCATTGAAAGTTAATAATTTAACAAATCGTAGTTAACTGATTAAATAATTAATTAAGCGTTAGATGATTAAGTTAATTAATAATTAATGGTTAATTAAACAATTAGTAATACTTAAATGAGTAAATGAGTTTTATAAATCAATAATTAAGGTTATTGATTAATAATTAATTAAGTGAATAATTAATAGGTAATTAATAAATTTAAATAAGTTAACTAATTAGTAATTAACTAAGCAAGAATAAAATATGGTTTATTCTTAAGCAAGTAATTAAGTTTAAATAAATCAAACTAAATGTTGATATGAATCGATGATTCTATTTGATTGACTATGATGTTTATTTGTATCCTATGATGTTCTATGATATTCTGGATATATATGTGATGACTGTATATGATTTATCTGTGATAAATTGCTATATGAATTCAATTGTTGAATTTAAACTGTATAAGTTAATTAGACAACTTGGCCTTTAAAATGGCGTTTGGATTTCGATGAGACCGGGATCGAGTATCAATTTGATATTCCGAAAACCACATCGATCCAAATTAAATGTTAGGTCGTGACATCTCAAGTGAAGATCGAGATGGTGTTTTCAGAATGCAAGGGTTATTGTCGTTAACTCTGAGGGTGATTCCAAATTGAGTGTAACGAGATAATGCCTTCGGTTTCGTTCGAACACAGAAAGAACTTGTATGGATTGAATTCTTTCAACACATTGTCAGGCGGACAATAAGCACTCTAAGAGATATGTTCTATAAAGGTAAATGCAGCCTAAAGCGTCATCAACCGGGAATGGCTAAAACAGGGGATGTGCAGTAAGATTAGGTGGGCCATGCCCAAGCAGGACGAGGTATACCCATGTCTAGATGTCCCTTTTTATTCGGCTGTGTGGGCGTTGGTCTGCAGCCAACTGCGGGGTTATCTTGTTTGGGACTGTTCAGTAAGGAATGGTTCCGGCCTTGTGTTGCAGGGGAGTTAGGGTGGCTCCTCGGTACGGTGATCTAGGCCACGTACTGTGACGGGCGGTACCCCAGTAGCCCTGCCATTGTATGGGATCCAATTTCCAATAAGAGCCATACGTTTTGATTGTGCCCAACTATGTTGGAATGTGAGATGTAAGCATTTCAGCTATTTCTGTATTTTACTTGAAAACTCTAAATACTATTATAATATCACTGAATTTCCTATAAAAGGTTTTGGTTAGCGTAAGGTAAAAACTTACCCGTATTTATGTGTGGGAAGTCTTACGTGATACCTTTATGTCAAATGATTTTCAAAGTTAAACAACTTTAACCCGTTTACTCATACCAGACCCATGTCTGACCCGGAGTTTATATTTTGTTTTTCATAAACTCTTGGGTACTCAAATTTTTATGAGTAGCCAAGTGATAGGTATTTGGAATATAGAGTTTTCTAGAGGAGTTGGAGCAGTAGACCAGACGTATGTAGCTATCTATATAATGCCGCTGTGTTAGTTAGTTTGTGATATTTGGGATGTATGTTCTGACAGATATGTATATGATAGTCCTGTTCTATGATATTGTATAACTCTGATGTATATATAACTATGTAATAGTTATGTTGATGTGTTATATTTTGTTCCATTCTGCTGTGAGATTCTGATATTGTTATTCTTTCTTTCTATTCTTTTCTATTTCTACCCCTTTCTTTCTTATAGATGACACGTCTTTCTGGAGTAAGAAAGCCGGGTCGTCACAGCTGGTATCGGAGCGCTAGGTTGAGCGAGTACCTAGGCTCTGGAGTAATATTTATCTTGAGAGTGCGGATTTGTATTTCCATATAATTATATACCTATCTAAATTTGTTGTGTTACCTGTCCAAGTGGCCAACATGAGTTTTGGAAGAAGAGGCAGAGTTAGGGCCAGTACTTCGATTGATTAATGGTCGAAGTCAAAATGCTAGAGAGGCTGTAAATCTAGTACCGCCTCAAGTTAGTTTTTGCAGCCTTATGTAAAGATTTCATCAATCTCGGAGGCCAACCATTTAAAGGTTCAGAATCGATAATTGAAGTTCAAGCCTGGTTACGCTCTTGTGAGCGCATTTTTAAGAGTATGAGATTGTCGGATGATCGAAAGATGGAAATGGCATCGTGGCAATTGCAGGAAGACGCAGCAGCATGGTGGGATGCAACAATTGCAAATAATCCTGAGAAAGATATTTCATGGGAAAGATTTAAGGAGTTATTTGAGGAGAAGTTTATGCCAACAGCAGGGAAAACTCAATTGTACTAGGATTTTTTGAATCTGAAGCAGGAAAGCATGACTGTTTCTGAGTATGAGACCAAATTCAACGAACTTTCGTGTTATGGACCAGGAATCATTGATACTCCCCTCAAGAAGAATGAAAAGTTTGTGCAAGGATTGAGATCCGAATTTCACAATAAGATGACGGTGCTCTTAAAAGAATCTTTTGTTAATTTAGTTGATATGGCTTTGAGGTATGAAAATTTGATGAGCAAGAAATTGGAGGCAACAACAGCAGTTTCAAGAGGGAATTTCATTAACCCAAATAAAAGGAAGTTTAATCCACTTTGGAAAAGGAAAGCTAAGGGAAAGAAACCTGGAGGAAGCAATAACGGACCCTGCAAGTGTTATAATTGTCAGCAAATTTGACATTTGGCAGATCAGTGTCCTCAAAGAGGATCTCATCGAACGCTAACACCCCCGTGTGTGAAGTGTGAATGTAAAACCACCACCCGACCGTTCGAGAACAGAATATCAGCAAAAATAACAGAAAATACAGTAAGAGACAGCGATTTTATAGTGGTTCGGCTTAAGGAGTAGCCTACGTTCACTTTAAGTGTCTTTATTACTGATCTTGTTACAAAACAATACAATGCTCTTCAAGTACAAATCTCTTTAGGTACAAAACACTTTGAGCAAGTAGCTTAAGCTTCGATGTAGATGAAAGTCTTCGAATCCATGTCGGATGTGTGAAAGTCTTTCAAAGTAGCTTGTAGTGTTCTTCAAAACTTCAAGTGTAAAGTCGGTTTAGAAACTGGCAAAGTATCGGCACTTGAAGAGATTGTCCAAAAGGTCCCTTGAAAGTTGGAGATGGCAATGTATTTATAGAGAATTCTGGGCAGGAATTACCGCCAAGTCCTGAGTCGTGGCCGACTTAGGATAAGCCGTGGCCAACTTAGGATAAGCCGTGGCCAACTTAGGATAAGTCGCGGCCGACCTATCGAGCCAAGTCAATGGTTCAGTAGAGGTAAGCTTGTCTACCTGAATTCATGTCATAAGTCTTAAGTCGTGAATGAGCTGAGAGGATGCGGCATAAGTATCACAGCATTGGATTTTAACTCGGTAGCTTTAGGTCGTATGCGACTTAGCATGGGTCGTAAGTCGGTCGTGGCTTAAGTGAAGTTGCTTTTGAGCCTTTCTTGTCTCGAGTCATTAGGTCGGCCATTTCTTGAGCCGTTTTCCCCCCTTAAACCATTGAGTCCCTGTCTCCCTTGAGTCGTTGAGTCGGTCATTTCCTTAAGGTATTAAGTCGGTAACCCTTCAAGGCTATTAAGTCGGTAACCCTTCAAGGCTGTTGAGTCGGTCCATTTTCTTAACCCGCCAAGTCATGGCTTCCTTAAGTCGGTAGGTCGTACCACTTCATGAGCCGTTAAGTCGTGGCTTCCCTTAACTCGTTAAACCGTTAAGTCGTACTACTCTTTATGCAGCTAAGTCGTCATTTCTTTAAGTCGTTAACTCATGTTGTTATCTCCTGGGTCGCTAGCAGAGTGGAGTTAACATTTGCCCCTCGAAGTTAACGCCTAAGTCGTAGGTCGTGTGCTTCGACTTTCCTTAACTCGCGTGCCGTTTCGAGTTCCACTACCCTTAAGTCGTAGGTTGATAACTCGATGAGTCGCTTATCCTTTGACCCGTCCCTCTCTAAGTCGCTAAGTCGTGTGCGACCTAAAGATTAGGTCGTATGAGCTGCTTCAGGCCTCTCTACTATAAGTCGTCTATCCCCTCCTTTCTTTTCATTACCTGCCTTTTCATTCGCTTTTGCTGTTAACTCTTTCCTGAGCTTCCAAAGGCGATTTCGATTCAATCAGTCACCGATTAGTCTTGAGATTACATCGTGTAAGTGATCTTGCTTTCTTCTCCTGATCCTTTACCATCTCTGATTCGTGAATTCCATTTTTCTCCATCCTAACCCACCTCTCCACGCAATGCACCATCGTGAATTTTTGATATTTAACGAACTCTAGTTGGCTCAATTTAGGTTTAAATGTTTGATTGGTGGGCTTCAATGCTTCAAGCTAATCGATTTTCGAGTTGCGTTGGAGTGACAGGCATTGAATTTGCGGTGGTTTAGTCTTTGAATGATTCGTCATCAGGTGAAAACTAGGGCTTGTGTTGGTGGAGAGGCTAACGGGTTAGCGGGTTAAGAAGGTGAAGGGTTTCTGATTAGATGGGGGTTTCGTCGATTGAGTGAAGTGAAATGCTGACTTGGACACGACTCAGTAATTTTGGGCGTCCTATAACCCTTCACTACTTAACTGGATACGGCATAAATTTTGAGTCGCGGCCGAGCTATAGGACTTTGAGAACCGAAGCCTTTTCTTCTCATGACTTAGGGAACGACTTAACTTGCAGGAAATCTTTTAAGTCGTGGAAAACTTAACTTTTAGGTCATGGACGACTCATGACTTTTAGGTCGTGGACGACTTAACTTTTGAACTGTGACTCAATCACCTGAACAAAATTTGAAAACTTAGAGATGTTGACAGAACTTGATTGTATTTCCAATTTGAGTTGCCAGGATAAACTGCTTGAACTTTGAACTGTTATACTTTGCTGCATTCTTCCATAGATCACTTTTGACTTGCAAGCTAACAATCTGTTCAATACATCATTTACAGAAAATTGGGACGAATATACTGCCACTGACTGCCCACATCAAATGGCAGATTAGTTAATAACAGATAACCAACTTAAATAGATTGTGTGAACGAAGTGCTTTTAAATTATCATATTCAAGTAAAGTATTAAAGCAACATTGAAATAGTCAAATGAAACTGCCAAGTTTGCACTAATACTATACCTGAACTTTTTAAATTAACAAGTCCTGAAATTTGGTAATCGATCAATTGTCGACTAGTTTAATTCCAGTTATATTTGCTTGTTATTTTTATTAGTTCTGCACAACACTTCACACTTTTAGTAAACGTGCACCTTCACATTTGAATATCCAGTTACTTGTGTAGAATGACTTCTGAACAAGAAGAGACAACAGCCCAGACTGGAGAAGCCACTCTTATTCCGGCTCCCCTAGTTAATCCTCCAGAGAGAGCCTCTACCACTTTGTCATACAAAGTTTTTCGTCAGTTATGCACTCAGTTTGGCATTGCTGAAGCAGATGCCATTCTTCCTGAGAAAACTAACACTGCTGATGTGGCGCCTCCTGGCTTTGTAGCAGTCAACCGCCAAATGTGCTTGTGCGGTGCTATTCCTCCCTTTAATGACTTTCTTCAACAGTTTCTTCTTCGATTGACCATCTCTCCGTTCCAACTGCATCCCAGTGGTTATGCCATTCTAATGGGGTTGTGTGTTTTATTCATGAGAACTCTAGATCGACTGCCGAATTTCGAGGAAATTTGTTATTTATGTTCTTTCACAAAGACTAAAGATCATCCCTCTATTGTTGTTATAAGAAGCGCTATGAATCGCAAACTCATCACTGATCTTTCCGAAAGCGTTCATGGCTTCTTAAATCAGTTTTTCTTTGTTCGCTGCCCCTCAGGGTTTCACGCCATCTGGAGAGTAGGAAGTAAGATTACCTGCTTCTATTTTCCATTCCTGAGTTTTTTGAGATCTAAGTTGCTAATTTCACTCTTTCCTTTTTTAGCGCTTCCTCCCCCCTCTAGAGATCCAGGCCACAAGCAAATTTTTGAAAGATTGAATGCTGTGACCCCTAAAGAGAGAAGTATAAAGTTTTTGTTGAGGGACGAACTTTTACATCAGTATATACTTTTACAAACTTCTCGTTCTACAAACCCCCATGAGGTTCCAGACTCCCCATCTAAAGCATTAGATGCCCTAGTTTCCACTGACGAACCCACACCAAAAGAACCTGCCTCCGAGGCTTCTCTGGTGAAGTGCTCTACTACTGCCGACGTTGCGGGGTCGTTTGGCAAATTCACACTTGCCCCAGTTACTGAGGAGGAAGAAACTCTTCGTTGCTTTGAAGATGCGGCCGATTTGGAAGCCGAAAAAGAAACTCCCGTCGAGCATGGCGGTGATGATACTTTTGAGGGGCTAAGCGATCGATCATAACTTCACAGGAACTTTTTAAAGATGATGTTCCTAAAGCTGCTTCTCCTATTGTCGAGGCGACATCCACTTTTCAGCAAATTTTGACGCCTGCCACTCAAGTCACTACCACCCCTGTGCCGAAGAGTGGTTTGTAGCCTGACGCGTGTAGTTTGCATACCACACACACATAGGATATTTAGCACTTATTCGTACTTAACTTCTTTTCTCTGAAGACTTTTAAGACTTGTCTTTTTTTCAATTTCAGATTCTCCGATGGGACGCAGTGGCTCTTATTACGACGAATTTCAGCGCTACGGGAGGCGTAGTCAATATGACTATAGGCGCTACCTTCCCGTTTACAGAGAAACTGACGAAGAGAGAGCCGCTCGAAAGGCTCAGAAAGGAGGGTCAAGAAGAGCGTTATGAGAGGAGTGAAAGGGAGGAGCACCATGATTCTTCCCAGAGAGGTGACGACTCTCACAAAAGAAAGTCGCATGACGACCGGGGAAAAAGTCATATAGTTGAGGACCCAAGAAAGCGTGCCAGGCACAGTGAAAAGCATGCATCTACAACTCCTGAAAAGGCCGCTGCCCCCGTCTCACTTGACATCGCTTCCGGCTCTCCTGCTCTCGGGAAGACAGACATTCAGACAATAGTCAACAGGCCTAAATTCCAAATTGGACCAGGCCCGGCTACTCTGCAAAGCTGGTTCCCGCACTGGTGCCCAAAGGGAGTGTGGTTCGATCTTGACTTGGTCCCTATTGACAAACAAGCAATGCTGCAAAATATTGATGTTGTTAGACTTGATATCGAGCGGATGTCAGGGTGGCAAAAGCTTGTTGATGAGCTTCAGAGGGTCAACCGCGTGAATATAGAGGCCATGCTGACCATGGAAAATGATAAGGCTGAGTGGCAGAAAACTTTAAGCCAACATGATACTGAGATGAGGAACATCGCTGATTACAACGAGAAGCTTGAAGTAGAAGTTGAGAAACTTAAACAAGAGCTTGCTACTTCTTCTACCTCATATACTCAAAAAGAAGAAGTACTTCAAAAGCAAGTTCGCGATGCTCACGCTGCTCAGCGACATGCCGAGGCACAACTTAAGGCTGAGCAGAAAACAACGGAAAGGTATCCTGCTGACGTTGCAGAGTTACGGGAGAAGGTCAACTCCCAGGATTTGAAGATTATGAGGCTAAAGGCCCAATTATTAAAGACCGAGAAGGAACGTGATGAAGCTATCGCTGGAAGGCAGGCTGTCGAACAGTCACGTGGGGCGACTAAAGCCAATGTCAACTCCACTTTATTTGACTTCTATGTGCATAGCGTTATGGGGCGTGGGAGCCTTTCATTCTTAGGACCGAAGTATGAGATTACCCTGGCCGAGGTTTGGGAGTCAATTCTTGACATGCTTGGAGGTGCAGGTGTCGGCTATGCTGAAGCATCTCTTGAAGAGCACTTTCTAGATGATGATGTCATAGCTGCTCTAGCCCGGGGAAAAGAGCAGCTTGCCAAAGCACGAGCCGAGGCAGAGGAGAAGCACTTTGTGAAAGAAGCACCATTAACTGCCCCCGTCCCTCCTTCGGTTTCGGCCGATGTTGACATCACAGTCTCCGGTTCTCATTCTCCACCTTCTACCAAAGCTATCACAGAAGGTGCAACTGTCCATAAGGGAGATGAAGGCCAAGAGAGCGGTGAAGCGCTGGGTTTTGAGATTGACGTAGCAAAGCCTACTTCGCCAGGTAATCCTAATGCTGATCTTTGTGGACCCTGAGTTCTTCTTTTCTGTTTCACGGGTGTAAAATTTGGATCAATGTTCAGAGTGTGTACTGCAATCTCTGGGGATATTCCACACATGTCAGCATGAGTCCAAGCGAATACATCCAAATTTGCCTTCAAAAATGAAATCAGAACATTCTGAACTGTTGTGTTGAGTTGTGAACCCACATTCAGCACTTTGTTTGGGTCCTTTGGGTCAACGGGTACCGGCACCGTTAACTCTACCGGTACTACCCTATTCTCCCTTGCGCTGGCTTTCCTTGGATCCATCTCTCTTCGTGCGCCACTACATTCACCAGTGTAGGGTCCACCCTGTAATTGCTACAAGGTTGGTTCTTTGATGCGGATTGGAGCCGCCGCACCTTTTCCCGTTTCTATTTTCCTCGATTCATGCAACTCCGTAAGATAACATTCTCGCCCCGCATCTTGGTATCCTTTAATCACACCAACTCCATTATCTGTGGGGAATTTTATAGTCAGACACCATGGGGCAAGAACAGCTTTGAATGCAGCAAGAGTTGGTCGGCCTAAAAAGGCATTGTAGGCAGAGAATTCTTCAACAATTATAAAGGTTTGCTTTCGAGCCACCTACCTCAGCCCTTTTCCAAGTTCCACAAACAAATCTATGGTCCCAATCGGCTGTTTGGGTTCCCCAACAAACCCAGCAATCTTAAGTGATGAAGCTTGAACGTCAGCCATTGGAATTTTCGTTTGATCAAAGGTCTTATTGAAGAGAATGTTGCATGAAGCTCCGCAATCAACTAGAACTCTTCTCACAGTAGCCGGCCCAATACTAGCGGATATGACCAAAGGATCTATGGTAGGAGCCTCGATACCCAAAGAATCTCTGGCACTGAATACAATATCATCTGTGGAAGTCTTTTGTTGCTTTAAAGGCGCATCATTTTCTAAAACAAAAACATTATCTTCATCCGGTACATGCCTCAAGGCCCAGGCATACCTTTCCATCTCGCCCCAGCTTTTGCCTGCTGGGTGAGGCCCTCCAGTTATTATATTGATGACAGGTCTTTTCGATTCATGTTCTGCGGCCTTCTCACTTGAGCAAGGACGGTGAGCGGGAACTTATTGTCCTTGAGTCAACGAGGCTGGGGCATTTCTATTCCTTTTCACATACTGCTGGAGCTTGTTTCCCTTGAAGAGTTGTTCAATTACCTCTTTCAACTGACGTCATTCGTTGCTGTCATGGCCGGGTTGATTGTGGAACCGGCAGAACCTTCCACTTTTTTCCATCTTACTCCCAACTCTCATTTTAGGTGGTGTCGGATAACTGACATCATCCTTGGTCGCAAAGAAGATGTTCTCAGGGGTATCGGTCAAGGGTGTGAAATTGAAAGGACGACCTTTCTTAGCGTTTCCTTATTACTTTCCACCATCATTTCCCCTTTTCTGAGTGTTAGGTTCTTTCTTGTTCAAAGCAGCACCATTGTTCCCAGCTTCTACTGATACCACCTTAGCCGGTGTTTGGAGGCTCTCCAAACGCATGAATTCATCCGCTTTCTTGTAGAACTTGTCAAGCGAGTTTGGTTCTTTCATTTTCAACCATTTTCCAAATTCGCTTGATTTTTCAATCGCCCTCATCAAGTACATTAGGACCATGCGTGGCTCAGCATTATCTACCTCAGCCAATGCTATGTTAAAACGATTCAAAAATGATCTGATTGATTCTCCTGGATTTTGCTCTAGACTTGACAGTGACATTATATCCTTTGCTTTTGAAGCATACAATCGAAATTGCTCCTTGAATTTCCTGGTCAAATCAGAGAACTGATCAATGGACCTGACCGGCAGCTTTGTAAACCACAATAGAGCCACATCTTCCAGATATACCGGGAAGTATCGACATTTGATTTCATCAGACGCTCTGGCACCCGTCATATGCCAATCGTACTTATATAGAAATTCATTAGGATCGCTTGTCCCTTTGTATGCCGGGATAGTAGGAGGAACGAATTTTCTTGGGAATTCTGCCTTCATGATTTTCTCAGTAAACGGAGTTTTGTTTGGAGCAAAACCCCATTCTTTCTCATAATCATCCCTTCACATACTTTCCTTCATGATCTGATGAACCATGCCTGAAAAATAATCTTCATCATTTAAAGGCTCTGGAGGGCAAACATCAGCTATTCTCTCTGAATTTTGTCTTGACAATCGTTCACGGAGGGTCGGCCGCGGTCCTGATCCCCCAGCCTGGAGAGGTGTCCTTTCCACAGGGTCTGCGGCTCTTTGAGAAACGTTCCCCCCTTCAACATTTTTAACTCCCACAGTAGGGTTTCCATCATTATTAACCGGTCGACGGTTAGCCCCAAGTAGATCATTCAACTTACTTAAGATCAGGGCGCTCTGGGCATTCTAAGCCTCCAACTGTGCATTCTGGGCATTCAATTGTTGATTCAACCCCAAAACTACGGCGTCCAATTCTGCTCATGTAACACCAACAGTTGGAGCTGCTTGACTTGAAGGAGGAGAGGTAGCGGTATTCTCTTGAACATTGTCGGATCTCACAGAACTTCGTTTTCTCCCAGGAGTCATTATTTCCAATAAACTTCTGGTTTTAAAAGAAATCCTTTCCACGAAATTTTTCGGAGCAATGATGGAAGTATCCTGAGTTGGGTTCTCAGTGAAAGCATCAAAAATGTTAATGCTTAAAATCGAACGCTAACACGCCGGTGTGTGAAGTGTGAATGTGAAAGCACCACCCGACGGTTCGGGAACAGAATATCAGCAAAAATAACAGAAAATACAGTAAGAGACAGCGATTTTATAGTGGTTCGGCTTAAGGAGTAGCCTACGTCCATTTTAAGTGTCTTTATTACTGATCTTGTTACAAAACAATACAATGCTCTTCAAGTAAAAATTTCTTTAGTTACAAAACACTTTAAGCAAGTAGCTTAAGCTTCGATGTAGATGAAAGTCTTCGAATCCATGTCGGATGTGTGAAAGTCTTTCAAAGTAGCTTGTAGTGTTCTTCGAAACTTCAAGTGTAAAGTCGGTTTAGAAACTGGCAGAGTATCGGCGCTTGAAGAGATTGTCCAAAAGGTCCCTTGAAAGTTGGAGATGGCAATGTATTTATAGAGAATTCTGGGCAGGAATTACCGCCAAGTCCTGAGTCGTGGCCGACTTAGGATAAGCCGTGGCCAACTTAGGATAAGCCGTGGCCAACTTAGGATAAGTCGTGGCCGACCTATCGAGCCATGTCCACGGTTCAGTAGAGGTACGCTTGTCTACCTGAATTCATGTCATAAGTCCTAAGTCGCGAATGAGTTGAGAGGATGTGGCATAAGTATCACAGCATTGGATTTTAACTCGGTAGCTTTAGGTCGTATGCGACTTAGCATGGGCCGTAAGTCGGTTGTGGCTTAAGTGAAGTTGCTTTTGAGCCTTTCTTGTCTCGAGCCATTAGGTCGGCCATTTCTTGAGTCGTTTGCCCCGCCCCCTTAAACCATTGAGTCGCTGTCTCCCTTGAGTCGTTGAGTCGGTCATTTCCTTAAGGTATTAAGTCGGTAACCCTTCAAGGCTATTAAGTCGGTAACCCTTCAAGGTTGTTGAGTCGGTCCATTTTCTTAACCCGCCAAGTCATGGCTTCCTTAAGTCGGTAGGTCGTACCACTTCATGAGCCGTTAAGTCGTGGCTTCCCTTAACTCGTTAAACCGTTAAGTCGTACTACTCTTTATGCAGCTAAGTCGTCATTTCTTTAAGTCGTTAACTCATGTTGTTATCTCCTGGGTCGCTAGCAGAGTGGAGTTAACAGAAGAGATGGGTCGAATTTTCGGCATCTTATGATCTGGATATTATCTATACTCCAAGGAAAGCGAATGTCGTGGTTGATGCTCTTAGTAGAAATGCGGTCTTATCTCTTTTGGTAGTAGTTCCATCTCTCCAAGAAAGAATCGTTAGTAAGAAAATGGAGAATAAATCTTTTGAGGAAATAATTCTTGGAACTAAGGACGGGCTATATTCGGATTTCAAGGTGGACGATCAAGGTGCTTTAAGGATTAATGGTCGTTTGTGTGTGCCTAATATAGATGGACTGAGGCAAGAAGTCTTAGCTGAGTGTCATCGCTCCAAATTGAATATTCACCCAGGAATCTCAATGATGTATAAAGATTTGAGGAGAGTTTTCTGGTGGCCGAATATGAAAAAGGATGTAGCTGCTTTCGTAAATAGTTGTGCCATCTGCCAACAAGTGAAGGGAGATCAACTGAAGTATGTCGGACTATTGCAGCCTTTGGAAATTCCAGATTGAAAGTGGGAGATGATCTCGATGGACTTCATCGACGGTTTGCCTAGAACCAGGAAAGGAAATGAAGGGATATGGATTATTGTGGATCGTTTAACGAAGGGTGCCCATTTTATACCCGTTAATGCAACTTGTACTGCAATTTCCCTGGCAGAAATTTTCTTAAAGGAGATAGTCAGATTGCATGGTGTTCCTGTCAGCATAGTAAGTGACCGTGATCCTATTTTCACTAGCAAATTCTGGGAAGCTCTGCAATCAGCAATGGGAACAAGTTTGAGATTAAGTACGGCCTATCATCCTCAGACGGACGGACAAACGGAGAGGCTTAATCGTATTCTGGAAGATATGCTGCGAGCTTGTGTATTGGATTTTGGTGGATCGTGGGAAGACCATCTTCATCTAGTGGAATTTTCTTATAATAATAGTTACCAAGCGAGTATTAAGATGGCTCCTTATGAAGCTCTGTATGGAAGACCGTGTAGATCCCCATCCTGTTGGATTGAATCAAATGATCGACTTGTACTCGAACCCGATCTAATTCGTGAAGCTTCTGCGAAGGTTGAGCTTGTCAAGAAAAGGATGAAAGCTGCTCAAGATCGTCAGAAGAAATATGCAGATAAGAGACGAAGATCATTGGAATTTGAAATCGAAGATTTAGTTTTTATCAAAATTTCCCCAATTAAAGGTGCTATAAGATTCGGAAAAAGGGGAAAACTTGCTCCAAGATATATTGGACCATTCCGAGTGCTGGAAAGAATTGGAACTGTAGCCTACAGGATTGAATTGCCAGAACGGATGTCTGGGATTCACAATGCATTTCATGTGCCTCATTTAAGGAAATTTATTCATGACCCATCATTGGTGGTAGAACCAGTTGTTCAGGAAGATTTAGAAGTAGAACCCAACCTGATTGTGGTTAGAAATCCTGTTCAGATTGTAGACCAAGACGAGAAGCAACACAGGAACAAAGTGGTGAAACTCGTCAAGGTGCAATGGAATAAGGATCCCAGAGATTGTACCTGGGAAACTCTTGATAGTTTTAGAAAAGCTTATCCAAATTTATGTCCGGATAGCTAGTAATGTTGTTAGAATTGACTGTTTGATTTGTTTGTTATTATGGATGATATGTATGTTTAGAGTGTTAATATTAAGCTTTTGAATTAACTGTTGTTTAAATTTCAGGGACGAAATTCTTTTAAGGGGGGAGGAATGTAACATCCTAGAATTTTGACCCTATTACTATAATAAGTTTTTAATCTAATTTAAATAAAATACAAGTTTTCATTTATCAATAAATGAAATTTTGGACATTATTAGTTGTATATGTGTTATAAAGGAAATTTTAATTTCAAAACTTAAAATACTCTTTTAACAATATTAAGAATAAAATCTGTTTTATTCAAGTAAATTAAAAGTTACATATTCATGACATTTAATATCAGTTAATGATAATAATAAGTACAATAATACAATTCTATTCATATTAAATATAAATATAAAGTATACAAATACAAATATAAGTTACATATCAAATATTTGAAAGATTTAACTTTAAATAAAAATAAGATTAAGAAGTGTTTCTAATAAAAACTTTTATAATTAAAATAAAATAAAGCTTATAAATATTTAGCATAAGTATAACATGAAATATGGTTATAAACATAAGTCTACAGACATAAGAAAACCATAATATATAAACATAAGTATAAAACTTTGATATGAATATAAAATATAAATAGAAATGTTAACTATGTAAATACAAACATATAGAATCAGTCAAGGCAAATGTATAGATTCTTGTTTAAGTTAAAAGATAATAAAACAAAATTTTATATACAAAAATCTTTGTACAGAGAAACTCAAATAATTTTGCCAGCAAATATATAATAGGTTGTAAACTTATTAGAAGCAAGTTCATTTAATGCTTTCATTGTCAGCCCACAAACATTTAATTCAGCCGAAATATCTATACCATCCTAGATTCTTAGTACATGAACATAGAGAAAAATACTATCATAACCAGAGAGGCTTATATTAGAAGCTAATACCTATACAAAAACTATTCTTATCTATATAAATACAAACAAACATCATACTTCCAAGCTCAATCAAATTCAAAGCAAAAGAGGAGCTATAGGAATTCAACACTTCAAACTGCAGACTGCTTCCATCAACAAACATCCTCTGTTTCAACTGTAGTCTTAAGTGAGTAAACTTATTTAAAATCTAACTCTTAATAAGTAATTCATGAAGAATTGTTATGTTGATGTTTAATGCTCTGGAATGATTGGTTAATTACTGTAAGTTCTGCATATTGATGTTCTTCAATTCAAATTTGCTGAGGCAAAGAAAAATAGAGAATAAATCATATTTTTATGTAAAAACATTTTCTTTACTTAGTAACTTAACTAAATAAATTTGTTTAAGCTAAAGATTAAAGTTTGGAATTATTATTTTTTTAGTAGCTGTGAAATATAAACGCTGAAAACTCAAATTTACAGTAAAAATAAATAAAGGACAAAATTCGAATAACTTGAATTGTAAATTTGAATTTATATATTGATACAGCATACAAAAATATGATTTTTAAGACAAAAATCATAATTTTTAATTAACTATTCACGGAACAGTCTGTTAGTGAACCGAAAATACTTTTATATGAATATCAGATGATTCAATCAATTACTGATGATGAAATTTGACGTGAAGCTAGAGTGTTGACGTGAGAACACCAGAAAAATGTTAAAAAAAAATTCAAATGCAAGATTTTTGGGGAATGATCGAGAGTAGGGTTTATGGGTTCGACGGTTTGGGTTCTGTATATTTGGTGTTCGCGTCACTGTAGCTCAACCGAGCACCGTGAAACTTTGGGAGGTGTTAGAGGGTGTTGTCGTCGAGATAGGGCCGGAGCCACGTACACGCAGGTGGTCGAGATTGAGAGGACGAGGCGTTTTCCCTTATCGTATACGTGTTTACTGTTCGTATTATCAAGCATATTTCGATTGCGTACATATTGCATCGATTTGAGCTTAGTTTTCGAACGAGTGGTGATTTTATGATTTGCTGAGGGCATGGGGGATCGTCGGAGTGGTGACGAACCACCGTGCACGTGCACGGTGGCGTCGTGTCGGCCGATATGAGTTCTGGGCCATTGCGTGTTTTGCTCGAAGGTATCGTGTTGTCGCTTCGAGTTTGTCTCTGGGTCAAGGTTTGAGCGCGCGTGTGTTAATGGGTTATAGCAGTTTATGTTTTAAACTAAAAAATAAATAAATAAATAAATAGAACAAAACATAGAAGAAAGAAAGAGCCGAAGAAAGAACAGAGGAAGAAGAAGAAGGACGCACGAGTAGTGACGTGGGGAAAACAAGCTGGAACTCGGGTTGCCACTCGAGAAACTGGGTATATAACTCGGTCAAATCTATAATGAATTAGCCTAATGTACTTTAGGCTATTTGTTTATAAAAAGTTAAGTATCAATTAAGTTGTTAGTGTTGACAAACTGTTTTAGGCAGAGATTAACTTTAAATTTTATTAAGAAAGTTTTACAGAAAACAAAAATGAGTAATTAACTTAAATCGAAATTAATTAAGAATGTAATTAATTTTATAATTAAGATTAAATAAGTAGTATAAAATTTAATTAAATTTGTAATTAAAGATTTTAATAATAATCTTGTGTAAACCCATTTGTAATTAAGAATTTAATTAATCATTGAAAGTTAATAATTTAACAAATCGTAGTTAACTGATTAAATAATTAATTAAGGGTTAGACGATTAAGTTAATTAGTAATTAATGGTTAATTAAATAATTAGTAATACTTAAATGAGTAAATGAGTTTTATAAATCAATAATTAAGGTTATTGATTAATAATTAATTAAGTGAATAATTAATAGGTAATTAATAAATTTAAATAAGTTAATTAATTAGTAATTAACTAAGCAAGAATAAAATATGGTTTATTCTTAAGCAAGTAATTAAGTTTAAATAAATCAATCTAAATGTTGATATGAATCGATTATTCTATTTGATTGACTCTGATGTTTATTTACATCCTATGATGTTCTATGATATTCTGAATATATCTGTGATGACTGTGTATGATTTATCTGTGAGAAATTGCTATATGAATTCAATTTTTGAATTTAAACTATATAAGTTAATTAGACAACTTGGCCTTTAAAATGGCGTTTGGATTTCGATGAGACCGGGATCGGGTATCAATTTGATATTCCCAAAACCACATCGATCCAAATTAAACGTTAGGTCGTGACATCTCAAGTGCAGATCGAGATGGTGTTTTCAGAATGCAAGGGTTGTTGTCGTTAACTCTAAGGGTGATTCCAAAACGAGTGTAACGAGATAATGCCTTCGGTTTCGTTCGAACCCGGAACGAACTTGTGTGGATTGAATGCTTTCAACACATCGTCAGGCGGACGATGAGCATTCTAAGAGACATATTCTATAAAGGTAAACGCAGCCTCAAGCCTCATTAACCGGGAATGGCTAAAATAGGGGATGTGCAACAAGGTTAGGTGGGTCATGCCCAAGCAGGACGAGTTATACCCCTGTCTAGATGTCCCTTTTTATTCGGTTGTGTGGGCGGTTGGTCTGCAGCCAACTGCAGGGTTATCTTGTTCGGGACTGTTCAGTAAGGAATGGTTCCGGCCTTGTGTTGCAGGGGAGTTAGGGTGGCTCCTCGGTACGGTGATCTAGGCCACGTACTGTGACGGGCGGTACCCCAGTAGCCCTGCCATTGTATGGGATCCAATTTCCAATAAGAGCCGTACCTTTTGATTGTGCCCAACTATGTTGGAATGTGAGATGTAAGCATTTCAGCTATTTCTGTATTTTACTTGAAAACCGTAGATACTATTATAATATCACTGAATTTCCTATAAAATGTTTTGGTTAGCGTAAGGTAAAAACTTACCCGTATTTATGTGTGGGAAGTCTTACGTGATACCTTTATTTCAAATGATTTTCAAAGTTAAACAACTTTAACCCGTTTACTCATATCAGACCCATGTCTGACCCGGAGTTTATATTTTGTTTTTCATAAACTCTTGGGTACTCAAATTTTTATGAGTAGCCAAGTGATAGGTATTCGAAATATAGAGTTTTCCGGAGGAGTTGGAGCAGAAGACCAGACGTATGTAGCTATCTATATAATTCCGCTGTGTTAGTTAGTTTATGATATTTGGGATGTATGTTCTGACAAATATGTATACGATAGTCCTGTTCTATGATATTGTATAACTCTGATGTATATATAACTATGTAATAGTTATGATGATGTGTTATATTTTGTTCCATTCCGCTGTGAGATTCTGATATTGTTATTCTTTCTTTCTATTCTTTTCTATTTCTACCCCTTTCTTTCTTATAGATGACACGTCTTTCTGGAGTAAGAAAGCCGGGTCGTCACAATTCTTAATTACATTCAAAAATTAACCATTTAATATTTCATTAAGTAATCACACTTAATTAATCCATAATTAAGTGATTAAGTAATCAATTAACTAATTATTTTGAAATAAATTAAACAATTAATTAATTAACTTTTTATATTAAACAATCCTTAATTAATTAAGAAAACATTATTCTTAATTAAAACTTTACTTATTTACAAATCATATTAAATAAGTATTCTTACGTTAATAACAAAGATAAATTAACCCTGTTTATTTTCATAATTCAATTATTTGAATAAATCAAATTTTAATAACCTTAAAGACCAATTACTCAAGTTTGTTTACAACAATAATAACATTAACCTTTATTTGAAAATAATGCATTTAAAACCAAATTTTCAAAATTCAAAACATATTAATCATCTAAGTTAAACTTATTCATTCAAAATGAAATTTGAACTTTAGTTTTAAAATCAATACTTAGAAATTACTTTAAACTTTGATTTAATATTTGAGTTCAAAACATTCTTCTTAAATTAAAAATTTAATTAAATTAAATTACTTTTAAAAAGAAATCATTATAAACAATTTAAATTTGGAATTGAATTCAATTTTCCCGTTTTAAAAGTTTGATTTACATTTATTTTAAAACAACAAGTTTTTAACTTTGTCTCTTGTTTCTTTTATAAACTTGTTTTTTCAACTTAATGCTTGATTTTATCAAACTCCAGTTTCAAATGCAACTTAAAAATCATCACAGAGCTCAACTAAAGCAACAACCCAAGAAACCCAAGACCGACTCGGCAATCACGCGAGTCATCCCCAAGGAAAAACCCACCCCTCAACTACCCCGAGTCAACCCCGATGCAATCACGAGAAAATCTTCGGGCTTCAACTCATCTTCCCCAGAAGCGCCAAACATTCTAGATAAAACGTGCACGAGGTACACTGTGCACCTGCCCATCATCTTCCGGCCAACAACGTTCGTCGCGATCGTCGACGTTGGTCACTTGAACCCACTTGAACAAGGATTTAAACCCAGATCAAATAATTTGAACGCGGATCAAAATACGACCAAAACGAACCAAAAACAGCAGCAGTTTGAACCCAAAAAACCCATCGCCGCCGACCATCTCGTCGCCATTGAACTCCGCCCACTTCACCATCGAACACCATGATCACAAGCTTCATTCTTTCCCAAACGCGATCAAACTCGATCCATCATTCACGACAAAATTCCCAAAACAGTCAAGTCGAACAAAAACCCTAGCTTCTTCAATTCCCAACAATTCACTCAATTGAAAAATTATTTTGCATTATTCCCATAACCAACAATCTATATACAAGCTTCGATCCAAGTTTCAAACCAAATTATTGTATAGATAATCAGCAATTCACAAAATCCCCAATTTTGAATAAACCCCAAATTCAAATCATAATTACACAATTAAAAATTACAAATTGTATATCTAAATTCATGATTTATCCTCACTGTTACATGCATGTAGTCCAAATTAAATTTTAAGATAATTGATTTTTGTCATGAACCAAGATCTCACTGTATATTCATTATTAAAATCATTTGTAAATTTAAGTTTGCAGAAACAAATTTTAATATTACCAACAACAATAGCACACAACTTTTATTAAATTATCAATGTCAAATGATGATTGTTAGTGGAAAATTTAAATTATTCAATGATGATCCAGGTCAGGGAAGTAACAAATAAATAAAGTGACTGTATATATATACAGATCACTACACACATACATATAAATCTATCAAATCCAATAATGTAAAAACTGAAAATGTTCCATGCAACATCAATATAGATCAACATATGCATAGTAGTAAAAATCCAGAACAACTGTTTTTAAAAACATTTACTCACCTCAATTTATAATATGAAGAGCAGGTTTGATTCCAGGCTTCAAATCTTTAAATCTGAAAAGTGTTTTTGATTTGATGTTGAAAAATCCATCTGCATGCTTTTAAATTGAAGTTGAACTGTAGATGACTTGAAGTTGAAAACCCTTTTTTATTAATTGCAGCCTTTAAATTTACAGGTTGAGGATTTTAATTTGCTTCAGATTCTACTTTGCTTTGGATTTTCCAATTTCAGGTTTGCTTTTGATTTTGGAATTCAAGTTTCAGGTTTACTGATTATATTTTTTTCTCAGCTGAAACAGAAAATAGTTTGAAGAAAAAGAAAGATATGTTTTAAATTTCAAAAATGAAAGCCACTTGTCATTTAATTGATTTAATTACTTACAAGTGTTATTTAGAATGTGTTAACATGTTTACACATGTTCTTAACATTATAATTAATTTTTTATTTAATTTAAAAGATAATAGAACTTACTTATTTTAATTTCTTAATTAATAAATGTTCACATATGTATAAATAAATTCACTTTTAAAAGAAATTATTCTAAAACTAATTATAATATAAATATACATCTTATACATGTATTTAAAATCTAACATTTATATTTATACACTTATAGCCATTTTATAATAAGCATTTTAAAAGAAAACAAAACAAAGCTTGTTTAAATCCTTTTTTATACTATCATATTTAAAAATAAACAATCATCTTTTGAAAAATATTTATTTTCAAAACAAAGCTTTTAAATTACAATTCATTCATACATAAATTATCAACAAATTAAATTAAATTCCAAAACAATATCAAATTATAACATATACTTGCATATATATTACAATTTGAAAATTCATCTTTATTTAAAACAAAAGATATTCTATTCACAATATATATCAAAAATATATATATATATATATATATTATAAACAAAATAAAAATTTATTAGTTTGTAAAATAAATCTTAATAAATTGTAAATTATCAAAAAGACATTGATCAAAATTATCAGTTTAAAATTTATTAACCTTCAAAAGATTAAATTTATCAGTTTAAATTAAAATTATAAAGAAAAATTATCAAATCAACTTAATTATTAACACAGATATTAAATTGATATTGCCTAAAATTTCGGGTCATTACAATCCTCCCCCCTTAACAGAATTTCGTCCTCGAAATTTAAAAGCAAAGGTAATTTAATAACCTAGTACAGATTTCAATTTCAGACAGCAAAGCATACCTATCAACCAGTTACTAACAATCAATCAAACAAACATATCTAACTAATTATCCTTACACAAATCAGAATAAATCTCTAATACTATCTAGAGTTCCGAAGTATAAATCACCGGGAGACTCGCTCTACAGAAGCTAAACAAACTACACCATTAAAAATCCAGAGCTCCTCTCATCTCTAGATCCATCAATCTGAACAGAACTTCAGACTATACTCGCGTCTTGCTCAACTTCCAAATCCAACTGAACTACAGATTCAACAACCAATCTATAAATCATACACGTACTCCCTTAGAGATACGTGAAATACAATGAATTCCAGCTATCCAAACTGGAATTCAATCTTATCCTATTACTGCTCTCTTAACCATAGAAATCTTAACAACAATGAAGTCTCCAACTTCGAATTCCAAACTCCTTATCTCATATCTGTATAACTCAACAGACAATCGTGGGCTGCCAATCTTCTTCCTGATCAGCTCAACCTATGCTGATGCTTTCAGAAACAACTAGACCAAAGAAATCCAGTTTCTGGATCCTATTCAACAGAAAAGTCTTCCAAAATCCGTCGAAATCCAGAATACAAACTCTACTTCTCAAGCAACAGCAACTGAACTTGTTTCCTTCCTTGCATCGCTGCTACCTTGCTTCCGCTGCACAACTCTGATTCTGAAATGGACGAGAATACTGTTGATGAAAACGAATACAAACTTATCCAATATATCCGGGAACTTTGTTCGTCAAATCCATAAAATCTTAGTGACCCATCTGACTCGGTCACACTACCTTATAGCAGAATTCCAAATCAAAACTAGATCTGACCAATCCAAATCCAAAATATTTCTGAGCTGCTACACCAATTCTTCTCTCCAAGGGCCATCCTACAACCAGGCTAACTACCAAAATTGCTTCTGGAACCAAAACAATATGGTACTCAATTCCAGATGCAGACAAACTTCTGATCACAACAGTAGCTTCTACTTCCATATGAGAATCCTCGGTCTCAAACAAAAGATTGCCCAAGAAAAATCCTAAACTAATCGCAAGTCACTTTTGCGGTCCAACCTAGTTCGGATTCCAAAGAAACTATTCCCTCTTTACCAACTAGAACAGCCTTAAGCTTCTCCAAACAAGGTTAATCTTTCAAGAAAACATCATCGCCTGCCCGGACTGCTGAAAGAGAACCACAAGATTCCTGAACCATCGGAGAAACGAGCCACACTGCTGCTTTCAAACTCTACGTCGATGATACTGCAAAGCTAAAAGACCTCCTCGTCAGCACACCGAACATTTCGAGTTGCATTGCTACCATAGCTAACCAAAGACTTCTAATTCAAAAGCTCCTCGAAAACCAAAATGACCAACAAACTACACAACGGACCTTCGAGATGGCAGACAACCTCTCAAGAAATTAGGGCTCCAAACCAAGCATCAACATCTCGCTTTCCTTAAAGGATGACAAATGAGACCATGTCGAAGCGAAGCAACTTATAGACTTTAGTCTCACATTCCAAACAGCCAACCTCCATGCTAAAGATCCAGACAACTTCTACACAGACGAGTCTTCCCTGTGGCAGGTAAAGCTGCTCCTCAACAACTTCCATAACTGCTTCAAGAGAAAACATCTTCTGAAAATATCCATGCATACTGCATCTCATCACGCAGTTATCAAGATACCATCACTTACTTCTGCACTTCCGACAGATCCAAACTCAAGAAAAATTCGCTCACCCGAGCGAAATCCAAACTTACACTTCCAAGATAAACTCCGACTCTTTAAAAAGATTCCCTTCAGATACCAAAGAAATCCTTACTCCAAACTACAAATCTCACTTGAGACGATAATAGGTCTTCAGTCTCGACAAAAACTTCCAACCTCAAACATATGGACCTCTTCCATCAGTGGTAGTCGTGTTACACACACACCACTACTCCATCTACCTTTAAAAACTTATGTTGGAAAATCCGAACAGATAACCCAACAGATTAGGTAGATATAGATATATAGTTATAGTTATATATAAAAATTACAAATACGCTCTCTCAAGAAAGACACCACTTCAGAGCCTAGGTATTCACTCAACCTAATGCTCTGATACCATCTGAGACAACCCAACTTCCTATCTCCAGGAAATCGCATCATCAATGAAGAAAGAAAGGGATAGAAGAAGAAAAGAAAGAGAAAGAAGAAACACAACAACAGAGAACTCACAGCGAAACGAATGAAATATAATAAATAACATAAAATATTACATAGTATCATATTACATCAGAGTAAACAACTTATACAACACATATTAGACAGTTATAATCATCTGTCTAACTATACAACTCAAGTACAACAGATGCAGATATCAAACAAACACAGCGGAACCATAATATATCTATACGTGAAAACCACCGGCTCCATAACTCCTTCAGGATTCGTCAAGCAAACCTGAATCACTTGACTACTCATATATAATATGAATACCCAAGAGTTTAATAAAACAGAAAATGAACATTCGGGTCAGACAGGGGTCTGCTGTGAGTAAATGGATTAAAATTGCTTAACTTTAGAAAATCCTTTGAAAGAAAAGTTATCACGTAAGACTTCCCACACATAAATATGGAAAAGTTTTTACCTTACGCTAACCAAAACATTTGAAAGAAAATCCAGTGATATTATAATAATGTCTAGGGTTTTCAAGTAAATAAGAAATAGCCGAAATTGTTACATGATTAAATTCCAGCTACTAGCCAAAAAAGTGGGTAATACAATCAAAACCGTAGGGTCTCGTAGGAAGAATGGGTTTCCATCAATGGCAGGGCTACTGGAGTACCTCCCGTCACAGTACGTGGCCTAGATCAATGTACCGAGGAGAACGTCCGCTCCCCTGCAACACAAGGCCGGAACCATCTCTTACTGGACAGTCCCAAACAAGACCACCCCGTAGTTGGCGCGACCAACCACACACTAAGCCGAAATAGAAAGGGACCTCTAGACAGGGGTAAATCTCACTCTCAAGTGGGAGCTACCCACGAAGCCTTGCTGCACCTCCCATGTTTTAGCCATTCCCGGTTGATGAGGCTTGAGGCTGCGATTACCTTTATAGAACACATCTATCTTAGAATGCTCATCGTCCACCTGACGATATTCTGAAAGCATTCAATCCATACAAGTTCGTTCCGGATTCGAACGAAACCGAATGCATTATCTCGTTGCACTCATTTTGGAATCACCCTAAGAGTCAACGACCACAGCCATTGCACTCTAAATCACCATTTCGAATCTAAAAGTACTATTTCGTCAAACTCATTACGGAATCACCCACAGAGTTATACTGACGTATAGTTCTTACACCTCGAGTCTTCACTTGCTCCACTTGGATTCACGACCTAACGTTTGATTGGAATCGATGTGGTATTCGGATCCCAAATATGGAAACCGATCTCAGTCTCACCGAAACCAAATGCCATTTTAATGTCCAAGTTGTACTTAAGGGTTTTAAAACAATAAACTTATATTCAAGATGATATAAACAGATAGATGAATCACATTATCACAATAGATAAATCATATCAACATTCATCTCACAACAGCATATTACATAACAAAGATATCCAAATCATCCAGTATCAACCAATCATCTATCAATCATCCAAAATCAACCAATCACCCAATATCAGTCAATTAATAATCAATATTAACCAATCATCCAAGCAGAATTGATTAATTCTTAATCAATTGGATTACTTAAATCCTTCTTCAATAATTTGTTCCAGATAAATTAATCATCTTTTAATGATCTCCTTAATTAATCTTCCTTGATTAATTATACTTTAATTAAATCCAAGTAATTATCATTAACCATATACAGTAATTAACCTTTAATTACTATCATTAATTACAATAATTAATGATCCTTCATTTGCTTCATTTATTAATCAATTATAATTAATTACATTAACCTCAATTAATCATAATTAATTAATCACACTCAAATTAATTACTTTTATTAATCAACCTTGATTAATATCATTAATTAACTAATGATCCTTATTAATTAATAAATTCTCTTTCATTGAATAATTAACTTGTAATTAATCAACTCATTAATCATAATCAGTAATTAACCATTTGTAATTACTTATCTTAATTAATTAATTATATTTACTTTGATTAATTAATCTAATTAATTAATCTTTAATTACCTCATTAAGTGCTTAATTATTCAATTAAATTAATAAATAATCCTTAATTAATTACCTTATTAATTAATTACAATTCTAATTAATTACACTTAGTAATTAATCTTAAATTAATCACATTCATTAATCTAAAATAATTAATTAATTAACTCTTAATTACTTAACAAGTAATTATCTTCAAATTACTTTCATTAATTACTTAACAAATAATTAATCCCATTATTAAATGATCATTGATTCTTTAATTAATTAATTACTCCATAATTAATTAACTTTAAACAATTATATTAATCAATTCTTTAATTGATAATAATATGTGATTAACCATTAATCACTTCCATTAATTACTCCCATGAGTAATTTCTACTAATTGCTTCCATAAGTAATTACCATTCTTAATTACATTCAAAAATTAACCATTTATTACTTCATTAAGTAATCACACTTAATTAATCCATAATTAAGTGATTAAATAATCAATTAACTAATTATTTAAAATAAATTAAACAATTAATTAATTAACTTTTTATATTAAACAATCCTTAATTAATCAAGAAAACATTATTCTTAATTAAAACTTTACTTATTTACAAATCATATTAAATAAGTATTCTTACGTAAATAACAAAGATAAATTAACCCTATTTATTTTCATAATTCAATTATTTGAATAAATCAAATTTTAATAACCTTAAAGACCAATTACTCAAGTTTGTTTACAATAATAATAACATTAAACTTTATTTGAAAATAATGCATTTAAAAACAAATTTTCGAAATTCAAAACATATTAATCATTTAAGTTAAACTTATTCATTCAAAATAAAATTTGAACTTTAGTTTTAAAATCAATACTTAGAAATTGCTTTAAACTTTGATTTAATATTTGAGTTCAAAACATTCTTATTAAATTAAAATTTTAATTAAATTAAATTGCTTTCAAAAAGAAATCATTATAAACAAATTAAATTTGAAACTGAATTCAATTTTCCCTTTTTAAAAGTTTGATTTACATTTATTTTAAAACAACAAGTTTTTTAACTTTGTCTCTTGTTTCTTTTATAAACTTGTTTTTTAACTTAATGCTTGATTTTATCAAACTCCAGTTTCAAATGCAACTTAAATATCATAACAGAGCTCAACTAAAGCAACAACCCTAAAAACCCGAGACCGGCTCGGCAATCACGCAAGTCTTTCCCGAGGAAAAACCCATCTTTCAACTACCCTGAGTCGACCCGATGCAATCACGAGAGAATCTTCGGGCTTCAACTCATCTTCCCCAGAAGCGCCAACCATTCCAGATAAAACGTGCACGAGGTACACTGTGCACCTGCCCATCACCCTCCGGCCAACAACGTTCGTCGCGATCGTCGACGTTGGTCACTTGAACCCACTCGAACAAGGATTTAAACCCATATCAAATAATTTGAATGCGAATCAAAATACGACCAAAACGAACAAAAAACAGCAACAGCTCGAACCCAAAAACTCCATCGCCGCCGACCATCTCGTCGCCATTGAACTCCGCCCACTTCACCATCGAACACCATGATCACAAGCTTCCTTCTTCCCCAAACGCGATCAAACTCGATCCATCATTCACGACGAAATTCCCAAAACAGTCAAGTCGAACAAAAACCCTAGTTTCTTCAATTCCCAACAATTCACTCAATTGAAAAATTATTTTGCATTATTCCCATAACCAACAATCTATACACAAGCTTCGATCCAAGTTTCGAACCAAATTAATGTATAGATAATCAGCAATTCACAAAATCCCCAATTTCGAATAAACCCTAAATTCACCATAATTACACAATTAAATATTACAAATTGTATATCTAAATTCATGATTTATCCTCACTATTACATGCATGTAATCCAAATTAAATTTTAAGATAATTGAATTTTGTCATGAACCAAGATCTCACTGTAATATTCATTTTTAAAATCATTTGTAAATTTAAATTTGCAGAAACAAATTTTAATATTACCAACAACAATAATACAAAACTTTTATTAAATTATCAATGTCAAATGATGATTGTTAGTGGAAAATTTAAATTATTCAATGATGATCCGGGTCAGGGAAATAACAGATAAATAAAGTGACTGTATATATATACAGATCACTACACGTATACATATAATTCTATCAAATCCAATAATGTAAAAACTGAAAATGTTCCATGCAACATCAATATAGATCAACACATGCATAGTAGTAAAAATCCAGAACAACTGTTTTTAAAAACATTTACTCACCTCAATTTATAATATGCAGAGCACGTTTGATACCAGGCTTCAAATCTTTAAATCTGAAAAGTGTTTTTGATTTGCTGTTGAAAAATCCATCTGCATGCTTTTAAATTGAAGTTGAACTACAGATGACTTGAAGTTGAAAACCCTTTTTTTTAATTGCGGCCTTTAAATTTGCAGGTTGAGGATTTTAATTTGCTTCAGATTCTACTTTGCTTTGGATTTTCCAATTTCAGGTTTGCTTTTGATTTTGGAATTCAAGTTTTCAGGTTTACTGATTATATTTTTTTCTCAGCTGAAATAAAAAATAGTTTGAACAAAAAGAAAGATATGTTTTAAGTTTCAAAAATGAAAGCCACTTGTCATTTAATTGATTTAATTACTTACAAGTGTTATTTAGAATGTGTTAACATGTTTACACGTGTTCTTAACATTTTAATTATTTTTTTATTTAATTTAAAAGATAATAGAACTTACTTATTTTAATTTCTTAATTAATAAATGTTCACATATGTATAAATAAATTCACTTTTAAAAGAAATTGTTCTAAAACTAATTATAATATAAATATACATCTTATACATGTATTTAAAATCTAACATTTATATTTATACACTTATAACCATTTTATAATAAGCATTTTAAAAAACAAAACAAAGCTTGCTTAAATCCTTTTTTATACTATCATATTTAAAAATAAACAATCATCTTTTGAAAAATATTTATTTTTAAAACAAAGCTTTTAAATTACAATTCATTCATACATAAATTATCAACAGATTAAATTAAATTCCAAAACAATATCAAATTATAACATATACTTGCATATATATTACAATTTGAAAATTCATCTTTATTTAAAACAAAAGATATTCTATTCACAATATATATCAAATATATATATATATTATAAACAGAATAAAATTTTATTAGCTTGTAAAATAAATCTTAATGAATTTTAAATTATCAAAAAGACATTGATCAAAATTATCAGATTAAAATTTATTAACCTTCAAAAGATTAAATTTATCAGTTTAAATTAAAATTATAAAGAAAAATTATCAAATCAATTTAATTATTAACACAGGTTATTAAATTGATATTGACTAAAATTCTGGGTCGTTACACTCCGCCGCCAACAGAAATATATTTTAGCTTTACATCTCATATTGTAATGTCAGACACACATCCATACAAGTCCATTCTGGGTTCGAACGGAACCAAAGACACTTCCAAAGAAGCCCTTGCAATCCGGATATTCACTAATCACGACCGGACTTTCCATTACAAAGGGTGATAAAATCTCTATATCGAAGATCAGCCGATGCAGAGACTTTCGAGGTAATCCTTCCGGTCTTCAAAAATATCCGGTCTTCAACACCGGTCTTCAAATGCTATCCATTACGACATATCATTATTCGGAATGTGATTTATGACACAAAGGCCCTCTCCCGGCTAAACCGAATAACGAGCGCTTATTTTAAAAATAAGTGTAGTATTCAAATTCAAGCAAATCACATCAAATACCCATTTAAAGGTAAATATTGATAGTCGGTTATTTAACTATCAATAGATATGCACAACAACACCAGATTCCAAATAATTTCCCCAAATTACTTATTTTTTTCCAAAAATATCTTTACACACAATTCAACCGTTTGAAAACAAATTTCAAATCACTTTTAAATTTATCTTTAAAAGATAAAATCTCAAAACATTTCATTTCATATTGGAAAAACATTTCCATACTTATTTAACAATAAGTAATTCACAAATCTATTTATTTTCAATACATAGAAAATATTCAATATACTTAAAACACGATTAAGTATATATATTTTATTCTTTGAAGGAAAACGTTTTCTTTAAACACATTTATTTGGGTCAAAACGAATGTTGCGTAAAACATCGTTATGACAACCCAAAATCACTAGTATAGGGATTCGACATTTAGATAGATATATAAATCCCAATACTATATAAATCCTTTCGAAATCATTTACTATAACAACAGTGTTATAGTCCACCATTTCCTTATTTCTCAAAAACGTCTATTTCAACAATAAATGTTGAAATCTATGGTTACGATACTTAACACATTTTAAAACAATTCAAATCGTTTTAATTCTATTTCAAGGATCACTTCCTAAAACATTTCTTTAATATATTATTCACCGTCCAAAATTGTGAATATAAATCGTTAGCTGAATTCAACGTTTCTACACATTTTATTTTAAAGGATTATCCACCATCCCAAAATCGTGAATATACTCCTTTAATAAGCTATAATAATTAACCTATCAAAATAAGTCGATTTCGGATTTATAAAACAATGTTTATAAATTCACATCTATATAATTTTATAAAAACTTCAACTTATAAAATCCATTTATTAACAAATTCTTTTCATATCCCATTTACACGCCAAAATCCAAATTATAAGCAAATTACTTGTAATTCTCTATTTACAATTTCATTCATTTTATAACTTCACAAATCGTAGATTCTATTCTTTTGTAAAATACATTTATAACATCATTTTAAAACGTCTTTAAAACTCCTTTATAATTACATCACTTTGATTTATAAAAATCCAATTTTATAAATTCTATATATAAAGCTTTTATAATAAATTCAAAAATCTCTATTTAAACTATTTTATAAAATCATTAACTTCATATTTCAAAAAACACATTTCAACTATATTTCTCAAAAATCATAATTTTTATAACATTTAAAATTTGAAAGTTTATTTATTTAAAATGAATCGATTCCAAAATTCAAAAAAATGTATACTTTCAAAAATCACTTGAAAATCCTTTTAAATTCGAAGTCATCACTTTAACACTTTTAATTTTCCAAAATAGGCTCAATGCTGCAACAGCACTAAATATAACAATCACGGCATCCAAAACATCATATATCATATGATAACAGAATATATCACAATATCTGTAAATAAATCAATACGGATGAGGAATCCAGTTGGATCTCTCCAACCTGTTACCCTGCATCCACAGATGTTAGCACAATACCAATCCCGTTCCAATACGGAATATCACGGTACATGGGTTTATAAAATATTATCTGCTATTATGCGGCACAATAGGTTCTCATCCGCTATAAAATGCGGGAAAAACTCCAAGTACATATATAATACCAATTCCACTTCAACGTGAAATATCACGGTATATGTGTTTAAGAAATAACATCCGCTTAATATACGGCGTACAGGGTCTATTTCAAAACAATAGATAATAATTTATCATCCAATCACACAACTAAGCAATTTTAAATCTAACCATTTAAAATTTGAATCGAAACAGTTTCGATTGAATGAGAAGTTCTCCCTTGCTTCCAATAATAGTTGCAGCGTTTTATTTCGAATAAAATTAAGCGCGCGTTTAATTTTATTCGAAAATTTCACTAGCTCCAATCAGCTCCAATCCAGCTCCATCGCGTAGTATTCGCGAATATGAATCCAACGCAATTCGTTTCGTCCAAAACGGACCTCGTATGAAAGAGATATCGCGTTACAAAGATTACACGAATTTTAAATAAAATAATTTACAATTTCTTTTTATTTTTACCCTTAAGCACATCTCGGTCGTTCATCAACGCAACATCAGATCTGGGCCACATACACGTTTCTTCCCCAACACCGTTCCTAGGCTTTATTCGTACGTGAATAAACCCACTCGGTCGCCTTCGTTCGAGAATTTATCGCGACCCCCACGAGCAAAACGAAGATGATCGGCAATCTTCACCGCCTCCGCATGCACGTGCGCCGCCTACGGCCACAACGGTGGCGAGCTCGGTCGCTTATCAGCCTTGGAATTCGTGCATGAACGGTGCGCCTTTGGACGCGATTTGCCAACGATCCACAGCTTCGTTTCCGATCATCACCGTTCGGATTGAAGAACTCACGTAGCTCTACATCTTTGTAGTTGAAAATTTCTTATGAAAGCTGATAGATTGGAAGAAAAATGAAGAAAAACGCGACAAGTTTCCGGCCATTGGACGTGAGAGTGGCGGCTGAAGAAAAATGGGCTAGGGTTTTGCAAATGGAAATGATGAAGGTTCTTTTATAGAAAATCGCCAAAAAAAACACTATTCACCCGATTTTCCGAACTCCAAATCTCGCGCGGTGACCGGCGTTCCTAAGGTCTTACATGCGTTCCGGACATAATGAAACAGGTTTCGGAAGCTAATTTGATCATATGTGCGAGTTACGAAAATAAACAATCAAAATTAAATTAAATCGGTTAAACTAATTTCTATGCGTGTTGGCTTTGCCCTTGACAAACCGTAAATCCAATTGACACAAAATTTGAAACCATACAATAATATAACATTACGGATCCGATGAAACTGGTTTCGTCGAAATCCGAGACTATTTGAAAAATGTCTATTTTTAATTCGTCAATTAAATATTAAAACATTCAATTTCTACAAATTAACTTTTAATTCAATTTTAAAAGTTCGATAACATCATTCTAACTCCAACATGATTTAATACAACTTTACAAATCAATTTAATTAACCCTAATTTTCCAATCATTTCTATAATTTCACATATTAAATTATCAATCTAATTATCCAATATTCAAAATTTAATTCACTCAGCTTATAAAATTCATTCGTGAATCATCAAAATTAATTAAACATACGAATTTTAAATGACAGAAATTCTAGGTCGTTACACAAGTAGTTATACTATTTTGTTTTATTAGGCAAGTAATTATACTATTTTTTTATTAAGCAACCCATTATGCTATTTTGTTTTATACTATTGTTTATTAGGCAAGTAATTATATTATTGTGTTTTATTAGACAAGTCATTGTGCTATTTTTGTTTTATAATATTGTTTTATTAGGCTTGTCATTGTACTATTTTGTTTTTATAGGCACGTCATTATATTATTTTGTTTTATATCACTCATTTTTCATTTTATTTTCTCGAATTAAATCACAATTGTGTTTATTTTATTAATATTCAAGAAAATAAAAAATTTCATTTTGAATCATAAATCATATTTTGTTTTCGTGATTAAATTTCAGATTACTTAAAAAATATTTTTAAATGTCAAATGATAATATTAACAAATTTTAGGTTGTTACAATATAAAGCTATTAAGTATAAGAACATAAAACCTAACGAGTATAAAGCTATTAAGTAGTAGAACTTGCAACCTATCGAGTGTTAAGCTGTTGAATATCAAAACTTATAACTTATCGAGTGTTAAACAATTAAGGACTAAAACTTGTAGCCTTTTGAGTTTTAAGCTATCGAAAATATAAGAATATAAATCGAGTGACTAAACATTTGAATGTCTATCGAATGTTAAGACTTAAGCCATCGAGTGCTAGAAGGGACAGCCATCACAGGTTTCAAAGCGGGTAACCAGTCAGTAAACCAAAAACAACCAATCAAGTAAATCCTCATTAATTGAAGATCAACCTCAAAATTTCCTAAATAAACCACAAAATCGTTGATTTTTAAATATTATATGTAGCATCAAATAGGATCTGAATTCCCACAGCATACTATACTAAATCAAAGCGTAAAAACAGGAATTAGTAGGATGGGATCACCTTAAGAAATTGGGTCTGAGAAACCAAAAATGCAAAAACTGATTTAAAGTTTCGTTTAAAATTTGAAAGAACCGGTAAAAGGGATAGAGGAGAGAAGATAGGTATATATAGGAAGATGAAGATACACAACGACCGTTGATTTAAAACAATAAAATATTATACGGCAAGATGTTAAACCAGAGAAATGCCAAGAGTTTAGTTTTTCTTTTAAAAAAATAAACAAAGAATAAGCATGTTTTGTTTATACTAAAGTATAAAATGTTTTTTGTAGATAAAAATATTACCATTATTTTATCCAACGTTTACAACATCAAATATGCAATGGTAATATGTTTTACCTTTGGATATAGACTTAGCCAACATTAATAATATCGGTTAACTAACCGACATTAACTCCCGAGATAGCTTGGTCTTTTTAAATCAGCACTCATGCTACAGAAAGGATTGGTGACACAATCACTTGTTTTTCTTATTGATTACAGTATGAGTAACAAATGACACAACAGTATACCTCGTTTAGAGTAAACAGAGCTCTATTACAGATGATATTTTCAGAGAACAACCTCTCAAACAATAACACAGTGTATATTTGTTCATATTAATTTCTCTAATTAGACATCTTCAACGTTGTTAAATGGGGTTTGGTTCTAAACCCATGGTTTTTCTTGTTTTGCCAACAAATAAATCTTTAGATTTAATGATACCTGGCAAGCAACCACTGATCGTAGTAAAAGGCAACTGCGCAACGCCTTCTTTTCTCCCTAGTGAAACTATTGCCAGTGGGGAAGAAGAAGGTTTATACTTGGCCAATCTGTTCTCGTTGGCTCCCTTCATTAATAGCTTTATGTTTTTCTCCACCACACTGGCGTGCTTTTGAGCAAGATATCCTTGTTTAATTTCCTGCATATCGAAATAGGTAAGTTAATCGACCTTCTCATCATTTCACTGTAGTACAAAATTTCTTCCATAACTGAATATGTATGTGTACAGAGCTAGGATCTATAGCCCCCTTATTTAGCAGCATCACCTAACTTCTGATTTCAGACACATTTATATTTAAACAATATGTCTTTCTCTCTCCTGTCACATGGACATATTATTTAAATATAAAAATGAAAATCAAGAAGCTAGATGATGGTGGTCAAGGACTGCGGTTTCTAACTCATACGCACATCCGTCAGTGCAAAATTCTAAGCAATTTTGCTATGGGGAAAATTTTCAACATTTCGTATCTCTTTTCTAAACTTATTTCAATTCTAGATCACTTTAAAATTTATTTGTGAACATGGATTATTTCTCGGCCACATGGTTGGAAGTAACCAAAATAGACCAGCGCCATTTCAAATATCGGTAGTGTGAACCCTTTTTTTCCTCCTAAAATAGAAAACACTGATGTCATTTGAAACTTATAGGAAAAAAAACATTATTCTGTAAATTAAAAACGAAAAATACATTGACGCTATTGTAAACTTAAAGAAGAAGAAAATTACACCATGATATTTGAAATAGCACATGCGTGTTATTGTTAACTTCAGCCATTTCGTTTAGTTGAAAGCGAACTATGTAGATAGTTTTTGAAACATTTTTGAAACATACACGGAAGCCATTCGAAATAACATCATCCTAAATTTTAAGAAAAAATGTACTTATAAAAAGGAAGTTTGTATTTAAAATAGTGTCGATATAAACTTATAGAAAAAATACATTGCCGCAATTTGAGATAGCACATGTATTATTGTCACTATTAGCCAATTGGTCAAAAGTGATTTATACTTGTAAATAGTTTTTTGAAACTAATCTAGTTTTGATGAATATTCCTATTTGATAGTGTTGATTTTTTTCCATAAAGAATATACAACAAAATGTCGCCAGTGTGGTGCAATGGTAAGGGGTACATACGTGTGGTAGCAGACTCAAGTTCGATCCTTGTCTTAAACACATTTTTCGCAAAAAAATAGTATTTGGAGGTTATAGGTACACCCTGAGTTTAAAGTTATTTTTCGAGTGATTTTTGTCAAAATTTTCATTCACGCCTACTCTACATCGAGCAGACATTGTTGTTGTTAACTTGAATCAGATACATACTGTCTACTCTAAAAATAATTCAAGTCCGGTAATTGTGATGTGATTTCAGAATGTCCGTAAATATTGAATTCTGAACCAACTCTCAGAGCAGAAATTAATTGAGAGAATTCCAATCCATCCAGCAGTAAAGTGCGGATTAATTATTATTTTTTGAAAAAGATAATTCGCTAAATGATTTCAAGAAAATCGTTTAGTGTATTTTATATTAAACGGCCTTTTGAAAATCATGCAAGCACTAAACAGTTTTCAAAAAATCGGTTAAGCACTAAACAGTTTCCAAAATTCCTTTTAGTGTATTTTACACTAAAAAATTTATTCATCCCGTGCGGTTTTTAGAAAGCCGTCTAAAAATTAAACAATTTTCAGATTCATGTTTAGATAAAATCCACATTCATAAAAAGAAGGGAAGAATTCCCACTCTCTTCTTCCTCGCTCTTGAATCCCAAATCATGTAGCGTGAGGAATGGAAAAAAGTGGGAATCACTCTCATTTTTGCATCCTAGCAACTGCTGGAGATGCTCTAATGAAGGTAAAATAATAAGAAAGTTGGGAAAATGCAACAGAAAGATAAACTTACAGGAATATCAGTAATATCACCAATTGCAAAAACATTCTTCCATCCCTTAACTCTGAAATTCTCATCAACCATCAGTTGCCCTCTTTTATCTATAGAGTCCTTCAACATGCCTCCCTGAAGCCACGATGAACCTAATTTTTTGCCTACACAGAGGAATTTAGCATCCGCTGTAATTTTTTCACCACGTGATGTTGTATAAAAACCTGAACTCTCCGAATCAGAATCAAGATTAACTGCCTGGTTTAATAGAACTTCAACTTTCCTGGATGTCAACCAGTCGAGAGTTTTGTTAGAAGCTTTCTGTCCAATGAATTCTAGTAGTCTTGGGCCTTTGTGTACCAGAGTGACCTTCTTTTCTGGAAAGTCTACAGCTATTTCTGCTGCTAGTTCAACACCAGTTGGACCACCTCCAATGATTAATATAGATTTTGATGACTTAATCTTTTCATTTTCTATGTGCAAAAGATTAGAAGCAATAAGCAGTAATTCACAAAATTAGAGTATAGTAGTAGAATATGGTGCAACATTTTGTATAAGACTTAGCGTCTGTAAAGCAAATGTTATGGAAATGAACCATTATTCAACGGGGTAAGTTAACAATGGCTTAGCATTAACCGAAAACATGCAAATATTTTCACTATGTACTATATTTATGGAGGCAAATAATCAACATGTACATTACAGAATGGAGAATGGTCGGATTGAACTTAGTACATCAACAGAAAAGGAATGAACCCAAGAACCAAAAAAAAAAAAAAAAAAAAAAAAAAAATCATCATCGAATGAAAAGAAAAAAAGAAGTCCTTCGCACATCTTTCTCTTTGCAATCAATAACCATCAGACAAATGAGCTAATTGTGACATATAGCTGAAATAATCTGATTTGACCTACAAACCATTATTTACAAAAGAACATAAAATCTTATGATCTGAATATTATTTCAAATATAATTTCTCCCATTGTAATTAGATTCTCAAAACACAATTAAAATCACAATTGAGAAAAATCGTTTAACTGATGATGACATAAAATATATCAAGATTATATGAATATGTAGTTGAAATTATATTGTTTTCTAGACAAACTTAAGAAGGAATGAGATAGAAAATTAAGCTCTAGGTCTAGCTGTAGAAATTCAACCATCAAATCAATTTCGAACACATAAAATATAACCAAAAAAACCATCATTTTATATGTTATTTAATCATCGTACATGTATATATACTCATTAAAAGACAAATCTTATGAATTTACAACTCTCAAATTAAATATATTTTTGATTTAAAATTTAAACTTGACATTCATGTTTTGAATCCCATTTTGAAACTTTGCTATGAACTACGTTGCCTAAACATTCAGATTACAAAGGAAGATACATATTTGGCACACCGACATGAGCACTTGCACATATATGGAAACATGGACAATTGTTTAGAAAAAGCAAGTGCAACGGTAATATGGCAGCTTGCATATGAGAGGAGACAATATAAAAGTGGTGAAACTGACTAAACTTCTTAGAGTACGAGCATAAAATAAGCACTGTGGAATGTGAAATGGATTTAATTAAGTAGCTTTGCCGAAAGAGACAAACTCATTTCTATAATATTATGAATTTTTTAATTGTGTAAAACCGATGTGTAAAGCTTAGAGTACAGTATATCACGTGTACCTTGTTGAAACTCGTATAGCCTATCCTTGATATTTTTTGGAACTGGATCTGCATGTCCAGTCGCTATAACTAGATAGTCGTAAGTGAATGTCCGACCATCTTCTGTTAAGACTTCTTTAGCATTAATGCTTATTGCACGAGATGTTATAACTCTTCCAATATTTAAGTAATCAGTGTGTTTAATGAGTGTTCTTTCAGAAAATGATGGCTCCACCATTGATCTCAAGTTTGCCCATGGTATCTCAAAGTATTCTTTCCTGCAATTGGATATAAAGAATATAAGAAAAGAAAACTAATAGGGAACAAGACATGAGTGTTGATAATAAACTTAGTATCAACTGAATATTATATATTTTAGTAACATTAGCGTCGTTGCAGAAAATCACAACTTGTACAGCAATTTCGATACTGATGAGCAGACTGTTTTCTTGGTTCTATAGCTGATAGGAATTCACAAGCATTTGAGAAAAATCCACAAGGATTATCTTTCTTCAGTAGGGCTGAAAATAGCATCAGCTTAATGTTGAAAAAAAAAAACAATGTAATGAACTTTAAATGATAGGAGATTATTGAATTGAAGACGATGATTATTAAAATGATAGATGATGCTGAAAATCCCATCCTAAGAAAAGTTCCGGATGATGTTGCGTACATAGCAATACTGGAAATGAGGATAAGTTATCCGCTATTTGAGACTTAAAAATGTACTTAAAATAACACTGAACTCATCGATAAATGTATTAACTTCAGTCTTGCTCTCACATTTCACTTGTAATAGTTTTAAGATTAATATTACTGAAAGTAAAACACTTATAGTAACCAACGGTTTTTTATACTTATCGTTGCATCTAACTTAACACCTTTGATACAGTGGAAGGCATTGCTAAAGGAATTTCACATTCTAGCTTAGAGGACTTTTTAAAAAGGGTTACAAAAACAACAACAAAAATATGTCAAATTTCACACACGTTTCTGCTGAAAGATATCAAAATAGGATAGAAATGCACAATCGCTAATCTTTCATCAGAAATAGAAAACATAACTCAAGATATTTCTATCGTTTTTTGTGACCCCTCTTAGAAATAGCTCTTCCTTAACCAGATATGAAGGAGCCACACATAGATTCAAACAAACTTATGTATACTGTATCTCATTTATTCCGTTTACAAGTTGTGTAAGACTGCCTCGTTTATATCTTCTTTTCTCATCGGAAAAACTTAGAGAATGAGATAGTTTGAGTGTGTGACATGTCATTTATGTATACTATAAAAATACTACTCGATCTAGTTTGACTAAACAAGCCATATCTTTCAGACTGACTATCATGATGAATCATTCATAATATAAAGTAGACTTGATCATGTTAAACTGTATCCATAATGTTTAAGTATGCTAAAACTATAAAATTTTAATACTCGCACCAATTCAATTATTCTGGATTGCTAGGAACAAAAACAAAGGGATTACATTAATTAGTCTCAGTAGTACTACTGCAATATTTCTTTACAATAGTGAGATTGTTTTCTTAATAAATGGACTGCTAAAGGGGAAAACATCATCAAACGATCATATGTTGAAAAGCCCCCAATAATTATTTGTATTTCATTGACAACAAAAAGGAGGAAATATGTCTTTCTCCGGTGACTTACAAACAAGAAAAAGACAAGTAATACTTATTACTAGGGATGGCAATGGTGCGGGTCTAGGGTCCAAACCCGCTCGACCCGCCCCTGTTTTGGTCCGTCCAGACCTGCCACATTGGGTCATTAGGGCGGACAGACCCGTGACCCGTTCTTGAGTGCTCCGGGTCTAGAGTCGGGTCGGGGCTCGGTTGACCCACCCCAACCCGACCCGTACTACAAACATGTCATGAAACTGCTTTATTACTATAATGATTTATTAATCTTTTTAGATATAAGTGATTCTAGCATGGATATTAAAATGTTCCAATAAATAATCTATATAAAAAATTAGAGTATTAAGTTGCGTCATTGATGATTATACAATAACATATGTATATATTTTCTGAATTGTTATTGTGCACATCATTTTTACTAACTTTCCTTAGACACGTTGTTATTTGTATTTCATGTATTATTTGGTGATTACGAGTATAAACAAATAAATATATGTAAGTTGGTACGCAGTTTTGAATCAATACATGAGACTCATCGGGTCTTGGAACGGGTCGGGTCTACCCTGACCCGTATGGGTCCCGGGTACGGGGCAAAATTTCAGACCCTCACCGGGTCTACGGAACGGGTTGGGACGAGGTCTAAAAAATCCGGGACGGGTGCGGGGCATTAAAAACCCACCCAACCCGCCTCATTGCCATTCCTACTATTACCTATGCTCAACATAAAGCTGAATGGACCTGCTGCATGTCGGAGGCACCCATAATTCTCCCTAAAAGTTGGAAGTTTTGACAAAGGAGATCTATGTGTCACCTTTAAAATCATATGTTTCAATATGGTTAAAGTTTAAGCAACCATTGAGTGTGTTTGGCATTAACATTTCGGCCACGTACTTCATAGCAAATATAATTCAAGTCCATGTATACGTTCTAGGAAGAATCATGACAAATATCTGGAGCAATTAATTCAGACGCTACAGAACCAAGGTTCTTCAAAAAATGGATACTAATCATCCCACATCATCCGAATTTGCTCATGTAAACTAAAATCTGAAATTTTTACACCACATTCAATTCATAAAAATAACCTAATTTATATACCAAAATACCAGAAATAGTACCCAATCTCCAAAATTTGTTACAATCAATCGTCTTTCCTCGTGTAGATTTAATAATTCAGGAGGAGGAGAAAAACATACTCGTCAATAAGGACCACATCGGCACTGAACTGCAGAGATTTAGCAAGCAACGCTCCGGCAACTCCTCCACCAACAATGACCACTTTCTTCATCTCCATGGCCATTGTTTTCTTTTTTTTCACCTTTATATTTTTTCGTGATGATTACTTTTGAGAAAGATATTTATTTATTCGACGTATAAGCTTCTTTTCTTCATGTACAAGAACCGTGTTTCTTATTGGTGACAGGACGTTTTCCACAGTACGACCATTGATTGAAATCTCAACGGGCAAGATTTGTTGAACAGCTGTCTGCGTTCTTCAGGTCGACGGTTGAATATTTTTCGTACTTTCTGTGTTTCTACAAGCTAATTCCTACTTGTGCCAATTATAGTGCTTTGCCACTACGACTTTTCTTTTCCTTATTTTTTTTTTCTCTCTTTTCCTTTAACAAGGTTAAACTTCGTACGTTTTTTAATAAGTGCCTTTTTCCATTAGATAAAGGAGTCAATCTCATTTCGCATCTTATCTTATGCTATATAGATGTTAAACGAATTGCTTCTAATATCTTTTATTTTTTCTCATAATTCTATAATCTAAGAATTAGCATCTTTAATACTCTTTGAGTCATTTGTATATTTTCGTACTATCGCTCTAAATTTTAGCATTTAATAAGTTTTGATATATTCAGGTGTAACACCATGTTCTTTTTAACTTTTTCTTTTTATTAAATTTGCTCATTGTATTAAATTCTATTTCATTTCCCTACAAAATTCAAACGCTAAGTATAAGCTTACTTTTTTCTTATCAAAATTGAAAAAAAAATTCCTCCTTATTTCATTTTAATTCAATTTTGATTTCAGGCTCCACAGTGACTCAAAATTATATCATAAATTCAACAATGCAATTCTTATACACACACTATACATAAAAAATGGATCTCTCCTAATATCTTTTTTTTCCTCTTACTTTTATAATTGAAATCTTTAATTCTTCTTGATTCATGCATATATTTTCGCATTTACCCAACTAAATTTTCACCTCTGACAAGCTTTGATTTATTCAGGTCTAGCATCAACTTCTTTTGACTTCCCTTTTATTAAATCTTATCTAATGTTATATGCATAAAAGATGGACTTCTCCTAATATCTTTTCTTTTTCTTGTAATTTTAGAATTAAAGTCCTTAGTTTTTCTTGATTCTTGTGTATATCTTTCCTTAGTTTTTCTTGATTCTTGTGTATATCTCAACTACATAAACTACATACATAAAAGATTGATTTGTTCTAATATCTCTTCTTTTTTTTCCATAATTTTAGAATTAAAATCCTTAATTCTCTCGATTCATGTGTATATTTTTACATTTACCCTTCTAAATGTTCACATTTATCAAGTTTTAATATATTCAGGTGTAACCTCCATTTGACTTCCCCTTTTATTAATTCACTCACTGTGTTAAATTCTATTTCATTTCTCTGCAAAGTTCAAACCCTAAGCATAAAATTTCTTTTTTGTCATCAAAATTGAAATATTTATTCTTTTTTTCTTATTTTATTTTAGTCTCTCATAATTTTAGAATTAAAGTCATTAATTCTTCTTGATTTATGTGTACATTTTCACATTTACCACTCTAAATTTTCACTTTTAATAAGCTTTAATATATTCAAAAGTATCACCATGTCCCTTTGACTTCGCCTTTTATTAAATTTAATCATTGTGTTAAACTCTATTTCATTTCTCTATAGAGTTAAAACCCTAATCAGTAGTTTCTTTTCTCTCATCAAAAATAAAATATTTGTTCTTTTTTCCTTCTTTCATGTTGGTTCCTCTTTAATTTCAGGTTCCACGAGGACTCAAAATAATATAACAAATTCAATCGTGCATTTCAATCAATAGAAGGTCGCATAATATGATGGTAAGGTTTAAATTCTAATGACATTTAACTTTGTTTCACCCATAAATTCAGTAGATTTTTGCTAACTATAGTTTAATTCAATTTTTTATATTCTATGGCCATTAAATTTATTTCGAATCATCATAGATCTTTAGTCTTATCTAAAATTGTATTTATTATCTCGAAAAATACACCTGTACAGTATTTAAGAATCGAAAGGTTCAACATATTTAGAGTTTAGTTTCTTATTCTTTTTACCTACAAATAAGTAAGGATTAGTTTTTACATTGCACTTTTATTTATTATTTCTAGAAAGTAAGCAAAGATCATGATTTTTGAGGCATAATTAAAATACTGAAATTGATATCAATTGTTGATTAGTTAGTTTTCGAAGAATTATCTCAATTGTACTAAACCAATTTACCCTTTTTTGTAACTTGCAGACTTATTTTAATATTTTATTATGCAATATGCATAATCAAATTGTTGGTAGTTAGCAATGAAAATAAAAAAGGTTGAATGTTAAATTATTTTTATCTTTAACGTCTTGAAAAAATATGGATACCTAGGCTATATTTGGATTTTAAAAGAAGTTATAAAGATCAACTTGAAAAATTGATTGTTTATTAATTTCACCTTTAAAATTCTCCATTAATTCCTTCTATTAAATAATATATACACACACATGTACAGTTCAAAAGAACCATGATTATTGTAAATAGTTCAAAAAAATTTACATACAAGTTTAATAGTTGTTGTTATTTTTCTTATCTAAATTTAATTAGCTTGGCCTATTTTATATTCATTCTATTCCATTGTATTATACATATCTATGTAGTTCAATCCTTAAGAAAAATTGAATTTTTTTTCCTCTAAAATAAAATCTGTGTATGCTTTATTGTCTTTTTCCATTTAATATTTCACTTTTATCTTGAGCGTCGCGTGAAATCAAAGTGACTACTAACTTTTGTTGTATATTTCAAAGTTGGATATCTCTCCGAATTCTAATTTATTTGTCCTTCCTTTCCATTAATTTTCTCTTTAATCTCGAAATCCACAAGAACTCAAGATACTATATAGATTAAAATTAGATATTTTCTTAACCTTTTGCTCTTTTCTTCTAATTTTGGAATTAAAATTTATTCTCCTCTATTCATGTGTATATTTTCAGGTTTACACATATAATATTTGTCATTTAACATGCTTTAATATATTCATGTGTAACATTATGTCCCTTGGACTTCCCTTTTTATTAATTTTACCCATTTTAGTCCATTTTATTTTATTTCTCCATAATGTTCATATACTACTAAGAAAAAGTTTCATTTTTCTCATCAAAAATAAAATATTTATTCTCTTTGTTTCCTTCTTTCATTTCAGTTTCTCTTTAGTCTTTGACTCCTTAATGATTTAGAGTTGTATTACTATTTCAATTGCACAATTCAATGATTAGAAAAGGTCCCATAATGTGATGATAAGGTTTAAACTTGGATAACATTCGGCTCTCTTTCCCACTTAGTTCATTTGATTTTTTATCACTTTATGTATAACTATTTTTTTATTCCAAATCTATAAATAATTAGCGTTGAATCACCGTAGTTTTCACTTTTCATTGACATTGTAATTATTTTTTGGGATAAGTCTGTACACTATTTTTGAATCATACAGTATAACGCAGTTAGAGTTTATATTATTCTCCCTTTCCTGTATAAATATGTAAGAATCTATATAATATATTTTTATTTATTATTTTTATAACTTATGTTCGGATTATGATTTTAGATGTACATTTAAAATATTTAAAGTGATATCAATTATTTATCGATTCTTTTTCAATGAGTAATCTCAACTCTACTAAACCAAATTACTTCTTTTTATACTTTAATCTTGAGGTTCACATGGAATCAAAAAGATGTCCAAACTTCTATGGTATATATTAAAGTCGGTTCTTTCACAAATCTCTAATATTTTTGTTTTCTTCATTCATTTTTTCTTCTCTTTAGTTTCAAACTGTAACAGGACTCAAAAATACTACACACACAAATATATTAAAGTTAGATCTCTCCTAATCCTTTTGTATTTTTTCCATACTTTTAAAATTAATATCCTTATGTCCCCTTGATCAATTTGTATATATTCAAGTGTGTCAGTGGCTTACCTTTTTTTATTAGTTTTACTCATTTTATTCAATTCTATTATATTTTTCTATAAAGTTCAAATCCTAAGAAAAAGTTTCTTTTTTCTCATCAAAAATAAAATCTCTTTTCACTTTATTTTTTCTTTCGTTGTTGTTTCTCTTTCATCATGGACACCATAAGAACTCAAAATCATATCACAATTTCATTTGCATAATTAATTTATTAGAAACGGTCGTAGGATATGGTGATAAGGTTTAAGCTTTGGTGATATTCAGAAAAAATTCCACTCAATTCATTAGATTATTTTTCTTACACTATGTATATCACAATTTTTTTTATATTGCATGTCTGTACTGTTTGTTTTGAATCATCATGGATCTTCACTTTTTATTGAAATTGCATTTATTATCTCGAAATGTTAGATTGTACAGTAATTTAGAATCATAAGGTACAATATACTTGGAGTTTATTCACTTCTTTCTTTTCCCCACGGTTAAGTAAGAATTGTTCTGTATAATATATTTTTATTTATTTATTTAATAAATTAAGTTCAAATCATGATTTTTTTTCCTAAGTTTTATATTTATTTACTTCTTCTATTTCCCCATAGAACTGAATGATAATCAACTTTCTTTCCCATTCAATCCATAATTTTTTTCTTACTCTATGTATAATCCAATTTTTTATATTTCATATCTATATACAAATTACTTTAAATGAAAATATTCCTTCATTATAGGTTACATACCTTAAGTGGGAATATAAGATATTTGTCCATATCTGTAATTCCAATGCGAATATGGATGGATAATATTCATACATCATATCACATATAAAGTGGAAAAAAAATCCATAGTAAGGTGTCAAGGTGAGATGATTACACATACTAAATAATTTGAACAATAGGTAGAAGTGTCATAGGCTCTTTAAATTATATCTACATGTTACTATTTAAGTTTACGAATCAAAAAACATATTTTAATCAGGTCCATAAGTAGACTAATATATAATATAAAAAATTGTTATCCTACTACAACTAACATGATTTCAAATATATTTTAATAGTTTACCATGTTTCACACTCTTTGTTGCAAGATTGGATTATTACATATAATTTATAGTTGGGATACAAAAAGGAAGTACATCAACTTCGTAAATTGTCAAATTCGAAGGTTCTTTGTACTTATATGTGGCGGAGAACTATAGTCTCACATATTCAAATAGTAAATAAAAAATTCTCAGAGAAGACATTTTAATCTAGAAATAATAAAGATATTATAGTTTTTATGCAGTTCACTAGACATTTGGCTCTCTTTCCCACTCGGTTCATCAGATTTTTTTTATTACTCTATGTATACCTAATTTTTTTATTGCAAAACTATAAATAATTTTCTTTGAATCACCATAGGTCTTCACTTTTCATTGACGTGGTCTTTTTTTATTTGTAGGTTTATTTTTGGTTCTTTTGTTTTTAGATATGCACAATCTAATTGCTAGAAATTGGCGATGAAAATAAATAATGTCGAAATTTAAATTTTTATATTGAACCACATGAAAAACACTGAATGGCTTCTAAGTTGTGTTGGGTTTAAAAGAAGTAAAACAAAATTGAAATTTTAGCAGTTTAGTAGTTTCAACTTTAACACTAGTTTTGCCTGTTTCGCATTTTTCCTATTCGATTCCATTAGCATATTCATGTAGTTCAATCCCTGAGCAAAAATATTTTTTCCAACAACTAAAATAAAATCTCTAATCGCTTCCTTACCTTCTTTAACTTATTTTTTGCTTTAATCTTGAAGTTCATATAAAATCAAAAAGGTGTTAAAATGTCTATATTATATATTAAAGTTGGATCTATCACAAACTTCTAATCTATTTATTTCCTTCTTTTATTTTATTTTCTCTTTGGTCTCAAACTCTATAAGAACTCAAAATACTATACACACAAAAAAAAAAATTAAAGTTAAATCTCTCCTAATCCTTTTGTATCTTTTTCATGGTCTTAGCATTAGTAACCTTATTTCCTCTTGATTCATATTTATATTTTCAGTTGTATCGTTGACTTCCCTTTTTTTATTGGTTTACTCATTTTATTCAACGCTCTTATATTTTTCTGTAAAGTTTAAACCCTTAGAAAACACATCTTTTTTCTCATTAAAAAATAAAATCTTTTTCGTTTTATTTCTTTCTTTCATCGTTGTTTCTCTTTAATCGTGGACACCATAAAAACTCAAAATCATATCACAATTTCGTTTGCACATTTGATTCATCATAAATGGTCGTAGGGTATGGTGGCAAGGGTTAAACTTTGGTGATATTCAAAACTTGTCCCCACTCAATTCTTTAGATTTGTTTCTTACCCTATGTACATTTTAGTCTTTTTATATTGCATATCTGTAAAAAATTCACAACATCATGTCCTCACTTTTCATTGAAATTAAATTTATCACGTCGAAAGTTTGGGCTATACAATATTTTAGAACGTAAGGTACAAGATACATAGAGTTTATTCAGTTCTTTCTTTTCCCCACGGTTAAGTAAGAATTATTTTGTATGTAAGAATTATTTTGTATAATATATTTTCATATTTTTATTTATTTATTTTATAATAAAGTTCAAATTTCCTAAGTTTTTTATTTATTTACTTCTTCCATTTCCCCATAGGATAGAATGATATTCAACTTTCTTTCCCATTCAATTCATTTTTTTTCTTACTCCATGCATGATCTAACTTTTTATATTTCATATCTATGAATAATTTGCTTTAATGAAAATATTTCTTTATTATAAATTACATATCTTTAGTATATATGAGAATATAACATATTTGTCCATGTCTATAAAATCCCTATACAAATATGGATTGGTAATAGTTATATGTCATATCACATATAAAGTGGTAAAAGGGTTAGTGGGTATCAAGGTGAGATGGTTACACATATTAAATAATTTGAACAATAGCTAGTCATGGGTTTCTTTAAATTATATTTATATGTTACTATTTAAGTATCAAGGCGAGATGATTACGCATATTAAATAATTTGAACAATAGCTGGAAGTGTCATGGGTTTCTTTAAATTATATTTATATGCTACTATTTAAGTTTACAAATCCAGTAACATATTTTAATTAGGTCTATAAGTAAATTAACATATAGTAAAACAAGTTGTTATCCTACTTCAATTAACATGATTTCAAATATATTTTAACATTCTGCTTTGTTTCATACATTTAGTTATAAGATTTGATTATTACGGATAATTTATAGTTGGAAGAAAACACTTCAACTTTGTAAATTGTCAAATTTGAAGGTTCTTCGTACTTATAATTCGAGTTTTTTCGTTTCTCATAATTTCATATCTTAAATACTTACCATCGCTTGATGTAGGGTACTCTCAAGAAGGTCACAAGTTTGAATCCCACAGACCATGTTTATATCTAATATATATAGAATAACTTCACATTCCTCGGTTCACTTTTTTCCTAACCTTTCAAGTTCGAGCCATATTTACCTCATTGTACTTAAAATATTTTGAAACCACTTAGTTCTCTTAAAAACATTTATTTTTAACCACTAATTTCCTTTTTTCTTAGAAATTTCAACCAAGATCTAAGCTTCATTCCATGATACTATATTTGTAGCTATTTTCACTAAATAAGCAAGATCTTTATTTGAAATTCATTGATTTTATTCTTTAATATATAACCTCCATCGAAAATATATCATGTTACAAACATTTTTGATAATGATTGTAAGAAATAGGTTTTTTGAAAAAATTATTTAAAATGAGCAATACTATATTAAAGAAAAGAATAATATCCAAGACATATGCACAAATATGTATGTATGTATGTATGTATGTATGTATGTATGTATGTATGTATGTATGTATGTATAAAGTGCACTTACTCAAATTATCCTATGAACTTTAATTTTTATTTAAAATTATCAAATACGAAAAGTATAAAGTTTAATGAATTAATATAATTCTATATAATGTATGAATTTATATCTAGCTTAACTTATTTCTCTTACAATTTTAAAAGAAAATCCAAACTTCTCAACGATGCATGAAAATGTAGGCTTTACATTTTTCTAAACATAATGGTTAATATGAAGTTAACTTAAACTATATGATTTTGTTTATCTCTCGATGGAATAATTTATTTTTTGGTTTTTCTTTTTTATGTTTACTAATCTCTTATTTTTTTTAAGTCTTCATTTTTCTAATTCATTATTTCTTTCAATGCTGTTTTTTTAAATGTAAGATAAATTGAATATAAATATCATATGTAAAATCGATGCTTCATTTTTTCCTATAAAGTAAGATTGATCTATAATTACTCTTTTCGGTAAGAAATTATGGCCCTTCTTTTACTATTATTACCACTAAAACTTTTAGTTTCTCTCAATATTTCAATCCAACAACTCCCTTTTCGAAATTTGGTTGCATCTCAACTTATTAATATTTCCTACCATTTAACACTATATTTTCACCGTGAAATCCACAATATGTTATTATTATTTCTTTTCTACTTCTTTGAAATTAGTAGTGCAAAATATCACATTAATTAACTAGTTGTTTTAATTAATATTATTTTTATCATACCATGTGCGAAGCATGGGATCACACTAGTGTCTATTATTCTATTAATGATCTCTTTCATCTCAGCTTTATAAGAAGAAGCTTCGTTCAGATGACATCTACGAGGTTAAGTAGGAGTTGGACAATACAGATGTGTTATTCGAGGAGTACGAGCATTGACCTCTACAACATCGCCTATGAGAAACTTGGCATACTTTCGGGTGTCAAATGGGGCATTGGTATGCAAAGCGTCCAGAATCTCGAACTTACAGGTTGGAGTTCTTATGCAGTTCAAATATCACATTCAACTCTCTGAATTTATAGCGGAGCCCACTTTGAATTACCTGTACCTAATAGATATTAATTCCTACTACTCATCAGATCCAACGGTGTCCTCCATGTTCCAAAACCTTCCATTAATCTACAGAAGTTTATTCCATGGGTTCCATTCACACTTGAAATTGTCAAACTTGTTCTTTTTTACTATCGTTGTAATCGATGCCCATTTGTGCGTTGAAGACAACAACAATACTATAGTACCAATAGCCAACCTAACCTTTTTCGAGTTAGGATATGGTCGCAGCAAATATTTATAAATGCCAACGTCCTTTTCTTTGTCCAATTTACGATGTGCCGGGTAGAGCTGAAGGGTTCATGGGTCGACATTTTGTATAAAGAAATCAATAAAAATTGAAAAAAATAAAGAAAGCAATAAGGAAAAATTTACCTCAAAAATGCTTGAATTTTCAGATCTTATAAGGGAAGCAATGTTGAGGGAATAAATGAGAAGCGGAAAAGGACCAAACATGAGAAAAGATGGTGGTGTCCGACACATCTAACACATTTGATGTCAATCGTTGGGTTTCCAACATTTGACTCAAACGGTGTATTTTCTACGATCCAAGTTTGATGCGTCTGAGCATCCAAAATGATGCAGACGTCAATGTAGCAAAAAAAAAGAGCTATGAATGCACCCTAACTAAAACTATCTAATAATTTGAATTATATTTACGAAGATAACCGTCCCAAACCCATACCAGCTTTCAATTACATCTAGAAAATTCCAAAACCTTAAACCAAAGTTACACTTGTTGGATTGGATTTTGGATTCTTGGAGACAATGGATGAATTGATGAAACTTGTATAGATAGTACCGAGGCACATTGATGACACTTTTCTTGAAACGATATTTGTCCTCTTCGCTCGATTTAATAATCAATTGTGCGCTTAGAGTAATAAAAAACTGTCTCCCAAGATACTATGACGCCGAGGTGTTAATCTCTTTAACTGACTATGGCTGCACTATTGAAATTGATTCAAACTATCCTCTGAAATAGATATAGTAAACATAGGTTTCGATTTTGTGATTTATAGTATCATAAACTCGATATGCTTTTGAAACAAAAAAAGTATAGGCTAAAAGGAGACAAAGAATGAGATATTCAAAATTATTCTGACTGATTTGGGGAAGTGGGTGCGGCGGCTTTATATAGCCGCCAACAGTCGTGTCCACTTGCCAAAAGTAACTCCCATCTGCCAATAGACACGTCTGCAATCGAAATGAAGCATCTGTTCATTTTTGACCATTCAATTCCCATTCAAAATTTTTGAAATATTCTGAGTCGACAAATGAGTTGAAATTTGGCTTATTTTAAACAAAATAATTCTATCCAACAATATAATTAGATCCAAACCCGGTCTGACTCGACCATTCGAACGACAGCGATGTTGAAACTGCATCGACCTGTAGCATAAATCATGGTTGAATTATAAAAAATACCCTATTGTATCTTTATTGTTCCTATGGAGTCTAGTTTATTTAGAGCATTTTTAAATTTTATTTAAATAAACCTTTTATTTTGTTTAAATTCATAAATTGATATGGTTTTATTTAATTTATATTATGACACACACGCGCACACACATACACACACGTGTATCATAGACACTTATATATGTCTATGTGCGTGTAACATATTAATCCGTGTAGGGTATAATATGTGCGTTTATATATGCTACGATTTATGTTGCATTGGACATGTTAACTCATCCAATATGCAAATATATTGTCCAAATATATGTATGTATGTATATGCTATTATAAATATATATATATACATATCATAGATATATGCATATATATATATATATATATAGTATTTGTTTAAATAACTTTGTATAAGTATATAAGTTCATTCGTATATACATACATACAGACATAAATACATACATACATATAAGTATGTAACCATATGAACAAAATATCAATATTATATGTACATAATATATAATGTATTTAAATATAGAGAGATTATTTATAAATATTTTTAAAATACATATATAATAATAAAAATTTAAATCCATAAGTAATACATATATACAAATAAATATTCATAATTTTTTAGTTATTTATTTATACAAATATATACATAATATATATACACATTAATAAAATACTCAAAAATAATTGATAAACATGAAAGACCAGGCCTTGCGCATGGCTCAATAAATACATTTTCTTATTTTAATATGTATTTTCTTTATAAATCCATTCGAAAATTATTAAAACATTAATTAAAAATTTGTTGCATAATTTTATTTCAAATTTCAAATTTTTAGGAAATCCTAAATGATATCTTATGGTTTGAAATTTTTTTCCATGATTTTTCAATTTAAAATTAATTTAAATACTATTTTTCTATTTTTGATTGCAAATATAAAATTAAATTAAAAACAAAAAAAGTTTTTTATTTTTGTCGAGAGTGCCGCTACTGATAATATTATTTTATAAAATGTAAAATAAATTTTCATAAGATTGTGAATTAATATAATTAATTTATACAATATATTGATTTAAATAATATTTAAAATAGTAATATATATATATATATAATATTTTATCATTGTCAAAAATTATCGCACTCTTAATTCTTTACATATAAAATTATGTGACAATATTTGACTAAAGTATGATGTTATAATTAATTATAAACTATATTTATATATTTAAATAATATATTCAATAAAATAAATGTTTTTTTTATTACAGAGCCGTACGACCTAGGTGATTTATGATAATTTATTTTAATATATACACACATATAACCAAATAATTTTGTGATAATACATTTGCAAATTAGAATTGTCACCTAATTAATTAACATATAATATATGTATGTAATAAAACAATAAAATTAACATAAATAATTACATTATGATTAGAAATATCCATCACTTCCAATGCCTTGAGTTATACTTTGAAATGATGATATTTGCCTCTTGTAACTATTTTCGATTCAACAAAGTATTAGTCCTTGAACCGTTGACCACCAACTATCAGATAACAGCTAACTAGATTTGATTTGAACTAGAGATAGATACAGATGGAAGTAAAATTTTGGCCAGCGGAGAGTTGAGGTGGAAGCTAAAGATGGAACCATATCATGTAGGGTTAGAGATGCTTATATAGTGGAAGGAAAGGAGATAAGTATGGATCTCATCTCTTACTCATTCTTCTTCAATCAGAGCTATCCACTATCTAGCACTTCTAACCCCAATTTTAACCGCCTATACCCCCTAATTGCTACTGAAATTATTAGCCATAATGGGCCTTAAACCAATCTATGCCCAAATAAAATATTATGCAACTAAATCTGATTTAATCGCTTATCGATATCATATATCGATTGATGTATTTATAACTATTACAAATATATTTAATGATATTTATTCATCAAGTCATAGTCAAATTTTATAGTTAATATTTCATAAATATTAATTTAGTTAATTTGTTACAATTTCGAATTAATTTAAATCATTTGGTCGAAGGATAATTCATCGTTTAAGTTATGTGACTTGTTGGGTGTAAATTTAGTTAGCGATTTATATTACATTATTCGAACATTAACGTTCACACGTCACTTGGCTGGTGGTGTGACATACTGACCAAATTTATCGCTTACTTGGTTTCGGTAAAATCCATTTTACTTTATTAAGCATCATCCGAATTGCGACTTTTATTTTGCACTAATTCTCCTCGTCAAAACTATATTACTTTGATCTTATGTAATTTGGTAATGGTCAAAATTCCAATATCATTCATATTTAACTCTATAGTGTAAACATAAAGTCTTTGGTTCAATAATAACAATTATTATTAACTAAAATGCTCTGGCTAGAGACTTTGAGTTGACTTGAGTTGACTGTGATACTAACCCTGTATAACTAAGGGGATGAATGCTCTCTTGAATAGTGCTTTACTTCCAATACTTCAACTCAACCCAACTATATGATGGATGTCATGCCATGATTTAACTATAATCAAAGCGTAGCTTTCATATTAAAGATCGATGGTATTTTCAAGTTGAGAGAACTATGAAGATTAATCACATCGATATTTTCTATTTGACCTTAGTTATATTAATCAGCAGAAAAATATTGAGTGAATCATTTCAAAATTATCCAATAACTATCAGTATTTAACCCATTGGTTCCCCTAACAATCACGTGCAATAAATTTGCCAAACATTTAGAGAGTGTTACGTAGTCTTGTCTCAAAGGATGTATAAATACCCAGTCTCGACACATCTTGACGAGGAATATTTAAAATGCTATATTATTTTTTTGTTGTGATAAATTGCTCACGGTTAGAATATTTTATAACTATTATCACAAAATACACCATTTATGGATTTTTATCAAATATACTTTTAGTTAAATTAATAACTAATATTGCATATTATATCAAATATATAATAAAAAGGAAACACCTTTTATTTCGAACAAGATTGATTATCGAGTTAGATATATGTAAGAAATTACATAATTGCTCCAAGAGCATACCCCTAACTCTATCAATCTCCCACTTGCACTAGCGGTCAATTATGGAATTTTATTCTAATTTCTCCAATCAGTTTTGTAACGATATTCCTTTCTTACTACCAAGATGATACTTAATACATCCTCTGTATTGGGGTGAAAGAAAGAAGGAATAAAAGAAACTAAATAACACAAAATCTCATAATGCAATTGAACAATATACATTACTCAACATAATATTTTGCAAAGTCATTTCAAAATGTTGCATCATAGTCATACTAATACAAATTCTATTCTATGACAGTTAAAATTGACGTTAGAAGTGCTAGATAATGGATAGCTCTTATAAATAGCACAGAATCTAACAAATGCTTTCATAAATGTCCAAACTTTTTATATAAATTTTTTATAAATATCCAAACCTTTTTATAAACTCCCTTTATGAATATCCCAGTCATTTTTATAAAAATTCTTTTATAAATACCCAAAATCATTTATAAAACTTTTTATTAAATTTTCTCATTTAAAGCAACTTTCTAAATGACCTTAAGTCAAATTTGGTTTCTGTAATAAGCAAATCCATTTTATAGATCTCCCTTATTTATGAAATCTTCTTTGCTTAAAACTTCAAATCCATTTACCCAAAAATACCTTATAAATTTCCAGATCCCTTTATATAACTCTTTATAATCTTCTTTTTATAACATGGAAAACCTTTTCCATTAGTTAAAAACATCTTTAGTAAAACCATTTGTCAAATCATTCTATAAATATCTTGTTCAGAATGCAATAAAATTGCAACCATTTCAAAAAGAAAATGAAATATCTACCTTTACAAAATAAAATAGAGGCTTAGAAACCAAAAGGACACTTTTATTTTGGTTTTACTTATCAAGTTTAACATGGCATAACATAACAATAACTATATAAGGGGTCAACACATATTAATTAACCAACTTAAGTAAATGTCCAAGTTAATTGTAATAGCAAAATGATGTTTTGTTCTGCTAATAGATGTCATTTAGTTTTCCTCATCGTATGGGGTTACTTAAGGGTAAGTGACATAGAAATCCCTGGATTTAAAAACAAGCTTGAAAAGAAAATAGTTTAAAACAAAACTGATTACTTAAACTTAAAGGGATTTTAAAATAAATTAAAACCCTTGTAAAAAAAGAATCAAATCCTTGTTAAATTTAAATTAAACTCTAATTAAAGGTAATTTAATCTTAGTTAAACCTTATTGAAACTTACTTAACTCTAATCAAAGATTAATCATATAAAATTTCTTTTTAAATAATAATTAATTAATAGCTATCTTGAATAGATAACTAAATAATAATTAATTAATAATTATCTTAAATAGATAACTAAGTAATAATTAATTAATCCTTTATAATATTTAAATAATAATTCACTTTGATTAAGTAACAATTCATGATCAACTTAATTGATTAATTAGAATTGTTCAAATTCGTGTATTTTGTTTGCTTGTTTCTCATGGCTTGATTTCTTGTGTGGCTATCACGGCTTGTTTGATTTCTGACTTGGTACGTTCTTTTTGCCTTGGTCATCACGGTTTTGAAATTATGTTGACTTTGGCATGACAACGGTTTTGATTTTGGTTTGAAACTACTGCTTTGAATTCTTTGGCATTAGATTCAATTCCATTTTGACTTCGGCCATTTCTAAAATTCACTGCTTGTTTATTTCTTTATGTCTTCATATATGTGCATACATACATTTGTAAGTGTGTATGCATGTATTGTTGAATTTGCACTACAGTTTGATATTAACTCTAGTTGAATTCCATTGTCCACTGGTTTCTTATATCCACACATCTCTGATATACTAGCTCGAATTTATCTTCGAGTTACACTACAGTTTTCTCACTTGTTGCTGTGATGTTTTGAAATGTTACATACATGTGTGTGTACCTGATTCTGCCTTTGTACATTTGTTTGCACTGCTTCATCATGCCACCGTTTATATATGCACTGCCTATGTATATTTGAACATCTGTTATCACACTAATTCATTATTGACATCATTGTTGTTTTACTCTGTACATTTACTTGAGTCTGGTTTGGCTTATTGTTCTGGTTGACATTGTTTCAACATGTATATACACACAGTTATGTGTGTATATAGGTGTGTGCTTATGGAGCCTGGTTTTATGTTTTCAGACTTTGAGTTTCATACCCATTTCCTTGTATCTGAATCTTTTTCACTTCCTTTTATACTTGAACGCATTGTGAACTTGACTGCGCGATCTGCACTGTTGTACTCCTGATCATGCTATATTGTTGGCTTCACTTGAGCTGTATTGGTTTGTAACCTCACTTGCATATTGCTCCATTTGCTAGACCCTTATGTACCTATACTTGCATTCTCCACTTTGCACTGTGGTTTCTCTAACTAGTCTGGGTTGAACATTTTGATTTTCTGGCCAGCTCAATGAATATGTTACATTGATGTTGAGTTGGTCTCTTTCACTGATGTAGTTTTGTAACAACCCGCATATTTTACGATTGTGTGTTTAAATATTTTATTTAAATATAGCATCGTTAGTCGGATTACAGTCCGAAATGCTACTTTTTGCAAACGGTCGAATCAGGACTCCGGACCACTTCCATTGAGTTCAAAATGCCATTTGCAACCTTTTTGAGTATAAACTTCGATATGTTTGGAGCTAGCTAAAAAAAAATTGACCTTTGCGCTTTGGGCTTTGGGTTTGGGTTAGCCTAAACTATTAACTCTAGCTCCACCCCCACTTCTCTTCATTCACTTTCATTTCCTAACGCTCCAAGCTTTCATAAAAATGGCGGAAGAGAAAAAGAATTAGAATTCCTAAGCCCTTGTTCCATTGCAAATCCAAGTTCTAACTCCAAATTCAAAGAGAAGCTATTGGTAAGCATCCTCTTCTTCTTCTCCAACTCATTCTACCTTCAATTTCAGAAATCCCTAAAGTCTAACTTAGGAAATGTATTTCTTTTAAGCTTAGATTCAAGCTTCTTAGGTTGGAATTGAAGAGTGATTGTTCTTGCCTTGTTCTATAGCTTCTCCATCCTTGTTTTTGAGTAAAAGGTAAGATTTTTATCTCACATCTAAGTCTATAATTATCTTTGATTATTAGGTATGAATTCCTAACATCTTTACGTGTTCATTTGATTTTGATTTGGATTGATTTGGTGAATATTCCAATTTTTGGTGTTTTGTAAACAAAATCTACGAAAAACCTTATACGGATGTTGGACATGTTGATCGGAGTGTATTGGTGAGTCTTTAAATTTGGGTGGCCGTTTGGCATAAACCCATCGCAATCGTCACTCATCCGATTGCTACCAATATAATTTGGCCATCAATGGCCTTGGGGAGAAAATACCCCAAGTTTCAGTTTCAGACGTCTGAAACAAATGACTCAGACGTCTGAATACTGTTCTGGGAAAAATTTCATTCCCCAGGTCAAATGTCTAAATTATAAATTTCAGACGTCAGAAATTGCTCGTGATCAACCCGAGAGCAAATAGACTAAAATTAGCCATTTTTAGACGTCTGAATTTAATGACTCAGACGTTTGAATAATGTTTTGGAAAACATTTATTTTCCAGTTTCAGACGTCTGAATCATTATTTTCAGACGTCTGAATCTGCTTATCTCAGCCAAATTTGCCTAAGTTGTTTGGGTTTCCCATTTTAATCGATTCGGGCTGGTCCGACTTATTGTTATCATCTATCGACTTTTATGACTTCCTTTATTTGGAAATTTTGGGAATATCCATTTGGATGGATTCAGTATTGATTTTATTGGATTTGATTCACGGCTTTGAATGTGAATTTTGGTGATTGATTATTTTTACAACCATTTCTGTGATTTGTCACTTTAAAAATACAAAAGTTTCCATACTAGTAGTAAATATCAAAACTCTTTCATCAAAATGATTTCAACACTATTTTATTACAAAACTTGTTTCTTCAACTATTTTCCAAACTATTAATATATACAAACCTTTACCTCATTCGTCTGATAAATCTAATTAAATGGCTTAGTAAAACAAGTGCTATGAAACACATGCGTTTACTTCGTCGGTTAATTTTTGGACTTGTTCGATTGAAACTTTTGTGACAACTTTCGAGTGGAGACTTACAATTTGTTGGTAAATACTTAAGTTAAGCAAGTGATTATGGGACACGAAGCTAAACTCATCTATTTACTAGATTAATGTAATTGACACTTCTTGATGATCGATGATGATCATTTTGTGATTTAGACTAGCAATATGCGATGTCTCTTTGTCTGCCAGGGAGACTAAACCACATTTCTATGGAGCTTCGACTCAAAAAAAATTGGTGGTGTAGCGACCCATGGTCTTCGGACCATTCTTTGGAACTTCAGCTCAAAATAAATGGTTAGCAACCATGGAATAGCGTTCCATTTTGTGATACACGTGTTGGTGAGTTTTCATGCTCCCGTTTTGTGATAGGCCTCCCCCTTTTTGTGATTTCTGGATTTCTATTGATGATTTCTAGAATTTTTGTTTCACCAATTTTTGTGATTACATTGATAAGTTCTATCAATATTTGTGCATTGGTGAATTTGCGTTTCAACAACTTTTACAATTGGCATTGTGATGTTTGCCAATATTTGTGACTTGGTGAATAACAATAAAGAGCATGACATTCTTTTTGATCTTTGAGAAGATTCTTGTGATATTGATTAATATATGGTTGATTTTCAATTACATACTTATCACAGTATGGTTTTGCGGTTATCATAGTTTTTTGTCATATCTCTTATCCTATATCATTTTATCTAATATTTATAGCTAGACTGATCCGTTTATTATTTTCTTATTAAATAATACTCGGGTCAGACCGAGATGTTACATGTGCTTCTGCTTGACTCTTTATATGGAGACATCATCTAAATTTTGTCTAACTACATTAGATTTGTAGTTTTTGTTGATATACATTAGAGATAGAGACTCTTTGATGTATACATATTCTTTTGTGTAGCACTTGTATCTATTCTTTTGTGCTATTGTGGATGTTGTTTGACCACTGCTCTGATGTACACACTTTCATGTGTTATATTCATATCTGTTTCCGCCTTATAGACATGAACTTCTATGACTGATTTGTGTTAGGCTTATTTCTATATTTGTTTCCAAAGATATTATAGCCACTGTGTAGTAATTTTGAGTTTGTATCGGTATGTCGGATTTCCTCTTGAAATGAAATGCATGTTACACTATCTGACATAACGGTGCTCGCACAAAGCAATTACATGGATCGTCGCTCCTCAACAGCCTTATTATTCGTGCTAGTTAATGACATTACTCCGTAGTGTCCTTGGCTAGCGTAAGTATAGAGGTGGGGCGTCACAGCTTGGTATCAGAGCCAAACTTCAGAACAATGTAGAATATTCTAGCAAGGATCATCATCCTAAGTCCACCTTAGGTGTCGTGCCTTAGGATTTAATTCGAGTCTTTGTACCATCTTATCCTATTTTCTTTTGTGATGCCTTGTTTTATTAATCATTATTGTTTGATATTCATTTTGTGAGTAACCTTTTTTCTTCTTCTTTCTTTCTTTCTTAAAGAAGAGAAATGGTTAGACCTGGCCGTCCCAGCCCCGGTCAATCTAGTGCTAGTCTCCAGGATGGAGTATTTATGTCTGCACAATAGCTTCTTGATCTTGTAAAGAATGCGCAAGCTGTCGGACCCATTGCAAAGCCTACTCACCCAAAATCCAGATTTGCACGCCTGTGCAGTGATTAGACAAATTTGGGTGGAAAGCCGTTCAGGGGTTCCGAGGGCGTTATCAAAGTCCAAGCTTGGCTTAGAACATGCGATCGCATGTTTTCTCGCATGAATCTTATTGATTTTCATCGAGTCCAAGTGGCTTCTAGCATGCTCCAAAAAAGAGCATTAGATTGGTATGAGCTTCTTATTTCTGAAGTAGTCGAAGCGGGTCTTACTTGGGAGCAATTCCGGAAAAGATTCGAAACAAAGTTCGTGCCGGAAGCTGAAAAGGTGACTTTGGCCCGTCGTTTTATTGACCTTGTTCAAGGTGAATCTTCTGTGACGGAATATGTCGCATCTTTCGAATCTCTTCCTAAATACGGGGTTGAGTACATTAATACCCCATTGAAGAAGAATCAGAGATTTGTCTATGGCTTGAATAAAAATCTCAGGAAGCCTTTACTTTTGAAATTGGAAGTTTCTTTTGACCAACTTATTGATATCGCTCTTCGACTTGAAATGGCAGATAAGGAAAGTGATGTTGAATTTGTTGGTGCCAAACTAAACTTCAACAACAACAAGAAAAGGCCTAATAAGTTCAAAGTCCCTTATCCCAATAAAAAAGGGAAGCAAGCAACTCCTTTAGCAAAGACTTCTACCTCTAGTGGTGGGAAATGCTACAATTGTGGTTCTAAGGACCATTATGCAAATAAGTGTACAAAGCCCCTTGCTTGTCGCTATTGTAAAAGTTCAGGTCATTATATATCTGCATGTCCCATACTTTAAGGCAAGAAGGAGGAAAGCTAAATGTCGTACAAGCTCCTAGTAACACATCTCGTGGTCAAGGTATTTCTCATTCTATCCTTGATGGCATTATTATGTTTCGTGGTCAACCTGTTCGAGTTCTTTTTGATACTGGTGCATCCCATTCTTTTATATCAAAAGAACTTGTTGATACTTTTTCTTTGAGTGTTATGGCTTTAATGACTTCTTTGAGAATTGCGAATCCGGTTGGTGGATCTACAACACTCAGTTTGCTTTGTAAAGATGTCGATATTATTTTGTGTGATTTTTCTTTCCGAGCTGATTTCCATGTCATGCGTTACTTAGGCTTCGGAATGATTTTGGGAATGGATTGGCTTAACCGTTACGAAGCCCAAATCCTATGTCCTGAGCGGACTATTCATCTTCGGCATCCTTAATCTGTTACGTAGATTTCTATTGTTCTTAATGATTCAGATTCCAACTTGGTAGCATCTTTATATTCTTTAAACCATCGTGATGACGATAAGATGATGAGGAAGATGTCATTTCTCTTATTCACGTTGTTCGTGAATTTTCCGACATATTTGAGCCCGTTCTAGGATTACCACCTAAGCGAGCAATTGAGTTCAGAATCAATCTAATCCCTAGAGTCTACCTATCACTCGTCCTCCTTATCGTATGTCCAATAAAGAAAATGAGGAGATGTGCAAACAATTATTCAAATTGGAGACGAAGTTATTTATTCATTCTAGTTCCTCTCCTTGGAGAGCTTCAGTTATTTTTGTAAATAAATTCGATGGTACACTTAGGATTTGTGTTGACTACCGTAAGCTTAATGATCTTATTATCAAGAATAAATATCCTTTACCTCGGATTAATGATTTATTCGACCAACTTAGTAGTGCTAGAGTCTTTTCACAAGTAGACTTAGCAACCGGTTTTCATCAGCTTCGTATTGCAGAGGATAGCATTCCTTTGACATCATTCCATACTCGTTATGGATCGTATGAATGGCTTGTTATGCCATTTGGTTTAACGAATGCTCCGGCTTATTTCGTTAACCTTATGAATCGAGTTTTCAATGATTTCCTCGATCGATTCGTTCTCATCTTTATAGATGATATTCTTGTGTATTCTAAAACCGAGGAAGAGCACGAAAAGCATCTTCTAATTATGTTGGAAACTCTTAGAAGCAATCAATTGAAAGCAAATTCTTATAAATTCTATATTTGGCAATCTCATGTGAAATTTCTTGGCCATATTATTTTCGAATCCGGAATTTCCATGGATCCTTCAAAGATTGAAGCGATTCAAAATTGAAAGAGACCAAAAAGTGTTAGGGAAATCCGTAGCTTTCTTGGATTGGCGGGCTATTACCATCAGTTCATAAAGGACTTTTCTAAAATTACCGTGCCTCTTACTAGCATGACAAAGAAAGAAGTTAAATACATTTGGTTGGACAAATGTGAAGCTTCTTTTCAGAAATTAAAAGAACTCCTTCCCAATGCTCCTATCTTGTGATTCTCGAAGGGAATCAAGATTTTATTGTTTATACCGATGCTATTCATGTTGGGTTGGGAGCAGTTCTTATGCAAAGGGATCATGTTATTGCTTATGCTTCTATACAATTAAAGCCAACCGAGACTAGATATGCCACTCATGATTTAGAGCTTGCAGTTATTTTTTTCGCCCTTCGAATTTGGCGTCATTATCTTTTGGGAGAGAAATTTATTCTCTACACCGATCATAAATCTTTGAAGTACTTATTTTCTCAAAAGGAACTTAATTTGCGTCAACAACGTTGGCTCGAATTCCTTGCATCTTATGATCTTGATATACTTTATACTCCCGAAAAGGGAAATTGTGTTGCCGATGCACTTAGTCATAAGCAACAAGCGGTTGTTTCTATGATGATGTCCAAGTGGAATGATCTCGAGACTTTATCCACTTGTGAGATTCGAGATCGTGAATTTGATTTATGTTCATCTCTCGTTTTATGTAGCCTTAAGGCTCATCCTTCTCTTTTAGACTGCATCCTTGTAGCTCAAAAGCTAGATCCCGAATTGGCTTTTCTTAGCCAAAATTTTAGGGATAAAATTTATATTGAAGGTTTGAAAGACTTTGATATTGATTCTCATGGCGGCATTCGAAAATTTGGTAGGCTTATCGTACCAAATATTGGTGATCTTCGTAAAGATATTTTATAAGATTCTCATCATTCTAAATTTACCATTCATCCCGGTAATAGTAAAATGTATGCGGATATGAAGCGACTTTATTATTGGGATGGGATGAAATCTGATATTGCTAACTTTGTTAGGCGTTGCATGACTTGCCAACTAGTTAAGGCCGAGCATCAAAGGCCCGGCGGGTTATTGCAATCTTTGGACATTCCAATTTGGAAGTGGGATCAAATTTCCATGGACTTTATTGACGGCCTTCCCCGTTCTCGTTTGGGTCATGATAGCCTATGGGTGATAGTTGATAGACTTACTAAATCCGCCTATTTTATTCCCGTTTGGTCCAACCGAGCCGTACCTCTTTTGGCTAAACTCTTTATTAAAGAAACTATTAAATTACATGGAGTTTCTACTTCTTTTGTTAGTGATCGTGATCCATTGTTTACTAGTAGATTTTGGAAGAGTCTTCAAAAAGCTTTGGGAACGTAGCTTAATTTTAGCACCGCTTATCATCCTCAGTCCAATGGACAAATCGAGCATGTGAACCAAACTCTTGAAGATCTTCTTCGTGGATGCGTTCTTGATTTTGGTGGAAGTTGGGAAGATCATATTTCTCTTGTTGAGTTTTCCTATAATAATAGCTTCCAATCTAGTATTGGTATGACGCCTTTTGAGGCACTCTATGGAAGGCCATGCCGATCTCCTTCTTGTTGGCTTGAGGCCGGTGAGAAGCTGCTTTTAGGTCCAGACTTTATTCATGATTCCATAGAAAAGATTGATGTAACAACCCGCATATTTATCGATTTTATATTTAAATATTTTATTTAAATATTTTATCGTTCGTCGGATTTTGGTCCGAAAAGCTACCTTTTGCAAACAGTCGAATTGGGACTCGAGACCACCCACATTGAGTTCAAAATGACGTTTGCGACCTTTTTGAGTATAAACTTCGATATGTTTGGAGATAGTGAAATTTTACCACTTTTTCACTTAGGGCTTTGGTTTGGGCTGAACCCATTAATCACTTACTAACTCAGTCCCAACCCACTCCAACTCTTCTTTACTTCATTTCATATTCCTAACACTCAAGCTTAAGCAAAAATAGTGGAAGAGAATGGGAATTAGAAACTCCAAGCACTAGTTCCTCTTGCTAGCTCAAGTTCTTGCTCCAAAATCAAAGGGAACCCATTAGTAAGCATCTCCTTCTTCTTCTCCAACTCATTCTCACTTTGATTTCAGAAAAATCCTAAACCTAATTTAGGAAATGTTTCTCTTTTAAGCTTAGATTCAAGCATCTTGTGTTGAGATTGAAGTGTGGTTGATCTTCCTTCGTCTTCAAGCTTCTCATTCAATGTTTTCGGGTTCAAAGGTGAGATTTTTATCTCACATCTATGTCTATAACTATCTTTGATTGTTGGGTATGAATTCCTAACACTTATTTATGTTCATTTGCTTTTGATTTGGATTGAAGTGGTGAATATTCCAATTTTTGATGTTTTGTAGTCAAATCTTTAAAAATCCAACCTTTGATGTTTGAACATGTTTTTGGTGATGCATCGAAGAGCCTATAGTGCTGGGTTGTCGATTGGCATAAATCCTTAGCATCCATCGCTCGTTCGATCGCATTTCGGTTTGGATTTTCCATTTTTGGTCTAGGCTGTTTTTTTTGCCTAGTAGAAGATTTCAGACGTCTGAAATTAATTTCAGACGTCTGAAACCAAATCCAGACGTCTGGTTGAATAATCCAGACATCTGAAAAGGGGTCTGGAAAAGGCAGAGCCTAAATCCAAACGTTTGAAACAAATTCCAGACGTCTGAAATCAAATTCAGACATCTGGTTTAAAATTTCAGACGTCTGAAATGGCCCACGAATTAAAAATAGAAGGGAGAAAACACATATACTTCCAGATACCAGGGCCAGACGACTGGGAACACCTACCAGATGTCTGGAACTGTTTAATTTGCCTATTTTGGCTATTTTTGAGTATATTTCCAACTTTAATCGATTCATGTTGATTCCCTTTTTTGTTATCATTTATTATGGACTTTGATGACATTTTCATCGTGATTTTTGGGAATATCCATTTTGATGGATTCGGTATCGATTTCTTTGGATTTTATTCACGTCTTCGAATGTGAATTTTTACGATTGATTGTTTCTACAATCAATTCTATGATTTGTCACTTTAAAATATAAAGGTTTTCTATACTAGTGGTAAATATCAAAACTCTTTCCCCAAAACGATTTCAACTCTATTTTCAATACCAAACTCGTTTATAAAACCGTTTTCCAATCTACTAGTATATACAAACTTTTACCTCACTCGTATGAGAAATCCAATTAAACGACTTAGTAAAACGAGTGGTATGAATCGCTTGCGTTTGCTTCGTTGGTTAATTCTTGGACTTGTTCGATTGAACCTCTCGTGACAATTTTCTAGTGAAGATCTACAATTTGTTCGCAAATATTTAAGTTAAGCTAGTGGTTATGGGACATGATGCTAAACTCATATATTTACTAGCTTATTGTAATTGACACTTCTTGATGATCGATGATGATCATTTTATAGTTAAGCCTAGCAATGCGCGATGTCTCTTTGTCCACGTGGAGGACTGTACCTCATTTTATTGAGCTTCGACTCATTTCTTCGTGGGCTGGGGCATTTCTATTCCTTTTCACATACTGCTGGAGCTTGTTTCCCTTGAAGAGTTGTTCAATTACCTCTTTCAACTGACGTCATTCGTTGCTGTCATGGCCGGGTTGATTGTGGAACCGGCAGAACCTTCCACTTTTTTCCATCTTACTCCCAACTCTCATTTTAGGTGGTGTCGGATAACTGACATCATCCTTGGTCGCAAAGAAGATGTTCTCAGGGGTATCGGTCAAGGGTGTGAAATTGAAAGGACGACCTTTCTTAGCGTTTCCTTATTACTTTCCACCATCATTTCCCCTTTTCTGAGTGTTAGGTTCTTTCTTGTTCAAAGCAGCACCATTGTTCCCAGCTTCTACTGATACCACCTTAGCCGGTGTTTGGAGGCTCTCCAAACGCATGAATTCATCCGCTTTCTTGTAGAACTTGTCAAGCGAGTTTGGTTCTTTCATTTTCAACCATTTTCCAAATTCGCTTGATTTTTCAATCGCCCTCATCAAGTACATTAGGACCATGCGTGGCTCAGCATTATCTACCTCAGCCAATGCTATGTTAAAACGATTCAAAAATGATCTGATTGATTCTCCTGGATTTTGCTCTAGACTTGACAGTGACATTATATCCTTTGCTTTTGAAGCATACAATCGAAATTGCTCCTTGAATTTCCTGGTCAAATCAGAGAACTGATCAATGGACCTGACCGGCAGCTTTGTAAACCACAATAGAGCCACATCTTCCAGATATACCGGGAAGTATCGACATTTGATTTCATCAGACGCTCTGGCACCCGTCATATGCCAATCGTACTTATATAGAAATTCATTAGGATCGCTTGTCCCTTTGTATGCCGGGATAGTAGGAGGAACGAATTTTCTTGGGAATTCTGCCTTCATGATTTTCTCAGTAAACGGAGTTTTGTTTGGAGCAAAACCCCATTCTTTCTCATAATCATCCCTTCACATACTTTCCTTCATGATCTGATGAACCATGCCTGAAAAATAATCTTCATCATTTAAAGGCTCTGGAGGGCAAACATCAGCTATTCTCTCTGAATTTTGTCTTGACAATCGTTCACGGAGGGTCGGCCGCGGTCCTGATCCCCCAGCCTGGAGAGGTGTCCTTTCCACAGGGTCTGCGGCTCTTTGAGAAACGTTCCCCCCTTCAACATTTTTAACTCCCACAGTAGGGTTTCCATCATTATTAACCGGTCGACGGTTAGCCCCAAGTAGATCATTCAACTTACTTAAGATCAGGGCGCTCTGGGCATTCTAAGCCTCCAACTGTGCATTCTGGGCATTCAATTGTTGATTCAACCCCAAAACTACGGCGTCCAATTCTGCTCATGTAACACCAACAGTTGGAGCTGCTTGACTTGAAGGAGGAGAGGTAGCGGTATTCTCTTGAACATTGTCGGATCTCACAGAACTTCGTTTTCTCCCAGGAGTCATTATTTCCAATAAACTTCTGGTTTTAAAAGAAATCCTTTCCACGAAATTTTTCGGAGCAATGATGGAAGTATCCTGAGTTGGGTTCTCAGTGAAAGCATCAAAAATGTTAATGCTTAAAATCGAACGCTAACACGCCGGTGTGTGAAGTGTGAATGTGAAAGCACCACCCGACGGTTCGGGAACAGAATATCAGCAAAAATAACAGAAAATACAGTAAGAGACAGCGATTTTATAGTGGTTCGGCTTAAGGAGTAGCCTACGTCCATTTTAAGTGTCTTTATTACTGATCTTGTTACAAAACAATACAATGCTCTTCAAGTAAAAATTTCTTTAGTTACAAAACACTTTAAGCAAGTAGCTTAAGCTTCGATGTAGATGAAAGTCTTCGAATCCATGTCGGATGTGTGAAAGTCTTTCAAAGTAGCTTGTAGTGTTCTTCGAAACTTCAAGTGTAAAGTCGGTTTAGAAACTGGCAGAGTATCGGCGCTTGAAGAGATTGTCCAAAAGGTCCCTTGAAAGTTGGAGATGGCAATGTATTTATAGAGAATTCTGGGCAGGAATTACCGCCAAGTCCTGAGTCGTGGCCGACTTAGGATAAGCCGTGGCCAACTTAGGATAAGCCGTGGCCAACTTAGGATAAGTCGTGGCCGACCTATCGAGCCATGTCCACGGTTCAGTAGAGGTACGCTTGTCTACCTGAATTCATGTCATAAGTCCTAAGTCGCGAATGAGTTGAGAGGATGTGGCATAAGTATCACAGCATTGGATTTTAACTCGGTAGCTTTAGGTCGTATGCGACTTAGCATGGGCCGTAAGTCGGTTGTGGCTTAAGTGAAGTTGCTTTTGAGCCTTTCTTGTCTCGAGCCATTAGGTCGGCCATTTCTTGAGTCGTTTGCCCCGCCCCCTTAAACCATTGAGTCGCTGTCTCCCTTGAGTCGTTGAGTCGGTCATTTCCTTAAGGTATTAAGTCGGTAACCCTTCAAGGCTATTAAGTCGGTAACCCTTCAAGGTTGTTGAGTCGGTCCATTTTCTTAACCCGCCAAGTCATGGCTTCCTTAAGTCGGTAGGTCGTACCACTTCATGAGCCGTTAAGTCGTGGCTTCCCTTAACTCGTTAAACCGTTAAGTCGTACTACTCTTTATGCAGCTAAGTCGTCATTTCTTTAAGTCGTTAACTCATGTTGTTATCTCCTGGGTCGCTAGCAGAGTGGAGTTAACAGAAGAGATGGGTCGAATTTTCGGCATCTTATGATCTGGATATTATCTATACTCCAAGGAAAGCGAATGTCGTGGTTGATGCTCTTAGTAGAAATGCGGTCTTATCTCTTTTGGTAGTAGTTCCATCTCTCCAAGAAAGAATCGTTAGTAAGAAAATGGAGAATAAATCTTTTGAGGAAATAATTCTTGGAACTAAGGACGGGCTATATTCGGATTTCAAGGTGGACGATCAAGGTGCTTTAAGGATTAATGGTCGTTTGTGTGTGCCTAATATAGATGGACTGAGGCAAGAAGTCTTAGCTGAGTGTCATCGCTCCAAATTGAATATTCACCCAGGAATCTCAATGATGTATAAAGATTTGAGGAGAGTTTTCTGGTGGCCGAATATGAAAAAGGATGTAGCTGCTTTCGTAAATAGTTGTGCCATCTGCCAACAAGTGAAGGGAGATCAACTGAAGTATGTCGGACTATTGCAGCCTTTGGAAATTCCAGATTGAAAGTGGGAGATGATCTCGATGGACTTCATCGACGGTTTGCCTAGAACCAGGAAAGGAAATGAAGGGATATGGATTATTGTGGATCGTTTAACGAAGGGTGCCCATTTTATACCCGTTAATGCAACTTGTACTGCAATTTCCCTGGCAGAAATTTTCTTAAAGGAGATAGTCAGATTGCATGGTGTTCCTGTCAGCATAGTAAGTGACCGTGATCCTATTTTCACTAGCAAATTCTGGGAAGCTCTGCAATCAGCAATGGGAACAAGTTTGAGATTAAGTACGGCCTATCATCCTCAGACGGACGGACAAACGGAGAGGCTTAATCGTATTCTGGAAGATATGCTGCGAGCTTGTGTATTGGATTTTGGTGGATCGTGGGAAGACCATCTTCATCTAGTGGAATTTTCTTATAATAATAGTTACCAAGCGAGTATTAAGATGGCTCCTTATGAAGCTCTGTATGGAAGACCGTGTAGATCCCCATCCTGTTGGATTGAATCAAATGATCGACTTGTACTCGAACCCGATCTAATTCGTGAAGCTTCTGCGAAGGTTGAGCTTGTCAAGAAAAGGATGAAAGCTGCTCAAGATCGTCAGAAGAAATATGCAGATAAGAGACGAAGATCATTGGAATTTGAAATCGAAGATTTAGTTTTTATCAAAATTTCCCCAATTAAAGGTGCTATAAGATTCGGAAAAAGGGGAAAACTTGCTCCAAGATATATTGGACCATTCCGAGTGCTGGAAAGAATTGGAACTGTAGCCTACAGGATTGAATTGCCAGAACGGATGTCTGGGATTCACAATGCATTTCATGTGCCTCATTTAAGGAAATTTATTCATGACCCATCATTGGTGGTAGAACCAGTTGTTCAGGAAGATTTAGAAGTAGAACCCAACCTGATTGTGGTTAGAAATCCTGTTCAGATTGTAGACCAAGACGAGAAGCAACACAGGAACAAAGTGGTGAAACTCGTCAAGGTGCAATGGAATAAGGATCCCAGAGATTGTACCTGGGAAACTCTTGATAGTTTTAGAAAAGCTTATCCAAATTTATGTCCGGATAGCTAGTAATGTTGTTAGAATTGACTGTTTGATTTGTTTGTTATTATGGATGATATGTATGTTTAGAGTGTTAATATTAAGCTTTTGAATTAACTGTTGTTTAAATTTCAGGGACGAAATTCTTTTAAGGGGGGAGGAATGTAACATCCTAGAATTTTGACCCTATTACTATAATAAGTTTTTAATCTAATTTAAATAAAATACAAGTTTTCATTTATCAATAAATGAAATTTTGGACATTATTAGTTGTATATGTGTTATAAAGGAAATTTTAATTTCAAAACTTAAAATACTCTTTTAACAATATTAAGAATAAAATCTGTTTTATTCAAGTAAATTAAAAGTTACATATTCATGACATTTAATATCAGTTAATGATAATAATAAGTACAATAATACAATTCTATTCATATTAAATATAAATATAAAGTATACAAATACAAATATAAGTTACATATCAAATATTTGAAAGATTTAACTTTAAATAAAAATAAGATTAAGAAGTGTTTCTAATAAAAACTTTTATAATTAAAATAAAATAAAGCTTATAAATATTTAGCATAAGTATAACATGAAATATGGTTATAAACATAAGTCTACAGACATAAGAAAACCATAATATATAAACATAAGTATAAAACTTTGATATGAATATAAAATATAAATAGAAATGTTAACTATGTAAATACAAACATATAGAATCAGTCAAGGCAAATGTATAGATTCTTGTTTAAGTTAAAAGATAATAAAACAAAATTTTATATACAAAAATCTTTGTACAGAGAAACTCAAATAATTTTGCCAGCAAATATATAATAGGTTGTAAACTTATTAGAAGCAAGTTCATTTAATGCTTTCATTGTCAGCCCACAAACATTTAATTCAGCCGAAATATCTATACCATCCTAGATTCTTAGTACATGAACATAGAGAAAAATACTATCATAACCAGAGAGGCTTATATTAGAAGCTAATACCTATACAAAAACTATTCTTATCTATATAAATACAAACAAACATCATACTTCCAAGCTCAATCAAATTCAAAGCAAAAGAGGAGCTATAGGAATTCAACACTTCAAACTGCAGACTGCTTCCATCAACAAACATCCTCTGTTTCAACTGTAGTCTTAAGTGAGTAAACTTATTTAAAATCTAACTCTTAATAAGTAATTCATGAAGAATTGTTATGTTGATGTTTAATGCTCTGGAATGATTGGTTAATTACTGTAAGTTCTGCATATTGATGTTCTTCAATTCAAATTTGCTGAGGCAAAGAAAAATAGAGAATAAATCATATTTTTATGTAAAAACATTTTCTTTACTTAGTAACTTAACTAAATAAATTTGTTTAAGCTAAAGATTAAAGTTTGGAATTATTATTTTTTTAGTAGCTGTGAAATATAAACGCTGAAAACTCAAATTTACAGTAAAAATAAATAAAGGACAAAATTCGAATAACTTGAATTGTAAATTTGAATTTATATATTGATACAGCATACAAAAATATGATTTTTAAGACAAAAATCATAATTTTTAATTAACTATTCACGGAACAGTCTGTTAGTGAACCGAAAATACTTTTATATGAATATCAGATGATTCAATCAATTACTGATGATGAAATTTGACGTGAAGCTAGAGTGTTGACGTGAGAACACCAGAAAAATGTTAAAAAAAAATTCAAATGCAAGATTTTTGGGGAATGATCGAGAGTAGGGTTTATGGGTTCGACGGTTTGGGTTCTGTATATTTGGTGTTCGCGTCACTGTAGCTCAACCGAGCACCGTGAAACTTTGGGAGGTGTTAGAGGGTGTTGTCGTCGAGATAGGGCCGGAGCCACGTACACGCAGGTGGTCGAGATTGAGAGGACGAGGCGTTTTCCCTTATCGTATACGTGTTTACTGTTCGTATTATCAAGCATATTTCGATTGCGTACATATTGCATCGATTTGAGCTTAGTTTTCGAACGAGTGGTGATTTTATGATTTGCTGAGGGCATGGGGGATCGTCGGAGTGGTGACGAACCACCGTGCACGTGCACGGTGGCGTCGTGTCGGCCGATATGAGTTCTGGGCCATTGCGTGTTTTGCTCGAAGGTATCGTGTTGTCGCTTCGAGTTTGTCTCTGGGTCAAGGTTTGAGCGCGCGTGTGTTAATGGGTTATAGCAGTTTATGTTTTAAACTAAAAAATAAATAAATAAATAAATAGAACAAAACATAGAAGAAAGAAAGAGCCGAAGAAAGAACAGAGGAAGAAGAAGAAGGACGCACGAGTAGTGACGTGGGGAAAACAAGCTGGAACTCGGGTTGCCACTCGAGAAACTGGGTATATAACTCGGTCAAATCTATAATGAATTAGCCTAATGTACTTTAGGCTATTTGTTTATAAAAAGTTAAGTATCAATTAAGTTGTTAGTGTTGACAAACTGTTTTAGGCAGAGATTAACTTTAAATTTTATTAAGAAAGTTTTACAGAAAACAAAAATGAGTAATTAACTTAAATCGAAATTAATTAAGAATGTAATTAATTTTATAATTAAGATTAAATAAGTAGTATAAAATTTAATTAAATTTGTAATTAAAGATTTTAATAATAATCTTGTGTAAACCCATTTGTAATTAAGAATTTAATTAATCATTGAAAGTTAATAATTTAACAAATCGTAGTTAACTGATTAAATAATTAATTAAGGGTTAGACGATTAAGTTAATTAGTAATTAATGGTTAATTAAATAATTAGTAATACTTAAATGAGTAAATGAGTTTTATAAATCAATAATTAAGGTTATTGATTAATAATTAATTAAGTGAATAATTAATAGGTAATTAATAAATTTAAATAAGTTAATTAATTAGTAATTAACTAAGCAAGAATAAAATATGGTTTATTCTTAAGCAAGTAATTAAGTTTAAATAAATCAATCTAAATGTTGATATGAATCGATTATTCTATTTGATTGACTCTGATGTTTATTTACATCCTATGATGTTCTATGATATTCTGAATATATCTGTGATGACTGTGTATGATTTATCTGTGAGAAATTGCTATATGAATTCAATTTTTGAATTTAAACTATATAAGTTAATTAGACAACTTGGCCTTTAAAATGGCGTTTGGATTTCGATGAGACCGGGATCGGGTATCAATTTGATATTCCCAAAACCACATCGATCCAAATTAAACGTTAGGTCGTGACATCTCAAGTGCAGATCGAGATGGTGTTTTCAGAATGCAAGGGTTGTTGTCGTTAACTCTAAGGGTGATTCCAAAACGAGTGTAACGAGATAATGCCTTCGGTTTCGTTCGAACCCGGAACGAACTTGTGTGGATTGAATGCTTTCAACACATCGTCAGGCGGACGATGAGCATTCTAAGAGACATATTCTATAAAGGTAAACGCAGCCTCAAGCCTCATTAACCGGGAATGGCTAAAATAGGGGATGTGCAACAAGGTTAGGTGGGTCATGCCCAAGCAGGACGAGTTATACCCCTGTCTAGATGTCCCTTTTTATTCGGTTGTGTGGGCGGTTGGTCTGCAGCCAACTGCAGGGTTATCTTGTTCGGGACTGTTCAGTAAGGAATGGTTCCGGCCTTGTGTTGCAGGGGAGTTAGGGTGGCTCCTCGGTACGGTGATCTAGGCCACGTACTGTGACGGGCGGTACCCCAGTAGCCCTGCCATTGTATGGGATCCAATTTCCAATAAGAGCCGTACCTTTTGATTGTGCCCAACTATGTTGGAATGTGAGATGTAAGCATTTCAGCTATTTCTGTATTTTACTTGAAAACCGTAGATACTATTATAATATCACTGAATTTCCTATAAAATGTTTTGGTTAGCGTAAGGTAAAAACTTACCCGTATTTATGTGTGGGAAGTCTTACGTGATACCTTTATTTCAAATGATTTTCAAAGTTAAACAACTTTAACCCGTTTACTCATATCAGACCCATGTCTGACCCGGAGTTTATATTTTGTTTTTCATAAACTCTTGGGTACTCAAATTTTTATGAGTAGCCAAGTGATAGGTATTCGAAATATAGAGTTTTCCGGAGGAGTTGGAGCAGAAGACCAGACGTATGTAGCTATCTATATAATTCCGCTGTGTTAGTTAGTTTATGATATTTGGGATGTATGTTCTGACAAATATGTATACGATAGTCCTGTTCTATGATATTGTATAACTCTGATGTATATATAACTATGTAATAGTTATGATGATGTGTTATATTTTGTTCCATTCCGCTGTGAGATTCTGATATTGTTATTCTTTCTTTCTATTCTTTTCTATTTCTACCCCTTTCTTTCTTATAGATGACACGTCTTTCTGGAGTAAGAAAGCCGGGTCGTCACAATTCTTAATTACATTCAAAAATTAACCATTTAATATTTCATTAAGTAATCACACTTAATTAATCCATAATTAAGTGATTAAGTAATCAATTAACTAATTATTTTGAAATAAATTAAACAATTAATTAATTAACTTTTTATATTAAACAATCCTTAATTAATTAAGAAAACATTATTCTTAATTAAAACTTTACTTATTTACAAATCATATTAAATAAGTATTCTTACGTTAATAACAAAGATAAATTAACCCTGTTTATTTTCATAATTCAATTATTTGAATAAATCAAATTTTAATAACCTTAAAGACCAATTACTCAAGTTTGTTTACAACAATAATAACATTAACCTTTATTTGAAAATAATGCATTTAAAACCAAATTTTCAAAATTCAAAACATATTAATCATCTAAGTTAAACTTATTCATTCAAAATGAAATTTGAACTTTAGTTTTAAAATCAATACTTAGAAATTACTTTAAACTTTGATTTAATATTTGAGTTCAAAACATTCTTCTTAAATTAAAAATTTAATTAAATTAAATTACTTTTAAAAAGAAATCATTATAAACAATTTAAATTTGGAATTGAATTCAATTTTCCCGTTTTAAAAGTTTGATTTACATTTATTTTAAAACAACAAGTTTTTAACTTTGTCTCTTGTTTCTTTTATAAACTTGTTTTTTCAACTTAATGCTTGATTTTATCAAACTCCAGTTTCAAATGCAACTTAAAAATCATCACAGAGCTCAACTAAAGCAACAACCCAAGAAACCCAAGACCGACTCGGCAATCACGCGAGTCATCCCCAAGGAAAAACCCACCCCTCAACTACCCCGAGTCAACCCCGATGCAATCACGAGAAAATCTTCGGGCTTCAACTCATCTTCCCCAGAAGCGCCAAACATTCTAGATAAAACGTGCACGAGGTACACTGTGCACCTGCCCATCATCTTCCGGCCAACAACGTTCGTCGCGATCGTCGACGTTGGTCACTTGAACCCACTTGAACAAGGATTTAAACCCAGATCAAATAATTTGAACGCGGATCAAAATACGACCAAAACGAACCAAAAACAGCAGCAGTTTGAACCCAAAAAACCCATCGCCGCCGACCATCTCGTCGCCATTGAACTCCGCCCACTTCACCATCGAACACCATGATCACAAGCTTCATTCTTTCCCAAACGCGATCAAACTCGATCCATCATTCACGACAAAATTCCCAAAACAGTCAAGTCGAACAAAAACCCTAGCTTCTTCAATTCCCAACAATTCACTCAATTGAAAAATTATTTTGCATTATTCCCATAACCAACAATCTATATACAAGCTTCGATCCAAGTTTCAAACCAAATTATTGTATAGATAATCAGCAATTCACAAAATCCCCAATTTTGAATAAACCCCAAATTCAAATCATAATTACACAATTAAAAATTACAAATTGTATATCTAAATTCATGATTTATCCTCACTGTTACATGCATGTAGTCCAAATTAAATTTTAAGATAATTGATTTTTGTCATGAACCAAGATCTCACTGTATATTCATTATTAAAATCATTTGTAAATTTAAGTTTGCAGAAACAAATTTTAATATTACCAACAACAATAGCACACAACTTTTATTAAATTATCAATGTCAAATGATGATTGTTAGTGGAAAATTTAAATTATTCAATGATGATCCAGGTCAGGGAAGTAACAAATAAATAAAGTGACTGTATATATATACAGATCACTACACACATACATATAAATCTATCAAATCCAATAATGTAAAAACTGAAAATGTTCCATGCAACATCAATATAGATCAACATATGCATAGTAGTAAAAATCCAGAACAACTGTTTTTAAAAACATTTACTCACCTCAATTTATAATATGAAGAGCAGGTTTGATTCCAGGCTTCAAATCTTTAAATCTGAAAAGTGTTTTTGATTTGATGTTGAAAAATCCATCTGCATGCTTTTAAATTGAAGTTGAACTGTAGATGACTTGAAGTTGAAAACCCTTTTTTATTAATTGCAGCCTTTAAATTTACAGGTTGAGGATTTTAATTTGCTTCAGATTCTACTTTGCTTTGGATTTTCCAATTTCAGGTTTGCTTTTGATTTTGGAATTCAAGTTTCAGGTTTACTGATTATATTTTTTTCTCAGCTGAAACAGAAAATAGTTTGAAGAAAAAGAAAGATATGTTTTAAATTTCAAAAATGAAAGCCACTTGTCATTTAATTGATTTAATTACTTACAAGTGTTATTTAGAATGTGTTAACATGTTTACACATGTTCTTAACATTATAATTAATTTTTTATTTAATTTAAAAGATAATAGAACTTACTTATTTTAATTTCTTAATTAATAAATGTTCACATATGTATAAATAAATTCACTTTTAAAAGAAATTATTCTAAAACTAATTATAATATAAATATACATCTTATACATGTATTTAAAATCTAACATTTATATTTATACACTTATAGCCATTTTATAATAAGCATTTTAAAAGAAAACAAAACAAAGCTTGTTTAAATCCTTTTTTATACTATCATATTTAAAAATAAACAATCATCTTTTGAAAAATATTTATTTTCAAAACAAAGCTTTTAAATTACAATTCATTCATACATAAATTATCAACAAATTAAATTAAATTCCAAAACAATATCAAATTATAACATATACTTGCATATATATTACAATTTGAAAATTCATCTTTATTTAAAACAAAAGATATTCTATTCACAATATATATCAAAAATATATATATATATATATATATTATAAACAAAATAAAAATTTATTAGTTTGTAAAATAAATCTTAATAAATTGTAAATTATCAAAAAGACATTGATCAAAATTATCAGTTTAAAATTTATTAACCTTCAAAAGATTAAATTTATCAGTTTAAATTAAAATTATAAAGAAAAATTATCAAATCAACTTAATTATTAACACAGATATTAAATTGATATTGCCTAAAATTTCGGGTCATTACAATCCTCCCCCCTTAACAGAATTTCGTCCTCGAAATTTAAAAGCAAAGGTAATTTAATAACCTAGTACAGATTTCAATTTCAGACAGCAAAGCATACCTATCAACCAGTTACTAACAATCAATCAAACAAACATATCTAACTAATTATCCTTACACAAATCAGAATAAATCTCTAATACTATCTAGAGTTCCGAAGTATAAATCACCGGGAGACTCGCTCTACAGAAGCTAAACAAACTACACCATTAAAAATCCAGAGCTCCTCTCATCTCTAGATCCATCAATCTGAACAGAACTTCAGACTATACTCGCGTCTTGCTCAACTTCCAAATCCAACTGAACTACAGATTCAACAACCAATCTATAAATCATACACGTACTCCCTTAGAGATACGTGAAATACAATGAATTCCAGCTATCCAAACTGGAATTCAATCTTATCCTATTACTGCTCTCTTAACCATAGAAATCTTAACAACAATGAAGTCTCCAACTTCGAATTCCAAACTCCTTATCTCATATCTGTATAACTCAACAGACAATCGTGGGCTGCCAATCTTCTTCCTGATCAGCTCAACCTATGCTGATGCTTTCAGAAACAACTAGACCAAAGAAATCCAGTTTCTGGATCCTATTCAACAGAAAAGTCTTCCAAAATCCGTCGAAATCCAGAATACAAACTCTACTTCTCAAGCAACAGCAACTGAACTTGTTTCCTTCCTTGCATCGCTGCTACCTTGCTTCCGCTGCACAACTCTGATTCTGAAATGGACGAGAATACTGTTGATGAAAACGAATACAAACTTATCCAATATATCCGGGAACTTTGTTCGTCAAATCCATAAAATCTTAGTGACCCATCTGACTCGGTCACACTACCTTATAGCAGAATTCCAAATCAAAACTAGATCTGACCAATCCAAATCCAAAATATTTCTGAGCTGCTACACCAATTCTTCTCTCCAAGGGCCATCCTACAACCAGGCTAACTACCAAAATTGCTTCTGGAACCAAAACAATATGGTACTCAATTCCAGATGCAGACAAACTTCTGATCACAACAGTAGCTTCTACTTCCATATGAGAATCCTCGGTCTCAAACAAAAGATTGCCCAAGAAAAATCCTAAACTAATCGCAAGTCACTTTTGCGGTCCAACCTAGTTCGGATTCCAAAGAAACTATTCCCTCTTTACCAACTAGAACAGCCTTAAGCTTCTCCAAACAAGGTTAATCTTTCAAGAAAACATCATCGCCTGCCCGGACTGCTGAAAGAGAACCACAAGATTCCTGAACCATCGGAGAAACGAGCCACACTGCTGCTTTCAAACTCTACGTCGATGATACTGCAAAGCTAAAAGACCTCCTCGTCAGCACACCGAACATTTCGAGTTGCATTGCTACCATAGCTAACCAAAGACTTCTAATTCAAAAGCTCCTCGAAAACCAAAATGACCAACAAACTACACAACGGACCTTCGAGATGGCAGACAACCTCTCAAGAAATTAGGGCTCCAAACCAAGCATCAACATCTCGCTTTCCTTAAAGGATGACAAATGAGACCATGTCGAAGCGAAGCAACTTATAGACTTTAGTCTCACATTCCAAACAGCCAACCTCCATGCTAAAGATCCAGACAACTTCTACACAGACGAGTCTTCCCTGTGGCAGGTAAAGCTGCTCCTCAACAACTTCCATAACTGCTTCAAGAGAAAACATCTTCTGAAAATATCCATGCATACTGCATCTCATCACGCAGTTATCAAGATACCATCACTTACTTCTGCACTTCCGACAGATCCAAACTCAAGAAAAATTCGCTCACCCGAGCGAAATCCAAACTTACACTTCCAAGATAAACTCCGACTCTTTAAAAAGATTCCCTTCAGATACCAAAGAAATCCTTACTCCAAACTACAAATCTCACTTGAGACGATAATAGGTCTTCAGTCTCGACAAAAACTTCCAACCTCAAACATATGGACCTCTTCCATCAGTGGTAGTCGTGTTACACACACACCACTACTCCATCTACCTTTAAAAACTTATGTTGGAAAATCCGAACAGATAACCCAACAGATTAGGTAGATATAGATATATAGTTATAGTTATATATAAAAATTACAAATACGCTCTCTCAAGAAAGACACCACTTCAGAGCCTAGGTATTCACTCAACCTAATGCTCTGATACCATCTGAGACAACCCAACTTCCTATCTCCAGGAAATCGCATCATCAATGAAGAAAGAAAGGGATAGAAGAAGAAAAGAAAGAGAAAGAAGAAACACAACAACAGAGAACTCACAGCGAAACGAATGAAATATAATAAATAACATAAAATATTACATAGTATCATATTACATCAGAGTAAACAACTTATACAACACATATTAGACAGTTATAATCATCTGTCTAACTATACAACTCAAGTACAACAGATGCAGATATCAAACAAACACAGCGGAACCATAATATATCTATACGTGAAAACCACCGGCTCCATAACTCCTTCAGGATTCGTCAAGCAAACCTGAATCACTTGACTACTCATATATAATATGAATACCCAAGAGTTTAATAAAACAGAAAATGAACATTCGGGTCAGACAGGGGTCTGCTGTGAGTAAATGGATTAAAATTGCTTAACTTTAGAAAATCCTTTGAAAGAAAAGTTATCACGTAAGACTTCCCACACATAAATATGGAAAAGTTTTTACCTTACGCTAACCAAAACATTTGAAAGAAAATCCAGTGATATTATAATAATGTCTAGGGTTTTCAAGTAAATAAGAAATAGCCGAAATTGTTACATGATTAAATTCCAGCTACTAGCCAAAAAAGTGGGTAATACAATCAAAACCGTAGGGTCTCGTAGGAAGAATGGGTTTCCATCAATGGCAGGGCTACTGGAGTACCTCCCGTCACAGTACGTGGCCTAGATCAATGTACCGAGGAGAACGTCCGCTCCCCTGCAACACAAGGCCGGAACCATCTCTTACTGGACAGTCCCAAACAAGACCACCCCGTAGTTGGCGCGACCAACCACACACTAAGCCGAAATAGAAAGGGACCTCTAGACAGGGGTAAATCTCACTCTCAAGTGGGAGCTACCCACGAAGCCTTGCTGCACCTCCCATGTTTTAGCCATTCCCGGTTGATGAGGCTTGAGGCTGCGATTACCTTTATAGAACACATCTATCTTAGAATGCTCATCGTCCACCTGACGATATTCTGAAAGCATTCAATCCATACAAGTTCGTTCCGGATTCGAACGAAACCGAATGCATTATCTCGTTGCACTCATTTTGGAATCACCCTAAGAGTCAACGACCACAGCCATTGCACTCTAAATCACCATTTCGAATCTAAAAGTACTATTTCGTCAAACTCATTACGGAATCACCCACAGAGTTATACTGACGTATAGTTCTTACACCTCGAGTCTTCACTTGCTCCACTTGGATTCACGACCTAACGTTTGATTGGAATCGATGTGGTATTCGGATCCCAAATATGGAAACCGATCTCAGTCTCACCGAAACCAAATGCCATTTTAATGTCCAAGTTGTACTTAAGGGTTTTAAAACAATAAACTTATATTCAAGATGATATAAACAGATAGATGAATCACATTATCACAATAGATAAATCATATCAACATTCATCTCACAACAGCATATTACATAACAAAGATATCCAAATCATCCAGTATCAACCAATCATCTATCAATCATCCAAAATCAACCAATCACCCAATATCAGTCAATTAATAATCAATATTAACCAATCATCCAAGCAGAATTGATTAATTCTTAATCAATTGGATTACTTAAATCCTTCTTCAATAATTTGTTCCAGATAAATTAATCATCTTTTAATGATCTCCTTAATTAATCTTCCTTGATTAATTATACTTTAATTAAATCCAAGTAATTATCATTAACCATATACAGTAATTAACCTTTAATTACTATCATTAATTACAATAATTAATGATCCTTCATTTGCTTCATTTATTAATCAATTATAATTAATTACATTAACCTCAATTAATCATAATTAATTAATCACACTCAAATTAATTACTTTTATTAATCAACCTTGATTAATATCATTAATTAACTAATGATCCTTATTAATTAATAAATTCTCTTTCATTGAATAATTAACTTGTAATTAATCAACTCATTAATCATAATCAGTAATTAACCATTTGTAATTACTTATCTTAATTAATTAATTATATTTACTTTGATTAATTAATCTAATTAATTAATCTTTAATTACCTCATTAAGTGCTTAATTATTCAATTAAATTAATAAATAATCCTTAATTAATTACCTTATTAATTAATTACAATTCTAATTAATTACACTTAGTAATTAATCTTAAATTAATCACATTCATTAATCTAAAATAATTAATTAATTAACTCTTAATTACTTAACAAGTAATTATCTTCAAATTACTTTCATTAATTACTTAACAAATAATTAATCCCATTATTAAATGATCATTGATTCTTTAATTAATTAATTACTCCATAATTAATTAACTTTAAACAATTATATTAATCAATTCTTTAATTGATAATAATATGTGATTAACCATTAATCACTTCCATTAATTACTCCCATGAGTAATTTCTACTAATTGCTTCCATAAGTAATTACCATTCTTAATTACATTCAAAAATTAACCATTTATTACTTCATTAAGTAATCACACTTAATTAATCCATAATTAAGTGATTAAATAATCAATTAACTAATTATTTAAAATAAATTAAACAATTAATTAATTAACTTTTTATATTAAACAATCCTTAATTAATCAAGAAAACATTATTCTTAATTAAAACTTTACTTATTTACAAATCATATTAAATAAGTATTCTTACGTAAATAACAAAGATAAATTAACCCTATTTATTTTCATAATTCAATTATTTGAATAAATCAAATTTTAATAACCTTAAAGACCAATTACTCAAGTTTGTTTACAATAATAATAACATTAAACTTTATTTGAAAATAATGCATTTAAAAACAAATTTTCGAAATTCAAAACATATTAATCATTTAAGTTAAACTTATTCATTCAAAATAAAATTTGAACTTTAGTTTTAAAATCAATACTTAGAAATTGCTTTAAACTTTGATTTAATATTTGAGTTCAAAACATTCTTATTAAATTAAAATTTTAATTAAATTAAATTGCTTTCAAAAAGAAATCATTATAAACAAATTAAATTTGAAACTGAATTCAATTTTCCCTTTTTAAAAGTTTGATTTACATTTATTTTAAAACAACAAGTTTTTTAACTTTGTCTCTTGTTTCTTTTATAAACTTGTTTTTTAACTTAATGCTTGATTTTATCAAACTCCAGTTTCAAATGCAACTTAAATATCATAACAGAGCTCAACTAAAGCAACAACCCTAAAAACCCGAGACCGGCTCGGCAATCACGCAAGTCTTTCCCGAGGAAAAACCCATCTTTCAACTACCCTGAGTCGACCCGATGCAATCACGAGAGAATCTTCGGGCTTCAACTCATCTTCCCCAGAAGCGCCAACCATTCCAGATAAAACGTGCACGAGGTACACTGTGCACCTGCCCATCACCCTCCGGCCAACAACGTTCGTCGCGATCGTCGACGTTGGTCACTTGAACCCACTCGAACAAGGATTTAAACCCATATCAAATAATTTGAATGCGAATCAAAATACGACCAAAACGAACAAAAAACAGCAACAGCTCGAACCCAAAAACTCCATCGCCGCCGACCATCTCGTCGCCATTGAACTCCGCCCACTTCACCATCGAACACCATGATCACAAGCTTCCTTCTTCCCCAAACGCGATCAAACTCGATCCATCATTCACGACGAAATTCCCAAAACAGTCAAGTCGAACAAAAACCCTAGTTTCTTCAATTCCCAACAATTCACTCAATTGAAAAATTATTTTGCATTATTCCCATAACCAACAATCTATACACAAGCTTCGATCCAAGTTTCGAACCAAATTAATGTATAGATAATCAGCAATTCACAAAATCCCCAATTTCGAATAAACCCTAAATTCACCATAATTACACAATTAAATATTACAAATTGTATATCTAAATTCATGATTTATCCTCACTATTACATGCATGTAATCCAAATTAAATTTTAAGATAATTGAATTTTGTCATGAACCAAGATCTCACTGTAATATTCATTTTTAAAATCATTTGTAAATTTAAATTTGCAGAAACAAATTTTAATATTACCAACAACAATAATACAAAACTTTTATTAAATTATCAATGTCAAATGATGATTGTTAGTGGAAAATTTAAATTATTCAATGATGATCCGGGTCAGGGAAATAACAGATAAATAAAGTGACTGTATATATATACAGATCACTACACGTATACATATAATTCTATCAAATCCAATAATGTAAAAACTGAAAATGTTCCATGCAACATCAATATAGATCAACACATGCATAGTAGTAAAAATCCAGAACAACTGTTTTTAAAAACATTTACTCACCTCAATTTATAATATGCAGAGCACGTTTGATACCAGGCTTCAAATCTTTAAATCTGAAAAGTGTTTTTGATTTGCTGTTGAAAAATCCATCTGCATGCTTTTAAATTGAAGTTGAACTACAGATGACTTGAAGTTGAAAACCCTTTTTTTTAATTGCGGCCTTTAAATTTGCAGGTTGAGGATTTTAATTTGCTTCAGATTCTACTTTGCTTTGGATTTTCCAATTTCAGGTTTGCTTTTGATTTTGGAATTCAAGTTTTCAGGTTTACTGATTATATTTTTTTCTCAGCTGAAATAAAAAATAGTTTGAACAAAAAGAAAGATATGTTTTAAGTTTCAAAAATGAAAGCCACTTGTCATTTAATTGATTTAATTACTTACAAGTGTTATTTAGAATGTGTTAACATGTTTACACGTGTTCTTAACATTTTAATTATTTTTTTATTTAATTTAAAAGATAATAGAACTTACTTATTTTAATTTCTTAATTAATAAATGTTCACATATGTATAAATAAATTCACTTTTAAAAGAAATTGTTCTAAAACTAATTATAATATAAATATACATCTTATACATGTATTTAAAATCTAACATTTATATTTATACACTTATAACCATTTTATAATAAGCATTTTAAAAAACAAAACAAAGCTTGCTTAAATCCTTTTTTATACTATCATATTTAAAAATAAACAATCATCTTTTGAAAAATATTTATTTTTAAAACAAAGCTTTTAAATTACAATTCATTCATACATAAATTATCAACAGATTAAATTAAATTCCAAAACAATATCAAATTATAACATATACTTGCATATATATTACAATTTGAAAATTCATCTTTATTTAAAACAAAAGATATTCTATTCACAATATATATCAAATATATATATATATTATAAACAGAATAAAATTTTATTAGCTTGTAAAATAAATCTTAATGAATTTTAAATTATCAAAAAGACATTGATCAAAATTATCAGATTAAAATTTATTAACCTTCAAAAGATTAAATTTATCAGTTTAAATTAAAATTATAAAGAAAAATTATCAAATCAATTTAATTATTAACACAGGTTATTAAATTGATATTGACTAAAATTCTGGGTCGTTACACTCCGCCGCCAACAGAAATATATTTTAGCTTTACATCTCATATTGTAATGTCAGACACACATCCATACAAGTCCATTCTGGGTTCGAACGGAACCAAAGACACTTCCAAAGAAGCCCTTGCAATCCGGATATTCACTAATCACGACCGGACTTTCCATTACAAAGGGTGATAAAATCTCTATATCGAAGATCAGCCGATGCAGAGACTTTCGAGGTAATCCTTCCGGTCTTCAAAAATATCCGGTCTTCAACACCGGTCTTCAAATGCTATCCATTACGACATATCATTATTCGGAATGTGATTTATGACACAAAGGCCCTCTCCCGGCTAAACCGAATAACGAGCGCTTATTTTAAAAATAAGTGTAGTATTCAAATTCAAGCAAATCACATCAAATACCCATTTAAAGGTAAATATTGATAGTCGGTTATTTAACTATCAATAGATATGCACAACAACACCAGATTCCAAATAATTTCCCCAAATTACTTATTTTTTTCCAAAAATATCTTTACACACAATTCAACCGTTTGAAAACAAATTTCAAATCACTTTTAAATTTATCTTTAAAAGATAAAATCTCAAAACATTTCATTTCATATTGGAAAAACATTTCCATACTTATTTAACAATAAGTAATTCACAAATCTATTTATTTTCAATACATAGAAAATATTCAATATACTTAAAACACGATTAAGTATATATATTTTATTCTTTGAAGGAAAACGTTTTCTTTAAACACATTTATTTGGGTCAAAACGAATGTTGCGTAAAACATCGTTATGACAACCCAAAATCACTAGTATAGGGATTCGACATTTAGATAGATATATAAATCCCAATACTATATAAATCCTTTCGAAATCATTTACTATAACAACAGTGTTATAGTCCACCATTTCCTTATTTCTCAAAAACGTCTATTTCAACAATAAATGTTGAAATCTATGGTTACGATACTTAACACATTTTAAAACAATTCAAATCGTTTTAATTCTATTTCAAGGATCACTTCCTAAAACATTTCTTTAATATATTATTCACCGTCCAAAATTGTGAATATAAATCGTTAGCTGAATTCAACGTTTCTACACATTTTATTTTAAAGGATTATCCACCATCCCAAAATCGTGAATATACTCCTTTAATAAGCTATAATAATTAACCTATCAAAATAAGTCGATTTCGGATTTATAAAACAATGTTTATAAATTCACATCTATATAATTTTATAAAAACTTCAACTTATAAAATCCATTTATTAACAAATTCTTTTCATATCCCATTTACACGCCAAAATCCAAATTATAAGCAAATTACTTGTAATTCTCTATTTACAATTTCATTCATTTTATAACTTCACAAATCGTAGATTCTATTCTTTTGTAAAATACATTTATAACATCATTTTAAAACGTCTTTAAAACTCCTTTATAATTACATCACTTTGATTTATAAAAATCCAATTTTATAAATTCTATATATAAAGCTTTTATAATAAATTCAAAAATCTCTATTTAAACTATTTTATAAAATCATTAACTTCATATTTCAAAAAACACATTTCAACTATATTTCTCAAAAATCATAATTTTTATAACATTTAAAATTTGAAAGTTTATTTATTTAAAATGAATCGATTCCAAAATTCAAAAAAATGTATACTTTCAAAAATCACTTGAAAATCCTTTTAAATTCGAAGTCATCACTTTAACACTTTTAATTTTCCAAAATAGGCTCAATGCTGCAACAGCACTAAATATAACAATCACGGCATCCAAAACATCATATATCATATGATAACAGAATATATCACAATATCTGTAAATAAATCAATACGGATGAGGAATCCAGTTGGATCTCTCCAACCTGTTACCCTGCATCCACAGATGTTAGCACAATACCAATCCCGTTCCAATACGGAATATCACGGTACATGGGTTTATAAAATATTATCTGCTATTATGCGGCACAATAGGTTCTCATCCGCTATAAAATGCGGGAAAAACTCCAAGTACATATATAATACCAATTCCACTTCAACGTGAAATATCACGGTATATGTGTTTAAGAAATAACATCCGCTTAATATACGGCGTACAGGGTCTATTTCAAAACAATAGATAATAATTTATCATCCAATCACACAACTAAGCAATTTTAAATCTAACCATTTAAAATTTGAATCGAAACAGTTTCGATTGAATGAGAAGTTCTCCCTTGCTTCCAATAATAGTTGCAGCGTTTTATTTCGAATAAAATTAAGCGCGCGTTTAATTTTATTCGAAAATTTCACTAGCTCCAATCAGCTCCAATCCAGCTCCATCGCGTAGTATTCGCGAATATGAATCCAACGCAATTCGTTTCGTCCAAAACGGACCTCGTATGAAAGAGATATCGCGTTACAAAGATTACACGAATTTTAAATAAAATAATTTACAATTTCTTTTTATTTTTACCCTTAAGCACATCTCGGTCGTTCATCAACGCAACATCAGATCTGGGCCACATACACGTTTCTTCCCCAACACCGTTCCTAGGCTTTATTCGTACGTGAATAAACCCACTCGGTCGCCTTCGTTCGAGAATTTATCGCGACCCCCACGAGCAAAACGAAGATGATCGGCAATCTTCACCGCCTCCGCATGCACGTGCGCCGCCTACGGCCACAACGGTGGCGAGCTCGGTCGCTTATCAGCCTTGGAATTCGTGCATGAACGGTGCGCCTTTGGACGCGATTTGCCAACGATCCACAGCTTCGTTTCCGATCATCACCGTTCGGATTGAAGAACTCACGTAGCTCTACATCTTTGTAGTTGAAAATTTCTTATGAAAGCTGATAGATTGGAAGAAAAATGAAGAAAAACGCGACAAGTTTCCGGCCATTGGACGTGAGAGTGGCGGCTGAAGAAAAATGGGCTAGGGTTTTGCAAATGGAAATGATGAAGGTTCTTTTATAGAAAATCGCCAAAAAAAACACTATTCACCCGATTTTCCGAACTCCAAATCTCGCGCGGTGACCGGCGTTCCTAAGGTCTTACATGCGTTCCGGACATAATGAAACAGGTTTCGGAAGCTAATTTGATCATATGTGCGAGTTACGAAAATAAACAATCAAAATTAAATTAAATCGGTTAAACTAATTTCTATGCGTGTTGGCTTTGCCCTTGACAAACCGTAAATCCAATTGACACAAAATTTGAAACCATACAATAATATAACATTACGGATCCGATGAAACTGGTTTCGTCGAAATCCGAGACTATTTGAAAAATGTCTATTTTTAATTCGTCAATTAAATATTAAAACATTCAATTTCTACAAATTAACTTTTAATTCAATTTTAAAAGTTCGATAACATCATTCTAACTCCAACATGATTTAATACAACTTTACAAATCAATTTAATTAACCCTAATTTTCCAATCATTTCTATAATTTCACATATTAAATTATCAATCTAATTATCCAATATTCAAAATTTAATTCACTCAGCTTATAAAATTCATTCGTGAATCATCAAAATTAATTAAACATACGAATTTTAAATGACAGAAATTCTAGGTCGTTACACAAGTAGTTATACTATTTTGTTTTATTAGGCAAGTAATTATACTATTTTTTTATTAAGCAACCCATTATGCTATTTTGTTTTATACTATTGTTTATTAGGCAAGTAATTATATTATTGTGTTTTATTAGACAAGTCATTGTGCTATTTTTGTTTTATAATATTGTTTTATTAGGCTTGTCATTGTACTATTTTGTTTTTATAGGCACGTCATTATATTATTTTGTTTTATATCACTCATTTTTCATTTTATTTTCTCGAATTAAATCACAATTGTGTTTATTTTATTAATATTCAAGAAAATAAAAAATTTCATTTTGAATCATAAATCATATTTTGTTTTCGTGATTAAATTTCAGATTACTTAAAAAATATTTTTAAATGTCAAATGATAATATTAACAAATTTTAGGTTGTTACAATATAAAGCTATTAAGTATAAGAACATAAAACCTAACGAGTATAAAGCTATTAAGTAGTAGAACTTGCAACCTATCGAGTGTTAAGCTGTTGAATATCAAAACTTATAACTTATCGAGTGTTAAACAATTAAGGACTAAAACTTGTAGCCTTTTGAGTTTTAAGCTATCGAAAATATAAGAATATAAATCGAGTGACTAAACATTTGAATGTCTATCGAATGTTAAGACTTAAGCCATCGAGTGCTAGAAGGGACAGCCATCACAGGTTTCAAAGCGGGTAACCAGTCAGTAAACCAAAAACAACCAATCAAGTAAATCCTCATTAATTGAAGATCAACCTCAAAATTTCCTAAATAAACCACAAAATCGTTGATTTTTAAATATTATATGTAGCATCAAATAGGATCTGAATTCCCACAGCATACTATACTAAATCAAAGCGTAAAAACAGGAATTAGTAGGATGGGATCACCTTAAGAAATTGGGTCTGAGAAACCAAAAATGCAAAAACTGATTTAAAGTTTCGTTTAAAATTTGAAAGAACCGGTAAAAGGGATAGAGGAGAGAAGATAGGTATATATAGGAAGATGAAGATACACAACGACCGTTGATTTAAAACAATAAAATATTATACGGCAAGATGTTAAACCAGAGAAATGCCAAGAGTTTAGTTTTTCTTTTAAAAAAATAAACAAAGAATAAGCATGTTTTGTTTATACTAAAGTATAAAATGTTTTTTGTAGATAAAAATATTACCATTATTTTATCCAACGTTTACAACATCAAATATGCAATGGTAATATGTTTTACCTTTGGATATAGACTTAGCCAACATTAATAATATCGGTTAACTAACCGACATTAACTCCCGAGATAGCTTGGTCTTTTTAAATCAGCACTCATGCTACAGAAAGGATTGGTGACACAATCACTTGTTTTTCTTATTGATTACAGTATGAGTAACAAATGACACAACAGTATACCTCGTTTAGAGTAAACAGAGCTCTATTACAGATGATATTTTCAGAGAACAACCTCTCAAACAATAACACAGTGTATATTTGTTCATATTAATTTCTCTAATTAGACATCTTCAACGTTGTTAAATGGGGTTTGGTTCTAAACCCATGGTTTTTCTTGTTTTGCCAACAAATAAATCTTTAGATTTAATGATACCTGGCAAGCAACCACTGATCGTAGTAAAAGGCAACTGCGCAACGCCTTCTTTTCTCCCTAGTGAAACTATTGCCAGTGGGGAAGAAGAAGGTTTATACTTGGCCAATCTGTTCTCGTTGGCTCCCTTCATTAATAGCTTTATGTTTTTCTCCACCACACTGGCGTGCTTTTGAGCAAGATATCCTTGTTTAATTTCCTGCATATCGAAATAGGTAAGTTAATCGACCTTCTCATCATTTCACTGTAGTACAAAATTTCTTCCATAACTGAATATGTATGTGTACAGAGCTAGGATCTATAGCCCCCTTATTTAGCAGCATCACCTAACTTCTGATTTCAGACACATTTATATTTAAACAATATGTCTTTCTCTCTCCTGTCACATGGACATATTATTTAAATATAAAAATGAAAATCAAGAAGCTAGATGATGGTGGTCAAGGACTGCGGTTTCTAACTCATACGCACATCCGTCAGTGCAAAATTCTAAGCAATTTTGCTATGGGGAAAATTTTCAACATTTCGTATCTCTTTTCTAAACTTATTTCAATTCTAGATCACTTTAAAATTTATTTGTGAACATGGATTATTTCTCGGCCACATGGTTGGAAGTAACCAAAATAGACCAGCGCCATTTCAAATATCGGTAGTGTGAACCCTTTTTTTCCTCCTAAAATAGAAAACACTGATGTCATTTGAAACTTATAGGAAAAAAAACATTATTCTGTAAATTAAAAACGAAAAATACATTGACGCTATTGTAAACTTAAAGAAGAAGAAAATTACACCATGATATTTGAAATAGCACATGCGTGTTATTGTTAACTTCAGCCATTTCGTTTAGTTGAAAGCGAACTATGTAGATAGTTTTTGAAACATTTTTGAAACATACACGGAAGCCATTCGAAATAACATCATCCTAAATTTTAAGAAAAAATGTACTTATAAAAAGGAAGTTTGTATTTAAAATAGTGTCGATATAAACTTATAGAAAAAATACATTGCCGCAATTTGAGATAGCACATGTATTATTGTCACTATTAGCCAATTGGTCAAAAGTGATTTATACTTGTAAATAGTTTTTTGAAACTAATCTAGTTTTGATGAATATTCCTATTTGATAGTGTTGATTTTTTTCCATAAAGAATATACAACAAAATGTCGCCAGTGTGGTGCAATGGTAAGGGGTACATACGTGTGGTAGCAGACTCAAGTTCGATCCTTGTCTTAAACACATTTTTCGCAAAAAAATAGTATTTGGAGGTTATAGGTACACCCTGAGTTTAAAGTTATTTTTCGAGTGATTTTTGTCAAAATTTTCATTCACGCCTACTCTACATCGAGCAGACATTGTTGTTGTTAACTTGAATCAGATACATACTGTCTACTCTAAAAATAATTCAAGTCCGGTAATTGTGATGTGATTTCAGAATGTCCGTAAATATTGAATTCTGAACCAACTCTCAGAGCAGAAATTAATTGAGAGAATTCCAATCCATCCAGCAGTAAAGTGCGGATTAATTATTATTTTTTGAAAAAGATAATTCGCTAAATGATTTCAAGAAAATCGTTTAGTGTATTTTATATTAAACGGCCTTTTGAAAATCATGCAAGCACTAAACAGTTTTCAAAAAATCGGTTAAGCACTAAACAGTTTCCAAAATTCCTTTTAGTGTATTTTACACTAAAAAATTTATTCATCCCGTGCGGTTTTTAGAAAGCCGTCTAAAAATTAAACAATTTTCAGATTCATGTTTAGATAAAATCCACATTCATAAAAAGAAGGGAAGAATTCCCACTCTCTTCTTCCTCGCTCTTGAATCCCAAATCATGTAGCGTGAGGAATGGAAAAAAGTGGGAATCACTCTCATTTTTGCATCCTAGCAACTGCTGGAGATGCTCTAATGAAGGTAAAATAATAAGAAAGTTGGGAAAATGCAACAGAAAGATAAACTTACAGGAATATCAGTAATATCACCAATTGCAAAAACATTCTTCCATCCCTTAACTCTGAAATTCTCATCAACCATCAGTTGCCCTCTTTTATCTATAGAGTCCTTCAACATGCCTCCCTGAAGCCACGATGAACCTAATTTTTTGCCTACACAGAGGAATTTAGCATCCGCTGTAATTTTTTCACCACGTGATGTTGTATAAAAACCTGAACTCTCCGAATCAGAATCAAGATTAACTGCCTGGTTTAATAGAACTTCAACTTTCCTGGATGTCAACCAGTCGAGAGTTTTGTTAGAAGCTTTCTGTCCAATGAATTCTAGTAGTCTTGGGCCTTTGTGTACCAGAGTGACCTTCTTTTCTGGAAAGTCTACAGCTATTTCTGCTGCTAGTTCAACACCAGTTGGACCACCTCCAATGATTAATATAGATTTTGATGACTTAATCTTTTCATTTTCTATGTGCAAAAGATTAGAAGCAATAAGCAGTAATTCACAAAATTAGAGTATAGTAGTAGAATATGGTGCAACATTTTGTATAAGACTTAGCGTCTGTAAAGCAAATGTTATGGAAATGAACCATTATTCAACGGGGTAAGTTAACAATGGCTTAGCATTAACCGAAAACATGCAAATATTTTCACTATGTACTATATTTATGGAGGCAAATAATCAACATGTACATTACAGAATGGAGAATGGTCGGATTGAACTTAGTACATCAACAGAAAAGGAATGAACCCAAGAACCAAAAAAAAAAAAAAAAAAAAAAAAAAAATCATCATCGAATGAAAAGAAAAAAAGAAGTCCTTCGCACATCTTTCTCTTTGCAATCAATAACCATCAGACAAATGAGCTAATTGTGACATATAGCTGAAATAATCTGATTTGACCTACAAACCATTATTTACAAAAGAACATAAAATCTTATGATCTGAATATTATTTCAAATATAATTTCTCCCATTGTAATTAGATTCTCAAAACACAATTAAAATCACAATTGAGAAAAATCGTTTAACTGATGATGACATAAAATATATCAAGATTATATGAATATGTAGTTGAAATTATATTGTTTTCTAGACAAACTTAAGAAGGAATGAGATAGAAAATTAAGCTCTAGGTCTAGCTGTAGAAATTCAACCATCAAATCAATTTCGAACACATAAAATATAACCAAAAAAACCATCATTTTATATGTTATTTAATCATCGTACATGTATATATACTCATTAAAAGACAAATCTTATGAATTTACAACTCTCAAATTAAATATATTTTTGATTTAAAATTTAAACTTGACATTCATGTTTTGAATCCCATTTTGAAACTTTGCTATGAACTACGTTGCCTAAACATTCAGATTACAAAGGAAGATACATATTTGGCACACCGACATGAGCACTTGCACATATATGGAAACATGGACAATTGTTTAGAAAAAGCAAGTGCAACGGTAATATGGCAGCTTGCATATGAGAGGAGACAATATAAAAGTGGTGAAACTGACTAAACTTCTTAGAGTACGAGCATAAAATAAGCACTGTGGAATGTGAAATGGATTTAATTAAGTAGCTTTGCCGAAAGAGACAAACTCATTTCTATAATATTATGAATTTTTTAATTGTGTAAAACCGATGTGTAAAGCTTAGAGTACAGTATATCACGTGTACCTTGTTGAAACTCGTATAGCCTATCCTTGATATTTTTTGGAACTGGATCTGCATGTCCAGTCGCTATAACTAGATAGTCGTAAGTGAATGTCCGACCATCTTCTGTTAAGACTTCTTTAGCATTAATGCTTATTGCACGAGATGTTATAACTCTTCCAATATTTAAGTAATCAGTGTGTTTAATGAGTGTTCTTTCAGAAAATGATGGCTCCACCATTGATCTCAAGTTTGCCCATGGTATCTCAAAGTATTCTTTCCTGCAATTGGATATAAAGAATATAAGAAAAGAAAACTAATAGGGAACAAGACATGAGTGTTGATAATAAACTTAGTATCAACTGAATATTATATATTTTAGTAACATTAGCGTCGTTGCAGAAAATCACAACTTGTACAGCAATTTCGATACTGATGAGCAGACTGTTTTCTTGGTTCTATAGCTGATAGGAATTCACAAGCATTTGAGAAAAATCCACAAGGATTATCTTTCTTCAGTAGGGCTGAAAATAGCATCAGCTTAATGTTGAAAAAAAAAAACAATGTAATGAACTTTAAATGATAGGAGATTATTGAATTGAAGACGATGATTATTAAAATGATAGATGATGCTGAAAATCCCATCCTAAGAAAAGTTCCGGATGATGTTGCGTACATAGCAATACTGGAAATGAGGATAAGTTATCCGCTATTTGAGACTTAAAAATGTACTTAAAATAACACTGAACTCATCGATAAATGTATTAACTTCAGTCTTGCTCTCACATTTCACTTGTAATAGTTTTAAGATTAATATTACTGAAAGTAAAACACTTATAGTAACCAACGGTTTTTTATACTTATCGTTGCATCTAACTTAACACCTTTGATACAGTGGAAGGCATTGCTAAAGGAATTTCACATTCTAGCTTAGAGGACTTTTTAAAAAGGGTTACAAAAACAACAACAAAAATATGTCAAATTTCACACACGTTTCTGCTGAAAGATATCAAAATAGGATAGAAATGCACAATCGCTAATCTTTCATCAGAAATAGAAAACATAACTCAAGATATTTCTATCGTTTTTTGTGACCCCTCTTAGAAATAGCTCTTCCTTAACCAGATATGAAGGAGCCACACATAGATTCAAACAAACTTATGTATACTGTATCTCATTTATTCCGTTTACAAGTTGTGTAAGACTGCCTCGTTTATATCTTCTTTTCTCATCGGAAAAACTTAGAGAATGAGATAGTTTGAGTGTGTGACATGTCATTTATGTATACTATAAAAATACTACTCGATCTAGTTTGACTAAACAAGCCATATCTTTCAGACTGACTATCATGATGAATCATTCATAATATAAAGTAGACTTGATCATGTTAAACTGTATCCATAATGTTTAAGTATGCTAAAACTATAAAATTTTAATACTCGCACCAATTCAATTATTCTGGATTGCTAGGAACAAAAACAAAGGGATTACATTAATTAGTCTCAGTAGTACTACTGCAATATTTCTTTACAATAGTGAGATTGTTTTCTTAATAAATGGACTGCTAAAGGGGAAAACATCATCAAACGATCATATGTTGAAAAGCCCCCAATAATTATTTGTATTTCATTGACAACAAAAAGGAGGAAATATGTCTTTCTCCGGTGACTTACAAACAAGAAAAAGACAAGTAATACTTATTACTAGGGATGGCAATGGTGCGGGTCTAGGGTCCAAACCCGCTCGACCCGCCCCTGTTTTGGTCCGTCCAGACCTGCCACATTGGGTCATTAGGGCGGACAGACCCGTGACCCGTTCTTGAGTGCTCCGGGTCTAGAGTCGGGTCGGGGCTCGGTTGACCCACCCCAACCCGACCCGTACTACAAACATGTCATGAAACTGCTTTATTACTATAATGATTTATTAATCTTTTTAGATATAAGTGATTCTAGCATGGATATTAAAATGTTCCAATAAATAATCTATATAAAAAATTAGAGTATTAAGTTGCGTCATTGATGATTATACAATAACATATGTATATATTTTCTGAATTGTTATTGTGCACATCATTTTTACTAACTTTCCTTAGACACGTTGTTATTTGTATTTCATGTATTATTTGGTGATTACGAGTATAAACAAATAAATATATGTAAGTTGGTACGCAGTTTTGAATCAATACATGAGACTCATCGGGTCTTGGAACGGGTCGGGTCTACCCTGACCCGTATGGGTCCCGGGTACGGGGCAAAATTTCAGACCCTCACCGGGTCTACGGAACGGGTTGGGACGAGGTCTAAAAAATCCGGGACGGGTGCGGGGCATTAAAAACCCACCCAACCCGCCTCATTGCCATTCCTACTATTACCTATGCTCAACATAAAGCTGAATGGACCTGCTGCATGTCGGAGGCACCCATAATTCTCCCTAAAAGTTGGAAGTTTTGACAAAGGAGATCTATGTGTCACCTTTAAAATCATATGTTTCAATATGGTTAAAGTTTAAGCAACCATTGAGTGTGTTTGGCATTAACATTTCGGCCACGTACTTCATAGCAAATATAATTCAAGTCCATGTATACGTTCTAGGAAGAATCATGACAAATATCTGGAGCAATTAATTCAGACGCTACAGAACCAAGGTTCTTCAAAAAATGGATACTAATCATCCCACATCATCCGAATTTGCTCATGTAAACTAAAATCTGAAATTTTTACACCACATTCAATTCATAAAAATAACCTAATTTATATACCAAAATACCAGAAATAGTACCCAATCTCCAAAATTTGTTACAATCAATCGTCTTTCCTCGTGTAGATTTAATAATTCAGGAGGAGGAGAAAAACATACTCGTCAATAAGGACCACATCGGCACTGAACTGCAGAGATTTAGCAAGCAACGCTCCGGCAACTCCTCCACCAACAATGACCACTTTCTTCATCTCCATGGCCATTGTTTTCTTTTTTTTCACCTTTATATTTTTTCGTGATGATTACTTTTGAGAAAGATATTTATTTATTCGACGTATAAGCTTCTTTTCTTCATGTACAAGAACCGTGTTTCTTATTGGTGACAGGACGTTTTCCACAGTACGACCATTGATTGAAATCTCAACGGGCAAGATTTGTTGAACAGCTGTCTGCGTTCTTCAGGTCGACGGTTGAATATTTTTCGTACTTTCTGTGTTTCTACAAGCTAATTCCTACTTGTGCCAATTATAGTGCTTTGCCACTACGACTTTTCTTTTCCTTATTTTTTTTTTCTCTCTTTTCCTTTAACAAGGTTAAACTTCGTACGTTTTTTAATAAGTGCCTTTTTCCATTAGATAAAGGAGTCAATCTCATTTCGCATCTTATCTTATGCTATATAGATGTTAAACGAATTGCTTCTAATATCTTTTATTTTTTCTCATAATTCTATAATCTAAGAATTAGCATCTTTAATACTCTTTGAGTCATTTGTATATTTTCGTACTATCGCTCTAAATTTTAGCATTTAATAAGTTTTGATATATTCAGGTGTAACACCATGTTCTTTTTAACTTTTTCTTTTTATTAAATTTGCTCATTGTATTAAATTCTATTTCATTTCCCTACAAAATTCAAACGCTAAGTATAAGCTTACTTTTTTCTTATCAAAATTGAAAAAAAAATTCCTCCTTATTTCATTTTAATTCAATTTTGATTTCAGGCTCCACAGTGACTCAAAATTATATCATAAATTCAACAATGCAATTCTTATACACACACTATACATAAAAAATGGATCTCTCCTAATATCTTTTTTTTCCTCTTACTTTTATAATTGAAATCTTTAATTCTTCTTGATTCATGCATATATTTTCGCATTTACCCAACTAAATTTTCACCTCTGACAAGCTTTGATTTATTCAGGTCTAGCATCAACTTCTTTTGACTTCCCTTTTATTAAATCTTATCTAATGTTATATGCATAAAAGATGGACTTCTCCTAATATCTTTTCTTTTTCTTGTAATTTTAGAATTAAAGTCCTTAGTTTTTCTTGATTCTTGTGTATATCTTTCCTTAGTTTTTCTTGATTCTTGTGTATATCTCAACTACATAAACTACATACATAAAAGATTGATTTGTTCTAATATCTCTTCTTTTTTTTCCATAATTTTAGAATTAAAATCCTTAATTCTCTCGATTCATGTGTATATTTTTACATTTACCCTTCTAAATGTTCACATTTATCAAGTTTTAATATATTCAGGTGTAACCTCCATTTGACTTCCCCTTTTATTAATTCACTCACTGTGTTAAATTCTATTTCATTTCTCTGCAAAGTTCAAACCCTAAGCATAAAATTTCTTTTTTGTCATCAAAATTGAAATATTTATTCTTTTTTTCTTATTTTATTTTAGTCTCTCATAATTTTAGAATTAAAGTCATTAATTCTTCTTGATTTATGTGTACATTTTCACATTTACCACTCTAAATTTTCACTTTTAATAAGCTTTAATATATTCAAAAGTATCACCATGTCCCTTTGACTTCGCCTTTTATTAAATTTAATCATTGTGTTAAACTCTATTTCATTTCTCTATAGAGTTAAAACCCTAATCAGTAGTTTCTTTTCTCTCATCAAAAATAAAATATTTGTTCTTTTTTCCTTCTTTCATGTTGGTTCCTCTTTAATTTCAGGTTCCACGAGGACTCAAAATAATATAACAAATTCAATCGTGCATTTCAATCAATAGAAGGTCGCATAATATGATGGTAAGGTTTAAATTCTAATGACATTTAACTTTGTTTCACCCATAAATTCAGTAGATTTTTGCTAACTATAGTTTAATTCAATTTTTTATATTCTATGGCCATTAAATTTATTTCGAATCATCATAGATCTTTAGTCTTATCTAAAATTGTATTTATTATCTCGAAAAATACACCTGTACAGTATTTAAGAATCGAAAGGTTCAACATATTTAGAGTTTAGTTTCTTATTCTTTTTACCTACAAATAAGTAAGGATTAGTTTTTACATTGCACTTTTATTTATTATTTCTAGAAAGTAAGCAAAGATCATGATTTTTGAGGCATAATTAAAATACTGAAATTGATATCAATTGTTGATTAGTTAGTTTTCGAAGAATTATCTCAATTGTACTAAACCAATTTACCCTTTTTTGTAACTTGCAGACTTATTTTAATATTTTATTATGCAATATGCATAATCAAATTGTTGGTAGTTAGCAATGAAAATAAAAAAGGTTGAATGTTAAATTATTTTTATCTTTAACGTCTTGAAAAAATATGGATACCTAGGCTATATTTGGATTTTAAAAGAAGTTATAAAGATCAACTTGAAAAATTGATTGTTTATTAATTTCACCTTTAAAATTCTCCATTAATTCCTTCTATTAAATAATATATACACACACATGTACAGTTCAAAAGAACCATGATTATTGTAAATAGTTCAAAAAAATTTACATACAAGTTTAATAGTTGTTGTTATTTTTCTTATCTAAATTTAATTAGCTTGGCCTATTTTATATTCATTCTATTCCATTGTATTATACATATCTATGTAGTTCAATCCTTAAGAAAAATTGAATTTTTTTTCCTCTAAAATAAAATCTGTGTATGCTTTATTGTCTTTTTCCATTTAATATTTCACTTTTATCTTGAGCGTCGCGTGAAATCAAAGTGACTACTAACTTTTGTTGTATATTTCAAAGTTGGATATCTCTCCGAATTCTAATTTATTTGTCCTTCCTTTCCATTAATTTTCTCTTTAATCTCGAAATCCACAAGAACTCAAGATACTATATAGATTAAAATTAGATATTTTCTTAACCTTTTGCTCTTTTCTTCTAATTTTGGAATTAAAATTTATTCTCCTCTATTCATGTGTATATTTTCAGGTTTACACATATAATATTTGTCATTTAACATGCTTTAATATATTCATGTGTAACATTATGTCCCTTGGACTTCCCTTTTTATTAATTTTACCCATTTTAGTCCATTTTATTTTATTTCTCCATAATGTTCATATACTACTAAGAAAAAGTTTCATTTTTCTCATCAAAAATAAAATATTTATTCTCTTTGTTTCCTTCTTTCATTTCAGTTTCTCTTTAGTCTTTGACTCCTTAATGATTTAGAGTTGTATTACTATTTCAATTGCACAATTCAATGATTAGAAAAGGTCCCATAATGTGATGATAAGGTTTAAACTTGGATAACATTCGGCTCTCTTTCCCACTTAGTTCATTTGATTTTTTATCACTTTATGTATAACTATTTTTTTATTCCAAATCTATAAATAATTAGCGTTGAATCACCGTAGTTTTCACTTTTCATTGACATTGTAATTATTTTTTGGGATAAGTCTGTACACTATTTTTGAATCATACAGTATAACGCAGTTAGAGTTTATATTATTCTCCCTTTCCTGTATAAATATGTAAGAATCTATATAATATATTTTTATTTATTATTTTTATAACTTATGTTCGGATTATGATTTTAGATGTACATTTAAAATATTTAAAGTGATATCAATTATTTATCGATTCTTTTTCAATGAGTAATCTCAACTCTACTAAACCAAATTACTTCTTTTTATACTTTAATCTTGAGGTTCACATGGAATCAAAAAGATGTCCAAACTTCTATGGTATATATTAAAGTCGGTTCTTTCACAAATCTCTAATATTTTTGTTTTCTTCATTCATTTTTTCTTCTCTTTAGTTTCAAACTGTAACAGGACTCAAAAATACTACACACACAAATATATTAAAGTTAGATCTCTCCTAATCCTTTTGTATTTTTTCCATACTTTTAAAATTAATATCCTTATGTCCCCTTGATCAATTTGTATATATTCAAGTGTGTCAGTGGCTTACCTTTTTTTATTAGTTTTACTCATTTTATTCAATTCTATTATATTTTTCTATAAAGTTCAAATCCTAAGAAAAAGTTTCTTTTTTCTCATCAAAAATAAAATCTCTTTTCACTTTATTTTTTCTTTCGTTGTTGTTTCTCTTTCATCATGGACACCATAAGAACTCAAAATCATATCACAATTTCATTTGCATAATTAATTTATTAGAAACGGTCGTAGGATATGGTGATAAGGTTTAAGCTTTGGTGATATTCAGAAAAAATTCCACTCAATTCATTAGATTATTTTTCTTACACTATGTATATCACAATTTTTTTTATATTGCATGTCTGTACTGTTTGTTTTGAATCATCATGGATCTTCACTTTTTATTGAAATTGCATTTATTATCTCGAAATGTTAGATTGTACAGTAATTTAGAATCATAAGGTACAATATACTTGGAGTTTATTCACTTCTTTCTTTTCCCCACGGTTAAGTAAGAATTGTTCTGTATAATATATTTTTATTTATTTATTTAATAAATTAAGTTCAAATCATGATTTTTTTTCCTAAGTTTTATATTTATTTACTTCTTCTATTTCCCCATAGAACTGAATGATAATCAACTTTCTTTCCCATTCAATCCATAATTTTTTTCTTACTCTATGTATAATCCAATTTTTTATATTTCATATCTATATACAAATTACTTTAAATGAAAATATTCCTTCATTATAGGTTACATACCTTAAGTGGGAATATAAGATATTTGTCCATATCTGTAATTCCAATGCGAATATGGATGGATAATATTCATACATCATATCACATATAAAGTGGAAAAAAAATCCATAGTAAGGTGTCAAGGTGAGATGATTACACATACTAAATAATTTGAACAATAGGTAGAAGTGTCATAGGCTCTTTAAATTATATCTACATGTTACTATTTAAGTTTACGAATCAAAAAACATATTTTAATCAGGTCCATAAGTAGACTAATATATAATATAAAAAATTGTTATCCTACTACAACTAACATGATTTCAAATATATTTTAATAGTTTACCATGTTTCACACTCTTTGTTGCAAGATTGGATTATTACATATAATTTATAGTTGGGATACAAAAAGGAAGTACATCAACTTCGTAAATTGTCAAATTCGAAGGTTCTTTGTACTTATATGTGGCGGAGAACTATAGTCTCACATATTCAAATAGTAAATAAAAAATTCTCAGAGAAGACATTTTAATCTAGAAATAATAAAGATATTATAGTTTTTATGCAGTTCACTAGACATTTGGCTCTCTTTCCCACTCGGTTCATCAGATTTTTTTTATTACTCTATGTATACCTAATTTTTTTATTGCAAAACTATAAATAATTTTCTTTGAATCACCATAGGTCTTCACTTTTCATTGACGTGGTCTTTTTTTATTTGTAGGTTTATTTTTGGTTCTTTTGTTTTTAGATATGCACAATCTAATTGCTAGAAATTGGCGATGAAAATAAATAATGTCGAAATTTAAATTTTTATATTGAACCACATGAAAAACACTGAATGGCTTCTAAGTTGTGTTGGGTTTAAAAGAAGTAAAACAAAATTGAAATTTTAGCAGTTTAGTAGTTTCAACTTTAACACTAGTTTTGCCTGTTTCGCATTTTTCCTATTCGATTCCATTAGCATATTCATGTAGTTCAATCCCTGAGCAAAAATATTTTTTCCAACAACTAAAATAAAATCTCTAATCGCTTCCTTACCTTCTTTAACTTATTTTTTGCTTTAATCTTGAAGTTCATATAAAATCAAAAAGGTGTTAAAATGTCTATATTATATATTAAAGTTGGATCTATCACAAACTTCTAATCTATTTATTTCCTTCTTTTATTTTATTTTCTCTTTGGTCTCAAACTCTATAAGAACTCAAAATACTATACACACAAAAAAAAAAATTAAAGTTAAATCTCTCCTAATCCTTTTGTATCTTTTTCATGGTCTTAGCATTAGTAACCTTATTTCCTCTTGATTCATATTTATATTTTCAGTTGTATCGTTGACTTCCCTTTTTTTATTGGTTTACTCATTTTATTCAACGCTCTTATATTTTTCTGTAAAGTTTAAACCCTTAGAAAACACATCTTTTTTCTCATTAAAAAATAAAATCTTTTTCGTTTTATTTCTTTCTTTCATCGTTGTTTCTCTTTAATCGTGGACACCATAAAAACTCAAAATCATATCACAATTTCGTTTGCACATTTGATTCATCATAAATGGTCGTAGGGTATGGTGGCAAGGGTTAAACTTTGGTGATATTCAAAACTTGTCCCCACTCAATTCTTTAGATTTGTTTCTTACCCTATGTACATTTTAGTCTTTTTATATTGCATATCTGTAAAAAATTCACAACATCATGTCCTCACTTTTCATTGAAATTAAATTTATCACGTCGAAAGTTTGGGCTATACAATATTTTAGAACGTAAGGTACAAGATACATAGAGTTTATTCAGTTCTTTCTTTTCCCCACGGTTAAGTAAGAATTATTTTGTATGTAAGAATTATTTTGTATAATATATTTTCATATTTTTATTTATTTATTTTATAATAAAGTTCAAATTTCCTAAGTTTTTTATTTATTTACTTCTTCCATTTCCCCATAGGATAGAATGATATTCAACTTTCTTTCCCATTCAATTCATTTTTTTTCTTACTCCATGCATGATCTAACTTTTTATATTTCATATCTATGAATAATTTGCTTTAATGAAAATATTTCTTTATTATAAATTACATATCTTTAGTATATATGAGAATATAACATATTTGTCCATGTCTATAAAATCCCTATACAAATATGGATTGGTAATAGTTATATGTCATATCACATATAAAGTGGTAAAAGGGTTAGTGGGTATCAAGGTGAGATGGTTACACATATTAAATAATTTGAACAATAGCTAGTCATGGGTTTCTTTAAATTATATTTATATGTTACTATTTAAGTATCAAGGCGAGATGATTACGCATATTAAATAATTTGAACAATAGCTGGAAGTGTCATGGGTTTCTTTAAATTATATTTATATGCTACTATTTAAGTTTACAAATCCAGTAACATATTTTAATTAGGTCTATAAGTAAATTAACATATAGTAAAACAAGTTGTTATCCTACTTCAATTAACATGATTTCAAATATATTTTAACATTCTGCTTTGTTTCATACATTTAGTTATAAGATTTGATTATTACGGATAATTTATAGTTGGAAGAAAACACTTCAACTTTGTAAATTGTCAAATTTGAAGGTTCTTCGTACTTATAATTCGAGTTTTTTCGTTTCTCATAATTTCATATCTTAAATACTTACCATCGCTTGATGTAGGGTACTCTCAAGAAGGTCACAAGTTTGAATCCCACAGACCATGTTTATATCTAATATATATAGAATAACTTCACATTCCTCGGTTCACTTTTTTCCTAACCTTTCAAGTTCGAGCCATATTTACCTCATTGTACTTAAAATATTTTGAAACCACTTAGTTCTCTTAAAAACATTTATTTTTAACCACTAATTTCCTTTTTTCTTAGAAATTTCAACCAAGATCTAAGCTTCATTCCATGATACTATATTTGTAGCTATTTTCACTAAATAAGCAAGATCTTTATTTGAAATTCATTGATTTTATTCTTTAATATATAACCTCCATCGAAAATATATCATGTTACAAACATTTTTGATAATGATTGTAAGAAATAGGTTTTTTGAAAAAATTATTTAAAATGAGCAATACTATATTAAAGAAAAGAATAATATCCAAGACATATGCACAAATATGTATGTATGTATGTATGTATGTATGTATGTATGTATGTATGTATGTATGTATGTATAAAGTGCACTTACTCAAATTATCCTATGAACTTTAATTTTTATTTAAAATTATCAAATACGAAAAGTATAAAGTTTAATGAATTAATATAATTCTATATAATGTATGAATTTATATCTAGCTTAACTTATTTCTCTTACAATTTTAAAAGAAAATCCAAACTTCTCAACGATGCATGAAAATGTAGGCTTTACATTTTTCTAAACATAATGGTTAATATGAAGTTAACTTAAACTATATGATTTTGTTTATCTCTCGATGGAATAATTTATTTTTTGGTTTTTCTTTTTTATGTTTACTAATCTCTTATTTTTTTTAAGTCTTCATTTTTCTAATTCATTATTTCTTTCAATGCTGTTTTTTTAAATGTAAGATAAATTGAATATAAATATCATATGTAAAATCGATGCTTCATTTTTTCCTATAAAGTAAGATTGATCTATAATTACTCTTTTCGGTAAGAAATTATGGCCCTTCTTTTACTATTATTACCACTAAAACTTTTAGTTTCTCTCAATATTTCAATCCAACAACTCCCTTTTCGAAATTTGGTTGCATCTCAACTTATTAATATTTCCTACCATTTAACACTATATTTTCACCGTGAAATCCACAATATGTTATTATTATTTCTTTTCTACTTCTTTGAAATTAGTAGTGCAAAATATCACATTAATTAACTAGTTGTTTTAATTAATATTATTTTTATCATACCATGTGCGAAGCATGGGATCACACTAGTGTCTATTATTCTATTAATGATCTCTTTCATCTCAGCTTTATAAGAAGAAGCTTCGTTCAGATGACATCTACGAGGTTAAGTAGGAGTTGGACAATACAGATGTGTTATTCGAGGAGTACGAGCATTGACCTCTACAACATCGCCTATGAGAAACTTGGCATACTTTCGGGTGTCAAATGGGGCATTGGTATGCAAAGCGTCCAGAATCTCGAACTTACAGGTTGGAGTTCTTATGCAGTTCAAATATCACATTCAACTCTCTGAATTTATAGCGGAGCCCACTTTGAATTACCTGTACCTAATAGATATTAATTCCTACTACTCATCAGATCCAACGGTGTCCTCCATGTTCCAAAACCTTCCATTAATCTACAGAAGTTTATTCCATGGGTTCCATTCACACTTGAAATTGTCAAACTTGTTCTTTTTTACTATCGTTGTAATCGATGCCCATTTGTGCGTTGAAGACAACAACAATACTATAGTACCAATAGCCAACCTAACCTTTTTCGAGTTAGGATATGGTCGCAGCAAATATTTATAAATGCCAACGTCCTTTTCTTTGTCCAATTTACGATGTGCCGGGTAGAGCTGAAGGGTTCATGGGTCGACATTTTGTATAAAGAAATCAATAAAAATTGAAAAAAATAAAGAAAGCAATAAGGAAAAATTTACCTCAAAAATGCTTGAATTTTCAGATCTTATAAGGGAAGCAATGTTGAGGGAATAAATGAGAAGCGGAAAAGGACCAAACATGAGAAAAGATGGTGGTGTCCGACACATCTAACACATTTGATGTCAATCGTTGGGTTTCCAACATTTGACTCAAACGGTGTATTTTCTACGATCCAAGTTTGATGCGTCTGAGCATCCAAAATGATGCAGACGTCAATGTAGCAAAAAAAAAGAGCTATGAATGCACCCTAACTAAAACTATCTAATAATTTGAATTATATTTACGAAGATAACCGTCCCAAACCCATACCAGCTTTCAATTACATCTAGAAAATTCCAAAACCTTAAACCAAAGTTACACTTGTTGGATTGGATTTTGGATTCTTGGAGACAATGGATGAATTGATGAAACTTGTATAGATAGTACCGAGGCACATTGATGACACTTTTCTTGAAACGATATTTGTCCTCTTCGCTCGATTTAATAATCAATTGTGCGCTTAGAGTAATAAAAAACTGTCTCCCAAGATACTATGACGCCGAGGTGTTAATCTCTTTAACTGACTATGGCTGCACTATTGAAATTGATTCAAACTATCCTCTGAAATAGATATAGTAAACATAGGTTTCGATTTTGTGATTTATAGTATCATAAACTCGATATGCTTTTGAAACAAAAAAAGTATAGGCTAAAAGGAGACAAAGAATGAGATATTCAAAATTATTCTGACTGATTTGGGGAAGTGGGTGCGGCGGCTTTATATAGCCGCCAACAGTCGTGTCCACTTGCCAAAAGTAACTCCCATCTGCCAATAGACACGTCTGCAATCGAAATGAAGCATCTGTTCATTTTTGACCATTCAATTCCCATTCAAAATTTTTGAAATATTCTGAGTCGACAAATGAGTTGAAATTTGGCTTATTTTAAACAAAATAATTCTATCCAACAATATAATTAGATCCAAACCCGGTCTGACTCGACCATTCGAACGACAGCGATGTTGAAACTGCATCGACCTGTAGCATAAATCATGGTTGAATTATAAAAAATACCCTATTGTATCTTTATTGTTCCTATGGAGTCTAGTTTATTTAGAGCATTTTTAAATTTTATTTAAATAAACCTTTTATTTTGTTTAAATTCATAAATTGATATGGTTTTATTTAATTTATATTATGACACACACGCGCACACACATACACACACGTGTATCATAGACACTTATATATGTCTATGTGCGTGTAACATATTAATCCGTGTAGGGTATAATATGTGCGTTTATATATGCTACGATTTATGTTGCATTGGACATGTTAACTCATCCAATATGCAAATATATTGTCCAAATATATGTATGTATGTATATGCTATTATAAATATATATATATACATATCATAGATATATGCATATATATATATATATATATAGTATTTGTTTAAATAACTTTGTATAAGTATATAAGTTCATTCGTATATACATACATACAGACATAAATACATACATACATATAAGTATGTAACCATATGAACAAAATATCAATATTATATGTACATAATATATAATGTATTTAAATATAGAGAGATTATTTATAAATATTTTTAAAATACATATATAATAATAAAAATTTAAATCCATAAGTAATACATATATACAAATAAATATTCATAATTTTTTAGTTATTTATTTATACAAATATATACATAATATATATACACATTAATAAAATACTCAAAAATAATTGATAAACATGAAAGACCAGGCCTTGCGCATGGCTCAATAAATACATTTTCTTATTTTAATATGTATTTTCTTTATAAATCCATTCGAAAATTATTAAAACATTAATTAAAAATTTGTTGCATAATTTTATTTCAAATTTCAAATTTTTAGGAAATCCTAAATGATATCTTATGGTTTGAAATTTTTTTCCATGATTTTTCAATTTAAAATTAATTTAAATACTATTTTTCTATTTTTGATTGCAAATATAAAATTAAATTAAAAACAAAAAAAGTTTTTTATTTTTGTCGAGAGTGCCGCTACTGATAATATTATTTTATAAAATGTAAAATAAATTTTCATAAGATTGTGAATTAATATAATTAATTTATACAATATATTGATTTAAATAATATTTAAAATAGTAATATATATATATATATAATATTTTATCATTGTCAAAAATTATCGCACTCTTAATTCTTTACATATAAAATTATGTGACAATATTTGACTAAAGTATGATGTTATAATTAATTATAAACTATATTTATATATTTAAATAATATATTCAATAAAATAAATGTTTTTTTTATTACAGAGCCGTACGACCTAGGTGATTTATGATAATTTATTTTAATATATACACACATATAACCAAATAATTTTGTGATAATACATTTGCAAATTAGAATTGTCACCTAATTAATTAACATATAATATATGTATGTAATAAAACAATAAAATTAACATAAATAATTACATTATGATTAGAAATATCCATCACTTCCAATGCCTTGAGTTATACTTTGAAATGATGATATTTGCCTCTTGTAACTATTTTCGATTCAACAAAGTATTAGTCCTTGAACCGTTGACCACCAACTATCAGATAACAGCTAACTAGATTTGATTTGAACTAGAGATAGATACAGATGGAAGTAAAATTTTGGCCAGCGGAGAGTTGAGGTGGAAGCTAAAGATGGAACCATATCATGTAGGGTTAGAGATGCTTATATAGTGGAAGGAAAGGAGATAAGTATGGATCTCATCTCTTACTCATTCTTCTTCAATCAGAGCTATCCACTATCTAGCACTTCTAACCCCAATTTTAACCGCCTATACCCCCTAATTGCTACTGAAATTATTAGCCATAATGGGCCTTAAACCAATCTATGCCCAAATAAAATATTATGCAACTAAATCTGATTTAATCGCTTATCGATATCATATATCGATTGATGTATTTATAACTATTACAAATATATTTAATGATATTTATTCATCAAGTCATAGTCAAATTTTATAGTTAATATTTCATAAATATTAATTTAGTTAATTTGTTACAATTTCGAATTAATTTAAATCATTTGGTCGAAGGATAATTCATCGTTTAAGTTATGTGACTTGTTGGGTGTAAATTTAGTTAGCGATTTATATTACATTATTCGAACATTAACGTTCACACGTCACTTGGCTGGTGGTGTGACATACTGACCAAATTTATCGCTTACTTGGTTTCGGTAAAATCCATTTTACTTTATTAAGCATCATCCGAATTGCGACTTTTATTTTGCACTAATTCTCCTCGTCAAAACTATATTACTTTGATCTTATGTAATTTGGTAATGGTCAAAATTCCAATATCATTCATATTTAACTCTATAGTGTAAACATAAAGTCTTTGGTTCAATAATAACAATTATTATTAACTAAAATGCTCTGGCTAGAGACTTTGAGTTGACTTGAGTTGACTGTGATACTAACCCTGTATAACTAAGGGGATGAATGCTCTCTTGAATAGTGCTTTACTTCCAATACTTCAACTCAACCCAACTATATGATGGATGTCATGCCATGATTTAACTATAATCAAAGCGTAGCTTTCATATTAAAGATCGATGGTATTTTCAAGTTGAGAGAACTATGAAGATTAATCACATCGATATTTTCTATTTGACCTTAGTTATATTAATCAGCAGAAAAATATTGAGTGAATCATTTCAAAATTATCCAATAACTATCAGTATTTAACCCATTGGTTCCCCTAACAATCACGTGCAATAAATTTGCCAAACATTTAGAGAGTGTTACGTAGTCTTGTCTCAAAGGATGTATAAATACCCAGTCTCGACACATCTTGACGAGGAATATTTAAAATGCTATATTATTTTTTTGTTGTGATAAATTGCTCACGGTTAGAATATTTTATAACTATTATCACAAAATACACCATTTATGGATTTTTATCAAATATACTTTTAGTTAAATTAATAACTAATATTGCATATTATATCAAATATATAATAAAAAGGAAACACCTTTTATTTCGAACAAGATTGATTATCGAGTTAGATATATGTAAGAAATTACATAATTGCTCCAAGAGCATACCCCTAACTCTATCAATCTCCCACTTGCACTAGCGGTCAATTATGGAATTTTATTCTAATTTCTCCAATCAGTTTTGTAACGATATTCCTTTCTTACTACCAAGATGATACTTAATACATCCTCTGTATTGGGGTGAAAGAAAGAAGGAATAAAAGAAACTAAATAACACAAAATCTCATAATGCAATTGAACAATATACATTACTCAACATAATATTTTGCAAAGTCATTTCAAAATGTTGCATCATAGTCATACTAATACAAATTCTATTCTATGACAGTTAAAATTGACGTTAGAAGTGCTAGATAATGGATAGCTCTTATAAATAGCACAGAATCTAACAAATGCTTTCATAAATGTCCAAACTTTTTATATAAATTTTTTATAAATATCCAAACCTTTTTATAAACTCCCTTTATGAATATCCCAGTCATTTTTATAAAAATTCTTTTATAAATACCCAAAATCATTTATAAAACTTTTTATTAAATTTTCTCATTTAAAGCAACTTTCTAAATGACCTTAAGTCAAATTTGGTTTCTGTAATAAGCAAATCCATTTTATAGATCTCCCTTATTTATGAAATCTTCTTTGCTTAAAACTTCAAATCCATTTACCCAAAAATACCTTATAAATTTCCAGATCCCTTTATATAACTCTTTATAATCTTCTTTTTATAACATGGAAAACCTTTTCCATTAGTTAAAAACATCTTTAGTAAAACCATTTGTCAAATCATTCTATAAATATCTTGTTCAGAATGCAATAAAATTGCAACCATTTCAAAAAGAAAATGAAATATCTACCTTTACAAAATAAAATAGAGGCTTAGAAACCAAAAGGACACTTTTATTTTGGTTTTACTTATCAAGTTTAACATGGCATAACATAACAATAACTATATAAGGGGTCAACACATATTAATTAACCAACTTAAGTAAATGTCCAAGTTAATTGTAATAGCAAAATGATGTTTTGTTCTGCTAATAGATGTCATTTAGTTTTCCTCATCGTATGGGGTTACTTAAGGGTAAGTGACATAGAAATCCCTGGATTTAAAAACAAGCTTGAAAAGAAAATAGTTTAAAACAAAACTGATTACTTAAACTTAAAGGGATTTTAAAATAAATTAAAACCCTTGTAAAAAAAGAATCAAATCCTTGTTAAATTTAAATTAAACTCTAATTAAAGGTAATTTAATCTTAGTTAAACCTTATTGAAACTTACTTAACTCTAATCAAAGATTAATCATATAAAATTTCTTTTTAAATAATAATTAATTAATAGCTATCTTGAATAGATAACTAAATAATAATTAATTAATAATTATCTTAAATAGATAACTAAGTAATAATTAATTAATCCTTTATAATATTTAAATAATAATTCACTTTGATTAAGTAACAATTCATGATCAACTTAATTGATTAATTAGAATTGTTCAAATTCGTGTATTTTGTTTGCTTGTTTCTCATGGCTTGATTTCTTGTGTGGCTATCACGGCTTGTTTGATTTCTGACTTGGTACGTTCTTTTTGCCTTGGTCATCACGGTTTTGAAATTATGTTGACTTTGGCATGACAACGGTTTTGATTTTGGTTTGAAACTACTGCTTTGAATTCTTTGGCATTAGATTCAATTCCATTTTGACTTCGGCCATTTCTAAAATTCACTGCTTGTTTATTTCTTTATGTCTTCATATATGTGCATACATACATTTGTAAGTGTGTATGCATGTATTGTTGAATTTGCACTACAGTTTGATATTAACTCTAGTTGAATTCCATTGTCCACTGGTTTCTTATATCCACACATCTCTGATATACTAGCTCGAATTTATCTTCGAGTTACACTACAGTTTTCTCACTTGTTGCTGTGATGTTTTGAAATGTTACATACATGTGTGTGTACCTGATTCTGCCTTTGTACATTTGTTTGCACTGCTTCATCATGCCACCGTTTATATATGCACTGCCTATGTATATTTGAACATCTGTTATCACACTAATTCATTATTGACATCATTGTTGTTTTACTCTGTACATTTACTTGAGTCTGGTTTGGCTTATTGTTCTGGTTGACATTGTTTCAACATGTATATACACACAGTTATGTGTGTATATAGGTGTGTGCTTATGGAGCCTGGTTTTATGTTTTCAGACTTTGAGTTTCATACCCATTTCCTTGTATCTGAATCTTTTTCACTTCCTTTTATACTTGAACGCATTGTGAACTTGACTGCGCGATCTGCACTGTTGTACTCCTGATCATGCTATATTGTTGGCTTCACTTGAGCTGTATTGGTTTGTAACCTCACTTGCATATTGCTCCATTTGCTAGACCCTTATGTACCTATACTTGCATTCTCCACTTTGCACTGTGGTTTCTCTAACTAGTCTGGGTTGAACATTTTGATTTTCTGGCCAGCTCAATGAATATGTTACATTGATGTTGAGTTGGTCTCTTTCACTGATGTAGTTTTGTAACAACCCGCATATTTTACGATTGTGTGTTTAAATATTTTATTTAAATATAGCATCGTTAGTCGGATTACAGTCCGAAATGCTACTTTTTGCAAACGGTCGAATCAGGACTCCGGACCACTTCCATTGAGTTCAAAATGCCATTTGCAACCTTTTTGAGTATAAACTTCGATATGTTTGGAGCTAGCTAAAAAAAAATTGACCTTTGCGCTTTGGGCTTTGGGTTTGGGTTAGCCTAAACTATTAACTCTAGCTCCACCCCCACTTCTCTTCATTCACTTTCATTTCCTAACGCTCCAAGCTTTCATAAAAATGGCGGAAGAGAAAAAGAATTAGAATTCCTAAGCCCTTGTTCCATTGCAAATCCAAGTTCTAACTCCAAATTCAAAGAGAAGCTATTGGTAAGCATCCTCTTCTTCTTCTCCAACTCATTCTACCTTCAATTTCAGAAATCCCTAAAGTCTAACTTAGGAAATGTATTTCTTTTAAGCTTAGATTCAAGCTTCTTAGGTTGGAATTGAAGAGTGATTGTTCTTGCCTTGTTCTATAGCTTCTCCATCCTTGTTTTTGAGTAAAAGGTAAGATTTTTATCTCACATCTAAGTCTATAATTATCTTTGATTATTAGGTATGAATTCCTAACATCTTTACGTGTTCATTTGATTTTGATTTGGATTGATTTGGTGAATATTCCAATTTTTGGTGTTTTGTAAACAAAATCTACGAAAAACCTTATACGGATGTTGGACATGTTGATCGGAGTGTATTGGTGAGTCTTTAAATTTGGGTGGCCGTTTGGCATAAACCCATCGCAATCGTCACTCATCCGATTGCTACCAATATAATTTGGCCATCAATGGCCTTGGGGAGAAAATACCCCAAGTTTCAGTTTCAGACGTCTGAAACAAATGACTCAGACGTCTGAATACTGTTCTGGGAAAAATTTCATTCCCCAGGTCAAATGTCTAAATTATAAATTTCAGACGTCAGAAATTGCTCGTGATCAACCCGAGAGCAAATAGACTAAAATTAGCCATTTTTAGACGTCTGAATTTAATGACTCAGACGTTTGAATAATGTTTTGGAAAACATTTATTTTCCAGTTTCAGACGTCTGAATCATTATTTTCAGACGTCTGAATCTGCTTATCTCAGCCAAATTTGCCTAAGTTGTTTGGGTTTCCCATTTTAATCGATTCGGGCTGGTCCGACTTATTGTTATCATCTATCGACTTTTATGACTTCCTTTATTTGGAAATTTTGGGAATATCCATTTGGATGGATTCAGTATTGATTTTATTGGATTTGATTCACGGCTTTGAATGTGAATTTTGGTGATTGATTATTTTTACAACCATTTCTGTGATTTGTCACTTTAAAAATACAAAAGTTTCCATACTAGTAGTAAATATCAAAACTCTTTCATCAAAATGATTTCAACACTATTTTATTACAAAACTTGTTTCTTCAACTATTTTCCAAACTATTAATATATACAAACCTTTACCTCATTCGTCTGATAAATCTAATTAAATGGCTTAGTAAAACAAGTGCTATGAAACACATGCGTTTACTTCGTCGGTTAATTTTTGGACTTGTTCGATTGAAACTTTTGTGACAACTTTCGAGTGGAGACTTACAATTTGTTGGTAAATACTTAAGTTAAGCAAGTGATTATGGGACACGAAGCTAAACTCATCTATTTACTAGATTAATGTAATTGACACTTCTTGATGATCGATGATGATCATTTTGTGATTTAGACTAGCAATATGCGATGTCTCTTTGTCTGCCAGGGAGACTAAACCACATTTCTATGGAGCTTCGACTCAAAAAAAATTGGTGGTGTAGCGACCCATGGTCTTCGGACCATTCTTTGGAACTTCAGCTCAAAATAAATGGTTAGCAACCATGGAATAGCGTTCCATTTTGTGATACACGTGTTGGTGAGTTTTCATGCTCCCGTTTTGTGATAGGCCTCCCCCTTTTTGTGATTTCTGGATTTCTATTGATGATTTCTAGAATTTTTGTTTCACCAATTTTTGTGATTACATTGATAAGTTCTATCAATATTTGTGCATTGGTGAATTTGCGTTTCAACAACTTTTACAATTGGCATTGTGATGTTTGCCAATATTTGTGACTTGGTGAATAACAATAAAGAGCATGACATTCTTTTTGATCTTTGAGAAGATTCTTGTGATATTGATTAATATATGGTTGATTTTCAATTACATACTTATCACAGTATGGTTTTGCGGTTATCATAGTTTTTTGTCATATCTCTTATCCTATATCATTTTATCTAATATTTATAGCTAGACTGATCCGTTTATTATTTTCTTATTAAATAATACTCGGGTCAGACCGAGATGTTACATGTGCTTCTGCTTGACTCTTTATATGGAGACATCATCTAAATTTTGTCTAACTACATTAGATTTGTAGTTTTTGTTGATATACATTAGAGATAGAGACTCTTTGATGTATACATATTCTTTTGTGTAGCACTTGTATCTATTCTTTTGTGCTATTGTGGATGTTGTTTGACCACTGCTCTGATGTACACACTTTCATGTGTTATATTCATATCTGTTTCCGCCTTATAGACATGAACTTCTATGACTGATTTGTGTTAGGCTTATTTCTATATTTGTTTCCAAAGATATTATAGCCACTGTGTAGTAATTTTGAGTTTGTATCGGTATGTCGGATTTCCTCTTGAAATGAAATGCATGTTACACTATCTGACATAACGGTGCTCGCACAAAGCAATTACATGGATCGTCGCTCCTCAACAGCCTTATTATTCGTGCTAGTTAATGACATTACTCCGTAGTGTCCTTGGCTAGCGTAAGTATAGAGGTGGGGCGTCACAGCTTGGTATCAGAGCCAAACTTCAGAACAATGTAGAATATTCTAGCAAGGATCATCATCCTAAGTCCACCTTAGGTGTCGTGCCTTAGGATTTAATTCGAGTCTTTGTACCATCTTATCCTATTTTCTTTTGTGATGCCTTGTTTTATTAATCATTATTGTTTGATATTCATTTTGTGAGTAACCTTTTTTCTTCTTCTTTCTTTCTTTCTTAAAGAAGAGAAATGGTTAGACCTGGCCGTCCCAGCCCCGGTCAATCTAGTGCTAGTCTCCAGGATGGAGTATTTATGTCTGCACAATAGCTTCTTGATCTTGTAAAGAATGCGCAAGCTGTCGGACCCATTGCAAAGCCTACTCACCCAAAATCCAGATTTGCACGCCTGTGCAGTGATTAGACAAATTTGGGTGGAAAGCCGTTCAGGGGTTCCGAGGGCGTTATCAAAGTCCAAGCTTGGCTTAGAACATGCGATCGCATGTTTTCTCGCATGAATCTTATTGATTTTCATCGAGTCCAAGTGGCTTCTAGCATGCTCCAAAAAAGAGCATTAGATTGGTATGAGCTTCTTATTTCTGAAGTAGTCGAAGCGGGTCTTACTTGGGAGCAATTCCGGAAAAGATTCGAAACAAAGTTCGTGCCGGAAGCTGAAAAGGTGACTTTGGCCCGTCGTTTTATTGACCTTGTTCAAGGTGAATCTTCTGTGACGGAATATGTCGCATCTTTCGAATCTCTTCCTAAATACGGGGTTGAGTACATTAATACCCCATTGAAGAAGAATCAGAGATTTGTCTATGGCTTGAATAAAAATCTCAGGAAGCCTTTACTTTTGAAATTGGAAGTTTCTTTTGACCAACTTATTGATATCGCTCTTCGACTTGAAATGGCAGATAAGGAAAGTGATGTTGAATTTGTTGGTGCCAAACTAAACTTCAACAACAACAAGAAAAGGCCTAATAAGTTCAAAGTCCCTTATCCCAATAAAAAAGGGAAGCAAGCAACTCCTTTAGCAAAGACTTCTACCTCTAGTGGTGGGAAATGCTACAATTGTGGTTCTAAGGACCATTATGCAAATAAGTGTACAAAGCCCCTTGCTTGTCGCTATTGTAAAAGTTCAGGTCATTATATATCTGCATGTCCCATACTTTAAGGCAAGAAGGAGGAAAGCTAAATGTCGTACAAGCTCCTAGTAACACATCTCGTGGTCAAGGTATTTCTCATTCTATCCTTGATGGCATTATTATGTTTCGTGGTCAACCTGTTCGAGTTCTTTTTGATACTGGTGCATCCCATTCTTTTATATCAAAAGAACTTGTTGATACTTTTTCTTTGAGTGTTATGGCTTTAATGACTTCTTTGAGAATTGCGAATCCGGTTGGTGGATCTACAACACTCAGTTTGCTTTGTAAAGATGTCGATATTATTTTGTGTGATTTTTCTTTCCGAGCTGATTTCCATGTCATGCGTTACTTAGGCTTCGGAATGATTTTGGGAATGGATTGGCTTAACCGTTACGAAGCCCAAATCCTATGTCCTGAGCGGACTATTCATCTTCGGCATCCTTAATCTGTTACGTAGATTTCTATTGTTCTTAATGATTCAGATTCCAACTTGGTAGCATCTTTATATTCTTTAAACCATCGTGATGACGATAAGATGATGAGGAAGATGTCATTTCTCTTATTCACGTTGTTCGTGAATTTTCCGACATATTTGAGCCCGTTCTAGGATTACCACCTAAGCGAGCAATTGAGTTCAGAATCAATCTAATCCCTAGAGTCTACCTATCACTCGTCCTCCTTATCGTATGTCCAATAAAGAAAATGAGGAGATGTGCAAACAATTATTCAAATTGGAGACGAAGTTATTTATTCATTCTAGTTCCTCTCCTTGGAGAGCTTCAGTTATTTTTGTAAATAAATTCGATGGTACACTTAGGATTTGTGTTGACTACCGTAAGCTTAATGATCTTATTATCAAGAATAAATATCCTTTACCTCGGATTAATGATTTATTCGACCAACTTAGTAGTGCTAGAGTCTTTTCACAAGTAGACTTAGCAACCGGTTTTCATCAGCTTCGTATTGCAGAGGATAGCATTCCTTTGACATCATTCCATACTCGTTATGGATCGTATGAATGGCTTGTTATGCCATTTGGTTTAACGAATGCTCCGGCTTATTTCGTTAACCTTATGAATCGAGTTTTCAATGATTTCCTCGATCGATTCGTTCTCATCTTTATAGATGATATTCTTGTGTATTCTAAAACCGAGGAAGAGCACGAAAAGCATCTTCTAATTATGTTGGAAACTCTTAGAAGCAATCAATTGAAAGCAAATTCTTATAAATTCTATATTTGGCAATCTCATGTGAAATTTCTTGGCCATATTATTTTCGAATCCGGAATTTCCATGGATCCTTCAAAGATTGAAGCGATTCAAAATTGAAAGAGACCAAAAAGTGTTAGGGAAATCCGTAGCTTTCTTGGATTGGCGGGCTATTACCATCAGTTCATAAAGGACTTTTCTAAAATTACCGTGCCTCTTACTAGCATGACAAAGAAAGAAGTTAAATACATTTGGTTGGACAAATGTGAAGCTTCTTTTCAGAAATTAAAAGAACTCCTTCCCAATGCTCCTATCTTGTGATTCTCGAAGGGAATCAAGATTTTATTGTTTATACCGATGCTATTCATGTTGGGTTGGGAGCAGTTCTTATGCAAAGGGATCATGTTATTGCTTATGCTTCTATACAATTAAAGCCAACCGAGACTAGATATGCCACTCATGATTTAGAGCTTGCAGTTATTTTTTTCGCCCTTCGAATTTGGCGTCATTATCTTTTGGGAGAGAAATTTATTCTCTACACCGATCATAAATCTTTGAAGTACTTATTTTCTCAAAAGGAACTTAATTTGCGTCAACAACGTTGGCTCGAATTCCTTGCATCTTATGATCTTGATATACTTTATACTCCCGAAAAGGGAAATTGTGTTGCCGATGCACTTAGTCATAAGCAACAAGCGGTTGTTTCTATGATGATGTCCAAGTGGAATGATCTCGAGACTTTATCCACTTGTGAGATTCGAGATCGTGAATTTGATTTATGTTCATCTCTCGTTTTATGTAGCCTTAAGGCTCATCCTTCTCTTTTAGACTGCATCCTTGTAGCTCAAAAGCTAGATCCCGAATTGGCTTTTCTTAGCCAAAATTTTAGGGATAAAATTTATATTGAAGGTTTGAAAGACTTTGATATTGATTCTCATGGCGGCATTCGAAAATTTGGTAGGCTTATCGTACCAAATATTGGTGATCTTCGTAAAGATATTTTATAAGATTCTCATCATTCTAAATTTACCATTCATCCCGGTAATAGTAAAATGTATGCGGATATGAAGCGACTTTATTATTGGGATGGGATGAAATCTGATATTGCTAACTTTGTTAGGCGTTGCATGACTTGCCAACTAGTTAAGGCCGAGCATCAAAGGCCCGGCGGGTTATTGCAATCTTTGGACATTCCAATTTGGAAGTGGGATCAAATTTCCATGGACTTTATTGACGGCCTTCCCCGTTCTCGTTTGGGTCATGATAGCCTATGGGTGATAGTTGATAGACTTACTAAATCCGCCTATTTTATTCCCGTTTGGTCCAACCGAGCCGTACCTCTTTTGGCTAAACTCTTTATTAAAGAAACTATTAAATTACATGGAGTTTCTACTTCTTTTGTTAGTGATCGTGATCCATTGTTTACTAGTAGATTTTGGAAGAGTCTTCAAAAAGCTTTGGGAACGTAGCTTAATTTTAGCACCGCTTATCATCCTCAGTCCAATGGACAAATCGAGCATGTGAACCAAACTCTTGAAGATCTTCTTCGTGGATGCGTTCTTGATTTTGGTGGAAGTTGGGAAGATCATATTTCTCTTGTTGAGTTTTCCTATAATAATAGCTTCCAATCTAGTATTGGTATGACGCCTTTTGAGGCACTCTATGGAAGGCCATGCCGATCTCCTTCTTGTTGGCTTGAGGCCGGTGAGAAGCTGCTTTTAGGTCCAGACTTTATTCATGATTCCATAGAAAAGATTGATGTAACAACCCGCATATTTATCGATTTTATATTTAAATATTTTATTTAAATATTTTATCGTTCGTCGGATTTTGGTCCGAAAAGCTACCTTTTGCAAACAGTCGAATTGGGACTCGAGACCACCCACATTGAGTTCAAAATGACGTTTGCGACCTTTTTGAGTATAAACTTCGATATGTTTGGAGATAGTGAAATTTTACCACTTTTTCACTTAGGGCTTTGGTTTGGGCTGAACCCATTAATCACTTACTAACTCAGTCCCAACCCACTCCAACTCTTCTTTACTTCATTTCATATTCCTAACACTCAAGCTTAAGCAAAAATAGTGGAAGAGAATGGGAATTAGAAACTCCAAGCACTAGTTCCTCTTGCTAGCTCAAGTTCTTGCTCCAAAATCAAAGGGAACCCATTAGTAAGCATCTCCTTCTTCTTCTCCAACTCATTCTCACTTTGATTTCAGAAAAATCCTAAACCTAATTTAGGAAATGTTTCTCTTTTAAGCTTAGATTCAAGCATCTTGTGTTGAGATTGAAGTGTGGTTGATCTTCCTTCGTCTTCAAGCTTCTCATTCAATGTTTTCGGGTTCAAAGGTGAGATTTTTATCTCACATCTATGTCTATAACTATCTTTGATTGTTGGGTATGAATTCCTAACACTTATTTATGTTCATTTGCTTTTGATTTGGATTGAAGTGGTGAATATTCCAATTTTTGATGTTTTGTAGTCAAATCTTTAAAAATCCAACCTTTGATGTTTGAACATGTTTTTGGTGATGCATCGAAGAGCCTATAGTGCTGGGTTGTCGATTGGCATAAATCCTTAGCATCCATCGCTCGTTCGATCGCATTTCGGTTTGGATTTTCCATTTTTGGTCTAGGCTGTTTTTTTTGCCTAGTAGAAGATTTCAGACGTCTGAAATTAATTTCAGACGTCTGAAACCAAATCCAGACGTCTGGTTGAATAATCCAGACATCTGAAAAGGGGTCTGGAAAAGGCAGAGCCTAAATCCAAACGTTTGAAACAAATTCCAGACGTCTGAAATCAAATTCAGACATCTGGTTTAAAATTTCAGACGTCTGAAATGGCCCACGAATTAAAAATAGAAGGGAGAAAACACATATACTTCCAGATACCAGGGCCAGACGACTGGGAACACCTACCAGATGTCTGGAACTGTTTAATTTGCCTATTTTGGCTATTTTTGAGTATATTTCCAACTTTAATCGATTCATGTTGATTCCCTTTTTTGTTATCATTTATTATGGACTTTGATGACATTTTCATCGTGATTTTTGGGAATATCCATTTTGATGGATTCGGTATCGATTTCTTTGGATTTTATTCACGTCTTCGAATGTGAATTTTTACGATTGATTGTTTCTACAATCAATTCTATGATTTGTCACTTTAAAATATAAAGGTTTTCTATACTAGTGGTAAATATCAAAACTCTTTCCCCAAAACGATTTCAACTCTATTTTCAATACCAAACTCGTTTATAAAACCGTTTTCCAATCTACTAGTATATACAAACTTTTACCTCACTCGTATGAGAAATCCAATTAAACGACTTAGTAAAACGAGTGGTATGAATCGCTTGCGTTTGCTTCGTTGGTTAATTCTTGGACTTGTTCGATTGAACCTCTCGTGACAATTTTCTAGTGAAGATCTACAATTTGTTCGCAAATATTTAAGTTAAGCTAGTGGTTATGGGACATGATGCTAAACTCATATATTTACTAGCTTATTGTAATTGACACTTCTTGATGATCGATGATGATCATTTTATAGTTAAGCCTAGCAATGCGCGATGTCTCTTTGTCCACGTGGAGGACTGTACCTCATTTTATTGAGCTTCGACTCATTTCTTCGTGGGCTGGCAACCCATGTACTTTTAATATGTTTCGATTCATTGGACGTACCGTGTGTACTACGTCGATGTTTCGAATTGTTTTGTGTTTCGATTCATTGGATGTACCGTTTGTACTACATCGATGTCTCGGCTTTTTGATTCATTGGATGTACCGTTTGTACTACATCAATGTCTTTGCTTTTTGATTCATTGGATGTGCCGTTTCTACTACATCGATGCCTCGGCTTTTTGATTCATTGGATGTACCATTTGTACTACATCAATGTCTTCGCTTTTAGATTCATTGGATGTACCGTTTGTACTACATCGATGCCTCGGCTTTTTGATTCATTGGATGTACCGTTTGTACTACATCAATGTCTTCGTTTTTAGATTCATTAGATGTACCGTTTGTACTACATCAATGTCTCTGCTTTTAGATTCATTGGAGGTACCGTTTGTACTACATCAATGTCTTTGCTTTTAGATTCATTGGATGTACCATTTGCACTACATCAATGTCTTGGCCAATCCTTTTATTGTGATTTCTGGATTTCTATTTGATGATTTCTGGAATATGTATCACTAACTTTTACAATTGGCATTGATATGTATGTCATTTTATTGTGGCTTGGTGAATGAAATAAAGAATATGACATTCTTTTTGATGCTATGAGATTCTTTGAGATATTGTATGACTTTTGTGGATTTTCTAATGTATACTTGTCGTAGTATGACATTTTTGATTATCATACGTCTTTTTGTTATATCTCTTCTTATATCTCATTTTAACTAATAATTATAGCTAGACTGATCCGTTTATTATTTTCTTATTAAATAATACTTGGGTCAGACTGAGATTCTGCAGGTGCTTCCTCTTGACTTCCTATCTGGAACTGTCATCTGATTTTGGCTAACTACTTTAGTTTTAGTAGTTTTTGTTGTATACTATTGAGATATTGACTCTATGATGTATACTTATTCTTTTGTCTAGCACTTGTATCTATTCTTTTTAATATTGTGGATCTTGTTTGACCATTACTCTGATGTACACTTTCATGTGTTATATTCATATCTATTTCCGCCTTTGTGATATGAATTATCTGTGACTGATTTGTGTTATGCTTATTTCTATATTTATTTCCGAAGACCTTTATAGCCACTGTGTAGTAGCTTTGAGTTTGTGTCGGTATGTCGGATTTCCTCTTGAGATGAAAAGTTATATTTTTATCCGGCATATCCGTACTCGCACAAAGCAATTACACAGATGGTCACTCCTCAACAGCCTTATTCTCCATGCTAGTCGACAGCATTACCCCGTAGTGTCCTTGGCTAGCGTGGGTATAGAGGTGGGGAGTCATAGCTTGGTATCGGTGCCAAACTTCGGAACAATGTAGAATAATTTAGCAAGGATCATGTCCTAAGTCTTTCTTAGGAGTTGTGCCTTAGGGTTTATTCGAGTCTTCGTACTGTTCTATCCTACTTTCTTTTATGATTCATTGTTTTATCTATCAAGATTGCTTGATATTTATTTTAAGAATAATTTCTTTCTTTCTTAAAGAAGAGAAATGGTTAGACCTGGCCGTCCCAGCGCCGGTCAATCTAGTGCTACACCCTTGGATGGAGTATTCATGTCTGCTCAACAACTTTTGGATCTTGTAAAGAATCAAGAGTTTATCTATGCTTTGAGTAAGAACCCCGAAATGGTTCTACCTTTGAAACTTGAAGTTTCTTTCAATCAGCTTGTGGATATTACTCTTCTTCATGGAGAGGTTGGTAAAGGAAGTGTTTGTGATATTGGGACTTCCAAGAAGAGGCATATTAAGTTCAAGAGCTTTAATCCCAATAAGAGAGTGAAGCAAACTAATTTTGTAGCAAAGACTCCAATCCCTAATCGTGGAGGATGCTACAATTGTAATTCTAAGGAACACTATGCGAATATGTGTCCAAAACCCCATTCTTGTCGCTATTGAAAGGTTCGGGTCATCTTTTATCTTCGTGTCCTAGGCTTCCTAACAAGAGAGAGGGAAAGCTGCAAGCCCCTAACAACTCTTCTCTTGGTCAAGGTATTTTTCACTCAATCCTTGATGGCATTGTTTTATTTTATGATCTTCTTATTTGATTTCTTGTTGATACGGGTTTCATCTCATTATTTTTATATCAAAAGAACTTGTGATTCTTCTTCTTTAAACATTTCTGGGCTTGATGACTTCTTTGAGGATTGTGAATCCGGATGGTAGATCCGCAACACTCAATTTGTCTTTATTGATGTCGAAATTATTTTATGTGATTTTTCTGTCTGAGCCGATTTTTACTTAGGCTTCGGAATTTACTTTTGTAAGGATTGGCTTAATTATTATGAGGCCATGTCCTTTGTCCCATGTGGACTATTCATCTTTGACATTTTCAATCTGTTAAGCAGATTTCTATTTTTCCTGTATGATTTTGATTCCAACTTGATGGCATCATTTTATTCCTTAAGCCCACTTATAAGGAAAGTGTTATTTCTCTCATTCATGTAGTTTGAGAAATTTTCCGGTATTTTTGAGCTTGTCTTAGGATTATCACCGAAGTAATCTTTTGTGTGGTGCTAAGGTCTTTTCAGTTTGACCTTACCACCGGTTTTCATTTGCTACGAGTTGCGGAAGTTAGCATTCCACTTACCGCATTCCGCACTTATTATGATTCCTATGAATGAATTATTATGTCATTCAGTTTGTCCAACTTATTTCATCCATTTTAGGTATTGAGCATTCTATCGAATATCTCGATGATTCTATTTTTTTGCATTTATTGATTTTGGATGAAAATAGCAATTTAAAATTTTGCAAAATCTTTTTCATAAGATTTATTTAGAAGTATAACTGGATTTTTGTTCTTAAAACGAACAAAGAATATTCTTAGAAGTTTTTGGGAAACTTACTTATCCTATAAAATATGATTTTGTGATTGTATTTCCCATTTAGTGTTTTAAGAAATTCTGGTCGATGCGCTTGATCAAGGTTATCGATAAGAATCTCCTAAACGCTTTGATGAGATAGTTAGACACGATATATTGACTTCTAAAAATGTAAATTTTTGTAGAAAGATTATTACATAAAAATAAAAATGTAATTTTGAAAATTTTAACTTTTCGGGAAAGAGGATTATTTAAAAGAACTCTTCCTTTCGATACTCTTATTCTTGTGATTACTGAAGGGGAACCAAGACTTTGCTATTTGTACCGATACTAGTCGTATTGGTTTGGATGCCGTTCTCTTGCAAAGGAGAACGTGCTATCACTTGTGCTTCTAAATCATTATAGCTTATCGAGACTGGATATGCCACTCATGATCTAGTGCTCGCGGCTATTGTTTTTACTTTTGGAATTTGGCATCATCATATTTGGATGAGAAATTTGTTCTCTACCTCGATCATAAATCTTTGGAATATTTATTTTCTCATAAGGAACTTCATGTCGACTTGAGTTCCTAGCATCCTATGATCTTGATATTCTTTTTGTTCCCGAAGGGAAGTCTTGTTGCCAATACGTCTTGTCGTGGGCAACAAGGTGTCGATTCTTTGATGATGTCGGAATGGAATTATCTTTTTATCAAGTTCATCGGGCGTTTTGATGTACTTCGTTTTATTGAGTTTCATCTCATTTCTTTTATGGACTTGCGTCTGATGTTCTTTTATGGTGTTCGGTTCATCGGATGTACTGTTATTATACTACATCAATGTTCCGTCTTATCTGGATCAATTGATGTACCATTATTATACTACATCATTGTTCCGGTTTATCGGTTCATTGGACGTACCGTTTTTGTACTACGTCGGTGTTTCGAAATTATTCGGGCTTTGGTTCATTGGGCGTACCGTTTTTGTACTACGCTGTTGTCCCTAATTATTTGAGTTTCTAGTTTATCGGGCGTACTGTTATTATACTACATCGTTGCACCAGCTCAATTTTCTGATATTCATGACGTTTTCTCACGTCTTTCTACTACGGAAATGCCTTAGGGATTCCGATTTTTATTCTTGAGCTCGGTGTTATTGAGGAAATTGAAGTTTCACCCAATTTGATTTATGAGCAACATCCCATTCGCATCATTGCTTCGGAGGTTGAGCGCCTTCGCAATAAAGATGTTCTTCTTGTGAGAGTTCAATGGTTCTCAAATCCTAGGGATTACTCTTGGGAATCTAGAGAATTCATCGAGCGATCCCGTTCTTGCTAACTCTTTCGTGCTCTTTATGGTGAACTTCTTATTTCAATTTTCTTTTGTGTTGATATGCTTTTATGGTTGTTACTCTTTATTTTTTTCTTAAGTATTGCGAGGATGCAATTTCTTTAAGGAGGGAAGTCTGTAACAACCCGCATATTTATCGATTTTATATTTAAATATTTTATTTCAATATTTTATCGTTCGTCGGATTTTGGTCCTAAAAGCTACTTTTTGCAAACAGTCGAATTGGGACTCGAGACCACCCCCATTGAGTTCAAAATGACGTTTGCGACCTTTTTGAGTATAAACTTCGATATGTTGGGAGATAGTGAAATTTTGCCACTTTTTCACTTAGGGCTTTGGTTTGGGCTGAACCCATTAATCACTTACTAACTCAGTCCCAACCCACTCCAACTCTTCATTACTTCATTTCATATTCCTAACACTCAAGCTTAAGCAAAAATGGTGGAAGTGAATGGGAATTAGAAACTCCAAGCCCTAGTTCCTCTTGCTAGCTCAAGTTCTTGCTCCAAAATCAAAGAGAACCCATTAGTAAGCATCTCCTTCTTCTTATCCAACTCATTCTCACTTTGATTTCAGAAAATTCCTACACCTAATTTAGGAAATGTTTCTCTTTTAAGCTTAGATTCAAGCTTCTTGTGTTGAGGTTGAAGTGTGGTTGATCTTCCTTCGTCTTCAAGCTTCTCATTCATTGTTTTCGGGTTCAAAGGTGAGATTTTTATCTCACATCTATGTCTATAACTATCTTTGATTGTTGGGTATGAATACCTAACACTTATTTATGTTCATTTGCTTTTGATTTGGATTGAAGTGGTGAATATTCCAATTTTTGGTGTTTTGTAGTCAAATCTTTAAAAATCCAATCTTTGGTGTTTGAACATGTTTTTGGTGATGCATCGAAGAGCCTATAGTACTGGGTTGTCGATTGGCATAAATCTTTAGCATCCATCGCTCGTTCGATCGCATTTCGGTTTGGATATGCCATTTTTGGTCTAGGCTGTTTTTTTGCCTAGCAGAAGATTTCAGACGTCTGAAATTAATTTCAGACGTCTGAAACCAAATCCAGACGTCTGGTTGAATAATCCAGACGTCTGGAAAGGGGTCTGGAAAAGGCAGAGCCTAAATCTAGACGTCTGAAACAAATTCCAGACGTCTGAAATCAAATTCAGTCGTCTGGTTGAAAATTTCAGACGTCTGAAATGGCCTAGGAATTAAAAACAAAATGGAGAAAACACATATACTTCCAGATACTTGGGCCAGACGACTGGGAACACCTACCAGATGTCTGGAACTGTTTAATTTGCCTATTTTGGCTATTTTTGAGTATATTTTCAACTTTAATCGATTCATGTTGATTCCCTTTTTTGTTATCATTTATTATGGACTTTGATGACATTTCCATCGTGATTTTTGGGAATATCCATTTTGATGGATTCGGTACCGATTTCTTTGGATTTTATTCACGTCTTCGAATGTGAATTTTTACGATTGATTGTTTCTACAATCAATTCCATGATTTGTCACTTTAAAATATAAAGGTTTTCTATACTAGTGGTAAATATCAAAACTCTTTCCCCAAAACGATTTCAACTCTATTTTCAATACCAAACTCGTTTATAAAACCGTTTTCCAATCTACTAGTATATACAAACTTTTACCTCACTCGTATGAGAAATCCAATTAAACGACTTAGTAAAACGAGTGGTATGAAACGCTTGCGTTTGCTTTGTTGGTTAATTCTTGGACTTGTTCGATTGAACCTCTCGTGACAATTTTCTAGTGAAGATCTACAATTTGTTCGCAAATATTTAAGTTAAGCTAGTGGTTATGGGACATATGCTAAACTCATATATTTACTAGTTTATTGTAATTGACACTTCTTGATGATCGATGATGATCTTTTATAGTTTAGACTAGCAATGCGCGATGTCTCTTTGTCCACGTGGAGAACTATACCTCATTTTATTGAGCTTCGTCTCATTTCTTCGTGGGCTGGCAACCCATGTACTTTTAATATGTTTCGATTCATTGGACGTACCGTGTGTACAACGTCGATGTTCTAAATTTTTTTGTGTTTCGATTCATTGGATGTACCATTTGTACTACATCGATGTCTCGGCTTTTTGATTCATTGGATGTACCGTTTGTACTACATCAATGTCTTTGCTTTTTGATTCATTGGATGTACCGTTTGTACTACATCGATGCCTCGGCTTTTTGATTCATTGGATGTACCGTTTGTACTACATCAATGTCTTCGCTTTTAGATTCATTGGATGTACCATTTGTACTACATCAATGTCTCTGCTTTTAGATTCATTGGATGTACCGTTTGTACTACATCAATGTCTCTGCTTTTTGATTCATTGGATGTACCGTTTGTACTACATCGATGCCTCTGCTTTTTGATTCATTGGATGTACCGTTTGTACTACATCAATGTCTTCGCTTTTAGATTCATCGGATGTAGCGTTTGTACTACATCAATATCTCTGCTTTTGGATTCATTGGGTGTACCGTTTGTACTACATCAATGTCTTTGTTTTTAGATTCATTGGATGTACCGTTTGCACTACATCAATGTCTTGGCCAATCCTTTTATTGTGATTTCTGGATTTCTATTTGATGATTTCTGGAATTTATGTTTCACCAACTTTTACAATTGGCATTGATATGTATGTCATTTTATTGTGGCTTGGTGAATGAAATAAAGGATATGACATTCTTTTTGATGCTATGAGATTCTTTGAGATATTGTATGACTTTTGTGGATTTTCTAATGTATACTTGTCGTAGTATGACATTTTTGGTTATCATACGTCTTTTTATTATATCTCTTCTTATATCTCATTTTAACTAATAATTATAGCTAGACTGATCCATTTATTATTTTCTTATTAAATAATACTCGGGTCAGACTGAGATTCTACAGGTGCTTCCTCTTGACTTCCTATCTGGAACTATCATCTGATTTTGGCTAACTACTTTAGTTTTAGTAGTTTTTTTTGTATACTATTGAGATATTGACTCTATGATGTATACTTATTCTTTTGTCTAGCACTTGTATCTATTCTTTTTGATATTGTGGATCTTGTTTGACCACTACTCTGATGTACACTTTCATGTGTTATATTCATATCTATTTCCGCCTTTGTGATATGAATTATCTGTGACTGATTTGTGTTATGCTTATTTCTATATTTGTTTCCGAAGACCTTTATAGCCACTGTGTAGTAGCTTTGAGTTTGTGTCGGTATGTCGGATTTCCTGTTGAGATGAAAAGTTATATTTTTATCCGGCATATCGGTACTCGCACAAAGCAATTACACAGATGGTCGCTCCTCAACAGCCTTATTCTCCGTGCTAGTCGACAGCATTACCCCATAGTGTCCTTGGCTAGCGTGGGTATAGAGGTGGGGCATCACAATTGATCTTATCCGCCAAAGGATGAAAGAAGCACAAAATAGGCAAAAATCCTATGCCGATAACCGAAGAAGGAAATTGGAATTTTCCGTGGGAGATTTTGCGTTTATTTGTGTTTCACCTATGGAGGGTGTTGTGCGTTTCAGTTGATCGGGAAAATTAGCACCTCGATATATTGGTTCATTTCCCATCACCGAACGTATTGGTTCCGTGGCTTATCGCATTAATTACCGGCTCAATTTTCTGCTATTCATGACGTGTTTCACGTTTCTCAACTATGAAAATGCCTTCGAGATTCCGATTCTATTCTTGAGCCCGGTGTTATTGAAGAAATTGAAGTTCTGCCTAATTTAGCTTATGAGCAACGTCATATTCATATCATTGCTTCGGAGGTTAAGTGCCTTCGAAATAAAGGTGTCCCTCTTGTGAAGGTTTAATGGTCTTCAAATCCTAAGGATTGTTCTTTGGAATCCAGAGAATTCATCGAGCGAACACATCCGGACTTACTCTCTCCTGATCTTTGAGGTGAACTTATTTCAAATTTCTTTTGTGTTGATATGTTTTTATGGTTGTTACTTTTGTTTTCTTCTTAAATATTGCGAGGACGCAATTTCTTTAAGGAGGGAAATTTGTAACAACCCGCATATTTTACGATTGTGTATTTAAATATTTTATTTAAATATAGCATCGTTAGTCGAATTATAGTCCGAAATGCTACTTTTTGCAAACGGTCGAATTAGGACTCGGGACCACTTCCATTGAGTTCAAAATGCCATTTGCGACCTTTTTGAGTATAAACTTCGATATGTTTGGAGTTAGCTAAAAAAATTTGACCTTTACACTTTGGGCTTTGGGTTTGGGTTAGCCTAAACTATTAACTCTAGCTCCACCCCACTTATCTTCATTCAACTTTCATTTCCCAACACTCCAAGCTTTCATAAAAATGGGAGAAGAGAAAAAGAATTAAAATTCCTAAGCCCTAGTTCCATTGCAAATCCAAGTTCTAACCCAAAATTCAAAGAGAAGCTATTGGTAAGCATCCTCTTCTTCTTCTCCAACTCATTCTACCTTCAATTTCAGAAATCCCTAAAGTATAACTTAGGAAATGTTTTTCTTTTAAACTTAGATTCAAGCTTCTTAGGTTGGAATTGAAGAGTGATTGTTCTTGCCTTGCTCTATAGCTTCTCCATCCTTGTTTTTGTGAAAAAGGTGAGATTTTTATCTCACATCTAAGTCTATAATTATCTTTGATTGTTAGGTATGAATTCCTAACATCTTTAAATGTTCATTTGATTTTGATTGATTTGGTGAATATTCCAATTTTTGGTGTTTTGAAAACAAAATCTATGGAAAACCTTATATGGATGTTGGACATGTTGATCGGAGTGTATTGGTGAGTCTTTAAAGTTGGGTGGTCGTTGGCGTAAACCCCTCATAATCGTCACTCATTTGATTGCTACCGATATAATTTGGCCATCAATGGCCTTGGGGAGAAAATACCCTAAGCTTCAGTTTTAGACGTCTGAAACAAATGATTCAGACGTCTGAATACTGTTCTGGGCAAAATTTCATTCCCCAGGTCAGACGTCTGAATTATAAGTTTCAGACGTCTGAAATTGCCCGTGATCAACCCGAGAGCAAATAGGCTAAAATTAGCCATTTTCAGATGTCTGAATTTGATGACTCAGACGTTTGAATAATGTTCTGGAAAACATTTCTCCAGTTTCAAACATCTGAATCATTATTTTCAGACGTTCGAATCGGCTTATCTCAGCCCAATTTGCCTAAGTTGTTCGGGTTTTCAATTTTAATAGATTTGGGTTGATCCGACTTATTGTTATCATCTATCGACTTTGATGACTTCCTTTATTTGGAAATTTTGGGAATATCCATTTGGATGGATTCGGTATTGATTTTTATGGATTTGATTCACGGCTTTGAATGTGAATTTTGGTGATTGATTGTTGTTACAATCATTTCTGTGATTTGTCACTTTAAAAATACAAAGGTTTCCATACTAGTAGTAAATATCAAAACTCTTTCATCAAAACAATTTCGACATTATTTATTACAAAACTTGTTTCTTCATCCATTTCCAAACTATTAGTATATACAAACCTTTACCTCATTCGTTTGAGAAATCTAATTAAACGGCTTAGTAAAACAGGTGGTATGAAATGCATGCGTTTACTTCGTCGATTAATTTTTGGACTTGTTCGATTTAAACTTTTGTGACAACTTTCGAGTGGAGACTTACAATTTGTTCGTAAATACTTAAGTTAAGCAAGTGATTATGGGACATGAAGCTAAACTCATCTATTTACTAGCTTAATGTAATTGACACTTCTTGATGATCGGTGATGATCATTTTGTGATTTGGACTAGCAATGTGCGATGTCTCTTTGTCTGCCAGGGAGACTAAACCACATTTCTGTAGAGCTTCGGCTCAAAAGAAAATTGGTCGGGTAGCGATCCATGGTCTTCGGACCGTTTTGTGGAGCTTCGGCTCAAAATGAATGGTTAGCAACCATGGAATAGCGTTCCATTTTGTGATACACGTGTTGGTGAGTTTTCATGCTCTCATTTTGTGATAGGCCTCCCCCTTTTTGTGATTTCTGGAGTTCTATTGATGATTTCTAGAGTTTATGTTTCACCAATTTTTGTGAGTACATTGATAAGTTCTATCAATATTTATGCATTGGTAAATTTGTGTTTCAACAACTTTTACAATCGGCATTGTGATGTTTGCCAATATTTGTGACTTGGTGAATAAAAATAAAGAGTATGACATTCTTTTTGATCTTTGAGAAGATTCTTCTGATATTGATTAATCTCTGGTTGATTTTCAATTACATACTTATCACAGTATGGTTTTATGGTTATCATACGTTTTTGTCATATCTCTTATCCTATATCATTTTATCTGATATTTATAGCTAGACTGATCCGTTTATTATTTTCTTATTAAATAATAGTCGGGTCAGACCGAAATGTTACAGGTGCTTCTGCTTGACTCTTTATATGGAGCTATCATCTGAATTTTGTCTAACTACATTAGATTTGTAGTTTTTGTTGATATACATTAGAGATAGAGACTCTTTGATGTATACATATTCTTTTGTGTAGCACTGTATCTATTCTTTTGTGCTATTGTGGATCTTGTTTGACCACTACTCTGATGTACACAATTTCATGTGTTATATTCATATCTGTTTCCGCCTTAGAGATATGAACTTCTGTGACTGATTTGTGTTAGGCTTATTTCTATATTTGTTTCCGAAGATATTATAGCCATTGTTTAGTAGTTTTGAGTTTGTATCGGTATGTCGGATTTCCTCTTGAAATGAAATGCATGTTACACTATCTGACATATCGGTGCTCGCACAAAGCAATTACATGTATGGTCGCTCCTCAACAGCCTTATTCTTTGTGCTAGTTGACGACATTACTCTGTAGTATCCTTGGCTAGCGTGAGTATAGAGAGGGGGGACGTCACATGTTTTGTTTCTTTGACTTGTATATGGTCAATGGTGGTCTGTTGGCATTTGAATTTGGTCTGCACTTATGTTGAATCCAGCTAATAGCTCGGGTTTGACCTTGTGCTAATATCGCGACTTAATATTTATTTCACTTGAGTTGAACCCGGCTTTTGATTTGGGTTTGACCTTGTGCTCACCTGTCACTGTAATTTTATCAAGTGTATATCGGTGTACATGGCCTTATGGCATGTACAGTGATACACTGTGCACGTCACAAGCTGTTCGTGTATAATGAATTCAATAATTAAATGACGACGAATAACCCAAATAACTGAGGCAAATAATATTTTCAAAATACATTTTATTTTACACCGCAAAAATATTTTATTTTCAATTTTACCACGTTAGTTTATATTTTTGCAGATAGCTCAGATGCTGGATTCAATCTGGAATATAGTTGAAGATAAATAGGAATGAATGAGTGAAATGTAGTGGGTGCATATGTAAATGTTAATTGTAATGTAATTGAAATTGAATTGAAATTGTGTATATATAGTAATAGCTTGAATTTGTAATATTCAATATTGTAATAAATATTTATTTAAATAAAATAGTCTGTTTAAATTAAATTCTTAGTTATTTATTTTACTTAGCAAATATTTATTTAATTATGTGAAAAATAATATAGTACATTAATAAATACATTTAAATGAATATATATATATATGTTTATTATCATCAAAAAAATCATATACTTGCATATTCAACAATCTCCCCCTTTTGATGATAACAAACATATATTTAAGATCTTAAATTTATTTAATGTATTTGATCATTCAATTTGCAATGCCTATTTGAATACTCCCTCTCCACACAAAGCTCCCCCTATATATATGCATGAAAATAAATATGATTACGCAAATGAGCTTAAATGCAAATAAAAATAATATTTTACATTTATTTTTCAAAATCTTAACATTTCTTTCCCCCTTTTATTATCAGCAAAAGTGTTATAGTATTAAGAAAGATAGAAATAAAGTGATAAACATTAATACAACAATAAAACTCAATTGAGTATAAATATTAAATTTCAATAAAAAATCAAACAAAAATCATAAATACTCTGTTTGATGCATATTCCACTTTAGAATGATAGGGATGATGTCATCATAAAAAAACACATAGTTGTGTCTATTTGTGGTATATTTATATCAAGAATTTGAATATCTATTAACCATGCAAAACTATTAGGACTTTTAAATGAGATTAGTAGTATTCATAATTAAAAAAAAATGAATTTCAAGCATCTTCTAACCACACAAAACCATGTTGACTTCTAAATGGGATTAGAATCAACTTGTCTATTTAATTAATCAAGTTTGATATGCGTTCCATACATGCATAACTGTGAGGAATTTTAAATGAGCATGGAAGCACATAATCAAAATTCCATGTAATTCACCCATGCATAACCGTGAAGACTTTTAAATGAGAGTGAATACTTTGGAGTTATTTATTACTAAAAAATATAATAAAATGAAAAACTAATAATTTACCGTATAAAATACCATATATTGACATGCTATATTGGATTTTGATGAGTGATGGTCGATAGAAATATGATAGAAATAGAAATGTTCATGGAATTTTTGCCAACAAAAAGTTTTTATAACTCCTGTTTTAAATTTCTAAAGAAATTTACTAAATATGTTGTCTTAAGTTATAATATATGATTAATATCAACATTCATCACTTTTCCAATCATTATTTATCTTTTAATAATCAGTAGGGAGTCAGAGTAGTCAATGTAGTCGTTTAAGATCAAAACCAAAAATAATTATGCAATCAAATTTTCTAAGGTGACTAATCTGAAACAAGGTCAACAAAAATGATTTTCTAAAAGGGGTTTTATAGTAGAAAAATGTCTGCTATTTGAAAATTATCTCAAGTGAAAATATGCAGATATTTTCTTTGAAAAACAATGCAGCTACTAAATATCTCAACATAAATAATGTTTCACTAGTAATTTTTCTATCAACTAGATTACTAGTGTGATCTGCATTTAAATTTCCTTTGACTCAAAATTATCATTTGATGAATGTTATAGACCAGGCCGTGATATTGCAACAATTTCTTGAAATCATTTTTACAACTTTTAAATGAAATTCTTTTGGATTTTAATTAAAGATGTGCAAATAAACAAAAACCGTGAATATAGAGTCAGCCATAAAATAACCAAATGTATTATCATCAATCAATAATCATTAATCTAAACAAATCTATATGAAATAGTTCAAGAATAAATATGATTATTGGTCAACGAATCAGAATCAAAAATAAGAGCAAGTCCAATAAGAATAATTCAGAACCAAAATCATCATTTACTTTATCATCACATAACTGGCCGATTTAAATCAGATTTTGGTGTAGATTATCACATTTAATAAATCATTCAAGATGAATATACCATTACCTATTTTACCTTTACCGAAAATATTTCGTTGTTGTCCATTGTGATTCTGTCACATTTATACTAGGCCAAGGAACTTTGATTAGTCGCCCATTGTGTATCTGAAACAGCCAGAATCCAGATAACAATGTTGTTGTTCCTTAGTCTGCCACCACGCCTACACGATAAAAGATTCTTATGACCTATTTTTTTATAGGTCCATGGTTTTTAGTGGAAAATGAGTTTAAAAAATATGTTTGTGGGGACCCAAAACTATATTTGTATGTTCCTTTTGGCACCCAGATTTGTTTTACTTTGAGGGATTTTATATTCGTGCCATTTGGAACCCAAATTGGAATAGTTTTCACGTGTTCGGGTCTATACCAACAATTATTTTGATTGTGTCCAAATTTTCTACAAATTGTGAACATGGAATTGACTTGATTAATTTCGTTTCTTACATTTTCAGATAGATTATATCCAAGTCCTTGTCTAACTGTATTAACTGTATGTTTCCCTAATAGCATATTTAATGACCTTTCTCCTTTTGAAAATTTTCCTAAAGCTGTAGACAATTGTTGGACTTGTGTTTTAAGAGATTCATTTTCGTTTAATAATTGTGTGCACTTTTTGATAGATTCTCTCTCTTGTATTTTCACTTTCTTTCAGAATCAGAATTTCAATTTCAAGCGATTTAATTTTAGTTTCTGATTTTTTAATCTCCTCTTCGAATGTTAGACACTTATCATACATAGGGCTTTTGCTTTGATGGGTTTTAACCAATTGATCAAGTTGTTTATTTAATTCTATCAAAGTATCTCTTTGTGATTCAATTTTAGTGTATCTTTCCCTAAGTCGTTCAAAATAGCCATTTACCTTGTGAAAATATATAAGCAACTCTGAATGAGTAAGTTTTGAAGCCTCGCTTGGCTCATTATCATCGTCACTGTCAGTTATATCACCTCGAAGGAACATATCCGTTTTTTTGCTCTTATTCCAGTGCTTTTATCATCTTCATCCGTTTCATCCCAAGTGGCTGCAAAACTTCTCCTTTTCTGTTTCTTTCCATGGCTGAATCAATTCTATGGATAATTAGGCTTGATGTGATCGAGTTTGTTGCACTTGTGACATATGATCTCATGTTCTTCCGGATTGTCAAGAGCTTTGTCTATTCTGCTTTTCAATTTTTGATTTAGAGCTGGATTTCCATATCTGCAATTCCACCTTTTGAATTTCTTTATTATCAGTTCCAATTCTGCTACTCTATCATCATCATCACTTTCTTTATTCCTTTAAGAGATATTGATTTCTTTCGAATATCACCTCCTTCACGCTCTTCCTTGAATTTCATTTCTAGCTTGTAAGTGGTGAGATTTCCGATGAGTTCTTCAACTTTGATTTGTTTCAAATCTTTCGATTCTTAAATGGGAGTTACTTTTGCTTCAAAACTTCGTGGAAGGACTACAAAGATTTTTTGAACTATTTCCAACTCTATGTATGATTTTCTGAGAGCTTTTGATTTATATACGATATTGGAAAATCGTCCGTACATCTCTTTGACATTTTCATCCTTGGCTATTGTGAAGTTCTCGTATTCGCTGCTTCGCATGGCAAGGCATGATTCTTTGACTTGAGATGTTCCTTCGCGAGTCACTTCGAGTGTATGCCATATTTTCTACGTAGTTAGATAATGTGAGACACGATTAAATTCAAATTGATCCAATGAACAAAAAATAGAATTCATAGCTTTAGCATTAGCATTCTGTAGTTTATTTTCTAGATCTGTCCATTGATTCATTGGTTTATCAATTTCCTGATTATTTACAACTATAGTTGGTGCTCTATAACCTGTCTCAACGATATTGCAAAAATCAATGGTTTTCATAAAAAATTTCATTTTATTTTTCCATTAGGCATATTCACCATTGAGCATTGGTGGTTTAATTATGGACTGATTCTCAGCAAAAGCATTATTAAAAGAAGCCATTTTAAAAATTCAAAGTTTTAAACACAAAAATCAGTTTTTGAAAAATCAAATTTTTAAATCGAAAATGGCTTTTGTTCCTAGATCCGATACCACTTGTAGGATCGATTTCACCCTAGAGGGGCGTTAATAGGGTGATACTAATAATTATAAAAATTATTGAAGAAGTTTATATAGAATAATCAACACAGATATATCAGAATATTAGCATTACAGATAATAGCAGAAATAGAACAACACAGAATTTACCCAGCTTCAGCAAAACCCTGCATACGTGCTGCCCCAAGGTTTCTACTAGAAATTAAATAGTCTGATGCCTATGCACGTAAACTCACGACACCTGCTATTGACTAACCTAACTCTACATTCAAAACCCTACCACAACTCAGCCACTGAGTTGCGAATTATCAGACTACACTACCGTGGTTCGTCCCCTAGTCACATGACTAGACAATACAAACTTCTAAAAAATAAATACAAATTTAAAACAATTAAAAATAATAAAACCTTAATTTAAATAATTTAAATAATTTAAAGCCCAAAGTAATAATGAAGAAACCGGCCCAAATCAAAGAGTGTGATAAAAAATCGTCCCCGTATATTCTATTTCTTCGGCCTATTCCTTTGTCTTTTATTTTTGATAATGGCTGCTTCCTTTGTGTTCTTACGTTCCTCTCTGAGAAATTAGGGCTTTGAAAATTAGTAGTTGTCGCTTGAATGTTGATCGATCGAATAGATGATTCCTGTTGTTGCTTTGACGATCAATCGTCCGTTGCTTAGCTTTGGTTGCTTCGATCGAGTTCGATTTTAATGGTACACGATTTTTGCTTTTTACTTTACTGATTGGCTTGCTTGAACTCGATGACCATCTATCAATGATGTTAATCATTTATATAGGGTTCAAACCCCTTGATTTTCATTCCTCTGATAATTTGCTCGGCCGTTTGATTTTGATCGAATGCTGTGATTGATCACTGACTTGTTAAAATTCATGTATTTGCTTGCTTGTTTCTCACAGCTTGTGTAACATTCCCGTTTTTAAGCCAAATTTAAATTGGTAGTTAATTTAATTTTTAGGATTAAACTATGAATTTAATGGTGAATTAATTTGAATTTTCCAAATTAAATAAGATATGTGCCTGTTTATTTATATAAATAGACTGTAATTCCAAATTTGAATTTGAATTTTTTTCAAAAATAAATAATATACGTTATTTATTTATGATTTTTAATTGGATTTTGAATTTCAACTCAAAAAAATATTTTAGAAAATAAATAGAATTTAAATACTCTATATTTTAAAACTAATAAAATTTGTTTTCCTAGATATATATGTGTCTATTTATAATGGTAATTGGAAAGTTATGTGTTGAATTAATACACACACACACACACACACACATATATATTGATTTCCAAAAAGCAATTTAAAAGTTAAATACTATATTTAACAACACTAAAAATAAATATTTATTTACTTAAAGGGATGATAGCTTAGAATAAAGTTTATATACTTTCTTTTAAAAAAATTTACTTGAAATAAATATAGATTGTATATATGAAATTACAAAAGTAAATGTATAAATACAAAAATATAAACATAAGAAAACATATTACATAAATTATTAAAACACAAGTACTTAATTTAAAATAAGGACTTAAACATAAATTTGATACTTTTAAACATTTGTAATAAGATTAAATAAATAAAAGGAAAAGTAATTATTAAAATTGCAAATAGAATATAAATATATATAACTAAATATAAACTAATATACATATTATATAAAATTCTTATTAATATATGTAATTTACAAATGTAAACACTTGATAATGTAAAAAGACATGTGTAAGTAAATTAAAATATGAGATTAATAGGTGTAGGCTTATAAAGATACAAATAATACAAGTGTCACATATCTTTAAATTTTCTTTTTTTATTTTAAATTTAATCATAAAAAAGAAATCAAAGTTATAAATATCACTAACCTCTTCATTTCTTATTTTATTCAAAACTAAATAGAATTCAAAGTAAAACCAAGACCTTGTAAAACTTAAACTAGCAAAGACATAATCAAAATACAAACTTAAGATAGCAAATTCAAGTTCAAATGAAAGAATGCAAATCAAAACTTAGATCAAAAACCTGAAAGATAGTTTTTCAAACCAGATTCAAATTCCAAATATCTGTTTTCAAATTCAACCTGAAGTTAAAACTTCAGCTCAAATTAGCCCTGATGCAAATCAAAAGCAAAGATCAAAGCTCAAAAAGAAGTTCAGATCAAACAAAAGAATTTACAGATTTTCAAATATCATTCCTGGCTTTGTTCTCTGTTTTATCAATGTCCAAGTGAGCAAATTTACCTGAGTTTTTGTATATCCATCATGACGTTTGTGTTAATACTTGAAGTATGCCATGATAGATGTTTGTTCAGTATGCCTGCATGTATATATATAAATGAAAATAACTGTGCATGTCTGTGCTTGTTCCTCTATTTGAATAATAGGCTTTATCCTATAATATATATTCAGTATCGCCTCATGTAATCAATTTTATGCTATGACTTTTAAATGAAAATTGTTTGTAATATGGTAACATCATTTTCCAAAATGGATTCAAGTGGATTTATTGAGTAACTATCTCAGAAACAAGTATTGACAGTAATATTCAATTTCAAGTCAAAAAAACAGTTGTCTAAATTTCATATTTCAACTATATAACCTAATTCGTATTTGGAAATTATGAATTTTGATATATAAACCAGAATTTTTAAGTTTACTTTCATGGTGAAATTTCGAGATGAACTAAAATTGTTCTTTTTGAAAATTCTAGCGATCGGAGTGGTAGTGGACCTCGGGATTGAAGCTGAAGGTGGCCGATGTGATGGTGGTCATCGAAAAAATAGTAGGGGAATTTATTGATCATTGGAGTGGATGGTAGGTGGCGATTTAAGGTGTGACGACCCGGCTTCCTATGCCTAGGAAGACGTGTCACCAATAAGAAAGAAAGGGATAGAAATAGAAAAGAAAAGAAAGAAAGAATAACAACATCAGAATCTCACAGCGGAATGGAATAAAATATAATATATCAAAATAAATATTACATAGTTATATATACATCAGAGTTATACAATATCATACAACATGACTATCATATACATATATGTCAGAACATACATCTCAAATATCATGAACTAACAAACACAGCGGAACTATAAAGATAGCTACATATGTCTGGTCTTCTGCTCCAACTCCTCCAGAAAACTCTATACTCCGAATACCTATCACTTGGCTACTCATAAAAATTTGAGTACCCAAGAGTTTATGAAAAATAAAATATAAACTCCGGGTCGGACATGGGTCTGGTATGAGTAAACGGGTTAAAGTTGTTTAACTTTGAAAATCATTTAAAATAAAGGTATCACGTAAGACTTCCCACACATAAATACGGGTAAGTTTTTACCTTACGCTAACCAAAACATTTTATAGGAAATTCAGTGATATTATAATAGTGTCTAGGGTTTTCAAGTAAAATACAGAAATAGCTGAAATGCTTACATCTCACATTTCAACATAGTTGGGCACAATCAAAACGTACGGCGCTTATTGGAAATTGGATCCCATACAATGACATGGCTACTGGGGTACCGCCCGTCACAGTACGTGGCCTAGATCACTATACCGAGGAGCCACCCTAACTCCCCTGTAACACAAGGCCGGAACCATTCCTTACTAAACAGTCTCGAACAAGATAACCCCGCAGTTGGCTGCAGACCAACCGCCCACACAGCCGAATAAAAGGGACATCTAGACAGGGGTATACCTCGTCCTGCTTGGGCATGACCCACCTAACCTTGCTGCACATCCCCTATTTTAGCCATTCCCGGTTGATGAGGCTTGAGGCTGCGCTTACCTTTTAAAACATATTTCTTAGAATGCTCATCGTCCGCTTGACGATGTGCTGAAAGCATTCAATCCATACAAGTTCGTTCCGGGTTCGAACGAAACCGAAGGCATTATCTCGTTACACTCATTCTGGAATCACCCTTAGAGTTAACGACGATAACCCTTGCATTCTGAAAACACCATCTCGATCTTCACTTGAGATTTCACGACCTAACGTTTACTTTGGATCGATGTGGTTTTCGGAATATCAATTCGATACCCGATCCCGGTCTCATCGAAATCCAAAGGCCATTTTAAAATCCAAGTTGTCTAATTAACTTAATAGTCTAAATTTAACAATTGAATTCATAAAGCAATTAAATACAGATAAATAACATCAGATAAACATATAGCAATTTAACACAATAAATTATACACAATCATCACAGATATATCCAGAATATCACAGAACATCACAGATATAAATAAACATCAAATGCAATCAAATAGAATCATTGATTCATAACAACATTTAGTTTGATTTATTTTAAACTTAATTGCATACCCAAGAGTAAATTATATCTTATTCTTGCTTAATTAATTATTAATTAATTAACTTATTTCAATTCATTAATTACTTATTAATTATTCACTAAATAAATTAATTATTAATCAATAATCTTAATTATTGATTATAAAACTCAATTACACATTTAATTATTATTAATTGCTTAATTAATCATTAATTATTAATTAACTTAACCTTTCAATCATTAATTATTTAATTAATTCATTAACTACGATTTGTTAATTAATCAACTTCAAATGATTAATTAGATTCTTAATTACACACGGGTTCACACAAGATTATCATTAAATCTTTAATTACAAATTTGATTGAACTTTTGAACTAGTTATTAAATCCTAATTATAAATTTATCACATTCTTAATTAACTTGGATTTAAATTACTTACTCAACTTGTTACCGTAAAGCTTTAAATTTCATTTGGTTTAAAACAATTTGGTCAACACTTAATAACATAATTTACACTAACTTATTTAACTACATACTTTAACTTAATATAGTTGGCAGGCTATAGGAATTAAAACCCGAAGTAAACCATGGGTCAAACTCGAGATTTCCAGAGCTTCTCTCGCATTCCCTCCCCTGCCTCTCTTCTTCTTCCTCTGTTCTTACTTTTTTTTAAAGTTTAAAGTTTAAAAACTGTTGAAACTTAAAAAAATACACACGTGCTTCACTCTCGACCCAGGAGCAAAACTCGAAGTCACCCATGCGACTAACTCGAGATTCACTCAGGTTGACAATGTCCAGAAAATCCTACCCCCACCGCCGTGCACGTGCACGGCGGTCCACCACCGCGCCACCGCCACGCGACATCACCAACAAGTCACAACGCTTCCCCTCTCTCGTAATCACCACCCAGATATGCACGACCACCCCAAAATCAAAATACCCCCTAAAGTCGAACTATTTCCACGAACACAGTTGACAAATTCACCTCGCTCTCGCGATCACGACCACCTGACACGACAAGGCTTCGGCCAAACCTCGCCATCGACACTCTCCATCACCTACCCAAATTACACGGCACTCGGTGGAGCCTCTGCGACGCGACCATCGAATGAACATAGCACAAAATACCGACCCCTTAAACCCTACTATTGATTACTTCTCAAAAATCATGCATTCGAATTTTTTTTTAACAATTTTCTAGTGTTCTTGAATCCATATTCAAGCTTCATGTTGAATTTCAACAACAATAAGTGAAGGAATAATCAGAATTTCACAAAAATGTATTTTTAGCTTACTATTGAACTGCTCCCAAAATTGTTAACTAAAATTTATAATTTTTGTCTTAAAATTCATATTACTGTATGTTGTTTCCATATACAAATTCAAATCTACAATCTAAGTCATTCGAATATTGATCACTATCTTACTTTTTTTTACTGTAAGTTTTGAGTTTATAGTGTTTAAATTTCACAACTACCTTAAAACAATTTCAAGCCTTAATTTTTGTCTTACCAAATCTATTTAGTTGAGTTTCTCAGTAAAGAAATTATATTTTTATATGAAAAATATGATTTATTCTCTGACTCCTTTATCTCAGCAACAAAACTAGAAGAACACCTATAAGTAGAATAGGCAGTAACCAAACATCACAGAACGGACTTAAATCAGCATAATATTTATTCATGAATCAATTATTAGTAGTTAAATTTCCAAATTAAGTTTACCCACCACTCAATAGTTGAAACAAAGGCTAGTTGGATGATGCAAGAAACCTGTAGCTTGAATACTGCAGTTTGAAGTTTTGAATTTCCTGTTACTTTTCGTGTTTCCTGAATTTGTTTTGAACTTGCAAATATAAAGTTTTGTTTTTTTTTTCTTTTTCTTTATCTGGTTTTATTTTTTTGAGATTATGGACAGAACTAAGTGATAAGAATAGATGAATACATATTTATAACCTTGAACATAATGTCTTCTTGAACAAGCTTTGGCTTGGCATAATATCTTGCTTTATTTTTATTTTATTGTTATGTACTCAAACCTGAGATGGATCAACAATTTCGGCTAGAAGATTATGTTTCCAGATATAAAGGTGGGCTATTAAATGTTTATGTTAACATATATGTTAACATATCATAATGTTTGCTGACACAAACATTTGTACAAAGATATATGCAGGCTTCCATTTGTACTAATGTGTTTTATTGATGTGAATTCTTGCTCTCTCTTATTTTAACATATAAACAAAATGTTTGCTTGCAGGTTAATTTGTGTTTGTACTAATGTTTTCATTTTGTCTTCATACCTATATTAACATATAAATAATGTTTGTAGGTTAATTTGTCTTTATTGCTGATGTTAACATATCTATTTATATCTTATTCAAGTTATAATTTTGTACTTATGTTTGTAATCCTACTGTTATGTTATATTTATGTTAAATATATAAAAGCTTATGTTTATAATCATATTTTATGTTGTACTTATATTAAATATTTATAAGCTTATTTTATTTTAATTATAAAAGTTATTGTTTAGAAACAGTACTTAAATCTTATTTTTATTTAAAGTTAAATTTTCCAATAATGGATTTGTAATGTATTTGCACCTATGTATTTTATACTTATATTTAATATGAATAAAATTGTATTATTGTACTTATTTTTATTAACTACATTCTTATATCTGATATTAAATGCCATTCATACAAAACTTTTAATTTAATTAAATAAAACAGATTTAATTTTTGAATGTTGTTAAAAGAGTCTATTTTACATTTTGAAATTATAAATTTCCTTTATAACACATATACAACTAAAAATGTCCAACAGCTTATTTATTTATAAATGAAAGTATTATATTTTATTTAAATTTGATCAAAAACTTATTATAATAATAGGGTCAAAATTCCGGGATGTCACATTCCTCCCCCCTTAAAAGAATTTCGTCCTCGAAATTTAAACAACAGTTAATTTCAAAAACATAATATTAACAATATAAACATACATATCATTCATACACAAACAAACAATCAAACAGTCAATTCTAACAGCATTACTAGTTATCCGGACATTAATTTGGATAAGCTTTTCTAAAACTATCATGAGTTTCCCTGGTACAATCTCTGGGATCCTCACTCCATTGCACCTTAACGAGTTTCACCACTTTGTTCCTGAGTTGCTTCTCGTCTTGATCTACAATCTGAACCGGATCTCTAACTACAGTTAGGTTGGGTTCTACCTCTAAATCTTCCTGAACAACCGGTTCCACCACCAATGATGGGTCATGAATATATTTCCTTAAATGAGACACATGGAATACATTGTGAATCCCAGACATCCGTTCTGGCAATTCAATCCTGTAGGCTACAGTTCCAATTCTTTTGTAACGACCCAGAATTTTTATTAATTTAAATTTGAATATTTAATTAATTTTAAATATTAATAAGTGAATTTATGAGTCAAATAAATTTTTATTTGAATTATTGGATTTAATTGGATAATTAAATCGATAAATTTAATAGGTTAAATTATGGAAATAATTGAAAATTGAGTTAAATATGATTGAAAATGATTTGTAAAATTTTATTTTATCATATGGAAGTTAGAACAATATTTTAGAACTTTTAAAATCGAATTAAAAGTTAATTTGTGAAAATTGAATATTTTAATATAAAATCGACTAGTGAAAATAGTCAATTTTTGAACAGTCTCAGAATTGAACGAAACCAGTTCCATTGGATCCGTAATAGTTAGTTATTACCGGATTTCAATTTTCGTGTCAATCGGAGCTATCGTTTGATCGTAGCAGCTCGAAACGCATCGATTTATTTTTAATTTTAATTTGGCGAGTTAAAATAGCCATTTTTCAAAAAGTCTCGGATTTCGACGAAACCAGTTTCATCGGATCCGTAATGTGATATTATTGTAAGGTTTCAAATTTCAAGTCAATTGGATTTACCGTTTGTCCTGTACGAATTAAAACGCCTAGAAATCGATTTAAATCGGTTTAATTTAAATTGAACGTTTTTAGACATAACTCGCACAGATTTCCGAATTAGCTTCCGAAACCTGTTCCATTGTGTCCGGAACGCGGGGTAAACCCTAGAAACGCTGGTTACGGCGCGTAAATCGGAGTTCGGAATTTCCGGATGAATAGTGTCGAACGAAACACTATAAATAGCCCCACCCTTCATTAAAAAAATATATATATAAAACTAAACCCTAATTTGTAACGTAGCCGCCACCTTCATCTTGAACGGCCGAAATCTTCCCATATTCATCCCCAAATATCTTCAAATCCGTGCAACGATTCAACAATCTTTCAACATGAAAGTGGTAGAGGGTAGTGAGATCTACGATGTGAACGGTCATGATCGAAAATAGTTGAGTGGATCAACGGGAAAATGGAGATGAAGGCGTCGAGTTTATGCACGTCGTTCGTGTACTATGGGGGGCCGAGTGTGCCGAGCTTCAGGCCGAGCATGGAGTGGAGGGTGGTCGTTCGTGTGGAGCTCCTTGATCGTGTTCGTGTTGCTCGTGGAAATCGAATTAATTAACCCTAATAAGCAAGGTTGGGTTCGGCTTCAACTCAGGGGAACACGCGCGTGAACGAAGGGTTGGGGTGAAAGGGAAGTGCGGCTGTGATGGAATGGTCATGGATCTAACGGCCTATGTTGATTTAGGTTAAAAATTATATATTTAAGTTGTAATTTATGTTATATAAAATTCGTGTAAGTTTAAAAATTCATATCTTTTTCATACGAGGTCGAAAAAATGCAAACTCAGTTGCGTTGGAATCGTATGGACGAGCACTACGCGATGGAGTTGGTTTAGAGTCGTTTGGAGTTAGTGAGAATTTTGGGTAAAATTAAACGTCCGTTTAATTTTATTCGAAATATTCGCTAAAACGGAAATAAAATCAAGGTGAGAACTTCTCACTCAATCGAATCAGTTTCGATTTTATTTTAAATAGTTAGATTTAAAATATTTGAATGCATGTGTGAATGATGATTGATATCTATTGATTGTTAAAATAGACATTGTACGCCGTTAGTAAGCGGATGTTATTTATTAAAAACATATACCGCGAATATTTCATAAACAGTGAAATTGGTATTATATATAATAGCAATATATATATATTGGCATATGTATATATTGGAGTTATTGATTTCCCGCATTTATTTGTTTAGCGGATGAGACCCTATTGCGCCGTTATTAAGCGGATAATATTTAATAAGAACATATACCGCGATAATTTCGTACTGGAGCGAAATTGGTATTGTGCTAATGTTTGTGGATGCAGGAAAACAGGTTGGAGGGATCCAACTGGATTCCTCAACAGTATTTATTTGATTATGGATATTTTGATATTCGTTGATTATCATATACGATATGTGATATCGTTGTTGTCGTGATTGACTATTTGATGTGTAGCATCATTGGACCAAATTTGGAATTTTAAAATGATTTATAAAGTGATTTTTTGAAAATATACTTTATGTTTGGAATTGATCCATATTAAATAAATAAACGTTATAATTTTTAAAGTTATAAAAATTATGATTTTTGAGAAATATAGTTAAAAACTGATTTTTGAGAATATGATGCTATTGAGTTTATAAAATAGTTTAATCGAGATATTTTAGAATTTATTGTGAAAAGTTTAAATATAGAATTCATGAAATTTAATTATTTTATGAATCAAAATGGTGAAATAATAAAGGAGATTAAAGACGTTTTAAAGAATAATATAAATTGATTTATATTAAGAGATTTATAAATGGATATTTATAAATTGAAATGTTGACATTATAAAACGAGTTTTTATAAGTGTTTGAATGAAGTGGAAATGAATTTCATAAATGAATGAAATTTATGGAATTATAAACTGTGAAGTTATAAAAGAAATTTATAAATAGTAAGATTTATAAATTTGGTGAAATTATTTGAAGAATAGATTGGTTAAATAAATGGATCTTATAAGTTATAAGATTTATAAATTGGAAAGTCTTTAAAAAAAGAACGATTTTGTAAAATAATCGTTTTATAAGTAATTAACTTATAATATGAACGTTTAGTTTATAATTTAGTTATAAACTGGAATAGGTTAACATGGAGATTTATAAAAAGGAAGTTTTTATAAATAAATAGAAATGGAATTTATAAACGTTGTTTTATAAATTCGCAAATGACTTATTTTGATAAGAAAATTGTTGAAACCTATTAAAGGAGTTATATTCACATTTTTGAATAGTGAATAATCCTTTAAAATAAATTGAATAGAAGTGACGAAATTGTTAACGAAGTTTATTCACATTTTTGAATAGTGAATAATATGTTAAAGAAATTGTTTTAGATATGATGTTTTAAATAGAATTAAAACTATCTAACGATGTTTTTAAAAGGTATTGAGATTCGAAATCATAGATTTCAACATTTATTGTTGAAATAGACGTTTTCGAGAAATAGAAGGAGATGATGGACTATAACACTGTTGTTATAGTAAATGATTTCCGAAAGGAAATGTTTTGTATAGTATTGGGATTTATATATCTATTTTAATTTCGAATCGCTATACTAGTGATTTTGGGTTGTCGTAACGATGTTTTACGTAACATTCGTTTTGGCCCAAATAAATATGTTGAAGAGAATGATTTCCTTAATAGAATGAAATATATACTTAATTTCGATTGAAGTATATTGAATATTTTCCAAGTGTTGAAAATAAATAAAAATTGTGAATTACTTATGAATAAATAAGTATGGAAATGTTTTCCAATATAAAGTGAATATTTTGAGAATTTATCTTTTTGAAGATAAATTGAAAAGATAAATTGAAAATGGATAATTGAAAACGTATATCAATAGATATTGTGAAATATAAATTCACTATTGAATTTATAAAGGAAAGGAGAATTTGTTTAAAAGTAAATGTTGATTTATTTTTGAAATATTGAAATTATATATCTTGTAAAGATATTTTGAAAAATAAATAATTTGGAAAATTATTTGGGATCTGGTGATGTGTGCATATCCAGTGATAGTTCAATAACCGACTATCAATATTTCCCTTTGAATGGGTAATTGATGTGATTTGTTTGAATGTGAATGCCACACTTATTTTTGAATAAGCGCTCACTATTCGGGTTAACCGGGAAAGGACCATGGGGTCGTATAACCCATTCCGAATATGTGATACGTCGTTATGAATTGCATTGAAGATCGGTGTTGAAGACCCGGTATTTGCGAGAGCGATAGGATGACCTGTCGATTTACTCTGCACCGAGTAGCTACGGTATTGAGTTCTCCATATGTGATGGTGAATCCGATCAGGATTGTGAATATCCGGATTGCAAGGACTTCTTTGTAAGTGCCTTCGGTTTTGTTCGATCCCGGAACAGACTTGTATGGATTGTATGTCTGACATTACAAGTTGAGATATAAAGCCGATTTCTTTCAAATATATTTCTGTTGGTGGCGGAGAATTTATTCTTTTAGCTTAACACCCTTCTCTGAGACGTACGTGCTCAGAGGTTATATAGTTGAAGTTATCAGCGATATATTCCCAATTTGGTAATGTGATATGCTGAGTGTTGCTGAAATGATCATTGTGTTGATTATTGTGATAGGATCGTTTATTTGATCGTCTATCTTAGTGATCATTGTGTTGATCATTTGTTGACCCAAAGCATGGCTTTTGTATAAAGTATGTTTTTGTGGACGTGACTTCGTCGAACCTCACACCCCGGAAATGGTCAAAACAGGAAAGATGCGGCAAGGTTATGAGGGGTAGCACCCTTTAGGGTATGTACATTTCCTTCTGGATAGAGGTGGTATCATGGTATGGAGCCCAGATATTTAACCTATGTGGTTACTACGAATTTATTACTTTGTGGTTGTTGGCTATCGGGATCCCGTGAGAAAGGTCGTTTACGATCGGGGAATGGCGTGTCGTGTCAGTAGTTACCCAGTTAGGGGTAACCCGGCCTTGTGTTGGCAGAGTTCCGGTTTGGTTCTCGGGGATGTCTTTCCAGAGGCATTCTCATGTGGCAATGGGAAGTTCCTTGGCCTGACCATTTGTTGGAAATCCAAAGAAACAATACGAAACTTGTACGGTTTTAGTTGTATAACCTGCTATGGAATGTGGCGGTAACCTGCTATTGAACATAGTTAGCTATAGTAGGCATACGATAATGGTCGTATGTTGGCTAAGATTTATATTCTACTTTCGAAATAAATTTTCCCTACACTATACACTAACAATAATATCAAATGTTCTTTTAAATGCGTATCAAGCATCTTTGACTATCATAAGGAGAAATCTCCTCCGATTCTGCGTTTGCATGTGTGTGTGTGCGGGAGGCCTTATGGTAGTCTCATTTTTAAAAGCATTGCGAATTGAATTTAAAATATTCTTCTATTTTGATTTTAAAGTAAATAAACTGTTTTGAGTTCTCACACCAGTCACATGACTGACTTGGAGTTTATTGTTTTCCTTCCTAAACTCTGGGTGCCCACCAATTTCCACACGGGCAGTCAAGAGTTAGGTTTATCAGGATATTCTGGATATTCTGGAGTTGCTGGAGGCAAGATGGATGGCATGGCGTATTACTTATATAGTATTTCTTTTTCCGCTGCACTGTTTGTTGTTGTTGTATACTCTGATGATATGATGAAATGAAATGTATAAAATGTAATAACTGATATAGTTCTTTGTTTAAAGATTATTCATTTATTATTATATGTTGTTCCGCTGCGAATTGTGAGATTCTGTTGTTATGTTGTTTTCTGTTCCGTTCTATTTTCTATCTATGTTCTCTATTCTCTTTTCTTTTTCTTCTATTTTAAAATTTTCTATCTTCTTCTCTCCTCCCTATTTTCTATCTCTTCTTCCTTTTTCTTAAATTCTTTCTAAAACCCATAACATTCCGGTTTTTGACCTTCGAATTCTCGGCAGTCGATAAAGTGAGTATCGATGTTGAATTTTCGAAAGTCGAAAATTTTCGGGACGTTACATCTTTCCAGCACTCGGAATGCACCAATATATCTCGGAGCAAGTTTTCCCATCTTTCCAAATCTTATAGCACCTTTGATTGGGGAAACTTTGATAAAAACTAAATCTCCGATCTCAAATTCCAAGGGTCTTCGTCTCTTATCTGCATATTTCTTCTGACGATCTTGAGCAGCTTTCATCCTTTTCTTGATAAGCTCAACCTTCGCAGAACATTCACGAATTAGATCGGGTCCGAGTACAAGTCGATCATTCGATTCAATCCAACAAGAAGGAGATCTACACGGTCTTCCATACAGAGCTTCATAAGGAGCCATCTTAATACTCGCTTGATAACTGTTATTATAGGAAAATTCCACTAGATGAAGATGGTCTTCCCATGATCCACCAAAATCTAATACACAAGCTTGCAGCATATCTTCCAGAATACGATTAAGTCTTTCCGTTTGTCCGTCCGTCTGAGGATGATAGGCTGTACTTAATCTCAAACTTGTTCCCATTCCTGATTGCAGAGCTTCCCAAAATTTACTAGTAAAAATAGGATCACGGTCACTTACTATGCTGACAGGAATGCCATGCAGTCTGACTATTTCCTTCAAGAAAATATCTGCCAAGGAAACTGCAGTACGAGTTGCTTTAACTGGAATAAAATGGGCACTCTTCGTTAAACGATCGACAATAACCCATATTCCTTCATTTCCTTTCCTTATTCTAGGCAAACCGTCGATGAAGTCCATCGAGATCATCTCCCACTTCTAATCTGGAATTTCCAAAGGTTGCAATAGTCCGGCAGATTTTCGTTGATCTCCCTTCACTTGCTTGCAAATGGCACAACTATTAAAAAATGCAGCTACATCCTTCTTCATATTCGGCCACCAGAAAACTCTCCTCATATCTTTATGCATCTTCAAGATTCCCGGGTGGATATTCAATTTGGAGCGATGACACTCAGCTAAAACTTCTTGTCTCAATCCATCAATATTAGGCACACACAAACGACCATTAATCCTTAAAACACCCTGATCGTCTATCTTGAAATCTGAATATCGACCGTCTCTAGTCCCAAGAATTATTTCCTCAAAAGATTTATCCTCCATTTGCTTACCTATGATCTTTTCTTGGAGAGATGGAACGACTTCCAAAAGAGATAAAATAGCATTTCTACTAAGAGCATCGTCCACGACATTCGCTTTCCCCGGAGTATACAAAATATCCAGATCATAGGATGCCAAAAATTCGACCCATCTCTGTTGTCTCAAATTAAGATCTTTTTGAGAGAAAATATATTTCAATGGTTTGTGATCCGTGAATAACTCAAACTTTTCTCCCAAAAGATAATGTCTCCATATCTTCAAAGCAAAAAGAATAGCTAACAGTTTTAGATCATGCGTAGCATAGTTCTTCTCATGGGCCTTCAATTGTCGACTAGCATACGCAATAACTCTACCGTTCTGCATCAGAACTGCACCCAATCCAACTAAACATGCATCCGTATATACTTCAAATTTGCTTCTTCCACCCGGAATAGCAAGTACTGGTGCACTAATTAGCCTTGTCTTCAATTCCTGAAAAGCTTCTTCACACTGAGGTGTCCACTTGAATTTAGTTCCTTTCCTAGTCAGCTTGGTCAGATGCGAAGAAATTTTGGAATAATCCTTAATGAATTTTCTGTAGTAGCCAGCCAAACCCAGAAAACTGCGAACCTTCGTTGGTGTCTCCGGCTGTTTCCATTGCAAAATAGTTTCAACCTTTGCTGGATCTACTAAAATGCCTTCACCAGAAACAATGTGCCCTAAAAATTTAACTTCTGATTTCTAGAAATGGAACTTTGCAAACTTTGCCTTCAACACATGCTTCCTCAGAGTCTCCAATACAATATTCAAATGTTGCCTGTGCTCCTCTTCCGATTTGGAGTAGACCAAAATATCATCAATGAATAACAAAACAAACTTATTCAACACATCCCTAAAGACTCGGTTCATGAAGTCAACAAAATAGGCTGGAGCGTTGGTTAATCCGAACGACATAATCAACCACTCATAAAAACAATTCGGTCCCCTAAATGCTGTCAAGGGAATACTATCTTCAGCTACTCTCAATTAATGGAAACCTGAAGCTAGATCTAGTTGAGAAAAGATAGAAGCTCCATGCAACTGGTCAAAAAGATCATCGATGCGAGGAAAAGGATATTTATTTCAAATGGTCACTTTGTTCAATTCTCTATAATCAACACAGAACCTTAGCGAACCATCCGATTTGGTGACAAACACCGCAGCAGAGCCCCAACAAGAAAAACTGGGTCTAATCAAACCCTTCTCCAAAAGATCTTGCGTCTGCTTAACCAACTCTTCTCTCTCTCTAGGAGGCATTCTCCTACTGGGTTGAATCACCGGCACTGCTCCTGGAATCAAATCAATACGAAACTCAATCTCTCGATGTGGCGGAAGACACTTAACTTCTTCAAAAACATCAGGAAAATCTTGAACCACATCAATTTCTTAAACTTTCTCTTGAGAAGTCTCAACTCCTAGCAAAAGACTACTCAAGTGAAATCCAGAACTATCGCACGATACCTTGGCAATCCTACCCAAATCTGTCTCCAATGAAACTGTCCTCTCATCACAATTCAGGACTGCTTTATACTTATCGAGCCAATCCATTCCCAAAATAAGATCAAATCCTTTAAAATTTAACACATACAGGTCACAAGAGAAACTGTGGGACAAATAAGAAAGCTTCAAGTCCTTACAGATCGAATCCAATTTTGTTTCTCCACCAATAGGATTAGATACAATAATGGTTCGATCCACCTTACTGGGGTTAAGAGAAAAGTTTTCTACCAATTCCAAAGATATGAAACTCAAAGATGCACCCGAATCAAATAAAACTTTAATATATTTGTCATCTAAGAGTAAGGTACCTTCCAAAACTCCTTTGCCTTGAGAAGAAAACGATGAACCTGTTTCCAAAGCTAAAACTTTATCCTGAAGTGTCCTCTGCAAAAGTGGACAATTCTTAATCATATGACCGGGTTGACGACAATTAAAACACAACGATCTCTGGACTATTGCCAATCCTGGACCATTCTGACGTTGTTGTTGCTGAGATCCTCCTTGAGAACACTGATCTGCCAAATGTCCAATTTGCTGACAATTATAACACTTACGGGGTCCGTTATTGCTTCCTCCCAATTTCTTTCCCTTAGCTTGTCTTTTCCAAAGTGGATTAAACTTTCTTTTATTTGGGTTAACGGAATTCCCTCTCGAAGCTACCGTCGTTGCCTCCAATTTCTTGCTCATCAAATCTTCATACCTCAATGCCATATCAAATAAATCAACAAAGGATCCTTTCAAGAGCACCGTTATCTTATTCTGGAATTCGGACCTCAATCCTTGCACAAACTTTTCATTCTTCTTGAGGGGAGTATCAATGAGTCCTGATCCATAACACGAAAGTTCGTTGAATTTGGTTTCATACTCAGAAATAGTCATGCTTTCCTGTTTCAAATTCAGAAAATCCTGGTACAATTGAGTTTTCCTTGCTGTAGGCATAAACTTCTCCTCAAATAACTCCTTAAATCTTTCCCATGATATATCTTCTTCAGGAATATTTGCAATTGTAACATCCCACATGATGCTGCGCCTCCCTGCAATTGCCACGATGCCATATCCCTTTTCTAGTCATCCGACAATCCCATCCTCTTAAAAATACGCTCACAAGAACGTAACCAGGCTTGAACTTCAACTATCGATTCCGAACCTTTAAATGGTTGGCCTCCAAGATCGATAAAATCTTTACATAAGGCTGCAAAACTAACTTGAGGCAGTACTGGATTAACAGCCTCTCTAGCAATTTGGCTTCGAACATTATCACTCTAAGTACTGGCCCTAACTCTGCCTCTTCTTCCAGAACTCATGTTGGCCTCCTAGACAGGTAACACAACAAGTTTAGATAGGTATATATATATATATATATATATATATATATATGAAAATAAAAATACGCACTCTCAAGATAAATATTATTCGAGAGCATAGGTACTCGCTCAACCTAATGCTCTGATACCAGCTGTGACGACCCGGCTTCCTATGCCCAGGAAGACATGTCATCAATAAGAAAGAAAGGGATAGAAATAGAAAAGAAAAGAAAGAAAGAATAACAACATCAGAATCTCACAACGGAATGGAATAAAATATAATATATCAACATAAATATTACATAGTTATAAATACATCAGAGTTATACAAAATCATACAACATGACTATCATATACATATATGTCAGAACATACATCTCAAATATCATGAACTAACAAACACAGCGGAACTATATAGATAGCTACATACGTCTGGTCTTCTGCTCCAACTCCTCCAGAAAACTCTATACTCCGAATACCTATCACTTGGCTACTCATAAAAATTTGAGTACCCAAGAGTTTATGAAAAACAAAATATAAACTCTGGGTCAGACATGAGTCTGGTATGAGTAAACGGGTTAAAGTTCTTTAACTTTGAAAATCATTTAAAATAAAGGTATCACGTAAGACTTCCCATACATAAATACGGGTAAGTTTTTACCTTACGCTAACTAGAACATTTTATACGAAATTCAGTGATATTATAATAGTGTCTAGGGTTTTCAAGTAAAATACAGAAATAGCTGAAATGCTTACATCTCACATTTCAACATAGTTGGACACAATCAAAACGTACGACAGTTATTGGAAATTGGATCCTATACAATGGCAGGGCTACAGGGGTACCGCCCGTCACAGTACGTGGCCTAGATCACTGTACCGAGGAGCCACCCTAACTCCCCTGCAACAAAAGGCCGGAACCATTCCTTACTGAACAGTCCCGAACAAGATAACCCCGCAGTTGGCTGCAGACCAACCGCCCACACAGCCGAATAAAAGGGATCCAGACAGGGGTATACCTCGTCCTGCTTGGGCATGACCCACCTAACCTTGCTGCACATCCCCTGTTTTAGCCATTCCCGGTTGATGAGGCTTGAGGCTGCGTTTACCTTTTTAGAACATATTTCTTAGAATGCTCATCGTCCGCCTGACGATGTGCTGAAAGCATTCAATCCATACAAGTTCATTCCGGGTTCGAACGAAACCGAAGGCATTATCTCGTTACACTCGTTCTGGAATCACCCTCAGAGTTAACGACGATAACCCTTGCATTCTGAAAACACCATCTCGATCTTCACTTGAGATTTCACGACCTAACGTTTACTTTGGATCGATGTGGTTTTCGGAATATCAATTCGATACCCGATCCCGGTCTCATCGAAATCCAAAGGCCATTTTAAAATACAAGTTGTCTAATTAACTTAATAGTCTAAATTTAACAATTGAATTCATAAAGCAATTAAATACAGATAAATAACATCAGATAAAAATATAGCAATTTAACACAATAAATTATACACAATCATCATAGATATATCCGGAATGTCACAGAACATCACAGATATAAATAAACATCAAATGCAATCAAATAGAATCATTGATTCGTAACAACATTTAGTTTGATTTATTTTAAACTTAATTGCATACTCAAGAGTAAATTATATCTTATTCTTGCTTAATTAATTATTAATTAATTAACTTATTTCAATTCGTTAATTACTTATTAATTATTCACTAAATAAATTAATTATTAATCAATAACCTTAATTATTGATTATAAAACTCAATTACACATTTAATTATTATTAATTGCTTAATTAATCATTAATTATTAATTAACTTAACCTTTCAATCATTAATTATTTAATTAATTCGTTAACTACGATTTGTTAATTAATCAACTTCAAATGATTAATTAGATTCTTAATTACACACGGGTTCACACAAGATTATCATTAAATCTTTAATTAAAAATTTGATTGAACTTTTGAACTACTTATTAAATCCTAATTATAAATTTATCACATTCTTAATTAACTTGGATTTAAATTAATTACTCAACTTGTTACCGTAAAGCTTTAAAGTTCATTTGGCTTAAAACAATTTGGTCAACACTTAATAACATAATTTACACTAACTTATTTAACTATATACTTTAACTTAATATAGTTGGCAGGCTATAGGAATTAAAACCCGAAGTAAACCACGGGTCAAACTCGAGATTTCCAAAGCTTCTCTCGCGTTCCCTCCCCTGCCTCTCTTCTTCTTCCTCTGTTCTTACTTTTTTTTAAAGTTTAAAGTTTAAAAACAGTTGAAACTTAAAAAAATACACACGCTCTTCACTCTCGACCCAGGAACAAAACTCGAAGTCACCCACGCGACTAACTCGAGATTCACTCGGGTTGACAATGTCCAGAAAATTCCCCCCACCGCCGTGCACGTGCACGGCGGTCCACCACCGCGCCACCGCCACGCGACATCACCAACAAGTCACAACGCTTCCCCTCTCTCGTAATCACCACCCAGATATGCACGACCACCACAAAATCAAAATACGCCCCTAAAGTCGAACTGTTTCCACGAACACAGTTGACAAATTCACCTCGCTCTCGCGATCACAACCACTTGACACGACAAGGCTTCGGCCAAACCTCGCCATCGACACTCTCCATCACCTACCCAAATTACACGGCACTCGGTGGAGCCTCTGCGACGCAACCATCGAATGAACATAGCACAAAATACCGACCCCTTAAACCCTACTATTAATTACTTCTCAAAAATCATGCATTCGAATTTTTTTTAACAATTTTCGAGTGTTCTTGAATCCAAATTCAAGCTTCATGTTGAATTTCAACAACAATAAGTGAAGGAATAATCAGAATTTCACAAAAATGTATTTTCAGCTTACTATCGAACTGCTCCTAAAATTGTTAACTAAAATTTATAATTTTTGTCTTAAAATTCATATTACTGTATGTTGTTTCCATATACAAATTCAAATCTACAACTAAGTCATTCGAATATTGATCATTATCTTACTTTTTTTTTACTGTAAGTTTTGAGTTACAGTGTTTAAATTTCGCAGCTACCTTAAAACAATTTCAAGCCTTAATTTTTGTCTTACCAAATCTATTTAGTTGAGTTTCTCAGTAAAGAAATTATATTTTTATATGAAAAGTATGATTTATTCTCTGACTCCTTTATCTCAGCAACAAAACTAGAAGAACACCTATAAGTAGAACAGGCAGTAACCAAACATCATAGAACGGACTTTAATCAGCATAATATTTATTCATGAATCAATTATTAGTAGTTAAATTTCTAGAATTAAGTTTACTCACCACTCAATAGTTGAAACAAAGGCTAGTTGGATGATGCAAGAAACCTATAGCTTGAATACTGCAGTTTGAAGTTTTGAATTTCTTGTAACTTTTCTTGTTTCCTGAATTTGTTTTGAACTTGCAAATATAAAGTTTTGTTTATTTTTTTTTTCTTTTTCTTTATCAGGTTTTATTTTTTTGAGATTATGGACAGAACTAAGTGATAAGAACAGATGAATACATATTTATAACCTTGAACATAATGTCTTCTTGAACAAGCTTTGGCTTGGCATAATATCTTGCTTTATTTTTATTTTATTGTTATGTACTCAAACCTGAGATGGATCAACAATTTCGGCTAGAAGATTATGTTTCTAGATATAAAGGTGGGCTATTAAATGTTTATGTTAACATATATGTTAACATATCATAATGTTTGCTGACACAAACATCTGTACAAAGATATATGTAGGCTTCCATTTGTACTAATGTGTTTTATTGATGTGAATTCTTGCTCTCTCTTATTTTAACATATAAACAATATGTTTGCTTGCAGGTTAATTTGTGTTTGTACTAATGTTTTCATTTTGTCTTCATACCTATATTAACATATAAATAATGTTTGCAGGTTAATTTGTCTTTATTGCTGATGTTAACATTTCTATTTATATCTTATTCAAGTTATAATTTTGTACTTATGTTTGTAATCCTACTGTTATGATATATTTATGTTAAATATATAGAAGCTTATGTTTATAACCATATTTTATGTTGTACTTATACTAAATATTTATAAGCTTATTTTATTTTAATTATAAAAGTTATTGTTTAGAAATAGTACTTAAATCTTATTTTTATTTAAAGTTAAATTTTCCAATAATGGATTTGTAATGTATTTGCACCTATGTATTTTATACTTATATTTAATATGAATAAAATTGTATTATTGTACTTATTTTTATTAACTACATTCTTATATCTGATATTAAATTCCATTCATACAAAACTTTTAATTTAATTAAATAAAACAGATTTAATTTTTGAATGTTGTTAAAAGAGTCTATTTTACATTTTGAAATTATAAATTTCCTTTATAACACATATACAACTAAAAATGTCCAACAGCTTATTTATTTATAATTAAAGGTTGATTGATTTATTAATTAAGGTTGATTAACTAATAATTAAAGGTTAATTAATTTATTACTAAAGGCTAGTTAATAAATGATTTGAGTATAATGAATTAAAATGGTTTGTAATTAATTAATATTAATTAACCAAGATTAGTAATTTATTCATAAGTAATTAATCTCATTTAAACTAATCAGATGATTAATTAATCTTACTTATGGATGTTTGGATTGTATTGAATACTTTGAATTGTTTGATATCCCTGATGAGTGATGTGCTATGATATGATTCAACTATGATCTGTTATTTATTTATCTGTGATGAATCTACATATTTATATCTGTGAATTTGTGAATGAAGATAAACATTATAGGATTATACCACTTATCGATATTGTTATATGATGGTTGCGATATGTTGTTGTTGTGTAAAACCCCTGGACTACACCACACACACAAAAATATGGATTCCACGATGAATTGTTTAAGTCACAGATATTTTGAATTTAATATTATTTTATTCAAATGGTGAAATGGTTTCAAAAGTTGAATTTTGAAACCAATTGGTTTGGAAATGAAATTGAGTTGAATATGAAAAACTTTTGGAAAGGAAGTTTGAAATTTAAATTTAGTTTGAATATATTATATCTTGTTAAAGTTTTGAAATTATTTTGGAAATTAGGGTTTGAAAGGTGTTAGGAACTGAGTTGATGATGTTTTGATGACAACAACCTTATATAGTTATTATACTTTACTTTATAAAATATATACTAACATTTTCATATATATATATATATATATGCGTATATAGGAAGTATATGCAGGTATTATCGAAGACTGATCAGTATAAAGACTCAAGCATCAAGATGAAGATTAGAGATTCAAGATTCAAGACTCTAGAGAATCAAGATTTCAAGATCTCAAGATAAGTGTCTAGTATTTTGTTAAAACTTCATAATAGCACTCTCATCTTTCTTCCAATTTTCTTTTGGGATGGAACCCAATTTCTATCGAAACTAGTGGTTTACAAACCCACGACAAGTAGCTTACAAACCTACGACAAGTGGCTTACAAACCCACGAAAATCAAAATCATTTAAACTACTTTGTACAAGTTCTCGAGTCCTATGGAGGAGCTCTGTAGGAAGGTTCTTGCAATTTCAGTTTGAATAGATTTTTCAAAATGTTTTTAATCTGTTTTTCAAAATGCTTTAGCTTTCAAAATCATGTTTTCAAAAATGTTTTCAAACTTTGTTTTAGCCTTGAAATATTCCTCCATTCTGATTTTAAAAACTTCTATTTTTAAAACATCAAAACTTATTCTAATTTTAAATATTACTTATATAATTGACGGTCTATATCAATTATATATATATATATATATATATATATATATTTAAAATAATGTTTTATATTCATTCTCTATCTCAAAATATTGTTTAAACACTTTATTTTGCTTCAGAGAAGTTTCAACTTGTTTTAAATTCAAATGCTTTTACAAAACAACATCTCTACAATTTTGAACTGAAGGATGTCGACATATGGGGATACCCCATGTCGACATGGCGACAGTTGGATTCAAAATTCAAAATTCAAAAGAAGTGTCCATTCATTCAAAAATCTTTCGCCAATGGTTATGACTGTTGTGCATCTATATAAAGGCTTCCAAAAGGAATTTTTTTAACAACTACTTTCTTATTTTTCTTCACTCTTTCTTCTCCACCATTCCATATCCATAAAACTTCATATTTTCAAGATCATGCCATCATTCTGCCAAATTCTCAATAGGAAATCATTTAGATACTCTCTATATTTGATTCTCCATCATCTACTAAAGATCAAAGTGCTATTCAGAGTTATATGATTAATTTGTATTCAAAAAGTCCATAGAGTCTATCCATTCAAAAGGATTGTTATTAAGAAGCATTAGGGTGATCTTGTGTCCCGTAAATCAAGAGAGTTTACCCCAGACTCGGAGATAGGAGGATTCCTCGGGGCCTTAGAAATTGAGGGTTGTAATTTGGATATTGGCTTATAAAAATCTGTACAAGGATATTGCCTTGGTGCAGGACTGGATGTAGGAGGATTCCGAACCAATATATAATCCGGTGTGTTCTTTCCTTTTACTTGCTTTACTTTACTATTTGCATTTGTTATATGTTTTGTGATCATTCTGTGTTAGAATTCTGTTTAGATTTGTGTTGAAAGTTTTAGTTTAGTCATATAGTTCATATATTCTTTAAAACACTATTCACCCCCCTAGTGTTATTTCTGCCTTAAGATCCTTAATCCGCATCCCCAACAATTGGTATCAGAGCATTGGTTTTCATTGTTTTCATAATCTGAAACTTGAAAAATATAAAAATGGCATTTTTGGAAAATTGTGTTAAAACTGTTTTGAATATATGCATTTCATCAAAGTTTCATAAGTCTGCATATAGTTATTTTGAAAAATCAAGTTATCTACCGAATTGGTGTGTTATGCAGGAACAGATATGTTATATGGCTTTTGACGAATCAAAACCCAATGGACAAACTGTGCAAATTGAGAAAGATAAATGGATACTTGATAGTGGCTATTCAAGGCACATGACTGGAAATCCCGAGATACTCAAGGACATTACTTATCAAGATGGTGGATTAGTCAATTTTGGTGACAACTCTAAAGGATACGTGGTTGGCGTCGGCAATGTTGGTAACTCTAAAACTGTACTTATTTCTGATGTTTTATTAGTTAGGAACTTAAAACATAATCTGCTTAGTATAAGTCAACTTCGCAATAAAGGTTTTAAAATTAACTTTGGAAAAGATAAATGTCACATTGAAGATGATAAGTCTAATATAATTTTTGAAGGTATTAGGAAGAAAAATATTTATATCCTTAGTATGAAAATTTCAAATGATAACCTATGTCTTTTGGCTAATACAAGTGACCCTTGGATTTGGCATAAAAGATTTGGCCATTTGAATTTCAAATTATTTTCTAGGCTATCAAAAATTGACTTAGTTAGAGGTCTACCCAAGTTAAACTTTAAAGTAGATAGTATTTGTGATGCTTGTCAATTAGGAAAACTTAAGAAAAGTTCATTTAAATTAAAAGATGTTATTTCTACCTCTAGTCCTCTAGAATTACTTCATTTAGATTTATTTGGTCCATCTCAAGTTCAATCAATTAACCATAGTAAATATGTTTTTGTTATAGTAGATGATTATTCAAGATATACTTGGACAATCTTTTTAAAACATAAAAGTGATGCTTTTGAAATATTTAAAAACTTTTCTAAAAGAATTCAAAAACAACATTCTTTCAAAATTAAAACTATTCGAAGTGATCACGGTGGTGAATTTGAAAATGAAAATTTTGAGAATTTCTGTACTCAGAAGGGAATTACTCACAACTTTTCATTTCCAAGAACTCCACAACTAAATGGAGTAGTAGAACGTAAGAATAGAACGATTCAAGAGTGTGCTCGTACAATGCTTTCTGATAGTAATTTACCTAATATTTTTGGGCTGAAGCAGTTGCTACAGCTTGTTATATATCAAATAGAATTTTAGTTAGACTATTAACAAATAAAACTCCATATGAATTACTTTATAATAAGAAACCTATAGTTGCTTATTTCAAAGTCTTTGGGAGTAAATGTTTTATACTTAATACAAAAGATAATTTAGATAAATTTGAACCAAAAGCTGATAAAGGATTCTTTATTGGTTATTCTAATAGAAGCAAAGCATTTAGAGTTTTTAATTTAAAAACTAATACTATTGAAGAAACTATGCATGTATCTTTTGATGAAAATCTTAAAGATATTGTACAAATAGATGATGAAGAAGATTTTATAAATTTAAATCAATCTAATGAAACTATTAGTGAAATAAATCAACCTAATAAGAGATTTAAAATATCAAAAGATCATCCTATAGAAAATGTTTTAGGAAATATTGAATCTGTAGTAAGAACTAGAAATCAATTAAGTAGTATGAGTAATGTAGCCTTTATATCAACAATTGAACCTAAAAATCCAAAGGAAGCATCGTCCGATGATTCATGGATTCTTGCTATGCAAGAAGAATTGAATCAATTTACCAGAAATGATGTATGGGAACTTGTTCCTAAACCTGAGGATAAAAGTATAATTGGAACTAAATGGGTTTATAAAAATAAAATGAATGAACTCGGTGAGGTCGTAAGAAATAAAGCTCGTTTAGTCGCGCAAGGTTATTGTCAAGAAGAAGGAATTGACTATGATGAAACCTTTGCCCCCGTAGCAAGATTAGAAGCTATAAGAATTCTACTTGCTTTCGCTAATTATAATAATTTTAAATTATATCAAATGGATGTTAAAAGCGCTTTTCTAAATGGTTTTGTAAAAGAAGATGTTTATGTTGAACAACCTCCACTTTTTGAAGATAATAAATTTCCAAACCATGTATACAAGTTAAAGAAAGCTCTATATGGTCTAAAACAAGCTCCTAGAGCCTAGTATGAAAGACTAAGATCTTATTTACTTCAATCTGATTTTGAAATTGGTAAAGTAGATACAACACTTTTTATTAAAAGAAATAATCAAGATATTCAACTGGTTCAAATATATGCAAATGATATAATCTTTGGATCAACTAATAACATAATGAATAAAGAATTTTCGGATATAATGACTAAAGAATTTGAAATGAGTCACATGGGAGAATTAAGTTTCTTCTTAGGGCTTCAAATTAAACAACTAGAAAATGGAATCTTCATAAGTCAAGAAAAATATGCTAAAGACTTAATCAATAAATTTGGTTTAAGCACCTCTAGTGGGAAACCAACTCCAATGTCAACAAATGTAGGTTTAAGTAAAGAAGATAAATCAAAAGATATTAATCAAACTTTATATAGGGGTATGATTGGTTCGCTACTTTATATAACGGCGAGTCGTCCTGATATTATGCATAGTGTTTGTCTCTGTGCAAGATACCAATCACAACCTAAAGAAACTCATTTAAAAGCTGTTAAAAGAATCTTAAGATATGTAAAATACACTTTAGATTATAGTTTATTTTATCCTAAAAATAATACTTTTGATTTAATATCATATAGTGATGCTGATTATGCTGGTTGTAAATCAGACCGAAAAAGTACAAGTGGAACTTGTCACTTTCTAGGACATTCACTGGTTTCCTGGTTCAGCAAGAAACAAAATACTGTTTCCTTGTCAACAACTAAAGCAGAGTATATATCTGCTGCTCTGGCCTGTTCACAAGTCATATATATGCAACAAACTTTAAGAGATTCTGGAATTAACATAAGTAAATCACCAATATATTGTGATAATACTAGTACAATAAATCTATCTAAAAATCCAAATCATCATGCTAGAACTAAACATATTGATATAAGACATCATTTTCTTAGAGATAATATAACTAAAGAAATAATAACTCTAGATTATATAAATACTGAAAAAAAATTGCTGATATATTAACTAAACCATTAACCGAACATAATTTTACTAAATTTAGAAGAGAATTAGGTATTTGTTCAAAATCTGAAATATAAAATAATATAATATAATAATCAATAAAAATTCAAAATAAAAATTACACTTTTCTGAAAGACATGTCGACATGCCCCATCCCCTGATGTCGACATACCCAACAAAAATTTGAAAATAGAATTTCCCTCCAAAGTTAGTTATTTGGTTATTTATCTATTTATTTCGTTTTCTCTCCTCTTTCTTTACTATATTCTCTGTATCTGAAACAATAAAATAATGGCCTCCTCTTCTACTAATGAACCCACTTCACCCACATCTCCTCATTCTGGTCCATTTCAACGAACTACGCACGCTCGAGTGATCAAATTGCAAGAGAAGATGAAAGATATCCTTCAATTGTTGACTGAAATTCGAGTAAGTCAACTTAGGATGGCTAGAGAACAACAAAGACAAGGGAATATTATTAGGAATGTATAAAAATTCCTTATGGATAACCGTACAAATCCTATTAATATTGAAGACTCTTCACAAGCCATGGAATCAGAGGAAGAAGAACCTATAGAAGAGCCACAAGAAGACCAAGAGGAAGATAACATTTTCCTCAACCCGAAGTCCCTATAAATGAGGACGAGAGCGTTATTTGCGTTGGTGAGATCCTTGTTGATATTAATCGAAACATAATTGAACAACGTGGAAACTTTTGTATCCACTACCCCAATTGTTCGATTCATAAGTCTTCTATAGTTAAGGATCGCCATTAAAGCGTACCTTTTTTTTTATTCTTTGTTTTACATTGTTCTGTTTGTTCGTGTTTATGTATGTTCTTATATATGTCGTAATAACAAAAATGTGTTCACTTATACTCATTGTTTCATGCTTGTTCTATACATATTATTGATTCATACTAATCATTCTTGAATTCTTAAGTAGTTAATAGTTTTTGTTGATGACAAAGGGGGAGAAAGTTATAAAAATATATGTGCATGGTGTAAGTGGGAGTCATGGAGTAAGGGGGAGTTGTAGTTTTAAGAAGAAGTCACGGAGTAAGGGGGAGTTATGGAGAGTTATGGTATGGTAAGAATATTTTATAAATAAAAGTTGTCGTCATCAAAAAGAGGGAGATTGTTAGGAACTGAGTTGATGATGTTTTGATGACAACAACCTTCTATAGTTATTATACTTTACTTTATAAAATATATACTAACATTTTCATATATATATATATATATATATATATGTATATAGGAAGTATATGCAGGTATTATCGAAGACTGATCAGTATAAAGACTCAAGCATCAAGATGAAGATTAGAGATTCAAGATTCAAGACTCTAGAGAATCAAGATTTCAAGATCTCAAGATAAGTGTCTAGTATTTTGTTAAAACTTCATAATAGCACTCTCATCTTTCTTCCAATTTTCTTTAGGGATGGAACCCAATTTCTATCGAAACCAGTGGCTTACAAACCCACGACAAGTAGCTTACAAACCTACGACAAGTGGCTTACAAACCTACGAAAATCAAAATCATTTAAACTACTTTGTACAAGTTCTCGAGTCCTATGGAGGAGCTCTGTAGGAAGGTTCTTACAATTTCAATTTGAATAGATTTTTCAAAATGTTTTTAATCTGTTTTTCAAAATGCTTTAGCTTTTAAAATCATGTTTTCAAAAATGTTTTCAAACTTTGTTTTAGCCTTGAAATATTCCTCCATTCTGATTTTAAAAACTTCTATTTTTAAAACATCAAAACTTATTCTGATTTTAAATATTACTTATATAATTGACGGTCTATATCAATTATATATATATATATATATATATATATATATTTAAAATAATGTTTTATATTCATTCTCTATCTCAAAATATTATTTAAACACTTTATTTTGCTTCAGAGAAGTTTCAACTTGTTTTAAATTCAAATGCTTTTACAAAACAACATCTCTACAATTTTGAACTGAGGGATGTCGACATATGGGGATACCCCATGTCGACATGGGGACAGTTGGATTCAAAATTCAAATTTCAAAAGAAGTGTCCATTCATTCAAAAATCTTTCACCAATGGTTATGACTGTTATGCATCTATATAAAGGCTTCCAAATCGAATTTTTTAACAACTACTTTCTTATTTTTCTTCACTCTTTCTTCTCCACCATTCCATGTCCATAAAACTTCATATTTTCAAGATCGTGCCATCATTCTGCTAAATTCTCAATAGGAAATCATTTAGATACTCTCTCTATTTGATTCTCCATCATTCTACTAAAGATCAAAGTGCTATTCAGAGTTATAGGATTAATTTGTATTCAAAAAGTCCATAGAGTCTATCTATTCAAAAGGATTGTTATTAAGAAGCATTAGGGTGATCTTGTGTCCCGTAAATCAAGAGAGTTTACCCCAAACTCGGAGATAGAAGGGTTCCTCAAGGCCTTAGAAATTGAGGGTTGTAATTTTGATATTGGCTTATAAAAATCTGTACAAGGATATTGCCTTGGTGCAGGACTGGATGTAGGAGGATTTCGAACCAGTATAAAATCCGGTGTGTTCTTTCCTTTTACTTGCTTTACTTTACTATTTGCATTTGTTATATGTTTTGTGATCATTCTGTGTTAGAATTCTGTTTAGATTTGTGTTGAAAGTTTTAATTTAGTCATATAGTTCATATATTCTTTAAAACACTAGTCACCCCCCTCTAGTGTTATTTCTGCCTTAAGATCCTTAATCCGCATCCCCAACAAAAAGGTTATATAAGTTAAAGAAAAAATTATTTTGGGAAATTTGAATTTAGTTCAAACAGAACTTGCCAGGAATACGACAGTTCGTTGATTTTTCAATGTGTACTTTGAAAGGCTATGAATTGAGTAAACATATTCGGATTTTCCCGAAATGAAAAGCAATTTTTTTCAAATGATAATGGCTTTTATATAAATGGAAGAACTTCCAGTTTTTGTTGAAAGAATTTCGAGCGGTAAATCAAGTTTGAAGTTGAAATAGCTTTAAAAGCTATGAATGAATCTTTATGAAATATTGATGAACTTTGTTTTAAGTGGAAGAGGATCTTAAAAGGGTGAATCTTTTGTTTAAAAGATTAAAGTGGAACTTGTTTAAACAATTTGAAGTAAAGGTTTTGGGTTAAAAGTTGTGACTTAACTAAGATCCCAATATCCATATGTTTTTAAATTTTGCGCCGATTATTTGGTTTAGCCAAGAGAGGACTTTGGGTCATAAAACCCATTCCGAATAATGATACGACGTAATGGATAGCATTTGAAGAAGGTGGTGAAGACCGGGTATTTTCGAAAGCGAAAGGATTACCTGTCAAATGTCTCTGCATCGAATGGCCCCAGTATAGAGATTTGATCACCCTTTGTGATGGGTAGTCCAGACGTGATTAGGGATTATCCGGATTTGCAAGGGCTTCTTTTGAAGTGCCTTCGGTTCTGTTCGAACCCGGAATACACTTGTATGCTGTAGGAAGTTCCTTAGCCCGATCATTTGTTGGAAATCCAATCATCCAATACGCGCCTTGTACGATTTTAGTTGTAGAACCTGCCATTTAACATGGTAGCTATAATAGGCATACTATAATGGTACGTATGCTGGCTAAGATTAATATTATCCTTCCGAAATGTTTTCTGCACTATGCACTAATAATAGTGTCAAAAGGATTTTGTGTATCAACCATGTTTGACTATCATAAGGATAAATATCCCCCAAGTGTGAGATTGCATTGTATGCATGCTGGAAGGCCTTATGGTAGTTTCATTCTCTAAAAAGCATTGCGGATTTCTTTTAAAATTCTTTCTTTTTTTTTCTGTTCAAGATAAACAGTTTTTGTTTTCTCACACCAGTCGCATGACTGGCCTGGAGTTTATTGTTCCCTTTCTAAACTCTAGATGCCCATAATTTTCCACACTTGCAGCCTAGAGTCAGGTTTTCAGATAATCGAATAATAGGTGTAGCTTTTGGAAATCTTTGGAGTCTTTGGTTTGGCGATCTCATTTTATACCGAGTTTGCTTCACTTCAGCATTGATGGTGGTTCGAGCTTATTGGATTGGAGTCTTTTTGTAACGATCCCAGTTTTGAGTCAAATTTAATTGAGTAATTGATATAAAATTTTGAATTAAATTGTGAATTAATTTGATATTTTCCAAACTAAATAAGATATCTACTGTTTAAATTTATATATGTATATAAATTTATTATAAATTTAATTTTGGAATTGAAATTCTAAAAACGGAAATTTTGAAAAAATAATTTGAATTTGAGAAATATTATATTTTAAATTAATAGAAATTTGTTTTCTAATATGTAAATATATAAAAAATTTCCAAAAGCTATTTAAAGAGTTAAATTCAAATATATACATATTATTATATTAATGTTTAATTAATTTTAAATCACATTCTCTAAAAGTTATAAATATATCGAAAAATGAATTGAATTTGAAAACATTATATTTCAATTGATAATAATTTGTTTTCTGATTATATTGAATAGGCATTTTGATTTGGAAATTCAAATATTTTATAAATGCATTGGACTTATTAACTTTATCTTTCTAAGGAACTAACATATATATGTATCTATGCGATTAATTATGATTAGATTTCAAATCATTTTCTTATTAAGTTGTATAAATATAAATAATTAAAATGTATGAATGCAAATGTAAGGACAAGAATAAATAAAAAAAATTTAACATACATATTTTTTGGAACAAATATAATTAGTATATATGTAAATAAATATAAAAGCTTTGATATGTATATATCTTTTGAAAGTATAAGTATAAAATTTAAAATACATAACACATATGTAAATATAAAATAGATAATCTACATACATAAATTAAAATAAGCGGGGATTTAAACCATAATTTATGAATAAAAATGAGACAAGGGTTTAAACACAAATTTCATGCATTAAACATTTGTGAGATTATTAAAACATGCATTTACATTTGTAGGCTTTGCATGCCATACAATTAACAAGTGGCATTCTTTTAATTTGAAAATGTAAATAAAAATCAAGATGTTTAAACCAGGCTTCATCTTTTTCTCAATTCTTTTTCATTCATCTTTCTAAACTAAAACAAAAAATAAAGGAAATCAAACAAGCAACAAAACTTTAACTTGAAAACAATCAAATAAAGGCAAGAAAAGAAAATCAAAACTAAATCCAAATTCTACAACTTCAACCTGAAGCATCTTCAATCTGATCAACATGTGGTGGCAGTTCAAAACTCAAAAGTATAGATCATTCCAAGCTTCAATTCACTTACAACCTTAGATCTAAACTCATCAAAACAAAAATACAGATCATCTCAAAAACAACAAGATTAAAACAAACAACATCAAAGCAGATTCAACAAATCAAAGTTTTCAAGAACAAATAACAGCGCAGATCAAAGTCATCCCAGTTTTCAAATCCAGCCTTCTTCTCTGTCTTTACAGAAATGTAAGTAAACTTCACTTTTATCCTCCTTACCTATTTATGCCAGTGATGATGGATAAGAATGACAACTTGAAAAGTTTTATTATGGATGAATTAAAGTATTTGTGTGTGTGTGTGTATATATATATATAGAAATTACCCAGTGCATGTCTGTATATATATGCATATACATATGTTCTATTATGCTATAGGTTCAGATTCATTAAAGTAAATCCATTTGCTCCTCATAAAAAAAAATTTATGTTAAGATCTCTAAATGGAAGATGATTATAAGAGTGTAATATTACTTTAAAAAATAATTTCAAGGGTTTATGTTGAATATTTATTTCAAAATAATAAATATCAGTAATGATCTAAAATAATCAAAAAATCAATGTTCATAATTTCTTGTTTTGATTATACAACCTGATTCGATCTTGTAAATGATGAATTTCAAAAATAAAATCATGATTTTAGGTTTCATTTTGAGATGGGATTTTGGGGTTGATTGGAAAACTCGTTTTTGTCGATTCTCATCGATCGGCGATGAATTGGATGTCGTGATCGAGCTGAAGGAAGCTAGGATGGTGGGGGTCTCAGGAAAAATGTTCGCATGTTTTTCTTGCCGCTGTAGCGGCGGCGCGACGACGTTGTAGGGTTTTATACCCAATATTGGTCGAGGGGTTTCCAGAGGAGATTTCGACGTCGATAATGGATCATGGTCGATCATACCAAGTAGGATTGGAGCAGGGGTCGTAATGAAGCTTTGGACGAGTCGGCGTAGTCTCTGGCGATCGGGTTGGTCGGTACGAGGCATTCCCAGATGATCAGTTTGGGTTCCAGTTTGAGTTGATTTGCTCGATTTCGATTCCTTGTCGAATTGGATGATCTGGGTGTTGGGGATGATCGGTGAAGTCGTCGTCATTATGTCGATGACCTCGGCATTGGTCAGAGGTGATCCGACCTCCTGTACTCGTGCATGCATGGGTTATGTATCTGGGAGCATTATTGTTTAGGAAAAAGAATTTTTCCTCAGGTTGGGCTTCGGGAATTTGGTTGTTGGCTCAAGTTTACTACCGGGGATTTCGAATGTGTTTTATTGTGGGTTTTAAAATTTAAACAAAGTAAAGTTAAAACCAAAAAAAAGGTTTGCTCGGGTTTGGACCCAGGAATGTTATAGGTTGGCTCGGGAAATTTGCAATTCGACCCGGGATAGTTAGAGTTTTGAATAAGCTTTTAATTTTTTTAAAGTAAAGTCAAAATTAAAACAATTTCTTAATTATATTTCTTGAATTATAATTATCTTATCTAAGTTTGGAATTAGATAAAGGTTTTAAAATAAATTATTTTAGATTAATTAAGTTTAAAATGTTTTAAATATATATATATATATATATATATATATATATAACCTTTAAATTTTAAAGTTTACTTAAATAAACTTAATAATGCAATTAAGAAGTTAATCAAAAAGATAAAATTTTATTTTTTTGAGTTGTTAATTAACTTTACAATCTACGTTAATTTATGGATTAATAATATTTTTGTTCCAAAGATTATAGGTTTAAAGATTGAATGTTTTTAAAGTTAACGAATAATTACTTTGTTGAACTAAATTTAGGCTAATTACTTTGTGTAATTAAATTAAAGTTAATTACTTTGTGTAATCAATTTAAGGCTAATTAATTATTTTGATTAAATTAAAGAGTAATTAAGGGTAGTTGATCACTTAAAGATAATTACTTAATGAAAGTAATTAAGAATATTTAATTAATGATTAAAGGTTGATTAATCAAGTGATTAAAGAATAATTAATTGAAGCATAATTAATTTATGTGATTAATTAATTAAGGTAATAAATTTGAGGATAATTAACTAATTAAAGGTTAATTAATTATTGAAAGTGATTAAGGGATAATCACTTATTAATTAAGTATAATTATTTAAATAGTAACTAATTAACTAATTTTATTAAGGATAATTAATCAAAAGATAATCAAATAATTAAGGGTTAATGATTAAAGGTTGATTGATTAAGATTAATTAATTAATAATTAAAGGTTAATTAATTAATTGTTAAAGGTTAATTAATGATTAAAGGATAATCAATTAAAGTGATTTGTAATTAATCAATGATTAATTAACCAGGATTAGTTATTTGTTCATAAGTAATTAATCTAATTTAAATTAGTCAGGCGATTGATTGATCTTACTTATGAATGTTTGGATTCTATTGAATGTTGAATTGTTTGATATCCTTGATGTGTGATGTGATATGATTGAGCCGTGAACTGTGATTTATTTATCTATAATTAATTTACATATTTATCTGTGAATTTGTTAATGAAAGATAAGCGTTATAAGACTATACCGCTTATCGATATTGTTGTGTCTTAATTGATGATGGTTGTGATATTGTATTATTGTGTGAAAAACCCCTGGACTACACCACACACACACAAATATGGATTTCATGAGGAAATTGGTTAAGTCACAGATATTTTGGAATCTAAAAATTATTTTGTATGGAAGTTGAATTTTGAATCCAAATGGTTTTGAAATTGGAATTGGATTGAATATGAAAGGCTTTTGTAAAGGAAGTTTTGAAATTAAAATTGAGTTTGAATATAATATATCTTGTTAACTTTTGAAATCATTTTGGAACTTGAAGGGTTATATAAGTTAGACAATATATATATATATATATATATATATATATATGGATTTAATTTTTTTTAAATAAATTGTTTGGGAGTTTGAATTTAATTCAAATAGAACTTGCTGGTGATAGGGCAGTTCGCTGATTTTGTGGGATTATACTTTTAAAGGCTATAGCTTGTGTATATTTGATCGGATTTTTCCGAAACGAAAAGTATTTGTTTTCAAAGGATAATGTCTTTCATATAACGAAAGAACTTCATGCTTTTGTTGAAAGGTTCCAAATTTGAATTGTAAATAGTTTTGAAAGCTATGAATGAATCTTTGCGAAAGATTAGCGAACTTTGTGAAGTTAATCATTTTGTTTAAAAGATTAAAAATGGAAATTTGTTTATACCATTCAAAAGAAAGGTTTTGGGCTTTATATTGTGACTTAACTAACATCCCACTATATCCATATGGTTTTAAAAATAAAGCGCTCATTATTCGGTTTAGCCGGGAGAGGACTTTATGTCATAAAACCCATTCCGAATAGTGATACGATGAAATGGATATCATTTGAAGACCGGTGGTGAAGATCAGGTATTTTGAGAATGAAAGGATTACCTGTCGAATGTCTCTGCATTGATTTGCGCTAGTATAGAGATCTCCATATGTGATGGGTAGTCCGTTCGGGATTGTGAATACCCAGATTGCAAGGGTTTCTTTTGAAGTGCCTTCGGTTCCGTTCGAACTCGGAATGGACTTGTATGGATGTATGTCTGATGTTGCACTTTGAGATTTAAAGATGGTTTCTATCAAATACATTTCTTTTTGGTGGCAGAGAATTTATTCTTTTAGCTTAACACACTTCTCTGAGAAGTACGAGCTCAGAGGTTATGTAGTTGATGGTTATTAGTGATACATTTCCAATTTCGTAATGTAGCATGCAGAGTGCTGCTGATCATTTATTGATCGAAGCATGGCTTTTGTGAAAAGCGTAGCTTTGTGGATGAGACCTCATTAGGACCTCACAGTCCGTAAATGGTCGAAACAGGAAGGATGCAGCAAGGGTATGAGGGTCGCGCCCTTTAGGGTATGTCCATTTCCTTTTGGGAAAAGGTGGTATCATGGTATGGAGCCCGGATGCTTAACTTATGTGGTTACTGCAAATTTGTTGCTTTGTGGTTGTTGGTGAATCCCAGGATAAAGGTCGGTAACGATCGGGGGATGGCATACTCGTGTCAGTACTTACCTAGTTACCAAGGTAACCCGACCTTGTGTTGGAAGATATCCGGGTAGGTTCTCGGGGCGTCCCTCTAGAGGCATATCCATGTGGTGTAGGAAGTTTCTTAGCCTAACCATTTATTGAAAATCCAATCAAACATTACAAGCCTTTGCGATTGCAGTTGTATAACCTGCCATTCTTAAATGGTAGCTATAGCAGGCATAATATAATGGTACGTATGCTGGCTAAGATTAATATTATACTTTCGAAAGGTTTTCTGCACTATGCACTAAAAATGGTAATGACAAAAGGATTTTGTGTATCAAGCATGTTTGACTATCATAAGGAGAAATCTTCCCCACATGTGTGATTGCATTGTGTGTGTGTCGGGAGGCCATATGGTAGTTTCATTTTCCAAAAAGCATTGCATATTTCTTTCTTTTTTCGTTTCGTTTTGTTTTCAAATAAAATTGTTTTTGTTTTCTCACACCAGTCCGATGACTGACGTATAGTTTATTGTTCCCTTTCTAAACCCTGGGTGCCCATAATTTTCCACACGGGCAGCCTAGAGTCAGATCTTCAGATGGTCAGCTAGTAGATATAGATTCGGTAGCCTTCAGTCTTTGATTTGGTAGCTTTTGGAGATCTTTGATGTCTTTGGATTTTGGCTATCACATTGTGCTTCTCTTCAACATTCTGGTCCAACCTTGCATAATACAACGTTATGATGGTGGTTCGAGCTTTTGGATTGGAATCTTTGGAGTTTTGGCATTGAAGATGTTATCTTTCCACTGCTGTGGCTTTTGACTTCTGCTATTGGATATCTTATGGCTCTGATGTTGATATTCAATTGTATCATTGTTGTATCTAATGTTGTGTATAAATAAATATACTCATTTTCTTCCGTTGTGTTGTTGTACTTAATGTGTTATAAGCTCCGGCAAACCAGATTCGACGTTTGATTCTACGACATTCGAAAGCTGATATAGTATTTGGGTGTCGATTTTTGAAGGTCGAGCCAGGGTCATTTCATTTGGTATCAGAGCTGAAGGTTGAGTATGAACTTTAGCTCTGGAGTATAACACATTAGGTGACTCATTAGAGACAGGGTTACAATACCCTAGAATGAGTATATCCCTAAGATATTCGTTCGTATGCCTCAGTAAATTCTCTTACTATCCACTAATAGTGAGTATGAGTGCAAGAAGAGGAGGAGACAAGGGACAGGGAAATATCACTACAAATGACCGATACCCTGCAAAAACAAGGAAACAATCTTTTCTCTATCAATCTCTTTGATCATCGTTCACTTTCAATTCTCTGATTGCTTCGTGGCAGCTCCAGGAAGAAGCTTTCTTATGGTGATGGCCCTACGAATCGTTGTAGAAAAGGTTCTAATTCCTGTTTCGTATTCTCTTAATCAGTTCTCTATCAGTCTTTTCATTTTTAAATTTAATAAACTTGAAATTTGAAATTTAAATAATTGATTAACAAAATATGAAACCGAATTAAGTTGTATCCGTTTGTCTATTCTTTTGGGTTTCGATATGTTCTACGAGTGGTTAGTTATCCTTCGAACTAACAATGCCCCTGCATATTTCGTAGACCAGATGACCTGAGTTTATTTCGTGAAGTACTAAACAATTTGTTCTCGTATTTATTGATGTTCTTTTCCAAATTAAATAAGATATCTGTTGTTTATTTATATACATATAAATACATATGTATATAAATTTATTATATATTGAATTTTGGAATAGAAATTATAAAAATAGATATTTTGAAAAATAGTTTGAATTCGAGAAACACTATATTTTAAATTAATAGAAATTTGTTTTCTAATATGTAAATATATAAAAAATTTCCAAAAGCTATTTAAAGAGTTAAATTCAAATATATACATATTATATATTTATTTATTAATGTTTAGTTAACTTTAAATCACATTCTTTAAAAGTTATCAAATACTGAGAAATGAATTGAATTTGAAAACATTATATTTTCAATTGATAATAATTTGTTTTCTGATTATATTAAATAGGCATTTTGATTTGGAAATTCAAATATTTTACAAATGCATTGGATTTATTAACTTTATCTTTCCAAGGAGCTAACACACACACACACACACACACACACACATATATATATATGTGTGTGTGTGTATGTGTGTGTGTATGTGATTATTTATAATTAGATTTCAAATCATTTTCTTATTAAGTTGTATAAATATAAATAATTAACATGTATGAATGCAAATGCAAAGATAAGAATAAAAAAAAAACTTTAACATACTTATTTATTGGAATAAATATAATAGTATATATGTAAATAAATACAAAAGCTTTGATATATATATATATATATATATATATATATATATATATTATATCTTTTTAAAGTATTAGTATAAAATTTAAAATACATAACACATATGTAAATATAAAATAGATAATCTACATACATAAATTAAAATAAGTAGGGATTTAAACCATAATTTATAAATAAAATGAGACAACATTTGTGAGATTATTAAAACATGTATTTACATTTGCAGGCTTTGCATGCCATATAATTAACAAGTGGCATTCTTTTAATTTGAAAATGTAAAAAATCAAGGTGTTTAAACCAGGCTTCATCTTTTTCTCAATTCTTTTTCATTCATCTTTCTAAACTAATAAAATAAAAAACAAAGGAAATTAAACAAGCAACAAAACTTCAATCTGAAAACAATTAAACAAAGGCAAAGAAATGAAAATCATAACCAAATCCAAATTCTACAACTTCAACCTAAAGCATCTTCAATCTGATCAACATTTGGTGGCAGTTCAAAACTCAAAAGTATAGATCATTCCAGGCTTCAGTTCAATTACAACTTTAGATCTAAACTCATCAAAACAAAAATTCAGATCATCTCAAAAACAACAAGATCAAAACAAACAACATCAAAACAGATTCCACAAATCAGAGTTTCAAGAAAAAATAACAACATAAATCAAAGTCATCCCATTTTTCAAATCCAGGCTTCTTTTCTGTCTTTACAAACATGTGAGTAAACTTCACTTTTATCCTCCTTACCTATTTATGCCAGTGATGATGGATAAAAATGATAACTTGAAAAGTTTTATGGATGAATTAAAGTATTTGTGTGTGTATAGAAATTACCCAGTGCATGTCTGTATACACACACACATATACATATATGCATATACATATGTTCTGTTGTGCTACAGGTTCAGATTCATTAAAATAAATCCATTTGCTCTTCATATAAACAAATTTAGGTTAAGATCTCTAAATGGAAAATGATTATAAGAGTGTAATATTATTTTAAAAAATAATTGCAAGGGTTTATGTTGAATATTTATTTCAATATAATAAATATTATTAATGATCTAAAATAATCAAAAAATCAATGTTCATAATTTCTTGTTTTGATTATATAACCTGATTCGATCCTGCAAATGATGAATTTTAAAAAATAAAATCATGATTTTTAGTTTTGTTTTGAGATGGGATTTTAGGGTTGAATGGAAAACTCCCTTTTGTCGATTCTTTTCGATCGGTGACGAATTGGATGTCGTGATCGAGGCTGCAGGAAGCTAGGATGGTGGGGGTCTCAAGAAAAATGTTCGCATGTATTTTTGGCCACTGTAGAGGTGGCACGTCGACGTTGTAGCGTTTTATACCCAATATTGGTCGAGGGCTTCCCCGAGGTGATTTCAACGTCAATAATGGATCGTGGTCGATCAGACCAAGTAGGATTGGAGCATGGGTTGTAATGAAGCGTTGGAAGAGTTGGCATGGTCTCTGGCGATCGGATTGGTTGGTATGATGTGTTTCCAGATGATTAGTTTGGGTTCAAATACAAATACTTTACAAAATTTATATCTTTAATATACAAAAATAATTTGGGTTAAATTATTCCATTTACCCCATTTTAAAATAATACTGTGTCGAATTGTTCTATTTAAGTGTTTAGAGATCCCTATCAATAACGTTAATTACTCGTATTGACCAGAATCCATAAACTACTCAATAAACCAATCAACACAATATAAAATCATTTTATATTCACTAACAAAATACGCGCTCATATATATTAATACGCTCAACTCAGTCTAGAGTACTATTGACTCTATTTAATAAGTAATTCCCACCAAAGCCTAGGTTGTCGCCAACCTAAGCTCTGATACTAAGTGTAACAGCCCGCAAAATCCAAACCCTTGAGTCAACACTATTCTACATCAATTAACTCAAGACAAACAGAAATGCGAACCATTTTAATTAAACAAGAAGAGGTAGAAGAAGAGAAAATAGAAAACAATATCAGAATCTAACCATCGCAGTGGAATAAAATATAATAGATAATAAATAATCTTTACTCAAAAATCAAATATACCTGTTTACATATATTACATCGTCAGAGTACATCAATCACAGCTCAACAATATCGTACAATGGATACACAACTACTCAACACAGCGGAATATATACGTAAACAAATACGGGAGTACGTATCGTCATCCTGCTCGTCTCCTGAGCTCCACAGCATTTCCTGTATTCTATAATACTCGGTCTGACCTGAGCATTACAGTTAAATAACACCCGAGTCAGTATGGAATACTAGCGTGAGAAAATCACACTCAATTGATTACTAAAGTTTCAAGAATCCTTTGAAAACAAAAGCATCTCGTAAGACCACGCCACAAATAAACATGTCGGGTTTTTCTTTTACGATAGCTAAAACAATTTTTATAAAAATCCTCTGATATTATAATAGGGTCTATATAAAAATACTTATAAAATAAAATAGTTACATTATTAAATTCCAGCTACTAGCCACAGAGTGGGTAATACAAACAAAACTCGTACAAGGCTCATAGGGAGAATGGATTTCCAACTAATGACTAGGCACTGGGGTACCACCTGTCACAGTACGAGGCCTAGATCACCGTACCGAGGAGTACGCCCGCTCCCCTGCAACACAAGACCGGGACTACCCCTTACTGGATAATCCCGAGTGAGATCACCCCGCGGTTGGGATCAGCAACCGCCCACTAAGCCGAAATTAAAAGGGACATCTAGACTGGAATGACCTCACCCTGCTTGGGTGCTACCCACCTAGCCTTGCTGCATAACCCCTGATTTTCAGTCATTCCAATTTGATGAGGCTTGAGGCTAAGCGTTACCTTTTTAGAACATATCCCTTAGAATGCCCATCGTCCACCTGACGATGTTTCGCAAGCATTCATCCATACAAGTCCGTCCCGGGTCCGAACGGAACCGAAGGCACTATTCCTACTACATCCATTTTGGAAATATCCTCAGGATTAGTAGCGACTAGCCCTTGCACTTCACTGCTCCATCGTCGAATCCAAACTCATTTCCACGAAACATACAAACCGGATCGAAGTGGTTTCCGAGAAATAAATCTCGATCCCGGTCTCTTCGAAACGATCAACGCATTTGTTCAATATTGATAGTCGGTGATTTAACTATCAATTAATATTCACAGACAACCATCATCCAATAAATAATTTCCCAAATTATTTATTTATCTCAAAATATCTTTACAATATATATTTTCACTTTTCAAACTCCTTGAAAATAGTTTCAAACTATCTTCCTTCTCAGAATAAATTCCAAGTATTTTTATTTCTTCTGGGATCACCAAGCACAAAACTTTAGATTTTTTTTTAAATGTTAAAACGCTTTACTTTGAAATATACTCAAAAATATTTAAGTTAAAACTACTTCAATAATTTTGTAAAAATACATATTATATGAATATTTGAAAATAAAGTTACTTAGTAAAATATAAAACTAGGTTTTCACTTTTAAAAACAAACTACTAAGTCACTCTTTAAATAATTACTGCTATAATAGATTAAAAGAAAATACTTACTTTTAGAATTTAAATATTTAGAAATAATATATTTTCCAAAACTTGCTTGTTAAAAATAACTTTAAAACCTTTAATTTATATTGAAAACGTACTTGGTTATCAGAGAGAATTTCTAACTTCAATCACTTAAATCAATTTCCCAAATCGATTTCCAATTTACTCCCTTTGAAATAAATTTCTTTACTTACTTAGTTCATTTCAAAATTCGTTAATTATGGATTTATTTATTTATTTTCCGTTTTATTTTAAATCTTTTTAACTGAAATATACAAATTTCAGATTTTTCCCAATTCCCCTTTATGCTTTCAATAATTTAAATCATAAATTTTAGATAAATGTTTTCTTCTTGTAAAATAATAACACTGAAGTTTAAAATTCATTAACTACCTGTTTATTCAAAAATTTCCTTCTATACTCTAGATCTATTTATTAGAATCTTAAAGTCACTTATTTCTTTCCAATTCATTTTTAAATTTATTCACATTTCCATAATTATTTAACATACACATTAACGTCTTTTATTATCTTTCCAAAATCCAATTATATATTTTTGGTAATTCATCGTACCCCATTATGTCCAATCGAACCATAATATTCAATATTCCAATAAAGTTCATCATAGAATATCAAATAATCACAACAGAGTGTATTAAATAATTTGAAATAAATGTTGAGGGATCCAGTTGGATCCCTCCAACCCGTTTTCCCTGCATCCACAGATGTTAGCACAATGATATGCCAATTCCAAAATATACCACACTATAGCACATAAATCAATTTCAACCATCCAAACAATTATTTAAATTTAATCATTTAAATTTAAATTTAAATTAACTGAGTGAGATTAACTCACCTTTGCTCTTAAATTTGCACTTCCACTGCATTCTTGGTTCAAGTCCATGATTTCTCAACCTTGTACGACCATTTACAATTTATTAATATTTGAATTAATTATTATTTAACAAATTTAACTTATTAATAACTTAATTTAAATTAAGATTAGCTTAATATTTAAGAAAACGTTTACAGATAAATTTCCTCTTTTCTGTAATCCCCTATATTTTTCTGACTTCATATAATTTCAAATTCTACACTAATTTTCCTTTTGCAAATCTTTTAGTCACTTGAATAATTTAAATAAATTAACTAACAAAATAAATTACCTCCTTACTATGAAAACCCATAAAAAAGATTAATTTTTTTTTTTTTAAGAAATTGGAATACCTCTCTACCTCGACCGAGCACCATCCCAGCACGCAATCCAGCTTGACCGCCGTCTCAACCCTAGCCAAGCCCCAAAGCAACGAAGCCGAACCCATCCCTCGCGCGGCCTCCATTCGCGACTTCGCCTTCCATCCCGATCGCCATCCCTTTCGTCGTTCGAACAATCCCCAAATCAACGATGACGCCACCTCGACCTCCTCTTACCTACCGCGATTGTTGCCATCCCCACAAATCACGCGAATCTACACTCGCGACACTGAATCACCGACCCCATCCCCTCCGAGTCCACGAATTCGAATCACAGACCTTCGATCGCTCGCGCGTACGCTATAGAGTGCAAAGCTTGGTCGTTGCTTTATTTTGAGTTCGATTTTTACGAGCCGTGTATATATATATATATATTTTGAGGAGATGACCGTCGTTCCTCCCCCTTTTTTTATTTTGGTGCCGATTTGAACTGAAGGAGGTAGGGAAGAGACGTGATTTTGATTCCGAAGATGGAAGAGGGCTCAGTTTATTAAAAAAGAACAAAGAAAGAGCGAAATAAGACCGAAGAGAAGCATGCTTGAGAAGGGAATGGGTAGGTTCGCGTAATTCAGAAGGCAGGGTGTCTTCGAATTATAAGTTGACCACGGGTATTAAATTGATATGACTATATGTGGTTAATTGATTTAATTATTATTTTTAACCCAGATATTATATTAAATTTCCTATTCACATTTTCAACACGTTTATATATCGTATGCCCACACAACAACTCCGAACACTACGAAATTTGAAATCCGACAATAATTCAATATTACGGACCCAATGGAACTAGTTTCGTCGAATTCCGAGACTGCGACTCGAAAGGTTATTTTTAAATTCAATTTAAACAATAAAATTTTAAAACAGAACAAAGCACTGTTAATTTCAATTTTACAACCTCTATTATCTTCATTGTTATCAATATAAATTTTACAAGCCTTCAAATTATTTCCATCCGGCTTAAAACTGAAGATTCAATAATTTAATTATCAAATACATTGTGATATTCGTAATTCAAGTTAAAATTATTACATTGAATATTTAAAAATCAATTAAATATTCTGATTTTAAATGCTCGAAAATTACGGGTCGTCACATTCCTCCCCCCTTAAAGAATTTCATCCCCGAAATTACTGGTTAGGAAGAATGGTCCAATACCCATTTATTTATCCCCAAAACCAAACAATTCAACATCCTACCAATTATCATTTATAAAGACACATTACCATACTTACTAACTTCCCCAACTTTCCCATAGTTTCAAACAATATTACTTACTCAATCATTCAAATTTCAATTTTAAATCAAATTTAAAGTTAATAGAATTTCTCAGAAATTTTCTAACTCTCTAAATCTCCGAAAATTTTTGCCAGCGTCTCCTTTGCGCGGCTGGCTCGGTACAACTACAAAATGGCTCTACGGCCTTCCAAATCCAAAAAGAAAACAAAAAGCCAAGTGGCTAGATCCAAAAGCCCAATCAAATCTCATATAGAATTTTTAACACATACCTTTTAGTCGGGCAATTCTAATTTATTATCTGAAATCAAAACCAATTGTCTTTTCCCTTTTTCATACCTGCATATCCTGTTTAGCAATAATGTCCAATCACAACATTCAAAACATTTTATAGACTTCTTTTACACATTTTCAATATTTGTTTTACTTAAGCCCGTACGATGCACATATATCATCCGTACGCAATATCAAATCTGATCGCTCACTCGATCACACAATTTCACTTTCGAACTAGTATCGTCCACCCGACTTCCTAGTGCGGACTCAGATCTAGTTTCCTGATTAGAAACCGTCATTCTCCTTGCATAGCTACAAACTATGATAGAGAATTTATAGAATCTATCAAAACTCCATATCCAGGTTCGCCGTCGAAAATCGAGTGAAAAATCCTAACTCGGTCGGTAAAATTGCCTCAAAATTCTATGCTCGAATCTGGATCAAATAGCTATGCGAATAAAATAATATATGTACATCTTACGTATAAATTCCAATTGATTATCAATTATATCAATTTCCCTTTTTATTCACTTCCATTTTGATTGTTGTTCCCTTATTCACAATTCCCACAGTCACAAATATCAGTCTCAACCTTAATTCAATTATTCACTTAGCATACTTTCAATACCAAATTTACTTAAGAATTCATTATTCTCTTCTTTAAGTTCAATATAAATATTTTACATACTTCTTACATTTATTTTCACTTTATCATTGAAGTTTATATTCATTACCATTCACTTTGCCCTTACAATTCCATTTAAATTCAATTTGACTTCCACTTTGAATATCGATTTAGTTGCACTTACTAATTAATTGTAATCTCACACTAAATGTTTATTTGCAAACTTTACTTTCTTTAGTCCTTTCGATTCCACTTACTTTACATTCACAGTTAAAATAGATTCCAATATTCAGTGTCACATTCTATTTGCTTAGCCTAAATCACTTGTCGTTAATGAAAATTTTCAAAAAAATTTCTAACTCCCAAAATTTATGGAAAATTTTGGCAGAGTCTCCTTTTTACGGAGGAGCTTTTGCAAATTGACAAGAGATATAGATATATATACATCGACCCACACGGTCGAAAAACAGAAAAACAGTTCATATTTCCTATTTTTATTGCGTAGGCGTACCTTTATTTAGCATTTTTAAGCAAGCAGCTATTTATTTAAGCAATCAGCGCAGTCAAAACCCGCCAAGCGGCTTCCAAAAACCTGTACTTACTCAATTTAAACAGGTAAGTGACAAATATACAAAGTTAATTAACATTTCTCTTAAATATAAATGGCTAAAACATGGATTCTATAAACAACGTATAACCTATACTTCCACAAGCACATGTGAAATATTCTGACATTTATTTTGAATGCTTCCAATCAATTTTTAATGCCATTTCATTTAATTCCAATGGTTTACACTCCATTGCTTACATCCAATTCATTTAAATCCAAACGAGCTTATATTCAATCAATTGATTTCAACATCAGTTTTATTTCACTTTTATCAATTCATAGAATTATTTAATCTCGTTTCCGTCAAATGACAATTCACTTCTACAAAATTTGACCATATGCAAGAGAATAAATAACTACATAAGCTTGTAACCACTTTAATTTGATTTCAACTCAATTAATAGTCAATTTCTCCCATTCTAATTCATTTGCAATCATCTTAATTTTAATTTTATTCACTTGAATTTTATTTACCACTCAAACATCACTATTTCAACTCTATTTTGTTTAACTTGAGTTCATTGCGATCTCCATTTGTTTAAATTAAATTAGTATATTTCATTGAGTCAATATGAATTCTAATTCACATTCAATAATTTATTTCTGAATTCTTCTCATTTTATAACGAGGCCATTTCCAATTGATCTCTACTTAGATTTTAATTTGCAATATAAATCATTTTTATGTTAATTCAATTCCATTCAACTTCAACTCAAATTTAATTCACTTACAATTTCATGTTGAATTTCTATTAATAACTCAAGCTTCACTTTTAAATTCTATCATTTATCCACAACTCAATTTTTTATTAACCAATTTGAGTTCCATTTCCATATTCCATTAATCAATCAAGTAGTCTATTTAAAATTTTACCCAATATTTGATTTTTATTCCAAAAATCACTTTAACTATTTTACTGGAGTTCAATCTATTTTACAGTTTAAGTTTTCGATTTTATTCATTTCCCAAAAGACAAAACAATTTTATTTTGCTTACTTATCCCAATTCTGAATTTTATGAGTCACAAACTTATTTATATTCATATTTCTTTTATTTACAATCAATCTCATCCACATTTTATTTTTATTTTTAACTCGGAATTATAACTTTTATTCAGCCAATATATTTTTATTATTCCATAAACATTTTAAATAAGATTCCAGAGTTTAAACATTTTTCCAAAATTTCAATATCACCTTAGAATTCAACTATATCCAAAATCCTTTTGCACAATCAATTATCCCTTTGAATTTCAAAACCAAACCCAGTTCGCAAACAATTCCAATTTAGAACAATTTGGTAGCAATTTCTCTTCTAGAAACTCGAAAATAAACTTCGATGATGCTGCAGTCATCACCGAAATTATTTTCCAGCGATCGAAAGAGAATTAAATGCTTTTATCCCTTTCAAATCCCTTTCATATATTTTTAAATTCCAAATCTCTCCATATTCAATTCCAATTCAAAAATATTCCCGAAATAATACTACTATTATTTCTCCAAAATCTTTGAAAACCACCTTCAAATTCGAAGGGATTTAAATTTTTCCAAAAATTCCAAATTGCAATTCCTTTAAATCTATATTCAAACATTCTCTGGAATTTCATCTCATTTTTAATTTCACATGTTTCTCTGGAATTCTATTTTCAAAATTATAATCACCTTTACAGTCTACATTTACAAGTCTCATTTGTATATGAAGTTTATTTCAATTTATAATTTTCATTTATAATCTATATTTTACATTCCATTTTGTTATATAAAATTTTCTTCAACTTTGGTTATAAGTTTCAATTTATTATTCAATTCTACACGATAGTGTTAACAATTCAATATTATCAACCCTTAACAATCAAGCATCCAAATACAAATACTTACAAAATTTATATCTTTAATATACAAAAATAATTTGGGCAAAATTATTCCATTTACCCCATTTTAAAACAATACCGTGTCGAATTGTTCTATTTAACTGTTTAGAGATCCCTATCAATAATGTTAATTACTCGTATTGACCAGAATCCATAAACTACTCAATAAACCAATCAACACAATATAAAATCATTTTATATTCACTAACAAATACACGCTCATATATATTAATACGATCAACTCAGTCTAGAGTACTATTGACTCTATTTAATAAGTAATTCCCACCAAAGCCTAGGTTGTTGCCAACCTAAGCTCTGATACCAAGTGTAACAGCCCGCAAATCCAAACCCTTGAGTCAACACTATTCTACATCAATTAACTCAAGACGAACAGAAATGCGAACCATTTTAATTAAAGAAGAAGAGGTAGAAGAAGAGAAAATAGAAAACAATATCAGAATCTAACCATCGCAGCGGAATAAAATATAATAGATAATAAATAATCTTTACTCAAAAATCAAATATATTTGTTTACATATATTACATCATCAGAGTACATCAATCACAGCTCAACAATATCATACACTGGATACACAACTACTCAACACAGCGGAATATATACATAAACAAATACGGGAGTACGTATCATCATCCTGCTCGTCTCCTGAGCTCCACAGCATTTCCTGTATTCTATAATACTCCGTCTGACCCGAGCATTACAGTTAAATAACACCCGAGTCAGTCTGGAATACCAGCGTGAGAAAATCACATTCAATTGATTACTAAAGTTTCAAGAATCCTTTGAAAACAAAAGCATCTCGTAAGACCACGCCACAAATAAACGCATCGGGTTTTTACCCTACGATAGCTAAAACAATTTTTATAAAAATCCTCTGATATTATAATAGGGTCTATATACAAATACTTATAAAATAGCCAAAATTGTTACATTATTAAATTCCTGCTACTAGCCATAGAGTGGGTAATACAAACAAAACTCGTACAAGGCTCGTAGGGAGAATGGATATCCAACTAATGACTAGGCACTAGGGTACCACCTGTCACAGCACGGGGCCTAGATCACCGTACCAAGGAGTACGCCCGCTCCCCTGCAACACAAGACCGGGACTACCCCTTACTGGATAATCCCGAGTGAGGTCACCCCACGGTTGGGATCAACAACTGCCCACTAAGCCGAAATAAAAAGGGACATCTAGACTGGAATGACCTCACCCTGCTTGGGTGCTACCCACCTAGGCTTGCTGCATAACCCCTGATTTTCAATCATTCCCATTTGATGAGGCTTGAGGCTGAGCGTTACCTTTTTAGAACATATCCCTTAGAATGCCCATTTTCCACCTGACCATGTTTCGCAAGCATTCATCCATACAAGTCCGTCCCGGGTCCGAACGGAACCGAAGGCACTATTCCTACTACATCCATTTTGGAAATATCCTCAGGATTAGTAGCGACTAGCCCTTGCACTTCACTGCTCCATCTTTGAATCCAAACTCGTTTCCACGAAACGTACAAACCAGATCGAAGTGGTTTTCGAGAAATAAATCTCGATCCCGGTCTCTTCGAAACGATCAACGTATTTGTTCAATATTGATAGTCGGTGATTTAACTATCAATTTATATTCACAGACAACCATCATCCAATAAATAATTTCCCAAATTATTTATTTATCTCAAAATATCTTTACAATATATATTTTCACTTTTCAAACTCCTTGAAAACAGTTTCAAACTATCTTCCTTCTCAGAATAAATTCCAAGTATTTTTATTTCTTCTGGAATCACCAAGCACAAAACTTTAGATTTTTTTTTAAAATATTAAAATGCTTTACTTTGAAATATACTCAAAAATATTTAAGTTAAAACTACTTCAATAATTTTGTAAAAATACTTATTATATGAATATTTGAAAATAAAGTTACTTAATAAAATATAAAACTAGGTTTTCACTTTTAAAAACAAACTACTAAGTCACTCTTTAAATAATTACTGCTATAATAGATTAAATGGAAATACTTACTTTTAGAATTTAAATATTTAGAAATAATATATTTTCCAAAACTTGCTTGTTAAAAATAACTTTAAAACCTTTAATTTATATTGAAAACGTACTTGGTTATCCAGAGAGAATTTCTAACTTCAATCACTTAAATCAATTTCCCAAATTGATTTCCAATTTACTCCCTTTGAAATAAATTTCTTTACTTACTCAGTTCATTTCAAAATTCATTAATTGTGGATTTTTTATTATTATTTTTCGTTTGATTTTAAATCTTTTTAACTGAAATATACAAATTTCAGATTTTTCCCAATTCTCCTTTATGCTTTCAATAATTTAAATCTTAAATTTTAAATAAATGTTTTCTTCTTATAAAATAATAACACTGAAGTTTAAAATTCATTAACTACCTGTTTATTCAAAAATTTCCTTTCTATACTCTAGATCTATTTATTAGAATCTTAAAGTCACTTATTTCTTTCCAATTCATTTTTAAATTTATTCACATTTCTATAATTATTTAACTTACACATTAACGTCATTTATTATCTTTCTAAAATCCAATTATATATTTTTGGTAATTCATCGTACCCCATTATGTCCAATCGAACCATAATATTTAATATTCCAATAAAGTTCATTATAGAATATCAAATAATCACAACAGAGGGTATTAAATAATTTGAAATAAATGTTGAGGGATCCAGTTGGATCCCTCCAACCTGTTTTCCCTGCATCCACAGATGTTAGCACAATAATATGCCAATTCCAGAATATACCATACTATAGCACATAAATAAATTTCAACCGTCCAAACAATTATTTAAATTTAATCATTTAAATTTAAATTTAAATTTAAATTAATTGAGTGAGATTAACTCACCTTTGCTCTTAAATTTTCACTTCCACTCCATTCTCGGTTTAAGTCCATGATTTCTCAACCTTGTATGACCATTTACAATTTATTAATATTTGAATTAATTATTATTTAACAAATTTGACTTATTAATAACTTAATTTAAATTAAGATTAGCTTAATATTTAAGAAACCATTTACAGATAAATTTCCTCTTTTCTGTAATCCCCTATATTTTTCTGACTTCATATAATTTCAAATTCTACACTAATTTTCCTTTTACAAATCTTTTAGTCACTTGAATAATTTAAACAAGTTAACTAACAAAATAAATTACCTCCTTACTGTGAAAACCCATAAAACAGATTAATTAATTTTTTTAAAAGAAATTCGAATACCTCTCTACCTCGACCGAGCACCATCCCAGCACGCAACCCAGCTTGACCGCCGTCTCAACCCTAGCCAAGCCTCCACGCAACGAAGCCGAACCCATCCCTCGCGCAGCCTCCATTCGCGACTTCGCCTTCCCATCCCAATCGCCATCCCTTTCGTCTTTCGAACAATCCCCAAATCAACGATGACGCCACCTCGACCTCCTCTTACCTATCGCGATCGTTGCCGTCCCCACAAATCACGCGAATCTACACTCGTGACACTGAATCACCGACCCCCCAACCCCTCCGAGTCCACGAATTCGAATCACAGACCTTCGATCGCTCGTGCGTATGCTATAGAGTGTAAAGCTCGGTCATTGCTTTATTTTGAATTCGATTTTTACGAGCTGTGTGTATATACATACATATATATATATATATATATATTGAGGAGATGACCGTCGTTCCTCCCCTTTTTTTTATTTTGATGCCGATTTGAACTGAAGGAGGTAGGGAAGTGATTTTGATTCCGAAGATGGAAGAGGGCTCAGTTTATTAAAAAAAAACAAAGAAAGAGCAAAATAAAACCGAAGAGAAGCGTGCTTGAGAAGGGAATGGGTAGGTCCACGTAATTCAGAAGGTAGGGTGGCTTCGAATTATAGAGTTGACCACGGGTATTAAATTGATATGACTATATGTGGTTAATTGATTTTTTTTTAACCCAGATATTATATTAAATTTCCGATCACATTTTCAACACGTTTATATATCGTATGCTCACACAACAACTCCGAACACTACGAAATTTGAAATCTGATAATAATTCAATATTACGGACCCAATGGAACTGGTATCGTCGAATTCCGAGACTGCGCCTCGAAAGGCTATTTTTAAATTCATTTTAAACAATAAAATTTTAAAACGGAACAAAGCACTGTTAATTTCAATTTTACAACCTTATTATATTCAGTGTTATCAATATAAATTTTACAAGCCTTCAAATTATTTCCAACCGGCTTAAAACTGAAGATTCAATAATTTAATTATCAAATACATTGTGATTTTCGTAATTCAAGTTAAAATTATTACATTGAATATTTAAAATCAATTAAATATTCTGATTTTAAATGCTCGAAAATTACGGGTCGTCACATTTTGGCACTTATGGTTTGAAAGGGTTATATAAGTTGTACAATATATATATATATATATATATATATATATATATATATATGGGTTTACAACTATTTTTAAATAAATTGTTTGGGAGTTTGAAATTAATCCAAATAGAACTTGCCGATGACATGGTAGTTCGCCGATTTTCTGGGATTATACTTTGAAAGGCTATAGCTTGTGTATATTTGATTGGATTTTTTTGAAACGAAAAGTATATTTTTCAAAGGGTAATGGCTTTCATATAACAAAAGAACTTTCAGTTTTTGTTGAAAGGGTTTCAAATTTGAATTGTAAATAGTTTCGAACAGTATGAATGAATCTTTATGGAGGATTAGTGAACTTTGTGAAGTGAATCTTTTGTTTAAAAGATTAAAAGTGGAAATTTGTTTAAATCATTCATGTAACGATCCTGATTTTTAGTTAAATTTAATTTGGCAAATAATAATTATTGGATTAAATTGTGAATTTAATTGTCGGATTAGTTGAAAATGTGGGAACTAATATATATATATATATATATATATATATATATATATATATATAAGGTTTTAAATAAAGGATTTGATTTGGAAATCTAAATATTTTATAAGTAAATTATAATTTGGAATTTGAATTTGAAATTCAAATACATATATGTTGAAAATAAATATTTGGAAAATAAATAAATTGTGAAAGGATATATTTATAAAAAAATATTTTTTTTACTCATTTACAAATACAAATTGATTATATATTGATTTTTGAATTTGAAATTTGAAAATAAAAGTTTTGAATATAAATTTGATTTGGAAATTCTATAGTAATAGGAAAATTTGTTTGTATTTATAATATGATGATTTGAAAAATTTATTTTGAAATTGATTTACAAAGGTTATTTAAAAAGTTAAATTCGAATATATATACATATTATATATTTATTTATTAATGTTTGATTTATTTTGAATCACATTCTTTAAAGTTATAAATATATAGATAAAGGTCAAGTATTAGTTTAAAAGTAGAATTATATCTTTCGAAAAAGAAAAAGAAAATGGTTTGTATTTATATATAAATATTTATAAGTACATAACATTTAAACCATATTATTTAAACATGATTCTTGAATATATAAAAGTATAAATATATGTAAAAGTAAAGTTAAATAAAATTTAACAAAGGATATAAACACAAAATATATACATCTAGATATTTGTAAAATGAATTTTTATATATGATAACAAGTGTAAGCCTTGTTGACAAATGGCAATTTGATTTTTCTTTCAAAAATTTAACATAATAACATATTATTAGGAGGAAACCAAGCTATTATCAGTCTTCTTAAAATTGAAAACAAAACTGGAAATCAAAAGTAAGATCAAAAGGAAATCTGAATATCAAAACCAAAACTAGAAATAAGAAGAATACCTGTAAACAATATCGTCTAATCTTCAACCTGATTCATAAAGCAATTCAAATCAAAGCCTATAAGAAGATCATTTCAAACCAGAGCAACATCAAAAAAAAAAAGATCAGTATTAAAGTTTTCAACCTCAAGCAAAATCAGATTCAAGTGCAAATTTCAGTTTTTTCTCTCTCAAATATGAAGCTTACACAAAAAATAATAATCAAAGAGACCTGTTTTTCAAGTGTAGTCTGGAAGCTATCAACTTGGGGAACAATTCAAACAAAATTCCAGTCCCCTGTATTCTCTGTTCTTCTAATCAAGGTGAGCAAACTTTTAAACCCATTTTTTTCCTGGTGTTTGGACTATTACTTGAAGTTATGATGTGAATATGCTTATATACCTGTGTAAAATGCCTGCATGTTGTATAAATATGAAGTTGTGATGTGCATGCCTGTACATGCCCCCTGTTTGTTGTTTGCAGGCATATGATAAGTTTAAAAATTTGAAACCTCACTCCTCAACCTTCTTTAAGATTTGATGTCTTAACAATAAATGCTTGAATTTGCAAGATTTAAATTTTAAAAATACTCTTAAGTATTAAAAGTGAAAGGCTTTACTGGGAATGTAAAAACAGAAAAAAATCAAATCTTGTCAAATTTTAGTTGATTATAACTCCAGTTTTGATTGCATGGTCCTATTCGTCTTCATAAACCATGATTTTTAACAATGAATTCATGATTTTTTTAGTTAGGAAGTCACGAGCATTCTTGAGCTCAATGTAAATTGGGTTTTGACGAAAATATGATGATCGGAGTAAGGATAAATCTCGTGACCGAAAAGGGAGCAAGTTTGGAGGTCTTGGATCATTAGAAAAATGTTCGATGATTTTCTGGTTCGTTATGGATGCATGGCGAAGCCGTTTTAGGGTTTAAGTCAGGTTTGGGTCAACGAGAGAAACGAGGTTGGTTCGTCACTATCATCGCATCGGGTTGAATCATACCTAGGGGAAATAAAGAAGGGAACCACGACGGAGGTTCTTGTGGGATGGGGTGTGTTTCAATGGTCGGAATCGTGGTGACGAATGGGTTTGGGTTGAGCAAGTCCGGTTCCAGTTAATTGCTTATCGACCTCGTTTTAGATTCTGGTGTTCGACGTGGGTTTTGTGTAGTCGTTTAGGTTGAGGTGGTCGGTGAAGACTTCTTGGTGGTAACGGTGTTGGCCGGAGAGGGTCGCAGTTTGTTAACGTAAAAATCTGACGCTAACAGCCCGGTGTAGATTGAAGTTGAGCGAAAGCACCATCAGTGAACACGGGAACTAAAAACAAGTAGAAAAGTCCCAGAGAAAGCAGAAAAGACAACAGCTTTTATAGTGGTTCGGCTTAGGGTAAGCCTACGTCCACTTTAATTCTCTTTATTACTGAATTGACTACAACTTTACAACAATCTTCAATTACAATTCTGATGAGACAAACAACTAGAACTTTGATGCAGAAGAACTCTTTGAATCCATGTAGATTGCGTTAGATTTCCTCTCGAAGTTAGTTGAGATGCCTTTCGTACTTGAAGTGTCGAGTGAGTCGAGAATTCAGCAGAGTATCGACGCTCAAAGAGATCGGCCAAAAAAAGTCCCCTTCATGTTTGAAGTAGGTTGGTATTTATAAGAAAATTTCCTCCTTGGGTCGTAAGTCACGACCGACCTATGGCAGGTCGTGGCCGACTTATCTGGCCATCCCCATGGTTTCACATAGGTCCGTTTGTATAAGTCCCAGGTCGCCCCTGAGTCAACACAACCTCGTATCAGTAGTACGGCATCGGGCTTACATTTAGTAGCTTTAGGCCGTGGACGACTCAAGCTAGGTCGTGAGTCGTGGACGAGTTAACTGGCAAGTCGCAAGTCACGGCTTAACTGGTAAGTCCTGGATCGTGTACGAGTTAAGAGGCCACTGTGCCAAGTAGCTGCATTGAACTTGTCTTCCTTTGCTTGGTTCGTGAACGACTTAACATAGGTCATAGGTCGGTTGCGACTTTGGCATAGTTCATGATCTTGTCCCTGTCCTGGGCAGTTAGAGCGGCAAACTCTCTGGATAGTTAGGTCGGCTTCCATCTGAGGTCGGTAGCTATCTTAGGTCGGTAGCTATCTTAGGTCGGTAGCCTTGTTAAGCATTAGGTCGGTATCCCTCTTAGGCCTTAGGTCGGTATCCTTTTTAAGCCTGTTAGGTCGGTATCCTTTTGGGTCGGTAATCTCTCAAGTCATTGAGTCATGGCCAAGGCGGAGTTAACATTTGCCCCTCGAAGTATACGCCTAATAGTTAGGTCGTATGCTTCGACATTCTCTAACCCGTCCACTTTCTAGGTCGGTAGGTCGTGTACGACCTAACAGTTAGGTCACACGCGCCGCTTCAGGTCTCTCTGCTATAAGTCGTATATCCTCTCCTTTCTTCTCATTACTTGCCACTTCATTTGTTTTTGCTGTTAACTCTTTCCCGAGCTTCCAAAGGCAATTTCGATTCAATCAATCACCGATTAATCTTGAGATTACATTGTGTAAGTGATCTTGTTTTCTTCTCCTGACCCTTTACCATCTCTGATTCGTGAATTCCATTTCTCCATCCTAACCCACCTCTCCACGCAATGCGTCATCGTGAATTTTCCATAGCTGGCGAACCCTAGTTGGTTTGATTTAGGTTTAAACGTTTGATTGGTGAGCTTCAATGCTTCAAGCTAATCGATTTTCGAATTGCGTTAGGATTGCAAGGTGTCGAACTTGCAGTGGTTTCAAACTGGTTTACCGGATGATCCGATACCATGAATGAAACAGCACGAATGGAATGAGGGTTTTTTGTGGATGGAGCGGCTAACGGGTTAACGGGTTGAGTGGAGCGAGATATTGATTTGGACGCGACCCAGTGATTTTGGGTGACTTAACTTTTGGCCGACCTAATCCTTAAATCATGGCCGAGTTTGCATTTTTGCCGACCTAATCTTCTACCGGCCTAACCCTTAAACCGTGGTCGAGCGAATTTTGCCGACCTAATCCTTAAACCGTGGCCGAGTTAGCACTTGGGGAATTTCACACCACTTTTTGAACCGGAGCCTTCCTCCTTACTACTCCTCATGACTTAAAGAACTGCCGATTTAAAGAATCAAAAACTTAATCTTAGCTCGTGAAAGATTCCTTGGGTCGCGTCCGAGTTAACACTTAAAAGCATAATTCCAATTTGAATTCTTAACTTAACCTACTGGACTGAACTGCTTAAATCCTGGATTGTTTTAACTTTGCTGCCTTATTTCATAGATCACACTAGCTTGTAGGCTAACAACCTGCTGAAAACAACAATCACAGAAAACCAAGCCGAATATACTGCCATTGACTGCCCACATCAAATGACAGATTAGTTGACATAAAGTAATCAACCTAAAAAACGCTGTATGAAATGCTGTGAACCAATCAACTAAAGTGAAATATCAATGCAAAGTATCGCTAACTTGAACTGATTTGTTTGCATCAACATTACACTTGTGTATTAAAATAATGAACCCTGGACTTTATAACTGACAAATATTTGCTAGTTTTTATTCCAGTTATATTTGCTTATTGCTTGATTGATTTTACACAACACTCCATACATCTTAGGAAACGTGCACCTTCATGTTTGAATATCCAGTTGTTTGTGTAGAATGACTTCCCACCAAGAAGAAGAAGTGGAAGCTCAAGCGGAAGAGACCCTTCAAATAGCTGTTCCTATAGAGAATCCTCCAGTGAGGACTTCGACTATCCTTACTCCGAGAGCGTTTATTCAGCTACGTACTCAATTTGGTTTTGCTGAAAATGATGCCCTACTTCCCGGGCCAAATGACACTACCGACAGTCCTCCCCATGGTTTTGTCGCAATCAATCGTCAAATGTGCCTAAGTGGGGCGATTCCTCCTTTTAACGACTTCCTTCGAACCCTTCTCCTTCGGTTGACAGTTTCTCCATTCCAACTTCATCCTAATGGCTATGCCATCTTGATGGGGTTGTATGTCTTGTTCAGGAGAACTTTTGATCGCTTGCCAAGTTTTGAAGAAATTCGCTACTTATGCTCGTTTGCAAAGAGTAAAGACCATCCTTCCCTTATTATTGTGAGTAGTGCTAGAAACCGCAAGCTTATTTCTGATCTTACCGAAAGTGTTCATGGATTTTTGAACCAGTTTTTGTTTGCTCGCTGCCCCCAAGGGTTTTATGCTATCTGGAGAGTAGGAAGTAAGATTACCTATATCTATTTTCTCCATTTTCAAACTCTTTCGAGATCCGAACTACCAATTGCTAATTTCATTCTTTGCTCTTTTCAGCACTTCCTCTCCCCTCTAGAGATCCAGGCCATAAGTAAATTTTTGAAAGATTGAGTGCCGTGGCCGCAGAAGAGAGAAGTATAAAATTTTTGTTGGGGGATGAATTTTTGCATCAGTATGTACTTTTGCATGCTTCTCGCTCTATGCACCCCCATGAGGTTCCAGACTCCCCGCCTAAAGCATTAGATGCCCCAGTTTCCACTGACGAACCCTTACCAAAAGAAACTGCCTCCGAAGCTTCTCTGGTGAAGTATTCTACCATTGTCGATGTTGCGGGGTCATCTGGCAAATTCGCACTTGCCCTAGTCATTGAGGAAGAAGAGCCTCAGGGATCTCCCCGACATTCACAGAAGTCTGGTGAAGAAGTCGGGAAAGCAAGCCCTGTCAAGCATAGCGGGGATGACACTTTCGAAGGGTTGAGCGACCTTTTCGTCACCTCACAGGAGCTCTTTAAAGACGATCCTGTCGCTACTAGGGTTTCTTCTTCAGTGGTGGAAGCGACTTCTTCTCTGCAACAAGCTCCGTCGACCCAAGAGTTGACGTTGACTACTACCCCTACGATTAAGAGTGGTTCGTAGTTTGATGCGCGTAGTTTGCACATCACACACACTTAGAATCTTTTGGCACTTTCATGCATCTAACTCTTTGTACTTTGAAGATTCTAAAGTTATGCTTCTTTTCTCTGAAGACTTTTAAGGTTTGTTTTTTTATTATTTCAGATTCTCCGATGGGACGCAGCGGCTCTTACTATGACGACTTTCAGTGCTACGGGAGGCGTAGTCAATATGATTATAGGCGCTACCTTCCCGTTCACAGAGAAACTGATGAAGAGAGAGCTGCCCGAAAGGCTCAGGAGAGGAGGGCTCAGGAAGAGCGTTGTGAGAGAAAAGAAAGGGAGGAGCACCATAATTCTTCCCAGAGAGGTGACGACTCTCACAAGAGAAAGCCGCATGATGATCGGGGAAAAAGCCATATGGTTGAGGACCCAAGCAAGCGTGCCCGGCACGGTGAGAAGCATGCATCTACAACTCCTCAAAAGGCCACTGCCCCCGTTTCACTCGACATCCCTTCTGGCTCTCCTGCATTCAGGAAGACAGACATTCAGGCAATAGTTAATAGGCCTAAATTTCAAATTGGACCAGGCCCAGCCACTTTGCAAAGCCGGTTTCCTCAATGGTGCTTGAAGGGGGTCCGCTTCGATCTCGATTTAGTTCCAATTGACAAGCCTGCCATGCTGCGAAATCTCGATGCCGTCAGGCTTGATATTGAAAGAATGTCGAACTGGCAAAAGCTTGTTGACGAGCTTCAAAGGGTAAACCGAGACGAGGAGCATCACTACTTATAATGAAGAGATTGAGGCGAAGGTCGAGAAACTTAAAGAAGAACTCGCCACTTCTTCTACTTCTTACACTCAAAAAGTAGAGGTGCTTCAGAAACAAGTAAGAGATGCTCATGCCGGCCAAAAAGACGCCGAAGACAGGCTCGAAGTGCAGAAAAGAATCAATGAGGGCTATATTGCTGATATTGCAGAGCTTCGGAAGAAGACCGACTTTCAAGAGGCGGAGATCGAAATGCTTAAGCTTCAACTCTCCAAAGCTGAAAGAGAGCGTGATGAGGCCGTTGCCGGTAAAATTACAGCTGAGGAATCTCATGAGGCAATGAAGACCAGCATCAGTTCGACACTATTTGACTTCTACCTGCATAGCATCTCGGGGCGCGGTAGTCTCGCCTTTCTAGGTCCCAAATATGAAGTTACTCTAGCTGAAGTGTGGGAGGCCGCGCTTGACATGCTTGGCGGTAAAGGTGCTGGCTATGCCGAATCAGCTCTTGAGGAGCATTACTTGGATGACGACGCTCGCGTCGCTCTCGCCAAGGGAAAAGAACAACTTGTAAAATTAAGAGCCGAGATGGCCGAAGGGGAACGTTTAGGAAAAATTACTTCAACTATTCCAGTCCAGCCTTCACCTTCGGTCGAAATCGACATTGTCGGATCCAGTTCTCATTCTCCATCCCTGGTTAAAGTTACAACTGAGATTACAAGTACACGGGGTGGAGATGAAGGCGAAGAGAGTGCCGAAGCACAGGCTTATGAGGTTGATATCAGGAAGCCGACTTCTCCAGGTAACTCTACTGTTAATCTTGCCCAAGTAGACTGCTCATTTGCTTCTTATGAGTTCGATGAGCTTCTCGACTATTTTCTGAACCTCAATGAGCCTTTATCTCATCTCTTTACTGACTTTAACTTCTTTTCTTCTGTAGAGAAAGTGTCGAGCATCGTTCAGACTCCTCCTCCTTCAATTATTCCTCCTCCGCCTCTCCAGGTCACTCCTCCATCCGCCTCTCAACCCGGGTCACAAGAGGAGCAAATAGAGGCTCTTCATGGCTTAGATGATCCTATTGCTTCTCAAGAATACGGGTGAGAAGGGCTTGGGGAAGGAAATGAGTCTCCGGAGCGAACCACTTCTGATAACATAAAATTATCTGCTCTTGTTACTCCGGGAAGTGAGTCTTCTTCAAGGAGAAGGAGGAAGCGTGTCACTTCCAAGAAGAGAAGGAAAGACATTCTTGTTTCTGAAGAGGAAACGAAAGTTGATCCGGCAGTACCCTCTCTCCTTCATCCCCGACTCTCCCAAGCCGTCCTGAAAAGCTGCCTATTAGGTCAGGTGAAGGCTCTAAGGGTGGTGGCAGGAAGAAGTAAGGGGTCTTGCTTCGATTTATTTTTACTTTTTGCTTTTTGCATGTACTGGCCGGAGATTGTGCGGGTACCGGCCTCCGCTTTTCTTTTTCTTTTTATTTTGAAACCTGTGCCTGTACAAAATTTTGATAGTATTGAATAAAATGATTCTTTTTGTTTGTACAAACTTCTGTCTGTATTTGAGAATGCATTTACTATTCATTTTTGTACAAGTTTCTTTATATGATATTGCAGTGAGCTTGTGGTATGTTGTTTGAGCGTAATTTTTACCAATGTAGCTATACCATGTTGCCCCTATACCATAAGCTTGTTACAATATTTTATACTTTGAGGGGACTTGCACTCTTATTTTCTGGAGAATAATTATTCCGTGTTTGGAGGGATATTATTTTGTTCAGAATAGAGTACAGCTCCCTTCATATGAGTTTCTACGCTTCAACCTTCGAAGATATCACTTTTTCTTTTGTGCATACACACATTTTTACCAAGTGAATTCTCCTATGTGGTAAAGCAGGCCTCTGAAGGACACTTTAATTTCTTTTTGAGGAAGAGTATTTTCTAGAATAGACGAACCAGTCTTCCCTTGAAAGCTAAAGTGTGCCTTTGAAGAGGGCTTCTTTCTCTCTTTTTTTTGTTGCGCCTCGGTCGAGGGCTTTCTGATCTTTGCTTTGCATTCCTGACGAAATGCTTCTTTGAACAGTTATACCTCTGAGGAGAGCTTTTTCACGTTTCAACACTTGGAAGTTTTATTTCAATCTCGGTGAAACGTGTGCCTCCGAAGAGTTATGCCTCCGAGGAGGGCTTTCCACGTTTCAACACTTGGAAGTTTTATTTCAATCTCGGTGAAACGTGTGCCTCCGAAGAGGTCTTTCTGGTTGATTGCACCTCTGGGAAGAGGTTTTTTTTTTATTTGATTGTGCCCCTGGGAAGGGGTCTTTTTGTTTGATTGTGCCTCTGGGAAGAGGTCTTTTGTTTCTGCCCCTTGGGAGAGGCTTTTATTTTTCCCTGTTCGCTAGGAAGCGGGCCTTCGAAGAGGGCTTTTTCACATTTCGTCTCACGGGAGTGTATCACCGATCACGGTGAAATGTGTGCCTCTGAGTATGGTTTTTGCCTGGAAGTTTGGAATTTCTTTCTCTCGGTTGGACGGATTCACGGGAGTGTATCAACCGATCAGTCCGCAACTTTGTATCGAAAAAGATCTCTCTTTTTCTGGTTTAGCCCGCTCGAGGTCTTTTAGCATTTCAACTATGGTGAAATGGGCCTCCGAAGAGGGCTTTTCACGTTTCAACACTTGGAAGTTTTATTTCAATCTCGGTGAAACGTGTGCCTCTGAGTAGGGCTTTTGCCTGGAAGTTTGGAGTTTCTTTCTCTCGGTTGGACGGATTCACGGGAGTGTATCAACCGATCAGTCCGCAACTTTGTATCGAGAAAGATCTCTCTTTTTTTGGTTAAGCCCGCTCGAGGTCTTTATCCTCCGAAGATTTGTGCCTCTGAAGAGGGCTTGTGCCTCCGAAGAGGTCTTTGGCTGTTTGATGCTTGCTCGCCCATGTCTCTTTGCCATCTATTCATGTTGGCGATCTCCGTTGTCTTTTGCAAGTGTCATCCCTTTTTAGTTGCCAATAATTTCCCTTATCCAAAGAAATATACTTCATAGTTAAGCGAGTTGGTGGTAGAAACAGGCTATTTAGCTGGTTGTTTGTTTGTACAAACATTTGCAGTTAGTTAGAAATGGTCCACTTTCATCCACATTGCTAACTTTTGTTCGAAGCACTTCTTTTGTAGGATTTGAGTATGGAAATTTTGAATGGTTTAGCATTTGCTTGCTGGGTGATGTCGGAGATCGCTTGGTCTTACGATGGGCAGGCTTTGTTTTTATGGCCTGCATTATTAAATCGACATTTTAGTAACACAGTTAACGTATTTTATATGTCGAAATAAAACAAAGCATTTTATAATAGTAGAGAACACAAGATTTATAGTGGTTCGGCCAAAAACTGGGCCTACATCCACTTTATAGCTTTTCATTATTCACTTGCTTTACAATTGCTTTCAATACAAGAATCATATATTCATAATTCTTTTACAACATTTCAGCAAAGCTTTCAAGTAAAATAGGGACGCATATGATTGCTGTTCCAAGCTCTTGGGATTGGTTTTCTTTCGACGGTTGTGAGTTTGAATGTGCCATCAAGGAGTTTCGCGCCTATAACATATGTCCCTTCCCAGTTTGGCCCAAACACACCTATGGCTGTCATAATTCTCTTCAGGACTAAGTCCCCAACTTCAAAGCTGCGCTGACGAACTTTGGAATTGAAGTGCCTGGCAATTCTTTGCTGGTGAGCTGCAATTCTAAGTCTAGCCTCTTCTCTTCTTTCATCGAGGAGGTCAAGTGCTTCTAATTGCAATTTTTCATTCTCATTTTGATCAAAATGGATCCTTCTGTGTGAGGGGACTTCAGTTTCCACTGGAATCATCGCTTCTGATCCGTATGCCAATGAAAATGGAGTATGCCCAGTCGCAGTTTTGTGGGTGGTTCTGTATGCCCATAGTGCAAGCGGTAACTTATCGACCCAACCACCTTTTTCTTTTTCCAGCTGCTTTTTGATGGTTGATTTGATGATTTTGTTTACTGCTTCCACTAGACCGTTTGCCTGCGGATGAGCCACTGTTGAGAAGCTTTTTCGGATCTTGAATCGTTTGCAGAAATCTTGGAACTCCTCACTTTCAAACTGAGTACCATTGTCTATGATTATCTTCTGAGGCACAGCATACCTGCAAATGATATTTTTAGTCACAAAACTTATCATTTTCTTAGAGGTAATAGTAGCGAATGGTTCGGCTTCAGCCCATTTAGTGAAGTAATCAAAAACAACGATAGCATATTTAATTCCCGATTTGGCAGTCGGCAAAGGCCCAATGAGATCTATTCCCCAGATGGCAAACGGCCATGGACTGACCATTTGTGTTAGCTCAGTGGAAGGTGCCCTAGGAATTTTAGCGAATCTCTGGCATTTATCACACTTTCGGGAATAGTCAGCAGCATCCTGATTAATTTCTGGCCAAAAGTATCCATAACGGAGGATTTTCTTTGCTAAAGTTTAACCACCTGTATGATCCCCACATTCCCCTCCATGTACTTCAGTCAGAATTGTCATTGCTTCTTCCTTTGTCACACATCGGAGTAATGGCATTGAAAATCCTCGTCTGTACAAACGACCATCTTGAACTATATATCTGGAGGCTTTCCTCATCAGCTTCTGTCGTTCTTTTGAACTTTCTGGCAAAGAACCATTGAGTAAATATTCAAGTATCGGAGTCATCCATGATTCTTGTTCTTGGGATACATTCATAATCCAATCAACATCCATTTCATCTGTGCTTGGAGCTGACAAGACTTCGACGGGAACTAACCCCAATAATTGAGCTTCACCAGTACTCGAATACTTTGTGAGAGAGTCCGCCTTCATGTTTTCTTCTCGGGGTATATGGTTTATTGAATAACGGTCAAAATCTTGAAGGAGCTCCCAGGCTTTTGATAAATAGACGGGTAGATTCCCTCCTTTAGCTTGAAATTCCTTCTTGACTTGGCAAACAATAAGTTGAGAATCACTGAAGATCTGCAATGCCTTGATCTTTAGTTCTTTAGCAATCCTTAAACCAGCGATGAGGGCTTCATATTCTGCTTCATTGTTTGTCAAAGGGAATTCTAGTCTCAGCGCATAACATAGCGATCGCCCTTCTGGGGTTTCAAGGACAACCCCTGCTCCAGAGCAGTAATCATTCCTTGCGCCATCAACATACAATTTCCATTGGATTTGGACGTTATCAGTGACTTCTTCCTCACTATCACCTTTATCCATACATTCTACGATGAAATCTGCTAAAGCTTGTCCATTGATTGCTTTCCGGGGATGATAAGTGATGTCATATTGACTGAGCTCAATATTCCATTTCAAAAGACGGCCCGAAGTCTCAAGACGGAATAGGACTTGCTTTAGAGGTTGATCAGTGAGGACTTTGATGGGATGAGCTTGGAAATACGGCCTCAATTTTCTTGATGCGATCAACAAGCAATAGGCGAGCTTTTCTAATCTTGAATAGTTCATCTCTGCCCCAATGAATCTTTTACTGATATAATAGACTGGGCGTTGAACTCTTGCGTCTTCTCGTACCAACATGGCACTAAGAGCATGAGGTGAAATCGCCAAATATATGAAAAGATCTTCACCATTGTCAGGCTTTGAAAGTATCGGAGGTACTTCCATATGACAAACCAACTCATCAAATGCATTCTGACATTCAGGAGTCCACTCAAAGTTTTTCCTTCCTTTTTTCAGAGCATCAAAGAATGGAATGCATTTGTCAGTAGCTTTGGAAATGAACCGACTCAAGGCAGTAACCTTTCCATTGAGACTTTGCAATTCTTTCTTCGTTCTAGGAGCCTTGACCTCTCTCAGGGAAGTGATCTGAGCTGGATTAGCTTCAATGCCCCTAGCGCTCACAATGAAACCCAAAAACTTTCCGGACTCCACTCCAAATGAACATTTCAAGGGATTAAGCTTCATTCTGTACTTTTGGAGTACCGTGAACATCTCTGCCAAGTGATCCATGTGGTCCACTGCTTTCTTAGACTTCACTAGCATATCATCAACATAAACTTCCATTGTCTTGCCAATCTGTGGTTTAAACATGGCATTAACAAGCCTTTGGTAAGTTGCCCCTGCATTCTTGAGTCCGAAAGGCATGTCCTTGTAGCAGTAGATTCCAACATCTGTGATGAAGCTCGTATCCTCTTGATCTGGCTCATGCATCATAATCTGGTTATATCCGGAGTATGCATCCATGAAAGATAACAATTCATGCCCTACCGTCCCATCCACCAGCTGATCAATCCTGGGCAGCGGGAAACAGTCTTTGGGGCAGGCTTTGTTCAGATCTGAAAAGTCAATGCACACTCTCCACTTTCCGTTAGCTTTTTTAACCAACACTGGATTTGATACCCAATTTGGATAAGTAGATTCTCTGATGAAACCGTTCTCCACGAGCCGATCCACTTCTTCTTTTAACGCTGCCGTTCTCTCAGGACCCTGAGTTCTTCTTTTCTGTTTCACAGGTATAAACTTTGGATCAATGTTCAGAGTGTGTACTGCAATCTCTGGGGATATTCCACACATGTCAGCATGAGTCCAAGCGAATACATCCAAATTTGCCTTCAAAAACGAAATCAGAACATTCTGCACCGTTGTGTTGAGTTGTGAACCCACATTCAGCACTTTGTTCGGGTCCTTTAGGTCAACGGATACCGGCACTATTACCTCTACCGGTACTACCCTATTCTCCCCTGCACTAGCTTTCCTTGGATCCAACTCTCTTCGTGCGGCACTACATTCACCAGTGCAGGGTCCACCCTGTAATTGCTACAAGGCTTGTTCTTTGGTGCAGACCGGAGTCGTCGCACCTTTTCCCATTTCTCTTTTCCTTGATTCTCGCAACTCTGCAAAGTAACATTCTTGCGCCGCATCTTGGTCTCCTTTAATCACACCAACTCCGTTATCTGTGGGGAATTTTAGAGTTAGACACCATGGGGCAAGAACAGCTTTGAACGCAGCAAGAGTTGGTCGGCCTAAAAAGGCATTGTAGGCAGAGAATTCTTCAACAATTATAAAGGTTTGCTTTCGAGCCACCTTCCTCAGTCCCTTTCCGAGTTCTACAAACAAATCTATGGTCCCAATCGGCTGTTTGGGTTCTCCAGCAAACCCAACAATCTTAAGTGATGAAGCTTGAACATCAGCCATTGGAATTTTCATTTGATCAAAGGTCTTCTTGAATAGGATGTTGCATGAAGCTACACAATCAACTAGAACTCTTCTCACAGTTGCCGGCCTAATACCAGCGGATATGACCAAAGGATCTATGGTCGGAGCCTCGATACCCAAAGAATCCCTGGCACTAAATACAATATCATCTGTGGAAGTCTTTTGTTGCTTTAAAGGCGCATCATTCGCTAAAACAAAAACATTCTCTTCAGCTGGTACATGCCTCGAGGCTCGGGCATACCTTTCCATCTCTCCCCAGCTTTTGCCTGGTGGTTGAGATCTTCCAGTTATTATATTGATGACAGGCCTTTCCGATTCATGTTCCACGGCCTTCTCACTTGAGCCAGGACGGTGAGCGGGAACTTGTTGTCCTTGAGTTGACGAAGCTGGGGCATTTCTGTTCCTTTTCACATACCGCTGGAGTTTGTTTTCCTTCAAGAGTTGTTCAATTACCTCTTTCAACTGACGGCATTCGTTGGTGTCATGGCTGGGCGGGTTGTGGAACCGGCAGAACCTTTCACATTTTTCCATCTTAATCCCAACTCTCATTTTAGGTGGTGTTGGATAATTGACATCATCCTTGCTCGTAAAAAAGATGTTCTAAGGGGTATCGGTCAAGGGTGTGAAATTGAAAGGACGGCCTTTCTTAGCATCTCCCTGTTTCTTTCCACCATCATTTCCCCTTTTCTGAGTGTTAGGTTTTTCTTATTCGAAGGAGCACCACTGTTCCCGGTTTCCACTGATACCACCTTAGCCGGTGTTTGGAGGCTCTCCAAGCGCATGAATTCATCCGCTTTCTTGTAGAATTTGTCAAGTGAGTTTGGTTCTTTCATTTTCAACCATTTTCCAAATTCACTCGATTTGTCAATCGCCCTCATCAAGTATGTTAGGACCATGCGTGGCTCAGCATTATCTACCTCGGCCAATGCTATGTTAAAACGATTCAAAAATGATCTGATAGATTCTCCCGGATTTTGCTCTAGACTTGACAGCGACATTATATCCTTTGCTTTAGAAGCATACAATCGAAATTGCTCCTTGAATTTCCTGGTCAAATCGGAGAATTGATCAATGGACCTGACTGGCAGCTTTGTAAACCACAGTAGAGCCACACCTTCCAAATATACCGGGAAATATCGACATTTGATTTCATCAGACGCTCTGGCACCCGTCATATGCCAATTGTATTTATACAGAAACTCGTTAGGATCACTGGTCCCTTTGTAAGCCGGAATAGTAGGGGGAACGAATTTCCTTGGGAATTCTGCCTTCAAGATCTTTTCAGTAAATGGAGTTTTGCTTGGAGCAAAACCCCACTCTTTCTCATCTTCATCTCTTTGCATATTTTCCTTCATGATTTGACGAACCATGCCCGAAAAATACTCTTCATCATTTAGAGGTTCTGGAGGGCAAACATCAGCCACTCTCTCTGAATTCTATCTTCACAATCATTCACGGAGGGTCGGCTGTGGCCCTGATCCCCCAGCTTGAAGAGGAGTCCTTTCCGCAGGGTCTGCGGCTCTTTGAGAAATGTTCCCTTCAACATCCTGAACTCCCACAGTAGGGTTCTCATCATTATTAACCGGTTGACGGTTTGCCCCTAGCAGATCATTCAACTTACTTAAGATCAGGGCATTCTGAGCATTCTGAGCTTCCTACTGCGCATTCTGAGCATTCAATTGTTGATTCAACCCCAAAACTACGGCGTCCAATTCTGCTCGCGTAACTCCAACAGTTGGAGCTGCCTGACTTGAAGGAGGAGAGGTAGCAGTATTCTCTTGAACATTGTCGGATCTTACAGAACTTCGTTTTCTCCCAGGAGCCATTATTTCAAATAAACTTCTGGTTTTAAAAGAAATCCTTTCAACAGACCTTTGCGGAGCAATGGTGGAAATATCCTGAGTTCAATTCTCAGTGAAAGCACCAAAAATGTTAACGTAAAAATCAGACGCTAACACCCCGGTGTAGATTGAAGTTGAGCGAAAACACCACCCGTGAACACGGGAACTAAAAACAAGTAGAAAAGTCCCAGAGAAAGCGGAAAAGACAACATCTTTTATAGTGGTTCGGCTTAGGGTAAGCCTACGTCCACTTTAATTCTCTTTATTACTGAATTGACTACAACTTTACAACAATCTTCAATTACAATTCTGATGAGACAAACAACTAGAACTTTGATGCAGAAGAACTCTTTGAATCCATGTAGATTGCGTTAGATTTCCTCTCGAAGTTAGTTGAGATGCCTTTCGTGCTTGAAGTGTCGAGTGAGTCGAGAATTCAGCAGAGTATCGGCGCTTAAAGAGATCGGCCAAAAAAAGTCCCCTTCATGTTTGAGGTAGGTTGGTATTTATAGGAAAATTTCCCCCTTGGGTCGTAAGTCGCGACCGACCTATAGCAGGTCGTGGCCGACTTATCTGGCCATCCCCATGGTTTCACATAGGTCCGTTTGTATAAGTCCCAGGTCGCCCCCGAGTCAACACAACCTCGTATCAGTAGTACGGCATCGGGCTTACATTTAGTAGCTTTAGGTCGTGAACGACTCAAGCTAGGTCGTGAGTCGTGGACGAGTTAACTAGCAAGTCGCAAGTCACGGCTTAACTGGTAAGTCCTGGATCGTGTACGAGTTAAGTTGCCACTGTGCCAAGTAGCTGCATTGAACTTGTCTTCTTTTGCATGGGTCGTGAACGACTTAACATAGGTCATAGGTCTGTTGCGACTTTGGCATAGTTCATGATCTTGTCCCTGTCCTGGCCAGTTAGAGCGGCAAACTCTCTGGATAGTTAGGTCGGCTTCCATCTTAGGTCGGTAGCTATCTTAGGTCGGTAGCTATCTTAGGTCGGTAGCCTTGTTAAGCATTAGGTCGGTGGCCTTGTTAAGCATTAGGTCGGTATCCCTCTTAGGCCTTAGGTCGGTATCCTTTTTAAGCCTATTAGGTCGGTATCCTTTTGGGTCGGTAATCTCTCAAGTCGTTGAGTCATGGCCAAGGCGGAGTTAACACAGTTAGTGTGCACGTGCACCAATTTGACTTTGTATCGGTGGATGTTGGGTTGGTTACAGGGATTGGGAAGATGATGTTTGGCTCGAGAACGTTCGCGGGGAGTTGGGTAGTTTGCTAGAGTCTTTGTACGGGTGTTTTTTGGTTGTAGCTCGGGTTTTCTTTAAAGGTTTTTTAAAAAAACAAAAAAAAGTATTGAAGTTTTAGAGGTAAAATAAGTTTTAAAATTAAACTTTGAAGTATATTTGAAAATAAATAAGTTTTAAAGTAAAATAAACCAAGTTTTCGAATTTAAATCATAGACAAGTTTTAAGTCAAGTTTTCAAAGATTTGATTTTAAATTAAAAACATGTTTAAAATAGTTTTTGGGTTTTGAATAAATATATTGGAATAATTATTTTCTTGAGTATTTTCAAATAGAAATTGATGATGTGATTAAATAAGTGATTAGGATAAATGGGTTATCTCAAGTTAATCCAGGCCTTGGGTAATTAAAGATTAAGTAATTAAGTGAAATAAAAGGTTAATCAAGTAATGAAAGAAATTAAGGTTAATCATTGTGATTAATTTAAGGTTAATCAAATAGATTAATGAAATTAATTACTTAATGATAATGTACAGGGTTGATTACTAAAAGAATAATTTCTTAATTTAAAAATTAATTAACGAATTAATTTATAATTAAAATATTAAGTAATTAAGAGTGAATTAATTCATTTAAGAAAATAAAAGGGGAATTAATTACTTAAAGATAATTACTTAATGAAAGTAATTAACGATAATCAATTAATTATTAAGGGTTGATTTTATCAAGTGATTAAAGAATAATTAATTAAAATAGTTTGTAATTAATTAATTATTAATTAACCAGGATTAGTAATTTATTCATAAGTAATTAATCTAATTTAAATTTACCAAATGATTAATTAATCTTACTTATGGATGTTTGAATTGTATGGAATGCCTTGCATTGTTTGATATCGCTGTATGTAATGTTTTGTGCTATGAATTATTTTGATTCGAGCTGTGATGAATGTAATTTATTTTATCTGTGATGAATGTATATTATTTATTTGTGGATCTGTGGATGGAAGATAAGCATTATAGGAATATACCGCTTATCGATATTGATGTGCTTGAATCTGTGATGATTGATGATGTTGCACTATTGTGTAAAACCCCTAGACTACACCTTACACACACAAATATGGATTGCTCGAGGAAATTGGTTAAGTCATAGATTTTTAAAATGGTTTTAAAGTTGAATTTTGAACTCAAATGGTTTTGGAAATGGAATTGGGTTAAAAATGAAAAGTTTTTGAAAAGGAATTTTAAAGATAAAAGTTATTTTGAATAACTGAATAAAGTTTCGAAACTTAAATAATTTGGTTTAAATTTGAATTCAAGAATTGAAATTAAATTCTATATTTGAAAATTATGATTTAAAAAGGTTATGGAAGTTATAAATGTGTTTATATGGTTTTTTAAATCATTTTAAAAGTATTGTTTTGGGAATTTGAATTTAACCCCAGTTTTATACTTGAAGGGCTTTAACTCTTGTAAATGTAATCGAATTTTTCCAAAATGAAACTATTTGTTCTCAAATGATAATAGCTTTCATATAAAAAAAGGTTTTCCAATTTGTATTGAAAAGCTTTCAAGTTTAAATGAAATTGTTTTGAAAGCTATAAATGAATCTTTGTAAAATATTGTTGAACCTTGTTTTGGAATTGAAGAGGATCTAAAAGGTGTATCTTTTGTATAAAAGATTTGAAATGAAAATTGTTTCTAAAAGCTATGAATATGTGGAAAAGGTTTTGAAATTTATGAATTGAATCCTTGATTTGAAGATTGGATGGGTTAATCCAATATGAAAAGGAAATTGTTTTGAAAAGCTATGAATGAATCTTTGTGAAAGATTAGTGAACTTTATGAAGTGAATCTTTTTGATTTAAGATTTGAAAATGATAATTTGTTTAAACCATTTGAAAAAAGGTTTTGGGTTTTAAGTTGTGACTTAACTGAGATCCCAATATCCATATGTTTTTAAATATTGCGCTCATTATTCGGTTTAGTCGGGAGAGGACCTTGTGTCATATAACCCATTCCGAATAATGATACGACGATATGGATAGCATTTGAAGACCGGTGGTGAAGACTGGATATTTTCAAAAGCGGAAGGATAACTCGTCGAATGTCTCTACACCGGCTGATGCCCGGTATGGAGATTAGATTACCCTTTGTGATGGGGAGTCCGGAAGTGATTAGGGATTATCTGAATGTGCAAGGGCTTCTTCGAAAGTGCCTTCGGTTCTGTTCGAACCCAGAATAGAATTGTATGGATGCGTGTATGACATTACACTTTGAGATGTAAAGCTGGTTTCTATCAAATGCATTTCTGTTTGGCGGCGGAGATTTATTCTTTTAGCTTAGCACCCTTCTCTCAGACGTATGAGCTCAGAGGTTATGTAGTTGATGGTTACTAGTGATACATTCCCAATTTGGTAGTGTGGCATGCTGAGTGCTGCTGAGTGTTGCTGATCATTCGTTCATCGAAGCAAGGCTTTTGTGAAAAGCGTAGCTTTGTGGACGAGACTTCGTCGATCCTCACACCTCGGAAATGGTCGAAACAGGAATGTTGCGGCAAGATTATTAAGGGTCGCGCCCCTAGGGTATGTCCATTTCTTTTTGGATAAAAAGTGATATTACGGTATGTAGCCCAGATATTTACTTATGTTGATTTTGAAAGTGGTATCATGGTATGGAGCCCAGATACTTTACTTATGTGGTTGTTGGTTGTCGGGGCCCCAAATAAAGGTCGGTAACGACCGGGGAGGGCTTACTTGAGGTGTTACTTCCGGACACGGGTAACCCAGCCTTATGTTGGTAGGGAACCGTTTTGGTTCTTTGGGGCATCCCTCCAGAGGCGTTCCATTTTAAGGAAGTTCCTTAGCCTGACCATTTGTTGGAAATCCAAAGGAACAATACGCACCCTGTATGGTTTTAGTTGTATAACCTGCCATGAAATGTCATGGTAATCTGCTATTGAACATTGTAGCTATAGTAGGCATACGACGAAATGTTGTATGCTGGCTAAGATTAATATATACTTTCGAAATGTTTTCCACTATGCACAATAATAATATCAAAATGGTTTTCCTGTATCATGCATTTTTGACTATCATAAGGAGAAATCTCCTCAAATTCTGCGTTTGCATGGTGTGCGTGGCAGGAGGCCTTATGGTAGTTTCTTTTTCCCAAAAGCATTGCGGATTTCAATTATTAAATTCTTCTGTTGTTTGTTTAAAGATAAAATTATTTTTGTTTGCTCATACCAGTCCCATGACTGACCTGGAGTTTATTGTTCCCTTCCTAAACTCTGGGTGCCCATAATTTTCCACACAAGCAGTATAAAGTTGATTTTTTTCTTCAGATAATAAAATACTAGGAGTAGATTCGGTAGCCTTCAGTCTCTAGAAATCTTCTTCAGTCTTTGGATACTGACCTTGCTTAGTACAACTTGATTGGGAGTTCGAGCTATTTCTGAATTGGTGCTTTGGAGGTGGAGATTGCTGATATTGGAATTCCTTCTTTGGAGTTCAAGTTTATGTTACTATTCCGCTATGATTTGTTGTAACATATATTTGATATATGATGGGTGGTTGTATCATAATTGTATATCATTGGATATTGTATTCATTGGAGTTATATGATATTCATTTTTCTTCCGCTGTGTGTTGTAATAATGTGTTATAAACTCCGGCAAATCGAATTTGAATGTTTGAATATGCGGCATTCAAATACGAGTGAAGTATGGATGTCGATTTTGGAACGTGAAAATTCGGGTTGTCACATTTGGTATAAGAGCTGAAGGTTGAACTTTAGCTTTTTGGAGTATAACACATTAGGTAACTCATTATAGATAAGGTGAAGTATACCCTAGAAAGAGTATATCCCTAAGATATTCATATGTATGCCTTAGTAAATTCTCTTACTATTCACTGATAGTAAGTATGAGTGCAAGAAGAGGACGAGACATGGGACAACGGAGTACCACTTCCAATGGTCAATACCCTGCAACAATGGAAACAACTTTCTTCTCATTCTCCTTTGATCTGATTTCAATTCTTTGATTACTTCGTGGCAGCTCGAGGGAGAAGCTTTGGTGTGGTGGCACTGCAAATCATTGTAGACAAATTGTATTTCGTATTCTCGTCTTCAGTCTTAACTTCAAATGAATTGGAAATTTTAAATTCATTAATAGAATATGAAGCTAAATTTAAATTGTATCGATGAAACAATATCGGTTAAAACCGAATTTGAAATTCTATTGTAATTTCTTGTGAGTATCAAAATCCGAAAAGGGACAAGTTAATATATGCTTTGGGGTATTTCGACCCGAGTTAAAATCCATAGTTAGTGTTTGAGAATTATGGAAGATTAAGCCCATTTTCTGTTCTTTTTGGGGTCCAATATTCTAAGAACGGCTAGTTATTTTTCGAAATAACCAATCCCCGACATATTTCGTAGACTGGTGACCCGAGTATCTTGTATAGTATTAAATGAGTTTGTTCTTGTATCTATTGTTGATGTTCTGATTTGGTAAGCCGAATGCAAAACAACTATTCAGTTTAATCTAGTGAACCATATCTTTGATATGTTCATCTGATCTTTGTTATCTTCCCATTTGGCAAATTTCGGGGACAGAATTTTCTTAAGGGAGGGATTCTGCAACGATCCCGATTTTTTAGTTAAACTTAATTTGTTAATTAATAATTTTTAGATTAAATTATGAATTTAATTGAGGAATTAATTGAAAATGTAGGAATTAATATATATATATATATATATATATATATATATATATATATATATAAGATTTTAAATAAAGGATTAGATTTGAAAATCTAAATATTTTATAAATAAATTATAATTTAGAATTTGAATTTGAAATTCAAATACATATATGTTGAAACTAAATATTTGGAAAATAAATAGATTGTGAAAGGAATAAATTATATATTTATAAAAAAAGATATTTGTTTACTCATTTAAAAATACAAATTGATTATATATATTAAATTTTGAATTTGAAATCTAAAAATAAAAGATTTAAATATAAATTAAATTTGGAAACTCTATACTAATAGGAAAATTTGTTTGTATTTATAATATGATGATTTGTTTGAAATTGATTTACAAAGGTTATTTAAAAAGTTAAATTCAAATATATACATATTATATATTTATTTATTAATGTTTGATTTATTTTAAATTACATTATTTAAAGTTATAAATATATAGATAAAGGTAAAGTATTAGTTTAAAAGTAGAAATATATCTTTTGAAAAAGAAAAAGAAAATGGTTTGTATTTATATATAAATATTTACAAGTGCATAACATTTAAACCATATTATATAAACATGATTCTTGAATATATAAAAGTATAAATATATATAAAAGCATAGTTAAAAAAAATTTAGCAAAGGATATAAGCACAAAATATATACATCTTGACATTCGTAAAATGAATTTTTACATATGATAACAAGTGTAAGCCTTGTTGACAAATGGCAGTTTGATTTTTCTTTCAAAAATTTAACATAATAACTTATTATTAGGAGAAAGCCAAGCTATTATCAGTTGTCTTAAAACTGAAAACAAAACTGGAAATCAAAAGAAAGATCAAAAGGAAATTTGAACATCAAAACAAAAACCAGAAATAAAAAGAATACTTGTAAACGATGTCATCTAATCTCAACCTGATTCATAAAGCAACTCAAATCAAAGCCTGTAAGGAGATCATTTCAAACTAGAGCAACATCAAAACAAAAATCAAAACTGATCATTATTCAAGTTTTCAACCTCAAGCAAAATCAGATTCAAGTGCAAATTTCCGTTTTTTTTCAAACCTGAAGCTTAAACAAAAAAAATCAAAGAAACATGTTTTTCAAGTGCAATCTAGAAGCTATCAACTTGGGGAACAATTCAAACAAAATTCCAGTCCTATGTATTCTCTGTTCTTCCAATTAAGGTGAGTAGACTTTTAAATCCATTTTTTATCTTAGTGTTTGGATTATTACTTGAAATTAGATCTGAACATGCTTATATACATGTGTAAAATGCCTGCATGTTGTATAAATATGAAGTTGTGAATGTGCATGCCTGTACATGCCCCCGTTTGTTCTTTACATTCATATGATAAGTTTAAAAGTTTGAAACCTAACTCCTCAACCTTCTTTAAGAATTGATGTCTAAACAATAAATGCTTGAATTTGCAAGATTTAAATTTTAAAAATATTCTTAAGTATTAAAAGTGAAAGGCTTTGCTGGGAATGTAAAAACATAGAAAAACCAAATCTTGTTAAATTTTAGTTGATTATAACTCAGGTTTTGATTGCGTGGTCCTATTCGTCTTCATAAACCATGATTTTTAACAATGAATTCATGATTTTTTAGTTAGGGAATCATGAGCATTCTTGAGTTGAATGTAAATTGGATTTTGACGAAAATCTGATGATCGGAGCAAGGATAAATCTCGTGACCGAAAAGGGAGCAATTTTGGAGGTCTTGGATCATCAGAAAAATGTTCGATGATTTTTTGGTTCGTCGTGGATGCGTGGCAAAGCCATTTTAGGGTTTAAGTCAGGTTTGGGTCAATGAGAGAACGAGGCTGGTTCTCACTTTCTTCACATCGGGTTGAATCAGACCTGGGGGAAATGAAGAAGGGAACTGCGGCAGAGGTTCTGGTAGGGTGGTGTGTGTTTCGATGGTCAGAATCATGGTGGCGAATAGGTTTGGGTTGAGAAGGTCTGGTTCCAGTTAATTGCTTATCGACCTCGTTTTAGATTCTAGTGTTCGACGTAGGTTTTGTGTAGTTGTTTAGGTCGAGGTGGTCGACGAAGACTTGTTGGTGGCAACGGTGTTGGTTGAAGAGGGTCGGAGTTTGTGTGCACGTGCACCCGTTTGACTTTATATCGGTGGATGTTGGGTTGGTTACAGGGATTGGGAAGATGATGTTTGGCTCGGGAACGTTCATGGGGAGTTGGGTAGTTTGCTCGAGTTTCTGTTCGAGTGTTTTTTGGTTGTAGCTCGGGTTTTCTTTAAAGGTTTAAAAAACAAAATAAAGTTTTGAAGGTGGAGTAAGTTTTTAAAATTAAATATTAAAGTATATTTAAAAATAAATATGTTTTAATGTAAAATAAACCAAGTTTTCGAATTTAAATCATAAACAAGTTTTAAGTCAAGTTTTCAAAGATTTGATTTTTAATTAGAAACATGTTTAAAATTGTTTTTGGGTTTTGAATAATTATATTGGAATAATTATTTTCTTAAGTATTTTCAAATAGAAATTGATGATGTGATTAAATAAGTGATTAGGATAAATGGCTTATCTCAAGTTAATCCAGGCCTTGGGTAATTAAATATTAAGTAATTAATTGAAATAAAAGGTTAATCAGGTAATGAAAGAAATTAAGGAAAATTAATCATTGTGATTAATTTAAGGTAAATCAGATAGATTAATGAAATTAATTATTTAATGATAATGATTACAGGGTTGATTACTTAAAGAATAATTTCTTAATTTAAAGATTAATTAAGGAATTAATTTATAATTAAAGTCTTAAGTAATTAAGAGTGAATTAATTAATTTAAGAAAAAAGGGGAATTAATTACTTAAAGTAATTACTTAATGAAAGTAATTAATGATAATCAATTAATGATTAAGGGTTGATTTATCAAGTGATTAAAGAATAATGAAATTATATTAATTAACTAGGATTAGTAATTTATTCATAAGTAATTAATCTAATTTAAATTTATTAGATGATTAAGTAATCTTACTTATGGATGTTTGAATTGTATGAAATGTCATGCATTGTTTGATATCTCTGTATGTAATGTTTTGTGCTATGAATTATTTTGATTCGAGCTGTGATGAATTTAATTTCTTTTATCTGTGATGAATGTATATTATTTATCTGTGGATCTACGAATGGAAGATAAGCGTTATAGGAATATACCGCTTATCGATACTGATGTGCTTGAATTTGTGATGTTTGATGATGTTGCACTATTGTGTAAAACCCCTAGACTACACCTTACCTACACAAATATGGATTACACAAGGAAATTGGTTAAGTCACGGATTTTTAAAATGGTTTTAGTTGAATTTTGAATTTAAATGGTTTTGGAAATGGAATTGGGTTAAAAATGAAAAGTTTTTGAAAAGGAATTTTAAAGGTAAAATTTATTTGAATAACGTAATAAAGTTTTGAAATTTTAAATAATTTGATTTAAATATGAATTCAATAATTGAAATTGAATTCTATATTTGGAAATTATGATTTGAAAAGGTTATGGAAGTTATAAATGTGTTTATATGGGTTTTTAACTCATTTTAAAAGTACTGTATTGGGAATTTTAATTTAACCCAAGTTTTATGCTTGAAGGGCTTTAACTCGTGTAAATGTAATCGGATTTTTCCAAAATGAAACTATTTGTTTTCAAATGATAATAGCTTTCGTATAAAGGAAGGTTTTCCAATTTGTATCGAAAAGATTTCAAGTTTGAAATGAAATTGTTTTGAAAGCTATAAATGAATCTTTGTAAAAGATTGTTGAACCTTTTTTGGAATTGAAGGGGATCTAAAAGGTGTATCTTTTGTATAAAATATTTGGTAGTGTGGCATGCTGAGTGCTACTGAGTGTTGGTGATCATTTGTTGATCGCATCAAGGCTTTTATGAATAGTGTAGCTTTGTGGACGAGACTTCGTCGAGTCTCACACCCCGGAAATGGTCGAAACAGGAATGTTGCGGCAAGGTTATTAGGGGTCGCGCCCTTAGGGTATGTCCATTTCCTTCTGGATAAAAAGTGATATCATGTTATGGACCCCAGATATTTACTTATGTTGATTTTGAAAGTGATATCATGATATGGAGCCCAGATACTTTACTTATGTGGTTGTTGGTTGTCGAGGCCCTGGATAAAGGTCGGTAACGACCGAGGATGTCTTACTTGAGGTGTTACTTCCGGGCAGGGGTAATCCGGCCATGTGTTGGTAGGGAATCGTTTTGGTTCTTAAGGGCGTCCCTCCAGAGGCGTTCCATTTTAAGGAAGTTCCTTAGCTTGACCATTTGTTGGAAATCCAAAGAAACAATACGCGCCCTGTACGGTTTTAGTTGTATAACCTGCCATGGATTGTGGCGGTAACCTGCTATTGGACATGGTAGCTACAGTAGGCATATGACGAAATGTTGTATGCTGGCTAAGATTAATATTATAATTTCGGAATGTTTTCCACTATGCACTCATAATAATATCAAAATGGTTTTCGCGTATCAAGCATTTTTGACTATCATAAGGAGAAATCTCCACTAATTCTACGTTTTCATGGTGTGTGTGGAAGGAGGCCTTATGGTGGTTTCATTTTCCAAAAAGCATTGCAGATTTCAATTTTTAAATTCTTTTGTTGTTTGATTTAAAGATAAAAATGTTTTTGTTTGCTCATACTAGTCCCATGACTGACCTGGAGTTTATTGTTCCCTTCCTAAACTCTGAGTGCCCAAAATTTTCCACATGGGCAGTCTAGAGTTGGTTTTTTTCCAAATAATCAAATAGTAGGAGTTGATTCTGTAGCCTTCAGTCTTTAGAAATCTTCTTCAGTCTTTGGATGACTGACCTTGCTTAGCACAACTTGCTTGGGTATTCGAGCTATTTCTAGATTGGTCCTTTGGAGATGGAGATTGCTGATATTGGAATTCCTTATTTGGAGTTCAAGTTTATGTTATTATTCCGCTGCGATTTGTAGTGTCATATATCTGATATATGTTGGGTGGTAGTATCATAGTTGTATATCATTGGATATTGTATTCATTGGAGTTATATGATATCCATTTTTCTTCTGCTGTGTGTTGTACTAAATGTGTTATAAGCTCTAGTGAATTGGATTTGAACGTTTGAATCTGCGACATTCAAATACGAGTGAAGTATGGATGTCGATTTTCGAACGCAAAAATTTGGGTCGTCAATTCAAAAGAAAGGTTTTGGGCTTTAACTTGTGACTTAACTAGGATCCCACTATATCCCTATGGTTTAAAAAATTTAAGCACTCATTATTCGTTTTAGCGAAGAGAGGAATTCATGTCATAAAACCCATTCTGAATAGTGATACGACGAAATGGATAGCATGTGAAGACCGTTGGTGAAGACCGGTAGTGAAGACCGGGTATTTTCGAGAATAAAAGGATTACCCGTCGAATGTCTCCGCACAGAGTCGTGCTGGTATAGAGATCTTCATATGTGATGGGGAGTCCGATCAGGATTGTGAATACTCAAATTGCAAGGGTTTCTTTTGAAGTGCCTTCAGTTCCGTTCGAACCCGGAATGGACTTTTATAGATGTATGTTTGACGTTACACTTTGAGATGTAAAGCTGGTTTCTATCAAATACATTTCTGTTTGGTGGCAGAGAATTTATTCTCTTAGTTTAACACCTTTCTCTGAGATGTACGAGCTTAGAGGTTATGTAGTTGATGGTTATTAGTGATACATTCACAATTTGGGAATATGGCATGCTGAGTGCCATTGATCATTTGTTGATCGAAGCATGGCTTTGTGAAAAGCGTAGCTTTGTGGACGAGACCTCATCCGGACCTTAAAACCCGGAAATGGACGAAACAGGAAGGATGCAGCAAGGTTGTGAGAGTCGCGCCCTTTAGGGTATGATCATTTCCTTCTGGAAAAAGGTGGTATCATGGTATGGAGCCCAGATACTTAATATATGTGGTTACTGCAAATTTGTTGCTTTGTGGTTGTTGGTGAATCCCGAGATAAAGGTCAGTAACGACCGAAGGATGGCATACTCGTGTTAGTAGTCACCTAGTTACAGGGGTAACCCGGCCTTGTGTTGGTAGAGATCCGATTAGTTTCTTGGGACATCCCTCCAAAGGCGTATCCATGTGGCGTTGGAAGTTCGTTAGCCTGACCATTTGTTGGAAATCCAATCAAACAGTACGAGCCTTTACGATTGCAGTTGTATAACCTGCCATTCTTAAAAGGTAGCTATAGCAGGCATAATATAATGGTACCTATGCTGGCTAAGATTAATATTATACTTTCGAAAGGTTTTCTGTACTATGCTGTGACGCCCCACCTCTATACCCAAGCTAGCCACGGACACTATGGGGTAATGCCATCAACTAACGCGGAGAATAAGGCTGGTTAGGAGCGACCATCTATAACCTTGCTCTAACTATCTATTGAATACATCGACAATTGCCATACCAAGCAGATCGACACATCCAATGAATACTTAAAACAAAACCATGGGTGGTTGGAGGATCTATCAGAACAGAATATAACAACTCACAAGTAATATACATCATAGAACAGTAGATCATCGTATACATATATATAGATACATAACAGAGTATACAAACTGATACATGTCAAGTGGTATAGCAAACCACAATATACAGGCGAATCCAAAAGAATATATATATATATATATATATATATATATATATATATATATATATATATATATATATATATATATATATCAGAGTTACAACAAAATGAGACGCAAAAAGCCATAACAAAACAAAGCTAGCGAAGTAGTCCATGCGGAAGAAAAATAGGCTAAGTCCAAAAGCACCTAACATGAAACATCTCGGTTTGACCCGAGTATAAATACACGGGTCAGTCTAGCTAAATAAATCAGTTAGATAAACTGAACAACAATAACCTGCAAGATCATAAAGTATAACAAATATCTCTAAAAGAGATAACACAAACATCTAACAAAAGATGAATCATAACAGAACAAGCCTCATATCAATGGCAACTCAAATAAAAAAAGGATATGAATATCCCAAACAAGCCAAAAAGGCAAATAACAAATACCAATGAAGGTAACACAAGTTCCACAAGGTAGCGGCTATATATCGTGCGGCTCAAAAAGACCAACACCGAAGGGCGATACCTAGGGAATATACATATCAATGAAACAACAGAAAATTTGCACGTGCTCAGTACTGTATAAACAAGGATCCATGAGCCCGAAGTCTCCAAACCCAATCTCACTCGAGTGGTGACGAATGACCAACTCCAAATGCAATACAATAGGGCAACAAACCTGAAGGTACAAACCCGAAGGCAACATACCCTAAGTCAACATACCCGAAGGCAACAAACCTGAAGGAGACAGTCCGGAGACACTATCCCAAAGGCAACAAACCATAGTGGTGAAGGTCCGGAGGCCCAGTACTGGACACCACTAACTGGAAGAATGTGTCACAACTCTCGAAAAGGAACCCGAAATGCGTTAACGTGAGTCCCATAACCACCCGTTCGCACTAAACGGTTTACTATCCGTTAGTCAATTTCACACTCAAAGTAGTACAAAGTTTACCTCATCTCATCGGTAAACCAGACCCAAAGGTCAAAACGTTCAAACGAATAGATTGCGAATTAACTGAGAAGATGAACGCACGTGTTCATTGCACGCGTTTTATCTAATCATTTAATTCTCCTCCCACTTCGCTCGGAGTACGAAATCGTGTGTGTTTTAAATAGAATTTATAAATTGAAGCAATGAGCTTTTAATGCAATTTAGAAGATTATTTTATAAAAACCCGTGGATGAAGTCAAAAAGGAATCATCAAGGTCAAATATGCATAAACAACTAATTGGAATCAACCTGAATCTATAAAAGTTGGAATCACAAACAAATAGGCACACTAAGCAAATTTGAAGCAGGTCAGTCGACTGGCCTTCTGCAGTTAGTCGACTGAACAATAACTCGAGAGTTTTCAGACCCTGTAGTCAGTCGACTGACTGCAGGGGGCCAATCGACTGGCTGTAGCTGAAACTGTTTTCTGGCTTATCAAATGGAGGAGCAAACTCTCACCATTTGCAACCGGTCGAGCAATGGACTTAAGGGGCTTTTGCCAATCGATAACCCAACCCCGTTGGCACTCCAATTCACCACCAAAAACATGTTCAACATCAAAGCTATGATTTTTAGAGTTTTTGACTTCAAAACACCAAAAATAGAAATGTTCACCAAATCGATTCAAACTAAGAGAAAATGAACATGAATAAGTGTTGGGAATTCATACCTAACAATCAAAGATAGTTTGGACATAGATGTGAGATAAAATTCTCACCTTTTAACTCACAAACAAAGATGAGAAGCTCAAATACAAAGAAAAGAACAACCACTCTCCACTTCAACTCTACAAGCTTCAATCTACGATCAAAACAAGTATTTCCTAAGCTAGGTTTAGGAAACTTATGAAATTAAAGAGGAAAAGAGTTGGAGAAGATGAAGTGGAGGCTTACCAATAGCTTCACTTGGATTTAGGAGCAAGAATTCAAGTTTACAAAGTAAACTAGGGCTTGGAATTTCTATTTCCCATTATTTTCCCCCATTTTCAGTTGTGCTTGAGTTTTATGAAATGAAATGAGTGAGTGGGGAGGAGAGGGGGCTGAGTTGTGGTATAGGATAAGTTGGTTGAACCCAAACCCAAAAGCCCACTTAGCAAATAGCAAAATTCGACTTACTCCAAACATAGAGAAGCTTATACTCAAAAAGACCACAAACGCCATTTTGAACTCAACGGAAGTAGTTTCGAGTCCTAATTCAGCCGTTTGCAAAAAGTAACATTTCGGACCTAAATCCGACTAACGATACTATATTTAAATAAAACATTTAAATATATAATCGTTAAATATGCGGGCTGTTACAGATCTCCCCTCCAAACAAAATTGCGTCCACGCAATTCCTAGAGATGATATTGCAACAACTACGTACATACATCATCCAAAAGAAAAGGAAATAAGCTTGAGATGAAAAGATATTCTCAACATTGCCAAGCAAAGATAGAAAACCCGGATAGGATCGCTCGATAAACTCTCTGGTTTCCCAGGTACAGTCATTGGGATTAGCGGACCATTGAACTTTAATGAACGGCATGTCCTTGTTTCGAAGGCGTCGCACCTCTGTGGCAAGCACGCGAATAGGCTGCTGTACAATAGATAAGTCTGGTGAAATCTTAAGCTCTAGCAAATCAGGAGAATCGATAACAGAATCCGACTCCCAAAGACACTTCCGAAGTTGAGAGACGTGAAACACATCGTGAATGCCAGATAAATGAGCAGGAAGTGAAACTCTATAAGCCACAGGGCCAATACGTTCAATAATAGAAAATGGTCCAATAAAGCGAGGAGCCAATTTCCCAGTCATAATGAAGCGCATCACCCCTTTCATAGGAGAAACACGAATAAAGACGAGATCACCAACCGAGAATTCGAGAGGTTTCCTACGGTAGTCCACGTAGGATTTCTGACGGCTCTGTGCCACTTTCATTCTCAAACCAATTAAATCAATCTTCTCGGAAGAATCACGAACAAAATCTGGGCCAAGAATAAGCTTCTACCAAGATTCTAACCAACAAGAAGGTGATCGACATGGCCTTCCGTATAAGGCTTCGAAAAGAGCCATAACGATACTGGACTGAAAACTATTGTTATAGGAGAACTCTACAAGAGGTAGGTGATCTTCCCAACTACCACCGAAATCAAAAATACAAATACGGAGGATATCTCCCAAGATATGATTCACCTGTTCAATCTGTGCGTCAGACTGCGGATGATAAGCTGTGCTAATATTAAGCTTTGTTCCCAAAGCTTGCTGAAGACTCTGCCAAAAATGACTCGTGAATACAGGATCACGGTCACTCACAATAAAACTAGGAACATCGTGAAGTCTCACGATTTCCTCGACATACAACTTAGCCAAATGCGAAGCAGTCCTATTAGACTTAATAGGAATAAAATGGGCAGACTTGGTGAGGCGATCAACAATAACCGAGATGCTAGAATGACCCGATCTCGAACGAGATAGGCCATCAATGAAATCCATAGAAATCTGATCCCATTTCTACAATGGAATCTCTAAAGGCTGAAGAAGACCTGAAGGGCGTTGATGTTCGACCTTAATACGCTGACAAGTTATGTAATTACTCACATAACTCGCCACATCGCACTTCATGCCTTCCCAATAATAAAGGCTACGCATATCGGCATACATCTTACTACTACCAGGATGAGTGGTATACTTAGAATGGTGATAGTCATCAAGAATGTCATGCCTAAGTGCAAAATCAGAAGGCACAAAAAGACCGTTCTTCTTGCAAAGACACCCATGAGAATCAATGCTGAAATCCTGCAATGCCTCATCACAGGATCCAGACTCACAAAGCTGAATAAGATGCAACAAATCAGGATCACGCCGCTGAGCATCGGCCATACGATCCATTAAAATAGGTAGAGCTCCCAAACCAATAATAGAATAGGAGAATCAGAAGATGAACCTCGATCACGAATTTCACAAAAAGACAGAGTCTCAAGAATATCCCATTCGACAAGCATCATAGAAACTACAGCCGAATATTTGCGACTAAGCGCATGAGCCACACGATTACCCTTACCAGGGGTACACTGGATGTCAAAGTCATAGGAAGCAAGAAACTCGAGCCAACGCTGTTGTCTCATATTGAGTTCCTTCCGAATGAACAAATACTTCAAGGATTTATGGTCGGTATAGAGAATGAAGTGCTCGCCCAATAAATAGTGTCGCCAAATCTTCAAGGCAAAGACACTAGCGGCTAGCTCAAGATCATGAGTGGCATAACAAACTTCATTCGGACGCAGTTGCCTAGAAGCATAAGCAACTATCCGATCCTTCTGCATAAGAACAGCACTGAGACCACTATCACAGGCATCGGTATAGAAAACAAGATCATGATTCCCTTTGGGAACGACTAAAATAGGAGCATTAGTGAGAAGTTCCTTTAATGTTTGAAAGGAAGCTTCACACTTGTCGGACCAACTATAACGAATGCCTTTCTGAGTAAGGCTGGTGAGAGAAAACACAACACGGGAAAAATTCTTAATGAACCAACGGTAATACCCCGTCAATCCAAGTAAACTACGAATCTCATGAAAATTCTCAGGTCTCTTCCAATCCTAGATGGCTTAGATCTTTGAGGGATCGACTAAAATGCCATCGGAAGATACAACATGGCCTAAGAACTTAACCTTATTCTCCCAAAAATGGCAATTGGAGAATTTGGCTTTAAGCTGATGATGACGGAGAGTACTCAAGACAATTCTCAAGTGATTAGCATGCTCGGCTTCAGACTTAGAATAAATAAGGATGTCATCAATAAACACAAGGACGAACTTATCGAGATATTCTTGGAATACTCGATTCATGAGATCGACGAAAAAAATAGGAGCGTTCGTCAAACCGAATGGCATAATGAGCCACTCAAAAGAACCATACTGAGTGCGGAAAGCTGTAAGAGGCATGCTATCCTCTGTGACTTGTAAGTGATGAAAACCTATGGCAAGGTCGAGCTGAGAAAAGACCTTAGCACCACCTAATAGATCGAACATATCATCGATCCTAGGCAATGGATACCTATTCTTGATGGTTAACTCGTTAAGCTTGCGATAGTCAATGCAAAGCCTAAGAGTTCCATCATACTTCTTCACGAAGACGACTGCAGATCCCTACAGAGAAAAACTGGACTGAATCAACTGCTTGGACTCAAACTCTACAAGCTACTTGTTGAGTTCCTCATTTTCCTTTGTAGACATCCTCGTGGGAGGACGACTAACTGGCTGCGCACCTGAAATGAGATCAATGCGGAACTCAATTGCCCGCTTGGGTGGAAAAACTGAAACAGGCTCGAAAACATTAGAAAAGTCACAAGCAATAGGAATAGGAGATATATCATCATCATCTTGAGAATCAAGAGAATATAAAGACATTTCGGAATTATCCACATCCCGAAGAACGAGTGATAGCCGAGTAAATGAATCTGGATGTCGAAGATAAAAAATCTTCCAGAACAAGTAATCCTGGCATCGTATCTCACTAGCCAGTCCATACCCAAAATCATATCAAATCCCAAATAAGAAATAATGTGCAGATTCGCACGAAAGGAGAAGCCACATAAAACAATCTCAACATCATCACAAAGCATGCTAAGGGTCACGGATCCCCCAATAGGATTTGTAGTCCTTAAAAAGGTAACCAAACAAGAAACATCCAAAGATAAACCATCGACGAGCTTTTTCGATACGAAAGAATGTAAAGCACCCATAGCGAAAAGAACTCGAATATTATGATCATGAAATAAAATAGAACCTTCCAAAATAGACGGGGACAAACCTTTGGGTTGAGAAGGACCTTCAGAAGCCTTAGCAGCATAAAGCTTTCTAGACTTGGCACCAGCAGGAACAGTAGGGCAGGTGGGAACATGATGACCTTCCTTCTTGCAATAGCGACAGAAGAGAGGCTTAGGACAAGCTCGAATCATATGATCATGAGATCCACAATTGAAACACTTCCGAATGAAAGGTGTTCCAACAGAATGAGGCTGAGAATTAGAACCACCAGTCTTCTTCTTCTTAGAAGGAAAAGACCTAGACTTCTGAAATGGAAACTGCTTCTTGTTGGGGTTCTTGGAAATCTCAACGTCATCACCACTATTACACTCCTTCTCGACGGTTTCGAGATGAAGTGCCGAATCAACCAAATCCTCAAAAGAAAGCTTAAGCTGGAGCAACAAAGACTTCTTAAGATATTTCTTAAGACCGAAGACAAACTTCAAATTCTTCTTATAAGAAGTGCTAATGAATTCAAGACCATACATAGATAAAGCCTCGAATGATGCAACATACTCAAAAACAGATGATTTCCCTTGCTTCAACTCAAGGAAGCGATGGGTCAATAAAACTTTTTCAGATTCAGGAACGAATTTGTGTTCGAATTGTCCCCAAAACTGAGTCCAAGAAAGAGTAGACTCATCAATTTCGGCTACAAGAAGCTCATACCAATCAAGGGCACGCTCTTGTAATAAGCTAGAAGTTACAAGAACTTTATTATGATCAGAAAGATCCATGCGAGAGAAAATACGCTCGCACGTGCGAAGCCAAGCTTGAGTCTCAAGAACAGACTCAGAGCCTTTAAACGACTTTCCCCCAAGATATGAAAAATCACTGCACAGACGTGCAAATGCAGACTTGCGAGGTGGAGATACTCGAGGAGGTACTGGAGGCTGAGTGCTCCTAAACAATTCCAAAAACTGATCAGCAGACATATAAACGCCATCCGCATGCGAGCCACTGGATTGCCCAGCATTCGAACATCGTCCCCTGCATCTTCCAGCCATATGCTGAAAGCAAGATAAGAACAAGATTATTCACAAGGTAGATGTCATTAATTCAAATGTGGAATACTATGGAACATAATGTATCCTAGACGTATTCCCACATTCTATCTACCACCAAAGGTACAGAAGGAATATGGAGGCATGATGGTTCAAAGATTTTAACACTTATACACTTTGATGTACCGGAATATGTGCTTCTATTCTGTGTTTATCATATTTTTTCCTGAACTCAGCTCTGATATCAAGCTGTGACGCCCCACCTCAATACCCATGCTAGCCAAGGACCCTACGGGGTAATGCCGTCAACTAACGCAGAGAATAAGGCTGGTTAGGAGCGACCATCTATAGCCTTGCACTAACTATCTATTGAATACATCGACAATTGCCATACCAAGCAGATCGACATATCCAATGAATACTTAAAACAAAACCATAGGTGGTTGGAGGATCTACCAGAACAGAATATAACAACTCATATGTAATATACATCACAGAACAGTAGATCATCATATACACATATACAGATACATAATAGAGTATACAAACTGATACATGTCAAGCGGTATAGCAACCACAATATACAGGCGAATCCAAAAGGATATACATATACATATACATACATACATACATACATACATACATACATACATATATATATATATCAGAGTTACAACAAAATGGGACTACGCAAAAAGCCATAACAAAAAGAAGCTAGCGAAGTAGTCCATGCGGAAGCAAAATTGGCTAAGTTCAAAAGCACCTAACATGAAACATCTCGGTCTGACCCAAGTAAAAATGCACGGGTCAGTCTAGCTAAACAAATCAGTTAGAGAAACTGAACAACAATAACCTACAAGGTCATAAAGTATAACAAATATCTCTAAAAGAGATAACACAAACATCTAACAAAAGATGAATCATAACAGAATAAGCCTCATATCAATGGCAACTCAAATAAACAAAGGATATGAATATCCCAAACAAGCCAAAAAGGCAAATAACTGTTAACTCCCCTTTTTCACGACTCAATGACCTAATGTGCTATAGGGATCAGCGACCCAAATGACCAAGCGGGTTAAGAAGTTTAACGACCTAATGATCCAAAGCCTCCAGCGAGTTAACATGGTAACAGCTAGCGACTTAGCGACCTAAAGTTCAAGCGACCTAGCGACCTAAAGTGGTAACGAGTTAAAGACCCAAGCTACTCAACGAGTTAACGACCTGATAACTCAATGGAAAGCAGCGACCTAACGACCTAAAAGGGAAAGCGACCTAACGATCTAAAAGGGGGCAGCGACCTAACGAGTTAAAATAGAATAAAGCCGCTTGCATATAGGTCGCTCCCAACCTTAAGTCGCTACCTCTTCTAAATCACTCCATATAAGTCGCTTTCTACTCTCATAGGTCGCTACGACCTACCAACCAAAGCAGTTGATCTAGCGTAAGCCTTAACCCATATCTCTTAGGTCGCTCACGACCTACGACCTAACCCCTAGGTCGCCTACAACCTATGACCTAACTCTAGAAATTCCTTATAAATACCTTGCCTACTCCACCGAAGAGAGGACTTTTGGCTCATTTCTGGAACGCTTATACTCTGTTGTTTTCTCAACTCATCTGACACTTCAAACACCGAAGACACTTCATCGAACTTTAGGAAGAGATCTAGCACATTCAATATGAATTCGAAGAGCTCTTCTACGTTGAAGTTCTTGCTACTTGTCTTAGTTGTGTTGTAATCAAAGATCATTGTAAAAATTGTAATCGAATCAGCAATAAAATGGATTAAAGTGGACATAGGCTCGACATTAAGCCGAACCACTATAAAAACTGTTGTCTCTTTACTTGACTTTTGTTATTTTCTGCATATCTTTAGTTCCCGTACTAACGGGTGGTGCTTTCACATTTTTACTACTTATACTGGGGTGTTAGCATTGAATTTTAGAGTTAACATTTTTGGTGCTTTCACTGAGAAAGAATTAAGGTGCTTTCATCATTGTTTCGCAAAAGTTTGTTGAAATAATCTCTCTCAAAACCAGAAGTCTATCAGAGATTATGGATCCTGAAAGAAAGCGCAGATCTACTAGACTCGGTGATGCCCATGAAAATACTGCCACTTCTCCTTCGTTAAGTCAAGCAGCTCCAAGTGTTGGAATTACATGGGCAGAGTTAGATGCTGCAGTGTCTGGGTTATATCAACAAATGGAAGCCCAAAACACTTTAATGCTTGATAGGTTGAATGCTTTGCTCAGAGGTAACCATCAACCAGTAAATAATGAAGAAAACTTTGCTGATGATGTTCATAATCCTGAAGGGAGGAATATTCCTCAAAAGGCAGCTGTCCCAGCCGAAGAGGCACCTCCCCAAGCTGGAGGATCAAGGCCATAGCCGACTCTCCGTGAACGTTTGTCCAGGCAAACTTCCAAGAAAATAGCTGAAGTCTGTCCCGCAGAGCCTCTTAACGATGAGGAATACCTCTTGGGAATGGTTCGACAGATTATGAAAGAAAGTATTCAAAGGGAAGAAGACGAAAAAGAATGGGGGTTCGCCCCAAGAAAAACTCCATTCACCGAAAGAATTTTGAAGGCGGAATTTCCAAGGAAGTTTGTTCCTCCCACCATTCCGGCTTATAGGTGAACAAGTGACCCTAACCAATTCCTATATAAGTATGACTGACACATGACTGGTGCCAAAGCATCAGATGAGATCAAATGCCGGTACTTTTTGGTATACTTGGAAGGAGTGGCTCTACTCTGGTTTACAAAGCTACCAGTCCGATCTGTAGACCAGTTCTCCGATTTAACTCGGAAGTTTAAAGAACAATTCAGGTTGTATGCTTTAAAGGCGAAAGACATAATGACACTATCCAGCCTGGAACAGAGTCCCGAAGAATCTGTTAGATCTTTCTTAAATCGCTTCAACATAGCCTTGGCTAAGTTCGATAATGCGGAGCCACGAATGATTTTTACCTAATTGATGTGGGCTATCGACAAATCGAGTGAGTTTGGGAAATGGCTGAAGATGAAGGAGCCAAACTTGATTGAGAAATTCTATAAGAAGGCTGACGAGTTCATGCGCTTGGAAAGCCTTCCCACGCCGGCGAAAGGGGTATTGACGGGGGTTGAGAATAACACTGCTGCTCCTACCAAAAAGGAATCCGGAAGTCAGAAGAGGGAGAATAACGGTGGGAAGAAGCAGAAGTATGTGAAGAAACCTCGCTTCTTCAAGCCTTCAGATTTCACTCCTTTAACTGATACTCTAGAGAATATCTTTTTCGCTACCAAAGATACCGTGGAATATCTTAATCCTCCTGTGTTGAAGCTTGGGAAAAATGCTGTTTGAAATGGGAGATTTTTTCGGTTTCATAATCAACCCGGTCATGATACTAACGAATGTCGCCATTTGAAGAGTTTGATTGAAGAACTGCTGAGAGAGAACAAGCTGTAGCAATATGTTAAGAGAAATAGGAATGACCCAACTTCATCTCCTGAGGGCCAGGAATTTCCTGCTCATCCATCTGGCTCAGATGAGAGGACTACCGCGCATGAATCAGAGAGGCCTGTTATTAATGTAATCACGGGAGGTCCTCACCCAGCAGGCAGAAGCTGGGGCGAGATGGAAAGATATGCTCGTGCTTTGAAATATGCCCCAGCAGAAGAAAATGTTTTTGTGTTGGAAGACGCTGCACCTTTGAAGCAGCAAAGAACTTTTAATGATGACATTGTGTTTAGGGCCAGGGACTCTATGGGTGTTGAAGCTCCTACCATGGATCCCTTGGTCATCTCTGCAGGTATCGGGCCTGTATTGTAAGAAGGGTTCTTGTTGACTGCGGCGCCTCTTGCAATATCCTCTTCAAAAAGACATTCGATCAAATGAAGATTCCTATGACTGATGTTCAAGCTTCATCGCAGAAGATTGTTGGGTTTACTTGGAAACCAAATCAGCCAATTGGAACTATTGATTTATTTGTGGAGCTTGGAGAGGGGCAGAAAAAGATGGTTCGAAAGCAGACTTTTGTGATTGTTGACGGATTTTCTACTTACAATGCCTTCCTAAGCCGGCCAACTCTTGCAGCATTCAAGGCAATTCTCACCCCGTGGTGCCTTACTATGATGCTCCCTACGGATAATGGCGTCCGTGTTATTAAAGGGGATCAGAATGCGAAGCGAGAATGTTATCTTATAGAGCTGCACGAAGCAAGGAAGAGAGAGATGGGAAAGGATGCGGTAGGTCCACTCCGCATCAAAGAACCAACCTTGTAGCAATTACAGGGTGGACCCTGCACTGGCGAGCATAGTGGTGCACGAAAAGAAATGGATCCCAGAAAAGCCAGTACAGGGGAGAATAGAGTGGTACCAGTGGAAGTAACGGTGCCAGTACCTGTTGACCCGAAAGATCCAAACAAGATGCTGAATGTGGGTTCTCAACTTAGTGTGACGGTTCAAAATATTTTGATATCATTCTTGAAAGCAAATCTGGATGTATTCGCTTGGAGTCATGCCGATATGAGTGGAATATCTCCAGAAATCGCAGTACACACTTTGAATATTAATCCGAAATTTACACCTGTGAAGCAGAAAAGAAGAACCCAGGGTCTAGAAAGGTCAGCGCATTAAAGGAAGAAGTAGATCAGCTCACGGAGAATGGCTTCATCAGAGGGTCCACTTATCCAAATTGGGTTTCTAATCCAATGCTGGTTAAAAAAGCAAATGGAAAGTGGAGAGTATGCATCGACTTTTCAGATTTAAACAAAGCCAGCCCCAAAGACTGCGTCCCGTTACCCAGGATTGATCAATTGGTGGATGGAACTGCCGGGCATGAATTGTTGTCTTTTATGGATGCTTACTCCGGATATAACCAAATTATGATGCATGAGACAAATCAGGAGGACACGAGCTTCATCACCGATGTTGGTCTTTACTGCTATACAATCATGCCCTTCGGATTGAAGAATGCGGGGGCAACTTATCAAAGACTTGTTAATGCTATGTTCAAACCACAGATTGGCAAGACTATGGAAGTTTACGTTGATGATATGTTGGTGAAATCAAAAATAGCAGTGGACCATATGGATCACTTGGCAGAAATGTTCGCAGTCCTCCGAAAGTATGGAATGAAGCTTAATCCTTTGAAATCTTCGTTCGGGGTAGAGTCCGGGAAATTCTTAGGTTTCATTGTGAGCGCTAGGGGCATCGAAGCTAATCCTGCTCAAATTACTGCTCTAAGAGAAGTCAAAGCCCCTAGGAAGAAGAAGGAATTGCAGAGCCTCAATAGGAAAGTCGCTGCTTTGAGTCGGTTTATTTCCAAGGCCACAGATAAATGCATTCCATTCTTTGACGCTTTGAAGAAAGGAAAGAAAAACTTTCAATGGACTCCGGAATGTCAGAAAGCTTTCGATGGATTAATTAGTCACATGGAAGCGCCTCCAATAATTTGTAAGCCCAGCAATGGTGAAGATCTTTTCATATATTTAGCAGTTTCATCTCATGCTCTCAGTGCAGCATTAGTACGGGAAGATGCAAAAGTTCAGCGCCTGGTCTATTACATCAGCAAGAGATTCACTAGGGCAGAGATGAATTATTCAAAGCTAGAAAAGCTCGCTATTGCCTACTGATAGCTTCCAGAAAGTTGAGGCCATATTTTCAAGCTCATCCTATCAAAGTCCTCACTGATCAACCTCTAAAGCAAGTCCTATTTCGCCCTGAGACTTCGGGTCATCTTCTAAAGTGGAATATTGAAGTCAGCCAATATGATATCACTTACCATCCCCGAAGAGCAATCAACGGACAAGCTTTAGCAGATTTCATTGCAGAATACATAGATAAAGGTGACAGCGAGGAAGAAGTTACTGATGACGTCCCGACGCAATGGAAATTATATGTTGATGGCGCAAGAAACGACTATTGTTCTGGAGCTGGGGTCGTGCTTGAAACCCTCGAAGGGCGGTCATTGTGCTACGCATTGAGATTGGAATTTCCTTCGACAAATAATAAAGCAGAATATGAAGCTCTTATTGCCGGCTTGAAGATTGCTAAAGAACTGAACATCAAAGTGTTGCAAATCTTCAATGATTCCTAGCTTATTGTATGCCAAGTCAAGAAAGAGTTTCAAGCTAAAGGAGGAAATCTGCCTGCTTACTTATCAAGGGCCTAGGAGCTTCTCGATGATTTCGATCATTATACGATAAGTCATATCCCGGGAAGAGAACATGAAGGCAGATTCTCTCGCGAAGTATGCAAGCATTGGAGAAGCTCAATTATTGGGATTGGTCCTTATGGAAGTCTTGTCAGCCCCAAGTATCGATGAAATGGAGATTGATTGGGTCATGACTGCCTCTCAAGAGCAGAAGTCGTGGATGACCCTGATCAAGGAATATCGACTAAACGGCCTCCTTCCAGAAAATTCAAAGGAACGTCAGAAACTATTAAGGAAAGCCTCAAGATATGTAATTCAAGACGGCCGGTTGTATAGACGGGGATTCTTGATGCCATTGCTACGATGTGTAACCAAGGAAGAGGCTAAGACAATTTTAGCTGAAGTGCACGGAGGAAAGTGTGGGGATCATTCAGGTGGTCAAACTCTGGCAAAGTAAATTCTCTGCTATGGGTATTTTTGGCCAGACATTAATCGAGATGCTGCTAACTACTCCCGAAAGTGTGACAGATGCCAGAGATTTGCAAAAATTCCAAGACGCCTTCTACTGAGTTAACGCAGATGGTCAGTCCATGGCCATTTTCCATTTGGGGAATAGATCTCATCGGGCCTTTGCCAACTGCCATGTCCGGAATCAGATATGCTATTGTTGCTGTTGATTATTTCACTAAATGGGCTGAATCTGAACTATTAGCTACTATTACCTCTAAAAAAATGATAAACTTTGTGACTAATAATATCATTTGCAGGTATGGTGTGCCTCAAAAGATAATCTTAGACAATGGTACCCAATTCGAAAGCAAAGAGTTTCGGGATTTTTACAAGCGATTCAAGATCCAAAAAAGCTTCACAGCAGTGGCTCATCCGCAGGCAAACGGGCAAGTGGAAGAAGTAAACAAAATTATCAAATCAACCATCAAAAAACATCTAGAAAAAGAAAAAGGTGGTTGGGTCGGTAAGCTTCCACTAGCACTATGGGCATACAGAACTACCCACAAAACTGCGACTGGGCACACTCCATTCTCATTAGCATATGGATCAGAAGCAATGATTCGAGTGGAAATAGAGGTTCCCTCATACAGAAGATTTCATTTCAACCAAGATGAAAATTAAAAGTTGCAACTTGAAGCACTTGACTTCCTTGATGAAAGAAGGGAAGAGGCTCAGCTCAGAATTGCAGCTCATCGGCAAAGGATTGCCAGGCACTTCAATTCCAAAGTTCGCCAACGCTGCTTTGAAATTGGGAATCTAGTCTTGAAAAGGATCATGACAGCAATAGGAGTGTTTGCGCCAAACTGGGAAGGGCCGTATGTCATAGGCAAAAAAATTCTTGATGGCACTTTCAAACTAATAACTGTCGAAGGAGATCCAATTCCAAGAGCTTGGAACAGCAATCACTTGCGTCCATATTTTACTTAAAAACTTTGCTTAAATTTGTAAAATGATTAGGGATGCATGATTCTTGTATTGTAAGCCATTGTAAAATCGGTGCAAATAAATAATAAGAACTATAAAGTGGATGTAGGCCCAGTTCTTGGCCGAACCACTATAAATCTTGTGTTCTCTACTATTATAAAATGCCTGTTTTATTTCGATGAGTAAATACCTTAAATGTATTGCTAAAATGTCGATTTAATATTGCAGGCCATTAAATCAAAGCTTACCTATCACAAGGCCAAGCGATCCCTGAAATCACTCAATAAACAAATGCCAAGCCACAAAAATTGTAGATTCAAATCCTATATAAGAAGTGCTTCATGCAAATAGTTAGTAATTCTGCCGGAGGGGCGCCTCCCTAACGTGGAGGTTCCAGGCCCTTGCTAACTGATTGCGATCGTTCGTGCACACGGACATCCGGTTAAATAGCTTGTGTCTGCCCCGTGGACTCGCTTAACAATGAAGTACACTTCTTTGGATAAAACAAACTACTTGCAAAAGAAAGGAACGCGTGCTTGCAAATGATAATAGGGAATCGCTGATGAGCAAATGACGAATGGACAAGGGCGAGCAGGCAAAAAACAGCCAAAAAGGACTCCTTGCCTCTCAACAAAAAGGTTGGTGGAACCACCAGAGGGGCACCTTCCCAAACCGAAGGCACCAGACCCTTGCTAACTGATTGCGATTGTTTGTGCAAAACGACATCCGGTTGGACAGCTTGCGTCTGCCCCGTGGATCCACTTAACCGTGAGACGCAACCTTCATGGCGAGCCAACCACCCAAAGCCCTCTTCAGAGGCACAAGCCCTCTTCGGAGGCACAACTCTTCGGACGATAAAGCCCTCTGACGAGGCATGCCGAAAAAACAAAAATTTTCTTCTCAACCAATAAGATTGGTGGAATCACCGGAGGGGCACCTTCCCAAGTGGAAGGCACAGGGCCCTTGTTAACTAGTTGCGATCGTTTGTGCAAACGAAGATCCAAATAAGTAACTTATTTCCGCCCCGTGAATCCATTCAACCGTGAGAAAGTAACTTCCAGGAAATCAAATAAAGACCTCTTCGGAGGCAAAAGACCTCTTCGGAGGCAAAAGACCTCTCCTAAGGCACCACAAGCCCTCTTTAGAGGCACTAGCCTTCACCAAAGGCACGCCTGCCCTCTTCGGAGGCAGAAGACCTCTCCCGAGGCACAAGACCTCTTCAGAGGCACGGCCCAATAAGACATGCTTTTCTCAATCAACAAGGTTGATGGAACCACCGGAGGGGCACCTTCCCAAAATAGAAGGCACAAGGCCCTTGTTAACTGGCTGCGATCGTTTGTGCAAACGTACATCCAACTAAGTAACTTGCGTCCGCCCCGTAGATCCATTTAACTATGAGAGAAGACTTTCAAGCGAACGAAGCAAAAATCCCTCCAACAAGGCACAACAAGAATAAACAAAAAAGAGAAAGCCCTCTTCGGAGTCACACTACAACTCTTAAGGGAAGATTAATTTCCCCATCTTGAAAATATTCTTCCCCAGAAGTTGGAGTGCCAAATCAAAGCCCTTTTCGGAGGCCCGTTTCACCACGTAGGGGAATCCACTTGTCAAAAATAAAAGTGACTATCTCCGAAAGTGAAGTGTAAAAAAAAACTCTTTCAAACAAAAGAGAGAGAAGACTTCTCCAATACAAGGCATACTCTACTAAAGAAAAGTAATATTTACTCAAAAATGGAAAAATTATTCTCTAAAGTAAGAGTGCAAGCCTTCTCAAAATGGAAGAGTTTTTCTCCAACTTAATAGTACAAGCCTTCTCGAAACAGAAGAATTGTTCTCCAAAGTTTTACCAAATGAAAGAAATTGCAATAAGCCGTGGTATGGGGGCAATACAATACAATACAATATAGCTACATTAATAAAAGCAATGCTCAAGCAACATACCACAAACTTATTGCAATATCACACAAAGAAAATGAAGAAACTTGTGCGAAAATAAGGAATAAATGCATTCACAAATAATAGTCAAAAGATTGTACAAGTAAAAAGAATCATTTTATTCCATACTATAATTTTTTTATACATGTGCAGGTTACAAAAGAGCGGGGACCGGTACCCGAACAATCTCCGGTCAATGCAAGCCTTTATGTACAAGGAAAAAGCAAAACAAGAAGGGTAAAGCGAGACTTGTTATTTCTTCTTCCCTCTACCTTTAGAGCCCTCGCCTGGCCTAATAGTTAACTTTGGGAGCCGGCTTGAATGAGTTGAGGAAGAAGGAGATAGAGGTACAGCTGGGTCTACTTCCGCCTTCTCTTCACTAATAGAAGTGCTTCTCCTTTTCTTCTTTTAAATTACACTCTTCCCCTTCTTACTTGAAGAAGACTCGCTGCCTGGAGTTTTAAGTTCAGACAGCTTTGTGTCATCATGAAAGTTCTCTGGAATCTTTTCACCTTCTTCAAGTTCCTCAGCCTTCTGCTCTTGTGAGGCGGCCGGGTCATCCAAGCCTTGAAGAGCTTCTATTAATTCTTCTTGCGACCCTGGTTGAGAAGCAGAAGGAGGTGTAATTTGAAGAGATGGAGGTGGAACATCTGGAAGAGGAGAAGTCTGTGCAGCACTTGGCATTCTCACTACAGAAGAAGAGAAGTTAAAATCAGTATTCCTCGCAAAGAGGGGAGATAGCGGCGAGTCAAGGCTTAAGTAATAATCAAAAAGTTCATCAAGCTCATGTGAAGCGAAAAAGTAGTCCACTTGAGCTAAATCAACGTCGAAGTTACCTGGAGAAGTTGGCTTTATCACGTCAACTTCAAAGCCTTGTGCTTCAGTGCTTTCTTGAGCCTCATCTCCAGTATGAGCGGTTACAATTTCAATATCAGCTTTGGCAAGAGGCGAAGAATGAGAATTAGAGCCAATGATATCAATGTCGGCCGAAACCGAAGGAAGAGTTGGGTCGGTTAAATGTTCCTTCCCTAAATGTTCTTCTTCCGCCGTTCCGGGTCGCTCTTTAGCAAGTTGCTCCTTCCCCCGGCAAGGGTGGCACGTGCCTCATCGTCTAGATAGTGCGCCTTAAGATCTGCCTCAATATAGCCAGCGCCTCTAAGCATATCAATTGCGGCCTCCCATACTTCGGCCATGGTAATCTCGTACTTCGGGCCCAAAAACGAAAGGCTACCGTGCCCCAGGACGCTGTGTAAATAAAACTTGAATAAGTAGAGCTGATGTTGGCTTTGGTTGCCTCATGAGATTCTTCGGCTGCTGCTTTGCCGGCGATAGCTTCATCACGCTCTTTTTTAACTCTAGAAAGCCGAGCCTTTAATATTTCAATCTCCATGCCCTGAGAGCTAGTTTTTTCCCGCAACTGAGCAATATCAGCGCGGTAGCTTTCTACAATTTGCTGCTGTGCCTCAAGTCTAGCCTTAGCATCGCTTTGACTGGCATGAGCGTCTCACACTTGTTTTTGAAGCACTTCTTCCTTTTGAGTATAGGAAGTGGAAGAAGTGGCAAGCTCTTCTATGAGTTTTTCAATTTTCGCTTCAAGTTTCTCATTGTAAGCGGTGATGTTCTTCATCTCTGCATCGTGCTGGTCGAGAGTTTTCTTCCACTCGGACTTATCGCTCTCCATGGTTAACATAGCCTCGAGATTTAAGCGATTCACCCATTGAAGCTCATCAACCAGCTTTTGCCATCCAGACATTCTCTCAATATCAAGTTTAACAGCGTCAAGATTCCTTAGCATGGCTTGCTTGTCAATGGGAATCAAGTCCAAGTCGAAGCGTACCCCTTTTAAACACCAGTTTGGAAACCGACTTTGAAGTGCAGGCGGGGCATTTTCAATTTGATACGGAGGCCTATTGATGATCGTTTGAATATCATCTCTCTGAAGGGTAGGAGAGCTGGAGGGGATTCCAAAGAGATAGGAGCAGTGGGCTTTTCAGAAATTGCAGGCGCCGGTCTTTCACTAAGCTTGGCCCGCTTGCTTGGATCTTCAGCGATGTGACCTTTCCCTTTGTCATCATGAGATTTTCTTTTGTGGGAATCATCACCTCTCTGGGAAGAATTGTGTCGTTCATTCCTTCTCCCGTAGCGCTCCTCATAAGCCCGCCTCTCGCGAGCTTTTCTTGCGGCTCTTTCTTCATCAATTTCCCTCGAGGTAGGAAGATACCGCTTGGGATCATAAGAGTCGCGTCTTCCATAGCATTGAAAATCATCATAGTATGAGCCGCTACGTCCTATTGGGGAACCTGAAAATGAAGAAGAGACAAGTTCAGAAATCTTCAAAGTAAAGAATTTAAGTGCACAAAGTTGCCTAAATCCTAAGTGTGTGTGGCGTGTGAACTACGCGCGTCAAGCTACAAACCACTCTTCGACTTGAGAGTTATCTCTTGAATTGATGGAGTTGTTTGCAAAACTGATGTCACTTTAACTGCTGGAGAAGCAAGTTTAGAAGCAGTGGTATCATCTTTGAAGAGCTCATGTGAAGTAACCACCAGGTCGCTCAATCCCTCAAAAATGTCGTCACCATCATGCCTAGCGGGACACTTTCTCTTAGCTTCTTCATCAGCAGCCTTTCCGGAGTGTTATGGAGGTTCCTCTTCTTCGATAACCGGAGGAAGTGCAAATTTTCCGGATGACCCCGCAACGTCAATGAAAGCAGAACATTTCACCAATGAATCCTCAGCAGTAGGTTCCTTCGGTGTAAGTTCTTCGGCGGAAACTGGGGCATCTGGAGTCTCTGCTTGAGAACCAGGGGCATCATGAAGCTGGGTAGATCGGGAAGAATGAAAATTCTGAATTGATGCAAAAATTCGTCCTTCAGCAAAAATTTAATGCTTCTCTCCTCAACTGTCACAGCACTTAGTCTTTCAAAAGTCGGCTTATGGTTGGAATCTTTAGAAAGAGGAGGAAGTGCTGTAAAAGTAAAGAATGAAGTTAGTACCTAACAACTCGGATTTTGAAAAGTTCAGAAATGGAAAGAACGGAGATAGGCAAGCTGACTTCCTACTCTCCAAATGCTGTAGAATCCTGGGGGGCAACAGACGAAGAAAAATTGGTTCAAAAATCCGTGGGCGCTTTCAAGAAGATCGGTGATCAATTTACGGTCCCTTGCACTTCTCACAAGTATTATAGAAGGGTGATCTTTGTTCTTCGCAAATGTGCATAAGTAACAAATTTCTTCAAAGCTTGGAAGACGGTCGAGTGTCCTCCTGAACAGTACACACAGCCCCATCAAGACGGCGTAGCCATTGGGGTGCAACTGGAAGGGAGAGATAGTTAATCTGTCGAAGAAAATCATTAAAGGGAGGAATAGCTCCACTCAAGCACATCTGACGATTAACTGCGATGAAACCACGAGGTGGCCTGTCAGCAGTATCGTTTACCCCAGGAAGTAAAGCGTCTGCCTCAGTAATACCGAACCGAATACATAATTGGTTGAACACCCATTGATTCAGAGTAGTTGGAGTTATTTTCGAGGGACTATCCAAAGGGTTAGCTATCGGGAAGACTTCTTCAGCTTGTTCTATTATCTCTTCTTGTTGAGAAGTCATTCTACACAAGGAACTGGATATTCAAATATGAAGGTGCACGTTTCCTAAATGTGTGGAGTGTTGTGCAAAACTAATAAAATGACAAGCAAATATAACTGGAATTAAACTAATAGGCATTTGTCGATTATAAAGTTTCAGGGCTTGTTATTTAGGGTCCAAGTACAGGTGCAATGTTGATGCAAACAGATCAGCTTTAGTTGATTAATTTTGCTTTGCTTTAATACTTCACTTGAATTTGTTGATTCATAGCACTTCATTCGTATAATTTCTTTAAGTTGATTATTCTTTATCGACTAAGCTGTCATTCGATGTGGGCAGTCATTGGCAGTATATTCGCCCTAGTTTTCTGCAAATGTTGTATTTAACAGGTTGTTAGCTTCAAAAGTTAATATAATCTATGAAAAAGTGCAACAAGTTCAAGCAGTTCATTCCAGCTGTTCAAGTTGGAAATTCAATCAAGTTCTATCAAATTTTACAAGTGTTCAAGTTCTGTTCACTTCTTAGGTCGCAGGAACGACTTAAGTTAACTTGGGGTTCTTTAGGTCGTCCAGATTGTGCTCGAGCGACTTAACATAGGTCGGGCTTTCTTTAAGTCGTTCTGTTAGAATTCATATGCTAATCTGGCAAAACTAAGTCACTACAAGGCAAATTTGCTTAAGTGTTAGCTCGCCCAAATCATAATACGACCTAAAGGTAGGTTGTTAAAAGGGTTAACTCATCCGAAGCAACATGCCTTACATCTTAAGTCGTAAAGTTCATAGGTCGTTAAGATGGGTCGTTCAGATTTCCTTAAGTCACAAAGTCCATGGTCGTTCAGTGCGGTAAGGCACTCTACATGGTTAACTCGCTTCGTGCCTTAGGTCGCTCCAAGAGTAGTTCGGAAATGCCGAGCTTTCTTCCATCAAGAAATCCTATGTCCTACTCTCCACTCACACGTTGCCACTTGTCCATCTCCCTTGCCTCACCAAAAACGCCATGACATAACCTAAAATCCAATAACCCGTTAACCAAGTGCCTCTTCGCCTCCTCCAAACACCTAAAACCATCATTAAACTCCTCAAATTCAAGGCAATCGCTAGCGATTCGGCAAAGACTGAAGGGCAAATCCGAATGTAATTTTGCAAAATGACAACAAAAGGTGTATGGAGATGATTATGGGAGAATCAGTGGCAAACGCGGCGAAAAAATGCTCGAAATTACCTAAATTCACTGATGGAATTAACGATTGGAGATGAAAAAGGAGAAATTTTGTGAGCTCTGGTGTAGCAATGGCTGCAAAGTATACACGATAAAGTGAGGAGGATGAAGCGAGTTAACGGCTTATATGGGGGAAAGAGGAAAGGATGCATCGGCATGCGAGTTAACGAGCTATTTAGGTCGCTCACGACCTAGCGGAGTTAGATCGAAGAATACGACCTATAACCTAGGCATATGCTTCGAGGAGCAAGTGTTAACTCCACTTTTTCACGACTCAACGATCTAATGTGCTACAGGGATCAGCGACCTAAATGACCAAGTGGGTTAATAAGTTTAACGACCTAATGATCCAAAGCCTCCATCGAGTTAACATGGTAACAGCTAGCGACTTAGCGACCTAAAGTTCAAGCGACCTAGCGACCTAAACTTGTAATGAGTTAATGACCTAAGCTACTCAACGAGTTATCGACCTGATGACTCAATGGAAAGCAGAGACCTAACGACCTAAAAGGGGGAGCGACCTAACGATCTAAAAGAGGCAGCGACCTAACAAGTTAAAATAGAATAAAGCCGCTTGCATATAGGTCGCTCCCAACCATAAGTCGCCACCTCTTCTAAGTCGCTCCATATAAGTCGCTTTCTACTGTCATAGGTCGCTACAACCTACCAACCAAAGCAGTTGATCAAGCGTAAGCCTTAACCCGTATCCCTTAAGTCTCTCACGACCTACGACCTAACCCTAGGTCGCCTACGACCTAACTCCAGAAATTCCCTATAAATACCTTGCCTACTCCACCGAAGGGAGGACTTTTGGCTCATTTCTGGAACGCTTATACTCTGCTGTTTTCTCAACTCATCTGACACTTCAAACACCGAAGACACTTCATCGAACTTTAGGAAGAGATCTAGCACATTCAACATGAATTCGAAGAGCTCTTCTACATTGAAGTTCTAGCTACTTGTCTTAGTTGTGTTGTAATCGAAGATCATTGTAAAAGTTGTAATCGAATCAGTAATAAAAAGGATTAAAGTGGACGTAGGCTCGACATTAAGCCGAACCACTATAAAAACTGTTGTCTCTTTACTTGACTTTCTATTATTTTCTGCATATCTTTAGTTCCCGTACCAACGGGTGCTTTCACATTTTTACTACTAATACCGGGGTGTTAGCGTCGAATTTTAGCGTTAACAATAACAAATACCAACGAAGGTAACACAAGTTCCATAAGGTAGCGGCTATATATCGTGCGGCTCAAAAAGACCAACACCGAAGGGCGATACCTAGGGAATATACATATCAATGAAACAACAGAAAATTTGCATGTTCTCAGTACTGTTAATTAAGGATCCATGAGCCCGAAGGCTCCAAACCCAATATCACTCGAGCGGTGACGAATGACCAACTCCAAAAGCGATACAATAGGGCAACAAACCCGAAGGCACAAGCCCGAAGGTTCAAACCCGATGGCAACATACCCGAAGGCAACAAACCTGAAGGAGACAGTCCGGAGACACTATCCCAAAGGCAACAAACCATAGTGGTGAAGGTCTGGAGGCCCAGTACTAGACACCACTAACTTGCGGAATGTGTCACAACTCTTGAAAAGGAACCCGGAAAGCGTTAATGTGAGTCCCATTACCACCCGTTCGCACTAAATAGTTTACTATCCGTTAGTCAATTTCACACTCAAAGCAGTACAGAGTTTACCTCATCTCATCGGTAAAGCAGAACCAAAGGTCAAAACATTCAAATGAATAGATTGGGAATTAACTGAGAAGATGAACGTACGTGTTCATTGCACACGTTTTATCTAATCATTTAACTCTCCTCTCACTTCGCTCGGATTGCGAAATCGTATGTGTTTTAAATAGAGTTTATAAATTGGAGAAATGAGCTTTTAATGAAATTTAGAAGATTATTTTATAAAAACCCATGGATGAAGTCAAAAAGGAATCACCAAGGTCAAATATGCATAAACAACTAATCAGAATCAACCTGAATCTATAAAAGTTGGAATCACAAACAAATAGGCACACTAGGCAAAATTGAAGCAGGTCAGTCGACTGGCCTTCTGCAGTCAGTCGACTGAACCATAATCCTAGAGTTTTCAAACCCTACAGTCAGTCGACTGACTGCAGGGGGCCACTCGACTGGCTATAGCTGAAACTATTTTCTAGCTTATCAAATGGAGGAGAAAACTCTCACCATTTGTAACCGGTCGAGCAATGGATTTAAGGGGCCTTTGCCAATCGATAACCCAGCCCCATTGGCATTCCGATTCACCACCAAAAACAAGTTCAACATCAAAGCTACGATTTTTAGAGTTTTTGACTTCAAAACACCAAAAATGGAAATGTTCACCAAATCGATTCAAACCAAGAGCAAATGAACATGAATAAGTGTTAGGAATTCATACCTAACAATCAAAGATAGTTTGGACAAAGATGTGAGATAAAAATCTCACCTTTTAACTCACAAACAAAGATGAGAAGCTCAAACACAAAGAAAAGACCAACCACTCTCCACTTCAACTCTACAAGCTTCAATCTACGATCAAAACAAGTATTTCCTAAGCTAGGTTTAGGAAACTTCTGAAATTAAAGAGGAAAAGAGTTGGAGAAGATGAAGAGGAGGCTTACCAATAGCTTCACTTGGATTTTGGAGCAAAAATTCAAGTTTGCAAAGTAATCTAGGGCTTGGAACTTCTATTTCCCATTCTTATCCCCCATTTTCAGTTGTGCTTGAGTTTTATGAAATGAAATGAGTGAGTGTGGAAAAGAGGAGGCTGAGTTGTGGTAGAGGATAAGTTGGTTGAACCCAAACCCAAAAGCCCACTTAGCAAATAGAAAAATTCAACTTACTCCAAACATATCGAACCTTATACTCAAAAAGATCGCAAACGCCATTTCGAACTCAAAGTAAGTGGTTTCGAGTCTTAATTCGGCCGTTTGCAAAAAGTAACATTTCGGTCCTAAATCCGACTAATGACGCTATATTTAAATAAAACATTTAAATATATAATCGTTAAATATGCGGGTTGTTACATATGCACTAATAATAATAATAACAAAAGGATTTTATGTATCAAGCGCGTTTGACTACCATAAGGAGAAATCTCCTCCAAGTGTGCTATTGCATTGTGTGTGTGCCGGGAGGCTTTATGGTAGTTTCATTTTCCAAAAAGCATTGCATATTTCTTTCTTTTGTTGTTTCGTTTTGTTTTCAAGTAAAATTATTTTTGTTTTCTCACATCAGTCCCATGACTGACCTGGAGTTTATTATTCCCTTTCTAAACTCTAGGTGCCCATAATTTTCCACACAGGCAGCCTAGAGTCAGATTTTCAAATAGTCGGCTAGTAGATGTAGATTCGGTAGCCTTCGGTCTTTGATTTGGTAGCATTTGGAGATATCTAAAGTCTTTGGATTTTGGCTATCACATTGTGCTTCTCTTCAACATTCTGGACCTACCTTGCTTAATACAACGTGATGATGGTGGTTCGAGCTTTTGGATTGAAATCTTTGGAGCTTTGGCATTGAAGATATTATCTTTTCACTACTGTGCCTTTTGACTTGTGCTATTGGATATCTTTTGGCTCTGATGTTGATATTCAATTGTATCGTTGTTGTATCTAATGTTGTGTATCAATAAATATATTCATTTTTCTTCCGTTGTGTTGTTGTACTTAATGTGTTATAAGCTCCGACGAACCAGATTCGACGTCTGAGTCTGCAGCATTCGAATACTGGTAGAGTATTTTGGTGTTTATTTTCGAAGATCGAGTCAGGGTCGTTTCACTTTTGAGCTTTGGCATTGGAGATGCAGTTGTTTGATTCTTTTGGAAAACCATTTGGTGCTATTTTTTCTGCTGCCGCCGCCGCCGTTCTTTTCGTTGTTGTATATCTTTGACTGATATTGATATTCAATTGTATCGTTGCTGTATCGAATATTGTGTATCAGTAAAATATGTTCATTTCTTTTTCTGTTGTGTTGTTATACTTAATGTGTTATAAGCTCCATCAATACGGACTTCGACGTTCGAATCTCCGACATTTGGATATAGGTGATATATCGGGTGCTGATTTTCAAAGGTTGGAGGGCGGGTCATTAGAATTGGTAGCTGAGCTGAACGCTGAGTAAGAACTTTAGCTAAGGAGTATAACACATTAGGTGACTCATTTGAGATAGGGTTACAAATACCCTAGAATGAGTATATCCCTAAGATATCCATCTGTATACCTCAGTAAATTCTCTTACTATCCACTGATAGTGAGTATGAGTGCAAGAAGAGGACGAGGTAGGGGACATGGGAGTACCAGTACAAATGGTCAATAACCTACAAAAACGGAAAAAACTTCCTCTATCAATCTCTTTTGTTCATCATTCACTTTCCAATTCTTTGATGGCTTCGTGGTAGCTAAAAGAAGAAGCTTCGGTGTGGTGGTGGCCCTGCGAATCATGTAGAAAGTTCCTAATTCGTATTCTCTTCATTGGTTTTGTATTAGCTTTTCGTTTTTAACTTTAATAAATTTGAAATTTAAATAGGAATAAATTGATTAATTAAATATGAAGTTAAATTGAATTTTATCCATTTGCCTATTCTTTAGGGTCCAGATATATTCTACGAATGGTTAGTTATCCCTTCGGACTAACCAATGCCCCTACATATCTCGTGGGCTTGATGACCCGAGTATCTTGTGAAGTACCGAATAGTTTGCTCTCATATTTATTGATGATATTCTGATTTGGAAAGCCAAATGTAGAATAAATATTCAGTTTGATCTGATAATCCACCTCTCTATCTTTATGTTCATCAATTATTTGTTGTCTCCCTGTCTAACAAATTTCGAGGACGAAATTTTCTTAAGGGGGGAATCTATAACATTCCCATTTTTAAGCCAAATTTAAATTGGTAATTAATTTAATTTTTAGAATTAAACCATCAATTTAATGGTGAATTAATTTGAATTTTCCAAATTAAATAAGATATGTGCCAGTTTATTTATATGAACAGACTATAATTTGAAATTTGAAATTAAATTTCTTTCAAAAATAAATAATATATGTTGTTTATTTATTGATTTTAATTGGATTTTGAATTTGAACTCAAAAATAAATATTTTAGGAAATAAACTGAATATAAATACTCTATATTTCAAAACTAATAAAATTTTGTTTTCCTAGATATATGTGTGTATATATATGTGGTAATTGGAAAGTTATGTGCTGAATTAATATATATATATATATATATATATATATATATATTGATTTTCAAAAAGCTATCTAAAAGTTAAATACTACATTTAACAACACTAAAAACAAATACTTATTTTTTTAAAGGGATGGTAGCTTATAACAAAATTATATACTTTCTTTTAAAAAAATTTACTTGAAATAAATATAATTTGTATATATGTAAATATAAAAGTAAAAGTATAAATACAAAAATATAATCATAAGAAAACATATTACATAATTTATTAAAACATAAGTACTTAATTTAATATAAGGACTTAAACATAAATTTGTGTAACGACTCGAAATTTTCGAACCCGAAAATTCCGGATAGTTATGAAAAATAAGAAAGAGATAGAAGAAGAAGAACAGAAACATCACACATCTCACATACGCAGCAGATAGAATATAATCATAAATAATAACAGTTTACAAAAGAATATTATTTCTGTCGATTACACTTTAATACATCAGAGTTTCACATATATATAGTCATTGATCATATACAAATCATGTCTCGGATATATAATAATATACTGCAATGGAAATACTCTATAAGCTACTGTCATCCAGCTCGGCTCCTGAGTTCCAGAACGTACCTACCTGAAAATCTGTAATACTCGGTCTGACCCAAGCATTACACCAAAGTAACACCCGGATCAGGCTGGAAACCAGAGCGAGTAAACCCAACTAATAAGGAATACCAAAGCAGACAACTCATATAAAATCCGGGTAACTCATTCCAATTCACAGGCTACAATTTTTTTGTCATAGCCATCACAAATTCCACACATCCATTTCCTAAGTACCAAACTTAAATAAAATAATGCAATTCACTTAAATTGTTTTATTCCAACCTATTGATTCCACACATCAATTTGTTTTTAATCCAAAGTGGTTTCGGGTATTTCCTAATACCCGTTCCCGGTCTCCTCGGATCTCATGTCATCCTGATCCTAAATTATCCAAATGAAATTCACAACATGTCATATCAACGATATCAACTCCTTCAAAGTATCCTATACCATTCAATCATCCATAAGCAAAGCTTAATCACGTACAAATTTATTCGATTGATTTTAATGGAACGTTCTAACCACATTCACTTAGATTATTAATTAATTCCAAATCATTTAATTAATCAACCCCTCTATATCCATTCATTCTTGATTAACAACCCTGGGTTAATTATCTTCCAGTTCCATTCACGTAATTCTCTTTAATTAATTTCACGATATTAATTATTCTTACCAAATCAATGAGAAATCTTTAATTCCTTCACAAATTAATTAACCATAATCAATTACGTTAATTCTTAATTACTTATTTTAATTGACTTCTCATAAGTCACTTATTATGAATTAATTAGTCTCAATTAATTAAATCTTTACTAACTTCATTAATTATATAAATTAATGATTTCCAATTATATTTTTAATTTGTTCTAATCTAAATCAATTACTTTAATCCAATCAAATATCAATCATTCTCGATTAACCTCGTCCTGTAATTATCTAACTCCTTTTATTTACTTCATTAAATAAATTAATTATATCTTGATTAACTATTTAACTAAACTCTTGAGTTATTTCACAAAATAATTATATTTTATTGATTACTTAAGTAACTACTTATTAAACCGCCCACTGGTTATTATAATTTCATCACTTAACTTAATCCCTAAATCAATTAATTCGACCCCTATTTACTTTTTGAGTTTAAAACAATTTACTTGGGAACAATCCAATAAACCAAGGTCACCAATCATCAATTCTTAACACACATCAAATCAATTCAAGCATTCAAACAATCATTTAAATTTGACTATTGAAATTTAATAACAACTCAGCTGAGTGAGATTTACTCACCTTTGCTTTTATTTGCAAATCCACTTCAAACTCAAGTTGATCCCTTGATTATTGACCTTGAATAAACATTTATATGGTTTATTAAAAATTGGAATAATTAAATTATCAATTACCGTTTAATGAAATTTGAACAATAAATTTTCCTTTAACATTTTAATTAGCTAATTAATTATATTTAATCGAATGATTTATTTTAAAGAAAACTTAAATTTCAACCTAACAGTTTCCTTCATCAATTTATTTCTTGCCACCAAATAACTAAATGAGTTAATTTAAAACAACTTAATTATCAAACCCATTCTTTTCTTTAAACATAAACTAGTAGATTAAAAAAAATATTTTTATTTTATTGAAACTACGTATATGCTTGTAAATCTATATAAATTCAGATTCCAACTTTATATAGACATATATATATATATATATATTACAGCAATTACAAAAATTAAATTTCTACAGTTAATATATTTATCTATTTATATTTTCTTTTCAAATTCTTTATCTAAACTCCACAGCATTTAAATTCATACATATATGTTTCTTTGTTATCCTAACTGACTTATAAAATTAACAGATGTATAAATAAGTAATCAATCCCATTTTCCTTCACTTGCCCCTTTATTTTCTCTTTCTAACCTAGGGTTTTAAAAACAAACAGAACTGTGATAAATAAAAATAAAGAAACAAAATTACTCACAGAGGAAAAAAAAATTTGATGGAGGGAACCCTATCCGCTGTCTCACCGTCGCCGCCTCCAACTTGACGAACCCCATCGCCCTCTAAAGCCGTGAGCCACCCTGACTTCGATCTATCAAATTGCCGCTATCATCAGCGTGATCGAGCATGCGATCAGAACGCCAGCTTTCCTCTGCTCTACGAATCCATCTCGAATGGTTTCTCGTAGCCCGAGATTGAGTTATCCCCGCTTCGGCCCACAGCCTTCGCAATTCTACCCTTCGTTCACAGCCTTTACTCGCGACTTCCCCAATTGCTCACGCCCTTCCTTGCGAACCCTTGTCTCTCTCAAAGCTATTCGATCGTGAATCGAATTTGTGATGAAACCCTAAAATCGGCTTCGAGTTTGAAAAGGTAGCTGCGGCCAACTCGATTAGAAGTGAATCGATTTGATTGTGACTGAGGACGAATCAACTTTGTCCCTTGATGAGGAAGAACGAGCACGGGCCTGATTAATTTTTTTTAAAGTTGAAATAGAGGAAGCGAAGAACTCCATTTCGAACGGCATGGACCCCTTTTTTATTTTTTCGATTTGGCTTCTGTGAAAGATGAAAGAGGAAGACGGAAATAAAATATTGATTATGGGGAAGCTTCATGAGTACTCTTGATGTTAACAAAAATATCTCGGCGTGTTGACAATAAAATATATTATATTATAAAATCTTCAAAACGTCTCGTTTATTTGTCATTTAAAATTCTGAACTCCTCTTGAGGGATGTCGCAAGGCGATAATAAGGTTTTACCCGTATTCCGAACACAATGGAACGTGTTTCGGAGGCTAATTTGATTGTATGCGCGAGTTACGGAAGTAAACGATCAAATTTTAAATTAAATCGATTAAAATAGTTCTAAGCGTTTCGAGCTGCAAGGGTCAAATGACAACTCCGATGGCAACGAAAATTGAAATCCGATAATAACTAACTATTACGGATCCAATGGAACTAGTTTCATCGAATTCCGAGACTGTGACTCGGAAGGCTATTTTTAAATTCAACTTAAACGATATATTTTTAGAATTGAACAAATTACCTTTAATTTGGATTTCAACCATTCTATTATCTTCAGTATCATCATTATAAATTTTATAAGCCTCCAAATTATTTTAAACAGGCTTAGAAATTTCCGATTCAACAATTTACCCAATTTTCAACTATTAAATTCGATATTTAAACTATACAATTCAATGATTTAATTACCAAGTAAATATTGATATCTAGAATTCAAGTTAAAATTGACTTTTAAATATTTTAAAATCAATTAATTATTCCAATTTAATTTGTCAAAATTTTTGGGTTGTCACATTCCTCCCCCCTTAAATGAATTTCGTCCCCGAAATTACTAGTTAGGAAGAATGTACCAATAACCGTTTACCTTTCCCCAAAACCTACAATTCAACATCCTGTCAACTATTTTTAATTAAAGACCTACTATCGTTTTCAAACACCACCCTTCCGCTCAATCATTTAGGTTTTAATTTAAAACCAATTTTGAATTATCAAAATTCCCTCAAAAATTTTCTAACTCTCCAAATTCCCGAATTTTTTTGCCAGCGTCTCCTTTGCGCGGCTAGCTCGGTACTACTACAAAAGGCCTCTACGGGCTCCCAAATACCAAAAACAAAACAGAAAGCTAAGTGGCTACATCAAAAACCCAATCCAATTTCATCCAGAAATTTAAATACGTACCTCTTTGTCGGGCAATTCACATTTATCTTTTGGAATCAAATCCAATTCCTTTTTCCCTTTAATACCTGCATAACCTACTTAGCAATAATATCCAATCATAGCCCATTCAAATCTTTACATACTTTCCCTTACAGAAGTTTCATAACCATTTCTATTTAAATTAGTTTTTCCCCATTACATATGGATTCGATTTATTTCAAATTTTGAATGTTGAATTTTATCTTTCCAGTATATCTGATTCATATTAGTTTCATTTGCTAATTTACTTTAGTTTCAAATTTTAAATTGTTTTGTCGTTAACAAGATTTTTCCCGAAAATCTCCAAAAATTTTCTATCTCCCAAAATTTTCGAAATTTTTTGGCAGAGTCTCCTTTGTACGGAGGAGCTTTTGCAATTTGACAAGAGATATAAAAATGTATACATCGACAAACAGGGTCGGAAAAAGCAAAAACAGTTCATATTTCCTATTTTTATTGCACAGGCGTACCTTATTTAGCATTTTAAGCATGCGGCTTATTTATTTTAGCAACTAGTGCAATCCAAATCCAGCCAAACGGCCTTCAGGTACCTGTACTTACTCAATTTAAACATATAAGCACTATATATAAAGTTTATAACATTTCTCTTACATAAACAACTATAACACTTCAATTCTAAAAGAAATGCATTTAAAATAATTTCCACGAGTAATTTATATGTTTTCTACACTAATTCAATTTCTTTCAATCAAACATATACCATTCCGTTAAATTTTATTGGTTTACAACTCAATTGCTTACATTCAATTAAGTTTTAATCCAAACAAGTTCATATTCACTCCAAGTGATATAAAATCAATTTTATTTAATCTCTATCAACTCAAAGAATTTTAATTATTTTTGAACATGCCAAATGACAATTACTTTATGAAATTTTCACGATAGTCGCTTGATAGAGTATTTAATTTGAGTTTACAACTACTTTTAAATTAATCTCAACTCATTCTGTAAGTAATTCCATTACAATTTTTTTTACTACCATACATATGCCTTTCATTTCATTTCTAATTTATTCACCACCATTTATTTAGCTCGATATATTCATTCTTGTATACTACTAGCCATTCTCAATCCAAGCCTTTATTTTAATGGGCTTTCACTCTTATTCGAAGCCAAGCTTCCCTAAACTTTAAACTTAAGTTTATTTATTTTAGTTTATTCCAACATCAAACTTAAGTCTACTTCTATTTGATTCTCATTTAATCAACTTCCATTAAATTCAGTTGGTCGTCCATTTTAAATTTTAATTTTAAATTCACCTTTTTAATTTATCAAATAATATCCAAGCACATACTTATCTCATTTATACTTTAAATTAATATACCACCAAATTTAAGTTCAGTCTGATAATCCAATTCCAATCACAACTTTGATTTAGTTTTTAATCAATCAGACTCCATCCATTTATTATTTATCTCAATTAACCCATTTTTTTAAAAAAATTTAATTTACTTACTTAATTCGTTATCGATTTATTTTATTAATACAAAGTCATTTTCAATTTATTTCTATTCATTCGGGTTTTGTTTGCAACCCAACCATTTCTATTATTATTCACTACCATATCATATGACAACACTTCTCTTATATCCAATTTACTAGCAAATTTCATTATTAATATACAAGTCATTTTAGTTACCCAAGTTCAATTTTATTAACATACGCTATTAAGTAATTTATTTTGCGGATTAGTTTACTTTCACTATTTAATTGAACATTCGTTTTTTTATTACGAAAAATCACTTCATTAAATTTCCTGAGTTCAATTTTATTTTATAATTCCAGTTTGGAATCCCTTTTAAATTTTCCTAAAATCCCAACACCTTTATTTAAAATTTTAGAAATGCTTTTAAATTCACATCATACTTAATAAAATAACTCTTTATAAAAATAGTCTTCTATAACTCGATGTCTCAACCAGTCCATCCTTGTTCTCATAGAGATTTAGTCATACGTTGATCAGGCGTAGGACTGAAAATCTATAAGTACTTAGCAGACTCATATTCAACATCCAGTGAAAATACTTGGAAAATAATTTTATTGAAAATATTGAAAGCATTTTGAAAGAGAGAAAATGTCTTTGGTGAGAATGCTCTGGAAATCATCACCCCCATCCATGGTCGCAGTTACATTCCAGGGTTACGTTGCCGTCACAGCAAAAGTCCATGCAACTGCAGGCTCTCCGCGGCCTCTCAATTACGCCATGGATCCCACGCAACAAATCACAGTTACATCCAGGGTTACGTTGCCGTCACAGCAAAAGTCCATGTAACTGCAGGCTCTCCGTGGCCTTTGATTTTCGCTGTCGAAATGAAACCTCTCCACTCCTACATAGGTCGTAGTCTGCCGATATAAAATCAAACGCAGACTGTTGGCTCTCAACGGCACACATGACTTTCGCTATGTTATACCATAGGTCGAAGTCTACCGATAGAAAATCAAACGTAGACTGTTGGCTCTCAACGACACACACGACTTCCGCTATTGTATATACTACTCATAATCCCCAGGAACTAGTTTTTGTCCGGACTCCTCACAGGATCAACTTTAGAACCCCTCCCCGGGGCTCAAGGCAGCACCACCCAGTGGCACTCATGAGAAGTTCATTTCTAGGGAGCGCCTTTTTCCCCAGAGTCATCGTCAAAATATTTTATACTATACACGTATAGTATCTTCAAATCATACACCCAGTATGATCTCATACAAAGCTCCTTTACACAAAATCGATTATTCCAAAAATCGATAATTCCCAAACTAGGCTTTTCAAATTCAATATTTATTTTACCCAAAGATCAAAAGCCTTTCCAAATCCAAAGGTTCCCAAAACCCTTTCCAAAATCCTCATATGATCCTTTATATATATACATATATATATAGTTTTTAAAACTTTGGATCACTTTAAACTTGTATAAAATTCCTTTTATACTTCAAACACTTCCAAATCCTTTTTCTTCCCATAATAGATTCAACAAGGGGAGAATATATAACAAAGATATAACTTTGTATACCCAAAATCAAATATTCAAATTTGATTACTCTTTCCAATATCAATTTCCTTTCTATTCACATTCACTTAAATTTTCATTCACTTATTCACATTTTCCTTAATCCCTATTTGGATTATTACATCAATTCTTATCCCAGTTGGGTATTTAATGAATAACAGTTTTGAACTCCGACTAGTTTATATTTAGGAAATAGCTTGAAAATTTAAAAATAGATAAGCAGTTGAAAGATAATGATTAGTTTGCAAAATAGCTGTAAAATAGTTAAATAGTTTTCAAAATTTTTAGATAATTGCAAAATAGTTGTAAAGTAGTAATTAATTTGTAATATAGTTGAAAAATAGTAATTAGTTTAGAAAAAAGCTGAGAAATGGTTAAATAGCTCCAAAAATGATTGTAAAACAAGTATAAAATAATTTGGCTTTAAGAAAGAAAGGTTGCATATATTTGATAACTTAGAAAAAAAATAAGTTTCTATTAAGAAAATTTATATTGAAAATAGTCTAGAGTCAAAACTGTTCACTTCCCCAACATTTCAATTTAAATTTCCACTCCTATTTAAATTTACCCAATTCCAAATTGAATAATCTTCAATTTCCATTGAAATTGATTTAACCCAAATTCAAATTGAATTGATTCTCAATTTCCTTCCAACTCCAAATCAAATTCCGTTTGATCTTTAAACTTGTACAACTTTAATTACAATTACAATTTTCAATTTCTATTAATAGTCAATTACATTCACATTTTGCTTTTAACTCGGAATTTTACATTTTATTTAGCCAATATATTTTTATTATTCCATAAATATTTTAATCAAGATTCCAGAGTTTAAACAAATTTTCAAAATTTCAATATCACCTTAGAATTCAACTATGTCCCAAATTCTTTGGCAAATTCAATTACCCCTTTGAATTTCAAAACCAAACCCAGTTCACAAACAATTCCAATGTAAAATAATTTGGTAGCAATTTCTCTTTTAGAAACTCAAAAATAAACATCGATGATGCTGCAGTCATCACCGACGTTATTTTCCAGTGACCGGAAGAGTTCAATGCTTTTATGCCCTTTAAAAACATTTCCAAATATTTTTAATTTCAAATCTCCCAGATTTCAAATTCAACACAAAAAAATATTTTTGAAATAATACTATTTTTTTTTCCAAATCCAAAGGAAATTTAAATTTTCCCAAAAATTCCAAATTTCCAATCCATCCAATTCCATATTTAAACATTACTCTGGAATTTTATTTCAAATTATAATCTCATCTATTTATGAAGTTTATTTCAATTTATAAATTACATTTACAATATATTTCGAATTCCATTTTGTTATACAAGTTTATTCTTCAACTTTGGTTATAAGGTTTCAATTTGGTCATATATTTTATATTACTTCTTAACTTAATTCCAATAATTTAACAACTAATCACCTAAATATTCATTAGAAGGAAATGTTGCTATATATATCAAAATATATTTTATAAAAAGTCATTTAAAATCTTTTTATAAGAAAATAACAAGTACGCGCTCATATATATATATATATATATATATATATATATATATATATATATATATATATATACACTCAACTCATTCTAGAGTACTACGGACTCTAATGAATGAGTAACTCCCACCAGAGCCAAGGTTCTCGCTTAACCTTTCAGCTCTGATACCAACTGTAACGACCCGAAATTTTCGAACTCAAAAATTCCGGATAGTTATGAAAAAGAAGAAAGAGATAGAAGAAGAAGAACAGAAACATCACACATCTCACATACGCAGCGGATAAAATATAATAATAAATAATAGCAGTTTACAAAAGAATATTATTTCTGTCGATTACACTTTAATACATCAGAGTTTCACATATATACAGTCACTGATCATATACAAATCTTGTCTCGGATATATAATAATATACTGCAGCGGAAATACTCTATACGCTACTGTCATCCAGCTCGCCTCCTGAGCTGCAGAACGTACCTACCTGAAAATCTATAATAATCGGTCTGACCCGAGCATTACACCAAAGTAACACCCGGGTCAGGCTGGAAACCAGCGTGAGTAAACCCAACTAATAAGGAATACCAAAGCAGACAACTCATATAAAACTCGGGTAACTCATTCCAATTCACAGGCCATAATTTTTTTGTCATAGCCATCACAAATTCCACACAACCATTTCCTAAGTACCAAACATAGATAAAATAATCCAATTCACTTAAATCGTTTAATTCCAACCTATTGATTCCACACATCAATTTGTTTTTAATCCAAAGTGGTTTTGGGTATTTCCTAATACCCGTTCCCGGTCTCCTCGGATCTCATGTCATCCTGATCCCAAATTATCCAAATGAAATTCACAACATGTCATATCAACGATATCAACTCATTCAAAGTATCCCATACCATTCAATCATCCATAAGAAAAGCTTAATCACGTACAAATTTATTTGATTGATTTTAATGGAACGTTCTAACCACATTCACTTAGATTATTAATTAATTCCAAATAAATTAATTAATCAACCCCTCTATATCCATTCATTCTTGATTAACAACCCTGGGTTAATTATCTTCCAATTCCATTCACGTAATTCTCTTTAATTAATTTCACCATATTAATTATTCTTACCAAATCAATGAGAAATCTTTAATTCCTTCACAAATTAATTAACCATAATCAATTACGTTTATTCTTAATTACTTATTTTAATTGACTTCTCATAAGTCACTTATTATGAATTAATTGGTCTCAATTAATTAAATCTTTACTAACTTCGTTAATTATATAAATTAATGATTTCCAATTATATTTTTAATTTGTTCTAATCTAAATCAATTACTTTAATCCAATCAAATATCAATCATTCTCGATTAACCTCGTCCTGTAATTATATAACTCCTTTTATTTACTTCATTAAATAAATTAATTATATCTTGATTAACTATTTAATTAATCTCTTGAGTTATTTCACGAAATAATTATATTTTATTGATTACTTAAGTAACTACTTATTAAACCGCCCACTGGTTATTCTAATTTCATTAAACTTCATTACTTAACTTAATCCCTAAATCAATTAATTCGACCCCTATTTACTTTTTGAGTTTAAAACAATTTACTTGGGAACCATCCAATAAACCAAGGTCACCAATCATCAATTCTTAACACACATCAAATCAATTCAAGCATTCAAACAATCATTTAAATTTGACTATTGAAATTTAATAACAACTCAGCTGAGTGAGATTTACTCACCTTTGCTTTTATTTGCAAATCCACTTCAAACTCAAGTTGATCCCTTGATTATTGACCTTGAATAAACATTTATATGGTTTATTAAAAATTGGAATAATTAAATTATCAATTACCGTTTAATAAAATTTGAACAATAAATTTTCCTTTAACATTTTAATTAGCTAATTAATTATATTTAATCGAATGATTTATTTTAAACAAAACTTAAATTTCAACCTAACAGTTTCCTTCATCAATTTATTTCTTGCCACCAAATAATTAAATGAGTTAATTTAAAACAACTTAATTATCAAACCCATTCTTTTCTTTAAACATAAACTAGTAGAATAAAAAAATATTTTTATTTTATTGAAACTACGTATATGCTTGTAAATCTATATAAATTCAGATTCCAACTTTATATAGACACACACACATATATATATATATATATATTACAACAATTACAAAAATTAAATTTCTACAGTTAATATATTTATCTATTTATATTTTCTTTTCAAATTCTTTATCTAAACTCCACAGCATTTAAATTCATACATATATGTTTCTTTGTTATCCTAACTGACTTATAAAATTAACAGATGTATAAATAAGTAATCAATCCCATTTTCCTTCACTTGCCCCTTTTTTTCTCTTTCTAACCTAGGGTTTTGAAAACAAACAGAACTGTGATAAATAAAAATAAAGAAACAAAATTACTCACAGAGAAAAAAAAATTTGATGGAGGGAATCCTACCCACTGTCTCACCGTCGCCGCCTCCAACTTGACAAACCCCATCGCCCTCTAAAGCCGCGAGCCACCCTGACTTCGATCTATCAAATTACCGCTATCACCAGCGTGATCGAGCATGCGACCAAAACGCCAGCTGCCCTCTACTCTACGAATCCATCTCGAATGGTTTCTCGTACGGCATGGACCCCTTTTTTATTTTTTCGATTTGGCTTCTGTGAAAGATGAAAGAGGAAGACGGAAATAAAATATTGATTATGGGGAAGCTTCATGAGTACTCTTGATGTTAACAAAAATATCTCGGCGTGTTGACAATAAAATATATTATATTATAAAATCTTCAAAACGTCTCGTTTATTTGTCATTTAAAATTCTGAACTCCTCTTGAGGGATGTCGCAAGGCGATAATAAGGTTTTACCCGTATTCCGAACACAATGGAACGTGTTTCGGAGGCTAATTTGATTGTATGCGCGAGTTACGGAAGTAAACGATCAAATTTTAAATTAAATCGATTAAAATAGTTCTAAGCGTTTTGAGCTGCCAGGGTCAAATGACAACTCCGATGGCTACGAAAATTGAAATCCAATAATAACTAACTATTACGGATCCAATGGAACTAGTTTCGTCGAATTCCGAGACTCTGCCTCGGAAGGCTATTTTTAAATTCAATTTAAACGATATATTTTTAAAATTGAACAAATTACCTTTAATTTGGATGTCAACCATTCTATTATCTTCAGTATCATCATTATAAATTTTATAAGCCTTCAAATTATTTTAAACAGGCTTAGATATTTTCGATTCAACAATTTACCCAATTTTCAACTACTAAATTCGATATTTAAACTATACAATTCAATGACTTAATTACCAATTAAATATTGATATCTAGAATTCAAGTTAAAATTAACTTTTAAATATTTTAAAATCAATTAATTATTCCAATTTAATTTGTCAAAATTTCCGGGTTGTCACAATTTGATACTTTTAAACATTTGTAATGAGATTATATAAATATTTATAAAAAGAAAAGTAATTATTAAAATTGAAAATATAATATATATATATATATATAACTAAATATAAACCGATATACATATTATATAAAATTCTTATTAATACATATAAGTTACAAATGTAAACACTTTATAATGTGAAAAGACATGTGTAAGTAAATTAAAATATGAGATTAACAAGTGTAGGCTTATAAAGATACAAATAACACAAGTGTCACATATCTTTAGATTTTCATTTTTTATTTTAAATTCAATAATAAAAAGGAAATCAAAGTTATAAATATCACTAACCTCTTAATTTCTCATTTTTTTTCAAAACTAAATAGAATTCAAAGCAAAAACAAGACCCATGTAAAACTTAAACTAGCAAAGACATAATCAAAATACAAACTTGAGATAGAAAATTCAAGTTCAAATGCAAGAATTCAAATCAAAACTTAGATCAAAAACCTGAAAGACAGTTTTTCAAACCAGATTCAAATTCCAAATACCTATTTTCAACTTCAACCTAAAGTTAAAAATTCAGCTCAAACAAACCCTGATGAAAATCGAAAGCAAAGATCAAAGATCAAAAACAAGTTCTGATCAAACAAAAGAATTTTCAGATTTTCATATATTATTCCACTCTTTGTTCTCTGTTTTATCAATATCCAGGTGACAAAATTTACCTGGGTTTGTGTATATCCATCTTAATGTTTGTGTTAATACTTGAAGTATGCCATGATAGATGTTTGTTCAATATGCATGCATGTATATATATACATGAAAATAACTGTGCATGTCTTTATTTGTTCCTCTATTTGAATGACAGGCTTTATCCTATAATATATATTCAATATCACCTCATGTAATCAATTTTATGCTATGACTTTTAAATGAATTTTTTTTGTAACATGGTAACATGATTTTCAAAAATGGATTCAAGTGGATCTATTGAGTAACTATCTAAGAAGCAAGTATTGACAGTAATATTCAATTTCAAGTCAGAAAAATAATTATCTAAATTTCATATTTCTAGCATATAACCTAATTCGTATTTGGAAATTATGAATTTTGATATATAAATCAGAATTTTTAAGTTTATATTCATGGAGAAATTTCGAGATGAACTGAAATTGTTCTTTTTTAAAATTCTAGTGATCGGAGTGGTAGTGGACCTCGGGATTCTGAAGGTGGTCGATGTGATAGTGGTCATCGAAAAAATAGCAGGGGAATTTATTGATCATCGGAGTGGATGGTGGGTGGAGATTTAGGGTTTATTGGATTGGTTTGGTCGACTCTAGTTTTCAGGCCATATCGTCGTCGACGTCGCGTAGAGTTGGACCGAACCAAGGAGAACGAAGCGTGGTGTTGTGGCTCGGCGTGGGTGGAACGGCGAGTATTCCGGTGATTGGAATAGACAGGTTGAGGCAATTGTTTGCCGATGAGTTTGGTTCCTGTGACCATCATATGCTCGATTTTGGACTTACACTGCTATTATCGGATCTGGGTGTTTGAGAAGCTCGTAGGTGTCGTCGGAGACTTGTTGAGGGGATCGACGATGGTAGAAAGTCGATCAACTGGTCGTACACATGCACGAATTCTCAACTGTATCAGGTGAATGTTGAGATGTTTAGGAAGACGATGAGTTCTCGAGTTCGAGCTTGGGAAAACGATGGGTTGACTCGAAGAAGAGAGAGGCAAGGGAAAACTCGAAGATGGACTTGGGATTTCTGGAGTTTGTCTTGGGTTGTGATTATGTTGGTTTAAAATTTTAAATTAAACAAGTTTTTGAAAGTTAAACAATTTCTTACTTAAATTCTTTTATATAATGAATGTCTAATTTAGTGTGGGATGTATTAAAGGTTTAAAAATAAATTATTTTAAGTTTAAAATGTATTTAAATTTTATATATAACCTTCATTTAAAAAAAAGTTCATTTTAAATAAACCTGATATTGTAATCAAGTGGATGAAGTGTCTTCAGTCTTTAATTTAACTTAAAGGTCTTAAGTTAATTAATGTGTTAATAATGATTTATTTCCATAGATTATTAAATAAGATCTTAAATGATTTTGTATGATAATAATTTCAAGTATTTATCTTAATTTAATAAGATTTAAAGGATGTAATCAAGTGATTAAGTAAGTATAATCACTTTGTGTAATTGATTTAAAAGCTAATTACTTTGTGTAATTAGATTAAAGCTATTTACTTTGTGTAACTAATTTAAGGCTAATCAATTATTGTGGTTAAATTAAAGAATAATTAACTAATTGATGTTTAAAGGGTAATTAATTACTTAATGAGATTAATTTAGTACAATTACTTAATGTGATTAATAAAATATTATTACTTAATGTAATTAAGGGATAATTACTTTGTGTAATTTCAATAAAGGATAATTAATTAATTCAGATTAATTAGTTAAAAGTAATCAATTACTTAAAAATAATTACTTAATTAAAAGTAGTTAAATAATGACTTAAAGTTGATTAATCAAGTGATTAAAAGATAATTACTCAATGTAATTAATTAATACTAGTAATTAGGGATAATAAATTATTATAATGAATTAAGGATAATTAATTTAAATGGTAATTAATTATGGGTTAGTTAATTAATGTAATTAAGGATAATTAATTAAAGGATAATTAAACAATTAAGGTTAATTATTTAATAATTAAAGGTTGATTGGTTTATTAATTAAGTTTGATTAACTAATAATTAAAGGTTAATTAATTTATTATTAAAAGTTAATTAATAAATGATTTAAGTATAATTAATTAAAATTGTTTGTAATTAATTAATATTAATTAACCTAGATTAGTAATTTAGTCATAAGTAATTAATCTGATTTAAATTAATCAGATGATTAATTAATCTTACTTATGGATGTTTAGATTGTATTGAATACTTTGAACTGTTTGATATCCTTGATGAGTGATGTGTTGTGATATGATTAAACTATGATCTATTATTTATTTATCTTTGATGAATCTGCATATTTATATCTGTGAATTTGTGAATGAAGATAAGCGTTATAGGATTATACCGCTTATCGATATTGTTGTATGATGGTTGCGATATGTTGTTGTTGTGTAAAACCCCTGGACCACATCACATACACACAAATATGGACTTCACGAGGAATTTGTTAAGTCACAGATATTTCGAATTTAATATTATTTTATTCAAATGGTGAAATAGTTTTAAAAGTTGTATTTTGAAACCAATTGGTTTGGAAATGAAATTGAGTTGAATATGAAAAAAATTTGAAAAGGAAGTTTGAAATTGAAATTTAGTTGGAATATATTATATCTTCTTAAAGTTTTGAAATTATTTTGGAAATTATGGTTTGAAATGGTTATATAAGTTATATAATAAATTATTTTGGGAAATTTGAATTTAATTCAAATAGAACTTGCCAGGAATACGGCAGTTTACTGTTTTTCCAATATGTACTTTGAAAGGCTATGACTTGAGTAAATATAATCGGATTTTCCCGAAATGAAAAAGCAATTATTTTCAAATGATAATGGCTTTTATATAAATGGAAGAACTTCCAGTTTTTGTTGAAAGAATTTCGAGTGGTAAATCAAGTTTGAAGTTGAAATATTTTTGAAAGCTATGAATTAATCTTTGTGAAAGACTGGTGAACTTTGTTTTAAGTTGAAGAGGATCTTAAAAGAGTGAATCTTTTTTTTTAAAAGATTAAAGTGGATTTTGTTCAAACCATTTGAAGAAAAGGTTTTGGGCTAAAAGTTGTGAGTTAACTAAGATCCCAATATCGATATGTTTTTAAATTTTGTGCTCATTATTCGGTTTAGCCGGGAGAGGAATTTATGTCATAAAACCCATTACAAATAATGATACCATGTAATGGATAGTACTTGAAGATGGTGGTGAAGACCAGGTATTTTCGAAAGCGAAATGATTACCTGTCGAATGTCTCTACACCGAATGGCCCCGTTATAGAGATTTGATCACCCTTTGTGATGGAGAGTCCGGATGTGATTAAGGATTATTCAGATTTGCAAGGGCTTCTTTTGAAGTGCCTTCGGTTATGTTCGAACCCAGAACAGACTTATATTGATGTATGTCTGACGTTACACTTTGAGATGTAAAGCTGGTTTCTATCAAATACATTTCTGTTCGGTGGCAGAGAATTTATTCTCTTAGCTTAACACCCTTCTCTGAGATGTACGAGCTCATAGGTTATGTAGTTGATGGTTACTAGTGACACATTCCCAATTTGGTAATGTGGAATACTAAGTGCTGCTGATCATTTGTTGTTCAAAGCGTGGATTTTGTGTAAAGCGTAGCTTTGTGGACGAGACTTCGTCGGACCTCACACCTCGAAAATGGTCGAAACAGGAAAAATGCAGTAAGGTTATGAGGGTCACGCCTTTTAGGGTATGTCCATTTCCTTCTGGATAAAAGTGGTATCATGGTATAGAGCCCAGATATTTAACTTATGTGGTTGTTGCAAATTTGTCGCAATTTGTTGGTATTGAGAGCTCTCGGATAAAGGTCGGTGACGACCGGGGGATGACGTACTCATGTCAGTAGTTACCTTGTTGCGGAGGTAACCCAGCCTTGTGTTGGCAGAGATCCGGTTAGGTTCTCGGGGCGTCCCTCCAGAGGCGTACCCACGTGGTGTAGGAAGTTCCTTAGCCTGACCATTTGTTTAAAATCCAATCATCCAATACGCGCCTTGTACGGTTTTAGTTGTAGAACCTGCCATTTAACGTGGTAGCTATAGTAGGCATATTATAATGGTACATATGCTGGCTAAGATTAATATTATACATCCGAAATGTTTTCTGCACTATGCACTAATAATAATGTCAAAAGGATTTTTCGCATCAAGAATGTTTGACTATGATAAGGGAAAATCTCCCTCAAGTGGGCGATTGCATTGTGTGTGCCGGGAGGCCTTATGGTAGTTTCGTTTTCCAAAAAGCATTGCGGATTTTTTTTAAAATTCTTTTTGTTTGTTTCTGTTCAGGATAAACTGTTTTTGTTTGCTCACACCAGTCCCATGGCTGACCTGCAGTTTATGTATCCCTTTCAAAACTCTAGGTGCCCACAATTTTCCGCACGGGCAGCCTAGAGTCAGATTTTCAAATAATCGAATAGTAGGTGTTGTTTTTGGAAATCTTTGGAGTCTTTGGTTTGGCGGTCGCATTCTGTACCAAGTTTTCTTCACTTCGGCATTGATGCTGGTTCGAGCTTATTGGATTGGAGTCTTTTGAACTTTGGCATTAGAGATGCAGTTATTGGATTCGTTTGGAAAACCATTTGGTGCTATTTTTTCTGCTACTGCTGTTGCTGTTGCTGCTGTTCTTTCCGCTGTTGTACATTTTTTGGTTCTGATATTGATATTCAATTGTATCATTGTTGTATCGAATATTTTGTACCAATAAACCATATTCTTCTTTTTCCGCTGTGTTGTTATACTTAATTGTGTTATAAGCAACGATGATACGGATTTCGACGTTCGAATATCTGGCATTCGGATACGGGTAATGTATCGGGTGCCGATTTTCGAAGGTTGGAGTGTGGGTCGTTAGAGCTAGATTTCTTGCGTGGCTACCACGGCGTTCGATTTCTGACTTGGTTTGTTCTTTTTGCCTTGGTCATCACGGTTGAAATTATGTTGACTTCGGCATGACCACGGTTTTTATTTTGGTTTGAAATTGCTGCTTTGAATTCTCTAGCATTGGATTTGATTCCATTTTGACTTCGGCCATTTTTGAAATTCGCTTCTTGATTATTTCTGTGTATCTTCATATATGTGCATACATACATTTTTATGTGTGTATGCATGTATTGTTGAATGTGCACTGCAGTATGCATGTATTGTTCACCGATTTCTTGTATCCATGCATCTCTGATACACGAGCTTGAATTTATCTTCGAGTTACACTGCAGTTTTCTCACTTGTTGTTATGATGTTTTGAACTATTACATATATTTGTGTGTACCTGGTTCTGCCTTTGTACATTTGTTTGCACTACTTCATCATGTCACCGTTTATATGCGCACTGCCTACATATATTTGCACACCTGTTATCACAATGGTTCATTATTGACTTTATTGTTGTTTTACTCTGTACATTTGCTTGAGTATGGTTTGGTTTATTGTTCTGGTTGACATTGTTTCAATATGTACATCCATATAGTTACGTGTATATATAGATGTGTGCTTATGGAATCTGGTTTCATGTTTTCAGACTTCCAGTTTTAGACCCATTTCCTTGTATCTGAACCTTTTTCACTTCCTTTTGTACTTGAATGCATGTTGAACTTGACTATGCGATCTGCACTGTTGTACTCCCGACCATGCTATATTGTTCCGTAAGTGTTGAGGCTTCACTTGAGCTGTATCGGTTTGTAACCTCACTTGCATACTGCTCCATTTGCCAGACCCTTGCGTACCTATATTTGCATTCACCACTTTGCACTGTAGTTTCTCTTACCAGTCTGGGTTGAACATCTTGATTTTCTGGCCAGCTCATTGAATATGTTACATTGATGTTGAGCTGGTCACTTTCGCTGATGTAGTTTTGTTTCTTTGACTTGTATGTGGTCAGTGGTGGTCTGTTAGCATTTGAATTTGATCTGCACTTATGTTGAATCTGGATAATAGGTCAAGTTTGACCTTGTGCTAATATCGTGACTTAATATTTACTTCACTTGAGTTGAACCCGGCTTTTGATTTGGGTTTGACCTTGCGCTAACCTGTCCCTATAATTTTATCCAGTGTATATCGCTGTGCATGGCCTTGTGGCATATACAGTGATACACTATGCATGTCACAAGCTGTTCGTGTATGATGAATTCAATAATTAAATGATGACGAACAACCCAAATAATCGAGGCAAATAATATTTTCAAAATACGTTTTATTTTACACTGCAAAAATATTTTATTTTCAATTTTCTTGCGTCAGTGTATATTTTTGCGGATAGCTCAGATACTATATTCAATCTAGAGTGGAGTTGAAGATAAATACGAATGAATAAGTGAAATGTAGTGAGGTGCATATGTAAATGATAATTGTAATGTAATTGAAATTGTATTGAAATTGAAATTTTGTATATATGCAGTGAGAGCTTGAATTTGTACTATTCAAAATTGAAATAAATATTTGTTTGAATAAAATATATGTTTAAACTTTAATTCTGAGTTATTTATTTTACTTAGAAAATATTTATCTAATTATGTGAAAAATAAAATAGTAAATTAACAAATACATTTAAATGAATATATATGTTTATTATCATCAAAAAATATATTATATACTTGTATATTCAACATAAATATCGTTTTATTTTGAAAACTCGTTGTTTAAGGGATCCAAGAACACCGTACCTAGGTTTTATTTCAAAAACCTTTTGAAAACATACATATATCCCTGGTAACTCCAAAACGATGTCAAGGAACTAGGTGCTACCAAATAGTACCATATACCCCTTTACTAAGAAGGCAGTACTATATTCAATCTAGAGTGGAGTTTAACCCATTTTCAATCATTTCTAAGACACTCGAACTAGTTACTAAAAAAATTTCTCCTTCTTTTTCTTCAAATTTCTTGTTGAAACAATACTATTTATAGAAAAATAGTTTTTAACAAAATCATCCACTTGCTTTGCACTCATTCAGATTTGAATTCGTCTTGGTTGTATAATGACAAAGAGAATAATTTACTAAGTGCACCGTCATATTTACCTAAGCAAACATTTGATTGTCATTTAGAAGATTATTTTGATCATCACAAAATAGATCACGATTTATTTCCGAACTATTTAAAGAAAAACTAACTCTTAGACTTTATATTAGAATGTCTATATCTTACAATATCTTTAAGAAAGATTACTACTATTTTCCAAAATCATTTCAAATTTATAAAAGCAGCTATGATTAAGCATTCTCGGAACTCTTTTCACTTTTAAAATGCATTTAATAGTTCTGGTTTGTAAAATTATTTCTCTTAATTCATCTTATAAAACTATCTGAAGATTTTCTTTTAATAAACACCTTTACTAAAATTTAGTTTTTAACTCTATATATCGTTGTTAATGCTAAAATGTACGCTAACACCCCAGTGAGAGTTGTGATATAGCGAAAGCACCACCCGTTGGTACGAGAACTAAAAGTAAGTAGAAAATAGCAAAAAATGGTAAAGAGACAACAATTTTTATAGTGGTTCGGCTCAAAGTCAAGCCTACGTCCACTTAATCTCTTCTCTTATTGATTTGATTACAAGCTTCACAATAATTCTTCAATTACAACACCATTAAGGCAAATTGTTAGAACTTTGATGTAGAAAAGCTCCTTGAATTCATGTTGAATGAACTTGATCTTTTCCAAGGGTCTTTGAAGTGTCTTTGGCGTTTGAAGTGTTGTAGAAGTTGTGAAAACAGCAGAGTCTTGGCGTTCGAAAAAAGGTCTCCCTAAATGTGCAGTAGGCGGGGTATTTATAAGGGAGTTTCGGAGTTATGTCGTGTGAGGTCATAGGTCGTGAGCGACCTAGGGAGTTGCAACCTAGGGAGTTGCGACTTAAGAGTGATCCTGAGGTAGCATAAGTTGTTAGCGACTTAAAGGAGCCATCTTGGACGAGATATATGCTGTGAGTGACTTAGCATGTGTAGCACAAGAGTTATCTCGGCTTGCTTAGGTCATGAGCAACCTAATGGTAGAGGCAGTATGCATACGGCTTAACTCTAAAGCTCGCTAAGTCGTTAGGTCACTCTTTCCTTAACCCGTTAGGTTGTTGCCTTCATTGAGTTGCTAGGTCGCTAGGTCGCTGGAGCTCCTTAAGTCGTTGAGTCGTGCCACGTTGAGCTGCTTTATTCTTTAGGTCGCTAGGTCGTGCCATGTTGAGCCGCTTTGTGCTTTAGGTCGTTAGGTCGTTTATGCCTTTAGGTAGTTAAGTCGCTTATTCCCTTAGGTCGTTGAGTCGTGAATAAAAGAGGTGTTAACACATGCCCCTCGAAGTATACGCCTAGGGGCTAGGTCGTGTGCTTCGATACCTCTTAACTCGCACCATCCTGAGTCGCTAAGTCGTGAGCGACTTATGAGAGAGCTAGGTCGTTCGTGCCGATTCGAGTTCCATTGCCCCTGTATATAAGTCGCTTCGGCCGCTCCATCTTCTCTTCACCTGCTCTAACACTTTAATCCGCCATTAAAGAATCTTCAAGCTCTCGAAGACAAATTCAAGCTAACCAGTCGTTGATCATCTTCACCATCACCTTACGTAAGTGAATCCGATCATTATCCAACCACGACCATCATCGAATCATGAATCCCCCATTTTCCGACCGTAATCTTATTTCATGTGTCGCGTTTCACCACAAGTCACGTAAGACCGATCTTTGATTGTCATTGGACATGTTGTCATTGTAATTCATGAGAACGCAGCAGTGTATCGGATCTATGATGGATCTGAGGCGATTTGAATCAACCTTGGATGATTTGGCGGTGTGGAAAGATGATGGATTTCATTGTGGAGATGCTAACGGGTTATCGGGTTACAAGTTAACGGGTTAGCCAGTTAGGCAAGTTGTTGATTGAAGAGGAGTTAGCGGGTTAAGGAGAGTTAGGAAGTGCCCGACATAGGAGCTTTGAACGACCTAGGGTTTAGCAGTTTGGACATGAATCGCATGACTTAACTCAGTGAACGACTTAACGACTTAACATTCAAACTCTGAACGACATAAGGGACTGCGACCCAAATGACTTGCGACTTATCTTGCCAGAATAGCACATAACTTAAAGCAGAACGACTTAAAGAATCAACACGGCCTACTTTAACCCGCAACATAGCCTTAACTCATAGGGACATGACTGATGAACTGCAAGAATGAACTGCTTGAACATGTTGCACTTTTTCACAGATTGTATTAACTTTTAAGCTAACAACCCGTTAAATACAACATTTGCCACAAACTAGGGCGAATATACTGCCATTGACTGCCCACATCGAATGACATATTAGTCGATAAAGAATAATCAACTTTAGGGAAGTGTGTGAACGAAATGCTGTGAATTAACAAGTTCAAGTAAAGTATTAAAGCAAAGCTAAATTAATCAACTAAAGCTGATCTGTTTGCATCAACACTGTACTTGGACTTAAAATGACAAGACCTGAAACTTATAATCGACAAACGCCAACTAGTTTAATTCTAGTTATATTTTCTTGTCATTTTATTAGTTTTGCACAACACTTCACACTTTTAGGAAACGTGAACCTTCGTATTTGAATATCCAGTTCCTTGTGTAGAATGGCTTCTCAACGAATGCAAGAAGAGATAGTAGAGCGGGCCGATGAGGTCTTCCCAATAGCTGACCCTTTAGAGAATCCTCCGGAAAGAGTTTCTACTACATTGAACCAACGGGCTTTCAACCAGCTATGTATTCAATTCGGCATTGCTGAAGCGGATGCTCTGCTTCATGGGGTAAATGACACTGCCGATAGACCGCCTCCTGGATTCGTTGCAGTCAATCGTCAAATGTGTTTGAATGGAGCCATTCCCCCTTCAACGATTTTCTTAGAACACTCCTTCTTCGACTAACTATTTCTCCATTCCAGTTGCACCCTAATGGCTCTGCTATTTTGATGGGGTTGTGCGAACTATTCAGGAGGACACTTAACCGCCTCCCAAGCTTCGAGGAGATATGCTATTTGTGTTCATTCGGGAGGAACAAAGATCACCCTTCTATTACACTTATAAGGACTGCAAGAAACCGTAAGTTGATTATGGATCTGCCCGAGAGTGCTCACGGGTTTTTAAACCAGTTCTTCTTTGTCCGTTGCCCCCCCGGGATTCTATGGTATCTGGAGAGTAGGAAGTAAGACTACCTGTTAACGTAAAAATCAAACGCTAACACCTCCCTGGAGATTGAAGTTGAGCGAAAGCACCACCCATGAACACGGGAACTAAAAAACAAGTGGAGAAATCACAGAGAAAGCAGAAAAAACAACAGTTTTTATAGTGGTTCGGCTTAGGGTAAGCCTACATCCACTTTAATTCTCTTTATTACTGAATCGATTACAACTTTACAACAATCTTCAATTACAATTCTGATGAGACAAACAAGTAGAACTTTGATGCAGAAGAATTCTTTGAATCCATGTAGATTGCGTTAGATTTTCTTCCGAAGTTAGTTGAAATGCCTTTCGTACTTGAAGTGTCGAGTGAGTTGAGAATTCAGCAGAGTATTGGCGCTTAAAGTGATCGGCCCAAAAAGTCCTTTTCATGCTTGAGGTAGGTTGGTATTTATAGGTAAAATCCCACCCCTTAGGTCGTAAGTCGTGACCGGTCCAAGGTAAGTTGTGGCCGGTCTAAGGCAAGTCGCGGCCGACTCATCTGGCCCCTCCATGGTTTCACCTAGGCTCATTTGTACAAGTTCTAAGTCGCCCCCGAGTCAACACAGCCTCATTTTAGTAACACGGCATCGGGCTTGCATTTAGTAGCTTTAGGTCGTCGAGGACTCAAGTTAGGTCGTGAGTCGTGAACGAGTTAACATTGGTCCTAGGTCGGCTGTGATTTAGGTCGGCAACTATTTTAAGTCGGCAGCTTGGTAAAGCATTAGATCGGTAACTTGGTCAAGTCATTGAGTCGGCATCTCTCTTAGGCCTTAGGTCGGCCTTCCTGTTAAGTCGGCATCCTCTGAGACTTAGGCCAGTGCCCACGTTAGGTCGGTAGCCGTTTAGCCTTAAGTTAGTATCCCTCTTAGGCCTTAGGTCGGCTTCCATATTAGATCGGTAACCCACCCTAGCCTTAAGTCAGTACCCCCTTAGATCTTAGCTCGGCAATCCTCTTAAGTCGGCATCCCTTTAAGGCAGTTAGATCGGTAGCCTTATCAAGGCAGTTAGGTCGGTATGCCTCTTAAACCTGTTAGGTCGGTAACTGGGTCATGGCCGAGGCGGAGTTAACATTTGCCCCTCGAAGTACACGCCTAACGGTTAGGTCGTGTGCTTCGATGTCCTTTAACCCATCCACTCTCTAAGTCGATAGGTCGTACGCGACCTAACATTTAGGTCGTATGTGCCGCTCCAGATCCCTCCACTGCAAGGTATAAATCCCATCCCCTTCTTCCTTCTCATTACCTATTCCTTTGATTCTGCCATTAAAAATTTTCTGAGCTCCAAAAGGCAATTTAATTCCAATTAACCACTGACAACCTCTGCTATTCATTGTGTAAGTAAACACTCTTCTTCGATTATAGATCACTGTCGGATCATGAATTCCGTCACTTAAACCGCTTCCTTGCACGATGCTCCATCGCAAATCCTATTATACCCATGGCTGATGGAGTTTAGGTTGCTCGGTTCGACTTTAACTGACCGATGAGACGATGAAGATGGTTTACTGATTCAGGCTAGTTGATTTTGATTCGCGCTAGGATTGCAAGGCGTTGAATTTTCAAAGGTTTCGAATTGGTGTATTGGATGATCCGAAAGCATGAAATAATATAAATGAAGTGAGGGTTTTTTGGTTGAGGGAGTAGCTAACGGGTTAACGGGTTGAGTGGGGCGAGGTATTGATTTAGATGTGACCCGGTGATTTTAGGTGACTTAGCTTTTGGCCGACTCAATCCTTAAATCGTGGTCGTGTTAGCACTTGAGGGAAATCTACCGACCTAATCTTCTGCCGATCTAAGCCTTAAACCGTTGCCAAGTTAATCCTTAAGCCGTGGTCGAGTTAGCCCTTAAACCGTGGCCGAGTTAACCCTTCAAACCGTGGCCGAGTTAACCCTTAGGGAATTTCACACCACTTTTTGAACCAGAGATTTCCTTCTTACTACTCTTCATGACCTAAAGAACTGCCGATTTAAGGAACCAGGAACATAATCTTAACTTTCCAGAGATTGCTTGGGCCGCAACCGAGTTAACACTTAGATGCCCAACTCGAATCCTCACTTAAAAGCATAACTTCAATTTGAATTCTTAACTCGATTTGTTGGACTGAACTGCTCAAATCCTGGGTTGTTTTAACTTTATTGCTTTATTTCACATACCACATTGTCTCATAGGCTAACAACCTGCTGAAAACAACGATCACAAAAACCAAGGCGAATATACTGCCATTGACTGCCCACATCAAATGACAGATTAGTCGACATAAAGTAATCAACTTAAATACACTGTATGAAATGCTGTGAACCAATCAACTAAAGTGAAGTATTAATGCAAAGCATCGCTAGCTTGAGCCGATTTGCTTGCATCAACATTACACTTTCATATTAAAACAATGAACCCTGGACTTTATAACTGACAAATACTTGCTAGTTATTATTTTTTATTCCAGTTACATTTGCTTGTTGCTTGATTGATTTTACACAACAGTTCACACACTTTAGGAAACGTGCACCTTCATGTTTGAATATCCAGTTGTTTGTGTAGAATGACTTCCCATCAAGAAGAAGAAGGGGTAGCTCAAGCTGAAGAGGCCTTTCCGATAGCTATTCCCATAGAGAACCCTCCAGAGAGAACTCCGACTATCTTAAGTCCGAGAGCGTTTATTCAGCTACGCACTCAGTTTGGCTTTGCTGAAAATGATGCTCTACTTCCCGGACCGAATGATACTGCCGACAGTCCTCCTCATGATTTTGTTGCAGTCAATCGTCAAATGTGCTTAAGCGGGGCGATTCCTCCTTTCAACGACTTCCTTCGAACTCTTCTCCTTCGGTTGACAATCTCTCCATTTCAACTTCATCCTAATGGCTACGCCATTTTGATGGGGTTATGTGTTTTGTTTAGGAGAACTTTTGATCGCTTGCCGAATTTTGAAGAAATTCGCTACTTATGCTCGTTTGCAAAGAGTAAAGACCATCCCTCCCTCATTATCGTGAGAAGTGCTAGAAATCGCAAGTTTATTTCTGATCTTACAGAAAGCGTTCACAGATTTTTGAACCAGTTTTTCTTTGCTCGCTGCCCCCCAGAGTTTCATGCCATCTGGAGAGTAGCAAGTAAGATTACCTGTTTCTATTTTCTCCATTTCCAAACTTCCGAGATTCGAATTATCAATTGCTAATCTCATTCTTTGCTCTTTTCAGCACTTCATCTCCCTTCTAGAGACCCAATCCATAAGCAAGTTTTTGAAAGACTGAGTGCCGTGGCCGCGGAAGAGAGAAGTGTAAAATTTTTGTTGAGGGATGAATTTTTACATCAGTCGGGCTTTTACACATCTCTCGCTCTACACATCCTCATGAGATCCCAGACTCCCCGACTAGAGCATCAGATGCCCCGGTTTCCTCTGACACACCCATACCAAAAGATCCCGCTTCCGAAGCTTCTCTAGTAAAATGCTCTACTACTGTCGATGTTGCGGGGTCATCTGGCAAATTCACACTTGCCCCAGTTATTGAGGAAGAAGAGCCTCAGGGATCTCCCCTACGTTCACAGAAATCCGGCGAAGAAGCCAAGAAAATGAGCCCTGTTAGGCAGAGCGGGGACGACACTTTCGAAGGGTTGAGCGATCTCTTCGTCACCTCACAAGAGCTTTTTAAAGACGACCCCGTGACTACTAGAGTTTCTTCTTCAGTAGTGGAAGCGACTTCTTCTTTACAACAAGCTCCGTCGACCCACGAGTTGACGTTGATTACTACCCCCGTGATTACTCCGCAATCAAAGAGTGGTTCGTAGCTTGCACATCACACACACTTAGAATCCTTTGGCACTTTCATACTCCTAACTCTTTGTACTTTGAAGATTCTAAAGTTAGGCTTCTTTTCTCTGAAGACTTTTAAGACTTGTCTCTCTTTTTTATTTCAGATTCTGCGATGGGACGCAGCGGCTCTTACTATGACGATTTCCAGCGCTACGGGAGGCGTAGCCAATATGATTATAGGTGCTACCTTCCCGTTCACAGAGAAACCGATGAAGAGAGAGCCGCCCGAAAGGCTCTGGAGAGGAGGGCTCAAGAAGAGCGTTATGAGAAACAAGAAAGGGAGGAGCGCCACGATTCTTCCTAGAGAGGTGACGATTTCCACAAGAGAAAATCCCATGATGACCGGGGAAAAAGCCATATGGTTGAGGACCAAAGCAAGCGTGCTCGACACGGTGAGAAGCATACTTCTACAACTCCTGAAAAGGTCACTACCCCCGTCTCACTTGACATTCCTTCTGGCTCTCCCGCTCTCGGGAAGACAGACATTCAAACAATAATCAGCAAGCCTAAATTCCAAGTTGGATCAGGCCCGGCTACTTTGCAAAGCCGGTTCCCGCACTGGTGCCTGAAGGGAGTGCGGTTCGATCTTGACTTGGTCCCTATTGACAAGCCTGCCATGCTACGAAACCTCGATGCCGTCAGGCTTGATATTGAAAGGATGTCAAACTGGCAAAAGCTTGTTGATGAGCTTCAAAGGGTCAACCGTGCGAATATTGAGGCCATGCTTACTATGGAGAATGATAAGGCTGAATGGCAGAAGGTTCTTGAGCAGCATCATACCGAAATGAGGAGAATTACTACTTACAATGAAGAGCTTGAAGCGAAAGTTGAGGAACTTAAACAAGAGCTTGTTATTTCTTCTACCACATATACTCAAAAAGAAGAAGTACTTCAAAAGCAAGTTCGCGATGCTCATGCCGCTCAGCGACATGCCGAGGCACAATTTGAAGCTGAGCAGAAAACAGCAGGAAGGTATCATGCTGAGGCAACAGAGTTACGGGAGAAAGTCAACTCTCAAGAGGCGGAAATTCAAATGCTAAAGCTTCAACTTTCCAAAGCTGAAAGAAAGCGTGACGAGGCCGTTGCCGGTAAAATTGCAGCTGAAGAATCTTATGAGGCAATGAAAACTAACATCAGCTCGACACTGTTTGACTTCTACCTGCATAGCATCTTGGGGCACGGTAGTCTCGCCTTTCTAGGCCCCAAATATGAAGTTACACTAGCTGAAGTGTGGGAGGCTTCACTTGACATGCTTGGCGGTAAAGGTGCTGGCTATGCCGAATCAGCTCTTGAGGAGCATTACTTGAATGACGATGCTCGCGCTGCTCTCGCCAAGGGAAAAGAGAAACTTGCAAAATTAAGAGCTAAAATGGCAGAAGGGGAACGGTTATGAAAAACTACTTCAACTATTCTAGTCCAGCCTTCACCTTCGGCCGAAATCGACATTGTCGGCTCCAGTTCTCATTCTCCATCCCTGGCTAAATTTACAACTGAGATCACAAATATACAGGGTGGAGATGAAGGCGAAGAGAGTGCCGAAGCACAGGCTTATGAGGTTGATATCAGCAAGCCGACTTCTCCAGGTAATTCTACTGCCAATCTTGCCCAAGTAGACTGCTCATTTGCTTCTTATGAGTTCGATGAGCTTCTCGACTATTTTCTAAACCTCAATGAGCCTTTATCTCCTCTCTTTACTGACTTTAACTTCTTTTCTTCTGTAGAGAAAGCACCGAGCATTGTTCAAGCTTCCCCTCCTCCAATTATTCCTCCTTCGGTTCTCCAGGTCACTCCTCCGTCTGCCTCTCAACCCGGGTCGCAAGAGGAGCAAATAGAAGCTCTTCATGGCCTAGATGATCCTATTGCTTCTCGAGAACATGGGGAAGAGGGGCTTGGAAAAGGCGATGAGTCTCCGGAGCGAACTACTTCTGATAACATAAAATTATCTGCACTTGTAACTCCGGGAAGTGAGGCTTCTTCAAGGAGAAGGAGGAAGCGTGCCACTTCGAAGAAGAGAAGAAAAGGCATTCTTATTTCTGAAGAGGAAACGAAAGTTGATCCGGCAGTAACCCTTTCTCCTTCATCCCCGACTCTCCCAAGCCATCCTGAAAAGCTGCCTATTAGGTCAGGTGAAGGCTCTATGGGCGGTAGCAAGAAGAAATAAGGGGTCCTGCTTCGACTTATCTTTACTTTTTGCTTTTTGCATGTACTGGCCGGAGATTGTGCGGGTACCGGCCTCCGCCTTTCTTTTTTCTTTTAATTTTGAAACCTGTACCTGTACAAAATTTTGACAGTGTTGAATAAAATGACTCTTTTTGTTTGTACAAACTTCTGTCTGTATCTGAGAATGCATTTACTATTCACTTTTTTTTTGTACAAGTTTCTTTATATGATATTGCAGTGAGCTTGTGGTATGTTGTTCGATCGTAATTTTGCCAATGTAGTTATACCATGTTGTATATACCATGTTGTATGTAGCTATACCATGTTGTATGTAGCTATACCATGTTGCCCCCATACCATAAGCTCGTTGCAATATTTTATACTTTGAGGGGACTTGTATTCTTATTTTCTGGAGAATAATTATTCCATACTTGGAGGAATATTATTTCGTTAAAAATAGAGTATAGCTCCCTCCATATAAGTTTTTACGCTTCATCCTTCGAAGATATCACTTTTTCTTTTGTGCCTTCACACATTTTTACCAAGTGAATTCTTCTATGTGGTAAAGCGGGCCTCTGAAGGACACTTTAACTTTTTTTTGAGGAAGAATATTTCCAAGAATAGAAGAACAAATCTTCCTTTGAAAGCTAAAGTGTGCCTTTGAAGAGGGCTTCCCTTTTTTTTATATATATATATTGCGCCTCGGTGGAGGGCTTTGATCTTTGCTTTGCATTTCTGATGAAATGCTTCTTTGAAAGGTTGCACCTTTGAGGAGGGCTTTTTCACGTTTCAACACTTGGAAGTTTTATTTCAATCTTGGTGAAACGTGTGCCTCCAAAGAGTTATGCCTCCGAGGAGGGCTTTTTCATGTTTCAATACCTGGAAGTTTTATTTCAATCTCGGTGAAACTTGTGCCTCCGAAGAGGTCTTTCTGTTCGATTGTGCCTTCGAGAGGAGGTCTTTTCATTTCTGCCTCTGGGAAGAGGTCTTTCTTGTTTCTGCCTCTGGGAAGAGGTCTTTTTGCTTGGTTGTGCCTCTGGGAAGAGGTCTTTTTTGTTTCTGCCCCTTGGGAGAGGCTTTTATTTTTCCCTGTTCGCTGGGAAGCGGTCCTCCGAAGAGGGCTTTTCACATTTCATTTGACGAGAGTGTATCGACCGATCACGATGAAATGTGTGCCTCAGAGTAGGGTTACTGCCTGGAAGTTTGGAGTTTCTTTCTCTCGGTTGGACGGATTCACGGGAGTGTATCGACCAATCATTCCGCAATTTGTATCGAGAAAGAACTCTCATTTTCTGGTTTGGCCCGCTCGAGGTCTTTTAGCATTTCAACTGTGGTGAAATGGGCCTCCGAAGAGGGCTTTCACGTTTCAACACCTAGAAGTTTTATTTCAATCTCGGTGAAACGTGTGCCTCTGAGTAGGGCTTTTGCCTGGAAGTTTGGAGTTTCTTTCTCTCGGTTGGACAGATTCACGGGAGTGTATCGACTGATCATTCCTCAACTTTGTATCGAGAAAGACCTCTCTTTTTCTGGCTAGGCCCGCTCGAGGTCTTTATCCTCCGAAGAGTTGTGCCTCCGAAGAGGTCTTTTGCTGATTGATGCTTGCTCGCCCATGTCTCTTTGCCATCTATTCATGTTGGCGATCCCCGTTGTCTTTTGCAAGTGTCATCACTTTTTAGTTGCCAATAATTTCCCTTATCCAAAGAAATATGCTTCATAGTTAAGCGAGTTGGTGGTGGTAGACACAGGCTATTTAACTGGTTGTTTGTTTGTTCAAACATTTGCAGTTAGTTAGAAATGGTCCACTTCCATTCACATTGCTAACTTTTGTTCGAAGCACTTCTTTTGTACGATTTGAGTATGGAAATTTTGAATGGTTTGATGTTTTGCTTGCTGAGTGATGTCGGAGATAGCTTGGTCTTGCGATGGGTAAGCTTTGCTTTTATGGCCTGCATTATCAAATCGACATTTTAGTAACACAGTTAACGTATTTTATATGTCGAAATAAAACAAAGCAGTTTATAATAGTAGAGAATACAAGATTTATAGTGGTTCGGCCAAAAGTTAGGCCTACATCCACTTTATAGCTTTTCATTATTCACTTGCTTTACAATTGCTTTCAATACAAGAATCATATATTCATAATTCCTTTACAATATTTCAGCAATGCTTTCAAGTAAAATAGGGACGCAAATGATTGTTGTTCCAAGCTCTCGGGATTGGTTCTCCTTCGATAGTTGTGAGTTTGAATGTGCCATCAAGAAGTTTTGCGCCAATAACATATGGCCCTTCCCAGTTTGGTCCAAACACACCTATGGCTGTCATGATCCTCTTCAGGACTAAGTCCCCAACTTCAAAGCTGCGCTGACGAACTTTGGAATTGAAGTGCTTGGCTATTCTTTGCTGGTGAGCTGCAATTCTAAGCCGTGCCTCCTCTCTTCTTTCATCGAGGAGGTCAAGTGCTTCCAATTGCAATTTTTCATTCTCATTTTGATCAAAATGGATCCTTCTGTGTGAGGGGACTTCACTTTCCACTGGAATCATCGCTTCTGATCCGTATGCCAATGAAAATGGAGTATGCCCAGTCGTAGTTTTGTGGGTGGTTCTGTATGCCCATAGTGCAAGTGGTAACTTATCGACCCAACCACCTTTTGCTTTTTCTAACTGCTTTTTGATGGTTGATTTGATGATTTTTTTTACTGCTTCCACTAGCCCATTTGCCTGCGGATGAGCCACTGCTGAGAAGCTTTTTCGGATCTTGAACCGTTTGTAGAAATCTTGGAACTCCTCACTTTCAAACTGAGTACCATTGTCTGTGATTATCTTCTGAGGCACACCATACCTGCAAATGATATTTTTAGTCACAAAACTTATCATTTTCTTAGAGGTAATAGTAGCCAATGGTTCGGCTTCAGCCCATTTAGTGAAGTAATCCACAGCAACGATAGCATATTTAATCCCCGATTTGGCAGTTGGTAAAGGCCCAATGAGATCTATTCCCCAGATAGCAAACGGCCATGGACTGACCATTTGTGTTAGCTCAGTGGAAGGTGCTCTAGGAATTTTAGCGAATCTCTGACATTTATCACACTTTCGGGAATAATCAGCAGCATCCTGATTAATTTCCGGCCAAAAGTATCCATAACGGAGGATTTTCTTTGCTAAAGTTTGACCACCTGTATGATCCCCACATTCCCCTCCGTGTACTTCAGTTAGAATTGTCTTAGCTTCTTCCTTTGTCACACATCGGAGTAATGGCATTGAAAATCCTCGTCTGTACAAATGACCATCTTGAACTATATATCTGGAGGCTCATGAGCTTCTGTCATTCTTTTGAACTTTCTGGCAAAGAACCATTGAGTAAATATTCAAGTATCGGAGTCATCCATGATTCTTGCTCTTGGGATACATTCATAATCCAATCAACATCCATTTCATCTGTGCTTGGAGCTGACAAGACTTCGACGGGAACTAACCCCAATAGTTGAGCTTCACCAGCACTTGAATATTTCGCAAGAGAATCCGCCTTCATATTTTCTTCTCGGGGGATATGGTTTATTGAATAACGGACAAAAATCTTGAAGGAGCTCCCAGGCTTTTGATAAATAGGCTGGTAAATTCCCTCCTTTAGCTTGAAATTCCTTCTTGACTTGACAAACAATAAGTTGAGAATCACTGAAGATATGCAATGCCTTGATGTTTAGTTCTTTAGCGATCTTTAAACCAGCGATGAGAGCTTCATATTCAGCTTCATTATTTGTCGAAGGGAATTCTAGTCTCAGCGCATAACATAGCGATCGCCCTTCTGGGGTTTCAAGGACAACCCCTGCTCCGGAACAGTAATCATTCCTCGCGCCATCGACATACAATTTCCATTGGATTGGGACGCTATTAGTAGCTTCCTCCTCACTATCACCCATATCCGTACATTCTGCAATGAAATCTGCCAAAGCTTGTCTATTGATTGCTTTTCGGGGATGGTAAGTGATGTCATATTGACTGAGTTCAATATTCCATTTCAAAAGACGGCCCGAAGTCTCTGGATGGAATAGGACTTGCTTTAGAGGTTGATCAGTGAGGACTTTGATGGGATGAGCTTGGAAATACGTCCTCAATTTTCTTGATGTGATCAACAGACAATAGGCGAGCTTTTCTAATCTTGAATAGTTCATCTCTGCCCCAGTGAATCTTTTGCTGACATAATAGAATGGGCGTTGAATCCTTGCGTCTTCCCGTACCAACACTGCACCGAGAGCATGAGACGAAATTGCCAAATATACGAAGAGATCTTCACCACTGTCAGGCTTTGAAAGTATCGGAGGCACTTCCATATGACGAACCAACTCATCAAATGCTTTCTGACAATCAGGAGTCCACTCAAAGTTTTTTCTTCCTTTCTTCAGAGCACCAAAGAATGGAATGCATTTGTTGGTGGCTTTGGAAATGAACCGACTTAAGGCAGCAAACTTTCCATTGAGACTTTGCAATTCCTTCTTCGTTCTAGGAGCCTTGACTTCTCTCAGAGCGGTGATCTGAGCTGGATTGGATTCAATGCCCCTAGCGCTCACAATGAAACCCAAAAATTTTTCGGACTCCACTCCAAATGAACATTTCAGGGGATTAAGCTTCATTCTGTACTTGCGGAGTACTGCAAACATCTCTGCCAAGTGATCCATATGGTCCACTGCTTTCTTAGACTTTACTAGCATATCATCAACGTAAACTTCCATTGTCTTGCCAATCTGTGGTTTAAACATGGCATTGACAAGCCTTTGGTAAGTTGCCCCTGCATTCTTGAGTCCGAAAGGCATGACCTTGTAGCAGTGGAGTCCAACATCTGTGATGAAACTAGTATCCTCTTGATCTGGCTCATGCATCATAATCTGGTTATATCCGGAGTATGCATCCATAAAAGACAACAATTCGTGTCCTGCCGTCCCATCCACCAACTGATCGATCCTGGACAGCGGGAAACAGTCTTTGGGGAAGGTTTTGTTCAAATCCGAAAAATCAATGCATACTCTCCACTTTCCATTAGCCTTTTTCACCAGCACTGGATTTGATACCCAATTTGGATAAGTAGATTCTCTGATGAAACCGTTCTCCATGAGCTGACCCACTTCTTCTTTTAACGCTGCTGTTCTCTCAGGACCCTGAGTCCTTCTTTTCTGTTTCACAAGTGTAAACATTGGATCAATGTTTAGAGTATGTACTGCAATCTTTGGGGATATTCCGCACATGTCAGCATCAGTCCAAGCGAATACATCCAAATCAGCCTTCAAAAATGAGATCAGAACATTCTGAACTGTTGTGCTGAGTTGTGAACCCACATTAAGCACTTTGTTTGGGTCCTTTGGATCAACGGGCACCGGCACTGTTACCTCTACCGGTACTACCCTATTCTCCCCTGCACTGGCTTTCCTTGGATCCATCTCTCTTCGTGCACCACTACATTCGCCAGTGCAGGGTCCACCCTGTAATTGCTACAAGGTTGGCTCCTTTGTGCGGACTGGAGCCGCCGCACCTTTTCCCATTTCTCTTTTCCTTGACTCTTGAAATTCTGCAAAGTAACATTCTCGCCCCGCATCTTGATCTCCCTTAATCACACCAACTCCGTTATCTGTGGGGAATTTTTGAGTCAGACACCATGGGGCAAGAACATCTTTAAACGCAGCAAGAGTTGGTCGGCCTAAAAAGGCATTGTAGGAAGAGAATTCTTCAACAATTATAAACGTTTGCTTTCGAGCCACCTTCCTTGGTCCCTTTCCAAGTTCTACAAACAAATCAATGGTCCCAATCGGCTGTTTGGGTTCTCCAGCAAACCCAGCAATCTTAAGTGACGAAGCTTGAACGTCAGCCATTGGAATTTTCATTTGATCGAAGGTCTTCTTGAAGGGGATGTTGCATGAAGCTCCACAATCAACTAGAACCTTTCTCACAGTTGCCGGCCCAATACCAGCAGATATGACCAAAGGGTCTATGGTCGGAGCCTCAATACCCAAAGAATCCCTGGCATTGAACACGATATCATCTGTGGAAGTCTTTTGTTGCTTTAAAGGCACATCATTCTCTAAGACAAAAACATTCTCTTCAGCTGGTACATGCCTCAAGGCCCGTGCGTACCTTTCCATCTCGCCCCAGCTTTTGCCTGCTGGGTGAGGTCCTCCACTTATTATATTAATAATAGGTCTTTCCGATTCATGCTCTATGGGCTTCTCACTTGAGGCAGGACAGTGAGCGGGAACTTGTTGTCCTTGAGTTGATGAAGCCGGGGCAATTCTGTTCCTTTTCACATACTGCTGGAGCTTGTTCTCTTTCAAGAGTTGTTCAATTACCTCTTTCAACTGACGGCATTCGTTGGTGTCATGGCCGGGCTGGTTGTGGAACCGACAGAACCTTCCACTTTTTTCCATCTTAATCGCAACTCTCATTTTCGGTGGTGCCAGATAATTGACATCATCTTTGGTCGCAAAGAAGATGTTTTCAGGGGTATCGATCAAGGGTGTGAAATTGAAAGAACGGCCTCTCTTAGCGTCTCCCTGTTTCTTCCCACCATCATTTCCCCTTTTCTGAGTGTTAGGTTCTTTCTTACTTGAAGCAGCGCCATTGTTCCCGGCTTCCGCTGATACCACCTTAGCCGGTGTTTGGAGGTGCAAGCGCATGAATTCGTTCGCTTTCTTGTAGAATTTGTCGAGCGAGTTTGGTTCTTTCATTTTCAACCATTTTCCAAATTCGCTCGACTTGTCAATCGCCCTCATCAAGTATGTTAGGACCATGGTGGCTCAACATTATCTACCTCGGCCAATGCTATGTTAAAACGATTCAAAAATGACCTGATGGATTCTCTCGGATTTTGCTCTAGACTTGATAGCGACATTATATCCTTTTCTTTAGAAGCATACAATCGAAATTGCTCCTTGAATTTCCTGGTCAAATTAGAAAATTGGTCGATGGACCTGACCGGCAGCTTTGTAAACCACAATAGAGCTACACCTTCTAGATAAACCGGGAAGTATCGACATTTAATTTCATCAGACGCCCTGGCACCAGTCATATGCCAGTCGTACTTATACAGAAACTCGTTTGGATCACTCGTCCCCTTGTAGGCCGGAATAGTAGGAGGAACGAATTTCCTTGGGAACTCCGCCTTCAAGATTTTTTCAGTAAATGGAGTTTTGCTTGGAGCAAAGCCCCACTCTTTCTCGTCTTCATCTCTTCGCATACTTTCTTTCATGATTTGACGAACCATACCCGAAAAATACTCTTCATCATTTAGAGGCTCTGGAGGGCACACATCAGCCACTCTCTCTAAATTCTGCCTTGACAATCGTTCACGGAGGGTCGGCTGCGGTCATGATCCTCCAACTTGAAGAGGAGTCCTTTCTACAGGGTCTGCGGCTTTTTGAGAAACGTTCCCTTCAACATCATGAACTCCCGCAGTAGGGTTCCCATCATTATTAACCGGTTGACGATTTGCCCCTAGTAGATCATTCAACTTACTCAAGATCAGGGCATTCTGGGCATTCTGGGCTTCCAACTGCGCATTCTGAGCATTCAGTTGCTGATTCAATCCCAAAACTACGGCGTCCAATTCTTCTCGTGTAATTCCAACAGTTGGAGCTACTTGACCTGAAGGAGGAGAGGTAGCGGTGTTCTCTTGAACATTGTCGGATCTTACAGAACTTCGTTTTCTCCCAGGAGCCATTATTTCCAATAAACTTCTGGTTTTAAAAGAAATCCTTTCAACAATCCTTCGCTGAGCAATAGTGGAAATTTCCTGAGTTGGTTTCTCAGTGAAAGCACCTAAAATGTTAATGTAAAAATCAGACGCTAACACCCCGGTGTAGATTGAAGTTGAGCGAAAGCACCACCCGTGAACACGGGAACTAAAAAACAAGTAGAGAAATCACAGAGAAAGCAGAAAAAACAACAGTTTTTATAGTGGTTCGGCTTTGGGTAAGCCTACATCCACTTTAATTCTCTTTATTACTGAATCGATTACAACTTTACAACAATCTTCAATAACAATTCTGATGAGACAAACAACTAGAACTTCGATGCAGAAGAATTCTTTGAATCCATGTAGATTGCGTTAGATTTTCTTCCGAAGTTAGTTGAAATGCCTTTCGTACTTGAAGTGTCGAGTGAGTTGAGAATTCAGCAGAGTATCGGCGCTTAAAGTGATCGGCCCAAAAAGTCCTTTTCATGCTTGAGGTAGGTTGGTATTTATAGGGAAAATCCCACCCCTTAGGTCGTAAGCCGTGACCGGTCCAAGGTAAGTTGTGGCTGGTCTAAGGCAAGTCGCGGCCGACTCATCTGGTCCCTCCATGGTTTCACCTAGGCTCATTTGTACAAGTTCTAAGTCGCCCCCGAGTCAAAACAGCCTCATTTTAGTAACACGGCATCAGGCTTGCATTTAGTAGCTTTAGGTCGTCGACGACTCAAGTTAGGTCGTCAGTCGTGAACGAGTTGACATTGGTCCAAGATCGGCTGTGATTTAGGTCGGCAACTATTTTAAGTCGGCAGCTTGGTAAAGCATTAGATCGATAAATTGGTCAAGTCATTGAGTCGGCATCTCTCTTAGGCCTTAGGTCGGCCTTCCTGTTAAGTCGGCATCCTCTGAGACTTAGGCCAGTGCCCACGTTAGGTCGGTAGCCGTTTAGCCTTAAGTCAGTATCCCCCTTAGGCCTTAGGTGGGGTTCCATATTAGATCGGTAACCCACCCTAGCCTTAAGTCGGTACCCCCTTAGATCTTAGCTCGGCATTCCTCTTAAGTCGGCATCCCTTTAAGGCAGTTAGGTCGGTAACCTTATCAAGGTAGTTAGGTCGGTATGCCTCTTAAACATGTTAGGTCGGTAACTGGGTCATGGCCGAGGCGGAGTTAACACTACCTATCTCTGTTCACTTCATTTCTGAGCCTTTCAAAATTCAAGTCGTCAAGTGCTAACTTCATTCTTTAATTTTGCAGCACTTCCTCCTCCCTCCACAGATTCTAGTCACAAACCAACTTTCAAAAGATTGAATGTCGTAGCTGTTTATGAGAGAAGTATTAGGTTCCTGCTTGCACCAATTCGTACTTTTGCATTCTTCTCGATCCACTCAATCCCATGATGCCCCCAGTTCTCAAGTAGAAGCGTCAGATGCCCCAGCCTCCGTAAAGGAATTCGCACCGAAGGAACCTATTATAGCGGTTTCATTAGTGAGATGCTCCAGTTTTGTTGACGGTGTGGGATTATCTGGAAAATCTAAACTTCCTAAAGTTATTGAAGGAGTGGAATTTCAACATTCTGGGAAGGCTACTGGAAGAGCTGATGAGGGAGCTGAGAAAGAAAGTTCCGTTAGAAAGTGTGCAAAGCGTGCTGAAGAGGGCACTGCTGATATGACCCATTCCGTTGGGCACGATGGTGATGATGTCTTTGGGGCTTGAGAGACCTTGTGGTGACTTCCCAAGAGATTTTTAAAGATGACACAATCACCTCTAAGCTTGTTTCTCCAACGATCGAAGCGACATCCATTTTGCGATCAATTCCATCAACCCAGGCGTTGACTCCTGTTGCAAAAGCTGACATCACTCCTAAGCCGAAGAGTGGTTTGTAGCTTGACGCGTGTAGTTCACATGCCACACACACTTAGGATTTTTTGGCAATTATGCGCACTTAGCTTCTTTATTTTGAAGATTTCTAAATTTTGTCTCTTCTTCACTTTCAGGTTCTCCCATGGGACGCAGCGGCTCATATTATGATGACTTTCAATACTATGCGAGGCGTGATTTTTATGACCCCAGGCACCATCTTCCTTCCCCTAGGGAGATTGGTGAGGAAAGAGCAGCTAGAAAAGCTCGGAAAGGCAGGCTTATGAGGAGCGTTATGGAAGAAGAGATGACCGACATGACTCTCACCATAGGGATGATGAATCCCATAAGAGAAAGTCTCATGATGATATAGGGAAGAGTCATGTAGCTGAAGATTCAAGCAAACGAGCCAAGCTTAGCGAAAAGTCTTCATCTGAAATTTCTAAAGTCCCCACTGCTTCTATCTCTCTAGACATCCCCTCTAGCTCTTCTGCCCTTCAAAGAGCTGACATTCAAGCAATCATTAATAGGCCTCCTTGTCAAGTTGATAAACCTCCGCCTGCACTCCAAAGCCGATTTCCACATTGGTGTTTGAAAGGAGTATGCTTTGATCTGGACTTGGTTCCCATTGACAAATAGGCCATGCTGAGAAATCTCGATGCTGTCAAGCTTGATATTGAATGAATGCCCGATTGGCATAAATTAGTTGATGAGCTTCAAAGAGTAAACCGTTTAAATCTCGAGGCTATGCTGACCATGGAGAGCGATAAGTCTGAGTGGCAAAAAGTTCTTAATCAGCATGATGCGGAGATGAAGAGCATCACCACCTATAATGAGAAACTTGAGACTGAAGTTAAGAAGCTTAAAGATGGTCTAGCCACCTCTTCCACTTCTTATACTTAAAAGGAAGAGGTTCTTCAAAAGCAAGTAAGAGACGCCCATGCTAGTCAACGAGATGCTGAAGCTAAAATTGAGGCACATCAGAAAATCATGGAAATCTCTCGCAATGATGTTGCTCAGCTGCGGTATCTCCCAAGATTTGGAGATTGCAATGTGAAAGGCCCAGCTTTCTAAGGCTGAAAGGGAGCGTGACGAGGCCATCGCTGGAAAAACAGCAGCTGAACAATCATATGAGGCGACTAAGGCCAACGTCGGCTCCACTTTATTCGAGTTTTATATTCAAAGTGTCTTGGGGCATGGCAGTCTTTCATTTTTGGGCCCAAAGTATGAGATTACCCTGGCTGAAGTATGCGCGACAGCAGTTGAAATGCTTAGAGATGCCGGTTACGCTGAGGAGGATCTTGAGGCTTATTATATGGATGATAAGGGTCGTGCCGCCCTTGCCATAGGGAATGAACAACTTGCCAAAGAACGAGCCGAAGCGGCGGCAGGAGAGCATCTAGGGAAAGCACCTTTGGCCGACCCAACTCGTCCTTCGGCTTCGATTGACATTGATATTATTAGCTCCAGTTCTCACTCTCCGCCTCCTGCCAAAGCCGAAACCAAAATTACAACTGCCCATACCGAAAGCGAGGCCCAAGAAGACACCGAAGCCCAAGATTTTGAAATTGACATGATAAAGCCAACCCATCTAGGTAACTTCAACACTGATCCAGCTCGAGTGGAAAACTTGTTTGCTTCACATGAGTTCAATGAACTTCTTTCTTATTACTTAAACCCCGACGTGCCACTATCTCCTCTCTTTGCAGGAAATACTGATGTTTAACACTTCTTCTACTGTAGTGAAAATAAGCATTGTACAGGCTTTGCCTCCTCCAGCTGTTGCCCCTCCACCTCTTCAAGTTACTCCTTCTTCTGCTTCTCAACCGGGGTCGCAAGAAGAACAAATAGGAGCTCTTCAAGGCTTAGATGGCCCGACCGCTTCACAAGAGCAGAAAGCTGAAGAACTTGAGGAGGGTGAGAGGACCCCAGAGAAATTTACTGTCGACGATACAAAGCCGATTGATCTTATCACTCCGGGCAACGAATCTTCTTCAAAGAAGAGGGGAAAGCGTGGAATTTTGAACAAGAAGAAGGGTACTTCTACTGGCGATGAGAAAGCGGAAGAGGACCCAATTGCACCTCTTTCTTCTTCTTCCCCGACTCGTTCAGGCCGACTCAAGAAGCTAACCATTTGGCCAAGCGAGGGCTCCAGAGGCGGCGGGAAGAAGAAGTAACGAGCCTGGTTTTATCCTTCTTGTTTTGCTTTTTTTGCTTTTTGCTTGTATTTAAAGACTTGCATTGACAGACGATTGTGCAGATACCGGCCCCCGCTTTTTGAAACTTGTATATGTATACAAATTTTTTATAGTATGGAATAGAATGACTCTTTTTACTTGTACAATCTTTTGATTGTATTTGTGAATGCATTTATTTCTTATTTTCACACAAGTTTCTTTACTTTCCTTGTATGATATTGTAGTGAGCTCGTGGTATGTTGCTTGAGTGTTGCTTTTATTAATGTAGCCATATTATATTTCCCCCATACCACGACTTATTGCAATCTTCTCCATTTTGAGAAGACTTGTACTCTTACTTTGGAGAACAATTCTACCATTTTGAGGAAATATTATTCTACTCTAGTAGAGTGTGCTTTGTATTGGAGAAGTTTTCTCCTTCCTTTTTTTTTGAAAAAGTTTTTACACTTCAACTTTCGGAGGTGGTCACTTTTATTTTGAGAAGTGGATTCCTTTACGCGGGAAAGCGGGCCTCCAAGGAGGGCTTTGATTTGTTCGCCAGAAAGTTATATCTCATCGATAAGTGGATCCACGGAGTAGACGCAAGCTACCTAATTGGATGTTTGTTTGCACAAACGATCGCAATTAACTAGCAAGGGCCTGGTGCCTTCACTTTGGGAAGGTGCCCTTTGGTGGTCCCACCAATGACTTTTTCAAGAGATAACATTCCATTTTTGGGTGTCCCTCGTTAGAGGGATTTTTTATGCCTCCGAAGAGGGCTTTCTTGGGCCTCCGAAGAGGGCTTTCTTCGGCCTCCGAAGAGGGCTTTCTTCGGCCTCCGAAGAGGGCTTTCTTCGGCTCCGAAGAAGGCTTTTTTGTTTCCGAAGAGGGCTTTCTTGGGCCTCCGAAGAGGGCTTTATTGGGCCTACGAAGAGGGCTTTTTTGTTTGGCTCGCCACGAAGGTTGCATCTCACAGTTAAGTGGATCCACGGTGTAGACGCTAGCAACCTAACTAGATGTTTGTTTGCACAAACGATCACAATTAACTAGTAAGGGTCTGGTGCCTTCACTTTGGGAAGGTGCCCCTTTGGTGGCCCCACCAACCTTTTTGGTTGAGAGACAAGATTCTATTTTGGCTGTTTTTTATGCGCTTGCCCATGTCCTTTCACCATCTTCCCTTCAGCGATTCCTCATTATCATTTCCAAGCACATGTTCCTTTCTTTTGCAAGTTGTTTTTCTTTTCTTTTCCAGAGAAGTGCATTTCATTGTTAAGTGAATCCTCGGGGCAGACGCAAGCTACCTAACTGGATGTTAGTTTGCACAAACAAACTCAATTAACTAGCGAGGGCCTGGAACATTCACTTCAGGAAGGTGCCCCATTCGGTGGAATCACCAACTGTTTGTGAGAAGCACTTCCTATGTAAGAATTGAATCTGGAATTTCTGTGGCTTGGTATTGGTTTGTTGAGTGATTTGTAGGAATTTCTTGGCCTTGTGATGTGTTGAGTAGGTAAGCTTTGCTTTGATAGCCTCCAATATTAAATCGACATTTTAGAAATATATTTATGATATTTGCACATCGAAATGATACGGGCATTTTATAGTAGTTGAGAACACAAGATTTATTGTAAAATCAGTGTGAATCAATACAAGAATGATGCATCCAAAATCATTTTACAAATTTAAGCATAGCTTCTAAGTAAAATATGGACGCAAGTGATTGCTGTTCCAGGCTCTCGGAATTGGATCTCCTTCGACAGTTGTGAGCTTGAAAGTTCCATCAAGAAGTTTTTTTCCTATGACGTATGGCCCTTCCCATTTTGGCCCAAACACTCCTGTTGCTGTCATGACCCTTTTCAAGACTAGATCCCTAATTTCAAAGCTGTGTTGGCGAACTTTAGAATTGAAGTGCCTGGCAATCCTTTGCTGATGGGCTGCAACTTTGAGCTCAGCCTCTTTCCTTCTTTCATCAAGCAAGTCAAGTGCTTCAAGTTGCAGCTTTTCTTTTTCAGCTTGGTTGAAATGAATTCTCCTGTATGAGGGGACCTCTATTTCCACTGGAATCATTGCTTCTGATCCATATGCTAATGAGAGAGTGTGCCCAGTCACAGTCTTGTGGGTTGTTCTGTATGCCCAAAGTGCTAGTGGCAGCTTATCGACCCAACCACCTTTTGCTTTTTCCAGCTGTTTTTTGATGATTGATTTGATAATTTTGTTCACTGCTTCCACTTGCCCGTTTGCCTGTGGATGATCCACTACCGAGAAGCTTTTTTGGATCTTGAATCGCCTGCAAAAGTCCTGGAATTCTTTACTTTCGAATTGGGTACCATTGTCTGTGATTATCTTCTAAGGAACATCATGCCTGCAAATAATATTCTTAGTCACAAATTTATCATCACTTTAGAGGTAATAGTAGCCAATGGTTCAGATTCAGCCCATTTGGTGAAATAATCAACAACAACAATAGCATATTTGATTCCGGACTTGGCAATCGGTAAAGGCCCAATGAAATCTATCCCCCGAATGGCGAATGGCCATGGACTGACCATCTCTGTTAGCTCAGTGGAAGGTGCTCTTGGGATTTTTGCAAATCTCTGGCATCTGTCACACTTCCGCGAGTAACTAGCAGCATCTCGATTAATATCTGGCCAAAAATACCCATAGTGGAGAATTTTCTTTGCTAGAGTTTGGCCACCTGAATGATCCCCATACTCTCCTCCGTGCACCTCAGCTAAAATTTTCTTAGCCACTTCCTTGGTTACACATCGGAGTAATGGCATCGAGAATCCTCGTTTGTACAATCGGCCGTCTTGGATTACATATCTCAGGGCTTTTCTTAACATCTTCTGCCGCTCTTTTGAGTTTTCTAGTAGGAAGCTGTTGAGTAGATATTCCTTGATCGGGGTCATCCACGACTCCTGCTCTTGAGATACAGCCATAAACCAGTCAATATACATCTCATCGGTACTTGGGGCTGACAAGACTTCTACAGGGACCAATCCTAATAATTGTGCTTCGCCAGGGCTTGAATATTTTGCGAGAGAATCTGCCTTCATGTTCTCTTCCCGGGGGATGTGGCTTATTGTATAATGATCAAAATAATTGAGAAGCTCCCAGGTCTTTGACAAGTAAGCAGACAGATTTCCTCATTTAGTTTGAAACTCTTTCTTGACTTGGAATACAATAAGCTGGGAATCACTGAAGATCTACAATACTTTGATGTTCAGCTCTTTAGCAATCTTCAAGCCGACAACAAGAGCTTCATATTTTGCTTCATTATTTGTTGAAGGAAATTCTAATCTCAAAGCATAGCACAATGACCGCCCTTCAGGGGTTTCAAGCACAACCTCGGCTCCGGAACAATAGTCATTTCTTGCACCATCAACATATAATTTCCATCGAATCGGGATGTCATTAGTCACCTCTTCCTCACCGTCACCTTTATCTGTGCAATGAAGTCCTCTAAATCTTGTCCAGTGATTGCTCTTCGGGGATGGTAGGTGATGCCATATTGGCAGAGTTCAATATTCCACTTCAGAAGACGACCCGAAGTTTCAGGGCGAAATAGGACTTGCTTTAGAGGTTGATCAGTGAGGACTTTGATAGGATGAGTTTGGAAATATGGCCTCAACTTTCTAGACGCAATCAACAGACAACAGGCGAGCTTTTTCAGCTTTGAATAATTCATCCCTGCCCCAGTGAATCTTTTTCTGATGTAATAAACCGAGCGCTGAACTTTCACGTCTTCCCGTAACAAAGCTGCATTGAGAGCATGAGATGAATATATGAAAAGATCTTCACCATTGCTGGGCTTAGAAAGTAGGCGTTTCCATGTGACGAATTAGTTCATCAAAAGCTTTCTGACATTCAGGAGTCCATTCAAAGTTTTTCTTTCCTTTCTTTAGAGCGTCAAAGAAGGGAATGCATTTATCAATGGCCTTGGAAATAAACCGACTCGAAGCAGCTACTTTCCCGTTGAGACTTTGCAATTCCTTCTTTGTCCTAGGTGCTTTGACTTCTCTTAAAGCGGTAATCTGAGCAGGATTTGCTTCGATACCCCTAGCACTCACAATGAAACCCAAGAATTTACCGGACTATACTCCGAATGAACATTTCAAAGGATTTAGCTTCATCCCATACTTTCGGAGGACTGCAAACATTTGTTCCAAATGATCCATGTGGTCTACTTCCTTCTTCGATTTCATCAACATATCATCAACATATACTTCCATAATCTTGCCAATCTGGGGTTTGAACATTGCATTAACAAGTCTTTGATAAGTTGCCCCCGCGTTCTTTAGTCCGAAGGGCATGACTTTATAGCGGTAAAGACCAACATTAGTGATGAAGCCCGTGTCCTCTTGATCTGGCTCTTGCATCATGATTTGATTATATCCTGAGTAAGTGTTCATAAAAGACAATAATTAATGCCCGACTGTTCCATCCACCAATTAATCAATCTTGGGTAATGGGAAACAGTCCTTGGGGCATGCTTTGTTCAAGTCTGAAAAGTCAATGCATACTCTCCACTTTCCATTTGCTTTTTTAACCAGCACCATATTAGAAATCCAATTCGGATAAGTGGATTCTCTAATGAATCCATTTTCCATGAGCCGATCTACCTCTTCTTTTAATGCTGTCGACCTTTCAGGACCCTGAGTTCTTCTTTTCTGCTTTACGTGTGTAGATCAATATTCAAAACATGCACTGCGATTTCTAGAGATATTCCACATATGTCGGCATGACTCCTAGCGAATACATCCAGGTTTGCTTTCAAGAATGATATCAACATATTCTGAACCATTACACCGAGTTGTGAACCCACATTCAGCACCTTGATCGAATCATTCAGGTCAACAGGTATTGGCACCGTCACTTTCATTGGCACCACTCTACTCTCCCCTGCACTGGTTTTTCTGGGATCAATCTCTTTTCGTACACCACTATGCTCACCAGTGCAGGGTCCACCCCGTAATTTCTATAATGTGGGCTCTTTTATGCGGAGCGGAGCTGCCGCACCCTTACCCATTTCTCTCTTCTTTGCCTCTCGTAACTCTATGAGATAGCATTCTCGCTCGGCATTTTGGTCCCCTTCACAACACCGACGCCATTATCAGTGGGGAACTTCATAGTTAGGCACCATGGGGCGAGAATGGCGTTGAATGCGGCAAGAGCCGGTCGACCCAAGAAGGCATTGTAAGCGGAGAATTCATCAACAATCACAAAAGTTTGTTTTCGGATCGCCTTCTTTTCCCCTTCTTCAAGTTCTACAAACAAGTCAATAGTCCCTATAGGCTGCTTTGGTTCTCTAATGAACCCAACAATTTTCTGTGAGGAAGCTTGGACATCAGCCATGAAAATTTTCATCTGATCAAATGTCTTTCTGTAGAGGACATTGCAAGAGGCGCCGCAGTCAACAAGCACCCTTCTCACAATGGATGGTCCGATGCCAGTAGATATCACCAAGGGATCCATGGCGGGAGCCTCAACACCAACAGAATCTCTAGCCCGAAATATGATGTCATCGTTAAAAGTTCTTTGCTGCTTTAAAGTTGCAGCATCTTCCAAGACAAAAACATTTTCTTCTTCCGAGACATATCTCAAAGCGTGAGCATATCTCTCTATCTCACCCCAACTTCTGCCTGCTGGGTGAGGACCCCCTGTGATAACATTAATGACTGGCCTGTCAGATTCATGCGCTGTAGTCCTCTCACCTGAGCCAGATTGATGAGCAGGAACTTGTTGCCCCTGAGTAGATGAGGTCGGGTCATTTCTGTTTCTCTTCACATATTGTTGTAGTTTATTCTGCTTCAACAGCTCTTCAATCAAATTCTTTAAATGGCGACATTCATTAATGTCATGGCCAGGTTGATTGTGGAACCGACAGAATTTTCCATTATGCACAACATTTCTCCCAGGCTTCATCTCAGGTGGTTTGGGGTATTCAACAACATCCTTGTTTGCGAAAAAGATATTTTCTGGAGTATCAGTTAAGGGAGTAAAATTTGAAGGTTTAAAGTGGCGAGCTTTCGTCACATCCTTCTGCCTTTTTCCATCGTCATTCTCCCTCTTCTGGCCACCGGATTCCTTTCTGTTAGTAGCAACATTGTTATTCTCAACTTCAGTCACAACTACTTTTGCTGGCGCAGGAAGGCTTTCTAAGCGCATAAACTCATCGGCCTTCTTATAGAACTTGTCAAGTGAATTTGGCTCTTTCATCTTTAGCCATTTTCCGAATTCACTTGATTTGTCAATAGCTTGCATCAAGTAAGTCAGAATCATCCGAGGTTCTGCATTGTCAACTTCGGCCAAGGCTATATTAAAGCGGTTTAAGAAAGATTTGATAGACTCTCCAGGGCTTTGTTCGAGGCTGGATAGTGACATTTTGTCCTTGGCCTTCGAAGCATATAACCTGAACTGATCTTTGAATTTCCAAGTTAAGTCGGAGAACTGATCCACAGATCGAACTGGCAGCTTCGTGAACCAAAGCAGAGCTACTCCCTCTAAGTACACAACAAAGTATCTGCACTTGATCTCGTCCGTCGCTCTGGTCCCTGTCATATGCCAGTCATACTTGTATAAGAACTGGTTAGGATCGCTTGTCCCTCGATAAGCTGGAATAGTGGAGGGAACAAACTTCTTCGAAAATTCAGCCTTCAGAATTCTTTCAGTAAAAGGAGTCTTGCTTGGAGCAAACCCCCAGTCACTTTCATCTTCCTCCCTTCGCATGCTCTCCTTCATAATTTGTCGAATCATTCCCGAGAGGTACTCCTCATCGTTTAGAGGCCCCGCGGGACAGACGTTAGCTACTTTTTCTGAAGTTTGCCTGGACAAACGTTCACGAAGAGTTGGCTGCGGCCTTGAACCTCCAGCTTGGGGAGGTGCCCCTTCGGCGGTGCCAGCTGCCCTCTGAGGAATACTTTTCCCTTCGGAATCATGAGCCTCCTCAGCAAAGGTTTCTTCATTATTTTCTGGTTGCTGGTTAACACCAGGCAAAGCATTCAACCTGTCCAACATCAAAGTGTTCTGGGCTTCCATTTGTTGATACAACCCAGGCACTACAGCATCCAATTCCGCCTTTGTGATTCCAACACTAGGCGCCGCTTGATTTGACGCGGGAGAAGTGGCTGTGTTGTCATAAGCATTTCCAGATCTAGAGATCTACTTTTTCTTCCAGGAACCATAATTTCGGATAGGCTTCTGGTTGTTAGTGAGAATCTTTCAACAAATCTTTGTGAAGCAATGATGAGAGCACCCTGAGTTCAATTCTCAATGAAAGCACCAAAAATGTTAAGGCTAAAATGTACGCTAACACCCCAGCGAGAGTTGTGATATAGTGAAAGCACCACCCGTTGGTATGGGAACTAAAAATAAGTAGAAAATAGCAGAAAATAGTAAAGAGACAACAATTTTTATAGTAGTTTGTCTCAAAGTCAAGCCTACGTCCACTTAATCTCTTCTCTTATTGATTTGATTACAAGCTTCACAATAATTCTTCAATTACAACACCATTAAGGCAAATCATTAGAACTTTGATGTAGAAAAGCTCCTTAAATTCATGTTGAATGAACTTGATCTTTTCCAAGGGTCTTTGAAGTGTCTTTGGCGTTTAAAGTGATGTAGAAGTTGTGAAAAAAGCAGAGTCTTGGCATTCGAAAAAAGGTCTCCCCAAATGTGGAGTAGGCGGGGTATTTATAAGGGAGTTTCGGAGTTAGGTCGTGTGAGGTCATAGGTCGTGAGAGACCTAGGGAGTTGCGACCTAAGAGTGATACCGAGGTAGCATAAGTCGTTAGCGACTTAATGGAGCCATCTTGGACGAGATATATGCTGTGATGACTTAGCATGTATAGAACAAGAGTTATCTCGGCTTACTTAGGTCGTGAGCAACCTAATGGTAGAGGCAGTATGCATACGACTTAACTCTAAAGCTTGCTAAGTCGTTAGGTCGCACTTTCCTTAACCCGTTAGGTCGTTGCCTTCATTGAGTTGCTAGGTCACTAGGTTGCTGGAGCTCCTTAAGTCGTTGAGTCGTGCCATGTTGAGCTGCTTTATGCTTTAGGTCGCTAGGTCGTGCCATGTTGAGCCGCTTTGTGCTTTAGGTCGTTAGTTCATTTATGCCTTTAGGTAGTTAAGTCGCTTATTCCCTTAGGTCGTTGAGTCGTGAATAAAAGAGGTGTTAACAATCGTCAAATGCCTTATAGTCAAATTATGAAATTTAATTCACAAGGTGTTCGATTCAATGTTCCTATAAATTCTATTTATCCAACCAATGATGGAAAAAGGAAAACTAAAATTAAATCCGACAATAGTCGATGCTTGCTATTAGACAAGCATGACTAGCTAAACCCTAAATGCTAATAATTTAAATATTATTAACTCCTAAGTCACTCTCCTTATAGATAACTACATAGATTTTGAAAATAATCCCTTTTATATATATAGAAAATATATTCTTAGGTAAAATTATTTCATTTACCAAATTTTAAACAATATTATGTCAATTTAACTTGTTTGAGTGTTTATAAAATCCCTATCGATAATGTTGATCAAGTGCATCGACCAAAATTACTAACCCACACAATAGGTAAATCGACACAATATAAAATATTTTTATTCACTAAAAAGTACGTAATCTATATTTACACTTGCACTCCTTCTAGGGCACTATTAACCCTATTTATAATGAGTTTACCCTACAAAAGCCTATATGTGTTACCTTAACCTAAGCTTTGATACCAAATGTAACGATCCATCTTTCTTACCACCACATCCTCAATATTCATGTGCCGATCAATTAGTCATCCAAAAGACGGGTCGTTAGGGGTGAAATAAAGAAAGATAGAATAGAAGAAACTAAATAACATAGAATCTCACAACGCAATAGAATAATATATATTATTCAACATAATATTTTACAAATTCATTTCACAATTGTTAAATCAGAGTTATACGAATACAATTTCTACCCTATGATAGTTATAACAACCTATCCCTACCTAACAGATACAATATATTATACATAATACAATGAAAACAAGAAAAATAACTAGCTATCGATGAAGCCACCTGCTCCAAGCTTCTCCAAAATAAATCTGTAGAAAAACCCGAACTACTTGGCTGCATGTTCAAATTTAAGCACCCAAGAGTTTAGGAAAAGAAAATAAACTTCGGGTCAGACATGGGTCTGGTGTGAGTAAAGTATAAGTCTTTAACTTTATAAAAACCTTTAAATCAAAGGTATCTCGTAAGACCATGCCGTACATAAAAACGGATGAGTTTTTACCTTACGATAACCAAAACCCATTCTATAGAAAATCCATTGACAATATAATAGTGTCTAGAGTACAAATACTTATTAATCATAGTAGAAACTGTTATATTAATTAAATTCTAGCATGCTAGGTTTTACAACCAAAACACTAAAGGCATTATTGGAGATTGGATTCCATACATGACAAGGTAAGAAACTACCATCCGATGGTACACTCCAGATAAAATGCACCGGGGTCTGACGAGAACATCTTGTACCCCTGCCACACAGTACTTGCCTACCACTTGACTAGTAGTATCGAATATGATCACCCCTTCATTAATGGCCTCGAAGCATACATAAGTAGATAGTAATCGATTAAGATTAGGATGACCATACCCTAATGTGTGCGACCCAATTGGCCCTCTTGCATACCTGATTTTTGTCATTTCCAGATTAATGAGGTTAAATGCTACATTTTACCTTTATATAACACTTCCCACTTGGAATGCTAACACTGCGGTCTAGGTAATAATGCATTGCCAACATTCATCCATACAAGTTATCCAGGAGATGGACAAACCAAAGGCACTTCTTCTACTACATCCAATTTGGAATTATCCTAAGTATTAGTAGCAAATAACCCTTGCACTTCAAAGAGCTCCGTCTTCAGTTCCATCATCTTTAAGATGTCTTCACTTCAAAATGCTGGAGTTGGATCAAAGTGATTTTCGGATAACATATCTGATCCTAGTCTCTTCGAAACGGCATTTGATAGTTTTCAGTAAACTCAACCTCGGTTCTTCAGGAAATAAACAGTCAAAGATAAGAGTGGAGATCACCTCCTAATCGTTAGTGGACATATTTCCTTATCATTTGTCCTAAGAGGACAAAAAGAGATTTATATGCATGGTACGATATCATCGAAGATGGCTATGTCATATAACTCACATGTTTCTGCTAGATATTTCCAAAGTTACATTTTGGGTCCATATTTGGTATTCGGTTATTTAACTATCAAATAAATGAACAACAACCAATTCCATTTGAGATTTATTTATCCATAGCAACCACTAAGCCTCAGAACAAATCTTTATTTAATAAATCTCTTTTCAAAACACTTGTTTAAAACATTCATATACTTATCTGTCAGACACAAATATATACACAAAACATTTTTGAATAACTTCTACTTCCAAATCATGTTAAAAAAGGTGAAACAAATATTGTTTAAATTGGTGTAAAGACAACCCTAAACACTATTCCCTCGGTATTAAGTATGGAACGGATGTTCCATACCACCGTTTTTAAAAGGTTAGTTTAGAGATACCCAGATCTCAAATTCTTTTTACACTTCTCTCAAAAATCCTTTTTAATCAAATCCATTTCATTCATGAAATCTCTTTTACTTGAAATCCAAATACATTTCAAAAATAATTTCCAAACCACCAAATTCATTTATAAACCCATTTATAAATATTCAAAATCATTTATAATATTTTCTTTTATAAATAGCAAATCTTTTCATATAAATTTCTTATAAATATCCAAACCTTTTTATAAACTGCCTTTATGAAAACCCAAGTCCTTTTTTTAAAAATTCTTTTATAAATACCCAAAATCATTTATAAAACTTCTTTATAAACCCTTCCTGTTTAAAAAAAACTTCCTAAATAACCTTAAATCAAATTTTCTTCCTTTAATAAGCAAATCCATTTTATAAATCTTCCTTATTTATGAAATCTACTTTGGTTAAAACTTCAAATCCATTTACCTAAAATGCCTTACAAATTTCCAAATCCTTTGTAAAACTCTTTATAAACTACTTTTTATAACATGGAAAACCTTTTCCATTAGTTAAAAACATCTTTAGTAAAACCATTTGTCAAATCATTCTTTAAATATCTTGTTTAAATTTCAATAACTTTGCAACCATTTCAAAAAGAAAATGAAATACTACGTTTAAAAATCAAACAGAGACTTAGCAACCACAATGATGCTTTTATTTTAGTTTTACTTATCAAGTTTAACATGCATAACATAACCATAACTATATAAGGGGTCAACACATATTAATCAACCAACTTAAGTTAATGTCCAAGTTAATTGTAATGGCAAAATGATGTTTAGTTCTGCTAATAGATGTCATTTAGTTTTCCTCATCATATGGGGTTACTTAAGGGTAAGCGATAGAGAATTCCCTTGGTTTAAAAACAAACTTGAAAAGAAAACAGTTTAAATAAAACTAATTACTTAAACTCAAAGCTATTTTAAAATAAACTAAAACCCTTGTAAAAAAAGAATCAAATCCTTATTAAATAGTAATTAAACTCTAATTAAAGGTAATTTAATCTTAATCAAACCATGTTAAAACTTACTTAGCTTTAATCAAAGATTAATTAAATAAAACCCTTTTTAATAATAACTAATTAATAATTATCTTAAATAGATAACTAAATAATAATAATTAATCCTTAATTAATAATTAAATAATAATTTACTTTACTTAAATAATAATTCACGATTAACTTAAGTGATTAATATTTAAGTTTAAAAACCATTATTAACAAATGATTAAGTACTAATTACTTTAATTAATTAATTATTAAATAAATAATTAATAATTGATTAATTAATTGTTCTTTAATTACTTAATTAGAGTTATACTATATTTTGTAAAAATATTTTAAGTTAAAATAGGTTTAGATTAGAAAAATAGTTTGATTTTCCGAACTACGTATATAGCGACTATCGCTACACGGACCCGTAATTTCAAAAACTTGAAACTTTCTTTTTGAACTTTTGAAACTTCCCTTTTGAACTCTTATCTTTTTTAGAACATGAAAATAAACTTTTGAAAACCAAATCAAAGTTTCAGACTTCAAAACTTTTCACTTTGAAACAAAAATCAAACTTTCGACAAAAAGCGGATTTCTACATCGCTTTTGGTTATCAAATCGCTAACTCCATGTCCTGAACCCATGTGCAACTAATGACTCATTTCAAATACCATACCACAACGTACATCATAACACTAACATAAGCAATATTATTTTTTCACAATCGCTAATAAAAATTACCCAAAATACAAGATAGACACTTCTTTGCCAACTTAAACTTCGGCATACACAATTATCACATAATCAAGCTCACATCATATATAACATTCGTACACCAAAATGTATTATAAATTTTCTAACTATAAAAATTTTAACTAACTATTTATGAAACGTTAACTTTACCCGCCAAAGTGAGCCGAAAGTAAGCCTAACTTCCATCGAACTTGCACTAGACCTAACGCTTGCACCTAGCCTTGAAAATATAAACCTTAGTAAGCTTGGAGGGCTTGAAGTGGCTTGGCTTGGGCTGTTATTGGGCTCGGCCTTGGATGTTCTGGGGTTATGCGAGGTTGGTTTATGGAGAGAAGAGTTCAGGAATTGAAACGAAGTGATTTAAGCTATGCTTTCAAATGTTTTACTAGCTTTTTCCCTTAGTAATTTAGAGGTGGAAACCATAGAAATACCTGAAGATATGAATATGGTTTTGACATGATAATGTAAATGAAACAAAGAAGATGATGTAGGAATGGGAGGGGTATTTATGGGCTTAGGAATTTATTAAAATATGTAAAGTAAATTAATGAAAAAATACGTACATGCATGAACATGACAAACACCATGCTCCTGCCACCCTAGACACATCCTTCCCTCCACTTTTCATGCCTTGAATCATGCTAGAGCATCTATTTATGTGTACTAAAGATATGGAGGTGATTTGTATACATATATATGTGTTTATTAGTGTATATATGCCTTTTATAACACAATTTGTGACATCCATGCTTAATTAAATATGTGTTAGTGTGTAAATAAGAGTGTTTTATTATTTCTAGTTCTATCTTTTATAAATGTGTTCATGTTGTACCAACTGTACACAACATTCCCGACAACTTTCAGGTGTCGAAAAGAAAAATTTCGAAAAATGTTCTTTGTTCATATTTCTATTTTTATTTGAACTGTCCACATTAGTAAACAAATTTTGAAAAATATTTCATCACCATTATTTAATAATTAAAATAAGTTTATTTGCTAATACTAATCCATTTATTACTTGTATAGAATATATTTAAATAGATTATTTCAAAGTGGCAAAATCTTGGATCGTTACAAATCTATTTTTACCATCATTCATTATTATTTAAAAGAGTCATATTATTTTAATTTTAAAAAAAATTATTTCAATATTTAAAATTTATTAAATATTCGTAAATCAAGGAGACAAAATTCCATGTCGATACAAGTTTCCTTAAAACCAACTAGGTTATCCCTCAGTGAACGGGTATGCTATTATGCTTTAATTATCCACTATGTCAATCAACTCACCTCGATGCAGATAAACCGTTTTACCATGTTGAACAATTCAGAGTATGTCTCTTGACTTCTAGTTAGCTCTAAATTCTATTACGAACCATATTATGATATTATTATTGTATAAAATTATTATGGGATTCCCAATGTTTGGAATCAAACTCAATATAATTATAAATTTGTGCATTTATTATATATTTACATATTGCTTTTATTATGGTGCTATTCAAGTCAACATACTTGGCCTTTTAAATGAATCACCCACAATCTCTTCTAATTGGAACATTTTCAACTTAAATATTATTAACATGAATTTATTATTGACATAATATACTCAATATCACTTATGAAGTTTGAGGCCATGGACTTCATTTTAAGGAGTTTGTTGTTTCCATAAACAATTCTCTAGTATTTCATAAATACATTAGGGCACCTCAAGCAACAATTTAGGGATATCTATTTGGATTTGATATTTGCTTCATGTAACAAACACATAAACAAATCATGGTATCATAGACAACATAGCATGTATAGTGTATCCAAATTTTTGATTTAAAGTTAAATTAATGATTAATGTGAATTTTGGATAAATTTCGGAATTATTTTGAATTTGAAGTATATATATGAGTAAATTTGGGTTTGACTTTAGAAAATTTTGAATTTTGAATACTGAATTTGTATTTCAAATTTGAATAAAAGACTTAGAAAATGATTTGTGTAAAAATATTATTTATATTTATTTTGTGTAGTTAGTTTTATAATTATAAAAATATTTTAATATAAATTAAGTGTGGATAGTTAAACTTCAAAAAAGAAATAAAATAAATATCTATATAAATATATAGGAATGTAAATTAAAATAAGACAATAAGAATTTCAGTTAAAATAAATATTTAAATTAGAAATAGTAATAGATTTATATAAGATAAACTAAACTATCAAGTGATTTCACTAGAATAAAATCTAACAACATATTAAAATAAAAGTTTATTTGTATTATAGAGTAATAAGACAAAATAAAAATATGCATTTATGTTAGGAATAGAACTAAATACATACGTTAAGTTTGAGGACAACAACTAAAACAACTATATCTTGAGTTCATAAGGCATTAATCAATACCAGGCAAGTTATGTATGTTGCCTGTAGGATAGATATGCAAAGCAGAAGAAAATATCTAAGTACATACAAGCTAACAAAAATGAGTATGCAGGCTTGGGTATTAAGACAATAACAAGTAATACTAAAAAATATCTAGCAAACAACATATCATCCATCAGCCACAAAATAAGATAATTAATGCTAGCCAAAATAACAACAGCATATCAGCCACCAAAGCAAGATTTTCAGCCTCCATTTGAAAAAAAATCTTTGGTGTGTTGTACAAAAGACATCATCCTGTATTGTACAAAGACAACATATTACCTTGTACAAGCATATTAACTTGTAAACTTCTCTTTTATTTATATCAAGCTTCCCATCAGTTCGTTTCTTCAAGACCAAGTAAATCTGAAGTCATACCATTTCATACTTAAACAAAACTTCAGTTAAAACAACAACAAACTAAATCACTACAAACCCGAGATCAAGGAGGCAAGTTTCAACTAGAAATTCAAGCCTAGTTCAAAAAGAAGCAGCTCTTTTCATTTCTAAGCCAAAGTGAGTAACACTTGTTTTAAAATTTTAAAATATGGATCTGTTGCATAGTATATTGTGATAAGTATGTTTGGACATAAACATGAATTCCCTGTGTATATTGGATGATGAGTGTAGGTGTGCAGGTTGATGTTTAAAGTGTTCTCTGTTCTGAGATGCTAAACTCAAAACTTTGATTCAAAAATTATTTCCTCTCAACCTACATGTTGATTGGATTTAGCATTAAAACAAAATTTGTTTGATATAGCATAAACTCAAGATTTAATTTCTATTCAGGTGAAATTAACTGGTAAATACTTCTGGAAATCAATATAACTGAGCACAACTTAAATTTAGCTAAAATTCAAAATTTTCAATTCTCGAATTCAGGTATGTAGATCGAATTCGTATGCTTTAACTCAATTTTTAAAGCTTAAATTGTAATTTTTAGATCAAGGGTCGAAGAGCAGTTCTAGGTTATTTAAATTTGGTTGTTTGGCGGATTCCGGTGATCTCGTTGATGAGGGAAGGTCGGGGTTCTATGTGGTGATGGAGAACCCTACCGTGGTGGTTGGAAAATAGCCGAAGGTGGCATCGACCACGGTGGCGGCGGCGGCGGCGGCGACGAACGTTTAAAGTTTTTAACCCTAGTTTTGTAAGGTCGAAAATCTTTGATTCGTTCGTCCTCTTCATATGATCGAGTGCTGCGTATTCTTGGGAGGTGATAGCTGGGTGGGTGATGGAGTCATCGTCGGAGTTGCACGATTTCTGGTGATTGGTGTTGTGAGCACGGCGCGTTGACAGGTTTGAGGTGAGTACCTGTTGATGGGTTCCAGGTTGGTTTGAACACTCGATTTTGATTTCGAGTGGATGTTGAAGGTCAGGTGGTCATAGGCTAGTGCTTGGACGATCGTCGATGTGTTTGATGATCTGGAGGTGACCGGAGATGGTCGGCGGCACCGTGCATGTGCACGGTGCAGTTGTTCTGGTGGTCTTGTATTTTTGTCGGTTGGTGGATGAAATTTTTACTCGAGACTTTCTCGAGTAATTCAAGTATCCTACTCGAAGCATCAGGCGAATTGACTCGAAGTCATTTTTGATTGGCCCGAGTTGTTTTCAAATTACAGGTTTTAGAAAACCAGAAAGTGTTTAAGTTTCTAATTAAAAACTGAATTTTGAAAAGTGTAAAGTAACTTTTAAAACAAAGATTTTAAACAAGTTTAAATTCAGTAGAAGTGTGGATTCAATTTAATTCTGAATTCTAATCTGAAATGAAATAAAGTTTTAAATATTTAAATAGGGGTTTCAGGTTCTTAAAACATGACTGTTTTCTAGATTTTAAAATTTTTAATTTAAAATCTGTAACATAATTTAAACTGGGTTTAAATTTAAAAGTTAAGTTTAGTTTTCAAATAAACCTTTGAATCTTGAAGTTTTAAAATGAATTTGAATTTTAAATAAAGAATTTAAAATCAAAGTTAAAGGCAAGTTTTAAATCAAAAGATTTAAATCAAATGTTTAAAATTAGTGGGTTCAAATTCATTTTGAATCCAGATGTGGGAATTTAAAATCAGTTTTAAATTTGAATGTTTTAAACAAGTTTAAATCAAATAGCTTTTTAAAGTAATTAGTTTTCAAATAAATATTTGAATTTGATTTTGATAAAGTTCTTTCATAAAACGGATTTTGAATGAAAAGTTAAACAATTTGTTTTAACTTGAATCTGTAAGTTAAAATGCAATGTATTTTTAAAGCTTAAATTTTATTTAAAAATTTAAGTAACTTAGTTCGAACTTTTTCCTTATATAGGTTTATAAGTTGATTTGGGTTAATGTTTAAATATATAATCATTTTGAATCTTAAATTAAAAATGAAATTTGAATCTAAATTTAGAAGTGTAATGTTTTAAATACACTTTAATATCAATGAAGTCATTAATAAAGAAATGGATTACCTTAGATATAATTAAGGTAATTAAGTGATTTAACTAATAAGATAACTAAGGAATAATTTATTTAATTTATAAATTAATGATTTAGATTAATTTATAATTAGAGATTAATTTAAAGTACTTAAGAAATGTTATTAGTTAATGAAGATAATTAACTAAGGATTATTATTTAGATTAATTAATTTAGATAATCAATTACAAATTGTTTAAATGTAATTGCTTAATGAATGTAATTAAGGATTAATTACTTATTGTAATTAATTTTAGATATTTTGATTACTTAAAGTTAATTAATTTAGTTTAATCAATTTAAGAGAATCATTTTAAAATTGGTAATTAATGATTAATTGTTATGAGATGATTGCTTAATGGTAAATAATTAAAGGTTTAATTTCTTAAAATAATTAATTAAGGAGTTAATTAATTATGTAATTGGTTTAAAGGTTAATTTAATTAATATGATTAATTAAGAATAATTTAATTAATTAAGGTAATTGATAAATTTATTTATATTAAATGATTTATAATTAATAAATCAAGATTGAATAATTAATTCATAAATAATTGATTCAATATTGGAAATAAATTGAATTAATTAGGATTAAACAATTAACTAATCCTGTTTATAATTGATTATTGATTACTTGACCTTACTTATGAAAGATCGTATTGTTTGAGATGCCTTGAATTGATTGTCCTATCTGATCTGTGATATTTTGTTCTGGATTAAGCTGTGTGTAATTTATTCATTTATTTGTGATACATTTGTTCATTATTATCTGTGACTCTGTGAATGAATGATAAGTGTTATAGTTTATACCGCTTATGAACTTATTTGTATGTTTTGATCTGTGATGATGATGTTGTTGCACTATTGTGTTAAACCCCTGGACCACACCATACACACACAAATATGGATTTCACGAGAAAATCGATTAAGTCACAGATTCTTGGAATGATCTTTTAATAGAAAATTTGAATTCAAAATGGTTTTGAAATGGAATCAGGTTAAATGTGAAAAGCTTTTGAAATGAAATTTCAAGAAAAATTTGTTTTTGAATAACTTGATAAAGTTTTGAAATTTAAAAATTTGATTTAAATTTGAATTCAAAACTTGAAATTGAATTCTATGATTTGAAACTAATGATTAAAGATGTTATACTAGTTATATATGGGTTAGACCATTTCAAATGTATTGATTTGGGAATTTGAATTTGATTCAAAGGCGGTAACTCGTGCAAATATAATTGGATTCTTCCGAAATGAAAACTGTTTGTTTTCAAATAATAAAAGCTTTCACATAAGAAATGAACTTCCAATTTGTGTTAAAAAGGATTTCATGTCTAAAATGAAAATGATTTCTAAGTTATGGAAATGGTTTGAAAACTATAAGTTAAATCTTTGATTTAAAGATTTAATGAGTTAATCCAATTGAAATGGAAATTGTTTTGAAATCCGTAAATGGATCTTGGTGAAACTGTGCGAACTTTGTGAAATAAATCTTTTTGTCTAAAAGATTTAAAATGGTGATTTGTTTAACCATTTGAAGGAAAATCTTTGGATTTTAAGTTGTGACTTAACTGAAATCCCATACCATATGTTTTAAATATTGCGCTTATTATTCGGTTTAGCCGAGAGAGGACCTTTGTGTCATATAACCCATTCCGAATAGTGATATTACGTTGTGGATAGCATTCGAAGACCGGTGGTGAAGACCGGGTATTTGTGAGAACGATAGGATAACCAATTGTCTCTGCAATGGCTGATCCCTGGTATAGAGATTCCCTAAGTGATGGGAAGTCCGATCAGGATTATGGATACTCGGATTGCAAGGGCTTCTTCGGAAGTGCCTTCGGTTCTGTTCGAACCTGGGACAGACTTGTATGGTTGTATGTCTGACACTACACTTTGAGATATAAAACTGATTTCTATCAAATACATTTCTGCTTGGTGGCGGAGAATTTATTCTCTTAGCTTAACACCCTTCTATGAGATGTACGAGCTCAGAGGTTATGTAGTTGAAGGTTATCAGCAATATATTCCCAATTTGGTAGTGTTGCATGCTGAGTGCTACTGTGTGTTGATTATCATTTATTGATCATTTGTGATCAGAGCATGGCTTCTGTATGAAGCGTAGCTTTTGGACGAGACTGCATCAGGACCTCACAACCTGGAAATGGTCGAAACAGGAAAGATGCGGCAAAGTTATGAGGGTCGCGCCCTTTAGGGTGTGTCATTCCCTTCTGGTAAAGGGTGGTATCATGGTATGGAGCCCAGATATTTGCCTATGTGGTGGGCTTCAATCTCATTTCTGTGTGGTTATTGCTTTGTGGTTTAGAGGCGCCTCAGATAAAGGTCCCAAAGGACCGAGGGTGGCATGCTCGTGAAGTAGTTACCTAGTTACAGAGGTAACCGGCCTTGTGTTGGCAGAGAGCTGGTTAAGTTCTTGAGATGTCCGCCAGAGGCGTACCCATGATAGTGGGAAGTTCCTTAGCCCGACCATTTGTTGGAAATCCATTCATCCAATATGTGCCTTGTATGGTTTTAGTTGTAGAACCTGCCATTTACTTATGGTGGTCACCACTGTTTAGATGGTAGCTGTAGTAGCATAGTTCGGAATGTCTATGCTGGCTAAGATTTATATTCTACTTTCGAAATGTTTTCTGCACTATGCACTAATAATAATATCAAAGAAATTTTCTCGTATCAAGCATGTTTGACTATTATAAGGAGAAATCTCCTCCAATTTTGCGTTTGTGTGGTGTGTTCAGTGGGAGGCCTTATGGTAGTTTCATTTTCTAAAAAGCATTGCGAATTTCAATTTAAATTCTTTTGTTGTTTGTTTTAAAAGATAAACTGTTTTTGTTACTCACACCAGTCCCATGACCGACCTGGAGTTTATTGTTCCTTTCCTAAACTTTGGGTGCCCACTATTTTTCACACGGGCAGGCTAGAGTTTGGTATTTCAGATAGTCAGGTTTAGTAGATTACCTGGAGTTAGTCCAGTCTTTGGATCAGGACAAGACTTGCTTATCTAGGTGAGACGTGATGTTGGTTCAAGCTGTTTCTGGATTAGTGCCTTAGAGAAGGAGATATTGTTCCGCTGTTGGTGTTATCTATTTCTTTCCGCTGCTATGTTTTGTATCTCTGTTAGTATTGATATCTGTTGTATCATTCTGTTGTATCATATTGTATCAGATATTGTATCTATCATTGTATCAATGTTATATATATTGATATATTCTTTTCTTCCGCTGTATTGTACTTAATGGTGTTATAAGCTCCGGTGAACCAAATTCGACGTTTGGATCTACGACAGTGGAATACGAGTGTCGTATTCGGTGTCGATTATTGAAGGTCGAGTCAGGATCGTTTCATATAGTAATTCCAGTTGCTAATGTATAAGGAATCCATCTTATATGTTCCATGTTAAACATTTTAATATGGTGTCCTTGCATTTCGTTTGGGACATTCCCAATATATTTTATACTCACTATAAAAGACATCATTTACAAATCCAACTTTGAGTATTAAAAACAACTAAAGCTGATTCTAACACAAGTACATCGTTAATAATCAACATTATATTGTTTACTTATAGTTTAGAAATATCTACATACCTTTTAACGTTCTTTCTTATGAGCACATGCTTCCCCTGCATTTTGATTAACAACCAAACTATTTGATATTTCTCTCAAAAAATTTGTTCAATTTTGATGCTTTTAAAATGATGCTTCCCATCATTTCTTGGATCGTATCTAAAAACTCAATACGCTCCAATTGACTTTGAGACGCCTTGGTTGTTATGTGCAAACAGACTAGTCTAAATCTATATTCAAAACTTTCTATTTCAACATATATATACCAAAATATAAAGTCATGTTAGGCAATCAGTTTGTGAGTAAAATCCAAACTAACTTGAGCATATCGAATGGTCAATCTGTTACATTAATTCAACAATTAAAATTCATGGTAATATTCATATCAATATGGCTCACTATATTCCAACTGCATTTATCTTTATCTTAAAGATACATTTACAGCCAATGGATCATATCCCTTCAAATAGAACTGCCAAAATCATATTTTAATAATGTACTTGGAATCAATTTTGGATTTTTGCATTGTACCACATCTGTAAAGACCCATTTGCCTGTACCTTTTGAATCGACAATAAATCTTACATGTCTAAATTAAATTGCATGAAAAGATGGATCTTTAAGGGTGATTAAAAAACAGTAGACAGAACAGAATCTCACACGAATGGAATAACATATAATATTGAACAAATATTTTTACAGCGGAATTTTTTTAAATACATATATCAGAGTCTAAGCTAAATTCAACCTGGACAGTTATAAAACCTGCCCTTACAATTGCTGACAAACATTAAACAAAATATACTAAGCAAAGTGGATAGTAGAATATCTTCATACGTCGATGAATATCTCCAGCTCTCCTCTGGAAACTCCAACTGTCTTCGACTATCCTGAAGTTACTCGGATCTGACCCGAGTTTGAAAATACTCGGATCAGGCTTGATAAACCAGTGTGAGAAAAGCTCAACAATAAATGACAGTGTCATATATCAGTCTTTGTTATAAATCCTTTGGAAATAAAGAGTATCTCATAAGACCGCGCCCACACATAAACACGGACGGGTTTTTACCTTATGATAACTAAAGCACTTTTAAATCAAAACGTTTGATATTATTTCTAATGACATTCTTTGAAAACATTTGCAAATGAAATTATTAATCTTAGCCGAAATTGTTGCATTGGTTAAATTCCAGCATAGTAGGTTTACAATCAAGTCCGTAGGTCCTTATTGGAGAATGGATTTCCATACAAAAGACCAGGCGCAGGATCTACCTTCCGAAATGGATACACCTCTAGACGGATGTCCCAAGGCATAGAACATCTTCCTTCTACCAACATAAGACCGGCCTACCTCTTTGACTAGATAGTACCGAATATGTCATCCCCCGGTCGTTACCGACCTTTTAACTGAGCGCTCGTTTTCCATACATCACATAAATTAACATCCCGAACGTCATAGCGGGAAGAAATATATCTAGAAGGGGATGATCATACCCTACTTGGGAATGACCACTTAGCCCTGCTGCATCTAATCCTGTTTCGGTCATTTCCGGTTTGATAAGGCTTGAGGTAAACGATTACCTTTTCAGATAGCACATATCACATCTTTGAATGCCACATTGCCATTTCCGTTTAACTACTAATTGCCTTCCACAAAAATACAACCCTTGAGCTCGTAAGTCTCAAGGAGGGTGTTAAGCTAAGAGAAGTTGCCATCTCCGCCACCACTGATGTACGTTTGTAAAAACCAATGTACGTAATTGTTAGAAATGCAATGTCAAACAAATGTCCATACAAGTTATCCAGGAACAGGACAAACCGAAGGCACTTTCCTCGGCCATTACTAGGCGAGAAGCCCTTGCAATCTGCAAAATCTCCATCACGAGGAGACCACTTCTATATATAACTCTATAATGGGTGCGACCCCGAGCAAATCAATAAGCATTCCTCACGCTATGAAGATCCACGGTCATCAATAATCATCGTCTTCAACATGTCTTCACGTTCGAACGTATACATTGGTTCAAAGTGGTTTTCGGATAGGAATTAACCAAATCCGACTCCGGTTCCTTCAAAATCCAATCATCGATAAAAGTGAATACAAGTATATAGGATTTATTTAGTCTCTTTTCACTTTAATTCTTTTCGGATGATTTCGAAATTCTCTCTCTTTTAACTTAGAGTAATTTCTAAGAAGTTCATTCTTTTGCTTTGGAAAATATCTCAGATTTCAATACTTAATTCTTGGTCCAAACTTTTAACTTTTAAGCGGGTCAAAAACAATGTTATTTAAGCCATTGTTTACGATAAACCCTAAATCAAGCTTAACAAACATTTTGAAGTAAATAGAATCGCAGAAATCATTTATTTTGGAGATTACTTAACTTTTGGACAATACCAATCTTCTTTTAATTCAAAAACTTAATACAGAATCTTTTTATTTAAGAGCATCCGGGCTTTCCTTTCGATCTGTCCCACCCCTCGCCTAAGAAAAGAAAACATAGGCTAGGTAAGTTCAGGGCACTGGTTGCTCCATTCTTAATCTTAGTTAAACACCTTGTTTTATCTTCCCAGATCTCACAGGCGGGACAAATGCACTAGTCGTTTCCGCATACTCAGATTTTTCAACTTTATTTTGGAATTGCTTATGAATATTCCAAATTATCTTTCAAAACGCTTAATTATCCTTTTTAAAACATTCATAATTTATCCTGGGAAACGTCGTTACATTTAAACTCATATTCCAAAAGTTATAGAATTCGCAATAGAAAAGTGCTGCGGAAAATGCTAAATAAGCTTATTTTGAATTAAACCACTTTTAAACATGCGATAAATCATATATTCCAATCCCAATCTCTTTTAAATCATATAAATAGATTTATTAAATTTATTCCATATTTTTTCATAATTAAAAACATTCATTTAAACAGATTTCCTGTTATGGTCACTAAACTACACTAGCGCGATTTTTTCTTGAAAATTGATTTGGACTTAATTCAAAATCTACTTATCGAAACTTTTATTTTCTTTCTTCATTTAGAAGATATGGATATAATAGTCCGAATTTTCTTATCTTGAAGAATTCCGAGCTATATTCCACTCTATACACTCATTTGAACTTTTCGACGTGAAATCGCGAACTACCGTTGCGCGACGCGTCTAGTTTTAACTCATTTTTCAATACTTGAAATAATTTATTCAAATTGCATTTCAATTTCATTATTCATCTAAATTCAAATTTCTAATTAACTATCCTTTTCAAATCCGTTTCACTTCAAATTTCAAATTCTCTTTCATTTTAACTTTAATTTCACTTCTAAATGAAAAGAGACTTATTTTTCCACAATATCTCATATTACTAAAATATGGTCTTTTTAGATAAAGGGATTACTTAATCAAAGTGAACATATCCAATATTCATATTTATCAATAACATAACATCCATTCAATCCAATCACATGCATATGGTTTCAAATCTAACATTCACTATTAATATCATAACGGGATATATTATCACAATTAACTTAATTTAGTAACTATCAAATCATCCGTATTAACAATCAATTTGGTATGAACATTCATTTGTCATAAGAGTGTAAATATGATTTATAACATAATCAAAATATAAATTCAAAAGCAATGAGAATTTCTAACCATAATCCAAAGCGATTAACTTCCTACCAACATTCTAATCAACCAACACTTCACTAATTAATTTCTACTCCATTAAACACTAGCAAACAACACCCTCTCCCATCCAATAGCTTGGCTGAGGCTTGAGATGGAGGTTGGCCGAAAATATCGAGAAGAAGCGGTAGAGCTTTGAACTTGAATTCCCAAGATTTAGAACCGAAAAATAGGCCATCTTCTCTCTTGTTTTTGACTCTCTTACTCACAAAATTTGAAAAATTTATTAACTGAAATTTTTTTGCGAATTCTTTTCTATTGAATTTGAAAAAAGAATCATTTGAATCCAAGTTGTTTTGAAGGAGATATGTTCAAAATAAAAGAGCTATTCTCGGATTCACAAAAATAAAGCCCGAAAATACACTTCAAAGAATTAAGTTTCAGATATAGAAAACCTCAAAACTGGAAATAGTGATCAACATAAAAGTTGTAGCCACTGAAATTTCATAGGGCACTAAAAAAATAATTTCAAAATTAGGATCTATTATGATCAAGTTATGATCAAAACAAAATGGCGTGTTTTCTGGTTTAAAAACTATGCCAGAAAATGCATTGTAAAGAATTGGATTTTTGACATAGTAAACTTTGGAATGAGACAAAGTGATAAACATGATAGTTGTAGCCACTGGAAAATTACATGATTTAAAAAAAGATTTTTGCATTTTGGTTCTGTATTGAAGAACTTACGGCCGAAAGAAGAAGAGGTAAAATATAGAGAAAAAAGGAGTTTGTTTTGAAGAAAATAAACATTGATTTCTTTTGAAAATTTTGTGAATATTTTGACATTATTTCTTTATAATATTTTTCTATGGCATGGAAGACGTTAGAGAGGAGAGGAAGAAGATGAAGAAGCTTTAGAAAAGAAGAAGAAGAAATGTGAATGAAAGTGAAGAAGGAGGTGGATATTTATAGAAAAAGAAAGAAAGTGGTTATTTACCAAAATAACCTCTTACCAAATTACCACACTAACCTTACTTCAACCTAAAGCATTCTCCACTTTTTCAAAACTTAACATAACCTTTAACATCCTTACTTTGTGTCTTAATCCCTTAAGAACTAAGCTAAGTAAAATAATAATTATGTTGGCTTTTGATGTGATATTGATTTGATGTTTACTTTTGAATTTTCTTACTTACTTTTGTTAATTCTTACTTACTTTTCTTAATGACTTCTTGAAGTTTTCTAAACTTGTTTAGTAAAAGTAAACTTGATTAGTTAATTAATTAATACTTACACTATTAGAATATATGTTCCTATATAAGAAAATAAAGATGCGATGACGTTGCGACAACTTTTAATCGACAAAACGTCGTTTTTCGACAAAATGTTTTACGGTCACATTTTGACGTTTTAGTTAAACTATTTATTTATGTAAACCAAATTCAAAAATAAATTTAAATATAAACACACATAAATTAATTAAGATAATTTATTTAACCATTGAAACTATCTTTTCTAAAATCAGCATTTTATCACTTTTGTCGATTTAAGTAAATGTTACTATTTTTGTATATTTCTCTTTTCAAATACTATCTAATATTATTTGAATCATATAACTTACATATTTTATACATAAAAATTACTTTAAATATTAGATTTTAAAGTGGTCAAATTCTGGGTCGTTACAACATCAAAGAGTCAATATTCTTAATGGTTTAATTAAACAGTAAAGGATTATTTATTCTTGACAAGAAACTCATAGTCTTTCTTCAATGTACGAGAATACTCATTAAACATTCTAGTCTATTTTTTTCATTTAGGTTCGATCAATTTCATTTTGTCCGTTGTAATCAGTTTTATCATTAGATCATATCCAAATTCATTTTATACCAATAATTTCTTAAAGAAATTCCATCACTACTAAGTTGGTATTTCTTGAAACAATAGTTCTTTTTCAGTGCAACGGAGTGAGCATTCACAAGTATTTTATGAAATGCCTTATATAAAACTAATTTTGCATTAGTTCACAATATATCTATGTTCACAACACAAATTAGTCATCTAGTGACCATCGTTCCTAACATTCTCTTGGGATGATTTATATAAGATCCCTTATGTATATTATTGCATGTAGTCTTTCGACTGGCACAACCTACCAAATCTTTGGCCTAAGATATGTTGGGGTTTCTTATAAATCCTTATCACTTATGATTTTGTAAACTATTTTTTGGATGATATTAATTTTAACCTTGCGTACCATTCTTAAGTACAAACCTTATAGAAAGAGTTTAACTCAACTTCACTTATCATTAATCATGCTTTGTCCAATAAAGTTCGATTACATCTTATCAATACTGTGACGACCTGATATTTTGGCCATTTTATTTTAATAAATATTTAATCCAATTAATTAAAATGTAAACTCATCATTTTAAAATGAATAAGTCTTTTGGAAATACTTGCCATTTATTTATATGGATTTGTATTTGAAAGGGGGAATTTGATTTTAAAAATTTAAAATAAAATCTCTTAATAATATTTATAATAGATCTTATCTAATATAATTAAATTGAAATGCTTTATCCTATTTACATTTAGTATAAAATATATATGGATGATAATATTTGAGATAACATCAGAATCTGTCAATATAAAACATGAATATAAGTAATTAACATATGGATATAATTTAAATATTGATATTTAAAATAAAAATTGAAATAAGGTAAAAACAAGATGTCTTCATACAAAAGCCAAATGAATAAGTATACATACAATATGACTTTAAATTTTTTAAGCAAAGTATAAAAATAAAAATAAACACAAGGTATAAAAAGTAATACCAGACAAATATGAACATGAGTTCAAGAAAGAAAATAACAAAAACAAATATCTTCATTCACAAGCCAATGTCTTCCTGCAAAGTACATATTTTTATAAAAAATATCTTAGTACAAAATATGTTTAGCCGAAATAGGATGTAAACATCTTTGTACCAAATACAAGTATCAGCAAACATTAAATATATGTTAACTAATCTGAAGATATGCATTTATTTGGCACAACCATTTGTCATTTCAGGTTTACAAAGTAATCATCTCAGCCTAAAAACATGTTCAGCCTAAAAACATGTTCAGCCGATTTGTGCAAGATCATTTCAATTTTTGCAGTAATAAAAGTCATATTTGGTCAAACAAGTGAAACTTGTACCTGTATAACCTACAGCTATTCAAAGTCTTTCTATTTATACACACCATGTTATTGTGTTCAAAACTTAATAGTAAACTTAGAAGTAAAACTGAGATAAGAAAGAAGAAAAAAAATAAACATCTCCATTTTTCAAAGCTCACGCTCAAAACAGATTCAAGGCAGTTCCTACTACAGATTTTCAAAAGGGAAGCATGAATTAATCTTTGTTCAACAACTTTGCTAGTGAGTAAATCATAAAATTTTCAAGTTTCAGTTTAATTAAAAACAGGAAGGATGAATTCATTTACTACATGATGTATATACTTTGATCTTGTACATATTTCTGGGATTGCTCTGTTCTTCTCTGTAAACTATTATAGGTTGCCTGTTTTGGTTCAAACTCAAACTTTTCTCATCAAATCATTGTAAAACTTTCAATTTCGATCAAACAAAATGTATGAACCTTAACCCAGATTTTTCAAAAGCTGATTAAACCAAATAGTGAAATATTTCTACAGGAAATATTGTTTTACAGGAAATCAAAGGATACTTTGATAAACTCGATAGTTATAAAAAGTTAGTTCAAGGTTATATCTTGAATTCTTACTGCAATCTACGATTTTTAAAACAAAAACGAAGATTTTTTAGTTTGTATTTAAATTTGTATTCCTCTCATTTTCAGGAAATTGAAACATTAGTAAATGTTGAAATTTGTCTTGGAGCTAGTATGAGCATCTATGATGTTAGGAAATTTACTGAATAATTTTTCAAATTCATGTATTGGTCGAACGAATCTATTTTAGGGTTTAGGGTCAGTTTGTTAAGGGTTAAGAAAAGTGGTGCGTTCGACCTAAATACGCGATCGAGTTTCATGGAACTCTGGTGGAGGGTTGCTTAACGCGTTGGCATGGTGTGGCCGAAGATTGGGCATCTCTGATGGTCTATGTGGCGGTGGCGAGGTGGTAATGCCGATTGGGTGGATTTCAGGCTCAAGCAAATGTTCTTTTTTTTTGGTTTCGATTTTTTTTGAAGACGAATTGGGTTGGTTTTCGAATCTATGGGGAATTTGCAACTTGTCCGTGATGATGGAGATCGCCAGAGCTCGATTTCGTAGCCGTGCACGTGTACGGCGAAGTGGATGTTATCGGTATCGTTGAGGTCATGCGACTCGATTCGCGCTCAAGCAGATGAGGTGGTAGATTAGAGTGTTGATCATATGCGTGTATAGGTTCCCTGTTGCTTGAATCTATATCTAAGTTAAACTAAATTTAAACTTACTAAGAAAAATGAGAAGAAGATGAGCACGGGTTAGTGTCTAGGGCAAGGTGGTGAGTAGCTTGAAGATCACTGGAGTTAGCAAGGGGGAGTGCTCGGGTTTGCAAACTGCAGAATACTATTAAAGAAAAACAACAAAGTTAAGCAAAATTGTTTCAACTAGATTAAACTCCTGTAAACTAAATAAAGGTTTAACAGTTTAAGTTGAAAATTTAATTCAGGTTTTAATTATTTAGTTAATGTTTAACAATACTTCTAAACTCGTAATTAATTATTCTAATTAAGTAATTAACTTAAGTATAAAATTGAGTTAACATTTAAGTTTTGTGGTTAATAATAAATTGATTTTTTTTCAAAAGTTAAGGAAGACTTTAAAATGCTAATTAAGATGACTAACTAATATCAATTAACTAGTTTAGGAGGCAATTAAGAATGATAATCTTGAAATAGTGATTAGAAATTGGTTAATTAATGATTAATTGATAAATAATTTGTAATTAACTACTTAAAGTTAATTAACGAACGATTAAGTAATTTAATTAACTAATGACTAATGATTAATTAACTGGTAGCTAAAGAATACTTAATTGGTAATTAAGTTGTGTTAATTAATAATTAAAGTTTATTAATTAATGGTTAAGGAATAATTAATTTACAATTAAGACTTATTAATTGGGTTTAAGGGTGATTAAGGGATGGATTATCCGATTTGAATTAGTTGTTAATTAATTAAAGGTAATCTCTTGGAGATTAATTAAATATAAATACTTGATGAGATTTAGTGAAGTAATTCATAATAGATTAAAAGGAATTACTTAATGAGAAGTAATTAAAGATGAATGACTTGATGTAATTAACCAAATGGGATTAATAATTAAGTAAGGGGTTAATTACTTAAGTAAGTAATTACAGAGGGATAATTACTGTTTATGAGTAATTGGGGTTGACTAACGGATGCATTTATTAAGGATAATCATTCACAGAATGTGGATAAGTATAATACGTAATCGAAGAAATTAATAATGATGATAAAATTAGTGTAATTAAAATGAATGATTATGGGATGATAAATCAATCGGGTTGTATTAAGCAGGATTTAAGGTAATTGATTTAATTCAATTATGGTTAATTAGATTTATTCGAGATGGTGTGATTGATTATCTTGCTTATGTATGATACGTGATTGTTTAAATGCCCTGAATTGATTGATACCCCTGATATGAAATGGTTTGTGATATGATGTGATGGGTGGGCAATGATAATGAGGTTATGTATTAATAATAAATTACTGAGTAAAGGTGACATCTTTTATTTAAAGTTGAATTGCATCTCACTCGAATAATTTGTGTTTTGATGAACTGAATTCGAAAAGACCGGAGTTGGGTTTTAGTTAATACCCGAAACCACTTCGTTTCTTTAAAACTGCCATGTGGAATTAATAGGCTGAAATGGAATGATATATATGAATTAAATCTAAGCTTTTATACTTAGAAATTGATGCGTGGAATAGTGATGTCTATAACAACTTTTGAAGTTGTAAATTGATATAAGTTACCTCGGGTTCATATAAGATGTATGCTTTTGTATTCCTTGTTAGATGGGTTTACTCACGCTGGTTTCCAGCCTGACCCGGGTGTTACTTTGATGTAATGCTCGGGTCAGACCGAGTATTACAGATTTCCAGGTAGGTACGTTCTGGACCTCAGGAGGTGAGCTGGATGGCAAGGGCGTATAAGAGTGTTTCTGCTGTATTTCTGAGATAAAATAAATGTATTTATTCAGTGACTGTATATTTATGAAACTCTGATGAATATTAAATGTAATCGACAAATATGGCATTTTTAGTAAACTGTTATTATTTATTATTATATTTTATCCGCTGCGAATGTGAGATGTTTTGTGTTTCTGTTCTTCTTCTTCTATCTCTTTCTTCTTTTTCATAACTATCAGGAATTTTCGCCTTCGAAAATTACGGGTTGTTACATTTGGTATCAGAGCTGAAAGGTTAAGCGAGAACCTTGGCTCTGGTGGGGATTACTCATTGAATAGAGTCCGTAGTACTCTAGAATGAGTTGAGTGTATATATATATATATATATATATATATATATATATATATATATTTATGAGAGCGTACTTGTTATTTGCTTATAAAGATTTTAAATGATTTTATATAAAAATATATTTTGATATATAAAGCAATATTTCCTTCTAATGAATATTTAGGTGATTGATTGCTAAATTATTGGAATTAAGTTAAGAAGTAATATAAAATACGACCAAACTAAAACTAACCAAAGTTGAAGAATAAACTTATATAACAAAATGAAATATGAAATATAGATTATAAATGTAATTTATAAATTGAAATAAACTTCATAAATAAATGAGATTATAAGTTGAAATAAAATTTCTGAGAATATTTGAAAATAAAGTAAGATGAAAATTCCAGAGTAATGTTTAAATATGAATTGGAGGGATTGGGAATTTGGGATTTTTGGGAAAATTTAAAATTCCTTTGGATTTGAAAGTGGTTCACAAATGTTTTGGAGAAATAATAGTATTATTTCAAAAATATTTTTGGTGTTGAATATGAAATCTGGGAGATTTGAAATTAAAAATATATGGAAAGGTTTTTAAAGAGATAAAAGCATTGAACTCTTTCGGTCACTGAAAAATAACGTCGGTGATGACTGCAACATCATCGATGTTTATTTTCGAGTTTCTAGAAGAGAAATTGCTACCTATTTGTTTTACATTGGAAGTGTTTGTGAACTGGGTTTGGTATGGAAATTCAAAGGGATAATTGAATTTGCCAAAGAATTATGGATATAGTTGAATTCTAAGGTGATATTGAAACTTTGGAAATTTGTTTAGACTCTGGAATCTTGATTAAAATGTTTATGGAATAATAAAAATATATTGATTAAATAAAATGTATAACTCCAAGTTAAAAGCGAAATGTGAATGTAATTGATTATAAATAGAAGATGTAAAATTGAAATTTATAATTAAAGTTGTACAAGTTTAAAGATCAAATGGAATTTGATTTGAAGTTGGAAGGAAATTGAGAATCAATTCAATTTGAATTGGGAATGAATCAAGTCCAATGGAAATTGGAATTATTTAAATTGGAATTTGGTCAATTTAAATGGCGGTGGAAATTTAAATTGAATTGTTGAGGAATTGAACAGTTTTGACTCTCGACTATTTTCAATACAAATTGTTTTGATATAAACTCATTTTTTTTCAAGCTATTATATTAAATATATCCAACCTTTCTTTCTTAAAGCCAAACTATTTTATACTTGTTTAATAATTATTTTGAAGCTGTTTAACCATTTTTCAACTCTTTTATAAACTAATTACTATTTTTCAACCATTTCACAAATTAATTACTATTTTATAACTATTTTGCCATTATCTAAAATTTCTAAAACTATTTAACTATTTCTCAGCTATTTTATAATTAATTACTATTTTACAATCATTTTTTGAACTAATAATTATTTTTCAAATATTTATCTATTTTTAAATTTTCAAGCTATTTTTAATATGAACTGGTCGGATTTCAAACTGTTATTGATTAAATTCCCAACTGAGATACGAATTGAAGTGATAGTTCAATGTAATTGAAGCAATTGTAAATATGTGAGTAAGTGGATAGAATTTAAAGGAAATGTGAATGGAAAGGAAATTGATTTGGCTAATAATCAAAGAAGTTAAATACGTAGGATGTACGTATATTATTCTATTCGCATAGTGATTTGATCCAGAATCGAGATAGATATATCGATCCGAGTAGGGATTTTTCACTCGATTTTCGACGGCGAACCTGGATATGGATTATGATTGGTTCTGGATGTTCTCTATCATAGTTATGGCTATGCAAGGAGAATGACGGTTTCTAATCAAGAAACCAAATCTGTGTCCGCACTAGGAAGTCGGTTGGACAATACTAGTCGGAAGTGAAATTGTGTGATCGAGTGAGCGATCAGATTGGTATAGCGCATGGATGTTATGTGTACATCGTACGGATTCGAATGAATTTGGTATTGAAAGGAGTAATCAAATTTGAATATTTGATTTTGAATAAACAAAGTTATATATATATATATATATATCTTTGTTGAATAAGATAAAACTCCCCTTGTTGAATCTATAGCCAGTAAGGAATGGTTTTTCAAAGTATTTGAAGTATAAAGGGATTTTATACAAGTTTGGAATGATCCAAAGTTTTAAAAAATTATATATATTTTTGAATATATATATATATATATATGTAAAGGATCTTATGAGGATTTTGGAAAATGTTTTGGAAAATTTTGGATTTTGAAAGGCTTTCGATTTTTGGGTAAAATCAAATATTGAAATTTGGAAAGCCTAGTTTGAGAATTATCGATTTTGGGATAATCGATTTTGTGTAAATGAGCCTTGTATGAGATCATACTAGGTGTATGATTTGAAGATACTATATGTATAGTAAAAAGTGTTTTGATGATGGCTCTAGGGAAAAAGGCGCTTCCTTGAAATGAACTTCTCAGGAGTGCCACCGGGTGGTGCTGCCTTGAGCCCCAAGGAGGGGTTGTAAAGTTTATCCTGTGAGGAGTCCGGACAAAACTAGTTCCTGAGGATTATGAGTAGTGTATACTGAAAATGTGTACGTGCTAATATAGTACACACGGATTGTGTAATATGATGTATAACACACAAAAATATGACTAATCACAGATAATAGAAAATTCAGTAAAATAGAAAAAGCACACCATAGATTTTTATACTCGTTCGGAGCACCGTCCTACGTCCAGTCCTAGACTTCTATCTGGATTTTCACTACCAACTACCTCGCTTCACCCGGAGGAACAGGTTTACAACACCCGAGCAGACGAACGGGATTTCACGCCTCTAATACACTGAGGACTTCAACACTTGCCTCTTACAACACCGAGGACTTCAACACTTGCCTCTTACAACACCGAGGACTTCAACAAAGATGGGAATAATTGTTTGTTGACGGTATGTGTTCTTGCTAACACTATTTTGTCACTTGTAGTACAAACTTCCTATAATCTTATCCTCAAATAGAATATTTGTATATATGAAGATTTGGAAGTGGATATCGTATTGAATCAAAAGAATGTTAAATAAATTTCAGGATTCAAAAACGATATATGATAGAATATGAGCAATTTGAACGCTTGAAAGTATAAGATTGAGATCAATAGAATAGAGATTAGGATAATAGAAATTAGTTAATTGGAATAATGATTTCATGATGTTTATATAAGAAATAAACTGTTGTAACCCTTTGTGAAAAGGTACAAACAAAGGTCATGATCATTGGTGAAGAGAAAGAGAAGCAACCGTTGAAGAAAAGGAAGTGTCTATACGAAAGATTGCTTTCTGTTCGAAAAACGGTCGACAGGTCAAAAAGGATCAGTAGAAAGGAATTTGAATATATATACGTTATGTAAATTTGTGCACGTTAACTTTGCATTCTGGGCAGAAACGGTCGACTGCCTTATTTTGACCAGTCGACCGGTTTAGCCCAGATTGCATAGTTAATATGCACTCATTCATATATATATATATATATATATATATATATATATATATATTCAAAGATTGAAGGTATAAGATTATTTGAGGATAGATTTTAACATAAATAACATTACTAACATACCAAATAATCAACCTCTAACATATGGAGCTCTTTGTGACTCTTTAATGAATAACTTCTTTTTGTCGATCACGGCTTATTCCTTTGTCTTGTCGATCACGGCTTATCCCTTTGTCAGAAATCGAAACTCTATAAAAAAAATCTTGACTCAACATTCTCCCCCTTTTTGATTGATGACAACATAGTTAAAATCTCCCCCTGTATGTGATATCACCCTGAGATTGTGTCCTGCATATATACTGTTAGCACAATTTTCTCCCCCTTTGTCATCGACGAAAAGGAGTTGTTAAATGGAGGATGTAAATGAGACTATAAGCAATATAAAATTACTACCATAGATCAAGAGTAACATTCACACAAGATGATAATACACGCAAGTCTAGTACGAATTAAAACACGACACTATTTAGTACAAGTGCCAGATAATGTCTTTAAAGCAAAAACTAAAGTCATAAGAACGCAAAAAATAAACTAAAAGAGACTTAATCTAACTCCGTATCACCCTCTTCTTCTTCTTCTTCTCCTTCTTCTTCAACAAGCTAAGATTTTCCGTGTCCATGTTCATGACAAGTTCACGAGCTTGTACCCTCCTCCGAAGATGTCCAAGCAAAAGTAGGAGGAGCTGGGCGCTTGCCAAGGTCTGGAGCTTGCATTGATGAAGATGATGCACTACATGATATTGCTTCCCATATAGAAACGAAGAAAGACTTAAGTTTGTTAAAGCGTTTATCCATTTTTGTATTCATGCGCTCAAGTCGTGCTTCTAGAAGGAATTGATTTCGAGCAATAGTGTCAAGTGATTCTTTTGTTGAGGAAGATGATCGTAAAAGTTTAACTTCCTCAGGTTTAGGGCGGAATGATCATAATGAAGCTTCTTTATGTCCTTGTTCTTTCCATTGTTCAAAAGGCATAATATTAAAGTATGGAGCGGGAAGCTTCATTCTTTTAATCGATGCTTTGTTGATGACTTTTGGTTTGGAAATTGAAGACTTGGGAGGTTCAATGCCACAATCAAGAAAGAGACGTATAATATACTCGTTATAGAACAAGTGTGGCCTAGAGCAATCATTTACTTTCAAGATCTCATCAAAGATCATACCAATCCAATTTATACGAACACCCCCATAGATTGAGTATAATGCCTTGAAATTTTCTTTATAGACAGCATCAAAATTTCCTATTCTCGGTAATAGAGAGTGCATAAGAGTATGATGAAGAATTCTTGCAGAAGGCCGTAAACCAATAGACTTAGTGATATCCTTGTCATCTTCAAGAAATTGATGGCTAATTTGATTACGGACATGAACATTGCAAAAATTACTTGAGAATTTTTCACCGATAAACGAAGAACCAAGAACGGTTGCCATCCTATCACATGAGATAAACACTTCTTTTCCACAAACAACGGACCAAAGACAATAATTAGGATCCTCTGGCTTGTTTTTCTCTAAATTTAGGTTAGCATAGAATAATTTGATCATTACATGGTTAATTTCCACATTGTTTTGATCAAAGTCAATTAGGTTTTCTATGTCGGCATCCTTTGCTAAGCCAAGGATACAGTAACTAGAGAAATCTGAAAAATTAACAAAAGAACCTGGATGGATTGTAAAATCCTTTATCTCATTCCACCTTTTGACTGCGATTGGATCCACAGGCCACTTCCTGACAGAGAGATCGATTGGTTGAGTTTCGGAGGTAGAAGCTTGCTTTAATTTCTTTTGTGGAGGAGCCATTTGGGTGAGATTGGAGAAGAGTTTAGTTCTAGGGTTATGAGAGTTTGTTGAAAAAAATGAAGAGATGGAGTGAAAAATAACCGTATGTGCCTATTAAAACAACAAAACTGTTCGAAACCGGTCGACCTCCCTGAAATCATCGGTCGACCGTTTTCATACAGAAGCAAAAACGGTCGACCGGTGGTATCTGGCTGGTCGACTGGTTTGCCTGTGAGTTGTTTTTCCTTCTTCGTGCAGTATTCCTGAGTGTTAACGGTCCATATAATATTGAGTTTATTCAAAATATGATATATATATATATATATATCAGTTCATAAAAATAAATACGAGAATACAATCATAATATTGAAACAAATTTAATGAGAGGTAGAGGAATTATGGTCGGAAGTCTCTTCTTTGACATCGGTAATGCGTGGTTTCCATGGCGACCATTTTTCTTTCGCTCCTTCATTCTGAGCATAGTTTTTATCCCATGAATTTGGGCTTCTAGAGGATGAAGGTGCATGAGGCATTGGCTCATATACGCCATGTTTGTTTGAACCACCAAAGAATGATGCCATTCTTTCTAGAAGAGATAGTCGTTCCGAAGTCAGTTGTTGCTCATAATGTAGCTGTCTTAGAAGATCTATTTGATGTTTTTGATAATGATGAATCTCATTGATTTTTTCTCTGGTATGGGGTGAACAAAACAACACCTTCTTTGCTCGTTTCGAAGTTGGCGTATTGCGAGAAGTATGAATGCATTGGTGATGACACTTTGATTTGTGTTTTAGAGTTTCAGGAGAGTAATACTCTTCTGGCTCAGAACATGCGACCGAAATATGGGACTTTTGAGCACACTCATCACAAATATGTGTCATAATGAACTATATGTATAAACTTTTAGGCTTAGATAGGAAGTGATAAAAAACAATATTTTTTTGTCAAATTTATAAAAAAAAAATTCCCATATATAAGCTTGTGGATGAGAATTGTCATGCAAACTTGGCCGTAGAAAAAAATTAGAAGCTCATATTCAATTTCCCAATATAGCAATGGCAAAAATAATCCGAAAAGAACTTAATAATATAACATTAGTGATTACTTATCAAGTTCTTTTCTAGAAATTAAACCAAGTTCTCTACGAAATTTAATGAAACTAGATTCAAGTAGAGGCTTAGTAAAAATGTCCGCTAGTTGACTATCAGTTTGGACATATTCGAGACATATATTTCGTTTTTCAATATTGTCTCTAAGGAAATGATGACGGATATCAATGTGTTTGGTTCTAGAGTGATTCACTGGATTCTTAGAAAGATTTATAGCACTTGTGTTATCACAGTTTATAATAGAATTTGATAAATGAATATCAAAATCTTGAAGTGTTTGTTGCATGTATATTACTTGAGTACAAGCGAGAGCCGCTGATATATATTCAGCTTCACATGTTGATAGTGAAACACAATTTTGTTTCTTACTAAACCAAGAGACAATTGATTTTCCAATAAAATGACACGTACCACTTGTACTCTTTCTATCTGTTTGAGAGCCTCCAAAATCAGCATCACTATATGATACTAATTCAAATGAACATTCTTTTGGATAAAAAAGACTGAAATCTTTGGTATTATTAAGATAACGAATTATATGTTTCACTGCTCGTAGATGTGATTCCTTTGGATCTGCTTGAAAGCGTGCACATAGACAAACACTCATCATTATATCTGGACGACTTGCTGTAAGATAAAGAAGAGAACCAATCATGCTTTGATATAGTTTCTGGTCAACATTCTTACCATTTTTATCCTTTTCAAGATGTGTAGTTGTACTCATAAGAGTAGGTTTACCAGATGTGTTATTTAACCCGAAGCGTTTGATAAGATTTTCCCAGTATTTTTCTTGATTAATAAAGATACCATTCGGAAGTTGTTTGATTTGAAGTCCAAGAAAATATGACAGTTCTCCCATATGAGACATTTCGAATTCTTTGGTCATAATATTTGCAAATTCCTTGCAGAGTTTATCGTTTGTTGAACCAAAGATGATATCGTCGACATATATCTGAATAACTAGAATATCCTTTTGAGAATGTTTGATAAAAAAAGTTTGATCGACTTTGCCTATTTGAAATCCTGAGTTAATAAGATAGCTACGTAGTCGTTCATACCAAGCACGAGGTGCTTGTTTTAAACCATACAGAGCTTTCTTAAGTTTGAACACATGGTCAGGATATTTTTCATGTACGAACAAAGGAGGTTGTTCGACATATACATTCTCTTTGATAAATCCATTGAGAAATGCACTTTTGACATCCATCTGATAAAGTTTGAAATTATGGTGACAAGCAAAAGATAATAGGATTCTAATAGCTTCTAATCGAGCAACTGATGCAAAAGTTTCTTCATAATCGATACCTTCTTCTTGATTATACCCCTGTGCTACTAATCTTGCTTTATTTCTGGTGATATTTCCTTGTTCGTCAGCCTTATTTTTATAGACCCATTTAGTACCAATAACTGACTGATCAGTTGGTCTTGGAACAAGTTCCCAAACGTCATTGCGCTCGAACTGATTTAGTTCTTCCTACATGGCAATGACCCAGTAATCGTCTGCAGCAGCTTCTTTTGGATTCTTAGGTTCGATATTTGAGAGAAAAGCGACATGACCCATTTGGTTGAGTTGACTCCTTGTTCTGACAAGTGATGTTACTTCACCGATTATATTCTGAGCCCGATGGTCTCTTAATATCGTTGGTGGTGATTGTAATTCACATATTTGAGGAATATTCTCAATAAATATTTCTGAGTCAGAATCAACATTTGTGATGATTGGATTATCAGTGACTATTGTTTCGTCATCATCTGATATATTTTGAGGATGCTGATAGAATTCATCGAAAGAGACATGAAGTGATTCTTCAATAGTTTTGGTTTGTTTATTGAATATACGATAGGCCTTGCTTCGTTTCGAATAACCGACAAATATTCCTTCATCGGCTTTTGGATCGAATTTGCCAAGCTGGTCTTTCGTATTTAAAATAAAGCACTTGGAACCAAAAACTTTGAAGTAAGAGATTTTAAGCTTTCTTTTGTTAAATAATTCATAAGGAGTATTCTTGGTAAGAGGTCTTATGGACACACAATTTAAAACATAACAAGCAGTTGCGACGGCTTCTGCCCAGAAATGTTTTGGTAAGGTGGTTCCATTCAATAATGTTCTTGCACATTCTTGTAAAGTTCGGTTCTTCCGTTCTACAACTCCGTTTTGTTGTGGAGTTCTGGGAAACGAAAAATTATGATATATACCTTTCTTTGTACAAAAATGTTCAAATTCATTATTTTCAAACTCTTCGCCATGATCACTTCTTATATTTTTAACTTTAATCCCTTATGATTTTTGAATTGTTTTGACGAAAGATTTGAAATGATCGAAAGTGTCACTTTTGTTTTTTAAGAAAATTGTCCATGTGTAACGAGAGAAATCATCAACAATTACAAGCACATATCGACTGTGATTTATTGGCTGAACCCTAGTAGGTCCAAATAAATCCATATGTAGTAACTCAAGTGGTTGTAATGTTGATATGACTTTCTTGGATTTATAAGATGATTTGGTCAATTTTCCTAATTGACATGCGTCACAGATGTTGTTAACCTTAAAACTTATTTTTGGCAGTCGTCTAACTAGATCATTTTTGGCTAGCTTGTCAATAGTTCTGAAGTTTATATGACAGAAGCGTTTGTGCCATAACCATGGATCATTATCATTAGCCACAAGACACATATCTGAATTATGATTAACATTCATATTCAGAATATATATATTTCTATCTCTATAACCTTCGAAAACTAAATTATGGTTTTTATCTAAAATACTACACTTATTATCCGAAAAGGAAATTGTAAAACCCTTGTCACATAACTGACTAATACTAAGTAAATTGTAACAACCCGTAAATTTAACCGGTTTTAATAACGTATTTATTTAAATTTTGTGGGAATTTAAACGATAAATTTTGAAATATAAACTTGATATTTGTAATGCGTCTAGTTAAACATAACAATTGAAAAATTTTCGTCCAAAAATATGAAAGTTTATTTCGTGCGTAAATTTACTTCAATTTAATTAGTTAAAAAGCGATGAAAATAAACGGTTTTAAAAACAAAAATATTTTTACATAGAAAAATTCTAAATCATCTTTTGAGCAAGTTGTCAGTTTGTCGTTTTTCCAAATTCGGACATCTTTGGCTCCGTCGATCTTAATTTACTGCGATTTTTGCGCATTTTCCGCAGTAGAAAATTTCGAATTTTTGTAATTCAATCGTACTACGGATATTCGCATACCGTTTTGATCGTCTCATCGCGCTGAGCACAGCGGTATATTCATTTTTATTTTTCAAACACTTATATGTTGTGAAATCAGTAAACGGTTATACGTAGTAGTTCGTTATTTGAGCCTATGGATTTGCATATGACTTCTCATATATCCTCCATGTAAAATCATTAACCTGTAGCCTTTATTATTTTCTGGATTCACGAGCTGGCTTTCACTATTCCTGCCGGTTGATATTTATGGGCCGTCCTTTGATTTTCAGTCGGTTCTCTGCTACTTTCAAAAAGGGAATAAATATATATTATTAATTGAATACATCTGTTCACTCATTTTCTCCCTTTCCCCGATACTTGCTTTCGTTCCTTTTTTTTTTTACTCTAAAACAAAATAAAAAGAAGAAGGAATTTGTTCATATTGGACTGTTTGCTTCTCACGTCCATTCCCTGTTTTATTCCCTGTTGTATGCTTTTATCCATCCATGCCTAGTCCTCCTTCATGCTATTTTTTTTCCATTGAAAAACACACCAAGGCAGCACATAGCCTTAATGAAAAACCATGGTCGCAAGCAACTTCCTTTCTCCATCACTATCGTGAAACCCGCTACGGCCTTCGCCTTCAACAACCGACCACTGCCACCGTCTTCCGATACATCTCCACCACCTCGCAATGGCCGCACCCTACCCATCTCGCCCACAACCGAGAACGCAACCGCCACTTTTAGCTTACCCTCCACCGCACCACACGCCAGCTGCATGCAAGCCACCACGCGCCACCACCTGCTCTGGCCAAACATCCACTTCTTTTCCTCTCTGTTGAAATTTGAAAACTCTCCTCCCCTTCACGCAATTTCATAGCAGCCTCCCCATAGTCTTCCACTTTTCCACGCAGCATCGCCCGCCGCCGTGCTCCGTTCCCGCTCAGCCGCGTGAGCCTCCCACCTTGCTCGATCAGCCACCAATGGCCGCGCGCTTAAACTCTTGGCGAACCCTCCATCGACCAAATTGATGCAGGTCTTCTCCTTAACCGTCGTTCATCTCCTCCGCCTGTTCGGCCGAGCACACTCAAACGCCTTGCCAACTTCGCCCGCCATCACTTTGCAACCCGACCTCCATCTTCCCTTAACTTTCCGTGCAAGCCTTGTGCAACTTTGAAGCCAACAGTTCCTATTTTATGTAAGTTATATATTATATTATTTATATATTTTAAAATCTGTACCAGTTTGCAGTTATGCGCATTATATAGGTAATGTTCTAAGTGGAAGCCTATATATAATATATACAATCTTTACAATATGTTATATGTTTGCACTTTATAAGTAGAGAGGGAGGAAAGAAAAAAAAAAATTGTGTGTTCTGTTTTTCATCTGAAGCCTCCTTTTACTTCATATGCTTTGTATGTTTTGATACATAAGAGTTGCGGTTGTTTTATATTCAGTTTGGTTTATAAAACATTTTGAAGAAAGAAAAAAAAAACGTGTTTTGTTATGTATAAAACTGTAGAAGTGTCATACATATTATTTTTTTTATTTGTTGAAAAGTGTACATGTTGTCGTCTATTTACAACAGCAGTTATACTCCATGTTCACGATATCATATCTCACTCATGTTTTATCGGAATGGGTTGATTCTATTTTTAAAAAGGAGTTTAAGTTATCTAGTTTATACATGTCAAATTCCAGCAAAATCCGACATCGTTTGATTTGTGGTCGAGGATCTGGAAGTTAGACCCAGGCAGATATTCTTTTGTACTTAGAATTATTTTACACTGCTGCAAACACGACCTGAGTTCATGTTTGACGCATCGTATCTCCTCCGTCTTACGTCGGAATATAGTGATTCTTTTTTTGTTTAAAAGATTAAGTTTTCTACTTTATGTATATGAAATTTTAGCTTCATACGAGGTGTTTCAGTCCTCTGTTTCTTACCTGAAAGTCAGACCCAGAGGGGTTTTCAGACTTGAACATTTGACATTTTTGAAATTGTTGCTATGTTGAATGTTTGATTTGATTTCGGCAATTCTTATTTAACAGTTTTGCTCGTTGATTCGTGCCAATCTTACTTTGCTCTGAGATTCATACTTGGATTTGTAACTCAAATTCAGTGTCCGTATCAGTGTGCGTATCCGTGCCATCTCCTATTTTCTCTAGCCTCGAAAGGTGAGCAATCACTCACGATTAATATTCTTTTATTTATTAAATTTGATTTCAATTGAAACGACAATTGAAATATGTTGCTGTTTTTAGTGCACTGTTATCTATGTATCAGTTCACTTTCGACATCTGACACCATTATCAGTTAATTATTTATGTGATGATAATACAGTTTGGTTGATAATTGATTGATTGATTGTTGTTAATATTGGATGAAAATTGTAATGTATAAAGTGATAGATATTATGCAATTGAATTTGACGTAGGATAGTTTAAAATTTTGAATCGACATATGTGTTGAATTTGATTAGCTAATTGGAATAATATAACCCCTTTTAATTATTAAGTTAATTGACGTAGAATTTGATAAATTACACTTTGAACCTTAAACGTATATTGGATTAATTATTGTTGTATTAAAAATTGAAATTGAACGACAAGTGAAAAACCGTAATATAATAATCTTTAATCTACATGAAATGATAGTGTAGATTCTAGAGATAATTATATAAATTCGCACAAACAACAATGCGAATTAATACGATTATTTCGGGATTATTTGAATTAATTATTGGATTGTTATTGATTGGTTATTGCTTGTTTATTTACTTTGACACCATCCCTGTTATCACACTGCAAGTTCCCTTTGCTATGCTTTGATTTTTGAATTGAATTGGAATCGGGTTGAAATGATAAATACCCAAATGAATTTGACCTAGTATAGAAAATTTAATATAAAATCCGATTGGTCAATAATTTGATTTAAAAATAAAATAATGATTTTATTCGAGAAAAGAATAAGTTCTGAAATGAAGTTGTAATTTGAATTTTTGAAAGGAAAATGTAAGATTGAAATCTGAACAAATATAACGTAGTAATTGACGAAAGAACGTTGTTTGAAATTTGATTTCTAATAATTAAATTTGGAATTATTAATAAATAATTTAAAATTAGTAATAATTGAGTTTTGAAATTATTAAGTTTGAAATCATTTAATAATTGAATTTGAAATTATAATTAAGTTTGAAATTATAATTTAGTTTGAAACTATTAAGTTGAATTTATAATTAAGTTGAAATGATTTGATAATTAAGTTTGAATTCATAATTAAGTGGAAATGAATTAATAATTAAGTTTGAATTTATAATCAAGTTTGTAATTATTAAGTTTTGAAATTATTAATAATTAAGATTGAAATTATTTAATAATTGGATGAGATTTAATTATTTGATAATTGAATAAAAATTTAATTCTTTGATAAGAAAAATCGAACTTTCGTTTAAGTGAATTTGATCTTCGATAACAAATGAAATGGACTTGCTTTATTTATGAAGTTTGGAAAAATACTTAAATAAGTAAATAAGTGAAATTGAACTTCTCGAACATGGGAAAGTTAGTTTTGTTAATTAAGTTTGGAATTTGTAACCAAGTAAATAAATAAACGAAATTGAATTTCTTTAACAAGAAATAAATGCGTTTTATTGAAACAAATGTAAGGCTTGTAGTTTAAGAATTTGATTTGACAAATTTAACTTAATTAATTTCTAAGCTTTGATATAATGAAGTTGAACGTAAGTAATTGATTTAATGATTTGGAAATTTAATGGAAATTGTTTTAAATGATAAATTAGCTTAACGAATATTGAATGAAAGTGATTAATGAATTGAAATTGATTTTTGAATGTTAAATTAAATTAATTTAAATGATTTCGAAATGAAACTTAGATAAGAACTTGAATTAATATTGAATTGTTTTAGTAAAGATTGAAATTGAATTGTAAGATTTTGAAATGGTAAATTGGGAATTTTTGAAACGTAAGTTATGGAAATCGATTTTGAAAGATAAGTGAAATGTTGATTTATGAAATCTAATTGAAATTGAATTTTTATTTGGTTTTGAAATATATTAAATGACCAATCGGTGTAATAATTACGAAAGTTATTAAAGGAACCGGAGTCGGTTATGGATATACTCTCTATCTAAACCGAAAACCACTTTAATAACTGTACGTGGAGTGATGTTCCAGAATGAAGTGGTTGGAATGATGTACGTGATGACTGAAGAAAGAGAACGATAATGGATAGCCTTGACACTTGTGTCAAATTGGAAATGACTAAAATCAGGAGCTGTGCCGGACCAAATGGGGTTAGCTACCTCGAGCGAACACACTTCTTCGAAACTACTCATTACTTGTTGTCGATTGGTGCACCCTCGTATTTGGGAGTGTTGTTTCGCGGTGTTGCGATCGTTGCGGCGATGCGTTCTCACCAGTCCGGATCAGGCGAACGGTAGTTTCACTACCTTGGGTATTGCCTCATGTGCCTTGTCATACTTGTATCCCGTATACGCGACAACTACGACTTTGATTTGTGTCATACCTATGGGGTACTCTCTGTGCCCTCTTGCTTTGCTGTGGGTTCACGGTGCTGTATAGACTATGACATTTATAAACTTGTTAAGAGGGGAATGGGCGTCTGCTTAACACTATTTTGATACTTTATATTACTGATAGACATTATCTATTTAGCGTACACTACTTCATAGTAGATAGTTTAACGGATCCTTGAAGGATGCATATTCCAACATCCTTTGAGTTACTTGTATTTCAATTGCTATTTCACTTGAGTTAGATTTATTGATATGAGAATATTAATCCTGACTCGAGTGTTTTGTATTTTGCTTTACGCTCGGGTCAGACTGAGTGTACCAGTATTCAAGATTCGCCTTTGGAGTTGGAGCTTCGCTTGGAGATCCAGCCATCTATCCAGCTTTTCAGTATTCGATGATTCCAGTATTGTATTCTGATTTGTATCTGATGTATCGTATTACTCTTCTGTTGTAAACTCTGATGTATCTTATATATTTATATAGTAGCTTCATGAACTACTATCTCTTTTAAATTCCGCTGCATATTATTACTCTGTGTCTGTATTCTGTGATTATTTATTTACTGTATATCTCAGTTTTGCCAAATTTAAATTAACAATTCGGTATTTTGAATTATTCAAGTCCGACATGTGCGGATGCGAATAGTCCAAAATAGCGGGTCGTTACAGTTGGTATCAGAGCTTCTGGTAGCTCTAGGCAAAACTTAGCATATAGGGTAAATGTATTTGCAGAATCACTCCCACTCGAGTTTCAATCTCTTCCTTTTAACTCAATTCCTTTGAATTTTGGAACGTTCTCCGCGGTCTCAAAATTCATTCATATCTCACTATTTATCTTCTTTTGATGCCGGAGTACCCCAAAACTCCACTTCGAATGATCTTTATAGTGAGTCGCCGGTCTCGCCAATCCCAAATTTATTTGTAAATGAGTGAAACTCCTTTACAATAGACATTGATTTACCGGAGATTTCTGTATCCTCGGTTTACGGTGCTATCTATCTCCTACAGTACCTGAATTCTATTCCTTGAGATTTGATGTTGATTTACCTTGGAATTCAGCATCGATCTTATTCTTGAAGTTACGGTCAATCCGGTTAAGGTTGCCCATGAATTAAATAAGCTAATCTATTTTCTGATTCTGTTAATTGAATTATCTTATCTTCTGTTTCGAACTTATCATCGAATCAAATTTTTCTTTGATTTGATTTCCATCAAATTTAAATCTCTATGCTTATTTTGAAATCCATTCTTGTATCGTCAAGCGAGGAAGCGTATTTGTAAATTTTCATTAAAAATGTTATATATATTGTGTTATTCGAGTTGTTGATGTTGAATTGGATTTTCGATCGATTCGTCTGATCAACGCTATCGATAGGATTTTCAAAACACTTTAACAGAGCAAACTGACACAATTGTCTCAACATGAAATAGATTTTGAAAAATAAGTATAAGTTTTCTGAAGTTAAATAGTTAATGAATTATTGTTGAAAAATAATAATATTCGATTTTCATTTTGTAAACCATTGACTATTTCAACATCCAGATTTGAAAGTTTAAATGGATTTGAATCAAGAAATTGAGAATTTAATTTCCGGTGATTTCAAAATTCAATTTGAAAGTTTTAGAGTGTAATGTATTTAAAATATTTTCGATAGAAATTATTTCAAAGAATTTTAGATGTTAAAATCAGTGCTCTCTTATTTCGTCGTTGGAAAATAATCTCGGTGATGACGGCCGCATCATCGACATTCATTTTCGAGTTTCGAAATGAATTCGAAATTTCTAAAGTATGACTTGATTTAAAATATATATATTAATATTTAATTTAGATTTGACTTGGATATATTGTATGTATATAATTATCTCCAAATTGTTGAAGTTAATCGGAAATTGAATTCTTAAAATTTGGGTGAAAGTTGATTTCAATTATAAATGAAACCAAATTTTGAATGAATAGTTAAACTCGAAATAAGTGAATTGAAAATTTTATTTGGATAATACTCAATTGCATTCAATATAACTTGCCTAAATTTTCAAAAGTTAACTATGTAATTGAATATTATATAATATAAATGATATCAAAGAAAATTTTAAATAAATTTGAGTAGTTATAATAAATTTAAATATACTTAATATATATGCGATAGGATATATTAAGTAGAATAAATTTAATAATAATTTGGAATAAAGAAGAATTAAATTTGTCGAATAGAGTATGATTATAATAAATGACTATTCAAATTTATGATCTTTGGAATTGTTAATTTAAGAAAATTGGGTAATAAATATAATATAAATTGTCTTCATAAATAAAACGTGAGTGCGTATAATAAATGTTATTCACTTAGACTTTATTGTTATGGAGATAAATAGAATAATAAGTTAAATAAATAATAGATGCGATTAATAGAAGATAATTTGTTTTGAAAATTTATAAATTGAATTAAATCAACTTAAGGGAGTATCTTGAATAAATTGAGTATAAATTGAATTTCGTTTGAAAGAAACCTTTGTACTTAGCGTTAATAAATGTGAAATCAAGACAATTTGATGGAAACCTTGATTTAAAAACAAATTGTTAAATATAAATTAATTTAAATCGGAATTTATATGGTTTAAATTAATTGTTTATTGTGTAATACAAGTTTATTTTTTTATTTTTTTTGGTTGTTTCTATTCTCCTACGTTCTTCCTTTTCGAGGACGAAAAGTTTTGAGTGGGGGAGAATGTAACAACCCGTAAATTTAACCGGTTTTAATAACGTATTTATTTAAATTTTGTGGGAATTTAAACGATAAATTTTGAAATATAAACTTGATATTTGTAATGCGTCTAGTTAAACATAACAATTGAAAAATTTTCGTCCAAAAATATGAAAGTTTATTTCGTGCGTAAATTTACTTCAATTTAATTAGTTAAAAAGCGATGAAAATAAACGGTTTTAAAAACAAAAATATTTTTACATAGAAAAATTCTAAATCATCTTTTGAGCAAGTTGTCAGTTTGTCGTTTTTCCAAATTCGGACATCTTTGGCTCCGTCGATCTTAATTTACTGCGATTTTTGCGCATTTTCCGCAGTAGAAAATTTCGAATTTTTGTAATTCAATCGTACTACGGATATTCGCATACCGTTTTGATCGTCTCATCGCGCTGAGCACAGCGGTATATTCATTTTTATTTTTCAAACACTTATATGTTGTGAAATCAGTAAACGGTTATACGTAGTAGTTCGTTATTTGAGCCTATGGATTTGCATATGACTTCTCATATATCCTCCATGTAAAATCATTAACCTGTAGCCTTTATTATTTTCTGGATTCACGAGCTGGCTTTCACTATTCCTGCCGGTTGATATTTATGGGCCGTCCTTTGATTTTCAGTCGGTTCTCTGCTACTTTCAAAAAGGGAATAAATATATATTATTAATTGAATACATCTGTTCACTCATTTTCTCCCTTTCCCCGATACTTGCTTTCGTTCCTTTTTTTTTTTACTCTAAAACAAAATAAAAAGAAGAAGGAATTTGTTCATATTGGACTGTTTGCTTCTCACGTCCATTCCCTGTTTTATTCCCTGTTGTATGCTTTTATCCATCCATGCCTAGTCCTCCTTCATGCTATTTTTTTTCCATTGAAAAACACACCAAGGCAGCACATAGCCTTAATGAAAAACCATGGTCGCAAGCAACTTCCTTTCTCCATCACTATCGTGAAACCCGCTACGGCCTTCGCCTTCAACAACCGACCACTGCCACCGTCTTCCGATACATCTCCACCACCTCGCAATGGCCGCACCCTACCCATCTCGCCCACAACCGAGAACGCAACCGCCACTTTTAGCTTACCCTCCACCGCACCACACGCCAGCTGCATGCAAGCCACCACGCGCCACCACCTGCTCTGGCCAAACATCCACTTCTTTTCCTCTCTGTTGAAATTTGAAAACTCTCCTCCCCTTCACGCAATTTCATAGCAGCCTCCCCATAGTCTTCCACTTTTCCACGCAGCATCGCCCGCCGCCGTGCTCCGTTCCCGCTCAGCCGCGTGAGCCTCCCACCTTGCTCGATCAGCCACCAATGGCCGCGCGCTTAAACTCTTGGCGAACCCTCCATCGACCAAATTGATGCAGGTCTTCTCCTTAACCGTCGTTCATCTCCTCCGCCTGTTCGGCCGAGCACACTCAAACGCCTTGCCAACTTCGCCCGCCATCACTTTGCAACCCGACCTCCATCTTCCCTTAACTTTCCGTGCAAGCCTTGTGCAACTTTGAAGCCAACAGTTCCTATTTTATGTAAGTTATATATTATATTATTTATATATTTTAAAATCTGTACCAGTTTGCGGTTATGCGCATTATATAGGTAATGTTCTAAGTGGAAGCCTATATATAATATATACAATCTTTACAATATGTTATATGTTTGCACTTTATAAGTAGAGAGGGAGGAAAGAAAAAAAAAATTTGTGTGTTCTGTTTTTCATCTGAAGCCTCCTTTTACTTCATATGCTTTGTATGTTTTGATACATAAGAGTTGCGGTTGTTTTATATTCAGTTTGGTTTATAAAACATTTTGAAGAAAGAAAAAAAAAAACGTGTTTTGTTATGTATAAAACTGTAGAAGTGTCATACATATTATTTTTTTTATTTGTTGAAAAGTGTACATGTTGTCGTCTATTTACAACAGCAGTTATACTCCATGTTCACGATATCATATCTCACTCATGTTTTATCGGAATGGGTTGATTCTATTTTTAAAAAGGAGTTTAAGTTATCTAGTTTATACATGTCAAATTCCAGCAAAATCCGACATCGTTTGATTTGTGGTCGAGGATCTGGAAGTTAGACCCAGGCAGATATTCTTTTGTACTTAGAATTATTTTACACTGCTGCAAACACGACCTGAGTTCATGTTTGACGCATCGTATCTCCTCCGTCTTACGTCGGAATATAGTGATTCTTTTTTTGTTTAAAAGATTAAGTTTTCTACTTTATGTATATGAAATTTTAGCTTCATACGAGGTGTTTCAGTCCTCTGTTTCTTACCTGAAAGTCAGACCCAGAGGGGTTTTCAGACTTGAACATTTGACATTTTTGAAATTGTTGCTATGTTGAATGTTTGATTTGATTTCGGCAATTCTTATTTAACAGTTTTGCTCGTTGATTCGTGCCAATCTTACTTTGCTCTGAGATTCATACTTGGATTTGTAACTCAAATTCAGTGTCCGTATCAGTGTGCGTATCCGTGCCATCTCCTATTTTCTCTAGCCTCGAAAGGTGAGCAATCACTCACGATTAATATTCTTTTATTTATTAAATTTGATTTCAATTGAAACGACAATTGAAATATGTTGCTGTTTTTAGTGCACTGTTATCTATGTATCAGTTCACTTTCGACATCTGACACCATTATCAGTTAATTATTTATGTGATGATAATACAGTTTGGTTGATAATTGATTGATTGATTGTTGTTAATATTGGATGAAAATTGTAATGTATAAAGTAATAGATATTATGCAATTGAATTTGACGTAGGATAGTTTAAAATTTTGAATCGACATATGTGTTGAATTTGATTAGCTAATTGGAATAATATAACCCCTTTTAATTATTAAGTTAATTGACGTAGAATTTGATAAATTACACTTTGAACCTTGAACGTATATTGGATTAATTATTGTTGTATTAAAAATTGAAATTGAACGACAAGTGAAAAACCGTAATATAATAATCTTTAATCTACATGAAATGATAGTGTAGATTCTAGAGATAATTATATAAATTCGCACAAACAACAATGCGAATTAATACGATTATTTCGGGATTATTTGAATTAATTATTGGATTGTTATTGATTGTGTTATTGCTTGTTTATTTACTTTGACACCATCCCTGTTATCACACTGCAAGTTCCCTTTGCTATGCTTTGATTTTTGAATTGAATTGGAATCGGGTTGAAATGATAAATACCCAAATGAATTTGACCTAGTATAGAAAATTTAATATAAAATCCGATTGGTCAATAATTTGATTTAAAAATAAAATAATGATTTTATTCGAGAAAAGAATAAGTTCTGAAATGAAGTTGTAATTTGAATTTTTGAAAGGAAAATGTAAGATTGAAATCTGAACAAATATAACGTAGTAATTGACGAAAGAACGTTGTTTGAAATTTGATTTCTAATAATTAAATTTGGAATTATTAATAAATAATTTAAAATTAGTAATAATTGAGTTTTGAAATTATTAAGTTTGAAATCATTTAATAATTGAATTTGAAATTATAATTAAGTTTGAAATTATAATTTAGTTTGAAACTATTAAGTTGAATTTATAATTAAGTTGAAATGATTTGATAATTAAGTTTGAATTCATAATTAAGTGGAAATGAATTAATAATTAAGTTTGAATTTATAATCAAGTTTGTAATTATTAAGTTTTGAAATTATTAATAATTAAGATTGAAATTATTTAATAATTGGATGAGATTTAATTATTTGATAATTGAATAAAAATTTAATTCTTTGATAAGAAAAATCGAACTTTCGTTTAAGTGAATTTGATCTTCGATAACAAATGAAATGGACTTGCTTTATTTATGAAGTTTGGAAAAATACTTAAATAAGTAAATAAGTGAAATTGAACTTCTCGAACATGGGAAAGTTAGTTTTGTTAATTAAGTTTGGAATTTGTAACCAAGTAAATAAATAAACGAAATTGAATTTCTTTAACAAGAAATAAATGCGTTTTATTGAAACAAATGTAAGGCTTGTAGTTTAAGAATTTGATTTGACAAATTTAACTTAATTAATTTCTAAGCTTTGATATAATGAAGTTGAACGTAAGTAATTGATTTAATGATTTGGAAATTTAATGGAAATTGTTTTAAATGATAAATTAGCTTAACGAATATTGAATGAAAGTGATTAATGAATTGAAATTGATTTTTGAATGTTAAATTAAATTAATTTAAATGATTTCGAAATGAAACTTAGATAAGAACTTGAATTAATATTGAATTGTTTTAGTAAAGATTGAAATTGAATTGTAAGATTTTGAAATGGTAAATTGGGAATTTTTGAAACGTAAGTTATGGAAATCGATTTTGAAAGATAAGTGAAATGTTGATTTATGAAATCTAATTGAAATTGAATTTTTATTTGGTTTTGAAATATATTAAATGACCAATCGGTGTAATAATTACGAAAGTTATTAAAGGAACCGGAGTCGGTTATGGATATACTCTCTATCTAAACCGAAAACCACTTTAATAACTGTACGTGGAGTGATGTTCCAGAATGAAGTGGTTGGAATGATGTACGTGATGACTGAAGAAAGAGAACGATAATGGATAGCCTTGACACTTGTGTCAAATTGGAAATGACTAAAATCAGGAGCTGTGCCGGACCAAATGGGGTTAGCTACCTCGAGCGAACACACTTCTTCGAAACTACTCATTACTTGTTGTCGATTGGTGCACCCTCGTATTTGGGAGTGTTGTTTCGCGGTGTTGCGATCGTTGCGGCGATGCGTTCTCACCAGTCCGGATCAGGCGAACGGTAGTTTCACTACCTTGGGTATTGCCTCATGTGCCTTGTCATACTTGTATCCCGTATACGCGACAACTACGACTTTGATTTGTGTCATACCTATGGGGTACTCTCTGTGCCCTCTTGCTTTGCTGTGGGTTCACGGTGCTGTATAGACTATGACATTTATAAACTTGTTAAGAGGGGAATGGGCGTCTGCTTAACACTATTTTGATACTTTATATTACTGATAGACATTATCTATTTAGCGTACACTACTTCATAGTAGATAGTTTAACGGATCCTTGAAGGATGCATATTCCAACATCCTTTGAGTTACTTGTATTTCAATTGCTATTTCACTTGAGTTAGATTTATTGATATGAGAATATTAATCCTGACTCGAGTGTTTTGTATTTTGCTTTACGCTCGGGTCAGACTGAGTGTACCAGTATTCAAGATTCGCCTTTGGAGTTGGAGCTTCGCTTGGAGATCCAGCCATCTATCCAGCTTTTCAGTATTCGATGATTCCAGTATTGTATTCTGATTTGTATCTGATGTATCGTATTACTCTTCTGTTGTAAACTCTGATGTATCTTATATATTTATATAGTAGCTTCATGAACTACTATCTCTTTTAAATTCCGCTGCATATTATTACTCTGTGTCTGTATTCTGTGATTATTTATTTACTGTATATCTCAGTTTTGCCAAATTTAAATTAACAATTCGGTATTTTGAATTATTCAAGTCCGACATGTGCGGATGCGAATAGTCCAAAATAGCGGGTCGTTACATAAATTGTGTTTCAAATTTCTAACTAGCATGACATTAGTAATGAGAGGTAAGTTAGATGTACCGCAATTGCTCACATCGCCTTTGCCGATGATATAGCCTTTTGAATTATCTCCAAAAGTGACGGAGCCACCATCTGAGTATGTAATATTTGTCAATAAGCTCTTGTCTCCAGTCATGTGCTTCGAGCAACCACTGTCCAATATCCACTTTCCTCTTTTCTTAAGTGGGACCTGCAAAAAATAAAATTAAGTCCCTGGTACCCACTTTTTATGGGGTCCTAAGAGTTAGGTCTTAGGAGTCCAAACCCATACGGGTCCGGTATCCCCTTTATACATATAATTTGTATTAAGATGCACAGTATTCATGAAATTCTGAATATATTTGTTCCTAATCAAATTGTTATTTGTTTTAGGAACCCATATTTTGATAGTCTTGACATTTTTCTTCTGAAATTTAACAACTGGTTTTGGTTTGGAATATAATAAACTAAGATTTTTCTTAGCTTCAATCTTTTGTACTTTCTTCTTCCTTTCATTACCAAGATGTTTCTTGGTTTCTTGTTTCTTATATCACAAACCTTGTTTGTTTGAAATAGATTGTGAACTTACAATGATTTTTGTCAAATTTTCTCGTCCTTTGTTAAAGTTAGAAACATTTGGAGTAATGTTATCTAACTTAGTTTGTAAACTAGCCTTTTCTATGTCCAGAATTTTGACTTTTGCCTTAAGCTCATGATTTTTAGTAGTGAGAGCATTACTTTTCTCTTTTTGAGTTTCAATTTCTTGACTCAAAAGAGATAATTGAGAGTCAACATTAGATGATGATTCTTGAAGTTTTTCAAGATCTTCTTCTAATATTTTCTTCTCGTCTTTTAACATATCTCGTTCAAATTCTGCTCTACTCAAATCTGCTTTGGTTTCTTTTAGCTGTCGTTTTATGTTTTTATATTTGACTATCAATTCAGCATTAATATCAAGTACTTCATCATATGTAGGAATTTGTACCTCATCTTCTGTTGCCATGAAACAGACATTTGCTTGTTCATCTTCCGTATCATTATCACTTTTTGATGAGTCTGTATCATCCCACGTTACCGAGAATGCTCGTTTCTTTGATTTGTCCTTCTTATATTTTAATTTGTCATTTTCTGACTTCTTCTTTTGTTCCGGACAATCCTTGTGCATGTGCCCCTTTTTGTGACAGTTGAAGCATTCTACAGCGGATGATATTGGTTTATTTGATCCAGATTTCTTTCTGTTATAACGAATGGCTTTTCGCTGTTTTAGGAATTTTTTGAAACCTTTTGCTATGAATGCTAGATCTTCATCTTCAGACTCTGATTCATTTTCGTCTTTTTCAGCATGGAATGCCACGTTCTTCTTTTCTTCCTTTTGTTCCTTTCTAGTCTGCAAGTTAGCTTCATAGGACATTAGATTTCCTATTAATTCATCAGGTTTCATGACGGAAAGGTCATTAGCTTCTTCAATTGCTAATACTTTTCCTTCCCATTCACTAGTCAGAGAATGTAGGACTGTTGAAACAACATCAACATCAGAATATTTTTGTCCTAAGCCAATAAGTGCATGGTGGATAGTTTGAAAACGTGAATACATATCATTGATTGTCTCATTTGGTTTCATTTTGAAATTTTGAAATTGACTTTTCAGCATGGCTATTTTGGCTTGTTTAACCTTGTTAGTACCTTCATGAGTGGTTTTCAGCGTTTGCCAAATTTGATATGCAGTAGTGCAGATACTAACACGGTTATATTCATTTTGGTCTAATGCACAAAATAACATATTTATTGCTTTTGCATTTACGGCTGCTGCCGTTTTCACAGCCGCTGTCCATTCTGAATAATCAGTTGTTGGATTCACTATTTCTTTTTGAGTAGCATTCCAGGCATCATAATTATTTGATTGCAAAAAGAATGACATACATGCTGCCCAATAGCTATAGTTAAGACCATTGAAAAATGGAGGTCTTTGTGTCGATTGACCTTCCGTGTAAGTGGTGTTTTGAGTGCTAGTACTTGCGTTATTTGCCATATTACAAGAATATACCAAATAATTGTGTTACGGTTATATGATGACCGAGCTCTGATACCAAATGAAAATGTGTACGTGCTAATATAGTACATACGGATCGTGTACTATGATGTATAAGACACAAAAATATGACTAATCACAGATAATAGAAAATTCAGTAAAATAGAAAAAGCACACCAGAGATTTTTATACTGGTTCGGAGCACCGTCCTACGTCCAGTCCAAGACTTCTATCTGGATTTTCACTACCAACTACCTCGCTTCACCCGGAGGAACAGGTTTACAACACCCGAGCAGACGAACGGGATTTCACGCCTCTAATACACCGAGGACTTCAACACTTGCCTCTTACAACACCGAGGACTTCAACAAAGATGGAAATAATTGTTTGTTGACGGTATGTATTCTTGCTAACACTATTTTGTCACTTGTAGTACAAACTTCCTATAATCTTATCCTCAAATAGAATATTTGTATATATGAAGATTTGGAAGTGGATATCATATTGAATCAAAGGAATGTTAAATAAATTTCAGGATTCAAAAATGATATATAATAGAATATGAGCAATTTGAACGCTTGAAAGTATAAGATTGAGATCAATAGAATAGAGATTAGAATAATAAAAATTAGTTAATTGGAATAATGATTTCATGATGTTTATATAAGAAATAAATAGTTGTAACCCTTTGTGAAAAGGTACAAACAAAGGTCATGATCATTGGTGAAGAGAAAGAGAAGCAACCGTTGAAGAAAAGGAAGTGTCTATACGAAAGGTTGCTTTCTGTTTGAAAAACGGTCAACAGGTCAAAAAGGATCAGTAGAAAGGAATTTGAATATATATACATTATGTACATTTGTGCACGTTAACTGTGCATTCTGGGCAGAAACGGTCGACTGCCTTGTTTTGACCGGTCGACCGGTTTAGCCCAGATTGCATAGTTAATATGCACTCATATATATATATATATATATATATATATATATATTCAAAGATTGAAGGTATAAGATTATTTTAGGATAGATTTTAACATAAATAACATTACTAACATACCAAATAATCAACCTCTAACATATGGAGCTCTTCGTGACTCTTTAATGAATAACTTCTTTTTGTCGACCACGGCTTATTCCTTTGTCTTATCGATCACGGCTCATCCCTTTGTCAGAAATCAAAACTCTATAAAAAAATCTTGACTCAACAATACCATAGCGGAAGTCGTGTGTGCCGTTGAAAGCCAACAGTCTGCGTTTGACTTTATATCGGTTGACTGCGACTTATCTTATAACATAGCGGAAGTCGTGTGTGCCGCTGAGAACCAACGGTCTGCGTTTGATTTTATATCGTCAGACTGCGACCTATGTACGAATGGAGAGGTTTCATTTCGACAGCGAAAATCAGAGGCCGTTGAGAGCCTGTAGTTACATGGACTTTTACTGTGACGACAACGTAACCCTGGATGTAACTGTGATATGATGTGTTGGTTCCATGACGTAATCGAGAGGCCGCGGAGAGCCTGTAGTTGCATGGACTTTTGCTGCGACGACAACGTAACCCTGGAATGTAACTGTGATCATGGATGGGGGTGATGATTTTCAGAGCATTGTCACCAAAGATATTTCCTCTATTTTCAAAAAAAACTGCTTTCGATATTTTCAATTAAATTATATTCTAGATATTTTCACTGGATGTTGAAGATGGGTTTACCAAGTACTTATAGATTTTTAGTTCTACGCCAGATCAACGTATGACTGAATTTCTGTGAGAACAAGGATGGACTGGTTGAGACATCGAGTTAGAAGAAATTTTTTTTAAAAAAAAGCTATTTTAATAATATGAGGTAGATCTAAAAGCATTTCTAAATTTTTAAAATAAAAGAGTTGAAATTTTTGGAAATGAAAGGAAATTCAAGTTGGAATTATGAAAGAAAAATTGAATTCAGGAAAATTTAATAAGGTGATCTTTAGTAATAAAATCAAATATTGATTTAAATATTAGAAGTAAGCTAATTAGCTGAATAATTATTTGATTGAGTCTGTTAATAAAATTTAACTCGGTTAACTAAAATGGATTGTAAGTTGATAATGGAGTTTGGAAATGAATTCGAATTATAAATAGAATTCGACTTGGGTTTGATAATGGATTAAATAAAAGAAGGGATGTTGTAAAATAAAATAGAGTTGGATTGAAAAATGTGATGGTATGAATTACAAATAAAATTCAAGTGTGATTTGAATAATATTTAACGAAATTTGCAAATAAATTGGATATAAAGGAAGTGATGTCATACGAATAATATCTAATGGAAGTGTAGTTGAATGAAATGGGTTGGGTTTCAAACAAAACCCAGGTGAGTAGAAATAATTGAGAATGGCCTTGTATTAATAAAATAAATCTGATTTCGTTCCTTTTCGAGGACAAAAAGATTCAAAGGGGGAAGCAATGTTACGACCTGGTATTTTGGCCATTTTATTTTAATAAATATTTAATCCAATTAATTAAAATGTAAACTCATCATTTTAAAATGAATAAGTCTTTTGGAAATACTTGCCATTTATTTATATGGATTTGTATTTGAAAGGGGGAATTTGATTTTAATAATTTAAAATAAAATCTCTTAATAATATTTATAATAGACCTTATCTAATACAATTAAATTAAAATGCTTTATCCTATTTACATTTAGTATAAAATATATATGGATGATAATATTTGAGATAACATCAGAATCTGTCAATATAAAACATGAATATAAGTAAGTAAACTTGCGGATATAATTTAAATATTGATATTTAAAATACAAATTGAAATAAGGTAAAAACAAGATGTCTTCATACAAAAGCCAAATGAATAAGTATACATACAATATGACTTTAAATTTTTTAAGTAAAGTGTAAAAATAAAAATAAACACAAGGTATAAAAAGTAATACCAGACAAATATGAACATGAGTTCAAGCTAGAAAATAACAAAAACAAATATCTTCGTTCACAAGCCAATGTCTTCCTGCAAAGTACATATTTTCATACAAAATATCTTAGTACAAAATATGTTTAGCCGAAATAGGACGTAAATATCTTTGTACCAAATACAAGTATCAGCAAACATTAAATATATGTTAACTAATCTGAAGACATGCATTTATTTAGCACAACCGTTTGTCATTTCAGGTTTACAAAGTAATCATCTCAGCCTAAAAACATGTTCAGCCGATTTGTGCAAGATCATTTTAATTTTTGCAGTAATTTAATACAAGTCATATTTGGTTAAACAAGTGAAACTTGTACCTGTATAACCTACAGCTGTTCAAAGTCTTTCTATTTATACACATCATGTTATTGTGTTCAAAACTTAATAGTAAACTTAGAAGTAAAACTGAGATAAGAAAGAAGAAGAAAAAAATAAACATCTCCATTTTTCAAAGCTTACAATCAAAACAGATTCAAGGCAGTTCCTACTATAGATTTTCAAAAGGGAAGCATGAATTATTCTTTGTTCAGCAACTTTGCTGGTGAGTAAATCATAAAATTTTCAAGTTTAAGTTTAATTAAAAACAGTAAGGATGAATTCATTTACTACATGATGTATATACTTTGATCTTGTACATATTTCTGGGATTACTTTGTTCTTCTCTGTAAACTATTATAGGTTGCCTGTTTTGGTTCAAACTCAAAATTTTCTCATCAAATCATTGTAGAACTTTCAATTTCGATCAAACAAAATGTATGAACCTTAACCCAGATTTTTCAAAAGCTGATTAAACCAAATAGTGAAATATTTCTACAGGAAATATTGTTTTACAGGAAATCAATGGATACTTTGATAAACTCGATAGTTATAAAAAGTTAATTCAAGGTTATATCTTGAATTCTTACTGCAATCTATGATTTTTAAAACAAAAACAAAGATTTTTTAGTTTGTTATTATAAGGGCAGTTGGTATTTAAATTAAATTTGTATTCCTCTCATTTTCAAGCAATTGAAACATTAGTAAATGTTGAAATTTGTCTTGGAGCTAGTATGAGCATCTATGATGTTAGGAAAATTACTGAATAATTTTTCAAATTCATGTATTGGTCGAACGAATCTATTTTAGGGTTTAGGGTCAGTTTGTTAAGGGATAAGAAAAGTGGTGCGTTCGACCTAAATACGCGATCGAGTTTCATGGAACTCTGGTGGAGGGTTGCTTAACGCGTCGGCATGGTGTGGCCGAAGATTGGGCATCTCTGATGGTCTATGTTGCGGTGGCGAGGTGGTAATGTCGATTGGGTGGGTTTCAGGCTCAAGAAAATGTTCTTTTTTTTTCATTTCGATTTTTTTTGAAGACGAATTGGGTTGGGTTTCGAATCTATGGGGAATTTGCAACTTGTCTGTGATGATGGAGATCGCCAGAGCTCGATTTCGTAGCTGTGCACGTGTACGGTGAAGTGGATGTTATCGGTATCGTTGAGGTCATGCGACTCGATTCGCGCTCGAGTAGATGAGGTGGCAGATTCGAGTGTTGATCGTGTGAGTGTATAGGTTTCCTGTTGCTTGAATCTATATCTAATTTTAACTAAATTTAAACTTACTAAAAATAGAAAAAAATATAGAAGAAGATGAGCACGGGTTAGTGTCTTGGGCAAGGTGGTGAGTAGCTTGAAGATCACAGGAGTTAGCAAGTGGGGGTGATCGGGTTTGCAAACTGCAGAATACCATAAAAGAAAAACAACAAAGTTAAGCAAAATTGTTTCAACTAGATTAAACTCCTGTAAACTAAATAAAGGTTTAACAGTTTAAGTTGAAAATTTAATTCATGTTTTAATTATTTAGTTAATGTTTAACAATACTTTTAAACTTGTAATTAATTATTCTAATTAAGTAATTAACTTAAGTATAAAATTGAGTTAACATTTAAGTTTTGTGGTTAATAATAAATTAATTTTCTTTCAAAATTTAAGGAAGACTTTAAAATGCTAATTAAGATGACTAACTAATATCAATTAACTAGTTTAGGAGGCAATTAAGAATGATAATCTTGAAATAGTGATTATAAATTGGTTAATTAATGATTAATTGATAAATAATTTGTAATTAACTACTTAAAGTTAATTAACGAACGATTAAGTAATTTAATTAACTAATGACTAATGATTAATTAACTGGTAGCTAAAGAATACTTAATTGGTAATTAAGTTGTGTTAATTAACAATTAAAGTTTATTAATTAATGGTTAAGGAATAATTAATTTATAATTAAGACTTATTAATTGGGTTTAAGGGTGATTAAGGGATGGATTACCCGATTTGAATTAGTTTGTTAATTAATTAAAGGTAATCTCTTGGAGATTAATTAAATATAAATACTTGATGAGATTTAGTAAAGTAATTCATAATAAATTAAAAGGAATTACTTAATGAGAAGTAATTAAGGATGAATTACTTGATGCAATTAACCAAATGGGATTAATAATTAAGTAAGGGGTTAATTACTTAAGTAATTAATTACAGAGGGATAATTACTGTTTATGAGTAATTGGGTTTGATTAACGGATGCAATTATTAAGGATAATCATTCATAGAATGTGGATAAGTATAATACGTAATCGAAGAAATTAGATAATGATGATAAAATTAATGTAATTAAAATGAATGATTGTGGGATGATAAATCAATTGGGTTGTAATTAATTAATAAGCAGGATTTAAGGTAATTGATTTAATTCAATTATGGTTAATTAGATTTATTCGAGATGGTGTGATTAATTATCTTGCTTATGTATGATACGTGATTGTTTAAATGCCCTGAATTGATTGGTACCCATGATATGAAGTGGTTTGTGATATGATGTGATGGGTGGGCAATGATAATGAGGTTATGTATAAATAATAAATTACTGAGTAAAGGTGACATCTTTTATTTAAAGTTGAATTGCATCTCGCTCGAATAATTTGTGTTTTGATGAACTGAATTCGAAAAGACCAGAGTCGGGTATTAGTTAATACCCGAAACCACTTCGTTTCTTTAAAAACTTCCATGTGGAATTAATAGGCTGAAATGGAATGATATATATGAATTAAATCTAAGCTTTTATACTTAGAAATTGATGCGTGGAATAGTGATGTCTATAACAACTTTTGAAGTTGTAAATTGATGTAAGTTACCCTGGGTCATTTAAGATGTATGCTTTTGTATTCCTTGTTAGATGGGTTTACTCATGCTGGTTTCCAGCCTGACCCGGGTGTTACTTTGATATAATGCTCGGGTCAGACCGAGTATTACAGATTTCCAGGTAGGTACGTTCTAGACCTCAGGAGGTGAGCTGGATGGCAAGGGCGTATAAGAGTGTTTCTGCTGTATTTCTGAGATAAAATAAATGTATTTATTCAGTGACTGTATATTTATGAAACTCTGATGAATATTAAATGTAATCGACAAATATGGCATTTTTAGTAAACTGTTATTATTTGTTATTATATTTTATCCGCTGCGAATGTGAGTTGTTGATGCTTCTGTTCTTCTTCTTATATCTCTTTCTTCTTTTTCATAACTATTTGGAATTTTCGGCTTCGAAAATTACAGGTTGTTACAAATACATCATTATGTATTATAGGGAGGAGTGATCTTTGAGTCTAAATCTTATCCATATTAGGTACATATGGAACTATTTCGAATATACTCATCCATTCGATCAAATTGAATCATTTTATCGCATGTTATATTATTTACTTCCATTTTATACTGTATGAGCTTATCATAGACTTATACACGTGTATCGAATATACATGTCCATTACTATGATAACCCATTAGTGAATATAACGAAGTACGTAGAACCATTTTGGTATTAATAGACTTATGCTTGCATACATATATATGTATCAATCAGAAGAGTTCATCAACTCTTATGAAACACTTTCACTAAATGGGTGCATAGCCCTTAATTTTTAGGATATAATTAACCGGTATCATATAATTCATAATCGTATAATAAAATTATTTCTCAAAACTATGGCTTAGTCTATAATTCCAAAATAATTGTAAACAATTTTAGATACTTTAGTATTTTCAAAAGACAAATACCACATTATAGTATTATTTCATAGCGAGTATTCATAGTGAAATTAACTATGTCTATTTTTCAGTTGACATTGAAAAATAATCTCGACATGTTTTAAGAAAATAATTTTCGTAATTTGATGCAATGAATAACTTCTATATGGCAAACTTCCACTATTTCCGCCATTGCTATAATAGCGTACTAAATTCAGAGGTCCATCTTTCACTTAATATGGATTAGTTATTTTATATATTGCAAATAGTTTATAGCAAAGAGTCCTTTGATCAAATATCTTAAATTCAAAGAAATAAATCTCATAGAAAATAATTTTCTACATGAAAATACACTTTGGAATATGAATTGTATTTCTTATTCAAATATTAGGCATCAATTATTATTATTACAGTTCTCATTTTCGATGTTTCTTTATAAAGCAGAAGTGGCTATTCACTTTCTTCATCCCAACTTTACCTTAAATCTCGTCTACTTTTGTACATTCATTATTCTTTATAAAAGGTCGAACCATTCAAAAGAAATCTTTACTACAATATCATAATAAACTCTTTACAGGAATGCATTTTCTTAATATTAAGGACATCAAACATAATGCACCTTACGTGAATAGATCAAACTGACCGTTCAACAATTCAGTTCCTAGATTTATATTGTAGTTTTGGTTTTGTGTTACATTTAACACAATATGATATTTTATTATAGTTGATCAAATTGAATACCCGATCTTACACTACGTTTTGTTTACTTATTCCGAATGAACTAATATTATCGAAATTTTGTACATTACAAAGTGTGACTATTCACTATATAACATTTATATGCAACTATTTATAGATTAAAAAAACCATAGTATTTTATTTTATTTTATTTTATTTTGAGGTTAGAACTCATAAAATCAAATACACAGTCTCGACCAAATAAACACGTAAGTGACCAAATTACAAATGTAGTTAGTAGTTTGAATCAAGCCCTTACATGGGTGTTGAAATATTAACATGTAATAATCATTTATTTGTATGTATATGTTATATTTCTATTTGTCAATCTTCATTTCATTTCACATGTATATCTTAATTGATAAACATTTTATCAATCATATTAAATACATAAATTTATCATTGCAAATTATTATAACATTATCTAACATACATTCTCACATAATTAGAAAGGTTTCATGTTATTATTTCAATTTTCTAATAAGGCACCCACTTGTCTTTTGTGTTTTAGCAAACCCTAAGTCGAAATACAGAAATCTTTCGACTTTACTGATGGTGTTAGAACTCGTCCATCATGGAATTCTGACCTTAAGTTTGCTCAGTATGTTATAGTTCCACAGATGATGGATAACTCCTAATCAGTTATATCGTATACAACTCATAACCCTTAGTACCTTGTCCTAGTTTCTATTCGACCTTGACTTTGTTTAACAAATCGAAATGAAATTATTCACTCATACCTACCATCTTGCGATGGCCTATATATAGTATACGTACCTTGAGTTTGCTCAACAAATACATTTAGTTATCTTATGTCGTCTATTCAATATATTAGTAATACTACGCATAACATTCCGAGCTTGAGTTTGCTCAACAACTAAGGAGCATGTAAGCAATTTATTGATATAGAATATGTGGTAGAGCACAACATTACATCGAAGACTTATCATTTTTACATATTATATTGATTGATATCTACTTATGAAATAATGTATTTCTTATGAAATATCCTCATGATACAAGTGGGGCACATCTGAACTCACGGTATATGTACAATTACGTATGTATTTATTCCTTGAGTCTATTTTGGGTTTCTTACCATTTCACGTTCATTTATACATTATATTATATATGTTTGATTATTATACAACTTCTATATTTCATATTACTTAGATAATAGTCTTGTGTACAATATTTTGTTAATTAAATCTTATTTATTTAATTTTAATTAATTAAAATTTTAATTAATTTTATATTATATTAATATAATATTTATATTAAATATTTATTATGTACTATAACCCTTCTAATATAACACATATATCATATACATATACGTATATTATTTAATTAGTTAACATTTTAATTAATTAATTTAATTAAGTAGCTTTAATTAAATTTATATTAATTATGGAATTCATTTTTTATACATACATGTATGCCTATGATATCTTAAATATTTTAAATATCGTAGCATATATCAAAATATATAATACATGTGCATATTTTTCGTTAATTAAATTATTAAAATAATTTATATTTCATTAATCATATTAATACATTTAAAAGTTTGAAATTAATTTATAACATTTTGAAACGTTTTGAAAAATTATATTATAAATTTATAATATGTGTTTTATTGTAAAATTAACTCTTATATTTAAAAAATTTAATTTAATTTTAAAAAAATCGAAATCTATTTTTTAATAAATTTCATCTTTTAAATTTAACTTTTAATTTTAAAAGTTTTATTTTTAACTTCAAAACAATTTTGAAATTTGTCCAAGGCTCAATTCGAATTGAGTCTTTTCTATTGGGAAAAGCCTTTGGGCATAAGCTTAATAGTTAACCCTAACATGATTAATTTAGGCTGTAGACGCTATTGGGCTTTAATATCATCGTTGGAACTGAGCCTGCCCACAATGGAAGATATGGGCGAATTTTAATTTTTTTACCCTATTGCATCTTTATTGGGCACATGAAGTCTATTTTATTTTAAAATTTTCTAAATTTTATTTAAATAAATATTTTATATTATTTAAACTCATAAATGTATTTATTTTTATTTAATTTATGCTATGACATATACATACACACACTAAATGTACTTGTATGGCAGACTTCGATTAGATTCCTCAATTAGAAACTTCTGTTCTCCTTTTATATCCATTTACTGTGATATAAAACTTCAATATCGTGTCAAGAATCTGAATCAAGTTTTCGCTAATAAGAATCAAGTGGAAAATCCTTTTTTGAAGTGGTGTAAATCACCCAAAAGCTATGTATTCGAATCGTAGATCAAGAACCATCGAATAAAGTGATCAATATATAACTTATATACTTATTTCTATTAGTTTCTTTATTATATTAATATCTTTCTAAATCACTGTAACATCTCCCACTTAGAGGCCTAAAACTAACGGCTACTGATATTGCGGTCATCTATATATATTAATTATCGATGACCGAAAGCGGTAATGTTAGATACATTGATGTAACAGAAATATATGGATATGAAAAAAAATTGAAACCATTAAATAAATTTCTCATTCCATCTCAATCATATTTCAAATTTATTACATAATCCCAAATTCGAGAACCACATTCAGAGAAAATATAATTATTACAAATATGCCAAGTGCGACATATGAAGATGCCCTCTTGGATGATCGGAGTCTAAACATAGGCAATTAAAAAACTTTGCCTTTACACCAAAACATAGTGGAATCAAAAAATAAAGAACTTCTGATTTCTAGCTTCCCTCTTGCATGTCTCTGGAAGCTTATTCGTCTAAAGGAGAACTTGAAAACCTCAAATTTCAATCTACTCAAAATCGATTAAGCACCCGAGAGTTTAAGAGGATAACATAAACTTCGAGTCAGACATAAAGCCTGGTATGAATAATAACCTGCCATCTCGAATCGTCAAGATCTCTAGTGAGACCATGCCACTTAACGGAATGGGTTTTCTCCTCAGCACCTTGCCCAAAAATTTACAATAACCGTATGCTATGCTTCTACATCCACAATGGATAAAAACCTAACATTAAAATATCATGATGATGTGCAAATAGGCAAAATATCTTGGATTTTCCATCCCCATTCATTTGACTATCTATCTCAGTTATAGTTTCTAGGGTCACTATTAAGCTATTAGTTTTCATAGGCTGACTAATAACCTATTTAATGCTTATGGACTATCAGTTTGGTGTCATATTTCACATGGGATCATTAAGAACCTAATGGCCTCGGCCAATAATTTCATTCAATTATTTCATGGGATCTCCCTTAACCAATTGGTATCTCTAATAACTTCTTTTATATCATAGCTTTCATGGGTTGACTATAAACCTATTAACTTTTGTCAACAACCTTATCCGGATATAGTTTTCAAGGGATCACCACAAACCTATTGACTTCTGTCAATAACCTTATTCGGATATAGTTTTCATGGGATCATTACGAACCTATTGACTTCTGTCAATAACCTTATTCAGATATAGTTTTCATGGGATCACTACGAACCTATTGGCCCCAGCCGATAACCCTCTCTTCAAATACAGTTTTCATGGGTTTACTATGAACCTGTCTAAATTGACAACTTCTTGACCAGTCTTTGGGCATCCTATGTTTGTTCTGGTCTACCTGACCACCTGGATGCAACTCTACTCATTTAGGAGTTAACTCAATTTATATTCACCATTAGGTCAACCTAGCTAGTTATTCAGCCATTACTCCTCAAAATACAGTTATAAGTCAATTATACAGTGAATATGTTTATGGAAGAAGCGCTTACAATAACATAACAATACCAACATTTATGATTTAATATCCTTGAAATCACTTCCACATGAAACATGGTTAATACCTTTAACCTATTATTTTATCAAGGAAAGCTTCTTCAACAACTCCAAAATTAAAACCATTTCTAAGCTCTTTTATATTGCGATGGGTTTTCCTTTAAAAATGAGATTGGATTCTTTTTTTGAAAACTAAATCTTTTGAAAACTTAGACTTTACTTTCGAAACCATTAGAATATATCTTTTGAAAGCATTCAAACCTTTTTTACAAAGCACTAAAACATATGCCTTTTGAAACACTTAAAATATCTCTTTCGAAAGCGTTAAAACCTTCCTTTCGAAACCATCAAAACATTCCTTTCAAAAGTATTAAAGCATGTCTTTTCAACTTATAGAACCATGGCTTTGAAACCATTTTAAAGCACCTCTTCCAAAACCATTGGATTTATCCTTAAAAATAACTATTGGATCAAAATGAACACAAGCGAAAGTACCCTTTTCGAAACCATTAACCTTCAAGTAAAAGAGTCTGGGGAAAACAGATGGCTTTGGAGCCATCGTTTTGAAAGCTTTTATCTTTTAAGTAAAATAATTGGACGGATAGCTTCGAAACACCTTTCGAAGCCATTGCCTTCGAAACCTTTTGTATAAGTGGCTATTGGAGCCCTTTCGAAAGCTTTGGGAAGCAGCTTGTTATGTTTATAAAACAAAGCTTGCCTTTCAAACTCATTGAAAACTTTCAACCTATTCAAAAGGTATGAAGACAGCGGCAAGATTTTGACTTGGTTCAAAACTACCCTTTCGAAACCTTCTCTACAAAATATAATATATGGAAACCCATTCAAAAACTGCCCTTTGAAATAAAGGTGGTAACCCCTATGAAGGCTATAAAAAAGTAATTCATCCCTCTCGAAAGCATCCATTAAAAGCAAGGCAAGCGACATCTCTTTTGAAAGAAAACAAAGACCTTCGAAAGCTATTTAAATTGGCATTGACCTCTTCGAAAGAATGGTTTCGACTCTATACCTGCTGCCTTTCTCCAATCCACTACGTACCAAAGCACTGGTACCATGTGTATTGGTTTCAACTTGGTTGGGATGGAGGTATGGGTCGAAAGGTTGCTATTAGAAGTGGCGCAACAATAATTCAGTACAAAACTGTTTTATTTCCTTTTAATTAAATGCTTTTCAACTAACTTGCCTATTTGTAAAAATATAATTAGTGGCCATAATCTTTACCAAAATCTTTTTTGAAGGACCGCCGAATTCATCTAGAATTTATTAAAAATAATTAGCAAAGAAGCCCTTACCTTTTGAAAAATAATTAAGACATTCAAGTCCTCTAATTTAAATAATTTAATTTACATAGTAAATTACTTATGAAAAATATCCAAAAATCATCAAAATTCACTTTTAATATGTTATCTAACATATAAAAATTATAGACCCGAAATCCTTTACATAGCAGCCGAAATAAATTTTAAACTCAATTATTATCTACTTCCTTCAAAAACTCATAATAAATTATCAATAGCTTGGATATTATGAAAATTTAAACCCATCTCCAAAATAATGTTTTACACAATATATAAGTCCTCATGGCATTCGAAACCCAATAAATATGAATTTAGCATTAAATCGAATAAAACATTTATCAAACATACTTGTTTGAATCAGACATATCATGTAATCCAAGTATATTGTCATTAAAATCACCATAAAGGTTTTAAACTTAAAACCCAAAATCAAATGCTCTTTAAAAATAAAAATGAGATGATTTTGATTATTATTCACCTTGCTTTGGATAAGGAACTTGAGATTTGATCTTGCTTAATTCTCCTTGCTTGACTCCTTAGCATTTAATTAATTCTTCTCCTCTTTTCGCCTAGGTTGTGGCCAGCTTGAACTCTTTCGCTTATGTTTTAGAATTATGAACTTGTGAAATGAAAATATGAATAAGAGTTTAGGGGTTAAGGGTTACGGGTTATGGTGAACGGCTATTCCCCATAATACCCTTGCCTTACTCTCTTATTAATTATCTTGTAAAACCATTTCCATAAACTCATTCTTTTAAATTTATATTTTGTTAAGCACGACCTCTAATAAATTTTCAAATCTCAATCCCCTTATCACTCTAATCTTTACATTATTCTATTTAATTTATCTAATTAAATCTCCAGAATAATGTTATTTAAAATTAGGGGTGTTGCAATCACTCATATTTTCCATTTAGTATTTTATTCAGCATTAAAATTATTTTATGGGTTACTTTATAATTTTTTATTTAAGTTTATTAACATTTTACAAAGTATCATCTTTATAAAACATTAGATTAAAACTTATTCCACTCCTATTTACTTATAGAATATTCCTCTACATCCTAAGAGTATATACAAAATATAAAATTTATTTTATTCATTTGTTATTTATTTATTTTTCAAATGTTAAGTGTAGGCCTAAACAAAATACGGGTCTTTAAAACTGAGTCAACTTTTCGACCTCTTTACCATAGAGTGCTCTAAGGAAAAATGTTTACCGGTTAGCTCAATGTTACTAAATAATTTACAAAACTTATCCGATTAACAAAACTATGGTTTTAATTAAATAAATTTACCAAAACCTTTCTAACTAATTTAACCCATTCATAATTTGAGTTAAATTGTCTCTTCTTTATCTGAGGTTTAAAATTTATTTTTATCAAATTGTTTATCAAACACCTTCTTATTTTAGGTAAATTTCCTTTAAGGAAACATAAGAATTATTATTTTTTACTTCAAAACCCTTTTTGAAATCGTACTACTTATATTTCTTTAAAAAATAACTTCAACAATTTATTTACTAAAACTCACTTTAGGTTCGTCCGGATGTGAACTCATTTCGATCGTACAATGATAAAGAGAATAATTTACTAAGCCACACCGTTCACCTAAGCAAACATTCGATCGTCACTTAGAAGATTATTCAGATTAACACAAAAGTAATCGAGATGATTTTCTCCAAATTAACCCAAAGAAAAGGCGTTTCATGTAAAATTTCTCTTTAAAAATATTTATATTTTAGAAACACGTCTAAGTAATACTACTATTATATATTTTTCAAAAACCTTTCGAAATTATTTCAAATAACTCCGAAACTTAAATACAAGAATCTTCACGTTTTATAAATAATTTATAGAAAATCACCTTTATATAAAATCATTTCATATTATAATAATTCTCCTTTATTATAATAAAATTTTCTCAAATATTTATTCTCTAAATATCTCATTGTAAAATTTAGATTATTTTGGACAACCTTGATTAAAAGATTACTTTGACTTAATATTACTTCGAACACCTTATAGTTACATTGTGGAACTTAATTCACAATAGATTCGTTTTAATGTACTTACAATTATCAAACGATGTATGCTCATAAACTAGTTGAGCTTGTATTAACAAATCAACAAACAATAGTTAATGCTTCGAAACTATCTGAGCACGACAAATCAAATAATAATGATGGTAAAGAAGTAATATCAATAGTTAACAAACATGAAAGATAACTATATAAATTTAAAAATTATTCCTTCACATATAAAAAAATAGAGTTAAAATATTTCATTTACCAAATTTTCAAAAATCTATATCATGTCTGTAGCTTGTTCAAGTGCTTAGAAATCCCTATGGATAGCGTGGCGTCCCACATTTTGATAAGAATTCATAAACTACTCATCAGGCCAATTAACACGATACGTTTTTATGACAATAAAAAATACGTTCTCGTATTTATATAATACTCTCAAACTCATTCTAAGATGTCACATACCCTATCTCTAATGAGTTACTCACTCTAGGGCATTGTTAACTCTATCTCTAGTGAGACATACCCTACCAAAGCCAAGGTACTCGCTTAATCTTCAGCTTTGATACCAAATTGTAATGACTCGCCATTTCGGTTATCGAAAGTCGACACCGAATACATCCACAGTATTCAAATGTTGAACATCCAAACGCCAATAGGAAGATTGTTAGGGTAAAATAAAATGAAAAGAATAAAGAACAACGAAATCAGAATCTCACTGCGGAATCGGCAACATATAATATAACAAAGATAGTAAAAACCGTCATTATAAATAAAGAGTGCATTAAAGTTGAAAATAAACCTTATCAGTTGGACAGTTATAAAATTTTGACCTTACAATCGCTGATAGTTATAACATATGATATAGTGGAAAATAAAAGGCTATGATAGGTGAACGTCCATCTCTTCTCCAATAACTCCATCTCATTAAAGCCAACTTTGGAAATACTTGATCTAACCCAAGCATTATAATAAAATAACACCCAGGTCAGTTTGAAAAACCAGCGTGAAAAAACTCAAATAGTATGATGAATATATAAAAATTCTGTGAGATCACGCACCAGCGTGAAAAAACTCAAATAGTATGATGAATATATAAAAATTCTGTGAGATCACGCCGTTAACACAGAATGGGTTTTTATCTCACAAGAACAACATCCATAAATGAAAAAGGAAACGAATCAAACAAAAATCCAATACAGAAAGAATGGAAATAAAGAACAAAACACAATCCAAATAAAAGGGGTGTGTACTAATATGAACAAATATCATACTGAATAAATCGACATAAATAATAATAAATTCTAGACGCAAAAGAATGGGTACAATTAATTAAACATAGAGAAGAGCATAAGATAGTTCTCTATGCAATTAAGGAAACAATTCAATGTTTTGAATAAATAACAAGAGAAAAAGAAAAATTTTCCCAATAATGACTAGAAGGGTGCGTCCCCTTTATTGAAAGTATACCTCTAGAAATATACTTTGTGTTGGAACTGGACTAGCCCGTAGTGGAAATTATGGGTGAGTTTCAAATTTTTTATCCTATTGGATCTTTTATTGGGCGTATGAAGCCTAACTGAATTAGAACATTTCTAAATTTCATTTAAATAAAATCACTTGTTTTATTCAAGTTCAAATATATTAAGATATGAAATTAATTTTATTTGATTTAGTTTATACATAAATGTATCATAGACATTTATGTGCGAGTGCATGTGTAATATAATAATCCATGAACATCATAATATGCCCATAGGTAGATGTTGGAATTTACATCACAACAGACATATTTGCTCATTTTGTATATCATGTATGTTGTCCAAGTATGTGCATGTATATGTGTTACAAAATACACAAACACACACACACACACACACACATATGTTTGTATAAATATATTATATATAATATATGAACATAAAACATTTTTACATAGATATATATATATATATATATATATATATATATATATAGAAAGAGAGAGAACAATTATTAGAAATTATTTATAATGCAAAACTAACTTAGTTTTGCAAACATAATAATTTTAGCATTTTAATTTGTGTATATTATGAATAAAATAATTTTTTCATCCATAAATAATTAACATAAAATAATCTATTGATGAAAATTCAAATTTTACAATTTTCAAAAATTTAGGATTATAAATATAGCTTAAGAAAAATCTAGAGATTTTTCAAAGTTGAAATATTATTTTTAAAAACAAATACGTTGATTTCGGCAATAATTATTTAGTATAAAATAATATATTATTAAAAATTCAAATTTTAAAATCATAGAAATTCTAGGATCATGAATGAAAGGCGACGAAAAATTATGAAGAAATTTTCAATTAAATTATTATTTTTAATAAATCATAATTTTTTTTAAATAATATTAATTATTAAAAATAATAAATGTTATTGAAAAATTCCTAAATTTTACACATAAGCTTCTAAAATAATTTAATATTTTTTAAAAGTATCAAATTGAATTTTTAATGCAATAATTATTTTACATATAATAAACAATTCAAAAATTCAATAAATGTTAATTTAAAAATATTAATATATGTATGATTATTAATTTTTGAATTTGTAAATTCATATTATATATAGATAAGTGTACTAATGGTTTTAAATCATATATATATATATATACATATATATATATATACATATCTTATACATGCATATATGCTATATGAGAGAGAAATATAGAGTAATATTTTTTTAAAGGAAATATACACTAATATATATATGTGTGTATATATGAATTTATTAATATATATATATATATAATATTAATGTAAAAAAATTAATTTTATACAGTAAAGAACATATGTCTATACATAAATCAAATGGTATAATAAATTAATTATGCACATAACCAAACTAATTTGTGACAACCACCTCTACTTACAAAAATCTCACCCAGCTAAACATTTAGTAACAATATATTTAAACAGATACGAATTTGCTCATTATAGGTCATATAATATAATTTAATTACCGTGATATGAATTAAAATTACCAATTTTATGATGCCTTTGAATCCATGTTGAAGCAATGACTTCCCTTCCTTTTACTGTTCTTGATTCGTCGGATTGCAAGTCTAGAATCACCTACATCTATCTATCGAATAGTATCATTTTATTTTGAAATATATTTGAGAATTTTGAAGTGGATTGAGAGCTATATTTCATCAGCAATGTAGAAGGTAATGACGACCAAAAAAATTTCAGCATTTATTTTAGAGACACACAAACACATACACACACACACATATAGGGTTGTATTAGAGAGAAACGAGAAAAACCTTTTTACTCATTCTCACTTGATCTCAACCCATTATCTCTAAGCCAATTCCCTTTGTTTTAGCCACCCAGACCTTTCCAAAACCGAAATTTTTCAGCCCTAACGATGGGCCTAAAACCCATGTAAGCCCAAGCCAAAATACTATGCAATTAAATCTAATTTAATTGCTTGTCGATATTTTATATTGATCGGTATATTTATAACTGTTATAAATATATATAATCAAATCATATCCAAATTTTATAATTAATATTTCATAAATGATAACTAATTTAATTAATTTATAACAATTATAAACTAATTAAATCGTTCAATCTTAAGGGTATTCATCATTTCGGCTGTGTAACTCTCGGGTGTAAATTTCGGTTGTGACATTCGTTTACACAAATTCTCTTCATCAAAACTATATCAATTTGAACTTATGGAATTTGGTAATGATCAAAATTCCAACCTCATCCACATTCAACTTTATAGTTCAAATACACAGTCTTTGGTTTAATAATGACAATTATTTTTAACCAAAATGCTCTGGCTAGTGTTGACTTTGAGTTGACTGTGATACTAACCGTATATAACTGAGGAGACGAATCCTATCTTGAATAGTGTTTCACTTCCAATACTTCCACTCGACCCAACTATGCCATGATTTGGCTATAGTCAAAGCTGAGCTTTCATATTGAAGATCCATAGTATTCTTAAGTCGAGAGAACTGTGTAAATCAGTCACATCGATATTTTCTGTTTGACCTTTTTAACGACCCTGACTTGACTTCGAAAATTGGCACCGAATACATCACCCTTACTCGAATGCCGTAGATTCAAATGTTGAGTCTAGTTCGTCGGAGCTTATAACACATCAAGTACAACACAACGGAGAAAGAAATAAATATCAGTGATACAACAACAATGGATACAATATCTAATACAATATGATACAATAGATGCCCAACACTATCAGAGCCAAAATACAATAGCGAAACACAGCAGCGGAATGATAGCACCAACATAGGTTCCAAAAGAATCCAACATCCAACTACAACTCCATCTTTAATGCTTTTAAACCGAAATCGCCCAACCCAAAAGCTTCAAAGATTCCAATCCAATAAGTTCTAAAAACTGTCAATGCTGAACTTAAGCAGATCCGGTGCACAATGCGATCGCCAAACCACAGATTACCAAAGATTTCCCAAAAAATATGTTTACTAGCTTATTACCTGAAACGAGACTCTAGGCTGCCCGTGTGGAAAATTATAGGCACCCAGAGTTTAGAAAGGGAACAATAAACTATAGGTTGGTCATGGGACTGGTGTGAGCAAACAAAAACAGTTGTTTTTGAAACATACAAAACAAAATTAAATAAAAAGAAATCCGTAATGCTTTTTGGAAAATGAAACTACCATAAGGCCTCTCGGCACACACACGATGAAATCGCACGCTTGAGGGAGATTTCTCCTTATGATAGTCAAACATGCTTGATACGTAAAAGCTTTTTTGATATTATTATTAGTGCATAGTGCAGAAAACCTTTCGAAAGTATAATATTAATCTTAGCCAGCATAGGTACCATTATATTATGCCTGCTATAGCTACCGCATGAGGTGGCAGGTTAAACAACTGCAATCGTTAAGGGCTAGTATTGTTTGATTGGATGTCCAACAAATGGTCAAGCTAAGGAACTTCCCCACCATATGGGTACGCCTCTCAAGGGATGCCTCAAGAACTTAACCAGCTCTCTGCCAACATAAGCCTGGGTTACCTTTGTGACTAGGTAACTACTGACACGAGTATGCCATCCCTCGGTCCTTACCGACCTTTATCTGAGGATCCCCAACACCAACAACCACAAAGAAACAAATTTGCAACAACCACATAAGTTAAGTATCTGGGCTCCATACAATGATACCACCTTTTTCCAAAAGGAAATGGACATATCCTAAAGGGCACGACCTTCATAACCTTGCCATATTCTTCCTGTTTTGACCATTTTTAGGTTGTAAGGTTCGACAAAGTCTCGTCCACAAAGCTACGCTTTTCACAAAAGCCATGCTTCTATCAACAAATGATCAGCAACACTTAGCATGCCACATTACCAAATTGGGAATGTATCACTAGTAAATATCAACTACATAAACTCTGAGCTTGTACGTCTCAAAGAAGGGCGTTAAGCTAAGAGAACAAATTCTCCGCCACCAAACAGAAATGTATTTGATAGAAACCAGCTTTACATCTCAAAATGTAATGTCAGACATACATCCATACAAGTCCGTTCCGGATTCGAACGGAACCGAAGGCACTTCACAAAGAAGCCCTTGCAATCTGGGTATTCATAATCCTGATCGGACTTCCCATCACATATGGAGATCTCTATGTCGACGCGACTCAGTGCAGAGACATTCGACAGGTAATCCTTTCGTTCTCGAAAATACTCGGTTTTCACCATCGATCTTCAAATGCTATCCATTAGGTCATATAACTATTCGAAATGGGTTTTCTGACATAAAGTTCTCTCCCGGCTAAACTGAATAATGAGCGCTTAATTTTAAAACCATATGGATATATTGGGATCTTTGTTAAGTCATAACTTCTAGCCCAAAACCTTTCCCTTAAATGGTTTAGACAGATGTCCACTTTTAATCTTTTTTTAAAAAAAGATTCACCTTTTAAAATCCACTTTAATTTGAAACAAAGTTAACCAATCTTTCAAAAAGAATCATCATAGCTTTCAAAACAATTTCCATTTTACAGCCCGAAAATCCTTCCAACAAAAACTAGATGTCCTTTCTTTATATGAAAGAAATTATCATTTGGAAACAAAGAGTTTTTGTTTCGAAAAAATCCGATCAAATATACACAAGTTATAGCCTTTTAAAAGTACAAACTAGAAAATCAGTGAACTGCCGTATCATTGGCAAGTTCTATTTTGAATTAAATTCAAATTCCCAAAATAATTTATTTAAAATAGTTTTAAATCCATATATATATTGTATAACTTATACAACCCTTTCAAACCATAAGTTCCAAAATTATTTAAAAACTTAAACATGATATATTATATTCAACTAAACTTTAATTTCAAACTTCCTTTTCAAAGGCTTTTCATATTTAACTCAATTCCATTTCCAAAACCATTTGGATTCAAAATTCAACTTTTAAACTTTGCACCACTTGAATAAAATAATATTAAATTCAAAATATCTGTGATTTAACCAATTCCACATGAAATCCATATTTGTGTGTGTGTGTGGTGTAGTCCAGGGGTTCTACACACAACAATACAATATTGTTAATCATCACAATCCAAGCACAACAATATCGATAGGCGGTATAATCCTATAACACTTATCTTCATCCACAGATTCACAAATAAATATGTAAATTCATTACAGATGAACAAATCACAGTTCACAGCTCAATCATATCACAGAACATCACAATCAGGTATATCAACTATTTAAAGCATTCAATACAATCCAAACATCCGTAAGTAAGATCAATCAATCACCTGATTAATTTAAACCAAATTGATTACTTATGAATAAATTACTAATCCTGGTAAATTAATTTTAATTAATTACAAACCATATTAATTAATTATCCTTTAATAATAAATTAATTAACCTTTAATAATAAATTAATTAACCTTTAATTATAAACTAATCAGTCTCAATTAATAAATTAATCAACCTTTAATCATTAAATAATTAACCTTTAATTATTTCCTTTAATTAATTATCCTTAATTACATTAATTAATTAATTAACCCTTAATTTATAATCCATCCCTTAATCACTTTCATTAATTAATTAACCTTTAAATTAATTAAATATCCCCAAATTAATTTTCTTAATTAATTACAATAAGTGATCATCCCTAATCACTTATATTAATAAATCAAAAATTGATTACATTGAGTAATTATCCCTTAATCACTTTCATTAATTAATTTTTACTTAATTAATCATCCTTTAATGTAGTTATATAAAGTAATTATCTTTAATTAAGTAATAATCTTTTATTAATTAAATCAAGTAATTATACTTGATTGATTTCATTAAGTAATCATCCTTTAATTACTCATCATTAACTAATTTACTCTTAACAAATTAATTAATCCTTGATTAATACTTAATTATCCTTTAATTAAGTAATTATCATTAAATTTCAAATTAGTGATCCTTTAATCTTAAGATAACCTATTTATCTTAATTAATTTCATAATCATTATTTAAACCTTATATTAAATAACCTTTGAAACAAATTATCAAAATCATACAATTTAACTTAAACCCTTTTAAGTTAATTGATAATCAAAATCATTTTTTTCTTCAAGATGAACCATTCTATCTTTAAAATTTCATTTAAATAACCTTGAAAATAGATTATCATCAACTTATGAATTAACTTAATATCTTCAAGTTAATTACAAATCAAAAACATCATTTAAGATAAACCATTATCTCTTAAATCAGTTTCTTAATTTAAACTATTAAATTTTATTTTCAAAATAAACTTAAGAAAAAAAACTTAATTAATTTTAAGTTAAATAACTATACAACTTTCATTGACCCAAAATTTAAATAAACTTTTATTATATAAAAGAAATTTGTTTTTTTTTAAATTTCAAAACTTATTTTATTTAAATTCAAAAATGATTTGTTTAAATACTTCAGACCCAAGACAACCCCGGGTTAAACCTGATAACACAGTCGAGTTTCTTTCTCTGCTTTATTGCTTCGAGTCACACCTGAATTCATACCGAGACCAATCCTGAACAACCTCCTTTCTTCCTAAATTTCACAACCAACCAGGCACAAACGTGTACGCGTGCACATACACCACTATTCCGACCATCTCCGATCGTCGTCGAGTCTCTCAACAAGTGGCTGACGACACCTATGGGATTCCCAAACACCCTGATCCGATGACAGCAACGTCAGTCCAAAATCGAGCATACGATGGTCACATAGACCAAACTCATCAGCAAAGAATTGCCTCAACCTGCCTATTCTGATCATCAGAATACTCGCTGTTCCACCTAAAGCCGTGCCACAACACCATGCTTTGTTCCCCTTGGTCCAGTCCAACCCGATGCGATGTCGACAACAATATGGCCTGAAAACTGGGGTCGACCAAACCAAGCCAGTAAACCCTAAATCGCTATCCACCATCCACTCCGATGATCAATAAATTCCCCGGCTATGTTTCCGATGACCACCATCACATTGGCCACCTTCAGCTTCAATTCGAGGTTCACTACCCCTCCGATCGCTGCCAATTGCCAAAAATCCATTTCATGTTCAACTCATAAATTCTCACGATTTACTAAACTAAAATTCATGATTTTAATTTTAAAAATCATAATTTCCAAAAGAAAAACATATTATATAAGGGAATCAAGTAATTAAGATACTTGAATTTCGACATATATTTGGATTTACTGTTTTGTATTCTTCCCAGACAAAAATTGCTTTCAGTTTCAACTTAAAATTGTTTTTTGAACTTCAATATTGATTTTTCAAAAAAAAATTGTTTCTACTTTGAAGTCTAAAAAGATTTAAAGTGAGTTTTTTTAGATTTTGTACAGGTTTAATATTTGTAAACCTGGAAACAGAGATGTATGCCTGTACAAGCAGACATGCACAGCTAAATATATACATATTTGTATGTATCCAGACATATTCATAAATATTCAAACATTTTCCACAGCATTTTTCACAATCAATAAAAATAACCATATCAAGGTTTTAAACATAATGTTTTCTCACCTGATTGCAGAGAACAGAGAAGCAAGCCTGGAATTTTGCATGAATTTTGAAACTGATCTGGATTTTGATTTGGAACTCTATTAGTCGCTCTGATCTTTGAATTGTATTTGCCCTTGAATTGTTCAGGTTGGAGTCATTTTTTGCTTTGAATTAATACTGGGTTTGATTGCTGAGATGGTCTTTGATTTGAATTTATAACTTCAGTTTGATTTCAGGTTGACACTTGATTTAGTTTTGATTTCCAGATTTGAATTTTGCTTGCTTTGTTGAATAATGCCTGATTGATTCAGGTTGTTGTTGTTGAATTGATCTCAAGTTTTTTTTCTTCTAACACCTGGTTTTCAGTTTCTTTTTTATTTCACTTTCTTTTTTTCTCTCTTTACTAGTTTATATTTTGTTTACTAGGTTTCATTTTAATTTTGGTTTTGATTTTTAATGCAACAAAGAATAAGAATGAAGGAGATAGATGTATATATATCCATAGTTTTGATTATTTATTCTATTTATTATTTTTAAAAACCAATGACACTTATATTATTTTTATGCTAAAAATCCTACAAATAAAGCATGTTGTAATTTCTCTACACTTGTTAATTTTTATGTACATGGCTTACAAATGTGTGTGTACATATATATATATATATATATATATATATATATATATATATATATATTATTAATTTGTGTTTATACCCTTACTTTAATTAATTTACAAATTATTTGTTAAACCCTTTATGCTATTATAAATTATGTAATATAATTACATATGCATTATATTTATATTTTTGTATTTATACTTTTACTTTTATATTTTCATATATATAGTTTCATATATTTATTAATATATGTATTATGTTTGCAAATGTTTATATATATATTTATATACAAACATTATTTATTCAAGTATAAAAGAAAAGGGTTATAAGCCTTTTTATTAAACTCATTTAAACTTTTAAACTTAAGTTAAAATATCCTATTATATATACAAACCATTTTTAGTTTCAAACGATATATATACATGTATGTTAAAGCTTTTATTTATACTTATTTTACATTTATATTCATACATACTATACTATTTATATTTATATTTATATAGCTTTTAAAGAAAATGATTTAAAATCAAATTATACACAAATAATCATATATACATATTAGTTTCTTAAAATATAACTTTTAAATCCAATTAATTTTATAAAATATTTACATTTTGAATTCCACAAAAAAATTCTATTTACAATATATATAAACAAATATATTTGTTTTGGAAAAATTCCAAATTAATTTACAAATTAATCCAAAATTTTATTTTAATTACAAAATTAAAGTTGACTCAAAACCGGGATCGTTACAACCTTAGTTATATTAACCAACAGAAACTATCGAGTGAGTCATTCCATAGTTATCTAATAACAATTAGTACGTAACCCCTAGATTCCCCCAACAGTCATGAATAATACATTGCCCAACATTTGAAGAGCATTACCTACTCATACTCCAATCTTAACTGATACATCGATATCCAGTCTCGATGCATCTTGACTAGGAACATTTAAAATGGTATATATGTTTCATTGTGATAAATTACTCACGGTTACAACACTTTGTGACTACTATCATAATATATACCATTTATGGATTTTCTTATTAAATATTCTTTTAATTAAGTTAATTAATTAATATAATCACATTATATCAAGTATATAATAGGAAGAAAATACCTTTTATTTCAAACAACATTGGTCAACGAGTTAGATATATGTAACAAATTACATAATTCCCCGTGGAGCATACCCCTAACTCTATCAATCTCTCACTTGCACTTGGGGTCAATTATGGAATCTAATTCCAACTTCTTCTATCAGTTTTCTCAAAACCAATCAGGTCAGTCCCTTAGTGAATGGGTATGCTTTTATGTTCCAATTATCTACTTTCTCGATTAACTCTCTCTGACATTAATAAACTGCCTTTATCAAATGGAATGATTCGAAGTATGTGTTTCGACTTCCAGTGAGCTTTAAGTTCCATCATGACAAATTTCATGCCATTGTTATCTTATAATAATATTATGGGATTCTCAACATTTGGAATCACCTTTGGCTCAATTATAAGTTTGTGAAATTATATCTATATACATTAGTTTATTGTAGTGCTTTTTCAAGTTAACGTTCTCAACATTTTGTTGAATCGACCATAATCACTTTTATTTTGAAATATTTTCAAATTAAAGATTTTAACTTGAATTTTATCATTGACATGTTATACTCAACATTGCTTATAAAAGTTTATGTCCAAATGTTCCGTTATATCGAGTTCGTTGTTTCTATAAACAATTCTACTTCATAAATACGCAAGAACACCTCAAACAACCATTTAGTGATATTAATTTGGATTTTATATTTTCTCCATGTATCAAATACATAGACAAAACATAATATCATACACAACATTATCTGCATGATAATTTCTGTTGCTAATGCATGAGGAATCCAACTTACACGTTCTCTTTTTAATACAGTGCTATTGTATCTCATTTTGGGACAATCCCTATATCTTTTATACTCAGCGTAAAAGACATCATTTAAAATCCAAAATTGAGTATTAAAATAACAAAAGTTGATTTTAATACAAGCATATTGTTAAAATCAACAACGTGTTGTTTACTTGTAGTTTAGAAATATCAATGTACCTTTTAAGGTTTTTTTCTTATGAAGACACGCTTCCTCTGCACTTTGATTGAAAATTAATGTATTTGATATTTCTATCAAAATAATTATTCAATCTTGATGCTTGTGAAATTATACATTCATATCAATTATTGGATCATATCCAAAGACTCACAAACCTAATATCGCTCCCACTGACATCGAGGCATTTTTGGTTAATATATGTAAACGGCTTACTTTAAATCATTATTTAGAATTTTCTGTTTCAATACATAAGTACCAAACACTAAGTCTTATTGAGCGATAATTTTGTTAGTAAATCTGAATTAACTTGAGCATGTTGAATGCTGAATCTGTTATGCAAATTTCAATAATTGAAATTTGCGATATTATTCTTATCAACATTGCTCATTTAACTCCAACCACATTTTTCTTTCCAGTAAATACACAGTCTCGGCCGATGGATCATATCTCTTTTGTTACGACCACCAAAATCATATTTTGTAGCACATTTTGAATTCTTTTAGATTTGTGCATCATAGCATATAGAGCCAAAAAACTTAATGGTTTAAATGAACAACCGAGTGTAATGTATATTTTCGACATCAACAAGAAACTCATAGTTTCTCTTACATGTACGAGAATACTTATTAGACATCCCAATGCTATGTGTTCATTTAGGTAGTTAATTTCTCTTCATACAATCAGTTCTGTCTTTGGATCAGATCTAATTCCATTTAACTACAAAAATTTATCAAAGAAATTTCTTCACAATGAAGTTGATATATCTTGAAACAACAATTGTTTCTTATTGCAAATCGAATAGGGATTTATAAACGCGTTATGAACCTTTTTATCTATAAAACTTATTTTATTTACAAAAAAATTATATTTAAAACATAAATATGTCATTTGATGAAAGACCTTTCCAAAAAACATTTTGGAGATTCATATAAGATCCCTCATAAACAATTACTATATGCAATCCTTCGACTCGCACAACCTGCCAACTCCTTGGCCTCGGATATCTTAGGATTTCTTACAAACCCTTATCTTATATGATTTTGTAAACTGTTGTTTAGATGAAATAATATCAACCTTGTGTACTACTCTTAAGTACATGACCATATAGAAAGACACTAACTTAACTTTACTCACAATTAAATTGCAAATTATCCAACAATGTCTGATTACTCCTTATCAGTACATCATTATGTATCACATGGAAGAGTGACTTATGAGATTGAATCAATATTTATTTTTAGGTACATTTGGAACTCTTTCCAATATACTTACTTATTCAACCAAATCAAATCCTTTTATTCTATTGCATGCTATTTTATTTACTTTTCTTTTATATTCTATGATCTTATTGTAAACTTACTACATGTATATCTAATACACATGTTCATGTTGGTAATAAATCATCAATGAATGTAGCAAAGTATGTGGAACCCTTTTGGTATTAATAGACTTGTGACTGATACATCAATATGTATTAATTCAAAGAGTTCTTCAACTCTTATAATGCTCCCACTTAATGGGTGCATATCCATTAATTGTTTGAGATATAATTAACCTGTATCATATGATTCATAATCATATAGTAAAATTATTTCTCAAAACTACGGCTTAGTCTATAATTCCAAAACAACTATAAATAATATTAGACACATATGTATTTTTGTTGCATCACTTTTACTATGAAAATAAATTCCATAATATAGTTCTATGTCTTAATGAATATTCATAATACTTATATTGAAATATAGTTATATCTATTTTTCAGTTAATACCAAAAATAAACAATATTTCACAAATAATGTTCGGTACATGTTACAAAAACAATTTTCGTAGATTTATGCAATCGTTAGGTGCTATATGGCATGCTTCTACTATTTCCTCCATTACTATAACATCATACTAAATTTAGAGGTCCACCATTCACTTAATAATGTTAATATTGTTTTTTTTTTGAAAAAAGGTACTTTATTAACAAAGAAGAGCATATATTTTCATGATATGCCTCATTAAAACCTTGTAACCCCCCTAACCTAGTCGGGTACCTTACAAGGAAAAGGAGTACATATCACTTCCATATATTAACGATACAACACGGAGAAAACGGATCCAAGTTGTTGAACAGATGGAGGAGTTGAAACAAAGTTTATAATGTACTCAAAATCATCCGTAATAACAACTTGGACCGACAAAAAACTAAACAGAAAATACAAAAACAACAATAGCAATCTAAAATACATCCTTCTCAAGGAGTCAATCCAGAACCTTCTAAAAGGAAGTGTGAAACCACTTCTGTCTCGTTAGGGGAGCAAAAGACATATGCCAAGTAAAGGCACAAACAGGTCTGGAAACACAAGTGGACAATAATCTCATCAACGGGGAGTTGCCAGAAGAAACCCTCTAGAGTAAAAGCAGGTCAGGGGGGATGCGGAGGAACCTGGATCCTGCTGACAATGTTCCAGTTTCCGTAGATGAGTTTCACTTCTCTACTAACTTCTCTATCTTGGATTAAGTGTTGCGTAAGCATTTTAACATCATGATTTATCAGGGTGTTTCTAACTGATGTTGGCATTTCAATACCTCTGAAGATCCGGTTGTTTCTTTCACACCAAATGTTCCAAATCAGGGAAGTAAACGCTATGTTGATGATTTGGTTGTCTAAAGTTTGATTCTTGTTGCTGTTGCTTATGCATTCCATAATTTGGTTAATGTTGAAATTTAGATTGATGTCTAATTTCAATTTTTGCATGGTATTTTCCAGCAACTTGTTAGAATACGGGCAGTTGAAAAATAGATGGTCTCTATCTTCTATATGGCTTGCGCATAAATTGCATTGTTGGTCCATGTCTGTGTTCCATTTGCTAATACGGACCTTGGTTTTCAATTTGTTTTGGATGGCCAGGAGAGTACATATTGACATTTTGGGGGCACATCCCTTACCCCATATGATTTTTATCCAGAAATATTCTAGGTACTTATTTCTTAAATGATTCCATGCTGACTTTAGTGTAAATTGTCCATTGTTACTTGGTAGCCAATTCCAATAATCTTTTTCATACTGAGGTTGAATGGTAACATTGTATATGGTTTGATGGAACTGAGTAGGGACATAATTGATGTTTTGTTTCCATTTATGGTTGGAGATCAATTCAGACACTTTTCTGTTATGTCCTCTAATCATTGACATGGTATTCCATCCTATGTCGTCTATTAATGAGGTTCTATTGATCCAAGGGTCAAACCATAGGCTTTTGTCATCCCCATTGACTATGTTTTTGTTAATGAGACCTTTGCACCACTGTCTTGCTCGAAGTAATGTTTTCCAGGTGTTTGATGCAGTAAGATCAGTGCTAGCATTCCAGAAGTTTGTAATTTTACAATATTTGTTTTGCATCCATTGAGCCCATGTGGTTTCATGATTGATAAATTTCCACAAAAGATTTGAGGCCACTGCTTTAGAGATATCTTCAATTTTTCTGATGCCAAAACCACCTTCAGTTTTAGTTCTGCACACTTCTTCCCATTTCATTTGGTGAGCTTTAGATTTCCATAAAAAATTTGCACATAAGCTATCAATTCTTTGCATAACTGCCAGTGGAAATGGAGAAAATTGCAGCCAGAAATGCAATATAGGGTGGATTACAGTTTTAATTAGTTCGGCTCTACCACTAATATTTAGAAACTTGCCATGCCAATGATTGAATTTTTTGTTAATTTGATCAATTAACCCTCCAAAATCCCTTTTTTTCAGTTTGTTGTTTGATAAAGGAATACCAAGATAGATGATTGGCAATTTACCAATATGAATATTAAGTATGTTGGCTATCTGGTCTTTATTTGTGGCACCTTTACTAAAAAATAGAGAGGATTTGTTGGGATTTAACTCCAGACCTGTAGTGTTGCACAGATTTTGAAAACTTTGCTTGATGCAGGTAGCATTTTGAATTGTGGCTTTAGTTAATATCAAAATGTCATCTGCATAAATCAGATGAGTAATCACTGGTTCATTTTGAATAATGGGGGTTAAAATGCCTTTGTGAAATTCCATGTCCAGAATAATAGTCAAGTATTCCATAGCTATGGCAAAAAGGTAAGGTGAGAGGGGGTCACCTTGTCGTAATCCTCTTGAGCTATTAATAAAACCATGTGGTGACCCTTCTACTAACACCGAGAAAGTGGGTGTAGTAATACATTCATATACGAGGTCCACAAATCTGGGGGGAAAGTTCATTGAGATCAGCATACGATGAATAAAATCTCTATTAATTTTATCATACGCCTTATGCAGGTCAATTTTCAGACATAATTCATTGGATTTTTTCCTATTGAACCCTCTTATCATTTCATAAGCTAGGAGTGAGTTATCTGTGATAACTCTTCCAGGAATGAAAGCATTCTGGTTATAGGAGATTAGATCATTCATGAGGATTTTCATTCTATTGCATAAAAGATTTGCAAGTATTTTATAAGATACATTGCATAGGGAGATAGGTCTGAAGTCAGTCATGTCCACTGCATTTGGATTTTTAGGGATAAGACAAATGAATGTATGATTGATTTCTTTAATGATTTTCCCTGCTTGTAGGGTACTGTTCATAGCATTACATATGTCGTATTTGATTTGTTCCCAGTGAATTTTATAGAATTTAGAGTTAATTCCATCCGGTCCTGGGGAACTATTGTCATTAATTTGAAAAACTACATCTTTAACTTCTTCGTGGAGAAAAGGCTTGCAGAGCTTTTCTTTTGCTTTTTCTGAGAGGATTTTTTGCATATTATGTCTGGAAACTGAGTTTTGCCTGTAGGCGATGAAAAGAGATTTGTGAAATATGTTGTGGCTGCTCCACCAATAGTTTCTGATGCTGGATACCAATCTCCATTCTCTTGAATGATGAATTTGTTTCCCCTTGGTGGTTTAATTTTATTGATTTTTGAGAAGAAAAATTCAGTTGGTTTGTCTCCTTTTGTCAACCAGTTTATTTTCATCCTTTGTTCATTGTCTATCGCAATATTCCTCATAATATCATAAATCTGTGCATTTTTCGAGCTATATTCTTCAATGAGATAGTTGTTAAGAGGTTCACAAACTAATTTCTTGTATATATCATTTGTTTCCTCTTTTAACGTATTTAATTCAGAGTATATATTGCTTTTATTTGCTATCCATTTTTTCAGAGTAACTTTCACAGTTTTTAATTTACATAGGAGATTGTAGAGAGCATTCCCTGGAAATTCTTGCGCCAGAACTGGTTGGACGATGCTCTGGTATCCACTTTGTCGATGCCACGAATTTTTATATTTGAAAGGTATGGGCTTTCTTCTCGTGTTCTGGGTTATTAAATTAATCATGATAGGGGTGTGATCACTAATGGAATGATTTCCAAAGTGTATACCATAATGTTTGAACTTTTCGGACCATAGAGAATTGACGAAAACTCTGTCTATTTTGCTATGAATTGAAAATTGCAGACCCCCTCTCCAAGTATAAAAATTTCCTGAATACATTGGTTCAGTAAGCCGAGAATTGTTAATGCAGTTCATAAGATCAAGGTCTCCCATATCAGTGTAATTACCATTATTTATTCTTTCCGTAGAAGATAATATTGAACTAAAGTCTCCTGCTAGAAGCCAAGGCAGATTAATACACATAGACTGTTCATTAATGTATGTCCATAGGTCCTTCCTCTTCATTTCATCATTATGACCATACACAGATGTGCATATCACACCGAGGCCATTATAATTGTGTAGGATACTTGTGATGTACTGTTCATTCGTGTGGAGAATTATATTTGACCATTGACTTGAATCCCAGATTATAAGAATACGACATTTCTGACCATCTAATATATTATGTGTAAATTTCCATTTAGTGTGGATTTTATTCATGAATCTATCAATATTACTTGCCGAGAGTTTATTTTCAAGCATGCAAATAAAAGAAAACTTATTACTATTCACTAATCTCACCATTTCCATTTGCTTGGCTGGGGAATTCATACCCCTTATGTTCCAAAAGAGGAACTCCATCTAAATATTGTTTTCGGGGTAGCTACTGATTTCTGGAGTAGTAGCATTCACCAATAACTTCGCTTTTTTTGATTTTTTATTTTTTCCTTTTAGTTGATTCACCATGGTGTGCCATGCAGGATTGTCGACGACATTAGAATCTGCTGAAGCTTTAAATTCAAATGGGGTTTCATCTGTTCTTATTTTTCGCGTGTGCTGGTTTTGGAGTTATGGGAAGAGTTAGTGATTTGTTCTGTAGGGTCATACATACTGGACACTTCAGATTGGACCATGCATATATCTCTGGAGTCATGAAGGAGTGAATCTGTATCGGCATTTTTCATTTGTATACTTGATGTTGTTTCTGTCTCATTAGGAATAATGCTTGAACTTGTAGTTTTATTCAGGACTGTAACTATATGATGTGATAACTGTGTTTGCTTTGAATGTTCCTGTGTAGAGTCTTCAATAACAGTGTGTTGAGGATTAGAGTCTGCTGGAATTGTTTGTTGTATTGTTTCAGTGATATTCTGAAAGGTAGTCACTGTTTCATCGATATTATGGTTGTTGTTTACTACATCCTCCACGTTATTCTCTCTGTTGTCTATCAACATGTCTGCGTTGTTCTCTTTAGATGGAACCGCACCTATTTTTGGTTGCCACGCTTTATTAAATTGACAGTTGATTTCAGCATGTCCAAAACTCGAACAGTTCATACATAACGATGGTTTCCATTCGTAACTCACTTCTTGCCATATCATTTTATTGTCTTCAGTTATTATGGGAATCTTACTAGGGAATTTGAACGAGTTATTTATTTCAACTAGAACTCTCGCGTATGCTATTTTGATGATGCCTTCAGTAGCCTTATCCAGTTTGATTGGGGAGCCAAGCACTGAGGCAATCCTACTAATTCCTTCTTCTGTCCAATAATCCAGAGGGAGATTGGGGAGGCGTATCCAGATTGGAATTGTGTGCAGGAGTTCTTTGCTGAGGTGCATTCCCAGAGACCATCTTTTCATCATCATTAGTTTTTTATTATAGAAATAAGGACCCCCTTCTAGAATTTTGTCACAATCTTGTTTTTTGTTGAACTTTATAACATAGAATCCGTTTTCCTTCGAGTAAATTGAGAATTCATCTTCTGGTTTCCATACTCTAATAATATATTCTTTGAAATACGGATAATACGGCTTCGGACCTACTACATATACCACTATGGCGTTGTCCCATTGCTTTTTAGCCTTTAGCACCACTTCTTCTGACATTTTGGCACATTGCAGTGAGTTTAGTTCTCGTGGTTGATAGAATTTCAATGGAATAGTGACAGGGATATTGTTGCCTTTAACTACTTCGTTCCAAGCACGACTGGATGTGGTGGAAAAATTCCACCTTTTCGGGACGGAATTGTTTGCGGTCTGGGGAGTTTGAGGAGTATTAAGGCGAGACGAATTTTGACTAGTGTTATTAACATTTGTAACAGTGGGTGGACGGGACGGAAAAGGGGTTTTCTGATGTAAATCTTTATCATTAGGGTTACCTGTACGTCAATTAGGCATAATAGTAGGGGTACGTTTCCATTTACGTCGACTCACCAAGGTGAAACCATCGTTGTCGGCAGGGTTCCGTTCTTTGGAAGCTAACGGCAGGAAGCCTGGTGGAGGTTCTACATCGGAGGAAGGGGGATCTGGAGGGCGAGTGGCTTGAGGTTCCATTGTTATGGAATAGGTGCGGTGTCGATGAGGAGAGGGGAGTCAAACTGAGGAGACACGAATTGGGAGGCCGAACGAAGAGGGGGACGGCGGCGGTTTTAATGTTAATATTGTTTAGTTATTCATATGCTGCAACTATTTTATAGTGGAGAGTTCTTTGATCAAATATCTTGAACTCAAAGAAACAAATGTTATGGAAAACAATTTTTTATATGAAAATACATTTCAGAATAAAAATCATATTTCATATTCCAATATTAAATATCAATTATTATTGCAATTCTTGTTTCCAGTGTTTCTCTATGAAGCAGAAGTGACTATTCATTCCCTTCATTCCAACTTTACCTTAAGTTACATCTATTCTTATACATTCGTTTTTCTTTCAAATGTCAAACTATTCAAAAGAAAACCTTACTACAATATCATAACAAACTTTTTACAAAATCGCATTCAATTATTCTTAACATTTAAGACATCAAACATGTTGCACTTTATGCAAACCGATTAAGATGACATTTCAACGATTGAGTTCTTAGATGTACCTCGTAGTTTATGGTCTTGTGTTATATTAACACAATATGATCCTTTTGAAATCATTCAAGTTGAATACATGATCTTAAAATACTTTTTATTAGCTTATTTTGAATGACCAAACTTCATCGAAATTATGTACCACATATATTATGACTATTCACCATGTATCATTTATATGTGAAAGTAAATAGATCACATACCCATAGTCCTAAATTTCATTTAAAGTCAAAATCTCATAAAATGCAATGCATGGTAGAAACCAAATAAACATATAAGTGACCAACTTACGAATATATTAAGTAGTTGAAATTAAGCACTTGCATGGGTAAGAAACATTAAATAACATGCAATTAGAATTGTTAGTAAGTATATATAATATTTCTATTTGTCAACTTTCAATTCTGTTTGTTTATATATTTTAACGGACAAACGTTTTATCAATCATATTAAATGCACAAATTTATCATTGTATATAATTATAACATGAAATAGCATACGTTCACACAATAATAGAAATGTTAAATGTTACCATTTCATTTTTCCAATAAAGCTGGCACTATTCTTTTATGTTTCTCCAAACGCTAAGATGAAGAATAGAAGTCTCACAACTTCACTAGTGGGTGTTAGGAATCATTTGTTTTGGTATTCTAACCTTGAGTTTGCTCAACAAATTATTGTCCCACAAATGATGATAACTCCTTGTCGGTTGTATCACATACAGCTCCTAACCCATTTTTCTTGTTCTAATCTCATTTCAAACTTGAGTTTGCTTAACAAATCGAAAGAGATTATTCACTCATACCTACCATATCGTGATGGCCTAAGTATAGTATATGTACCTTGACTTTTCTCGACCAGTACATATAGTTATCTTACCTCATCGGTTCAGTATATTAATAACACTACGCATAACATCCCTAGCTTGAGTTTGCTCAACAACTAAGGAGTATGTAAGTAATTTATCAATATGTATATGGTAGAGGACAACATTATATTGAAGATTCATAATCTTCAATATATATATTGAGTGATATCAACTTGTAGAATAATATATTTCTTATGAAATATCCTAGCGGGTCAAGTGTCAGACACACCAGAAATCATGGTATATGTACATTTGCATATGTATTTATTTCTCAAGTCTATTTGAGTTTCTTTAATGTTTCACATTTAGTTTATACACATATCATATAAGTTTTATTTATATATAACTTTTATATTTCATATTACTTATGCGATAATCTTACATACAATATATCATTAATTAAATCTTATCTAATTAATTTTAATCAATTAATTCTTTATTAATTTTAAATTAGTATTCCGGTATAACTTTTATATAGGACTTGTCTACTCTAACATTTATAGTGTATACTATAACCTTTATAGTGTAACACACATATATCATATATATGTGTATTTTATTTTAATTAAATAATCGTTAATTAATTTATTCAATTAAATTTTTTTATTAAAATTTATTAATTTCAAAATTTATCTTGTATACACACATGTATGCTTATGTTATCTTAAACTTTTTAAAATAACATAAAAAATATCAACATATATAATACATGCATATATACATCAATTAATTAACATATTTAATTAATTTATTTTATTCAAATTATTAATAAATTTAAAATTTGAAATTATTATATAAATATTTTCTAACATTTTGAAGACTTATGTAGTATTATAATTTTTATAATAAACGTGTTTTATTTTAAATTTAACTATTAAATTTAAAATTTTTACATCAATTTTCAAAAAGATTTTGAAATTTAGCCCAAGGTCTAGATTAAGTTGGGCCTTTTCTATCAGGAGCAACCTTTAGGCTTACTTCACCTTTCGAACCAGGTCGGTAACCAGGTAGGACAGGGTACTTAATTACCCAATTCCTATCCTAGACAATACCTTTCCAGACACTGCACTAAGTGGGCTAGCTAACTAATTAGTCCTAATATGACTAAATTAGACCGTATAGGCTATAGGGCTCTGATACCATAGTTGGAACTGGACTAGCCTGCAGCGGAAGTTATGGATGAATTTAATTTTTTTTACCATATTAGATCTTTTATTGGGCCTATGAAGTCTAACGAATTAGAACATTTATAAGTTTCATTAAATAAAATCATTTGTTTTTATTTAGATTCAAATATATTAAGATACAAAATTAATTTTACTTGATTTAGTTTATATATAAATGTATCATACATATATATATGTAAGCGCATGTGTAACATAATAATCCTTAAAAGGTATAATATGCCTATATGTAGATGTTGGGATTTACATCACAATAGACATATTAGCTCATTTTGTATGTCATGTATGTTGTCAACATATGTGGAAGTATATGTGTTACAAAACACACACATGTATGTATAAATATATTATATATAATATATGAACATAAAACATTTATATATATATAAAGAGAGAGAGAAAAATTATTAAAAAGTATTTATAATTCAAAAATAGCTTAGTTTTGCATACATCTGGAAAAGTGATAACATACCCTAATTGGGTGCGACCCACTTAGCCTTGCTGCATCTCCCTTGTTTCAGTCATTCTCGGTTGATGAGGTTGGAGGCTAAGCATTACCTATCATGAAAAACAATTCTACTTAGAATGCCCACCGTCCTCCAATGACGATGTTTTGATAGCATTCGTCAATGCAAGTTGTCCTGGGTTTGGACAAACCGAATCACCGTCTTCATCATCTTACGGTATTCATTCATAATGTTCAAACTGAATAGACGTGGTTTTTGAATAATTAAAATCAGATCCCGGTCTTTTCGAAACGATTAATGAAATTGGCCGATATTGATAGTATGTTATGTAACTATCAATAAAACATCCATAAGTAGACACTAGGTCTTATTTTATAATTCCTCAAACATTTGTTTCACAATATATTTACTGAGATATATATTCAAATCCCTTTTCCGTATTCCACTATTTGAAAACCCTTTCAAATACTAAAATCCATAACAAGATATTTTCAAACCATTTCAACACATAGAAACATTTCCAAATTCCATTTGAATAAAAAATATTATAAGTCTTATTTTCCAAAAATCTCTTAATATTAACGCTACAGAGAATTATTCCGCAATTATTCCAAAAATCTCCGGAATCACAAACAAATATGCTCTCCTCCAAATTTTATCCTTTTATAAGCCCTTTTTTTCGAATCTCAAGAGAATTTATAAATTAAAATTTTCAATCACTTTAAAACACTATATATATTAAATAAGTATTCAAAAGATTTATAATTTTTTTAAAACATGTTCAAGTAATTGTTTAAAATATGGAAAACACTTTATAAACATCAATAACTCATTTTTAATTAAACAAACATATTTTCAAAGCCGATTTTAAAAGTTCGAATTTTACTAAAATAAATACTTAGTATTTGAAAAATATACAAATCAAAGTGTTTCAATCCTAACTAGTTTAAAATTTCATAGTTTTAAATAATAAATTTTCCTTTTAAAAGAAAACTTCACTTCCTAAACATAAAAATATATTTTTAAAATCTCACTAACCAATTTAATTTGCAACTTCTTCTCGATTTCACAAATATGGGTTCATTATCGATTCCCTGACCATTCTCATTTCAAAAATAGAATCTAATATTTTTCTTAACCTTGTTACCATATTCTAATATAAATTCACCCTATGAATTTATATTCCCAATTATCATCTGATATCGAATTCCTTTATGTATAAACATCGTTATAAATTTTTATAACTCCTTTGAGTTTTACTTGTTTATAAAAACAATCTTAGTTATAAAATTTCATTTTCATAAATCCATTCCTTTATAAATCCCATATATAACTTCCAATCTATTTTTAATATCTACTTCAACTTATTTTTTATATTTACCAAATATCATTTATAAATTCTTTATGTAATTCATTTTTAAAAAAAAAATTCTCTATCATAAAGCAATTTACGAATAGTTACGCACAACTTAAACAAAAATTTATTATTTATTTTTTAATTCAGTTTTCTTTAAAATAACCTAGTTTCCAATATAAATATTTTTCTATCCAAAATTCCTTTTTTTCCTTCGAATTCCAAAGAATAATATTTATGCTATTTAAAAATACCAAAATTAAAAACCAGCGCTACTATAGCATCCAACAATTCAAATTCCAACAATAATCGATGACGGATTATCTACAGACATCATGTATCATTATATATGAAAAATAAACAATATATTTGAGGAATCCAATTGGATCCCTCCAACCTATTTTCCCTGCATCCACATATGTTAATACAATATAAAAGTAACAATCCCACTTCGAGGAGGATATCACAGTATGTAGTGTCCTCCGCTTTTATGTGGGGTGCATAGGGTCTCATCCGCTATGATGTGTGGGAATATCACTCCAGATGCTACTATATATATGTAATATAATGTCATTCAACAGATAAAAATTTATAAATTCAACCAAGCATCAACCAATTTATTTTAACTATTTAAACTAAATTCTAGTAATCCGAATGAGTGAAAATTTCTCACCTTAATTTTTGAATTTGTTAATCGTTCCAATTTCAAATCTTCCCACTGTATAGTATTTCTACCATGAGTCTGACGTGACTTGCTACGTTAATTTTAGACCTTGTATAAAAGTTATACAATTCTATAAGCATTTCATTAAATCAAATATAATTAATTACTAAATAATTAAATCAATTAATTATAAATGTTAATTACCCTCATTAGACTACTCCACTCCCCTTCATTTACAATCTAAAACAGCCCTTTACCATTTCCGATTCCTCCTCCTTCCAGCTTGCCAACGTCCATATGGAACTACCCACAAACCCTACTTGCCCCATCGATCCACCGCATAGTATTAATATGCACGCGAATAACACTCCATGTGCCACTTCCTATTCCAGTGGAAAAAATTCAAGCTCTACGAACCCTTCGTTTGATTTGTGACTTCCTAAGCTGCTACCGCCGTCTTCCTTATGCATGCACGCGTACCTAGGGTTTTCCCTCCCTTTCGCTCGGGAAATCATCGCCCTCCATGAGGGTCCATTGCCGGCGAAGAACTCTGAACTTCCACCCTAAATCGCGCCAGCCTACGCTCGCGTCCACCCCACACCTGAACACACGCGCGTATGTGTGGGAATAAAATGCTACCCAGTTGCATGAACGGAGGCAGATCTCTCTCCACTGACATCGTCGTCGAGTGCAGCGCCCACGACATCGAGCTCCAGGCGATGCGATTTTATCTTTCTCTTTTTTTTCTTCCTTTTTTATTATTTTGAATCGTTTGATTTAGTGTTTAAATGAATTTCTTTTTGTTCGTTTTCAATTTCCTTTCGTTATTTATTTTTTTGAATGGTAGAGAAAAAGGAGAAGGAGGCCATGATTTATTCAATCCGCTATTTTTTTTAATTGATTCGTGACGTGAAGAAAGGGAGAGGGAAAGGACTTGATTTAAATGAAAAGGTAAAGGTACGTGCAAAAATATAGGGTGGCTGAGAAGACATTATAGGATAAGACTTTGATTAAATCATATATATATATATATATATATATATTGTGTGTGTGAATATATATATTTTATTCCAAACACGTCACATAAAATATCTCAACATTTTGAACCCTTATGGAGCGTGCCGCTAGGCATTTTTATTCTTATATCCCTATTTCAAACGCAATGGAAAAGGTTTCGAGTCCTAATTCGATCGTATTGAGAATATAGCTTTTTGGATCCAAATATTATATTAAATTTTCGATATTAATTTCAATCAGTTTATATCCCCTACGACCAAACGATAACTCCAAAAGCTGTGAAATTTAAAATCCGATAATAATACACTATTACGAATCCAATGGAACTATTTTCATCGAATTCCAAGACTGTGCGCCGGATTGCTATTTTAACACGTCGATTAAATCGATGATTTCGAAAATCCGTAATCACTTAAATATCGAGTTTTTAACAACTCATTAACTTAATTCTAATTCAATAGAATTTATATCAACATTAGAAATTGTTTCGGTTTCATATTCAACTCCACTTCAATTATTTAAACGATTTTTAATTGTTAACTCAACAATTAAATTTATTAATTAAATCGCTACATTTGGAACTTTAAGTTCATTTTAAAGTTTTCAATTTGAATCTTCATATTTGAAAATCAATCTCTATTCTGAATTCAATATTTAAAACCACTTAAATATTCAAAATCAAATGATCAAAATCCGAGTCGTTACATTCCTCCCTCCTTAAAAGATTTTCATCCCTGAAATTGCTAAGGCAGGAAAATGCTCCAAACCCATTTACTTTTCCAAAACCCACTTAGTGAAAATTCAATATTCGCTTTTCTAGTTTTTTGTTTCGCCAAAAATAATTAGTTTTCAATTCTAATTCAAAAATCCATTATTTCAATTCCAATTTGAAATTATTCATCGTTAACAAAAAATTTCCAATTTTTTTTTAAATTTTAATAACACCCTAAATTTTCGAATTTTTTTTGCAGTCTCCTTTGTACGGAGGACCTTTTGCAATATGACAAGAGGGATAAATATATATACATTGACCCACATGGTCGGAAAATAATATATATATATATATATATATATTAATAATTTGCGGTATTTAATTCGAAAACATATCTTATTTTAGCGTTTTAGAGCATTATAAAGCAAGCATTTACTTCAAAAGCAATTTCGCAACCCAAATCTAGCCAAATAGTCCTTCTGTATCTGTACTTGCTCAATTTTAAACGCGTAAGTACTAAAATATGAAATTCATGAACATTTCAGTCTTTTAAATAGTTAAAACACCTAAACTTCATAAGGAATACATGCAAAACATTTATCTATAAGCAACTACAAGGTCTCGATACTAACTTAATTACTTTCAATCAATCCATATACCATTTCGTTCAGTTCAAATAATTCAGAAATCACTTTTCATGCATTAATTTTACTTTTATACCCAACAACCCATATCCATTTCAAATTGATTTAAAATCAATTTATTTCACTTCTATTGATTCATAAAATTTTATTTACTTCCGTTTACGCCGAACATTAATTTTTTTATGCAATGCGACGCTTTTTATTTAATAAATAACCATTTAAGCTCATAACTATTTTAATTTTTTTCCAAATCAGTTTATATTCAATTCTATTCTATTTCAAATTTAGTCTTAATCAATTCATTTACGTTTCATAATACTCATGTCACAAATTTATTTGAACCAAGCTTCCATCAAAAATATTAACTCCAGTTAATTATTTTATATTACTTCCACTTTATAACTTAAGTATATATTCATTTCAACCAACTTCCATTCCATTTACACTCATATTGAATTTATTTATACCCAAGCCATTATTTTTTTCAAATCGTTTACATTTCATTTGACACATTTCCAATTATATTTAATTCATTTACAACTTTAGTCGAATTTTTTCATAACTCAAGTTCCAATTCCAAAATCCATTTTTAATCCACAATCCATTTTTATTCAACCAAGTTAACATCCATTCTATATTCAATTAACTAAGTAATTATCTAATTAGTTCACTTCAAATTAATAATTCAACATCTGGTTTTTATTTTCAAAATCACTTATTTAATTTTCCTTGAGCTCAAATTCAATTTTATGTTTCAAGTTGGATTTATTTCCCTTGCCACAATATCAAACAAATATTTTGGGTTTTCTATTTCACTTTTCAATTTTATAAGTCATACGACTTATTTTTCACGTTTCCATCAATTCTATACTCGAATATATTTACATTTTATTTTTAACTTGAGATTTTACATTTATTTATAGCCTATGTATATTTTATTCCACTAATTTCAAATTTTTATAAGTTATTTAAATTTATTCATTGACGATTCCAACTTTCACTTAAATTTTGTCTCATTCAAAATTTATACCCTAAGGCTATATAATTATTTCACAGTTCAAAATTTATATTTACTTAAATCCGATATTATTACTAATCCGATCAAAATTTTTATAACTTATAGTTATATAGTCACTTTATAATTCACATTTTCATATTTAATTCAATTCAATATGATTCAAATCTAATCGCTTTTGTTTAAATTCCAATTCCTTTTAACCAACATTTCAAAATCAAACTCGGGTTATTCATACTTAAATCAAATTTCACTCCAAACAAATTTACTTTAAATCCTTTAAGTTTCATTATATGTTCGAATTACTTTGTAAGTTAACTCCCATTTTATTGATATACTATATTAATCCAATTCAAATCCAGTCAATTAAATTTTCAAAATTTAATTTATCCAATTTAATTTATCCAACTTAACTTAATTTGAACTCCGTTTCAACTTTCACACCTTAAATTTTATTCCAACTTCAATTTTTCACACTTTCTCTCCCTTATAAATATCATCTTCCATAGGATTTTATAATTTTTAATCACCCGATGTTTATTTCAAATCACATTGAAATCAAATGTATACATATATACTCTTTCTGGCTTAACAAACCACTTCCTTGGAATTTTAAAATCCACCTGATTTTATCCAAAACAATTCCTTTCAGATTTTTTAACAAGACTTGTTTGTCCAACAAATCTGAATCAAATCAATTTCGGTAGCAATTCTTCACTTAGAAACTCGAAATTGAACACTGATGATGTGGCCATCATCATCAGAATTATTTTGCAGCGACTGTAGTGAGTTCAGTGCTATAACATCTTCAAAATCCATTTAAAACAATTTTCCTTCAAGAATCCTTTCAAAGAAATAAGACTATTCCATTTTCACAAGACTTTGGAACATATTTTCCCAACTTTTGGAATCCCAAAATTTCCAAATACTTAGTTCAAATCCCTTTCAAAACATTTTCTCAAAGTTTCCGGGGTTTCAAACTTCAAATTCTGGTTTGAATCCATTTTTCTTTTTAGTTTTTAATTCACTTGTATAATACATACCTACGTAATATTTAATTTTTGGTTTTTATTATCCAGTTTTCAAATATTTATAATTTTGTTTTTGATTATAATATTATCATCCAAACACTCCAAATATACCATAATAACTTCTGAAAATTATTTTGTTTATATAAAAATATAATTTGGGTAAATTTATTTCGTTTACCCCCTTCAAAACCATACTGTGTCAGTTTACTGTGTTCAAGTGTTTAGAAACCCCCATCGATTTAGTAGCATCCCACTACTCGAATAGAGTTTATACACCACTCAACAGATAAATTATAACATAATATAAAATAATTTTATATTAACTAACAAATACACACTCATATCTATTATACTCTCAACTCATTCTAGTAAGGACTCTATTCTAATGAATAATCCCTACTAGAGCTAAGGTTCTCGCTTAACCTTCAGCTCTGATACCAAGTGTAGCGACCCGTAGATCCGTACACTTTGAGTTGATAATAATTCACCATGTTCAACCCAAATTGTGTGAAAGAGCGAATAACTAGGGTAAAGAAGAAGAAAGAGATGGAAGAAAAATAATCAACAACATAGAATCTCACAATTGCATGGAACAAAATATAATATATAATAACAGGTTTTTACACAAAAGAAACTGTAACAGTTTATATACTTACATCATCATAGTACAACAATCAATGCATCAATCTGGACAGTTATAATAACTTTTCCTCATACAGCGGAAATATAAATCAAGTATGGAGATACGTCTCTGTCATCTAGCTCGTCTCCCGAGCTTGATAGCATTCTATCTTGAATTTGTAATACTCGGTCAGACCCGAGCATTATAATAAAATTACATCCGAATCAGTTTGGAAAATCAGCGTGAGAAAACACACACAATTTGAATTATTAAGGATATCCAAATCCTTTGAAAAACAAAGATATCTCGTAAGACTGCACACACATAAACACGACAGGTGTTTCCCATATGATAACCAAATCTTTTTATAGAAAATCCGATCATATTATAATAAAAATACTTATTCAAATGGCTAAAATTCTTACATTAATTAAATTCCAATATACTAGGCTCTATAAACAAAACCGTAAGCTCGTATTAGAGAATGGATTCCAACAAATGACTAGGCCATTGGGGTACCGTCCATCATAGTACACCTCTAGAACAATGTACCGAGGACATCGCCGAGATCCCCTACTACACAAGACCGGCCTACCCCTAACCTATATAGATCGAATATGTTACCACCTTGGGTGTTCCCACCCTTACAATCAAGAGCTCCTTCCATGCACAACCATATCCATAATAAATAGGTTTCCAAAGACATCTAGAAAAGTGATAACATATCCTAATTTGGTGTGACCCACTTAGCCTTGCTGCATCTTCCCTGTTTCAGTCATTCCCAGTTGACGAGGCTCGAGGCAAAGCGTTACCTTTTAAGAAAAACAATTCTACTTAGAATGCCCATTGTCCTCTAATGACGATGTTTTGAGAGCATTCGTCCATAAAAGTTTTCTTAGGTCAGGAAAAACCGAATCACCGTCTTCATTATCTTTACGGTATTTATTTGTAATTTTCAAAATAGATCGAAGTGGTTTTCGGATAACTAAAATCATATCCCGGTCTCTTCGAAATGATTAACGAAATTAGCCAATATTGATAGTCGGTATTTTAACTATCAATAAAACATCCATAAGTAGACACTAGGCCTTATTTTATAATTCTTCAAACATTTGTTTCAAAATATCTTTACTGAGATATATATTCAAATCCCTTTCCATATTACACAATTTGAAAACCCTTTCAAATATCTAAATCCATATCAGGATATTCTCAAACCATCTCAACACTTAGAAACATTTCCAAATTTCCATTTTAATACTTAGGAAAATATTATAAGTCTTATTTTCCAAAAATCTCTCAATATTAACGCTTCAGAGAATTATTCCATATCTTATTCCAAAATCTCTAGAATCATAAATAAATTTCCTCTACTCAAAATAATATCCTTTTATAAGCCCCTTTTTTGGAATCTTGGGAGAACTTATAAAATAAAATTTTCAATCACTTCAAAACTCTACATATATAAAAATAAGTATTTAAATGATTTATATTTTTTTTTAAACATGTTCATGTAATTGTCTGAAATATCGAAGACACTTTTATAAACATCAATAACTCATTTTATTTAAACAAAAAAAATTTCAAAGCTGATTTTAAAAGTTAGAATTTTACTAAAATAAATACTTAATATTTGAAAAATCTACTTATCAAAGTGCTTCAATCCTAAGTAGTTTAAAATTTCATAGTTTTAAATAATAAAATTTTCCTTTTAAAAGCAAACTTAACTTCTTAAAATAAAAATATATTTTTAAAATCTTAATAGCCAATTTAATTTATAACTTTCTCTCGATTTCACAACATAACGGTTCATCTTCGATTCACGTATCATTCTCATTTCAAAAATAGAATCTACTATTTTTCTCAACCATATTACCATATTCTAATATAAATTCGCCCTATGAATTTATATTCCCAATTATTATTTGATATCGAATTCCTTTATTTATAAACATCGTTTTTAAACTTTTATAACTTCTTTGAGTTTTACTAGTTTATAAAAACAATCTTATTTATAAAATTCCATTTTCGTAATTCCATTCCTTTATAAATCCCGTTTATAACTTCCAATCTATTTCTAATATCGACTTCAACTTCTTTCTTATATTTCCTCAATAATTTATAAATTCTTTTATATAATTCATTTTTAAAAGAAATTTCTATCATAAAAAAATTAAGAATAGTTACATACAACTTAAACAAAAATCTATTATTTATTTTTTAATTCAGTTTTCTTTAAAAAAACCCAATTTCCAGTATAAATATTTTTATATCCAAAATTCCTTTTTTTCCTTTGAATTCCAAAGAATAATATTTATGGTATTTAAAGATACCAAAATTAAAGACCGAGGCTACTATAACATCCAACAATTCAGATTCTAACAATAATCAATAATAGATTATCTACACACATCATATATCACTATATATAAAAAATAAACAATATATTTGAGGAATCCAATTGGATCACACCAACCTGTTTTCCCTGCATCAACAGATGTTAATACAATATAAAAATACCAATCTCACTTCGAGGTGGATATCGCGGTTTATAGGGTCATCCGCTATTATGCGGGACTCATAGGGTCTCATCCACTATAATGTGTGAGAATATCACTCCAAATACTAATATATGTACTACATCATATATATAATATAATACCATTCAGTAGATTATAATTTATAAATTCAACCAAGCATCCAATAATTTATTTTAACTATTTAAAATAAATTTTAGTAATCTGGATGAGTGAGAATTTCTCACCTTAATTTTTGAATTTATTAATCATTCCAATTCCAAATATATCCCACAGTATAGTATTTCTACCGTGAGTCCGACGTGAATTGCTAGTTAATTTTATACCTCGTATAAAAGTTATACAATTATATAAGCTTCGATTAAATCAAAAATAATTAATTACTACTTAATTAATTAAATCGATTACTTATAAACGTTAATTCCCTTCATTAGACTAGTCCACTCCCCTTCCTTTTCAATCTGAAATAGCCCTTTACCACTTTCAATTCCTCCTCCTTCCTGCTTGCCAACGTCCATCTGGAACTGCCCCAACAAACCCTACCTGCCTCGTCGAACTACTGTATAACACTCGTATGCACACGAATAACACTCCAAGTCCCACTTCCTATTCCAGTGAAAATAAATTCAAGCTCGACGAACTCTTTATCTTGGTTCACGACTTCCCACGCTGCTGCCACCCTTTTCCTTATGTACGCACGCGTACCTAGGGTTTGCTCTCCCTCTCGACTCCGCTATCGCTTGAGAAATCATCACCCTCCACAAGGGTCCATTGCTGGCGACGAGCTCCGACACTCTACTCTAAATCGCGCCACTCCACGCTCCCCTCCAACCCTCACCTTAACACACGCATGTATCCGTGAGAATAAAATGCTACCCAGCTGCATGAACGGGGCAGATCTCTCTCTATTGGCATCGTCGCCGAGTGCACGCCCACGACATCGAGCTCCATGCAATGCGATTTTGATTTTCCCTCTTTTTCACTTTTTTTTTCTTTCGAATCATTCGATTTTGTGTTCGAATGATTTTATTTTCATTCGTTTTCGATTCCCTTTCATTATTTATTTTTGAATGGCAGAGAAAAAGGAGAGGGAGGCTGCAATTTATTCAATCCGTGATTTTTTTATTTTTTTGAATTGATCTGTGACTGAAAGAAAGGAAGAGGGAAAGGACTTGAATTAAACGAAAAGCTAAAGGTATGTGCAGATCTATAGGGTGGCTGAGAAGACATTGTAGGATAAAACTTTGATTTAATAAAAAAAATATGTATTTTATTCCAAATACCTCATAATACATATCTCGAAATTTTTAACCCTATAGATGTGTACAGCTGGGTATTTATAATGTTATACCCCTATTTTGAATGCAATGAAAAAGGTTTCGAGTTCTAATTCGATCGTATGGAGAAGATAGCTTTTTGGACCCAATTATTATGTTAAATTTTCAATATTAATTTCAATGCTTTTATATCCCGTACGACCAAACGTTAACTCCAAAAGCTACAAAATTTGAAATCCTTTAACAATACGCTATTACGGATCTAATGGAACTGGTTTCGTCAAATTCCGAGACTGTGCCCCGATTCGCTATTTTGACATGTCGATCGAATTAATGATTTCGAAAATTCTGAATTGCTTAAATATCTAATTTTAACAACTTATTACTCAATTCTAATTCAGCCAGCAAAGTCAGCCCTTCCTCCACCCATATCTCCACCATCTCTAGCATGAATCAACATCCGTAGCTTCCCCAAACTCCGCCACGTTAGCACATCACCCAGGTCACCACTAAAGCCTATCTGCACCTCCCTTCGAAATCACGACATCTATGACTTGGATAGCCATACACGAAGTCGTGAATCATCCTGGCACCCCAGAGGTCGAGGAAATTGTTCGGGATTAAGTATGTTGCTTAGGGGAACTCAATCGCACACCCTACTTCAGTCATCACTCCTTCCAACTTTTCCATGACCGAACCCTAGCTGATGTTGACTGAAATCGAGCAACCCAAAACAAGTTCAAACACTACAACATGGATATAAGACGGTAGATCTGTCGATAGAAAGACAATGGATCCAAGATTTTTATATAAGAGTAGTTCAAGATTTAAGTTTTTAAAGGGGATGTCTTTTTTTATTTACTGACATGGAGTTGAACACGAGAAGGAGGAAAGGAATGAAGAAAGGTAGAAAATGATGCCCCTGCTAAGTATTGAATCCCTTGGTTTTCCTACGTTCCTTGCTGCACATTATACTTCAAGCCCAAGGGCAAGTATTTAATGCACAGGAGACCAAAGCAATAATATCAAGTGCAAAGCAAACAGAAGTTAGCACAAGACAATGAAAAGATATGTTTAAAGATTATGCTGTATAAATGAAATGTTTTGAAAAAAATAGTTTTTGGGGTATTCAGCTACATAATATTCTATTTGCGTATGGAGTGCGAACGACAAAAATAAAAATATGATCATTCACTAAAATGAAATCCGATCAAAAATCAACAATAAAATACACAAATTGATTTATTCTATGAAATTTCACACATGTCATCGTTTGCAATAAAATTCATCAAACGGAAATATAATTATTTTTTAAATTAAAAATCATGGAAAAATCCTTTAAATTAAATTAAGAATAAGTCATCAAAAATTAAGTCATTTTATTACATTTTGATTTTCTTATTATTTATTATATTGAACCATTTATTATTGTAAATAAATTTACGAATGAGCTTACCATTTTTATTTATTAATTAAAAGGAGTATAAAATTATTAAATCCATTTAGTTAACATTTAATTCACAAATTCAAATACTCAAGTAATCCCTATATACGGATAAGTTATTAAATTCAAAAATCTAATTATTTAAATATTTAAACTAATTAAATATTTAAAATTCAGTGACCAAAATTCTAGGTTGTTACATTGCCCATAAACTGTTCGATCATAAATCGACAATAAATAGACGATAATAAATGCTTATAAATTGGTCAAGCACAACTAATCAATCTACAAATGATAACAATGCTCATAAACTGGTTGAGAATGTCAAATCATTCTGTGAAGGAAAGCAATGCTCATAAACATGTCAAGCATGTCAAGTCATCCTACAAACGATAGCAATGCTTATAAATTGGCCGGGCATGGCTTAACTAATTAATGAAGTGAAACGAATGAACATCTTTAATCCCTACACTAATTAGGCTACACTTATAATTATACTTGCATAAACTGCTTATATAACAAATACATATATGCTCTCATTTATATAATAGAATTAACTCATGCTAGGCTATCACTTACCCTATGTCCCCGAACCATATCCAACCAAAGCCAAGGTTTTGCTTAACCTTCAACTTTGATACCAAATGTAATGATTCGCGTTTTCGACCCCTAAATGTCGACAATAATACATCCGCATATTGACATTTCAAGCACTCAAGTGTCAAAAAAAATTATTAGGGTAAATAAAAAGAAAAAAGAAAATGAATGAGGAAGAAAGAACATAATGCACCAATCTCATAGTGGAACGATAACATATAGTATCAAAAGACAGTACAATTTTTCACTCTAATATACATAGTATTTCAGAGTTAAAATCCTAAGTACTATCATCAGCTTGGATAGTTATAATAGCATGTCCTTATAAGTGTTGATTGATATATACACAATAGTAGTGCAGGGGAAATAAATACTATTATAGGCGAGTGGAACCATCCAACTCGTCTCCTGAAGCTCCAAAGAACTTTAACGAAAACTACTTTCTCAGACTACTCGAAAGAGCACCCGTGGCATTAAGGAAAATATAAAACAAAGAGACAAACATAAGCCTAGTATGAGAAACTCAAAAAATATGTAGCTAGTATATAATAGTGCATTTGAGACCGTTCGAATCACCATGATGATTTCCCCTTAACAGAACCAAACCCATCTAATATGTAAATAATGTGATATAACAGATAATGTCTATGGTGTAGAATATAAATCAAAAAATATTTATGCCACTTGCATATCATAACACAACTATATTAGAAGTAAAACTAAAACCACTAAGGTGCATTCACATACGGATTTCCTTGGAGGTCTTCGCGGTAAAGGCAAAATTCGGCCTCCTGCATAAGGTTCAGAAGCTACCTTCCAAACATCATATATTTATAGATAGATTATACCAATAAGCCAAACAAAACTGGCCCATGCCCAACCGAATATCACCAACTCCATGAGAAACACCGATAAGCATCTGTAGATATGAAGATGATATACCTTTGGGTAAGCTTGTGCAGTTAAAGCGCTCGGCAGATTCAAAGCGGTGGAGGTGCAAAAAGTCATAGCGGGGATACAGCGAGTATATAGCGAGATATGGTGGATAGCTCTACAATAGCATATAAAACTCGTACCTAATATTTTTACAAATATATAAATGTTAATTAAATGAAAATTTATCATTCAATTGAATTATAATTAATGCATAAATGATTTTGAACAAAAAACATGCGCGAATATACTTTAAATAAATGTAAAACTGTTATATAACATAATTGAATTTAGTAGAATATTATAATATTTTCATTTCTGAAAATATATCAAAAATTAAATCAAACAAATTAGTTTAAATTTTTTTATAATGTATAATTGCAATTTTTTAATTCATTTTATTAAAGAAGATATAGAGAAAATAGCAAAATATAGCGGGAATAACCGGATATAGCGGAAATAGCGGGGATTAAAGCGGAAAGGCTATACGTGATATCTCGGAATTTTAGGCAATATCAATTTAATAATCTGAATTAAAAAATTATAAATTGATTTGATAATCATTGTTAATAAGATTGGAATTAATTTAAAAATCCAAGTAAAATAAATATTTAATTGATAGATTTTATCTTTTAAAAGTTAATAAATTGTTTTCTATTTATAATGTATATAGAATATGTATATATATTGTAAATTGATAAGCCTTGTTTAAATTTAATAAATAAGTAAATCTTGTTTTCTAAAAATATATATCTTTGGTAAAATTGGGAATTATGATTTTATTTAAAATTAAACTTTAAAAAGATATGGAATAACTAATATATGGTTTTAAATTGTTAAGATAAAAGTTTAATTTGTTTAAATTGATTTTGAGTTTAAATTTAAATAAAATTGACAATAAGGTTTGTTTTGTTTTCTTTTTAAATATAGTGTGATAAAATAAGTAATTTGTTAATAAAGAAACAATTTCTTTTATAAATTATTTAAAGTTATCAAATTTGTTATTTTCAATATTAATAATAATGTTTTTAACAAATGGATTTTAATAAAAAATAGTTTGTTGTTTCAAATTGAATTTTAGAATTTGATTTAAAATTGTACTTAAAGCTTTGAAAATTTAAAGTATAAATATTTGTAATTGTTTTGTATTTCAAAGTATTTGTATAAACTTTTATTTTATAAATATAATTGGATTTATTCATTTCAAAATTATCTAAATGTAAATAAGTACACATTAACTAATTAATTAAACATAAGTTTACATTGCTCTTATATTAACTTATTAACTAAATACTAATTAACATTTAAATTAAAACTAATTTACCTTAAAGACATGTGTTAACTAATTAACATATCTATATGACAAATGTTAAATTTGAAGACAAGTGGCATTTCAAAAATTATCGTTTTCTTTTATTTTTATTAGTAAGTATTTCAATTTTTATATATAAAAAAATCTTATTTCATTCTTATTCCTTTTCTAAATCTAAAATGCAAAGCAAATCTGAAAACACTTTCTTTGAAACCAAAATCAGAAATCAAAGCATGTAAACCATCCACATTTTCAAATCCATTCAAAGCAAAATTGGAATATGATCAAACCTGCACATCTTTAAAACATGAAAAGCCTGTAAATCATTACCATATAACCTATCTTCAAACCCTGTAAAATTTCAAAGAAAACCTGTAACCTTTGCAAACATGCAAACAAATATGTGATACCTGCATTTTACTTCAATCTGGAAGTCAAAAGCATGCATGCAGTTTTAAATCAAAGTAGCAAGCATTCCAACATTTATGAGCAAAGTTTTCAAAGCAAGCATTCCAGTTTAAAAATAAGTAAGCAACTCAGTTTTCATCAAAGCAATTGCAGTTTTAAATCAAAGACGAAGAAGCAACTCAAGTTTTCTAAGGCAAAGTAATATTCCTGTTTCAAGTTTTTAAGATCAAAAGCTTTTTTCAAAATGGAGGCTCTGCTCATATTTTTGACAGGTGAGTAGCATTTTTTTGTAAAAAAAATATTAAAGTAAATTATGGTTGCATGTTATTGTTGTGGAAAATATTGCAATTGTGTATATTTTTAAGTATGTTTGTGTAGATATATTGTTGAATTCCTGCTGTATGCATTTGATCTGTAACATCTCTGTTCCCAGATTTATGTTCTGGTTGTGATTTAAATTCAAAACCCCTTAGTTTAGTCTCTGTTAAAACTTAATTTTCAATAGAAACTTGTGTGTTCCATCACAAAATTTAGTTAAAAATTGATTTAAGTTAAATAAATTGGAAATATCACTGGGAATCAAGAGAAAAACTGAGCAAACTCAATATAAGTAAAAATTCAAATATCTTAATTTATAAATTCAAGAATGTAAACTGTATTCTTATCCTAAAACATGATTTTTGAAGCTAAAATCATAATTTATAGTTTGAGGAGGAGAGTGCAGTTCTGGGGTAAACAGAAAATGGAAAATTGTTGGTTTCTGGTGATCTCTATGATTTTGGATGTTGTAATCTTCAGTGTTAATGGGGGAGTGAGCATAGACTAAAGGAAAAATGTCAGGAAAATCAAACAATTCATTTTGGAGGAGCGCGTGGTCGATTTGAATCGGTAGCCCTAGTTTTTGGAAGGCTAAGTAAATAGATCGGCATGGCTTTTGTGTTTGATCGAGTGCGGTGAGGTTTGGAGGGATGGAAGTATGGCCATTGACGAGTTTGTGGCCGGAGTCACTGCTATTCTGGTGATTGGAGGGCCGTGAATGAGGCGATGATAGATTTTGGGTTTTGTTGTTGGTCTGTTGTTCCAGGTTTGAGTTAAATGCTCAAACTTTATTTCGTGACTGTGTAAATTGATCTGATGTTGGGATTTGGCTTTGAGGGTGATCGCCGACCTGTGTGGATCATCGCTGATGATCGGAATTCGCTGCGGTGATGGTGCATATGCACAGTGCACTGCCAATTTCTAGCGAAGTATGTATTGTTTGGGGTTGTGGCCTCGAGTGTGACTCGAAGTAGAGGTGAGTTTTACTCGGGAATAAGATGGGTTGAACTCGAAGAAAAAATTTGGTTGGCTCGGGTCAATGTAGTTGTTATAGTTTTTAAGAAACCTGTCTGTTAAAATTTTAAAGTAGATTTTGAAATTTAAAATTAGTTTTTAAATAAAGTTTAAATTAGATTTTGAGATATGGATCCTAATAACTTTTGTATCCTAGTTTTAAATTTAAGGATGTTTTATAAATTTAAATTATTTTAAATAACTTTAATGAGTTAAAAGTAAAATCTAAAATGTTTTGTTTAAAGATTTCAAACTGAAGTTTTAAGATAAAAAGCAAAGGTTTGAACTAAATTTTAAATCCAAGTTTCAAGTTGAGATTAAATCTCAGTTTTTAAAACTAAAATAAAGCTTTTTAAAATTTGAATTGTTAAACTACTTTAAAAATGTTTAAGTAGTTTGAATTTTAAAAATAAAGTTTTAAATTGTAAGTAAAGTTTTAAAATCTGAAGGTTAATCCGAATTCCAATTTAAGTGTATTCCAGTTTCGAAATGTAGGAAAGTTTTTAAATTTAAAATAATTTATACAATTTTGGAATGTTTTAAAGTGTAATTCAAATTGATTTGAATTTAAATATGAATTTGGTTTTAAATCCTTTTAAAACTTCTTTATTAAATGAGTATTTCTTTAACTTGTAAAACGAATAGGTTTTAGAAATGTGTTTTAAAATTTGTTAAAGATAACTTGTATTCATTTTAAATCTTTAAATTTAAAATGAAATTTGAAAGTAAATTTAAAGTAAATTTTTTAAAGTACTTTGTAAATGATTAGTTGATCAATAATAAGAACAAAGTTTTATATTAAAGTAAATTAGGATTTAATGATTTGTAATTCATTAAATTTTTAAGGAAATTAAATGGATAATTTATTTATTTAATTAATGATTTGGATTAATGAAATAGGTAATTAAAGGTTTAATAAATTAATTAATGATCGAGATTAATTAATTAAAGATAATTAATTTGTAATTAAGGATTTTTAGTTAGATTTTAATAAATAATTAAGAATTAATTAATCAAGTAATTTATAATTAATAAAGTTATAGTTAACACTTAATTAATTTAATAATTAAAGGTTAATTAATTGATTATTCAAGATTAATTAGTTTTAAGTTAATATTGATTGATGAAAGTTAATTACTTAAGAAAAGTAATTAAAGAATGATTAATAGTTAATGAAGGTCATTAACTAAGGATTATTTAACAATTAATTAATATGATTAATTTTAATAATTAATTAGGTTAATTAATCAAAGATAATCATTTGTGAAATTGTTAAGTATAATTACTAATGGAAGTAATTAAGAAATTAATTACTTAATGTAATTAATGGAGTTTAATGTGTTTGGTTTAGATTAATTAATTAATTAAGTTTAATTAATTTTAATCACTTGATGGTTTGATAATAATTACTTAATGTAATTAATGAAGTGTAATTACTTAGTGAAGTCATTTATGATAATTAATGGATGTAATTAGTGGAAGATGGTTTAATTGTGGAAGTAATTTGGATTAAATTACTTTGTATAATTGATCAAGGATTAGTTAAAGATAATTAATTAAGGAATAATTAATTTGATAAGTAATTAAGGGTAGTTAATTACAGAATGTGATTAATCAAAGATGATTAATAAATATGGTTTAAATTGAGATTAATTACTTAATGTAATTAATTTAAATAAGATAATTAATTAAATGTAATTAAGGATCATTAATTAATATAATTAATGATGTAATTAAGGGTTGACTAATTAAGACTAATCAATAATGATAAGTGATTAAAGGTAATTAATTAATGTAATTAATTAAGGATTAATGTAATTAATTATAGTTAATTAATTAATGAAGTAATTAAAGGTTAATTACTGTTTTTGGTTAAGAGTAATTAATTTGTGAATTTAATTAAAAGATAATTACTTGAATGTAATTAAAGGATAATTAATCAAGGGTGATTAATTAAGGTGGATAATTAGAGGATTATTAATTAATTGATTGTAATTAATTAATGGATATGTAAGCAAGATTTATATTGATGTATAATTTAATTCACTTTAAATTAATTAGAGATGGAAGTAATTAATTTAATTCATTTTAAATTAATTATAGATGGTGTGATCATAGATCATTGCTTATATATGAATGGATGATATTGGTTGCCTTGAATGGTTTGAAATCTCAGATATGAGATAAGTAATGTTGTGTGATATGGATGCATTGGATTGCAAATGATGATAATATGGATTATCTTTTGATAATGATAATGTGGATTATCTGTTGTGATGATAATATTATGGTATGTGAATTATCTATCTATGTGTATATAGATAATGAAATTGAATTGTTTTAAACTCTAAAACAACTTGGCCTTAAAATATACGCTTTGGATTTCGATGAGACCTGGATCGGGTTTCTAGATTTGGATATCCAAAAACCACATCGATCCAAATTAACGATAGGTCGTGAATATCAAGTGAAGAGTGAAGACTCGAGGTGTAAGGACTATTCGTCGTTAAAACTCTGGGGGTGATTCCAATACACAGGGTAGTACTTTCATATTCGAGATGAAGATTCAGAGTGCAAGGGTTATCGTCGTTAACTCTGAGGGTGATTCCAAAATGAGTGTAATGAGATAATGCCTCCGGTTTCGTTCGAACCTGGAACGAACTTGTATGGATTGAATGCTTTCAGAACATCGCCAGGTGGACGATGAGCATTCTAAGATAAATGTGTCCTATAAAGGTAATCGTAGCCTCAAGCTACATCAACTGGGAATGGCTAAAACAGGGGTGGCGCAGCAAGGCTAAGTGGGTCATGCCCAAGTAGGACGAGATTTCCCTCTGTATAGAGGTCCCTTTTTATTTCGGCTTAGTGGGCAGTTGGATACGCGCGCCAACTACGGGGTTTTCTTGTTCGGGACTATTCAGTAAGGAATGGTTCCGGCCTAGCATTGCAGGGGATTGGTAGTAATCCTTGGTACGGTGATCTAGGACACGTACTATGACGGGCGGTACCCCAGTAGCCCTACCATTGTATGGAATCCAAAATCCAAAAAGTGCCATCGGTTTTGATTGTATTGCCCACTTTTGTGGCTAGTAGCTGGAATTTAATAGATATAACAATTTCGGCTATTTTCTATTTACTTGAAAACCCTAGACCTATTATAATATCACTGGATTTCCTATCAAATGTTTTGGTTTGTGTAAGGTAAAAACTTTTCCATGTTTATGTGTAGGAAGACTTACGTGATACCTTTCTTTTCAAAAGATTTTTGAAAGTTAAGCAACCTTAACCTGTTACTCACACCAGACCCATGTCAGACCCGGAGTTTATCTTCTGCTTTTCTTAAACTCTTGGGTACTCAAATTTTTTCGAGTAGCCAAGGTATTCAGGTTAGCTTTGACGAATTATGGAGAAGCAATGGAGCATGAGGCTTCAGCGTGTAGATATATAGTGTTCCGCTGTGTTTGATTCTCTGAGTTGTATTGAGTTGTATTACTAGACAGGTGTTTATAACTGTCTATTATGTGATGTAAACTCTGTGTATCTCCGATATACGTTGTATATGATACTATGTAATAATTATGTTATTAATATAATTTTTCGTTCCGCTGTTTAGATTCTGATGTGTTGTTTCTTGTTTCTTCTCTTTCTTTCTCTTTTCCATCCCTTTCTTTCTTATTAATGATGTGTCATTCTATGGAGATGAATGGCGGGTCATTACAGTGGTATCAGAGCGCTAGGTTAAGTAAATACCTAGGCTTTGGAGTGATTTCTTTCTTTAGGGAGCATATTTGTAATTTTGATATATATAAAGAATTATATATATATATATATATATTTAATTATAGCTATCTGTTGGGTTACCTGTTCGGGTTTTCCAATATAAGTTATAAAGGTAGATGGGTAATGGTGTGTGTAACACGACTACCATTGGTTGGAGTTTGTATATTGAGGTTGGAAGTGTATTTGTCAAGACTGTGGACCTAATACTGTCTCGAGTAAGTTGTGCAGAGTGTAGAGATTTCATCGGTCTCTAAAGGAAACCTTTAAAAGGTTCGGAGTCATCTTTGAAGTGCAGAGTTTGGTGAGTAGATTTTGGATTTGTCGATTGAGCAGATGCGAGTAATGGTATCTTGATACCACAAGAAGTAGTAGTTGCATGATGAGATGCAGTAACTATGGATTGTGTCCGAAGAAGTTTCTTTGGAAAAAGTTTAAGGAAGAAGATCTGCTTCGGTGTTGTGGTTGAGTTCAGCATGGTGTTTCTGTTTGCTTTGAAGTCTGAGTTTCTCGAAGAGCTTTGGATTAGGAAGTTTTTGGCATCGGTGTCAGCGATGTAGCTCGGAGTGTTCTGTGTTGGCAGGAAGTTTTCTGGTTGAGTAGTTTTTCTGGAGATGGAGTTCAGAAGCAGCAGAGTGAATCGTTTCTTTGATGGATTGGCTAGGCGAGCATAAGCTGCTCTATTGGGTAAAGAGAGGACGGTTTTCTTTGGAAATTGATCTGGGTTGATCGCAAAAGTGACTTGCGATAGTTGAGTGTTCTCTTGGGTTGTTGGAGATTTTTCAGATGTCTTCAGGGAAGTCAGAGGTTTGTTTGTATCAGAAGATTGAGTTTCCTTATCGACTTGTATTTCCGTAGTGGAACCGGTGGTTCAGTTTAGTTGAAGGATGGTTCCTAGAGTTAGGGGTTGGTGAAGCAACTCAGGTTTCGGAGGAATTTCTGAGTTTTCCTTTATGGATCAGTGGAACCATATTTCTAGGATGTGTTGTCCAGTCTATGCTCATGTTCTTCATCAACAGTCATATCTACTTTGGATCAGAGTTGTGCAGCGGAAGCAGTTTGGGAATGTTTCTATTTTTCTTTTCCGATAGGAGAAGTTTGTTGTTTTCTAATGTTTGTAGATTAGAGTTGTTGTGACGCCCCACCTCTATACCCATGCTAGCCAAGAACACTACGGGTGAATGCTGTCAACTAGCACGGAGAATAAGGCTGTTGAGGAGCGACCATCTGTATAATTGCTTTGCGCGAGCATCGATATGTCAGATAATATAACATGCATTTCTTTATCAAGAGGGAAATCCGACATACCGACACAAACTCAAAGCTACTACACAGTGGCTATAATATCTTCGAAAACAAATATAGAAGTAAACATAACATAAATCAGTCACAGATAATTCATATCACAAAGGCGGAAGAAATGAATATAACACATGAAAGTGTTCATCAAAGTAGTGGTCAAAAAGATCCACAATAATACAAAAGAATAGCAACACGTGCTATACAAAAGAATACAACTATGAGTGTATATCTCAAGTGTATACAACAAAATAAACTACTAATCTAGGTAGTTTCCCAAAAGTCAGAATAATGAATCCCAGGGGAGAAGTCAAGCAGAAGCACCTGAAACATCTCGGTATGACCCGTGTATTATTTGATAAGAAAATAATAAACGGATCAGTCTAACTATAAATATCAGATGAAACGATATAGAATAAGAGATATGACTAAGCACATAATAATCACAATGCCAAGCTGTGATATATATAAGTAATTGAAAAATCAACAAGAGATTAATCAATATCACCAAATCTACACAAGAATCAAAGAAATGTCATACTCCTCATTTCGTTCACCAAACCACAATAAATGACATATTATATCAATGCCAATCACAAAAGTCAGTGACACACAAATTCACCAATGCACAAATATTGATAAACTTATCAATGGAAATCACGAAAATTGGTGAAGCACAAATTCGAGAAATCATCTCAAGAAATCCAGAAATCACGTCAAGGGGGAAGGCCTATCACAAACGGGAGCATAAAGCCCACCAACACGTGTATCACAAACGGAACGCTAATTCCATGGTTGCTAACCATCACAAATTGAGCCGAAGCTCCACAAACAGCCTGAATACCATGGGTTGCTACCCCACCAAATTGAGTCGAAACTCCACAAAACGGGGTTTAGTCTCCCTCGTAGACAAAGAGACATCGCACATTGCTAGTCTAAATCACAAAGATGATCGTCATGATCAACGAGAAGTGTCGATTATAGCAAGCTAGTAAATATATGAGCTTAGCATCATGTCCCATAACCACTAGCTTAACTTAAATATTTACGAACAAATTGTAGATCTCCACTAGAAAATTGTCACAAGAGATTCAATCGAACAAGTCCAAGAATTAACCGACGAAGTAAACGCAAGCGTTTCATACCACTTGTTTTACTAAGTCGTTTAATTAGATTTCTCATACGAGTGAGGTAAAGGTTTGTATATACTAATAGATTGGAAAACGGTTTTATAAACAAATTTGATATTAAAATAGAATTGAAATCGTTTGAGGAAAGAGTTTTGATATTTACTACTAGTATAGAAAACGTTTATATTTTTGAAGTGACAAATCACAAAGAAGATTGTTGGAACAACCAATCACTAAAATTCACATTCGAAGACGTGAATAAAATCCAAAGAAACCGATAAAGAATCCATCGAAATGGATATTCAAAAATCCCTAAATAGGAGTCATCAAAGGCATAATAAATGATAACAACAAATAGGATCATCACGACTCGATTTAAATTGGAATTCTCAAGCGAATAGGCAAGCAGGCAAAACAATGCATTTTCAGACGTCTGAAACAAGTGGTTCAGACGTCTGAATCTGAAAATATAAAGATTTCCAAAACACAATTCAGACGTCTGAATCAAATTTTTCAGACGTCTGAAATAGGCATATTTTAGCCTATTTCCTTTCTGGTTCCAAATGAACCAATTCAGACGTCTGAAACCATATATTCAGATGTCTGAATCTGGAAATATAAAACTTCCCAGACAATATTCAGACGTCTGAATATTACGTTTCAGACGTCTGAATCTGGGGTTCAGGGCATTCCCTGAACCTAGGCCAAAAATGGCCAAACTAATATCGGAAACGATCGAACGAGCAAATGGCGATGACTAAGGAATTACGTCGAACGACAACCCAGCCTAAACGGCTCTTCGATACGCCTCAAATATCAATGTCCAAATATCCATAATAGGATTTTCATAAATTAGACCAAAACACCAAAAATTGGAATATACACAAAATTAATCCAAACCAAAATCAATTGCACAAGAATAATTGTTAGGAATTCATACCTAACAATCGAAGATAATTATAGACAAAGATGTGAGATAAAAATCTCACCATTGAACCCAAATCAATGAAGGAGAAGCTTTAAGAACAAGCTAAGATCAATCCCTCTTCAATCTCAACACTAGAAGCTTGAATCTAAGCTTAAAAGAGAAACATTTCCTAAATTAGGTTTAGGAATTTTCTGAAATCAAAGAGAGAATGAGTTGGAGAAGAAGAAGGAGATGCTTACCAATGGGTTCACTTGAGTTTGGAGCAAGAAGATGGATTTGCTAATGGAAACTAGGGCTTAGTATTTCCTAATTCTTTTTCTCTTCCCCCATTTTTGATGAAGCTTGAATGTATTAGGAAATGAAGAGGAGAAGGGGTTGGGACTGAATACATAAGTGGCTCAGCCCAAACCAAAGCCCTAAGTACAAAGTAGCAAAAATCAACTTTCTCCAAACATATCGAAGCTTATACTCAAAAAGGTCACAAACGGCATTTTGAACTCAATGGGGGTGGTCTCGAGTCCCAATTCGACTGTTTGCAAAAAGTAGCTTTTCGGACCAAAATCCAACGAACGATAAAATATTTAAATACAATATTTAAATATACAATCGACAAATATGCGGGTTGTTACAGACTTCCCTCCTTAAAGAAATTGCATCCTCGCAATACTTAAGAAGAAAATAAGAAGTAACAACCATAGAAGCATATCAACACAAAAGAAATTTGAAATAGGAAGTTCACCATAAAGAGCACGAAAGAGTAAGTCCAAACGGGTTCGCTCGATGAATTCTCAAGATTCCCAAGAGTAATCCCTAGGATTTGAGAACCATTGAACTCTCACAAGAAGAACATCTTTATTTCGAAGTCATTTGAGCTCCGAAGCAATAATTCGAATAGGATGTTGCTCAAAAATCAAATCTGGTGAAACTTCAATTTCCACAATATCACCGGGCTCAAGAATGGAAACCGGAATCCCTAAGGCATTTCCGTAGATAAAAGACGTGGGGAACGTCAAGAATAGCAGAAAATTAAGCCGGTGCAACGGCGTAGTACAAAAACGGTATGCCCGAGGAACTAGAAACTCAAATAATTTAGGACATCAGCGTAGTACAAAAACGGTACGCCCAATGAACCAAAGCAAAGAGATTGATGTAGTACATACGGTACATCCAATGAATCAAATAGCAAAGACATTGATGTAGTACAAACGGTACATCCAATGAATCGAATAGCAAAGACATTGATGTAGTACAAACGGTACATCCAATGAATCGAATAGCAAAGACATTGATGTTGTACAAACGGTACATCCAATGAATCGAAAGCAAAGACATTGATGTAGTACAAATGGTACATCCAATGAATCCAAAAGCAAAGACATTGATGTAGTACAAACGGTACATCCAATGAATCGAATAGCAAAGACATTGATGTAGTACAAACGGTACATCCAATGAATCGAATAGCAAAGACATTGATGTAGTACAAACGGTACATCCAATGAATCGAATAGCAAAGACATTGATGTAGTACAAATGGTACATCCAATGAATCAAAATAAAAGACATTGATGTAGTACAAACGGTACATCCAATGAATCCAAAAGCAAAGACATTGATGTAGTACAAACGGTACATCTAATGAATCCAAAAGCAAAGACATTGATGTAGTACAAACGGTACATCCAATGAATCGAATAGCAAAGACATTGATGTAGTACAAACGGTACATCCAATGAATCGAATAGCAAAGACATTGATGTAGTACAAACGGTACATCCAATGAATCGAATAGCGAAGACATTGATGTAGTACAAACGGTACATCCAATGAATCCAAAAGCAAAGACATTGATGTAGTACAAACGGTACATCCAATGAATCAAATAAGACGGAACATCGATGTAGTATAATAACAGTACATCCGATGAACCGAACACTGTTATCCCGCTTTTTGGCAAAGCCGTGATACCAAAAGATTGGTCGAAAACGGGAAACAGTTCATCTCAGAGATTGGTTATACATCACTTAGCTATGGATATCGATGAATTTTGCCCGAGTCCGGATCAGGCCACAATTGATAGGACATGACAAGAAAGATTGTAGGAGCCATCATTTCAAGTTTCAAGTCAATCCGAGTTCGTATGCTCAAGATATGATGGATTCAGTGTGAAGAAAAGTAGTCATTGTCTGATTCGAAACCATCGCCTTCGAACCCAGCCGCTTCGAACCCATGGTTTCGAACCCATCTACTTCGAACCCGTGGCTTCGAAGACATCCACTTCGAACCCATGACTTCGAAACCATCCGATACCCACTGCTTCGAAACCATCCATTTCGAACCCATCCAAAACCCATTGCTTCGAGCACATCGCTCCCTGCCATGTTCGAACCCATCGGCCACTGTTAACTTCGAATTGATTGCGTTCGAATCCATCAGTATCCATGCTAAAAACACTTTTTCGTATCCGTTATTAGGTTGCATCTTCGTATCCATGAGCGTTGAATCATCTACGCTGGTGCTTAGTTCGAACCGATGAACGTTCGAAACCATCGCGGAGCTTGATTTCGTATCCATCACATGTATCGATACGAAGGAAGCTCCATCCCTTCGGTTCGAACTAGACAGACAGGTCAACACGAGAGTCACGTAGTTGATTGATTCAAACTACACAACGATCATCGATACGAAGTCAGCGAAATCCATGGATTCGAAGCGGTCAACTCGGAGATAAATCTGGATCGACGCGTGGAGTACGTGCCACGTCACTGCAGAATCACGTGCGTACATGGGTTCGAACTCCTGGTTTCGAAATGGTCGGTTCGAAACGCACAGCCAACCGAAAATGCCAATTTCGAACCGAGCATATCTCCTTGACCTCAAATCCAAATGCAACCAAATTTTCACAGTATCTTCCATGTGAGGTAAAGATTGTTCCTGCCAAGTTTCAGCTCGATTGGACCATTTCTTGATGGGTTCGAAATCACTTCGAACCGATGTCAGATCGAGACGAAACTTGGTGGGGTCGGTCGCGTGGGCCCACTCACGTGCCAGAAGGAGTCTCACGAAGTTTCAGCAAGATCTGGGCCTCCAACGCCTATAAATAGCACCCTGAAGCCTTCAGAAAGGGGGATCTTTTCCGCCATTGAACGCCAAGACTCTGCCGGATTCAAGTTTAACTATCAGAATCGCTGTTGTATTCAGATTTCAAAGCAATTGTCCGCTGTAATCCATTGTAATCGATTGAATCGAACAAGGCAATAAAGAGAAATCCTTCAAAGTGGACGTAGGCACGAACGCCGAACCACTATAAATCCTGTGTTTGTGATTGTTGCTTGTGAATTACTGTGATTTGTTACTTAGAGCTGAATTATATATTGATTGTTGCTGAGTTCTGTGTTGAATATTATCGAATTGAACACGTAAACGGGTGCTTTCACGATCTTGGGTGTTTGTGACCAATTTTGGCGCAAACATTTTGGTGCTTTCACCGAGAAACTAATTCAGGAAGGAGTTGGATTTGAAAGTTCAGAAATTCAGATTTAGGAATTATGGCAAGACAATCGAGTAGGAGGCCAAGGACTGAGAGAAGTGAACCACAAGGAAGCCAAGAGGCTTCCTCAGGAGCAAATCAACCATCGATATACATTACTAGGGACGAGATGGAAACTATGATGAAGAGGCAAGAGGACATGATCCAGAGTTTACTCCAACAGATAGGACAGCTCGGAGCACAGAATAGGGAAGCCAATGGAGTCCATAACGGAGCAGGACCATCCGAAGTGGCACCTGGATTAGGGGGCACACCCTTGGAGAACGTTGATCCAGTTTCGGAGAGAGAAAGGGGAGCATCTGCGCAACCCGGTAGTAGTAGAGATGCAAACGCTCAGTCAAGGGGGCAGATCCCGGAGTTACCTCGTGAACTCGGGGGGCAGGTTGGAAGTAGTGAACAAGGATTACATCTCGGAGACAATGACCGATTAGCAGAGATAGTTAGGAGAGCTTTGAGAGACAGTATGGTGAACAAAGATTTGGAAGATGTTAATAGAAGCCCTTTTACTTCATCAATCAGGCAAGCTAGGAACCCACCTGATTTCAAACTACCATCGTTGGATATGTATGACGGGAGAACGGACCCCACGGTCCACCTGACAAAATATATGAGGCATATGGAAGTACTGGGGGCATCGGAGGAGGTTATGGCCCGGTGTTTTCCATTATACTTGACAGATATCGCTGCACTATGGTTTAGACAGTTGGAGAACGGATCCATCGGAACTTGGAATGGTTTAGTAGAGAGATTTATGAGGCAATTCAGGGTTCATATTACAAGGCCCAAGAACGTGATGACTCTGGCAACCCTAAAGCAGAAGGCCGGAGAGACCTTGAGAAGTTACCTAGCACGATTTAATGCAGCAGCAGCTTCAGTGGATAGAGCAGATCCATCCATGGTGGTAATGGCAGCTGTGTCCGGAATAGCTGACGGCACAGAGTTCAAGAATTCATTGACTAAAGATCCACCCACAGATCTGGAGGAATTCTATCATGAAGCAGAAAAGTTTTTACGATTAGAAGATGCGAATGCCGAGAGAGAAGAAAGAGATGGGATAGAAATTTTTGCATTTAGAGACGAAAAGCCTCTTAAAAAGGATTCGGACAAGGATAGAGGTAAAAGAAAGATTGAGAATGACAGAGACAGATCGAAGCGGCAACGAAGGGAGCCGCGATTCACCACCTACACTGAGTTGAACGAGAGCCTGGAACGAATTTATCAGGATACCAAAGAACAGATTCCGTACCGTAGGCCGATGCGAAGGGACCCTACCTCTGACGAAAGGAAATCAGATAAGTTCTGTGTATTCCATGAATTAAATGGTCATAATACTAACGATTGTAGACACCTGAAGGATGAGGTGGAAGGGCATATCAGGAACGGTATGCTCCTTCAATATGTAAGGAGACGAGCTCCTGTGGCGGAACCAGAACGACCACCGTCCACATCAGCTAGGGGCGACCCCGAATCGAGGCACCGTATGGTTATCAATTGAGTAAGATAACGATGAACAAGTCGTAAGCTTCCACTACCGCAATTAAATCATTTACACATGCGCGAGATCGCGAACGATCTCCAGGCATGCTCTGAGTGATCATCGAACGTTTCGTAGTGGGAACTTACACTTTGACATCCATGCTTTACTTTCGTTTCGTTTTGATTTGAACGTTTGGACTTTGTTTATTTGGACATTGTTTTTGGAACTCATCTGTTTAATAATTATTTGATCTTGATAACTCTGGAATGACTAAGCTACGCACACATGTATGGGGTCGCGAATGATCCCTAGGTATGCTCTGAGACGGCGATGAACCGCCCCTATAAACGATCCAGGAACTCACCCGAACGTGACCCTGGCATCGATAACACCAAGCCCTCCCGGGCACACACACACAAATCGCCTCGAACGGCATCCGACTTCGAACAGTCACAACTCACTTCACCTCAAATGGCTTGATCGCGAACGGTCGTCACTTGAGGTCTGAAACCCGACCACGAACGGTCACGAATTCGCCGCGAACGGCACACGATCGCGAACGATCACTTCCTGCCTCGAACGCCGTCGATCGCGAACGGTCATGGCTCACTGATTATGAAATCCGACCTCGAACGGTCACCACTCGCCTTGAACGGCACTTGGTCGCGAACGATCATCATTTGCCACGAACGGCTGTCGACCGCGAACGGTCCCATCTCATCATTCGCCGCGAACGGCATCGACCGCGAACGGTCCTATTCCATCTTATGCCACGAACGGCACGGACCGCGAACGGTCCCGATTCACTTCAAGCAGCATACGATCCCGAACGATCGAAGCATGCATTTGTACGCTCGACCGCGCACGGTCGCACTTCCCCTCGAATGACTCGATCACGAACGATCGTCATTTGAAGTTGAGCGCTTGACCATGAACGGCCGCACTTCATCCCAAATGGCTCGATCCCGAACGATCGTCATTTGAGGACATATGAAACTATTGAGTTCTTTGCAGGTTGATAATCGGATACGAACATCCAACTCGAAGCATTACAAAACACACCTTCCTACCGCAAGGCATGTTTTGGGGGGCAAAATGTTATCCCGCTTTTTGGCAAAGCCGTGATACCAAAAGATTGGTCGAAAACGGGAAACAGTTCATCTCAGAGATTGGTTATACATCACTTAGCTATGGATATCGATGAATTTTGCCCGAGTCCGGATCAGGCCACAATTGATAGGACATGACAAGAAAGGTTGTAGGAGCCATCATTTCAAGTTTCAAGTCAATCCGAGTTCGTATGCTCAAGATATGATGGATTCAGTGTGAAGAAAAGTAGTCATTGTCTGATTCGAAACCATCGCCTTCGAACCCAGCCGCTTCGAACCCATGGTTTCGAACCCATCTACTTCGAACCCGTGGCTTCGAAGCCATCCACTTCGAACCCATGACTTCGAAACCATCCGATACCCACTGCTTCGAAACCATCCATTTCGAACCCATCCAAAACCCATTGCTTCGAGCACATCGCTCCCTGCCATGTTCGAACCCATCGGCCACTGTTAACTTCGAATTGATTGCGTTCGAATCCATCAGTATCCATGCTAAAAACACTTTTTCGTATCCGTTATTAGGTTGCATCTTCGTATCCATGAGCGTTGAATCATCTACGCTGGTGCTTAGTTCGAACCGATGAACGTTCGAAACCATCGCGGAGCTTGATTTCGTATCCATCACATGTATCGATACGAAGGAAGCTCCATCCCTTCGGTTCGAACTAGACAGACAGGTCAACACGAGAGTCACGTAGTTGATTGATTCAAACTACACAACGATCATTGATACGAAGTCAGCGAAATCCATGGATTCGAAGCGGTCAACTCGGAGATAAATCTGGATCGACGCGTGGAGTACGCGCCACGTCACTGCAGAATCACGTGCGTACATGGGTTCGAACTCCTGGTTTCGAAATGGTCGGTTCGAAACGCACAGCCAACCGAAAATGCCAATTTCGAACCGAGCATATCTCCTTGACCTCAAATCCAAATGCAACCAAATTTTCACAGTATCTTCCATGTGAGGTAAAGATTGTTCCTGCCAAGTTTCAGCTCGATTGGACCATTTCTTGATGGGTTCGAAATCACTTCGAACCGATGTCAGATCGAGACGAAACTTGGTGGGGTCGGTCGCGTGGGCCCACTCACGTGCCAGAAGGAGTCTCACGAAGTTTCAGCAAGATCTGGGCCTCCAACGCCTATAAATAGCACCCTGAAGCCTTCAGAAAGGGGGATCTTTTCCGCCATTGAACGCCAAGACTCTGCCGGATTCAAGTTTAACTATCAGAATCGCTGTTGTATTCAGATTTCAAAGCAATTGTCCGCTGTAATCCATTGTAATCGATTGAATCGAACAAGGCAATAAAGAGAAATCCTTCAAAGTGGACGTAGGCACGAACGCCGAACCACTATAAATCCTGTGTTTGTGATTGTTGCTTGTGAATTACTGTGATTTGTTACTTAGAGCTGAATTATATATTGATTGTTGCTGAGTTCTGTGTTGAATATTATCGAATTGAACACGTAAACGGGTGCTTTCACGATCTTGGGTGTTTGTGACCAATTTTGGCGCAAACAAACACCATAAAAGAACACCGGACACTAGTCCATAAAAGGAATGAGATAAAGCTCAATAAAACGAAGTATACCAAAACGTCCGATGAATTTGATAAAAAGATAATTCCATTCAGACAACATCAAAGAATCAACCACTTGTTGCTTACGACAAAGCGCATTGGCAACACGATTTCCCTTCCAGGAATAAAAAGAATATCAAGATCATAAGATGTCAGGAACTCGAGTCAACATGGAGTTCCATATGAGAAAATAATTATCCCGAAGATTTATGATCGGGGTAGAGAACAGATTTCTCCTCCAAAAATGATGATGCCAAACTCTAAAAGCGAAAATAATAGCCGCGAGCACTAGATCATGAGTGGCATACCAGTCTCAATCGGCTTTTAATGATTTAGAAGAACAAGTGATAGTACGTTATCTTATGCAAGAGAACGACATCCAAACCAATACGATAAGCATTGGTACAAAAGATAAAGTCTTGGTTCCCCCTCGGGAATCACAAGAATAAGAATATCGAAAGGAAGAGTTCTTTTAAATAATCCTCTTTCCCGAAAAGTTAAAACTTTCAAAATTACATTTTTATTTTTATGTAATAATCTATCTACAAAAATTTACATTTTTACAAGTCAATATATCGTGTCTGACTGTCTCATCAAAGCGTTTAGGAGATTCTTATCGATAACGTTGATCAAGCGCGTCGACCAGAATTCTTAAAGCACTCAACGGGCAATACAATCACAAAATCATCTTCTATATGATAAACATGTTTCTCAAAAACCTTTAAGAATATTTTTTGCTCGTTTTAAGAACAAAAATCCGGTTATACTTCTAAATAAATCTTATGAAAAAGATTTTGCAAAATTTTAAATTGCTATTTTCATCCAAAAATCAATAAATAAAAGAATGGTCTCATCGAAATATTCATAGAATATTTGATATATAAAATGGATGAAAGAAGCTGGACAAATTGAATGACAAAATAAGTCATTCATTAGAATCATAACGAGTGCGGAGTGCTTAAGTGGAATGCTAACTCATGCGACTCATAGCCAAATGAAAATCGGTGGCAAGGTCAAACTGAAAAGACCTTAGCACCACACAAAAGATTACTTAGGTGATAATCCTAAGACAAGCTCAAAAATACCGGAAAATTTCTCTAACTACATGAATGAGAGAAATATAATTTTCCTTATAAGTGGGCTTAAGGAAGAAAATGATGCCATCAAGTTGGAATCAAAATCATAAAGGAAAAATAGAAATCTGCTTAACAGATTGAAAATGTCGAAGAGGAATAATCCACACGAGAAAATAGGATATGGGCTTCACAACGATTAAGCCAATCCTTACAAAAATCAATTCCGAAGCCTAAGTAAAAATATCGGCTCGGAAAGATAAATCACATAAAATAATTTCGACATCAATAGAAAGCAAATTGAGTGTTGCGGATCAACCATCCGGATTCGCAGCTCTCAAAGAAGTCATCAAGCCCAAAATATTCAAAGAAAAGAATCTACAAGTTCTTTTGATATAAAAACAATGAGATGAACCCATATCAAAAAGAACTCAAATAGAAAGTTCACGAAATAAAACAATGCCATCAAGGATTGAATGAAAATACCTTGACCAAGAGAAGAGTTGCTAGGGGCTTGTAGCTTTCCTTCTCTCTTGCTTGGAAGCTTAGGACACGAAGATAAAAAATGACCCAAACCTTTGCAATAACGACAAAAGAGGGGTTTCGGTCACTCCCTTGCATGGTGGTCTGTGGAACCACAATTGTAGCATCGTCCACGACTAGAGGTAGGAACTTTTGCTACCAGAGTTTGTTGCTTCCCTTTCTTATTAGAATCGGGGCCTTTGAATTTGATAGGCCTCTTCAAGTTATTGTCGAAGTTCTATTGGGCACGCACAGCCTCAACATCACCTTCATTATCGGCCTCTTCAAGACGAAGAGCGATATCAATAAGTTGATCAAATGAAACCTCAAGTTTCAGAAGTAACGGCTTCTTAAGATTCTTATTCAAGCCATAGACAAATCTCTGATTTTTCTTCAATGGGGTGTTAATGTATTCAACCCCGTATTTGGAAAGAGATTCGAAAGATACGACATAGTCTGTCACAGAAGATCCACCTTGAACAAGGTCAATAAAACGCCGTGCTAAAGTTACTTTTTCAGCCTCCGGCACAAATTTCAATTCGAATCTTTCCCGGAATTGCTCCCAAGTGAGATCCGCTTCAACGATTTCAGAAATTAAAAGCTCATACCAATCCAATGCTCTTTCTTGGAGCATGCTAGAAGCTACTTGAACTCGATGTAGATCAATAAGGTTCATGCGAGAAAAGATGCGATCGCATGATTTGAGCCAAGCTTGAATTTCTATAACACTCTCGGATCCCCTGAATGGCCTTCCACCCAAATCGATATAGTCTCTGCACAAGCGTGCAAAACCGGATCTAGGATGAGTAGGCTCTGGAATGGGTCCGGCTGCTTGAGCGTTCTTTACTAGATCAAGAAGTTGCTGGGCAGAAATGAATACTCCATCCTGAGGAGTAGCACTAGATTGACCGGCGCTAGGACGGCCTGGTCTAACCATTTCTTTTCTTTAAGAAAGAAAGAAAGAAAGAAAGAAGAGGAAAAAGTTATTCTCAAAATAAATATCAAGCAATCTTGATGGATAAAACAAGGAATCATAAAAGAAAGTAGAATAGAACGGCATGAAGACCCGAATAAAATCCTAAAGCACGACTCCTAAGATGGACTTAGGACCATGATCCTTGTTATAATATTCCATATTGTTCTGAAGTTTGGCTCTGATACCAAGCTGTGACGCCCCACCTCTATACCCATGCTAGCCAAGAACACTACGGGTGAATGCTGTCAACTAGCATGGAGAATAAGGCTGTTGAGGAGCGACCATCTGTATAATTGCTTTGCACGAGCATCGATATGTCAGATAGTATAACATGCATTTCTTTATCAAGAGGGAAATCCGACATACCGACACAAACTCAAAGCTACTACACAGTGGTTCTAATATCTTCGGAAACAAATATAGAAGTAAACATAACATAAATCAGTCACAGATAATTCATATCACAAAGGCGGAAGAAGATATGAATATAACACATGAAAGTGTTCATCAGAGTAGTGGTCAAAAAGATCCACAATCATACAAAAGAATAGCAACACGTGCTATACAAAAGAATACAACTATGAGTCTATATCTCAAGTGTACACAACAAAATAAACTACTAATCTAGGTAGTTTGCCAAAAGTCAGAATAATGAATCCCAGGGGAGAAGTCAAGCACACCTGAAACATCTCGGTCTGACCTGAGTATTATTTTATAAGAAAATAATAAACGGATCAGTCTAACTATAAATATCAGATGAAACGATATAGAATAAGAGATATGACTAAGCACATAATAATCACAATGCCAAGCTGTGATATATATAAGTAATTGAAAAATCAACGAGAGATTAATCAATATCACCAAATCTACACAAGAATCAAAGAAATGTCATACTCCTCATTTCGTTCACCAAACCACAATAAATGACATATTATATCAATGCCAATCACAAAAGTCAGTGACACACAAATTCACCAATGCACAAATATTGATAAAACTTATCAATGGAAATCACGAAAATTGGTGAAGCACAAATTCTAGAAATCATCTCAAGAAATCCAGAAATCACAAAAAGGGGGAAGGCCTATCACAAACGGGAGCATAAAGCCCACCAACACGTGTATCACAAACGGAACGCTTATTCCATGGTTGCTAACCATCACAAATTGAGCCGAAGCTCCACAAACGGCCCGAAGACCATGGGTTGCTACCCCACCAAATTGAGTCGAAACTCCACAAAACGGGGTTTAGTCTCCCTCGTAGACAAAGAGACATCGCACATTGCTAGTCTAAATCACAAAGATGATCGTCATGATCAACGAGAAGTGTTGATTATAGCAAGCTAGTAAATATATGAGCTTAGCATCATGTCCCATAACCACTATCTTAACTTAAATATTTACGAACAAATTGTAGATCTCCACTAGAAAATTGTCACAAGAGATTCAATCGAACAAGTCCAAGAATTAACCGACGAAGTAAACGCAAGCGTTTCATACCACTTGTTTTACTAAGTCGTTTAATTAGATTTCTCATACGAGTGAGGTAAAGGTTTGTATATACTAATAGATTGGAAAATGGTTTTATAAACAAATTTGATATTAAAATAGTATTGAAATTGTTTGAGGAAAGAGTTTTGATATTGTTAACGCTAAAAATTAAACGCTAACACCCCGGTGTGTAGAGTGTAGTTGTGAAAGCACCACCCATTGGTACGGGAACCAGAGAAAAAGTAAGAATCACAGAAAAGTATTAAAAGACACGATATTTATAGTGGTTCGGCTTAAGAGAGAGCCTACGTCTACTTTAAACTCCTTTATTGCTGATATTATTACAACCCTTTACAAGATTCATCGATTACAACACACTTTGAGTTTGAAGTCATTCAGAACAAGTAGCCTCAACTTCAATGTCGATCAAAATCTTTGGATTCATGTTGAACATGTATAATTTCTTCGTGAAGTTCCTTGAAGCGTTCTTTGTATCTCAAAAGCTTTAAGTGTTGAAGTAGTTCGAAATGCAGCAGAGTAACGACGCTTGAAATCAATGAGCCAGCCCAAAAGTCCCCCTCTAGTTGGAGCTCGGGGTGTATTTATAGGCTTTGCTCGGAGTTAGGTCGTAGGTCGTGACCGACCTAAGTAAGGTCGTAGGTCGTAGCCGACCTAAGAAGCACTGGCCCCCCTTCCATGAGAACACGCAAGCTCGTTTCAACAAGTTCTAGGTCGTAAGCGACCTTACTAGTAGCAGCATAGAAAAGGCGGCCTTCTAATGCAATGTCCTTAGGTCGTGAGCGACCTATCTTAGGTCGTGAGTATCTTCCTGTTATCATAGCTCGAGATCTTAGGTCGCTGAATCCCTTAGGTCGCGGCCTTCCTTAGGTCGAAGCACTCTGTTAGGTCGTGTGAGTTCTATAGGTCGCTGAATCCCTTAGTTCGCGGCCTTCCTTAGGTTGAAGCGCTCTGTTAGGTCGTGTGAGTTCTGTAGGTCGCTGAACCTCTTAGGTCACAGCCTTCCTTAGGTCGAAGAGTTTTCTTAGGTCGTTATAATCTTTAGGTCGCCGCTATTTTTTAGGTCGTGGCCTCCTTAGGTCGCAACTACTTCTAGGTCGCTTCATTAGTTAGGTCGCTAGCAGTGGGGAGTTAACATTTGCCCCTCGAAGTATGTGACCAAGCTATAGGTTGCGTGCTTCGATTTCATTAACTCGTGCTCTGGAGGGTCGTTAGGTTGTAGACGACTTAGAGAGAGGATTAGGTCGCATGCTGTCGATTCGTGTTCCACTGCCCCTGAATATAAATACCGTAGGTCGCTCCTTCCCTTCTTCATCTGCTTCAGCATCCATTCTACCATTAACAAGCTTTTGAACTTCTCGAGGACGATTCCGATCAGCTCAATCTTTAATCTTTTCCGTCATCAGATTTCGTAAGTGAATTCTATCAACATTCGACTACATCCATCATCAAACCGCGAATATTCCACTTGTCGTTCTTAATACATTTTCGTATGCTGCGTTTTCCCATAAGTCACAATTCAATTAACCTTTTGATTGAGTTATTGTGGTGATTCTTGTGAATATGGCAATACATCAGATGTATGGTGGATTTGAGGCAATTTGAATTGGATTTTCAGGTGATTCGAATTAGCTGGTTTGTAAATTTGGAAGAGATGAGGAAGGCTCTAATGGGTTAACAGTTGATGGAGGAGATGATGTGGCAGCGTGTGAGTGGGGAATCGACCTTAGGGGTGTCTGTTTGAATGTGAACCATGCGACCTAATACTAGCGATCTAACTTTCTCTTGAATGAGATAAGACTTAAAGCAGAGCGACCTAAAAACGACATAAGAAAGTAACGACCTAAGTTTAGTGATGATTGAAATCTTAGGTCGCGGCCGACCTTATACTTTAACAAATCTGGACCATCTTAATCTGAACCAAGGTGCGACTTAAGAACTTGTTGACCTAAATCCCTGTGGCATAGAAATTAGGTCGCCGCCGAGTTAGGACATGAACAGATTTGCATTGAGCGACTTAAGTTAACCCCGACCTAGGTTAGGTCACCAGACGACCTAGGACTTGACAAATTTGCACATGAATTCCAAGCAGCACGACTTAACAAATTAACGACCTAACTCTTTTGCGGCATAGGCTTTAGGTCGCGGCCGAGCTAGGACTTGAACAAATCTGCATTGCTTTGGACCTTTTTAATTTGCACAGTGCGACCTAAAGGAGCTTTGACCTATGCTAGGTCGTTGGACGACCTAGGACTTGTGAAATTTTTTTCTGTTAAATATGACATTTACAGAAGAATGGGACGAATATACTGTCACTGACCGCCCACATCGAATGACAGATTAGTCGATAAAGAATAATCAACTTAAATGAATTGTGTGAGTGAAATGTTGTAACTCAACCGACTCAAATGAAGTGTTAAAGCAAAGCAAGAATTTTGTTTGAATTAACACTGCACTTGAGTTTTAAATTAACAAGTCCTGAAATCTCACAATCAATCAGTTGCTAACTAGTTTAATTCCAGTTATTTTGCTTGTTATTTTTATTAGTTTTGCACAACACTTCACACTTTTAGGAAACGTGCACCTTCACATCTGAACATCCAGTTGCTTATATAGAATGACGTCTCAACAAGAAGAGATGATAGAACACGTCGAAGGGGCTTTCCCGATTGCTATTCCACTAGAGAACCCTCCGGAAAGAACTCCTACCCTTCTGAAACAGCGGGTGCTTAATCAATTATGCGTTCAATTTGGCATTGCCGAGGCAGAAGTTTTACTCCCTGGACCAAATGATTTTGCTGATAGACCACCTTCCGGTTTTGTTGCCATTAATCGCCAAATGTGCTTAAGTGGAGTAATTCCTCCCTTTAATGAATTTCTTCAACAAATCCTTCTTCGACTAACGATCTCTCCCTTCCAACTGCATCCCAATGGCTATGCCATTTTGATGGGATTGTGCGTTCTGTTCAGGAGACTCTTGACCGTCTTCCGAGTTTTAAGGAAATCTGTTACTTGTGCACTTTTGCGAAGAACAAGGACCACCCTTCAATTGTACTTGTAAGAGGTGCGAGGAACCGTAAACTAATTTTGGATTTGCCGGAGAGTGCACATGGTTTTTTGAATCAATTCTTCTATATTCGTTGCCCTGCAGGATTTTACGCAGACTGGAGAATAGGAAGTGAGATCTTCTTTCCCTTCTTTCTTCAATTTCATTCTAAGTTTTTCATGGTTCGTATTGCTAGATGCCGATTCCATTCCTTATTTTTACAGCACTTCCTCCTCCTTCTAGAGATTCCAGTCATAAGCCAGTCTTTGAAAGGCTAAGCATTGTAGCTGCTGAAGAGAGGAGCGCAAAATTTCTATTGACAGATGAACTTCTTCATCGGTTTGAGCTTTTACATTCTTCTCGTTCTTGTCAGGACACGATTCTTCGTCTTCCGAAAATTCGACATCGACACTCACTTTATCGACTGCCGAGGAATCGAACGACAGAAAACCGAACACTGAGGGTTTTTTAAAAAGAATTTAAGAAAAAAGAAAAGAAAATGATAGAAAATACGGAGGGGAGAAAACAGAAGATAGAACATTTTAAAATAGAAGGAAAAGAGAATAGAGAAGAGATAGAAAAGATAGAAGATAGAGAGAGAAGATAGAACGGAACAGAAAACAACAGAACAACATCAGAATCTCACAATTCGCAGCGGAACAACATATAATAATAAATGAATAATCTTTAAACAAAGAACTATATCAGTTATTACATTTTATACATTACATTACATCATATCATCGGAGTGTACAACAACAACAAATAGTGCAGCGGAAAAAGAAATACTATATAAATAATACGCCATGCCATCCATCTTGCCTCCAGCAACTCCAGAATATCCAGAATATCCTGATAAATCCTAACTCTTGACTGCCCGTGTGGAAATTGGTGGGCACCCAGAGTTTAGGAAGGAAAACAATAAACTCCAAGTCAGTCATGTGACTGGTGTGAGAACTCAAAATAGTTTATTTATCTTTAAAATCAAAATAGAGGAATATTTTTAAATTCAATTCGCAATGCTTTTAAAAATGAGACTACCATAAGGCCTCCCGCACACACACACACAATGCAAACGCAGAATCGGAGGAGATTTCTCCTTATGATAGCCAAAGATGCTTGATACGCAATTAAAATAACATTTGATATTGTTACTAGTGCATAGTGTAGAGAAATATTTCGAAAGTAGAATATAAATCTTAGCCAACATAGACATTTCGAACTATGCCTACTATAGCTACCATCCAAACAGTGGTGACCACCATAAGTGAATGATAGGTTCTACAACTAATACCGTACAAGTTTCGTATTGGGAATTGGATTTCCAACAAATGGTCAGGCCAAGGAACTTCCCATTGCCACATGAGAATGCCTCTGGAAAGACATCCCCGAGAACCAAACCGGAACTCTGCCAACACAAGGCCGGGTTACCCCTAACTGGGTAACTACTGACACGAGCACGCCATTCCCCGATCGTAAACGACCTTTCTCACGGGATCCCGAAAACCAACAACCACAAAGTAATAAATTCGTAGTAACCACATAGGTTAAATATCTGGGCTCCATACCATGATACCACCTCTATCCAGAAGGAAATGTACATACCCTAAAGGGTGCTACCCCTCATAACCTTGCTGCATCTTTCCTGTTTTGACCATTTCCGGGGTGTGAGGTTCGACGAAGTCACGTCCACAAAACATACTTTATACAAAAGCCATGCTTTGGGTCAACAAATGATCAACACAATGATCACCAAGATAGACGATCAGATAAACGATCCTATCACAATAATCAACACAATGATCATTTCAGCATCACTCAGCATGTCACATTACCAAATTGGGAATATATCGCTGATAACTTCAACTATATAACCTCTGAGCTCGTACGTCTCAGAGAAGGGTGTTAAGCTAAAAGAATAAATTCTCCGCCACCAACAGAAATATATTTGAAAGAAATCGGCTTTATATCTTAACTTGTAATGTCAGACATACAATCCATACAAGTCTGTTCCGGGCTCGAACAAAACCGAAGGCACTTACAAAGAAGTCCTTGCAATCCGGATATTCACGATCCTGATCGGATTCACCATCACATATGGAGAACTCAATACCGTAGCTACTCGGTGCAGAGTCAATCGACAGGTCATCCTATCGTTCTCGCAAATACCGGGTCTTCAACACCGATCTTCAATGCTATCATAACGACGTATCACATATTCGGAATGGGTTATACGACCCCATGGTCCTTTCCCGGTTAACCCGAATAGTGAGCGCTTATTTAAAAATAAGTGTAGCATTCACATTCAAACAAATCACATCAATTACCCATTCAAAGGGAAATATTGATAGTCGGTTATTGAACTATCAATGGATATGCACACATCACCAGATTCCAAATAATTTTCCAAATTATTTATTTTCCAAAATATCTTCACTAGATATATAATTTCATACTTCAAAAATAAATCAATATTTATTTTTAAACAGATTCCACTTTCTTTTATAAATTCCATATTGAATTTACATTTCACAATATCTATGAATATTCGATTTCAATTATTCATTTCAATGTATCTTCAAAAAGATAAATTCTCTAATATTCACTTTATATTGGAAAAACATCTCCATACTTATTTATTCATAAGTAATTCACAAATTTTATTTATTTTCAACACTTAGAAAATATTCAATATACTTAAATCGAGATTAAGTATATATTTCATTCTTTAAGGAAATCATTCTCATAAACATATTTATTTGGGCCAAAACGAATGTTACGTAAAACATTGTTACGATAACCCAAAATCACTAGTATAGGGATTCGAAATTAAATAGATATATAAATCCCAATACTATACAAAACATTTCCTTTCGGAAATCATTTACTATAACAACAGTATTATAGTCCACTATTTCCTTTTCATTTCTCGAAAACGTCTATTTCAACAATAAATGTGGAAATCTATGGTTTCGAATCTCAACACATTTTAAAACATTGTTCGATCGTTTTAATTCTATTTAAAACATCCAAATCCAAAACAATTTCTTTAACGTGTTATTCACTATTCAAAAACGTGAATATACTTCATCAACAATTTCATCCTTTTATTCATTTTAATTCAAAGGATTATTCACTATTCAAAAATGTGAATATAACTCCATTTATAGGTTTCAACAAATTTTCTTGTCAAAATAAGTCATTTGCGAATTTATAAAACAACGTTTATAAATTCGATTTCTATTTATTTATAAAAACTTCCTTTTTATAAATTCTTTTATTAACCTATTCCAGTTTATAACTCAATTATAAACTAAAAGTTCATATTATAAGTTAAATACTTATAAAACGATTATTTTACAAAAATCGTTCCTTAGAATTTCATAATTATAAATCTTATAACTTATAAGGTTCAATTATTTACCCAAGTCTATTCTTTTAATAACTTTACAAATTTTATAAACCTACTGTTTATAAAATTCCATTTATAACTTCACAGTTTATAATTCTATAAATTTCATTCATTTATGAAATTCATTTTCACTTCATTCAAACACTTATAAAAACCCGTTTTAAAATGTCCATATTTCAATTTATAAATATCATTATAAATCTCTTAATATAAATCAATTTATATTATTCTTTTTAAACGTCTTTAAATTCCTTTAAAAACTTCTTCCTTTTGATTCATAAAATAATTAAATTTTATAAATCCTATATTTCAACTTTTCATAATAAATTCAAAAATTCCGATTTAACTATTTTATAAAATCATTGGCATCATATTCTCAAAAATCAGTTTTTCTAACTATATTTCTCAAAAATCATAGTTTTTATAACTTTAAAAATTATAACGTTTATTTATTTAAAATGAATCAATTCCAAACATATAGTATATTTTCAAAAAATCACTTTATAAATCATTTTAAAATTCCAAAACTTGGTCCAATGATGCTACACACCAAATAGTCAATCACGACTACAACGATATCATATATCAATATGAAAATCCATCAAATATCAAAATATCTGAAATCAAATAAAAACTGTTGAGGAATCCAGTTGGATCCCTCCAACCTGTTTTCCTGCATCCAAAAACATTAGCACAATACCAATTTCGCTCCAGTACGAAATTATCGCGGTATATGTTCTTATTAAATATTATCCGCTTAATAACGGCGTAATAGGGTCTCATCCGCTAAAAATACGGGAAATCAATCAACTGCAATATATACATATGCCAATATATATATATATATATATATATATATATATATATTATATATAATACCAATTTCACTGTTTATGAAATATTCGCGGTATATGTTTTTATTAAATAACATCCGCTTACTAACGGCGTATAATGTCTATTTTAACAATCAATAGATATCAATCATCATTCATACATGCATTCAAATATTTTAAATCTAACTATTTAAAATAAAATCGAAACTGATTCGATTGAGTGAGAAGTTCTCACCTTGATTTTAAATTCCGTTTTAGCGATTTATTTCGAATAAAATTAAACGGACGTTTAATTTTACCCAAAATTTTCACTAGCTCCAAACGACTCCAAACCAACTCCATCGCGTAGTGCTCGTCCATACGATTCCAACACAACTGGTTTCGTGCGTTTTCGACCTCGTATGAAAAAGTTATGCATTTTACAAGTTTGTACACGATTTAAACTAAAATTTACAACTTAAATTTACAACTTAATACCAAAACAAATCTGGGCCGTTAGATTCATTTTCCATCAGATCATAGCCGTGCGCGTCCATCTTCCTTCTCCCTTCGTTCTACAGACACAAGCCGACACCATGAACCCAACATCTTAATACTAGGGTTAATTTTATCGACCTCATCTCGCAACGATACCTCATCACGTAGGCACCAAATCGAAGCCACCAACCTAAGCTACCCACGGCCAGAACCCCCCTATGCTCGGCCTCATCATGTGCCTAGGGTTGCGTGCGCAAGTAAGCACGGTCGGCCCCCCCTAGACGCCACCACATCGCTCCGTTTTACATCACAACCGTTGATCTCCAAGCTCTCGTTGCCCTCTACATCTTTCATGTTGAAAGTTTGTTGTAATATTGCACGGATTGAAAGAAAAGAAAGGGGGAAGAAGAAGAAATACTGGCCATTGAAATTGCATACGGCGGCTAGGGTTTTGTTAGGTTTTTTTTTTTTTTTTTTATTTGTGAGGGGTGTGGTGCTATTTATAGAAGAAAATCGAACACTATTCATCCGGAAATTCCGAACTCCGATTTACGCGCCGTAACCAGCGTTTCTAAGGTTTACCCCGCGTTCCGGACACAATGGAACAGGTTTCGAAAGCTAATTCGGACATCTGTGCGAGTTATGGCTATAAACGCTCAATTTAAATTAAACCGATTTAAGTCGATTTCTAGGCGTTTTAATTTGTATCGGACAAACGGTAAATCCAATTGACTTGAAATTTGAAACCTTACAATAATATCACATTACGGATCCGATGAAACTGATTTCGTCGAAATCCGAGACTTTTTGAAAAATGGCTATTTTAACTCGTCAAATTTAAATTAAAAATAAATCGATGCGTTTCGAGCTGCCACGATCAAACGATAGCTCCGATTGACACGAAATTTGAAATCCGGTAATAACTAACTATTACGGATCCAATGGAATAGGTTTCGTTCAATTCTGAGACTGTTCAAAAATTGACTATTTTCACTAGTCGATTTAAATATTAAAATATTCAATTTTCACAAATTAACTTTTAATTCGATTTTAAAAGTTCTAAAATATCATTCTAACTTCAACATGATAAAATAAAATTTTACAAATCATTTTAAATCATATTTAACTCTATTTTCAATTATTTCCATAATTTAACATATTAAATTATCGATTTAATAATCCAATTAAATTCAATAATTCAAATAAAAATTTATTCGACTTATAAATTCACTCATTAATATTTAAAATTAATTAAATATTCAAATTTTAATTAATAAAAATCCTGGGTCGTTACAATCTTCCCCCCTTAAAAGAATTTCGTCCTCGAAATTACAAAGTAGAAAATTTACAGAATTTATTAATTTTCCAAAATTTATAATTAAACTTCTTACAATAACTTTACTAAGTTTCCAAATCATACTTAGTTATCTTTTCAAAAACAACTACTATTGTTTAACTTTCAATTCCAAAATCAAAGTTAAAGTTTTCAAAATTTTCCAAATTTTCTCAAAATTTTCTAACGCCTTAAATTTCCGGAAAAATTCGCCATAGTCTCCTTTGCGCGGCTCGATCCCAAAAAAAAAATGACAGTATATATATCACAAATATACATCCTATCAAGTAATGAGGCATCCCGAAGGGAAAAAAGTGTAGAAGTACGGTATGTAATCCGAGATATGTACCTTATATTTTATTAGCAAGCATATACGGCTAATATAGCGCAAAAGCGAGCTCCAAATGCGAAGCAAACGCGATCCGCACCTACTAATCACTCAACAAACAACATGAGAACATGTATATAGACCATAGTATCGATATACAACCTATAGCAACTGAAACAAAAGCAACAAATGCAAACATCAACCAACTAACATTCATAACCAAAATATATTCATTCATATTCTCATTAATATTCAATGAACTAGGTTTTCCATTTAATCACATTCGATTCATTAACAGTGGATGTTTACTAACATTCATGTTCAATTAGTTTATATTCACTAATTCATATTCAAGTTGGTTCACTTCCAAATCAAATTCAATTCTATTTAAAATTCACTTAACTTCAAATTGGATTCCAATTACTTTAACTTCCAGTTTCATTAACACTTAATGAATTATATATAATCAACTAACAATCAAATATCAATCAATGTATATTTATTAATTTCAATCAAATTACTTTACTTATCAATTGGTTTAATTAATTGATTTTTTTTTCAACTATTCAACTTTCAATAACATTACATTTTAATGAATTAACTCTTATATCCATTATTTCATATCAACTTTATTCACATTTAATTGATTATCATTCAATCCATTCATTCAATTCATATTCAATTACTAAAGTTGAATTTCATTTCATAACTCAAGTTCATATTTATCACTTAACTTTAATAATTTACTTTGATACCAATATCAACTTCATTCAATATCTCTTAAGTTATATTCCATTTAAACATCACTTAGTTTTACATAACTTAAATTCCAACTTATAAATCAATTCAGATTCCAATTCTAAAGTAAATTTCCATTTAACTTTAAATTCATTTTTTTATTTATAACTCATATCCATATAGTTCCACTTCTTATATATATAAGTTTATTTCATAATTGCAAATTACTTTAATTATAATTCAATTCTTATAATTCTTTTACTTATACAATTATTCTTTTATTTAGATTATTCAAACAACTAAACAATCAACTTATATACACTTTAATAACTCTGAAAAATTATTTCTTTATATATAAAATATACTTAAGTAAAATTATTTCATTTACCCAATTTAAAATCAATATTGTGTCGAATTGTTCTATTCAAGTGTTTAGAAACCCCTTCGGCATAGTTGTACACACCGTGCTGACGAAGGTTCATATGCCACTCAACAAACCAATCATCACAATATAAAACAATTTTATATTCACTAACAAATACGCTCTCATAGCTATTATTACACTCAAACTCATTCTAGAGTACTGCTGACTCTATCTCTAACGAGTAACACCCAACAGAACCATAGTTGTCGCTTAACCATAAGCTCTGATACCACATTGTCAGGACACGATTCTTCGTCTTCCGAAAATTCGACATCGACACTCACTTTATCGACTGCCGAGGAATCGAACGACGGAAAACCGAACACTGAGGGTTTTTTAAAAATAATTTAAGAAAAAAAAAAGAAAACGATAGAAAATACGGAGGGGAGAAAACAGAAGATAGAACATTTTAAAATAGAAGGAAAAGAGAATAGAGAAGAGATAGAAAAGATAGAAGATAGAGAGAGAAGATAGAACGGAACAGAAAACAACAGAACAACATCAGAATCTCACAATTCGCAGCGGAACAACATATAATAATAAATGAATAATCTTTAAACAAAGAACTATATCAGTTATTACATTTTATACATTACATTACATCATATCATCGGAGTGTACAACAACAACAAATAGTGCAGCGGAAAAAGAAATACTATATAAATAATACGCCATGCCATCCACCTTGCCTCCAGCAACTCCATAATATCCAGAATATCCTGATAAATCCTAACTCTTGACTGCCCGTGTGGAAATTGGTGGGCACCCAGAGTTTAGGAAGGAAAACAATAAACTCCAAGTCAGTCATGTGACTGGTGTGAGAACTCAAAATAGTTTATTTATCTTTAAAATCAAAATAGAGGAATATTTTTAAATTCAATTCGCAATGCTTTTAAAAATGAGACTACCATAAGGCCTCCCGCACACACACACAATGCAAACGCAGAATCGGAGGAGATTTCTCCTTATGATAGCCAAAGATGCTTGATACGCAATTAAAATAACATTTGATATTATTACTAGTGCATAGTGTAGAGAAATATTTCGAAAGTAGAATATAAATCTTAGCCAACATAGACATTTCGAACTATGCCTACTATAGCTACCATCCAAACAGTGGTGACCACCATAAGTGAATGATAGGTTCTACAACTAATACCGTACAAGTTTCGTATTGGGAATTGGATTTCCAACAAATGGTCAGGCCAAGGAACTTCCCATTGCCACATGAGAATGCCTTTGGAAAGACATCCCCGAGAACCAAACCGGAACTCTGCCAACACAAGGCCGGGTTACCCCTAACTGGGTAACTACTGACACGAGCACGCCATTCCCCGATCGTAAACGACCTTTCTCACGGGATCCCGAAAACCAACAACCACAAATTAATAAATTCGTAGTAACCACATAGGTTAAATATCTGGGCTCCATACCATGATACCACCTCTATCCAGAAGGAAATGTACATACCCTAAAGGGTGTTACTCCTCATAACCTTGCTGCATCTTTCCTGTTTTGACCATTTCCGGGGTGTGAGGTTCGACGAAGTCACGTCCACAAAACATACTTTATACAAAAGCCATGCTTTGGGTCAACAAATGATCAACACAATGATCACCAAGATAGACGATCAAATAAACGATCCTATCACAATAATCAACACAATGATCATTTCAGCATCACTCAGCATGTCACATTACCAAATTGGGAATATATCGCTGATAACTTCAACTATATAACCTCTGAGCTCGTACGTCTCAGAGAAGGGTGTTAAGCTAAAAGAATAAATTCTCCGCCACCAACAGAAATATATTTGAAAGAAATCGGCTTTATATCTCAACTTGTAATGTCAGACATACAATCCATACAAGTCTGTTCCGGGCTCGAACAAAACCGAAGGCACTTACAAAGAAGTCCTTGCAATCCGGATATTCACGATCCTGATCGGATTCACCATCACATATGGAGAACTCAATACCGTAGTTACTCGGTGCAGAGTCAATCGATTGGTCATCCTATCGTTCTCACAAATACCGGGTCTTCAACACCGATCTTCAATGCTATCATAACGACGTATCACATATTCGGAATGGGTTATACGAACCCCATGGTCCTTTCCCGGTTAACCCGAATAGTGAGCGCTTATTTAAAAATAAGTGTAGCATTCACATTCAAACAAATCACATCAATTACCCATTCAAAGGGAAATATTGATAGTCGGTTATTGAACTATCAATGGATATGCACACATCACCAGATTCCAAATAATTTTCCAAATTATTTATTTTCCAAAATATCTTCACTAGATATATAATTTCATACTTCAAAAATAAATCAATATTTATTTTTAAACAGATTCCACTTTCTTTTATAAATTCCATATTGAATTTACATTTCACAATATCTATGAATATTCAATTTCAATTATTCATTTCAACGTATCTTCAAAAAGATAAATTCTCTAATATTCACTTTATATTGGAAAAACATCTCCATACTTATTTATTCATAAGTAATTCACAAATTTTATTTATTTTCAACACTTAGAAAATATTCAATATACTTAAATCGAGATTAAGTATATATTTCATTCTTTAAGGAAATCATTCTCATAAACATATTTATTTGGGCCAAAACGAATGTTACGTAAAACATTGTTACGATAACCCAAAATCACTAGTATAGGGATTCGAAATTAAATAGATATATAAATCCCAATACTATACAAAACATTTCCTTTCGGAAATCATTTACTATAACAACAGTATTATAGTCCACTATTTCCTTTTCATTTCTCGAAAACGTCTATTTCAACAATAAATGTGGAAATCTATGGTTTCGAATCTCAACACATTTTAAAACATTGTTCGATCGTTTTAATTCTATTTAAAACATCCAAATCCAAAACAATTTCTTTAACGTGTTATTCACTATTCAAAAACGTGAATATACTTCATCAACAATTTCATCCTTTTATTCATTTTAATTCAAAGGATTATTCACTATTCAAAAATGTGAATATAACTCCATTTATAGGTTTCAACAAATTTTCTTGTCAAAATAAGTCATTTGCGAATTTATAAAACAACGTTTATAAATTCGATTTCTATTTATTTATAAAAACTTCCTTTTTATAAATTCTTTTATTAACCTATTCCAGTTTATAACTCAATTATAAACTAAAAGTTCATATTATAAGTTAAATACTTATAAAACGATTATTTTACAAAAATCGTTCCTTAGAATTTCATAATTATAAATCTTATAACTTATAAGGTTCAATTATTTACCCAAGTCTATTCTTTTAATAACTTTACAAATTTTATAAACCTACTGTTTATAAAATTCCATTTATAACTTCACAGTTTATAATTCTATAAATTTCATTCATTTATGAAATTCATTTTCACTTCATTCAAACACTTATAAAAACTCGTTTTAAAATGTCCATATTTCAATTTATAAATATCATTATAAATCTCTTAATATAAATCAATTTATATTATTCTTTTTAAACGTCTTTAAATTCCTTTAAAAACTTCTTCCTTTTGATTCATAAAATAATTAAATTTTATAAATCCTATATTTCAACTTTTCATAATAAATTCAAAAATTCCGATTTAACTATTTTATAAAATCATTAGCATCATATTCTCAAAAATCAGTTTTTCTAACTATATTTCTCAAAAATCATAGTTTTTATAACTTTAAAAATTATAACGTTTATTTATTTAAAATGAATCAATTCCAAACATATAGTATATTTTCAAAAAATCACTTTATAAATCGTTTTAAAATTCCAAAACTTGGTCCAATGATGCTACACACCAAATAGTCAATCACGACTACAACGATATCATATATCAATATGAAAATCCATCAAATATCAAAATATCTGAAATCAAATAAAAACTGTTGAAGAATCCAGTTGGATCCCTCCAACCTGTTTTCCTGCATCCAAAAACGTTAGCACAATACCAATTTCGCTCCAGTACGAAATTATCGCGGTATATATTCTTATTAAATATTATCCGCTTAATAACGGCGTAATAGGGTCTCATCCGCTAAAAATACGGGAAATCAATCAACTGCAATATATACATATGCCAATATATATATATTGATATTATATATAATACCAATTTCACTGTTTATGAAATATTCGCGGTATATGTTTTTATTAAATAACATCCGCTTACTAACGGCGTATAATGCCTATTTTAACAATCAATAGATATCAATCATCATTCATACATGCATTCAAATATTTTAAATCTAACTATTTAAAATAAAATCGAAACTGATTCGATTGAGTGAGAAGTTCTCACCTTGATTTTAAATTCCGTTTTAGCGATTTATTTCGAATAAAATTAAACGGACGTTTAATTTTACCCAAAATTTTCACTAGCTCCAAACGACTCCAAACCAACTCCATCGCGTAGTGCTCGTCCATACGATTCCAACGCAACTGGTTTCGCGCGTTTTCGACCTCGTATGAAAAAGTTATGCATTTTACAAGTTTGTACACGATTTAAACTAAAATTTACAACTTAAATTTACAACTTAATACCAAAACAATTCTGGGCCGTTAGATTCATTTTCCATCAGATCATAGCCGTGCGCATCCATCTTCCTTCTCCCTTCGTTCTACAGACACAAGCCGACACCATGAACCCAACATCTTAATACTAGGGTTAATTTTATCGACCTCATCTCGCAACGATACCTCATCATGTAGGCACCAAATCGAAGCCACCAACCTAAGCTACCCATGGCCAGAACCCCCCTATGCTCGGCCTCATCATGTGCCTAGGGTTGCGTGCGCAAGTAAGCACTGTCGGCCCCCCCTAGACGCCACCACATCGCTCCGTTTTACATCACAACCGTTGATCTCCAAGCTCTCGTTGCCCTCTACATCTTTCATGTTGAAAGTTTGTTGTAATATTGCACGGATTGAAAGAAAAGAGAGGGGGAAGAAGAAGAAATACTGGCCATTGAAATTGCATACGGCGGCTAGGGTTTTGTTAGGTTTTTTTTTTTTTTTTATTTGTGAGGGGTGTGGTGCTATTTATAGAAGAAAATCGAACACTATTCATCCGGAAATTCCGTACTCCGATTTACGCGCCGTAACCAGCGTTTCTAAGGTTTACCCCGCGTTCCGGACACAATGGAACAGGTTTCGAAAGCTAATTAGGACATCTGTGCGAGTTATGGCTATAAACGCTCAATTTAAATTAAACCAATTTAAGTCGATTTCTAGGCGTTTTAATTTCTATCGGACAAACGGTAAATCCAATTGACTTGAAATTTGAGACCTTACAATAATATCACATTACGGATCCGATGAAACTGGTTTCGTCGAAATCCGAGACTTTTTGAAAAATGGCTATTTTAACTCGTCAAATTTAAATTAAAAATAAATCGATGCGTTTCGAGCTGCCACGATCAAACGATAGCTCCGATTGACATGAAATTTGAAATCCGGTAATAACTAACTATTACGGATCCAATGGAACTGGTTTCGTTCAATTCTGAGATTGTTCAAAAATTGACTATTTTCACTAGTCGATTTAAATATTAAAATATTCAATTTTCACAAATTAACTTTTAATTCGATTTTAAAAGTTCTAAAATATCATTCTAACTTCAACATGATAAAATAAAATTTTACAAATCATTTTAAATCATATTTAACTCTATTTTCAATTATTTCCATAATTTAACATATTAAATTATCGATTTAATAATCCAATTAAATTCAATAATTCAAATAAAAATTTATTCGACTTATAAATTCACTCATTAATATTTAAAATTAATTAAATATTCAAATTTTAATTAATAAAAATCCTGGGTCGTTAAAGTTCTACTCAACTTCATGAAGTTCCGACTGAAGTTCCCAATTCTCCGATGAAAACTCCTGATGCCCCGGTCTCTATTAAAGAGCACATGCGGGGAGGAACCTCTATAGAAACTTCACTAGTAAAATGTTCCACTCCAAGGGATGATGCGGAGCCGTCCGAAAAGCCTGCACTTGCCCCCATAACTGAAGAAGAGGAGCCCCTTCTTCATACTGATAAGAACGTTGATCTTGGAGTTGATATTTTTGGGAGTTTAAGTGACATAATAGTCACTTCTCAAGAACTTTTTAGGGATGATCCTGCCATTACCAAAGTCACATCTCCAGCTATTGAAGCAACTTCTACTCTCAAGCACACTTCCACAGCCCCGGAAGTGCAATTTTCCACAATAACTACCACTACCCCTCAGTCGATGACTGGTTTGTAGTCTAGTTTGCCACGAGTAGTTTTACACGTCACACGCACTTAGGATGCACTTGACCTTCTTATTCCTGGTAGATTCTCAAACCTTGTTTTTTCTTTAATTTCAGGTTCTCCAATGGGGCGGAGCGGCTCTTATTATGACGACTTTAAACAATACGGGAGACGCAGCCAATTCGACTATAGACGTCATCTCCCCCTCGAAGAGAAACCGACGAAGAGAGGGCCATCAGAAAAGCAAATGAGAGACGAGCATATGAAGAACGTCACCGAAGAGAACAAGAAAGACATGACCCTCCTCACAGAGATAATGATATCCAAAAACGAAAGACTCACGATGAGAGAGGTAAAGGTCACATGGACGATTCTTCTAGCAAGCGGGCTAAACTTACTGAAGAAACAATGCCGACAGTTTCTGAAAATGTTCCTGCTCAATCTCCTGCCCCCGTTCGTTCCGACATTCAAACAATCATCAACCGGCCCGCATACCAAGTTGGGCAAGGTCCTCCCACTCTTCAAAGTCGATTCCCTCAGTGGTGCCTGAAAGGGGTTCGATTTGATCTCGACTTGGTTCCTCTCGACAAATTGGCTATGCTGCGAAATCTTGATACTGTCAGGACCGATATTGAAAGAATGTCGAACTGGCAAAAACTTGTCGACGAACTTCAGAGGGTTAACCGAGCCAATCTCGAGGCTATGCTTACAATGGAGAACGATAAGACTGAGTGGCAGAAGACTCTCGAGCAGCATGACGCCGAAATGAGAAGTATTGCTTCCTATAATGAAAAGCTGGAAGCGGAAGTAGAAAAGCTTAAGGAAGAATTAGCTACTTCATCTACTTCCTATTCTCAAAAGGATAGCATGCTTCAGCAACAAGTACGAGATGCGCATGCCAGTCAAAGGGCAGTTGAAGATAAGCTTGCATACAAAGAGAAGGTCATAGAAGAATATCGCGCTAAAACTTTACAGCTGCGAGAACAGACCGGCTCTCAAAGCTTGGAGATAGAGTTGTTAAAAACTCGACTTGCTATGGCCGAAAAGGAGCGTGACGAGGCTGTTGCCGGTAAACTCGCGGCCGAAGAGGCCCATTAAGCAACCAAAGCTGACATTGGCTCCACATTATTTGATTTTTATCTTCAATGTATCTTGGGGCGCGGCAGCCTTTCATTTCTGGGTCCCAAATATGAGATTACATTGGCTGAAGTATGGGAGGCTGCCGTAGATATGCTTGGAGGCGCTGGTCATCTTCAAGAATATTATTTTGATGAGGCAACTCGGGAAGCACTAGCTAGGGGAAAAGAGCAGCTTGCTAAATTTCGAGCTGAAACGACAGGGGAGGGGTGCTCAGAGAAGGAAACACTTGTAAATGCCCCTGTTCCTCCTTCGGTTTCAGCTGATGTCGATATAGCTGGCCCTAGCTCATCTTCTATTCCTCAAGATAAAACTAATCTCGGAGTTACAACTCCCCATGTTGTAGAGAAGCCTCAGGAGAGCACCGAAGCCCAGGATTATGAGATTGAACTAACGAAGCAAATATCTTCAGGTAACTTTGACATTGGTCCGATTCAGGTGGATTGCCTGCTTGTTCCTCAAAAGTTTGATGAGCTTCTCGATTACTTCTTGAATCTTGATGAACCCATATCTCCCTTCTTTTCGGGAGATACTAATATTTTTAATTTCTCTTCTTCTGCAGTTGAAACATCGAGTCTTGTGCAAACTTCGCCTCCTCCGGTTATCCTTCCACCGTCTCTTCAGGTGGCTCCTCCTTCTGCTTCACAGCCCGGGTCACAAGAGGAGCAAATAGAGGCTCTTCATGGCTTAGATGACCCTATCGCTTCGCAAGAGCAGAAAGACGAGGGACTTGAGGGAGGTGAGATATCTCTGGAGAGGACTCCTTCTGATGACATAATTTTGTCTGCTCTTGCTACTCCAGGGAGTGAGTCTTCTTCGAAGAGGAGAAAGAAGCACGGAACGTCGAAGAGGAGGGGGAAGAAAATCATTGCTACTGAAGAGGAACCGGAAGTTGCACCGGTTGCACCTCCCTCCCCTTCTTCCCTTATGCCTACAGACCGTCCTGAAAAGCTAATCATTTGGCCGGGTAAAGGGTCCAAAGGTGGCAAGAGGAAATGAAGATTTCAGCTTTTAGCTTCTTGTCTTTTGCATGTATTGGTCGAGAATTGTGCGGGTATCGGCCCCTGCTTTTTATTTTGAAACTTGTATCTGCAATACAATTGAATAAAATGATCCTTTATTTGCACAAACTTCTATTTGAATTTGAGAATGCATTTATTATTCATTTTTGCACAAGTTTATTTATATGATATTGCGGTGAGCTTGTGGTATGTTGTTTGAGCGTACTTTACCGATGTAACTATACCATTTTGTATGTAAATATACCATGTTGCCCCCATACCATAAGCTTGCTGCAATATTTTATACTTTGAGGGGACTTGCACTCTTATTTTCTGAAGAATAATTACTTCATTCTTGAAGAAATTTTTCGTAGAGTACAACTTCCTTCATATAAGTTTTTACGCTTTGTCCTTCGAAGAAATCACTTTTTTTTTTCTTTTTTTCTTTTTTTTTTTGCTTATGTACGCATTTTGCCAAGTGAATTCCTCTATGTGGTAAAGCGGACCTCTGAAGTGTACTTTAACTTTCTTCCTCTTTTTTTTTTTTTTTTGAGGAAGATTATTTTCTAGAATAGGTAAATCACTCTTCCTTTGAAAGTTAAAGTATGCTTTTGATGAGGATTTTTTTTTAAAATAGAAATTTGTACCTCTGAGGAGGAATTTTTCACGTTTCAACACTTGGAAGTTTTATTTCAATCTTGGTGAAACGTGTACCTCCAAAGAGTTGTGCCTTTGAAGAAAGCCTTTTCACGTTTCAACACTTGGAAGTTTTATTTCAATCTCGGTGAAACGTGGGCTTCCGAAGAGGTCTTTCTTCTTGATTGTGTTTCCGGGAGGAGGTTGTACCTCTGAGGAGGGATTTTTCACGTTTCAACACTTGGAAGTTTTATTTCAATCTCGGTGAAACGTGGACTTCCAGAAAGGTCTTTATTTTGTTCTGCATTTCAACTTTGGTGAAGTGAAATTCCGAAGAGCGGCTGTTACACTTCAACTCCTGGTGAAATGTGCCTCCGAAGAGGTCTTTATTTTGTTTGCATTTCAACTCTGGTGAAGTGAAATTCCAAAGAGCGGTCGTAACACTTCAACTCCTGGTGAAATGTGCCTCCGAAGAGGTCTTTATTTTGTTTGCATTTCAACTCTGGTGAAGTGAAATTCCAAAGAGCGGTTGTAACACTTCAACTCCTGGTGAAATGTGCCTCCGAAGAGGTCTTTATTTTGTTTGCATTTCAACTCTGGTGAAGTGAAATTCCGAAGAGCGGTCGTAACACTTCAACTCCTGGTGAAATGGGCCTCCGAAGAGGGCTTTTATTTTGTTTGCATTTCAACTCTGGTGAAGTGAAATTCCGAAGAGCGGTTGTTACACTTCAACTCCTGGTGAAATGTGCCTCAGAGAGGGTTTTCATCGCCTGGAAGTTACTCTCTCATGGTTGGAGGGTCATGACTCCTCCAATCTTTTTTGTTGAGTAGAGAACTTTCTTTTTTGTGGCGTATGACCCATTAGAGGTCTTTATCCTCCGAAGAGTTGTGCCTCCGAAGAGGACTTGTGCTGCCGATGATGGCTTTGGTTGTTCCCTTGTCCACTTGCTTATGCCTTTTCAGCGATCCTCTGTTTTTTTTTTTTTAAGCTTTCATTCCCTTTTCTTACAAGTAATTTGTTTAATCCAAGGAAGTGTACTTCATTGTCAGGCAAGTTCGTGAGAACGGGCATTAGCTTCTTAATTGGATGTTTGTTTGTTTAAACGATCTCAACTTATTAGCAAAGGCCCGTTTCTGTCGAAATCATAGGCCGTTCAATCGAAGTACTTCCTATCTAGGATTTAAATTCGGGGCTTTTGTGACTCGAAATTTGGCGAGAATCGCTTGGTCTTATTATGTGCAAGTTTCATCTCCATTGTCTGCAAAAATTTAAATCGGCATTTCAGCAATACATTCTATGTACTTTTTATATCGAAAATAAAGCAAACATGTAATAATAATAAGGAACACAAGATTTATAGTGGTTCGGCCAGGAAATTGGGCCTACATCCACTTTATATTCTTTCATTATTTACTTGCATCAGTTTTACAATTGCCTTTAATTACAGGAATTATACATTCATAACTCTTTTTACAATATTTCAACAAAATTTTCAAGTAAAGTATGGACGCAAGTGATTGTTGTTCCATGCCCTTGGAATTTGATCTCCTTCAACAGTAGTGAGTTTGAATGTGCCGTCAAGAAGCTTCTGACCTATGACATATGGTCCTTCCCAACATGGCCCAAACACACCTGTCGCTGTCATAATTCTCTTCAGGACTAGGTCTCCAATCTCAAAGCTGCGTTGGCGAACTTTGGAATTGAAATGTCTGGCTATCCTTTGCTGATGAGCTGCAATTCTGAGATTTGCCTCATCTCTTTTTTCATCAAGGAGATCTAGCGCTTCAAGCTGTAGCTTTTCGTTTTCTGCTTGATTGAAATGGATTCTTCTATGTGAAGGGACCCCTATTTCTACCGGAATCATTGCCTCTGACCCGTATGCCAATGAAAACGGGGTGTGTCCAGTCGCAGTTTTGTGAGTGGTTCTGTATGCCCATAGTGCCAGTGGTAGCTTATCGACCCAACCACCTTTTGCTCTTTCAAGTTGCTTCTTGATGGTTGACTTAGTAATTTTGTTCACGGCTTCCACTTGCCCGTTTGCCTGCGGATGAGCCACTGCTGAGAAGCTTTTCCGGATTTTGAATCGCTTGCAAAAATCTTGGAATTCTTCACTTTCAAATTGAGTACCATTATCTGTAATTATTTTTTGAGGTACACCATATTTGCAAATGATATTTTTAGTCACAAAGTTTATCATCTTTTTAGAGGTGATAGTAACCAATGGTTCAGCTTCAGCCCATTTAGTGAAATAATCTACAGCAACAATGGCATATTTGATTCCAGATTTGGCAATTGGTAGCGGTCCAATGAGATCCACTCCCCAAATTGCAAATGGCCATGGACTGACCATCTGCGTGAGTTCAGTAGAAGGTGTTCTAGGAATTTTAGCGAATCTTTGGCATCTGTCACACTTTCGGGAATAGCTTGCAGCATCTCGATTAATTTCTGGCCAAAAATATCCGTATCGGAGAATTTTCTTTGCTAATGTTTGGCCTCCTGAATGATCACCACATTCTCCTCCATGTACCTCCGCTAGGATTGTTTTGGACTCTTCCCTGGATACACATCGAAGTAATGGCATTGAGAATCCCCGTCTGTATAACCGGCCATCCTGGATTATATATCGAGAGGCTTTTCTCAGTAGCTTTTGTCGTTCTTTTGAGTTCCCTGGTAGAGAGCCATTGAGCAGATATTCTGTTATTGGAGTCATCCATGATTCTTGCTCTTGAGACATACTCATGATCCAATCAATGTCCATCTCATTAATGCTCAGTGCCGACAGAACTTCTACTGGGACTAACCCCAGAAATTGAGCTTCGCCGGTGCTAGAGTACTTTGCGAGAGAATCTTCTTTCATGTTTTGTTCTCGAGGAATATGGTTTATCATGTGGTGATCGAAGTCACACAGAAGTTCCCAAGCCTTTGACAAGTAGGCGGGCAGATTTCTCCCTTTCGCTTGGAATTCCTTTTTGACTTGGCATACAATAAGCTGAGAATCACTGAAGATCTGTAACGCTCGGATGTTTAATTCTTTAGCAATCCTTAAGCCAGCGATAAGGGCTTCGTATTCTGCTTCATTATTTGTTGAAGGAAATTCCAATCTTAGTGCATAGCATAATGATCGACCTTCAGGGGTCTCAAGTACAACTCCGGCCCCAGAACAGTATTCGTTTCTCACGCCATCGACATATAACTTCCATTGTATTGGGGAATCGTCGATCATTTCCTCCTCACCATTACCCTTATCCGTGAATTCTGCGATGAAATCCGCTAAAGCCTGTCCATTGATTGCTTTTCGGGGATGATAAGTGATGTCATATTGACTGAGTTCAATATTCCACTTTAGAAGACGACCAGAAGCCTCAGGGCAAACCAGGATTTGCTTTAAAGGTTGATCAGTGAGGACTCTGATAGGATGAGCTTGGAAATATTGCCTCAACTTTCTAGATGCAATTAGTAGGCAATAGGCGAGTTTTTCCAACTTAGAGTAATTCATCTCTGCCCCAGTGAGTCTTTTGCTGATATAGTAAACTGGATGTTGAATCCTCTTGTCTTCCCGTATCAGCGCTGCACTTAAAGCATGAGATGATACTGCTAAGTATATAAGAAGATCCTCGCCATCGCCAGGCCTAGAAAGTATTGGAGGCGTTTCCATATGGCGAATCAATTCATCAAAGGCTTTTTGGCATTCGGGAGTCCAATCGAAGTTTTTCTTTCCTTTCTTTAGGGCATCAAAGAATGGGATGCATTTGTCTGTGGCTTTGGAAATGAACCGACTCAAGGCGGCGACTTTTCCATTGAGACTTTGCAATTCCTTCTTTGTTCTAGGAGCTTTGATTTCCTTTAAGGCGGTAATTTGAGCTAGACTAGCCTCGATGCCCCTTGCGCTCACGATGAAACCTAAAAACTTGCCGGATTCCACTCCAAATGAACATTTCAAAGGATTGAGCTTCATTCCGTATTTTCGGAGGACTGCGAACATGTCCGCTAAGTGTTCTATGTGATCCACTGCTTTCTTAGACTTTACTAACATGTCATCGATGTAGACTTCCATAGTCTTGCCTAATTGCGGTTTGAACATAGCATTAACAAGTCTTTGGTATGTTGCCCCTGTGTTCTTCAACCCGAAGGGCATAACTCTGTAGCAGTAAAGACCAATGTCAGTGATAAAGCTTGTGTCCTCCTGATCTGGCTCATGCATCATGATCTGGTTGTATCCGGAGTAAGCATCCATGAAAGATAACAATTCGTGTCCCGCTATTCCGTCTACCCGCTGATCGATTCTGGGTAATGGGAAGCAGTCTTTGGGGCAGGCCTTGTTTAGATCTGAAAAATCGATGCATACTCTCCATTTTCCGTTGGCTTTCTTAACCAGCACTGGATTCGAAACCCAATTCGGATAGGTAGATTCTTTGATAAAATTATTCTCCATGAGCCGATCAACTTCTTCTTTTAATGCTGCTGACCTTTCTGGACCTTGAGTTCTCCTTTTCTGCTTCACAGGTGTAAATTTTGGATCAATATTTAGAGCGTGTACTGCAACTTTTGGGGATATTCCGCACATATCGGCATGAGTCCAAGCAAAAACATCCAAATTTGCCTTTAAAAAAGATATTAAGATATTCTGAATTGACGCATTAAGTTGTGAACCCACATTCAACACCTTGTTTGGGTCCTTTGGGTCAACAGGTATTGGTATTGTTGTTTCCACTGGTACCACTCTATTTTCCCCTGCACTGACTTTTCTAGGATCCATCTCTTTCCTTGCTCCGCTGTGTTCGCCAGTGCAGGGTCCGCCCTGTAATTGCTACAAGGCTGGTTCTTTGATGCGGACTGGGGCTGCCGCATTCTTTCCCATTTCTCTTTTTCTGGTTTCTCGTAGCTCTGTTAGATAACATTCCCACCCCGCATTTTGATCCCCTTTTATGACTCCCACTCCTTTATCTGTGGGAAATTTAATGGTGAGGCACCATGGGGCCAGAACAACTTTGAACGCTGCGAGAGTTGGACGGCCAAGGAAAGCATTGTAAGCAGAAAATTCGTCGACAATCACAAAAGTTTGCTTGCGGACCACTTTTCTCTCTCCTTCTCCAAGTTCCACAAACAAATCAATGGTTTCTACCGGCTGCTTTGGCTCCCCAGTGAAGCCAGCGATTTTCTGCGATGAGGCTTGCACATCAGCCATAGGGATCTTCATTTGGTCGAATGTTTTCTTGAAGAGGATATTGCAGGATGCGCCACAATCAATGAGAACTCTTCTGACAATAGCTGGCCCGATACCAGCCGAGATGACTAAGGGATCCAAGGTAGGAGCTTTAATACCTACGGAATCCCTAGCTTTGAACACAATATCATCATCGAAAGTTCTTTGTTGCTTCAGGGGCATAGCACCTTCCAAAACGAATACATCTTCCTCGGTCGGAACATACTTCAAAGCTCGGGTATACCTTTCCATCTCACCCCAGCTTCTGCCTGCTGGGTGAGGTCCTCCTGTAATGACATTGATAATGGGCCTTCCAGATTCATGCCCTGCAGCCTTCTCACCTGTCCTAGGCTGATGAGCAGGAGCTTGTTGCCCCTGACTAGACGAAGCAGGATTGTTGCTATTCCTTTTCACAAATTGCTGCAGCTTGTTTTCCCTTAGCAACTCTTCAATTAGATTTTTCAACTGGCGGCATTCGTCGGTCTCATGACCGGGTTGATTATGAAAGGGGCAGAACTTGCCACTCTGTATAGCCTTTTTCCCGGTTCTCAGAGGAAGAGGTTTAGGAAAATCAACAGAATCTTTAGTGGCAAGGTAGATACGCTCCGGCGTGTCTGATAAAGGAGTATACTCTGATGGCTTGAAGGATCGGGGCTTCTTCAGATTACTCTGTTTCTTCCCATTGTTATTTTCCCTTTTTTGCCCTACAGATTCATTCTTGCGTGGAGCAACAGTGTTATCTTCAGCTTTTTCCAGTACTGCCTTTACCGGTACAGGACGGCTCTCCAAGCGTATGAATTCATCCGCTTTTTTATAAAAAAAATTCAAGGGAATTTGGTTCCTTCATGTTTAGCCACTTCCCAAATTCGCTCGATTTGTCAATAGCCCTCATCAGATAAGTCAATATCATTCGTGGCTCTGCATTGTCTACCTCAGCCAGTGCTATGTTAAAGCGATTCAAGAAAGATCTGATAGATTCACCTGGATTCTGTTCCAAACTCGACAGTGACATGATATCCTTGGCTTTTGAAGCATATAGCCTGAACTGCTCCTTGAACTTCCGGGTCAAGTCAGAAAACTGATCGATAGATCGGACTGGCAGCTTGGTGAACCAAAGCAGAGCTACACCTTCCAGGTATACAGGAAAATATCGGCACTTTATTTCATCAGAAGCCCTGGCACCTGTCATGTGCCAATCATACTTATACAAGAATTCGTTCGGATCACTTGTTCCTTTGTAAGCTGGAATGGTTGGAGGGACAAACTTCCTTGGGAATTCAGCCACTAAGATTTTCTCAGTAAACGGAGTTTTACTTGGGGCAAAACCCCATTCTTTCTCGTCCTCAACCCTCTGCATACTCTCTTTCATGATTTGTCGGACCATCCCAGAAAGATACTCCTCATCATGTCGAGTTCTAGATCCACCAACTTCAGGAAGTGTTTGTTCAAAGGGGCTAGCAGCCCTTTCAGGAGCATTCCTTTCTTCAGCATCATGAATGTTGCCAGCAAAATTCCTTTCATTACCTGCCGGTTGACGGTTTGCCCCAAGCAAATCGTTCAACCTATTCAGAATTAGGGCATTCTGGGCATTCTGAGCCTCGAATTGTGCATTTTGGGCATTTATCTGTTGGTTCAGCCCTAAGATTGCAGCATCCAGCTCTGCCTTTGTAACTCCGACAGCTGGAGTGGCTTGATTCGATATAGGGGAAGCGGAGGTTCCCTCTTGAATATTCCCAGATCTGACAGATCTACTTTTCCTTCCAGGAGCCATAATCTCGGATAGACTTCTGGTTTTTAAGGAAATTCTCTCTACAAACCTCTGTGAAGCAATGATGATAATTCACCTGAGTTCAGTTCTCAGTGAAAGCACCAAAAATGTTAACGCTAAAAATTGAACGCTAACACCCCGGTGTGTAGAGTGTAGTTGTGAAAGCACCACCCGTTGGTACGGGAACCAGAGAAAAAGTAAGAATCATAGAAAAGTATTAAAAGACACGATATTTATAGTGGTTCGGCTTAAGAGAGAGCCTACGTCTACTTTAAACTCCTTTATTACTGATATTATTACAACCCTTTACAAGATTCATCGATTACAACACACTTTGAGTTTGAAGTCATTCAGAACAAGTAGCCTCAACTTCAATGTCGATCAAAATCTTTGGATTCATGTTGAACATGTATAATTTCTTCGTGAAGTTCCTTGAAGCGTTCTTTGTATCTCAAAAGCTTTAAGTGTTGAAGTAGTTCGAAATGCAGCAGAGTAACGACGCTTGAAATCAATGAGCCAGCCCAAAAGTCCCCCTCTAGTTGGAGCTCGGGGTGTATTTATAGGCTTTGCTCGGAGTTAGGTCATAGGTCGTGACCGACCTAAGTAAGGTCGTAGGTCGTAGCCGACCTAAGAAGCACTGGCCCCCCTTCCATGAGAACACGCAAGCTTGTTTCAACAAGTTCTAGGTCGTAAGCGACCTTACTAGTAGCGGCATAGAAAAGGCGGCCTTCTAATGCAATGTCCTTAGGTCGTGAGCGACCTATCTTAGGTCGTGAGTATCTTCCTGTTATCATAGCTCGAAATCTTAGGTCGCTGAATCCCTTAGGTCGCGGCCTTCCTTAGGTCGAAGCACTCTGTTAGGTCGTGTGAGTTCTATAGGTCGCTGAATCCCTTAGGTTGCGGCCTTCCTTAGGTCGAAGCGCTCTGTTAGGTCGTGTGAGTTCTGTAGGTCGCTGAATCTCTTAGGTCACAGCCTTCCTTAGGTCGAAGAGTTTTCTTAGGTCGTTATAATCTTTAGGTCGCCGCTATTTTTTAGGTCGTGGCCTCCTTAGGTCGCAACTACTTCTAGGTCGCTTCATTAGTTAGGTCGCTAGCAGTGGGGAGTTAACAGATATTTACTACTAGTATAGAAAACCTTTATATTTTTGAAGTGACAAATCACAAAGAAGATTGTTGGAACAACCAATCACTAAAATTCACATTCGAAGACGTGAATAAAATCCAAAGAAACCGATAAAGAATCCATCGAAATGGATATTCAAAAATCCCTAAATAGGAGTCATCAAAGGCATAATAAATGATAACAACAAATAGGATCATCACGAATCGATTTAAATTGGAATTCTCAAGCGAATAGGCAAGCAGGCAAAACACTGCATTTTCAGACTTCTGAAACAAGTGGTTCAGACGTCTGAATCTGGAAATATAAAGATTTCCAGAACATAATTCAGACGTCTGAATCAAATGTTTCAGACGTCTGAAATAGGCATATTTTAGCCTATTTCCTTTCTGGTTCCAAATGAACCAATTCAGACGTCTGAAACCATATATTCAGACGTCTGAATCTGGAAATATAAAACTTCCCAGACAATATTCAGACGTCTGAATATTACGTTTCAGACGTCTGAATCTGGGGTTCAGGGCATTCCCTGAACCTAGGCCAAAAATGGCCAAACTAATATCGGAAACGATCGAACGAGTAAATGGCGATGACTAAGGAATTACGTCGAACGACAACCCAGCCTAAACGGCTCTTCGATACGCCTCAAATATCAATGTCCAAATATCCATAATAGGATTTTCATAAATTAGACCAAAACACCAAAAATTGGAATATACACAAAATAAATCCAAACCAAAATCAATTGCACAAGAATCAGTGTTAGGAATTCATACCTAACAATCGAAGATAATTATAGACAAAGATGTGAGATAAAAATCTCACCTTTGAACCCAAATCAATGAAGGAGAAGCTTTAAGAACAAGCTAAGATCAATCCCTCTTCAATCTCAACACTAGAAGCTTGAATCTAAGCTTAAAAGAGAAACATTTCCTAAATTAGGTTTTGCAATTTTCTGAAATCAAAGAGAGAATGAGTTGGAGAAGAAGAAGGAGATGCTTACCAATGGGTTCACTTGAGTTTGGAGCAAGAAGATGAATTTGCTAATGGAAACTAGGGCTTAGGATTTCCTAATTCTTTTTCTCTTCCCCCATTTTTGATGAAGCTTGAATGTATTAGGAAATGAAGAGGAGAAGGGGTTGGGACTGAATACATAAGTGGCTCAGCCCAAACCAAAGCCCTAAGTACAAAGTAGCAAAAATCAACTTTCTCCAAACATATCGAAGCTTATACTCAAAAAGGTCGCAAACGGCATTTTGAACTCAATGGGGGTGGTCTCAAGTCCCAATTCGACTGTTTGCAAAAAGTAACTTTTCGGACCAAAATCCGACGCGATAAAATATTTAAATAAAATATTTAAATATACAATCGACAAATATGCGGGTTGTTACAGTTGTGTTCTTGGTTGCTGGTTGATCTTGGAGGATCATTTTGATGAGTTGTTTTGATCTAGTTTGTTTCTAGAGGAATCGGCAAGGTTTGAGCTGATCAGGAAGGATGTTGGTAGCCCAGGATCGTCAGAAGAGTTTTGTGGTTAAGAGACGAAGGAATTTGGAGTCCGGAGTCGGAGATTTTATTTTGGATAAGTTTTCTCCGATCCAAGGAGCTATAAGACGGGGTAAGGCTGGAAAGCTAGTTCCGAGATGTTTGGATCTTTTATGTGTTCTTATGCGGATAAGTGTTTTGTTTTCAGGATTGAATTGCCAGTTTGGATAACTGGGATTCGATATGTTTCACGTATCTCTGAAGGAGTAAGTGCATGATCTATCTCTGGTTTTGGAACCGGCTTTAATGTCCCGCAAATCCGTACACCTTGAGTCAACACTATTCTACAACAATCAACTCAAGTTGCACAGAAATACGAACCATTTGGGTTTTAGAAGAAGAGGTAGAAGAAGAGGAAATAAAATCAACATCAGAATCTAACCATCGCAGCGGAATAAAATATAATAGATAGTAAATAATCTTTACTCAAAATCAAATATATCTTTTTACAGATATTACATCATCAGAGTACATCAGTCACGACTCACATCAATAACATACAATGGATACACAACAACTCAAGCAGCGGAATATATATATAAACAAGTACGAATGTACGTATCGTCAATCCAGCTCGTCTCCTGAGCTCCATAGCATCATATCCTATATCCTATAACACTCGTTCTGGCCCAAGCATTACAGTTAAATAATACCCGAGTCAGTCTGGAATACCAGCGTGAGAAAATTTCACCCAATTGATTATTAAACTTTCAAAAATCCTTTGAAAAACAAAAGCATCTCGTAAGACCACGCCACAAATAAACATGTCGGCTTTTTACCTTACGATAGCTAAAACAATTTTTATAGAAATCCTCTGATATTATAATAGTGTCTATATACAAATACTCATAAAATAGCCGAAATTGTTACATGATTAAATTCCAGTTACTAGCCACAGAGTGGGTAATACAAACAAAACTCGTACAAGGCTTGTAGGGAGAATGGATTTCCAACCAATGACTAGGCACTGGGGTACACCTGTCACAGTACGGGGCCTAGATCACCGTACGGAGGAGTACGCCTGCTCCCCAGCAACACAAGGCCGGGACTACCCCTTACTGGATAATCCAGAATGAGATCACCCCGCGGTTGGGATCAGAAACCGACCACTAAGCCGAAATAATAAGGGACATCTAGACTGGAATGACCTCACCCTGCTTGGGTGCTACCCACCTAGCCTTGCTGCATAACCCCTGATTTTCAGTCATTCCCATTTGATGAGGCTTGAGGCTAAGCGTTACCTTTTTAGAATATATCCCTTAGAATGCCCATCGTCCATCTAACGATGTTTCCGCAAGCATTCATCCATACAAGTCCGTCCCGGATTCGAACGGAACCGAAGGCACTATTCCTACTACATCCATTTTGGAAATATCCTCAGGATTAGTAGCGACTAGCCCTTGCACTTCACTGCTCCATCTTCGAATCCACACTCGTTTTTATGAAACGTACAAACCGTATCGAAGTGGTTTTCGAGAAATAAATCTCGATCCCGGTCTCTTTGAAACGATCAACGCATTTGGCCAATATTGATAGTCGGTTATTTAACTATCAATTAATATTCACAAACAACCATCAACTAATAAATAATTTCCCAAATTATTTATTTATCTCAAAAATATCTTCACAAGATATATTCCTATTTTCAATACTTATAAAAACAGTTTCAAAACCACCCTTCCTTTCAGAATAAACTTTCCCAAATATTTTCTATCTCCTCTGAAATCACCAAGCACAAAACTTTAGATTTTAAATATAATTTAAAACGCTATACTTTTAAATATACTTTAAAACATTTATTTTAAAACTACTTCAATAATTCACTAAAATATACATACTATATAAATATTTGATAATAAGTTTACTTTTTTTTAAATATAACTAAATTTTTAATCTTAAAACAAACTACTAAGTCACTCTTTAAATAATTACTACTATAATAGATTAAAAGGAAAGACTTACTTTATAATTTAAATATTTAGAAATAAAAAAATTTCCAAACTTGCTTTTAAAATCAACTTAAAAACTTTTAACTTATATTTAAAAACTTACTTTGAAAACATACTTGGTTATCCAGGGAGAATTTCAAATCTCAATCACTTAAATCAATTTCCCAAATTGATTTCCAATTTATTTCATTTATTCAAAAGTCCTTTAATTTCAGATTTTATTCCTTAATTATGATTTAGAATACTTTTAATGTAAATACCAATTTAGATTTTCTCAATTTACTTCTTATTCCTATAAATAAACTTAAAACTTTAAGTTTTGAAATGATTCTTTATTCTTTTAAAAATATATCACTTGATTTTACAGTTCAATAATTACTGTTTATTCATACCCCTTTCTTTTAATACTCGAAGTTATTTATTAGTATTTAACATACTTCCATTTATTTCTAATTCATTCTAATTTTATTAAATTTTCTAAGATTATTTCGTTTATAACTTTATTTCCTTTATTTTCTTTCCAAAATCCAATTTATATATTTTTGATAATTCGTTATAACCAATATATCCAATCCAACCATATCATTAAATATCCCAATATATTCAACATAGAATATCAAGTAATCACATCAGAAAATATTAAATAATAAATATTGAGGGTTCCAGTTGGATCCCTCCAACTTGTTTTTCCTGCATCCACAGACGTTAGCACGATATAAAATATCTTCACTATAAAAATGAGGGAAGTTAATCATTTCAAGGTGTAGTGTATACTACTATATAACACAACAATCAATTTAATCATACATACTAGTATTTAAATTTAATCATTTAAATTTAAATTTAACTGAGTGAGATTAACTCACCTTTGACTTAGTTTTGCAACCTATTTCCATTCACTTCCATTCCAGCTTGTTTCTCGATTCTAGACCTTTTATAACAATAGATAGTTAATTAACACTTGAATAAATCCAATAATTAACTAATATTTACTTATTTATTTTAACTTAAAAATGAACTTAAAAATTTTAAAATAAAAATTTTCTTGACAAAGTATCTTTGGTAACTCAATTTTTAAATAAGTTAATTAAAATAGTCTTATTATCTAACCCAGTTCTTTTAAAATAAACTAGTAGGATAAAATATTTATATACGTATATTTATCTGTTTATATTAAATCTAATAAATTTATCCCCATACCACATTAATTTAGATTAACCAGTAAGTGATATTTATTTATTTATTTCTCTGTTTTATTGTCATTATACCTACTCATCAGACTTCCAATTAAAAACCCTATTCAAATCAACAACAGGTTGATCTATATACTTTCTAACTATATACTTATATTTCAATTGAAAAACAAATTTATAACTCTACTTATCTCACTGCTAAATCCAATACTGTTAAATATAATAATTTTTTTTCACAAATTTAATATATGTAAATTGGATCAAAATTTATACCTTACTGTTCAATCGTAAACCCGAGATGATCGCAGCACCATCACCTCACTGTCCACTAACCCAACCCTAGCCGAAGACTGCCTCGATCCTATCCTCTATCATCGTCCAGCATCCATCACTGCGCGCACAGCTCCGCTCAGATGCATGAGAAAGCGACCCACTGTCGAAGTTGAAATCGACCTCGAGTTTCCCCCAAATTGCACGCGACACTTGCCGCATCCACCACTGATAATATGACCTCGCTGCGTCTACGAGCTAATCACCCAGGCCTCGCGCAACTCGAATCGTCGGCCCCCCCTCAAAATGAAACCCTTGCCCCACGGCTGACTTCGCGATTGGGTTTTGACTGATATAGCAGAGGTGGAAGTCGCGATTTTGGATTTCGTTGAGGAATAGAAAGAAAAAAAAAACGGTTTCAATTTGAGATGTGAATTGGATCGGCCCTGGGTTGAGAAAGAAAAGGAGGAAGAGGGGTTCGGCCATTTTAAAGATTTTTTTTCCTGCAGAACGAAGAAAATATCTTCTTTTAATTTATTTACTAAACGTAGAAGCTTCTTAAAGAAGGTAACGCGATTTTATTATTTTCTATACGTGATGCTAGCTACTGAATTCAATGCAAACTTCAACGCGTTTATATATCGTACGGTCACACAACAAACCCAAGCACTACGAAATTTGAAATCCGATAATAAAATAATATTACGGATCTAATGGAACTGGTTTCGTTGAAATCCGAGACTGTGCCTCGGACGGCTATTTTTAATTTCAATTTAAACGATATAATTTTAGAACTGAACAATCATCTTTAAATTCGATTCTATTACTTTTATTATCTTCAGTATTATCAATATAAATTTTTCAAGCCTCCAAATTATCTTTAACAGGCTTAAAACTCCAAATTCAATAATTTACCCAACTTCAATTATTTAATTTAATAATTCAATTATCAAATAAATTGTGATATTCGTAATTCAACTTAAGTTTGCTCTATTGAACTTTTAAAATCAATTAAATTTCTCGATTTTAAGTGCTATAAAATTCTGGGTCGTCACATTTCTCCCCCCTTAAAAGAACTTCGTCCCCGAAATTACTAATTAGGAAAAAAGGTCCAATTCTTGTTTATTATTTCCCTAAAACCAAACAGTTTCTAACAATTCAACATCTTACTAACTATCTTTTAATAAAAGACCCATTTTCATTCTTATTAACTTCTCAACTCTCCCATAGTTTCAAACTATATATTTGTTTAATCATTCGAGTTTCAATTTAAAACCAAATTTTGAATTATCAAAATTTTCTCAAAATTTTTCTAACTCCCTAAATTTCCAAAATTTTTTGCCAGCGTCTCTTTTGCGCGGCTAGCCCGGTACAACTACAAAATGGCTCTACGACCTCCCAAATTAAAAAAGAAAACAAAAGGCCAAGTGGCTCAATCCAAAATCCCAAATAAATTTCATACCAAATTTAAATACACACCTTTTTGTCGGCAATTCAATTTATCATCTGAAATCAAAACCAATTTTCATTTCTCTATATAATACCTGCATATCCTGTTTAGCACCAATATCCAATCACAATATTCCCAAAACAGTTTATCGACTTTCTCACAAAATGCCAATATTTATTCACTCCAATATTGACTTAAATTATATTAGTAGTATCAATTTTCATTTAAGAATTCACCATTCTCTCTTAAGTTTAATATAAGCATTATATATGTTTTTTTTGTATTTATTTTCACCTTACTACTTTAGTTTATATCTATTTCTATTCAAAGTAATTCTTTCATTTCCATATGAATTCAGTTTATCTTCAACTCTGCATATATAAATTTTATTTGTCATTTATTACTAATTCATATCATTATCTTAATTAGTTTCATTTACTAACTTATTTCAATTTTCAATTTGAAATCGTTTTGCTGTTAACTAAATTTTTCAAAAATCTTCAAAAATTTTCTAACTCCCCAAATTTCTGAAATTTTTTGGTAGAGTCTCCTTTGTACGGAGGAGCTTTTGCAATTTGACAAAAGAGATAAATATATATACATCGACCCACACGGTCGGAAAAACCAAAAACAGTTTATATTTCCTATTTTAATTACGTAGGCGTACCTTATTTAGTAATTTAAGCAAGCGGCTTATTATTTTTAGCAAAAAGCACAACCAAATCCAGCCATACGGCTTCCAGGTACCTGTACTTACTCAATTTAAACATGTAAGTGACAAATATACAAAGTTTATAGCAATATTTCACTTAATTTCAGTAGTTAAACACATGTATAATATAAACAATATACACTAAACACTTCCAAAAGCAAATTAACAAGGTTCCGATACAAATTTAGTTGTTTACAACTAAATCACCCATCAATTTAATTCCATTTAAATGGTTTACACTTCATTTCTTACATTCTATTCATTTTGATCCAAACGAACACATATTTATCTCAGTTGATTCAAAAATCAATTTCATTGCTTTTATTAACTCATAGATTTTTATACGATCTCATTTGCATCAACGACGACGATTTTTATACAAATTCAATGATGTTCACTTAATAGAATATCCATTCTATTTTATAACTTGTAACGACCATGATTTTAACCATCGTAAAATATTTTAAAAATCTGTAACGACCGTGATTTTTGAATTACTGTCGGAGCAAATATTTTAAATATAAATTTTATTTTATTAAAATTTGAAAAAAAAAATGTCGCAAAGTCAGTAGACATATTAGTAGTAGCATGTTGTAAATAACATGCATTTTTTTTGGCTTTCACGTGTGATTGTTTGTAAAGCAACGATGGAACAAAATTGCTTTGCTGTAACTCATCATGTAAAGCAAATTTGAATAATTTGTTCTTCGGCCATCATCATTTTTAGAGGCAGCAAGTACATTATTTTCCCACTGAAGCATGTCCACATAAATGCAATTGTACCCAAAAATACAGCCCAGCACTCCTCTGTTTGACTTATACACAAACTGTAGAGGAGAAAAGTAAGCCTTCATCACTTCCTCAATTTGTTTCATATTCGGTAGATACATCTTCCTTTTGTTCACTCATTTCCAATAGCTCGGCAAGCAACAATGGCAGTTCAACTTTGCTTCAAAACGTTCATTATCGCTAACTGGTTCGGAGGCAAATTAAAAGTGAGTTATAAACTCACAATTCTAATTTATTTCTGAATTTATTTGCATAAATATTTGGCTAGCAGCTTTTACTTGCGTGCGTGATCATAGGGTAAAATATTTTGTCCAGGCCATAAAAATTTGTACGTACACGTTGTCTACTATAGTTGTAGTGATTTCATTCTTTCAGACCATCTTCTCTGTGTCAATTATAGTCATGCGTGAAAATAAAGTAGGTCAGTGTGTGTATATATAATTGTTGTTCAGAGCACACAGTAGTTAAGTTAGTCGTGAGTTAAAAATTGCAATCCAGGTCGTTAACCGGTTTATTAGTTTTTCAATATAGATGAAAACAAGGAAATTTTATCCTCCGGTTCTATAGTTAGTGTTATGAAGATGCGTAAGAGGGAACATAAGTTTTATGACATTTTGTTTCTGCTTTGTAAAATTTTACAGGTTTTGATAACTTCGTAGTTTATTCTTATGTTTCTTTGATTTGTAAATATTTTTCTTTTGAACTTGCAACATTCTTAACTAGCTAAAAAAAAAAAAACAATTCGAGTAAGACTAATTTGAATGGAACCGTATGTGAAAAACTAAAGTAAATAAACGTGCGTGCATGTCAATTTATTTTGAGTTCATTTTTGCTTATCTAGTTTGTACAGGTCACTTGCATATCTGGAACGTGGGTACATATCTTACTTAACCTTTCCTAGATAGCCTAAATCATACGTGTATGATTGTAGTAACAGGCCCTTGCATGCATGAAAGTTTTATTGCACATGTACAGGTATAGGTTCGTTAGTTTATTTCATAAAACATTTTTTTAATTCTTGCTTGCGTGCAATACCTGTTTAATGCAAATGGGCAGCGCACATAAATGCATGGTCCTGATGTTTTTTTTTAAATTGTAGACTGTAAGTAAGGCATGCATAGCTTATTTAGTAACGCATATTACGCATGGTCCCACAAGCTAAAGCATTACATTTCTATGTGATAGCAGCATGATTCAAATAAATTTAATAACTTTGGGTTTAGCTCAAGTTGTACTACTGTAAATGCACGTACGTTGTATATGTACAATAGTCCCAATGGAAATAGTAATACAAATGCATTAGCTCAAGTCTTACTACAATCTTACACCATTAATTAAATTGTTGTAGTGCTCGGGTTTCTATTTTGTCCATTTATTTCGTATGCGTATGGAAAATTTACGCGAGCCATCTTGTATTTACAATTGCTTTTCGCTATGCCTATTTGTTGGTATGGTGAAATTTTTGATGAAAGTACAGTGGTGCAATTCACTATTTAATTCACCGTGAACCAGTTTTGGTTTTAAAACGTATTTTTGTTGCCGTTATTTTTATAACGGAATTTTTACGCCGGTATTATATTTTGAAGCGTTCTGTTTTGATGACATTTTGACGAATAAAAATTACTGTTGTTTTGACTTCGGTAACCGTCAATGTTAAAGTGACTTTTCAAGCGGTTATCCCGCAACACTGATTTGGTATCCGTTTTTACGGTGTTTTGTGAAGCGGAATTTTCTCTTTGAAATTACTACAGATGTTATTGCTTTAATCACGTGTTTTAAAAATAGTTTTAAAATAAAATTGTTTTCAGAATTTTTACAGTTTACGCTTTCAAAAGAATGAGGAAGCGATTTAAACGCTTCAGCAAAATTGCGGACTATGAACCCTCACTTTTATTGATTCGATTAATTCCGGACTTGTCCGTTTGAGAATGTAAAGTGTTATTTATTTAAATTACACAATTTTACACTTTCAAGAAAACGATGAAGCGATTTAAACGATTTAGCAAAAGTACGGAGTATGGAACCATACTTTTACTATTTCGGTTAATTCCGGACTCGTTAATTGAAACATCTGTTGTTTGATGATTTTGATGATTTTGTTGGGCTTTCGAGCCATTCTGCTGGACCTTTGGGTCATCTGATGGACCTTCGGGTCAAATACCGGTACTAGACCTTCGGGTCACTCTGCGGACCTTTGGGTCATATGATGGGCGCCAAAATTTTAGTACTTGGTAGGCTTTGGCCATCTGAGATGCACGTGCGGCGTAGCTAAAACTCGCCATCTGCTGGGATCGATCCACTTTTATACTGATTTTCTAGTTATCTTATTTTGATTTCTAGATTTTTCGACTGATGATTTTGCGAGTGTTGATTTTCTAGTTATCAATTTTGATTTCTAGATTTTGTGAATTGCTGCTTTGAATTCAATTATGAATATGGAAGTTGAGTTTGTGTATAATCTCATCTGAGATTATAAATTTGCGTGTTGCCGTTTTAAATTCAATTGTGAATTTGAAAATTTATTTTGATGGAGTTTAAATTGAGATTTCTACATTTAAACTATGCTGATTATTTATACTGTATAGTCTCATTCGAGACTATAATTATTTATTTAAGTGTTGTTTATCATTCACTTATTTTTGAGAATAAATTAGACTGATCCGTTTATTATTTTCTTTTAAATAATACTCGGGTCAGACCGAGTTATTTCAGGGTGATCTCTATCTTTGATTCTGTAGCAGCTTCAGCTTTTGGGATTCGCATCATCTTTTGTCTAGTCCTCGAGGATTACTTTTGGTTTATAGACTCCTATCTTATGTATGTTGATGTATATGTATGTGTACATTTGGTTCATGTGAACTAGTGATGTTTGTAGCATGTATTCCAAACTTGTCTTCCGCTATATATCTGATGTGAACTAGTGATGTTTGTAGCATGTATTCCAAACTTGTCTTCCGCTATATATCTGATATTTCTGTTCTGATGTGATTATTCTATCGGTGTTATTGTTATTATGAGTTGTTCTGGATTTTCCTTTAGCCACTGTAGTTTCGTTTTAGATTTGGATTGAATTTATATCTTTGGGAGTAAATTTCACAACTCCTATCGATGTAATCAATACTCGTCTAAGGCATAACTTACGGATGGTCGCTTCTAACAAGCCTTATTCTTCGCAATAGCAGACGTTATTCCTTATAATAACCTTTGTTATTGTGAGCATAGAGGTGGGGCGTCACATAACTACTTAAAATTAATACTAATTCAATTTATACCTTATTCTGTTTCATTTCCAATGTTCCAACATAATTCTTAATTGTTGACAACTAATTTATATATCGTCCCACTTAATCCGTATGGTTAACAACTCACAAACTTACATTGAATTTATTATTAAGTAATATGAACTCATATTTAATTCAATTGCTCTCAAAATCAAATTATTTTATTCCTAGCAATTCATAGCATCTTAATTGCTTCCATTTACATCCAATAACAATTTATTCTATGCAATTTGACGAGATCTATGTGAATAAATAAGTATTTATGTTTCATAACCAATTTAAATTGATTTCAACTCAATTTATACTTAATTCTATTCCATTTTTAAATTTATTCACAATCCACATATTCTCATTTTCATTGCATTTCAAATTTGAATCCATTCACTTGCACTTCATTCCATATTTGTTTATTCCAAACTATTTTATTTAGCTCGACAACAATCCAGGCTATTTCACTCAATATCCATTTCAATTCTTTAACATTTTAAATGGTTTACAATTATTTAATTAAGAATCCCCTTCCATTTGTTTATTCAATATAATTAATTTATCCACTCAATCCATTATGAATTTTCATTTCCTTACTTATTATTTACACCAAATTCTTTTTCGATCCGAAGTTATTTTTACATGATTCAAATTCAATCCAATATCGTTAAACTTGGTTTAAGTTGAATTCAATTCAACTCTCCCCTTATATTCAGCTTAAGTCAACTTATTTTGATTTATTCAATTTTTTTTTTATACTTAAAGCTCATTTCATTTTGCAAATAAATTTCTCTTTTCAATTTTACTTGATTCTATTTTAATCCAATCCCATTTCAAACTACAAATTTATTTGATTAGTTATTATACATTTTAACTTTATAGATTCATCTCATTTAATTTATTATAAGGACATTTCCAATTTATTTCCACTTATTTGGATTTTATTTGCAATTCATACCATTACCATTTTAATCCATTCACATTTTATTCGATACATTTCAATTATATTAATTTGTTAACACTTCACGTTGAATTTTAATTTATAACTCAAGTTCTGAATCCACCATCCATTTTAAATTTTCCACCCAATTTCATGTACTCACAATTCAATTACATTCTCAGTTCATTTAGTTAATTGCAAGGACACTTTCAATTATATTTCGTCACTTATGATTCAAATCGAATTTGATTTACAACTTGAGTTTTATTTTCAAACTTCATTATTGACTCACAATTCATCTTTATTTAACTACAATAGGTACCATTTACTCATTTCATTAACTAATTTATTAACAAATTAGTTCTTCCCTATTCATAGTTCAATACTTGATTTTTAATTCCAAATACCACTTCATTTTATCATCTTAGTTCAATTTCATTATATAATTCAAGTTTGAATTTTCTTTTCATTTTCCAATTCATCAAAATATTAATTTTGGGCTATGTATTCCATTTTCAATTTTATAAGTCACAACTTATTATTTTCACACATTTCCATTCATTCTAGGCTTAAATATGTTCATCTTTTATTTTTAACTCAAGCCTTCTATTTATTTATAGCCCAGACATATTTTATTTCTATGGAATTTTAATTCTCTTACTCGTTATTCTTATTATTTATTTCAATTCCAATCCTATTTAACTCGGTTTTATTAAACTCAATTCGATTCCAACTTGACTCGAATAAAGCTGGATATTATTTCAGCCTATCCAATTAATGTCAATCCAGTCAAATTTTTATTTCCCATCCAAGTTAATTTCATTTTTAACTTTTCTCTTTAAATTTTAATATCAACATTCAAAGTTTATATTTCCTTCCTGATTTAAAAACCATCTCCATATATAAGCTTACAACTTATCTCATCAGGATCTTAAAAACCCGACTTTTAGTTTCAAATTATTTTGAAACCTCAACATTCCCAAATCACACTTCTCAAAAATCAAATCCATCCTGGTTTTATTCCCAACAAACTTCCTTTGAAATTTCAAAACAAACAAGTTTTCCTGAACAAATCAACTTGGCAGCAATTCATCACTTAGAGACTCGAAAATGAACATCGATGATGTTGCAGTCATCACCGAAGTTATTTTCCAGCGACTGAAATGAATTCAATGCTATATTCCTTTCCAAAATTTATTTGAAACAATTTCCTTTCAGAAATACTTCTAAAACAGCAATGTTATTATTTATCTTCAAAATACTTCCAAATCTCCAGAATTTAAATTTCCAAATCCTGTTTAAATCAATTTTAACTGTAATTCATTTGCATAACTTATGCTCATACAAGTACTCATTTGATTATATTTCAATTTTATAAATTACAATTATAATTCATATTTATAAATTCCATTTTATAATGAATTTAATCCCTTAAATTTTAGTTATATTTCAATTTCTAGTTAAATTTTCGCTTAACTATGATAATACTTTAATACCATCATTTCTAACATCCAAGCAACCATATATTAGCTAAATAGTTTTCAAAAACTTTTCTTTATATCAAAATATATTTTGGGTAAAATTATTTCATTTACCCGCATTTAAAACAATACCGTGTCAATTGTTCTATTCAAGTGTTTAGAAACCCCTTCGATACAGTTGCGCAGACTGTGTCGACGAAGGTTTATATGCTACTCAATCAATCAATCAACGCGATATTAAAATAATTTATATTCACTAACAAATACGCGCTCATATCTATTAATACGCTCAAACTCATTATAGAGTACTACAGACTCTAATTTAAATGAGTAATTCCCACCAGAGCCAAGGTTATCACCAACCTAGGCTCTGATACCAACTGTAACGTCCCGCAAATCCGTACCCCTTGAGTCAACACTATTCTACAACAATCAACTCAAGTTGCACAGAAATACGAACCATTTGGGTTTAAGAAAAGAGGTAGAAGAAGAGGAAACAAAATCAACATCAGAATCTAACCATCGCAGCGGAATAAAATATAATAGATAGTAAATAATCTTTACTCAAAATCAAATATATCTGTTTACATATATTACATCATCAGAGTACATCAGTCACAGCTCACATCAATAACATACAATGGATACACAACAACCCAAGCGGCGGAATATATATATAAACAAGTACGAATGTACGTATCGTCAATCCAGCTCGTCTCCTGAGCTCCATAGCATCATATCCTGTATCCTATAATACTCGGTCTGACCCGAGCATTACAGTTAAATAATACCCGAGCCAGTCTGGAATACCACCGTGAGAAAATTTCACCCAATTGATTATTAAAGTTTCAAAACTCCTTTGAAAAATAAAAGCATCTCGTAAGACCACGCCACAAATAAACATGTCGGGTTTTTACCTTACGATAGCTAAAACAATATTTATAGAAATCCTCTGATATTACAATAGTGTCTGTATATAAATACTATAAAATAGCCGAAATTGTTACATGATTAAATTCTAGCTACTAGCCACAGAGTGGGTAATACAAACAAAACTCGTACAAGACTCGTAGGGAGAATGGATTTCCAACCAATGACTAGGCACAGGGGTACCACCTGTCACAGTACGGGGCCTAGATCACCGTACCCAGGAGTACGCCCGCTCCTCTGCAACACAAGGCCGGGACTACTCCTTACTGGATAATCCCGAGTGAGATCACCCCGCGGTTGGGATCAGCAACCGCGCACTAAGCCGAAATAATAAGGGACATCTAGACTGGAATGACCTCACCCTACTTGGGTGCTACCCACCTAGCCTTGCTGCATAACCCCTGATTTTCAGTCATTCCTATTTGATGAGGCTTGAGGCTAAGCGTTACCTTTTTAGAATATATCCATTAGAATGCCCATCGTCCACCTGACGATGTTTCCGCAGGCATTCATCCATACAAGTCCATCCCGGGTTCGAACGGAACCGAAGGCACTATTCCTACTACATCCATTTTGGAAATATCCTCAGGATTAGTAGCGACTAGCCCTTGCACTTCACTGCTCCATCTTCGAATGCACGCTCGTTTTTACGAAACGTACAAACCGGATGGAAGTGGTTTTCGAGAAATAAATCTCGATCCCGGTCTCTTCGAAACGATTAACGCATTTGGCCAATATTGATAGTCGGTTATTTAACTATCAATTAATATTCACAAACAACCATCAACCAATAAATAATTTCCCAAATTATTTATTTATCTTAAAAATATCTTCACAAGATATATTTCTATTTTCAGTACTTTTGAAAAAAGTTTCAAAACCACCCTTTCTTTCAGAATAAACTTTCCCAAATATTTTCTATCTCCTCTGAAATCACCAAGCACAAAACTTTAGATTTTTAATATAATTTAAAACGCTTTAATTTTAAATATACTTTAAAACATTTATTTTAGAACTACTTCAATAATTCACTAAAATATACATACTATATAAATATTTGAAAATAAGGTTACTTTTTTTAAAATATAACTAAATTTTTAATCTTAAAACAAACTACGAAGTCACTCTTTAAATAATTACTACTATAATAGATTAAAAGGAAAGACTAACTTTATAATTTAAATTTTTAGAAATAATAAAATTTCCAAACTTGCTTTTAAAATCAACTTAAAAACTTTTAACTTATATTTAAAAACTTACTTTGAAAACGTACTTGGTTATCCAGGGAGAATTTCAAATCTCAATCACTTAAATCAATTTCTCAAATTGATTTCCAATTTATTTCATTTATTCAAAAATCCTTTAATTTCAGATTTTATTCCTTAATTATGATTTAGAATACTTTTAATTTAAATACCAATTTAGATTTTCTCAATTTACTTCTTATTCCTTTAAATAAACTTAAAACTTTAAGTTTTGAAATGATTCTTTATTCTTTTAAAAATGTATCACTTGATTTTACAGTTCAATAATTACTGTTTATTCAAACCCCTTTCTTTTAATACTCGAAGTTATTTATTAGTATTTAACATACTTCCATTTATTTCTAATTCATTCTAATTTTATTAAATTTTCTAAGATTATTTCGTTTATAACTTTATTTCCTTTATTTTCTTTCCAAAATCCAATTTATATATTTTTGATAATTCATTATAACCAATATATCCAATCCAACCATATCATTATATATCCCAATATATTCAACATAGAATATCAAGTAATCACATCAGAAAATATTAAATAATAAATATTGAGGGATCCAGTTGGATCCCTCCAACCTGTTTTCCCTGCATCCACAGACGTTGGCACGATATAAAATATCTTCACTATAAAAATGAGGGAAGTCAATCATTTCAAGGTGTAGTGTATACTACTATATAACACAACAATCAATTTAATCATACATACAAGTATTTAAATTTAGTCATTTAAATTTAAATTTAACCGAGTGAGATTAACTCACCTTTTACTAGTTTTGCAACCTATTTCCATTCACTTCCATTCCAGCTTGTTTCTCGATTCTAGACCTTTTATAACATTATATAGTTAATTAACACTTGAATAAATCCAATAATTAACTAATATTTACTTATTTATTTTAACTTATAAATTAACTTAAAAATTTTAAACTAAAAATTTTCTTGACAAAGTATCTTTGGTAACTCAATTTTTAAATAAGTTAATTAAAATAGTTTTATCATCTAACCCGCTTCTTTTAAAATAAACTAGTAGGATAAAATATTTGCATACATATATTTATCTGTTTATATTAAATCTAATAAATTTATCTCCATACCACATTAATTGAGATTAACCAGTAAGTGATATTTATTTATTTATTTCTCTGTTTTATTGTCATTATACCTACTCATCAGACTTCCAATTAAAAACCCTATTCAAATCAACAACAGGTTGATCTATATACTTTTTAACTATATACTTATATTTCAATTGAAAAACAGATTTATAACTCTACTTATCTCACTGCAAAATCCAATAGTGTTAAATATAATAATTTTTTTTTTCCACAAATTTAATATATTTAAATTGGATCAAAATTTATACCTTGCTGTTCAATCCTAAACCCGAGATGATCGCAGCACCATCACCTCACTGTTCACTAACCTAACCCTAGCCGAAGACTGCCTCGATCCTATCGTCTTTCATCCTCGAGCATCCATCACTTCGCGCGCAGCTCCGCTCAGATGCATGAGAAAGCGACCCACTGTCAAAGTTGAAATCGACCTCGAGTTTCCCCCAAATTGCACGCGACACTTGCCGCATCCACCACTGATAGTATGACCTCGCAGCGTCTACGAGCTAATCACCCAGGCCTCGCGCAACTCGAATCGTCGCCCCCCTCAAAATGAAACCCTAGCCCCGCGGCTAACTTCGCGATTGGGTTTCGACCGATACAGTAGAGGTGGAAGTCGCGATTTTGGATTTCGTTGAGGAATAGAAAGGAAAAAAAGGTTTCAATTTGAGATGTGAATTGGATCGGCCCTGGGTTGAGAAAGAAAAGGAGGAAGTGGGGTTCGACCATTTTAAAGATTTTTTTTTCCTGCAGAACGAAGAAAATATCTTCTTTTAATTTATTTACTAAACGTAGAAGCTTCTTAAAGAAACGCGATTTTATTATTTTCTATACGTGATGCTAGCTACTGAATTCAATGCAAACTTCAACGCGTTTATATATCGTACGGTCACACAACAACCCCAAGCACTACGAAATTTGAAATACGATAATAAAACAATATTACGGATCCAATGGAACTGGTTTCGTCAAAATCCGAGACTGTGCCTCGGACGGCTATTTTTAATTTCAATTTAAACGATATAATTTTAAAACTGAACAATCATCTTTAAATTCGATTCTATTACTTTTATTATCTTCAGTATTATCAATATAAATTTTTCAAGCCTTCAAATTATCTTTAACAGGCTTAAAACTCCAAATTCAATAATTTACCCAACTTCAATTATTTAATTTAATAATTCAATTATCAAATAAATTGTGATATTTATAATTCAACTTACGATTGCTCTATTGAATTTTTAAAATCAATTAAATATCCCGATTTTAAGTGCTATAAAATTCCGGGTCGTCACACCAGCAGTTCTAGAGGATTTGGTTGTTGAATCAGACTCGTCTGTAGTCTGATATGATGTCTAGTTTTGTACATCTAGAAGAGTAGGAGCTCTGTAGCTACGTAGTTTTGATTGTTTGGATTCTGTAGAGCGAGTATTCCGGTATATATACTTGGGAAACTCGAGGAAGCTCTATCCAGAATTTTGTCTGGATAGTTAGATTTGTTTGACTGGATGTATTGGTTGCTATGGTTGTTAGCATATGTTTGATATATGCTTGTGTTTTAAAATTAAAATTTTAAAATAGATTATTAAATTAACTTTTTTTTAAATTTCGGGGACCAAATTCTTTTGAGGGGGAAGGAATGTGATATCCCAAAATTTTAGGCAATATCAATTTAATAATCTGAATTAAAAAATTATAAATTGATTTGATAATCTTTGTTAATAAGATAGGAATTAATTTAATAATCCAATTAAAATAAATATTTAATTGATAGATTTTATCTTTTAAAAGCTAATAAATTATTTTCTATTTATAATGCATATAGAATATGTATATATATTGTAAATAGATAAGCCCTGTTTAAATTTAATAAATAAATAAATCTTGTTTTCTAAATATATATATATATATATATGTATATATATCTTTGGTAAAATTAGGAATTATGATTTTATTTATAATTAAACTTTAAAAAGATATGGAATAAATAATATATGGTTTTAAATTGTTAAGATAAAAGTTTAATTTGTTTAGATAGATTTTGAGTTTAATTTTAAATAAAATTAATAATAAGGTTTGTTTTATTTTCTTTTTAAATATATAGTGATAAAATAAGTAATTTATTAATAAAGAAACAATTTCTTTTATAAATTATTTAAAGTTATCAAATTTGTTATTTTCAGTATTAATAATGTAATGTTTTTAACAAATGGATTTTAATAAAAAATAGTCTGTTGTTTCAAATTGAATTTTAGAATTGGATTTGAAATTGAATTTAAAGCTTTGAAAATTTAAAATATAAATATTTTAAGTTGTTTTGGATTTTAAAATATTTGTATAAACTTTTATTTTATAAATTTAATTGGATTTATTCATTTCAAAATTATCTACATGTAAGTAAGTACACATTAACAAATTAATTAAACATAAGTTTACATTTATCTTATATTAGCATATTAACTAAATACTAATTAACATTTAAATTATAACTAGTTTACCTTAAAGACATGTGTTAACTAATTAACATATCTATATGACAAATGTTAAATTTGAAGACAAGTGGCATTTCAAAAATTAGCTTTTTCTTTTATTTTTATTAATAAGTATTTCAGTTTTTATATATAAACAAATCTTCTTTCATTCTTATTCCTTTTCTAAATCTAAAATGCAAAGAAAATCTGAAAACACTTTCTTTGAAACCAAAATCAGAAATCAAAGCATGCAAACCATCCACATTTTCAAATCTATTCAAAGCAAAATTGGAATATGATCAAACCTGCACAGCTTCAAAACATGCAAAGCCTGTAAATCATTACCCTATAACCCATCTTCAAACCCTGTACAATTTCAAAGAAAACCTGTAACTTTTGCAAACATGCAAACAAATCTGTGATACCAGCATTTTTCTTCAATCTGGAAGTCAAAAGCATGCATGCAGTTTTAAATCAAAGTAGCAAGCATTCCAACATTTTTATGCAAAGTTTTCAAAGCAAGCATTCCAGTTTAAAAATAAGTAAGCAATTCAGTTTTCATCAAAGCAATTGCAATTTTAAATCAAAGACTAAGAAGCAACTCAAGTTTTCTGAGGCAAAGTAATATTCCCGTTTCAAGTTTTTAAGATCAAAAGCTATTTTCAAAATGGAGGCACTGCTCATATTTTTGACTCGTGAGTAACGTTTTTTTTTAAAATATTAAAGTAAATTATGGTCGCATGTTATTGTTGTGGAAAATATTGCAATTGTGTATATTTATAAGTATGTTCGCGTAGATATATTGTTGAATTCCTGCTGTGTGCATTTGAATATCTGTAACATCTCTGTTCCTAGATTTATGTTTTGGCTGTGATTTAAATTCAAAACCCCTTAGTTTAGTCTCTGTTAAAATTTAAATTTCAAAAGAAACTTGGGTATTCCATCACAAAATTTAGTTAAAAATTGATTTAAGTTAAATAAACTAGAAATATCACTGGGAATCAAGAGAAAAACTGAGCAAACTTAATATAAGTAAAAATTCAAATATCATAATTTATAATTTCAAGAATGTAAACTGTATTCTTATCCTAAAACATGATTTTTGAAGCTAAAATCATAATTTATAGTTTGAGGAGGAGAGTGCAGTTCTGGGATAAACAGAAAATGGAAAATTGGTAGTTTCTGGTGAGCTCTATGATTTTGGATGTTGTAATCTTCAGTGTTGATGGGGGAGTGAGCATAGATTAAAGGAAAAATTTGAGGAAAATCAATCAATTCGTTTTGGAGGAGTGCGTGGTCGATTTAAATCTATAGCCCTAGTTTTTGGAAGGCTTAGTAAATTGACCGGCACAGCTTTTATTTTTGATCGACTGCAATGAGGTTTGGAGGGATGGAAGTGTGGCCATTGACGAGTTTGTGGCCGGAGTCACTGCTATTCTGGTGATCGGAGGGCCGTGGAAGAGGCGATGATAGGTTTTGGGGTTTAGTGTTGTCCTGTTGTTCCAGGTTTGAGTTAAATGCTCAAACTCGATTTCGTGACTGTGTAAATTGATCTGATGTTGGGATTTGGCTTTGAGTGTGATCGCCGACCTATGTGGATCATCGCTGACGATCGGAACTACCTGCAGTGATGTTGCATGTGCAGTACGAATTTCTGGTGAAGTATGTATTGTTTGGGGTTGTGGCCTCGAGTGTGACTCGAAGTAGAGGTGAGTTTTACTCGGGAATAGGATGGGTTGAACTCGAAGCAAAAATTTGGATGGCTTGGGTCAATGTAGTTGTTACAGTTTTTACGAAACATGTCTAATAAAATTTTAAAGTAGATTTTGAAATTTAAAATCAATTTTTAAATAAAGTTTAAATTAGATTTCGAGATATGGATCCAAATAACTTTTGTATCCTAGTTTGAAATTTAAGGAAGTTTTATAAGTTTAAATTATTTTAAATAACTTTAATGAGTTAAAAGTAAAATTTAAAATGTTTTGTTTAAAAATTTCAATCTGAAGTTTTAAGATAAAAAGCAAAGGTTTAAACAAAATTTTAAATCCAAGTTAAAATTTGGAATTTAAGTTGAGATTAAATCTCAGTTTTTAAAAGTAAAATAAAGCTTTTTAAAATTTGAATTGTTAAACTACTGTAAAAATGTTTAAGTAGTTTGAATTTTAAAAATAAAGTTTTAAATTGTAAGTCGAGTTTTAAAATCTAAAGATTAATCTGAATTCAAATTTAAATGTATTCTAGTTTTGAAATGTAGGAAAGTTTTTAAATTTAAAATGATTTAAAAAATTTTGGAATGTTTAAAGTGTAATTCAAATTGATTTGAATTTAAATATGAATTTGGTTTTAAATCCTTTTAAAACTTCTTTATTAAATGAGTATTTCTTTAACTTGTGAAACAAAAAGGTTTTAGAAATGTGTTTTAAACTTTGTTAAAGATAATTTGTATTCTTTTTAAATCTTTAAATTTAAAATGAAATTTGAAAGTAAATTTAAAGTAAATTGTTTAAAGTACTTTGTAAATGTTAACTTGATCAATAGTAAGAACAAAGTTTTATCTTAAAGTAAATTAGGATTTAATGATTTGTAATTCATTAAATTTTTAAGCAAATTAAATGGATAATTAATTTATTTAACTAATGATTTGGATTAAGTAAATAGGCAATTAAAGGTTTAATAAATTAATTAATGATTGAGATTAATTAATTAAAGATAATTAATTTGTAATTAAGGATTTTTAATTAGATTTTAATTAGTAATTAAGAATTAATTAATCAAGTAATTTAGAATTAATTAAGTTATAGTTAGCACTTAATTAATTTTATAATTAAAGGTTAATTAGTTGATTATTCAAGATTAATTAGTTTTAAATTAATATTGATTGATGAAAGTTAATTACTTAAGAAAAGTAATTAAAGAATGATTAATAGTTAATGAAGGTTCTTAACTAAGGATTATTTAACAATTAATTAATATGATTAATTTTAATAATAATTAGGTTAATTAGTCAAAGATAATCATTTGTGAAATTGTTAAGTATAATTATTAATGGAAGTAATTAAGAAATTGATTACTTAATGTAATTAATAGAGTTTAATGTGATTAGTTTAAATTAATTAATTAATTAATTAATCAAGTTTAATTAATTTTAATCACTTGATGGTTTGATAATAATTACTTAATGTAATTAATGAAGTGTAATTACTTAGTGAAGTAATTAATGATAATTACTGGATGTAATTAGTGGAAGATGGTTTAATTGTGGAAGTAATTTGGATTAAATTACTTTGTATAATCAATCAAGGGATTAATTAAAGATAATTAATTAAGGAGTAATTAATTTGATAAGTAATTGAGGGTAGTTAATTACAGAATGTGATTAATCAAAGGTGATTAATAAATATGGTTTAAATTGAGATTAATTACTTAATGTAATTGATTTAAATAAGATAATTAATTAAATGTAATTAAGGATCATTAATTAATATAATTAATGACGTAATTAAGGGCGACTTACTAAGATTAATCAATAATGATAAGTGATTAAAGGTAATTAATGTAATTAATTAAGGATTAATGTAATTAATTATAGTTAATTAATTAATGAAGTAATTAAAGGTTGATTACTGTTTTTGGTTAAGAGTAATTAATTTGTGAATTTAATTAAAGGATAATTACTTGAATGTAATTAAAGGATAATTAATCAAGGGTGATTAATTAAGGTGCATAATTAGAGGATTATTAATTAGTTGATTGTAATTAATTAATGGATATGTAAGCAAGATTTATATTGATGTAAGTAATTAATTTAATTCACTTTAAATTAATTAGAGATGTAAGTAATTAATTTAATTCATTTTAAATTAATTATAGATGGTGTGATTATAGATCATTGCTTATATATGAATGGATGATATTGGTTGCCGTGAATGGTTTGAAATCTCAGATATGAGATAAGTAACGTTGTGTTATATGGATGCATTGGATTGCATTACGATGATAATATGGATTATCTTTTGATAATGTGTGATATCCCAGAAATTTTGGCAATATCAATTTAATAATTTGTATTTAAAATTAAATTGATTTGATAAATTCTGTTAATAAAATTTAACTTGATTTAATAATCCAATTGAATAAATGTTTAATTGGTGAATTTTATCTTTTAAAAGCTAATAATTGCTTTTTATTTATAATGTATATATATATTTATATATATTGTAGATAGATAAATTTTGATTTGAAGTTAAATAAACAAATAAAATCTTGTTTTTAAATTCTAATAATTCATTTTGATAATTTGGAAATTATTAATTTAATTAATAAATAACTATTCAAATCTATTTAATAAATAACTATTTGGTTTTAAGATGCTTAAAGAAATTGTTTTAAATTGTTTAAATACATTTTAAGTATAGTTTAAATTTTAATAAGACAAACAAAAGTTTATTTTATTTTATTTTCGAATATAGCTAAATAAATATAATTTGGAAATTTATATGGAAATTTAAAAATACAATTTTTATAATAAACATTAATGCATTTAATTAAGATAAATAAGATATGTAATTTATAACTTCATGTACAAATTATTTATATTAATAAATATGTTATTTTCAAATAATAATAAAAAATGTATAAATATAGATAAATTTAAAAAGACAATTATTTTAAAATTAAAATATGTTGATATTAATTAGTTTTAAAATTGGATTTTTAAAATGTATGAATAGAATTTGAATTTGAATTTAGTTTTGAATTCAAATGAATAAACATATTTAAATTATTTGGATAAGCTTACATTCATATATAAATTGTTCTATTTCATTTTCTTTAAAAAGTGATGCGTAACGACCCGAAATTTTCGAAGCCGAAAATTCCAGATAGTTATGAAAAAGAAGAAAGAGATAGAAGAAGAAGAACAGAAACAATAACATCTCACATTCGCAATGGATAAAATATAATAATAAATAATAACAGTTCACAAAAGAATACTATATCTGTTAATTATATTTTAATACATCAGAGTTACACATACCTATATAGACACTGAATATACACAATTATCATGTCACAAATATACAACAATATAATACAGCGGAAACACTCCATACGTTCTTGCCATCCAGCTCGACTCCTGAGCTCTAGTACGTCCTTACCTGAAAATCTGTAATACTCGGTCTGACCCGAGCATTACATCAAAGTAACACCCGGGTCAGGCTGGAAACCAGCGTGAGTAAACCCATCTAACATAGGATACAAAGGTACACAACTCATATAAACCCGGGGTAACTTATATCAATTTTCACTTCACAAGTTGTTATAGACATCACTTGTTTCATACATCAATTTCCAAGTGCCACAACTTAGATTATATGGTCCAATCTACTTAAATCATTTCATTTCTACCTATTGACTCCATGTATCAAATTTATGTAGAATCGTAGTGGCTTCTGGTATTTACTAATACCCGACTCCGGTCTCTTCGAAAACCATACCATCTTAACTTTTTATTCAAATGAATGCACTTTATCCTTAAAGTACAAGATGTCACTTCTACCCAGCAATGCATCATCAATAGATAACCACATCATCTCTGTTCGAGACAAACATATCCTTTCACAAACATTTCAAATCAGAAATATTAACCAGTTTAAGGCATTTTCCAAAAATCCCATCATCCATAAGAAAGATTTAATTAGACTCACCATTACTAATTAGATTAAATAGTTACCTCAACCACCTTTAAACCCTGCTCACTAAATCATTAATTAATTACTTCCCAATTAATTATTCTTTAATCATCCATCCTATTTAATCATTCTTGAATTAATTATTCTTTAATTATATTAAGTAATTAACCTTTGATTACCACAAAAATTAATTAGCCTTATCTATCTACATTAGTTAACTTATAATTAATTTCCTTAATTAATTATTTACATTCATTAATGATCCTCTAATCATTTTCAGTGATTAAATTACATTTATCAAGTAGTCTTTCAATAAATCTCAGTCATTGAATAACCTTACTAAATCTCATTCTGTACTTAACTACTCCTTAATTACTTAAACTAATAAATTATTAATTACATTAAGTAATTAACTCTTAATTAATTACCCAAATTAATTATCCTTAACCATTTACAGTAACTAACCTTCAAATTAATGTTCCAAATTATTAAACTTAAATCATTAATTCTAACTTAAATAAATAAGTTATTCTTTAATTATCTCATTAATTAAATCACTTCAATATTTTAATTACTTCTAAGATAATTAATTTCTTTATTAATGACTTCTTAAATATTTAAAATGTATTAGAACATTACATTTTTAAATTTGAGTTTCAAATTCCATTTTGAATTTAAGATTCAAAAATGATTAGTGATTTAAACTTATCCAATTTAAATTCACTTATAAACTCGTTTAAATAAATGTACACAACATTTATTACTTTACATATGAAGTTTATATAGAGAAAAGGCTTTTAAATTAAATTACTATGTAAAAACAAATTTTCAAAATACATTTTAACTTGCAAATTCTTTTATTTTCATTCAAAAACTTTTATAAAAGAATTCTTCAAAATCAAGTTAAATATTTGCTTGAAACAAATTTTTAAAAAAAAAACCTATTATTTAAACTATTTTTAAAACATTCATAATTTAAAATTGATTAAATTTCATATTTGGATTTTAAAACAAACTTGTATCCATTTATTTAAACATTGATTCCCACTTTGTTTAAGCCTTGGTTTTTAAATCTTAACAAAAATCCAAATTTCATTTTTTTATTTCAAAAACTTTAACTCGATTTTATTTTAAACTTTAAATTCAAATGCTGTTTTCAAATCTGGTTCAAATTTTAATTTAAAATTTCAAACATTGTTTACATACTACTAAGAATTGAACTAAATTCTAAAACCTGAAACAAACAGGTTTGCAACAAAAAAAAAGAAAACAGGAATAACAATTCCTGACCACCAGCTCCTTCGAGTTCCTCCACACCTTTCTTCGAGAAAACCACCAATATAACCTGAGTTTCTCCGAGGAAAACAAAACCCACAAAAAAAGACAGGTTTCAAAACCTGTAGCAAACAAAAGCACTCCACCGCTATTTCGAGTTTTCCCCCGCCTCTACTTCGAGAAAACTACCCACAAACCCGAGTGAACCCCAAGGAAAAACTGCACGACCCAAAAAAAAATCGACAGCCCTTCCACATGCACGGTGCACGTGCACCGTGCCTCCAGCCACCTCCGATCACCCACCAGCGTCACTTCCCATCGCCGATCACCCCACGACTACATCACAACCACCAAAAACCACCGCAGCAGCTCGAAACAAAAATCGAGCAGCCTACTCGAACCTGGAAACACACGGCTCCTCCCCTCTTCAAACCTGTCAACGCTTCCCCCACGGCACTCCGACCATCTACGCGCTTCCACCTCCGGCCTCGACTTCGACATCACCCAAACTTCGACCCCCGAAGCATCGGAACACTCGAATCAACATTGAGGGCGAGGTGATCAATTTTCCACCATTGTTTATAAACTAGGTTTAAAATTTTTAAATCCAAATTCCAAAATCCACATAGCTTAATTCTTTGATCCAATATTTTTCCTAGATACCCCGTAAGCCCTTTTACCTCCTCGAGAAACCCCAGCCAACCCAGTGCTTCCGACCACCCTATCTTGACCAAAACCCATTTTCCATTCATCACAGCAATGCCCACTCATTCTATCACTAAAAAATATGATTCGAGTTTTAAAAATCCTAAATTTGATTAAGCAATCAGTTTGTAAACTTGAATCGACAATTCATGATGTTTGAATTTGTCACTTGTATTGAAATTTTAAACTGTCCTTATGTTTTCCCAGAGCAGATCACTTAATTTAGCATGAATTTAATTTTAAAATTTACTTCATACTTACCCAAACATAATTTGTTTATATGGTTTGTTCTAACAATCAATAGATTGAGCAAACATAATTTTTTAAGTAACTAAGTCTTCTAAAATTTATAAACAGAGCAACATCCAAAAAAAAATGTGCAGACTACATCTTATCAAAAATCCAATGAACTGCATATATTTCACACAACACAACTTTAGATATTCATCATACAACTAAATTAAAACTTTAGAATATTTTAAAAATATGAAGTTACTCACCTGCAAAATCCCTTTGATCCTTCTTTACTCTGTTTAATTGAGATGTTATTTTAATTTGCATACTGATGATGCTACCCTTTCTTTTTTTTCTTTTCTTCAGGTTTGCTTCTCAGGTTAACTAAGTTTTTGGAATGAACTAGAATAAGGTGATATATAAAGAAGTAGCTTGAACTGTGGTAGGCTACAACTGGTACAGCTTCAACCTGTTGATCAGAGATTTTTTTTCTTTCCCTGTGTGTTTACTTACTGTGATTATTGAAGTGATGTTTCAAATTTCGGCTGAACAAATATTGGTGGCTGAGATGAAAGCATTTAAATGCTTTGTTTCTTAATTCGTTTACAAACTATAATTATGTTTAGCAGTACATAAATATTTTGTACAAAAGTATAAACTTTGCAGGCAAAAACTTAGCTTGCAAATGAAGATATTATGTTTTGTTGTTATCTAGCTTGAACTCATGTACATATTTGTCTCATATTTTACTTTTCTTTGGTCTTGTTCCATTTTATACTTTATCTTGTACTCCATATACATGTGTTTGTCAGGTCTTTTTTTCTTGCTTTAACTTATGCTTTGATTACAAATGTTAAAGTTATGTTGTATATACACTTGTGTTTTTATACTCTGTTCTTACCAATTTTAAATCTATGTTGTATGTTTACCAAAATTATTTAATCCTTGTTTCCTTTTATTTCTATTTCTATTTTATATTTATATTCAGTTCTATTTGTACTTTACTATCAATATTTAAATTATATACATAAGTTTACTTATTTATTTATATTTGTATTTCAACTATCATAAATAAGATTCATAGGTTTGACTTATATTTTATATTGATAGAATTAGATTTTAATTTAAACATTATCGTTCATATGTATTTATTTATCAAATGTTAACAGCGTAAAGCATTTTAATTAAATTTTATAAGAAAGATTTTATTGTAAATATTATTAAGGATTTTATTTTAAATTTCCAGAATCCAATTTCCTTTTCAAATTACAAATTTAAAAAAAATGGCAATTATTTCTAAAAGATTTATTCATTTTAAAATGATCAATTCACATTTAATTTAATCAAATTAAATATTTATTAAAATAAATGGGGCCAAAAATCCAGGGTCATCACATGATGCATATTCATTTATTTATGAAAATAACTTATATATATGTAATTAATAAATAAAGATAAAGAGGGTTTCATTTGCTTTTAAATTAAATAAAAATAAGTAAATATGTATAAAACAAGTGTTAACATTTTATGTAACTAATGAGACAAGTGTGAAGTGATAACCTACTCTTGTTGACAAATGTAAGGATTTAGTACATGTGTCATATTTATTTTTAATTTTCTTTTAATTTTTAAACAAATCATTTATACCTATATAAGCATGTTTTCTTCAAGCTCTATTCTTTTCTAATCTTTAATTTTTTTTCAAAGTTAAAAAGATTTTTTTTTTCAACTGAATCAAATCTGAAAGGTCCTTCTCAAATCAGAAAGAAATCTGCAAATCTCTTTCCTAAATCCAAATTCTTCAAATCATTTTACAAATTTTCGTATGCAAATCTGTTCAAACATGCAAGTCTGCAGTCCTCTGTAAACCATTTTCAAATGCAAAAGATTTGCCTGCATGCAAATTTAATCAACATACAAGTCAACTCTACATTCTTTTATCTGGGAATCAAGCATATGCCTGCAAAGCATTTTAACCTGTAATTCCATCAACTTGAGATCTAAAGCAAGTTCAAGTCCCATTGGCCTGCATGCCAATCTAAATGCAAGCTACTCAATTTTTAAAAGCGTAGAAGTAAAAGCAATTCAAGTTTTATCAAAAGCTTTTCAGAAAAATTTGTGCTCCGCTTCCTCATTGTTTCCAAGTGAGTAACTCCATTTTTTTAAAAACTAAAATAAAATAAAGTATGAATCTGTTCATGATTTCCCCTGAAACAAGAATGATTTGTGTGAATGTTTATTGACAAATTTCTGTGCATTTAGGATATGCATGTATGTGAATGTTTGTAACATTCTCTGTTGCCAGTTTTTTGTTAAAAAAAATAATATAGAAACTCAAGCTTTGATTTACAATTCTTAACTCTGAATCTAGATACTATTAGAATTTGTGTTATAAACAAAAATTGCACGTTTAATCTTAAATCAAAATTTAAAATTTGTTTGAGTGAAAAATAAATTGGGTATTGAAAAAAAACCAAAATAAGCAGAGAAACTTAAGTTTTGGGTACATGTAAATTATTGAAATCATTAATTCAGGATTAACATCTGAATGCTTATACAAAATTATGTTTTTTTAAAATAAAATCAAAAATTTTAATGGTGGATTAAAAGAGAAGTCTTGGATTTATTGGAAATGGGTATTTGGGGTTTTGCTGATGCTCTCGAGGGTCCGGAAGGTTGATTTTGCTTCTGGTGATAGTGGAGGAATCATTGATGATGAGTGAATTGACGGGGTGGTGATCAAGGAACGGGGGCGGCGGCGGCGGCTATCTTTAGTTCCTAAACCTAGTTTTAGCTGCTTTAGGAATTTGTGATCGTCCCATTGTCTCTGGGTGATCGAGTGCTGAGAGGTTTGGGTAGATGGGAGTATGGCCAATGATGAGATAGTGGCCGGAGTTGCTGCTATTCTGGTGGACGGAGGGCCGTGATTTTGGCGATAACAGGTTTTGGAGGGGGATGGTCTTTTGATTCCAGGTTTCGATTTGCATTTCAGTTTTTGGCTTTAGGGCTCGTTTTCGATTTTGAGCTACTTCTGGTGATCTGAGAGTTGAAGCGAGGTGCAAGGTTGAACGTACACTTGTGTGTATCATCGGGGATTATCGGAGTGGCGTGGTTCGCCGGTGGAGGTGCACGAGTGCGCAAAGTATCAGGCAATGAAGTGGGTTTGAAAAGTTGTTGTTTTCTTCGGGTGATTTGATTATTAGCTCGAAGTAGTAGATGGTTTTACTCGAAGTAAAACACAGGGAAACTCGGGTTTTTTTTCTATAGTTAACCGGTTCTAGAAACCTGTACAATTTCAATTCAATAGTTTGTTTTAAAATCTGAATGGAGGTTTTAAACAAGAATTTAAAACTTAAATTTAAAAGGTATGGTTTTCAATCTGAGTTTGAATTCCAATTTTTAAATTAAATTTAATTTTTTTTAATTGAAATGTTTAAACAATTTTAAAGAAGTTTAGATAAATTGAATTTAAACATAAGGTTTTAAGAATTGGAGTAGAAGATTTAAATATAAGTTTTAAATCTAGAAATCAAATCCAATTTGAATCATGATTTGAAAATAAGGGAAGATTTAAATATTTTAAATGATTAAGTTACTCTTGGTGTTGAAAAATATTTTAAATATGATTTATATCGTAAAACTGAAATTGGTTTAAATATCCTTTAAACTTCTTTATAATATAAGAAATTATTTAGTAGAAGTTTTAAAATGGTTTAAATTGTTTAAAAAAAAACTTTAATAAGGTTAAATTTGATTTCATTTTAAATTTTAAATTTAAAATGTAATTTGAAAATTTTTTTAAAGTAAGTTGTTTTAAATTACTTTGTCAATAATAATGCAATCATTGACAAGATATGTTTTATTTTAAAGTAAATCAAAGATTTAATGATTTTTAATTAATTAAATTAGTAAGTTAATTTAAATAATTTAATTAATTAATTTAATTAAGGGTTTGAATAACTTAATTAAGGTTAAGTTAATTAATTGAGATTTATTAAAGTAGTAATTAATATTAATTAATTTAATTTAATTACTTAAGAAAGATAATTAAAGAATTGATGATAAGTTAATGAAGGTCATTAACTTGGAATTATTTATTAGTTAATTAATGTAATTAATTTTGATAATTAATTGGATTAATTAATGTAGATAATCATTTATGGTATTGGGTTAAGTATGATTATTTATGAAAGTAATTAAAGATATTAATTACTCATTGTAATTAATTTATTAATTAGATTAGTTTCAATTAATTAATTAAGTTTAATTAATTTAGAATAGTCATTGGATGGGTTGATAAGTAATCAATGAGGAATAATTATTAGAGAAGTAATTAAGATAAGTATATTACTGGAGGTAATTAATTGAAGTATGGAAGAGTTTTGAGATTAATTACTTGTGTAATTAATATGAAGGATAATTACTTTGTGAAAGTAATTAATAATTAATTACTTAGTGTAATTAATTTAAGCATTGATTGATTAAGTCATTTGAAAATAATTAAGTGATGTAATTAATTAAGGGTAATTAATACTAATGAGATTAATCAGGGTGATTAACAAATATAATTAATTATTAAATGTAAGTGATTTTGGAGTAATTAATGAAATAATTAAGAGTAGTTAATTACTAGATGTGATTAATCAAAAATGATTAATAATTTTGGTTTAATTAAGGTTAATTACTTAATGTAATTAATTTAAATAAAGTAATTAATTTAAATGCAATTAAGGATCATTAATTAATATAATTAATGATGTAATTAAGGATTAATTAAATGAGATTAATTAATCAATGATAAGTGATTAAGGAAGTAATTAATTAATGTAATTAATTAAGGATTAACGTAATTAATTATAGTTAATTAACTAATAAAGTAATTAAAAAGTTAATTACTATATTTGATTAAGAATAATTAATTTGTGAAATTAATTACTTGAATATAATTAAAGGATGATTTATCAAGGGTCATTAATCAAGAATGGTTAATTAGTGATTAATTAATTAGTTGATTGGTTTGCAATCAATGGTTATATATGTATGATTTATAAATTGAAGTAATTAATTTAATTTACTTTAAATTAATTAGAGATGATGTAATTAATTTAATTCATTACAAATTAATTACATATGCTGTGATTTTTAATCCTTGTTTATATATGGATGACATAGTTTTCCTTGAATGGTTTGAATCTCAGATATGAGATTAGTAATGTTGTGTGATATGGATGCATTGATTGCATTGTGATGATGATTTGGATTATCTTTTGATAATAATAATATGGATTATCTGTGGTGATAACTATCTATTGTGATGATGTGAATTATCTATCTGTGTGTATATAGATAGTTTAATTGAATTGTTTTAAAATTAAAACAACTTGGACCTAGAAGATGGAGTTTTGGATTCGATGAGACCGGGATCGGGTTTCCATATTTGGATATCCAAAAACAACATCGATCCAAATTAATGATAGGTCATGATTCTCAATTGAAAATTCAAAGTGCAAGGGTTATCGTCGTTAACTCTGAGGGTGATTCCAAAATGAGTGTAACGAGATAATGCCTTCGGTTTCGTTCGAGCCCGGAACGAACTTGTATGGATTGAATGCTTTCGGAACATCGTCAGGTGGACGATGAGCATTCTAAGAGATGTGTTGTCTAAAGGTAATCGTAGCCTCAAGCCTCATCAACCGGGAATGGCTAAAACAGGGGAGGTGCAGCAAGGCTAAGTGGGTCAAGCCCAAGTAGTACAAGATTTTCCCCTGTCTAGAAGTCCCTTTTTATTCGGCTGTGTGGGCGGTTGATTCGCGACAACTGCCGGGGTTGTCTTGTTCGGGACTGTCCAGTAAGGGATGGTTCCGGCTATGTGTTATAGGGGAGCGGGCGTACTCCTCGGTACGGTGATTTAGGCCACGTACTGTGATGGGCGGTACCCCAGTAGCCATGCCATTGTATGGAATCCAAAATCCAATGAGTGCCATACGTATTTGTCGTGCCCAACTATGTTGGAACGTGAGATGTAAGTATTCCAGCTATTTCTGTATTTTACTTGAAAACCCTAGACACTCTTATAATATCACTGGATTTCCTACCAAATGTTTTGGTTAGCGTAAGGTAAAAACTTACTCATATTTATGTGTGGGAAGTCTTACGTGATACCATCCTTTTTAAAGGTTTTTCAAAAGTTAAGCAACTTTAACCTGTTACTCACACCAGACCCATGTCTGACTAAGAGTTTATTTCTGTTTATCTTAAACTCTTGGGTACTCAAATTTTTACGAGTAGCCAAGGGATTTAGGTTGCTGTTGACGAATTATGGAGGAGTAAATGGAGCAGGAGGCTTCTACGTTGTATTTATCTAGTATTCCGCTGTGTTGGTATCTCTGAGTCGTTTGTTTGAGTTGTTTTGTACTGTGTTGTAATAACTAGACAGATGTTTATAACTGTCTAGTATGAGATGTATAATCTATGTAACTCTAATAGTTGTTTGTATATCCATGTAATATTTTTGTTATTAATATAATTTATTCGTTCCGCTGTTGAGATTCTATTGTTGTTTCTTCTTTCTTCTCTTTCTTTCTCTTTCTATCCCTTTCTTTCTTAATTCATGATACGTCTTTCTGGTTAGTGGAAGACGGGTCGTGACAGTTGGTATCAGAGCATTAGGTTGAGTGAATACCTAGGCTCTAGAGTGGTGTCTATCTTGAGAGAGCGTGTTTGTAGTTTTGATATATATATATATATATATTAATTATTTCTACCTATCTGTTTGGTTACCCGTTTAGATTTTTCCAATACAGGTTATAAAGGTAGATAAGGTAGTGGTGTGTGTAACACGACAACTACCAATGGTTGGAGTTTGAATGATGAGGTTGGAAGTGTATCTATCGAGATTGTAAACCTAATACCATCTTGAGTGAGTTGTGCAGTGGTGTAGGGATTTCATCGATCTCTAAAGGTAACCTGTTAAGGTTCGGAGTCTATCTTTGAAGTTAGATGAGTTGGTTTTGGATCTGTCGGTTTGGCAGAAGTGAGTAATGGTATCTTGATATCTTAGGAAGTAGTAGCTGCGTGATGAGATGCAATGACTATGGATTGTGTCCGAAGATGTTTCTTTGGAACAAGTTTAGGAGATATGTCTGCTTCGGTGTTCTGGCTGAGTTCAGCAGGATGTGGTGGTTGGCTTTGAAGTCCGAGTTTCTCGAAGAACTTTGGATTATGATATTTTTTGGCTCTGGTGTTAGCAGTGCAGCTCGGAGTGTACTGTATGCTAGCAAGGAAGTTTTCTGGCTTAGCAAATTTTCTGGAGATGGAGTTTAGAAGCAGCTGAGTGAATCCATTTCTTCGATGGATTGGCTAGTTAAGTGTAAGCTGTTCTGATTAGTAGAGAGAGAATAGTTTTCTTTGGATATTAGGCTTAGGTGATTGCAAAAATGACTTGCGATTGTTTGAGTAATCTCTTGGGTTATTAGAGACTTTTCTGGATGTCTTCTAGGAAGACAGCGGACTGTCTATATCTGGAGATTGAGTTTTCTTATCAACCAGATTCCAGGAGTGCTACCGGTGGATCAGTATAGTAGAAGATGGTTTCTCGAGATAAGTTTGGTGAAACAGCTAAGGATTGGTGGAACTTCTGAGTTTTCTTTTATGAATCTGTTGAACCATATTCTGGGACATGTTATCCAGATTGTGCTCGTGAGCATTTTTCTTATTTTCCAGATCAGAGTTGTGCAGTGGAAGTAGTTCGGGAGTATTTCTGTTTTGTCTTTTCCGGATAGAAGAAGTGAATTTGTTTTTCTGAGATTTGAAGAGTAGAGTTGTGTATTTGGTTTTGGATTGATTTTGAGGAGATCATTGGGTTGGGTTGTTTTTGGTTCTGTTTGTTTCTAGAGGCATCAGCTAAGGTTAAGCTGATCAGTTTGGATGTAGGCAGCCCAAGTTCGTCCGAAGAATTTTTGTGGATTAGAGACGAAGGAATTTGGATTCCGGAGTCGGAGATTTGTTTTGGCTCTCTTTTGTGTTTTGGTTGGATTGGTATTTGGTTTTCAGGAGTTGAATTGCCAGTTTGTATAACTTGGATTCAGTGAGATTCACGTATCTCTGAGGGAGTACGTGTATGAGTTATCTCTGGAAGTGGAACCAGCTGTTCAGGAAGGTTTGGTTGTTGACTCAAACTTGTCTGTAGTCTGATATGTTGTTTAGTTCTGTATATCTAGATGAGTGGAAGCTATATAGCTTCGTAGTTTTGATTGTTTGGATTTTATAGAGCGAGTATTCCGGTATGTATATATATATATATATATATACTTGGAAAACTCGAGAAAATTCTATCCAGAATTTTTCTAGATAATTAAATTTGTTTGATTAGATAAATTGGTTGCTTTGGTTGTTAGCATATGGTTGATATATGCTTGTGTTTAAATTTAAAATCATTAATGAGATTATTAAATTACCTTTGCTTTTAAATTTTGGAGACGAAATTCTTTTAAGAGGGGAGGAATGTGATATTCCAGAAATTTTGGCAATATCAATTTAATAATCTGTATTTAAAATTAAATTGATTTGATAAATTCTGTTAATAAAATTTAACTTGATTTAATAATCCAATTGAATAAATGTTTAATTGGTGAATTTTATCTTTTAAAAGCTAATAATTGCTTTCTATTTATAATGTATATATATATATATTTATATATATTGTAGATAGATAAATTTTGATTTGAAGTTAAACAAATAAATAAAATCTTGTTTTTAAATTCTAATAATTCATTTTGATAATTTGGAAATCATTAATTTATTTAATAAATAACTATTCAAAACTATTTAATAAATAACTATTTGGTTTTAAGATACTTAAAGAAATTATTTTAAATTGTTTAAATATATTTTAAGTATAGTTTAAATTTTAATAAGACAAACAAAAGTTTATTTTATTTTCTTTTTGAATATAGCTAAATAAGTATAATTTGGAATTTTATATAGAAATTTAAAAATACCATTTTTATATTAAAAATTAATGCATTTAATTAAGATAAATAAGATATGTAATTTATAATTTCTTTTATAAATTATTTATATTAATAAATATGTTATTTTCAAATAATAGAAATAAATGTATAAATATAGATATATTTTAAAAGATAATTATTTTAAAATTAAAATATGTTGATATAAATTAGTTTTAAAATTGGATTTTTAAAATGTGCGAATAGAATTTGAATTTGAATTTAATTTTGAATTCAAATGAATAAACATATTTAAATTATTAGGATAAGCTTTCATTTTTATATAAATTGTTTCATTTCATTTTCTTTAAAAAGTGATGCATATTCATTTATTTATGAAAATAATACATATATATATATATAATAAATAAAGAAAAAGAGGGTTTCAATTACTTTTAAATTAAATAAAAATAAGTAAATATGTGTAAATCAAGTGTTAACATTTTATGTAACTAATGAGACAAGTGTAAACTGATAACCTACTCTTATTGACAAATGTAAGGATTTAGTACATGTGTCATATTTATTTTTAATTTTCTTTTAATTTTTAAATAAATCATTTATACCTATATAAGCATGTTTTCTTCAAGCTCTATTCTTTTCTGATCTCCAAACTTTTTTCAAAGTTAAAAATATTTGTTTTCAGCTGAATCAAATCTGTAAGGTCCTTCTCAAATCAGAAAGAAATCTACAAATCTCTTTCCTAAATCCAAATTTTTCAAATCATTTTACAAATTTCCATATGCAAATCAGTTCAAACATGCAAGTCTGCAGTCCTCTGTAAACCATTTTTAAATGCAAAAGATTTGCATGCATGCAAATTTAATCAACATACAAGTCAACTCTGCATTCTTTTAAGCATATGCCTGTAGAGCATTTTAGCCTGTAATTCCATCAACTTGAGATCTGAAGCAAGTTCAAGTCCCATTAGCCTTCATGCCAATCTAAATGCAAGCAACTCAGTTTTTAAAAGCATAGAAGAAAAAGCAATTCAAGTTTTATCAAAAGCTTTTCAGAAAATTTGTGCTCTGCTTCATCATTGTTTCCAAATGAGTAACTCCATTTTTAAAAAAATAAAATAAAAAAGTATGAATCTGTTGCAAGATTTCCCCTGAAACAAGAATGATTTATGTGAATGTTTATTGATGAATTTCTATGCATTTAGGATATGCATGTATGTGAATGTTTGTAACATTCTCTGTTGCCAGTTTTTTTGTTAAAAAAAATATAGAAACTCAAGCTTTGGTTTACAATTCTTAACTCCGAATCTAGATACTATTAGAATTTGTGTTATAAACAAAATTGCATGTGTGATCTTAAATCAAAATTTAAAATTTGTTTGAGTCAAAAATAAATTGGGTATTGTACAGAAAACCAAAATAAGCAGAGAAACTTAAGTTTTGGGTAAATGTAAACTCTTGAAATCATTAATTCAAGATTAACATATGAATGCTTATACAAAATTATGTTTTTTTTTAAAATAAAATCACAAATTTTAATGGTGGATTAAAAGAGCAGTCTTGGGTTTATTGGAAATGGGTATTTAGGGTTTTGCTGATGCCCTGGAGGGTCTGGAAGGTTGACTTTGCTTCTGGTGATAGTGGAGGAATCAAAGATGATGGGTGAATTAACGGGGTGGTGATCAAGGAACGCGGGCGGCGGCGACTGTCTTTAGTTCCTAAACCAAGTTTTAACTGCTTTAGGAATTTGTGATCGTCCCATTGTCTCTGGGTGATCGAGTGCTGAGAGGTTTGGGGAGATGAGAGTATGGCCAATGACAAGATGGTGGCCAGAGTTGCTGCTATTCTGGTGGACGGAGGGCCGTAATTTTGGCAATGATAAGTTTTGGAGGGGGATGGTCTTTTGAGTCCAGGTTTCAATTTGCGTTCCAGTTTTGGGGTTTAGGGCTCGTTTTTTATTTTGAGCTACTTCTGGTGATCTGAGAGTTGAAGCGAGGTGCAAGGTTGAACGTACACTTGTGTGTATCATCGGGGATGATCGGAGTGGCGTGGTTCGCCGGTGGAGGTGCACGAGTGCACAGAGTATCAGGCAATGAAGTGGGTTTGGGAAGTTGTTGTTTTCTTTGGGTGATTTGATTATTAGCTCGAAGTAGTAGATGGTTTTACTCGAAGTAAAACAGTGGGAAGCTCGGGTTTTTTTTCTGTAGTTAACAGGTTTTAGAAACCTGTACAATTTCAATTCAAAAGTTTGTTTTAAAATCTGAATGCAGGTTTTAAACAAGAATTTAAAACTTAAATTTAAAAGGTATGGTTTTCAATCTGAGTTTGAATTCCAGTTTTTAAATTTAATTTTTTTTTTAATTGAAATGTTTATACAATTTTAAAGAAGTTTAAATAAATTGAATTTAAAGATAAGGTTTTAAGAATTGGAGTGGAAGATTTAAATATAAGTTTTAAATCTGGAAATCAAATCCAATTTGAATCATGATTTGAAAATAATGGAAGATTTAAATATTTTAAATGTTTAAACAACTTTTGATGTTGAAAAATATTTTAAATATTATTTGTATCTTAAAAATGAAATTGGTTTAACTATCCTTTAAACTTCTTTATAATATAAGAAATTATTTAGTAGAAGTTTTAAAAAGGTATAAATTGTTTTAAAAAAAAACTTTGATAAGGTAAAATTTGATTTCATTTTAAATTTTAAGTTTAAAATGTAATTTGAAAACAAATTTAAATAAGTTGTTTTAAATTACTTTGTCAATGATAATGCAATCATTAATAAGAGATGTTTTAATTTAAAGTAAATCAAAGATTTAATGATTTTTAATTCATTCAATTAGTATGGTAATTTAAATAATTTAATTTATTTATTTAATTAATTAAGGGTTTGAATAAACTAATTAAGGTTAAGTTAAATAATTGACATTAATTAAATTAGTAACTAAAATTAATTAATTTAATTTAATTACTTAAGAAAGATAATTAAAGAATTGATGATAATTTAATGAAGGTCATTAACTTGGAATTATTTGTTAGTTAATTAATGTAATTAATTTTGATAATTAATTGGATCAATTAATGTAGATAATCATTTATTGTATTGGGTTAAGTATAATGACTTTATAAAAGTAATTAAAGATATTAATTACTCATTATAATTAATTTATTAATTAGATTAGTTTAAATTAATTAATTAAGTTTAATTAATTTAGAATAATCATTGGATGGGTTGATAAGTAATCAATGAGGAATAATTACTAGAGAAGTATTTAAGGCAAGTAAATAACTAGAGGTAATTAATTGAAGTATGGAAGAGTTTTGAGATTAGTTATTTGTGTAATTAATAGAAAGGATAATTACTTTGTGAAAGTAATTAATAATTAATTACTTAGTGTAGTTAATTTAAGGATTGATTGATTAAGTCATTTGAAAATAATTAAGTGATGTAATTAATTAAGGCTAATTAATACTAATGAGATTAATCAGGGGTGATTAACAAATATAATTAATTATTAAATGTAAATGATTTAGGAGTATTTAATGAAGTAATTAAGAGTAGTTAATTACTAGATGTGATTAATCAAAAATGATTAATAATTTTGGTTTAATTAAGGTTAATTACTTAATGAAATTAATTTAAATAAAGTAATTAATTTAAATGCAATTAAGGATCATTAATTAATATAATTAATGATGTAATTAAGGATTAATTAATTAAGATTAATTAATCAATGATAAGTGATTAAGGAAGTAATTAATTACTGTAATTAATTAAGGATTAATGTAATTAGTTATAGTTAATTAATTAATGAAGTAATTAAAAGGTTAATTACTATATTTGATTAAGAATAATTAATTTGTGAAATTAATTACTTGAATATAACTAGAGGATGATTAATCAAGGGTGATTAATCAAGAATGATCAATTAGCGGTTAATTAATTAGTTGATTGGTTTGTAATCAATGGTTATATAAGTAGGATTTATAAATTGAAGTAATTAATTTAATTTACTTTAAATTAATTAGAGATGATGTAATTAATTTAATTCATTTTAAATTAATTACATATGGTGTGGTTATTAATCCTTGTTTATATATGGATGATATAGATTTCCTTGAATGGTTTGAATCTCAGATATGAGATTAGTAATGTTGTGTGATATGGATGCATTGGTTGCATTGTGATGATGATTTGGATTATCTTCTGATAATGATAATATGGATTATCTGTGGTGATAATTATCTATTGTGATGATGTGAATTATCTATCTGCGTGTATATAGATAGTTGAATTGAATTGTTTTAAAATTAAAACAACTTGGACCTAAAAGATGGCATTTTGGATTCGATGAGGCCGGGATCGTGTTTCCATATTTGGATATCCGAAAACCACATCGATCCAAATTAACGATAGGTCAAGAATCTCAAGTGAAGATGATGATTCAGAGTGCAAGGGTTATCGTCATTAACTCTGATGGTGATTCCAAAATGAGTATAACGAGATAATGCCTTTGGTTTCGTTCGAGCCCGAGACGAACTTGTATGGATTGAATGCTTTCAGAACATCGTCAGGTGGACGATGAGCCTTCTAAGAGATGTGTTCTCCAAAGGTAATCGTAGCCTCAAGCCTTATCAACATGGAATGGCTAAAACAGGGGAGGTGCAGCAAGGCTAAGTGGGTCATGCCCAAGTAGGACAAGATTTTCCCCTGTCCAGAAGTCCCTTTTTATTCGGTTGTGTGGGCGGTTGATTCGCGACAACTGCCGGGGTTGTCTTGTTCGGGACTGTCCAGTAAGGGATGGTTCCGGCTTTGTGTTGTAGGGGAGCGGGCGTACTCCTCGGTACGGTGATCTAGGCCACATACTGTGACGGGCGGTACCCCAGTAGCCCTGCCATTGTATGGAAGCCAAAATCCAATAAGTACCGTACGTATTAGTTGTGCCCAACTATGTTGGAACGTGAGATGTAAGCATTCCAGCTATTTCTGTATTTTACTTCAAAACCCTAGACACTATTATAATATCACTGGATTTCTTATCAAATGTTTTGGTTAGCGTAAGGTAAAAACTTACCCGTATTTATGTGTGGGAAGTCTTACGTGATACCTCTCTTTTTAAAGGTTTTTCAAAAGTTAAGCAACTTTAACTTGTTACTCACACCAGACCCATGTCTGACCTAGAGTTTATTTCTGTTTTTCTTAAACTCTTGGGTACTCAAATTTTTACGAGTAGCCAAGGGATTCAGGTTGCTTTTGACGAATTAAGGAGGAGCAAATGGAGCATGAGGCTTCTGCGTTGTAGTTATCTAGTATTCCGTTGTGTTGGTATCTCTGAGTCGTTTGTTTGAGTTGTTTTGTATTGTTTTGTAATAACTAGACAGGTGTTTATAACTGTCTAGTATGAGATGTATAATTTGTGTAACTCTGATAGTTGTCTGTATATCTATGTAATATTTTTGTTATTAATATAATAATTTATTGGTTCCGCTGTTGAGATTCTGTTGTTGTTTCTTCTTTCTTCTCTTTATTTCTATTTCTATCCCTTTCTTTCTTAATTCATGATATGTCTTTCTAGTTAGTGGAAGATGGGTCGTGGCATAATGATAATGTGGATTATCTATTGTGATGATAATATTGTGGTATGTGAATTATCTATCTGTGTGTATATAGATAATGAAATTGAATTGTCTTAAACTCTAAAACAACTTGGCCTTAAAAGATACGCTTTGGATTTCGATGAGACCGGGATCGGGTTTCCAGATTTGGATATCCGAAAACCACATCGATCCAAATTAACGAGAGGTTGTGAATATCAAGTGAAGAGTGAAGAATCGAGGTGTAAGGACTATTCGTCGTTAAAACTCTGAGGGTGATTCCAATACGAGTTTAACGGGGTGGTACTTTCAGATTCGAGATAAAGATTCAGAGTGCAAGGGTATCGTCGTTAACTCTGAGGGTGATTCCAAAATGAGTGTAATGAGATAACACCTTCGGTTTCGTTCGAACCCGGAACGAACTTGTATGGATTGAATGCTTTCAGAACATCGTCAGGTGGACGATGAGAATTCTAAGATAAATGTGTCCTATAAACGTAATCGTAGCCTCAAGCCTCAACAACCGGGAATGGCTAAAACAAGGGAGGTGCAGCAAGGCTAAGTGGGTAATCCCCAAGTAGGACGAGATTTTCCCCTTTCTAGAGGTCCCTTTTTATTTCGGCTTAGTGGGCAGTTGGATATGCGCGCCAACTGCAGGGTTGTCTTGTTCGGGACTATTCAGTAAGGAATGGTTTCAGCCTTTTGTTGCAGGGGATTGGGAGTAATCCTCGGTACGGTGATCCAGGCCACGTACCGTGACAGACGATTCCCCATTAGCCCTGCCATTGTATGGAATCCAGAATCCAATAAGTGCCATCGGTTTTGATTGTATTACCCACTTTTATGGCTAGTTGCTGGAATTTAATAGATGTAACAATTTCGGCTATTTTCTATTTACTTGAAAACCCTAGACCTATTATAATATCACTGGATTTCCTATCAAATGTTTTGGTTAGCGTAAGGTAAAAACTTTTCCATGTTTATGTGTGGGAAGTCTTACGTGATACCTTTCGTTTCAAAAGATTTTTGAAAGTTAAGAATCACACCAGACCCATGTTTGACCCGAAGTTTATCTTCTGTTTTTATTAAACCCTTGGGTACTCAAATTTTTACGAGTAGCCAAGGGATTCAGGTTAGCTATGATGAATTGTGGAGAAGTAATGGAGCAGGAGGCTTCAACGTGTAGATATATAGTGTTCCACTGTGTTTGATTCTCTGAGTTGTATTAAGATGTATAACTAGACAGGTGTTTATAACTGTCTAGTATGTGATGTAAAATCTGTGTATCTCTGATATATGTTGTATATGATACTATGTAATAATTATGTTATTAATATAATTTATTCGTTCCACTGTTTAGATTCTGATGTGTTGTTTCTTCTTTCTTCTCTTTCTTTCTCTTTTCTAAAATTTCTTTCTTATTAATGATGCGTCATTCTGTGGAGATGAATGGCAGGTCATTACACTATATTTTGAGGCTATATGGAAAAATCATAGCGGTAGAAATCCACTATGAGATATTGCGGGGTTATAGCGGGGTAATAGCGGGGCATTCACTACACAGGGGTAAGCTAATCCCATAGACTGTGCACCCTACACTGTTTTCTTTCATTTCCAATGGTGAAGTCATGTTTAGCATCTCAACACATGAGTCATCATCTTAAGAATAGATCTCGAATATCTCTTTTGATTCCAGCTTCTCGAACCATCATCACTCAAATAGTTCACAAATCTCTCCATAGATTCTAACATACGTTATCTGATGAATGCTAGCGTTATCCTCTCTCTCGACTATCAAGTACAAAATGAAACAAGTCTCTTATACTTATCACGTTTTCGACCTTTTCAATTTACACTATCCCTCGGTCAAGAGTGAAACCAAGTATGTTAAAGCATTGGTTGCAACAAATCTCTACCTTGACACTTCATTCTTTACTTTCATGGTAGAAAATGTCTACTTCGTCGGTTTTTAGTGCAAAGTATAAGAATAAATACTTTCCACGAACAAGTAAACACACAAAGCATAAGTAAGTCACATGATTGACTTTTAATCCCCTTTTTATTTAATTAATTCTTTTATCAATTAAAACTTTTTTATAAATAATTTTATATATTTAAAATATCTTTACAAAAGACATATACATGTATACTACTATTTCACTATCCATTTGTACTCTTTTCAGTACTTTAAAAAGTATTTGTATACTTATCTCAATTGGTATAAGTATATTCACAAATCATTAACATGATTTCTTACTTTAAAATATAATCAAAGAGGTTAAAAACAATTGTTACTTAAACATTATTACTATAAACCTCTTCTCTTTTATTTGTTAAACTTTACTTTCCTATCTTTTTTGAATAGATTCCATACTTGTTATTATCTTTAAAATATCTATTATTAAAGATCTAAGTATATTCATAAGGATCAAATAAAATGTTAATTAAATGTTGTTACTGATAACACAAAACCATTTCACTTATAGTTACCTTTAAATTATTATTTTAAAAGATCAAATTATATTCATAAGTATAAAAAAAAGGTAAAAACAAATGTTACTTAAACATTGCTTACTATAGACCCAAGACCATTTTATAGTTAACGTTATCTTTAAACCATTCTTTTAAAAGATCTAATTATATTCATAAGTGTCATGATACGTCTTTCTTGCACCTAAAGACGACACTTAATACATCCTCGGCATCCATGCGCCGATTATTTAAGTGTTCGAAAGACATGTCATTAGGGTGAAGAAAGAAGAAGACAGAACATAATCTCACATCGTAACGAGCAATATAATATACACATCTTTACAAAAAGAAATCATCTTTATCTATGCACAACATTAGAGCTATCCTATTACCAACCTAAACAGTTATAAAAGCCTGTCCTCACAATTGCTAATAATACAGCCAAGAACAAAGCAGAATACAGTGGAAGAATATAAGACACATGAATACGTCCTAGAGAATCCAGCTCATCTTTTGAAAGATCCAAAGCATTCAACTAAATCTGGAAAATATGCTTGGGCCAACCCGAGCATTATAAGAAAATAACATCCAGATCAGTCTAGTAAAAGCAGCATGAGAAACTCAAATCACAAGAAATTTTATTTATTATAACTTAGAAAATCCTTTAAAATCAAAGGTGTCCCATATGACTATGCCGCACATAAACACAGACGGGTTACCTTACGATAACCAAAACATTTTCTATAGAAAATTTAGTGATGTTATAATATAATGTTTAGGATACAAATACATATTAATCATAGCCAAAATGTTACATTTATTAAAATCCAGCATAATAAGTATACAATCAAGCTCGAAGGCTCATACTGGAAAATGGATTCCAACTATGAAAAGGTGAGGGTCCGCCCATCGAATCCGTACACCTCTAGATAAAACATACAGGAGGTTACAACACGTTGCACCTCTACTACTCAGGACTAGCCCTACCCTTATAGGATAACACCGAATATGATCACCCTATGGTTGACAAACAACCATAATAGGCCCCGAAGCATACATATATATCGACTCTAGATATGAGATGATCATACCCTAATGAGAGAGACCCACATAGCCCTACCCCACTTCCCTGCTTTAGTGATTTCACCGGTTGATAAGGCTTGAGGAAATGATTACCTTTTTATGCACCAAACTATTTGGAATGCTAAAACTGCCCTTCAAGCATAAATGCAATGCCTGCATTCATCTATACAAGTTCGTTTTGGGTTTGAATGAATCCGAAGGAACTACCTCTACCATGTCCATTTTGGAATCATCCTTAGGATTAGTAACAAGTAGCCCTTACACTTCAAAGCTCCATCTTTAATCATCTTCAAGAAGTCTTCAGTTCAAAACACTTGAGTTAGATCGAAGTGGTTTTCGGATAATTTATACTTATCCGATCCCGGTCACAATGAAGCAACATTCGATAGTTTCTGGTAAACCCAACCTCGGTTCTTTTGGAAATAAATAGATAATAGATAAGAGCGGAGATCACCTCCTAATCATTGAGTGAATGGATTTCCTTATCATTTATCCTAGGAGAACAAAACGAGATTTATACGCATGGTACAACATCATTAAAATTGATTGTGCCATATAACTCATGTGTTTCTCCCAGATATTTCCAGAGTTACATTTTGGTCTACATTTGATAGCTTGTTATTTAACTATCAAATAAATAAACAATCAACAACTTAGAGATTTAATTACCCATAGCAACCATTAAGCCTTAAAATAAACCTTTCATTTATTTACATCTCCTTCCAGACTATTTATTTAATATATTCATATATTTATCTCACTGGCACACATATATTCATGAAACATTGTGAAAGATTTCTTATTTCAAAATCATATTAAAATGGATCAAAACAAATGTTATTTGAAATAAAGATAAGGCTTGTAACGACCTAGGATTTTTACACTTTGAAATAGGCTATTTACATATAATTTATATAATGAATAAATGGATTTTATTAGCAAATAAAACTATTTTATTTATTTGACAATGATGAGAAAATAGTTTTTAAAATTCGTTTGCCAATATAGATAGTTCATAGAAAAATAGAAAATGTGATCGGGAAGCGTTTTCCAAAAACTCAACGTTTCGATATACGAAAGTCTTCGGGAACAATGTGCACACTTAGTGCAACATGCACACATTTATATATGTTAGGTTTAATATTAATTAAGCATATTTATGTATATTAACTTATATATATGCACATACACACACCTAAGCATGGATGTGACAAATTATGATTTAAAAAACATATGTAAGTACACATACACACGCATTTGTATACATATAATCCTATGCCATACCTTAAGTACACACACATGGCTTTGCTTGCATAAATTTGGGAGTAAAAGGGGGTAATGTGTACAAGTGATGGGAGGGAGGCATGGTGGTGGTCATGTGTTTGTCATGTATATATATATATATTATTTTGTATAAAGGATATTTTAGTAATTTCTAGTTTTTTATGCTTATTAATTCCTCAACCTTTTCATTTAATTCACTTTACACTCTCTTTTATTCATTCCAATTTCCTAACACTCTTCTTGCATATTCTTATTTCCATGGCTTCCAAACAAAATTACCAAGTTAAAAACTTGTGTATATATTTTAAAAACTAGCTTAAAGCGCTCCATTACACTTATACTACAACCACCCTCCAAAAGAAACCCCATATACCGCAAAACCCAATTAGGAGGATCCCAATACTAGCCAAGGCCGAGCCAAACTTGTTTCTTAAAGGCCACACAAAGTCATATTTTCAAGTTAAGCGGTTTGCTAGGAGTAATTCAAGTTTAGTAGATGTTCACCATGATTTTGGGAAAGTTAGGTGAGTAAAGTTAACACCCTTAAATCTGTTAGTTAGCATTATTAAAGTTATCAGATTTATGATTTATAATGTTCTTTATTTATGTAAGAATGTTGTATATGACATATGCATGAATATGTGTTATTTTGGTGTTGATTGTTTATGCCGAAGTTTGAGTACGCAATAAAGATTGTAACTTGAATATTGGAAAAGTTAGTTAGCATCGTAAAGTAATAATTTTATTTATGATGGTGCTATGATGTTACGATGTGATAATATGTTTGAATGTTTTATTTGTTGTATGTGGGTTCATGACACAAAGGTAGCAATTCGCTAATCAAAAGCGATGTGGAAATCTGCTTTTTGTTGAAAGTTCGATTTTTGTTTCAAAGTGAAAAGTTTTCATGCGTAAAACTTTTATTTGATTTTAAAAAGTATATTTTCGTGCTTCATAGAGGATAAGAGTTCAAATTTGAAATTTTGAAGCTAAGAAATCCAAAATTTTCAAAGTTAGAGTTATGGGTCCCATAGTGACGGGTTGCTATACCGTAATTCGAGTAAATGAATTTTTTTTCGAACTTTAAGTGTTTTACACTTCGAAACTTTTTAGCAAATGTTTCCTAACCTTGATTAATATATTTTAGGTTAATTAGTAATTTTTTAAATCAATCAACTAATTAATTAATAAGGTAATTTGCACTAATCACTGGTTAATAAAGGTAGTTTAAACTTATGTATTAATTAATAAGGACACATAGGGGCAAGAGGCAATGCTTCATCACATATCACAATGTGAGAACCCCTATCATGCTAGTTGTTAGAATGGAACCTAGGACATCCAGTATACCAAGTAAATGCCTCAACCAACTTCGCTTTGATACCATTGTTGGAACTAGGTCAGCTCGCAGTGGAAGAAATGTGCGAATTTCATATTTTTTAAAACATTTTGGATCGTTAATGGGTCTGTGAAGTCTAAATTCATTTGGAACATTTCTATACTTCTTTTAAATAAAATCAATATTTTATTTAACTTCATTAAAAAGTTTCACATTAATTTAATGTGTATGTAAGTTAGTGAAACGACCCTTACTCGACCTTCGAAAATTGACACCGAATACATCACCTATATTCAAATGCCGCAGATTCAGTCGAATCTGGTTCGTCGGAGCTAATAACACATCAGGTATAACAACACAGCGGAAGAAAATGAATATATCAATATACAACATTGATACAATATCTGATACAACTGAATATCAAATACAAATGACTATCAATATATCCAAGATAGATACTAGACAATAATAGAGACAACAGCAGCGGAAAGACAATGTCTTCAATGCCAACTCCAAAACTCCATCTCCAGTCCAAAGCTAGCTCAAACTCCCAACAAGTTGGACTTAAGCAAGTCCGGTCCAAGTGAACAATTGCTATCGCCAAATCCAAAGACTGGATGCTATCGAATTCTATACCTACTTTTTGATTATCTGAAAAACCCAACTCTAGACTGCCCGTGTGGAAAATTGTGGGCACCAAAAATTTAGGAAGGGAACAATAAACTCTAGGTCAATCATGGGACTGGTATGAGCAAACAAAGATAGTTTATTTTTATCCAAAGCAAAACAAAGAATTTAAAAAAAATCCGCAATGCTTTCTGGAAACTGAAACTACCATAAGGCCTCCTACCGCATACACAATGCAAACGCAGAATTGGAGGAGATTTCTCCGTATGATAGTCAAAAATGCTTGATATGCGAAAGTTATTTGATATTATTATTAGTGCATAGTGCAGAAAACCTTTCGAAAGTACATTATTAATCTAAGCCAGCATACAACCATTATTGTATGCCTACTATAGCTACCATCTAAACCGTGGGGCGCCACCATAAGTAAATGGCAGGTTATACAACTAAAACCATACAAGGTGCGCATTGGTGGTTGGATTTCCAACAAATGGTCAGGCTAAGGAACTTCTCACTACCACATGGGTACGCCTCTGGAGGGACATCCCAAGAACCTACCCAGCTCTCTGCCAACACAAAGTCGGATTACCTCTATAACTAGGTAACTACTACTCGAGCATGCTATCCCCCGGTCGTTTGTGACCTTTGTCCGAGGTACCTCTACACCAATAACCACAAAGCAATCACAAAGTAATAGATTTGCAGAGACCACATGAGTTAAGTATCTGGGCTCCATACCATGATACCACCCGTTTCCAGAAGGGAATGACACACCCTAAAGGGCGCGACCCTCATAACCTTGCCGCATCTTTCCTATTTCAACCATTTCTAGGGTGTGAGGTCCTGATGCAGTCTCGTCCACAAAGCTATGCTTTACACAAAAGTCATGCTTTGATCAACAAACGATCACAACAGACAGCAGCACTCAGCATGACACACTACCAGATTGGTAGTATATCACCGATAACTATCAACCACATAACCTCTGAGCTCGTACGTCTCAGAGAAGGGTGTTAAGCTAAGAGATAAATTCTCTGCCACCAAACAGAAATGTATTTAATAGAGATCAGTTTTATATCTCAAAGTGTAAAGTCAGACATGCAACCATAAAAAGTTTATTTCGGGTTCGAACAGAACTAAAGGCACTTCATCCAATAAAGGAAGAAGCCCTTGCAATCCGCGTATCCACAATCCCGATCGGACTCCTCATCACATATGGAGATCTCTATATCGGAGCAACCCAGTGCAGAGTCATTCGACAGGCTACCCTATCATTCTCGAAGACACCCGGTCTTGGGTCTTCCAATGCTATCCATTTACGTCATATCACTATTCGTAATGGGCTAATGACACAAAGTCCTCTCCCGGCTAAACCAAATAGTGAGCGCAATATTTTAAAACCATAAGGATAATGGGATCTCAGTTAAGTCACAACCTAAAACCCAAAACTTTTCTTTCAAATGGTTAAAAAAATTACCATTTTTAAATCTTTAAATAAAAGATCCACTTTACAGAGTTCACCTATTTTTCACAAAGATTGATTCACAATTTTTAAACAAAAGATCATCTTTGAGGTCAACTTTTGTTTGAAACAAAGTTTCACAAATATTTCACAAAGATTCCATTATAGGTTTCAAAACAATTTCATTTCAAATCCTTTATACAAAGGGTACACCTTTAAGATCCTCTTAAATTTCAAAACAAGGTTCAACAATTTTTCATAAAGATTAATTCATGGCTTTCAAAACTACTTTAATTTCATTTCAAATTTGAAATCTTTCAACATAATTTGGAAAATCCTTTCTTTATATGAAAGCTATTTAATTTGAAAACAAATCGTTTTCGTTTCGGAAAAATCCAATTACATTTGCACGAGTTAAAGCCGTTTAAGTATAAACTTGGGTTGAATTTAAATTCTCAAAGCAATACTTTTTTTAAAATGGTTTAAAACCCATATAAACACTTTTATAAATCGTATATCCTTTTTAAATCATAATTTCCAAATAAAGAATTCAATTTCAAATTTGAATTAAATTCAAATCAAATTATTTAATTTTAAAAACGTAATCACGTTATTCAAATAACTTTTATCTTCAAAATTCTTTTTCAAAAGTTTTCATATTTAACCCAATTCCATTTCCCAAAACCATTTGAATTCAAAATTCAATTTTAAAACAATTTCAAAAATCTGTGACTTAACCAATTTCCTCGTGCAATCCATATTTGTGTGTGTATAAGTGTGGTCTAGGGGTTTTACACAATAAAAGTGCAACATCATCAATCAGCACAGATTCGAATACAGCAATGTATTTGATAAGCGGTATAAACTATAACGCTATCTTTATTCACAGATCACAGATAAATAACATAGGTACATCGCAGATAAATAAATTACATTCGTCATAGATAATAGGTTACATTTCACAGCTTAATCATATCACAGAACATCATATATCAGGGATATCACACAATTCAAAGCATCCAATTCAATCCAAACACTCACAAGTAAGATCAGTTAATTGTCTGATTAATTTAAATCGGATTAATTACTTATGAATTACTAATCCTAGTTAATTAATATTAATAAATTACAAATCACTTTGATCAATTATTCTTTAATCATTTGTTAATTAACCATTAATAATAAATTAATTAACCTTTAATTATAATTAATCAACCTTTAATTATTAAATAATTAACCTTTAATTATTTAATTCACCATTTAATTAATTATCTTAATTAATTAATTAACCCTTAATTAATTAATTACCATTAAATTAATTATCTTTAATTAATTACGATAAGTGACTATCCCTAATCCTAAATCAAAGTTAATCACTTGATTAATCCATCTTTAATCATTAAGTATTTACTTTTAATTAAGTAATTGTCTTTAAGCAATTGATTACCTTTAGTGGCTTTAATTAGTTAATTTTCACTAATTAATCACATTAATTAATTAATCCTTAATTATAAATTAATAAACCGTAAATTAATAATTAATTATCTTCAATTAATTACAAAAATTAAGTAATTAATCCTTAATTAATAATCATCCCTTAATCACTTTCATTAATTAATTAACCTTTAATTAATAAATTATTATTAATTAATAAATAAATCCATCTTTAATCGCTAAATAATTAATCCCTAATTTTTTTAATTATTCTTAAATAAACACCCTTAATTAGTTAATTAACCTTAAATTAATCACCACTTAATTAATTATAAAAGAAATCATCCTCTAATTACTAATCATAAAGTATTAATCCTTAAATTAATTATTCTTTAATTACTTGATTAATCGAACTTAAATTATTAATTAATTTACCTTAATTACTTTCATTAAGCAATTTACTTCAAGTAATTAATTTCCTTTAATAAATAAACTTAAGTTAAACTTTAAAAGTTAATTTAACAATGAAAACATTTGTAACATTTATTTACTTCTTTAATATTATTAAGTTTAAAAAAAATAAACTTTAAAACTAAAGGTTATGTGTATTTAAAAATATTTTAAAAATTGGTTAATTAAAACAATTTTATTTAAAAACTTTCTTAACCAATTTAAAACTTGGTTAACATTTAATATTTATAAAAGAATCTATTTCAACAAAGTTGTTTCAAAGTAAACTTGATTGATTTAAAGTTTAAAAGAAAACTTAATTTATATTTCAGATTGATAACACAGGAACCAAAAATCTTGTGTAGAACTCGATCAAATTTCTCTTTAAATCCTGGTACTTAAATAACCCCGAGCCTCTTTTAATTTTTATCTGAGCCAAACTCGAGTATTTCGTGTACCCATTTTCCTTAGAGTCCAACACGTAAAAGCTTCGATCCTTACCCGAGCTGCCCCCTTTTTCCCAAATTCAATCAACAAACCAATCGATATGACATGCTCCCGTGCATCGTACACAACGACCAGGCCTTCTCCGATCATCTACTCCGGCTCTAGAGCATCATCCACGACCTCGACAATCAACTCAAGCACCCAAAAACTCGAACTCGCCGGAAATAAAAAACAAACCATTTTGAAGAAACGTGGAACTAAATGATCACCAAAAAACCTTCCAGCATCACCACCACCAACCACCGGACGCCACACGACTACAACCCCAGCTACTCTGATGACCCACAAACCTCTTCCTCTGGGAGCGATCGTCTGAGTCTTCTTGATGGCGATGCAGTTCCCTCATGAACAAGATCGACAAAACACCAGTTAAAACCCTAAATCGCCTTCGATCGATCACCACAACATAATATAAAAATCATATACTATTTTTCCAATAATCTACATCCTCCAACCGACCTTCGACTTCAACCACGATGAATTTAGATCCACCGATCATCGACAATTGAAGAAAACACCTTTTCTGCTCATCTTAAAATATCCCCATAATTATCTACTTAACAATCATGAATCTATTACCTAAATTCATTATTTTGTATTATGAATCAGTTGTCAAAACGTAGAATTGATATTGTTGAGTTTTGACTTAATAAAATCATCTCTGTAATTAACCCATTTTGAAATAAATTGCTTACTTTAAATAATTGAATTTAATTTTAAAAAAGGTCTCACATATATACAAACATTTTTTATTTAAATGTTATGACCTAAAAGTCATTTTGTTAGATGATTTGGATTTTTAAATTATGTTTTGAAAACCTGTAACTTATAACAGGGTTCAAGTATCCCTACAAACATGCATATCAATATATGCATTCAGAAACACAAGCAAAACAAACAACATTTTCACACATTTTCAAGTGTCAATCACAACATCAAGATATAATAGGTTAAGTTTGCTCACCTTGACATGTTGACAGGTTTAGCTTAGGCCTGGAATTTGTATTTTCATCTGTTCTGAAAATGATCCACTTGATTGTAAAGTTGTTGAGTTTTAACCTGGTCTTATTGTTGCATTCCCTTTTGATTTGAATCTGCTTCTTGATATTAATTTACTTTTGGCTGGAACCTTAAACAACGGAGACAGATTTTGATCTCTTAATCTAGAAATTTTTAAATCTAGAACAAGCTGATGAATTTGATTTTTGTTGTCTGAGCTTGATTGAATCTACTCTGGTCACAAGCTTCTGGTCTTTGAATTAGAGTTGATTTGTTTTTAAATTGGAATCTTGTTTCCAAATTGATGAACTTGAATTTATTTTGCATTTTGACCTAAGTTAGTTTCTGAATTTGAAAATCCTGAGTTGTTCTTGATGTTTTTGATTGTTGAATCTGTTGAATTGCTTCTTGCTTTTGTTTGAGTTGATCTTCTACAGGTTTACTTTTGGTTTTAATTCTCTGTTTTTTTTGAACTGCCTTAGATGATCTGGTGATCTTGGATTTAATCAGAGACTTGTATCTGATTTCTTTTCCAGGTTGAGTTTTTTTTTTCTTTTTGCATTGTTTTGATTTCTCAGTTTTGAATCTTCTGTTTTTAATTTCCTATTGTTTTCGAATTTGGTTTCTCAGGATTGAGAAGTTTTTTAAAAATGAAAACAGCCTGACTATTTTTCTCTTGCATGTTTTCAAAATTAATTTGAAAGAAAATAATTCCTTTGCCACTTGTCCCATTTTATTACATTTGTAATTTACATAGTTAAATTTCCTTACACATATATTTACATATTTTTCTTTTATTTATAAATGTCACATGTGAACTAAATTATGTTTTTATCTCTAATTCAAATATTTTCTATAAATATTTATTTTAACCCTTTATGCTAATATATTTTCATATCTCAACATATGCCTACATTTTAAAATGTTTGTCTTCTTATATATCTATGTTTGCACAAATAAAGTTTATTTCAATTGTTTCGAACATTCAATCATAATTTTAGTTTAGTATATATATTGTAATAGCCCACAAATCTTACCCCTTGATTCGACACTATTCTCCATCAATCAACTCAAGATGAGTGGAAATACGAACCATTTGGGTTAAAGAAGAAGAGGTAGAAGAAGAAAATAGAAAAACAACAACATAATCTAACCATCGCAGCGGAATAAAATATAATAGATAATAACAGATCTTTACACAAAAGAAAACAATATCTGTTTTATATATATACATTCATCAGAATACATCAATCTCATAGCACACAATTGGACAGTAATCATAACCTGTCCTCACACAACTGAATACACAGCGGAATATAAATCAAGTACGGAAGTACGTCTCGCCATCCAGCTCGTCCCCTGAGCTCCACATCCTTCTTTCCTGTATTCTATAAAACTCGGTCTGACCCGAGCATTATAGTTAAATAACACCCGAGTCAATCTGGAATACCAGTGTGAGAAAATCACACTCAAATTGATTATTAAAGTTTCAAAATTCTTTTGAAAATCAAAAGCATCTCGCAAGACCACGCCGCAAATAAACATGTCGGGTTTTTTACCTTACGATAGCTAAAACATTTCTATTAAAATCCTATGACATTACAATAGGGTCTATTTACAAATACTTATTCAAATAGCCGAAATTGTTACATTTATTAAATTCCAACTACTAGCCACAATCGTGTGTAATACAAACAAAACCGTAAAAGGAACGTAGGGAGAATGGATTTCCAACTAATGACCAGGCATTGGGGTACCACTTGTCACAGTACGTGGCCTAGATCACTGTACCGAGGATTACTCCCAATCCCCTGCAACACAAGACCGGGACTACCCCTTACTGGATAATTCCGAGTAAGATCACCCCACGGTGGGATCAACAACCGCACCACTAAGCCAAATAAAAAGGGACATCTAGACAGGGATGAACTCATCCTAATGGGCGCTACCCACCTAGCCTTGCTGCATAACCCCTGATTTTCAGTCATTCCCGGTTGACGAGGCTTGAGGTTAAGCATTACCTTGTTAGAACGTTTCACTTAGAATGCCCATTGTCCATCTGACGATGTTTCGAAAGCATTCATCCATACAAGTCCGTCCCGGGTTTGAACGGAACCGAAAGCACTATTCCTACTACATCCATTTTGGAATCATCCTTAGGATTAGTAGCGACTAGTCCTTTCACTTCACTGCTCCATCTTCGACTTCGAACTCGTTTTTCCCACGAAAACGTACAAACGTGATCGAAGTGGTTTTTGAGAAATTAATCTCGATCCCAGTCTCTTCGAAACGATCATCACATTGTCCAATATTGATGGTAGGTTATTTAACTATCAATTAATATTCACAAACATCCATCAAACATAAATAGTTTCCCAAATTATTTATTAACCTCAAAATATCTTCACAAGATATATTTCCATTTCCAACCCTTTTTTGAAAACAGTTTCAAACCACACTCTTCTCATGGAATAAATTCCCAATTATTTATTTCCACTGAAAGCACCAAGTGCAAAGCTTTAGATTTTTAAAATAATCTAAAAACACTTTGCGTATAAAATATACTTTAACATTTAAGTTAAAAACTACTTCAATTCTTTGTTAAAAATATATACTTTAGGAATATTTAAAATGAGGTTACTTTATAAAATATAAAACTAGATTTTCTCCTTTGAAACAAAATACCAAGTCACCTTTAAATAATTACTACGATAATAAATTTGAAAAATACTAACTTTAAAATTTAAACATTTAAAAATAATAAATTTTCTAAAACATGCTTTTTAAAACAACATTAAAACTTTTAACTTATATTTAAAAGTTTGCTTTGAAAACGTACTTGGCTATCCGGGGAAATACGCTTCTCTTTCACATCTTTTAAAACAAAATCACTATTTATTTTTAAACAAATTTTCTCATTCTCTTAATAAATTCCCACTGTGAATTTAATTTTTTCCAAATATCCCCCTATATATTACTTCACTTTTATAAACCCAGTTTATAAATTTCTAAGTCACATTCTCCTTTAAATTTCCAATTTCAACACTTAAAATCAATTTCCAAATTGATTCCTAATTTACTCCATTTTGAAATAAATTCCTTTACTTACTCATTTATTTCAAAACCCATTGACTTTAGATTTTTATTCCATATTTATGATTTAAAATCTTTTAACTGAAATACCAATTTCAGATTTCTAAATTCCTTCTTTATCCTTTTAAATAAATTTAAACCTTCAATTTTAAAATAAATTCATTATTTCTGGAAATAATATCACTTAAGTTTAAAATTCATTATTTCTCTATTTATTCAAATTCCCTTTTTCATACCTAGAATTTATTAGGATTTAAAAATCACTTTTATTCCTTTCCAATTCATTCTTATTTTTATTCAAATTCTTTATAATTATTTTACTTAAAAATTAACTCTTTTAATTTCTTTTCAAAAATACAATTCTATATATTTTGATAACTCAGTGTACCGAAATATATTGAATCAAACCATAGCATTCAATATTCCAAATATAATTCATCGCAGAATATCAAATATTCATAACACACAATACTAAACAATTTAAATAATTTTGAGGAATCTAGTTGAATCCGTCCAACCTGTTTCCCTGCATCCACAGATGTTAGCACAATACTAATTCCACTTCGAGGTGGAATATCGCGGTATATGGGTTTTAAATATAATATCATCCTCTATTATGTGGCGCATAGGGTCTCATCCGCTATATAATGCAGGAAATCAATCACTCTAAGTGTATATATATAGAGACACACACACACACACGCACACACACACTACTATATAATATACCACATCCAATCAATTCAATCATTCAACCAAATTATGAATTTAACTATTTATATTTAAATTAAAACCAAATGCGTGAGATTAGCTCACCTTTGTTTCAAATTGAAATCCACTTCAATATTGCCTTGGTTTCCTCAATGTTTTTGACCTTGTATAAATATTAATAATTTTTATCAATATTCGAGTCAATTGAACAATTAAATTTTTATTAACACTTGGCAAAAATTGAATGATTAATTATCATTTGAATTGACTCAACAATTAATCACTATTAATCAATTTAACTAATAATTAAACTTTTAAACTAATTTTCCTTTTAACAAATTCTAAAATAATTAAATAAGTTAATTAAACACCTTAATATATTATTTTTAACCTGGCCTAGTAAATTGAATCTTACTTTCTTCATTTTCAACTGCGTATGCAAAATAATCCACATAGGTTTTTAAAAATTCAATTTTCATAAATTTCAACATTTTAAAAAAATTCCTACCATTCCCAAAATCTTATATATATAAAATTTCCTACTTTATTGTGCATTTTCACTGTTAAAATTCAGATTCCCGTATTTTCCAAAATTATATATATATATATATATATATATATATATATATATATATTCACCTATTATTATATTAAACAGAAACCTTATATTTTCCAATATATAATAAATTCGGTTTATCAATACACACACACACACACACATTATATAAATCCATAGATTTAATAAATTAATAAACATTCCATAATTAAGGTGTAATCATAGCATTCCAAAAATTATGCAATGAATTTTATTCAAGAATCTTTTATCTTACTGTAAAACTTTTTTTTTTAAAAAAACAGGTCTTTATTTTAACCTTATTGAAAATAAAACTTATTGCATGTATATATACTATCTATAAATTAAAACAAAATTCTTCTTTTACTGTAACATATTTTTTTAGTAAAACTTGACATTGCTGTAATAATTTCTAGCAATGTGAATTAATTCTAATCATCATTAGATTAAAAATATAGACTTAAGTAAGAATTTAAATTTAAAGATTCAGAAAATCAAATTACCTTAATAGGAATTGGGAACAAAATCGACGAGCCTCGCACGATACCAGGTTCACGACAAACAAGCCGCGACTTACCAGCAACCACCACAACTCTACTGCCTCTCCTCCCACTTCGCGTTCTCGAGACGAAGAACCTGAACGCCACGAAATCCCCAAATCCCTCGGGGAAGAAATCACCGCTGCTGCCATCACCTTCCATACGCGAGACCTCTACCTTTTACGGTTGCTCTCCACATTGCTTCCGAAAGGATCGAGCATGTCCTTCAAATTGTTGAACACGGCGTCCCCTGCTTGCTCGGCTTCGATCGAGATCGTCCGCCCTCTCTCTTCTTTTTTTTATTTCGATCTGGGCTTTCATTTTTTTTCTCTGATGCTTTTTCGATTTGTAAAGAAGAATGGGAATGAGATATTTTGAAAAAACGATGTGATTTGTAAAAGAAAACATAATTTCGAAAAGAAGGTTGCGTGCTGGAAAGAGCTACAGTGCTATGGAAAGGACGGGAAAAAGGGTTGATGTGAGATAATTTCAACTACGGTTGACTAGTATAAATATTCAATTTAAACTCAAATCCAAACCGTTCCGATAAATGCAACTTGAAAACTTGACCTCCAATCGAGGCATGCCGCTAGACATTTATAATGTTATACCCTTATTCCGAATGCAATGGAAAAGGTTTTGAGGCCTAACTCAATCGTATGGAGAAGATAGCTTTTTAGGTCAGTTATTATATTGAATTTTCGATATAAATTTCAGCGCGTTTATATGTCGTACGCTCACACAACAACTCCAAACATTATGAAAATTGAAACCCGATAACAATAAATATTACAGATCCAATGGAACTGGTTTTGTCGAATTCCAAGACCGGGCCGTGGAAGGCTATTTTTAAGTATCGATTTAAACGATATATTTCCAAAATTGAACAAATCGCCTTTAAATTCAATTTTAACACTTTTACCATCTTCACTATTACCAATATAAATTTTACAAGCCTTCAAATTTTGTTAACTAGCTTAAAAATGAAGATTCAATAATTTACCCAATTTCAGTTTATTAAATCCAATAACTTAATTGCTAAATAATAATAATATTTTAATTCAAGTTATAAACTAAGTTTTAAATATTTAAAATCAATTACATATTCCAGTTTAAATTGTCCAAAATTCCGGGTCGTCACATTCCTCCCCTTTAAAAGAATGAACCAATACCCATTACTATTTTCCACAACCAAACAGTTTTATCAACTTGCCATAACATATCTTTTATTAAAGACACACTATACATCTTACTAACTTTCCAAACTTTTCCATAGTTTCCAAACAACTTTACTTATTCAACCATTCAAATTATAACTTAAAAACACGTTTTAAATTTTCAAAATTTCTCAAAAATTTTCTAACTCCCTAAATTTTCGAAAAATTTCGGCAGCGTCTCCTTTGCGCGGCTAGCTCGGTACAACTACAAAATGCCTCTATGGTCTCCCAAATTCCAAAAGAAAACAAAAACCCAAGTGGCTAGATCAAAAACCCAATCAAATTTCACACAGAAATTTAAAAACATACATTTTTGTCGAGCAATTCAAATTTATCTTCTGAAATCAAAACCAATTTTCCTTTCCCTTTATAATACCTGCATATCCTATTTAGCAATAATATCCAATCATAGCTTTTAAAATCATTTTATACATTTCCTTATAGATGTTTTCATATCTACTTCTATTCTAATTAGTTTTTCCCATTTCCATATGAATTCAATTTATCTTCCATTTATAACGGATTCATATCATTATTTTAAATTAGTTTCATCCACTAATTTATTTCAATTTCCAATTTGAAATCTTTTTGTTGCAAATGAAATTTTTTGTCAAAAATTTTCAAACTCCCCAAATTTTCGGAAAATTTTGGCAGAATCTCCTCTGTACGGAGGATCTTTTGCAATTTGACAAGAGATATAAATATATATACATCGATCCACATGGTCGGAAAAGCAAAAACAGTTCATATTTCCTATTTTTATTGCGTAGGCATACCTTTATTTAGCATTTTTAAGCAAGCGGCTTATTTAATTAGCATTTTGCGCGATCAAATCCAGCCCAACGGCTTCCCGGTAACTGTACTTACTCAACTAAAACATATAAGTGCTAAATATATGCAATTTAATAGTATTTCACTTATTTTAATATAGCTAACACATAAATTTCACATATAATGCATGTTATGTAATTTTCATAAGCACATACAAGGTTCCGACACTTATTACTATTGCTTACAACCAATTCTCAAACCATTCCATTCAGTTTAAGCTATTTACAACTTGCTCGCTTATATTTAGTTCATTCTAAGCAAAACAAACACATATTCATTCCAATTGATTTCAAAATTATCCTATTTCACTTCTAATAACTCATAGGATTTTATCTAATCTCTTTTACATCGAACGACCCATTTTCTTATGCAATTCGACAATATTCATGTGAATAAATAATACTTAAGCTTCTAACCATTTTAAAATGATTCCAACTCAATTTATATTTAGTTCCTTCTATTTTAATTCATTCACAACCATTTTATTTAGTTCGACACATTCCATTTCAATTTTGTTCCTTTTCAATTTTATTCACGATCATTCATTTGCGTTCCATTTCTTATCCTCATTCATATCATTTTAAGTCATTCTTTTAAACTTGAAAATATTCCATATCTCTTATTGTCTTTTAGTTATTTCAACTCCTTAACAATTTCATTTCTTCTTAACTTGTTGCGACTAATACTACTCCATTTTTAACATTATAGCATATGTTCGTTTCATTCAACCAATCTCCATTTTTTTGCAACAAGTTCTATTTCCATCTTTCATTTGATTCTTATTTAATCAAATTCCATCCATTTATTTACTCAATACAATTTGTTTATTCACTCAATCCAATATGAATTTTTATTTCCATACTCAGTTCATCCCAAATTTATTTTATTAATAACTAGGTCATTTCCAATTTATTTCTACTTACTTGGATTTTATTTGCAATACAAACCATTACCATTTTAATCCAATTCCATTTTATTTTTACAACGTCTCCACTTATTTTAATTCATTATCAATCCAGGTCGAATTCTATTTATAATTCGAGTTTATTTCCAAACTTCATTATTAACGCACAATCCATTTCATTTAACCGAGTTAAATTTTATTAATATACTCTATCAAATAATTTATTTAGCTTAAGTCAATTAAATTTTATTTCTTTCAAATCACCATCAACTAAATTTCCCACAATTTAATTTCTCCATCAAATTCAATTCCAATTTATTTTTTTATTTGTTTTTTCCCATTAAATCACAATCCATTTAAGTTTCAAAATTTTAGTTTCTTCACTTTATTCCAATTCAATTCTATTTTAACTCAGATTTATTTAATTCAATTCGATTCAATTTTCTTCCTCAATCCAAGTTAATTTCATTTTTACTTTTCACTTTAAATTTTAATTCCAACATTCAAAGCTCATATTTCCCTTCCTTATTTAAAAATCATCTCAACTTTACAAGTTTATAACTTATCTCATCAGGATTTTCTATTCAAATAAGGATTCAAGATTTAAACACCCGGCTTTTGGTTCAAATCATTTGAAATCACCATTATCCCAAAATCACATTTCTCAAATTTTTAAATCGATCCTGGTTTTTATCCCCAACGAATTTCCTTTGAAATGTCAAAAACAAACTAGTTCTTCTAAAAAAATCAATTTGGCAGCAATCCGTCACTTAGAAACTCGAAAATGAACATCGATGATGCTGCAGTCATTACCGAAGTTATTTTCCAGCGACTGAAGTGAGTTCAATGCTATATTCCTTCCCAAAATTCATTTGAAACAATTTCCTTTCAGAAATACTTCCAAAATAATAATACTATTATTTGTCTTCAAAACACTTCCAAAATCTCCGGGATTTTGAATTTTCAAATTTTTACTTAAATCAAATTTTAACTATAATTTATTTGTATAATTTATGTGCATATAAATTCCTTTTTTTGATTACTCAAGTCATTCCAATCTTTATAATTCCATTTGTTTAAAATATTATCATCCAAACACCCAAGTTATATAATAATTTAAGAAAATATTTATTTTATATCAAAATATATTTTTGGGTAAAATTATTTCATTCACCCACCTTAAAACAATACTGTGTCAATTTATCGTGTCCGGTGTTTATAAACCCTTCCCGAATAGCGGCCAACTTACTCGATCGGAATTCATATTCCACTCAACCAATAAGTCAATAGAATATTAAAACAATTTATATTCGCTAACAAATACGTGCTCATATCTATTAATACGCTCATACTCATTTCTAGAGTACTACGGACTCTATTTCAATGAGTAATCCCCACCAGAGCCAAGGTTATCACCAACCTAAGCTATGATACCAACTGTAATAGCCCGCAAATCCGTACCCCTTGAGTCGACACTATTCTCCATCAATCAGCTCAAGACGAACGGAAATACGAACCATTTGGGTTAAAGAAGAAGAGGTAGAAGAAGAAAATAGAAAAACACAATAGAATCTAACCATCGCAGCGGAATAAAATATAATTGATAATAACAGTTCTTTACACAAAAGAAAACTATATCTGTTATATATATACATTCATAAGAATACATCAATCACATTACACATAATTGGACAGTAATCATAACCTGTCCTCACAAAACTAAATACACAGCGGAATATCAATCAAGTACGGAAGTATGCCTCGCCATCCAGCTCGTCTCTTGAGCTCCACAGCCTTCTTTCCTGTATTCTATAATATTCAGTCTGACCTGAGCATTATAATTAAATAACACCCGAGTTAGTCTTGAATACCAGCGTGTGAAAACCACACTGAAATTGATTGTTAAAGTTTCAAAATTCTTTTGAAAATCAAAAGCACCTCGTAAGACCACGCCACAAATAAACATGTCGGGTTTTTACTTTACGATAGCTGAATCATTTCTATTAAAATCCTCTGATATTATAATAGGGTCTATTTACAAATACTTATTCAAATAGCCGAAATTGTTACATTTATCAAATTCCAGCTACTAGCCACAGTCATGGGTAATACAAAAAACCGTAAAAGGCACGTGGGGAGTGTTAACGCTAAAATTTGAACGCTAACACCCCGGTGTGTAAAGTGTAGTTGTGAAAGCACCACCCGATGATTCGGGAACAGAATATAAGCAGAAAACCACAGAAAAAGCAGTAAATGAGCACAGGGTTTATAGTGGTTCGGCTTATAATCAAGCCTACGTCCACTCCAATCCTTTTTTATTGCTGACTGAATTACAACTTATTACAATCTCTTTCAGTTACAATCCAACTCAACTCGAAAAAAGACAAGTAGCTTAGAGAAAGTTTCGATGCCACAGAGTTCTTTAAATCCATGATTGAATGTGTCGAATCTTTGTGTTATGTTTGGTCAAAATGCCTTGCGTGAGCTTGAAGTGATGGAATGTTGATTTCTTTGAAGATAGTGAATTCTTATTCTCTTGAAGAGAATGATCCAAAAGTCCCCTTCATGTTGGAGTTAGCCCTCTATTTATAGAGAATTCTAGGCAGAGGTTTTCGCAAGTCATGAGTCGTGTACGACTCATGGAGAGTCGTAAGTCACACTCGACTCAAGGTTCAAGAGTCATTAGGCAGTGGAGTAAGTGAAGTGGTTCTGAGCTTTTCTTCGTTCATCTGGATACAAGTCCTAACTCGTTCGCGAGTTAAGAGGTCACGGTTTAAAGTGAGGCAGCACTAAAATCTTGGCTCTGTGGTTTTAGGTCGTGTACGACTTAAACTAGGTCGTAAGTCGTCAACGAGTCATCTTATTACGGCATGGTATTGAACTTGCTCTCTAAGTCTTAGGTCGTTACGTCTTTAGGTCGTGGACTTTCTTAAGTCGTGACATTCCCTAAGTCGCTTAGGTCTTGATCCTGTTAGGTCGTTAGCTCCTTAACTCGTAAGCTTTTAACTCGCAGGCTCTTTAGCTCGTAGACTCCTTAACTCATGTACCTCCCCCGAGACATGACATATCTTAAGTCGCAGAGGCCTTAAGTCGCAGATTTCTCTGAGTTGTGGGTCGCTTAGTCTGTCAACTCATTAAGTCGTTCTATCCTTAAGCCGTAAACCGTTCACCTCCTTAACTCGTAAGCCGTTCATCTCCTTAAGTCATAAACCATTCATCTCCTTAAGTCGTAAACCGTTCACCTCCTTAAGTCGTAAGTCGTACAATCCTTTAACTCGTGCATCTCCTCAATTCGTTGAGTCACCAATTAGTTGAGTCTTGAAGTACCTTGAGTCGTAGATCCACTGAGTCGCTGAGAACTTTATCTGATGAGCCGGCCCAGGCCTTAACTCGTTGACAAAACGGGGTTAACATTTGCCCCTCGAAGTACGCGCCTAAGTCGTAGGTCGTGTACTTCGACTCATCTTGACTCGCGCGTGCCGACTCATCTTCCACTACCCCGAGGTATAAATGGCTTAGGTCGTTTCTTCTCATTACTTTATCTCTTCAGTTGCATACTTCCGCCATTAACAAGTTTCTGAGCTTCTCGAAGAAGATTCTCATCATTCAGTCATCAATCATCTCCACCATTATATTGCGTAAGTAAATTCCATCAAAAATTTAACCATGTTCATCATCAAATCGCGAATTCCCCACTTGCCGTCCGTAATCCAGCTTTGTACACCACGCTTCGCCATGAATCATGTCACAACCGATCCTCGTCCGCCTTCGGTTGCAACATTATTGTAGCAGCATACTAGATCCATGACGAATCTGAGGTGGTTTGGTGGTGGGAAGGTGGATTCTGTGGTAGAGGTGATAATATGTTTTGGGTTAACGGGTTTGTTCGTTAGGTCGTTTGCTGAGTGGGGAGGAGCAAAGGGAGTTAAGAAATGATTGGTTGAGAGCTTCGGCCGACCTTAGGTTTATCGGCTTGATCATAAAACACACGACTGAACTTACTTGCGACTTAGCTTGCTTACGACCTAACTCGCTTGCGACCTAATTCGCTTGCATTCTAACTTGCCTGAATAACATAAAGCTTAAAGCAGAGCGACTTAACGACCTAACTTTCTACGGCAGAGGTTTTAGGTCGCGGCCGAGTTAAGACTTGGATAATTTTTGACTGTATGGCCTTGAACAATGCGACTTAAGAAGTTCATCTTATGTTAAGTCGTTTGACTTGATCTGGACGACCTAAATAATCCCCGTGCTAGCTTAAGTCGTTCCTGCGACCTAAGAACTTGAATACCTTTCATCTTGAATGAACATGACATTGTTGAATTGTACTCTCAACTCGAACTGCCGAGATAACATTTCTGAACTTGTTGCACTTATTTACAGATCTCATTAACTTTAATGCTAATAACCTGTTAATTTTTATTTTTTTTGCGTTTTCTTCACAGGTCACTTTTGCAAACTGATAACCTGTCTAATTCAACATTTACAGAATAATGGGACGAATATACTGCTATCGACTGCCCACGTCAAATGACAGATTAGTTAATAACAGATAATTAACTCAAATAAATTGTGTGACCGAAGTGCTTTCATCAATTTCAAGTAAAATATTAAAGCAACACTGAAATAGTCAATTGAAACTGACCAGCCTGCACTAATATTATGCTTGAACTTTATATTAACAAGTTCTGAAATTTTGTAGTCGATCAATCATCGACTAGTTTAATTCCAGTTATATTTACTTGCTATTTTTATTAGTTTTGCACGACACTTCACACTTTTAGGAAACGTGCACCTTCACATTTGAATATCCAGTTGCTTGTGTAGAATGACTTCTCAGGAAGAAGATACAATAGTTCAAGCTGGAGAGGCAGCTGTTATTCCGGCTTCACTTGTCAATCCTCCGGAAAGAGCCCCCACCACCTTATCGTACAAAGTTTTTGTCAGTTTTGTGGTCAGTTTGGCATTGCTGAAGTAGATGCCATTTTCCCTGAAAAAGGTGACACCGCTGATGTGGTGCCTACTGGCTTCGTAGCGGTTAATCGGCAAATGTGCGTAAGCGGGGCCATTCCCCCTTTCAACAACTTTCTCCAGAATCTACTTCTTCGGCTAGCTATCTCCCCATTCCAGCTACACCCCAATGGCTATGCCATTCTGATGGGGTTGTGCGAGCTATTTAGGAGAACATTTGACCGGCTTCCAAGTTTTGACGAGATCTGCTTTCTATGCTCCTTTACTAGGACTAAGGATCATCCTTCTATTACCGTCGTGAGAAGCGCATGAAATCGTAAATTGATCGTTGGCCTCCCTGATACTGCCCATGGGTTCTTAACTCAATTCTTCTATGTCCGTTGCCCCCCGGGGTTTTATGCTGTGTGGAGAGAAGGAAGCAAGATCATCTACCTTTCCCTCCTCTATATTCTAAGTTTTTTGAAGTTCGAATTGCCAAGTGTTAACTTCATCATCAATTTTTTTTTTTTTCAGCACTTCCCCCTCCTTGTAGAGACCCCAGTCACAAGCCAACTCTGGAGAGGCTTGTAGCGGTATCGGTTGAAGAGCGGGATATGAAATTTTTGCTGAACGACGAATTCCTTCACCAGTTCGGACTTCTTCACCCTTCTCGCTCCACACACCCCTGCGAGGTTCCAGACTCCCCACCTAAAGCATCAGATGCCCCAGTTTCTTCTGACGTACCTATACCAAAAGACCCCGCTCCCGAAGCTTCTCTAGTGAAGTGCTCCACTTCTGTTGATGTCGCGGGGTCATCTGGCAAACTTGCCCCGGTCACTGAAGAAGAAGAGCCTCGGGATTCTTCTCTGCATTCAAAAGAGCCTGGTGACGAAGAAGCTGAGAAAACCAACCCTATCAAGCAGAGCAGGGACGACACATTCGAAGGACTGAGTGACCTCTTTGCCACCTCGCAAGAGATCTTTAAAGATGATCCTATTACTACCGGGGTTTCTTCTTCAGTAGTTGAGGCGACTTCTACTCTGCAACAGACCCCGTCAACCCAAGAGTTGACGTTAACTTCTATTCCCATAATTACTCCACAATTAAAGAGTGGTTTGTAGCTCGATGCACGTAGTTTTCACATTACACACACTTAGAATCTTTCGGCACTTTTAAGCTTTTGACTTTTTGTATTTCGAAGAATTCTAAAATTTAGCTCTTTTTATTTCAGACCTCCCCTCTTACAGAGAATCCGATGAAGAAAGAGCCGTCCGAAAGGCTCAAGAGAAGAGGGCTCAAGAGGAGCGTTATGAAAGAAGAGAGAGGGAGGAGCGCCACGATTCGTCGCAGAGAGGCGACGATTCCCATAAAAGAAAATCCCATGATGACCGAGGAAAGAGTCATATGGTTGAAGATTCGAGCAAGCGAGCCCGACATGGTGAGAAGCACACCTCTACAACTCCTGAAAAGGTTACTGCCCCTGCCTCGCTTGACATTCCTTCTGGCTCTCCCGCTCTTGGGAAAGCAGATATTCAAACAATAATCAGCAGGCCCAAATTCCAAGTCGGACCGGGCCTGGCCACTTTGCAAAGTCGGTTTCCACAGTGGTGCCTGAAGGGAGTGAGGTTCGACCTTGACTTGGTCCCCATTGACAAGTCTTCCATGTTACGAAATCTCGACGCGGTCAAGCTTGATATTGAGAGGTTGTCAAACTGGCAAAAACTTGTCGACGAGCTTCAAAGGGTTAATCGTGCAAATATAGAAGCCATGCTCACCATGGAAAATGATAAAGCCGAATGGCAAAAGGTTCTTGAGCAACACGATACTGAAATGAGGAGCATCGCTTCTTACAATGAAGAGCTTGAAGCAAAAGTTGAAGAACTGAAACAAGAGCTTGCTACTTCCTCTACTTTCTATTCTCAAAAAGAAGAAGTGCTCCTAAAACAAGTGAGAGATGCTCATGCCAGCCAAAGGGATGCCGAAGACAGGCTTGAAGTACAAAAAAGAATTAGTGAGGGCTATGTTGCTGATATTGAAGAGCTTCGGAAGAAAAACAGCTCCCAAGAGGCGGAGATTCAAATGCTTAAGCTTCAACTTTCCAAAGCTGAAAGGGAGCGTGATGAGGCCGTTGCCGGCAAAATTGCAGCTGAAGAATCTCACGAGGCAACGAGGACCAACATCAGCTCAACATTATTTGATTTCTACCTGCATAGCATCTTGGGGCGTGGTAGCCTCACCTTCTAGGCCCCAAGTATGAAATTACCCTGGCAGAAGTTTGGGAGGCCGCACTCGATATGCTTGGCGGTAAAGGCGCCGGTTATGCTGAGTCAGCTCTTGAGGAGCATTATCTTGATGATGATGCTCGCGCTGCTCTCACCAAGGGGAGAGAACAGCTTGCAAAATTAAGGGCCGAAACAGCGGCAGGAGAATATTCAGGAAAAATTATCTCAACTGCTCTGATTCAACCTTCTCCTTCAGCCGAAATTGATATCATCGGTTCCAGTTCCCCCTCCCCATCTCCTACTAAAGTTACCACCGAGATCGCAAGCATACAAGGTGGAGATGAAGGCGGCGAGAGTGCCGAGGCACAGGCTTACGAAGTTGACGTCAGGGAACCGACTTCTGCAGGTAACCTACTGACAATCTTGCCCAAGTAGACTGCTCATCTGTTTCTTACGAGCTTGATGGGCTTTTTGACTACTTCTTGAATCTCAGCGAACCTTTATCTCCTCTTTTTACTGACTTGAACTTTTTTCCTTCTGTAGAGAAAACGTCGGGCATTGTTCAAGCTTCCCCACCTCCAATTATTCCTCCTCCATCTATTCAGGTGACTCCTCCTTCCGCCTCGCAACCGGGATCACAAGAGGAGCAAATAGAAGCTCTTCAGGACTTGGATGATCCCATTGCTTCACAAGAACACAAAGGAGAAGAAACTGAAGGGAGTGAGAAGACTCCAGAAGCAACTAGTTCCGATAATGAACAATTAGCTAAACTTCTTTCTCCAGGGAGTGGGTCTTCTTCCAAGAAGAGAGGAAAGCAGGGAGTTTCCAAGAAGAAGAAGAAGAAGGGATCCTTAACTGGCGAAGAAGAGACGGAAGAAAGTCCGACTGAGCCCCTTTCTCCTTCATCCCCTACCCTTACAAGCCGGCCTAAAAAGTTGGTTATTCGGCCAGGTGCGGGCTCAAAAGGTTGGCGGAAGAAGAAATGATGGCTCTGGTTTTGTGGCTCTCATATCGCTTTTTGCCTTTTTTGCAAGTACTGACCGGAAATTGTGCGGGTACCGGCCCCCGCATTCTACTTTTACTTTTTACCTTGGAACTTGTATCTATACAAAATTTTAACAGTGTTGAATAAAATAATTCTTTTTCTTCATACAAACTTCTGTCTGTATCTGAAAATGAATTTATTATTCATTTTTGTACAAGTTTCTTTGTACGATATTGCAGTGAGCTTGTGGTATATATTGTTCGAGCGCAATTTTACCGATGTAGTCATACCATGTTGCCCCTATACCATAAGCTCATTGTAATATTTTATTTGATGAGGAACTTGTACTTTTATTTTTTAAAGAATAATTATTCCACATTTGGAGGAATATTATTTCGTTAAAAAACAGAGTACAAATAAGTTTCTACGCTTCATCCTTCGAAGATATCACTTTTTATTTTGTGCATATACACATTTTACTGAATGAAATCTTCTATGTGATAAAGCGGGTATTTGAAAGGTACTTCAACTTCTTTTTGAGGAAGAGAATTTTCTGGAATAAGTAATTCATTCTTCCTTTGAAAGTTATTCTTTGAAAGGTTGCACCTCTGCGGAAGACTTTTTCACGTTTCAACACCTGGAAGTTTTATTTCAATCTTGGTGAAACGTGTGCCTCCGAAGAGGTCTTTCTGCTTGATTGTGCCTCCGGGAGGAGGTCTTTTCATTTCTGCCTCTGGGAAGAGGTCTTTCTGTCTTATTGTGCCTCCAGGAAGAGGTCTTTTTGTTTCTGCCCCTTGGGAGAGGCTCTCTATTTTTTTTTTTTGCATTTCAATTCTGGTGAAGTGAAACTCCGAAGTGCGGCTGTTGCACTTCAACTCCTGGTGAAATGGGCCTCCGAAGAGGGCTTTTATTTTGTTTTGCATTTCAACTCTGGTGAAGTGAAACTCCGAAGAGCGGCTGTCGCACTTCAACTCCTGGTGAAATGGGCCTCCGAAGAGGGCTTTTATTTTGTTTTGCATTTCAACTCTGGTGAAGTGAAACTCCGAAGAGCGGCTGTCTCACTTCAACTCTTGGTGAAATGGGCCTCCGAAGAGGGCTTTTATTGCCTGGAAGTTACTCTCTCATGGTTGGAGGGTCATGACTCCTCCAATCTTTTTTGTTGAGTAGAGAACTTTCTTTTTTGCGGTGTATGCCTCGTTAGAGGTCTTTATCCTCCGAAGAGTTGCGCCTCGGAAGAAGGCTTGTGCCTCCGAAGACGGCTTTAGTTGTTCCTTGTCTACTTGCTTATGCCTTTTCAGCGATCCTCTGTTTTTCTTTTCAAGCTCACACTCCCTTCTCTTACAAGTAGTTTGTTTAATCCAAAGAAGTGTACTTCATTATTAGGCAAGTTCACGAGAATGGGCATAAGCTTCTTAATTGGATGTTTGTTTGTTCAAACGATCTCAATTTATGAGCAATGGCCCGTTTCCGGTGAAATCATTGGCCGTTCAATTGAAGCACTTCCTATCTAGGATTTGAATTCGGGGCTTTTGTGACTCGAAATTTGTTTGCTGAATGATAACCAGAATCACTTGGTCTTGTAATGTGCAAGTTTTATTTTCATTGTCTGCAAAAATTTAAATTGACATTTCAGCAATACATTTGATGTACTTTTCATATCGAAAATAAAGCAAACATGTAATAATAATAAGAAACACAAGATTTATAGTGGTTCGGCCAAGAATTTGGGCCTACATCCACTTTATAGTCTTTCATTATTCACTTGCATCGATTTTACAATTGCTTTCAATTACAAGAATCGTACATTCATAATTCTTTTTACACTATTTCAACAAAGCTATCAAGTAAAGTATGGACGCAAGTGATTGCTGTTCCAAGCCCTTGGAATTTGATCTCCTTCGATAGTAGCGAGTTTGAATGTGCCGTCAAGAAGCTTCTGACCTATGACATATGGTCCTTCCCAATTTGGCCCAAACACACCTGTCGCCGTCATGATTCTCTTCAGCACTAGATCTCCAATCTCAAAGCTGCGTTGGCGAACTTTGGAATTGAAATGTCTGGCTATCCTTTGCTGATGAGCTGCGATTCTGAGCTCAGCCTCTTCTCTTTTTTCATCAAGGAGATCTAGTACCTCAAGCTGTAGTTTTTCATTCTCCGCTTGATTGAAATGGATTCTTCTATGTGAAGGGACTTCTGTTTCTACCGGAATCATTGCTTCTGACCCATATGCCAATGAAAACGGAGTATGCCCAGTCCCAGTTTTGTGGGTAGTTCTGTATGCCCATAGTGCTAGTGGTAGCTTATCGACCCAACCACCTTTTTCTCTTTCGAGTTGCTTCTTGATGGTTGACTTGATAATTTTGTTTACTGCTTCCACTTGCCCGTTTGCCTGCGGATGAGCTACTGCTGAGAAGCTTTTTCGGATTTTGAATCGTTTGCAAAAATCTTGGAATTCTTCACTTTCGAACTGAGTACCATTGTCTGTAATTATCTTTTGAGGCACACCATACCTGCAATCACAAAACTTATCATCTTTTTAGAGGTGATAGTAGCCAGTGGTTCAGCTTCTGCCCATTTAGTAAAATAATCTACAGCAACAATGGCATATTTGATTCCAGATTTGGCAGTTGGTAAAGGTCCTACAAGGTCTATCCCCCATATTGCAAACGGCCATGGACTGACCATCTGTGTGAGTTCAGTAGAAGGTGCTCTAGGAATTTTGGCAAATCTTTGGCATCTGTCACATTTTCGGGAATAGTCTGCTGCATCTCGATTAATTTCTGGCCAAAAATATCCGTATCGGAGAATCTTCTTTGCTAAAGTTTGACCACCTAAATGATCATCACATTGTCCTCCATGCACCTCAGCTAGGATTGTTTTAGACTCTTCCCTGGATACACATCGAAGTAATGGCATTGAGAATCCTCATTTGTATAATTGGCCATCCTGGACTATATAGCGAGAGGCTTTCCTCAGTAGCTTCTGTCGTTCTTTTGAATTTTCCGGTAAAGAGCCATTGAGTAGATATTCTGTTATTAGAGTCATCCATGATTCTTGCTCTTGAGACACGCTCATGATCTAATCAATATCCATCTCACTAATGCTTGGAGCCGACAGGACTTCCACTGGAGCTAACCCCAGAAATTGAGCTTCGCCTGTGCTAGAGTACTTTGCGAGAGAATCTGCTTTCGTATTTTATTCTCGAGGAATATGGCTTATCGTGTAATGATCGAAGTCACATAGAAGTTCGAGGGCCTTTGACAAGTAGGCAGGCAGATTTCCCCCTTTCGCTTGGAATTCCTTCTTGACTTGGCATACAATAAGCCGAGAATCACTAAAGATCTGTAATGCTCGGTTGTTTAGTTCTTTAGCAATTCTCAAGCCAGCAATAAGAGCTTCGTATTCTTCTTCATTGTTCGTTGAAGGAAATTCCAATCTTAGTGCATAGCATAATGAACGACCTTCAGGGGTTTCAAGTACGACCCCGGCACCAGAACAGTGGTCATTTCTCGCACCATCAACATATAACTTCCATTGGATCGGGGAATCATCGATCGTTTCTTCCCCACTGTTACCTTTATCTGTGAATTCTGCGATGAAATCTGCTAAAGCCTGTCTGTTGATTGCTTTCCAGGGGTGATAAGTGATGTCATATTGACTGAGTTCAATGTTCCACTTTAGAAGACGACCCGAAGTCTCAGGGCGAAATAGGACTTGCTTTAAAGGTTGATCAGTGAGGACTCTGATAGGATGAGCTTGGAAATATTGCCTCAACTTCCTCGATGCAATCAGTAGGCAATAGGCGAGTTTTTCCAACTTGGAGTAATTCATCTCTGCCCCAGTGAGTCTTTTGCTGATATAATAAACCGGATGTTGAATCCTCTCGTCTTCTCGTATCAGCGCTGCACTTAAAGCATGAGATGATACTGCCAAGTATATAAGAAGATCCTCACCATCGCCGAGCCTAGAAAGTATTGGAGGCGTTTCCATATGGCGAATCAATTCATCAAAGGCTTTTTGGCATTCGAGAGTCCAATCAAAGTTTTTCTTTCCTTTCTTTAGAGCGTCAAAGAATGGGATGCATTTATCAATAGCTTTGGAAATGAACCGACGCAAGGCGGCGACTTATCCGTTGAGACTTTGCAATTCCTTCTTCGTTCTAGGAGCTTTGACTTCTTTTAAGGCGGTAATTTGAGCTGGACTAGCTTCAATGCCCCTAGCGCTCACGATGAAACCTAAGAACTTTCCGGACTCCACCCCAAATGAACATTTTAAAGGGTTAAGCTTCATTCCGTATTTCCGGAGGACTGCGAACATTTCTGCTAAGTGTTTTATGTGATCCACTGCCTTCTTAGACTTTACTAACATGTCGTCGACGTAGACTTCCATAGTCTTACCCAATTGCGGTTTGAACATAGCATTAACAAGTCTTTGGTAGGTTGCCTCCGCATTCTTCAGCCCGAAGGGCATAACTCTGTAGCAGTAAAGACCAACATCGGTGATAAAGCTCGTGTCCTCCTGATCCGGCTCATGCATCATGATCTGGTTATATCCGGAGTAGGCGTCCATAAAAGATAACAATTCATGTCCCGCTGTTCCATCTACCAGTTGATCGATCCTGGGTAATGGGAAGCAGTCTTTGGGGCATGCCTTGTTTAGATCTGAAAAATCGATGCATACTCTCCATTTTCCGTTGGCTTTCTTAACCAGCACTGGATTTGAGACCCAATTCGGATAGGTAGATTCTTTGATAAAGTTATTCTCCATGAGCCGATCAACTTCTTCTTTTAATGCTGCTGACCTTTCTGGACCTTGAGTTCTCCTTTTCTGTTTCACAGGCGTAAATTTTGGATCAATATTCAGAGCGTGTTCTGCAAGTTCTGGGGATATTCCGCACATATCGGCATGAGTCCAAGCAAAAACATCCAAATTTGCTTTTAAAAAAGATATTAAGATATTCTGAATTGACACATTAAGTTGTGAACCCACATTCAACACCTTATTTGGATCCTTCGGGTCAACAGGTACTGGTACTGCCGTTGCCACTGGTACCACTCTATTCTCCCCTGCACTGGCTTTTATAGGATCCATCTCTTTTCATGCTCCGCTATGCTCGCCAGGTTGGTTCTTTGATGCGGGCTGGGGTTGCCGCATCCTTTCCCATTTCTCTTTTCCTTGCCTCTCGCAGCTCTGTCAGATAACACTCCCTCCCGGCATTTTGATCCCCTTTTATAACTCCTACTCTATTGTCTGTGGGGAATTTAATAGTGAGGCACCATGGGGCCAGAACAGCTTTGAACGCTGCAAGAGTTGGACGGCCAAGGAAAGCATTATAAGCGGAAAATTCGTCAACAATCACAAAAGTTTGCTTGCGGACTACTTTTCTTTCTCCCTATCCGAGTTCTACAAGAAAATCAATGGTCCCTATCGGCTGCTTTGGCTCCCCAGTGAAGCCAGCGATTTTCTGTGATGAGGCTTGCACATCAGCCATAGAGATCTCAATTTGGTCGAATGTTTTCATGAAGAGGATATTACAGGATGCGCCACAATCAATGAGAACTCTTCTGACAATAGCTGGCCCGATACCAGCCGAGATGACTAAGGGATCCAAAGTAGGAGCTTCAACACTTGTGGAATCCCTGGCTCTGAACACAATATCATCATTGAAAGTTCTTTGTTGTTTCAGGGGCGTAGCATCTTCCAAAACAAAGACATCTTCTTCGGTCGGTACATATTTTAAAGCCCGTGTATACCTTTCCATCTCACCCCAGCTCCTGCCTGCTGGGTGAGGTCCTCCCGTAATGACATTGATAACAGGCCTTCCGGATTCATGCCCTACAGCCTTCTCACTTGTCCTGGGCTGATGAGCAGGAGCTTGTTGCCCCTGACTAGACGAAGCAGGATTGCTACTATTCTTTTCCACAAATTGCTGCAGCTTGTTTTCCCTTATCAAGTCTTCAATCAAAATTTTCAATTGGCGGCATTCATCGGTATCATGACCGGGTTGATTATGAAAGAGGCAGAACTTCCCGCTTTGTACAGCTTTTTTCCCAGTTCTCAGAACAGGAGGTTTAGGATAATCAACATAATCTTTGGTGGCGAGGAAAATACGCTCTGGCGTATCTGATAAAGGAGTATATTCCGATGGCTTGAAGGAACGAGGCTTCTTCAGATTTTTCTGTTTCTTCTCATCGTTATTTCCACTTTTCTGTCCTACAGATTCACTCTTGCGTGGAGCAGCAATGTTATCTTCAGCTTTTTCCAATACTGCCTTCACCGGTACAGGATGGCTTTCCAGGCGTATGAACTCATCTGCTTTCTTGTATAATTTTTCAAGGGAATTTTGTTCCTTCATGTTTAGCCATTTTCCAAATTCACTCGACTTGTCAATGGCCCTCATCAGATAAGTCAAGATCATTCGTGGTTCTGCATTGTCTACCTCGGCCAGCGCTATATTAAAGCGATTTAAGAAAGATCTGATAGTTTCCCTTGATTCTGTTCTAAACTTGACAACGACATGATATCTTTGGCTTTTGAAGCATATAGTCTGAACTGCTCCTTGAATTTCCGGGTTAGGTCAGAAAACTGATCTATAGACCGGATTGGTAGCTTGGTGAACCAAAGCAGGGCTACACCTTCCAGATATACAGGAAAATATCGGCACTTTATTTCATCAGAAGCTCTGGCACCTGTCATGTGCCAATCATACTTATACAAGAATTCGTTCGGGTCACTTGTCCCCTTATAAGCTGGAATGGTTAGAGGGACGAACTTCCTCGGAAACTCAGCCTTTAAGATCCTTTCGGTAAACGGGGTTTATTTGGAGCGAAACCCCATTCTTTCTCGTCTTCATTCCTTTGCATGCTCTCTTTCATGATTTGTCGAATCATTTCAGAAAGATACCCTTCATCATTTCGAGCTTTAGATCCGCCAACTTCAGGAAGTGTCTGCTCAAAGGGGCTGGCAGCCCTCTCAGGAACGTTCCTTTCTTCAGCATCATGAACGTTTCCAGCAAAGTTCCTTTCATTACTCGTTGGTTGACGGTTTCCCCCAAGCAAATCGTTCAACCTATTCAAAATTAGAGCATTTTGGGCATTCTGAGCCTCCAATTGTGCACTTTTGTCATTTATCTGCTGGTTCAGCCCTAAGATTACAGCATCCAACTCTGCTTTTGTAACCCCAACAGGTGGAGTGGCTTGATTAGGTACTGGGGAAGCGGAAGTTCCCTCTTGAACATTTCCAGATCTAACACATCTACTCCTTCTCCCCGGAGCCATGATTTCAGATAAGCTTCTAGTCTTCAGAGAGATTACTTCAACAAACTTTCGTGGAGCAATGATGATAATTCACCTGAGTTCAGTTCTCAGTGAAAGCACCAAAAATGTTAACGCTAAAATTTGAACGCTAACACCCCGGTGTGTAAAGTGTAGTTGTGAAAGCACCACCCGATGATTCGGGAACAGAATATAAGCAAAAAACCACAGAAAAAGCAGTAAATGAGCACAGGGTTTATAGTGGTTCGGCTTATAATCAAGCCTACGTCCACTCCAATCCTTTTTTATTGCTGACTGAATTACAACTTATTACAATCTCTTTCAGTTACAATCCAACTCAACTCGAAAAAAGACAAGTAGCTTAGAGAAAGTTTCGATGCCACAGAGTTCTTTAAATCCATGATTGAATGTGTCGAATATTTGTGTTATGTTTGGTCTAAATGCCTTGCGTGAGCTTGAAGTGATGGAATGTTGATTTCTTTGAAGATAGTGAAGTCTCAATCTCTTGAAGAAAATGATCCAAAAGTCCCCTTCATGTTGGAGTTAACCCTCTATTTATAGAGAATTCTAGGCAGAGGTTTTCGCAAGTCATGAGTCGTGTACGACTCATGGAGAGTCGTAAGTCGCACTCGACTCAAGGTTCAAGAGTCAGCAGGCAGTGGAGTAAGTGAAGTGGTTCTGAGCTTTTCTTCGTTCATCTGGATACAAGTCCTAACTCGTTCGCGAGTTAAGAGGTCACGGTTTAAAGTGAGGCAGCACTAAAATCTTGGCTCTGTGGTTTTAGGTCGTGTACGACTTAAACTAGGTCGTAAGTCATCAACGAGTCATCTTATTACGGCATGGTATTGAACTTGCTCTCTAAGTCTTAGGTCGTTACGTCTTTAAGTCGTGGACTTTCTTAAGTCGTGACATTCCCTAAGTCGCTTAGGTCTTGATCCTGTTAGGTCGTTAGCTCCTTAACTCGTAAGCTTTTAACTCGCATGCTCTTTAGCTCGTAGACTCCTTAACTCGTGTACCTCCCCCGAGACATGACATATCTTAAGTCGCAGAGGCCTTAAGTAGCAGATTTCTCTGAGTTGTGAGTTGCTTAGTCTGTCAACTCATTAAGTCGTTCTATCCTTAAGCCGTAAACCGTTCGCCTCCTTAAGTCATAAGCCGTTCATCTCCTTAAGTCGTAAACCATTCATCTCCTTAAGTCGTAAACCGTTCACCTCCTTAAGTCGTAAGTCGTACAATCCTTTAACTCGTGCATCTCCTTAATTCTTTGAGTCGCCAATCAGTTGAGTCTTGAAGTACCTTGAGTCGTAGATCCACTGAGTCGCTGAGAACTTTATCTGATGAGCCGGCCCAGGCCTTAACTCGTTGACAAAACGGGGTTAACAGGGAGAATGGATTTCCAACTAATGACTAGGCATTGGGGTACCACCTGCCACAGTACGTGGCCTAGATCACCGTGCTGAGGATTACTCCCAATCCCGTGCAACACAAGACCGGGACTACCCCTTACTGGATAATCCCCAGTAAGATCACCCCACGGTTGGGATCAACAACCGCACCACTAAGCCGAATAAAAAGGGACATTTAGACAAGGATGACCGCATCCTAATGGGTGCTACCCACCTAGCCTTGGTGAATAACCCCTGATTTTCAATCATTCTCGGTTTATGAGACTTGAGGCTAAGCGTTACCTTTTTAGAACGTTTCACTTAGAATGCCCATCGTCCACCTGACGATGTTTCGAAAGCGTTCATCCATACAAGTCCGTTCCGGGTTCGAACGGAACCAAAAGCACTATTCCTACTACATCCATTTTGTAATCATCCTCAGGATTAGTAGCAACTAGCCCTTGCACTTCACTGCTTCATCTTCGACTCCGAACTCGTTTTTCCCGCGAAAACGTACAAACCAGATCGAAGTGGTTTTCGAGAAATTAATCCCGATCCCAGTCTCTTCGAAACGATCATCGCATTGTCCAATATTTATAGTCGGTTATTTAACTATCAATTAATATTCACAAACGTCCATCAAACATAAATAATTTTCCAATTTATTTGTTAACCTGAAAATATCTTCATAAGATATATTTCCATTTCCAACCCTTTTTTAAAACAGTTTCAAACCACACTCTTCTCATGGAATAAATTCCCAATTATTTATTTCCACTGAAAGCACCAAGTACAAAGCTTTATATTTTTAAAATAATTTAAAAACACTTTATAATAAAATATACTTTAACATTTAAATTATAAACTACTTCAATTCTTTATTAAAAATATATACTTCAAGAATATTTAAAATGAGGTTACTTTATAAAATATAAAACTGGAATTTCTCCTTTAAAACAAAACACCAAGTCACCTTTAAATAATTACTACGATAACAGATTTAAAAAATACTTACTTTAAAATTTAAACATTCAAAAATAATAAATTTTCTAAAATATGCTTTTTAAAACAACATTAAAACTTTTAACTTATATTTAAAAGTTTACTTTGAAAACATACTTGGCTATCCAGGGAAATACGCTTCTCTTCCACATCTTTTAAAAATAAATCACTACTTATTTTTAAACAAATTTTCTCATTTTTTTAATAAATTCCCACCATGAATTTATTTTTTCCAAATATCCCCTGATATATTACTTCACTTTTACAAACCCAGTTTATAAATTTCTATGTCACATCCACCTTTAGATTTCCAGTTTCAACACTTAAATCAATTTCCAAATGGATTTCCAATTTACTCCATTTTGAAATAAATTCCTTTACTTACTCATTTGTTTCATAACCCATTGACTTCATATTTTTATACTTATTTAAGATTTAAAACCTTTTCACTGAAACACCAATTTCAGATTTCCAAATTCCTTCTTTATTCTTTTAAATAAATTTAAACCTTGAATTTTAAAATAAATTCTTTATTTCAGGAAATAATATCACTAGAGTTTAAAATTCATTATTTCTCTGTTTATTCAAAATTCCTTTTTCATACCCAGAATTTATTAGAATTTAAAAATCAATTTTATTCCTTTCCAATTTATTCTTATTTTTATTCAAATTTTTTATAATTATTTTACTTAAAAATTCACTCTTTTATTTCTTTTCAAAAACACAATTCTATATATTTCGATAACTCAGTTTACCGAAATATATTTAAACAAACCATATCATTCAATATTCCAAATATAACTCATCACAGAATATCAAATATTCATAACACAGAATATTAAACAATCTAAATAATTTTGAGGAATCCAGTTGGATCCCTCCTACCTATTTCCCTACATCCACAGATGTTAGCACAATACCAAATCCACTTCGTGGTGGAATATAGCGGTATATGCGTTTTAAATATAATATCATCCGCTATTATGCGGCGCATAGGGTCTCATCCGCTATATAATGCGGGAAATCAATCACTCCAAATATATAGACACACACACACACACTGCTATATAATATACCACACCCAATCAATTCAATCATTCAACCAAATATTGAATTTAACTATTTATATTTAAATTAAAACCAGATGAGTAAGATTAACTCACCTTTGTTTCAAATTGCAGTCCACTTCAATATTGCCATGGTTTCCTCAATGTTTTTGACCTCGTATAAATACTAATAGTTTTTATCAATATTTGAGTCAATTGAACAATTAAATTTTTATTAACACTTGGCAAAAATTGAATGACTAATTATCATTTGAATCGATTCAATAATTAATTACTATTTATCAGTTTAACTAATAATTAAAATTTGAATCTAATTTTCCTTTTAATAAGTTCTAATAATTAAATAAGTTAATTAAACACCTTGATAAATTAATTTTAACTTAGCCTAGTAAATTGAATCTTACTTTCTTCATTTTCAACTACATATGCAAAATAATCCATATAGGTATTTGAAAATCCAATTTTCATAAATTTAAACATTTTTAAAAAAATTCCTACCATTCCCAAAATCTTATCTATATAAAATTTCCTTCTTTACTGTGCATTTTCACTATTAAAATTCAGATTCCCGTATTTTCCAAAATTATATATATTTACCTATTATTATATTAAACAGAAACCTTATATTTTCCAATCTATAATAACTTCTGTTTATCAATATATGTATATACATTATATAAATCCATAGATTTTATAAATTAATTAACATTGCATAAATAAGGTGTAGCCATCGCATTCCAAAAATTATCCAATGAATTTTATTCAAGAATCTTTTATATTACTGTAAAACTATTTTTCTAAAAACAGATCTTTATTTTAACTTTACTGAAAATGAAAATTCTTGCATGTATATAAACATATCTATAAATTAATACAAAATTCTTCTTTTACTGTAACATATTTTTTTAGTAAAACTTGACATTGCTGTAATAATTTCTGGTAATATGAATTAATACTAATCATCATTAGATTATAAATATAGACCTAAGTAAGCATTTATTTAAAGATTCGGAAAATCAAATTACCTTAATACGAATCAGGAACAAAATAGACGAGCCTCGCACAATACCAGGCTCACGACGAACAAGCTGCGACTTCCAAGCAACCACCACAACCCTATTGCCTCTCCTCCCAATTCGCGTTCTCGAGACGACGAACCCAAACGCCACGAAATCCCCAAAACCCTCGAGCAAGAAATCGCCGCTGCTGTCATCTCCTTCCATGCGTGCGACCCCTCCCCTTTATGGTTGCTCTCCACGTCACTTCTGAAAGGATCGAGCGTGTCCTCCAAATTATTGAACGCGAGCTCCCCTTCTTGCTCGGCTTTGATCGAGATCGTCCGCCCTCTCTGTTTTTTTTCAATCTGTTCTTTCATTTTTTCTCTGATGCTTTTTTGATTTGTAAAGAAGAAGGGGAATGCGATATTTTAAGAAAAAACGATGTGATTTGTAAAAGCAAACGTAATTTCGAAAAGAAGGTTGCGTGCTGCAAAGAGCTACAATGCTATGGAAAGGACGGGAAAAAAGGTTGATGTGATATAATTTCAACCGTGGGTGACTAATATAAATATTCAATTTGAATTCAAATCCAAACCATTCTGATAAATGCAACTTAAAAACTTGACCTCCAGTCGAGGCATGCCGCTAGACATTTATAATGTTATACCCCTATTCTGAACGCAACGGAAAAGGTTTCAAGGCCTAACTCGATCGTATGGAGAAGATTGCTTTTTAGCTCAGTTATTATATTGAATTTTCGATATAAATTTCTACACATTTATAAGTCGTACGCTCACACAACAACTCCAAACATTATGAAATTAAAACCCGATAATAATACAATATTACGGATCCAATGGAGCCGGTTTCGTCGAATTCCGAGATCGTGCCTCGGAAGGCTATTTTTAAATATCGATTTAACGATATATTTTGAAAACTAAACAAATCATCTTTAAATTCAATTTCAACACTTTTACTATCTTTAATATTATCAATATAAATTTTACAAGCCTTCAAATTATTTTTAACAGGCTTAAAACAGAAGGTTCAATAATTTACCCAATTTCAGTTTATTATATCCAATAACTTAGTTCATAAATAATAATAATATTTTAATTCAAGTTAAAATTTAACCTTTAAATATTCAAAATCAATTAAATATTCCAATTTAAATTGTCCAAAATTCCGGGTCGTTATATATGTATATATACATATATATTTTTCATTCATACATTTCTCATTATTTTTATTTGCACAACTTTTTTCTTTAAAAGAGAGTGACTTAAAAATAGATAATCACATTTATTCATATATATATATATATATATATATATATATATATATATATAAGAGAAAATTCAACTTAAAAATAATCCCTTGAAAATTATTACTTCAATTCTCAAATTACATTTTCCAAATTTTAATATATTAAAATTTACAAACAAACTTTTATAAATCTTAAAGCTTTAAATTCTATTTATTTTTGATACATTTATTTTTTAATTCCAATTTTATTTATAAAATACATATCCTTACATTTCAAACCAAAATTCTATTTATAATCTAAAATATTATTTATTCTGGAAATTTTCCAATTAATTCACAAATAAATTCACAATTAAATTCCAAAATTAAATTAATTGCCAAATTAAACTCGGCTAAAATTCAGGAATGTTACAGTTAGAGTATATTAATATACTCTTCTATACAAATTTCTATGTAACGTTTACTTTTAAGCTTTATTTAGAGAAGGAAATATTCCATTTTCTTTCTCTTAACTTATTGAATTAATGAGGGGGCATGAATTTATTTGGAGAAGGTAAATTTTCATTTCCTTTCTCTTAATTTATTCAACTAATGAGGGGGCACAAAATTTATTTAGAAAATGAAACTTTTCATTTCTTTTCTTCTAAATTATTCCATTAATGAGGGATCATAAATTTAGTTAGAGAATGAAGCTTTTCATTTCCTTCTCTTAATTAACTTAAATAATTGATTAATGAAATAACATAATGACTAATATAAATATGACATGAATTATAAATATATTCATAGTAAATATTGTGCTAGTGCAACATAAGGCGAGTGTGCATGTCAGTGGTAATTGATATGTATACATAAAATAAACATGAACAATCTGAATGGTTATTACACAGGATTGAAATGGAAATAAATAAGGGATGAAAATGGTGATTGATACAGTTTCTGTTTTAATAAACTTAATTAATGCAACATATTAATGACAATCAATATGTATCATTATGTAAGAATATGGAAGGTAAACAATGAATTATATGTATACTTTACTATCTAATTGAAAAAGTGAAATGATTTTATACTGTGGCAATATATGTAAAAAATATTAAATTTTCTATGAACAAATACAAGTAGATCCAAACATGTATATATGGAATTCAATCAAACTTTTTAATATTATAAATTAGATAGTAATTACAATCAGTTTCAAAACTTTGATTTGTTCTTAAAATTCCTTTTATTCACGTGTAAATATCTATGCAATAAAAAGTGCAGGTAATACATGCAAACATACATAAATGTATTAAAATTTAAAACTAAAATTACACTTTGTTATGAAAGATTAAAACATAGATCTACAATTGAAACATTGTATTGATTCTATATAAATTTCATTTTGAACTTTAAATATAATTCGATCGATTAACATGAAAATGTAAACCTCCAAAATTAAAGAAATGGAATTTAAATTAAATGCTAAAACATAGAACTAAAATAAAACATTATATTTTAAAATATGTACATTTAATTTCAACTTAACAAAGTAAAGAAAAGCAAACGATCAATCCAAACATGTAAACATTCATATCTGAAGAATTACAATTTAATTAGAATGTTTAAAAACATAGATCTACACCTAAATTTTGTTTTAAAACATAAAAAATTTAATTTTGTTCTATCAAATGAAAACTCAGCCATACATTCAACAAATAATTCAATCTTCATAAACAATTTTTTAAAAAAGCGAGATAGTAATACATCACACTAATTATGAAAGACAAATTAAATTTCCATTATAAATTGCAAAATCACTATCTGTATATAGAAAATGACATATCTTACTACCCAATCCTTAAAACATATCTTATTGAAGTTGCCTTTGATTTGCACCTTGAATGAAGAATACTTCCAGATTCGATTGAATCAATTTAGGATGTTGCCTAGAAATCACACCTTGAATGATGTTATATCCCCAGATCTTCATAGCCCACACCCTATCCTTTCAAAAGATGGACGAACGACCTTTATTTTATTGTATTTTTTTATTTGGAGTTTAAAGGTTTTGGATTTTTTTTGTTTCTTCCATGAAAAATTAGGAGAAGGGAAAGAGAAAGAATGTACGAGAAGGAAACTGAATTGTACATACAAAATAAATTAGAGAATTTATTTTATTTGAAAGAATGAAACTTTTCTCATTCTTTAATTAAAACTTCCCTAATTAATTCCTTTTATTATTTCTCTCTTCAATCCTTTCTTTACATGTATGTCATCAAATGACATCAAATTTTCATAAGTCATGTCATCAAATGACGTAAAATTTTCATAAATCATTTCATGCAATTATCTATAAATTACACCGATATCCTATATCAATGTGCGCAAATATAGCTTCTATAAATGCATTAAAATAATTACAAAAGAACTTCCAAATAAAAAATAAAAAATAATTAATATTTCTCAAATATCAATTAATCTAATCAATTTACATCATTTTATAAATTAACCAAATCATGTGGTTTTTCAAAAAATTCATCATTACAATTGTAACAACCTACCATTTCGAACCATTCAAATCGACAATCATCAACTCATGTTAGACTTGTATTTCTAAAATCAACAAATTGTAAATTTATATTTGGCAAAACTTAGCATATAAAGTAAATAAACCAATCACAGAATCACAAACATAGAGTGATACAATAAGCAGCGGAATAGATAAATATTAGTTCATGAAGCTATCAGGAGGCACTTCGGTAGTTTATGAATAGATAAATAGTAGTTCATGAAGCTATATAGTACTGTAAACTTCACCAAACTGGTGGGCTATCAGAGAGCACTCCATAGGTACGATATAAACCAAACTCGTAGAGGGCACATAAGGCATGTGACAAGGCATGCGAGGCAATGCCTAGGGTAGGATACTACCATTTTATGGATTCAGACTGGTGGTAATGCATAGGGGGTACTACCACCCACTTCAAGGCACACTCCTAAAATCAAAGGTGCACCAATCAAATCACAAAGTAATCAAATGGTATCGAAGAAGCTTGCTCGATCGGAGGTGCGACCACACTTGGCCTGATATGGCTCCTATTTTAGTCACATCAAGCTGACTAGTAGGAGAAGGGTTGCTTTCATACCTCATATAAACGTTTTCCGAACCATCCTACTTCATTCTGGAATTTCAACCATGTGTACAGTTGTTAAAGTTGTTTTTGGTTTAGGCAGAGAGTATGACAATGTTCGATCTCGGTCTATTTAAAAATCAAATGCTTATTTCACACTGAGTTCATTTTCATTTCTGAAAATTCATACTTCATATCAAATATCATATTCATTTCAAAATCATATCACTTTCGAAATCATATTCATTTCCAAAAATCATAACCATAAAATAGGTTAACACATCATATTAAAGCATTCACATTTAAATCCATTAAATCTCAATCATAACAGTTCCAACTTAAATAGTTTAAATATTGAAAATAGCATATATATTAAAATAGTTATAAATAAAAAAATAGTTTATATTTGAAAAAAGGTTATAGATTAAAATAGTTTATATTAAAAATAGTATATATATGAAAAAGAGTTTATATCGAAATGGTTTAAAATTGAAATTATTTCTTCCAATTTCATAAGTCAATTTGAATCAACTTTTGTTCCACAACTCTGTTGGAACTGGGCCAGCCTGCAGCGGTAGTGGTGGGTGTATTTCAATTTTTTTTATTATATTGGATTTTTATTGGGCCTATGAAATCTAATTCATTTATAGCAATCCTAATTTTTTAAATTAAAATCATGTATTTTATTTAAATTTAAGTATTCTGTAATGTATAATTAATCGAATGATTAAATTTATATATATATATATATATGTATGTATGTATGTATGTATGTATGTATGTATGTATGTACATGTATCATATACTATATGTGTGCATGTGTAATGTAATAATCCATGAAGGGTGTTACCCAATGGCTTGACCGGGCAACCAAAGACTTGATGAAGAGACTTCGTTCGACATCTATCTCCGTTAGGCACGACCAAGCCGTTCGGCATCTATCCTCGTTCGGCATTGAGGGCCGTTCGACATAGTATATCATTCGGCATTCCACACTGCTCGGCATCCAGACATCGTTCGACATTGAGGACCGTTCGGCACATCATGGTCGTTTGACATTCCACACTGCTCGGCATCCAGACCTCGTTCGGCTTTGAGGGCCGTTCGGCACGGCATGGTCGTTCGGCATTCCACACTGCTCGGCATCCAGACCTCGTTCGGCATTGAGGGCCATTTAGCATGGCAGAGTCGTTTGGCATTCAATCTCGACCAGCATGAAGCTCGTTCGGCATTCGTATGTCAATGGGCATTAGCATTTCGTTCGGCATACAATGCCCCGTTCGGCATTCCAGCCTCGTTTGGCATTCCAGACTCGTTCGGCATCTTCCCTCGACCGGCATCTGTTCTCGTTTGGCTTGCACTCTTCACCCAACACATCGCCTCGTTCGGCATTAAGGAAGCGTTCCGCATTTGCCGATTGGCATTAGTGGTTCGTCATGCAAAAGCCGCTCACTTTGGGCCGAGATATCTAGCTACTAGGCCCATTAGGGAAGTCCAACTCATATTCGTCTATATATAGAGAGGCAGGGGCACAGTGAAAGGGACCTTTTTTCGAGAACACTAGGGAGACTCTGCCGCATTCAAGACTTATCTTCTTTGCTTAACAATTGTGATCAAGTAGTTGATGTACGAATTGTATCTGTTGCCAGTTGATAAGTAAATAAATAAAGATTAACCTCAAAGTGGTTGTAGGCAATTAGGCCTAACCACTATAAATCTGTTGTTCTTATTTCATTTACTTTCTCCATTAATCTCTCTACATAATCTTTCTTAAGAGTGTTAGTGACCAATTCTGGTGCTAAGATTTTGGTGCTTTAACTGAGAATCGAATTCTCAGGTCGATAGGATCTACTTTATAGCTGCTGGATTGAAAAATCTCCGAAGGAGATTGGACTTATTCATTGGACGCCCGTTGCGCCTATTTAGAGTTCCAACCGACAACTCTACTATGGGAAGACCACGCACTCGATTAGCCTCTCACAATGCGAACGTCTACGAGACTGCTAGTGTGCAACAAGTTGGACCTAGCAACCAACAAGCGATTCAAGGCGCAAGGCCCTCCACACAAAATTAAGCGAAAGTCATTTCCCGAACAGAGTTCAACGACCTGATAAGAGAACTCAGGGAAGGTAGAAGGAAACTTGCTGACCAGATTCAAGCCAACACTAATCTCATGACTCAGCTTGCCCAGCAGCAGCAACGGAATGTTGGATGTAGCCCTGCTCCTTATTCTTCATTCGATACCTCGACCTCAGCTGATGAACCTCCCAGGCGTAGACGCTGTAAAACTGAAGATGCACAGGAAGGTGCCACTGATCGATCCACCAAGGACCAGGCACGTAAGGAGACGGACGCCCGGCTCACCAAGACCCAAATCAAGGCGGCCTTCAAGATGCACGTATGGCCGACCGCCAACAGGCGGGACATTAACCCACACGATCCCGTGGAATGGAACCCAACCTTCCATCCTCCATACAAACTCCAGACTTATCAACCATGGTCAGGCAGTTAGTGAGAGAGAACCAAGGCTTGACTAACGAAGATTGGGGAGCGTCCAAGACTCATACCCCCTTTACAGATACTATTCTACAGGTTGAGTATCCTAAGAAATTCAGTATGTCGACTATCCTAGCCTACGAAGGAAAGACTGACCCTAAGCAACATGTGGTGAGGTATGAATGGATGATGGATTCTGCAAGGGTGGATGACGCGACTAAGTGAAGGTGCTTCCCAATCACTTTGTCCGAAATTGCCACCATGTGGTTTACTCAACTTCCTCCGCTGTCTATATCCAGCTTCGACAAGTTGGCAATGAAATTTATTAAACAATTCAGGATACACGCTACTCATCCAAGGGATATGATGTCCTTATCTAGCGTAATCCAGGCTCCGGGAGAGTCTTTGAAATCATATTTGCAGAGGTTTCATGTTTTTGCCACTCAAGTTAGCAACCCTAACGACCATGCAATCTTGATGGCGGTAATGCGAGGTGTAGATCCAGACTCGGAGTTTGGAGATTGGTTGGCGGGAAATCCCCCAACTACATTGGAGCGATTCTATTCCAAACTCAATAGTTCATTAGAAGGGAGGAAGCCCGATGGACGAGACGAGATAAAGCACCAGGGCCTGTTCAGGACACTGTGAAAAGTGACACCACCGTGAAGCAATCTGGCGACAATTCGGGAAAAGTTCAAGTCAAAATCGAGAACAAGCTTGGGCAATCTAAAGGATCAGGAGGTGGAAATCCAGGAAAGAAAAAAGAGACAGGGAAATGGAAGTCAAGGATTCCAACCTACAACGAATACACCCCCAGAATACGTCTCTTGAAAACATTTACCTATCTACCTGTAACACCATTCAATATAGAAAACCACGACCAAAGGAGTCCACTGAGGAACAGAAATGGACAGGGAAGTACTGTCGCTTCCATGAGACCCATGGGCATAATACTGAGGAGTGTACACACCTCTATGACGCCATTGTGTTAATCAGGCAGAAAAAGCTGCAAGAGTTTGTTAAGAACCCACCAGAGGGTAGGCAAGGAACGTCAGACCCCGGGACGCGGGCCGGCTCCACACCACTGAAATGAACTTGCCCGGACCGTAGGTAGGTTGATCATAAACACTATAGTCGGAGGACCTCATCCTGCATACAAGAATTGGCAGGAGATGAAATGATATGCTACCTCCTTGAGGCATGCGAATTATGAATGTTGTTCGAATGTGGAAGATGGAACCCCCGCAAAACAACACAACAACGCATGATGAAAGATGATATAGTGTTTAGGAGTCGAGATGCAGACAAGGTGGAGGCTCCTACTATCGACCCTATGGTCATATCTGCAACAATCGGGCCAGCTTACGTCAAAACAATTTTGATTGATTATGGAAGCCCTGTCAACATCATCTTCAAGAAGGCTTATGACCAAATGAAGATGGAGACAAAAGATTTAAAACCATGCAAAGCCCGTATCCACGGCTTTAAGGTTCTACAACCGACGCGATGGGGTATATAGAGTTGCCAGTTGAACTGGGGAAAGGTGAGCGTAGGAGAGTGTGCATCCTACCGTTCATAGTAATGGATGTCGACTCTCCATACAATGTATTTTTGGGTCGTCTGGCCCTGGCGGAGTTTAGAGCCGCTTTGGCCCCATGGTTTTTGACATTAAAATTTCCGATAGACAAAGGAGTCGGCGTTACATGGCGATAATGCGATCGGTGGTGCATGTTATGTGGCGGAGCTAAGAGAAGCTCAGCGGAGAGAAAATGGGAAGTTGCGGACAGCCCCGTCCGCATCCTAAATACTAATGATTGACTAGTAGTGCCCAAGCCCTTTCTCGGGCGATATTCTCGGATCCTAAGAGACATAGATTCGAGAGATGATGACAGGGAACCCAGGGAAACGAATGCAACACCGGCTGAGCTGACGATCGACATTCCAGTCAGCCGGGATGACCCATCACGAGTTCTTAAGAATGGATCACAACTCGATCCTTCAGTGGCCGAGGACCTTACTGATTTCCTCCAATCAAATCTGGTCATTTTCGCTTGGACACACTCTGATATGTGCGGGATTTCACCCGCCATTGCAAGTCATATGTTGAAAATAGACCCAAAGTACGTCCCAGTAAAACAGAAACGGGGAGGCATGGACCCGGAGAGGTCTGCTGCTCTCAAAGAGGAGGTGGATAAACACAAAGCCAATGGGTTCGTCCGCGACGCCCTCTACCCCGAATGGTATCTAACCTTGTGCTCGTAAGAAAAGAGAATGGGAAGTGGAGAACTTGTGTTGATTACTGTGATCTGAATAAAGCATTCCCGAAGGATAGTTTCCCTTTACCTAGAATCGACCAACTCGTCGACTCTACCGCCGGAAACGAATTATTGTCATTTATGGATGCGTATTCGGGATACAATCAGATCCCGATGAACATTCCAGATCAAGAACACACCAGTTTTGTCACAGATATGGGGCTATATTGCTATGTATTAATGCCTTTTGGATTGAAAAACGTGGGAGCAACTTATCAACGTCTGGTGAATCGAATATTTAAAGATCAGATTGGTAGAACGATGGAAGTCTATGTGGATGACATGCTCGTGAAGTCACGGCAGTCAAACGACCACACCCGAGACTTAGTAGAGATGTTTGATATACTCAGGCATTACAGGATGAAGATCAACCCTTTAAAGTGTTCTTTTGGCGTTGCGTCAGGGACATCCTTAGGTTTCATTGCGCACGCACATGAAATTGAAGCTAACCCGGAAAAGATTCAGGCTATTCGGGACATACAAGTGCCCAGAACTATAAAGCAAGTACAAAGCTTAAATGGAAAGGTGGCCGCGCTGAGTCGATTCATATCCAGAGCTACAGATAAGTGCATTCCTTTCTTTGATGTGATAAAGAAAGGAAAGAGGAATTTCGAGTGGACATCTGACTGAGAGGAAGCATTCCGATCTCTGGCTAGACATCTAGAAAGTCCCTCGGTGCTATCAAAACTAGTTGACCATGAAATGTTGTATGTATACCTAGTAGTATCCCAACATGCTATCAGTATGGCTTTGGTCCACGAGGAGGACCGAGTTCAAAAGCCAGTATATTATGTCAGTAAACATTTGTTGGGGGCAGAAAGAAATTATCACAGGATTGAGAAGCTAGCTTATTGCTTGGTGATTGCATCACGCAAGCTTCGCTCATACTTCCAGGCACACTCGACCAGTGTTTACACCGATCAACCCTTGCGACAAGTACTCTAACGACCAGAAACTTCTAGAAGGATGTTAAAATGGAATATCGAGTTGAGTCAGTTCGATATTACCTACCTGCCATGAAGGGCCATACAGGAGCAAGCGCTAGCAGATTTCATTGCTGAATTCACCATAACAAATGAGTCAAACGGCCACAATGTCATACCTCCCGTTCCATGGAAGATGTACACCGATGGGGCATTTAACGACCGTTGTTCGAGGGCTGGCATAGTTCTTATGGCTCCTGAGAACCGATCATTTTGCTATGCTTTGAAGCTCCAATTCACAACAACGAATAACGAAGCCGAGTATGAAGCATTGATTTCCGGCTTAAGACTTATCAAAGAGCTGAGAGTAAGATCGGTTGAAATCTTTTGTGACTCGCAACTAGGTGTGCCAAGTGCGGGGAGACTATCAAGCAAAGGGGCAGAGACTTGCCTCGTATTTGGTCCGGGTTCAAGAGCTATTAGAGAATCTCAAATATTATGATATTTCACATGCTCGCGTGAAGAAAACAGAGCAGCCGATTCATTAGTAAAATTTACAAGCACTAGCAATGCACAGCAGATGGGATTGTTTCCAGTTGAAACCTTGCATGTTCCGAGCATAAATATGATGGAGGTAGATTTCATGTTAGAAACAGAAATCAAGAAGGAATTATGGATGACCCCATTCAAGCAGTACTTGTTACACGGGGTTGTGCCCGAAAGAAGGAGCGAAAGACGCCAAGTCATTCGTACGGCTTCGCATTATGTAATGCAAGATGGGGTAATATCGGAGGGTATTCTCGACCCCCTTACTCCAGTGCATTGCCCATGGTGAGATAAAACGAATCCTGAAGTAAGTCCATGAAGGTGAATGTGGGGATCATACCGGAGGGCAGACACTAGCAAAGGAAATCCTACGCTATGGATACTATTGGCTGGCTGTAAATCGGGATGCCGCAGACTATGTGAGAAGATGTGACAAATGTCAAAAATATGCGACAATCCCGAGAGCTCCACCGACGGAACTCACAAAAATGGTTAGTCCGTAGCCATTTGCAATGTGGGGGATCGATATAGTCGGTTCGTTACCCCTATCCAAAGGCGGTGCAAAATACGTGATAGTTGTGGTCGATTACTTTACCAAGTGGACAGAAGCAGAGCCTTTGGCCACTATCACCACCAAAAAGGTCATTAATTTCGTTGTACGAAATATTATACGCCGTTCTGGCCTTCCATGAACCATCATTACAAACAACGGAACTTAATTCGAATGCAAAGAGTTCAAGGAATTTTGCCAAAAATATGGTAGTGAGAAAAAGTTTGCCGTGGTTGCTCATCCGAAAGCCAATGGACAAGTGGAAGCCGTAAACAAAATAATCAAATCCATATTGAAAAAATGTTTGGAAAAGGCTAGAGGCAAGTGGGTGGACAAGATTCCAGCAGCGCTTTAGGCTTACAGAACCACCCACAAGTCCGCGACTGGCCACATTCCATTCGCATTGGCATATGGCATGGAAGATGTCATACCCATAGAACTTGAAGTTCCATCACATCGGGTAACTTATTATGACCATGAGTCAAATCGAGATCTTGTGCTGGAATCATTGGACTTCATTGATGCAAAGCGTGAAGAAGCTAGTTTAAAAGCGGTCGCATACAGGCACCGAGTCGCTCGATATTATAATGAAAAAGTCCGATCGAGAATCTTTGGTGTGGGTGATCTCGTTTTGAAACGAGTTTTTTCAGTTCCATCGCATATGAGCCCCGCATAGGAAGGTCCATACGTCATTGAATGGAAGCTTGGAGAAGGAACTTTCAAGCTAGCGACCGTTGATGGTGCGACACCCACTCGAGCATGGAATAGTGAGCATTTGCAGCATTATTACACTTAGTTCATTTCTTTCATATTTTAGTTGCATTTATTTCCAACAAATTTTTATTCCTAGTTTACGACATGTAATAAGACAATTTAGCTTATTTTCATTAACAAAGGCTTGAAGCCATTTTCTCCATGAATTGTCGATGTTTCTGTGTATGATAACGCTGTGACGAGCAACTTAGAGATACATTATTCTTTCTGACGTACGAATGTGCACGAGCACTTAAAATCTCCAAGTCCCCGAAGTGCGGACTGGAGTACTCTGAGTCCCCAAGGTGCAGACCAAAGTATAAACGACTTAAAATCTCCAAGTTCTCGGAGTGCGAACTGGAGTACTTTGTGTCCCCGGAGTGTGGACCAGAGTATAAACGACTCAAAATCTCCAAGTCCTCGGAGTGTGGACTGGAGTACTCTGAGTCCCCGGAGTGCGAATCAGAGTGTAAACGACTCAAAATCTCCAAGTCCTTGGAGTGTGGACTAGAGTACTCCGAGTCCCCAAAGTGTGGACCAGAGTACAAACGACTCAAAATCTCCATGTCCCCGTAGTGCGGACCGGAGTACTTTGAGTCCCCAAAGTGCAGACCAGAGTATAAACGACTCAAAATCTCTAAGTTCTCGGAGTGCGCACTGGAGTACTTTGAATCCCGAGTGTGCGGACCAGAGTGCAAACGAAATTAAAATCTCCAAGTCCTCGGAGTGCGGACTGGAGTACTCTGAGTCCTCAGAGTGTGGACCAGAGTATAAACGACTCAAAATCTCCAAGTCCCCGGAGTGCGGACTGGAATACTCTAAGTCTCTAGAGTGTGGACTAGAGAATAGACGATTTAAATATTCAAGTCCCCTGAGGGCGGACTGAATACAATTGACTTGAAGTCATCGAACCCTTGGCATGTGGACTGGAAAATATTCTAAGTACCCGAAGTGCAGAATAAACGATGTGCAATGCCAAAAAATTATCAACTTATTTAAAGATGAATCGAGAAGTTTATGCAACTCGCAATAGCTTGGGTTTTGTTTATGATTATACAGAAAACCAAACAGTGGAAGTCTTCTGAAAGGAAAAAGAAATAAGTGTTTATTCATCAAAAATAAGTTCTACTACAACCCCTCCGAAGCTCGAAGTCTAAAGTTTATTCACATGAACTACGAAAATAAATAAAAATAATTACATAATCTAAACTAACTCTCGTTGAACAAGAGCGACGACTACTTCTTCGACTTCTTCAACCTTTTCCACATGACTCTTCTCCCGTGCATTTGCCCTTGATAAATTTCTTTGAAGGGGAAGTGACAATTGATGAAGTATGGGGAACTTCCATGGGCTTGGACCCGCCAGGATGGATGACCTTCAACGGCTTATTCAGAGGATCGTCCAGGTCCATAGTTTGAGGCTCGACTTTGATCTCGACCGTGTCTTGCTTCTCCTTCTCAAGCTGCTCCTTCATGCTCAGTTTAGATGTGTGTTCAAAGGCGCCTGTAATTTAGATTTCATAACTCCCATCGATGGAAGAGGAAGTCTCAGACTTATCCTCATGAAGCGCTCCGATCACCTAAGCATCTAGACCGGGAGCCTCCCCTGCGTGAGTAGCCTCATTTGTCTTTTCCTTCATCTCCTTGGTGACATTGCTCCTCGGGGTAGGCTCGGGATCGGCATGGCCCACATAAAATCACGAAAAACAAGCATTAGAATACAATAGCCCCTCGTGAAAAACGACGACTTTTGAAATGTTAACGTGGAGGGTTATCTACCAGGTTCCGGCTAGCTCTTAGCCGTCCGAGGGATCTCACCCTCTAGAATGGGAGAGAGAATGTGAATGCCAAGGCCGGGGTCCTCCGGGTCATAACCGATGTGCTACTCAAAGGGATCAAGTATCGACCGATCGGCCGACTGAGTGGCCGCATGAGCTTGAGACTCGATCCCGGATGGACTGGCAATAACCTCTTTCCCTTTCGTTGAGGGGGAGCCTTTGCAGTAAAGGGCTTTTGCTGCAGACAGGTCCGTAGTCTCGTTTCCCTTAAGAAATTCTTTTATCAAAGCTTCTTCATCAACCTCCTCGATACCAAGTTCGACCTTCCTGATATCTACTAAGGTCTCCCATGCCTTAGCTAAAGATTCGAGGTAACCCTCACCCAGAAAAGTTAAGTCTCGATGCATAAGGACGTGGGCATTGAATTCTGCAATTAGCGGGTCGAACATGCTTTTGACCTCATCCCTACCTGCTTCTTTAGCCGCCTCAAGGCGGGAGTCAACCTCTACAGACGCTATTTTCTTGCGCTTTTCATGGGCTTCATTCTTTAGCATCTCAACCTTTGAAAGTTCATCCTCAAGCTTCGCCTTCAGAAGTCGTGTGGCAATGATCTCGTCGCGTTATCGTTGCGACTCTTCTTAGGCAGTAGTTTTTTCCTCCATTTCCTTGAGAAGTTGCTCCTCCAGCTCCTTAACTTGGAGGGAAAAGGCGTCCGTCTCCTTCTTCACTGAGTCTTTCTCCAAAGCTAGGGCCCCACAGCGTAGGACCGCCTCATCGATTTCTTTTTTATGGGTTGACTCCAAACGAGTAATGGCCTCGGTAGTATCTTTAGCGCTCTGCTGGGCAACCTCAAGCTGAGACTTATAAGAAGCAAGCTCATCGTCCTGAGCTTTCATAATGTCTTTGTCACGGATAGCCTCAATCTTCAGGAAATCTATCTAATGCTGGCGCTCTATGGAAATGTCAGAAACTTTCGTGGCTAAGTGCACGAACGCATCATGTTGTACATAGACATCATTGGTGCAAGAAATGGCACTTTGCTTTACATGCCCTGGAATATGGTGGATCGTCGAAAGAAACTTTAAGCCATCAAAGAATATCTTCGAAAACAAGGCTTTAATTTCAGCAAGTTGTTCAGCGATCGTTGGATCAGTAACGGGAGTAAGAGGAGTCTGCTTAGAGACCGCAGGCATTTTGTGGGGATCTCGAGATTGCCTAGTGCTTGACGAACCGAAGTGTTGGTCCTAATGTACCTCAGGATGAGACCCCTTATATGAAGGTTTCTCCTTGCTGTTCTCCTTTTGAGAGGGAGGATCGCGAGGATACGAAGGCTGATTAAAAGTTTTTCTTCGATGCGAGGATTCCCAGCGGTGGTAGTCTCGATCGCCAAATTCATCTCTACCTCGGCGCTTGTTGGAGCCCGAATACCAGCTAGATTGGTAGAATATCGATGAACCGCGAAGGCGGTCAGGTCCATGCGTGCGCCCCGTGTCACCTACACAAAGTTTAAATGGCGATGAGTTAGCAAAGAATAAGGCGACAACGGAAATTTAAGTGCAAGATGAAGTGCATGTGTTTGTGTGTGTCCTAGTGTTTCCCCCCGACGGACAAGTTTCTTTACTAATAGGAATTTTTTCTTCCTGGTTTTAGGCCTGAACGCTTGTATCCCCTATCGTGGGCGAATGAAGCTTAAATGTCTCTGGATTGTCGAAGTCGTAGTTGAGTAGATCATCAAGTATGGAAAGGTTCGACAGGCCGTTTAGAGAACTAAATGTTGTGACGAAGCTTCTTTCTCCACTGGAACAAGAGTAACTTTAGAAGTTCCACATACTATTTTCTTCCTCAGCCTGTATGTTAGTTTCTTCTTCCCCTTCGAAGGGGAAGGCGATGTCTCGATGTCATGAACTTCGACTATCGGATCCCTAGTGGGACTAACGTTCTCATCTTGTACCTTAGGTGTTTCGGTTTCCTTAATTTCCCCATCTTCTAGTGTGTCAGGGGCGTTGCATGCTGAAGACTCGGCTTGCTTTTTCCCTTTGCCAGAAGCAGGCCTGGGTATGGTAACGCCCTGCGGGAGGCTTATCCGGCGACCTACTGCCAATAGCCCGAACTATGTAAGCGTCTCATTTGAAATGAGAGTTCTAATGTCCTGGTCTTCGGCTGGAATGGCTCGAATAGCTTCGACTGCTTCACAATATTCGGGGCCATCGGGACGCGGATTAATACCTAAAAAGATGGAAGAGAGCTAGAAAAGGTATAGCTTCGATGTAAAATGAGTATCGATCCAGGAAAAAGACTTACTTCCTTTCACCCATCTCCTCGCAAAACCGGGAGGACAGCGCATATAAAAGCATTCTTGCTTGTGCTGGGAAAATTTACTCCATGCCCCAGTCAGAATTTGGCATTTGTTATGCGGCTCGAGAAACATAAAAGATGGGCTATCCTTCCGTCTCTTGATGCAATATATGTTTTGGATATCGCGCAGAGTCGGAAGCCTAGAGAGGACACTCATGAAGAGGATGCAAGTGCCGTAGAAGAATGCATGGCTGTTCAGATGCAGTTGCGATATAGCGATGTCAACATACTACAACACGTCTCGAAGAAATGAGTTGAACGGTGGCATGCTGCCAACCCAGCACATGAATTTATTGCAAGCTGTGTATCCGACAGGAGGCAAGTGTGGACGATCATGCCCCGATGGAACTAGTACATTGTCAAAGGGGATTCCATGGATAGAGCAAATCCGACGGAGCATACTTTCGTTAATCTTTGAAGCCTGAGAATCGATTGGGTCATCTAAAAAATCGTTGCCTCCAAACCGCCAGGAGCCAAGTCGACACATGTTGTCACAGGGTTCGAAAAGTCTTGAGCGAGTATAGTTGATGGATGTGAAGTGTCTACAACTTCTTATCGAGAGGATGGCCCATGTCTATCTGAGATCGTAGTAGAGCTAGATTTCCTAGACATCTCTAATGAAGATTGAATCTAACAAAGCACCTGTTTGAACTATACTTGAAAAATAATCGACGTTACACTTAAAAACATATATATTCCCCCCGTGAGGTGTGTGAACTAGTGCGATCTTTCAAATGTAAGTGCCATGCAGTGAAAAGACACTGGATTAATGAAATAAGTTTAAGCTTTGAATTGTCGTCTTCGAAGACCGTCATCGCTGACCGTCTACGAAAGCCTATTATAAGAAAGTTTATATTCTGAACTCAACATTGTCACTGCATTTGAAGGGTTATTAACTATTAAGTAGGTTAAGTCTAAGTTTTCGGTTGTTTAAAACACAAAAGTTTTCAGTTCGGATTATTCGATATGCTTTGTTGTTTAAGTCCGTCCTTGTTCACTAACATATGTTCAGGCATGGGATGTGTCAGGTCAATTGTGCACTAGGTTTGACTAGCATTGCTATTGTGCACAACTCCTCTATCACCCACCATTGCCGTTTGGCATGCGGCAAGGCGTGCCGAACCATAATCATGCCGAGCTGCATCGCTCGGCATTCCACACTACCTTCTGTCTTCTCCACCGTTGGCATAAAGGAGTCATGCTGAACCACTACATGCCAAGCCACATTGCTCGGCATCCCATACATCCATCTATCCTCTCCACCGTTCGGCGTAAGGGGGTCATGCCGAACCACCCTCATGCCAAGCCGCATCGCTCGGCATTCTACTCTCAACAATGACACCCATCCACTTATCCACTCCACTGTTCGGCATACGCCGAATCGTGCCGAATCAAAGTTACGCCGAGCCACAACGCTCCACACTCCGTCTTAACAACAATTTTATCCTTTTCCTCCATCCCTACCAATGACATGGTCGAGTCGTTCGGCAAGTCATACCGGGCCATGTCGATCGGCATTCCAGCCAATTCCTGCACCTTCTCTGTTTTTCCCTCCAACCTCGTTCGACATGAGGGAATCATGCCGAACCACAGCAGTATATCTTCAATTAACTCCCTCCTTTGCGTACCTCTGACCTCTCCTTCTTTCCTCCACACCGCCTAGCATTAGAACATATCCTAATCACGTTTCGATTCCCTCATCTACGCGATACCTATTGGCCACAGTTCTACAAAAATTCACAAACTTGAAACACGTGCTAAATTTTTTGGTCAGGGGAAAGCATTTAAAGAGAGGGGACAATACCTTGCAAATGGCTCAAAACTCGGGGGAATTCTGGAGTGAGGAGCGTGATTTTAGTTAGTTTCGAATGATTTAGGAAAGGAGTGAGGCAACGTGCGATGTTTGAGGAAGGAAGGGTAATTAATTCTTTGGAGTTTGTTAAAAAGCAAGGTTCGTGAGTACAGGATAGTGGAGGTAAAATTAGAAAAGAGAAGAAGTGAAGTGCCGACCTTTATAGGGGGAAGAATGGAAGTCGAAGGGACAATGACCAGTAGAACTGGTCAAAGCGCATCCCTCACTGAGCATCAGCTATATCTTTTGGCACCTATATGACATTCGGTGTCGGCATGTCGTTCGGCATACACTGACTCAATCGGCATTCAAGCAAAAGTACCATCGACGAAACAAAATCAGGGCTTGAAGCAAAACATGGAGGACTCGTGGCTCAAACCGCATCATGTTCATCCACATAATACACTTTAGGGGCAAGTGTTACCCAGTGGCTTGACCGGGAAACCAAAGACTTGATGAAGAGACTTCGTTCGGTATCTATCTCCGTTAGGCGCGACCAGGCCGTTCGGCATCTATCCTCGTTCGGCATTGAGGGCCGTTCGGCATAATATATCGTTCGACATTCCACACAGCACAGCATCCAGACTTCTTTCGAGCATTGAGGGCCGTTTGGCACAGCATGGTTGTTCGGCATTCCACACCACTCGGCATCCAGATCTCGTTCGGCTTTGAGGGCCGTTCGGCACAGCATGGTCGATTGGCATTCCACGCTGCTTGGCGTCCAGACCACGTTCGGCATTGAGGGCCATTCGGCATAGCATGGTCGTACGACATTTCACACTGCTCGGCATCCAGACCTCGTTCGGAATGGAGGGCCGTTCAGCATGGTAGAGTCGTTCGACATTCAATCTCAACCCGCATGAAGCTCATTCAGCATTCGTATGTCATTGGGCAATAGCATGTCGTTTGGCATACAAATTCCCCATTCAGCATTCCAGCCTCGTTCGACATTCCAACCTCGTTCGACATCTCCCCTCGACCGGCATTGGTTTTAATTCGGCTTGCACTCTTCACTCAACACATCGCCTCGTTCGGCATTAAGGAAGCGTTCGGCATTTGCCGATCGACATTAGTGGTTCAGCAAGCAGAAGCCGCTCATTTTGGGCTGAGATATCTAGCTACTAGGCCCATCAGGGAAGTCCAACCCATTTTCGTCTATAAATAGAGAGGCAGGGGCACAATGGAAGGGACCTTTTTTTGAGAACACCGAGGAGACTCTACCGCATTCAAGACTTATCTTCATTGCTTAACAATTGTAATCAAGTAGTTGGTGTATGGGTAGTATCTGTAACTAGTTGATAAGTAAAGCAATAAAGATTAACCTCAAAGTGGACGTAGGCAATTACGCCGAACCACTATAAATCTGATGTTCTTATTTTCTGCATTTAATTTAGCATTCTGTTCACCGTTTACATTTACTTTCTTCATTAATCTCTCTACATAATCTTTCTTAAGGGTGTTAGTGACCAATTCTGGTGCTAACAAAGGGTATAACATGTCCTTATATAGATGTTGGGATTTATATTGTAACGGACACATTAGCTCATTTCATACGTATTGTATGTTGCTTAAATATATGCATAAATCTACGATGCAATGTATATTTGTATAAATAGGTATACATATATTTAAAATATATTTTTTAACTAAAAGTCTCAAAATTATATATATATATATAATTTAATACATTTCTATAAATATATATACATACGTAATTAAACATATAGAATTATACATACATACATATATATATATATATGTAATAATTAAAATTATATATATATATATAATGTTAAACAAAATGTATATATATGAATTATTAATTACATTCAAATACATAGAATATAAATATATATTTTAAAGTTATTTCTAGATTGAAATTAACACAACAAACATAAAATAATAATTTTATTATTAATGTATATATATAATAAATAGTGTTAATCATAATAACTAAAAATAATAGGAATAAATAGTAGAAAATAAAATTTTAAAATGTATGAAAAATTAGGATTACAAAATACAAGTTTAAATTTTTTTTCATTATTTTTTGAAATAAAATATTATTTTTAATAAATAAAAGAAATGTCTAACCGAAGTAATCTAATTATTAAAAATATTAAATATTAACAAAAAATTGTGAATTTTCTTTCGTAGGTTACTATATATATTTATTAATTTTTTAAAGTATAAAATCGAATTTTTGGTGTAATAATTATTTTAGATATAATAAACAATTCAAATAATCAATAAAAGATAATTTAAAATTATTTACATATATCAAAAATTTATTTTCGAATTGGATAATTCATATTTTGTATAAATAGGTGTAAGGAAAAATTTTAAGTTGTTTATACATTATAAATATACGTATATGTAATTATACATTTAAAATATACATTAGTCTATATTTAAATTAATATATAAATATATATAAAATAATTAATAATGAAATTTTTTAATTTTTACAGAAATTTATATTTGTTTATATATAAATTATAACACATAATAATAGAACCATGCATATAACCAAACTGATTTGTGACAACTACATATACCTACGAAAATCTCACCTAACTAGATATATAACATTAATATATATATGGATTTAGGATTAATCAATATTAAATCATGAAATATGATATGATTACTATAATATATAAATAAACTACCAATTGATGATGCCTTCAAGTCCACTTGAATCAATGAATTCCCTTCTCTAGTTATGCTCTATCCGTCAGATTGCAAGTTTGGAATCGTCGACCTTTTCAATTAAATAGGGCTTTTTTACTTAACTTGAATTGATTTGAGATTCTTAGAACTGATATTGAGATTAATTTCGGCTAGTAAACTAGATAATTATGGCAGCCAAAAGTTGTTTTTGATTAAGGGTTTAGAGATCCATATATGTAGCCTTGTATAAGAGAGATATTAGGACAATCTCATTACCTATTCTCTCTTAAACTTAGCCATCCATCTCTAGGTCTAATCCTAAGTTTTAGCCGCCTCCAATAAATCTTCAAAAACGAAATTTGCAGCCCTAATGATGAGCTTTAAACCTATTTAAGCCCAAGCCAAAATTCTATGCAATTAAACCTAATTTAATTGCTTATCGATATCATATATCGATTGGTACATTTAAAACTATTATAAATATATATAAAAATTTGTTTCTCAAACCATATTCAAATTTTCATAATTAATACTTCATAGAATTAATTAATTTAATTTATTTACATCAATTATAAACTAATTAAATCATTTGACCTTAAGGGAATTCATCATTTCAGTTGCGTAACTCTTGGGCGTAAATTTGGTTAGCAATTAACACCGAACTATTTGAATGTTATCGTTCACACGTCACTTAGAAAATGGTGTGACAATATGGCAAAATTTATCATTTGTTCATTTTCAGTAAAATCTTATTTTGTTTAGTATGCGTTACCCATTAGTGACATTTATATATACCAATTCTCTTCGTCAAAATTGTATCACTTTGGATTTATGGAATTTCGTAATGGTCAAAATTCCAATATTTTCCATATTCAATACCATAGTCCAAACACAAAATCCTGGGTTCAATAATAATAGTATTAATCGTACCACTCTAGCCAGAGATTTTGACTTTAGGTTGACTTGAGTTGACCATGATACTAACCTCGTATAACTGAAGTGACGAATCTTCTCTTGAATAGTGTCTTCCTTCCAATACTTCCAATCGACCCAACTATAATCACTTGATGGATGTCGTTCCATGATTTGACTATAATCAAAGCAGAGTTTTTATTGAAGGTTGAAAATATTCTCAAGTCGAAAGAATTGTATAAATTAGTCACATTGATATTTTCTATTTAACCTTGGTTATATTAACCAACAGAAAACTATTGAGTGAGTCATTCCATAGTTATTCAATGATTATCAGTACGTATCCCCTTGGTGCTCCCAACAGTCATGAGTAACAAACTGTGGAGAGTGTTAAGTACTCTAGTTTCAATGGATACAATTGATATCCAGTCTCGATGCATCTTGACTCGAAACATTTAATATGGTACATTAGTTTCATTGTGATAAATTACTCACGGTTACAATACTTTGTAACGACTATCACAAAAAAATACCATTTATGGATTTTCTATTAAATATACTTTTAATTAAATTTATTAATCAATATAACGACATTATATCAAGTATATAATAGAACGAAAATACCTTAATTTCGAACAAGAGTGGCCAACGAGTTAGATATATGTAACAACTACATAATTGCCCCTAAGGCATATCCCTAACTCTACCAAACTCAATTTAAATCAATTTCAATTCAACACTTCCAACTAAAAGGGTTAGAGGCTCAAACCCAAGTTCTCATTAAAACCATTTTTAATTTATGCCAATTTCAAATCTATGTTTGAACTACAAATTTAAACAACTTCCAATTCAATAGTTCCAAAGTTTTAATATTCAAACAATTTATAACAACTCAATTAGATAAATTTCATTTATATTTCAAAACTCAACTTTAATTTCATTTAAATTTGAAAATATTCACTTAATCACCTTAATAATATTTACACAAAATGTCAAATTCAAATTTAAGTCAAATTAAATATTCAATTTAAATTTTATTCAAATTTGAAAATATTCACTTTTACAAATATTTAAATAAAGTCTCAAATTACCAATTTAAAACAAAATTAAAAATCTAACTTAAATTTTGAAAATATCCACTTAATCACTTTTATAAACATTCAGTTAAATCTCAAATTACAAACTTAAATCAAAATAAATATTAACTTCATTTAAATTTGAAAATATTCAATTAATCACTTTTAGTTAAATTAAATTATAAAATCATACCTTTAAGATCTCAAAATCAATAAATTTTGAACCAATTCTTATTTGTATTAAATTCTCAAATTAATTAAATTACAAATAAGTTATAATTTATCTTTCCAACCTTAATTTATTAAAGTTATTGCATAATCTATTTTCGAAATATTAATATAAATTTAAATAGATATATAAAACATACTATATGTATTAGTTAAATTAAATTTTATTAAATTAAATCAGATTAAACCTTTTAATTAAATCTTTTTAAATCTTATTTCATATATTTTAAAAATAATAAAGTTATAAGTAAATTCTTAAAATTTACATTCCCACAACTTAACTTATATGTTTAAAATTCCCCAAAACAAATAATTCAAGATCTAAATTTAAGCATAATAAAACAAAAATCGTTATATTATATTAAAAAACATCAAAACTCATATGTTTCTCTTCAAACTTTGGAAAACATTTTCAACCAACGGCATTCGTATATATTTTTCTATGCTATGGTCAAGTGATACAGATATTTATTATTTCAATCCACAATAATTTAATATTTTTGGGTATATATCAGTTCAACACACAATCCCAAAATTTCAAAATCTGTAAAATGGCTTAGGTTTATCATTTCAACCCATAACAATTTTCCCTAGTCTATAATATCATTCAGGTATGCATCATTTCAACCCATAAGGAATTTCTAAACTAATAAGGAACTTGCAGAGTGAGAACAATAGAATAATAATATAAAATATCATAACATATCAATTACAGGCATGGACCATAACTAATAATTTAAATATATATATACACACACACACACACACAACATGTTATGGTGTCATATGGCAAGTAACATAGGTTAACAAATTCAAAATCTTAACAATCATATTTAATAATTTAAATAACTAACAATTCAAATTTGACAACATATTTCAACCAGTATTTCATTTGAAATCAATTTACTAAATATAAGAATGTTAATCGTGAGTGATTGCTCACCTTTCGAGGCTAGAGGCAAGAGATAACGCGAAAGCTACGATTTTGAATCACGAGCTCGACAATCGATCAATGTAAACGATAATTTCCAAAGCAAAGCAAGGTCAACACGAATTCGACGAACAAGTAGAGCTGAATCTTAGAATCGATGGAAAGTAAATCAAAACTAGTTTGATATATATGAAATAATATATATACACATATATATTCTTAAAATCAATATCCAATCTTAAAAATATGTATTCAAGATAAAAATGATCATATTACATTTTTAAAATTCAATATTTATTAAAATCCACGTTTTCCTAATTTCTTCAAATATAATATATATACACGTTTAAAAATCATAAAAATATTATTTCAAAATATTGACATAAACATGTTATTTATATAATATCCATTTCAAAATATTAACAAATATTTAAAAATATTATATATACCTCTCAAATAATATATCTGGAATGCAAAGGACTGGTCGGAGGGCTTGAGCTCGGGAACAGTGTTGGAGAGGGGATGGTTCGGCACTAGTCAATGGCTATACAGGTGGAGGGACGTCTCGTGCTACGGCTAGCATGGGTGGAGGGGGAGCTCGGTCTGTTGTTTGTGTGGCATGATTGGCAGCAGAAGGCTAGCGGGTCTGAATGGGCTCCTAATGGTTGATGCAGAGTAGTTCGGTACTGCTAGAGCTATGACATGGGGGTTCAGGGTGGAGGATGGATGGTTAGTGGTTTTCAGGAGTGAGGCGCGGTGGAAATGGAAGACGAGCAAAGTTGTTGGAGTATATAGGAGGCGCAAGTGGGCTGAATGGGTCTGGTGGGTATGCTAGGTCGTGGAGAACACTGAGGCGGAGGAAAAGAAGGTTTGGGTCGAAGGCCAGGATATGGGCTGACTTTGAAGTCTCCAATGGTATAATATTCAAAAGCTTTAGCTTTAATATTCTCATCCAAAATAACATGCTCTTCAGATGCTTGGGTCTGACAAGTCTCGGCCACGGGTCAAGTTGAGGAATAAGGTGGCGAAAGGTGGAGATTGGCACGAAGTTTCAACTATTGGAGGGGCCAGCAGCTCGTGAAGGTGGCTACTCGAGGTTTGCTATTTTAGTCAGGTTGAGGGGGTTGCATGGCCAAGTGGGCATTATGGGGTTTACGCGATGGGTGACCGGCGGGTTGGGGATGATGTGGAGGCAGAGGGAATCGAAGGACAGACGGAGGCGGAGTGGTGGGAGCGGCTGTCAGTGGGGAGTTTTGTGATGTGGTTGTGTGTGATGGAATGTGGATGCTCGAGTTGATGATGGGCTGACGCAAAGGAAGGTTTGGCAGAGGAAAGAGTGGGTAGAAGGTTCAAATGGAGGGTTGGAGGTTGATGTAGGGGGGTGGATCTGGTGGTCGAGTAGAAAGGAACAACGATATATGTGAATAAGGATGGAGATATATGTGAATGAACAACTATTATCGTAGGGAAAGATTATCATGGCCATTAATTTATTGTTTTTTTCTTTTTTTGTTTGCTAAACAAAAACGAGGAAGGAGAAAGGGGCCAAAAGGACAATGGTAAATATATATTGAACTCATAAGATATTGAAAGTCAGCCACAAATTCAAAAAATAATAAAAAACAGACGGCTGTTTGTTTTGAGCCGATGGGTAAATAAATGGCCATAGGGAAAACGAAAGGCTCAAAATGGGTACCGATATAGCTAACCGTTTCGTAGATTTCACCGTGCACCATACGTCGAAACACACGAATGAATATACCATGGAGATTAGCACGACAAGATGAAGAAAATGGCACACGGATATCAATGATATGACCATCCTATCAAAACTCGATTATTCTTGTAGAAAATGCTGCTAACATGTCGAAAATAAGATAAACTGAGCAATAACAATCCAAACTTGGCGAAACGAAATACGACGTCTCACTCAGAAAATGATTTAATTTTTAATATATAAGAATATTCAAATTTCAAAAATATTTTAATTTCACCTATTTAACTGATTTTAAATTTAAAACTGAAATTACACAACAGTACAAACTTTTATGTTTACCAATGAAAATCTACCATTTGCTATGTTAGACACATACCAAATATCAAATTTTCATTGCTAAGTTTTAATTATTTATTTTCAACAAAAATTTATTTAATCATGTTATAACAATCGTTAAAATTTTCAAACCGTTGCACTCTCCCCCACTAAAAACTTTTCGTTCCCGAAAAGGAACAAGATAGGAGAATAGAAGCAATAGAAAGGATAGATAGATTTGAAATGCATAGTACCATATATAATAATTAATTCAAAACCATATAAATTTCATTTTGGATATCTTATTACTTACATTTTATGTTATATATTATTCAATTAAACATTGACATTACATTCAAACTTTTTCCAGGTAGTTATTGTAAATATTTTTGAGTGTAATTGAGCACTATACAAATTCTTCTTGTATAACATTCAATTACAAATTTACATTAACATCTTAACTTTTTGGTTATTTCAGATAAGCCATATATGATTTTTTAATGCAATTGAGTATTACACAAATAAACTTTATCCTACTTCAACCGTGTCAAGTTATTCCAATTCCATTTCTTATTTTAAACACTCCAATTATTCAAAATTTTGTGCTTCGTTTCAATAATTGAAAATCATCACTTAACATAACCTTAAGAGTTAAATTTTCGGTTTCACTTCAAACCATTTTGAAATACATATATACATATATATATTTTGTACATCAAATCATACTCAAGAAATTCAACTCAAATTCATTTTCACATACAAAAACGTAGCAAAGCTACTAAGTGGTTACCCCACTTTGAGACACGAAAATGAGTGTCGATGATGCTACAGTCAGTACTGAAATTATTTTCCAATGATAAAAAAGGAGAGTATCGACTTACATCTTTTAAATTTCTTTGGAAACAATTTCCATTCGAAATATACTTTCAAATAATAATATTTTTCAAACTTAGAAAATTTAGTTTTTGAAAAGCATTGAAAATTTAATTCTGAGTCCCTAATTTAAATTCATTTCATTTTCAAATCAAATTTATAAACCATGTTTAAAAATAACATACAACAACAGTTAATGGTTTAGAAATATTTACAAATAATAAATGATAATCTAGTATTATCATTTCTAACAGCCAATTCATTTAATTATCTAATTTCAGAATTATACTTATATATAAAATATAATCTAACATAAAACAATTCATTTACCAATATTGTGTCAGTTTGCTCCACTCAAGTGTTTTGGAATTCCTATCGATAACGTTGGCCAGACAAATCGATCAAAACCCAGAATTCAAACTTAACAACTCATACAACACAATATAAAATATTTTATATCAATTATAAGTACGCTCCTTCACATGATGGTTCAAGAATGGATTTTAAAACAAAATTAGAGATTTAAATTTAGAGGAACCCTAATCAAAGAGAATTCTAACTATGAAGATAGGCTTGAAAAGAAGATAAGATAATTATTAAAAAAGAGGTAAGATAAATACACTTATATTAATCACGGTGAGCTTAACCGGGTCAACCAAGACTTAGAAAGACGAGAATATGATTAAAGAAAACCAAGACAATTTGTTAAGAACATCGTGGAAAACGCGATTCATGAGATCAATGAAGATGGCAGGAGCATTGGTTAATTAAAAGGGCATGACTAATCATTCATTGAAACCATTCATCCGGGAGGAAGGACAACAGATTGAGCTCCAGGAAGAAGTGCAATGCAGAATTAAATTTCCCGCTTAGGAGGTAGAGAAGTGGCTTCACCAAAACATCTAGAAATAGTTGGAAAATATGGGTGGAGTCAAGACCACTAGTTTGAGAATCAAGCAAAAAGATAAAACTACTGGCATAATCCTGAGGCAATCGACATTCGATCACAAGAGAATTACCCTGGTTGTATATAAAAGAAAGGGACTTGCAAGAGATAATAGCACCATAACCGCGGGCATAGAAATCTCTAGTGAATCGATGCCTGTCGTAAAGGAGTTTCACCCCTTTACAAATCATAAAAAGGTTAGCGGGACCGCTAATGGGAATAGTTGCACACAAGGATGAAGTTGCCAATTGAGGTTGCAAGATGTGTTCAAATTATTACAGAGATCAACAGAAATGAAGCTATGCAGCATCAAGAAGAACACAAACAAGAAAAGACAATAATGGATCTTAAAACAAAGGGAAAGTTCCAAAATTCAAAAGAAACCTAATCAAAGAGGATCTCAACGAAGGATTTCAAGCTTGAACAAAGATGATTCTGTAATTAATTTTACTCATTCTACGGTATTACTACCCTATCTCTAAACAGTTTACTTCACATGTTAAGTTTGCCTAAACTAGAGCTCTGAGACCTGCTATTTCGAACCATTCAAATCGACAATCATCCACTCGTGTTAGAGTTGAATTGCTCAAAACAACAGATTTTTAATTTATATTTAGCATAACTTAGCATATACAATAAATGAATCAATCATAGAATCACAAACACAAAGTAATACAACAATAAGCAGAAGAATAGATAAATAGTAGTTCATGAAGCTACTACAACATCAGAGTCTAAAATAATATACAACAGAATTCCCAAATATAAAACAGTCTCAAGTATATAAGCAGATGACAATTCTGAACTGAAACAATTGGAAATAGTTGGAATAACTGAAAGCTAAATAGATAAAATATCTTCAAGCAAAACTCTAAGCTCCAAAAGTGAGTCTCAAATCCTGTGACACTTAGTCTGACTCGAGCATAATGCAAAACACAAAACACTCAAGTCAGGATTAACATTGTTATACAAGTAAATCAACTCAGATGAAATATTAAGTGAAATAAAAAATAACATTAAGGATGTTTGGAATTCCCATCCTTTACGGATCCATGAAATTATCTAGATACATAATACAATACGCTACATAGATAATGTCCACAGTAAAGTAAAATATTAAAATAGCGTTAAGGCGTTACCCATGTCCATCTTAACACATTTTGTATAAATACCATATTCTATATAGTAATGTAAACTCCACCAAACTGGTGGGCTATCAGCGAGCACTCTATAGGTACGACATAAACCAAACTCGTAGAGGGCGTGATAAGGCATGTGACAAGGCATGCGAGGCAATGCTCATGGTAGGATACTACCATTTTGCGGATTCGGACCAGTGGTAATGCATAGCAGCTACTACCTCCTACTTCGAGAGACACTCCCAAAATCAAAGGTGCACCCAATCAAATCGCAAAGTAATAGATTGGTATCGAAGAAGCATGTTCGATCGCAGGTGCGACCTCATTTGGCCCGACATGGTCTGTTTTTGTCACATCAAGCTGACTCGCTAGAGTCAGGGCTGCCTTCATGCCTCATATAGACGTTCGCCAAACCATTATACTTCGTTCAGGAATTCTAACCACGCGCAAAGTTGTTAAAGTGGTTTTCGTTATTTGCAGAGAGTATAACAATGTTCGATCTCGGTCTCTTAACAACCAAATTCTTATTTCACACTATGATCATTTTCATTTCAAAAAGTTCATACTTCATATCAAATATCATATTCGTTTTAAAATCATATCGCTTTTGAAATCAAATTCATTTCCAAAATCATAACCACAAAATAGTTCAAACTATCATATTAAAGTATTTGCATTTAAATCCATTAAATCTAAATCATAGCAGTTCCAACTTAAATAATTTAAATATTGTAAATATTTATATACATCGAAATAGTTATAAATAAATAAATAGTTTCTATTTAAAAATATGTTATAGATTAAAATATTTTATATTAACAATAATACATATATTAAAAAGAGTTTGTATGCTGTTTCAAATTTGAATTATTTCTACCAATTTCACAATTCAATTCAAATCAACTTTGGTTCCACAACTCAATTTAAATCAATTCAAGTTCTACAATTCCAATTAAAAGGGTTAGAGGTCCAAATCCAAATTCTCACTAAAACCATTTTTAATTTATATTGATTTCGAATCCAAGTTTGAACTACAAATTTAAACCACTTCCAATTCAATATGTTCCAAAGTTTAAATATTCAAACAATTTAATTTCATTTATATTTCAAAATTCAACTTTAATTCTATTTAAATTTGGGAATATTCAATAAATTTTATAATATTTACAAAAAATCTCGAACTCATATTTAAGTCAAATTAAATATTCAATTTGAATTTTATTTAAATTTGAAAATATCACTTTTATAAATATTCAAATCAAGTCTCAAATTACAAATTTAAATCAAAATTAAATATATAACTTCAATTATGTTTAATTTTGAAAATATCCACTTAATATCTTTTATAAACATTTAGATGAATCTCAAATTACAAACTTAAGTCAAAACTAAAAATTAAATATTTAACTTTATTTAAATTTGAAAATATTCAATTGATCACTTTTAATTAAATCAAATTATAAAATCATACCTTTAAAATCTCAAAATCAATAAGTTTCCAATCAATTCTTATTTATATTAAATTCAACAGACAAATTAAATTACCAATAAGTTTCAATTTATCTTTCCAACCTTAATTTATTAAAGTTATTACAAAATCTATTTTAAAATATTAATATAAATCTAAATAAATATTTAAAACATATTATATATATATATATATATATATTAGTTAAACTAAATTTTATCAAATTAAATCAAATTAAACCTTTTTATTAAATCAATTTAAATATTATTTTATATATTTTAAAAATAATAAAGATATAAGTAAAGTCATAAAATTTACACTCCCACAAACTTAACTTTTAAATTTAAAATTTCTAAAACGTATAATTTAAAATCTAAATTTTACACATAAAAACAAAAATCTTTATACTATATTAAAAATAAAATAAAAAACTCAAATATTTCATTTCAAATTTTGGAAATCATTTTCAAAAATAGAATAACGGTGCCCGTATATAATTTTCTATCCTATGGTCAAATGATACAGATATTTATCATTTCAAACCGCAATAATTTAATATTTACGGGTATATATCATTTCAAACCGCAATCTCAAAATTTCAAAATCAATTTATCACTTGGATTTACCATTTCAACCCATAAATTTTTTCCCTAATCTATAATATCGTTCGAGTATGTATCATTTCAACCCATATGGAATTTCTAAACTTAAGGGAACTTGCAGAGTGAGAGCAATAGAATAATAATACAAAATATCATAACATATCAATTACGGGCATGGATCATAACTAACAATCTATATATGCACACATACACACACACAACATGCTATGGTGGCATTTGGCAATTAACATAGGTTAACAAATTTAAAATCTTAACATATCCTATTTTATAATTTAAATAACTAACAATTCAAATTTAAAAACTATTTCAATCATCATTTCATGTGAAATCAATTTACTAAAAATAAGAATGTCAATCATGAGTGATCGCTAACCTTTCGAGGCTAGAGGAAATAGACAACACAACAAGCTATGATTTTAAATCACGAACTCAATAATTGATCAATCCAAACAACAATTTCCAAAGCAAAACAAGATGAACATGAATTCAACGAACAAGCAGGGCTGAATTTTAGAAACGATGGAAAACAAATCAAAACTAGCTTGATATAAATGGAAACAAAACATATATAATTTTTTTCTTCAAATTGATATTAAATTTTAAATACACGTATTCAAAATAAAAATCTTCATATCATTTTTTTAAAATCGGTATTTAAAATCAATATTTTCCAAAATTATTCAATGATAATATCTATATATGTTAAAAATCGTAAAAAAATCTATTTGAAAATACTAACTTAAACATATTATATGTATATATATACATTTCAAAATATTAACGTAGATTTAAAAAATACCGTATACATACTATGTATGCCTCTCAAATAATATATCTAAAACGCAAGAGACTGGTCGGAGGGCTTGAGCTCGAGCATAGGGCTGGAGAGGGGAAGGTTCGGCACTAGTGGATGGCTATATAGGCGGAGGGAGGTCTCCGGCTAAAGCTAACATAGGTGAAGGGGGAGCTCGGGTCTGCTGTATGTGTGGCTTGCTTGGCGGTAGGAGGCTGGCAGGTTCGAGTGGGCTGCTGGTGGTTGATGCAGAGTAGTTCGGTGCTGCTGGAGCTATGATATAGGGGTTCAAGGAAGAGGATGGGAGGCTAGTGGGTTTCAGGTGGGAAGCACGATAAAAATGGCAGACGAGCAAAGTTGTTGGAGTATGTGGGCGGTGCAAGTGGGCTGACTGGGTCTGGTGGAGATGCTAGGTCGCGTAGAACACTAAGGCATAGGGAAAGAACGTTCAGGTTGAAGGCCAGGCGATGGGCTGACTTTGAAGGCTCCAATGTTATAATATTCAAAAGCTTCAGCCTTAATATTCTCATCCAGAATAACATGCTCTTCAGGTGATTGGGTCTGACAAGTCTCGGCCGCAGGTTAAGTGGAGGAATAATGTGGCGATAAGTGGAGACTGGCGTAGAGTTTCGGCTATTGGAGGGGTTGGCAGCTCGAGAAGGCGTCTACTCAGGTTTGCTGTCTTGGTTAGTTTGAGGGGGACGCATAGCCAATCGGGCATTGTGGGGTTTAGGCGATGGATGACAGGGCGGTTGGGATGATGTAGAAGCGGAGGGAATCGGAGGAGAGAGGGAGGCGGAGTGGTGGCAGTGGCTCTCTTTAGGGAGTTTTGTGCTATGGTCACGTGAATTGCGTGTGATGGAAGGTGGATGCTCGAGTTAATGATGGGTTGACATAGACGAAGGTTTGGCAATAGGGAAAGTGGGTGGAAGGTGTAAAGGCCTGCAAATCCTTACCCCTAGAATCAACCATAATTCACATCAGTTCGACTCAAATTGAAAGGAAAATACGAATCTTTAGGGTGAAGAGGAATAGGTTGAAGAAAAAAAGAATAACAACAGCAGAATCTCGCAATCGCATCGGAACAAATTATAATATATAACAACAGATTTTTCAATATAAGAATTGTGCTGTTAATATACAAACCATTATCTGAGTACAATATACAATAGTCAATACATAAATTTGGACAGTTATAGTAACTTATCCTCACACAACGGAATAAACAAATACGTGATATACGTCAGAAATCCTCCAGCTTGTCTCCAGAGCTCCATAGCATCCTAATATGAATCTGTAACGCTAGTTTGACCCGAGCATTATAATAAAATAACACCTGAGTCAGTCTGGAAAACCAATGTGAGAAAACACACTCAATTTGAATTATTAGAGTTATCAAAATCCTTTGAAAAATAAAGTTATCTCATAAGACCATGTCACATATAAACACGACGGGTTTTTCCCTTGCGACAGCCAAAACATTTTATAGAAAATCCAGCCATATTATAATAGTGTCTAAATAAAACAACTAATTCAAATTGCTGAAATGGTTACATTAATCAAATTCCAACATACTAGGCTCTACAAACAAAACCGTAAGCTCGTATTGGAGAATGGATTCCAACGAATGACTGGGCCACTGGGGTACTTTCTATCACAGTACACCTCTAGAACAATGTACCAAGGAGTACGCTGGGATCCTCTGCTACATAAGACCGGTCTACCCCTAACCTGGACAGACTGAACATGTTATCACCCCGGGTGTTCCCATCCATCCTTACCATCGAGCGCTCCTTCCATGCATAACCATATCCATAATAAATTGGTTTTCGAGGACATCTATAAAAGTGATAACATACCCTAATTGGGTTCGATCCACTTAGCCTTGCTGCATCTCCCCTATTTTAATCATTCTCGGTTGATGAGGTTCGAGGCTAAGCGTTACCTTTCAAGAAAACAATTTTACTTAGAATGCTCATCGTCCTCCAATGACGATGTTCTGATAGCATTCATCCATACATGTTTTTCTGGGTCTAGACAAACCGAATCACCGTCTTCTTCATCTTCACGGTACTCATTCATAACGTTCAAACCAGAATGAAGTTATTTTTGGATAATTAAATGCGATCCCGGTCTCTTCGAAACGACTAACGAAATTGGCCAATTTTTATAGTTGGTAATTTAACTATCAATAAAACATATGTAAGTAGTCAATAGGCCCAATTTTATAAATCTCCAAAATATTTATTCCAAAAACATCTTCACTAAGATATACATATATATATATTCAATCTATTTCATTATTTCTATATTTGAAACAAATTTCAATGCTTGTATCCATGATACTTAGAAAATATTTCTATTCCATATCTTTACCACTAAAAATATTTTCCCTAAAACCTTCCTTCCAATACTTAGTAAAATATTTATAAATATAATTTCCAAAATCATATCTTTAGATTTGACTTGAAAATATTACATAACTTATCTCATAAGTCTCTCGAATTTTAATAAATTCTTCCTGCGATTTCAAAACCAACTATACTTAATTATAATCCCAACCAATTATTTATAACTTCTTTAAATGAATTCAAAATCTTCTCTTAAGTCCCTAACATTCCATTTGTATGACTTCTCTTCTAGAATCTCGTCCTTTAATAAACACCGTCTACACAACGAGAGGCTTTATAAATAAATTTGCAATCATTTCGAAACTATATACATATATATAATGTGTATATAATTTGTAACGACCTAATATTTTCAAGCATTCGCATCCAAACATGCCAGAATTGAATTGCTCAAAATACCAGATTGTAAGTTTATATTTGGCAAAACTCAGCATATACAGTAAATAAATAATCACAGAATCAGACATAGAGTAATATACAATATGCAGCGGAAACAAAAGGAATAGTAGTTCATGAAGCTAGTATATAGATAACAGAGTTAACAAGATACAAGAGAAGTTTCGAATACTATAGTCAAATACAATATTAGAATATATCGCTGGAATCAACTGAATATCTGAAAGCTGGATAGATAGCTGATCTCCAAACGAAGCTACAATCCAAAGGCGAGTCACAAAAGATGTGTCACTCAGTCTGACACGAGCATAAAATAAAAAAAAACACTCGAGTCAGGATTAACATTCTTATATCAATAAATCCAACTCAAGTGAAATCACAACTGAAATACAAGTAACTCAAAGGATGTTTGGGATAACCATCCTCTAAGGATCCGTTAAACATTTATATGTACGCTAAGTAGATAATGCCTATCGGTAATATAAGGTATCAAAATAGTGTTAAGGCGTTACCATTATTCCCCTCAACACATTTTATATAAGCGTCATAGTCTATACAGCACTGTAAACTCCACCGTAAACTAGTGGGCTATGAGGGCGTACTCTACAGGTATAACACAAAACAAATCATAGTGGTTGCGCATAGGGATACGAGTATGACAAGGCACATGAGGCAATACCTAAGGTAGTGAAACTACCGTCTGCCTAATCCGAACTGGTGAGAACGCATCGCCGCAACGATCGCAAAATCGCGAAACAACACTCCCAATTCAAGGGTGCGCACCAATCAAAAACAAGTAATGAGTAGTTTACGAAGAAGAGTGTTCGCTTAGAGGTGGCTAACCTCATTGGCCCGGCACGGCTCCTGTTTTAGTCATTTCAAATTTGACACAAGTGTCAAGGCTATCCATTATCGTTCTCTTTCTTAAAATCCAGCAACGTCATCATTCTAACAACTTCATTCTGGATCACACTCCGCGCATAATAGTTATTAAAGCGGTTTACGGTTTAGACAGAGAGTATGTCCCCAACCGACCCCAGACTCTTTAATAACTACGTAATTATTACACCGATTGGTCATTTAATAAACTTTCAAAATAGTTTATATTTCAAAACCAAAATAACATTGCCACTTCAAAACCATATCAATACGATATCATTTCCATTTCAAAACCAAATACGATATCTTTTCCATTTTAAATATATCCATCTCAAATATATCCATTTACAAAATCTTAGCACTTCAAAATTATAACACTTTCTAAATCAAACTCTTTGGAAATCATAGTACTTTGGAAATCAAAATTTAGAAATCATAATGCTTTGAATCATAACACTTCACACTTAATCGTTTAAATATAAATATTAATATAGTAAAATAGTTTATATAAAAATAGTTATAATTTAAACTAGTTTATATTAAAAATTATTTATATTAAAATAGTTTGTATGAAATAAATTTATAAAGTAACATGTATAAATAGTTTTAAATATAATTTAAAAATCTTTATATAGTAAAATAGCTTCCTCAAATTACACAAACTGATTCAAGTCAACACTAATCCTAAAATTTCCAATTTAGTCAAATCTCAAATCATCAATTTCAATTCAATTCAATTAAGTTCTAAATAACCCATTATATCAATTTCAAATACAGATTTTTAACCACAAAATAAACCATTTCAATTTCAATATTTTCAAAGCTTAAATATTCTAACATTTCAAAACTATATTTGGTAATTCCATATATATATATATATATAAAATTCTCTTTACTATTATTTATTTTGAAATATTTACTTACTAAATCCATTATCATTTAAATAAGACCACAAATTTCAAATGACTAAATATTCCCTTTAATTCATTTAAACTTGAAATATTCGTTAAATCACCTTAGACTAAATCAAGTTATAAAAAATCATATCCTTTCAAAACTCAAATTCCATATGTTTCAAATTGATTTATAGTTAATATATTTCTTAATTAAATACAATTTCAAATTAATTTCAAATCTATCTTCTCAACCTTAATTTATTAAATCATTATATACTCTATATTAAAATATAGTTTAAATATTTACTTAATCATATTATATTTTAATAAAATCAAACTTTATTATTAAGCTTATTTTATACTAAAACAAATTTTTGCATAGCTTAAATTCAAGAATTTAACTATATATAAAATAACATTTATATAATATCTAAAATCAATGTTTATATAAAATCATATATTTCTATAGCGATCCTGACTCGACCTTCGAAAATCGGCACCGAATACGACACTCATATTCAAATGCCGCAGATCCAGACGTCAAATCTGGTGCGCCGGAGCTTATAACACAATTAAGTATAACAACACAGCGGAAGAAAGAGAATAATATCATATACAACATCTGATACAATATCCAGATACAATAGAATGATACAACTGATAATAGATATCCATATACATCTGAGATATGATACAAGAAATAGCAGCGGATAGAAAATAGATAACACCAGCAGCGGATAATCTCCATTTCAAAGCACCAATCCAGAAACAGCTCGAACTCCCAATAATGATGCACAAAGATAAGCAACGTCAGTCTTGATCCAAAGACTGAACTAGCTCTAGATAATCTACTGGACCTAACTATCTGAAAAACCCAACTCTAGACTACCCGTGTGGAAAATAGTGGGCACCTAGAGTTTAGGAACGGACGAATAAACTCCAGGTCAGTCTTGGGACTGGTATGAGTAACAAAAACAGTTTATCTTTAGAAACAAACAAAGAAATATTTTAAAATAAACCCGCAATGCTTTTAGAAAATGTAACTACCATAAGGCCTCCCGCCACATACACCATGCAAACGCAGAATTGGAGGAGGTTTCTCCTTATGATAGTCAAATATGCTTGATACGCAAATTTCTTTGATATTATCACTATAAGTACAAAGTGCAGGAAAACATTTCGAAAGTATAATATTAATCTTTGCCAGCATACGACCATTATCGTATGTCTACTATAACTACCATGTTCAATAGCAGGTTACCGCCACATTCCATGGCAGGTTATACAACTAAAACCGTATAAGGCTCGTATTGTTTCTTTGGATTTCCAACAAATGGTCAGGCCAAGGAACATCCCATTGCCACATGGGTATGGAGCGACGCCTCGAAAACCTAACAGGATCTCTACCAACACAAGGTCGGTTTACCTCCGAACTAGGTAACTACTGACACGAGTATGCCATCCCCCGGTCGTAACCGACCTTTATCCGAGGATCCTCAATACCAACAACCACAAAGTAATAAATTTGCAGCAACCACATATGCCAAGTATGTGGGCTCCATACCATGATACTACCTCTATCTAGAAGGAAATGTACATACCCTCAGGGGGCGCTATCCCAAAATAACCTTGCTGCATTCTTCTTGTTTTGACCATTATAGGGTTGTGAGGTTCGACGAAGTCTCGTCCGCAAAGCCACGCTTTTTACAAAAGCCATACTTTGATCAACAAATGATCAGCAGCACTCAGCATGCCACATTACCAAGTTGGGAATATATTACTGATAACCTTCAACTACATAACCTATGAGCTCGTATGTCTCAGAGAAGGGTGCTAAGCTAGGAGAATAAATTCTCCGCCACCAACAAAAATGTATTTGAAAGAAATCTGTTTTATATCTCAAAATGTAATTTCAGACATACAAATTTGTTCTGGGTTTGAACAGAACCGAAGGCACTTCCGAAGAAGCCCTTGCAAATTTGGATAATCACTAATCACTTTCGGACTTCCAATCACATATGGAGTCTTTATACCGGGGACCAGTCGATGCAAAGACATTTGACGAGTTATTCATTCGTTCTTTAAAATATCCGGTCTTCACCACCGGTCTTCAAATGCTAAACATAACTTCGTATCACATATTCGGAAGGGGCTATATGACGCAAAGGTCCTCTCCCGACTAAACCGAATAGTGAGCGCAATATTTACAGAATCATATGGATATTTGGGCCTCAGTTAAGTCACATCATAAAGCCCAAAACCTTTCATTCGAATGGTTAAAATAAATTACCATTTCCAATCTTTTTAGACAAAAAAGATTCATTTCACTAAGTTCACCCAGTTTCACAAAGATCCATTCATAGATTTCAAAACAATTTCCATTTCAATTGGATTAACTCGTTTAAAATCTTTAATTTAAAGATTTGACTTATAGCTTTCGAACCTGTTTCCATAACTTGGAAAAATCATATTTTTTCATTTTAACTTGAAATCCTTTAACATAAATCGAAAGTTCATTACTTATGTGAAAGCTTTTATTATTTGGAAATAATCAGTTTTCGTTTCAGAAGAATCCAATTTTATTTGCACGAGTTAAAGCCTTTGAATTTAAATTCAAATTCCCAAATCAATACTTTGAAAATGGTTTGACTCATATATATATATATATATATATATATATATATATATAATTAGTATAACATCTTTAGTCCCTAGTTTCCAATCATAGAATTCAATTTCAAATTTTGAATTTAAATTTAAATCAAATTATTTAGATTTCAAAACTTTATCAAATTATTCAAAAATAAATTTTATTCTAAAATTCCATTTCAAAAGCTTTTCACTTTAAACCCAATCCATTTCCAAAACCATTTGGATTTAAATGTTCAACTTTTATAATCATTTCAAAATCTGCGACTTAATCGATTTCCTCGTGAAATCCATTTTTGTGTGTGTATATGTGTGGTCCAGGGGTTTAACACAATAACGCAACATCATTCAATCATCACAGATTCAAATACAGAAATATGGTTGATAAGCGGTATAAGCTATAACGCTTATCTCTCATGCACACACACACACACAGATATATATATATATATATATATATATATATCACAGATAATTAATTACATTACAGATCACAACATAAATCAGGATATATCACAAAGCATCACATATCAAGGATATCAAACAATTCAACGTCCAATATAATCCAATGATGAAGAAAGAGCCGCCCGAAAGGCTCAAGAAAAGAGGGCTCAAGAGGAGCGCTATGAAAGAGGAGAGAGGGAAGAGCGCCACGATTCTTCACAGAGAGGTGACGATTTCCATAAAAGAAAAACCCATGATGACAGAGGAAAAAGTCATATGGTTGAAGATTCGAGCAAGCGAGCCGACATGGTGAGAAGCACACCACTACAACTCCTGAAAAGGTTACTGCCCCTGCCTCGCTTGATATTCCTTCCGGCTCTCCCGCTCTCGGGAAGTCAGATATCCAAACCATAATTAGCAGACCCTAATTCCAAGTTGGACCGGGTCCTGCCACTTTGCAAAGTCGGTTTCCACAGTGGTGTCTGATGGGAGTAAGGTTTGACCTTGACTTGGTCCCCATTGACAAGTCTGCCATGTTACGAAATCTCGACGCCGTCAAGCTTGATATTGAGAGGATGTCGAACTGGCAGAAGCTTGTTGACGAGCTTCAGAGGGTTAATCGTGCAAACATAGAGGCCATGCTCACCATGGAAAATGATAAAGCCGAATGGCAAAAGGTGCTTGAGCAACATGACACCGAGATGAGAAGCATTGCTTCTTACAATGAGGAGCTTGAAGCAAAAGTTGAAGAATTGAAACAAGAGCTTGCTGCTTCCTCTACTTCTTATTCTCAAAAAGAAGAAGTGCTCCTAAAACAAGTGAGAGATGCTCATGCCAGCCAAAGGGATGCCGAGGACAGGCTTGAATTGCAGAAAAGAATTAGTGAGGGCTATGTCGCTGACATTGAAGAGCTTCGGAAGAAAAACAGCTCCCAAGAGGCGGAGATTCAAATGCTGAAGCTTCAACTTTCTAAAGCTAAAATGGAGCGTGATGAGGCCGTTGCCGGAAAAATTGCAGTTGAAGATTCTCACGAGGCAACGAGGGCCAACATCAGCTCAACATTATTTGATTTCTATCTGCACAGCATTTTGGGGCGTGGTAGCCTCGCTTTTCTAGGCCCCAAGTATGAAATTACTCTGGCTGAAGTTTGGGAGGCTGCACTCGATATGCTTGGTGGTAAAGGCGCTGGCTACGCTGAGTCAGCTCTTGAAGAGCATTATCTTGATGATGATGCTCGTGCCGCTCTTGCCAAGGGGAGAGAACAGCTTGCAAAATTAAGGGCCGAAACAGCGGCAGGAGAATATTCAGGAAAAATCACCTCAACTACTCCAATTCAACCTTCTCCTTCAGCCGAAATTGACATTATCGGTTCTAGTTCTCATTCCCCATCTCCTACTAAAGTCACCACTGATATTACAAGCATACAAGGTGGAGATGAGGGCGGCGAGAGTGCCAAGGCATAGGCTTACGAAGTTGACATCAGGGAACCGACTTCTGCATGTAACCCTACTGACAATCTTGCCCAAGTAGACTGCTCATCTATTTCTTATGAACTTGATGGGCTTTTTGACTACTTCTTGAATCTCAGCGAACCTTTATCTCCGCTTTTTGCTGACTTAAACTTTTTTCCTTCTGCAGAGAAAACGTCGGGCATTGTTCAGGCTTCTCCTCCTCCAATTATTCCTTCTCCGCCTCCTAAGGTCACTCCTCCTTCTGCCTCACAACCCGGGTCACAGGAAGAGCAAATAGAAGCCCTTCACGGCTTAGATGATCCCGTTGCTTCTCAAGATCCGAAAGGAGAAGAAACTGAAGGAAGCGAGAGGACGCCAGAACCCACTGGCTCCGACGCTGAACCGTTATCCAAACTTCCTTCTCCAGGGAGTGGGCCTTCCTCCAAGAAGAGAGGGAAGCAGGGAGTTTCCAAGAAGAAGAATAAGAAGGAATCTTGAACTGGCGAAGAAGAGACGGAAGAAAGTCCGATCGAGCCCCTTTCTCCTTCATCCCCTTCCCTTACAAGCCGACCTAAAAGTTGGTCATTCGGCCAGGTGCGGGCTCAAAAGGTGGGCGGAAGAAGAAATGATGGCTCTGGTTCTGTGGCTTTCATATCGCTTTTTTGCCTTTTTTGCATGCAATGACCGGAAATTGTGCGGGTACCGGCTCCCCGCTTTTCTTTTGTTGGAACCTGTACCTGTATATAAAATAGTGTTGAATAAAATGATTCTTTTTCTTTGTATAAACTTCTGTCTATATCTGAGAATGCATTTACTATTCATTTTTGTACAAGTTTCTTTGTACGATATTGCAGTGAGCTTGTGGTATATATTGTTCGAGCGCAATTTTACCGATGTAGTTACGCCATGCTGCCCCTATACCATAAGCCCATTGTAATATTTTATTTTATGAGGAACTTGTGCTTTTATTTTTTAGAGAATAATTATTCCACATTTGGAGGAATCTGATTTCATTAAAAAATAGAGCATAAATAAGTTTCTACGCTTCAACTTTCGAAGATATCACTCTTTATTTTGTGCATATACACATTTTATTGAATGAAATCTTCTATGTGGTAAAGCGGGTATTTGTAAAGTACTTCAACTTCTTTTTGAGGAACAGAATTTTCTAGAACAAGTAATTCACTCTTCCTTTGAAAGTTAAAGTGTGCTTTTAATGAGGATTTTTTTTTTTACTTGCCACAGTAAAGGGCTTCTTGATTTTTGTTTCTTTGAAAGGTTGCACCTCTGAGGAAGACTTTTTCACGTTTGAACACTTGGAAGTTTTACTTCAATCATGGTGAAACGTGTGCCTCCGAAGATGTCTTTCTGCTTGATTGTGCCTCCGGGAGGAGGTCTTTTCATTTCTGCCTCTGGGAAGAGGTCTTTCTATCTTATTGTGCCTCTGGGAAGAGGTCTTTCTGTTTCTGCCCCTTGGGAGAGGCTCTTTTTTTTTTAGCATTTCATCTCTGGTGAAGTGAAACTTCGAAGAGCGGCTGTTGCACTTCAACTCCTGGCGAAATGGGCCTCCGAAGAGGGCTTTTATTTTGTTTTACATTTCAACTCTGGTGAAGCGAAACTCCGAAGAGCAGTTGTTACACTTCAACTCCTGGTGAAATGGGCCTCTGAAGAGGGCTTTTATTTTGTTTTACATTTCAACTCTGGTGAAGCGAAACTCCGAAGAGCAGTTGTTACACTTCAACTCCTGGTGAAATGGGCCTTCGAAGAGGGCTTTTATTTTGTTTTACATTTCAACTCTGGTGAAGTGAAACTCCGAAGAGCGGTTGTTACACTTCAACTCCTGACGAAATGGGCCTCCGAAGAGGGCTTTTATTTTGTTTTACATTTCAACTCTGGTGAAGCGAAACTCCGAAGAGCGGTTGTAATACTTCAACTCCTGGTGAAATGTGCCTCCGAGGATTGCCTGGAAGCTACTCTCTCATGGTTGGAGGGTCATGACTCCTCCAATCTTTTTTGGTTGAGTAGAGAACTTTCTTTTTTGCGGCATATGCCTCGTTAGAGGTCTTTATCCTCCGAAGAGTTGTGCCTTTGAAGAGGACTTGTGCCTCCGAAGAGGGCTTTAGTTGTTCCTTGTCCACTTGCTTATGCCTTTTTAGCGATCCTCTAATTTTTTTTTTCAAGCTCGCACTCCCTTCTCTTACAAGTAGTTCGTTTAATCCAAAGAAGTATACTTCATTGCTAGGCCAGTTCGCGAGAACGGACATAGGCTTCTTAATTGGATGTTTGTTTGTTCAAACTTCTCAATTTATTAGCTAGAGCCCGTTTTCGACAAAATCATTGACCTTTCAATTGAATCACTTCTTATCTAGGATTTGAATTCGGGAATTTTGTGACTTGGAATTTGTTTGTTGAATGATAACAAGAATCACTTGGTCTTGTAATGTGCAAGTTTTGTTTTCATTGCGTGCAAAAATTTAAATCGACATTTCAGTAATACATTTAATGTACTTTTCATATCGAAAATAAAGCAAACATGTTATAATAATAAGGAACACAAGATTTATAGTGGTTCGGCCAAGAATTTGGGCCTACATCCACTTTATAGTCTTTCATTATTCACTTGCATCGGTTTTACAATCGCTTTCAATTACAGGAATCATACATTCATAATTCTTTTTACAATATTTCAACAAAGCTATCAAGTAAAGTATGGACGCAAGTGATTGCTGTTCCAAGCTCTTGGAATTTGATCTCCTTCGACAGTAGTGAGTTTGAATGTGCCGTCAAGAAGCTTCTGACCTATGACATATGGTCCTTCCCAATTTGGCCCAAACACACCTGTCGCTGTCATAATTCTCTTTAGGACTAGATCTCCAATCTCAAAGCTGCGTTGGCGAACTTTGGAATTGAAATGTCTGGCTATCCTTTGTTGATGAGATGCGATTCTGAGCTCAGCCTCTTCTCTTTTTACATCAAGGAGATCTAGTGCCTCAAGCTGTAGTTTTTCATTCTCCGCTTGATTGAAATGGATTCTTCTATGTGAAGGGACCTCTGTTTCTACCGGAATCATTGCCTCTGATCCATATGCCAATGAAAACGGAGTATGCCCAGTCGCAGTTTTGTGGGTAGTTCTGTATGCCCATAGTGCTAGCGGTAGCTTATCGACCCAACCACCTTTTGCTCTTTCAAGTTGCTTCTTGATGGTTGACTTGATAATTTTATTTACTGCTTCCACCTGCCCGTTTGCTTGTGGATGAGCTACTCCTGAGAAGCTTTTTCGGATTTTGAATCGTTTGCAAAAATCTTGGAATTCTTCACTTTCGAACTGAGTACCATTGTCTGTAATTATTTTTTGAGGCACACCATATCTGCAAATGATACTTTTAGTCACAAAACTTATCATCTTTTTTGAGGTGATAGTAGCCAGTGGTTCAGCTTCTGCCCACTTAGTAAAATAATCTACAGCAACAATGGCATATTTAATTCCAGATTTGGCAGTTGGTAACGGTCCTACAAGGTCTATCCCCCATATTGCAAACGGCCATGGACTGACCATCTATGTGAGTTCAGTGGAAGGAGCTCTAGGAATTTTGGCGAATCTTTGGCATCTGTCACATTTTCGGGAATAGTCTGCTGCATCTCGATTAATTTCTGGCCAAAAATATCCGTATCGGAGAATCTTTTTCCCTAAAGTTTGACCACCTAAATGATCACCACATTCTCCCCCATGCACCTCAGCTAGGATTGTTTTGGACTCTTCCCTGGATACACATCGAAGTAACGGCATTGAGAATCCCCGTCTGTATAACTGGCCATCCTGGACTATATAGCGAGAGGCATTCCTCAGTAGCTTCTTTCGTTCTTTTGAATTTTCCGGTAAAGAGCCATTGAGCAGATATTCTGTTATTGGAGTCATCCATGATTCTTGCTCTTGAGACACGCTCATGATCCAATCAATATCCATCTCATCAATGCTCGGAGCCGACAGGACCTCCACTGGAGTCAACCCCAGAAATTGAGCTTCGCCTATGTTAGAGTACTTTGCGATAGAATCTGCTTTCATGTTTTCTTCTCGAGGAATATGACTTATCATGTAATGATCGAAATCACCCAGGAGTTCCCAAGCCTTTGACAAGTAGGCGGGCAGATTTCCCCATTTCGCTTGGAATTCCTTCTTGACTTGGCATACAATAAGCTGAGAATCACTGAAGATCTGTAATGCTAGGATGTTTAGTTCTTTAGCAATCCTTAAGCCAGCGATAAGGGCTTCGTATTCTGCTTCATTGTTTGTTGAAGGAAATTCCAATCTTAGTGCATAGCATAATGATCGACCTTCAGGGGTCTCAAGTACAACCCCGGCTCCAGAACAATAGTCGTTTCTCGCGCCATCGACATATAACTTCCATTGGATTGGGGAATCGTCGATCGTTTCCTCCTCACTGTTACCCTTATCTGTGAATTCTGCGATGAAATCCGCTAAAGCTTGTCCGTTGATTGCTTTTCAGGGATGATAAGTGATGTCATATTGACTGAGTTCAATATTCCACTTTAGAAAACGACCCGAAGTCTCAGGGCGAAACAGGACTTGCTTTAAAGGTTGATCAGTGTGGACTCTGATAGGATGAGCTTGGAAATATTGCCTCAACTTCCTGGATGCAAACAGTAGGCCATAGGCGAGTTTTTCCAACTTAGAGTAATTCATCTCTGCCCCAGTGAGTCTTTTGCTGATATAGTAAACTGGACGTTGAATCCTTTTGTCTTCTCGTATCAGCGCTGCACTTAAAGCATGAGATGATACTGCCAAGTATATAAGAAGATCCTCGCCAACGCCAGGCCTAGAAAGTATTGGAGGTGTTTCCATATGTCGAATCAATTCATCAAAGGCTTTTTGGCATTCGGGAGTCCAATCGAAGTTTTTCTTTCCTTTCTTTAGGGCGTCAAAGAATGGGATGCATTTATCTGTGGCTTTGGAAATGAACCGACTCAAGGCGGTGACTTTTCCATTGAGACTTTGAAATTCCTTCTTCGTTCTAGGGGCTTTGACTTCCTTTAAGGCGGTAATTTGAGCTGGACTAGCCTCAATGCCCCTAGCGCTCACGATGAAACCTAAAAACTTTCCGGATTCCACTCCAAATGAACATTTTAAAGGGTTGAGCTTCATTCCGTATTTTCGGAGGACTGCGAACATGTCTGCTAAGTGTTCTATGTGATCCACTGCTTTCTTAGACTTTACTAACATGTCATCGACGTAGACTTCCATAGTCTTGCCCAATTACGGTTTGAACATAGCATTAACAAGTATTTGGTATGTTGCCCCTGCATTCTTCAGCCCAAAGGGCATAACTCTGTAGTAGTAAAGACCAACGTCGGTGATAAAGCTCGTGTCCTCCTGATCTGGCTCGTGCATCATGATCTGGTTATATCCAGAGTAGGCATCCATAAAAGATAACAATTCGTATCCCGCTGTTCCGTCTACCAGTTGATCGATCCTGGGTAATGGGAAGCAGTCTTTGGGGCAGGCCTTGTTTAAATCTGAAAAATCGATGCACACTCTCCATTTTCCGTTGGCTTTCTTAACCAGCACTGGATTTGAAACCCAATTCGGATAGGTAGATTCTTTGATAAAGTTATTCTCCATGAGCAGATCAACTTCAACTTTTAACGCTGCCGACCTTTCTGGACCTTGAGTTCTCCTTTTCTGCTTCACAGGTGTAAATTTTGGATCAATATTTAGGGCGTGTACTGCAACTTCTGGGGATATTCCGCACATATCGGCATGAGTCCAAGAAAAAACATCCAAATTTGCCTTTAAAAAAGATATTAAGATATTCTGAATTGACACATTAAGTTGTGAACCCACATTCAACACCTTGTTTGGGTCCTTTGGGTCAACAGGTACTGGTATTGTCGTTTCCACTGGTACCACTCTATTCTCCCCTGCACTGGCTTTTCTAGGATCCATCACTTTCCGCGCTCCGCTGTGCTCGCCAGTGCAGGGTCCGCCCTGTAATTACTACAAGGCTGGTTCTTTGATGCGGACTGGGGTTGCCGCATCCTTTCCCATTTCTCTTTTCCTTGTTTCTCGTAGCTCTGTCAGATAACACTCCCGCCCAGCATTTTGATCCCCTTTTATAACTCCCACTCCATTATCTGTGGGAAATTTAATGGTGAGGCACCATGGGGCCAGAACAGCTTTGAATGCTGCGACAGTTGGACGGCCAAGGAAAGCATTATAAGCAGAAAATTCGTCGACAATCACAAAAGTTTGCTTGCGGACCACTTTTCTTTCTCCCTCTCCAAGTTCTACAAGCAAATCAACGGTTCCTATCGGCTGTTTTGGCTCCCCAGTGAAGCCAGCGATTTTCTGCGATGACGCTTGCACATCAGCTATAGGGATCTTCATTTCGTCGAATGTTTTCTTGAAGAGGATATTGCAGGATGCGCAACAATCAATGAGAACTCTTCTGACAATAACTGGCCCGATACCAGCTGAGATGACTAAGGGATCCAAGGTAGGAGCTTCAATACCTGTGGAATCCCTGGCTCTGAACACAATATCATCATTGAAAGTTCTTTGTTGCTTCAGGGGCGTAGCACCTTCCAAAACAAATACATCTTCCTCGGCCGGTACATACTTCAAAGCTCGGGTATACCTTTCTATCTCACCCCAGCTCCTGCCTGCTGGGTGAGGTCCTCCCGTAATGACATTGATAACAGGCCTTCCGGATTCATGCCTTGCAGTCTTCTCACCTGTCCTGGGTTGATGAACAGGATCTTGTTGCCCCTGATTAGACGAAGCGGGATTATTGCTATTCTTTTCCACAAATTGTTGCAGCTTGTTTTCCCTTATCAATTCTTCAATCAAAATTTTCAATTGGCGGCATTCATCGGTATCATGGCCGGGTTGATTATGGAAGCGGCAAAACTTTCCGCTTTGTACAGCTTTTTTCCCGGTTCTCAGAACAGGAGGTTTAGGATAACCAACAAAATCTTTAGTGGCAAGGTAAATACGCTCCGGCGTATCTGATAAAGGGGTATATTCCGATGGCTTGAAGGAACGAGGCTTCTTCAGATTTTTCTGTTTCTTCCCATCGTTATTTTCCCTTTTCTGTCCTACAGATTCACTCTTGCGTGGAGCAACAATGTTATCTTCATCTTTTTCCAATGCTTCCTTCACCAGTACAGGACGGCTTTCCAGGCGTATGAACTCATCTACTTTCTTGTAGAATTTTTCAAGGGAATTTGGTTCCTTCATGTTAAGCCATTTTCCAAATTCGCTCGACTTGTCGATGGCCCTCATTAGATAGGTCAAGATCATCCGTGGTTCTGCATTGTCTACCTCGGCCAGCGCTATATTAAAGCGATTCAAGAAAGATCTGATAGTTTCCCCTGGATTCTGTTCTAAACTTGACAATGACATGATATCTTTGGCTTTTGAAGCGTATAGTCTGAACTGCTCCTTGAATTTCCGGGTTAGGTCAGAAAACTGATCTATAGATCGAATTGGTAGCTTGGTAAACCAAAGCAGAGCTACACCTTCCAAATATACAGGAAATTAACGACACTTTATTTCATCAGAAGCTCTGGCACTTGTCATGTGCCAATCATACTTATACAAGAATTCGTTCGGATCACTTGTTCCTTTGTAAGCTGGGATAGTTGGAGGGACGAACTTCCTTAGGAACTCAGCCTTTAAAATCCTTTCGGTAAACGGTGTTTTACTTGGAGCGAAACCCCATTCCTTCTCGTCTTCATTCCTTTGCATGCTTTCTTTCATGATTTGTCGAACCATTTCAGAAAGATACCCCTCATCATTTCGAGCTTTAGATCCACCAACTTCAGGAAATGTCCGCTCAAAGAGGCTGGCAGCCCTCTCAGGAATGTTTCTTTCTTCATCCCCATGAATGTTGCCAGCAAAGTTCCTTTCATTACCCGTTGGTTGACGGTTTACCCCAAGCAAGTCATTCAACTTATTCAAAATTAGGGCATTTTGGGCATTCTGAGCTTCCAACTGTGCACTTTGGGCATTTATCTGCTGGTTCAGCCCTAAGATTACAGCATCCAACTCCGCTTTTGTAACCCCAACAGGTGGAGTGGCTTGATTAGGTACTGGGGAAGCGGAGGTTCCCTCTTGAACATTTCCAGATCTAACAGATCTACTCTTTCTCCCCGGAGCCATGATTTCAGATAAACTTCTAGTCTTCAGAGAGGTTACTTAAACAAACTTTCGTGGAGCAATGATGATAATTCGCCCGAGTTCGATTCTCAGTGAAAGCACCAAAAATGTTAACGCTAAAATTTGAACGCTAACACCCCGGTGTATAAAGTGTAGTTGTAAAAGAACCATCCGATGATTCGAGAACAGAGTATAAGCAGAAAACTGCAGAAAAAAAAACAGTAAACAACAGCAGCTTTATAGTGGTTCGGCTTATGATCAAGCCTACGTCCACTTCAATCCTTATTATTGCTGACTGAATTACAACTTATTACAATCTCTTTCAATTACAATTCAACACAATTCAAAGAGACAAGTAGCTAGAAAAGAATTCAATGCCATAGAGTTCTTTGAATCCATGATTGGATATGTCGAATCTTTGTGCGAAGTTTGGTCTAAATGTCTTGCGTGAGTTTGAAGTGATGGAGTTTAGATTGTCTCGAAGATAGTAGAGCCTTGATGTCATGAAGGGAATGATCCAAAAAGCCCCTTGAATGTTGGAGGTGGTCGCGTATTTATAGGGGCTTCTGGTGTCAAGTTGTGGATAGTGGCCGAGATGAGTTGGGTCGTAAGCCGTTGCCGAGATAAACTAGGTCGTAGGTCGCTGCTTCTCACCTATGCACGGCCTATGGTTTAAATGGGAGGCGCATATTCTTCTGGCCCCAAATCCTAAGTCCCAAGTCGCTGCCGAGTTATCGTGACGCGCATTGAACTGTTGCACTACTTCCCCCTCCATATCCTTAGGTCGGTCACGACTTATCATGAGCCGTAAGTCGGCCATGACTCAGGTGTGGACCAACTTATTCTTTACAGCTAGGTCGGCAAACAACTTGAGTAGTTAGATCGGAAAACGTGTTAGGTCGGTAGACCTTTATAAGTCCTAGGTCGGAATCTCCTTGAACCTAAAGTCGGCATTATTTCAAGACGTTAGGTCGGAACTTTCTTTAAGGCATTAGGTCGGCATGCTTCTCAAGGCCCTTAGGTCGGTAACCCTCTTAGGTCTTATGCAGTTAGATCGGTCTTCCATGTTAAGATACTAGGTCGGCATCCATTCGTGTCTTGGGTCGGCATGCTTCGTTAAGTCGGAAGAGTGTTAGGTCATTTATTATCTTGGATCGGTGAGCCACGGCCGAGGCGGGTTTAACATAGGATCCACTTAATTATCTGATTAATTTAAATCAGATTAATTCCTATGAATAAATCTGCTAGTCATGGTAAATTAATAATCCATTAATTACAAAAAAAATTAATAAATTATCCTTTATTTAATCATTTAATTAATCACTAATTAACCCTTATTTAGTAATTTAATCCTCAATTAATTATTCTTAATTAATTTATTAATTACTCCTTAATTCACTACTAGAAAATACCGCTGTTTCCTAAGCAAAGTTTTCGACGTCTTTCCTACGCCAAAAGGCGAGGCGTAGGGTAGACGTAGGAAACTGGTAGAAAGAGGTAAATACGTAGGGAAAACGTAAGGAAATTTTCTACGCTTCTCCTACATCAACTTTGACATGTAGAAAAACGTGGCATAGGTAAGGTGTAGGAAATCGCCTACACTAAAATGATATTGTAGAAAAGGCGTAGATAATCTCCTACGCCATTTCCACGCCTCTGTTAATTTTATACAATTCCACATTGGCGTAGGAAAGACGTAGGAAATTTCTCACGCCATCCCTACACATGCCTAGGAAAAAAATAGTTTTTTATTTTTATATTAATCACCGCTTCCATTCTCCTTGCTAACATGAGTTTTTCATTGAATAAAAAAACCTAATTCTACAATCGTCGATCATTTTGCATGCTAAAATTTGAGGTAAATTATCTTCTCATCGTTCTATTTTTGTTTTGATTGGATTTCATCTTCTCCTTTCCTCTCCAATACAAAAGCCTAAATTTCACGTAACTCATTAGTTACGCATTTTCTTAACGTAAATTAAAATACATTGGCTGGAGACTGGTTGTTTGCTGCAGTACGATTGCAAGAGAAGGGTGGGCAGCAGTGGCTTCTGGTTTGAGGAGGAAGGGGAATTTCAATCGCGGATTGAATTTAGGGATGTTCGCGTTCGAGTTCGAAGTATGGAAGGGAGATGTCGTTCAAGGAGATTTCATGGAGGTGACGTGCTTTTCGTTGTTACTTAAGAATCTTAATTATTCTAAATCAAAATCAAAATCTTGAACAAACTTTCACAGTAAATTTCTAAATCAAAATTTCGAATCCAAAACCCGTTCGAATTGCTGTACGATTAGTTTGAAGGTAGCGGATCGAGGTGCAGCCGTTGTGTGATTATGGACATCTCCTTTTTGTAAATAAAAACGCAATTCTTTTCTTTCTTTTTATTTATAAAAAAATTAGAACCATAAGCAACTTTGGCTCGAATTGCGGTCGCGTAATCGCGTTTCGTGACTCGTGATTTTTTAGAGATAACTGCTAAGTCGAGGCGATGTGGAAGTGGAAGTCGTGGTTATTGTTATGGCGGAAGAGGTTCGGTTATGGATGGATTTGGTTTTGTACTTGAATGGTTTGAAGATGGAAGGAAGTTTGTTGGAAAATGGATATATTAGGCGAGGGTGGTTGTTAATTTTGTAGGGATGTAGTTTGAGTTCCAGTTGATTGTTTGAGGTTGGATTTGGGTGAAGTTTGACATTGACGAGGGTTTGTATAGAGGTTGTGGTTTAGCGCTTTGGCAGAGGAAAGTTTTGGTGAAGAATAGTATGGATAAGGAGTTTGCAGTGATGTCAATGGTGATTGAGGTAGTTGGGTCTTCAGTGTTGTTGAGTTGAAGCTAAGGTTGTGGATTTGGATGAGGCGGTTTGAAGTTCGATTCTGTGTGTGGTGATTGGTTGTTTGAGGGTTATAGGAGGAAGGATCGGTTATTGCGATGGGGTGTTGTGTTGTAGGTGATTGACAGTGAGTGGTTTCAGATTTTGAGTGTGGTTGTTTTAAGTGAAAGGTGAAAGTTGTAGTGGCTTATATATGGAAGAGGGTGGTGTGTTAGCAGCGAGGTTGGGAGATGCTGATGCAGGAGGGTCTTGCTTAAGGTTGTAAGAGGCTAAAACTTGGTTTACTTAATTTGTGAAAATGTGAATTAGGTTAAGCAACAAGGGGTGGTTGCAAATAGAATTTGCAGTGGATGATAGTTTGTATTGCAGTGTGGTTGGCGTTTTGGTTGGAAGTGTTAGGGTTTTGTGATGTTTGTTGAAGATGGTTGGAGGGGCGGTTGATGGTTGGTGGAGAGGAAAGCAGTTTCTAGCTTTGAGATTAGACCAACCTGAATTTTAATGAACCATCAAAGTACTGCAAAGTAACATGATCTATGCTGCATGTAGTTCTTTGACTATACCTCTCTATAATCTTACTTCAACTAAACAATACACAAGATATTAGCAGTTGTTTTATTAATAAAATAAGTGCAAGTGGCAAGTTGCATTCTTCTATTTGTCAATATATTTTGTATCTTGCACTATTATTAAGCAAAGAATCTGATGTTTTATGCACTACTTCATTGTTCTTAGTATAAAGTAAGTTTATTAAACAAAGGTGTTACAACTTACAAGTCAATTCAAGACGTGTAATATTTATGTTGATCCATCCATATTTCCACTAATGTCTAGATTAGTGAAATTTCAATCAGTATAAGTTAATAGCTTCTTAACAGCTGTTAACTTCTTAATTATTTCCTTCAATGCAGGCAAGCTTCTACCACATATTGTAATAAAATATTTTATTTTTGTTGGGAATATGTCTCCTATACAAGTATATATTCTGATGTTTCTCACAATGTCTGTACATATTGTTCTTGATCTTGAAGTTAATTAATTATAAAATTGTGAGCTGCTAAGCGTAGCACATGCTTTTCAATTAATGATTAATTTCCTAAAATTAAATATAATTTAATTTATTTCTAATTATGCAGTAAAAGATGGATTATATGAATGTTCGAACTTGGATGTATGATCCTGGATGGAAAAGAGGATCAATATCATTGCATTTTAGAAATGGCGTGGAAGCATTTCTAAAAGTGGCATCTTGTAATAAAGCAAAGATGAAAGAAATTCGATGCCCATGTTAGAAATGCCATTCCATGAAACTTCATTATTACGAAACTATGACTTTTCACTTGCATAATTATGGTTTTGTGCCAAATTATTACGTGTGGAGATATCACGGGGAATCGGGGACAAAGCATGATTCGACGGTGGTAGTAGAAGATGCAATCGAAACAATCGATGCTAATTTTGATGACTATAGTATGGAAGATAGAATGACAGAAATGGTCCTTGATGTTGCCAGCCCAAGTATGTGGACTGATGAACCTAGAGCAGAAGAACTTGACTCGGAAGCTAAATAGTTCTTTGATTTGTTAAAAGCATCGAAATGACCGCTTTATAAAGGTTCTACAATGACACATTGGTTGGCTACATCTAGGTTAATCACCATAAAATCCGAATACAATGCGTCGGAAAACATGATGAATGCGATTTTAAGCCTGTGTAAAGAAATGCTTCCACCTGACAATGTGTTGGCATGTAATTAGTATTCATTAAAAAAGGAAGTATTTGCATTTGGTTTGCCGTATGAAAAAATTAACACATGCCCAGGTGGATGCATGATATACTGGAAGGAAGATAAAAACCTTACGAATTGTAAATTCTGCAGTAAAAAAAGATATAAGTCTACAAAAACCAATGGAAAAGGTGTACCTTTCACTCGTATGCATTATTTTCCGCTTACACCCAGATTACAAAGGTTATATGCATCTTGTGCTACTGCAAAACACATGCAATGGCACAATGAACGACAACGAGAGGAAGGGATTTTATGTCATCCTTCTGGAGGCGAGGCGTGGAAACATTTTGATAATGTTTATCCCGATTTTGCTAAAGAATCACGAAATGTCCGACTTGGTTTGTGTACGGATGGTTTCGCGCCTTTTATGTCATTCGGAAAACCATATTCGACAACGCCAGTTATTATAACACCTTATAATTTACCTCCATGGATGTGTATGAAGAATTCATACATGTTTTTAACTGTGATTGTTCCTGGACCAAAGAATCCCAAAAACGGAATAGATGTATATTTGCAACCTTTAGTTAACGAGCTGAAAAAACTGTGGGTAGAAGGCATTGTTACTTACGACGTGTGAAGGAAAAAAATTTCAGAATGTTTTCTTCTTTATTATGGACAATAAGTGATTTTCCACCATATGGGATGCTTTTTGGATGGAGTACTAGCGGCAAGTTCGCTTGTCCTGTCTGTATGGATTCGACTGAATCCTTTCGATTAAAATATGGCGGCAAACAGTATTGGTGGGATCGTCATAGTCGTTTTTTGCATCCAAATGATCGTTTTAGATTTGATAAGAAAAACTTCAGGGCAAATACAACTATTACTTTAGAGCCACCTGACATTTTGAGTAGTGAACAAGTGTACGAGATCGTGCAAGATTATCCTAAAATGCATGAGATAGGAAGAGAGCCAAAAATCCCTGGTAAAGGACAAATTCATAATTGGTGCAAACAAAGTATATTTTGGGAGCTACCATATTGGAAGAATCTAAAACTTCGGCACAATCTGGACGTAACGCATAATGAGAAAAATGTGTTTGAGAACTACTTTAACACAATTATGAATGTTAAGGGAAAAACAAAAGATGATTTGAAGTCAAGGAAGGATATTGCATTCTACTATAATCGTCCTGAGCTAAAAATTGATAGTGAACGTCCAAATTTCAAACGTTTAGCTTGTTATGAGTTGGAAAATATTCATCGTAAAGAGGTATTAAAGTGGGTAGAAAATTTGAAGTTACCAGATGGAATTGCTTCTAATATGAAACGATGTGTTGACATGAAGGACCTTCAACTATCCAGAATGAAGAGTCACGATTGTCATGTATTTCTTGAGACTCTATTTTCGATAATTTTTAAGGAGCTATTACCACAAAAGGTTTGGATGCCCATAACTGAGCTTAGCTTAATGTACAAATATTTATGTTCGACTACTCTTACTAAAGCTCATTTGGAAAAACTAGAGAAGGATGTACCGAAGTTATTGTGTAAATTGGAAAAAATATTTCTTCCTTGAGTTTTTTAATGCATGGAACATCTACCTCTACATCTACCAACTGAAGCTTTAATGCGAGGACCGGTACAATATGGATGGATGCACCCTTTTGAGAGGTATATATATAAATAAGGTGGACTTTTTTTTCATATTCTCATCATATCATTATGAGAATGTTATATTTAATATTTCATGTATTCATATTAAGCTATCTTGGTCACCTTAAAAAAAGGTGAAACAAAAAGCACGCGTTGAAGGTTCAATTTGCCAAGCATACATTACTGAAGAAGCATCCACATTTTTCAATTACTATTTTGAAGAACATATCAAGATTTCTAACAGTGGCCACTGTAATGAGGATGAAATGGGTAATTCATCTGATGTACCTCTATCCATATTCCAGAAACGGGGACGTCCATATGGTAAATGGAAAGATGGAGGTTTTCAGACAATTAACGATTTTACTTTAGCTAAATCAACCGTGCTTCTCAATTATGAAGTGCTATCAAATCTTATTTGGTTTGTAACACAACTTCAATCAATTAAAATGATTTATGTTTTATATCATAAATTTTCCTTGGTAATTTTAATCGTCCAACAGCCAATATGAAGAAGCAAATCCTGATGTTGAGCCAAGTAAAGGATTTGAGCAATGGTTTAAGAAATATGTGAGCATGATTTATTATATATTAATCGTGTTTTATATCATAAATCTATATAATATTATAATGTATGTGAATTTATTTTAATAGGTTGATGATAATGGAATCACTGATGTTTGTTATGCAAAACTTGCATTTGGTCCTATGATGAAGTATAGAAAATGTCCAATTATGTACGCTAACGGCTATAAATTTCAATAACTGAATTTGGAGCAAATAAAACAACTTACAACAGTGGGGTGTGCGTTAAAGGAGGCAACAGGGATGATGATCTAGAAGATTATTATGGCATATTACAGGAAATAATTGAACTTACTTACTCGATGGCACCAGAGCTTAAAACCTTTTTGTTCAAATATGAATGGTTCGACAATAGAAAAGATGTAGGAATACGTCGTGCACATAAAGATTATCCACTATTTGAAATAAATCACAAAAGATGATACCAAGGTTATGATCCATTTGCGTTAGCGATGCAAGCGACTCAAGTTTATTATGTACCCTATCCTGCTATGAACAACAACAAAGCGGATCGGTGGGTTGTCGTTAAAAAAAATCCAAGATGGTCATTCAATTCGAACATGATCGTAGGCGAAGATCAACCATATCAGAATGATTTGGACCATAACGGACTACTGCAAATCACTAAAGACATTGACGACATCGGACCACTTCATAATGAAGTATTTGTTGGAGTAGAGGTTGATGATGATGTCGAAGTTGATTATGATATCGAAGCTGATGAAAATGATATTGAATATGAAAATGTCGAAGTTGATGAATGTGAAGATGAATGTGCTAGTATAAATAATGGAAGTTATGATGATAATGTTGATTGGTAGCATGCTTTTGTTAATATACTTGTTTGATTTTTCTACTAGTATGAATTTTTACTTCAAATCACTCTTGTATGCTTAGTTATCATTGGGTATTTAGTCTTCAGTTCATGTTGTTTTAATTGGTTTGTTGTATATTTAATTCTTCAAATCATATGTATTTCTCTATGTTATAGTAATTGCATTTAACTGGACATGTCTACTCGAGCTGATCGTCATCGTTGTTCCATGAAACGACTTGCTCTACGTCTTTCTGGCAACAACACATCTGCCACAATACAACCTAGTGCATCTCCTAGCTGTCAAGATGGATCGGGATCACAGTTAGCAGAGCAGCATATCATGTCTCCTGTTGTTCATCCTACTTCCCTTGAAGTTGATGCTAGTAATCCATCGACTAATGCATCCGTGTGGGACTCCTCCTCCGTAACAAGGGTCGGAGTTTTCTGGCAAGCCAATGTTAGGTAAGAATTGTTGCAAAATAAGTGGCTGATGTTGACTTTTGCAAAATAAATAATTGATGTTGACTTTTGTGACTCTATTTAATTTACTTTGACTAATTTGAAATAAGCTAGGTGAGAACATAAATTGTTGTCCTAGACACTATCGAATTGTATCCATTGTCAAAAACCACTATCGTGCTTGAATGATATATCTCATACAAACAGTTTGAGTAATGTATATTCATGTTGTACATTTATATGTTTCAGATATGAGTTCAATTCCATGGCTACATCTTATGCTATTCGAGTAGGTTTGTTAGCACGGGTTAAGGATTTTGGGCCAAATTTTAAAAGTATACCCGATGATGTTAAGAAAGTGATGTTTCAGGAGTTTTTGGTAAAATAATATTTGTGTATTTGGGTTACATCTATTTTTTGGTCATTACATTTTCCACTACATGTACAGGAGTCATTTCAATGGACAGATGATGCTTCACCAGCAATTGTGAAGCAAATATGGAATAGAAAAGCAAGTTTGAAGTATTGGGACTGGATTCACAGTATGAAAGAGTCAGGCAAGAAGCATCCGAACCTACCCCAGGAGATATATAAGCAGTTTTTGGCATATTGGGAGCTTCCTGAAGTAAAAGCTCAGGCAGAAAAAGCTGCAAAATCTAGGGCTCAAAACCAAAAGCGATATTGTGGTGGTTCGAGATCCTTTGCAGATTATCGAAACGATTTGGTTTGATCTCTAAAATCTTGTTTTAACATTAATTTACATCAGCTTATTACATTTTACTCTATTTTTGCCTTTATTTTCTAGACCGATGAACTTAATATTTAGCCAAGTACTTGGGAAGTGTATTTTAGGACTCACAAGGTCACTTCGGACAGCGGATCTACCGCTAGTTGATGGATTGATGAAGCATCGATGGAATTTGCAATAAGTGATTCTTATAGCTTGGTTTTAATAACTGGTTAATAGTTTAATATGTGCAAGATTAGTTAAATTTTGTTAAAAAATGCTTCAGCAAGTTCATTATGTCTTTCCATGAGTGAGAAAATCCGATAATTTATCCAATAAAACAAATAGTAGGTATCAAGTCAATTAGTTACCTTGTTAGAGAGGTGTTAAGGTGAGTTGCAATAGTGGATGGTGGGTGAGGGTGAGGGTGACAGGTAGTGAATGTGAAGGGTGAATGACAAAGTGGGTAAGAGGAATGGCAGCAGTGGTGGTTTGTTGTTGAAGGGGACAAAGGTGGTGAATGGAGTTGTGGTGGTATGGCGGTAGTTTTATCAATGAGTTGCAGTGTTTAAGGTTGAAATGATGTTTTGTATTAGTAATGGAACGGTAGTGGTATGTAGTGGTTAGTTGTACGTCAGGACAGAGGTGAATGAGATGATATTAATGAAGATGGTCAGATGGTTTGGCATATGAAGGTGGTCAGGTGAAGTGTTGAAGAAGTTGTAGTTATTTGTGCAGTAGTAATGTAGGGGGTTGGTTTGATGATGAATGGTGGTGTGTTAGTTTGAAGTGTTCGGTGTCACTGTGCAAATGTAAATATGTGTATGGTCAGCAATGAAGTTTGGAGAGTGGTTCAGCAATGGGGGAGTGGTTGTAGAAGTTTGATGTAGGCAAGGTAGAGGTAGTAAGATGAAGAGTGGTTAAGTGCTGGTGATATGGTACTGTAATAGAAGTTGATGTTGTAAAGAAAAGGAGAAGGAAGTGGTTGATGTTTGTTAATGGCAGTGGGGTGATTGTTTCAGTGAAGTGGGAAGGGGTAATGAAGTTTGTATTGGCAGTAGCTTAATGTTGTGTGTTTGCTATCAGGTTGATGGGGAGGAGCAAGCAGTGGAGATGAGGATTGGGTGTAGTGTTGTGATGTTGTTGTGGCCAAGCTGAAGTAAGGCTGTTAGAGGAGTTGTTGATGAGATGATCGGAGTTGTGTGATGAAGTTGGCGAAGTAATGTATGTTAAGGAAGAATAGTGGAGCAACAGTTAGGTGGATGGTGGAAGTGATAACTGTTATCAGGTGATTTTCTGGTGTTAAAGAAGAATGTAACAAGGAGAAGGCAAGTGAAGTTCACAATGGCAAGTGATGGTTGCTGTGTTAGTGGACGTGGAGATAAAAAACATAGGATAAATTTCTCGACTAGAGTAGAAGCAGCACGTTAACATTTAATTTCTAACATTATCTTAACTTAGGACAGATTTTGGTCTGGCATAATGATGTTGTGCACAGAAATGTGCACAGTGGTAGGCTGGAGGAATGCAAGGGTAGGTGAAGTTTTTTGTATGACAGTGGTTTTTGAGATGACAGAGGTGTGTTAAAATGACAGAGTTGATATTGAAGTTTGAAGTGATGAAGTTTGTTATAGGATACAGTGCGCTGCCACGTGATGGTAATTGAAGTGATGTAGTTGTAAGGAAGATGGATGGTTCAGCAGTTTGTAGGGGGGAGTGCACTGGTGTGTTATTTGAAGGTGGGAGGTTTTATGGTTTATGTTTGAAATGGCAGTGGCTTAAGAAATGTGGGATGGTAGCTGTGAAAGGCCGTATGGATTGATGGTGCGGAAGATAAGGAGGCCATAACACAGTGTAGCAGATATGAAGTGTTGAAGAAGTTGTAGTTGTTTGTGCAGTAGTAATGCAGGGGGTTGGTTTGATGATGAATGGTTGTATGTTTTCCTGATATCAACTGGATTATTTTTCTTAACTTTCAACAGTTCTACTGCGGTACTCTCCACTTTATTTAATCATCTGCAACTAATTTGATGGCAAGTTACTTGGTAAGGGGTAAATGAGTGTAATATATGTTAGTGGTAGACTGGTAGCTAAGTTAATTGAAATTCTTTATTATCATTTACCCATTGACGTCTATTTCACTCTTTGAAAATGCATATAATTCATTAGCAATTTCCTATTTCTAATGTCTGGTTGTGTTGGTCACACTCTTTGCTTACTTAAATATGATATTTATAGCGATGTATCAAGTATAAGTCTCTTTATTGTTTACATGCATACTTCAAAAGCCATTTTAGTTCAGCAAGTAGGCTATATAAGCAGATTTTATATGTTCATATGTATATTTATACTTGTAGAAACTATTTGATGTCAATATCTAATATGGGAGCTGATGTTGAAAGCCATAAGTCTAGGCTATAGATATTTTTGATTTTAAACTAGCCACATGCGTAAATGTTTTATGTTAACGCTTAAAATCGAACGCTAACACCCCGGTGTGTGAAGTGTGAATGTGAAAGCACCACCCGACAGTTCGGGAACAGAATATTAGCTAAAATAACAGAAAATACAGTAAGAGACAGCGATTTTATAGTGGTTCGGCTTAAGGAGTAGCCTACGTCCACTTTAAGTATCTTTATTACTGATCTTGTTACAAAACGATACAATGCTCTTCAATTACAAATCTCTTTAGTTACAAAACACTTTGAGCAAGTAGCTTAAGCTTCGATGTAGATGAAAGTCTTCGAATCCATGTCGGACGTGTGAAAGTCTATCACAGTAGCTTGTAGTGTTCTTCGAAACTTCAAGTATAAAGTCGGTTTAGAAACTGGCAGAGTATCGGCGCTTGAAGAGATTGTCCCCAAAAATGTCCCCTTAAATTGGATATGGTCATGTTTTTATAGAGAATTTTGGGCAGAAATTATTGCCAAGTCTTAAGTCGTGGCCGACTTAAGATAAGTCGTGGCCGACTTAGGATAAGTCGTGGGTCGTTGGCAGGTTAAGGCATCAGGAGTTATGACTTAGCTGGCTCGCTTATGTCCTTTAGTACTAACTGATAGGTACTAGCGACTTCAGGAAAGCGGCACGGTCAAAACCTCTAAGTACAAGGTCGTTACCGACTTAAGCCAGGTTATAGGCTGGCAGCGACTTAGGGATAGGTCATAAGTCACGTTTCCGAGATAAGGCTTAACTGGGTTGCTGTGTCTACGGAGTATAAGTCCTGTGTCGCGAATGAGTTGACAGGCACCGGTTTAAGTAACACAACATTGGATTTTCCTTTGTGCTTAGGTCATGAGCGACCTAGCATAAGTCTTAAGTCGGCCATGGCTTAAGTGAAGTTGCTTTGGGCCTTTCGTGTCTTGAGTCGTTAGATCGGCCATCTCTTGAGTCGTTGAGTTGCGTCATTGCTTAAGTCGCTAAGCTAATAACTCGATGAGTCACTTATCCTTTGAGTCACTGTCTCACTTGAGTTGTTGAGTCGGTAACTACCTTAAGGTATTAAGTCGGTAACCCTTCAAGGCCGTTGAATCGGTAACCCTTCAAGGCTGTTGAGTCGGTAACCCTTCTCTTAACCCACTAAGTCATGGCTTCCTTAAGTCGGTAGGTCGTTAAGCCGTTGTACCCTTAAGTCTTCTTCCTTTTGAGCCGCTGAGCATAGGGATTAACATTTTCCCCTCGAAGTACACGCCTAATGGTTAGGTCGTGTGCGTCGATATCCTTTAACCCGTCCCCCTCTAAGTCGCTGAGTCGTGTGCGACCCAAAGGTTAGGTCGTATGAGCCGCTTCAGGCCTCTCTACTATAAGCCGTCTATCCCCTCCTTTCTTTTCATTACCTGCCTCTTCATTTGTTTTTGCTGTTAACTCTTTCCTGAGCTTCCAAAGGCGATTTCGATTCAATCAGTCACCGATTAATCTTGAGATTACATCATGTAAGTGATCTTGCTTTCTTATCCTGATCCTTTACCATCTCTGATTCGTGAATTCCATTTTTCTCCATCCTTACCCACCTCTCCATGCAATGCGTCATCGTGAATTTTCGATAGTTGACGAACTCTAGTTGGCTTGATTTAGGTTTAAACGTTTGATTGGTGGGCTTCAATGCTTCAAGCTAATCGATTTTCGAGTTGCTTTGGAGTGACAGGCATTGAATTTGCAGTGATTTAGTTTTTGGATGATTCTTCATCAGGTGAAAATTAGGGCTTGTGTTGGTGGAGAGGCTAACGGGTTAGCGGGTTAAGAAGGTGAAGGGTTTCTGATTAGATGGGGGGTTTGCCGATGAAGTGAAATGCTGACTTGGACACGACTCAGTAATTTTGGGCGACCTATAACCCTTCACGACTTAACTAGATACGACATAAGCTTTGAGTCGCGGCCGAGCTAAGACTTAGAGAAATTCTCATCACTTTGAACCGAAGCCTTTTCTCCTCAACACGCTTTGCGGCTTATAGGACCAACGATTTAAGGAGCCAACAACTGAACTTGCAGGAAATCTTTTAAGTCGTGGACGACTTAACTTTTAGGTCACAAACGACTCAACCTTTAGGTCGTGGACGACTCATCACTTGAACAATCTTTTACTTGCCGAATTGTTTCCTTTAGCCTAAGCCAATTGCATCCCACCCTGTTAGGTCGTGAACGACTCATGACTTAAAGAACTTTTGGACTGTGACTCAATGACCTGAACAAAATTTGAAACCTTAGAGATGTTGATAGAACTTGATTGTATTTCCAATTTGAATTGCCAGGATAAACTGCTTGAACTTTGTTGCGTTTCTTTACAGATTACACCAGCTTTATTGCTATCAACCTGTTAAACACAACACTTGCAGAAAAATGGGACAAATATACTTGTCACTGATCGCCCACATCAAATGACAGATTAGTCGACATAGAACATAATCAGCTTTAAAGAGATTGTATGTGATGCTGTGAATCGACTCAAATGAAGTATTAAAGCAAAGCATTGTTTGACTGAAACTGATTTGTTTGCATCAACACTGCACTTGTAGTTAGATTTAAAACAACAAACTTTGAAAATTTAAAGTTGACAAATGTATGTTAGTTCAATTTTAGTTATATCCGCTTATTGCTTTATTAGTTTCACATAGCACTTCACATATTTAGAAAACGTGCACCTTCTCGTTTGAATATCCAGTTGTTTATGTAGAATGGCCTCACATCAAGAAGAAGTAATGGAACAAACTGGAGAGGCTCTTCCAATAGCTGCTCTGCTGACCACTCCACCGGAAAGAGTCTCAACTTCCTTGAGTCAACGAGCGTTTAATCTATTACGGTCCCAATTTGGCATTGTTGAAACGGATGCTATATTGCCCGGGCCAAACGATTTTTCTGATAAACCTCCTCGCGGCTTCGTTGCTGTCAACCGCCAAATGTACTTGTGTGGTGCTATTCCTCCCTTCAATGACTTTCTTCAATAGTTTCTACTTCGATTGACCATCTCTCCGTTCCAACTACACCCCAATGGTTATGCCATTCTGATGGGGTTGTGTGTTTTATTCATGAGAACTCTGGATCGACTGCCGAGTTTCGAGGGAATTTGTTATTTATGTTCTTTCACAAAGACTAAAGATCATCCCTCCATTGTTGTTTTAAGAAGCGCTAGGAATCGCAAACTCATCACTGATCTTTCCGAAAGCGTTCATGGCTTCTTAAATCAGTTTTTCTTCGTTCGCTTCCCCCCAGGGTTTTACACCATCTGGAGAGTAGGAAGTAAGATTACCTGTTTCTATTTTTCCATTCCTGATTTTTTCAAGATCTGTGTCGCTAATTGCTAATTTCACTCTTTTCCTTTTTCAGCACTTCCTCCCCCCTCTAGAGATCCAAGTCATAAGCAAGTTTTTGAAAGATTGAATGTTGTGACCGCTGAAGAGAGAAGTATAAAGTTTTTGTTGAGGGACGAACTTTTGCATCGGTATGGACTTTTACACACTTCTCGCTCTACACACCCCCATGAGGTCCCAGACTCCCCAGCTAAAGCATTAAATGCCCCAGTCTCTACTGACGCACTCACACCAAAAGAACCTGCTTCTGAGGCTTCTCTAGTGAAGTGCTGTACTTCTATTGATGTTGCGGGGTTGTTTGGTAAATTTGCACTTGCCCCGGTCATTGAAGAAGAAGAGCCTCAGGGATCTCCCCAATATTCAAAGAAGTGTAGTGATGAAGAAGCCGGGAAAACAAGCCCTGTCAAGCAGAGCGGGGATGACACTTTTGAAGGGTTGAGCGACCTGTTTGTCACTTCACAGGAGCTCTTTAAAGACGACCCTATTACTACTATGATTTCTTCTTCAGTAGTTGAAGCGACTTCTACTTTGCAACAAGCTCCGTCAACTCAAGAGTTGACGTCAACTACTACCCCCACCATTCTTCCGCGATCGAAGAGTGGTTCGTAGTTTGACGCGCGCAGTTTGCACATCACACACACTTAGAACTTTTCAGCACTTTCATGCACTTAGCTCTTTGTACTTTGAAGATTCTAAAGTTACGCTTCTTTTTCATTTTCAGGTTCTCCAATGAGGCGAAGTGGTTCATATTACGACGACTTCAAGCAATACGAAAAGCATGGTCAGTATGACTATAGGCGCTATCTTCCCACTTATAGGGAAACTGATGAAGAGAGGGCTGCTCGAAAGGCTCAGGAGAGACGTTCTTATGAAGAACGCTATGGAAGAGGGGATGAGCGGTACGATTCTTCCCATAGAGAGGGTGATTCCCATAAACGTAAATCCCATGATGACAGAGGGAAGAGCCACATGGCTGATGACCCAAGCAAACGGGTTAAAGTTAGTGAGTAATCAGTGCCTGCAACTTCTGAGAAGACCACTCCTCCCATTCCTTCTCAATCTCCCGCCCCTTCCCGTACCGATATCCAGACAATCATCAATAGGCCTTCATATCAAGTTGGGCCAGGTCCAGCTACTCTCCAAAGCCGGTTTCCACAATGGTGCTAGAAAGGGGTTCGCTTTGATCTCGACTTAGTTCCAATTGACAAGCCTGCCATGTTGCGAAATCTTGATGCCGTCAGACTTGATATTGAGAGAACGTCGAGCTGGCAAAAACTTGTTGACAAACTCCAGAGAGTGAATCGTGCGAATCTTGAGGCTATGTTGACCATGGAGAACGATAGAAAATTCTCAATGAACATGACGCAGAGATGTGGAGCATCACTGACTATAATGAAAAGCTCGAAGCGGAAGTTGGGAAACTTAAAAAGGAGCTTGCTACTTCTTCTACTTCCTACTCCCAGAGGGAGAAAGTGCTTCAGGAACAAGTGTGGGACGCTCATGCTGCTCAGAGGGATGCCGAAGAAAGGCTCCAAGTGCAAAACAGAATTAACGAGGGCCATACTGCCGATATTGCTGAGCTTCGAAAGAAAACTAGCTCCCAGGAGATGGAGATCGAAACGTTAAAGCTTCAACTCTCCAAGATTGATAGAGAGCGTGATGAGGCAGTGGCCGGCAAAATTGCAGTTGAAGAAGCTCATCAAGCCACTAAAGCCGATGTCAGTTCAACATTATTTGACTTCTATCTGCACAGAGTCCTAGGGCGCGGTAGTCTCGCCTTTCTCGGCCCCAAATATGAAATTACTCTGGCTGAAGTGTGGGAGGCCGCACATGACATGCTTGATGCTAAAGGTGCTGGCTACGTCGAATCAGCTCTTGTGGAGCATTACTTGGATGACGAAGCTCGCGCCGCCCTTGTCAGGGGAAAAGAACAACTTGAGAAATTAAGAGCCGAAATGGCAAAAGGGGAACATTTAGGAAAAAATACTTCAACTGATCCAGTTCAGCCTTCACCTTCGGCCGAAATTGACATTGTCGGCTCCAGTTCTCATTCCCCACCCCCTACCAAAGCTATCACAGAAGTTGCAACTGTCCATAACGGAGATGAAAGCCAAGAGAGCGGTGTAGCGCTGGGTTTTGAGATTGACGTAGCAAAGCCTACTTCGCCAGGTAATCCTAATGCTGATCTTGCTCAAATAGACTGCTCATTCTCTTCCTATGAGTTTGATGAGCTTCTTGACTACTTCCTAAATCTCAACGAGCCTTTATCTCCTCTCTTTACTGACTTTATCTTCTTTTCTTCTGTAGAGAAAGTGCCGAGCATCGTTCAGACTCCCCCTCCTTCAGTTATTCCTCCCCCGCCTCTCCAGGTCACCCCTCCATCCGCCTCTCAACCCGGGTCGCAAGAGGAGAAAATAGAGGCTCTCTGAGACTTAGATGATCCTAATGCTTCACAGGAACACGGGGGAGAAGGGCTTGGAGAAGGCAATGAGTCCCCGGAGCGAACCATTTCCGATGATATAAAATTGTCTGCTCTTTTTACCCCGGGAAGCGATTCTTCTTCGAAGAGGAGGAGGAAGAGTACTACTTCTAAGAAGAAAAGGAAAAGCATTTCCGTTACTGAACATGAAGCGGAGGTTGATCCGGCAGTAGCCCTCTCTCCTTCTTCCCCAACTCTCCCAAGCCGTAGTGAAAAACTACCTATTAGGTCAGGTGAAGGCTCCAAAGGTGGTGGTAAGAAGAAGTAATGAGCCCTGCTTCCCCTTCCTTGTTTTTACTTTTTGCTTTTAGCTTTTTGTTTGTACTGACCGGATGTTGTGCGGGTATCGGCCCCCGCTTTTCTTTTATTTTGAAACCTGCATATGTACATAATTTTCATAACGTTGAATAAATGTACATAATTTTCATAACGTTGAATAAAATGATTCTCTTGCTTGTACAAACTTCTGTCTGTGTTTGAGAATGCATCTATTCTTTTTTTTTTTTATATATGCAAGTTTCTTCATATAATATTACAGTGAGCTTGTGGTATGTTGTTTGGGAGTTGCTTTTACCAATGCAGCCATACCGTATTTCCCCCATACCATAAGCTCATCGTAATATTTCCAATCTCGAGGGGACTTGTACTCCTATTTTTGGAGAATAATTATTCCATATTTGTGGAAATATCATTTCACCCTAAACAGAGTACACCTCATTTCATATAAGTTTTTACGCTTCAACCTTCGGAGATATCACTTTTTCTTTTGCATATATACATTCTTACAAAGTGAATTCTCCTACGTGGTAAAGCGGGCCTCCGAAGGGCCCTTTAACTTTTTCGAGGAAGAGTATTTTCAAGAATAGATGAACCAATCTTCCTTTGAAAGCTAAAGTGTGCCTTTAAAGAGGGCTTCCTCTTTTTTTTATTGCAAAGTTTTTGCACTCCTCTTTTTTCTTTTTTCTTGTTGAAAAAAGTCACTTTTGCTTTGGCTAGTGAGTTTCACTTCATAGTGCAGTGGGCCTTTCGAAAAGAAAAAGGGGTTTCAACCTGCTTGAGCCTCTGTTGAGAGTTTTCGATTGTGCCTCTGGGAAGAGGTCTTTTTGTTTGATTGTGCCTCTGGGAAGAGGTCTTTTTATTTGATTGTGCCCCTGGGAAGAGGTCTTTTTGTTTCTGCCTCTTGGGAGAGGCTTTTATCTTTTCCTTGTTCGCTGGGAAGCGGGCCTCCGAAGAGGGCTTTTCACATTTCGACTCGTGTGAAGTTTTATTTCAGATCACGGTGAAATGTGTGCCTCTGAGTAGGGCTTTTGCCTGGAAGTTTGGAGCTTCTTTCCCTTAGTTGGATGGATTCACGGGGGTGTACCACCGATCAGTCCGCAACTTTATGTCGAGAAAGAAATCTCTTTTTCTGGCGAGGCCCGCTCGAGGTCTTTTAGAATTTCAACTATGGTGAAATGGGCCTCCGAAGAGGGCTTTTCACATTCCAGCACTTGTGAAGTTTTATTTCAGATCTCGGTAGAATGCGTGCTTCCGTGTCTACCTGGAAGTTTCTTTCTCATGGATGGCCGGATTCACGGGGCGAGCGCAAGTTACTTGGACGTTTGTTTACGTAGGTTGTCTCAACTAGTGAACGAGCGCCTTGCCTTCCACTTGGGAAGGTGCCTCCGGTCGTCTCATGGACTCACGGGGCAGACGCAAGTTACTTGGACGCTTGTCTACGCAAACTGTCTCAACTCGTAAACAAGCGCTTTGCCTTCCTGTTGGGAAGGTGCTTCCGATCATTCCATACCATGTTGAGAAAGTCTTTTGGCATGCCCCGTTTGAGGTCTTTATCCTCCGAAGAGTTGTACCTCTGAAGAGGGCTTGTGCCTCCGAAGAGGTCTTTTGCTGTTTGATGCTTGCTCGCCTATGTCTCTTTGCCATCTATTCATGTCGGCGATCTCCGTTATCTTTTCCAAATATCATCCCTTTTTAGTTGCCAATAATTTTCCTTATCCAAATAAATATACTTCATAGTTAAGCGATTTGGTGGTGGTAGACACAGGTTATTTAACTGGATGCTCGTTTGTACAAACATTCGCAGTTAGTTAGAAATGGTCCACTTCCAGCCACATCGCTAACTTTTGTTCAAAGCACTTCTTTCGTAGGATTTGAGTATGGAAATTTTGAATTGTTTAGCGTTTGCTTGTTGGGTGATGTCAGAGATCGCTTGGTCTTGCAATGGGTAAGCTTTGTTTTTATGGCCTGCATTATTAAATCGACATTTTTAGTAACACAATTAACGTATTTTATATGTCGAGATAAAACAAAGCAGTTTATAGTAGTAGAGAACACAAGATTTATAGTGGTTCGGCCAAAAGCTGGGCCTACATCCACGTTATAGCTTTTCATTATTCACTAGCTTTACAATTGCTTTCAATACAAGAATCATATATTCGTAATTCTTTTACAACATTTCAGCAAAGCTTTTAAGTAAAATATGGACGCAAATGATTTAAGTAAAATATGGACGCAAATGATTGCTGTTCCAAGCTCTTGGGATTGGTTCTCCGTCGACAGTTGTGAGTTTGAATGTGCCATCAAGAAGTTTCGTGCCTATGACATATGGCCCCTCCCATTTTGGCCCAAACATACCCGTGGTTGTCATAATTCTCTTCAAGACTAAGTCCCCAACTTCAAAGCTGCGCTGACGAACTTTGGAATTGAAGTGCCTGGCTATCCTTTGCTGATGGGCTGCAATTCTAAGCTTAGCCTCTTCTCTTCTTTCATCAAGGAGGTCAAGCGCTTCCAATTGCAGTTTTTCATTCTCATCTTGATCAAAATGGATCCTTCTGTGTGAGGGAACTTCCGTTTCTACTGGAATCATTGCTTCTGATTCGTATGCCAATGAAAATGGAGTATGCCCAGTCGCAGTTTTATGGGTAGTTCTGTATGCCCATAGTGCAAGTGGTAACTTATCGACCCAACCACCTTTTTCTTTTTCTAGCTGCTTTTTGATGGTTGATTTGATGATCTTGTTTACTACTTCCACTTGCCCGTTTGCCAGCGGATGAGCCACTGTTGAGAAGCTTTTTCGGATCTTGAATCGTTTCCAGAAATCTTGGAATTCCTCACTTTCGAACTGCGTACCATTGTCTGTGATTATCTTCTGAGGCACACCACACCTACAAATGATATTTTTAGTCACAAAACTTATCATTTTCTTAGAGGTAACGGTAACCAATGGTTCAGCTTCAGCCCATTTAGTGAAATAATCAACAGCAACGATAGCATATTTAATCCCCGATTTGGCAGTCGGCAAAGGCCCAAAAAGATCTATTCCCCAGATGGAAAACGGCCATGGACTGACCATTTGTGTTAGCTCAGTGGAATGTGCTCTAGGAATTTTAGCGAATCTCTGACATTTATCACACTTTCGGGAATAATCAGCAGCATCCTGATTAATTTCCGGCCAAAAGTATCCATAACGGAGGATTTTCTTTGCTAAAGTTTGACCACCTGTATGATCCCCACATTCCCCTCCGTGTACTTCAGTTAGAATTGTCTTGGCTTCTTATTTAGTTACACAGCGGAGTAGTGGCATTGAAAATCCCCGTCTGTACAATCGGCCATCCTGGATCATATATCTAGAGGCTTTCCTTAGCAGCTTCTGTCGTTCTTCTGAACTTTCTGGCAAAGAACCATTGAGAAAATATTCAAATATCGGAGTCATCCATGATTCTTGCTCTTGGGATACATTCATAATCCAATCAACATCCATTTCATCTATGCTCGGAGCTGACAAGACTTCGACGGGAACCAATCCCAATAGTTGAGCTTCACCAGTACTTGAATACTTTGCGAGAGAATCCGCCTTCATGTTCTCTTCTCGGGGTATATGGCTTATTGAATAACGGTCAAAATCTTGAAGAAGCTCCCAGGCTTTTGATCAATAGGCGGGTAGATTCCCTCCTTTAGCTTGAAATTCCTTCTTGACTTGGCAGACAATAAGCTGAGAATCACTGAAGATCTGCAATACCTTGATGTTTAGTTCTTTAGCGATCCTTAAACCAGCGATGAGAGCTTCATATTCTGCTTCATTATTTGTCGAAGGAAATTCTAGTCTCGGTGCATAACATAGCGATGGCCCTTCTGGGGTTTCAAGGACAACCCCTGCTCCAGAACAGTAATCATTCCTTGCGCCATCGACATACAATTTCCATTGGATTGGGATGTTATCAGTGGCTTCTTCCTCACTATCACCTTTATCCATACATTCTACGATGAAATCTGCTAAAGCTTGTCCATTGATTGATTTCCGGGGATGATAAGTGATGTCATATTGGCTGAGTTCAATATTCCATTTCAAAAGATGGCCCAAAGTTTCAGGACGGAATAGGACTTGCTTTAGAGGTTGATCAGTGAGGACTTTGATGGGATGAGCTTGGAAATACGGCCTCAATTTTCTTGATGCGATCAACAAACAATAGGCGAGCTTTTCCAACCTTGAATAGTTCATCTCTGCCCCAGTGAATCTTTTGCTGATATAATAGACTGGGCGTTGAATCCTTGCGTCTTCCCGTACCAACACTGCACCGAGAGCATGGGATGAAATTGCCAAATATATGAAGAGATCTTCACCGTTGTCAGGCTTTGAAAGTATCGGAGGCACTTCCATACGATGAGCCAACTCATCAAATGCTTTCTGACATTCAGGAGTCCACTCAAAGTTTTTTCTTCCTTTCTTCAGAGCATCAAAGAATGGAATGCATTTGTCAGTAGCTTTTGAAATGAACCGACTCAAGGCAGCAACCTTTCCATTGAGACTTTGCAATTCCCTATTCGTTCTAGGAGCTTTGCCCTCTCTCAGGGCAGTGATCTGCGCAGGATTAGCTTCAATGCCCCTAGCGCTCACAATGAAACCCAAAAACTTTTCGGACTCCACTCCAAATGAACATTTCAAGGGATTAAGCTTCATTCTGTACTTTCGGAGTACTGCGAACATCTCTGCCAAGTGATCCATGTGGTCCACTACTTTCTTAGACTTCACTAGCATATCATCAACATAAACTTCCATTGTCTTGCCAATCTGCAGTTTAAACATGGCATTAACAAGCCTTTGGTAAGTTGCCCGCGCATTCTTAAGTCCGAAAGGCATCACTTTGTAGTGGTAGAGACCAACATCGGTGATAATGCTCGTGTCCTCCTGATCCGGCTCATGCATCATGATCTGGTTATATCCGGAGTAGGCATCCATAAAAGATAGTGATTCATGTCCCGCTGTTCCATCCACCAACTGGTCAATTCTGGATAATGGGAAGCAGTCTTTGGGGAAAGCTTTGTTTAGATCTGAAAAGTCAATGCACACTCTCCACTTCCCATTAGCCTTTTTAACTAGTACTGGATTTGAGACCCAATTTGGATAACTAGACTCCCTGATAAAACCATTCTCCATGAGCCGGTCAACTTCTTCTTTCAATGTTGCTGACCTTTCTAGACCTTGAGTTCTTCTTTTCTGTTTCACGGGTTTAAACTTTGGATCAATGTTCAGAGTGTGTACTGCAATCTCTGGGGATATTCCACACATGTCAGCATGAGTCCAAGCGAATACATCCAAATTTGCCTTCAAAAATGAAATCAAAACATTCTGAACTGTTGTGTTGAGTTGTGTACCCACATTCAGCACTTTGTTTGGGTCCTTTAGGTCAACGGGTACCGGCACTATTACCTCTGCCGGTACTACCCTATTCTCCTCTGCATTGGCTTTCCTTGGATCCATCTCCCTTCGTGCGCCACTATATTCACCAGTGCAGGGTCCACCCTGTAACTGCTACAAGGTTGGTTCTTTGATGCGGACTGGAGCCGCCGCACCTTTTCCCGTTTCTCTTTTCCTTAATTCACACAACTCTGTAAGATAACATTCTCACCCCACAATTTGGTCTCCTTTAATCACACCGACTCCATTATCTGTGGGGAATTTTATAGTCAGACACCATGGGGCAAGAACGGCTTTGAATGCAGCAAGAGTTGGTCGGCCTAAAAAGGCATTGTAGGCAAAGAATTCTTCAACAATTATAAAGGTTCTACAAACAAATCTATGGTCCCAATCAGCTGTTTGGGTTCCCCAGCAAACCCAGCAATCTTAAGTGATGAAGCTTGAGTGTCAGCCATTGGAATTTTCATTTGATCAAAAGTCTTCTTGAAGATAATGTTGCATGAAGCTCCACAATCAACTAGAACTCTTCTCACAGTAGCCGGCCCAATACCAACGGATATGACCAAAGGATCTATGGTAAGAGCCTCGATACCCAAAGAATCTCTGGCACTGAATACAATATCATCAGTGGAAGTCTTTTGTTGCTTTAAAGGTGCATCATTTTCTAATACAAAAACATTCTCTTCAGCCGGTACATGCCTCAAGGCCCGGGCATACCTTTCCATCTCGCCCCAGCTTTTGCCTGCTGGGTGAGGCCCTCCAGTTATTATATTGATGACAGGTCTTTCCGACTCATGTTCTACGGCCTTCTCACTTGAGCTGGGACGGTGAGCGGGAAGTTGTTGTCCTTGAGTCGACGAGGCTGGGGCATTTCTATCCCTTTTCACATACTGTTGGAGCTTGTTATCTTTCAAGAGTTGTTCAATTACCTCTTTCAAATAACGGCATTCGTTGGTGTCATGGCCGGGTTTGTTGTGGAACTGGTAGAACCTTCCACTTTTTTCCATCTTACTCCCAACTCTCAGTTTAGGTGGTGTCGGGTAATTGACATCATCCATGGTCGCAAAGAAGATGTTCTCAGGGGTATCAATCAAGGGTGTGAAATTGAAAGGTCGGCCTTTCTTAGCATCTCCCCGTTTCTTTCCACCATCATTTCCCCTTTTCTGAGTGTTAGGTTCTTTCTTGTTTGAAGCAGCACCATTGTTCCCGGCTTCTACTGATACAGCCTTAACCGGTGTTTGGAGGCTCTCCAAGCGCATGAATTCATCCGCTTTCTTGTAGAATTTGTCAAGCAAGTTTGGTTCTTTCATTTTCAACCATTTTCCAAATTCGCTTGATTTGTCAATCGCCCTCATCAAGTATGTTAGGACCATGCATGGCTCAGCATTATCTACCTTAGCCAATGTTACGTTAAAACGATTCAAAAATGATCTGATGGATTCTCCTCGATTTTGCTCTAGACTTGACAGCGACATTATATCCTTTGCTTTTGTAGCATACAATCGAAATTGCTCCTTGAATTTTCTGGTCAAATCGGAGAACTGATCAATGGACCTGACCGGTAGCTTTGTAAACCACAATAGAGCCTCACCTTCCAAATATACCAGGAAATATCGACATTTGATTTCATCGGACGCTCTGGCACCCATCATATGCCAATCGTACTTGTACAGAAACTCATTAGGATCGCTTGTCCCTTTGTATGCCGGAATAGTAGGAGGAACGAATTTTCTTGGGAATTTTGCCTTCAAGATTTTCTCAGTAAACGGAGTTTTGCTTGGAGAAAAACCCCATTCTTTCTCATCTTCATCCCTTCGCATACTTTCCTTCATGATCTGACCAACCATGCATGAGAAATACTCTTCATCATTTAAAGGCTCTGGAGGGCAAACATCAGCCATTCTCTCTGAATTCTGTCTTGACAGCCGTTCACGGAGGGTCGGCTGCGGTCCTGATCCTCCAGCCTAGAGAGGTGTCTTTTCCACAAGGTCTGCGGCTCTTTGAGAAATGTTCCCTCCTTCAACATCTTGAACTCCCGCAGTAGGGTTTCCATTATTATTAACCGGTTGACGGTTAGCCCCAAGTAGATCATTCAACTTACTTAAGATCAGGGCGTTCTGGGCATTCTGAGCCTCCAACTGTGCATTTTGGGCACTCAATTGTTGATTCAACCCCAAAACTACGGCGTCCAATTCTGCTTGCGTAACTCCAACAGTTGGAGCTGCTTGACTTGAAGGAGGAGAGGTAGAGGTATTCTCTTGAACATTGTCGGATCTTACAGAACTTCGTTTTCTCCCAGGAGCCATTATTTCCAATAAACTTTTGGTTTTAAAAAAAATCCTTTCAACAACTTTTTGAGAAGCAATGGTGAGAGCAACCTGAGTTCGATTCTCAGTGAAAGCACCAAAAATGTTAACGCTTAAAATCGAACGATAACACCCCGGTGTGTGAAGTGTGAATGTGAAAGCACCACCCGACAGTTCGGGAACAGAATATCAGCTAAAATAACAGAAAATACAGTAAGAGACAGCGATTTTATAGTGGTTCGGCTTAAGGAGTAGCCTACGTCCACTTTAAGTATCTTTATTACTGATCTTGTTACAAAACGATACAATGCTCTTCAAGTACAAATCTCTTTATTTACAAAACACTTTAAGCAAGTTGCTTAAGCTTCGATGCAGATGAAAGTCTTCGAATCCATGTCGGACGTATGAAAGTCTTTCAAAGTAGCTTGTAGTGTTCTTCGAAACTTCAAGTATAAAGTCGGTTTAGAAACTGGCAGAGTATCGGCGCATGAAGAGATTGTCCCCAAAAAGGTACCCTCAAAGTTGGAGATGGTCATGTTTTTATAGAAAATTCTGGGCAGAAATTATTGCCAAGTCTTAAGTCGTGGCCGACTTAAGATAAGTCGTGGCCGACTTAGGATAAGTCGTGGGTCGTTGGCGGGTTAAGGCATCAGGAGTTATGACTTAGCTGGCTCACTTGTGTCCTTTAGTACTAACTGATAGGTACTAGCGACTTCAGGAAAGCGGCACGGTCAAAACCTCTAAGTACAAGGTCGTTACCGACTTAAGCCAGGTTATAGGCCGGCAGCGACTTAGGGATAGGTCATAAGTCACGTTTCCGAGATAAGGCTTAACTGGGTTGCTGTGTCTACTGAGTACAGGTCCTGTGTCGCGAACGAGTTAACACGCACCGGTTTAAGTAACACAACATTGGATTTGCCTTTGTGCTTAGGTCGTGAGCGACCTAGCATAACTCTTAAGTCGGCCATGGCTTAAGTGAAGTTTCTTTGGGCCTTTCGTGTCTTGAGTCGTTGAGTTGCGTCATTGCTTAAGTCGCTAAGTTGATAACTCGATGAGTCGCTTATCCTTTGAGTCACTATCCCCCTTGAGTTGTTAAGTCGGTAACTACCTTAAGGTATTAAGTCGGTAACCCTTCAAGGCCGTTGAGTCGGTAACCCTTCAAGGCTGTTGAGTCGGTAACCCTTCTCTTAACCCGCTAAGTCATGGCTTCCTTAAGTCGGTAGGTCGTTAAGCCGTTGTACCCTTAAGTCTTCTTCCTTTTGAGCCGCTGAGCATAGGGGTTAACATTTTAAAATTTAAAAAATAAATAAAGTTAGTATTAAAGTAGCGGAGTTGTAATTACGGTCTCCATCAACCTGGTATGCATCAGTTATTCAAATAATACTCATCAAGTTGAGATGAATTTTGCTTAGCCTTCTTGTATAAATGTGGGCAAGCTAAACAATAGAAAAAAGAAAGTTATGTCTGCTTTATTAAATGATACAGCTATATTTTTTTGTATAACTTTTGGTTTGAAAGCAAAATTATGTCTGTTTTATTAAATGATAAAGCCACATTATTATGTATGGCTCTTGGTTTGAAAAAAATGATTCATTGTTGGTTTAGTTTTATAAGTTACCAATGTCGAAATTAGACAAAGACAGGAACTTACTAAGTACTTAATGCAGAGGAAACTTGTTAGGGTGGTGAGAACAAGATTAGATAAAATATAGTATCTTGCATGAGTTTCTTAATTTTATATCTCTGGAAATGTGTGTAAATGCGTGCGTTTGTATATGTGCCATACTTAAATTTGATACATCGTTAAAGTTATTCTTCTCATGATTTCTGAAACTACACGGTGTGAGCATGTATTTATGTTTTTGTTCTTGTATTTGGAAAATCAAAAATACTGGCACAATATCAAGCTAGAATTAAAGAATTGAAAAGTCAGGGCACAATAATTTCATATGAAGTCAAGGAAGAAGTATTCGACAAGCTCACCAATGCTATAGCTAAAAGAAAGGACCGTAGGCCATATTATGGCAATATCGCTGGAGTAAGTATTTAAACTTTCAACAAAACATTCTTTTAATTAGTTTAAAATGCAGAAATTGATGCAATATTTGATAAAATGCAGAAATACAAAGACGCCACTTATAGCATCAATAAGGGAGAACACAGAGTAGAGCCAAACTAGAGGAAAAGGTGGAGCGTCAAGAAGGGGAGATTCTAATGCAGAAGATGCACTATGAACAACTCACCGAGATGCTTCGACTATTGAAGAGCCGAATGATCGTCGTGAGGGATGAGGGTATTGAAAACTTTTTAATGGTATCTGTATGATGTAAGGTATCATGAACATATTATCATATCATTTTAACACATAGGAACTTGATTAATATTGTTTGACTTTGTAATATGAATGAGATATTTGTTTTGACGTTAATATTTTTGTTGGAATGTGTATATATATAAAATAAGTTGATTTTAGTTTCTATTTAATGTGGTGAAATGAAATAGAATAGTAATATATCAAAATTGCTTCAGAAAAGACGTAGGGAAGGTTTAGGGAAGGCGTAGGTAAATGAAATATTAATACAGCAAAAAGTTGTGTGCATGGCGTAGGAAAAACATTTAAAACACAGGCGTAGGTAAACCGTGGATAAATGAATGACGTAGAAAAGACATAGAAAACGTAATATGTGAGAATAACGTAGTGGAAGCGTAGGAAAACTGGGTGTAGGGAAGACGTAGGTAAACGAATGACGTAGGAAAGACGTGAGTGCTTAAAGAAGTAAAAATGTCGTAACAAAACCATAGGTACAACATGGTGTTGGGAAGGCGTAGGAAAATTATGGCGTATGAAAGGCGTAGAAAATAACCAAACGGATGGCGTAGGTAAAGCGTAGGTATTTATTAGCTATGAAAGTTTTACCCACGCCAAATTTGGCGTAGGGGTTACGTAGTTAACGCATTTACCTACGCCCCGCCTACGCCATTTTGGCGTAGGTAAACCGTAGTTTTCTTGTTGTGATTAATTAATCTTTAAACCTTAATTAATTCATTTAAACCTTTAGTTACTTATTTAATTAATCCAATCCATTAATTGATTGATTAATTAAATTACCCATTTTAATTGACTTAAAAATTAATAAATTTCAGATCACCATTATATCTTCATCACTTAAGTTAAAACTCGTTTTTAGTAGTGATTTAAATATCATTTACAAACATGTTTTGAAAACTTTTGTTTTCAAACTTATCTTTTAATTTCATTTTAAATCCAAGGTTTTAAAATAATTCCTTATTTATCTTTAATAAAGTTTAAAAACTAATTTTAAAACCCGTAAGTTCACATGTGCAATAATACCTTATTATAAGAGAAACTGAAAAGACTTTAAATCATGTTTTCTTTTAAATTCACATATTAAAAGCACGCTCAAACATTAAACTTACTTAAAAATTTGAACTTATAAAACTTAATTAATTTTTTTTATATTTCAAAATCTTGTTTTTCATATTTAAATTTGCATCCAGGTTTGCAAATTGAGATTTAACTGTTAAATCCTTCCTTTTTCATTAATTTCACTTAATTCCTCAAACATTTTTACAATTATTAAAACCATCTAAATTTCAATATTTACTTATTCCTAATTTAAGCTTCAACTAAACTTGAGTTTATATTCAATGTTGATTTTAAACTCAGTTTAAAACCTGAATTTAAATTGCCAAAAAAAAACAAGCTTCAGTTCTAAAACCTGTACAAACATATCGAGCCACGCTAACACTTGCTTCGAGTCAAACAGGGAAACCCCCGAGAACAACACTCGAACCACCCGAACAAAATTCACGAACAACCTGAAACACCCAAACAAAATAAGCTTCAGATCCAAACCAACGTGCTCGTGCACGTGTATAGCACCGCCGACCAACTCCAGTCGACATCTCATCGACAAATAAGTCGACGTTCACCTAAGCATCCATCTCCAACCTCCAGAATCTCCATCAACTTCTCGAAATCGAAACCGAGAATAAACTCAAACCTAGAACATCAAAATCCACCACAACCCAAAATACGACATCACCACGTTCACGCAGCTCCGCCCACCTGAAGGTCAACAACTCTGGCCATGAACTCGTCTATGACCAAGCAACCCTCTCCCAAAACACCATAGCGCTTGATCACCCCTAGACGACGAACAAGACCAAATACAGAACCACAGAAAAACTAGGGTTCCAAAAGTCAAATGCTCTCCGCCGCCGCCGTGGACGATTCCACCTCCGGTTATTTTTCCCATCACCACCGTAGGCTCCTACATCACCACTAGCAACCCCGACCATCACGAACTAGTCGATCACCGGAAATTGGTCAAAATCCAATTTTCGAACAAAAATGAACTGCTCTCAAACCCCTTACTTAAAAATCGTCAAACAAGGCTTAAAAATTCTATTTTTTTATGAGGATTCGAGTTATATACCTGAATCAATGATTCATGACATTCGAAATTTCCAGACTTTAAAGTTTCCACTGTAAAAATTTGATTTTTTCCATTATACGTACATTTTTATTTCATGAAACTATTTTTGTATTATCATTCATACCCAAACACAAATATTTGTTTCTAAATCCTAAGTCTAATACTGATTAGATAATTTGAAATTGAGTTTTCTTTGATGTTTTGTACTCTGAGACTAAACAGAGAAGAAGACAGTCACTGATACACACATATATACAGAGCACTTTCAAGATATATATACTTAAGTTTAGATTTTCGGTTGTTACTCACCTTCCAAATCATGGTTTGAATTCACTTGAGCTTTCAGATTGAAGTTGAAACCTTTTTAAAACTTTAAAAGTTGAAAATCCTGGTTTGAAGTTACTAGCTGAAGTCTTCACTTGATCTCAGGCTTTGGATTAATTGTTTTGATATTTTTACTGAGATGTTTATTTAAATGTAAGGTGATATTGTTTCAGATTTCACTTGGTTATAATGGTGAACGAGACTGGAACGATATGGTTGATATATAAAAGAAGTTTACAGGTGACTTTGTTATTTGTTTGTACAGGGTGATTATGAGTTTGCTTATACAGCAGAGTATAAAATCGGGTTTTGTACAACATAAGCCAGAGCAAAGAATTTTTCCTTGTGGAGGATGAAAACATTTTCCAACATTTCGATTGACTTGTTTGTGCTAGCATTAAATGCTTGAGTACTTTGTGTTTCCTTAGGATTTTTATATTTTCCTTTTACTTTACTTTGCCTATTTTGTATATATACCAAGAAACTTAGGTTTTGTTTGAACATATCAGAATGCATTTTGTTTCTTGCGTTGCATACTTATCTATACATTTGTTTGAAAACATGAATGTATATTTCTTCCTTTTGCTTTATACTTTGTATTCTAATTGAATTCTATTCTTTATTTCTTTAACATGTTAATTAAATTCTTCTAATGTATTCACTTAATATTCTACATAATTTTATTAATATGTTATTTGACTTTATATTTTATAACTTATCTTATATATATGTATTCCTATTCCAATTTCTAACCTAAATATTTAATTGTTTTGTATGTCTTATACTTATTATTTTGTAATATAAATAAATTTTTATTTTATGTAACTATAAATTTGTTTGAAATATTTGTTCGATATAAACACTTATTTGAATTCGGAGAAACTCGAATCTATTTACCGATTAATTTTACAATTTTATTCGAAAATTAAATTAATTATCAATTTAAACTTAATTAAAATTCGAGATCGTTACAGATTCCCCCTTAATAGATTTCATCCTCGAAATTTGCCAAGGAGACACAAAGACAGATGAAGAATATTTCATCAAATCAACTGAATATCTATTCTGCATTTGGCTTACCAAATCAGATATCAATAATAGATACAAGATCGAATCTATTTAACACTTCACAAAATACTCGGGTTACCAGATCTACGAAGTATGTAGGGTATTGGTTAGTTTGAAGGATAACTAACCGTTCGTAGAATATATTGGGACCCAAATATAGACAAACATATGGATACAATTTCAAAAAAAAATAGTTTAAACAAAGTATACCTATCAATCATAGCAGCCAAAGCAACCAATTCATCCAAACAAACATTTCTAAACTATTTGGAGTTTATGTCCCATACAAATATATCAAATCTTCTTCCTGGATCTACCAGGAACTATCAAAGAATTGAAATGAAATGCTGAACAAAAGAGATCGATAGAGAAAAGATTATTCCTTGTTGTTACAGAGTATTGACCATTTGTAGTTGTACTCCCTGTCCCCTATCTCGTCTTCTTCTCGCACTCATACTTACTATCAGTGGATAGTAAGAGAATTTACTGAGGCATTCGAACGGATATCTTAGGGATATACTTATTCTAGGGTATACTTCACCCTATCTCTAATGAGTTACTTAATGTGTTATACTCCTGAGCTAAAGCTTCAACCTTAGCTCTGATACCAAATGTACCGATCCTGACTGGACCTTCGAAAATCGGCACCGAATACGACACTCATATTCAAATGCCGCAGATCCAAACGTCAAATCTGGTGCATCGGAGCTTATAACACAATTAAGTATAACAACACAGCGAAAGAAAAAGAATAACATCATATACAACATCTGATACAATATCCAGATACAACTAATAATAGATATCCATATACATCAGAGATATGATACAACAAATAGCAATGAAGAGAAAATAGATAACACCAGTAGCGGATAATCTCCATCTCCAAAGCACATATCCAGAAATAGCTCGAACTCCCAATAATGATGCACAATGATAAACAACGTCAGTCTTGATCCAAAGACTGAACTAGCTTCAGATAATCTACTGAACCTAACCATTTGAAAAACCCAACTCTAGACTGCCCGTGTGGAAAATAGTGGCCACCCAAAGTTTAGGAAAGGAATAATAAACTCCAGGCCAGTCGTGGGACTGGTATGAGTAATAAAAACAGTTTATCTTTAAAAGAAAACAAAGAAATATTTTAAAACAAACCCGCAATGCTTTTAGAAAATGTAACTACCATAAGGCCTCCCGCCACACACACCATGCAAACGCAGAATTGGAGGAGATTTCTCCTTATGATAGTCAAATATGCTTGATACGCAAATTTCATTGATATTATCACTATAAGTGCAAAGTGCAGGAAAACATTTCGAAAGTATAATATTAATCTTAGCCAGCATACGACCATTATCGTATGCCTATTATAGCTACCATATCCAATAGCAGGTTACCTTCACATTCCATGGCATGTTATACAACTAAAACCGTACAAGGCTCGCATTGTTTCTTTGGATTTCCAACAAATGGTCAGGCCAAGGAACTTCCCATTGCCACATGGGTACGCCTCTGGAGGGACGCCTCGATAACCTAACCGGATCTCTGCCAACACAAGGTCGGGTTACCTCTGAACTAGGTAACTACTGACACGAGTATGCTATCCCCCGATCGTAACCGACCTTTATCCAAGGATCCACAATACCAACAACCACAAAGTAATAAATTTGCAGCAACCACAAAGGTCAAGTATTTAGGCTCCATACCATGATGCCACCTCTATCCAGAAGGAAATGTACATACCCTCAGGGGGTGCTATCCCCAAATAACCTTGTTGCATTCTTCCTGTTTTGACCATTATCGAGTTGTGAGGTTCGACGAAGTCTCGTCCGCAAAGCTATGCTTTTTACAAAAGCCACGCTTTGATCAACAAATGACCAGCAGCACTCAGCATGCCACATTACCAAGTTGGGAATATATTACAGATAACCTTCAACTACATAACCTCTGAGCTCGTACGTCTCAGAGAAGGGTGTTAAGCCAAGAGAATAAATTCTCCGCATCAACAGAAATGTATTTGAAAGAAATCTGTTTTATATCTCAAAATGTAATGTCAGACATACAATCCATGCAAGTCTGTTCTGGGTTTGAATAGAACCGAAGGCACTTCCGAAGAAGCCCTTGCAAATCCGGATAATCCCTAATCACTTCCGGACTTCCCATCACATATGGAGTCTCTATATCGTGGACCAGTCGTTGCAAAGACATTCGACGAGTTATTCTTTAGTTTTTGAAAATATCTGGTCTTCACCACCGGTCTTCAATGCTATTCATAATGTCGTATCACATATTCAGAATGGGCTATATGACGCAAAGGTCCTCTCCCGGCTAAACCGAATAGTGAGCGCAATATTTACATGAAACATATGGATATTGGGGTCTCAGTTAAGTCACAGCTTAAATCCCAAAACCTTTCATTCGAATAGTTAAAATAAATTACCATTTCCAATCTTTTTAAACAAAAAAGATTCATTTCACTAAGTCTGCCCAGTTTCACAAAGATCCATTCATAGATTTCAAAACAATTTCCATTTCAGTTGGATTAATACGTTTAAAATCATTAATCTAAATATTTGACTTATAGCTTTCAAACCAGTTTTCATAACTTGGAAAAATCATTTTTTTCATTTTAACTTGAAATCACTTTAACACAAATTGGAAGTTCATTACTTATGTGAAAGCTTTTATTATTTGGAAACAAATAGTTTTCGTTTCAGAAGAATCCAATTTTATTTGCACGAGTTAAAGCCTTTGAATTTAAATTCAAATTCCCAAATCAATACTTTGAAAATGGTTTGACTCATATATATAATTAGTATAAATTCTTTAGTCCTTAGTTTCCAATCATAGAATTCAATTTCAAATTTTAAATTAAAATTTAAATCAAATTATTTAGATTTCAAAACTTCATCAAATTATTCAAAAATAAATTTTATTTTGAAATTCCATTTCAAAAGTTTTTCACTTTAAACCTAATCCATTTCCAAAACCATTTGGATTTAAATATTCAACTTTTAAAATCGTTTCAAAATCTGTGACTTAATCGATTTCCTCATGAAATCTATTTTTGTGTGTGTATAAGTGTGGTCCAGGGGTTTAACACAATAGTGCAACATCATTCAATCATCACAGATTCAAATACAGAAATATGGTTGATATGCGGTATAAGCTATAACGCTTATATCTCATACACACACACACATATATATATCACAGATAATTAATTACATTACATATCACAACATAAATCAGGATATATCACAAAGCATCACATATCAGGGATATCAAACAATTCAACATCCAATATAATCCAAACGTCCATAAGTAGGATCCACTTAATTATCTGATTAATTTAAATTAGATTAATTCCTATGAATAAATTTGCTAGTCATGGTAAAACCGTCTAAATTTCAAAACTTACTTATTCCTAATTTAAGCTTCAACTAAACTTGAGTTTATATTCATTGTTGATTTCAAACTCAGTTTAAAACTTGAATTTGAATTGCCAAAACAAAACAAGCTTTAGTTCTAAAACCTGTACAAACATATCGAGCCAAGCTAACACTTGCTCCGAGTCAAACAGGGAAACCCCCGAGAACAACGCTCGAACCAATTCGCGAACAACCTGAGACACCCAAACAAAACAAGCTTCAGATCCAAAACAACGTGCTCGTGCACATGTACAGCACCGCCGACCAACTCGAGTCGACGTCTCATCGACGAATAAGTCGATGTTCACCCAAGCATCCATCTCCAACCTCCAGAATATCCATCAACTTCTCGAAATCGAAACCGAGTATAAACTCAAACCGGGAACATCAAAATCCACCACAACCCAAAACCCGACATCACCACGTTCATGCAGCTCCGGCCGCCTGAAGGTCAACAACTCTGGCCATGAAATCGTCTATGACCAAGCTATCCTCTCCCGAAACCCCATAGAGCTCGATCACCCCTAGATGACGAACGAGACCAAATACAGAATCATAGCAAAACTTGGTTTCCAGAACTCAAATGCTCGCCGCAGCCACCACCATGGACGATACCACCTCCGGTTATTTTTTCCATCACCACCGTAGGCTCCTCCATCACCACTAGCAACCCCGACCATCAAGAACTGGCAATTTGTTCGAAAATTGGTCAAAATCCAATTTTCGAACAAAAACGAATTGCTCTCAAACCCCTTACTTAAAAATCATCAAACAAGGCTTAAAAATCCTATTTTTCTATGAGGATTCGAGTTATATACCTGAATTAATAATTCGTGACATTCGAAATTTCCATACTTTAAAGTTTCCACTGTAAAAATTTGATTTTTCCATTATACATACATTTTTATTTCATGAAACTATCTTTGTATTATAATTCATACCCAAACAAAACTATTTGTTCCTGATCCTAAGTCTAATACTAATTAGATAATTTGAAATTGAGTTTTCTTTGATGTTTTGTACTCTGAGACTAAACAGAGAAGAAAACAGTCACTGATACATGCATATATACAGAGCACTTTCAAGAAATATATACTTAAGTTTAGATTTATGGATGTTACTCACCTTCCAAATCATGGTTTGAATTCACCTGAGATTTCAGGTTGAAGTTGAAACCTTTTTAAAACTTGAAAAGTTGAAAATCCTGGTTTGAAGTTGCTAGCTGAAGTCTTCACTTGATCTCAGGCATTAGATTAATTGTTTTGATATTATTACTGAGATGTTTATTTAAATGTAAGGTGATATTGTTTCAGATTTCACTTGGTTATAATGGTGAACGAGACTGGAATTATATGGTTGATATATAAAAGAAGTTTACAGGTGACTTTGTTATTTGTTTGTACAGGGTGATTATGAGTTTGCTTGTACAATAGAGTAATAAAATCGGGTTTTGTACAACATAAGCCAGGGCAAAGAATTTTTCCTTGTGGAGGCTGAAAACATTTTCCAACATTTCGAATGACTTATTTGTGCTAGCATTAAATGCATGAGTACTTTGTGTTTCCTTAGGATTTTTATATTTTCCTTTTACTTTACTTTGCCTATTTTGTATATGTACCAAGATACTTAGGTTTTGTTTGAACGTATCAAGATGTATTTTGTTTCTTGCTTTGCATACTTATCTATAAATATGTTTGAAAACATGAATGTATATTTCTTCCGTTTGCTTTATACTTTGTGTTCTAAGTGAATTCTATTCTTTTTTTTTAACATGTTGTTTAAATTCTTCTAATGTATTCACTTAATATTCTACATAATTTTATTAATATGTTATTTGACTTTATATTTTATAATTTGTCTTATATATATGTATTCCTATTCCAATTTCTAACCTCAATATTTAATTGTCTTGTATGTCTTATACTTATTATTTTATAATATAAATGAATTTCTGTTTTATATAACTATAAATTTTTTTGAAATATTTGTTCGACATAAACACTTATTTGAATTCGGAGAAACTCGAATCTATTTACCAATTAAATTTGCAATTTTATTCAAAAATTAAATTAATTATCAATTTAAACTTAATTAAAATTCGAGATCGTTAAAATTTCCTTCCAAACCATAGTAATCATTTCAAATTATTTATATATAGACCAACAGTGTCTGTATATAATTTTCTATCTTATGGTCAAGTGATATGGATATTTATCATTTCAATCCGCAATTTAAATATATACGGGTACATGTATATATCATTTCAACCCGTAATACCAAATTAAATTCAATGAAAATTTCGTAGGTTTATCAATTCAATCCATAACGATTTTCTCCTATTCTACAAATCGTTCGGGTATGTATCATTTCAACCCATAGTGATTCTATACAAACAGGGAAATTGCAGAGTGATAACATATATGATAATCATATAGCAGGCATATATCATCAATATAAATAACAGATAATGATGTCAGATGTCACAGTTGAACTGATATAGGTAATAGCATATTAACAGTGCAAATAACTAACAACAGCATATTTCAATTGTCGTTTCAATTTAAATCAAATTTAATAAATGAAAGAACGTAAATCGTGAGTTATTGCTCAACTTTCGAGGCTAGAGATGGATTTGACAATGAAATTGAGCTACGACATCCCGACACGAATTCTAAACGACAAGGTTGGCACGAATTTGACTAATAGGGCTGATAGATAAGGAATAGACAAAATCAAATCAAGTTGGATTGACGAAGAAAATTCATATAAGTAACTTGCATATATATGTAACTATATTTAAGACCATATTCTATTTCTAAATGCATATTAAATTAAAACGTACATATTTAATTTCAAATCAATAAATTAACTTTAATATAAAATAATACATATGTATATAAAACCAATTTCCTATATACTTCACACTGTAACCTTATAACTAACATAAACATGCTTCAATATCTATATTTATTATAAAACCAATTTTTATTTATATAAGCACATTCGAATAAAACACGCAACTATTGGATAAACAACAGTCTAAATATATACGCAACAACAAAATTATACGCAACACGCATAAGTGAAAACCCAATATGAAAAATATGTGACTCATGCATAAATATAACGATTTAAAACAATGTTAAATAAAACATAAACATAGGTTACATTACCCTATTGTATAATGTGTAGATCTAAGTCAGGTCTCATAAAAACAACTCAGGCATACAAACATACACCTTATACTAACATATACTAAATTTATAAAATCAAACATACAATAAGATATTTTCAAATCTTATATACATAGTTTTTTTTCAAGCCTCATATATAACTTATATATGCAGACATCAATCTCATACGACAACCTATAACATGTAATATAAAACTTACTTGACATATATATATATACATACATATATATATTTTATATTAACCCATACTTTCGAACGTCCTTGATATACATAAATACATTCATAAAAGCAAGCCAGGTTGTCTACCCTTATAAAAATATCTATAACAACAAACACTTATATAACTTGAACTGGTGAAAACATATACAATGCTTCCTTTATATAACATAGTACAGCATACCTTATAAACTATGTTATATTTTATACCCATATATATACAAACACAAAATATACTTTTCTAGTAAATATGCAGCAAATATATATATATACTAGCCAGTGATACATAATCAAACATTAAAGCGAGATATGCAATTTCCAAATTCATACATAATAGTCACGTAAAACCAAACTTATGTACAAAATATATATTTATACCTAATATATATATATATATATATATATATAAACTTATACCCAGCTATGTGTATAGTGTAGCTGAAACAAGCTCATTCTTTATATAACTTACATTTATGTCTAAGTCTTATATATATATATATATATATAATATAACAATGAATTACCGAGCAAAAGGAGGGAGATGCACGTCAGTATGTTCGTCTTTGGGTGGGAAGGCTAGGCCTGAGCTCGACGAATGCTAGGAAGGAGGAGCCTCGGCTGGAGGATATTGCGGCAAGCTAGGGGAGCCGCAAATAGGGCCGAAGCTGTTAGAGGAAAAGTGGGTCATTGCTTGGTGTTCGGTGTCAGATCCAGGAAGATTGGAGGTTATCCCGGTGGGCGTGTTGCATGGCAAGGCCAAGTGGTTATGGGAAGTCTAGGGCTGACGAGGTGGACATTGCCTTATTGTCGTGGCAAGGACGATGGTGATTGGGTTTTGCGTGGATGAGGAGGGTTGGCGCTGCTTGGTGGATGACAATGGGAAAAGAATTGAAGGGGAAGAAGAATAGGCTACAGGTGGAGAGGTGGCAAAAGAAAAGTGACAGGCTAATATGTGGAAGAGGGAAACTTGGTTTGAGAAGGAAGATGTCAGGCTTTGGTTATAGCAAAGAAATGAAGAAGAAATGTGGAAGAGGGAAACTTGGTTTGAGAAGGAAGATGTCAGGCTTTGGTTATAGCAAAGAAATGAAGAAGAACAGTGGGTAGGAGATAATGAACGCATAAAGGTGATAGGGAAACTAATTTAATATACGTTTCTTGAAAAGTTCAAAAGTTTTTAAAAGATGGGATTGCAAGATTTTGATATTAATTATCTAGGAATACGAAACCCAAATGGTCATTGATTTAAACGGTGGAAATGAATGGACAAAAAGAACCAAACAAAACACAATACGTTTACCAATATGATTAAAGTTTCCAAGATTTTCCCATACCGAACTTCGAAACATAGAAGTGAATACACTATAGAGATCAGCACGATGAGTCGATCAAAACGGTACACAGATATCAGTGGTACGGTTGAATTATAAAAATATGAATTTTCTACTAGCGGAAAATGCCACAAAAATGTAGAAAAATAAGATCGACAGAGCTAAATAAGTCCGAATTTATAAAAACGAAAAATGACATCTTAGTCAAAAGATGATTTAGAATTTTTCTATGTAAAATATTCAGGTTTGGAAAACATTTTATTACTATAGATTTTTAACTGATTGGAACTAAAATAGAATTGCACAAGAAAATAAACTTCCATATTTTTTGATGAAAATTAACTGTTTGCTATGTTCAATTAGACGTATTCCAAATGTAAAATTTAAATTTCAAATTCTGTTATTTAAAATTTCTCCAAAATTCAATTAATCGCATTATTAAAACATTTAAAATTTACGGATCATTACATAATTGTTTTTAAAGAATAGTAATTTATTTTAAAATATGTTCAAGTTATTATTTAAAATACTGAAAACACTTTTATATTATCAATAGCTCATTTTTAGATGAAAAAATAGATTTTCAAGCTGGATTTAAAAGTTGGAATTTATTGAATAAATACTTAATATTTGGAAATCTACTTACCCAAGTATTCCGACACTAACTAGTTTAAAATTTCATAGTTTAAATAATAGAGTTTTCCCTTTGCAAAACAATTTAACTTCTCAAAATATATTTTAAAATCTCGATAGCTAATTTAATTTATAACTTCCTTTCGATTTCACAAAATATCGATTTATTTTCACTTCCTTAACCATTCTCACTTCAAAAATGGAATTAACTATTTTTCCCAACCAAGTTTCATATTCTAATATAATTTCCACACATGAATTTATATTCCCAATTATCATCTGATATCGAATTTCTTTGTTTACAAACATCCTTTATCAATTTTGTATCCCCTTTGGTTTTACCTGTTTATAAAACAAAGCTTATTTAAAAAAAACCCATTTATCAATTCTTTCTTATGAATTTCATTTATACTTCCATTCTATTTTCAATATTGATTTTAAATCCTTTTTATATTTTTCGAATATTATTTATAAATTCTCTTATATAGCTCATTTTTAAAAATCTCCATTTACTAATTCGCAATAGTTAAGTATAACTAAACTGAAATATATTTTTTTCTAATTCAATTTCTTTAAAATAACTCCAATTCCAATATATATATATATATATATATATATATATATATAATTCCCATTAATTCCATAAATTTTAAAAAATATTTTTGTATTTGAATTATCAAAATTCAAGCCAGTGCTACAATAGCATCCAATAATTTCAATCACTACAATAATATATAATAGATTATTCTACACAAATCATATCTCGCTATATATGAAAAATAAACAATATATTTGAGGAATCCAGTTGGATCCCTCCAACCTGTTTCCCTGCATCCATAGATGTTAATACAACATAAAATAATAACAATCCCACTTTGAGGGGGATACTGCGGTATATAGGGTCATCCGCTATTATGCGGGACATATAGGGTCTCATCCACTATAATGTGCGGGGATATCACTCCAAGTACTAATATATATGCTAATATATATATATATATATATATAACATTCAATAGATAATAATTATATGAGTTCATGTGAGCATCCAATAGTTTATTTTAATTATTTAAAAAATTAAAACTTGGCAATTCCAATTAAGTGAGAATTTCTCACATTGATTTTAAATTCGCGATCCGTTCCCATTTGACTAGTTTCCATGATTTGGACATCGTATAACTTTATACACTTTTATTAACCATCAACTTATATAACCTAATCAATTAACATTAATTACAATTAAATGTTTTTATACAGTGTATACCTTCACCACCCGAGACTCTTGCTGCCTGGAACCAACCCACCTCGACCAATTGAAACAACTCGAATGTGACGACCTGACCTTTTCTCCCCAGAAAAGTCGTATCATCATGAAGAAAGAAAGGGATAGAAAAGATAAAAGAAAGAGAAGAAAGAAGAACACAACATCAGAATCTCAACAGCGGAACGAATAAATTATATTAATAACATAAAATATTACATAGTTTACAACTACTAATCAGAGTACACAGATATACAACACATACTAGACAGTTATAAACACTTGTCTAGTATTTACAACATAGTACAACTCAGAGACAATCATGGATCACACAGCGGAATACTATATATCTAACGCAGAAGCCTCATGCTCCATTTGCTCCTCCATAATTCGTCAATGCTAACCTTAGTCCCTTGGCTGCTTGTAAAAATTTGAGTACCCAAGAGTTTAAGAAAACAAAAGATAAACTCTGGGTCAGACATGGGCCTGGTGTGAGTAACAGGTTAAAGTTGCTTAATTTTGAAAATCCTTTTGAAAAGAAAGGTATCACGTAAGACTTCCCACACATAAACATGGAAATTTTTTTACGTTACGCTCTCCAAAATATTTGATAGGAAATCCGGTGATATTACAATAGCTCTAGGGTTTTCAAGTAAATAATAAATAGCCGAAATTGTTACATTATTAAATTCCAGCTACTAGCCAAAAAAGTGGGTAATACAATCAAAACCGTTGGCACTTATTGGATTTTGGGTTCCATACAATGGCAGGGCTACTAGGCCGTCACAATACGTGGCCTAGATCAACGTACCGAGGAGTACGCCCGCTCCCTTACAACACAAAGCCGGACCCATTCCTTACCGAACAGTTCCGAATAGGACAACCCCGCAGTTGGTGTACATCCAACTACCCACACAGCCGAAATAAAAAGGGACCTCTAGATAGGGGTAAATCTTGCTCTCCAGTGGGAGCTACCACAAAGCCTTGCTGCATGTTATCCCGCTTTTTGGCAAAGCCGTGATATCAAAAGATTGGTCGAAAACGGGAAACAGTCCGTCTTAGAGATTGGTTATACATCACTTAGCTATGGATATCGATGAATTTTACCCGAGTCCGGATCAGGCCACGATTGATAGGACACAACAAGAAAGGTTGTAGGAGCCATCATTTCAAGTTTCAAGTCAATCCGAGTTCGTATGCTCAAGATATGATGGATTCAGTGTGAAGAGAAATAGTCATTGTCTGGTTCGAAACCATGAAGTTCGAAACCATCCTTTTCGAACCCATCCTGTTCGAAACCATCCACGCCCTCTCCTTCGAACCCATGCTGTTCGAAACCATCCACGTCCTTGCCTTCGAACCCACCTAGTTCGAACCCATCCACGTCCTTGCCTTCGAAGCCATGGAGTTCGAACCCAAGCCACGTTCGAACCCATCAGCTAGCACCTACCTCGACTCCATCGCCTTCGAATCCACCACAGTGGCCTACCTTCGAATCCATGACTTCACTCAGCCTCGCATCCTCACTTCGAACCCATCGAGTGACCCAGTTCGAACCGATCAAGTTCGAACCCATAAGGACTCCTGGATTCGAATCAGTCACGTTCGAAACCAGGAATACTTCCTATTTCGAATCCACCGAGGCAATTGGTTTGGATGACGTGCTCGCCGTAGTTCACGGAGTCGAAGCGGTCCATTCGAAGATAAGTTAGGATCGATTCGAAAAATGCGCGCCACGTCACTGCAAGCCCACGTGCACTGATGGATTCGAAATCATGGGTTCGAACTCATGGGTTCGAACGACACAGCCAACCGAAAACGCTAATTTCGAACTGAGCATATCTCCTTAATCACACATCCAAATGCAACCAAATTTTCACAGTAGCTTCCATATGAGGTAAAGATTGTTCCTGCCAAGTTTCAGCTCGATTGGACCATTTCTTGATGGGTTCGAAATCACTTCGAACCGATGTCAGATCGAGACGAAACTTGGTAGGGTCGGTCGCGTGGGCCCACTCACGTGCCAGAAGAAGTCTCACGAAGTTTCAGCAAGATCTGGGCCTCCGACGCCTATAAATAGCACCCTCAAGCCTTCAGAAAGGGGATTTTCGGGGGGGAACTTCTGCCATTGGACGCCAAGACTCTGCCGGATTCAAGTTTAACTATCAGAATAGTTGTTGTATTCAGATTTCAGAGCAATTGTCAGCTGTAATCCATTGTAATCGATTGAATCGAGCAAAGCAATAAAGAGAAACCCTTCAAAGTGGACGTAGGCACGAACGCCGAACCACTATAAATCCTGTGTTTGTGGCTGTTGTTTGTGAATTACTGTGATTTGTTACTTAGAGCTGAATTATATATTGATTGTTGCTGAGTTCTGTGTTGAATATTATCGAATTGAACACGTGAACGGGTGCTTTCACGACTTTGGGTGTTTGTGACCAATTTTGGCGCAAACATTTTGGTGCTTTCACTGAGAAGCTAATTCAGGAAGAAGTTGAATTTGGAAATCCAGGAGTTCAGATTTAGGAATTATGGCAAGACAATCAAGTAGGAGGCCAAGGCCTGAGAGAAGCGAACCACAAGGAAGCCAAGAGGCTTCCTCAGGAGCGAATCAACCATCGATATACATCACTAGGGATGAGATGGAAACTATGATGAAGAGGCAAGAGGACATGATTCAGAGTTTACTCCAACAGATAGGACAGCTCGGAGCACAGAATAGGGAAGCCAATGGAGTCCAGAACGGAGCAGAACCATCCGGAGTAGCACCTGGATTAGGGGGCACACCCTTGGAGAACGTTGATCCAGTTTCGGAGAGAGAAAGGGGAGCATCTGCGCAACCCGGTAGTAGTAGAGATGCAAACGCTCAGTCAAGGGGGCAGATCCCGGAGTTACCTCGTGAACTCGGGGGGCAGGTTGGAAGTAGTGAACAAGGATTACATCTCGGAGACAATGACCGATTAGCAGAGATAGTTAGGAGAGCTTTGAGAGGCGGTATGGTGAACAAAGATTTGGAAGATGTTAATAGAAGCCCTTTTACTTCATCAATCAGGCAAGCTAGGAACCCACCTGATTTCAAACTACCATCGTTGGATATGTATGACGGGAGAACGGACCCCACGGTCCACCTGACAAAATATATGAGGCATATGGAAGTACTGGGGGCATCGGAGGAGGTTATGGCCCGGTGTTTTCCATTATACTTGACAGATATCGCTGCACTATGGTTTAGACAGTTGGAGAACGGATCCATCGGAACTTGGAATGGTTTAGTAGAGAGATTTATGAGGCAATTCAGGGTTCATATTACAAGACCCAAGAACGTGATGACTCTGGCAACCCTAAAGCAGAAGGCCGGAGAGACCTTGAGAAGTTATCTAGCACGATTTAATGCAGCAGCAGCTTCAGTGGATAGAGCGGATCCATCCATGGTGGTAATGGCAGCTGTGTCCGGAATAGCTGACGGCACAGAGTTCAAGAATTCATTGACTAAAGATCCACCCACAGATCTGGAGGAATTCTATCATGAAGCAGAAAAGTTTTTACGATTAGAAGATGCGAATGCCGAGAGAGAAGAAAGAGATGGGATAGAAATTTTTGCATTTAGAGACGAAAAGCCTCTTAAAAAGGATTCGGACAAGGATAGAGGTAAAAGAAAGATTGAGAATGACAGAGACAGATCGAAGCGGCAATGAAGGGAGCCGCGATTCACCACCTACACTGAGTTGAACGAGAGCCTGGAACGAATTTATCAGGATACCAAAGAACAGATTCCGTACCGTAGGCCGATGCGAAGGGACCCTACCTCTGACGAAAGGAAATCAGATAAGTTCTGTGTATTCCATGAATTAAATGGTCATAATACTAACGATTGTAGGCACCTGAAGGACGAGGTGGAAGGGCATATCAGGAACGGTATGCTCCTTCAATATGTAAGGAGACGAGCTCCTGTGGCGGAACCAGAACGACCACCGTCCACATCAGCTAGAGGCGACCCCGAACCAAGGCACCGTTTGGTTATCAACTGAATGAAATAACGATGAACAAGTCGTAAGCTTCCACTACCACAATTAAATCATTTACGCATGCGCGAGATCGCGAACGATCTCCAGGCATGCTCTGAGTGATCATCGACCGTTTCGTAGTGGGAACTTACACTTTGACATCCATGCTTTACTTTCGTTTCATTTTGATTTGAACGTTTGGACTTTGTTTATTTGGACATTGTTTTTGGAACTCATCTGCTTGATAATTATTTGATTTTGATAACTCTGGAATGACCAAGCTACGTACACATGTATGGGGTCGCGAACGATCCTTAGGTATGCACTGAGACGGCGATGGACCGCCCATATACACGATCCAGGAACTCACCCGAACGTGACCCTGGCATCGATAACACCAAGCCCTCCCGGGCACACAAATCGCCTCGAACGGCATCCGACTTCGAACAGTCACAACTCACTTCACCTCAAATGGCTTGATCGCGAACGGTCGTCACTTGAGGTCTGAAACCCGACCGCGAACGGTCACAGATTCGCCTCGAACGGCACATGATCGCGAACGATCACTTCCTGCCTCGAACGCCATCGATCGCGAACGGTCATGGCTCACTGATTATGAAATCCGACCTCGAACGGTCACCACTCGCCTTGAACGGCACTTGGTCGCGAACGATCATCATTTGCCGCGAACGGCAGTCGACCGCGAACGGTCCCATCTCATCATTTGCGGCGAACGGCATCGACCGCGAACGGTCCTACTTCATCTCATGCCACGAACAGCACGGACCGCGAACGGTCTCGATTCACTTCAAACAGCATACGATCCCGAACGATCGACGCATGGATTTATACGCTAGACCGCGCACGGTCGCACTTCATCTCAAATGACTCGATCGCGAACGATCGTCATTTGAAGTTAAGCGCTTGACCACGAACGGCCGCGCTTCATCCCAATTAGCTCGATCTCGAACGATCGTCATTTGAGGCCACATGAAACTATTGAGTTCTTTGCAGGTTGATAATCGGATACGAACATCCAACTCAAGGCATTACAAAACACACCTTCCTACAGCAAGGCATGTTTTGGGGGGCAAAGTGTTATCCCGTTTTTTGGCAAAGCCGTGATATCAAAAGATTGGTCGAAAACGGGAAACAGTCCGTCTTAGAGATTGGTTATACATCACTTAGCTATGGATATCGATGAATTTTGCCCGAGTCCGGATCAGGCCACGATTGATAGGACACAACAAGAAAGGTTGTAGGAGCCATCATTTCAAGTTTCAAGTCAATCCGAGTTCGTATGCTCAAGATATGATGGATTCAGTGTGAAGAGAAATAGTCATTGTCTGGTTCGAAACCATGAAGTTCGAAACCATCCTTTTCGAACCCATCCTGTTCGAAACCATCCACGCCCTCTCCTTCGAACCCATGCTGTTCGAAACCATCCACGTCCTTGCCTTCGAACCCACCTAGTTCGAACCCATCCACGTCCTTGCCTTCGAAGCCATGGAGTTCGAACCCAAGCCACGTTCGAACCCATCAGCTAGCACCTACCTCGACTCCATCGCCTTCGAATCCACCACAGTGGCCTACCTTCGAATCCATGACTTCACTCAGCCTCGCATCCTCACTTCGAACCCATCGAGTGACCCAGTTCGAACCGATCAAGTTCGAACCCATAAGGACTCCTGGATTCGAATCAGTCACGTTCGAAACCAGGAATACTTCCTATTTCGAATCCACCGAGGCAATTGGTTTGGATGACGTGTTCGCCGTAGTTCACGGAGTCGAAGCGGTCCATTCGGAGATAAGTTAGGATCGATTCGAAAAATGCGCGCCACGTCACTGCAAGCCCACGTGCACTGATGGATTCGAAATCATGGGTTCGAACTCATGGGTTCGAACGACACAGCCAACCGAAAACGCTAATTTCGAACCGAGCATATCTCCTTAACCACACATCCAAATGCAACCAAATTTTCACAGTAGCTTCCATATGAGGTAAAGATTGTTCCTGCCAAGTTTCAGCTCGATTGGACCATTTCTTGATGGGTTCGAAATCACTTCGAACCGATGTCAGATCGAGACGAAACTTGGTAGGGTCGGTCGCGTGGGCCCACTCACGTGCCAGAAGAAGTCTCACGAAGTTTCAGCAAGATCTGGGCCTCCGACGCCTATAAATAGCACCCTCAAGCCTTCAGAAAGGGGATCTTCGGGGGGGAACTTCTGCCATTGGACGCCAAGACTCTGCCGGATTCAAGTTTAACTATCAGAATAGTTGTTGTATTCAGATTTCAGAGCAATTGTCAGCTGTAATCCATTGTAATCGATTGAATCGAGCAAAGCAATAAAGAGAAACCCTTCAAAGTGGACGTAGGCACGAACGCCGAACCACTATAAATCCTGTGTTTGTGGCTGTTGTTTGTGAATTACTGTGATTTGTTACTTAGAGCTGAATTATATATTGATTGTTGCTGAGTTCTGTGTTGAATATTATCGAATTGAACACGTGAACGGGTGCTTTCACGACTTTGGGTGTTTGTGACCAATTTTGGCGCAAACACTGCACCTCCCTTGTTTTAGCCATTCTTGGTTGATGAGGCTTGAGGCTACGATTACCTTTAGAGAACACATCTCTTAGAATGCTCATCGTCCACCTGACGATGTTCTGAAAGCATCCAATCCATACAAGTTCGTTTCGGTTTCGAATGAAACCAAAGGCATTATCTCGTTACACTCATTTTGGAATCACCCTCAGAGTTAACGACGGTAACCCTTGCACTCTAAATCACCATCTCGAACCTATAAGAACTAGTTCTGTCAAACACATCACGGAATCAGTTCCAGAGTTATATTGACATTTAGTTCTTACACCTCGAGTCTTCACTTGCTCCACTTGGATTCACGACCTAACGTTAATTTGGATCGATGTGGTTTTTGGATATCCAAATATGGAACCCCGATCCCGGTCTCATCGAAATCCAAAGCGTGTCTTTTAAGGCCAAGTTGTTTTAAAGGTTTTAAAACAATTCAATTATCTATATCCAAATAGATAAATCACAAATTCACACAGATAATCAACATTATCATCGTATTAGATAAACCATATTATCATTATCCAAAAAGATAATCTATATCAACATCGCAATGCAACCACTGCATTCAAATCACTCAACATTATCTATCTCATATCTGAGATTCAAACCATACAAAGTAAACAACATCATCCATCTATATAAGCAATGCTTAACCACACCAAATATAATTAGTTTAAAATGAACTAAATTAATTACATCATTCTATTAATTTAAAGTAAATTAAATTAATTACTTCACCAATATCAACTTGCTCATATCACTATTGATTAATTATCAATCAATTAATTAATCGTCATCCAATTATTCATTTTAATTGATCATCCCTCATTTAATTAACCCTTAATTTCATTCAAGTAATTATCCACTAATTAATTTATCAAATTAATTATACTTAACGAAATACAGAAATTAATCTTTAATTACTTCCTTAATTAATTAACTATAATTAATTACATTAATCCTTAATTAGTTACATTAATTCTTAATTAATTACATTAATTAATCCCTTACATTTATTAATTATTTCTAATTAAATCCATTCTTAATTACATCATTAATTGTAATAATTAATGATCTTCTAATTATATTTTCAAATTAAATTAATTACATTAAGTAATTAATCTTTATTTAAATCATAACTGATAATCACCCTTGATTAACTCCATTCAGTAATCCACTACCCTTAATTACTTCACCAAATAAATTAATTACTCATTAATTAATTATATCTAATTAATCCTTTGATTAATTCACAAAGTCATTATACTTAAATAGCTCAATATCAATTTACTTTCAATTAATTACATACAGTAATTACCCATTAATTACTTCTCTAAGTAATTCCTCTTCATTAAATTACATTAAGTAATTATCCTTCACAAATCATCAAATAATTAATTTTAAATTAATTAAACTGAATTAATTAACTTAAAATTAATCATATTAACTCAATTCCTTAATTACTTCCATAAATAATTATACCTAACAACCTACACAAATGATTATCTTTAAATAAATTAATCTAATTAATAATTAAAATTAATCACATTAATTAATTATTAAATAATTCTTAGTTAATGACCTTCATTAACTATTAAACAATTCATTAATATTTTTCCAAAATAATTAACTAATTTTAATCAGTGTTAACTTCAAATTAATTAATCCATTAATTAATCCCAAATTAATTAAATAATGAAGTGTTAATTAATCCACTATTACTTGATAAATTAGTTATTAACTAAAAACTAATCTTATTTAATTAATTATTCTAATTACAAGTTAATTACTCTAAAATTAATTAATCTTAAACCTTTATTATTAAACCCTTAATTACTATTTTATTTATTCCTTAAATAAATTAACTGTTCATTTAATTATCCTAATAATTAAATGAAATACAAACATTAAATTATTATTTAACTTTACAAGTTTAAATTCAATCTAAACCTTTAATTGCTAAATAATACTTTTATTATAAAAGAAATTTTACAAAGGTTAAAACAAATTTCATTTTAAAATTAAAACCATATAAATTTTACATTATCATTCAAATTTGGTTTTAAACACTTAAATTTATAAACTTAAATTGATTTTGAAATAAAGATTCAAATCCAAATTTGAATCAAATTTTATACTTTGTTTAAACATTACTTCATATTTCAATTTCAAATTTAAATTCAAATTCTTTAAAAACATTTTAAACAATAAACTCCTTTAAAGTTATTTTAAAGCAAATTTGAATTTAAATACTTCATCATTTCCAACATGTGATTCAATTCAACTTGAATCCATACTTTAAGTTAGATTAAAAACTTACGTTAAATTCTTGCTTCCATTAATAAATTTAGTTTTAAATTTTTGAAAACAAGACAAATTTTCAAAACTCCAACAAACCAACTCGAGCTAAAACTAAAATAACTCGAGTAACTCAAGTAACGATTTTCTTATAAATTCATCTTAAAATCAATTAAAACTTCAAAGCACTGTCAGGTTAACAAAACTTTCATCTACGAAAATACCCGATTCAACAATTCTACAATTTCGAGACCATCATCCAAATGCTTCGAGCTCACCACAAAACTACCCGATACAACATGAGCTCCTTCTTCCCCCAAAACAGCTAACACGCCATTAACCTCGTGCACCTGCACCACCGCTGCCATCACTTCCAATCACTCGCGATCCCTTGCGCAAGTCGACGACCATCATTCAAACCAATTCCGACCATCCAATTGATAGCAGAAACCAAAAATAAAAATCGAGCACCGAGCTCGAAAATTGGGAAAAAATGTCGAACTGGAATCTGCCGTAAACTCCAAATTCCGATCACCAGCAAACCTACGCCTCCGGCCCCGAACTCCCCCACCCTTCATCAATCATCCACATGAATCTTAGACGACTCAGTCACTCATAGGTATCTAGATGATCAAATTCCTGACCAACAGCACAAAACTAGGTTTATCAACTTCAATCCTAAATCCCCATCACAACACTGCATAAATCCTTCCTCCAGTATTTTTCCCGACTACATAGTTCATATATCCATTACCAGAATCAAAATTAGTTACTCCGGTCTCCTAGTTTGATGATTCAAACCCAAAGTAAGTTTTCTGCTTAACCAAAATTTCCCAATCAATCTCAATCTATAAATTCAAATTTTAGTTTTAAAATCCACATCTTGGATCTTATAACATGTCTATATTCTTAAATCAAAGAATTAAGGATAATTAAATTCTATTTTCAAAGATTGCTTTGTTGTAGTTTGTTTTCAGAGACAATACAGTTTCATTTATTTTATTTTTTTAAATTTAATAAAATTAAAACTTAAACTTATGATACAAATCATATTTTGTGTAAATCATAAAATGTAACAAACGTTTGAACATGAACCCACAGAATTTAATCAGGAATAAAACTTGGAATTCTAGTAACAGGTAGTAACATATATTCTACAGCAAGCATAAATACTCAGCAACCATACATAAGAACTTCTATCCTTTGCTTTCACATAATTATGAATATATCAGTTACTCATTGCAAGCAACTAAATTTACTTAATTTAGTTTTGAATAAAAATGTTACTTACCTGGTTTTAGGGGCAGAGCACATAAGCTTCAGATTATACTTTTAATTTTTTTTTTGCTTATGACTTGAACATCAGATTGCTTTTTAAACTTGAAATGATGGTAGTACTTTGTTTTCCAGATTTACAGTTGCATGTTTGTTTCCAGGTTTCATTTGCATGCTTCCCAGAATAAAAATGCAGGCTTTGGTTGATTTAAAAACAGAAAAGAACTGCGGATACTTTAAAACTTCCATCTTGCTTTTACTTATTTGAATACTTGAATCTTGATTTATTACTTTGTTCCTTGATTCATGCAGTTACCAGATTTAACAAATTTCAGGTTTTCCAGAAAATGATGCAGGTATTTGAATTAAGCTTTGAAGTTGCAGATGCAAGGCTTTGATGTTGCAAAATTTATTTTTCCAGATACATGCATATTGATTTAGCTTGATGAGGTTGCATGCAGGTCAATGACTTGAAGTGCTAATGCTTTTGAGGATGTTGCATGTAGGTTTGGTGAAGTTGCAGATGGATTTTAAGGAGAAACAGAATTCTTTTTGAATAGATTTTGTTCTCCATTTTGAAGAAGAAGATTAGAATATGGAAATGAGGAAAAATGTTTTATATAAGAAATATTTTTGATTTCATAAAAAAATAAAAATAAAATAAACACTTGGTTTAAATTTAACACTTGTCTTCTTAGTATACTCTATGTTTAACACTTGTCAATTTGGGTGTTAATAAACTTACATATGTAATTTAAGTGTTTAAATTTTAATTCTAAATTGTTTATAAAACTTTAAATCTATTTTATTTCTTAAGTAATATATAAATGAATTTATCTCTTTTTAAATTAAAAAGAAATAAAAACAACTAATTAAAAATATAGCATATTCAAAATATTGAAGTATTTATGCTATTAATTTCAAAACATTAAATCCAAATTTTAAATTAATTTATCAAATCAAATTTTAATAATCAAGTTATATATAGATGCATATATAACTCTATTAAAATTAAAAATTACATTCTATTCCTTACAAAATCTATTTATGTCCATAAGAACTTAAGTATTATAAATTTTATCTAAAAATACAAATCAAACAATATTAAAAATGATTTTATGAAAGAGATTGTAACTAAATTAAGATCATTTTGAGATTTGTATTTTAACTCTTATATATATATTTCAAGTAGTATAAAATAAAACTTAGCTTCTATATTTATCTATTTTCAATTCATATTTTTAAGCTAAATAAAATTTCAAAATAAATAAGGTTTATCATTGTATAAATCATAACATTATTTATTAAATTGCTTTGAAAAGTCAATTCTTAAATTTAAATCAAATTCAAGTTTACCAAAATAAATTAGAATTAAAAATTGATTCATTTACTAGGTTTCAAATTAAAGTTTATCAATTTACAATATATACAATATATATTATAAACAGAAAACAAATTATTTATTTAAAAAGATAAAATCTTTCAATTTAAATATTTATTAAAGCATGACTATTAAATCAAATTCCAAATTTATTATTAAAAATTATCAAATCAAATTAGATTTTTAACACAGATTATTAAATTTATATTGCCAAATTTCCGGGATATCATATTCCTCCCCCCTTAAAAGAATTTTGTCCCCGAAATTTAAAAGCAAAGGTAATTTAATAATCTATCTTCAGATTTTATTTTAAAATACAAGCATATATTATCAAACATATGCTAACAACCATAGCAACCAATTCATCCAATCAAACAAATTTAATTATCCAGAAAAATTATGGATAAAATTTTCACGAGTTTCCCCGGTATAAATATCGAAATACTCGCTCTATAGAATCTTAACAATCAATACTATTAAGCTATAGAGCTCCTATCCAACTAGATCTACAAAACTAAACAAGATATCAAACTACAGACGAGTCTGAATCAACAATCACATCCTCCTGAACTGCCGGTTCCACAACCAGCGATAAACCATTCACGTACTCTCTCAGAGATACGTGAAACACATCGAATCCCAGTTATCCAAACCGGCAATTCAAACCTGAAAACCAAACACCAATTCTCACAAGAACACAGAAAAGGTCCAAAACATCTCGGAGTTGACTTACCCAGTCTTACTCAATCTTATAGCTCTTTAGATCGGAGAAATCTTATTCAAGATCAAATCTCCAACTCCGGAATCCAAATTCCTTTGTCTCTTATCCACAAAATATTTTTGGCAATCCTGGGCTGCCTCAACTCTCCTGATCAGCTCAACCTTCGTTGATGTCTTTAGAAACAAACTGGACCAAAATAATTCAACGGAATTATCTGCTCAAGATCAATCCCAAACCAAGAATACCAACTCTACTCCACAAATATCAGAAGACTAACTTTTTTCTCTTATCCGAAAAAGATAAAACAAAAGCATTCCCAAACTGCTTCCGCTGCACAACTCTGATCTGAAGCAGAAGAAAAACTCGAGCACAAACTGGATAACACATCACAGAAATATGGTTCAACAGATCCATAAAAGAAAACTCAATGCCCCATCTAATCCAAAGCTGCTTCACTAAACCTTCGGTATCACTCCTAGAATCCAATCGATAAGAAAACTCAATCTTCAAATACGGACAAACTTCTCATTGCTCAAGAGAACACTCAAACTATCGCAAGTCACTTTTGCGATTAACCCAGCCTAATATCCAAAGAAAAACTGTTCTCTCTTTACCAATCAGAACATCTAGCCAATTCATCGAAGAAATGAAATCCTATCTGTTGCTTCTGAACTCTATCTTTAGAAAAACTGCTAACCAGAAGATCTTCTTGCTGGCACACAGAATACTTCGAGCTGCATTGCTAACACTGACACCAAAGACTTCCTAATCCAAAACTCTTCGAGAAACTTGGGCCTCAAAGCGGACAAAAACATCCTGCTGAATCCAGCCACAACACTGAAGCAGACTCACCTCCTTAACTTGTTCCAAAGAAATCATCTTCGGGAACATCCATAGTCACTATATCTCATCATGCTGCTACTACTCCCTGAGATATCAAGATACCATTATTTCCTTCTGCCCAACCGACAGATCCAAACTCAACTCATCCATCTTCAAAAATAGACTCCGAACCTTAGCAGGTTACCTTCAGAGATCGATGAAATCTTTACTCCAAGCAAAACTCACTCGAGACGGTATTAGGTCTACAGTCTCGACAGATACACTTCCAACTTCAACATTCAAACTCCAACCAAAAGTAGTAGTTGTGTTACACACCCACTACTTTATCTACCTTTATAACCTATATTGGAAAACCCAAACAGGTAACCCAACAATTAGGTAGAAGTAACTATATAAATATATATAGTAAAACTACAAATACGCTCTCTCAAGATAGACACCACTCCAGAGCCTAGGTATTCACTCAACCTAATGCTCTGATACCACCTATGACGACCCGACCTTTTCTCCCCAGAAAAGTCGTATCATCATGAAGAAAGAAAGGGATAGAAAAGAGAAAAGAAAGAGAAGAAAGAACACAACATCAGAATCTCAACAGCGGAACGAATAAATTATATTAATAACATAAAATAATACATTGTTTACAACTACTAATCAGAGTACATAGATATACAACACATACTAGACAATTATAAACACCTGTCTAGTATTTACAACATAGTACAACTCAGAGACAATCACAGATCACACAGCGGAATACTATATATCTAACGCAGAAGCCTCCTGCTTTATTTGCTCCTCCATAATTCATCAAAGCTAACCCGAGTCCCTTGGCTACTCGTAAAAATTTGAGTACCCAAGAGTTTATGAAAACAAAAGATAAACTCAAGGTCAGACATAGGTCTGGTGTGAGTAACAGGTTAAAGTTGCTTAATTTTGAAAATCCTTTTGAAAAGAAAGGTATCACGTAATACTTCCCACACATAAACATGGAAAAGTTTTTACCTTACGCTAACCAAAACATTTGATAGGAAATACGGTGATATTATAATAGGCCTAGGGTTTTCAAGTAAATATTAAATAGACGAAATTGTTACAGGATTAAATTCCAGCTACTAGCCACAAAAGTGGGTAATACAATCAAAACCGTTGGCACTTATTGGATTTTGGTTTCCATACAATGGCAGGGCTACTGGGGTACCGCCCGTCACAGTACGTGGCCTAGATCAACGTACCAAGGAGTATGCCCGCTCCCCTATAACACAAAGTCGGACCCATTCCTTACCGAACAGTTCCGAATAGGACAACCCCGCAGTTGGTGTACATCCAACTGCCCACACAACCGAAATAAAAAGGGACCTCTAGATAGGGGTAAATCTTGCTCTCCAGTGGGAGCTACCACAAAGCCTTGCTGCACCTCCCTTGTTTTAGCCATTCTTGGTTGATGAGGCTTGAGGCTATGATTACCTTTAGAGAACACATCTCTTAGAATGCTCAACGTCCACCTGACGATGTTCTGAAAGCATTCAATCCATACAAGTTCGTTTCGGGTTCGAATGAAACCAAAGGCATTATCTCGTTACACTCATTTTGGAATCACCCTCAGAGTTAACGACGATAACCCTTGCACTCTAAATCACCATCTCGAACCTATAAGAACTAGTTCCTTCAAACACATCACGGAATCAGTCCCAGAGTTATATTGACATTTAGTTCTTACACCTCGAGTCTTCACTTGCTCCACTTGGATTCACGACCTAACGTTAATTTGGATCGATGTGGTTTTTGGATATCCAAATATGGAACCCCGATCCCGGTCTCATCGAAATCCAAAGCGTGTCTTTTAAGGCCAAGTTGTTTTAAAGGTTTTAAAACAATTCAATTATCTATATCCAAATAGATAAATCACAAATTCACACAGGTAATCAACATTATCATCGTATTAGATAAACCATATTATCATTATCCAAAAAGATAATCTATATCAACATCGTAATGCAATTACTGCATTCAATTCACTCAACATTATCTATCTCATATCTGAGATTCAAACCTACAAAGTAAACAACATCATCCATCTATATAAGCAATGATTAACCACACCAAATATAATTAGTTTAAAACGAACTAAATTAATTACATCAGTCTATTAATTTAAAGTAAATTAAATTAATTACTTCACCAATATCAACTTGCTCATGTCACTATTGGTTAATTATCAATCAATTAATTAATCATCATCCAATTATTCATTTTAATTAATCATCCTGATTAATTAACCCTTAATTACATTCAAGTAATTATCCACAAATTAATTTCTCAAATTAATTATACTTAACCAAATACAGTAATTAATCTTTAATTACTTCCTTAATTAATTAACTATAATTAATTACATTAATCCTTAATTAATTACATTAATTCTTAATTAATTACATTAATTAATCCCTTACGTTTATTAATTATTTCCAATTAAATCCATTCTTAATTACATCATTAATTATAATAATTAATGATCTTCTAATTATATTTTCAAATTAAATTAATTACATTAAGTAATTAATCTTTATTTAAATCATAACTGTTAATCACCCTTGATTAACTCCATTCAGTAAGCAACTATCCTTAATTACTTCACCGAATAAATTAATTACTCATTAATAAATTATCTCTAATTAATCCTTTGATTAATTCACAAAGTAATTATACTTAAATAGCTCAATATCAATTTACTTTCAATTAATTACATACAGTAATTACCCATTAATTACTTCTCTAAGTAATTCCTCTTCATTAAATTACATTAAGTAATCATCCTTCACAAATCATCAAATGATTAATTTTAAATTAATTAAACTGAATTAATTAACTTAAAATTAATCAAATTAACTCAATTAATAACAATAAGTAATTAATTCCTTAATTACTTCCATACATAATTATACTTAACAACCTACACAAATGATTATCTTTAAATTAATTAATCTAATTAATAATTAAAATTAATCACATTAATTAATTATTAAATAATTCTTAGTTCATGACCTTCATTAACTATTAAACAATTCATTAATATTTTTCCTAAATAATTAACTTATTTTAATCATTGTTAACTTCAAATTAATTAATCATTAATTAATCCATTAATTAATCCCAAATTAATTAAATAATGAAGTGTTAATTAATCCATTATTACTTGATAAATTAGTTATTAACTAAAAACTAATCTTATTTAATTAATTATTCTAATTACAAGTTAATTACTCTAAAATTAATTAATCTTAGACCTTTATGATTAAACCCTTAATTACTATTTTATTTATTCCTTAAATAAATTAATTGTTCATTTAATTATCCTAATAATTAAATGAAATACAAACATTAAATTATTATTTAACTTTACAAGTTTAAATTCAATCTACACCTTTAATTGCTAAATAATACTTTTATTATAAAAGAAATTTTACAAAGGTTAAAACAAAATTCTTTTTAAAATTAAAACCATATAAATTTTACATTATCATTCAAATTTGGTTTTAAACACTTAAATTTATAAACTTAAATTTATTTTGAAACAAAGATTCAAATCCAAATTTGAATCAAATTTTATACTTTGTTTAAACATTACTTCATATTTCAATTTCAAATTTAAATTCAAATTCTTTAAAAACATTTTAAACAATAAACTCCTTTAAAGTTATTTTAAAGAAAATTTGAATTTAAATACTTCATCATTTCCAACTTGTGATTAATTCAACTTGAATCTCTAATTTAAGTTAGATTAAAAATTACTTTAAATTCTTGCTTCCATTTTTAAATTTAGTTTTAAATTTTTGAAAACAAGACAAGTTTTCAAAACTCCAACAAACCAACCCGAGCTAAAACTAAAATAACTCGAGTAACTCGAGTAACAATTTTCTTATAAATTCATCTTAAAATCAATTAAAACTTCAAAGCACTGTCAGGTTAACAAAACTTGTATCTACCAAAATACCCGATCCAACAATTCTACAACTTCGAGACCATCATCCAAATGCTTCGAGCTCACCACAAAACTACACGATACAACATGAGCTCCTTCTTCCGCCAAAACAGTTAACACGCCATTAACCTCGTGCACCTACACCGCCGCCGCCATCACTTCCAATCACTCGCGATCCCTTGCGCAAGTTGACGACCATCATTCAAACCAATTCCGACCATCCAATTGATAGCAGAAACCAAAAATAAAAATCGAGCACCGAGCTCGAAAATTGGGAAAAAATGTCAAACTGGAATCTGCCGTAAACTCCAAATTCCGATCACCAGCAAACCTACGCCTCCGGCCCCGAACTCCCCCACCCTTCATCAATCATCCACATGAATCTTAGACGACTCGGTCACTCATAGGTGTCTAGATGATCAAATTCCTGACCAGCAGTACAAAACTAGGTTTATCAACATCAATCCCAAATCCCCATCACCACACTGCATAAATCCTTCCTCCAGTATTTTTCCCTACGACATAGTTCATAAATCCATTACCAGAATCAAAATTAGTTACTCCAGTCTCCTAGTTTGATGATTCAAACCCAAAGTAAGTTTTCTGCTTAAACAAAATTTCCCATTCAATCTCAATCTATAAATTCAAATTTTAGTTTTAAAATTCACATCTTGGATCTTATAACATGTTTATATTCTTAAATCAAAGAATTAAGGATGATTAAATTCTATTTTCAAAGATTGCTATGTTGTAGTTTGTTTTCAGAGACAATACAGTTTCATTAATTTTATTTTTTAAAATTTAATAAAATTGAAACTTAAACTTATGATACAAATCATATTTTGTGTAAATCATAAACTGTAACATAGGTTTGATGTGAAGACCCGCAAATCCGTACTCCTTGAATATACACTAATCTCCATAGATTAACTCAAGATGAACAGAAATACGAATTATCAATGTTTAAGAAAAGAAAAAAAAAGAGAAGAAGAGAGAAGAAGAATAGAAAAGATAGAAAATAGAGAGAAAATGGAGTGGAAAGAAAATAGAGAATAGAAAAATAGAACGGAATAGAAAACAACAGAACAACAACAGAATCTCACAATTCGCAGCGGAACAACATATAATAATAAATGAATAATCTTTAAACAAAGAACTATCTCAGTTATTACATTACATCACATTTCATTACATCATATCATTAGAGTGTACAACAACAACAACATCAAACAGTGCAGCAGAAAAAGAAATACTATATACTAGTAATACGCCATGCCATCCAGCTTGCCTCCAGCAACTCCTGAATATCCAGAATATCCTGATAAACCTAACTCTTGACTGCCCGTATGGAAATTGGTGGGCACCCAGAGTTTAGGAAGGAAAACAATAAACTCCGAGTCAGTCATGTGACTGGTGTGAGAACTCAAAACAGTTTATTTATCTTTAAAATCAAAATAGAGGAATATTTTTAAAGTCAATTCGCAATGCTTTTAAAAATGAGACTACCATAAGACCTCCCGCCACACACACAATGCAAACGCAGACTTGGAGGAGATTTCTCGTTATGATAGTCAAAGATGCTTGATATGTATTAAAAAGAACATTTGATATTATTACTAGTGCATAGTGTAGGAAAAATTCATTTCGAAAGTAGAATATAAATCTTAGCCAGCATAAGTACCATTATAGTATGCTTACTATAGCTACCATATTAAATGGCAGGTTCTACAACTAAAACCGTACAAGTCACGTATTGTTTCTTTGAATTTCCAACGAATGATCAGGCCAAGGAACTTCCCATTGCCACATGAGAATGCCTCTGGATGGACATCCCCGAGAACCAAACCGGATCTCTACCAACACAAGGCCGGGTTACCCCTAACTGAGTAACAACTGATCGAATATGCCATCCCCCGGTCCTTTAGGACCTTTTAACCGAGCGCTCGCAATCAATTCACACAATCATAACAAAGTGTTTTCAACATGAGTAAGTATCTGGGCTCCATACCATGATACCACCCTTTTTCAGAAGGAAATGCACATATCCTAAAGGGAACTACCCCTCATAACCTTGCCGCATCTTTCCTGTTTTGACCATTCCGGGGTGTGAGGCTCGACGAAGTCACGTCCACAAAAACATACTTTATACAAAAGCCATGCTTTGGGTCAACAAATGATCATAGAAATGATCACCAGGATAGACGATCAAATAAACGATCCTATCACAAATAATCAACACAATGATCATTTCAGCAACACTCAGCATGTCACATTACCAAATTGGGAATATATCGCTGATAACATTCAACTACATAACCTCTGAGCCCGTACGTCTCAAAGAAGGGTGTTAAGCTAAAAGAATAAATTCTCCGCCACCAACAGAAATATATTCGAATGAAATCGGCTTTATATCTCAATTTGTAATGTCAGGCATACAATCCATACAAGTCTGTTCCGGGCTCGAACAAAACCGAAGGCACTTCTCACGAAGCCCTTGCAATCCGGGTATTCACAATCCCGATCGAATTTCCCATCACTTAGGAGATCTCTATACCAGGAGCTACCCAGTGCAGAGACAATAGATAGGTCATCCTATCGCTTTCGCAAATACTCGGTCTTCAACACCGGTCATCAAATGCAATTCATAACGACGTATCACATATTCGGAATGGGTTATACGACCCCATGGTCCTTTCCCGGTTAACCCGAATAGTGAGCGCTTATTCAAAAATAAGTGTTGCATTTAAATTCAAACAAATCACATCAATTACCCATTCAAAGGGAAATATTGATAGTCGGTTATTGAACTATCAATTGATATGCACACATCACCAGATTCCAAATAATTTTCCAAATTATTTATCTTCCAAAATATCTTTACAAGATATATAACTTTCACACAAAAAAAATAATAAATCAATATTTATTTTTAAACAAATTCCACTTTCCTTTATAAATTCCTTAGTGAATTTATAATCCAAAATATCTATGAATATTCGATTTCAATTATTCATTTCAATTTATCTTCAAAAAGATAAATTCTCTAATATTCACCTTATATTAGAAAACATTTCCATACTTATTTATTCATAAGTAATTCACAAATTTTATTTATTTTCAATTCTTAGAAAATATTCAATATACGTAAATCGAGATTAAGTATATATTTCATTCTTTAAGGAAATCATTCTCTTAAACATATTTATTTGGACCAAAACGAATGTTACGTAAAACATCGTTACGACAACCCAAAATCACTAGTATAGGGATTCGAAATTAAATAGATATATAAATCCCAATACTATACAAAACATTTCCTTTCGGAAATCATTTACTATAACAACAGTGTTATAGTCTACTATTTCCTTTTATTTCTCGAAAACGTCTATTTCAACAATAAATGTTGAAATCTATGGTTTCGAATCTCAACACATTTAAAACATCGTTAGATCGTTTTAATTCTATCTAAAATATCACATTCTAAACATTTTCTTTAACATATTATTCACTATTCAAAAACGTGAATATACTACGTTAACAATTTTCATCCCTTTTATACATTTTATTTTAAAGGATTATTCACAGTCAAAAATGTGAATATAACTCCATTAATAAGTTTCAACAATTTACTTATCAAAATAAGTCATTTCGAATTTATAAAACAACGTTTATAAATTCCATTTCTATTTATTTTGTAACTACTTCCTTTATAAATTCCTTTATTAACCTATTCAATTCATAACTCAATTATAAACCAAAGGTTCATATTATAAGTGAAATACTTATAATTTATTTGTTTGCAAAATCGTTCCTTTGAACTTCATAATTATAAATCTTATAACTTATAAGATTCAATTATTCATCCAAATATATTCTTTAATAATTTCACAAAATTTATAAATCTTACTATTTATAAATTTCATTTATAACTTCACCATTTATAATTTTATGAATTCCATTCATTTACAAAATTCATTTTCACTTCATTCAAACACTTATAAAAACTCGTTTTATAATGTCAATATTTCAATTTATAAATATCCATTTATAAATCTCTTAATATAAATCAATTTATATTATTCTTTAAAACGTCTTTAATCTCCTTTATTATTTCACCATTTTGATTCATAAAATAATTAAATTTTATAAATCCTATATTTAAACTTTTCACAATAAATTCTAAAATCCCGATTAAACTATTTTATAAAATCATTAGCATCATATTCTCAAAAATCAGTTTTTAACCATATTTCTCGAAAATCATAATTTTTATAACTTTAAAAATTATAACGTTTATTTATTTAAAATGGATCAGTTCAAAAAATATATTTTATAAACGTATACTTTCAAAAATCACTTTGAAATCATTTTAAAATTCCAAAACTTGGTCCAATGATGCTACATACCAAATAGTCAATCACGACTACAACGATATCATATATCGTATATGATAATCAACGAATATCAAAATATCCATAATCAAATAAATACTGTTGAGGAATCCAGTTGGATCCCTCCAACCTGTTTTCCTGCATTCACAAACATTAGCACAATACCAATTTCGTTCCAGTACGGAATTATCGCGGTATATGGGATTTAAAATATTATCCGCTTAATAGACGGCGCAATAGGGTCTCATCCGCTAAACAAAAAAAATGCGGGAAATCAATAACTGCAATATATACATATGCCAATATATATATTGCTATTATATATAATACCAATTTCACTGTTTATGAAATATTCGCGGTATATGTTTTTAATAAATAACATCCGCTTACTAACGGCGTATAATGTCTATTTTAACAATCAATAGATATCAATCATCATTCAAACATGCATTCAAATATTTTAAATCTAACTATTTAAAACAAAATCGAAACTGATTCGATTGAGTGAGAAGTTCTCACCTTGATTTTAATTCCGTTTTAGCGATTTATTTCGAATAAAATTAAACGGACGTTTAATTTTACCCAAAATTCTCACTAACTCCAAACAACTCCAATCGAATTTCATCGCGTAGTGCTCGTCCATACGATTCCAACGCAACTGGTTTCGCGCGTTTTCGACCTCGTATGAAAAAGATATGAATATTTGAAGTTTACACGTATTTATATAAACAAATTCACAACATAAATTTTAATTTTTAACCCACACAAATTCCTAGCCACTGGATCCAACATCCCTCCATCATGACCGTGCATAGCATCTCCTTCCCCCCTTCATTCACGTATCCAGTAACCATAGCCGCACATGAACCCATCAAAGCCCTAACTAGGGTTTAATCTTGCAACGCCAATACTCGACTAAACTTCATCAAACCACTGCCATGTTGAAGCCCATTTTAAGAGCTACCTCCACCACCAGCAGCATGAAGCTCAGCCCCCTCCTCCTCCTCCTCGTGTTGCGTGTGCAACTGGCCACAATCGGCCCCCTAGCTCCCTCCACGCGACACCAAACTCCATCATCACCGTATAGATCGAAAGCTCTCGCCTTGCTCTTCATCTTTGTAGTTGATCACTTCGCTTGATTGTGAATGGATTTGGAGAGATTAAGGAATGAATTTGGGTGTTTTCTGGCCATCCATTATAAAAGAGGCGGCTAGGGTTTAGAAAATTAGGTTTTTTTTTTTTTTTAATTTTATGAAGAGAAGGGTGCTATTTATAGAGTTTTGAACGACACTATTCATCACGGAAATTCCAAACTCCGATTCACGCGCCATAACCAGCGTTTCTAGGGTTTACCCCGCGTTCCGGACACAATGGAACAGGTTTCGAAAGCTAATTCGGACATCTGTGCGAGTTATGGCAATAAACGTTCAGTTTAAATTAAACCGATTTAAACGATTTTCTAGGCGTTTTAATTTGTACCGGACAAACGGTAAATCCAATTGACACGAAATTTGAAACCTTACAATAATATCACATTACGGATCTAATGAAACTAGTTTCGTCGAAATCCGAGACTTTTTGAAAAATGGCTATTTTAACTCGCCAAATTAAAATAAAAAAAAATTCGATGCGTTTCGAGCTGCCACGATCAAACGATAACTCCGATTGACACGAAAATTGAAATCCGGTAATAACTAACTATTACGGATCCAATGGAACTAGTTTCTTTTAATTTTGAGACTGTTCAAAAATTGACTATTTTCACTAGTCGATTTTAATATTAAAATATTCCATTTTCACAAATTAACTTTTAATTCGATTTTAAAAGTTCTCAAATATCATTCTAACTCCAACATGATAAAATAAAATTTTACGAATCATTTTCAATCATATTTAACTCAATTTTCTATTATTTCCATAATTTAACATATTAAATTATCGATTTAATTATTCAATTAAATCCAATAATTCAAATTAAAATTTATTCGACTTATAAATTCACTTATTAATATTTAAAATAAATTAAATATTCAAATTTTAATAAATTAAAATTCTGGGTCGTTACAATCTTCCCACCTTAAAAGAATTTCGTCCTCGAAATTATTAAGTAAGAAAAGTTACAGAATTTATTAACTTTCCATAAAATCCATAGTTAAACTTCTTATAATAACTTACTAAGTTTTCAAATCATACTTAGTTATCTTTTCAAAAACAACTACTATTGTTTAACTTTCAATTCTAAAATCAAAGTTAAAGTTTTCAAAAAATTTCCAATTTTTTCTCAAATTTTTCTAACGCCTTAAATTTTCGGAAAAATTCGCCATAGTCTCCTTTGCGCGGCTCGATCCGAAAAAAATTTACAGTATATATATCACAAATGTACATCTCATCAAGTAATGAGGCATCCCGAAGGGGAAAAAATGTAAAAGTACGGTATGTAATCCGAGATATGTACCTTATATTTTATTAGCGAGCATATACGGCTAATATAGCGCGAAAGCGAACTCCAAATGCGAAGCAAACGCAATCCGCACCTACTAAACACTCAACAAACAACATGAGAACATGCATATATGAAAATAATTTCAATATACAACATATAGCAACATAATAACTATATATGCTAACATAGAAATGCATCCAATAGCAATATATATTCAACCATCAACCAACTATAATCCATAACCAATAAATATTCATTCATATTCTTATTAATATTTGATGAATCAGGTTTTCAATTTAATCACATTTGATTCTTTAATAGTGGATGTTTTTACTAACATTCATTTTCAATTAGTTTATATTTACTAATTCATATTCAAGTTAGTTCACTTCCAAATCAAATTCAATGCTATTTAAGATTCACTTAACTTCCGATTGAATTCCAATTACTTTAGCTTTCAATTTCATTAACTCAATTTCATTAACACTTAATGAATTATATACAACCAATCAACTAACAACCATATAACAATCAATGTATATTAATTACAACCAAATTTCCTTTGCTTCACTTACATTCAATTATTCAACTTCCAATAACATTAGATTTTAATGAATTAACACTTATATTCATTATTCCATATCAATTATTCACATTCAATTGATTATCATTCAATCCATTAATTCAATTCAATTCAATTTCTAAAGTTGAATTTCGTTTATAAAACTCAAGTTCACATTTATCACTTAACTTTATTAATTTACTTTGATACTAATATCAACTTCATTCAACATCTCTTAAGTTATATTCATATAGTTTCACTTCTTATATGTATAAGTTTATTTCATAATTGTAAATCACTTTAATTATAATTCAATTCTTATAATTCATTTGCTTATACAATTATTCTTTTATTTAGATTATTCAAACAACTAAACAATCAACTTATATACACTTTAATAATTCTGAAAAATTATTCCTTTTATATATAAAATATAATCAAGGTAAAATTATTTCACTTACCCAATTTAAAACAATATTATGTCGAATTGTTCTGTACAAGTGTTTAGAGATCCCTATCAACAACGTTAATTACTCGTATTAACCAGAATCTATATACCACTCAACAAACCAATCATCACAATATAAAACAATTTTATATTCACTAACAAATACGCTCTCATAGCTATTATTACACTCAAACTCATTCTAGAGTACTACTGACTCTATCTCTAATGAGTAATACCCAATAGAACCATGGTTGTCGCTTAACCATAAGCTCTGATACTAAATGTGAAGACCCGCAAATCCGTACTCCTTGAATATACACTAATCTCCATAGATTAACTCAAGATGAACAGAAATACGAATTATCAATGTTTAAGAAAAGAAAAAAAAGAGATAAGAAGAGAGAAGAAGAATAGAAAAGATAGAAAATAGAGAGAAAATGGAGAGGAAAGAAAATAGAGAATAGAAAAATAGAACGGAATAGAAAACAACAGAATCTCATAATTCGCAGCGGAACAACATATAATAATAAATGAATAATCTTTAAACAAAGAACTATCTCAGTTATTGCATTACATCACATTTCATTACATCATATCATCAGAGTGTACAACAACAACAACATCAAACAGTGCAGCGGAAAAAGAAATACTATATACTAGTAATACGCCATGCCATCCAGCTTGCCTCCAGCAACTCCTGAATATCCAGAATATCCTGATAAACCTAACTCTTGACTGCCCATGTGGAAATTGGTGGGCGCCCAGAGTTTAGGAAGGAAAACAATAAACTCCGAGTCAGTCATGTGACTGGTGTGAGAACTCAAAACAGTTTATTTATCTTTAAAATCAAAATAGAGGAATATTTTAAAGTCAATTTGCAATGCTTTTAAAAATGAGACTACCATAAGACCTCCCGCCACACACACAATGCAAACGCAGACTTGGAGGAGATTTCTCCTTATAATAGTCAAAGATGCTTGATACGTATTAAAAAGAACATTTGATATTATTACTAGTGCATAGTGTAGGAAAAATTCATTTCGAAAGTAGAATATAAATCTTAGCCAGCATAGGTACCATTATAGTATGCTTACTATAGCTACCATATTAAAAGGCAGGTTCTACAACTAAAACCGTACAAGTCACGTATTGTTTCTTTGGATTTCCAACGAATGATCAGGCCAAGGAACTTCCCATTGCCACATGAGAATGCCTCTGGATGGACATCCCCGAGAACCAAACCGGATCTCTACCAACACAAGGCCGGGTTACCCCTAACTGAGTAACAACTGACCGAATATGCCATCCCCCGGTCCTTTGGGACCTTTTAACCGAGCGCTCGCAATCAGTTCACACAATCATAACAAAGTGTTTTCAACATGAGTAAGTATCTGGGCTCCATACCATGATACCACCCTTTTCCAGAAGGAAATGCACATATCCTAAAGGGAGCTACCCCTCATAACCTTGCCGCATCTTTCCTGTTTTGACCATTCCGGGGTGTGAGGCTCGACGAAGTCACGTCCACAAAAACATACTTTATACAAAAGCCATGCTTTGGGTCAACAAATGATCATAGAAATGATCACCAGGATAGACGATCAAATAAACGATCCTATCACAAATAATCAACACAATGATCATTTCAGCAACACTCAGCATGTCACATTACCAAATTGGGAATATATCGCTGATAACATTCACCTACATAACCTCTGAGCTCGTACGTCTCAAAGAAGGGTGTTAAGCTAAAAGAATAAATTCTCCGCCACCAACATAAATATATTCGAATGAAATCGGCTTTATATCTCAATTTGTAATGTCAGGCATACAATCCATACAAGTCTGTTCCGGGCTCGAACAAAACCGAAGGCACTTCTCACGAAGCCCTTGCAATCCGGGTATTCACAATCCCGATCGAATTTCCCATCACTTAGGAGATCTCTATACCAGGAGCTACCCAGTGCAGAGACAATCGATAGGTCATCCTATCGCTTTCGCAAATACTCGGTCTTCAACACCGGTCATCAAATGCAATTCATAACGACGTATCACATATTCGGAATGGGTTATACGACCCCATGGTCCTTTCCCGGTTAACCCGAATAGTGAGCACTTATTCAAAAATAAGTGTGGCATTTAAATTCAAACAAATCACATCAATTACCCATTCAAAGGGAAATATTGATAGTCGGTTATTGAACTATCAATTGATATGCACACATCACCAGATTCCAAATAATTTTCCAAATTATTTATCTTCCAAAATATCTTTACAAGATATATAATTTTCACACAAAAAAAAAATCAATATTTATTTTTAAACAAATTCCACTTTCCTTTATAAATTCCTTAGTGAATTTATAATCCAAAATATCTATGAATATTCGATTTCAATTATTCATTTCAATTTATCTTCAAAAAGATAAATTCTCTAATATTCACCTTATATTAGAAAACATTTCCATACTTATTTATTCATAAGTAATTCACAAATTTTATTTATTTTCAATTCTTAGAAAATATTCAATATACTTAAATCGAGATTAAGTATATATTTCATTCTTTAAGGAAATCATTCTCTTAAACATATTTATTTGGGCCAAAACGAATGTTACGTAAAACATCGTTACGACAACCCAAAATCACTAGTATAGGGATTCGAAATTAAATAGATATATAAATCCCAATACTATACAAAACGTTTCCTTTCGGAAATCATTTACTACAACAACAGTGTTATAGTCTACTATTTCCTTTTATTTCTCGAAAACGTCTATTTCAACAATAAATGTTGAAATCTATGGTTTCGAATCTCAACACATTTAAAACATCGTTAGATCGTTTTAATTCTATCTAAAATATCACATTCTAAACATTTTCTTTAACATATTATTCACTATTCAAAAACGTGAATATACTACGTTAACAATTTTCATCCCTTTTATACATTTTATTTTAAAGGATTATTCACAGTCAAAAATGTGAATATAACTCCATTAATAAGTTTCAACAATTTACTTATCAAAATAAGTCATTTCGAATTTATAAAACAACGTTTATAAATTCCATTTCTATTTATTTTGTAACTACTTCCTTTATAAATTCCTTTATTAACCTATTCAATTCATAACTCAATTATAAACCAAAGGTTCATATTATAAGTGAAATACTTATAATTTATTTGTTTGCAAAATCGTTCCTTTGAACTTCATAATTATAAATCTTATAACTTATAAGATTCAATTATTCATCCAAATATATTCTTTAATAATTTCACAAAATTTATAAATCTTACTATTTATAAATTTCATTTATAACTTCACCATTTATAATTTTATGAATTCCATTCATTTACAAAATTCATTTTCACTTCATTCAAACACTTATAAAAACTCGTTTTATAATGTCAATATTTCAATTTATAAATATCCATTTATAAATCTCTTAATATAAATCAATTTATATTATTCTTTAAACGTCTTTAATCTCCTTTATTATTTCACCATTTTGATTCATAAAATAATTAAATTTTATAAATCCTATATTTAAACTTTTCACAATAAATTCTAAAATCCCGATTAAACTATTTTATAAAATCATTAGCATCATATTCTCAAAAATCAGTTTTTAACTATATTTCTCAAAAATCATAATTTTTATAACTTTAAAAATTATAACGTTTATTTATTTAAAATGGATCAGTTCAAAAAATATATTTTATAAACGTATACTTTCAAAAATCACTTTGAAATCATTTTAAAATTCCAAAACTTGGTCCAATGATGCTACATACCAAATAGTCAATCACGACTACAACGATATCATATATCGTATATGATAATCAACGAATATCAAAATATCCATAATCAAATAAATACTGTTGAGGAATCCATTTGGATCCCTCCGACCTGTTTTCCTGCATTCACAAACATTAGCACAATATCAATTCCGCTCCAGTACGGAATTATCGCGGTATATGGGATTTAAAATATTATCCGCTTAATAGACGGCGCAATAGGGTCTCATCCGCTAAACAAAAAAATACGGGAAATCAATAACTGCAATATATACATATGCCAATATATATATATTGCTATTATATATAATACCAATTTCACTGTTTATGAAATATTCGCGGTATATGTTTTTAATAAATAACATCCGCTTACTAACGGCGTATAATGTCTATTTTAACAATCAATAGATATCAATCATCATTCAAACATGCTTTCAAATATTTTAAATCTAACTATTTAAAATAAAATCGAAACTGATTCGATTGAGTGAGAAGTTCTCACCTTGATTTTAATTCCGTTTTAGCGATTTATTTCGAATAAAATTAAACGGACGTTTAATTTTACCCAAAATTCTCACTAACTCCAAATGAGTCCAATCCAATTTCATCGCGTAGTGCTCATCCATACGATTCCAACGCAACTGGTTTCGCGCGTTTTCGATCTCGTATGAAAAAGATATGAATATTTGAAGTTTACACGTATTTATATAAACAAATTCACAACATAAATTTTAATTTTTAACCCACACAAATTCCTAGCCACTGGATCCAACATCCCTCCATCATGACCGTGCATAGCATCTCCTTCCCCCCTTCATTCACGCATCCAGTAACCATAGCCGCACATGAACCCATCAAAGCCCTAACTAGGGTTTAATCTTGCAACGCCAATACTCGACTAAACTTCATCAAACCACTGCCATGTTGAAGCCCATTGCAAGAGCTACCTCCACCACCAGCAGCATGAAGCTCAGCCCCCTCCTCCTCCTCGTGTTGCATGCGCAACTGGCCACAATCGGCCCCCCTTAGCTCCCTCCACGCGACACCAAACTCCATCATCACCGTATAGATCGAAAGCTCTCGCCTTGCTCTTCATCTTTGTAGTTGATCACTTCGCTTGATTGTGAATGGATTTGGAGAGATTAAGGAATGAATTTGGGTGTTTTCTGGCCATCCATTATAAAAGAGGCGGCTAGGGTTTAGAAAATTAGTTTTTTTTTTTTTAATTTTATGAAGAGAAGGGTGCTATTTATAGAGTTTTGAACGACACTATTCATCCCGGAAATTCCGAACTCCGATTCACGCGCCGTAACCAGCATTTCTAGGGTTTACCCCGCGTTTCGGACACAATGGAACAGGTTTCGAAAGCTAATTCGGACATCTGTGCGAGTTATGGCAATAAACGTACAATTTAAATTAAACCGATTTAAACGATTTTCTAGGCGTTTTAATTTGTACCGGACAAACGGTAAATCCAATTGACACGAAATTTGAAACCTTACAATAATATCACATTACGGATCCGATGAAACTAGTTTCGTCGACATCCGAGACTTTTTGAAAAATGGCTATTTTAACTCGCCAAATTAAAATAAAAAAAAATTCGATGCGTTTCGAGCTGCCACGATCAAACGATAACTCCGATTGACACGAAAATTGAAATCCGGTAATAACTAACTATTACGGATCCAATGGAACTAGTTTCGTTCAATTCTGAGACTGTTCAAAAATTGACTATTTTCACTAGTCGATTTTAATATTAAAATATTCAATTTTCACAAATTAACTTTTAATTCGATTTTAAAAGTTCTAAAATATCATTCTAACTCCAACATGATAAAATAAAATTTTACAAATCATTTTCAATCATATTTAACTCAATTTTCGATTATTTCCATAATTTAACATATTAAATTATCGATTTAATTATTCAATTAAATCCAATAATTCAAATTAAAATTTATTCGACTTATAAATTCACTTATTAATATTTAAAATAAATTAAATATTCAAATTTTAATAATTAAAATTCTGGGTCGTTACATTTGAACATGAACTCATGGAATTTAATCTGGAATAAAACTTGGAATTCTAGTAACAGGCAGTAACATATATTCTACAGCAAGCATAAATACTCAGCAACCATACATAAGAACTTCTATCCCATGCTTTCATTTAATTATGAATATATCAGTAACTCATTGCAAGCTGCTAAATTTACTTAATTTAGTTTTGAATAAAAATGTTACTCACCTGTTTTTAGGGGCAGAGCACATAAGCTTCAGATTTTACTTTATTTTTTTTTTTTTTTGCTTATGACTTGAACTTCAAATTGCTTTTTAAACTAGAAATGATGGTAGTACTTTGTTTTCTAGATTTACAGTTGCATGTTTGTTTCCAGGTTTCATTTGCATGCTTTCCAGAATAAAAATGCAGGCTTTGGTTGATTTAAAAACAGAAAAGAATTGCGGATACTTTACAACTTCCATCTTGCTTTTGCTTACTTGAATACTTGAATCTTGATTTATTACTTTGTTACTTGATTCATGCAGTTACCAGATTTAACAAATTTTAGGTTTTTTTAGAAAATGATGTAGGTATTTGAATTAAGCTTTGAAGTTGCAGATGCAAGGCTTTGATGTTGCAAAATTTAATTTTCCAGATGCATGCATATTGATTTAGCTTGATGAGGTTGCATGAAAGTCAATGACTTGAAGTGCTAAAGATTTTGAGGATGTTGCATGTAGGTTTGGTGAAGTTGCAAATGGATTTTAAGGAGAAACAAAATTCTTTTTGAACAGATTTTGTTCTCCATTTTGAAGAAGAAGATTAGAATATGGAAATGAGGAAAAATGTTTTATATAAGAAATATTTTTGATTTCATAAAAAAATAAAAATAAAATCAACACTTGGTTTAAATTTAACACTTGTCTTCTTAGTATACTCTATGTTTAACACTTGTCAATTTGGGTGTTAATAAACTTACATATGTAATTTAAGTGTTTAAATTTTAATTCTAAATTGTTTATAAAACTTTAAATCTATTTTATTTCTTAAGTAATATATAAATGAATTTATCTCTTTTTAAATTAAAAAGAAAGAAAAACAACTAATTAAAAATATAGCATATTCAAAATATTGAAGTATTTATGCTATTAATTTCAAAACATTAAATCCAAATTTTAAATTAATTTATCAAATCAAATTTTAATAATCAAGTTATATATAGATGCATATATAACTCTATTAAAATTAAAAATAACATTCTATTCCTTACAAAATCTATTTATGTTCATAAGAACTTAAGTATTATAAATTTTATCTAAATTAAGATCATTTCGAGATTTGTATTTTAACTCTTATATATAAATTTCAAGTAGTATAAAATAAAACTTAGCTTCTATATTTATCTATTTTAAATTCATATTTTTAAGCTAAATAAAATTTCAAAACAAATAAGGTTTATCATAGTATAAATCATAACATTATTTTTTAAATTGCTTTGAAAAGTGAATTCTTAAATTTAAATCATATTCAAATTTACCAAAATAAATTGGAATTAAAAATTGATTCATTTACTAGGTTTCAAATTAAAGCTTATCAATTTACAACATATACAATATATATTATAAACAGAAAACAAATTATTTACAATTTACTAGGCCACCCTCTGAATTCATTGCTCAACATCTTCAGTCGCACTCGCGACTCGTCCTTTTGTCGCACGCATGCATGCCTCCTCTCCTCCACCGGCAACGTAGCTTCGAATCCCAATCGCCACACATGCGCGCGACTTCGTTCGCGACATTGCCCACGTAGAACTATCGCACGTAACCAGATTTTGCCCCTAACCCTAACTACGAGCTTTCAGCCTACCATCACGGTTGCACCTATTGCTTCCCTCGGCTCCATGCTATCGTGTGTAAGCCGTGAAGCCCCCCTATTTTTTATAGAGGAAGTGAGAAAGGGGATACATGATTTTTTAACGAATTTGACTTCATTTATTTTTGAATTGAAAGTAGGAGAAAAAGGGGGGAAGGCCGATGGTTTCTCCTTCTTCGTTTTGATTTCTTTTCTTTCAATGATCGAATATTTGATTTCATTTAACTGATTCAAGAATGAGATCGGTTTTAAAAAGAAAAGGTTGCATGTTGAATATGTTTTGCATGTTTGAATAGGTTAGGTCACAGTCAAGTTGTAGAAGATAAGACAGGCTTTTGACTAGTCAAATATTCATTTCGATTCCAAAACATCTCAATTTCGTAGCTAAATATCTTGAACTCCTATTGAGCCATGCCGCTAGATGTTTATAATGTTATACCTCTATTTTGAATGCAATGGAAAAGGTTTCGAGTCATAATTCGGTCGTATGGAAAATGTAGCTTTTTGAACCAAATTATTATATTGAATTTTGCTATTATTTTCAACGTGTTTGTATACCATATGATAAAATGATAACTCCAAATGCTACAGAACTTGAAATCCTATAATAATACACTATTACAGATCTAATGGAACTGGTTTCGTCGAATTTCGAGAATGTGTCCCATGTGGCCATTTTTAAAAGTCAATTTGAACAAACTATTTTTAAAATTGAACATATCACTTTTAAATTCAATTTTAAAACTTTTATTATCTTCATTATTATTAATATAAATTTTACAAGCCTTTAAATTATTTTTATCGAGCTTAAAACTCAAGATACAATAATTTAACCAATATTTAATTATTAAATTGAATAATTAAATTATCCAATAAATTGCTATATTTAAATTTTGAATTTATTTTACAAATAAATCCAAATTTTCATATTTAAAGTCAATTTATAAATTCAAGTTCAATATTTAAAACATTTAAATATTCCAAATCATATGTCAAAAAATCCGAGTCGTTACATTTGTCCTGCTTTAAAAAAATTTGTCCCCGAAATTGCTAAGGCAGGAAAATGCTCCGACCCTATTAACTTATTAAAACCTACTTAGTTAAAACTCGATATTTTCTTTTCTAGTCTTTTGTTTCGCCCAAAACAATTAGTTTTCAATTTTAATTCCAGAATCCTTTATTTCAATTCTAATTTGAAATCAATTCGTCGTTAACAAAAAATTTCCAAAATTATTTTAACACCCTAAATTTTCGATTTTTTTTTGGCAGAGTCTCCTTTGTATGGAGGACCTTTTGCAATATGACAAGAGAGATAAATGTATATACATCGACCCACATGGACGTAAAACAAAATATATATCAATATGTTACAATAGTATTTAATCCGAAAACGTACCTTATTTTAGCATTTTTAAGCAAGCGGTTCATTTTAATTTGCAATTCGTGCAATCAAAGCCAAACAAAATAGCTCCGAGTACTTGTACTTACTCAATTTAAACACGTAAGTACTAATTGTACGAAATTCCACGACATTTCATTTACTTAACTAGTGTAAACGCATAAATTTCATAAACTAACATGCTAAACATATATCATAAGCAATTTCGGATACTAATTTAATTGCTTTCAATCAATCCATATACTATTTCATTCAATTTTGAAATAATTTATAACCCAATTTTCTTACATTCAATTCACATTTGTACTAAACAAATGTATATTCATTCCAAATTGATTAAAAAAGAATTTATTCACTTTCCATTCATTCGTAGAATTTAATTTCTTTTCGTTTACGTCAAAGGACCAATTTTTTTTTTTTGCAAATTCAATGGTACTCGCTTAATAAAATATCCACTTTAGTTTACAACTATTTTAAATTGATTCAAACTCAATTTTTATTTAATTCTATTCCATTTCTAACTGATTTTCAATCAATTCATTTTGCATTCCATTAAAATTCACTTTTACTATGCTCAAATCCATTTAATTTAGCTCGGAAACATTCCATGATGTTATGTTAAATAACCATTTCACAAATTAATTTAAACAAAGCTTCCATTCAAATTATTTACTTAAGTTAATTTATTTACTTCAAATTATTTCAACTCCATAACTTAAGTTTATTTTTTTGGTAAACAATTTCCAATTCAAGTTATTGATTTGATTTTTATTCAATCAATTTTCATTCCGTTTATTAATTTAATTAGTTTCGTTCATCCAATCCACTTCAATATATTTTCCGAACTCAAATCAATAAAATAATATCCATGGTCATATTTATTCATTTATATTCAAATTTTATTTATTTGCAACTCAACCCAGTTAATATCTGTAACGACCAAGAATTTTCGACCTCAAAAATCCGACACTAATACGTTCACCGTTGGAGTGCCGAGCAATCGAACGCCGGAAATTCCAGATTGTTAGGGAAAAGAAGAAAAGTGGTAGAAGAAGAAATAGAAAAAAACGACGCAAAATCTCACATTCGTAGCGGATTAAAATATAATATCAAATAATATCATCATACAAGGGAAAGCTATAATTGTTAATTTACATACAATATATCAGAGTACAACCATACATAAATAAACTAGACAGTTGTAACAACTTGTCCCAAAAAAATCAATACAACTCCAATACATAACAAACTAAACTCCACATGTTCCTGCCATCCAGCTCGCCTCCTAAGCTCCCGAACATCCTAACCTGAAAATATTTAATAGTCGATCTAATCGAAGCATTACATTGAAGTACACCCGAGTCAGGCTGGAAACCAGCGTGAGTAAACTTAAATAATTTGAAATACTAAGTTTTAAAACTTATTTGAAAACCAAGGCAACCCATACCTCACTACAAGTTCTTAACATATTATAGTCAATCATTTATTACAAAACAATATTTAAGAATTGTTACTCAGTTTAAATGGTCATGTTCACTTTATTTATTCCATTCCAGCCCATTAGATTCTAAAATCAAATCTATAAAGAGTTATTAAAGATTACTAATCGAACTGGTTTTGGGTATTTGCTGATACTCGACCCCGGCCTCTTTGAATCCAGTGTCATCTTTAATCCAAGTTGTTTAAGTGAATACAATTCGATTTTAAATACAAGGTGTCACATTTGCATAGCAATTCATCATCTATAGATAACCCACATTATCACAGTTCAACCCAAACATATCACAGAACATCACAAATTACATATTAGAGATATCAACAATCCAAGGCATTAAATTCGGGTTTATCATTCATAAGCAAGATAAATTAGTCACCCTTTCTAATTAATTTAATTAAAACAATTAAAAGTAAATTAATTACCTTTAAATCCTTCTTAATTAACATCAATTAAACCATTTAATAAATTATTGAATTTAATTGATAATTCTTTAATCATTCACATAATTAATTAACCTTTAATTACATACATTAATTAATTATCCTATAATTAATTTCATTAAGCAATTATCCTTTAATTACACTAGTTAATTATCCTATAATTATTTAAGTTAATTAATACACCCATAATTACTTAATTCCGTAATTAATCTAAGATAAACCATTCATCTTAATTAATTACTTAATTATCATTTAAATCTTTTTAAAATTAAAAGCTTGAAATTAATGTATACAAATTCTCCAGAGACTTTTAGATTAATTAAAGTTTAATACTCTTATCTTAATCACCTACTTAATTACATCATTAAATTTCATATGAAAACACCTAGGAATAAATTAAATAAATAACCTTGCTAATACATTCCCCTTTTCTTTTATGCTTCACTTTAAAACTTGTTAAGAATCTTCCATTATTTTACCCTTTCTCTTTCCACATTTTTCTTTTATTTCTTCCTTCCACTTTTCTTTTACTTTTACTTTTTCTTTTCTATTTTATTTCCTTATTTCTTTTACTTTTATTATATTTTATTTGTATTTATTACTATTTTGGCCCAACCCATGGCCCAAAATCCTGATCACTACTTCGAGCCATTCTCCATCTTTCCATTCACCCCTCTACTTATTTTTTTTTAACTTTTAATTCCTATTACCTAAACACACTTGATTCCAACCCGAAGCCTCCCCCTATTCTTCCCAAGTCCGACCCGAAGCCTTCCCTTTCCCCTACCTTCTCTTCACTATTGCTACAGAAACCAAACTTCACTGATATCCACTGCACCATGCACGTGCACACGGCGTCGGGGCCGTGCCAAACCTCGCCGACGACACCACCAAGTCGTCAATGATCCCCTTCACCTCTTCGATCATCGAAAAACCATCGACAACCCAAAAATATAAAATGAGCCAATCTGCCCACTACGCAGAAACAGACCAACATCTACATCAACCTCGCACCGTCGCTGTTAACCACCGGGGACATCGCCACCTTGCCGGGAGCTACACCAACCTGTTACCCTCCTTCTCCACCCCTCTGATCCAACCCGATGTCGTCACGTTGTCGAAATCGCCTTGATAACCACCTCGACCTGTTAGACTCCTAAAACCCTAAATCCTCCTCGACCGATAAACTCCTTTAGTTGAAAAAATCGAACCAATTTTTCTAAGCTCGTTCCACACATTTAGCTACCCGCCCAACCAAAGACCTCCACCATCAATTTGTGACGACCCGGAATTGACTTTAACATTTGTAATCGGAATATTTAATTGATTTTAAATATTTAAAAGTTAATTATTGACTTTTAAATTACGAATATCATAATTTTGTTTGATAATTAAATTATTGAATTAAATAATTTGAAGTTGGATAAAATATTGAATCTGGAATTCTAAGCCTATAAAAAAATTGAAGGCTTGTAAAATTTATATTGATAACACTGAAGATAATAGAAGTTGTAAAATTGAAATCAACAATGGGTTGTTCAGTTTTAAAATTTATACTGTTTAAATTGAATTTAAAAATATCCTTCCGAGGCGCAGTCTCGGAATTTAACGAAACCTGTTCCATTGGATCCGTAATACTGAATTATTATCGGATTTCAATTTTCGTAGTGATTGGAGTTGTTGTGTGTCAGTACGGTAAGTAAATGCCCTGAAATTTATATTGAAAATTTAAATATAAAAGAGATATTTTTGCTTGGTTAAAATGTCTCAATACCAGCCGCTTTCCTTTTCCCATCACAACTTTTTTACTGGCGCTGTAGCATGTTTCCCCAACACGAAAATAAAATCAAATCTCGGCCGACACAAACATCTTTTCCCTTTCATTTCATGGCTGAACTTTCAAAAATATCAGAAACAAAAAAAATTGTATATTATACTTATATGAATCACAATCTTCATTTTCTTCTTCGTTCCTTTCTGTTTATCCTATTCGAAATGGAAGATCGTAAAAAAAATTCAAATCAAAGTCGTAATACCCTCTCGTTAAATCAACTTACTCTTCCTCCTTCCCTTCAACCTTATCGCATCGAACGAAAAAAAGGGGGAAAAACCTAATTAATCCGCCGAGCACCTTCCCACTTGAAGCGAGTAGCGTACATTATGGGGTGATGGTCGCGCGATCCTTGAGTAATTTGTGGGACGATTTAGGGTCGTGCTCTGGAATCTCGCGAGGTTGATTTCATTTCGGCTCTCGAGCTCGGCAATAGAAGGAGTTTGATCTATCAAGGGTTGTTCACGAGCGATGTTGCGATGGCGAGGAAGATTTTCGTGGTCGGGGTTGTAATGGCAAGGCGGCACAGTGGGGAGGTCATGCGTGAGAGCATGGCGTGGGCGTTCGAAAGTAGGGTTACGATGGGTCTCTGAATTCGTAGTGGCCTGGGTACAGATGTTAGTAAGGTATATTCTATTAATAACTAATTTTCCACTTTAAATCTAATTTAAGAATATATATAGATTAGGACTTTTATTATTCTTGCAGAAAGGAAATTGTTTTTATTTTATTTTATTTATTTCAGTAGGGTTTATAGAACTTTTTATTTTCTCTAATTCCTAGATTTATATACATAAGTGTTGTTTAGGCAGTAAGGGAAAGTTGTTATTCTTATTTACAGAGTATATGTATATAGTAATTTTAAAATATGGTAGAGTTTATATAAAACAAATTAGATTTTTTTTTTAAAAAAAGGCATTTATAGATTATTTTTATAAGTATGTATATGTAGTTTCGAAAAGAGAAAAATAATAAATAAATAAAAATATACATATATACGTCTTATTTTTACTTGGTTATTTTAAATATAGTGTATAAGGGGATTAACTTATTATTTTTGTAAATTAAAATTTATTTATTATAGGAGAAATTGGTTAAAATAACTTAATTGCTTTTCGAAAATTAGTTTTAAATTAAATAGTTTGTTAATTAAATCTATGCGAATCAATTGTTCAATTAATTTGGATATTAATAAACTATATAATGTTATAAAAGGTTTAAAATCGAGAAACAAGCTGGAATGGAAATGAATGTAAATTCACTGCTAACAAAAATCAAAGGTGAGTTAATCTCACTTAGTTAAATTTAAATTTAAATGATTAGTTTAAATAATTGTTTGAATGGATGAATTAATTGATGTGCTATAGTTTGGTATATTTTGGAATTGGTATTCTATTGTGCTAACATCTGTGGATGCAGGGAAAATAGGTTGGTGGGATCCAACTGGACCCCTCAACTTTTATTTAAATTATTTAATATTCTCTATTCTGATTATTTGATATTCTATAATGAATTATTTAGAAGTATTGAATGCTATGGCTTGGTTAATATAATTGGGTATAGTGAATTATTAAAAATATAAATTTGATTTTGGAAATGAAAATAAAAGAAGTGAAATTGCAAGTAAAATAATTATAGAATAAATTCAAGAATAACTTGAAAAAAAGAAATAAAGTGACTTTAAATTTTAATAAATGAATCCTGAGAATGGAAAGGAAAATTTGAATAAACAGAAAATTAATGAAGTTTAAATGCAGTATTATTAATTTAAAAGAACCAACATTTATTTAGAATTTAAGATTTGAATTATTGAAAGAGTAAAGAAGAAATTGAAAAATAATAATAGTAATAATAATAAACACCATAACTACTGAATTTGGAAATGAACTGATAAGTAAAAGAATTTATTCCAAATAAAATAAATTGGAAATCAATTTGGGGAAATTGATTTAAGTGATTGAAGTTGGAATTTTCTCTGGATGGCCAAGTACATGTTTTTAAAAGTACATTTGCAAATATAAATTAAATGTTTTAAAGTTGTTTTTAAAGAAGCAAGTTTTGTAAAATTTATTATTTTTAATATTTAAAGTAAGTATTTTCTTAAATCTATTCCAGTAGTAATTATTAAGAAGTTACTTAGTATTTTGGTTTTAAGAGTAGAAATCTAGTTTTACATTTTATTAAGTAACTTTATTTTCAAATGTTTATATATTATGTATTTTAGTAAATTATTAAAGTAGTCTTAACTTAAGTGTTTAAAGGTAAATTCCAAAGTAAGTATTTTTTTTTATCTATTATCGTAATAATTATATAAAGAATGACTTGGTATTTTGTTTAAAGCATTATTTTAAATTAAGTACTAAAGAAAGATTTTCTAAATTAAATATTAGCCATACTTTACAATTAAAGTGTTTTGAAATTATTTTTAAAATATAAATCTTGTGCTTGGTGATTCCAGTGGAAATGAATACTTGGAATTTATTCTGAGAAAAAGGAAGGTAGTTTGAAAACTGTTTTCAAAAGGATTTGAAAGTGAGAATATATCTTTTAAAGATATTTGAGATAAATAAATAATTTGGGAAATTATTTATTGGTTGGATGGTTGTTTGTGAATATTAATTGATAGTCAAATCACCGACTATCAATATTGGACAAATGCGCTGATCGTTTCGAAGAGACCGGGATCGAGATTTATTTCTCGAAAACCACTACGATCCGGTTTGTACGTTTCGTGAAACGAGTTTGGATCCGAAGATGGAGCAGTGAAGTGCAAGGGCTAGTCACTACTAAATCCTGAGGATATTTCCAACATGGATGTAGTAGGAATAGTGCCTTCGGTTCCGTTCGAACCCGGGACGGACTTGTATGGATGAATGCTTGCGAAACATCGTCGGGTGGACGATGGGCATTCTAAGGGATATGTTCTAAAAAGGTAACGCTTAGCCTCAAGCCTCATCAAATGGGAATGACTGAAAATCAGAGGTTATACAGCAAGGCTAGGTGGGTAGCACCCAAGCAGGGTGAGGACATTCCAGTCTAGATGTCCCTTTTTATTTCGGCTTAGTAGGCGGTTGCTGATCCCAACCACGGGGTGATCTCACTCGGGATTATCCAGTAAGGGGTAGTCCCGGCCTTGTGTTGCAGGGGAGCGGGCGTACTCCTCGGTACGGTGATCTAGGCCCCGTACTGTGACAGGTTGTACCCCAGTGCCTAGTCATTAGTTGGAAATACATTCTCCCTACGAGCCTTGTACGAGTTTTGTTTGTATTACCCACTCTATGGCTAGTAGCTAGAATTTAATAGATGTAGCAATTTCGGCTATTTTATAAGTATTTGTATATAGACCCTATTATAATATCAGAGGATTTCTATAAAAAGGGTTTTAGCTATCGTAAGGTAAAAACCCGACATGTTTATTTGTGGCGTGGTCTTATGAGATGCTTTTGTTTTCAAAGGATTTTTGAAACTTTAATAATCAATTGGGTGTGATTTTCTCACGCTGGTATTCCAGACTGACTCGGGTATTATTTAACTGTAATGCTCGGGTCAGACCGAGTATTATAGAATACAGGAAATGCTGTGGAGCTCATGAGACGAGCTGGATGACGATACGTACTTCCGTACTTGTATATATATATTCCGCTATGTTGAGTTGCTGTGTAACCATTTGTATGTTGTTGTTGTTAAGCTGTTGATTGATGTACTCTGATGGTGTAATATATAAACAGATATATTTGATTTGAGTAAAGATCATTTATTATCTATTATATTTTATTCCGCTGTGATGGTTAGATTCTGTTGTTGTTTTATATTTTCTTCTTCTACCTCTTCTTCTTTAACCCAAATGGTTCGTATTTCTGTTCAACTTGAGCTGATTGTTGTAGAATAATGTTGACTCAAGGGATACGGATTTGCGGGCTGTTACAGTGGTATCAGAGCTTAGGTTGGTGATAACCTTGGCTCTGGTGGGAATTACTCATTAAATAGAGGTCGTAGTACTCTAAAATGAGTTTGAGAGTATTAATAGATATGAGTGCATATTTGTTAGTGAATATAAAATTGTTTTTATATTGTGATGATTTATCGGTTGAGTGTTTATCGATTCTGGTCGATATATGGGACGCCATGTTATCGATAGGAATTTCTAAACTCTTCAACAAGATAAACCGACACAGTATTGTTTTAAATAGGGTAAATGAAATAATTTTACCTAAAATTATTTTGTATATAAAGAAAATAATTTTTGTAAATTATTATAGTTATATATGGATGTTTGGTTGTTAGAAAGTGACAATATTAAATTATTTTCATTGTATTATATTTGAATAAGAAATTAAAATAATAACAAGAAATTAAGGAATAAATTAATAAATGAAATTTGTGAATGGGATTCATAATTGAATATGGAATTGAACTCATAATTAAAAATTAAGAAACAAATTCATAAACAAATGAGATTTGTAGATATAAACTAAATGTGAATTATAGTATGATTAATAATTAAAATAAGATAAAATTTCAAAGAAATGTTTGAATTTAAATTTATTGGATTTGGAATTTGAAATTTAAATTCCTTTGAATTTGGAAATGTTTCTCAAAGGTTGAGAAGATAATATATATTGAGAAAAATTTTTGAATCGGATTTGAAATCTAGAGAGAATTGGAATTTAAAAATATTGGAAGGGTTTTAAAGGAGAAAAAAAAAAGCACTGAACTCTTACGGTTGCTGGAAAATAATTTCGGTGATGACTGCAGCATCATCGATGTTTATTTTCGAGTTTCCAGAAGAGGAATTGCTACCAGGATGTTTTGGATTAATGTTTGTTGGAGGAAATTGGTTGATTTTGAAAATGCAAAGGAATAATTTGGTGATATATATATATATATATGTATGTATGTATGTATGTATATGTATGTATATGTTTTCAAAACTGAATGTTGAATTTCAGTTTGGAAAAGAAAATTAGTTAAGTTGGATGCAATAAAACAAAGTTTTAAGATTAAAATTTGTAAGTAACTGATTAATTAATATGGTATGCAAATGAAATGAAATTGGATGATGTTGATTGAAATGTGTAAAATAAGGATCAGAATAAGTTCAAATGGACTAAAAATAATTAATGTTTGAAAACAAAATTCATTGGTAGAAATGAATTTGTGAATGAATAAATGAATCAACTATTGAACTGATAAAGTAACGTTAATATTAATAAGAAGGGATTGAAAATTTTAATCCGACAATTAAAATTTAACTTAAGTGAATGAAAGTGAAGAAAATATATTTGAATTTAACTTGAGATAAGTTAAGTAAAATTGAAATTTAAATCGAATTAAATTAGATTATAATTGGAGGTGTTGTTCAATGAAAATTTGAATTGAATTAAAATGATTATGGTGTGAAATATAAACAAATTCAATTCAAGCATAAATTGAATGGCCTTATTATTAATAAATTCAACAATGAATTGTTAATGTAAATTAAAATTTAAAATGGATTAAAGAATAGACTAATCGAATGAATTAGTGAAATGGTTGGGATTTGATCAAAGGAAATCAAATCAAAGATTGTGAATATGTAATAGAGTCTGGAAATAAAGCTTGAGTTGTATGGAATTGGATTCAAATAAAAATGATTTGTGATGAAATAAATCCAATTCGAATATGAATAAATTAAAACGAGAATGAACTTAAGTCATGAAATGGTGGTGAATTGAAGTAAATTAACTTAAGTTTAAAGCTAGTTTGAATTTTCAAATGAATCCAATTCGAGAAAGAATGAATTAAATATGGCCTTGGGTATAATTCTAACAAAATTTAAATGAATGTATGAGAATGACTAATTAAAGTAAATGGAATTTGATTACATGAGTATCAAATAAATTGGAAAAGAAATTAAGTATGAAGTTGAAATAAATAAATTAACTTAAGATAAAAATTTATGTAAGGGTGATTTCGAGGGGAGTGGAAAATTTATTAAATAAAAGCTTGAATAATTTTAGTTGAATGAAATAAAATCCTTATTCGGATAGAAATAGTTGGATAAGGATTAAATTGAATAAATAAACTTCGATTGCTTGAAATGGAAGTATGTTTGGCTTAATAAAGGTAAGACCTTGAGTTAAAAGTGAAAGATAAATGTGATTGGGTGTAGATGAATGGAAACGGGGGAAAATAAATAAGTGTGTGACTTATAAAAACTTTAAAGGTGGAATAAATAAGTCAAAATAAAATATTTTGTATCTTGTAAATGAAATAGATATCCAACTTGGATTATAAAATTAGAATTGGACTCAAAATGTAATGAAATGATTTTGTAATAAAAATCAATATTTAATTGAAAATGGAATACACTAATTTGGAATAAATTAATAAGTTGAATTGAGAGTTAATAAACTTTGATTATGACCTAGAATTGAGTTATAAATAATATTCAATGCATATTGTCAGTAAACTAAATTGAAGATTGTCGAATGAAAGAGTTAGATTATTGATTGAATTACAAATAAATTCAAGAGAGTGGAAATAAAATTTTGAATTAGCCTTATAATTAAATAAATAGATTCGGAAATGAACTGTGAATGTGAACTAAAAATTTTCAAATGAATACACGAATAAACAAAGTGAGTTAAGTTAGTAAGTGAAATGGGTTTAGTAAATAAAAATCAAATCAAGAATATAAATCGGAGATTGTTTATAATAAAAATAAAAATAAAAATAAAAATAAAAATATAGCCTTGTTGCTATTATAAACTGATAGAAGTAGCAGAGATTGATTTTTGAAATCAATTAAATCGTAAATGAGTTGTTTAGACATAAATATGAATTTAAGATAAGTAAATGAGTTGTAACTCCCTTATGATGATGAAAATGGTATATGAATCGGTTAAAAGCAAATTGAATTAGTTTGGAAACTATACAAATTGCTTATGGAAGTATTTATAATACATTACTTATGTTGTTAATATGTTTTAGCAGTTTAAATGAAATGAAATGTTACTTATGTGTTTAAATTGAGTAAGTACAGGTATCGGGAAGCCGTTTGGCTGGATTTTGGTCACGCTAGATGCTAAGGATATAAGCCGTTGCTTAAAAATGCTAAATAAGGTACGCCTACGCATAAAAAATAGGAAATATGAACTGTTTTGGGTTTTTCCGACCGTGTGGGTCGATGTATATATATTTATCTCTTTTGTCAAATTGCAAAAGCTCCTCCGTACAAAGGGGACTCTGCCAAAAAATTTCGAAAATTTTGGGAGTTACAAAATTTTTGAAAATTTTAGTTAACGATAAAACAATTTCAAATTGGAAATTTAAATAAATCAGTAAATGAAACTAATTTAAAATAATGACATGAATCTGTATAAATGGAAAATAAAATTCAAAATTTAGAGTTGATAATAAATTGAATTCATATGGAAATGAAAGAATTGATTTGAATAGAAATAGATATGAGCTAGAATGGTGAGGTGGAAATAAATATGAGAAACGTATAAAATGCTTATACTAACTTAAGAAGGGAATGATGAATTCTTGATTAGAAATTGATTCTACAAATATAATCAAAGTTAATGTTTGAATGAATAAATATTGGCATTTTGTAAGGAAGTCGAAAAAAAATGTTTTTGGGAATATTGTGATTGGATATTAGTGCTAAGCAGGATATGCAGGTATTATATGTTAACGTAAAAAGTCAGACGCTAACACCCCGATGCAAATAGAGATTGAATGAAAGCACCACCCGTTATCACGGGAATCAGAAAAAGCAGTAATTCACTGAAAAAGCAGTAAGAGACACAGAGTTTATAGTGGTTCGGCTTATAATCAAGCCTACGTCCACTTCAATCCTTCTTTATTGCTTATATGATTACAATCCTTTAAAATTTCCTTCAATTACAATTTACTTCAAAAGACAAGTAGCTAGAAAAACTTCGATGCAAGAGAATTATCCGAATTCATGGTTGAATATGTTGAGTTCCTGCTTGAAGTTGACTGAAGCTTTTTGTAAGTTTCGAATGTTGGAGTAAGGCTTGGCTTGAAGATGACAGAGTCTCCACACTTTGAAGAAAATGATCGGTCCCCCCTTCATGTTGGAGCTTAGGGTGTATTTATAGGAGATTTCTGGGGTGAAGTATAGGTCGCGCGTGACCTAAGATAGGTCATAGGTCGCTGGCGAGTTAGAGGGAAGCGAGCTACGACTTAACTGGTCCTTCCGTGGTCACCTAAGCTAGCTAACAGGCCGTTGCGACTTAGGAGGAAGCAGCATCACTTATTCACCAAGTGCTAGATCGTGAATGACCTAATGCAACTCGTAGGTCGGCGATGATCTAAGGGAGTAGCTAGTAACTTTACAATGCCGAGACAACCAATCTAGCGACTTAAGCTAAGTTGTTAAGCCGAAATGCGACTTAACTCGTTAGGTCGTGGATAGCCCCATTCCTTAGGTCACTAAGTCGCGGACACCTTGGGTCACTGAACTCATTAGGTCGCAAACCCCCCCTTTAAGTAATTAGGTCGTTGAGCAGTTAGGCCACTTTGTTCTATAAGTCGTTGGGTTGGTAAGAGGTTAGATCGCTCCATCCCCTAGGTCGTGCTATAATTAGGTCGTGTCGTTTCTTCTTTAGGTCGCATATATGGTTGAGTCGCTCCACCTTTATCCCGTTAAGTCGCATACACCCTCCAGCTGTTTTCTTGCTGAAACCTTGGGTCGCTCGACCGTAGAACTCCTTAGGTCGCTAGGTCGCGAGCCTATTAGAGTTAGCATTTGCCCCTCGGAGTACACGCCTATTCCTTAGGTCGTGTGCTCCGATCCAGCTTTTGGGTCGTTGCCGACTTATTGGTCTTGCTAGGTCGCGTGCCATTATGCATTTCTTTCACCCCGTATAAATTGCTTAGCTCGCCACCTCCTCATTTCATCTGTTCCAATTCTCTAAACTGCCATTAACGATCCTCCAAGGTTAAAAATTTAGCTTGAGACTTTCTCCTGCTTCAACCGTTAAGTCCATCAACGAATTTTTAGGTAAACTCTAGCATTTACTTACTGCACTCATCGCCAATTCCACCATAACCGTTTCCACACGATTTTGTTTTTATGTTGCAATTCGATATTCGAACTGGCCCCTTGATTCCTGTCGAATTGCTAGCGATTAGCTTCGAAGCTAGTAAGAGCTTTCAATCCGAGAAGTTTGGTAATGGTTCTTGAAGATTCGAAGGGTAAGATGATGCTTTTAGAGGTTTGAGCGGAGGATAGGATTCGTGGCTAATCGAGTTAATGGGTTTTAGGTTTAGACAGAATGCTTCAAACGACACAATTGTTGATAAACACGTGGTAAAGTGTAATTGGTGAGTAGTAGGGCCTATCGGTTCTAACGGGAAATAGCCTTGGTTCGTGGCATCATTCCAGAAATGACTTAAAGGATCTAGGCGACCTAAAAGTCCCCGCGACCTAACTGATTTGGCTGACCTGACAACTTTCGCGACTCAAACTTTTGACCGATTTAACTAGATGCGACATAAGCCTTGAGTCGTGGCCGAGCTAGGACTTAGAGAAATTCACATTACTTTCAACTGAAGCCTTTTATTCTTACCATGCCTCACGATCCAACGACTCAACTTAACTCGCAAGAAACCTTTTGGGTCGTGGACGTTTTAGGCTTTAGGTAGTGCAAGCGACTTAGCCTTTAGGTCACACAAGCGACTTAACACTTGGACAATTTTCCACTGCCGAGTTGCTTCTTGCGACTTATACCCATCTCATCCTACTCGTTAGGTCGCGAGCGACCTTGGACTTGAGCGAATTTTCACCGCCTTGACTTGAAGCTTTGTGATTTAACCTTTAGATTGTGAACAACTTAGGACTTTGATGCGCATTGTCATGCCTTGTACTTTTAACTCAAATCATACGGCCTAGGACTTGAACAGGTTGGGAACCTAAAATTTTTGATAGGACTTGATTGCACCTTCAACTCGAACTTTGAACTGCCAAAATAACTTGCATGACTTTGCTATGCTTTCTTAATATATTATACCAAATTTAATGCTAATAACCTGTTAAATACAACATTTGCAGAAAACTAGGGCGAATATACTGCCACTAATTGCCCACATCAAATGACAGATTAGTCGATAAAGGATAATTAACTTAAAGAAATTATATGAAATGCTGTGAATCAAAAAACTCAAGTGAAGTATTAAAACAATGTGAACCAACTAAAGTCGATTTGTTTGCACTAATATTGCACTTGTATTTGGACTTAAAGTGACAAGTCTTGAAATATTGCAATTGACACATGTTCAATTTCAATTATATTTGCTTGTTGCTTTGTTAGCTTTGCACAGCACTTTACACATTTAGGAAACGTGCACCTTCATGTTTGAATATCCAGTTGTTTATGTAGAATGGCTTCACATCAAGAAGAAGTGGTAGCTCAAGCTGGAGAGATCTTTCAGACAGCTATTCCCGTAGTGAATCCTCCAGAAAGAACTCCGACTACCTTAACCTAGAGAGCATTTAACCAGTTACGCATTCAATTTGGCCTTGCTGAGAGTGATGCTCTACTTCCCGGGCCGAATGATACTGCCGATAATCCAACTCGCGTTTTTGTCGCTGTCAGTCGCCAGATGTGCCTAAGTGGAGCAATTCCTCCTTTTAACGGTTTTCTTCAAACTCTTCTCCTTCGGTTGACCATCTCTCCGTTTCAACTACATCCCAATGGCTATGCTATCCTGATGGGGTTATGTGTTTTATTTAGGAGAACTCTTGATCGTCTGCCGAGTTTCGAAGAAATTTGCTACTTATGCTCATTTGCTAAGAATAAAGACCACCCTTCCCTAATTCATGTGAGAAGCGCTAGGAATCGCAAGTTTATTACTGATCTTTCCGCAAGTGCTCATGGCTTTTTGAACCAGTTTTTCTTCGTTCGCTGCCCCCCAGGGTTTTATCCCATCTGGAGAGTAGGAAGTAAGATTACCTGTTTCTATTTTTTCCATTTCCGAGCTCTTTCGAGACCCGAATTGTCAGTTGCTAATTTTATTCTTTCCTTTTTCAGCACCTCCTCTCCCCTCTAGAGATTCAAGCCACAAATAGATTTTTGAAAGACTAAATGTCGTGGCTGCTGAGGAGAGGAGTATAAAATTTCTGTTGAAGGATGAGTTTCTACATCAGTTTGGACTTCTACATTCTTCCCGCTCTACACAACCTCACGAAGTCCCAGATTCCCCAGCTAAGGCATTAGATGCCCCAGTTTCTACTGACGAACCCATACCGAAGGAACTTACAACTGAGGCTTCGTTGGTAAAATGTTCTACTCCAACTGACATTGCGGGGCCATCTTGTAAACTTGCTATTGCCCCGGTTATCGAAGAAGAAGAAGATCTTCAACAAACCGGGAAGACTACTGATGAAGGAGTTGAGGTGAAGAGCCCTGTTGAACATAGTGGTAATGACACTTTCGAAGGGTTGAGCGACTTTATAGTTACGTCTCAAGAACTCTTTAAAGATGATCTGTCCGCTGCTAAAATTGTATCTCCAGTGGTTGAAGCGACATATGCTCTTCAACAGACTCCTCCAGCTCAAGAATCGACATTGGCTGTAAAATCTATTACCACCCTCCAACCGAGGAGCGGTTCGTAGTTCGACGCGTGTAGTTTGCACACACCACACACACTTAGGATTTATTGGCACTAATATGTACTTAACTCCTTGCAATTTGAAGATTCTCAAGTTATGCTTCTTTTTCAATTTCAGGTTCTTCAATGGGGCGAAGTGGCTCGTATTATGATGACTTTAAGCAGTATGGAAGGCGCAGTCAATATGATTACAGGCGCTATCTTCCCCCTCATAGGGAAACTGATGAGGAAAGGGCTGCTCGAAAAGCTCAGGAGAGAAGAGCATACGAAGAACGGTACGGGAGAGGGGATGAACGTCGTGACTCTTCCCGCAGAGAGGATGATTCCCTTAAACGAAAATCCCATGATGACAAAGGAAAGAGCCATGCCGCCGAAGATTCGAGTAAACGGACCAAGCATGGTGAAAAGTCATCATCTGACATTCCTAAAGAGCACATTGCTTCGGTGCCTTCTCAATCTCCCGCTCTCGCTCGTACCGACATTCAGACGATCATTGGCAGGCCCTCATATCAGGTTGGACCAGGCCCAGCTACTCTTCAAAGCCGATTTCCAAACTGGTGCTTGAAGGGAGTTCGCTTTGATCTTGATCTGGTTCCAATCGACAAACCAGCCATGTTGCAAAATCTTGATGCTATCAAGCTTGATATTGAGAGAATGTCGAATAGGTAGAAACTTGTTGACGAACTCTAGAGAGTGAATCGCGCGAACCTTGAGGCGATGTTAACCATGGAGAATGATAAATCTGAATGGCAAAAGACTCTTGATCAACATGATGCAGAGATGAGGAGCATCGCCGCTTATAATGAGAAGCTTGAAGCGGAAGTTGGAAAACTTAAAGAGGAGCTTGCTACTTCCTCCACTTCCTACTCTCAAAGGGAAAGTGTGCTTCACCAACAAGTGCGGGATGCTCATGCTAGCCAACGAGAGGCCGAAGATAAACTCAAGTGGTAGGAAAAGGTTGTAGAAGATTATGGCGCTGAAGTTGCACAGCTGCGACAACAGACCAGCTCCTAGAACCTCGAAATTGAGACATTAAAAACTCGACTTGCTACTGTTGAGAAAGAGCGCGATGAGGCTGTTGCCGATAAAATTGCAGCTGAAGAACCTCATCAAGCCACTAAAACCGGTGTCAGTTCGACATTATTTGACTTCTACTTGCAAAGTGTCCTAGGGCGTGGCAGTCTCGCATTTTTGGGCCCCAAATATGAAATCACTTTGGCTGAAGTATGGGAAGCTGCGCTTGATATGCTTAAAGATGCTGGGTATGCCGAAGAAGAACTCGAGGCACATTATCTTGATGACGGAGCTCGTGCAGACCTTGCCATAGGAAAAGAGCAAATCGCTAGAGAGCGTGCTGGGACGATGAGAGAGGAGCATCCAGGGAAAGAAGCACCATTAATTGCCCCTGTCCCTCCTCCAATTTCGGCCGACGTTGATATCACAGGCTCCGGTTCCCATTCTCCGTCCCCTGCTAAAGTCATAACTGAGATTATAAGTGCACACGGTGGAGATGAAGGCGAAGAGAGCACCGCAGCTCAAGCTTATGAAGTTGACATTAGGAAGCCCACTTCTCTAGGTAATATTAACGTCGAACCAGGTCAAGCGGATTAATCATTTGCTTCGGCCGAGCTTGATGAACTTGTTGTTTATTACTTAAGACTCGATGAGCCGTTATCTCCTCTCTTCATGGGAGATACTAATATTTTTTGCTTTTCTTCTGTAGCGAAAATGCCTAGTGTCATAGAAACTTCTCCTCTACCAGTTGTTCCTCCTTTATCCTTTCAAATCACTCCTACTACCCAGCTGGGATCGCAGGAAGAATTAATAGGAGCCCTTCAAGACTTGGACGATCCAGCCGCTTCGCAGGAGCAGAAGGCCAAAGGACTTGAAGGAGGCGAAGTATCTCCGGAGCGAACCCTTTCCGATGACATAAAATTATCTGCTCTTGTCACTCCGGGGAGTGAGTCTTCTTCAAAGAGGAGGAGGAAACGTACGACTTCAAAGAAGAAAGGGAGAAGCATTTCTGTTACCGAAAAGGAAACGGAAGTTGATCCAGCACTAGCTCTCTCTCCTTCTCCCCCAACTCTCCCAGGCCGGCCGGAAAAATTTCCTATTAAGCCAGTTGAAGGCTCTAAAGGTGGTGGGAGAAAGAAGTGATGAGTCCCGCTTTCCTTTCTTTGTTTTACTTTTTGCTTTTTTGCATGTATATAAGTTTGTGTCGACTGGAGATTGTGCGGGTATCAGTCCCCGCTTTCTTTTACTTTGAAACCTACATATGTATAAAATTCTCATAGTATTGAATAAAATGGTTCTTTTACTTATACAAATTTCTTTCTGTATTTGAGAACACTTTTACTTTCTGTTTTTATGCAAGTTTCTTTATCCTCTTTATGTGAGGTTGCAGTAAACCTATGGTATGTTTATTGAGCATTGTCTTCATTTTTGCGATGACTATATTGTATTTGCCCCATACCATAGGTTTATCGCAATCTTTTTTCATATTGGCAAAGTTTCGGAGAACAACTCTTCTATTTCAAGAAGACTTGTACTCTTCCTTTAGAGAACAACTCGTCCATTTGAAGGAAGTTTGCATTTGTACTTTATAGGATAATATTTCCATTTCAAGGAAATATTTTTCTAGCTTAGTAGAATGCACTTCATATTGGAGGAGTCTTCTCCTTCTCTCTTTTTTTTGTTGCAAAGTTTTTACACTCCACTTTTTTGAAAAAGTCACTTTTGCTTTGGCAAGTGAATTTCACTTCATAGTGCAGTGGGCCTTTCGAAAAAGGGGTTTCAACCTGCTTGAGCCTCTGAAGAGAGTTTTTGATTGTGCCTTTAGGAAGAGGTCTTTTTGTTTGGTTGCGCCTCTGGTAAGAGGTCTTTTTGTTTGATTGTGCCTCTGGGAAGAGGTCTTTCTGTTTCTGCCTCTTGGGAGAGGCTTATATCTTTTTCCCTGTTCGCTAGGAAGCGGGCCTCCGAAGAGGGCTTTTCACATTTCGACTCGTGTGAAGTTTGATTTCAGATCATGGTGAAATGTGTGCCTCTGAGTAGGGCTTTTGCGTGGAAGTTTGGAGCTTCTTTCTCTAAGTTGGATGGATTCACGGGGCGGACACAAGTGTTTTGTGCCACCGATCAGTCCGCAACTTTATGTCGAGAAGGAACTCTCTTTTTCTGGCGAGGCCCGCTCGAGGTCTTTTAGCATTTCAACTATGGTGAAATGGGCCTCTGAAGAGGGGTTTTCACATTATAGCACTTGTGAAGTTTTATTTCAGATCTCGGTGGAATGCGTGCCTCCAAGTCTACCTGGAAGTTTCTTCCTCATGGTTGGCTGGATTCACGGGGCGGACACAAGTTACTTGGATGCTTATTTGCGCAGATTGTCTCAACTAGTGAACAAGCGCCTTGCCTTCCACTTGGGAAGGTGCCTCCGATCATCGTATGGATTCACGGGGCGGACGCAAGTTACTTGGACGCTTGTCTGCGCAAACTGTCTCAGCTAGAAAACAAGCGTCTTTCCTTCCAGTTGGGAAGGTGCTCCCGGTCATTCCATACCAATCTTTTTTGTTGAGAAAGTCTTCTGGAATGCCCCGTTTAAGGTCTTTATCCTCCGAAGAGTTGTGCCTTCGAAAAGGGCTTGTGCCTCCGAAGAGGTCCTTTGCTGTTTGATGCTTGCTCGCCCATGCCTTTTTGCTATCTATTCATATCGGCGATCCCCGTTATCTTTTCCAAATACACTCCCTTTTAGTTGCCAACAATTTTCCTTATCCAAAGAAATATACTTCATAGTTAAGCGAGTTGGTGGTGGCAGACACAGGCTATTTAACTGGATGCTCGTTTGCACAAACATTCGCAGTTAGTTAGCAATGGTCCACTCCCAGCCAAATCGCTAACTTTTGTTCGAAGTACTTCTTTCGTAGGATTTGAGTATGGAATTTTGAATGGTTTAGCGTCTGCTTGTTGGGTGATGTCGGAGATTGCTTGGCCTTGCGATGGGTAAGCTTTGTTTTTATGGCCTACATTATTAAATCGACATTTTAGTAACACAATTAACGTATTTTATATGTCGAAATAAAACAAAGCAGTTTATAATAGTAAAGAACACAAGATTTATAGTGGTTCGGCCAAGAACTGGGCCTACATCCACTTTATAGCTCTTATTATTCACTTGCACTGGCTTTACAACAACTTTCAATACAAGAATCATACATTCATCATTCTTTTACAATATTTCATTAAAGCCTTTAAGTAAAATATGGGCGCAAATGATTGTTATTCCAAGCTCTTGGAATTGGGTCTCCTTCAACAGTTACAAGTTTGAATGTGCCATTAAGAAGTTTCTGGCCTATAACATACGGCCCTTCCCAGTTTGGTCCAAGCACGCCTGTAGGTGTTATAATTCTTTTTAAGATTAGATCCCCAACTTCAAAGCTGTGTCGGCGAACTTTGGAATTGAAGTGCCTGGCTATTCGTTGCTGATGAGCCGCAATTCTGAGCTCAGCTTCTTCCCTATTTTCATCAAGGAAGTCAAGGGCTTCAAGTTGCAGCTTTTCATTTTTGGCCTGAGTGAAATGGATTCTTCTATGTGAAGGGGCCCCTGTTTCTACTGGAATCATGGCCTCTGATCCATATGCCAATGAAAATGGAGTGTGCCCCGTCGCAGTTTTATGTGTAGTTCTATATGCCCATAGTGCTAGCGGAAGTTTATCGACCCAACCACCATTTGCTTTTTCCAGCTGTTTTTTGATGGTTGATTTGATAATTTTGTTTACTGCTTCCACTTGCCCGTTTGCCTGCGGATGAGCCACTGCTGAGAAACTTTTCTGGTTCTTGAATTTTTTGCAAAAATCTTGGAACTCTTTACTTTCAAATTGGGTTCCATTGTCTGTGATTATCTTTTGAGGCACTCCATACCTGCAAATGACATTCTTAGTTACAAAGTTTATCATTTTCTTAGAGGTAATAGTAGCTAAGGATTCAGATTCATCCCATTTAGTAAAATAATCCACAGCAACAATAGCATATCTGATTCCGAATTTTGCAGTTGGCAAAGGCCGGATGAGATCCATTCCCCAAATAGAAAATGGCCATTGACTGACCATCTGTGTTATCTCAGTGGAAGGTGCTCTTGGGATTTTTGCAAATCTCTGGCATCGGTCACATTTTCAGGCATAACTCGCGGCATCGCGCTTAATATCCGGCCAAAAATATCCATAACGGAGAATTTTCTTTGCTAAAGTTTGACCTCCTGAATGATCTCCACACTCTCCTCCATGTACCTCAGTTAGAATTGTTTCAGCTTCTTCCTTAGTCACACATCGGAGTAATGGCATTGAGAATCCCCGCCTATACAATCGGCCATCTTGAATTACAAATCTAGATGCTTTTCTTAACATCTTCTGCCGTTCTCTTGGGTTTTCTGGTAGAGAGTCGCAACGTAGGTATTTTAATACCGGAGTCATCCATGACTCTCGCACTTGTGATACAGTCATGATCCAGTCAATATCCATTTCATCAATGCTTGGAGTTGACAGGACTTCCACAGGAACTAATCCCAATAATTGAGCTTCACTAGTGCTTGCATACTTTGCGAGGGAATCTGCTTTCATATTCTCTTCCCAGGGAATATGGCTTATTGTGTAATGGTCGAAATCATCAAGAAGCTCCCAGGCCTTGGACAAATATGTGGGTAGGTTTCCCCCTTTGGCTTGAAACTCTTTCTTGACTTGACACACGATAAGCTGTGAATCACTGAAGATCTGTAATGCCCTGATGTTCAGTTCACTAGCAATTCTTAAACCGGCAATAAGAGCTTCATACTCTGCTTCATTGTTCGTCGAAGGGAATTCCAATCTTAAAGAATAACACAGTGACCGTCCTTCAGGGGTTTCAAGCACAACCCCCGGCCCCAGAACAGTAATCGTTTCTTGCGCCTTCAACATGCAATTTCCATCGGATTGAAGGATTATCGGTCACTACTTCCTCACTATCACCTTTGTCTGTACATTCTACGATGAAGTCTGCCAAAGCTTGTCCATTGATTGCTCTCCGGGGATGATAAGTGATATCATATTGACTGAGCTCAATATTCCATTTCAAAAGGCGACCCGAAGTCTCAGGACGGAACAGGACTTGCTTCAAGGGCTGATCGGTGAGGACTTTGATGGGATGAGCTTGGAAATATGGCCTCAGTTTTCTTGATGCAATCAATAGACAATAGGCGAGCTTTTCCCACTTTGAATAGTTCAATTCTGCCCCAGTGAATCTCTAGCTGATGTAGTAGACCGGGCGCTGAATTCTCGCATCCTCCCGTACCAAAGCTGCGCTGAGGGCATGAGACGAGATTGCCAAATACACAAAAAGATCTTCACCACTGTCAGGCTTTGAAAGTATAGGAGGCGTTTCCATGTGACGAATCAGCTCATCGAAAGCTTTCTGGCATTCAGGAGTCCAGTCAAATTATTTTCTTCCTTTCTTTAGAGCATTGAAGAATGGAATGCATTTTTCAGTAGCCTTGGAAATGAACCGACTCAAGGCATCAACTTTTCCATTGAGACATTGCAATTCCTTCTTCGTTCTAGGAGCTTTGACTTCTCTTAAGGAAGTTATCTGAGCAGGATTAGCTTCAATGCCCCTTGCACTCACAATGAAACCCAGAAATTTTCCAGATTCTACCCTAAATGAACACTTCAAAGAATTCAGCTTCATACCGTATTTTCGGAGGATTGAGAACAATTCTGCCAAGTGATCCATGTGGTCCGCTGTTTTCTTTGACTTTACCAGCATATCATCGACATAAACTTCCATAGTCTTGCCAATCTGTGGCTTGAACATTGCATTAACAAGTCTCTGGTAAGTTACCCCTGCATTCTTCAGTCTGAAGGGCATGACTTTGTAACAGTACAGACAAACATTGGTTATGAAACTCGTGGCCTCCTGATCTGGCTCATGCATTATGATCTAGTTATATCCGGAGTAAGCATCCATAAAAGATAACAATTCATGCCCCGCAGTTCCATCAACTAACCGGTCAATCCTGGGAAGCGGAAAGCAGTCTTTGGGGCAAGCCTTGTTTAAATCTGAAAAGTCGATGCATACTCTCCATTTTCCGTTAGCTTTCTTAACCAGTACTGGATTCAAAACCCAATTCGGATAAGTAGATTCTCTGATAAAGTCATTCTCCATGAGCCGATCCACCTCTTCTTTTAATGCTGCTGACCTTTCGGGACCCTGGGTTCTTCTTTTCTATTTCATAGGTGTAAACTTTGGATCAATATTCAAGGTATGTACTGCAATTTCTGGAGATATTCCACACATATCGGCATGAGTCCAAGCGAATACATCTAGATTTTCTTTCAAAAATGATATCAAAACATTTTGAACCATTGCATTAAGCTGCGAACCCACATTCAATACTTTGTTCGGGTCTTTCGGATCAACAGGTACCGGCACTGTCACTTCAACCGGTACCACCCTATTCTTCCCTACACTGGCTTTTCTGGGATCCATCTCTCTTCATGCACCGCTATGTTCGCCTGTGCAGGGTCCACCCTGTAATTGCTACAAGGTTGATTCTTTGATGCAGACTGGGGCCGCCACATCTTTTCCCATATCTCTCCTCCTTGCTTCGCGCAACTCTGTAAGATAACATTCCCGTCCAGCATCTGATCCCCTTTCACCACACCGACTCCATTATCTGTGGGGAATTTTAGGGTCAGACACCATGGGGCAAGAATTGCTTTAAATGCTGCCAGAGTTGGTCGGCCTAGGAAGGCATTGTAGGCAGAAAATTCTTCAACAATAACAAAGGTCTGTTTTCGAGCCACTTTTCTCTGCCCCTCTCCAAGCTCCACGAACAAATCAATAGTCCCAATTGGTTGTTTCGGCTCCCCAGTAAAACCAGCAATCTTTAGTGATGAAGCTTGAACGTCAGCCATTGGAATCTTCATCTGATCAAAAGTCTTCTTGAAGAGAATGTTGCACAAAGCCCCACAGTCAACTAGAACTCTTCTCACAGTAGCTGGCCCAATGCCAGTGGAGATGACCAAAGGATCAATGGTAGGAGCTTCAACACCCGTCGAATCCCTGGTACTGAATATAATGTCATCATTAAAGGTTTTCTGCTGCTTCAGGGGTGCAGCATCTTCTAACACATACACGCTTTCATTTGCCGGTGCATACTTCAAGGCACGGGTGTATCTTTCCATCTCACCCCAACTCCTGCCATCTGGGTAAGGGCCTCCTGTAACAACATTTAAAACAGGCCTCTCTGATTCATGAGCTGTCGCCTTTTCACTTGAGCTAGGACGATGAACAGGAACCTGTTGTCCTTGAGTTGACGAAGTTGGGCCATTCTTGTTCCTTTTTACATATTGCTGGAGCTTGTTTTCCTTCAATAGTTCCTCAATTACCTCCTTCAAGTGACGACACTCTTTAGTATCATGCCCGGGTTGGTTATGGAACCGGCAAAACCTTCCATTCTTCTCAGCTTTCCTATTAACTCTTTGCTTAGCTGGTGCGGGGAATTCGACCGTGTTCTTGTTTGCAAAGTAGATGTTCTCCAAGGTATCAGTCAGAGGGGTGAAGTTGAAGGGACGACCTTTCTTTGCATCTCCATGCCTCTTCTGACCATCGTTCCCCCTCTTCTAATTGCCAGATTCCTTCTTATTCGGAGCAGCATTATTATTTCCAGCCCCTGCCGATACCACCTTAGCCGGTGCTTGGAGGCTTTCCAGACGCATGAATTCATCGGCTTTTTTATAAAACTTGTCAAGTGAATTTGGTTCTTTCATTTTCAACCACTTTCCAAATTCACTTGATTTATCAATCGCCCTCATCAAGTATGTCAGAATCATACGTGGCTCTGCATTATCCACCTTGGCCAAAGCTATATTGAAGTGATTCAAGAAAGCTCTAATGGATTCTCCAGGATTCTGCTCCAAGCTAGATAAGGACATTATATCCTTTGCCTTTGACGCGTACAATCGAAACTGTTCCTTGAATTTCCGAGTCAAATCAGAAAATTGGTCTATCGATCGGACCGGCAGCTTTGTGAACCAAAGTAAAGCAACTCCTTCCAGGTATACCGGAAAATACCGGCATTTGATTTCATCAGAGGCTCTGGCACCCGTCATGTGCCAATCATACTTATACAGAAACTCATTAGGATCGCTCGTTCCCTTGTAAGCTGGAATAGTTGGTGGGACAAACTTCCTTGGGAATTCTGCTTTCAAGATCTTTTCAATGAATGGAGTTTTGCTCGGAGCGAACCCCATTATTTATCATCTTCGTCTCTTTGCATACTTTCCTTCATAATCTGGCGAACCATGCCTGAGAAATACTCTTCATCATTTTGAGGCTCAACGAGGCAAATATCAGCCATTCTCTCCGAATTTTGTCTTGACAATCGTTCACGGAGGGTTGGTTGCGGCCCCGATCCTCCTGCTTGGGGAGGTGTCCTTTCCACTGGGTCAGCTGGCCTTTGAGGGATATTCCTTCCTTCCACATTCTGCACTTCATCGGTAAGGTTTCCCTCCTTAGCTGCCGGCTGGCGGTTTGCCTCAAATAAAGCATTCAACCTTTCCATCATTAGGTTACTCTAAGCTTCCATTTGTCGATGTAGCCCAGATACCACGGCATTCAGCTCTGCCCGTGTAACTCCGACGGTTGGAGTTGTTTGACTTAAAGGAGGAGAAGTGGCAGTAGTCTCGCGAACATCGTCGGATCTAACAGACTTGCTTTTTCTTCCGGGGGCCATTATTTCCGATAAACTCCCGGTTTTTAGAGAGATCCTTTCTACAGATTTCTGTGAAGCTATGATGACAGTATCCTGAGTTCAATTCTCAGTGAAAGCACCAAAAATGTTAACGTAAAAAGTCAGATGCTAACACCCCGATGCAAATAGAGATTGAATGAAACCACCACCCGTTAACACGGGAATCGGAAAAAGCAGTAATTCACTGAAAAAGCAGTAAGAGACACAGAGTTTATAGTGGCTCGGCTTATGATCAAGCCTACGTCCACTTCAATCCTTCTTTATTACTTATATGATTACAATCCTTTAAAATTTCCTTCAGTTACAATTTACTTCAAAAGACAAGTAGCTAGAAAAACTTCAATGCAAGAGAATTCTCCGAATTCATGGTTGAATATGTTGAGTTCCTGCTTGAAGTTGACTGAAGCTTTTTGTGAGTTTCGAATGTTCGAGTAAGGCTCGGCTTGAAGATGACAGAGTCTCCACACTTTGAAGAAAATGATCGGTCCCCCCTTCATGTTGGAGCTTAGGGTGTATTTATAGGAGATTTCCGGGGTGAAGTATAGGTCGCGCGCGACCTAAGATAGGTCATAGGTCGCTGGCGAGTTAGAGGGAAGCGAGCTACAAGTTAACTGGTCCTTCCATGGTCACCTGAGCTAGCTAACAGGCCGTCGCGACTTAGGAGGAAGCAGCATCACTTATTCACTAAGTGTTAGATCGTGAACGACCTAATGCAAGTCGTAGGTCGGCGGCGATCTAAGGGAGTAGCTAGTAACTTTATAATGCCGAGACAACCAATCTAGCGACTTAAGCTAAGTTGTTAAACCGTAATGCGACTTAACTCGTTAGGTCGTGGATAGCCCCATTCCTTAGGTCGCTAAGTCGCGGACCGCTTGGGTCGCTGAACTCATTAGGTCGCAAACCCCCCTTTTAAGTAATTAGGTCGTTGAGCAGTTAGGTCGCTTTGTTCTATAAGTCGTTGGGTTGGTAAGAGGTTAGATCGCTCCATCCCTTAGGTCGTGCTATAATTAGGTCGTGCCGTTTCTTCTTTAGGTCGCATATATGGTTGAGTCGCTCCACCTTTATCCCGTTAAGTCGCATACACCCTCGGGCTGTTTTCTTACTGAAACCTTGGGTCGCTTGGCCGTAGAACTCCTTAGGTCGCTAGGTCGCGAGCCTATCGGAGTTAACATTATAAAAGGGAGAAGAAAATTGATTTTGATTTCTGAAGATAAATTTGAAATGCTCGACAAAAAGGTATGTGTTTAAGTTTCTCTATGAAGTTTGATTGGGTTTTGGATCGAGCCACTTGGATTTTTGTTTTCTTTTTGGATTTGGGAGCCCGTGGAGGCCTTTGTAGTTGCACCGAGCTAGCCGCGCAAAGGAGACGCTGGCGAATTTTTTTTGGAATTTAGGGAGTTTGGAAAAAATTTGAGAAAATTTTGATAATTCATATTTGGTTTTAAATTGAAACTTGAATGGTTAAAAAAGTAATATAGTTTGAAATTATGGGAGAGTTTAGGAAGTTAGTAAGAAGGTGATGGGTCTTGATTAGATGTTGAATTGTTTGGTTTTTGAGAGAAGTACGGGTATTGTATCATTTTTTTTCTAACTAGTAATTTCGGGGACGAAATTCTTATAAGGGGGGAGGAATGCGACGACCCGAAATTGACTTTAACATTTGTAATCGGAATATTTAATTCACTTTAAATATTGAAAAGTTAATTATTGACTTAATTACGAATATCATAATTTATTTGACAATTAAATTATTGAATTAAATAATTTGACGTTGGATAAAATATTGAATCTGGAATTCTAAGCCTATAAAAAAAATTGAAGGCTTGTAAAATTTATATTGATAACACTGAAGATAATAGAAGTTGTAAAATTGAAATTAACAATGGGTTGTTCAGTTTTAAAATTTATACTGTTTAAATTGAATTTAAAAATAGCCTTCCGAGGCGCAGTCTCGGAATTTAACGAAACCTATTCCATTGGATCCGTAATACTGAATTATTATCGGATTTCAATTTTCGCAGTGATTGCAGTTGTTGTGTGTCAGTACGGTAAGTAAACTCCCTGAAATTTATATTGAAAATTTAATTATAAAAGAGATATTTGTGCTTGGTTAAAATTTTTCAATACCAGCCGCTTTCCTTTTCCCATCACAAGTTTTTTACTGGCGTTGTAGCATGTTTCCCCAACACGAAAATAAAATCAAATCTCAGCCGACACAAACATCTTTTCCCTTTCATTTCATGGTCGAACTTTCAAAAATATCAGAAACAAAAAAAAATTGTATATTATACTTATATGAATCACAATCTTCATTTTCTTCTTCGTTCCTTTCTGTTTATGCTGTTCGAAATGGCAGATCGAAAGAAAAATTCAAATCAAAGTCGTAATACCCTCTCGTTAAATCAACTTACCCTTCCTCCTTCCCTTCAGCCTTATAGCATCGAACGAAAAAAAAGGGGGAAAACCTAATCAATCTGCCGAGCATCTTCCCACTTGAATTGAGTAGCGTACATTATGGGGTGATGGTCGCGCGATCCTTGAGTAATTTGTGGGACAATTTATGGTCGTGCTCTGGAATCTCACGAGGTTGATTTCGTTTTGGCTCTCGAGCTCGGCAAGAGAGGGAGTTCGATCTATCAAGGGTTGTTCACTAGCGATGTTGCGATGGCGAGGAGGATTTTCGAGGCTGGGGTTGTGATGGCAAGGCGGCACAGTGGGGAGGTCGTGCGCTAGAGCATGGCATGGGTATTCGAAAGTAGGGTTACGATAGGTCTCTGAATTCGTAGTGGCCTGGGTACAGATGTTAGTAAGGTATATTCTATTAATAACTAATTTTCCACTTTAAATCTAATTTAAGAATATATATAGATTAGGACTTTTATTATTCTTGCAGAAAGGAAATTATTTTTTATTTTATTTTATTTATTTCAGTGGGGTTTGTAGAACATTTTATTTTCTCTAATTCCTAGATTTATATACATAAGTGTTGCTCAGGCAGTAAGGGAAAGTTGTTATTCTTATTTACAGTGTATATGTATATAGTAATTTTAAAATATGGTAGAGTTTATATAAAACAAATTAGATTTTTTTTAAAAAAAGCATGTATAGATTATTTTTATAAGAATGTATATGTAGTTTTGAAAAGAGAAAAATAATAAATAAATAAAAATATACATATATACATTTTATTTTTACTTGGTTATTTTAAATATAGTGTATAAGGGGACTAACTTAATGGATTATTTTTGTAAATTAAAATATATTTATTATAGGATAAATTGGTTTAAATAAACTTAATTGCTTTTCGAAAATTAATTTTAAATTAAATAGTTTGTTAATTAAATCTATGCGAATCGATTGTTCAATTCATTCGGATATTAATAAACTATATAATGTTATACAAGGTTTAAAATCGAGAAACAAGCTGGAATGGAAATGTATGGAAATTGACCGCAAACAAAAACCAAAGGTGAGTTAATCTCACTCAGTTAAATTTAAATGATAAAATTTAAATAATTGTTTGAATGGATGAATTAACTGATGTGCTATAGTTTGGTATATTTTGGAATTGGTATTCTATTGTGCTAACATCCGTAGATGCAGGGAAAACAGGTTGGAGGGATCCAAATGGACCCCTCAACTTTTATTTAAATTATTTAATATTCTCTGTTCTGATTATTTGATATTCTATAATGAATTATGTGGAAGTATTAAATGCTATGGCTTGGTTAATATAATTGGGTATAATGAATTATTAAAATATAAATTTGATTTTGGAAATGAAAATAAAAGAAGCGAAATTGCAAGTAAAATAATTATAGAATAAATTCAAGAATAACTTGAAAAAAAGAAATAAAGTGACTTTAAATTTTAATAAATGAATACTGAGAATGGAAAGGAAAATTTGAATAAACAGAAAATTAATGAAGTTTAAATGCAGTATTATTAATTTAAAAGAACAAACATTTATTTAGAATTTAAGATTTGAATTATTGAAAGAGTAAAGAAGAAACTGAAAAATAATAATAATAATAAAGACCATAACTACTGAATTTGGAAATGAACTGATAAGTAAAAGAATTTATTCCAAATAAAATAAATTGGAAATCAATTTGGGGAAATTGATTTAAGTGATTGAAGTTGGAATTTTCTCTGGATGGCCAAGTACATGTTTTTAAAAGTAAATTTGCAAATACAAATTAAATGTTTTAAAGTTGTTTTTAAATAAGCAAGTTTTGTAAAGTTTATTATTTCTAATATTTAAAGTAAGTATTTTCTTCAATCTATTCTAGTAGTAATTATTAAGAAGTAACTTAGTATTTTGGTTTTAAGAGTAGAAATCTAGTTTTACATTTTATTAAGTAACTTTATTTTCAAATGTTTATATATTATGTATTTTAGTAAATTATTAAAGTAGTCTTAACTTAAGTGTTTAAAGGTAAATTCCAAAGTAAGTATTTTTGTTTTATCTATTATCGTAATAATTATATAAAGAATGACTTGGTATTTTGTTTAAAGCATTATTTTAAATTAAGTACTAAAGAAAGATTTTCTAAATTAAATATTAACCATACTTTACAATTGAAGTGTTTTGAAATTATTTTAAAAATCTAAATCTTGTGCTTGGTGATTCCAGTGGAAACGAAATACTTGGAATTTATTCTGAGAAAAAGGAAGGTAGTTTGAAAACTATTTTCAAAAGGATTTGAAAGTGAGAATATACCTTGTAAAAATATTTAAGATAAATAAATAATTTAGGAAATTATTTATTGGTTGGATGGTTGTTTGTGAATATTAATTGATAGTTAAATCACCGACTATCAATATTGGACAAATGCGCTGATTGTTTCGAAGAGACCGGGATCGAGATTTATTTCTCGAAAACCACTTCGATCCGGTTTGTACGTTTCGTGAAACGAGTTTAGATCCGAAGATGGAGCAGTGAAGTGCAAGGGCAAGTCACTACTAAATCCTGAGGATATTTCGAAAATGGATCTAGTAGGAATAGTGCCTTCGGTTCCTTTCGAACCCGGGACGGACTTGTATGGATGAATGCTTGCGAAACATCTTCAGGTGGACGATGGACATTCTAAGGGATATGTTCTAAAAAGGTAACACTTAGCCTCAAGCCTCATCAAATGGGAATGACTGAAAATCAGGGGTTATGCAGCAAGGCTAGGTGGGTAGCACCCAAGCAGGGTGAGGTCATTCCAGTCTAGATGTCCCTTTTCGGCTTAGTGGGCGGTTGCTGATCCCAACCGCGGGGTGATCTCACTCGGGATTATCCAGTAAGGGGTAGTCCTGGCCTTGTGTTGCAGGGGAGCGGGCGTACTCCACGGTACGGTGATCTAGGCCCCGTACTGTTACAGGTGGTACCCCAGTGCCTAGTCATTAGTTGGAAATCAATTTTCCCTACGAGCCTTGTACGAGTTTTGTTTGTATTACCCACTCTGTGGCTAGTAGCTGGAATTTAATAGATGTAGCAATTTCGTCTATTTTATAAGTATTTGTATATAGACCCTATTATAATATCAGAGGATTTCTATAAAAAGTGTTTTAGCTATCGTAAGGTAAAAATCCGACATGTTTATTTGTGGCGTGGTCTTACGAGATGCTTTTGTTTTCAAAGGATTTTTGAAACTTTAATAATCAATGAGGTGTGATTTTCTCACGCTGGTATTCTAGACTGACTCGGGTATTATTTAACTGTAATGCTCGGGTCAGACCGAGTATTATAGAATACAGGAAATGTTGTGGAGCTCATGAGACGAGCTGGATAACGATACGTACTTCCGTACTTGTTTATATATATATATATATATATATATATATATATATATATATTCCGCTGTGTTGAGTTTCTGTGTATCCATTTGTATGTTGTTGTTGTTAAGTTGTTGACTGATGTACTCTTATGATGTACTATATAAACAGATATATTTGATTTGAGTAAAGATCATTTATTATCTATTATATTTTATTCCGTTGCGATGGTTAGATTCTGTTGTTATTTTCTATTTTCTTCTTCTACCTCTTCTTCTTTAACCCAAATGGTTCGTATTTCTGTGCAACTTGAGCTGATTGTTGTAGAATAGTGTTGACTCAGGAGGTACGGATTTGCAGGCTGTTACACAATTGGTTCGCCAGAATTTGAAGAAAACAAGATTTTCGATCATCCCCCGATTCCTCCTTAACCACAAGCTTAAAAATTACAAAACTCACACCAAAATCATCATATTTAAGTACGAATCGGTTAATATAATCAAAACTTGAAATTTTATATACCAAATTCTTGACTTGAATTTATTTTGACAAGCACTTCTTATTTTAGAAAAAATTACTTGATATATATACTTGAAATATTTTTAAAAGTTAAATCTGGAAAATGCAAACAAATTTCCTTTAAAGATCTTAATATAAAATTGTTTATATTAAAAGATATAGATTTTTAAACTTGATTTAGCCTATTAAAATCAAACGGAGGCCAGATATTTATACATAGACATGAACATATGGGTATAATAGTAATTCAGCTATTTTTCAAACAAAATACATCAATGCAAATCATTTTTACAACATTACTTCAAAGATTTAGCAAAAGCATCAAAGTATAAAACATATTTAGTTTTTGAAAAGGTGTTTACTCACAGATTAGTTGAATAGAGAACAAATTTGAAAATGCAACTTGATTTGAAATGCAGGCTTAATTTACTCTGTTAAGCTTGAATTTGAACTTGAATTGAATCTTGAATTTGATTCTTGCTTGCCATAGATTGAAAGCTTGAGGTAGTATATTTTTCTCTGATTTTATTTGGGTTTTCCAGTTTTTATTTTTCTTTGACAAAAATGAAAGAAAAAGAAGCCTTTTTTTGCTATACATACAAAAGTTATTAAAAAGAAGAAAACAAATTATTTGACACTTGTTATTTTGCATGATACCCTACGCCTACAAATGTCAAATGTATATATTATATATTTTCCTAAGGTTATATATACTTATTTTTATACTACCCATGCTTTATAAATTTGTTTCTATGTTCTTATATTTACACTTAAAATCTATATTCATGTATAATTTTAAAAGAAGGTGTATTAATCCTTTATTAAATCTTATTTAAAACTTCAACCACTATACTTTAATTAATACAGATTTATCTTTAGTATTTTAAAAATATAGAATTTAGCTTTAACTAGCTTTGAGAATTATTATACCAAATTCAAAACAATGCTTTCTAATCACCATACACACACACACACACACACACACACACACACATATATACATACTTATATACTTTTATATGTTTATACTTATAATTTTCAAAATTATAGAGTTTGCATATATCTATTTATATATTTGTTAATTTACTATAAGATTTATAATTTCTAGATATTTATAATTCAACATTTATTATAGTTTCAAATCCATTCATATACATCCAGATATTTTAATTATCAGAATACCATTTGTTCATCTAAATGAAATTAGTATCTCAATAGTAAAAACTAGTTAATTATCCAATTATCAGATATCAAAAATCCAGGTTATCACATTTCTCCCCCGTTTAGAACTTTTCGTCCCTTAGAAGGAGCGAGGAAAGAATTTTAAATTATAATGTGAATTAACAGTTTAATTATTCTTAAACATTTTTAATTCTTAACTCCTTTTAATTTTTTAAAACGCTTTTAAAATCTATATAATATTGGCAAAATAGCTTTATAAAAATACTTTTTATAACTCGATGTCTTAACAAGTCCACCTTGTTCTCACAGAAATTCGGTCATACGTTGATCAGGCGTAGGAATGAAAATATATAAGTACTTAGCAGACCCGTTTCAACGTCCAGTGAAAATACTTAGAAAACATTTTTGAAAATATAAGAAAAACTTTTGGTGAGAATGCTCAGGAAATCATCACCCTTTCCATGGTCACAGTTAACCCGATGATTACGTCGCCATCCCGGCAAAACCATAGAAAATTGTAGGCCTCCGCGCCCCTCGATTACACCATGGAACCAGCCATAGATCGCATATACCCCCAGGTTTTACGTTGCCATCACGGCAAAAACCCATGTAACTGTAGGCATCAGCGACCTCGAATTTCATTGTCGAATGAAACTTCTCCACACAGACCACATAGATCGCAGACTACATTAGTCGAGTCCCAATACAACCTGTGGGCACTCACTGCCACGCGACTTTCGCTATGTCCTCATAGATCGCAGTCTACTGATGTTACGTCGCTCTTCCAGGAAATCAAACGTTGACCGTTGGCAATTGTCGCCCCTCGACTTTCGCTATGATGTGCATTAGATCGTAGTGACATCGAGTTACACCGTCGTCATAACATAACCCAAATGTTTTTGTAGGCATCGGCGCCCTCGAATTCCGCTACCCACCACAATACTCAGGAACTATAGTTTGTCCGGACTTCCTCCCAGGATTAAATTTAGAACACCCCTTAGGGCTCAAGGCAGAACCACCCCGTGTATCTCCAACTAGAAGTTCATTTCATAGGAGCGCTTTTTCCCTGAGCCAATCTCAAAATATTTTATACTATATACTTATAGTATCTTTCAAATCATACTCTTTATGATTCACATAAAAATCTCCTTTACACAAAATCGATATCTCAAATTGATAGTTCCAAACTTGGCTTTCCAAATTCCCAAAATTGATTTTTTCCAAACATCAAAAGCCTTTCAAAATCCATGGGTCCCAAAAACCTTTTTCCCAAAATCATTCTCATAAAATCATTTATATATATAGATATATATATGTTTATTCCTTTAATTAGAACAAAATACTTTTGGATCATATCTTACTTATATAAGTTCCTTTCTAAACTTCAAATATTTTTCAGAGATCCTTTCTTTTACAAAAATTATTTTTACACTTCTTTATAAAATGCTCAATATCTATTTCATTCAAGCACTTACGATGTACATATACAGTCCATACGCAATATTAAATCTGATCGCTCACTCGATCACACAATTTCATTTCCGAACTAGTATCGTCCACCCGACTTCCTAGTGCTGATCAGATCAGATTTCTTGATCAGAAACTGTCATTCTCCTTGCATAGCCATAACTATGATAGAGAATTTCCAGAACTAATCAAAAATCCGTATCAGGTTTGCCGTCGAAAATGGAGTGAAAAATCCCAACTCGGATCGATATACTATCTCGAAATTCCATGCTCGAATCTGGATCAAATCATTATGCGAATAGAATAATATACATACATGTTACGTATTTACCTTCATTGATTATTAGCTAAATCAACTTCCATTTTATTCACCTTCATTTTGATTCTATTCACTTATTCACAATTGCTTCCAATTCCATTTGGGTTATTACTTCAATTATGAATAGTTTGCACTCTGACTAGCTTGAATTTAGAAAAAATCTTGAAAAGGTTTAAAATAGATAAGTAGTTGTAAAATAGTTAGTAGTTGTAAATAGCAGTAGAATAGTTAGGCAATTATAAAATAGTTGTATAATAGTTAAATAGTTGTAGAACAGTTGGATAGTTGCAAAATAGCTGTAAAATAGTAATTAGTTTTCAAAATAGTTGTAAAATAAGTATAAGATAGTTTGGGTTTTAAAAAGAAAGGTTGTATAGTAAATAACTAGAAAAATAGATTTAAAACAGTTTATGTTAAAATAATTTTATTCGAAAATAGTTTCAGAGTCAAACTGTTTCAATTTGCCAATCTCCACTTCCAATAAATTTTCAATTTCCACTTGCTTTTAAATCGATTCAATTCCCATTCAATTTGAATTACTTCAATTTCTATCCCAAATTCAAATCAATTGCCATTTGAAATTAAACTTATTCAACTTCAATCTCACTTCTAATTAATTAAAATCAAATTCAATTTGAACTAATTTCAATTACAATCTTAACTTTAAACCATCTCGAATTATATAACTTCAAGTTAAATTTTTAAATGTTGATTTAATCCTTTAAATCAAATCAACCTTTTACTTTTAATTTAACAACCTAAGTTTTAAAACATCAATTTTGAGTCCAAATTTCAAATATTTATTTTAAATTATCTTCACTTAACTTATTTCATGGTCCAAGTAAGAGTTCAAAGCTTTTTTAAAAATTTAGTTTTCAAAATCCCATTTATTAACTAATTTTAACTTCAACGTTGAAACCAATTCTTAGCAATTTTAGTTTGCTAGTTCATTTTTAACATTTAAACCTTAAGTTCAAAGTGGTTCCATAATTTCAATTTTATTTCTAAAAATTAAAATAATTTAAATAATTTCAAATTAAAGTTTTATGTTCATTTCATTTCAGCAATGGATATATTTTATCTCAATCCACTTCTTACTTCAAAAATATTCCAATTTACAAATTTATAGATTAATAATAACAACAGGATGATAGCAGGATATGTCAAAGTAAATAAACATCCAAATTATCTAAAATATCCATCAATAGCATCCATTACCAATTTCCAGAAATCAAACCCTTTTTGAGATCATACATAACTCCCATTCAAACCAACCATTTAACTTCCCTAAGTTAAATCTCTATTTCATCTTGAAATTTCCAATTCAGGTTGTTCGTTCTAAACTTATTTAACTTTGATTTTATTCCTAATTAATTTAATTCAATTTCTAATTTCAATTAATTCATTACAATTCCACCTTTGAATTAATTCCAATTCTATTCTCAAATAAATAAAGATAATTTTATATTAGATTGTACTGCCGTAAAATATTCCATACATTGATAGACTACACACTAGTAGTTCAAACATTACATCCATTTATCCAAAATAGGAGTCTTGCAGAAGTCATAATTCTAGACGCCTTCTCCATTACCTAGGGGTTTGGAAAAGAACAAAGCCTTAGTATTCTTACAAGAATCTAGGGACTCCCTTCCAATGGGCAAAGCCCGAACATGCACTTCTCAACAGGGTGTCCCCACTTATAACATTTACAATAAAAGGTTTCTACCCTCCCATCAATCTGGATAACCTTCACGCCTCCTGCAGGATGTTCCATAACCTTACTATTCTTCCGTCTCTCGGGACAATTCCTAGCGATGTGTCCCGACTTTTACAATGATAGCAAACAGTCGACTCGTTGACAGGTTCTACAGGTTTATGCTTTACCTTCCTCACTTCAGGGCAATAGTTTAGGAAATGTCCTTTCTTTTGACACTTAAAGCACAAGATCTTAGAGCGAAACCTTTTGAATGTACCCTTCAATTCCTCCCTTGTTTTACTGCACTTGGCTGCGTAATGACCCTTATTGAAACATCTATAGCAGGTGACATTATCATAACGCCCTGGTCTAGCCCTTTCCTGAACCTGTTTCTCATACACCTGAATTACTTCTTCTCGATCCTTACGTACGGCTGCTCTTCGCTCTCTGCGTCTAGCCTTCCATTCTTCACTCTTAGTCATCTCTCTCTCTCAGCCTGGATATTGTGGGACTTCCTAACCTATATTAGACTTAATTAGTAGATTTCCAACTTATATTCTTATTATCCTATTTAATTTCAATAACCAACAATCATTTTCCTTAATATATATAATAATTAGAAAAATTATTGCTTTATATATCAAAATATAAGCTTATATAAGAACCATTCAATTTTAAAACCATTTAAAAATCTTTGTATAAGAAAATAACGAGTACGCTCTCATATATAATACACTAAACTCATTTTGGGGTACTACTGACCCTAACCTTAATGAGTAAACCCACCGGAGCCAAGTTTCTCACTGAACTTTCTGCTCCGATGCCAAAATGGAACGACCTAGAATTTTCGTCCTTGAAAATCCGACAATAATACGTTCACTGTAGGAGTGTCGAACAATCGAATGTCGGAAATTCTAGATTGTTAGGGAAAAGAAGAAAAGAGTTAGAAGAAGAAACATAAAACAACAACACAGAATTTCACATTCACAGCGGATTAAAATATAATATCAAATAATAGCATTTATACAATGGAAAGCTGTAATTGCTAATTTACATCCAATATATCAGAGTACAACCTTACATAAATAAACTGGACGGTTGTAACAACTTGTCCCAGTAAATAATCAATCCAGCTCCAATACACAGTGAACAAAACTCCATATGTTCCTGCCATCCTGCTCGCCTCCTATGCTCCAAAACGTCCTAACCTGAAAATCTGTAACACTCGGTCTGACCTAAGCATTACATTAAATTAACACCCCAGTCGGGCTGGAAACCTGCACGAGTAAACTCAAATAATTTGAAATACTAAGTTATAAAACTTATTTAAAAACCAGGGTAACCCGTACCTCACTACGAGTTCTTAACATGTTATAGTCAGTCATTTATTACAAAATAATATTTAAGAATGGTCATGTTCCCTTAATTTATTCCATTCCATCCCATTAGATTATAAAATAAATCTATAAAGAGTTATTGGAGATTATTAATCATAGTGGTTTTGGGTATTTGCTGATACTCGACCCCAGTCTCTTCGAATCCAATGCCATCTTTAATTTAAGTTGTTTAAGTGAATACAATTCGATTTTAAATACAGGGTGTTATATTTACACAGCAATTCATCATCGATAGATAACCCACATTATCACAGTTCAACCCAAATATATCACAGAACATCACAAATTACATATTAGAGATATCAACAATCCAAGGCATTCAATTCAAGTTTATCATTCATAAGCAAGATTAATTAGCCACCCTTTCTAATTAATTTAATTAGCACAATTTAAATTGAATTAATTACCTTTAAATCCTGCTTAATTAACATTAATTAAACCATTTAATTGATTATTGAAATTAATTGATTATTAATTAATCATTCACATAATTAATTAACCTTTAATTACTTACATTAATTAATTATCCTATAATTAATTTCATTAAGTAATTATCCTTTGATTGCACTAATTAATTATCCTATAATCCCTAAAGTTAATTAATCAACCCTTAATTACTTAAGTCCTTAATTAATCTAAGATAAACCATTCATCTTAATTAGTTACTTAATTATCATTTAAATCTTTATTAAATTAAATGCTTGAAATTAATTTATACAAAATGTCCTGAGACTTTTTGATTAATTAAAGTTTAATACTCTTATCTTAATCGCCTACATAATTACATCATTAAATTTCATATATAAACACCTAGGAATAAATTAAATAATTAACCTCGCTAATACATTCCCATTTTCTTTTATGCATTTACTTTAAAACTTGTTAAGAATCTTCCTTTATTTTACCTTTTCTCTTTCCACATTTTTCTTTTATTTCTTCCTTCCACTTTTCTTTTACTTTTACGTTTTCTTTTATATTTTCTTTCCTTATTTCTTTTACATTTATTCTATTTTATTTTTATTTATTACTATTCCGGCCCAACCCATGGCCCAAAATCCTGATCACTACTTCGAGCCATACTCCATCTTTCCAGTCCCCCCTCAACTTCTTTTTTTTTGAACTTTGAATTCCTGTTACCTAAACACACTCACGTCCAACCCGAAGCCTCCCCTATTCTTCCTAAGTCCGACCTGAAGTATTCCCTCTCCTTACCTTCTCTTCTCTATTCCTACAGAAACCAAAATTCACTGATATCCACTACACCATGCTTGGCATCGGAGCCGTGCCAAACCTTGATGACGACACCACTAAGTCGTTGATGATCCCCTACACCTCTTCGATCACCCAGAAACCCTCAACGACCCAAAAATCAAAATCGAGCCAATCTGGCCACTACCCAAAAACAGACCAACATCCACCTCAACCTTGCGCCGCTTCCGTTGATCGCCGGGGACCTCGCCACCTTTCCTGGGAGCTGGACCTACCTGTTACCCTCCTTCTCCGCCTCCTCCTGTCCAACCTGAAGCGGTCACATTGTCGAAATCACCTCGACAACCACCTCGACCAGTTCGACTCCTAAAACCCTAATCCACTCGACCGATCAACTCCTCTATTAGAAAAAATCGAACCCATTTTTCCTAAGCTCGCCACCCTTTAGCTACCCCCTAGCCAAAAATCGACCTCCACTATCAATTGGTTCGCCAGAATTCGATGAAAACAAGATTTTCGATCATCCCCCGATTCCGCCTTAACCACAGCTTAAAAATTGCAAAACTCACACAAAAATCATCATATTCAAGTACGAATCGGTTAATATAACAAAACCTTGAAATTTTAAATATCAATTTCTTGACTTGAATTTATTTTCACTGTCACTTCTTAATTTAGAAACAATTACTTGATATATACTTGGTGTTAACGCTAAAAAATAACGCTAACACCCCGGTGTATGAAGTGAGATTGTGAAAGCACCACCCGATAGCTCGAGAACAGATTATAAGTAGATAATAGTGAAAAAACAGTAAACAACAGCAATTTTATAGTGGTTCGGCTTAAGAGAGAGCCTACGTCCACTTTGAATATCTTTATTGACGATTTGATTACAAGTCAATGCAGTTACACTTCGATTACAACACACTTTGAGTTTCAAGTGACTTAGAGCAAGTAGCCTAAACTTCAATGTCGATCCAAATCTTTGAACACGTGTTCGACATGTTTGATTTCCTCGTGAAGTTCCTTAAAGGTGTTGAAGTAGTTCAGAAGGCGGCAGAGTAACGGCGCTTGAAATGAATGAGCCAAAAGTCCTTTGCTAGTTGGAACTAGGGTCGTATTTATAGGCATTTCTCGGAGTTAGGTCGTAGGTCGTGACCGACCTAAGCTAGGTCGTAGGTCGTGACTGACCTAAGATACACTGCCCTCTCTCTCACAAGAACACGCATGCTGATTTACACAAGTTCTAGGTCGTGAGCGACCTTACTAGTAGCGGCATAGAAAAGGCGGTCTTCTAATGCAATGTCCTTAGGTCGTGAGCGACCTATCTTAGGTCGTGAGAGTTCTATAGGTCGCAGAATTCCATAGGTCGTAGCTTCCTTTAGGTCGCAGAGTTCTGTAGGTCGCAGCTTCCCTTAGGTTGCAGCTACTTTTAGGTTACTTGATAAGTTAAGTCGCTAGGCCGCTCCATCTCTTAGGTCGCTAGGACTAAAGGTACTAGGTCGCATAAAGACTTTAGATCGTTAGGTCGCATTATCCTTTAGGTCGCTAGGTCGCATTATCCTTTAGGTCGCTAGGTCTGTTAGGTCGTTGGTCTAGTTAGGTCGTTGGTCTCCATAGGTCGTAGGTTGTGACAATGCTTAAGTCTTTAGGTCGCAGAGCTGCTTTGTGGAGTTAGGTCGTTGAGACAATTAGGTCGTCAGGTACTCTTAGGTCGTTGGGATGCTGAGTTATAGGTCGTGGAGTGTTAGGTAACTAGGTCGCAAAGTAATGATAGGTCGCTAGGTCGCATTACATTTTAGGTCGCTTCAAAGTGGGAGTTAACACTTGTCCCTCGAAGTACCGGCCTATGGCATAGGTCGTGTGCTTCGATCTATCTCTGCTAGGTCGTGAGCGACCTAAAACATATGCTTACTCGCGTGCCTATCTAAATTCTCCTTTTTGCCCCATATAGACTGTTTGGTCGTTTCTTCCTCTCTACCTTACTGTTCTGATTTTTCACTCTCATTGACGAATTTTTCAAACTTCGAAAGGCGAATTCAACCCAGCTAATCAACGATTCACCTTTTCCAACATATTACGTAAGTGAATTCGATCTTCATCCCACCATAATCACTTTTGAACTACGAATCCCCATTTTCTGACCTTGACCCAATTCCTTGCATCGTGCTATATTTTGAATCGTTGCAATCGATTTTCAATCGCTGCTTGAGTAGGCACGAAAATGTATTGAATGTACGATGGATTGGAGATTCTTTGAATCACTTTTCAAGTGATTCGGTGATGTGTGGAGATGATGGACTTCACGAAGAGGATGATGGATTTCTGTGTAGTTGATAGCGGGTTATCGGGCCTGGTGAAGCATTGCGTGGAGAGGAAGTTAGTGACCTAGTGGATTTGAGCGACTTAAGGTAATTCGCGATCTAATGACCCTTGCGACCTAAGGAATAGTTTCGACCTACACTAGGTCGCTGAACGACCTAATATTCATGCGATTTGCATGAGTTAAGAGTTACTCGAGCTAAGAACTGCACGACCTAACTTCCTTGCGACATAGGCTTTAGGTCGCGGCCGAGCTAACACTAGGACGAATTTGTAAAGCCTTATCCTTTACTTTGCACAGCGCGACCTAAGAAGGCTCCGACCTATACTAGGTCGCTGGATGACCTAGGACTTGTGAAATCCTGAGACAACTTTGATTGAACTGTTTGAACTTTGAACTATATGGACTTGAATTTTGTCGTATTTCTTTGCAGATTATCTCTAATGCTAACAACCTGTTTAAACATAACATTTGCAGAAAAATGGGACGAATATACTGTCATTGACCGCCCACATCGAGTGACAGATTAGTCGATAAAGAATAATCAACTTAAATGAACTATGTGAGTGAAATGCTGTGAATCAACCGACTCAAATGAAGTGTTAAAGGAAAGCTAAAATTTTGTTTGAATTAACACTGCGCTTGAGTTTTAAATTAACAAGTCCTGAAATCTCACAATCGATCAGTTGTCAATTAGTTTAATTTCAGTTATTTCGCTTGTTATTTTTATTAGTTTTGCACAACACTTCACACTTTTAGGAAACGTGCACCTTCACACCTGAACATCCAGTTACTCATGTAGAATGACGTCTCAACAAGAAGAGACGATAGAACACGTCGAAGGGGCTTTCCCGGTTGCTATTCCACTAGAGAACCCTCCGGAAAGAACTCCTACCCTTCTGAAACAGCGGGTGCTTAATCAATTATGCATTCAATTTGGCATTGCCGAGGCAGAAGTTTTACTCCCTGGACCAAATGATTTCGCTGATAGACCACCTTCCGGTTTTGTTGCCATTAATCACCAAATGTGCTTAAGTGGAGCTATTCCTCCCTTTAATGAATTTCTTCAACAAATCCTTCTTCGACTGACGATCTCTCCTTTCCAACTGCATCCCAATGGCTATGCCATTTTGATGGGATTGTGCGTTCTGTTCAGGAGAACTCTTGACCGTCTTTCAAGTTTTGAGGAAATCTGTTACCTGTGCACTTTTGCAAAGAACAAGGACCACCCTTCGATTGTACTTGTAAGAGGTGCGAGGAACCGTAAACTAATTTTGGATTTGCCGGAGAGTGCACATGGTTTTTTGAATCAATTCTTCTATATTCGTTGCCCCGCAGGATTTTATGCAGACTGGAGAATAGGAAGTGAGATCTTTTTTCCCTTCTTTCTTCAATTCCATTCTAAGTTTTTCATGGTTCGTATTGCTAGATGCTGATTCCATTCCTTATTTTTACAGCACTTCCTCCTCCTTCTAGAGATTCCAGTCATAAACCAGTCTTTGAAAGGCTAAGCATTGTGGCTGCTGAAGAGAGGAGCGCAAAATTTCTATTGACAGATGAACTCCTTCATCGATTTGAGCTTTTACATTCTTCTCGTTCTACTCAACTTCATGAAGTTCCGACTGAAGTTCCCGATTCTCCGATGAAAATTCTTGATGCCTCGGTCCCTACTAAAGAGCACATGCAGGGAGGAACCTCTATAGAAACTTCACTGGTAAAGTGTTCAATTCCGAAAGATGTTGCGGGGCCGTCTGACAAGTCTGTACTTGCCCCAGTTATCGAAGAGGAAGAACCTCCACGATCTTCCGAAAAATCTACTAACGAAGGAGTCAAGAAAGCAAGTCCCAAAAAACATGATGGTGATGATGTTTTCGAGGGGTTGAGTGATTTAATTGTGACTTCTCAAGAACTTTTCAAAGATGATGTTTCCAAAACTATCTCTTCTATAATCGAGGCGACATCTTCTCTACAACAAATGTCAACTCCTTCTACTCAAGTTATCACTGCCTCTACTCCACAGAGTGGTTTGTAACTCGATGCGTGTAGTTTACAGGTTACACGACACTTAGGATTTTTCATCACTTCTACGCACTTATCTTCTTGTACTTTAAAGATTTCTAAAGCTTATTATTTTTATTCCAGATTCTCCTATGGGGCGCAGCGGCTCGTACTATGATGATTTCCAGCGCTACGGGAGGCGTAGCCAGTATGATTATAGGCGTTACCTCCCTTCTTACAGAGAATCCGATGAAGAGAGGGCCATCAGAAAAGCAGACGAGAGACGAGCATATGAAGAACGTCACCGAAGAGAACAAGAAAGACATGACCCTCCCCACAGAGATGATGATACCCAAAAAAGAAAGACCCACGATGAGAGAGGTAAAGGACACATGGAAGATTCTTCTAGCAAGCGGGCTAAACTTACTGAAGAAACAATGCCGACAGTTTCTCAAAACGTTCCTGCTCAATCTCCTGCCCCCGTTCGTTCCGACATTCAAACAATCATCAACCGGCCCGCATACCAAGTTGGGCAAGGTCCTCCCCCTCTTCAAAGTCGATTCCCTCAGTGGTGCCTGAGAGGGGTTCGATTTGATCTCGACTTGGTTCCTCTCGACAAATCGGCTATGCTGCGAAATCTTGATTCTGTCAGGACCGATATTGAAAGAATGTCGAACTGGCAAAAACTTGTCGACGAGCTTCAGAGAGTTAACCGAGCCAATCTCGAGGCCATGCTCACAATGGAGAACGATAAGGCTGAGTGGCAGAAGACTCTCGAACAGCATGACGCCGAAATGAGAAGTATTGCTTCCTATAATGAAAAGCTGGAAGCGGAAGTAGAAAAGCTTAAGGAAGAATTAGCTACTTCATCTACTTTCCATTCTCAAAAGGAGAGCATGCTTCAGCAACAAGTACGAGATGCGCATGCCAGTCAAAGGGCAGTCGAAGATAAGCTTACACACCAGGAGAAGGTCATAGAAGAATATCGCGCTGAAACTTTACAGCTGCGAGAACAGGCCGGCTCTCAAAGCTTGGAGATAGAGATGCTAAAAGCTCGACTTGCTATGGCCGAAAAGGAGCGTGACGAGGCTGTTGCTGGTAAACTCGCGGCCGAAGAGGCCCATCAAGCAACCAAAACTAACATTAGCTCCACATTATTTGATTTCTATCTGCATAGCATTTTGGGGCGTGGCAGCCTTGCCTTTCTAGGCCCTAAATACGAAATTACATTAGCTGAAGTCTGGGAGGCAGCACTCGATATGCTAGGTGGTAAAGGTGCTGGCTACGCTGAGACAGCTCTTGAGGAGCATTATCTCGATGATGATGCCCGCACCGCTCTTGCCAAGGGAAAAGAGCAACTCGCCAAGGTACGGGCCGGAATGGCGGAAGGGGAATGTTCTGAAAAAGAAATACCACCTACCACTTCTGAACGTCCTTTAGTTTCTTCCGAAGTGGACATTACAGGTTCTAGTGCTCATTCGCTGCCTCCTACAAGAACCGGGGTAATCACCCCTACCGATGACGAGGCTTTGGAGGATATCGGGGCTCAGAATTATGAGATTGAGCTAACGAAGCAAACATCTTCAGGTAATTTTGATATTGGTCCGATTCAGGTGGATCGCTTGCTTACTCCTCAAAAGTTTGATGAGCTTCTCGATTACTTCTTGAATCTCGACGAACCCATATCTCCCTTCTTTCGGGGAGATACTAATATTTTTAATTTCTCTTCTTCTGCAGTTGAAACACCAAGTGCTGTGCAGACTTCACTTCCTCCGGTTATCCCTCCTCCGTCTCTTCAGGTGACTCCTCCTTCTGCTTCACAACCCGGGTCACAAGAGGAACAGATTGAGGCTCTTCACGGCTTGGATGACCCTATCGCTTCGCAAGAGCAGAAGGATGAGGGACTTGAAGGAGGCGAGATCTCTCCGGAGTGGACTCCCTCTGATGACGTAGTTTTGTCCGCTCTTGTTACTCCAGGGAGTGAGTCTTCTTCGAAGAGAAGAAAGAAGCACGGAACATCGAAGAGGAGGGGGAAGAAAATCATCACTACTGAAGAGGAACCGGAAGTTGCACCGGTTGCACCTCCCTCTCCTTCTTCCCTTATGCCTATAGATAGACCTGAAAAACTAATCATTCGGCCAGGCAAAGGGTCCAAAGGTGGCAAGAAGAAGTGAAGAGTCGGACTTCGGGCTTTTTGACTCCTTTTTTGTGTAATGGTCGGATGTTGTGCAGGTACCGGACCCTGCTTTTTTTTTATTTTGAAACCTGTATCTGCAATTGAATAAAATGATCCTTTATTTGTACAGACTCTTGTTTGAATTTGAGAATGCATTTATTATTCATTTTTGCACAAGTTTATTTATATGATATTGCGGTGAACTTGTGGTATGTTGTTTGAGCGTACTTTACCGATGTAGCTATACCATTTTGTGTGTAACTATACCATGTTGCCCCCATACCATAAGTTTGCTGCAATATTTTATACTTTGAGGGGACTCACACTCTTATTTTTTGAAGAATAATTACTTCATTCTTGAAAAAAAATTTCGTAGAGTACAACTTCCTTCATATAAGTTTTTACGCTTTGTCCTTCGAAGAAATCACTTTTTTCTTTTGCTTAAGTACGCATTTTGCCAAGTGAATTCTTCTATGTGGTAAAGCAGGCCTCTGAAGAGTACTTTAACTTTCTTCCTCTTTTTTTTTTTTTTGAGGAAGGTTATTTTCTAGAATAGGTAAATCACTCTTCCTTTGAAAGTTAAAGTATATCCTTGATGAGGATATATTTTTTTTTTTGAAATAGAAATTTGTACTTCTGAGGAGGGATTTTTCACGTTTCAACACTTGGAAGTTTTATTTCAATCTTGGTGAAACGTGTACCTCCAAAGAATTGTGCCTTCGAAGAAAGCCTTTTCACGTTTCAACACTTGGAAGTTTTATTTCAATCTCGGTGAAACGTAAGCTTCCGAAGAAGTCTTTCTTTTTGATTGTGTCCCCGGTAGGGGGTTGTACCTCTGAGGAGGGATTTTCCACGTTTCAACACTTGGAAGTTTTATTTCAATCTTGGCGAAACGTGTTCCTCCAAAGAGTTGTGCCTTTGAAAAAAGCCTTTTCACGTTTCAACACTTGGAAGTTTTATTTCAATCTCGGTGAAACGTGGGCTTCCAGAAAGGTCTTTATTTTGTTTTGCATTTCAACTTTGGTGAAGTGAAATTCCGAAGAGCGGTCGTAACACTTCAACTCCTGGTGAAATGGGCCTCCGAAGAGGGCTTTTATTTTGTTTACATTTCAACTCTGGTGAAGTGAAATTCCGAAGAGCGGTTGTTACACTTCAACTCCTGGTGAAATGGGCCTCCGAAGAGGGTTTTTATTTTGTTTACATTTCAACTCTGGTGAAGTGAAATTCCGAAGAGCGGTTGTTACACTTCAACTCCTGGTGAAATGGGCCTCCGAAGAGGGCTTTTATCTTGTTTACATTTCAACTCTGGTGAAGTGAAATTTCGAAGAGCGGTCGTAACACTTCAACTCCTGGTGAAATGTGCCTCAGAGAGGGTTTTCATCGCCTGGAAGTTACTCTCTCATGGTTGGAGGGTCATGACTCCTCCAATCTTTTTTGTTGAGTAGAGAACTTTCTTTTTTGTGGCGTATGACCCATTAGAGGTCTTTATTCTCTGAATAGTTGTGCCTCCGAAGAGGATTTGTGCTGCCGATGATGGCTTTGGTTGTTCCCTTGTCCACTTGCTTATGCCTTTTCAGTGATCCCCCTTTTTTTTTTACAAGTGACTTTTTTAATCCAAGGAAATGTACTTCGTTGTCAGGCAAGTTCGTGAGAACGAGCATCAGCTTCTTAATTGGACGTTTGTTTGTTCAAACAATCTCAATTTATTAGCAAAGGCTCGTTTCTGTCGAAATCACAGGCCGTTCAATTGAAGTACTTCCTATCTAGGATTTGAATTTGGAGCTTTTGTGACTTGAAATTTGGTGAGAATCACTGGGTCTTTTTATGTGCAAGTTTCACTTCCATTGTCTGCAAAAATTTGAATCGACATTTCAGCAATACATTCTATGTACTTTTTATATCGAAAATAAAGCAAACATGTAATAATAATAAGGAACACAAGATTTATAGTGGTTCGGCCAGGAAACTGGGCCTACATCCACTTTATATTTTTTCATTATTTACTTGCATCAGTTTTACAATTGCCTTCAATTACAAGAATCATACATTCACAATTCTTTTTACAATATTTCGACAAAATTTTCAAGTAAAGTATGGACGCAAATGATTGCTGTTCCATGCCCTTGGAATTTGATCTCCTTCAACAGTAGTGAGTTTGAATGTGCCGTCAAGAAGCTTCTGACCTATGACATATGGTCCTTCCCAATTTGGCCCAAACACACCTGTCGCTGTCATAATTCTCTTCAGGACTAGGTCTCCAATCTCAAAGCTGCGTTGGCGAACTTTGGAATTGAAATGTCTGGCTATCCTTTGCTGATGAGCTGCAATTCTGAGATTAGCCTCATCTCTTTTTTCATCAAGGAGATCTAGCGCTTCAAGCTGTAGCTTTTCGTTTTCTGCTTGATTGAAATGGATTCTTCTGTGTGAAGGAACCTCTATTTCTACCGGAATCATTGCCTCTGACCCGTATGCCAATGAAAACGAGGTGTGCCCAGTCGCAGTTTTGTGAGTGGTTCTGTATGCCCATAGTGCCAGTGGTAGCTTATCAACCCAACCACCTTTTGCTCTTTCAAGTTGCTTCTTGATGGTTGACTTAGTAATTTTGTTCACGGCTTCCACTTGCCCGTTTGCCTGCGGATGAGCCACTGCTGAAAAGCTTTTTCGGATTTTGAATTGCTTGCAAAAACCTTGGAATTCTTCACTTTCAAACTGAGGACCGTTGTCTGTAATTATTTTTTGAGGCACACCGTATCTGCAAATGATGTTTTTAGTCACAAAACTTATCATCTTCTTTGAGGTGATAGTAGCCAGTGGTTCAGCTTCTGCCCATTTAGTAAAATAATCTATAGCAACAATGGCATATTTAATTCCAGATTTGGCAGTTGGTAACGGTCCTACAAGGTCTATTCCCCATATTGTAAACGGCCATGGACTGACCATCTGTGTGAGTTCAGTGGAAGGAGCTCTAGGAATTTTGGCGAATCTTTGACATCTGTCACATTTTCGGGAATACTCTGCTGCATCTCGATTAATTTCTGGCCAAAAATATCCGTATCGGAGAATTTTCTTTGCTAATGTTTGGCCACCCGAATGATCACCACATTCTCCTCCGTGTACCTCCGCTAGGATTGCTTTGGACTCTTCCCTGGATATACATCGAAGTAATGGCATTGAGAATCCCCGTCTGTACAATCGGCCATCCTGGATTATATATCGAGAGGCTTTTCTCAGTAGCTTTTGTCATTCTTTTGAGTTCCCTGGTAAAGATCCATTGAGCAGATATTCTGTTATCGGAGTCATCCATGATTCTTGCTCTTGAGACATGCTCATGATCCAATCAATATCCATCTTATCAATGCTAGGAGTCGACAGGACCTCCACTAGAGTTAATCCCAGAAATTGGGCTTCGCCTGTGCTAGAATACTTTGCGAGAGAATCTTCTTTCATGTTTTCTTCTCGAGGAATGTGACTTATCATGTAATGATCGAAATCACCCAGGAGCTCCCAAGCCTTTGACAAGTAGGCGGGCAGATTCCACCCTTTTGCTTGGAAATCCTTTTTGACTTGGCATACAATAAGCTGAGAATCGCTGAATATCTGTAACGCTCGGATGTTTAATTCTTTAGCAATCCTTAAGCTAGCGATAAGGGCTTCGTATTCTGCTTCATTGTTTGTTGAAGGAAATTCCAATCTTAGTGCATAGCATAATGATCGGCCTTCAGGGGTCTCAAGTACAACTCCGGCTCCAGAACAGTAGTCGTTTCTCGCACCATCGACATATAACTTCCATTGGATTGGGGAATCGTCGGCTATTTCCTCCTCACTGTTACCCTTATCTGTGAATTCTGCAATGAAATCTGCTAAAGCTTGTCCATTGATTGCTTTTCGGGGATGATAAGTGATGTCATACTGACTGAGTTCAATATTCCACTTTAGAAGACAACCCGAAGTCTCAGGGCGAAACAGGACTTGCTTCAAAGGTTGATCAGTGAGGACTCTGATAGGATGAGCTTGAAAATATTTGCTCAACTTCCTAGATGCAATTAGTAGGCAATAGGCGAGTTTTTCCAACTTAGAGTAATTCATCTCTGCCCCAGTGAGTCTTTTGCTGATATAGTAAACTGGATGTTGAATCCTTTTGTCTTCTCGTATCAGCGCTGCACTTAAAGCATGAGATGATACTGCCAAGTATATAAGAAGATCCTCGCCATCGCCAGGCCTAGAAAGTATTGGAGGCGTTTCCATATGGCGAATCAATTCATCAAAGGCTTTTTGGCATTCGGGAGTCCAATCGAAATTTTTCTTTCCTTTCTTTAGGGCGTCAAAGAATGGGATGCATTTATCTGTGGCTTTGGAAATGAACCGACCCAAGGCGGCGACCTTTCCATTGAGACTTTGCAATTCCTTCTTTGTTCTAGGAGCTTTGACTTCTTTCAATGCAGTAATTTGAGCTGGACTGGCCTCAATGCCTCTAGCGCTCACGATGAATCCTAAAAACTTGCCGGATTCCACTCCAAATGAACATTTTAAAGGATTGAGCTTCATTCTGTATTTCCGAAGGACCGCGAACATGTCTGCTAAGTGTTCTATGTGATCCATTGCTTTCTTAGACTTTACTAACATGTCATCGACGCAGACTTCCATAGTCTTGCCCAGTTGCGGTTTGAACATAGCATTAACGAGTCTTTGGTATGTTGCCCCTGCATTCTTCAACCCGAAGGGCATAACTCTGTAGCAGTAAAGACCAGTGTCGGTGATAAAGCTCGTATTCTCCTGATCTGGCTCATGCATCATGATCTGGTTATATCCGGAGTAAGCATCCATAAAAGATAACAATTCGTGTCCCGCTGTTCCGTCTACCAATTGGTCGATTCTGGGTAATGGGAAGCAGTCTTTGGGGCAGGCCTTGTTTAGATCTGAAAAATCGATGCATACTCTCCATTTTCCGTTGGCTTTCTTAACCAGCACTGGATTTGAAACCCAATTCGGATAGGTAGATTCCTTGATAAAATTATTCTTCATTAGTCGATCAACTTCTTCTTTTAATGCTGCCGACCTTTCTGGACCTTGAGTTCTCCTTTTTTGTTTCACAGGTGTAAATTTTGGATCAATATTTAGAGCATGCACTGCAACTTCTGGGGATATTCCGCACATATCGACATGAGTCCAAGCAAAAACATCCAGATTTGCCTTTAAAAAAGATATTAAGATATTCTGGATTGACACATTAAGTTGTGAACCCACATTCAACACCTTGTTTGGGTCCTTTGGGTCAACAGGTATTGGTATTGTCGTTTCAACTGGTACCACTCTATTTTCCCCTGCACTGACTTTTCTAGGGTCCATCTCTTTCCTTGCTCCGCTGTGCTCGCCAGTGCAGGGTCCGCCCTGTAATTGCTACAAGGCTGGTTCTTTGATGCGGACTGGGGCTGCCGCATTCTTTCCCATTTCTTTTTATCTGGTTTCTCGTAGCTCTGTCAGATAACACTCTCGCCCAGCATTTTGATCCCCTTTTATAACTCCTACTCCATTGTCTGTACGGAATTTAATGGTGAGGCACCACGGGGCAAGAACAGCTTTGAACGCTGCCAGAGTTTGGCGACCAAGGAAAGCATTGTAGGCAGAAAATTCGTCAACAATCACAAAAGTTTGCTTGCGGACCATTTTTCTCTCTCCTTCTCCAAGTTCCACAAACAAATCAATGGTTCCTACCGGCTGTTTTGGCTCCCCAGTGAAGCCAGCGATTTTATGCGATGAAGCTTGCACATCAGCCATAGGGATCTTCATTTGGTCGAATGTTTTCTTGAAGAGGATATTGCAGGATGCGCCACAATCAATGAGAACTCTTCTGACAATAGCTGGCCCGATACCAGCCGAGATGACTAAGGGATCCAAGGTAGGAGCTTCAATGCCTGCAGAATCCCTAGTTTTGAATACAATATCATCATCAAGAGTTCTTTGTTGCTTCAAGGGCGTAGCACCTTCCAAAACGAATACATCTTCCTCGGTCGGTACATACTTTAAAGCTCGAGTATACCTTTCCATCTCACCCCAGCTTCTGCCTGCTGGGTGAGGTCCTCCTGTAATGACATTGATAATGGGCCTTCCAGATTCATGCCCTGAAGCCTTCTCAATCGTCCTAGGCCGATGAGTAGGAGCCTGTTGCCCCTGACTAGATGAAGCAGGATTGTTGCTATTCTTTTTCACAAATTGCTGTAGTTTGTTTTTCCTTAGCAACTCTTCAATCATATTTTTCAGCTGACGGCATTCGTCGGTCTCGTGACCGGGTTGATTATGGAAGCGGCAGAACTTCCCACTCTGTATAGCCTTTTTCCCGGTCCTTAGAGGAGGAGGTTTAGGAAAGTCAACAGAATCTTTAGTGGCAAGGTAGATACGCTCCGGCGTATCTGATAAAGGAGTATATTCTGATGGCTTGAAGGATCGGGGTTTCTTCAGATTACTCTGCTTCTTCCCATTGTTATTTTCCCTTTTTTGCCCTACAGATTCATTCTTGCATGGAACAACAGTGTTATCTTCGGCTTTTTCCAACACTGCCTTTACCGGTACGGGACGGCTTTCTAATCGTATGAATTCATCTGCTTTTTTATAGAACTTTTCAAGGGAATTTGGTTCCTTCATGTTTAGCCATTTCCCAAACTCGCTTGACTTGTCAATACCCTTCATCAGATAAGTCAATATCATTCGCGTTTCTGCATTGTCCACCTCAGCTAGCGCTATATTAAAGCGGTTTAAGAAAGATCTGATAGTCTCCCCTGGATTCTGCTCCAAACTTGACAGTGACATGATATCCTTGGCTTTTGAGGCGTATAGTCTGAACTGCTCCTTGAACTTCCGGGTTAAGTCAGAAAACTGATCGATAGATCGGACTGGAAGTTTGGTGAACCAAAGCAGAGCTACACCTTCGAGATACATAGGAAAATATCGGCACTTTATTTCATCAGAGGCTCTGGCACCTGTCATGTGCCAATCATACTTGTATAAGAATTCGTTTGGATCACTCGTCCCCCTGTAAGCTGGAATGGTTGGTGGGACAAACTTCCTTGGGAATTCAGCCTTTAAGATTTTCTCAGTAAAAGGAGTTTTACTTGGGGCGAAACCCCATTCTTTCTCGTCTTCAACCCTCTGCATACTCTCTTTCATAATTTGTCGGACCATTCCAGAAAGATACTCCTCATCATGTCAAGTTCTAGATCCACCAACCTTTGGAAGTGTTTGTTCAAAGGGGCTAGCAGCCCTTTCAGGAGCATTTCTTTCTTCAGCATCACGAATGTTGCCAGCCAAATTCCTTTCATTATCTGCCGGTTGGCGGTTTGCCCCAAGCAAATCGTTCAACCTATTCAGAATTAGGGCATTCTGGGCATTCTGAGCCTCAAATTGTACATTTTGGGCATTTATCTGTTGGTTCAACCCTAAGATTGCAGCATCCAGCTCTACCTTTGTAACTCCGACACCTGGAGTGGCTTGATTCGATATAGGGGAAGCGGAGGTTCCCTCTTGAATATTCCCAGATCTGACAGATCTACTTTTCCTTCCAGGAGCCATAATCTCGGATAGACTTTTGGTTTTCAAGGAAATTCTCTCTACAAACCTCTGTGAAGCAATGATGATAACCCGCCTGAGTTCAACTCTCAATGAAAGCACCAAAAATGTTAACGCTAAAAAATAACGCTAACACCCCGGTGTATGAAGTGAGATTGTGAAAGCACCACCCGATAGCTCGGGAACATATTATAAGTAGATAATAGTGAAAAAAACAGTAAACAACAGCAATTTTATAGTGGTTCGGCTTAAGAGAGAGCCTACGTCCACTTTGAATATCTTTATTGACGATTTGATTACAAGTCAATGCAGTTACACTTTGATTACAACACACTTTGAGTTTCAAGTGACTTAGAGCAAGTAGCCTAAACTTCAATGTCGATCCAAATCTTTGAACACGTGTTCGACATGTTTGATTTCCTCGTGAAGTTCCTTGAAGGTGTTGAAGTAGTTCAGAAGGCGGCAGAGTAACGGCGCTTGAAATGAATGAGCCAAAAGTCCTTTGCTAGTTGGAACTAGGGTCGTATTTATAGGCATTTCTCGGAGTTAGGTCGTAGGTCGTGACCGACCTAAGCTAGGTCGTAGGTCGTGACTGACCTAAGATACACTGCCCTCTCTCTCACAAGAACACGCATGCTGATTTACACAAGTTCTAGGTCGTGAGCGACCTTACTAGTAGCGGCATAGAAAAGGCGGTCTTCTAATGCAATGTCCTTAGGTCGTGAGCGACCTATCTTAGGTCGTGAGAGTTCTATAGGTCGCAGAATTCCATAGGTCGCAGCTTCCTTTAGGTCGCAGAGTTCTGTAGGTCGCAGCTTCCCTTAGGTCGCAGCTACTTTTAGGTTACTTGATAAGTTAAGTCGCTAGGCCGCTCCATCTCTTAGGTCGCTAAGGACTAAAGGTACTAGGTCGCATAAAGACTTTAGATCGTTAGGTCGCATTATCCTTTAGGTCGCTAGGTCGCATTATCCTTTAGGTCGCTAGGTCTGTTAGGTCGTTGGTCTAGTTAGGTCGTTGGTCTCCATAGGTCGTAGGTTGTGACAATGCTTAAGTCTTTAGGTCGCAGAGCTGCTTTGTGGAGTTAGGTCGTCGAGACTATTAGGTTGTGACAAATAAATTTCCTTTAAAGATCTTAACATAAAATTGTTTATATCAAGAGATATAGATTTTTAAACTTGATTTAGCCTGTTAAAATCAAACAGAGGCCAGATATTTATAAACAGACATGCATATATGGGCATACTCGGTAATTCAGCTAATTTTCAAACAAAACATATCCATGTAAATCATTTTTACAACATTACTTTACAAATTTAGCACAAGCATCAAAGTATAAACGCATATTTAGTTTTTGAAAAGGTGTTTACTCACAAATTAGTTGAATAGAGAACAAATTTGAAACTGCAACTTGATTTGAAACAACATGCTTGATTTACTATGTTAAGCTTGAATTTGAACTTAAATTGAACCTTGAATTTGATTCTTGCTTACCTCAGATTGAAAGCTTGAGGTAGTATATTTTTCTCTAATTTTATTTGGGTTTTCCGTTTTTATTTTGTTTTGACAAAAATAAAAGAAAAGGAAGCCTTTTTTGCTGTATATACAAAAGTTATTAAAAGGAAGAAAAAAATTATTTGTCACTTGTTATTTCGCATGATGCCCTATGCCTACAAATGTCAAATGTATATATTATATATTTTCAATATGTATATATATTTATTTTTAAGCTAACCATGCTTTATAAAAAAATTTATGTTCTTATATTTACACTTACAATCTATATTCATGTGTAATTTTAAAAGAAGGCATACTAACCCTTTATTAAATCTTATTTAAAACTTCAGCTATTATACTTTGATTAATACAAGTTTATCTTTAGTATTTTAAAAATATAGAATTTGGCTTTAACCAGCTTTGAGAATTATTATACTAAATTCAAAACAATGCTTTCTAATCACAATATATATCTACACATATTTATGTACTTGTATATGTATATACTTATAATTTTCAACATCATAGAGTATGCATATATCTATTTATATATTTGTTAATTTGCTGTAATTTTCATCATTTCCAGATACTTATAATTCAACATTTATTATAGTTTCAAATCCGTTTATACATCCATATATTTTAATTATCAGAATACCATTTGTTCAACTAAATAAAATTAGTATCTCAATAGTTAAAACCAGTTTATTATCCAATTATCAGATATCGAAAACTCGGATTATCACAATATCCATTTTACATCCAATTAACTAATTAATAACCAATTATTTCATTTCCACTTCATAATTCAATATCTGATTTTTATTTCAAAATTCACTTCAATAAATTTACTCAAGTTCAAATTTATTTTATAATTCAAGTTTGGATTTTTATTTTATTTCCAAAATATCAAACTCGTTTTATTTTGGCATATCTATTCCAATTTTAAATTTTATAGGTCACACAACTTATTTTTTTCCATTTCCCTCAAATCTGTACTTCAATATATTCACCCTTCATTTTTAACTCGAGATTATATATTTATTTGTAGCCCAAGTATATTCCTATTTCATAAAATTCAATCTTTGTAAGTTATTCCATTTTATTTGTTCACAATTCCAATTTTTACTAAATTTTTATCTCATTCAAAATTTATACCGTATAGTTTTATAATATTTCACAATTCAAAATTTATACTTACTTCAATTCAATATTATTACCAATCCAATTCAAAATTTATAACCTATAGGTATATAGTCTCTTTACAATCCAAATTTACATATTTAATTCAGTTCCATAAAAGTCATATCCAATTCACCTTTTTGTCTAAATTTAAATTCCTTTTGTTATTTCCATCACTTCAATTATTTATTCCACTTAACTTTGCTTAGTTAATTCACCATTTTAATAATTTATTTAAGTAGGAATTCAATTCCATTCAATATTAGCTATAACTCAATTCAATTTTTATTTCCAATCTAATTCAAATTCAACTCTACTTTATTTAGCTTAGCTTAAGTTAAGTTTTTATTCATTTTAACTTACTCAAGTTAAATATATTCCAAAATTCAAATCCATATTTTCCTTTCCCTATTTAGAATCATTCCTAATTTATAAGTTTACAACTTATTTCCTGATGATTTCTAAATTATTTAAATAAGGATTCTAGAATTCAAACACCCGATATTCATTTTAAATCGTATTGAAATCACACTTTTTACATTTAAACCAAACCTGGTTTTTATCCAAAACAAAATCCCTTGGGAACTTCCAAAATAGAACTGGTTCACCCAACAAATCAAAACAAATCAATTACAATAGCAATCAGTCACGTAGAAACTCGAAAATGAATACTGATGATGCTACGCAGTCGTCACCAGGATTATTTTCCAGCGATTGAAGTGAGTTCAGTGCTATTATCACTTTTCAAAATCCATTTAAAAACAATTTTCAATTCAAAAATCTCTCCAAAATAATTATACTATTATTTATCTAAAAATACTTTAGAAAACACTTCCAAAAAACTCCGGGATTTAATTTTTCAAACTCTGGTTTTAATCAAGTCTTAGTTATAATTCAATTGTATAATCCGTACTTATACAATTTCTATTCAGTTATATATAACCAACTCCAGATTTTATAATCTTATTTTGATCATAATATCATCATCCAAACACCCAAATATACCATAAAAATTTTAGAAAATTATTCCTTTTGTATAAAAATATAATTTGGGTAAAATTATTTCATTTGCTTGCTTCAAAATCATACTTTATCAGTTTATCACGTTCAAATGTTTAGAAACTCCTATCAAATTAGCGACGTCCAACTACTCGACCCGAATTTATATGCACTTAACCGATAAGTTAACACAATATAAAACCATTTTATTCACTAATAAATATGCGCTCATATCTATTATTACACTTAACTCATTCTAGAGTATCACTGACCCTATCTCTAATAAGTAATCCCCACCAGAGCCAAGGTTCTCGCTTAACCTTCAGCTCTGATACAAAATGTAAAGGCCCGCAAGTCCATACCCCTTGAATTGACCATAATCCACATCAGTTAGTCTCAAACTGAACAGAAAATATGAATCTTTAGGGTAAAGAGGAAATGGCAGAAGAAAAATAGAACAACAACAACAGAATCGCACAATCGCAGCGGAACAAATTATACTATATAATAACAGATTTTATAATAGAAGAAATGTGTTGTTAATATACATACCATTATCAGAGTATAATATACAATAATAATAGATGCATAAATCTGGATAGTTATAGTAACCTGTCCAAACACAACGGAATAAACAAATACATGATATACATCAGAAATCCTCCACCTCATCTCCGAAGCTCCATAACATCCTAACCTGAATCTGTAGTACTCGGTCTGATTCGAGCATTATAATAAAATAAAACCCGAATCAGTATGGAAAACCAGCGTGAGAAAGCACACTCAATTTGAATTATTAGAGTTGTCAAAATTGTTTATAAAACAAAGTTATCTCGTAAGACCGCGTGACACATAAACACGACGGCTTTTTCCCTTACGATAACCGAAACATTTTACAGAAAATCCAGTCATATTATAATAATGTCCAAATACAAATACTTATTCAAATAGCTGAAATTTTTACATTAATTAAATTCTAGTCTACTAGGCTCTACGAACAAAACCGTAAGCTTATATTAGAGTATGGATTCCAACGAATGACTGGGCCACTTGGGTACCGCCCATTATAGTACACCTCCAGAACAATGTACCGAGGACCATGCTGGGACCCCCCGCTTCACAAGACCGGCGTACCCCTAACCTGGATAAATCAAATATGTTATCACCTCTGGTGTTCCCACCCTTACCATCGAGCGCTCCATCCTTGCACAACCATATCCATAATAAATTGGTCTCCAAGGACATCTAGAAAAATGATAACATACCCTAATTGGTTGCGACAAACTTAGCCTTGCTGCATCTCCTTTGATTTAGTCATTCTCGGTTGACGGTGTTCGAGGCTAAGCGTTACCTTTCAAGAAAACAATTTTACATAGAATGTGCAACGTCCTCCAATGACGATGTTCTGATAGCATTTGTCCATACAAGTTGTCTTGGGTCTGGACAAACCGAATCACTATCTTCTTCATCTTCATGGTATTCATTCACAACTTTCAAACCGAATTGAAGTGGTATCCGGATAATTAAATCCGATCCCGGTCTCTACGAAACAATTAACGAAATGGGACAATTTTGATAATTGGTTATTTACTATCAATAAAACATCCATAAGCAGTCACTAGGCCTAATTTTGTAAATCTCCAAAATATTTATTCCAAAAACATCTTCACCAAGATATATACATTCAATCTCTTTCAGTATTTCTATATTTGAAAACAAATTTCAACGCTTGCATCCATAACACTTAGAAAATAGTTCTATTCCAAATCATTACCACTAATAATATTTTTCCCAAAACCTTCCTTTCAATGCTTAGGAAAATACTTATACGTATAATTTTCGAAATCATATTCTTTAGAGTTAACTTGGAAATATTTCAAAACTTATCTCATAAGTCTCCATAATTTTAATAAATTCTTCCTACGACTTCCAAACCGATTATACTTAATTATAATCCCAACCAACCATTTATAACTCCTTTAAAGGAATTCAAAATCTTCCCGAAATTATCGCACCAAGACGTCAGAAATTTTCTTAAGTCCCTAACATTCCATTTATAAAACATCTCTTATAAAATCTCATCCTTTAATAAACCCCATTCACACATCTCGAGAGACTTTATAAATAAATTTGCAATCATTTCAAAACTATATATTTATAACGAGTATATATATATATGTTTTTTAAAGAATATTTATTTATCTTAAAATATGTTCAAATTATTATTTAAAATGGTGAAAACACTTTTATATTGTCAATAAAGCATTTTTAGATGAACAAATGGATTTTCAAGCTGGATTTAAAAGTTAGAATTTATTAAATAAATATTTAGCATTTAAAAATCTACTTATAGAAATATTCCAACACTAACTAGTTTAAATTTCATAGTTTAAATAATAAAGTTTTCCCTTTGATAAACAACTTAACTCCTTAAAAATATATTTTAAAATCTCGATAACAAATTTAATTTATAACTCCCTCTCGATTTCACAACATATCGAATTATTTTCGTTTCACTAACCATTACCTCTTCAAAATAGGATCTACTATTTTTCTCAACCCGGTTTCCATATTCTAATATAATTTCTCCTTATGAATTTATATTCCCAGTTATCATCTGATATTGAATTTCTTTATTTACAAACATCGTTATTATTTTTACAACCCCTTTGGTTTTACTTGTTTATAAAAAAATTCTTATTTATAAAAAGTCCATTATATAAATTCACTTCTTATAAATTCCATTTATACTTCCAATCTATTTTCAATATTGATTTTAACTCCATTTTATATTTTTGGAAGATCATTTACAAATTCTGTTATATAATTCATTTTTAAAAATCTCCATTTACTAATTCGCAATAATTAAGTATAACTAAACTCAAAAAAACATTCTAATTCAATTTCGTTAAAATAACTCCAATTCTAGTATATATATTTTTATAGCAAATTCCCTTTAATTCCATAAATTTTAAAAATATATTTATAATATTTGAATTATCAAAATTCAGGCCAGTGCTACGATAGAATCCAATAATTTCAATCACTACAATCATCTATAATAGATTATTCTACACATATCGTATCTCACTATATATGAAAAATAAACAATATATTTGAGGAATCCATTTGGATCCCTCCAACCTATTTCCCTGCATCCATAGATGTTAGTACAACATAAAATAATACCAATCCCACTTCGAGAGGGATATTGCAGTATATAGGGTCATTTTCTATTATGCGAGGATATCACTCCAAATATTAATATGCGTATAGGGTCTCATCCACTATAATGTGCGAGGATATCACTCCAAATATTAATATATATACTACTATATATATAACATTCAATAGGTGATAATTATATAAATTCATCCAAGCATCCAATAGTTTATTTTGATCATTTAAAAATTTAAAACTTGGCAATTCCAATTGAGTGAGAATTTCTCGCCTTGATTTTAAATTCGTGATCCATTTCCATCTCGATTAGTTTCCATGATTTGGACCTCGTATAAAGTTGTACGCTTTTATTAACCATCGATTTGTATAACCTAACCAATTAACAGTAATTATAATTAATTTTTTTGTACAGTGTATACCTTCACTACTCGAGATGTTTGCTGCTTGTAACTAACCCACCCCGACAATTTGAACCAACCCGAATCCCCATCGTTGCATGCGCTCATAAATGCCGCACCACCTACGCTCGATCGACCACTGCCTTGCTACTATTGTCGCCACCCTCTGACTTTATTGCACCACACCTTCAGTCGCACTCGTGACTCATAATTTTGTTGCGCGCATGCATGCCTCCTCTCCTCCAACGGCATCATAGCTTCGAATCCCCATTGGCACACGCGCGCGCGACTTCGATCGCTACATTGCCCACATCGAATTATTGCATGCAACCAAAGTTTTCCCTAACCCTAACTGTGAGCTTCCAGCCCGCCATCGCTGCCGCGCCTATTGCTTCCCTCGGCTCCGTGCTATCGCAAGTAAGTCGCCAAGCCCCCTATGTTAATTTTTTTTATTTTGAACTGATTTAGTTTTTAAAGAAGAAAGGGAAAAGGAGAAATGCGATTTTGAAATGAATTTGACTTCATTAATTGATGAATTGAAAGCAGTAGAAAAATGGGGAAGGCAGATGATTTCTCCTTCTTCATTTTGATTTTTTTTCCTTTTGATGCTCGAAAATTCAATTTTTTTATCTGATTTGAGAACGAGATCGGTTGTGAAAAGAAAAGATTGCGTGTTGAATTTTATTTGCATGTTTGAATAGGTTAGGTCATAGTCAAGTTACAAAAGATAAGACAGGCTTTTGACTTCTCAAATATTTATTTAAATTCCAAAACGTCTTGATTTCGTAGCTAAAAATCTCAACTCCTATGAAGGCATTCTGCAAGGCGTTTATAATGTTATACCCCTATTCCAAACGAAATGGAAAAGGTTTCGAGTCCTAATTCGATTTATGGAGAAGATAGCTATTTGAACCAAATTATTATTTTGGATTTCGCTATTATTTTCCACGCGTTTATATACCTTACGATCAAACGATAACCCAAATGCCATGAAACTTGAAATATGATAATAATACACTATTACGGATCAAATGGAACTGGTTTCGTCAAATTCCAAGATTGTGCCCCGTATGCCTATTTTTAAAGGTCAATTTGAGCAAACTACTTTTAAAATTGAACAGATCATTTTTAAATTCAATTTTAAAACTTTTATCATCATCATTATTATTACTATAATTTTACAAGCCTTTAAATTATTTTTATCGAGCTTAAAAATCAAGATACAATAATTTAACAAATATTCAATTATTAAATTCAATAATTAAGTTACCCAATAAATCGCTACATTTAAATACTGAATTTATTTTATAAATAAACCCAAATCTTCATATTCAAAGTCATTCTATAAATTCAAATTCAATATTTAAAACCATTTAAATATTCTAAATCAAACGTCGAAAAATTCGAGTCTTTACAGAAGATTTAGACGGCAGGTCGATGGTTGATAGAGGGTGGTGGATCTGTTGGTCGAGTAAAATGGAACGACGGTATACGTCAATGAGGAAGAGATATATGTAAACAAACAAAGATTACCATATGCAAAGATTATCTCGACCATTAATTTATTGTTTTGTTCTTTTTTTAGTTTGTAGAACAAAAAATGAGGAAGGCGAAAGGGACCGAAAGGACAATAGTAAATATATAATGAACCCATGAGAATATTAAAAGTCAGCGACAAATTCATAAAATAATAAAAATAGATGGCTTTTTTTCAGCTGATGGGTAAATGAATGGCCATAGGGAAAACAAAAGGCTGAAAATGGGTACCGATACGGCTAACCATTTTGTAAATTTCGTCGTGCATCGAACGCCAAAACACACAAATGAATATACTATGAAGACCATTAAGATGAGACAAACAAAATGTACACAAATATCAATGATACAACCATCCTATCAAAACTCGATTTTTCTTTATCGAAAATGCTGCTAGAACATCGAAAATATGATAACCGAGCTAGAGTAGTCCAAAGCGAAACGAAATACGACATCTCACTTAGAAAATGATTTACAATTTTATTATACAAAATTGTTCAAATTTTATTTTTTTCTAATTTCATCTATTTAATCGATTTTAAATTTAAAATTGAAATTATCACTAGAACAAACTTTTATATTCACCAATAAAAAATTTCCATTTGCTATGTTTAAATATAAGCGTGCCAAATATCAGATTTTAATTGCTAAATTTTAATTGTTTATTTTCATCAAAAACTGTCAAAGATACAACATCCATAAAGCAAAGTTGCACAACTACTAACAAAAAATGCATAACCAAAAAGTTATATATGTATTGGTCATTTCCATATACCAAACGTAACACAATATTCATAAACAAAGAAAAACACCCATAAATCAAGTTTACATAACATCAATAAACAAAGTCAACATATAGAAATCAAGTTTACATAATATCAATAAATAAAGATAACACAAAATCTGTAAATGAAGGACGAAACATCCACAAAGCAAGTTTTCATCAAATACTAACAAAAAAATGCATAACCAAAAAGTTATATATATTTGCTACAGCAAAATGAGTTTCAAACGTCTGAAGAATGTGTCATCTTGTACATTTTTATACCTAAAGTCTTTAGTTACATATAATGAAGAAATTCAAAAGTTGGTAATCAAATACTTTATACTTTCCTCCAGTAGTATCTACATTCAGTTTAGATGAGAAAATACAACATTGAATATTACCTTACTTAGTTATAATATAAAAGAAAAAAGAGAAATTAGTAGTCCAAACATGAAAACTATGATATGAAATGTCACAAATGAATTAGTGGAACATTGCATATTAAGTAAAGTGGTTAATGAATTATTATCATTAGAAGTAGTATTACTATTAACAGCCATTTCGCAGTGCGAGGGAATGGCTACATACATTATCGACCTCTACAGATGAGTAAATACAACATTGAGTATTACCTTACTCAGTTATAATATAAAAGAAAGAAGAGAAATTAGTAGTCCAAACTTGAAAACTATGATATGAGATGTCACAAAAGAATTAGTGGAACATTGCCTATTAAGTGATGCAGCGGAATATACGAAAATTAGATGGAACGGTGAAAATAGCAATCGGTGGATTGATGAATACTGAAATGCCCAAATTCATTGATCCGAAGATACCGAATTCTAGCTATCTCTGACACGTTGATCGCGCACGATACCCTGGAAGAGATCTACAATTCTTCGAGCGTTGATCAAGCACACTTGATTCCGCGAATTGGCTTCAACGAACGTTGATTCGAGCGCACTCGAATACCATAGGTGGAGATAGGAGATCACACTCAACTACCGATTTAATGAAAGCACAAAGCTAACAAACAAGAATTTTATTCAACAATCAACAACCTTACCAAGTGACATGACCTCCCCTATTTATAGGGTTACAGCATGTACAAGACTCAACATGCACGACCCAGCATAGGTCGGTAGCGACCTATCAATGAGCGACTTAACCCCAAAGACACGCGACTTAACAGACCCAAACGACCTACGACTTAAACAATACAACGCGATAAACGACTCAACATATGTACAAACGACATACGGCTTAAAGAAAATACAACTTCAACACAGTATATACAACGGCTTACGACATAACATCATTACGCGACTCAACATCAGAAGCTTACAAACTGGAGTGAGCGACTTAATGGAAAACGACTTAAGTTGCTAAGTCGCTGGCGACATAAGGAAGCAATAGTTTAGAGCAGAATGCAGCATCGACTTAAAAATTAACGGTTCGAGCTTCAGGCATATCTTCATACGACCTAGTCCTTCGCGACTTAAGGAATGTAGCGACTTAAGGAGATTGAATGCAGCATAACGTTGAGCGGCCTAACATAAGTCGTAACTCGTTTCTGCGACCTAACTTAGGTCGTAGCTCGTTGGCTCTAGGTCGCGACTTATCATAGGTCGCTGGACCACTCTTTCTTGCATAACTCTTCACTCCGTTAGGTCGTAAGCGACCTAAGGTTTCTTCACTAGGTCGTGAGCGACCTATTGGAATGCTTGACCCGAAATCCCATAACTCGCTATGTTGTTGGAACGCCTTAATGCTTAAACCGCTGACTCGCGAGCGACCTTCCTTTGGTCGTGGCTTTTTAACTCGGAGCTTGGTAAGTCGCTGGGGACTTAAGGTGGATTGAATTATGGAAAACGACCTAGTTTCCAGATGGGCTGCATCATCCTCCCCTGGTTGAGAAAAATTCATCCTCGAATTTAAATGTTCTTCCCCATTAGATTGTTCATCTCCATAATAAGGTGTAGGGTGTTTAATATTAAACACTTCAGAAGTATACACATCCTCCGGCAGCTACAACCTATAAGCGTTTTCATTGATCCGTTTCACAATCTTTACAGGACCAATCTTTCGAGCTTTAAGTTTATTATATGCTCCTACTGGAAAACGATCCTTTGTTAGTACAGCATATACTAAATCTCCTTCATTAAATTCAACACTTCTTCGCTTTAAATCCACAGATCATTTATATTTCTCATTCGACTTTTCCAATCGTTCTTGAACGATTCTGTGACATTCTGTCAAACCATCAACAAAATCAGCAGCTCGTTTAACTATCCCCTTCGGTTGCGGCACTATCGTTAAATCCAATGGCCCCTTTGGCAAGCTTGAATATACAATCTGAAATGGACCAAAACCTGTACTTCGGTTAACTGCATGATTATGAGCAAACTCCGCTTGACATAACTTCACATCCCAGCTCTTCAGATTATCTTTCACAAGGCAACGTAATAAATTTCCCAACGATCTACTCACCACCTCTGTTTGCCCATCTGTTTGCGGATGATAAGCGCTACTAAAATTCAGCTTTGTTCCGACCATCTTCCACAAACTCAGCCAAAAATGACTCAGAAACCTAGTATCCCTGTCTGAAACTATAGATTCTGGTAAACCATGTAAACGATAGATTTCTTTGAAGAACAACTGTGCTACATGAACTGCATCTGCCGTCTTCTTACAAGCAACAAAATGTACCATCTTCGAGAAACGATCCACCATAACATATATAGATTCATTCCCCCTTTGAGTTCTCGGCAAACCCAACACGAAATCCATGCTAATGTCTATCCACGGTTTGGTAGGAACAGGTAATGGCATATACAATCCCGCATTTGTAGCTGTCCCTTTCGAAACCTGACAAACATGACATCTACGCACAAACCTTTCAACTTCCCTACTCATTGACGGCCAATAATAAGACTGAGAAATCAACTGCAATGTTCGATCTCTACCCACATGCCCTTCTTCATGCAACTCTTTTACAATTTTCATTCTCAAGCTGCAATCTGGTACGCATAATTGATTTCCTTTAAACAGGTAACCATCCACCAACAAAATTCATCAGCACTCCCCTCCTTTACTTTTTCAACAAATTTCATAAAGTAAGGATCTTCTTCAATCTGCTCTGGTAATAATTCAACCCTGTCACCTCAACCTTCATTGTTGTCAACAAATGATTCCTCCTGCTCAAAGCATCAGCGACACGATTCGTCACTCTTGACTTATGTTTCACAACAAAAGTAAATTGTTGCAGATACGCGACCCATGAAGCGTGCCTAGCTGAAATTTTTTCCTGCCCTTGCAAATGCTTCAAAGCTTCATGATCCGTATAAAGAATAAACTCTTTCTGGAACAGATAATGTCTCCAGTGCTTCACAGCTTGAACAATCGCGTAAAACTCCACATCGTATGTGTTATACCTCATCTTTGCTCCTGATAGCTTCTCACTGATATATGTGGTAGGATGCCCTTTTTGACTCAACACCCTCCGATCCCAACCTTAGATGCATCAGTGTGTAGCTCAAATAACAACTGAAAGTCTGGTAATACAAGAATTGGTGCTGACGTCAACAGTTTCTTGGTTCGCTCAAAAGCAACCCCAGCTTCCTCTGTCCATGCAAATTTCTTTCCTTTCATGCAATCGGTTATTGGAGCCATTACACTGCTAAAATGTGGAATGAACCTTCGATAGAAAGATACCAATCCATGAAAACTTATCACTTCAGTAATTGTTTTGGGCTGTGGCCAACTCCTGACAGCTTCTACTTTACTTTCATCCACTTGAATTCCTTCCTTCGATAGAACATATCCCAGAAACAAAACACTGTGCGTCATGAACACACACTTCTTCGTTGCAGCATAAAATTTCTCTTATCGTAGAATCAACAGTACTTCACGCAAATGCTGGACTTGCTTTTCCATACTCCACTGTAGATCAAAATATCATCAAAGTAAACTACCACAAACTTCCCAATGTATGGTCTGAAAATCTGGTTCATCACTCTCATAAAAGTACTCGGTGCATTCGATAAACCAAACGGCATAACCAACCATTCGTATAAGCTTCCATGGTTTTGAAAGCAGTCTTCCACTCATCACCCGGTCTAATACGAATCTGATGGTATCCACTTTTCAAGTCAATCTTTGAGAACACAACAGCTCCACTCAATTGGTCGATCAAATCATCAAAACTTGGCTTAGGAAATCTGTATCTCACTGTGATCTTGTTCAGAGCTCGACTATCCGTACACATCCTCCAGGAACCATCCTTCTTGGGCACCAATAAAGCAGGCACTGCACAAGGACTCAAGCCCTCCTGAACACGCCCCTGTTCTAACAACTCCTCCACCTGCCTTCTCAGTTCCTCATGCTCCTTAGGACTCATCCTGTAATGTAGTTTGTGTGGTAATATTGCCCCTGGCACAAGATCTATCTGATGTTGAATATCTCTCAATGGTGGCAACTCCGTTGGCAACTCTTCAGGAAACAAATCACGGAATTCTTCTAATACTGGCTTTACTTCCTCTGGGATTTCAACAGATTCAGTTGTTTCACGTCCAATCAACAAAAATACCTCTGGACCCTCCTCTACTTCTTCATAAATTCCTTCAAAGTCAACAAAGTCTTCAGCTCCTCAACCTCTTCTGATTTTCTTTCTCCTTGTTGTCTCTTCTTCGGAACCAAAATAATCTTAACGCCTTCAAACATAAAACTGTAGCTATTGGTCCGACCGTCATGCTTCACTGCTCGATCATACTGCTATGGTCTTCCCAAAAGCAAGTGACAAACATCCATCTCAACTACATCACACCGGATCTCGTCTTTATATTTCTTCCCAATAGAAAATGGAACTCGAACTCGCCTGTCCACCTTCACCTCTCCTCCTTTTCTCAACCACGCTAACTTGTAAGGATTTGGATGCTTCTCCATTTTCAGCTTCAACTTTCTCACAGCTTCGGTAGAAATAATATTGTCACAACTTCCTGCGTCTATTACAAATTTACAAACCTTCCCCAGAATAGTGCATGTTGACTGAAAGATGTTACTCCTCAACCAACTAGCTTTTTCCTCATGCTTCGGTATTAAACAAGATCTCCTCATCATAAGATTACATCCGTCATCTCCTGACGCAATATCCTGTTCATCCTCCTCAACTGGACTAGAATAACCTTCCGCAACATCCTCACTTTCAATTTCAGCAATCATAGTTCGTTTCTTCGGCTTCGGACATTCATTGCTCTTGTGGCTCACTTCTTGGCAATTGTAACATTTGAAACTATTGTTGACCTTCGCCTTCGCAACTTCATTCACAACTGGTTTACTGACAGCTTTCGAAACATTGGAACTCCCACTAGCACCTTTGTTTTGAATATTGGAACTTGTAAACACACCACCTCCACGTCTTCCCTGCTTCTCCCAAGCCAACGCTTTTTGATGTGCTTCTGCAACAGATCTAGGATCAAACATATTCACCGTATCCTGTATCTGCATTCTCAACCCTCCAATAAACCTAGTAGTCAATTGTTCCTCTGTCTCCATTATGTCATTCCTGGCAATTAGTTGATAAAACTTATCAGCATAATCATTAATAGTCTTTGTCCCTTGCCTCAGATTCTGCAATCTCTGGTACATAAGTGATTGATAGTTGTAAGGTAAAAATGTAGCTTTCATCAGTTTCTTCATCTTCTCCCATGACTCAATCTTCGACTTCCCCATTCTCTCCCGCATAATTTTAGTTTGTTGCCACCATGCCAAAGCTCTTCCCCTCAACCTAGCAACCAACTTCACTCTTCTATGCTCAGGAACCTCCTTGAAATCAAAGATCTCTTCAACATTAGGCAACCAATCCAAAAATTCTTCTGCTACATTCCACCTTTAAATTCAGGAATTTCCATCTTCATACCTGACTCCCATCGTCGATCATCATCTACATCCCGATATGAATTTCGAACTTGGTCTCGATCTCGATAATGAATGCTAGCTCTATCTCCATCTTCATCAAAATCAAATGTATGTCTATATCGATCTCGACCATCAACATCCCTTCGATCACGCATGTCCCTTCTACTATGTCTCTCTTCATCTCTATATGGCTCATCTTCAAACTCACGTGGAGTTCTTCTCTCTTCATGTCTATAATCATGGTGATTTCTTTTCGACGAAATTGATGTTTCTCTTCTTTCTCTAAAAGATTGTGGCGATACCCTCCTCGCTTCCATAACCGATGGCGAAACTCTGTTTCCTACATGGTTCGAGATTGGCGACCTTCTTCTTTGACCTTCATTCATGTCAATCATCAGTTTCTCTAACTTTCCAATGCCTTCATCAAATTTTTCATTGATACGTTGTTCCATTTGCTCGGCTTCTTCTCTTCTACACAACGCTTCAATATTCTGATGGCGGTTAGCTCTCCTCGGCGGCATGGTTGAATCAAACACGAATATTTCAACAATTCAAACTTCAATACAAAGTTATGCTCGGCCTTCACTTCAACAAGTGATACCAAAATGATGCTTCAATTATCGGCTCAAACACTTCAACAAGATAAACTTCAACTTCAAACTCCTTGGCTCCAAGACTCGGCTTAGCTATGATTGCCTAAGTCAGGCTCTAATACCAAACTGACGCAGCGGAATATACGAAAATTAGATGGAATGGTGAAAGTTGCAATCGGTGGATTGATGAATACTGAAATGCCCAAATTCGTTGATCCGAAGATACCGAATTCTAGCTATCTCTGACACGTTGATCGTGCACGATACCGTGGAAGAGATCTACAATTCTTCGAGCGTTGATCAAGCGCACTTGATTCCGCGAATTGGCTCCAACGAACGTTGATTCGAGCGCACCCGAATACCGTAGGTGGAGATAGGAGATCACACTCAACTGCCGATTTAATGAAAGCACAAAGCTAACAAACAAGAATTTTATTCAACAATCAACAACCTTACTAAGTGACATGACCTCCCCTATTTATAGGGTTACAACATGTACAAGACTCAACATGCACGACCCAACATAGGTCGGTAGCGACCTATCAACGAGCGACTTAACCCCAAAGACACGCGACTTAACAGACCCAAACGACCTACGACTTAAACAATACAACGCGATAAACGACTCAACATATATACAAATGACATACGACTTAAAGAAAATACAACTTCAACACAGTATATACAACGGCTTACGACATAACATCATTACGCGACTCCTTGCGAACTGGAGTGAGCGACTTAATGGAAAACGACTTAAGTTGCTAAGTCGCTGGCGACATAAGGAAGCAACGGTTTAGAGCAGAATGCAGCAGCGACTTAAAAATTAACGGTTCGAGCTTCAGGCATATCTTCATACGACCTAGTCCTTCGCGACTTAAGGAATGTAGCGACTTAAGGAGATTGGATGCAGCATAACGTTGAGCGGCCTAACATAAGTCGTAACTCGTTCCTGCGACCTAACTTAGGTCGTAGCTCGTTGGCTCTAGGTCGTGACTTATCATAGGTCGCTGGACCACTCTTTCTTGCATAACTCTTCACTCCATTAGGTCGTACGCGACCTAAGGTTTCTTCACTAGTCGTGAGTGACCTATTGGAATGCTTAACCTGATATCCCATAACTCGCTATGTTGTTGGAACGCCTTAATGCTTAAACCGCCGACTCACGAGCGACCTTCCTTTGGTCGTGGCTCTTTAACTCGGAGCTTGGTAAGTCGCTGGCGACTTAAGGCGGAGTGAATTATGGAAAACGACCTAGTTTCCAGCTGGGCTGCATCATTAAGCAAAGTGGTTAATGAATTATTATCATTAGAAGTAGTATTACTAATTAACAGCCATTTCACTCTGCGAGGGAAAGGCTACGTACAGTATCGACCTCTGTAATCGTGCGGGAACCTCGTGCACTGGGTTTCACCATTTTTTACCTTAGGAGTAGTATTACAATTTCTATTATTATTAAAACTACTTGTATTAATTTCATTGAAATAATTCAATTTTGGTAAAACTTGGTAAATGTCAAGAAACTTAAATAACATGGTGAAATACTTACCAAACTTGGTAAATTTTTAGAAACTTAGTGAATTTAATTTTTTATAAAATATGGTTAATTTTTATGAACTTATTTGATTAGTATATAACTTAGTAAATTTTATAAAACACATTCAAATTTTACAAACTCAGTTAATTTAGTTAAATGTTCAAAAAACATAGTCAACTCTTATAAAAGTTAGATAAGTTTATAAACATTGCTACTTTTATAAATTTATTTAATTTTTATAAAACTTAATTTACTTAATTACTTTTATGAAAATCACTAAATTTTAATAAATTTAGTCAACTTTTATAAAATTTAGTCAATTTAGTTAACTTCTATAGACTATTTTTGTTATGATTTTATTTAATTTTTATTGAACTTAGTTCGTATTTGATTTTTACAAAACTCGGTTAACTTAACTAATTTTTATAAAACATGGTTAATTTGATTAAAATTGTTTTGGGAGAACTAATCATCAATATACTAGGCCAAGAACAAAGATGAAACCAACTAAACATAAGTACACTGGAAAACCAAGTGCATTTAGTAGGTTTAATAATGCCAGTAATATCAATAACATAGAAGTACAAAGATAATTTTAGTATGGATAAAAATTATCACATCGCATTTCATCATACAACAATAAGCACAAAACATAGGTAGAGAATGCAATTTATGAAACTTGCCAAATGCCAAATGGAGATCATCTTATCCTGAATCCATAATTTTTGCGATCATCAAAGGGATCAATCTACGGGCTACCGAGACTAACAATATTAGGACATCCATCTACTCAGGAGAAAATTTTAGGATAAGGTAACATATAAGTTGTTATATGAAGGGCAGAATGCATCATTAAACATACCTAGTAGACAATTATGTTCGACAACCAACTTACTTTGAGATGAAAGAATTTTAATTATATGGCGAAAGCAACTGTATACTGAATTTTTTGCTTTAGAAATCTCGGCATATCATCATTCGCCTCTTCTTATAGGCATAAGGACTGGAAGCATTAGTACCTAATTAAGATACATTATATGATGGAAGCAACAGATAATTATTGCTTTGCTACATTATGAAATATACATCAACAATATTAGAACAATTACCAAATGCATTTAAGTCTACAATCATATGAGAAGATTGTTGAGTACCTCTTCAATGACAGCGAACAACTAATTATCCCATACCATTGTCCGCATTTTATATACTTCTTAAATGGAAAATAGATAATTACATGTATGATATGTACTATAGAAGCTTAAGATAGTTGAGAATTGGTTATGTTCTTATGAGTCCCAAAAAGTAATATATTCTCGATAAAGTGTTGACAGTCAAATTGAGGTAATGCTTAACAAAAATCGCTTTTTCCTTCACAATTTGGATCATTATTTCTTCACGCAAAGCTAAATATGCTCTTTCTTGCTTTTACAATTTCAGAATATGTGCATAGCCACACTTGCTTACATCTACTATTTTTTTAATCACTACTTTTACCTTTTGGAGTAGGTAGGAATAAATACAAAAATTTTAGAATAGTGGACTATATATTGGTGGAGGTGAGGGTGCACTGATTTTCTGTGAATGAATATTATTTTGATAAGGTAATTAATATTATATGATTTCATATGGTATTTAATATGACAATGTTTTACCCCACCCCCACCCCCAAAAGAACACCTTCAAAGTTCTTTTTTTTAAAAAAAATCTTTATGTAATACATAATAATTTCAAAATTTTCAAGCATGGTATTACTTTAGTCTTACTCATTCCTATGATGTGTTTAATGGGTTTTTCAGACCAATAATTCAGAAAGTCATGGAAGTATATCAAGCTGATCTGGTTGTACTACATTGTGGTGCTGATTCATTAGCCATAGATAGAAAATATAGGTCAAGAAATTTTTACATGTCACTGAAAGAACTTACAATCGCTTTAATTTCTTAGGTCCGTGAACCGCTTATGGTATTGGGTTGTGGTAGCGGTTAAAAAAATTTGAAATGTAGTGAGGTTTTGGTGCTATGACATTTACATGGACCTTTATGACTAATGATATCTAAGCTTCCTTTTATAACTTCTATTCCGACCACTCCCACCACAAGCCCTATATTAGTTTACGATAATAAAATAAATAATAGAAAAGACATGTAACTGGATGCTATTAAGCCTTCTAAAATATAAGCAAATATTTCACCCCAAAAAAATAAGCATTAGACAAAATATAACTCATTTAGACACAACCTTCACCAATGGAAAACTTTTACTTGTGCAATCTTTGAAAAGAATAGGACATATTGTTGCAGTTACTAGTGATGGAACGAATGATGTTTCCATTCTTTGTCTATATAAGATAGAGAAGAAATCACAAACAAAATAGATTTAATGCCTTCCCTTCCATAACTAAGTTTCATAAATTAAACAAGTTTACAAAATATTGAGTTTGTTTTTTGTGCCTTTTAATATTTAAGAACTGTAATCAAGTCCAAAATACAACATTCATTATAAGGCAACTGGTTTTAAAGCTCCACTCCAACTATCACAACTTTATATGAACTCACAGCTCCAAATGAAGCACATGACCAAATCATTTGCACAATTAAGAACGGCCATAAAGATCCAAGTAAAATATCACACATATTGTAACACCAATACCTCACTACATTTGAACTTTTTTTAACTGCCGCCACAACCCAATACCATAAGTGGTTCATGGACCTAAGAAATCGAAGTGATTGTAAGTTCTTTTGGTGATAATTTAAAATAGCTTGACCTATGTTATTTATCTACAGATAATGAATCTGCACCACACTGTAGTACCACCAGATCAGCTTGTTATACTTTCGTGGCTTTCTAAATTATTGGTTAGAAAAACCAATCGAACACAACATAGGAATGAGTAAGACTAAAGTATTACTATGCTTGAAAATTTTGAAACTATTCAGTATTACATAAAGTTTTTTTTAAAAAAAAAAGATTAGTACTTCCAATTTAAATCCAAAAATACATTTTATTGTATTTGTTTTATTACTTCCTTACCGGGATGTTATAGACAGCATGTGAAACTATGATTTTTTGTTGCATAAGTATTCCAATTTGAGAAAAACAAAAGAGGGTTTTGTTTTTGTTCTTCTTTTAGGTTTAGCCTCCAAAATTAAAATCAATTTGATTTAATTCTTTTTCTAGTAAAGTAACGAAGATCACTTTTCAAAGTAGATGTACACTGTCTTGCGATAGCGAAACCACTATTAATCTTGCTTATTTATTTTTCTTCTTGCATATGTGAATTTTGTTCAGGTATATTAGTCTTTTGTTTATTCTACCTCATCGTTAACATGTTTTTAATTAATTTCGCTACATTTAGGTGAATCATGGGATTTATCCTAATGGTATGGATATAATGAGTACCGTTTATCTGATATTTAGGTCGAAACTACTCTTATCATATTAAAGTGGAAATATGTCATTTGGAATAAACTTTGAGGACATTTATCACAAGATAACACATTATTTTCTGGTTAATTTTCTTTTCACGGCCAATCCTTCTGGAACAAGTTGCACCTAAATAGCTTCTTTATTCTACATGGTAGAATACCTTAAAAATTTGTGGTTAGTTTTGAAATTTGTGCAAAAAAGAGTAGGAAAAAATGAGAATTTTTTGATGATGATTTCATATTGAATGCTGTAGAAAATCCATATACTAGGTGCAAGCAAGTTTTTACCGGTTCTTGTTCACAAATCTCTGTATGATTTTATCAATTCTCTTAAAGACTATGACCGTACGATATGTACAATTTTTCATATAATTAATAGCACTTATTTAGTAGTCAATGCTTGGTTTAATATATTATAATATGATAGATACACTATTTATAGTGAAACATGATGTCTGAATAGATCTAGTCCAAAATCTGTATTACTATTGTTTGCTTTAGTCACTTTTAATACATCATGAAAAGAAACTAATAGTCATTTAAACTTAATAGATCTAGCCCAAATCTAGATTTTTTGAAAGTTGTTCGGCTCAAATGTTCATTGAGTGTCATTGAAGAACTGTATATGGAAACAATAAATTTTGTTTTACCTAATAGCTTGTTGGGAATCCAATCTCAAATTACTTCAATAACCGTAATAACATCGAACTATTGAAGTACATTGTCATCATGATGTTTTGATAATTTTGCTTTTGAGACTATTTTCAACAAGCCATCAAGTAAAACAAAATTTAGATTTTTTGTATATGTTTCCTAAGTAATACTCAATAAACATTTTTTATAACAATAGCAATACTTTATTCAAGCAGAGTACTCATTATGATATCTTAGCGGCTCGAATCTAGGACATTTAGAACCTTTGTCTAAAACATCACATCTCAAACCGCTTGAGAGGTCCTTAATGAACTTTCGAGCCAAAAACTTTATGAGAAAACTAGATTTAAGGAAAGATCTATTGCATTTAAATGACTACTACTTTCTTTTCACTACGTATTAAAAGTGGCTAATGTAAACCACAATATAATATAAATTTAGGGCCAGATCTATTCAAACACCATGTTTCATTATAAGTAACGTACGTATTATATTATAACAAGTCAAACAAATTATTTTGGCTATTAATTATGTGCTAGTAATTATATGAAAAATTATATATACCTTAAAGTCATATACGGTAAGAGAACCACAAGTCATACTTGGATTTGTGAAGAATATTGAAAAACTAGCCTATGACACGACATACATATTTTCTACAACATTAACATGAGATCATCATCAAACAAGTCTCATATTTCCACTTTTTTTAGCAAAAACTTTGAAACTAATCACAAATATTTAGGCAAGTTATGTTGTAGAATCAAAAAACTGTTTGGATGCAACTTATTCAGGAAGGATTGGCCGTGAAAGGAAAAGAAAATGGAAAATAACATGTTATCTTTTGCATAACCGTCCTTTAAATTTATTCCAAACGACATAATTTTAATTGAGCATAATATGGTGTGAGTAGTTTCAACTCAAATATCTGATAAATAGTAGACAATATTTCATACCATACAAGCCATGCATTATTTCTAGTATTAAACATTTTTATAAATAAGCTCTTCTTAATTGGAAAAAGATAAATCGCAGTAAAACATTCATACCCTAGGAATATTGCCAGACTAGGCTTGCAAGTCCATCTTTTACATAATCTCATCTCTCCACCTGAGATGAGTTCTCCAAATATATGTTCCTCTTTTTCTTATGTGACCTCTTTGCCTTCATCTCATATAGTAACTCTAAGGTCATATTCTGTTACTTGATACTTCAAAATATGAAGCGGGCTTCTATAATCACTATATAATACTTAAAGAGACGAATTCTACCATTTAAGAACTCAATCAAGATAGACCCCGTCACTTAAAACCAATTCCCAAGGTGGTTTCCTAATAATGTCATCAATGGTAGGTGGGTCCTAGCTACAATGACCTCGAGCCACTACTTAAGGCTTCCAACATTTAATATTTAACTATTATTGCATCTATCGCCATAATATCATAGCCATGTAAGAGACAATATCTAAGCCACTTAATACCTTTAAAAGGACTAGGAAGTAACCATTTAATACCTATATTCTAGTATATTCTAGGCGGGTCCTACATCACTTAATACCTATCCCCAGGTGACCTCCTCATAGGTGCTACCATTACTACAACCTTAGCAATATAGGCGACTGTACCAAAGCCACCAAACCCCTCATTAATAAGGACCAGGCATATCCATGACCATTTAACACTGAGTAAACCTTTTTAGAGACATCCTTATTTATTTGGAACCTCATTAGGTTATTCAATACTTCCTTCCAGAAGAGAGGTGGACCTACGGCCACTTAACACTACAAACCATAAGCGAACCCCTATGGTGATATCTATCGCCGTTCTTAATTCCAAATTTGGACCGTTTAATACCTTTTAATTGGAAGAGAGGCGGACCCTCAAACTACCACTTAATATCTCTGATCCTAAAGCAGGTTCAATCTCTCGCACAATAACAGGTCCTAGGTTTAGTGATATGTCACATCAATAGTAAGTACACTCGACTTTTGGTAATCTTAATGTGGAGGGCAGTCTTCCATCAAACGACTCTACTGACCTCGCATCGCTAACCTGCTAAGTCGAATTAACCATCCTTTGTCTTTACTTATGTTTTCTTAGGGTGACATTAGACTTAGCTTACTAATTTTCTTTTAATTTAAGATAATAAATTTCACTTTGAATACTTATCTACCCATAAATCCCCTTTAATGCTCATAAATGTCAATTTGCCCATAAAATCCCAACGGGCTTTTTCTAAGACATTTATGTATAACAGTTAATTCCAAATGAGTAACCTTTTATATTTATTCCATTTTTATCCATTCGTCCCTATTAATTGTAACTCCTAAATTCTTTTTCATTTCTTGCTTATTAGTAGGAATTACGTTCTTTAATTCTTGTACTAATCGATTATAACCCTTAGTCTAATCCTATCTATTATTTCATTAATTGGGGTTACATATTTTTATTTTCCATTAATTATTGGCACTTAATTTATTTCTCATTATTAAGAATTACTATATTTTCTAATTCTACCTATTTGCTTCCTTAAATAAAATAATAACCAATGAAAGTTATGAATAAATAACCCTCGAATAAATGCTATTCTTTTATTTAATGCAATAAATACATATAAAATGCGTAATGAAACTATCTATTACTATCCAAATACATCCTAGTCGTAAATATTTAACCAGAATATACTTTATGTATTTAATTTGCAGGAATTAAATCCCTTAAGAAGAGTTTGCACTATGATTTACATAAATCTGTTTAACATAAAAGAAAATATTTACTACGTTTAAAATTACAATGAATGGAAAATTTCTTTTTATTTGGAATAAAGAGTATAAACTACGGAGAATAAATCTACATTTTACACGTCTCTTTTCTTTTTGTTTATAAGCATTCCTTATTAAATCAAACGTTACCCTTTTGAATCAAAAGTGGAAAAGTAAATAAATTTATAAACATTAAACGGATGTTCTTCCCACCAATTAAACTATGGAAAATATAAAACCTAGCATAAATTAGGCAATAACCTAAAAATCATATATTGTTCCTTAGTACATACCTGGAATAAAAATGCACAACATTCAAATTCGAAAACCTTTGGGACTGATATCCAAATTTAGGTTTAAAAATATTTCAAATTAGATTCAAAGCTAGAATATGTAGGCAATAGTTTTCCACATTAATTTAAGCATAGAAATCAAAAGTATGTGAACGGAATATATTTAAAATCATAAACAATATACAAAAAATTTCACTCACCTTTTAAGAGCGATCCAAATCTCTGGATCTGAAGTAAAACCTTAAATTTATATTCAAATCCTTTCAATTCAAGAAATTTGTATAAAAAGATATATACATAAGTTAGAACTACATATCTGAGAATCGATTTAGGATTGAAAAATATATAAATATAAAAATACCTCAAATATGTGTATATTTGATTCTCTTCTCCCTTTAATTGGATTTCTATTTATATTTTTATAACTTAGAAAGAAAGCTGAGAAAAAGAAATGCAGAGCTTCTCTACTGCCTCCGAAAAAAATATGAGAAGAAAAAAGAGAGTTAGGCCTCAATTTATAAGCGCAAGATTCAACCTCAACTATCATATCGAAATATATTAAATCTGGACCATTGGTCTTATGCTAACCTAGCCGCCCACATGAAGCGGTTGACCGCCCCTTCCCTGGGTCAACCACCCCTAGTCAACCACTCCAATATGTCGGTCGAGACCCGTGGGCCTTAGATGATTAATATATATACGTTAATTAATTCTAATCGAATTATTTCCATTTTGAATTCGTTTTTCATCCATAACTTCTTCGTTTGGACTCCGATCACAAAATCATAAATTTAAAAGTTGCTCAAAATTTTGCTACGGGCGCAATGATGCAAGTTTCATGGTCAAATTCCATCATTTGTCGAAAATTCCATTTTTGAACTCTAATTAATTAACCAACTAATTAAATAGATAATGCAAAATTATAGAGTGTTACATTTCACATATTGCTTCCTATAATAAATAGTAATAAATTGAACTAAAAGCTCAATAATCCAAGGAAATCATAATATCGAATGATTAATGAAATAAAGCAAAACTAAAATCATAAAAACATTTTTGATATCCAAACACCTGGATTCACTTTAATTGGATGGAAGTAAGATAAAAACAAATAAAAGATAAAAAATGGTGAGAATGGAAAACCGTAAATAGCTAATTATAACCCAAATAGTTAGACTAATTTAAAAGGGAAAAATTACCAATATCTTGGATTAAAGTGTATAGTAGGAGCGTCATCATTTTTTATATTTTTTATATTGTTAACGTGAGAACGATAAGAACGCTTTTTAAAAAATATATCCATGAATCGATGAGCATGACAATAGAAATGCAATGGAAAATAAAAAGGTAGGGAAATTTATCTATCCCAATCAAAGTGATAAATTACATAGATGAAAATGAAATGCTGAAATAGACAGTTTGAAATTTAAATTTTATTGTAGATGAAAAATGTCAGAAGTAATAAATGGAGAAGGTACCTACAGAAAAATTACTTCCAAAAACGATAACGAACTCTGTTCTTTTAACACTATCATATCCTACGTACAACACCATCGAATTATAAAAATAAGTTCAGGATAATTGTAAAATTAATTGGAATTATCAATCAACCATCAAATGCATTGATTTAGATGCTTGCCACAATAAGGTTTAATAAATAGATGAACTAAAAGCTTAGATATTATAGTAGATCACAATATTTGTCAAATGATTTAAGAAATGAAACAAGTGTAAAATCATAAAAAGATTTTGCAAATTCAAAAGTTGTCGTCCTCATTCCAAAAAAGGTAAATGTAAGACATAAACAAATAAAAGATAGAAATTGCGAGTATAAAAGAGTGTGTATATCTAAATAAAACTAAATAACTAAACTAACAAAAGAAAAAATAACCAATACCAAAGTGATATAATGGAAGCGTTTATCATTTGTTATCATTATATCTTTGAATTGATAATAGATCATTTTAAAAATAATACATTTTAATTGATGAGAATGATAAAAAAGATGCAATGGGTAATAAATCTATGATTAGACATTTATTTACCTCAATCAAATGATTAAATTATACGAATGAAGATGAGTAGAAATAAACAGTTGAAATTTAGTATAGATGAAAGTTGTCAACAGAATGAAGGAGATAATGGTAAAAGGTTTCTTCAAATGATTGGAGTGGAATATATGATTTTATTTTGTTGATTTTTTTCCTCCAAACTTGTAAGTGCACCGCTCGCAAAAGTTCGATTGAGTGATTGATTAGAAAATCTCATAGCCTAAGTGTGTCAGTTTTAGACCAACTATGAAGTGTGTGGCTTGGGTAGTACGCATGATAGTAGTGTAGTATTGCAAATCCACATGCTTTGGACTATATGGTTGAATCTTTTATTAGAATGACCTTTTGCAGCACCAAACAGTATAAAGGGAAAATGCTACCAATAATATGGGTACACTAAGCAAAATTATGAGTATAGTAGTTTTTTTTTCCAATTTCGTAGGGAGCTGCCCAGAAACTTTTCGGGTTTAAATAAATTTGGTATTGATTTACTTGTTCCAATCAATTCCTTTTATTGGTTTCATTGTTACGATCCTTTGTATTTAAAGTTAGTTTACTATTCAACTAATAAGATTTTGCTATGGTATATGGTTATGGTTATTATTGCATCAAAATGAAATTTAATTTGAAATTTGGAATAGTAAATAATTATAATAGAGGTAACTAAAAAATTATCACTCAAATTAAGGAGAGAAGAGGAATGTGAATGAGAAAGAGAGAACATGCTATATTATAGTATGTTCTCTCTTAAACAAGGCAATAATACAAATATTCATGTATTCTTATATATATGATAGATATAATGATGAGTGAAAGAGATTTAGGATGGAAATGTTTGAACATTAATTAGAGAATTTATTTTGGAATTGAAAAAATTGAGAAGGAAAAGAATCAAGGGGCTAAGTGTAAAGATATCACTTGGATTAAGGAAAGAAAAACAGGGAAGGTTGAATTATATGAGTGTCATATATACTGTGTGTATGTGTCTATACACACACAAACACAATAGTGCTAACCCATGCTACGCACATGGAGTCTGCCTATAAGATATTTTGTGAATTACCATTTAACCTCTTAGTTATTCAAAAATGAAAACTCTCTTCCATCATTATTCAATGTAAATATGTGTTATTTTCATATATAATATTTAATGAGATATTGGTCCATCACATGGAAATACATAACATATAATTATTTTTAAATGAAAACATAAAGAGAGCATAACTTAGAAGTCGGTAACCTCCATTTGTTACGTCGATATGTCTCTAACATTTCCTATGAATGCAAAAAACGAAAGCATGTTAGTTGTAATGAAAAAACAAATTTAGTGCTTATTTTATGAATCATGTATATTTGTACTTATTTTTGGTTTGTTGCAAGCCAGTTTCTCTCTTCCTAATACTATAGAAAGTAATAATAAATGCAATAAAATTTGTGGCTTTCTAATACCACGGTCATTTCACATAGAAATCAACCACCATGTAAATTCATTTTGCATGGCGAACAATCACCAATCAACACCATTCTACACGATCATTAACCAGCAAACTACGGTTATTTGGTGGTAAATCACCATGATATTGATCATCGATTGTTTGTCATGTAAAAAAGAGTTGAAAATGATGCCTTTGGTAGCCCCATAAAAAGTTTAATATTAGGAAGAGTATAATGTAAAGTTTTGTGGTATTTTTAGCAATAGTATTAGAAAGAAAAAAGGGGATGCACGTAGCATCACACTATTTTGGAGTGCACATTAATTATACTAATAATCTAATTCATGCTATAAATATTACACAATATTTAAATGACAAATTCTACCACATTACAGATCTAGGAGAAAATGATAGGAAAATTGCTTTATTGCAGATTTTACCAAAACATTTTGATTGATTAGTAGAGGAATTTGTAGCAGATGATCTTTGCGCATTATAACCTCTATCTTCTATTATTGTTACAAGAAATCATCATTGTAAAACTTCAAATATTTTCTTCTTCTTGGGCAATCATCATGCTTTCAAGCAGCATAATTCATCTTTAGTGTAGTTGACATATTTTTTTATCTACCTGAATAGTTTAAATGATTTTCATTTTTTATCCCATTAGTAATTGTAATAACCTTTCGATTGTGGAGTAAATAATTTAAGTAATGCTTTCATAGAAAAATATGCAATAAAATATATTTTTAAAAATATGATATGAAAGATGAGGAAGATATGCTTTTCAATATATTAAAAGTATTCAAATTAAAATGGTTGTGTTTTCTAGTTTAGTTATACGTTAAAATTATGAAATGTTATAAATATATCCCTTTTTAAAAGCTAATGTCATTTTGAAAACTATTAAAGCTAGATTATATAAGTGCGAAACAAAACCCTGGTAGTATTTGATGCATTGGTTGTTTGAATGGGTGTTGAAATTTTGGCACAAACTTTCAACATGCTTTAATGGTTTAAGTATTAAAAGCTAGAGTTTAGGTTGAAGAAAGAAAGAAGAAAAGGCACATAAATTTTGTTCGTAAAAGAAGATTAGATGAGAAAAACAATTAATTAAAATTATAGGTTGATTAAATTGCAATTTCCATTCAAATTCTACGGGAAGAATCACTTATATGATTCTCCCATACATAATTTCTTATCAATAAAAATGTTAATATTCTTTTATTCTCTTAACCAAAAAAATAGTCTCTTCAACAACCCCCATTTGAAAATTATATGGTCTAATGTTAACAAAATAAATAACTTGTTATATTCCTAATTTTTAATGAGTGAGAAATGATAAGTATAATTTAAATCACAAAAAATTGTATATCAGAAAATAACTTACATACCTCATATTTTCAAATGGGGCACTGCTAGAAGGCCTAAAGTGTGATGGTGTGGGATGAAGTGGAAATAAACTCAAGTAAATCTTTAGTTTAGTTTGAGTGATGAAAGTTTGTAGCTTTAGGTTTGAGTATGATATTCAATTCTAATAGGAGCTGAATTTTTATAATTGTGCTATGTAGATTAACTTTTTTAATGATATGATGTGTGCGTAAAATATTTGATAAACTGCCGTAGCTAAATTAGTGAGTTTAATGATATTAAGAAAAAATATTAATCATTTTACATTTCCATTTATGTTGCTAGTATTACGTAGTCCAAATTGGCATTTATGATTGGGCTTTAATGTTGAAAAGTTTATAAAATGTTAAAGTTTCTAGCTTAGAATGAACCTTGGTAACTTCAATCCTTATTTGGGTCCAAGTAGTACATGCCTGTAGAACAAATCATGTTCAAGTAAGGTCAACCTGTCTCAGCCACCAGCCTTAAATTTATGTAGGATTTTTTTGAAATATCAGCAGATATGGGACTAAATATGAAACGGGCAATAATTGTTGTACTTTCTATTTATGTACTTTGAAATATGTCAAACCATTGCAAAAATGTAAATTGCACAACATTTGCTCGAAGATTGTATCGTTCCTTGATTAATTCTTCAAACAATTATACTAAGAGCAGTGGCATATCTAGAGCTCTACGGGGAGAGGTCAAATTTTGAGAGGGATCAATTTTAATATGCATTTTAGTGAAAATGTGCTTGATACCGTGTTAGGCAATTAACAAAACACTAAATAGTAACATGGGGTAAATTTTGGAGAAGGATCAAATGCTCATTCTAGCACATGAGTAAATTCACCTTTGTTGTAGGGTAAATTTTTCAAAAACTCCTTATAGTGAAATGTTACCGCCTATTTTATCAAATTGAAAAGTAAAATTTTGGAGTTAACTTTCATGAGAATATATAAAACCTATTTTAAATTAAACATGGCTAAAATAAAAAAATTTCCATCATTTTTGAATATGAAAGCACAATTAAGATTTATCTGTTTACAAGGAAGCCTTGGTTTTTAACTAATTTATTATTTTCATTAAAGTTTAATACATTTTATCCATTCTGATTTCATCTATTCATAGGTAAAAGCAGGAGGAAACATGTGATTTCTTAAAGAGGTAAAATCATTTTTTAATCTGATTTCATCCATATAGTAACAAATTGTTTTCCAGGCTTTATTACCTAATTAATGATGATTGATTTGGAGATGAAAAATGTTATAATTAGTATGCGTAGACTATACTGTTGCGTACTAATTCTAACATTTTCTAGTATATCTACTTTTTACGTATACATTGCTGCACTTCTACATGAATATCAGGTGTAGGATTGGTTTTGTATCTTAATGAATGGTTAGAATGTTACTGTCGCATATATTAATTAGTATATTCAAGTTCTCTATATTTATTGGTGTAGGAAACAAATCGACTTCCATGAGACGCATCCATGTAAAAAGGAATGATGCTTTGGCATTCATTGATTTCTTGATCTCTGTTTTTGCATAAACTTGAACACGACATGTATTTTCTCATATGTTTTATTTCTGTTTGATTTATACAAGCCATATGGATTTTAGTTTAAGTATCTAATTGGAAAAAGTTCAGGTGATGGGAACCTTTGGTGGCCTATGTTTCTTATAAGTGATGATATAATTCTTGATTTACTTTGTTTTATGATTATGTATAATAGATTTAAATTACTAGTACTTTATGCAAGTCAGGTTTTTATGGAAAACATTGTTCATTATGCCGAAATTTTGGAACTGATCACCCGGATGATGGTACAATTTTGTTTTCTTTATGGTAGGGCTATCAATGGATAACCAAAAAATCCAAAAAGTGGATCGATGTCTGATATTCAAAAAACGAATACAGATACGGAGCATTCGAAAATTATTCGTCTGGTTTTTTTCAAAAGTATGGTTTACTTTAATTATATTTAGAATATAAAATATGTCTTTATTGTTTTATTAAGTTAGTAGTTTATTTTATATGCATTTAACGCATATTAACTGCACAAAACTATATATTATCATCTTATTTGTTGATTTGCATACTTCTACGATCAATAAGTTTGAAAAATGAAATTACCAAATATTAATTTCCATCTAATATGATGTCAGAAATGTATAAGGTAAACTCAAAGTTTTGAATTTTTATTTTCATTTTATGTACATTGACCTGTCTATGTTTGCTGAATCTGTAGATTAAAGTATATATTTTTGAACCTTTAATAATTCTCTTTTCAATTGTTATGGATATTATAATAAGGCGCAACAGTCAATTTTTATGATCGTATGTCTGTTCACTAATACAAATTTCTCAACTATTCTATTAAATGAAGACGCGTATTTAAACATTATCAGTTGGGTTAAAGTTAAGCCAAAGCTGAAATTTTGGTGAGTAGGGAATAGTATATGAGATCAAATCTTCTGTTCCCAAATTCTTTATTCTAGTTTTCCACTTTTAATACTTATTATCATGTAAGACTACTGCATCAGTTGAAAGTTGATGATTTGTGCATCAATGGCTAAAAGCAAGTGGACACATAAGACATGTAGGTCGAGGATAGATTTTTGTGATGATTGGTCTAAAACATGATGTTTCTAGAATTCTGTCATGAAAATTGTACAGTAAAGGAGGAATATAGTATGGATGGAACATGGTTAGCATTTTTGATAAAAATAAAATTTAAAACAAAAATATGAATGGGAATCGTATTTTACATTTTATTCAATTTGTAGACACTCTATTATGATTAATATAAATATTTTTATTATTGATAAGTGTTAATTAGGCCTCTGCTACCAAAAAAATCAAAACATGTTCACTGCTTGCCATGAGCAATAATCGGATAAAAAACTATTATACTTGATAGAGATGATAATGATTGTTTCAAATTTAATATGTATAGGTTTTGTACGTTTGGAAATAATGACATTTTCAAAACGATTCATATTTCTATAGGGCACCAAGAAATGTTTTTAAGATTTTCATATAACTTTTGGACTCTGATGCACTACCGGCTAATCGCTTTCTTTAGAATTGAATAAAGGTCAGTTCAGTTGCGTATTGTATTTCACAGGTTTATTGTTATTCTTAGAGAAATGTATGATATTTGGTTAATGCATGTTCGAATATGAAGGAAAGTAGAGCTTAGTAAAACATTTCTTCAATCTCTGAATGCACCTACTGAGCATTATGTCGTTGCTTTACCAATGCACTTATGCGATCTATCGACATTCTACATAGGAGCATTTCTAGCAGGACATTGATTTTTAGGATAAGGAGAAGATTAAAAATAGTTGATTTCTCCCACTCTTCCACCAGCCGAGTAGGTGGAATTGGCTTTACACATATGCATGTATACATACATACATACATACATAAATACATACATATATATGTATAAGTGTGTGTGTGCGCATATATGTATGTATGTGTATATACATAAACATACATACATATATATATACACACTGACACTGACACACACACATACATACATATATAGATACACACATAAACAAATTCTAGAAAGTGCTTCCACAAGTAAATCATTGAGATGTCGAAGTGGACTTGCAAACTACCTATCAGTTTCCAATAGCGACAACAATGTTCCTTGACAACATGGTAAGTAGGGTTGGCATTAAGGAAGAAACCAACTAAACATTTTAACCAATAGTCAACGCCTATTTGAATAACCGTAAAAACCCGCAATTTGACGTTAGTTGATTAATTAGGTTCCAAAAATGGAATTAGTACAAACGATGTAGTTGGACCATGAAATTTGCACCATTGCTTTCGTACTTGGAGTTTTACGATCAGAATCCAACAAAAAAGATACAAACGAAAAAATTAATTCAGAACAAAAATAAATAAATAAGAAAATAAATTAAATTAACCTGTCCCCATAGGATAACCCACCATCATGGGGGGTCGATTAGAGGTGGTCGATCCCTCCCTATGTAGCGACTAGTGTAATGATCCATATTTTTGATAATTAAAAATAATAAATTGAATAAGCCTTTGAATTCAAAATTGTCAAAAATTAAAAATTTAGGATTTATTGATGTTAAATCGGTAGAATAAAACATGGTCTTAAATAAATTCTAATGGGGTAGAAGATTGTAATGCATATTAGAATATAATCTAATAATATTGATTAGATGTAATTAATGGCTATTTTAATTCAATTTCAAACGATTGAAATAATAAATGTCAATGAGGAATAAACTAAATGATGTATCAAAGGTGAAATCATGTGCTATTCATTGAAAATTGGCTTTAACATAGCATAAGAAATCGGTTATTTTCTAAGTAAATTTATAACCCTTGCTTGTAAACACTAAATTTGTAGATATTTGAATTACAAAGATGTAACAATTATTTTATTTCTCAAGTCATTATTTAATCCATTTAGAAATCAATTTTGTATTCAATGGAATATAATGTAATTGGAATTTTTAAATTAATATGGGAGAAGACGTTAGCTGTCGAATAATGAGTGAAATAAAATGGAGAATTATGTTTAATAAATACATAAGGGAATTGTAATTTAATATAAAGAATATTTAAATTAAAATAAAACAATGCATTGAAAACTAAAATATAATGAATTAGAATTTTGTTACGATTGTCATTAAATGTTGAATTTAATTTTATATTTAGATCGTGGGTTTAACATGAAATTTTTTGATATTAAAATATTATTTAAATCGTGTTTGATCGAGAATGATGACAGAAAACTTTTAAATTAGAATTTGAAAGTAGCTAAATTAGTTTAATAATAATTCATTATAATCAACGTGTAGAAAAAAGTATAATTTGATTTTAACGTTAACTTCTATATACTATAGAATTAATTTCTGAAATTTGTTTCATCGAGTTTAGAAATATTAAAAACCTACATTTCGATATATAGGATGACCTATTTTCGTTTCAGGAATGAAATGGGTTTTTGGGTCTTTGTAACCGGATTGGCCCAAATCAACCTTTTCTTGTCTATAAATAGATTGTTACTGAAATCCTAACAACAATTTCTCATTCCTCTTCTGTTGTTTTCTCTTCCTCACCTAGACCTTCACTATAGATTTAACATCTTATACTGTAATTGAAATATATCCTAAAATCCTAATTTTAAAATCAATTCAAAATTCAGGATGTTCAAAATATATCATATAATATATCGCCGCAAAGCTCAGGACGAATGGAATCAACACTGAAATTCATTTTTGCAATCGAGGCTCTGTTTCACCAAAATTTGGCGAAACAGTTTTGACCACCTTTTCGATGGTTTGGATTTTAACGGTGCATCTTCAACCAATTGATGACGGAGGGTGCTACATTGTAGAAGAGGCTTGGTGGAACAGATCTAATAATATGAAACTTGTTTGGTACGATTTGAAAACTGTTGAAATTTTGGGCTTTTGTTGGATTTTTAATGGCCCTAAATCAAAGATGAGTGATTAGACCCACTCATGTAATACTAAAATTTTCTTATGTTAAATTAAAATCATAAAGTGGTAATATTTTATTGATTGTCCGTTTCATAATTTAAAGTGATAATTAAATTGAATTTGAATTTGATATTGAATTGAATTAACAATTAAATTAATATTGAAATTTAATTGCTAGTTAAACACCTAACATTTGATAACTAGAACTGTTATGGTATATTGGTTAATTTGGATGTTGATTTCAATTGGATGCTTATTGATTGATATAATGGATGTATGGTTGTTAATTTATTGTGACATATCCCTAGTTATCATCCTATATATCATTGACATCGTATAAAATGTGATTTGGATTATTCAAAATGAACTAAGAAATAGGATGAAATGATATATTTCTATGTTATGTAAACATGGGTTGAAATGATATATATATATATATATATATATATATATATATATATATATCCATGTAATTAAAATAGAAATAACTGATTACTTGGCCATATGGTAGAAAATTATATACAGTCATCGGATTTGGTTAAATTAAATGGTTTTAAAATTTTGAATTTGAATTAGTTTAAAAGATTTTATTTTATATAAAATATAATTGGATTTATATTTATTAAATTATTTTCAAATTCAAACTTTGAAACTTTGGAATGGAAACTATTTAAAATGGAACCTTAACTTTAAATCTTAAAGTTGAAGTTGAGACTACATAAATGATTTTTTTTTAAAGGATTTAATTTGGAATCTTAAATTAGAAATTTAGATATGATTTGAATTTGTTGAAAGTGAATTATTTTAAAGGTTTAAATTTTAATATAAAATTTGAATTTATTTTTAACTAAAAGGATTTAAACTGGTATTTCAAATTTTAGGATTTGAAGTCGATTGAATTGAAAGGTGAAAATTGAATTTGCTTTGATTTGAAATTTGGACCTGCGTTCAATTGCTTGAGGAAAGGAAGGAATGGTTTTAATTCGAAACCATTTTACGTATAATTTATTTCAATGATCAAACCATTTAATATATTAACTATTTTTATATTCAAATTATTTTAGTATATAACAATTTTCAATACTCAAGCCAATTTTTATTATCAAAACTATTTTATATATTAAAAATTATTCTTAAATATTCGAACTATTTTAATATTCGAATTAATTAAATTCAATCTATTTTATATTCAAAACTATTTTCAATCTTCAAAACTAATATAATTAGTCCAAACTATTTATCAATATTCAAATTGTTTTAATTATCCAAACTATTTTCAATATTTAAACTATTTTAAGTATCCAAACTATCTTCAATATTCAAACATTTTTTAAATTGGAAATAATTTAGATTTAAATCATTGATTTAAATACGAATCTTTTGGTATGAAGATATAACCCTTTTTTGAACTTGAAATGATTTTCGATATGAATCCGGCATTTTGATATCAAGTATGATCGTTCTTGAAATTTAAAAGAACTAACCACTATGTAAAATGGATGATTGGTTATTGAAGATACCAAAGCTGAATGAAGGGCATACTCTATGTTGTTCTATTAGAATCATTTTAATAACAATATACGCGGTGGATGTTATCTAGAATGTAGAGGTTGAATTGGTGGCATTTATTGGAACGAAGAAAGAGAATAATGACGGATGGCCCCGACACTTGTGACAATTTGAAATGATTAAAACAGGAGCTATGTCTGGCTAAGTGGTTCTCTACCTTTAGGGGCCATTACCCCTTCATATTACTATATTAATCTTGACTTGATCGATGCACCTTAGTTTGATTTTAGGGATGATGGACTCGTCGACAGTCGTTGCTGTGATGTGCTACGACCAGCCAGAAAGATTAAACTAGTAGAATCCTACCTTGAGCATTGCCTCACATGCCATGTCATATTATTATCCTTATACGTGACCATTATGATTTTGTTTTAGTATTATCTTATCATGGCGACTCCCTGGCTACCTACATTATCGCTCGTGCTACTAAGGAAAACTGTAGGAAAATGCTTGAAAATGTGTTAAGGGGGATTAATGTAAAGCCTTAGAACTATTTTATTATTAGCTTTACTGACAGCCATTACATATATAGCGTATCTTACTACATATAGATTGTTTAATAGATACTTATGAGATGGATGTAACTACCAGTAAATTTATTACTTAGATAAATTATATTTATTTTTAAAAATATTTTGATATGGGTTTAAAGGTAAGAAATAATCATTTTTTAAGTGGTAAATAATAATAGTTATTTTTTTTGGGAAAATTATTTGCGGACCGAGGTAAAATATCGATATTTTGTAAATATTGTCTTAGGTAAAATATCAATAAAACAACCGAAAATCGTTTTATCAATAAAATTGCTTTCAAACAATAAGGATCATGGATAGCTATGGATAATTACATTAATATATGTATTCAAAAAAATATTATGAAATAAAATAATTTATTTTATTTTTTGAAAATAAATTGTATTTATGACATTGACCGTTGATAACATCGGTTTTGTATATTTCTTCAGGAAATCAAGTTAAGTTTAAATAATAAATTAATAGGTTTAATTAAAAAATAAACCTATTATTGTTATTTAATAATGATGATAAAATAGTTTTTAAATTTTTTTCATCAAAATAGATTGTAACATTCCTGATTTTTAAGCCAAAATTATTTAGTAGTTAATATAAATTTTGGATTTATTTGTGAGTTAATTGATAATTAATTTGAATATTTGGAATATATATATAAGTTAATTGTGAAAGTTGAGAATAAAATATATTACAAAATTAATTGGATTTAAATGTTATATTTTGAAAATAATATATATGTATATAACTAGAATTGTAAATATAATATGATATTAAACAAGGTTTAATAAAACCTTAAAATATACATATCTTTTGGAAATTAAAGAAAACATGAATAAAATTGGTTTGTAAATTTATAGAATAAGATTTAATTAAAAATTTATGACACTTTCACTTATACATTTGAAAATAAATATATAATTAGTATATATGTAAATTAATAAAGGCTTTAAACTTACATATATGTATATGTATCTTTTTGAAATAAAAATGATCTATATAAAGATATTTTAACTTAAGTATAAGTTTAAAATAAGAAATGAATAAAAAGTTTATATACCTCCTTTTTAAATTTGTTGAACTAAATTTTTGTGTATGTGCATGTGTGTCTGTGTGTGTGTGTGTGTGTGTGTGTGTGTCTATATATATATATATATATATATATATATATATATATATATATATATGAATGTAAGAAAACAACATAGATAAACATGTTTTATAAATTAAAATAAAGTAAGGTTTAAAACGTGAATTTGTGAGTGAATATAGACCAAGGTTTAAAACACAATTTAAGTAACATGTGACATTTGTAAAGATATAAAAACATAAAATTAACAAGTGTCAAAGAATTAATAAATAACATAACAAATGTAACTTAATTTTACAAATGGAAATCCTATTATTAAAGGTTTTAAAATGTGAATAAATATTACAAAACAAAAATCAGGCTAAGATCTTTCATCTTCATTTTCTGGAAATGAAAACATGAGAATAAATTATTAAAATCCTTAACTCAAAAACGTGAAGATCAAAGAAAAATCAAATAAAAGCAAACAGAAGAAATCTAGAAATCAGAAAGAAAACTCAACCTGGAAGCAAATCACAAACCAAATTCAAGCATTCAAGTTTCAACAGAGCAAAGCAGAACAATATCAATGTTCATGCTTTCATCCTAGAAGCAACAAAATCAAGTAAGGTCAAAGTTTAATAACAAACAAAAGCTGCAGTTTGGACTCAAACCTGAATCAAAGCAAGAATTCAACTCAAACAATAAGCAAAGTTTCAGATCATAAAGCAAAAGCAGTTCCAGATTTTAAAAAAAAAAAGAATATACTATCTTTGTTTAACATCCAAGTTTCAGCCCTTGATTTATTTCTATGTTAATGCTTGTGAGTAAACTCTTTTTGAAATCTAGATTTAACTTATTGTTTGAAATCATGAAAATTGTTTGCATGTATACAATCTTGTGTATATATAAGTGAATATCAGATTTGTATGTCTGGAAACAAGAATATGGGTTCTGTTCCAGATTTTATAGGTTTTCAATCCTGTTTTCAAAAATGCACAACTCTTCCTCCAATCCACTATAGACTTCAATGTCTAAATAAAACATGTTCAAATTTGCAAGATCAAAATTTTAAAAATACTTTTAAATATTTAAAATGAATGGTTTTATTGAAAAATATAATAACACAGTAAAATCCAATTTTGTCCAAAAATCAGTTGTTTAAAATTTGGGTTTTGACTACATAATCTTGTTCGTTTGCTTAAACTATGAATTTTAAGGGACAAATCAAGATTTTTATGCCATATTCATTGGGGAAATTGAGGATGAACGTTTTTGGGCTTTTTGGTAATTCACAATGATCGTAGTTGAATAGGCGATCATAGTTACTTCTCAAGGTGTCTGGGAGATTATTGAGCTTGAAAAAATTGATCGAATATTTTTCCGACCAATGAGGCGACGTCACGGTGAAGTTTTTGGGTTTAGATCTAAGTTAGATATAGGGTCAGAATTCAATTAACTACATCGTCGACGTTGTATCGGAGAAGGTCGGACCTAGGGGGATAGAGGCTTGGGGATATGACGTTGCTCTGGACGGAATTGTAGAGGTTCTGGTGAGCTAGATCGTCGGCGTCGAGGAAATTTCTGGGCAATGGTTTGGTTCCAGTTTTCCGATCGAACTGTTAAATTTCAAATCTTAGGCGGAATCAAACTTCTGGGTGTTTGCCTGAGGCGAGGTGATCAGCATCGACTTGTGAGTGGTCGCGGCAGTGACCAAAGGTGATCGTGGAGACAATACATGTGCACGCATAAATTTGGTGCATCTGGTTCATTGTGGATTTAGGAAGATGAAAGTTTCTCGGGGATTTGCTCGGGGTTGATGTGGGTTGGCTCGAAGGTAATGATGAACTAATTAGCTCAAGAATTACGTAGGAGTGGTTTGGGTTTTCATTCAGTTGTCTCGGGTTTGTTTTTCTGGTAACTTACCAGATTTTAAAAGGATCCAGGTTTTAAAATACAATTATGTTTTAAAGTTATAAAGTAAATTTTGTTTATTAAGAAAATAAAAACCTTATTTAAGTTTAAGATTAAATAAAGGTTTTAAAATGATTTATCTTAATTAATTAAGTTTAAAAATGTATATATATCCTTTGTTTTGAAAGCTATTTTTTGAAATATCATAATAATATTAAGAAGTTAATTATGAAAAGATGTTTAATGGTTAATTAACTTTAAAATCTAGGTTAATTTATTTATTAATGATAATTAATCACTAATTTATTAAATGAATATTTTAATGATAATTAAAGTAATTATTTTTTAGGTAAAAGGACTATCTTTTAATTTAATTAAAGTCTTAAGTAATTGAAGATTAATTACTTGATTTAAGATAATTACTAAATTAATGGTTGATTAAAGGTTAAGTAATGGTTGATTAAAGGTTATTAATTAACGATAATTAATTGTGTGATAAATTAAAGGTTAATTAATTAATAATTAAAATTTATTAATTTAAAATTAAGGAATGAATTAAGATTAATTAACTTCATAATTAAGATTTTTAATTACATAATTAAGGCTAATTAATTATTGATCAAAGGTTATTTAAATGATTAAAGTTGATTAATCAAGTGATTAAAGAATAATTAATTAAATGATGATTAATTTATGTGATTTATTAAGATAATTAATTAAGGATGATTAATTAAAAGATAATTAATTAACGATTAATTAATTAAGGCAATTAATTAAAATTATTTAAAAATAATTAAATAATTAGGGGTTAATTATTTAATATTAAGATTAATTGACTTATTAATTAAGGTTAATTAATATATAAGGACAATTGATTAAAGGTTTGTAATTAATTAATGTTAATTAACCAGGATTAGAAATTTATTCATAAGTAATTAATCTGAGTTAAACAAATGATTAATTGATCCTACTTATGAATGTTTGAATTGTATTGAATATTGAATTGTTTGATATTCCTGATGTGTGATGCCTTGCGATATGAAGTATTTTGATTTGAGTTGTGATGAGTGTAATTTATTTATCTATGATGAATTTATATTCTTTATATGTGAATCTGTGAACGAAGATTAGCGTTATAGGATTATACGGCTTATCAATATTGTTGTGCTTGAATCTATAATGATTGATGATGTTGCACTATTGTGTAAAACCCTGGACTACACTATACACACACAAATATGGATTGCACGAGAAAATTGGTTAAGTCGCAAATTTTTGAAATGTTTTTAAAGTTGAATTTTGAATCCAAATGGTTTTGGAAATGGAATTGGGTTAATTATGAAAAACTTTTGAAAAGGAGTTTTAAAGATAAAAGTTATTTTGAATAACTTAATAAAGTTTTGAAATTTAAATAGTTTGATTTGAATTTAAATTCAAGATTTGAAATTGAATTCTATGTTTGGAAATTAAGATTTAAAAAGGTTATACAAGTTATAAAATGTGTTTATATGGGTTTTAAACCATTTTAAAAATATTATTTTGGAAATTTGAATTTAACCCAAGTTTTAGACTTGAAGGGGTTTAACTTGTGCAAATGTAATCAGATTTTTCCGAAACGAAAACCTTTGTTTTTCAAATAATAATAGCTTTCATATAAAAGAAAGGATTTCCAATTTGTATTGAAAGGATTTCATGTTTTGAATTGGAATTGTTTTGAAAGTTATGAATGAATCTTTGTTAAAGATTGGTAAACTTTGTTTTCAAATTGAAGAGGATCTTTAAGGTGTATCTTTTGTATAAAAGATTTGGAATTGAAATTGTTTTGAAAGCTATGAATGAATCTTTTTGAAAGATCGGTGAAACTTTGTTTCAATTTGAAAGAGATGTAAATCTTTTGTTTAAAAGATTTGAAATGAAAATTTGATTTAAACAATTGGAAAGAAAAGGTTTTAGGCTTTGAGTTATGACTCAACTAAGATCCTAATATCCATATGTTTTTAAAATTTAGCGCTCGTTATTCGGTTTAGCAGGAAGAGGATCTTTGTGTCATAAAACACATTTCGAATAATGATATGAAGATATGGAGAGCATTTGAAGATCGATGGTGAAGAAAGGATATTTTCGAAAGCGAAAGGTTTCCTGTCGAATATATCCGCACCGACTAGTCCCCGGTACAGAGATTTGATCACCCTTTGCGATGGGGAATCCGGACGTCATTAGGGATTATCCGGATTGCAAGGAAGTGCCTTCGGTTCTGTTTGAACCCGAAATAGACTTGTATGGATGTGTGTCCGACGTTGCATTTTGAGATGTAATGCTGGTTTCTATCAAATATATTTCTGTTTGGTGGCAGAGAATTTATTCTCTTAGCTTAACACCCTTCTCGGAGATGTAAGAGCTCAGAGGTTATGTAGTTGATGGTTACTAGTGATACATTCCCAATTTGGTAATGTGGCATATGAAGTGCTGCCGATCATGTGTTGTTCGAAGTATGGCTTTTGTGAAAAGCGTAGCTTTGTGGACGAGACCTCGTCGAGCCTCAAACCCCGGAATGGTCAAAACGGGAAGGATGCAGCAAGGTTATTTGAGGGTAGCTCCCCCTGAGGGTATGTCGATTTCCTTCTGGATTGAGGTAGTATCATGGTATGGAGCCCAGATACGAAACCTATGTGGTTGCTGCAAATCTATTGCTCTATGGTTGTTGGTTGAGAGCTTTCGGGTAAAGGTTGGTTACGACCGGGGGATGGCATACTCGTGTAGTAGTTACCTAGTTACAGAGGTAACCCAAGCTTGTGTTGGCAGAGATTTGGTTAGGTTCTCGGGGCGTCCCTCCAGAGGCGTATCCATGTGGCCCAGGAAGTTCCTTAGCCTGACCATTATTGGAAATCCAAAGAGACAATACGAGCCCTTTACGATTGCAGTTGTATAACCTACCACCTCAGGTGGTAGTTATAGCAGGCATAATATAATGGTATCTATGCTGGCTAAGATTAATATTATACTTTTGAAAGGTTTTTGCACTATGCACTAATAATAATATCAAAAAGGATTTTGTGTATCAAGCATGTTTGACTATCAAAAGGAGAAATCTCCCCCGAGTATGCGATTTCATTGTCTGTGTGTGCCGAGAGGCCTTATGGTAGTTTCATTTTCCAAAAAGCATTGCGGATTTCTTTTAAATTCCTTTGTTTCGCTTTTGTTTAAAGAAAACTATTTTCGTTGTCTCACATTAGTCCCATGACTGACCTGGAGTTTATTGTTCCCTATCTAAAATCTGGGTACTGATAATTTTCCACACGGGCAGCCTAGAGTTAGATTTTCAGATAGTTAGACAGTAGATGTAGATTCAATAGCCTTCGAAGTCTTTGGTTTGGCAATCGTGTTGTGGATCGAGTTTGCTTCAATACAACGTGATGGTGATTCGAGCTTCATGGTTTGGGAGTTCCTTGAGCTTTTGGTTTTGGAGATGAAGGTCTTTAGGGTTTTGGGCAATTGGTGTCGCAATGTTGGATTCTTTCTTTCCTTCTCTTTTAAAGTTTAGCATTGAAGATGTTATCTCTTCTTCTGATGCTATTATATTACAGCTGTTGTATATCTTTGATATTTACGGATCTATTGTATCTTATTATATCGAATATTGTATCCATTGTCGTATCATTAATGTTCATTTCTTTTCCGCTATGTTGTTGTACTTAATGTGTTATAAGCTCTGTCGAATCGGATTGAATGTTTGAATATGCGGCACTCGAATACCGGTAAAGCATGGATGTCTATTTTTGAATGCGAAAATATGGGTCGTCACATATTTAATTCATAGAAAAATAGAAAATATGATCGAAGAACGTTTTTTGAAATTTTGACTTCTCAACAGCGGAAAATTGTTGAGAATGTTGTTCTCCTTTTGTATTATGTACGCCCATATATATTAGTGTAGTATCTGGACATGATTTTTTGTCCAGAGTATATGTATACGTGTAACCCTGATGTATTAAAGTGTAAATTAACTGATATAGTTTTCTTTGTATAACTTCTATTATATTCAATATTATATTTGATCCGCTGCGAATGTGAGGTTTCTGTGACTTGTTTTCTGTTTCATCTTCTTTCTCTTTTCTTCTTTTTCTAACTATTTGGAATTTTCGAGATCGAAATTTCTGGGTCGTTACATTTGGTATCAGAGCAGAAGGTTGAGCGAGAACCTTGGCTCTGGTGGGGTTACTCATTAAGGATAGGGTCAATGGTACCCTTGAATGAGTTGAGTAAATATATATATAAGAGCGTACTTGTTAATTTCTTATATAAGGATTTTAAATGATTTTATTTAAAAATATATTTTGAGATATAAAGCAATATTTCTTCCTAACAAATAGTAAGGGAATTGGCTATTAAATTATTGAATTAAATTAGGAAGTAATCGAAATACAACCAAACTGAAATTAAATCTTGAATTTGGAAAAGGTTTCAGGATAAGGATAATCAATTAATTTATGTAATTAATTAAACTTTATTTAATGAGATTGATTAATGGATAATAGTTGGAAATAATATTATTCAAACTATTTTGAATGTAATCTTAATTTAGAATAAGAAATTGTTTGTAAACTTTAAAAGAATTTGTTTTGAATTAACAAAAAAGGTGGTCTAAATTTTAAAATTTGGCTTGGTGGGCCAAGAAGCAAATATGTATATATGTGTGGATATACATAATATCATAGTTGGTTTGAAATAAACTCTAAATATTGAGTTTTAAATTTGGAATGTGATATGATACCCAAAGTGATATGTCTTTGAACTTAATAGGTGGAAAGATTATTTGTGAGAAGTTTAAAATTTGAAACGGAAATTCAAATTGGGTAAGATTGACTGGATTAAGTAAATTGAGTTTAACTGGAGAAAGAGTTAAATAAGTTGGAATGATCAACCTGATTGGAAATTTGAAGATAAAATTAAGGTTTTACTTAGGAGGTTAAATGGTTGATTGGAATTGAGAGTTTGTGTGATCTCCACATGGTTTTGAAATCTAGGAATTGAAAATGGATGGATGTTTTAAAATAATTTGAATGATACCATCCCATTGTTATTAATAATCTCTAAGCTGAAAACTGGATTTGTATAAACGAATGAAGAAAATTAAGTGTGGTAATACATCCATTCTTCTGATGAATAGTTAATAAGTTGAATTTTAAGATTAAAAGTGAGCTTGTGAAAGTGAAATCACTTTGAACTTAAGTTTTGAATGTTCAAAGGAACTTGGAAGTTCAAATTGTTAAGGATTGGTTTCAAAAATTTAAATTTGGGAATAAATTGAATTTTAAAGAATGAGTTGTTTAAAAGGGTTTGATCTATGATTTGAACTTAGAAATAAGTTTAGGAAGAATTAAAGGGTAATTTAAATTAGAATATATGATATTTGGACTCAGAATTAAATTGTATAAAGATTTAGGATTATTAAATTAAAAAGGTAAGGGTTAATTTAATTTAAAGGAATTAAATCAGCATTTGAAGTATTAACTCGAATTTATATAATTCGAGATGGTTTAAAATTGAAATTTGAATTAGTTCAAATTTAATTTGTTTTGAATCAATTGAAATTGTGATTGAAGATGTATGAGTATAAGATTCAAATGGAAAATTTGAATTGGATTGATTTGAATAATTTGGAATTGTAATCAAAGTTGAATGGTTTTAAATTCAAATGGAATTTGAATTGAATTTGGGAGGAAATCAAGAATAATTCAACTTGATTTGGAAATGGAGTTTGAATTGGAATTAATTCAATCTGGAGCTGAAATGAATTGAAATTGGAACTAGTTCAATTGAAATTTATTTGAATTAGTAGAATTTGAGATCATGGTTGAATAAAGTTAAATTTGGAAAGAAACTGAGGTTAATACAACTTGAATTGGGGTTGAATCAATTTCAATAGAAATTGAAGTTATTTAAATTGGAATTGGGTCAACTTAAATGGAAGTGGAAATTTAAATTTCATTGATGAGAATGGAGATTGGGAAGTGAGCAGTTTTGACTCTGGACTATTTTTAATATAAATTGTTTTAATATAAACCTATTTTTCCAAGCTATTCATTATATATATATACACACACACACACACACAACCTTTCTTTTAAAAGCCAAACTATCTTGTGCTTGTTTTACAATTATTTTTTGAAACTGTTAACAATTTTCCAACTGTTTTATAAACTACTATATTTCAACTATTTTACAAAACTAATTACCATCTCACTACTATTTTGCAATTAATTAAAATTTCTGTAATTATTTTGACTATTTTCTAACTATTTTACACCTATTTTACAAACTAGTAATTATTTTCCAACTACTTATCTATTTTTAAAATTTTCAAGCTATTTTATAAATAAACTGGTTGGAGTTCAAACTGTAATAGGTTAAATACCCAATCGAGATAAGAATATAGGTGATAATCCAAATGGATTGAAGCAATTGCGAGTAAGTGAATGAAAATTAAAGTGAATGAGAATAGAAATGGAATTGATTTGGCTAATAACCAATGAAGATAAATACGTAGGGTGTATGTATGTTATTCTATTCGCAAAATGATTTGATCCAGATTCGAGCATATAATTTCGAGATAGTTATATCGATCCGAGTGGGATTTTTCACTCGATTTTCGACAGCGAACATGGATATGGATTGTTGGTTGGTTTATCATAGTAATGACTATGCAAGGAGAATAAGGGTTTCTGATCAAGAAACTAGATCTGAGTCCGCACTAAGAAATCAGGTGGACGATACTAGTTCGGAAATGGAATTATGCGATCGATGAGCGATTAGATTGGTATAGCGTACGGATGATATGTGTACATCGTACGGATTTGAATGAAATTGATACTGGGAGTATGAGGATAAGAAATATGAAATGGTTTTTAAAATGGAAGGTATATTTTGTGAAATATACAATGAAGTAAAATGGAAATCAGATAATTCCATGATTAAAGGTTCACATTATAATGAAAGGAAGTGAGAAATCAAATTTTAACATTGATTTGGGATAAACAAAGTTATGTACCTTTGTTATATATAAGATAAATCTCCCTTGTTGAATCTATTGGCAGAAGAAAAGGATTTTTGAGGTGTTTTGAAGTATAAAAGGAGTTTTATGCAAATTTGGAATGATCCTAAGTTATAAAAATTTATATATCTGTATATATATAAAGGATCTTATGTGGATTTTGGAAAAGGTTTTGGGAACCTTTGGATTTGGAAAGGATTTTGATTTCTGGGTAAAATCAATATGAGAATTTGGAAAGCCTAGTTTGAGAATTATCGATTTTGGAATAATCGATTTTGTGTAAAGGAGCTTTGCATGAGATCATAATAGGTGTATGATTTGAAGATACTATATGTGTATAGTATAAAATGTTTTGATGACGGCTCTGGGGAAAAAGGCGCTCCCTTGAAATGGACTTCTCAGGAGTACCACTGGGTGGTGCTGCCTTGAGCCCCAAGGGGGGTTCTAAAGTTGATCATGTGAGGAGTCTAGACAAAACTAGTTCCTGAGGATTATGAGTAGAGTATACCATAGTGAAAGTCGTGTGTGCCGCTGAGAGCCAACAGTCTGTGTTTGATTTTATATCGGTAGACTACGACCTATGGTAACATAGCGAAAGTCGTATGTGCCGCTGAGTGCCAACAGTTTGCGTTTGATTTTATATCTATAGAATGCGACCTATGTAGGAGTGGAGAAGTTTCATTTCGATAGCGAAAATCAGAGGCCGTTGAGAGCTTGTAGTTACATGGACTTTTGTTGCGATGACAACATAACCCTGGAGTGTAACTGCGATCTGTCGTGTGGGATCCATGGCGTAATCGAGAGGCCGCGGAGAGCCTGCAGTTACATGGACTTTTGCTATGACGGCAATGTAACCCTGGAATGTAACTGCGACCATGGATGGGGGTGATGATTTCCAGAGCATTCACCAAAGATATTTCCTCTATTTTCAAATATGTTTTCAATATTTTCAATAAAATTATTTTCCAAATATTTTCACTGGATGTTGAAAACGGGTGCACCAAGTACTTATAGATTTTCAGTCCTACGCGTGATCAACGTATGACCGAATTTCTATAAGAACAAGGATGGACTGGTTGAGACATCGAGTTGTAAAAAAGGTAGTTTTATAAAGATGTTTTTGAAATACCATATAGATTTTAAAGGTGTTTTAAAATAAAATTCAATAAAAAGGGAGTTATAGTTTTAAAATGTTCAAAGAGTAATTTATCTGATATAAGTATTTTTATTGAATTCTGGCTTCATTTCTTTTCGACGATGAAAAGATTCAAAGGGGAAGGAAAGTGATAATCCGGATTTTTGAACATCTGGTAATTAACAAGATTAAATTTATTTAAAAGGAAAATACTGATTTGTATGTTAACAAATAAAATAATATATATAACTCACATTGTAAATATAATATGATATTTGAACAAGGAATAATAAGAGTTTTAAAAATATACATATCTTTGAGAAATTAATAAGAAAACATATATTTGCTTAAAATAGATTTGTAAATATATATGTGGATTTAATAAAAGATTTAAAATACTTTTCTTTTAATACTTGGGATAAAACATAGTTTATATATATATATAGACACATTTGTAAACATAATACATATAAAAAAGAAAAAAAAGTGTGAGCTAATACATAAATATATTTACATACGAAACATATTAATAAAAATTAAGACAAACTATATATCAATACTTAAAACATAAGTAATTAAGAGAAAGAAAAAATAAATTATTATTATTATATGAAAATTTGAACACTTGTAGACATAATAATACTTATTAATAACATTTGTAAGTCAAGAAATGTATATAAGCTAACAAGTATCAACCTTCATTATATTTATTAATATTAAATTATAAAATAAACATTTGAGAAACCAGTTTACAGATTTTTCTCCTCTTTACTATCAAAAATTTAAAAATAAAAAAAACAAAGCATCTAAGAAAAGAATTTTTTTTCTTTCCAAATTTATATCAAACTTTTTCAATTCAAACCTGAAGCTAAGCAAGGTCTGTAAGCAAATCAAATTAACTTCAGATCCAAATACAAGCTGCTGTTTCGAGTTTAATTTAAACAAGATTTCAAATCAGATGAATTCAAATTCAAAACAGAAATAGATCAGAGCAAAGCAAGGACTTCCAGGCTTTTAAAGAAAAAGGATTCCAAGCTTCCCTGTTTTCTTCATATACAGGTGAGTGGACTTAACCCAGGAATCAGTTTTAATTTGTTTCTTTGAGTAATGTTTGATGTGAAACTCGTAATGCATGTTTTAGTTTTTGTATGCATGCTTTTTTAAACCGAATACTTGACTATGTCTATATATATGTGTGTGCAAGTTTGTAATCTGCTCTGTTATTTCTTAACAGGCTCAAATAAAAAGGATATATAGAATCTTCTTCATGTGATCTTTGTTAGATTGAATTATTCAAACATATATTGTTTGTTTATACGTAATTAAGTTTTTTTTTAAATTTAATTTCTAAGAAATAAGTTGAAAATTTTTCTGGGAATTACAAAGAACAACAAAAATTGATGAACTGGTAAAAATCAAGTTCATCGATAGGTAAATTCAAGCATAGAATCTGATTTCCCTTAACAAATTAGGATTTTTAAAACAAAAATTAGGATTTGTAGTTGAGTATTGATGGAGCAATTCGATGATGGATGGAATTGGGTTTTTGGGTTACTGCTGGTGATCGATGAACTATTGTTTGGTCGGAGTTCATGTCCGTGTGGCTAGTGGGTACAAGGTGGTAGGAAAAATGGCAAATAATTTTATAAGCAACTGTGGTGGTCGGGACGAGGCTGAGTAGGGTTTATCGCCTGTTTCGATCTTCGCTGTTATCGAGGTATATTCGTGGTCTAGGAAGAAGTAGAGGCGATCGCAGGTGGGGGTTAGTGTGATGAAGCTCCGGTCGTGATCGTAGGATCGCTGGTGACCTTAGGCGGCGGTGATGGGAGATTTGGTTTGTTCGTTCTGGTTCCAGTATTGGTCACATAGCTCGATTTTGATTTCTTGCATGATCGAGTCCCTGGGTGGTCGTGATCAAGGGAGAACATTGTAGTTGATGTGATGGCATCAGCACCGATTAACGGAACATCGCGGGTGGACTGTGCATGTGCACAGGCCCTATTTTGTGTCAGCTGTGCTGCTGTGTTGTTTCACTTCGGGGAAGAAGTTATGGATTGTGTGACGAACTCGAGTCTATCGAGTTGATAGAATTCCTGGGTTTTAGTTCGAGTAATTATGTTTTGGGCTCGGGATTTCGTTCGTGGGTTTTTGACATGGGCTCGGGTGTGTTAATGTTTTAACCAGGGTTTTAAATTTGCAACAATGAACAATTTATAAAAGGAAAATGTGTAAACATATTTCATGATTTTAAAATGTTTAAGTTTTCAATAGAAATGATTTCAAGTTCTAAGTGAAATCTTAAAACAAGTTTTTAAAATTTAAACGTTTAAGGATAAAACATGCTTTAAATTGTTTGTCTAAAATAATTATGTTCGGATAAATAACTTAATAAAATTCTTAAATATGATTTAGTGATGAATTAGAAGTAATCAAACTTTAATTAGTCAAAAGATTTAAAATTAACTTCGGTAAGTAAAATTTCTTCATAATGAATAGTTACTGGATAATATTGATTTGGAATCGTCAATTAATTAATAAAGTCAAGAATAATTGATCAGGGTAATTAATTCAAGATAATTAATTAAGGATAATCATTTGTGGAATTAATTTAGTATTATTACTTAAGGGAAGTGATTAAAGAATTAATTGCCTAATTAATTTAATTAATGTGATTAGTTTAAGTTAATTAATTAGTTTAATTAATTTAAAACAATCACTGGAAGAGAGGTTAAGTAATTACTTAATGTGATTCATAAGTTTAATTTCTTAAGTGAAGTAATTATTGGATAAATACTAGATATAATTAATTTTAGAGAATAGTGGTAGTTTCGGGTTTAATTACTTTGCGAAAGTAATTAAGAAGAATAATTACTTAGGAGAAGTAACTAAGGATAACTACTGGGTGTAATTAATTAAAGGATTGATATAGTTAATTAAGGAGTTAATTAATTAAGGTAAGTAATTACAGAATGGTTAATTACTGTTATAATTGATTTAGGCTGATTAATGGAAGTAATTAAAGTAATTAATGAAAGTAATTAAAGATTAATTACTGTAAATGGTTAAGGATAATTAACTTGTGTAATTAATTAAAGAATAATTACTTTATGTAAATAAATATAACTAATCAAGAATGTATAATTAAAAGGGATAATTAGAGAATGATTAATTTATTTATTTGTAATTAATTAATGTTAAGTAAGGAGAATGAAGGGCGAATGGAGTAATTGGTTAAAATTTGTTTAAATTAATTAGAAATGGTTTTGACCAATTTATCTTGCTTATGAATGATTGGATAATACTGCATGACTTAGACTGGTTGATATCTCGTATATGTGATTTGTGGGGCTTTGTGATATGATATGTTGGGTTTAAACTGAGATAATAGGGTTACCTATCAATGATGAATTAATGTACAGGTGACACCCTGAATTTGATGTTTGAAATGTGCTTCATTTAAATAATTTGGGATAAGAGGATGTTGAATTCGAAGAGATCGGGGTCAGGTATCATTTAATACCCGAAACCACTTCGATTCTTTACTTATTGATACGTGGAATTAATAGGTTTTAATGGAATGATTTAAGTGATTTGGATCATAAAATCTAAGTTCTGACACTTAGAAATTGATGAGTATAATAAGTGTTGTCTATATCAAACCTGTGGATTTGTAAAATTGTTATAAGTTACCCCTGGTTAAAAATTGGTTATTGTTTTGGTGTATTTCTTATTAGGTGGGTTTACTCATGCTGGTTTCCAGCTTGACCAGGGTATTACTTTAATGTAATGCTCGTGTTAGACCGGCTATTACAGATTTTCAGGTAAGAACGTTCTGGAGCTCAGGAGGCGAGCTGGATGGCAGGAACATATGGAGAGTTTTCGCTGTGATATTGTAGTATCTGGACATGATTTTTTGTCCAGAGTTTATGTATATGTGTAACCCTGATGTATTAATGTAAGTTAACTAATATAATTTTTTTGTATAACTGCTTATTTGATATTATATTTGGTCTGCTGCGAATGTGAGGTTTCTGTGACTTGTTTTCTGTTTCATCTTCTTTCTCTTTTCTTCTTTTCCTAACTATCTGGAATTTTCGAGATCGAAATTTTTGGGTCGTTACAATTAGATAATTATCATATAATAATACACTTAATAATATATTATCTTATGTTGATTATGTTTAGCAAGTGATGTGACAAGTCATGGTTTTAAAAATAATAACTTATATATATATATATAAGTATATATCATCATCTCTTGTCATACCTTAAAATTATCATCATTATCTATTATGACCTAGAGGATGTGACTAGCGAGGGGGGAATGTGATATATGAGGGGAAAAAGATGGTGATGTGAATTTTCAAAATAATGACATGTTAATCTAAGCTGTTAGAACCTCGATTTCGATGACAACAACTAAACAATTACTTGCATGCAATATACTTAGGTATATATATCAGTCATATGCAAGTAGACTTTCATGACCAAGACTTGAAGACTGACACAAGGATCAGTATATTGCGAAATATTAGTAGATTCTGATAATGTCTTAAATAAATGATATGTACAATCTCCTTGAGTATTCTTTACAACCATATGCACATACAAATTATTAAAAAAAATTAAATACTCAAGAAAAAAAGAAAGTAATAGGTTATACATGTGTCAGACGTCTGGCATATGTACTCAGATGTCTAATAATATGTTTTGTTTAAAATTTTAAAACAGACCAGACGTCTGACACAAATGGCCAGACGTCTGACCTGAGTAATGGACATTTTTTCTCAAAAGACATCTTCTTCAATCGAAGAGCTGCATCCTCTTTTTCTAGTCATAACTCTTCCTCCTCAAATGTTGCAACTCTTGGACTGAAATAGAAAGAACCAAGGTCGTTACTTCTCAAACAAAGTCTTCAACATCTTAAATAAGCATGAATTTGGAAAGTACAATTTACTTGGTATTCTGAACTTTCTCTCTTTATTTTTCAAATATTTCTGTGATCTCTCTGATTTCTAAAAGTACTCAAAAAACATACTTTTATCTCTTCCTTATATTAAAGCTTAAAATTACGTACTACTCAAAGAAGATTATAGGAAGAAGCTGTACTTGTAGTCAAAATCAGTGTTACTTAGAACACACATTTGTCAAAGAAATACTCTTGTATAAGCCAATACCTCCAGGTGAAGCGAGGGTAATTGGTTAGTGTATTTCCAAAGGGGAGCTTTGGACTAGACGTAGGACGGGAGGTCCGAACCAGTATGAAAATTCTTGTGTGATTACTTTTAATTTTACCTGCATTACTATTTTGTGCAACTTATACTATCATACACGTACTTGTCATATACTATATATATACGATCCACGTAGATTTTTAATTTGTATAAAAGCTAGGTTACTTCAAATCACAGTAACACGTATTTGAAAATTGTTAATATGGAAAATATCTTTCAAGAAGGTCAGTTAACTGCACTTCCTCCACTATTCACCGGATCTAATTATTCATATCGATCAACCGAATAATAATTTTTATTGAAGCAAATGGTTTAGAAATATGATCAGGAACTCAAATTAAGTATGTAACACCTGAAAAAATATTAGCACATGGACAGTTGCATAAAAAACTGATGCTTCGAATAATGCTAAAGCTATGAATTTATTGTTTTGCTCTCTTGATAAAAATGAATTTTCACGTGTTATGTTATGTACTACTACTTATGATATATGGCATACTTTACAAGTATACGCAGGAAGGTACACTATGGTCAAACAAACAAAAATATCAATTTTACAAAACCGATTTTCATCTTTCAAAATGAAACAAAACGAGTCAATTGTTGACATGTACTCAAGATTTCAAACTATACAACACGATCTTATGGCGCTCGGAGTTAAATTTACTTATTTTGATTTAGTGTCTTGTATTCTCTACTCTTGAACAATTGAGTAGGAAAGAAAAGTACTAGCTATCGAAGAAGGTAATGATCTATCTGTACCCAAAGTTGAAGAGTTCATTGGAAATTTAATGTCATATGAAGCTAATTTGCAGGCCAGAAAGGAACAAACCATGAAAAAAGAATACAGCATTTCAAGCAAGCAATGAAGATTCTGAATTGGATGAAGATGAAATTGTATTATTGCCAAGAACTACAACAAATTTAAGAAATTCAAGAAAGTGACAAGATTCCAAAATAATGGAAAATCAAATTCATCATATCAAACTTTGATCAAATGCTTTGAATGTGATCAGTTCGGATATATGAAGAAGGATTGCCTAAAACTCGACAATGAGAAAAAGAAAAATAAGTTCGAGAAATTTAAGAAAAAGGGAAAGGCATTCCAAGTCACCTTAGATGACTCATACTCTTCCCCTTCATCCAATAGTGACAGTGAAAGTGATAATGAGCAAGAAAATGTATGTTTCCTGGCACACACTAATGAGGTATGTCTTGATCTTACTTACGATGAAATTTTAGAAGTAAGTATGGAACTTGAAGACAAATAAAGAGAAATTAAGAAATTAAATAAGTAATATGTTGCTAAAATAAATCGATTAGAACTCGAAATAGGATTACTAGAAGATGAAAAATCTATTTTAGAAGAAGAATTAGAAAATGCTCAAGAAAAGTACAAGAATCTTTCTATTGAAAATGATGCTTTATCTTGTGAATTAGGAAAAGTTAATCTAGAAAAAAAATTAGTAATGAGCACATTGTCTCAAAAGATAATCTACAAACTTCAAGATCTGAAATTACTTATCTTAAAAACAAATTGGATAAAATTACAAATAATGTTACAAAATTTAACAAAGGAAAATAAGATTTGGAGAGTTTAATTAAAATTTCCAAGCCATTCAAAAATCAAAATGGAATAGGATTCAAGAATAAAACAAAAATTATACAGTATAGTAAGATTTATACTAAGATAAAACCTTCCTCCAAAAATGAGAAATTAATCACAAATTCGAAAATTATTAAAATATATGTTCATTAAACAAACAACAACTTAATTATATGGAAATATATGGGTAATTATATGAAAGAAGTGATTCAAAATAATAATTATATTTCTAAAGGAACCAGACCATCATGGGTATGGTTACCCTCATCTACTAACACTTAGGGCCCAAAAATAAAAAAGGTTATCAATTTAAATACTTTTATTTTTTGCAAGTATCCAAATACAAAATTAAAGAGAAATGGATATTAGATAGTGGATTCTCCAAGCATATGACGGGAAATGCTCACATGCTGTCAAATATAAAGTACATTAATGGTGACACTATAACTTTTGGAGATAATTCAAAGTTTCGTCTTTGGCATGGGAGAAATCATCAATATTGGTATCTCTAACTCTTCTATTATTTCTAATGTTTTATTAGTAGAAAATCTAAAACATAATCTTCTTAGTATGAGTCAATTGTGCGATAAAGGGTTTGAAATAAAATTTGAAAAAGCTAAATGAAAAATTCTTGATTTAAACAAAAATTTAATCTTTGAAGGATTTAGATATCATAATATATATATATATATATATATATATATATATATCCTGAATATGAACATTAAAAATAATTTAGATTTATGTCTAACCGCAAATCATGATGATCCTTGGATTTGGCACAAAATTTTTTTATATAAATTTTAAACATATTAAAAAATTAACAAAACATGATCTAGTCAGGTGTCTTCCTAAAATTACTTATAAAAGTAAAAATTTATGCGACGTTTGTCAAATGGACAAATTAAGAAAAAGTTATTTCAAATCTATAAATAAAAACTCTACTAAGCAACCATTAGAATAACTTCATTTAGATTTATTCGGACCAGCCCAAGTACGATCAATAAATCATAACAAATATGTATTTGTAATTATAGATGATTTTTCTAGATATACTTGGACATTATTTTTAAAACATAAAAGTGACACTTTTGGAATGTTTAAGATCTTTGCAAAATGGATTACTAACTTAATGGATTTAAAAATTGGAAATATACGCAGTGATCATGGAGGAGAATTCAAAAATGAATTTTTCACTAATTTTTGTAATAAAAAAGGAATTAGCCATAATTTTTCGATTCCACGAACACTATAACAAAATGGTGTAGTTGAAAGGAAAAATAGAACTTTACAGGAATATGCATGAATACTACTAAATAGTAGTAATCTACCTAAAACATTTTGGGCTGAAGCTATTTCCACTACCTGTTATGTATTAAATCGTGTCACACTTCGACCTATGACTAAAAATACATGTTATGAAATATTTTACGGAAAGAAACCAAAAGTTTCAAATATCAGAATTTTTGGGTCAAAATGTTTTATTTTAAATACTAAAGATAATCTTGGAAAATTTGATCCTAAAGCCGATGAAGGAAATTTTATTGGTTATTCAAAACGTAGTAAAGCTTATAGAATTTATAATAAAGGAACAGATATTATAGACGAAAGCTTATATGTATTTTTTGATGAAAATTTCCAACAAACTATTAAAGAAGATGAAGATGAAATTATAACTAAAAATCAAACTGAAATCACAAATAATATGAACAACTCATCTTTCAATAATAATGAAAATATTTTCAGATCACCCATACAAATATTAAAAAATCATCCTTTAGATAATGTAATTGGAGACTTAAATTCTTAAGTCACTAGAAACAAATTAAATCAAATGAGTCACGTCGCTTTTATCTCAAATACAGAACCTATAAATTATAAGGAAGCATCTAAAGATGACTCTTGGATCTTAGCAATGCAAGAAGAATTAAATCAATTTGAACGTAATAATGTATGGGCACTTGTTCCTAGACCATTAGATCGATCTGTAATAGGAGCAAAATGGGTTTTCAAAAGCAAAGCTAATGAAAATGAAAATATTATTCATAACAAAGCAAGATTAGTGGCTCAAGATTATAACCAAGAAGATGGAATTGATTACGAAGAGATGTTTGCTTCCGTAGCTTGTCTCGAAGCAATTTATACTCTCCTTGCTTTTGCATGTCATCATAACTTTAAATTATTTCAAATGGACGTTAAGAATTCCTTCTTAAGCGGTTTTATCAAAGAAAATGTTTTTGAGGAACACCCTCCATTATTTATTCATGAGAAATATCCAGACCATGTTTTCAAACTAAAAAAGGCTTTATATGGTTTAAAACAAGCACTACGTGCTTGGTATGATCGGCTAAAAACTCACTTACAAAATTATGGTTTTCAAATCGGCAAAATAGACACTACACTATTTATAAAAGTAACGATATGCTAGTTGTACAAATATATGTTGATGATATTATATTTGGGTCAACTAATGAAAGTTGATGTAATGAATTTTCTGAAATAATGAAAAATGATTTTGAAATGTCACACATGGGTGAATTAATTTTTTTCCTTGGATTACAAATAAAATAATTGGACAATGGCATTTTTGTAAATCAAGAAAAGCATAGTAAGGATATACTTAAAAGTTTGGGAATGGAAAACACTACAAGTAAACTAACTCCTATGAGTACTACCTTATATTTAGATATTTATTTGTAGCCTAAGTATATTTCTATTTCATAAATTTAAATCTTTGTATGTTATTCCAATTTATTTATTCACAATTCCAATTTTCACTAAATTTTTAAGTCATTCAAAATTTATACTGTATGGTTTTATAATATTTCACTATTCAAAATTTAGAATTCCATCAATTCGATATTATTACCAATCCAATTCAAATTTTATGACCTATAGTTATATAGTCTCTTTACAATTCACATTTACATATTTAACTCAATTCCATATAATTCATGTCCAATTCACCATTTTATTTAAATTTAAATTCCTTTTATTATTGCCATCAATTCATTCATTTATTCCATTTTACTTTTCTATAGTTAATTCACCATTTTATTAATTTATTTAAGTATGAATTCGGTTCCATTCAATATTATCTATAGCTCAATTCAATTTTTATTTCCAATTCAAATTCAACTTTATTTTATTTAACTTATCATAAGTTAAGTTTTTATTCGTTTTAACTTGCTCAATTTAAAATATATTCCAAAATTCAATTTCATATTTTCCTTTCCTTATTTAGAATCATTCCTAATTTATAAGTTTATAGGTTATTTCCTGATGATTTCTAAATTATTTAAACAAGGATTCCAGAATTCAAACACCCGGTATTTATTTTAAATCGTGTTGAAATCACAATTTTAACGTTTAAATTAAACCTGGTTTTTATCGAAAACAAATTCCCTTTGGAATTTTCAAAACAAATTTGGTTTGCAACAAATCTATACAAATCAATTACCGTAACAATCCATCACTTAGAAAATCAAAAAAGAATGCTAATAATGCTGCACAGTCATCACCTGGATAATTTTCCAACGATTGAAGTGAGTTCAGTGCAATTATCGCTTTCCAAAATCTATTTAAAAACATTTTTCTATTCAAAAATATCTCCAAATTACAATACCATTATTAATTTCAAAATACTTTGGAAAACACTTCCAAAAATCTCTGGGATTTAATTTTTCAAACTCTGATTTAATTCAGGTCTTAGTTTTAATTCAATTGTATAATCCATACTTACACAATTTCCATTCAGTTATATATAACCAACTCCAGATTTTATAATCTTGTTTTGATTATAATATTATCATCCAAACACTCAAAATATACCATAATAATTTTATAAAATTGTTCCTTTTATATAAAAATAAAATTAGGTTAAAATTATTTCATTTATCTGCTTCAAAACCATACCCTGTCAGTTTATCGCATTCAAGTGTTTAGAACTCCTATCGAATTAGAGGCATCCCACTACTCGACAAGAATTTATATGCCACTTAACCGATAAGTTAACACAATATAAATCCATTTATACTCACTAATAAACACGCGCTCATATCTATTGTTACACTCAACTCATTCTAGAGTACCACCGACTCTATCTCTAATGAGTAATCCCCACCAGAGCCAAGGTTCTCGCTTAACCTTCAGCTCTGATACCAAATGTAAAAGCTCGCAAATCCATACCCCTCGAATCGAACATAATTCACATCAGTTAGTCTCAAATTGGACGGAAAATATGAATCTTTAGGGTGAAAAGGGAAAGGCAGAAGAAAAATAAAGCAACAACAGAATCTCACAATCGCAGCGGAAGAAATTATAATATATAATAATAGATTTTATAATACAAGAACTGCTGTTAATATACATACCACTATTAGAGTATAATATACAATAATCGATACATAAATCTGGACAGTTATAGTAACTTGTCCTCACACAACGGAATAAACAAATACGTGATATACGTCAGAAATCCTCCAGCTCATCTTCGGAGCTCCATAGCATCCTAACATGAATCGATAATACTCGATCTGAACCGAGCATTATAATAAAATAACACCTGAGTTGGTCTGGAAAACCTGTGTGAGAAAGCACACTCAATTTGGATTATTAGAGTTATCGAAATCCTTTGAAAAAAAAGTTAACTCGTAAGAACGCATCACATATAAGGTTTTTCCCTTATGATAACCAAAACATTTTATAGAAAATCCAGTCATATTATAATAGTGTCTAAACACAAATGCTTATTCAAATAGCTGAAATTGTTACATCAATTAAATTCCAGCATACTAGGCTCTACAATCAAAACTATAAGCTCGTATTGAAGAATGGATTCCAATGAATGAATTGGCCACTGGGTACCGCCTATCACAGTACACCTCTAGAACAATATACCGAGGACCATGCTGGGATCCCCTACTTCACAAGACCAACCTACCCCTAACCCGAACTGACCGAATAAGTTATCACCCCGAGTGTTCCCACCCTTACCATCGAGCGCTCCTTCCATGCACAACCATATCCATAATAAATTGGTTTCCGAGGACATCTAGAAAAATGATAACATACCCTAATTGGGTGCGACACACTTAGCTTTGTGTATCTCCCCTGTTTTAGTCATTCTCGGTTGATCAGGTTTGTGGCTAAGCGTTACCTTTCAAGAAGCACAATTTTACTCTGAACGCTTATCGTCATCCAATTACGATTTCTAATAGCAATCGTTCATACAAGTTGTCCTGGGTCTGGACAAACGGAATCACTGTCTTCTTCATCTTCACGGTATTCATTCATAACATTCGAACTGAATTGAAATGGTTTACGGATAATTAAACCTGATCCTGGTCTCTTCGAAACGATTAATGAAATTGGCTAATTTTGATAGTTGGTTATTTAAGTATCGATAAATCATCCATAAGGAGTCATTAGGTCCAATTTTATAAACCTCCAAAATATTTATTCAAAAAACATCTTCACCAAGATATATATAATCAATCTCTTTCAATATTTTTATATTTGAAAATAAATTTCAACGCTTGTATCTATAACACTTAGAAAATATTTCTATTCCAAACCTTTACCACTAAATATTTTTTTTTAAAACCTTCCTTCCAATACTTAGGAAAATAATTATAATTATACTTATAATTTCCAAAATCATTTTTTTAGATTTAACTCGGAAATATTTCACAACTTATCTCATAAGTCTCTACAATTTTGATAAATTCCTCCTATGATCTTCAAACCGATTATACTTAATTATAACCCCAATCAACCATTTATAACTCCTTTAAATGAATTCAAAATCTTCTAGAAATTATCGCATCAAGACATCAGAAATTTTCTTAAGTCCCTAACATTCCATTTCTAAGACTTGTCTTATAAAATCTTATCCTTTAATAAACCACATCTACACATCCCGAGAGACTTTATAAATAAATTTGCAATCATTTCAAGACTATAATATATATAACGAGTATGTATATTTTTTAAAAGAGTAGTAATTTATTTTAAAATATGTTTAAGTTATTATTTAAAATATTGAAAACACATTTATATTACCAATAACTCATTTTTTGATGAACAAATAGATTTTCAACCTGGATTTAAAAGTTAGAATTTATTAATTAAATACTTAATATCTGGAAATCTATTTACCGAAATATTCCAACACTAACTAGTTTAAAATTTGATAGTTTAAATAATAAGGTTTTCCTTTCGAAAAAAAAATTAACTTCTTAAAAATATATTTTAAAATCTCCATAACCAATTTAATTTATAACTTCCTCTCTATCTCACAACATATCGATTCATTTTCGCTTCCCTAACCATTACCACTTCAAAATAGAATCTACTATTTTTCTCAATACTGTTTCCATATTCTAATATAACTTCTCCATATGAATTTATATTTCCAATTATCATCTGATATTGAATTTCTTTATTTATAAACATCGTTTATCAATTTTATAACCCCTTTGGTCTTACCTGTTTATAAAACAAATCTTATTTACAAAAATCCATTATATAGATTCATTTCTTGTAAATTTCATTTATACTTCCAATCTATTTTTAAGATTGATTTTAACTCTTTTTTATATTTTTAGAATATCATTTATAAATTCTCTTATTTAAGTCATTTTAAAAAAATCTCCATTTACTAATTTGAAATAGTTAAGTGTATCTAAACACAATTTTTTTTATAATTCAATTTATTTAAAATAACTACAATTTCAACATATATATTTTTATATCAAATTCCCTTAAAGTCCATTAATTTTAGAAATGTATTTATAGTATTTAAATTATCAAAATTCAGGCTAGTGCTACAATAGCATCCAATAATTTCAGTTACTATAATAATCTATAATAGATTATTCTACACAAATCATATCTCACTGTATATGAAAAATAAACAATATATTTGAGGAATCCAGTTGGATCCCTCCAACTTGTTTTCTTGCATCCACATATGTCAATACAACATAAAATAATACCAATCTCATTTCGAGGGGTATATCGTGGTATATAGGGTCATCCGCTATTATGCGGGGCGTGTAGGGTCTCATTCGCTATAATGTGTGGGGATATCACTCCAATTACTAATATATATATATATACTACTATATATATATATATAAATTCAACATATGATAATTATATAAATTCATCCAAGCATCCAATAGTATATTTTAACCATTTAAAAATTTAAAACCTGGCAATTCCAATTGAGTGAAAATTTCTCACCTTGATTTTAATTTTGCGATCCGTTCCCATCTCGATTAGTTTCCACGATTTGGACCTCGTATAAAGTTGTACAACTTTATTAACCATCGATTTATATAACCTAATCAATTAACAGTAATTATAATTAAACTTTTTTATACAATGTATACCTTCACTACTCAAGACGCTTGCTGTCTGGAACCAACCCACCCTATCCATTTGAACCAACCCAAAACCCCATCGCCGCATCCTCTCTGTCAACGTAAAAATCAGACACTAACACCCCGATGCAAGTAATGTAAGTGTGAAAGCACCACCCGTTGACATGGGAATCAGAAATAAGCAGAAAAATATCAGAAAAATAAGGGAAGGCACAGTTTTTATAGTGGTTCAGCATATGGTCAAGCTTACATCCACTTTATATCTCTTTATTGCTGAATCAAGTACAACCGATACAACTTTCTTCGATTACAATACACTTTAGACTAATAGATCAAACTTTGCTATAGAATAATCTTTTGAATGCATGTTGAATGATGTATACTATCTCTTCGAGTTTGTCGTAATGTCCTTGATGCTTGGAATGCTTGAAGTGTTGTTTGAGTTGAGAAAACAGCAGAGTATTGGCGCTTCGAGAGTGAGCCAAAAGGATCCCTTCCATGTTGGAGCATATGGCGTATTTATAGGGAATTCTGCACAGGCTTTAAGTCGTGTACGACTTAAAGTAGGTCGTAAGTTGCGGTTACGACTTAAGACAGTCCACAGTTCTTCAGCGAGTTAACGGGACACGAGTTATGAAGTAACCGGTTCGTACTTGGCCATCAGAAATTAGTGGTAGATCCTCGCGACTTATGGAGAGCTGCATAGTTTAATCACTAAGTACTAAGTCATAAGTGACTTGAAATAGGCAGTGAAAGCATTAGGTCGCTGCGGCTTTAACCCTTTAAGTCACAGGGAACTTATGCCATTAGGTCGTATCTTCTCTTAAGTCGCTTGGGCGCTAAGTCGCTGACCCGCTGCTGATTCACTAACTCGTTGAGTCGCTGAGTTGCATAAGTCGTTAGGTCGCTAACCTTCAAAAGTCGCCTCCTTACTTCAGAAGTTAGGTCGTTAAACAGTTGGGTCGGCAATCTCTTGAGTCGTTAAGTCGGCAGTCTCTCAAGTCGTTTGCCTATTGAGTCGCTGGCCACCTTAAGTCGCCCACCCTTCTTAAGCCGTTAAGCCCTTAAGTCGTCCAACTCTCTTAAGCTGTTAAGTCGTTAAGTCGTCCAACTCTCTTAAGCTGTTAAGTCGTTAAGTCGTCCAACCGTTTAAGTCGCTGCTTCACGTGGTAAGTCACCAATTCCTTTGTGTTGTTGAATCGCTGAACAAGGGAGTTAACATTTGCCCCTCGAAGTACATGCCTAGGTCATAGGTCGTGTGCTTCGACCTAGTCCCTAAGTCGTGGGCGACTCAAGAAGCTTGTTAACTCGTGCATCTATGCATCTTCTCCTCTATTTCCTATATAAGCCGTTAAGTCGCTTCTTCCTATTTATCTTTCTGCTAATCACTTTGCCGCCATTGTTGCATCCGAGCTCAAAAGTTAACACGAAATCCTCCTCTTTGCATCCTTGATCGCTATTTCAACAACAGATTTAGGTAATTCTAATCATCCATCCATTGTGTTTGCCACCAGCTCCTCCATAACCATTTCAATGCAATTTTTGTTTCCATGTTGTGAGATTACACCCCGACTCGTCCCCTGACCATTGTCGACCGTTGACATCTTACGGGGTTATTTGGCAAGTGTTTGAATTTATGTAGTTAGCAATGTTTTCTGGAAATTTGGAAATTTGGAGGAAGGGAAGAGGTACTCGGTTAACGGGTCGGTGGATTTTGAGTTTTGACATGGTGTTTCAAACGGCACAATGGTGGATAAACACGTGGCAAAGTGTAATTGGTGAGTAGCGGGGCTTATTGGTTCCAACGGGAGATAGCCTTGGATCGCCCCATCATCCAGAAACGACCTAAGGAACTCAAGCGACTTAAGGATCTCCGCGACTCAGCAGATTTGGCCGGTCTGACAATTTTTGCGACTTACCCTCTAGGTCGTATGAGCGACTTTTCCTTTGGGTCATAAACGACTTAAACTTTAGGTCGTGGACGACTCAGCACTTGGATAATTTTTCACCGCCGAACTTTTTCCCTCAGCCTAAGCCAATTTCATCTTATCCTGTTAGGTCGTGAATTACTTAGGACTTAGAGAACTTTTGGACTGTGATTACATGGCTTGAACAAATCTTGAAATCTTCGAGACATTGATAGAACTTGATTGTACTCCCAACTCGAACTTTGAATTGCCAAAATAACTTGCATGACTTTGCTATGCTTTCTTAGCAGATTATATCAAATTTGATACTAATAACCTGTTAAATACAACATTTGAAGAAAACTAGGGCGAATATACTACCACTGATTGCCCACATCAAATGACAGATTAGTCGATAATGGATAATTAACTTAAAGAAATTGTACAAAATGCCATGAATCGACAAACTCAAGTGAAGTATTAAAACAATGTTAATCAACTAAAGTCGATTTGTTTGCGTTAATATTGCACATGTATTGGACATAAAGCGACAAGTCTTGAAATATTGTAATTGACACATGTTTAATTTCAATTATATTTGCTTGTTACTTTATTAGCTCTACAACACTTCACAAATTTAGGAAACGTGCACCTTCATGTTTGAATATCCAGTTGTTTATGTAGAATGGCTTCACATCAAGAAGAAGTGGTGGCTCAAGCTGGAGAGACCTTTCCGACAGCTGTTCCCGTAGTGAATCCTCCAGAAAGAACTCCGACTACCTTAACTCAGAGAGCATTTAACCAGTCACGCATTCAATTTGGCCTTGCTGAGAGTGATACTTTACTTCCCGGGCCGAACGATACTGCCGATAATCCACCTTACGGTTTTGTAGCAGTCAATCGCCAGATGTGCCTAAGTGGAGCAATTCCTCATTTTAACGACTTTATTCGAATGCTTCTCCTTCGGTTGACCATTTCACCGTTTCAACTACATCCCAATGTCTATGCTATCCTGATGGGGTTATGTGTTTTATTTTGGAGAACTCTTGATCGTTTGCCGAGCTTTGAAGAAATTTGCTACTTATGCTCATTTGCTAAGAATAAAGACCATCCCTCCATTACTGTTGTAAGAAGCGCTAGGAATTGTAAACTCGTTACCGATCTTTCCGAAAGCGCACATGGCTTCTTGAACCAGTTTTTCTTTGTTCGCTACCCCCCAGGGTTTTATGCTATCTGGAGAGTAGGAAGTAAGATTACCTGCTTCTTATTTTTTCCATTCTTGAGCTTTTCGAGATCTGAGTTGCTAAGTGCCAATTTTACTCTTTCCTTTTTCAGCACTTCCTCCCCCCTCTAGAGATCCAGGCCACAAGCAAATTTTTGAAAGACCGAGTGTCGTGGCTGCTGAGGAAAGGAGCATAAAATTTCTATTGAAGGATGAGTTTCTACATCAGTTTGGACTTCTATATTCTTCCCGTTCTACACAACCTCACGAAGTCCCTGATTCGCCAGCTAAAGCATTAGATGCCCCAGTTTCTACTGATGAACCCATACCGAAGGAACTTTCAGCTGAGGCTTCGTTGGTAAAATGTTCTACTCCAACTGTCATTGCGGGACCATCTTGCAAACTTGCTCTTGCCCCAGTTATCGAAGAAGAAGATCTTCAACAAACCGGGAAGACTACTGATGAAGGGGTTGAGGTGAAGAGCCCTATTGAACACAGTGGTAATGACACTTTCGAAGGGTTGAGTGACTTTATGATTATGTCTCAAGAACTCTTTAAAGACGACCTATCTGCTGCTAAAATTGTATCTCCTGCAGTTGAAGCGACATCTGCTCTTCAACAGACTCCTCCAGCTCAAGAATCAACATTAGCTGTAAAATCCGTTAACACCCCCAACTAAGGAGCGGTTCGTAGTTCGGCGCGTGTAGTTTGCACACACCACACACACTTAGGATTTATTGGCACTAATATGCACTTAACTCCTTGCAATTTGAAGATTCTCAAGTTATGCTTCTTTTTTCAATTTCAGGTTCTTCAATGGGGCGAAGTGGCTCGTATTATGATGACTTTAAGCAGTATGGCAGACGCGGTCAATATGATTACAGGCGCTATCTTCCCCCTCACAGGGAAACTGACGAGGAGAGGGCTGCTCGGAAAGCTCAGGAGAGAAGAGCATACGAAGAACGGTACGGGAGAGGGGAAGAACGTCGTGACTCTTCCGACAGAGAGGATGATTCCATTAAACGAAAATCCTATGGCGACAAAGGGAAGAGCCACGCCGCCGAAGGTTCAAGCAAACGGACCAAGCACGATGAAAAGTCGTCATCTGACATTCCTAAAGAGCCCATTGCTTCGGTGCCTCCTCAATCTCCTGCTCTCGCTCGTACCGATATTCAGACAATCATTGGCAGACCCTCATATCAGGTCGGACCAGGCCCAGCTACTCTTCAAAGTCGATTTCCAAACTGGTGCTTAAAGGGAGTTCGCTTTGATCTTGATCTGGTTCCAATCGACAAACCAGCCATGTTGCGAAATCTTGACGCTGTCAAGCTTGATATTGAGAGAATGTCGAATTGGCAGAAACTTGTCGACGAACTTCAGAGAGTGAACCGTGCGAACCTTGAGGCTATGTTGACCATGGAGAATGATAAATTCGAATGGCAAAAGACTCTTGATCAACATGACGCAGAGATGAGGAGCATCGCCGCTTATAATGAAAAGCTTGAAGCGGAAGTTGGAAAGCTTAAAGAGGAGCTTGCTACGTCCTTCACTTCCTATTCTGAAAGGGAAAGTGTCCTTGTGCAACAAGTGCGGGATGCTCATGCAAGCCAACGAGAGGCCGAAGATAAACTCATGCGGCAGGAAATGGTTACAGAAGATTATCGCGCTGAAGTTGTACAGTTACGAGAACAGACCAGCTCTCAGAACCTTGAAATTGAGACGTTAAAAACTCGACTTGCTACAGTTGAGAAAGAGCGCGATGAGGCTGTTGCCCGTAAAATTGCAGCTGAAGAAGCTCATCAAGCCATCAAAGCCGATGTCAGTTCGAAATTATTCGACTTCTACTTGCAAAGTGTCCTAGGGCGTGGCAGTCTAGCATTTTTGGGCCCCAAATATGAAATCACTCTGGCTGAAGTATGGGAAGCTACGCTTGACATGCTTAAAGATGCTTGGTATGCCGAAGAAGAACTCGAGGCACACTATCTGGATGACGGAGCTCGTGCAGCCCTCGCCAGAGGAAAAGAACAACTCGCTAGAGAGCGTGCTGGAATGATGAGAGAGAAGCATCAAGAGAAAGAAGCACCATCAATTGCCCCTGTTCCTCCTTCAATTTCAGTCGATGTTGACATCACAGGCTCCGGTTCTCATTCTCCGTCCCGTGCTAAAGTTATAATTGAGATTACAAGTGCGCAGGGTGGAGATGAAGGTGAAGAGAACACCGAAGCACAAGCTTATGAAGTTGACATTAGGAAGCCGACCTCTCCAGGTAACTCTACTGTTAATCTTGCCCAAGTGGACTGCTTGTTTGCTTTGACCAAGTTTAATGAGCTTCTTGATTATTTTTTAAATTTCAATGATCCTTTATCCCCTCTCTTTACTGATTATAATCTCTTTTCTTCTGTAGAGAAAGTGCCTAGTGTTATAGAAACTTCTCCTTCTCCAGCTGTTCCTCCTCCAACATTTCAAATTACTCCTACTTCCCAGCCGGGATCGCAGGAAGAATTAATAGGAGCCCTTCAAGACTTGGACGATCCAGCCACTTCGCAGGAGCAGAAGGCCGAAGGACTTGAAGGAGGCGAAGTATCTCCGGAGCGAACCCTTTCTGATGACATAAAATTGTCTACTCTTGTCACTCCAGGGAGCGAATCTTCTTCAAGAAGGAGGAGGAAGCATACAACTTCAAAGAAGAAAGGGAGAAGCATTTCTTCGATACCGGCCCTCTCTCTCCTTCTCCCCCAACTCTCCCAAGTCGGCTTGAAAAATTGCCTATTAAACCAAGTGAAGGCTCTAAAGGTGGTGGGAGAAAGAAGTGATGAGCCCCGCTTTCCCTACTTTTCTTTACTTTTTTCTTTTTTTTGCATGTACTGGCCGGAGATTGTGCCGGTACCGGCCCCCGCTTTTCTTTATCCTGACACATGTACCTGTATAAAATTTTCGTAGTATTGAATAAAATGTTCCTTTTACCTATACAAACTTCTATCTGTATTTGAGAATACATTTATTCTTTATTTTATACAAGTTCTTCGTTTCCTTTGTGTGATATTGCAATGAGCGTATGGTATGTTGTTTGAGCATTGTTTCCACTCTTGTACTTATGGTGTGCTGCCCCCATTCCATGGTTTATTGCAATCTCTTTCACATTGGCAAAATTTTTTAGAGAACAATTCCTCTATTTCGAGAAGACTTATACTCTTTCTTTAGAGAGCAGCTTTTCCATTTGAAGGGGGCTTGCATCTGTACTTCATAGGATAATACTTCCATTTTAAGGAAATATTTTTCGTATTTAGTAGGATGTGCCTCATTTTGGAGGAGTTTTTTTTTCCTTGTTGTGAAGTTTTTACACTTCACTTTTTTGGAGAAAATCACTTTTATTTTGAGTGAACTTTCTTTCGCGGTAAAGTGGGCTTTGACTTGCTTGTGCCTCTGGGAAGAGGGCTTTTTGTTTGATTGTGCCTCAGGGAAGAGGGCTTTTTGTTTCTGCCTCTTGGGAGAGGCTTTTATCTTTTCCCTGTTCGCTGGGAAGCGGGCCTCCGAAGAGGGCTTTTCACATTTCGACTCGTGTGAAGTTTTATTTCAGATCACGGTGGAATGTGTGCCTTTGAGTAGGGCTTTTACCTGGAAGTTTGGAGTTTCTTTCCCTTGGTTGGATGGATTCACGGGGTGGACATAAGTGTCCTATGCCACCGATCAGTCCGCAACTTTATGTCGAGAAATAACTCTCTTTTTCTGGCGCGGCCCGCTCGAGGTCTTTTGACATTTCAACTATGGTGAAATGGGCCTCCGAAGAGGGCTTTTCACATCTCAGCACTTGTGAAGTTTTATTTCAGATCCCGGTTAGATGTGTGCCTCCATGGATGCCTGGAAGTTTCTTCTTCATTGTTGGTTGGATTCATGGGGCGAGTGCGAGTTACTTGGACGTTTGTTTACGTAGATTGTCTCAACTAGTGAACGAGCGCCTTGCCTTCCACTTGGGAAGGTGCCTCCGGTCGTCTCATGGGCTCACGTGGCGGACGCAAGTTACTTGGACGCTTTTCTACGCAAACTGTCTCAACTAGTAAACAAGCGCTTTGCCTTCTTAGAAGTCGCTTCCGATCATTCCATACCACGTTGAGAAAGTCTTCTGGCATGCCCCGTTTGAGGTCTTTATCCTCCGAAGAGTTGTGCCTCCGAAGAGGGCTTGTGCCTCCATAGAGGTCTTTTACTGTTTGACGCTTGCCCGCCTATGTCTCCTTGCCATATATTCATATCGGCGATCCCCGTTATCTTTTTCAAATACCCTTCCCTTCTAGTTGCCAGCAATTTCCCTAATTCAAAGAAATATACTTCATAGTCAAGCGAGTTGATGGTGGTAGACATAGGCTATTTAACTGGATGCTCGTTTGTACAAACATTCGTAGTTAGTTAGAAATGGTCCATTTCCAGCCACATCGCTAACTTTTGTTCGAGCACTTCTTTCATAGGATTTGAGTATGGAAATTTTGGATGGTTTAGCATTTGCTTGTTGGGTGATGTCGGAGATCGCTTGGTCTCATGATGGGTAAGCTTTGTTTTTATGGCTTGCATTATTAAATCGACATTTTAGCAATATAATTAATGTATTTTATAGGTCAAAATAAAACAAAGTAGTTTATAATAGTAAAGAACACAAGATTTATAGTGGTTCGACCAAGCACTGGGCCTGCATCCACTTTATAGCTCTTATTATTCACTTGCACTGACTTTACAACGGCTTTCATCACAAGAATCATACATTCATCATTCTTTTACAATATTTCATTAAAGCCTCTAAGTAAAATATGGGCGCAAATGATTGCTTCTCCAAGCTCTTGGAATTGGGTCTCCTCCGACAGTTACAAGTTTGAATGTGCCATCAAGAAGTTTTTGGCCTATAACATATGGCCCTTCCCAGTTTGGTCCAAGCGCGCCTGCAGGTGTCATAATTCTTTTTAAGATTAGATCCCCCACTTCAAAGCTACGCCAGCGAACTTTGGAATTGAAGTGCCTGGCAATTCTTTGCTGGTGAGCTGCAGTTCTGAGCTCAGCCTCTTCCCTTTTCTCATCAAGGAAGTCAAGGGCTTCAAGCTGCAGCTTTTCATTCTCGGCTTGACTGAAATGGATTCTTCTATGTGAAGGGACCTCTACTTCTACTGGAATCATCGCCTCTGATCCATATGCCAATGAAAATGGAGTGTGCCCCGTCGCAGTTTTATGCGTAGTTCTATATGCCCGTAGTGCTAGCGGAAGTTTATCGACCCAACCACCTTTTGCTTTTTCCAGCTGTTTTTTGCTGGTTGATTTGATAATTTTGTTTACTGCTTCCACCTGCCCGTTTGCCTGCAGATGAGCCACTGCTGAGAAACTTTTCTAGATCTTGAATTTTTTGCAAAAATCTCTGAACTCTTCACTTTCAAATTGGGTTCTATTGTCTATGACTATCTTTTGAGGCACTCCATACCTGCAAATGATATTCTTAGTTACAAAGTTTATCATTTTCTTTGAGGTAATAGCAGCTAAGGGTTCAGATTCAGCCCATTTAGTAAAATAATCCACAGCAACAATAGCATATCTGATTCCGGATTTTGCAGTTGGCAAAGTCCCGATGAGATCCATTCCCCAAATAGCAAATGGCCACGGACTGACCATTTGTGTTATCTCAGTGGAAGGTGCTCTTGATATTTTTGCGAATCTCTGGCATCGGTCACACTTTCGGGCGTAACTCGCGGCATCACGATTAATATCCAGCCAAAAATATCCATAACGGAGAATTTTCTTTGCCAAAGTTTGACCTCCTGAATGGTCTCCACACTCTCCTCCGTGTACCTCAGTTAGAATTGTTTCAGCTTCTTCCTTGGTCACACATCGGAGTAATGGCATTGAGAATCCCCGCCTATACAATCGGCCATCCTGAATTACAAATCTGGACGCTTTTCTTAACAACTTCTGCCATTCTCTTGGGTTCTCTAGTAGAGAGCCTTCGCGCAGGTATTTCAATATCGGAGTCATCCATGATTCACACTCATGTGATACAGTCATGATCCAGTCAATATCCATTTCATCAATGCTTGGAGTTGACAGGACTTCTACAGGAACTAATCCCAACAGTTGAGCTTCACCGGTGCTTGCATATTTTGCGAGGGAATCCGCCTTCATGTTTTCTTCCCGAGGTATATGGTTTATTGTATAATGGTCCGGGTCCTCGAGAAGCTCCCAGGCTCTTGACAAGTAGGCGGGCAGATTTCCCCCTTTGGTTTGAAACTCTCTCTTGACTGGACAAACGATAAGCTGTGAATCACTGAAGATCTGCAATGCCCTGACGTTCAATTCTTTTGAAATTCTCAAACCGGCAATAAGAGCTTCATACATTGCTTCATTGTTTGTCGAAGGGAATTCCAATCTTAAAGCATAACATAGTGACCGTCCTTCAGGGGTTTCAAGCACAACCCCGGCCCCGGAACAGTAATCGTTTCTTGCGCCATCGACATACAATTTCCATCGGATTGAAGGATTATTGGTCACTATTTCCTCACTATCACCTTTATCAGTACATTCTGCGATGAAGTCTGCCAAAGCTTGTCCATTGATTGCTCTCCGGGGATGATAAGTAATGTCATATTGGCTGAGTTCAATATTCCATTTTAAAAGACGACCCGAAGTCTCAGGACGAAATAGGACTTGCTTCAAGGGCTGATCGGTGAGGACTTTGATGGGATGAGCTTGGAAATACGACCTCAACTTTCTTAATGCAATCAGTAGACAATAGGCGAGCTTTTCCAATTTCGAATAGTTCAATTCTGCCCCAGTGAATCTGTTGCTAATGTAGTAGACCGGGCGCTGAATTTTCGCATCCTCCTGTACCACAGCTGCGCTGAGGGCATGAGATGAGATTGCCAAATACACAAAAAGATCTTCACCATTGTCAGGCTTAGAAAGTATAGGAGGCGTTTCCATATGACGAACCAGCTCATCGAAGGCTTTCTGGCATTCAGGAGTCCAGTCAAAGTTTTTTCTTCCTTTCTTTAGAGCATCGAAGAATTGAATGCATTTATCAGTAGCTTTGGAAACGAACCGACTCAAGGCAGCAACTTTTCCATTGAGACTTAGCAATTCCTTCTTCGTTCTAGGAGCTTTGACTTCTCTTAAGGCAGTTATCTGAGCAGGATTAGCTTCAATGCCCCTTGCACTCATAATGAAACCTAGAAACTTTCCAGATTCTACTCCAAATGAACACTTCAAAGGGTTCAGCTTCATTCCGTACTTTCGGAGGATTGAGAACATCTCTTCTAAGTGATCCATGTGGTCCACTGCTTTCTTTGACTTTACCAGCATATCATCGACATAAACTTCCATAGTCTTGCCAATCTGTGGTTTAAACATGGCATTAACAAGTCTCTGGTAAGTTGCCCCTGCATTCTTAAGTCCAAAAGGCATGACTTTGTAGCAGTAAAGACCAACATCGGTGGTAAAGCTCGTGTCCTCCTGATCTGGCTCATGCATCATGATCTGGTTATATCCGGAATAGGCATCCATAAAAGATAGCAATTCATGGCCCGCCGTTCCATCCACCAACTGGTCAATCCTGGGTAACGGGAAGCAGTCTTTGGGGCAGGCTTTGTTTAGATCTGAAAAGTCAATACACACTCTCCATTTCCCATTAGCTTTTTTAACCAGTACTGGATTTGAGACCCAATTCAGATAAGTAGATTCCCTGATAAAACTATTCTCCATGAGCCGATCAACCTCTTCTTTCAATGCTGCTGACCTCTTAGGACCTTGAGTTCTTCTTTTCTGCTTTACCGGTGTAAACTTTGGATCAATATTCAAGGTATGCACCGCAACTTCTGGAGAAATTCCACACATATCGGCATGAGTGCAGGCGAATACATCCAGATTTGCTTTCAAAAATGATATCAAAACATTTTGAACCATTACATTAAGCTGCGAACCCACATTCAACACTTTATTCGGGTCTTTCGGGTCAACTGGTACCGGGACTGTCACTTCAACTGGTACCACTCTATTTTCCCCTGCGCTGGCTTTTCTCGGATCCATCTCTCTTCGTGCACCGCTATTTTCGCTTGTGTAGGGTCCACCCTGTAATTGCTACAAGGTTGATTCTTTGATGCGGACTGGGGCTGCCGCATCTTCTCCCATTTCTCTCTTCCTCGATTCTTGCAACTCTGTAAGATAACATTCTCGTCCATCATTCTGATCCCCTTTCACCACACCGACTCCATTATCTGTGGGGAATTTTATGGTCAGACACCATGGGGCGAGAATTGCTTTAAATGCCGCCAGAGTTGGTCGGCCTAGGAAGGCATTGTAGGCAGAAAATTCTTCAACAATAACAAAGGTCTGTTTTTGAGTCACTTTTCTCTGCCCGTCTCCAAGCTCTACGAACAAATCAATAGTCCCAATTGGCTGTTTCGGCTCACCAGTAAAACCAGCAATCTTTAGTGATGAAGCTTGAACATCAGCCATAGGAATCTTCATTTGATCAAAAGTCTTCTTGAAGAGAATGTTACACGAAGCTCCACAATCAACCAGAACTCTTTTCACAGTAGCTGGGCCAATGCCAGCGGAGATGACCAAAGGATCAATGGTAGGAGCTTCAACACCCATTGAATCCCTAGTAGTGAATATAATGGCGTCATTAAAAGTTTTCTGCTACTTCAGGGGTGCAGCATCTTCTAACACAAAAACACTTTCATCTGCCGGTGCATACTTCAAAGCACGGGCGTATCTTTCCATCTCGCCCCAACTCCTGCCAGCTGGGTGAGGGCCTCCCGTAACCACATTTATAACAGGCCTCTCTGATTCATGAGCTGCTGCCTTCTCACTTGAGCCACGACATTGAACAGGAACCTGTTGTCCTTGAGTAGATGAGGTTGGGCCATTCTTGTTCCTTCTTACATACTGTTGGAGCTTGTTTTGCTTCAATAGTTCCTCAATTACCTCCTTTAAGTGACGACACTCGTTAGTATCATGCCCGGGCTAGTTATGGAACCGGCAAAACCTTCCATTCTTCTCAGCTTTCCTATTAACTCTTTGCTTAGCTGGTTCGGGGAATTCGACCGTGTCCTTGTTTGCGAAGTAGATGTTCTCCAGGGTATCAGTTAGAGGGGTGAAGTTAAAGGGATGACCCTTCTTTGCATCTTCCTGCCTCTTCCGACCATCGTTCCCCCTCTTCTGATTGCCAGATTCCTTCTTATTCGGGGCACCGGCCCCTGTCGATACCACCTTAGTCGGTGCTTGGAGGCTTTCCAGATTCATGAATTCATCGGCTTTTTTATAAAACTTGTCAAGTGAATTTGGTTCTTTCATTTTCAACCACTTTCCAAATTCACTTGATTTATCAATCGCCCTCATCAAATATGTCAGAATCATGCGTGGCTCTGCATTATCCACCTCGGCCAAAGCTATATTGAAGCGATTCAAGAAAGCTCTAATGGATTCTCCAGGATTCTGCTCTAAGCTGGATAACGACATTATATCCTTTGCCTTTGACCCATACTGTCGAAACTGTTCCTTGAACTTCCGAGTCAAATCAGAAAATTGGTCTATCGACTGGATCAGCAACTTTGTGAACCAAAGTAAAGCAACTCCTTCCAAGTAGACCGAAAAATACCGGCACTCGATTTCATCAGAGGCTCTGGCACCCGTCATGTGCCAATCATACTTATACAGAAACTCATTAGGATCGCTCGTTCCCTTGTAAGCTGGAATAGTTGGAGGGACAAACTTCCTTGGGAATTCTGCTTTCAAGATCTTTTCAGTGAATGGAGTTTTGCTCGGAGCGAAACCCCACTCTCTCTCATCTTCGTCTCTCTGCATACTTTCCTTCATAATCTGGCGAACCGTGCCTGAGAAATATTCTTCATCATTTTGAGGCTCAATGGGACAAACATCAGCCATTCTCTCCGAATTCTGTCTTGACAATCGTTCACGGAGGGTTGGTTGCGGCCCCGATCCTTCGGCTTGGGGAGATGTCCTTTCCACTGGGTCAGCTGGCCTTGGAGGGATATTCCTTCCTTCCTTCCACATTCTGCATTTCATCGGCAAGGTTTCCCTCCTTAGCTGCCGGCTGGCTGTTTTCCTCAAATAAAGCATTCAACCTTTCCATCATTAGGTTATTCTGAGCTTCCATTTGCCGATGTAGCCCGGATACAACGGCATCTAGCTCTGCTCGTGTAACTCCGACAGTTGGAGTTGTTTGACTTAAAGGAGGAGTGGTTGCAGTAGTCTCGCGAACATCGTCGGATCTAACAGACTTGCGCTTCCTTCCTGGAGCCATTATTTCTGATAAACTTTTGGTTTTCAGAGAAATCCTTTCTATAAACTTTTGCGAAGCTATGATGACAGTAACCTGAGTTGGATTCTCAGTGAAAGCACCAAAAATGTTAACGTAAAAATCAGACGCTAACACCCCGATGCAAGTAATGTAAGTGTGAAAGAACCACCCGTTGACACGGGAATCAGAAATAAGCAGAAAAATATCAGAAAAATAAGGAAAGGCACAATTTTTATAGTGGTTCAGATTATGGTCAAGCTTACGTCCACTTTATATCTCTTTATTGCTGAATCAAGTACAACTGAAACAACTTTCTTCGATTACAATACACTTTAGACTAATAGATCAAACTTTGCTATAGAATAATCTTTTGAATCCATGTTGAATGATGTATACTATCTCTTCGAGTTTGTCGTAATGTCCTTGATGCTTGGAATGCTTGAAGTGTTGTTTGAGTTGAGAAAACAGCAGGGTATTGGCGCTTCGAGAGTGAGCCAAAAGGATCCCTTCCATGTTGGAGCATATGGCGTATTTATAGGGAATTCTGCATAGGCTTTAAGTTGTGTACGACTTAAAGTAGGTCGTAAGTTGCGGGGTAGACTTAAGACAATCCACAGTTCTTCAGCGAGTTAACGGGACACGAGTTATGAAGTAACCGGTTCGTACTTTGCCATCAGAAATTAGTGGTGGATCCTCGCGACTTATGGAGAGCAGCATAGTTTAATCACTAAGTACTAAGTCGTAAGTGACTTGAAATAGGCAGTGAAAGCATTAGGTCGCTGCCGCTTTAACCCTTTAGGTCGCAGGGAACTTATGCCATTAGGTCGTATCTTCTCTTAAGTCGCTTGGGCGCTAAGTCGCTGACCCGCTGCTGATTCACTAACTCGTTGAGTCGTTGAGTTGCATAAGTCGTTAGGTCGCTAACCTTCAAAAGTCGCCTCCTTACTTCAGAATTTAGGTCGTTAAACAGTTGGCTCGGCAATCTCTTGAGTCGTTAAGTCGGCAGTCTCTCAAGTCGTTTGCCTATTGAGTCGCTGGCCACCCTAAGTCGCTCACCCTTCTTAAGCCGTTAAGCCCTTAAGTCGTCCAACTCTCTTAAGCTGTTAAGTCGTTAAGTCGTCCAACTCTCTTAAGCTGTTAAGTCATTAAGTCGTCCAACACTTTAAGTCGCTGCTTCACGTGTTAAGTCGCCAATTCCTTTGTGTTGCTGAATCGCTGAACAAGGGAGTTAACACTCTCATAATGCCGCACCACCTACGCTCGATCGACCACTGCCGTCGCCATCCTCTGACTTCATTGCTCAACACCTTTCATCGCACTAGCGACCCATCCTTTTCTCACATGCATGGGTACCTCCTCTCCTCCATCGGCGTTGCAACTTTGAGTACCTATTGCCACATGCGTGCGCAACTTCGATCGTGACATCGCTTACGTCGAAATGTCGCACGCAATCAGAGTTTGCCCTAGCCCTATGTGTGAGCTTCCAGCCCACCATCGTGGTTGCGCCTATTGCTTCCCTCGACTTTATGCTATCGCGAGCAATTCGCAATGCCCCTCTATTTTTTATTTGATTCAGTTTTTAAAGAGGAAGCGAAAAAGGGAATACACGATTTTGAAATGAATTTGGCTTCATTGATTGATGAATTGAAAGCAGGAGAAAAAAGGGGGAAGGCTGATGATCTCTCTCCTTCTTCATTTTGATTTTTTTCTTTTGATGATCGAATATTTGATTTCATTTATCTGATTTAAGAATGAGATCGATTTTAAAAAGAAAAGGTTGTATGTTGAATATATTTTGCATGTTTGAATATGTTAGGTCATAGTCAAGTTGCAGAAGATATGACAGGCTTTTGACTTGTCAAATATTCATTTAAATTCAAAAACGTCTCATTTTCGTAGCTAAACATTTCGAACTCCTAGGCATTTATGATGTTGTGCCCCTATTTTGAACGTAATGGAAAGATTTCGAGTCCTAATTTGATCGTATGGAGAAGATAGATTTTCAATATTATATTGAATTTCACAATTATTTTCAAAGCATTTATGTACCGTACGATCAAACAATAACCCCAAATGATACGAAACTTGGAACCCTATAAAAATACACTATTACGGATTAAATGGAACTGGTTTTGTCAAATTCCGAGACTGTGTTCTATATGGCTATTTTTAACTCTCAATTTGAACAACCTGTTTTTGAAATTGAACAGATCACTTTTAAATTCAATTTTAAAACTTTTATTATCTTCATTATTATTAATATAAAATTTATAAGACTTTAAATTATGTTTATCGAGCTTAAAACTCAAGATACAATAATTTAACAAGTATTCAATTATCAAATTAAATAATTAAATTATCCAATAAAAAGCTATTTTAAATTCTGAATTTATTTTACAAATAAATCAAATCTTCATACTCAAAGTCAATCTATAAATTCGAATTCAGCATTTAAAACCATTTAAATATTCCAAATCAAACATCGAAAAATTTGGGTCGTTCTAGAAGATTTAGATGGCTAGTCGGCGGATGATGGAGGGTGGTGGATCTGGTGGTCGAGAAGAGAGGAACGATGATATATGTGAATGAGGAAGGAGATATATGTGAATGAACAAAGATTATCATAGACAAAGATTACCATGGTCATTTATTTATTGTTTTGCTCTTTTTTTAGCTTGTAGAAGAAAAATTGAGGAAAGAGGAAGGGACCGAAAGGGCAATAGTAAATATATATTAAACCCATAAGAATATTAAAAGTCAGCCACGAATTTAGAAAATAATAAAAACAGATGGCTGTTTATTTTCAGTTGATGGGTAAATGAATGGCCATAGGGAAAACAAAAGGCTCAAACGGGTACCGATACGGGTAACCGTTTCGTAGATTTTGCTGTGCATCGACACTGTAACACACAAATGAATATACTATGGAGATCAGCATGACGAGACGAACAGAATGGTACAAAGATATCAACGATACGACCATCCTATGTCGAAAATGTTGTTAAAACATCGAAAATAAGATAATGGAGCCAGAGTAGTCCAAATTTGGCGAAATGAAATACGTCTCACTCAGAAAATGATTTAGAATTTTATTAGACAAAAATATTCAAATTTTAAAAATATTTTAATTTCATCTATTTAACCGATTTTAAATTTAAAATTGAAATCACATAACAGAACAAACTTTTATATTTACCAGTAAAAATCTGTCATTTTCTATGTTTAGATATACGCATACCAAATATCAAATTTTCATTGCTAAATTTTAAGTATTTATTTTCATTAAAAATTTAGTTAATTACGTTATAACAATCGTTAAAATTATCGCATCATTATGACGATTGTGTGACTCATATGTGTAAATTCAGTCAGCGTAACGTTTACACGTCACTTAGAAGGTGGTATGATATTTTGGCCTAATTTATCGCTTACATATCTTTTAGTAAAAAATCTACTCATTATAAGCGATACCTAATGGTGGCAATTATTTACACCAATTCTCTTCGTCGAAACGATACCACTTTGGATTTATGGAATTTGGTAACGGCCAAAATTCCAATATCATCCACTTTCAAATTTATAGTCCAAACACAAATTCTTTGGTTCAATAGTAACAATTATTATTAGTTAATGCTCTAGCCAGAGACTTTGACTTTGAGTTGACTTCAGTTGATCGTGATACTAACCTTATATAACCGAGGAGACGAATGCTCTCTTGAATAGTGTTTCACTTTCAAAGCTTCCACTCGACCCAACTATAGTCGTTCGATGGATGTCTTGCCATGAATTAAGTATAATCAAAGTGAAGCTTCCATATTGAAGATCAACAGTATGCTCAAGTGGAGAGAACTGTGTAGTCACATCGATATTCTCTACTTGTCCTTAATTATATTAACCAATAAAAAACTATCGAGCGAGTCATTCCATAGTTATCAAATAACTATAAGTATGCAACCACTTGGTGGCCCTGGCAATCATGAGTAAAAATACACTACCCAATGTTTGGAGAACGTTACGTACTCTAGTCTGTAAGGATACATCTATATCTACTTTTGATGCATCTTGACTAGGAACATTTAAAATGGTATATTTGTTTCATTGTTATAAATTACTCACGGTTATAACACTTTGTAAATACTATCACAAAACATATCATTTATGGGTTTTCTATTTAATATACTTTAAATCAAATTGATTAATTAATATAACCACATTATATCAAGTATATAATAGAGAGGAAATACCTTTATTTCGAACAAGGTTGGTTAACGAGTAAGATATATGTATCAAATTACATAATTATCCCTTAGTGAATACCCTTAGCTCTATCACACACATATACATATACACTTGTATAGTATAAGTATCAATTTCCACAAATATTTTTATCCTCAAAAATATATTTCTTGTTTCAAAACATATTTCTTACTTCTTTCCACACTCTTATTTTCCTTCAAAATACGTCCATAGTTAAATTTTATTATTCCTTGAAAACCGAAGCTTGCTTTTAAAATCACCAATCATGTTTATTTTTAAACATCATTTAAAATCGTATACAACACCATCAATTAAACATCAAAATAAAACATACATCTCATCAAACATGCATGCATTACATTTAATTTTGAATTTATTATATCATATTATAAACACATACAAATATTCACACCATACGTGCAAATACCGCATTCTAAATAATTTTTACTTCTATCATGACCCACCTTTTTGGACGGTTTAAATCGACAATAAACCACATATGTCTGATTCAAACCATTCAAAAGGGAGGATTGTTAATGGGGTAAAGAAGAAAATAAAAGAAAAGAAGGAAAATTAAAACACAGAATCTCGCAGCGGAATGAGAAGATATAATAATCAAATAAATAGTTCATGAAGCTGTTTTATAAATAACATATGATTACACTTTTACAATTCAAATCAGAGTTATACATACAACAGGAATAAAAAATAATGCAGCGAAATACATGATGTAGTCGAATAATTATAATAAATAGTAATAATATACTGAATCTTCACCTTCGTACTCCAGAAAATAGTCTTCAATACACCGAAAAGCTCAGATTGACCCGAGCATAATGAAAATAAAACACTCGAGTCAGAACTAAAAGATCTTATATAAGTACAATTAATCCAAAATAAAAGGTGAGTGCAATGGCTTTAGAGATGTTAGTGGATTTTCCATCTCCTATCAAGTGTACAACACGAATATAATTATCAAAATATTTAAAACAATTCGAGATATTAATTTTAACCACATTAATTTAAAAAAATCGAAGTTTAACTTAAACCTTTTAAATAACTCAATTCCAATACATAATCCCAATTCAAGAAATTTTATGGATATATATATAAATATAAATATAAATATATCATTTCAACCAATGTCACAATTAAAATTTTCAAACCAATGAAAACCGCTCGGGTTTATCATTTCGATCCCATCAGATGACGAGTTTTTAAGCTATGCCGCACGTGCATCAACAAATGGCCAAAGCCTACCAAGTACTATCAACATAATTTTGGCGCCCAACAAATGATCCGGAGGTCCAACAAATGACCCGAAGGTTTAGTACTGGTGTTGACCGAATGTCCAACATATGACCCGAAGGTTTAGTACTGGTGTTGACCGAATGTCCAACATATGACCCGAAGGTCCAACATATGACCCGAAGGTCCAACATAGTGGCTCGAAAGCACACGAAAATCATCAAAACAGCAAATATTTCAATTAACGAGTCCGGAATTAACCAAAATAGCAAACGCACATGTCCCATAACCACAAGTTTTACTAAATCATTTAATTATCTTCATCGTTTCCTTGAAAATGCAAAATTGTATATTTCAAAAATAACATTTCATATTCTCAAACGGACAAGTCTGGAATTAAGCAAATCAGTAAAAGAAAGGGGTCATAGTCCTCGATTTTGCAGAAACGTTTAACTCGCTTCCTCATTCTTTTGAAAGCGCAAACTGCAAAACTTATGAAAACACTTTCATTTGTTTAATAATTTACTTTCTCAAACGGACAAGTCCGGAATTAAGTGAATAAGTAAAAGAAGGGGGTCATAGTCCTCGATTTTGCTGAAACGTTTAAATCGCTTTCTCATTCTTTTGAAAACGTAAATTGTAAAAATTTTGAAAACAATTTTATTTTGAAACAATTTTTAAGACATGTGATTAAAACAGCAACATCAGTAGCAACTTCGACAAGGAAAATTGCACTTCTCAAAATACCGTAAAAACAGACAACAAAATCGGCATTATTGGATAACCGCTTGAAAATCCACTTTAAAACTTGACGGTTACTGAAGCCAAAGCGACAGTAATATTCATATGTCAAAATCTCATCAAAATATAATACCAGTGAATTTTCATTCATTAAAAATGTCAACAAAACACCGTACTTCTAAAATTTAGCATTGGTGTAAAAATCCCGTTATAAAATAACGGCAACAAAATACGTTTAAACCAAACATCGGTTCAACGTAAAATTAATGCAGTAATGTGCAACTTAAATTTGCACGTATACTTACAAAATGAACAAAGAAATCAGTCGAATATATCTTCAACGAAGATAATTCAAAACAGCAGAAATCTCAACAAATTCACATAACTGCAATCGCTTCGAATCCTCAAATCGGAATCGAAATTTTCAAAGAAAACAAATTAGACACAGCTATGTAAACAACAAATGAAATTTATTTCAATTTCATATTTATATTTTTAAATCAAAAAGGTTATCAGCTGTACTCAGCGAAGATAGCCTCACTGCTTCCACTGCGCACTCTGATAATCGGAACACAAATTCACTTTTTATTTTTAAATAAAGGTATTAAAAAAATTCATCGAAATTTCAAAATTTTGGTTTTGACTCAATGCACAACTAAAACATCGACACTAGTTGTTACACATGTTCCATCTAAGTTATGTTTTATATTATGTCCATAAACCCCAGGCTCTGATACCAACTGTGACGCACAACCTCTACGCTCACAATAACAAAGAGTATTAAAGGAAATACTGTCTCTTATCACGAAGAATAAGGCTGGATAGGAGCGACCATCCGAAGTTAGGCCTTACACTAGTATTGGTTATTTCGATAGGAGTAGTATATATTTTTATTTTTCATCTCTTATTTATTTACTCCCATCGACACACCCAATTACAGTATAAAACGAACTACGACGGTTCATAATAGTTTAGGACAATAAATATAATAATAACACAGATAATATAATTGCGGAACACAGATAAAACAAAAAGTCTCATATATATAATAACTGATGTCAGTTACAATACATGTGATACAGTACATACCGTGTGGCTGTAGTACACGCTTGCGTGCACTGCCTTGCCAAGCAATTCAAGCGATTGAAATATCAATTTATACGTCAATAATGTGAGGCTGCAGCACACGCACGCGTGTATTGCCTCGCCACTACAGTATATGATGTCATCACGACTACAGTTATTAACAACAAATTGAACTTATAGTGCAACTTGCAAGAGGTTCAAGTGCAAGTCCACTATCAGAAATGTAGACTGCAATTAAACAGACCCAATTGCTCAAAGCAACTAGGAGCCAGAGCAGTGTAACTTTTAAATCAAGTGCTTATGACAACATGCCTCGAAGAACAGGCAATAAAAGAGGCAATCAAGTGATGTGCAAATGAATGCATCAGTGGCCGATGCAAGTGCATACACAAATTAAAGAGGCAGTAGTGAAACTGAAATTACCAAAGTGAAGCAAGCTAAACAAGTCGCTGTAACATGACAGCAAGAAGTGCCACAGATCCATCAAGTTACAGCGTTCAATATTACAACTCACAATAATTCAAAGTTAGTGATACTAGATCACCATATGTGAACTAAAACTGATGCAAATTGAACAAAGTAATGCCAAAATAACATAATCAAATCAGCTGAAACAATACCACAATGCACCAGATACAAGGATGCCAATAAACAATGTACAAGCCGAATGCACTAGCCAAAACAAGTAAAATGTTCATATACACTAATTAATGTCAACCGACTCGATTTTTTAGCCAGAAGGAAAAGCATCAGAGGAAACCTGGCACATACTGATATGCCTTTTTGTTTTTGGACAACCAACAAGATGATTATGTAGAAAATATTTTCAATGCAGTAGTTGTAACGACCCGGAATTTTGGGTCGCTAAATTTGAACATTTAATTCATTTTAAATGTTGAATATGGATTATAATTTGAAATTTTGAAATAAAAGACTTTGGTTAAGTTAATAAAATTAGTTAAATTTCAAATACGGGAATTTAATTGGAATTTGAATAATAATAGCTTAATATTTGGATTGGGGTAATTGGTAAATCTGAGTGTAAATAAATATAAAAATGGTTTCTAAAAATTTATTTAAGTTTATTTTGATTTAAATAATAATATTGGACCATTGGATGGAATTAATTGGCGATAGATTGAATTCGGGAATTTATATTAATTTAATAGTGGAATTTAATAATATAATAATGCAAATATTCAGATTTCGATTTAAAACTGAATCGGAATGATCTCTAATGTGATTATATATTTTATATGATTTATTATTAAGTTAATAAAATTTTAAAGGTGAAATTTTAGGTGCTTTCGTCAATTTTGAGAAATCGTTCGATTTAATCGACGAGTAAAACAACCTTCAAGGGAACAGTCTCGGAATTCGATGAAACCAGTTTCATTGGGTCCATAATAGTTAGTTATTATCTGATTTCAACTTTTGTAGCAATCGGAGTTGTCGTTTGACCGTGGCAGCTCGAAACGCATAGAAATCGTTTTAACCGATTTAATTTTAAATTGATCGTTAAGTTCCGTAACTCGCACGTATGACCGAATTAGCCTACAAAACTTGTTCCATTGTGTCCGGAACACGGAAAAACCCTAGAAACGCCTGTCGGCACGTGTCGTTTGGTGATCGTGTGAAAAGGTTGCTTTTATGTGAATTAAATATTAATATAATCGGTTATGCGTATATATTTACGCACGTAGTTAGACCCTAACCCTATTTTCTTCAGGCCGCCGTTCATATTATTTCAATGGTCGAAATTTCTTTTCGTTCTCCTTCATTTTTCTCTCAATCTACCAAGCTTTTGCAAAAATTTCTAACTTGAGACTCGTAGAGGGAAACGAGATCTACGCAATGTACGGTAGTGATTGAGTATAAAGCGGTGGACTGCTCGAAATTGCTCGCATTCGTGCTCCGGTCGCGCATGTTTTTTGAGAGCTGGGGATGACCGAGCTCGCGTGCGTTCCTGGGGAAGGTGAAGTTGACGTGGGGCTTCGAGGTGGTTGTTGCCGATCGAGCTAACTCTCGACGTGGAAGTTGCGGCATAAAACCCTAGGCGAACGTGATGGGTTCGAGCGACCTGGGTATTGGCGTGCTTTAGGAAGGAGAAAGGAGCGGGCTTGATTCGTGATGAACGGCCTGATGTGGTTTGGGTATAATAAAATGTAATTTAAAAGAAATTGTTTTAAATTTAAATTCAAATCTTTAAATTTGAATAACTTTTCCGTATGAAATCAGATTCAAACGAAATTTACGGCGCCGGAATCGCAGAGATGCGTACTGCGCAGTAGTGCATCTCGGGAATCATTCCGGGCAAGTAGGAATTTGAGTTAAATCGAACGTTGTTTGGTTTAATTTAAATTTCGAACGCTCGCCGAAATTCAAGGTGAGTTATTCTCACTCACGTCTGCATACTAGTAAAGTTATACAGCTAATATTGACTGTTTGTTTGGATGTTTAGCTGAATATGATAATTATTATCAAATTGATTCGACATATATATATATATATATATATATATATATATATATATATATATATAGTTGTGCTAATATTTGTGGATGCAGAGAAACAGGTTGGAGAGATCCAACTGGATTCCTCACAATATTGGGATTGTTGTTATGACTGATGATGTATTTTATTTATATTCTGTGGTAGTGTGGTAGATAAATTTGGAATTCAGTTGTTGTGACATGAATCGATAAATTTAAACCTGAAATTGATAAGCATAAATAAATAAATTGAGTTTTAAAAGAAATAGAAAAAATTGTTAAATAAAAGATCTAAAGAAATAAAGTTTGGAATCTGGTTGAATGAAGAATGGAAACTGGTAAATTTTGGGATTTATAAATGAAATAGAAAACTCACCAGTTGATAAATGTGAAAATATGGATTTGTGAGGATAAATTCCATAAGAAATTATAAATTGTTGAAAATGCTGATGGGGTTATTTGATAATGTTTTCCTGAAAATTAAATTATATTTAAAAGAGGTTTTCCAAATATAAATTTAAAGTTTTAAATGTAAATAAAATATTTGAAATGTTTTTTATCACCGTTGAAATTTTATTTAAGTAATTCTTAAGTATTATTCTCATTAATAAATTCCCAATAGTTTTCTTAAAAAATAAATAAATAATATTTAAGCCTAGACTGTGAAGGTGAAGTTCCAGAAATGGAAAAGGTATTTTAAAACTTCAAGGAAGTTTATTTTATGAATGGAAACAAACTTAAAATAATTAAACGTAAAATTTGAATTGAAATAAATCGGGTGGGATTTATAAGAAGGATTGTATGAGTTGTTTGAATAGAAGTGTATTTCCCTGGAAACCAAGTTCGTGTTTTAAAGCAGATTTAGAAAGAAAATTAAAGTTTAAACTTGTTTCAAAAGTGTTTTGAGAAATTATTATTTTAAAGTAAATAATATATAAATTTGCTATAATAGTAATTATTTTAAGAATGTTATTAGCAATTATTTTTATATATGGATTTACTTAAAAGGGTGTTTGATTTAAGTTATTTGGAACCTTGTAGCAATTTTTCTAAAACTCCATCTTTAAAATTTCATTCAACTAAACCCCATTTTAAACTAGTTAATGCCCTATCAAGTGGCTTTACTTAAAATATTTTCAAATTATTTTAGTGTAAATAACGAGTAGTAACTTTAATATTTCAAAGTATATTTAAGAATAAAGTATTTTAAATTGCTTTAAATCTAAATGTTTTGAACTTGGTTATTTCCAATGGGAATAAATGGTAAAGGATTTACCTTGTAAAGGAAGAAGTTTGGAAATTGTTTCCAAATGTGCTTTGAAAATTTGAAAATATATCTTGTAAGAGATATTTGAGTAAAATAAAGAATTGGGAATTATTTATTGTGTGATGAATGCTTATGAATATAAATTGATAGTTAAATAACCGACTATCAATATTGGACAAATGCGTTGATCGTTTCGAAGAGACCGAGATCGAGATTTATTTCTCGAAAACCACTTCCATCTGGTTTGTACATTTCGTGCGAAAAACGTGTTCGGAGTCAAAGATGGAGCTGTGAAGTGCAAGGGCTAGTCACTACTAATCCTGAGGATATTTCCAAAATGGATGTAGTAGGAGTAGTGCCTTCGGTTCCGTTCGAACCGGGACGGACTTGTATGGACAAATGCTTTCGGAACATCGTCAGGTGGGCGATGGGCATTCTACGTGAAACATTCTAAAAGGTAACGCTTAGCCTCAAGCTTCATCAAATGGGAATGACTAAAAATCAGGGGATATGCAGCAAGGCTTCGTGGGTAGCCCCCACTGGAGAGTAAGGTCATCCCTGTCTAGATGTCCCTTTTTATTTCGGCTTAGTGGGCGGTTGCTATTCCCAACCGCGGGGTGATCTTATTCGGAACTGTCCAGTAAGGGATGGGTCCGGCCTTGTGTTGCAGGGGATCGGGAGTGGTCCTCCATACGGTGATCTAAGCCCCGTACGGTGACAGGTGGTACCCCAATGCCTAGTCATTGTTGGAAATCCATTCTCCCTACGAGCCTTGTGCGAGTTTTGTTTGTATTACCCACTTTTGTGGCTAGTAGCTGGAATTTAATGAATGTAACAATTTCGGCTATTTTATAAGTATTTGTATATAGACCCTATTTTAATATCAGAGGATTTCTATAAAAAGTGTTTTAGCTATCATAAGGTAAAAACCCGACATGTTTATTTGTGGCATGGTCTTACGAGATGCTTTAGTTTTCAAAAAGATTTTAAAACTTTAATAATCAATTTGTATGCATTATTATCAGCTGGTATTCCAGACTGACTCGGGTGTTATTTCGTTATAATGCTCGGGTCAGACCGAGTATTATATGTTCAGGAAAGGATGCTATGAAGCAGGAGAGGAGCTGGAGTCCGAGAGGTATTTTATTTACCTATATATATGTTCCACGGCTATGATTGTATGGATTTGTCTGATTGGTAAATATTGTGTGTATGAGATACTCTCGTGATATGATGTATAAACTGGTATAGATTTCATTTTGTGTAAAGATCTATATTTACTATTATACTTTATTCGGCTGCGACTGCGAGATTCTGATATTGTTTAGCTTCTTCTACTTCTATCTCTTCTTTTTAAAACCCAAATGGTTCGTATTTCTGTGCCACTTGAGTTAACAGAGGTAAAATAGTGTTGATTTAAGAGGTACGGATTTGCGGGCTGTCACACTTGGTATCAGAGCTTAGGTTGGCGACAACCTAGGCTTTGGTGGGGAAATTACTCATTAAACAGAGTCAATGGAACTCTATAATGAGTTGAGTGTATTAATAGATATGAGGGCGTAATTTTTAGTGAATATAAAATTGTTTTTATACTGTGTTGATTTATCGGTTGAGTGTTTATGAATTCTGGTCGGTACGGGAAGTACAACCGTATCGATAGGGGTTTCTAAACTCCTAAATAAGATAAACCGACATAGTATTGTTTTTTTTAGGGGTAAATGAAATAATTTTACCCAAAATTACATTTTGATATGAAAGGGAATAACTTTTCTGAAATTATTATCTATTTTTGGATGATTGGTTGTTAATGTCTTAATTAAATAAGAATCCAAAATTTAATCTTAAATTAGAAATGGTTGTAATCAAATAAATTCTATAGGTATAAATTATATAAAGGAAGAATAACTAAATTTAAATTGAACCAGAATTTAAATCCCGGAAGTTTTGGAAAGGATTTTAAATATATTGAAAACAAAGTTTGGAAATTTAAAATCCTGGGAAAGTTTGAAATGTTTGCTAAGGTGTTTGAAGGCAATATTGGAATATTATTTTGGAGTAATATGTTTGAATGGAAACTGTTTTGAAATGAATTTGGGAAAGTAAGAAAGCATTGAACTCACTTCAGTCGCTGGAAAATAATCCTGATGATGCTGGCCACATCATTAGCATTCATTTTCGAGTTTCTAAAGTGATGGATTGCTACCAAAATGGTTGGTTATGATATTGTTTGGATTTGTTTGGTATAAACCAGTTATTTTGGAAAATCTGGAGATTTGATTTGATGTACCAGGGGAGTATGAGTTATTTATTATTTTCAAAATGGTTTTGAAATAAAACCGTGTAATTGAATTCTGAGAAATCTATTTAAATAATGTGAAGCTAAAAAGGATCAACTATTGAATTTATTTGGTGAAGTTGATATTTAATCTTGGATTCAAAATTTAACTTGATTAATTGGAAGTGGATAAAATAAATTAAAGTGAATAGAAAATTGGAATTTAACTTGGGATAAGTTAAATAAATTGAACTTAGAATTAAATTGATTTGGGTTAAATTAAAATATAAGTTGACTTTTAAATTGTGGGTCATTGAGAAATAACTTGTACCCATGAGCAATATAAGCTTTTAAGTAAATAAGTTGGTGAACTTATAAATAGAGAAATGGAATGATAATTACAAATGGGAGATAGTTGAATGGTATGGTAAATTCAAACTCAATCTCAAATGAAATGTAAATTGAAATAAGGTAGAGTGAGAGATAAAAAAAATGTGAATGAACTTACAATAGAAAATAAGATTTGAATTTATTTATGGAGGAATAAAATTGAAGTGAAATGAAATACAAAATTCAGTTGCATTATAGGCATACTGAATGAAATTCAATCCTTATTTAAGTGGTAAAGAAGTGGAATGAATTTAATTTAGCTAAGCAAAATTTCAAGTAAGCTTGAAATAAATTTGGATAAGAATCGAATTGAATGGAAATTTAATTTGGTTGAAAAGATGTTGAATGAAGTAAATGCTCACTCAACTAAATTCAAAATGATTGTTTGGAAATGAATTTTGTGTAAGCTAAATTAAATGGAATTTGTGTTGGCATGAATAAACTTTTGGATAGTTTGGCCAAAATTTAGAAAGTAAATAAAAATCCAATTGTGGCATGGGATTTAAATTTGTGGTAACGAATATTGAAGTGTGAATGAAAGATGGAATTAGATTATAATGGTGATAGTTTGAATTGTGAATAAATTCAAGGGAATGAAATAATTTAAAGTGGTTTCTTTGCTAATAAAATAAATCTAAAAATGGATAAAATAAATAAACAAAGTGCATTAAAATTTATAAATGGTTTGATTTTGGTAAGAATCGATTAAAATGGAAACAAATTGAGATATTATGGAATTGAAATCGTTTAAGAATATGGTGAGATGGTTATGGTTAAGCTTATGAAATAGTTTTAAATGAAATTTGTGCATATAATTAAATTGGAATGCAAGTAAATGGATTGGAATTGATTTGGACGAGAATCAAATGAAAATAAAATAAAATTGGTATAAGAAGATAATGAAAATGTTGTAGAAATCGAAAGAACTCAAGCAACTTGAAAGAGAAAAACAAAATGATTGTGAATAAGCCTTATTAAGCACTCTTGACTGAAATTTGTTAGATAATAAAATTGAATTGCAAGTGAAATGGTATTAATTAAATTGTGATAAAATTATGGATGTCTGGGTTGTAAATAATCCAGGATGGAATGAAATTAATATAAACCTGAATTGGTTAATGAAATAAAAATGTAAGGAAAATTTAATTTAACAATTTGGAATATAAATACTTGGCTTGTGAAGTAGGAAAAATTAAATTAAAATTAATATACATCTAAGTAGAATTAATTTTAATGGTTATAAGCTTAAGTGGTGGTTATTTTGCTCGAATGACATGAAAATTGCTTGTATTCGGAATTGAGTTGTTTAACAAGCAATTGAAATTGATTTTTGAATAAATTGATATGGATTGGAATAAAATTCAAAGAGTTTGTATATGGATGCAAGTGAGTTGACTTGAAGAAGCTAATAATTATGGTTTTAAATTAATTAGATAAATGCAATCTAATTAAGTGATTTTGCATATGAATGGAAATGGATCATAAAAGAAATGCAAATGTTTCAAGTTTAAGATAAAATTTGATTGTAAATCAAATTGGGAATGTATGTTAAAGTAAAGGAATGCAAGTAAGGCATATGTTAATCATATTGAAATAGAAATGAATTGGTTGTAATAAATATGAATGATATATAGTAAACTTGAATGTAAATCATTCAGGTGAAATAAAATGAAGTTGGTTTGGATGAAAGTAGAATAGGCTAAAATCTTAATAAATGGATTTGAATATAAACGTAAGTGAGTTATAATAGAACTGCAAATATATCAAATTGAAATGAAATTTGCTTGGTGAATCAATTCGAAAATTGGGTAAAGTATGAATTGAAATAGGGAAACTTGTATGTAAATCCTTTGTGTGAAATAAAATGGAATTTGGCATTAAAAAGGAACATTGTACATGCTATAAAATATGATTTACTTATAAATCATGCAAATTTTTGATTGGATTATGAAATGGATATGTTTGGCTTAAATTTATATTGGAAATGTTGATTAAAATGTTCATATCTTTGAAAACTGATGAGTTTGTTGAGTAAGTACAGGTACGGGAGGCGATCGATAGAGTTGGATCGCGTATATGCGTTATATTAGCCGCTTGCTATTAAAATTTGCTAAAAAGGTACGCCTACGCAATTATAATTGGGAAAATGATATATATTGTGTGATATATTTTGGTTTCCGACCCTGTGGGTCGATGTATATATATTTTTCTGTATCGCGATATCGCGAAAGCTCCTCTGTACGAAGGAGACTCTGCCAAAATTTTCCGGAAATTTTGGGAGTTAGCAAATTTTTGGGATTTTGGAAATTTTAATTAACTTGGAAAGTTATTTTTTGAAATAATGTTGAAACAAAAGCTTTTGAGTATAAATTAAGCAAATGAGTTTGGATTTGAGCTTAAGGGTTTTGGGAAGTGTATATAAGTTGTAACTAAAGAAGTTTTGGTTAAGTTAATGAGTGTAGGAGCATTTGTTTCATTAGCGACAAGTTGATTTCAAATAACAATTGGAAATAAAGGATTTTGGAGTAGGATTGAATTAGTAGTTTCGATTTGAAACTAAAGGATTTGGGAAAAGTGAATTTGGGATTTTCACTAAGTAAGTTTTGCTATTGAGTTGGGAACATTCTTCCTACCTTAGCAAATTTCGGGGATGAAATTTTTATAAGGGGAAGGAATGTAACGACCCGGAATTTTGGGTCGCTAAATTTGAACATTTAATTTATTTTAAATGTTGAATATGGATTATAATTTGAATTTTTGAATTAAAGACTTTGGTTAAGTTAATAAAATTAGTTAAATTTCAAATACGGGAATTTAATTGGAATTTGAATAATAATAGCTTAATATTAGGATTGGGGTAATTGGTAAATCTGAGTGTAAATAAATATAAAAATGGTTTCTAAAAATTTATTTAAGTTTATTTTGATTTAAATAATAATATTGGACCATTGGATGGAATTAATTGGCGATAGATTGAATTCGGGAATTTATATTAATTTAATAGTGGAATTTAATAATATAATAATGCAAATATTCAAATTTCGATTTAAAACTGAATCGGAATGATATCTAATGTGATTATATATTTTATATGATTTATTATTAAGTTATTAAAATTTTAAAGGTGAAATTTTAGGTGCTTTCGTCAATTTTGAGAAATCGTTCGATTTAATCGACGAGTAAAACAGCCTTCAGGGGCACTGTCTCGGAATTCGACGAAACTAGTTTCATTGGGTCCGTAATAGTTAGTTATTATCGGATTTCAATTTACGTAGCAATCGGAGTGGTCGATTGACTGTGGCAGCTCGAAACGCATAGAAATCGTTTTAACTGATTTAATTTTAAATTAATCGTTAAATTCCGTAACTCACACGTATGACCGAATTAGCCTACGAAACTTGTTCCATTGTGTCCGGAACGCGGAAAAACCCTAGAAACGCCTGTCGGCACGCGTCCTTTGGTGATCGTGTGAAAATGTTGCTTTTAAGTGAATTAAATATTAATATAATCGGTTATGCATATATATTTACGCAAGTAGTTAGACCCTAACCCTATTTTCTTCAGGCCGCTGTTCATATTATTTCAATGGCCGAAATTTCTTTTCGTTCTCCTTCATTTTTCTCTCAATCTACCAAGCTTTTGCAAAAATTTCTAACTAGAGACTCGTAGAGGGAAACGAGATCTACGCGATGTACGGTAGTGATTGAGTATAAAGCGGTGGACTGCTCGAAATTGGCCCGCGTTCGTGCTCTGGTCGTGCACGTTTTTCGAGACCTGGGGATGACCGAGCTCGCGCGCGTTCCTGGGGAATATGAAGTTGACGTGGGGCTTCGAGGTGGTAGTTGCCGATCGAGCTAACTCTCGACGTGGAAGTTGCGGCATAAAACCTAGGCGAACGTGATGGGTTCGAGCGACCTGGGTATTGGCGTGCGTGAGGAAGGAGAAAGGAGCGGGCTTGATTCGTGATGAACGGTCTGATGTGGTTTGGGTATAATAAAATGTAATTTAGAAGACATTGTTTTAAATTTAAATTCAAATCTTTAAATTTGAATAACTTTTCCGTATGAAATCAGATTCGAACGAAATTTGCGGCGCCGGAATCACAGAGATGCGTACTACGCAGTAGTGCAGTTCGGGAATCATTCCGGGCAAGTAGGAATTTGAGTCAAATCGAACGTCGTTTGGTTTAATTTAAATTTCGAACGCTCGTCGAAATTCAAGGTGAGTTATTCTCACTCACTTCTGGATACCAGTAAAGTTATATAGCTAATATTGACTGTTTGTTTGGATGTTTAGCTGAATATGATAATTATTATCAAATTGAATCGACATATATATATATATATATATATATATATATATATATATATAGTTGTGCTAATATTTTTGGAAGCAGGGAAACAGGTTGGAGGGATCCAACTGGATTCCTCACAATATTAGGATTGCTGTTATGACTGATGATGTATTTTATTTATATTCCGTGGTAGTGTGGTAGCTAAATTTGGAATTCAGTTGTTGTGACATGAATCGATAAATTTAAACCTGAAATTGATAAGCATAAATAAATATATTGAGTTTTAAAAGAAATAGAAAGAATTGTTAAATAAAAGATCTAAAGAAATAAAGTTTGGAATCTGGTTGAATGAAGAATGGAAACTGGTAAATTTTGGAATTTTTAAATGAAATAGAAAACTCACCAGTTGATAAATGTGAAAATATGGATTTGTGAGGATAAATTCCATAAGAAATTATAAATTGTTAAAAATGACGATGGGGTTATTTGATGATGTTTTCCTGGAAATTAAAATATATTTAAAAGAGGTTTTCCAAATATAAATTTACAGTTTTAAATGTAAACAAAATATTTGAAATATTTTTTATCACCGTTGGAATTTTATTTAAGTAATTCTTAAGTATTATTCTCGTTAATAAATTCCCAATAGTTTTCTTAAAAAATAAATAAATAATATTTAAGCCTAGACTGTGAAGGTGAAGTTCCAGAAATGGAAAAGGTGTTTTAAAACTTCAAGGAAGTTTATTTTATGAATGGAAACAAACTTAAAATAATTAAACGTAAAATTTGAATTGAAATAAATCGGGTGGGATTTATAAGAAGGATTGTATGAGTTGTTTGAATAGAAGTGTATTTCCCTGGAAACCAAGTTCGTGTTTTAAAGCAGATTTAGAAAGAAAATTAAAGTTTAAACTTGTTTCAAAAGTGTTTTGAGAAATTATTATTTTAAAGTAAATAATATATAAATTTGCTATAATAATAATTATTTTAAGAATGTTATTAGCAATTATTTTTATATATGGATTTACTTAAAAGGGTGTTTGATTTAAGTTATTTGGAACCTTGTAGCAATTTTTCTAAAACTCCATCTTTAAAATTTCATTCAACTAAACCCCATTTTAAACTAGTTAATGCCCTATCAAGTGGCTTTACTTAAAATATTTTCAAATTATTTTAGTGTAAATAACGAGTAGTAACTTTAATATTTCAAAGTATATTTAAGAATAAAGTATTTTAAATTGCTTTAAATCTAAATGTTTTGAACTTGGTTATTTCCAATGGGAATAAATGGTAAAGGATTTACCTTGTAAAGTAAGAAATTTGGATATTGTTTCCAAATGAGCTATGAAAATTTGAAAATATATCTTGTAAGAGATATTTGAGTAAAATAAATAATTGGGAATTATTTATTGTGTGATGAATGCTTATGAATATAAATTGATAGTTAAATAACCGACTATCAATATTGGACAAATGCGTTGATCGTTTCGAAGAGACCGGGATCGAGATTTATTTCTCGAAAACCACTTCAATCCGGTTTGTATGTTTCGTGCGAAAAACGTGTTCGGAGTCGAAGATGGAGCTGTAAAGTGCAATGGCTAGTCGCTACTAATCCTAAGGATATTTCCAAAATGGATGTAGTAGGAGTAGTGCCTTCGGTTCCGTTCGAACGCCGGACGGACTTGTATGGACGAATGCTTTTGGAACATCGTCAGGTGGGCGATGGGCATTCTAAGTGAAACGTTCTAAAAGGTAACACTTAGCCTCAAGCTTCATCAAATGGGAATGATTGAAAATCAGGGGATATGCAGCAAGGCTTCGTGGGTAGTCCCCACTGCAGAGTAAGGTCATCCCTGTCTAGATGTCCCTTTTTATTTCGGCTTAGTGGGCGGTTGCTGATCCCAACCGCGGGGTGATCTTATTCGGAACTGTCCAGTAAGGGATGGGTCCGGCCTTGTGTTGCAGGGGATCGGGAGTGGTCCTCGGTACGGTGATCTAGGCCCCGTACTGTGACAGGTGGTACCCCAGTGCCTAGTCATTGTTGGAAATCCATTCTCCCTACGAGCCTTGTACGAGTTTTGTTTGTATTACCCACTTTTGTGGCTAGTAGCTGGAATTTAATGAATGTAACAATTTCGGCTATTTTATAAGTATTTGTATATAGACCCTATTATAATATCAGAGGATTTCTATAAAAAGTGTTTTAGCTATCGTAAGGTAAAAACCCGACATGTTTATTTGTGGCGTGGTCTTACGAGATGCTTTTGTTTTCAAAAATATTTTAAAACTTTAATAATCAATTTGGATGCATTATTATCAGCTGGTATTCTAGACTGACTCGGGTGTTATTTCATTATAATGCTCGGGTCAGACCGAGTATTATATGTTCAGGACAGGATGTTATGGAGCAGGAGAGGATCTGGAGTCCGAGACGTATTATATGTACCTATATATATGTTCCGCTGCTATGATTGTATGGATTTGTCTGACTGGTAAATATTGTGTGTATGAGATACTCTGGTTATATGATGTATAAACTGGTATAGATTTCATTTTTTGTATAGATCTATATTTACTATTATATTTTATTCCGCTGCGACTGCGAGATTCTGATATTGTTTAGCTTCTTCTACTTCTATCTCTTCTTTTTAAAACCCAAATGGTTCGTATTTCTGTGCCCCTTGAGTTAACAGAGGTAAAATAGTGTTGATTTAAGGGGTGCGGATTTGCGGGCTGTCACAATAGTTCTATCAAAATATGCTACGGGAGGAACAGACTCAATACAATCAACCTGAATGGTCACAGACATGAACACACAAATACATATATGCAAACTGACTCAAAGGTTAAGACAGCTACCATTAATGATCAAACTCGAAGAATACTTCAACTACAAATGCACGGCAAATATATTTGAAGGCTAGAGTGTGCCAGGTGGAAACATATGTATGAAATGCAACTGTGAATGGACAGTGCTATTAGAAATGAACACTATGGTCAGTAAGACTAATATGGCAACGTAGCAAGCACCTGCATGCATAGTGCAGACTACAACCAAGTGATACAACAATTCAGTGAACAAGGCAAGACCCACAAAACAGAGGCAAGCAAGATCAACACAACAACCAAAATTAATGCAAACATTTCATAGTTAAAGTGAAGACTACAAGATGAACCAGACCAACAAGCATACATGAAGACATAAATGAAAGTATCACTTTTGAGCAAGACAGAGAACCAGCACAAACTGTATTACATAATCACAAGCTCAAGAAACAAGTTCACAACAAAAGCTAAGAAATAGGCAGCAACAAGTATCATATCAACTTTGATATCAAAGCTCAAAAAACAACGCAAAGCTTCCCAAGGACTACAAGCATCCAGACCGAAGTCAAAATGAAAAACAAGCCGTACAAGCCAAAGAGTTTGAACATTTCCAAAAATCATCAAAGCCGTGAAAATGAACCAGTAAAAATCGCAAATATCATTTTATACGAATTCGATAAATCAACGAAATCATCAACATCCAAATAACTTTGAATGGCCGAGCAAATAAGTTGACAAATTCAAACAATTTTTTACGAACGAAAATCACATAATTTAAACCCTAAATAAACTTGAGCTTTGAATTAAAGATGTGAGTGAAGGAAACACTCACTTTGCTTCCTAGAGCTCACATCAAAAGATCGAACAGCTACAAGTCGAAGCCGAAGCCAACAAAGAATCGAGCAAGACAACCGAATTAAATCGAGTATTTGGAGTCGCCATCTTCGAATTCACGAAAGCCCTAATTGTCGAAGAAAGGGGGAATGAACGAAAAACGCCGCCATTATTTTTTCGTTAGCTTAGTTTAGTGTTTTTTTTTTCTAATGAAAAATCAAAGAAGAACAGTATTTACATTAAATAAGCATCACGGCCCAAAAATAATAAAAGAGACGGGCCAATAAGATTTTAAAGCCTACCTAATTCTTTAACCAATTTCTTAAAATAATTTCAACTCGATTTAAAAATTTCCAACTGCAATTAGCTATTAATTTTAATCGTCTAATGACGATAACAAATTGTTATAAAACCCCGGGTTGTTACAATAAATAAAATTTCTGGCCATAAAAATGAAAATGTTCAATTTGGTTTTCCCAAAATATCTTTTATTTCCATTAAAAACACAAAAGGTGTGTTTCTTTTATTAAACCCATTAATTGCAATCAATGGTTTCTTTCCTTCTAATTGAAATATTTCAATTACATTATTTGCAATTACTTACAAAGTTAAATTTCAAAACAGGGGACTAAAATGGATGAATAATAGAATAATTGTTTCCTTTGGTCATTTAGACAAGTTTATAAATTTGTTGTTCATACAACAGAGTAATAAATAACTTACTTAAATAAATTATTTTTCTACTCTTGTAATCCACCTATAGGCTACAACACAGTTCAAATACACATATATTTCTTCCTTTAAATCAATCGTTCTATTCTATATTTTAATGAAACTAACGTGCATTCACAAATGAAACATTCATTTTATTTGACATATTATTTTGATTAAACCAACTTTCCTTTTATATTCACAAAACATAAGCTGCGTTTAATTACACCTATTAATTTACAATTTTTTGTCCTCTCTATCATTAATTAAAATTATTCAATTGCATTAATTCAATTGATTACAAAGATGAATTTCAAAGTGCACAAAATAAATGTAATGAGAAATAGAACAATTATTTCCCGTGTAATAGTAATTTAAACATATTTATACACTATTGGATACAAACAAGAATTATATATTTCTTACCAAATAATAGTTTCTCGTCCCTACAATCAATCTTTCAACTACCAAATATTTAAAATAAATAAACATATGACTTCTTCTTTTATAAAGAAACATTTGTTATTCCTTGTTAACATTTATTATTCCAATCAATTGGAAATTTATGTTCAGACAATAGTTAATTTCACTCACATACTAGAATTTGTTATCATCCTTACATTATTGCAAACATGTTTTATTAATAGAAATTTACTTAAGCTCATAACTTGTGTTATAATTTAATTTGTGTCAGTAAAGTATTAATTTTTTTTTCCAAACAATTTTATTCAAAAATCTTATTTAATACTTTTTGTAATGTCTGCCTTTTTCGAACGCTTTAAATCGACTCATGTGCCAATTCGAACCAAACGGAAGGGGGGATTGTTATGGGTTAAATAAGAAAAAGCAGAGGAATAAAAAGAACAAAACAGAATCTTGCAGCAGAACGATAAAATATAAAAATCAAATATACAATTCATGAAGCTGTTTTACAAAAACATTTGATTATACTTATACAATATATATCAGAGTTACACATACCAAAGAATAAAAACAATGCAGCGGAACATTTTGAATGTAGTGGAGTACTATAATAAATAATAGTAATATAAATCTTCGTCTTTGTCCTCCAGAGCTAAAGTCTTCGAATCCTGAAATGCTCAGGCTGACCCGAGCAAATTGAAAAGACAAAACCCTCGAGTCAGAACTAAAATATCTTATGTAAGTTAAATCAACTGTAAATAACATGAGTAGAACGGTGTTAGAGATGTTTATGGGATTTGACATCTCCTATTCAATGTCTAACGTGAGTGCAGTAACTCCAGAGATGCTCGGGATTAACATCTCCAAAGGATCCGTTAAACTATCTACTATGTAGTAATATACGTTATTATAATAGTGTCTAAATTAAAGTTAATATACTGAAAATAGCTTAGGGCTTTACATTTTCCACCTTAACACGCTTTTATATTCCCATAGTCTATACAGTACCGTAATCTCACCCGTACTAAGCGTCGTCAGAGGGCACTCCATAGGTATGGTACAAAACAAAATCGTATAAGGCACGCTAGGGTAGGTGACACGACACAACTAGGCAATGCAGGGTAGATATACCAATTACCCTTCCAGGTCGGTGGTAACGCGTAGCCGCAGCTACCTCCCACCTCGAGCCATACCCCAAATCAAAGAAATCAAAAGTGGCCACCAAAAAATCTAAAGTCAGAGTAGAATATCGAAGGGATGTGTCCGATAAAAGGGGCTACCTTCTTAACCCGTCAATCGCTCATGTTTTAGCCACCTTATGCCAACTCACGGGAGTCGGGTCCATGTAATTACCTTAAAGGAAACGCTACCACCATCCTATTTCATTCTGGAATCTCCACCGCGTACACGGTTGTTAAAGTGGTTTTTGGAGTTGGCAGAGAGTATGACAACTTCTGATCCCGGTCTCTTCAACAACCAAACGTTATTATAACACCCCGGTATTTTCAAAATATTTTAGACTTTAAAAACCAGAATAAAATATCCATTTCAAAACCATATAATTACGATATCACTTCCTCTTTAAAACCAAATCAATATGATATCATTTTCAAATATATCCTTTTCTAAAACCATAACATTTTCAAAGTTATAATATTTCGAAACGAAACTTGAAGTATAGCCTTTCACAACATAAAACTTTGAATTTCATAACTTTGAAACATACTATACCACTTAAATGGTTTAAATATTTAATTACTTTATATATTAAAATAGCTTCTTCATCTTCACAAATCAATTTTGAATATAGATTTAAATTCCCATTAAACCAATATAGTTCTCATATATTTCAAAGCTTTAATTTACCCACCGTTTCAAACTTATTCTTTGATAATTTAATATATATCAATTCCAACTTCTATTATTTAGATTTGAAATGTTTGCTTAATAAATCAAAAATCATTTAGTAAAACATCCAGACCTCGAATAAACTGGGTATTCTTTCAATTTAATTAACTTGATAATATTCATTTAAATAAATTTGATATTCATTTGAATCCTCTAAATAAAATCAAGTTATAAAATCATTCCTTTTGTGACGATCGCGACTTTTCGACACTCGAAAACCGACATCAATACTTCCACTGTATCAACTGCCGAGCAATGGAATGCCGGAAAATCGTATCGTTAAGGTTAAAGAAGAGGTAGAAGATAGAAGAAGAAAGAAAAAGATAGACAGAACAGAAACAACAGAACAATATCAGAATCTCATAATCGCAGCGGAACAACATATAATTGATAAATGAATAATCTTTAAACAAAGAACTATATTAGTTATTACATTACATCATATTACATTACATTACATCATCAGAATGTACAACAACAAACAACAACAAACTGCGGAAAAGAAATACTATATACTAGTAATACGCCATGCCATCCAGCTTGCCTCCAGGAACTCCTGAATTCTAGAATGTCCTGATAACCTAACTCTTGACTGCCCGTGTGGAAATTGGTGGGCACCCAGAGTTTAGGAAGGAAAACAATAAACTCCGAGTTAGTCATGTGACTGGTGTGAGAACTAAAACAGTTTATTTTTAAAACAAAGTATAGGATAATTTTAAAAATAGATTCGCAATGCTTTTTAAAAAATGAGACTACCATAAGGCTTCCCGCACACACACACAATGCAAACGCAGAATCGGAGGAGATTTCTCCTTATGATAGTCAAAGATGCTTGAAACGCATTTAAAAGAAACATTTGATATTATTACTTGTGCATAGTTTAGAAAACATTTTTCGAAAGTAAAGATATAAATTAGCCAGCATAGGCATTCTGCACATATGCCTACTATAGCTACCATGTTCAATAGCAGGTTACCGCCACATTCCATGGCAGGTTATACAACTAAAACCGAACAGGGTTCGTATTGTTTCTTTGGATTTCCAACAAATGGTCAGGCCAAGGAACTTCCCATTGCCACATGGGTATGCATCTGGAAAGACGACCCGAGAACCTAACCGGATCTCTGCCAACACAAGGCCAGGTTACCCCTAATTGGGTAACTACTGACACGAATATGTCATTCCCTGATCGTAACCGATCTATATCTGAGGATCCTCGATTTCCAACAACCACAAAGCACTAAATTTGCAGCAACAACATAGGTTAAGTATCTGGGCTTCATACCATGATACCACCTCTATCCTGAAGGAAGGACATACACTAAAGGGGCGCTACCCCCTAATAACCTTGCCGCATCCTTCCTGTTTCGACCATTTCCGGGGTGTGAGGTCCGACGAAGTCTCGTCCACAAAGCCACGCTTTATATAAAAGCTGTGGTTTGATCATCCAATGCTCAACAGCACTTCGTATGCCACATTACCAATTTGGGAATGTATCACTAATAACCATCAATTACATAACCTCTAAGAGTGTTAAGCTAAGAGAATAAATTCTCCGCCACCAACGGAAATATATTTGATAGAAACCAGCTTTACATCTCAAATTGTAATGTCAGACACACATCCCTACAAGTCCGTTCCAGGATCGAACGGAACCGAAGGCACTTACAAAGAAGTCCTTGCAATCCGGATATTCACTAATCACGACCGGACTTCCCATCACAAAGGGTAATAAATTTCTATATCGAGGATCAGCCGATGTAGAAACATTCGACAGTAATCCTTCCGTTTTCACAAATATCCGATTTTCAACATCGGTCATCAAATGCAATCCATAACGACGTATCACATATTCGTAATGGGTTATACGACCCCAAGGTCCTTTCCCGGCTAACCCGAATAGTGAGCGCTTATTCAAAAATAAGTGTGGCATTCAAATTCAAGCAATCACAACAAATACACGTTCAAAGGTAAATATCGATAGTCGGTTATTTAACTATCAATAGGCGTGTTCAACATCACCAAATTCCAAATAATTTCCCAAATTATTTATTTTCCAAAAATATCCTTACTAGATATATGATTTCCACACATCAACCATTTGAAAATAAATTTTCAAATCACTTTTCACCTTTACCACCTTTGAAAATAAATTTCAAATCGTTTCCCTACAAGGGATATACTTTCATTTCAAAAGGGTTCATTTAAACCAATTAAATAAATCCTTACCGATTTACTTTATATTTACGTTCCAAATCCGTAAATTTATTCCCACGCTTCAAAAATAAATCAACGTTTATTTTAAACAAATTTCCCTTTCTTTTATAAATTCCATAGTGAATTTACAATTCCCAAAATATCTATTAATATACGATTTTAAATATTCATTTTCAATTTATCTTTAAAAGATAAAATCTTAAAATATTCACTTCATATTGGAAAACACTTCCATACTTATTTAACAATAAGTAATTCACAAATCCATTTATTTTCAACACTTGGAAAATATTCAATATACTTAAATCGAAATTAAGTATATATTTCATTCCTTAAGGAAAACATTCTCTTAACCACATTTATTTAGGCCAAAATGAATGTTACGTAAAACATCGTTACGACGACCCAAAATCACTAGTATAGGGAATCAGAATAAAATAGATATATAGATCCCAATACTATATAAAACATTTCCTTTCGGAAATCATTTACTATAACAACAGTGTTATAGTCCACTATTTCCTTCTATTTCTCGAAAACGTCTATTTCAACAACAAATGTTGAAATCTATGGTTTCGATAGTTAATCCATTTTAAAACATCTTTAAAACAATTAACTTCATTTTATAATACCATTTCCCCAAAAACTTGTCCATTTTCTTTAATAATATATTCACTGTCCAAAATCGTGAATATACTTCACTAACCAAATTCAATATTTTCTACACATTTTATTTCAAGGATAATTTGCTATCCGAAATCGCGAATATATCTCCTTTAATAACTTTCTATATTAAATTTATCAAATTTAATTGATTTTGGATTTATAAACAATGTTTATAAATTCTATTTCTATTTATAAAAACTTCAATTATACAAAATCCCTTTTTATAAATCAATTCAATTTATTACTCAACTTTATACCCAAAATCTGATTTATAAGTTAATTAGTTATAAATCTTTTATTTTACAAAGTCTATTCATTTCATAACTTCACAATTTATAAATCTATAAATTTTTATTCACTTGTGAAATCCATTTATACTTCATTTTAACACTTAATAACACTCGTTTCACAATTCCTATATTTTTAATTTATAAATATTAATCTTAGAAACTTTTATATAAAACGTTTATAATAATTCAAAAGTCTCAATTTAAATAAAATAACCCTTTTAATAATTTACAAAACGTTATTTAAAACTAATATAACTCCAAAATCATACTTAAGTACTATTTTCCAAAAATATAGCTTTTATAACAATAAACTTATAACGTTTATTTATTTTAACAATTCAAAATTTAATAAAACGTACACTTTCAAAAATCACTTTAAAAATTCTTTTTTAAAATCAAAATCATTATTTTAAAACTTCAAAAATGAATCCGATGATGCAACAGCACCAAATAGTCAATCACGACATCCAAATATCATATATCGATATGATAACAAATATCACAATATCTGTAAATAAATCAATATAATTGAGGAATCCAATTGGATCCCTCCAACCTGTTTCCCTGCATCCAAAGATGTTAGCACAATACCAATTCCATTCCAATACGGAATTATCGCAACATATGGGATTTGTAAAATATTATCCGCTTAATAGGCGGCGCAATAGGGTCTCATCCGCTATATAATGCGGGAAAATCAACTCCAAGTACATAAATAATACCAATTCCATACAAGTTGGAATTATCGCGGTATATGTTTTTAATAAATAACAGTCGCTTACTAACGGCGCATAATGTCTATTTTAACAATCAATAGAAAACAATCATCATTCAACATACAATCAATAATTTTAAATCTAATTATTTAAAATTTAAATCGAAACAATTTGATTGAGTGAGAAGTTCTCACATCGAATCCAATTTAGTTTCCGTGTTTTATTTCGAATAAAATTAAACGCGCGTTTAATTTTACCCGAAATTCTCACTAACTCCAAACGACTCCGATCCAGCTCCGTTGCGTAGTGCTCGACGAAACGAAGCCAAGGCAATTTGTTTCGTAATTTTTCTGCCTCGTATGAACAAGATATAATTTTTCAAAGTTTATACGAATTAATATATATAAATATACAAATCCTATTTTAATTTTCAACCTAGCTTTTCTGGACCGCTGATTTCAAACACACCAGATCTCAGCCGTGTTCTTCCTTCTTTCCTCTCTTCAATCGTTCGTTCCATCTCCAGGAATAACCATGCGAATAACAAACCCATGCCGTGATATTAGGGTTGAATGCCGCTCCACGTACAAACGTTGATAGCCCATCAAACCACCACCATTTGAACGCCATCACCAAGAGCTACCCACGGCTCGAATCCCATAGAGCTCGGTCTCCCCCTTTTCACGCAAATCGAGGATGAACGCGCGACATTCAAACCCCTTTTGCCGTTGATCCGTGATGATATTTCCGATCGTGACCGTTGATTCTATAGAACTCACGTAGCTCTACAATTTCCTAGTTGATAACCTTCGCTAAAAGCTGATGCATTAAGAGATTTGGAGGGAAGAAGTTGAGAATTTTCTGGCCATTAGTTTATATGGAGGCGGCGGCTGACGATAGACTAGGGTTTTTTTTTGGGCCAAATGAAATGAACTAAGGGTCCTTTTATAGAAAACTGACGAACACTATTGATCCAGGATTTTTCGAACTCAGATTTACGCACGGTGACCGGCGTTTCTACGGTTTATCCCGCGTTTCAGACACAATGGAATAGGTTTCGGAAGCTAATTCGATCATCTGTGCGAGTTACGGTAATAAACGATCAAATTCAAATTAAACCGATTTAAACCAATTTCTATGCGTTTTGGCTTGCCCCAGACAAACCGTGAATCCGATTGACATGAAATTTAAAAGCATACAATAACATCACATTGTGGATCCGATGAAACTAGTTTTGTCAAAATCCGAGACTGTTTGAAAAATGGCTATTTTAGCTCGTCAATTAAATATTAAAATATTCAATTTTCGCAAATTAACTTTTAATTCGATTTTAAAAGTTCTATAACATCGTTATAACTTCAATATGATAAAATAAAATTTTCCAAATCATTTTCAATCATATTAAACTCGATTTTCAATTATTTCTGTAATTTCAACTATTGAATTATCGATTTAATTATCCAATTAAATCTAGATATTCGAAATAAAAATTTATTCAACTTACAAATCTTACTTCTTAATATTTAAAATTAATTAAATATACAAATTTTAATTAATATAAATTCTGGGTCGCTACAGACTTCCCCCCTTAAAAGAATTTCGTCCTGGAAATTACCAAGTAAGAAAAAGTTACAGAATCCATTAAATTTTCAAAACCATTGTTAAACTTCCTACAATTCTTTACTAAGTTTTCAAATCATACTTCGTTATCTTTTTCAAAATCAACTGTATCATTTAACTTTCAACTTCAAATCAAAACTTAGTTTTTTCACAAAATTTTCCAATTTTCCCAAATTTTTTCCAAGGCCTTAAATTTTCGGAAAAATTCGCCAGAGTCTCCTTTGCGCGGCTCGATCCGAAAAAAATGACAGCATATATATCACGAATATACATCTCATCAAGTGATGAGTCATCCCGCAGGGAAAAAAGCGTAAAAGTACGGTATGTAATCCGAGATATGTACCTTATATTTTATTAGCGAGCGCATACAGCTAATATAGCGCGAAAGCGAGCTCCAAAAGCGAAGCAAGCGCAATCCGCACCCACTAAACACTCAACAAACAAATGAGAACATGTATATATGAAAATAATACTAATATACATCATATAGCAACATAATAACTACATGTGCCAACATAGCAATGCATTCAATAGCAATAAATGCAACTACCAAATCAATATAAATTTACTTCTCATTAACATTTAATGAATTGGTTTTCCAATTGATTCATTATCATTGGATTTTACTAACACTTATTCATATCCAATTAGTATACATTCACTAATTTATATTCAAGTTGGTTCACTTTCAATCAAAATCAAATTCAATTCTATTCAAGTTCATTTTCTTCCAAGTTGGATTCAATTTCTTTAGCTTCCAATTTCGCTAATTCACTTTCATTAACACTTAATGAATTTATATACAATGAAATAACAACCAATGTTTATTTAACATAACCAAATTATTCAATTTACATTCAATTTGGTCCCACCCTTTTAAGTCCAATTGGTTTATATTAAATTGATTTACATTCAATTATTCAGCTTCTCAAATTCATTAGCTTGTAATGAATTAACACTTACATTCATTATCCCATATCAATTTATCTTACATTCAATTGATTAACATTCAATCCATTAATTTATTCAATTGCTAATTCCTTTAACAATATAAGGTTGAATTTCATTTATATAACTCAAGTTCAAATTCTTAATCACTTCATTTCATTAATTCACTTATTAATTTACTTTGACACCAAAATCAACTTTATTCAACATTATTTAAGTTAAATTCCATTTTAACCATCATTCGTTTAACTTAACTTATATTTCCATTTCTCAATTTCAAATTCCAATTTTATTCAACTCATCTTAAGTTAAATTCAAATATATTTTTATTCACTTCTATTCGTTCAAGTTAAACTTTAATTCTAGCATTAAAAATTTCATTCATCTTTATTTGTTTATTTTATTAATATCAACATCATTTAATAGGTTCAATAGTTGGTTCATTTTATGTTTTCACATTATCTAGATAGATTTTCCAGAATTCAATTGCCCGGTTTTTACTCCAAAACCATTTTTGAAATTATAATCAACTCAAACCCTATTTTCTATGGAAGCAATTCATCACTTTAGAAACTCGAACATGAATTCTAATGATATGGCCATCATCATCAGGATTATTTTCTAGCGACCGAAATAAGTTCAGTGCTTCCTCACTTCCACAAATTCATTTTAAAACAATTCTCATCCAAAAATATTTCCTAAAATAATATTCAATCGTTTCCTTCAAACACTTTGGAAAACATTTCAACATTCCCAAGAGCTTTAAATCCCCAAACCATTGTTTTCATTATATTTAAAACACTTTTCAAAATTCCCGGGATTTAAATTCTGGTTTAAATTAAATTTAGTTATTCTTCCTTTGGATAAATCATACTTATAGAATTTTATTTGGTTATAAACCCTTTCAAACTCTAAGTTCTTATATTTGATTATTTCATTAACAACCAAACATCCAAAGAGATATAATATTTTCAGAAAATTATTCCTTCTATATCGAAATATAATTTTCGGGCAAAATTATTTCATTTACCCGCTTTAAAACAATATCGTGTCAAATTGTTCTGCACAAATGTTTAGAGATCCATATCAACAACGTTAATTACTCGTATTGACCAGAATCCATATACCACCCAACAAACCAATCATCGCAATATAAAACAATTTTATATTCACTAACAAATACGCGCTCAATATCTATTATTACACTCAAACTCATTCTAGAGTACTACTGACTCTATCTCTAATGAGTAATTCCCAACAGAGCCATGATTGTCGCTTAACCATATGCGCTAATACCAAATGTGACGATCGCGACTTTTCGACGCTCGAAAACCGACATCAATACGTCCACTGTATCAACTGCCGAGCAATCGAATGCCGGAAAACCGTACCGTTAAGGTTAAAGAAGAGGTAGAAGGTAGAAGAATAAAGAAAAAGATAGAATAGAACAGAAACAACAGAACAATATCAGAATCTCACAATCGCAGCGGAACAACATATAATAGATAAATGAATAATCTTTAAACAGAGAACTATATTAGTTATTACATTACATCATATTACATTACATTACATCATCAGAGTTTACAACAACAAGCAACAACAAACAGCGGAAAAGAAATACTATATACTAGTAATACGCCATGCCATCCAGCTTGCATCCAGTCTCTCTTGAATTCCAGAATGTCCTGACAACCTAACTCTTGACTGCCCGTGTGGAAATTGGTGGGCACCCAGAGTTTAGGAAGGAAAACAATAAACTCCGAGTCAGTCATGTGACTGGTGTGAGAACTAAAGCAGTTTACTTTTAAGACAAAGTACAGGATAATTTTAAAAACAGATTCGCAATGCTTTTTAAAAAATGAGACTACCATAAGGCCTCCCGCACACACACACACAATGCAAACGCATAATCGGAGGAGATTTCTTCTTATGATAGTCAAAGATGTTTGATACGCATTTAAAAGAAACATTTGATATTATTACTAGTGCATAGTGTAGAAAACATTTTTCGAAAGTAAAGATATAAATCTTAGCCAGAATAGGCATTCCGCACTTATGCCTACTATAGCTACCATGTTCAATAGCAGGTTACCGCCATATTCCATGGCAGGTTATACAACTAAAACCGTACAGGGTTCGTATTGTTTCTTTGGATTTCCAACAAATGGTCAGGCCAAGGAACTTCCCATTGCCACATGGGTACGCCTCTGGAAAGACGACCCGAGAACCTAACCAGATCTCTGCCAACACAAGGCCGAGTTACCCATAACTGGGTAACTACTGACACAAATATGTCATTTCCCGATCGTAACCGATCTATATCCGAAGATCCTCGATTTCCAACAAACACAAAGCAATAAATTTGCAGCAACAACATAGGTTAAGTATCTGGGCTCCATACCATGATACCACCTCTATCCAGAAGGAATGACATACACTAAAGGGGCACTACCCCCTAATAACCTTGCCGCATCCTTCCTGTTTTGACCATTTCCAGGGTGTGAGGTCCGACGAAGTCTCGTCCACAAAGCCACGCTTTATATAAAAGTTGTGCTTTGATCTTCCAATGCTCAACAGCACTTCGTATGCCACATTACCAATTTGGGAATGTATCACTAATAACCATCAACTACATAACCTCTAAGGGTGTTAAGCTAAGAGAATAAATTCTCCGCCACCAACGGAAATATATTTGATAGAAACTAGATTTACATCTCAAATTGTAATGTCAGACACACATCGCTACAAGCCGTTCCAGGATCGAACGAAACCGAAGGCACTTACAAAGTGAGACGACCCGACTTTCTACCACCAGAAAATCGCATCATCTTTAAGAAAGAAAGGGATAGAAAAGTGAATAGAAAGAAGAGAAGAAAGAAACAACATCAGAATCTAACACCGGGACGAATAAATTATATTAATAACATAAATATTACATAGTTTACAACCATTACCAGAGATACACAGCTAAAACAACACATACTAGACAGTTATAAACACCTGTCTAGTTACAACTCAATATAACACATAAGAACATCTCAGATAAATCAACACAGTGGAAAACTATAGATATATCTACAAGTAGAAGCCTCCTGCTCCATTGCTCCTCCATAATTCGTCAAAGAAAACCTGAATTCTCTTGACTACTCATAAAAATTTGGGTACCCAAGAGTTTAAGAAAACAAAGATAAACTCCGGGTCAGACATGGGTCTGGTGTGAGTAACAGGTTAAAGTTGCTTAACTTTTAAAAACCTTTGAAAAGAAAGGTATCACGTAAGACTTCCCACATATAAACATGGAAAAGTTTTTACCTTACGCTAACCAAAATATTTGATAGGAAATCCGATGATATTATAATAGTGTCTAGGGTTTTCAAATAAATAAGAAATAACCGAAATTGCTGCATGATTGAATTCCAGCTACTAGCCACAAAAGTGGGTAATACAATGAAAACCGTTGGCACTTATTGGATTTTGGATTCCATACAATGGCTGGGCTACTGGGGTACCGTCCGTCACAGTACGTGGCCTATATCAACGTACCGAGGAGTACGCCCGCTCCCCTGCAACACAAAGCCGGACCCATTCCTTACTGAACAGTTCCGAACAAGACAACCCCGTGGTTGTAGCTAGCAACCACCCACACAGCCGAATATAAAGGGACTTCTAGACAGACGTAAATCTTGCTCGCCAGTGGGTGTGACCCACGAAGCCTTGTTGCACCTCCCCTGTTTTAGCCATTCTCGGTTGATGAGGCTTGAGGCTACGATTACCTTTAAAGGATATATCACTTAGAATGCCCATCGTCCACCTGACGATGTTCTGAAAGCATTCAATCCATACAAGTTCGTTTCGGGTTCGAACGAAACCGAAGGCATTATCTCGTTACACTCGTATTGGAATCACCCTCAGAGTTAACGACAATAACACTTGCACTCTAAAACACCATCTCGAATCTATAACAACTAATTCCGTCAACTCATTACGGAATCACCCACAGAGTTATACTGACTCGTAGTCCTTACACCTCGAGTCTTCACTCTTTACATAAGATTCACGACCTATCACTATTTGGAATCGATGTGGTTTTCGGATATCTAAATATGGAAACCCGTTCCCGGTCTCATCGAAAACCAAAGCGTGTCTTTTAAGTCCAAGTTGTTTTTTAAAGGTTTTTAAAACAATTCAATTACAGTATCTATATACACACAGATAGATAACTCACAATCACAATTGATAATTAACATTATCACATAACAGGTAATCCATATTATCAATATCACATAGATATTCCATAAAATACCATCACAATAGATAACCTATGGTATCATCACAATACAATCAAACATCCATACCACACAATATCATACTTATCTCATTACTGAGATCACAAAAGATCCAAGACAATCAATGACATCCATTCATACATAAGAAAATGATTTATTCATTACAATATAATTAATTTAAAATGAATTAAATTAACTATCTCTATCTCTAATTAATTTAAAATGAATTAAATAAATCACATAATCTTTAATTAATTTAAAATAAATTAAACTAATTACTTCACCAAATAAAAATCTTGCTTACTCAATCATTTAATTGATTACAATCAATTAATCATTCATTTTTTAATCACCTTAATTAATCACCCATGATTAATTATCCTTAATTACACTCATGTAATTATCCCTAATTAATTCCATAAAAATTAATTATTCTCAACTAAACAGTAATTAATCTTTAATTACTAAATTAATTAATTAATCATAATTAATTACATTAATCCTTAATAATTAATTAATTAATTAATTACCTTTAATTACTTATTATTGATTAATTAATCATAATTAATCATCTTTAGTTATAATAATTAATGATCCCCTTTTATTAATTACCTTAAGTAATTAACTTATAATTATTAATCATCATCATAGATTAATTATATTTAGTAATTATCTAACTTAATTACTATCTTAAACAAATTAATTATCCTTAATAAATTCCTTAATTAATCCCTTGATTAATTATTAAGTAATTTAATCCAAATTACTTCATTCTTAACATCTTCATTTAATTACATTCTGTAAGTATTAATCAATTACTTAACTAAGTAATTTCCAAAACATTAATTACATAAAGTAATTATTTATAAAACTCAAGTGTTTAAAATTAATTAAACTAAATTAATTAAAATAAACAATCACATTAAATTAAATTAATTACATTAAGTAATTAATTTCTTAATTACTTCATTAAGTAATTATGCTCAAACCATTCATAATTGATTATTATTAAATGAATTAATCTAATTAATCATAAAAATTAACCATATTAATTAATTGTTAAATAATCCTGGTTAATAACCTTCATTAACCATTCTTTAATTATTTCATTTAGTAATTAACTTAAATTAATTACCATTTAAATTATATTTAATCATTCATTCTTTAAAGTTAATTATTAAATTAATTAACCTTGGTTTAAAACTTAATTACATAATTACTAATATTCATCATCATTAATTAATAATTTAATTAATGATCTTAATTATAAATTGATTAATCATTAATCAATTATTAATTCCAAATTCAATTAATTAATTAAATTAATTAATTAATCTTAATTACCTTATTAATTAATTCTAAAACATTAATATTAATTTAAATTTCAAGATAAACATAACTTAGTTATGTTAAAAATAATATTATTGAAACAAAGTACTTTTTAAACTACTTTTTAAATTTCATTTTAAAATACAAGGTTTAAAATAGAACAAATTTTAAAAATTATCAAAGTTTAAATAATTTAAAACTTATTTAAATTTCAGGACAAACAAAAGTTTGTCTTAAAATGTAATCATAAAATTTTGAAGTTACATCCATTTCAAAGTTTAAGAAATTCTCAACTCATTTTTAGTTTAAACTTTCAATTTAAATATTCTTTTTAAATTTAAAACTGAACTTCATTTTTAAATTTAGATTCCCAGATTTTAAAATTAATCTTTAAATCTTACTCACAATTCAAAAACCTCATTATTAAAAAGTTTCAACTATTTACCAAAATAAAATAGTTAATTAAATTAAATTTCTGAAACTTTTATTTTATTAAAAAAACTAGAATTTGAATTTAAACCTAAACCTTACTCTAAACAAAACTACAGATTTTTAAAAATCCTAAAAACCCATATTTAAAAAAAAACAGTTTTACTGTAACCTGGAATTTACAGTTTAACCCGAGAAACCTAAATTCTGCTTCGAGTCGAAAACTTGCCGACTTCGAGTCTTCCTCCCATCCACTTCGAGCCAATCACTAACTTACCCTGCAACATCCAAGACCCCAATATACATCACCAGAACCTCATCGTCGTGCATATGCACGGCGACCACCGCCCCTACTGGTCATCAAAGACGATCAAACCACAACCAATACTCATCCATGCCCTAACAACCACACCGGGTCGAACATAATCAAAGAATTCAAAATTTGGTTCTGAAACCCCAAATTCAAAAACTTGGAAAAAGTATTACAGGTTTCTGCTCAAACCTGTCAACGGCCATTTCGCCTCGCTCGGATCACTTGCAGATTCACCCCTCCGGCCTCTAGTCCCTCTATACACCAACTATCCATTCACCAAAAACTATAACACTCGATCAAACCTACACCTCACACTTTCCCAAGCCTTAACCCCTTTTCAAAACTAGGGTTTAAAAGTTGAAATTCAAACTTCAACTTTCCTACCCAATTATATTCATATTTCTGATTTTTCTAAGCATCTATGGTACTTACTCTATAACTCAGAAGGGTTTTGAGTTTTCTTAAACTACAGATTGCAAGAATTTGCACAAATTCATATTTTTGTTCAAGAATAAACTGTCACTAAATCAAACACCTAAAAATCCTACTACTTGATTTAAAAATCAAGTTCCAGTTTATATTTTTGATTTGTATTACTAAATAAGCATATTAATTTGATTGGATTTGGAAAAAATTTAAACATACATGATGATTCTGGTTTTACAGAGGCAACAGCCTGTATATAACTTCCTAAAAACTTTTAAATGTTAACTTAAAACAACTTTGCTATATTATTTTCATTATATCAGGAAACAATTTTAGTAATAAGTATATAAATAAAATTATGGGTGCTTGAAAAATCCGAGAAATAGAACAGGCAATTAAAAAGAAAAAAAAACAGCATGCATACCATACATATTCATAACAACAGTTATTTATAACATAACAATTTAGCTATTCCATTTTAAATAAACTAGTATGCAACCATTTAAAATTTTAAAGTTCAAAGTTACTCATCATAAATCAATGCAGAGCTCAGTTTTCCCCTTTTTCAAAATTTGTAGAAATAAGAATATGAAGGCTTGACCCTTGTTGTTTCATGTTGAATTGATATGCAGTTTGTTGGTGAATCAATACAGATTTATGAACAGATTTAGTTTTGATGAGGGGTTTTGATGAAAATGCAATATGGAATGAAGATGCAACTAAACTAATGTATTTTCAGTTTTAATGAAAGCGAAGAAAAATAAAAACTAAAATTAACACTTGTCAATTTTTTCAACACTTGTCAAAAGAATGCTTATGAATGCAACACATGTTTTCTATTAAAGGTAATTTGTATTTATTTACAAGCTAAAGTGTGTATTAACTTAATTTAACTTGTTAGTTTATTTTAAATATGTTTATAAATTTATAAATGAAAATAAAAACAAATCATGTTTATAAATAAACTTATACATATTAAAAATTAAAACAATTAAAATTTAAAATTTATACTTTTGAACTTATATTCAAACTAAATTCAAAATCAAATATTTTTCAAATCAAGTTATACATATAAATTCAATTTGAAATAAAAATTACAATCCTATTCAAAACTTATTTACAAAGACAATACAATTTGTTTTTATAAATATCCTTTTATTAAATTAAAATCATTTTACAAGAATTTATATTTTTATTAATAAAATATCTATTTTATTGAACCATAAAACCATTTGTCGAATATATTCTAAATTTAAAACTCAAGCCAATTTAATTTAAACACTTTAATATTTTTCTTATCAATTTTAAAATCATGTATTTATTTATGAAATAGTCTTTGAAAACTCAACACTAATTTAAAATAAAATTTTCCCAAATTAAAATGTCTGTATTAGAATTTTGAAACATGATTTAATTATTAAATTAAACCAAAATCATTTATTTAATTTTGAAAAGCTTTGAATATTAAATAAATTTTTTTTTCCAAATTATTAAAACTAGAAATATGCTTTACTTATTAAAATTAAAACAATGCCAATCTATTTAAAATATAAACCATATATTTATATTGTAAATGGAAATCAATTTATTATTTTTAAAAGATAAAATAACCAACTTAAATATTTATTGAAGAAGATTATTAAATCTATTTGAATAATTATTAACAGATTATCAATATCAATTTAATTTGAACTATAGATTATTAAATTGATATTGTTAAAAATTTTAGGATATTACACAAAGAAGTCCTTGCAATCCGGATATTCACTAATCACGACTGGACTTCCCATCACAAAAGGTAATAAATTTCTATATCGGGGATGAGCTGATGAAGAAACATTCGACGGTAATCCTTCCATTTTCACAAATATCCTGTCTTCAACACCGGTCATCAAATGCAATTCATAACGACGTATCACATATTCGGAATGGATTATACGACCCCAAGGTCCTTTCGCGGTTAACCCGAATAGTGAGCGCTTATTCAAAAATAAGTGTGGCATTCAAATTCAAGCAATCACAACAAATACCTATTTAAAGGTAAATATTGATAGTCGGTTATTTAACGATCAATAGGCTTGTTCAACATCACCAAATTCCAAATAATTTCCCAAATTATTTATTTTCCAAAAATATCTTTACTAAATATATAATTTCCACACTTCAACCATTTGAAAACAAATTTTCAAATCACTTTTCACCTTTACCACTTTTTAAAATAAATTTCAAATCGTTTCCCTACAAGGGATATACTTTCATTTCAAAATGGTTCATTTAAACCAATTAAATAAATCCTTACCGATTTACTTTATATTTACGTTCCAAATCCGTAAATTTATTCCCACACTTCAAAAATAAAACAACGTTTATTTTTAAACAAATTTCCCTTTCTTTGATAAATTCCATAGTGAATTTACAATTCCCAAAATATCTATGAATATATGATTTCCAAATCGATTTTAAATATTCATTTTCAATTTATCTTTAAAAGATAAAATCTTAAAATATTCACTTCATATTGGAAAACACTTCCATACTTATTTAATAATAAGTAATTCACAAATCCATTTATTTTCAACACATGGAAAATATTCAATATACTTAAATCGAAATTAAGTACATATTTCATTCCTTAAGGAAAACATTCTCTTAACTACATTTATTTGGGCCAAAACGAATGTTACGTAAAACATCGTTACGACGACCCAAAATCACCAGTATAGGGATTCGGAATTAAAATAGATATATAAATCCCAATACTATATAAAACATTTCCTTTCGGAAATCATTTACTATAACAACAGTGTTATAGTCCACTATTTCCTTCTATTTCTCGAAAACGTCGATTTCAACAATAAATGTTGAAATATATGGTTTCGATAGTTAATCCATATTAAAACATCTTTAAAACAATTAACTTCATTTTATTATACCACTTCCCCCAAAAACATGTCATTTTCTTTAATAATATGTTCACTGTCCAAAATCGTGAATATACTTCACTAACCAAATTCAATATTTTCTACACATTTTATTTCAAGGATAATTTGCTATCTGAAATCGCGAATATATCTCCTTTAATAACTTTCTATATTAAATTTATCAAATTTAATTGATTTTGGATTTATAAACAATGTTTATAAATTCTATTTCTATTTATAAAAAGTTCAATTATACAAAATCCCTTTTTATAAATCAATTCAATTTATAACTCAACTTTATATCCAAAATCCGATTTATAAGTTAATTATTTATAAATATTTTATTTTACAAAGTCTATTCATTTCATAACTTCACAATTTATAAATCTATAAATTTTTATTCACTTGTGAAATCCATTCATACTTCATTTTAACACTTAATAACACTCGTTTCACAATTCCTATATTTTTAATTTATAATTATTAATCTTAGAAATCTTTTATATAAACCGTTTATAATAATTCAAAAGTCTCAATTTAAATAAACTAACCCTTTTAATAATTTACAAAACGTTATTTAAAACTTATATAACTCCAAAATCATATTTAAGTACTATTTTCCAAAAATATAACTTTATAACAATAGACTTATAACGTTTATTTATTTTAACAATTCAAAATTTAATAAAACATATACTTTCGAAAATCACTTTAAAAATTCTTTTTTAAAATCAAAATCATTATTTTAAAACTTCAAAAATGAATACGATGATGCAACAACACCAAATAGTCAATCACGACATCCAAATATCATATATCGATATGATAATCAACAAATATCACAATATCTGTAAATAAATCAATATAATTGTGGAATCCAGTTGGATCCCTCCAACCTGTTTCCCTACATCCAAAGTTGTTAGCACAATACCAATTCTGTTCCAATACGGAATTATCACGGTACATGGGATTTGTAAAATATTATCCGCTTAATAGGCAGCGCAATAGGGTCCCATCCGCTATATAATGCGGGAAAATCAACTCCAAGTACATAAATAATACCAATTCCATACAAGTTGGAATTATAGCGGTATATGTTTTTAAGAAATAACATCCGCTTACTAACGGCACATAATGTCTATTTTAACAATCAATAGATAACAATCACCATTCAACATACAATAAATAATTTTAAATCTAACTATTTAAAATTTAAATCGAAACAATTCGATTGAGCGAGAAGTTCTCACCTCGATTCCAATTTAGTTTCCGCATTTTATTTCGAATAAAATTAAATGCGCGTTTAATTTTACCCAAAATTCTCACTAACTCCAAATGACTCCAATCCAGCTCCATTGCGTAGTGCTCGACGAAACGAAGCCAACGCAATTTGTTTCGTAACTTTTCGACCTCGTATGAACAAGATATAATTTTTCAAAGTTTATACGAATTAATATATATAAATTTATAATTCCTATTTTAATTTTCAACCTAACTTCTCTGGGCCGCTGATTTCAAACACACTAGATCTCAGCCGCGTTCTTCCTTCTTCCCTCTCTTCACTCGTTCGTTCCATCTCCAGGAATAACCACGCGAACAACAAACCCATGACGTGATATTAGGGTTGAATGCCGCTCCACGTACAAACGTTGATAGCCCATCAAACCACCACCATTCGAACGCCATCGCCAAGAGATACCCACGGCTCGAATCCCATAGAGCTCGGTCTCCCCGTTTTCACGCAAATCGAGGACGAACGCGCGACATTCAAACCCCTTTTGCCATTGATCTGTGACGCTATTTCCGATCGTGACCGTTGATTCTATAGAACTCACGTAGCTCTACAATTTCTTAGTTGATAACCTTCGCTAAAAGCTGATGGATTAAGAGATTTGGAGGGAAGAAGTTGAGAGTTTTCTAGCCATTAGTTTATATGGAGGCGGCGGCTGATGATAGACTAGGGTTTTTTTTTGGACTAAATGAAATGAATTAAAGGTCCTTTTATAGAAAACTGACGAACACTATTCATCCGGGATTTTTCGAACTCCGATTTATGCAAGGTGACCGGCGTTTCTAGGGTTTATCCCGCGTTCCAGACACAGTGGATTAGGTTTTGGAAGCTAATTCGATCATCTATGCGAGTTACGGCAATAAACGATCAAATCCAAATTAAATCGATTTAAACCAATTTCTATGCGATTTGGCTTGCCCCGGACAAACCGTGAATCGGATTGACACGAAATTTAAAACCATACAATAATATCACATTACGGATCTGATGAAACTGGTTTCGTCAAAATCCGAGACTGTTTGAAAAATGGCTATTTTAGCTCGTCATTAAATATTAAAATATTCAATATTAACAAATTAACTTTTAATTCGATTTTAAAAATTCTATAACATCATTCTAACTTCAATATGATAAAATAAAATTTTCGAAATCATTTTCAATCATATTAAACTCGATTTTCAATTATTTCTGTAATTTCAACTATTGAATTATCGATTTAATTATCCAATTAAATCTAGATATTTGAAATAAAAATTTATTCGACTTACAAATCTTACTTGTTAATATTTAAAATTAATTAAATATACAAATTTTAATTAATATAAATTCTGGATCGTTACACCTTTTAAATCTCAATTTATTTACATTTCAAATCAAATTTTTTCGAGGATAATTCTTAAATACTTTGATTCAAATAAAATTCCCATTTACCTTCCAAACTTAAATTTTTTTTATCAAGTCATTATAAATTCTATAGATAAATTTAAATAAATACTTAACCGTATTATATCTTAATAAAGTTAAACTTTTATTATTGAACTTCTTTTATACTTTAAACCAAAATTATACCTAGCTTAAAACCGAGAATTAATTATATATGAAATAACATTTATACAATATCCAAAACAATATCTCATCAAACTGTATTTTTCTTCCCAAAACCATAGAAAATCATTTCAAAATACTTTTATATATAGACTGCGTTGTCTGTATATAATTTTGTATCGTATGGTCAAGTGATACATATATTTATCATTTCAATCCGTAATTTAAAATAAAATTACGGTTATATATCATTTCAAACCGCAATCCCGAATGAAATAAAACGCATAACAATTTGCAGTTTAAAATAATATATATAATACAACATCCATTCATCCATCAACAGATCACACATCCATCACAATCATCATCCAAAACAATCAATCAATACCAACAGATAACTGATAATATGTATAACAGGTATTTAACTGGCAGTTATATTCAATAATAAATTAAATAACGATTAAATTTAAATAAGTGCAATAACTGAGATGATGATTAAAAATATACGAAAAGTCATAAATAAATGCATAATCACAACAAAATTTAATTTAACAAACATAAGAATTTTTAGAAGTTGTGAGTGGGTTAAATGCTCACCTTTTGAATTTAAATTGAATTTAAATCCAATTTAAACCCAAAAACCGGACAGTCTCAGAATTCGTGCAAACCAGCGTCAAAGTGTCTGGATTTCAATACGAACCTAGCGGAGAAAACCGCGCGTGAATCCAACCTCGTATATGAAAGTTATAATTATTAGAACAATTACAGTTTAAGTTAAACTTAATAAAACAATACCCTTTATCTTAATCCACGTCAGCACCATCTATAGCACGCCCTTCTTCCCCAACAGGCCACACACGCAAGCAGACCGCGTTCAAAACCCTAGCCAATTTACACTAAACGTTAACGACAATGGCTGCTGCTAGGCCAATGCGACAACTCCTTCAAAGCTACACCACCTCGGAACTCCACCACCTCCACGCGACCAACAAGGCCCCGCCGTTCGACTCCAATATTGAGCAGCCGCCACCACAAAAGTAAACCCAAATCGAATTATTCTGCTCGATCTGACTGTAAACTCACCACTAAAACCATATGGATATGACCCGCTCGGTTCTCTCTTCAAAACCTAGAAAGGGTTTTCCGATCAGACGAAGTTCATCGTAGAGCGATGAACGACCAAAAATCGTTCTACGATTTCTGGACAAACAACACATCGAATCGAAAAACGAGTTGCAGATCTGAGTTACGCTCTTCAAGAGCTTCGAATAGATATAAACTTTGGCATATATTGTGGAGTTTGAAATTTCAGCTTTGGATTTGATTTGGGATTGCAATTGGAATTTGGGTTTGTCTGCCATTGAAGTGAGGAGGTGAATAGAACGTATAGAAATGAGGAACGGAGGCTGCTAGGGCTTATAGCAGGATATATATAGGCAGGGTTGATATTTGAATGGATGGATAAGATAGATTTACGCGCTAACGCCAAAGTGGACCAAAAAGCCCGTTCTTTCTACAGAACGAAATTGGGTCAACCCATATATCAAAATAGGTGTTTTTAAATATTTTAAACGTGATGGAACATGTTTCGAGTCCAAATTCCATTGTATGAAGAAGTTATGCTTAAACCAATATTTTTCAAATTGATTTCAATTTCATTAATTTCAAGGCATTTCGAGTCCGTACGATCAAACGACAAGTCTGATCGCTATGAAACTTGAAAATCTACAATAATTCACTATTACGGATCCGATGAAATTAGGTTCGTTGAAATCCGAGTCAGTGCCCAAAATGGCAATTTCTACATTAATTAATTAATTTAATATTAAATTTATTTAAATCAAGCTTCAGTTAAATTTTAAATAAATCACAATTTCTCTCAATTCAAATTGCTTGGACATTTTCCATAAATTAAAGCAAATTCTAGACATCAGTTCAAAGTTAATAAATTTACCAATTCAGTGTTAACTTCAATTTTCATAGATTCGGTAATTATAATTTAATTTCAAATAATCCATATTCTTAACCCATCTAGTTATTCGACTAATTTCATTTTTACGATATAATTCTCATGGTTTATACCATAGTGCATTAATATCCTTATTTTTATCTTATTTCAAATAATGTAATAATTAATTTCATTCACAATAAATTCAATTAATTAAAATTTATTTCAATAAGTTAACTTGATTTAACTCCAAATCCTTATTATCTAATCAATAATTATTCAATAAACAAAGGTAACCTTAGTTTACCCTTTAATACATTAGTAAGTTCAAATTTCCATCTTTCCTTCGTACTAACTACCCTATTTTCATTTTATTACATTTCTACCAATATACACGCTAATTGCGTTTTACATTGTAAATAAATTCATTTACATGGGTTCATACTTTTCATTATATCGATTACTGCACTATGCATAAATTTACAATTCCAATTATTTCATATGACATTCACACCTTCCGTTATTACATTAATAATCACTAAAGTAACGTTTATTATCAACCATAAATATTATAATTTTACTTAACGGACATTGATTGTATAATTTTACAATTTATTACGTATTCTTCATCAGTTAACATAACTTTGAATTCATTTCCCAACTTACTAATTTCAATCAATCCTAACTTTACAATCTGTTTTAATTAATAGGGTGTGCACTAATTTAGTTATTGCATTAATTTTTATTAATGTAACATTAAGGTTCCTTTACTCTAATTGATTTCCAATTTATAATTGAACAAAATAAATAGGTAACATATACAAGTGTTACCATGCCTTTAATTTCACTCATAACTTCCCTATTATCAAGCAACTGTTACAGTTCTTAAATACTTATGCTTTTATTTAATTACCATTAACTATATTATTATTATTCCATTAGCTAATTAGGTATTTACATTTGTTTCTTTCATTTCAATTTATTCATTTATTAAGTTTTGCATTAATAAATCTTTATTTCCAAATATACTCAAATTTAACAACTTCTAAACATTGTATTACCTCCCACATAAATGTAGCTTTTGTTTATATTTATTCAAATTTGATTTTCTCATTCAATTATGTTAACCCCTCTTTTGAGCGACCTAGCGACCTAACTTCATGAGCGGCCCATCGACCTAAGGATGGAACGGTCATAGCGACCTAAGGATGGAACGGTCCCAGCGACCTAAGGATGGAATGGTCTTAGCGACCTAAAGATAGAACGGTCCTAGCGACCTAACGATAGAACGGTCCCAGCGACCTAAGGATGGAACGGTCCTAGAGACCTAGAGATAGAACGGTCCTAATGACCTATGAGGTGGAGCGACCTAACGAGTTAAAGAGGGGAGCGACCTAACATAGAAGAAGTTCTGCAGCGAGCTAAGAAGCTCAGCGACCTAGGCAGTTGAGCGACCTAGCGACTCAAGCATAAGGCGTCACAGCACAAAACAACTCAAGCGACTTACAGGAGGGCGAGTGACCTAATAACCTAGCGACCTAGCGTATTAAAACAAAAGAAGACTGCATGCATTCACTTTCCTACATTAGGTCGCTTACGCGTTAAACAAGGTCGAGATAACTTCATATGCTATCTTCTCCTTAGGTCATTCACGACCTACGACTTGCCAGAGTGTTCAAATGATCAAATAAGCCTCTGTTAAGCCGTAAACCGCGACCTACGACCTACCCTAGGTCGCGCACGACCTACCGACTCCTCGGAAGAAACCAAGTGCTACCCTGTTGAGCCATATGCGTGTCCTCTAGGTCGCTCGCGACCTACGACCTACACATAGCTCGTTCGCGACCTACGACCCAGTCCAGAATCTCCCCTATAAATACAACACTAGCTCCAACTGAAAGAGGATCTTTTGGCTCATTTCTGAAACGCCGATACTCTGCTGAATTCTCGACTCACTCGAAACTTCAAACACGAAAGACATCTCAACAAACTTCAAGAGGAAATCTAGTACACCCGACATGGATTCAAAGACTTCTTCTACATCGGAGTTCTAGTTATTTGTCCCATCAGTGTTGTAATCGAAGATTTTTATAAAGTTGTAATTGATTCAGCAATAAAGAAGATTAAAGTGGACGTAGACTTAACTTGAAGCCGAACCACTATAAAACCGTTGTCTTTTACTGCTTTCTCTGTGACTTTTCTACTTGTTTCTAATTCCCGTATTCACGGGTGGTGCTTTCGCTTAAACTCTACATACATCGGGGTGTTAGCGTTCAATTTTAAGCATTAACATTTTTGGTGCTTTCACTGAGAACCCAACTCAGGATACTTTCGTCATTGCTTCGCAAAAGTTTGTTGAAAAAATCTCTCTCAAAACCAGAAGTCTATCAGAGATAATGGCTCCTGGAAGAAAGCGTGGATCTACAGGACCCAGTGATGTATATGAGAATACTGCCACTTCTCCTTCGTCAAGTAAAGCAGCACCAAGTGCTGGAATTACACGAGCGGAGTTAGATGCCGTAGTATCTGGGTTATACCAGCGGATGGAATCCCAGAATGCTTTAACGCTTGAAAGGTTAAATGCATTGCTCGAAGCTAACCGTCAACCAGTGCATAATGAAGCAAACCTTGCATATAATGTTCATAATCCGGAAGAGAGGAATATTCCTTAAAGAGCAGCTAGCCCCGCCAAAGAAACACCTCCTCAACCTGGAGGATCGAGGCCACAGCCAACTCTCCGCGAACGTTTGTCCAGACAAACTTTCGAGAAAATGGCCGAAGTCTGTCCTGCAGATCCTTTAAATGATGAGGAATATCTTTCGGGCATGGTGCGACAGATCACGAAGGAAAGCATGCAGAGGGATGAAGATGAAAAAGAATGGGGATTCGCTTCGAGAAAAACTCCGTTCACGGAAAGGATTCTAAAGGCGGAATTCCCAAGGAAGTTTGTTCCTCCTACCATCCCGGCTTATAAGGGAACAAGCGACCCTAATCAATTCCTGTATAAGTATGATTGGCACATGATTGGTGCTAGAGCGTCTGATGAGATCAAATGCCGGTACTTTCCGGTATACTTGAAAGGAGTGGCTCTGCTCTGGTTCACAAAGCTTCCGGTCCAATCCATAGACCAGTTCGCCGATTTGACTCGAAAGTTTAAAGAGCAATTCAGGTTATATGCTTCAAAGGCAAAGGATATTATGTCACTGTCAAGCCTGGAAAAGAATCCTGGGGAATCTATTAGGTCTTTCTTGAACCGCTTCAACATAGTTTTGGCTGAAGTGGACAATGTAGAGCCACGAATGGTCTTGACATACATGATGAGGACAATCGACAAATCAAGCGAATTTGGAAAGTGGCTGAAGATGAAAGAACCGAATTCGCTTGAGAAATTCTATAAGAAAGCTGATGAATTCATGCGCTTGGAAAGCCTTCGGGCACCAGTTAAAGTGGCATTGACAGAGATTAAGGATAATACTGCTGCCCCTATCAAAAAGGAATCCGGAAGTCAGAAGAGGGTAAATAACGGTGGAAAGCAACGGAAAGATCCGAAGAAGCCTCGCTTCTTAAAACCTTTAGATTTTACCTCTTTGACTAACACACCGGAGAACATCTTTTTTGCTACCAAAGATGCGGTAGAATATCCTAAACCGCCTGAGATGAGAGTTAGCAAAAAAGCTGCTCAAAGTGGGAGATTCTGTCGGTTTTATAATCAACCCGGTCATGATACCAACGAATGTCGCCATCTGAAAAGTTTGATTGAAGAACTGCTGAGAGAGAACAAGTTGCAGCAATATGTTAAGAGAAGTAGAAATGATCCAACTTCATCTACTAAGGGCTAGCAACTTCCTGCGCATCCATCTGGCTCGGGTGAGAGGAATATCATGCATGAATCAGAAAGGCCTATTATCAATGTGATTACAGGAGGTTCTCACCCAGCAGGCAGAAGCTGGGGCGAGATGGAAAGATATGCCCGTGCCTTGATGTATGCACCAACAGAAGAGAGTGTTTTTGTGCTAGAAGATGTTGCACCTTTGAAGCAGCAGAAAACTTTCAATGATGATATTGTGTTCAACATCAGGGACTCTATGGGTATTGAAGCTCCAACCATGGATCCCTTGATCATCTCTGTAGGCATTGAGCCAGCTATTGTGAGAAGTGTGCTTGTAGATTACGGCGCTTCTTGCAATATTCTCTTCCAAAAGACGTTCGACCAAATGAAAATTCCGATGGCTGACGTTCAAGCTTCATTTCAGAAGATCGTTTGGTTTACTGGGGAACCGAAGCAGCCAATTGGAACTATCGACTTGTTCGTCGAGCTTGGAGAGGGGCAGAAAAAGGTAGTTCGAAAACAGACTTTCGTAATTGATGAATTTTCTACCTACAACGCCTTCCTAGGCCGACCAACTCTTGCGGCTTTTAAGGCAGTTCTTGCCCCGTGGTGCCTCACTATGAAATTTCCCACAGATAATGGAGTTGGAGTTATTAAAGGGGATCAGAATGCTGGGAGAGAATGTTATCTAATAGAGTTACGTGAAGCAAGGAAGAGAGAGATGGGAAAAGATGCGGCAGCCCCAGTCCGCATCAAAGAACCAACCTTGTAGCAATTACAGGGTGGACCCTGCACTGGCGAGCATAGTGGGGCATGAAGAGATATGGATCCTAGAAAAGTTAGTGCAGGGGAAAATAGAGTGGTGCCAGTGGAAGTAACGGTTCCTGTACCTGTTGACCCGAAAGATTCGAACAAAGTGGTGGATGTGAGTTCGCAACTTAGTGTGACAGTTCAAAATTCCTTGGTAACATTCTTGAAATCAAATCTAGACATATTCGCTTGGACTCATGCTGATATGTGTGGAATATCCCCAGAAATTGCAGTACATACTCTGAATATTGATCCGAAGTTTACAGCGATAAAGCAGAAGAGAAGAACCCAGGGTCCTGAAAGGTCAGCAGCGTTGAAAGAAGAGGTAGACCGGCTCATGGAGAATTGTTTCATCAAGGAGTCTACTTATCCGAATTGGGTTTCAAATCCTGTACAGGTTAAGAATGCTAATGGGAAGTGGAGAGTATGCATCGACTTCTCAGATTTAAACAAGGCTTGCCCCAAAGACTACTTCCCATTGCCCAGGATAGGTCAGTTGGTGGATGGAACAGCGGGGCATGAGTTGTTATCTTTTATGGATGCTTACTCCAGATACAACCAGATCATGATGCATGAGCCGGATCAAGAGGACACAAGCTTCATCACCGGCGTTGGACTCTACTGCTATAGAGTCATGCCCTTTGGACTTAAGAATGCAGGGGAAACATACCAAAGACTCGTCAATGCTATGTTCAAATCGCAGATTGGTAAAACTATGGAAGTCTATGTTGAAGATATGTTGGTGAAATCAAAGAAAGCGGTAGACCATATGGATCACTTGGCGGAAATGTTTGCAGTCCTCCGAAAGTACGGAATGAAACTTAATCCTTTGAAATGTTCGTTTGGAGTGGAGTCCGGAAAGTTCTTAGGTACCATTGTGAGCGCTAGGGGCATTGAAGCTAATCCTACTCAGATTACGGCCCTAAAAGAAGTCAAAGCTCCTAGAACGAAGAAGGAATTGCAAAGTCTTAGTGGAAAAATCGCTGCCTTGAGTCGATTCATTTCCAAAGCTACTGATAAATGCATTCCATTCTTTGATGCTCTGAAGAAAGGAAGGAAATTTTTTGATTGGACTCCTGAATGCCAGAAAGCTTTCGATAACTTGATTCGTCATATGGAAACGCTTCCGATACTTTCTAAGCCGGACAATGGTGAAGATCTTTTCATATATTTGGCAATCTCATCTCATGCTCTCAGTGCAGCGTTGGTACGGGAAGACGCAAAATTAAGCGCCCGGTCTATTATATCAGCAAAAGATTCACTGGAGCAGAGATGAATTATTCAAAGTTGGAAAAGCTTGCCTATTGTCTGCTGATTGCATCAATAAGATTGAGGCCATATTTCCAAGCTCATCCTATCAAAGTCCTCACTGATCAACCGCTGAAGCAAGTCCTGTTTCGCCCTGAAACTTCAGGTCGCCGTTTGAAGTGGAATATTGAACTCAGCCAATACGACATCACTTATCATCCCCGGAGAGAAATTAATGGACAAGCTTTGGCAGATTTCGTCGCAGAATGTACAGATAAAGGTGATAGTGAGGAAGAGGTGACTGATAGTACCCCAATTTGATGGAAATTATATGTTGATGGTGCAAGAAACAATTACTGTTCCGGAGCTAGGGTTGTGCTTGAAACCCCTGAAGGGTGGTCATTGTGCTATGCATTGAGATTGGAATTCCCTTCGACAAACAATGAAGCAGAATATGAAGCTCTTATTGTCGGCTTGAAAACTGCTAAAGAATTGAATGTCAAAGTGTTGTAGATCTTCAGTGATTGTACGTCCAGTCAAGAAAGAGTTTCAAACTAAAGGAGGAAATCTGCCCGCTTACTTGTCAAGAGCCTGGGAACTTCTTGATGATCTTGACCATTATACGATAAATCATATACCCCGGGAAGAGAACATGAAGGCAGATTCTCTCGCAAAGTACGCAAGCACTGTTGAAGCTCAATTATTGGGATTAGTTCCTGTGGAAGTCCTGTCAGCTCCAAGAACTGATGAGATGGATATTGACTAGATCATGACCATATCTCAAGAGCAAGAATCATGGATGACTCCGATAATGGAATATCTGCTCAACGGTTCTCTACCAGAAAGTTCAAAAGAACGACATAAGTTGCTACGAAAAGCCTCTAGATATATAATTCAAGATGACCGATTGTATAGGAGGGGATTCTCAATGCCATTACTCCGATGTGTGACCAAGGAAGAAGCTAAGACAATTCTAGCTGAAGTACACGGAGGAGAGTATGGAGACCATTCAGGTGGTCAAACTCTAGCAAAGAAAATTCTCCGTTTTGGGTATTTTTGGCCAGATATTAATCGTGGTGCTGCAAGCTATGCCCGAAAATGTGACCGATGCCAGAGATTTGCAAAAATCCCAAGAGCACCTTCCACTGAGATAACACAGATGGTCAATCCGCGGCCATTTGCTATTTGGGGAATAGATCTCATCGGGCCTTTGCCAACCGCTAAATCTGGAATCAGATATGCTATTGTTGCTGCTGATTATTTTACTAAATGGGCTGAGTCTGAACCATTAGCTACTATTACCTCTAAAAAGATGATAAACTATTTAACCAAGAATATCATTTACAGCTATGGTGTGCCTCAAAAGATAATCACAAACAATGGAACCAATTCGAAAGTGAAGAGTTCCATGATTTTTGCAAGCGATTCAAGATCCAAAAAAGCTTCTCAGTAGTGGCTCATCCGTAGGAAAACGGGCAAGTGAAAGCAGTAAACAAAACTATCAAATCAACCATAAAAAAACAGCTGGAAAAATCGAAAGGTGGTTGGGTCGATATGCTACCACTAGCACTATGGGCATGCAGAACTACCCACAAAACTGCGACTGGGCACACTCCATTTTCATTGGCATATGGATTAGAAGCAATGATTCTGGTGGAAATAGAAGTCCCTTCACATAGAAGAATTCATTTCAAACAAGCTGAAAACGAAGAGTTGCAACTTGAAGCACTTGACTTCCTTGATGAAAAAAGGGAAGAGGCTCAGCTCAGAATTGTAGCCCATCAGCAAAGAATTGCCAGACACTTCAATTCCAAAGGTCGCCAATCCATCTTTGAGATTGGAGATCTAGTCTTAAAAAGGGTCATGACAGCAACAGGAGTGTTTGCGCCAAACTGGGAAGGGCCATATGTCATAGGCAAAAAACTTCTTGATGGCACTTTCAAACTGACAACTGTCGAAGGAGATCCAGTTCCAAGAGCTTGGAACAGCAATCACTTGCGCCCATATTTTACTTAAAAAGCTTTACTGAAATACTGTAAAAGAATGATGAATGTATGATTCTTGTATTGAAAGCCATTGTAAAGCCAGTACAAGTGAATAATAAGAACTATAAAGTGGATGTAGGCCCAGTTCTTGGCCGAACCACAATAAATCTTGTGTTCTCTACTATTATAAACTGCTTGTTTTATTTCGATATATAAAGTACTTCAATTGTATTGCTAAAATGTTGATTAATATTGCAGGCCATTAAAACAAGCTTACCCATCATAAGACCAAGCGATCCCTGACATCAATCAACAAATGAATGTTCAGCCTAAAAAATTCCAGGCTCAAATCCTAAATAAGAAGTGCTTCAAGCAAACAGTTAGTGGTTCCGCCAGAGGTAGACCCTTCCTAACTAGTTGTGATCGTTTGTGCAAACAAACATTCGATTGATTAGCCTGTGTGTGCCCCTGCGAACTCATTTAACAATGAAGTACACTTCTTTGGATAAAATAAGCTACTTGCAAAAGAAAGGAATGTGTGCTTGAAAATGATAACAGGGAACCGCTGATATGAGAAAATGGCGAGAAGACATGGGCGAGCAGGCAGAAAACAACAAAACACCTCTTCGGAGGCGCAAGCCCTCTTTGGAGGCACAACTCTTCGGAGGATAAAGACCTTTAATGGGACTTGCCAGAAAAAGAAAGTTCTCTTTCTCAACAAAAGTTATGGAATGACCGGTGGCACAGGACACTCGTTAACTAGCTGAGAACGTTTGTGCAAACAAACAATCCAAGTAACTTGTGTCCGCCCCGTGAATCCATCCAACCATGGGAAAGAAACTTCTAGGCAAAAGCCCTACTCGGAGGCACACATTTCACCGTGATCTGAAATAAAACTTCACACGAGTTGAAAGGTGAAAAGCCTCTTCAGAAGCACGCATTCCACCGATCTCAAACAAAACTTCACAAGTGTTGGAATGTGAAAAGCTATCTTCGTAGGCCCATTTCACCAAAGTTGAAATGCTAAATGACCTCTTCGGAGGCACACATTTCACCGCGATCTGAAACAAAACTTCACACGAGTCGAAATGTGAAAATCCCTCTTCGGAGGCCCGCTGCCCAACGGACATGGAAAAAATAAAAGCCTCTCCCCAGATGTAGAAACAAAAAAGCCCTCTCCCCAGAGGCATACACAAAAAACCCTCTTCCCAGAGGCACAATCAAACAAAAAAGCCCTCTTCCCAGAGGCACAATCAAACAAAAGCCCTTTTTCGGAGGCCCACTTTACTACGAAGGAAAATTCACTTGCCAAAAATAAAAGTGACTTTCTCTAAAAGTGAAGTGTAAAAACTTCGCCAAAAAAAAGAGAGAACTTCTCCAATACGAGGCACATTCTACTAAATCAGAAAAATATTTCCTTAAAATGGAAAAATTATTCTATAAAATACAGATGCAAACCTTATTCGAATGGAAAAGTTGTTCTCTAAAGAAAGAGTACAAGTCTTCTCGAAACAGAAGAGTTGTTCTCCAAAAATTTTGCCAATATGAAAGAGGTTCCAATAAACCATGGTATGGGGGCAATACAATATAGTTACAAAAATAAAAATAATGCTCAAGCAACATACCATAGGTTTACTACAACATCACACAGAGGAAATAAAGAAACTTGTATGAAAAAGAAGAATAAATGCATTCTCAAATACAGACAGAAGTTTGTACAAGTAAAAGAATTATTTTATTCCATACTATAAATTTTTTATACATGTGTAGGTTTCAAAACAAAAGAAGGCGGGGACCGGTACCCGCACAATCTCCGGTCAACACAAGTCTTTATATATACAAGCAAAAAAGAAAAAAAGGCGTGACGAAAAGCATAAGTCCCAAACCCATCACTTCTTCTTCCTGCCACCTTTCGAGCTTTCGCCTGGCCGGATGATTAACTTTTTAGGCCGGCTTGTGAGAGTAGGGGAAGAAAGAGGAAGGGGTGCAATTGGACTTTCTTCTGTTTTTTCTTCGCCGGCAGAAGCTTATCTCCATTTCTTTGAGACTACACGCTTCCCCTTCTTCCTTAAAGAAGACTAACTGCCCGGAGTGAAAAGTGTAGACAACGTTATGTCATCAGAAATAGTTTGCTCCGGGGTTCTTTCGCCTTCCTCAGGTTCCTCGTCTTTCTGTTCTTGAGAAGCGACCGGGTGATCCAAGCCTTGAAGAGCTTCTATCTGCTCCTCTTGTGACCCCGGCTGAGAAACGGAGGGGGAGTAATCTGAAGAGGCGGAGAGGAAACACTGGAAGAGGGGAAGGCTGAATAACACTTGGCGCTTTCACTACAGGAGAAGAGAAGTTCAAGTCAGTATCTCTCATAAAAAGAGGAGAAAGTGGTGCGTTAAGGTTTAAGTAATAATCAAAAAGTTCATCAAGCTCATGTGAAGAAAGCAAGCATTCCACTTGAGCGAGATCAACATTGAGGTTACCTGGAGAAGTAGACTTTACTATATCAACTTCGAAGTCCTGCGCTTCAGCGCTTTCTTGAGTCTCATCTCCAGTATGGGCGGTGGCACTTTCAATAACAGCTTTAGAAGGAGGAGGAGAATGGGAGCTGGAGCAACAATATCGATGTCGGCCGAAACCGAAGGTTGAACTAGGACGGTTGAGATTGTCTTCCCTAAATGTTCTCCTTCTGCCATTTCGGCTCTCTCTTTGTCGAGTTGTTCCTTTCCCCTTGCAAGAGCGGCACATGCATCGTCATCTAGATAGTGCGCCATTAAATCTACTTCGGCATATCCGGCTCCTCCAATCATATCAAGTATGGCCTCCCACACTTTGGCCAAAGTGATTTCATACTCCGGTCCCAAAAATTTAAGGCTACCGCGCCCCAGAATACTATGGATATAAAACTCGAATAGAGTGGAGCTGACTTTGGCTTTTGTCGCCATATGAGATTCCTCGGCTACTGCTTTGCTGGCAATAGCTTCATCACGCTCCTTTTCATCTTTAGAATATCGAGTTTTTAGCAGTTCAATTTCCAAGTTCTGGGAGTTGGTCCATTCTTGTAGACGAGCAACGTCGGCTCGGTAGCTATCCACAACTTGTTGCTGTGCTCCAAATTTAGCTTCAGCATCTCTCTGTGCCGCGTGAGCATCTCCCACTTGTGTTTGAAGCACTTCTTCTCTCTGAGAATAAGAAGTGGAAGAAGTGGCGAGCTCTTCCTTAAGTTTTCCAACCTCCGCTTCAAGCTTCTCATTATAAGCGGCAATACTCTTCATCTCCGCATCATGCTGCTCGAGTGTTTTTTGCCACTCGGATTTGTCATTTTCCATAGTCAGCATGACTTCAAGGTTTGCGCGATTCACTCTTTGAAGCTCGTCAATGAGTTTCTGCCAGCCAGACATTCTCTCGATATGGAGTTTGACGGCATCAAGATTTTGCAACATGGCTTGCTTGTCAATCGGGACCAAGTCATGATCGAAGCGTACTCCCTTTAAGCACCAGTGGGGGAATCAGCTTTGAAGAGTAGCCGGACCCTGTCCAACTTGATGGGGGGGCCTACTTATGACTGTTTGAATATCAGCTCTTCGAAGGGGGGAGAGCCGGAAGGAATTTCCAAAGAGACGGGAGCAATGGGCTTTTCATAGAGTTCGAATGTCAGTTTTTCACCAAGTTTGGCCCGCTTACTCGGGTCCTCAGTGACATGGCTTTTTCCCTTGTCATCACGGGATTTTCGCTTGTGGGAATCATCCTCTCTCTGGGAAAAATCATGTCGTTCGTCCCATCTCCCGTAGAGCTCTTCATAAGCGCGCTTCTCACGAGTCTTCCTCGCAGCTCTTTCTTCGTTGGTTTCCTAAGAGGTAGGAGGATACCTCCTGGGGTTGTAAGAACCACGCTTCCTATAACGTTGGAAATCGTCGTAGTAAGAGCCACTTCTTCCCATTGGAGAACCTGAAAATGAAGAAAAATAAACTCAGAAATCTTCAAAGCAAGGAAGTTGAATGCATATAAGTGCTGAAAAGTCCTAAGTGTGTGTAACGTGCAAACTACGCGCGTCAAACTACGAACCACTCCTGGGTTGGGGGGTAATGATGGATTTTACAGCCTGTGTCAACTCTTAGGCTGATGGAGTTTGTTGTAGAACGGATGTCGCTTTAACTGCTGGAGAAGTAACCTTAGCAGCGATAGGATCATCTTTAAAAAGCTCCTGTGAAGTAATCATCAGGTCTCTCAACCCCTCAAAAGTATCATCACCGCTGTGCATGGCAGGACTTGTTCTCTTAGTTCCTTCGTCACCAGATTTCCCGGATTGTTAGGGAGGTTCCTCTTCTTCGATGACCGGGGCAAGTGCAAGTTTGCCGGATGACCCCGCGACATCAATTGAAGTAGAACACTTTACCGATGAAGCCTCAACAGTATGTTGTTTCGGCGTAAATTCTCTGACGGGAACTAGGGCGTCCGATGTCTCTACTGGAGAGTCAGGGACTTCATGCGGCTGAGTAGAATGGGAAGGGTGCAGAAGCCCGTATTGGTGAAGAAGTTCATCTTTCAGCAAAAACTTAATACTTCTTTCTTCAACCGGCACAGCACTTAATCTTTCAAAAGTTGTTTTGTGACTCGGATCTCTAGCGGGAGGAGGAAGCGCTGTAAAAGAAAAGAATGAAGTTAGCACTTCGCAATTCGAAACTCGAAAAGCTCAAATGGAAGAAGTGGGAGTGAGCAATCTTACTTCCTACTCTCCAGATGGCGTAAAACCCTAGAGGGCGATGAACAAAGAAGAATTGATTTAAGAACCCGTGGGCGCTTTCCGGAAGATCGACAATCAATCTACGGTTTCTGGCGCTTCTCACGAGTTTGATAGAGGGATGATCTTTATTCTTTGCAAATGTACACAAGTAACAGATTTCTTCAAAACTCGAAAGACGATCAAGTGTCCTCCTGAATAGCACACAAAGTCCCATTAGGATGGCGTGGCCATTGGGATGCAGTTGGAAAGGAGAGATAGTTAATCGAAGAAGGAGTTGTTGAAGAAAGTCATTGAAAGGAGGAATGGAACCACATAGACACATTTGACGGTTGACGACGATAAAACCGAGAGGTGGCCTATCAGCGGTATCGTTTGGTCCAGGAAGCATAGCGTCTGCTTCGGCAATACCAAATTGAATACGTAATTGGTTGAATGCCCGTTGACTTAGGGAAGTTGGAGTTCTTTCCGGAGGATTATCCAATGGAATGGCTATCGGGAAGAATCCTTCAGATTGCTCTATTATCTCTTCTTGAGAAGACATTCTACACAAGGAACTGGATATTCAAATATGAAGTGCATGTTTCCTAAAATGTGTGAAGTGTTGTACAAAATTTATAAAACGACAAGCAAATATAACTAAAATCAAACTAGTATGCATTTGTCAATTTTAAAGTTTCAGGGCTTGTTGTTTTAAGTCCAAATACAAGTGCAGTGTTGATGCAAACAAGTCAGTCTTAATTGATTAATATGGCTTTGCTTTAATACTTCACTTGAATTTGTCGATTCACAGCATTTCATATAATTTCTTTGAGTTAATTATCTTTTATCGACTAATCTCTCATTCGATGTGGGAAATCAATGGCAGTATATTCGTCCCATTTTTCTGCAAATGTTTTGTTTAACAGGTTATTAGCATTAAAGATAATGAAATCTGTAAAGAAGCGCAACAAAGTTCAAGCAGTTCATTCTGGCAGTTCAACTTGGAAATACAATCAAGTTCTGTCAAATTTTGAAGCTTTCAAGTTTTGTTCAAGTCCTTAAGTCGCAATCCGAGTCAAGAAGTTCAAGGCTTAAAGCTTAAGTCAAGGCAGAGCAAATTTGCTTATGTTCTAAGTCGCTGGGGTATATATGCGACCTAAAAGTTACACCGCGAGAAGTCCTAGGTCGCCTGGTTCAAGCTAAGGAGTTCAAGACAAGGCAGTGTGAATCTGTCTAAGTCCTAGGTCGCTTGAATACAAGTGCGACCTAAGAGGTTAAGTCGTAGGCCATTTAAGTCGCAAGATTTTAGGTCGGCTAAGTGTGTTAGGTCGCTAAAGCTCTTAAGTCGCTCAGATTCGTCAGGTCGCCTCTGATGAAGCTTAGCAATCTCGAACCATTCCCTGTCAAAGCCACTATACTCCACTTTCCTTAGCTCGCTAACCTCCACCCTACCCAATAGCTCGCTATCTTGTAACCCGACAACCCGTTATCGCCTAGGTAACGAAATCCACCATCCTCTCAGCAGAACCGTTCATCTACCCATTCCACCAAATCACCTATAATCGACGCGGATCATCTCAAATCCATCTTAAAATCCAGCGCGCTGCTATGCTTTCATGAATCACAACAGCAACATGGCCAATGGAGATCAGAAACCAATCGCAACATGGCTCGAAAATGGAACGCAATGTATCGATTTGAATTGGGGATAGAAGATGAAAGTTCATGGTTCGACGGTGATTATGAGTTGGATAAAGATCGAGTTCACTTACGCGATGTGTTGGTGAGAAGGAAACGACTACTTGTTAGTTCGAATTCGCCTTTGGGAAGATTGAAGTTTCGTTAATGGCAGAGCAGGATATTGAAGCAACTAAGTGAGGAAGAAGATACGAGGTAGCAATTTATATGGGGCAAAGAGAAAGAGACGAAGGAGATCGTGAGTTTGCAATAAGTCTTAGGTCGCTCACGACCTAACGGAATTAGATCGAAGCACACGACCTATAACATGGGCATGTACTTCGAGGGGCAAGTGTTAATCCCTCTTTTGAGCAACCTAACGACCTACTTCATGAGCGACCCAGCGACCTAAGGATGGAACGGTCATAGCAACCTAAAGATAGAACGGTCCCAGCGACCTAAGGATGGAACGGTCTTAGCGACCTAAAGATAGAATGGTCCTAGCAACCTAAAGATAGAACGGTCCCAGCAACCTAGGGATGGAACGGTCCTAGCGACCTAAAGATAGAACGCTCCTAACGACCTATGAGGTGGAGCGACCTAACGAGTTAAAGAGTGGAGCGACCTAATAGGGAAGAAGTTCTGCAGCGAGCTAAGAAGCTCAGCGACCTAGGCAGTTGAGCGACCTAGCGACTCAGGCATGAGGCAACACAGCACGAAACAGCTCAAGCGACTTACAGGAGGGCGAGCGACCTAATAACATAGCGACCTAGCGTATTAGAACAAAGGAAGACTGCATGCGTTCACTTTCCTACATTAGGTCGCTTACGAGTTAAACAAGGTCGAGATAACTTCATATGCCATCTTCTCCTTAGGTCGTTTACGACCTAAGACTTGCCAGAGTGTTCAAATGATCAAATAAGCCTCTGTTAAGCCGTAAACCGCGACCTACAACCTAACCTAGGTCGCCACGACCTATCGACTCCTCAGAAGGAACCAAGTGCTACCCTGTTGAGCCATATGCCATGTCCTCTAGGTCGCTCGCGACCTACGACCTACACTTAGGTTGTTCGTGACCAACGACCCAGTCCAGAATCTCCCCTATAAATAAAACACTGGCTCCAACTGGAAGAGGATCTTTTGGCTCATTTCTGGAATGTCGATACTCTGCTGAATTCTCGACTCACTCGACACTTCAAACACGAAAGACATCTCAACAAACTTCAAGAGGAAATCTAGCACAACCGACATGGATTCAAAGACTTCTTCTACATCGGAGTTCTAGTTATTTGTCCCATCAGTGTTGTAATCGAAGATTGTTATAAAGTTGTAATTGATTCAGCAATAAAGAAGATTAAAGTGGACGTAGGCTTAACCTGAAGCCGAACCACTAAAAAACTGTTGTCTTTTACTGCTTTCTCTGTGACTTTTCTACTTGTTTCTAATTCCCGTATTCATGGGTGGTGCTTTCGCTTAAACTCTATATACACCGGGGTGTTAGCGTTCAATTTTAAGCGTTAACAAATTAATAGACTAAATAAATGGGCAATACATAATTGTTGCCTTCGTTTACTTTTATTACATTTAAGTTTATTGTTTACAGACCCAAGGGCAACAATTTACTATTTCTTTATTGGGGTTTCACCTCTATTGTCAAAGATAAATGTTAATTACCAAGGCTACACTTGTTTCCTTATATTCAATCCAAAGACTAGTATAACATTTTACACATTTTAAATTATTGTAGTTTCATTCAGTTACTTTAAATCAATATATTATTGCATTGGTTAATTAAATTCTTACTTTTATTGGCTTATTTTATATTTATACCCAAGTGCAAAATTTATTACTATTTGTCAATAATTAACTTTTAAATTACCATTGCTGCACTTCTTTTTAGCATTCATTTCATTATAAATTACGGAAATTTTATTTCTTTCTAAATTTAATTACAAAGATCAAATTAAATTAACCAATTTTTGGTTATTAAAAATTACAGGTCGTTACACTATTAAATGTTTACAAATGCAAGTTGTTACACTCTCCCCCACTCAAAACTTTTCGTCCTCGAAAAGAAACAAGACGGGATCCAAAAATTTGTTATATTTTATTTAAAACGGTTAATTTATAAAGAATTAATGTAATTAGGTATTTTAAATAAAATATACTAATTAATAAACAATCAAATCTTCACATTCAAGTTTACTAAAGTTTGAAAAAAATATTTTCACTTATATAAAAAAATTCTAAGTCTAAAATTCATGGAAAATTTCGACAGAGTCTCCTTTTACGGAGGGTTCCGAATAATAATAATAATAATATCAATAATAACCACATATATAGCATATTTGAAAATAAAATGTCCAAATCTCAAGAAAACAATATAATACCGCTAGAAAACCGTAATTCGAAAATGTACCTATTGGTTGTGCAAACAACACTTATTTTATGAAACCAAAAACAATAGCAATTGCTTCCATAACCTGTATTGCACTTATATAATACAAAGAGGTTAATAATTATATAGAAGTGAAATGATCATATTGTATTAAATAAACAACGAACAATCAACATAACATAACAACAATCACTTTCATCCAAAAACATACCATAATCATATAAAATCAAAATAAATCAATACAACATAACAAAAATCTTTTGCAAACAAACATACAATCTTTACAAGGGATCAAGCTAATCAACCATTTCAGAAGTTACAATCATTAAATTTAATATAGTATTCATTTATTATTTACTTTAGTTATCAATAGCTTCAAACATTCACTTAAGTTCATAATTCTTTGCATACAATATTCCCTTTCTATTTCATTTTATTTATTAGCACTACAATTATAACTCGTTTATAACTACTTTCATAACAAATTTCTTATAAATAAAAGTAAATTTCATTTAACACTTTCATTATTTAAGTTTTCTTGAAAATATTCCCTTGCATGTCCTTATTTAACATTACAACTTTTAATATTCTGGTAAGTTATATATATATATATATATATATATTCATATTTCTAAGAATGTAATTGAAAGTTACACAAGTTTATCTTGTTTCATTTTAGTAAATAAACGTTCAATAGTTATCATTTCTTATTTTCATATGCTTTTTTTTTACAAGTTGCAAATTTCAAATTCCTTGTATATTTCATTCATAACTTAACATTTAATTTCTTTGTTTCAACTTTAGAAGTTCCAATTATTAAATAGTTAAAAATTTATTCCATTATAATAATTGAAATTCTAATTTAAATTTACTTTAGTTTATTCTACTGGGTTTTTTCTCTCTCTCATTATTTACTTTTTCATTCATTTATATATATAGTGATCAATCACTTACAAAAAAAAATTCCATTAAGGATTTAAGTCATTAATGAATCATTTCAAAAAAAATAACTTAAGCTTCTACTGCCTTACTTAAGTCTATAACATAATTCGGTAATTGAATGAAAATTTAAGTTTTTGGTGTTCGCCTTTGAAGAGAAAGGAAATATTTCAATATTTCTAAAAATTCAATTAAAACATTTAACCTTATTCACTTAGTAAAAATATAAGATATATTTAAAGCATGTTCATAGCATTATGTAAAGGTTTTTTTTCAAAAGTTTAAAGCAATGTTAGAAATTTATATCAAAACATTATACTAAACTTTTAAAATAAAGTTCCTTAAATTCGAAGATTTATTAGACTCATTATTTCAAAAATAAGTATAAACTCAAGATTATTAAACTGAAACTAATAGTATACTGAAATCTTACATTAAATTATAAATCAAATTATAAAATTTCATATCTTCATAATTAATTTTACACATTTGTTTTAAAATGAGTTTTCTAATCATGAAAAACATTTATTACGGTTTAATACAAAATTCAAACAGTAAGTAAACCAATAAATTTACTATTAGTACTTCGAAATCAAGTAAATATTCCAAACTATACTTCCAAAATAGAGATTCAAATTTATTTGTCAAGTATATTACTATAAATAAACTTCGCAAGTCAATTTTTTTCCATTTATATAATATCTTTTAATTATACATTCAAAGAAACCTATATAAATTTTACTTGAAATATTCATTTGAAAGCTTCATTTGCAAATCAATTATCTTTAATACTTTAATACTTTTAAAAAATTAATTTTCAAATTTCTTGCCTCATTTATAAATACCATTTAAATATTAAAATAACACCTTTAAAAGTATATGTAAACTATTTGAAAATAATTATTTACATTATTACTTATATTTACAAAGAAGCCATTGAAAACATTAAATCCATTATTTATAAATTTATTAATTTTATCTTAGGATACTTTTCAAACATTATAAATAAATTAATAAGAATTTACTTTAAATATGTTTTATTTAATTAATAACTTCCAAAATATTTACAACATTAATAATTTACTATTAAACCATGTAGTATATAAATAAATAATATTTTAAACATTTTAAATTATTTAGAAAGGAAAAACTGATCAAAATATCCTTTATATAATACTTTATCAAAATACTTTTATAACTCGATGTCTTAACAGGTTTATCCTCGTTCTTGCAGACTTTGGCCATGCGTTCATCAGGCGTAGGGCTAGAATTCTCAAAGTACTTAGCATACCTGTTTCAACACCTAGTGAAAATACTTGAAAAACTTTCAAAACTCATATGGAAAGTACAATCCAAACAAATCACCTGCATTGCAGGTACACAATGGTTACGCCAGGATCCCGCAGGAAACATCTGTACCTTTAAGCAATCACTGCCTTGTGAATTATGCCATGATAACCAAAGCTATGGACCGCAGTATACATAACAATGGTTACGCCTGGATCCCCCAAGAAACATCCATACCCATTAAGCAATCTCTGCCTTGCGGATTACGCCACGACAACAAAAACGGTAAACTGTTGGATACATAACAATGGTTACGCCTGGATTCCCCACGAAACATTTATACCCTTTAAGCAATCTCTACATTGCGGATTATGCTACCCAAAAAAACGACCATGGGTTACGCCATGGTAGGACACTCGAATATCACATCCGGAAAACCAAAATCAGAAAGGATAATATCGATAGAATGAATCCATAATGTGGCCGCAAAAGCGGATATCAAGCAGAAGGCACCTTCCATATCTTTACTTCGAAAATATGTATCATATAGTACCTTTTCAAATCAATATCAAATATCATACTTATATAAAGTCCATTATATATAAGATTCCATTTCAAATCGAATACTTTCCAAAATCAATAGTATCAAATCACACTTATATAGACCTCGTTATATAAGTTTTGGCTTTCAAATTAAGTTCCTTTCCAAATCAATAGTTTTCAAATCAAATTCATACTTAATATTTGTTTCATAGAATTTCTCCTTTTTATATAAACATTAGTATATCCATTCTCATAATATTGCTTATATTTCTCTTTAATTTAAATTACATTCATTTCACATGTAATATTTCTCATTTAATGCTACATTTATTTGCAAACATTTCATAAGGAATTTTTTTACGTTTATAACCAATTTAATAAACTTAATTCCTTTTTATAACACATTGTTCGAGTTTAAGGCTATCACAACTTTATTTATAACCATTTATTGCAAAATCCATTTATTTCATAACAATTTACAAGTCATGGCTTTATCTGAAATCATTTCATTTTTGATTCATGTTTGCTTATTCCATTTAATTTCACCTTTAACTTTCAATTTATTCATGACACATTTCATAAATGTTAATTAAGTTTATAAACATATTTTTCCAATTTAATCTCATTTACAACATTTTCTTAATCACAATTTCAATTTAAAGATCCATGGCTTAAAGTCACTCTTGTATATTATTATATTACATGCTAAGAATGTATACCCCGGTTCTATTCATTTACTAAACATAGATATAACAAATTAAACCTTGTTCTACTTACTTTAAAATTTAGGTTATCAATTCAACTATATAATTCAACCCAACTGTCAAGTTCCACTCATGTATTAATTCAAAAGGTTTCGATTATCCAAAATATCCAAATATTCCATTTTTTTCAATAGTCGAAACTACCTGTCAACAAACAAAAAAATTCACAACGACATTTCAATTTCATAACAAATATCCTAATTATTCATTTTATTCTCTTCAATACACCATTAATAAACTAGTGTGTAGTCCATTAATTCAATCAACAATAATTAACCAATGTTTACAATTTGATTGAATACAACAACTTAACAAAAATGATAATAATTAAATATTAACATTTCATCAATCAAACACATTGCAAATAACTATATTAGTCATAAAATACTATTTCTTTATATATATCATATAATATGAGGAAAAATAATTTCATTTCAAAACTTATACAAAACATTATTATAGCACTAACAAATACGCGCTCTTGTATATACACTCAGACAACTCATTTTAGGATATTACAACCCTATCCCTAATGAGTTAACCCTAACAGGCTAAGGTATGTCTAAACCTCTCTCTCATACCAACTATCACGACCCACCTTTATGGGCGGTTTAAATCGACAATAAACCACACATGTCTAATTCAAACCATTCAAAAGGGAGGATTTTTAATAGGGTAAATAAGAAACTAAAAGAAAAGAAAAGAAGGAAAAATAAAACACAGATTCTCGCAGCGGAATGACAAAATACAATAATCAAATAAACTGTTCATGAAGCTGTTTTACAAATAACATATGATTGCACTTTTATAATTCAAATCAGAGTTACACATACAGCAGGAATAAACAAATAATGCACTGGAGTACATGATGTAGTGGAATAATTACAAGAAGTAGTAATAATATACTGAATCTTCATCTTCGTCCTCCATAAAATTGTCTTCAATACACTGAAAAGCTCACACTGACCCGAGCGTAATGAAAACAAAACACTTGAGTCAGAACTAAAAGATCTTATGTAAGTAAAATTAATCCAAAATAAAAGGTGAGTGCAATGGCTTCAGAGGTGTTAGGGGATTTTCCATCTCCTATCAAGTGTACAACGTGAATATAATTATCAAAAGATTTAAAACAATTCGAGGTATTAATTTTAAACACTTTAATTTAAAAAAATTCGAAGTTTAACGTAAATTAAATAATTCAATTCCAATACATAACCCAAATTCAAGAAATTTTATGGATATATATATATATATATATATATATATATATCATTTCAACCAATATCTAAAATCAAAATTTTCAAATCAATGATAACTGATGGGGTTTATCATTTTAACCCAAAATGATTTCCCTAATCTACAAGATCATTTGGGCATGTATTATTTCAATCCATAGCGATAACAAGGATATAAGCATAAATAAATATCCAGTCATCCAAAATTTCAACCAATAATATACATCACAATCAACATCCAAATTAGAGAATAAATCACAACAATTAATTGGTTATCATTATTAGGTGTTTAACTAGAAATAATATTCAATATTAATTACATGGCTATAAAATTCAATATCAATACAAATTAAATCTAAATGATAAATTAAATCACCGAACAACAATTAATAAACTTCTAATCACATCATAAATATAATTTAACCAACATAAGGTAATTTTGTAGTTGTGAGTGGGTTAAAACACTCACCTTTGAGTTGTCGACGATTAAAAATCCAATTAAACGCCTAAATTTGAACAGCGGACAAACCAAAAACTATGCCATCTTTAAGAAAATATACGGACGAGCATATTATTATTGAATCCATGAAGGCGACTAAATATAAATTTGTTGCAAATTCTTTTCTCTCCATTTCAAAAAAAAGAACCACTCAAAAAGCTTTTTTCTTGAGGAAGCTATGGTCAAAACAAACTGGGGTGTTTTCTGAGTTGAAAATCTGATTTCAAATAAACATCGAAAAGATTTGAGTTTTTGACATAGAAAGTTAAGGAACTTAAAGAACTGATCTAAAAGAAAGTTGAAGCCATTGGAAAAATAAATGATTTGAAAAAAGAATCACATAATTTGGTTCATTTCTTAAGGAGATATGTTTGATACAATATGGTGTATTTTCGTCCAAAACTGGACTCCGGAAAGGACTTGAAAAGTACAGTTTTTGTTATAAAAATTGTAACGACCCTGGGTTTTGCACCAGTTAATTAACTTCATTAGACGATTTTCTAGCAATTTGCTATTTGGAGTTTTAATCGGGTTGAGATTCTTTTAAAAATTGTTAAGGGTTATTGGGCTTTAAATAAAATCTTGGCCCACGTTTTTCTTGGTGCTGTGTTGTATCAGATAGATACCCGTTCCTCCTCCTCCATTCATTTTCCCTTCGCAAGCCCATAACAAAACAAACGAAAAAAATGGCTGCTAGGGTTTTGAAATTTCCCGAAGTCGTCAGGCCGTGCAAAGGCGAGCTGAAGGGAAAAAAGGAATTGCGGCTGATGGATTGAACTCTTTGAGATAAGGTGAGTGATTTTCACTCACACCTCCAATTCAATACTGTGCTTCGACCATTCGATTATGTTTGGATGTTGATGATTTCTCCGACTTTATCGATTTCTTATAAATTGATACTTGCTTCTCGCCGTAATGATTTTTGACCGGTTCATTTATACGGCTTTGATGATTTTTGAACTGTTCGAACTCCTTGGTCATTACGGCTTGATTTTCATTTGACTTCGGTCTTGATTTTGTGTATGTGATTCCATGACTTCAGTCAGTAGCTCATGGCTTCAACTTTTTTTTTGGATATTACCAGACTTTGACTTGATTTTTTTTATCACTTGACTTCGAGTTTTGTAACTCTATTGCATCAGCCTTGACACACTTGACTTTGTTATAAAGTTGAATCTCTGTCATTTTTTGATTTCGGCCACTTAACATGGTTGCTTCATCATGTATACACTTTCGTAATCATGTTGTATTACTTCTGACATGATACTCGACTGTTGAACTTGGTAGTCTTGTGGCACTGCTAACTGTCATACTTTTTGATGTCTTTGTATTGCTGTTAGCTTTGTGCTTGTTGTATACATGAACTTGGTTCATATGTATGTTGTGCATTTGTATTTGGTTTCATCTTGAACTGTGCAGTATGACCTTGCCCATCGGCATAAGGTTGAACTTCCATGATCATCACTTCCCTTAATTCTTCCGTTTGCTTCCAAAATTTTGATTGATCACATTCTGCTTTGTATTACGCTTCGAGTTCAGAGTTTACCTTGTTGAGTTCTTGGATTTGTGCATCCTTGTCTTTTAGGGTTTGTGAGAGCTTTGCTATAAGAGTGGATGTGATTTGCATCTGGTTTTCATTGATCTTTTCATGTAGTTTGTATGCTTGCTGCCTAGTCTGGTTCATCTTGTAGTCTTGTTCATTATTTCATTTGGTATGCCTTTATTCACTGCTATGTTACAGTTTGGATTGTCTCGAGTCAGTGCACACTCGAGTGTGATCAGTGCATTTTTGTCATGCTGTATTGCCTTATCTTTGGTGCTTTCACCTTCATTTTGTTGTGACTTTATGCAGTTTGTACCACTGCCTTTGTACACTATTTGGTCTGATGCTCTAAGTTGCCACCTTTGATCAGTTGCATTTGCTGCCTTCATGTATTTGCAGTTTTTAGTTGTTTCGAGTTAGAGCAGCTTCATTGTTGCTGTCTTGACCATTTGAAGAAGTTTGGATATTTGTTTCATGTAGTTGCTGTGCATCACTGTCTTTGATGGTTTGTGAGAACTTTGCCATGTTTTTGATTTTTGCCTCCTTGTGATGATTACTTCTGCATTGTATATGTTGTATATATAAGAACTTGGTTCATATGTATGATGTGCATTTTTTTTCAAGTATAGTTGCAACGTATTGTAGTTGCAGTTTGTATTTACTGTGCCACTTGTGTACTGTGCCTTGGTCTTTGAGCATTGCTGAGTTTGTTTCTTTTTACTGTTGCATTTGTTTTGGTATATCTGCCCTTGTGCACTTTGATTTATATAGCTATGTATACATGCGTTTTGTAGCGTTGATTGCTGCAACGCGCTTGCTGAACTTTACTCACTTAGTTGTAGGATTGAGTTTAGTATAAATATTTGGATTTGTGATGACGTCATATGCTGTAATAGCGAGGCAGTGCACGTGAGCGTGTACTGCAGCCAATCAGAATTGATGTTTTAATTGATAATTTCAATAGCTTGAATTGTTTCATGTGGCCAAGTCAATATCTTTTGAAATTGTATTTTTAGTTGGTTTAATTTAATTATTCTACTGTTTTCTATTTATCTATTAGATAAATAGATTATGTGTTTCTAATTATTTATTTAGTAATTAGATTTTGCTGTTAATTGCAGTTTAGGTAACTCTGTAGTTTTCTAATTATCTTCATTGATAATCTTTCTATTTATCTTTGTTGATGATTTGGCTTTGCTGATTCGCTGTTTAATGCTGTTACGTGTTATATCTACCGTATTCGATTTTCTTATTAAAGGATTGGATATGCGAGATTTATTGCGATTGTCCTCTATTTGTTATTTTAATTGTTATTGCTTCCGTGCATTAATTAATGAGCTTGAATTAGACTGATCCGTGTATTATTTTCTTTTGAATTAGTATTCGGGTCAGATCGAGTTATTACAGTCTGATGATATATCGCTTTGGGATGCTGCTTGAGCTATGAAGTCTCTTCATATCTTTTGGAGTAGTCAGTGTTATTTTATAGGAGGACCCGTATTCATGTATATTATTTATAATAATGTACTTGTATATGTAACTTCCAGTGTCGATAGTTGTAGTTGTATCACATGTATTGAAACAGACTTCAGTTATATATATATATATATATATATATATATATATATATATGAGATTTTATATTATCTGTGTTCTGTGTTTAGCATATCTGAGTTATTATTATATATGTTGTCCTAAACTATTATGAACCATCGTAGTTCGTTTTATACTGGAATTGAATATGTCGATTGGAGTAAATAAACAAAGAGATGAAAAAAAAGAATATATGCATATATATACCACTCCTATCGAGATAACCAATACTAGCGTAAGGCCTAACTATAGATGGCCGCTCCTATCCAGCCTTATTCTTCGTAATAACAGATAGTATTTCCTTTTAATACTCTTTGTTATTGTGAGAATAGATGTGGGGCGTCATGTTAACTCCACCTCGGTCAAGTGTTACCAATCCAAGAATAACCGACCTAAAAGACCCACCGATCTAGCATATCAAACAGTTAGCGACCCAGCGTTCTACCGACCTAAGGCACAGAGGGATGCCGACCTAGTATCTTCGCATGGAAGACCGACCTAACTGCATAAGGCTTAAGAGGAATACCGACCTAAGGGACTTGAGAAGCATGCCGACCTAATGCCTCAAAGAGAGTTCCGACCTAACATCTTGAAATGATGCCGACTTAAGGTTCAAGGAGATTCCGACCTAGGGCTTACATAAGTCCACCGACCCAACGCGTGTACCGATTTAACTACCCAAGTTGGTCGCCGACTTAACTGTTAAGAACAAATTGGTCCACACTTGAGTCGTGACCGACTTATGATTATGCTAGGTCGGCCGCGACCTAAGGATACAAAGGAGATACGGTGTTAAAACCTAACGCAGAGCACATTAACTCGGCAACGGCCTAAGACTTAAGAAACGAGGCTGGAAAAACATTGGTTATTGGCTTAAGCTGTAGACCGGGCATAAGAGATCGGTGCCGACCCACGACCTAGTTTAACCCGGAGCCGACTCACGATCTAACCTGCCTCGGCTACTACCTGCGATGTGACACCAAGAACTCCTATAAATACGCGACCACCTCCAACTTTCAAGAGACTTTTGGCCAATCATTTCAAGCGCCAATACTCAGCCGAATTCTCAACTCACCCGACACTTCAAGTTCGAAAGGCATCTCAACTAACTTCAAGGGAAAATCTAACGCAATCTACATGGATTCGAAGAATTCTTCTCTACCAAAGTTCTAGCTGTTTGTCTCGTCGTAATTGTAATTGAAGATTTTTGTAAAGTTGTAATCGGTTTAGCAATAAAGAGAATTAAAGTGGACGTAGGCTTGCCTTGAGCCGAACCACTATAAAATCGTTGTTATTCACTGCTTTTTCTGTGACTTTCTGCTTATACTCTGTTCCTGAATCATCGGGTGGTGCTTTCACAACTACACTTTATACACCGGGGTGTTAGCGTTCAAATTTTAGCGTTAACATTACTAAGTCGGTAGCGGGTCGAAGCCTGGATAGTTTAGTTCGGCAACTCATTCCTCTAGGTCGCAAGGGGGAGATAAGAAAGCAAGCTCTGATTCGAAAAGCAGGAATTTCTCCATGTATTATCTCGGCCACGACTTAAGAGCCTGATCGGCCAAAAACTAAATCACCTAAACTCACTAACTCGTTCCCGAACCAACATCTCATGGCATTCAACCCGTTAACCCAATAACCATTTCATCAGCAGCCGCCTCTACTCATGCTATCGAATCACCCAATTAAACAACTCGAAATCGTTATAAATCCAGCGTTCTGCCATCAGACATCATCGAACTTGAGGTGGTAAACTGCCTTCGTTGAATCAGCGATCATCTTGAGCAACCTAAGCTTCGTCAACTACAAATATGATGGGATTCGTGGTGGAGCATTGCTCAAGAAGACGATTCGAATTCGAGCGGCAGGACTAATGAATTGACAGTAATCTACGATCGAGAGAAGAGTGAAATTACTTACGCGATGGATAGTAGAGGTTATCGGTGATCAGTTGGGATGAAATCGCCTTTAGGAATTTGAGAATACTTCAATGGCGGAATTAAGCAAGAGAGTAAGTGACGAAGAAGGAGGAAGAAGGCTAACTTATACCCTGCAATGGAAGACTTAAAGCGACACGTACAGTCTAACTGTTAGGTCGCATACGACCTACCGACTTAAAAGGGACGAGTTAAAGGCTATCGAAGCACACGACCTAACCATTAGGCGTGTACTTCGAGGGGCAAATGTTAACTCCACCTCGGTCAAGTGTTACCAATCCAAGAATAACCGACCTAAAAGACCCACCGATCTTGCATATCAAACAGTTAGCAACCCAGCGTTCTGCCGACCTAAGGCACAGAGGGATGCCGATCTAGTATCTTAGCATGGAAGACCGACCTAACTGCATAAGGCTTAAGAGGAATACCGACCTAAGGGACTTGAGAAGCATGCCGACCTAATGCCTCAAAGAGAGTTCCGACCTAACATCTTGAAATGATGCCGACTTAAGGTTCAAGGAGATTCCGACCCAGGGCTTACATAAGTCCACCGACCCAACGCGTGTACCGATCTAACTACCCAAGTTGGTCACCGACTTAACTGTTAAGAACAAATTGGTCCACACTTGAGTCGTGACCGACTTATGATTATGCTAGGTCGGCCGCGACCTAAGGATACAAAGGAGATACGGTGTTAAAACCTAACGCAGAGCACATAACTCGGCAACGGCCTAAGACTTAAGAAACGAGGCTCGAAAAACATTGGTCTTTGGCTTAAGCTGTAGACCGGGCATAAGAGATCGGTGCCGACCCACGACCTAGTTTAACCCGGAGCCGACTCACGATCTAACCTGCCTCGGCTACTACCTGCGATGTGACACCAAGAACTCCTATAAATACGCGACCACCTCCAACTTTCAAGAGACTTTTGGCCAATCATTTCAAGCGCCAATACTCAGCCGAATTCTCAACTCACCCGACACTTCAAGTTCGAAAGGCATCTCAACTAACTTCAAGGGAAAATCTAACGCAATCTACATGGATTCGAAGAATTCTTCTCTACCAAAGTTCTAGCTGTTTGTCTCGTCGTAATTGTAATTGAAGATTGTTGTAAAGTTGTAATCTGTTTAGCAATAAAGAGAATTAAAGTGGACGTAGGCTTGCCTTGAGCCGAACCACTATAAAATCGTTGTTATTCACTGCTTTTTCTATGACTTTCTGCTTATACTCTGTTCCCGAATCATCGGGTGGTGCTTTCACAACTACACTTTATACACCGGGGTGTTAGCGTTCAAATTTTAGCGTTAACATTTTTGGTGCTTTCACTGAGAACTGAACTCAGGAGTATTATCGTCATTGCTCCACGAAAGTTTGTTGAAGTAACCTCTCTGAAGACTAGAAGTTTATCTGAAATCATGGCTCCAGGGAGAAGGAGTAGATCTGTTAGATCTGGAAATGTTCAAGAGGGAGCCTCCGCTTCCCCAGTACCTAATCAAGCCACTCCACCTGTTGGGGTTACAAAAGCGGAGTTGGATGCTGTAATCTTAGGGCTGAACCAGCAGATAAATTCCCAAAGTGCACAATTGGAAGCTAAGAACGCCCAAAATGCCCTAATTTTGATTAAGTTGAATGACTTGCTTGGGGTAAACCGTCAACCAACGGGTAATGAAAGGAACTTTGCTGGCAACATTCATGAGGATGAAGAAAGAAACATTCCTGAGAGGGCTGCTAGCCCCTTTGAGCGGACATTTCCTGAAATTGATAGATCTAAAGCTCGAAATGATGAGGGATATCTTTCTGAAATGGTTCGACAAATCATGAAGGAAAGCATGCAAAGGAATGAAGATGAGAAGGAATGGGGTTTCGCTCCAAGTAAAACCCCGTTTACCGAAAGAATCTTAAAGGCTGAGTTCCCAAGGAAGTTCATCCCTCCAACTATCCCAGCTTACAAAGGAACAAGTGATCCGAACGAATTCTTGTATAAGTATGATTGGCACATGACAGGTGCCAGAGCTTCTGATGAAATAAAGTGCCAATATTTTCCTGTATATCTGGAAGGTGTAGCTCTGCTTTGGTTCACCAAGTTGCCAATCCGGTCTATAGATCAGTTTTCTGACTTAACCCGGAAATTCAAGGAGCAGTTCAGACTATACGCTTCAAAAGCCAAAGATATTATGTCGTTGTCAAGTTTAGAGCAGAATCCAGGTGAAACTATCAGATCTTTCTTGAATCGCTTTAATATAGCGCTGGCCGAGGTAGACAATGCAGAACCACGGATGATCTTGACCTATCTGATGAGGGCCATCGACAAGTCGAGCGAATTTGGAAAATGGCTTAACATGAAGGAACCAAATTCCCTTGAAAAATTCTACAAGAAAGCAGATGAGTTCATACGCCTGGAAAGCCGTCCTGTACCGGTAAAGGCAGCATTGGAAAAAGATGAAGATAACGTTGTTGCCCCACGTAAGAATGAATCTGTAGGACAGAAAAGGGAAAATAATGATGGGAAGAGACAGAAAAATCTGAAAAAGCCTCGTTCCTTCAAGCCATCGGAATATACCCCTTTATCAGATACGCCGGAGCGTATTTACCTTGCCACTAAAGATTCTGTTGATTATCCTAAACCTCCCGTTCTGAGAACCGAGAAAAAAGCTGTACAAAGCGGAAAGTTTTGCCGCTTCCATAATCAACCCGGTCATGATACCGATGAATACCGCCAATTGAAAAATTTGATTTAAGAATTGATAAGGGAAAACAAGCTGCATCAATTTGTGGAAAAGAATAGCAACAATCCCGCTTCGACTAGTCAGGGGCAACGAGCTCCTGCTCATCAACCCAGGACAAGTGAGAAGACTGCAGGGCATGAATACGAAAGGCCTGCTATCAATGTCATTATGGGAGGACCTCACCCAGCAGGCAGGAGCTGGGGTGAGATGGAAAGATATACCCGAGCTTTGAAGTATGTACCGACCGAGGAAGATGTATTTGTTTTGGAAGGTGCTATGCCCCTGAAGCAACAAAAAACTTTCAATGATGATATTGTGTTCAGAGCCAGGGATTCCACAGGTATTGAAGCTCCCACCTTGGATCCCTTAGTCATCTCAGCTGGTATCGGGCCAGCTATTGTCAGAAGAGTTCTCATTGATTGTGGCGCATCCTGCAATATCCTCTTCAAGAAAACATTCGACCAAATGAAGATCCCTATGGCTGATGTGCAAGCATCATCGCAGAAAATCGCTGGCTTCACTGGGGAGCCAAAACAGCCGATAGGAACCGTTGATTTGCTTGTAGAACTTGGAGAGGGAGAAAGAAAAGTGGTCCGCAAGCAAACTTTTGTGATTGTTGACGAGTTTTCTGCTTATAATGCTTTCCTTGGCCGTCCAACTCTCGCAGCATTCAAAGCTGTTCTGGCCCCATGGTGCCTCACCATTAAATTTCCCACAGATAATGGAGTGGGAGTTATAAAAGGGGATCAAAATGCTGGGCGGGAGTGTTATCTGACAGAGCTACGAGAAACAAGGAAAAGAGAAATGGGAAAGGATGTGGCAACCCCAGTCCGCATTAAAGAACCAGCCTTGTAGCAATTACAGGGCGGACCCTGCACTAGCGAGCACAGCGGAGCACGGAAAGAGATGGATCCTAGGAAAGCCAGTGTAGGGGAGAATAGAGTGGTACCAGTGGAAACGACAATACCAGTACCTGTTGACCCAAAGGACACAAACAAGGTGTTGAATGTGGGTTCACAACTTAATGTGTCAATTCAGAATATCCTAATATCTTTTTTAAAGGCAAATTTGGATGTTTTTGCTTGGACTCATGCCGATATGTGCGGAATATCCCCAGAAGTTGCAGTACACGCTCTGAATATTGATCCAAAATTTACACCTGTGAAGCAGAAAAGGAGAACTCAAGGTCCAGAAAGGTCAGCAGCGTTAAAAGAAGAGGTTGATCGGCTCATGGAGAATAACTTTATCAAAAAATCTACCTATCCGAATTGGGTTTCAAATCCAGTGCTGGTTAAGAAAGCCAACGGAAAATGGAGAGTGTGCATCGATTTTTCAGATCTAAACAAGGCCTGCCCCAAAGACTGCTTCCCATTACCCAGGATCGATCAACTGGTAGACGGAACAGCGGGACACGAATTGTTATCTTTTATGGATGCCTACTCTGGATATAACCAGATCATGATGCATGAGCCAGATCAGGAGGACACGAGCTTTATCACCGACGTTGGTCTTTACTGCTACAGAGTTATGCCCTTCGGGCTGAAGAATGCAGGGGCAACATACCAAAGACTTGTTAATGCTATGTTCAAACCGCAATTGGACAAGACTATGGAAGTCTACGTCGATGACATGTTAGTAAAGTCTAAGAAAGCAGTGGATCACATAGAACACTTAGCAGACATGTTCGCAGTCCTCCGAAAATACGGAATGAAGCTCAACCCTTTAAAATGTTCATTTGGAGTGGAATCCGGAAAGTCTTTAGGTTTCATCGTGAGCGCTAGGGGCATTGAAGCTAGTCCAGCTCAAATTACCGCCTTAAAGGAAGTCAAAGCTCCTAGAACGAAGAAGGAATTGCAAAGTCTCAATGGAAAAGTCGCCGCCTTGAGTCGGTTCATTTCCAAAGCCACAGATAAATGCATCCCATTCTTTGACGCCTTAAAGAAAGGAAAGAAAAACTTCGATTGGACTCCCGAATGCCAAAAAGCCTTTGATGAATTGATTCGCCATATGGAAACGCCTCCAATACTTTCTAGGCCTGGCGATGGCGAGGATCTTCTTATATACTTGGCAGTATCATCTCATGCTTTAAGTGCAGCGCTGATACGAGAAGACAAGAGGATTCAACATCCAGTTTACTATATCAGCAAAAGACTCACTGGGGTAGAGATGAATTACTCTAAGTTGGAAAAACTCGTCTATTGCCTACTGATTGCATCCAAGAAGTTGAGGCAATATTTCCAAGCTCATCCTATCAGAGTCCTCACTGATCAACCTTTAAAGCAAGTCCTGTTTCGCCCTGAGACTTCGGGTCGTCTTCTAAAGTGGAATATTGAACTCAGTCAATATGACATCACTTATCATCCCCGAAAAGCAACCAACGGACAAGCTTTAGCGGATTTCATCGCAGAATTAACAGATAAGGGTAACAGTGAGGAGGAAGTGATCGACGATTCCCCAATCCAATGGAGGTTATATGTCGATGGCGCAAGAAACGACTACTGTTCTGGAGCCGGAGTTGTACTTGAGACCCCTGAAGGTCGATCAATATGCTATGCACTAAGATTGGAATTTCCTTCAACAAACAATGAAGCAGAATACAAAGCCCTTATCGCTGGCTTAAGGATTGCTAAAGAACTAAACATCCGAGCGTTACAGATCTTCAGTGATTCTCAGCTTATTGTATACCAAGTCAAGAAGGAATTCCAAGCGAAAGGGGGGAATCTGCCCGCCTACTTGTCAAAGGCTTGGGAACTCCTGGATGATTTCGATCATTACATGATAAGTCATATTCCTCGAGAAGAAAACACGAAAGCAGATTCTCTTGCAAAGTATTCTAGCACAGGTGAAGCTCAATTTCTGGGGTTGACTCCAGTGGAGGTCCTGTCGGCTCCGAGCATTGATGAGATGGATATTGATTGGATCATGAGCGTGTCTCAAGAGCAAGAATCATGGATGACTCCAATAACAGAATATCTGCTCAATGGCTCTTTACCGGAAAATTCAAAAGAACGAAAGAAGCTACCGAGGAAAGCCTCTCGCTATATAGTCCAGGATGGCCAGTTATACAGACGGGGATTCTCAATGCCGTTACTTCGATGTGTATCCAGGGAAGAGTCCAAAACAATCCTAGCTGAGGTGCATGGGGGAGAATGTGGTGATCATTTAGGTGGTCAAACTTTAGCAAAAAAGATTCTCCGATACGGATATTTTTGGCCAGAAATTAATCGAGATACAGCAGACTATTCCCGAAAATGTGACAGATGCCAAAGATTCGCCAAAATTCCTAGAGCTCCTTCCACTGAACTCACATAGATGGTCAGTCCATGGCCGTTTGCAATATGGGGGATAGACCTTGTAGGACCGTTACCAACTGCCAAATATGGAATTAAATATGCCATTGTTGCTGTAGATTATTTTACTAAGTGGGCAGAAGCTGAACCACTGGCTACTATCACCTCAAAAAAGATGATAAGTTTTGTGACTAAAAGTATCATTTGCAGATATGGTGTGCCTCAAAAAATAATTACAGACAATGGTACTCGGTTCGAAAGTGAAGAATTCCAAGATTTTTGCAAACGATTCAAAATCCAAAAAAGCTTCTCAGCAGTAGCTCATCCGCAGGCAAACGGGTAGGTGGAAGCAGTAAATAAAATTATCAAGTCAACCATCAAGAAGCAGCTTGAAAGAGCGAAAGGTGGTTGGGTCAATAAGCTACCACTAGCACTATGGGCATACAGAACTACCCACAAAACTGCGACTGGGCATACTCCGTTTTCATTAGCATACGGATCAGAGGCAATGATTCCGGTAGAAACAGAGGTCCCTTCATATAGAAGAATCCATTTCAATCAAGCGGAGAATGAAAAACTACAGCTTGAGGCACTAGATCTCCTTGATGAAAAAAGAGAAGAGGCTGAGCTCAGAATCGCATCTCATCAGCAAAGGATAGCCAGACATTTCAATTCCAATCGCCAACGCAGCTTTGAAATCGGAGATCTAGTCCTAAAGAGAATTATGACAGCGACAGGTGTGTTTGGGCCAAATTAGGAAGGACCATATGTCATAGGTCAGAAGCTTCTTGACGGCACATTCAAACTCACTACTGTCGAAGGAGATCAAATTCCAAGAGCTTGGAACAGCAATCACTTGCGTCCATACTTTACTTGATAGCTTTGTTGAAATATTGTAAAAAGAATTATGAATGTATGATTCCCGTAATTGAAAGCGATTGTAAAACCGATGCAAGTGAATAATGAAGGACTATAAAGTGGATGTAGGCCCAAATTCTTGGCCGGACCACTATAAATCTTGTGTTCCTTATTATTATTGCATGTTTGCTTTATTTTCGATATGAAAAGTACATTAAATGTATTACTGAAATGTCGATTTAAATTTTTGCAGGCAACAAAAACAAAACTTGCACATTACAAGACCAAGTGATTCTTGTTATCATTCAACAAACAAATTCCAAGTCACAAAATTCCCGAGCTTAAATCCCAGATAAGAAGAGCTTCAATTGAACGGTCAATGATTTCGCCGAAAACGGGCTTTAGCTAATAAATTGAGAAGTTTGAACAAACAAACATCCGATTAAGAAGCTTATGTCCGTTCTCGTGAACTGGCCTAGCAATGAAGTACACTTCTTTGGATTAAATAAATTACTTGTAAGAGAAGGGAGTGCAAGCTTAAAAAAAAATAGAGGATCACTGAAAAGGCTTAAGCAAGTGGACAAGGAACAACTAAAGCTCTCTTCGGAGACACAAGTCCTCTTCGGAGGCACAACTCTTTGGAGGATAAAGACCTCTAACGAAGCATATGCCGCAAAAAAGAAAGTTCTCTACTCAACAAAAAAAGATTGGAGGAGTCATGACCCTCCAACCATGAGAGAGTAACTTCCAGGCAATCTTCGGAGGCCCATTTCACCAGGAGTTGAAGTGTTACAACCGCTCTTCAGAATTTCACTTCACCAGAGTTGAAATGTAAAACAAAATTAAAGCCCTCTTCGGAGGCCCATTTCACCAGGAGTTGAAGTGTTACAACCGCTCTTTGGAATTTCACTTCACCAGAGTTGAAATGTAAAACAAAATAAAAGCCCTCTTCGGAGGCCCATTTCACCAGGAGTTGAAGTGTTACAACCGCTCTTTGGAATTTCACTTCACCAGAGTTGAAATGTAAAACAAAATAAAAGCCCTCTTCGGAGGCCCATTTCGCCAGGAATTGAAGTGTAACAACCGCTCTTCGGAGTTTCACTTCACCGGAGATGAAATGCTAAAAAAAAAAAGAGAGCCTCTCCCAAGGGGCAGAAACAGAAAGACCTCTTCCCAGAGGCATAATAAGACAGAAAGACCTCTTCCCAGAGGCACAATAAGGCAGAAAGACCTCTTCCCAGAGGCACAATAAGACAGAAAGACCTCTTCCCAGAGGCAGAAATGAAAAGATCTCCCGGAGGCACAATCAAGCAAAAAAGACCACTTCGGAGGCACACGTTTCACCAAGATTGAAGTAAAACTTCCAAGTGTTGAAACGTGAAAAAGTTTTCCACAGAGGTGTAACTTTTCAAAGAAACAAAAATCAAGAAGCCCTTTACTGTGGCAAGTAAAAAGAAATCCTCATTAGGAGCACACTTTAACTTTCAAAGGAAGAGTGAATTACTTGTTCTAGAAAATTCTCTTCCTCAAAAAGAAGTTGAAGTACTTTACAAATACCCGCTTTACCACATAGAAGATTTCATTCAATAAAATGTGTATATGCACAAAATAAGGAGTGATATCTTCGAAAGTTGAAGCGAAGAAACTTATTTTTTGCTCTATTTTTTAATGAAATCATATTCCTCCAAATGTGGAATAATTATTCTCTAAAAAATAAAAGCACAAGTTCCTCATAAAATAAAATATTACAATGGGCTTATGGTAAAGGGGCAGCATGGCGTAACTACATCGGTAAAATTGCGCTCGAACAATATATACCACAAGCTCACTGCAATATCGTACAAAGAAACTTGTACAAAAATAAATAGTAAATGCATTCTCAGATATAGACAGAAGTTTATACAAAGAAAAAGAATCATTTTATTCAACACTATTTTATATACAGGTACAGGTTCCAACAAAAGAAAAGCGGGGGGCCGGTACCCGCACAATTTTCGGTCATTGCATCCAAAAAAAAGGCAAAAAAGCGATATGAAAGCCACAGAACCAGAGCCATCATTTCTTCTTCCGCCCACCTTTTGAGCCCGCACCTGGCCGAATGACCAACTTTTTAGGTCGGCTTGTAAGGGTAGGGGATGAAAGAGAAAGGGGCTCGATTGGACTTTCTTCCGTCTCTTCTCCGCCAGTTAAAGATTCCTTCTTATTCTTCTTCTTGGAAACTCCCTGCTTCCCTTTCTTCTTGGAGGAAGGCCCACTCCCTGGAGAAAGAAGTTTGGATAACGGTTCAGCGTCGGAGCCAGTGGGTTCTAGCGTCCTCTCGCTTCCTTCAGTTTCTTCTCCTTTTGGATCTTGAGAAGCAACGGGATCATCTAAGCCGTAAAGGGCTTCTATTTGCTCTTCCTGTGACCCTGGTTGCGAGGGAGAAGGAGGAGTGACCTTAGGAGGCGGAGAAGGAATAATTGGAGGAGGAGAAGCCTAAACAATGCCCGACGTTTTCTCTGCAGAAGGAAAAAAGTTTAAGTCAGCAAAAAGCGGAGATAAAGGTTCGCTGAGATTCAAGAAGTAGTCAAAAAGCCCATCAAGTTCATAAGAAACAGATGAGCAGTCTACTTGGGCAAGATTGTCAGTAGGGTTACCTGCAGAAGTCGGTTCCCTGATGTCAACTTCGTAAGCCTGTGCCTCGGCACTCTCGTCGCCCTCATCTCCACCTTGTATGCTTGTAATATCAGTGGTGACTTTAGTAGGAGATGGGGAATGAGAACTAGAACCGATAATGTCAATTTCGGCTGAAGGAAAAGGTTGAATTGGAGTAGTTGGGGTGATTTTTCCTGAATATTCTCCTGCCGCTGTTTCGGCCCTTAATCTTGCAAGCTGTTCTCTCCCCTTGGCAAGAGCGGCGCGAGCATCATCATCAAGATAATGTTCTTCAAGAGCTGACTCAGCGTAGCCAGCGCCTTTACCACCGACCATATCGAGTGCTGCCTCCCAAACTTCAGCTAGTGTAATTTCATACTTAGGGCCTAGAAAGGCAAGGCTACCGCGCCCCAAGATGCTATGCAGGTAGAAACCAAATAATGTTGAGCTGATGTTGGCCCTCGTTGCCTCGTGAGATTCTTCAGCTGCAATTTTGCCGGAAACGGCCTCATCACGCTCCATTTCAACTTTAGAAAGTTGAAGCTTAAGCATTTGGATCTCCGCCTCTTGGGAGTTATTCTTCTTTCGAAGCTCTTCAATGTCAGCGACATAGCCCTCGCTAATTCTTTTCTGCACTTCGAGCCTGTCTTCGGCATCCCTTTGGCCAGCATGGGCATCTCTCACTTGTTTGAGGAGCACTTCTTCTTTTTGAGAATAAGAAGTAGAGGAAGCAGCAAGCTCTTGTTTCAGTTCTTCAACTTTTGCTTCAAGCTCCTCATTGTAAGAAGCAATGCTTCTCATCTCGGTGTCATGTTGCTCGAGCTCCTTTTGCCATTCGGCTTTATCATTTTCCATGGTGAGCATGGCCTCTATGTTTGCACGATTAACCCTCTGAAGCTCGTCAACAAGTTTCTGCCAGTTCGACATCCTCTCAATATCAAGCTTAACGGCGTCAAGGTTTCGTAACATGGCAGACTTGTCAATGGGGACCAAGTCAAGGTCAAACCTTACTCCCTTCAGACACCACTGAGGAAATTGACTTTGCAAAGTGGCAGGACCCGATCCAACTTGGAATTTGGGTCTGCTAATTATAGTTTGGATGTCTGACTTCCCGAGAGCGGGGGAGCCGGAAGGAATATCAAGCGAGGCAGGGGCGGTAACCTTTTCAGGAGTTGTAGTGGTGTGCTTCTCACCATGTCGGGCTCGCTTGCTCGAGTCTTCAACCACATGACCTTTTCCTCTGTCATCATGGGTTTTTCTTTTATGGGAATCGTCACCTCTCTGTGAAGAATCGTGGCGCTCTTCCCTCTCTCTTCTTTCGTAGCGCTCCTCTTGAGCCCTCTTCTCTTGAGCCTTCTGGGCGGCTCTTTCTTCATCAGATTCTCTGTAAGAGGGGAGGTAACGCCTATAATCATATTGGTTACGCCTCCTGTAGCGCTGGAAATCATCGTAATATGAGCTGCTGCGCCCCATCGGAGAATCTGAAATAAAAAAAGATAAGTTTTAGAGGTCTTCAAAGTACAAAAAGTGAGAAACATGAAAGTGCCGAAAAGAAATTCTAAGTGTGTTTGGCGTGCAAACTACGCGCATCAAACTACGAACCACTCTTTAATTGAGGAGTGGTTGTGGGTGTAATAGTCAGGGTCAACTCCTGAGTTTACGGAGTCTGCTGCAGGACAGAAGTTGCTTCAACTACTGAAGAAGAAACCCCAGTAGTGATAGGATCATCTTTAAAGATTTCCTGTGAGGTGGCAAAGAGGTCGCTCAGCCCTTCGAAAGTATCATCCCTGCTCTACTTGGCAAGGCTAGTTTTCTCGGCTTCTTCGTCGGATTTCTGTGAACGTCGGGGAGATCCCTGAGGCTCCTCTTCCTCAATAACCGGGGCAAGTTCATCCGATGGCCCCGCAACATCAACAGAAGTGGAACATTTCACTATCAAAGCCTCGGGAGCAGGTCCTTTTGGTTTGGATGTATCTGTAGAAGCTGAGGCATCCAATGCTCTAGCCGGGGAGTCTGGGATTTCATGAGGATGTGTAAAACGAGAAGTATGCAAAAGCCCGTATTGGTGCAATAATTCATCCCCCAACAAAAACTTGATGCTTCTCTCTGCTTCAGCCACGGCACTCAATCTATCGAAAGTCTGCTTATGGACCGGATCTCTAGAGGGAAGAGGAATTGCTGAAAAGAGCAAAGAATGAAATTAGCAATTGGTAATTCGGATCTCGAGAAAGTTTAAAAATGGAGACAAGTAATCTTACTTCCTACTCTCCAATCGGCATAAAACCCTGGGGGGTAGCGAGCAAAGAAAAATTGGTTCAGAAATCCATGAACGCTTTCGGTAAGGTCGGAAATAAGTTTGCGGTTTCTAGCACTCCTCACAATTATAAAGGAAGGATGATCTCTACTCTTTGCAAACGAGCATAAGTAACGGATTTCTTCAAAACTTGGTAAGCGATCAAAAGTTCTTCTGAACAAAACGCACAACCCCATCAAGATGGCATAACCATTAGGATGAAGTTGGGATGGAGAGATTGACAACCGAAGGAGAAGAATTCGAAGAAAGTCATTAAAAGGAGGGATCGCTCTGCTTAAACACATTTGACGATTGATTGCAATAAAGCCACGGGGAGGATTGTCGGCAGTATCACTTGGCCCAGGGAGCAGGACATCACTCTTGGTAAAACCAAATTGAGTGCGCAGCTGAGTAAATGCTCTCGGGGATAGAATGGTTGGAGTTCTCTCTGGAGGGTTCTCTATAGGTAGAGCTACCGGAAAAGTTTCTTCCTCTTGAGCTGCCATTTCTTCTTGATGGGAAGTCATTCTACATAAATAACTGGATATTCAAACATCAAGGTGCACGTTTCCTAAAATGTGTGAGGTGTTGTGTAAAATTAACAAAGCAATAAACAAATATAACTGGAATGAAAAATAGCAAGCATTTGTTAGTTATGAAATCCAGGGACTATTGTTTTGAGCCTAAATATGCAAGTATAATGTTGATGCAGACAAATCAATTCAGATTGTTGATACTTTGCATTAATGTTTAACTTTAGTTGATTGATTCACAAGCATTTCCTACCATATATTTAAGTTGCTTGTCTTGTCTCGACTAATCTGTCATTTGATGTGGGCAGTCAATGGCAGTATTTTCGCCTTGGTTTTCTTTATTTGTTATTTTCAGCAGGTTGTCAGCTTATAAGTTAATGCGGTCTGTGAAATAATACAATGAGATTCAAACAAGTTTAGAGTTGGGGCAGTTCAAAACTCAGACAACTTAGTTTGGCAGTTCAAGTCAAATACTCAAAGTGGGTCTATGCTCTTAAAATGTCAACACGCCCAAAGCTTAAGGATCAACTCGGCTACGGTTTAAAAGTCTCTTGCAGGATAGCACTAAGTCGGTAGCGGATCGAAGCCTGGATAGTTTAGTTCGGCAACTCATTCCTCTAGGTCGCAAGGGGGAGATAAGAAAGCAAGCTTCGATTCGAAAAGCAGGAATTTCTCCATGTATTATCTCGGCCACGACTTAAGAGCCAGGTCGGCCAAAAACTAAGTCACCTAAACTCACTAACTCGTTCCCGAACCAACATCTCATGGCATTCAACCCGTTAACCCAATAACCATTTCATCAGCAGCCGCCTCTACTCATGCTATCGAATCACCCAATTAAACAACTCGAAATCGTTATAAATCCAGCATTCTGCCATCAGACATCATCGAACTTGAGGTGGTAAACTGCCTTCGTTGAATCAGCGATCATCTTGAGCAACCTAAGCTTCGTCAACTACAAATATGATGGGATTCGTGGTGGAGCATTGCTCAAGAAGACGATTCGAATTCGAGCGGCAGGACTAATGAATTGACAGTAATCTACGATCGAGAGAAGAGTGAAATTACTTACGCGATGGATAGTAGAGGTTATCGGTGATCAGTTGGGATGAAATCGCCTTTAGGAATTTGAGAATACTTCAATGGCGGAATTAAGCAAGAGAGTAAGTGACGAAGAAAGAGGAAGAAGGCTAACTTATACCCTGCAATGGAAGACTTGAAGCGACACGTACAGTCTAACTGTTAGGTCGCATACGACCTACCGACTTAAAAGGGACGAGTTAAAGGCTATCGAAGCACACGACCTAACCATTAGGCGTGTACTTCGAGGGGCAAATGTTAACTCCAACTCGGTCAAGTGTTACCAATCCAAGAATAACCGACCTAAAAGACCCACCGATCTAGCATATCAATCAGTTAGCGACCCAGCGTTCTGCCGACCTAAGGCATAGAGTGATGCCGACCTAGTATCTTAGCATGGAAGACCGACCTAACTGCATAAGGCTTAAGAGGAATACCGACCTAAGGGACTTGAGAAGCATGCCGACCTAATGCCTCAAAGAGAGTTCCGACCTAACATCTTGAAATGATGCTGACTTAAGGTTCAAGGAGATTCCGACCTAGGGCTTACATAAGTCCACCGACCCAACGCGTGTACCGATCTAACTGCCCAAGTTGGTCGCCGACTTAACTGTTAAGAACAAATTGGTCCACACTTGAGTCGTGACCGACTTATGATTATGCTAGGTCGGCAGCGACCTAAGGATACAAAGGAGATACGGTGTTAAAACCTAACGCAGAGCACATTAACTCGGCAACGGCCTAAGACTTAAGAAACGAGGCTGGAAAAACATTGGTCTTTGGCTTAAGCTGTAGACCGGGCATAAGAGATCGGTGCCGACCCATGTCCTAGTTTAACCCGGAGCCGACTCACGATCTAACCTGCCTCGGCTACTACCTGCGATGTGACACCAAGAACTCCTATAAATACGCGACCACCTCCAACTTTCAAGAGACTTTTGGCCAATCATTTCAAGCGCCAATACTCAGCCGAATTCTCAACTCACCCGACACTTCAAGTTCGAAAGGCATCTCAACTAACTTCAAGGGAAAATCTAACACAATCTACATGGATTCGAAGAATTCTTCTCTACCAAAGTTCTAGCTGTTTGTCTCATCGTAATTGTAATCGAAGATTGTTGTAAAGTTGTAATCGGTTTAGCAATAAAGAGAATTAAAGTGGACGTAGGCTTGCCTTGAGCCGAACCACTATAAAATCGTTGTTATTCACTGCTTTTTCTGTGACTTTCTGCTTATACTCTGTTCCCGAATCATCGGGTGGTGCTTTCACAACTACACTTTATACACCGGGGTGTTAGCGTTCAAATTTTAGCGTTAACACGTCACAATTGGCATCAGAGCGAGGGGTTTATGGACATAATATAGAACATAACTTAGATGGAACATGTGTTACAACTAATGGTTGATGTTTTTATTTGTGCCTTGAGTCAAAACTAAAGTTTTGAAATTATGATGAAATTTTAAATATCTTTATTTAAAAATAAAAGTGAAAGTGTGTTTTGATGATTGATTAGATTTTTTTGTTTTGAGTTATCTTCATTGAAGATATAATTGAGTGATTTCTTTTTTCATCTTGTAGTGTGCGTGCAAGTATGAGTTGCATGTTACTGCATTAATTTTACTTTGAACCGGTGTTTGGTTTTAAAACGTATTTTGTTTCCGTTATTTTTATAATGGAATTTTTACGCCGGTATTATATTTTGATGCGAATTATTTTGATGAGTTTTTAACGTGTAAAAATTACCGTCGCATTGACTTCAGTAACCGTCAATTTCAAAGTGAATTTTTAAGCGGTTATTCCGCAACGTTGATTTGGTATCCATTTTTACGATGTTTTGAGAAGTGCAATTTCCTCGTCGAAATTGTTACAGATGTTGTTGTTTTAACCATTGTTTTAAAAATTGCTTTAAAATAAAATCGTTTCCAAAAATTTAACTGCGCTTTCAAAAGAATGAGGAAGCGATTTAAACGCTTCAGCAAAATTAAGGACTATGAACCCTTACTTTTACTGAGTCGGTTAATTCCAAATTTGTCCGTTTGAGAACGTAAATTGTTATTCTATAAAATACACAATTTTGCACTTTCAAGGAAACGTTGAAGAGATTTAAACGATTTAGCCAAAGTGCGAAGTATGGAACCATACTTTTACTATTTCGGTTAATTCCGGACTCGTTAATTGAAATATTTGTTGTTTGATGATTTTGATAATTTTGTTGGACTTTCGAGCCACTTTGTTGGACCTTCGGGTTAATTACCAATACTAGACCTTCAGGTCATTTGTTGGACCTTCGGGTCATTTGTTGAACGCCAAAAATTATAGAACTTGGTAGGCTTCGGCCATTTGATATGCACGTGCGGCGTAGCTAAAACTCGTCATCTACAGGGATCGATCCATCTTTTGTGTTGATTTTCTAGTTATCTTACTTTGATTTCTAGATATTTGTTTTTTTCTGATTATCGATTTAGGTAATTAGATATTTGATGATTTGAGTTCTAATTATCATTTTTGATAATTAGATATTTGTTGTTTTCTGATTATCGTTTTTGGTAATTAGATATTTGTTGTTTTCTGATTATCGTTTTTGGTAATTAGATATTTGTTGTTTTCTCATTATCGTTTTTGGTAATTAGATATTTGTTGTTTTTCTGATTATCGTTTTTGATAATTAGATATTTGTTGATTTGAGTTCTAATTATCTTTGTTGATAATTAGATATTTGTTGTTTTCTGATTATTGTTTTTGATAATTAGATATTTGTTGATTTGAGTTCTAATTATCTTTGTTGATAATTAGATAATTGTTGTTTTCTGATTATCGTTTTTTTTCGATTATCGTTTTTGATAATTAGATATTTGTTATTTCTGATTATCGTTTTTGGTAATTAGATATTTGTTACTTTCTGATTATCGTTTATGATAATTAGCTATTTGTAGTTTTCTGATTATCGTTTTTGATAATTAGATATTTATTGTTTTCTCATATCGTTTTTGATAATTAGATATTTGTTGTTTTCTGATTATCATTTTTGGTAATTAGATATTTTTTTTTCGATTATCGTTTTTGGTAATTAGATATTTGTTGTTTTCCGATTATCATTTTTGGTAATTAGATATTTGTTGTTTTCTGATTATTGTTTCTGATAATTAGATATTTGTTGTTTTCTGATTATCGTTTTTGATAATTAGATATTTGTTGTTTTCTGATTATCGTTTTAGGTAATTAGATATTTGATGATTTGAGTTATAATTATCTTTGTTGATAATTAGATATTTATTCTTTTCTGATTATCATTTTTGTTAATTAGATATTTGTTTTTTTCTAATTATCGTTTCTGATAATTAGATATTTGTTGATTTGAGTTCTATTTATTTTGTTGATAATTAGATTTTGCTATTTTCTAATTATCGTATCGATAATTAGATATTTTTGTTTTGTGATTTCTATACATTAATTATTTAATTGATTGTTAACGCTTAAAATTGAACGCTAACACCCCGGTGTAAGTAGATATTAAGTGAAAGCACCACACGTCTATATGGGAATTAAAAGTAAGTAGAAAAGTCACAGAGAAAGCAGTAAAAAGACAACAGTTTTATAGTGGTTCGGCTTCAAGTTAAGCCTACGTCCACTTTAATCTTCTTTATTGCTGAATCAATTACAACTTTACAACAATCTTCGATTACAACATTGATAGGACAAATAGCTAGAACTCCGATGTAGAAGAATTCTTTAAATCCATGTGGATTGTGTTAGATTTCCTCTTGAAGTTCGTTGAGATGTCTTTCATGTTTGAAGTGTCGAGTGAGTTGGGAATCCAGCAGAGTATCGGCGTTCCAAAAATGAGCCAAAAAGATCCCCTTCCTATTGGAGTAAGTGGGGTATTTATGGGAGAGTTCGAAGTTAGGTCGTAGGTCGCAGACAACTTAGGAATAGGTCGTAGGTCGTGAGCGACTTAGTAGACATGGTTTACTGCCTAACAGGAGCGCCCTTGATCACCTGAACAAGTCATAGGTCATGGGCGACCTAGGGAAGGAACGATATAAGGAAGACAAGTTACCTCAGTTTTGTATAGCTCGCTATGTCGTTAAGTCCTTAGGTCGCTAGGTCGTTAGATACTTTAGGTCGTTAACTCGTTAGCTCATTAGGTCGTTAGGCTCTTTAATCCGTTAGGTCGGTAAATCCACTTAGCTACCAGGTCGCTTCACACTTTAGGTCACTGCATCCCACAGATAGTTAGGTCGCTGCATCCCACAGGTCGTTAGGTCGCTTCTCCCCATAGGTCGTTAGATCGCTTTTAAAAGAAGAGTTAACACTTGCCCCTCGAAGTACACACCTAGGTCGTAGGTCGTGTTCTTCGATCTAATCCGCTAGGTCGTGAGCGACCCAAGAGTTAACTTAACCTGTATGCCCATTTGCTTTTGACTTATATAACTGCTAGCTCGTTCCTTCCTCTTTACTTATTCTTTTGTCCGAAACCACCATTGGAGAATTTCTGAGCTTTCAAAGACAATTTCCAAACAACCGGCCGCCGATCATCTTTACATCACATTACGTGAGTGAATCTGGTCGTTGTTCAACTATATCCATCGTCGAATTGCTAACCTCCCATTTTTTGTTTCAAATTCACTTTTCGTGCCGTTCTTCACTGCGAACCATGTTTCGATCGACTCGCGGCTGCCATCGATCATGTTGTCGTTGTAATTTGCAATAAAATGGCAGTGCATTGGATTTGTGGCGATTCTGGGGTGATTCGACGATATGGGGAGATGAGTGTTTTTGTTTGTGGAGAAGCTAGCGGGTTATCGGGTTAGGAGTTAGGTGAATTGGTGCATTGAGAAGGCCTTTAGTTAACGGGTTAGTGGTTTCTAGGTCAAACCGTTGCGCTCCTGGTGATTGTGAGGTGACAGACGCGTGGCAGCATTTGAGTGGAGGATGGGCCTTAGGATCTTTGGCATGAATGTGAATCATACGACCTAACTTGCTTGCGACCCAACATGCTTTCGACCTAACATGCTTACGACCTAACATTCTTGCGACTTAACTTGCTTGCGACCTATTACACTCACGGCCTAACTTAGTGGAACAATACAAAGTTTAAAGCAGAACGACCTAAGAGACCAACGACCTAACTTTTTGCGGCATAGGTTTTAGGTCGGGGCCGAGCTAGAACTTGGACGAATTTGCTTTATTTTGACCTAAAGCCTCATGCCTTGAATTCTTTAACTTGGAAAATGCGACTTAAGATAATTCGACTTATGCTAGGTCTTTAGACTTGATTGATGAACCTTGACCTTATGACAAGTTGCTTGAATTTGTTTACTTGCAAAAATATGACGGCATTCAACTTGAACCCTCAACCTGAACTGTCAAGATAACTTGCGCAAAATTGTTGTATTTCCTTACATATTATAATAACTTTAATGCTAATAACCTGTTAAACACAACATTTGCAGAAATCTCGGGCGAATAGTACCATTGATTGCCCATATCGAATGGCAGATTAGTTGATAAAGAATAATCAACTTAAAGAAATTACATGAAATGCTGTGAACCGACAAATTCAAGTGAAGTATTAAAGCAAAGCCATATTAATCAATTAAGACCGATTTGTTTGCATCAACACTACGCTTGTATTTGGACTTAAAACAACAAGCCCTGAGACTCTAAAATTGGCAAATCTATTAGTTTAATTTCAGTTATATTTGCTTGTTGTTTTGTTAGTTTTACACAACACTTTACACTAGGAAACGTGCACCTTCATATTTGAATATCCAGTTTCTTGTGTAGAATGTCTTCTCAAGAAGAGATAATAGAGCAATCTGAAGGAGTCTTCTCGATAGCCAACCCATTGGATAATCCTCCGAAAAGAACTCCAACTACCCCGAGTCAGCGGGCATTCAACCAATTACGTATTCAATTTGGTATTGCTGAAGTAGACGCTTTGCTTCCTGGGCCAAATGATGGTGTTGACAAGCCACCCCTCGGTTTCATTGCTGTCAATCATCAGATGTGCCTATGCGGTGCCATTCCTCCTTTCAATGACTTTCTTCAATGACTCCTTCTCCGATTAACTATCTCTCCTTTCCAACTGCATCCCTATGGCCATGCCATCCTAATGGGACTTTGTGTGCTGTTCAGGAGGACACTTGATCGTCTACCGAGTTTTGAAGAAATTTGTTACTTGTGCACATTCGCAAAAAACAAAGACCATCCGTCTGTCACACTGGTGAGAAGCGCCAGAAACCGTAGATTGATTGTCGATCTTCCAAAAAGCGCCCACGGGTTCTTAAATCAATTCTTCTTCGTACGTCGCCCTCCAGGATTTTACGCCATCTGGAGAGTAGGAAGTAAGATTACTCACTCCCACTCTTTCCATTTGAGCTTTTCGAGATCCGAATTGCTAAGTGCTAACTTCCTTCTTTTCTTTTACAGCGCTTCCTCCTCCCTTTAGAGATCCCAGTCACAAGATGACTTTTGAATTATTAAGTGCCGTGCCGGTTGAGGAAAGAAGTATTAAGTTTTTGCTGAAAGATGAACTTCTTCACCAATACGGGCTTCTGCACCCTTCCCGTTCTACTCAGCCTCATGAAGTCCCTGATTCACCAGTAGAGACATCGGATGCCCCAGTTTCCATTGGAGAACATATACCGAAAGAACAAACTGTTGAGGCTTCATTGGTAAAGTGTTATACTTCTATTAATGTTGCGGGGCCATCCGGCAAACTTGCACTTGCCCCGGTCATCGAAGAAGAGGAACCTCCCCAACAATCCGAGAAATCTGGTAACGAAGGAACTGAGAGAATAAGTCCCGCCAGGAATAGCGGTGACGATATTTTTGAGGGGTTGAGCGGCCTGATGATTACTTCACAGGAGCTTTTTAAAGATGATCCCATCACTGCTAAAGTTACTTCTCCAGCAGTTGGAGCGACATCCATCTTGCAACAAACTCTGTCAGCCCAAGAATTAACACTTGCTGCAAAATCCGCCATCACCCCCCAACCAAGGAGTGGTTCATAGTTTGACGCGTGTAGTTTGCACATTACACACACTTAGGACTTTTCAGCACATATGCATTCATCTTCCTTGCCTTGAAGATTTCTAAATTTATCTTTTATTTATTTTCAGATTCTCCAATGGGACGACGTGGCTCTTGCTACGATGATTTCCAGCGTTATGGGTGACGTGGCTCTTATGACCCCAAGAGGTATCTTCCTGCTTCCTGGAAAACCGACGAAGAAAGAGATGCGAGGAAAGCTCGTGAGAAGCGTGCTTACGAAGAACGCTACGGGAGAAGGGACGAACGACATGATTCTTCTCAGAGAGAGGATGATTCCCACAAGCGAAAATCCCGTGATGATAAAGGGAAAAGTCATGTTCTTGAGGATCCAAGCAAACGGGCCAAACTTGGTGAGAAACCGACATTTGAAGTTTCCGAAAGCCCCGCTGCTCCCGTCTCTTTGGAAATTCCTTCCGGTTCTCCTGCCCTTCAAAGAGCCTATATTCAAACAATCATAAGTAGGCCGCCGTATCAAGTTAGGCAGGGTTCGGCTACTCTTCAAAATCGGTTTCCGCACTGGTGCTTAAAGGGAGTGCGTTTCGACCTTGACTTGGTCCCAATCGATAAGCAAGCCATGTTGAGAAATCTTGATGCCGTCAAACTCGATATCGAGAGAATGTCTGGCTGGCAGAAACTTGTCGACGAGCCTCAAAGAGTGAATCGCGCAAACCTCGAAGCCATGCTGACTATGGAAAATGAAAAATCCGAGTGGCAGAAAACACTCGATTAGCATGATGCGGAGATGAAGAGTATTGCCGCTTATAATGAGAAGCTTGAAGCGGTAGTTGAAAAAATTAAAGAAGAACTCGTCACTTCTTCCACTTCCTATTCTCAAAGAGAAGAAGTGCTTCAAAAACAGGTGAGAGATGCTCACGCTGCACAGAGAGATGTTGAAGCTAAATTTGAAGCACATCAGCAAGTTCTGGAAAGCTACTGAGCTGACGCTGCTCAGCTGCGAGAAAAAACCAGTTCCAAGAACTTGGAAATTTAACTGCTAAAAGCTCGACTTTCTAAAGCCGAAAAGGAGTGTGATGAAGCTATTGCCGGCAAAGTAGCAGCCGAAGAATCTCATATGGCAACTAAAGCCGAAGTCAGCTCCACTCTATTCGAGTTTTACATTCATAGTGTTCTAGGGCGCGGTAGTCTTAAATTTTTGGGACCGGAGTATGAAATTACTTTGGCCAAAGTGTAGGAAGCCGCACTTGATATGCTTGGAGGAGCCGGATATGCCGAAGTAGATTTAATGGCACACTATCTAGATGATGATGCATGTGCCTCTCTTGTCAAGGGAAAGGAACAACTCACCAAAGAGAGAGCCGAAATGACAGAAGGAGAACATTTAGGGAAGGCAACTTCAACCGACCCAGTTCAACCTTCGATTTCGGCCGACATCGATATTGTTGGCTCCAGTTCCCATTCTCCACCTCCTGCTCAAGCTGCTATTGAAAGTGCAACTGCCCGCACCGGAGATGAGGGTCAAGAAAGCACTGAGGCGCAGGACTTTGAAGTTGACATAGTAAAGACTACCTCTCCAGGTAACCTCAATGCTGATCTTGCTCAAGTGGACTGCTTGTTTACTTCACATGAGCTTGATGAATTTTTTATTATTACTTAAATCTTGACGCACCACTTTCTCCTCTTTTTATGAGATATACTGTCTTTATCTTCTCTTCTCCTATAGTGAAAGCGCCAAGTGTTTTCCAGCCTTCCCCTCTTCCAGCTGTTTCCTCTCTGCCTCTTCAGATTACCCCCCCTTCCGTTTCTCAACCGGGGTCACAAGAAGAGCAGATAGAAGCTCTTCAAGGCTTGGATGACCCGGTCGCTTCTCTAGAACAGAAGGCCGAGGAACCTGAAGAAGCAAAAGAACCCTAGAGCAAACTATTTCTGATGATATAAAGTTGTCTGCACTTTTCACTCCGGGCAGTGAGTCTTCTTCAAGGAAGAAGGGGAAGCGCGGAGTCTCAAAGAAAAGGAGAGAAGCTTCTGCCGGCGAAGAAAAAGAAGAAGAAAGTCCAATTGCACCCCTTCCTCTTTCTTCCCCTACTCTCACAAGCCAGCCCAAAAAGTTAATCATCCAGCCAGGCGAAGGCTCGAAAGGTGGCAGGAAGAAGTGATGGGTTCGGGACTTATGCTTTTCGTCTCGCTTTTTTGGTTTTTTGTTTGTATATATAAAGACTTGTTTTGACCGGAGATTGTGCGGGTACCGGTGCCCGCCTTCTTTTGTTTTGAAGCCTACACATGTATAAAACTTTTATAGTATGGAATAAAATGACTCTTTTACTTGTACAAACTTCTATCTGTATTTGAGAATGCGTTTATTCTTCTTTTTCATACAAGTTTCTTTATTTTCTCTGTGTGATGTTGAAGTAAACCTATGGTATTTTGCTTGAGCATTGTTTTTATTTTTGTAACTATATTATACTGCCCCATACCATGGTTTATTGCAACCTCTTTCACATTGTCAAAATTTTGGAGAACAACTCTTCTATTTCGAGAAGACTTGTACTCTTTCTTTAGAGAACAACTTTTCCATCCGAAGGAGTTTTGCATCTATACTTTATAGAATAATTTTTCCATTTTAAGGAAATATTTTTCTGATTTAGTAGAATGTGCCTCGTATTGGAGAAGTTTCTCTTTCTTTCTTTCTCTCTCTTTTTTTTATGGAGAAGTTTTTACACTTCACTTTCGGAGAAAGCCACTTTTATTTTCAGTAAGTGAATTTTCCTACACGGTAAAGTGGGCTTCCGAAAAAGGGCTTCGACCCGTTTGTGCCTCCGAAGAGGGCTTTTGTTTGATTGTGCCTCTGGGAAGAGGGCTTTTTTATGTGATTGTGCCTCTAGGAAGAGGGCTTTTTTCTGTGTGCCTCTAGGGAGAGGGCTTTTGTTTTTTCGCTGTACGTAGGGAAGCGGGCCTCCGAAGAGGGTTTTTTGTTTCTGCCCCTAGGGAGAGACTTTTATTTTTTCCCTGTTCGTTGGGAAGCGGGCCACCGAAGAGGACTTTTCACATTTCGACTCGTGTGAAGTTTTATTTCAGATCTCGGTGGAATTCGTGCCTCCGAAGAGGTCTTTTAGCATTTCAACTCTGGTGAAATGAGCCTCCGAAGAGGGCTTTTCACATTCCAACGCTTGTGAAGTTTTATTTCAGATCTCGGTGGAATTCGTGCCTCTGAGTAGGGGTTTTGCCTGGAAGTTTCTTTCCCATGGTTGGATGGATTCACGAGGCTGACACAAGTTACTTGGATTGTTTGTTTGTACAAACGTTCTCGGCTAGTTAACGAGTGTCCTGTTCCACCGGTCATTCCACCAATATTTTTTGTTGAGAAAGAGAACTTTCTTTTTCTGGCAAGTCCCATTAGAGGTCTTTATCCTCCGAAGAGTTGTGCCTCCGAAGAGGGCTTGCGCCTCCGAAGAGATCTTTTGCTGTTTGCTGCCTGCTCACCCATGTCTTTTCGTCATTTACTCATATCAGCGGTTCACTATTATCATTTTCAAGCACACATTCCTTTCTTTTGCAAGTAGCTTATTTTATCCAAAGAAGTGTACTTCATCGTTAAATGAGTTTGCCGGGGCAGACACATGCTAATTAATCGGATGTTTATTTGCACAAACGATCACAATTAGTTCGGAAGGGTCCACCTCTAGTGGAACCACTATCTGTTTGCTTGAAGCACTTCTTATATAGGATTTGAGTCAGGAATTTTTGTGGCTGAACATTCATTTGTTGAGTGATGTCAGGGATCGCTTGGTCTTGTGATGGGTAAGCTTTGTTTTAATGGCCTGCAATATTAAATTGACATTTTAGCAATACAATTGAAGTACTCTATATATCGAAATAAAACAGGCGGTTTATAATAGTAGAGAACACAAGATTTACAGTGGTTCGGCCAAGAACTGGGCCTACATCCACTTTATAGTTCTTATTATTCACTTGCACTGGCTTTATAATGGCTTTCAATACAAGAATCATACATTCATAATTCTTTTACAGTATTTCAGTAAAGCTTTTAAGTAAAATATGGGCGCAAGTGATTGCTCTTCCAAACTCTTGGAATTAGATCTCCTCCGATAGTTGTCAGTTTGAAAGTGCCATCAAGAAGTTTTTTGCCTATGACATATGGCCCTTCCCAGTTTGGTGCAAACACTCATGTTGCTGTTATGACCCTCTTTAAGACTAGATCTCTAATCTCAAAGCTGAGTTGGCGAACTTTGGAATTGAAGTGCCTGGCAATTCTTTGCTAATGGGCTGCAATTCTGAGCTGAGCCTCTTCCGTTTTTTTATCAAGGAATTAAGTTGCTTCAAGTTGCAACTCTTCATTTTCAGCTTGGTTGAAATGAATTCTTCTATGTGAAGGGACTTCTATTTCCATCGGAATCATTGCTTCTGACCCATATGCCAATGAAAATGGAGTGTGTCCAGTCGTAGTTTTGTGGGTAGTTCTATATGTCCATAGTGCTAGTGGTAGCTTATCGACCCAACCACCTTTCGCTTTTTCCAGCTGTTTTTTGATGGTTGTTTGATAATTTTGTTTACTGCTTCCACTTGCCCTTTTGCCTGCGGATGAGCCACTACTGAGAAGCTTTTTTGGATCTTGAATTGCTTGCAAAATTCTTGGAACTCTTCACTTTCGAATTGGGTTCCATTTTCTGTGATTATCTTTTGAGGCACACCATACCTGCAAATGATATTCTTAGTTACAAAGTTTATCATCTTTTTAGAGGTAATAGTAGCAAATGGTTCAGATTCAGCCCATTTAGTAAAATAATCAGCAGTAACAATAGCATATCTAATTCCGGACTTGGCGGTTGGCAAAGGGCCGATGAGATCTATTCCTCAAATAGAAAATAGCCATGGACTGACCATCTGTGTTTTCTCGGTGGAAGGTGCTCCTGGGATTTTTGCAAATCTCTGGCATCGGTCACATTTTCGGGCATAGCTTGCAGCATCACGATTAATATCTGGCCAAAATACCAATACCGGAGAATTTTCTTTGCTAGTGTTTGACCACCTGAATGATCTCCACACTCTCCACCGGGTACTTCAGCTAGAATTGTCTTAGCTTCTTCCTTGGTCGCACACCGGAGAAATGGCATTAAGAATCCCCGTCTGTACAACCGGCCATCTTGAATTATATATCTAGAGGCTTTTCTTAGTAACTTTTGTCGTTCTTTTGAATTTCCTGGTAGATAACCGTTGAGAAGATATTCCATTATCGGAGTCGTCCATGATTCGTGCTCTTGAGATATAGTCATGATCCCGTCAATATCCATCTCATCGGTGCTTGGAGCTGACAGGACTTCCACAGGAACTAATCCCAATAATTGAGCATCACCAGTACTTGCGTACTTTGCGAGAGAATCTGCCTTCATGTTCTCTTCCCGGGGTATAAGATTTATCGTATAATGGTCAAGATCATCGAGAAGTTCCCAGGCTCTTGACAAGTAAGCAGGCAGATTTCCTCCTTTAGTTTGAAACTCTTTCTTGACTTGACATACAATAAGCCGTGAATCACTGAAGATCTGCAACACTTTGACATTCAATTCTTTAGCAATTTTCAAGCCGACAATAAGAGCTTCATATTCTGCTTCATTATTTGTCAAAGGGAATTCCAATCTCAATGCATAGCACAATGACCGCCCTTAAGGGGTTTCAAGCACAACTCCAGCTCCGGAACAGTAATCGTTTCTTGCACCATCAACATATAATTTCCATCGAATTGGGGTATTATCAGTCACCTCTTCCTCGCTATCACCTTTATATGTACATTCTGCGATGAAATCTGCTAAAGCTTGTCCATTAATTGCTCTCCGGGGATGATAAGTGATGTCGTATTGGCTGAGTTCAATATTCCACTTCAAAAGGCGACCCAAAGTCTAAGGGTGAAACAGGACATGCTTCAGAGGTTGATCAGTGAGGACTTTGATAGGATGAGCTTGGAAATATGGCCTCAATTTTCTTGATGCAATCAGTAGACAATAGGTGAGATTTTCCAATTTTGAATAATTCATCTCTGCCATAGTGAATCTTTTGCTGATATAATAGACCGGGCGCTGAATTTTTGTGTCTTCCCATACCAACGCTGCACTAAGAGCATGAGATGAGATTGCCAAATATACGAAAAGATCTTCACCATCGTTGGGCTTAGAAAGTATTGGAGGCATTTCCATGTGATGAATCAACTCATCGAAAGCTTTCTGGCATTCAGGAGTGCAGTCAAAAATTTTCCTTCCTTTCTTCAGAGCATCAAAGAATGGAATGCATTTATCCGTAGCTTTGGAAATGAATCGACTTAAGGCAACGACTTTTCCATTAAGACTTTGCAATTCCTTCTTCATTCTAGGAGCTTTGACTTCTTTTAAGGCAGCAATTTGAGTGGGATTAGCTTCAATGCCCCTAGCACTCACAATAAAGCCCAAGAACTTTCCGGACTCCACCCCAAACGAACATTTCAAAGGATTAAGTTTCATTCCGTACTTTCGGAGGATTGCAAACATTTCTGCCAAGTGATCCATATGGCCTACCGCTTTTTTTGATTTCACTAACATATTGTCAACGTAAACTTCCATAGTTTTGCCAATCTGCGGTTTGAACATAGCATTGACGAGTCTTTGGTAAGTTTCTCCTACATTCTTAAGTCTGAAGGGCATGACTCTATAGCAGTAGAGACCAACGTCGGTGATGAAGCTCGTGTCCTCCTGGTCCGGCTCATGCATCATGATCTGGTTGTATCCGGAGTAAGCATCCATAAAAGATAACAATTCATGCCCCGCTGTTCCATCCACCAACTGACCTATCCTGGGTAATGGGAAGCAATCTTTAGGGCAGGCTTTGTTTAAATCTGAGAAGTCGATGCATACTCTCCACTTCCCATTAGCTTTCTTAACCAGTACAGGATTTGAAACCCAATTCGGATAACTAGACTCCCTGATGAAACCATTCTCCATGAGCCGGTCTACCTCTTCTTTCAACGCTGCTGACCTTTCAGGACCCTGGGTTCGTCTCTTCTGCTTTATCGGTGTAAACTTCGGATCAATATTCAGAGTATGTACAGCAATTTCTGGGGATATTCCACACATATCAGCATGAGTCCAAGCGAATACGTCCAGAATTGCTTTCAAGAATGATATTAAGGAATTCTGAACCGTCACACTAAGTTGCGAACCCACATTCACCACTTTGTTCGGATCTTTCGGGTCAACAGGTACTGGCACCGTTACTTCCACTGGCACCACTCTTCTCTCCCCTGCACTAGCTTTTCTGAGATCCATTTCTCTTCGTGTCCCGCTATGCTCACCAGTGCAGGGTCCACACTGTAATTACTACAAGGTTGGTTCTTTGATGCGGACTGAGGCTGCCGCATCCTTTCCCATCTCTCTCTTCCTCGCTTCACGCAACTCTATTAGACAACATTCTCGCCCAGCATTCTGATCCCTTTTAATAACTCCAACTCCATTATCCGTGGGGAATTTCATAGTGAGGCACCACGGGGCGAGAATTGCCTGAAAAGCCGCAAGAGTTGGTTGGCCTAGGAAGGCGTTATAGGCTGAAAATTCATCAACAATTATAAAAGTTTGTTTTCGAACCACCTTTTTCTACCCCTCTCCAAGCTCCACGAACAAGTCGATAGTTCCAATCGGCTACTTCGGTTCCCTAGTAAACCCAATAATTTTTTGCGATGATGCTTGAACATCAGCCGTCGGAATTTTCAGTTGGTCGAACGTCTTTTTGAAGAGAATATTGCAAGAAGCGCCGCAATCTACAAGCACTCTTCTCACAATAGCCGGCCCAATGCCTGCAGAGATGACCAAGGGATCCATGGTTGGAGCTTCAATGCCCATAGAGTCCCTGGCTCTGAACACAATATCATCATTAAAAGTTTTCTGCTGCTTCAAAGGTGCAGCATCTTCTAGCACGAAAACACTCTCTTCTGTTGGTACATACTTCAAGGCACAGGCATATCTTTCCATCTTACCCCAGCTTCTGCCTGCTGGGTGAGGACCTCCTGTAATCACATTAATAACAGGCCTTTCTGATTCATGCACAATATTCCTCTCACCCGAGCCAGATGAATGAGCAGGAAGTTGCTGGCCCTTAATAGTAGAAGTTGGGTCATTTCTACTTCTCTTAACATATTGCTGCAACTTGTTCTCTCTCGGCAGTTCTTCAATCAAACTTTTCAGATGGCGACATTCGTTGGTATCATGACTGGGTTGATAATGAAACCGACAAAATCTCCCACTTTGAGCAGCTTTTCTCCCAACTCTCATCTCAGGCGGTATAGGATATTCTACCGCGCCTTTGGTAGCAAAAAAGATATTCTCCGGGGTGTTATTCAAAGGAATGAAATCTGAAGGTTTTGAAAAGCGGGGTTTCTTCATATCTTTCTGTTTCTTCCCACCATTATTCTCCCTTTTCTGATTTCCGGATTCCTTTTTGGTAGGAGCAGCAGTATTATCCTTAACCTCTGTCAATGCCACTTTAACCGGTGCTTGAAGGCATTCCAAGCGCATGAATTCATCAACTTTCTTATAGAATTTATCAAGCGAATTCGGTTCTTTCATCTTCAGCCACTTCCCAAATTCGCTTGATTTGTCGATTGTCCTCATCAAGTATGTCAAGACCATCCGTGGCTCTGCATTGTCCACTTCAGCCAAAGCTATGTTGAAGCGGTTCAAGAAAGATCTAATAGATTCCCCAGGTTTCTGTTCCAGGCTTGACAGTGACATAATATCCTTTGCCTTTGAAGCGTACAACCTGAATTGCTCTTTAAACCTCCGAGTCAAATCGGCAAACTGGTCTATGGATCGGACTGGAAGCTTTGTGAACCAGAGTAGAGCCACACCTTCCAAGTATACCGGAAAGTATCGGCATTTAATCTCATCAAATGCCCTAGCACCAGTCATGTGCCAATCATACTTCTACAGGAATTGATTAGGGTCGCTTGTTTCCTTATAAGTCGGGATGGCAGGAGGAACAAACTTCCTTGGGAATTCCGCCTTTAGAATCCTTTCCGTGAACAGGGTTTTGCTCGGAGCGAATCCCCATTCCTTTTCATCTTCATCCCTCTGCATGCTTTCTTTCATGATTTGTCGCACCATGCCCGAAAGATATTCTTCATCATTTAAAGGATCTACAGGACAGACTTCGGCCATTTTCTCAGAAGTTTGTCTGGACAAACGTTCACGGAGATTTGGCTGCGGTCTCGATCCTCCAGCTTGAGGAGGTGTTTCTTTGGCGGGGCTAGCTGCCCTTTGAGGAATATTCCTCTTTTCAGGATTATGAACATCATCTGCAAGGTTTTCTTCATTATTCACCAGTTGACGGTTAGCTCCGAGCAATGCATTGAACCTTTCAAGCATCAAAGCATTCTGGGTTTCCATCTGCTGGTATAACCCAGATACTGCAGCATCTAACTCCGCTCGTGTAATTCCAGCACTTGGTGTTGCTTGACTTGATGAAGGAGAAGTGGCAGTATTCTCATGTATATCATTAAGTCTGGTAGATCCGCGCTTTCTTCCAGGAGCCATTATCTCTGATAGACTTCTGGTTTTGAGAGGGATTTTTTCAACAAACTTTTGCAAAGCAATGACGAAAGTAGCCTGAGTTGGGTTCTCAGTGAAAGCACCAAAAATGTTAACTCTTAAAATTGAACGCTAACACCCCGGTGTAAGTAGAGATTAAGTGAAAGCACCACCCGTCTATACGGGAATTAAAAGTAAGTAGAAAAGTCACAGAGAAAGAAGTAAAAAGACAACAGTTTTACAGTGGTTCAGCTTCAAGTTAAGCCTACGTCCACTTTAATCTTTTTTATTGCTGAATCAATTACAACTTTACAACAATCTTCGATTACAACACTGATAGGATAAATAGCTAGAACTCCGATGTAGAAGAATTCTTTAAATCCATGTTGATTGTGTTAGATTTCCTCTTGAAGTTCGTTGAGATTTCTTTCGTGTTTGAAGTGTCGAGTTAGTCAGAAATTCTGTAGAGTATTGGCGTTCCAAAAATGAGCCAAAAATATCCCCCTCCTGTTGGAGTAAGTGGGGTATTTATAGGAGAGTTCGGAGTTAGGTCGTAGGTCGTAGACGACTTAGGAATAGGTCGTAGGTCGTGAGCGACTTAGTAGACATGGTTTACGGCCTAACAGGAGCGCCTATAATCACCTGAACAAGTCATAGGTCGTGGGTGACCTAGGGAAGGAACGATATAAGGAAGACAAGTTACCTCGGTTTTGTATAGCTCGCTATGTCGTTAAGTCCTTAGGTCACTAGGTCGTTAGATACTTTAGGCCGTTAACTCGTTAGCTCATTAGGTCGTTAGGCTCTTTAATCCGTTAGGTCGGTAAATCCACTTAGCTACCAGGTCGCTTCACACTTTAGGTCGCTGCATCCCACAGATAGTTAGGTCGCTGCATCCCACAGGTTGTTAGGTCGCTTCTCCCCATAGGTCGTTAGGTCGCTTTTAAAAGAGGAATTAACATTGACAATTAAATATTGCTGAAAATTGTATTTATTCAGTTTTGTTGTTTTCTGGCTCTCTATTTGATAGTTAGATTTTGTTGAGAATTTGTGATTTTCTTTCATGAAATTAAAAGATTTCTTTGGCGTTTGTATTCTTGACCTTTATTTTTCTAGCTTAAACAGTTTATTTAGAAAAATGATAGTTATAGACGACTTTAATTAGGAAAATTGCGGGGCGCAATTTTTATAATGAGGCGAGTCTGTAATGACCCGGGGTTTTGCACCAGTTAATTATCATCATTGTACGACTAAATTTGCTAGCAATTTGCTATTCGGAGTTTTAAACGGGTTGAGATTCTTTTAAAAATTGTTAAGGGTTATGTGGGCTTTAAATAAAATCTTGGTCCACGTTTTTCTTAGTGTTGTGTTGTATTAGATAGATACCCATTCCTCCTCCTCTATTCATTTTCTCTTCGCAAGCCCATAACAAAACAAACGAAAAAAATGGCTACTAGGGTTTCGAAATTTCCCGAAGTGGTCAGGCCGTGCAAAGGCAAGCTGTAGGGGAAAAAAGGAATTGTGGCTGATGGATTGAACTCTTTGAGATAAGGTGAGTGATTTTCACTAACACCTCTAATTCAATACTGTGCTTTGGCCATTCGATTATGTTTGGATGTTGATGATTTCTTTGAATTTATCAATTTTATATAAATTGATACTTGGTTCTCGCGGTATTGATTTTTGACTGGTTTATTTATACGACTATGATGATTTTTAAACTGTTCGAACTCCTTGGTCATTACGGCTTGATTTTCATTTGACTTTGGCCTTGATTTTGTGTATGTGATTCCATGACTTCGGTCAGTAGCTCACGGCTTCAACTTTTTTTTTTATATTACCAGACATTGACTTGATTTTTTTATCACTTGACTTCGAGTTTTGTAACTCTGTTGCTTCTGGCTTAATACACTTGACTTTGTTATAAAGTTGAATCACTGTCATTTGTTGATTTCGGCCACTTAACTTGGTTGCTTCATCATGTATACACTTTGATAATCATGTTGTATTATTTGTGATATGATACTCGACTGTTGAACCTGGTGATCTTGTGACACTGCTTGCTGTCATACTTGTTGATGTCTTTGTATTGCTGTTAGCTTTGTGTTTGTTGTATATATGAACTTGGTTCATATGTATGCTGTTCATTTGTCTTTTGTTTCGTCTTGAACTGTGCAGTATGACCCTGCCTTCAGCATAAGGTTGAAGTTCCATGATTATCACTTCCCTTTCTTCTGCCTTTTGCTTCCAGAAGTTTGATTGATCACATTCTGCTTTATATTTTTCTTCGAGTTTAGAGTTTACCTTGTTGAGTTCTTGGATTTGTGCATCCTTATCTTTGAGGGTTGTGAGAACTTTGCCATAAGAGTGGATGTGATTTGCATCTGGTTTTCATTGATCTTTTTATGTAGTTTGTATGCTTGCTGCCTGGTCTGGTTCATCTTGTAGTCTTGTTCATTGTTTCATTTGGTATGCCTTTATTCACTGCTGTGTTACAGTTTGGATTGTCTCGAGTCAGTGCACTCGAGTGTGATCTGTGCATTTTTGTCATGCTGTATTGCGTTATCTTTGGTGCTTTCACCTTCATTCTGTTGTGACTTTATGTAGTTTGTACCACTGCCTTTGTGCACTGTTTGGTCTGATGCTCCAAGTTGCCACCTTTGATCAGTTGCATTTGTTGCCTTCATGTATTTGCAGTTTTTAGTTGTTTCGAGTTACAGCAGCTTCATTGTAGCTGTCTTGACCATTTGAAGCAGTTTGGATATTTGTTTCATGTAGTTGCTGTGCATCACTGTCTTTGAGGGTTTGTGAGAACTTTGCCATGTTTTTTATTTTTGCCTCCTTGTGATGATTACTTCTGCATTGTATATGTTGTGTATATATATATATGAACTTGGTTCATATGTATGCTGTGCATTTGTTTCCAAGTATAGTTGCAACGTGTTGTAGTTGCAGTTTGTATTTGTTGTGCCACTTGTGCACCATGCCTTGGTCTTTGAGCATTGCTGAGTTTGTTTCTTTTTATAGTTGCATTTGTTTTGGTATATCTACCTATGTGCACTTTAATTTATATAGCTATGTATACATGCATTTTGTAGCGTTGATTGTCGCAATGCGCTTGCTGAACTTTACGCGCTTAGTTGTGTGATTGAGTTTAGTATAAATATTTGGAGTTGTGATGACGTCATATGCTATAATGGCGAGGCAGTGCAAGTGAGCGTGTACTGCAGCCAATCAGAATTGATGTTTTAATTGATAATTTCAATTGCTTGAATTGTTCATATGGAAAATTCAATATCTTTTGAAATTGTATTTTTATTTGGTTTATTTTAATTATTCTGTTGTTTTCTAATTATCTATTAGATAAATAGATTATGTGTTTCTAATTATTTATTTAATAATTAGATTTTGCTGTTAATTGCGGTTTAGGTAACTCTGTAGTTTTCTAATTATCTTCATTGATAATCTTTCTATTTATCTTTGCTGATGATTTGGCTTTGCTGATTCGCTGTTTAATGCTGTTACGTGTTATATCGACCGTATCTGATTTTCTTATTAAAGGATTGGATATGCGAGATTTATTGTGATTGTCGTCTATTTGTTATTTTAATTGTTATTGCTTCCGTGCATTAATTACTAAGCTTGAATTAGATTGATCCGTGTATTATTTTCTTTTGAATTAATATTCGGGTCAAACCGAGTTATTACAGGCTGATGATATCTCGCTTTGGGATGCTGCTTGAGCTATGAAGTCTCTTCATATCTTTTGGAGCAGTCAGTGTTATTTTATATAGGACGCATATTCATGTATATTATTTATAATAATGTACTTGTATATGTAACTTCCAGTGTCGACAGTTGTAGTTGTATCACATGTATTGTAACTGACTTCAGTAATATATATATGAGATTTTATATTATATGTATTCTGTGTTTAGCATATCTAAGTTATTATTATATATGTTGTCCTAAACTATTATGAACCATCGTAGTTCATTTTATACTGGAATTTAATATGTCAATGGGAGTAAATAAACAAAGAGATGGAAAAAAAGAATATATGCATATATACCACTCCTATCGAGATAACCAATACTAGCGTAAGACCTAACTACAGATGGCCGCTCCTATCCAGCCTTATTCTTCATAATAACAGATAGTATTTCCTTTTAATACACTTTGTTACTGTGAGCATAGAGGTGGGGCATCACAGAAATATTCGAAATGGGAAGAAGGGTTCAAAAACAAAGTTGTTGCCGTTGAAATTATACATGGTTTCAAAAAAAATTGATTTGCAGTAGTTTGTTGGAATATAGATGCTATGGAAATAAGGGAAAAGAAGGGGAAAATGAGAAAGAAGAGAAGAGGAAAGATATGGCTTTGGCCATGGGTTACTGTCGTGGGTTGTGATGGAGGTAGGCCGCGGTAAGTGGAGAGAGGTAGACTTGGGTTTTGAAGGAGGAAGGATGGAAATTGATTTGGAGATTTAGGATATTTGGGGTTTGGAGTTTTCTGCAGATTTAAGGAAGAAGTAAAAGAGTAGCAGGAAGTTTCTCAAATGAGCAATAGAAGGTCAATGTGTGAGAAAAGGAAGGATCTAAAGTCTCTTAAGGTTCTTAGGTTCTCTTGGTTTACTGAGGAGCCCATTAGTCTAAAACAAACCCGATAACACTTTGCAAAAAAAATAATAGAACACAAATATACACTATAAATGAATGAAATAAGCTACAGGTCATTTAATAATTAGGAAATTAAGATGGAGAAAAAATAAATGTCACATTTTATTTTGAAATCTTTCGGCATTAATAATGCATAAAGAAATGTACGTAGAAATGGAAAAGTTTTTAAATATAACCAAAGGAAAGTGAAAATTTTTATACGCGAAAATAAGGTGGCAATAATTAAATATAACCTAACAGTCTCGGCTTATGTATTAAACAAAAGGATAAATAAAAGGATCAAGTATTAATAATGAGGTAACTATTTTAAAACGTACATGCAACAATTAATAATAAAATAAACGAAGGGACCATGTACATTGCACAACCTTTTTGAAATTCAATTTATGAAACGTAAACAAATTTACTTCACTAGCTAATATAATATTCAAATTTGTATGCATTTAGTTTTTTCTATGCATAGTAAATAAAATTTCTCACCATAAAAATGAAAATGTTCAATTTGGCTTTCCAAAATGATATTTTATTTCCATTAAAACATCTTCTCTGTTTAACCTAAAAGGTGCTTTTTTTATTAAATCTATTAATTGCAATCAACGTTTTCTTTCCTTCTAATTGAAATATTTCAATTACATTACTTGCATTTACTTACAAAGTTAAATTTCAAAACAGACAACTAAAATGGATGTAAAGTAGAATAATTGTTTCCTCTAGTCATTTAAACACGTTTATAAATTTGTTGTTCATACAACAGAGTAATAAATAACCTACTTAAATAAATTATTTTTCTACTCTTGTAATCCATCTATATGCTAAAACATAGTTCAACTATACATATATTTCTTCCTTTGAATCTATCGTTCTATTCTATATTTTAATGAAACTAAACGTGCATTCACAAATGAAACATTCATTTTATTTGACATAAATATTCTTTTCAGTAAACCAACTTTCCTTTTATATTCACAAAACATAAGCGACATTTAATTACACCTATTAATTTACAATTTGTTTTCCTCTCTATCATTAACTGAAATTATTCAATTACATTAATTCAATTATTTACAAAGTTGAATTTCAAAATGGACAAAATAAATGTAACGAGAAATAGAACAATTATTTCATGTCCAATAGTAATTTAAACATATTTATACACTATTGGATACAGACAAGGATTATATATTTCTTACCAAATAATAGTTTCTCATCTCTGCAATCAATCTTTCAACTACCAAACATTTCAAATGAATAAACATATGGTTTCTCTTTTATAAAGAAACATTTATAATTCCTTATTAACATTTAATATTCCAATCCATTGAAAATTTACATTTAGACAATAGTTAATTTCACTCAAACCAATATTATTAAAATACACACTAGAATTTGTTATCATCCTTACATTATTGCAAACATGTTTCATTAATAGAAATTTTACTTAATCTCATAACGTGTATTATAATTTAATTTGTATCAGTAAAATCTTAATTTTTTTCCTAACAATTTTATTTAAAAATCTTATTTAATTTAATAATTTTAAATGTTTACAAATATGGGTTGTTACAACTTCTTTTTGAATCATCGCTACAAATACCCATACATGTACGTGCCTTTAAACATATTCTACTTTGGTGATCAATTCCATTGATTGGTCAACAACTTGCACATCACATGTGTGAGTCGAATAAAAATGGGTAAAACATCCTAAGTCTCACTCCTCTAAGGCTAAAATAAATCTCTATCTCTATATTATTCTGACCCCTGATGACAACTTGTGACACCCTATCTCCAGTGACTAGACTATCAAATGAGTTTATCGTCTGATAGCTCAGATCAAAAGGCTTAGAAGGGGTAATCTCTCATACATGCTATTTTGGTTCTACATGGATACCTGAAAACGTCTGAATAATATGTATCACGTCTAAACACAAAGTAACATATACGAGTTGCCCGGACTAAGTAATATAGTAGTATTAGAGATGCATTGAAAAATGAACCTAAAATTATAGAATCAAAGTCGAATAAATATATATCATGTTTAAATATCTAATATAATATCTCATACAAATACATGGCTATACAACATAATATATCATCCCATCACTTCTGATGAGATTACAATATAAGCAAAATGAACAATTATCATCGATGTTGACTCTATCCCCACTTTATAGCCTATAAAGCACACATAAGCACATACTAAACCTGTAAAACAACCTCTGCCCAATTCATTGTTAAATACATAACAAACCCTGAGTCAGTTTAGAAACTAGCTGAGTGTAATTTTGTTCAAAACATTGCATAATGTCTGGGTGTCAGGTGTAAAACAATACGATATTCTTTTATTTTCAAACATGTCACACACTTCCTGGACTAAAACACAACCTGCCAATCATCGATTTCATACAAATTTTAACACACATGGCAAAGCTCAAAATTACATGACTCGCAGTTGCAACTCTAACCAAATAGGATATAGTGAGATAACATAATAATATATATGTGTGCGCGCACATGCACAGGTGCATTTATCTTACAGCATGCATTATAAACATTAACACGTTCAAATATCGTCGTGCATATGTCATTGTAATCCCAAAGCATAAGCCGTGGTACTTTATTCTATGCATTTATAAATATTGGGCCTTCCTACAAGAAATAGTATTTCAATGTTCAAGAAACATTACAGTAGAATGCGACAAGGTCAATAGGTATGTTGTGTAACTGCATTTTGTTGTAGATACAAAACCTAATAACAAGAAATGAAAAATGCTGTATAACAACATGTGTTTGTATTGAGTTGTTAATTGTTTTCTACAGGGTCTGCTATCTTTCTATTTTAAACTTTTACAGGGTTAGCATTTTCCTGCAAATGAAATTTATATTTGTATTCTATATTTTCATCAGTAGTTGATAAATGCTGCTATTAAATTTTAATGGGATTATATTAAGTTGTATTAATATGCACTAGTCCGAACCCATGCTTCGCATAGGGACCGCACTCAACTTCTTATCATCATAACATGTTTAAATGATTTATATGGTTCGTTGTTTAAGAAATAGTGATCTTTTTTACCAATTTTCAAATAAGTTTGTATTTTGTCTAAAACTTGTGTATAAATCTTTGAAAAAGTAATGCGCATAGTACTGGTGTTTGATAAACAATTGCAAAATATCGAGAAAAAATGATTTCAAAGATAAAATTTCCACACAATACACATATAAATTATACACATATAAATTTATTGTGTGCATCAGCTGTTTCTCCATGTATCAGCTGTATTATATGTAACTTCATTTGGTGAGATACCTTTATCAATCATTTCCTTTAATACTTGATGTCGTTGATTCCGTTTGCTGCTTCGGTAATAATTATCTATAAGAGCAGTGCAGGTAACAACATTTGGTTTACACTTGACCATTGATCCAAAAAGGCCAAAAGCAACGTTGACATGATTCATGAGAACGCAAGTGTTGATGATGATCCCATAACTGACTACATCTAGGAACATATTATGCAGCATCATATTATTGTAGAATGATAAGATTAGAGAATAAAGAGATTTATTTATATTTTGAACGATTTTTGTGAAAAATATGCTAAATCTAAAGCATACATATATTTCATGTCCGAAGTGTTGGAACTAACAACCATAATTCAACAGTATTTATTTTAATGTTGTATATCTTTTACAGTCAAAGCAAATTCAACATAATAAGAAGCATATAGCTGTATTTAATGCTTTTGAGTTTTCTGGTTCCATTTTTAATTCCATCTAACATTGTTACTGTATTTTGGTAATGTTGGATTTCACCAAACTTGACCGCAATTTGTGAAAGTAGAATCAGGGGCTGGAAATTTACAAAACAATCGACATAGATTAGTTAAAAGAAATAAAGTCAAACGGATTTAATAACTTTAATAATATGAATAATCCGAAAAACTACGATTTTAAAAAATTTATTTTTAGCTATCAACAATGGATATCATTGGAAAGCATATTTGTAGAAAAAGTTATCACATTTCAAAGTTTGGAATAGAAAGAAATTAAAAACATGACCATACATTTCCCAAAATATGAAGGAGGCCTGTGTGCTCTTGAAATCTAACTCAATAATAATATTATAGTATAGATAATGTAGAAAAAGTTATCACATTTCAAAGTTTGGAATAGAAAGAAATTAAAAACACGATTGTTCATTTCCCAAAATATGAAGGAGGCCTGTGTGCTCTTGAAATCTAACTCAATAATAATATTATAGTATAGATTAACTCATAGAAGTGATAGCACAAATTAAATGCTATCTTTTGTTATTATGATTTTTACAACATTCATACTTTGTGGTACTATCACGATATTCATATACATAGGGGTCATTAAGCTGCATTTGAATGTACTTCAACTAGCTATTATAAATAACATAAATGAATAAAACTCAAATCATATAAACATATAAGTATTGATCATTTCCATAAATCAAACATAATACAATATTCATAAACAAAGAAAAAAACCCGTAAATCAAGTTTAGATAACATCCATAAACAAAGTCAATATAGATATAAACAAAGATAACACAAAATCCATAAGTAAAAGATGCAACATCCATAAACAAAGTAAGTTTGCACCAAATACTAACAAAAAAATGCATAACCAGAAAGTTACATATGCATTGGTCATTTCAATAGACCAAACGTAACGCAATATTCATAAACAAAGAAAAACACCCATAAATCAAGTGTACATAACATCCATAAACAAAGTCAACATACATAAATCAAATTTACAAAATATCAACAAACAAAGATAACACAAAATCCGTAAATAGAAGATGCAACATCCACAAAGCAAGTTTTCATCAAATACTAACGAAAAAATGCATAACCAAAAAGTTATATATGTTTGTTGCAGCAAAATGAGTTTCAAACATCTAAAGAATGTGTCATCTTGTCCATTTTTACAACTAAAGTCTTTAATTACCTATAATGAAGAAATTCAAAAGTTGGTAATCAAATACTTTATACTTTCCTCCAATGTTATCTACATTCAATTTAGATGAGTAAATGTAACATTGAATATTACCTTACTCGGTTATAATAAAAATAAAAGAAAAGTAGTTAGTAGTCCAAACTTGAAGACTATGATATGAGATGTCACAAATGAATTAGTGGAACATTGCATATTAAGCAAGTGATTAATGAATTATTATCATTAGAAGTAGTATTACTACTTAACAACCATTTCGCAATGCGAGGGAAATGCGGCGTACATTATCGACCTCTCTAGAGTCTGCTATCGTGCGGGAGCCTCATGAACTGGCTTTCACCTTTTTTTACCTTAGGAGTAGTATTACCGCTCCTATTATTACTAAAACTACTTATATTAATTTCTTTGAAATAATTCAATTTATGTAAAACTTGGTGAATGTTTAGGAACTTAAATAACTTTTTTAAATATTTACCAAACTTGGTAAATTAATAGAAACTTAGTGAACTTAAATTTTTATAAAAAATGGTTAATTTTCATGAAATTATTTGATTTGTATATAACTTAGTAAATTTTATAAAACACGGTCAAATTTTACAAATTTAATTAATTTAGTTAAATGTTTATAAAACATAGTCAACTCTTATAAAAGTTAGGTAAGTTTATAAGCACTGTTACTTTTATAAACTTATTTATTTTTCATAAAACTTAGTTCACTTAATTATTTTTATAAAGATCGGTTAATTTTTATAAATTTAGTCAACTTTTATTAAATTTAGTCAACTTAGTTAACTTTTACAAACTATTTTTTGTTATGATTTTTTTTAATTTTTGTTGAAATTAGTTCGTAGTCGGTTTTTACAAAACTCGGTTGACTTAATTAATTTTTATAAATTAAGTTAATTTTTATAAAAGTGGTAAACTTGATTAATTTTTTTTTGGGAGAACGAATCTGAAAAAAGCACTCAAAACTTTGAATTATTTTCAAGAACAAAAATAGAGCATCCATAGTTAATTATACATTTTTCGGTTAAATTTTTCATACAAGTCAAGTCTTCCTTGGATTTAAGGTCCCCTAAAAATAAATAATCAACAAGAAAATGATGTTACATAATCTATACAGAACTGGTCATATAGTACACACTTGTAAAAGATTATATAGATGTTAGTATTTCAATAGAATAATTTTTTAAAAAAATAATATTTTCTTGATTATGCGACAACCCAAATGCTCACGTAGTATTATATTTGAAATATCATTTTCATTTCAGGCATACATCCATACTCATAGAATTTGAGCAATCATAGATCCGAAAGTGCATTTAAAAGCTACCTGCAAACAGTCAAATTGAGGTAATGCTTAACGAAAATCGCTTTTTCATTCACAATTTGGATCATTATTTCTTCATGCAAAGCTAAATATGCTCTTTTTAGCTTTTATAATTTCAGAATTTGTGCAAAGCCGCACTAGTTTATATCGACTATTGTTTTAATCACTACTTTTACCTTTTGGAATAGGTAGGAATAAATACAATTAGAATAGTGGGCTGTATATAAATGAAGGTGAGGGGCACTGTTTGTCTATGAATGAATATCATTTTGATAAGGTAATTAATATTATATGCTTTAATATGGTATTTAATATGACAATGTTTTACCCCCAATCCCCAAAATAACACCTTTAAAGTTCTTTATAAAAAACTTATTGTAGTACTTAATAATTCTAAAATTTTCAAACATTGTAATACTTTAGTCTTACTCATTCCTATGCTATGTTTGATGTGTTTTTCAAACCAATCACTCAGAAGGTCATGGAAGTATATCAACCTGATCTGCTTATACTGTAGTGTGGTGCTGATTCATTTGCAATAGATAGATAATATAGGTCAAGCTATTTTAAATTTATCACTTAAAGAACTTACAATCGCTTCAATTTCTTACAATCAGTGGATCTTTATGATCGTTTAATTTTTTGTACCTTTTAATTTCTAAGAACTGTAATTAAGTCCAAACTACAACATTCATTGTAAGGCAACTAGTTTTAAAGCTCCACTCCAAATGTTATAACTTTCTATGAACTCACACCTCTAAACGAAGCACATGACCAAATCATTTGCACAATCAAGAACGGTCATAAAGACCTAGTAAAATATCACACATGTCATAACACCAATACCTCACTGCATTTTAATTTCTTTTAAATTGCCGCCACAATCCAATACCATAAGTGGTTCACGAACCTAAGAAATCGAAGCGATTGTAAGTCCTTTTGGTGATAATTTAAAATAGCTTGACCTATGTTATCTATCTGTAGCTAATGAATCAGCACCACACTGTAGTACAACCAGATCAGCTTGGTATACTTCGATGACTTTTAGAATTATTGTTTTGAAAAACCCATCAAACACAGCATAGGAATGAGTAAGACTAAAGTATTACTATGCTTGAAATTTTGAAATTATTAAGTATTACATAAAGTTTTTTCTAAAAAAAGATTGGTACTTCCAAAATACATTTTTATTGTATTTGTTTTATTTACTTCCTTACCAGGATGTTATAGAGAGCATGTGGAGACTATGATTTGTTGTTAAATGAGTATTACTATTTGAGAAAAACAAAAAGGATTTCGTTTTTGTTCTTCTTTTAGGTTTAGCCTCTAAATTAAAACCAATTTGATTTAACTCTTTTTCTATTAAAGTAACAAAGATCACTTCTTAAAGTAAATATACACTGTCTTACGATAGCAGAACCAATATAAATCTTGCGTGTTATTTATTTTTCTTCTTTGCATATGTGAATGTTGTTTATGTATATTAGTCTTTTGTTTGTTCTACATCATCGTCAACATGTTTCAAATTGATTTCCGCTAGGTTTTGGTGAATCATACGATTTACCCTAATGGTATGGATATAGTGAGTACCCTTTATCTGATATTTAAGTTGAAACTACTCTTATCATATTAAATTGGAAGTATGTCATTTGGAATAAACTTTGAGGACAGTTATGCATAAGATAACATATTATTTTCTGTTTAATTTTCCTTTCACAGTCAATCTTTCGAAATAAGTTGCATCTTAATAGCTTCATGATTCTACATGGTAGGATATCCTAAAATTTTGTGGTTAGTTTTGAAGTTTGTGCAAAAAAGAAAAGGAAAAAGTAGGAATTGTTTGATGATGATCTCATGTTAAATTGTGTAGAAAATCCATATACATGTGCAAACAATTTTTTACCTATTCTTGTTCGCAAATCTATGTACGATTTTATCACTTCTCTTAAAGGTTATGACTGTAAGGTATTTACAATTTTCCCTATAATTGATAGCACTTATTTAGTAGCCCAATGCTTAGTTTAATATATTATAATATGATAGATACATTGTTTATAGTGAAACACGGTGTCTGAATAGACCTAGTCCTAAATCTATATTATGGTTGTTTGCATTAATCACTTTTAATACGTCATGAAAAGATACTAATAGTCATTTAAACTAAATAGATCCAACCTTAATCTAGATTTTTAGAAAGTTGTTTGACTCAAATGTTCATTATCATTCAAGAACTTTATACGGAAAAAATAAATTTTGTTTTACCTAATAGCTTGTTGAGAATCCAATCTCAAATTACTCTAATAAACTGTATTAACATTGAACTATTAAAGTACGTCGTCATCGTGATGTTAAGTTCGATAATTTCGCTTTTAAGACTATTTTCAAGAAGCTTTCAAGTAAAACAAAAGGTAGATTTTCTGTATGCGGATCCTAAATAATACTCAATGAACATTTTTTATAAAAATAGCAATACTTATTTAAGCAAAGTACTCGTTATGATATCTTAGAGGCTCCAATCTAGGACATTTAGAACCTTTATCTAAAGCGTCGCATCTAAAACCGTTTAAGAGGTAACTGATGATACTCAATGAACATTTGAGGCAAAAACTTCATAAAAAACTAGATTTAAGGAAAGATCTATTCCATTTAAATGATTACTACTTTCTTTTCATTACGTATTAAAAGTGGCTATTGTAAACAAAATATAATATAATTTTAGGGCCGGATCAATTCAGACACCATATTTCAGTATAAATAATGTACATATTATATTATAACAAGTCAAACAGAAAATTTGGCTATTAATAATGTGCTAGTAATTGTATGAAAAATTATATATACCTTAAAGTTGTATAATGTAAGAGAACCGATAAGTCGTACTTGGATTTGTGAACAAGAATATTGGGAAACTAGCCTATAACACGATATACATATTTTCTACATCATTCACATGAGATCATCATCAAAAAATTCTCTTATTTCTACTTTTTTTAGCAAAAACTTTGAAACTATTCCTAAATATTTAGGTAAGTTATATTTAAGAATCAAAAAGCTATTTAGATGTAACATGTTTCTTTTGCATAATCATCCTTTAAATTTATTCCAAATGACATACTTTCAATTAAGTATAATATGATGTGAGTAGTTTGAACTTATAAATCAGATAAATAGTAGACAATATTTCATACCATACAAGCCATGCATTATTTATAGTATTATACATTTTTATGACTATGCTCTTCTTAATTGGAAAAAGATAAATCACGGTTAAAACATTCATATCCTAGGAATATTACCAAACAAGGCTTGCGAGTCCATCTTCTACTCAATCTCATCTCTCCACTTGAGACGAGTTCTCTAAATATACGATCCTCTTCTTCTTATGTGACCTCTTTTCCTTCATCTCGTAGCTTAGCAACCCTAGGGTCATATCTTTCCACTTGATACTTCTTAATATAAAGTGAGCTTCTGTAATCACTACATAATACTTTAAAAAAGGGAGACAGATTCTACCATTTAAGACCTCAATCAAGATAAACCCTCGTCATTTAAAACCTGTTCCCATGGTGGTTTCCTAACAATGTCATCAATGGTTGGTGGGTCCTAGCTACAAAGACCTTTAACCACTATTTAAGGCTTCCAATATTTAATATTTAACTATTATCGCATCTAACACCATAATATCATAGCCATGTAAGAGACAATATCTAAGCCACTTAATACCTTTAAAAGGACTAGGTGGTACCATTTAATAACTATATTCTAGGCAGATCCTCATTACTACAACCTTAGAAATATGAGAGACTATCACGACCCGAAATCCATCATTCGAAAATCGACGTCCAATACCTCACTTGTATTCAAATGCCGGAGATTCAAAGTCGGACTCCAGTTCACTGGAGCCTATAGCAACATTAGATAAATACAACAAAGTGGAAACAAAAGATGATTTCATTGATGCACAAAACATGGATACAACATTTGATTACAACAAATAACCACCAACATCAGAGCACTGAATATAAGATACAACGGCAGAACAATAACAGTGGAACAACAACAGGGCTATAATAACTTCAATAGAGTCTTACAAAAGAAAGAGAGAGTGAGAATCCAACATAAGCACCTTCAATCAAAAGCTTCATAACTCTAAAAGACATCCAATCCAAAAGCTTCCAAAATCCAACAACTTCAAAACCAAAGACTACCAAAAGACTTCTAGATCAAAATCTGAACTAGCTCCAGAACATGGATAACCTGACTCTAGGTTGCCCATGTTGAAAATTATGGGCACCTAGAGTTTAGAAAAAGGAATAATAAACTCCGGGTCATTCATGGGACTGGTATGAGTAAATAAGAATAGTTGTTTGTACAAAAAAATTACAAAAGAAATCCGTTCATGCTTTTAATTGATGAGAATGATAATAATGATGCAATGGAAAATAAATATACGATAAGATATTTATTTACTTCAATCAAATGAATAAATTATATGAATAAAGACGAGGAGTAGAAATAAACATTTGAAATTCGAAATTTAGTGGAGATGTAAAGTGTCAACAAAATGAAGGAGATAATGGTAAAAAGCTTCTTCAAATGATTCGAATGGAATATATGATTTTATCTTGTTGATTTTTTTCCAAATTTGTAAGTGCATATGTGACGACCCAGAATTTTTAAGCAATTTAAATTGGAATATTTAAATTGATTTGAAATATTTAAAAGAAATTTTTTAACTTGAAATCAAATATCACTAATTAATTGTTAATTAAATTATTGAATTTAATAATTTGAAATTGGATAAATTATTGAATCTTCAGTTTTAAGCTGGTTGAAAATAATTGGAAAGCTTGTAAAATTCATATTAATAGTACTGAAGATAATAGAGCTTTTAAAATTGAACTTAAAAGTGTTTTTTTCAGTTTTGAAAATTTGATCGTTTAAATTGGATTTAAAAATAGCCTTCCGAGGCACAGTCTCGGAATTCGACGAAACCAGTTCCGTTGGATCTGTAATATTTAATTACTATCGGATTTCAATTTTCATAGCATTCGGAAGTGGTGTGAGCGTACGATTTATTGACGTGCTGGAATTTGAAAATAAATTTAATAAAATAACTGGTCAAATTAATCAACAGTGGCCTACTTTCTATCAATACCATTTTCATTTCATATCGGAGCACTGTAGTTTTCCCTTCTCCAACACGCCTCATTGTCTTCATTTAGTACACTTCCTTTCCGTATATCCACATTTTTGCAGACAAGAAGATAGCTTTGTCTCCTTATCTCTTCCATCACGCCGTCCCTCTTCGTCAAAAAAAGAGGGCTATAGTAGTTAAAACTTTTAAATCAAAAGAGGAAGGAAAAGTCATGGCCGAAGCCCTTCATCCCAAATCAAATCACCGTGCTAAAAAATCAAATCGTTTTCGTTCGAAAAAAAGGGGGGATCGAAATCGATCTACGTCTCGAGTTTGTGACGTCGAAGGCCGCAATAGAGTGTATTTGCGGGCTTGATTTCGTGGTGCTAGGCGGTCATGTCAGGGCGATTTGACTAGGGCAAAGGTGGTCGCAACTTCTGAGGAATGCGAGCTCGAGTAAATTCCGGTGAGATCGATGGGATTTTGGTGGTCGTGAGTTCTTCGGTGGGATTATTTGGGAAAGCGGCGTTCGCGGCCAGGGCAGAGGAAGGAGGCACTGACGATTTCGACAGTTCTATCTGGGAGGGGGAGGTCGGCCTCACGCATGTGATTGGGTAGCTTGGAAATTTGGGCTGATGGTTTAAGGTGGCCTTCGATCGATCTGCAGGTATTTGAGAGATGTAATTTCTGATATTTAATGAACATTTAGGTTTCGGTAGATTATAGAATTTTGAAATTTATTTTCACAAATTTTATAGGCCATGTTAGATTTAAAATGATAGTAGATTTGTTTGGCAAATATTGGGTATAGCAGTTAGTTAATAAATATATAATTTGAAAAGAAAGAAAAGAGTGAAATAAAATTTTAATTACAGAACGTGTGGAACAGTTCTGTTAAAAATATAAGGGTTTAAAATATAAATATATATATATATATATACAAGGTTTGGAAAATATAGGGTTTTAAATATTGAGCAGTTTATATAAAATTAGATTTTTAAACCTATATGGATTATTTTTATATGTATATAGTTCAAAGAAATAGATGTACACATTTTAAATTTATTGATTTATTGTTGGAATAATATTGTATGGAGATAACTTTATTTGATAAACTTATTTAAAATTTATTTTTGTTACTAAAAGATTATAAAAAGGAAATTAGTTTAGAATTTAATTATTCGTTTAAAGTTAAATCATTAGTTTAAATTAAATGAGAAATTAATTGTTCGATTTATTCGAATATTAACAAAATGAATCCAATGTTTATTCAAGGTCAATAATCATGAAGAAAACAAGCCGGTTTGGATTGGAATGCAACTAAACTCAAAGGTGAGTTAATCTCACTCAGTTAATTTAAATTTAAATGATTAAATTTAAATAATTGTTTGAATGGTTGAAATTGATTGATGTGTTATAGTGTGATATATTATGGAATTGGCATATTATTGTGCTAACATCTGTGGATGCAGGGAAAACAGGTTGGAGGGATCCAACTGGACCCCTCAACATTTGTTATTTAATATTCTCTGTTGTGATTACTTGATATTCTATGATGAATATATTGGAATATTGAATAATATGATTGGATTGGATATATTCTCTGTTGTGATTACTTGATATTCTATGATGTATGGCAAAGCCGCGATACCAAAAGATCGATTTAAAACATAGGACAATTCGTCTCAGAGATTGGTCATACTATGCTTCACTATGGATATCGCTGGATTTTGTCCGAGTCCAGATTGAGCTACAATCGATAGAACATTACAAGCAAAGCCATAAAAGCCAACGTTCCAAATCTCGATTCAATCCGAGTTCATACGCTCAAGTTATCATCGATGCAAGTTGGAGGAAATGGCCCAGAGTTCGAATCCATAGGCAGAGCTCCTGGCCGAATCCATCAAGTTCCCCTCTGCTTCGAACCCATCGCTGCAACGCATATTCGAATCCATCATGTTCTCCCTGCTTCGAATCCATCATGTTCTCCCTGCTTCGAATCCATAGGTGTTGCTGAGCTTCGCATCCATCCAAGACACCCCTGCTTCGACTCCACGAATGACAGTACGTTCGAATCCATCTTACTATAATAGCTTCGTATCGATCAACCAAGGCTCACCGTAATGGATACGAACGAGCATCCATTCGAATCCCTTTGTGGACAAGGCCTTCGAATCCATTAGCTCGAGGGTAACGAAAATCGTGGATTCGACCCAGTCAACTCGGAGTGAAAGGCGGATCGTTACGAAGAAAGCGTGCCACGTCAACAACACCACGCATAAAGCCATCGATTCGAAGGGGGTCGATTCGAACGGAGCGCATTAACCGAAAATACAATCTTGAATCGATCATAACTCGAGATCTACAAGTCCAAATTCTACGAAATTTTCACAGGAGCTTGCATGCATGTTGAATAATGTCCACACCTAATTTCACCACGATTGGATACTTTTTTGATCGACTCGAACTAGAGTGTGAATCGATCCTAAAGTGGGCCCGGATTTCCTGAGACCGGGCATGTGGGCCCCCCTCACGTGCCAGAAGCGGTCTCCCTGGATTTTAGGAGAATTATCAGCCTCCTACACCTATAAATAGAGCCTCTGGACATTCAGAAAGGGGATCGCAGAATTTCTAGAGAAAAAACACTCCCGGACGCTGCCAGAATAACTCCATATCGTCTTCACTATTGCTGATTTCAAATTTTAAGTCTATTATCTGCTGTACTTTGCTCTAAAACACTGTAATCTTCAAGCAATAAGCAATAAAGTGATAAAACTTCATAGTGGACGTAGGCAAAACGCCGAACCACTCTAAATTACTGTCTTCCGTGCAATTTACTTTTCTGTGATTTGGAGTTTTTGTTAGATAATCCTCATTTTCAATTTAGTTTCTTCATTTATTATCTCTTCAAAAAATTCCGAAGGGTGTTGCCCAATTTTGGTGCAAACACTTTGGTTCTTTCATTGAGAAAACCCAGGTTTTCTCCTGCTCATTGGATCTGTCATCGATATCGGATTGCATAAATCTAAGAGAGAGACCCAGACTTCAATTTCAGACTCCTTCCATACCATTCAGATTTACCAAAATCTAGGAAAGGATTCTACCCTCAAGATGGTAAGCACGAGAACCACTTCTACTGCCGCCGTCCAAGAAGGCCGTGATAGACAAAATCCCCTGCAACTCCCTCCACCCAATCAAGATGATACCGGGCACTCAGATCCATCAGGTCCGCTCACTCGACAAGAGTTCTAGACATTACTCCAGGAACTAACCCAAAGTCGACAACAGCTGACTGAACAACTACGTGCCAATGTTGAGTTGACTAATGATCTAAACCGCCAAAGGCGCAGAAGATCCAGAAGGGACCACGCCCCTCATTCCTCCACTGAAAGCTCTGCCTCGTCTGATTACAGCGGCAGATCTACACATCCCAGGCTAGACAGAAACCATGCGCATACTGCTGGTCACCAATAAGCATTAATTGTTGGGCAGATAAGAGTTGGCCCTTCTGCTAGTTTTCATACAGGACTCTCCTCACGAGGTGGCACTGTTCCACAACATACTACGGATAACCAAGCCACTGCCACTGCAGCTGACATAGGAGTTGATACCCGAAATCACTCCAATCAGAACTACCACCGGCAGGAACATACTCCGGGGTCATATGTCCCAGAAGACATCGAGCCAAGGAGGCGAGACATGGATCGTCGACAGCGCCCGATCCTACCTCTCACTGTGGAACCCGACTACACTTTGGCTCGCCACCCTCCGAATATAGCAACACCTGACCTCTTAGCTATGGTACGCCAAATGATCCGCGAAACTCAGGGCTTAACAAATGACGATTGGGGAATCCCCGAAGTCATACTCCGTTCACCGATGACGTATTATATGCTGAACCTCCTCGGCGATTCAGGATGCTGACTCTTTCCATGTATGAAGGAAATTCTGACCCTAACCGACATATTCTGAAATACGAATGGTCGATGACTGCTGCAAGAGTTGATGATGTAGTAAAATGCCGTAGTTTTCCCATTTCTTTAGGGGGAATTGCGACGATGTGGTTTACACGATTACCACCATGATCTATTTCTTCATTTGACCAATTGGCTACTAAATTTGTTGAACAGTTCCGTATGCACATTGCCAGGCCTAAAGACGTAAATACTTTATCTAGTGTCACTCAAGCTCCAGGAGAGACACTCAGATGATATTTGGAAAGATTCAGTGCCGCTTGTGTAGAGATCACTAACCCCAATTATAAATCAATCTTGACGGCCTTGACCAAGGGGATTGACCCCGACTCTGAATTTGGAAATTGGCTTGCTGGGAAACCTCCCGCATCGTTGGATCATATCTACTCCAAAGCTGCCCAATTCTTAAAGCGTGAGGATGCGAAACAATCTAGGAAGCAGGACGATGCGAGACCCAACAATGAAGGGATTCAAAGCAAGTGGCGGTTAAACAGTCAGGGGAGAGCTCTAGAAAAGTACAATTGAATATTCAAAACAAGCAAACCTAGCCGAGGAACGGCGATAATAGAAATAAGAAGCAAGATCAAAATCGTTGCCCGCGGCGTAGGGTGCAAATGTTTGCAAGCTATACACCGATGAATACGTCACTGGAAAACGTGTATCTACAAACTTGTAATGCGATGCAGTATAAGAAGCCGACTCCGTAGCCGTCGTCGGAGTGACAGATTCAAACGGGGAAGTCCTGTAGATTCCACGAATGTTATGGACACAATACCAGTGATTGCAGGCATTTGGAAGATCTTATTGAAAAATTGATCAGGGAAAGGAAGTTAGATCAATTCGTGCGGGCACCGCAGGCTGGTGGTGTGGGCCCGTCAAACCAAAATCGTGCACAAAACCAAGAGAGAAAGGAGGAGCCCGCTCGTACAGGCGGGAGATTGGTCATAAATTGAGTTAGTGGTGGTCCTCATCCAGCGGACCGAAGCTGGAGGGAAATGGAGTCATACGCCGATTCGATCAGGCATGTGAATTTCGAGAGTCGCAGTACATTTGATGAAGGGGCTCCGGCCAAACAACAGAGGACGATGACAGATGACATCATATTTAGAAACCGAGATGCTGATAAGGTCGAAGCCCCAACTATAAACCCACTAGTCATATCTGCCCAGGTTGGTCCTGCTTGGATGAAGAGGATCCTGGTGGACAGTGGGAGTTCAGTAAATATCTTGTTTAAGAGAGCATATGATCAAATGAAGATGGGAGCCAAAGACTTAAAGCCTTGTCAATCTACAATCCATGGCTTCAATGGAAGTGCTAATATACCCACTGGAGTGGTGGAGTTGCCTGTGGAGTTGGGAGTTGGAGAACGCCGAAGAGTCCGAATGTTACAATTTGTTGTCCTAGATATCCACTCTCCGTACAATGCTTTTTTGGGCCGACCGGCCCTTGCCGAATTCAGGGCAGCAATCGCCCGATGGTGCTTAACTTTGAAATTCCCCACTGATCATGGGATTGGGGTCATTCAAGGAGATCAGGCTGTTGGGAGAGCCTGCTATGTTGTCGAACTGCGAGAAGCACAGAGAAAGGAGAAAGGAAAGGGGTGGAGGAATCTCTCTACGTCCGTTTCGCCGATGTTTTACAATTAGTGCATGGGCCTCGTCCCGGGCACCACGACCAATTCCAGAAAGATCTAGACCCCAGAGACACTGAAGGTAATGATGAATCTAAAGAAAGTCAAGCTTCCGCCGCCGAGCTGACAATTGACATTCCAGTTAATGATGATGATTCAAAAAAGTTGAAAATTGGGTCTCAACTAAACCCACAAGCGTAATGGGAATTGGTCGAATTTCACCAAGAAAATCTAGACGTATTCGCTTGGACGCACTCTGATATGTGTGGAATCTCGCCGGACATCGCGAGCCACACCTTGAATATTGACCTATGGTATATCCCGGTCAAACAAAAAAGACGCGGTATGGATCCAGAGAGATTTGCCGCCCTCAAAGAAGAAGTTGATAAGCTAAGAGCTAATGGGTTTATCCGGGATGCTTTGTACCCGGAGTGGGTATCCAACCCTGTACTTGTCCAAAAACCGAATGGAAAATGGAGAACGTGCATCGATTACTCTGACTTAAATAAGGCTTGTCCGAAAGATAGCTTTCGACTTCCCCTAATCGATCAACTTGTGGATTCAACGGCCGGGCACGAATTATTATCTTTCATGGATGCTTATTCTGGTTACAATCAGATACCCATGCATGTGCTGGATTAAGAACATACGAGCTTCGTAACTGACCTGAGACTATACTGCTACAAAGTCATGCCTTTTGGGTTAAAGAATGCCAGAGCGACTTACCAACACTTAGTCAACCAAATGTTTGCCGACCAGATCGGAAAGACTGTGGAAGTTTATGTAGATGATATGTTGGTAAAATCGCAACACTCCACTGATCACATCAAAGACTTAGAGTCAATGTTCAATGTCCTCCGGAGATACGGGATGAAGCTTAATCCGCCAAAATGTCAATTTGGAGTCGCATCCGGAAAATTCCTTGGGTTCGTTGTCAACGCCCAAGGAATAGAGGCCAACCCCGAAAAGATTTGGGCAATCAGGAATCTTCAAACTCCAAGGACCATAAAACAGGTTCAGAGCCTTAATGGAAAGGTTGCAGCGCTGAGCAGGTTCATCTCGAAATCAACTGACAAATGCATACCCTTCTTCGACCTGATCCGAAAAGGGAAACGAAACTTCGAATTGACTACAGAATGTGAGGGCGCATTTCAATCACTAGTTCAACATCTTTCCACACCGCCGATTCTTTCAAAACCTATTGATCATGAACAGTTATACCTCTATCTGGTAGCATCTGAAAACGCCATCAGCGCTGCGTTAGTTCGGGAGGAAGATCGAGTGCAGAGATCGGTACACTATGTTAGTAAACGATTAACCGGAGCCGAGAGAAATTATCCAAGGTTAGAAAAATTGGCATACTGTTTAGTCATCGCCTCAAGAAAGCTCCGTCCATATTTTCAGGCTCATCCCATCACCGTGTACACCAATCAACCGTTACGACAAGTCCTCACACGACCTAAGACGTCTGGCAAGTTATTGAAATGGAACATTGAACTAAGTCAATTTGACATCACATACACTCCGAGACGAGCCATACACGGTCAAGTCTTAGCAGATTTCATTGCCGAGTTCACTATTCCTGAAGACTTACCTGAAACTAGTAAATCCCCCGAATACATATGGAAGCTATATACTGATGGTGCATCCAATGATCGGTGCTCGGGCGCAGGGATAGTGCTTGAAACCCTTGAGGGCCGATCCATATGCTACACTTTGAAGTTTGATTTACGTGTAACCAACAATAAAGCCGAATATGGAGCTTTGCTTACTGGGTTGAAGTTAGCCCGTGACTGAAGAAGTATCGCTGTTGAAATTTACTGTGAATCCCAGTTGGTAGTATGCTAAGTTCAAGGTGAATACCAGGCCAAAGATCGAAGACTAGCCGCTTATTTGGCCCGAGTCCGGGAAGTGCTTGATCAGTTCGATTATTGTACCATTTTCTACGTACTCCGAGAGCACAATCAGAAAGCCGATTCGTTGGCAAAGTTGACAAGTACAGGCGAAGCTCAACACTTGGGACTTGTCCCTGTCGAGACTTTATCCTCTCCAAGCATTGATAGAGCAGAGAATGAATTCACATTTGAAGCTACTTCCCACAGGGAATCATGGATGACCCTCTACCAAGACTACATTGAGCGTGGCATATTGCCCGAACGACGAAGTGAGAAAAGACAAATTCTTCGAAAATATTCACGATTTGTCATTCAGAACGGAGTTATGTATCGAAGGGGATATTCTGTTCCTCTTCTCCGTTGTATCGCACACGACGAAGTCAAACGAGTGTTACACTATGTGCACGAAGGAGAATGTGGCGATCACACTGAAGGGCAAGACTTGCTAAGAAAATACTCCGATATGGATATTATTGGCCTACCATAAATTCGATGCTATGGACTATGCCAAAAAGTGTGATAAATGCCAAAAACACGCTCGAATTCCCAGAGCTCCACCTACTGAGATAACCCAAATGGTCAGCAGATGGCCATTTGCAATATGGGGAGTTGATATAATTGGTGCATTGCCTTTAGCTATAGGTGGCGCGAAGTACGCCATCGTCGCAGTTGATTACTTCACCAAATGGGCTGAAGCTGAACCTCTTGCAACAATTATGACAAAGAAAGTGATCAACTTCGTGGTACGCAACATCATCTGCCGGTTTGGTCTCCCGCATACTATTATCACCGATAATGGAGCCCAATTCGACAGTGTTGAATTAAAGAACTTCTGTCAACGATTTCACATCTATAAGAAATTCTCTGCAGTAGCACACCCTCATGCAAATGGTCAAGTTGAAGCCGTCAATAAGGTTATCAAGTCTATTTTGAAGAAACGACTGGAAAAAGCCTGGGGCAAGTGGGTTGATGAACTTCCAATGGCTCAATGGGCTTACCGAACGACTCACAAGACTACAACCGGACACACTCCATTTTCCCTATCCTATGGCTCTGAAGCCGTTATTCCAGTCGAATTGGAAGTTCGCTCTCATCGTGTGACATATTATGATCCGAAAATGAATGCCATATTACTTGCTGAATCTCTGGTCTACTTGATGAGAAGCGTGAAGAAGCTGATTTGAGGGAAGCCGCATATCGGGGTCGAGTCGCTCGAATATACAATGCCAAGGTCCGCCCGTGAACTTTTGAACCCGGCGATCTCGTACTCAAGAGAATTTATCCGGTCCCTTCGCACATGAAGCCAAATTGGGAAGGGCCGTATGTGATTTCACAAAAGCTCGGAGATGGCACGTTCAAGTTGTCAACCATTGACGGTCTTACTTTATCGAGAACTTGAAATAGCGAAAGTCTCCGTCGCTACTACACATGGCAGGCTTTATTTATCTATTTTTAGTCGATTTCTTTCTTAGCATTTTATTTTTGCATTTTGAAGTTTGAACTTATAATAAGGCAACTGATTTTGCCATATTTCTTTTATTTCAGCAATAAAATGCCTTCTCTTCGAGCCAAAAGTTGTGATTCACTGAAAATGACGTATAATATCACGATGCACGGAGAGCTAAATTCCATCACACGGTGGGATTTATTCATATAGGGAGTGACTGTGATACGACCGGTCACTCACTAAGTGAAGCCCGAGCTCGGGGACAGAACACTACACCAGCATTTACAAGGATTGATACACGACAATCCTTTTACCGACTCCAACTTCCCAAAGTGTGAATTGGAGTATAAACATCCAGCAACTCGTTCCCGGAGTGCGAACTGACTCCAACTTCCCAGAGTGCGAATTGGAGTATAAACATTCAATAACTCGTTCCCAGAGCGCGAACGGACTCCCACTTCCCAAAGTGCGAATTGGAGTATAAACATTCAATAACTTGTTCCCGGAGTGCGAACGGACTCCAAATTCCCAGAGTGTTAATTGGAGTATAAACATCCAGCAACTCGTTCCCGGAGTGCGAACGGACTCCAACTTCCCAGAGTGTGAATTGGAGTATAAACATCCAGCAACTCATTCCCGGAGTGTGAACGGACTCCAAATTCCCAAAGCGCGAATTAGAGTATAAACGTCCAACAACTCGTTCCCAGAGCGTGAACGGACTCCGAATTCCCAGAGCGAGAATTGGAGTATAAACATCAAATCCGCCGTTCCCGAAGCGAACCAAAACATTCAATAATTCCAACTTCTCAGAGCGTGAACGGAGTATAAACATAGATTAAAAGTTCCCAAGTTGCGAACCGAAATATCAATACTGACTCCAAGTTCCCGGAGCGTGAAGCGGAGTATAAACATCAATTCCAGGTTCCCGGAGCACGAACCGTGTTACAAATATCAATAACTCTCAAATTCCCGGAGTGCGAACCGGATTATCGATCTCAAATTATCCTAAGTCCCTAGAATGTGGACATGTGCCTAAGATTTGCAATAAATGCGATCAATCACCAAAATACAAATGTTGTTCCCCGAGACTAGGGGCAAAAAAGCTAAGTGTTAATCACCAACTAAGGTGATACAATATCCAGAGTTCAACTCATTCATCAATCATGACACGAAATTATGTTTTCATACTTGGAAAAAAAAAACGCTGCAAAACACTTAAGTAAAAGAAAAGAGCAACTTCCCATTCCATCAACCAACAAATATAGGTTTGATTACATGGCAAGTCAAAAGGTTTCAATTAAGTGGAGGCCGAATCCACACATATACACGGCTCTAAAGGAACAAAAGAAGAAGTTGAAGAGTTGCTAACACAACTACATGATAAAACAAGAAGCTCACTCCTTCTTCTTCCGGGGCTTCTTCTTTGGAGTCGAGCCATTGACCCACTACCCGGCTTCCTACGAGACTTTTTGCCCTTCTTTGGAACATCCTCCGGATCTGGCATAATGTCAACGTCTTCCTCGGAGCTGGAGGGGACAGAGATCCTTTTGGAAGGACGAACCGAAGGCATGGGAGTGGTGACAGGTGTCTGTTCGGCAACGCTTGAGATGGTACCGTGCCACCGGGAGAGATCACCATTAAAGAAGATAAGCTTGAGGGGGCAATGTCGCTACCAGAACCACCGACCGTTACCATCGTGGCCATCTCAGCACTTATCTCAGCTAAAATATCTTCTTCTCGAGACAACTGGGCTGTGCTGGATACACTGGTGGTCATCATGACAGAACTAAAAACTGGGGCAGCTCCACTCATCGCAAATGAAGGATCCGTAATGGGGTCAAGAGAGTGACCAAGTAGCTCTTTTATCATTTGAGCATCGAATGACATCGAGCTCCCCTCTCCAATATCACCGGCCATGGCGGCAGTTGAAATCGCTTCGGTGACAATAACTCCATGCGTAGGATATAGGACCGGAGGAACTAGGGGCACGAGCACGGAACTCTCAGTCACTGAACAAAGGAGAGCAAAAGTAATCAGTCCAGTAAATTCTCTCAAAAAGTCGATACTTCAAGACATGAAGGAAATAATCAAAGTACCTTCTTTACCTTGCCTTGGAGCTTGAACAGGCTCGGAGACAGCAGTCTTACTAGAAGATAACCCCGGTTGGTCCGTGTTGTAAGCAGGAATGACTTGTGGATCAGCCGCGGCGATAACTTCGGACGAAGTCGGGATAGGGACATCGATATTGTCACTATGATGCGCGACACCCGAACCTTCGCCGATCTCCGTTTGATGGATGCCAAGTTTTTCTTTCTCAACAGAAATCATCGCCTCATGAAGAGTTCTCCTCTCATCCTCGCTAAGCAGACGTGACTCAAGCTCAAACTCATCTAATACCCCATCCGAGCAAGACATCCTCTTGTTCTCCACTAATTTCTTCCAGGCATTGTAGAGAAGCATCGAGTAATTTCCTAGCACGGCGAGATTTCTGCGTTCTAACACGTTGGCAATATATGTGTCCAAGAGTTCGTCAAATTCGGCCTCCATCTTGAACCTCTCTGCCTGGACTTTCTCCTCCACTTCCATTTCAACCTCCTTAACCCTTGCAACTGCCGCATCATGCTCAGCTCGAAGAGACACAGCTTGCTCACACGCTTCTTGCGCGGCCGTATTAGCATCGTCTTTTTCCTTGTTTATATCGACAAACTTAGCCTTTAATTCCTCTAGTTCTTTGACTGCCGTGTCCCGCTCGGCCTCAACATTTTTGTATCGGTGGCCCAAATCTTCAACTAAAGTGCAATGTGCCTGTTGCATCTTTGCCATCTCAACTAATGTCTCATCAACCTTTTTTAGCGACTCAACTTCGGCCTTACGGGTGGATTCCGCTTCAAATTGAAGTATATCAACAATACGATTCTTCTGAGCCAAGTCGGCTTCCAGTTTCTCGATAATTTTGGCTCGATCGAAGGCTACTTTTGAAGCTTTAACAGCCGCCTCATATCATTCTTTGTACTGAGCACAGAAATCGCGGGTACAGCTAAGTGCTGTGGTCACGGCGTCTTCGGGAATTCTTTTAAGATTAGGAGGAAAAATACAAGCGTCGAAGCAAATCCCCGGAAAGTCCCTCTTCAATTGAGCAAGTCTGATAGCCCCTTCACCAGATGGTTCAATAGGGGCCTCCTCCGCAGCCCTGGTCGTAACAACCTCAGTTCTAGAACGATGTGGGTCGAGCCTCGAAACCTGCGAAGACGGTTGATGTCGCATAGGCTCAGATACCTGAATATGGCTACGGGGTGGCGGAGAAGAATAAGAAGGGGAGCGGTATCTCCGATCTCTGTCCGATCGCTCCTGACTAGAGTAACTACGATGATGAACCCTTGCATAATATTCCTGGCCATGATGCCTCCGTTCACGATCGCGATCGGAGTCTCCACGTCGAGATTCGTAATAAGACGAAGGGTGATGCACTCTTCGGAGTTTGTCTAGTGTAGATTGACGGCCAGACATAGCACCTGAAAAAGAGAAGCAATTCAGTTAAATACCAGGCGGAAGCAATACGATTTGTGCGAAAGTCGTGTAGTTGTATGAAAGTGTATGCAAATGTGCAAAACCCCCGACCAACTAGAAGTGTCGACTGCACTAACAGGTAAAGGCTCGCTTATTTCTAACGCTTCCTGGAGTTCATCCAACCCGAACTCGTGGTGGAGAGATACGTATTCCGGGATGGGAATGTCATCCAGTCCTATAAAAATGTTTCCTGATTGACAAGGAGCAGCGTCAGAGGTAGTAATTTCGGGGATCAAACGAGATACGACTACAGACTTCCGTCTCTTAAGTTTAGGGACAACAGCCTTGCCTTTCTGCTTTTCTTCTATTCGCGAAAGATCAGTCGCTAACTCGGTATTGGTGGGCGTCCTCTCGTCATCACTCATTTCTCTTATCACTATGCCGGGTTTTCATTTCACCGTCTTCTTCTTTGCCTTCGAAGCCGGTTTCGCCAAACCCTCGATAACAATACTCTGGTTCATCTCAATTAAACCCAGCGTCCTTAAGTTATCATCAGTTAACACCGAGTCGATGTGCCGCAAATCACTTGGGACCTCTTGTAAACTTCGGACAACGCCTTTGTAGTGTCTACCGTCAGGCCTTGAGATGATAGCTACAAGAAAAACGCCTGATATTAGTTCAAGTGTTGATAACGACTGCTAAAGAAGGCTTACGCGATTTACGACACTTACGTCTAGACAGCCATCGCCTAGCGAACCCTATGGGGCATCGAACAAAAAACCATTCATTTTTAAAATAACTGAGTCTGGTCCAGGCTCCCGTCACGATCTGGCAGTTTCTAACTGCTTCCAAAAAGGTGAAAGATAGGCTATCGCCCCTGCTCTTGAAGTTAAATATGTGTCTAATATCGGTTGGCCTTGGCGGACGAAAGAGATGATCCATAAACAAGACAAAAACACTGTTCAGCAATGCGTGTCCATTGGGATGAAGTTGTGAGGGGGCAGTTCCAATGAACGATGACATCTCGCTGATATATTGGTTAAATGAAGGGAGAGTTCCAGCTGCATAAGCGTGGCGATAGAAAGCAGTATACCCCTCGGGCGGGTTGTGAGGTCTGCCATCAACGCCCGGTAGCAAAACGTCGTCCGGTGATAAGTTATGTTTCAAGCAGATCCGCCCCAGTAAGGCTTCAGAAATACTGGACGAAACGGAGTCGATAGGATCATCGATAAATATGGCTTCCGGCACTTCGTCCGGAGTCGGACCAACTACTTCGGGAGGAATGTTAGGGATTTCAAGTATTTCTGGAGGAGGCGAACTCTGTACTTCTTGTTGTTGAGAGCTCGATGATTCCATAACTAACTAACTCATCAAAAAGCAACATTAAGCACATAAAAAACCTGTTCATTCCCAGTGTAAAGTGTGTGTGGTGCAATGTAGTGTTGAGCATTACTTAGAAAAATTCTACAGAGTTAGAGAAAATTTGCAGACAGCGAAGACATCAGAGATCTGGTCGAGATGATCGTCATCGCTGACCGCCATCACCGAACCATCCCGATGTTGACAGTTGATTCAAGTTAAAGTTTATTGTCACAGTGTTAAGTTATATTTCCATCGACAAGCTTCGAAGGGCAGTCAAGTATGCACAATAAAAGTTCAGTCTAGATATGCAGAGATAAAGCTCGTCGGAATCATGCCGCTAAATATGCGAAAGTTATGTATCCATATAAGTCACTTCGAATAGATCGAAGAGATAATACTTTGAATCGATTGAAAAGATAATCCTTCGAATCAATCGGGGCTAGATTTCAATTGTTCAAATCGACCGAAGAGACGGAACTTCGAATCGACTCCATTCGAATGGATACGATTCGAATCGATGGTAACTGGAACCCTTCGTATCGATCAGGAACTCAAGCTTCGCATCCATCGTCAATGAATGCAACGAATCGATCACCAGCAGCAAAAGACAGATGAAAGACTTAAGCTTCGTATCGATCGCATAGGCAAGATGTTCGAATCGATCGCAAAGGATCGATACGAAGGACCCATCCGTGTTCCTTCTCCGGCCAGCCAAGATCAAAACGAACGAAACACGATGGAAAGGTTTGTTTTTTAAATCTTCGAATCTAAAAAGTTTCGTCTACCTGAATGTATAACTCGATTCGAAAGAAGTTGGAAATCGCCTCGACTCGAAGGAAGGAGAATAGTTCTACCTGGTTCTTGAAAGATCAAGATGGGTTCGAAGACACGGGAAGACGAAGATAAAAAGTAAAAAGTGAATAAGGCTTCAGTATTTATAGGGGTACTGTGGCAATTCGTATCCCAGTGAGTATAACCGGTAGAAACAGGTGAAGCCATCAGAGCGATTCGAAGCAGCAAATTCGAAACCATAAACTATAGTACTGGAATCGATTCGAACTCCATCTTGCATTGATACAGAGTCCAACTTCGAATCCATTCCCTCGAGTCCATCAAAAATGATTCGAAGTATGGTGTTAGTAAGACCTAAGGAGCGTTCGACTCCATCGATTCGAAGTGTTCATCGACTCACAGCGATGCGCGGCCAATCGATACGAACAATCGTCTCGTGTCCATTGATTAGAATCGATACAAACCCGGGTCCACCATCACATCGAGTCGAAGGATGCTTTCGAATCCATCATCAAAGAGTTCCATCGATTCGAAGCTTTTGTTCGATTCCACCCACTGCACATCAATACGGAAAAGCGTTTCATATCCACTGAATTCTAAATTCACCAGTACGATGTCGGTCCTTCTACCTTCTATATTGATTCAGGAGAGGATTGATATGAAGGAACTTCCTAGAAACATCTGGCGGACATTGTCGCAACTCAAATTTCCAAATCGGTTCAGGAGATAATCGATACGAAATTCAATATCGGACAGAACTGACAATGACTCGTGAACACACGACATTAACGAGATTCAATCTAACATATGTGCATATATATCGGACTAACATTCGATTTTAAACATTCACAGGGATCGAATACCAATCTAATTACGATTACAACGACCAGCGGCCAGTTACTATCCTACAGCAATCAATCATATCAAAGCAAGGTTACAACCTTCGACGAAAAGAGCAATGGTTGTTAAGAGAGAAATCGCAGCTTTTCAAAGCACGTCATGTTCCACAAGGCGTACTTTGGGGGGCAAATGTTATCCCGCTTTTTGGCAAAGCCGTGATACTAAAAGATCGATTGAAAACATAGGACAATTCGTCTCAGAGATTGGTCATACTATGCTTCACTATGGATATCGCTGGATTTTGTCCGAGTCCAGATTGAGCTACAATCGATAGAACATGACAAGCAAAGCCATAAAAGCCAACGTTCCAAATCTCGAGTCAAGCCGAGTTCATACGCTAAAGTTATCATCGATGCAAGTTGGAGGAAATGGCCCTGAGTTCGAATCCATGGGCAGAGCTCCTGGCCGAATCCATCAAGTTCCCCTCTGCTTCAAATCCATCGCTGCAACGCATGTTCGAATCCATCATGTTCTCCCTGCTTCGAATCCATCGCTGCAACGCATGTTCGAATCCATCATGTTCTCCCTGCTTCGAATCCATAGGTGTTGCTGAGCTTCGCATCCATCCAAGACACCCCTGCTTTGACTCCACGAGTGACAGTACGTTCGAATCCATCTTACTACAATAGCTTCGTATCGATCGACCAAGGCTCACCATGATGGCTACGAATGAGCATCCATTCGAATCCCTTTGTGGACAAGGCCTTCGAATCCATTAGCTCGAGGGTGACGAAAATCGTGGATTCGACGCAGTCAACTCGGAGTGAAAGGAGGATCGTTACGAAGAAAGCGCGCCACGTCAACAACACCACACACAAAGCCATCGATTCAACCCTATCGATTCGAAGGGGGTCGATTCGAACGGAGCGCATTAACCAGAAATACAATCTTAAATCGATCATAACTCAAGATCTACAAGTCCAAATGCTACGAAATTTTCATAGGAGCTTGCATGCATGTTGAAGAATGTCCACACCAAATTTCACCTCGATTGGACACTTTTTTGTTCGACTCAAACTAGAGTTCGAATCGATCCTAAAGTGGGCTCGGATTTCCTCAGACCGGGCATGTGGGCCCCCCTCTCGTGCCAGAAGCGGTTTCTCGGATTTTAGGCGAAATACCAGCCTCTACACCCATAAATAGAGCCCCTGGACATTCAGAAAGGAGATCGGAGAATTTCTAGAGAAAAAGCATGCCCGGACGCTGCCAGAATCACTCCATATCGTCTCCACTGTTGCTGATTTCGAATTTAAGTCTATTATCTTCTATACTTGCTCTAAAACACTTGTAATCTTCAAGCATTAAGCAATAAAGCGATAAAACTTCATAGTGGACGTAGGCACAACGCCGAACCACTCTAAATTACTGTCTTCCGTGCAATTTACTTTTCTATGGTTTGGAGTTTTTGTTAGATAATCCTCATTTTCAATTTAGTTTCTTCATTTATTATCTCTTCAAAAACATCCGAAGGGTGTTGCCCAATTTTGGTGCAAATAGGAGGGATCCAACTGGACCCCTCAACATTTATTATTTAATATTCTCCGTTGTGATTACTTGATATTCCATGATGAATATATTGGAATATTGAATATTATGATTGGATTGGATATATTTGGGTATAATGAGTTACGAAAAAATATATAAATTGGGTTTTGGAAAGAAAATAAAGGAAGTAAATTTGTAAACAAAATAATCATAGAAAATTTAAATAATTTAAGAATGAATTCAAAAGGAATGATAATGAAATTAAAGTACTAATAAATAATGTCGAGTATGGAGGATAAAGGATTTGAATAAGCAGAAATTAATAAATAGTAAACTTAAGTGATATAAATTTAATGAATAAAGAATTATTTTAAATTTAAAGTTTTAAATTTATTTAAAGGGATTAAGAAGTAATTTGAGAAATATAAAATTGGAATTTTCAGTTAAAAGTATTTTAAATCATAACTAAGGAATAAAATCTGAAATTAAGGGATTTTTGAATAAATGAAGTAAATTGGGAATCAATTTGGAAATTGATTTAAGTGTTTGAAATTGGATATTTGGAAGAATAAATTCAAGGTGGGAATTTATTAAAGGAATGAGAAAAATTGTTTAAAAATAAATAGTGATTTATTTTTTATAGGTTGTGAAGAGAAGTATATTTCTTTGGATAGCCAAGTACGTTTTAGGCAAATTTTTAAATATAAGACAAAAGTTTAATGTTGTTTTAAAAAAGCATGTTTTAGAGAATTTATTATTTCTGAATGTTTAAAATTCTAAATTAATTATTTTTCAAATCTATTATTGTAATATTTATTTAAAGGTGACTTAGTATTTTGTTTTAAAAAGTGAAAACCTAGTTTTATATTTATAAAGTAACATTATTTTCAAATATTTATATAGTATGTATTTTTAACAAATTATTGAAGTAGTTTTAACTTAAATATTTTAAAGTATATTTCAAAATGAAGCGTTTTAAATTATTTTAAAAATCAAAAGTTTTATGTGGTGATTCCAGTGGAAATAGAAATGCTTGGAATTTATTCCGAGAAAGGAAGATAGTTTTGAAAACTGTTTTCAAAAGGGTTTGAAAAGTGAAAATATATCTTGTGAAGATATTTTTGAGGTTAATAAATAATTTGGAAAATTATTTATTATTGGATGGTTGTTTGTGAATATTAATTGATAGTTAAATAACCGACTATCAATATTGGCCAAATGCGTTGATCGCTTCGAAGAGACCGGGATCAAGATTAATTTTTCGAAAACCACTTCGACCCGGTTTGTACGTTTCGTGAAAATGAGTTTGGATTCGAAGATGGAGCAGTGAAGCGCAAGGGCTAGTCGCTACTAATCCTGAGGATATTTCCAAAATAGATGTAGTAGGAATTGTGCCTTCGGTTCCGTTCGAACCCGGGGCGGACTTGTATGGATGAATTCTTGCGAAACATCGTCAGGTGGACGATGGGCATTCTAAGGGATATGTTCTAAAAAGGCAACGCTTAGCCTCAAGCCTCATCAAATGGGAATGACTGAAATCAGGGTTAATGCAGCAAGGCTAGGTAGGTAGCACCAAAGCAGGGTGAGGTCATCCCTGTCTAGATGTCCCTTTTATTTCGGCTTAGTGGGCGGTTGCTGATCCCAACCGCGTGGTGTTCTCACTCAGGATTATCCAGTAAGTGGTAGTCCCGGTCTTGTGTTGTAGGGGAGCGGGCCTACTCCTCGGTATTGTGATCTAGGCCACGTATTGTGACAGGTGGTATCCCAGTGCCTAGTCATTAGTAGGAAATCCATTCTCCCTACGAGCCTTGTACGAGTTTTGTTTGTATTACCCACTTTGTGGCTAGTAGCTTGAATTTAATAATGTAACAATTTCGGCTATTTTATAAGTATTTGTAAATAGACCCTATTATAATATCAGAGGATTTCTGTAACGACCCGCCGCCTTGACCGCCTCTAGTCGGTAATTAAACCAACTAGAAACGTTCAAAATGACGGATTGTTATTTAGTTTATAACATTTAAACAAAAACAGCCACAGAATCACAGAAACAACAATATATTTTATAAACAAATTTTTCTCTTTTATAACAAATATCAGAGTTATACAATAGATTACATTTGAATTTATACAGCGGAAACAATTTATATTTTAAAGTATAAGAAACATTTTGCTGAAAACTGAAGTAAAGCTTTAATCCCCCCTCTCTCTAACTCCGCGGCCTGAAAATCTTCAAGCTGTAAAAATACTCGGTCTGACCCGAGCGTTTATGCAAAACACAAAAACACTCGAGTCAGGATTAATCTTTATTCAAGTAATTAAATTTGAAATGAACTGAAATAAGTGGTTACAGTTATGGTGAATCAAATAAATCAATTTAAAATCTATTATAGATTTTTACATTAACAATTTCAATTTTTTAAGTTCTGACAAACGTGTGTGGCTGCAGTACATACGTGTGCACAAATCAGACAAATCACTGCAAAAATCTTTGGGGGCAGAAGAAAATAGCCCAAGTAGTACACTGAACAACACAAACATATACAAAACAAAATGAAGTTGCACAAGTACAAAATACACAATGAAGTCAACACAGCAGCACAGTGCAGTGAATAAGGAACAGGCAGTAATCATACTACGCAAAACTTGCTCAAAGGAAATTCAGGTTAAACCAACATGCAACCAAGTGATGGCAATTATCAATGACAGGCCACAACATGTCAATGCAAGCACAGAGACAATTTTATGAAGACAACAAGCAATACATGCTTCAGGTATTAATTTTGAGATTAGAGCTTCAACAAGCAACAGGACAGGCAAGACAAATCCCAGTTTGTGTTCAAAATCAAGTTATTGAAATTATTATAGGATTTTGAAACTGTTTTATAAACACATTAACAATTCTTAACTTCACAGGCACATGCATAGACAGTGCACAAATGACCAGGTGCAACAAGCAAAACCCAAAATGACACAGCAGTGCACTAATGACCAGGTGCAACAGCATGGGGTACAGCTACAAGTGCAACATCATGGATACAACATGGATATAAAACTGAAACATATCAGATAATGCAAACAACAATGGAGATGAAGACTTGAACACCCAGGAGAACAGCGACCAGACCAAAGTGCAACAGCATGGATGCAACATGGATGGACAGTCATATGTATAGCAGACACATAATGAAATAACCATGTTCCAAACTTAATACAGTGGACTAAATGAAGAACAAGTATGCATAAACTTTTGAACAAGACTGCAACTCAACTAAACAGACATGAATGCAACAAACAAAACATGCAGATGTAAGCATGCAAGTTCAATGTCACTGGAAATCCAATGTTTCAAAATTTATTTTATTTTAAACACAAATCACTTCATTATGCCCAAGTTTCTTTTTAATGATCAATGATTATCAGTGATTAACTTAGAGGATAAAAGATGAATACAACATCAAAACTGAAATATTTAATGCATGCACAAATGCTCACAGGCCAGAGATAACACTCAAGATCAATTCAAGTTTGATTTATTTCTGAAACATGGTACAGGTTCAAGACAATGTTTCTGAAACAAATAAATATGGATGGTTTGCTCGCATTGTAGGAACAGAGACAGAGAACGATTTAAGCTTGCCCAGGAACTATTTTTATTCATTTATTTTCACTTTTCTAAACCAATTATTTAACTCAAGTGCAAAATAATAAATGGTCTAATGGTTACCAGGCATGGGACAACCATGCAAGTTTAAATTCATAATGCAATTGTTTGCAAACAGTTTTCAAACAAGATAGAAGATTTATTCAATATCATAGAAAAATTTAACACATGCAGATATTTCAAATTAATGGAGATGGAAGTTTGCTCACTTAGCAGTTTAAAACAGAGAAGCTACTTGATGCTCATTAACATTTTAATAAATTGTTTTACACCATCACAACCTACTTCCATTTGAGCATCCCATGCTAAAGATAATCAGGTAAATGGATTTACTTTTTTTCCTTTTAACATATTTGGTCTATTTGCAATTTACAGCAATATTCATATGTGCACATTTTCAAACAGAGAAACATTTTGATATTTCATTCACATGCAAAACAAATTTTAAACAAGTATACTTAGTTTAATCACATGCAAACTTATTTATCATCGAGCTTCAAGTCATGCAACCAGATTTTAGTGAAACAAGTTAAAGTTTACTCACAGTATTATATTATTATTATTATTATTATTTTTGAAACTGTATATCATAACAGAGGTGGTCTATGTATATACTCAGGCATGAATCAACTACAAAGAACAGGCATATGGGGACATGAAGACTGGAACAACTACAGATGCAAGACCAATGCAAAAGTGACACAGCAATTTTTTCGAAGACTGGAACAACTACAAATGCAAGACCAAATGATAGCAAATGACACCCAACAACCAACATGCAGTGACTTATCCGTTCATATCAGTTTAAAAAAAACAAGGTTTTAAAACAAAGTGAAACTTGTTGACTTTATACATTCATTCAAATTATAAACTGGGTTTTGATCTTAAGGCCAGAAATGAATCAGATGGAAGGAATTAAAACAGACATGTAGATACATAAGCAACTAGGCAATCATGTTTACATACCAAAGCAACACTTACTATTTTGATTTCAATCACATGCATGAAACATACCATCAAAATATATCAGCTTTTAGATCAAATAGAGTAGTTTGATCACAGTGACAAAGATATATTTAACTTAAAAAAACTTATAAACATTTTTAGACGAAAAGTTATATGATTACAAACAACTTTACTTCATATATCAAGATCTAATACAGTTTGGATTAAAAGATTTTCTTTTAAATTTCCCTTTCGAAATTTCTTTAAGAAAATAATTTTCTGAAAGGGATCAGAGATGATCAATAACTACTTCCTATCCTCAATCATTTTCTAACAACAACATACACATAAAACAGAACAATATTCATCAACAAAGCCAAATCCAACACATGCATCTGTTCTTATCAATTTAAAACAAGTTTCAATAGTGTATGTTCTTACCAGTTTAAAATTAAAATCAATAGCATCTGCTCTTAATAGTTTAAATCGAATTTACCAGAGCAATTCATAGAAAATATCACCCAACAAACAGACATGCAGTGTGTTATCTGTCCTTATTAGTTTAAATTCAAAATATCAGAGCAAGTGATAACGAATAGCAACCAACAACCAACATGCAGTGTGTTGTCTGTTCTTATTAGTTTAAAATTCAAATTTAACCGAGCAACTGAAAGCCAATAATCACCAAATCATAGCATGCAACCGAGCATTCAATCCAAACAGATCTAAGAACTTGAATAGAAGATAAATCGTGAGCAGGGAACTCACCATCACTAGCTAGGTAGAAGACTATGCAGATAAAACACGCTCGAACGAAGATGGAAACCTTGAATTTGATCGCAAGCCCAAATTGAAGCCGGCGACTTTGATTGGAAAGCCCTAGATTTGAATCGCAAGAAGCAAAGCCCCAAATTTGTGGAGACGAAGAGCTGAAGCCCTAATTTGAAGACGAGCAAAAAAAATTGGAGAGGCCGCCATTTTGTTTCGTTATTTCGTTTAGGGTTTAGAAATGAAAATGGTAAAGGGGACGGGTTAAAAGTAAAGGGTGTGGATTTTTACTAAGTGTATTCATTTATTTTTATTTTATATTGATTGTTATTTTTTTTATTTTTATTTATTTAAGCTAAAGAAAAGAATGCCATCAATTTATTAATTTACAAAAATAAAAATTCTAAATCCAAATTATCTTCTTAAGTTATTAGTTTGAATTTCAATTACAAATTCCATATTCAATCTCAACTCCAAAGTCAAATTTAAATTTTCTATTCAACTTTTTTATAGATTAAATTTTAAATTTAATCGCCAAATTCATTGCTATATTGGGAATTCAATTCAAATTATCATTCAGATATTTAAAATTAATTAAATATTTTCAATTTAAATTGTTCAAAATTTAGGATCGTTACAATCTCCCCTCCTTAAAAGAATTTCGTCCCGAAATTACAAGGAAGGAAAAATGATTGTTAAAATTTCACCGATATTTATATTTTACTCAATTTTATCAAGTTCAACACTTATTAAAGATGAATGAATATAGGATTCATTCTATTTGTTTTATCTCGCTAGCTTTGCTAATTAACTCTTTTGTTTATTATTTTCTACAATCAAGACACAAAAAAAATCTTTACTAAAATTTTCAACTTACAAAACCCAAATTTTAAATTTGAAACACTACATTTAAGAAATTTTACATATTATAACTTTTCCAAAGCTGTGGACTTTCAAAACATTTCAAAAATCCTCTTCCTTAATTTATTAGGTTGGAATTTATATCACTTTAATTTCAGATAATTGATTTTCTATTTAAAGTTTGAAAATACTTGCTAACTCGAAATTTAACAAGTCTATTGTCGTTCTTAAAGACATTAGGCATACGCTGGCCAGGCGCAAGTCTAACAATCCCCAAGTACTAAATATACTTGCTTCAATTCCAAGTGAAAATACTTAAAAATTCTTTTAAAAAATGGATATGGAAAGCACATTCCCCCATGGATCACAGTTTACTCGGCGGTTCCGCTACTATCCCAGTAGAGTCGCTTGTAACTGTGGATATCTCATCCCTTGAATTTCGCCATGGTTGTTGCCAAAGATCGCGGTTCACACGGCGGTTACGCTACTATCCCAGTAGAATCGCTCGTGACCGTAGGCATCTCGCCCCTCGAATTACGCTTTGGTTTGTAGATTGCAGTTTACACAGCGGTTACGCCACTATCCCAGTGGAATCGCTTGTAACTGTAGGCATCACGCCCCTCAAATTACGCTACCACCCGAGTGTAACTAGATCGCGGTATACACGGCGGTTACGCCACTATCCCAGTGGAATCGCTTGTAACCGTAGGCATCTCGCCCCTCGAATTACGCTAGCACACTATACCAGTCCAAAAGGACATTCCAACTAATGGAAATACTACGTAGCTACGATTTTCAAATGGACACTCTTCTCGAGTTCCAACAACCTTCACAATTTTAAATGGAAGGTACTTTTCCATATCCTCAATTTGGAAAACATAATATTATACATACATATATAATATTTCATTTCACATTTAGTACATATCATACTCATGTACTTACATAAGTTTTCCACAACAATTACTTTTCCAAACTAATTGGTTTTCGAATTAATCGTATTCACACATATACGTTATGAAAACCACAACATTTCATACCCATAACAAATAGAGGTTTCACAAATTTCCATTTCATTATCCATTTAAAATTTTCCTCTAAGTCGATTTGGAAATTTAAGGTTATCTCAAACCTAATTCACATTCATAATCCAATTTATTATCGACTTCACACTCGATTTGAATTTCACGTTACATCGTCAATCCTCAACACATAATTGACGTCTATCGATATATAACCTTTGAGCTCGTACGTCTCAGAGAAGGGTGTTAAGCTAAGAGAATAAATTCTCCGCCACCGCAGATATATATTTAATAGAGATCAATTGATATGTCGTCAATTCACGACGTTAGACATTCAATCCAAATCATCCATTTAAAATTCAAAGTTCAACTTATATTAGTTTTGTGTGTCAAAGTTAAACTCAATTTAACTCAAAATTCAATCACTTTGAAATTTTTCCAAGTTGAACTAATTGTTCATATTTCTCAAAATAATATCTTTACAAGATATATAATTTTCACACTTAGCCATTTGAAACAAATTTCAAATATTCACTTTTCAATTTATCTTCAAAAGATAAAATTTCAAACCTTTACATTTCATATTGGAAAATATTTCCATACTTATTTAATAATAAGTAATTCACAAATCCATTTATTTTCAACACTTTGAAAATATTTGATATACTAAAACCAAAATCAAGTATATATTTAATTCTTAAAGGAAATCATTCTTTAAACACATTAACTTGAGTCAAAACGAATGTTGCGTAAAACATCGTTACGACGACCCAAAATCACTAGTATAGGGATTCGAATTTTAAGATAGATATATAAATCCCAATACTAAATAAAACATTTCCTTTTGGAAATCATTTACTATAACAAAAATGTTATAGTCCACCATTTCCTTTCATTTCTCTCGAAAACGTCTATTTCAACAATGAATGTTGAAATCTATGCTTTCGATTCTTAACACATTTCAAAACAACTTAAAATGGATTTACTTCATTTCATAGTGTTGCTTCCCAAAAATATTCTCATTTAAGTTTTCAACTTCAACTTAATTCATAGTTTGAATTCTGCATACATTTCAAAATATTGGTTTTAACCCAACTTCAAATTTCCAATATTAAGTTTTCCACTTAACTTATTTCCATGCCCATTCAAATTCAAATTCTTCATTGCATCTATTTAAATCTCTTATAAATTTTCATTAGATTCATATCTCTTTTTATATCTTATTTATTGTCCAAAACCATAGATATAACTCCTTTAATAAGTTACAACAATTTACTTATCAAAATAAGTCATTTGCGGATTTTATAAACATCTTTAGAAATTCCATTTCTATTTATAAAACTTCGTTTTATAATCTCCTTTACTAATTTGATTCAATTCAATTCATATAACTTAGTTATATACCCAAAATCCATATTATAAGTTAAATACTTATAATCCATTTATTTACTAAATCGTTCTTCACAACATTTGAAATCAATTTTCAAAAGAATTCAAAATTAAATTTCCAAGTTATAGTTCAATAATCCACTTGATTATAATCAAATTGACATATCATTTTATTTCCCAATTATTACATTGGAGATATTCACAATATTCGATTTAAACCAACTTAAACTAATTCGTTAATTCACTTGACTCATATTTTATTTTCCATAAATTTCAAAGATTCGAAAATGAGTTTCCGAACGATTGAAACTCAATCTAACGAGACCTCACTTAAGAGAAACGGTCGCAATCCTAAATTTAGAGAGGGGAATCTCTGAAAATAATTCTGATTTTCAAAATACCTCTTATTTAAAGAAAACAATTTTAACTTCTTTAGATTTGAAAACACTTTCTTTAAAGTGATTCTAGTAACTATTCATATTAAACGCCATAAACTAAGCTTTGTGTAAACCAAAGCTCTGATACCACTTTGTAACGACCCGCCGCCTTGACCGCCTCTAGTCGGTAATTAAACCAACTAGAAACGTTCAAAATGACGGATTGTTATTTAGTTTATAACATTTAAACAGAAACAGCCACAGAATCACAGAAACAACAATATATTTTATAAACAAATTTTTCTCTTTTATAACAAATATCAGAGTTATACAATAGATTACATTTGAATTTATACAGCGGAAACAATTTATATTTTAAAGTATAAGAAACATTTTGCTGAAAACTGAAGTAAAGCTTTAATCCCCCCTCTCTCTAACTCCGCGGCCTGAAAATCTTCAAGCTGTAAAAATACTCGGGCTGACCCGAGCGTTTATGCAAAACACAAAAACACTCGAGTCAGGATTAATCTTTATTCAAGTAATTAAATTTGAAATGAACTGAAATAAGTGGTTACAGTTATGGTGAATCAAATAAATCAATTTAAAATCTATTATAGATTTTTACATTAACAATTTCAATTTTTTAAGTTCTGACAAACGTGTGTGGCTGCAGTACATACGTGTGCACAAATCAGACAAATCACTGCAAAAATCTTTGGGGGCAGAAGAAAATAGCCCAAGTAGTACACTGAACAACACAAACATATACAAAACAAAATGAAGTTGCACAAGTACAAAATACACAATGAAGTCAACACAGCAGCACAGTGCAGTGAATAAGGAACAGGCAGTAATCATACTACGCAAAATTTGCTCAAAGGAAATTCAGGTTAAACCAACATGCAACCAAGTGATGGCAATTATCAATGACAGGCCACAACATGTCAATGCAAGCACAGAGACAATTTTATGAAGACAACAAGCAATACATGCTTCAGGTATTAATTTTGAGATTAGAGCTTCAACAAGCAACAGGACAGGCAAGACAAATCCCAGTTTGTGTTCAAAATCAAGTTATTGAAATTATTATAGGATTTTGAAACTGTTTTATAAACACATTAACAATTCTTAACTTCACAGGCACATGCATAGACAGTGCACAAATGACAAGGTGCAACAAGCAAAACCCAAAATGACACAGCAGTGCACTAATGACCAGGTGCAACAGCATGGGGTACAGCTACAAGTGCAACATCATGGATACAACATGGATATAAAACTGAAACATATCAGATAATGCAAACAACAATGGAGATGAAGACTTGAACACCCAGGAGAACAGCGACCAGACCAAAGTGCAACAGCATGGATGCAACATGGATGGACAGTCATATGTATAGCAGACACATAATGAAATAACCATGTTCCAAACTTAATACAGTGGACTAAATGAAGAACAAGTATGCATAAACTTTTGAACAAGACTGCAACTCAACTAAACAGACATGAATGCAACAAACAAAACATGCAGATGTAAGCATGCAAGTTCAATGTCACTGGAAATCCAATGTTTCAAAATTTATTTTATTTTAAACACAAATCACTTCATTATGCCCAAGTTTCTTTTTAATGATCAATGATTATCAGTGATTAACTTAGAGGATAAAAGATGAATACAACATCAAAACTGAAATATTTAATGCATGCACAAATGCTCACAGGCCAGAGATAACACTCAAGATCAATTCAAGTTTGATTTATTTCTGAAACATGGTACAGGTTCAAGACAATGTTTCTGAAACAAATAAATATGGATGGTTTTCTCGCATTGTAGGAACAGAGACAGAGAACGATTTAAGCTTGCCCAGGAACTATTTTTATTCATTTATTTTCACTTTTCTAAACCAATTATTTAACTCAAGTGCAAAATAATAAATGGTCTAATGGTTACCAGGCATGGGACAACCATGCAAGTTTAAATTCATAATGCAATTGTTTGCAAACAGTTTTCAAACAAGATAGAAGATTTATTCAATATCATAGAAAAATTTAACACATGCAGATATTTCAAATTAATGGAGATGGAAGTTTGCTCACTTAGCAGTTTAAAACAGAGAAGCTACTTGATGCTCATTAACATTTTAATAAATTGTTTTACACCATCACAACCTACTTCCATTTGAGCATCCCATGCTAAAGATAATCAGGTAAATGGATTTACTTTTTTTTCCTTTTAACATATTTGGTCTATTTGCAATTTACAGCAATATTCATATGTGCACATTTTCAAACAGAGAAACATTTTGATATTTCATTCACATGCAAAACAAATTTTAAACAAGTATACTTAGTTTAATCACATGCAAACTTATTTATCATCGAGCTTCAAGTCATGCAACCAGATTTTAGTGAAACAAGTTAAAGTTTACTCACAGTATTATATTATTATTATTATTATTATTTTTGAAACTGTATATCATAACAGAGGTGGTCTATGTATATACTCAGGCATGAATCAACTACAAAGAACAGGCATATGGGGACATGAAGACTGGAACAACTACAGATGCAAGACCAATGCAAAAGTGACACAGCAATTTTTTCGAAGACTGGAACAACTACAAATGCAAGACCAAATGATAGCAAATGACACCCAACAACCAACATGCAGTGACTTATCCGTTCATATCAGTTTAAAAAAAACAAGGTTTTAAAACAAAGTGAAACTTGTTGACTTTATACATTCATTCAAATTATAAACTGGGTTTTGATCTTAAGGCCAGAAATGAATCAGATGGAAGGAATTAAAACAGACATGTAGATACATAAGCAACTAGGCAATCATGTTTACATACCAAAGCAACACTTACTATTTTGATTTCAATCACATGCATGAAACATACCATCAAAATATATCAGCTTTTAGATCAAATAGAGTAGTTTGATCACAGTGACAAAGATATATTTAACTTAAAAAAACTTATAAACATTTTTAGACGAAAAGTTATATGATTACAAACAACTTTACTTCATATATCAAGATCTAATACAGTTTGGATTAAAAGATTTTCTTTTAAATTTCCCTTTCGAAATTTCTTTAAGAAAATAATTTTCTGAAAGGGATCAGAGATGATCAATAACTACTTCCTATCCTCAATCATTTTCTAACAACAACATACACATAAAACAGAACAATATTCATCAACAAAGCCAAATCCAACACATGCATCTGTTCTTATCAATTTAAAACAAGTTTCAATAGTGTATGTTCTTACCAGTTTAAAATTAAAATCAATAGCATCTGCTCTTAATAGTTTAAATCGAATTTACCAGAGCAATTCATAGAAAATATCACCCAACAAACAGACATGCAGTGTGTTATCTGTCCTTATTAGTTTAAATTCAAAATATCAAAGCAAGTGATAACGAATAGCAACCAACAACCAACATGCAGTGTGTTGTCTGTTCTTATTAGTTTAAAATTCAAATTTAACCGAGCAACTGAAAGCCAATAATCACCAAATCATAGCATGCAACCGAGCATTCAATCCAAACAGATCTAAGAACTTGAATAGAAGATAAATCGTGAGCAGGGAACTCACCATCACTAGCTAGGTAGAAGACTATGCAGATAAAACACGCTCGAACGAAGATGGAAACCTTGAATTTGATCGCAAGCCCAAATTGAAGCCGGCGACTTTGATTGGAAAGCCCTAGATTTGAACCGCAAGAAGCAAAGCCCCAAATTTGTGGAGACGAAGAGCTGAAGCCCTAATTTGAAAACGAGCAAAAAAAATTGGAGAGGCCGCCATTTTGTTTCGTTATTTCGTTTAGGGTTTAGAAATGAAAATGGTAAAGGGGACGGGTTAAAAGTAAAGGGTGTGGATTTTTACTAAGTGTATTCATTTATTTTTATTTTATATTGATTGTTATTTTTTTTATTTTTATTTATTTAAGCTAAAGAAAAGAATGCCATCAATTTATTAATTTACAAAAATAAAAATTCTAAATCCAAATTATCTTCTTAAGTTATTAGTTTGAATTTCAATTACAAATTCCATATTCAATCTCAACTCCAAAGTCAAATTTAAATTTTCTATTCAACTTTTTTATAGATTAAATTTTAAATTTAATCGCCAAATTCATTGCTATATTGGGAATTCAATTCAAATTATCATTCAGATATTTAAAATTAATTAAATATTTTCAATTTAAATTGTTCAAAATTTAGGATCGTTACAATTTCTACAAAAATTGTTTTAGCTATCGTAAGGTAAAAACCCGACATGTTTATTTGTGGCGTGGTCTTACGAGATGCTTTTGTTTTCAAAGGATTTTTGAAACTTTAATAATCTATTGAGTGTGATTTTCTCACGCTGGTATTCCAGACTGACTCGGGTGTTATTTAGCTGTAATGCTCGGGTCAGACCGAGTATTATAGGATACAGGATATGGTGCTGTGGAGCCCAGGAGACGAGCTGGATGACGATACGTACTTTCGTACTTGTTTATATACATACATACATATATATATATATATATATATATATATATATATATATATATATATATATATATATATTCTGCTGTGTTGAGTTGCCGTGTATCCATTTGTATGTTGTTTTTATTGAACTATGATTGATGTACTCTGATGATGATGTAATATATATAAACTGAGATATTTGATTTTTAAGTAATGATTGTTTATTATCTTTTATATTTTATTCCGCTGCGATGGTTAGATTCTGTTGTTGATTTCTTTTTTCTTCTTCTACCTCTTCTTCTTTAACCCTAATAGTTCATATTTCTGTACAACTTGAGTTGATTTTAGTTAGAATAGTGAAGACTCATGGGGTACGGATTTGCGGGTCGTTGCACTTGGTATCAGAGCTTAGGTTGGTGATAACCTTGGCTCTGGTGGGAATTACTCATTGAAATAGAGTCAATGGTAACTCTAGACTGAGTTTGAGCGTATTAATATATATGAATGGATATTTGTTTAGTGAGTATAAAATGGTTTTATATTGTGTTGATTGGTTTATTGAGTAGTTTATGGATTCTGGTCAATACGAGTAATTAACGTTATTGATAGGGATCTCTAAACATCGAAATAGAACAATTTGACGCGGTCTTGTTTTAAAGTAGGGTAAATGAAATTATTTTACCCAAATTATTTTTGTATATAAAAGATATAATTTTTGTAAAGTATTGAGGTATTTGGATGCTTGATTGTTAAGGAATGATAGTATTAAATTATTAACACTATTGTGTAAAAATTGAATAAGAAATTGAAAACTTATAACCAAAGTTGAGGAATAAATTTATATAACAAAATGGAATTTGAAATATAGATTATAAATGTAATTTATAAATTGAAATGAACTTCATTTACAAATGAGATTTGTAATTGTAAACTGTAAAGGTGATTATAATTTTAGAATAGAATTCCAGAGAAACATTTGAAGTTGAAATGAGATAAAATTCCAAAGAATGTTTCAATATAGATTTAAAGGAAATGCAATTTGGAATTTTTGGTAAAAATTTAAATTCCTTTGGGTTTGAAAACGGTTTCCAAAAGGTTTGGGGGAATAATAGTAATATTTTGGAAATATTTTTGTGTTGGATTTGAAATCTTGTGAGATTAGAAAATTAAAAATATTTCAAATGTTGTTAAAGGGATAAAAGCACCAAACTCTTTAGGTCGCTGGAAAATAATTCAATGATGATCGCGACCTCATCGATGTTCATTTTCGAGTTTCCAAGAGAAGAATTGCTGCCTGAACATTTTAAATTGGAATTGTTTGTGAACTGGGTTTGGTTTTGAAAACTCAAAGGGATAATTGAATTTGCCAAAGGATTTGGATGTAGTTGATTTCAAAAGTGATTTTGAAATTTTGGGAAATTGTTTGAACTCTGGAATTTTATTTTAAATGTTTATGGAATAATAAAAATATATATTGGCTGAATAAATGTATAATTCCGAGTTAAACGTAAAATGTGAATGGGATTGGTTGTCCATTGATGAAAGTATGAAAATAAATATGTTTGTGACTTATAAAATTTAGAAGTGAAATAAATAAGCCAAAATAAAATTGATTTGAATATTGGGAAGTGAATGAAAAATTCAAAACTTAAAGTATAAAATAAATTGACCTCCAATAAAATAGTTAATGTGGTTCGAGATAAAAATAAAATATTGGGAATAAACCTTGAATAAACAAATTTATAATTAATTGGTAATGAAATATGGAGATGGAACTTTAATTGGTTAAATGAAGTCGAATACCAATTTAACGTGGCAAATGTTTAGATTTCAAATAAATTGTGGAATGTGTATTTGATGTAACCAATATGAAATGTTCCAAAATTAATAAATGGATTTAAATAAATGAATGAGAATATAGAATGCGAAATAAATTGAATGGAATCAATTAAATTGAAATCAAATTAAGTATAGATTGAATTCGTATTAATTTAAAATAGTTATAAACGGGAATGGATATTCTTTAAAGTAAATATCACTGAATTTGCATAAAAATAATTGTCGTTTGACGTAAACGAGATTATATAAATTCTATGGATTAATAGAAGCCGATAAATTTGGTTTTTGAATCAATTGTAATAAATATGGGCTTTATTGGATGAAAAATAAATTGAATGTAAACAATGAAGTGTAAACGTATTCAGCTTGGATTGTCGGTGAATTGAATGTAATTGGAAGTATGAAATTCAAAATGGTTGACTGAATTAACTAATTTAAATTAGTTGGTAGATGAAATTGGTTGGTAGTTGAAATCAAATTAGGGATTTAATTTGGAAAGTGCTTATAAAATACATATATAACCTGAGTTTTAAAGTTGAAATAACTTGACGAAAAATAAAATAACTTAAGTAATATTTGAATAAAAGCTTGATTTAAGTAAAATTGTGAAATGGTTGTGTCGAGTTTTATGAAATATTTTAAATAAAACTTGTTTGGTAAATGAAATGAAATTAGTAATTGAGTTAATTAACGTAAGTTATATAAATGAGAATTTGACTTCGAATAAAATGGGAGTTAGATTGCTTTTGAAATTAATTCAATTTAAATGAGTTTTCTTGGACTTAAAATGAATTTAAGTTAAGTAAGAGAGTTGTTAAATCATTTAAATTGAACGGGATGGTTTGAATATTGTTTGGAATCATTCAAAATAAGTGTCGAAATATTTCATATGTACTTATAGAAGTATATAATATGCACTGTTTATAGAATCCATGTTTTAGTTATTTGTATGTAAGTGAAATGTTATAAACTTTGTATATTTGTCACTTACCTATTTAAATTGAGTAAGCACAGGTACAGGAGACCGTATGGCTGGATTTGATCACACAAAGTGCTAAATAAATAACCGCTTTGCTTAAAAACGCTAAATAAGGTACGCCTACGCAATACAAATAGGAAATATGAACTGTTTTTCTGTTTTCCTGCCGTGTGGGTCGATGTATATATATTTGTATCTCTTGTCAAATTGCAAAAGCTCCTTCGTACAAAGGAGACTCTGCCAAAAAATTTCGAAAATTTTGGGAGCTAGAAAATTTTTGAATCTTTTGAAAATTTTCACTAATGACAAATAATTTAAATTTGTTAAGCAAATAAAATTATAACTGAATGTTGAAATTTAATTTAAATTGTATATGTAAGTAAGATGAACTGAAGAATTGTTCAAAGAAACTAAAGGAAGGAAAAAGTTTGCAAATAAACTTGTGTTTGAGATTTTAAATAAATTAGTAAGTAAAACTAATAAAGGAAATGGTTAATTAAATATGGATTGAGATAGGGTGAATCAAAATTCAATATTCAAAGTGTGGAAATGAACCGAATTCAAGTAAAATTGGGAAGAAGTATTTATATTTGAAATTAATTAATAAAGTGAAGCAAATTGAAATTTTTATGGAATTGTAACGGCAAATTGAATAAAATGGATATAAACTCCAATAGTGAAGTGAAAGCAAATTCAAGAGGTATATAAAATATTTATATTGAATTTAAGAAATCAAGGTGAAATTCTTAAGTAAGTTGGCATTGGAAATATACTAAGTGAATAATTGAATGAAGATTAAAACTGGAAGTTGTGGCAAGGGAAGTGTGAATAAGTGAATAACAATCAAAATAAATGTGAATGAAAAGGAAATTGATATAATCGATAATCAATTAGGCTAATTACGTAAGGTGTATGTATATTATTTTATTGGCATAGCTATATTGATCCAGAATTCGAGCACAGAATTTCGAGATAGTTATATCGATCCGAGTTAGGATTTTTCACTCGATTTTCAACGGCGAACCTGGATATGAAATTTTGATTGATTCTGTAAATTCTCTATCATGGTTTACAGCTATGCAAGGGGAATGACGGTTTCTGATCAAGAAACCAGATCCAAGTCCGCACTAGGAAGTCGGGTGGACGATACTAGTTCGGAAGTGAAATTGTGTGATCGGGTGAGCGATCGGATTTGGTATTGCGCACGGATGATATATGTGCATCGTACGGGATTAAGTAAAACAAATATTGGAAATGTGTAAAAGAAGTCAATAAAAAAATTTTGAATGTTGTGATTCGATATTATTGCTAAACAAGATATGCAGGTATGAAAAAGGGAAAGGAAAATTGGTTTTGATTTCAGATAATAAATTAGAATTGCTTGACAAAAAGGTATGGGTTTAAATTCATGTTTGGAATTTGATTGGGCTTTTGGATCTAGCCACTTGGCTTTTGTTTTCTTTTTGGATTTAGGGGACGTAGAGCCATTTTGTAGTTATACCGAGCTAGCCGCGCAAAGGAGACGTTGGCGAAATTTTTCGGACATTTTGACAGTTAGAAAAATTTTAAGAAAATTCTAATAATTTTAAATTTGATTTAAAAATTGAAATTTGAATGATTGAGTAAGTAATATTGTTTGAAACTATGGGAAAGTTGGGGAAGTAAGTAAGAATTGTAATGGGTCTTCTATAAAAAGGATAGTTGGTTAGATGTTGAACTGATTGGTTTTAGGAAAAGTAAACAGGTATTAGACCATTCTTCCTAACTAGTAATTTCGGGGATGAAATTCTTTTAAGGTGGGAAGAATGTGACGACCCGAAATTTTTTAGCAATTTAAATTGGAATATTTAAATTGATTTGAAATAGTTAAAAGAAAATATTTAACTTGAATTCAAATATCACTAATTAATTGTTAATTAAATTATTGAATTTAATAATTTGAAATTGGATAAATTATTGAATCTTCAGTTTTAAGCTGGTTGAAAATAATTTGAAGGCTTATAAAATTCATATTAATAGTACTAAAGATAATAGAGCTTTTAAAATTGAAATTAAAAGTGCTTTGTTCAGTTTTGAAAATTTGATCGTTTAAATTTGATTTAAAAATAGCCTGCCGAGGCACAGTCTCAGAATGCGATGAAACCAGTTCCATTGGATCCGTAATATTTAATTATTATCGGATTTCAATTTTCGAAGCATTTAGAAGTGTGATGTGAGCGTACGATTTATTGACGCGTTGGAATTTGAAAATAAATTTAATAAAATAACTGGTCAAATTAATCAACAGTAGCCTACATTCTATCAGTACCTTTTTCATTTCATTTCAGAGCACTGTAGTTTTCCCTTCTCCAACACGCCTCATTGTCTCCATTTAGTACACTTCCTTTCTGTATATCCACGTTTTTGCAGACAACAAGATGGCTTTGTCTCCTTATCCCTTCCATCATGTCGTCCCTCTTCGTTAAAAAAAAAAGAGGGCTATAGTAGTTAAAACTTTTAAATCAAAATCAAACGAGGAAGGAAAAGTCATGGCTGAAGCCCTTCATCCCAATCAAATCACCGTGCTAACGAAATCAAATTGTTTTCGTTCGAAAAAAGGGGGGATCGAAATAGATCTACGTCTCGAGTTTGTGACGTCGAAGGCAGCGATAGAGTGTATTTGCGGGCTCGATTTCGCGGTGCTAGGCGGTCATGTGAGGACGATTTGACTAGGACAGAGGTGGTCGCAACCTCTGGGGAACGCGAGCTCGAGTAAATTCCGGCGAGGTCGATGGGATTTTAGTGGTCGCGAGTTCTTCGGTGGGATTGTTTGGTGTTAATATCGTTCTGTTTCACGACCCTGCGACTTGAAGAAGTAAGCGACCTAACGATCTAATATGGTAAGCGACCTAAGTATACGACGACCTAACAGTACATTGTAAGAGAAAGACTCAATGGCTTAACGACCTAAAAGATTCCAAAGATTCGACATCAATGACATACGACTAGGCGAGCTAAAGATTGACTCAAGAGATCCTACGAGTTAACGACCTAGTGATTCCATGAAGGTTGTGACCTACCAGGCTAAATTAATAGCGACCTAGTAACAAAGACGACCTAAGCGACCTGACGAGTTAGCGAGCTAGCGAGCTCACGAGCTAGCTCGCTAGCGAGCTAACGAGCTAACGAGCTAACGAGCTAACGAGCTAACGAGCTAGCGAGCTAGCGGGCTAACGAGCTAGCGGGCTAACGAGCTAGCGGGCTAACGAGCTAGCGGGCTAACGAGCTAGCGAGCTAACGAGCTAGCGAGCTAACGAGTTAGCGACTCAGTGAGCTACAAACTTCCCGTTGTTATATCGCCCAGTTTAGGTCGAGCAGGTACTAAGTCGCCATTACTCTTACAACTAGCCTAGGTCGCTCTACTAGGTACCTCAGCATGACTAAGTCGCCTTCCTCTCTTCCATAAGTCGCTGCGACCTACTAACCCGCTCAGACTGACCAAGTGCAACAAGGATGAGCCGTAGCTCGTATCCCTTAGGTCATTGGCGACCTGCGACCTAACCTTAGGTCATTCGCGACCTGCGACATAGCCTGGATTTTCCCTATAAATACTCCACCTACTCCAACTGAAAAAGGACTTTCGGCTTATTTCTGGAACGCCTATCTCTGCTGATTTCTCGACTCATCCGACACTTCAAACACGAAAGACACTTCAACGAACTTCTAGAAGAGATCTAATACATTCAACATGAATTTGAAGAATTCTCCTACATCGGAGTTCTAGTTATTTGTCTAAGTGGTGTTGTAATCGGAGATTGTTGTATAGGTTATAATTGAATCAGCAATAAAAGAGATTAAAGTGGATGTAGGCTTAACTTGAAGCCGAACCACTATAAAATTGTTGTCTCTTTACTGTTTTTCTATTACTTTTTTACTTACTTCTAATTCCCGTATTGACGGGTGGTGCTTTCACTTTATCTCTACTTACACCGGGGTGTTAGCGTTCAATTTTAGCGTCAAGATTTTTGGTGCTTTCACTGAGAATTGAACTTAGGGTGTTTTCATCATGCTTCGCAAAAGTTTGTTGAAAGAATCTCTCTCAAAACCAGAAGTCTATCAGAGATCATGGCTCCTGGAAGAAAGCGCAGATCTACTAGACCCAGTGATGCCCATGAAAATACGTCCACTTCTCCTTCATCAAGTCATGTAGCTCCAAGTGTTGGAATTACACGGGTAGAGTTAGATGCTGCATTGTCTGGGTTATATCAGCAAATGGAAGCCTAGAACACTTTAATGCTTGTTAAGTTAAATGCTTTGCTCGAAGCTAACCGTCAACCAGTGAATAATGAAGAAAACCTTGCTAATGATGTTCATAATCCTGAAGAGAGGAATATTCCTCAAAAGGCAGCTAGCCCCGCCAAAGAATCACCTCCCCAAGCTGGAGGATCAAGACCGCAGCCGACTCTCCGCGAACGTTTGTCCAGGTAAACTTCCGAGAAAATGGCTGAAGTCTGTCCCGTAGAGCCTTTAAACGATGTGGAATACCTTTCGGGCATGGTACGACAGATAATGAAAGAAAGTGTGCAAAGGGAAGAAGATGAAAAAGAGTGGGGGTTCGCTCCAAGCAAAACTCCGTTCACCGAAAGGATTCTGAAGGCAGAGTTCCCAAGAACGTTTGTCCCCCAACCATCCCGGCTTATAAGGGAACAAGCGACCCTAACCAATTCCTATATAAGTATGACTGGCACATGACTGGTGCTAGGGCATCGGATGAGATCAAATGCCGGTACTTTTCAGTATACTTGGAAGTAGTGGCTCTACTCTGGTTCATAAAGCTGTCGGTCCGGTCTGTAGACCAGTTCCCCGATTTAACTTGGAAATTTTAAGAACAATTCAGGTTGCATGCTTCAAAGGCAAAGGAAATAATGGTCATTGTCCAGCCTGGAACCAAACCTAATTAGGGTTATCGACAAATCGAGTGAGTTTGGAAAATGGTTGAAGATGAAGGAACCAAACTCGCTTGAGAAATTCTACAAGAAAGCTGACGAATTCATGCGCTTGGAAAGCCTTCCTACATCGGCGAAAGTGGCATTGACAGAGGTTAACACTGCTTCTCCTACCAAAAAGGAATTTGAATGTCAGAAGAGGGAGAATAACAGTGGGAAGAAGCAGAAGGACATGAAGAAACCTCGCTTATCAAAGCCTTCAGATTTCACTCCTTTAACTGATACTCCGGAGAATATCTTTTTCGCTACCAAAGATACCGTGGAATATCCTAAACCACCTGTGATAAAGCTTGGGAAAAAGGCTGTTCAAAGTGGGAGATTTTGTCAGTTTCATAAGCAACCCGGTCATGATACTAACGAATGTCGTCATCTGAAAAGTTTGATTGAAGAACTGCTGAGAGAGAACAAGCTGCAGCAATATGTTAAGAGAAATAGAAACAACCCAGCTTCATCTACTGAGGGCCAGCAACTTCCTGCTCATCCATCTGGCTTGGGTGAGAGGACTACTGCACATGAATCGGAAAGGCCTGTTATTATTGTAATCACGGGAGGTCCTCATCCGGCAGGCAGAAGCTAGGGCAAGATGGAAAGATATGCTCGTGCTTTGAAATATACCCCAGCAGAAGAGAATGTTTTTGTGTTGGAAGACGCTGCACCTTTGAAGTAGCAAAGAACTTTTAATGATGATATTGTGTTCAGGGCCGGGGACTATATGGGTGTTGAAGCTCCTACCATGAATCCCTTGGTCATCTCGGCAGGCATCGAGCCTACTATAGTAAGAAGGGTGCTTGTTGATTGCGGCGCCTCTTGCAATATCCTCTTCAAAAAGACATTCGATCAAATGAAGATTCCTATGGCTGATGTTCAAGCTTCATCGCAGAAGACTGCTGGGTTCACTAGGGAAACAAAGCAGCCAATTGGAACTATTGACTTATTTGTTGAACTTGGAGAAGGGCAGAAAAAGGTGGTTCGAAAGCAGACTTTTGTGATTGTTGACGGATTTTCTGCTTACAATGCCTTCCTAGGCCGGCCAACTCTTGCAGCATTCAAGACAATTCTCACCCCGTGGTGCCTCACTATGAAGTTCCCCACGGATAATGGCGTTTGTGTTATTAAAGGGGATAAGAATGCTGGGCGAGAATGTTATTTGATAGAGTTGCGGGAAGCAAGGAAGAGAGAGATGGGAAAGGATGCGGCAGCTCCACTCCGCATCAAAGAACCAACCTTGTAGCAATTACAGGGTGGACCCTGCACTGGCGAGCATAGTGGTGCACGGAAAGAAATGGATCACAAAAAAGCCAGTACAGGGGAGAATAGAGTGGTGCCAGTGGAAGTAACGGTGCCAATACCTGTTGACCTGAAAGATCCAAACAAAGTGTTGAATGTGGGTTCTCAACTTAGTGTGACGGTTCAAAATATTTTGATATCATTATTGAAAGTAAATCTGGATGTATTCCCAAGAGTCATGCTGATATGTGTGGAATATCCCCAGAAATCGCGGTACACACTCTGAATATTGATCTGAAATTTACACATGTGAAGCAGAAAAGAAGAACCCAGGGTCCAGAAAGGTCAACAACATTGAAAGAAGAAGTAGATCGGCTCATGGAGAATGGCTTCATCAGAGAGTCCACTTATCCGAATTGGGTTTCTAATCCGGTGCTGGTTAAAAAAGCAAATGGAAAGTGGAGAATTTGCATCGACTTTTCAGATTTAAATAAAGCCTGCCCCAAAGAATGCTTCCTGTTACCCAGGATTGATCAGTTGGTGGATGGAACAGCTGGGCATGAATTGTTGTCTTTCATGGATGCTTACTCCGGATATAACCAGATCATGATGCATGAGCCAGATCAGGAAGACATAAGCTTCATCACCGATGTTGGTCTTTACTACTACATAGTCATGCCCTTTGGACTGAAGAATGCAGGGGAAACTTACCAAAGATTTTTAATGCTGTGTTCAAGCCACAGATTGGCAAAACTATGGAAGTTTACGTTGATGACATGTTGGTGAAATCAAAGAAGGAAGTGGACCATATGGATCACCTGGCAGAAATGTTCGCAGTCCTCCGGAAATATGGAATGAAGCTTAATCCTTTGAAATGTTCATTCGGGGTAGAGTCCGGGAAATTATTGGGTTTCATTGTGAGTGCTAGGGGCATTGAAGCTAATCCTGCTCAAATTACTGCTCTGAGAGAAGTCAAAGCCCCTAGGACAAAGAAGGAATTGCAGAGCCTCAATGGGAAAGTTGCTGCTTTGAGTCGGTTTATTTCCAAGGCCATGGATAAATGCATTCCATTTTTTGACGCTCCGAAGAAAGGAAAGAAAAACTTTGAATAGACTCCGGAATGTCAGAAAGCTTTCGATGAACTAATTTGTCACATGGAAGCGCCTTCAATACTTTCTAAGCCTGGCAACGGTGAAGACCTTTTCGTATGTCTAGCAGTTTCATCTCATGCCCTCAGTGCAGCATTAGTAAGGGAAGATGCAAAAGTTCAGCACCCGGTCTATTACAACAACAAGAGGTTCACTAGGGTAGAGATGAATTATTCAAAGCTAGAAAAACTCGCCTATTGCCTACTGATAGCTTCAAGAAAGTTGAGGCCATATTTTCAAGCTCATCCTATCAAAGTCCTCACTGATCAGCCTCTAAAGCAAGGCCTGTTTTGCCCTGAGACTTCGGGTCTCGTCTGAAATGGAATATTGAACTCAGCCAATATGATATCACTTACCATCCCCGAAGAGCAATCAATGGACAAGCTTTAGCAGATTTCATTGCAGAATACAAAGATAAAGGTGACAGCGAGGAAGAAGTTACTAATGACATCCCGACCCGATGGAAACTATATGTTGATGGCGCAAGAAATGACTATTGTTCGGGAGCTAGGGTCGTGCTTGAAACCCCCGAAGGGAGATCATTGTGCTACGCATTGAGATTGGAATTTCCTTCGACAAATAATGAAGCAGAATATGAAGCTATTATTTCCGGCTTGAAGATTGCTAAAGAACTCAATATCAAAGTGTTGCAGATCTTCAGTGATACACAGCTTACTGTATGCCAAGTCAAGAAAGAGTTTCAAACTAAAGGAGGAAATCTGCCTGCTTACTTGTCAAGGGCCTGGGAACTTCTCGATGATATCGATCATTATACGATAAGTCATATACCATGGGAAGAGAAGATGAAGGAAGATTCTCTCACAACATATTCAAGCACTGGCGAAGCTCAATTACTGGGATTGGTTCCTGTATAAGTCTTGTCAACCCCAAGTATTGATGAAATGGAGATTGACTGGATCATGACCGTTTCTCAAAAGTAGGAGTCGTGGATGACTCCAGTCAAAGAATATCTACTTAACGGCTCCCTTCCAGAAAATTCAAAGGAGCATCAGAAGCTGTTGAGGAAAGCCTCAAGATATGTAATTCAAAACGGTCGGTTGTACAGATAGGGATTCTCAATGCCATTACTCCGATGTGTAACCAAGGAAGAGGTTAAGACAATTTTAGCCGAAGTGCACGGAGGAGAGTGTGGGGATCATTCAGGCGGTCAAACTCTAGCAAATAAAATTCTTCGCTATGCGTATTTTTGGCCAGACATTAATCGTGTTGCTACTAGCTACGCCCGAAAGTGTGACCGACGCCAGAGATTTGCAAAAATCCCAAGAGCACCTTCCACCGAGCTAACGCAGATGGTCAGTCCATGGCCATTTGCTATTTGGAGAATAGATCTCATTGCGCCTTTACCAACTGCCAAGTCCGGAATCAGATATGCTATTGTTGCTGTTGATTATTTTACTAAATGGGCTGAATCTCAACCATTCGCTACTATTACCTCTAAAAAGATGATAAACTTTGTGACCAAGAATATCATTTGCAGGTATGGTGTGCCTCAAAAGATAATCACAGACAATGGTAACCAATTTGAAAGTGAAGAGTTCCAGGATTTTTGCAAGCAATTCAAGATCCAAAAGAGCTTCTCAGTAGTGGCTCATCCACAGGCAAACGGGCAAGTGGAAGCAGTAAACAAAATTATCAAGTCAGCCATCAAAAAACAGTTGGAAAAGGCAAAAGGTGGTTGGGTCGATAAGCTGCCACTAGCACTATGGGCATACAGAACTACCCACAAAACTGCGACAGGGCACACTCCATTCTCATTAGCATATGGATCAGAAGCAATGATTCCAGTGGAAATAGAAGTTCCTTCACACAGAAGAATTAATTTCAACCAAACCGAAAACGAAGAGTTGCAACTTGAAGCATTAGACTTCCTTGATGAAAGGATGGAAGAGGCTCTGCTCAGAATTGCAGCTCATCAGCAAAGAATTGCCAGGCACTTCAATTCCAAAGTTCGCCATCGCAGCTTTGAGATTGGGGATCTAGTCTTGAAAAGGATCATGACAGCAACAGGAGTGTTTGCGCCAAACTGGGAAGGGCCATATGTCATAGGCAAAAAACTTCTTGACGGCACTTTCAAACTAACAACTGTTGAAGGAGATCCAATTCCAAGAGCTTGGAACAACAATCACTTGCGTCCATATTTTACTTAAAAGCTTTTCTTAAATTTGTAAAATGATCATGGATGTATGATCCTTGTATTGCAAGCTATTGTAAAACTAGTGCAAATGAATAATAAGAACTATAAAGTGGATGTAGACCCAGTTCTTGGCCGAACCACTACAAATCTTGTGTTGTCTACTATTATAAAATGCCTGTTTTGTCTCGATGTGTAAATACTTTAAATGTATTGCTAAAATGTCGATTTAACATTGTAGGCTCTTAAAACAAAGCTTACCCATCATAAGGCCAAGCGATCCCTGAAATCACTCAATAAACAAATGTCAAGCCACCAAAATTCCAAATTCCAAATCCTATATAAGGAGTGCTTCATGCAAACAGTGAGTGATTTCATCGGACTCGGTTAGCAATGAAGTATACTTCTTTGGATAAGACAAACTACTTGCAAAAGAAAGGAACATGTGCTTGAAAATGATAACAGGGAATCCCTGATGAGCAGACAGAAAACAGCCAAAAAGGAGTCCTGCCTCTCAACAAAAAGGTTGGTGGAACCACCAGAGGAGCACCTTTCTAAAACGAAGGCACCAGGCCCTTACTAGCTGATTGCGATCGTCTGTGCAAACAAACATCTGGCTGGATAGCTTGCGTCCGCCCCGTGGATCCACTTAACCGTGAGACACAACCTTCATGGCAAGCCAACCACCCTAAAGACCTCTTCGGAGGCAAAAGACCTCTTCGGAGGCACAAGCCCTCTACGGAGGCACAACTCTTCGGAGGATAAAGACCTCTTCGGAGGCAAAAGACGTCTTCGGAGGCACAAGCCCCCTTCGGAGGCACAACTCTTCCGGGGATAAAGCCCTCTAATGAGGCACGCCGTAAAAAGAAAGTTCTCTTCTCATCCAAAAAAGATTGGTGGAATCACCGAGGGCCCTTGTTAACTTGCTACAATCGTTTGTGCAAACGAACATCCAATTAAGTAACTTGTGTCAGCCCCGTGAACCCATTCAACCATGAGAAAGTAACTTCCACGCAATCAAATAAAGACCTCTTCGGAGGCACAATCCCTCTTTAGAGGCACTCACCTTCACCAAAGGCACACCTGGCCACTTCGGAGGCATAAGCCCTCTCCCGAGGCACCACAAGCCCTCTTCAGAGGCACTCGCCTTCACCAAAGACACACCTACCCTCTTTGGAGGCAGAAGCCCTCTCCTGAGGCACCATAAGACCTCTTCGGAGGCATAAGACCTCTTCGGAGGCACAAGACCTCTTCGGAGGCACGTCCCAAGAAAAGCATTTTTAAGCGAATGAAGCAAAAAAGCTCTCCAACGAGGCACAAAAAGAATAAAAAAAGCACTCTTCGGAGGCACATTGCAACTCTCAAGGGAAGATCAATTTCTCTATCTTGAAAATATTCTTCCCCATAAGTTGTAGTGCCAATTCAAAGCCTTCTTTGGAAATTCGCTTTACCGCGTAGGAGAGTACCCTTATCAAAAAATAAAAGTGACTACCTCCGAAAGTGAAGTATAATATTTCCAAACAAAAGAAAGAGAAGAATTCTCCAATACAAGGCACACTCTACTAAAGCAGAGTAACATTTCCTCAAAATGGAAAAATTATTCTCTAAAGAAAGAGTGCAAGCCTTCTCAAAATGAAAGAATTGTTCTCCAACTTAAGAGTACAAGTCTTCTCGAAATAGAAGAATTGTTCTCCAACTTAAGAGTACAAGTCTTCTCAAAGCCGAAGAACTGTTCTCCGAAGTTTTACCATATAAAAGAAATTGCAATAAGCCGTGATATGGGGGCAATACAATACAATATAGCTACATTAATAAAAGCAACACTCAAGCAGCATACCACAAATTTATTGCAATATCACACAAAGAAAATGAACAAACTTGTGCGAAAATAAGGAATAAATGCATTCACAAATAAAAGTCAAAAGATTGTACAAGTGAGAAGAATCATTTTATTCCATACTATAAATTTTTTATACATATGCAGGTTTCAAAAGAGCGGGGACTGGTACCCGCACAAATTCCAGTCAATACAAGCCTTTATGTACAAACAAAAAGCAAAACAAGAAGGGTAGAGTGAGACTCGTTATTTCTTCTTCCCGCCACCTTTAGAGCCCTCGCCTGGCCTAATGGTTAACTTTGGGAGCCGGCCTGGACGAGTCGGGGAAGAAGGAGATAGAGGTGCAGCTGGGTCTACTTCCGTCTTCTCTTCGCTACAATAAGTGTTTTTCCTTCTCTTCTTTGAAATTGCACGCTTCTCCTTCTTCCTTGAAGAAGAGCCGTTGCCCAGAGTGATAAGTGCAGACAGTTTTGTGTCATCATGAAATTGCTCCGGAGTCTTTTCACCTTCTTCAAGTTCCTCAGCCTTTTGCTCTTGCGAAGCGGCCGGGTCATCCAAGCCTTGAAGAGCTTCTATTAATTCTTCTTGCGACCCTGGTTGAGAAGCAGAAGGAGGCGTAACTTGAAGATATGGAGGTGGAACAGCTGCAAGAGGAGAAGTCTGTGCGGCACTTGGCGTTTTCACTATAGAAGAAGAGAAGTTAAAATCAGTATTACTCGCAAAGAGAGGAGATAGTGGTGCGTCAAGGCTTAAGTAATAATCAAAAAGTTCGTCAAGTTCATGTGAAGTGAACAAGTAATCCACTTGAGCTAAATCAACGTTGAAGTTACCTGGAGAAGTTGGCTTTATCACGTCAACTTCAAAGCCTTGTGCTTCAACACTCTCTTGAGCCTCATCTCTAGTATGAGTAGCTACAACTTCAATGTCAGCTTTGGCAGGAGGCAGAGAATGGGAAATGGAGCCAACGATGTCAATGTTGGCCGAAACCGAAGGAAGAGTTGGGTCGGTCAAGGCTGCCTTCCCTAAAAGTTCTCCTTCCTCCATTCCGGCTCGCTCTTTAGCAAGTTGCTCCTTCCCCCTGGCAAGGGCGACACGTGCATCATCATCCAGATAATGCGCCTCATGATCCGCCTCGGCATAGCCAGCGCCTCCAAGCATATTAATTGCGGCCTCCCACACTTCGACCAAAGTAATCTCGTATTTCGGGCCAAAAAACGAAAGGCTACCGCGCCCCAAGACGCTATGTATATAAAACTCGAATAAGGTAGAGCTGATGTTGGCCTTCGCTGCTTCATGAAATTCTTCGGCTGCTGCTTTGCCAGCGATAGCTTCGTCATGCTCTTTTTCAACTTCAGAAAGTCGAGCTTTTAACATTGCAATTTCCATGTCCTGAGAGCTGGTTTTTTCTCACAATTGAGCAACGTCAGTTTGATAGATTTCTACAATTTTTTGTTGCGCTTCAAATTTATCCTCAGCGTCTCTTTGGCCAGCATGGGCATCTCTCACTTGTTTTTGAAGCACTTCTTCTTTTTGAGAATAAGAAGTGGAAGAAGTGGAAAGCTCTTCTTTGAGTTTCTCAATTTCCGCTTCAAGCTTCTCATTGTAAGCGGCAATGCTCTTCATCTCTGCATCATGTTGGTTGAGAGTTTTCTGCCACTCGGATTTATCGTTTTCCATAGTCAGCATGGCCTCGAGATTTGCGCGGTTTACTCTTTGAAGCTCGTCAACAAGTTTTTGCCAACCAGACGTTCTCTCAATATCGAGTTTGATGGCCTTAAGATTTCGTAACATAGCTTCTTGTCGATTGGAACCAAATCAAGATCAAAACGCACTCCTTTTAAGCACCAGTGCGGAAACCGGCTTTGAAGAGTAGCTGGACCCTTTCCAACTTGATACGAAAGCCCACTGATGATCGTTTGAATATCAGCTCTTTGAAGGACATGAGAGCTGGAAGGGATTTCCAAAGAGATGGGAGCAGTTGGATTTTCAGAAGCTGCAGACTCCGGCCTTTCACTAAGCTTGGCCCGTTTACTTGGATCTTCAACGATGTGACTTTTCCCTTTGTCATCATGAGATTTTATTTTGTGGGAATCATCACCTCTCTGGGAAGAATCATGTCGTTCATCCCTTCGCCCATAGTGCTCCCCATAAGCCCGCCCCTCGCGAGCTTTTCTTGCGGCTCTTTCTTCATCGGTTTCCCTTGGGGCAGGAAGATACCGCTTGGGATCATAACAGTCGCGCCTTCCATAGCGCTGAAAATCATCATAGTAAGAGCTGCTACGTCCCATTTGAGAACCTGAAAATGAAGAAGAGACAAGTTCATAAATCTTCAAAGCAAGGAAGTTAAGTGCACAAAGCTGCTAAAATCCTAAGTGTGTGTGGCGTGTGAACTACGCGCGTCAAACTACAAACCACTCTTTGGCTTAAGAGTTATCTCTTGGGTTGATGGAGTTGTTTGCAAAACAGATGTCACTTCAACTGCTGGAGAAGCAAGTTTAGAAGCAGCAGAATCATCCTTGAAGAGTTCATGTGAAGTGACCATCATGTCGCTCAGTCTCTCAAAAGTGTCGTCACCGTCATGCCTAGCGGGACTCTTTCTCTCAGCTCCTGCATCAACAGCCTTCCCGAAATGTTGAGAAGCTTCCTCTTCTTCGATAACCGAGGGAAGTGCAAATTTGTTGGAAGACCCCGCAAAGTCAACGGAAGTAGAACACTTCACCAATGAAGCCTCAGCAGTAAATTCCTTCGGTGTAAGTTTTCCGGTGGAAACTGGGGCATCTGGAGTTTTTGCTTGAGAACCAGGAGCATCATGAAGCTGAGTAGATCGGGAAGAATGCAAATGTCCGAGTTGATGCAAAAATTCATCATTCAGCGAAAATTTGATGCTTATCTCCTCAACCGCCACAACACTTAGTCTTTCAAAAGTTAGCTTATGGCTGTAATCTTTAGAAAGAGGAGAAAGTGCTGTAAAAATAAAGAATGAAGTTAGCACTTAACAACTCGGATTTTGGAAAGTTCAGAAACAGAAAGAAAAGAGATAGGCAAACTTACTTCCTACTCTCCAAATGCTGTAAAATCCTGGGGGCAACGGACGAAGAAAAATTGATTCAGAAACCCGTGGGCGCTTTCGGGAAGAGCGGTGATCAATTTACGGTTCCTTGCGCTTCTCACAAGTATTATAGAAGGATGACCTTTATTCTTCGCAAATGTGCATAAGCAACAACTCTTCTCAAAGCTTGGAAGACGGTCGGGTGTCCTCCTGAACAGCACACACAGTCCCATCAAAATGGCGTAGCCATTGGGGTGCAACTGGAAGGGAGAGATAGTCAATCGGAGAAGGAGCTGCTGAAGAAAATCGTTAAAGGGAGGAATAGCTCCACTTAAGCACATATGACGATTAACTACGATGAAACCAAAAGTTGGCCTGTCAGCAGTATCGTTTACCCCAGGAAGCAAAGCGTCTGCCTCAGCAATACCAAACTGAATGCATAGTTGTTTGAACACCCGTTGATTCAGAGTAGTCGGAGTTCTTTCCGGGGGATCATCCAAGGGGTTAGCTATTGGGAAGACCTCTCCAGCTTGCTCTACTATCTCTTCTTGAGAAGTCATTCTACACAAGGAACAGGATATTCAAATATGAAGGTGCACGTTTCCTAAATGTGTGAAGTGTTTTGCAAAACTAATAAAATGACAAGCAGATGTGACTGAAATTAAACTAATAGGCATTTGTCGATTATAAAGTTTCAGGGCTTGTTATTTTAGGTCCAAGTACAAGTGCAGTGTTGATGCAAACAGATCAGCTTTAGTTGATCAATTTTGCTTTGCATTAATACTTCACTTGAATTTATTGATTCATAGCACTTCATTCGTATAATTTCTTTAAGTTGATTATTCTTTATCGACTAATCTGTCATTCGATGTGGGCAGTCAGTGGCAGTATGTTCGCCCTAGTTTTCTACAAATGTTGAATTTAACAGGTTACTAGCATTAAAAGTTAATTTAATTTGTAAAGAAGTGCAGCAAGTTCAGGCAGTTTATCTCAATAGTTCATGTTGAAAATTCAGCTAAGTGCTGTCCAATTTTGGCAAGCAATCAAGCTCAAGCGATCTAGCATGGGTCGAAGTTCCATTAAGTCATTCTGTTCAAGTCAAAAAGTTCATTATTCATGCTCCTACAAGTTAAAGTTGTGCTTCAAGACAAGGCAGTGCATTTTATCTAAGTATTAGCTCGGCCACGACCTAAAACTTATGTCGCAAAGAGTTAAGTCGCTGATTTGTTAAGTCGCTTGGCTTCTCTTAGGTCGCTAGGGTTTTTAGGCCGTTCGGTTTCTTAGGTCGCGAATTAATAGGTCGTATGGCCTCTCTTAAATCACAGAGAACTTAAGTCGCAAGTAGCTTAAGTCACAAGTGGTTTAAGTCGCAGGAAGTGAGGTCATAAAGATGGATAGGTCGGCCAAATCTGTTGGGTTATAAAGGTTGTTAGGTCGATCAAATTTATTAAGTCGCATCTGAAGCAAATCAACAATCTCAAGCTATCTCCCGTCAAAACCATTGAGCCCTACTCTCCAATTATACTTTGCCACGCATCCATTGATCATCACATCGCCTGAAGCATTATGTTTAAACCCATTAACCCGATTAACCATGAATCCCCTTCTCTCCTCGAACCACCGAAAGCCTCATCTCCTCCTTTGGGTCTCCAAGAACCATCACTAAACTTCTCGAATTCTAAGCACTTACTAACTTCAAAGCAATCGCCGGCTATTCGACGAAAATCGAAGACAAATCCGCGTGTGCTTTTACAACGGGATAATAAGAATGGTGAGGAGAAGATTATAGGAATCAATGGTAAGCACAACAAATAGGTGCTTGAAATAACCTAAATTCACTAATCGGAGTTAACAATTGGATGGAAAAGAGCAAATTTTGCAAGCTCGAGTATGGTAAGGGTGGCAGAAGTAAGCGATCAAGTAAGGAAGGAGAAGCGGGCTAATGGATTATATAGGTGGGAAAGAAGAAGGTGTATCGGCACATGAGTTAATTAGCTCGTTAGGTCACCCACAACCCAGAGCAAGTACATCGAAGCACACGACCTATGACATAGGCGTGTACTTCGAGGGGCAAGTGTTAATATTGTTCTGTTTCATGATCCCACGACTTGAAGAAGTAAGCGACCTAACGATCTAATATGGTAAGCGGCCTAAGTATGCGACCACTTAACAATACATTGCAAGAGAAAGACTCAACGGCTTAACGACCTAAAAGACTCCAAAGATTCGACAGATCAACGACCTACGACTAGGCGAGCTAAAGATTGACTCAAGCGATCCTACGAGTTAACGACCTAGTGATTCCATGAAGGTTGCGACCTACCAGGCTAAAGGAATAGCGACCAAGCGACTTAGTAACTAAGATGCCCTAAGCGACCTAACGAGCTAACGAGTTAGCGAGCTAACGAGTTAGCGACTGAACGAGCTACAAACTTCCCGTTGTTATATCGCCCAGTTATAGGTCGAGCAGGTACTATGTCGCTACTACTCTTACAACTAGCCTAGGTCGCTCTAATAGGTACCTCAGCATGACTAAGTTGCCTACCTCTCTTTCATAAGTCGATGCGACCTACTAACCCGCTCAGATTGACCAAGTGCAACAAGGATGAGCCGTAGCTCGTATCCCCTAGGCGACCTGCGACCTGCGACCTACCCTTAGGTCGTTCGCGACCTACGACTTAGCCCGGATTTTCCCTATAAATACTCCACCTACTCCAACTGAAAAAGGACTTTCGGCTCATTTCTAGAACGCCTATTCTCTGCTGATTTCTCGAATCATCCGACATTTCAAACACGAAAGACACTTGAACGAACTTTAAGAAGTGATCTAATACATTCAACATGAATTCGAAGAATTCTCCTACATCGGAGTTCTAGTTATTTGTCTAAGTGGTGTTGTAATCGGAGATTGTTGTATAAGTTGTAATTGAATCAGCAATAAAAGATATTAAATTGGACGTAGGCTTAACTTGAAGCCGAACCACTATAAAACTATTGTCTCTTTACTGTTTTTTCTGTGACTTTTTTATTTACTCCTAATTCCTGTATTGACGGGTGGTGCTTTCACTTTATCTCTACTTACACGAGGTGTTAGCGTTTAATTTTAGCGTCAACATTTGGGAAAGTGGCGTTCGCGGCCAGGGCAGAGGAAGGAGGCACTGACGATTTCGACAGTTCGATCTCGGAGGGGGAGGTCGGCCTCACGCATGTGATCGGGTAGCTCGGAAATTTAGGCTGATGGTTTAAGGTGGCCTTCGATCGATCTGCAGGTATTTGAGAGATGTAATTTCTAATATTTAATGAACATTTAGGTTTCGGTAGATTATAGAGTTTTGAAATTTATTTTCACAGATTTTATAGGCCATGTTAGATTTAAAATGATAGCAGATTTGTTTAGCAAATATTGGGTATAGCAGTTAGTTAATAAGTTTATAATTAGAAAAGAAAGAAAAGAGTGAAATAAAATTTCAATTACGGAAGGTATGGAACAGTTCTACTAAAAATATAAGGGTTTAAAATATATATATATATATATATATATATATACACACACACACACACACACACACAAGGTTTGGAAAATATAGTGATTTTAAATATTAAGCAGTTTATATAAAATTAGATTTTTAAACCTATATAGATTATTTTTATAAGTATATAGTTCAAAGAAATAGATATACATATTTTAAATTTACCGATTTATTGTTAGAATAATATAGTATGGAGATAACTTTATTTGATAAACTTATTTAAAATTTATTTTGGTTACTAAAAGATTATGAAAAGGAAATTAGTTTGGAATTTAATTATCCATTTAAAGTTAAATCATTAGTTTAAATTAAATGAGAAATTAATTGTTTGATTTATTCGAATATTAACAAAATGAATCCAATGTTTATCAAGGTCAATGATCATGAAGAAAACAAGCTGGTTTGGATTGGAATGCAATTAAACTCAAAGGTGAGTTAATCTCACTCAGTTAATTTAAATTTAAATGGTTAAATTTAAATAATTGTTGAATTGTTGAAATTGATTGATGTGCTATAGTATGGTATATTCTGGAATTGGCATATTATTGTGCTAACATCTGTGGATGCAGGGAAAACAGGTTGGAGGGATCGAACTGGACCCCTCAACATTTAATATTTAATATTCTCTGTTGTGATTACTTGATATTCTATGATGAATATATTGGAATATTGAATATTATGATTGGATTGGATATATTTGGGTATAATGAATTACCAAAAATATATAAATTGGGTTTTGGAAAAAAATAAAGGAAGTAAATCTGTAAACGAAATAATCTTAGAAAATTTAAACAAATTAAGAATGAATTGATAAAGGAATGACGATGAAATTAAAATACTAATAAATAATGTCGAGTATGGAGGATAAAGGATTTGAATATGCAGAAATTAATAAACAGCAAACTAAGTGATATCAATTAAAAGAATAAAGAATTATTTTAAATTTAAAGTTTTAAATTTATTTAAAAGGATTAAGAAGTAATTTGAGAAATCTAAAATTGGAATTTTCAGTTAAAAGTATTTTAAATCATAATTAAGGAATAAAATCTGAAATAAAGGATTTTTGAATAAATGAAGTAAATTGGAAATCAATTTGGAAATTGATTTAAGCGTTTGAAATTGGATATTTGAATGAATAAATTCAAGGTGGGAATTTATTAAAGGAATGGGAAAAATTGTTTACAAATAAATAGTGATTTATTTTTTATAGGTTATGAAGAGAAGTATATTTCTCTGGATAGCCAAGTACGTTTTAAGTAGATTTTTAAGTATAAGATAAAAGTTTAATGTTGTTTTAAAAAAGCATGTTTTAGAAAATTTATTACTTCTGAATGTTAAAAATTCTAAAGTAAATATTTTTCAAATCTATTATTGTAATAATTATTTAAAGGTGACATAGTATTTTGTTTTAAAAAGTGAAAACCTAGTTTTATATTTATAAAGTAACATTATTTTCAAATATTCATATAGTATGTATTTTTAACAAATATTGAAGTAGTTTTAACTTAAATATTTTAAAGTATATTTCAAACTGAAGCGTTTTAAATTATTTTAAAAATCTAAAGTTTTATGCTTGATGATTCCAGTGGAAATAGAAATACTTGGAATTTATTCTGAGAAAGGAAGATAGTTTTGAAAACTGTTTTCAAAAGGGTTTGAAAAGTGAAAATATATCTTGTGAAGATATTTTTGAGGTTAATAAATAATTTGAAAAATTATTTATTGTTGGATGGTTGTTTGTGAATATTAATTGATAGTAAAATAACCGACTATCAATATTGGCCAAATGCGTTGATCGTTTCGAAGACACCGGGATCGAGATTAATTTCTCGAAAACCACTTCGACCCGGTTTGTACGTTTCGTGAAAACGAGTTTGGATTCGAAGATGGAGCAGTGAAGTGCAAGGGCTAGTCGCTACTAATCCTGAGGATATTTCCAAAATGGATGTAGTAGGAATAGTGCCTTCGGTTTCGTTCGAACCCGGGGCGGACTTGTATGGGTGAATGCTTGCGAAACATCGTCAGGTGGACGATGGGCATTCTAAGGGATATGTTCTAAAAAGGTAACGCTTAGCCTCAAGCCTCATCAAATGGGAATGACTAAAAATCAGGGGTTATGCAGCAAGGCTAAGTGGGTAGCACCCAAGTAGGGTGAGATCATCCCTGTCTAGATGTCCCTTTTATTTCGGCTTAGTGGGTGGTTGCTGATCCCAACCGCGGGGTGATCTCACTCGAGATTATCCAGTAAAGGGTAGTCCTGGTCTTGTGTTGCAGGGGAGTCGGCGTACTCCTCGGTACTAGGCCACGTACTTTGACAGGTGGTACCCCAATGCCTGGTCATTAGTTGGAAATCCATTCTCCCTACGAGCCTTGTACGAGTTTTGTTTGTATTACCTACTTTGTGGCTAGTATATGGAATTTAATAATGTAACAATTTCGGCTATTTTATAAGTATTTGTAAATAGACCCTATTATAATATCAGAGGATTTCTATAAAAATTGTTTTAGCTATCGTAAGGTAAAAACCCGACATGTTTATTTGTGGCGTGGTCTTACGAGATGCTTTTGTTTTCAAAGGATTTTTGAAACTTTAATAATCAATTGAGTGTGATTTTCTCATGTTGGTATTCCAGACTAACTCGGGTGTTATTTAACTGTAATGCTCGGGTCAGGCCGAGTATTACGGGATACAGGATATGATGCTGTGGAGCTGAGGAGACGAGCTGGATGACGATACGTACTGTCGTACTTGTTTATATATATTCCACTGTGTTGAGTTGCTGTGTATCCATTTGTATGTTGTTGTTATTGAACTGTGATTGATGTACTCTGATGATGATGTAATATATATAAACAGAGATATTTGATTTTTAAGTAAAGATTGTTTATTATCTATTGTATTTTATTCCGCTGCGATGGTTAGATTCTGTTGTTGATTTCTATTTTCTTCTTCTACCTCTTCTTCTTTAACCCTAATGGTCCGTATTTCTGCACAACTTGAATTGATTTTAGTTAGAATGGTGATGGCTCAAGGGGTACGAATTTGCGGGTCGTTACAGCATAGCTCGCAAAAGTTCGATTGAGCGATTGATCAGAAAACCTCATAGCTGAAGTGCATGATTTTTAGACCAATCATGAGGCGTGTGGCTTGGGTACTACTCATGATAGCAGTGTAGTATTGAAAATCCACATGCTTGGGCTATATGGTTGATTTTTTTATTGGAATGAACTTTTGCAGCACTAGACGGTATAATAGGAAAATGCTATCTATAATATGGGTACACTAAGCTAAATTATGAGTATAATAATTTTTTTCCAGTTTTGTAGGGAGCTGCCCAGCAACTTTTCGGGTTCAAATAGAATTAGTATTGATTTACTTATTCTAATCAATTCCTTCTATTGGTTTCATTATTACGATCTTTTGTATTTAAAGTTAGTTTACTATCCAATTGATAACATTTTGCTGTAATCTATGGTTGTGGTTATTATTGCATTAAAATAAAATTTAATTTGAAGTTTGAAATAGTAAATAATTATAATAGAGGTAACTAAAAAATTATCACCAAAATTAAGGAGAGAAATGGAATGCGAGTGAGGATAAATAAGGCAACAATAAAAACATTCATGTATTCTTATGTATATATATATAATAGATATAATGATGAGTGAAAGAGATTTGGGATGGAAGTATTTGAACATTAATTAGAGAATTTATTTTGGAATTGAAAATATTGAGAAGGGAAAGAATCAATGGGCTAAGTGTAAAAATATCACTTGAATTGAGGAGAGAAAAATGTGAAAGGTTGAATTGTGTGAGTGTCAATATATACGCTGTGTGTGTGTCTATACACACACAAACACAATAGTGCTAATCTGTACTACGCCCATGGGGTCTGCCTATAAGTTATTTTGTGAATTAGCATTTCATTTCTTAGTTATTTGAAAATGAAAACTCTCTTCCATCATTAAAAATGTAAATATGCGTAATTTTCATATATAAGATTCAATGAGATATTTGTCCATTGCATGGAAATACATAAAATATAATTATTTTCAAAACAAAACATAAAGAGAGCATAACTTAGAAGCTGGTAACCTCCATTTGTTATGTCTATATGTTTCTAACATTTTCTATATATGCAAAAAATGGAAGCATGTTAGTTGTAATGAAAAAACACATTCAGTGCTTATTTTATGAATCACGCATATATGTACTTATTTTTGGTGTGTTGCAACCCAGTTTCTCTCTTCCCAATACCATAGCCAGTAATAACAGACACAATAAACTTTATGGCTTTCTAACACCATAGTCATTTCACATATAAATCAACCACCATGTAAATTCATTTTACATGGTGAACAATCACTAACCAATACCATTCTACACGATCATCAACCATCGAACTGTGGTTGTTTGGTGTTTAATCGCCGTGAAAATGATATGGTCATCGATTGTTCGTCATGCAAAAAATAATAGAAAATGATACTTTGGTAGCCCTCGTAAAAAGTTGGATATTAGGAAGAGTACAATGTAAAGTTTTAAGGTATTTTTAGCAATAGTATTAGGAAGAAAAAATGAGATGCCCTTAGCATCGCACTATTTTTTAGCACACGTTAGTTATAATAATAATAATCCAATTCTTGTTATAAATCTTACGCAATACTCAAATTAACAAATTCAACCGCAGTACAAATCTAGGAGAAAATGATAGGAAAATTTCTTTATTGAAGATTTTACCCAAACATTTTGATTGATTGGTAGAGGAATTTGTGGCAGATGATATTTGAACCTTACAATCTCTATCTTATATTATTGTTTCTTGAAATCATCATTGTAAAACTTCAAATATTTTCTTCCTTTTAGGCAATCGTCATGCTTTCAAGCAGCATAATTCATCTTTAGTGTACTTGAAACATTTTTTTATCTATTTGAGTATTTTAAATGATTTTCATTTTTTATCACATTAGCAACTGTAATAACCTTTTGATTGTGGAGAAAATAATTTAAGTAATGCTTTCATAAAAAATATCCAAGAAAATATATTTTTTAAAACTATAAAATAAAAGATGAGGAAGATATGTTTTACAATATATTAAAGTATTCAAATTAAAATGGATGTATTTTCTAGTTTAATTATTCGTTAAAATTAGGAATTTTTTAAATATATCCCTTTTTGAAAACTAAAGACATTTTGAAAACTATTAGATCTAGATTAATATAAGTGCGAAACAAAACTGGGAAGTATTTGATTGTAACATCCCGGAATTTTTAACACGGGATTTGTGAACATTTAATTCATTTTGAATGTTTACTATGAGTTTAAGATTTATTTTGAATTAAAGATAATTGGTTTAAACTAAAATAACAAGTTAAAATTTCTAATGTGAACAGTTAAGTTGAAATTGAATAATGATAATTAAATATTGGACTGAGAGAATTTGGGAAATTGGATGTGAATGGGTATAAAAATGTTGTTTAAATGTATTTTTAAGTTCAATTGGTCATAAATGATACTATTGGATTTTTGGATAAATTTAAAAGTTAATAAGTTATTAACTAAAATTTTATATTAATTTAGAAATGAATTTAATATTATTAAAATGCAATTTAATCAGATTTTAGTTCGGATTAAGTCAGAATGATTCTTAATGTGATTGTAAATTTCATATGAATTATTGTTAAGATATTAAAAAATTTAAAAGTGAAAATTTAAGCGTTTTCGTCAATTTCAAAAATCGCTCGATTTAATAGACCAGTTAAAATAGCCTTTCGGGGCACAGTCTAGGAATTCAACGAAATCAGTTCCATTGGATCCGTCGTAGTTAGTTATTATCGGATTTCAATTTTCGTAGCAATCGGAGTTGTCGTTTGACCACGGCAACTCGAAACACATAGAAATCGTTTTAATCGATTTAATTTAAAATTTATCGTTTAATTCCGTATCTCGCGCATACGATCAAATTAGCTTACGAAACCTGTTTCATTGTGTCCGGAACGTGGAAAAACCCAAGGATTGCTTGTCGGAACGCGTAGTTTGGAGGTCGTATACATAAATTGTTAAATTGAGAATTTTATTAATTAAATAATATTAAAACTATTATATATATATATATGTAAATTCTCACTAAACCCTAGATTAACAGCGTAGCCGCCGTTTCCCTTTTCAATGGCCGGTAGCGATCGATGTTCCCCCAATTTTTCCTCCTTATCCATCAATTTTCAAAGAAAATTTCCAACTGCAAAGTGGAAGAGATCGCTACGTACTTCGAATCCGACGGTAGGTTATTGCTATCGTCGTCAATTGGGCATGTTTGGTGGCTGCGTTCGTGCACGTTTCACGCTTGAAGTTCGCGATGATGGGGGCACCGAGCTTTGCCTCGTGGCAGCCAAAGGTGGAGCTAGCCTTGCCGTTCCATGTGAGGGGTTTGGATGCGACTCCGGTCGCGAGAGGGGGAGGCGATGGCGAGCCCTAGGCAGTAGGTTATGGCTTCGATCTCTTCAGTAAGTTCGCGTGTAGGAGAGAAGGCTTCGGCCTCGATTGGTTTGTGCGGCTGATGTTTGCTTTGGGTAAAAAAAAATAGAATCTTTTGTTTTTAATTTTATATACAACCTTTAAAACTAAATAACGTGAGCTTACGTTATCAGATTTTAACAAAACTGGAAGCGTTGGAATCACGGCGACGGGAAGCACGCTGTGGCGCATATCTAGATTCGATTTAAGCAAGTAGAAATTTGGGTTAAATCGAACGTCGTTCGGTTTAATTTAAATTTCGAACGCTCGCCGAAACTCAAGGTGAGTTATTCTCACTCACATCTGGATATTGGCTGATTTAAATAATAAATATTTAAATATATGTGTGATTGGTTGCATATTATTGATATTATCAGTCTGGATTGATATTTATATATATGGTGTGCTAATATTTGTGGATGCAGGGAAAACAGGTTGGAGGGATCCAACTGGATTCCTCACAATGTAGTAATATTTTTATAGTTAATGATGATGCCTGGTTATATATTATGATCGATAAATTTGGAAGTAAATTGTATTGTGATATTGTGGTATAAACTTTAAACCCAGAATGTTAATTATAAGAAATTAAATTGGGATTTCAAAAGAAATTAAGAAATTAATAAATAAGGAATTTAAAGGAATACAAACATTGGAATCTGTTTGGATGAAAAACTGAAATAAAATTGTATTGGAATATTGCTGGATAAATTATAACTCCATAATTTAATTATAAATGAATAAATTGAATATTTGAGAAATATAAGATATTGTTAATTAATGAATTTAAAAGAACTAAAATTTGAAATCTATTTGGAATGAAAAATCGAAAATTGATAAAATCTGGAATGATCAATAGGAGAAACGTTATCAGTTGATAAATGTGAAAGTAAATTTATGTTATTAAACCATAAAACTAAATTGAAATAAGTTGACAGAAATCGTGAGAAGGATTTCTGTGATGTTTAAGTGGAAATGAGATTCCCTGGGAAAAACCAAGTTCGAGTTTAAACTGATTTTATAAAAAGAAAGTTTTAAAAATTCAAACTTGTTTAAAAGTGTGTTTGGAAATTATTGTTTTAAATAATTATTAATAATTAGCAATAGTAAATTTTATAAATACCTTAATAATTATTTTTACAAATGGATTTGTTTAAAAGACTAGTTTTGGACTTAAGTCGTTTGAAATTAGCATTTATCTTATTAAAAACACTACTTTAAATTTAGTTTGTTAAAAAAAACCTTATTTAAAATCAAAGTTTATATCTTAATAAATGGTTTTACTGTAAATATTTTGAAATTATATTTTGGGTAAGTAACTAGAAGTGAATTTTTGTATTTTAAAGTATATTTCAATATAAAATGTTTTTAACTGTTTTCAAACTAAGTTGTTTTGAACTTGGTTATTTCCAATGGAAATATATGGTAAAGGATTTACCTTGTAAAGGAAGAGTTTTGGAAAATTGTTTTCAAATGAGTTTTGAAACCTTGGAAATATATCTTGTAAAGATATTTGGGTAAGTAAATAATATGGGAATTATTTATGGCGTGATGGATGTTTATGGATGTTTATGAATATAAATTGATAGTTAAAACACCGACTATCAATATTGGACAATGCGTTGATCGTTTCGTAGAGACCGGGATCGAGATTTATTTCTCGAAAACCACTTCGATCCGATTTGCACGTTTCGTGCGGAAAACGTGTTCGGAGTCGAAGATGGAGCAGTGAAGTGCAAGGGCTAGTCGCTACTAATCCTGAGGATATTTCCAAATGGATGTAGTTGGAGTAGTGCCTTCGGTTCCGTTCGAACCCGGGACGGACTTGTATGGATGAATGCTTGCGAAACATCGTCAGGTGGACGATGGGCATTCTAAGTGAAAACGTTCTAAAGGTAACGCTTAGCCTCAAGCCTCATCAACTGGGAATGACTGAAAATCAGGGGATATGCAGCAAGGTTAGGTGGGTCATGCCCAAGAAGGACAAGATATTTCCCCTGTCTAGATGTCCCTTATATATTTTCGGCTTAGTGGGTGGTTGGTCGCGCCAATCACGGGGTTTATCTTGTTCGGGACTGTTCAGTAAGGAATGGTTCCGGCCTTGTGTTGCAGGGGATGAAGGGAGTAGTCCTCGGTACAGTGATCTAGGCCCCGTACTGTGACAGGTGGTACCCCAGTGCCTAGTCATTGTTGGAAATCCATTTTCCCTACGAGCCTTGTACGAGTTTTGTTTGTATTACCCACTTCGGTGGCTAGTAGCTGGAATTTAATGAATGTAACAATTTCGGCTATTTTTTAAGTATTTGTAAATAGGCCCTATTATAATATCAGAGGATTTCTATGAAAAGTGTTTTAGCTATCGTAAGGTAAAAACCCGACATGTTTATTTGTGGCGTGGTCTTACGAGATGCTTTTGTTTTTCAAAGGATTTTTGAAACTTTAATAATCAATTTGGATGCATTATTATCAGCTGGTATTCCAGACTGACTCGGGTGTTATTTCATTATAATGCTCGGGTTAGACCGAGTATTATTTGTTCAGGTCAGGATGCTTTGGAGCAGGAGAGGAGCTGGAGTCCGAGACGTATTATATGTACCTATATATATATATATATATATATATATATATATATATATATATCCGCTGCTATGATTGCATGGTATGTCTGATTTGTGATTGTTGATGTATGAGACACTTTGATGATATGATTGTATAAAATAGTTATAGATTCCATTTTGTGTAAAGTTATATATCTACTATTATATTTTATTCCGCTGCGACTGTGAGATTCTGATATTGTTTAGTTTCTTCTTCTTCTATCTCTTCTTCTTTAACCTTAATGGTTCGTATTTCTGTTCCACTTGAGTCAATTTATGTAGAATAGTGTGATTCAAGTGGTATGGATTTGCGGGCTGTCACACTTGGTATCAAAGCTTAGGTTGGCGACAACCTAGGCTTTGATGGGGTAATTACTCATTAAATAGAGTCAATAGTACTATATAATGAGATGAGAGTAATAATAGATATGAGAGCGTACTTGTTAGTGAATATAAAATTGTTTTTATACTGTGTTGACTTATCGGTTGAGTGTTTATGAATTCTGGTCGGTGCGGGAAGTACAACCGTATCGATAGGGGTTTCTAAACTCTTAAACAAGATAAACCGACATAGTATTATTTTTAAAGTGGGTAAATGAAATAATTTTACCCAAAATTATATTTTGATATAAAAAGGATAATTTTCTGATATTATTATATATATTTGATTGTTTAGATGTGGATATCTATAATTAAATAGGAATCTAAAATCTAATCTAAGCTTTGAAATGGTTATAACCAAATAAATTCTATAAGCATGGATTATTCAAAAGAGAATAACTAAATGTGAATTAAACCAGAATTTAAACCCGGAAGTTTTGGAAAGGATTTTAAATGTAATGGAAAATAAAAGGTTTGGAAATTTGAAATCCTGAAAAGGTTTGAAATGTTTTCCAAAGTGTTTGAAGGCAATGAGAGAGAATTATTTTGGGAAGATATTTTTGAATGGTAACTATTTTGAAATAAATTGGGAAAGTAAGAAGCACCGAACTCACTTCAGTCACTGGAAAATAATGCTGATGACGCTGGCCACATCATTAGAATTCATTTTTGAGTTTCTAAAGTGGTGGATTGCTTTCCTAATACTTGGTTATGGTATTGTTTGGATTGCTTGGGTATAACAGTTGTTTTGGACATTTCAAAAATGGGAAATTTGTTTTGGTATAAACAAATTGTTTTGGAAAAATCCAGAAATTTGATTTGATTGATATACCAAATAGGTATATATATTGATATATTTCAAAATGGTTTTGAAATAAAACCGGGTAAAATGAATTCTGGGAAAAGTTCTATTAGCTAATGTGTAAGATTAAAATGAACTAACCATTGAACTTATTAAGTGAAGTGATATTAATTAAAAGGAAATGAAAATTTTAAACTTGAAATTAAAATTTAACCTGAGTAAATGAAAGTGAATGAAATATATTAAAGTAAATAGAAAATTTGAATTTAACTTGGATAAGTTAAATAAATTGGACTTGGAATTAAATTGATTTGGATTAAATTAAAAAGTGAGTTGACTTTGAGATTGTGGGTCATTGTGAAATGGATTATACCCACAAGCTATTAAGTGTTATACTTATAATCGGGAATTGTGAGTTTAAAATGTGCAAAGAATTAAGGTGAAAGAAGTTTGCATCCTTAAGAATTCAGTAATACATATATATGTAAAATCTGAGATTGTGATTATATGATGTAGATGGATTGAAAAGAGCAATATGAGTTTTTAAATAAATAAGTATGGTGGATTCAAAGTTAATCTCAAGTGAAATGTGAATCGAGATAAGGTAGAGTGGAATATAAAAGATGTGAATGAACTTAAGTTAGTAAATAAGTTTTGAACTAGTATATGGAGAATTAAAATTGAAATTGAATTAAATCTAAATGAATTAAAATTAAATTGAATTGGATATGAAGGTGAAATGTAAAAATTGCTTATAATTGCATATAGAAATTCATATTCTTGAGTTATTAAGTATTATAATTTGAACTTTGATTATAAAATGGAAATGGACTTAAATAAGCAATCTAAACTCTTGAATGGAAGTGAAATTGCAATTCATTAATGGAAAGAGTTGAATGATGTGGCAAAGTCAAAACTTAACCATAAATGAAATGCGAAGTGTAATAAAGCAAGGTGAGAATATAAAGGTGGATGTTCTTAAATTACCAAATAAATCTTGAACTTATGAATGAGAAAACTGAAATTTATTTTGATAATAGAATTGAAATAAAATTTCAGTTGGGTAATAAATAATATAAAAAAACAAATTAAATTTGCTAAATGAAATAACTGGAAAATGGTCGTATTGTCAATGAATTTAGAGTGAATTGAGGAAGCAAATTAAAACCTAATATGGATTAGGTTAGTGACTAAATTGAATTACAATTAAATGGAATGTGTATGGTAATGAATAGAATTTTGATATTGGGTCAAAATTTGGAAAGTAAGTAAAAATCCAGTTGTGGCATGGGATTTAAATTTGCGGTAACAAATATTGATGTGTAGATGAAAATGGAATTAGATTATATGGGGATAGTTGAACTGTAAATAAATTCAACGGAAGGAAATAATTTAAAGTGGTTTCTTTGCTAATAAAATAAATCTAAAATAAATTGAATAATTAAACAAAGTGCATTAAAAAAAATATTAATGATAATAATAATAATAATAATAATAATAATAATATAATAAAACAACAAAAATAAACTTAAGATGAATAATAAATTTGAAAAGTGAGAATAAGGATTGATTTAATAATTGAAATGGAATAAGCATGCTTGGATTGTGAACCATGCAGGATTGAATAGAATTAATATAAATCTAAACTGAAATTGATTTTTTATGGTTAAGAGCTTAAATGGTGATTATTTTTGGCCTGAATGACATGAATATTTGAATGTATTCAGAATTGAGTTGTTTAAACAACAACTGAATTGGTTTTGAATAAATTGGAATGGATTGTAAAGTTATTAAGTAATTTTGCAAAAGAATGAAAATGAATTATAAAAGAAATGCAAATGCTTCAAATTTGAAATAAGAAATTGGTTTGTGAATCAACTTGATATTGAAATGATATAGAAAGATGTTAGTGAAGCACATGTTAACCATATGTTAAATAACAATAAATTGGTTGAAATAAATATGAATTGTGTATAGTGGACTTGGGTATAAATCATCCAACTGAAATAAAAATGAAGTTGGACTTGAATAGGTAATTTGAAAGGTGATTTAAATCTTTGAATTGTTAGTAAATATGGCTAATATTGTTAAATGATGAAGTTTACTTGGTTTGGCTATGCAATGGATATGTTTGGCTTATACTTATATTGGAAATGTTGTAAAATGTTCATATTTTTGAAACCTGATGAGTTTGTTGAGTAAGTGCAGGAATGTGAGGCGTTCGAGAGGTTTGGAGCACGTATATGCATTATATATTAGCTACTTGCTTTTAAAATTTGCTAAAAAGGTACGCCTACGCTAATAAAATTGGGAAATGGTATATAAATTGTGATATATTTTGGTTTCCGAGCGTGTGGGTCGATGTATATATATTTGTTTGTATCGCGATATCGCGAAAGCTCCTCCGTGCAGGGGAGACTCTGCCAAAATTTTCCGAAAATTTTGGGAGTTAGAAACTTTTTGGGGTTTTTGGGGAAAGTTATTAACAAGTAAAATTATTTTGAAAGCGAGTGTTAAAAATAAAGGCTTTAGGGTAAATAAAGAAAATGGTCTTGAAATGGAACTGAAACTTTTTGGAAAGTGAATATAAGCTTTTAACTAATCCAATTGGGTAAGTAAATGAGTTGGAGAGTATTTTCTACCCTAGCAAATTTCGGGGATGAAATTTTTATAAGGGGGGAAGAATGTAACATCCTGGAATTTTTAACACGGGATTTGTGAACATTTAATTCATTTTAAATGTTTACTATGAGTTTAAGATTTATTTTGAATTAAAGAGAATTGGTTTAAACTAAAATAACAAGTTAAAATTTCTAATGTGAACAGTTAAGTTGAAATTGAATAATGATAATTAAATATTGGACAGAGAGAATTTGGGAAAATGGATGTGAATGGGTATAAAAATGATGTTTAAATGTATTTTTAAGTTCAATTGGTCATAAATGATACTATTGGATTTTTGGATAAATTTAAAAGTTAATAAGTTATTAACTGAAATTTTATATTAATTTAGAAATGAATTTAATATTATTAAATTGCAATTTAATCAGATTTTAGTCCGGATTGAGTCAGAATGATTCTTAATGTGATTGTAAATTTTATATGAATTATAGTTAAGATATTAAAAATTTTAAAAGTGAAAATTTAAGCGTTTTCGTCAATTTCGAAAATCGCTCGATTTAATAGACGAGTTAAAATAGCCTTTCGGGGCACAGTCTTAGAATTCAACGAAACCAGTTCCATTGGATCCGTAATAGTTAGTTATTATCGGATTTCAATTTTCGTAGCAATCGGAGTTGTCGTTTGACCATGGCAGCTTGAAACGCATAGAAATCGTTTTAATCGATTTAATTTAAAATTGACCGTTTAATTCCGTATCTCGCGCATACTATCAAATTAGCTTACGAAACCTGTTTCATTGTGTCCGGAACGTGGAAAACCCCCAGCATTGCCTGTCGGAACGTGTAGTTTGGAGGTCGTATACATAAATTGTTAAATTGAGAATTTTATTAATTAAATAATATTAAAACCATTATATATATGTAAATTCTCACTAAACCCTAGATTAACAGCGTAGCCGCCGTTCCCCTATTCAATGGCCGGTAGCGATCGATGTTCCCCTATTTTTTTCTCCTTATCCATCAATTTTCAAAGAAAATTTCCAACTGCAAAGTGGAAGAGATCGCTACGTACTTCGAATCCAACGGTAGGTTTTTGCTATCGTCGTCAATTGGGCCTGTTTGGTGGCTGCGTTCGTGCGCGTTTCACGCTCGAAGTTCGTGATGATGGGGGCAACAAGCTTTGCCTCGTGGAAGCCGAAGGTGGAGCTAGCCTTGTCGTTCCATGTGAGGGGTTTAGATGCGACTCCGGTCGCGAGAGGGGGAGGCGATGGCGAGCCCTAGGCAGTAGGTTGTGGCTTCGATCTCTTCAGTAAGTTCGCGTGTAGGAGAGAAGGTTTCGGCCTCGATTGGTTTGTGCGGCTGATGTTTGCTTTGGGTAAAAAAAATAGAATCTTTTGTTTTTAATTTTATATACAACCTTTAAAACTAAATAACGTGAGCTTACGTTATCAGATTTTAACAAAACTGGAAGCGTTGGAATCACAGCGACGGGAAGCACGCTGTGGCGCATATCTAGATTCGATTTAAGCAAGTAGAAATTTGGGTTAAATCGAACGTCGTTCGGTTTAATTTAAATTTCGAACGCTTGCCGAAACTCAAGGTGAGCTATTCTCACTCACATCTGGATATTGGCTGATTTAAATAATAAGTATTTAAATATCTGTGTGATTGGTTGCATATTATTGATATTATCAGTCTGGATTGATATTTATATATATGGTGTGCTATTATTTGTGGATGCAGGGAAAACAGGTTGGAGGGATCCAACTGGATTCCTCACAATGTAGTAATATTTTTATAGTTAATGATGATGCCTGTTTATATATTGTGATCGATAAATTTGGAAGTAAATTGTATTGTGATATTGTGGTATAAAATTTAAACCCAGAATGTTAATTATAAAGAAAATTGGAGTTTTGATTATAAGAAATTAAATTGGGATTTCAAAAGAAATTAAGAAATTAATAAATAAGGAATTTAAAGGAATACAAACATTGGAATCTGTTTGGATGAAAAACTGAAATAAAATTGTATTGGAATATTGCTGGATAAATTATAAATCCATAATTTAATTATAAATGAATAAATTGAATATTTGAGAAATACAGGATATTGTTAATTAATGAATTTAAAAGAATTAAAATTTGAAATCTATTTGGAATGAAAAATTGAAAATTGATAAAATCTAGAATGATCAATAAGAGAAACGTTATCAGTTGATAAATGTGAAAGTAGATTTATGTTATTAAACCATAAAACTAAATTGAAATAAATCGACAGAAATCGTGAGAAGGATTTCTGTGATGTTTAAGTGGAAATGAGATTCCCTATGAAAAACCAAGTTCGAGTTTAAACTGATTTTATAAAAAGAAAGTTTTAAAAATTCAAATTTGTTTAAAAGTGTGTTTGGAAATTATTATTTTAAATAATTATTAATAATTAGCAATAGTAAATTTTATAAATACCTTAATAATTATTTTTACAAATGGATTTGTTTAAAAGACTAGTTTTGGACTTAAGTCGTTTGAAATTAGCATTTATCTTATTAAAAACACTACTTTAAATTTAGTTTATTAAAAAAAAAACCTTATTTAAAATCAAAGTTTATATCTTAATAAATGGTTTTACTGTAAATATTTTGAAATTATATTTTGGGTAAGTAACTAGAAGTGAATTTATGTATTTTAAAGTATATTTCAATATAAAATGTTTTTAACTATTTTCAAACTAAGTTGTTTTGAACTTGGTTATTTCCAATGGAAATATATGGTAAAGGATTTACCTTGTAAAGGAAGAGTTTTGGAAAATTGTTTTCAAATGAGTTTTGAAACCTTGGAAATATATCTTGTAAAGATATTTGGGTAAGTAAATAATATGGGAATTATTTATGGCGTGATGGATGTTTATGGATGTTTATGAATATAAATTGATAGTTAAAACACCGACTATCAATATTGGACAATGCGTTGATCATTTCGAAGAGACCGGGATCGAGATTTATTTCTCGAAAACCACTTCGATCCGATTTGTACGTTTCGTGCGGAAAACGTGTTCGGAGTCGAAGATGGAGCAGTGAAGTGAAAGGGCTAGTCGCTACTAATCCTGAGGATACTTCCAAATGGATGTAGTAGGAGTAGTGCCTTCGGTTCCGTTCGAACCCGGGACGGACTTGTATGGATGAATGCTTGCGAAACATCGTCAGGTGGACGATGGACATTCTAAGTGAAAACGTTCTAAAGGTAACGCTTAGCCTCAAGCCTCATCAACCGGGAATGACTGAAAATCAGGGGATATGCAGCAAGGTTAGGTGGGTCATGCCCAAGCAGGACAAGATATTTCCCCTGTCTAGATGTCCCTTATATATTTTCGGCTTAGTGGCTGGTTGGTCGCGCCAACCACGCGGTTTATCTTGTTCGGGACTGTTCAGTAAGGAATGGTTCCGGCCTTGTGTTGCAGGGGATGAAGGGAGTAGTCCTCGGTACGGTGATCTAGGCCCCGTATTGTGACAGGTGGTACCCCAGTGCCTAGTCATTGTTGGAAATCCATTTTCCCTACGAGTCTTGTACGAGTTTTGTTTGTATTACCCACTTCGGTGGCTAGTAGCTGGAATTTAATGAATGTAACAATTTCGTCTATTTTGTAAGTATTTGTAAATAGACCCTATTATAATATCAGAGGATTTCTATGAAAAGTGTTTTAGCTATCGTAAGGTAAAAACCCGAAATGTTTATTTGTGGCGTGGTCTTACGAGATGCTTTTGTTTTTCAAAGGATTTTTGAAACATTAATAATCAATTTGGATGCATTATTATCAACTGGTATTACAGACTGACTCGGGTGTTATTTCATTATAATGCTCGGGTCAGACCGAGTATTATTTGTTCAGGTCAGGATGCTTTGGAGCAGGAGAGGAGCTGGAGTCCGAGACGTATTATATGTACCTATATATATATATCCGCTGCTATGATTGCATGGTATTTCTGATTTGTGAGTGTTGATGTATGAGACACTCTGATGATATGATTGTATAAAACAGTTATAGATTCCATTTTGTGTAAAGTTATATATTTACTATTATATTTTATTCCGCTGCGACTGTGAGATTCTGATATTGTTTAGTTTCTTCTTCTTCTATCTCTTCTTCTTTAACTTAATGGTTCGTATTTCTGTTCCACTTGAGTCAATTTATGTAGAATAGTGTGATTCAAGGGGTACGGATTTGCGGGCTGTCACATTGATGCATTGATTGTTGAAATTGATGTTAAAATTTTGGCACAAACTTTCGCTATGCTTTAATAGTTTAAGTATTAAAAGCTAGAGTTTAGGATAAAGAAAGGAAGAAGAAAAGGCACATGAATTTTGTTTGTAAAAGAAGATTTGACGAGGAAAACAATTAATTAAAATTATAGGTTGATTAATTTGTAATTTCCAACTAATATCTGTGGGAAGAATCAATTATATGATTCTCCCCTTCATAATTTTTTATTAACAAAAATGTTAATATTCTTTTATTCTCTTAACCAAAATAATAGTCCCTTCAACAACTCCCGTTTTAAAATTATATGGTCTAATATTAACTACATAAATAACTTCTAATATTCCTAATATTTAATGAGTAAGAAATGATAAGTAATTTAAATCAAAAGAGATTGTACATCAGAAAATAACTTACATATCTCATATTTTTGAACGGGGTAATACTAGAAGGCCCAAACTGTGATGATGTAGGATGAAGCGGAAATAAACTCAAGTAAATCTTTATTTTTTGTTTGAGTGATGAAAGTTTGTAGTGCTGGGTTTAAGTATGATATTCAATTCTACTAGGATCTGAATTTTGATAATTGTTCTATGCAGGTTAATTTTTTTTAATGATATGATGTGTGCATAAAATATTTGACACACTACTGCAGTTAAATTAGTGAGTTTAATGATATTAAGCAAAAATATAAATTATTTAATATTTCCATTTATGTTGTGGGTATTACATAGTCCAAATTGGCATTTGTGATTGAGTTTTAAAGTTGAAAAGTTTATAAAATGTTAACGTTTCCAGCCAAGAATGAACCTCCGTAGCTTGAATCCTTAAATAGGTCCAAGTAGTACATGCCTATAGAATAGATCATGTTCAAGTAATATTATTGAACGTTTGAATAATTCGCTTTTAAGTTATTATGGATATTATAATAAGCCACAACAGTAATTTTTTACGCTCATACGTCAGTTCACTAGTACATATTTCTCAACTATTCTATTAAATAAAGATGCATATTTAAACATTATCAGTTGGTTTAAAGTTCTACTAAAGATGAAATTTTGGTGAGTAGGGAATAGAAGATGAAATCAAGATTTCTGTTACTAAATTTCTTATTTTAGTTTTCCACTTTTAATACTTATTATCATGTAAGAGCCACTGCATCACGTTGAAGGTTGATGATTTGTCGATCAATGGATGAAATCAAGTGGGCACATAAGACATGTAGGTTGAGGAGAAAATTGTTCTGACGATTGGGCTAAAACATGATGTTTCTAGAATTCTATCACGAAAAGTGTACAGTAAGGGAGGAATACAGTTTAGATGCAACATGGTCAGCATTTTTGATAGAAAAAATTTAGAAAAAAATATATGTATATGAGTTGTGCTTTTACATTTTATTCAATTTATAGACATTTTGTTATTATTAATATAAATATTTTTATTATTGATAAGTTTTAATTAGGCCTCAGCTACCAAAAAAATCAAAACATGTTCATTGCTTGCTATGAGCAATAACCGGATAATAAACTACTGTACTTGATGGAAATGCAAATGGTTGTTTCAAATTTAATATGTGTATGTTTTATATGTTTGGAAATAATGACATTTTCAAAACGATTCATATTTCTATAGTGTACCGAAATGTTTTAAGATTTTCAGATAACTTTTGGACTCTAATGCACTACGAGCTAATCAGTTTCTTTGGAATTGAGTAAAGGTCGGTTTAGTTGCATATTGTATTTCATAGGTTTATTGTTTATTCTTAGAGAAATGTATAGTATTTGGTTAATACGTGTTCCAATATGAATGAAAGCAGAGCTTATTAAAACATTTCTTCAATCTTTGAATGCACCTATTGAGCATTATGTTGTTGCTTTTCCAGTGCACTTACCCGATCTATCGACATTCTATATAAGAGCATTTCTAGCAGCACATTGATTTTTAGGATAAGAAGAAGATTAACAATAGTTGATTTCTCCCACTCTTCCACCAGCGGAGGAATTGACTTTATACATATACATATATGTGTGTGTATGTTTGTACGAATATGTATGTATGTGTATATACATACACATACAAACATATTTATACACACCGACGTTCGCACACATACATACACACACACAGATACACACACACATAAACGGATTCTAGAAAGCACTACCCCTCCTCTAGCTTAAAAATTTAAACTAAAACATTGAGTTGTAAGTGAACTTGCAATCTACCTCCCAGTTTTCAATAACGACAACAATGTTCCTTAACAACATTGTAAGTAGGGTTGGCATCAAGGAAGAAACCAACTAAACATTTTAACCAATAGTCAGTACCTGTTCGAATAACTGTAGCATCCCAAAATTTTACGTTAGTTAATTAGTTTGGTTCCAAAAATGGAATTATTGCAAACTATGTAGTTGGACCATGAAATTTGTACCATTGCATTCGTTGCGAAATTCTGAGCAACTTTCGTATTTGAAGTTTTATGGTCGGAGTCCAAACAAAGAAGTTACAAACGAAAAATTAATTCAGAACAAAAATAAATAAATAAATAAGAAAAATAAACTAAATTAACCCGAGCCCACAAAACGACCCACCATCATGGACGGTCGATCAGAGGTGGTCGACCCCTCCCTATGTGGCGGCTAGTGTAATGATCCATATTTTTTACAGTTAAAAATATTAAATTAAATAAGCCTTTGAATTCATAATTGTCAAAAATTAAAATTTTATGATTTATTAATGTTAAATTGGTAGAATAAAACACGATTTCAAATAAATTCTAATGAGGTAAAAGATGGTAACGCATATTAGAATATAATTTAATAATATTGGTTGAATGTAATTAACAATTGTTTTAATGTAATTTCAAACGAATAAAATAATAAATTTTAGTAAGGAATAAAATAAATGATGTACCAAAGGTGAAATCATATGTTATTTATTGAAAATTGGTTTTAAAATAGCATAAGAAATCAGTAATTTGTTAAGTAAATTTATAAATCTTGCTTGTAAACACTAAACTTGTAGATATTTGAATTACTAAGATGCAACAATTATTCTATTTCTCAACTCATTGTCTAATCTGTTACAAAATCAACTTTGTATTCAATGGAATTTAATGTAATTGGAAATTTTCAATTAATTTGAGAAAAGATGTTAACTGTCGAGTAATGAGTGAATTAAAATGGAAACTTATGTTTAATAAATACACAAGGGAATTGTAATCAAATATAAAGAATATTTAAATCAAAATAAAGAATGCATTGAAAATTAAAATATAATGAATTAGAATTTTATTACGATTGTCATTTAATGTTGAAGTTAATTTAATATTTAAATCTTAGGTTTAACATGAATTTTTTGGATCTTAAAAGATTATTAAAATCGCATTTAATCAAGAATGATGACATAAAACTTTTAAATTAGAATTTGAAAGTGATTAAATTAGTTTAATTTTAATTCGTTTTAATCAACGTGTAAAAACATATATAATTTGATTTTAACGCTAACTTTTACATACATTAGAATTAGGTTCTGAAATTTGTTTCATCGGGTTTAGAAATTTTAAAAACCTACATTTCGATATGCAGGATAACCTATTTTCATTTTGGGAACAAAACATGTCTTCGGGTCTTTGCAACCACTTAAATCGACATTTCTCTTGTCTATAAATAGATTGTTACTGAAACCCTAGCAGCCATTTCACATTCCTTTTCTGCTGTGTTCTCTTCTAGACCTAGACCTTCACTACATATTTAACATCTTATAGTGAAATATATCCTAAAATCAAAATTTCAAAATCAATTCAAAATTCAATCTGTTCAAAATATATCATATAATATATCACCACGAAGCTCAGGACGAATGGAATCAACACTCTAAATTCATTTTTGCAATGGAGGCTCTGTTTGACCCAAATTGGGCGAAAAATTTTCGGCCATCCATTTAAGGGTTTAGATTCTAACGGTGGATCTTCAACCAATTTACGCTCGGATGGTGCTACATTGTAGAGGAGGCTTGGGTGAACAGATCTACTGATCGAATTGATTTGGATATGGATGAGATCATTAGAATTTGGGTTGGAAGGCAGCGCGGTCGAGGCCCGTTTGTGGACGAAGTGGAGCGTCGGGCGAGGTGGCAACTTCGACGAAGGTGGAAGGCAGCGGCACGGCCATTGCGGTGATGTCCAATTGATGAACTAAAGCGTGTGGATGTGACAGTGATCTATCAAAGGTGGCGGCTGATGGCAGATTTTGGGTTCATATTGAAGCATTAAGGTTTGGTGAAGGTAAGTGTATTTACGAGTTTGCCTTTGATTTATTTTAATACAAATTTAAATCCTTCTAAAGTGAATAATTTTTGCATTAGAATTCCAATTCACGCGCGGTTTTTTTTGATGGACTCGTTTTGAAATTTAAAACAATATAAAACTTATTTGATTGGACTTGGAGACTGTTGATATTTTGACTTTTCGACAGTGGAAAGTTGTCGAGAACGTTGTTCTCTTTATGCACTATATACACACACATATATTTGATTACTCGTCGTATAATAATCACTTGATAATATATTATCTTATGTTAATTATGTTTAGCAAGTGATGCGACAAGTTATGGTTTTCAAATTAATAACTTATATATAAGTATATATATCATCATCTCTGTCAAATTTATGTGATTCAAATATTTTCCAAAGAAGACAGGAAAATAATTAATTGATTCAGTCAATCAATTAATTAGGCTATATATGGAAAGATAAAGAGGAAGGATATATGTGATATCTTTTAGAGAAGGAAAACTTATTAATTGCTAACCAATTAATTAGTCAAAGAATTTTTTATATGAAGAAAGAAAAGATTGCTGATGGAGTTTGATTCAAGCAAGGAAAATTATGGAAACCAAGATCATCATTATCCATTTACATAGAAATAGAATCATGGATATTCGGAAAGGTTTCAAACATAATCTGAAAATTAATTTTCTTAATCTCTAAGTAACTACTTCATTAAGTCTATTTAAATGAAGGAATTTCATCTTCATATTTGTGTGAGTGTGTGAGAGAGCATCCATCGTTATCCACTTCTTCAATAAACCCTAATTTCTGCAGTCAATCAATTAGGGGTTTTGAACGTAAGCAAGTCATTGTATAAATTGATTATTCAATTTATAATTATAAGTTAGTCTCCCACTACTACCTATAATTTTGTAATCTCTCTTTTTTGTATTCTTCAGTGAAATAAAGAATAGTTGTTGGGCCCGTGGACGTACGCAATCAAGCTGAACCACGTTAAATTTCTGTGTTCTCCATTCTTCCGTATTTTTTTGTTTGGTGATTATTTTTCATTAAATTTGTGGTTGATAATTGATCGACAAGCTAGATCCTTCTTTTGATTGTTTCTACGCATTAGCATTCGACTGCATTTTTGGATTTAGTGCAAATCAATTGAAAATTTCCGCACAACAGTTTGGTATCGGAGCTAGTTTTCTTGATCTAGATTAGTTATAATGGCAAATTCTTTCAGTACTGGTACGAAAATTATGGCATCACCGAATTTGTTAGAAAACGAGTCTTTGGGACATGGAAGGTGAAGACTAATGATGGTGTTCTTCAGCAAAAACTTCGTTCATCTAGAGGAAGAGATAAAAGCTAGAAGCACCTTGGAGGTAGAAGAGATATGCTTAGGTCTCGTTTCATGGGTCCGAGAAGGGTGCTTGCCATTACTGTAAGAACAAGGGACATTTCATACGGGATTGTCTAGCTCTTAGAAAGAAGAAAGAGAAGAAGGATAAAGTCTTAGTTTTTCCAGCACTTAGATTAGATGCGGATAGAAGTGATAGTAATACATCATTACTTTCAGCCAATATTTCACCGTTAGAGCATACAAGTTGGGTGATTGATTCTGGAGCCTCTTGTCATATGACGTCAGAAAGGAGCTGTTTTGCCCGTTGCAAGAAGATTGATGGCGGACCAATTCATAGGAGGATGACACATCTTGTCATTTTGTGGGCATTGGAAGTGTGAGGTTTAGAATGAATAATGGTGTTGTTAGGACTATCACGGATGTTAGACATGTTCTAATGCTGTGTAGAAGTTTGTTATCAGTTGGAGCTTTGAGTAGACTTGGTATGAGGATAATAATAGATGGAGAGAATTTGAGAGTGGCGAAGGGTTGCTTGATAGTGATGAAAGCGGTGCGAGTTAATGATATTATGTGCTTTATGGAGAGACGGTCTTAGAAGACTCGGTAGTTTCTACTGATTCTAGTATTTCAGATTCTACCGAGTTACGGCATCTTCTTTTAGCTCATGTTGATGAGGAGAGTCTTGAAGTATTAAAGAAGCTTGGGTTGATTGATGGTGTTTGTCAGTCGAAGCCTAGCTCTTGTGGAGATTGTTCTTTTGGAAAGAAGAGGCATGTCACATTTGATGTTAGAAGACCTAGAGCTACAGAGTTTCTAGAGTATATTTAATCTTATATGTGGGGACCCACCCCAGTCGCATCTTTTTATGGAGCCAGTTACTTCGTCTTATTTGTGGATGATTTCTCACGGAAGGTCTGGGTCTATTTCTTAAAGGCCAAAGACGAAATATTTGCCCAGTTTTGTAAGTGGAAGACCATTGTAAAAAAGCAGTCGAGGAAGCATTTGAAGGTTCTCAAAGATGTAAAAAGTAGTGAATTTATGTCTCAAGAATTCACTAACTATTATGAGTCCGAGCATGTAATTAGACATTTCTCTATTTCTGTCGAGTCACATTGTTATGGAGTGGTGAAGAGCATGTGTCGGATATTGTGGGAGAGAGCTATAAGCTTAAGAATGACTGCTGGTCTAGAAGAGAGATTTTGGGTAGAAGAGATATATATGGCAGTATTTCTCATCAACTGCACACCTTCTATTGCCATAGATATGAAGATCCCAAAAGAGATATGAAAAAGAGAGCCTGTTGATTATTCATTCCTTAAGTGTTTGGTTGTTCATCTTATTTAGAAGATAAGGGACATGATAAGTTGAAATCTAGGGAACGCAAGCACATTTAGTTAGGCTATAGAGAATGAGTGAAGAGGTGTAGGTTGTGGTGTAAAACAACTAGGTGAATTGTGACTAGCAAGCATGCAATATTTGTTAAGAGGTCTTTGTTGAAGGTGGAGCCTCTATCATGTGATGACATTACGAGGACAGAAAAATTACCAAACACATTTGGAGTCATCAGATTGTTTCCATATTCGGAGAGATCTTGGTATTTCTGATGATACCATGGTTAACGAGAAGATTACAGAGTTTCAGACTCTATGTGGAGCTCACTTGCTGGAAAGGCCTTTTGGTTCAGTTGACCCTATTTGTAAGCATATTTGTAGCGATGATTCTTCATCTTATGCTTTTATTGTTCTAGAGCTTATTGGTGAGTCTGCTGATGTTGACTTTGGAAAGTCTAGTAAAATTCTTGTGGAGGAGATTGGAGTAGATAATATTGAGTATGTCCTCACACAATTTGGAATGGAGAAGGTGAAGCGCGCTGTTGTCGTTCGAAGATTAGTATCTACATGTTCGTCTCCAATATCGGATTTATTGAAGAATTTTGGTACTTTCTCGTATGCATTATGTTTACTAATTTACATACTATCTTTCTTGTGCTTGGGAAAGATTTGGAAGCTCTGTTTGGGCAATTTTGCCCAAAAGAGTTCACATTGAGCTTGTTGACGTAGGCCCAACAATTTTTCGAGATGTGGTGATGCAGAGAGATTGTTATATTTGAATCAAGGTGGAGTGTTGAATTTATGTGATTTAAGTATTTTCCAAATAAGATAAGAAAATAATTAATTGATTCAGTCAATCAATTAATTAGGCTATATATGGAAAGACAAAGAGGAAGGGCATATGTGATATCTTCTAGGGAAGGGAAACTAATTAATTGCTAATCAATTAATTAGTCGAAGAATTTGTTATACGAAGAAAGAAAAGATTGCTGATGGAGATTGATTCAAGCAAGGAAAATTATGGAAACCAAGATCACCATTATCCATTTACATATAAATCAAATCATGGATATTCGGAAAGGTTTCAAATGTAATCTGAAAATAATTTTCTTAATCTCTAAGTAACTCCTTCATTAAGTCTATTTAAATGAAGAAAGTTCATCTTCATATTTGTGTGAGCGTGTGAGGGAGCATCCACCATTACCCTCTTCTTCAGTAAACCCTAATTTCTGGAGTCAATCAGTTAGGGATTTTGAGCGTAAGAAAGTCTTTGGATAAATTGATTATTCAATTTGTAATTATAGGTTGGTCTCTCCACCACTACCTATAATTTTGTAATCTCTCTCTTTTGTACTCTCTTTCTTTAGTGAAATAAAAAATAGTTGTTGGGTCGACGTAGGCAATCGTTATATCTCCATGTTCTCCGCTCTTCTGTATTTTTTTTGTTTGGTGATTATTTTTCATTGAATTTCTGGTTGATAATTAATTGACAAGCGAGATCTTTCATTTGATTGTTTCCGTGCATTAGCATTTCGCTGCGTTTTCGAAGTTAGTACAAATCAATTGAAAATTTCCGCACAACAATCTCTTGTCATATCTTACTCTTATCATCATTATCTATCATGACCTAGAATATGTGACTAGAGAGAAGGGAATATGACATATGAGGAGGAGAAGGCGGCGATGCGAATTGTCCAAATAATGACATGTTAGGATATTTTAATCTAAGCTTAGTTTGGTGATTTCCTACTTTCTTGTGTCCATAAATGTACATTTATTGCACCATATTTTCATTTACTTCCCCATTTTCATTTCCCTAAAGCTTTCTGCATGTTTCATGGCTTCTTATATTGGTTTAATATATTTTTTAAACAAAAATATTTAAATTGTTTAATATGCGAACTTGTTTTAAAATTCTTTCTTCTACATTTTTCCTCCACTTTATTCAGCCAGAACTTCTCTATTTTAGACAAAATCAAGATATTTTTTTTAAATCAAATATAATTTCAACGGCTGAAACTTTATTTTTTACCACTTTAAAATTATAAGCTTAGCTTTTTCAAAATCCCATTTCTTTGTAGTGTACTTTTAAAACTCAAAAATTCTGGTCCGAAAATAGCTCTCCTTCTTTCGACCATATCTACCTCAAAATTAATCTAATTTGAGTGATTTTTTCTTTTATATTGTATAGAAAAGAATTTTCTAACAAGTTTTCGTTGATCGCTTTTCCAAAATCCAAGAGTAGTGTGTCCAAAAATCAAGTGGAAAATGACCTTTTTTGGGTGTTTTTGGTGCAACTAAGGCATTTCAGGTTTCAATGATTTTAGATGTTTAAAACTACTTTGTTTTGGAAAAGTTGTTTACTTTAATATGATGTGTTTTTTTAGTGATAATATGATGAGAAAATTGAATGATAATGATTTGATAGATGTTTATTTTTGGTATTGAATTTGAGATTTGAATGTGATGTTGTCGAGTTAGTGAGCATATAACCTTATGCTTATAGATGTATTTCGTTGTGAATTTAAAAGTGCGGAAATATAGATGTATGGTTGTGATTTAAGAACCAAAGTATGTTGAGTTGAAATATTGTTAACTATTTTCAGTTTTGCGATGGACATGAGATCCGATTTGAAATCAAAACCATGATTTCTAGTTTGAAAGTTTGTAAACGGTTTCAAGTTTTATCTTGGTTTAAGGTTTCAAAAACTTTCTACATATTATTTCAAAAACATTTAGGAGTACGAACTTAAGTGAAGTATTTCACTTAGAATAAAATAGAGCGGATTGCGCCCATAGCGATAATCGTTATGGACGAAGTTCGACAAAAATTCAAGATTTCCATCTTTAAGTGATTCATTTTGGAATTATTATGCAAAAGTTTTCCAAACTTAATTAGTAAAATAAAAAGAGGTTAAGCTTATATTATTTAATAATATATTTATTTAATAAAATAGTTAAAGGTAATTAGTAGTTAATTAGTAATTAAGTAAGTGATTTGGGTTAAGTAAAACTTAAGGAAAGTTAATGATTAATTAGTGATTAATAAAGTTTTTAATTAGTGATTAATGAAGATAGGAAGTAATTAAATGGTTATTTATTTATTATTTAAGTTAATTAGTTTATTATTTATTATTTAACTAAGTGGTTAGTTAATTAATTTTTAAGTAAGTAGGGTTTGACTAATAATGAATGTTTAAACCTTAACTACGACGCATTAAGAAGTTAATTAGGACTTAACTAAGTTCACTAAGTTAATTAAAGTTTAATTATGATCTAATATTGATTTAATTATGGTTAATTAAGATATAATTATGGTTAAGCCAACTAAATATACTTTAATCTATTAAATGTTGTTTTAAACCCAATCAATTATATTTTAAATCAATTATTTTTAAGATTAATTGATTTTAAATCAAAGGATCTCTCGTTTGGACCATTAAGTAGCCAAATGAATTAAAGTAGTGATTTTAAAACGTTGGCACATTTATGGGAAGTAGGTTGACATGTGTTTAGCATAAATGTTGAATATCAGTAACGTGGTAAACCATAAGGAAGTTAATTTCAATAATTAGGGCATGATAACATAAGCATATGGAATATACTTCTATATGTAAATTATTTACACCCAATAATGGATGTATCTATATTTGTAACTTGGACATCTACCTATGATTGATCACATATTATGTGTGAATCCGTTACATATCTCATGTTGGACAATACCCGTGATATAACTTGGATAAGGAAACCTAAATTTAATGGTTCTTGTAGTCATTAAGCCTCCGTTTGGTTTTGCAAACTTAATATTTCATTTTCTTTTAAAATAGTCTTCAAGGTTATTCTATTTTGAAAAATATATTTGAAGAATGATTTGACGGTTGTTTAGAATATTATATAAAGAAGTTTATGAATAATTTTTAGGTTATTCATAGAAGTAGTTTTAGAAATGGTTTTGAATGTTTATATGAATATTTTGTAAATGAATTTGAATGTCTATATAGAGAAGTTTTATGCAAGGTTTGAATAAAGAAGTTATATAACCAGATTTGAATAATTATAAAGGGTTTCATAAATGAGTATGGAAGTTGATAAATGTTTTGCAAACGGGTTTGGGTTAAAGCATAGAGGTAATCATGGATAAAGGAAATTATAAAAGAATTTGTTGAAAATAACTACAATAGGAAATTGAGGTTTTGGTTTCTTAAGGCTGACCTTTTAAAAAAATGGTAGTATAGAGCATCCATTCTACACTTTACACCAAGCGAATAGTGCTTAGAGTTATCATTTTCTCTACTTTTAAATAATTTAGGTAAATCCTTTTTAGAGATTTGGTAATGGGAAAGCTTTAAATGTTTGGTAAGCTACTTATTTTAGAAAGATTAGTATATGAATGTTTTTTGAAAGAGATTTATTAAACAAAATATGTTTTGAGGCTTAGTGGTTGCTATGGATAAATAAAACTCAAATGGAATTGGTTATTGTTTGTTTATTTGACAGCTAAATGAACGACTATCAATTTTGACCCAATTTGACTTAGGAAGTATGAATGTAAATTCAAATTACCGAATGAGGAATCGAACACTTACTTCCAAATGAACCGGGAATGAGTCAACTGAAAATTATTGGTTATTGATACGGAGTGACCGGGGTCAGATTTATATATCCAAAAACCACTCCGAACCAACATGCACGTTCGAGCGGAAGACATCTTGGTGATGATTGAAGACAGTGGTCTTTTAAATGAAAGGGCTATTGTTACTAATCCTGAGGGTGATTCCAACATGGATGCAGTAGAGTTAGTGCCATCGGTTTTGTTCAAAACTAGAATGAACTTGTATGGATGAATGCTTGCATTACACTGACACCTGGTGATGTGCACGTAAATGTGCGTATTTTTACCACCATATTTATTCTTTTTAAATTAAATAAATGATCATATTGGGTATTTTAACTTGTTTAAACCAAAATTCATATTATTTGAAATTGTCACATATTCATCTTCACCAAGGGGCAAAATGGTCATTTTTGTGCATATATTAATTTGAGAAAACTTAATTGGAAATTTTATATTATTTTGCAGGAAATTACACTCAATTACAAGTGGTTTCATGAAGGAATATGCATGTACAAAGAAGATACAAAATAATGAAGATGGAAATAAGTCAAAGTGAAGAACATGGAGGACCCCACCTACCCACTACCTTAATGTACAAATTAAAGGCTAATGCACATGCTAAAAGACATTTAAAGCTTCATGTACATTTAAGTGGGGGATTATTAAAGCTAATGATAACTTGGCCACCACACTTCCTCCAAGGGCATTTTGGGTACTCCCAAAAAATATGCATTAGCGTTTCTAACTTGTATAAATACCCCTTATGTTTTATGTAGCCATCTCTTCCTCTCTACTTAGTCCCTCTTAGGCCTTCTCTTTAGTTTAGTTTAGATCAAAAATAAAATGAAAGCTCCTCTTTCTCTTTTCATGGCTACTTAGCCATTTTTATTTAATGTAATTTTTTTATGCAATTTAATACATGCTCTTTCCTTTTCATGTTCATTTACTTTCATGTTGTAGTGTAGATCTCTTCTCTTTTATGCAAGTAGAATAATTTTTCCTTTCATTTTGCTCTCTTTTTCCTCTTCTTTTTATTCAATGTTGCTTGCTACATTTGTTCATATGAGACAAATATGAGAGGCTAAACCCCTTCAATTTAGGGGGTAACGAAGCTCTCTAATTAATGTTGCTTCAAAATTTTATCAATTCATGATCTCTTTTTGTGCTTAATGAGAATGATTGAAGTGGTTTAATTTGTTTCCTTTGCTTTGAATTTGATAGTCTATATTATTGACACCAAATAGGCTATACTTAAACAATCACTAACACAAATGCCTCTTCATGAATATATGATTATGGCATATGTTAACGCTTAAAATTGGACGCTAACACCCCGGTGTATGTAGAGTAAATATGAAAGCACCACCCGTCAATACGGGAATCCGAAACGAGTAGAAAAGTCACAGAGAAAGCAGTAAAAGACAACAGTTTTATAGTGGTTCGGATTCAGGTTAAGCCTACGTCCACTTTAATCTTCTTTATTGCTGAATCAATTACAACTTTACAACAATCTTCGATTACAATACTGATGAGACAAACAACTAGAACTCCGATGTAGAAGAATTCTTTGAATCCATGTTGATTGTGTTAGATTTCCTATTGAAGTTTGTTGAGATGTCTTTCATGTTTGAAGTGTCGAGTGAATCAAGAATTCAGCAGAGTATCGGCGTTCCAGAAATGAGCCAAAAAAGATCCCCTTTTAGTTGGAGTAGGCGGGGCATTTATAGGTGAGTTCGGCATTAGGTCGTAGGTCGCAAGCGACCTTGGATAGGTCGTAGGTCGTCCACGACCTTGTGGGAGTCGATTACGGCTTAAATATGGTTCACTTGATCATTCTGGATAAACTAACAAGCCATAGGTCGTGGCCGACCTAGGTAGGAAGCGGCATAGGAAGTTCCTTTGGTATGTTTAGGTCATGAGCGACTTAGGAATAGGTCGTTACACCTTAGCTCGCTGCAGAACTTCTTCCCTGCTAGGTCGTCCAACCCTTAGGTCGCTGAGCTTCTTGGCTTGTTAGGTCGTAAGCTCTTTAGGTCACTTCATCCTTAGGTCGCTAATACCTCCAGTACTTTTAGCTCGTTAAGTTGTTAGGTCGCGGAGTACTTAAGTCATTAGGTCGCTGCCGCTCTAACTCTTTAGGTCGCAGCCTATTATAGATTGTTAAGTCGTGGGCCTTCGGTTGCTAGATCGTTGAGCTCGGTAGGTCGCTGACTAGTTGAGTCACTAGGTCGCTACTTTCTCTAGATCGCAGGGTCGTAGATAGAAAAGGATTAACACTTGCCCCTCGGAGTATACGCCTAAGAGTTAGGTCGTGTGCTTCGATATCTTTTAACCCGTGCTAGCTTAGATCGTTAAGTCGCAGGCGACTTATGACAGAGTTAGGTCGCTCGTGCCGATTCGTATTCCTTTCTCTCCCCCATATAAGCCGTTAGGTCGTTCCTTCTTCCTTCACCTTATTTTATTCTGCTGCCTCCATTACTATCTTTGAGCTCGAGAACTTTTGAAGTGAATCTACCTGTTGCTTTGATCAACATCTCCTCAATCTCACTACGTAAGTGAATTCGACCATTATTCAACCACGACCATCATCGAATTGTAAATCTCCCAATTTTCGGCCCTGTCTCGATTTTGCATGCTGCATTTCGCTGTGGATCATGTTACGATTAGCTTTTGATTGTTTTTGGACATGTTGTCGCTGTGATTCACGAGAGTACAACAATATGTCGGGTTTTCTGATGCGATTTGCATTGTGTAACATCCCGCCTTTTCGCATACTTTAAACCGACGCACGTGCCAATTAAAAGCATACGCAAGGGCGGATTGTTATGGGGTAAATAAGAAAAACCGAGAAGAAATAAAACAAAATAGAATCTCACAGCGGAAGGATAAAATATAATAATAAATATACAGTTCATAAATGGTTACAAAACAGTTAATTCTTCTTTATACAATAAATATCAGAGTTACACATGCCAATACAAACAATGCAGCGGAACAGTATGAGTGTGGTGCAATACTATAGATAATAATAATACGACTCCTTCGTCTTCGTCCTTCAAAGCTAAAGTCTTCGATCCTGAAACGCTCGGACTGACCCGAGCGAATTTGAAAAGACAAAAACACTCGAGTCAGAACTAAAAGATCTTATGTGAGTTAAATTAACAGAAATAAATATGAGTACAGTAACTCAAGAGATGCTCGGGATTTACATCTCCTAAGGATCCGTTAAACTATTTACTATGTAGTATATTGCGCTATTATAATAGTGTCTATTTATAAAATAAACTTACTTTTTAATAGCGTTAAGGGGTTACCCATATAGCCCTTAACACAAATAATGCCAATAGTCTATACAGTATCGTAATACCTCCTGATCGGGAAGCTACCAGAGGATACTCCATAGGTACGACACAAATAGAAACTCGTAGTAAAGGCTCGGTATGGTAGGTGACACGGCACAACTAGGCAATGCCAGGGTAGATATACCAATTGCTATCCAGGCTGGTGGAAACGCGTAGCCGCAGTTACCGCCCACCTCGGACTAACTCCCCAAAATCAAAATATAGAAGTGGCCACTGAATCAATCCAAAATCAAAGTATAATATCGAAGAGGAGGGTCCGATCAGAGGAATGACCTCATTGGCCTGAGAATCGCTCCTGTTTTAGCCACCTTATGCCAACTCACGGGAGTCGGGTCCACGTATTTACCTTACAGGAAACGTCGCCACCACCTACTTCATTCTGGAATCTCCACCGCGTACACGGTTAGTCAAAGTGGTTTTCGGTATCGACAGAGAGTATGTCAGATATCCGATCCCGGTCTCTTTGCCAACCCATCGTTATTATAACACCGCGGTCATTTAAAAATAGGTTATACTTTAAAAATCAGAATAAACATTCCATTTCATAACCATGAATACGATATCATTTCAAAACCCAAAACCATATTTTATCACTTATCCCAAATATAATTCTTTTCCAAAATCAAAATGCTTTAACTTCATAACGTCTGAAAATCAAATATTTTCAAAGCATAATATTTTGAAAATCATAATTTAAAACCATAACTTCTAAAAACTTGAATGGTTTGGACATTCAACGGTATATGAATTAAATGGTTTAACTTAAATGTTACTTTGTAAAGAAAATAGTTCTCATGGCTTTACAAATACATTTCTTTATTAAAGTCTAAACCAAAATTTATATTATCTCTCTCAAGTTCCAAAACCACTTCAATTTATTTATATATACGTATATCCATTTTGAGTATCAATATTTCAAACTAAAGTTGGATTTTATTCTTTCAACAAATCAATTGTTCTATTAATTAGTCTTGAATATTCGTATAAAATCCATAAATAATAAGACTTCAATTTCTAGTAATAAAATATATATATATTATTCCCAATTCAAATTATACTAGAATATTCATTTCAATTTATTTTGGGAAAATCCAATTATAAATATCATATCTTAAAATTTCCAAACTTAACATTTAAACATATGATATAAATTATTAAACTCCATTTTCTTCATTTTCTTCCATTTTTAATAAAGATTTTTATACACCTTTTAATTTCAAAATTTTCAACTTCATATGTATATATATATGGAAGAAAAATATTTATACAATATAAAATTTAAGATTATTATAAACCGTATTCCATCCAAACCATAGAAATCACATTAAAATAGTTATATATAGACCGCGGTGCCTGTATATAATTTTCTATCTTATGGTCAAGTGATACAGATATTTATCATTTCAATTCGCAATTTAAAAGATATAAAATTTTGCGGTTGTATATCATTTCAAATCACAATCCCGAATGAAAGAAAATATGCATGATAATTTGCAATTTAATGATATACAATAAAACATCCATCAACAACACCCATCATCCAATCAAAATCATCAAGCAATATCAATCAATAACAATTTATATTTGATAATATATAACAGGTAATAACTGGCAATTTTATTCAGATTAAATTTAACAACTATTAATCTAACAGTTTATATTCAGTAATAGTCTATATAACTGTTAACTAGCAGTTTATAGGCAAACACAAATTCTAACTTTCAATAAATAAATGAAATTAACAGTTAAATTCAATAAATGCAATTCAACAAATATGAGTGAAATAAACATGCCAAATACTCATAAATAAATTTCTATTCATTTCTAAAATTAATTTAACAAACATAAAAGCTTCTAGTAGTTGTGAGTGGGTTAAAACACCCACCTTTTGAATTTAAATCGAATTTAAATTCGATTTAAACCCAAAAATTCGCCCTTCTCGGAATTCGTCCAAACCAGCGTCATCAAATCCGGAATTAAATTACGATCCTAACAAAAAAAATTCGTGTGAATCCGACTTCGTATGAGAAAGTTATGGCGAAAATGATGATTGAATTCAAAATTGAAAATAAATAAAACGACACACATTCATCACTTACAAATATATGTGCCTCGAGAACATTAACATATTTTTTTTTGTGGAATTTTTCTGAAGTGTTTGCATTTTCATTGAAATTTGGATTGAAGTAGATCTAGGTTTTGCAACCATTTGAGGAGGAGAAGGAGATGAAGAAATGAATATACAGCAAATGACAATAGGATGGGGCTAGGGTTTATAACTGTATATATATATTAAATTTCCAAAATTTAATTAAATTTACTTTCCATTATTTATTGTCAATTAGATTGATTTATCATTGGATTCATATTTCAATATGTAAATATCCCCAATTTCATCTGCACTTATATTTACATAGTTTCTAAATATTAAATTTCAAATATTACTTCATTTAACGTTACGTATTTATTATTTATTACTTGCTGCAGTTGATTATCAATTATACTTAATATACTAAATAGATGGTAAATTTTGAATACTTGTTATCATTAACGTTTTATTTTCACTTACAAAATAAATGAAATTATTACATAAACTCCCTTAATTAAGTCAACCATTATCTTATATAACTTAACTGGTAATATATATACCCAATTGCCCTAATTGGTTTATAGTTATCAGCTAAATACATACTAACTTGTAAATAAATTCGTTTAATTGCAAATGGATCTGATCAAATTTAATAGATTGAATAGATGGGTAAGCAAATAATAAATTTTCCTTTTTGTCAAATTCAAACCCATTCCTACTTAATTATCAATTACAATTTATTACGAAACATTGATTTTATGCAGTTACCTTTTATTTGCGTAGTATTACATCAATTCCTATAACCTTGGTGCCCACTATTTTCCACACGGGCAGTCTAGAGTTAGGTTATCAGGTTATTCTGGATTCGGGAGTTGCTGTGCAGATGTTGGAGGCGAGCTTGGATAGAGTAGTCTATTATCTATTGTATATAGTATTCTTTCCGCTGTTTTATTGTTGTACACTCTGATGATATGATGTATTGTGATGTATGTATAAAATGTATAGTTCTTTTGTTTTAATGATATTCATTTATCTATTATATGTTGTTCCGCTGCGATTGTGAGATTCTGATATTGTTTCTCGTTCTGTTACTTGTTTTTTCTGTTTTCTCTTCTCTTTCTTTTCTTTCTTCTTCTACCTCTTTCTTCTTCAAAAACTCTAACGGTTCGATTTTTCGGCAACGAAAAATCGCGATCGTTACATTTGGTTTCATTCCCAATTCACCAAATTCAATTAATTACACTTTACAAATGTGTTTCCAATATATAGGTATTGCCCAAGTTAAATTTATTAGCTAACTCATATTAATAAACAAATGACTTATATGAATGATTAAAATTTTCAATTATCTCACTTTACTCCTAAACTTCTGTTATTCAATAATTATTGCTTAGAACCTGATTTTAATCTTCCCATTATCTATTTAATTCCTTCTAGAATCATAGCTAATATTTGTCATCCCTTCATTACCCAAATGTTCTTATCCCATCAAATTTTAAGTTATCGAAATATTAAATGTCAATTTCTTTAATTGCACTAAATTTATCTATTAAAGGTTGCACTTAACCCAAATACATAAAACTTGCCCAATTTCTCCTTAAATCAATAACTTTCATATACAAATATGTTTATCATAAATTTTATCTACTCTTCCTTTTTAGGTAATGTCCTATATATTAGATTTCCATGTAATTTGCAATAAATCATACTCGTAATTATATCACAATAAATGAATAAATAAGTGTTGACTCTATTCTTTTGATTCAACATTGGTTTACGTTATATTTCATAAATATTTCTACATACATCAGGATTTTTAAAAATGGTTGTAACGTGAAATCTCGTCTACTTCCCATTTTATATTTAAGGCTTCTAAAACCGATGCATATCATTTCTCTAGTCCAAATTTTATTAATATAACCTTAAATTTAATTTATTCCCATCGATGTAATGGTTAAACACAAATTTCACTTATTTGCAATAAATCCACAAATTGGATTGCAAATTTTCAAATAAATAAATAAATTTTAGTTTATCACTTCTTAAATACCCAAACGTCAATGCCTTAATTTAAACTGCATTTATTACATTTTATAAAAATCCTCCATCTTAAGTGACAAATCAAAACTACCCTAACTACACAAATCATCGTATTATAAAGATATTTACACTATCCTCCATTTATTACCTTAATTTATTTAAGGTAACCTTAAATTAATATCTATTGCAATGATTTCAAATTATTATTCCCCCATTCCTTTTTAATTTCAATAATGCCAAATTTAACCGTTATATTCTCTTTATTTATGCGATAAATGCAATTATTGAATCTAATACTCCATTTAATTAATAGATCCTGCTTCCTAGAATCTATATCAACAATAGGTCAAATATATACATAGAATTAGCCTTAACTTCACCTAAAAGAATTAGCTATTTCAACTACCGCACAAAACTACGCTACTGCACTATTTAATCAAATAAATTAATTGAACTTAAATCAGCATAAAGGTTATAAAATTATGAATGTAATCTTAATAAATTCATTTATTGATTTAGACTCTTTCTATACAGTAATTAACCTATTTGTGGGTATAAATAACTTTGGAATTATATTACATCTCATTAGTGCGCGTTTTATTTCCTATAACTTCTCCTTATTTAACTATACCCATTAACAACCAAAAAAATTTAATTACTTTATTTCAATCTATTTCCCTTCTTAACTAAATAAAATAAATGGTTAACCTAAACACTTGTTATCCTTTGATATATTTAAATTCACTTCCAACATTTATTAACAAAATGTTGCCATAGTTTTAGATTTACATAAATAAATTATATGAATAGGTAGAAAAATTGGTAATCCGCAAATGCCCAATATACACGCATTAATTACTACCTATTGTTAGAATCCATTTATTAATTTACTAGTTAATAACGGTCTTTTTATTTCTATTTACTACCAAACTCTCTATTTTATTATAGTTCCAATATATTAATACTTAGGCACATCAAGTGCTAGCCCTTTTGTTATTTATATTAAATTGGGTATGCACAAATAAGTTGTTAATTAACTATTTCTACAAAATTATATTCATAAATTCAGTTCCATATCTTATAGGGTTAAATTCTAATTACTTACGCTTAATCTATCAATTTAATACTCTATTCAAACATGCATTTAAATTCTTTTTATTCTAAATAAATTTTATTAAGTGTTGACATCCACTAATAGCATTCACCTTTATTACAACCAAAGGTGACATCTTCACTACTGATTTTATATTAATGAATCTCATTTTAGTTAATATTTTTTACTAAAATTCTCAATTCAACATTTATTGATTTCTTAAAATTTACTTTTAACAAAAAGTGACAAATTACGTTATCCAAAGCTATTGTCATAAAATTTTATTGTTACACTAGGTTACAACTACTATACCAAATTTCTACATTTATTCTTAAACAAATTAGAAATTATATTAATTTAATTTATTAAATATTATTAATTTAACGGGTCATTACAATCTCCCCCACTCAAAACTTTTCGTCCCCGAAAAGGAAAAAGAAGGGAGAAGGAAGAATAAAACAGTACATCTTATTCCAAATATTAACTTATAACAATAATTTACTAAATTTATTTTCTTAAATAAAATATACCTGTTAATAATCATTATATTATTTTATACTTAATTATTAAAGTTGGGAAAATATTTTCACAAAATTCTAAGTCCAAAATTTACGGAAAATTTTGGCACGGTCTCCTTTGTACGGAGAGACTCTGGAGAAAATATAATATCAAAATATACGAATATATTACATATATTATCAAAATATTATATCCCAACACGGGAAAAATAGCGCTTTAAATGTAATCCGAAAACGTACCTATTTGTCGGGAAAAATACGCTTATTATTATGGAACCAAAAGCAGTAGCAGTTGCTTCCATCACCTGTATTCACTTATATAATCTAAAAGGTTAAATATTTATTTTAAAGTGAACTATTCAAGTGGATTCAATCATTAATCAACCAAACAATTCAACAACCATCAACCTTACAAACAACATACATACACAACAAAGCAACCATTTAATCCATCAACCAAATAGTTGTTTGGGTTCAAACTTGAAATTTGTATGAAATGAAATTAACTATCAAGTGCATCCTTTACTCAACAGTCTTAGATGGAACAAAGATAGATACTTATTCATTTAACCACTTCAAATTTCTTACCCAACAACATAAATCAAACAACACAATTCAAACCAACACCCAAATTTATTTATTATACATTTATCTCATGCTTCAATGGTTTGATTTTCTTTCTTTCATTTATGGAGTGATTTCTTTATTTCTTACAAATTTTCATTTTCCATTTATCACAAAATTCATTATATTTGTATTACAATTTATTTACTAAAGTTTCTATCACCCATTTATTCTACTTACCTTTCTTATATAGTAAAATTTCCGATTTAGCTTAAGTTTTAACAGCAATTAATTGAATACTTTAATTACCTCAAGCTTCACTTGTAAGATTTCCCTTTACACTTTCTTACTAGCAATTGCAACTTTTATTTTATGGTAAGTTATATATATTTTAAGAATGTAAGTGAAAATTTACAAGTTTCTTTTCATTCCTTTAATTAATATATATTTGTTTTATAACCTACAATTTCAACTTACCTTTAATCTCATTCATTTATTTAATGTTGAAGTTTCCATTATATTTAATTACAGTAACCCTCTACTTACACTTAATTTATTAACCTTATAACTTGCATTCCTATAAGTGAAAGATTTTACTCATTCATTAACTATGGATTGCAGTCATTTATATTTTTCCTACTTTCTATTATATTAGAATAGGGGAAATTAAGGCGTACTTAAGTTAATAACCCTACAATCAAACTTTATAAATTAAGGAATTTCATTTTTACTTTCTTACGGTTAAAATCACCTATTAATAATACAACCTTTAATTTTAGTAAAATTCCAATCATCACTTAAGTTAATCCCATTAAATTCTTATTTATAACAGTAATTTATTGAATACTTCATTATTTCCAAAAATTCTACTTGCATAATATTCTATTCCACTCTTAATTTACATTTCAACTTTTTATACTTGGTAAGTTATTTATGTTAAAGAAAAAGCAAAAGAACTTATACAAGTTTAATCTCAACCCTTTTAATTCATTGATTACTTAACCTTTATTTTACTAACCTCAAATTTTTTTTTTTTTACAACTAATTAATGGAAATTCAAGAATTAATACCGGGTCAAATTCCAAAATTACTTTAAAATAATAGATAATTAATTTCTTACAACTTTTATATCTCTAATTACCATTAAACAATTAAAATTTTAAATAATTTCAAACAAATCTACAGTAGAACTTACTAACTGGCCTTTCCCTTCGAAACTCGAAAATGAAAGTCGATGATGCGGCCGTCATCACCGAAATTATTTTCCAGCGACAGAGAGGAAAGTACAAACTTATTTTCTTCAAAATCCTCTTAAACCAATTCTTTCGAATTATACTAAATATTTATATAAGAAAATATTTATAAACCAAATCATTATATTTCATAAATCCTTTGAAAGAAGATTTCAAAAATCCCGGACTTAAGTTCTAAAATCTCCAATTTGATTTATTAAAATTCAACTTAGCTTTAATTCATTACAAATATTTTTATTACCTAACACCCAACTATATCAACCAAAATATATCTTTATAAAAATATTTTTATATACAGAAAATATAATAGGCAAAATTATTTCATTCACCTATATTAAAACAAATATTATGTCGGTCTGTCCCATTAAGTGTTTAGAAATCCCTATTGATGACATAGCGTCCCATGCATCAACCAGAATTTATAAATACAAAGCAGAACAGATTAACACAATATCAAAATCTTTTATTAATACTAACAAATACGCTCTTCTATATATATACTCTCAGCGACTCCCATAGGGTATTACTACCCTATTAACAAAGAGTCGAACCCCACAAAGCCAAAGTTTATCGCTAAACCAAAGCTCTGATACCAACTGTAACATCCCGCCTTTTCGCATACTTTAAACCGACACACGTGCCAATTAAAAGCATACGCAAGGGCGGATTGTTATGGGGTAAATAAGAAAAACCGAGAAGAAATAAAACAAAATAGAATCTCACAGCGGAAGGATAAAATATAATAATAAATATACAGTTCATAAATGGTTACAAAACAGTTAATTCTTCTTTATACAATAAATATCAGAGTTACACATGCCAATACAAACAATGCAGCGGAACAGTATGAGTGTGGTGCAATACTATAGATAATAATAATACGACTCCTTCGTCTTCGTCCTTCAAAGCTAAAGTCTTCGATCCTGAAACGCTCGGACTGACCCGAGCGAATTTGAAAAGACAAAAACACTCGAGTCAGAACTAAAAGATCTTATGTGAGTTAAATTAACAGAAATAAATATGAGTACAGTAACTCAAGAGATGCTCGGGATTTACATCTCCTAAGGATCCGTTAAACTATTTACTATGTAGTATATTGCGCTATTATAATAGTGTCTATTTATAAAATAAACTTACTTTTTAATAGCGTTAAGGGGTTACCCATATAGCCCTTAACACAAATAATGCCAATAGTCTATACAGTATCGTAATACCTCCTGATCGGGAAGCTACCAGAGGATACTCCATAGGTACGACACAAATAGAAACTCGTAGTAAAGGCTCGGTATGGTAGGTGACACGGCACAACTAGGCAATGCCAGGTAGATATACCAATTGCTATCCAGGCTGGTGGAAACGCGTAGCCGCAGTTACCGCCCACCTCGGACTAACTCCCCAAAATCAAAATATAGAAGTGGCCACTGAATCAATCCAAAATCAAAGTATAATATCGAAGAGGAGGGTCCGATCAGAGGAATGACCTCATTGGCCTGAGAATCGCTCCTGTTTTAGCCACCTTATGCCAACTCACGGGAGTCGGGTCCACGTATTTACCTTACAGGAAACGTCGCCACCACCTACTTCATTCTGGAATCTCCACCGCGTACACGGTTAGTCAAAGTGGTTTTCGGTATCGACAGAGAGTATGTCAGATATCCGATCCCGGTCTCTTTGCCAACCCATCGTTATTATAACACCGCGGTCATTTAAAAATAGGTTATACTTTAAAAATCAGAATAAACATTCCATTTCATAACCATGAATACGATATCATTTCAAAACCCAAAACCATATTTTATCACTTATCCCAAATATAATTCTTTTCCAAAATCAAAATGCTTTAACTTCATAACGTCTGAAAATCAAATATTTTCAAAGCATAATATTTTGAAAATCATAATTTAAAACCATAGCTTCTAAAAACTTGAATGGTTTGGACATTCAACGGTATATGAATTAAATGGTTTAACTTAAATGTTACTTTGTAAAGAAAATAGTTCTCATGGCTTTACAAATACATTTCTTTATTAAAGTCTAAACCAAAATTTATATTATCTCTCTCAAGTTCCAAAACCACTTCAATTTATTTATATATACGTATATCCATTTTGAGTATCAATATTTCAAACTAAAGTTGGATTTTATTCTTTCAACAAATCAATTGTTCTATTAATTAGTCTTGAATATTCGTATAAAATCCATAAATAATAAGACTTCAATTTCTAGTAATAAAATATATATATATATTTTTCCCAATTCAAATTATACTAGAATATTCATTTCAATTTATTTTGGGAAAATCCAATTATAAATATCATATCTTAAAATTTCCAAACTTAACATTTAAACATATGATATAAATTATTAAACTCCATTTTCTTCATTTTCTTCCATTTTTAATAAAGATTTTTATACACCTTTTAATTTCAAAATTTTCAACTTCATATGTATATATATATGGAAGAAAAATATTTATACAATATAAAATTTAAGATTATTATAAACCGTATTCCATCCAAACCATAGAAATCACATTAAAATAGTTATATATAGACCGCGGTGCCTGTATATAATTTTCTATCCTATGGTCAAGTGATACAGATATTTATCATTTCAATTCGCAATTTAAAAGATATAAAATTTTGCGGTTGTATATCATTTCAAACCACAATTCCGAATGAAAGGAAATATGCATGATAATTTGCAATTTAATGATATACAATAAAACATCCATCAACAACACCCATCATCCAATCAAAATCATCAAGCAATATCAATCAATAACAATTTATATTTGATAATATATAGCAGGTAATAACTGGCAATTTTATTCAGATTAAATTTAACAACTATTAATCTAACAGTTTATATTCAGTAATAATCTATATAACTGTTAACTAGCAGTTTATAGGCAAACACAAATTCTAACTTTCAATAAATAAATGAAATTAACAGTTAAATTCAATAAATGCAATTCAACAAATATGAGTGAAATAAACATGCCAAATACTCATAAATAAATTTCTATTCATTTCTAAAATTAATTTAACAAACATAAAAGCTTCTAGTAGTTGTGAGTGGGTTAAAACACTCACCTTTTGAATTTAAATCGAATTTAAATTCGATTTAAACCCAAAAATTCGCCCTTCTCGGAATTCGTCCAAACCAGCGTCATCAAATCCGGAATTAAATTACGATCCTAACAAAAAAAATTCGTGTGAATCCGACTTCGTATGAGAAAGTTATGGCGAAAATGATGATTGAATTCAAAATTGAAAATAAATAAAACGACACACATTCATCACTTACAAATATATGTGCCTCGAGAACATTAACATATTTTTTTTTTTGTGGAATTTTTCTGAAGTGTTTACATTTTCATTGAAATTTGGATTGAAGTAGATCTAGGTTTTGCAACCATTTGAGGAGGAGAAGGAGATGAAGAAATGAATATACAACAAATGACAATAGGATGGGGCTAGGGTTTATAACTGTATATATATATTAAATTTCCAAAATTTAATTAAATTTACTTTCCATTATTTATTGTCAATTAGATTGATTTATCATTGGATTCATATTTCAATATGTAAATATCCCCTATTTCATCTGCACTTATATTTACATAGTTTCTAAATATTAAATTTCAAATATTACTTCATTTAACGTTACGTATTTATTATTTATTACTTGCTGCAGTTGATTATCAATTATACTTAATATACTAAATAGATGGTAAATTTTGAATACTTGTTATCATTAACGTTTTATTTTCACTTACAAAATAAATGAAATTATTACATAAACTCCCTTAATTAAGTCAACCATTATCTTATATAACTTAACTGGTAATATATATACCCAATTGCCCTAATTGGTTTATAGTTATCAGCTAAATACATACTAACTTGTAAATAAATTCGTTTAATTGCAAATGGATCTAATCAAATTTAATAGATTGAATAGATGGGTAAGCAAATAATAAATTTTCCTTTTTGTCAAATTCAAACCCATTCCTACTTAATTATCAATTACAATTTATTACGAAACATTGATTTTATGCAGTTACCTTTTATTTGCGTAGTATTACATCAATTCCTATAACCTTGGATTCATTCCCAATTCACCAAATTCAATTAATTACACTTTACAAATGTGTTTCCAATATATAGGTATTGCCCAAGTTAAATTTATTAGCTAACTCATATTAATAAACAAATGACTTATATGAATGATTAAAATTTTCAATTATCTCACTTTACTCCTAAACTTCTGTTATTCAATAATTATTGCTTAGAACCTGATTTTAATCTTCCCATTATCTATTTAATTCCTTCTAGAATCATAGCTAATATTTGTCATCCCTTCATTACCCAAATGTTCTTATCCCATCAAATTTTAAGTTATCGAAATATTAAATGTCAATTTCTTTAATTGCACTAAATTTATCTATTAAAGGTTGCACTTAACCCAAATACATAAAACTTGCCCAATTTCTCCTTAAATCAATAACCTTCATATACAAATATGTTTATCATAAATTTTATCTACTCTTCCTTTTTAGGTAATGTCCTATATATTAGATTTCCATGTAATTTGCAATAAATCATACTCGTAATTATATCACAATAAATGAATAAATAAATGTTGACTCTATTCTTTTGATTCAACATTGGTTTATGTTATATTTCATAAATATTTCTACATACATCAGGATTTTTAAAAATGGTTGTAACGTGAAATCTCGTCTACTTCCCATTTTATATTTAAGGCTTCTAAAACCGATTCATATCATTTCTCTAGTCCAAATTTTATTAATATAACCTTAAATTTAATTTATTCCTATCGATGTAATGGTTAAACACAAATTTCACTTATTTGCAATAAATCCACAAATTGGATTGCAAATTTTCAAATAAATAAATAAATTTTAGTTTATCACTTCTTAAATACCCAAACGTCAATGCCTTAATTTAAACTGCATTTATTACATTTTATAAAAATCCTCCATCTTAAGTAACAAATCAAAACTACCCTAACTACACAAATCATCGTATTATAAAGATATTTACACTATCCTCCATTTATTAACTTAATTTATTTAAGGTAACCTTAAATTAATATCTATTGCAATGATTTCAAATTATTATTCCCCCATTCCTTTTTAATTTCAATAACGCCAAATTTAACCGTTATATTCTCTTTATTTATGCGATAAATGCAATTATTGAATCTAATACTCCATTTAATTAATAGATCCTGCTTCCTAGAATCTATATCAACAATAGGTCAAATATATACATAGAATTAGCCTTAACTTCACCTAAAAGAATTAGCTATTTCAACTACCGCACAAAACTACGCTACTGCACTATTTAATCAAATAAATTAATTGAACTTAAATCAGCATAAAGGTTATAAAATTATAAATGTAATCTTAATAAATTCATTTATTGATTTAGACTCTTTCTATACAGTAATTAACCTATTTGTGGGTATAAATAACTTTGGAATTATATTACATCTCATTAGTGCGCGTTTTATTTCCTATAACTTCTCCTTATTTAACTATACCCATTAACAACCAAAAAAATTTAATTAGCTTTATTTCAATCTATTTCCCTTCTTAACTAAATAAAATAAATGGTTAACCTAAACACTTGTTATCCTTTGATATATTTAAATTCACTTCCAACATTTATTAACAAAATGTTGCCATAGTTTTAGATTTACATAAATAAATTATATGAATAGGTAGAAAAATTGGTAATCCGCAAATGCCCAATATACACGCATTAATTACTACCTATTGTTAGAATCCATTTATTAATTTACTAGTTAATAACGGTCTTTTTATTTCTATTTACTACCAAGCTCTCTATTTTATTATAGTTCCAATATATTAATACTTAGGCACATCAAGTGCTAGCCCTTTTGTTATTTATATTAAATTGGGTATGCACAAATAAGTTGTTAATTAACTATTTCTACAAAATTATATTCATACATTCAGTTCCATATCTTATAGGGTTAAATTCTAATTACTTACGCTTAATCTATCAATTTAATACTCTATTCAAACATGCATTTAAATTCTTTTTATTCTAAATAAATTTTATTAAGTGTTGACATCCACTAATAGCATTCACCTTTATTACAACCAAAGGTGACATCTTCACTACTGATTTTATATTAATGAATCTCATTTTAGTTAATATTTTTTATTAATATTCTCAATTCAACATTTATTGATTTCTTAAAATTTACTTTTAACAAAAAGTGACAAATTACATTATCAAAGCTATTGTCATAAAATTTTATTGTTACACTAGGTTACAACTACTATACCAAATTTCTACATTTATTCTTAAACAAATTAGAAATTATATTAATTTAATTTATTAAATATTATTAATTTAACGGGTCATTACACGTTGATTTTGGATGATCCGATGGCGTGGAAATATGATGGATTTTATTGTAGAGAGGCTAGCATGTTATTGGGTTAACGGGTTAGGTGATTTGCTGAGAGAAGAAGAGTTAGCGAGCTAGGGGGAGTTAGGTCGTGCTCGACTTAGGAGCCTTGAACGACTTAGGGCTTTAGAGGTTCGAGACGTGAATCATGAGACTTAACTCGGCCAACGGCTTAAAGAATCGGCACGACCTAAGGATCCTTATAACCCAAAAAGGGGCTGAGCGACTTAACTCATAGCGACTTAAACTTTAGATCGCATGAGCGACCTAGTCTTTAGGTCGTGTAAACGACTTAGTGCCTAGGTCGTGTGAACGACTTAGGACTTAAACAATTTTTCACTGCCGAGATGCTTCTTGCGACCTAGACCAATTTCAACCCAACCTGTTGGGTCGCGAGCGACCTAAGACTTAGAGAATTTCTTGACTCAGATTGTGACTTAAGGACTTGAAAAAAACTTGAAAGCTTCAGAATTTTGATAGAACTTGATTGTACTTCTATCTTGAACTGCTAGAATGAACTGCTTGAACTTTGCTGCACTTCTTTACAGATTATATTCACTTGTAAGCTAACAACCTACTGAACACAACATTTGTAGAAAACTAGGGCGAATATACTGCCATTGATTGCCCACATCGAATGACAGATTAGTCCATAAAAGATAATCAACTTAAAGAAATTTTATGAAGTTCTGTGAATCAACAAATTCAAGTGAAGTATTAAAGCAAAGCAATATTAATCAATTGAAACCGATTTGTTTGCATCAACAATGCACTTGCGTTTGTACTTAAAACAACAAAACCTGAAACTTTGTAACTGACAGATGCCTGTTAGTTTAATTTCAGTTATATTTGCCTGTCATTTTAATAGTTCTGCACAACACTTCACACATTTAGGAAACGTGCACCTTCATATTTGAATATCCAGTTCCTTGTGTAGAATGTCTTCTCAAGAAGAGATAATCAAGCAATCTGAAGGAGTCTTCCCGATAGCCGACTCATTGGATAATCCTCCGGAAAGAACTCCAACCACCTTGAGTCGCGGGCATTCAACCAATTATGTATTCAATTTGGGATTGCCGAAGCGGATGCTATACTTCCTGGGACAAATGATACTGCTGACAGGCCACCTCTCGGTTTTGTCACCGTCAACCATCAGATGTGCCTTTGTTGTGCCATTCCTTCTTTCAATGAATTTCTTCATCAACTCCTTTTCCAACTAACCATCTCTCCCTTTCAACTGCACCCCAATGGCTACGCCATCCTTATGGGATTGTGTGTTTTGTTCAGAAGGACACTTAACCATCTCCCGAGTTTCGAAGAAATCTGCTACTTATGCACGTTCGCAGAGAATAAAGACCACCCCTCCATTATACTTGTGAGAAGTGCTAGAAATCGTAAACTTATCACCGATCTTTCCGAAAGTGCTCACGGTTTTCTGAATCAATTCTTTTTCGTTCGCTGCCCCCCATGGTTTTATGCCATCTGGAGAATAGGAAGTAAGTTGCTCATCCTCGTTCTTTCCGTTTTTGAATTTTTTAAGATCCGAATTGCTAAGTGCTAATCTCATTCTTTTCTTTTATAGCACTTCCTCCTCCCTCTAGAAATCCCAGTCACAAAACGATTTTGGAAAGATTAAGCGTCGTGCCGGTTGAGGAAAGAAGTATTAAGTTTCTGCTGAAGATGAACTTCTTCACCAATACGGGCTTCTGCACCCCTCCCGTTCTACTCAACCTCACGAAGTCCCTGACTCTCCAGTAGAGGCATCGGATGCCCCAGTTTCCGTTGGAGAACTTACGCCGAAAGATCGTACTATTGAGGCTTCATTGGTAAAGTGTTCTACTTCAATTGATGTTGCGGGGTCATCCGGCAAACTTGCACTTGCCCCGGTCATCGAAGAAGAGGAACCTCCCCAACAATCTGGGAAACCTGGTGATGAAGGAACTGAGAGAGCAAGTCCCGCCCGGCACAGCGGTGATGATACTTTTGAAGGGTTGAGCGACCTGATGATTACTTCACAGGAGCTTTTTAAAGATGATCCTATCACTGCTAAAGTTACTTCTCCAGCAGTTGAAGCGACATCCGTTCTGCAACAAACTCCATCAGCCCAAGAGTTGACACTGGCTGTAAAATCCATCATCACCTCCCAACCCAGGAGCGGTTCGTAGTTCGACGCGCATAGTTTGCACGTTACACACACTTAGGACTTTTCAGCACTTATATGCGTTCAACTTTCTTGCTTTCAAGATTTCTGAGTTTATGTTATTTTTTATTTTCAGATTCTCCAATGGGACGAAGAGGCTCCTACTATGATGATTTCGAGCATTATGGGAGTCGCGGCTCTTACGACCCCAAGAGGTATCTTCCTGCCTCCTGGGAAACTGACGAAGAAAGAGCTGCGAGGAAGGCTCGTGAAAAGCGTGCTTATGAAGAACGTCACGGGAGATGGGACAAACGACATGATTCTTCTCAGAGAGAGGATGATTCCCACAAGCGAAAATCCCATGATGACAAGGAAAAAAGCCATGTCACTGAGGACCCGAGTAAACGGGCCAAACTTGGTGCAAAACTGACATCTGAACTCTCTGAAAAGCCCGCTGCTCCCGTCTCTTTAGAAATTCCTTCTGGCTCTCCCCCTTCCAAGAACCTATATTCAAACGATCATGAGTAGGCCCCCCTATCAAGTTGGGCAGGGTCCGGCTACTCTTCAAAGCCGATTCCCGCATTGGTGCTTAAAGGGAGTGCGTTTCGACCTTGACTTGGTCCCGATTGACAAACAAGCCATGTTGCGCAATCTTGATGCCGTCAAACTTGATATCGAGAGAATGTCTAGCTGGCAGAAACTTGTTGACGAGCTTCAGAGAGTAAATCGCATGAACCTCGAAGCCATGCTAACTATGGAAAATGACAAATCCGAGTGGCAGAAAACACTCGAGCAGCATGATGCTGAAATGAAAAGTATTGCCACTTATAATGAGAAGCTTGAAGCAGAAGTTGAAAAGCTTAAGGAAGATCTCGCCACTTCTTCCACTTCCTACTCTCAGAAAGAGGAAGTGCTTCAAAAACAAGTGAGAGATGCTCATGCGGCACAGAGAGATGCTGAAGCTAAATTTGAGGCACAGCAGCAAGATGTAGAAAGCTACCGAGATGATGTTGCTCAACTTCGAGAAAAAACCAACTCCCAGAACTTGGAGATTGAACTGCTCAAAGCTCAACTTTCTGAAGCTGAAAAGGAGCGTGATGAAGCTATTGCTGGCAAAGTTGCAGCCGAAGAATCTCATATGGCAACTAAAGCTGAAGTCAGCTCCACTCTATTCGAGTTTTACATCCATAGTGTTCTGGGGCGCGGTAGCCTTAAATTTTTGGGACCTGAATATGAAATCACTTTGGCCAAAGTGTGGGAGGCCATACTTGTTATGCTTGGAGGAGCCGGATATGCCGAAGTAAATCTAATGGCGCACTATCTAGATGATGATGCATGTGCCGCTCTTGCCAGGGGAAAGGAGCAACTTGCCAAAGAGAGAGCCAAAATGACAGAAGGATAACATTTAAGAAAGACAATCTCAACCGACCCAGTTCTACCTTCAATTTCAGCCGACATCGATATTGTTGGCTCCAGTTCCTATTCCCTACCTCCTTCTCAAGCTGCTATTGGAAGTGCCATCGCCCGCACTGGAGATGAGGTCCAAGAAAGTACTGACGCACAAGCTTTTGAAGTTGACTGTTAACCCCATTTCGACCACGAGTTAAGGAGCTTACGAGTCAAAGAGTCTACGAGTTAAAGAGCTTACGAGTTAAGGAGCTAACGACCTAACAGGTTATGACCTAAACGACTTAGGGAATGTCACGACTCAACAGCCTTAGCTCATTGCCAACCTAAAATGAATGACGACTCAACTGATTGCCGACTTAACGACTCAAGAGGGATAGCGACTCACCGGGTTATAACCTTAATGCCTTAAAGGTGTTGGCCGACTCAAGGTACTTCATGACTCAAGGTACTTCACGACTCAGCAAGTTACCGACTCAACAACTGAGGAGTTGCACGAGTCAAAGAATTGTGCTTACGACCTACCTTGAATCGTCAGCGACTCAAGCAAGCAAACAAGGAGCTACGACCAGTTAACTCGTACGTGACCATAGCTCACAACTTACAACTTAAGAAAGTCCAGGACCTAAAGGAGTGACGACTCAAAGCACTAAAAGGAAGAGTCAACAACACTTAAGTCGCTGCTGACTTATAACTGCAGATAAATCGTTCACGACCTAAGACTTGGAGACAAGTTCAATACCATGCTGTAATGAAATGACTCGTTGACGACTTACGACTTATGATGAGTCGTGTACGACTCATGCTAGCATAAAGGAAGTTGCATTTGGTTAACTCAGGAACGACTTAGAACTTGTATCATTCATTCAAATGGGTGCATAACTTTGAACCAAGCCATGAGCTAAACCCAGTAGGTCGGCCGCGACCTACCATGAGTCATCTACGAGTTACGACTTATCATGAGTCATGTACGAGTTACGATCTAACTCCGAGTAATGTCTATAAATACGACCCTAGCTCCAACTAGGAAAGGACTTTTAGGGATCATTCTCTTCGTGGCATCAAGGCTCTACTATCTTCAAGACATTCTATACCCTATCACTTTAAGCTCGTGCAAGACATTTAGACCAAACTTCGCACAAAGATTCGACCTATTCAATCATGGATTCAAAGAACTCTGTGGCATTAAAGTTTTCTCTAGCTACTTGTCTTTTTGAATTGAATTGGATTGTAATTGAAAGAGATTGTAATAAGTTGTAATTCAGTCAGCAATAAAAAGGATTCAAATGGACGTAGGCTTGATCATAAGCCGAACCACTATAAACTCTGTGCTCATTTACTGCATTTTCTGTTACTTACTGTTATCTCTTGATTCCCGTATTCACGGGTGGTGCTTTCACAACTACACTTCACACACCGGGGTGTTAGCGTTCAAATTTTAGCGTTAACATTTTTGGTGCTTTCACTGAGAACCAAACTCAGGCGAATTATCATCATTGCTCCTCGAAAGTTTGTTGAAGTAATCTCTCTGAAGACTAGAAGTTTATCTGAAATCATGGCTCCGGGGAGAAGGAGTAGATCTGTTAGATCTGGAAATGTTCAAGAGGGAACCTCCGCTTCCCCAGTACCTAATCAAGCCACTCCACCTATTGGGGTTACAAAAGCGGAGTTGGATGCTGTAATCTTAGGGCTGAACCAGCAGATAAATGCCCAAAGTGCACAATTGGAGGCTCAAAATGCCCAAAATGCCCTAATTTTGAATAAGTTGAACGATTTGCTTGGGGCAAACCGCCAACCAACGGGTAATGAAAGGAACTTTGCTGGCAACGTTCATGATGCTGAAGAAAGGAACGTTCCTGAGAGGGCTGCCAGCCCCTTTGAGCTGACATTTCCTGAAGTTGGTGGATCTAAAGCTCGTAATGATGAGGGGTATCTTTCTGAAATGGTCCGAAAAATCATGAAAGAGAGCATGCAAACGGATGAAGACGAGAAAGAATGGGGTTTCGCTCCAAGTAAAACCCCGTTTACCGAAAGGATCTTAAAGGCTGAGTTCCCGAGGAAGTTCGTCCCTCCAACTATTCCAGCTTACAAGGGGACAAGTGATCCGAACGAATTCTTGTATAAGTATGATTGGCACATGACAGGTGCCAGAGCTTCTGATGAAATAAAGTGTCGATATTTTCCTGTATATTTGGAAGGTGTAGCTCTGCTTTGGTTCATCAAGCTACCAATCCGGTCTATAGATCAGTTTTCTGACCTAACCCGGAAATTCAAGGAGCAGTTCAGACTATATGCTTCAAAAGCCAAAGATATCATGTCGTTGTCAAGTTTAGAACAGAATCCAGGGGAAACTATCAGATCTTTCTTGAATCGCTTTAATATAGCGCTGGCCGAGGTAGACAATGCAGAACCACGGATGATCTTGACTTATCTGATGAGGGCCATCGACAAGTCGAGCGAATTTGGAAAATGGCTAAACATGAGGGAACCAAATTCCCTTGAAAAATTCTACAAGAAAGCAGATGAGTTCATACGCCTGGAAAGCCGTCCAGTACCGGTAAAGGCAGTATTGGAAAAAGCTGAAGATAACATTGCTGCTCCACGCAAGAATGAATCTGTAGGACAGAAAAGGGAAAATAACGATGGGAAGAAACAGAAAAATCTGAAGAAGCCTCGTTCCTTCAAGCCATCGGAATATACTCCTTTATCAGATGCCGGAGCGTATTTACTTTGCCACTAAAGATTCTGTTAACTATCCTAAACCTCCTGTTCTGAGAACTGCGAAAAGAGCTATACAAAGCGGGAAGTTCTGCCGCTTCCATAATCAACCCGGTCATGATACCGACGAATGCCGCCAATTGAAGAATTTGATTGAAGAGTTGATAAGGGAAAACAAGCTGCAGCAATTTGTGTAAAAGAATAGCAGCAATCCTGCTTCGTCTAGTCAAGGGCAACAAGCTCCTGCTCATCAACCCAGGACAAGTGAGAAGGCTGCAGGGCATGAATCCGGAAGGCCTGTTATCAATGTCATTACGGGAGGACCTCACCCAGCAGGCAGGAGCTGGGGTGAGATGGAAAGGTATACCCGGGCTTTCAAATATGTACCGGCCGAAGAAGATTTCTTTGTTTTGGAAGATTCTACGCCCCTGAAACAACAAAGAACTTTCAATGATGATATTGTGTTCAAAGCCAGGCATTCCACAGGTGTCGAAGCTCCTACCTTGGATCCCTTAGTCATCTCGGCTGGTATCGGGCTAGCTATTGTCAGAAGAGTTCTCATTGATTGTGGCACATCCTGTAATATCCTCTTCAAGAAAACATTCGACCAAATGAAGATCCCTATGGCTGATGTGCAAGCCTCGTCACAGAAAATCTCTGGCTTCACTGGGGAGCCAAAGCAGCCGATAGGAACCATTGATTTGCTTGTAGAACTCGAAGAGGGAGAAAGAAAAGTAGTCCGCAAGCAAACTTTTGTGATTGTTGACGAATTTTCCGCTTATAATGCTTTCCTTTGCCGTCCAACTCTTGCAGTGTTCAAAGCTGTTCTGGCCCCATGGTGCCTCACCATTAAATTCCCCACAGACAATGGAGTAGGAGTTATAAAAGGGGATCAAAATGCCGGGAGGGAGTGTTATCTGACAGAGCTGCGAGAGGCAAGGAAAAGAGAAATGGGAAAGGATGCGGCAACCCTAGTCCGCATCAAAGAACCAACCTTGTAGCAATTACAGGGCGGACCCTGCACTGGCAAGCACAGCGGAGCACGTAAAGAGATGGATCTTAGAAAAGCCAATGCAGGGGAGAATAGAGTGGTACCAGTGGAAACGACAGTACCAGTACCTGTTGACCCGAAGGACCCAAATAAGGTGTTGAATGTGGGTTCACAACTTAATGTGTCAATTCAGAATATCTTAATATCTTTTTTAAAAGTAAATTTGGATGTTTTTGCTTGGACTCATGCCGATATGTGCGGAATATCCCCAGAAGTTGCAGTACACGCTCTGAATATTGATCCAAAATTTACGCCTGTGAAACAGAAAAGGAGAACCCAAGGTCTAGAAAGGTCAGCAGCATTAAAAGAAGAAGTTGATCGGCTCATGGAGAATGACTTTATCAAAGAATCTACCTATCCGAATTGGGTTTCAAATCTAGTGCTGGTTAAGAAAGCCAACGGAAAATGGAGAGTGTGCATCGATTTTTCAGATCTAAACAAGGCCTGCTCCAAAGACTACTTCCCATTACCTAGGATCGATCAACTGGTAGATGGAACAGCGGGACATGAATTGTTATCTTTTATGGATGCCTACTCCGGATATAACCAGATCATGATACATGAGCCGGATCAGGAGGACACGAGCTTTATCACCGATGTTGGTCTTTACTGCTACAGAGTTATGCCCTTCGGGCTGAAGAATGCGGGGGCAACCTACCAAAGACTTGTTAATGCTATGTTCAAACCGCAATTGGGCAAGACTATGGAAGTCTACGTCGACGACATGTTAGTAAAGTCTAAGAAAGCAGTGGATCGCATAGAACACTTAGCAGAAATGTTCGCAGTCCTCCGGAAATACGGAATGAAGCTTAACCCTTTAAAATGTTCATTTGGGGTGGAGTCCGGAAAGTTCTTAGGTTTCATCGTGAGCGCTAGGGGCATTGAAGCTAGTCTAGCTCAAATTACCGCCTTAAAAGAAGTCAAAGCTCCTAGAACGAAGAAGGAATTGCAAAGTCTCAACGGAAAAGTAGCCGCCTTGAGTCGGTTCATTTCCAAAGCTACTGATAAATGCATCCCATTCTTTGACGCTCTAAAGAAAGGAAAGAAAAACTTTGATTGGACTCCCGAATGCCAAAAAGCCTTTGATGAATTGATTCGCCATATAGAAACGCCTCCAATACTTTCTAGGCCCGGCGATGGTTCATCTCATGCTTTAAGTGCAGTGCTGATACGAGAAGACAAGAGGATTCAACGTCCGGTTTACTATATCAGCAAAAGACTCACTAGGGCAGAGATGAATTACTCCAAGTTGGGAAAACTCGCCTATTGCCTACTGATTGCATCGAGGAAGTTGGGGCAATATTTCCAAGCTCATCCTATCAGAGTCCTCACTGATCAACCTTTAAAGCAAGTCCTGTTTCGCCCTGAGACTTCGGGTCGTCTTCTAAAGTGGAACATTGAACTCAGTCAATATGACATCACTTATCACCCCCGAAAAGCAATCAACGGACAAGCTTTAGCGGATTTCATCACAGAATTCACAAATAAGGGTAACAGTGGGGAGGAAACGATCGATGATTCCCCAATCCAATGGAAGTTATATGTTGATGGCGCGAGAAATGACTACTGTTCTGGAGCCGGGGTTGTACTTGAAACCCCTGAAGGTCGGTCATTATGCTATGCACTAAGATTGGAATTTCCTTCAACGAACAATGAAGCGGAATACGAAGCTCTTATCGCTGGCTTGAGAATTGCTAAAGAACTAAACATCCGAGCATTACAGATCTTCAGTGATTCTCAGCTTATTGTATGCCAAGTCAAGAAGGAATTCCAAGCCAAAGGGGAAAATCTGCCTGCCTACTTGTCGAAGGCCTGGGAACTCCTATGTGACTTCGACCACTGCACGATAAGACATATTCCTCTAGAAGAAAACATGAAAGCAGATTCTCTCGCAAAGTACTCTAGCACAGGCGAAACTCAATTTCTGGGGTTAGCTTCAGTGGAAGTCCTGTCGGCTCCAAGCATTAATGAGATGGATATTGATTGGATCATGAGCATGTCTCAAGAGCAAGAATCATGGATGAATCCAATAACGGAATATCTGCTCAATGGCTCTTTACAGGAAAATTCAAAGAACGACAGAAGCTACTGAGGAAAGCCTCTCGCTATATAGTCCAGGATGGCCAATTATACAGACGGGGATTCTCAATGCCATTACTTCGATGTGTATCCGGGGAAGAGTCCAAAACAATCCTAGCTGAGGTGCATGGGGGAGAATGTGGTGATCATTTAGGTGGTCAAACTTTAGCAAAGAAGATTCTCCGATACGGATATTTTTGGCCAGAAATTAATCGAGATGCGAAAGACTATTCCCAAAAATGTGACAGATGCCAAAGATTTGCCAAAATTCCTAGAGCACCTTCTACTGAACTCACACAGATGGTCAGTCCATGGCCGTTTGCAATATGGGGGATAGACCTTGTAGGACCTTTACCAACTGCCAAATCTGGAATCAAATATGCCATTGTTGCTGTAGATTATTTTACTAAATGGGCAGAAGCTGAACCACTGGCTACTATCACCTCTAAAAAGATGATAAGTTTTGTGACTATCATTTGCAGGTATGGTGTGCCTCAAATGATAATTACAAACAATGTACTCAGTTCGAAAGTGAAGAATTTCAAGATTTTTGCAAACGATTCAAAATCCGAAAAAGCTTCTCAGCAGTAGCTCATCCGCAGGCAAACGGGCAGGTGGAAGAAGTAAACAAAATTATCAAGTCAACCATCAAGAAGCAACTCGAAAGAGCAAAAGGTGGTTGGGTCGATAAGCTACCACTAGCACTATGGGCATACAGAACTACCCACAAAACTGCGACTGGGCATACTCCGTTTTCATTGGCATACGGGTCAGAAGCAATGATTCCGGTAGAAACAGAGGTCCCTTCACATAGAAGAATCCATTTCAATCAAGCGGAGAATGAAAAACTACAGCTTGAGGCACTAGATCTCCTTGATGAAAAAAGAGAAGAGGCTGAGCTCAGAATCGCAGCTCATCAGCAAAGGATAGCCAGACATTTCAATTCCAAAGTTCGCCAACGCAGCTTTGAGATTGGAGATCTAGTCCTGAAGAGAATTATGACGGCGACAGGTGTGTTTGGGCCAAATTGGGAAGGACCATATGTCATAGGTCAGAAGCTTCTTGACGGCACATTCAAACTCACTATTGTTGAAGGAGATCAAATTCCAAGAGCTTGGAACAGCAACCACTTACGTCCATACTTTACTTGAAAGCTTTGTTGAAATATTTTAAAAAGAATTATAAATGTATGATTCTTGTAATTGAAAGCAATTGTAAAGCCGATGCAAGTGAATAATGAAAGACTATAAAGTGGATGTAGGCCCAAATTCTTGGCCGAACCACTATAAATCTTGTGTTCCTTATTATTATTACATGTTTTCTTTATTTTCGATATGAAAAGTACATTAAATGTATTACTGAAATGTCGATTTAAATTTTTGCAGGCAACGAAAATAAAACTTGCACATTACAAGACCAAGTGATTCTTGTTATCATTCAACAAACAAATTTCAAGTCACAAAAGCCCCGAATTCAAATCCTAGATAGGAAGTGCTTCAATTGAACGACCAATGATTTCGCCGAAAACGGGCTCTTGCTAATAAATTGAGATCATTTGAACAAACAAACATCCAATTAAGAAGCTTATGCCCGTTCTCGCGAACTTGCCTAGCAATGAAGTACACTTCTTTGGATTAAACAAACTACTTGTAAGAGAAGGGAGTGTGAGCTTGAAAAGAAAAACAGAGGATCGCTGAAAAGGCATAAGCAAGTGGACAAGGAACAACTAAAGCCCTCTTCGGAGGCGCAAGTCCTCTTCGGAGGCGCAAGTCCTCTTCGGAGGCACAACTCTTCGGAGGATAAAGACCTCTAACGAGGCATATGCCGCAAAAAAGAAAGTTCTCTACTCAACAAAAAAGATTGGAGGAGTCATGACCCTCCAACCATGAGAGAGTAACCTCCAGGCAATCAAAGACCTCTTCGGAGGCACATTTCACCAGGAGTTGAAGTGTAAGAGCCTCTCTTCGGAGGTCCACTTCACCAGAGTTGAAATGCAAAACAAAATAAAGACCTCTTCGGAGGCACATTTCACCAGGAGATGAAGTGCAACAGCCGCTCTTCAGAGTTTCACTTCACCAGAGTTGAAATGCAAAACAAAATAAAGACCTCTTCGGAGGCACATTTCACCAAGAGTTGAAGTGCAACAGCCACTCTTCGGAGTTTCACTTCACCAAAGTTGAATTATATAAAAAAAAAACCTCTCCCAAGGGGTAGAAACAAAAAGACCTCTTCCCAGAGGAACAATAAGACAGAAAGACCTCTTCCCAGAGGCAGAAACGAAAAGACATCCTCCCGGAGGCACAATCAAGCAAAAAGATCTCTTCGGAGGCACACGTTTAACCAAGATTGAAATAAAACATCCAGGTGTTGAAACGTGAAAAAGCCTTCCTCAGAGGTGCAACTTTTCAAAGAAACAAAAATCAAAAAGCCCTTTACTGTGGTATAAAAAAAAAATTCTCATCAAAGGCACACTTTAACTTTCGAAGGGAAAATGATTTACCTATTCTGGAAAATAATCTTCCTCAAAAAGAAGTCAAAGTGTCCTTCAGAGGCCCGCTTTATCGCATAAGAGAATTCACTTAGTAAAATGTGTATATGCATAAAAGGAAAAGTGATATCTTCGAAGGATAAAGCGTAAAAACTCATTTGGAGGAAGTTGTATTCTGTTTTCTAACGAAATAATATTCCTCCGAGTATGGAATAATTATTCTCTAGAAAATAAAAGTACAAGTCCCCTCAAAATATAAAATATTGCAACGACCTTATGGTATAGGGGCAACATGGTATAACTACATCGGTAAAATTGCGCTCGAACAATATACCACTAGCTCACTGCAAAATCGTATAAAGAAACTTGTACAAAAATGAATAATAAATGCATTTTCAGATACAGACAGAAGTTTGTATGAAGAAAAAGAATTATTTTATTCAACACTGTTAAAATTCTGTACAGATACAAGTTCCAAAGTAAAGAGTAAAAAAAAAACGGAGGCCGGTATCCGCACAATCTCCGGTCAGTATATACAAAAAAGCAAAGAGCGATACAAAAGCCACAGAACCAGGGTCATCATTCCTTCTTCTTTCCACCTTTTGAGCCCGCACCTGGCCGGATGCCCAACTTCTCAGGTCGGTTTCTGAGGGTAGGGGACAAAGGAGAGAGGGGCTCAGTCGGACTTTCTTCCGTTTTTTCATCACCAATCGAAGATTTCTTCTTCTTCTTAGAGACTCCCTGCTTTCCCCTCTTTTTGTAGGAAGACCCACTCCCGGGAGAAAAAAGTTTAGATAGCAGTTCGTCATCGGAGCCAGTAGGTTCTGGGGTCTTCTCGCTTCCTTCAGTTTCTTCTCCTCTCGGATCTTGAGAAGCAACAGGATCATCCAAGCCGTGAAGAGCTTCTATTTGCTCCTCTTGTGACCCAGGTTGCGAGGCAGAAGGAGGAGTGACCTTAAGAGGCGGAGAAGGAATAATTGGAGGAGGAGAATCCTGAACAATGCTCGGTGCTTTCTCTACAGAAGGAAAAAAGTTCAAGTTAGTAAAAAGCGGAGATAAAGGTTCGCTGAGGTTCAAGAAGTAGTCAAGAAGCTCATCAAGCTCGTAAGAAACAGATGAGCAGTCTACTTGGGCAAGATTAACAGTAGGGTTACCTGCAGAAGTCAGTTTTCTGACATCAACCTCGTAAGCCTGTGCCTCGGCAACCTCGTCGCCTTCATTTCCACCGTGTATGCTTGTGATCTCGGTGGTAACTTTGGTAGGACATAGAGAATGAGAACTAGAATCGATAATGTCAATTTCGGCCGAAGGAGAAGGCTGAATTGGAACAGTTGAGATGGTTTTCCCCGAATATTCTCCTACCGCTGTTTCGGCCCTTAATTTTGCAAGCTGTTCTCTCCCCTTGGCGAGAGCGGCGTGAGCATCATCATCAAGATAATGCTCCTCAAGAGCTGACTCAGCATAGCCAGCGCCTTTACCGCCAAGCATATCGAGTGCAGCCTCCCAAACTTCAGCCAGAGTAATTTCATACTTGGGGCCTAGAAAGGCGAGGCTACCGCGCCCCAAGATGCTATGCAGGTAGAAATCAAATAATGTTGAGCTGATGTTGGTCCTCGTCGCCTCGTGAGATTCTTCAGCTGCAATTTTGCCGGCAACGGCCTCATCACGCTCCCTTTCAGCTTTGGAAAGTTGAAGCTTAAGCATTTGAATCTCCGCCTCTTGGGAGCTGGTTTTCTTCCGAAGCTCTGCAACATCAGCAATATAGCCCTCGCTGATTCTTTTGCACTTCGAGCTTGTCTTCGGCGTCTCTTTGGCTGGCATGAGCGTCTCTCACTTGTTTTAGGAGCACTTCTTCTTTTTGAGAATAGGAAATAGAGGAAGTAGCAAGCTCTTGTTTCAGTTCCTCAACTTTTGCTTCAAGCTCTTCATTGTAAGAAGCGATGCTCCTCATTTCAGTATCGTGTTGTTCGAGAACCTTTTGCCATTCGGCTTTATCATTTTCCATAGTGAACATGGCCTCTATATTTGCACGATTAACCCTTTGGAGCTCATTAACAAGTTTTTGCCAGTTTGACATCCTCTTAATATCAAGCTTGACGACATCGAGGTTTTGTAACATGGCAGACTTGTCAATGGGGACCAAGTCAAGGTCGAACCTTACTCCCTTCAGACACCACTGTGGAAACCGACTTTGCAAAGTGGCCAGGCCCGGTCCAACTTGGAATTTGGGCCTGCTGATTATTGTTTGAATATCTGCTTTCCCAAGAGCGGGAGAGCCAGAAGGAATGTCAAGCGAGGCGGGGGCAGTAACCTTTTCAGGAGTTATAGAGGTGTGCTTCTCACCATGTCGGGCTCGCTTGCTCGAATCTTCAACCATATGACTTTTTCCTCGGTCATCATGGGATTTTCTTTTATGGGAATCGTCGCCTCTCTGCGAAGAATCGTGGCGCTCCTCCCTCTCTCTTCTTTCATAACGCTCCTCTTGAGCCCTCTTCTCTTGAGCCTTTCGGGCGGCTCTTTCTTCATCGGATTCTCTGTAAGATGGGAGGTAACGCCTATAATCATATTGGCTACGCCTCCCGTAGCGCTGGAAGTCATCATAGTAGGATCCGCTGCGTCCCATCGGAGGATCTGAAATAAAAAGAGCTAAATTTTAGAATTCTTCAAAGTACAAAAAGTCAGAAGCATAAAAATGCCAAAAAATTCTAAGTGTGTGTAATGTGCAAACTACCGCATCAAACTACGAACCACTCTTTAATTGTGGAGTAGTAGTTAGCGTCAACTCTTGAGTTGACGGAGTCTGTTGCAGAATGGAAGTCGCTTCAACTACTGAAGAAGAAACCCCGGCAGTAATAGGATCATCTTTAAAGATCTCTTGTGAGGTGGCAAAGAGATCGCTCAATCCTTCGAAAGTATCGTCCCTGCTCTGCTTGGCAGGGCTGGTTTTCTCAGCTTCTTCGCCAGATTCCTGTGAACATTGGGGAGATCCCTGAGGCTCTTCCTCAATGACCGGGGCAAGTTTGTTAGATGGCCCCGCAACATCAACAGAAGTGGAGCACTTTACTAGTGAAGCTTCGGGAGCAGGTCCTTTTGGTATGGATGTGTCAGTAGAAGCTGGGGCATCCGACGCTCTAGCCGGGGAGTCTGGGATTTCATGAGGATGTGTAGAACGAGAAGTATGCAAAAGTCCATACTGATGCAAAAATTCGTCTTTCAACAGAAATTGAATGTCTCTTTCCTCAACTGGCACGGCCTTGAGCCTCTCGAAAGTTGGCCTATGAATGGGATCCCTAGAAGGAAGGGGGAGCGCTGAAAGTAAAAAAGAAGCGGAGTTAACACTTAACAATTCAGTCTCGCAAAAGTCGGATAACAAACGTAGTAACAAAGATGGATGATCTTACTTCCTTCCCTCCACACAGCATAAAACCCCCAGGGGCAACGAACAAAGAAGAACTGGGTTAGGAACCCATGAGCAGTGTCTGGAAGGCCAATGAGAAATTTGCGGTTTCGGGCGCTTCTCACAACAGTAATAGAAGGATGATCTTTGGTCCGGGTAAAGGAACCTAAGTAACAGATTTCATCAAAGCTCGGAAGTCGCTCAAGCGTTCTCCTAAATAGCACACCCAACCCCATTAGAATGGCATAACCGTTGGGATGTAGCTGGGATGGAGCGATGGCCAGTTGACAAAGAAGATGCTGAAGAAAGTTGTTGAAAGGAGGGATGGCCCCGCTCAGGCACATTTGTCGGTTAACTGTCACAAAGCCAGGGGGTGCTATGTCAGCAGTGTTACTTCTCTCGGGAAGAATGGCATCTGATTTAGCAATGCCAAACTGAGCGCACAACTGGCGGAAAACTTTGTATGATAGCGTGGTAGGGGCTCTTTCGGGAGGATTGACTAGTGAAGCCGGAATAACAGTTGCCTCTCTAGCCTGAACTGTTGTATCTTCTTCCTGAGAAGTCATTCTACACAAGCAACTAGATATTCAAATGTGAAGGTGCACGTTTCCTAAAAGTGTGAAGTGTCGTGCAAAACTAATAAAAATAGAAAGTAAATATAACTGGAATTAAACTAGTCGATGATTGATCGACTACAAAATTTCAGAACTTGTTAATCTAAAGTTCAAGCATAATATTAGTGCAAGCTGGTTAGTTTCAATTGACTATTTCAGTGTTGCTTTAATATTTTACTTGAAATTGATGAAAGCACTTCGTTCACACAATTTATTTGAGTTAATTATCTGTTATTAACTAATCTGTCATTTGATGTGGGCAGTGGATGGCAGTATATTCGTCCCAATTTTCTGTAAATGTTGTATTGGACAGATTGTTAGCTCGCAAGTTAAGGTGACCTGTGAATGAATGCAATAAAGTTCAACAGTTCAAAGTCCATGCAACGGTTCAAAGTTAGGTCAGGTCATTGGTTTTCTGGCTAGCTTGCCCACGACTTAAGGATTAAGGGGAGAGTCAGTTTACGTTGCTTCAATTTTAAATCAATGATGTTCTAAGTCGGCAGTGCTTTGGGTCAAAGGCCGCGAAACAGAGGAAGGACTCCAGTGGAAAAGCAGTGGGAAATTTCCTAAGTACTAACACGGCCACGACTCAAGATTTCAAGCTTTAACTCGGCTACGACTCAGGGTTTGAGTCGTAAAGGTTGCTAAGTCGCAGAGAATACTTGGTCGCATAAGACTGCTGAATCATACTCAAAACAACGGTTCACTCTTAACCCGTTAACTTCTTCTCCTAACCCGTTAGTCTTTTCTCCTAACCCACAAGCTTTTTCCTCCTGACCCATTAATCCAGTAACTTCACAATCCTTAACTTTAATCTTATCACACCACGAAATCGTTATAAATCGCGAGTTATCCTGAATCAAATCAAATAGCCTTAAGTCCACCGATGATCCATGCAGTAGTATTTGCAAGGCTCAAGGATGTAAATCGTGGGCGGAGATCGATGATGGTGATCGGCGATTGGGAAAAAGAGAAAGTTGCTTACGTGGTGTGAAGCTAGAGATGGTTGGAAGTAAAATTGGGTCGAGATCGCCTTTGGAAGCTTGAAGACGTGATAATGGCAGGAATGGCTCAGGGGATAAGTAATGAGAAGAGTGAGATAGGAGGAACGACTCAAGCATTTTATATCTGAGGCGCTGTAACTCGAATCGGCGCGCCCGGGTTATGATGAGTCGAAGCACACGACTTACGACTTAAGCGTGTGCTTCGAGTGGCAAATGTTAACCCCGTTTTGACCACAAGTTAAGGAGCTTACGAGTCAAAGAGTCTACGAGTTAAAGAGCTTACGAGTTAAGGAGCTAACGACCTAACAGGTTAAGACCTAAACGACTTAGGGAATGTCACGACTCAACAGCCTTAGCTCATTGCCAACCTAAAATAAATGACAACTCAACTGATTGCCGACTTAACGACTCAAGAGGGATAGCGACTCACCGGGTTATAACCTTAATGCCTTAAAGGTGTTGGCCGAGTCAAGGTACTTCACGACTCAAGGTACTTCATGACTCAAGGTACTTCACGACTCAAGGTACTTCACGACTCAGCAAGTTACCGACTCAACAACTGAGGAGTTGCACGAGTTAAAGAATTGTTCTTACGACCTACCTTGAATCGTCAGCGACTCAAGCAAGCAAACAAGGAGCTACGACCAGTTAAATCGTACGCGACCACAGCTCACAACTTACGACTTAAGAAAGTCCACGACTTAAAGGAGTGACGACTCAAAGCACTAAAAGAAAGAGTCAACAACACTTAAGTCGCTGCTGACTTATAACTGCAGATAAGTCGTTCACGATCTAAGACTTGGAGACAAGTTCAATACCATGCTGTAATGAAATGACTCGTTGACGACTTACGACATATGATGAGTCATGTACGACTCATGCTAGCATAAAGGAAGTTGCATTTGGTTAACTCAGGAACGACTTAGAACTTGTATCATTCATTCAAATGGGTGCATAACTTTGAACCAAGCCATGAGCTAAACCTAGTAGGTCGGCCGCGACCTACCATGAGTCATCTACGAGTTACGACTTATCATGAGTCGTGTACGAGTTACGACCTAACTCCGAGAAATGTCTATAAATACGACCCTAGCTCCAACTAGGAAAGGACTTTTGGGGATCATTCTCTTCGTGACATCAAGGCTCTACTATCTTCGAGACATTCTATACCCTATCACTTCAAGCTCACGCAAGACATTTAGACCAAACTTCGCACAAAGATTCGACATATTCAATCATGGATTCAAAGAACTCTGTGGCATTAAAGTTTTCTCTAGCTACTTGTCTTTTTGAATTGAATTGGATTGTAATTGAAAGAGATTGTAATAAGTTGTAATTCAGTCAGCAATAAAAAGGATTGAAATGGACGTAGGCTTGATCATAAGCCGAACCACTATAAACTCTGTGCTCATTTACTGCATTTTCTATTACTTACTGTTATCTCTTGATTCCCGTATTCACGGGTGGTGCTTTCACAACTACACTTCACACACCGGGGTGTTAGCGTTCAAATTTTAGCGTTAACATTGACATAATAAAACCTACTTCTCCAGGTAACCTCAGTGTCGATCTCGCTCAAGTGGACTGCTTGTTCGCTTCGACCGAGTTCGATGAGCTCTCGCTTATTTCTTAAGTGTCGATGAGCCATTATCCCCTCTTTTTATGAGGAATACTAACTTTAACTTTTCTTCTCCTGTGGAGAAAGCACAAAGTATTGTTCAGACTTGCCCTCCTCCAGCTGTCCCCCCTCCATCTCTTTAGATTACTCCTCCTTCTATCTCTCAACCGGGGTCGCAAGAAGAGCAGATAGAAGCTCTTCGTGACTTGGACGATCATGTTGCTTCTCAGGAACAAAAGGTCGAAGAACCTGAAGAAGGGGAGAGAACTCCAGAGCAGACTGCTTCTGATGACATAAAATTGTCCACTCTTTTCACTCCGGGTAGTGAGTCTTCTTCTAAGAAGAGGGGGAAACGTGGAGTCTCAAAGAAAAAGAAGGAAGCTTATGCCGGTGAAGAAAAAGCAGAAGAGAGCCCAATTGCACCCCTTCCTCTTTCTTCCCCTACTCTCACAAGCCGACCCAAAAAGTTGATCATCCGGCCAGGTGAAGGCTTGAAAGGTGGTAGGAAGAATAAGTGATGGGTTTGGGACTTATGCTTTTCTCCTCGCTTTTTTTCTTGTATATATAAAGACTTGTGTTGACCGGAGATTGTGCGGGTACCACTCCCCGCCTTCTTTTGTTTTGAAACCTGCACATGTATAAAGATTTTATAGCATGGAATAAAATGATTCTTTTACTTGTACAAACCTCTATCTGTATTTGAGAATGCATTATTCTTTTTTTATACAAGTTTCTTTACTTTCTCTGAGTGATGTCGTATTAAACCTATGGTATGTTGCTTGGGCATTGTTTTTATTTTTGCTACTACATTATATTGCCCCCATACCATGGTTTATTGCAATCTCTTTCACATTGGTAAAATTTTGGAGAACAACTCTTCTGTTTCGAGAAGACTTGTACTCTTTCTTTAGAGAACAACTTTTCCATTTGAAGGAGATTTGCATCTGTACTTTATTGGATAATATTTCTGTTTTAAGGAAATATTTTTCTGATTTAGTAGAATGCGCTTCGTAATGGAGAAGTCTTCTCTTTTTTTATTGCGAAGTTTTCACACTTCACTCTTGGAGAAAGTCACTTTTTATTTTGGCAAGTGAATTTTTCTTCGTGGTAAACTGGGCCTCCGAAAAAAGGGCTTCGACCTGTTTGTGCCTCCGAAGAGGGCTTTTGTTTGATTATGCCTCTGGGAAGAGGACTTTTTTGTGTGTGTGCCTCTAGGGAGAGGGCTTTTTTTATGTTTCTGCCTATGGGGAGAGGCTTTTATTTTTTCCCTGTCCGCTGGGAAGCGGGCCTCCGAAGAGGGCTTTTCACATTTCGACTCGTGTGAAGTTTTATTTCAGATCGCGGTGAAATGTGTGCCTCCGAAGAGGTCTTTTAGCATTTCAACTATGGTGAAATGGGCCTCCGAAGAGGGCTTTTTACATTCCAGCACTTGTGAAGTTTTATTTCAGATCTGGGTGGAATGCATGCCTCCGAAGAGGTCTTTCACCTTTCAACTCGTGTGAAGTTTTATTTCAGATCACGGTGAAATGTGTGCCTCCGAGTAGGGATTTTGCCTGGAAGTTTCCTTCTCTCGGTTGGATGGATTCACGGGGCGGACATAAGTTACTTGGATTGTTTGTTTGCACAAACGTTCTCAGCTAGTTAACGAGTGTCCTGTGCCACCGGTCAGTCCACAACTTTTTGTTGAGAAAGAGAACTTTCTTTTTCTGGCAAGTCCCACTAGAGGTCTTTATCCTCCGAAGAGTTGTGCCTCCGAAGAGGGCTTGTGCCTCCGAGGAGGTCTTTTGCCGTTTGCTGCCTGCTCGCCCATGTCTTCTCTCCATTTGCTCATATCAGCGGTTCCCTGTTATCATTTCCAAGTACACATTCCTCTCTTTTGCAAGTAGCTTATTCTATCCAAAGAAGTGTACTTCATTGTTAAATGAGTTCGCAGGGGCAGACACAGGCTAATTAATCGAATGTTTGTTTGCACAAACGATCACAATTAGTTAGGGAGGGTCTACCTCAGGCGGAACCACTAACTGTTTGCTTGAAGCACTTCTTATATAGGATTTGAGTCTGGAATTTTTGTGGCTAGACATTCATTTGTTGAGTGATGTCAGGGATCCTTGGTTTTATGATGGGTAAGCTTTGTTTTAATGGCCTGCAATATTAAATCGATATTTTAGCAATACAATTGAAGTACTTTATATATCGAAATAAGACAAGCAGTTTATAATAGTAGAGAACACAAGATTTATAGTGGTTCGGCCAAGAACTGGGCCTACGTCCACTTTATAGTTCTTATTATTCATTCATTCTACTTTTACAATGGTTTACAATGCAAGAATGAAACATCCATAATCATTTTACAAATTTAAGCAAAGCTTTTAAGTAAAATATGGACGCAAGTGATTGCTGTTCCAAGCTCTTGGAATTGGATCTCCTTCGACAGTTGTCAGTTTGAAAGTGCCATCGAGAAGTTTTTTGCTTATGACATATGGCCCATCCCAGTTTGGCGCAAACACTCTTGTTGCTGTCATGACCCTTTTCAAGACTAGATCTCCAATCTCAAAGCCGCATTGGCGAACTTTGGAATTGAAATGCCTGGCAATTCTTTGCTGATGGGCTGCAATTCTGAGTTGAGCCACTTCCCTTTTTTCATCAAGGAAGTCAAGTGCTTCAATTTGCAAGTCTTCATTTTCAGCTTGGTTGAAATGAATTCTTCTATGTGAAGGGACTTCTATTTCCACAGGAATCATTGCTTCTGATCCATATGCTAATGAAAATGGAGTGTACCCGGTCGCAGTTTTATGGGTAGTTCTATATGCCTATAGTGCTAGTGGAAGCTTATCGACCCAACCACCTTTCGATTTTTCCAGTTGTTTTTTGATGGTCGATTTGATAATTTTGTTTACTGCTTCCACTTGCCCGTTTGCCTGCGGATGAGCCACTACTGAGATGCTTTTCTGGGTCTTGAATTGCTTGCAAAAATCTTGGAACTCTTTGATTTCGAATTGGGTTCCATTGTCTGTGATTATCTTTTGAGGCACACCATACCTGCAAATGATATTCTTAGTTACAAAGTTTATAATCTTTTTAGAGGTAATAGTAGCTAATGGTTCAGATTCAGCACATTTAGTAAAATAATCAACAGCAACAATAGCATAACTGATTCCGGATTTGGCGGTTGGCAAAGGCCCGATGAAATCTATTCTCCAAATAGCAAATGGCCATGGACTGACCATATGTGTTATGTCGGTGGAAGGTGCTCTTGGGATTTTTGCAAATCTCTGGCATCGGTCACATTTTTGGGTATATCTTGCAGCATCACGATTAATATCTGGCCAAAAATACCCATAACGGAGAATTTTCTTTGCTAGAGTTTGACCACCTGAATGTTCTCCACACTCTCCTCCGTGTACTTCAGCTAGAATTGTCTTAGCTTCTTCCTTGGTCACACATCAGAGTAATGGCATTGAGAATCCCCGCTTATACAACCGACCATCTTGAATTATGTATCTAGAGGCTTTTCTTAGCAACTTCTGTCGTTCTTTTGAACTTCCTGGTAGAGAACCGTTGAGCGGATATTCCATTACTAGAGTCATCCATGATTCTTGTTCTTGAGATATAGTCATGATCCAGTCAATATCCATCTCATCAGTGCTTGGAGATGACAGGACTTCCACGGGAACTAATCCCAATAATTGAGCTTCACCAGTGCTTGCGTACTTTGCGAGAGAATCTGCATCATGTTCTTTCCTGGGGTATATGACTTATCGTATAATGGTCAAGATCATCGAGACGTTCCCATGCTCTTGACAAGCAGGCAGGCAGATTTCCTCCTTTAGTTTGAAACTCTTTTTTAACTTGACATACAATAAGCTGTGAATCACTAAAGATCTGCAACACTTTGACATTCAATTCTTTAGCAATTCACAAGCCGGCGATAAGAGCTTCATATTCTGCTTCATTGTTTGTCAAAGGGAGTTCCAATCTCAATGCATAGCACAATGACCGCCCTTCAGGGGTTTCAAGCACAACGCCAGCTCCGGAACAGTAACATATAATTTCCATCGAACTGGGGGATTATCAATCACTTCTTCCTCACTATCACCTTTATCCGTACATTCTGCGATAAAATCTGCCAAATCTTGTCCATTGATTACTTTCCGAGGATGATAAGTGATGTCGCATTGGCTGAGTTCAATATTCCACTTCAGAAGACGACCCAAAGTCTCAGGACGAAACATGACTTGCTTTAGAGGTTGATCAGTGAGGACTTTGATAGGATGAGCTTGGAAATACGGCCTCAACTTTCTTGACGCAATCAGTAGATAATAGGCGAGCTTTTCCAATTTTGAATAATTCATCTTTGCCTCGGTGAATCTCTTGCTGATATAATAGACCGGGTGCTAAATTTTTGCATCTTCTCGTACCAACGCTGCATTGAGAGCATGAGATGAGATTGCCAAATATACAAAAAGATCTTCACCATTGTCCGGCTTAGAAAGTATTGGAGGCATTTCCATAAGACGAATCAACTCATCGAAAGCTTTCTGGCATTCAGGAGTCCAGTTAAAAATTTTCCTTCCTTTCTTCAGTGCATCAAAGAATGGAATGCATTTATCAGTGGCTTTGGAAATGAATCGACTCAAGGCAGTGACTTTTCAGTTAAGACATTGCAATTCCTTCTTCGTTCTAGGAGCTTTTACTTCTTTCAAGGCAGCAATCTGAGTAGGATTGGCTTCAATGCCCCTAGCACTCACAATGAAACCCAGAAACTTTCTGGACTCCACCCCCAACGAACATTTCAAAGGATTAAGTTTCATTCCATACTTTCGAAGGATTGCAAACATTTCCGCTAAATGGTCCATATGGTCTACCGCTTTCTTTGACTTTACCAACATACCATCAACATAGACTTCCATAGTTTTGCCAATCTGCAGTTTGAACATAGCATTGACGAGTCTTTGGTAAGTTGCCCCTGCATTCTTAAGTCCGAAGGGCATGAATTTATAGCAGTACAGTCCAACATCGGTGATGAAACTTGTATCCTCCTGATCCGGCCCATGCATCATAATCTGGTTGTATCTGGAGTAAGCATCCATGAATGATAACAATTCATGCCCTGCTGTTCCATCCACCAACTGATCTATCCTAGGTAACGGGAAGTAGTCTTTGGGGCAAGCGTTGTTTAAATATGAGAAGTCAATGCATACTCTCCACTTCCCATTAGCTTTCTTAACCAGTACTGGATTTGAAACCCAATTCGGATAAGTAGACTCCCTGATGAAACCATTCTCCATAAGCCGGTCTACCACTTCTTTCAATGCTGCTGACCTTTCAGGACCCTGGGTTCTTCTTTTCTGTTTTACCGGTGTAAACTTCGGATCAATATTCAGAGTATGTACTGCAATTTCTGGGGATATTCCGCATATATGAGCATGAGTACAAGCGAATACATCCAGATTTGCTTTCAAGAATGATATTAAGGATTTTTGATCTGTCACATTAAGTTGCGAACCCACATTCGCTACTTTGTTCGGATCTTTCGGGTCAACAGGTAATGGCACCGTTACTTCCACTGGCACCACTCTATTCTCCCCTGCACTAGCTTTTCTGGGATCCATTTCTCTTCGTGCCCCGCTATGCTCGCCAGTGCAAGGTCCACCCTGTAATTGCTACAAGGTTGGTTCTTTGATGCGGACTGGGGCTGCCGCATCTTTTCCCATCTCTCTCTTCCTCGCTTCACGCAACTCTATTAGATAACATTCTCGTCCAGCATTTTGATCCCCTTTAATAACTCCAACGCCATTATCCGTGGGAAATTTCATAGTGAGGCACCACGGGGCGAGAATTTCCTTAAAAGCCGCAAGAGTTGTCGGCCTAGGAAGGCGTTGTAGGCAGAAAATTCATCAATAATTACAAAAGTCTGTTTCCGAACTACCTTTTTCTGCCCCTCTCCAAGCTCCACGAACAAGTCGATAGTTCCAATTAGCTGCTTCGGTTCCCCAGTGAACCCAACGATCTTCTGAGATGAAGCTTGAACGTCAGCCATCGGAATTTTCATTTGGTCGAACGTCTTTTTGAAGAGAATATTTCGATAAGCGCCGCAATCTACAAGCACTCTTCTCACAATAGCCGGCCCAATGCTTGCAGAGATGATCAAGGGGTCCATGGTTGGAGCTTCAATACCCATAGAGTCCCTGGCATTGAACATAATATCATCATTGAAAGTTTTCTGCTACTTCAAAGGTGCAGCATCTTCTAGCACAAAAACACTCTCTTCTGTTGGTGCATACTTCAAGGCACGGGCATATCTTTCCATCTCCCCCCAGCTTCTGCCTGCTGGGTGAGGACCACCTGTAATCACATTGATAACAGGCCTTTCTGATTCATGCACAGTATTTCTCCCACCCGAGCCAGATGAATGAGCAGGAAGTTGCTGGCCGTTAGTAGATGAAGTTGGGTCATTTCTACTTCTCTTAACATATTGCTGCAACTTGTTCTCTCTTAGTAGTTCTTCGATTAAACTTTTCAGATGGCGACATTCGTTGGTATCATGGCCAGGTTGATTATGAAACCGACAGAATCTCCCACTCTGAGCGGCTTTTTTGCTAACTCTCATCTCGGGCGGTTTAGGATATTCTACTGCATCTTTGGTAGCAAAAAAGATATTCTCCGGAGTGTCAGTCAAAGGAGTGAAATCTGAAGATTTTAAGAAGCGAGGTTTCTTCGTATCTTTCTGTTTCTTCCCACCATTGTTCTCCCTTTTCTGACTCTCGGATTCCCTTTTGGTAGGAGCAGTAGCATTAACTGGTGCTCGAAGGCTTTCCAAGCACATGAATTCATCAGCTTTCTTATAGAATTTCTCAAGCGAATTCGTTTTTTTCATCTTCAGCCACTTCCCAAATTCGCTTGATTTGTCAATTGCCCTCATCAAGTACGTCAAGACCATCCGTGGTTCTGCATTGTCTACTTCAGCCAAAGCTATGTTGAAGCGGTTCAAGAAAGACCTGATAGATTCCCCAGGATTCTGCTCCAGACTCGAGAGTGACATAATATCCTTAGCCTTTGAAGCATACAACCTAAATTGCTCTTTAAACTTCCGAGTCAAATAAACGAACTGGTCTATGGATCGGACTGGAAGCTTTGTGAACCAGAGTAGAGCCACTCCTTCCAAGTATACCGGAAAGTACCAGCATTTGATCTCATCAGATGCTCTAGCACTAGTCATGTGCCAATCATACTTATACAGGAATTGATTGGGGTCGCTTGTTCCCTTATAAGCCGGGATGGTAGGAGGAACAAACTTCCTTGGGAATTCCGCCTTTAGAATCTTTTCAGTGAACGGAGTTTTGCTCGGAGTGAATCCCCGTTCCTTCTCATCTTCATGCCTCTGCATGCTTTCTTTCATAATTTGTCGCACCATGCCCGAAAGATATTCCTCATCATTTAAAGGATCAGCATGACAGACTTTGGCCATTTTCTCGGAAGTTTGTCTAGACAAACGTCCGCGAAGAGTTGGTTGTGGTCTCGTTCCTCCAGCTTGAGGAGGTGTTTCATTGGCGAGGCTAGCTGCTCTTTGAGGAATATTCCTCTCTTCAGGATCATGAACGTCATCTGCAAGGTTTTCTTCATTATCCACCGGTTGACGGTTAGCTCCGAGCAATGCATTTAACCTCTCAAGCATTAAAGCATTCTGAGTTTCCATCTGCTGGTATAATCCATATACTGCAGCATCTAACTCCGCTCGTGTAATTCTGGCACTTAGTGCCGCTTGACTTGACGAAGGAGAAGTGGCAGTATTTTCATGGACATTACTAGGTCTTGTAGATCCACGCTTTCTTCCAGGTGCCATTATCTCTGATAGACTTCTGGTTTTGAAAGAGATTCTTTCAGCAAACTTTTGCGAAGCAATGACAAAGATAGCCTGAGTTCAATTCTCAGTGAAAGCACCAAAAATGTTAACACTTAAAATTGGACGCTAACACCCCGGTGTAGGTAGAGTAAATGTGAAAGCACCACCCGTCAATACGGGAATAAAAAACGAGTAGAAAAGTCACAGAGAAAGCAGTAAAAGACAACAGTTTTATAGTGATTCGGCTTCAGGTTAAGCCTACGTCACCTTTAATCTTCTTTATTGCTAAATTAATTACAACTTTACAACAATCTTCGATTACAATACTGATGAGACAAACAACTAGAACTCCGATGTAGAAGAATTCTTTGAATCCATGTTGATTGTGTTAGATTTCCTCTTGAAGTTTGTTGAGATGTCTTTCGTGTTTGAAGTTTCGAGTGAATCGAGAATTCAGCAGAGTATCGGCGTTTCAAAAATGAGCCAAAAAAGATCCCCTTTTAGTTGGAGTAGGTGGGGTATTTATAGGTGAGTTCGGCATTAGGTCGTAAGTCGTAAGCGACCTTGGACAGGTCGTAGGTCATCCGCGACCTAGTGGGAGTCTTTTACGGCTTAAATATGGTTCACTTGATCATTCTGGATAAACTAACAAGTCATAGGTCGTGGCCGACCTAGGTAGGAAGCGGCATAGGAAGTTCCTTTGGTATGTTTAGGTCGTGAGCGACTTAGGAATAGGTCGTTACACCTTAGCTCGTTGCAGAACTTCTTCCCTGCTAGTTCGTCCAACCCTTAGGTCACTGAGCTTCTTGGCTTGTTAGGTCGCTGATTTGTAGGAGCCCTTAGGTCGTAAGATCTTTAGGTCGCTTCATCCTAAGGTCGCCAATACCTCCAAAACTTTTAGCTCATTAAGTTGTTAGGTCGCGGAGTACTTAAGTCATTAGGTCGCTGCCGCTCTTACTCTTTAGGTCGCAGCCTGTTATAGATTGTTAAGTCGCGGGCCATAGGTTGCTAGATCGTTGAGCTCGGTAGGTCGCTGACTAGTTGAGTCACTAGGTCGCTACTTTCTCTAGATCGCAGGATCGTAGATAGAAGAGGGTTAACAGCATAAGAAAGTTATTTGAAATTAAAATTTGATGGTTTATGTTTCAAATCAATAGTTAATAGGCCATACTTAAAATAGATTTCGTTTTCATTTTCTTTTCAAGTTTCATGAAAGTTAGTATGTGTTTTAAAGGGTGTGTTATAGCTTGATGGCTTATGTTGGCTAATCAATAGCTCAAATATGTCATACTTATGATAAACACATCAATTAAAACACTAATGACCATAAAAGAGAGATCATGATTTCATGTGTTGAACTACATGATCTAGACAGTGGATTTATTCTCTAAATTGTCTTAACACTCTCATATTTGCATTTCTTTTCTTTTTGTTAGTTAGTTCATTTTCTCATTTTCTAGCTTAAACACACTCTCGACTTTGGTATAATTTGATTGAGTAGGAAATTTAAATCAACAATTCCCTGTGGATCGACCCGTATTCGCCACGTGCTACATTCGTACACCATGCGCTTGCGATTATTTTTAAATTTAAATTCGTTCGACGGTTTTCTAAACCGATAGAATTTCGTCGACGAACAAGGTTTTGGCGCCGTTGCCGGGGAATTTGTTTTGATTTTAATTTTCTATTCTTCGAATTATTTTTCATTTGAATTTATTTTGTGTTTTGTAAAAAAATTATGTGTTTATTTGAGCGATTTTTGCATGCGTTGTGTTGTGTGCTTGACTTTCTTGTTTTCTTTTCATTTGCATATTAAAAAAAAATACAAATCACAAAAAAAACTGTTCATTGCATTTTTGTTTCCTTCTACAATTTCTGTTACAATTTTCAAAACAACTTCTGTTTTCTGTTACAAATTCTATTTTCATTTCCTCTCTGTTTTCATTTCTGTTCATTGTTGCTGCCTGCATTCATCACTTCTTCAAACCAACCTTATCTACCTCAACCATCACATCACTGATTCCTACACCCACCAGTCTACAGAGTTGCATTTTTCACTTCATTAACCACCCTGTTCATTCATACCACAACCACCATCTGCTAACAGTTCATCTCCCTCTGCCTACTACAGTGCACTGTGCACAAACGCTGCACACACCAAACCATTTCATCCCACTCCATACATACAAAACTAACCAGCACATTCATACATCGCCCTGCCTATTCACTACCACCCCTGACCACAATCATCACACCTGACCACCTATTAACTCGCCATACAATTCATTCACCATATCTCACAAATTTCACCATCCAACAACAGCCACTTCACTCCATTACCCTGACATTACCTTCCAATCCCATTCTCACTTCCACTTTGAGCATTACCCTCTTGCACCAGCAACAACAAAACAATCTCCTTCAACATATCATCGAAAAGCAACAATAGACAACTGAAACAGTCGACGACATACTAACCATTCACCCTCAGCAACTCCCTCACCGTCATATTACAGATTGTATCCCAAACCAACCTGTTGCATTACACGTCTGCCATCATCCCACATCATACTACAGGCATCAAAACTTCCCACCACTGACAACCATCCACCTCCTCCAAGTCCACCTCTAACCATTACACAGCATCCTTTGCCAATAACCCCCATTCACCTCACTGCACACATCCCTAACTGCCACAGAGCAAACATACTTCATCAACCCCACTAGTGCAACTGCCTTTGACACCAATCACCAGAAACCCAAACCAACCAACTGCCTCCACCCTCCAGTCAACTCACATCAACAACCTCCTCATAAACCACAACACTTCTGCAATCTCCTCTGGCCCTCCTCTGCACTTCATAACCAACAGCCAATACTCAACTATCAAAGAAACCCTAGTGCCATTCATATCAAAGAAACTACTGCCAACCCATCAAGTACTCAACTAGCTTCAACACATTACAGACCAGCAACAACCATTACCAATCACACTGTAAAATTTCAACTTGAAACTCTATTTTTCGGCAACTGCTAACAACTCAACACTCCACATATCAAACTACAGCAGCCTCGCCATTCATTCCCATAGCAAATCTTCCCAAATAACAAACTGCAGTCAAACCCAAAAATCACGAAATCACGATAATCAAAGAAATTACGAGACTAGAAGCAGCTTGCAAACCAATCGATTCACCCCCAATTCACGACTACCATTATTTCAACTCAATAGCTTCTACAAAACTCCAGTCAACACCATCACCACTTCACAACTTAATCGAGCAAACACTCCACTGCAGTACACCATCATATCCTGCCCATAACTGACCTGTCGCTGCTTCCAATCCAATTTACTGAGCCTCCCAGACCATCCACGAACTCCGCTTCCATCCTCGCAACCTCTGCAATCGCCTCTCGAACCACATCACTACACCTACCCTCCCCAGCTAATTTCGACATCGCTTATTACTTCATCAATCAAACCCAAAATCGCCGATTTCATGCTTCAATTCCAGCTCACATTTTATTATAAAAAAAATAAAAAAAATAAAAAGAAAGGAGAGAATCGACATTGGTCTGGAGTTTTGTAGTGTTTGTTGTGATATGTTTGAGTTGTTTTGATTTGGGAACAATAAGCGTGCATTAGCTTTCTTTTGGGCCGGCCTTTGTTTGTTTGTGAATTTTGTTTTTGAAATTGCAACGGTGAAGCTGTTTTGTGTTATTATAGTTTGTTTTGTTTTTTAGTTGTTTTAAGTTATTTTTCTTTTTCTTTTTTCTTTTTTTTCCCAAATAAAATTTTTGAATTTGTTTTGTTTTTCTTCTTTTGATTTCATTTGATTAGATTTTTCACTTGTTTCAGTTACTACATTGATATTAAAAAAATTGTATATATTTTGTTTTTGTTTAAGGTTGCCAAAGCAGAATTTCAGAAGGAGAAGAACTCCTGCCAAAAGTAACCGCTTTCTTGCTAAAAAATGCTTGCTTGCTAGATCTATTTTTTTAATTGTCTTGCATTGTTGTTTGCTTGCATTTTATTACAAAAAAATTTTCAAAAACCGAAATAAAAATTCATTGTAGTTGCATTGTTAATACACGTTTAATTTCTGCTTTGCATTTCATCCTAAATTTCGATTAATAATAACGATTAGTCATCGATAACACTTAATTGTATATTGACAATTTGTTACTTAATTGTATATTGACAATTTGTCTTTTTTGAACAATTTAATTTCTTTGTGTCTAGGCTACGGAAGAGCAATAATCAGTTATAAATATTACGGTGATTCGTAAATATTATACTGAATTGTTCCTCTGAAGGTACTTAAACCTTCTGCTGCATTGCTACGGTGATTCGTGGTGCACCGATAACCCCTGCCCATTACCTGGCTGAGAACTATCTTGTTGACTTAAGACAAAGTGTGATTATACAATTTTGGGTTAACTTAGGATAAATAAATTGAAATTTACCTTTCATTCATTTAGTTGCATTAGTTCATGCATATTTAAAAAACAGAACTAATGCATATTTAAAAAAAAACAAAAAAAAAATTTCAAAAATTCAAAACTAAAAAAATTGTAAAAATTCCTTTTATTTTTCTTCGAATGTTTTAAATCCTTTTACTTTGAAATTTCAAAAATCCAAAAAAAAAATATAAAGTCTTTTCAAAAGCCAAAAAAAATTGAAAATCCAAAAACAAAACAAAAATCAAATTTTCAATTTGAAAATAAATTCTATTTGTAAATATTTTTCCTTTACAAAAAAACCAAAAGAAATTCTTGAAAATGTCCAAGTTTCCTTTTTCTTACTCACTTGATTTTAGTTTTGAAAGTCAATATAATTCATATAATTTCACTTCAAATTCTTATGGATATTTCAATAACTACTGTTTAAATGATTTAAGTTTTGAACCACAAAGTTTTTAAAACGATCACCATCCGTCGACTCTTGAAAATAACGTTTCATCTTTACTTGAACTCTCTACACAATAAAATCAAAAGATAAATGATTTGTGTAATTCATATTTGTGTAATAACTCGAGTCAAGGATTTCAAAATTTGAATTCAATTCAAAATTCAAACGATTTCGATTATAACCTATGCCAACTCAATTTCGAACTTCAAAATGAATTTCAAAATTAAAACGAAAGTGGAAATAACTTTTCAAATAATTTTGGTAATGGAAATAATCTCAATTTCAATGCAATTGATAATTTTTGTTCTCTACAAATCCAAATCGAGAATTTTCAAGTGAATAACTATAAATTGGATTTTGTTGAGCAAATGAATGAAATTTATGATGATTACACAGATTTGTTGATTGAAACATATATGAAACAACGTGAAAAACAAAATCAAATTCCAACGTGTGACGAGTCAAGCGATAATCCATCTTTTACCCAAATCGACGATTTTCAAATAACAACTTTTGAAATTGAAAATGAAAATCTTAATGAAATTGTTGAAAACACGGTTACTGAGTTGGATTTCAATTCTTTTGATGGTGTGAAACCAAATTTGAAATTCGATCTTCCTTTTCTTGATTTCGAAAATTTGAATACAACTACTTTGAATTTTGCACTTGAGACATGTAATAAAGTTGTTGATAATCCAACAAAGGAAGACGAATTTAATGAACATGAATTCTTTGGACTTTTCGAAAATGAATTGTTAAATTATGAAGGGGAAGATTTACATCACCATTTTGATTTTTAAATCAATAATTTTTAAGAATTTTTCAATGACAAACTTGAATTTCAATTTGGTGAAAATAAACTTGAATTTCAATCACTTGTTTTATCTGCCCCAAAAATCATCGAAAGCAAAACAACTCATTCAATTTTCAATAAAACGACATTCGTTTTTCCAAATCAACATTCAACTTCAAAATCTTTTATGGTTTGGTTTTTCTAGCTTAAGCCGTGTCTCGTATACTCGACGAGACAAATGAATCGGTTTTTGGAAAACCGTTTCATTTACTTTTTGACAATATACTTTTTGATCTCGTGTAAATACCGTTCATTTTCATGTAAATAATAATAAACATCCCTTTCACTTGGGTTGACTGTGGGGACACAGTCAAAATCAAGTGTGGGGGGGGAGACAAATCTTTATTTTTTTTCATGGTTTATTTTTGCTTTAAAATCACAAAAACAAAAAAAATTAAAAAATATCCCAAAAACAAATTTTCTTTTGATTATTTTTAAAAGAAACACTATAAGATAAATATATGGCTTTCGTTTATTAAATTGAAGTTTTTGAAAAATTATTGGTCTTAACAAAATTAAAATGAAGTTTGATTAAAATAATAATGGTTTAGCTAGTATATAGGAAGATTCATACGTGTTAATTATGAAGTACATCCTAATTGAAAACCTTTGTTTTAAAAAGTGGTTGATTTAAAGTAAAGGATATAACATTTTTTATGTCTTCTATGTTTAATGGTGCTAAGATGATTTTGCAAAACTCCAACTCATAAAATAAAAAAAATAAAAAATAATAACATCCAAGTATTCACTCTCATTTAAAAGTTCTCACGGTTATGCATGGGTGATTACTTGGAATTTTTGATTATGTGCTTTCATACTCATTTAAAAGTCCTCACGGTTATGATGTATGGAACACATGTAAAAAAAAAGACTTAATAAAAACTACCTACGGTCGATAGTGTATGCATGAAAGTGTGTGCACTCGCCATGCTCTGTACTCTCCTCACATAAGCCCGAAAGGCAGTGCATGGGTGGTATATCTGGCCTCAGTTTACTTGAGCTTGGTGTGTAATTTTTCTTGCAAATAATGAGAGAGCAAGCAATTAAAATACTAGCACTATTTTTGCTTATTTGATTTGATTTGTTATTGAAAAGAAATGAAAATACCACTTTGATAAACTTTGATAATCAACTAAGGATCCATTTTATAATTACACTTTGTTATCAACCGAAACAACAAGTTAAACTATTGTCTATTTTTATGATAACTTGATTTTTGTTGGAAGTTTTGACGAGGAAATGACATAAATTTTCAAGATCATAACCAAAACCTATATTTTAGCTTATTCGCGTCAATTTAAAAATAAATCCTTCATTTGTAAATATTTTCAAACATTTGCATTCATCTCTTTGTAAATAAATCTTTTATTTTGTAAATATTTTCATCCTGCATTTGGATTTTGTGGGTAGTATCTGCTGAAAACCCTTACAAGACAACACTCGTCCTACTGGGGACACCCAGAGGTTTAATGGCTTGTTGCATACGCTCAATGCAATCGTGCTTCCTACGAAAACGGATTTATCTTAGTTTCCCTTTATTCGAGGATGAATAAAAAGATAAGTGTGGGGGTATTTGATGTGCACGTAAATGTGCATATTTTTACCACCATATTTATTCTTTTTAAATTAAATAAATGATCATATTAGGTATTTTAACTTGTTTAAACCAAAATTCATATTATTTGAAATTGTCACATTCATCTTCACCAAGGGGCAAAATGGTCATTTTTGTGCATATACTAATTTGAGAAATTTTAATTGGAAATTTTATATTATTTTGTAGGAAATTACACTCAATTACAAGTGGTTTCATGAAGGAATATGCATGTACAATGAAGATACAAAAGAATGAAGATGGAAATAATTCAAAGTGAAGAACATGGAGGACCCCACCTACCACTACCTTAATGTACAAATTAAAGGCTAATGCACATGCTAAAAGGCATTTAAAGCTTCATGTACATTTAAGTGGGGGATTATTAAAGCTAATGATAACTTGGCCACCACACTTCCTCAAGAGCATTTTGGGTACTCCCCAAAAATATGCATTAGGGTTTCTAACTTGTATAAATACCCCTTATGTTTCATGTAGCCATCTCTTCCTCTCTACTTAGTCCCTCTTAGGCCTCATTTCTTTAGTTTAGTTTAGATCAAAAATAAAATGAAAGCTCCTCTTTCTCTTTTCCTGGCTACTTAGCCATTTTTATTTTATGTAATTTTTTTATGCAATTTAATACATGCTCTTTCCTTTTCATGTTCATTTACTTTCATGTTGTAGTGTAGATCTCTTCTCTTTTATGCAAGTAGAATAATTTTTCCTTTCATTTTGCTCTCTTTTTCCTCTTCTTTTTATTTAATGTTGCTTGCTACATTTGTTCATATGATGACAAATATGAAAGGAAAAAACCCTTCAATTTAGGGGTAACGAAACTCTCTAATTAATGTAGCTTCAACATTTTGTCAATTCATGCTCTCTTTTTGTGCTTAATGAGAATGATTGAAGTGGTTTAATTTGTTGTCTTTGCTTTGAATTTGATAGTCTGTATTGTTGACACCAAATAGGCTATGCCTAAACAATCACTAACACAAATGCCTCTTCATGAATATATGATTATGGCATAAGAAAGTGATTTGAAATTAAAATTTGACGGTTTATGTTTCTAATCAATAGTTAATAGGGCATACTTAAAATAGATTTCATTTTCATTTTCTTTGTCAAGTTTCATGAAAGTTAGTAAGTGTTTTAAGGGGTGTGTTATAGTTTGATGGTTTATGTTGGCTAATCAATAGCTCAAATATGTCATACTTATGATAAACACATCAATTAAAACACTAATGACCATAAAAGAGAGATCATGATTTCATGTGTCGAACTACATGATCTAGAGAGTGGATTTATTCTCTAAATTGTCTTAACACTCTCATATTTGCATTTCTTTTCTTTTTGTTAGTTAGTTCATTTTCTCATTTTCTAGCTTAAACAAACTCTCGACTTTGGTATAATTTGATTGAGTAGGAAATTTCAATCAACAATTCCCTGTGGATCGACCCGTATTCGCCACGTGCTACATTCGTACACCGTGCGCTTGCGGTTATTTTTAAATTTAAGTTCGTTCGACGGTTTTCTAAACCGATAGAATTTCGTCGACGAACACCTGGAGGGCAGTGTTAGTATTTTAAGATGGACTACTATTCAAAAAGGTAAAACGTAGCCTCAAGCCTCATCAATTGGAGATAAGTAAAACCAGAGAAATGCGGTAGGGCTATGTGGGTCGCACCCATTAGGGTATATCATCACCCTTCTAGATAAATACACAATCATCAATGAATTCGTGTACATGGAATTGCTTGGTTAATGGTTGTAAACCAACTAGGGTAATGATATATTCGGTACTATCCAGTAAGTGGTAGACCGGACTTGTGTTGGCAGGGTTGTTATGTATGACTTCGGTACATTTTTCTAGAGGTGTACTACGGTGGGCGGTACCACAGTAGCCAAGTCATTAGTTGGAATCCATTCTCAAATATGTGCTTACGTTTTTTTATTGTAGATCTTAATATGTTGGAATGTGGGATGCAAGTATTTCAGCTATTTCATTTATTTACTTTAAACCTAGACACTACGATAATATCACTTGATTTTGATATAAAATGTTTTGGTTATTGTAAGGTAAAAAACCCTTCTGTTTTTACATCCGATGTGGTCTTACAAGATACTGTTTGTTTGAAAAGATTTCAAATGTAGAAATTAGTTTGGTTGTTACTTGTTATCCAGTTTTACTCACTCTGGTTTACCAGACTAACCCTGGCGTTATTCCATGTAATGCTCGGGTCAAACTGAGCATGTTTTCCTCGGTTTTGCTTGATACTTTAGAGTTGGAAAGGAGCTGGATGGTCCAGGCGTATTCATATTTTTTTCCATTGTATTATAGAGTCTATATGTTGTCAATGTAAGGACAGGTTTCTATAACTGTCTAAATTTTGGATAAGTCTAGTGTATTCTGAAGCTATATATATGAATAAAGATGTTTTTCTTTTTATAAAGATTATTGTTGTATTATATATTGTTCGTTGTGTTATGGGATTATACGTCGTTTAGTTTTCTTCTACCTTCTACCTTTTTCTTTCACCATAGCAAATCACTATTTTCGGTACTTTAATATTCGGCATGTTATACAATGGACGTATTAGTGTTGATTTTCGAGTGTCAAAAATCTGGCTCATTACAATGGAAACCCTGTAACATCTCTTAATTTATTTGCATTCATATTTCACATGATGTTGATTTAACTTCATAAAATTTTTAGTTCTAATTTAAGTGTAATGTTTTTTCAATTATGATCGGGTCAGACCAAGTATTTCAGTATATGAAGACCAGTATTTCTGGAGGATGAAGACAGATGGTATATTATATTACTAGTTTCATTTTGCTACATTATTTTGATATGCTTGTTGATTGTACTCTAATTGATGTTGTAAAAAATGTGTAATCAAATGTATATTGTAAAACGGCTTCATGAACCGGCACTACTACAAAACAGGCTATTTGCATCGGTTGTTTACCCCCTTTTGCATCAGTTCAACAGCCGATGCATATGCAATCGATGCAACAGGCTTAACACTTTTGCATCAGTTCTGAAACCGATGCAAAATGGTCCTTTTTGCATCGGTTGTTACTAACAACTGATGCAAAATATCGTGGTTGGTAGCTTGGACACAACCCCCATGTTGCATCGGTTGGAATAAAAACCGATGCGACAAAGGAACTAATCCCTCTATTGCATCGGTTTTTTAAAACAACCGATGCAAACTAATCCCTCTATTGCATCATCTATTTATACCTAATGCAAAAAAGTCGTTCTCAGAAACCATTATTACAGTACTCAAATAGACTGTATATATGTTATTGATTATAACAAACAATTATTGCATGCAATATTACGATCATTCAAAATAAAATTTGATGGCAAATACATAATCAGATTTAATAATTCGACAAAAGAATGAAAAACATAAATAAATTCCACGGTACATAATCAGACAGTCAGTACTAAAAAATAAATGCAGCGTGTTATATGTAGACACACAAAAATAAATATATAAATATAAGAGAATGTATCGTTGACAGTGGATAAATTAAGTAGAAGATGGTCTTCAAATGCACAAACCTTCATCCTATTTCGTACTTGAGCTACCTGAAGTTGAGCTGTGCAATCTGCATATGCATATGATCCTGCAGAATACAAACATGTGGTTAGCTTCCTCATGTATTCAACTCCAAACAAATAATGGTGGAATGATGGAAAATGATGCATTGAAGGAATAAGCATCGGCTGTTGTTAGCAGCTTAGACCCCTCTTAGGGTTTTAAATGTAATTTCAATTGTAATACAACATCACTACGCTGCCTACTTCTAAGTTCCAACTTCCTTCCCTTTATCAAAAACCGTCCACTCCCTTCCTCTGTGCAACTATGCACCACAACACTTCACTGCATAGCAAACATCCTCCTTCACTTGCCTTCAACACAAATCCACTACACTGCCATAGCATTCTTCAGCAACTACAACCACTTCTCACTGCCTCACTTCAATACATACAAACATTCATTCAACTGCATTCCCATTTACAGTCATCAACAGCCAACATCATCTTTCACACTTATCATTCAACCAGACATCACTATTTCTCCACACAACATTACTGCCTTTCCCACTATCTCATCACCACTACAAAATTGTTGCCTACTCTACACCATACATACAACACTCTGCTAAATTTTGCCATCCACCACAACTCTTTCAAAATCCCCTCTGCCTACCAACATCCTCTGCTCGCATCCATAACTTCATCACCACAAACCAACAGCCCACTTCATTTCTACCTGACCACATTTCCAGTGCAACTGTGCACACCATACTTCAACTCCACTACCCACTGTCAAACTGTGCACATACCAGTGCCATTCCCAATTCATCCAAACACATCGCTACTCTGCACCATATTACAAACTACTGCCATCCTTGTCCATTGTCAAACCATTCCCTCCCTGTCACAACACATTACTGTGCATTGTGCACTACTTCAAACTGCACTACTCCACAACAGTGCACATACAACCATCATCTTACATACATACAAATCAACCACCTCCCCACCCTTCCATATCCCCTATGCACAACCACCCTTTTCAGTGCATTGCAGCCATCAAATTGCCACCAGTGATTAACAATACAACTGCCTCTATGCAAAAACCTCAATTGTGCTTCTCCATACAACTGCCTGTATGCATCAATTCAATTCATAAAACCTGTCTCATCTCACAGTGACAGTACAAACAGCAATTCACCCAGCAACCAACACAATACTGTCATAACCACCCATTTCATAACACCCTAACATTTCACAACCACCAACACATCCAACAATCACCCGAACATCTCCCCAACCATCTACCCACTGACCATCATTTCTAAACATGACCACCATTAAAACAATCCATCACATAATATACTGCTCTACCACCCCATACATCAATTCTTTAACAGTCTACTTCTACAACTTTTGCCTCCATTCGTTCCCTGTCCACTATCATCTCACTTGCCTCCTGTCAACCCACCTTGTTAACCCTCGACATTTGCTATACTTCCTAACATCACCCTCCATATCAATTCTTCATAACATCACAACTGGACTGCTACTACACACTACTATAAAGTTCATCTCAAATCACCCTCCATATCCTCCTCAAAACTACAATATACATTCAATTTCACAAACAAACCATCAAAACTCACCACATTTGATTGAACCATCAACAAAAAATCCACTGCAAACTCGCGACCTCATTGCCATTTTTAAACTCCTAAACTTTAACCTTAATAAATTAATAAGGTAGTATCAAAATCATGGACAGAGAACGACACAGTAGGAGAATAAGGAATTACAAAATTTGGCCCAAATTATTCATAGAATGGAAAATACATTATCAAATTGAGACATCAAACTTTGGTACTATATCTTGGTGGTAAAGCGAATTGATTTATAGATCAGTGTCATACAGAATCAAAATATTGATTGTATTTGATGGTGTGATTAACATAATTGTAGAAATTGACAGCGGCTAGCAGAATAGCATCTTAGAATAGTTGTGATTACTTACGGACAATGAGATCAAACTTCAGCAGTGTAGTAAGCAAATGAAAAGATGTAGCTAAGCCATTCAATCGATATTGAGCTGGTTGGTTGATAGAATCTGACTACAGTCGGCGGTAGGTAGGCGTCATGTTCTCAAACTACAATTGACAGAAGGTAGATGTACTGTAATTAATATGAATAAAATGGAGGAGATAAGGAACACAAATCGGGAAAACGAATTATTCACGGTAACACAAATCATTATTTTTATTGATTTACATATCATTTTCACTCACCTGTTAATATAGAACTGCAGACAACTTAGTAATGGGAGATGCTGTCCAGTAATTAATTGCATTAACGATAGCATTATGTGCAGATTCATCGAATACATAGAGATCTGCACCTATATATTAAAAGATTAAATCTAGACCATGTTTGGTCAAACCCAAACTACATCAAGATAAGATGAAAACATTCGCACAAATACTTAAAATGTAGTAATAAACGTTTGCATTGTCGTTGATTTTTCATAATGATCTAAGATGACAAATTACCACCAACCACTAAACTAACCAATCAATGAGCTATAGTTTACTTACAGCAACCTCTCATCGAATTTAGGTGCTGAATGTGGTACCTGCAATGTTAATTATATGCCATCAGTTATTGTAAAAAACAAAGTGAAAAGGTATATGACGAACATGATTAGAATACAATCATATGCATCCAAAAAAATAAAAATACATAATTGATGAAACCTACTGTGGTTGCAGAGGTAGAATTTTGTCGCTCAGAACTGTGCTTTGGTGTTTTCAAACCTATCTGCCAAAGAGAATCTATCAAGCAAAATAAATAGAATATTCTGTATATTTCAAAAGTGCACTGATTGTAATATCCAAAGAATATAAATGAAAAATATATATGATCAACTTCCATATTTAAAAAAGATAAAAATTATTACGTACCTTCTGATTAGCAACACTACCAAGTGCAGCTATACCCAAATGAACAGTGTATTCACCATCCACAACTCCAACAGATATTGTTCGATCGCCCTAATTACAAAGAATACTATACCTTATCCTTATTATCAATATTTTATAGAGGGAAATGTCCTTTTCACAATCATTATTTGCTTACCTAAGCACAATAACCAGGCATCTTATCTAGACCCCATGCATGTATTAAGTCATTCTGGAGAACAAAACAATAATATAAATGAATAGAGAAATTACTTAGGTAGTAAATATGCAACCAAATAAACATGAATCATATGCCGTACACAACGCCACGCTGCTTTAGAGAACACGGGAGCCATCATTTCCACCCATCTACAAATATATCAATTTATTTATTTTTTGTTTATTGGAAGCTGAATACTGATAGTATAACGCACAAAAAAATCTAACAAATGTCTGAACATGCAGTTTCATTTGGGATTAAATTGTTTTATTCCCCTACAGCATACATAGGGAAAATAGTTACCCTGTACATGGAGGAGCGGAACTATCCTTGTAACACTTAATAAGTGTACTGATTTTACAATTTGAATGACCTATTTGCAGCAATAAATAGCATGCAGTAATCATAAATTATTTAATATTTTTTTAGAATAGGAGTCATACTTTGTTCAAGTATAGAACTCATTTCGTATGTATAGATAGCCAAAGACTTTCAAAACTCATGTTTAGAATGCCTTACGACTTACCACTTAAACTAGTGAATCTTGAAGTAATCATATATTGTTTATTTATATTTTTTTCATATTGTTTCAGCATTGTATTGCTCTGCATGAGTAATAAAGCAAGATTTTAACTTGCTTACTGCTCAGCCATTTATTCAAGTACACTTTTGAATTTGAATTAATTTGTTGCCGAATTTTCATTCAACTCTAAAAACATGTTTTATGCTTGAATTCAACAATATTTGAATTAATTTAAGTCTATCACTAAACTGGAGTAAATTGACTCAAAAGGTTTCAAATGATATCCGGACTTAATTTCAACTTTATATCACTTTGAATCCATCTAGAAATTAGACATCGAAAACCAATCTCAAAATTTATTCCAAACATTATTATTTGAAATTCTGGATGTTCTAACCTAACTCGCTATGCTTCAGACATGAACTTGCATATGTACTAACAGTCAACCAAACAATCTGGTTATAAATTTTTATCGCAACGTCCAAGTTTTCCAGTCGATGTAACATACATGAACAATCACACATGCACCGCCATGAACATTACTGAAGAAATGCCAAAGTCAGAAATTTCAACTTGCAAACTATGGTCCAGGCCAAAAGAAACTATAAAAACACATGATATCAAAATGCCACGAACTACACAGGTCCCAGTGGGGCATTACCATTACGTAGAAAGATACATATCTTGTATTGGACTAAATTTACATCTCAAGGAAGCCCAAGAATAACAGCTTCACCATGCACAAACAAATATCAACTTTACCAGGCAACCATAATAGTATATGAATATGGGTTCAAACAGCTATAAGAAGCCAACATCATAAAATAAACCAGCTACATATTTATCAACTGTAAGAAATGTAACATAAATAAAAACATAAGGCTTCCAAACAGATTTCTCAATAGCATAGTTTAAAAAATACATAAGTAAAAAAACAACCAACGACTATCAATCAGGATCACTCCTTAATAGCAGAGAAGAAATTCAGACAGCAGCCACAAACTATTGAATGTTAATAATTATTAAAATAAAAAAAAGCGCTTTAAATTATAAATATCTAATCTATTACTTACAATTTTGAAAAATTATTTCCCATGATAATTTGTAACAAAAATTCTTTATATCTAGCCGGTTCAACTAAAAAACATTAACTATAAATTCCTATAAAAACAAAATTAATTTTTATCAACAAATCTTGTGTTAACTAGCCATTAAAAAAATTCATTAACTATTAGCAAATCAATTCTTAGTATACAATTATTTCAAATAACAAATTAAATACACGAATTCTAATTTAATTCTTATTATACAAATTAATCTTTAATATACAATTAACTACTAACTTAAAATTAGAACATAGAGATCAATTTTGACGCTAGAACATATTGCTATTTGCAAATTACAAGTACAACAAACTTAAAATTAGATAATACAAACCAAAATGTTTCAAATTTTTATACAAACATTTAAATTGCCACTTGATCTGTTGCTAATAGGATAATTCAATAAAGACGGAGATCAACATATCCATGTAGCAGACAATTTCTAAAACAGAGTTACGAATTGAAGAAACAGCCAAGTATGGTAATTGATAAGTAATAAATTAAGTACCTTTTCACTTTTCAGCAAATAAGCAGCCAAGCATGAAGTAGCCAAGTCATCCTCGATTGGAGACGCCACCTAATCATCGTCGATTGGAGTCGCCACCTAATCACCGTCGTTTGGAGTCATCGTCGGTCATCGTTGTCGATTATTATCAAGTGAAGTTGTGATAATTTTTCCTTTTGCTGCAGATTGAGATCGTGATTTTTTCCGTCTTTTTGTTGCACATATGGTAGTGATGATGGTGCCCTAAAATTTTCGCGGCCAAAAGCCATTGCTTTGCTAGCTTTACCCAAAGGCCGGCCTTGCCAATATGCCATCGCCTTCTACAAACATCGCCTCTGCAAATACCACCTCCTTTCAACCACTGCAATTCGCCCCTCTTCAAATCGCGCAACCCAAATTAAAAAGTAATATAATTCGAGTAACATAATAAAAGGAAGATTTGGTACCTTGATAATGAGAAGCCGTCGCCAAATCTAATCCACGAAATCACGTTTGAAATTAACGGTGAAAATCAATTTTAGGGTTATTTTGTTTTGAAGAAACAAATGGGAAAATAAGAAATTGGGATGGCAGAGATAACGGGTGCGTAAGGAAAGGGGTTTCATCTGACCTGCACGACCTAAATAATTGGAAATTGCATCGCCTTTGCTAATGAACCGATGCAAATTAACGTAGTTGCATCGGTTGATTTTAAAATCGATGCGACTAAAACTATTTGCATTGACGTATTTGCATCGGTTGTTGGTGACAACTGATGCAAATTTGATTTTTCATTACCTATTGCTTTCCACGTACCAATTGCATCGGTTATTAAGACAGAACTGATGCAAATAGTTCTATTTGCATCATTTTTTACTTCAATAGATTCAAATGAGGCGATGCAAATGGCCTGTTTTGTAGTAGTGCGGTTATTTAATTATTATATTTTGTCATTCCTCTACGAGATTCTGTGTACTAGTTTCCTTCTTTTCTCTTATTTTCTTAATAAAAATCATTGGTAATCTACCCTTTTGAATGGTTTAAGTTAGATATGTGTCGTTTATTATTGACTTAAGTTATCCAATAAGGTGGGTTGTCTAGTCTAGGTAAGCCTAGGTCCAACGGTCCGGATTTTATATATTTCGATCTAATTGTTTTTTGCTGATTTTAGCGCTTATAAGTTCAGGACTAACCCTCCCTTCTCTTCTCACATTTTTCTAGAGGCAACAGCGAAGCTCTACCATTTCTTGTTCTCTACTTTCTTTCTAAATTACAAAAATAACATGTTTGTATTTATATTCATACAAATTGGACGACGATGAAAATCTAAAAAAAGAAGAAGAGAAGAGAATCAACTATACGCCTATTTGAGGTAATTTATATATACTTACATAATTTTATCTCTCTTCCAATCCAAATCTCTTCTCTTATCTATAATTCTAGTGTATGTATGTATAATTTTATACATGTTTCTTGGATTAAAAATGATTTGGAGATGAATTTTAGGTTTTACTTTAGATCTAGAGATTTGGATCGATTTTAAATGGTGAGTGCAAAATTTTATATATTGTTTATGATTTTAAATCTTTTATATTGTCATATTTTTGAATTTTATGCCTAAATCAATTTTGTTTGTGAACCGAAGGCTTAAATTAGTATAAAAAACCATTATTTATTTATGTATTCTTTGTTTTGGACTTAATTTGTAATATGTTTACAGCTAGATCTAGAAATCAGTACCAAAGAATTAAGAATTTGAATGTTGTATATTTTTATTCCCAATTTGTACTTGTGTGTAAAATGGGATTTTGGGATTATTGCTGTAACATCCCGTATTTTTAAGCAATTGAATTTGAACATTTAATTCATTTTAAATGTTTAATGTGGATTCTTAATTGATTTTGAAATGAATGGATTCGGGTTCAATCAATGAAATAAGCTATAATTTTTAATTTTAGTAATTCTGGTTGAACTTGAATAACGAGAGAATAATATTTAAATATTCGGAATTGAAATAAAAGTAAATCTGGATGTAAATAGTGATAAAAATGATTTTAACAATTTATTTTGAGTTATTTGAGTGTAAATAGTGTGGTGGGAATTTTAGAAGAATTTTAAAGTTGATAAATTAATATTTGGAATTTTATATTAATTTAAAAATGAATTTAATATTAATAAAATGCAATTTAACCAGATTTTGGTCCGGAATGAGCTAGATTGATTTTTATATGTGTTTATAAATTTTATATGATTTATTGTTAAGTCAATAAAATTTTAGAAGGGAAATTTTAAGTGCTTTCGTTAATTTTGAGAAATCGCTTGATTTAATCAACGAGTAAAATAGCCTTCCGGGGCACAGTCTCGGAATTTGACCAAACCAGTTTCATTGGATCCATAATAGTTAGTTATTATCGGATTTCAATTTTCGTAGCAATCGGAGTTGTCGTTTGATCCCGGCAACTCGAAACGCATTGAAATCGTTTTAATCGATTTAATTTGATTATGATCGTTTAATTCTGTAGCTCGTGCGTACGACCGAATTAGCTTACGAAACTTGTTCCATTGTGTCCGAAACGCGGAAAAACCCTTGAAACGCCTGTCGGCACGTGTGAATTGGAGTTTGTTTGTAAACGCTCGTTAAAACTGGATTTAATATTAAATTAATATTATATATACGTATATATTCACGCGAAATAGCCCTAACCCTAGAAACGTTCAGGCCGCCGTTCATTTTCGTTCATGGCCTAAAATTAATTTCGTTTCTCCTTAAAAATCTCTCAATCCACGCATTAATTCACAAAATTTCCAACTAGAAGATTGAAGAGGATGTCGAGATCTTCAAGGTGAACGGTGGCGATCGAATATGGAGTTGTAGATGGACGGCAAATCTCGGTGGAAGGGCCGCCGTTCGTAGGTGTTTTCTGATGGGTTTGGGAGACTGAGCTTGTCGCGCTTAGGGTCGAAGGGGGAGTAGGCTGAGGCGGTTCTCGTGGCGGTAGTTGATCGAGTTATCGTCGAGAGTGGAGGGCGCGATTTTGAACCCTAAAAGCACGGTGATGGGTTCGTTTTACTGTGTGCGACGTGTGAGGGAGGACGAAGCAGAAGAAAGGGGAGCGGCAGCGTTTTTCCTGCGAAAAGAAAAAATTTGTTTTAAAGTTAAATTCAAAACTTCAAAATTTAATATCTTGCTCGTATGTTATCGAAATTTGACGAAACAGGAAGTGTTGGAATCGCAGAGACAAGTACGACGCGATGGTGCAAATCCGGATCCATTCCGGGCAAGTAGAATTTTGAGTTAAATAGAATGTCGTTCGGTTTAATTTAAATTTCGAACGCTCGCCGAAACTCAAGGTGAGTTATTCTCACTCACATCTGGATATTGGCTGATTTAAATAATAAATATTTAAATATCTACGTGATTGGTTGCATATTATTGTTCTTATCAGTCTGGATTGATATTTATATATATATATGCGTTGTGCTAATATTTGTGGATGCAGGGAAAACAGGTTAGGGGGATCCAACTGGATTCCTCACATTATAATAATTATCTTTATAATTGATGTTGTGATCTGTTTTCATATTGTGATTGATAAATCTGAGTTTAAATTGTACTGCGATATTGTTGAAATAAATATAAATCCTGAATTTTTAATTGTAAACGGGATTAATTGGGATTTAAGAAAATAAAAGAAATTGTTATATAAAGAATTTAAAGGAATAAAATTTGGGTTTTAAGAAATAAAGAATATGGTTGGATAAACTATAAATTCAGAATTTAATTATACATGGATAAATTGAATTTTAGAGAAATAAAAGATATTGTTAAATAATGAATTTAAAAGAATTAATATTTGAAATCCATTTGGAATGAAAATTGAAAATTAGTAAATCGGGAATGGTAAACAAAGAGAAAGGTTATTAGTTGATAAATGGGAAAATAAGATTATGTTATTAAAATATAAACCTGAATTGAAATAAATTGACAGAAATTGTGAGAAGGATTTTTGTGACGTTTAAGTGGAAATGAGTTCCCTAGGAAAACCAAGTTCGAGTTTAAACTGATTTTATAAAAAGGAAGCTTTATAAATTCAAGCTTGTTTAAAAGAGTGTTTGAAAATATTTATTTTCAAAAGTAACTATTATAAATTAGCAATAGTAAATTTTATAAATATCTACTTTAATTATTTTTGCAAATGGATTTGTTCAAAAGAGTAGTTTCGAACTAGGTTATTGAAATTAGTATTAGCCTTTTAAAAACTCTACTTATAAGTTTAGTTTAAACTAAAACCCTTATTTAAAATCAAGATTTATACCCTAATAAATGGTTTAACTTTAAATATTTTTGAAACTATATTCTTAGTAAATAACTAGTAGTAAAGTTACATATTTTAAAGTATATTTCAGAATAAAGTATTTTTACTGTTTTAAATCTAAATGTTTTGAACTTGGTTATTCCAATGGAAATATATGGCAAAGGATTTACCTTGTAAAGGAAGAATTTTGGGAAATTGTTTCAAATGAGCTTTGAAACTTTGGAAATATATTTTGTAAAGATATTGGAGCAAATAAGTAATGTGGAAATTATTTATTGTGTGATGGATGCTTATGGATGTTTATGAATATAAATTGATAGTTAAATCACCGACTATCAATATTGGACAACTGCGTTGATCGTTTCGAAGAGACCGGGATCGAGATTTATTTCTCGAAAACCACTTCGATCCGGTTTGTACGTTTCGTGCGAAAAACGTGTTCGGAGTCGAAGATGGAATAGTGAAGTGCAAGGGCTAGTCGCTACTAATCCTGAGGATATTTCCAAAATGGATGTAGTAGGAGTAGTGCCTTCGGTTCCGTTCGAACCCGGGACGGACTTGTATGGACGAATGCTTGCGAAACATCGTCAGGTGGACGATGGGCATTCTAAGTGAAAACGTTCTTAAGGTAACGCTTAGCCTCAAGCCTCATCAACCGGGAATGACTGAAAATCAGGGGATATGCAGCAAGGTTAGGTGGGTCATGCCCTAGCAGTACAAGATATTTCCCATGTCTAGATATCCCTTATATATATATATATATTTTGGCTTAGTGGGTGGTTGGTCGCGCCAACCACGGGGTTTATCTTGTTCGGGACTGTTCAGTAAGGAATGGTTCCGGCTTTGTGTTGCAGGGGATGAAGGGAGTAATCCTCGGTACGGTGATCTAGGCCCCGTACTGTGACAGGTGGTACCCCAGTGCTTAGTCATTGTTGGAAATCCATTTTCCCTACGAGCCTTGTACGAGTTTTGTTTGTATTACCCATTTTGGTGGCTAGTAACTGGAATTTAATAGATGTAACAATTTCGGCTATTTTATAAGTATTTGTAAATAGACCCTATTATAATATCAGAGGATTTCTATAAAAAGTGTTTTAGCTTTCGTAAGGTAAAAACCCGACATGTTTATTTGTGGCGTGGTCTTACGAGATGCTTTTGTTTTCAAAAGATTTTTGAAACTTTAATAATTAAGCTGGATGCATATTTAATATCAGCTGGTATTCCAGACTGACTCGGGTGTTATTTCATTATAATGCTCGGGTCAGACCGAGTATTATATGTTCAGGTCAGGATGCTATGGAGCAAGAGCGGAGCTGGAGTCCGAGACGTATTATATGTACCTATATATATACCCGCTGCTGTGATTGTTGGTAGGTCTGGTTTGTGATTGTTGATGTATGAGATACTCTGATGATATGATGTATAAAATAGTAATAGATTTCATTTTGTGTAAAGTTCTATATTTACTATTATATTTTATGCCGCTGCGACTATGAGATTCTCATATTGTTTAGTTTTTTCTTCTTCTATCTCTTCTTCTTTAACCCTAATGGTTCGTATTTCTGTACCACTTGAGTTAATAGAGGTAGAATAGTGTTGATTCAGGGGGTACGGATTTGCGGGCTGTCACACTTGGTATCAGAGCTTAGGTTGACGACAACCTAGGCTTTGGTGGGGAAATTACTCATTAATCAGATTCGATTGTACTCTATAATGAGTTGAGCATATTAATAGATATGAGAGCGTACTTGTTAGTGAATATAAAATTGTTTTTATACTGTGTTGACTTATGGGTTGAGTGTTTATGAATTCTGGTCGGTGCGGGAAGTACAACCGTATCGATAGGGGTTTCTAAACTCTTAAACAAGATAAACCGACATAGTATTGTTTTAAAGCGGGTAAATGAAATAATTTTACCCAAAACTATTTTGATATAAACGAAATAAATTTCTGCAATTATGTATATATTTGGATGATTGGTTGTTAATACTATAACCAAATATAAGAATCTAAAATTCGAAATGGTTATAACGAAATAAATTCTGTGAGTATAAATTATGCAAAAGAGAATAACTAAATTTAAATTAAACCAGAATTTAAATCCCGGAAGTTTTGAAAAAGATTTTAAATAGATTGAAAATAAAGATTTGGAAATTTAAAATCTTTATAATGTTTGAAATGTTTTCCAATGTATTTGAAGGCAATAATGGAATATTGTTTTAGGAAGCATTTTTGAATGGAAACTGTTTAAAAATGAATTTGGGAAAGTAAAGAAGCACTGAACTCACTTCAGTCGCTGGAAAATAGTCCTGATGATGCTGGCCACATCATTAGAATTCATTTTCGAGTTTCTAAAGTGATGGATTGCTTCCCTAATACTTGGTTATGATATTGTTTGGACTGGTTGGGTATAGCAGTTGTTTTGGACATTTCAAATGGGAAATTTGTTTTGGGTATAAACAAATTGTTTTGGAATCTGGAGATTGGGTTTGATATGCCGAGAGGAAATATGTTGATTTTTATTTCAAAATGGTTTTGGAATAAAACCGGGTAAAATGAATTCTGGGAAAATTCTAATTAAATAATGTGTAAAGTTGAAATGAACTAATTATTGAACTTATTAAGTGAAATTAATATTAATAAGAAGTAAGAAATGAAAATTTTAGTCTTGGAGTTAAAATTTAATTTGAGTAATTGAAAGTGAATAAAATATGTTGAAGTGAGTAGAAGATTTGAATTTAACTTGGATAAGTAAAATGAATTAGACTTAAAATAAAGTTGATTTGAATTAAATTAAGATGTAGTTGACTTTGAGATTTTGGGTCATTGTGAAAAGGAGTATACCCTCAAGCTAGTAAGTGTTATGCTTTAGTTGAGATTATGAATTTAGAATTGTGCAAAGTATTAAGGTGAAAGGAAATTTGTATCCTTAGAAATTCAGTAATACATATATGTAAAATTTGAAGTTGTGATTATATGATGTAAATGGATTAAAATGAGCTTTAAAATAAAAAGTTGGTGAACTTATCTAAATAGAAATGAAATTATAATCACAATTAGGGAATAGTTGAATGGTATGGTGGATTCAAACTTAATCTCTAATGAAATGTAAATTGAAATAAGGTAATGTGAGATATAAAGGAAATAAATGAACTTAAATTAGTAAACAGGTTTTGAACTTGTATATGGAGAATTAAAGTTGAGAATTTGAAATTGAATTAAATCTAAATAAATTAAAATTTGATTGAATTGGATTTAACTTTAATCGAATGGAATTGAGATGGAATTGGATTTAGTTAAAAGTAAGATTCAATTGTGTTGTGAATAAATATGAATGGAATTGAAACCTAATATGGATTAGGTTAGAGACTAATTGAATTACAATTAAATGGAATTTGTTTATTGTAATGAATAGAATTTTGATAATTGATCAAAATTTGGAAAGTAAATAAAAATCCAACTGTAGCATGGGATTAAATTGGTGGTAACAAATAATGAAGTGTGATTGAAAATGGAATTAAATTATAATAATGATGGTTTGTATTGTAAATAAATTCAAATGAGTGAACTAATTTAAGTGGTTTCTTTGCTAATAAAATAAGTCTAAAATGGATTTAATAAATAGGCAAAGTGCATTAAAGTTTGTTAACGAATTGGAATTTGATTTGGATGAGAATCAAATGAAAATAAAAATTTGATTTATAAGAAGATAATGGAGATATTGTAAAGAAAGCTTAAGCAAATTAAGTAATTGTGATTAAGCTGAATAATGTAGTCTTGGATAAATTTGTTTAGATGCAGAAATTGAAATGTAAGCGAAGAGAATTTTTAATTTATTATTGTGATGGAATAAGAAAATATGAATTATAGTTGGGTGAGTTGTAAATAATATGGAATGTGATGTTATTAATTTAAACTTAAGCTGAATGTTTAAGCTAGTGGGATTAAAATTTGTAAATGGTTTGATTTGGTAAGAATCAATTAAAATGGAAACAAATTGAGATATTATGGAATTGAAATCATTTAAGAAGATGATGAGATGGTTATTTTTAAGCTTATGGAATAGCTTTAAATGAAATTTGTTTGGAAAATAAAATTTTGAATGCAAACAAATGACTTTTAAGATAGTTATTGTGATGAAGAAAGAATATATGAGTTGTAAATAAGAATGGAATGACTTATATAACTATGAAAAAAATATAATAATAGTAATAATAATAATAATAATATAATAAACATAAACTTAAAATGATTAATAAATTTGAAAAGTGAAAATAAGGATTGATGTAATAATTGAAATGGAATAAGCATGCTTGGATTATGAAACATGCAGAATTGAATAAAATTAATATCAATCTAGACTGGAATTAATTTTAAATGGGTGTAAGTTGAAGTGGTGATTAGTTTTGGCTTGAATGATATGAAAATTACATGTATTCGTAATTGAGTTGTTTAACAAGCAATTGAAATTGATTTTTGAATAAATTGAACTGAATTGGAATCTAATTCAAAGAGTTTGTAAATGAATACAAGTGAGTTGGTTTCAAGAAGCATATGGAATTGATTTTGAATCAATTGGAATGAATTAGCATTTTAATAAGCAATGTTTGCATATGAATGGGAATGAATCATAAAAGTAATGCAAATGTTTCAAGTTTAAAATGAAATTTGATTGTAAATCAAATTGGGAATATAAGTTAAAATAAAGAAATATAAGTAAGGCATATATTAATCATATTGAAATAGAAATGAATTGGTTGTAATTAATATAAATGATATATAGTGAACTTGAATGTAAATCATTCAAGTGAAGTAAAATGAAGTTAGTTTGGATGAAAATAGAATGGGCTAAAATCTTAATAAATGGTTTGGAACCTATTTAGTGTGTTTGTTTGTAAAGGCAGGTTAATTAAAAAGAGAAGTAAATGGATTAAAGGCACATATTCATAATATCGAAGTGGATATGGTTTGGTGGTAGTAATTATAAATTGAGAATGGTAAACCTATATGAAAATCATTGGTGTGAAATAAAATGGAATTTGGTATTAGGAAAGGAACTTGTGCATGTTATAAAATATAGTTTACTTATGGAATCATGCAAATTGTTGATTGGATTATGAAATGGACATGTTTGGCTTGCATTTATATTGGAAATGTTGTAATATGTTCATATCTTTGAAATCTGATATGTTTGTTGAGTATAGTACAGGTATAGAAGGCATTCGAGAGAGTTGGAGCGCGTATAAGCGTAATATTAGCCGGTCGCTATTAAAATTTGCTAAAAAGGTACGCCTACGCAAATATAATTGGGAAATGATATATATATTGTGATATATTTTGGTTTCCGACCATGTGGGTCGATGTATATATATTTGTGTGTATCGCAATATCACGAAAGCTCCTCCGTACAGGGGAGACTCTGCCAAAATTTTCCGAAAATTTTGGGAGTTAGAAATTTTTTGGGTTTTTGGGAAAAGTTTATTAACTTGGAAAGTTATAAGTTAAAAATTAAAGCTTTAGAATAAGTAAAGCAAATGAGTTTGGGATTAAGCTAAAGGATTTTAGGAAAAATAAATAAAAGCTCTCTACTAAGCAAATTGGGTAAGTAAATGAGTGGGAAGTATTTTTCTACCATAGCAAATTTCGGGGACGAAATTTTTATAAGGGGGGAGGAATATAACATCCCGTATTTTTAAGCAATTGAATTTGAACATTTAATTCATTTTAAATGTTTAATGTGGATTCTTAATTGATTTTGAAATGAATGGATTCGGGTTCAATCAATGAAATAAGCTATAATTTTTAATTTTAGTAATTCTGGTTGAATTTGAATAACGAGAGAATAATATTTAAATATTCGGAATTGAAATAAAAGTAAATCTGGATGTAAATAGTGATAAAAATGATTTTAACAATTTATTTTGAGTTATTTGAGTGTAAATAGTGTGGTGGGAATTTTAGAAGAATTTTAAAGTTGATAAATTAATATTTGGAATTTTATATTAATTTAAAAATGAATTTAATATTATTAAAATGCAATTTAATCAGATTTTGGTCCGGAATGAGCCAGATTGATTTTTATATGTGTTTATAAATTTTATATGATTTATTGTTAAGTTAATAAAATTTTAGAAGGGAAATTTTAAGTGCTTTCGTTAATTTTGAGAAATCGCTTGATTTAATCGACGAGTAAAATAGCCTTCCGGGGCACAGTCTCAGAATTCGACCAAACCAGTTTCATTGGATCCGTAATAGTTAGTTATTATCGGATTTCAATTTTCGTAGAAATCGGAGTTGTCGTTTGATCCTGGCAGCTCAAAACGCATTGAAATCGTTTTAATCGATTTAATTTGAAATTGATCGTTTAATTCTGTAGCTCGCGCGTACGACCGAATTAGCTTACGAAACTTGTTCCATTGTGTCCGAAACGCGGAAAAACCCTAGAAATGCCTGTCGGCACATGTGAATTGGAGTTTGTTTGTAAACGCTCGTTAAAACTGGATTTAATATTAAATTAATATTATATATACGTATATATTCACGCGAAATAGCCCTAACCCTAGAAACGTTCAGGCCGCCGTTCATTTTCGTTCATGGCCGAAAATTAATTTCGTTTCTCCTCAAAAATCTCTCAATCCACGCATTAATTCACAAAATATCCAACTAGAAGATTGAAGAGGATGTCGAGATCCTCAAGGTGAACGGTGGCGAACGAATATGGAGTTGTAGATTGACGGCAAATCTCGGTGGAAGGGACGCCGTTCGTAGGCGTTTTCTAATGGGTTGGGGAGACCGAGCTTGGCTCGCTTAGGGTCGAAGGGGGAGTAGGCTGAGGCGGTTCTCGTGGAGGTAGTTGATCGAGTTATCGTCGAGAGTGGACTTGAACCCTAAATGCACGGTGATGGGTTCGTTTTACTGTGTGCGACGTGTGAGGGAGGATGAAGCAGAAGAAAGGGGAGCAGCCGCGTTTTTCCTACGTAAAAAAAATAAAAATAAAAAAAATTGTTGTAAAGTTAAATTCAAAACTTCAAAATTTAATATCTTGCTCGTATGTTATCGAAATTTGACGAAACATGAAGCGTTGGAATCGCAGAGACGAGTACGACGCGATGGTGCAGATCCGGATCCATTCCGGGCAAGTAGAAATTTGAGTTAAATCGAATGTCGTTCGGTTTAATTTAAATTTCGAACGCTCGCCGAAACTCAAGGTGAGTTATTCTTACTCACATCTGGATATTGGCTGATTTAAATAATAAATATTTAAATATCTGTGTGATTGATTGCATATTATTGTTCTTATCAGTCTGGATTGATATTTATATATATATATATATATATATATGCGTTGTGCTAATATTTGTGGATGTAGGGAAAACAGGTTAGGGGGAGACAACTGGATTCCTCACATTATAATAATTATCTTTATAATTGATGTTGTGATCTGTTTTCATATTGTGATTGATAAATCTGAGTTTAAATTATACTGCGATATTGTTGAAATAAATATAAATCCTGAATTTTTAGTTGTAAACGGGATTAATTGGGATTTAAGAAAATAAAAGAAATTGTTATATAAAGAATTTAAAGGAATAAAATTTGGGTTTTAAGAAATAAAGAATATGGTTGGATAAACTATAAATTCAGAATTTAATTATACATGGATAAATTGAATTTTAGAGAAATAAAAGATAATGTTAAATAATGAATTTAAAAGAATTAATATTTGAAATCCATTTGGAATGAAAATTGAAAATTAATAAATCGGGAATGGTAAACAAAGAGAAAGGTTATTAGTTGATAAATGGAAAAATAAGATTATGTTATTAAAATATAAACCTGAATTGAAATAAATTGACAGAAATTGTGAGAAGGATTTCTGTGACGTTTAAGTGGAAATGAGTTCCCTAGGAAAACCAAGTTCGAGTTTAAACTGATTTTATAAAAAGGAAGCTTTATAAATTCAAGCTTGTTTAAAAGAGTGTTTGAAAATATTTATTTTCAAAAGTAACTATTATAAATTAGCAATAGTAAATTTTATAAATATCTTAACAATTATTTTTACAAATGGATTTTGTTCAAAAGAGTAGTTTCGAACTAGGTTATTGAAATTAGTATTAGCCTTTTAAAAACTCTAATTATAAGTTTAGTTTAAACTAAAACCCTTATTTAAAATCAAGATTTATACCCTAATAAATGGTTTAACTTTAAATATTTTTGAAACTATATTCTTAGTAAATAACTAGTAGTAAAGTTACATATTTTAAAGTATATTTTAGAATAAAGTATTTTTACTGTTTTAAATCTAAATGTTTTGAACTTGGTTATTCCAATGGAAATATATGGCAAAGGATTTACCTTGTAAAGGAAGAATTTTGGAAAATTGTTTCAAATGAGTTTTGAAACTTTGGAAATATATCTTGTAAAGATATTGGAGCAAATAAATAATGTGGGAATTACTTATTGTGTGATGGATGCTTATGGATGTTTATGAATATAAATTGATAGTTAAATCACCGACTATCAATATTGGACAACTGCGTTGATCGTTTCGAAGAGACCGGGATCGAGATTTATTTCTCGAAAACCACTTCGATCCGGTTTGTACGTTTCATGCGAAAAACGTGTTCGGAGTCGAAGATGGAACAGTGAAGTGCAAGGGCTAGTCGCTACTAATCCTGAGGATATTTCCAAAATGGATGTAGTACGAGTAGTGCCTTCGGTTCCGTTCGAACCCGGGACGGACTTGTATGGACGAATGCTTGTGAAACATCGTCAGGTGGACGATGGGCATTCTAAGTGAAAACGTTCTTAAGGTAACGCTTAGCCTCAAGCCTCATCAACCGGGAATGACTGAAAATCAGGGGATATGCAGCAAGGTTAGGTGGGTCATGCCCAAGAAGGACAAGATATTTCCCCTGTTTAGATGTCCCTTATATATATATTTCGGCTTAGTGGGTGGTTAGTCGCGCCAACCACGGGGTTTATCTTGTTCGGGACTGTTCAGTAAGGAATGGTTCCGGCTTTGTGTTGCAGGGGATGAAGGGAGTAATCCTCGGTACAGTGATCTAGGCCCCGTACTGTGACAGGTGGTACCCCAGTGCCTAGTCATTGTTGGAAATCCATTTTCCCTACGAGCCTTGTACGAGTTTTGTTTGTATTACCCACTTTTGTGGCTAGTAGATGGAATTTAATAGATGTAACAATTTCGGCTATTTTATAAGTATTTGTAAATAGACCCTATTATAATATCAGAGGATTTCTATAAAAAGTGTTTTAGCTATCGTAAGGTAAAAACCCGACATGTTTATTTGTGGCGTGGTCTTACGAGATGCTTTTGCTTTCAAAGGATTTTTGAAACTTTAATAATTAAGCTGGATGCATATTTAATATCAGCTGGTATTCCAGACTGACTCGGGTGTTATTTCATTATAATGCTCGGGTCAGACCGAGTATTATATGTTCAGGTCAGGATGCTATGGAGCAAGAGAGGAGCTGGAGTCCGAGACGTATTATATGTACCTATATATATAACCGCTGCTGTGATTGTTGGTAGGTCTGATTTGTGATTGTTGATGTATGAGATACTCTGATGATATGATGTATAAAACAGTAATAGATTTCATTTTGTGTAAAGTTCTATATTTACTATTATATTTTATGCCGCTACGACTGAGATTCTGATATTGTTTAGTTTTTTCTTCTTCTATCTCTTCTTCTTTAACCCTAATGGTTCGTATTTCTGTACCACTTGAGTTAATAGAGCTAGAATAGTGTTGATTCAGGGGGTACGGATTTGCAGGCTGTCACAATTGCCTAAATTTTTGTTATGTTGTAGATTTTCCATAATTAATTTGTGGGAAGAATATTGTGACGACCCGACTTTCCCACCACAAAAAGTCGCATCATCTTGAAGAAAGAAAGGGATAGAAAAAAGAAAAGAAAGAGAAGAAAGAAGAAACAACATCAGAATCTCAACAGCGGAACGAATAAATTATATTAATAACATAAATATTACATAGTATACAACATTAATCAGAGTTACATAGAATTTTCATCACATACTGGACAGTTATAAACACCTTTCAAGTTATACAACTCAATACAATACAAGAAAGAGATAACAACACAGAGAACACACAACGAAACTATATATCTAACGCAGAAGCCTCCTGCTCCATTGCTCCTCCATAATTCGTCAAAGCTAACCCGAATCCCTTGGCTACTCGTAAAAATTTGAGTACCCAAGAGTTTAAGAAAACAGAAGATAAACTCTGGGTCAGACATGGGTCTGGTGTGAGTAACAGGTTAAAGTTGCTTAACTTTTGAAAAAAAACTTTTTAAAAGAAAGGCATCACGTAAGACTTCCCACACATAAACATGGAAAAAAATTTACTTTACGCTAACCAAAACATTTGATAGAAAATCCAGCGATATTATAATAGTTCTAGGGTTTTCAAGTAAATATGAAATAGCCGAAATTGTTGCACGTATTAAATTCCAGCTACTAGCAACAAAAGTGGGTAATACAATCAAAACCATTGGCACTTATTGGATTTTGGATTCCATCAATGGCAGGCTACCGGGGTACTGCCCGTCACAGTACGTAGCCTAGATCAACGTACCGAGGATCACTCCCAAACCCCTACAACACAAGACCCGAACCATCCCTTACTGGACAGTCCCGAACAAGGCAACCCCGCAGTTGGCTTATGTTCCAACCGCCCACACAGACGAAATAAAAAGGGACTTCTAGACAGGGGAAAATCTCTTCCTACTTGGAAATGACCCACTTAGCCTTGCCGCACCTCCCCTGTTTTAGCCATTCCCGGTTGATGAGGCTTGAGGCTACGATTACCTTTAGAGAACACATTTCTTAGAATGCTCATCGTCTACCTGACGATGTTCTGAAAGCATTCAATCCATACAAGTTCGTTCCAGGTTCGAACGAAATCGAAGGCATTATCTCGTTACACTCATTTTGGAATCACCCTCATAGTTAACGACGGTAACCCTTGCAGTCTGAATCTTTATCTCGAATCTGAAAGTACTATCTCGTCAAACTCATTTCGAAATCACCCTCAGAGTTATACTGACGAATAGTTCTTACACCTCAAGTGTTCACTCTTCACAAGAGATTCACGACCTATCGTTAATTTGGATCGATGTGGTTTTCGGATATCCAAATCTGGAAACCCGATCCCGGTCTCATCGAAATCCAAAGCGTATCTTTTAAGGCCAAGTTGTTTTAAAGGTTTGAAACAATTCAATTATCTATATACAAAAATAGGTAACACATATATCACAATAGATAATCAACATTATCATCACAACTGATAATCCCCATTATCATTATCAAAAGGTAATCCAAATCATCGTCACAATGCAACCAATGCATCCATATCACTCCACATTACTTATCTCGTATCTGAGATCCAAACCATTTAAGGCAATCCATATCATCCATTCATATATAAGCAATGATTAATAATCACACCAAATATAATTAATTTAAACTGAATTAAATTAATTACATCATTTCTAATTAAATTAAATTAATTACCTCATCGATATAAATCTTACTTACGCCACTATTAATTAATTATCAATCAACTAATTAATCATCAACCAATTATTCATTTTAGTTAATCATCCCTGATAACCTTTAACTACATTTAAGTAATTATCCATTAATTAATTTCTCAAATTAATTATACTCAACCAAATACAGTAATTTACCTTTAATCACTTTCTTAATTAATTAACTATAAATTAATTACATTAGTCCTTAATTAATTACATTAATTAATTCCTTCATTTATTAGTTATTTCTAAATAAATCTATTTCTTAATTACATCATCAATTATAATAATTAATGATCTTCTAATTACATTTTCTATTTAAATTAGTCACAGTAAGTAATTAATCTTTATTAAACCATAATTGTTAATCACCATTGATTAACTCCATTCAGTAATTAACTATCATTATTACTTCACCAAATAAATTAATTACTCATTAATTAATTATCTCTAATTAATACCTTGATTAATTCACAAAGTAATAATACTCAAATTACTTCCATCATCAAATTACTTCAATTAATTACATCCAGTAATTACCCATTAATTACTTTCCTAAGTAATTTCTCTTCATTTAATTACATTAAGTAATTATACTTCACAAATCACCAAATGATTATTCTAAATTAATTAAACTGAATTAATTAACTTAATCTAATGAAAATAAACACAATTAATTACAATTAGTAATTAATTCCTTAATTACTTCTATAAGTAATTATACTTAACCGTTTACACAAATGGTTATCTTTAAATTAATTAATCTAATTAATTATTAAAAACTAATCACATTAATTAATTATTAAATAATCCTTAGTTGATAACCTCATTAACTATTAACAATTCATCAATAATTTTTCTAAAGTAATTAACTATTTTAATCATTATTAATTACAAATTAATTAACCATTAATAATCCATTAATTAACCCCTAATTATTTAATTAACTAAGTGTTAACTGTAACTTAATTAATCCTTTATTACTTGATTAATTAATTACTAATCATTAATTAAAATCTAATCTTATTTTATTAATAATTCATAAATTACAAGTTAATTATTCTAAGAATAATTAACCTTAAACCTTTAAGATTAAACCCCTAATTACTTTAAGTAATTATTTATTTCATTAATTTATAAAATAAATTAATTATCCATTTAGCTACTGTGACGCCCCACCTCTATACCCACGCTAGCCAAAAACACTACGGTGTAATGCTGTCAACTAGCACGGAGAATAAGGCTGTTGAGGAGCGACCATCCGTGTAATTGCTTTGCGCGAGCACCGATATGTCAGATAGTATAACATGCATTTTATTTCAAGAGGAAATCCGACATACCGATACAAACACAAAGTTACTACACAGTGGCTATAATAATCTTCGGAAACAAATATAGAAATAAGCATAACACAAATCAGTCACAGATAATTCATATCACAAAGGCGGAAGAAGATATGAATATATAACTAACACATGAAAGTGTATATCAGAGTAGTGGTCAAAAAAATCCATAATAATACAAAAGAGTAGCAACACGTGCCATACCAAAGAATACATCTATGAGTCCATATCTCAAGAGTATACAACAAAGTAAACTACTAATCTAATTAGTTAGCCAAAAGATCATATGATAACCCCCGGAAGAGAAGTCAAGCAGAAGCACCTGTAACATCTCGGTCTGACCCTAGTATTATTTAAGAAGAAAATAATAAACGGATCAGTCTAGCTATAAATATCAGAAGAAATGATATAGAATAAGAGATATGACTAAACGTATAATAATCACAATGCAAAGCTGTGATAAATAAATAATTGAAAAAACAATAAGAGATTAATCAATATCGCAAAGATCTTCTCAAAGATAAAAAGGAATGTCATACTTCTAATTTCATTCACACAAGCCACAATAAATGACATATATATCAATGCCAATCGTAAAAGTTGGTGAAACATAAATTCCAGAATTCAGCACACGAAATCCAGAAATCACAAGAAAAGGATGGCCAATCCCAGAAAAATGAGCCGGAGCTCCTCCAGACAGGGTGTAGTCCCCATTGCGGATTTTGAGCCGAAGCTCCTCCTGGTGAGTCAAAAACTCCTCCTGACAGGATATTGTCCCCCATTGCGGACATTGAGCCGAAGCTCCTCCTGGTGAATCAAAACTCCTCCTGACAGGGTATAGTTTCCCATTGCGGACTTTGAGCCGAAGCTCCTCCTGGTGAGTCAAAACTCCTCCTGACAGGGTATAGTCCCCCATTGCGGACATTGAGCCGAAGCTCCTCCTGGTGAATCGAAACTCCTCCTGACAGGGTATAGTCCCCCATTGCGGACTTTGAGCCGAAGCTCCTCCTGGTGAGTCAAAACTCCTCCTGACAGGGTATAGTCCCCCATTGTGGAATTTGAGCCGAAGCTCCTCCCGGTGAACCGAAGTTCCTCATGACAGGGTATAGTCCCCCATTGCGGACATTGACCCGAAGCTCCTCATGGTGAGCCGAAGCTCAATAAAAACGACGCACAGTCCTCCACGTGGACAAAGAGACATCGCACAATGATAGTCTAAACCATAAAATGATCGTCATGATCATCGAGAAGTGTCAATCACAGTAAGCTAGTAAATATATGAGCTTAGCTTCATGTCCCATAACCACTAGCTTAACTTAAATTTTTACGAACAAATTGTAAATCTCCACTAGAAAATTGTCACAAGAGATTCAATCGAACAAGTCCAAGAATTAATGGACCAAATAAACGCAAACGTTTCATACCACTCATTTTACTAAACCATTTAATTAGATTTCTCATACGAGTGAGGTAAAGGTTTGTATATACTAATAGATTGGAGATCAGTTTGAGAAAACGAGCTTTGTAATAAAATAGTGTTGAAATCATTTGAAGAAAGAGTTTTGATATTTACTACTAGTATAGAAAACCTTTATATTTTTAAGTGACAAATCATAGAAGTGATTGTAGAAACAACCAATTCATAAAAATTCACATTCGAAGAAGTGAATAAAATCCGAAATCGATACCGAATCCATCAAAGTGGATATATCTAAATTCCCAAAGAAAATGTCATTAAAGTCGATAATAAATGATAGCAACAAATAGGAAACAACACGAATCGATTAAAGTAGGAAATTCAAGCAACTAGGCAAAAAAAGCATAGTAGGCAGATAAGAGCAGGTCGGTCAACCGGACTCCCTGAGTCGGTTGACCGAACCAGAGGTTGGAAGTGCTCGGGCACCAGGTTGGTCGACCGGCCCAAGGGATCGGTCGGCCGAAGCCTGTAACCAGCACTTCCTAAACAGAGGCAGGAAGTGTCTGGGTAGCAGGTCGGTCCATCGGACCCTGAGCTCGGTCGGCCGAACCTGCATACTTGCACTTCCTACCCTATTTCAAAAGAGGTGCAAACTCCCTCAATTTGCAAACCGTTGAGCAACGGCACTAAGGGTTTACGCCAATCGACAACCCGGCCATAGAAGCTCTTTAGTTCATCACCAAAAACATGATCAAAACATCAAAGTTATGATTTTTAAAGATTTGAACCCAAAACACTAAAAATTCGAATATTCACCAAATCAGTCCAAACCAAAAGCAATTGCACAAGAATAAGTGTTAGGAATTCATACCTAACAATCTAAGATAAATATAGACTGAGATGTGAGATAAAAACTCACATTTGAACACAAACAAATGAAGAAGAAGCTTGAAAGCAAAGGAGAATCAACCACTCTTCAATCCCAACTCAAGAAGCTTTATTCTAAGCTTAAAAGAGAAATATTTCCCAAATTAGGTTTAGGAAATTTCTGAAATTGAAAGGAGAATGAGTTGGAGAAGAAGGAGATGCTTACCAATGGGTTCTCTTGAATTTGGAGCTAGAATTTGGATTTGCAAAGAAAGCCAGGGCTTAGGAATTTCCATTTCCAATCTCTTCCACCATTTTTACTTTAGCTTGAAGTTTTAGGAATATGAAATGAAGTAATGAAGAGTTGGAGTGGAGCTAGAGTCTTAAGGTGGACATTGGGCTGAAACCCAAACTCAAACCCAAAGTGAAAAAGTAGCAAAACTCGACTAACTCCAAACATATCGAAGCTTATACTCAAAAAGGTTGCAAACGGCATTTTGAACTCAATGGGGGTGGTCTCAAGTCCCAATTCCACTATTTGCAAAAAGTAGCTTTTCGGACCAAAATCCGACGAACGATAAAATATTTAAATATAAAATTGATAAATATGCGGGTTGTTACAGTTACCCTAATAATTAAATGCATAACAAATCATAAATTATATTTTAACTTCAACAACTTTTTTTAAAATCAATTTAAAACCTTTAAATTTAAATGATAAATATATTTTTCTTATAATTTTTTTTTACAATAGTTTAAAACAAATTCCTTTTTTAATTCAAACATTTAAATTTTACTTTATCATTCAAATTGTTAAACACTTAAATTTATATAATTTAAATTTATTTCAAACCAAAGATTCAAATTCAGATTTGAGTCAGTTTAAACTTTGTTTAAAACATTTCTTTACATTTCAATTTCCAATTTAGATTTTTTTTTAAACATTTTTAAACAATTAATCCTTTTAAAGTTATTTAAACAAATTTGAATTTTAAGACTTCATTCATTTCCAGCTTAAGATTCAAATTAAACTTGAATCCATTATTTAAATTTAGATTTAAAACATGTTTTAAATCTTTGTTTAATATTTTAAATTTCAGTTTAAATTTGAAAACATAACAGGATTTTTAACCTATAAGAACCCAACTCGAGCTACAATTAAATTATTCGAGCCGAACCTATTCTAGCTCAAACGAACACTAAAATAAACTCGAGTAACTCTAGTAACCTTCCTATTTGAAAACATTCAAACCAAGTACTGACAGGTTTATACATAAACCTGAAACGTCAACACACCCGAGCCCACTCAACCATGACTTCGAGTCCAACATCCAATTGCTTCGAGCAACTCACAAATAAACCCGATACAAACAAGAGTACCCCTTCTTCCCCAAAACACAACTGACACCCCAAGTTCCCCTGTGCACCTGCACCACCACGACAACCAATTCCGACCTCTCGCGACGACACTCGCAAGTCGACGACCATCCTCCAACAAAGTTTCGACCATCAAGCAATCTGTAGAGGCCCAAAATCAAAATCGAGCTTATAAGCTCAAAATGGAAAAAAAGATCGAAACTGTAATTCGCTTCAATCACCCGAAAGGCTTCACCTCCGGCCACGAACACTTCCACACTCCATCATCCACCTACTCGAATCAGGGAAAACTCGGTCGCCCATAGAAGACGAGATGATCAATTCTCTGATCAACATCAAAAACTAGGTTTAAAATCTTTAATCCTAAATCACCACTGCCTAAATGCATAGATCCTCTCTCCCATAATTTTCCTTGAATCTTTGATCATCATTCCATCACCAGAAAAGATACTGGCTACCCCAACCACTCAGATTAACAGAATCATACCAAAACTCTATTTTTGATTAAACCAGTAATGCCCAATCAAATTCAAACTACATATTCTGATTTTAATTTTAAAATTCAAGTATTAGATTAAGTAATCAAATTATACTTTTGAATTAAGGAATCTGTATGATAAAATTCTTACTTATATAAGGATTGTTCTGTATTTCTAAATTCCCAAATAACATTACAGAAATTTTTTCATATTAAATACAATTTTAAACTTTAACAAATGTTCACAGCCATATTTTGATTCAATGTTAAATCTTAACACATATTAAATCAAATGAAGTGGATATTTTTAAGCAATTCCTATATCTGGAACTTGAGTAAAGAAAAGTAAATTCATAGCAACACGCACAACTACAAACATATATAATATACCAGTAATGAACTTGAAAATAGCATGCAAACACACTTATCTCTAGAATAAAAAATAGCAACTAAATTTATACTTAATTTTTTTAAAAAAAAGGGAAGTTACTCGCAGTAATTTTATGAGCAGAGCCTTTGTTTTTGGCAAGCTTGAAACTGAAAGGTGCTGTGTTGCTGTAATTTGCATTGAAATTTAAACTGCGGTTTGTTTTTTATTTAAAAATTTCATCTTGATTTTCTACAATGCTCTGCTCCCTGATTCTATAATTTGCATGCTTCAAGAAAATAATGCAGGCTTGATGAAGTTTCAAAACAGAAATGCAGTGATCTTCAGTTGCATGCAGGTTTTAGAATTTTCAGAATGATTTTCAGGTTGATGAATATGAAGAGAGCTTCGGGTTATATGATTCTGGTATGTGGAGTTATTTAGATAGTTCTGGTTTGAATGTTGATTTGGTTAGGGGAAACATTAGCGCAAATTGGTTTTGAGGGGAAAACAAATTTTCTGTTTTGAATAAATTTTCAAATGAAATTCCAGATTTTGGGTGATTTGAAGAAGATGAACAAGAATTTAGATTTAGGTTAGAATGTTGATTTCAGATTTCTTACAACTGAAGATTACTTAAGTTTTGAAAAAAATAGAAAAGAAGATAAAGTGAGAAGCAATGTTTATATAAACAGAAGATGATTTAATTAAAACAAAAGAAAATTGAGAAATTAATTAGGACACTTGTTTTCTTAGTTTTAACATTTGTCAAGATGTTTATTCTATGCTTAACACATGTCATTAAGATGTTAAGAGATTTACACATGTAAATTTAAGTATTTTAATTTAATATAAATTATTTATAAAAACTTTTAAATCTTAATTTATTATTTCTTATTTATATATATAAATTAATTTCTTCCTTTTTAAATTTCAAAACGTTAAATTCCAATTTAAATTAAATTATAAAACCCAATTTAAAAATCAAGTTATATACACACACACATGTATAATACTTATTAAATTTAAAAATAACAAATCCTATTTCTAAAAATCTATTTATGTTTATAAAAACTAAGTATTATAATTAGTATTTGAAAATAACAAATTAAACAATATTAAATAATTTATAAAGGAGATTATAAATCACTTCTGTTACTCAATAAATTAAGATCATTTGTAATTTAAATTTTTATATATAATTTCAAGCAATATTTTAAAAAGAAAATAAAACAAAGCTTTTATGTTAATCTAATCTTAATTCATATTTAAGTTAATTAAATAAAACTTTAAAACAAATAAGATTTATCGTAAGTATAAACCATACAATTATTTATTAAATTGCTTTGAAAAGTTAAATGTTAAATTTAAATCAAATTTTCAATTTACCAAATATAAATTCGAATTAGAAAATTGATTCATTTACTAAATTCCAAATCAAAGTTTATCAATTTACAATATATACAATTATATATATTATAAACAGAAAACAATTTATTTGCTTTAAAAAGATAAAATCTACAAATTTAAATATTTATTAAAAGATGATTATTAGATCAATTCAAAATTTTATTATCGAAAATTATCAAATCAATTTAATTTTTAACATAGATTATTAAATTTATATTGCCAAATTTCTTGGATATCACAATCCTCCCCCTTAAAAGAATTTCGTCCCCGAAATTTAAAAGCAAAGGTAATTTAATAATCTATCTTAAGATTTTATTTTAAAACACAAGCATATATCAACCATATGCTAACAACCATAGTAACCAATTCATTTAAACAAACAAATCTAACTATCCAGACAAAATTCTGGATAGGATTTCCTAGAGTTTCCCAAATATAAATGCCAGGATACTCACTCTACAGAATCCAAACAATCTGTACTACTAAGCGACAGAGCTCCTATCCAACTAGATCTACAAAACTAAAGAAGATATCAGACTACAGACAAGTCTGACTCAACAATCACATCCTCCTGAATTGCTGGTTCCACAACCAGAGATAGACCATACACGTACTCCCTCAGAGATATGTGAAACACATCGAAACCCAGTTATCCAAACTGGCAATTCAACCTTGAAAATCAAATAACAATCCTCACAAGGACACAGAAATGGTCCAATACACCTCGGAGCTGACCTACCCAGTCTTACTCAATCTTAAAGCTCTTTAGATCATAGAAAACATACCCAAAATTAAATCTCCGACTCCGGAATCCAAATTCCTTCGTCTCTTACCCACAAAATACTTCTGACGATCCTGGACTGCCTTCAACTCACCTGATTAGCTCAACCTTTGCTGATGTCTTTGGAAACAAACTGGTCCAAAACAACCCAACAAAATGATCTCCTCAAGATCAACCCAAAACCAAGAACACCAACTCTATTCCACAAACATCAGAAGACTACTTACTTCTCCTATCCGAAAAAGACAAAACAAAAGCACTCCCAAACTGCTTTCGCTGCACAACTCTGATATGGAATAGAAGAAAATGCTGATGAAGAACACGGGCACAAACTAGACAACACATCTCAGAAATATGGTTCAAAAAATCCATAAAAGAAAACTCAGATGTCCCCCCTAATCCTAAGCTGCTTCATCAAACCTCTGAATCTCAAGAGAACACTCAAACTATCTCAAGTCACTTTTGCAATCAACCTGTCCAATATCCAAAGAAAACTGTTCTCTCTTTACCAATTAGAACAGCTTACGCTTATCTAGCCAATCCATCTAAGAAATGGATCCACTCTGCTGCTTCTGAACTCCATCTCTAGAAAATTGCTAACTAGAAGACCTTCTTGCTAGCACACAGAATATTCCAAGCTGCACTGCTGACACCGACGCCAAAGACTTCGTAATCCAAAGCTCTTCGAGAAACTTAGACCTCAAACCAGACAAAAACATCCTTCTGAACCCAGCCACAACATCGAAGCCGATATACTTCCTTAACTTGTTCCAAAGAAAAATCTTCGGAAACATCCATAGTCACTGCGTCTCATCACACAGCTACTAATTCCTGAGGTATCAAGATACCATTATTTTCTTCTACCCAACCGACAGACCTAAACTCTACTCATCCAACTCAAAGATGAACTCCGAACCTTTACAGGTTACCTTCCAAGAACTATGAAATCCTTACATCTAGCTGCAAAGTTCACCCGGGACGGTATTAGGCCTACAATCTCGACAGATACACTTCCAACCTCAAACATTCAACTCCAATCATTGGTAGTAGTCGTGTTACACATCCCACTACCTTATCTACATTTATAACTTATATTGGAAACCTGTATGGGTAACCCAACAAACAGGTAGAGATAAATATATATATATATATATATATATATATAGAATTACAAATACGCTCTCTCAAGAAAGAAATCACTTCAAAGCCTAGGTATTCACTCAACCTAGCGCTCTGATACCACCTGTGACGACCCGACTTTTCCACCATAAAAAGTCGCATCATCTTGAAGAAAGAAAGGGATAGAAAAAAGAAAAGAAGGAGAAGAAAGAAGAAACAACATCAGAATCTCAACAGCGGAATGGATAAATTATTTTATTAACATAAATATTACATAGTGTACAACACTAATCAGAGTTACAGAGAATTTTCATCACATACTAGACAGTTATAAATACCTGTCTAGTTGTACAACCCAATACAATACAAGAAAGAGATACCAACACAAAGAACACACAGCGGAACTATATATCTAACACAGAAGCATCCTGCTCCATTGCTCCTCCATAATTTGTCAAAGCTAACCTAAATCCCTTGGCTACTCGAAAAAATTTGAGTACCCAAGAGTTTAAGAAAACAGAAGATAAACTCTGGGTCAGACATGGGTCTGGTGTGAGTAACAGGTTAAAGTTGCTTAACTTTTGAAAAAAACTTTTTAAAAGAAAGGTATCACGTAAGACTTCCCACACATAAACATGGAAAAGTTTTTACCTTACGTTAACCAAAACATTTGATAGGAAATCCAGTGATATTATAATAGGTCTAAGGTTATCAAGTAAATATGAAATAGCCGAAATTGTTACATCTATTAAATTCCAGCTACTAGCCACAAAATTGGGTAATACAATCAAAACCGTTGGAACTTAATGAATTTTGGATTCCATCAATAGCTGGGCTACCGGGGTACCGCCCGTCACAGTACATGGCCTAGATCAACGTACCGATGATCACTCCCAATCCCCAGCAACGCAAGACCGAAACCATCCCTTACTGGACAGTTCCAAACAAGACAACCCCGCAGTTGTCTTACATTCCAACCGCCCACACAGCCGAAATAAAAAGGGACTTCTAGACAGCGGAAAATCTCATCCTACTTGGGCATGACCCACTTAGCCTTGCTGCATCTCCCCTGTTTTAGCCATTCCCGGATGATGAGGCTTGACGCTACGATTACCTTTAGAGAACACATCTCTTAGAATGCTCATCGTCCAGCGGACGATGTTCTGAAAGCATTCAATCCATACAAGTTTGTTCCGGGTTCGAACGAAACCGAAGGCATTATCTCGTTACACTCATTTTGGAACTACCCTCATAGTTAACGACGATAACGCTTGCACTCTGAATCTTTATCTCGAATCCTAAAGTCAAACTTATTTCGAAATCTCCCTCAGAGTTATACTGACGAATAGTTCTTACACCTCGAGTCTTCGCTCTTCACAAGAGATTCACGACCTATCGTTATTTTGGATCGATGTGGTTTTCGGATATCCAAATCTGGAAACCCGATCCCGGTCTCATCTAAATCCAAAGCGTGTCTTTTAAGGCCAAGTTGTTTTAACGGTTTAAAACAATTCAATTATCTATATACACAGATAGATATTAAACATATCACAATAGATAATCAACATTATCATCACAAAAGATAATCCCTATTATCATTATCAAAAGGTAATCCAAATCATCATCACAATGCAACCAATTCATCCATATCACTCAACATTACTTATGTCATATCTGAGATCCAAGCCATTCAAGGCAATCCATATCATCCATTCATATATAAGCAATGATTACTAATCACACCAAATATAATTAATTTAAAATGAATTAAATTAATTACATCATTTCTAATTAATTTAAAGTAAATTAAATTAATTACTTCATCGATATAAATCTTGCTTACACCACTATTAATTAATTATCAATCAATTAATTAATCATCAACCAATTATTCATTTTAATGAATCATCCCTGATTAATTAACCTTTAACTACATTCAAGTAATTATCCATTAATTAATTTCTCAAATTAATTATACTCAACCAAATACAATAATTAACCTTTAATTACTTTCTTAGTTAATTAACTATAAATTAATTACATTAATCCTTAATTTATTACATTAATTAATTCCTTCATTTATTAATTATTTCTAAATAAATTTATTTCTTAATTACATCATTCATTATAATAATTAATGATCTTCTAATTACATTTTCTGTTTACATTAATTACATTAAGTAATTAATCTTTATTAAACCATAATTGTTAAGCACCCTTGATTAACTCCATTCAGTAATTAACTACCCTTAATTACTTCACCAAATAAATAAATTACTCATTAATTAATTATCTGTAATTAGCACCTTGATTAATTCAAAAAGTAATTATACTCAAATTACTCCATCGGGAAATTACTTCAATTAATTACATCCAGTGATTACCCATTAATTACTTTCCTAAGTAACTTCTCTTCATTTAACATCAAATGATTATTCTAAATTAATTAACTTAATCTAATCAAATTAAACTCAATTAATTACAATTAGTAATTAATTCCTTAATTACTTCCATAAGTAATTATACTTAACCATTTACACAAATGGTTATCTTTAAATTAATTAATCTAATTAATTATTAAAAACTAATCACATTAATTAATTATTAAATAATCCTTAGTTAATAACCTCATTAACTATTAACAATTCATTAATTATTTTTCTAAAGTAATTAACTATTTTAATCATTATTAATTACAAATTAATTAACCATTAATAATCCATTAATTAACACCTAATTATTTAATTAACTAAGTGTTAACTCTAACTTAATTAATCCTTTATTACTTGATTAATTAATTACTAATCATTAATTAAAATCTAATCTTATTTAATTAATAATTCATAAATTACAAGTTAATTATTCTAAGAATAATCAACCTTAATTCTTTAAGATTAAACCCTTAATTACATTAAGTAATTATTTATTTCATTAATTTATAAAATAAATTAATTATCCATTTAAATACCCTAATAAATGAATGCTTAACAAATCATTAAATTATAATTTAAATTCAACAAGTTTTTTAAAATCAATTTAAAACCTTAAAATTTAAATGATAAATAGTATTTTTCTTATAAAATAAATTTTACAAGAGTTTAAAACAAATTCCTTTTTAAATTCAAACATTTAAATTTTACTTTATCATTCAAATTATTAAACACTTAAATTTTTAAAATTTAAATTTATTTTAAACCAAAGTTTCAAATTCAGATTTGAATCAGTTTAAACTTTGCTTAAAACATTTCTTTACATTTCAATTTCTAATTTAAATTTAATTTTTTTTTAAAACATTTATGAACACTTAATCCCTTTTTAAGTTATTTAAACAAATTTGAATTTTAAAACTTCATTCATTTCCAGCTTAAGATTCAAATTAAACGTGAATCCATTATTTAAATTTAGATTTAAAACATGTTTTAAATATTTGTTTAATATTTTAAATTTCAGTTTAAATTTGAAAACATAGCAAGATTTTTAACCTGTAACAACCCAACTCGAGCTACAATTAAATTATTCGAGCCGAACCTATTCTAGCTCGAACAAACACTAAAATAAACTCGAGTAACCATCTTATTTGAAAACATTAAAGCCAAGTACTGACAGGTTTATACATAAACCTGAAACATCAACACACCCGAGCCCACTCAACCATGACTTCGAGTCCAACATCCAAATGCTTCGAGTAACTCACGAATAAACCCGATACAAACACAAGCACCCCTTCTTCCCCAAAACACAGCTGACACCCCATGTTCCCCCGTGCACCTAAACCACCACGGCAACCAACTCCGACCTCTCGCGACGACACCCGCAAGTCGACGACCATCCTCCAACACAATCTCGACCATCAAGCAATCTGTAGAAGCCAAAATCACAATCGAGCTTATGAGCTCAAACTAGAAAAAAGGTCGAAACTGTAATTCGCTTCAATCACCAAAATCCAATCACCAGAATGGCTACACCTCTGGCCATGAACACTTCCACACACCGTCATTCACCTACTCGAATCAGGGAAAACTTGGTCGCCTATAGATGAAGAGACGATCAATTCTCTGATCAATAGCGAAAACTAGGTTTAAAATCTTTAATCCTAAATCACCACTACCTAAATGCATAAATCCTCTCTCCCATAATTTTCCTTGAATCTTTGATCATCATTCCATCACCAGAAAAGATACTGCTCACACCGACCACTCAGATTGACAGAATCATACCAAAACTCTATTTTTGATTAAACCAGTAATGCCCAATCAAATTCAAACTAAATATTCTTATTTTAATTTTAAAATTCAAGTATTAGATTAAGTAATCAATTTGTACTTTTGAATTAAGGAATCTGTATGATTAAATTCTTACTTATATAAGGATTGTTCTATACTTTCTGAATTCCCAGATAACATTACCGAAATTTTTTCATACTAAATAAAATTTTAAACTGTAATAAATGTTCACAGCAATATTTTGATTGAATGTTAAATCTTATCATATATTAAATCAAACGAAGTGGATATTTTTAAGCAATTCCTAAATCTGGAACTTGAGTACAGAAAAGTAAATTCACAGCAATATGCACAACTACAAACATACATAATATACCAGTAATGAACTTGAAAATAGCATACAAACACACTTATCTCCAGAATAAAAACAAGCAACTGAATTTATACTTAAGTTTTTTTAAAAAAAAGTGAAGTTACTCACAGTAATTTTATGAGCAGAGCCTTTGTTTTTGACGAGCTTGAAACTGAAACGTGCTGTGTTGCTATAGTTTGCATTTGAAATTTAAACTACAGTTTGTTTTTTTATTTAAAACTTTCATCTTGATTTTCTATAATGCTCTGCTCCCTGATTCTACAATTTGCATGCTTCCAGAAAATAATGCAGGCTTGATGAAGTTTCAAAACAGAAATGCAGCGATCTTCAGTTGCATGCAGGTTTTAGAATTTTAAGAATGATTTTCAGGTTGATGAATATGAAGAGAGCTTCGGGTTATATGATTCTGGTATGTAGAGTGATTTAGATAGTTTTGGTTTGAGTGTTGGTTTGGTTAGAGGAAACATTAGTGTAGATTGGTTTTGAGGGGAAAACAGATTTTCTGTTTTGAATGAATTTTCAAATGAAATTCCATATTTTGGGTGATTTGAAGAAGATGAACAAGAATTTAGATTTAGGTTAGAATGTTGATTTCAGATTTCTTACAACTGAAGATTACTTAAGTTTTGAAAAAAAAAGAAAAGAAGATAAAATGAAAAGCAATGTTTATATAAACACAAGATGATTTAAATAAAACAAAAGAAATATGAGAAATTAATTAGGACACTTGTTTTCTTAGTTTTAACATTTGTCAAGATGTTTATTCTATGCTTAACACTTGTCAGTAAGATGTTAAGAGATTTACACACGTAAATTTAAGTATTTTAATTTAATATAAATTATTTATAAAAAATTTTAAATCTTAATTTATTATTTCTTATTTATATATATAAATTAATTTCTTCCTTTTTAAATTTCAAAACGTTAAATTCCAATTTAAATTAAATTATAAAACCCAATTTAAAAATCAAGTTATATATATATACACATGTATAATACTTATTAAATTTAAAAATAAAAAATCCTATTTCTAAAAATCTATTTATGTTTATAAAAACTAAGTATTATAATTACTATTTGAAAATAACAAATTAAACAATATTAAATAATTTATAAAGGAGATTATAAATCACTTCTGTTACTCAATAAATTAAGATCATTTGTAATTTAAATTTTTATATATAATTTCAAGCAATATTTTAAAAATAAAATAAAACAAAGCTTTTATGTTAATCTAATCTAAATTCATATTTAAATTAATTAAATAAAATTTTAAAACAAATAAGATTTATCATAAGTATAGGCCATATAATTATTTATTAAATTACTTTGAAAAGTTAAATATTAAATTTAGATCAAATTTTCAATTTACCAAATATAAATTAGAATTAGAATATTTATTCATTTACTAAATTCCAAATCAAAGTTTATCAATTTACAATATATACAATTATATATATTATAAACAGAAAACAATTTATTTGCTTTAAAAAGATAAAATATACAAATTTAAATATTTATTAAAAGATGGTTATTAGATCAATTCAAAATTTTATTATCAAAAATTATCAAATCAATTTAATTTTTAACCCAGATTATTAAATTTATATTGCCAAATTTCTGGGATATCACAAACATCCATTTGACTTTTATAAAAAAAATTATTTTTTCTACTTTTGATTCAAAAAGGCGATGCTTGGTTTAACAAGGAAGAAAAAAACAAAAGGGAAGAGATGGGTAAAGTGTTCTCCATAGTTTACACTATTCCAAATAAAAATAAATTATCCGTTCCTTGTAATTTCGAATGTAGTAAATCTTATTTTCTATGTTAAAACTAATTTATGAAAATCAAAGCAGAAAATATTCTCAAGGAATTTAATTCTAGAAAATTAAATATGGGAAAACATATTCTAATTACATATTTATGACTAGAATATATTTGGATAATAATAAGTACGTATACGTTGTGTTAATAAAGGAGAACGATATTTATTTGTGGTATATTTTTGCATAATGTTCGTTAGTTATTGTTATATTTAGGAAAGTAAATAGGTAGAATTTGGAGATGTTGTAATTTCTATTAGTGGGCAACAAATTAGGAATTGCCAATAATTAGTAGGAAATAAAGGATTGTAACCCTAGTTAATGAGAAATTAATGGATAATAATGGATAGGATCCGATTATGGGTCACAATTATTTAATTTAACATTGTAACCCCAATTAATAGGCAATTGATTGAAATGAACTTGGCAGTTACAATTAATAAGGATAAAGGGTTAAAAATGGAATAGATACAGAAGGTTACTAATTTGAAATTACCAGTCATACGTGAATGTCTTAGAAAATGTCTGTTAGGAATTTATGGAAATATTGATATTTATGAGCATAAAAAGAGGATTTATGGATAGATATGTTTTTAAGTTAAATCTTGTTGCTTTAAATATAAAGGGAATTAGTACGCTAAATCTAATGTATACTTAAGATAAAATTAGTGAAGACTTAGGTGGTTAATTGGACTTAGTAGGTTAGTGATGCGAGGTCAGTAGAGTCACTCTACGGTAGACTGCCCTTCACTTTGAGGCTATCAACAGTCGGATGCATTTGCAACTGTATGAGGTACTACTAATCTTAGGACCCATGAGACGCGAGAAATTAGGCCTGCTTTCTTATTTGAAAAGTATTAAATGGACCAAATTTTATGTTAGGAGCGGTGAGGGATATCTCTATAGGGGTTCGCTTCTGATTTAAGGTATTAAGTGGCTATAGGGACCGCTTCTCTACTAAAAGGAAGTGTTAAGTAACCTAATGAGATTCCAAATAAATAAGGATGCCTCTAAAAGGATTTACTTCTGAGGTATTAAGTGGCTATTTTAGGGCCCGCCTCCCTACCAAAAGAAGCAACCTAATGTGATTCCATATTTATAATTAAGATTGATGATGAGTATTTTGGGAAGGATTCACTTCGGGTTTGAGGTATTAAATGATCGATATAAGGGTTCGTCTCTCTCCTAAAAAGAAGTATCATGTAATCGAGTAAGATTCCAATCGATGTCAGCTAGACAGTACTAATGAGGAGTCCGCCTTAGGGTTGGGTATCAAATGACAAAAGCCCACCTATAAATGAGTGTTAAATGGTCAGGGGTCTGCCTAGTCCTTATTAATGACGTATTAAGTGGCTTGGGTACAGTCCTCACAATGCTAAGACTACACGTGAGGAGTTTTCCTGATGATAGGCATCAAGTGACATAGGATGTAACATTCCAAAAAAAATTATCAATTAAAATGAAAAATATATTTTAAACCCTTGGAATTTAAATTGAAAATAAATTGGAAAAAATATTAAAAAAATAAAATAAGTGAAAATTATATATGAATAAAATTCCAATTTATTTTGAGTTTAAAATTTTGAGATAATGAATGTTTTAAAAAGTCATTCGAATTTAAAATATTATATATATATATATGTATATTGCATATATGAGTAGAATTGAATATATACTGAAATTGAATTTAAATTGTTTAAGATATGTGTGAATGTATAAATAGACATAAATGGTTATATTTCAAGTTTGAATTGGAATTTGAATTTAAATTTTAAAAAAATGTTTTTAAAAAAAATGGCTTTCAAAATCATTAAGGAGTAATGTATATAATGTAAATATTGGTTAAAGCAATTCTTTTAACATTGTATGTGTGTGTGTGTGTACATATGTACAAATGAATATGGGGGTGTATTCATTTATAAAATGAATATGATATAAAATTTATAAAAATTCTTTTGTCTTGTAAAATCAAAAATGCTAAATATACACATGGGAGATGGAGTAAAGAAATTAACATAATTGAGATCTCGTGATTATTGTTTACAAATGGCATTCCATATCATTTCTAGAATAAAATAATAGAATTAAAAAATTATAGAAAACTTTTCAGCTTCCGATTTCAAATTATTTAGCCTCTAAATCTTTGAAAGTACAGCAACCAAAAGATTGAGCATCATAAACCTCAACATTCAAAGGCAACAATAAAAATCAGAAAAAGAAAGAAAAAAATGCCAACCTTTTTTCTTCAATTCAAAATTTAAAATCTGAAGTTTTTCTAAACATCAAGCTATAGATTTACACTCCATCTCTTGGGTAGATTTTTAAACTTTATAGTTTAATGAATTTATGATTTTAAAATTAAGTTTTAACAACAAATTCAACTGTAGATTAGTTAGAACAAGTGCTTTAGTTTTTTTGGCTAGAGCAGTGCAAGGTTTCTCTGGAATAAAAATCTAAGGCAAGTTAACTCCCTTTTAAACAAAAATTCTGAAGTTGTTAATCAGTGATAAAGCAAAGATTTAAAGCGATTGAATCAATCAGTTGAAGGAGAATCAAGACAAATGATTATATCTACTTCTGGCCTTCAAGTTGCAGGAAAAAAAAAAGAGGCTTCTCTGTTATATAAGTAATTCAAAATTGTTGTTATTGATTAATTAAGTGAACAAATACAACCAAGAATAAGCCAAGATTTTTTATTTACAAGTTGCAGATCTAAACTTAAAAAAAATTTAAAGTAGGAAAAGAAAGGAAATGTTTCCAGACTTCATCCCTATCTTGATACATGTCAGGAGCTTTTGTCTTCAGGAAAAGGTGAGTAAACCTTTGATCTTTCCAATTATTTGTTGTATGTATGCCTGAATGAATGTTGAAAGACACTTGCATGTGAATAAATGGATGTGCTTGTGCTACTTTTGCCTGGGAATGTATGATCATAGTCTTCTTCCTTGATTCCTCTAACTCTTTGGTTTACAAGGCAAACCATGCCAAACTAAAAACCCTCTCTCTGTTTCCATTGAATTTGAATGATAAACTATTGTTTGGACATGCATTATGTTTCAGTAACTAATCAAAGTAAAGCAATATGCTTTATTTTTTTATTTTTTTTTGGAAACTATGAAAAACACAGTCATATCTAAGTTCTGGTTTATAGGGTAAATCATAGAAAATCAAAATCCCTCTCTCCCTCATTTCTTCTGAAAATGGATTATAAACAAATATAAGTATTGTTTAACCCTGCATTGTGTTTCAGTAATGAATTAAAGCAAGGTTACATAGTTTTTTTCTTTCTGGCAATCATGAGATGCAGTCAGCACTAAAATTTTGCAGAAATTCGAACTTCACTGATTTTTATTTCAGTAATGTTATTTGAATCCCCTTTAAAAATAATGATTTTAGAAACCAAAATTCAAATTTTTCGTCAAGTTCCCAATGAGATACTTGGGATGATCAGAAAAATGAATTTTTGTCATATTCTGGTGATCTAAGTGATTTTAGGCCTCGAGTTCGTCGTCACAGATAGTTTGAGTGTTTGAGATCACTAGAAAAATACAAGATGAATTTATAAATCTTTGGACTGTTAACTCAAGATTGAATTAGGGTTAAATAACCCATTTTTGCTCGCGGTTGAAGTGATGGTGCTGTGCCATCATAGGGTGATCGGACTACGTGCCTCCGGTGCCAATCGCGGCGTCGCACGTTGAGGGAGCTTGGGTCAAATTTTGATGACCGCTGACGGTCAGAGGAGGTGGGGCGAGACCTTTTTTCTGATGATGTTCTGTAGGGTTATTAGGGTCGAGACGACTCGATTCTTGTTTTCGAAATTAATTCAAGTTCTAGGTGCTGTGGGGTTTAGGGGACGGTCGTCGACTCGATGGTGGCTGCAGCTTCGACAACGGTGATGATTCTGACCGTGCATGTGCACGTGTCATTTTATGTATCAGGTGAGGCAGAAGAGTGAAGGAAGGGGTGACCCGAAGGAGGCCTCGGGGGAAACCACTTGAAGCTCGGGCATTAACTCGAGTGAAAATTTTGTTGTATCGGGTCGAAAGAAAAAAAACTTAGAAAATTTTTAAAGTTGAATTGTGGTACTCGGGTAGAATTTTGGCAAGACTCGAAGCAACCGAGAAAAATTCTCGCGGTTGACTCGAAGTAGGTCTCGTGCCTAACAAATGAAACAGTTTTACTTTAAAAATTTCCAAACTCTTAAACACTTTTAAAACTATGTTTCCAAAATATGATTTGATTAAAGTCTTAAATAAGTTTTGGACTTAAATAAGATGTTTCAAAGAAATTAAATATTAGTTTATTTAGTTTTGATACCATATTTTTATAAAGTTATTTAGATTTAGTAAATAATGTACTTAAGATAAAATGTTGTTTTAAACCAAATCTTAATCTTTTTAAAGTAGCTAATGTTATAAAGGTGATTTGTTTAACAAGGTTTAAAAGGGATAACCGAAGTAATTAATTTATCTTTTGATTTATTAAATAATTAATGATTTTGTTAATTTAATTATTTTAAAAAGGTAATTACTTAATTAATTATTTAGTATTAACAAACTAATTTAATAAATAATTAAGGTTATTTAATTTGTAATTAATTATCAATTTATTAAGGAGAAATTAATCAATAAATTAATTAAAATTAAATTAGTTAACAATTAAGAATGAATAGATTGAGATAATTAAATAAAAAAGAATAATTAAGTAATAAAGTTAACTAAAATTTAATTAATTCATAGTTAAGAATAATTAATCATTGATTTAAAATAATTAATAAAGATAATTATATGGTTAATTCACTTAAATCATTTCACCTTAATTGAAGATGATTGACTATCATCAAATGTTGTGTACTGGATTGATATTTCTGTTGTGATACTGTGATTGATTTGTGCTGAAGTATGATTTGTGATTTGTTCCTATATGTGTGTGAAAACCCCTTTGCCAGTAAAATGGCATTTAAACTTCGATGCGACAGGGAGTCGGATTTCAGTTAGTTATCTGAAACCCACATCGAACAATGAATGTGAATCCTTGTAATTGATACACCCGCGTGTTTTAAAATTAAGCGTTCACTATTTGGATTAGCTGGGAGAGGACGTTGTGTCATTTAACCCATTCCAAATAGTGATTCGATGAAATGGATAGCATTTAAAGACGGTGTTGAAGACCGAGTGTCTTCGAAAACGATAGGATAACTTATCGATTATCTCTGCACTGAGTTGCTCTGGTATAGAGATCTCCACATGTGATGGGGAGTCCGATCGGAATTGGGGATACCCGGATTTGCAAGGGCTTCTTTCTTTATTGGACGAAGTGCCTTCGATTCTGTTCGAAACCGAATCAGACTTGTATGTTTGTGTGTCTGACACTACACTTTGAGATATAAAGCCGATTTCTTTCAAATATATATATGTTCGTGGCGGAGAATTTATTCTCTTAGCTTAACACCCTTCTCTGAGACGTACGAGCTCAGGGGTTATGTAGTTGAAGGTTATCAGCGATATACTCCCAATTTGGTAGTGTGGCATGCTAAGTGCTGATGTGTATGGATGATTATTTTTTGATCATTTAAGATCAAAGTATGGCTTTCATGTAAAATGTAGCTTTGTGGACGAGACCTCATCGGACCTCATACCCCGAAAATGGTCGAAACAGGAAAGATGCGACAAGGTAATGAGGGTCGCGCCCTTTAGGGTATGTCATTTCCTTCTGGGAAAAGGTGGTATAATGGCATGGAGCCCACATACTCCACCTATGTGGTTGCTGCAATCTCATTTTCTGTGTGGCTGTTGCTTTATGATGGAGGGCCCTCGGATAAAGGTCGTAAATAACCGGGGAATAGCATAGTCATGTAGTAGTTACCTAGTTACAGAGGTAACCCGGCCTTGTGTGGCAGAGAACTGGTTAAGTTCTCGGGACGTCCCTCCGGAGGCGTACCCATTTGGAGGTAGGATGTTCCTTAGCCTGACCATTTGTTGGAAATCCAAAGAAACAATACGAGCCCTTTAATTGCAATTTGTATAACCTTCCACCTCAGGTGGCAGCTATAGTAGGCATAGTATGATGGTACCTATGCTGGCTAGGATTAATATTATATTTTTGAAATGTTTTCACACAATGCACTAGTAATAATATCAAAGAGTTTTCCTCGTATTAAGCATATTTGACTATCATAAGGGGAAATCACCCCTAAGTGTGCGATTGCATTGTGTGTGTTGGGAGGCCTTGTGGTAGTTTCATTCCCCAAAAGCATAGACGGTTTTCTTTTTATAAATCTGCTTTATTTAAAAGCAACTATCTTTGTTAACTCATACCAGTCCGATGACTGACCCGGAGTTTATTGTTTCCTTTCTTAACTCTGGGTGCCCATCATTTCTACACGGGCAGCCTAGTGGCAGGTTTTCCATATTTTGGTATCAGCTGTATCTTGGAGTCTTTTGGTTTGGAGATTATCGGTTTTTGGAGGCTTTTACCTTGGAGATATTTTGGAAGCTTTTGGATCGCAAGGTGCTTAGTTTTTGGAAGTTCACTATCACTATATTTCCTTGAAGACTTTCGGCATATGATCACTTGTTGTTCTATTATGATGTTCTATTTGGAGTTGTGATATATGTACTATGATACTCTGATGTTGTAACAGATATTATGGTGATGTGATGTAATGCATGATGTTCATTTTGTTTCCGCTGTTTTATATTCAACTAATATTGTTATAAGCTCCATCCGACTGGAGTTCGATGTTTGAATCTTTGGCAGTCGAATACAAGTGAGGTATTTGATGTCGATTTTCGAACATTGGATTTCCGGTCTTGACTTGTGGTATCAGTGCTAAAGGTTGAGTAAGAACTTTAGCTACGGAGTATAACATATTAGATGGCGCATTAGAGATAGGTTGAAGTATACCCTAGAATGAGTATAACCGAGACCGGAACCTTAAATTTTCTTAGTCTATTTCCTTTAACTGCTGATATTGCTTAAGGTATCTCGTCTGAATATCCAAATCTATTTTCTTACTAATTGTAGATAGAAAGGCTGAGCGGACGAAGAGGAAGAATCTGGCTGATTTATAGAAGAGTTTCTCAAGGCTTGGTGGTAGGCCGTTCACCGGCAAAGAGGCGATTGTTGTGGCCCAAGCATGGATCAGATCTTGTGAGAGAATCTTTAAAGGGCTAAAGCTGCAAGATGATCGGATGCGTCTCATAGCCTCTTGGCAACTTCAAGAGGAAGCCTTAGCATGGTGGGAGACAGTCATTGTTGATGAGCCAGCAGACGAGTTTACTTGGGAGAGATTCAAAGAAGTATTTGGGAAGCGCTACATGCCATCAACAGGGATTTCTCGAATGTACCAGGAATTCATGGACTTAAAGCAGGGGACTTTGTCATTCGAGAAGCATCTAAACAAATTCAATGATTTGTATCATTTCGGTCCAGAATTGGTGAACACACCTTTAAAGAAGAATGAAAGGTTCATTCGTGGGATGAATAAGAAGTTCCACGAAAGGATGACTGGCCGCGTCAAAGAATCCTTTTCAGATTTGGTTGATATGGGTTACATATATGCTACACTTGACATGCAAGAAGCCCCGGTGGAGAAAGGAAATTCGAACAATCAAAATTGGAAGAAGAGGAAATTTGGAGGCAAGAAACCATGGCATGGTAAGGAGAAAAAGAAGAGCAATCAAGGGAGCACAACAGAGAATGTCACTTGCTATAATTTCTTGGAGAAGGACCATTATTCTAGTAGATGTACGAAGCCTAATAGACAAGTCGATCAATCCGTTCAAGCAAAGCCGAGGAAACACTATTATTGTCAGAAATTGGGACATGAAGTTAAAGACTGCCTAGTCATGAAGCAAGCTCAGACAGCCAAGGTGTACATAATCAAAGACAAACCTGCATCTTCTAAAGCAAAAAAAGGGAAAGGTGTTCTGAAAGGTAATCTCACTATTTATGATAGCATTCTTAGAGTTCTGTTTGACATGGGCGCTACATGCAGCTTTATCTCTCAGCAAGCTATAAACGAATTGAATCTTGAACCTGATTTTTTTGATGACCCTATATGCGTAAATAATCCAGTTGGTGGTCCCGTGAACCTTTGTCTTCGATGTAGAGATGTTCCTATCTCATATTCTTGCTACAAATTCCCTATTGGTCTCTTTGTCCTTAATTTTAATGAGTTTGAAGTCTTACTCGGAACGGATTGGCTAGCAAAAATATGAAGCTAAATTGGATTGCAATAATCGATTGATTACAATCAAAACCGAATTTGGAGATTGCATCGAGATTGGATGTGGGGATCCTAGTCCTAAAAGAGAAGGGTTGATGTATAATTTGGGTTAACCTGAAACCAGTCTGGAGTCCATACCTATTGTTAGAGATTTTCCAGATGTGTTTGAAGAAGTGAAATCTCTACCTCCATACCGAGAAATAGAATTCAGAATCGACGTAGTACCCATTGCTCGTCCTGTCATTCGTGTAAGTCGCAGGATGGCACCCAGGGAAAGGGTTGAATTAGTTCAACAAACCAATGACCTACTAGAGAAAGGGTTAATTCGACCCAGTGTTTCTGAATGGGGTTTAGCTGTCGTGTTTGTTGCTAAATCAGACGGATCATTGAGCTTGTGTGTGGATTACCGCGATCTCAATAAGCTGACTCTCAAGAATAAATTTCCACTACCCAGAATTGATGATCGATTTGATCAATTGCACGGCGCTCGTTTCTTTTCAAAGATGGATCTAGCCCAAGGGTCCCATCAACTATGAATTGCCGAAGATTGTGTTCATTGGATCGCTTTCATGGGTCCCAATATGTTCTACAAATGGTAAGTCATGCCTTTTGGGCTAACTAATGCTCCAGCATACTTCGTAGATCTTATGACTCATGTGTTCCGGGAAGTATTGAATAAATTTGTGCTCGTGTTTATTGATGATATTTTGGTCTATTCCAAGACCAAAGAGGAGCATGCGGAGCACCTTAGAATCATTTTGGAGATATTGAGGAGAAATATTCTATTCGAAAAATTCTCCAAATGACATTTCTGGGTCAAAGAAGTTAAATTTCTCGGCCATATTGTTAATTAAGAAGGGATTTCTATTGATCCTAGCAAAATTTTCGTTATTCTTGATTGAAGGAAACCTAATACACGAAAGGACGTTCGAAGCTTTTTTGGGTTTAGAAGGTTATCATCGGAAGTTTGTTCAGGAGTTCTCTAAGTTAGCTAGTCCGTTGACCAAGCTAACAATGAAGAATGCAAAATTCAATTGGACTCCAAAATGTGACGAAGATTTTCAGGAGTTGAAGAAGAGATTAACCACCGCTCCTGTTCTCGCTATTATCAACTGGAACCAGGGTTTGTCTATTTATATCGATGCTTGTGGTGAAGGTTTGGGTGCAGTATTGATGTAGAATGGAAAGATAATTGCCTATGCGAGTAGACAATTACGTCCTCATGAAAGAAATTATCCAACCCATGATTTGTAGCTTCTAGCTGTTATCTTTGCTTTAAAAATATGGCGACATTATCTTCTGGGTAAGAATCTTTTCAGCTTTCTTAACAATCTACGAATTTAATTTAACTTAACTTAACAATACACTTATTGAACTCTCTTTATTTTTAGGTGAAAAGTTCGAATTATTCACCGACCACAAATCTTTCAAATATCTCTCACCCAGAAAGATCTAAATTTGCGACAACAACGTTGGTTGGAATTTCTAGCATCTTATGACCTAGACATTCGATATACTCCTGGAAAAGCCAATGTAGTTGCCGACACCTTGAGTAGAAAGCACGCTATTCTTGCTCATCTTATTATTGCTCCTACTCTTCTTGAGAAAGTAGCCAGTAAACAAAAGGAAGACGAGTTCCTTCATCAAATTTATGAGAAAATGCATCGTGGTGAAAATACTAGTTTTGAAGTCGACGACAATAAAGTTATAAAATTGAAAGGAAGAATCTGTGTCCCTAGCATCCCGGAGCTGAAACGTGAAGTTTTGGACGAATGCCACAAGTCTACGCTTTGCATCCATCCAGGGGTTAATAAAATGTATCATGATATCGAAAGAACTTTTTGTGGAAGACGATGAAAAATGACATATCTATATATGTGAGTCGATGTGCTACTTGCCAGCAAATCTAAAGCGATCAAAAGAAAATGGCGGGTTTACTTCAGCCTTTAGAGGTGCCCAAGTGGAAATGGGACCAAGTATCGATGGATTTCATCGACGGTTTGCCTCGTACTTGGAAAGGCAATGAAGCAATTTGGGTCGTTGTGGACCGTTTGACTAAGACAACCCACTTCTTACCAGTGAAATCTACCCACACGACAGCGAGTTTAGCCGAATTATATCGAAAGAAATTGTCTGTCTCCACCGTGTTCCTAGCATCATAGTGAGTGATCGTGATCCGATCTTCGCCAGTACATTTTCGGAGGCATTTCAAGATCCATTGGGAACAAAACTGAATTTCAGCACTGCTTATCACTAACAGTCTGATGGGAAGACTAAGAGGATTAAGCGAATCTTAGAGGACCTAATGTGAGCTTGTATACTTGATTTTAGTGGTTCTTGGGAGGACCATTTGCATCAGGTCGAGTTCTCTTATAACAATAGCTATCAGGCCAGTATGGAGATGGCTACTTTTGAGGCTTTATGTGGTCGTCCGTGTCAATCACCGGCATGTTGGATTGAGGCAGGTGATAGACTCGTTCTTGGACCGAATATGATTAAAGAAGCCACGGAGAAAGTTGATTCTATACGGAAGAAATTGAGGACAGCTCAGAGTCGTCAAAAGAGTTATTAAGACCGCAGAAGAAGGCGTTTGGAATTCCAGATTGGGGACTTTGTCTTTCTTAAAGTATCTCCAATGCGAGATGTATTGAGATTTGGGAAGACCGGTAAGCTAGCACCACGGTATATTGGTCCTTTAGCTATTCTGGAGAGGATCGGTTCTTTAGCCTATCGGGTACAGTTGCCTAGCTAGTTATCCGGCATGCATGATGTGTTCCATATTTCTAACCTTCGAAAGTGTGTGCACAATCCGGATAGTATTATTGAAGAAGCTGCTCAACGGGATCTCGAAATCACTCCCAATTAGACATTTAAAAGAGAACCGATACAGATTGTGGATCGAGAAGAAAAGCAATTGAGAAACAAAGTCGTGAAGCTAGTTAAAATTCAGTGGAGTGGCGATCTAAAGTACTGCACTTGGGAAACTGAAGATAATATGAAGAACTCATATCCCAATTGCAGAGTGGATATCTCGGCTTAAGCTGGTAAGCCATTTCTGTATTCTTTCTGAATTCGTATATTCTTTCTTTGTTTTTCTCTCTCTTTCAAATTTCGAGGAAGAAATTTTCTTAAGGGGGCATATCTGTAACATCCTAAAAAATTATCAATTAAAATGAATAATATATTTTAAACACTTAGAATTTAACTTGAAAATAAATTGGAAAAAATCTTAAACAAATAGAATAAGTGAAAATTATATATGAATAAAATTCCAATTTATTTTGAGTTTAAAATGAAATAATGAATGTTTTGAAAAGTCATTTGATTTTAAAATCTTATATATATGTATATTTCATATATGAGTAGAATTGAATATATATTGAAATTGAATTTAAATTGTTTAAGATATGTGTGAATGTGTAAATGGACATAAATGGTTATATTTCAAGTTTGAATTGAAATTTGAATTGAAATTTAAAATAAATGTTTTTAAAAAAATAAGTGGCTTTCAAAATCATTAAGGAGCAATGCATATAATGTAAATATTGGTTAAAGCAATTCTTTTAACATTGTGTATATATATATATAAACAAATGAATAAAGGGTGTATTCATTTATAAAATGAATATGATATAAAAATTTATAAAAATTCTTTTGTCTTGGAAAATCACAAATGCTAAATATAGACATGGGAGATGGAGTAAAGAAAATAACATAATTTAGATCTCATGATTATTGTTTACAAATGGCATTCCATATCATTGCTAGAATAAAATAATAGAATTAAAAAATTATAGAAAACTTTTCAGCTTCCAATTTCAAATTATTTAGCCTCCAAATCTCTGAAAGTACAGTAACCAAAAGATTGAGCATCACAAATCTCAATATTCAAAGCCAACAGTAAAAATCAGAAAAAGAAAGAAAAAAACTGCCAACCTTTTTTCTTTGAATTAAGTTAAAATTTGAAGTTCTTTCTAAACATCAAGCTATAGATTCACACTCCATCTCTCAGGTAGATTTTTAAACTTTATAGTATAATGAATTTATGATTTTAAAATCAAGTTTTATCAACAAATTCAACTGCAAATTAGTTAAAGCAAGTGCTTCAGTTTTTTTGGCCAGAGCAGTGCAAGGTTTCTCTGGAATAAAAATCTAAAGCAAGTTAATTCCCTTTCAAAAAAATTTTCTGAAGTTGTTAATCAGTGATAAATCAAAGATTTAAAGCAAATGAATCAATCAGTTGCAGGACAAATCAAGATCAAAGATTGTATCTATTTCTGGTCTTCAAGTTGCAAGAAAAAAAAGAGGCTTCTCTGTTATATAAAAGAATTTAACTGTAAGTAATTCAAAATTGTTGTTATTGATTAATTAAGTGAACAAATACAACCGAGAATAAGCCAAGATTTTTTACTTACAGCTTGCAGATCTAAACTTAAAAAAATTAAAGAAGGAAAAGAAAGAAAAAGTTTCAGGACTTCATCCCTATCTTGAAACCTGTTAGGAGCACTTGTCTTCAGGAAAAGGCGAGTAAACCTTTGATCTTTCCAATTATTTGTTGTATGTATGCCTGAATGAATGTTGAAAGACATTTGCATGTGAATAAATGGACGTGCTTGTGTTTCTTTTGCCTGGGAATGTATGATCAGACTCTTCTTCCCTGATTCCTCTAACTCTCTGGTTTACAAAGCAAACCATGCCAAACTAAGAACCCTCTCTCTGTTTCTATTGAATTTGAATGATAAACTATTGTTTGGCATGCATTTTGTTTCAGTAACTAATCAAAGTAAAGCAATATGCTTTATTTTATTTTTTTGGAAACTATGAAAAACACAGTCACATCTAAGTTCTGGTTTACAGGGTAAACCATAGCAAATCCAAATCCCTATCTCCCTCATTTCTTCTGAAAATGGATTATAAACAAATTTAAGTATTGTTTAACCTTGCACTGTGTTTCAGTAATGAATTAAAGCAAGGTTATATAGTTTTTTTTGGAAATCATGAGATGCAGTCGCCATTCAAATTTTGCTGAAATTCAAACTTCAAAGATTTTTATTTCAGTAATGTTATTTGAATCCCTTTAGAAATAATGATTTTATAAAAATTCAAATTTTTCGTCAAGTTTTCACTGAGATATTAGGGATGATCATAAAAATGATTTTTTGTCAAATTCTGGTGATCTAAGTGATTGTAGGCCTCGAGTTCATCATCATAGATAGTTTGAGTGTTTAAGATCACCAGAAAAATACAAGATGAATTTATAAATCTTTGGGTTGTTAACTCGAGATCGAATTAGTGTTAAATAACCCTTTTTTGCTCGCGTGTGAAATGATGGTGCTGCGCCATCATAGGGTGATCGGACTTCGTGCCTCTGGTGCCAATCGCGGCGTCACTCGTTGATGGAGCTTGGGTAAAATTTTGGTGAGCGCTTACGGTCAGAGGAGGTGGGGCGAGACCTTTTTAATGATGATGTTCTGTTGGGTTGTTTGGGTCGAGACGACTAGACTCTTGTTTTCGAAATTAATTCAAGTTCAGGGTGTTTGTGGGGTTTTGGAGGATGGTCGTCGACTCGATGGTGGCTGCAGCTTCGACCAACAGTGATGATTCTGACCGTGCATGTGCACGTGTCATTTTGTTTATCAGGTAAGGCAGAAGAGTGAAGGAAGGGGTGACCCAAAGGAGGCCTCGGGGAAAACCAGTAGAAGCTCGGGTATTAACTCGAGTGAAAATTTTGAAGTATCGGGTCGAAAGAAAAAAAAACTTCGAAAATTTTTAAAGTTGAATTGTGGTACTCGGGTAGAATTTCGGCAAGACTCGAAGCAATCGAAAAAAATTCTCAGGGTTGACTCGAAGCAGGTCTCGTGCCTGTCAAATGAAACAGTTTTAGTTTACGAATTTCCAAACTCTTAAACACTTTTAAAACTATGTTTCCGAACAATGATTTGATTAAAGTCTTAAATAAGTTTAGGACTTAAGTAAGATGTTTCAAAGAAGTTTAATATTAGTTTATTTAGTTTTGATACCATATCTTTATAAAGTTATTTATATTTAGTAAATAATGTAATTAAGATAAAATGTTGCTTTAAACCAAATCTTAACCTTTTTAAAGTAATAAATGTTATAAAGGTGGTTTATTTAACAAGGTTTAAAAGGGATAATCGAAGTAATCAATTTATCTTTTGATTTATTAAATAATTAATGATTTTGTTAATTTAATTATTTTAAAAATGTAATTACTTAATTAATTATTTAATATTAAAAAATTAATTTAATAAATAATTAAGGTCAATTAATTTGTAATTAATTATCAATTAATTAAGGAGAAATTAATTAATAAAAGTAATTAAAATTAAACTAGTTAACAATTAAGGATGAATAAATTGAGATAATTAAATAAAATAAAAAAAGAATAATTAAGTAATAAAGTTAGTTAAAATTTAATTAATTCATTGTTAAGAATAATTAATCATTGTTTTTAAATAGTTAATAAAGATAATTATATGGTTAATTCACTTAAATCATTTCACCTTAATTGAAGATGATTGACTATCATCAAATGTTGTGTACTGGATTGATGTTGCTGTTGTGATACTGTGATTGCTTTGTGCTGAACTGTGATTATGATTTGTTCCTATATGTGTGTGAAAACCCCTTTGCCAGTAAAACGACATTTAAACTTCGACGCGACAGGGAGTCGGATTTCAGTTAGTCATCTGAAACCCACATCGAGCCTTGAATGTGAATCCTTGTAATTGATACACCCACGTGTTTTAAAATTAAGCGTTCACTATTCGGATTTGTCGGGAGAGGACCTTGTGTCATATAACCCATTCCGAATAGTGATTCGACTAAATGGATGGCATTTGAAGACAGTGTTGAAGACCTGTTGTCTTCGAAAACGATAGGATAACTTGTCGATTGTCTCTACACTGAGTTGCTCCGGTATAGAGATCTCCACATGTGATGGGGAGTCTGATCGGAATTGGGGATACCCAGATTTGCAAGGGCTTCTTCCTTTATTGGACGAAGTGCCTTCGGTTCTGTTCGAACCCGAAACAGACTTGTATGGTTGTGTGTTTGACACTACACTTTGAGATATAAAGCCGATTTCTTTCAAATACATATCTGTTGGTGGCCGAGAATTTATTCTCTTAGCTTAACACCCTTTTCTGAGACGTACGAGCTCAGAGATTATGTAGTTGAAGCTTATCAACGATATACTCCCAATTTGGTAGTGTGGCACGCTAAGTGCTGCTATGTATGGATGATCATTTGTTGATCATTTATGATCAAAGCATGGCTTTCGTGTAAAGCGTGGCTCTGTGGACGAGACATCATCGGACCTCAAACCGCGGAAATGGTCGAAACAGGAAAGATGTGGCAAGGTTATGAGGGTCGCGCCCTTTAGGGTCTGTCATTTCCTTTTGGAAAAAGGTGGTATCATGGTAGAGAGCCCAAATACTCTACCTATGTGGTTGCTGCAATCACATTTTATGTGTGGTTGTTGCTTTTTGATGGAGGGCCCTCGGATAATGGTCACAAACGACCGGGGAATGGCATAGTCGTGTAGTAGTTACCTAGTTACAGAGGTTATCCGGCCTTGTGTTGGCAGAGAACTGGTTAAGTTATTGGGACGTCCTTCCAGAGGCGTACCCATGTGGCAGTAGGAAGTTCCTTAGCCTGACCATTTGTTGGAAATCCAAAGAAACAATACGAGCCGTTTGCGATTGCAATTTGTATAACCTGCCTCCTTAGGTGGCATCTATAGTAGGCATAGTATCATGGTACCTATGCTGGCTAGGATTAATATTATATTTTCGAAATGTTTTCACACAATGCACTAGTAATAATATCTAAGAGTTTTCCTCGTATTAAGCATATTTGACTATCATAAGGGGAAATGTCCCCCAAGTGTGCGATTGCATTGTGTCTATGCCGGGAGACCTTATGATAGTTTCATTTTCCAAAGGCATAAACGATTTTCTTTTTATAAATCTGCTTTATTTAAAAGCAACTATCTTTGTTTACTCATCCCAGTCCCATGACTGACCCGGAGTTTATTGTTTCCTTTCTAAACTCTAGGGCCCCATCATTTCTACACGGGCAGCCTAATAGCAGGTTTTCCATGTTTTGGTATTAGCTGTATCTTGGAGTCTTTTGGTTTGGAGATTATCGGTTTTTGGAGGCTTTTACCTTGGAGATATTTTGGAAGCTTTTGGATCTCAAGTTGCTTAGTTTTTGGAAGTTCACTATCACTCTATTTCCTTGAAGACTTTTGGCATATGATCACTTATTTTTCTATTATGATGTTCTATTTGGAGTTGTGATATATGTATTATGATACTCTGACGTTGTAACGGATATTATGGTGATGTGTATCTGCGATGTAATGCATGACATTCATTTTGTTTTCGCTGTTTTATATCCATCTAATGTTGTTATAAGCTCCAGCCGACTGGAGTTCGATGTTTGAATCTTTGGCAGTCGAATACAAGTGAGTTATTTGATGTCGATTTTCGAACATTGGATTTCTAGTCGTGACATAGGACCTGCCTATATTATAGATATTAAATAGTTAGAAGTCCGCTTAGTCCTTAATAGGTTATTAAGTGGCTTGAATACTATCTCTTATGTGGTTACCATTTTATTGGTGCTAGACACGACAATAGTTGGACATCGAATGTCGGAAGCCTTAAATAGTGGTTAGAGGTATTTGTAGCAGGACCCATTGGCATTGACAATATTGTTAGAAACCACCATGGGAATAGGTCTAAAATAACGTGGTCTACCTTGATTGAGCTCGTAAAGGAAGAGTCTGTTATTTCTCTTTTAAACGTATTTTGTGGTGATTGTAGCAAATGGGTTTGGAAGTATTGGGTGGTTGATGAGGCTTCATTAGTATTGTGTACCTTGGGAAGGGGTGAGAAAGTAATCATGCATGCAATACATGGTTAGATCAGAATTCATAATCTTAATAGACATAACAATTAAATGGAAACCAAACGGTATAAATCTATATTGTGGATAGTTTATATATTTCCCAATCACCAGAACATTGCTCTGACCCCTTCTTTATTGCAACGTATAGAATATATTTAGAGGAACAGGTCATGAAGCTTGATGTGTTTAGTTATTGGAGAATTTTTTTCTCTCATGCTCAATGTTGATGTGAAAACATATTATTCCAAGAAATGCCATTAATTTCAAGGTAGTAGTCATAATAAATATTCTTATCCTATTATTGTTTCAGCTGTGAGTTTAGATTTCTAACAATTTCTGGTAATGCTCATGTTTATTTGCAGGTAGTAAATCCAACGATCTATGCTTTGATGGAATTGGGTTATGATTTTTGTTGAAATTTTGGCCCACTAACGTGTAGGTTGTTATATTTGGTACCAGAGCTTGGGTTAGTAGATCAAACGAATTAGGATAAACTGAGAGAACATATTCGTGCTTTCATATCTAGTAATATTGTATTTTTACAATGGATCCTAAGAATTTCGACTACAGAAGTGGTTATAGTTCCACTCCAAGGGAATAGGCAAAGCAACCATGGGTTGAAAACATCTTAAAGTTAAGATTTTCATGTCAACTTCGAAGTTCCCCATAGAGTCCTAGCGATGCGTAAAGCGCTGTTGATGTAAAGCATGAGTATGACATACGGCAGAATTCCAAAGACTAGAGGTGTTCGACTTGATGGTTGAGATTCTAGCTACCTTGTGATTATGGGTTTTGATAATAAATTTCAGTCGAAGACAGACATTTATTCCAAATGGGCAGGAGATTAGAGTCTGTATGTCATAATTATCCAGAAGTAAGTTTTTGCTATGAAGCATTCATTAATCACCTCTTTGATGGAAATTCATATTTTCATTTGGATAATTGTTGTTAGTTCCTCAGTCTAAAACCTACGAGATGATTTTTATAAAGTATATTTAAAAATGGCCTAGATTTTGGAAAAAGGATTTTCCAAAGATTTCAGTTCCCAAGGATTTATTTGGGAAATTTCGCTTTGGGAAACTTTTGAAATTTTAATTCTAAAAAAAATACGTTTACCAATGAGTTGGTCATGTTAAGAAAATTATTGTTTATAAAAGATTAATTTTTTAAATCTTAAATATTTATACGTATATATCAGCAAAGGCTTGGTTTTTCTTTTTGGTAAGGTAAATAGTTTTTCCATTTGATAAATTTGTGTTTTAAAAGAAGTTTTTGGAGACCCCGAAATGTGTGTATGTTTGTATATAAGTTTGATTTTTAAGAGAAGTTTTAGTATAAAATGGTTCATATTATTTAGAAAGAAGTATAAAGGAGCATATATTTAGCTCAGTGATTTTTCGGTTTATAAAATCGAAGTTTTTATATTTTTTTCTCTTTAAGGCATATATAAAATAAGAATGATATTCAGTTTTATTGGGGTATGTAGTTTAAAGTATTGTTGTAACCACCAGCTATTGAAAGAATATAGCCATGCGGAGTAGGTAGGAAATGGTGGCGACGCTATTTTCCCTAAGGAGCAACAACCTTGCCTTCCCCTCGTGCTGATTTTGCATATTAGATCTCACCCTACCACCACTTCAGATCTAAACCCTATTTCCTCCTTTGACCACTGTTTAGCCCAAGACACCTTTCTACATTGCCGATTTTCTCTCGCACCATTATGTTCTAACCCTCAAGAGGCCACTTAGCTGGATTGGAATGAGGAAAAGGTTTCGCCGCTTTTAGGCTAGAAGAACTATTCGTCGAGGTAAGATTTTCACCAATCCTCTGCTTCGAGACTTTTGAGCGAGAATGTTACCCTTACTGCATTTGCCTTTTCCATAGAGGTAATAGTTTGATTCGTTCAGAGGTGAAAGGTGTCATGATTCAGCTGACTAATGATGATTGTGCTGAGATTTTGAAGGCCTCTATGAAGGGCGCGGACTTGGATGATTTTGAAGTGACTAACTTAAGGATTACGCAACAGATATTTTTTCAAGATGTTGGTGTTTGAAAGATGGATAATCTATGCCCGACTGTCCATTTGATTATGTGCATCATTCGACATAACATCATCCCCAAGACGGGAAGTTAAGATTGGACTTATCCCTTGGTGTGAAAGACCACATATGCTAGTATTGGCGGCATCGCCATCAATTAGACCTGCACCCTTTTGATACAATTTGTTGGTCAACGATAATACTTCATAGAGCCACATTTCGTATTTTCACCTATCCACTCTCTTCTAAGGTAATACGGGTGAACCTCCATAGAAAGGCAGTTTAGTAGAAGGTTCCTTCTCCCATTATTAGATCTTTCCTTAGGAAGATGGCAATTCTGAAGCTGTTGGCAATATTAATAGCGCCAACTGGACGAGATTGGGTGTATAACCATTATGCTATGACAACTCAAAGATCGCCTTAAAAAGGTGAGTGAAATTTTTTATATATTGTTTATGATTTTAAATTTATTCCATTGTCATACGTTTAATTTTTATGCCTAAATCAATTATATTTGTGAATTGAGGCTTAAATTAGTATAGAAAACTATTACATACATATTCTTGTTTTAGACATGATTTGAAATATGTTTACATCAAGAACTGGAAATTAATCCAAAGATTTTAGAATTTGAATGTTGTGTATTATTTCCCAAATTTGTGTTAAGTTCTATTTTCCATAGTCTAATCCGTGGGAAGAACATCTATTTGATTTTTATAAATTTGATTATTTTTTCCACTTTGATTCAATATGGTGACACTTGATTTAACAAGGAATAAAACAAAAGGGGAAAAGATGTGTAAAGTATGGATTTATTCTCCGTTGTTTACACTGTTTATGCTTATAAAAAATTACCCATTCCTTGTAATTTCCAGCGTAGTAAATATTTCCTTTTGCATAGCAGAAAATCTTTCTAAGAAATTTCACTCTAGCAAATTAAATATGGGAAAACATATCTTAGTTACATATTTATGATTATAATATATTTAGATAAAAATAAATAGTTTATACATATTTATTGCGTTAAAAAAGGAGAACAATGTTTATTTGTATGTTATTTATGCGTAACTTTCGTTACTTATCATTATATTTAGGAAAGTGAATGGGTAGATTTTGGAAATTTAGCAAATTCTATTAATGGGAATAAATTAGGGATTGCTAATAATCAATAGGAAATAAAGGATTATAACCCTAATTAATGGGAAATAATGGATAAGATTAGGTTAGGGGTTACTATCCAAATTTGGCGAAACGAAATACGACGTCTCACCCAAAAAGTAATTTACATTTTTATTATAAAAAATATTTAGATTTCAAAAATATTTTGATTTCATCTATTTAACTGATTTTAAATTTAAAATTGAAATTACACAATAGAATAAACTTTTATATTTACCAATGAAAATATGTCATTTGCTATGTTAAAATAGACGCATACCAAACATCAAATTTTCATTGTTAAGTTTTAATTATTTATTTTCATCAAAAATTTAGTTAATTACGTTACAACAATCGTTGAAATTTCTGGATCGTTACACACTCTCCTTCACTCAAAACATTTTGTTCCCGAAAAGGAACAAGATAGGAAAATAGAAGCATCTGAAAGGAAAGGCAGACTTGAAATACATAATACCATATATAATAATTAATTCAAAACCTTATAAATTTCATTTAGGATATCTCCTTACTTACATTTTATATTATATATTATTCAATTACACATTCGCATTACATTCAAACTTTTTCTAGGTAAGATTTTATAAATGCTTTTGATTGTAATTGAGCACTATACAAATTCCTCTTATATGACGTTCAAGTACAAATTACATTAACATTTTAACTTTTTGAGTATTTTAGGTAAGCTATATATGTTTTTCTAATGCAGTTGAGTATTATACAAATGAATTTTATCCTAGTTCAACAGTTTCAAGTTGTTCCAATTCCATTTCTTATTTTAAACTCTCCAATTATTCAAAATTTTCTGCTTCATTTCAATAATTGAAAATCATCGCTTGACATAAACTTAAGAGTTAAATTTTTGGTTTCACTTCAAACCATTTTGACACACACACACACACACACACACACACACACACACACATACATACATATTGTACATTAAATCATACTCAAGAAATTCAAGTCAAATTCATTTTCAAAAACAAAAACGTTTTGCTACTAAGTGGTCAACCCACTCTAAGACTCGAAAATGAATGTCGACGATGCTGTAGTCATCACCGAAATTATTTTCCAGTGAAAAAAGAGGAAAGTACCGACTTACTTCTTTTAAAAGTCATCGGAAACAATTTCCATTCGAAAAATACTTTCACATAATAATATTTTTCAAACTTAAAAAATTTAAATTTTGAAAAGCACCAAAAATTTAATTCTCAATCCTTAATTTAAATTATTTCATTTTCAAATCAAATTTATAAACCATGTTTTAAAAAAACATACAAAAAAAGTTAATGGTTTAGAAATATTTACAAACAATAAATGATAATCTGGTATTGTCATTTCTAACAACAAATTCATTTAACTATCTAATTTCAGGAAATTATACTTATATATAAAATATAATCATATGTAAAACGTTTCATTTACCAATTTCGAAAACAATATTGTGTTAGTTTGCTCCGCTCAAGTGTTTTGGAATTCCTATCAATAGAGTTGGCCAGACGAGTCGATCGAAACCCGAATTTCAAACTCAAACAACTCAAACAACACAATATAAAATATTTTATATCAATACAAGTACGCTTCCTCACTTGATGATTGAAGAATGGATTTTAGAAAAAGGTCAAAGATTCAAATTTAGAGAAACCCTAATCAAAGAGAATTCTAACTACAAAGATAGGCTCAAAAAGAAGAAAAGATGATTAAATTACAAAAGCGGTAAAATATATAGACTTATATTAATCGCGGCGACCTTAAGCGAGTCAAGCAAGACTTAGAAAGACGAGAGTATCATTAAAGAAAACCAAGACAACTTGTTGAGAACATGTAGAAAACGCAATTCATGAGATCAATGAAGAAGGCAGAAGCATTGGTTAATCCAAAGGGCATGACTAACCATTCATTGAAATCGTTCGTCTTGGAGGAAGGACAACATATCGAGCTCCATGAAGAAGAGCGATGCGGAATTAAATTTCCCGCTTAGGAGGTAGAGAAGTGACTTCAGCAAAACATTCGGGAAGAGTTGGACAATAAGGGTGGATTCAAGACCACTAGGCTGAGAATCAAGCGAAAATATAAAACTACCAGCATAATCCTGAGGTAATCGACATTCGATCACAAGAGAAACAGTTAGGGCTTTGAAAGAGATAATAACATCATAACCGAGGACATAGAAATCTCTGGTGAATCGATGCCAATTTTAAAGGAGTTTCACCCCTTTACAAATCATAAAAAGTTTGACGGGAGCACCGATGGGAATAGTTGCACACAAGGATGAAGTTGCCAATTGAGGTTGCAAACTATGCTCAAATTATTACAGAGATCAACAGAAATGAAGCTATGCACACACAAACAAGAAAAGACAAGAATGGATTTCAGAACAAAAGGATGTTCCAAAATTCAGAAGAAATCCTATTCAAAGAGGATCCCAACGAAGGATTTCAAGTTCGAAAAAAGATGATTCTATAATAAATTTTACTCATTCTTGGGTATTACTACCCTATCTCTAATGAGTTTTACTTCATATGCTAAGATTGGCTTAAACTAGAGCTCTGATATCACTTATAACGACTTGCCATTTTGAACCATTCAAATCGATAATCATCCACTCATGCCGGACTTGAATTGCTCAAAATAACAGATTGTTAATTTATATTTGGCAAAACTTAGCATATAGAGTAAATAAAACAATCACAGAATCATAAATATAGAATAATACAATAATATGCAGCGGAATTGATAAATAGTAGTTCATGAAGCTACTACAGCATCAGAGTCTAAAACAATATACAACAGAAATCCCAAATACAAAGTAGTCTCAAGTACGTAAGGAGATGACAAGTCTAAACATAAACAACTGGAAATAGTTGGAATAACTAAAATCTAAATAGATAATGATCTTCAAGAAAAACTCTAAGCTTCAAAGGTGAGTCTCAAATGCTGTTACACTTAGTCTGACCCGAGCATAAAGCAAAACACAAAACACAAAACACTCGAGTTTGGATTAACATTTTTATACCAGTAAATCAACTCAAGTGAAATGTTAAGTGAAATACATAATAACTCAAAGGATGTTTGGGATTCCCATCCTTTAAGGATCTATGAAACTATCTACATACATATTACAATACGTTATATAGATAATGTCTACAGTAAAGTAAAATATTAAGATAGCGTTAAGGCATTACCCATATCTCTCTTAACACATTTTATATAAGTACCATAGTCAATACAGTAATGTAAACTCCACCAAACCGGTAGGATATCAGGGAGCACTCCATGGGTACGATATAAACCAAACTCGTAGAGGGCCCGATAAGGCATGTGACAAGGCATGCGAGGCAATGCCCAGGGTAGGATATTAACATTTTGCAGATTCGGACTGGTGGTAACGCATAGCAGCTACTACCACCCACCTCGAGACACATTCGCAAAATCAAAGGTGCACCCAATCAAATCACAAAGTAATAGAATGGTATCGAAGTAACATGCTCGCTCGGAGGTGCGACCTTGGCATGGCTCCTGTTTTAGTCACATCAAGCTGACTCGTGGGAGTCAGGGCTGCGTTCATACCTCGTATAGATGTTCTCCAAACCATCCTACTTCGTTCTGGAATCTCAACCATGTGCACAGTTGTTAACGTGGTTTTCGGTATTGGCAAAGAGTATGACAATGTCCGATCCCGGTCTCTTTAACGACCAAATTCTCATTTCACACTGTGGTCATCTTCGTTTCAAAAAGTTCATACTCAATATCAAATATCATATTTATTTCAAAATCATATCACTTTCGAAATAATTTTCATTTCCAAAAATCATAACCACAAAATAGGTTAAACCATCATATTAAAGCATTCATATTTAAGTCCATTAAATCTAAATCATAATAGTTCCAACTTAAGCGGTATAAATATTGAAAATATTTGTATACGTTGAAATAGTAATAAATAAATTAATAAATAGTTTATATTTAAAAATAGGTTATAGATTAAAATAGTTTATATTAACAATAGTACATATATATAATTAAAAAGGCTTTATATCAAAAATAGTTTCAAAGTAGAATTATTTCTTCCAATTTCACAATTAATTCAAATCAACTTTAGTTCCACAAATCAATTTAAATCGATTCCAGTTCTACAATTCCAATTAATAGGGTTAGAGGTTCAAATCCAAATTCTCACTAAAACCATTTTTAATTTATATCGATTTCAAATCCAAGTTTGAACTACAAATTTAAACTACTTCCAATTCAATAGGTTCCAAAGTTTAAATATTCAAATAATTTATAATAACTCAATTTGATAAATTTTATTTATATTTCAAAATTCAATTTTAATTTTATTTAAATTTGGAAATATTCACTTAATAACTTTTATAATATTACACAAAATATCAAATTCAAATTTAATTCAATTAAATATTCAATTTAAATTTTATTTAAATTTAAAAATATTCGCTTTTATAAATATTTAAATAAAGCCTCAAATTACAAATTTAAATCAAAATTAAATATCTAACTTCAAGTATATTAAAATTTGAAAAAATCCACCTAATCACTTTTATAAACTTTTAGATGAAGCTCAAATTACAAACTTAAGTCAAGATTAAGTATTAAATATTTGCCTTAATTTGAATTTTAAAATATTCAATTAGTCACTTTTAATTAAGTCAAATTATAAAATCATACCTTTAAAATCTCAAAATTAATAAGTTTTTAATCGATTCTTATTTATATTAAATTCTCAAACTAATTAAATTGCAAATAAGCTTCAATTTTTCTTTCCAACCTTAATTTATTAAAGTTATTACAAAAATCTATTTCCGAAATATTAATATAAATTTAAATACATATTTAAAACATATTTTATATATATTATTTAAACTAAATTTTATTAAATTAAATCAAATTAAACCTTTTTGTTAAATCTTATTTTATATATTTTAAAAATAATAAAGTTATAAGTAAGGTCTTAAAATTTACATACTCGTAACATAACTTTTAAATTTAAAATTTTTAAAATATACAATTTAAAATCTAAAATTTACACATATTAAATAAAAATCTTTATATTATATGAAAAAATCAAAACTCATATATTTCATTTCAAATTTTGGAAATCATTTTCAAAACTAGACCAACCGTCTCCGTATATAATTTTCTATTCTATGGTCAAGTGATACGGATATTTATCATTTCAATCTCCAATAATTTAATATTTACGAGTATATATCATTTGAACCCGTAGTCTAAAAATTTCAAAATTAATAAATTCGCTTGGGTTTATCATTTCGACCCATAACAATTTTCCCTAATCTATAATATTGTTCGGATATGTATCATTTCAACCCATGGGGAATTTCTAAACTAACAGGGAACTTGTAGAGTGAGAACAACAAAATAGTAATATAAAATATAATAACATATCAATTACAGGCAAGGATCATAACTAACAATCTAAATATATATATAAAACATGTTATGGTGGCATATGGCAATTAACATGGGTTAACAAGTTCTTAACATATCATATTTTTCAATTTAGATAACTAACAGTTCAAATTTAACAACATATTTCAATCATCATTTCATATGAAATCAATTTAGTAAAAATAAGAATGTTAATCGTGAGTGATCGCTGACCTTTCGAGGCTAGAGGAAATAGATAACACGACAAGCTACGATTTAAAATTATGAACTCAACAATTGATTAATCCAAACGACAATTTCCAAAGTAAAGCAAGGCGAACACGAATTCCACGAACAAGCAGAGCTGAATCTTAGAATCAATAGAAAATAAATCAAAACTAGCTGATATAAATGGAAATAAAATATATATAATTTTTTTCTTAAAATCAATATTCAATTTTAAATACATGTATTCAAAGTAAAAATCTTCATATCATATTTTTTATAATCAGTATTTATTAAAATCAATATTTTCCAAAATTATTCAAATATAATATCTATATATGTTTAAAAATCTTAAAAAAAATCTATTTCAAAATATTAACTTAAACATATTATATATATACATTTAAAAATATTAACATAGATTTAAAAATATACTTTAAACATATTATGTATACCTCTCAAACAATATATCTAGAATGCAAGAGACTGGTCAGAGGGCTTGAGCTCGAGTATAGGGCTGGAGAGGGGAAGGTTCGACACTGGCAGATGGCTATACAGGCAGAGGGATGTCATGGGCTGTGGCTATCATGGGTGAAGGGGTAGCTTGGATCTGTCGTTTGTATGGCTTGATTGGTGATAGGAGGCTGGCAGGTCCGAGTGGGCTGCTGGTTGCTGATGCAAGTGGGCTAACTGTGTCTGGTGGGGATGCTAGGTCGCCTAGAACACTAAGGCGTAGGGAAGGAAGGTTCAGGTCGCAGGCTTGGCGGTGGGCTGACTTTGAAGGCTCCAATGCTATAATATTCAAAAGCTTCAGCTTCAATATTCTCATCCAGAATAACATGCTCTTTAGATGCTTGGGTCTGACAAGTCTCGACAGCAAGTCAAGTGTAGAAATAAGATGGCGGTAGGTGGAGATTAGCGTAGAGTTTCGTCTATTGGAGGGGTTGGTTGCTCGGGAAGGCGGCTACGTGGGGTTTGCTATCTCAGTCAAGTTGAGGGGATTGCATAGCCAAGTAGGCATTTTAGGTTCTGGCGATGGGTGATAGGCGGGTTGGGATGATGTGGAAGTAGAGGAAATCAAAGGAGAGAGGGAGGCAGAATGGTGGGAGCTACTGTCAGTAGTGAGTTTTGTGCTGTAGTCATGTAAATTGCGTGTGATGGATGGTGGATACTTGGATTGATGATGGGTTGATGTAGACGATGGTGGCTGCAGAGAGAGTGGGTGGAAGGTGTAAAGGCCCGTAAATCCATACCCCTTGAATCGACCATAATTCACATCAGTTCGACTCAAATTGAAAGGAAAATACGAATCTTTAGGGGAAAGAGGAAAAAGTAGAAGAAAAAAAGAACAACAACAATAGAATCTTACAATCGCGGTGGAACAAAATATAATATATAACAACAGATTTTTTAATATAAGAATCGTGCTGTTAATATACATACCATTATCATAGTACAATATACAATAATTAATACGTAAATCTAGACAGTTATAATAACTTGTCCTCACATAACAGAATAAACAAATACGTGATATACATCAGAAATCCTCCAGCTCATCTCTAGAGATCCATAACATCCTAGCCTGAATCTATAATGCTTAGTCTGGCCCGAGCATCATAATAAAATAACACCCAACTTAGTTTGGAAAACCAGCATGAGAAAACACACTCAATTTGAATTATTAGAGTTATCAAAATCCTTTGAAAAACAAAGGTATCTCATAAGGCCGTGTCACACATAAACACGACTGGTTTTCCCCTTATGATAACCACAACATTTTATAGAAAATCCAGTCATATTATAATAGTGTCTAAATACAAATACTTATTTAAATAGCTGAAATTGTTACATTAATTAAATTCCAGCATACATGGCTCTACAAAAAAAACCATAAGATCGTACTGGAGAATGGATTCCAACGAATGACTAGGCCACTAGGGTACCGACCATCATAATACACATCTAGAACAATGTACCAAGGACCACACCGGGATCCCCTATTACATAAGACTGGCCTACCCTTAACCTGGATAGACTGAATATGTTATCACCCTGGGTGTTCCCATCCTTACCATCGAGCGCTCCTTCCACGCACAACCATATACATAATAAATTGGTTTCCGAGGACATCTAGAAAAGTGATAACATACCCTAATTGGTGCAACCCACTTAGCCTTGCTACATCTGCCCTATTTTAGTCATTCCCGGTTGACGAGGTTCGAGGGTAAGCGTTACCTTTCGAGAAAACAATTTTACTTAGAATGCTCATCGTCCTTCAATTACGATGTTCTGGTAGCATTCATCCATACAAGTTGTCCTGGATCTAGATAAACCGAATCACCGTCTTCTTCATCTTCATGGTATTCATTCCTAACTATCAAACCGCATTGAAGTGGTTTCCGGATAATTAAATCAGATCCCGGTCTCTTCGAAATGACTAACAAAATTAGCCAATTTTGATAGTTGGTTATTTAACTATTAATAAAACATCCTTAAGCAGCCACTAGGCCCAATTTTATAAATCTCTAAAATATTTATTCCAAAAATATGTTCACTAAGACTTATATACAAACTCTTTCAATATTTCTATATTTGAAAACAAATTTCAAATGCTTGTATCCATATCATTTAGAAAATATTTCTATTCCAAATCTTGACAACTAAAAATATTTTTCCCAAAACCTTCCTTCCAATACTTAGGAAAATATTTATACGTATAATTTCCAAAATCATTTTTTTAGATTTAACTTGGAAATATTTCACAACTTATCTCCTAAGTCTCTAGAATTTTAATAAATTCTTCCTACGATTTCCAAACCAATTATACTTAATTATAATCACAACCAACCACTTATAACTCCTTTAAATGAATTCAAATTCTTCCCCAAATTACCGCATCAAGACATCGGAAATTTTCTTAAGTCCCTAACATTCCATTTATAAGAGTTCTCTTACAAAATCTTACTTTAATAAACCCCGTCTACACGTCTCGAGAGACTTTATAAATAAATTTGCAATCATTTCAAAACTATACATATAACAGGTGTGTATATATATACATATATTTGTAAAGAATAACATTTTTTTTAAATTTGCTTAAGTTATTATTTAAAATATCGAAAACACTTTTATATTATCAATAAATCATTTTTAGATGAACGAATAGATTTTAAAGCTGGATTTAAAAGTTAGAATTTATTAAATAAATATTTAATATTTGAAAATTTACTTACCGAGGTATTCCAACACTAACTAGTTCAAAATTTGATAGTTTAAATAATAAAGTTTTCCTTTTGAAAAACAACTTAACTTCTTAAAAATATATTTTAAAATCTCGAACACCAATTTAATTTATGACTTCCTCTCCGTTTCACAAAATATCTATTTATTTTCGCTTCTCTAACCATTCCCACTTAATAAATAGAATCAAATATTTTTCTCAACCATGTTTCCATATTCTAATATAATTTCCCTTTATGAATTTATATTCCTAATTATCATCTGATATCGAATTTCTTTATTTATAAACATCGTTTATCAATTTTATATCCCATTTGATTTACTTGTTTATAAACAAATCTTATTTATAAAAAAATCCATTACATAAATTCATTACTTACAAATTCCATTAATACTTCCAATCTACTTTCAATGATGATTTTAACTCATTTTTTTCTAGAATATCATTTATAAATTCTCTTATATAATTCATTTGTAAAAATCTCCATTTACTAATTCGCAATAGTTAATTATAACTAAACTCAAATATATTTTTTCTAGCTTAATTTCTTAAAAATAAATCCAATTCCAACATATATATTTTTATATCAAATTAACTTTAATTCCATAAATTTTAAAAATATATTTATAATATTTGAATTATCAAAATTCAGGCCAGTGCTACTATAGCACCAATAATTTCAATCACTACAATAATCTATATAGATTATTCTACACAAATCATATGTCACTATATATGAAAAATAAAAAATATATTTGCGGAATCCAGTTGGATCCCTCCAACCCATTTCCCTGCATCCACAGATGTTAATACAACATAAAATAATACCAATCCCACTTCGAGGGGGATATCGCAGTACAAAGGGTCATCCGCTATTACGCGGGGCATATAGGGTCTCATCCACTATAATTTGCGGGGATAACACTCCAAATACTAACATATATACTACAATATGTATCCAATAGTTTATTTTAACCATTTAAAAATTTAAAAATTTAAAACTTATGTAACGGCCCAAAAGAATTTCGACCCCGAAAATCGACACTAATACGTCCACATGTATAAAGTGATGAAAAATCGAGTTTCGAAAATCGCAAAATGTTAGAATTTATAAGAAAAGAGATAAAAGATGAAACAAAAAAACAATTGCACTGAATCTCACAATCACAGTGGAACAAAATATAATCTGAAATAACAACACTTATATAAGAAAAGTTGTAACTGTCAATATACATACAAAATATTAGTGTACAACATCAAAAAATAAATATGGACGGTTATAATAACTTGTCCATAAATACTGTCTGTACAGTTTATAATAAACAACGGAATATAATCAGTACGACTCTGGCATCCAGCCCGTCTCCGTGCTCCAATCCGTCCTAACCTGAAAATTTGTAATACTTGGTCTGACCCGAGCATTACAATAAAGTAACACCTGAATCAGGCTGGAAACTAGCGTGAGTAAACACATCTAATAAGAAATACTTAAGTTATAAAACTTCTTTGAAGACCAGGGTAACTCATACATCACTACGAGCTTTTACACTGTTATAGCAAAACACTTATTACCCAAATCCAATGATATTTAAAATAATATCTAAGTACCACTACTTAATTTAAACGGTTAGATTTACTCAATTTTATTCAATTCTAATCTATAAAATTATAAAAATCAAATCCGTAAAGAATTATAGTACTTATTAAATCGAAGTGGTTTCGAATATCGCTAATATCCATTCCCAGCCTCTTCGAACCCGAATAATAATTTAAAAGGTAAATTGTTTAAGATAAACAATTTATTACTTAGGGCGACAGTATCCTTGTGACAATTTATTACAGATGCCTTATTTCAAAATAAAATGTATCACCACTTAAATCTCGTTATCTAAATCTGTTTTGACTACTCGATGGTACAGACAAGAATAACTGGAACAATATACAATAGAGTTAAAACAAGTTATAGATCGTTAGATAATTTAACGGCCAATCAACAATTCACTCATAATAGTTTAATTTGCCTTGATTAACCATACCCATTTATATTTAAATTGGAATTAATTTAAAAACATTTATTCTTGGTTAATAAAAATTTAACATCTATTTAATACCCAACTTATCTAAAATTTTAAAATCCATAATAATATAGTACACAATAAAACACGTTTGTAAATCCCATTCAGTAAAAATAAAAGAAAATATAATTATCATAAAAATATGTATATGACTCACACTTCTTCTCTCTTCCTTTTTCTTTCATTTCCCTTTCTATTTTTTCTTTTCTTTTCTTTTTTTCCTTTTTTTTATTCTCTTCTTTTATTTTTTTTCTTTATTTTTCCTTTTCCTCTATTTTCTTTTTTTCCCCTTTTTCCTTAATTTATTTTTTTCTTTTCTTCCTTTTACTTTATGTAATTTTTTTATTTCTTCGGCCCAACCGGCCCATTCTTTCTTCCCCTCTCCTTCTTTTCATTCCTTCCAGCCCTATACTTCCTTCCACTTCCCTTTTTTCTACACACTCTATCGTCGTGCACGTGCATGCACCGACCATCATCCCCTACCTACCATCGACCATCCATCTACATTGCTTCTGGCCGCCGAAACACAATTAACACCAAAACCATGCCAAAACACTCAAGTTCGAAAATTCATCCACCAGTCGAGAATTGGAAAATGACATCCACCCACACAAACGCTCCGGCGAGCCACCACACCTCACCAATCGCCACCAAACCTTGGCGCCAGGGCCGCCACGTCCTCCTTCACCTTTTACCCCAGGTGCGCATCCCTCTTCTTTCCCCTCGATGCCGTCATACCCTCCAAACCGAAGCCATTCCAAAATGCACCAGAACCTTACTTCAACCTCGTCTCGATGCCTCGCCTTATTAGAAACCTCCACCCCATTATTCCCTCGACCCTTCACCCTCCATGCTAATCCACAAACAACGGCAAACCCTTAAATCGCCCCGACCAATAGAATTTTACAAAAACCCAAAACCTGATCATCTCTTTTTCTCTCGACAAATACCCTACTAAAAATCAAGGTAATACAACAGAAATTTATTATTTTCAAACTCGACTCCATCTGTGTAAGTGGAAACATAAATTAAAATGTTTGAATTTTCTTGATCTATCTGACTGCCTCCTGTTATCTGCATTTCCCAATCATATTGCTTGGTAGCATTTTATAAAGTCATTTTTCAAATCAAATGTATCCTAGTACAAGAAAAAACCATTCAAACATTCTAACCTAAAACTACCTTGAGGATGAGATTTAAATTTTTGAAAAGTTTAAACATGTCAGACATAGAAGAACAAAGGCAAAAAAATGAATACAGGTATTCATACTTTCGTACACAGGCATATCTATATTTACCTCCATGAAACACGTATTCAAAACTATTATCCCATTTTCATCTTTAAACATAATCGTAGATTTAAAAGATTTGTGTTTTGAAATGAGATTTACCCACTATAATGTTTGAACAAAGAAAGATGCTTTTGAAAAATTGCTGCTCTCAGATTGGTTGATGATCTTTCTGTTGAGTTGAGTTTTTTTTATTCCATTAAGTTTGAAATGGTAGAAATGTGTATCTGCTTTTACTTGTTCGAATGAAATAAAGGAAGACAGTGGAAGTATATATATATACAAGAAGATATAGTGTTGCATTCTGCTATGTTGTATACATCAAACCCTTTTTTCCACTTTTCTTTTAAAATTTTATTTTATTTAATTTCCTTTGGTCAGCAATTGCTTGACCTGATTTGATTTTTTGTGACTTTGATTTAAGGTTTTCTATACTTGGATTTGATGTATTGTATGCTTGAGATGATGGATATTAAATGTTGTGTTCCCTAAGTTTCCTACATGTATATATAGATATACCCTTCATACCTATATCCTTCATACAAATACTTATGAACATAGTTTTGTCTTACTTTTATGCATATTTGTTTAGTTTTATATGTCATACCAGCATATACATACACACATTTTATATGTTTGCCGTCATATGTATATTTCCATCGATGTCTCAACAAGTCCATCCTTGTTCTCATAGAAATTCAGTCATACGTTGATCAGGCGCAGGACTGAAAATCTATAAGCACTCTGTAAACCCATTTTCAACACCCAGTGAAAATACTTGGAATTTTTTTCATGAGAATGCTATGGAAATCATCACCTCTCCCATGGATCGCAGTTAGCACGATGATTACGTCGCCATCCCGGTGAAATCCATAGAGAACTATAAGCATCCACACCACTTGCTTCCACCATAGAAACTGCAACAGATCACAGCTACACTTAGTGATACATTGCTATCACGACAGAACCCATGTAACTGTATGCATCAGTGCCCTCAATTACGCTACCAAATGAAACTTCACCATATAGATCACAGACTATGCAAAGGTTGCACTGTAACGATCCCATTTTTAAGTTAAATTTAAATTGGTAATTTAAATAAAATTTTGGATTAAACTATGAATTAATTTTAAATTCTAAAGTAGATAAATTAATCTGAATAAAATTTGTTTTCTAATATAATAAATTCTCAAAGGTTATTTAAGGTTAGAAATCAATATTTTAAAGAAACTCATAGATATGTATATGATATATGTGTTTATTTAATAATGTACAATTATAATTTAAAAGTCGTTTCTCTTTAAAAGTTGTAAAAGTAAAATAAATACAAATGTGTGTAAATAATTTGTAAATAGATAAACAAAAAAGTTTAAAAGCATAAAGCATTTTTTCATAAATTAAAATAAAGTAAGAATTAAAACAAAGTTACAAATATTTGTAAACAAGGGTGTAAACATAACTTGCAAAATAAAATAGAGAAGAGGGTTTAAAACAAAATTTATAATTAAATTAACAAAAAGGGTTTAGAAATAAAATAGTCTATATTTTACAAGTGTAAGAAGATTTAAATGATATAATAACAAGTGTTAACATGATTAACAAGTGGCAAATTTCCTTTAAATTTAATTTTAGTAAATATACAAAAGAAAACAAACCCATGCTTAATTTTTCTCTCATTTGAAAAACCTGAAAATAAAAAAAAATCAACAGTTTCACAAACCTGGAAATAAACCAGAGCAACAAAGCAGTTCAGAAAATCTCAACTTGAAATAAGATCTGCTTCAAGCTTCAAACTGGAAAACAGAAGCATATCAAATTCAAAACAATAACAACCTGATCAAAAGTTTAAAATGAAGATCAAAGCAAAAGTGTTTCAGAACTAAAATCTAGTCTTCAGCTAACCAGAGAAATTTGGAAGCATAATTAAAGCAAATTAGATTCAAGTTTAAACAACAATTTCAAAATCTTCAGCATGGTCAAGTCTTAAGCCTTTAGATAAACTCAAACAAGCAAGAAACTTAAGCCTGGAATTAAGCCTGTAATCAAGTAAGGATTAAAAGTAGATTCGAAAATCGATATAAAGTTCGAGATCGACCAAAGCAAAATCTGTTCCAGGTTTTCAAAATATGATCTCTGTTCTCTTCAAGCACAAGTGAGCAAACTACCTTTAGTAAACCTTAAATCTGTCTACATCTTGATTTCAGATATGTAGTGAAAAATGTGGGTATGATTGTGAAAAAAATGGGCTTGCATGTCTGGTTGAAATATACGTGCCTTTGCATATATAAGTATATATATATTTGTTTTCACAGGCTAAAGATAAGTTTAAAAACTCAATTTCTTTTTCCTCAACTCTTATTGGTCAGGATCCCTAAAAGAAAAATGACAATGTCAATATAATGTTATTTCTAAAAATATTTCTAAATGGAAATATTTTGCAAAAACTCTAGAAAAGAAGATTTATAGTAAAACCCAAAAATATGTCAAGTTCAAGTATTCTAATTCTTTGATTTAATTACATAATATAAATTGTTTTCAAAAACCTTGATTTTTAAAATAAATTTCATGATTTTTAGTTCGTTATTGAATGTGAAATCACAGGTGAATGGAAACTGTGTTTGGGTCAATTTTCGGCGATCCACATCGAACTGGGTGTTGAAATCCATGGTGAAGGAGGTTTATGCATCATAGAGTATGGGAAAAATAGTGGATGATTTTATAATGTGTTATTGACGCAGCGGATTATTAACAAAACGATATGGATCGATGAAAGTAGCAATCGGTGGATTGAAGATACTGAAATGCCCAAATTCGTTGATCACAAAAATACTGAATTCTAGCTATCTTCGACACGTTGATCGCACACGATACCGTGAGAGAAGATCTTCAATTCTTCAAGCGTTGATCAAGCGCACTTGATTCCGCAAATCGGCTTCAACAATCGTTGATTCGAGCGCACTCGAATAATCGAAAGTGGAGATAGGAGATTACACTCAACTACCAATTTAAGATGAAAGCACACAACAATCAACAAGAAATTTTATTCAAAAATCAACAACCTACAAAATGACACAACACTGCTATTTATAGCTTTTACAACGCAACGCAATCAAAACATCACCAGACTCTTAGGTCGTTCGCGACTTACGACCTATCTTAGGTCGGCAGCAACTTAACAACAGCGACTCAACGCTACACTCAACACATAACAGCGCTGCACCGGACGACCTACGACTCAACAAGGTCGTGAGCGACCTAAATGATCAACACAACACGACTTACGACTTACAAACACAATACAACACGTAGCCACAAACTCGGACGACTTAAAACACACGACTCATGACCTATACTTGATATGGCTTAACGACCTAAACAAGGTCGCGACCTTACTCCAAGCAGTTTAACACTTCAGCAACTTATCGTAGGTCGGTACCAAGATAAGGTCGATGCGACCTAAGTATTAGCTTCTAGATATCTTCACACGACCTAACTATGTCGTAGGTCGAGACTGTCTTTAGGGAAATATCGGAGCGACCTATCTTAGGTCGTAAGTTGTTAGGTAAGTTAGGTCGTCCACGACCTAAATGAAAATGCGGCTTAGCTTGCTTAGGTCGTAACTCGGCACAGTTAGCTCGTTCTTCATCACTAGGTCGTACTTCATTAGGTCGTAGCTCGTTAGGTCGGAACTCTACATCTTGTGACTTCTTAGGTCGTACTCGACTTAAAAACAAGTTAAGTCGGACCCAACCTATGTCTTCGTCTCTCTGGGCTGCATCATCCTCCCCTGATTGAGAAAAATTCATCCACGAATTTGTGCCCTCCTCTTCCATACCAAGCTCATCCCCATGATACGGTATAAGATGTTTAACATTAAACACATCAGAAATGTACACATCCTCCGGTAGCTTCAACTTATAAGCATTTTCATTAATCCGTTTCACAACTTCTACAGGACCAATTTTTTTGGCTTTCAATTTGTTATAAGCGCCCACTGGAAAACGATTCTTTGTTAACACAGCATACACTAAATCACCTTCGTTAAATTTAGCATTTAGTCGCCCTAAATCTGCAGTTCGCTTATACTTCTCATTTGCTTTCACCAATCGTTCCTGTACGATTTTATGACATTCAGTTAATTCATCAACAAAATCAACAGCTCGTTTAACCGTCCCCTTTGGTGGTAGAACTGCTAAATCCAATGGTCCCCTTGGCAAACTTGAATATATGATCTGAAATGGACTGTAACCTGTGCTTCTATTAACCGCATGATTATGTGCAAACTCTGCTTGGCATAACTTCATGTCCCAACTCTTCAGATTGTCCTTCACAAGACATCGCAATAAATTTCCCAACGATCGGTTAACAACTTCGGTCTGTCCATCCGTTTGCGGATGATAAGCGCTGCTAAAGTTCAACTTCGTTCCCACCATCTTCCACAAACTTAACCAAAAATGGCTTAAAAATCTAGTATCCCGATCAGAAACAATAGATTCTGGTAAACCATGCAATCGATACACCTCCTTAAAGAATAATTGTGCCACTCGAACTGCATCCGCTGTCTTCTTGCAGGCAATAAAATGTACCATCTTTGAAAACCTGTCTACCACAACAAATATAGAATCATTCCCCCTTTGAGTTCTAGGCAAACCCAAAACGAAATCCATGCTGATATCAACCCATGGTTTAATAGGCACGGGTAACGGCATATATAACCCCGCATTCGTAGCTGTTCCCTTTGAAACCTGACAGATATGACATCTCCGAACTAACGTTTCAACTTCCTTCCTCATTGACGGCCAAAAATAAGATTGAGAAATTAACTGTAATGTACGGTCTCTACCCACATGGCCTTCTTCATGTAGTTCTTTGATAATCTTCATTCTCAAGCTGCTCTCCGGAATACATAATCGATTTCCCTTGAACAAGAACCCATCAACCAATACAAATTCATCGGTATTCCCATCCTTTACTTTCTCAACAAACTTTGCAAAGTAAGGATCTTCTTCAATCAGCTCTGGCAATAATTCAAAACCTATCACTTCAACTTTCATTGTCGTTAATAAATGACTCCTCCTACTCAAAGCATCAGCTACACGGTTCGTCACCCCTGACTTATGTTTGACAGCAAAAGTAAACTGCTGTAAATAAGCAATCCATGATGCATGCCTTGCTGAAATCTTGTCTTGTCCCTGTAAATGTTTCAAAGCTTCGTGGTCTGTGTAAAGAACAAACTCCTTATGAAACAGATAATGTCTCCAATGTTTCACTGCTTGCACTACAGCATAAAACTCTACATCATACGTACTATATCTCATCTTTGCCCTTGATAACTTCTCACTGAAATAAGCAACTGGTCTTCCATTCTGACTCAAGACTCCTCCAATACCAACCTTTGAAGCATCAGTATGTAGTTCAAACAACAACTGAAAATCTGGTAGAACTAGAATTGGTGCAGTCGTCAACACCAAAAGCATTCCCAGCTTCCTCTGACCATACAAATTGTTTCCCTTTCATGCAATCAGTAACTGGAGCCATCACGCTACTGAAGTGTGGAATGAATCTTCGGTAGAATGACGCTATCCCATGAAAACTTCTCACTTCTGTAATTGTCTTCGGCTGTGGCCAATTTCTGACTGCTTCAACTTTATTCTGGTCCACCTGGATACCTTTTCCTGACACAACATACCCTAGAAATAAAACACTATGCGTCATAAACACGCATTTCTTCGTAGCAGCATAAAATTGTTCCTCACGAAGAATAATCAACACCTTCCGCAAATGCTCTACATGCTCCTCCGTACTTCCACTATATATCAGAATATCATCGAAATAAACTACCACAAACTTTCCAATGCATGGTCTGAAAATTTGATTCATCACCCTCAAGAAGGTACTTGGTGCATTCGATAGACCAAACGGCATAACCAGCCATTCATATAAACCTTCCCTCGTCTTGAATGCGGTCTTCCATTCATCTCCCGGTCTAATTCGAATCTGATGATATCCACTCTTCAAATCAATCTTCGAAAAGATAGTAGCCCCACTCAACTGATCTAACAAATCATCCAATCTTGGCATAGGAAATCTATAGAGAACAGTAATCTTGTTCAAAGCTCTACTATCGGTACACATTTTCCATGTTCCATCCTTCTTTGGCACCAACAATGCTGGTACTGCACAAGGACTCAAGCTTTCCTGAACACGTCCCTGCTCAAGCAACTCTTCCACTTGCCTTCGCAACTCCTCATGTTCCTTCGGACTCATTCGATAATGTGGTCTATGCGGTAATGCTGCTCCCGGAACAAGATCGATTTGATGTTGAATGTATCTCAGTGGTGGTAACTCCTTAGGCAACTCTTCTGGAAATACGTCTTCAAATTATTTCAAAACTGGCTTTGCTTCTTCTGGAATTTCAACCTCTTCACTGCTCTCACATCCTATCAACAAGTACACTTCAGGTTCCTCTTCGACTTCCTTAACAAACTCCTTCAAAGATAGCAAAGTTTTCATCTCTTCAATCTCCTCTAACTTGCTTTCCTTCTGTTGTTGCTTCTTAGGAAATAAAATAATCTTAGTACCTTCAAACATGAAACTGTAACTATTAGCACGACCATCGTGTTGTACTGCTCTATCAAACTGCCATGGTCTGCCCAACAACAGATGACACACATCCATGTCCACAACATCACACCAGATTTCATCTTTGTACTTTTTTCCAATTGAAAAATTCACACAAGCTCTTCGCCCAACTTTCACTTCACCACCCTTCCTTAACCATGCTAGCTTGTACGGTTTAGGATGCTTCTCAGTTTTCAAGTTCAACTTCCTTACTACTTCAGTGGAGATAATATTATCACAACTTCCAGCATCAATGACGAACTTGCAAACCTTTCCCAAAATAGTGCATGTGGACTGAAATATGTTATTCCTCAACCAACTGTTTTCCTCTTCTTGTTTTGGTGCCAAATAACTTCTCCCCATCATTAAATTACACCCTTCATCTCCGGACAACTCTTCCTCCTTCTCAACATAAGGTGAATTAGAACATTCGGCTTCCACATCCTCTTCTTCAATCTCTACGACCATTGCTCTCTTCTTCGGCTTCGGACATTCATTGCTTTTGTGACCCAGCTCCTGACAATTATAACATTTGAAACTGCTATTAACCTTCGCCTTCTCAACCTCCTTTACCACTAGTTTTGCGACAGCTTTAGGAACATTAGAACTTCCACTAACACCCTTCCCCTGATTGTTGGAATTAGTAAACACACCACCTCCACGCTTTCCCTGCTTCTCCCAAGCCAACGCTTTCTGATGTGCTTCTGCAACAGATCTTGGATCAAACATATTAACCATATCCTGGATCTGCATTCGCAACCCTCCAACAAATCTAGCAGTCAGCTGTTCTTCTGTCTCCATAATATCATTTCTGGCAATGAGTTGGTAAAATTCATCTGCATAATCATTAACTGAATTTGTCCCTTGCCTCAGATTCTGCAATCTCTGGTACATAAGTGATTGATAGTTATAAGGTAAAAATGTAGCTCTCATCAACTTCTTCATCTTATCCCATGAATTTGACTTTCCATTCTCTCCCTTGTAAGTTTAGTTTGCTGCCACCATGCCAAAGCTCTTCCCCTCAACCTAGTAGAAACCAACTTTACTCTTCTATTCTCCGGAACCTCCTTGAAATCAAAGATCTCCTCCACATTTGACAACCAGTCTAGGAATTCTTCAGCAACCATCCCACCTTTAAATTCTGGAATCTCCATCTTCATTCCCGATTCCCATCGACGATCATCATCTACATCCCGATATGAACTTCGAATTTGGTCTCGATCTTGATAATGAATGCTAGCTCTATCACCCTCTTCATTGAAATCAAATGTACGTCTATATCGATCTCGACCATCAACATCCCTTCGATCACGCATGTCTCTTCTACTATGTCTCTCTTCGTCTCTATATGGCTCATTTTCAAACTCTCGTGGAGTTCTCCTCTCTTCATGTCCATAGTCATTCTGATCTCTCCTTGATGAAATTGATGTTTCTCTTCTCTCTCTAAAAGATTGCGGTGATACCCTTCTCGCTTCCGTAACCGATGGCGAAACACGGTTTCCTCCATGGTTCGAGATTGGTGATCTCCTCCTTTGAGTTTGATTCAAATCATTCATCAATTTCTCTAACTTTCCAATGCCTTCATCAAATTTCTCATTAATACGTTGTTCCATTTGTTCGGCTTCTTCTCTTCTATACAACACTTCAACATTTTGATGACGATTAGCTCTCCTTGGAGGCATGATTGAACACCTCTCAAGTACTTCAACAAATACTTCAAAACTTCACAAATTTTCAACTCAAATCAAACAAGTCACGGCTTCAAACTTAAACAAGGTGAACGACTTAAGGCTTAAGTCGCTCGGCACAATTCTTCACTAGCTCGGCTCGGCCTCCACAAACTCGGCTTGAACTTCACGACTTAGCTCGATAGTTTGCAAGACCTAGGGTAGGTCGGCACGGTTCAACACTTCAAACTCAACTTTGGCGCGCAAACTTCCAACAAGTCAAAATTCAAACACCTTTCAATACTTTGATCCAAAATGGAATGGATCGAAAGTCTCCCTCTTGTTGCGATTCAAGATGAACATGATGAACAACTTCAAACTTAAAATACTTGGCTCCAAGACTCAACTTAGCTATGATTGGCTAAGTATGGCTCTGATACCAAACTGACGCAGCGGATTATTAACAAAACGATATGGATCGATGAAAGTAGCAATCGGTGGATTGAAGATACTGAAATACCCAAATTCGTTGATCACAAAGATACCGAATTCTAGCTATCTTCGACACGTTGGTCGCGCACGATACCGTGAGAGAAGATCTTCAATTCTTCAAGCGTTGATCAAGCGCACTTGATTCCGCGAATCGGCTTCAACAATCATTGATTCGAGCGCACTAGAATAACCGAAAGTGGAGATAGGAGATTACACTCAACTACCAATTTAAGATGAAAGCACACAGCAATCAACAAGAAATTTTATTCAAAAATCAACAACCTACAAAATGACACAACACTGCTATTTATAGCTTTTACAACGCAACGCAATCAAAACATCACCAGACTCTTAGGTCGTTCGCGACTTACGACCTATCTTAGGTCGGCACCAACTTAACAACAGCGACTCAACGCTACACTCAACACATAACAGCGCTGCACCGGACGACCTACGACTCAACAAGGTCGTGAGCGACCCAAATGATCAACACAACACGACTTACGACTTACAAACACAATACAACACGTAGCCACAAACTCGGACGACTTAAAACACACGACTCACGACCTATACTTGATATGGCTTAACGATCTAAACAAGGTCGCGACCTTACTCCAAGCAGCTTAACCCTTCAGCGACTTATCGTAGGTCGGTACCAAGATAAGGTCGATGCGACCTAAGTATTAGCTTCTGGATATCTTCACACGACCTAGCTAGGTCGTAGGTCGAGACTGTCTTTAGGGAAATATCGGAGCGACCTATCTTAGGTCGTAACTCGTTAGGTAAGTTAGGTCGTCCACGACCTAAATGAAAATGCGACTTAGCTTGCTTAGGTCGTAACTCGGCACAGTTAGCTCGTTCTTCATCACTAGGTCGTACTTCATTAGGTCGGAGCTCGTTAGGTCGGAACTCTACATCTTGTGACTTCTTAGGTCGTACTCGACTTAAAAACAAGTTAGGTCGGATCCAACCTATGTCTTCGTCTCTTTGGGCTGCATCAGTTATGGTGATCGATCGAAGGCGATTTAGGGTTTTATCTGGTGTTTTGTCGATCTAGTTCATAGGGGAATTGCCTTGCCGTCCGGATGTTTCAGACGATCGGTCCAGGGGGAGAAGAAGCATAGGTTACTGGGCCAGCTTTGGGTGAATTTGCATGATTATCGGTGGATGATGGCAATCAGGCGAGGTGATTTACTGATGATGGGTTTAAGTCGAGAAATGGATCGAGTAGCCTAATTTCGAATTTTGATGAAATCATCGAAGATGGGCATTGAGAAGATCGATGAAGTCGTGGACGACTTGTGGAGGGGCTCGGCGACGATCGGAGAAGCTCCGATTGTATGTGCACGTGTACGTGCATTGGTGGTGTCAGTAGTTACTGAAGAGGGAAGAAAGGGGTTTAAACTCGAGTGATTGTTTGGGGAAAAGAAGCTTTGGTTCGGGTTCGTTGTTGGGTTGTTCGAGGGTGATTATAACATGTTTTGAAATTTTTAAACATACAAGTTTTGAAAAGGAGTGATTTGGTGGATGTAGTTGTTGGCTTGGAATTTTTATGGTATGGGCTTGGGATTCCTTTTGAAGCTAATAAGTTTTAAGCAGAAGGAAATGTTCAAGTTTTGAGAAAAAAATAAAGCAAGTTTTAAATAAAGGTTTAAAGTGTATTAAAAATGAATAGTTTTTCAAAAGAAATAATAAACCAAGTTTTAAAATATTATGAATATAAAATAATTTTTCAAAGTAAATTTATTTGAGACAAGTTTTAAAACAAGTATTTCAAAGTTTTAAATTTTAAACTTAATTTTTAAAGTTGTTTTATTAAAGTAATAATGATGTTATGTTCATTTATTAAATTAATTCCAAAACGTTTCTCCAAATGAAGTTTAATGTTTAATCAAGTAATTATTTTAGATAAAAAGACTGATCTTTAATGAAAGTGGATAATTAAAGGATTTATTACTTAATTATTCAAAGAATACTTACTTGTTTAAAGATTAATTAAGTAAGTAAAGAATAATTAGTTGACAGTTAAAGGTTAAGTAATTTATGATTCGAAAGATAATTAATTAATGGTAATTAATTACTTAAAGATAATTACTTAATTAAAAGTAATAAATTAATGATTAAAGTGGATTAATCAAGTCATAATAAATTTGTGATTTATTAATATAAGTGATTATGGATAATCACTTATTATAATTAATTAAATGCTAATTAATTCATGGTTGATTAATTAATGTAATTAATTAAGTGTAATTAGTTTAAAGGATAATTTAATGATTAGAGGTTAATTATTTAATGATTAAAGGTTGATTTATTTATTAATTAAGGTTGATTAATTAATAATTAATGGTTGATTAATTTAATTATTAAGGTTAATTAATAAATGATTAAAGGTTAATTAATTAAAATGGTTTGTAATTAATCAATAATTAATTAACCAGGACTAGTAATTAAATTCATAATTAATTTATTTGATTTAGATTAATCAAATGATTAATAAATCATACTTATGGATGTTTGGAATCTATGGAATGTTGAATTATTTGATATCCCTGATATGTGATGCTTTGTGATATGAATTATTCTGATATAAGCTGTGAACCCGTGATGTAATTTATTCATCTGCGATGTAATTTATTTATCTATGATAAATTTATATTATTAGCTGTGAATCTGTGAGTAAAGATAAGCGTTATAGATTATACCGCTTATCGATATTGTTGTGATTCAATCTGTGATGATTGATGTTGTGCACTATTGTGTAAAACCCCTGGACTACACCATACACACACAAATATGGATTGCGTGAGGAAATGGGTTAAATCACATGTTTTTGAAATGGCTTTAAGATTGAATTCTGAATCTAAATGGTTTTGGAAATTTAATTGGATTAAATTTGAAAAGCTTTTGTAAAGAAGTTTTGAGAATAAAAGTTATTTGAATAACTTGATAAAGTTTTGAAATTTAAATAATTTAATTTGAATTCAATATTTGAATAAATTCTATGATTAGGAAATTATGGTTTAAAAAGGTTATACAAGTTATAAAGGTGTTTATATGGGTTTTAACCATTTAAAAAGGATTGCATGAGGAAATGGGTTAAGTCACATGTTTTTGAAATGGCTTTAAGATTGAATTCTGAATCTAAATGGTTTTGGAAATTTAATTGGATTAAATTTGAAAAGCTTTTGAAAAGAAGTTTTGAGAATAAAAGTTATTTGAATAACTTGATAAAGTTTTGAAATTTAAATAATTTAATTTGAATTCAATATTTGAAATTAAATTCTATGATTAGGAAATTATGGTTTAAAAAGGTTATACAAGTTATAAAGGTGTTTATATGGGTTTTAACCATTTAAAAAGTATTGTTTTAGGAATTTAAATTTAAACCCAAGTTTTATACTTGAATGGCTTTAACTTATGTAAATGTAGTCACTTTTTCCCAAAACGAAAACTATTTTTTTTCAAATAATAAAAGCTTTCATATAAGGAAAGGATTTCCAATTTAGGTTGAAAAGTTTCAAGTTTGAAAGAAATTGTGAATTGTTTTGAAAGCTATGAATGAGCCTTTGTGAAAGATTGTTAAACCTAGTTTATCGAAGAGAATTTTAAATGGTGTATCTTTTATATAAAAGATATGAATTGGAAATGGTTTTGAAAGCTATAAATTTAGTCTTTGGGTTAATAATTGGATGAAATAATCCAATTTGAAAAGGAAGTTGTTTTGAAAAGATGTGAATGAATCTTTGTGAAATATTGGTGAACTTGTAAAATGAATCTTTTTGTTTGAAAGATTGAAATGGTAATTTGTTTAAACCATTTGAAAGAAAGGTTTTGGGTTTTAAAGTTGTGACTTAACTGAGATCCTAATATCCATATGTTTTTAAATATTGCGCTCATTATTCGGTTTAGCCGGGAGAGGACCTTGTGTCATATAACCTATTAACGTAAAAATCCGACGCTAACACCCCGATGCAAGTAAAGCAAGTGTGAAAGCACCACCCGATGATACGGGAATAAAAAATAAGCAGGAAAATATCGGAAAGTCAGTAAAAGACACAGTTTTTATAGTGGTTCGTCTTATAGTCAAGCCTACGTCCACTTTAAACTCTTTTATTGATGACTCAAATACAACTTATGCAACTTTCTTCAATTACAACATGCTTTAGACTTGTAGCTCAAACTTCTATGTAGAATAATCTTTCGAATCCATGTCGAATGATGTAGATTTTCTCTTGAAGTGTGTCGTAATGCCGTTGGTGTTTGGAGTGCTTGAAGTGCTGTTCGAGTTGAGAAAATGGCAGAGTATTGGCGCTTCGAGAATGAGCCAAAAAGATCCCCCCAATGTTGTAGCTCATGCTGTATTTATAGTGGATTTTCTAGGTGAGGCTTAGGTCGTGAGCGGCCTAAAATAGGTCGTAGGTCGTCGGTGAGCTAGGGAGATACGAGCTACGACTTAACTGGTTTGTACTCGGCCACATGAACTAGCGGGTAGGTCTTAATGACCTATGGGAAAGCGGCATTGTTTTTTCACCAAGTATTGGGTCGTGGGCGACCTAAGTCAGGTCGTAGGTCGAGGGGAGACTTAGGGTTAGGTTGGCTATAACTTAGGTCGTGGGCGACCTAAGGGATGGCATGAAAAAGAGATGCGACCTACCAAATACGGCCTAAAGGAATTGCTCCGACCTACTTACGTCGCGAGCGACTTAGTGGGTATGGGATCTTGTTTTTAGCTTGCAGAAGATGCTAAGTCGCTGAGTACTAGGTCGCTAAGGCGCATCCTTCCAAAGGTCGTTAACTTGTTGTCGATCCATTAGATCTTAGGCCGTCCACCTATAGATCGTTAACTCAATAGGTCGCTAGGTCGTTGGACCATCTAATCCTTTAAGTCGCTGCTCTCCTTGAGTCGTTATCTGTTAAGCCGCTTGCCTGTTAAGTCGCTAACCTTCATAAGTCGCTACTCCACTTCAGAAGTTAGGTCCTCCAGCCCTTAAGCGGTTAGGTCGTCCAATCCTTAAGAAGTTAGGTCTTGGCTCCCTGTAAGTCACTTTATGTGTTAGGTCGCGCGATCTCTTAAGATGTTAAGTCATTCAACTTTTTAGGTCGTGAGGTTATCTTCAAAGCAGTGTTAACACTTGCCCCTCGAAGTACATGCCTAGGTCGTAGGTCGTGTGCTTCGACTTAACTCTGCTAAGATGTTACCGACCTAAAAGTTAACGACCTAAGAGATAGCTTGACCCGCATACCCATTTGTCTTCATCTTATATAACTGTTAACTCGTTTCTTCCCCCTTAACTTCTCTCATAACCCTTTCTGCCATTAGCGATTTCTTGAGCTTCCACGGGAAAATCTGCTCCAATCAAGCCGCCGATTCATTCCAACTTTTACATCGTGTAAGTGAATTCAACTTCTATCCGATCACGATTATCTTTGAACCTCGAAACCCTATCGTCTGATCTGATTCAATTTTATGTGCCTCGCTTCACTTCCGATCGCAATGAGCTATGGAGCAATATAGTGAGATGGACTTGAGTTGATTCGTATTGAAGTTGGGTGAGCTGGTAGTATATACTTAGCGGAGAGGATGACGTCTCCCCCCTTTTTTATTTAGGTGAAAAACGGGCTATCGGGTTGGAGAAGAGGGTTAAGGAGGTGGCTCGAAATTGCCAAATAACCACCAGAAGCGACCTAACAAATCTTTGACGGCCTTGAGATTCGTGCGATCTAGATGATTTGCACGGTTTTCGATTCGATCAACCGAAAAACTCTCACGGCCTTAATTACACATGGCTTATCCCTTTAGGTCGTATAAGCTTCCTGACGACTTAGGGCTTAGCCAGTTCAAAATGGCCTTGATTTGAAGCTTGACGACTCAACTTTTAGGTCGTGTGACGACCTAAGCTTTAGGTCGTGTAACGACTTAGGACTTGGACAACTTTTCACTGTCAAACCATTTCTTGCGACCTAGACCCTCTTTCACCTTCCTGTTAGGTCGTGAACAACTTAGGACTTGGACAACCCGGGAGCTTCAGAATTTCTATGGAATTTGATTGCACTTTCAACTCGAACTTTGAACTACCGAGATAACTTGCATGACTTTGCTATGCTTGCTTAACAAATTATACCAAATTTTGATGCTAATAACCTGTAAATTGCAACATTTGCAGAAAACTAGGGCGAGTATACTGTCATTGATCGCCCACATCGAATGACATATTAGTCGATAAAAGATAATTAACTCAACTTAAGGAAATTGTATGAAATGCTGTGAGTCAACAAATTCAAGTGAAGTAGTAAAGCAATGTTAAACAACTAAAGCTAACTTGCTTGCATTAATACTGCGCTTGTACTTGGACTTAGAGCGACAAGTCTCGAAATTTTACAATTGACACATGTTCATTAGTTTAATTTCAGTTATATTTACTTATCGCTTTATTAGTTTTACACAACACTTCACACATTTAGGAAACGTGCACCTTCATATTTGAATATCCAGTTCCTTGTGTAGAATGTCTTCTCGCCAAGAGGGAGAAGCAGTACAAACTAGAGAGGCCCTCCCGATGACTGGTCCACTGGTCAACCCACCAGAAAGAACTCCAACTACCCTGAGTTACCGGGTGTTCAACTAGTTACGCGCCCAATTTGGGATTGCAGAAGCAGATGCTACTCTCCCTAGGCCAAATGATTTTGCTAACAGTTCTCCCTTCAGATTTGTTGCCGTTAACCGCCAAATGTGCATTTGTGGAGCCATTCCTCCTTTCAACAATTTTCTCCAACAAATCCTTCGCCGATTGGCTATTTCTCCTTTTCAATTGCATCCCAACGGCTGTGCCATTTTGATGGGATTATGCGTTCTCTTTAGAAGGACGCTTGACCGCCTCCCAAGCTTTGAAGAAATCTGCTATTTATGCACATTTGCGAGAAACAAAGACCATCCTTCCATTATATATGTGAGGAGCGCCGGAAAACGCAAGCTTATCACTGATCTCTCTGATAGCGCTCATGGTTTCCTAAACCAGTTCTTCTTTGTCCGTTGCCTCCAGGGATTTTACGCTATCTGGAGAGTAGGGGGTAAGCTTATTTATCCCCATTCTTTCCTTTTCTGAGCTTTGCGAGATCCAAATCGCTAAATGTTAACCTCTCTCTCTACTTTTTCAGTTCCTCCTCCTCCTTGTAGAGATCCAAGCCACATGCAGACTTTTGAGAGGCTTAACGCTGTGGCGGCTGAGGAGAGAAGTATCAAGTTTTTGCTAAGAGATGAGTTCCTTCATCAGTTCGGACTCTTACACCCTTCCCGCTCTACTCAGCCTTACGAAGTTCCTGATTCTCCGGCCGAGGCACCGGATGCCCCAGTTTCTGTTAAGGAGCCTACACTGAAAGACCCTGCTCCTGAGGCTTCTCTGGTGAAGTTCTCTACTTCTATTGATGTCGCGGGGTCATCTGGCAAATTTGCACTTGCCCTGGTCATTGAAGAAGAAGAGCCTCAAGAATCTCCCCAACATTCAGGAAAGTCCGGTGATGGAGAAGCCGGGAAAACAAGTCCTGCCAAGCAGAGCAGGGATGACACTTTTGAAGGGTTGAGCGACCTGTTTATCACCTCACAGGAGCTCTTTAAAGATGATCATGTTACCACTAGGGTTTCTTCTTCAGTAGTTGAAGCAACTTCTATTTTGCAACAGATTCCGTCGACTCAAGAGTTGACGTTAGCTACCACACCCGTCATTTCTTCGCAACCGAGGAGTGGTTCGCAGTTTAACGCGCGTAGTCTGCACGTTACACACACTTAGGATTTTTCAGCAATTATATGTACTTATGTGAGCTTTTACTTACAGGATTTTCAAGTTTTGCCTCTTTCTCATTTTCAGGTTCTCCAATGGGGCGAAGTGGCTCGTATTATGATGACTTTAAGCAGTATGGAAGGCGCAGTCAATATGATTACAGGCGCTATCTTCCCCCTCATAGGGAAACAGATGAAGAGAGGGCTGCTCGAAAAGCTCGGGAGAGAAGAACATACGAAGAACGGTACGGGAGAGGGGATGAACGTCAAGACTCTTCCCACAGAGAGGATGATTCCCTCAAACGAAAATCCCATGATGACAAAGGAAAGAGCCATGCTGCCGAAGGTTCAAGCAAACGGACCAAGCACGGTGAAAAGTCATCATCTGACATTCCTAAAGAGCCCATTGCTTCGGTGCCTTCTCAATCTCCCGCTCTCGTTCGTACCGACATTCAGACGATCATTTGCAGGCCCTCATATCAGGTTGAACCAGGCCTAGCTACTCTCCAAAGCCGATTTCCAAACTGGTGCTTGAAAGGAGTTCGCTTTGATCTTGATCTAGTTCCAATCGACAAACCAGCCATGTTGCGAAATTTTGATGCTGTCAAACTTGATATTGAGAGAATGTCGAGTTGGCAGAAACTTGTTGACGAACTCCAGAGAGTGAATCGCGCAAACCTTGAGGCTATGTTGACCATGGAGAACGATAAATCCGAATGGAAAAAATCTTTCGATCAACATGATGCAGAGATGAGGATCAACGCCGCTTATAATGAAAAGCTTGAAGCGGAAGTTGGAAAACTTAAAGAGGAGCTTGCTACTTCCTCCACTTCCTACTCTCAAAGGGAAAGTGTGCTTCAGCAACACGTGCGGGATGCTCATGCTAGCCAAAGAGAGGCCGACGATAAACTCAAGTGGCAGGAAAAGGTTGTAGAAGATTATCGCGTTGAAGTAGCACAGTTGCGACAACAGACTAGCTCCCAGAACCTCGAAATCGAGACATTAAAAACTCGACTTGCTATAGTTGAGAAAGAGCGCGATGAGGCTATTGCTGATAAAATTGCAGCTGAAGAAGCTCATCAAGCCACTAAAGCCGATGTCAGTTTGACATTATTTGACTTCTACTTGCAAAGTCTCCTAAGGCGTGGCAGTCTCGCATTTTTGGGCCCCAAATATGAAATCGCTTTGGCTGAAGTATGGGAAGCTGCGCTTGATATTCTTAAAGGTGCTGGGTATGCCGAAGAAGAACTTGAGGCATATTATCTGGATGACGGAGCTCGTGCAGCCCTTGCCAGAGGAAAAGAGCAACTCGCTAGAGAGCGTGCTAGGACGATGAGAGAGGAGCATCCAGAGAAAGAAGCACCATTAATTGCCCCTGTCCCTCCTCCAATTTCGGCCGACGTTGATATCACAGGCTCCGCTTCCCATTCTCCGCCCCCTGCTGAAGTCATAACCGAGATTACAAGCACATAGGGTGGAGATGAAGGCGTAGAAAGCACTGAAGCACAAGCTTATGAAGTTGACATTAGGTAGCCTACTTCTCCAGGTAATATTAACGTTGAACCAGGTCAAGCGGATTACTCATTTGCTTCGGCCGATCTTGATGAATTTCTTGCTTATTACTTAAGACTCGATGAGCCGTTATCTCCTCTCTTCGCGGGAGATACTAATATTTTTAGCTTTTCTTCTGTAGCGAAAGCGCCTAGTGTCATAGAAACTTCTCCTCCTCCATCCTTTCAAATCACTCCTACTTCCCAGCCGGGATCGCAGGAAGAATTAATAGGAGCCCTTCCAGACAAGGACGATCCAACCGCTTCGCAGGAGCAGAAGGCCGAAGGACTTGAAGGAGGCGAAGTGTCTCCAGAGCGAACCCTTTCTGATGACATAAAATTATCTGCTCTTGTCACTCCGGGGAGTGAGTCTTCTTCAAAGAGGAGGAGGAAGCGTACAACTTCAAAGAAGAAAGGGAGAAGCATTTCTGTTACTGAAAAGTAAACGGAAGTTGACCCAGCACTAGCTCTCTCTCCTTCTTCCCCAACTCTCCCAACCCGGCCTGAAAAATTGCCTATTAAGTCAGATGAAGGTTCTAAAGGTGGTGGGATTACAGTAAGTTTCTTTTACTTATGGAATAGAATGGTTCTTTTACTTATACAAATTTCTGTCTGTATTTCAGAACGCTTTTACTTTTTGTTTTCATGCAAGTTTCTTTATCCTCTTTATGTGAGATTACAGTAAACCTATGATATGTTTATTGAGCATTATTTTCATTTTTGTGATGACTATACTGTATTGCTCCCATACCATGGTTTATTGCAATCTCTTTCGCATTGGCAAAGTTTCGGAGGACAACTCTTCTGTTTCGAGGAGACTTGTGCTCCTTCTTTAGAGAACAACTCTTCCATTTGGAGGAAGTTTGCATTTGTACTTTATAGGATAATATTTTCGTTCTAAGGAAATATTTTTCTAATTTAGCAGAATGCACTTCATATTGGAGGAGTTTTTCTCTTTTTGTTGCAAAGTTTTTACACTTCACTTTTTGAAAAAAGTCACTTTTGCTTTGGCAAGTGAATTTCACTTCATAGTACAGTGGGCCTTCCAAAAAACGGCTTCAACCTGCTTGAACCATCGAAGAGAGTTTTTTATTTGATTATGCCTCTGGGAAGAGGTCTTTTTGTTTGGTTGTGCCTCTGGGAAGAGGTCTTTTTGTTTATTGTGCCTCTGGGAAGAGGTCTTTTTGTTTGGTTGTGCCTCTGGGAAGAGGTCTTTTTGTTTATTGTGCCTCTGGGAAGAGGTCTTTTTGTTTTAGCCTCTTGGGAGAGGCTTTTATTTTTTCCCCGTTCGCTGGGAAGCGGGCCTCGGAAGAGGGCTTTTTACATTTCGACTCGTGTGAAGTTTTATTTCAGATCACGGTGAAATGTGTGCCTCTAAGTAGGGCTTTTGCATGGAAGTTTGGAGCTTCTTTCTCGTAGTTGGATGGATTCACGGGGCGGACACAAGTGTTCTGTGCAACCGATCAGTCCGCAACTTTCTGTCGAGAAAGAACTCTCTTTTTCTGGCGAGGTCCGCTCGAGGTCTTCCAGCATTTCAACTATGGTGAAATGGGACTCCGAAGAGGGCTTTTCACATTCCAGCACCTGCGAAGTTTTATTTCAAATCCCGGTGGGATGCGTGCCTCCGAGTATACCTGGAAGTTTCTTCCTCATGGTTGGCCGGATTCATGGGGCGAACGCAAGTTACTTGGACGCTTATTTGCGCAGATTGTCTCAACTAGTGAACATGCGCCTTACCTTCCACTTGGGAAGGTGCCTCCGATCATCGTATGGATTCAAGGGGCGGACGCAAGTTACTTGTACGCTTGTCTGCGCAAACTGTCTCAGCTAGTGAACAAGCGCCTTGCCTTCCAGTCGGGAAGGTGCTCCCGGTCATTCCATACCGATCTTTTTTGTTGAGAAAGTCTTCTGGCATTCCCCGTTTGAGGTCTTTATCCTCCGAAGAGTTGTGCCTCCGAAGAGGTCTTTTGTTGTCTGATGCTTGCCCGCCCATGTCCCTTTGCCATCTATTCATATCGACGATCTCCGTTTTCTTTTCCAAATACAATTCCCTTTTAGTTGCCAACAATTTCCTTTATCCAAAGAAATATACTTCATAGTTAAGCGAGTTGGTGGTGGCTGACACAGGCTATTTAACTAGATGCTCGTTTGTACAAACATCCACAATTGGTTAGCAAGGGCCCACTTCCAGCAAAATCACTAACTTTTTTTTGAAGCACTTCTTCCGTAGGATTTGAGTACGGAAATTTTGAACGGCTTAGCGTTTGCTTGTTGGGTGATGTCGGGGATTGCCTGGTCTTGCGAGGGTTAAGCTTTGTTTCTATGGCATGTATTATTAAATCGACATTTTAGTAACACAATTGACGTATTTTATATGTCTAAATAAAACAAAGCAGTTTAAAATAGTAAAGGACACAAAATTATAGTGGTTCGGCCAAGAACTTGGCCTATATCCACTTTATAGTTCTTATTATTCACTTGCACTGGCTTTACAACGGCTTTCAATACAAGAATTGTACATTCATCATTCTTTTACAATATTTCATTAAAGCCTTTAAGTAAAATATGGGCGCAAATGATTGCTGTTCCAAGCTCTTGGAATTGGGTCTCCTTCGACAGTTACAAGTTTGAATGTGCCATCAAGAAGTTTTTGGCCTATAACATACGACCCTTCCCAGTTTGGTCCAAGTACGCCTGTAGGTGTCATAATTCTTTTTAAGATTAGATCCCCAACTTCAAAGCTGCGTCGGCGAACTTTGGAATTGAAGTGCCTGGCTATTCTTTGCTGATGAGTCGCAATTCTGAGCTCAGCTTCTTCCCTTTTTTCATCAAGGAAGTCAAGGGCTTCAATTTGCAGCTTTTCATTTTCGGCTTGATTGAAATGGATTCTTCTATGTGAAGGTACCTCTATTTCTACTGGAATCATTGCCTCTGATCCATATGCCGATGATAATGGAGTGCGCCCCATCGCAGTTTTATGTGTAGTTCTATATGCCCATAGTGCTAGTGGAAGTTTATCGACCCAACCACCTTTTGCTTTTTCCAGCTATTTTTTGATGGTTGATTTGATAATTTTGTTTACTGCTTCCACTTGCCCGTTTGCCTGCGGATGAGCCAATGCTGAGAAGCTTCTCTGGATCTTGAATTTCTTGCAAAAATCTTGGAACTCTTTTCTTTCGAATTGGGTTCCATTGTCTGTGATTATCTTTTGAGGCACACCATACCTGCAAATGATATTCTTAGTTACAAAGTTTATCATTTTCTTAGAGGTAATAGTAGCTAAGGGTTCAGATTCAGCCCATTTAGTAAAATAATCAACAGCAACAATAGCATATCTGATTCCGGATTTTGCAGTTGGCAGAGGCCCGATGAGATCTACTCCCCAAATAGAAAATGGCCATGGACTGACCATCTGTGTTATCTCAATGGAAGGTGCTCTTGGGATTTTTGCAAATCTCTGGCATCGGTCGCAATTTCGGGCGTAAATCGCGGCATCACGATTAATATCTGGCCAAAAATATTCATAACGGAGAATTTTCTTTGCTAAAGTTTGACCACCTGAATGGTCTCCACACTCTCCTCCATGTAGCTCAGTTAGAATTGTCTCAGCTTCTTCCTTGGTCACACATCGGAGTAATGGCATTGAGAATCCCCGCCTATACAATCGGCAATCTTGAATTACAAATCTGGATGCTTTTCCTAACAACTTCTGCCGTTTTTTCGAGTTTTCTGGTAGAGAACCGTCGTGCAGATATTCCAATATCGGAGTCATCCATTATTCTCTCTCCTGTGATATAGTCATGATCCAGTCAATATCCATTTCATCAATGCTTGGAGTTGACAGGACTTCCACAGGAACTAATCCCAATAATTGAGCTTCACCAGTGCTTGCATACTTTGCGAGGGAATCTGCCTTCATGTTTTCTTCCCGAGGTATATGGTTTATCGTATAATGGTCCAGGTCCTCGAGAAGCCCCCAGGCTCTTGATAAGTAAGCGGGCAGATTTCCTCCTTTTGTTTGAAACTCTTTCTTGACTTGACACACAATAAGTTGTGAATCACTGAAGATCTGCCATGCCTTGATGTTCAGTTCTTTAGCAATCTTCGGGCCAGCAATGAGAGCTTCATATTCTGTCTCATTATTAGTCGAAGGAAATTCTAATCTCAGTGCATAACACAATGACCGTCCTTCAGGGGTTTCAAGCACAACCCCAGCCCCGGAACAGTAATCGTTTCTTGCGCCATCATCATACAATTTCCACAGAAGTGGGGAATTATCGGTAACCACCTCCTCACTATCACCTTTGTCTGTACATTCTGCGACGAAGTCTGCCAAAGCTTGTCCATTGATTGCTCTCCGGGGATGATAAGTGATGTCATATTGACTGAGCTCAATATTCCACTTCAAAAGACGACCCGAAGTCTCAGGACGAAACAGGACTTGCTTCAAGTGCTAATCGGTGAGGACTTTGATGGGATGAGCTTGGAAATATGGCCTCAATTTTCTTGATGCAATCAGTAGACAATAGGCGAGCTTTTCCAACTTTGAATAGTTCAATTCTGCACCAGTGAATCTCTTGCTGATGTAGTAAACCGGGCGCTGAATTTTTGCATCCTCCCGTACCAAAGCTGCACTGAGGGCATGAGACGAGATTGCCAAATATACAAAAAGATCTTCAGCATTGTCAGAAAGTATAGGAGGCGATTCCATATGACGAATCAGCTCATCGAAAGCTTTCTGGCAATCAGGAGTCCAGTCAAAGTTTTTTCTTCCTTTCTTTAAAGCATCAAAGAATGGAATGCATTTATCAGTAGCTTTGGAAATGAACCGACTCAAGGAAGCAACTTTTCCATTGAGACTTTGCAATTCTTACTTTGTTCTAGGAGCTTTGACTTCTCTTAAGGCAGTTATCTGAGTGGGATTAGCTTCAATGCCCCTTGCACTCACAATGAAACCCAAAAACTTTCCAGATTCTACCCCAAATGAACACTTCAAAGGATTAAGCTTCATACCATACTTTTGGAGGATTGAGAACATCTCTGCCAAGTGATCCATGTGGTCCACTACTTTCTTCGATTTTACCAGCATATCATCGACATAAACTTCCATAGTCTTACCAATCTGTGGTTTAAACATGGCATTAACAAGTCTTTGGAAAGTTGCCCCTGTATTCTTAAGTCCGAAAGGCATGACTCTGTAGCACTAAAGACCAACATCGGTGATAAAGCTTGTGTCCTCCTGATCTGGCTCATGCATCATGATCTGGTTATATCTGGCGTAGGCATCCATAAAAATAGCATTTCATACCCCGCCGTTCCATCCACCAACTGGTCAATCCTGGGTAACGGGATGCAGTCTTTGGGGCAGGCTTTGTTTAGATCAGAAAAGTCAATGCACACTCTCCATTTCCCATTAGCTTTTTTAACCAGTACAGGATTTGAGACCCAATTCGGATAAGTAGATTCCCTGATAAAACCATTCTCCATGAGCCGATCAACCTCTTCTTTTAATGCTGCTGACCTTTCAGGACCTTGAGTTCTTCTTTTCTGCTTTACCAGTGTAAACTTTGGATCAATATTCAAGGTATGCACTGCAATTTCTGGAGATATTCCACACATATCGGCACGAGTCCAAGCGAATACATCCAGATTTGCTTTCAAAAATGATATCAAAACATTTTGAACCGTTGCATTAAGCTGCGAACCCACATTCAACACTTTGTTTGGGTCTTTCGGGTCAACAGGTACCGGTACTGTCACTTCAACTGGTACCACTCTATTCTCCCCTGCACTGGCTTTTCTGGGATCCATCTCTCTTCGTGCGCCGCAACGTTCGCCTGTGCAGGGTCCACCCTGTAATTGCTACAAGGTTGATTCTTTGATGCGGACTGGGGCCGCCGCATCTTTTCCCATTTTCTCTTCCTTGTTTCACGCAACTATGTAGGATAACATTCTCGTCCAGCATTCTGATCCCCTTTCACCACACCGTCTCCATTATCTGTGGGGAATTTTATGGTCAAACACCATGGGGCAAGAATAGCTTTAAATGCTGCCAGAGTTGGTTGGCCTAAGAAGGCATTGTAGGAAGAAAATTCTTCAACAATAACAAAGGTCTGTTTTCGAGCCACTTTCCTTTGCCCCTCTCCAAGCTCTACGAACAAATCGAAATTCCCAATTGGCTGTTTCGGCTCCTCAGTAAAACCAGCAATCTTTAGCGATGGAGCTTGAACGTTAGCTATTGGAATCTTCATCTGATCAAAAAATTTCTTGAAGAGAATGTTGCACGAAGCTCCACAGTCAACCAGAACTCTTTTCACAGTAGCTGGCCCAATGCCAGCAGAGATGACCAAAGGATCAATGGAGCTTTAACACCCATCGAATCCCTAGCGCTGAATATAATGTCATCAATAAAAGTTTTCTGCTGCTTCAGGGGTGCAACATCTTCTAACACAAAAACACTATCATCTGCCGGTGCATACTTCAAAGCACGGGCGTATCTTTCCATCTCACCCCAACTCCTGCCAGCTGGGTGAGGGCCCCCTGTAACCACATTTATAACAGGCCTCTCTGATTCATGGGCTGCCGCCTTTTCACTTGAGCTAGGACGATGAACAAGGACCTGTTGTCCTTGAATAGACGAAGTTGGGCCATTCTTGTTCCCTTTTACATATTGCTGGAGCTTGTTTTCCTTCAATAGTTCCTCAATTACCTCCTTCAAGTGACGGCACTCGTTAGTATCATGCCCTGGTTGGTTATGGAACCGGCAAAACCTTCCATTCTTCTCAGCTTTCCTATTAACTCTTTGCTTAGCTAGCGCGGAGAATTCGACCGTGCCTTTGTTTGCAAAGTAGATGTTCTCCGGGGTATCAGTCAGAGGGGTGAAGTTGAAGGGACGACCTTTCTTTGCATCTCCTTGCCTCTTCTGACCATCGTTCCCCCTCTTCTGATTGCTAGATTCCTTCTTATTCGGAACAGCATTACTATTTCCAGCCCCTGTCGATACCAGCTTAGCCGGTGCTTGGAGGCTTTCCAGGCGCATGAATTCATTGGCTTTCTTATAAAACTTGTCAAGTGAATTCGGTTCTTTCATTTTCAGCCACCTCCCGAACTCACTTGTCTTATCAATAGCCTTCACTACTACAAAACAGGCCATTTGCATCGCCTCATTTGAATCGGTTGAAGTAAAAACTGATGCAAATATAACTATTTGCATCAGTTCTATCTTAATAACCGATGCAATTGGTACGTGGAAAGCAATAGGTAATAAAAAATCAAATTTGCATCAGTTGTCACCAACAACCGATGCAAATACGTCGATGCAAATAGTTTTAGTTGCATCGGTTTTAAAGTCAACCGATGCAACTACGTTAATTTGCATCCCTTACCAACATATGTTTTAACAGTAGGCAAATAAAAAAACCAAAACGGGTATGCGAAAACAACCCGCAACCCATGCTCAAACCCTACGCTACAAAATGAATGTAACTGAGAATGATATCAGTTTAATAAAACCCAAATCTCCAAACACGCTACTTTAATAATCCATGGCGGCACTCAAAAATAGATTAACTCACAATTTCTCAACCCAATTTTCTCAGAAAACAAAATTCAATTGCAACCCAAATCGAATTTTGGGAGTTCTCGCCGTGTTCGATTCGAGAAGATTGTTGAGGAAGGATTGGTTGGAGGAGTTCGTCAGTTTGAGTTCGAGTTCGATGGCGACTTCGCAGTTTCGATTGGGTTTGTGTTCGAAGTCGTGGTGGAGATTGGGGTCGCGAATTGGAGTTGTTCGCGGAGGCAGTTTGGGTTGAGGATGAAAAGCAAATGGCAGTTGTAACGGTTCGATTGGAAGAGCAAGTGTATGCAATTGTAAATGGGGCAATTTTTGTATAGGGGATGGATTGATTGATGTTGAGGAAGTGGCGCTTTGATGGATTGAAACGTTGATGGTTTTGCGAGCAGTTTGGTAGCAGCAGTATGTAGTGGAGTTGCTCTTGTTGAATGTTTGTACTCGAGTGATGGGGTTGATAAGGATGACAATATGGTCTGTGGTAATGGAATGTGAAGTGGTGATAGAAGTTCCAGGCAGAAGCAATGCAGGTGGTGATTGATGATGAGAGATAGGACAGAGGCAAGTGGTATGGAGGTTTGTAGGAGGTGATTGTAATTGTTTTGTTAGGGCAGTGGAAGATGGTTGAAAGTTAATATTGTGGCAGTATGTGTTGTTTTGATGGTATAATGAAGAAGAGTTGTATGGGGTTTTGTGCAGGGTTTTGTGTGCATTGGAAATTGGTTTGTGGCGAGAAGTGTGAAGGTTGGAGTCTAAAGAGGTGAGAAGTGTGAAGGGGTTTAACAGGTGGGTGGAGATGGCCGATTGATAGGTGGAATGAATGCAGGAGGTTGCAAGGCAGAGGTAGAGTGGTATTTGCTTTGGTATGTGGTCGGGAGTCAGGTTGCATAAGTATGAAGCTCGTTGAGTTGAGATGTGAAGTTTGTGGTCGTTGTAGAAGTAATGGGCAGTGGACGGTGGGTAAGTAAATGATGTTTCTGGGCGGTGAGATGGTTATGTGAATTGTGGTGAGATGGTTATGTTTTAATTCACTGCAGTAAAAATTCGACGAACTTCTACTCCACCCCTTCTTCTCCGCTCACTACAATTCTCATTTCAGTAACTCCATTCCATGTCACATATATAGCCACCGATGGTATTCGCCACCGAACTTAAAGGCGACTGTCAAATTTAGGAAAATCCATTTTGGTAGTTTAGTACTCTTTTCTTTCATTTCAGTATTCTATGGATTCATCAGTTAGTTCGTACTTCGTTTTTGATACTGTGATCTGATGTACTGTCCCTTTCTTTTGCTTTATGTTGTACAAGTGAGAAAACCTTAATGTCGGGTAGCTTTGTTTACTAAACTTTATATCTGTCGTTGAAATTGCACTTGAAAGTGATTTAATTTCTTCACTATTTTCTTCAATTACAGATCAAACATGAAACAGTTCTGAGGTTCTGTCATGAAATTTTTAGAAGAGGAGATGCTGCTTTCTTTTTAGGATTCGGAGGTGAATCCTTTATCGGGTCCGGAGTCTAACTCCAACTCAATTTGTTCGGATCACGACTACTTGCTTAAGGCTTCGGATAACGACCTCGGCATCCCTACTACGGATGGAGATGTGTCGTCAGGTAATCTTGTTGTCACTGCCATCGGCATCCCTCCTGCGGATGGAGATGCACTTGTTCTCATTAATCACTTCAAGGTGTCCCATTTTTCATTCTTTTGCACTATATTTCATAGTTTGTTGTTTGCTCTTTATATCCTAGTTGTGAATTAAAGTGAAAATCATGCATTTTGATATGAACATCAGGTGAAATAAATACCAAATTATCGTTTTTTGTGGAATAGTAAATAAGATCTTTGATTTTTTGCTCACTTAAGAAGTCGGGCGTGATTTACTGCCGAAATGTGCTTTCTTGAGCAACAAGATAATACTTGTTCTCTTTACTTCCGATGTTTAACATAATTAGTTAATAGTGGTTATATCACTCAGCAGTGTCCATAAGATTGATGATAGAATGCCTGTTAATGAGTTGCAAGCATAATAGTTGTTGCTTTCTTATCTAATCACAAATTTGTTTGATACTAGCTTTGTTTTATTCCACTATTTGAGGTTGCATTGACTTCCTTAAGCTTAGAGAGAAAACTAAACATAGGATCATCATCAATTTTAGTATTAATGCGTCTGATAGAGTAGGCCATACATTATTTATACATAATGGATCTATAAGTGACCTTGAGTGAATCTAAAAGTGAATTGCTCGACATGAGGGGAGATCACTAGTAGAATGATTTAATAAATTTATCCATGCCCGATCGAATTTTTAAAGAAGTTTAAAATTTTGTATACTGAAATTAATACCACCTTGTCGTGTGAAATTAGTTCCTGTTTCATTCAAATCTTTTAGTCCACTATCACGAATATATATTTGAAAGCTACAGTCGGCTACTAAGTGATTACACTCTGATATCCCGTCTTCGTTATATAATATACAACTGAAATCCCCACACTCTCTAATATGTTGTCTTCGTTATTAATACCACCAAAGTGATTGCCAAACATTGAGTATCGGTTGATTTAATACTTATTCAGAATGGGATTTGAATATTTACTTATTAACGGAAAGATTTCCTTCCTCACCTTGTGATGCAGCAAAACCTAAGGCTCTTGTTAATATTTGAGTTCAATGTAAAGAAAAACAGTCCTTGTGTCATAAAAGAGGCGATTTTTGTGTTTTAATCTTGTTTTAGGGTTGAGGGTTCCCAACTTTTGGGCTTCTCCCTGTATTTTTTGTTGCGATATAGAACATGTGCATTATCTGAAGGATGTTGTTGATATGCTGGTTTAGAATCTGGGTTGATTGTAACTGTAGAAATTTTTGGAAGGCATGTCCTTGAATTTTTGTACAAGGCATTTCTGTTGTATTGCACAGTGTACATGAAATATTTCTTGAAGGTTTATATGAGGTCGGTTACCAGATTTATGATCAATTTTATTGTCGGTTATATTTCTACTGCTTTTTATGTGATATGACCGATTCTCAGTTAGTTTTGTGTCCTATAAGTTGGTGTTTTCAGTATAGAAGCATTCCTCTTGAAAAGAAAACTGATATTCAGGAGAAGAAAACCCTTAAACAGGCACATAACATTGAACTTATATGCGTTCTTCTTACGTCCATTTGCAACTACAATCCCACCATTTCCTGCTAACATCATATCCTTTTCTTTCCTAATTAAATTAGTACATTCAAAGCCCAAAGCTTTACCTATCACACCTTGAACAGAATTAGCCATCTTAATACTGCTCTCCTTACCATTTCTAGTGCTGCTATTATCAACTCTGTCAAGAAACTCCAACTCATAACACATTCTGGGATTCATCAGGTAACAAATCGAATCAAACACCTTGAACCCTCCTGTAGTTGTAGCATAAAACATACTGAACTTAAACATCAATGGCAACAGGAAAAATTTTATCGGTCTGTTCTGAGAAAAGCAAACTAAACCGAAGCAAACACGGCACATGGCAAGTGGTTCCTTCTGGACAAACCACAACACTATTTCCTCGATGTAAGTATTTTCTATCCTTTTGCCATCTTTTTCACGGTTTCTTGTTAGCCTAACAATGTTGGTTGAGTTTTGGTTTTATAGTTCAATTTTTGTATGTAGAGTAAGCATGCATATCGAGTGGAACAACTGGTACTTAATTTTGATCATATTTTTTACTGATAATACGACAGCTTTTTCCTTTGATTTCTTGAGTTTAATTTCTGAATTTTGCGGAGGCATTTCTTCTGTTCATGCGATTTTCATCACAACAGTGTCACTCTACTTGATCTTCTTCTCCAATCTGTACTGCGAAAGCCATGACAGCAATATCACATTAAGAAGTTCAAACTTATCGAATTTTTCATTGGGGGTATGATAAAACTCTTTAGTTGTAGTAATGTTTAAGCTGTTATATATTTAACAATGTATTGTATACTCATAGGTTTATATCGGATATTTCATCACCGACCTTGCAATGATTTTCTGGTTCTATCCTCTGCTTGGTGAAATGGAGTATGTAAGGAAATTTCCCTCATCTTCTATGTTTTTTCACTAGTCATATTCATACATATACATACGCGCGCGTGTGTACATATATCGTTTCTTTGTCTTTATCCTTACAACTGTATACAAATGTATATTAATAGGTTTGCCATCATTTCCTCTCTCTTTGTGCTATTACTTACGCCGTGATGACCAATGAAGGGCAGATATATACATACATGGTGTTAATATCAGAGTCAACTACTCCTTTGGTTAACTTGCGATGGTTAGAAAATTCACTTCCAACCATCATTTAATCACTCTCTCACTTATATTTGCTTACACTTTTTATTTCTTTTCTTTGTTTGAAGGTTTCTAGATACAGGAGGCATGAAGAGAAGCAAAACCTGTTAAGTTAGTGTGCAATGAAGAGAAGGTTTCTAGATTGGGAAGGTTGAAGATGAATAGTTTGTGTGCAATGTCCGGGGTGTAGGCAAGTGATAATGAAGATGGTGAATGGTTGGAACAGTAGAAATATTAAGTTAGAAGTAGTAAGGGGTTAGAGTTGTTTGGTTTGCAGTGATGAGTGTTTGATGTCAGGGTCAGGGCAGAGAAGAGTTGCTGATGAGTGAAGGAAGAAATTTGCAGGTCGAAGGCAGATGACAGGGATGTTTTAGGGGATAGAAGTTGTTAGTAAGGATGAGAAGTCAGGGGAAGTTGTAGAAATGTTGAGGAGTGGTAAAACAGCTGCAGTGATGGTTTGTGATGATGAAATGGGGTGTTGAATTGTAATGTTACAGCAACTTGTAGAGGATGAGAGGGTTGTGAGAGGGTTGATGTAGTGAATGGTTGAGGCAAGTAGTTCTGGTTGATTGAGTGTGGGCTTGGCAGCAGTTGTATTGTATGGTGGTGGTGGCTATGGCAGTATATACACTGCTGTTAGGTGATGGAATGAAATGTATGGAGTTTTGTGTGATGATGTTTCAGCTGCTGTGTTTCTCTGATGGCCGGTCAGTGGTTCTAGCAGAGGTCGGTAGTTTTAGCAAGTCACTGTGGTTGGAGTAGTTGATGGAGAAGACCGTGGGTAGGAGAATGTGATTTTGTGGTGAACTTGCACTATGATGTGAAGAAGCAGTACAATGAAGTGTAGGGTTTGTTTGGGAAGTATTGGGAATGAGGTACAGGATGGGTGTTGTAATTTGATGTGCAGTGGGATGGATGTGCAGTGGTTGATTATGGCCAGTGAAAAAAAAAGAGAGCAATATGCAACAATGAAATGAAGACAATAAAAAAAACAGAGAGCAATATGCAACAATGAAATGAAAATGAATGTATGAACCATTATTTTGTATAGATTATTAACACTTTAATTGATATATGTTTATTTTGGTATTATGTTATTCAGTTCGTATTTGCCATTAAATTTAATTTTGAATGATTGTAATATTACATGCAATAATTGTTTGTTATAATCAATAATATATATATATATATAATGTATATTGTAATAATGGTTTCTGAGAATGGCTTTTTTTCATCAGGTATAAATAGCTGATGCAATAGAGGGATTAGTTTGCATCGGTTGTTATAAAAAACCGATGCAACAAGTTACTTTGTTGCATCGGTTTTCATTACGACCGATGCGAAAAGGACCTTTTTGCATCGGTTTCAGAACTGATGCAAAAGTGTTAAGCCTGTTGCATCGGTTGCATATGCATCGGTTGTTGAACTGATGCAAAAGGGGGGTAAATAACAGATGCAAATGGCCTGTTTTGTAGTAGTGCTTCATCAGGTACGTTAAAATCATTCTCGGCTCTGCGTTGTCTACTTCAGCCAGAGCTATATTGAAGCTATTCAAGAAAGCTCTAATGGATTCTCCAGGATTCTGCTCCAAGCTAGATAAGGACATTATATCCTTTGCCTTTGACGCGTACAATCGAAACTGTTCCTTGAATTTCCGAGTCAAATCAGAAAATTGGTCTATCGATCGGACCGGCAGCTTTGTGAACCAAAGTAAAGCAACTCCTTCTAGGTATACTGGAAAATACCGGCATTTGATCTCATCAGAGGCTCTGGCACCCGACATGTGCCAATCATACTTATAGAGAAACTCATTAGGATCGCTCGTTCCCTTGTAAGCTGGAATAGTTGGAGGGACAAACTTCCTTGGGAATTCTGCTTTCAAGATCTTTTCAATGAATGGAGTTTTGCTCGGAGCGAACCCCATTATTTATCATCTTCGTCTCTTTGCATACTTTCCTTCATAATCTGACGAACCATGCCTGAGAAATACTCTTCATCATTTTGAGGCTCAGCGGGACAAACATCGGCCATTCTCTCCGAATTTTGTCTTGACAATCATTCATAGAGGGTTGCTTGCGCCCCGATCCTCCGGCTTCGGGAGGTGTCCTTTCCGCTGGGTCAGATGGCCTTTGAGGGATATTTCTTCCTTCCACATTCTGCACTTCAACGGCAAGGTTTCCCTCCTTAGTTGCCGGCTGGCGGTTTGCCTCAAATAAAGCATTCAACCTTTCCATCATTAGGTTATTCTGAGCTTCCATTTGTCGATGTAGCCCAGATACCACGGCATCCAGCTCTGCCCGTGTAACTCCGACAGTTGGAGTTGTTTGACTTAAAGGAGGAGAAGTGGCAGTAGTCTCGTGAACATCGTCGGATCTAACAGACTTGCGTTTTCTTCCGGGGGCCATTATTTCTGATAAACTCCTGTTTTTTAGAGAGATCCTTTCTACAAATTTCTGTGAAACTATGATGACAGTATCCTGAGTTGGGTTCTCAGTGAAAGCAGCAAAATGTTAACGTAAAAATTCGACGCTAACACCCCGATGCAAGTAAAGCAAGTGTGAAAGCACCACCCGATGATACGGGAATCAGAAATAAGCAGGAAAATATCAGAAAGTCAGTAAAAGATACAGTTTTTATAGTGGTTCGGCTTATAGTCAAGCCTACGTCCACTTTAAACTCTTTTATTAATGATTCAAATATAACTTATACAACTTTCTTCAATTACAACACGCTTTAGACTAGTAGCTCAAACTTCTATGTAGAATAATCTTTCGAATCCATGTCGAATGATGTAGATTTTCTCTTGAAGAGTGTCGTAATGCCGTTGGTGTTTGGAGTGCTCGAAGTGCTGTTCGAGTTAAGAAAATGGCAGAGTATTGGCGCTTCGAGAATGAGCCAAAAAGAACCCCCCAATTTTGTAGCTCATGCTGTATTTATAGGGGATTTCCTGGGTGAGGTTTAGGTCGTGAGCGACCTAAAATAGGTTGTTGGTCGTCGGTGAGCTAGCGAGATACGAGCTACGACTTAACTGGTTTGTACTCGGCCACATGAACTAGCGAGTAGGTCTTAATGACCTATGGGAAAGCGGCATAGTTTTTTCACCAAGTATTGGGTCGTGAGCGACCTAAGTCAGGTCGTAGGTCCAGGGGCGACTTAGGATTAGGTTGGCTATAACTTAGGTCGTGGGTGACCTAAGGGATGGCATGAAAAAGAGATGCGACCTACCAAATACGGCCTAAAGGAATTGCTCCGACCTACTTAGGTTGCGAGCGACTTAGTGGGTATGGGATCTTGTTTTTAGCTTGCAGAAGATGCTAAGTCGCTGAGTATTAGGTCGCTAAGGCGCATCCTTCCAAAGGTCGTTAACTTGTTGTCGATCCATTGGATCTTAGGTCGTCCACCTTTAGATCGTTAACTCAATAGGTCGCTAGGTCGTGGGACCATCTAATCCTTTAAGTCGCTGCTCTCCTTGAGTCGTTATCTGTTAAGCCGCTTGCATGTTAAGTCGCTAACCTTCTTAAGTCGCTACTCCACTTCAGAAGTTAGGTCCTCCTGCCCTTAAGCCGTTAGGTCGTCCAATCCTTAAGCAGTTAGGTCGTGGCTCCCTGTAAGTCACTTCATGTGTTAGGTCGCGCTATCTCTTAAGATGTTAAGTCGTTCAACTTTTTAGGTCATGAGGTTATCTTCAAAGCAGTGTTAACATAACCCATTCCGAATAATGATATGACGCTACGGATAGCGTTTGAAGACCGGTGGTGAAGACGGGTATTTTCGAGAACGATAGGATAACCCGCTGATTGTCTCTACACTGAGTCGCGCCGGGTATAGAGATCTCCATATATGATGGGGATTCCGTTCGGGATTGTGAATACTCGGATTTGCAAGGGATTCTTTAGAAGTGCCATCGGTTCTGTTCGAACCCGGAACAGACTTGTATAGGTGTGTGTCTGACATTACACTTTGAGATGTAAAACCAATTTCTATCAAATACATTTCTGTTTGGTGGCGGAGAATTTATTCTCTTAGCTTAACACCCTTCTCTGAGACGTACGAGCTCAGACGTTATGTAGTTGATGGTTACTAGTGTTACATTCCCAATTTGGTAATGTGGCATACGAAGTGCTTCTGATCATTTGTTGATCAAAGCATGGCTTTTGTGAAAAGCGTAGCTTTGTGGACTTGACTTTATCGAGCCTCACAACCCGGTAATGATCGAAACAGGAATCGCGGCAGCAAGGTTATTTAGGGGTAGCTCCCTCTAAGGGTATGACCATTTCCTTCTAGATAAAAAGTGATATCATGGTATGGAGCCTAGATATTTACTTATGTTGATTTTGAAAGTGGTATCATGGTATGGAGCCCAGATACTTTATTGTGTGGTTATTGGATTGAGGGTCCTCAGATAAAGGTCGGTAACGACCGGGGATGGCATACTCATGTTTGTAGTTACTTCTGGGCAGGGGTAACCCAGCCTTATATATCAGAGATCCAGCTAGGTTCTCTGGGGCGTCCCTCCAGAGGCATTCCATTTTGTGTGGGAAGTTCCTTTTCCTGACCATTTGTTGGAAATCCAGTCATCCAATATGCGCCCTTTACGATTGCAATTGTATTACCTTCCACCTCAGGTGGTAGCTATAGTAGGCATAGTATAATGGAACCTGTGTTGGCTAGGATCAACATTATACTTTCGAAAGATTTTCTGCACTAATAATAATATCAAAATGATTTTCGCGTATCAAGCATTTTTGACTGTCATAAGGAGAAACTCCTCCAAGTGTGCGCTTGCATTGTGTGTGCGGCGGGAGGCCTTATGGAAGTTTCATTTTCAAAAAAGCATTGCGGATTTCAACTTTTAAATTTTTTTGTTGTTTTTTAAAGATAAAAATATTTTTGTTTGCTCATACCAGTCCCATGACTGACCCGGATTTTATTATTCCTTTCCTAAACTCTGGGTGCCCACAATTTTCCACACGGGTAGTCTAGAGTTGGGTTTTTCAGATAGTCAAGTAGTAGGAGTAGACTCGATAGCTTTCAGCCATTGGATTTTGGCGATAGCATTTCGGGATCGTATTTGCTTAAGCTAACTTGATGGTGGTTCTCGCTTATTGGATTAGAGATCTTTGGAGTTTGGCATTGAAGACATTATATTTCCATTGCAGTTGCCTAGTTTGCTTTATCTTCTGCTGTTGTTTCTTTTCGCTGCTATTTCTTATATCTCTGATGTATATTGATATTCAATTGTATTTGATATTGTATCAAATGTTGTATATCAATGATATTATTCATTTTCTTCCACTGTGTTTTCATACTTAATGTGTTATAAGCTCTAGGGAACCAGATTCGATGTTTGAATCTTCGACATTGGAATATAGGTGATGTATTCGGTGTCGATTTTCGAAGGTCGAGCCAGGGTCGTTATAGTTGGTATCAGAGCTGAAGGTTGAACTTTAGCTCAGGAGTATAACACATTAGGTAACTCATTTGAGATAGGGTGAACTATACCCTAGAATGAGTATCCCTAAGATATCCGTTCGTGTGCCTCGGTAAATTCTCTTACTATCCACTGATAGTGAGTATGAATGCAAGAACAGGACGAGATATGGGCCATGGGAGTGCCACAATGGTCAATACCTGCAACAGTGGAAACAACTTTCTTATCAATTTCCTTTGATTCAGTTTCAATTCTTTGATGGCTTCGTGGCAGCTCGAGGGAGAAGCTTTGGTGCGATGGTGGCACTACGAATCGTTGTAGATAACTTCCTATCTCGTATTCTCGTTATCAGCTTTCGTTTTAAACTTTAATGGATTGGAAATTTTAAATTTAAATAAATTGGTTAACTAAAATATGAAGTTAATTGAATTGTATCAACAAAATGATTTCGATTAAAACCAAATTTGAAATTCTATTGTGATTTCTTGTGAGGATCAAAGTCCGATGAGGGACATGTTAATATATACTTTGGGATATTCCTACCTGGATTGAATATCCATTATTTTTCCGTTGGGTCCAGATATATTCTACGAACGGTTAGTTATTCCTTCGAACTAACCAATGCCTTTGCATACTTCGTAGATCTGGATGACCCGAGTATCCTGTGTAATATTGAATGAGTTCGTTCTCGTATCTATTGGTGATATTCTGATTTGGTAAGCCAAATGCAAAATAGATATTTCAATTTGATCTGGTAGAATATTCTACATCTTTTCTTTGTCGTCTCCCTGGCAAATTTCGGGGACAAAATTTTCTTATGGGGGAATTTATAATGATCTCGATTTTGAGTTAAATTTAAATTGGTAGTTTAAATAAATTTTGGATTGGACTATGAATTAATTTTAAATTCTAAACTAGACAAATTGATTTGAATAAAATTTGTTTTCTAATATTATAAATTCTCGAAGGTTGTTTAAGATTAAAATCTATATTTTAAAGAAACTCGTACATATATAATATATGTGCTTATTTAATAAGGTATAATTAGAATTTAAAAATCATTTCTCTTTAAAAGTTGTAAAAGTAAAATAAATACAAATGTATGTAACTAATTTGTAAATAGATAAATAAAAAAGTTTAAAAGCATAAAGCATGTTTTCATCAATTAAAATAAAGAATGAATAAAAACAAAGTTACAAATAAATTATAATCAAGGATGTAAACATAACTTGTAAAATAAAATAAATAAGAGGGTTTAAAACAAAATTTATAATTAAATTAACAAAAAGGGTTTAGACATAAAATAGTTTATATTTTACAAGTGCAAGAAGATTTAAACCATATAATAACAAGTGTGAACATGATTAACAAGTGGCAAATTTCCTTTAAATTTAATTTAGTAAATATAAGAAAGAAAACAAACCCAGGCTTCATTTTTGTCTCATTTGAAAAACCTGAAAATCAGAAAAACATCAATAGTTCCACAAACCTGCAAATAAATCAGAGCAACAAAGCAGTTCAGAAAATCTCAACTTGAAATAAGATTTATTTCAAGCTTCAAATTCAAAATAATAACAACCTGATCAAAAGTTTAAAATGAAGATCAAAACAAAGTATTTCAAAACTAAAATCTAGTCTTCAGCTAACCAGTGAAATCTGGAAGCATATTCAAAGCAAATCTGATTCAAGTTTAAACAACAGTTTCAAAATCTTCAACATGGTCAAGTCTTAAGCCTAGAGATAAACTCAAACAAGCAAGAAGCTTAAGCCGTGAATTAAGCATGTAATCAAGTAAGGATTAATTAAAGTAGATTCAAAAATCGATATAAAGTTCCAGATCAACCAAAGCAAAATCTGTTTTATGTTTTCAAATTGATCTCTATTCTCTTCAAGCACAGGTGCGTAAACAACCTTTAATAAACCTTAAATCTATCTACATCTTGATTTCAGATATGAAGTAAAAAATGTGGGTATGATTGTGAAAAAAGGGGCTTGCATGCCTGGTTGAAGTATACATGCCTGTGCATATATAAGGGTATACTCTGTTTGTTTTTACAAGCTAAAGATAAGTTTAAAAACTCAATTTCTTTTTCCTTAACTCTTATAGGTCAGGATCCCTAAAAGAAAAATGACAATAACAATATAATGTTATTTTTAAAAATAATTCTAAATGGAAATATTTAGTAAAAACTCTAGAAAAAAAGATTTAACAATAAAACCCAAAAATATGTCAAAGTTCAAATATTCTAATTCTTTGATTTAATTACATAATATAATTTGTTTTCAAAAACCTTGATTTTTAAAATAAATTTTAGGATTTTTAGTTCGTTATTGAATGCGAAATCAAAAGATGAACGGAAATTGTATTTAGGTCAATTTCCGACGATCCACATCGAACTGGGTGTTGAAATCCATGGTGAAGGAAGCTTATGCGTCAAAGAGTATGGGAAAAATAGTGGATGATTTATAACGTGTTACGGTGATCGATCGAAGGCAATTTAGGTTTTTATCTGGTGTTTTATCGATCTTGTTCATAGGGGAATTGCGTCGTCGTCGGGTTGTTTCAGGCGATTGGTCTAGGGGGAGAAGAAGCATAGGTTAATGGGGCAGCTTTGGGTGAATTTGCATGATTATCGATGGACGATGGCAATCAGGTGAGGTGAATTACTGATGATGGGTTTAAGTCGAGAAATGGATCGAGTAGCCTAATTTCGAATTTCGATGAAATCATCGAAGCTGGGTGTTGAGATGATCGATGAAGTCGTGGACAACTTATGGAGGGGCTCAGCAACGATCCGGAGAAGTTTCGATTGTATGTTCACGTATACGTGCATCGGTGGTGTTAGTGGTTGTTGAAGAGGGAAGAAAGGGGTTTAAACTCGAGTGATTGTTTGGGGAAAAGAAGCTTTGGTTCGGGTTCATTGCTGGGTTGTTCGAGAGTGATTATAACTGGTTTTAAAATTTTTAAACATAACAGTTTTGAAAAGGAGTGACTCGGAGGATTTAGTTATTGGCTTGGGATTTTTATGTTATGGGCTCGGGTTTCCTTTTGAAGCTAATAAGTTTTAAGCAGAAGGAAATGTTCAAATTTTGAGAAAAAAATAAAGTAAGTTTTAAATGAAGGTTTAAAGTATACTAAAAATGAATAGTTTTTCAAAAGAAATAATAAACCAAGTTTTAAAAGCATTATGAATGTGAAATTAATTTTCAAAGTAAATTTATTTGAGACAAATTTTAAATCAAGTATTTCAAAGTTTCAAAGTTTTAAATTTAATTTTTAAAGTTGTTTTATTAAAGTAATAAAGATGTTATGTTCATTTATTAAATTAATTCCAAAACGTTTCTCCAAATGAAGTTTAATGTTTAATTAAGTAATTAATTTAGACAAAAAGATTTATCTTTAATGAAAGTGAATAATTAAAGGATTTATTACTAATTATTTAAAGAATAATTACTTAATTTAAAGATTAATTAAGTAAGTAAAGAATAATTAGTTGACAATTAAAGGGTAATTAATTTATGATTTGAAAGATAATTAATTAAGGGTAATTAATTACTTAAAGATAATTACTTAATTAAAAGTAATAAATTAATGATTAAAGTGGATTAATCAAGTAATAATAAATTTGTGATTTATTAATATAAGTGATTAGGGATAATCACTTATTATAACTAATTAAATGATTTATTAATATACGTGATTAGGGATAATCACTTATTATAACTAATTAAATGGTAATTAATTCAGGGTTAATTAATGAATGTAATTAATTAAGTGTAATTAATTTAAAGGATAATTAAATGATTGGGGGTGTTAACTCCGCCCCGGCCATGACTCAGTGACTTAAAGGTTGCCGACCTAAAAGTTTGCCGACCTAACATGGATGCCGATGCCTATGCCCTAAGAGGGATTCCGACCTAAGTTACTGGAGGGGATGCCGACCTAATGCTTTAACAAGGTTACCGACCTAAGACTTAACAAGAACGCCGACCCAAGACTTAAAGGATACCGACCCAACTGTCTAAAACAGGATGCCGACCTAAGAAGGCTACCAACCTAAAATGGGTGCTGACCTAAGATAGAAGCCGATCTAACTATCCAGGGAGTTTGCCGCCCTAACTGCTCAGGACAGGGACAAGATCATGAACTTGAGTCGCAACCGACCTACGGCCTATGTTAAGTCGTACACGACCCAGACAAAGGAAGGAAAGTCCGATGCAGCTACTTAGCACGCGACCTCTTAACTCGTACAAGGTTCAGGACTTGTAGAGTTCAACAACGATGCCGTTCTTAAGTGTCGACCCAACATTTGAATCGCGACCGTTCAACGACCTAATTTAAGTCATCCACGACCCAACTTAGGTCGGTGGCGATTTAGGACTTGGCAATATTTTCTGCTCAGAATTCCCTATAAATGGATGGCCATCTCAAACTTGTAAGGGACTTTTGGCCGATCTCTTTAGCGCCGATACTCTGCTGAATTCTCGACTCACTCGACACTTCAAATACGAAAGGCATCTCAACAAACTTTAGGAGGAAATCTAATGCAATCAACATGGATTCAAAGAGTTCTTCTGTATCGAAGTTTTAGTTGTTTGTCTCATCAGTATTGTAATTGCAGACTGTTGTAAAGTTGTAATTGATTCGGTAATAAAGAGGATTAAAGTGGACGTAGGCTTACCTGAAGCCGAACCACTATAAAAACTGTTGTCTTTTCTGCTTTCTCTGTGACTTTTCTACTTGTTTTTAGTTCCTGTGTTCACGGGTGGTGCTTTCACTCAATCTCAATATACACCGGGGTGTTAGCGTTCGATTTTAAACGTTAACATTTTTGGTGCTTTCACTGAGAATTAAACTCAGGATACTTCCATCATTGCTCCGCGAAGGTCTGTTGAAAGGATTTCTTTTAAAACCAGAAGTTTATTGGAAATAATGGCTCCTGGGAGAAAACGAAGTTCTGTAAGATCCGACAATGTTTAAGAGAATATTGCTACCTCCCCTCCTTCAAGTCAAGCAGCTCTAACTGTTGGAGTTATGCGAGCAGAATTGGGCGCCGTAGTTTTGGGGTTGAATCAACAATTGAATGCTCAGAATGCACAGTTCGAAGCCCAGAATGCCCTGATCTTAAGTAAGTTGAATGATCTGCTAGGGGCAAATCGTCAACTGGTTAATAATGATGGGAACCCTACTGTGGGAGTTCAGGATGTTGAAGGGAACATTTCTCAAAGAGCCGCAGACCCTGTAGAAAGGACTCCTCCTCAAGCTGGAGGATCAGGGCCGCAGCCGACCCTCCGTGAACGATTGTCAAGACAGAATTCAGAGAGAGTGGCTGATGTGTGCCCTCCAGAGCCTCTAAATGATGAAGAGTATTTTTCGGGTATGGTTCGTCAAAACATGAAGGAAAATATGCGAAGAGATGAAGATGAGAAATAGTGGGGTTTTGGTCCAAGCAAAACTCCATTTACAGAAAAGATCTTGAAGGCAGAGTTCCCAAGGAAATTCATTCCCCCTACTAGTCCGGCTTACAAGGGGACGAGTGATCCTAACGAGTTTCTGTATAAATACGACTGGCATATGACAGGTGCTAGGGCGTCTGATGAAATCAAATGTCAATATTTCCCGGTATATCTTGAAGGTGTGGCTCTATTGTGGTTTACAAAGTTGCCAGTCAGGTCCATTGATCAATTCTCCGATTTGACCAGGAAATTCAAGGAGCAATTTTGATTGTATGCTTCTAAAGCAAAGGATATAATGTCTTTGTCGAGTCTAGAGCAAAATCTGGGTGAATCTATCAGATCATTTTTAAATCGTTTTAACATAGCATTGGCCGAGGTAGATAATGCTGAGCCACGCATGGTCCTAACATACTTGATGAGGGGATTGACAAATCAAGTGATTTGGAAAATGGTTGAAAATGAGAGAACCAAACTCGCTTGACAAATTCTACAAGAAAGCGGATGAATTCATGCGCTTGGAGAGCCTCCAAACATCGGCTAAGGTGGTATCAACGGAAGCTGGGAACAATGGTGCTCCTTCGAACAAAAAAGAACCTAACACTCAGAAAAGGGGAAACGATGGTGGATAGAAACAGGGAGATGCTAAGAAAGGCCGTCCTTTCAATTTCACACCCTTGACCGATACCCCTAAGAACATCTTCTTTGCGACCAAGGATGATGTCAATTATCCGACACCACCTAAAATGAGAGTTGGGATTAAGATGGAAAAAGTGGAAGGTTCTGCCGCTTCCACAACCAACCCGGCCATGACACCAACGAATGCCGTCAGTTGAAAGAGGTAATTGAACAACTCTTGAAGGAAAAAAAACTCCAACAGTATGTGAAAAGAAGTAGAAATGCCCCAGCTTCGTCAACTCAAGGACAACAAGTCCCCACTCACCGTCCTGGCTCAAGTGAGAAGGCTGTAGAGCATGAATTGGAAAGACCTATCATCAATATAATAACTGGAGGGCCTCACCCAACAGGCAAAAACTGGGGCGAGATGGAAAGGTATGCCCGGGCCTTGAGGCATGTACCAGCTGAAGAGAATGTTTTCGTTTTAGAAAATGACACTCCTTTAAAGCAACAAAAGACTTCCACAGATGATATTGTATTCAGCGCCAGAGATTCTTTGGGTATTGAGGCTCCTACCATAGATCCTTTGGTCATATCCGCTGGTATTGGGCCGGCTACTGTGAGAAGAGTTCTAGTTGATTGCGGAGCTTCATGCAACATTCTCTTCAAGAAGACCTTTGATCAAATGAAAATTCCAATGGCTGACGTTCAAGCTTCATCATTTAAGATTGCTGGGTTTGTTGGAGAACCCAAACAGCCGATTGGGACCATAGGTTTGTTTGTAGAACTTGGAAAGGGACTGAGGAAGGTGGCTCGAAAGCAAACCTTTATAATTGTTGAAGAACTCTTTGCCTACAATGCCTTTTTAGGCCGACCAACTCTTGCTGCATTTAAAGCTGTTCTTGCCCCGTGGTGTCTGACTATAAAATTCCCCACGGATAATGGAGTTGGCGTGATCAAAGGAGACCAAGGTGCGGGGCGAGAATGTTATCTTACAGAGCTGCGTGAATCAAGGAAAAGAGAGATGGGAAAAGGTGCGGCGGCTCCAGTCCGCACCAAAGAACCAACCTTGTAGCAATTACAGGGTAGACCCTGCACTGGTGAATGTAGTGCCGCACGAATAGAGATGGATCCAAGGAAAGCCAGTGCAGGGGAGAATAGGGTGGTACCGGTAGAGGTAACAGTGCCGGTATCCGTTGACCTAAAGGACCCGAACAAAGTGCTGAATGTGGGTTCACAACTCAACACAACGGTTCAGAATGTTCTGATTTCGTTTTTGAAGGCAAATTTGGATGTATTCGCTTGGACTCATGCTGACATGTGTGGAATATCCCTAGAGATTGCAGTACACACTCTGAACATTGATCCAAAGTTTACACCTGTGAAACAGAAAAGAAGAACCCAGGTTCCTGAGAGGACAGCAGCATTAAAAGAAGAAGTGGATCGGCTCATGGAGAACGGGTTCATCAGAGAATCTACTTATCCAAATTGGGTATCAAATCCAGTGCTGGTTAAAAAAGCTGAGTATGCATTGACTTTTCAGATCTGAACAAAGCCTGCCCCAAAGACTGTTTCCCGCTGCCCAGGATCGATCAGTTGGTGGATGGGACGGCAGGGCATGAATTATTATCTTTTATGGATGCATACTCCGGATATAATCAGATTATGATGCATGAGCCAGATCAAGAGGACACAAGCTTCATCACAGATGTTGGACTCTACTGCTACAAGGTCATGTCTTTCGGACTCAAGAATGCAGGGGCAACTTACCAAAGGCTTGTTAACGCCATGTTTAAACCACAAATTGACAAGACAATGGAAGTTTATGTTGATGACACTCTAGTGAAGTCTGAGAAAGCAGTGGACCACATGGATCACTTGGCAGAGGTGTTCGCAGCACTCCGAAAGTACAGAATGAAGCTTAATCCCTTGAAATGTTCATTTGGAGTGGAGTCCGGAAAGTTTTTGGGTTTCGTTGTGAGCGCTAGGGGCATTGTAGCTAATCCAGCTCAGATCACTGCCCTGAGAGAGGTTAAGGCTCCTAGAACGAAGAAGGAATTGCAAAGTCTCAATAGAAAGGTTGCTGCCTTGAGTCGGTTCATTTCGAAAGCCACTGACAAATGCGTTCCATTCTTTGATGCTCTAAAGAAAGGAAGAAAAAACTTTGAGTGGACTCCTGAATGTCAGAAGGCATTCTATGAGTTGGTTCGTCATATGGAAGTGCCTCCGATACTTTCAAAGCCTGACAATGGTGAAGATCTCTTCGTATATTTGGCAATTTCATCTCATGCTCTCAGTGCAGTGTTGGTACGGGAAGACACAAGGATTAAACGACCAGTCTATTATATCAGCAAAAGATTCACTGGGGCAGAGATGACCTATTCAAGGTTGGAAAAGCTCGCCTATTGTTTATTGATCACATCAGGAAAATTGAGGCCGTATTTCCAAGATCATCCCATCAAAGTCCTCACCGATCAACCTCTAAAGCAAGTCCTATTCCGTCCTGAGACTTCGGGTCGTCTTTTGAAATGGAATATTGAACTCAGCCAATATGACATCACTTATCATCCCCGGAAAGCAATCAATGGACAAGCTTTAGCAGATTTCATCGCAGAATGTACGGATAAAGGTGATAGTGATGAAGAAGTTACTGATAACGTCCCAATCCAATGGAAATTGTATGTTGATGGCGCAAGGAATGATTACTGTTCCGGAGCAGGGGTTGTCCTTGAAACCCCAGAAGGGCGATCGCTATGTTATGCACTGAGACTGGAATTCCCTTCGACAAATAATGAAGAAGAATATGAAGCTCTCGTCGCTGGTTTACGAATCGCTAGAGAACTAAACATCAAAGCATTGCAGATCTTCAGTGATTCTCAGCTTATTGTCTGCCAAGTCAAGAAGGAATTTCAAGCTAAAGGAGGGAATCTACCCGCCTATTTATCAAAAGCCTGGGAGCTTCTTCAAAATTTTGACCGTTATTCAATAAACCATATACCCCGAGAGGAGAACATGAAGGCGGATTCTCTCGCAAAGTATTCGAGTACTGGTGAAACTCAACTATTGGGATTAGTTCCCGTCGAAGTCTTGTCATCTCCGAGCATAGATGAAATGGATATTGATTGGATTATGAATGTATCTCAAGAGCAAGAATCATGGATGACTCCTATACTTGAATATTTACTCAATGGTTCTTTGCAAGAAAGTTCAAAAGAACGACAGAAGCTGATGAGTAAAGCCTTCGGATATATAGTTCAAGATGGTCGTTTGTACAGACGAGGATTTTCAATGCCAATACTCCGATGCGTGACAAAGGAAGAAGCTAAGACAATTCTGACTGAAGTACACGGAGGGGAATGTGGGGATCATACAGGTGGTCAGACTTTAGCAAAGAAAATCCTTCGTTATGGATACTTTTGGCCAGAAGTTAATCAGGATGCTGCTGACTATTCCCGAAATTGTGATAAATGCCAGAGATTCGCCAAAATTCCTAGAGCACCTTACACTGGGCTAACTAAAATGGTCAGTCCATGGCCGTTTGCCATCTGGGGAATAGATCTCATTGGGCCTTTGCCGACTACCAAATCAGGGATTAAATATGCCATCGTTGCTGTTGATTACTTCACTAAATGGGCTGAAGCCGAACCAATGGCTACTATTACCTCTAAGAAAATGATAAGTTTTGTGACTAAAAATATCATTTGCAGGTATGGTATGCCTCAGAACATAATCACAGACAATGGTACTCGGTTTGAAAGTGAGGAGTTCCAAGATTTCTGCAAACGATTCAAGATCCGAAAGAGCTTCTCAGCAGTGGCTCATCCGCAGGCAAACGGGCAAGTGGAAGTAGTAAACAAGATCATCAAATCAACCATCAAAAAGCAGCTGGAAAAAGCAAAATGTGGTTGGGTCGATAAGTTACCGCTTGCACTATGGGCATACAGAACCACCCACAAAACTGCGACTGGGCATACTCCATTTTCATTGGCATACGGATCAGAAGCGATGATTACAGTGGAAACTGAAGTCCCCTCACACAGAAGGATCCATTTTGATCAAGAGGAGAATGAAAAATTGCAATTGGAAGCACTTGACCTTCTCGATGAAAGAAGAGAAGAGGCTAGGCTTAGAATTGCAGCTCACCAGCAAAGAATAGCTAGGCACTTCAATTCCAAAGTTCGTCAGCGCAGCTTTGATGTTGGGGACTTAGTCCTGAAGAGAATTATGACAGCCATAGGAGTGTTTGGGCAAAACTGGGAAGGGCCATATGTTATAGGCACAAAACTTCTTGATGGCACATTCAAACTCACAACTGTCGAAGGAGAACCAATCCCAAGAGCTTGGAACAACAATCATTTGTGTCCATATTTTACTTAAAAGCTTTGCCGAAATATTGTAAAAGAATTACGAATATATGATTCTTGTATTGAAAGCAATTGTAAAGCAAGTGAATAATGAAAAGCTATAAAGTGGATGTAGGCCCAGCTTTTGGCCGAACCACTATAAATCTTGTGTTCTCTACTATTGTAAACTGCTTTGTTTTATTTCGACATATAAAATACGTTAATTGTGTTACTAAAATGTCGATTTAATAATGCAGGCCATAAAAACAAAGCTTACCCATCGCAAGACCAAGCGATCTCCAACATCACCCAACAAGCAAACGCTAAACCATTCAAAATTTCCATACTCAAATCCTACAAAAGAAATGCTTCGAACAAAAGTTAGCGATGTGGATGGAAGTGGACCATTTCTAACTAACTGTGAATGTTTGTACAAACAAGCATCCGGTTAAATAGCCTGTGTCCATCACCACTAACTCGCTTAACTATGAAGTATATTTCTTTGGATAAGGAAAATTATTGGCAACTAAAAAGGGATGACACTTGCAAAAGATAACGGGGATCGCCGACATCAATAGATGGCAAAGAGACATGGGCGAGCAAACATCAAACAGCAAAAGACCTCTTCGGAGGCACAAGCCCTCTTCAGAGGCACAACTCTTCGGAGGATAAAGACCTCGAGCGGGCTTCGCCAGAAAAAGAGAGATCTTTCTCGACATAAAGTTGCAGACTGATCGGTTGATACACTCCCGTGAATCCATCCAACCGAGAGAAAGAAACTCCAAACTTCCAGGCAAAAGCCCTACTCAGAGGCACACGTTTCACCGAGATTGAAATAAAACTTCCGAGTGTTGAAACGTGAAAGGCCCTCTTCGAAGGCCCATTTCACCACAGTTGAAATGCTAAAAGACCTCGAGCGGGCCTAACCAGAAAAAGAGAGTTCTTTCTCGACATAAAGTTGCGGACTGATCGGTTGATACACTCCCGTGAATCCGTCCAACTGAGAAAAAGAAACTCCAAACTTCCAGGCAAAAACCCTACTCAGAGGCAGACATTTCACCGTGATCGGTGATACACTCCCATGAGTCGAAATGTGAAAAGCCCTCTTCGAAGGCCCGCTTCCCAGCGTACCGGGAAAAAATAAAAGCCTCTCCCAAGAGGCAGAAAACAAAAAGACCTCTTCCCAGAGGCAGAAACAAGAAGACCTCTTCCCAGAGGCAGAAACGAAAAAGACCTCTTCCCAGAGGCACAATCAAACAGAAAGACCTCTTCGGAGGCACACGTTTCACCAAGATTGAAATAAAACTTCCAAGTGTTGAAACATGGAAAGCCCTCCTCGGAGGCACAACTTTTCGGAAGCACATGTTTCACCGAGATTGAAATAAAACTTTCAAGTGTTGAAACGTGAAAAAGCTCTCATCAGAGGTATAACTGTTCAAAGGAGCATTTCATCAGAAATGCAAAGCAAAGATCAGAAAGCCCTCCACCGAGGCACAATAAAAAAAAACCCTCTTCAAAGGCACACTTTAACTCTCAAAGGAAGAATGGTTCATCTATTCTGGAAAATACTCTTCCTCAAAAAGAAGTTAAAGTGCCCTTTAGAGGCCCGCTTTACCACATAGGAGAATTCACTTGGTAAAAATGTGTGTATGCACAGAAGAAAAAGTGATATCTTCGAAGGTTGAAGCGTAGAAACTCATATGGAAGGAGCTGTACTCTATTTTGAACAAAACAATATTCCTCCAAGTATGGAATAATTATTCTCCAAAAAATAAGAGTACGAGTCCCCTCAAAGTATAAAATATTGCAACGAGCTTATGGTATAGGGACAACATGGTATAACTACATTGGTAAAAATTACGCTCGAACAACATACCACAAGCTCACTGCAATATCATATAAAGAAGCTTGTACAAAAATGAATAGTAAATGCATTCTCAAAAACAGATAGAAGTTTGTACAAACAAAAAGAATCATTTTATTCAATACTGTCAAAATTTTGTACAGGTACAGTTTTCAAAGTAAAAAGGGAAAGAAAAGCGGAGGCCGGTACCCGCACAATCTCCGGTCAGTACATGCAAAAAGAAAAAAGCGATATAAAAAGCACAGGACCAAAGCCATCATTTCTTCTTCCTTCCACCTTTTGAGCCTGCGCCTGGCCGGATGGTCAACTTCTTAGGCCGGCTTGTAAGAGTAGGGGATGAAGGAGAAAGGGGCACAATTGGACTTTCTTCTGCTTTTTCCTCGCCGGCTGAAGATTCCTTTTTCTTCTTTGAAACTCCATTTTTCCCCCTCTTCTTAGAAGAAGATCCACTTCCTGGAGTGAAAAGTGTGGTTAACGGCATATCGTTGAAACCAGGTTGTTCCGGAGTCTTTTCACCCTCTTCAGTTTCTTCTCCCCTGTGCTCTTGTGAAGCAATAGGATCGTCCAAGTCTTAGAGAGCTTCTATTTGCTCCTCTTGTGATCCTGGTTGCGAGGCAGAAGGAGGAGTGACCTGAAGAGACGGAGGAGGAATAACTAGAGGAGGGGAAGTCTGAAAGATGTTCGACAATTTCTCTACATAAGAAAAGAAGTTAAAGTCAGTAAAGAGAGGAGATAAAGGCTCGTTGAGGTTCAGGAAATAGTCAAGAAGCTCATCAAACTCATAAGAAGCAAATGAGCAGTCTACTTGGGCAAGATTAACAGTAAGGTTACCTGGAGAAGTCGGCTTCGTGATATCAACCTCATAAGCCTGTGCTCCAGCGCTCTCTTCGCCTTCATCTCCACCTTGTATGCTTGTGATCTCAGTTGTAACTTTAACCAGGGATGTAGAATGAGAACTGGAGCCGACAATGTCGATTTCGGCCGAAGGTGAAGGCTGAACTAGATTAGTCGCAGTAGTTTTTCCTAAACGTTCTCCTTCTACCGTTTCAGCTCTTAATTTCGCAAGTTGTTCTTTTCCCTTGGCGAGAGCGGCGCGAGCGTCGTCATCCAAGTAATGCTCCTCAAGAGCTGATTCGACCTAGCCAGCACCTTTAGCACCAAGCATATCAAGTGCGGCCTCCCACATCTCAGCCAGGGTAATTTCATATTTGGGACCTAGAAAGGCGAGACTACCGCGCCCCAAGACGCTATGAAGATAAAAGTCAAATAATGTCGAGCTGATGCTGGTCTTCGTTGCCTCATGAGATTCTTCAGCTGCAATTTTACCGGCAACGGCTTCATCACGCTCTCTTTCAACTTTGGAGAGTTGAAGCTTAAGCATTTCGATCTCCGCCTCTTGAGAGTCGGTTTTCTTCCGAAGCTCTACAATATCGGCAATATAGCCCTCATTGATTCTTTTTTGCACTTCGAGACTGTCTTCGGCGTCTCTTTGGCCGGCATGAGCATCTCTCACTTGTTTCTGAAGCACTTCTTCTTTTTGAGTGTAGGAAGTAGAAGAAGTGGCGAGCTCTTCTTTAAGCTTTTCGACTTTCGCTTCAAGCTCTTCATTATAAGTAGTGATGCTCCTCATCTCGGTATCATGCTGCTCAAGAACCTTCTGCCATTCAGCTTTGTCATTCTCCATAGTAAGCATGGCCTCGAGATTCGCACGGTTTACCCTTTGGAGCTCGTCAACAAGCTTTTGCCAGCCCGACATTCTTTCAATATCAAGTCTGACGGCATCGAGATTTCGCAGCATGACAGGCTTGTCAATTGGAACTAAGTCGAGATCGAAGCGAACCCCCTTTAAGCACCACTGTGGAAACCAGCTTTGCAGAGTGGCTGGGCCTGGTCGAATTTGAAATTTAGGCCTGTTAACTATTGCCTGAATGTCTGTCTTCCCGAGAGCAGGAGAGACAGAAGGAATGTCAAGTGAAACGGGGGAAGTGGCCTTTTTAGGAGTTGTAGATGCACGCTCCTCACCATACCGGGCACGCTTGCTTGGGTCATCAACTATATGGCTTTTTCCCCGATCATCATGCGACTTTCTTTTGTGAGAATCGTCACCTCTCTGGGAAGAATCATGGTGCTCCTCCCTTTCTTTTCTCTCATAACGCTCTTCTTGAGCCCTCCTCTCCTGAGCCTTTCGAGCGGCTCTCTCTTCGTCGGTTTCTCTATGAAAGGGAAGGCAGCGCCTATAATCATATTGACTACGCCTCCCGTAGCGCTGAAAGTCGTCATAGTAAGAGCCGCTGCGTCCCATCGGAGAATCTGAAATTTAAAAAAAAAAAAGAGACAAGTCTTAAAAGTCTTCAGAGAAAAGAAGCGTGACTTTAGAATCTTCAAAGCACAAAGAATTAGGTGCATGAAAGTGCCGAAAGATTCTAAGTGTGTGTGATGTGCAAACTACGAGCATCAAACTACGAACCACTCTTCGATTGCGGAGTAATTGTGGGGGTAGTAGTTAACGTCAACCCTTGGGTCGACGGAGCTTGTCGCAAAGAAGAAGTCGCTTCCACCACTGAAGAAGAAACCCTAGTAGTGACAGGGTCGTCTTTAAAGAGCTCCTGTGAGGTGACAAAGAGGTCGCTCAACCCTTCGAAAGTGTTGTCCCCGCCCTGCTTGACAGGGCTTGTTTTCCCGACTTCTTCACCAGACTTCTGTGAATGTTGGGGAGATCCCTGAGGCTCTTCTTCCTCAATGCCTGGGGCAAGTGCGAATTTGCCAGACGACCCCGCAACATCGACAGTAGTAGAGCACTTCACCAGAGAAGCCTCGGAGGCAGGTTCTTTTGGTATGGGTTCGTCAGTGGAAACTGGGGCATCTAATGCTTTAGGTGGGGAGTCTGGAACCTCATGGGGATGTGTAGAGCGAGAAGTGTGCAAAAGTCCATACTGATGCAAAAATTCGTCCCTCAACAAAAACTTTATACTTCTCTCTCTAGCAGTCACAGCACTTAATCTTTCAAAAACTTGCTTGTGGCTTGGATCTCTAGAGGGAAGAGGAAGTGCTGAAAAGAACAAAGAACGAAATTAGCAATCGGTAATTCGGATCTCGAAAAGTTTGGAAAATGGAGAAAATAGAAATAGGTAATCTTACTTCCTACTCTCCAGATGTCATAAAACCCTAGGGGCAGCGAGCAAAGAAAAACTTGTTCAAAAATCCATGAACACTTTCGGTAAGATCAGAAATAAGCTTGTGGTTTCTAGCGCTTCGCACAATAATAAGGGAAGGATGGTCTTTACTCTTTGCAAACGAGCATAAGTAGCGAATTTTTCAAAACTTAGCAAGCGATCAAGAGTTTTCCTAAACAAAACACACAACCCCATCAAGATGGCATAGCCATTAGGATGAAGTTGGAACGGAGAGATTGTCAACCGAAGGAGAAGGGTTCGAAGGAAGTCGTTAAAAGGAGGAATCGCCCCACTTAGGCACATTTGATGATTGATTGCGACAAAACCATTGGGAGGGCTGTCGGCAGTGTCATTTGGCCCGGGAAGTAGGGCATCATTTTCAGCAAAACCAAATTGAGTACGTAGCTGAATAAATGCTCTCGGAGTAAGAATAGTCAAAGTCCTCTCTGGAGGATTCTCTATAGGAACAGCTATCTGAAAGGTCTCTTCCGCTTGAGCTTCCACTTCTTCTTCTTGGTGGGAAGTCATTCTACACAAACAACTGGATATTCAAACGTGAATGTGCACGTTTCCTAAAATGTGTGAAGTGCTGTGTAAAACTAATAAAGCAATAAGCGAATGTAACTGAAATTGAACTAACATACATTTGTCAACTTTAAAGTTTCAAAGTTTGTTGTTTTAAATCTAAGTACAAGTGCAGTGTTGATGCAAACAAATCAGTTTCAGTCAAACAATGCTTGGCTTTAATACTTCATTTGAGTTGGATTCACAACATTACATACAATCTCTTTAAAGTTGATTATGTTCTATGTCGACTAATCTGTCATTTGATGTGGGCGATCAGTGACAAGTATATTTGTCCCATTTTTCTGCAAGTGTTGTGTTTAACAGGTCGATAGCAATAAAGCTAGTGTAATCTGTAAAGAAATGCAACAGAGTTCAAGCAGTTTATCCTGGCAATTCAAATTGGAAATACAACCAAGTTCTATCAACATCTCTAAGTTTTCAAATTTTGTTCAGGTCATTGAGTCACAGTCCAAAAGTTCTAAGTCATGAGTCGTTCACGACCTAACAGGGTGGGATGCAATTGACTTAGGCTAAAGGAAACAATTTGGTAAGTAAAAGATTGTTCAAGTGATGAGTCGTCCATGACCTAAAGGTTGAGTCGTCCAAGACCTAAAAGTTAAGTCATCTACGACTTAAAAGATTTCCTGAAAGTTAAGTGGTTGGCTCCTTAAATCGTTGGTCCTATAAGCCGCAAAGCGTGTTGAGGAGATAGGTCATAGCTCGGCCGCGACTCAAAACTTATGTCGTATCTAGTTAAGTCGTGAAGGGTTATAGGTCGCCCAAAATTACTGAGTCGTGTCCAAGTCAGCATTTCACTTCATCGACAAACCTCCCATCTAATCAGAAACCCTTCACCTTCTTCACCCGCTAACCCGTTAGCCTCTCCACCAACACAAGCCCTAATTTTCACCTGATGACGAATCATCCAAAAACTAAATCACCGCAAATTCAATGCCTGTCACTCCAACGCAACTCGAAAATCGATTAGCTTGAAGCATTGAAGCCCATCAATCAAACGTTTAAACCTAAATCAAGCCAACTAGAGTTCGTCAACTATCGAAAATTCACGATGACGCATTGCGTGGAAAGGTGGGTTAGGATGGAGAAAAATGGAATTCATGAATCAGAGATGGTAAAGGATCAGGAGAAGAAAAGAAGATCACTTACACGATGTAATCTCTAGATTAATCAGTGACTGATTGAATCGAAATCGCCTTTGGAAGCTCGGGAAAGAGTTAACAGCAGAAACAAATGAAGAGGCAGGTAATGAAAAGAAAGGAGGGGATATAAGACTTATAGTAGAGAAGGCCTGAAGCGGCTCACACGACCTACCGACTTAGAGAGCCGACGAGTTAGAGGATGTCGAAGCATACGACCTAACCATTAGGCGTATAGTTCGAGGGCCAATTGTTAACTCCGCCCCGGCCATGACTCAGTGACTTAAAGGTTGCCGACCTAAAAGTTTGCCGACCTAACATGGATGTCGATCTAACTGCCTAAGCCCTAAGAGGGATTCCGACCTAAGTTACTTGAGGGGATGCCGACCTAATGCTTTAACAAGGTTACCGACCTAAGACTTGACAAGAACGCCGACCCAAGACTTAAAGGATACCGACCCAACTGTCTAAAACAGGATGCCGACCTAAGAAGGCTACCAACCTAACATGGGTGCTGACCTAAGATAGAAGCCGATCTAACTATCCAGGGAGTTTGCCGCCCTAACTTCTCATGACAGGGACAAGATCATGAACTTGATCGCAACCGACCTACGGCCTATGTTAAGTCGTACACGACCCAGACAAAAGAAGGAAAGTCCGATGCAGCTACTTAGCACGCGGCCTCTTAACTCGTACACGGTTGCAGGACTTGTAGAGTTCAACAAGGATGTCGTTCTTATGTGTCAACCCAGCATTTGAATCGCGACCGTTCCATGACCTAATTTAAGTCGTCCACGACCCAACTTAGGTCGGTGGCGATTTAGGACTTGGCAATATTTTCTGCTCAGAATTCCCTATAAATGGATGGCGATTTCCAACTTTCAAGGGACTTTTGGACGATCTCTTTAGCGCCGATACTCTGCTGAATTCTCGACTCACTCGACACTTCAAATACGAAAGGCATCTCAACAAACTTCAGGAGGAAATCTAATGCAATCAACATGGATTCAAAGAGTTCTTCTGCATCGAAGTTTTAGTTGTTTGTCTCATCAGTATTGTAATTGAAGACTGTTGTAAAGTTGTAATTGATTCAGTAATAAAGAGGATTAAAGTGGACGTAGGTTTACCTGAAGCCGAACCACTATAAAAACTGTTGTCTTTTCTGCTTTCTCTATGACTTTTCTACTTGTTTTTAGTTCCCGTTTCACGGGTGGTGCTTTCACTCAATCTCAATATACACCGAGGTGTTAGCGTTCGATTTTAAACGTTAACAAGGGGTTAGTTATTTAATGATTAAAGGTTGATTTATTTATTAATTAAGGTTGACTAATTAATAATTAAAGGTTGATTAATTTAATGATTAAGGTTAATTAATTTATGATTAAAGGTTAATTAATTAAAATGGTTTGTAATTAATTAATAATTAATTAACAAGGATTAGTAATCTAATTCATAAGTAATTTATCTGATTTAGACTAATTAGATGATTAATAAATCATACTTATGGATGTTTGGATTCTATGGAATGTTGAATTGTTTGATATCCCTGATAAGTGATGCTTTGTGCTATGAATTATACTGATTTAAGCTGTGAACTATGATGTAATTTATTCATCTGTGATGTAACTTATTTATCTATGATAAATTTATATTATTATCTGTGAATCTTTGAATAAAGATAAGTGTTATAGATTATACTGCTTATCGATATCGTTATGATTGAATCTGTGATGATTGGTGTAAAACCCTTGGACTACACCACACACATACATATATAGAATGCATGAGAAAATTGGTTAAGTCATAGATTTTTGAAATGGTTTAAAATTGAATTTTGAATCTAAATGGTTTTGGAAATTCAATTGGATTAAATTTGAAAAGCTTTTGTATAGAAGTTTTGAAAATAAAATTTATTTGAATAACTTGATAAAGTTCTGAAATTTGAATAATTTAGTTTGAATTTGAATTCAATATTTGAAATTAAATTCTATAATTTGCAAACTATGGTTTAAAAGGTTATACAAGTTATAAAGGTGTTTATATGGGTTTTAAACCATTTAAAAAGTATTGTTTTGGGAATTTAAATTTAAACCCAAAATGGCTTTAACTTGTGTAAATGTAATCAGTTTTTCCCAAAACGAAAACAATTTGTTTTCAAATAATAAAAGCTTTCATATAAGGAATGGATTTCAAATTTTGGTTGAAAAATTTCAAGTTTGAAAGAAATTGTGAATCGTTTGAAAGCTATGAATGAGCCTTTGTGAAAGATTATTAAACCTTGTTTATCGAAGAGGATTTTAAATGGTGTATCTTTTATATAAAAGATTTGAATTGGAAATGGTTTTGAAAGCTATAAATTTAGTCTTTGGGTTAATAATTGGATGAGATAATCCAATTTGAAAAGGAAGTTGTTTTGAGAAGCTGTGAATGAACCGATGTGAAATATTGGTGAACTTTGTAAAATGAATCTTTTTGTTTAAAAGATTGAAATGGTAATTTTTTTAAACCATTTGAAAGAAAGGTTTTGGGTTTTAAAGTTGTGACTTAACTGAGATCCCAATATCCATAAGTTTTTTAATATTGCGCTCATTATTCGGTTTAGCCGGGAGAAGAAGTTGTGTCATATAGAATAATGATACGACGTTGTGGATAGCATTTGAAGACCGATGGTGAAGACCGGGTATTTTCGAGAACGATAGGATAACCCGCCGATTGTCTCTTCACTAAGTGGCACCGGTATAGAGATCTCCAAATGTGATAGGGAGTCCGATCGGAATAGTGAATACTCGGATTTGCAATGGCTTCTTTGGAAGTGCCTTCGGTTCTGTTCGAACCGGAACAGACTTGCATGGATGTGTGTCTGACATTACACTTGGAGATGTAAAACCAGTTTCCATCAAATACATTTTGTTTGTTGCGGAGAATTTATTCTCCTATCTTAACACCCTTCTCTGAGACGTACGAGCTCAGAGGTTATGTAGTTGATGGTTACTAGTGATACATTTCCAATTTGGTAATGCGGCATACGAAGTGATGTTGATCATTTGTTGATCAAAGCATGGCTTTTGTGAAAAGCGTAGCTTTGTGGACGTGACTTCATCGAGCCTGACAACCTGGTAATAGTCGAAATAGGAATCGTGGCAGCAAGGTTATTTAGGGGTAGCTCCCCCTGAGCGCATGACCATTTCCATCTGGATAAAAAGTTATATCATGGTATGGAGCCCAGATTTTTACTTATGTTGATTTTGAAAGTGGTATCATGGTATGGAGCCCAGATACTTTATTGTGTGGTTGTTGGATTAAGGGCCTTCGGATAAAGGTCGGTAACAACCGTGGGATGGCACACTCGTGTCAGTAGTTACTTTCGGGCAGGGTTAACCCGGCCTTGTGTAGTAGAGATCCGGTTAGGTTCTCGGGGGCGTCCCTCCAGAGGCGTTCCATTTTGTGTGGGAAGTTCCTTTGCCTGACCATTTATTGGAAATTCAATCTTCCAATACGTGCCCTTTACGATTGCAGTTGTATTACCTGCCACCTCAGGTGGCAGCTATAGTAGGTATAGTACAATGGTACCTGTGCTGGCTAAGATTAATATTATACTTTTGAAAGATTTTCTACACTATGCACTAATAATAATATCAAAATGATTTCTGCGTATCAAGCATTTTTGACTGTCATAAGGAGAAATCTCCTCCAAGTGTGCGCTTGCATTATGTGTGTAGCGGGAGGCCTTATGGCAGTTTCATTTTCTAAAAAGCATTGCGAATTTCAACTTTTAAAATCTTTTGTTGTTTGTTTTAAAGATAAAACTGTTTTTATTTTCTCATACCAGTCCCATGACAGACCTAGAGTTTATTGTTCCTTTCCTAAACTCTGGCTTCCAATAATTTTCCACATGTGCAGTCTAGAGTTGGGTATTTCAGATAGTCAAGTAGTAGGAGTAGAGTCGATAGCTTTCAGCCTTCGGATTTTGGCGATAGCATTTCGGGATCGTATTTTCTTAAGCTAACTTGATGGTGGTTCTCGCTTATTTGATTGGAGATCTTTGGAGTTCGGCATTGAAGACATTATATTTCCATTGCAGTTGCCTAGCTTGCTTTATCTTCTGCTGTTGTTTCTTTATGCTGCTATTTCTTATATCTCTGATGTATATTGATATTCAATTGTATTTGATATTGTATCAAATGTCATATATCAATGATATTATTCATTTTCTTCCATTGTGTTGTTATACTTAATGTGTTATAAGCTCCGACGAACCAGATTCGACTTTGAATCTTAGACATTGGAATATAAGTGATGTATTCGGTGCCGATTTTCGAAGGTCCAGTCAGGGTCGTTATAGTTGGTATCAGAGCTGAAGGTTGAACTTCAGCTCAAGAGTATAACACATTAGGTAACTCATTAGAGATAGGGTGAAGTATACCCTAGAATGAGTATCCCTAAGATATCCATTCGTGTGCCTCAGTAAATTCTCTTACTATCCACTGATTGTAACATCCCGAAATTATGAATTTAAATTTTAGTAATATATTTTAAACTTTTTGAAATAAAAATTTGAAAAGTTATAGATTAAATGTTAATAAGTTAAATCTTGAATAGAAATAAAATTTAAGAAAATGTATATTGTAATAAAATCACATAAATTATTAAAAGTTAATAACTAAAACAAGTGTGCAAGGAAAAAAATAAAAAAATAAAAAAAAAATAAAAAAAATACAACCAGGCGTATACAAAGAAAGATAAGACACAAGAAAAAAACATACTCTTTCAAATTTAGCAATAAAAACAAAGTAACATGACATATGTAATATACAAACTTGCATAGGGATTGTACACCAAGAAACTAAACCAATATACAAACAAATTAAAGTAAGTTTTGTAATAAATAAAATAAGAAAATGAACAGCACTTGCAAAAAGAATATACAAAGCAGGAAGTAAGTTATGCAAGCCTCAACATAAATAATATAAGTGTATGAAACAAGTTTTGGTACTTATAAAAAAAAATAAAGAGGATAAAAAAAATCAAACAATAGACTAACCTAGAACTCTCTCCCCAGCAAAAGAAGAAGCAAATAATAATCCAATGTAAACATAAAGTGCTGAAAGTATGCAATGGAGTGAATAAACATTTCACAACATACTTCATTTAATGCATTGCATGTACACAATCTTTTCAGCACACACTAACATTTATTAACAAGCATGGTTTAGTTTTTCTTTTACTTCAACTTGTACTTGCTTATGCTTTACCCTGTACACCACTTTTCTCCTATATGTATACGTATACAAAACCTCACATTCATTTGTTAAAAACAACTCAAGTATCATTCAAACAAATTTTTGCAAAGATCTGAAATTAAAAAGAAGAAGATCATCACTTTATATATTACAAGTTGAAAGGCAAATTACTGAAAAAAAGAGAAGAATCAAAACTGCAGTTAAAACAAAACAAAAGTATTCTCTGTTTCTATATTGTTCAGGTGAGTAACATCAACCTTTTAAATTTTTTTTTTTTTTTTATGAACTTGACTTAGTTGCATTTATATCTGGAAAACAAGTATTGTTTTATATATCTGAATGCTCTGAGGGTTTACATAAGTTAATAAACAGTTTTATGTTTGATCTGAGTAAATTTACTTATTCTCTGTTTTTTTTCTTTTCTTTTTCCCAGAGTTGAGTAGTTAATCTGGACATTGTTTTTATACAGTTATAAACAAACTCAAATTTCTTTCATTTAACCATTGTTAGACTTAGAACTTGAACAAAATTAGATAGTTTAAACAAAATCAAGTTTTTAAAACCTGTTGCAAGCTAAACAGTGAGGGAATGTCTCTGTGGAGCTCAGTTTTACAATGGAATGCTAAACATATGGAAAATTCGAACATTTCAAAACATTGATTAAACTTCATAACTTGAATCCCCACTGAAAATCATGATTTTTAAACCAAAAATGAAGATTTCTAAATGAGTATTTTGTGTGCAGTTCGTAAGTGAGTAAAAACTATATTTTTACAAATTTAGGAAGATTGAATAAATTTTAATTGTTGAAACTTGAGTTGTAGAAAGTTTAACCCTATATGATTTTGGGAAAAATGCTAAATAATTTTTCCAACGCATGGATTTTGAAGTTGAATCAAACATAGGGTTTGGGTTCCAGTTTATCTCGTGTTCAGTAAAAATTTGATTTTGCCACTGTGGAGCGTTCGAGTGGTTCGCACTTCAGGGAGATGGTTGAGGAGAGTACGGCGATGACGTGGACGAAGTGGCGTCGCCTCTATGGGTTGAGGTTAGCCGGACGTGGTGATTTGCAGTCGAGTGTTTGGGTTTTGGTTCGAGTTCAGGGTTGTTTTTCGTTTTAGTACTTTTCATGAGGATCTGGGTTTCGAATTTGAGTGAGAGGGCGTATTGTGGTTTGCCGAGGTAGGTGGAGTTCGCCAGAATGTTGGCCAGAGGCTGTGCACGTGCACAGCGGTGGTGTGGGTGTCAGGAAGTTTTTTTGTGTTGGCCACTCGAGATAACTCGAAGCATGACTCGGGGATGTTATCGAGCATGGGGGGGTCAAACTCAGGGCCGAACTCGAGCACGCGAAGGAAGTTTCTTTCCAGTTTGATATATAAGGGTTAGAAAAAAAATAAACTGGAAGAAGAAAATAAATTAGAAGGAGAGGGGAAGCTTGGAGAAAGGAGAGAGTACGGGGAAGAGGACATGAAGAGTTCGAATAACATAAAGGGGACTCGGGCTTTACTTTAAATATGGGTTTGGCCCAAATAAATTTTGTTTGACTTATAACAGATTTTAGACTTATCAAGGAATTGATATAGACTACATTGAATTGAAGGCTTGTTACCAATTTTAATAACTAAGGGGATACCCAATAATCAAATCAATATAATAAATAATTAAATTTAAAATGAGAATTTAAGTTAATTTACATTTTAAACTTTTTATAACTATAATAGATTGATTTCCAAAGTATTAAGAAGATTTTCAAATGGTAACGAAAGTAAATAATGTTTATAAATTTATTAATGATTTTGAAAAGGAAATTAATAAGGATTTATAATTCATAATTGAATTGATTTATAAACAATTGAGTGTTTGAAGTAATTTTTTTTTTTGTAAATTAGGAATTCGTTATCCAGATAAAATAAAAGCGACAAATCAAAATTTAGCGATTAATTTAAATGATTAATTTAGAAACAATAGAATGAGTTAATCAAGATTTAAATTTATTTTTCAAATACTTATCATTGTTTTAAAATAATTATGTGGTAAATTTATTTAAACCACATTTGAAAATAGTTTAACTATGACTATGCCCAAGTTTGACACTGTCTGTTTGATTGTGATGCTGTGATATGTGGATTGATATGTACTGCACTATGTTGTGTTTTGCTCTGTATTGATGTGAAAACCCTGTTGCCGTAAAACGGCATTTAAACTTCGATGCGACAGGGTATCGGATTTCATTTGGTTATCCGAAACCCACATCGAACCTGTGAATATTTGTGAATGACATCCACATGTTTTAAAATTTGACACTCACTATTCGAATTAGCCGGGAAAGGACCTGTGTGTCATATAACCCATTTCGAATATGTGATTCGACATTATGGATAGAATGTGAAGACCGGTGTTGAAGACCGGGTATTTGCAAGAGCGATAGGATGATCTGTCCATTGACTCTGCACCGAGTTGCTCCGGTATAGAGTTCTCCATATGTGATGGGGAATCCGATCAGGATTGTGGATATCCGGATTGCAAGGACTTCTTTGAAAGTGCCTTCGGTTCTGTTCGAGCCCGGAACAGACTTGTATGGATTGTATGTCTGACATTACAAATTGAGAGATAAAGCAGATTTCTTTCAAATATATTTCTGTTGGTGGCGGAGAATTTATTCTTTTAGCTTAACACCCTTCTCTGAGACGTACGAGCTCAGAGGTTATATAGTTGAAGTTATCAGCAATATATTCCCAATTTGGTAATGTGACATACTGAGTGTTGCTGTGAAATGATCATTGTGTTGATTATTCGTGATAGGATCATTTATTTGATCGTCTATCTTTGTGATCATTTCTATGATCATTTGTTGACCCAAAGCAGAGCTTTTGTACAAAGAGTGTTTTTGTGGGCGTGACTTCATCGGACCTCACACCCCGAAATGGTCGAAACAGGAAAGATGCAGCAAGGTTATTGGGGGTAGCACCCCTTAGGGTATGTACATTTCCTTCTGGATAGAAGTGGTATCATGGTATGGAGCCCAGATACTTAACTTATGTGGATATCGCAGATATATATATATATATATATATATATATATATATATATATATATATATGATTTTGTGATTTGTTGCTGGGGCCCCGGTTAAAGGTTGGTTACGACCGGGAGATGGCATACTCGTGTCAGTAGTTACCCAGTTAGGGGTAACCCGGCCTTGTGTTGGCAGAGATCCGGTTTGGTTCTCGGGGATGTCCATCCAGAGGCATTCTCATGTGGCAATGGGAAGTTCCTTGGCCTGACCATTTGTTGGAAATCCAATTCCAAATACGAAAACCTGTACGGTTTTAGTTGTAGAATCTGCCATTTACTTATGGTGGTCACCACTGTTTAGATGGTAGCTATAGTAGGCATAGTTCGAAATGTCTATGCTGGCTAAGATTAATATTCTACCTTTGAAATGTTTTACTTCACTATGCACTAATAATAATATCAAAGAATTCTTTCCTCGTATCAAGCATATTTAACTATCATAAGAAGAAATCTCCTCCAATTCTGCGTTTGCATTGTGTGTGTGGCGGGAGGTCTTATGGTAGTTCCATTTTTAAAAGCATTCCGAAAATTCTTTTATAAATCTTGTTTATTTAAATACAACTGTTTTGTTTACTCATACCAGTCCCATGACTGATCCGGAGTTTATTGTTTTCTTTCCTAAACTCTAGGTGCCCATTATTTCCACACGGGCAGCCTAGTAACAGGTTTAGGTTATTTTAGAGTAGCAGTATTTTGGTGCTCTTATCTTGGAGATATATTAGGAGCTTTTGGAGATTGCAGGTGTTAGCTTTTGGGAGTTCGTTATCATCTCTCATTTGAGAACTTTTGGATATATGTTCACTGTTGTATTATCATGATGTTGTATTTGGAGTTGTAGTGTATGTATTATGTACTCTGTTGCAGTATGGATATTATGTTGATGTTGTAACAGTGATGTTATTTATGATATTGATTCTGTTCCGCTGTTTTATATACATCTAATTGTTGTTATAAGCTCCGGCGATGCGAATTTGATGTCGTTTATTGGACATCGAGTTTGGGTCGTCACAAATTGGTATCAGAGCTGTTGGTTGAGTAAGAACTTTAGCTACGGAGTATAACACATTAGATGGCTCATTAGAGATAGGGTGAAGTATACCCTAGAATGAGTATAATCAAAATTGAAACTTTGAAATTTCTTAGTCTATTTCTTTTTACTGCTGATATTCCTTAAGATATTTCGCCTGTATATCTAAATCAATTTTCATACTGATCTCAGATAGTGAAAATGAGTGGACGCAAAGGAAGAATTAGGGGTCAAGGCAATGCTGCAGCACCAAATCAAATTCCCGCAGCCGCAGAAGCAGTAATAGAAATTCAGCAGCAGCCGGACTTGGCTGAATTATATAAGAAGTTTGAAAAGCTTGGTGGCAAACCATTTATTGGCAAAGAGTCGATTATTGACGCTCAAGCTTGGGTAAGATCGTGTGAAAAGATTTTTAAAGGGCTAAAATTGCAGGATGAGCAGAAAAGACTTATAGCTTCTTGGCAACTCCAAGGAGAAGCTTCAGCTTGGTGGGAAACCATCATTATAGATGAACCCGAGGAAGAATTTACTTGGGATCATTTTAAAGAAGTGTTTGAGAAACGTTACATGCCATCAGCGGGAGTTTCTAGAATGTATCAGGAATTTCTGGATTTGAAGCAAGGAAGTTTTTCGTTTGAAGAATACTTGAATAAATTCAGTGAACTATCTCGGTTTGGCCCGGAATTGCTAAATACACCTCTGAAGAAAAACGAAAGGTTTATCCGGGGAATGAACCAGAAATATCATGGAAGAATGACAGGTCATGTTAAAGAATTTTTTTTGGATTTGGTAGATATGGGGTACAGGTACGCTACTCTTGATATACAAGAAGCAACTGTGGAGAAAGGTAATTCAGGTAGTCAAAATTATAAAAAGCGAAAATTCGTAGGCAAGAAACCTTGGCAAGGCAATGAGAAGAAGAGGAACACTCAAGGAAGAGCAACAGAAAATGTCACTTGTAACAACTGCAAAGAGAAAGGCCACTATTCAAATGACTGTCCAAAACCGAAGAAACCAGCTAGAGAATGTTACAATTGTCATAAACCGGGACATTTAGTTAAAGATTGCCCAGTGATGAAGCCAGCGCAAGTGGCAAAGGTTTACACGATAAAGGAGGACCCCTCATCTTCAAAAGCTGACAAAGGGAAACGTGTTTTGGAAGGTAACCTTACTATTAATAATAGAACTGTTAGAGTTTTATTTGATACAGGAGCTTCACATAGCTTTATCTCCCAACAAACCGTAAATGAATTAGGACTTGAAACTAAATTTGCTGACGATCTTATTTGCATGAAAAATCCGGTTGGAGGTCCCGCAAATCTTAGTTCATATTGTAAGAGAGTTCCTATTTCATATGCTAGCTATAAATTTCCTATCAACCTTTATGTCCTCGAATTTGACGAATTTGAAATCTTACTCGGTATGAACTGGTTATCGAGATAGGATGCTAGATTGGAGTGTAGTAATCGGACAGTTTTAATCAAAACAAGCCTTGGAAATTTTATTGAAATCTCTTGTGAGAATCCAAGTCCAAGGAGCGACAGATTGATATATACTTTGGGAAATCTTGAACCCACTTTGCAGTCTATACCTGTTGTTCGGGATTTTTCCGACGTATTTGAAGAAGTGAAATCTTTACCTCCTCATAGAGAAATAGAATTCCGAATCGATCTTGTACCTAATACTCGTCCTGTTGTTCACGCAAGTCGCAGGATGGCACCCAGGGAAAAGATTGAATTGGTTCATCAAACTAATGAGCTACTAGCAAAAGGATTAATTCGACCCAGTGTTTCTGAATGGGGTTCAGCCGTCGTATTTGTTGCCAAATCAGACGGATCTTTGAGATTGTGTGTAGATTACCGCGATCTAAATAAACAAACTCTCAAGAATAAATTTCCACTGCCCAGAATTGATGATTTATTTGATCAGTTGCATGGCGCTCGTTTCTTTTCAAAAATGGATCTAGCCCAGGGATTCCATCAATTACGAATCGCCGAAGATTGTGTACATTTGACTGCTTTCAGGGGTCCTAATATGTTCTATGAATGGTTAGTTATGCCTTTCGGGCTAACCAATGCTCCAGCATACTTCGTAGATCTCATGACTCGTGTGTTTCGGGAAGTTCTGAATAAATTTGTGCTTGTATTCATTGATGACATCTTAATTTTCTCCAAAACTGAAGATGAGCATGCCGAGCATCTTAGAATTGTCTTAGAAATTTTAAGGAGAAATGTTCTATATGAAAAATTTTCCAAATGCCATTTCTGGGTCAATGAAGTAAAATTCCTTGGCCATATTGTTAATGAAGAAGGAATTTCAGTAAATCCTAGCAAAATTTCCGCTATTCTTGATTGGAAACAACCCACTACTCCAAGAGAAGTTCGAAGATTTTTGGGTTTAGCAGGCTATTACCGAAAATTCGTTCAAGATTTTTCTAAGTTAGCTAGTCCGTTGACTAGGTTAACAATGAAAAATGCAAAGTTCATTTGGACTTCAAAATGTGAAGAAGTTTTTCAAGAGTTGAAAAAGCGATTGACCACTGCTCCTGTTCTCACTATTGTTAATGGGAACCGAGGCTTATCTTTCTATATTGATGCATGTGGTGAAGGGGTAGGTGCAGTATTGATGCAAAATGGAAAGGTGGTTGCCTACGCAGGTAGACAATTACGTCCGCATGAGAAGAACTACCCAACGCACGATTTGGAACTTTTGGCTGTTGTTTTCGCTTTGAAAATATGGCGACACTATCTTCTGGGTAAGAATCTTTTCAGCTTTCCTAACGATTTATGAAATTAACTAAAGAAATATACTTAATAAACTCTCTTTGTTTTAGGTGAAAAATTCGAATTATTCACCGATCATAAAAACTTGAAATATCTTTCCACCCAGAAGGATCTGAATCTACGACAACAACGTTGGTTGGAATTTCTAGCATCTTATGACTTAGATATTCTGTATACGCCCGGAAAGGCCAATGTAGTTGCAGACGCTTTGAGCAGAAGTTATGCTGTTCTTGCTTATCTTGTTATCACTCCTACTCTTCTCAAAAGGATTGCAAGACGGCAGAAAGAAGATGAGTTTCTTCGAGGAATCCATAAAAGAATTTGCCAAGGAGAAGACACTAGTTTCGAGATGGATAATAGAGGAGTAATAAGATTAAAAGGCAGGATTTGTGTTCCAGACTTCCCTGATCTGAAACGTGAAGTATTGGATGAATGCCACAAGTCAAAATTCAATATCCATCCAGGAGTCAACAAAATGTATCGTGATGTTAAAAGAACATTCTGGTGGAAAACGATGAAGAGAGACATATCTATTTATGTGAGTCGTTGTGCTACTTGTCAGCAGATCAAGAGCGACTAAAGGAAAGTGGCCGGTTTACTTCAACCTTTGGAAGTACCGAAATGGAAGTGGGATCAGGTATCGATGGATTTCATTGATGGATTGCCTCGAACCAAGAAAGGCAATGAAGCGATTTGGGTTATTGTAGATCGTCTAACCAAAAATGCTCATTTCATTCCAGTTAAATCTACTCGGACTGCAGCAAGCTTGGCAGGTATTTATATAAAGGAAATTGTTCGCCTCCATGGTATTCCCAGTAGTATAGTGAGTGATCGTGACCCGATCTTCACTAGTAGATTTTGGGAAGCATTTCAAGACACATTGGGAACGAAATTAGATTTCAGTACTGCTTATCATCCGCAATCTGATGGACAGACTGAAAGAGTTAACCGAATTTTAGAAGACCTACTGCGTGCTTGTGTTCATGATTTTGGTGGTTCTTGGGAGGACCATTTGCATCTGGTTGAATTCTCATATAATAACAGCTATCAGGCCAGTTTAGAAATGGCTCCTTTTGAAGCTTTATATGGTCGTCCGTGTCGATCACCTACATGCTGGATCGAATCAGGTGATAGACTTGTTCTTGGACCAGATATGATAAAAGAAGCCACTGAGAAGGTAAATTTTATTAGAAAGAAGTTATTAACTGCCCAAAGCCGTCAGAAGAGCTACTATGACCGTCGAAGGAGAAATTTGGAATTTCAAGTTGGAGATTCCGTATTTCTAAAAGTATCTCCGATGCGGGGTGTATTGAGATTCGGGAAAACTGGAAAGTTGGCACCGCGTTATATTGGTCCTTTTCCTATTCTGGAAAGGATTGGTTCTCTAGCATATAGAGTGCAGTTACCCAGCTGGTTGTCTGGCGTACATGATGTGTTCCATATTTCTAATCTTCGAAAATATGTGCACGATCCAGATGATATTATTGAAGAAGCTGCTCAGCAGGATCTAGAAATCACTCCCAATTTGGCAGTTAGAAGGGAACCGATGAAAATTGTTGATCGTGATGAGAAGCGATTGAGGAACAAAATTGTGAAATTGGTCAAAGTTAAATGGAGTGGCGATCCAAAGGACTGTACTTGGGAGACTGAAGAGAATATGAAGAAATCATATCCCAAATGCAGAATTGACATCTCGACTTAAAACTGTAAGTTATTTCCTTATTTATAAATTCGTATATAATTTGTTTACGTTTCTCTCTCTTTCAATTTCGAGGACGAAATATTCTTAAGGAGGGGATATTGTAACATCCCGAAATTATGAATTTAAATTTTAGTAATATATTTTAAACTTTTTGAAATAAAAATTTGAAAAGTTATAGATTAAATGTTAATAAGTTAAATCTTGAATAGAAATAAAATTTAAGAAAATGTATATTGTAATAAAATCACATAAATTATTAAAAGTTAATAACTAAAACAAGTGTGCAAGGAAAAAAAAATAAAAAAAAAAAAATATAACCAGGCCTATACAAAGAAAGATAAGACATAAGAAAAAAACATACTCTTTCAAATTTAGCAATAAAAACAAAGTAACATGACATATGTAATATACAACTTGCATAGGGATTTTACACCAAGAAACTAAACCAATATACAAACAAATTAAAGTAAGTTTTGTAATAAATAAAATAAGAAAATGAACAGCACTTGCAAAAAGAATATACAAAGCAGGAAGTAAGTTATGCAAGCCTCAACATAAATAAAATAAGTGTATGAAACAAGTTTTGGTACTTATAAAAAAAAATAAAGAGGATAAAAAAAATCAAACAATAGACTAACCTAGAACTCTCTCCCCAGCAAAAGAAGAAGCAAATAATAATCCAATGTAAACATAAAGTGCTGAAAGTATGCAATGGAGTGAATAAACATTTCACAACATACTTCATTTAATGCATTGCATGTACACAATCTTTTCAGCACACACTAACATTTATTAACAAGCATGGTTTAGTTTTTCTTTTACTTCAACTTGTACTTGCTTATGCTTTACCCTGTACACCACTTTTCTCCTATATGTATACGTATACAAAACCTCACATTCATTTGTTAAAAACAACTCAAGTATCATTCAAACAAATTTTTGCAAAGATCTGAAATTAAAAAGAAGAAGATCATCACTTTATATATTACAAGTTGAAAGGCAAATTACTGAAAAAAAGAGAAGAATCAAAACTGCAGTTAAAACAAAACAAAAGTATTCTCTGTTTCTATATTGTTCAGGTGAGTAACATCAACCTTTTAAATTATTATTTTTTTTTTATGAACTTGACTTAGTTGCATTTATATCTGGAAAACAAGTATTGTTTTATATATATGAATACTCTGAGGGTTTACATAAGTTAATAAACAGTTTTATGTTTGATCTGAGTAAATTTACTTGTTCTCTGTTTTTTTTTCTTTTCTTTTTCCCAGAGTTGAGTAGTTAATCTGGACATTGTTTTTATACAGTTATAAACAAACTCAAATTTCTTTCATTTAACCATTGTTAGACTTAGAACTTGAACAAAATTAGATAGTTTAAACAAAATCAAGTTTTTAAAACCTGTTGCAAGCTAAACAGTGAGGGAATGTCTCTGTGGAGCTCAATTTTACAATGGAATGCTAAACATATGGAAAATTCGAACATTCCAAAACATTGATTAAACTTCATAACTTGAATCCCCACTGAAAATCATGATTTTTAAACCAAAAATGAAGATTTCTAAATGAGTATTTTGTGTGCAGTTCGTAAGTGAGTAAAAACTATATTTTTACAAATTTAGGAAGATTGAATAAATTTTAATTGTTGAAACTTGAGTTGTAGAAAGTTTAACCCTATATGATTTTGGGAAAAATGCTAAATAATTTTTCCAACGCATGGATTTTGAAGTTGAATCAAACATAGGGTTTGGGTTCCAGTTTATCTCGTGTTCAGTAAAAATTTGATTTTGCCACTGTGGAGCGTTCGAGTGGTTCGCACTTCAGGGAGATGGTTGAGGAGAGTACGGCGATGACGTGGACGAAGTGGCGTCGCCTCTATGGGTTGAGGTTAGCCGGACGTGGTGATTTGCAGTCGAGTGTTTGGGTTTTGGTTCGAGTTCAGGGTTGTTTTTTATTTTAGTACTTTTCATGAGGATCTGGGTTTCGAATTTGAGTGAGAGGGCGTATTGTGGTTTGCCGAGGTAGGTGGAGTTCGCCAGAATGTTGGCCAGAGGCTGTGCACGTGCACAGCGGTGGTGTGGGTGTCAGGAAGTTTTTTTGTGTTGGCCACTCGAGATAACTCGAAGCATGACTCGGGGATGTTATCGAGCATGGGGGGGGGGGCTCAAACTCGGGGCCGAACTCGAGCACGCGAAGGAAGTTTCTTTCCAGTTTGATATATAAGGGTTAGAAAAAAAAACTGGAAGAAGAAAATAAATTAGAAGGAGAGGGGAAGCTTGGAGAAAGGAGAGAGTACGGGGAAGAGGACATGAAGACTTCGAATAACATAAAGGGGACTCGGGCTTTACTTTAAATATGGGTTTGGCCCAAATAAATTTTGTTTGACTTATAACAGATTTTAGACTTATCAAGGAATTGATATAGACTACATTGAATTGAAGGCTTGTTACCAATTTTAATAACTAAGGGGATACCCAATAATCAAATCAATATAATAAATAATTAAATTTAAAATGAGAATTTAAGTTAATTTACATTTTAAACTTTTTATAACTATAATAGATTGATTTCCAAAGTATTAAGAAGATTTTCAAATGGTAACGAAAGTAAATAATGTTTATAAATTTATTAATGATTTTGAAAAGGAAATTAATAAGGATTTATAATTCATAATTGAATTGATTTATAAACAATTGAGTGTTTGAAGTAATTTTTTTTTTTGTAAATTAGGAATTCGTTACCCAGATAAAATAAAAGCGACAAATCAAAATTTAGCGATTAATTTAAAAGATTAATTTAGAAACAATAGAATGAGTTAATCAAGATTTAAATTTATTTTACAAATACTTATCATTGTTTTAAAATAATTATGTGGTAAATTTATTTAAACCACATTTGAAAATAGTTTAACTATGACTATGCCCAAGTTTGACACTGTCTGTTTGATTGTGATGCTGTGATATGTGGATTGATATGTACTGCACTATGTTGTGTTTTGCTCTGTATTGATGTGAAAACCCTGTTGCCGTAAAACGGCATTTAAACTTCGATGCGACAGGGTATCGGATTTCATTTGGTTATCCGAAACCCACATCGAACCTGTGAATATTTGTGAATGACATCCACATGTTTTAAAATTTGACACTCACTATTCGAATTAGCCGGGAAAGGACCTGTGTGTCATATAACCCATTTCGAATATGTGATTCGACGTTATGGATAGAATGTGAAGACCGGTGTTGAAGACCGGGTATTTGCAAGAGCGATAGGATGATCTGTCGATTGACTCTGCACCGAGTTGCTCCGGTATAGAGTTCTCCATATGTGATGGGGAATCCGATCAGGATTGTGGATATTCGGATTGCAAGGACTTCTTTGAAAGTGCCTTCGGTTCTGTTGGAGCCCGGAACAGACTTGTATGGATTGTATGTCTGACATTACAAATTGAGAGATAAAGCAGATTTCTTTCAAATATATTTCTGTTGGTGGCAGAGAATTTATTCTTTTAGCTTAACACCCTTCTCTGAGACGTACGAGCTCAGAGGTTATATAGTTGAAGTTATCAGCAATATATTCCCAATTTGGTAATGTGACATACTGAGTGTTGCTGTGAAATGATCATTGTGTTGATTATTCGTGATAGGATCATTTATTTGATCGTCTATCTTTGTGATCATTTCTATGATCATTTGTTGACCCAAAGCATAGCTTTTGTACAAAGAGTGTTTTTGTGGGCGTGACTTCATCGGACCTCACACCCCGAAATGGTCGAAACAGGAAAGATGCAGCAAGGTTATTGGGGGTAGCACCCCTTAGGGTATGTACATTTCCTTCTTGATAGAAGTGGTATCATGGTATGGAGCCCAAATACTTAACTTATGTGGATATCGCAGATATATATATATATATATATATATATATATATGATTTTGTGATTTGTTGCTGGGGCCCCGGTTAAAGGTTGGTTACGACCGGGAGATGGCATACTCGTGTCAGTAGTTACCCTGTTAGGGGTAACCCGGCCTTGTGTTGGCAGAGATCCGGTTTGGTTCTCGGGGATGTCCATCCAGAGGCATTCTCATGTGGCAATGGGAAGTTCCTTGGCCTGACCATTTGTTGGAAATCCAATTCCAAATACGAAAACCTGTAAGGTTTTAGTTGTAGAACCTGCCATTTACTTATGGTGGTCACCACTGTTTAGATGGTAGCTATAGTAGGCATAGTTCGAAATGTCTATGCTGGCTAAGATTAATATTCTAACTTTGAAATGTTTTACTTCACTATGCACTAATAATAATATCAAAGAATTCTTTCCTCGTATCAAGCATATTTAACTATCATAAGAAGAAATCTCCTCCAATTCTGCGTTTGCATTGTGTGTGTGGCGGGAGGTCTTATGGTAGTTCCATTTTTAAAAGCATTCCGAAAATTCTTTTATAAATCTTGTTTATTTAAATACAACTGTTTTGTTTACTCATACCAGTCCCATCACTGATCCGGAGTTTATTGTTTTCTTTCCTAAACTCTGGGTGCCCATTATTTCCACACGGGCAGCCTAGTAACAGGTTTAGGTTATTTTGGAGTAGCAGTATTTTGGAGCTCTTATTTTGGAGATATATTAGGAGCTTTTGGAGATTGCAGGTGTTAGCTTTTGGGAGTTCGTTATCATCTCTCATTTGAGAACTTTTGGATATATGTTCACTGTTGTATTATCATGATGTTGTATTTGGAGTTGTAGTGTATGTATTATGTACTCTGTTGCAGTATGGATATTATGTTGATGTTGTAACAGTGATGTTATTTATGATATTGATTCTGTTCCGCTGTTTTATATACATCTAATTGTTGTTATAAGCTCCGGCGATGCGAATTTGATGTCGTTTATTGGACATCGAGTTTGGGTCGTCACACTGATAGTGAGTATGAGTGCAAGAAGAGGACGAGATCGGGGAGAGGGGAGTACCACAATGGTCAATACCCTGCAACAGTGGAATTAACTTTCTTATCAATTTCCTTTGATTCAGTTTCGATTCTTTGATGGCTTCATGGTAGATCGAGGGAGAAGCTTTGGTGCGATGGTGGCACTGTGAATCATTGTAGATAAGTTCCTATCTCGTATTCTCGTTATCATCTTTTTGTCTTAAACTTTAATGAATTTTAAATTTTAAATTAAAATAAACTAGTTAACTAAAATATGAAGTTAAATTGAACTGTATCGATAAAATGATTTCGATTAAATCCAAATTTGAAATTCTATTGTGATTTCTTATGAGGATCAAAGTCCGATGAGGGACAAGTTAATATATACTTTGGGATATTCCAACCTGGATTGAATATCTACTATTTTTTTGTTAGGTCCAGATATATTCTGCGAACGGTTAGTTATTCCATTGAACTAAACAATGCCTTTGCATACTTCGTAGTTCTGGATGACCCGAGTATCCTATGTAATATTGAATGAGTTCATTCTCGTATTTATTGGTGATATTCTAATTTGGTAAGCCAAATGCAGAATAGATATTTAAATTTGATCTGGTATAATGTTCTCCATCTGTTATTTGTTGTCCCCCGGCAAATTTCAGGGACGAAATTTTCTTAAGGGGGAATTTGTAACGATCCCGTTTTTGAGTTAAATTTAAATAGGTAATTAAATAAATTTTTGGATTAAACTATGATTAATTTTAAATTATAAAATTGATAGATTGAATTGATTAAAATTTGTTTTCTAATATAATAAATTCTCAAAGGTTGTTTAAGATTAAAAATCTAAATTTTAAAGAAACTCATGTATAGATATATAATTTGTGTGTTTATTTAATAATGTATAATTAGAATTTAAAATTCATTTCTCTTTAAAAGTTGTAAAAATAAAATAAATACAAATCTATGTAAATAATTTGTATATAGATAAATAAAAAAGTTTAAAAGCATAAAGCAAGTTTTCATAAATTAAAATAAAGTAAGAATTAAAACAAAGTTACAAATAAATTATAAACAAGGGTGTAAACATTACTTGTAAAATAAAATAGAGAAGCAGGTTTAAAACAAAATTTATAATTAAATTAACAAAAAGGGTTTGGACATAAATAGTTTATATTTTACAAGTGTAAGAGGATTTAAACCATATAATAACAAGTGTTAACATGATTAACAAGTGGCAAATATCCATTAAATTTAATTTTAGTAAACTTAAGAAAGAAAATAAACCCCAGCTTCATTTTTCTCTCATTTGAAAAACCTGAAAATCAAAAATACATCAACAGTTTCACAAACCTGGAAATAAACGAGAGCAACAAAGCAGTTCAGAAAATCTCAACTTGAAAGCTTCAAACTGGAAAACAGAAGCATATCAAATTCAAAATAATAACAACCTGATCAAAAGTTTAAAATGAAGATCAAAGCAAAAGTATTTCAAAGCTAAAATCCGGTCTTCAGCTAACCAGAGAAATCTGGAAGCATAGTCAAAGCAAATCAGATTCAAGTTTAAACAACAGTTTCAAAATCTTCAACATGGCCAACTCTTAAGCCTAGAGATAAACTCAAACAAGCAAGAAGCTTAAGCCAAGAATTAAGCCTGTAATCCAGTAAAGATTAAGCAATGTAGATTGAAAAATCGATATAACGTTCCAGATCAGCCAAAGCAAAATCTATTCCAGGTTTTCAAAACATGATCTCTGTTCTCGTCAAGCACAGGTGTGATATCTCGGATTTTTTGGCAATATCAATTTAATAATCTGAATTGAAAATTAAATTGATTTGATAATCTTTGCTAATAAGATTGGAATTTATTTAATAATCCAATTAAATATATATTTAATTAGTAGATTTTATCTTTTAAAGCTAATAAATTATTTTCTATTTATAATGTATTTATTTGATATATTATAAATAAGTAAGCTTTGTTTTAAATTTAATAAATAAAAGCATATTTTCTAATTCTAATATTTTAGTAATTTGGAAACTTGTTTATATTTAATATAAAGCTTTTCGAAGCTATTTTATAAATAACTATATGGTTTTAAATTATTAAGATAAAAGTTTAATTTTTTTAAATTGATTTTGAGTTTAAATTTAAATAAAATTAACAATAAGGTTTGTTATGTTTTCTTTTTAAATATAGTTTGATAAAATAAATAATTTATTAATAAAGAAATAATTTCATTTATAATTATTTTAATTTGATAATGAGTTATTTTTAAACAATAATAATAATGTAATGTTTTTAACAAATGGATTTTTATATAAATAGTTTATTATTTCAAATTGAATTTTAGAATTTGATTTGGATTTGAATTTGGAGTTTTGAACTTCAAAGTATAAATTTTTAATTTGTTTTGGATTTTAAAATATTTATATAAACATTTATTTATAAATACAATTATTTTATTTCTTTTAAAATTATTTGTACTTATATAAATACTTATTAACTAATTACTTAAACATCATCCTTCATTAACATTTAACATATTAACTAAATACTAATTAACATTTAATTATAACTAATTTACCTTAAAAGACATGTGTTAACTAATTAACATATCTATATGACAATTGTTCGTATAAAGGACACGCGACATTTCTATTTTAGTTTTTCTTTTGTATTGATTTTTAAAATAATTTCAGCCTATTTATTTACAAATCCTTTTCCATTCCATTCGTTTTCTTTTCAAAATCTAAAGCCAAAGTAAATCTGAAAACACTTCCTCTAAAACCAAAATCAGAAATCAAACATGCAAGCAAATTGGAATCTGATCAACCTGCACATCTTCAAGCATGCAAACCATCCACATTTTCTAAAACCTGTAATTTCATTTCCATATCAAACTCCTCAAGCCAGAAACCAAATCATTTCCCTGTAAATCTAAAACCCTGTACATTTTCAATGCAAACCCGTAACTATTTAAAACATATCTCTGTTCAAAAACAACAACCTGTCACCATCTCAAAAATCAAACGCCTGCATTATTTCAAATTTGGAATTCTAGCCAGCAAGCATGTAGTTCTTTTTAAAAATCAGTTTTAAAGCTTCAGCAACTCAGTTTCCAAATTTCAAAAGCAAAGCAATTTTCCAGTTTCAAAAGTTCAAAGCTTTTTCCAAAATCATGGCTCTGTTCATCTTGTTTACAGTTAAGTAACATCACTTCTAAAAGTTTAAGTTTATGAATATAGTTGCATGGTTATATCTGAAATATGTATGTTTGTGTGTGTGTATATTGTTGTATTTCTGGATGTATTGTATTCATGTTGTTTTTATCAGAGTACGCTATGTTTATAGCTTCAGTTTACAAGTTTTGATTTAAATTCAAAACCCTTTGATTTTGACTCTATTTAAACTTAAGATTTAGATAAAACTTGTTTGTTTTGTCATAGAGAAGATTTTTAAAAATTTGTTTAAGTTAAACTAAATTTAAAATCTCACCGGAAATTTAAAACAACAGTGCATGTGTAATAACACTGAAAACTCAAACATCTTAATTGATAAATTCAGGGATATATCCTGAATTCTTAATCCAAAACATGATTTTTAAAATCGAAATCATAATTTTTAATGTTGAATTGAGGGTGCATTTCTGGTTTAACTTGGGAAGTTTTCTGGGGATCTAGTTGCTCCGGAGGTCTGGGATCTTCAGTGATGATGGAGGAGTGATTAGTGTTAAAGGCAAAAATGGCTGGTGGTGTTGAACTTCACCGAGGAGGCAGCGGTGGCGAATTATCTTCTGTAACCCTAGTTTTTGATAGGCTTAGTTAATTGGTCAGCATGGCTTTTATGATTGATCTAGTGCAGTGAGGTTTGGAGAGATGGAAGTGTGGCCATTGACGAGTTTGTGGCCGTAGTCGCTGCTATTCCGGTGGTCGGAAGGTCGGGGATGAGGCATGTTCTAGGTTTGAAGTTGATTCCTAATTTTCTGTTCCAGATTTGGGGGGCTTGAACTCGAATTCAATTTTGAGCTTTGGAGGGATGATTCTGTTGATCGTGTTTGGATGTGGGTTTGGTCGCCGATGAGGGAAGACCATTGGAGATGGTCGGAGGCGATCAAAGTCACCGTGCACGTGCACGGTGCACTATGTTTCTGATGATCGCTGTTGATTTTTGAGTAGAGAGGGTTACTCGAATCTTTACTCGAAGTCATTGAGGTTTTGCTCGAAGTTTTTAGCTTGTGGACTGGAAGCAGAAATAGGGTGGCTTAGGTTTAGTAATTGTAACAGGTTTTAAACATAAACCTATAATGTTTTGTTATAAAATTTTAAACCGAAATTTAAATTGTAAAGCAATGATTTAAAACAAAGTTTAAACCTAAAATTAAATCTGGAATTCAAGTTTATTTTGTATCTCAGATTTAATGATAAAATAAAGCCTTTTAAAATTTGAATTGTTAAACTACTTTAAAAATGTTTAAGTGGTTTGAATTTTAAAAATAAAGTTTTAAATTGTAAGTAGAGTTTTAAAATATGAAGATTAATCTGGATTCAAATTTAAATATGTATTCCAATTTTGAAATGAAGGAATGTTTTTAAGTTTAAAATGATTTAAACAATTTTGAATGTTTAAAGTGTAATTTAATTAAATTGATTTGAATTTAAAAATGAACTTGGATTTAAATTCTTTTAAACTTCTTTATTAAATGAGTATTTCTTTATCTTGTGAAATGAAAAGGTTTTAGAAATGTGTTTTAAACCTTGTTAAAGATAATTTGTATTCAATTTAAATCTTTAAATTTAAAATGAAATTTGAAAGTAAATTTAAAGCAAATTGTTTAAATGCTTTGTTTAAGTAAGAAATGTTTTATCTTCAAGTTAAATAGAATTTAATGATTTGGATTCATTAAATTATTAAGTTAATTGAAATGGATAATTAATTTATTTAAATTGATTAATGTCTTGAATTAATTAAGTAAGTAATTAAAGGTTTAAATTAATTAATTAAGATTAATTAATTAAGTAATAATTAATTTGTAATTAAGGATATTAATTAGAATATTAATTAATAATTAGAGAATAATTAATCAAGTAATTATGAATTAATTAAGTTACAGTTAACACTTAATTGATTAAATAATTAAAGGTTAATTAATTGGATATTAAACATTAATTAATTTGAAATTAATAATGATTAATGTAAGTTTAATTACTTTAGAAAAGCAACTAAAGAATTTTTAATAGTTAATGAAGGCCATTAACTTAAGATTATTTAATAATTAATATGACTAATTTTAATGATTAATTAGATTAATTAATTTATGATAATCATTTGTGAAATTGTTTAAGTTTAATTACTTAATGGAAGTAATTAAGGAATTAGTTACTTAATATAATTAACTACGTTTAAATGTAATGTGTTAAAGTTAATTAATTCAGTTTAATTAAGTTAAACAATGGATGCTTTGATAACTAATTAATTTATGTAAGTAATGGATTGAAATTGCTCTGTGGAGTAATTAAATGATAGTTACTGGATGATTAGTGGAATATAATTTAAGAATGGAAGTAATTTGGATTAAATTACTTTATAATTAATCAAGGGATTAATTAGGATAATTAAATAAGAAGTAATTAATTTATTTAATGGAGTAATTAAGGGCAGTTAATTACTGAATGTGATTAATCAAAGGTGATTAATAATTATGGTTTAATTGACATTAATTACTTAATGTAATTAATTTAAATAAGTAATTAATTTAAATTTAATTGAGAATCATTAATTAATGATGTAATTAAGAATTGATTAATTACGATTAATTAATCAAAAATAAGTAATTAAAGAGTGATTAATTAATATAATTAATTAAGGATTAAGTAATTAATTATACTTAATTAATTAATGAAGTAATTAAAGGTTAATTACCGTTTTTGGTTACGAGCAATTAATTTTTGAAATTAATTAAAGGATAATTACTTGAATGTAATTAGAGGTTAATTAAATCAAGGGTGATTAATTAAGGTAGATAATTAGAGAATAATTAATTGATTGATTTGAAATTTATTAATAGTTATGTAAGCAAGATTTATATAATGAAGTAATTAATTTAATTCACTTTAAATTAATCAGAGATGGAAGTAATTAATTTAATTTAATTTAAATTAATTATAGATGGTGCGATTATAGATCATTGCTTATTGGATGAATGATATTTGTTGCCTTGAATAGTTTGAGATCTCAGAAATGAGATAAGTAATGTTGTGCGATATGCATGCTTTGGATTGCATTATGATGATAATATGGATTATCTTTTGATAATGATAATATGGATTATCTGTTGTGATGATAATGATCATTATCTATTGTGGTATGTGAATTATTTATCTATGTGTATATAGATAATGAAATTGAATTGTTTTAAACTTTAACTTGGCTTTAAAAGATACGTTTTGGATTTCGATGAGACCGGGATCAGGTTTCCAGATTTGGATATCCGAAAACCACATCGGTCCAAATTAACGATAGGTCGTGAATCTCAAGAGAAGAGTGAAGACTCGAGGTGTAAGGACTATTCATCGTTAAAACTCTAAGGGTGATTGCAATACGAGTTTAACGGGGTAGTACTTTCAGATTCGAGATGAAGATTCAGAGTGCAAGGGTTATCGTCGTTAACTCTGAGGGTGATTCCAAAATGAGTGTAACGAGATAATGCCTTCGGTTTTGTTCGAACCCGAAACGAGCTTGTATGGATTGAATGCTTTTAGAACATTGTCAGGTGGACGATGAGCATTCTAAGAGATGTGTTCTATAAAGGTAATCATAGCCTCAAGCCTTATCAACCGGGAATGGCTAAAACAGCGGGGGTGTAGCAAGGCTAAGCAGGTCATGCCCAAGTCGGACGAGATTTTCCCCGTCTAGAGGTCCCTTTTATTTCGGCTTAGTGGGCAGTTGGATACGCGCGCCAACTGGGGGGTTGTCTTGTTCGGGACTGTCTAGTAAGGGATGGTTCCGGCCTTGGGTTGCAAGGGATTGGGAGTAATCCTCGGTACAGTGATCTAGGCCCCATACTGTGACGGGCGGTACCCCAGTAGCCCTGCCATTGTATGGAATCCAAAATCCAATAAGTGCCATCGGTTTTGATTGTATTACCCACTTTTGTGGTTAGTAGCTGGAATTTAATGAATGTAACAATTTCGGCTATTTTTTATTTACTTGAAAACCCTAGACCTATTATAATATCAATGGATTTCCTATCAAATGTTTTGGTTAGCGTAAGGTAAAAACTTTTCCATGTTTATGTGTGGGAGGTCTTACGTGATACCTTTCTTTTCAAAGGTTTTTCAGAGTTAAGCAATCCTTAACCTATTACTCACACCAGACCCATGTCTGACCCGGAATTTATCTTCTGTTTTTTTCTTAACTCTTGGGTACTCAAATTTTTACGAGTAGCCAAGGGATTTAGGTTAGCTTTGACGAATTGTAGAGGAGCAATGGAGTAGGAGGCTTCCGCGTGTAGATATGTATAGTGTTCCGCTGTGTTTGGTATCTTTGTGTTTTGTTTGAGTTGTATTGAGGTTTATTGAGTTGTATAACTGACTGGTGTTTATAACTATCTAGTATGTGATGGTTAATTTGTGTAACTCTGATAGTTGTTGTATATGACACTATGTAATAATTATATTGTTAATATAATTTATTCCTTCCGCTGTTGAGATTCTGATGTTGTTTCTTTCTTCTCTATCTTTCTCTTTTCTATCCCTTTCTTTCTTATTAGTGATGCGTCATTCTATGGAGATGAATGGCGGGTCGTTACAACAGGTGAGCAAACTACCTTTAATAAACCTCAAATCTGTCTACATCTTGATTTCAGATATGTAGTGAAAAATGTGGGTATGATTGAGAAAAAAATGGGCTTGCATGTCTGGTTGAAGTATACATGCCTATGCATATATAAGTATATACTCTGTTTATTTTTACAGGCTAAAGATAAGTATAAAAACTCAATTTCTTTTACCTTAACTCTTATACGCCAGGATCCCTGAAAGAAAAATGACAATAACAATATAATGTTATTTCTAAAAATAGTTCTAAATGTGCCATGACCCGAAATTCAGCGTTCAAAAATCGACATCAAATATCTCACTTGTGTTCGACTGCCGAAGATTCGAACTTCGAATTCCAGTTCGGATGGAGCTTATAACAACATTAGATGAATATAAACAGCGGAAAACAAAATGAACTGTCATACATTAATATTCCAGATACAACATCAATCTAATGTTCATTACAACATCCTCTCAAACATTAGAGTATTCTTATACATATAACACAACTTCAAAATAGAACATTACTACGGAACAATAAGTGATTGCATTCCAAGAAAGTCTTCAAAGAAATGAAGCGATGCGAACTTCCAAACCAAGAACCTTAAGATCCAAAAGTTTTCAAAATATCTCCAAGTTAAAAGCCTTCAAAAACCGATAGCCTCCAAACCATAAGACTTCAAAATCCAGCTAGTACCAAAACCCGAAAAACCTGCTACTAGGCTACCCGTGTGGAAATGATGGGCACCCAGAGTTTAGAAAGGAAATAATAAACTCCGGGTTAGTCATGGGAATGGTATGAGTAAACAAAAACAGTTGCTTTGAATAAAAACAGATTTTTAAAAGAAAAACTTTTCATGCTTTTGAAAAAAATGAAACTACCATAAGACCTCCCGCCACACACACATTGCAATCGCAGAATTGGAGGAGATTTCTTCTTATGATAGTCAAATATGCTTTATACGAGAAAACTCTTTGATACTATTATTAGTGCATAGTGTAGAAAACATTTTCGAAAGTATAATATTAATCTTAGCCGGCATAGACATTCCGAACTATGCCGACTATAGCTACCATCTAAACAGTGGGGCGCCACCATTAGTAAATGGCAGGTAATACAACTAAAACCGTACTGGGTTCGTATTGGTAATTGGATTTTCAACAAATGGTCAGGCTAAGGAACTTCCTGGGCCACATGTGTACGCCTCTGGATGGACGCCTCGAGAACCTAACCGGATCTCTGCCAACACAAGGCTGGGTTACCTCTGTAACTATGTAACTACTGACACGAGTATGCCATCCCTCGGTTGTAACCAACCTTTATCCGAGGCCCCAACAACAACAATCACAAAGAAATACATATTTGCAATATGCACATAAGTATCTGGGCTCCATACCATGATACCACTTTTATCCAGAAGGAAATGCACATACCCTAAGGGGCACTACCCCCAATAACCTTGTTGCATCTTTCCTGTTTCGACCATTACCAGTTTGTGAGGTTCGACGAAGTCTCGTCCACAAAGATACGCTTTTCACCAAAAGCCATGCTTTGATCAACAAATGATCAGCAGCACTCAGCATGCCACATTACCAAGTTGGGAATATATTACTTATAACCTTAACTACATAACCTCTCAGCTCGTATGTCTCAGAGAAGGGTGTTAAGCTAAGAGAATAAATTCTCCGCCGCCAACAGAAATGTATTTGTAAGAAATCTGCTTTATATCTCAAAATGTAATGTCAGACATACATCCATACAATTCTGTTCTGGGTTCGAACAGAACCGAAGGCACTTCCGAAGAAGTCCTTGCAATCCGGGCATCCACAATCCTGATCAGACTCCCCATCAAATATGGAGAACTCTATACCGGAGTAACTCAGTGCAGAGTCATTCGACAGGTTATCCTAATGCTCTCGAAGATGCCCGATCTTCATCACCGTCTTCAATTGTTATCCATTTCGTCGTATCATATATTCGGAATGGGTTATATGACACAAAGGTCCTCTCCGGGCTAATCTGAAAAGCGAGCGTCAATTTTAAAACACGTGGATATGTTATTCACAAAGATTCACAGGTTCGATGTGGGTTTTGGAAAACCAACTGGAATCCGACTCCCTGCCGCATCAAAATTCAAAAGACGTTTTACCGGCCAAAGGGGGTTCATATTCACATAGAAAAACATTGAATCACAGCTCGACACAAAGCAATTCATATCACAAAGTATCACATCACATATCAGAAACATCAATCCAACACACAGCATTCAATAACAATCAAATATCTTCAATTAAAGATGAATAAATCATGTGGTTTTAAATTTATTACCCACATAATTACTTTCATTAGTAATCTTTTAATCAATGATTAATTATCATTAATTACAATTGATTAAGTCTTAATCACCTTCATTAATTAATCATTCCTTGATTAATTACCCTAATTAATTAATCCTTAATTGTTCATTAATTAAATCTTAATTACTTTTATTAATTAATTATTTCCTTGATTAATTATCTTAATAAATTAATCCTTAATTGTTCATTAATTAAATCTTAATTATTCCTTAATTAATCATTAATATTAAGTAATTAATTTAAATAGTTTATTTTATGTAAATCATTTATTACTTAAGTAAATCATAAATTACTTATTAAATTCAAAAGATAAACCTTCTTATCTTTGTTAACCATTTTAATTTTCTTGTAAACCTAATTTAAATTCATCATGTGAATTGTCTTGAGAGATCAAAATAGTTTTGTATAACGTTTTAACTTAACATCATTCTTAATTACATTTTAAAATTAATTTTATAAAGTAATGTGATAAAAATAAATTAAATTAAATTACTTAAAAAAATGTCTTAATTAAACATTAATTTTTTTGAATCAAAATCAAAATTATCCTTTAAAACATGAGTTTAAAATTGTTTTAAAAGTTTTTGAATTTTATTGTTTTTATTTGAGCAAACTGCCCTGTATGCTGACTCCCCGGAAGTTACTTCGAGTCTTCCCCGAAACTTCATCCTGCTTGCTTCGAGTTTTGCCCCATTTAGACTCGAGTGACATTTTTTCTCAAAATTTTATTAAGTGTTAAAATCAAACCCGATACAATGCTAAATTAACACGAGCTCGTCTTCGAGTTTTTCACCAATTACCCCGCGTACTGCTTCGAGCTACCACCTATCTTCCCCTACCCATCAACCTGACACACAAACCCAACGCGTGCACCTACACCGATCAACGCCAACCTTCCGGCCTCCAAGACCACCACCGAAAGACTAACTTCGACCCCCTCTTGCTACCCTGACACAAGGAAACCCAGGTAGAATTCGAAAACAAAATCGAGTTGCCTCGATCAAAGTAACCACAGCAGCCATCACCAGAATAACACCTCGAACACCCCATGGCTACCGCCTGAATGTCCAATACTCCGGCCACACCTAGCTATCCCTTCCCACTATGATTTCCTAAAACCCCAAATGACTCGATCAATCAGAGGCACGGCAGTGGCCATAAATTTCATCGCAGTCCATTTTAGGGCTTATACCTTTCACTGATCAACCTTCGACACCACGGTGACTAGAAAAATCACCTGATATTTTTCCTGGCCTCGACAACTCCACTACCACCATCAAGCAAAATTTAGACCTTCCAAATCGCTTCTGTCACCAAAAAAACCCAAATACGCATTTTCAATTCAACGTCAAAATGCTCACTCCAACGTAATTAAAAATCATGATTTTAATCTTAAAAATCAACAATTTCAAAGCTGATTTAGGTTATATGATCAAATCGAATAATCAAAGAATTCAAATTTAAATTATAAATCGAGTTTTACAGTGTTTTCTTGTTCCAGACCCTATATCCTGGATATTAGTCTTTTAAATGTTTTTAAAATTCAATCTTAATGAATTTAAACACTTCTTGTTTTGACACTTCAATCTAACAAAACTAAAAATGAAGGATTTGGGGTTTTTGACAGTTTTTCTAAAAAACTGTAACTAGATCAGGATTAGCAACCCTGTACATCAACATGCACAGGCAAGATGCATATACCCATTCACAAATTTTGCATGCAAACCCATATTCAAACTTGGTTACATCATGTATTCAGACAAATGATCAAAAATCAAGTTTTTTTGGAAGATTTACCCGCCTGTATAATTTAACAGTGACAGTTTTCTTGTTTGGATTTGAAAATCAAAACCTAGAACTACCTTTTTTTCTCTTAGCTTGATTTTGAATTTGTTATCTGCAACAAATTTTGTATGAACTTGCTTAATCTTTGATGTGATTTGCTTACTTAATCTTTTAACAACAAATTAAAAATTAAATTTACTTACAGTATATTTTTAAATGGAACAGAGGGAAGAAAGATCTCTGGCCTGCACCTTAAAGCTTGTGTTTGCTAATTTTTTTTCTTTTTAACTTAATTCCTGATTCCCCATTTAATCTTTGAAGTTCTCCTCCTTGATTTTGTAGTATTTGTTGAAGATTTGAAATTATCCTTGAATTCCTTCTTTTGGCTTAAGATATTGAAGAAAATTTGTTACAGATTTACTTTTTTCTGTAAATTTGTTTCTTGATTTCAAAGTTGAGGAAAATAGGCTTGTTTTTGAAGATATGTATATTATTTTCTCAGATCTATTTCTTTTACGCTTTGAAAATGAGATAAAAAAATAAGAGGAAGAAGATAAAATGACTTATATAATTTATTTCCCTTTCTATAAATTTCCTAAGAAAATGAAAATGATGCAATGACACTTGTTTAATTTTTCTTTTCATGAATTACACTTGTCTCTATAGTCATTACAAGCTTAACGCTTGTAATTAATTTTTTTATTAACATAATATTTTCATTATTTAAATTGTATTTAAACTTACATTTCCCATTAAAGATATTTGCTTTATATTAATACACATTACTAAAAGAGAAAGTTTTAAAATTAAACACATATTAAATAAATTACATAGATATATATATATATATATATATCCAAATTATTTTACTAAAACATTAAATTCAAATTAAAAATCATATTCAATATATCAAATTTACCCACATACGCACACATACATATATATTCACATATATGAATAAAATTTAGATTCAAATGATTTTTTTATTTTTTTTAGTATTTCAAATTTTATACTCAAAAGAAACTTGAAATTTAAATTATCACTTATTATTTATTTATCTGGAACTTTTCAAATTATATTACAAAAGTTCAACAATTACTAAATTTAAATCGATAAATTTTGGTATGTTAAAAATTTCCCGCCTTAAGAAAATTTCGTCCTCTAAATTTTGAAAGAGATGGAAAAGCAAACAAAGAATATACGAATTCAGAAAAGGATAGAGAAATGGCTTACCAGTTTAAGCCGAGATACCCACTCTGCAATTGGATAAGACTTTTGCATACTGTATTCTGTCTCCCAAGTACAGTCCTTTGGATCACCGCTCCACTGCACCTTAACCAGTTTCACAATTTTTTCCCTTAATTGCTTTTCATCACGATCCACAATCTTTATTGGTTCTCTTTTAACTGTTAAATTTGGTGTGATCTCGAGATCCTGCTGAGTTGCCTCTTCGATAATACTGTCTGGATCGTGCACGTAGTTTCGAAGATGTGAAACATGGAATACATCGTGTATGTCGGATAACCAGTTACGTAGCTGCACTCGATATGCTAGAGGGCCAATCCTTTCCAAAATAGGAAAAGGACCAATGTATTGCGGTGCCAGCTTACCAGTCTTTCCAAATCTTAACACACCCCGCATTGGAGATACTTTCAAGAAAACGGAATCTCCAACTTGAAATTCCAAAGCTCTTCTTCTACGGTCGTAATAACTCTTCTGGAGACTCTGAGCAGTTACTAACTTCTTTCGAATAAAATCAACCTTTTCAGTGGCTTCTTTAATCATATCTGGTCCAAGAACGAGTCTATCACCGGATTCAATCCATCAAGCCAGTGATCGACACGGACGGCCATATAAAGCTTCAAAAGGAGCCATTTTGATACTGGCCTGATAGCTATTTTTATATGAAAATTCGACCAAATGTAAATGTCCTCCCAAGAACCACCAAAGTCAAGAATACAAGCTCGCAAAAGATCCTCTAATATTCGATTTATCCTTTTAGTGTGCCTATCAGACCGCGGGTGATAAGCAGTGCTAAAATTTAGTTTTGTTCCCAATGCGGCTTGAAATGCCTCCCAAAATCTACTAGTGAAGATCGGGTCACGATCACTCACTATACTGCTCGGTATACCGTGGAGACAGACAATCTCTTTGATATATAGCTGAGCTAAACTTGCTGCTGTCCGGGTAGATTTTACTGGAATGAAATGGGCTGACTTAGTCATACGGTCCACAATAACCCAGATTGCTTCATTTCCCTTCCGAGTGCAGGGCAACCCATCGATGAAATCCATTGGTACCTGATCCCATTTCTACCTGGGTACCTCCAAAGGCTGGAGTAAACCTGCCATCTTCTTCTGATCGCTTTTAATTTTTGACAAGTAGCAAAGTGACTCACATATATAGATATATCTCTTTTCATTGTCTTCCATCAAAAAGTTCTTTTGATATCTCTGTACATCTTATTAACTCCTAGATGGATACCGAGTTTTGATTTGTGACATTCATCTAGAACTTCACGCTTTATTTCTAGGATATCGGGCACACATAACCTGCCTTTTAGCCTAATAACTTCATTATTATTAATTGCAAAACTAGAATCTTCTCCTTGATGAATTCTTTTACAAATTCCATGAAGGAATTCGTCTTCTTTTTTCTTGCTGGCGATCTTTTCAAGGAGAGTAGGAGTAACTACAAGATATGCAAGAACAGCATGCCTCCTACTTAAAGCGTCGGCAATTAAATTGGCCTTTCCGGACGTATATTGAATATCTAGGTCATATGACGCTAGAAATTCTAATCATCGTTGTTTCCATAGATTTAAATCTTCCTGGATGAAGAGATATTTCAAAGTTTGTGGTCGGTGAATAATTCAAAATTTTCACCTAAAACAAAGAGAGTTTATTAAGTATATTTATTTAGTTAAGTTAAATTTCTTATATCATTAAGAAAGCTGAAAAAGGTTCTTACCTAGAAGATAGTGTCACCAGATTTTCAAAGCGAAAATAACAGTTAAAATCTCCAAATCGTGTGTTGGGTAATTTCTCTTATGCGGGCGTAATTGTCTATTCGCGTAGGCAATTACTTTCCCATTTTGCATTAGTACCGCACCCAAACCATCTCCACAAGCATCGGTATAGAAAGATAAGCCTTGGTTCCCGTTAATGATAGCGAGAACGGGAGCGGTAGTTAATCTCCTTTTCAATTCCTGGAAAGCTTCATCACGTTTTGGAGTCCAGTCGAATTTAGTATTCTTCACTGTTAGCTTAGTCAATGGACTGGCCAATTTAGAAAAATCCTGGATAACCTTTCTATAACATCCCGCTAAACCCAGAAAACTTCGAACCTCTTTAGGAGTAGTGGGTCGCTTCCTGTCCAGAATTGCAGATATCTTGCTTGGATCAACAGAAATACCTTCTTCATTACCAATATGACCAAGAAATTTGACTTCTTTGACACAAAAGTGAAATTTAGAGAATTTAGCGAATATGATATTCCTTCTCAATATCTACAAAACAATTCTGAGATGTTCAACATGCTCCTCTTTAGTTTTGGAGTAAATCAAGATATCATCAATAAATACAAGGACAAATTTGTTCAATACTTCTCGAAACACAGGGGTCATTAAATCTACGAAGTACGCGGGAGCGTTGGTTAGTCTGAAGATCATGACTAACCATTCGTAGAACGTGTTAGGACCCCCGAAGGCAGTCAAATGAACACAATCCTCGGATATTCGCAGCTGATGGAATCCTTGAGCTAAATCCATCTTAGAAAAGAATCGAGCATCATGAAGTTGATCGAATAGATCGTCGATTCTAGGTAAAGGAAATTTGTTCTTGAGAGTTTGTTTATTGAGAACACGGTAATCTACACAGAATCTCAAAGATCCGTCCGATTTAGCCACAAACACGACAGCTGAACCCCATTCGGAAACACTAGGGCGAATCAATCCTTTCTCTAGCAAATCTCGAGTTTGATTGATTGATTCAATTCTTTCCCTATGTGCCATCCTGCGACTCGCGTGAATGACAGGACGGGCATTATGTACTAAGTCAATTCAGAATTCTATTTCTCTGTGTGGAGGTAAGGACTTTACTTCTTTAAATACGTTGGAAAATTCCCGAACAAAAGGTATAGACTCCAGACTGGGTTCAGGATATCCCAAAGTATACATTAGTTTATCTCTCTTTGGACTCAGATCATCACAAGAGATTTCAATAAAATTTTGAAGGTTTGTTTTGACTAAAATTGTTCGATTATTACAGTCCAATTTAGCTTCATATCTAGATAACCAGTTCATTCCGAGTAAGATTTCAATTTCATTAAATTCGAGAATATAAAGGTTGATAGGAAACTGATAGCAAGAATATGAAATAGGAACTTTCCTACAATACAAACAAAGATTTGCGGGACCACCAACCTGATTTTTCACGCAAATAGGGTCATTAACAAATTCATTTTTAAGTTCTAATTCATTTATGGTTTGTTGGGAGATAAAGCTATGTGAAGCACCCGTGTCAAATAAAACTCTAACAACTTTATCATACATAGTAAGGTTACCTTCCAAAACACCTTTTCCTTTATCTACTTTCGATGTTGAAGGGTCTTCCTTTACCGCATAAACAGTTGCCACCTGTGCTTGCTTCATTACCGGGAAATTCTTAACAACATGTCCATGCTTGTGACAATTATAGCATTCTCTAACTCCTTGAATAGTCTTCATGGGTTGTTCCTTCTTACCTTTCTTCTACGGGTTTTTGCGGCTGTTTGAATAATGGCCATTTTCTTGGTAACTGTAACAAGTTACATTTCTAGCCGAATTTCCTTGATTCTTCTTATTATCCTTGCCTTGATGTAGTTTCTTGCCCTCAAACTTTCCTTTTTTCCAATTCTGATTACTTGAATTTTCTCTTTCCATTGGAATCACCTGCATATCCAGGGTGGCATACCTATACCCCGTATCAATAAGATCAGAAAAAGATTCTTTGACGTGTGCTGTCATCCTTTCTTCATACTTCTTGGTTATCCCACGAATGAAACTTTCATTTTTCTTCAGAGGCGTGTTTACCAACTCTGGACCGAAACGGGATAGTTCGTTGAACTTGTTTAAGTACTCCTCAAATGACAAGCTTCCTTGCTTTAAGTCCATAATCTCTTGATACATTCGGGAAATTCCTACCGATGGCATATAGCGCTTTTCAAACACTTCCTTAAATCGACTCCAAGTAAACTCTTCTTCTGGTTCATCCACAGTGACTGTTTCCCACCAGGCTAAGGCTTCATCTGGAAGTTGCCAAGAAGCTATGAGATGCATCTGATCATCTTGCAGCTTAAGCCCTTTAAAGATCTTTTCACATGATCTGATCCATGACTGGGCCTCAATAATCGACTCTTTGTCGATGAACAGCCTACCACCAAGTCTTGAGAAACTCTTATACAAATCAGCCAGATTCGGCTGATTCTGAGTAGGCAAAGCTGTTTCTGCTGTAGGGGAAACTTGACTAGCTGTTGTAGCATTCCCTTGCCCCTAGCTCTTCCTCTTCGCCCGCTTATCCTTACTATCTGTAATTAATAAGAAACTTGATTTAGTTATTCGATCGAGATATCTTAAGGAATATCAGTAGTTAAAGAAAATAGACTAAGAAAATTTGAGGTTTCAGTCTTGGTTTATACTCATTCTAAGGTATACTTCACCCTATCTCTAATGAACCACCTAATGTGTTATACTCCGTAGCTAAAGTTCTTACTCAACCTTTAGCTCTGATACCACTTGTCCCAACCCGAAATTCAGCGTTCAAAAATTGACATCAAATACCTCACTTGTATTCGACCACCGGAGATTCGAACGTCAAATTCCAGTTCGGATGGAGAGTATAACAACATTAGATGAATATAAACAGCGGAAAACAACACGAACTGCCATACATCAATATTTCAGACACAACATCAATCTAATATTCATTACAACATCATCTCAAACATCAGAGTATTCTTATACATATAACACAACTTCAAAATAGAACATCACGACAGAACAACAAGTGATTGCATACCAAGAAAGTCTTCAAAGAAATGAAGCGATAGCGAACTTCCAAACTAAGAACCTTGAGATCCAAAAGTTTTAAAATATCTCCATGTCAAAAGCCTTCAAAAACCAATATCCTCCAAACCATAATACTTCAAAATCCAGCTAGTACCAAAACACGGAAAACCTGCTACTAGGCTGCCCGTGTGGAAATGATGGGCACCCAGAGTTTAGAAAGGAAACAATAAACTCCGGGTCAGTCGTGGGACTGGTATGAGTAAACAAAAATAGTTGCTTTGAATAAAAATATATTCTTAAAAGAAAAACCGTTCATGCTTTTGAAAAAAATGAAACTACCATAAGACCTCCCGCCACACACACAATGCAATCGCAGAATTGGAGGAGATTTCTTCTAATGATAGTCAAATATGCTTTATACGAGAAAACTCTTTGATATTACTATTAGTGCAAAGTGTAGAAAACATTTTCGAAAGTATAATATTAATCTTAGCCGGCATAGACATTCCGCACTATGCCTACTATGGCTACCATCTAAACAGTGGGGTGCCACCATAAGTAAGTGGCAGGTAATACAACTAAAACCGTACTGGGTTCGTATTGGTGATTGGATTTTAAATAAATGGTCAGGCTAAGGAACTTCCTGGGCCACATGGGTACGCCTCTGGAGGGACGCCCCGAGAACTTAACCGGATCTCTACCAACACAAGGCCGGGTTACCTCTACAACTAGGTAACTACTGACACGAGTATGCCATCCCCTGGTTGTAACCAACCTTTATCCGAGGCCCCAACAACAACAATCACAAAGTAATACATATTTGTGATATCCACATAAGTTAAGTATCTGGGCTCCATACCATGATACCACTTCTATCCAGAAGGAAATGCACATACCGTAAGGGGCGCTACCCCCAAAAACCTTCTTGCATCTTTCCTGTTTTGACCATAATCTTAGCCATCATACCACATTTCATCGTATTAGAAAAAAAAAGTTAGGGTGTTCGAAAATTTTTGATGAAATTTTGAAATTTTGAAATTTGAATTTAAATTTAAATTTGAATTGTTCGAAAAAAATGTTGTTTGGAATCTATGATTGATTTTGGAAAGTTAGTCGAAATGATAACGGATCTCTAAATAAAAAGATTTGTTTGAACAAAATTGATTAAACTGTTTGGTTTTAGATAAATGGTAAACGGGTTAAGGTCCATTCTTCTTAACTAGTAATTCCGGGACGAAATTCATTTAAGGGGGAAGGATGTGACGACACAGAATTTTGAGCACTAGAAATTAAAATATTTAATTGATTTTAAATGTTTGAAAGTTATTTTAACTTGAATTTTAGATATCAGAATAAAGTTGGCAATTTAATTGTTAAATTTAATTTATTGAGATTGGGTAAAGAAATATGAATATTCAGTTTTAAGCTGTTTAAAAATATTTTCAAGGCTTAGAAAATTTATATGAATAATATTGAAGATAATGGAAGCTTCAGAATTGGGTTTGAAAGTGCTTTATTCATTTTTGAAATTATATCGTTTAAATCGATATTCAAAAATAGCCTTCTGAGGCATAGACTCAGAATTCAACGAAACAAGTTCTGTTGGATTTGTAATATTGTATTATTATCAGATTTCAATTTTCGTAGTGTTTGGAGTGATCGTTTGGCCGTACGATAAGCAAACGCTTTGAAATTTAAATCGAAAATTCGATATTTTAAGTAGTTCAAAGGGCTATCTTCTCCATACGATCAAATTTGGGTTCGAAACCCTTTCTATTGCGTTTGAAACAGGCGTATAACATTATGAACGTCTGGCGGCACGCTTTGATTGGAGATCGAATTTTTGAATTGCATTTGTCTAAACGATTTAAATTTGAATTTAAAATTTAAAAATAAAAAAATGTTGGAAATCCTTGCATAACACGTATTATAATTTTAAACACGTGGCCCACCTCTTCTAACACATGTCTTATTGCATTCAACACGCGTCTAAAAATTAAAAAAAAAGGAAGAAAACTATCTTGTTTAAAAAATTACAGAAGAAAGTTTGCTCTAAAAAAATTTAGTGGCAGAACTTTTTCCCCTTTCATTCTTTTGTTCCACCGCAGATCGAAAATAAATCGCATATTGTCATCCTTTCCCTTTCTCAAAAAACTAAAACCAAAGCTTCATCTCCCTCATCTGTTTATAACGAAATCCCCAACTTAAAAAAAATGAAAAGTTGCTCGTGCGATTTGCAACCGCATCGCTGCGACAGTAGACATGATAAGGTCGCATGGCCTCGAAATAGTTAGGGTGGAGATAGGTGGATGCGTTCATGCTCAGGACTTCGAAGGGCTGTTGTGTTTCGTGATATGGGTTGCTGTGGGATCTCGATCACTTTTGTCGAATCATGGGGGGAGGCGATTGAGTCGCCTTCACCCAAGGCGCGACGATGAAGAGGCTATGATTTGGGAAGTCTGCGCGCGATGGAAACTCTCAGGCGAGCAAACAGCGATGGCGATTTTCGATCAAGTATGGTGATCGATTTCTGGATGCTAGTGTCATGCGTGCGACAGCATGGCAGAGTCGAACTCGGTCGACTTGGGTTGGACAACAATGCAGTCGAGCAGCGGCCTGGGACTCATAAGCGTGATTGAGGTAAGGTTTAGCTATTGTCTTCGATTTGAATTTATTTGATCTATGTACAAATATATACATACAAGTTATAGAAATTTATATTGTAAAGTTAATTTCTATTTTAATTTGTAGGAAAATAATAATTAATATACAATTTTCATTCACAGGTTTAAATTTTAATGGGAAAGACATGTATTTACCGTAAAATAATTCTGTTCAAAATTTAATGCTCATACATACATACATATATATATATATATATATGGATAAAACAGCAAGTATAAAATAAATTTAGAAGAAAAATAATAATAATAATAGATATAAGTATTTTAAATTACTTTTTATTTTAAATAGTGGAATTGATGAATAAATTGTTAGACTGCCTATTCAAATTATTATAGTTGCCAAAAGAAAAAACAAAATGCAATTTACTAATTTATTTTAGTTATTAATTTATTTAGTTAACTTATGTAATTATTTTGGTTGCTAAAATATTTTTATTTGAAAGGAAAAAAATTAGTTTAAAAATAAAATATTAGTTAATTTAATTATTTAATGGTAAGTGTTATTCAATTAGTTCAAATATTTTGTTAAAAGAAAATTTATTTGAAATTAAATTAATTGTTCGATTTATTTCAAATATTAATAAATTGTATAATTTTTTATACAAGGTTTAAAGATTGTGAAAAACAACTGGAATGGAAAATGGATTGTATGCAAAGCAAAGGTGAGATCTTCTCACTCAATCAAATGTTTTTCTGATTTAAATTTTGAACAGTGAGATTTAAAATTGATTGTGCTCGGATGATTAATTTATAATCAGTTATATTAGTTTAGACCTTATGCACCGCATAATAGCGGAGGTTATTATATTAAACCAGTATACCGCGATATTCCACCTCGAAGTGGAATTAATATTATATATGTATTTGGAGTTGTTAATTTCCCGCATTATATAGTGGATGAGACCCTATCCGCCGCATAATAGCGGATAATACAATATAAATCCCATATACCACGATATTCCACCTCGAAGTGGAATTGGTATTTAATTGTTGTGCTAACGTCTGTGAATGCAGGGAAACAGGTTAGAGGGATCCAACTGGATTCCTCAAAACATTTTTACTTGTTTTCAAAATTTTGGGATGATTATTTATAATCTGTGTGTGACTATTTGTGATTGAAACCATTGAAGGCTAAAATTTAGCCGAATATATTTTTGGTATCGTAGGATACCAGAAATATGAAATTGGATTTTTTTGAAAATTAAAGTAGAAAAGCCTAGACTGTTGCAACTAAGTATTAAGGTTTATTTTCATAATCCGATCGAATTAATTCAAAAACATATGGGAAAATATTTTAATAAAGGAATTTCGAGTAATGTTGTTTAATAGTTGAAGAATTTATTTAAGATACAGATTTTTAAATATTTGAAAGACATAAAGAAATTTATTTCAAAAGGAAATGAATTTAGAAATGAATTTGGAATTTAGTTTGGTGTTGAAATTAATTTTAGAAATAGATTTGGGAATTAATTTGGAGTTAGGAATCGATTTGGAAATTTTGGTTGGTGTTTTGGAAATAAATTGGAAAATCGGTTTGAAATTGATTTGGTGTTTTGAAATCAATCTTTGGGAAATCCACTTGGAAATTGATCTTAGTGATTGAAAATTAATTTAGGAACTCAAATTTGAAATTGATTTGATATTTGAAAATTAATTTGGGAATTTAATTTGAAATTTATTTGATATTTGAAAATTAATTTGTGAAATCAAATTTGGAATCTGATTTTGTGTTTGAAATAAATTGGAAATCAAATTGGGATTTGATTTGGTTGAAGGTGAAATTTGGAAATCAATTTAAAATTCGTATATCAGTTGATATATGGAAATGTAAATTCACAACGGGAATTTGTAAAGAAAAAGGAAATTGTTTAAAAAAATATTGGTTTATTTTTAAAGTGTGGAAAGGACTTTACAGATTTGAAATGTAAATTGAAATAAATCGAGAAGGGTTTATTAATTGGTTTAAATGGACCATTTTGAAGTGAAAGTGTACTTTCCCTGAAAAGTCGAGTATGTTTTGAAAGTAGATTTTACAGTATAAATTAATAGTTCTAAAGTTGGTTTTAAAAGAATATTTAGGAGAAAATTATTTTCTTAAGTTATTTTGAAAATCTTTAGAGTAAAGATTTATTTAGTAAATTATAGACGTGATTATTTAAGACTTAATTGATAATTTTTTTAGAAAATGGTTATTTAAATATTTATACTCTATCTATTAATTTTATTTTAAAAAAATTAGTTTAGACTTAAAATTTATATGTAATATCAGTATAAAGTTTTTTTTATAACTAATATTTTAAGTAAAGTGTTTAAAATAGTTTTTATTTTAAATATTTCCAAATATATATATTTGGATAAGTGATTTGAATTATTTTTAAAAAGTATGCAGACTTGGCAGATTTTCAGTGGAAATAAATGATTTTGGGAATTTTATTCCACGAGTGAAAAATGTTTTTAAATTTGTTTTCAAAAGATTGAAATGTGGAAATTGATTTGAAATTGTTTTTCAAAAAAATGGATGAAGTGTGAAATTATATCTTGCGAAGATATGTTGAAATTAAATAATTTGGAAAAATTATTTGAAATCCGGTGATTGTTGTGTATGATGATTGATAGTTAAATAACCAACTATCAATATAGGCCTTTTTTATGGCATTTGAATTTCGATGCGACCGAGAGTCGAATTCCAAATGGATATTCGAAATCCACATCGAACCTTTGTGATTGTGATGGATCTTTTGTTAAAAGATCAAAGTGGAATTTGTTGTGATTTGTTTGAATCTGAATGTAACACTTATTTTTGAAAATAAGCTCTCATTTTTCGGATCAGCCGGGAGAGGACCTTGTGTCATAAAACCCGTTTCGAATAACGATACGACGAAATGGGATTGTATTCGAAGATGGTGTTGAAGACCGGGCATTTTCTAAAGTGAAAGGATTACCTGTCGAATGTCTCTGCACCGGGTTGCTCCGATATAGAGATTTTATCATCCTTTGTGATGGGATTCTGGATGTTATTAGTGAATGTCCGGATTTCAAGGGCTTCTTTGGAAGTTCATTCGGTTCCGTTCGATCCCGGAACGGACTTGTACGGATGTGTGTCTAACGTTACACTTTGAGATGTAAAGCAGGTTTCTATCGAATACATTTCTGTTGGTGGCGGAGAATTTATTCTCTTAGCTTAACACCCTTCTCTGAGACATACGAGCTCAGAGGTTATATAGTTGATGGTTACTAGTGATACATTTCCAATTTGGTAATGTGGCATACGAAGTGCTACTGATCATTTGTTGATCGAAACATGGCTTTTGTTAAAAGCGCAACTTTGTGATGAGACTTCGTCAAACCTCACACCCCGGAATGGTCGAAACAGGAAGGATGCAGCAAGGTTATAGGGGGTAGCGCCCCTTAGGGTATGTGCATTTACTTCTGGATATAAGTGGTATCATGGTATGGAGCCCAGATGCGTAACTCATGTGGATATCGCAAATATATATTACTTTGTGATTGTTGTTGTTGAGGATCCTCGGATTAAGGTTGTTTACAACTGGGGGATGGCACACTCGTGTCAGTAGTTACCTATTTTTGCAGAGGTAACCCGGCCTTGTGTTGGCAGAGATCCGGTTAGGTTCTCGGGGCGGTGTCCCTCCAGAGGCGTACTCATGTAGCAGTAGGAAGTTCCTTAGCCTGACCATTTGTTGGAAATCCAAAGAAACAATACGCGCCCTGTACGGTTTTAATTGTATAACCTGCCATGGAATGTGGCGGTAAACTGCTATTGAACATGGTAGTTATAGTAGGCATAAGTGCGAAATGCCAATGCTGGCTAAGATTGATATTATACTTTCGAAATGTTTTCTGCACTATGCACTAATAATAATATCGAAAGGATTTTTCATATTAAGCATGTTTGACTATCATAAGGAGAAATCTCCTCCAATTCTGCGTTTGCATTGTGCGTGTGGCGGGAGGCCTTATGGTAGTTTCATTTTCCTAAAAGCATTACAGATTTCTTTTAAATTCCTTTGTTTACTTTGCAAAAGAATAACTATTTTTAAGATCTAACACCAGTCCCATGACTGACCTAGAGTTTATTGTTCTCTTTCTAAACTCTGGATGCCCACAATTTTCCATACAGGCAGCCTAGAGTAAGGTTATCAATTGGATCTCGATGGACTACTATGGAGATCCAGAGGCAAGCTGGATGGCAAGACGTATCCCTTTACTATGTAGCGTCTGTTGCGTATGGTTAGTGCAAATCAGTTTTTATATGGTCAAGTTATAAAGACTACAAGTGTCTGTATTGTGTTGTTGTAAACTCTATTAAATGTGATGTATAAACTGACATAGTATTTTTGTTTTAAAAGATTATTCTTTATCTATTATATATTGTTCCGTTGTAAAATGTGAGATTATGTTATTGTTTCTGTTCTTCTTCTATCTTCTCCTTCTTTAAACCCTAATGGTTCGGTTTTTCGGCATTCGATTGTGTGGCATTTGATACAGTGGTCGTATTGATGTCGACTTTCGGAAGTCGGAAATCGGGTCATTAAACTTACCAAACCATTAAAGGTTTTTGAAATGAATCTTTTTGTTTAAAAGATTTGTAAATGGTAATTTGTTTAACCATTTGAAAGAAAAGTTTTGACAATAAGTTATGACTTAACTGAGACCCCATATCCATATGTACATACCAAAATTTATCAATTTAAATTTGGTAATTGTTGAACTTTTGTAATATAATCCGAAAAGATTTAGAATAAATAAATAATAAGTGATAATTTAAATTTCAAATTTCTTTTGAGTATAAAATTTGAAATACTAAAAAAAATCATTAGAATCTAAATTTTATACATATATGTGAATATATATGTATGTGTGCATATGTGGGTAAATTTGAATTTATATATTGAATTTGATTTTTAATTTGAATTCAATGTTTTAGTAAAATAATTTGGATTTATATATATATATATATATATGTATCTATGTAATTTATTTAATATATGTTTAATTTCAAAACATTCTCTTTTAATAATGTGTATTAATATAAAGCAAATATCTTTAATGGGAAATGTAAGTTTAAATAAAATTTAAATAATGAAAAATATTATGTTAATAAAAAAATTAATTACTAGTGTTAAGCTTGCAATGACTATAGAGACAAGTGTAATTCATGAGAATAAAAATTAAACAAGTGTCGTTGCATCATTTTCATTTTCTTAGGAAATTTATAGAAAAGGAAATAAAATTATATAAGTCATTTTATCTTCTTCCTCTTACTTTTTTATCTCATTTTCAAAAGCCTAAAAGAAAAAGATCTGAGAAAAAAAAATATATCATCAACAACAAGCCTATTTTCCTCAACTTTGAAATCAAGAAACAAATTTCCAGAAAAAGTAAATCAGTAACAAATTTTCTTCAATATCTTAAGCCAAAAGAAGGAATTCAAGGATAATTTCAAATCTTCAACAAATACTACAGAATCAAGGAGGAGAACTTCAAAGATTAAAGGGGGAATCAAGAATAAACTTAAAAAGAAAAAAAATTAGCAAACACAAGCTTTAAGGTGCAGGCTAAAGACCTTTCTTCTCTCTGTTCCATTTAAAAATAAATTGTAAGTAAATTTAATTTTTAATTTGTCGTTAAAAGATCAATTAAGTAAATTACATCAAAGATGAAGCAAGTTCATATAAAATTTGTTGTAGATAACAAATTCAAAATCAAGCTAAGAGAAGAAAAAAGCGTAGTTGCAGGTTTTGATTTTCAAATCCAAACAAGAAAATTGTTCCGTTAAATTATACAGCTGAGTAAATCTTTCAAAAAAAACTTGATTTTTGATCTGTTATCTGAATACATGATGTAAGCAAGTTTGAATATGGGTTTACATGCAAAATCTGTGAACGAGTATATGCATCTTGCCTGTGCATGTTGATGTACATGGTTGTTAATCCTCTTCTAGTTACAGTTTTTTAGAAAAACTGTCAAAACCCCCAAATCCTTCATTTCCAATTTTGTTAGATTGAAGTGTCAAAACAAGAAGTGTTTAAATTCATTAAGATTGAATTTTAAAAACATTTAAAAGACTAATATCCAAGATATAGGGTCTGGAACAAGAAAACACTGTAAACTCGATTTATAATTTAAATTTGAATTCTTAGATTATTTGATTTGATCATATAACCTAAATCATCTTTGAAATCGTTGATTTTTAAGACTAAAATCATGATTTTAAATTACGTGTGGAGTGAGCATTTTGACATTGAACTGGAAATGCGTATTTGGGTTTTTCTGGCGACAGAAGCGATTTGGTTGGTCGAAATTTTTCTTGATGGTAGTAGGGGAGTTGTCGAGGACAGGAAAAATATCAGGTGATTTTTCCAGTCACCGTGGCGTCGAAGGTTGATCGGTGAAAGGAATAAGGCCTAAAATGGGTTGCGATCAAATTTATGGCCATTGTCGTGCCTCCGATTGATCGAGTCGTTTGGGATTTTGGGAAATCGTAGTGGGAAGGGATAGCTAGGTATGGCCGGAATATTGGACGTTCCGGTGGTCGGTGTGGGGTGTTCGAGGTGTTATTCTGGTGATGGCTGCTGTGGTTACTTTGATCGGGGCAACTCGATTTTGTTTTCGAATTCTACCTAGGTTTCCTTGAATTAGGGTAGCAAGAGGGGTTCGAAGTTGGTCTGTCGGTGGTGGTCTTGGAGGCCGGAAGGTTGACGTTGATCGGTGTAGGTGCGCGCGTTGGGTTTGTGTGTCAGGTTGATGGGTGGGGGATGATAGGTGGTACTCGAAGTAGTACGCGGGGGAATTGGTGAAAAAATCAAAGACGAGCTCGTGTTACTTTAGCATTGTATCGGATTTTATTTTAACACTCGATAAAATTTTGAGAAAAAATGTCACTCGGTTCTAAATAGGGCAAAACTCGAAGCAAGCAGGATGAAGTTTCGGGGAGGGCTCGAAGTAACTTCAGGGGAGTCAGCATACAAGGCAGTTTGCTCAAATAAAAACAATAAAATTCAAATACTTTTAAAACAATTTTAAACTCATGTTTTTAAAGGATAATTTTGATTTGGATTTAAAACAAATTAAAGTTTAAGTAAGACTTGTTTTTTGTAATTTAATTTAATTTAATTTTGTCACATTACTTTATGAAATTAATTTTAAAATGTAATCAAAAATTATGTTAAGATAAAATGTTATACAAAATAGTTTTGAACTCTCAAGATAATTCACATGATGAATTTAAATTAGGTTTACAAGAAAATCAAAATGGTTAACAAAGATAAGAAGGTTTATCTTTTGAATTTAATAAGTAATTTATGATTTACTTAAGTAATAAATTATTTACATAAAATAAATTATTTAAATTAATTACTTAATATTTAATGATTAATTAAGGAATAATTAAGATTTAATTAATGAACAATTATGGATTAATTTATTAAGATAATTAATTAAGGAGATAATTAATTAACAAAAGTAATTAAGATTTAATTAATGAGCAATTAAGGATTAATTAATTAGGGTAATTAATTAAGGAATGATTAATTAATGAAGGTGATTAAGACTTAATCAATTGTATAATTAATCATTGATTAAAAGATTACTAATGAAAGTAATTATGTGGGTAATAAATTTAAAACCACATGATTTATTCATCTTTAATTGAAGATGTTTGATTGTTATTGAATGATGTGTGTTGGATTGATATTTTTGATATGTGATGTGATACTTTGTGATATGAATTGCTTTGTGCTGAGCTGTGTGTGTTTTTCTATGTGAATATGAAACCCCTTTGGCCCATAAAACGGCTTTTAAATTTCGATGCGATAGGATGTCGGATTCCAGTTGGTTATTCGAAACCCACATCGAACCAGTGAATCTTTGTGAATAACATATCCACATGTTTTAAAATTGACGCCCACTATTCGGATTAGCCGGGAGAGGACCTTTGTGTCGTATAACCTATTTCGAATATGTTATATGACGAAATGGATAACAATTGAAGATGGTGATAAAGACCGAGCGTCTTCAAGAACGATAGGATAACCTGTCGAATGACTCTGCACTGAGTTGCTCCGATATAGAGTTCCCCATATGTGACGGGGAGTCCGATCGGGATTGTGGATTGCCGGATCGCAAGGACTTCTTCGAAAGTGCCTTCGGTTCTGTTCGAACTCGGAACAGACTTGTATGGATTGTATGTCTGACATTACATTTTCAGATATAAAGCAGATTTCAAATACTTTTATGTTGGTGGCGGAGAATTTATTCTCTTAGCTTAATACCCTTCTCTGAGAATTATGAGTTCAGAGGTTATGTAGTTGAAGGTTATCACTAATATATTGCCAACTTGGTAATGTGGCATGCTGAGTGTTGCTGATCATTTGTTGATCAAAGCATGGCTTTGGGTGAAAAGCGTAGCTTTGTGGACAAGACTTCGTCGAACCTCACAAACTGGTAATGGTCGAAACCGGAAAGATGCAGCAAGGTTATTGGGGGTAGCGCCCCTTAGGGTATGTGCATTTCCTTCTGGATAGAAGTGGTATCATGGTATAGAGCCCAGATACTTAACTTATTTGGATATCACAAATATGTATTACTTTGTGATTGTTGTTGTTGAGGCCCCGGATAAAGGTTGGTTACAACCAGGGGATGGCATACTCGTGTTAGTAGTTACCTAGTTGCAGAGGTAACCCGGCCTTGTGTTGGCAGAGATCCGATTAGGTTCTCGGGGCGTCCCTCCAGAGGCGTACCCATGTGGCCTAGGAAGTTCCTTAGCCTAACCATTTGTTGGAAATCCAATTACCAATACGAACCCAATACGGTTTTAGTTGTATTACCTGCCATTTACTTATGGTGGCGCCCCACTGTTTAGATGGTAGCTATAGTAGGCATAGTTCGGAATGTCTATGCCGGCTAATATTAATATTATATTTTCGTAAACGTTTTCTACACTATGCACTAATAATAATATTAAAGAGATTCCTCGTGTAAAGCATATTTGACTATCATTAGAAGAAATCTCCTCCATTTCCGCGATTGCATTGTGTGTGTGGCGGGAGGTCTTATGGTAGTTTCATTTTTTTCAAAAGCATGAACGGTTTTTCTTTTAAAAATCTATTTTTATTCAAAGCAATTGTTTTTGTTTACTCATACCAGTCCCACGACTGACCCGTAGTTTATTGTTTCCTTTCTAAACTCTCGGTGCCCATCATTTCCATATGGGCGGCCTAGTAGCAGGTTTTCCGTGTTTTGGTACTAGATGGATTTTGAAGTCTTATGGTTTCTATCGGTTTTGAAGGCTTTTGACTTGGAGATATTTTGAAAACTTTTGGATCACAAGTTTCTTAGTTTGGAAGTTCGCTATCGCTTCATTTCTTTGAAGACTTTCTTGGAATGCAATCACTTGTTGTTCTGTCGTGATGTTCTATTTTGAAGTTGTGTTATATGTATAAGAATACTCGGATGTTTGAGATGATGTTGTAATGAATATTAGATTTATGTTGTATCTGGAATATTGATGTATGGCAGTTCATTTTGTTTTCCGCTGTTTATATTTATCTAATGTTGTTATAAGTTCCATCCGAACTGGAATTCGACGTTCGAATCTTCGACAGTCGAATACAAGTGAGGTATTTGATGTCGATTTTTGAATGTTGAATTTTGGGTCGTGACAAAATGGAAATATTTAGTAAAAACTCTAGAAAAGAAGATTTACAGTAAAACCCAAAAATATGTCAAAGTTCAAGTATTCTAATTCTTTGATTTAATTACATAATATAATTTTTTTCAAAAACCTTGATTTTTAATATAAATTTCAGGATTTTTAGTTCGTTATTGAATGTGAAATCACAAGATGAATGGAAACTGTATTTGGGTCAATTTCCGACGATCCATATCGAACTGGGTGTTGAAATCCATGGTGAAGGATGCTTATGCGTCATAGAGCGTGGAAAAAAATAGTGGATGATTTTATAATGTGTTACGGTGATCGATCGAAGGCGATTTATTCTTTTATTTGGTGTTCTGTCGATCTTGTTCATAGGGGAATTGCGTCATCATCGGGGTGTTTCAGGCGATCGGTCCAGGGGCAGAAAAAGCATAGGTTAGTAGGGCAGCTTTGGGTGAAGTTGCATGATTATCGGTGGACGATGGCAATCAGGCGAGGTGATTTACTGATGATGGGTTTAAGTCGAGAAATGGATCGAGTAGCCTAATTTCGATTTTCGATGAAATCATTGAAGTTGGGCGTTGAGATGCCGATGAAGTCGTAGACGACTTGTGGAGGGGCTCGACGATGATCGGAGAAGCTCTAATTGTATGTGCACGTGTACGTGCATCGGTGGTGTCAATGGTTGTTAAAGAGGGAAGAAAGGGGTTTAAACTCGAGTGATTGCTTAGGGAAAAGACGCTTTGGCTCGGGTTCATTGTTGGGTTGTTCGAGAGTGATTATAACAGGTTTTAAAAAATTTAAACATACAAGTTTTGAAAAGGAGTGACTCGGGGGATTTAGTTGTTGGCTTGGGATTTTTATGGTATGGGCTTGGGTTTCCTTTTGAAGCTAATAAGTTTTAAGCAGAAGGAAATGTCCAAATTTTGAGAAAAAAATAAAGCAAGTTTTAAATGAAGGTCTAAAGTATATTAAAAATAAATAGTTTTTCAAAAGAAGTAATAAACCAAATTTTAAAAGCATTATGAATGTGAATTTAGTTTTCAAAGTAAATTTATTTGAGACAAGTTTTAAAACAAGTATTTCAAAGTTTTAAATTTTAAATTCAATTTTTAAAGTTGTTTTATTAAAGTAATAATGATGTTATGTTCATTTATTAAATTAATTCCAAAACGTTTCTCCAAATGAAGTTTAATGTTTAATTATGTAATTAATTTAGACAAAAAGATTCATCTTTAATGAAAGTGGATAATTAAAGGATTTATTACTTAATTATTTAAAGAATAATTACTTAATTTAGAGATTAATTAAGTAAGTAAAGTATAATTAGTTGACAATTAAAAGTTAATTAATTTATGATTTGAAAGATAATTAATTAACGGTAATTAATTACTCAAAGATAATTACGTAATTAAAAGTAATAAATTAATGATTAAAGTGGATTAATCAAGTGATAATAAATTTGTGATTTATTAATATAAGCGATTAGGGATAATCACTTATTATAACTGATTAAATGGTAATTAATTCAGGGTTAGTTAATTAATTAATGTAATTAATTAAGTGTAATTAATTTGAAGGATAATTAAATGATTAGAGGTTTATTATTTAATGATTAAAGTTTGATTTCTTTGTTAATTAAGGTTGATTAATTAATAATTAAAGGTTGATTAATTTAATGATTAAGGTTAATTAATAAATGATTAAAGGTTAATTAATTAAAATAGTTTGTAATTAATCAATAATTAATTAATCAAGATTAGTAATTAAATTCATAAGTAATCTATATGATTTAGATTAATCAGATGATTAATAAATCATACTTATGGATGTTTGGATTCTATGGAATGTTGAATTGTTTGACATCCCTGATATGTGATGCTTTGTGATATGAATTATTCTGATTTAAGCTGTGAACTGTGATGTAATTTATTCATCTATGATGTAACTTATTTATCTATGATAAATTTATATTATTATCTGTGAAACTGTGAATAAAGGTAAGCGTTATAGATTATACCGCTTATTGATATTGTTGTGATTGATCTGTGATGATTGATGTTGTGCACTATTGTGTAAAACCCCTGGACTACACCATACACAAAAAATATGGATTGCACAAGGAAATTGGTTAAGTCACAAAATTTTGAAATAGTTTTGAAATTAAATTTTGAATCGAAATGATTTTTGAAATTTAATTGGATTAAATTTGAAAAGCTTTTGTGGAGAAGTTTTGAAAATAAAAGTTATTTGAATAACTTGATAAAGTTTTGAAATTTAAATAATTTAATTTGAATTTGAATTCAATATTTGAAATTGAAGTCTATGGTTTGAAAACTATGGTTTAAAAAGGTTATAGAACTTATAAAGGTGTTTATATGGGTTTTCAACCATTTAAAAAGTTTTGTTTTGGGAATTTAAATTTAAACCCAAGTTTTATACTTGAATGGCTTTAACTTATATAAATGTAATCAGTTTTTCCCAAAACGAAAACTATTTGTTTTCAAATAATAAAAGCTTTCATATAAGGAAAAGATTTCCAATTTAGGTTGAAAAGTTTCAAATTTGAAAGAAATTGTGAATTGTTTTGACAGCTATGAATGAGCCTTTGTGAAAAATTATTAAACTTTGTTTATCGAAGAGGATTTTAGATAGTGTATCTTTTATATAAAAGATTTGAATTGGAAATGGTTTTGAAAGCTATAAATTTAGTCTTTGGGTTAATAATTGGATGATATAATCCAATTTGAAAAGGAAGTTGTTTTGAAAAGCTGTGAATGAATCTTTGTGAAATATTGGTGAACTTTAAAAATGAATCTTTTTGTTTGAAAGATTGAAATGGTAATTTGTTTAAACCATTTGAAAGAATGGTTTTGGCTTTTAAAGTTGTGACTAAACTGAGATCCCAATATCCATATGTTTTTAAATATTGCGCTCATTATTCGGTTTAGCCGAGAGAGTACCTCGTGTCATATAACCCATTCCGAATAATGATACGACGTTATGGATAGCATTTGAAGACCGGTGGTGAAGACCAGGTATTTTCGAGAATGATAGGATAACCTCTCGATTGTCTCTGCACTGCGTCGTGCCGGTATAGAGATCTCCATATGTGATGGGGAGTCCGATCGGGATTGTGAATACTCGAATTTGCAAGGGCTTCTTTGGAAGTGCCTTCGGTTCTGTTCGAACCCTGAACAGACTTGTATGGATGTGTGTCTGACATTACACTTTGAGATGCAAAACCAGTTTCTATCAAATACATTTCTGTTTGGTGGCAGAGAATTTATTCTCTTAGCTTAACACCCTTCTTTAAGACATACGAGCCCAGAGGTTATGTAGTTGATGGTTACTAGTGATACATTCCTAATTTGGTAATGTGGCATACGAAGTGCTGCTGATCATTTGTTGATTAAAGCATGGCTTTTTTGAAAAGCGTATCTTAGTGGACATGACTTCATCGAGTCTCACAACCCGGTAATGGTCGAAACAGGAATCATGGCAGCAACGTTATTTGAGGGTAGCTCCCCCTGAGGGTGTGACCATTTCCTTCTGGATAAAAAGTGATATCATGGTATGGAGCCCAGATATTTACTTATGTTGATTTTGAAAGTGGTATCATGGTATGGAGCCCAAATACTTTACTGTATGGTTGTTGGATTGAGGGCCCTCGTAAAGTTCGGTAACGACTGGAGATGGCATACTCGTGTTAGTATTTACTTCCGGGAAGGGTTAACCCGTCCTTGTGTAGTAGAGATCTGGTTAGGTTCTCGGGGGCGTCCCTCTAGAGGCGTTCCATTTTGTGTGGGAAGTTCCTTTGCCTGACCATTTATTTGAAATCCAATCATCCAAACGCGCCCTTTACGATTGCAGTTATATTACCTCCCACCTCAGGTGGTAGCTATAGTAGGCATAATATAATGGTACCTATGCTGGCTAAGATTAATATTATACTTTCGAAAGGTTTTTTGCACTATTCAATAATAATAATATCAAAATTATTTTCGCGTATCAAGCATTTCTGACTGTCATAAGGAGAAATCTCCTCCAAGTGTGCGCTTGCATTTGTGTGTGGCGGGAGGCCTCATGGTAGTTTCATTTTCTAAAAAGCATTGCGGATTTCAACTTTTAAATTCTTTTGTTGTTTGTTTAAAAGATAAAACTGTTTTTTGTTTGCTCATACCAGTCCTATGACTGACTCGGAGTTTATTGTTCCTTTCCTAAACTCTGGGTGCATAGATAGTCTAGAGTTGGCTTTTTCATATAGTCAAGTAGTAGGAGTAAAGTCGATAGCTTTCAGCCTTTGGATTTTGGCGATAGCATTTCGGGATCGTATTTGCTTAAGCCAACTTGATGGTGGTTCTCGCTTATTGGATTGGAGATCTTTGGAGTTTAGCATTGAAGACATTATCTTTCCGCTGCAATTGCCTAGTTTGCTTTATCTTCTGTTGTTTTTTCTTTCCATTGCTATTTCTTGTATCTTTGATGTATATTGATATTCAATTGTATTTGATATTGTATACCGATGATATTATTCATTTTCTTCCGCTGTGTTGTTATACTTAATGTTTTATAAGCTTCGACGAACCAGATTCGACGTTTGAATCTTCGGCATTGGAATATAGGTGATGTATTCGGTGCCGATTTTTGAAGGTTGAGTCAGGGTCGTTATAATCACTATCCCAGTGAAACCCAATGTAGACTGTAGGCACTCAGCGCCACACGACTTTTGCTATGGAACCACATAGATCACAATCTACCGACGTTACGTCGCTGTCCCGGTATAATCAAATGTAGATTGTAGGTAATCATTGCCACTCGACTTACGCTATAGACACGGTAGATCGCAGTTACATCAAAGGTTATGTTGCCGTCATGACAAGACCCAATGTATCTGTAGGCATCAACGCCCTCGACTTACGCTACCAAACGCTCATCAGGAACTATAGTTTTGTCCGAACGTCCCCTAGGACCAAAATTTAGACCCCTTCTTGGAGCTCACGGCAAAACCACCCAGTGGATCTCCTACTATAAGTTACCACTCTAAATAGGAGCGCCTTTTTCCCCATAGCATTCTCAAAACATTTCGTAATATACATATATAGTATTTTCAAATCATACTTTTTATACAAATTACATATAAAATTCAAAATCGATATCTCAAAATCGATAATTCTCAAACTTGGCTTTCCAAATTCCTAAAATTTGCTTTTTTTGCTCAAACCATAAGCCTTTCAAAATCAATGGGTTCCAAAAACCCTTTTTAGTCCATTCTCACAAAATCAATCTTATATATATATAAGTCTATTTTTTCAACTTGAATAATTTTTTTATTTTTATTTTTCTTCTAAAACTCCACTCCGAAGAGTAGAGCCCCAACCCATCTTGTCCGACCAGAGCCAGGAAGGGAGGTTAGCCAGCCCAGCAGGAAGCATTCGTTTCCCAACCGTGTTTAGTTAGATTAAACAGGAAACACAAATTCCCGCCTTGAGGGAGTAGGATAGACGAGACTCGAACCCACGACCTGATTACCAGGAAGCAGGTATCATACCAATACGCCACTACTTGAATAATTTTAGGATCATTTCATACTTATATATATATATATATATATATTTCATTTTATATTTCAAATATCTTTCAAAGATCACATCTTTTGGTTATAATTCCAATAAGGGTAGATTTTAATATATAACTAATATATATATAAAATCATTAATGTCAAATCAAATTTTCCAAGTTCGATTTCCTTTTCCCAAGGTCATTTGTACATTACTTACTCTTTATAAAGCGAGTTTCGGTTATAATACTATCCAACCTTTTATTACAATCATCATAATTAATCAAAATATACTTTTCCATTTCAAAATCATTTTTACTTTAATATCCGATTTCACTTTCACTTCACAATTGCTTCTATTTCTATTTGGATTATAACTTCAACATTTATCTCAGTTGACATTAAATATAAATAGTTTCCATTTTGACCAGTTTGAATTTAGAAAATAGCTTGAATAGTTTTAAAATAGTTAAATAGTTCTAAAATAGTAATTAGTTGTAAAATAGTTGTAAAATAGTTGTAAAATATTTATAAAATAGTTAAATAGTTAAGATAAGATAGTTTGAGTATTTAAAAGAATGGTTTGAATAGTAAATAGCTTGGGAAAATCAGAATAACCTAAATATTCAAGAAAATAAATTTTAGACAGTTTATATCAAAAAAGTTTATTTGGAAATAGTTTCAAAGTCAAACTGGTTCAATTTCCCAATCTCCACCTCACATCAATTTTCAATTTTCATTCCCATTTAAATAGATTCAATTCAAATTCAATTTGAATTAACTACGACTCCCATTCTAATTCAAATAAATTCCCAATTGAATTTTGAACTTACAACTTTGATTACAATTCCAATTAATCCAATTAAATTTCAGTTTGAATTGATTCCAATTTCATTCTCAATTTTTAAACCATCTCGATCTATATATGTTCGAGTTTGGTTTTTAAATACCGACTTGATCCCTTAAATCAAATTAACCTCTAACCTTTTATTTAACAAACCAATCATTAAACAATTTAATTCTCAGTCCAAATTTCCAATATTCGTTTAAATTATCTTTACTTAACTTATTTCAAGGTCCGCGTCAGAGTTCAAATCTTTTTAAACAATTTAATCTTCGAAATCCAATTTATTGCCCAATTTTAACTTCAAACTTTGAAACCAATTCTGTGACGACCCAGAATTTTAGACAATTTAAATTGGAATATTTAATTGATTTTAAATATTTAAAAATTAATTTTTAACTTGAATTCAAATGTTTTATTATTTAGCAATTAAGTTATTGAATTTAATAAACTGAAATTGGGTAAATCATTGAATCTTCAGTTTTAAGCTTGTTAAATATAATTTAAAGGCTTGTAAGAGTTATACTGATAATACCGAAGATAGTAAAAGTGTTAGAATTGAATTTGGAAGTGTTTTATTCAGTTTTAAAAATTTATCGTTTAAATTGGATTTAAAAAAATAGCCTTCCGAGGCATAGTCTCGGAATTCGATGAAACCAGTTCCATTAGATTCGTAATAGTTAGTTATTATTGGATTTCAATTTTCATAGCAATCGGAGTTGTCGTTTGACCCTGGCAGCTCAAAACGCATAGAAACTATTTTGATCGATTTAATTTAAAGTTGGTCGTTTATTTCCGTAACTTGTGCATATGATTGAATTAGCCTCAAAAACATGTTCCAATTTGTTCGGAATACGGGTAAAACCTCATAAACGCCTGGCGGCATGTCCGATTCGGAGTTCGAGATTTCCCTATATATAATACGAGATATTTTGAACAAAAAAATAAAAATAAAATAATAAGTCAAACCTTATATCAACCGACCTACCCTTCTTGTGCCAACCTACATCTGATCGCGCCGCTTCCCGTCGTTAAAATCACAACAACTCTTTTATATATTTTTCCTCTGTGTCATGCAAAATAAATCAAACAAATCGAAAAAAAAAAATGGCCGAACAATCTCCTCTCCAAATCTAATCGCCTCACCCCTGCTCGCTGTCGAATGGAAGCATAAATCATCGCATGGCCCTTGATTCGATGATGATCGCGGTGGGAGAGGAAGCCGTTCAGCTCGAGCTTGCGTAGAAGGGGAGGGGCGACCGACTGTGTAGCGAGTGGACGCGAGGTTGCTCAGCAGGGAGGTTGTATCGCGATCGATGAGCGCGACTTCATCAACAGAGACATCGGAGGGGATAAGTTATCAACATGTGCTAGGTAGCAGGTCAAGCTAACCAGGGTTTTGACAAATTTTGATTTTTGAATTTTAGGGTCAAAGTTGCTTGAAGAGTAGGGCATCATTTCGGTCAAAAATTTATAAGAGCAAACCGAAATGGAAGTGTACTACAAATAAAAAAAGGTGAGTAATCTTCGATCTGTATCTGTATATGCATATCGGTTTTGGGTCTTAAATTTTAGTGGCAAACTCTAAACATTTATTTTATTACTGAAGAATTGTGTTCAATTTGAATCTTAATTTGAAGTGAAATTTAAAAGTGAATTTGAAAGTAAACATTTTTAAGAGGGTTTGAGGATGATAATTAAATCAATTAGAAAAATGATGTTTTTATCTTAAAGTTAATTAAAATTTAATGATCTGTAATTCATTAAATTTTTAAGGTAAAGACAAGGGTTAAATTAATAAGTTGATAAATTAATGATTTGGATTAATCCATTAAGTTATTAAGTTTTTTAAATTAACGATTTGGATTAAGATTATTAATTTAGGGCTAAGAATCGTTAATTAAATAAGTTGGATTGTTAATTTATGATTAGGAATTAATTAATCGAGTAATGAAAGATTAATTTAATTAAAATTTAGAAATTAATTATGTAATTAGAAATTAATTAATTTGTAATTAAGAATTAATTAATTTGTAAACAAAAAATGATTAATTAAAGTTAATTATTTTATTAATTAATTAAAGGATTGGTAAATGAATATAGCTAGTGAAAGATCATTGATTAAGGGTTATCAAATGATTAATTAATGCAATTAATTTAACGTAGTTAATTTTATTTATTAATTAAGGATAATCAATTGTGAAATTTGGTAAGTATAATTACTTAATGTAATTTATGAAAGTATGATTACTTGGTGAAGTAATTAGTGATAACTACTGGATGTAATAAATTAAAGGATGGTTAATAAGTGGAAGTAATTTGGATTTAAATTACTTGGTGAAATTGATAAGAAGAATAATTACTTAGTAGAAGTAATTGTGGGTTAATTTATCAGGGGATTAATTAGAGATAATTAACTATCCTTTAAAACAATTACACTAAGTGATAAATTTATGATGGATGATTAGGGAATGATAAATTAATGGATTGTAACTAATTATTGTTAAGTAAGCAAGACTAAAATGATTAAAATAATTAATTTGATTTATTAGAAATGAGTGACTAATTAATCTTGGTTATGAATGATGGGTTGATATTACTGATAGGAAATGTTTCTGCGATATGATGTGTTGGGTTAAATAGTGATAATGTGGTCATTTATTGAGATTCATCGCTGTGTAAAGTGGCATCTTGTATTTTAAAAAGTTTGAATTGTTTCCCATTTGAATAACTTGGGTTTAGATGACATTGGATTCAAAGAGACCGGTGTCGGGTATTAGAAAATACCCGAAACCACTTCGAATTTTATAGATTGATATGTGAAATCTATAGGCTGGAATGAAATGATTTAAGTGAATTGGACTAATTAATCTAAATTTTGGTAATTAGAAAATTGATGGTGAAATAAGTGATGTCTATAACAAATTGTGGATTTGTGAATTGAAATGAGTTACCCCGGGTTTTACATAAGTTGTATGCTTTGTATACCATGTTAGTTGGATTTACTCACGCTGGTTTCCAGCTGACCCAGGTGTTACTTTGTTGTAATGCTCGGGTCAGACCAAGTATTATAGATTTTCAGCTAAGGATGCTCTGGAGCTCAAGAGGCGAGCTGGATGGCAAGAACGTATGGATTGTTTCCGCGATATTATATTGCTGTATATCCGTGACATCATAATTGTGTATATTCAGTGTCTATATGTAATAACCCAGAATTTCTATCATTTGAAATTCGTACATTTGATTGATTTTTTTTAAATACTAACAAGTAAAATTTGTAAGTTGAATAAATTTTATTTCGAATATCTAGATTTAATTGGACAATTAAATCGATAATCTAATATTTAAAATTACAGAAATAATTGGAAGTTGGGTTTAATGTGATTTAAATTGATATGTAAAGTTGTATTAAATCATATTGCAGTTAGAATGATGTTATAGAACTTTCAAAATTGAATTAAAAGTTAATTTGTTGAAATTGAATATTTTAATATTTAATTGACGAGTAAAAATAGTTATTTTTCAAACAGTCTCGGATTTCGAAGAAACCAGTTTCATTGGATCCATAATGTTAAATTATTGTAAGATTTCAAATTTCATGTCAATCGAATTTACGGTTTTTCTGGGGCAAGCTAAAACGCGTAGAAATCGGTATACGTGAATTTTAAATTTAAAATAGTCGATTTGAAAACTTATCTTCCAAATACGATCGAATTGGCTCCAGATATGTATTCCATTGCGTTCGGAATATGGGTAAATCATTATAGACGCCAGGCGGCACGCTTCGTTTGGTTTGCTTTGATAGTTAAATAACAAACTATCAATATTTGCCTTTAAATGGGTATTTGTTGTGATTTGCTTGAATTTGAATGCTACACTTATTTTAAAATAAGTGCTCGTTATTCGGTTTAGCCGGGAGAGGACCTTTGGATCGAATCCCATTCGGAATAGTGATATGTCGTAATGGATAGCATTTGAAGACCGGTGCTGAGGACCGGATATTTTCGAAAACGGAACGATTACCGTAGAATGTCTCTGCATCGGTTGATTCCCGATATAGAGATTTTATCACCCTTTGTGATGGGAATTCCAGACGTGATTAGTGAATATCCGGATTTGCATGGGCTTCTTTGGAAGTGCCTTCGGTTCTGTTCGATCCTGGAACGGACTTGTATGGATGTGTGTCTGACGTTACAATTTGAGATTTGAAGCTGTTTTCTATCAAGTACATTTTTGTTGGTGGCGGAGAATTTATTCTCTTAGCTTAACACCCTTCTTTGAGACGTATGAGCTCAGAGGTTATGTAGTCGATGGTTACTAGTGATATATTCCCAATTTGGTAATGTGGCATGCTGAGTGTTGCATATCATTTGTTGATCAAAGCGTGGCTTTTATGAAATGCATAGCTTTGTGGATGAGACTTCGTTGGACCTCACACCCCGGAAATGGTCAAAACAGGAAGAATGCAGCAAGGTTATTTGGGGATAGCGCCCCCATAGCGTATGTTCATTTCCATCTGGATAGATGTGGTATTATGGTATGGAGCCCAAATACATAACCTATGTGGTTGCTGCAAATTTATTTCTTTGTGGTTGTTGGTGAACCCGGGATTTAGGTCGGTTATGACCGGGGGATGGCATACTCGTGTCAGTAGTTACCTAGCTAGAGGTAACCCGGCCTTGTGTTGGTAGATATCTGGTTAGGTTCTCGGGGCGTCTTTCCAGAGGCGTACCCATGTGGCAATGGGAAGTTCCTTGGCCTAACCATTTGTTGGAAATCCAAAAAAACAATACGAGCCATGTATGGTTTTAGTTGTAGAACCTGCCATCTAGTATGGTAGCTATATTAGGCATACTATAATGGTAACTATGCTAGCTAAGATTAATATTGTACTTTCAAAATGTTTTCCTGCACTTTGCACTTAGAGTAATAATATCAAAGAAATTTGTGTACCAAGCATGTTTGACTATCATAAAGAGAAATCTCCTCCAATTCTGTGTTTGCATTGTGTGTGTGGCAGGAGGCGTTATGGTAGTTACATTTTCTAAAAGCATTGCGTATCTATTTTAAAATATTTCTTTGTTTGTTTTTAAAGATAAACTGTTTTAAGTTCTCACTCCAGTCCCATGACTGACCTGGAGTTTATTGTTCCATTCCTAAACTCTGGGTGCCCATCATTTTCTACACGGGCAGCCTAGAGTCAGGTTATTAGGTCATTCTGGAATTCAGGAGATGCTATGGAGATTAGGAGAAAGCTGGATGGCGAAGCGTATCACTTGTATATGATATTATCTTTTACACTGTGTATTCAGTTGTGAGGACATGTTTATATAACTGTCCATTATTGTATTGTGTTGTATATTGACTCTGATGATGTAATGTATAAAATCTACGGTTCTTTTGATTTAAATATTATTCATTTATCTATTATATGTTGTTCCGCTGCGATATGTGAGATTCTATTATTGTTTCTGTTTTCTTCTTCTTCTACCTCTTCTTCTTCTTAAACCCCGAAGGTACGGTTTTCCGGCATTCGATTGTTCGGCAGTTGATACAGTGGACGTATTAATGTCGACTTTTGTGAGTCGAAAATCCCATTCCTCACAGTTGGTATCAGAGCAATTGGTTAAGCGACAACCTTGGCTCTGTTGGGAATTTCTCATTAGAGATAGATTCAGTAGTACTCTAGAATGAGTGTGAGTGTAATCATAGATACGAGCGCGTATTTGTTAGTGAATATGAAATTGTTTTGTATTGTGTTGACTTATCGGTTGATTGTTTATATATTCTGGTCAGTGCAGTCTGGCTAACTGTATCGATAGGGGTTTCTAAACTCTTAAATAAGATAAACCGACATAGTATCATTTTAAATTGGATAAATAAAATAATTTTACCTCGATTATATTTTATATATAAAGGAATAATTTTTCAGAATTATTAAAGTGTATATAAATTGATTGTTTGTTTGTTGAAAATGTAAGAATATATATAAGTTAAATAAATTAAATTGGGTTAGATAAGTGATGATTTAAATATGATTTGGAAGTTTAAATATATAAGTTGTATAACTTATTAAATGTGAAAATGTAAGTGAAACCAAATGATAAAATGGTTAAACAATTTTTGTTAAGCAAAACGAGATATGAATTTGAATAAGTGATGAAATTTGACTTTGGTAAAAGTAAATGGAATTTACTTTAGAATTGGAATCTGAATTGGATTTATAAGTGAAAATTTAAGTTAAGTTAAACAAATGATGTTTGAAATGGAATATAACTTAAGTGATGTTGAATAAAGTTGATTTTGGTATCGAAGTAAAATAATAAAGTGAAGTGATGAATGTGGAATTGAGTTATATAAATGAAATTTAACCTTATTTGTTAAATGAATTAGCATTTGAATTAATAAATGGATTGAATGTTAATCAATCTAATGTAAATGAATTGATATGAAATAATGGATGTAAGTGTTAATTCATTAAAAACTAGTAAGTTAGAAATTAAATAGTTGAATGGAAGTCAATTTAATGTCAACCAATTGGAATTAAAAGTGTTAAACCAAATTGAATGTGAATTAAATAATTTGGTTATGTTGGTTATGATTTGGTTGTTATACGGTTGTTAGTTGATTGTACATAATTCATTAAGTGTTAATGAAATTGAATTAATAAATGGAAAGCTATATAATTGAATTTGAATTGAAAGTGAACTAATGTGAATTGGTTGTAAGCAATTAAAATTTGTATCGAAACCCTATAAATTGCTTATGGGAATTATTTTGATTGCATTGCTTATGAAAACTATGTGTTTCTATTGAAAATTAGTGAAATGAAAATGAATTTCCAAAATATGTCACTTACATGTTTAAATTGAGTAAGTACAGGTACCGGCGCTATAGTTGCATGGATTTGGTCACGCTATAATGCTAATAAATAACTACTTTGCTTAAAAAAGCTTAAAAGGTACGCCTACGCAATAAAAATAGGAAATATGAACAGTTTTTCTGTTTTCCGACCATGTGGGTCGATGTATATATATTTATATCTATTGTGATATTGCAAAAGCTCCTCCGTACAAAGGAGATTCTACCAAAATTTTCCGTAAATTTTGGGAGTTAGAAAAATTTTCGAAATTTTCGAAATTTTTTTTAACGAAAAGTCAATTTCTAAATTGAAATGAAAATGTAGGATTTGAAAACTTAGTAAAGTTATTGTAAGAAGTTTAACTATGGATTTTGGAAAAGTTAAAATGTTTAAATGAATTTGAAATTTAGTTTGAACAAATGGCTTTTAAAAATTAATGGGTTCTGTAACCTTTTCTTAATTGGCAATTTCGAGGACGAAATTCTTTTAAGAGGGGAAGTTTGTAACGACCCAGAATTTCTGTCATTTGAAATTCGTATATTTAATTGATTTTTTTAAATATTAACAAGAAAATTTTGTAAGTTGAATAAATTTTATTTCGAATATCTAGATTTAATTGGATAATTAAATTGATAATTTAATATTTAAAATTACAGAAATAATTGGAAGTTGGGTTTAATGTGATTTAAATTTATTTGTAAAGTTGTATTAAATCATATTGGAGTTGGAATGATGTTATAGAACTTTTAAAATTGAATTAAAAGTTAATTTGTGGAAATTGAATATTTTAATATTTAATTGACGAGTAAAAATAGTCATTTTTCAAACAGTCTCGGATTTCGATGAAACCAGTTTCATTGGATCCGTAATGTTAAATTATTGTAAGATTCCAAATTTCGTGTCAATCGGATTTACGGTTTGTCCGGGGCAAGCTAAAATGCGTAGAAATCACTTTAAGTGAATTTTAAATTAAAATAGTCGATTTGAAAACATATCTTCCAAATACGATCGAATTGGCTCTCAAAATATATTCCATTGCATTCGGAATAGGGGTAAAACATAATAAACGCCAGGCGGCATGCTTCATTTGGAATTTGAAAAAATTCGGGATGAATAGTGTCGCGAGAATTATCTATATAAGGCCCCCTATTTTCTCATTTGCATCAAAACCTTGGCTAGGGTTACAGCCGCCGCCTCTATATTATAGTGGCCGAAAAACTCTCTTCTTCATCCTTATTTTTCTTCAAATCCACACATCGATTCGAAAAGTGTTCAACTACAACATCGAAGAGGGCGATGAGATCTTTGTTTTCAACGGCTGTGATCGTAAACGGAGCTACGGATCAATGGCAAATCCCTCTCAAACAGCCGCCGTTCGTTCTCGATTTGCATGCTAGGGAGGCGACCGAGTTCATCGGCGTTCGTGCCGAATGTGGAGTAGGCGAAGGGCTTTCAAATGATAGTGGTTGATCGTGTTCTCGGCATTCGTGGTGGTCGCGTTAATTGATGATGGAGCGGTGATTTTGGGTTGCGTTCGAACCTGATGAACGAAGGAGAAGGGGCAACGGCCATGATCCCAGGAACGTGAACGATCGTCCAGATTGCAAGGTTTATAAAAAATATAAATAAAAATTTAATTAATCTATATATTAATTCGTGTAAACTTTAAAACACTATAACTTTTTCATACGAGGTCCGTTTCACACAAAACGAATAGCGTTGGATTCGTATTCGCGAAACTACATGATGGAGCTGGATTGGAGTTGATTAGAGCTAGTGCGAATTTCAGGTAAAATTAAACGCTTGTTTAATTTTATTCAGAATAAAACACTGCAACTGTATTTGAAACAACGTGAGAACTTCTCACTCAATCGAATTTGTTTCGATTTAAATTTTAAATAGTTAAATTTAAAATTGCTTGATTTTGTGATTGAATGATAAATTGTTGTCTATTGTATTAAAATAGACCATATACGCCGCATATTAAGCGGAGGTTATTATATTAAACACATACATCGCGATTTTCCACCATGAATGGAATTGGTATTATATATGTACTTGGAGTTGATTTCCCGCATTATATAGCGGATGAGACCCTATTGCGCCGCATAATAGCGGATAATAATTTTATATAAACCCATGTACCGTGATATTCCGTCTTGAAACGGGATTGGTACCATGCTAACATCTGTGGATGCAGAGAAACAGGTTAGAGGAATCCGACTGGATTCCTCCACAGTATTGACTTATTTACAGATATTTGTGATATATTCTGTTATCATATTGATATATGATGTTTGGATGCCGTGGTTGATGTTGGTGCTGTTGCAGTATTGGGCCTATTTTTGGAGTTCTAAAAATGTTAAAGTAACGATTTCGAATTTAAAAGGATTTTCAAGTGATTTTTGAAAGTATACATTTTAATGAATTTTGGAATTGACTCATTTTAAATAAATAAACGTTATAATTTCTATGTTATAAAAATTTTGATTTTTGTGAAATATAACCGAAATGTGATTTTTTGAAATAATAGTTGATTAATTTGTCAAATAGTTTAAATTGGGATTTTTGAATTATTATAAACGGTTTATATAAAAGATTTATAAAATTGATATTTGTAAATTAAAATATTAGAATTATAAAACGAGTTTTTATTAGTGTTAAAATGAAGTATCAATGAATTTCATAAGTGAATGAAATTTATAGGTTTATAAATTATGAAGTTATAAAATGAAAAGATTTTGTAAAATAAAAGATCTATAAGTAATTAACTTATAAATTGGATTTTGGCATTTAAATGAGATATAAATAGAATTTGTTAATTAAGGGATTTTATAAGTTGAAGTTTTTATGAAATATATATAAATGTGAATTTATAAACATTGTTTTATAAATCCGAAATCAATTGAATTTGATAAGTAAATATGAAAGCTTATTAAAGGAGATATATCCACGATTTTGGACAGTGGATAATCCTTTAAATTAAAATATGTAGAAGTGTTGAATTTGGAAAACGATTTATATTCACGATTTTGGACAATGGATAATCCTTTAAATTAAAATATGTAGAAGTGTTGAATTTGGCAAACGATTTATATTCACGATTTTGGACAGTGAAAAATATATTAAAGAAATGTTTTAGGAAGTGATCTTTTAAATAGAATTAAAACGATTTGAAGTTGTTTTAAAATGTGTTAAGGATCGAAACCATAGATTTCATCATTCATTGTTGAAATAGACGTTTTCGAGAAATAAGGAAAAGATGGACTATAACACTGTTGTTATAGTAAATGATTTTCGAAAGGAAATGTTTTTGTATAGTATTGGGATTTATATATCTATCGTATTTTCGAATCCCTATGCTATTGATTCTGGGTTGTCGTAACAGTGTTTTACGCAACATACGTTTTGACCCAAATAAATAGGTTTAAAGAGAACGTTTTCCTTAAAAGGATAAAATATATACTTAATCGTGTTTTAAGTATATTGAATATTTTCTAAGTATTGGAAATAAATAGATTTGTGAATTACTTATTGTTAAATAAGTATTTGGAAATGTTTTCCAATGTAGAAATTGAAATGGTTTAGAGAATATATATATATTTTTAAAGATAAATTGAAGCGAATATTTGGCAAGTTATTAAATTTATGGAAGATTGATAAAAGGGTCTAGTGATTGTTATGGTGCCGAATATTTGTTGGTTTGCTTTGGTAGTTAAATAACCGACTATCAATATTTACCTTTAAATGGGTATTTGTTGTGATTTGCTTGAATTTGAATGCTACACTTATTTTAAAATAAGCGCTCGTTATTCGGTTTAGCTGGGAGAGGACCTTTGGGTCATGAATCCCATTCCGAATAGTGATACGTCGTAATGATAGCATTTGAAGATCGGTGTTGAAGACCGGATATTTTCAAAAACGGAAGGAATACCGTCGAATGTCTCTGCATCAGCTGATCCCTGATATAGAGATTTTATCACCCTTTGTGATGGGAATTCCGGACGTGATTAGTGAATATCCGGATTTGCAAGGGCTTCTTTGGAAGTGCCTTCGGTTCTGTTCGATCCCGGAACGGGCTTGTATGGGTGTGTGTATGACGTTACAATTTGAGATGTAAAGCTGTTTTCTATCAAATACATTTCTGTTAGTGGCGGAAAATTTATTCTCTTAGCTTAACACCCTTCTCTAAGAGGTACGAGCTTAGAGGTTATGTAGTTGATGGTTACTAGTGATATATTCTCAAATTGGTAACGTGGCATGCGGAGTGCCGTAGATCATTTGTAGATCAAAGCGTGGCTTTTATGAAAAGCGTGGCTTTTATGAAAAGCGTAGCTTTGTGGACGAGACTTCGTTGGACCTCACAACCCAGAAACGGTCAAAACAAGAAGAATGCAGCAATGTTATTTGGGGATAGCGCCCCCATAGGGTATGTTCATTTCCTTCTGGATAGAGGTGGTATTATGGTATGGAGCCCAAATACTTGACCTATGTGGTTGCTGCAAATTTATTTCTTTGTGTTTGTTGGTGAATCCCGGGATTTAGGTCAGGTTACGACGGGGGATGGCATACTCGTGTCAGTAGTTACCTAGCCAGAGGTAACTTGGCCTTGTGCTGGCAGAGATCCGGTTAGGTTCTCGGGGCGTCTTTCCAGAGGCGTACCCATGTGGCAATGGGAAGTTCCTTGGCCTGACCATTTGTTCAAAATCCAAAGAAACAATACAAGCCCTGTACGGTTTTAGTTGTAGAACCTGCCATCCAATATGGTAGCTATGGTAGGCATACTATAATGGTACCTATGATGGCTAAGATTAATATTGTACTTTCAAAATGTTCTCCTGCACTTCACAGTTATAGTAATAATATCAAAGAAATTTTTGTATCAAGCATGTTTGACTACAATAAGGAGAAATCTCCTCCAATTCTGCATTTGCATTGTGTGTGGCAGGAGGCCTTATGGTAGTTACATTTTCTAAAATCATTGCGTATCTGTTTTAAAATATTTCTTTGTTTGTTTTTAAAGATAAACTGTTTTAAGTTCTCACACCAGTCCCATGACTGACCTTGAGTTTATTGTTCCCTTCCTAAACTCTGGGTGCCCATTATTTTCTACACGGGCAGCCTAGAGTCAGGTTACTAGGTCATTCTGGAATTCAGGAGATGTTGTGGAGATCTGGAGCAAGCTGGATGGCGAAGTGTATCACTTGTATATGATATTATCTTTTCCACTGTGTATTCATTTGTGAGGACAGGTTCATATAACTGTCCATTATTGTGTTGTGTTGTATATTGACTCTGATGATGTAATGTATAAAATGTACAGTTCGTTTGATTTAAAGATTATTCATTTATCTATTATATTTTGTTCCGCTGCGATATGTGAGATTCTGTTATTGTTTCTATTTTCTTCTTCTTTACCTCTTCTTCTTCTTAAACCCTAAGGGTACGGTTTTTTTCGGCATTCGATTGTTCTGCAGTTGATACAGTGGAAGTATTAATGTCGACTTTCGTGTGTCGAAAATCCCCTTCCTCACAATATATATATGTATAAATCTAATGTATTATAAATTTATTTTTGATAGATACAGAATTCTTTTGTAAACCGTTATTATTTATTATTATATTTTATCCGCTGCGAATGTGAGATGTTGATGTTTCTGATCTTTTTCTTCTTCTATCTCTTTCTTCTTTTTCCTAACTATCTGGAATTTTCGAGATTGAAAATTTCGGGTCGTTACAAATTCTTAAACAATTTCAGTTGGCAAATTCATTTTTAACATTTAAATCTTATGTTCAAAGCGACTCCATTTTCATAAGTTCAATCTTTATTTCTTAAAATTAAAATTATTTAAATAAATTCAGGATATTTTACTTCTATTTAACATCAAGAATGGATATATATCATTTCGCTCCACTTCTTAACTTTAACGAAGTAATCCAATTTTAGTTTTATATATACGGTCAATAACAAATGGGATGATGGCAGGATATGTCAAATAAATAAACATCAAAATTATCTAACCACCAATTAATAACATCCATCACATATTTCCATAATTTGAAACCCGTTTTGAGAACATACATAACTCCATTTTCAGTTTAACCCATTTAGCTTCCCTAAGTTAAATCTTAATCCCATCTTGAAATTTCCAATTCAGGTTGTATGTTCAAAAAATATTTAACTTCCCCTAAGTTAAATTCTAATTCATTTAATCCATTCAACCTTACTCAATTTAAATTTCCATCCCAAATTCAAATTTCTTATCAATATCACTTCCTACTTATAAGTTCGGAGACTTATTTTTCTTAGGGTTACACTTTATATTCTCCAGGGGATTTCAGAATTCAAACACCGATATTTATTTCAATCAACTTTGAAATCATATACATGTCTACATTTGCATTTATTTCGTTTTTACATCGAGTCATACTTTCAATTTTAAACCATTTTTTTTTAATTCAGAACAATTTCCATTAAAATTTCAAAACAACTCTTGTTTTAAAACAAGATTCCTACATTCAAAAATATTCTGAATAATATTATTTATTGTTTCCCTAATAACTTTGAAACAATTCCAAATTTCTTTGGTCGTAGATTTAAAACTTCACAATTTAAATCCATTTCAATTTATAAGTCATACTTTTACTTCCTTAAAACATTTCACTTTGTTCCATCAACATTTATTTTATAATAAACATCCTTTATTATGATACACTTCTCCATCAATATTATCATATCTGGAAATCAAACACATCATATATTCCATCATAATTTATTTGAAAGATATAATCAGGGTAAATTATTTCAAGCACCTTGAAAATTCTATTGAATTTTCGGGGCTTTAAATTAAGGTTTTTAATCCATTTTAACTTAACTTATTTGCAAAATTTATTCTTACCCAAATTTCTATTTGGTTATATGCATTTTACTACTTAAATCTTATAATCTTATTTACTTTCAATAGCAATAACCAATTCTCTTAATCCACTATGATAATTAGAAAAATTATTTCTTATATATCAAAATATAATCTTATATATATATAAAAATAAATCAAAAAACCATTTTTAAAATCATTATATAAGAAAATAACAAGTGCGCTCTCATATATAATACACTCAACTCATTCTAGGGTACCACTAACCCTATCTCTAATGAGTGATCCCCACCAGAGCCAAGGTTCTCGCTTAACCTTCAGCTTTGATGCCAAATGTAACGGCCCGATAGATTTTCGACCTCGAAAATCGACATTAATACGTTCACTGTATATGGTGCCGAGCAATCGAATGTCGGAAATCCCAGACTGTTAGGACTCAGAAGAAAAGAGATAGAAGAAGAAACAAAAAAAACAATTGCGCAGAATCTCACAATCGCAACAGAACATAATATAATATGAAATAACAGCATTTATATAAGAAATGCTGTAACTGTCAATATACATGCATAATATCATAGTAAAACATCAACTAATAAATCTATACGGTTATAATAACATGTCCATAAATACTATCTATACAGTCTATAATACACAATGGAATATAATCAGTACGACTTTGCCATCCAGCTCGTCTCCGTGCTCCAACCCATCCTAAACTAAAAATCTATAGTACTCCGTCTGACCCGAGCATTACAATAAAGTAACACTCGAGTCGGGCTGGAACCCGGCATGAGTAAACCCATCTAATAAGAAATACTTAAGTTATAAAACTTCTTTGAAGACCAGGGTAACTCATACATCACTACGAGCTTTTACATTGTTATAGCCAAACACTTATTACCCAAATCCGTTGATATTTAGAATAATATCTAAGTACCGTTACTTAATGTAAACGATTAGATTTACTCAATTTTGTTCAATTCCAGCCTACAAGATTCTAAAAATCAAATCCGTAAAGAATTATAATGCTTATTAAATGGAAGTGGTTTCGAATATTGCTAATATCTGATCCCGGCCTCTTCGAGCCCGAATAATAATTTAAAAGGTAGATTGTTTAAGATAAACAGTTTATTACTTAGGGTGACAGTATCCTTGTGGCAATTTATTACAAATGCCCTATTTCAAAACAAAATGTATAACCACTTAAATCTCATTATCTAAATCTGTTTTGACCACTCGATGGTACATACATGAATAATCGGAACAAATACCCAATAGAATTAAGACGAGTTATAAATCATTAGATAATTTAACAGCCAATCAACAATTCATTCGTAGTAGTTCAATTTGTCTTGATTAACCATACCATTTATATTTAAATTCGAATTAATTTAAAAACCATTATTCTTGGTTAATAAAAATTTAACATCTATTTAATACCTAACTTATATAAATTTTTAAAACCTATAATAATATAATATACCATAAAATACTCATTTAAATCCTAATCAGTAAAAATAAAAGAAAATATAAATTACCATAAAAATATTTATGTGAATCGCACTTTTTCTCTGTTCCTTTTACTTTCATTTCCCTTTCTATTTTTTTCGTTTCTTTATTTTCCTTTATTTCTTTTTGTTTATTGTCTTCTTTTATTTTTTGTCCCTTACTTTATTTTTTTTCTTTTCTTCCTTTTACTTTATTTATTTTTCCTATTCCTTCGGCCCAACAGGCCTATTCTTTCTTCCCCTCTCTTCTTTTTTTCCCCTCCAGCCCTTTACTTCCTTCCACTTCCCTTTTTTTGCACACCCTATTGCCATGCACATGCATGCACCGAACATCGCCCCTACCTACCACCGACCATCCACCCACATCGCTTTTCGCCATCGAAACACATTCGACTTCCAAAACCATGCCAAAACACTCGGGCTCGAAAATTCATCCACCAGTCGAGAATTGGAAAATAACATCCACCCACACAAATGCTCCAACGAGCTACCACACCTCACCGATCGCAACCAAACCTTGGCGCCAAGGCCACAATGTCCTCCATCACCTTTTCCCCCAGGTGCACACGTCCCCTTCTTTCCTACCAACGCCGCCATACCGTCTAAACCAAAGCCATTCCATAACACACCACGAACCCGACTTCGACCTCGTCTCGATGCCTCGCCAGCCTAAACCTATCTGGAGGAAGAAATTTAAATTTTTGAAAAGTTTGAATATGTCAGACATAGAAGAACAGAGGCAAAAAAAATGAATATAGGCATTTGTACATTCGTACACAGGCATATCTATATTTACCTCTATGCAAAACATATTCAAAAGCTATTATCCCATTTTCATCTTTAAACATAATCATATATTTAAAAGATTTATGCTTTGAAAAGAGATTTACTCACTGTATGTTTGAACAGAGCAAGATGCTTTTAAAAAACTGCTGCTCTCGGATTTGTTGATGATCTTTCTATTGAGTTGAGTTGTTTTGATTCCTTTAAGTTTGAAATGGTAGAAATATTTATCTTTTTTTACTAGTTCGAATGAAATAAAGGATGATAGTGGAAGTGTGTGTGTATATATATATACACACGCACACACAAGAAGGTATAGTGTTGCATTCTGCTGTGTTGTATATAGCAAAACCTTTTTTCCACTTTTCTTTTAAATTTTTATTTTATTTGATTTCCTTTGGTCAGCAATTACTTGACCTGATTTGATTTTGTGTGACTTTGATTTAAGGTTTTTTATGTTTGGATTTGATCTATTGTATGCTTGAGATGATGGGTATTAAATTTTGTGTTCCCTAAGTTGCTTACATGTATATATAGATATACCCTTCATACCAATATCCTTCATACAAATACTTATGAACACAGTTTTGTCTTACTTCTATATACATTTTTTTACTTATACATTCTTATCAGCATATAAATACACACATTTTATATGTTTTTCGTCATATGTATATTTCCATTTTATCACATTTACCATTTCATTTAACATATAGACATATATACTTACTTATGTATATTTTGTCATTATATATACACATTACCATTTATACAAATTTTCATGTATATTATCCATATGAGCCTACATTCATATACACATATATTTATGTCTATTTTTTTCAATCACCATTTACATATTTATGTCTCATATGTATATATATGTATTTATATTGAACATCATCAAACTTGTTTATATATTTATCTATATATAGATATATTTTTTGAATATTTTATCTTTAATTTAATTGATGGAATTTACATATAATTTTCTTTCTATAGGATTCAAAGATTATATGATGAAATATTCAATATAGTTTTTAATTCAATTTATATATATTTAGATATTTTAATTACCAGAAATTTATTTGTCCGATCAATAAAATCAGTATTCCAATGATTTAATTCGGTTAATTGCCAATTAACAAACGTTAAAAATCTGGGTCGTCACAACTTGGCAATTCCAATTGAGTGAGAATTTCTCACCATGATTTTAAATTCGCGGTCCATTACCATCTCGATTAGTTTCCACGATTTGGACCTCGTATAAAGTTGCACATTTTATTAACCATCGATTTATATAACCTAATCAATTAACAGTAATTACAACTAAACTTTTTTTTTGTACAGTGTATACCTTCACCACTCGAGATGCTTGGAACCAACCCACCCCGACCATTTGAACCAACCCGAACCCGCATCGCTGCACGCTCTCATAACTTCCGCACCACAAACGCTCGATTGGCCACTACCTTGCTACTTCCATCGCTACCCTATGACTTCATTGCTCCACACCTTCAGTCGCACTCGTGACTCATCCTTTTCTCGCGCGCATGCATGCCTCCTCTCCTCCACCAGCATCACGGCTTCGATTCCCCGTCGCCACACACGCATGCGACTTCTATCGCGACATCGCTCATGATGAATTGTCCTATGCAGCCAGATTTTTCCCTAACCCTAACTGTGAGCTTCCAGCCCACCATCGCTGTCCGCCTATTGCTTCCCTCGGCTTCATGCCATCGCGAGTAAGTCGCGAACCCCTCCCCCCTATTTTTTATTTTTTTTTTATTTTGAACTGATTCAGTTTTTGAAGAGGAAGGGGAAAATGGGGTACGTGATTTTGAAATGAATTTGACTTCATTGAGAAGGAGAAAACGGGGGGAAGGCCGATGATTTCTCCTTCTTCATTTCGAATTTTTTTTCTTTTGAAGCTTGAAAATTTGATTTCATTTATCTGATTTGAGAATGAGATCGGTTTTAAAAAGAAAAGGTTGCATGTTGAATATAGTTTTCAGGTTTGAATAGGTTAGGTCACAGTCAAGTTGCAGAAGATAAGACAGACTTTTGATTTGTCAAATATTCATTTAAATTCCAAAACATCTCGATTTCATAGCTAAAAATGTCAAAATCCTATCGAGGCATCTCGCTAGGCGTTTATAATGTTATACCACTACTCTGTACGTAATGGAAAAGGTTTCGAGTCCTAATTCGATCGTATGGAGGAGATAGCTTTTTGAACCAAATTATTGTATTGAATTTCACTATTATTTTTAACGCATTTATACACCGTACGATCAAACGATAACCCCAAATGCTATGAAACTTGAAATCCGATAATAATACACTTTTATGGATCCAATGGAACTAGTTTTGTCGAATTTCGAGACTATGCTCCATATGGCTATTTTCCAATGTGAATTTGAACAAATTATTTTTAAATTTGAATAGATCACTTTTAAATTTAATTTTAAATTTTTATTAGCTTCATTATTATTAATATAAATTTTATAAGCCTTTAAATTATCTTTATCGAGCTTAAAAATCAACATTCAATAATTTAACCAATATTCAATTATTAAATTGAATAATTAAATTATCTAATAAATCGTTACATTTAAATTCTGAATTTATTTTATAAATAAACCCAAATCTTCACATTCAAAGTCAATCTATAAATTAAAATTCAATATTTAAAACCATTTAAATATTCCAAATCAAACGTCGAAAAATTCGGGTCTTTATAGAAGGTTTAGGTGGTGGCTCGACGATTGATAGAGGGTGGTGGATCTGGTGGTCAAGTAGAAAGGAACGACGATATATGTGAATAAGGAAGGAGATATATGTGAACGAACAAGATTATCATAGGCAAAGAATCACGGCCGTTAATTTATTGTTTTGTTCTCCGTTTTAGTTTGTATAACAAAAAATGAGGAAGGAGAAAGGGACCGAAAGGAAAATAGTAAATACATATTGAACCCATGAGAAAATTAAAAGTCAGCCACGAATTCAAACAATAATAAAAAAAGATGGCTATTTTTTTCAGCTGATGGGTAAATGAATACCATAGGGAAAACAAAAGGCTCAAAACGGGTACCGATACAGCTAACCATTTCGTAGATATTGCCATGCACCGAACGCCAAAGCACACAAATGAATATACTATGGAGATCAGCATGATGAGACAAACAAAATGGTACACAGATATCAATGATACGACCATCGTACCAAAACCTGATTTTTTGTTGTCGTAAATGCTGCTAAAACATCGAAAATAAGACAACGGAGCTAGAGTAGTCCAAATTTGGCGAAACAAAATACGACGTCTCACTTAGAAAATGATTTACAATTTTATTATACAAATATATTCATATTTTAAAAATGTTTTAATTTCATCTATTTAACCAAATTTAAATTTAAAATTGAAATTACACAATCGAATAAACTTTTATATTTACTAATAAAAATCTGTCATTTGCTATTTTTAAATATGCGCATACGAAATATCAAATTTTCATTGCTAAATTTTAATTATTTATTTTCATCAAAATTTAGTTAATTACGTTATAACAATCGTTAATTTTTTTTGTATCTTTACAACGATTGTGCGACTCATATATGTAAATTCAGTCAGCGATTAATATCGAACTATTTTAATAATAACGTTCACACTTCATTTAGCAGACGGTGTGACATTTTGGTCGAATTTAACGCTTACATATCTTTTGGTAAAAATCTAATTTTACTCATTACAAGCGGTACCTAATAGCAACAATTATTTACACCAATTCTCTTCGTCAAAACTATACCACTTTGGATTTATGGAATTTGGTAATGGTCATAATTCTAATATCATCCACATTAAAGTTTATAGTCCAAACACAAAATCTTGGTTCACTAATAACAATAACTATTAACTAATGATCTAGCTAGAGACTTTGACTTTGAGTTGACTCCAGTTGATCGTGATACTAACCTTATATAACCGAGAAGACGAATCCACTCTTGAATAGTGTTTCACTTCCAAAAGCTTCCACTCGACCCAACTATAGTCGTTCGATTGATGTCTTGCCATGAATTAACTATAATCAAAGTGAAGCTTCCACATTGAAGATCAACAGTATGCTCAGGTCGAGAGAACTGTGTAAATTAGTCACATCGATATTCTCCGCTTAACATTAATTATATTAACCAACAGAAAACTATTGAACGAGTCATTCCATAGTTATCCAATAACCATAAGTGTGTAACCTCTTGGTGGCCCTAGCAGTCATGAGTAATAATACACTACCCAACATTTAAAGAGTGTTATGTACTCTAGTCTCTAAGGATACATCTATATCTACTCTCGATATATCCTGACTAAGAACATTTAAAATGCTATATTTGTTTCATTCTTATAAATTACTCATGGTTACAACACTTTCTAACTACTATCACAAAACACACTATTTATGGGTTTTCTATTAAATATACTTTTAATTAAATTGATTAATTAATACAACCACGTTATATCAAGTATATAATAGAGAGGAAATTACTTTATTTTGAACAAGTTTGGTCAACGATTTAGATATATGTAACAAATTACATAATCGCCCCTGGGGTATACCCCTAGCTCTATCATACACACGTACATACGTATACACTTGTACAGCATAAGTATCATTTTCCTCAAATATTTTTATCCTCAAAAATATATTTCTTATTTCAAAACATATTTCTTACTTCTTTTCCAAACTCTTATTTTCCTTCAAAATACGTCCATAATTAAATTTTATTATTCCTTGAAAACCAAAGCTTGCTTTTAAAATCACAAATCGTGTTTATTTTTAAATATCATTTAAAATCATATACAACACCATCAATTAAACATCAAAATAAACAACACATATCATCAAGTAAGCATGCATTACATCTAATTTTGCATTTATTTTATCATGTTATAAACACATACAAATATTCACACCATACGTGAAAATATCGCATTCTAAATAATTTTTACTTCTTTCTAATTCATTACTACAAATACCTGTACATGTCCATGCCTTTAAACATATTCTACCTTGACGATCACCTCCTTTGATCGTTTCACAACTTGCACATCACATGTTTGAGTCAAATGAAAATGAGTAAAACATCCTAAGTTTCACTCCTCTAAGGCTAAAATAAATCTCCATCTTTTTATTATTCTGACCTCAGCTACTCTGCTACCAACTTGTGACACCCTTGCTCTAGTGATCAAACTATCAAACGGGGTTTATCGTCCGATAGCTGAGATCAAAAGGCTTGGAAGGGGCAATCTCTCATACATGATACATTGTTTCAACATGGATACCTGAAAATGTCTGAATAATAAGTATCACGTCTCGACACAAAGAAACATATATGAGTTGCCCGAACTGAGTAATATAGTAGTATTAGAGATACATAGAAAAATAAACCTAAAATTACAGAATCAAAGTCGAATAAAAGATAACAAATGATATATATTGTGTCTAAAAATCTAATATAATATCTCATACAAATACATGGCTATATAACATAATGCATCATCTGATGCATCACTTCTCACATGATGACAATATAAGAAAAACGAAAAATTATCATCGCTGTTGACTCTATCCCCACTTTATAGCCCATAAAGCACACATAAGCACATATTAAACCTGTAAAACAACCTCTACCCGATCCGTTGTTAAATACATAACAAACCTGAGTTAGTTTAGAAACTAGATGAGTGTAATTATGTTCAAAACATTGCATAATGTAAAATATGATATGCTTTTATTCTCAAACATGTCACACACTCGCTGGACTAATACACAACCCACCACTCATCGGTTTCATACAAATTGTAACACACGTGGCATCGCTAAAAATTACGTGACTCGCAGTTGCAACTCTAACCAACTGGGATTTCACATCCTATCCATGTATATGAGTTGCAATCTTTATACTAATTAATCACATTATATCATCAGTATACAGGTGTAAATGAGATGTCCATTTCTTAGGAGCCTTATTCATTTTATTGATACTAAGTCGACATAAAAGCCATGCGATCTTTTTCACTTGCACCGCCTCGACCAGCCTTTACTAAACTCAATCTAGAATTGATATCATGGTCTTTTTCCTTCATGTACCTCCTGATCAGAAGTTGTGGATAACCCCACACAATCTATTTTTTGCACCATCTTCTTCTACTCGTTGGCGCTTACCTCATTGTGCTGTAATCATCGTTCCGTCTCTTCAGGTATCCATCAATGTTATTATTATTCTCCTTATCATTTCCTATTTCATGCATATGTCACCATGGTTGTGTCCATGCAACAGATTGTTTGGACAATAAATGACACTGTACTCGTTCGTCACGTTTCAAGTTGCAATCCTGGATCTGTCCATGAGGATGGATTCTCGCGTCTAGTAGAACACATCGTACCGATCACATTATTAATACATTTACTCTAATCAGCAGCGCTAACGACATTAAATGTATTTTGTATCCCATGTCCAACGTTAATCACTTTGCATCAAATCATAGCTTGCGCGATATAGTGAGACGACATAATCATATATATGTGTGTGTGTGTGCGCATGCACGTAGGTGCATTTATCTTATAGCATGCATCATAAACAATAACATGCACAAATATCATCGTGCATATGTCATTAGAATCCCAAAGCATAAGTTGTGGTACTTTGTTCTATGCGTTTATAAATATCGGCCCTTCCCTACAGGAGAAATAGTATTTCAATGTTCAAAAAACATTATAGTAGGATACGACAACGTCATTTGGAATGCTGTGTAAATGCATGTTATTGTAGATACAAAACCTAATAACAACAAATAAAAAATGCTATATAACGACATGTGTTTATATTGAGTTGTTAATAGTTTTATAGTGTCTGCTATCGTTTTATTTTAAAATTTTATAGGGTTAGCATTTTCTTGTAAAAGATATTTATATTTGTGTCCTACATTTTCGACAGTAGTTGATAAATGCTGTTATTAAATTTTCATGGGATTATATAAAGTTGTATTGATATGCATTAACTCGTAGAACTGACGACACAGATTAAATGCTATCTTTTGTTATTATGATTTTTACAACATTCATATTTTGTGGTATTATCACGACATTTATATACACAGGGGTCATTAAGCTACATTTGAATGTATTTCAACCAGCTAGTATAAATAACATATTTAAATAAAACTCAAAAACTATCATATAAACACATAAATATCGATCATTTCCATAAATCAAACGTAACACAATATTTATAAATAAAGAAAAACTCCCATAAATCAAGTTTAGATAACATCCATAACCAAGGTCAACTAAAAATATAAACAAAGATACACAAAATCCATTTATAAAAGACACAACATCCATAAACAAAAATACAACATCCACAAAGCAAGGTTGCACCAAATACTAGCAAAAAAATGCATAACCAAAAGGTTACATATGTATTGGTCATTTCCATAGACCAAACGTAACACAATATTCACAAACAAAGAAAAACACCCATAAATCAAGTTTACATAACATCCATAAACAAAGTCAACATACATAAATCAAGTTTACATAAGATCAATAAACAAAGATAACACAAAATCCGTAAATAAAAGACCAACATCCACAAAGCTAGTTTTCATCAAATACTAACGAAAAAATGTATAACCAAAAAGTTATATATGTTTGCTACAGCAAAATGAGTTTCAAACATCTGAAGAATGTGTCATCTTGTGCATTTTTACACCTAAAGTCTTTAATTACCTATAGTGAAGAAATTCAAAAGTTGGTAATCAAATACTTTATACTTTTCCTCCAGTAGTATCAACATTCAATTTTGATGAGTAAATACAACATTGAGTATTACCTTACTTGGTTATAATATATATAAAAGAAAGAAAAGAAATTAGTAGTCCAAACTTGAAAACTGTGATATATGATGTTACAAATGAATTAGTGGAACATTGCGTATTAAACAAATTGGTTAATGAATTATTATCATTAGAAGTAGTATTACTACTTAATAGCCATTTCGCAATGCGAGGGAAAGACTGCGTACATTATCGACCTCTCTAGAGTCTGCTATCGTGCAGGAACCTCGTGCACTGGGTTTTACCATTTTTAACCTTAGGAGTAGTATTACAATTTCTATTATTATTAAAACTACTTATATTGATTTCTTTGAAATAATTCAATTTTTGTAAAACTTGGTAAATGTTTAGAAACTTAAATAACATGGTTAAATACTTACCAAACTTGATGTGGTTAATTTTTATGAACTTATTTGATTTGTATAACTTAGTAGATTTTATAAAACACATTTAAATTTTACAAACTTGGTTAATTTAGTTAAATGTTTATAAAATATAGTCAACTCTTATAAAAGTTAGGTAAGTTTGTAAACGTTGTTACTTTTATGAACTTATTTTATGTTTATAAAATTTAGTTTACTTAATTACTTTTATGAAAGTCAGTTAATTTTCATAAATTTAGTCAACTTTTATAAAATTAAGTCTACTTAGTTAACTTGTATTGACTATTTTTTGTTATGATTTTATTTAGTTTTTATTGAACTTAGTTCGTAGTTGATTTTTACAAAACTCGGTTAACTTAACTAATTTTTATAAATTTAGTTAATTTTTATAAAAGTTGGTTAACTTGATTAAAGTTGTTTTGGGCAAACATCAATATCCTAGGCCAAGAACAAAGATGAAACCAACTAAACATAAGTACACTGGAAAACCAAGTGTTTTTAATAGGTTTAGTAATGCTAGTAATACCAATAACATAAAAGTACATAGATAATTTTAGTATGGATAACAATTATCACATTTCATTTCATCACACAGTAATAAGCACATAACATAGATAGAGAACACAACTTATGTAACTTACCAAATGCAAAATGGAGATCATCTTATCTTGAATCCATAATTTTTGCGATCATAAAAGGGATCAATCTACGCACTACCTAGATTAACAATATTAGGACATCCATCTGCTCAGGAGAAAAATTTAGGATAAAGGTAACATATAAGTTGACATATGAAGGGCAGAATGCATCACTAAAGATACCTAGCAAACAATTATGTCCGACAACCAACTTATTTTGAGATGAAAGAATTTTATTTATATGGCGAAAGCAATTGCATATTGAATTTTTGCTTTAGAAATCTCGGCATATCATCATTCACCTCATCTTATAGGCATAAGGACTGGAAGCATTAATACCCAAATAAGATACATTGTATGATGGAAGCAACAGATGATTTTTGCGTTGCTACATTACGAAATATACATCGACAACATTAGAACAATTACCAAATGCATTTAAGTCTACAGTCATATAAGCAGATTGTTTAGTACCTCTGCAATGATAGCGAACAACTAATTATCTCAGACCATTGTCCCTATTTTATATCCTTCTTAAATGGAAAATAGATAATTACATGTATGATATGTACGAAAGAAGCTTAAGATAGTTTAGAATTTATATAATTTAGTTAATTAGTCAATTTTTAGAAACTTAGTAACTTCTATAAAATTTAGTTAATTTCTAGAAACTTATTTAATCTTTATAAAGTTTTGTTAATTTAGTCAATTTTTATAAAACTTGCTTAACTTAGTTAACTTTATAAAAGTTAGCTAATTTTTATAAATTTGGTCAACTTATTTAATCTTTTACAAAACTTAACTTATTTTTGTCAACTTAGTTAACTCGGATAAAAATTCATAAAACTCACTTAACTTTTTTAAGTTTGTTTAATTTTTATAAAACTTACTTAACGTATTTATTTTTAAAAAGTTTATTAATTTTTATAAATTTAGTTAATTCCATAATCCTTTGTCAACTTTGTTAATTTTGATAAAACTAAATTAATTCTTATAAACTTATTTAATTTTCACAAAACTTGATAAACTTAGTAATCGCACCTTGCATTACAATGTAAAAGGCATCAAGATGTCACAACATATATTATTATTTTGTTATATATATAAATGCATACTACTATGTTAATAATCCCCAATTTGAGAAAAAAAATCTAATACACCACCTCATGGCCGTTAAAGCTTTCTTGTACACCTCAATTCTATATATATATATATATATATATATATATATATATATATATATATGTATGTATGTATGTATGTATGTATGGATGTATGTATGTATGTGTATGTATGTATGTATGTATGTATGTGTATGTATGGATTTGAAAATGATACACACATACATAGGAGTGTTCAATAGCACCACCGCAAATAGTGCAACACCTTATAGCCCCTTGATTTCCACCACACAATCTGAATTAAATAATATGGTTTTCTCTCTCCTTCCACTAGTCATATTATTTAATTCGGATTGTGTGTTGGAAAACAAAGGCTACATGAGTGCTGCAAAATGGGGGTGTCATTCAGCGCTCCTCACATACATATACACGTGTGCATGCGCGCGTGCATAAGGATCAGCTGCAGTTCATTTCCGCTAAACCTCTAATCCTTCCGATTTTAGCTTCACAATTCAATTTAAATATTATACTTTCTATTTCTTGTCACTCCAAGAATAACAATGCCAATAACCATGCATACTATGAATAGAATACGGATATACCACCAATTGGTAATTTTTTTGGTTTTATACAATATTTTCTGTTGATGCTAATTTTTGAAGCATTATCGTAACACGAGTGTTCTATCGGTTGAGCATACATTAATTTATTATGATTGTAGCCATAATTAGTTTGTATCACTAAATTATCAAATAGTATAGTTACATTCGCAGCCATAAAAAATATATCAAAAAAATCAAACTAATAGATCGCAACGTTCCAATGTTGTCTTATGTAATATTAATGATTTAGTCAAATAGAAATTTGACTGGTGGGGACGTAATAGGCACTTGGGATCACCAATTTGATGGTAAAGGAACCGAGCTTAGAAAGATATACATACCTGCACCATTAAATCTGTTCTCCATATGATATTTGTTATGAGAGGTTCTCTGAGAAAACAATTATATATAATAGACCATATTGGCATGTGAATTTTCAAGCTTGTTACTAAACTAGTTTAAAAACAATGTCAGATGATTCTTTCTGCAAGTACATGATTTCATAATGTTACCAAAAATGAAAAGCAATAAATACCAAAGGATATTAGAAATTAAGCTTGGTTTCGACTATGTACATGGTTATTATGCTGGTCATCGTGCCTGAAGGAAAACCATGTATGTCAGTCTTTTTTCCGAACTTCAGCAAACATATGCATCTTGTTTGTTACAGACTAAAGGAAACTTTTAGGCCTGAATGCATCTTTTATGTACTTCGTTGTTTACACACATAAGACTGTAAATTATGTAGGTAATGTAATTTAAAAATGGTGCATATTAATAAGGTCACGAATATTTGAGAAATGATGTACAGATCAACCGTTGCAATGCTAAAGAAACTGCAATAGTCATCATAGGCCAACACCAAACTATTAACTTTTTTATTTGTAGTGCATAAAATGTCAAGATCACTGACCTCAAACATGACTCAATTGGTGAACAATAGATCTCCTCACTTCAAGCTCAAAGCATATTTACTTGATACGTGTAGTTCTATACTGCCCTTAAATTTGAATCATCAATTTAAAGCATAAAACAAAACTAAAGAATTTGAATAGCACATGGAAACATATATTAAACAATGAAAAAGACAACATCTAACCTAGACATCATTTATAGGTACATCACCAAATGAAATGGCAGCCGCAACATTGTACACAAGCAGAAATATTCAAGGTAAGCTGGAACTTAATATATTTTTTGGATATTTGCATATATTGGACGACCTCAGCGACAACCTAACTAACCAATACACTTTTAGGAAACTGAAACTTAGAATTAGATTTAAAACTTAACTTCATACTAGAATAGCATAATTATAAAAATCTATAAACTTTAACAATGGATGCAAAATTGTAATATGGATTCATGATTATGACGATATAAAAATAAGTATTTAATGATATTTATATGTTAAACACTAATGGATGGTCATAAAATGTACACATATGTTGGCTTTATAAATATGATGATCTCTATGGCCTTTTCAACAAGCACTTGACGTTAAACAAAATTTGGGACTACGTTGTAAAGAGGAAAAATGTTATTTTCATCTTCTAGTCTTCTACCTTTTTATTTTTATTATTATCCCTAAGCAAATCATTGAAAAATAAAACTAAAAGATTGATATCTTCCAATTTTGTTCAATTTCAATAAGTTATTTTCTTAAAAAGAAGTATTTGTATATCTTGGTACTGGTCATCTTTCTAGTAATTATTTAATCAAATAGTGGGAGATAGTATATACAGTGTGGTACCACACTCAGAACTTTGAATTATTTTCAAGAGCAAAAATGGAGCATCCATAGTTAATTATACATTTTTCGATTAATTTTTTTATGCCAGTCATGTCTGTTGTATCTCTATGACAGAAACAGAATAGCAACAGTTTTAAACGATACTATATTCTATACTGTATAATGGCTATTGAACTGCAAAGCAGTCAATGAAACAACATGCATACAAACTCCTAACCCAAGTTTGCAATAGCAACAGATGGAAACAGTAATGATACAATCAGAACAGTGAAAAACAGAGTAAACTGAAGTGAATGAAGGCAGTATGATACCGAGAACGTCTGAGGCCTGAAACATGACAGTTTCCTTAAGACTTTTAGTTGAAGCCTCTCAGGATACAGCAGACGATGACTGCTCGAAATTGTAATGATTATGTCAGTCTGATGGCAACAGATTTGAATCAGGAAAGAGGAAGAATTTGGACGGAGAAAAGAGAAAAAAATAAGCAAGCAAATTTGATCAGAATTCATCAGTTATTTATAGTGTTCAAACGGTCGCGTCTATTGAGTTTAATTTCAAAAGACCCACCGCTTGCTAACGGGTCGCACCCATTCTGTCTTCAAGGGTCGCACCCGATTCCTTCCAACGGTCGTAGCCGTATTTCAAATCCGCTGTATTAAAAAAAAAACTTGCTAAAAAATTGTAGTGTTTTTCGTAGCAAAAATAAGGTTTCTTACCCGAACCCGACACGGCGCGGCTCGGATCGGTCGGTCGGACGGGCGGGCGGTGCGCGTGTGTTCATCAGATTTAGGTCCTCCTTCTCGCACAAAATTACCTGACCCTAAGGGCCAATATAGGGAATGAGAATTTAGTATATATACCCAAATCTTACCTCTTATTTTGCTAATGTGGAACTAATGTATATTTCATTCAAACTCTTTAGGAACTCTAACAATCCCCCACATGAATGATAATATACTATCCCCCACACAAAGTGGAATATGTCAGACTACATATGGAACATTGCTTTATTAAGGACAAGTAGATATTTCACTTTGAACTTTCCCTAGTCAAAACTCATCAGATATACTTGGCTAATCGGTGAATTTTCTTTTTTCATCTTGAACCGTCAGCCGTTATTGTATAACCGAACAATAAGTTTAACAAAGCATTGTTTCCCTTCTCATCCAATCTCTTGGTTGTGTTCATTTTGGTCCTGAGCAATTTTTGATTCTGCGAGTGTATATAGAGAATAAAAAGGCCTATAATATTCTCGTAGAGCCGACCCAGCTCACACTTACATAGGTGATCACAACCATTAGGAGTATCCTACATATACCCCACTTGTTGTTTTTACAAGATATGGTCATCATTAAAAAAACATAGTTTTAACCTGTTAATACTTCTGTAGGCATGCATTTTATATTGTGCATCATAGGAATGGAGTTGTACTATGTCCGAACAAATGCATTACGTCTTGAGTTACTCAGAACTGGTTTGCCTATTGATCTTAGTCCGTGGGATCTTCAGTCGCTAGGATAGGTTTCCGTATAAAGTAACTCTTGTTGGTTTAGGCTTTTAAACCCATTCCCCTCGATGCGCAGTCAATTTTCTCTCTTGATAAACCTTTAGTAAATGGATCCGCTAGGTTATCATTTGTCCTCACATAATCAATGGAAATAGTTCCATTAGAGAGTAACTGTCTTACTGTGTTATCGCGTCGACGAATGTGTCTTGATTTGCCATTACACACAAAGTTTTTCGCTCTACTTAGCACTGCTTGATTGTCGCAGTGAATACATATGGCCGTAACAGGTTTAGGCCAAAACGGAATATCTTCTAAAAAATGACGAAGCCATTCTGCTTCTTCGCCAGCTTTATCTAATGCAATAAACTCAGACTCCATCGTGGATCGGGCTATGCATGTTTGTTTAGTAGATTTCTATGACACTGCTGCTCCTGCTAGAGTGAAAACATAACCACTTGTGGATTTGGATTCCTCTGAATCGAAAATCCAGTTTGCATCACTATATCGTTCTAAGACAGCCGGATATTTTCCGTAATGCAAAGAATAATTTGTGGTGTTCTTCAAGTATCCTAGCACTCTCAACAGTGCTTTCCAGTGTTCTTTGCCTGGATTACTTGTGTACCTGCTTAATCGACTTACCGCATAAGAAATATCTGGTCTGGTGCAATTCATCAGATACATTAAGCATCCTATTACACGAGAGTATTCCAGTTGCATTACACTCTCATTAGTGTTTTTATGCAGTACTTCCGATGGATTAAAAGGTGTCCTCACTCCTTTAATTCCATACTCTTGGAATTTTTCAATCACTTTGTCTACATAGTGTGACTGAGATAGTTCAATTCCATTAGGTGTTCTTATTATTTTGATTCCCAAAATAACGTCTGTAACTCCTAAGTCTTTCATATCGAAATTGTTGATTAACATCTTCTTTATAGTCTCTATTACTTTAGTATTAGGACCAAAGATTAGCATATCGTCTACATATAGACAAATCATCACATATGATTGTCCAACCTGTTTGTAATAAACACATTTATCACATTCATTTGTACGAAAACCATTTTTCATCATGACACTATCAAATTTTTCATGCCATTGTTTTGGAGCTTGTTTTAGTCCGTATAGTGATTTCACTAACCGACATACTTTGTTTTCATTTCCTTTGGAAATAAAACCCTCACGTTGCTCCATGTAAATCTCCTCATCGAGATTTCCATTTAAGAATGCTGTTTTTGCATCCATCTGATGAATCTCTAGATTATAGATGGATGCAATTGCTATTAGCATTCTTAAAGAGGTTATTCGTGTTACCGGCGAATATGTATCAAAAAAGTCTACTCCTTCTTTTTGACGGTATCCTTTGGCTACTAATCTGGCTTTATACTTGTCAATAGAGCCATCTGCTTTTATTTTCTTCTTGAAAATCCATTTGCAGCCAATTGGTTTTATTCATGGTGGAATATCAACAATTTCCCAAGTTTTATTACTTAGAATTGAATCAATCTCACTTTGGATTGCTTCTATCCAACATGAGGATTCAGAAGATGACATTGCTTCCTTGTACGTTTAAGGTTCGTGCTCTAATACATATATAAAAAAGTCCGAACCAAATGTTTTGGAAGTTCTAGCCCTTACGCTTCTTCTTGGTCCTGCATCCTCAATTTGATGATGAGTTTCATCTCCATGTGAATCGTTTGATTCTTCTCTTGTCCTTTTTGAGACATTATTTCCTTCATTCCTTTTGTGCGGAAATACATCTTCAAAGAATGAGGCATTTCTTGATTCCATGATTGTATTTACATGAATATTAGTTATATCAGACTTGAATACCAAAAATCTGTAGGCACTACTATTTTGGGCTGGCCCTAGATAATAACAATCTACGGTTTTTGGTCCAAGTTTGACCTTCTTTGGAGGCGGAACTGGAACTTTTGCCAAGCACCCCCACACTTTGAGGTATTTAAAACTTGGTTTTTGTCCTTTCCATAACTCATATGGAATTGTTCCTGTTTTATTGTGAGGAACTTTGTTAAATATATGATTAGACATATTTAAGGCTTCCCCCCACAAACTCGTTGGTAGACCAGAGGTTAAGAGCATTGCATTAATCATATCTTTTAATGTTTCTTTTCTTTCTCTCGGCTATACCATTTTGTTGTGGTGAATATGGTGCTGTTGTTTGATGAATTATTCCATTCTCTGCACAGAACTGTTCAAACGGTGACTCATATTCTCCACCTCGATCAGATCTCAATATCTTGATCTTTTTATTTAACTGATTTTCTACCTCAGCCTTGTATTTTATAAACGCGGTTATTGCTTCATCCTTACTATTTAAAATATATCCATAGCGATATCGCGTATAATCGTCAATAAAAGTAATAAAATACTTTTTCCCACCTCTTGTAGGTAAGTTTTTGAAATCACATAAGTCGGTATGAATCATTCCCAATGGTTCAGTACTTATATCAACGGAATGAAATGGTTTCTTAACCATTTTTGCTTCTACGCATGTCTCACATTTGTAGTTTTTATCCACTTGAAATTTAGGAATTAACTCTAAATTTGCCAGTTTTTTCATTTTTCGGAAATTTATGTGTCCTAATCTATCATGCCATAATAAGGTTTCATGCTCAACGATATAAGAAACTTCCTTTTTATTCATAGCTTTATCAGAATACATATTATTATTGCCGACTACGACTACATTTTCCTTAAATAGGCCATCACATAAGTAACCCCTTCCTATGTAGATTCCTACCTTGGACAAAACCATCTTGTCTGACTCGAAGACCATCTTGAATCCCTTCTTTGAAAGCACGGACCCAGAAATGAGATTCTTGCGGATATCTAGAACATGAAGGACATCATTCGGTTTAACAGTTTTTCCAGAAGTGAACTTGAGGGTGACTGTTCCTTTGCCTTCAACCATGGAAACCGATGAATTGCCCATATAGAGTTTCTCATCTTGATCCAATTTGTTGTAGGTTGAAAATACAGATTTGTCAAAGCATATATGCCTAGTAGCACCCGTGTCCAACCACCATTGTGCAGAATTCTGGATCAAGTTGCATTCGGACACAACTCCTGAAAAATTGGATTCATCAATATCCTTATTTTCCACAGCATTTTCTTCTGAATTATTCTGCTTTTTGAATCTGCAATCCTTCGCTGCATGTCCAGTTTTTCCACAAACCCAACATTGCCCATTGAACTTCTTGGACTGCTTCTGGTTATACTGCTTATTTTCTGGCGCCTTCCTTTTCTTGTTTTTGTTGAAGTTCTTTTTCTTCTTTGACTCTTCTGCAACAAAGGCCTCTTCGCTTTTAGGTGTGGTGACTCCACGATTATCTGCCTCTTTCTTCAATCTGACGATGAGGTCTTGCAAGGGTATTTCCTTCTTCTTGTGTTTCAAGTAGTTGCGGTAATCCCTCCAAGATGGTGGCAATTTTCCAGCGATTGCTTCAACCAAGAATGATTCACCGACTTTGTGGCCTTCTGCTTCCATTTCATGGATAATAATTTGCAACTCTTGCACTTGAGAAGTCACCGACTTTGAATCCACCATTTTATAATCCATAAACTTGTCAACGATGAATTTTTTTTAAACTTACATTCTGTGTTTTGTACTTTGTAGCCAATGCATTCCAAAGAGCTTTTGCACTCTTTATGGGCTGGTACACTTTGTACAGGACCTTATCAAGGCAGTTGAGAATGTAGTTTCTGCATAAAAAATCCGAGTGCCTCGACGCATCAATAGTTAGACCAGTATGCTGATTTGTAGCGTTGGTGTTTCCCGGTGTAGGCGGCACTGGTTCATCTTCTTCAGGATATTTCTACAAGCTTAGGGTGGTGAGATAGAATAGCATCTGACTCTGCCATGTCATAAAATCATCACCTTCACCTTTGAACAGATCTGGTTTGTTCAAATTGGCTGTTTTAATAGTCATTTGTTCCGTTGCCATCTCTGTTTTGTCAAAACAATGAAATAAAAGTCTTAAGATGTTGTATCTCTATGACAGAAACAGAATAGCAACAGTTTTAAACGTTACTATATTCTATACTGTATAATGGCTATTGAACTGCAAAGCAGTCAATGAAACAGCAGGCATACAAAGTCCTAACCCAAGTTTGCGATAGCAACAGATGGAAACAGTAATGATACAATCAAAACTGCGAAAAACAGAGTAAACTGAAGTGAACGAAGGCAGTATGATACCGAGATCGTCTGTGGCCTGAAACGTGACAGTTTCCTTAAGACTTTTAGTCGAAGCCTCTCAGGATACAGCAAACAATGACTGCTCGAAATTTTAATGATTATGACAGTCTGATAGCAACAGATTTGAATCAGGGAAGAGGAAGAATTCGGACGGAGAAAAGAGAAAATAATAAGCAAGCAAATTTGATCAGAATTCATCACTTATTTATAGTGTTCAAACGGTCGCGTTTGTTGAGTTTAATTTCAAAAGACCCGCTGCTTGCTAATGGGTCGCACCCGTTCTGTCTCCAAGGGTCGCACCCGATTCCTTCCAACGGTCGTAGCCGTATTTCAAATCCTCTACCGTATTAAAATAAACTTGCTAAAAAATTGTAGTGTTTTTCGTAGCAAAAATAAGGTTTCTTACCCGAACCCGACACGGCGCGGCTCGGATCGGTCGGTCGGACGGGCGGGCGGTGCGCGCGCGCGTGTGTGTTCATCAGATTTAGGTCCTCCCTCTCGCACAAAATTACCTGACCCTAAGGGCCAATATAGGGAACGAGGATTTAGTATATATACCCAAATCTTACCTCTTATTTTGCTAATGTGGGACTATTGTATATTTCGTTCAAACTCTTTAGGAACTCTAACAATCCCCCACATGAATGATAATATACTATCCCCCACACAAAGTGGAATATGTCAGACTACATATGGAGCATGGCTTTATTAAGGACAAGTAGATATTTCACTTTGAACTTTCCCTAGTCAAAGCTCATCGGATATACTTGGCTAATCGATGAATTTTCTTTTTTCATCTTGAACCGTCAGTCGTTATTGTGTAACCAGACAATAAGTTTAACAAAGCATTGTTTCCCTTCTCATGCAATCTCTTGGTTGTGTTCATTTTGGTCCTGAACAATTTCGGGCTCTGCGAGTGTATATAGAGAATAAAAAAGCCTATAATATTCTCATAGAGCCGACCCAGCTCACACTTATATAGGTGATTGCAACCATTAGGAGTATCCTACATATACCCCACTTGTTGTTTTTACAAGATATGGTCATTATTAAAAATACATAGTTTTAACCTGTTAATACTTCTGTAGGCATGCATTTTATATTGTGCATCATAGGAATGGAGTTGTACTATGTCCGAACAAATGCATTACGTCTTGAGTTACTCGGAACTGGTTTGCCTATTGATCCTAGTCCGTGGGATCTCTAGTCGCTAGGACAGGTTTACGTATAAGGTAACTCTTGTTGGTTTAGGCTTTTAAACTCATTCCCCTCGATGCGCAGTCAATTTTCTCTCTTGATAAACCTTTAGTAAATGGATCCGCTAGGTTATCATTTGTACTCACATAATCAATGGAAATAGTTCCATTAGAGAGTAACTGCCTAACTGTTTTATGGCGTCGACGAATGTGTCTTGATTTTCCATTATACACAAAGTTTTTCGCTCTACTTAGCGCTGCTTGATTGTCGCAGTGAATACATATGGCCGTTACAGGTTTAGGCCAAAACGGAATATTTTCTAAAAAATGACGAAGCCATTCTGCTTCTACACCAGCTTTATCTAATGCAATAAACTCAGACTCCATCGTGGATCGGGCTATGCAAGTTTGTTTTAGATTTCCGTGACACTGCTGCTCCTGTTAGAGTGAAAACATAACCACTTGTGGATTTGGATTCCTCTGAATCGGCAATCCATTTTGCATCACTATATCCTTCTAAGACAGCCGAATATTTTCCGTAATGCAAAGAATATTTTGTGGTGTTCTTCAAGTTTCCTAGCACTCTCAATAGTGCTTTCTAGTGTTCTTTGCCTGGATTACTTGTATACCTGCTTAATCGACTTACTGTGTAAGCAATATCTGGTCTTGTGCAATTCATCAGATACATTAAGCATCCTATTAAACGAGAGTATTCCAGTTGCATTACACTCTCATCAGTGTTTTTATGCAGTACTTCCGATGGATTAAAAGGTGTCCTCACTCCTTTAATTCCATACTCTTGGAATTTTTCAATCACTTTGTCTACATAGTGTGACTGAGATAGTTCAATTCCATTAGGTGTTCTTATTATTTTGATTCCCAAAATAACGTCCGCAACTCCTATGTCTTTCATATCGAAATTGTTGACTAACATCTTCTTTATAGTCTCTATTACTTTAGTATTAGGACCAAAGATTAGCATATCGTCTACATATAGACAAATCATCACATATGATTGTCCAACCTGTTTGTAATAAACACATTTATCACATTCATTTATACGAAAACCATTTTTCATCATGACACTATCAAATTTTTCATGCCATTGTTTTGGATTTTGTTTTAGTCCGTATACTGATTTCACTAACCGACATACTTTGTTTTCATTTCCTTTGGAAATAAAACCCTCAGGTTGCTCCATGTAATTCTCCTCATCGAGATTTTCATTTAAGAATGCTGTTTTTACATCCATCTGATGAATCTCTAGATTATAGATGGATGCAATTGCTATTAGCATTCTTATAGAGGTTATTCGTGTTACCGACGAATATGTATCAAAAAAGTCTACTCCTTCTTTTTGACGATATCCTTTGGCTACTAATCTGGCTTTATACTTGTCGATAGAGCCATCTGCTTTCATTTTCTTCTTGAAAATCCATTTACAGCCAATTGGTTTTATTCCTGGTGGATATCAACAATTTCCCAAGTTTTATTACTTAGAATTGAATCAATCTCACTTTGGATTGCTTCTTTCCAACATGAGGATTCAGAAGATCACATTGCTTCCTTGTACGTTTAAGGTTCGTGCTCTAATACATATGTAAAAAAGTCCGAACCAAATGTATTGGAAGTTCTAGCCCTTGCGCTTCTTCTTGGTCCAGCATCCTCAATTTGATGATGAGTTTCATCTTCATGTGAATCGTTTGATTCTTCTCTTGTCCTTTTTGGGAAATTATTTCCTTCATTCCTTTTGTGCGGAAACACATCTTCAAAGAATGAGGCATCTCTTGATTCCATGATTGTATTTACATGAATATCAATTATATCAGACTTGAATACCAAAAATCTGTAGGCACTACTATTTTGGGCTGGCCCTAGATAATAACAATCTATGGTTTTTGGTCCAAGTTTGACCTTCTTTGGAGGCGGAACTGGAACTTTTGCCAAGCACCCCCACACTTTGAGGTATTTAAAACTTGGTTTGTGTCCTTTCCATAACTCATACGGAATTTTTCCTGTTTTATTGTGAGGAACTTTGTTTAATATGTGTATTAACGGTAAAAATGGTTTTAACGCTAACACCCGGTGTAGGTCGTGATGAAGTGAAAGCACCACCCGTCTGCACGGGAAACAAAGTGAAAAGAAAATTGCAGAAAAGTAAAAAAAGACAGAGATTTTTATAGTGGTTCAGCTTCTAACCAGCCTACATCCACTTTACATCCTCCATTTTCTTCTTTGTACACGCTTTTACAAGATTACAACACTTTTACAGTATGATCTTTCGATTACAACACCTTTACAACAAGATTTTACAATTACAATACGATTGAAGGGAGAAGTTAGGATTTTGATGATCAATTGCTCTTCGAATCACTCTTGAATGAAGTAGATCTCTTGATGAAGAATCTTCGATGGTTGAAGTGTTGGAAGAATGGAGAAAACTGCGGAGTGTCGGCGTCTTCGAATTCGGGAAAAAGTCCCCCTCGAATGTGGAGTTGGTGGAGTATTTATAGGCGACTTCGGAGTTAGGTCGGCTGGAGCGACCTAAGATAGGTCGTAGGCCGGTTGGAGCGACCTAAGGTGGGTTGTTGGCGACCTAGAGGAGCGGCAGAAGAAGGAGGGCGACCTAAGGGATAACGGCATTAGAATGTATGGCCTGGAGCGACCTAAGGGAAAAGGCGGGGTATGCTTTAGGTCGTGTGCGACCTATGGGTGTTTGGTCGTGAGCGACCTGATTTTGATGAGGTGAGACTGGTTAGGTCGCGAGCGACCTAGGTGATGGCGGGTTAGGTCGCGAGCGACCTATGGGTTTAGGAGAAGAGTTAGGTCGCGAACGACCTAACTTTGTTGAGGAGAAGCATAAGTCGCTTAGCAGGTAGGTCGCTTGAGCCATTGAGTAGTTAAGTCGCTGACTGCTGAGTTGCTCTAGGTCGTAGGTCGCTTGGATTTATAGGTCGTTAGGTCGCGAACTTTCCTGTGAGCTGTTAGCTCGTGAAGTCTTAGGTCATTAAGTCGTGAGGTCTGTTAAGTCGTGAACTCTGTTAAGTCGTTAGCCCGCTTCATCAGTTAGGTCGCTAACTTGCTTCATTGGTTAGGCGCTAGGTCGCTTCATTGGTTAGGTCATTTAAGTATTAAGTCGTTAGGTCGGTAGAAGTTTCCTTAAGTCGTCAACTCTTCAGGTCGAACACCGTAGCAGTGGCGTTACCCCCGCACCCCCACCTTGGGGGGTTGGCACCCCCCTGGACCCCCCTGGACCCCCCTCCGTAGGGGATCTTTGAGGAAAAGTCATTTAACAGAACTTGCTTTGTTGAGATGTTGAGTTGATCAATCTTTGAGACGAGCTATCTTGCTTTTCTCGGTCGATCTTTTGATATCACGGCCTTGCTAAAAAGGCGGGATAACAATGTGATTAGACATATTTAAGGCTTCCCCCCACAAGCTCGTCGGTAGACCAAAGGTTAAGAGCATTGCATTAATCATATCTTTTAATGTTCTGTTATTTCTCTCGGCTATACCATTTTGTTGTGGTGAATATGGTGCTGTTGTTTGATGAATTATTCCATTCTCTGCACAGAACCGTTCAAATGGTGACTCATATTCTCCACCTCGATCAGATCTCAATATCTTGATGTTTTTATTTAACTGATTTTCTACCTCAGCCTTGTATTTTATAAACGCGGTTATTTCTTCATCCTTACTATTTCAATGATATACATAGCAATATCGCGTATAATTGTCAATAAAAGTAATAAAATACTTTTTTCCACCTCTTGTAGGTAAGTTTTTGAAATCACATAAGTCGGTATGAATCATTCCTAATGGTTCAGTGCTTCTATCAACGGAATGAAATGGTTTCTTAACCATTTTTGCTTCTACGCATGTCTCACATTTGTAGTTTTTATCCACTTGAAATTTTGGAATTAACTCTAAATTTGCAAGTTTTTTCATTTTTCGAAAATTTATGTGTCATAATCTATCATGCCATAATAAGGTTTCATGCTCAACGATATAAGAAACTTCCTTTTTATTCATAGCATTATCAGAATACAAATTATTATTACCGACTACGGCTACATTTGCCTTAAATAGGCCATCACATAAGTAACCCCTTCCTATGTAGATTCCTGCCTTGGACAAAACCATCTTGTCTGACTCGAAGACCATGTTGAATCCCTTCTTTGAAAGCACGGACCCAGAAATGAGATTCTTGCGGATATCTGGAACATGAAGGACATCATTCAGTTTAACAGTTTTTCCAGAAGTGAACTTGCGGGTGACTGTTCCTTTGCCATCGACCATGGAAACCGACGAATTGCCCATATAGAGTTTCTCATTTTGATCCAATTTGTTATAGGTTGAAAATACGGATTTGTCAAAGCATATATACCTAGTTACACCCGTGTCCAACCACCATTGTGTAGAATTCTGGATCAAGTTACATTCGGACACAACTCTTGAAAAATTGGGTTCATCAATATCCTTATTTTCCACAGCATTTGCTTCTGAATTATTCTGCTTTTTGAATCTGCAATCCTTCGCTGCATGTCCAGTTTTTCCACAAACCCAACATTGCCCATTTAACTTCTTGGACTGCTTCTGGTTATTCGGCTTATTTTCTGGCGCCTTCCTTTTCTTGTTTTCGTTGAAGTTCTTTTTCTTCTTTGACCCTTCTGCAACAAAGGCCTCTTCGCTTTTAGGTATGGTGACTCCACGATTATCTGCCTCTATCTTCAATCTGACAATGAGGTCTTGCAAGGATATTTCCTTCTTCTTGTGTTTCAAGTAGTTGCGGTAATCCCTCCAAGATGGTGGCAATTTTCCAGTGATTCCTTCAACCAAGAATGATTCACCGACTTTGTGGCCTTCTGCTTCCATTTCATGGATAATAATTTGCAACTCTTGCGCTTGAGAAGTCACCGACTTTGAATCCACCATTTTATAATCCATAAACTTGTCAACGATGAATTTTTTTAAACTTACATCCTGTGTTTTGTAGCCAATGCATTCCAAAGAGTTTTTGCACTATTTATGGGATGGTACACTTTGTATAGGAGCTTATCAAGGTAGTTGAGAATGTAGTTTCTGCATAAAAAATCCGAGTGCCTCCACGCATCAATAGTTGGACCAGTATGCTGATTTGTAGCGTTGGTGTTTCCCGGTGTAGGCGGCACTGGTTCATCTTCTTCAAGATATTTCTGCAAACCTAGGGTGGTGAGATAGAATAGCATCTGACTCTGCCATGTCATAAAATCATCACCTTCACCTTTGAACAGATCTGGTTTGTTCAAATTGGCTGTTTTAATAGTCATTTGTTCCGTTGCCATCTCTGTTTTGTCAAAACAATGAAATAAAAGTCTTAAGATGTTGTATCTCTATGACAGAAACAGAATAGCAACAGTTTTAAACGTTACTATATTCTATACTATATAATGGCTATTGAACTGCAAAGCAGTCAATGAAACAGCATGCATACAAACTCCTATCCCAAGTTTGCAATAGCAACAGATGGAAACGGTAATGATACAATCAAAACTGCGAAAAACAGAGCAAACTAAAGTGAACGAAGGCAGTATGATACCGAGATCGTCTGAGGCCTGAAACGTGACAGTTTCCTTAAGACTTTTAGTCGAAGCCTCCCAGGATACAACAGACGATGACTGCTCGAAATGGTAATGATTATGTCAGTCTGATGGCAACAGATTTGAATCAGGGAAGAGGAAGAATTCGGACGGAGAAAAGAGAAAAAATAAGCAAGCAAAGTTGATCAGAATTCATCACTTATTTATAGTGTTCAAACGGTCGCGTTTGTTGAGTTTAATTTCAAAAGACCCGCCGCTTGCTAACGGGTCGCACCCATTCTGTCTCCAAGGGTCGCACCCGATTCCTTCCAACGGACATAGCCGTATTTCAAATCCTCTACCGTATTAAAAAAAACTTAGCTAAAATATTGTAGTGTTTTTCGTAGCAAAAATAAGGTTTCTTACCCGAACCCAACACGGCGCGGCTCGGATCGGTCGGTCGGACGGGCGGGCGGTGCGCGCGCGCGTGTGTTCATCAGATTTAGGTCCTCCCTCTCACACAAAATTACCTGACCCTAAGGGCCAATATAGAGAATGAGGATTTAGTATATATACCCAAATCTTACCTCTTATTTTGCTAATGTGGGACTATTGTATATTTCGTTCAAACTCTTTAGGAACTCTAACAATCCCCCACATGAATGATAATATACTATCCCCCACACAAAGTGGAATATGTCAGACTACATATGGAACATTGCTTTATTAAGGACAAGTCGATATTTCATTTTGAACTTTCCCTAGTCAAAACTCATCGGATATACTTGGCTAATCGATGAATTTTCTTTTTTCATCTTGAACCATCAGCCGTTATTGTGTAACCAGACAATAAGTTTAACAAAGCACTGTTTCCCTTCTCATCCAATCTCTTGGTTGTGTTCATTTTGGTCCTGAACAATTTCTGGCTCTGCGAGTGTATATAGAGAATAAAAAAGCCTATAATATTCTCGTAGAGCCGACCCAGCTCACACTTATATAGGTGATCGCAACCATTAGGAGTATCCTACATATACCCCACTTGTTGTTTTTACAAGATATGGTCATCATTCAAAAAACATAGTTTTAACCTGTTAATACTTCTGTAGGCATGCATTTTATATTGTGCATCATAGGAATGGAGTTGTACTATGTCCGAACAAATGCATTACGTCTTGAGTTACTCAAAACTGGTTTGCCTATTGATCCTACTCCGTGGGATCTCCAGTCGCTGGGATAGGTTTACGTATAAGGTAACTCTTGTTGGTTTAGGCTTTTAAACTCATTCCCCTCGATGCGCAGTCAATTTTCTCTCTTGATAAACCTTTAGTAAATGGATCCGCTAGGTTATCATTTGTCCTCACATAATCAATGGAAATAGTTCCATTAGAGAGTAACTGCCTAACTGTTTTATGGCGTCGACGAATGTGTCTTGATTTGCCATTATACACAAAGTTTTTCGCTCTACTTAGCGCTGCTTGATTGTCGCAGTGAATACATATGGCCGTTACAGGTTTAGGCCAAAACAGAATATCTTCTAAAAAACGACGAAGCCATTCTGCTTCTTCGCCAGCTTTATCTAATGCAATAAACTCAGACTCCATCGTGGATCGGGCTATGCAAGTTTGTTTAGTAGATTTCCGTGACACTGCTGCTCCTGCTAGAGTGAAAACATAACCACTTGTGGATTTGGATTCCTCTGAATCGGCAATCCAGTTTGCATCACTATATCCTTCTAAGACAGCCGGATATTTTCCGTAATGCAAAGAATAATTTGTGGTGTTCTTCAAGTATCCTAGCACTCTCAACAGTGCTTTCCAGTGTTCTTTGCCTGGATTACTTGTATACCTGCTTAATCGACTTACCGCGTAAGCAATATCTGGTCTGGTGCAATTCATCAGATACATTAAGCATCCTATTACACGAGAGTATTCCAGTTGCATTACACTCTCATCAGTGTTTTTATGCAGTACTTCCGATGGATTAAAAGGTGTCCTCGCTCCTTTAATTCCATACTCTTGGAATTTTTCAATCACTTTGTCTACATAGTGTGACTGAGATAGTTCAATTCCATTAGGTGTTCTTATTATTTTGATTCCCAAAATAACGCCCGCAACTCCTAAGTCTTTCATATCGAAATTGTTCATTAACATCTTCTTTTTAGTCACTATTACTTTAGTATTAGGACCAAAGATTAGCATATCGTCTATATATAGACAAATCATCACATATGATTGTCCAACCTGTTTGTAATAAACACATTTATCACATTCATTTATACGTAAACTATAACAACCCAATATTTTTGAAATTTACTTTATATGTTTTAAATTATTTTTATAGTGAAGTAGAAATTTTTCTAGAATTAATGGTAATTTATTTGAATTTTTCAGGTTCTGTTTCCTATTTTTTTTCAGCAATTTCTTTAATTCTTTTGATATTTTCCATGAATTTAATTATTTATTTCACTTTTAAAATGTTTTAAAAATCATTTTGTTTCAAATTTTGTCTTATAATATTTTTAAAATGATGTAAATAACTTTCCAAAGCCATTGGTAATTTTTATGTCTTGCTTGCTATTTTTTAAACAATTTCTTTATTCCTTTTTCTATTTTTCTCCAAATTAATTTTCTATTTTATTTTGAAAATGATAAATAAATTAATTTAATTCAAGTTTCCACTTCATAATAATTTTATAATGAAATGTATAATTTTCCAAGACTAACAGTGATTTATTCACAATTTTAGAACACTGTTTGGTATTTTTAAGGCATTTTCTTCATTATTTTATATTTTTTTTCAAATTATACTATTTGTTACCTCATATTTCTAATTGATTTCGGTTTGTAAAGTATTTTCTCTTGAAATTTTGTTTATATAAAGATTTAGAAGGAAAGGAATATGGAAGATTATAAATCACTTTGAAACGTAAGCCCTTTTATTTGCCCAAACCCTTCATTTCCTTAAACTCCTCAATTAATTGCCTTAGCCGTGTAAAACCCTAGTGTAGCCGTCATCTCATTAGGTTTTAATGTGAAAAAAAATCCATCTTCATTTGTTTCTCACGGCTTCAATAAGATCTGGTAATGGCTTCCCTTTCTTTTTCTTACTTTTCTCCTTGTTTTCTCTAAATTTTTTCCTTGTTTCTCTTCTAGTTTGGATCGGCCTCTTCTCCATAGCCGCAGCCACAAACTCCTACATCTCTTCCATGCCTCCAACACCATCTACTCCACCAGCCATGACCATGGCCGAGCCATCTATGGTGACCAAAACCTTCAAATTGCAACCTACATGCCTAAAAACAATGTTTTTGACCATTGTTGCCTCATTCCCTTCATCCACCACTCAAATCACCACCATAGCCGCCGCCACCACTGACCTGACCACCACACACCCCTTCCACCTATGTCCAGTCATGATGCACCCTTAGGCCGAGCATACTTCCCATGGCCGAGCCCTCTAGCCAACCAAAACTCCCTTTTTTTTGCCTAAAACCCATTCACCGCCTCATGTATAAAATTCCATCTTGTTTGGCCATGAACCCGACCCATGCTAGCCATAAACCTGAACCAAAACTTTGCCAAATCTGAAGCAAAACATACCCTAGGCCGTGACAAAGGCTTGAGGAAGCAAGGAAAAAGTTTGGCAATTCGTTTCTCTTTTATTTCAAAGTTATTGCATGTTATAGTCATATTGAATTGTGTTGTTTTGTTTGTTTATTTTGGACTGTACACAAGAGTTGTAGCTTGGATCCAACCTCCACTCAAGTCCGTAGTTGTTTTATCGTGCCTTATTGTCTATTTGTGCCCTTGGTTTGGAAATATTCAGTAATTAGAGGTGAGTAAATCTCACACAACAATTATATACTTATGCAGTTGTAAAACAACCACAACTGAATGTGTAGAAAATAGTTATGATGTTATAACTGCCATGTGATTTTATATATATATGATGTTAACATGTTAAATTATATGTCATATCACCTGTTACCTGTCACATCACCTGTTACTATTGTATATTGTTAAACTGTTCTTATATATATGCTTATCACACTGTAAGTTCCCTGTAGATTAGAAATCACTATGGGTTGAAATGATACATACTCGAACGGACTTTAGAATAAGGAAAAATCGTTATGGGATGAAATGATAGGCCTGAACGGTTTTTAAATTATTTATTTTAACTTGGGATTGCGGGTTTGATATGATAGAACCCGGATTTTTATTTTAAACTGCGGATTGAAATGATACATATCCGTATCACTTGACTTAGGTTAGAAAACTATATACAGATCCGTGGTTATTTTATAAATGTCTTTCTGGAATTTTAAATATTTTTAAACTGTAAATATATGAAATTTTGATTTAAATTGGATTTTTATTTATTAATTATAGAAATTTGGAATTTTCTATAAGTTAAAATGTTGGGAAAAATGAATAGTTGCATTGAATTTTGGAAATATAACTTAAGTGGAAAATTGGAATTCTATTTAAATAAATTAAGTTATATAAATCAAAACTGGAAATTAAATTTATTTGAAAAAAAATGGAGAAAATTTAAATGTTAAGTTGTTTATTTAGAAAAGTGAAGAATTGGAATTTTACACTTGAATTTATTAAAAGAATCTGTTGAAAATTGGATTTAAATAATAAGAAATTTATTGTATATAAATAATATGTTAATGAACATTTTTTTGTTAAAAATATAATTTTGAAATATTTAAAGGATTTTAAATGAAGATTACTATTTGCTGGAAATACAGTAAATTCTGGAAATCAATTTTAATAGCATTTAGAAATGCTATAGTTGCTGAACTGAACTAAAATAGTGTAAATAGAGCAACTACAGCATTTCTGAAATGCTGTAGTTGCTGTAATTGAATTTATAGGCTAATATTGGACTCAGGTCTATTATAGCATTCTCTGGAAATGCTGTAATGGTCTGCTGTGTTTGCTGAAATCAATTTAAACCTTTGTTTTGAAATCTGAACTACCATAGCACTTCTGAAATGCTGTCTTTTCTGTTTTGAACTATAATTCAACTAAAAACTGAGTTTTTAACAGCAGATTTAAGTGCTGTCTTTGCTGAATAAAAATATTTTCATATATAACTTATAACAGTTTTTTTCTAAATGTTGTAAAAGGCTGAAATTTCTATATTTATGGTTTTTGACTTAATAAACGAACTCTGAATGGTTTGAAACTTTGGAAATTGAATACTTGAATTGAAAGAACAATAAGTCCACTTTTAAAATGATCTTAATGAATAAATTAAATTGGAAATGTATCATTTTAAAGGAAAGTTCAAATTGAAATAAATGAATGTTATCTTTGAACTTTAAAAGGGTATTAAGTTTGATAATTTGCATTTGAATTTAATAATGATTTAAAAAGGGAAATTTGAAAAGATATGTTGTTTTGAAATATTGACATGATTTTTGGGAATGATTAAATCTTTATTGGATAAAGAATTGAGTTTTGAAATGATGTTTTCATTTGAAGTAAAGTATTATTTTAAAGTTATAACCACGGGTTATAATAACGATAGGTTGGCAAAGATTTCGGGATCGGATATGGACATACTCTCTGTCGATACCGAAAACCACTTTGACTAACCGTGTACGCGGTGGAGATTCCAGAATTAAGTAGGATGGTGACGACATTCTTGTGGTATTTTACGTGGACCCAACTCCCGTGAGTTGGCATAAGGTGGCTAAAACATGAGCGATCTCGGGCCAGCTGAGGTAGCACCTCTTATCGGACGTATTTCTTCGATACCATTCTATTACCTGTGATGGTTTGGTGGCCACCCTCCGATTTTGGGAATGTGTTCCGAGGTGGGCGTATGTGACTGCTGCGTTACCACCAGCCCATGTGCGTAATTGGTATATCTACCCTGGCATTGCCTTGTGTGTCGTGTCACCTACCATACCGAGCATTTACTACGAGTTTCTATTTGTGTTGTACCTATGCAGTATCTTCTCATAGTCTCCCGATCAGGAGATATGCAGGTACTGTATAGACTATTGGCATTAATTGTGTTAAGGTGGAAAATGTAAAGCCTTAACGCTATTTAAAAGTATGTTTATTTTACTATTAGACATTATTATAATAGCGCAATATACTATATAGTAAATATTTTAACGGATGCTTAGAGGATGGGCGGTCCCAGACATCTTCTAAGTTATTTGTACCTTTACTACAGTTCACTTGAGTTGGTTTACACTGGATAAGTATGTATGTCATGAATCGAGTGTTTGCTTTTTATTTACGCTCGGGTCAGCCTGAGTTTATTCACGGATTTGGATTCCCACTCTCTGGAGGTCTGGAATCGCTGGAGATTTATCAGCTTATCTAGTTATCTATATTTCAGTTCTGTTGTTCTGTTTTCAGCTTTGTATTAGTGTACTTCTTTGCATTTGGGATTTGATGTCATATTTACTTTCAGTTAGATATTATGTATTTTGTATTTGATTTTGAGACTTTGTGATAGTAGCTTCATGAGCTACTATGGTATTTAATTTCCGCTGCGAGATATTCTGATGTTCTGTGTTTGTGATTTGATTTTTATGTGCTCCAATTTTTTTTTACAATCTGTTATTTTGTACTATTCAAGTCTGGCATGTGTGGATTATTGTCGATTTGATTAGTGGAAAATAGTGGGTCGTTACAGTTGGCATCAGAGCTTTGGTTTTAGGCAAACCTTAGCCTGCGGAGCAAAAAAACTCATTAGAGATAGGGTAGAAATATCCTAGAATGAGTGAAATCAACTTCAGAATCATTTCTTTGTGAGAGAATGTATTTTCAAAGTATAAAATGATTTTTAAATGATTTTAAAAGGTTTTTCAAAGATTATTTTGATATAATCTTTTTCTTGTTTTAAAAGAAAATTTTCTAACTCCTTTCCTTTCATATCTACCTTTTTAGAAATTTATGTAATTAGAATGTTCATCCAAGTGAATTTATTTTGTCTTATCTTATCTTTATCTTATCTCTACATGTGTCCTAATATTCATTCTTGAATTTTCAGGATGAATCGTAGGAATGCTAGAGGTCAGGTTTGTGGTGCTGTCCCAGTTGCAGCCCAGCTCCTATCCGTTTCACTGTTCTTTGCAAAGAATTTACTCTGCTGGGAGGAACCAAGTTCACTGGTTCCGACTCTATCATTGAGGCTCAGCAATGGCTAAGGAGTATCGAGAGGATATTTACTGGTCTTGATATTAGTGATGCCCAGAAGCGTCAGTTAGCCGCATGGAAGTTGCAGGAGGCTGCCCGAGATTGGTGGGAGTCGGTTACGGCTAACACCATTGAGGCTGTTCTTACTTGGGAACAGTTCAGGTATCTTCTTGTGTCTCTTTGAATTCTGTTTTGTATCTTTTCGTGCCTTGTCTAAGATTATCTATCATTCTTCTCAGGGAAGCTTTCATTGCTAAGTGGATGCCAGAGGCGGGGAAATCCCAGCTTCATAGAGAGATCATGGACCTTAAGCAGGGAAGCATGTCTTTTTCAGAGTACGAGAGGAATTTTAACGAACTTTCTAAGTTTGGACCTAGTCTCATAGACACTCCTCTGAAGAAGAATGAGAAGTTTATTGCTGGTGCTCGTCCCGAGTAGTACAGTCGTCTCATTTCTCATGTTCATGGCACCTTTACCCAGCTTATGGATATGGCTCTTCGTTATGAGAACCCTACTTCTAAGGGTCCTGCTTCAGTTGGTGCTCCATCATCTCAGACTTCTTCTGCAATTTCTAAGAAGAGGAAGATTTGTTTCTAGCAATAGAAGAAGAATTGGCTCAAGAATCCGGGTTTGGGATCTTCAGCATCTGCTCCAACTCAGAGGCAGCCAATTAACCTTTCCTCCATCACCTGCTTCAAGTTTGACCAGAAAGGGCACTATGCGAATAGTTGTCCTACTAGTGTTGGTGCTGCCATTCCTCCACCTGCTCAGCCAGCTAGGCGTGAGCTTTGCCACATCTGTCTCCAGCCTGGCCATTTTAGGAAGGATTGCCCTACCCAACAGAGGGGTAAGCCTTCTGGTATACTTGCTGTCACCTCTGCCTCTTCTCCAGCACCTGCTCCTTCAGCTCCTAGTGATGACCAAGTTACGCTCTAAGGTTCCTTTTCTTTGTTTCAGCATCCGGTTCGTGTTCTATTTGATACTGGTGCATCCCACAGTTTTATATCTATTGATTTGTGTGATAAGTTTGAGCATCTCCTTTCTCCTGAGTATGTTTCTGAACCCTTATGTGTTTCATATCCAATTGGGGGTCCTGCAAACCTTAATAGGATTTGTAAACAAGTGAAGCTTCTTTATTCAGATCATCGTTTCAGTGGTGATTTCTATGTTTTGGGCTTCGATGCTTTTGATTTGTTGCTTAGTAGTGATTGGCTTGGTAGGCATAATGCTCACATCTCTTGTAAAGCCCAGCCTGTTTATATTGAGGATGATCTGGGTAATTCCTTTGTTATTCAGTGCCGCATGCCTCAGTATTTTGCTGGCAGTTTTATTTATTCTCTGGATTCTGCTTCTGGCGACCTTCATTCGACCCGTGTGGTCAAATTCTTTCCAGATGGTTTTTGTGAAGTCACTGCTTTGCCTCCTAAGCGGGAGATAGATTTTCGCATTGACCTTATTCCTGGAGCTCGACCAGTTGTTCGTCGTGCTAGAAGAATGGCACCTCGTGAGAAGGTTGAGTTAGCAAAACAAATTGAGGACTTATTCTCCAAAGGTCTAATCAGACCCAGTCATTCCGAATGGGGAGCAGCTGTGGTTTTTGTCACCAAGTCAGATGGTTCTCTTAGGATGTGTGTTGACTATAGGGGGTTAAACAAGCTCACTATGAAAAACAGATATCCAATGCCTCGCATCAATGACATATTTGATCAGCTTTATAGTGCTACTTGTTTCTCTCAGCTTGATCTTGCCACAGGTTTTCACCAGCTCAGAGTCGCTGAGGAAAGTATTCCTAAGACAGCTTTCCGTACAGAGAATGGTTTTTTCGAATGGTTAGTCATGCCTTTTAGTTTGACTAATGCTCCTGCTTTCTTTGTTGATTTGATGAATCGTGTTTTTCGAGATGTTCTTAATAAATTTGTTCTAGTCTTTGTCGATGATATCCTTGTCTTTTCTAAGACCAAGGCAGAGCATGAGTCACACTTGAAATTTGTTCTAGAGATTCTTAGAAGCCATCAATTGAAGGCTAAAGTTTCTAAATGCCATTTCTGGAAGGATGAAGTCCGGTTTCTTGGACATATTGTTTCTGGTAATGGGGTTTCTGTTGATCCAGCCAAGATTGCTGCGATCAATGTAAGTCTTTCCTTTTTTCTCTTTCCTTCATCATTTAATTATTCTATCCCTTCTATGGTTTTCATTTTCCCTATTTTTGTTACAGGATTGGGAAACTCCTAAGACTCCATCAGATATTCGTAGTTTTCTGGGCCTTGCCGGTTATTACCGGAGATTCATCGAGAGTTTTGCTTGGATTTCTGCACCGCTCACTGCTTTAACTCGCAAGAATGCAAAGTTTATCTGGGATAAGAAGTGTGAAGCTGCATTCGCTGAGTTAAAGAGCAAGCTAACTTCCGCACCAGTTCTTACAGTACCGAACAGAAGTGAAGGATTGACGGTATATTTTGATGCTTGTCGTGAAGGATTGGGTGATGTTCTCATGCAAGATGGTAAGGTCATTGCCTATGCCAGCCGTTAGCTGAAAACCCATGAAGTTAATTATGCCGCCCATGATTTAGAGTTTCCTATTGTTGTCTTTGCTTTGAAGCTTTGGGGGCATCATTTGCTTGGAACCAAGTTTGAGCTTTTCACCGATCATCAGTCTCTGAAATATATCTTCACCCAGAAGGATTTGAATCAGAGGCAAGTTCGTTGGCTTCTTACGACCTTGATATTAGCTATACTCCCGGTAAAGCTATTGTTGTGGCCGATGCTCCGAGTCGGAAGAAGGCATTGTTGCGTCAGCTTGTTGTTTCTTCTTCTCCTCTTTTGGATCGTATCAAGGCTAAGCAGGATGAGGATAGGATACTTAGGCTTATTAAGGAGAGTGTTCGTAACAGAGTTGGTGGCAGTAGTAGTGGTAGTACTGGAGCCCAGATCGATGAAAGAGGGGTTTTGAGGATTAATGGTAGGACTTGTGTCCCGAATGTGGATGGTTAGAGGCAGGAGTTACTTCGGGAGAATCATCGATCCAGACTTTCTATCCATCCCGGTGTGACAAAGATGGATCATGATATGAAGAAGCTTTATTGGTGGAAAGGTATGAAGAGGGATGTCTCTACCTTTGTTAGTCGGTGTGCGACTTGTCAACAAGTCAAGGCCGATCATCAGAAGACTCCTGGTTAGTTGCAGCCTCTTAAGATTCCCGACTGGAAGTGGGAACAGGTTTCCATGGATTTCATTGATGGATTGCCAAGGTCTAGGAAGGGCAATGAGAGTATCTGGGTTATTGTGGATAGGCTGACCAAATCTGCTCATTTTATTCCGGTCAAGTTTACCCGTTCTGCTTCTAGCTTGTCTGAGATCTACATGAGGGAGATTGTTCGTCTCTATGGTGTTCCTCTCAGTATTGTTTGTGATCGTGATCCTATCTTTACAGCCAGTTCTGGAAAGCTTTTTAGGAATCTTTGGGTACTCATCTGAATCTGAGCACTGCTTACCATCCGCAGACTGACGGTCAAACGGAAAGAGTGAATCAGATACTCGAAGATCTTCTTCATGCTTGTGTGCTTGATTATGGTGGATCTTGGGAAGATCATTTGCATCTTGTCGAGTTCACCTACAATAATAGTTATCAGGTATAATCTTATCTTTTGCTTTAAGTTCATCTTAATATTTTATCTATTCCCTTTCTATCTTTGAATTCAGGCCAGTATCAAAATGTCTCCATTTGCTGCTTTATATGGACGACCTTGTCGATCCCCATCTTGCTGGATTGAATCCGGTAATTGTCTGATTCTTGGTCCTAATATGATTCTGGAAGCTTCTGAGAGAGTTGAGGAGATTAAGAGAAGGTTGAGGGTTGCTCAGGATAGGCAGAAGAAGTATGCTAATAGGCGTAGGCGGAAGCTTGAGTTTGATGTTGGCGATATGGTTTTCCTCAAGGTCTCTCCCTTGAGGAATGTCATTCGTTTTGGTCGTAGAGATAAGCTTTCTCCCAGATTCATTGGTCCTTTCCGCATTTTGGAAAGAGTTGGTTCCTTTGCTTATCGTCTGGAGTTACCCGAGAAGCTTTCTGGAGTGCATGATGTATTCCACGTCTCACATCTTCGTCGGTATCTCCATGACCCATCTCTGGTTGTTCAGCCTTCTGCTTTTGACAGCTTGGATATTGAGCCTAATCTGACTGTCAAGAGGAAGCAACTTCATATTGTCGATAGAGGTACGAAGCAGCTAAGAAGGAAATCTGTTAGTCTGGACAAAGTACAATGGAGTACGGATGATCGTGACCGTACTTGGGCGACGGAGAAGAGCATTCGTGCTTCAAATCCGGAATTGTTTATTCCAGGTACTATTTTATTTTTCTATCTTGATTTCATTTTTGTTTCCTAGATTCCGTTCTTTTCGAGGACGAAAAGGTTTGAGTGGGGGAGAGTGTAACAACCCAATATTTTTTAAATTTATTTTATTTGTTTTAAATTATTTTTACAGTGAAGTAGAAATTTTTCTAGAATTAATGGTAATTTATTTGAATTTTTCAGGTTCTGTTTCCTATTTTTTTAGCAATTTCTTTAATTCTTTTGATATTTTCCATGAATTTAATTATTTATTTCACTTTGAAAATGTTTTAAAAATCATTTTATTTCAAATTTTGTCTTATAATATTTTTAAAATGATGTAAATAACTTTCCAAAGCCATTGGTAATTTTCTTGTAATTTTTATGTCCTGCTTGCTATTTTTTAAACAATTTCTTTATTCCTTTTTCTATTTTTCTCCAATTTAATTTTCTATTTTATTTTGAAAATGATAAATAAATTAATTTAATTCAAGTTTCCACTTCATAATAATTTTGTAATGAAATGTATAATTTTCCAAGACTAACAGTGATTTATTCACAATTTTAGAACACTATTTGGTATTTTTAAGGCATTTTCTTCATTATTTTATATTTTTTTAAAATTATACTATTTATTACCTCATATTTCTAATTGATTTCGGTTTGTAAAGTATTTTCTCCTGAAATTTTGTTTATATAAAGATATAGAAGGAAAGGAATATGGACGATTATAAATCACTTTGAAACGTAAGCCCTTTTATTTGCCCAAACCCTTCATTTCCTTAAACTCCTCAATCAATTGCCTTAGCCGTGTAAAACCCTAGTGTAGCTGTCATCTCATTAGGTTTTCACGTGAAAAAAAAATCCATCTTCATTTGTTTCTCACGGCTTCAATAAGATCTGGTAACGGCTTCCCTTTCTTTTTCTTACTTTTCTCCTTGTTTTCTCTAAATTTTTGCCTTGTTTCTCTTCTAGTTTGGATTAGCCCCTTCTCCATAGCCGCAGCTACAAACTCCTACATCTCTTCCATGCCTCCAACACCATCTACTCCATCAGCCATGACCATGGCCGAGCCATCTATGGTGACCAAAACTTCAAATTGCAACCTACATGCCTAAAAACAATGTTTTTGAGCATTGTTGCCTCATTCCCTTCATCCACCACTCAAATCACCACCATAGCCGCCGCCACCACCACTGACCTGACCATCACACACCCCTTCCACCTCTGACCAGTGATGACGCACCCTTAGGCCGAGCATACTTCCCATGGCCGAGCCCTCTAGCCAACCAAAACTCCCTTTTTTTGCCTAAAAACCATTCACCGCCTCATGTATATAACTCCATCTTGTTTGGCCATGAACCCGACCCATGCTAGCCATAAACCTGAACTAAAACTTTGCCAAATCTGAAACAAAACATACCCTAGGCCGTGACAAAGGCTTGAGGAAGCAAGGCAAAAGTTTGGCAATTCGTTTCTCTTTTATTTCAAAGTTATTGCATGTTATAGTCATATTGAATTGTGTTGTTTTGTTTGTTTATTTTGGGTTGTACACAAGAGTTGTAGCTTTGATTCAACCTCCACTCAAGTCCGTAGTTGTGTTATCGTGCCTTATTGTCTATTTGTGCCTTTGGTTTGGAAATATTCAGCAATTAGAGGTGAGTAAATCTCACATGACAATTATATACCTATGCAGTTGTAAAACAGCCACGACTGAATGTGTAGAAAATAGTTATGATGTTATAACTGCCATGTGATTTTATATATATATGATGTTAACATGTTAAATTATATGTCATATCACCTGTTACCTGTCACATCACCTGTTACTATTGTATATTGTTAAACTGTTCTTATATATATGCTTATCACACTGCAAGTTCCCTGTAGATTAGAAATCACTATGGGTTGAAATGATTCATACCCGAACGGACTTTAGAATAAGGAAAAATCGTTATGGGCTAAAATGATAGACCTGAATGGTTTTTAAATTATTTATTTTGACTTGGGATTGCGGGTTTGAAATGATAGAACGTGGATTTTTATTTTAAACTGCGGATTGAAATGATACATATCTGTATCACTTGACCTAGGTTAGAAAACTATATACAGATCCGTGGTTATTTAATAAATGTTTTTCTGGAATTTTAAATATTTTTAAATTGTAAATATATGAAAATTTGATTTAAATTGGATTTTTATTTATTAATTATAGAAATTTGGAATTTTCTATAAGTTAAAATGTTGGGAAAAATGAATAGTTGCATTGAATTTTTGAAATATAACTTAAGTGGAAAATTGGAATTCTATTTAAATAAATTAAGTTATATAAATAAAAATTAGAAACTAAATTTATTTGAAAAGAAAATGGAGAAAATTTAAGTGTTAAGTTGTTTATTTAAAAATGTGAAGAATTGGAATTTTACACTTGAATTTATTAAAAGAATCTGTTGAAAATTGGATTTAAATAATAAGAAATTTATTGTATATAAATAATATGTTAATGAACATTTTTATTGTTAAAAATATGATTTTGAAATATTTAAAGGATTTTAAATTAAGATTATTATTTGCTGGAAATACACTAAATTCTGAAAATCACTTTTAGTAGCATTCAGAAATGCTATAGTTGCTGAATTGAACTAAAATAGTGTAAATAAAGCTATTACAGCATTTCTGAAATGCTGTAGTTGCTGTAATTGAATTTATAGGCTAATATTGGACTCAGGTCTATTATAGCATTCTCTGGAAATGCTGTAGTGGTCAGCTATATTTGCTGAAATCAATTTAAACCTTTGTTTTGAAATCTGAACTACCGCAGCACTTCCAAAATGCTGTCTTTTCTGTTTTGAACTATAATTCAACTAAAAACCGAGTTTTTAACAGCAGATTTAAGTGCTGTCTTTGCTGAATAAAAATGTTTTCATATATAGCGTATAACAGTTTTTTTCTAAATGCTGTAAAAGGCTGAAATTTCTATAATTATGATTTTTGACTTAGTAAACAAACTCTGAATGGTTTGAAACTTTGGAAATTGAATACTTGAAATGAAAGAACAATAAGTCCACTTTTAAAATGATCTTAATGAATAAATTAAATTGGAAATGAATCATTTTAAAGAGAAGTTCAAATTGAAATAAATGAATGTTATCTTTGAACCTTAAAAGGGTATTAAGTTTGATAATTCGCATTTGAGTTTAATAATGATTTAAAAAGGGAAATTTGAAAAGATATGTTGTTTTGAAATATTGACATGATTTTTGGGAATGATTAAATCTTTATTGGATAAAGAATTGAGTTTTGAAATGATGTTTTCATTTGAAGTAAAGTATTATTTTAAAGTTATAACCACGGGTTATAATAACGATTGGTTGGCAAAGAGACCGAGATCGGATAGGGACATACTCTCTGTCGATACCGAAAACCACTTTGACTAACCATGTATGCGGTGGAGATTCCAGAATGAAGTAGGATGGTAACGACGTTCTTGTGGTATGTTACGTGGGCCCAACTCCCGTGAGTTGGCATAAGGTGGCTAAAACATGAGCGATCTCGGGCCAGCTGAGGTAGCACCTCTTATCGGATGCATTTCTTCGATACCATTCTATTACTTGTGATTGTTTGGTGGCCACCCTTCGATTTTGGGAATGTGTTCCGAGGTGGGCGTATGTGGCTGCTGCGTTACCACCAGCCCGTGTGCGTAATTGGTATATCTACCCTGGCATTGCCTTGTGTGCCATGTCACCTACCATACCGAGCCTTAACTACAAGTTTCTATTTGTGTCGTACCTATGCAGTATCTTCTCATAGTCTCCCGATCAGGAGATACGCAGGTACTGTATAGACTATTGGCATTAATTGTGTTAAGGTGGAAAATGTAAAGCCTTAACGCTATTTAAAAGTAAGTTTATTTTACTATTAGACATTATTATAATAGCGCAATATACTATATAGTAAATATTTTAACGGATCCTTAGAGGATGGGCGGTCCCAGGCATCTAAGTTATTTGTACCTTTACTACAGTTCACTTGAGTTGGTTTACACTGGATAAGTATGTATGTCCTGACTCGAGTGTTCGCTTTTTATTTACGCTCGGATCAGCCTGAGTTTATTCACAGATTTGGATTCCCACTCTCTGGAGGTCTAGAATCGCTGGAGATTTATCAGCTTATCTAGTTATCTATATTTCAGTTCTGTTGTTCTATTGTCAGCTTTGTATTAGTGGACTTCTTTGTATTTGGGATTTGATGTCGTATTTACTTTCAGTCAGATATTATGTATTTTGTATTTGGTTTTGAGACTTTTTGATAGTAGCTTCATGAACTACTATGGTATTTAATTTCCGCTGCGAGATATTCTAATGGTCTGTGTCTGTGATTCTGTGATTTGATTTTTATTTGCTCCAATTTTTTTTTTACAATCTGTTATTTTGTACTATTCAAGTCTGGCATGTGTGGATTATTGTCGATTTGAATAGTGGAAAATAGTGGGTCGTTACAAAAACCATTTTTCATCATGACACTATCAAATTTTTCATGCCATTGTTTTGGAGCTTGTTTTAGTTCATATAGTGATTTCACTAACCGACATACTTTTTTTTCATTTCCTTTGGAAATAAAACCCTCAGGTTGCTCCATGTAAATCTCCTAATCGAGATTTCCATTTAAGAATGCTGTTTTTACATCCATCTGATGAATCTCTAGATTATAGATGGATGCAATTGCTATTAGCATTCTTATAGAGGTTATTCATTTTACCGGCGAATATGTATCAAAAAGGTCTACTCCTTTTTGACGATATCCTTTGGCTAATAATCTGGCTTTAGACTTGTCGATAGAGCCATCTTCTTTCATTTTCTTCTTGAAAATCCATTTGCAGCCAATTGGTTATATTCCTTGTGGAATATCAACAATTTCCCAAGTTTTATTACTTAGAATTGAGTCAATCTCATTTTGGATTGCTTCTTTCCAAATGAGGATTCAGAAGATGACACTGCTTCCTTGTACGTTTGAGGTTCGTGCTCTAATACATATGTAAAAAAGTCCGAACCAAATGTTTTAGAAGTTCTAGCCCTTACGCTTCTTCTTGGTCCAGCATCCTCAATTTGATGATGAGTTTCATCTCCATGTGAATCGTTTGATTCTTCTCTTGTCCTTTTTGGGACATTATTTCCTTCATTCCTTTTGTGTGGAAACACATCTTCAAAGAATGAGGCATCTCTTGATTCCATGATTGTATTTACATGAATATCAGTTATATCAGACTTGAATACCAAAAATCTGTAGGCACTACTATTTTGGGCTGGCCCTAGATAATAACAATCTACGGTTTTTGGTCCAAGTTTGACCTTCTTTGGAGGCGGAACTGGAACTTTTGCCAAGCACCCCCACACTTTGAGGTATTTAAAACTTGGTTTGTGTCCTTTCCATAACTCATATGGAATTGTTCATGTTTTATTGTGAGGAACTTTGTTTAATATGTGATTAGACATATTTAAGGCTTCCCCCAACAAGCTCGTCGGTAGACCAGAGGTTAAGAGCATTGTATTAATCATATCTTTTAATGTTCCATTCTTTCTCTCAGCTATACCATTTTGTTGTGGTGAATATGCTGCGGTTGTTTGATGAATTATTCCATTCTCTGCACAGAACTGTTCAAACGGTGACTCATATTCTCTACCTCGATCAGATCTCAATATCTTGATCTTTTTATTTAACTGATTTTCTACCTCAGCCTTGTATTTTATAAACGCGTTTATTGCTTCATCCTTACTATTTAAAAGATATACATAGCAATACCGCGTATAATCGTCAATAAAAGTAATAAAATTCTTTTTCCCACCTCTTGTAGGTAAGTTTTTGAAATCACATAAGTCGGTATGAATCATTCCCAATGGTTCAGTACTTCTATCAACGGAATAAAATGGTTTCTTAACCATTTTTGCTTCTACGCATTTCTCACATTTATAGTTTTTATCCACTTGATATTTAGGAATTAACTCTAAATTTGCAAGTTTTCTCATTTTGCGAAAATTTATGTGTCCTAATCTATCATGCCATAATAAGGTTTCATGCTCAATGATATAAGAAACTTCCTTTTTATTTATAGCATTATCAGAATACATATTATTATTGCCGACTACGGTTACATTTTCCTTAAATAGGCCATCACATAAGTAACCCCTTCCTATGTAGATTCCTGCCTTGGACAAAACCATCTTGTCTGACTCGAAGACCATCTTGAATCCCTTCTTTGAAAGCACGGACCCAGAAATGAGATTCTTGCGGATATCTGGAACATGAAGGACATTATTCAGTTTAACAGTTTTTCCAGAAGTGAACTTGAGGGTGACTGTTCCTTTGCCTTCAACCAAGGAAACCGATGAATTGCCCATATAGAGTTTCTCATCTTGATCCAATTTGTTGTAGGTTGAAAATACGGATTTGTCAAAGCATATACGCCTAATAGCACCCGTGTCCAACCACCATTGTGCAAAACTCTGGATCAAGTTGCATTCGGACACAACTCCTGAAAAATTGGATTCATCAATATCCTTATTTTCCACATCATTTGCTTCTGAATTATTCTTCTTTTTGAATCTGCAATCCTTCGCTGCATGTCCAGTTTTGCCACAAACCCAACATTGCCCATTGAACTTCTTGGACTGCTTCTGATTATTCTGCTTATTTTCTGGCACCTTCCTTTTCTTGTCTTTGTTGAAGTTCTTTTTCTTCTTTGACCTTCTGCAACAAAGGCCTCTTCACTTTTAGGTATGGTGACTCCGCGATTATCTGCCTCTATCTTCAATATGACAATGAGGTCTTGCAAGGATATTTCCTTCTTCTTGTGTTTCAAGTAGTTGCGGTAATCCCTCCAAGATGGTGGCAATTTTCCAGTGATTGCTTCAACCAAGAATGATTCACCGACTTTGTGGCCTTCTGCTTCCATTTCATGGATAGAATTTGCAACTCTTGCACTTGAGAAGTCACCGACTTTGAATCCATCATTTTATAATCCATAAACTTGTCAACGATGAATTTTTTTAAACTTACATTCTGTTTTTTGTACTTTGTAGCCAATGCATTCCAAAGAGCTTTTGCACTCTTTATGGGCTGGTACACTTGGTACAGGACCTTATCAAGGCAGTTGAGAATGTAGTTTCTGCATAAAAAATCCGAGTGCCTCCACGCATCAATAGTTGGACCAGTATGCTGATTTGTAGCGTTGGTGTTTCCCAGTGTAGGCGGCACCGGTTCATCTTCTTCAAGATATTTCTGCAAGCCTAGGGTGGTGAGATAGAATAGCATCTGACTCTGCCATGTCAGAAAATCATCACATTCACCTTTGAACAGATCTGGTTTGTTCAAATTGGCTGTTTTAATAGTCATTTGTTCCGTTGCCATCTCTGTTTTGTCAAAACAATGAAATAAAAGTCTTAAGATGTTGTATCTCTATGACAGAAACAGAATAGCAACAGTTTTAAACGTTACTATATTCTATACTGTATAATGGCTATTGAACTGCAAAGCAGTCAATGAAATAGCATGCATACCAACTCCTAACCCAAGTTTGCAATAGCAACAGATGGAAACAGTAATTATACAATCAAAAATGCGAAAAACATAGTAAACTGAAGTGAACGAAGGCAGTATGATACCGAGATCGTCTGAGACCTGAAACATGACAGTTTCCTTAAGACTTTTAGTTGAAGCCTCCCAGGATATACCAGACGATGACTGCTCGAAATTGTAATGATTATGTCAGTCTGATGGCAACAGATTTGAATCAGGGAAGAGGAAGAATTTGGACGGAGAAAAGAGAAAAAAATAAGCAAGCAAATTTGATCAGAATTCATCACTTATTTATAGTGTTCAAACGGTCGCGTCTGTTGAGTTTAATTTCAAAAGACCCGCCGCTTGCTAATGGGTCGCACCCGTTCTGTCTCCAAGGGTCGCACCCTGATTCCGTCCAACGGTCGTAGCCGTATTTCAAATCCGCTACCGTATTAAAAAAAACTTGCTAAAAAAGTGTAGTGTTTTTCGTAGCAAAAATAAGGTTTCTTACCCGAACCCGACACGGCGCGGCTCGGATCAGACCGGCTGGCGGTGCGCGCGCGCGCGTGTGTTCATCAGATTTAGGTCCTCTCTCTCGCACAAAATTACCTGACCCTAAGGGCCAATATAGGAAATGAGAATTTAGTATATATACCCAAATCTTACCTCTTATTTTGCTAATGTGGGACTAATGTATATTTCATTCAAACTCTTTAGGAACTCTAACAATGTCTTCCTTGGATTTAAGGTCCCCTAATGATAAATAATCAACAAGAACACGATGTTTCATAATCTGTACTGAACTTGTCATACAATACACACTTGTAAAAGATTATATAGATGTTAGCACTTCAATAGAATAATTATTTTTTCAAAAACAATATTCTCTTGATTTTGCAACAATATCTAGTTTTCCAGCATAACGCAAATGCTCACATAGTGTTATAGTTCAAATATCATTTTTACTTCAGGCATACATCCATACTCATAGAGTTTGAGTAATCATAGATCTGGAAATGCATTTAAAAGCTACCCACAGAAAGTCAAATTGAGGTAATGCTTAACAAAAATTGCTTTTTCATTCAAAATTTGGATCATTATTTCTTCATTCAAAGCTAAATATGCTCTTTCTAGCTTTTACAATTTCATAATTTGTGCAAAGCCACACTAGCTTATATCTACTATTGTTTTACCTTTTGGAATAGGTAGGAATAAATACAAAAACTTTAGAATAATGGACTGTATATAGGCGGAGGTGAGGTTGCACTGTTTGTCTATAAATGAATATTATTTTGATAAGGAAATTAGTATTATATGCTTTCATATGGTATTTAATATGACAATGTTTTACCCCCACCCCACCCCCACCCTCCAAAAAAACACCTTCAAAGTTTTTTTTTTAAAAAAACTTTATGTAATACTTAATTAATAATTTAAAAAATTTCAAGCATAGTAGTAATTTAGTCTAACTCATTCCTACGCCGTGTTTGATGGGTTTTTCAGACCAATAATTCAGAAAGTCAAGGAAGTATATCAAGCTGATCTGGTTGTACTATAGTGTGGTGCTGATTCAGTAGCTATAGACAGATAACATAGGCCGAGAAATTTTAACTTATCACTGAAAGAACTTACAGTCGCTTCAATTTCTTAGGTCCGTGAACCACTTATGGTATTAGGTGGTGGTAGCAGTTAAATTTTTTTTGAAATGTAGTGAGGGTTTTGTGCTACGACATTTACTCAAATCTTTATGACTAATGATATCTAAGCTTTCTTTTGTAACTTCTGTTTCGGCCATTCCCACTGCAAGGCCTGTATTAGTCTACAATAATTAAATAAATAATAGAAAAGACATGTAACTGGATGCTATTAAGCCTTCTAAAATATAAGCAAATGTTTCACCAAAAAACATTAAGCATTAGACAGAATATAACTCATTTAGGCACAATCTTCTTGACGCAGCGGATTAACAAACTTGGACGTGCTAGTGATGTTTGATACAAATTGATGCAATTTCTTCCTCACGAAATGATTCGTGTCAGGTAAAATAAGATAAATGCCCAAATCCGTTGATCTCTCGAGATACCATATTCTAGCTATCTTCAACACGTTGATCGCGCACAATTCCGCGTTAGAAGATCTACGACTCTTCAACGTTAATCCCGCGCACGAGATTCCGTGAATCGGCTTCAAGTTCGTTGATTCGAGCGCACTCGAATAACCGAAGATGGAAGAAGAAGGAGATCACACTCAACTTCAACAAAAGTGGCACAAAGCACACAAACAAATTTTATTCAAAATCAACTCTACTCTTACAAGTGACACCATACCACTATTTATAGAAAAATTACAACACAACACAGCCATGCGACTTAATGACGCGACCTACGACCTAACTTTCCACGAGTTGCAAACATACACTATTTAACACACACACGACCTACGACCTATCGTATACATGCGACCTAACAACAGTACAAACGACCTAACAACATAACAATTCAGTGACTCAAACAATGCGGCATAGGTCATTAGCATAGGTGCACGACTTAAGGACGGAGCGACTTAAGTACTGGAGCGACTTAAAGAAGTGTGCAGTGAGCGACTTAAATTTGAACGACCTACTAAAGCGGCTTCAACTTAAGAACCTTGCGATCTAGGCTTCAAGAGACTTAATGTACACAGGACAGCGACATAAGACTTGTTAGGTCGCTCAAGCGACTTATCTTGGTGACTTACCTCGTTAGGTCGCTCAGGCGACTTAATTTGATGTTGGCAAAAACCGCTAGGTCGCGGGCGACTTAAGGAATGCGAATGATTTAAAGCCCACGAGCGACTTACGGTGAGATGCGTTGCATCATCCTCCCCTGGTTGAAAAGAATTCGACCCCAACTTCACACTTTCCTCTTCCTCGACAAGCTTGTCTTCATGATACGGAATCAAATGTTTGACGTTGAAAACGTCAGCAGTATGAATATGATCCGGTAATCTTAACCGATAAGCATTATCACTGATCTTCTTCAAGATTTCTACTGGACCAATCTTTCGAGCTTTCAATTTGTTGTAAGTTCCATCTGGAAAACGATCTTTCGTCAATACTGCGTAAACAAAATAACCCTCTTTGAAGTCCACACTCCTTCGCTTCTTATCTGTCAGTTCCTTATACTTCTCATTTGACTTAAGCAATCGTTCATGAACAATCCTGTGACACTCCTGCAACTCATTCACGAAATCACAAGCTCGTGTAACAACCCCTTTCTGACGTGGAACTGTCGACAAATCCAACGATCCCTTCGGAATGGCTGAATATACTATTTCAAATGGACTTAATCCAGTACTTCGATTTGCAGCATGATTATGTGCGAATTCTGCCTGTCACAAGTTCACCTCCCAGCTCTTCAAATTATCCTTCACAAGACATCTCAACAAGTTTCTCAAAGATCTGTTCACCACTTCCGTTTGTCCATCCGTTTGTGGATGATAGGCGCTACTAAAATTCAGCTTAGTCTCAACAATCTTCCACAGACTCAACCAAAAATGACTTAGAAATCGAGTATCCCGGTCAGAAACAATGGTCTCAAGTAACCCATGTAGTCGATAAACCTCTTTAAAGAACAATTGAGCAACACAGACTGCATCGGCGGTCTTTTTTCAAGCTATAAAATGTGTCATCTTTGAAAATCTATCCACCACAACATATATAGAATCATTCCCTCATTGAGTTCTTGGCAAACCCAAAACAAAATCCATGCTAACATCAACCCATGGTCTAGTAGGCACGGGAAATGGCATATACAATCCTGCATTCGTAGCTGTCCCTTTGAAAACTTGACATATGTGACATCTCTACATAAATCTTTCAACTTCTTTCCTCATGGAAGGCCAAAAATATGATTGAGAAATCAACTGCAAGGTACAATCTCTTCCCACATGACCTTCTTCATGCAATTCCTTCACATTTTCATTCGCAAATTGCACTTTGGTATACACAAACGATTTCCTTTGAATAGAAAACCATCTACCAACACATACTCATCCGTCTTCCCTTTCTCAACTTCATCTACAATCTTAGCAAAGTAAGGATCCTCAACAAACAATTTTGGAAGTTCATCAAACCCTGTCGCTTCAACTCTCATCGTAGTCAACAAATGATTTCTTCGACTCAATACGTCTGCCACACGGTTTGTAACTCCTGACTTATGCTTTACAACAAATGTAAACTATTGCAAGTATGCCATCCATGAAGCATGTCTGGCTGCAATCTCTCCTGTCCCTGCAAATGTTTCAATGCTTCATGATCAGTATACAACACAAACTCTTAGTGTCTCCAATGCTTTATGGCTTGGACAATAGCATAGAACTCCAAGTCATAGGTATTGTATCTTGTCTTGGCTCCAGTAAGTTTCTCGCTAAAATAAGCAATTGGGGGACCCTTTTGACTTAACACGCCACCATTTCCAACTTTAGATGCATCAGTATTCAGCTCAAAGAGTAACTTAAAGTCCGAATATCTAAGAATCAGTGTTGTAGTCAAAAGTGTCTTGATCTGTTGGAAAGCAGAATCAACCTCTTTAGTCCACACAAACTGCTTTCCTTTCATACAATCTGTCACTGGTGCTATCACGCTACTGAAATGTGGAATAAACCTTCGGTAGAATGATGCTAAACCATGGAAACTTCTCACTTCGGTTATAGTCCTGGGTTGCGGCCAATCCTTGATTGCTTCAACTTTACGTTGATCCACATGAATACCTTCCTTGGACAACACATGTCCCAAGAACAAAATATTGTGTGTCATGAATATGCACTTCTTTGTTGCCACGTAAAATTGCTCCTGACGAAGTATCATCAACACTTCCCGCAAGTGTTGTAGATGTTCTTCTGTGCTTCCACTGTATATCAATATATCATCAAAGTATACCACCACGAACTTTCCAATAAATGGTCGAAAAATCTGATTCAGCACTCGCATAAAGTTACTAGGTGCATTCGAAAGACCAAATGGCATGACCAGCCATTCATACAACCCCTCCCATGTCCTGAAGGCTGTCTTCCATTCATCCCCTGGTCGAATTCGAACTTGATGATACCCACTCTTCAGATTAATCTTTGAAAAGATAGCAGCTCCGCTCAACTGATCTAACAAGTAGTCCAATCTTGGCGTCGGAAATATGTACCTCACTTTAATCTTGTTTAGTGCTCGACTATCTGTACACATTCTCCAAGTTTCATCCTTCTTTGGCACTAACATGGCTGGTACTGCACAAGGACTTAAACTTTCTTGTATGCGCCCTTGTTCAAGTAACTCCTCCACTTGTCTTCTCAACTCTTCGTTCTCCTTTGGACTCATTCTATAGTGTGGTCTATGTGGTAACACATCTCTCGGAACAAGATCAATCTGGTGTTGTATGTCTCTCAACGGTGGTAACTCTTTTGGTATTTCCTTAGAAAATACATCTTCAAATTCCTTCAACACTGGCTTAACTTCCTTAGGAATTTCAACCGTTTCACTACTTCCACGTCCAATCAATAGAAATACTTCAGGCCCATCATCTACTTCTTTGACAAATTCCTTCAAAGATAACAGAGTCTTTAGTTCCTCGATTTCCTCCAACTTGCTTTCAGTTTGTTGTCGCTTTTTAGGAACTAAAGTGATTCTAGTGCCATTGAACATGAAACTATAGCAGATAGTACTACCATCGTGTTGCACGACTCTATCGAATTGCCACGGTCTTCCCAACAACAAATGACATACATCCATATCTACCACGTCACACCAAATTTCATCCTTATACTTCTTTCCAATGGAAAAAGTTACACAAGCTCTTCGACTAACCTTCACTTGCCCACCTTTCCTCAACCAAGCTAATTTGTAGGGTTTGGGATGCTTCTCTGTCTTTAACGCTAACTTCTTTAAAGCTTCTGTAGAGATGATGTTATCACAACTTCCTACATCGATAACAAACTTACAAACCCTTCCCAAATAGTGCACGTCGACTGAAAAATATTACTCCTCAACCAACTAGTCTCCTCTTCCTGCTTTGGCGTCAAGCAAGGTCTCCTCATCATCAAAGAATATCCCTCGTCTCCCGTCAGTAATTCTTCTTCCTCCTCAACTTGTGGTGAATTGGAACATTCTATTTCTGCATCCTCATCCTCAAGCTCAGCAACCATCGCTCGCTTCTTAGGCCTTGGGCATTCATTGCTTTTATTACCAAACTCCTAACAATTATAACATTTGAAATTGTTGTTGACCTTGGTCTTAGCAACTTCATGGACAACCGGTTTACTAACAGCCTTGGAAACATTAGTATTGCTACTAGCCTCTTTCACCTAATTGATCGAACTTGTAAGCGCACCACCTCCTCTTCTACCTTGCTTCTCCCAAGCTAGAGCCTTCTGATGTGCTTCGGCAATGGATCGTGGATCACACATATTTACCATATCCTGAATTTGCATTCTCAATCCTCCAACAAATCTAGATGTCAACTGTTCCTCCATTTCCATGATATCGTTTCTAGCAATTAGTTAATAAAACTCATCTGCATAATCATTTACCGACTTTGTCCCTTGTCTCAAATTTTGTAAGCGCTGATACGTAAGAGATTGATAATTATAAGGCAAGAAAGTAGCCTTCATCAACTTCTTCATCTTTTCCCATGAAACAATTTTAGAATTTCCCATTCTTTCCCATGTAAGTTTTGTTTGTTGCCACCATGCCATAGCTCTTCCCCTCAATCGTGTAGCAACCAACTTAACTTTACGATGCTCGGGTACTTCCTTGAAGTCAAAAATTTCTTCAACATTTGATAACCAGTCTAGAAACTCTTCCACTATCATTCCCCCTTTGAACTCTGGAATCTCTGTTTTCATACCCGACTCCTATCGTCGATCATCTTCAAAATCTCTATTTCGATGTCGTCCTTGGCCATGGTTTCGACCAAAATTACTATCACCATCACTGAATTCCTCCAAATCTAACATATGTCGATGTCGATTCTGACCATCAACGTTTATGTACCACGCAAGTCTCTTTCTCCCAAAACTGAAGGTGAAACCCTGTTTCCACTATGGTGCGAAACTGGTGAAGTTCTCCTTTGCCTTTGATTCATGTCTCTCATCAACTTCTCCAACTTTCCAATACCTTCATCGAACTTTTAATTGATACGCTACTCCATCTGTTCAGCTTCTTGTCTTATATACATCTTCAACATTTTGAAATCGATTAGCACGTCTCGAAGGCATGATCTTCAAACAATCTCTTTTCCGATCTAACTTTGACATGGTTCGACTTTAACTGGGCTTGCTTTATCTCAGCTCTGCACTAGCTCAGCTTCGACCTAACTGGTTCGTCCTTGGTCTCAATTAACTTCAACTTGGCTCTTCAAGCTCCGATACCAAACCGACGCAGCGGATTAACAAACTTGGACATGCTAGTGATGTTTGATACAAATTGATGCAATTTCTTCCTCACGAACTGATTCATGTCAAGTAAAACAAGATAAATGCCCAAATCCGTTGATCTCTCGAGATACCGGATTCTAGCTATCTTCAACACATTGATCGCGCACGATTCCGCGTTAGAAGATCTACGACTCTTCGACGTTGATCCCGCGTATGAGATTCCGTGAATCGGCTTCAAGTTCGTTGATTCGAGCGCACTCGAATAACCGAAGATGGAAGAAAAAGGAGATCACACTCAACTTCAACAAAAGTGGCACAAAGCACACAAGCAAATTTTATTCAAAATCAACTCTACTCTTACAAGTGACACCATACCACTATTTATAGAAAAAATACAACACAACACAGCCATGCGACTTAATGACACGACCTACGACCTAACTTCCCACGAGTTACAAACATACACGATTTAACACACACGCAACCTACGACCTATCATATTCATGTGACCTAACAATAGCACAAATGACCGAACGACATAACAATTCAGCGACTCAAACAATGCGGCATAGGACATTAGCATAGGTGCTCAACTTAAGGGCGGAGCGACTTAAGTACTGGAGCGACTTAAAGAAGTGTGTAGCGAGCGACTTAAATTTGAACGACTTACTGAAGCGGCTTCAACTTAAGAACCTCGCAATCTAGGCTTCAAGCGACTTAATGTACACACGGCAGCGACATAAGACTCGTTAGGTCGCTCACGCGACTTGGTGACTTACCTCGTTAGGTCGCTCAGGCGACCTAACTTGCTGTTGGCAAAAACCGCTAGGTCGCGGGCGACTTAAGGAATGCAAATGATTTAAATCCTACGAGCGACTTACGGCGAGATGCGCTGCATCACTTCTTTAATGACAAACTTTTACTTGTGCAATCATTGAAAAGAATAGGATATATTGTTGCAGTTACTGGTAATGGAACGAATGATGCTTCCATTCTTTGTCTATATCCGATAGAGATGTAATCACAGACAAAATAGATTTAATGCCTTCCCTTCCATAACTAAGTTTCATACAAATTAAACAAGTTTATAAAATATTGAGTTTTTTTTGTACCTATTAATATTCAAGAACTGTAATCAAGTCCAAACTACAACATTCATTATAAGGCAACTGGTTTTAAAGCTCCACTCCAACTATTACAACTTTCTATGAACTCACAGCTCTAAACGACGCACGTGACCAAATCATTTGCTCAATTAAGAACGGTCATAAAGATCCAAGTAAAATATCATGCATGTCGTAACACTAATACTTCACTACATTTTTTAACTTTTTTTTAACTGCCGCCACAACCCAATACCATAAGTGATTCATGGACCTAAGAACTCGAAGCAATTGTAAGTTCTTTCAATGATAATTTAAAATAGCTTGACCTATATTATCTATCTATAACTAATGAATTAGCACCGCACTGAAGTACAACCAGATAACCTTGAAATACTTCCATGACTTTCTGAATTATTGGTCATAAAAACCCATCAAACACAACAAAGGAATGAGTAAGACTAAAGTATTACTATGCTTGAAAATTTTGAAATTATTAAGTATACATAAAGTTTAAAAAAATGATTAGTACTTCCAATTTAAACCCAAAAAATACATATTATTGTATTTGTTTTATTTACTTCCTTACCGGGATATTATAGAGAGCATATGGAAACTATGATTTATTGTTGTATGAGTATTATAATTTGAGAAAGACAAAAGAGGGTCTTGTTTTTGTTCTTTTAGGTTTATCCTCTAAATTAAAATCAATTTGATTTAACTCTTTTTCTAGTAAAGTAACAAAGATCACTTCTCAAAGTAGATGTACACTGTCTTGCGATAGCAGAACCACTATAAATCTTGCATGTTATCTATTTTTATTCTTTGCATATGTGACTGTTGTTTAGGTATATTAGTCTTCTGTTTGTTCTACCTCATCATCAACATGTTTCTAATTAATTTTCGCTACGTTTAGGTGAATCATGGGATTTTAGTGGTATGGATATAATGAGTACCCTTTATTTGATATTTAAGTTGAAACTACTCTTATCATATTAAATTGGAAGTATGTCATTTGGAATAAACTTTGAGACAGTTATGCATAAGATAACATATTATTTTTTGGTTAATTTTCCTTTCACGGCCAGTCCTTCTGGAATAAGTGCATCTAGATGGCTTTTTGATTCTACATGGCAGAATATCTTAAAAATTTGTGGTTAGTTTTGAAGTTTATGCAAAAAGAGTAGGACGAAATGGGAATAGATTAATGACATGTTAAATGCAGTAGAAAATCCATATACTATGTACAAGCAAGTTTTTACCTGTTCTTGTTCACAAATCTATGTATAATTTTATCATTTCTCTTAAAAATTGTGACGGTAAGGTTTGTACAATTTTTCATATAATTAATAGCACATATTTAGTAGTCCAATGCTTAGTTTAATATATTATATTACGATAGATACATTGTTTATAACGAAACGTGATGTCTGAATAGATCTAGTCCTAAATCTACTTTACTGTTGTTTGCATTATTCACTTTTAATACGTCATGAAAAGAAATTAATAGTCATTTAACTAATAGATGCAGCCGAAATCTAGATTTTTTTGAAAATTATTCGGCTCAAATGCTCATTGTGTATCATTGAAGAACTGTATATGGAAAAACAAATTTTATTTTACCTAATAGCTTGTTGGGAATTCAATCTTAAATTACTTCAATAAACTGTATTAACATTGAACTATTGAAGTACATTGTAATCGTGATGTTATGTTCGATAATTTCGCTTTTGAGACTATTTTCAACAAGCTATCAAATATAAAAAAATTTGGATTTTTTGTATACGTTTCTTAAATAATACTAAATGAACATTTTTTATAACAATAGCAATACTTTATTCAAGAAGAGTACTCATTATGATATCTTAGAGGCTCGAGTCCTGGACATTTAGAACCTTTGTCTAAAACGTCACATCTCAAACCACTTGAGAGGTCCTTCATGAGATCAATGAACATTTGAGCCAAAAACTTTATAAGAAAACTAGACTTAAGGAAAGATCTATTCCATTTAAATGACTACTACCTTCTTTTCACTACGTATTAAAAGTGGCTAATGTAAACAACAATATAATATAAACTAGTGTGAACCCGTTCTACGTACACGGACTGTAGCTATATGTTTGTTTTTTCAACTATCGTTAAATTTTCAATTATGTTCCTTGCAATTATTTTTCTTACAGTTATATTATTTAATTTAAACCAACTTTCCTTTTTGAACAATGTATAAAAATTATTTTCTATTGTGGGTCATGCTAACTAATGTATTAGCCTTTGAGATTGTAAAACTAAAAGGCAGGGAGATATATAACAACACCACATGCTTATGGGGTCAAACTCTATTTATATAAGGAACTACAGAATGACCATTGGTATAATGAAGTTGCACAAACAAATATTAAATCAATATAGAACACCCATCACAATAGAGGTTTTGAAAGTGTAGAATGTGTATACATATTTGACAAATGTGTATGCCCACCCTTAAGGATGAAATCTGAAAGAAAAGTAAATTGTATGCATGATGGCAAGGAAGAAAAATTAAGGTGTATAGGTAAATTACTTGATAGTAACCTTGTTTTGGTACATATAGATCTAAACCAAATTGTTACTAAAGAGACCAACTTCATGTTAGTTAGTTATTACTATAAAACTGAGGTATTATAGTTAAATTACTGGTTTATACGGCCAAACCGTGTGCTTCAATTTCATAATATATGTGTATGTGTGCGTGTGTATTGGTGTGTGTTTATGAATATGTACATTTGTTTGTATATTTATAGTTATTTATTAATTAAAATAATAATACAAAATTCATTTTGCTCTTGGGTTTGTAGCGGCAATTAAAAATATAGTTATTTTGTATCAATTATTAAGTGATTTTGTTATTTAATACAAATGAACATTTGTACAAACAGATTTTAATTATTTTATACAAATTATTGCAAATTTTATTCCCACTTATATATATATATATGATTTTATTTTGTAAATATATAATTTTTTGTAATTATATAGTACACACACGCACGTGTGCGCACACACATAAACGCAGATATATATAGTGCGTGCCCATGCATCGCACACGGTTGTGGCAAAATAAATGTAGTTTCATTGATATTTACAATTGCAAGGTGGCTCTACATCAATAATGTGTTGAACCATTATTCGTGGATATACATCTGACGATTAATAATAAGTTGAAAGGTAAACCTACCGAAATAAGCAGCAGGTATTAATAATATATACCTTTAGTAACTAATTGAAAAGTCGACAATACAAAGCTTTGTCATCCTTTTGTATAAAAACCATCATCAGTGTCACGATCCATCATCCAGCGATTGAACATCGACATCAAATACCTCACTTGTATTCGAATGCCGAAGATTCAAGCAACGAATTTCAGTCCAGATGGAGCTTATAACAACATTAGATGAATGTAAACAGCGAAAACAAAACGAATATCATATACCAACACAGATAAAACATGATACAATGTCCAATACAACATCGATCCCAAATATCAGAGTGATACAAATATGATGCAACAATAATACGACAACAGAAAACTTCAACAAGTTTCCAACATACTTCAACTCCGAAAAGTTCTTCAAAAATTCCAACATTTCAAAAGATTTCCAAGTCCAATGCTTCCAGAATACGAAAGCTTCCAAAAGACTTCAAAATCCAAGCTAGCTCCAAAACACGTATAACCTGCTTCTAGGCTGCCCGTGTGGAAAATTATAGGCACCCAGAGTTTAGGAAAGGAACAATAAACTCCAGGTTAGTCATGGGACTGGTATGAGTAAACAAAAACAGTTGTTTGAAATGAAGCAGTTCATTTTTATCGAAAGCAAAACAAAAGAATTTGAAAGAAATCCGCAATGCTTTTTTTTTGAAAATGAAACTGCCATAAGGGCTCCCACCACACACACAATGGAAGCGCAAACTTGGAGGAGATTTCTCCTTATGACAGTAAAAAATTCTTGATAAGAGAAAACTCTTTTAAATATTATTATTAGTGCATAGTGTGAAAATATTTCCGAAAGTATAATATTATTCTTAGCCAGCATAGGTACCATTATACTATGCTTACTATAGCTACCAACTGAGGTGGAAGATTATACAATTTAAAACCGTATTTGGCTCATATTGTTCTATTTGGATTTCCAACAAATGGTCGGGCAAAGGAACTTCCCACACAAAATGGAATGCCTCTGGAGGGACGTCCCCGAGAACCTAACCAGATCTCTGCTACACAAGGCCGGGTTACCTCTTTGACTAGGTAACAACTGACATGAGTATGCCACCTCCCGGTTGTTACCAACCTTTATCTGAAGCGCTTCTCAACCGACAACCACAAAGCAATAAGTTTGCAGCGACCACAAAGTAAGTATCTGGGCTCCATACCATGATACCACTTATAATCTAAAAGGAAATAGGCATACCCTCAAGGGGTGCTACCCCAAATAACCTTGCTGCCACGATTCCTATTTCGACCATAACCGGGTTGTGAGGTTCGACGAAGTCTCGTCCACAAAGCTACGCTTTTTCACAAAGCCATGCTTCGATCAACAAATGATCAGCAGCACTCAGCATGCCACACTACCAAATTGGGAGTATATCACTAATAACCTTCAACTACATAACCTCTGAGCTCGTACGTCTCAGAGAAGGGTGTTAAGCTAAGAGAATCAATCCTCTGCTATCAACAGATATGTACTTGAAAGAAATCAGCTTTATATCTCAAGGTGTAGCATCAGACATACAACCATACAAGTCTGTTCCGGGTTTGAACAGAACCGAAGACACTTCCGAAGAAGTCCTTGCAATCCGGGCATCCACAATCCCGATCGGACTCCTCATCACATATGGAGATCTCTATACTGGAGCAACTCGGTGCATAGTCATTCGACAGCTTATCCTATCGTTCTCGAAGACTCCCGGTCATCAACACTGTCTTCAATTGCTATCCATTTCGTCGTATCACATATTCGAAATGGATTATATGACACAAAGGTCCTCTCCCGGCTAAACCGAATAGTGAGCGTTCAATTTAAAAATACGTGGATGTATTCATCACAAAGATTCATATTCGAGGTTCAAGTTGGGTTTTGGATATCACAATCACACAGAAGAATATTCATCACAGATATCACAGCTCAGCACAAAGCATTTAATATCACATAACAGAAATACCAATCCAACACACAACATTCAAGAACAAAACATCTTTAATTAAGATGAATAAATCATGTGGTTTTAAATTTATTAACCACATAATTACTTTCATTAGTAATCTTTAATCAACGATTAATTACGATTGATTAAGTCTTAATCACCTTCATTAATTAACCATTTCTTAATTAATTATCTTACTTAATTAACCCTTAATTGTTAATTAGTTAACTCTTAATTACTTTTATTAATTTATTACTCCTTAATTAATTAATTAATACTTTATTACAAATTAACTAACCTTAATTATTTATTAAATTAAACTTTCAATATTAAATAATTAATTAATTATTTCTTAAGAAATTATATTAACAAAATCATTTATTGTTTTAATAAACCAAAAGATAATTTAATTACTTTGATTATACTTTTAAACCTTGTTAAATCGTTATCCTTATACATTGGTTGCTTTAGAATGTTATGATTAGTTTAATTAACGTTCTATCTTAATTTCCTTTAAAATTTCATTATTTAACATAAATGACTTTATAAAATGATGTATCAAAAATTAAATAAATTAAAATTTAATACTTTATAAAATGACGTATCCAAAATTAAATAAATTTAAATTTAATTACTTTAAAACCATCTTACTTAAATCCTGAATTTAATTCAAAAATTCGATCAAATCATCATTTGAAAGCATGGTTTACAAGTGTTTAAATATCTGAAATTTTTTTAAGGTAAAAACTTTTAATATATCAGGCTCGAGACCTGCTTCGAGTCACCCCTGAGAAATCTGCTTGTTTGCTTTGGGTTATATTAAAAATCAACCCGAGTGCCACGATTTTCAACTTAAATTTTTTTCCAAAGTATTTTTACTCGGTGCTTCAATAATTTTAGTCGAGTTAACACTCGAGCTTCCAAACGTTTCTCCCCATGCTTGCATCGAGTCCATATCCTTCTTCCCCCAAACCAAACTACTGATACAACATTTTGCACCATGCACATGCACAGTTGAATTCGCCACCATTGGTCGAATCTCCAGCCACCATCAAGTCGACGACCCTCCACTTGAACCCTACGAGCACCCAGAAACCCATCACGTTGACAAAATCAAAATTTTAAAATTGACCCCTAACTTCAACCAAACCCATCAACACAAAACCGCTTCGATCATCCACCTCACGCCATCAACAGTCAAGAAAATTCAACAGAGACATCGCAGATGACAGACGCTTCGATCGGCACTGGTGCGAACGACTCCAGTCCATCGACGACGACGCGACAACCATTTTTTCGATCGTGACCCTATATGAACATTTAACCCTAAATCGATCTCATCACTACTCTGTGATGATTTATAAATTCGAATCATATTTTTCCGATGATTTCGAACCTTCAACCTAGCTATGACTTTAATCTCGAGGACCACAAACTCACCGGTCACCAGAATTTTATAAAATTTCATTTCCTGGTCAAGTTAAGATTTCTCACTAAAAACAACATAAAAAATTCAGATTTTCTCTCTAAAATCATTATTTCCAAGGGTGATCAAATTGATATGCTCGAAACCAAAAATTATGATAATCAAATTTTCAACAAGTTTTAAATTTGCCTGTAATTTAGATTTTCCAGACCACTCTTCAATTAAATTTGCTTGAAACCATTTTTAATACTTGAATTATGCCTAAAGAAACAACTTTTGTTTTGATCTTAAGGTTTAATATTTATCGAGGAAGAAGAAATCAAATTTTAAATCAAATTTGAACCTGTCAACCTGGGACAGAACCCCACTTCCAAGTGCACAGATACATACAACCCAATTTTCATGTTTTTTATATACATACAGCATATATTTTCAATTTAAACTTCCCTATTTTCACAACAACAAGATTCAATTCCAATTAAAAAGAAAAGTTTACTCAGTTGAAAAGATTTTGAAACAGTGAGCATTTTTTTGTCTTTGAAAACCTGTAGTTTAACCTTCGTATATTTTTTTCTTTTCAGCAGATTGTATTTAAGCTTGAAAATGTAGTGAGGTTTATATTTTTTTCTCCGATTTGCTAAGGTATGTTTTTGAACAAACAAGACTAAGTTGCATTGCATATATAGAAAACAGTTCTGCAGGGAAGGCTTGCTGTACAAGATATTTTTCTATTTCCTTGATGGTCAGAGATTTTCCTATTTCTTGCATATTGAAATGATATTTGTTGTGCTAAGATGATGTTACTTAATGCATATGCTCCCTTAAAAGTTTACATACTTATGCATTTGATTTTTGTATATAGATATTTTTTTTCTTGCTTTCATAATTCACATACATACATTTTTGTTTGATTTGCTTTGCTTAATATAAAATTGTCATAGTTAGTTTTATAGTTTTTAACTTAGCTTATATATTTATGTTTAACACAATTATTGTTTTTACATTTTTATTATTATCATTTATTTAAAGCTTAAATTACCAAATACTTTATTTATATCCATATATTTTTATAATACTTAACATTAATAATATTTTATCGTGTTTTGAAACTTTTTGAATTAAATTACAAAAGTTTAGATAAGTTACCAAATTTAAATTTTGGGACGTTACAAATATACCCCCTTAAGGAACTTTCATCCTCGAAATTTGAAAGAGAGAGAAAAAGCAAACAAAGAATATACGAATTCAGAAAAGGATAGAAAAATGGCTTACTAGTTTAAGCCAATTGGGATATGATTTCTGCATGCTATCTTCAGTTTTCCAAGTGCAGTCCTTTGGATCGCCACTCCACCGTACTTTTACCAGTTTTACAATTTTGTTTCTCAATCGCTTTTCATCAAGATCCACAATCTTTAACGGTTCTCTTTTAACTGTTATTTGGGAGTGATTTCGAGATCCTGCTTAGCAGCTTCTTCGATAATACAATCTGGATCGTGCACATACTTTCGAAGGTTAGAAATGTGGAACACAACATGAATGCCAGATAACCAGCCAGGCAACTACACTCGAAAGGCTAAAGAATCGATCCTCTCCTGAATAGGAAAAGGACCAATATAACGCGGTGCTAGCTTTTCAGTTTTCCCAAACCTCAATACACCTTGCATTGGAGACACCTTCAAAAATACAGAATCTCCAACTTGAAATTCCAAATCTCTTCTTCGGCAGTCATAATAGCTCTTCTGATGACTTAGAGAAGTTATTAATTTTTTTCGAATAAAATCTGCCTTCTCTATGGCTCTTTAATCATATCTGGTCCAAGGACGAGTCTATCACCTGATTCGATCCAGCATGTAGGTGATCGACACGGAGGACCACACAAAGCCTCATAAGGAGCCATTTCAATACTAGCTTGATAACTATTGTTATATGAGAATTCGACCAGATGTAAATGATTCTCCCAAGAACCACCAAAATCAAGTATACAAGCACGCAATAGGTCTTCTAATATTTGGTTAATCCTCTTAGTCTTCCCATCAGATTGTGGGTGACAAGCAGTGCTAAAACTCCATTTTGTTCCCAATGCGGCTTGGAATGCCTTCCAAAATCTACTAGTGAAGATCGTATCACGATCACTCACTATGCTGCTAAGAATACCGTAGAGACGAACAATCTCTTTTATACATAGCTCCGCTAAGCTTGCTGCAGTTCGAGTGGATTTCACTGGAATGAAGTGAGCACTTTTGGTTAGACGGTCCACTATAGCCCAAATTGCTTCATTTCCCTTCTTGATTCGTGGCAATCCGTCGATGAAATCCATCGATACCTGATCTCATTTCCAGTTCGGTACTTCCAAAGGCTGAAGAAAACCCGCCACTTTCTTTTTATCGCTTTTAATTTGTTGGCAAGTAGTATAGTGACTCACATATATTGATATGTCCCTTTTCATCGTCTTCCACAAAAACGTTCTTTTAATATCACGATACATTTTATTTACTCCTGGATGGATGCAAAGTCTGGACTTGTGGCATTCGTCCAAAACTTCACGTTTCAGCTTCGGAATGTTTGGGACACAAATTCTTCCTTTTAATCTTATAACTTTATTGTCATCGACTTCAAAACTAGTATTTTCACCACGATGCATTTTCTCATAAATTTGGTGAAGAAACTCATCTTCGTTTTGTTTTCTGGCGACTTTCTCAAGAAGAGTAGGAGTAACGACAAGATGAGCGAGAATGGCATACTTTCTACTCAAAGCATCGGCAACTACATTGGCTTTTCCGGTGTATACAGAATATCTAGGTCATAGGATGCCCGAAATTCCAACCAACGTTGCTGTCGCAGATTCAAATCTTTGTAGGTAAAGAAATACTTTAAAGATTTGTGGTCGGTGAATAATTCGAATTTTTCACCCAGAAGATAATGTCGCCAGATTTTTAAGGCGAAAATAACAGCCAAAAGCTCCAAATCATGTGTTGGGTAGTTTCTCTTATGTGGACGTAATTTTCTACTCGCGTAAGCAATTACCTTCTCATCCTGCATTAATACTGCACCCAAACCATCACCGCAAGCGTCAGTATAGACAGATAAGCCTTGGTTCCCGTTAATGATAGCGAGAACAGGAGCGGTGGTCAATCTCTTTTTCAATTCCTGAAAAGCTACATCCCATTTTGGAGTCCAATTGAACTTGGCATTCTTCATTGTTAGCTAAGTCAATGGACTAGCAATTTTAGAAAAGTCCTAAACAAACTTTCGGTAATAGCCTGCTAAATCCAGAAAACTTCGAACTTCCTTCGGAGTGGTAGGTCGCTTGCAGTCAAGAATAGAGGAAATTTTGCTCGGATCAATAGAGATCCCTTCTTCATTAACAACATGGCCAAGAAATCTGACTTCTTTGACCCAAAAGTGACATTTCGAAAATTTAGCGAATAAGATGTTCCTTCTCAAAATCTTCCGAATAATTCTGAGATGTTCATCATTCTCCTATTTGGTTTTGGAGTAGATTAGGATATCATTGATAAATACAAGAACAAATTTATTCAGCACCTCCCGAAACACACGGGTCATCAAATCTACGAAGTACGCAGGAGCGTTGGTTAGTCCGAAAGGCATGACTAACCACTCGTAGAACACATCCGGACCCCTAAAAGCAGTTAGGTGAACACAATCTTCGGCAATTCGAAATTGATGGAATCGCTGAGCTAGATCCATCTTAGAAAAGAATCATGCACCATGAAGTTGATCGAATAAGTCGTTGATCCTGGGTAAAGGAAACTTGTTCTTGAGAGTTTTCCTATTGAGAACACGATAGTCGACACACAATCTCAAAGACCCATCAGATTTAGCCACAAATACTACCGCTGAATCCCATTCAGAAACACTAGGACGAATCAATCCCTTTTTTAGCACATCACCGGTTTGCTTGACTAGTTCAATTCTTTTCTGCGGTGCCATCCTACGAATAGCATGAACAACAAGACAAGCATTCGGAAAAAAATCAATTCTGAATTCAATCTCTCTATGTGGGGGTAAAGATTTCACTTCTTCGAATACATCGGGAAAATGCTGGACAATAGGAATGGACTCCAGACTAATTCTGGATATCCCAACATATATATCAGTTTATCTCTTTTCGAACTAGGGTCTTCACAAGAAATTTCAATGAGATCTCTAAGCTTTGTTTTGACTAGAATCGTTCGGTTGTTCCAATCTAATTTGGCTTCGTATCTCGATAACCAATTCATCTCGAGTAGGATTTCAAATTCATTGAAGTCGAGAACATAAAGGTTAATACGAAATCGATGGCCAGAATAAGAGATAGGCACCCTCCTACAATATAGACAAAGATTTGTAGGACCACCTACTGGATTCTTCACACAAATAGGTTCGTCAACAAACTTGAGTTTAAGTTTTAATTTGTCCATGATCTGTTGGGAGATAAAGCTGTGTGAAGCTCCCGTGTTGATTAAAACTCTAACAACTCTTTCACCAACAATATGGTTACCCTCCAAAACTCCCTTTCCTTCATTCGCCTTTGAAGTTGAGGGGTTATCTTTAATTTCGCACACTTTCTCTATTTATGCTTGTTTCTTTTTCGGGAAATTCTTAACTCCATGACCTGGCTAGCGACAACAATAGCATTCCTTGGATCTTCGACTTGTCTTTACAAGTTGATCTTTATTAATTTGTTTCTTTGGCTTCTCACAATCATTTTCTAAATAGACTTTCTCCTGACTGTTATAACAAGTAACATTTCTGGCTGAATTCTCTTGATTGCTCCTCTTCTTCTCCTTGCCTTGAACCGGCCTCCTTCCTTCGAATTTACTTTTCTTCCAATTCGAACTATTTGAACTCCTCTTCTCTCCTGGAACATTCTGCATATCTAGAGTGGCATATCGATAACCCATATCGATCAATTCCGGAAAAGATTCTTTAATGTGCGCTATCATTCTCTCGTGATGCTTCTTATTCATTCCCCAAATAAATCTTTCATTTTTCTTCGAGGGTGTATTTACTAGCTCCGGACCAAATCGTGACAATTCATTGAATTTATTCAAGTATTCCTCAAATGATAGACTTCCTTGCTTCAAATCTAGGAACTCCTGGTACATTCGAGAGATACCAGCAGATGGAACGTATCGCTGCTCAAACACTTCTTTAAATCGTCTCCAAGTTATCTTATCTTCTGACTCATCCACAGTAACTGTTTCCCACCAAGCTAATGCTTCCTCTTGGAGTTGCCAAGAAGCTATTAATCGCTTTTGATCGTCTTCCAACTTCAATCCCCTGAAAATTCTTTCACAGGATTGGATCTAGGCTTGGGCTTCTACAACAGATTCCTTGCCAGTAAACGGCTTTCCACCAAGTCTTAAGAAGCTCTTATACAGATCAGCCAGATTCGGCCGAGGTAGAGTAGGCACTATAATGACCCGCTATTTTGGACTATTCGCATCTACACATGTCGGACTTGAATAATTCAAAATACCGAATTGTTAATTTAAATTTGGCAAAACTGAACATATATAGTAAATAAATAATCACAGGTCACGGACACAGAGTAATAAATGCAGCGGAAACAAAAGATAGTAGTTCATGAAGCTACTATATACATATCAAAGTAAAATAAGGTACAATAGAAGTCTCGAATACAATAGTCAAATACAATATCATAATACATCACTGGAATCAACTTGATATCTGAAAGCTGGATAGATAGTTGGATCTCCAAGCGAAGCTCCAACTCCAAGGTGAGTCTCAAGAGCCGAGCCACTCAGTCTGACCCGAGCGTAAAGCAAAACACAAAACACTCGAGGCAGGATTAACATTCTTATATTAATAAATCCAACTCAAGTTAAATAACAACTAAATACAAGTAACTCAAAGGACGTTGGAATAACCTTCCTCTAAGGATCCGTTAAACTATCTACTATGTAGTAATATACACTAAATAGATAATTAGATAATGTCTATCAGTAATATAAAATATCAAAATAGTGGTAAAGCGTTACCATTATCCCCCTTAACACATTTTATATAAGCGTTATAGTGTACACAGCACTGTAAACTCCAGCGTAAACTAGTTGGATATCAAGGAGTACTCCATAGGTATAACACAAAAAAATTCGTAGTGGTCGCGTATATAGGGATACAAGTATGATAAGGCACATGAGGCAATATCCAAGGTAGTGAAACTACCGTTTGCCTGATCCGGACTGGTGAGAACGCATCGCCGCAACGATCACAACACCGCGAAACAACACTCTCAAAATTTCGAGGGTGCACCAATCAATAACAAGTAATAAGTAGTTAAGAAGAAGTGTGTTCGCTCGAGGTGGCTAACCCCATTAGGCCCGGCATGGCTCCTGTTTTAGTCTTTTCCAATTTGACACAAGTGTCAAGGCTATCCATTATCGTTCTCTTTCTTCAGTTATCACATACATCATTCCAACCACTTCATTCTGGTTCACACTCCGCATATAGTTATTAAAGTGGTTTTCGGTTTAGACAGAGAGTAGTCCATAACCGACTCCGGTTTCTTTAATAACTTTAGTAATTATTACACCGATTGGTCATTTAATATTTCAAAATTGAATCAATTTCACTGTTAATTAGAATTTGAAATTCAACATTTCATTTGTCTTCCCAAAACAATTTCCAAAATTTACTTTTCATAACTTCCAAATTTCTATTCCAAACTCTATAGTATAATTCCAAAACTTGATTTTAAACACTTCAAGTATACATTTAAGTTCGTATATATGTTTCATTAAGTAATCATTTAATTTAATTTAATTTAACATCCAAATCAATTTCATTGATCGATTTCATTCAATATTTGTTAAGTTAAATTTATCATTCAAAACAGTTTTTATTTAAATTCCAATTCGTTAAATCAATTACTTAAGTTCAATTCCATTACCTCAAAACCTACAAATTGAATTAAATTAAATTCGTCAAATCAAATTCTTTAAATTTCAAGTCTTTCATTAATTCCAATAAATCACATTTTTATTTCTAGTTCAAGAAATGCAATTTCACTTATTTATTTACTTAGTTACAAATTTCAAACTCAAATAAATAAAGAATCTCAGTTTCACTAATTGAAAAGGTTCAATTTCTCTTATTAAAGAATCCAATTTTATTTAATTATTAAATAGTTCAACCTTATTTAATTATTAAACAATTTCAAACTTAATTAATAATTAATTTCAAAACTTAATTATTAAATAATTTCAAAACTAAATTCAAACATCTCTTCAATTAAACAACGTTCTTTCATCAATAATTTTGTTAATATTTTATTTAGATTATTAAATATTAACATTTAAATTTCACTAGAATTCAAATTCCAACTTCATTTAAAACCCTTATTATTTTATTCAAATAAAATCTTTACTTTATTTTTAAATCAAATTATTGACCAATCGGGTTTTATTTAATACTCTATCCTAAGTCAAAGTTTAATTTGGGTATTCATCATTTCAACCCGATTCCATTTCAATTCACAAATCAAAGCATAGCAAAGGGAACTTGCATTGCGATAATTGGGATGATGTCAAGGTAAATAAACAAGCAATAGTAAACATCAATAACAATCCAATAGTTTATTTAAATAATCCCGAAATAATCGTATTAATTTACATTGTTGTTTGTGCAAATTAATATAATTATTTCTAGAATCTACACTATCATTTCATGTAGATTAAAAATTATTACACTAATATTTATATGGTTCTTCACTTGATATCTATTATTCAATTTATACTACATCAATTTATACAACATACATTCAATGGTTCAAGGTGTAGTTAACACTATTTCTACGTGTCAATTTATTTAACATTTAAAGGGTCGTATCATACAAATGTCATCTAATCAAATTTAATACATATATCAAATCTAACTATCCTACGCAAATTTCAATTTCAAATTATTTATCACTTACAACATTAACAATTTAACGTCCAATATCAACATCAAACCATTAAACATTTATCAAAAAAACTGGATTATCATTGTATAAATAACAGATAATGGTGTCAGATGTCGCAGGTGAACTGATACAAGTAATATCATATATTTAATAGTGTAAATAACCGACGGCAACATATTTCAATTACCGTTTTAATTGAAATCAAATTTAATAAATAAAAGAACGTTAATCGTAAGTGACTGCTCACCTTTCGAGGCTAGAGTTTGATTTGACAAAGAAATGAGCTACGAAATGCAAGCACGACTTCCAAAGTAAAGCTGATAAATAAGCCATTGACGAAATCGAATCAGAACTGGATTGCTGAAGATAAATGGTATAAGAGCTCTTACTTATAACTATATATGTATATATATATAAATCAAGTTCTGAATTCAAACACATTTTAAATTAAATAAATACTTATATATTAACTTATTAAAATGCAAATATTTACACGTTTAAACCTATATATACATATAATCAAAATCCATATCCAAATATACTAAAATCAAAAATAAAATATGTATATTTCTTCTCCAATATATGTTTTAAAATTTGTTATAAAATCTACTACAACATCATTCTTATTACACACATAATTATGCAAGGCAGTGACTTTTATATAAATCGAAAGTCGTGCACTTTTTTTAACATTATTATTATTACCATAAACGTATACTTATAAACTAGGAATCCAAACACGTACAGCTCCGATATGTGTACACATATAAATAGATATATTTATTCCTTTAAAAAAATATCTGATTTAAGCCGAAAACAAAACAAAAAAAACAAACAAAAATAACACTATATACGTTGCATATTTAAACACACAGTGTAACATTTTACATATAAACAATAGACTAACCAATATATGTATAATAGTAGATGAAGGCTCGCATAAAACCACATAAGCTTATATATAAACAGTCAAGCTTGTACATATTATATCAAACTGTAACTTAGATTCTATATGAAACTTTATATAAAGATATACTATAAACGAATATATATATATAACAGTAGCCATCAATATAACCATCCATATTATAACACATGCCACACCTATATTCAAATACGCAACACATATAGTATATTACAAGTAAAATTTAAACGTGTATATAGTTTAAAATAAACCATTCAAACTACCAAGACACGGACTAAATAATACAAATGGATTTTGAAACTGACCTCAAAAACTAACTAGACAGGGAGACAGAGCCCATAGTTCGCCGCACGAGAGACCGGAGCACGGTGGATTCTGAGGTGGTTGCTCTGAGGTCGGCGTGGGATTTGTTCGATCGATGATGCATATATTTTTTTCTTTTTTTTTATCTTTTTTTTCTTGCGGAAAATCACAGTTCGCGTGGGAGGCTACGGGAAGCCGAGAGAGAAGTGGGGAGGAGGAGGTATACCTTCGGCTATGGTGGTGTTGTGAGGTCCGTTCCAAGGGTGGATCAGCTTGCTGTGGTGGTGTTCGGCAGACAGCTATGGGGTGTTGCATGAGGAAGCGGGTAGCTTAGGTTCAGGAGGTGGCCGCACTGCATCGAGGCGCACGGGAAGGTGCTGAGCCTAGTGGGGATGGCTGCGTTCGACTTAGGTGGGAGCTTATGGATCTGTTGGCGGCCAATGAAGGAGGTCTGTAGAGGCCAAGCGGAGGAGGAAAAGGGTTGGCCTTCGGGTTTGGTGGACAGAAACGGTCAGTGATGAGGAGGTCACGGAAAAACGGTGGGGAAATTTTGAAGAGGCTATTCGGCCGGCTAAGGAGGGGTGCTGCTCGGCGTGGGAGAGGGCGGTGGGTGCGGCTGTGCTCGGCCGATGGTCGGGAGGAGATGAAGAAAAACAAGAGGCCAGAAGAGGATGCAAGGGTGGTTCACGCAAGGCGGGTGGAGGATATTTTTTTTTATTTTTCTCAGATCCATAATGAAAAGGAGTTGTACTGAACATAGCTATATTATAATATATATTTCTTCTCTCATTTTATTCAATCTCGAAAATATGAAGTTATGAATAGAGAAAGGCTATTGTAAAATGAAAGTCAAAAACAAAATTTATCGACATTGGGAAAATGGAAGTCAAGGCTGGAATAATAATGACGAGTGATCATAGATATTCACACATAGGATGAACGAACAGACACAAGAATTAAGTAGGTTCAAACATTACAGATACGGATCACTATGTCACCGATTTCGCTGTGAACAGGGCTTCCAAGCACAGAATTGAATTTACCATAGTGATCAGCATGACGAGGCAACCAAAATGGCATTCAAATATCAGTGGTACGATTGAATTATAAAATTCGAATTTTCGACTAGTGGAAAATGCAGCAAAAATGTAGAAAAATAAGATCGACGGAGCTAAAGATGTCGGAATTTGGAAAAACGAAAAATGTCGTCTTACTTAGAAGATGATTTACAATTTTTCTATGTAAAAATATTAAGGTTTCAAAAACATTTTATTTTCATCAATTCCATACTGATTAAATTGATATAAAATTACAAACGAAATAAAATTTCATATTTTCCGATGAAAAAATACCAGTTGCTATGTTTAACTAGATGCATTTCGATAATTTTTATTTCAGAATTTTATCGTTTAAGATTTCACAAAATTTCAATTAAATATTTTAATACAACAAATAAAATTATTAAAAATATATGGTACGTTACAGGCACAGTTGCAGGGACTTGACCAGTTGTGGTGGTATTTCCCCGTTCCCTACCTTGTCCTTTTCTTCCGCTCATTCTCACTATCTGTAAATAGTGAGAAAACTTGATTTAGGCACATGGACAAGATATCTCAAGGAATATCAACAGTGTAAAAAAAATAGACCAAGAAATTTTAGGGTTTCGGTCTTCTGGTTTATACTCATTCTAGGGTATACTTCACCCAATCTCTAATGAGCCATCTAAAGTGTTATACTCCACAACTAAAGTTATTACTCAACCTTCAGCTCTGATACCACTTGTCACGATCCGAAATCCAGCGATTGAACATCGACATCAAATACCTCACTTGTATTCGACTACCGGAGAGTCGAATTTCAATTCGGATGGAGCTTATAACAACATTAGATGAATATAAATAGCGGAAACAAAATGAATATCATATATCAATGCAGATACAACATGATACAATGTCCGATACAATGTCCAATACAACATCGATCCAAATATCAGAGTGATACAAATACGATGCAACAATAAACCACAACAGAAAACTTCAACAAGTTTGCAACATACTTCAACTTCGACAAGGTCTTCAAAAACTCCAACACTTCAAATGATTTCCAAATCCAAATCTTCTAGAATCCAAAAGCTTCCAAAATACTTCAAAATCCAAGCTAGCTCCAAAACACAGATAACCTGCTTCTAGGCTGCCCGTATGGAAAATTATAGACACCTAGAATTTGGGAAAGGAATAATAAACTCCAGGTCAGCCGTGGGACTGGTATGAGTAAAAAAAAATAGTTGTTTGAAATGAAGTAGTTCATTTTTATCGAAAGCAAAACAAAATAATTTGAAAGAAATCCGCATGCTTTTTTTTGAAAATGAAACTGCCATAAGGCCTCCCGCCACACACACAATGCAAGCGCAAACTTGGAGGAGATTTCTCCTTATGACAGTCAAAAATGCTTGGTACGAGAAAACTCTTTTAAATTTTATTATTTGTGCATAGTGTGAAAATATTTTCGAAAGTATAATGTTAATCTTAGCCAGCATAGGTACTATTATACTATGCTTACTATAGCTACCACCTGAGGTGGCAGGTTATACAATTTAAAACCGTATTGGGCTCGTATTGTTTTATTTGGATTTCCAACAAATGGTCGGGCAAAGGAACTTCCCACACAAAATGGAATGCATCTGGAGGGAAGTCCCCGAGAACTTAACCAGATCTCTCCTACACAAGGTCGGGTTACCTCTGTGACTTGGTAACAACTGACACGAGTATGCCACCTCTCGGTCGTTGCCAACCTTTATCCGAAGCGCTTCTCAACCGACAACCACAAAGCAATAAGTTTGCAAAAACCACAAAGTAAGTATCTGGGCTCCATACCATGATACCACTTATAATCCAGAAGGAAATGGACATACCCTCAGGGGGCGCTACCCCCAAATAACCTTGTTGCCACGATTCCTGTTTCGACCATAACCGGGTTGTGAGGTTCGTCGAAGTCTCGTCCACAAAGCTACGCTTTTTCACAAAGCCATGATTCGATCAACAAATGATCAACAACACTCAGCATGCCACACTACCAAGTTGGGAGTATATCACTAATAACCTTCAACTACATAATCTCTGAGCTCGTACATCTCAGAGAAGGGTGTTAAGCTAAGATAATAAATCCTCCACCACCAACTGATATGTATTTGAAAGAAATCAGCTTATATCTCAAGGTGTAGCGTCAGACATACAACCATACAAGTCTGTTCCGGGTTCGAGCAAAACCGAAGGCACTTCAAAAGAAGTACTTGAAATTCGAGCATCCACAATCTCGATCGGACTCCCCATCACATATGGAGATCTCTAAACCGGAGCAACTCAGTGCAGAGTCATTCGACAGGTTATCCTATCGTTCTCGAAGACGCCCAGTCTTCACCACCGTCTTCAATTGCTATCCATTTCGTCGTACCACATATTCGAAATGGGTTATATGACACAAAGGTCCTCTCCCGGCTAAACCGAATAGTGAGGTTCAATTTAAAAATAGGTGGATGTATTCATCACAAAGATTCATATTCAAGGTTCAAGGTGGGTTTCGGATAACCAACTGGAATCCAATTCCCTGTCGTATCGAAATTCAATTGCCGTTTTAAGGCTCAAAAGGGTGTTCACATTCACATAGAAGAATATTCATCACAGATATCACAGCTCAACACAAAGCATTTAATATCACATAACAGAAATACCAATCCAACACACAGCATTCACGAACAAAGCATCTTTAATTAAGATGAATAAATCATGTGGTTTTAAATTTATTAACCGCATAATTACTTTCATTAGTAGCCTTTAATCAACGATTAATTACTATTAATTAAGTCTTAATCACCTTCATTAATTAATCATTTCTTAATTAATTATCTTAATTAATTAACCCTTCATTCTTAATTAATTAACTCTTAATTATTTTTATTAATTTATTACTCCTTAATTAATTAATAATTTATTAAAATTAACTAACCTTAATTATTTATTAAATTAAACTTTCAATATTAAATAATTAATTAATTATTTCTTAATAAATTATATTAACAAAATCATTAATTGTTCAAATAAACCAAAAGATAATTTAATTACTTTGATTATCCTTTTAAACCTCGTTAAATCATTATCCTTACAAATTGGCTGCTTTGGAAAGTTAAGATTAGTTTAAATAACGTTCTATCTTAATATCCATTTAAATTTCATTATTTAACATAAATGACATTATAAAATGATGTATCAAAAATTAAATAAATTAAAATTTAATTACTTTATAAAATGATGTATCAAAATTTAAATAAATTAAAATTTAATTACTTTAAAACCATTAACTTAAATCCTGAATTTAATTCAAAAATTCGATCAAATCATCATTTGAAAACATGGTTTACAAGTGTTTAAAAATCTGATTTTTTTTAAAGTAAAAACAGTTTAATATATCAGGCTTGAGACCTGCTTCGAGTCACCCTTGAGAAATTTGCTTGTTTTCTTCGGGTTATATTAAAAATCAACCCGAGTGACAAGATTTTCAACTTAAAATTTTTTCCAAGTATTTTTACAAGGTGCTTCAATAATTTTACTCGAGTTAACACTCGAGCTTCCAAATGTTTCTCCCCATGCTTGCTTTGAGTCCATATCCTTCTTCCCCCAAACCAAACTACAGATACAACATTTTGTACCATGCACATGCATAGTTGAGTTCGCCACCATTGGTCGAATCTCTAGCCACCATCAAGTCGACGACCCTCCAGCTGAACCCTACGAGCACCCAGAAACCCATCACGTCGACGAAATCAAAATTTTACCGTCGACACCAAACTTCAACCAAACCCATCAACACGAAACCACTTCGATCATCCACCTCAGGCCGTCAACAGTCACGAAAATTCAAATGAGACATCGCAGATGACAAACGCTTCGATCGGCACTGGTGCGAACGACTCCAGTCCAACGACGACGACGCGACAACATTTTTTTCGATCGTGACCAATACGAATTTAACCCTAAATCGATCTCATCACTACTCTGCGATGATATATAAATTAGACTCGCATTTTTCTGATGATTTCAAACCTTCAACCTTGCTACGACTACAATCTCGAGGACCACAAACTCACCGATCACCAGAATTTTATAAAATTTCATTTCCTGATCAAGTTAGGATTTCTCACTAAAAACTGCATAAAAAATTTAGATTTTTCTCTCTAAAATCATTATTTCCAAGGGTGATCATATAGATATGCCTGACACAAAAATTTATGGTAATCAAATTTTCAACAAGTTTTAAATTCGCCTGTAATTTCGATTTTCCTGACCACTTTTCAATTAAATTTGCTTGAAACCATTTTTAATACTTGAATTATGCCTAAAAAACAACTTTTTTTTAGATCTTAAGGTTTTATGTTTATTGAGGAAAGAGAAATCAAATTTTAAATCAAATTTGAACCAGTCAACCTGGGACAGAACCCCTTCTTCCAAGTGCACAGATATACACAACCCAGTTTTCATGTTTTTACATACATGCATCATATATTTTCCATTTAAACGTCCATATTTTCACAACAACAAGATTCATTTCCAATTAAAAAGAAAAGTTTACTCACTTGAAAAGATTTTGAAACAGAGATCATTTTTTTGTCTTTGAAAACCTGTAGTTTAATCTTTCTATTTTTTTTCTTTTCAGCAGATTGTATTTGAGCTTGAAAATGTAGTGAGGTTTATATTTTTTTTCCTTTGATTTGCTAAGTTATGCTTTTGAACGAACAAGACTAAGTTACATTGCATATATAGAAAACAGTTCTGCAGGGAAGGCTTGATGTACAAGATATTTTTCTATTTCCTTGATGGTCAGAGATTTTCTTATTTCCTGCATATTGAAATGATATTTGTTGTGCTGAGATAATGTTATTTAATGCATATGCTCCCTTAGAAGTTTACATACTTATGCATTTGATTTTTGTATATAGGTATTTTTTTTTCTTGCTTGCATAATTCACATACATACATTTTTGTTTGATTTGCTTTGCTTGATATAAAATTGTCATAGTTAATTTTATAGTTTTTAACTTACCTTATATATTTATGTTTAACACAATTCTTGTTTTTACATTTTTATTATTATCATTTATTTAAAGCTTAAATTACTAAATACTTTATTTATATCCATATATTTTTTATAATAGTTAATATTAGTAATATTTTATTGTGTTTTGAAACTTTTCAAATTAAATTACAAAAGTTTAATTAAGTTACCAAATTTAAATTAATAAATTTTGGGACGTTACAATCAGACTAAATGATTGTTGATTCAAGGCCTGGTTAAAATATTTCACATTTTTTGTTAACGTGATAAGAAATAAGAAGGCTTTATAAATCACAATACCTCAACCTAACCAGCAACAGTATACTATTACACATCAATAGGACAACGGCAGTGCATAAATACAATGAAATTCATGTTCTTGTTAAACATCATTTGTTTTGCATTTATTGAAATAATAAGCAACATGGTGAGAATGGAAAAATAATGAATTTTGTTTAGGGTAGCACGCATTTTAGTTTAGCAGAATAATGTCCATAATGTGCCACAGGCACCTGCTAAAGTGAATACACTGTAGCAGGTTTTCGAGTAGAAGACCATTTGCGCTTCCATTTTTTCTTGCTCAGTAAAGATATGCAGGACATCAGTTTAGTAACGATAACCATATTGGGTATAGATAAGTTAACTTTGATAGGATGAGTATAGCATAATAGCAAAACCGCCAACATGTTAAACAATGCCTCGCTCAACAAAAAGCCTGATTATATATCACATAGTAGCAACTCCTAGAGTACTAATCTTCAACCGATCCGTTGCATGTCAAAACAGTCCTCTGCTTCAATGATTTTGCATGTTAAAGGAGTGGGGACATAACATAATGTAGAACTATAAGAATTTGCAAGCAATGTAGAAAAAGTGAATATGTTGTATCAGAAGCAAACTATCTAAGTTGGTGCATTAAAATCATATTTTTTTTTAAGATTCTAATTCATATAATATTTGTCCTGTAAAGAAAATAATGTCACTAAAATTTCAAGTTGAACATTTTGTACATGGGTATGCAAAGTGCACAGAAAACATAATACAAAAGGTTTGCAGCAGTAAGTGATGGATGTACTATTTATTAATTATCCAGAAACATATCGTAAACAGAACAGTATGGTAACATAACCATTTTCGATAAATAGACAATTGCTCACCAGTTACATACATTGCTTAATAGCTACAAATGATGAGACAAAAATTTCAATAAAAGTTTCAATATGGCAATGAAATATGGAGTTGATAAATTAAACATACTGAAATCAGTAGAGTACAAAAAATGAAGTGCAAAGAGGTGAAATGTAAAGGGGGGAAAATAGATGTATAAGCCTTAAAGTCTTATAATTTGGATGTTGTATTCGTATTTGTTTTATATGACTATGTGTATACCGTTGTGTAAACAGTTATATATCAGTTTTACAATAGTATGTGTTAACCTATCAGTGAATAGAAAATGTTGAATAAATGTTATGGGAAAGAAACAAAAAACAGAAGAGAATACTATAAGGATGAATAGAGAATAATATATGAAAAAACACACCCAAAAAATACACAGTTTATTCTATAGCAAATTTTGATGAATGAGTTGAATTCATCCTACAAAAAAAGAAAATGAAAGCGAGGGAAAATTAAAAACCAAGCAAGGTTTCATGGATAAAACCTTACACCTATGAGTGAACACTAATACCTTACACCCATGCATATACAATAAAAATTTAGCAATCTTTGAGCTAAATAGTAAAGAAGAACACTCAATAATAGCCTGGAAAAAGTACAACTTCAGTGAGAAATTGTGGCGTGAGATAGATAAAGAAGCAAAAAGGCTTATTCTTATCTCTATTGTGGATCTGCTTCATCTTTTAATCAAAAGAGTTTTATTAGCTTTCCTATTTGTAAAGAATACTCAAATAAAATTTGCATTTATTTCAATTGTTAGAGTGATTACGTAAATTCTAACAGAATATGCTTACCCTATTCCAACCTATAAATTATAGCCAATAATAAATTGTGGTATATATGCCCAAGGCATTTTTCCTTAATGGGATTTAACTTATCTAACTACTAACTTAATGGTAATCAACTAAATCAATGCTCAAAATCGAGTGAATTTGGTGAATTTGTATTTTACTGTATATCATTAAGTACCATTTTCCTTGCCAATAAATTTCATAAAGCATAACATATACATGATATATACACGCATCAAGTATCAACAGTGTATCATAAAAACTACTCTCAAATTATTATAAATCAAAAAAAATTTAATTCTACTCCACGCCATTTAAAGAGTAGGGCACAAACCTTAATTTGAAGGTAAATAAACCTATGATTGAATCAAAAGTCCAACCATTTAATTAAAAAAATTATACATTACAAAGATGTGAACTCACATAGAAAAGTAAAGAGAAAAAATTGCTCTCATAATATTTTTCAGTTTTTATGATGTACAGCACTATACACAATGACCTCATGGTCAAACAATGGTTAAGTGTAAAAGAACAAATAAACTAACATGATGTGAAAGTGCAACATGAATCATGGTTCCATCATCCCAGTAATTAAGCCACTTGAAATTTAAACTGTAAGTCATTTTGCTTATTTTGAATGGCAAAATCATCAATGTGGTTTAAAAATAGATCACTAAATAGGTGTGAAGTATGGAAAAAAAATATAGTTGCAAAGAAAACACAGGTAACAAAATTTAAAAAAGAAATTATTTAATATATTAAGAGGTTAACACTTTTTTTAATCTAAATTAGTTGACATTCTATACACAATAATCAAAATTCAAAATGGGTGAACGGGGGGCTTTATGTTATACTTAAGGACTATGATAAATATTCAATAATCATCATTTAGTCATTATTTCACATATAATAATCCTAACACTAAGTTTCACTAACAGATTTAATAATCATTAAGTACTTGAACAATGTTTGTTAAAAAATATTTTATTAATAGTTGATTGCATCTCTTGCACTTGTTTAAACGCCATTGATAATGTGGCCACATGTCTATTTCTATGCTACGTCAATGCCTTTTAGCAGATAATCATTATAGTTAACTTGTATTATTATATTAACCATTATATATGCAAAGTGATCCAAAAAATATTTAAGGACCAAAAGGACATTTTTGGCAAATAATATAGCACCTAAAATTCTGTAAATATTATTCTATAGTTGACCAAACTAAAGTAAACAAAGATATTACTTGGAAATTTAATCCTTCAACTTTTAAAGCTTACTGCAGTTCATGAAATTCAGTAAGAAGATAACCAAAAATATCAACTAAAATTTTGAAATAAAGAGATAATGTGTGGATTTGTGAAGAATTCAACAAGTAACGCAACATTTGCTTACAAACAGCTGAACACGAGTGGATTGCTTACATATTTGTAATAACAGCAAAAAAATTCTTAACCGGTAAGAGAAATTTATTCAATTTGCTCAAGTCTTAATTTTACCTATATTGCAATATTAGCAAGTCCACTTAATCTTCAAACATATTCAACATATTTGATCATTAACTTTTTTTATACTTATACTATCTTATGGACACCAACTCCAGAGCAGTAACTCCAAAATAAAGAAAGTGTGCTAGAAATATGCGGGAAACAATACCATCCTTTTTTATCAGCTAAATACAATTTGTATGGGAATCATAATTACCTTCTTTTCTTTTGTTATTATCGATTCTAATAACCAAATCCACAACCAAGTCAACATCAAATAGCAACTACAAACTTGAAGAACACATTATGGATACAAATGTTTTGAAAATATTTCCATAGTAAACACTTAATGGGAAGATGGAACCAACACATCACTATTACAATACATAATTCTTTCTTTGAGTTCACTTGACCCATATTATTCATTTGGTTCATATTCAACCTAAATTTCATTAAATTATATTTAATGCTATTAACTTGCATGAGGTGGTACACGACTATAAACCTCTCCTTGCTGTTTCATCATTTAGGCACTATGGTGGAAATATAGTGAAATTTTTATGATAGAAAAAGGTCAGAAGAAAGTTGTGTGAAAAGAGTTTACATGTTAAGAGAAATACGCAAGCTAAGGAATACATGCAATCTTTTGCAATAGATACTTGTTGTTATAGCTCTCCATGAACCTAAAACACAACCATATTTATTCAATACTTGCATGCTTCTCCTTCCCTGCGATTATGTTTTCACACGTTTAAAATTGAAAGATACTTTCCATGTCTACCATCTTTTCATTGATCATTAGATTGTAATATTTCAAAAGTTAAGTGATTTTAGTTATATTAAACTTATAACTCGCTGTCTCGAAGAATTTTAAGTAGAAATATTAACAAAGAAATCAAGATATCTCTATATAGATGAAAAATGAAAGGTACATTAGTTCTTTTTTCTTTGACCGAATAATCACATGCTAATCAAAATAATAATTAATCAGATTGTTCATCATAGAAGTTGTAAAAAAATTATATCTACCTTTGCAAACCTTTTTGTACAAAATCCTAAATTGATGTTATTTAAATATTACTAATGTTTAGAACAAAAAATCACATATACAATTCTTAAACGTTAGATACTTAAACATAAATAATTTAACATTATTCATGCTTAATGAACGATCTGCACATATATACCAAATAAAAATCAAATAAAGCACCAAAGATAAATACCTATTTTCATCGTAATTTGAAATTGTTTGAAAATCTACACTTCTATTCATTCAGATTTTCTAAACTCATGTTAACAATGCATAACTAAAAACTTTATCGATATGAAAACACTATTTATCTTACTTTATTGACTTTATTAATCGCACATTAATGAAAATAACACATATTTCCTAGTTAACATTGACTTGTTAAGATAAGAATTTAAGAACTTGATCTTAAGTGTTGATCGTTCAAGACATGTTGCTTAAAGCAATATGAGTTGATAAGCAGGTTGCTGCCAAACTTTGCAAAGGTAAACAAATTTTTACACAAAATAAACTTGTAGAACCATGCTAGATTTTTCTTATGTACACAGAATCAAGTTCAAAATATCACACAAATCATGAGTAGATTTTAAAAAATGTGCTTACTATCATTTATATACTAATGTAGCATTATGTCATACATATGTAGTTTTTTGAAAGGATATTTAACTATATATTTACCGTCATTTCATTTCGAATTAACAGTATCTAAGAAAAAAATCTAAAAAAAAGCAAAAAATATATTTACTTTCATTTCGTTTTAACTGAACATAGTCTAAGAGAAATTTTAAAAAAGACAAAAAAACAAAGGAATGAGTCTCCAAATATGAATTAATGGGTTGACTGGTATACGTGGTCCAAAACGAAGGAAGAGATACCACATCATCATCATTTAATGGTTTGATCAAAAGAATTCTATCAGTTGTCAACTTCCTATACTTGGTAATTTCGAACATTCAAATCATTAAACCGGTTCTAAAATTTATGCTTAGCCATAGATCCTCTTACTAAATCTAATAAGTACAAAAAATATATTATGAATCTAAAGACATAATTGAATTTTAGGGGAAAAATGACATTGCAATTAGTACGCACCTGCTAAAAAAACCGTTATAGATTACTCGTATAAAACCCCAATTTTCAATACCTGTTGATGGCAATCAAAAGAGGGATAAACATTTGGAGCTAGCGTTGTAACGATGACATCGCGCTTCATAGTGGTGCTTCAGCATGGCCGAGCAAGCGTACAAGGGAAACAGCCGAAAAACAGGGGCAAGCAAGGAATGGCGAAAGAGGATACAGATGGAGGGGCGTCAACGGTTAGGGCTGTGAGGCTAGGGTTTATACAACAGCCGACGATGTATGGAAATTACCGATGGTAAAGAAACGATGACATCATAAATTGAAGGGAATCTATCAATTTCCAATTGAGGAAAAGGGAGAAGAGGGGATAAGCGGAAGGTGATCGATCGATCTCAAGTGGACGAAACTAGGAAAAGGAGATAGATGATGGGGAGAAAAGAAGCTTCTGGTAAACGAAAAAAGGGAAGGAGAAAATTATGAACAGGCGGGGGGAAATTTTTTGGGAAACGGTTCAGTTCCCAAAAATTTGGGCTCTGTGCTCTTAAAATCAAACTCAATAATTATAGTATAGTATAGATTTGGGGCAGGACCTATTCAGACACCATATTTCATTATAAACAATGTACGTATTATTTTATAACAAGTCAAACAAAAATTTTGGCTATTAATAATGTGCTAGTAATTATATGAAAACATATATATACATTAAAGTCGTATACTTTAAGAGAACCAATAAGACATACTTGGATTTGTGAACAAGCATATTGGAAAACTAGCCTATGACATGATATACATATTTTCTAAGCATTAACATGAGATCATCATCAAACAATTCTCATATTTCTTCTTTTTTTAGCAAATACTTTGAAACTAATCACAAATATTTAGGCAAGTTATGTTATAGAATCAAAAAACTATTTAGATGCAACTTATTCCGAAAGGATTGGCTGTGAAAGGAAAAGAAAATGGAAAATAACATGTTATCTTTTGCATAACCGTCCTTTAAATTATTCCAAACAACATACTTTCAATTGAGCATAATATGATGTGAGTAGTTTCAACTTAAATATCTGATAAATTGTCTACCATAAAAGCCATGCATTATTTCTTGTATTAAACATTTTTATAACTATGCTTTTTTTAATTGGAAAAGGATAAATCACAGTTAAAACATTCGTACCCTAGGAATATTGCCAAACCAGGCTTGCGAGTCCAATGTTAACGTAAAAATCTGACGCTAACACCCCAGTGTAAGTAGTGTAAGTTTGAAAGCACCACCCGTTGGTACGCGAACAAAGTATAAGCAGAGAAATCACGGAAAAGTAGTAAAAGACAACAGTTTTATAGTGGTTCGGCTTAAGATCGAGCCTACGTCCACTTTAAATTCCTTTATTGATGGTTTGATTACAATTCTTAACAATGCACTTCGATTACAACACACTTTTGACTAGTAGCTCAAACTTTGATGTAGAAGAATCTTTTGAGTTCATGTTGAATGATCCAAATCTTCTCTTGAAGTTTGTTGTAGCATCTTTGGCGTTTGGAGTGTTTGTAATGTTGTTTGAGTCGAGAGAATGACAGAGTATCGACGCTTCGAAGAATGAGCCAAAAGTCCCCTCATGTTTGGAGCCCAGGCCGTATTTATAGGGAATTCTGAACATGCCTTAAGTCTTTTACGACTTAAAGTAAGTCGTAAGTCGTGGGTTATGACCTAAGATAGGTCGTTGGAAGTCAGCGAGTTAAGGGGATATGAGTTACGACCTAACTGGTTCGCACTTGGCCATCTGAACTAACTGGTAGGTTCTAACGACTTAGGGGAAAGCGGCATAGTTTAATCACTAAGTGCTAAGTCATGAACGACTTAAAGTAAGTCGTGAAAGCATTAGGTCGCTACCGCTTTGACTCTTTAGGTCGTGAAGTACTTAAGTCGTTAAGCAGTTAGGTCGTAAGTCCTTTTATCCTTTTAGGTTGCTAACTCCTTTAACCCTTTAGGTCGTTACCCCGCTTCATCAGTTAGGTCGTCCCACTTCTTAAGTCGTTAAGTCGTCCAATCCTTAAGTCGTCAAATCCATAAGTCGTCAAGTCGTCCAATCCTTAAGTCGTTAAGCCGCTTCTTCTGTTAACTCGTTAACTCAGTTGAGCTGCTTTATGCCTTAAGTCGCTGATAGGTTAACTCGTTAGGTCGCTGATCTTTGGTCCAGCTTAGGTCGCGAGGTCTTCTTAGGTTGCAAGGTCTTCTAACCCGTTAACTTGTTGATGCTTTAGGTCGTATACCATTTTGGACGGGGCGCTGCCCCGCACCCCGCCGGGGGCGCTGCCCCCCGGACCCTTGCGACATGACCGGGCAGGTCGATCACCGTAGCGGTGGCGTTGCCCCCGCACCCCCACCTAGGGTGGTTGGCACCCCCCCGGACCCCCCCTCCGTAGGGGATCTTATCTGAAAAACCATTCAACAGAATCGAGACGAATTATCATTGGCTTTTCGGTCGATTTTTGATATCATGGCCTTGCTGAAAAAGTGGAGTTAACATCCATCTTTTACTCAATATCATCTCTCCACTTGAGATGAGTTCTCTAAATATACGATCTTTTTCTTCTTATACGACCTCTTTTCCTTCATCTCATGGCTTAGCAACTCTAGGGTCATATTTTGTTACTTGATACTTCTAAATATGAAATGGGCTTCTATAATCACTACATGATACTTCTAAAAAAGAAATAGACGGATTCGACCATTTAAGACCTCAATCAAGATAGACCCCATCATTTAAAACCTATTTCCAAGGTGGTTTCCTAATAATGTCATCAATGGTAGGTGGGTCTTAGCTACAAAGACCTCTAAGCACTATTTAAGGCTTCCAACATTTAATATTTAGCTATTATTGCATCTATCTCCATAATATCATAGCCATGTAAGAGACAATATCTAAGCTACTTAATACCCTTAAAATGACTTGGCAGATTTATACCTATATTCTAGGCAGGTCCTACATCACTTAATACCTATCCCCAGGTGAACTCCTCATAGGTACTATCATTACTACAGACTTAGCAATATGAGAGACTGTATCTAAGCTACTAAACACCTCATTAATAAGAACTAGGCAGATCTTGACCAATTAACACCAAGTAAACCTTTTTAGATACATCCTTATTTATTTGGAACCTCATTAGGTTATTCAATACTTCCTTCTAGGAGAGAGGCAGACCTACGGCCACTTAACACCACAAACCACAAGCAAACCCCTATGGAGATATCTCTCACCGTTCTTAATTCCAAATTTGGACTATTTAATACCTTTTAATTGGGAAAGAGGCGAACCCTCAAATTACCACTTAATACCTTTGATCCTAAAGCAGGTCCCATCTTTCACAAAGTAACATGCCCTAGGATTAGTGATATCTCACATCCATAGTAAGTACAGTCGACTTTTGGTAGTCTCAATGTGGAGGGCAGTCTTTCGTCGAGTGACTCTACTGACTTCGCATCACTAACCTGCTACGTCCAATGAACTATCATGTCTTTACTTATATTGTCTTAGGTTGACATTAAACTTAGCTTGCTAATTTTATTTTAATTTAAGGTAATAAAATTTACTTCAAATACTTATCTACCCATAAATCCTCTTTTAATGCTCAAATATGTCAATTTGCTTATAAAATCATAATGGACATTTTCTAAAACCTTTATGTATAATAATTAATTACAAATTAGTAACCATTTTATATTTATTCCATTTTTATCCATTTGTCCCTATTAATTGTAACTCCTAACTTCTTTTTCATTTCTTGCCTATTAGTTGGAATTATGTTCTTTAATTCATGAACCAATTAACTATAACCCTTAGTCTAATCCTATTTATTATTTCATTAATTGGGATTACAATCTTTTATTTTCCATTAATTATTGGCACCTAATATACTGCCTATCATTAGGAATTACTACATTCCCTAAATCTACCTATTCGCTTCCTTAAATAAAATAATAACCAATGAATGTTATGAATAAATAACGCGTAAATAAATGTTGTTCTTTTTATTAATGCAATAATTACATATAAAACCTAGTGAAACTATCTATTATTATCCAAATATATCCTAGTTATAATATTTAACCAAAATGTACTTTACATATTTAATTTGCAGGAATTAAACCCTTTAGGAAGAGTTTGCGCTTTGATTTACATAAATTGGTTTAACACAAAATAAAAGATTTACTACGTTCGAAATTACAGGGAATGGAAATTTTCTTTTTATTTGGAATAAAGAGTATAAACTACAGAGAATAAATCTATATTTTACGCATCTCTTTTCTTTTTGTTTATGAGCATTCCTTGTTAAATCAAATGTTGCTCTTTTGAATCAAAAGTGGAAAAGTAAATAAATTTATAAACATTAAACGGGTGTTCTTCCCACCAATTAAACTATGGAAAATATACAACCTAGCATAATTAGACAATGACCCAAAAATCATATTTTATACCATAGTACATAACTAGAATAAAAATACGCAACATTAAATTCTAAAACCTTTGGGATTGATATCCAGATTTAGGTGTAAACATATTCCAAATTTGATTTAAAGCTAGAACATATAGGCATAGTCTTCCACATTAATTTAAGCCTATAATTCAAAAATAAAATTGTTTAAGCATAGAAATCAAGTATGTGAACGGAATATATTTAAAATTATAAACAATATACAAAAAATTCACCTACCTTTTAAGAACGATCCAAATCTCTAGATCTGAAATAAAATCTTAAAATCATCTTCAAATCATTTTTAATCTAAGTAATTTATATAAAAAGGTATATACATAAGTTAGAACTACAGATCTGAGAATCGATTTGGGATTGAAAGAGAAAGCAGATACAAATATATAAATATATAAAATACCTCACTCAAATATGTGTATAGTCGATTCTCTTCTCTTCTCCTTATTATTAGATTTCTATTCATATTTTTATAATGTAGAAAGAAAGCTGAGAAAAAGAAATGGAAGAGCTTCGTTGTTGCCTCCGTAAATATATATGAGAAGAAAAGAGAGAGTTAGACCTGAATTTATAAGCGCAAGATTTAACCTCAACTATGATATCGAAATATATTAAATCTGGACTGTTGGTCCTGGGCTAACCTAGCCGCCCCGCATGAAGCGGTTGACCGCCCTTTCCCTAGAGTCAATTGCCCCTAGTCGACCGCTTCAATATGTAGGTTGAGACCTGTAGGCCCTAGATGATTAATATATAAACGTTAATTAATTCAAATCGAATTATTTCCGTTCTGAATTCGTTTTTCATCCATAACTTCTTCGTTTGGACTCCGATCATAAAACCCTAAATTTGAAAGTTGCTTAGAATTTTGCGACGGGCGCAATGATGCAAGTTTCGTGGTGAAATTCCATCGTCTGCCCAAATTCCATTTTTGAAGTCTAATTAATTAACTAATTAAATAGATAACGCTAAACTATGGAGTGTTACATTTCACACATTGCTCCCTGTAATAAATAGTATTAAATAGAACTAAAAGCTCAATAATCCAAGGAAATCACAATATCGAATGATTTAAGAAATGAAACAAAACTAAAATCAAAAAAGATTTTGAAATCCAAACATGTGGATTCACTTTAATTGGATAAAAGTAAGACAAAACAAATAAAAGATAAAAAATGGTGAGAATGGAAAACAGTAAATAGCTAATTATAACCCAAATAGCTAGACTAACAAAAGGAAAAATTATCAATATCTTGGATTAAAGTGTACAGTAGGAGTGTAATCATTTTTCGTCTTTTTGTATTGTTAACGAGAGAACGGTAAGAATGTTTTTTAAAAAATATCCATGTACCAATAGGCATGACAATAAAAATGCAACGGAAAATAAAAAGGTGAAGGAATTTTATCTATCTCAATCAAAAAGATAAATTATATGGATGAAAATGAAATGTTGAAATAGACGGTTTGAAATTTAAATTTAAATGTACATGAAAAATTTCAGAAGTAATAAATAGAGGAGATAACTGTAAAAAATTACTTCCGAAAACGATAACAAACTCCGTTCATTTTAGCACTATCATATCCTACATACAACACCATCGAATTATAAAAATAAGCTTAGGATAATTGTAAAATTAATCAAAATTAGCAATTAACCATCAAATACATTGAATTAGATGCATGTATGCTTGCTACAATAAGCTTTAATAACTAGATGAACTAAAAGCTTAGATATTATAGTAAATCACGATATTTTTCAAATGATTTAAGAAATGAAAAAAATGTAAAATCATAAAAGGATTTTGCAAATTCAAACGTTGTCGTACTCATTCCAATAAAGATGAATGTATGACATAAACAAACAAAAGATAGAAATTGCGAGTATAAAAAAGAGTGTACATATAAATAAAACTAAATAACTAAACTATCAAAAGAAAAATAACTAATACCAAAGTGATATAATGGAAGATTTTATCATTTATTATCATTATATCTTTGAATTGATAAGTGATCATTTTAAAAATTGTAACATCCCGGAATTTTTAACAATATCAATTTAATAATCTGTAGTTAAAATTAAATTGATATTGATATTCTGTTAATAATTATTCAGATAGATTTAATAATCTTCTTCAATAATTATTTAAATTGGTTATTTTATCATTTAAATAATAAATTGATTTCTATTTACAATATAAATATTTGGTTTATATTTTACATATAATTAGCATTGTTTTTATTTTAATAAATAAAGCATATTTTCTAGTTTTAATAATTTGGAAAAAAAATTATTTAATATTCAAAGCTTTTCAAAATTAAATAAATGATTTTGGTTTAAATTTAATAATTAAACCATGTTTCAAAATTCTAATATATGCAATATAAATTGGAAATTTTGATTTTTAAATTAGTATTGAGTTTTAAAACTATTTCATGAATAAATATATGATTTTAAAATTGATAAGAAAAATATTAGACGTTTAAATTAAATTAGCTTGAGTTTTAAATTTAGAATAAATTTAGCAAAATGATTTCGTGACATAATAAGATGGATTATTTATTTAATAAAAGTATAATTTCTTGTAAAATGATTTTATTTTAATAATAAGAGAGTTGTAAAAACAATATTGATATGGTATTGTCTTTATAAATAAGTTTTGAATGGAATTTGTAATTTTTATTTCAAATTGAATTTTTATATGTATAACTTGATTTGAAATTAATTGATTTTGAATTTAGTTTGAATTTAAATTCAAAAGTATAAATTTTTAAAATCTTAATTGTTTTAATTTTAAATATGTATAAGTTTCAAATTGTAAAACATAGTTTGTTCTTATTCCTTTTTTAAATTTATATCCATATTTTAATATAAACCAACAACTTAAATTCAAGTTAATATACATTAAGTTGTAAATAAATGCTAATTACCTTTGGAAGAAAACAAGTGTTGCATTCATTAGCATTGATTTAAACAAATGTTCAAATTTAACATTAACAAATAGACAAGTGTCTAACTTTTGACAAGTGTTAAAATTTAATTTTAATTTTTCTTTTCTTTTAGTAAATCTGAAATATACATTAGTTAGCTTACATCTTCATACATATTGCATTTTTCATTCTCCTTAATCAAAAGAAAAGATCAAAATTCATTTTTCTTATGCATAAATGAAACCTGCATTCTGTTCATAAATCTGAACATCCTCAAATACAAAAACCTACATACTCCCCCCTCATCAAAGATCAAATCTGCATATCTCAAATTCAAGCCAATCTGCATATTCCTCTTCATAAAAATCAATCTGCAAAATTCAAATTAAGAGCTTGCACTGTTTTCTTTTCTATATTCTGTTTAAGACCTGGAAATAAGGCATCTGCATGCATATGGGAGAACTAGCTACTACATCTTCTTTCTGCATGCAAGTAATTAGAGTTTGGATCATGAGCTTTCAAATTTCAACTCAGATATTAAACAAAGGGTCAAGCCTGCACATGTTTGTTTTTTGCAAATTTTCAAATGAACAACAGGGGGTCTGCATTCATCAAATGGTGAGTAACATTTTAAATCTTTAGTATTAAAAATAAGTTGCATGTTTTACTGAATGCAAATAATATTGTTGTGCTATCTATAGTTGTTGATGTGGAAATAATTTATGTTCATACTGTTTTTATCATCTGTTCTGTTTTTTTGATTTTTCCAGGAAATTTTTTATTAATTATACTTATCTTGTAATTAGTGTTCTGTTAAAAATGAAAGTTGCAAAGTAAGTTATTTTATTTGCTTAAGTCCAAGTTAAATCTACAGGTAAGCTTTTCGTTCAAACTTCTGAACGCCTATTGAAGGAAAAGCCCCGGGAGTTCGGGGCCCACCGGACCAGAAGCTTCTCAAGCTCAGTTATAAATAAGAATTTGACTCTGGAAAACTGAAGTAAACATCATGTGGGCTCTAACAAAAACTTAAACATGTTTAACTTGTAATGTAGTATCAGGTAACAAAATTTATTACAGAAACATGAATTTTTAAACTAACAATTTGTATTTTAGGGTGTTAATTCAAGTGACAGTTTAAAACTGAACTAAAAATGAAATTTGGCAAGTTCATGAAATCTGTAACTTGAGATGTTTTGGAATTCTTCTGAGCAATAGAGGATGAATTGTAGATCCTTAGAAAAATCATGATTGTGGATATAATCTGTTAGATTGGTTGCAGTTTATAAACTCTTGTTTGAACCCTAGTTTTGAACAGGGGTTAAGATTGGGTCAGTGTGTAGTGTTGGGGTGATCGAGTGTTCTGGTTTTTGGTGGAGGTGTAGTAGATGTGTGGGTTGTTTCATGGCCGGAGAGGTGGACTTCCTGATGGTCGGAACGACAAGAACTTGCCGTTGACAAGTAGGGGCAAAAACATGGAAAATGTTTTCTGGTTTGGGTTATTTGAGCTTATTTTTGAATGCTTGTTTATTGTTCGATCTGGTGATTGTGGTAGGGCATGGGTGAGTTATTGGTTGAGATTTGATCGTCGCTGATGTTCAGAGACGGCGATGAGATCCTGGCGATGAAATTCTGGTGAAGTTGTGTGGTTGGTTGGTGTTACAGGGGAGATGAGGGTTTTACTCGAAGTTAATGGTTTGAAGACTCGGAGGGGTGAAGCTTAAAACTCGAAGTAGAAATTGATTTTTCTCGGGTTAAAACTGTAGTTTACAGGTTACAGTAACTGTTTTAAAATCTGGGTTTTTAAATTTTAAAATCTGTAGTTTTGTTTAAAAGTAAGGTTAGGTTTAACTCAAATTCAAGTTTGAACTTTTTGATTCAAATTCAAACTCCAGTTTTTAAAATAGAAATTTAAGTGTAAAATTTAACTTAATTAACTATATCATGTTGATAAAATAGTTTAAACTTTTTAATAATAAGATTGTTAAAATATGAATAGATTGGAAGTTTTATTTAAAATCTGGGAATTCAAAAGTTAAATTTGAATTTCAGTTTTAAATTTTAAACAAGGTTTAAATTTGAAGTTTTAAATTAAAGTGAAAATTTAAGTTATTAAAGGTTTTGAAATGGATTTAACTTTAAAATTTTCAAATAGTATTTGTTTGATCTGCAATTTAAAAAGTTTTAAATTATTTAAAACTTTGTTAAATTATTTAAAACTTTGATAAGTTTAAAATTATTCTATTTTAAACTTGAATTTAAATTGGAATTTAAAGGTAATTTCATAAGTAATTAGTTTTGAATTAAATTGTTTTAACATAATTAAGTTATATTTATCTTGAAATTTAAATTTAGATTAATATTTCAAGATTAATTTAATTAATAAGGTAATTAAGATTAATTAATTAATTTAATTAAATAAATTGAATTGGGAATTAATTGATTAATGATTAATCAATTTGAAATCAAGATCATTAATTAAAGTATTAATTAATGATCAATGAATTTTTAATTATGTAATTAAGTTTTTAATTAAGGTTAATTAATTTAATAATTAACTTTAATTAATGAATGATTAAAGATAATGTAAATGGTAATTAATTTAAGTTAATTACTTTACAAAATAATTAGAGGATGGTTAATGAAGGTCATTAACCATGATTATTTAACAATTAATTAATATGGTTAATTTTTATAATTAATTAGATTAATTAATTTAATAATAATCAAATATGAATGGTTTGAGTATAATTACTTAGTAAAGTAATTAAGGGATAAATTACTTAATGTAATTAATTTAGTTTAATATGATTGTTTATTTTTAATTAATTAAGTTTAATTAATTTTAAACACTTGGGTTTTTATAAATAATTACTTTATGTAATTAATAATTTGGAAATTACTTAGTTAAGTAATTGTTTAATAATTACAGATTGTAATTAAGTGGTGATGTTGAGAATGAAGTAATTTGGATTAATTATTTAGTAATTAGTCAAGAAATTAATTAAGAAATTAATTTAAGGATAATTAATTTGGTTTAATAGTGTAATTAAGTTAGTTAATTACTGGAAGTAATTAATTTAAGGAATTAATAAGGATCATTAATTATTTTAATTAATGATGTAATTAAAGATGATTAATTAAGATTAATTAATCAATAATAGATAATTAAAGGTAATTAATTAATTAATTAATTAAGGATTATATAATTAATTCTGATTAATTAATTAGTTGAGTAATTAAAGGTTAATTACTGTTTAATTGAGGATAATTAATTTGTGAAATTAATTTAGAATAATTACATGAATGTAATTAGGGTAATTAATCAAGAGTGATTAATTAAAGTAATTTATGATTGATTAATTGATTGTAATCAATTAAATAATTAAGTAAGCAAGATTTGTATTGATGAAGTAATTAATTTAATTTTAATTAATTAAAGATGGGGTAATTAATTTAATTCATTTTAAATTAATTAGTAATAGAGATAATTAATTTAATTCATTTTAAATTAATTAGTAATAGAGATAATTAATTTAATTCATTTTAAATTAATTATATGATGATGAGTAAATCATTTCTTATGGATGAATGGTTGAACTTGATTGTCTTGGATGCTTTGTGATCTCAGTAATGAGATAAATAATGTTGTGTGGTATGGATGTTTGACTGTATTATGATGATAACATAAGTTATCTATTGTGATGGTGATATATGGTATATCTATTTGATATTGATAATGTGGGTTACCTGTTATGTGATAATGTTGATTATCAGTTATGATTTATAAGTTATCTATCTGTGTGTATATAGATACTGTAATTGAATTGTTTTAAACCTTTTAAACAACTTGGACTTAAAAGACACGCTTTGGTTTTCGATGAGACCGGGATCGGGTTTCCATATTTGGATATCCGAAAACCACATCGATTCCAAATAACGTTAGGTCGTGATTCAAAGTGGAGCTTTGTGAAGACTCGAGGTGTAAGGACTATGAGTCAGTATAACTCTGTGGGTGATTCTGTAATGAGTTGATGGAATTAGTTCTTATGGATTCGAGATGGTGGTTTAGAGTGCAAGGGTTATTGTCGTTAACTCTGAGGGTGATTCCAAAATGACTGTAACGAGATAATGCCTTCGGTTTCGTTCGAACCCGGAACGAACTTGTATGGATTGAATGCTTTTAGAACATCGTCAGGTGGACGATGAGAAATTCTAAGTGATAAGTCCTATAAAGGTAATCGTAGCCTCAAGCCTCATCAATCGGGAATGGCTAAAACAGGGGAGGTGCAGCAAGGCTTCGTGGGTCGCACCCACTGGAGAGCAAGATTGATCCCTGTCTAGAAGTCCCTTTATATTCGGCTGTGTGGGTGGTTGCTGTAAGGACCCGATTCTTCGTCTTTCGAAAATTCAACATCGATACTCACTTTATCGACTGCCGAGCAATCGAATGACGGAAAACCGAACACTTAGGGTTTTAAGAAAAAGAAAAAGAGAGCAGGAGAGGGAAAAAGATAGAAAATAAAGAGAAAAGAAAATAGAACGGAACAGAAAGAAAACAACATAACAACATCAGAATCTCTCAATTCGCAGCGGAACAATATATAATACATAAATGAATAATCTTTAAACAAAGAACTATATCAGTTATTACATTACATCACATTTCATTTCATTACATCATATCATCAGAGTGTACGACAATAACAACATCAAACAGCGGAAAAGAAATACTATATACTAGTAATACGCCATGCCATCCATCTTGCCTCCAGCAACTCCAGAATATCCAGAATATCCTGATAAACCTTAACTCTTGACTGCCCGTGTGGAAATTGGTGGGCACCCAGAGTTTAGGAAGGAAAACAATAAACTCCAAGTCAGTCATGTGACTGGTGTGAGAACTCAAAACAGTTTATTTATCTTTGAAAACAAAATAGAGGAATATTTTTAAAGTCAATTCACAATGCTTTTAAAAATGAGACTACCATAAGGCCTCCCGCACACACACACAATGCAAACGCAGAATCGGAGGAGATTTCTCCTTATGATAGTCAAAGATGCTTGATACGCATTAAAAAGAACATTTGATATTATTACTAGTGTATAGTGTACGAAAAATTTATTTAGAAAGTAGAATATAAATCTTAGCCAACATAGACATTTCGAACTATGCCTACTATAGCTACCATCTAAACAGTGGTGACCACCATAAGTAAATGGCAGGTTCTACAACTAATACCGTACAAGTTTCGTATTGGGAATTGGATTTCCAACGAATGATCAGGCCAAGGAACTTCCCATTGCCACATGAGAATGCCTCTGGATGGACATCCCCGAGAACCAAACCGGATCTCTACCAACACAAGGCCGGGTTACCCCTAACTGAGTAACAACTGACCGAATATGCCATCCCCCGGTCCTTTGGGACCTTTCACCGAGCGCTCGCAATCAATTCACACAATCATAAAGTGTTTTCAACATGAGTAAGTATCTGGGCTCCATACCATGATACCACCCTTTTCCAGAAGGAAATGCACATATCCTAAAGGGCGATACCCCTCATAACCTTGCCGCATCTTTCCTGTTTTGACCATTCCCGAGGTGTGAGGCTCGACGAAGTCACGTCCACAAAAACATACTTTATTCAAAAGCCATGCTTTGGGTCAACAAATGAACATAGAAATGATCACCAGGATAGACGATCAAACAAATGATCCTATCACAAATAATCAACACAATGATCATTTCACAGCAACACTCAGCATGTCACATTACCAAATTGGGAATATATCGCTGATAACCTTCAACTACATAACCTCTGAGCTCGTACGTCCCAGAGAAGGGTGTTAAGCTAAAAGAATAAATTCTCCGCCACCAACAGAAATATATTTGAAAGAAATCTGCTTTATATCTCAATTTGTAATGTCAGACATACAATCCATACAAGTCTGTTCCGGGTTCGAACAGAACCGAAGGCACTTACAAAGAAGTCCTTGCAATCCGTATATTCACAATCCTGATCGGATTTCCCATCACTTAGGGAATCTCTATACCAGGAGCTACCCAGTGCAGAGACAATCGATAGGTCATCCTAACGCTTTCGCAAATACCCGGTCTTCAACACCGGTCATCAAATGCAATTCATAACGACTTATCACATATTCGGAATGGGTTATACGACCCCATGGTCCTTTCCCGGTTAACCCGAATAGTGAGCGCTTATTCAAAAATAAGTGTGGCATTCAAATTCAACAATTCACAACAAATACCCTTCAAAGGTAAATATTGATAGTCGATTATTGAACTATCAATGGATATGCACACATCACCAGATTCCAAATAATTTTCCAAATTATTTATTTCCCAAAAATATCTTTACTAGATATATAATTTCAATACCTCAAAAATAAATCAATATTTATCTTTAAACAACTTCCCTTTTCATTCATAAATTCTATAGTGAATTTATATTTCAAAATATTTATGAATAAACGATTTCAATTATTCATTTTCAATTTATCTTCAAAAAGATAAATTCTCAAAATATTCACTTTATATTTGGAAAACATTTCCATACTTACTTATTAAGTAATTCTCAAATCCATCTATTTTCAACACTTGGAAAATATTCAATATACTTAAATCGAGATTAAGTATATATTTCATTCTTTAAGGAAATCATTCTCTTAAACATATTTATTTGGGCCAAAACGAATGTTGCGTAAAACATCGTTACGACAACCCAAAATCACTAGTATAGGGATTCAAATTTAAGATAGATATATAAATCCCAATACTATACAAAACATTTCCTTTCGGAAATTATTTACTATAACAACAGTGTTATAGTCCACCATTTCCTTATTTCTCGAAAACGTCTATTTCAACAATAAATGTTGAAATCTATGGTTTCGAATCTCACGCATTTTAAAACATCGTTAGATCGTTTTAATTCTGTTTAAAATATCACATCCTAAACTTTTTTTTAACATATTATTCACTATTCAAAAACGTGAATATATTACGTTAACAAATTTCATCCTTTTATTCATTTTATTTCAAGGGATTATTCACAGTCTAAAACGTGAATATAACTCCATTTATAAGTTATAACAATTTATTTATCAAAATAAGTCGTTTGCAAATTTATAAAACAACGTTTATAAATTCCTTTTCTATTTATTTTATAACAACTCCTTTTATAAATTCCTTTATTAACCTATTCAATTTATAACTCAATTATAAAACAAAGGTTCATATCATAAGTGAGATACTTATAATTTATTTGTTTGCAAAATCGTTCCTTTGAACTTCATAATTATAAATCTTATAACTTATAAGATTCAATTATTTACCCAAATCTATTCTATCAATAACTTTATAAATTTTATAAACCTACTGCTTATAAAATTCCATTTATAACTTCACCGTTTATAATTCTATAAATTTCATTCACTTATGAAATTCTTTCACAATTCATTCTAACACTTATAAAAACTCGTTTTATAATTCAAATATTTTCATTTATAAATTATCAATTTATAAATCCTTTATAAAATCAATTTATCCTATTATTTTAAAACATCTTTAATCTCCTTTATAATTTCATCATTCTCTTGATTTATAAAATAATCAAATTTTATAAATCCTATATTTAAACTTTTCACAATAAATTCAAAAATCCCAATTTAACTATTTTATAAAATCATTAATCCATATTTCTCAAAAATAAATCTTTAACCGTATTTCTCAAAATCATAATTTTTATAACTTTAAAAATTATAACGTTTATTTATTTAAAATGGATCAATTCCAAAAATATTTTATAAACGTTTTCTTTCAAAAATCACTTTAAAATCCCTTTTAAAACTCCAAAATTTGGTCCAATGATGCTACATACCAAATAGTCAATCACGACAACAACGACATCATATATCGATATGATAATCCATCAAATATCAAAATATCCATAATCAAATAAATACTGTTGAGGAATCTAGTTGGATCCCTCCAACCTGTTTTCCTGCATCCACAAACATTAGCACAATACCAATTCCGCTCCAGTACGGAATTATCGCGGTATATGAGATTTAAAATATTATCCGCTTAATAGACGGCGCAATAGGGTCTCATCCGCTATACAATGCGGGAAATCAATAACTCCAATATATACATATGCCAATATATATATATTGCTATTATATATAATACCAATTTCACTGTTTATGAAATATTCGCGGTATATGTTTTTAATAAATAACATCCGCTTACTAACGGCGCATAATGTCTATTTTAACAATCAATAGATAACAATCATCATTCAAATATGCATTCAAATATTTTAAATCTAACTATTTAAAATAAAATCGAAACTGATTCGATTGAGTGAGAAGTTCTCATGTTGATTTCAATTTCGTTTTTGCGATTTATTTCGAATAAAATTAAACGGACGTTTAATTTTACCCGAAATTCTCACTAACTCCGAACAACTCCAATCCAATTCCATTGCGTAGTGCTCGTCCATACGATTCCAATGCAACTGGTTTCGCGCGTTTTCGACCTCGTATGAAAAAGTTATGAATTTTACAAGATACACGATTTTATATTAACTAATTTACAACATATATTTTATAATTTTCAACCTTAGCTAATCAAGACCGTTAGATCCAGCACCCTCAACATCAGGCCGTCCCTTCCCTCCATCTCCCTCACGTTTCACATCTCCAGTAAATGGCCGAACCAAGAACCCATCATCCACAAACTAGGGTTCGACTTTGCAACCACCTCGCTCGACGAAACTTCATCAAACCACCTCCATATTGAAGCCCATTGCAAGAGCTACCTTCACCATGAACAATAATGAACTCGGCCACCTGATGAGCTTCGAAATGCATGCTCAAACCCTAGGGAACGCGGCCCATTATCTCACAAAATACAGCTCCAATCTCGATCTCCACCGTTGAATATAAGGATCTTGTCATGCTCTACAATATTGTAGTTGAGGGTTTTGTCTAAAAGCTGATGGATTGAGAGATCGAAGGGGAAGAAGTTGATTGAATTTCGGCCATACATCAGGTTGGAGGCGGCTGAAGCCTGCCTTGAAACCCTAGGCCATTTTATTTTGCAAATTATGAATGTCAAGGGCTTATATAGAAAATTCACGCGACACTATTCATCCCGGATTTTCCGAACTCCAAACGAAGCGTGCCGGTTGGCGTTCCTAAGGTTTACCCCGCGTTCCGAACACAATAGAATGTGTTTCGGAAGCTAATTCGGTTATCTGTGCGAGTTATGGCAATAAACGATCAATTTAAATTTAAACCGATTTAACGATTTTCTAGGCGTTTTAATTTGTACCGGATAAATGGTAAATCCAATTGACACGAAATTTGAAACCATACAATAATATCACATTATGGATCCGATGAAATTGGTTTCGTCGAAATCCGAGATAGTTTGAAAAATGGCTATTTTAACTCGCCAAATTAATATTAAAAACAATTCTAGGCGTTTCGAGCTGCTACGATCAAACGGTAACTCCGATTGACACGAAAATTGAAATCCGGTAATTGCTAACTATTGCGGATCCAATGGAACTGGTTTCTTCCAATTCTGAGACTGTTCAAAAATTGACTATTTTCACTAGTCGATTTAATTATTAAAATATTCAATTTTCACAAATTAACTTTTAATTCGATTTTAAAGTTCTAAAATATCTTTCTAACTCCAATATGATAAAATAAAATTTTACAAATCATTTTCAATCATATTTAACCCAATTTTCAATTATTTCCATAATTTCACATATTAAATTATCGATTTAATTATTCAATTAAATCCAATTATTCAAATAAAAATTTATTTGACTTATATATTCACTTATTAATATTTAAAATTAATTAAATATTCAAATTTTAATTACTAAAAATTCTGGGTCGTTGCAATCTTCCCCTCTTAAAAGAATTTCGTCCTCGAAATTACCAAGTAAGAAAAGTTACAGAATCTATTAATTTTCCAAAATCCATAGTTTAAACTTCTTATAATAACTTACTAAGTTTTCAAATCATACTTAGTTATCTTTTCAAAAACAATTATTATTGTTTAACTTTCAATTCCAAATCAAAGTTAAAGTTTTCAAAATTTTCCAAATTTCTCAAATTTTTTCTAACGCCTTAAATTTTCGGAAAAATTCGCCATAGTCTCCTTTGCGCGGCTCGATCCGGAAAAAAAATGACAGTATATATAACACAAATATACATCTCATCAAGTAATGAGGCATCCCGTAGGGAAAAAAGTATAAAAGTACGGTATGTAATCCGAGATATGTACCTTATATTTTATTAGCAAGCATATACGGCTAATATAGCGCGAGAGCGAGCTCCAAATGCGAAGCAAACGTGATCCGCACCTACTAAACACTCAACAAACAAATGAGAACATGCATGTAGACAATAGTATCAATATACAACATATAGTAACAAAATAACTATATATGTCAACATAACAAATGCAATAAAAGCAACAAATGCAAACATCAACCAACTATCCTCCATAACCAATAAATATTCATATTCTTATTCATATCCAATGAATTGGTTTTCAATTTAATCATATTTGATTCATTAACAGTGGATGTTTTTACTAACATTCATTTTCAATTAGTTTATATTCACTAATCCATATTCAAGTTGGTTCACTTCCAAATCAAATTCAATTCTATTTAAGATTCACATAGCTTCCAATTGAATTTCCAATTACTTTAGCTTCCAATTTCATTAACGCTTACTGAATTATATACAATCAACTAACAATCAAATAACAACCAATGTATATCAATTACAACCAAATTCCTTTGCTTATCAATTGGTTTAATTAATTGATTTTTTTTATTCAACTATTCAATTTTCAATAACATTAGATTTTAATGAATTAACACTTATATCCATTATTCCATATCAACTTAATTCACATTCAATTGATTAACATTCAATCCATTAACTCAATTCAATTCAATTTCTAAAGTTGAATTTCATTTATAAAACTCAAGTTCACATTTATCACTTAACTTTATTATTTTACTTTGATACTAATATCAACTTTATTCAACATCAATTAAGTTATACTTCTTATATATATAAGTTTATTTCACAATTGTAAATCACTTTAATTATAATTCAATTCTTATAATTCATTTGCTTATACAATTATTCTTTAATTTAGATTATTCAAACAACTAAGCAATCAACTTCTATACACTTTAATAATTCTGAAAAATTATTCCCTTATATATAAAAATATAATTAAGGTGAAATTATTTCATTTACCCAATTTAAAATAATATTGTGTCGAATTGTTCTATTCAAGTGTTTAGAGATCCCTATCAACAACGTTAATTACTCGTATTAACCAGAATCTATATAGCACTCAACAAACCAATCATCACAATATAAAATAATTTTATATTCACTAACAAATACGCTCTCATAGCTATTATTACACTCAAACTCATTCCAAAGCACTACTGACTCTATCTCTAATGAGTAATACCCGACAGAACCATGGTTGTCACTTAACCATATGCTCTGATACCACATTGCAAGGACCCGATTCTTCGTCTTTCGAAAATTCAACATCGATACTCACTTTATCGACTGCCGAGCAATCGAATGACGGAAAACCAAACACTTAGGGTTTTAAGAAAAAGAAAACGAGAGAAGGAGAGGGAAAAAGATAGAAAATAGAGAGAAAAGAAAATAGAACGGAACAGAAAGAAAACAACATAACAACATCAGAATCTATCAATTCGCAGCGGAACAATATATAATACATAAATGAATAATCTTTAAACAAAGAACTATATCAGTTATTACATTACATCACATTTCATTTCATTACATCATATCATCAGAGTGTACGACAATAACAACATCAAACAGCGGAAAAGAAATACTATATACTAGTAATACGCCATGCCATCCATCTTGCCTCCAGCAACTCCAGAATATCCAGAATACCTGATAAACCTTAACTCTTGACTGCCCGTGTGGAAATTGGTGGGCACCCAGAGTTTAGGAAGGAAAACAATAAACTCCAAGTCGGTCATGTGACTGGTGTGAGAACTAAAAACAGTTTATTTATCTTTGAAAACAAAATAGAGGAATATTTTTAAAGTCAATTCGCAATGCTTTTAAAAATGAGACTACCATAAGGCCTCCCGGACACACACACATTGCAAACGCAGAATCGGAGGAGATTTATCCTTATGATAGTCAAAGATGCTTGATACGCATTAAAAAGAATATTTGACATTATTACTAGTGCATAGTGTAGGAAAAATTTATTTCGAAAGTAGAATATAAATCTTAGCAAACATAGACATTTTGAACTATGCCTACTATAGCTACCATCTAAACAGTGGTGACCACCATAAGTAAATGGAAGGTTCTACAACTAATACCGTACAAGTTTCGTATTGGGAATTGGATTTCCAACGAATGATCAGGCCAAGGAACTTCCCATTGCCACATGAAAATGCCTCTGGATGGACATCCCCAAGAACCAAACCGGATCTCTACCAACACAAGGCCGGGTTACCCCTAACTGAGTAACAACTGACCGAATATGCCATCCCCCGGTCCTTTGGGACCTTTCACCGAGCGCTCACAATCAATTCACACAATCATAAAGTGTTTTCAACATGAGTAAGTATCTGGGCTCCATACCATGATACCACCCTTTTCCAGAAGGAAATGCACATATCCTAAAGGGCGCTACCCCTCATAACCTTGCCGCATCTTTCCTGTTTTGACCATTCCCGAGGTGTGACGCTCGACGAAGTCACGTCCACAAAAACATACTTTATTCAAAAGCCATGCTTTGGGTCAACAAATGATCATAGAAATGATCACCAGGATAGACGATCAAACAAATGATCCTATCACAAATAATCAACACAATGATCATTTCACAGCAACACTCAGCATGTCACATTACCAAATTGGGAATATATCGCTGATAACCTTCAACTACATAACCTCTGAGCTCGTACGTCCCAGAAAAGGGTGTTAAGCTAAAAGAATAAATTCTCCGCCACCAACAGAAATATATTTGAAAGAAATCTTCTTTATATCTCAATTTGTAATGTCAGACATACAATCCATACAAGTCTGTTCCGGGTTCGAACAGAACCGAAGGCACTTACAAAGAAGTCCTTGCAATCCGTATATTCACAATCCTGATCGGATTTCCCATCACTTAGGGAATCTCTATACCAGGAGCTACCCGGTGCAGAGACAATCGATAGATCATCCTATCGCTTTCGCAAATACCCGGTCTTCAACACCGGTCATCAAATGCAATTCATAACGACGTATCACATATTCGGAATGGGTTATACGACCCCATGGTCCTTTCCCGGTTAACCCGAATAGTGAGCGCTTATTCAAAAATAAGTGTGGCATTCAAATTCAACAAATACCCTTCAAAGGTAAATATTGACAGTCGATTATTGAACTATCAATGGATATGCACACATCACCAGATTCCAAATAATTTTCCAAATTATTTATTTCCCAAAAATATCTTTACTAGATATATAATTTCAATACCTCAAAAATAAATCAATATTTATCTTTAAACAACTTCCCTTTTCATTCATAAATTCTATAGTGAATTTATATTTCAAAATATTTATGAATAAACGATTTCAATTATTCATTTTCAATTTATCTTCAAAAAGATAAATTCTCAAAATATTCACTTTATATTTGGAAAACATTTCCATACTTACTTATTAAGTAATTCTCAAATCCATCTATTTTCAGCACTTGGAAAATATTCAATATACTTAAATCGAGATTAAGTATATATTTCATTCTTTAAAGAAATCATTCTCTTAAACATATTTATTTGGGCCAAAACGAATGTTGCGTAAAACATCGTTACGACAACCCAAAATCACTAGTATAGGGATTCAAATTTAAGATAGATATATAAATCCCAATACTATACAAAACATTTCCTTTCAGAAATTACTTACTATAACAACAGTGTTATATTCCACCATTTCCTTATTTCTCGAAAACGTCTATTTCAACAATAAATGTTGAAATCTATGGTTTCGAATCTCACGCATTTTAAAACATCGTTAGATCGTTTTAATTCTGCTTAAAATATCACATCCTAAACATTTTTTTTAACATATTATTCACTATTCAAAAACGTGAATATATTACGTTAACAAATTTCATCCTTTTATTCATTTTATTTCAAGGGATTATTCACAGTCTAAAACGTGAATATAACTCCATTTATAAGTTATAACAATTTATTTATCAAAATAAGTCGTTTGCAAATTTATAAAACAACGTTTATAAATTCCTTTCCTGTTTATTTTATAACAACTCCTTTTATAAATTCCTTTATTAACGTATTCAATTTATAACTCAATTATAAAACAAAAGTTCATATCATAAGTGAGATACTTATAATTTATTTGTTTGCAAAATCGTTCCTTTGAACTTCATAATTATAAATCTTATAACTTATAAGATTCAATTATTTACCCAAATCTATTCTATCAATAACTTTATAAATTTTATAAACCTACTGCTTATAAAATTCCATTTATAACTTCACCGTTTATAATTCTATAAATTTCATTCACTTATGAAATTCATTCACAATTCATTCTAACACTTATAAAAACTCGTTTTATAATTCAAATATTTTCATTTATAAATTATCAATTTATAAATCCTTTATAAAATCAATTTATACTATTATTTTAAAACATCTTTAATCTCCTTTATAATTTCATCATTCTCTTGATTTATAAAGTAATCAAATTTTATAAATCCTATATTTAAACTTTTCACAATAAATTCAAAAATCCCGATTTAACTATTTTATAAAATCATTAATCCATATTTCTCAAAAATAAATCTTTAACCGTATTTCTCAAAATCATAATTTTTATAACTTTAAAAATTATAACGTTTATTTATTTAAAATGGATCAATTCCAAAAATATTTTATAAACGTTTTCTTTCAAAAATCACTTTAAAATCCCTTTTAAAACTCCAAAATTTGGTCCAATGATGCTACATACCAAATAGTCAATCACGACAACAACGACATCACATATCGATATGATAATCCATCAAATATCAAAATATCCGTAATCAAATAAATACTGTTGAGGAATCCAGTTGGATCCCTCCAACCTGTTTTCCTGCATCCACAAACATTAGCACAATACCAATTCCACTCCAGTACGGAATTATCGCGGTGTATGGGATTTAAAATATTATCCGCTTAATAGACGGCGCAATAGGGTCTCATCCGCTATACAATGCGGGAAATCAATAACTGCAATATATACATATGCCAATATATATATTGCTATTATATATAATACCAATTTCACTGTTTATGAAATATTCGCGGTATATGTTTTTAATAAATAACATCCGCTTACTAACGGCGCATAAGGTCTATTTTAACAATCAATAGATAACAATCATCATTCAAATATGCATTCAAATATTTTAAATCTAACTATTTAAAATAAAATCGAAACTGATTCGATTGAGTGAGAAGTTCTCACCTTGATTTCAATTTCGTTTTAGCGATTTATTTCGAATAAAATAAAACGGACGTTTAATTTTACCCGAAATTCTCACTAACTCCAAACGACTCCAATCCAATTCCATCGCGTAGTGCTCGTCCATACGATTCCAACGCAACTGGTTTCACGCGTTTTCGACCTCGTATGAAAAAGTTATGAATTTTACAAGATACACGATTTTATATTAACTAATTTACAACATATATTTTATAATTTTCAACCTTAGCTAATCAAGACCGTTAGATCCAGCACCCTCAACATCAGGCTGTCCCTTCCCTCCATCTCCCTCACATTTCACATCTCCAGTAAATGGCCGAACCAAGAACCCATCATCCACAAACTAGGGTTCGACTTTGCAACCACCTCGCTCGACGAAACTTCATCAAACCACCTCCATATTGAAGCCCATTGCAAGAGCTACCTTCACCATGAACAATGATGAACTCGGCCACCTGATGAGCTTCGAAATGCGTGCTCAAACCCCAGGGAACGCGGCCCATTATCTCACAAAATACAGCTCCAATCTCGATCTCCACCGTTGAATATAAGGATCTTGCCATGCTCTACAATATTGTAGTTGAGGGTTTTGTCTAAAAGCTGATGGATTGAGAGATCGGAGGGGAAGAAGTTGATTGAATTTCGGCCATACATCAGGTTGGAGGCGGTTGAAGCCTGCCTTGAAACCCTAGGCCATTTTATTTTGCAAATTGTGAATGTCAAGGGCTTATATAGAAAATTCACGCGACACTATTCATCCCGGATTTTCCGAACTCCAAACGAAGCGTGCCGGTTGGCGTTTCTAAGGTTTACCCCGCGTTCCGAACACAATGGAACGTGTTTCGGAAGCTAATTCGGTCATTTGTGCGAGTTATGGCAATAAACGATCAATTTAAATTTAAACCGATTTAACGATTTTCTAGGCGTTTTAATTTGTACCGGACAAACGGTAAATCCAATTGACACGAAATTTGAAACCATACAATAATATCACATTATAGATCCGATGAAACTAGTTTCGTCAAAATCCGAGACAGTTTGAAAAATGGCTATTTTAACTCGCCAAATTAATATTAAAAACAATTCTAGGCGTTTCGAGCTGCTACGATCAAACGGTAACTCCGATTGACACGAAAACTGAAATCCGGTAATAACTAACTATTGCAGATCCAATGGAACTAGTTTCGTACAATTCTGAGACTGTTCAAAAATTGACTATTTTCACTAGTCGATTTAATTATTAAAATATTCAATTTTCACAAATTAACTTTTAATTCAATTTTAAAAGTTCTAAAATATCTTTCTAACTCCAATATGATAAAATAAAATTTTACAAATCATTTTCAACCATATTTAACCCAATTTTCAATTATTTCCATAATTTCACATATTAAATTATCGATTTAATTATTCAATTAAATCCAATTATTCAAATAAAAATTTATTTGACTTATATATTCACTTATTAATATTTAAAATTAATTAAATATTCAAATTTTAATTACTAAAAATTCTGGGTCGTTTCAATCTTCCCCCCTTAAAAGAATTTCGTCCTCGAAATTACCAAGTAAGAAAAGTTACAGAATCTATTAATTTTCCAAAATCCATAGTTTAAACTTCTTATAATAACTTACTAAGTTTTCAAATCATACTTAGTTATCTTTTCAAAAACAATTATTATTGTTTAACTTTCAATTCCAAATCAAAGTTAAAGTTTTCAAAATTTTCCAAATTTCTCAAATTTTTTCTAACGCCTTAAATTTTCGGAAAAATTCGCCATAGTCTCCTTTGCGCGGCTCGATCCGAAAAAAAATGACAATATATATATCACAAATATACATCTCATCAAGTAATGAGGCATCCCGCAGGGAAAAAAGTATAAAAGTACGGTATGTAATCCGAGATATGTACCTTATATTTTATTAGCAAGCATATACGGCTAATATAGCGCGAAAGCGAGCTCCAAATGTGAAGCAAACGCGATCCGCACCTACTAAACACTCAACAAACAAATGAGAACATGCATGTAGACAATAGTATCAATATACAACATATAGTAACAAAATAACTATATATGTCAACATAACAAATGCAATAAAAGCAACAAATGCAAACATCAACCAACTATCCTCCATAACCAATAAATATTCTTATTCTTATTCATATCCAATGAATTGGTTTTCAATTTAATCATATTTGATTCATTAACAGTGGATGTTTTTACTAACATTCATTTTCAATTAGTTTATATTCACTAATCCATATTCAAGTTGGTTCACTTCCAAATCAAATTCAATTCTATTTAAGATTCACTTAGCTTCCAATTGAATTTCCAATTACTTTAGCTTCCAATTTCATTAACGCTTAATGAATTATATACAATCAACTAACAATCAAATAACAACCAATGTATATCAATTACAACCAAATTCCTTTGCTTATCAATTGGTTTAATTAATTGATTTTTTTTTATTCAACTATTCAATTTTCAATAACATTAGATTTTAATGAATTAACACTTATATCCATTATTCCATATCAACTTAATTCACATTCAATTGATTAACATTCAATCCATTAACTCAATTCAATTCAATTTCTAAAGTTGAATTTCATTTATAAAACTCAAGTTCACATTTATCACTTAACTTTATTATTTTACTTTGATACTAATATCAACTTTATTCAACATCAATTAAGTTATACTTCTTATATATATAAGTTTATTTCACAATTGTAAATCACTTTAATTATAATTCAATTCTTATAATTCATTTGCTTATACAATTATTCTTTAATTTAGATTAGTCAAACAACTAAACAATCAACTTCTATACACTTTAATAATTCTGAAAAATTATTCCTTTATATATAAAAATATAATTAAGGTAAAATTATTTCATTTACCCAATTTAAAACAATATTGTGTCGAATTGTTCTATTCAAGTGTTTAGAGATCCCTATCAACAACGTTAATTACTCGTATTAACCAGAATCTATATACCACTCAACAAACCAATCATCACAATATAAAAAAAATTTATATTCACTAACAAATACGCTCTCATAGCTATTATTACACTCAAACTCATTCCGGAGCACTACTGACTCTATCTCTAATGAGTAATACCCGACAGAACCATGGTTGTCACTTAACCATATGCTCTGATACCACATTGTAAGGACACGATTCTTCGTCTTTCGAAAATTCAACATCGATACTCACTTTATCGACTGCCGAGCAATCGAATGACGGAAAACCGTACACTTAGGGTTTTAAGAAAAAGAAAAAGAGAGAAGCAGAGGGAAAAAGATAGAAAATAGAGAGAAAAGAAAATAGAACGGAACAGAAAGAAAACAACATAACAACATCAGAATCTCTCAATTCGCAGCGGAACAATATATAATACATAAATGAATAATCTTTAAACAAAGAACTACATCAGTTATTACATTACATCACACTTCATTTCATTACATCATATCATCAGAGTGTACGACAATAACAACATCAAACAGCGGAAAAGAAATACTATATACTAGTAATACGCCATGCCATCCATCTTGCCTCCAGCAACTCCAGAATATCCAGAATATCCTGATAAACCTTAACTCTTGACTGCCCGTGTGGAAATTGGTGGGCACCCAGAGTTTGGGAAGGAAAACAATAAACTCCAAGTCAGTCATGTGACTGGTGTGAGAACTCAAAACAGTTTATTTATCTTTGAAAACAAAATAGAGGAATATTTTTAAAGTCAATTCGCTATGCTTTTAAAAATGAGACTACCATAAGGCCTCCCGCACACACACACAATGCAATCGCAGAATCGGAGGAGATTTATCCTTATGATAGTCAAAGATACTTGATACGCATTAAAAAGAACATTTGATATTATTACTAGTGCATAGTGTAGGAAAAATTTATTTCGAAAGTAGAATATAAATCTTAGCCAACATAGACAATTCGAACTATGCCTACTATAGCTACCATCTAAACAGTGGTGACCACCATAAGTAAATGGCAGGTTCTACAACTAATACCGTACAAGTTTCGTATTGGGAATTGGATTTCCAACGAATGATCAGGCCAAGGAACTTCCCATTGCCACATGAGAATGCCTCTGGATGGACATCCCCGAGAACCAAACCGGATCTCTCCCAACACAAGGCCGGGTTACCCCTAACTGAGTAACAACTGACCGAATATGCCATCCCCCGGTCCTTTGGGACCTTTCACCGAGCGCTCGCAATCAATTCACACAATCATAAAGTGTTTTCAACATGAGTAAGTATCTGGGCTCCATACCATGATACCACCCTTTTCCAGAAGGAAATGCACATATCCTAAAGGGCGCTACCCCTCATAACCTTGCCGCATCTTTCCTGTTTTGACCATTCCCGAGGTGTGAGGCTCGACGAAGTCACGTCCACAAAAACATACTTTATTCAAAAGCCATGCTTTGGGTCAACAAATGATCATAGAAATGATCACCAGGATAGACGATCAAACAAATGATCCTATCACAAATAATCAACACAATGATCATTTCACAGCAACACTCAGCATATCACATTACCAAATTGGGAATATATCGCTGATAACCTTCAACTACATAACCTCTGAGCTCGTACGTCCCAGAGAAGGGTGTTAAGCTAAAAGAATAAATTCTCCGCCACCAACAGAAATATATTTGAAAGAAATCTGCTTTATATCTCAATTTGTAATGTCAGACATACAATCCATACAAGTCTGTTCCGGGTTCGAACAGAACCGAAGGCACTTACAAAGAAGTCCTTGCAATCCGTATATTCACAATCCTGATCGGATTTCCCATCACTTAGGGAATGTCTATACTAGGAGCTACCCAGTGCAGAGACAATCGATAGGTCATCCTATCGCTTTCGCAAATACCCGGTCTTCAACACCGGTCATCAAATGCAATTCATGACGACGTATCACATATTCGGAATGGGTTATACGACCCCATGGTCCTTTCCCGGTTAACCCGAATAGTGAGCGCTTATTCAAAAATAAGTGTGGCATTCAAATTCAACAAATCACAACAAATACCCTTCAAAGGTAAATATTGATAGTCGATTATTGAACTATCAATGGATATGCACACATCACTAGATTCCAAATAATTTTCCAAATTATTTATTTCCCAAAAATATCTTTACTAGATATATAATTTCAATACCTCAAAAATAAATCAATATTTATCTTTAAACAACTTCCCTTTTCATTCATAAATTCTATAGTGAATTTATATTTCAAAATATTTATGAATAAACGATTTCAATTATTCATTTTCAATTTATCTTCAAAAAGATAAATTCTCAAAATATTCACTTTATATTTGGAAAACATTTCCATACTTACTTATTAAGTAATTCTCAAATCCATCTATTTTCAACACTTGGAAAATATTCAATATACTTAAATCGAGAATAAGTATATATTTCATTCTTTAAGGAAATCATTCTCTTAAACATATTTATTTAGGCCAAAACGAATGTTGCGTAAAACATCGTTACGACAACCCAAAATCACTAGTATAGGGATTCAAATTTAAGATAGATATATAAATCCCAATACTATACAAAACATTTCCTTTCAGAAATTATTTACTATAACAACGGTGTTATAGTCCACCATTTCCTTATTTCTCGAAAACGTCTATTTCAACAATAAATGTTGAAATCTTTGGTTTCAAATCTCACGCATTTTAAAACATCGTTAGATCGTTTTAATTCTGTTTAAAATATCACATCCTAAACATTTTTTTTAACATATTATTCACTATTCAAAAACGTGAATATATTATGTTAACAAATTTCATCCTTTTATTCATTTTATTTCAAGGGATTATTCACAGTCTAAAACGTGAATATAACTCCATTTATAAGTTATAACAATTTATTTATCAAAATAAGTCATTTGCAAATTTATAAAACAACGTTTATAAATTCTTTTTCTATTTATTTTATAACAACTCCTTTTATAAATTCCTTTATTAACCTATTCAATTTATAACTCAATTATAAAACAAAAGTTCATATCATAAGTGAGATACTTATAATTTATTTGTTTGCAAAATCGTTCCTTTGAACTTCATAATTATAAATCTTATAACTTATAAGATTCAATTATTTACCCAAATCTATTCTATCAATAACTTTATAAATTTTATAAACCTACTGCTTATAAAATTCCATTTATAACTTCACCGTTTATAATTCTATAAATTTCATGCACTTATGAAATTCATTCACAATTCATTCTAACACTTATAAAAACTCGTTTTATAATTCAAATATTTTCATTTATAAATTATCTATTTATAAATCCTTTATAAAATCAATTTATACTATTATTTTAAAACATCTTTAATCTCCTTTATAATTTCATCATTCTCTTGATTTATAAAGTAATCAAATTTTATAAATCCTATATTTAAACTTTTCACAATAAATTCAAAAATCCCAATTTAACTATTTTATAAAATCATTAATCCATATTTCTCAAAAATAAATCTTTAACCGTATTTATCAAAATCATAATTTTTATAACTTTAAAAATTATAACGTTTATTTATTTAAAATGGATTAATTCCAAAAATATTTTATAAACGTTTTCTTTCAAAAATCACTTTAAAATCCCTTTTAAAACTCCAAAATTTGGTCCAATGATGCTACATACCAAATAGTCAATCACGACAACAACGACATCATATATCGATATGATAATCCATCAAATATCAAAATATCCGTAATCAAATAAATACTGTTGAGGAATCCAGTTGGATCCCTCCAACCTGTTTTCCTGCATCCACAAACATTAGCACAATACCAATTCCGCTCCAGTACGGAATTATCGCGGTATATGGGATTTAAAATATTATCCGCTTAATAGACGGCGCAATAGGGTCTCATCCGCTATACAATGCGGGAAATCAATAACTCCAATATATACATATGCTAATATATATATATTGCTATTATATATAATACCAATTTCACTGTTTATGAAATATTCGCGGTATATGTTTTTAATAAATAACATCCGCTTACTAACGGCGCATAATGTCTATTTTAACAATCAATAGATAACAATCATCATTCAAATATGCATTCAAATATTTTAAATCTAACTATTTAAAATAAAATCGAAACTGATTCGATTGAGTGAGAAGTTCTCACCTTGATTTCAATTTCGTTTTAGCGATTTATTTCGAATAAAATAAAACGGACGTTTAATTTTACCCGAAATTCTCACTAACTCCAAACGACTCCAATCCAATTCCATCGCGTAGTGCTCGTCCATACGATTCCAACGCAACTGGTTTCGTGCGTTTTCGACCTCGTATGAAAAAGTTATGAATTTTACAAGATACACGATTTTATATTAACTAATTTACAACATATATTTTATAATTTTCAACCTTAGCTAATCAAGACCGTTAGATCCAGCACCCTCAACATCAGGCCGTCCCTTCCCTCCATCTCCCTCACGTTTCAGATCTCCAGTAAATGGCCGAACCAAGAACCCATCATCCACAAACTAGGGTTCGACTTTGCAACCACCTCGCTCGACGAAACTTCATCAAACCACCTCCATATTGAAGCCCATTCCAAGAGCTACCTTCACCATTAACAATGATGAACTCGGCCACCTGATGAGCTTCGAAATGCATGCTCAAACCCCAGGGAACGCGGCCCATTATCTCACAAAATACGGCTCCAATCTCGATCTCCACCGTTGAATATAAGGATCTTGCCATGCTCTACAATATTGTAGTTGAGGGTTTTGTCTAAAAGCTGATGGATTGAGAGATCGGAGGGGAAGAAGTTGATTGAATTTTGGCCATACATCAGGTTGGAGGCGGCTGAAGCCTGCCTTGAAACCCTAGGCCATTTTATTTTGCAAATTGTGAATGTCAAGGGCTTATATAGAAAATTCACGCGACACTATTCATCCCGGATTTTCCGAACTCCAAACGAAGCGTGCCGGTTGACGTTCCTAAGGTTTATCCCGCGTTCCGAACGCAATGGAACGTGTTTCGGAAGCTAATTCGGTCATCTATGCGAGTTATGGCAATAAACGATCAATTTAAATTTAAACCGATTTAACGATTTTCTAGGCGTTTTAATTTGTACCAGAGAAACGGTAGATCCAATTGACACGAAATTTGAAACCATACAATAATATCACATTACGGATCCGATGAATCTGGTTTCGTCGAAATCCGAGATAGTTTGAAAAATGGCAATTTTAACTCGCCAAATTAATATTAAAAACAATTCTAGGCGTTTCGAGCTACTACGATCAAACGGTAACTCCGATTGACACGAAAATTGAAATCCGGTAATAGCTAACTATTACGGATCCAATGGAACTTGTTTCGTCCAATTCTGAGACTGTTCAAAAATTGACTATTTTCACTAGTCGATTTAATTATTAAAATATTCAATTTTCGCAAATTAATTTTTAATTCGATTTTAAAAGTTCTAAAATATCTTTCTAACTCCAATATGATAAAATAAAATTTTACAAATCATTTTCAATCATATTTAACCCAATTTTCAATTATTTCCATAATTTCACATATTAAATTATCGATTTAATTATTCAATTAAATCCAATTATTCAAATAAAAATTTATTTGACTTATATATTCACTTATTAATATTTAAAATTAATTAAATATTCAAATTTTAATTACTAAAAATTCTGGATCGTTACAGTTGCTAGCTACAACCACGGGGTTGTCTTGTTCGGAACTGTTCAGTAAGGAATGGGTCCGGCTTTGTGTTGTAGGGGGGTCGGGAGTGATCCTCGGTACGTTGATCTCGGCCACGTACTGTGACGGGCGGTACCCCAATAGCCCTGCCATTGTATGGAATCCAAAATCCAATAAGTGCCAACGGTTTTGATTGTATTACCCACTTTTGTGGCTAGTAGCTGGAATTTAATGAATGTAACAATTTCGGTAATTTCTTATTTATTTGAAAACCCTAGACACTATTATAATATCATCGGATTTCCTATCAAATGTTTTGGTTAGCGTAAGGTAAAAACTTTTCCATGTTTATGTGTGGGAAGTCTTACGTGATACCTTTCTTTTCAAAAGGTTTTTGAAAGTTAAGCAACTTTAAACTGTTACTCACACCAGACCCATGTCTGACCCGGAGTTTATTTTTGTTTTTCATAAACTCTTGGGTACTCAAATTTTTATGAGTAGTCAAGGGAATTTAGGTTAGGACTCAGGTTAGCTTTGACGAATTGTGGAGGAGCAATGGAGCAGGAGGCTTCTGCGTGTAGTTATATATATAGTTTTCCGTTGTGTGTTCTCTGAGTTGTAGCCTGAGTTGTTGTATTGAGTTGTATAACTAGACATGTGTTTATAACTGTCTAGTATGTGTTGTATATCTGTGTACTCTGATATTGTTGTAAATATGTAATATTTATGTTATTAATATAATTTATTCGTTCCGCTGTTAGATTCTGATGTGTTGTTTCTTTCTTCTCTTCTTTCTATTCTATTTTCTATCCCTTTCTTTCTTCAAGATGATGCGATTTTCCGTGAGTGGAAAGTCGGGTCGTCTCAGCTTGGTATCAGAGCTTTAGGTTGAGTGAATACCTAGGTTCTGTAGTAGTGTCTTTCTTGGGAGAGCGTATTTATAATTTTAATATATATATATATATATATATTTCTACCTATCTGTTGGGTTACCTGTTCAGGTTTTTCAATATAAGTTATATAGGTAGATGGGGTAGTAGTGTGTGTAACACGACCTACCATTGGTTGGAGTTTGAATGTTTGAGGTTGGAGGTGTTTTGTTGAGATTGTAGACCTAATACCGTCTCGAGTGAGTTCCGTAGTGATGAAAAACTTCATTGATCTCTGAAGGAAACCTGTTAAGGTTCAGGGTCTATTTCTAAAGTTGGATGAGTAGAGTTTGGACCTGTTGGTTGGCAGAAGCAAGTGATGGTATTTTGATACCTTAGGAAGTGAGTCTGCTTCAGTGTTATGGCTGTGGTCAGCTTGAGTTTCTGTTTGCTTTGAAGTCCGAGTTTCTCGGAGAGCTTGTTTTGGAATTCTTTGGCATCTGTGGCAGAAGTGTAGTTTGGAGTGTTCTTGGGGTTGGCAAGAGATCTGGCTTAGCAGTTTTTCTGGAATGGAGTTCAGAAGCAGTCAAGTGGACTCGTTTCTTCGATGGGTTGGCCAGTTAAGTGTAAGCTGTTCTATTTGGTTAAGGGAGGACAGTATTCCTTAGATTTGGTTTGGGTGGTTCGCAAAAGTGACTTGCGATTGTTTGAGTGTTCTCTTGGATTATCTGAGTTTTTCTGAATGTCTTCAGGAAGTCAGAGTTTTGCTCGCATCTGGAGATTGAGTTTTCTTATCGTCTGGAATTCCAGGAGTGGTACCAGTGGTTCAGCTTTATAGAAGAATGGTTCCAAGAGGTTAGTTTTGGAGGGAAATTTCTGAGTATCTTATGGATTTGTTGAACCATATCTCTAAGGTGTATTGTCCTGTTTGTGCTTGTGTTCTTCTTCAGCATTCTCTTCTATGTCGAATCGGAGTTGAGCAGCGGAAGCAGTTGGAAAGTGTATCTGCTTTTTCTTTCCTGGACAGGAGAAGTGAGTTGTTCTCTAATGTTGAGAAGTTGAGTTTGAGTTCTTGGTTTTGGTTGATCTTGAGGAGATCATTTTGTTGTGTTGATTGGTCCAGTTTGTTTCTAGAAGCATCAGCGAAGGTTGAGCTGATCAGTAAGGTTGTGGACAGCCCAGGATCGTCTGAAGAGTTTTATGGATAAGAGTCGGAGGGATTGGGATTCTGAAGTTGGAGATTTAATTTTGGATAAGTTTTCTCTGATCATAAGTGAGCTTTAAGATTTGGGTAAGTCTGAGAAGCTTTCTCTGAAGTGTTTTGGATCATTTTTGTGATTTTGGAGTAAGTGATTGATCTATAGGATTGAACTGCCAGTTTGGATGATTGGGATTCGATGAGTTTCACGTATCTCTGAGGGATTACGTGTATGATCTATCTCTGGTTGTGGAACCAGCAGTTCGGGAGTTTGGTTGTTGAGCCAGACTCGTTTGTGTCTGATATCTTGTCTAGTGTTGTAGATATAGTTGTGTAGGAGTTTTGTAGCTTCATAGTATTGTTTGTTTGGATTCTTTAGAGCGAGTATTCCTGTATATATATATATATATATATACTTGGGAAAACTCGATAAATTTTATCCAGAATTTTGTCTGGATAATTAGATTTGTTTGAATTGGATGTTTTTGGTTGTTAGCATATGTTTGATATATGCTTGTGTTTAAAATTAAAATTTAATGAGATTATTAAATTACCTTTGTTTTAAATTTCGAGGACGAAATTCTTTTAAGGGGGAAGGACTGTAACATCCTGGAATTTTTAAAAATATCAATTTAATAATCTGCAGTTAAAATTAAATTGATATTGATATTCTGTTAATAATTATTCAGATAGATTTAATAATCTTCTCAATAATTATTTAAACTGGTTATTTTATCTTTTAAATAATAAATTGATTTCTATTTATAATATAAATATTTGATTTATATTTTAAATAGAATTAGCATTGTTTTTATTTTAATAAATAAAGCATATTTTCTAGTTTTAATAATTTGGAAAAAAAATTATTTAATATTCAAAGCTTTTCGAAATTAAATAAATGATTTTGGTTTAAATTTAATAATTAAACCATGTTTTAAAATTCTTATATATGCAATATAAATTCGAAATTTTGATTTTTAAATTAGTATTGAGTTTTAAAACTATTTCATGAATAAATATATGATTTTAAAATTGATAAGAAAAATATTAAACGTTTAAATTAAATTAGCTTGAGTTTTAAATTTAGAATAAATTTACAAAATGATTTCGTGACATAATAAAATGGATTATTTATTTAATAAAAGTATAATTTCTTGTAAAATGTTTTTATTCTAATAATAAGAGAGTTATAAAAACAATATTGATATGGTATTGTTTTTATAAATAAGTTTTGAATGGAATTTGTAATTTTTATTTCAAATTGAATTTTTATATGTATAACTTGATTTGAAATTAATTGATTTTGAATTTAGTTTGAATTTAAATTCAAAAGTATAAATTTTTAAAATCTTAATTGTTTTAATTTTTAATATGTATAAGTTTCAAATTGTAAAACATAGTTTGTTCTTATTTCTATTGTAAATTTATATCCATATTTTAATATAAACCAACAACTTAAATTCAAGCTAATATACATTAAGTTGTAAATAAATGCTAATTACCTTTGGAAGAAAACAAGTGTTGCATTCATTAGCATTGATTTAAACAAATGTTCAAATTTAACATTAACAAATAGACAAGTGTCTAACTTTTGACAAATGTTAAAATTTAATTTTAATTTTTCTTTCTTTTAGTAAATCTGAAATATACATTAGTTAGCTTACATCTTCATACACATTGCATTTTTCATTCTCGTTAATCAAAAGAAAAGATCAAAATTCATTTTTCTTATGCATAAATGAAACCTGCATTCTGTTCATAAATCTGAACATCCTTAAATACAAAAACCTGCATACTCCACCCCTCATCAAAGATCAAATCTGCATATCTCAAATTCAAGCCAATCTGCATATTCCTCTTCATAAAAATCAATCTGCAAAATTCAAAATAAGAGCTTGCACTGTTTTCTTTTCTGTATTCTGTTTAAGACCTGGAAATAAGGCATCTGCATGCATATGGGAGAACTAGCTACTACATCTTCTTTCTGCATGCAAGTAATTAGAGTTTGGATCATGAGCTTTCAAATTTCAACTCAGATATTAAACAAAGGGTCAAGCCTGCACATGTTTGTTTTCTGCAAATTTTCAAATGAACAACAGGGGGTCTGCATTCATCAAATGGTGAGTAACATTTTAAATCTTTAGTTTTAAAAATAAGTTGCATGTTTTACTGAATGCAAATAATATTGTTGTGCTATCTATAGTTGTTGATGTGGAAATAATTTATGTTCATACTGTTTTTATCATCTGTTCTGTTTGATTTTTCCAAGCAAAATTTTATTAATTTTACTTATCTTGTAATTAGTGTTCTGTTAAAAATGAAAGTTGCAAAGTAAGTTATTTTATTTGCTTAAGTCCAAGTTAAATCTACAGGTAAGTTATAAATAAGAATTTGACTCTGGAAAACTGAAGTAAACATCATGTGGGCTCTAACAAAAACTTAAACATGTTTAACTTGTAATGGAGTATCAGGTAACAAAATTTATTACAAAAACATGAATTTTTAAACCAACAATTTGTATTTTAGGGTGTTAATTCAAGTGACAGTTTAAAATTGAACTAAAAATGAAATTTGGCAAGTTCATGAAATCTGTAACTTGAGATGTTTTGGAATTCTTCTGAGCAATAGAGGATGAATTGTAGATCCTTAGAAAAATCATGATTGTGGATATAATCTGTTAGATTGGTTGCAGTTTATAAATTCTTGTTTGAACCCTAGTTTTGAACAGGGGTTAAGATTGGGTTAGTGTGTAGTGTTGGGGTGATCGAGTGTTCTGGTTTTTGGTGGAGGTGTAGTAGATGTGTGGGTTGTTTCATGGCCAGAGAGGTGGACTTCCTGATGGTCGGAACGACAAGAATTTGTCGTTGACAGGTAGGGGAAAAAACCTAGAAAATGTTTTCAGGTTTGGGTTATTTGAGCTTATTTTTGAATGCTTGTTTATTGTTCGATCTGGTGATTGTGGTGGGGCATGGGTGAGTTATTGGTTGAGATTTGATCGACACTGATGTTCAGAGACGGCGATGAGATCCTGGCGATGAAATTTTGGTGAAGTTGTGTGGTTGGTTGGTGTTACAGGGGAGATGAGGGTTTTACTCGAAGTTAACGGTTTGAAGACTCGGAGGGGTGAAGCTTAAAACTCGAAGTAGAAATTGATTTTTCACGGGTTAAAACTGTAGTTTACAGGTTACAGTAACTGTTTTAAAATCTGGTTTTTTAAATTTTAAAATCTGTAGTTTTGTTTAAAAGTAAGGTTAGGTTTAATTCAAATTCAAGTTTGAACTTTTTGATTCAAATTCAAACTCTAGTTTATAAAATAGAAATTTAAGTTTAAAATTTAACTTAATTAACTATATCATGTTGATAAAATAGTTTAAACTTTTTAATAATAAGATTGTTAAAATATGAATAGATTGGAAGTTTTATTTAAAATCTGGGAATTCAAAAGTTAAATTTGAATTTCAGTTTTAAATTTTAAACAAGGTTTAAATTTGAAGTTTTAAATTAAAGTGAAAATTTAAGTTATTAAAGGTTTTGAAATGGATTTAACTTTAAAATTTTCAAATAGTATTTGTTTGATCTGCAATTTAAAAAGTTTTAAATTATTTAAAACTTTGATAAGTTTAAAATTATTCTATTTTAAACTTGAATTTAAATTAGAATTTAAAGGTAATTTCATAAGTAATTAGTTTTGAATTAAATTGTTTTAACATAATTAAGTTATATTTATCTTGAAATTTAAATTTAGATTAATATTTCAAGATTAATTTAATTAATAAGGTAATTAAGATTAATTAATTAATTTAATTAAATAAATTGAATTTGGAATTAATTGATTAATGATTAATCAATTTGGAATTAAGTTCATTAATTAAAGTATTAATTGATGATGAATGAATTTTTAATTATGTAATTAAGTTTTTAATTAAGGTTAATTAATTTAATAGTTAACTTTAATTAATGAATGATTAAAGATAATGTAAATGGTAATTAATTTAAGTTAATTACTTTATAAAATAATTAGAGGATGGTTAATGAAGGTCATTAACCATGATTATTTAACAATTAATTAATATGGTTAATTTTTATAATTAATTAGATTAATTAATTTAATAATAATCAATTATGAATGGTTTGAGTATAATTACTTAGTAAAGTAATTAAGAGATTAATTACTTAATGTAATTAATTTAGTTTAATATGATTGTTTATTTTTATTTAATTAAGTTTAATTAATTTTAAACACTTGGATTTTTATAAATAATTACTTTATGTAATTAATAATTTGGAAATTACTTAGTTAAGTAATTGTTTAATAATTTCAGATTGTAATTAAGTGGTGATGTTGAGAATGAAGTAATTTGGATTAATTATTTAGTAATTAATCAAGAAATTAATTAAGAAATTAATTTAAGGATAATTAATTTGGTTTAGTAGTGTAATTAAGTTAGTTAATTATTGGGAGTAATTAATTTAAGGAATTAATAAGGATCATTAATTATTTTAATTAATGATGTAATTAAAGATGATTAATTAAGATTAATTAATCAATAATAGATAATTAAAGGTAATTAATTAATTAATTAAGGATTAATATAATTAATTTTGATTAATTAATTAGTTGAGTAATTAAAAGTTAATTACTGTTTAGTTGAGGATAATTAATTTGTGAAATTAATTTAGAATAATTACATGAATGTAATTAAGTGTAATTAATCAAGAGTTTTTAACTAAAGTAATTTATGATTGATTAATTGATTGTAATCAATTAAATAATTAAGTAAGCAAGATTTGTATTGATGAAGTAATTAATTTAATTTAAATTAATTAATGATGGGGTAATTAATTTAATTCATTTTAAATTAATTAGTAATAGAGATAACTAATTTAATTCATTTTAAATTAATTATATGATGATGAGTAAATCATTTCTTATGGATGAATGGTTGAACTTGATTGTCTTGGATGCTTTGTGATCTCAGTAATGAGATAAATAATATTGTGTGGTATGGATGTTTGACTGTATTGTGATGATAACATAGGTTATCTATTGTGATGGTGATATATGGTATATCTATTTGATATTGATAATGTCGGTTACCTGTTATGTGATAATGTTGATTATCAGTTATGATTTATAAGTTATCTATCTGTGTGTATATAGATACTGTAATTGAATTGTTTTAAACCTTTTAAACAACTTGGACTTAAAAGACACGCTTTGGTTTTCGATGAGACCGGGATCGGGTTTCCATATTTGGATATCCGAAAACCACATCGATTCCAAATAACGTTAGGTCGTGATTCAAAGTGGAGCTTTGTGAAGACTCGAGGTGTAAGGACTATGAGTCAGTATAACTCTGTGGGCGATTCCATAATGAGTTGATGGAATTAGTTCTTATAGATTCGAGATGGTGGTTTAGAGTGCAAGGGTTATTGTCGTTAACTCTGAGGGTGATTCCAAAATGAGTGTAACGAGATAATGCCTTCGGTTTCATTCGAACCCAGAACGAACTTGTATGGATTGAATGCTTTCAGAACATCGTCAGGTGGACGATGAGCATTCTAAGTGATAAGTCCTATAAAGGTAATCGTAGCCTCAAGCATGATCAACCGGGAATGGCTAAAACAGGGGAGGTGCAGCAAGGCTTCGTGGGTCGCACCCACTGGAGAGCAAGATTGATCCCTGTCTAGAAGTCCCTTTATATTCGGCTGTGTGGGTGGTTGCTAGCTACAACCACGGGGTTGTTTTATTCGAAACTGTTCAGTAAGGAATGGGCCTGGCTTTGTGTTGTAGGGGGGTCGGGAGTGATCCTCGGTACGTTGATCTAGGCCACGTACTGTGACGGGCGGTACCCCAGTAGCCCTGCCATTGTATGGAATCCAAAATCCAATAAGTGCCAACGGTTTTGATTGTATTACCCACTTTTTTGGCTAGTAGCTGGAATTTAATGAATGTAACAATTTCGGTAATTTCTTATTTATTTGAAAACCCTAGACGCTATTATAATATCATCGGATTTCCTATCAAATGTTTTGGTTAGCGTAAGGTAAAAACTTTTCCATGTTTATGTGTGGGAAGTCTTACGTGATACCTTTCTTTTCAAAAGGTTTTTGAAAGTTAAGCAACTTTAACATGTTACTCACACCAGACCCATGTCTGACCCGGAGTTTATTTTTGTTTTTCATAAACTCTTGGGTACTCAAATTTTTATGAGTAGTCAAGGGAATTCAGGTTAGGACTCTGGTTAGCTTTGACGAATTGTGGAGGAGCAATGGAGCAGGAGGCTTCTGCGTGTAGTTATATATATATTTTTCCGCTGTGTGTTCTCTGAGTTGTAGCCTGAGTTGTTGTATTGAGTTGTATAACTAGACAGGTGTTTATAACTGTCTAGTATGTGTTGTATATCTGTGTACTCTGATATTGTTGTAAATATGTAATATTTATGTTATTAATATAATTTATTCGTTCCGCTGTTAGATTCTGATGTGTTGTTTCTTTCTTCTCTTATTTCTATTCTATTTTCTATCCCTTTCTTTCTTCAAGGTTTTGCGATTTTTCGAGAGTGGAAAGTCGGGTCGTCTCAAAAATAATACATTTTAATTGATGAGAACGATAATAAAGATGCAATGGATAATAAATATATGATAAGACATTATTTACTTCAATCAATTGATTAAATCGTACGAATAAAGATGAGGAGTAGAAATAAACATTTGAAATGTGAAATTTAGTAGAGATGAAAAATGTCAACTGAATGAAGGAGACAATGGTAAAAGGTTTCTTCAAATGATTGGAGTGGAATATTATTTTATCTTGTTGATTTTTTTCCAAATTTGAAAGTGCACAACTCGCACAAATTCGACCGAGCGATTGATTAGAAAATTTCATAGCCGAAGTGCATGATTTGTAGACCAACCGTGAGGTGTGTGGCTTGGGTACTATGCAAGATAGTAGTATAGTATTGCAAATCCACATGCTTGGGCTATATGGTTGATTTTTATTATTGGAATGACCTTTTGCAGCACCAAACGGTATAAAGGGAAAATGCTATCAATAATATGGGTACACTAAGCAAAATTATGAGTATACTAGTTTTTTTTTAAAGTTTTGTGGGGAGCTGCCCATCAAATTTTCAGGTTCAAATAGAATTAGTATTGATTTACTTGTTTTAATCAATTCCTTTTATTGGTTTCATTGTTACGATCCTTTGTAAGTTAGTTTACCATCCAATTGATAAGATTTTGCTATAGTATATGGTTATGGTTATTATTGCATTTAAATGAAATTTAATTTGAAGTTTGAAATAGTAAATAATTATAACAAAGATAACTAAAAAATTATCACTCAAATTAAGGAGAGAAAAGGAATGTGAATGAGAATAAATAAGGCAATAATACAAATATTCATGTATTTATACACACACACACACATATATGTAATAGATATACTAATGAGTGAAAGAGATTTAGGATGGAAATGTTTGAACATTAATTAGAGAATTCATTTTAGAATTGAAAATTTTGAAAAGGAAAAGAATCAAGGGGCTATGTGTACAAATATCACTTGAATTAAGGAGAGAAAATGTGGAAGGTTGAATTGTGTGAGTGTCAATATAGAGTGTGTGTATGTGTCTATACACACACAAACCCACTAGTGTTAACCCATGCTACGCACATGGGGTCTGCCTATTAGTTATTTTGTGAATTAGCATTTAACTTCTTAGTTATTTGAAAATGAAAACTCTCTTCCATCGTTATCCAACGTAAATATGCGTTATTTTCATATGTAAGATTTAATGAGATATTGGTCCATTGCATGGAAATACATAAAATATAATTATTTTAAAAGAAAACATAAAGAAACATAACTTAGAAGCTGGTAACTTCCATTTGTTACGTCTATATGTTTCTAAAATTTTCTATAAATGGAAAAAAACGAAAGCATGTTAGTTGTAATGAAAAAACATATTTAGTGCATATTTTATGTATCACGCATATTTGTACTTATTTTTGGTATGGTGCAACCCAGTTTCTCTCTTTCTAATACCATAGAAAGTAATAATAAATGCAATAAAATTTATGGCTTTCTAGCACCACGGTCATTTCACACAGAAAACAACCGCCGTGTAAATTCATTTTGCACAGTAAACAACCACCAATCAACACCATTCTACATGATCATCAACCACCAAACTACGGTTGTTTGGTGTAAAATACCATGGAAAATGGTATTAATCGTTGATTATTTGTCATGCAAAAAAGAATTGAAAACGATGCCTTTGGTAGCCCCCATAAAAAGTTTGATATTAGGAAGAGTATAATGTAAAAGTTTTATGGTATTTTTAGCAATAGTATTAGGAAGAAAAAATGAGATGTGCTTAACATCACACTATTTTTGAGCACAGGTTAATTTTAACAATAATCCAATTCATGCTATAAATCTTACACAATATTCAAATTAACAAATTCTACCACATTACATATCTAGGAGAAAATGATAGGAAAATTTCTTTATTGCAGATTTTACCCAAACATTTTGATTGATTAGTAGAGGAATTTGTGGCAAACGATCTTTGCACCTTAAGACCTCTATCTCTATTATTGTTTCTTGAAATCATCATTGTAAAACATCAAATATTTTCTTCTTCTTGGGCAACCATCATGCTTTCAAGCAGCATAATTCATCTTTAGTGTACTTGACACATTTTTTATCCATCTGAATAGTTTAAATGATTTTCGTTTTTTATCCCATTAGTAATTGTAATAACCTTTCGATTGTGGAGCAAATAATTTAAGTAATGCTTTCATAAAAAACATCTAAGAAAATATTTTTAAAAAAGTGTAAAATAAAATATGAAGAAGATATGTTTTTCAATATATTAAAGTATTCAAATTAAAATGGTTGTATTTTCTAGTTTAATTATTCGTTAAAATTAGGAAATTTTGTAAATATATCCCTTTTTAAAAACTATTGAAAATTTTGAAACTATTAGAGCTAGATTAATATAAGTGCAAAACAAAATTGGGTAGTATTTGATGTATTAGTTGTTGGAATGGATATTGAAATTTTGGCACAAACTTTCACTATGCTTTAATGGTTTAAGTATTAAAAGCTAGAGTTTAGGTTGAAGAAAGGAAGAAGAAAAGGCACATGAATTTTGTTCGTAAAAGAAGATTTGATGGTCAAAACAATTGATTAAAATTATAGGTTGATTAATTTGTAATTTCCATTTAATTTCTGTAGGAAGAATCAATTATATGATTCTCCCATTCACAATTTCTTATTAATAATGTTAATATTTTATTCTCTTAACAAAAACAATAATCCTTTCAACAACTCTTATTTGAAAATTATATGGTCTAATGTTAACTAAATAAATAACTCGTTATATTCTTAATATTTAATTAGTAAGAAATGATAAGTATAGTTTAAATCACAAAAGATTGTAAATTAGAAAATAACTTACATACCTCATATTTTAGAATGGGGCGATGCTAGAAGCCCCAAAGTGTGACGGTGTGGGATGAAGCGGAAATAAACTCAAGTAAATATTTAGTTTTAGTGTTAACCTCATTTTACTCAACGACTCATCTACTTAAGGACTAGACCGACTCATCTACTTAAGGACTAGACCGACTCATCTACTTAAGGAAGGTACCGACTCAACTGGTAGCGACTCAGTTAGCTGACGAGTTAAGGCTCAAGGCAACTTAGAGGAATAGGACGACTCAAGGGGTTAACGGTTCACAAGGCAGGCCGACTCAGTGCATTACCGACCATCAAGACTATCGCCACAGCGACTCAACAAGTCCACGACTCATCATAAGAAACGACTCAAGAGGATTGACGACCTAAGAAGATAAGTCCCTAAGTCGCTTCACCTATATACCGCTACCTGATAAGTCGTTAACGACTTAACGACTCATGACTCAGAATGACTCGTCCACGACTTAAAGCCATTGAGTCGTAGTCCATTGCCACAGTGCCGATGCCAATGAGGATTGACTCGTAAGCGACTCAGGACTTAGCTTAAAATCCAGCAAAAGGAATGGGCCATGGAGAAACCAAGGGCTTGGTTCGATGAGTCGGCCACGACCTAATTTGACTCGACCACGAGTCAAGTATGAGTCGAACACGACTCACGACTCAGGGCTGAAAACTCCTATAAATACAAGGCCATCTCCAACATTCAAGGGACTTTTTTGGGGCTCATTCATTTCAAGCGCCGTTACTCTGCTGCATTCCAAACTACTTCAACACTTAAAGCTTTTGAGATACAAAGAACGCCTCAAGAAACTTGATGAAGAAATCATACATGTCCAACATGAGTTCAAAGATTTTGATCGACATTGAAGTTTAGGCTACTTGTTCTAAGTCACTTGTAACTCGAAGTGTGTTGCAATCAAAGTGTAATTGCATCGACTTGTAATCAAATCGCCAATAAAGATATTCAAAGTGGACGTAGGCTCTCTCTTAAGCCGAACCACTATAAAATTGCTGTTGTTTACTGCTTTTCCGCTATTATTTGCTTATAATCCGTTCCCGAGCTATCGGGTGGTGCTTTGACAATCACACTTCATACACCGGGGTGTTAGCGTTCAAATTTTAGCGTTAACATGTAGTTTGAGTGATCAAAGTTTATAGTTTTGGGTTTGAGTATGACATTCATTTCTAATAGGATCTGAATTTTGATAATTGTGCTATGTAGATTAATTTTTTTCGATGATATAATGTGTGTGTAAAATATTTGATACACTAATGCAGTTAAATTAGTGAGTTTAATGATACTAAGCAAAAAAATTAATTATTTTACATTTCCACTTATGTTGCTGGTATTACGCAGTCCAAATTAGCATTTGTGATTGGGTTCTAAAGTTGAAAAGTTTATAAAATGTTAACATTTCCAACTAAGAATGAACCTCCATAGCTTGAATCCATATTGGGTCCAAGTAGTACATGCCTATAGAACTGATCATGTTCAAGTAAAGTCAACCTGTCTCAACCACCATTCTTAAATTTATGTAGGAGTTTTTTGAAATATCAGCAGATGTGGGACTAAATTATGAAACGGGCAACAATAGTTGTGCTTTCTATTTGTGTACTTTGAAATATGTCAAACCATTGCAAAACGTAAACTGCACAAAATTTACTTGGAGATTGTATCGTTCCCTGATTAATTTTTGAAAAAATTATACTATGTAGCGGTGGTGTAACTAGAGCTCTACTTGAGAGGGGTCAAAATTTAAGAGGGGCCAATTTTAATATACATTTTAGTGAAAATGTGCTTAATACCGTGTTAGGAAATTAACAAAACACTAAATAGTAACATTGTTCAAATTTTATACTACCATGTACATTGCTGCACTTCTACATAAATATCGGGTGTAGGATTGGTTTTGTATCTTAATGAATGTTTAGATTATTACTGTCACACATATTAATTAATATATTCAAGTTCTCTGTATTTATTGGTGTAGGAATACAAATCGACTTCCATGAGATGCACCCATGTAAAAAGGAATGATGATTTGGCATTTAATGGTTTCTTAATTTCTGTTTTCGCATAAAATTTATTTGAACATGGCATGTATTTTCTCCTAGGTTTTATTTTTGTTTGATTTATACGAGCATATGGATTTTAGTTTAAGTTTCTAGTTGGAAAAAGTTTAGGTGATGGGAACCTTTGGTTGTCTATATTTCTTATACAAGGATGATGTAGTTCGTGATTTACTTTATTTTATGATTACATACAATAGATTTAAATTACGAGTACTTTATGAAAGTCATGTTGTTGATGGAAAACATTGATCATTATGCCAAAATTTTGGAACTAATCACCCAGATGATGGTACAATTTTGTTTTCTTACGGTAAGGCTGTCAATGGATAACGAAAAAATCTGAAAAGTGGATCGATATCGGATATCCAAAAAACGAATACAGATGCGGAGCGTTCGAAAATTATTCATGGTTTTCTTCAAAACGATGGTTTACTTTTATTATATTTTAGAACATAAAAATATGTGTTTACTGTTTTATTAAGTTATTATTATATTTTATATGCATTTAATGTATTTTAACCGCGCAAAACTATATATTATCATCATATTTGTTGATTTTGCATACTTCTACGATCAATAAGTTTGAAAAATGAAATAACCAAATATTAGTTTCCATCTAATATAATGTAAGAAATTTACACGGTAAAACTCAAAGTTTTGAATTTTTATTTTATTTTATGTACATTGACATGTCTACGTTTGCTGAATCTGTAGGTTAAAGTATATATTTTTGAACCTTTGAATAATTCTCTTTTCAATTGTTATAGATATTATAATAAGTGCAACAGTCAATTTTAATGATCATATGTCAGTTCACTAATACATATTTGTCAACTATTCTATCAAATGAAGATGCATATTTAAACATTATCGACTGTTTTGAAGTTCAGCCAAAGCAGAAATTTTGGTGAGTAGGGAATAGTAGATGGGATCAAATCTTCTGTTCCCAAATTCCTTGTTCTAGTTTCCACTTTTAATACTTATTATCATGTAAGAGCCACTACATGATGTTGAAGGTTGATAATTTGTTGATCAATGGCTAAAAGAAAATGGGCACATAAGAATGTGGGTTGAGGAGAGATTGTTGTGACAATTGGTCTAAAACATGATGTTTCTAGAGTTCTATCAAGAAAAGTGTACAGTAAAGGAGGAATATAGTATGGATGCAACATGGTTAGCATTTTTGATAAAAATAAAATTTTAAAAACTAAACATGTATAGGAATTGTGCTCTTACATGTTATTCAGTTTATAGACATTATCTTATTATTAATATAAATATTTTTATTATTGTTAAGTGTTAATTGGGCCTCAACTACAAAAAAATCAAAACATGTTCACTGCTTGCTATGAGCAATGCCTAGATAAAAAATTACTATCCTTGATAAGGATGCTAATGGTTTTTTCAAATTTAATATGTATAGGTTTTATACGTTTGGAAATAAATGACATTTTCAAAACGATTCATATTTCTATGGGGTACTAAGAAATGTTTTTAAGATCTTCATATAACTTTTGGACTCTGATGCACTACCAGCTAATCGGTTTCTTTAGAATTGAATAAAGGTCGGGTCAGTTGCATATTGTATTTCACAGGTTTATTGTTTATTCTTAGAGAAATGTATGATATTTGGTTAATACATGTTCGAATATGAATGAAAGCAGAGCTTATTAAAACGATTCTTCAATCTTTGAATGCACATATTGAGCATTATGTTCTTGATTTTCCAATGCACTTACGTGATCTATTGACGTTCTATATAAGAGCATTACTAAGAGGACATTGATTTTTAGGATAAGGAGAAGATTAAAAATAGTTGATTTCTCCCACTCTTCCACCTACCGAGTAGGAGGAATTGGCCTTATATATGTACATACATACATGCATACATACATACATACATACATATCTGTGTATGTGTTTATTTGTGTGTGTGTATATATATTTGTGTGTGTGTGTGGATATACATACATAAACATACATACATTTATATACACACTGACGCTGACACAAATACATACATACACATACACATACACATAAACAGATTCTAGAAAGCGCTGCCACTCCTCTAGATTAGAAAATTTAAAGTAAAACATTGAGTTGTTGAAGTGGACTTGCAATCTACCTCTCAGTTTCCAATAGCGACAAAAATATTCCTTAATAACATGGTAAGTAGGGTGGCATTAAGGAAGAAACCAACTAAACATTTTAACAATAGTCAACGCCTGTTTGAATAATTGTAACAACCCGTAATTTGACGTTAGTTAATTAATTAGGTTCCAAAAATGGAATTAGTGCAAACGATGTAGTTGGACCATGAAATTTGCACCATTGCATTCGTGGCGAAATTCTAGGCAACTTTCGATTTGGAGTTTTACGGTTGGAGTCCAAACGAAAAAATTAATTCGGAACAGAAATAAATAAATAAGAAAAATAAACTAAATTAACCCGTGCCCACAGGATGACACACCATCATTGGCGGTAAAACAAAGTTGGTCGATCCCTCTCTATGTGGCGGCTAGTGTAACTATCAATATTTTTGACAGCTAAAAATATTAAATTAAATAAGCATTTGAATTCAAAATTGTCAAAAATTAAAAATTTAGGATTTATTGATGTTAAATTGGTAGAATAAAACATGATCTTAAATAAATTCTAATGAGGTAAAAGATGGTAATGCATATTAGAATATAATTTAATAATATTGATTAAATAAATTAACGACAATTTACTTGTAATTTCAAATGATTGAAATAATAAATGTTAATAAGGAATAAAAAAATGATGTATCAAAGGTGAAATCATATGTTATTTATTGAAAATTGGTTTTAACATAGCATAACAAATCGGTTATTTGTTAAGTAAATTTATAATCCTTGCTTTTAAACACTAAATTTGTAGATACTTGAATTACTAAGATGTAACAATTATTTTATTTCTCAACTAATTATTTAATCTGTTTCGAAATCAATTTTGTATTCAATGGAATTTACTGTAATTGGAATTTTTCAATTAATATGGGAGAAGACGTTAGCTTTCAAGTAATGAGTGAAATAAAATGGAGACTTATGTTTAATAAATACATAAGGGAATTGTAATTTAATATAAATAATATTTAAATCAAAATAAAAGAATGCGTTGAAAATTAATATATATCGAATTAGAATTTTGTTACAATTGTCATTAAATGTTGAAGTTAATTTAATATTTAAATCTTGTGTCGAACATGAAATTTTTTGACTTAAAAGATCATTAAAATCGCGATTAATCAAGAATGATGATAGAAAACTTTTAAATTAGATTTTGAAAGTGATTAAATCAGTTTAATAATAATTCATTTTAATCAACGTGTAAAAAAATGCATAATTTAATTTTAACACTAACTTCTATATACAATAGAATTAGGTTTTGAAATTTGTTTCATCGAGTTTAGAAGTATAAAAAACCTACATTTCAATATAGAGGATGACCGATTTTCGTTTCGGAAACGAAAAGGGTTTTCGGGTCTTTGTAATCACGTTGGCCCAAATCAACCTTTCTCTTGTCTATAAATAGATTATTATTGAAATCCTAGCAGCCATTTCTTATCCCTCTTCAGTTGTATTCTCTTCCTGACCTAGATCTTCAATACAGATTTAACATCTTATACTCTGATTGAAATATATCTTAAAACCCTAATTTGAAAATCAAAATTCAAACTTTTCAAAATGTATCATACAATATATCGCCGCAAAGCTCAGGACGAATGGAACCAACGTTGAAATTCATTTTTGCAATCAAGGCTCCATTTGACCAAAATTTGGCGAAATAGTTTTGACCATCTTTTTGAGGGTTTCGATTTTAACGGTGGATCTTCAACCAATTAATGTTCGAATGGTGCTACATTGTAGAAGAGGTTTGGTGGAAAAGATCTACTAGTCGAACCGACTTAGATATGGAGGTCGCCAGAAATTGGATTGGAAGGCGGCGCGTTCGAGGACCATTTATGGACAAAGCGGAGCGTCAGGCTAGGTGGCAACTTCGGCGAAGGTGGAAACGGAGGTGATGTCCAATTGATGAACTTAAGCATGTTGTTGTGACGACGATCGATCAAAGGTAGCGGCTGATGGTGAATTTTGGGTTCATATTGAAGCGTTAAGGTTTGGGGAAGGTAAGTGTATTTACGAGTTTGCCCTTGATTTATTTTAATTAAAATTTAAATCCTTCTAATGTGAATATCTTTTGCATATGAATTCCAATTCATGTACGGTTTCTTTTGTTGGACTCGTTTTGAAATTTTAAACAATGTGAAACTTGTTTGGTTGGATTTGGAGATTGTTGAAATTTTAGTCTTTTGTTGGATTTTTAATGTGCTTAAATCAAAGGCGATTGATTAGACCCACTAACGCATTACTAAAATTTTCTGATGTAGTTAAATTAAAATCAAAACGTGGTAATATTTTATTAATTGTTTGTTTTGTAATTTAAAGTGATATTTAAATTGAATTTGAATTTGACATTGAATTGACATTTAATTGAAATTGAATTGCTAGTTAAACAACTAACATTTGACAACTAGAACCGTAAATATATATTAGTTAATTTGGATGTTGATTTCAATTGGATGCCTATTGTTTGATATATTGGATGCATGGCTGTTTACTTATTGTGACATATCCCTGGTTATCATCCTATATATTATTGACATCATATAAAATGTATTTGGATTACTCAAAATGAAATAAGAAATGGGATGAAATAATATATACCAATATCATTTAAACATGGTTTGAAATGATATATATCCATCCATGTAGTCAAAACTGAAATAACTGATTACTTGGCCATATGGTAGAAAAATATATACAGTCATCGGATTTGGTTAAATTAAATGGTTTAAAAATTTTGAACTTGAATTGATTTAAAAGATTTTATTTTATATAAAATATAATTAAATTTTTATTAATTAAATTATTTTCAAATTCGAACTTTGAAATTTTGGAATGGAAACTATTTAAAATGGAACCTAAACTTTAAATCTTAAAGTTCAAGTTGAAACTGCTTAAATGAAATTGTTTAAAGGATCTAACTTGGAACCTTAAAGTTGAAATTGAGATATGATATAAATTTATTGGAAGTAAGGTTTAAATTTTAGTATAAACTTTAAATTTATTTTTAATTAAAGTGACTTAAATTGGTATTTCAAATTTCAGGATTTGAAGTCGATTGAATTGAAAGGTGAAAATTGAATTTGATTTGATTTGAAATTTGGACCTGAGTTTAATTGCTTGAGGAAAGGAAGAAATGGCTTTAATTCGGAACCATTTTTAATATAAATTATTTTAATATTCAAATTATTTAATATATAAACTATTTTAGTATTCGAATTATTTTAGTATATAACTGTTTCGAGTACTCAAAATTATTTTTATTTTCAAAATTATTTTAAATATTCAAAATTGTTCTTCAATATTCAAACTATTTTAATATTCAAATTAATTAAATTCAAACTATTTTATATCCAAAACTCTTATCGATCTTCTATAATTAGTCCAAACTATTTTTCAATATTCAAATTGTTTAATTATCCATACTATTTTCAATATTTAAACGATTTTAATTATCCAAACTATCTTCAATATACAATCTGTTTTGAAATTGGAAACTATTTAGATTTAAATCACTGATTTAAGTACGAATCTTTTGGTATGAAGATATAACCCATTTTTGAAATTGAAATGATTTTTGATGTGATTCCGACATTTTGATGTGAAGTATGATCGTTTTGAAATTTAAAAGGACCAACCACTGTGTGAAATGGACGATTGGTTATTAAAGATACCAAAGCCGAATGAATGGAATACTCTTTGTTATTCTATTGGAACCACTTTAATAACCATGTACACGGTGGAATATATCTAGAATGTAGAGGTTGAATTGGCGGCATTTAATGGAATGAAGAAAGAGAACGATGATGAATGACCCCGACCCTTGTGTCAATTTGAATTGACTAAAACAGGAGCATATGTCTGGCCAAAGGGTTCGCTACCTTTAGGGGTCGTCGCCCCTTCATATTAATATATTGATGTTGACTTAATCGATGCACCTTAATTTGATTTTGGGGATGATGGACTCGGTCGACAGTCATTGCTGTGATGTGCTACGACCAGCTAGAAAGAGTAAACTAGTAGATTCCTACCTTGGGCATTACCTCACATGCCTTGTCATATTATTATCCTTATACATGAGCACTATGATTATTTTTAGTATTGTCTTATCAAGGCGCCTCCCTAGCTACCGACATTACCGGTCGTGCTACTAAGGAAAACTGTAGGACAATGCTTAAAATTGTGTTAAGGGGGATTAATGTAAAGCCTTAGCACTATTTTAATATTTACTTAACTAATAGACATACTTATACAGCGTATCTTACTACATATAGATAGTTTAATAGATCCTTATGAGATGGATGTAACGACCAACAAATTTATTACTTAGATAAATTATATTTATTTTTAAAAATATTTTGATATGGGTTTGAAGGTAAGAAACAGTCATATTTTAAGTGCTGAATAATAATAGTTATTTTGTTTGGGAAAAATATTTGCGGACCGAGGTAAAATATTGATATTTTGTAAATACCATCTTAGGTAAAATATCAATAAAACAATCGAAATCGTTTTATCAATAAAACTACTTTTAAACAATAAAGATCGTTCATGGCTACGGATAATTACATTAATATATGTATTCAAACAAGATTATAAAATAAAATATTTTATTTTATTTTTTGAAAATAAATTGTATTTATGACATCGACCGTGGATATCATTGGTTTTATATATTTCTTCGGGAAATTAAGTTAAGTTTAAATAATAAATTAATGGGTTTTATTAACAAATAAGCCTATTATAGTTATTTAATAATGATGGTAAAATAGTTTTTGAAATTTTTTCATCAAAATAGATAGTTCGTAGAAAAATAGAGAATATGATCGAAGAACGTTTTTTGAAATTTTGACTTTTGGACAGCGGAAAGTTGTTGAGAATATAGTTCTCTTTGTGTATTATACACAATATAACGACCGTGATTTTATTACCGTCGTAGTAAATAATTTAAAAATCTGTAACGACCATGATTTTCGAATTACCGTCGGAGTAAATATTTTAAATACAAAATTTTAAAATATATATATATATATATATAATGATACAACTTCGTTGCGAAGTCAGTTGCATATTTTCCAGTTGTGGCACGTTGGAATTAGACTGCATTTGCATTCACGTGTATATGTGAATATTGGTCCATCTCAAAGCAAAGTGTTCACATTATTCACTATCATCATCTTTGTAACAAGCCGTGTGTTTTTCTAGATAAAAGTTTGTTTACAATATACTTATTTAGAAGTTTGTAAAACAAAGGTTGGATCATATTAATTGCCCTTTAGTTAGCAAAGTTTTAAAACCAAATACGTGAACGAATTGCATTGCTGTCACCTCTGGTTCATAAGAGCCAGTGAGCATTTTTTACTTTATTTTATCATTTTCATCATTTTCTTAGGCTAGTTGTGTCCTTTCTCACTTCTTTTGCACGTCTACAATTAATGCATATGTACAAAGTGGTAGCCAGAGCATTTTCTTCATTTCCAAAGTGCTCTGCAAATCAAATGGCAGTTCGTTCTTGTTATGGGGTTCCTTGTTGTTAGTTAATCTGGAAGCAAAACTTTGGTGAGTTTAAAGACTCACATTTCAAATTTATTCCGGGTTTCATATTTTTTTTTGTGGAATGTTGCTGCCAATTCTTGCCTTCATTTTCAACATACCTCGTGTATGCACATGAATTTTTTTTGCAAAGTAATACGGTCTTGGACATCAATGCATTCACTAAATTTTGATTCAGTCTAAAATCCATTCACGGGAATGCTAGTAGTGTACGAAAGCTTCAGTATTGCCTAGTTTTTCTTTCTATCCATTTTCGTGCACAAGCTGAAGCATACCAAAAATTTGAGTCCTGGTTTAAAAGTTTATGTGTGTGAAAATTTGTTTTATACAACTCCTGTGCTAATAACTTAGCCTTGCGCGTAAATATTTTGGTCTGCAGGAAAAGTTAGCTTTGTTACAAACCTTTGTTCGTGGCTTAAAATTTTTAAAAGAAGAAAAATATGTTTTGTAATACATATCTGCATGATTGATTTTTCATGCTTGCATTGTTGTATATATCATATTGTGCATGGAGACTGTGTTGTATTTAGTTAGTGCATGGGTGAATATTTCATGGGTTATATCTTCATACACGTGTGTTCAGGTAACATAATGGGTGCATGTCTCTTTGTAGTGTGAATATGCCCAGAACCTTGTTCAATGCATGCGTGTGTACTAGGCTTCATTATGTGTTTATACATGTATTTAAATGAAGCTTACATGCAGGAGCTTAGATAAGGGAGAGGCCATATTGATCTGTCACGTATAGTTCACTTGATCTTTTCTCTGTGCATTTCACTTTAGTATATGCAAACAATTAGTGATTTTGAAAAGTGTTAATTATGTGGCCAGATTTGCTTGAAATTTTTTTTACCGGGTTATAAATGCATTCAATAAAATGTGAAATGGCCACTTAAAGTTACATTGAATTAATGCATATTTTTCGTGATAACATCATTTGGAATATTATTGTCAAGCTATCCAATATTTTACGTAATTTGTAGCTACAGAGTAGTCTGATGTAAAAATTTGTTTGGAACCGGAGTTTCGTTTTGAAACGAATTTTAATTACCGTTATTTTTATAACGGAATTTTTACACCGGTATTATAATTTTGAAGCATGTTGTTTTGTCGATATTTTGGTGAATAAAAATTACTGTTATTTTAACGTCAGTACCGTTAATTTTAAAAGTGAATTTTAAGCAGTTAGCCCGCAACGATGATTTGGTATCCGTTTTTACGGTGTTTTGTGATATGCAATTTCCACGTCGAAATTGCTATAGTTGTCGTTGTTTTGTTCACATGTTTTAAAAATCGTTTTAAAATAAAATTGTTTTAATTTTTTTTACAGTTTGAGCTTTCAGAAGAATGAGGAATCGATTTAAACGTTTCAGCAAAATTGAGAACTATGAACCCTTACTTTTACTAATTCGCTTAATTCCGGACTTTTCCGTTTGAGAACGTAAAATGTTATTTATATAAAATACACAATTTTGCACTTTCAAGGAAACGATAAAGTGATTTAAACGAATTAGCAAAAGTGCGGAGTGTGGAACCATACTTTTACTATTTCGGTTAATTCCGGACTCGTTAATTGAAATATTTGTTGTTTGATGATTTCGATGACTTTGTTGGACCTTCGGGTCATTTGTTGGACCTTTAGGTCAATTACCAGTACTAGACCTTTGGGTCATTTGTTGGACCTTCGGGTCATTTGTTGGGTGCCAAAAATTTATAGTACTTGGTAGGCTTCGGCCATTTGAGATGGACGTGCGGCGTAGCTAAAACTCTCCATCTGCTGGGATCGATCCACTTTTACGTTGATTTTCTAGTTATTTATTATTGATTTCTGGATTTTGTGAATTTCTATTTTTGAATTCAATTCTTGAATTTGAAAGTTGATTTTGATGGAGTTTGATGTGATTTCTTCATTTAACTATATTGATTTCTTATACTAAATAGTCTCACTCGAGATTATTATTATTTTGATTGATGTTGTTTATGATGCATTCACTACTAAGAATAAATTAGACTGGTCCGTTTATTATTTTCTTTTAAATAATACTCGGGTCAGACCGAGATATTTCAGGATGGTCGCTATCTCTGATTCAGTTGCAGCTTCAGCTTTTGGGATCTCACATCATCTTTTGTCTAGCCTTCGAGGAGTTCTTTTGGTTATTTGACTCCCATCTCATGTATGTTGATGTATATGTATATGTATATTTGGTTTATGTGAACTTTCGATTGTTGTACAATGTATTCTAGACCTGTCTTCCGCTATATATCTGATATTTCTGTTCTGATGTGATTATACTATCAGTGTTGTTGTTATTATGAGTTATTCCGGATTTTCCTTTAGCCACCGTAGTTTCGTTTTAGATTTGGATTGAGTATATATCTTTGGAAGTAATTTATACAACTCCTATCGATGTAATCAATACTCGTCTAAGGCATAACTTAAGGATGGTCGCTTTTAACAAGCCTTATTCTTCGCAATAGCAGATGTTATTCCTTGTAATAACCTTTGTTATTGTGAGCATAGAGGTGGGGCGTCTCAGCTTGGTATCAGAGTTGATGTTCAGAACGAATTATAATAAACACAGAACAAAAACTGAATGGACCGTGTGTTACAACTATTCGAGGGTTTTATTCGTGCTTGTCTAATCTATTCTTTCCACTTTAACATGTGGAGTACGTCTAGGAATAAAAATTATATATCCCATAGGATTCCATTTGTTAAATTTCTTATCAATTGTGTATTGTTTTAACTAATCTTTGCCTTCTCTTGTCTCTCAGCCTATGGCTGGAAGAGGTAGAGGGAAGTGTTCTTCTGCAGGCCCGTCTAGTGGTTCTCATCCGGACGGAGTCTATATGTCAGCTGATTAGTTCATGGAGTTATTTCAGGGTACTCAGCCTCCTGTTGCTACTCCCGCAGCTTCTACTCAGAAGTCTGCCTTCACTCGCACGTGTAGTGACTATTCCCACCTTAGGGGCAAGCCTTTCAAGGGATCAGAAAGTGTTATGGAGGTTCAGACTTGGTTGCACACTTGCGAGCGCATATTTTCTCGTATGGATCTTTCAGATCATCATCGCATTCTCATGGCATCTAGTATGTTGCAAGAGCGTGCACTTGATGGGTGTGAGCTCTTTATTGCGGAAGTTGATGAGTCCTCTCTCTCTCTGGTTCAGTTTAAGGAACGATTTGAACTTAAGTTCATTCCTGAATCAGAAAAAGCTAATCTTACTCGTAGTTTCCTTGAGTTGAAGCAAGGAAAGTCCTCTGTTCTGATTCTGTTGCATCTTTCGAGGCCTCGTCCAAATACGTAGTTGAGTTCATTAACACTCCACGTAAGACGAATCTTCGTTTTGTTCATGGTTTTAAGAAGTATTTGAAGAAAGTTCTTTTGCTTCAGCTTAAGCTCTCTTTGGAGGAGCTTGTTGATTCGCCTCTTTGTTTAGAAGTTGTTGAAAAGGAACGTGATAGTGGTGATGATGTTGAGGTTTCTAAGAACCCCAACAAGAAGAGGTTTCCATTTCGTAAGCCTAATTCTTCCAACTAGAAGAAGAAGAAGCTACCTCTAGTTCTCAACCTAATATTGCACCTTTTATTCAGAGGGCATGCTATAATTATGGTTCTTTGGAACATCTTCTACGTAGTTGTCCTAAACCTCGTATTTGTCGTTATTGCAAGAAAGAAGGTCATTGGAATTTTGATTGTCCTACTGCTCCTAAGGGTCTCAAATCTGGGAAGCTTAATGTTGCTAAAGCTTCTGCTGGTTCTTCTCAGCCCAAAGGTTTTACTTCTTCTGTTTTGGAAGGTTTCATTTTATTTCATGGTCGTTCTATTAGAGTTCTTTTCGATACGGGTGCATCACATTCATTCGTTTCGGAGGAGCTTGTTGATATTATTCATTTGGATGTTGTTACTCTTTGCGACCCTTTGAGGATTGTCAATCCTATTGGTGGATCCGCTACTCTTGGATTATTATGTGTTGATGTTGAGATTATTCTTTGTGGTTTCTCCTTTCATGCGAATCTGCATGTTATGGATCATCTTGGTTTTGATATGGTATCGGGTATGTATTGGCTCATCCATTATGAAGTTTAAATTCTATGTCCCGAAAGAGCTTTATATCTCAAGCATCCCGATGCTAGCGAGCAGTTATCTATTATATTTCGAAGCATGGATCATACTTCGAATTCTCTTATTTCTTCCTTTGAATCGGAGGATGACCTAGATAATATTCCATTTTTTTGTGATTTTTCTGATGTTTTTGGGCCTATTTCGAGATTGCCACCGACAAGGGCAATTGAGTTCCGTATTGATCTAAAACCTGGTGCACATCTTGTCAGTCATCCTCCCACGAGGATGTCTGCTAAGGAAAATGAGGAACTCAAGCAACAATTATCTGAGTTGGAAGCCAAGCATTTTATTCATTCTAGCTCATCTCCTTGGGGTGCCGTCGTTGTCTTCGTTAAGAAGCCAGATGGTACTCTTAGGCTTTGCATTGATTATCGCCAGCTTAACGAGCTCACTATCAAAAATAGGTATCCATTACCTAGGATCGATGATATGTTTGATCAACTAAGTGGCGCTAAACTGTTTTTCCAACTCGATCTTGCTACCGGTTTTCATCAGTTAGGAGTGGCGGAGGATAGTATTCCTCTTACCTCATTCCGCACTCGATATGGTTCCTACGAATGGCTTGTTTTGCCGTTCGGTTTGACGAACACTCCGGCGTATTTTGTTGATCTTATGAATCAGATATTTCGGGAATATCTCGATAAGTTCGTCTTGGCTTTCATTGAAGATATTCTTATTTATTCCAAATCTGAAGCCGATCATATTCAGCATTTGGAGATTGTTTGAGCACTCTTCGTCAGCATCAGCTTTATGCCAAATTCTCCAAGTATCACTTTTGGGAGAATAGGGTGAAGTTTCTCGGTCACATCGTTTCTTCCAATGGTATTTCTATCGATCCTTCCAAGATCGAATCTATTCGGAATTGGAAGAGGCTTGAGACCGTTACTGAGATCCATAGTTTTCTTGGATTGGCGGGTTATTATCGCAGGTTTATTAAGGACTTTTCTCGTATTGCTTTACCGCTTACCATTCTTACAAGAAAAGCTATTCCTTTTATTTGGTTGGATAAGTGTGAGAATTCTTTCTTGAAGTTAAAAGATCTCCTTACTCATGCTCCTATCTTAGTGGTTCCCGAGGGGAATCATGATCTTGTTGTTTATACCGATGCCAGTGGTTTTGGGCTCGGTGATGTTCTCATGCAAAAGGATAGAGTAGTTGCCTATTCTTCTGGACAACTAAAGCCTAACGAGATTCGCTATGCTACCCATTATTTGGAGTTGGCCGCTGTAGTCTTTGCTCTAAAGATTTGGCGACATTATTTATTGGGCGAGCGTTTTATTCTCTTCACTGATCACAAATCTCTGAAGTATTTATTTACTCAGAAAGAGCTTAATATGAGGCAAGATCGTTGGATCGAATTTCTTGCTTCATATGATTTCATTATTCAGTATACCCCTGGTAAGGGTAATAGAGTTGCTGATGCGCTTAGTCGCAAGCAGCAGGTTGTTGTTTCCATGATGCTAGTAGAGTGGAATGTTTTGGAAGCCTTTTCTCTTTGCGATATTAGAGACCGCCCCTCAATTTCTGATTCTCCCGTGCTTTTATTTAGCATGAAAGCTCGTCCTAGTTTGTTGGATCGTGTTGCCGATGCCCAGAAACATGATCCACATATTGCTTATCTTATTCATAGTTGTGAATCGGAATCCCGAAGTGATGATCTAAAGGATTTCAATATTGATGTTCATGGTTGTACTCGAAAGAAGGGTCGATCGATCGTGCCTAATGTTTCTAATCTTAGAAATGACATTCTTGAGGACTGTCATCATTCTAAGTATACTATCCATCTGGGTAGTAGTAAGATGTATGCTGATATGAAACGCTTATACTATTGGGAGGGTATGAAGCATGATATTGCAAGTTATGTAAGTCATTGCATGACTTGTCAACTGGTTAAAGCAGAACACTAGCGTCCTAGTGGTCTTTTGCAGCCTCTTGAGATTCCATTATGGAAATGGGATCAGATTTCCATGGACTTCATTGATGGTCTACCTCGTTCGAGGTCGGGCCATACTAGTATTTGGGTAATTGTTGACTGATTGACTAAATCAGCCCATTTTATCCCTATCAAGTCCAATCGGACTGCTCCTTTGTTGGCTAAGCTGTTATTGAAGAAGTCGTTCGACTTCATGGAGTGCCTAGTTCTATTGTTAGTGACAGAGATCCGCTTTTCACTAGTGGGTTCTGGCAGAGCCTTCAGAAAGCTTTGGGCACTAAACTCAATGTAAGTACAACTTATCATCCACAGTGTGATGGTTAGACTGAAAGGATGAATCAAGTTTTTGAAGATCTCCTTCGAGCTTACATTCTTGATTTTGGCGGTAGTTGGGAAGACCATTTACCTCTTGTTGAATTTTCTTATAACAACAATTTTCAATCCATTATCGGTATGGCTCCTTTCGAAGCTCTTTACGGAAGGCCGTGTCGATCACCAGCTTGTTGGTTGGAATCGGGGGAAAAGTTAGTTCTCGGCCCCGATTATATTCGTGACTCTTCTGAGAGGATTGTAATTATTAGACAGAGAAAGAAAGAGGCTCAGAATAGGCAGAAATGTTATGCCGATAATCGTAGGAAGCCTCTGGAATTTTCTGTTGGTGATCTTGTATTTATTCGTGTTTCCCCGATGAAGGGTGTGGTGCATTTTAGTAGCTTCGGGAAATTGGCTCCTCGTTATATTGGATCATTTCCTATTACGGAACGCATTGGCCCAGTTGCTTATCGTGTATCGGTACCTGTTAAGTTTTGGGAATTCGTGACGTATTTCATATATCTCAGCTTCGTCGATGTCTTCGAGATTCGGATTTCGTTATTGATCCTCCTATGTTGCAAGATCTTTAGATCCCACCCGACTTGTCTATAGTGCAAATTCATGTTCGTGTGCTAGCTACGGAGGTTAAACGCCTTCGGATAAAGAAGTCCCGCTTGTGAAAATTCAATGGTCAGCAAACCCCAATGATTTCACTTGGGAAACCAGAGAATTCACTAGGCGTTCTTATCCGGGTTTTCTCTCCTCTTCGGGTGGGGGTGAGCATTCTTGATCTATCTCTTCTATTTTGAATCTTTGTTTTGATGAATTATTTACGTTATTGACTGCTTCTAGTATGAAAATTGCGGGGACGCAATTTTTATAAGGGGGAGTTTGTAACGATTGTGATTTTATTACCGTCGTAATAAATAATATAAAAATCTGCAACGACCGTTATTTTTGAATTACTATCGGAGTAAATATTTTAAATAAATTTATATATATATATATATATATATATATATATATATATATATAATGATATAAATTCGTTGTGAAGTCAGTTGCACATTTTCCAATTGTGGCACGTTGGAATTAGACTGCATTTGCATTCACGTGTAAATGTGAATATTGGTCCATCTCAAAGCAAAGTGATCACCTTATTCACTATCATCATCTTTGTATCAAGCCATGTGTTTTTTTGATAAAAGTTTGTTTACAATATACTTGTTTAAAATTTGTAAAACAAAGGTTGGATCATATTAATTGCCCTGCAGTGAGCAAAGTTTTAAAACCAAATATGTGAACAAATTGCATTGCTGTCACCTCTGGTTCATAAGAGCCAGGTGAGCATTTTTTTATTTTATTTTATCATTTTCATCATTTTCTTAGGCTAGCTGTGTCCATTCTCACTTCTTTTGCACGTCTATAATTAATGCATATGTACAAAGTGGTAGCGAGAGCATTTTCTTCATTGACTTGTATACGATTTTGAAGAGAAAGAAAAGAAAGAAAACAACATCTCTCACTTTTCGTTTAAAAATTTCGAAGAAGCTCTGCAAATCAAATGGCAGTTCGTTCTTGTTATGGGGTTCCTTGTTATTAGTTAATCTGGAAGCAAAACTCTGGTGAGTTTAAAGACTCACATTTCTTAATTTATTCCGGATTTCATATTTTTTATTTTGTGGAAAGTTGCTGCCAAGTCTTGCCTTCATTTTTAACATACCTCGTGTATGCTCATGAATTTTTTTTGCAAAGTAATATGGTCCTGGGCATCAATGCATTCACTAAATTTTGATTCAGTCTAAAATCCATTCACGGGAATGCTAGTAGTATATGAAAGCTTCAGTATTGCCTAGTTTTCTTTCTATCCATTTTCGTGCACAGGCTGAAGCATACCAAAAAGTAGAGTCCTGGTTTAAAAGTTTATGTGTGTGCAAATTTGTTTTATAGAATTCCTATGCAAATAGCTTAGCCTTGCGCGTAAATATTTTGGTCTGCAGTAAAAGTTAACTTTGTTACAAACCTTTGTTCGTGGCTTAAAATTTTTAAAAGAAGAAAAATATGTTTTGTAATACATATACGCGTGATTGAATTTTCATGCGTGCATTGTTGTATATATCATATTGTGCATGGGTGTTGTATTTAGTTAGTGCATAGGTGTATATTTCATGGGTTAGATCTTCATACACGTGTGTTCAGGTAACATAACGGGTGCGTGTCTCTTTGTAGTGTGAAATATGCCCAGAACCTTGTTCAATGCATGCGTGTGTACTAGGCCTCATTATGTGTTTATACATGTATTTAAATCAAGTTTACATGCAGGAACTTAGATAAGGGAGAGGCCATATTGATCTTTCAGGTATAGTTCACTTGATCTTTTCTCTATGCATTTCACTTTAGTATATGCAAACAATTAGTGATTTTTAAAAGTGTTAATTATGTGGCCAGATTTGCTTGAATTTTTGTTTACAGGGTTATAAATGCATTCAATAAAATGTGAAATGGACACCTAAAGTTACATTGACTTAATGCATATTTGTCGTGATAACATCATTTGGAATATTATTGTTAAGCTATCCAATATTTTACGTAATTTGTAGCAACAGAGTAGTCTGATGTAAAAATTTGTTTGGAACCGGAGTTTCATTTTTAAACGAATTTTAATTACCGTTATTTTTATAACGGAAGTTTTACATCGGTATTATAATTTCGAAGCGTGTTGTTTTGTCGACATTTTGGTGAACAAAAATTACTATTAATCTAACGTCAGTAACCGTAAATTTTAAAAGTGAATTTTAAGCGGTTAGCCCGCAATGCTGATTTGGTATCCGTGTTTATGGTGTATTGTGATACGCAATTTTCTCGTCGAAATTGCTATAGTTGTCGCTGTTTTGTTCATGTGTTTTAAAAATCATTTTAAAATAAAATTATTTTCAAAATTTTTACAGTTTACGCTTTCAAAAGAATGAGGAATCGATTTAAACATTTCAGCAAAATTGAGCACTATGAACCCTTACTTTTACTGATTCGCTTAATTTCGGACTTGTCCGTTTCAGAACGTAAAATGTTATTTATATAAAATACACAATTTTGCACTTTCAAGGAAACGATAAAGAGATTTTAACGAATTAGAAAAAGTAATAAGTATGGAACCATACTTTTACTATTTCGGTTAATTCCGGACTCGTTAGTTGAAATATTTGATGTTTGATGATTTCGATGACTTTATTGGACCTTCGGGTCATTTGTTGGACCTTCGGGTCAATTACCAGTACTAGACCTTCGGGTCATTTGTTGGGCGCCAAAAATTTATAGTACTTGGTAGGCTTCGGCCATTTGAGATGCACGTGCGGTGTAGCTAAAAATCACCATCTGCTGGGATCGATCCACTTTTATGTTGATTTTCTACTTATCTATCATTGATTTCTAGATTTTGTGAATTTCTATTTTTGAATTCAAATCTTGAATTTGAAAGTTGATTTTGATGGAGTTTGATGTGATTTCTTCATTTAACTATGTTGATTTCTTATATTGAATATTCTCACTTGAGATTATTATTATTTTAGTTGATGTTGTTTATGATGCATTCACTTCTAAGAATAAATTAGACTGATCCGTTTATTATTTCTTTTGAATAATACTCGGGTCAGACCGAGTTATTTCAGGATAGTCGCTATCTCTGATTCAGTTGCAGCTTCAGCTTTTGGAATCTCACATCATCTTTTGTCTAGCCCTCGAGGAGTTCTTTTGGTTATTTGACTCCCATCTCATGTATGTTGTTGTATGTTTATATGTACATTTGGTTTATGTGAATTTTCGATTTTTGTAGCACGTATTCCAGACTTGTCTTCCGCTATATATTTGATATTTCTGTTCTGATGTGATTATACTTTCAGTGTTGTTGTTATTATGAGTTGTTCTGGATTTTCCTTTAGCCTTCGTAGTTTCGTTTTAGATTTGGACTGAATATATATCTTTGGAAGTAATTTATACAACTCCTATCGATGTAATCAATACTCGTCTAAGGCATAACTTACGGATGGTCGCTTCTAAAAAGCCTTATTCTTCGCAATAGCAGACGTTATTCCTTATAATAACCTTTGTTATTATGAGCATACAGATGGGGCGTCTCACACACACACACACATATTATATAATTATTCATATAATGATACACTTAATAATATATTATCTTATGTTAATTATGTTCATCAAGTGATGTGACAGGTCATGGTTTTGAAATAATAACTTATATATAAGTATATATCATCATCTCTTGTCATATCTTAGTCTTATCATCATTATCTACCATGACCTAGAGGATGTGACTAGAGAGGGTGGAATGTGACATATGAGGAGGAGAAGGTGGTGATGTGAATTGTCAAAATAATGACATGTTAGGATATTTTAATCTAAGGTGTTAGAACCTCGATTTCGATGACAACAACTATGCAATCACTTGCATGCAATATACATAGTTATATATAACAGTCATATGCAGGTAGAATTTCGCGATGAAGACTTGACGACAGACACAAGGATCATTATATTGAGAAATATTAGTACATTCTGTTAATAACTTAAATAGATGATACGTACAATCTCCTTGAGTAATCTTTACAAGCATATGCACATACAAATTATTAAAAAGTTTTTTAAATACTCAAGAAAAAAAGAAAGTAACCGGTTATACATGTGTCAGACGTCTGGCATATGTACTCAGACGTCTGGAAATATGTTCTGTTTAAAAATTTTAAAATTGACTAGACGTCTGACATAAATGGCTAGACATCTGACTGGGTAACGGCCATTTTTCCTCAAAATACGTCTTCTTCAATAGAAGAGTTGCATCCTCAATTTCTGCTCATAACTCTTCCTCCTCAAACACTGCAACTCTTGGACTGAAAGAGAATGAACCAAAGGTCGTTACTTCTCAAACAAACTCTTCAGCATCTATAAATAAGCATGAATTTGAAAAGAAAATTTAACTTAATATTCTGAACTTTCTCTCTTTATTTTTCTAATATTTCTATGATCACTCTAATTTCTAGAAAGTACTCAAAAAACACATTTTTATCTTTTCCTTATATCAAAGCTTAAAATTACATACAACTCAAAGGAGATTATAGAAAGAAGTTGTACTTATAGCCAAAATCAATTTTACATAGATCACGCATTTGTCAAAGAATAGCTCTTATATAAAAGCCTACACCTCCGGGCGAAGCGAAGGCAATTGGTTAGTGTATTTTCGAAGGGGAGCTTCGGGACTGGACGTAGGACGAAAGGCATGAACCAATATGAAAATTCTGGTGTGATTACTTTTAATTTTACCCGCATTACTATTTTGTGCAATTTATACTATCATACACGTACTTGTCATATACTATATACATATACGATCCACATAGATTTTCAATTGGTATCAGAGCCAGGTTAGTTCAAATCATAGTAACACGTATTTGAAAACTGTTAATAGAAAGTATCTTTCAAGAAGGTCAGATAACTACACGTCCTCCACTATTCACCGATCTAATTATGCATATCGGTCAACCTGAATGATAATTTTTATTGAAGCAAATGGTTTAGAAATATGATCGGCAACTCAAATTAAGTATGTAGCACCTGAAAAAAATATTAGCCTATGGACATATGCACAAAAAACCGATGTTTCCAATAATGCTAAAGCTATGAATGTACTGCTTTTCTCTCTTGATAAAAATAAATTTTCACGTGTTTTGCTATGTACTACTGGTTATGATACATGGCGTACTTTACAAGTATACACACGAAGGTACAACTAAGGTCAAACAAACAAAAATATCAATTTTACAAAATCAATTTTCAAAATGAAACAAAATGAGTCAATTGTTGACATGTACTTAAGATTTCAAACTATACAACACGATCTTATGGCGCTAGGAGTTAAATTTACTGATCTAGTATCTCAAATTCTCAACTCTTTAACAATTGAGTAGGAAAGAAAAGTATTGTCTATCGAAGAAGCTAATGACCTCTCTGTACTCAAAGTTGAAGAGTTGATTGGAAATTTAATATCATATGAAGCTAATTCGCAGGCCAGAAAGGAACAAACTCATGAAAGAAGAACATAGCATTTCAAGCAAGCAATGAAGATTCTGAATTGGATGAAGATGAAATTGTATTTATTGCCAAGAACTACAACAAATTTAAGAATCAGGAAAAAGACAAGATTCCAAAATAACGGAAAATCAAATTCATCAAATCTAACTTTGATTAAATGCTTTGAATGTGATCAGTTCAGACATATGAAGAAGGATTGCCCAAAACTAAACAACGAGAAAAAGAAAAATAAGTTTGAGAAATTTATGAAAAAGAGAAAGGCATTCCAAGTCACCTGGGATGACACTGAACCTTCTTCTTCATCCGATAGTGACAGTGAAAGTGATAATGAGCAAGCAAATGTATGTTTCATGGCACACAATAATGAGGTATGTCGCGATCTTATTTATGATGAAATTTTAGAAGTAAATATGGAACTTAATGACAAATATAGAGAAACTAAGAAACTAAATAAGTACTATATTGCTAAAATAAATCAATTAGAACTTGAAATAAAGTTACTAAAAGATGAAAAGTCTATTTTAGAAGAAGAATTAGAAAATGCTCAAGAAAGATATAAGAATCTTTCTATTGAAAATGATGCTTTATCTTGTGAATTTGGAAAAGTTCAACTAGAAAATAATAAAATTAGTAATGAACACATTATCTTAAAAGATAATGTAGAAACTTTAAGATCTGCAATTACTGATCTTAAAAACAAATTGGATAAAATTATAAATAATGTTACAAAATTTAAGAAAGGTAAACAAGACATGAAGAATTTAACTAAAATCTCCAAGCCATTCAAAAATCGAAATGGAATAGGGTTTGAGAATAAAACAAAAATTGTAAAGTATAATAAGATTTATACTAAGATAAAGCCTTCTTTCAAAAATGAGAAATTAATCACAAATTCAAAAATGATTAAAATATGGGTCCCTAAAACAAATAACAACCTAATTAAATAGAAATATGTAGGTAATTACGTGAAAGAAGTGATTTAGAATAATAATTATATTTCTAAAGGAACCAGACCATCATGGGTATGGTTACCCTCATCTACTAACAATAGGACCCAAAAAAGGGGTACCAATTTAAATATTTTTATTTTTTGCAAGTATCTAACTACAAAATAAAAAAGAGAAACGGATATTAGATAGTGGATGCTCCAAGCATAAGATGGGAAATGCTCACATGTTGTCAAATATAAAGTACATTAATGGTGACACTGTAACTTTTGACGATAATTCAAAAGTGTTCGTCATTGGCATTGCAGAATTCATCAATATCGGTATCTCTAACTCTCTTATTATTTCTATTGTTTTATTGGTAGAAAATCTAAATATAATCTTCTTAGTATAAGTCAGTTTTGCGATAAGGGTTCGAAATTAAATTTGAAAAGGATAAATGTAAAATTCTTGATCAAAAGAAAAAATTTAATCTTTGAAGGATTTAGAAATCATATATAACATTAAAAATAATTCAGATTTATGTCTAGCCGCAAATCACGATGATCCTTGGATTTGGCACAAACGTTGTTGTCATATAAATTTCAAACATATTAACAAACTAGCAAAATAATATCCAGTTAGGGGTCTTCCTAAAATTAATTATAAAATTAAAAATTTATGTGACGTATGTCAAATGGGCAAATTAAGAAATAGTTCTTTCAAATCTATAAATAAAATATCTACTAAGCAACCATTAGAACAACTTCATTTAGATTTATTTGGATCAACCCAAGTACAACCAATAAATCACAACAAATATATGTTCCTAATTGTAGATGATTTTTCTAGGTACGCTTGGACATTGTTTTTAAGACATAAAAGTGACACTTTTGGAATGTTTAAAATCTTTGTAAAACTGATTGCTAACTTAATGGGTTTAAAAATTAAAAATATACGCAGTGATCATGAAGGAGAATTCAAAATTGAATTTTTCACTAATTTTTGTAACAAAAAAAGAAATTAGCCATAATTTTTTGATTCCACGAACACCACAACAAAATGGTGTAGTTGAAAGGAAAAACAGAACTTTATAAGAATGTGCACGAACATTACTAAATAGTTGCAATCTACCCAGACATTTTTGGGCTGAACTGCTTGTTATGTATTAAATCGTATCGCACTTCGACCTATGATTTAAAATACATGTTACGAATTATTTTATGGAAAGAAACCAAAAGTTCCATATTTCAGAATTTTTGGGTCAAAATGTTTTATTTAAAATACTAAAGATAATCTTACGAAATTTGAACCTAAAGCCGACGAAGGAATTTTTATTGGTTATTCAGAACGTAGTAAAGCTTATAGAATTTATAATAAACGAACAATTATTATAGAAGAAAGCTTACATGTATCTTTTGATGAAAATTTCCAACAAACTATTAAAGAAGATGAAGATGAAATTTTAACTAAAAATCAAACTGAAATCACACATAATATGAATAATTCATCCTCCAATAATAATGAAAATGTTTTCAGATCACCCACACAAATATTTAAATATCATCCTTTAGATAATTTAATTGGAGACTTAAATTCTCGAGTCACTATAAACAAATTAAACCAAATGAGTTATGTCGCTTTTATCTCAAATACAGAACCTAAAAATTATAAGGCAGCATCTAAAGATGACTCTTGGATCTTAGCAACGTAAGAAGAATTAAATCAATTTGAACGTAATAATGTGTGGGAACTTGTTCCTAGACCATCAGATCAATCTGTAATATGAAAAAATGAGTTTTTAAAAACAAAGCTAATGAAAATGGAAATATTATTCATAACAAAGCATGATTAGTGGCTCAAGGTTATAACCAAGAAGAGGGAATTGATTACGAAGAGATGTTTGCACCCGTAGCTCGTCTCGAAGCATTTTGTACTCTCCTTGCTTTTGCATGTCATCGTAACTTTAAATTATTTCAAATGGTTGCTAAGAGCGCCTTCTTAAACGGTTTTATCAAAGAAAAAGTTTTGTGGAACAACCTCCATTATTTATTCATGAAAAATATCCAGATCATGTTTTTAAACTTAAAAAGGCTTTATATGGTTTAAAACAAGCACCATGTGCTTGGTACGATCAACTAAAAACTCACCTACAAAACTTTGGATTTCAAATCGGCAAAATAGACACTACACTATTTATAAAACATAAAAATAACGATATACTAGTTATACAAATATATGTTGATGACATTACATTTGGGTCAACTAATGAAAGTTTATGCAATGAATTTTCTGAAATAATGAAAAATGTCTTTGAAATGTCATACATGGGTGAATTAATTTTTTTACTTGGAGTACAAGTAAAACAATAGGACAATGGCATTTTTGTAAATGAAGAAAAGTATTGTAAGGATTTACTTAAACGTTTCGGAATGGAAAACACTACTAGTAAACCAACTCCTATGAGTACAACCTTATATTTAGATAAAGACGAAAATGGAAGAGACTTGGTCAAAAATCTTACCGTAGTATGATAGGCTCTTTATTATATTTAACAGCTAGTCGACCCGATATAATGGTGAGTGTTTGTTTATGCGCATGTTTTCAAGCTCAACCAAAGGAATCACATCACAGAGCAGTCAAATGAATTTTACGTTACTTATCCAACACCAAAGATTATGGCTTATTCTATCCTAAAGGTATGATTTTCGAACTTGTATCATTTAGTGATGCAGACTTTGGAGGTTGTAAAACAGACAGAATAACGCAAGTGGTACCAGCCATTTTATCGAGCAATCTTTAGTTTCGTGGTTTAGCAAAAGAAAAATTGTGTTTCTCTTTCAACTTGTGAAGCTAAATACATTTCTGCTGCTATGGCTTGTGCACAAGTAATATATATGCAACAAACACTTCAAGATTTTGGTAAAACTTTAACTTGTTCTCCAATATATTATGACAATATTATGACAATACAAGTGCAATTAATGTATCTAAGAATCCTATAAATAATTCTCAAACTAAACACATTGATATCAGACATCATTTTCTTAGAGATAACGTAGAAAAAGGTGTAATATCTTTAGAATTCATCAACACCGAAAACCAGATAGCAGACATTTTCACAAAACCTTTATGTGAAATATCGTTTATAAAACTTAGAAGAGAACTGGGAATATGCTCCTTATTTGAACATTAAAAAGAACAAGAATAAACTTCAGAATTATTTTCCTTCCTACCTCTTAATATTAATGGCTAATAGATCATATACTTTTTGTACAAAGTTTCTCTGAAAACCACTATTATTTTAACAATAAAACAAACAACCATTCAAAATAGGAAAACATACTCTTATATATATATATATCAATTTTTTTTTACTAAATCATGGTAAAAAATATTCGAATATATACCTTTTTAAAATTAATATCGAAATTTTCCAAAATGTCAACCAACCACGACTCTAACTACTCCGCCATTGATTTTTCATCACCATCATCTGGTAGTCATATACATCTTCTGAGAAAACAACTCCTGAATCATCTTCATCTCTAAACATTGTTCCCTCGCGTACATATCATGTTGGCTATTCTTCAAAGGGAAAGAAAGCCAAACCTGGTGTTAACCTTCAAACATCCTCTCTTTCTAACAAAGCCGACGAAATCCATCACTATAAAAAAGAAATGATGGTTGTACAAAGGAAAATGTATTATGAACAAAGACGCCAGGGAGCTCATCCAAATTTTCTAGAGAAATGCATCCTTTCCATATATGGACATTCTCCTACAAAGGATTGTGTTCATGTTCGATCTCCTCGTGTGATCGAAACTCCTCCACGTGCTCATCGAATAACTCCACATAAATTATGGGGAAAAGGAACATCCGAAGCCCGGTTCAGTCCAGTACCTCCTTCTTGGTCTCCAATACGAGCATTAAAAGAAGGTACAAAGGAGAAACCAAATTTGTGGAAAAAAATAACCCTATTCCTCTAATTGTATTTCGTGTGTATATATATAATATTTATATTCTAAGTTGTAATAAGATTCAAACCATTCAAGATTATAACTTATATCTTGTTCTTAATCAAAAAATTATATCTATAATAACAATCTAAAATCTCTAAATAAAAACAAAATTGTCGATATTCTACTACAACAGGCTCTGCGATATAGAGCCTTAATATTTATCTTGATAAGCTAGTTCAATCATGCTTATGTTTTAAGTATATTTTACATAAAATAATAATAATAACATCATATTTTTTTGATAGAACAGACATCTGTAATTTCAAACAGACGTCTACCTATATAGTTAAAAACTTTCACGTTTCAGCTTAGACGTCTGCCAGTTCATCCTGACATCTGGATCAAGTCTCTGAAAAATTGAATAACTCAGCTCAAACATCTGATTTTATTCTCAGACGTCTACACCAAGTTTTTGTCTTACCAATTATCTATACGACCAGACGTCTGATTAAAACTACAGACATCTGACCGTACTCCAAAGTCTTCATTTTAGCCCCACCAATAAATCATCTTTTAAATTCTTTTATAGTTTTTTCACCGAGCCAACAAAAAAACCCTAAACCCCAAATCAATTTGCTTTCTTTCTTCTAAAAACTTCAAATCAATGGCACCCAAATCCAAGAAACCCTTTCCCAAGCGCAAGAAGCCAGGCCAAGGCTCCAGCTCTCAACAACCTTCTCAGCAATTTGTCACAGACGAAATCATTAATGATTGGATGGTAGAACAAGATGGAAGACAAAGGCTTCAAGAATTCGAAAAGAAAAGGATATATTATGGCCCATTTTATCCACTCCGAAGATTCTTCAATTACGAAATCAATGATTTGGTGAGTGATGCTGAGATTCACCCTCCCATAAACTATGATTCTAACTACGGACAAATTGATCAACTAGTGGTATTTTTATTCTTCATTAATTTGTGTTCAATTCATATTTGAAATACCTATGATCTGAAAAATTGGATTTGGACAAGTGTTTATGGGGAAGTTATCAAATTCAATGTTGAAATGCTTGGCCAAATATTATAATGCTCATATACAAGAATTAGATTGTAAGATATTCCTGGTAAGCGACACATGCCACGAGATGCAATAACACATCTCATATGGGAAGATGACGTGTGGAAATTAACACCATCTAATTTTCGTCCAAATGTTAGATTATTAACCGAATACTTGTTAATACCATACTCCCTAGATTAGATAGCCATAAGCAAGTGTATGATCATGACCATAAAGCTTTATATGCTATTTTCCTTCATACCAAAGTAAATTGGGCTCAATATATCTTTGATCGAATTAAAAACTTTTGGACTCCAGTTCGTCAAACATTAATCTATGCTGCATATGTTATGCGAATTCTTCGAGCACAAAACGTGCATTCATTCTTATCATAATATGAAGAACTTCTTATTAAGGAAAGTGGAATTCACTTTCTTTCTTTGATGCATCATACTGAAAATCCACCAAATAATACACCCTTTTATGAGTACCAACAACAACACCAATAGCGCCTCCTATAAGACCCACCTCTAAAACAAGGCCTTCCAAATCAACAGGTTATCATTCTAATTCCGAAATTCAAGAGGCTCGATGTGACGACCCGACTTTCCACTTCCGGAAAATCGCATCATCAATTAAGAAAGAAAGGGATAGAAGAAGAAAAGAAAGAAGAGAAAGAAGAAACAACACAAGAATCTCAACAGAGGAACAGATAAATTATATTAATAACATAAGTATTTACATAATATACAATACCAATCAGAAATACACAGCATACACATCACATATACTAGACAGTTATAAACACCTGTCTCGTACATGCAACATAATACAACACAACACAGAGAACACACAGCGGAACCAAATATCTACAACGCAGAAGCCTCCTGCTCCATTGCTCCTCCATTATTCGTCAAAGCAAACCTGAATCTCTTGACTACTCGTAAAAATTCGAGTACCCAAGAGTTTATGAAAACAAAAATAAACTCCGGGTCAGGCATGGGTCTAGTGTGAGTAACAGGTTAAAGTTGCTTAATTTTCAAAAACCTTTTGAAAAGAAAGGTATCACGTAAGACCCTCCACACATAAACATGGAAAAGTTTTTACCTTACGCTAACCAAAACATTTGATAGGAAATCCGATGATATTATAATAGTGTCTAGGGTTTTCAAGTAAATAAGAAATAGCCGAAATTGTTACATGATTAAATTCCAGGTACTAGCCACAAAAGTGGGTAATACAATCAAAACCGTTGGCACTTATTGAATTTTGGATTCCATACAATGGCAGGGCTACTGGGGTACCGCCCGTCACAGTACGTGGCCTAGATCACCGTACCGAGGAGTACTCCCACTCCCCGCCACACAAGGCCGGAACCATTCCTTACTGAACAGTTCCAAACAAGACAACCCCGGCAGTTGTTGCAATCAACCGCCCACACAACCGAATATAAAGGGACCTCTAGACAGGGATCAATCTCGCTCTCCACTCGGGGCTACCCATGAAGACTTGCTGCACCTCCCCTGTTTTAGCCATTCCCGGTTGATGAGGCTTGAGGCTACGATTACATTTAGAGAACACATCCCTTAGAATGCTCATCGTCCACCTGACGATGTTCTGAAAGCATTCAATCCATACAAATTCGTTCCGGGTTTGAACGAAACCGAAAGCATTATCTCGTTACACTCATTTTGGAATCACCCACAGAGTTAACGACAATAACCCTTGCACTCTAAATCTTCACCTCGAACCTATAAGAACTAGTTCCATCAAACTCATCACGGAATCACCCATAGAGTTATACTGACGTATGGTCCTTACACCTCGAGTCTTCACAAAGCTCCATTTGGATTCACTGCCTAACGTTATTTGGAATCGATGTGGTTTTCGGATATCCAAATATGGAAACCCGATCCTGGTCTCATCGAAATCCAAAGCGTGTCTTTTAGGGCCAAGTTGTTTTAAAGTTTAAAACAATTCAATTCAATATTATCTATATACACACAGATAGATAATTACACAACATCACAATAGATAATCCACATTATCATTACCAATAGATAATCCATATCATCAACTCAATGCAACCATAGCATCCAAATCACACAACATCATTTATCTCATAACTGAGATCTCAACCATTCAGGGTAATAAATATCAATCATCTTTCAAAAGCAATGACATATTAAATCACCAGTCTATAATTAATTTAAAATGAATTAAATTAATTACATCTTCCTTAACTAATTTAAAATAAATTAAATTAAATACTTATGCATATAAATCTTGCTTTCATATCAATTAATTATAAATAAATCAACTAATTACTCTCAACAAGTTACCCTAATTAATCATCTTGATTAATTACCCTTTAATTACATTCAAGTAATTAACCTCTAATTAATTTCCCAAACTAATTATCCCTAACCAGATACAGTAATTAACCTGTAATTACTTTATTAATTAATTAGTTATAATTAATTACATTAATCCTTAATTAATTACATTAATTAATCCCTTCATTGATTAATTGTTCTTATTAATCAATCCTTAATTATATCATTAATTATATAAATTAATGATCTCAAATTATTTTATAACTACTCTATTAAATTAATTATCAATTATCACTATTGATTAATCAGTCTTGATTAATCACATTAAGTAATTACATTAAATTAATTACATCTCTTAATCATTTTCAAATAACTTAATTATCAAAACCTAAATTAATTACACTAAGTAATTAATTACTAATTACTTACTTAAGTAATTATACAAATTACATATTAATTACACTAAGTAATTAATTACTAATTACTTACTTAAGTAATTATACAAATTACATATTAATTACACAAAGTAATTAATTTCCTAAACTCCTTTAATTAAATTACATCCAGTAATTTATTTTCTTAATTACTTCACTAAGTAATTTTCCATTTTTAATTACATTTGTAATTACCTTTCAAATCAATCAGTGATTAATTTAAATTAATTAAACTTAATTAATTAACTTAATTAATCAACAACTTAATTTAATTACAATTAGTAATTAATTTTCTTAATTACTTTCATTAAGTAATTATACTTAAATAATTCTCAAATGATTATCTTTAAATTAATTAATACAATTAATTATTAAAATTAATTACATTAATTAATTATAAAATAATATTAAGCTAATGACCTTCATTAACCAATCTTTAATTACTTTCCAAAGTAATTAATTGAATTAATAAATATTAATTCTTAATTTATTTAAAGAAACTCATTAATTAATTTCTAATTATTAAATTAATCAAGTGATAATTAAACTTAATTAACTATTTATTACTTGATTAATAATTCATTTCATTAATCAAATCTTATTTAATTAATTTCTAAATCACACTTTAATCAAGTATAATTAACTTACTTAATCCTTGTAATTAATTAAATAAAATCCTTAATTAGTCAACTAATTAACCTAATTATTAATTAATTAAATTAATTAATTACAAAACTTAATTACCTAGATTAATTAATAAATCATTAAGTTCAAATCAACTTAATGATAATCAATTATTTCATTAATGATTTAATTATCATTATCAAAACAAATTTGCTTTTAAATGTTTCTAAATTCCATTTTAAATTAAAATTAAAATGAAATCAAATTTAAACAAGATTCAATTATTAAAAAAAAAATTATTTCATATTAAAGAATTACTTAAGGTATTTCCTAAATAGTGTAACCCATAATCAATTTAAATAAATTTAAATTATACTTTAAATATATTCAAGTGATTTTGAAACATTTAAATTCAAAATCTTATTTTCATTTCAAACTAGAATTCAAATCATGTTCAGATTCAGATTCAAAAAATTTAAAGTTAAAATCCTGTTTTAAATTTCATTTTCAGATTTACAAAACATATGTTATAAAATACTTAAATATTCAAGCTTAATTATAACATTAGAATTTATAAACTTATTCCTTTTTGAAAACTTTCAGATTTCAAATTTAAAATTTGAATTCAGGATTTCAAATCCAGATTTTGACTTAAATTTAAATTCTTGTTTTAAATTCTTATTTCCAGATTTTAACTATCTCATTAAAAATACTGTAAACAAGTTCAGATGTTAAACTTTCCATTTTATAAAATTTATTTATTTTGAAAACAAGAATTCAAATTCATTTTGAATTCATAATTTAATCTTGGTTTGAACCTTTCTTTAAATCTTGCTTTGCTTCCATTTTATGTTAAATTTAGTTTAAAATTTAAAACCTGCATACTGTCAGGTTTCAATTTTCTAAATATTTTATTTCTGCAAATTTTCTATTTGAAATCTGGAATTTCAAATCTATTTGAATTCATAATTTAATCTTGCTTTAAGTTCAGAGTTAAACCTGCCTTGCCTATTTTTAAATTTAGTTTAAAATTTAAAAACCTGAAACTGTTCAGGCTACAGAAAACAAAACACTGTAACCCAAAACTACCCGAGTCAAAAGCTATATTACTTCGAGTCATCTATGTCTTAACTTCGAGTCACAACCTCAGCTACTCGATTCTTTCCCCTACAACTTACTACAGACCAAAACCCCTTCCAAAAATGACCTCTGTGCACATACACATAACCATGGGAAAATTCCGATCATCAGTGATGATCATCCACCTCCATAAACCCTCTCTTCAATTCAATATGATCTCCAAAACATCAGAAAATCTTCACTTCCCAAAATCAAAGTCCAGCCTCTTCTATAAAACCTTGAAATAGTACCTCATCGAAACACTAACCTGTCAATGGCAAGTTCACCTCCCTCCGACCATTGTTGAAGTCGAAACTTCAACCACACTCTTGTCATAGTCCCAGCTACACTTCCCCAAAACAGTTTCACGCTCGGTCAACCAGAGTGAGTGGATGTTTCATATTTGAAAATGATCAAGAACTAGGGTTACAGAACCCAAAACCCTTATCACAGCTAAATCCAAACATTATCCATTAATGTTGATAATTTTTATAATGAGCCTGATCACTAATCTTCATTCACTAGAAACTTCAGACCCCCAGATGTTCCAAATCCTTAAAATTTCCCAAAATCATCTTTTAGCCTATCACAGCACTACTTCCCCAAATTACAACCAAATATTATTTCTCCTGATCTAAAATCATGTTTCATATGGGATTTTAATTTATAATCTTAAATTAAAAAATTAAGGAATTTATATTTTTAAACAACATCATGTTTCAGGTCATTTTGATTTCCAGAGAAGTTTTGTTTTCACTTTACCTTATTTTAAATTCTTATGCTTCAGTTTTATTTTTAACAAAAAGATTTGTTTGTAATCCATTTCTCAATAATGTTTAAGTTATGAAACTACTAAAATTTGAATTTAAAACTTAGGTCAAGAACACAAAAGTTCTTATACTAACAGAGTATATACACCTATTTAAGTAATTTCCAGAACTCATATACATACAGCAATAGCTTCAATATTATCATGCATATCAATTCATTCCAAATATAATAACATGCAACCAGATTTTGTTGAAAGAAATTTAGAAGTTACTTACCAGAAACTTGAATAACAGAGCCTACTTTTGTTATCATTCATGAATGCAGGCTTGAAATTTTAAATCTCTGAACCATTTTATATGCATGCAGGCCATGATAAAAATGCAGAAATTCATTTTGATTTGCTCAAATTTGCAGTGATCTTCAGGTACATCTGCAGACTCCAATATGAATTTGCAGATTGATATTCTGGTTACAAGTTTTGGTTTGAGAGGAGTTACAGATCTTAGAGTTTGTTTTTGAAATGAATATGCAGATTTTGTTATTGAGGGATTTCAGATTTTTTTTAATGAAGTATTTCTTTGATTCAACAAACATTTGATTTTTAAAAGATAATAAGAAAAGTGAAAATGTTTTTAAAAGAGAGCTGAAATAATTGACAAAATAAATAAAAGAAAAAAAATAGAAATTTAATGACACTTGTCTTAATGAATTAACATTTGTCAACTTGCTTTATTCATTACTTAACACATGTTATTTGATTTGTTAATATGTTAACACTTGTCTTTTAATTAATTTAGTTATATTTTTAAATGTTTATAAAGAGTTTTCTTTAATTTATGTTATGTTTATTGTAAATATATATGAATTTCCTATTAAAAGTAAATGTAAACAAAACAATTTATAAATTAAAACTTACACAAATATTTTAAAGAATCAATTAACTTGAATTTCAAAAATAATATCATTTCAATTTAATCATTTGAATCCCAAATTAAGATCAATTTGTTTAATTTAAAATGATAATACTATTTCCTTATTTTAATTCTTCTTTTATATTTATGGGAAAAAATAGTATATTTATTTATTATGGTTTAAAATAACAATTTAACAATTTTTGTATGATTTATAAAGAAATTATAAATCACATTTTATTATTAAATGAATTTAAATCATATGCTATTTTATATTTTTAGACTTATAAAATATACTCAAATCATATTACTCAAATAATATTTAAAGAGAAATAAAATCAACTTTTATTAAATTTAAAACAAAAATTAAGCTAAGACAAAATTTTAAACAATTTCATACTTATTTTAAATATTATCAAACCATATAATTGCTAGTTTAAATAGATTTTTAAAAGCTTAATATTAATTTAAAACATAATTTCCTAATTACTCAATATTTTATTAGAATTTAAAAACAAATCTTCATTTATTTATTAAATTCCAAAACAAAGATAAACTATAATATATATACAAATATATATACACATTATAATTTAAACATTTATTTTAGCATTTTTAAAAAGACAATCACTAACCAAATATTTATTAAATCTTTTTCTATTAAACCAAAACATATTTTATTAATCAATATTGTCAATATCAATTTAATTTTATATAAAGATTATTAAATTGATATTGTCTAAACTTTCGGGATATCACATTCCTTCCCCCTTAAAAGCATTTCATCCCCGAAATTTAAAACAAAGGTAATTTAATAACCTATTTAAGATTTTAAATTTTAAAACCAAGCATATATCAAACATATGCTAACAACATAGCAATCAATTCATCCAATCAAAGAAAATTAACTATCAAGACAAAATCCTGGATAGAGTTTTCCTCGAGTTTCCCAAGTAAACACCGGGTTACTCGCTCTATAGAACCCAAACAATCAACACTACTGAGTTACAGAACTCCTACTTACCTATATCTATAACTGAACAAGACATCAGACTACAGACGAGTCTGACTCAACCACCAAATCTCCCCGAACAGCTGATTTCAAAACCAGAAATAGATCATACACGTACTCCCTTAGAGATACGTGAAACACATCGAATTTCAGTTGTCCAAACTGGCAATTCAATCCAGATAATCAAACACTTACCTAAGACAGAACAAAGAAGAAATCCAAAACATCTCGGAGCAAGCTTACCCAACCTTACCAAAATTTATAGCTTCTAAAACTGAGAAAACTTATCCCAAATCAGATCTCCGACTTCAGATCCACAAAACTCTTCGGACGATCTCGGGCTGCCTACTTCTTACCTGATCACCTCAATTCTTGCTGATGTCTCAAGAAATAAACTAGATCAAATCCAATCCACTAGAATGATCCTCCCCGATCAACCAAATCAAGAACAAACTCCACTCACAACAATCAGAAGAAAACAAACTTCTCTTATCTGAAAAGAAAGGCAGATGCGCTCCAAACCGCTTCCGCTGCACAACTCTGATCTGGAACAGAAAAGAATGCTGATAAAGAACACAAGCACAACTAGATAGCAAAACCAAGAAGATCTCTGATAACCCAGAGAAAATTCAAAAGTTCCTCAAATCCTGAGTTGCTTCAACAAACTCCATCTCAAGAAACCAACCTTCAACTAGTTGAACCACGGGTACCACTGAATCTCTAGATGAGGACAACTCCTGACTTCTCTGAAAATATCCAGAAAAATCTCCAACAATCCAAGAGAACACTCAACTATCGCAAGTCACTTTTGCGATCAACTCAGTCTAATTCCAAAGAAAACTGTTCTCTCTAAACCAATTAGAACAGCTTATGCTGGTCTTGCCAACCCATCGAAGAAATGGATTCTACTCCTCTGCTTCTGAATTCCATCTCCAGAAAACTGCTAAGCCAGAAAATTCTGCCGACACACAAAACACTCCAAGCTGCACTGCTGACACCAGTGCCAAAGAATTTCCAATCCAAAGCTCCTCGAGAAACTCGGACTTCCAACCACACAGAAACATCCTGCTGAACTCAGTCACAACACCGAAGCAGACTCACTTCCTTAAACTTGTTCCAAAGAAATTATCTTCGGAAACATCCATAGTTACTTCATCTCATTACGCAGCTACTACTTCCCTGAGATATCAAAATACCATCACTCGCTTCTGCTCAGCCAACAAATCAAAACTCTACTCATCCAACTTCAAAGATGAACCCCGAACCTTATCAGGTTACCTTCAGAGATCAATGAAGTCTTTACACTAAGATACAAAGTTTACTCGAGACGGTATTAGGTCTACAGTCTCGACCAATACACTTCCAACCTCAAACATACAAACTTCAACCAATGGCAGTCGTGTTATACACACCACTACCTTATCTACCTTTATAACCCATATTGGAAAACCAGAACAGGTAACCAAAAAAATAGGTAGAAATAAATATATATATAGTAATATATAAAAATTACAAATACGCTCTCTCAAGATAGACACCACTCCAGAGCCTAGGTATTCACTCAGCCTAATGCTCTGATACCAACTGTGACGACCCGACTTTCCACTCCCGGAAAATCGCATCATCAATTAAGAAAGAAAGGGATAGAAGAAGAAAAGAAAGAAGAGAAAGAAGAAACAACACAAGAATCTCAACAGCGGAACGGATAAATTATATTAATAACATAAGTATTTACATAATATACAGTACCAATCATAAATACACAGCATACACATCACATATACTAGACAGTTATAAACACCTGTCTCGTATATGCAACATAATACAACACAACATAGAGAACACACAGCGGAACTAAATATCTACAACGCAGAAGCCTCCTGCTCCATTGCTCCTCCATTATTCGTCAAAGCAAACCTGAATCTCTTGACTACTCGTAAAAATTTGAGTACCCAAGAGTTTATGAAAACAAAAATAAACTCCGGGTCAGACATGGGTCTGGTGTGAGTAATAGGTTAAAGTTGCTTAATTTTCAAAAACCTTTTGAAAAGAAAGGTATCACGTAAGACTCCCCACACATAAACATGGAATTTTTTTTACCTTACGCTAACCAAAACATTTGATAGGAAATCCGATGATATTATAATAGTGTCAAGGGTTTTCAAGTAAATAAGAAATAGCCGAAATTGTTACATGATTAAATTCCAGCTACTAGCCACAAAAGTGGGTAATACAATCAAAACCGTTGGCACTTATTGAATTTTTGATTCCATACAATGGCAGGGCTACTGGGGTACCGCCCGTCACAATACGTGGCCTAGATCACCGTACCGAGGAGTACTCCCACTCCCCTGCAACACAACGCCGGAACCATTCCTTACTGAACAGTTCCAAACAAGACAACCCCGGCAGTTGTTGTAATTAACCGCCCACACAACCGAATATAAAGGGACCTCTAGACAGGGATCAATCTCGCTCCCCAGTGGGGGTTACTCATGACGCCTTGCTGCACCTCCCCTGTTTTAGCCATTCCCGGTTGATGAGGCTTGAGGCTACGATTACCTTTAGAGAACACATCCCTTAGAATGATCATCGTCCACCGGACGATGTTCTGAAAGCATTCAATCCATACAAGTTCGTTCCGGGTTTGAACGAAACCAAATGCATTATCTCGTTACACTCATTTTGGAATCACCCTCAGAGTTAACGACAATAACCCTTGCACTCTAAATCTTCATCTCGAACCTATAAGAACTAGTTCCATCAAACTCATCACGGAATCACCCACAGAGTTATACTGGCATATGGTCCTTACACCTCGAGTCTTCACAAAGCTCCATTTGGATTCACGGCCTAACGTTACTTGGAATCGATGTGGTTTTCGGATATCCAAATATGGAAACCCGATCCCGGTCTCATCGAAATCCAATGCGTGTCTTTTAGGGCCAAGTTGTTTTAAAGTTTAAAACAATTCAATTCAATATTATCTATATACACACAGATAGATAATTACACAACATCACAATAGATAATCCACATTATCATTACCAATAGATAATCCATATCATCAACTCAATGCAACCATAGCATCCAAATCACACAACATCATTTATCTCATAACTGAGATCTCAACCATTTAGGGTAATAAATATCAATCATCTTTCAAAAGCAATGACATATTAAATCACCATTCTATAATTAATTTAAAATGAATTAAATTAATTACATCTTCCTTAATTAATTTAAAATAAATTAAACTAATTACTTATCCATATAAATCTTGCTTTCATATCAATTAATTATAAATAAATCAATTAATTACTCTCAACAAGTTACCCTAATTAATCATCTTGATTAATTACCCTTTAATTACATTCAAGTAATTAACCTCTAATTAATTTCCCAAATTAATTATCCCAAACCAGATACAGTAATTAACCTTTAATTACTTTATTAATTAATAAATTATAATTAATTACATTAATCCTTAATTAATTACATTAATTAATCCCTTCATTGATTAATTGTTCTTATTAATCAATCCTTAATTATATCATTAATTATATAAATTAATGATCTCAAATTATTTTATAACTACTCTATTAAATTAATTATCAATTATCACTATTGATTAATCATTCTTGATTAATCACATTAAGTAATTACATTAAATTAATTACATCTCTTAATCATTTTCAAATAACTTAATTATCAAAACCTAAATTAATTACACTAAGTAATTAATTATTAATTACTTACTTAAGTAATTATACAAATTACATATTAGTTACACAAAGTAATTAATTTCCAAAACTCCTTTAGTTAAATTACATCCAGTAATTTATTTTCTTAATTACTTCACTAAGTAATTTTCCATTTTTAGTTACATTTGTAATTACCTTTCAAATCAATCAGTGATTAATTTAAATTAATTAAACTTAATTAATTAACTTAATTAATCAACAACTTAATTAATTACAATCGGTAATTAATTTTCTTAATTACTTTCATTAAGTAATTATACTTAAATAATTCTCAAATGATTATCTTTAAATTAATTAATACAATTAATTATTAAAATTAATTACATTAATTAATTATAAAATAATATTATGCTAATGACCTTCATTAACCAATCTTTAATTACTTTCCAAAGTAATTAATTGAATTAATCAATATTAATTCTTAATTTATTTAAAGAAACTCATTAATTAATTTCTAATTATTAAATTAATCAAGTGATAATTAAACTTAATTAACTATTTATTACTTGATTAATAATTCAATTCATTAATCAAGTTTTATTTAATTAATTTCTAAATCACACTTTAATCAAGTTTAATTAACTAACTTAATCCTTTTAATTAATTAAATAAAATCCTTAATTAGTTAATTAATTAACCTAATTATTAATTAATTAATTTAATTAATTACAAAACTTAATTACCTAGATTAATTAACAAATCATTAAGTTCAAATCAACTTAATGATAATCATTTATTTCATTAATGATTTAATTATCATTATCAAAACAAATTTGCTTTTAAATGTTTCTAAATTCCATTTTAAATTAAAATTAAAATGAAATCAAATTTAAACAAGATTCAATTATTAAACATTTTTTTATTTCATATTAAAGAATTGCTTAAGGTATTTCCTAAATAGTGTAACCTATAATCAATTTAAATAAATTTAAATTATACTTTAAATATATTCAAGTTATTTTGAAACATTTAAATTCAAAATCTTATTTTCTTTTCAAATTAGAATTCAAATCATGTTCAGATTCAGATTCAAAAAATTTAAATTTAAAATCCTGTTTTAAATTTCATTTTCAGATTTACAAAACATATGTTATAAAATACTTAAAATTCAAGCTTAATTATAACATTAGAATTTATAAACTTATTCCTTTTTCAAAACTTTCGGATTTCAAATTTAAAATTTGAATTCAGGATTTCAAATCCAGATTTTGACTTAAATTTAAATTCTTGTTTTGAAATCTTATTTCCAGAATTTAACTATCTCATTAAAAATACTATAAACAAGTTCAGATGTTAAACTTTCCATTTTATAAAATTTATTTATTTTGAAAACAAGAGTTCAAATTCATTTTGAATTCATAATTTAAACTTGGTTTGAACCTTTCTTTAAATCTTGCTTTGCTTCCCTTTTATGTTAAATTTAGTTTAAAATTTAAAACCTAGATACTGTCGGGTTTCAATTTTCTAAATATTTTATTTCTGCAAATTTTCTATTTGAAATCTGAAATTTCAAATCTATTTGAATTCATAATTTAATCTTGCTTTAAGTTCAGATTTAAACCTGCCTTGCCTATTTTTAAATTTAGTTTAAATTCAAAAACCTGAAACTATTCAGGCTACAAAAAACAAAACACTGTAACCCAAAACTACCCGAGTCAAAAGCTATATTACTTCGAGCCATCTATGTCTTAACTTCGAGTCACATCCTCAACTACTCGAGTCTTTCCCCTACAACTTACTACAGACCAAAACCCCTTCCAAAAATGACCTCTGTGCACATGCACATAACCATGGGCAAATTCCGATCATCATTGATGATCATCCACCTCCATAAACCCTCTCTTGAATTCAATATGATCACCAAAACATCAGAAAATCTTCACTTCCCAAAATCAAAGTCCAGCCTCTTCTATAAAACCTAGAAATAGTACCTCATCGAAACACTAACCTGTCAACGGCAAGTTCACCTCCCTCCGACCATTGTTGAAGTCGAAACTTCAACCACACTCTTGTCATAGTCCCGGCTACACTTCCCCAAAATAGTTTCACGCTTGGTCAACCAGAGTGAGAGGATGATTCAAATTTGAAAATTATCAAGAACTAGGGTTACAGAACCCAAAACCCTTATCACGGCTAAATCCAAACATATCCATTAATGTTGATAATTTTTATAATGAGCCTGATCACTAATCTTCATTCACCAGAAACTTCAGACCCCCCGATGTTCCAAATCCTTAAAATTTCCCAAAATCATCTTTTAGCCTATCACAGCACTACTTCCCCAAATTACAACTAAATATTATGTCTCCTGATCTAAAATCATGTTTCATATGGGCTTTCAATTTAAAATCTTAAATTAAGAAATTAAGGAATTTATATTTTTAAACAACATCATGCTTTAGGTCATTTCAATTTCCAGAGAAGTTTTGTTTTCACTTTATCTTATTTTACATTCTTATGCTTCAGTTTTATTTTTAACAAACAGATTTGTTTGTAATCCATTTCTCAATAATGTTTAAGTTATGAAACTACTAAAATTTGAATTTAAAACTTAGGTCAAGAACACAAAAGTTCTGATACTAACAGAGTATATACACCTATTTAAGTAATTTCCAGAACTCATATACATACAGCAATAGCTTCAATATTATCATGCATATCAATTCATTCCAGATATAATAAAATGCAACCAGATTTTGTTGAAAGAAATTTAGAAGTTACTCGCCAGAAACTTGAAGAACAGAGCCTACTTTTGTTATCATTCATGAATGCAGGCTTGAAATTTTAAAACTCTGACCCATTTTATATGCATGCAGGCCATGATAAAAATGCAGAAATTCGTTTTGATTTGCTCAAATTTGCAGTGATCTTCAGGTACAACTGCAGACTCCAATATGAATTTGCAGATTGATATTCTGGTTACGAGTTTTGGTTTGAGAGGAGTTACACATCTTACAGTTTATTTTTGAAATGAATATGCAGATTTTATTATTGAGGGATTTCAGATTTTTTTTAGTGAAGTGTTTCTTTGATTCAACAAACATTTGATTTTTAAAAGATAATAAGAAAAGTGAAAATGTTTTTAAAAGAGAGCTGAAATAAATTTGACAAAATAAATAAAAGAAAAAAAACAGAAATTTAATGACACTTGTCTTAATGAATTAACATTTGTCAACTTGCTTTATTCATTACTTAACACATGTTATTTGATTTGTTAATATGTTAACACTTGTCTTTTAATTAATTTAGTTATATTTTTAAATGTTTATAAAGATTTTTCTTTAATTTATGTTATGTTTATGTAAATATATATGAATTTCCTTTTAAAAGTAAATGTTAACAAAACAATTTATAAATTAAAACTTACACAAATAATTTAAAGAATCAATTAATTTGAATTTCAAAAATAATATCATTTCAATTTAATCTTTTGAATCCCAAATTAAAATCAATTTGTTTAATTTAAAATGATAATACTATTTCCTTATTTTAATTCTTCTTTTATATTTGTGGAAAAAAATAGTATATTTATTTATTATGGTTTAAAATAACAATTTAACAATTTTTGTATGATTTATAAAGAAATTATAAATCACTTTTTATTATTAAATGAATTTAAATCATATGCTATTTTATATTTTTAGACTTATAAAATATACTCAAATCATATTACTCAAATAATATTTAAAAAGAAATAAAATCAACTTTTATTAAATTTAAAACAAAAATTAAGCTAAGACAAAATTTTAAACAATTTCATACTTATTTTAAATATTATCAAACCATATAATTACTAGTTTAAATAGATTTTTAAAAGCTTAATATTAATTTAAAACATAATTTCCTAATTACTCAATATTTTATTAGAATTTAAAAACAAAACTTCATTTATTTATTAAATTCCAAAACAAAGATAAACTATAATATATATACAAATTTATATATACACATTATAATTTAAACATTTATTTTAGCATTTTTAAAAAGACAATCACTAACTAAATATTTATTAAATCTGATTATTAAACCAACACATATTTTATTAATCAATATTGTCAATATCAATTTAATTTTATATAAAGATTATTAAATTGATATTGTCTAAAATTTCGGGATATCACACTCTAATTGCAGCAGAACAAGGATAAAGTATTCGAGATGTAACACTTCACAACCAATGTCTCCTATCTCTGAATCAAAAGGACTTGGATAAGAAGGTTTATCAATACGAACGATCTTTTTCTGCACGAATGAATAAAGTATAAAAGACTTTAGAAAAGGTCGTCTCTACTTTGGGAAAGGTTATGAGAAAGGTTCGCGGACGATCTTCTTTACGATCTTCTACGTCTCCGTCTCCTACACTACCTCCAACACCTCATGCATATCCACCAAGACCTTGTATAGTCGAAGAGCCTTTATAGACTCGTAAAGAAGATGGCATATCCACCAGACCTCGTATGATGACAATGCTTCTAATTTATGAGGTTATTTTTCCTACCAATAAGTTATTTACTAATATTATTCCTAATTCTTTCTTGTTTGACTATGATATTTTGATTTACCACTTTGGCATTGTACTTAATAACATTATGTTGTTATCATATTATTTAATGTACTCTTTTTTGATAATGACAATGGGGCAGAGGGTTTATACTGCCTATACATAGAGGGAGAAATTACAAAAGGGGGAGCTTCTTTTAAAATTGATTGTATAGTTGTCATCATCGGAAGGGGAAGAATTTTAGAACCTCGATTTCGATGACAACAACTATACAATCACTTGCATGTAATATACATAGGTATATATATATATATATATCATTCATATGCAAGTAGACTTTAATGACCAAGACTTGAAGACAGACATAAGGATCATTATATTGTGAAATATTAGTACTTTCTGTTAATGTCTTAAATAGATGATATATACAATCTCCTTGAGTAATCTTTACAAGATATGCACATACAAATTATTAAAAGGTATTTTAATTACTCAAGAAAAAAAGAAAATAACAGGTTATACGTGTGATAGACGTCTAACATATGTACTCAGACGTCTGGCAATTTTTAAAATTTTTAAAACAGACCATACGACTAACACAGATGGCCAAACGTCTGACCTGGGCAACGACCATTTTTCCTCAAAAGACATCTTCTTCAATCAAACAGTTGAATCCTCTTTTCTGGTCATAACTCTTCCTTCTCAAATATTACAACTCTTGGACTAAAATAGAATGAACCAAAGGTCGTTACTTCTCAAACAAACTCTTCAACATCTATATATAGGCATGAATTTGAAAAGTACAATTAATTTGATATTCTGAACTTTCTCTCTTTATTTTTCTAATTTTCCTGTTATCTCTTCGATTTCTAAGAAGTACCAAGAAAAACAATTTTATCACTACCTTATATCAAAGCTTAAAATCACACACTACTCAAAGTAGATTATAGGAAGAAGCTATACCTGTAGTGAAAATCAGTGTTACCTAGAACATGCATTTTTCAAAGAATTACTCCTGTACAAAAGCCTGTTCCTCTCGGCGAAGCAAAGGCAATTAGTTAGTGTATTTCAAAAGGGTACCTTCGGGACTGGACGTAGGATGGGAGGTCCGAACCATTATAAAAATTCTAGTGTGATTACTTTTAATTTTAACTGCATTACTATTCTGTGCAATTCATACTATCATGCATTTACTTGTCATATGTTATGCACATATACGATCCATATAGATTTTCATAAGCTTAGTTTGGTAATTTTCCTACTTTCTCGTGTCTATAAATACGCATCTATTTCACCATATTTTCATTTTCTTTCCCATTTCCATTTCCCTAAAGCTTTCTTCATGTTTCATGGCTTCTTACATTGGTTTAATATTTTTTTTTAAACAAAAGATTTAAATTGTTTAAGATGCAAACTTGTTTTAAAACTCTTTATTCCCCATTTTCCTCCACTTTATTTGGCCATAACTTCCTCTATTTTAGGCCATATCAAGATTTTTTTTAAATCAAATATAGTTTTAGTAGCCACAACTTTCTATTTTACCACTTTTTAAAATTATAATCTTAGGGTTGACAAAATCTCATTTCTTTACAGTGTACACTTAAACTTAGGTCCAAGAATAGCTCTCCTTCTTTTGGCCATATCTACCTCAAAATTAATCTGATTTGAGTAATTCGTTCTTTTATAATGTATAGAAAAAAAAATTCTCAAACGTTTCTATTAATCACTTTTCCAAAACCCGAGAGTAGTGTGTCCAAAAATAAAGTGGAAGATGACTTTTTTGGGAGATTTTGGTGCATCTAAGGCATTTCAGGTTTCAAAGATTTTCTGTGAGTAAAACTACTTTGTTTTGGAAATTTTTTTTACTTTAATATAATGTGTTATTGTAGTGATAATATGATGAGAATATTGAATGGTTATTATATTGGTCGATGGTGATTTGATGGATGTTTATGTTTGGCATTGAATTTGAGATTTGAATGTGATGTTGTCGAGTTAGTAAGCCTATAACCTTAAGTTTATATATGTGTTCCATTTTGATGTCAAAAGTATGGTAATACAGATGTATGGTTGTGATTTAAGAACCAAAGTATGTTGAGTTGAAATACATTTAACAACTTCTTGTGTTGCGATGGACGTGAGATCCGATTTGAAATCAAAACTATGATTTCTTATTTCAAAGTTTGGAAACGGTTTCAAGTTTTATCTTGTTTTAAGGTTTCAAAAACTTTTTACATATTATTTCAAAATATTTGGAAGCAGAAGCATAAGTGAAGTATTTCACTTAAATAAGGCAGAGCAAACTGCTCTCATAGCGATGATCGCTATAAATGTAGTTTGACAAAAATTCAGGATTTCCATCTTTAAGTTATTTATTTTGGAATTATTTTGCAAAAGTTTTCCAAACTTAATTTGTAAAATAAAAGAATATTAAGCTTACATTATTTAATAATTTATTTATTTAATAAAGTAATTAAAGGTAATTAGCAGTTAATTAGTAATTAAGTAAGTGATTTGGGTTAAGTAACACTTAAGGAAGATTAACGATTAATTAGTGATTAATGAAGATAAGAAGTAATTAAAAGGTTAATTATTATTTAATTAAGTTAATTAGTTGATTAATTATTATTTAATTAAGTAATTATTTAACTAATTTTTAGTTGAGTCGGGTTTAACTAATAATGAATGTTTAAACCTTAACTAAGATGCATTACGAAGTTAACTAGGACTTAACTAAGTTCACTAAGTTAATTAAGATTAATTATGATTTAATATTGATTTAATTATATGACTAATTAAGATATAATTAGGGTTAAGCCAACTAATTATACTTTAATCTTTTCAAATGTTGTTTTAAACCCAATCGGTTATATTTTAAATCAATTATTTTTTAAGGCTTAATTGATATTAAATCAAAGGATCTCTCATCTAGACCATTAAGTAGCCAAATGAATTAAGTAGTGATTATAAAAGGTTAATACATTTTATGGGAAGTAGGTTGACTTGTGTTTAGCATAAATATTGAATATCGGTAACATGATAAACACAAGGAAGTTAATTTCAACAATTAGGGCATGATAACATAAGCATATGGAATATACTTCTATATGTATAATATTTACACCCTATAATGGATTTATCTATATTTGTTACTTGGACATCTACCTATGATTGATTTTATGTTATGTATGAATCACTCATATATCTGATTTTAGGCAATACCCATGATATAACTTGGATATGTAAACCCAAGTCTAATGATCCATTGTAGTCATTAAGCCTCTGTTTGGTTTTGCAAAATAAATAGTTCATTTTCTTTAAAAATGGTCCTCAAGGTTATTCTCTTTTGAACAAGATATTTGAAGAATGATTTAACAATTGTTTTGAATATTATATAAATAAGTTTATGAATAATTCTAACAACCCAAAATTTATTAATTTAAATATGGTAACTTGTTTGAACTTTTGAAATTTAATTTGAAAAGTTTCAAAAGAAATAAAATATTATTAATATTAAATATTGCAATGATATATGGACAGAAATAAAATATTTAGTAGTTTTAGCTTTAAATAGATAATAATAAAAAAAATTATAAAAACAAGAATTTGTGTTAAACCCAAAAATAGAATATATGTTATAAATTAAATTTTGTTAGTTAAACTTTGAATAGAAATAAAATTTAGAATTTTTGTTAGTAATAAGATTTTAAGGTTATATAGAAACATAAGATAAATATATAAAATAACATATGGAATACATACAGAATTGTGTATGAATTATGTAAACAAGAAGATAATAAAACAAAAAAATGTATGCAAGAAAAAAAATCTACAAACAAATCTAAGTACATACAAAAATAGGATTACATGTAAACTTAGATGGAAACATGGCATTAAATGCTTTCTTCTCAAGCATAAATAAAAATCACCTCAGCCGCCAAAAGGAAAGAAAATATCTGGTCAAAGAAAGAAAGTAGAAATCTGACCAAAAAGGAAAAAAGTTGTACCAGTTATAACCTACCCTTATACAAAACTGCCTTCTTTATATATATCTACATCTATACCTGTTCGTTCAATAACATAGTAAAGCCAGAATAAAAATATAAACATCACCATATTTTCAAGTTCAAATACAGCCTGCTGAACAAAAAGAAAAAAACAATAGAAGGATCAAAACAGCTGTGATGCCCCACCTCTATACCCACGCTAGCCAAGAACACTCCGGAGTAGTGCTGTCAACTAGCACGGAGAATAAGGTTGTTGAGGAGCGACCATCCATGTAATTGCTTATCACACGGTGGCTATAAATAATCTTCGGAAACAAACATAGAAATAATCATATCACAAATCAGTCACAGATATCCATATCACAAAGGCGGAAGAAGATATGAACATATAACTAACACATGAAAGTGTACATCAGAGTAGTGGTCAGTAAGATCCACGATAATACAAAAGAATAGCAACACGTGCTATACAAAAGAATACAACTATGAGTCTATATCTCAAGTGTATACAACAAAAACTGCTAATCTAAACAGTTAGCCAAAAGTCAGAGTGATGAATCCCTGGGAAGAAGTCAAGCAGAAGCACCTGTAACATCTCGGTCTGACCCGAGTATTATTTAAGAAAATAATAAACGGGTCAGTCTAGCTATAAATATCAGATGACAAGATATTACATAAAAGATATGGCATAAACATAAACATCCATAATGACATACCACTATAAGTATGTAAATAATGATCAACAGAAGATCAATCAATAAGAGATAATCAATATTACAAGAATCTTCTCAAAGATTCGGAAAGGGCATCATACCCCGAACTTGTACTCATAACAAGTCATTGACATAAATTCTAGAAATCAATGCAAGAAGTCCAGAAATCATAGAAAAGAGAAAGAGGCCTATCACATGACGGTCCGAAGACCAAGGGGAGCTACCCCACATGTGTGAATGGAATCACACAGATTAAGGTCCAGACTAACCAAAAAGCAAAAAGGTATGTGTGAGTGGAATCACACAAGTGGTGTCTAGTCTAACCTCGCAACAAGAGACATCGCACAGTTGCTAGTCTAAATCATCAGAATGATCGTCATGATCAACGAGAAGTGTCAATTACACTAAGCTAGTAAATATAGAAGTTTAGCTTCATGTCCCATAACCACTTGCTTAACTTAAATATTTACGAACAAACTGTAAATCTTCACTAATAAAATTGTCACAAGAGGTTCAATCGAACAAGTCCAAGAATTAACCGACGAAGTGAACGCAAGCGTTTCATACCACTTGTTTTACTAAGTCGTTTAATTAGATTTGTCATCCGAGTGAGGTAAAGGTTTGTATATACTAATAGATTGGAAAACGGTTTAAGAAAAGAGCTTTGTTATTAAAAATGGAGTTGAAATTGTTTGTTAAAAGAGTTTTGATATTTACTACTAGTATTGAAACCTTTATATTATAAAGTGACAAAACACAGAAGCAATTGTAGAAACAATCAGTCACAAAAATCGCATACGGAGATGTGAATAAAATCCAAGGAAATCAGCTCAATGTTTTTCAGATAAGATCCCCTACGGAGGGGGGGTCCGGGGGGGGGTGGCAACCCCCCAAGGTGGGGGTGCGGGGGCAACGCCACCGCTTACGCGGTACGACCTAGTGAAGACAAAAAGGGGGTCAAGCGACTTAGTGGTTGCGACCTAGAGGTGTTCGCGACCTAACGATGACTCACGACCCAACATGGCCGACTTAACAGAGGTCGCGACCTAACAGGATAACTCGTGACCGACTTAAGAGTTGCACGACTTAAGGGTTAGGCCAGGAGCGACCTAACGAGATAAGGTCCAACGACCTACGAGTTAAGGGTCCAACGACCTATCGGGATAACTCGTAACCGACTTAAGGGTTGCTTGACTGAAGGGCTGCACGACTTAAGGGTTAACTCGTAAACGACTCACGACCTATGGACGAACGACTTAACTCCGAACGAGCTAAAAATGGCTAGAACGACCTAGGGTTAACTCGTGAACGACTCACGACCTATGGACGAACGACTTAACTCCGAACGAGCTAAAAATGGCCAGAACGACCTAGGGTTAACTCGTGAATGACTCACGACCTATGGACGAACGACTTAACTCCGAACGACCTAAAAATGGCCAGAACGGCCTAGGGTTAACTCGTGAACGACTCACGACCTATGGACGAACGACTTAACTCCGAACGACCTAAAAATGGCCAGAACAACCTAGGGTTAACTCGTGAACGACTCACGACCTATGGACGAACGACTTAACTCCGAACGACCTAAAAATGGCCAGAACGACCTAAGTGTAGAAAATTCACCAAAATGCTAAAAATTGGAGTTTTTTCGCCAATCCAATCCAAACCAAATGCTAACATGCATGCAAAAATGATAGGGAATCATTCCCAACAATCCAATATAGTTATAGGCTAGAAATGTGAGATAAAAATCTCACCTTTGCACCAAATATCAATGAAAATGAAGTTTTAAGCAAGCAAGAATCAATCCTTCTTCTATCTAAGCACAAGAAGCTTGAATCCAATGTCTTCTTCTTGAATTTGGAGTAGAAAGATGGATTGCAATTGAATTTGAGTTTTGGAATTTTTATTTCCCACTCCCTCCACCATTAATGCCAAAGCTTGATTAGTTAGGAAATTTATGAAGAGTGAGGAGAAGAGGGTTGGAACTTGGGCATAATAGGCTAAACTAACCCAAAGTCCAAAGCGGGAAAAGTTAGTGAAATTTCACTAACTCCAAACCTATCGATGTTTATACTTAAAAAAGTTGTAAACAACATTTCGAACACAATGGAAGTGGTCTCGAGTCCTAATTTGACCGTTTGCAAAAAGTAGCTTTTCGGACCAAAATCCGATTAACGAGTTAATATTTAAATAAAATATTTAAATACAAACTCGATAAATATGCGGGTTGTTACAGAATATTTAAATACAAACTCGATAAATATGCGGGTTGTTACAACTGCCCTTTTTCAAACAAAAAGCAGCTCTCTGTTCATAAGCTTTTCATGTGAGTAAACTTATTATTTTAAAACTGAAATCTAGGTATTTAGTTCATGAAACCCTGGCTTTGCTGTATATTGGAAAAAAAATTGTTATGTATGTTTTCTGTGTTACTAGAAACTTTTATATGACTTGTTTTTCTAAAATTCTGGTTATAGAGTAAAGTAAATGAGAGAAAAAAATCAAAACATTCTCATGCAAACATTATTAAGCTTAGGAATTCAAACATAATAGGTTTGTTTAAACTTAAATTAAAGCCTGGAATTTGTTTTTGGCTTGATATTTAAATATTGGTTCTGTAAATTTGATTTTACATTAAAGGGTAAATTTTTGGATAAATTCGAATATTCTTAAATATTGATTCAATTATATAGCTTGAATCAACATTCAAAAACAAGATTTTTAAAACAAAATTGGTGATATTTAGTGAAGTATTTTGAGTGCAGTTTCAAGTTGAACCGAAAATGCTTTTTCGGCCATTGCCATCGATCAAGAAATTTTTGCATGTTAAAATTTTGTTTGAAGCTGGTTTGAACATTGATGATCTTAGGAAAATTGTCGAATAATTTTTCTATTTCCTAAATTGGTGGTATGAGTTCAATTTAGGGTTAAAGCTCGAGTTTTGGACGTGTTCAGTGGAAAGATGATTGCGTCTTCTTGGAGCGATCGAGCAGCACGAAATTGAGAGGATGCGTAGAGTGAGGTATTGGCAACATGAAGCCAGAGTCGTGGATTTTTTGGTGAAAGGTGCGAGGGAGACGAAGTGTTTCCGTGTTGGTGAGTTCGAGTTACAGTTCGAACGAAAGGCTAAATTTCGTTCTCGAGTTTTGGCTTCGAATCGAAGTTTGATTTCGAGTGTGGGTGAGTTAAGGTCGTGACGTTCACCGGAGCGGCGGCTGTAGCGACCCGACTTTCTATCACCAGAAAGACGCATCACTATTTAAGAAAGAAAGAGATAGAAGAAGAAAAGAAAGAGAAGAAAGAACAACAACACATCAGAATCACACAGCAGAACGAATGAAATGTAATATATAACATATATATTATCATACACATCAGAGTACACAACTATACATCTCAATTTAGACAGTTATAACATTTCTGTCTAATATACAATACAAGAACAACTATACAGAATAACACACAACGGAAACTCTAACTATATATCAATACGCTGAAGCCTCCTGTTCCAAAGCTCCTCCAGAATTCGTCAAGGATAACATGAATCACTTGACTACTGATACATAATATGAGTACCCAAGAGTTTAATAAAACAGAAAATAAACACTCGGGGCAGACAGGGGTCTGGTGTGAGTAAACGGTTTAAAATTGTTTAATTTTAGAAAATCCGTTGAAAAGAAAGGTATCACGTAAGACTTCCCACACATAAACATTGAAAAGTTTTTACCTTACACTAACCAAAACATTTGATAGGAAATCCAGTGATATTATAATAGTGTCTAGGGTTTTCAAGCAAATAAGAAATAGCCAAAATTGTTACATGATTAAATTCCACCTACTAGCCACAAAAGTGGGTAATACAAAAAAAAACCGTAGGGTCTCATAGAAAGAATGGGTTTCCATCAATGGCAGGGCTACTGGGGTACCGCCCGTCACACTACGTGGCCTAGATTACCGTATCGAGGACCATTACCGATCCCCTACAACACAAGGCCGGGGCCATTCCTTACTGAACAGTCCCGAACAAGACCACCCTATAGTTGGTTGTAGATCCAACCGCCCACAACGCCGAAATAAAAAGGGACATCTAGACAGGGGTAAATCTCATCCTACTTGGGAATGACCCACTTAACCTTGCTGCACCTCCCCTGTTTTAGCCATTCCCGGTTGATGAGGCTTGAGGCTGTGATTAACTTTATAGGACACCTTTATCTTAGAATGCTCATCGTCCACCTGACGATGTTCTGAAAGCATTCAATCCATACAAGTCCGTTCCCGGTTCGAACGGAACCGAAGGCACTATCTCAGTGCACTCATTTTGGAATCACCCTCAGATTCAATGACCATAGCCCTTACATTCTGAATCACCATCTCGAACCTGTAAGTACTATTTCCGTCAAACTCATCTCGGAGTCACCCCTAGAGTTATACTGACGAATAGTTCTTACACCACGAGTCTTCACTTATGCTCCATGTAACGACCCAGAAATTTTGAACAATTTAAATTGAAAATATTTAATTTATTTTAAATATTTGAATGATGGTTTGACTTGAATTTCAAATTATCATAATGAATTTGGCGATTAAATTATAGAGTTTAATCTATTGAGGTTGAATAAAAATTTGAATCTTCAATTTTAAGCTGATTAAAAATATTTCAAAGGCTTGTAAAATTCATATTGATAATACTGAAGATAATAGAAGCTTTAGAATTGAATTTGAAACTGCTTTGTTCAGTTTTGAAATTATATCGTTTGAATCGATATTTAAAAATAACCGTCCGAGGCACAGTCTCGGAATTTGACGAAACCAGTTCCATTGGGTCCGTATTATTGTATTATGGTCGGGTTTCAAAATTTGTATTCTTCGGAGTTAATATGTGAGCATACGACACGTAAACGCGTTGAAATTTGTATCGAAACAAAGTGAATTTAAATTTAAATTTAAATTTAAAACAAACGGCAGCATCCCTAACTTCGCGCCTAAAATCATGGCTAAAACGTGAAACACGTTCTACCTGCTTAATCACGATCTTCTGTCTCCCTCCATCCCTTTTTAATAACCACGCAACCCATTACTCCCGTTCAAATCAAACGAAGATAATAATGGCCGAAGCCCTCTTCTATCCGTTCGTATATATAAAAAAAAAGCTTCGTTCAAAATGGCCGAAGCTCTCAAGTTCGAAATCGCGTCTCCCAAATCAGTTTCAAAAAAAAAAAAAAACAGAGACCCTTTCTCAAATTAAAATCAATGGAGGCGCACGCGCGCGTGCTCGTGCGTGAAAGGGGGCGAATCTCGATCCAAATTCAAATCACGAGGAGTCGCGATTGGGTTCGCGCGCGTTAAGCAGCCGCGTTTGGGGTTTCACAAGGGCGGCGACGAGTTGAAAGTTGGAGTCCGTTAGAACTAGGGTATCGCGAGCGTCGAGGTCGAGATGTTTGCTGCGATGGGGATGCATGCTGTTTGGGAATTCAAGGAACCCTAATTCGAGCGGCGCGATGACAGACGAGGTGAACTCGAGTGGCGATTCTGGGTAGGCACGTGTTCGAGGGTAGGAAGTCGCTGGCAGTGGTCTTTGGGGTTATTTCTATAGAGTTCTAGTCCGAGTTGTTTTCAAACAGGTATGGTTTGTTTGAAAATTTTATAAGTTAAGAAGCAAATTTTATAGTTGTTTAAAATAAAAATGAAGTACAAATGTTTATAGGAGTATATAGACATATACAAAATATTTAGCTTACTGTTATTATATATTATAGAATAGAAAACTGAGAAAATTATATATTAACAGCAGAACATCTATTTTGGTTATTTGCTGTAATATATAAGTTTATAAAAGTTAAATTTTGAAATCTATGGAATATTATACATAAATAAAAAATTGGGAGTTTGAAAAGAAATTAGTTTAAACCAAGATTATTAGTATAATAAAATAAAATAAAACAAATCATTAATTAGTTTAAAAATAACCGATTTAATTTTTCTAAGACATTAAAAATATTTTTTTTAAATAAAGGAAGAATGCTTTGAATTAAAAAGATTAGTTAGTTAAATCTATTTCAAAGAAATTAATTATTCGATTAGTTTAAATTATTATATTAAGAATAAATTATTAGTTTAACCCAAATTATTAGCCAAATGAATTTTATTTATAAAGTAATTTGTTTAAAATTTAAAAGCATTAGTTTGAAATTAAAATGTTTAGTTAAATAAATTTATTTAACAGAAATTAGTTAAAATATAATTTTAGGAAGAAAAAGAAATTTTATAATTAGTTAGATAAATTTGTTAAGAGTAATCTGTTTAAAATTAAAAGGGAATTTGTTTGGAATGAGTGATTAAGCCCAAATTAAATTATAAACTAGTTAAATCAAATGAAAATTTATTATTCGATCTATTTGAATATTAATAAATTGTGTAAATATTTATACAAGGTATCAATCAAGAAAATCGAGTCAAGATGGAAAATGGATTGTTAATAAAAGCAAAGGTGAGAACTTTCACTCAAAAAAAATTTATAAGTTGGATTTGCAGTTATTTATTGATTGCTATATTGGTTGTGATATTAGATATAGTAGTATATATCTATATATATATTGGCATATGTATATATTGCAGTTGATTGATTTCCCGCATTGTATAGCGGATGAGACCCTATTGCGCCGCCTATTAAGCGGATAATATTTTATAAAATCCCATATACCGCGATATTCCACCTCGAAGTGGAATGGGTATTGTGCTAATGTATGTGGATGCAGGGAAATAGGTGGAGGGATCCAACCGAATTCCTCACAAATACTTATTTGATTCAAATATTGTGATATTTGATTGTTTATCATATTGATATATGATATTTGAAAGTCGCGATTGACTATTTGATGTGTTGCATCATCGGATTCAATTTTTGAAGTTTAAAAATAACGATTTTGATTTTAAGGGATTTCTAAAGTGATTTTTGAAAGTATACGTCTATAAAATATTTTTTTTTGAAATTAATTCATCTTAAATAAATAAACGTTATAATTTTAATATTATAAAAATTATGATTTTTGAGAGATACAGTTAAAAGTTGATTTTTGAAAATATGGGATTAATGATTTTATAAAATAGTTTAAACTGGGATTTCTGAATTTACTATAAAAAGTTCAAATATTTGATTTATGAAATTTGATTATTTTGTAAATCTAAGAGAATGACGAAATTATAAAGGAGTTTAAAGACGTTTTAAAAGAATAATATAAATTGATCCATATAAAAGATTTATAAATTGATATTTATAAATTAAAAATATTGGAATTGTAAACGAGCTTTTATAAGTGTTAGAATGAATTGTGAATAAAATTCATAAATGAATGAAATTTATAGAATTATAACGGTGAAGTTATAAATGGAATTTTATAAACAGTAGGTTTATAAAATTTGTAAAGTTATTTAAAAGAATATATTTTGGATAAATAAATAAATCTTATAAGTTATAAAATTTAAATTTTAGGAAATTTAAAAGAACGTTTTTGCAAGCAAATAAATTTTAAGTATTTAACTTATAATATGAACTTTTAGTATATCATTGAGATATGAGATTGAATAGATTAATAAAGGAAATTTATAAAGGGAAGTTGTTATAAAATAAATAGAAATGGAATTTATGAACATTGTTTTATAAATCCGCAAAACGACTTATTTTGATAAGTAAATTGTTATAACTTATTTATGGAGTTATATTCACATTTTAGGTAGTGAATAATCCTTTAAAATAAAAATTAATAGAAATGATAAAATTGGTTAACAAGTATATTCATGTTTTTGAATAGTGAATAATATGTTAAAGAAATGGTTTTGAATGTGATGTTTTAAATAGAATTAAAACGATCTAACGATGTTTTAAATGTATTAAGATTCGAAACCATAGATTTCAACATTCATTGTTGAAATAGACGTTTTCGAGAAATAGAAGGAAATGGTAGATTATAACACTATTCTTATAGTAAATGATTTCCGAAAGGAAATGTTTTGTATAGTATTGGGATTGATATATCTATTTTAATTTCGAATCCCTATACTAGTGATTTTGGGTTGTCGTAACGATGTTTTACGCAATATTCGTTTTGGCCCAAATAAATATGTTTAAGATAATGATTTCCTTAAAGAATGAAATATATACTAAATTTCGATTTAAGTATATTGAATATTTTCCAAGTATAGAAAATAAAAAGACTTGTGAATTACTTATAAATAAATAGGTATGGAAATGTTTTTCCAATGTGAAATGAAAAGTTTAGAGAATTTATCTTTTTGAAGATAAATTGAAAATGAACAATTGAAAACGTATATTCATAGTTATTTTGGAAATATAAATTCAATATGGAATTTAAAAATGAAATTTGGAAAATGGGTTTAAAATTAATTATTGATTTACTTTTGAAGAATGGAAAATATATATCTTGTAAAGATATTTTTGGAAAATAAATAATTTGGAAAATTATTTGGAATCTATTGATGTTGTGCATATCCATTGATAGTTCAATAACCGACTATCAATATTTACCTTTAAATAGGTATTTGTTGTGATTTGCTTGAATTTGAATGCCACACTTATTTTTTTTAAAAATAAGCGCTCACTATTCGGGTTAATCGGGAAAGGACCTTGGGGTCGTATAACCCATTCCGAATATGTGATACGTCGTTGTGAATTGCATTTGAAGACCGGTGTTGAAGACCAGATATTTTCGAAAACGATAGGGTTTCTTGTTGATTGTCTCTATACTGGCTGATCCCCGGTATAGAGATCTCCATATGTGATGGGAAATTCGAACGTGATTAGAGATTATCCAGATTGCAAGGACTTCTTTGTAAGTGCCTTCGGTTCTGTTCGATCCCGGGACAGACTTGTATGGATTGTATGTCTGACATTACAAATGGAGATATAAAGCTGATTTCTTTCAAATATATTTCTGTTGGTGGCGGAGAATTTATTCTCTTAGCTTAACACCCTTCTCTGAGACGTACGAGCTCAGAGGTCATATAGTTGAAGGTTATTAGCAATATATTCCCAATTTGGTAATGTGACATGCTGAGTGTTGCTGTGAAATGATCACTGTGTTGATCATTTGTGATAAGATCATTTGTTTGATCGTTTATCTTTGTGATCATTTCTATGATCATTTGTTGACCCAAAGCACAGCTTTTGTATAAAGCGTGTTTTTGTGGACGAGACTTCGTCGAGCCTCACACCCCGGAATGGTCAAAACAGGAAAGATGCGGCAAGGTTATGAGGGGTAGCTCCCTTTAGGGTATGTGCATTTCCTTCTGGAAAAGGGTGGTACTATGGTATGGAGCCCAGATGCTTACTCATGTTGAAACACTTATTATTATGGTGTGATGTTGATTAGAGAGCTCTCGGATAAAGGTCCCAAAGGACCGGGGATGGCATACTCATGTTAGTTGTTACCGAGTTAGGGGTAACCCGGCCTTGTGTTGGCAGAGATCCGGTTTGGTTCTCGGGGACGTCCTTCCAGAGGCGTTCTCATGTGGCAATGGGAAGTTCCTTGGCCTGACCATTTGTTGGAAATCCAAAGAAACAATACGATCTTGTACGGTTTTAGTTGTATAACCTGCCATGGAATGTGGCGGTAACCTGCTATTGAACATGGTAGCTATAGTAGGCATAAGTGCGAAATGTCTATGCTGGCTAAGATTTATATTCTACTTTCGAAATGTTTTCTACACTATGCACTAATAATAATATCAAATGTTTCTTTTTAATGCGTATCAAGCATCTTTGACTAACATAAGAAGAAATCTCCTCCAAGTCTGCGTTTGCATTGTGTGTGTGGCGGGAGGTCTTATGGTAGTCTTATTTTTAAAAGCATTTCGAATTGAATTTAAAAATATTCCTCTATTTTGATTTTAAAGAAAAATAAACTGTTTTAGTTCTCACACCAGTCTTCCTTAGCTTTGGGTTATGTAATGGGGAGTTCTCGCTTCGCAGTTTGGTGGCGAACGGGTGACTCTTGCCCCCACACGTCCTCTTTTAGGGGGTTGGTTAGGCGTAAGCTGTGACAGTCGAGAGGCTGGCCGTAAAAGCAAGCCACGGTGGGGCTGGGATGGTTGTAAAGCCTACCGGTTGTGACCGCTGTCGTCGATCGTTACATTTGGTATCAGAGCATATGGTTAAGCGACAACCATGGCTCTGTTGGGTGTTACTCATTAGAGATAGAGTCAGCAGTACTCTAGAATGAGTTTGAGTGTAATAATAGATATGAGCGCGTATTTGTTAGTGAATATAAAATTGTTTTTAAATCGGGTAAATAAGATAATTTTGCCTAAAACTATTTTTGTATAGAAAAGAAATGATTTCTATGAATTATTATAGTATATTGTTGCATGGTTATTAGAAAGTGATAATATTAAATTATTATCGTTAGTATGTGAAATTAAATAAGAAATAAAATGTATAACCAAAGATTTGAGATAAATTCATTTAACAAATGAAATTTATAAATATGAATAAAAACATATAAGGAAATGAATTCATTCAATTGGGATTTGTAAAATAAATTGTAAATAAATGAATTGAAAATGAATAGAATGATGAAAATGAGTTGTAAACGACTTGATTTAATGGAAATGTCATGTGAATTGGTCGTAAGCGACTAAAGATGAATTGAAACCTTATAATTGCTAATGGAATTTATCTTGGATGTATTGCTAATGAAATCTATATATTTGTTATTGAAAATGAATGGATGTTAATAGATTTCTTATATTTGTCACTGACATGTTTAAACTAAGTAAGTACAGGTTCAGCGAAGTCGTTGGGCTGGATTTGATCGTGCTAATAAGCTAATAATTAGCCGCTTTGCTTAAAAATGCTAAATAAGGTACGCCTACGCAATAAAAATAGGAAATATGAACTGTTTTTCTGTTTTCCGACCGTGTGGGTCGATGTATACATATTTATACATATTGTAAAATTGCAAAAGCTCCTCCGTACAAAGGAGACTCTGCCAAAATTTTCCGTGAATTTTGGGAGTTAGAAATTTTTTGAAAATTGTTGGAAAATTTTAGTTAACGACAAATCGATTTCGAAATTTGCAAATTGAAATGAATCAGTGAATGAAACTAATTTAAAGTGGTAATATGAATTAGCAAATGAAAGTTAATCGTTAGAATTCAATATTTAAAATTATGAATTGAATTCAAATGAAATTTAAATTGTGAATTGAACTCAAATGAAATTGAATTGAAATTGAAATGAATGAAAATAAATATGTAACTTCAATAGTGAAGTAAAAATGTATAAGAAGCATATATTGGAAATTTTGTAATGGAATTGGCAAAATAGTTTGAATGTTGGAATTGGATATTATGGATAGCAGGATATACAGGTGTATTAAAAGAAATGGAATTGAGATTTTGATTTCAAAGATAAAATTGAATTGCTCGACAAAAAGGTACGTATTTCTATTTCAGTATGAAATTTGATGATTTTCTTCTCTACCCACTTGGCTTTCTCTTTTCTTTTTGATTCTGAGGGGCCGTGGTGCCATTTTATAGTGGTACTGAGCTAGCCGCGCAAAGGAGACGCTGGCGAAATTTTTCGAAAATTTAGGGTGTTAGAAAAATTTTGAGAAATTTTGAAAGTTTGAAATTTGAATTTAAATTTAAATTTGAATTGTTAGGTAAACAATGTTGTTTGGAACCTATAATTGAAGTTGGAAAGCTAGTTGAAATGATAGTGAATCTCTAGTAAAAAGATTTGTTTTAGAAAGTTGATAAAACTATTTAGATTGTGAAAAATAATAGACGGGATAAAGGCACTCTTCTTAACTTGTAATTTCGGGACGAAATTCTTTTAAGGGGGGAAGATTGTAACGACCCAGAAATTTTGAACAATTTAAATTGAAAATATTTAATTTATTTTAAATATTTGAATGATGGTTTGACTTGAATTTCAAATTATCAGAATGAATTTGGCGATTAAATTATAGAGTTTAATCTATTGAGGTTGAATAAAAATTTGAATCTTCAATTTTAAGCTGATTAAAAATATTTCAAAGGCTTGTAAAATTCATATTGATAATACTGAAGATAATAGAAGCTTCAGAATTGAATTTGAAACTGCTTTGTTCAGTTTTGAAATTATATCGTTTGAATCGATATTTAAAAATAGCCATCCGAGGCACAGTCTCGGAATTCGACGAAACCAGTTCCATTGGGTCCGTATTATTGTATTATGGTCGGGTTTCAAAATTTGTATTTTTCGGATTTAATATGTGAGCATACGACATGTAAACGCGTTGAAAGTTGTATCAAAACAAAGTGAATTTAAATTTAAATTTAAATTTAAAACAAACGGCAGCATCCCTAACTTCACGCCTAAAATCATGGCTAAAACGTGAAAACACGTTCTATCTGCTTAATCACGATCTTCTGTCTCCCTCCATCCCTTTTTAATAACCACGCAACCCATTACTCTCGTTCAAATCAAACGAAGATAATAATGGCCGAAGCCCTCTTCTATATGTTCGTATATATATAAAAAAAGCTTCGTTGAAAATGGCCGAAGCCCTCAAGTTCGAAATCGCGTCTCCCAAATCAGTTTCAAGAAAAAAAAACAGAGACCCTTTCTCAAATTAAAATCAATGCAGGCGCACGCGCGTGTGCTCCTGCGTGAAAGGGGGCGAATCTCGATCCAAATTCAAATCACGAGGAGTCGCGACTGGGTTCGCGCGCGTTAAGCAGCCGCGTTTGGGGTTTCACAAGGGGGGCGACGAGTTGAAAGGTGGAGTTCGTTAGAACTAGGGTATCGCGAGCGTCGAGATCGAGATGTTTGCTGCGATGGGGATGCGTGCTGTTTGGGAATTCAAGGAACCCTAATTCGAGCGGCGCGATGACATATGAGGTGAACTCGAGCGGCGATTCTGGGTAGGCGCGTGTTCGAGGGTAAGAAGTCGCTGGCAGTGGTCTTTGGGGTTATTTCTGTAGAGTTCTAGTCCGAGTTGTTTTCAAACAGGTATGGTTTGTTTGAAAATTTTATAAGTTAAGAAGCAAATTTTATAGTTGTTTAAAATAACAGTGAAGTACAAATGTTTATAGGAATATATAGACATATACAAAATATTTAGCTTACGGTTATTATATATTATAGAATAGAAAACAGAGAAAATTATATATTAACAGCAGAACATCTATTTTGGTTATTTGCTGTAATATATAAGTTTATAAAAGTTAAACTTTGAAATCTATGGAATATTATACATAAATAAAAAATTGGGAGTTTGAAAAGAAATTAGTTTAAACCAAGATTATTAGTATAATAAAATAAAAATAAAAAACAAATCATTAGTTAGTTTAAAATTAACCGATTTAATTTTTCTAAGACATTAAAAAAAATTTATTTTTTTAAAAAGGAAGAATGCTTTGAATTAAAAAGATTAGTTAGTTACATCTATTTCAAAGAAATTAATTATTCGATTAGTTTAAATTATTATATGAAGAATAAATTATTAGTTTAACCCAAATTGTTAGCCAAATGAAGTTTATTTATAAAGCAATTTGTTTAAAATTTAAAAGCATTAGTTTGAAATTAAAATGTTTAGTTAAATAAATTTATTTAACAGAAATTAGTTAAAATATACTTTTTGGGAAGAAAAAGAAATTTTATAATTAGTTAGATAAATTTGTTAAGAGTAATCTGTTTAAAATTAAAAGGGAATTTGTTTGGAATGAGTTATTAAGCCCAAATTAAATTATAAACTAGTTCAATCAAATGAAAATATATTATTCGAACTGTTCGAATATTAATAAATTGTGTAAATATTTATACAAGGTATAAATCAAGAAAATCGAGTCAAGATGGAAAATGGATTGCTAATAAAAGCAAAGGTGAGAACTTTCACTCAAAAAAATTTTATAAGTTGGATTTGCAGTTATTTATTGATTGCTATATTGGTTGTGATATTAGATATAGTAGTATATATCTATATATATAGCAATATATATATTGGCATATGTATATATTGCAGTTGATTGATTTCCCGCATTGTATAGCGGATGAGACCCTATTGCGCCGCCTATTAAGCGGATAATATTTTATAAAATCCCATATACCGTGATTTCCACCTCGAAGTGGAATGGGTATTGTGCTAATGTATGTGGATGCAGGGAAATAGGTGGAGGGATCCAACCGAATTCCTCACAAATACTTATTTGATTCAAATATTGTGATATTTGATTGTTTATCATATTGATATATGATATTTGAAAGTCGCGATTGACTATTTGATGTGTTGCATCATCGGATTCAATTTTTGAAGTTTAAAAATAACGATTTTGATTTTAAGGGATTTCTAAAGTGATTTTTGAAAGTATACGTCTATAAAATATTTTTTTTTGAAATTAAATCATCTTAAATAAATAAACGTTATAATTTTAATATTATAAAAATTATGATTTTTGAGAGATACAGTTAAAAGTTGATTTTTGAAAATATGGCATTAATGATTTTATAAAATAGTTTAAACTGGGATTTCTGAATTTATTATAAAAAGTTTAAATATTGGATTTATGAAATTTGATTATTTTGTAAATCTAAGAGAATGACGAAATTATAAAGGTGTTTAAAGACGTTTTAAAAGAATAATACAAATTGATCCATATAAAAGATTTATAAATTGATATTTATAAATTAAAAATATTGGAATTGTAAACGAGTTTTTATAAGTGTTAGAATGAATTGTGAATAAAATTCATAAATGAATGAAATTTATAGAATTATAACGGTGAAGTTATAAATGGAATTTTATAAACAGTAGGTTTATAAAATTTGTAAAGTTATTTAAAAGAATAGATTTTGGATAAATAAATAAATATTATAAGTTATAAAATTTAAATTCTGGGAAGTTTAAAAGAACGTTTTTGCAAGCAAATAAATTTTAAGTATTTAACTTATAATATGAACTTTTAGTATATCATTGAGATATGAGATTGAATAGATTAATAAAGGAAATTTATAAAGGGAAGTTGTTATAAAATAAATAGAAATGGAATTTATGAACATTGTTTTATAAATCCGCAAAACGACTTATTTTGATAAGTAAATTGTTATAACTTATTTATGGAGTTATATTCATATTTTAGACAGTGAATAATCCTTTGAAATAAAAATGAATAGAAATGATAAAATTGGTTAACAAAATATATTCACGTTTTTGAATAGTGTATAATATGTTAAAGAAATGGTTTTGAATATGATGTTTTAAATAGAATTAAAACGATCTAACGTTGTTTTAAATGTATTAAGATTCGAAACCATAGATTTCAACATTCATTGTTGAAATAGATGTATTCGAGAAATAGAAGGAAATGGTAGATTATAACACTGTGGTTATAGTAAATGATTTTTGAAAGGAAATGTTTTGTATAGTATTGGGATTGAGATATCTATTTTAATTTCGAATCCCTATACTAGTGATTTTGGGTTGTCGTAACGATGTTTTACGCAATATTCGTTTTGGCCCAAATAAATATCTTTAAGAGAATGATTTCCTTAAAGAATGAAATATATACTAAATTTCGATTTAAGTATATTGAATATTTTTCAAGTATAGAAAATAAAAAGACTTGTGAATTACTTATAAATAAATAAATAGGTATGGAAATGTTTTTCCAATGTGAAATGAAAAGTTTAGAGAATTTATCTTTTTGAAGATAAATTGAAAATGAATAATTGAAAACGCATATTCATAGTTATTTTGGAAATATAAATTCAATATGGAATTTAAAAATGAAATTTGGAAAATGGGTTTAAAAATAAATATTGATTTATTTTTGAAGAATGGAAAATATATATCTTGTAAAGATATTTTTGGAAAATAAATAATTTGGATAATTATTTGGAATCTGTTGATGTTGCGCATATCCATTGATAGTTCAATAATGGACTATCAATATTTACCTTTAAATGGGTATTTGTTGTGATTTGCTTGAATTTGAATGCCACGCTTATTTTTTTAAAAAATAAGCGCTCACTATTCGGGTTAACTGGGAAAGGACTTTGGGGTCGTATAACCCATTCCGAATATATGATACGTCGTTATGAATTGCACTTGAAGACCGGTGTTGAAGACCGGATATTTTCGAAAGCGAAAGGGTTTCTTGTTGATTGTCTCTGCACTGGCTAATCCCCGGTATAGAGATCTCCATATGTGATGGGAAATTCGGACGTGATTAGAGATTATCCGGATTGCAAGGACTTCTTTGTAAGTGCCTTCGGTTCTGTTCGATCCTGGGACAGACTTGTATGGATTGTATGTCTGACATTACAAATTGAGATATAAAGCTGATTTCTTTCAAATATATTTCTGTTGGTGGCGGAGAATTTATTCTCTTAGCTTAACACCCTTCTCTGAGACGTACGAGCTCAGAGGTCATATAGTTGAAGGTTATTAGCAATATATTCCCAATTTGGTAATGTGACATGCTGAGTGTTGCTGTGAAATGATCACTGTGTTGACCATTTGTGATAAGATCATTTGTTTGATCGTTTATCTTTGTGATCATTTCTATGATCATTTGTTGACCCAAAGCACAGCTTTTGTATAAAGTGTGTTTTTGTGGACGAGACTTCGTCGAGCCTCACACCCCGGAATGGTCAAAACAGGAACGATGCGGCAAGGTTATGAGGGGTAGCTCCCTTTAGGGTATGTGCATTTCCTTCTGGAAAAGGGGGTATCATGGTATGGAGCCCAGATGATTACTCATGTTGAAACACTTATTATTATGGTGTGATGTTGATTGGAGAGCTCTCAGATAAAGGTCCCAAAGGACCGAAAGATGGCATACTTGTGTCAGTGGTTACCCAGTTTAGGTTAACCCGGCCTTGTGTTGGCAGAGATCCGGTTTGGTTCTCGGGGACGTCCTTCCAGAGGCATTCTCATGTGGCAATGGGAAGTTCCTTGGCCTGACCATTTGTTGGAAATCCAAAGAAACAATACGATCTTGTACGGTTTTAGTTGTATAACCTGCCATGGAATGTGGCGGTAACCTGCTATTGAACATGGTAGCTATAGTAGGCATAAGTGCGAAATGTCTATGCTGGCTAAGATTTATATTCTACTTTCGAAATGTTTTCTACACTATGCACTAATAATAATATCAAATATTTCTTTTTAATGCGTATCAAGCATCTTTGACTAACATAAGAAGAAATCTCCTCCAAGTCTGCGTTTGCATTGTGTGTGTGGCGGGAGGTCTTGTGGTAGTCTCATTTTTAAAAGCATTTCGAATTGAATTTAAAAATATTCCTCTATTTTGATTTTAAAGAAAAATAAACTGTTTTGAATTCTCACACCAGTCACATGACTGACTCGGAGTTTATTGTTTTCCTTCCTAAACTATGGGTGCCCACCAATTTCCACACGGGCAGTCAAGAGTTAAGGTTTATCAGGATATTCTAGAATTCAGGAGTTGCTGGAGGCAAGTTGGATGGCATGGCGTATTTACTAGTATATAGTACTTATTTTTCACGGCATTGTTTGTTGTTGTACACTCTGATAATGAAATGTAATGTAATGTGATGAAATGTAATAACTGATATAGTTCTTTGTTTAAAGATTATTCATTTATTTATTATATGTTGTTCCGCTGCGAATTGTGAGATTCTGATATTGTTCCGTTATTTCTTTCCGTTCTATTTTCTTTCTTTTTTTCTCTTCTTCTACCTCTTTCTTTTTTCTTTTCTTCTTTCTTAAACCCATAACGGTTTGGTTTTTCGGCAACGAAAAACAGCGATCGTTACACTCCACTTGGATTCACTACCTAACATTTAATTTGGATCGATGTGGTTTTCGGATATAAACACCGATCCCGGTCTCATCGAATCCAAACGCCATTGTAATGTCCAAGTTGTACTTAAGGGTTTTAATCAGTGGATATTCAAAATATCACTTAACATAAATGGATAATTCATAACATGCAGATATATAATTCACTATTATCAAATTCATCCACACATATCACAAAGCAGCATATATATCACATCTCAAATATATCACATCCATTTCATTACATATCAACCAATGACATACAATATCATCCAATATCATTAACTCATCCAATGATATTTATCATCCAATCATTAATCATCCATAAACAAGGTTTGATCCAAACTTAATTAATTTAATTAATCCTTAATCAAATCAATTCCTTACTTAGTCACTTGGATTACCATCAATCCAGCTTACTTGGTCATTAATTAATTACAAATTAATTAATTAAGCATCCCTTAATTATCCATTCCAATCAATCTTCGTTGATTAATTATTACTTAATTACTTTATGTAATTATTCCTTAATTACAAATTTAATTAATCATCTTGATTAATTACTTCTTAATTATCCAAGTAATTATCTCTTAATTACCCTTTAAATTAATCACACTTGATTAATTATTCTTTAATTATTCTGATAATTATTCCTTAATTATCATTTAATTAATCATACTTGATTAATCACTTTTTTTAAATTAATCATACTTGATTAATTACTTTTAACTAATCACATTTGATTAATTACTTTTTAATCACATTTAGTAATTAAAAAATATTTATAAATTAATTATCCTTTAATTATTACTTAACAATTAATCAATTATTTCCATTAATTAATGATTACTTTCATTAGTTAAATTTAATTCTTAATTAATTACTTTAACAAGTAATTAATCACATTATTAAATACTCTTAATCCTTTTATTAATTAACCATTAATTAAATAATTTAAACATTTAATTACTTATATTAATTAATTTTTTAATTAATAACATAAGTGATTAACCCTTAATCACTTCCTCCTAATTACTTTCATAACTAATTATCTTTTACTTAATTACTTCCAGTAATCAATTACTTAATTACTTCACCAAGTGATTTAACGACATTAAATCATAAGTGATTATGATTAATTAGACACTAATTAATTACTTAATTAATAATTTAACTTAATCATTTAAATTAACTAAATGATTCTTTAACTTCTTATATTAAAAAGATTCATAATTAAGAAAGCCATTATCTTAATTAAATCATTTATATTAACCAATAACACTTTGATTATTAACCATAATTGAAGTATTCCAATTATCTTCATATATTTGTTTATCTTTAATTAAATCAAAATTCTAAATTACTTAAGATAATCTTTATTTTTATTGATCTCTAAATCTTTATTATTTAACTTATTTAAAATAAAACACTTTAGAAATTAATTTTAATTAAAACCATTTAAACATTCAAATTAAACTTTTAAATCGTTAAACTTTCCAAAGTTATTTAATAAAATTTAATACAAACTTTATTATTAAAAATTTCACTTATTTATTTTAAAACTTTTCTATTTCAATATATATATAACTTATTTAAACTTAACTTTGAACAAATTAGTTTTATAAATAAAAACTTGTTTTACTTTGGTTTTAAAACTTTAATTATTTATAAAGTCAAATTTCTTTTGTTTCACAACCTTTAAAACATTACTGTTAAAATTTTTAAAACTTTTTAAAACTTCCTGAACCCAAAACAAGAACCTTCTCAACAAAACTCGAGCAGCCTACTGCAAAAATTCGCGTCAACCCCGAGTATCCCCACACCTTCACCTGCTTCGAGCCCAACCATCACATAACCGAAGTAGACGTCGAGCTCCAGCCTCTTCCTCTCCAAAACCCAATACTGATGCACGATATTGTGCGCATCAACGTGCACCACCGTGCCGCTCGTCGGCGAACTCCACGTCGGCCTCCAACACGTCGCACTCGACCTCTACAACACTACGCACAACCCAAAAAACTCAATTCAATCGAACACCAAAAATTCATCCTTCAACCCAACTTCCTGAACCACATCATCAGGAAAATCAAACGTCGCCGACGATCCTTGCCACAAGACACCACGCCCTCCTTCCCAAAGCCACGTCGCGACTTCCAACACCTACGGCAACACACGCGATCCACTCCGGTTGCGTCATGACGCCGCAAAACCCAAATGAACAACGTCAACAGTCTCACGATGCTAAACCCTAATCCATAAATTTTCGGCCATCATAAACAATTAAAAATCCCCAAAGTATTTTTCCGAATACCAACAACCCTCCCTCGACTATCATGCTCAACCTTGACATCAAACTCACCGTCGTTCGCCATCAATTGGCGGAATTGTCCAAAACATTCAATTCGAAAATTCTCTTCAACAACTGATCTAAAAATCATGATGCAAGCCTCAAAAATCACGATTTAGCATCATGAATCCAATTATGTAATTCAAACTTAATATTGAAATAATAAAATTTTGACCCAATTTAAATTTTACTGTAAATTTAAAGATTTATAACCAATTATTCATTTTAAAAACTTGTAATTATTTTTAAATGATAGCTTACTTGATTACAAACAACTTCTATTTACAATTCAAAGTCCAATTCGAATTCAAAAACTAGTTATTGAATTTTATTATAAAATTGTAAACCTGTTCTTCACACAGAAACTATAATAACACTATACAGGCATTCAAACCATATGCTCAGACATGCAATTCAATTAAATTCAAATATTCCATTAACAACATAATATTCATCACAATAACAGGTTGAAACAGGATTTAAACTGTTTTTTAAAAAAATCATTTACTCACCTTTATATAAAAGCAGAAGACAGAAACTGATATTGTTTTCCAGGCTTTTTTGAAATTTCTTCTGCATGTTGAATTTCCTAAATGTCTTGTAAAATAAAAATCCTGTTGCTGTCTTGCCTCAGATTGAATTTGAGAATCTTGCATTGGTTACTGAATTGTTTGTTGATAAATCCCCTTGCCTCTGATTTCTTGATTCCAGTTTTGCATGTTGATTGAATTTCAGGTTTCATTTTTCAGATTTTTCTTGCTTTTATTTTCAGTTTTTTTTACAGTTTTTCTTTTTTCTTTTGATCTTTGTTTTGCATTCAATTTTTCTGAAAAGAAGAAAGTATTTTGCTGAAGAATAAAACTCTTCTTTTTACTATTATTTTTAATTTTAAATAATGTAAAGAGGATTGACATTTGTCTCATTAAGGCCTTAGTTAATTTACACCTATGCATAATGATTCACAAGTGTCATTAACATACATTAAAAAGATGTGTTTTTAATATTTAATTAATGATTTACAAATGTTATTCTAATGTTTTATTAATAATTTACAAATATTACTTTCCCTTTTTATAATCTAAATGAATGTAATTATGTAATATTTATGTACTTATCTTTTTAATAAACAAGTTTTAGATTTTAATAAATATTCAAAAGCAAATTCATGTGAACATTTATTAACTAATAACTTATATTTTGATCAAATCTATATAACATATGTTTATAAATTTGAGAAATTTATTTTAACTCTATATATAATTTTTTTTTTAAAACAAACTTATCTTATGTTAAAATTTTGAAATGAAAGACTATTAAAAACAAATGAACCTTTAAATTTAAATATTATTTAAAAATCAAGCTAAAATATATGTTTAAAATAAATAAAAAATTACTCTTGTTATAAAAATTTAAATCTCAAATATCATTTTCAAAAGTATTAAATCAAATTAACATTTCAAATTACAAATTATATATATAATAAAGTTTGAAAACACTTATTAAATTCAAATCAATATTTTTCCTATTTCTAATATATATATATATATATATATATATATATATATATACACACACACACGCACAAACATATATATACATTTCAAATGGAATTTTTTTTAACATTAGACTTGATAATTACTGTATTGAATTTTAAAACACAATTTCAAATCACAATATATACATTCATATAAATTACAATTTGAATTTATAGCTTTTATTACTTAAAGAATACATACATACATATATATATATATATATATATACATATTATAAATAGAAAATATTTTGATTAACTTTTGGAAAAAAATAAATATTACAAATTTTAAATTGCTAAAATAAATATTCCCAAATTAAAATATTATTAATTTTCAAAAGAACTAAACTTGCCAATTTATATTGTTAGGAAAAATGTTAATAGATATTATGTAACAACCCGCATATTTATCAATTGTATATTTAAATATTTTATTTAAATATTTTATCGTTCGTCGGATTTTGGTCCGAAAAGCTACTTTTTGCAAACAGTCGAATTAGGACTCGAGACCCCTCCCATTGAGTTCAAAATGCCGTTTGCAACCCTTTTGAGTATAAACATTGACATGTTTGGAGCTAGCTAAAAATTTGACCATTTTCACTTTGGGTTTGGGTTTGGGTTCAGCCCACTAGTCAACTTAATACCCAAATCTGAACCACTTCTCCCCATTCACTCTCACTTCCTCCTCTTTTCAGTTCTAAAGCAAAAATGGTGGAAGAAAATGGGAAATAGAAATCCAAAACCCTAGTTCATTTGCAAAATCCAAGATCTAGCTCTAAATTCTAAGAGAACCCATTGGTAAGCATCCTCCTCATCTTCTCCAACTCTTTCGCCATTCCATTTCAAAAATTCCTAAACCTAACATAGGAAATATTTTACTTGTAAGCTTAGATTGAAGCTTCTTGAGTTGTAATTGAGGAGGAATTGATCTTAGCTTGTTTTAAAAGCTTTCCTTCATTGATTTGGGTTCAAAGGTGAGATTTTTATCTCACATCTATGACTATAATTATCTTTGGTGGTTAGGTATGAATTCCTAACACCTCTTCATGTGAATTTTCTTTTGATTTGGATTGGTTTTGTGAATATTCCAATTTTTGGGTTTTTAAGTCAAATTTGTGTGAAAATCCTTTTATGGATGTTTGATCATGTTTTGGATGATGCATCGAGGAGAATATAGAGTCGGGTTGCCGATTGGCATAAACCCTTAGAGCCAATGTTCGTCCGGTTGCATTTTGGAAGAGTTTGCTCTTCATTTGGATATGCTGAAGATCAGCCCAGACAAGATTCAGTCGACTGAAAAGTCTGTTCAGTCGAATGAACCTGGAACCCGAAAGTTTCCAGGCATGATTCAGTCGACTGAATCGTCTGTTCAGTCGACTGAACCTGGAAACAGAAAGTTTCCTGAACCAGGAAAATTTACAGGTACATGGTCAGTCGACTGAATACTCTGTTCAGTCGACTGAACCTGCTGTTTCAGTTCAGTCTGCCTTTTTGGATTGAATTTCCAATTTAAATCGATTCGTGATGATCCTATTTGTTGTTATCATTTATTATCGAGGTCGCTTGATCCTATCCTCCCTTAGGTCTTCACTAGGTCGTACCGTTTTGGACGGGGCGCTGCCCCCTGGACCCCCGCTCGCGAACACCCCTAGGTCGCAACCAATAGGTCGCTCGATCCTATCCTCCCTTTAGGTCGAACCCCGTAGCGGGGGTGTTGCCCCCGCACCCCCACCTTGGGGGGTTGCCACCCCCCCTGACCCCCCCTCCGTAGGGGATCTTATCTGAAAAATATTCAACAGAACTTGCTTTGTTGAGATGCTGAGTTGACCATTCTTCGAGACAAACTATCTTGGGCTTCTCGGTCGATTTTATGGATTTTTGAATATCTATTTCGATGGATTCTTTATCGGTTTCTTTGGATTTTATTCACGTCTTCGAATGTGAATTTTTATGATTGATTGTTTCTACAATCACTTCTATGATTTGTCACTTTAAAATATAAAGGTTTTCTATACTAGTAGTAAATATCAAAACTCTTTCTTCAAATGATTTCAACACTATTTTATAACAAAGCTCGTTTTCTCAAAGCGATTTCCAATCTATTAGTATATACAAACCTTTACCTCACTCGTATGAGAAATCTAATTAAACGACATAGTAAAACAAGTGGTATGAAACGCTTGCGTTTACTTCGTCGGTTAATTCTTGAACTTGTTCGATTGAATCTCTTGTGACAATTTTATAGTGGAGATCTACAATTTGTTCCTAAATATTTAAATTAAGCTAGTGGTTATGGGACATGAAGCTAAGCTCATATATTTACTAGCTTACTGTAATTGACACTTCTTGATGATCGATGATGGTCATTTTATGGTTTAGACTAGCAATGTGCGATGTCTCTTTGATTCGGTTCATCGGACGTTACGCTGTACGACGTCGTTGTTCCGTTTTATTGTGATTGGTTCATTGGACGTTACGCTGTACGATGTCGTTGTTCCGTTTTACTGTGTTTTGGTTCATCGGACATTACGCTGTACGACGTCGTTGTTCCGTTTTACTGTGCTTGGGTTCATCGGACGTTACGCTGTACGACGTCATTGTTCCATTTTATTGTGATTTGGTTCATCGGACGTTACGCTGTACGACGTTGTTGTTCCGTTTTACTGTGTTTTGGTTCATCGGACGTTACGCTGTACGACGTCGTTGTTCCGTTCTATTGTGCTTGGGTTCATCGGACGTTACGCTGTACAATGTCGTTGTTCCGTTTTATTGTGCTTGGGTTCATCGGACGTTACGCTGTACGACGTCGTTGTTCCGTTTTATTGTAATTTGGTTCATCAGATGTTTCGTTGTACGACGTTGTTGTTTCTATTTATTGTGTTTCTGGATCATCGGATGTTACGCTGTACGACGTCATTGCTCTAAATTATTTAATTTCTAGATTTCTAATTGATGATTTCTGGAATTTATGTTTCACCAACTTTTACGATTGGCATTGATATGTATGTCATTTATTGTGGCTTGGTGAATTAAATAAAGGATATTGCATTCCTTTTATGCTATGAGATGCGTGAGATATTTGTATGATTTTCCTTTGTTGATTTTCTAATGTATACTTGTCGAGGTATGACATTTTTGGTTATCATACGTTTTTATTATATATCTTCTTATATCTCATTTCATCTGATAATTATAGCTAGAGTGATCCGTTTATTATTTTCTTATTAAATAATACTCGGGTCAGACTGAGATATTACAGGTGCTTCCTCTTGTCTTCCTATTTGGAACCATCATCTGACTTTTGGTTAACTACTTTAGTTTAGTAGCTTTTTTGTTGTATACAATTGAGATATAGACTCCTTGATGTATACATATTTTTGTCTAGCACTTATATCTATTCCTTTGTGATGTTGTGAATCTTATTTGACCACTACTCTGGTATACACTTTTATGTGTAATATTCATATCTGTTTCCGCCTTTGTGATATGAATTATCTGTGACTGATTTATGTTATGTCTATTTCTACATTTTCTTCCGAAGATTATATATAGCCATTGTGTCATAGCTTTGAGTTTATATCGATATGTCGGATTTCCTCCTTAAATGAAATATTCTTTACTATCTGACATATCGGTGCTCGCACAAAGGAATTACACGGATGGTCGCTCCTCAACAGCCTTATTCTCCGTGCAAGCTGACAGCATTACTCCGTAGTGTTCTTGGATAGCGTGGGTATAGAGGTGGGGCGTCACATATTATCAAATTATTATTATTAACCTTTAAAAGAATTTTAACTTGTCAATTTATGATGTAAAATGATCAAATCAATTTAATTATTAACAAAGATTATTAAATTGATATTGCTCAAAATTCCGGGTCGTCACATTCCTCCTCCCTTAAAAGAATTTCGTCCCCGAAATTTAAAAGCAAAGATAGTTTAATAACCCAGCAAATTTTTTTAAAATTTCCAACAGCAATCACACAATTAATCATACACTATCAATCATAGCAACCAATTCAAACAAATAATTTTACCTATCCAGAGAAAATTCTAGACAGGATCTCCTGATATTATCAAGAGTTTCCAGGTATCTATTTTGGAATACTCGCTCTACAGAACCTTAAGTAACTACACTACTATATCCAAGAACTCCCTCATCTAATCCTACAAATCTAAACAAGATATCAAACTAATCTCAAGACCAACTCAACTACCAGATCCTTCAGAACTGCTGATTCTATCACTCGATGAATCATACACATATTCCTTAAAAATAGGTGAAATACAATGAATTCCAGGTATTCGAACTGGCAATTCAATCCTGTAGATCAAAGTCTAATCTCCAAAGAACATAGGAAAACTCAAAATACTTCCGGAGCTAGCCCTCCAGTTTTACCCAGTCTTATACCTCCTTTAATCTGATAAAACTAAAGCAATATCCAAAATCCAACTTCACATTTCAAATCTTCTCAATACTTAACTGCATAACTCTTCTAATGCTCCTGAGTCACCTCCATCCTTCCTGATCAGCTTAACCCTTGTTAATTGCTACATGAAACAACTGGACCAAAATCAAACCAAATCTCCTGGTCCTACTCAACAAAACGACTCTCTCAAAAAATTTCCAAAATCCAAAACACAACTCTATTCCACAAGCATTAGTGGACTTCAAACCAACATCTCTTATTTGGAATAGCCAAACAGTTGCACCTGACAACCTTGCCGTCCAAATCCAGAAAATTTCTTCATACTTGAATTTCCTGTAGAAATCCTCTAATCCAAGAAAACTACAACTCCTGGTTTCTCCCGTTCTAGAAAAACTGTTATCTTGCTTCTGCTGCACAACTCTGATCTGGAGTAGATAAGAATGCTATCGAAGAATTCAAGCACAATCTTTCTCCATACACTGTTTATCCGGCTCATAAAATCTTAGTGACCATTCCACTTGGTCAAAACATCCCAACAGAATCTTAACTAGAACTAGATGATCAATCCTTCTCCAAAGAATTCTGAGCTGCTTCACCAAACTCTTCTCGCTCTAAGAGTCATCCCTATACACGGTTGAACTATCGGCATTTCTCTTAGAATCCAAGTCGATAAGAAACTCAATCTCCGATTCGGGTAAACTTCTGATTTCCTCAAAAACATCTAGAAAATCGCTGACTACTTTCATAGCTTTTGCCTCCATATGAGATTCCTCAATTCCCAAGCCAAAGAATATTCCATGAATTCCCAAACTAATCGCTAGTCACTTTTGCGATCTTACCCAGTTCAGATTCCAAAGAAACTGTTCTCTCTTCACCCACTAGAACAGCTTTCCTAATGAAGATCAATCTTCAAGAATGGCTTATCTACCAGAAAAACAGATAGATCACCTCCAACAAATATCCTTCTTTGCTGGGCCTCCCGAAGAAATGGATAAGCCATCGCTTTCTGCCTGGTCTACCGATAGTAGAATTCCGAAGATTTCTAAACCATCGAAGAAACGGATCCACGCTGCTGCTTCCAAACTTCACTTCAATGTTACAGCTAAGCCAAAAGATCTTTCTTAACCACAAGCTTCTTGAAACTCAAATCTGTCACCCAATTCCAATAAAAGATCCTTTGAGACGGGTAGATATCTTCTTAAGAAACTTGGCTCCAAACCAAACACCAACCACTTGTTCTTCTTAAGGGAACAATGAGACCATGTCCGAAATGAGGTAACTCATCGACCTTAGTCTTACACTTCAATATAGATAAGACACCCTTACTTGAGATCCAGAAAATCTCTAATCATCCGAATCTTCCCTACAGTAGGCATCACTGTTCCTTCAACACCCTTTAAATCTTACTCCAGAAGAACATCTTCAGAACCATCTACGGATACTGCATACCATCACACAGCTATTCCTTCCTGAAGTCACCAAGATACCATCACCTGCTTCTGCTCAGCTGACAGATTCAACTCTTAGAAATCCATGCTCACTCGAGAGCATATGAACCTCACACTTCAAGAATATACTCTAATCCTTGAAAAGACTTTCTCTGGGATCAATGGAATCCTTACACCAATCTACAAAACTTATTCGAGACGGTATTAGGTCTACAATCTCGACAGATACACCTCCAACCACAACATATGTGCCTCTTCCATTAGTGGTAGTTGTGTTACATACACTCCTACCTTATCTACCTTTATAAATTATGTTGGAAAATCCGAAGAGATATGAGACGACCCGACTTTCTTCTCCCAGAAAATCGCATCATCTATTAAGAAAGAAAGGGATAGAAGAAGAAAAGAAGGAAGAGAAAGAAGAGACAACACTAGAATCTCAACAGCGGAACGAATAAATTATATTAATAACATAATTATTTACATAATATACAATATCAATCAGAGATACACAGCATACACAACATATATACTAGACAGTTATAAACACCTGTCTAGTATTTACACCTTAATACAACACAACACAACACAGTGAACACACAGCGAAAACTAAATATCTACAACGCAAGCCTCCTGCTCCATTGCTCCTCCGGTATTCGTCAAAGCCAACCTGAATCCCCTGGCTATTCGTAAAAATTTGAGTACCCAAGAGTTTAAGGAAACAAAGATAAACTCCAGGTCAGACTTGGGTCTAGTGTGAGTAAGAGGTTAAGGTTGCTTAACTTTAAAAACCTTTTGAAAAGAAAAGGTATCACGTAAGACTTCGCACACAAAAACATGGAAAAGTTTTTACCTTACCCTAACCAAAACATTTGATAGGAAATCCGGTGATATTATAATAGTGTCTAGGGTTTTCAAGTAAATATGAAATAGCCTAAATTGTTACATCTATTAAATTCTAGCTACTAGCCACAAAAGTGGGTAATACAATTGTTAACGCTTAAAATCGAATGCTAACACCCCGGTGTGTGAAGTGTGAATGTGAAAGCACCACCCGACGGTTCGGGAACAGAATATCAGTAAAAATAACAGAAAATACAGTAAGAGACAGCGATTTTATAGTGGTTCGGCTTAAGGAGTAGCCTACGTCTACTTTAAGTGTCTTTATTACTGATCTTGTTACAAAACAATACAATGCTCTTCAAGTACAAATCTCTTTAGTTACAAAACACTTTGAGCAAGTAGCTTAAGCTTCGATGTAGATGAAAGTCTTCAAATCCATGTTGGATGTGTGAAAGTCTTTCAAAGTAGCCTGTAGTGTTCTTCGAAACTTCAAGTGTAAAGTCGGTTTAGAAACTGGCAGAGTATCGCCGCTTGAAGAGATTGTCCAAAAGGTCCCTTTCATGCTTGAGGTAGGTTGATATTTGTAGGGAAATTTCCCCCTTGGGTCGTAAGTCGTGATCGACTTATGATAGGTCGTGGCCGACTTATTTGGCCAAGCCCCATGGTCTCACAAAGGTTCACTTGTATAAGTCCTAAGTCGCCCACGAGTCAACATCCTCTTGTATAAGTAACGCGGCATCGGACTTTTACGCAGCAGCTTTAGGTCGTGGACGACTCAAGCTAGGTCGTGAGTCGTGACTTAACTGGTAAGCTTGTTTATTTCAGATAATAACCCAAGTCCTGAATCGTGTACGAGTTAAGAGGCCACCGTGTTAAGTAAGGAGCAGCGCTTCATTTGCTAAGTCGCTCACGACACATGCTAGGTCGTAAGTCACGGATAGCTTTAAGTCGTTAACTCATTTCCTTCTTAAGTCGTGCCATCTCTTGAATCGTTGAGTCATCCTATCCTTGAGCCGTGGACTTCCTTAAGTCGTAGACTGTATACTCCCTTAAGTCGTAGAAACCTTAAGTCATGGATACCATAGGTCGCGAAGCATCCCTTCTCTTTTAAACCGTTAAGTCGTAGACTTCTCTATGTCGTAAGTCACCATGTCCTTCAACTCGTTAAATCGTTAGGTCGTCCATACCTTGAGTCGTAGGTCGTGAAGTACTCTGAGTCGGCAAATTCCTTAAGGTATTGAGTCGGTCTATTCTCTTAGGGCAGTTAGGTCGGCAAGCTATTAGATCGGCATCCTTTTAAGTCGCTGAGTCTCCTTAAGTCGTGAGCCCTTTTTGAGTCGTTGAGCATAGGAGTTAACAATTGCCCCTCGAAGTACACGCTTAAGTCATGAGTCGTGTGCTTCGATCTAGTTCCTGAGTCGTCAACGACTCAAAAAGGCTTGTTAACTCGCTCGTCTTTCAATCTTCTCCCCTATCTCCTATATAAGCCGTCCAGTCGCCTCTTCCTTCTCACTTTTCCGAAGGCGAATTCAAGCTAGTTGATCAACAATCCATCTTTTCCATTACATTGCGTAAGTGATCCTGCTCCTTTCCCGATCCTTTACTATCACTGATTCGTGAATTCCACCTTTGAATCTCAAATCACCTCCACACGCAATGCTTCGTTGTGAATCTTGTTATACTGATAGTTGTTGAACCTGAATTAGTCTGATTCGACTTTAAATGATTAACGAGATGATGTCCATGGGTTGCAACACTTCGGGCCAACTTATTTTTGATGGCTAAACATTGAATTTGGATGATTTTGAATGATCCGGTATTATGAGAAAATAAGGACTTTTGTTGATGGAGAGGCTAACGGTTTATCGGGTTAAGAGGGGTTACTGATTAGATGAGGGGTTTGCTGGTTGAGTGGAGCACTAGCTTGGACACGACCCAGCACTTTTGGGCGATTTTAGCGGCCTTACGACTTAACTCTTCACCGACTCAAATGGATGCGACATAGGCTCTGAGTCGCAGCCGATACCTTTCCTCCTTATTATGTCTTACGTCTTAAAAGACCAACGTCTTAACTTGTAGGAGATCTTTTAAGTCGTGGACGACTTAACTTTTAGGTCATGAACGAATTGTTTCCTTTAGCCTAAGCCAATTGCATCCCACCCAGTTAAGTCGTGGACGACTCATGACTTTGAGAACTTTTGGACTGTGACTCAATGACCTGAACAAAATTTGGAAGCCTAGAAATGTTGATAGAAACTAATTGAATTTCCAATTTGAGTTGCCAGGATAAACTGCTTGAACTTTGAACTGTTACTTGGACTTTGAACTGTTAAACTTTGCTGCATTCATTCACAGATCACTTTTGACTTGCAAGCTAACAATCTGTTCAATACATCATTTACAGAAAATTGGGACGAATATACTGCCACTGACTGCCCACGTCAAATGGCAGATTAGTTAACAACAGATAATCAACTTAAATAGATTGTGCGAACGAAGTGTTTTTTAAATAATCAAATTCAAGTAAAGTATTAAAGCAACATTGAAATAGTCAACTGAAACTGCCCAGTTTGCACTAATACTATACATGAACTTTAAATTAACAAGTCCTGAAATTTGGTAATCGATCAATTGTCAACTAGTTTAATTCCAGTTATATTTACTTGTTATTTTTATTAGTTCTGCACAACACTTCACACTTTAGGAAACGTGCACCTTCACATTTGAATATCCAGTTGCTTGTGTAGAATGACTTCTCAACAAGAAGAGATAACAGTCCAGACTGGAGAAGCCACTCTTATTCCGACTCCCCTAGTTAATCCTCCAGAGAGAGCCTCTATCACTTTATCATACAAAGTTTCGTCAGTTATGCATTCAGTTTGGCATTGCTGAAGCAGATGCCATTCTTCCTGAGAAAACTAACACTGCTGATGTGGCGCCTCTTGGCTTCGTAGCGGTTAACCGGCAAATGTGCCTGAGCGGTGCCATTCCCCCTTTCAACAACTTTCTCCAGAATCTTCTTCGTCGACTAGCCATTTCTCCATTCCAGCTACATCCTAATGGCTACGCCATTCTGATGGGGGTGTGTGTGCTATTTAGGAGAACATTGGATCGACTTCCAAGCTTCGACGAGATTTGCTTCCTATGCTCCTTTACCAGGACTAAGGATCACCTTTCTATCACTGTCGTGAGAAGCGCCCGAAATCGCAAATTGATCGTTGGCCTTCCCGACACTGCTCATGGGTTCTTAACTCAGTTCTTCTTTGTCCGTTGCCCCCCGGGGTTTTATGCTGTGTGGAGGGAAGGAAGTAAGATCATTATCTTTACTTCTTCTATTCTCTGAGTTTTGCGTAGTCTGAATTGCCAAGTGTTAACTTCGTTTTTTTTCATTTCAGCGCTCCCCCCTCCTTCTAGAGATCCCAGCCACAAGCCAACTCTGGAGAGGCTCGTGGCTGTACCGGTTGAAGAGCGGGACATGAAATTTTTGTTGAACGACGAATTCCTTCACCAGTTCGGACTTCTTCACCCTTCTCTCTCCACTCAGCCTCATGAAGTCCCTGATTCTCCAGCGGAGGCACCAAATGTCTCAACCCCCGCTGAAAAGCTTATACCGAAGGAGCCCTCTACTGAAACTTCACTGGTGAAGTGCCCCACACTTACCGATGTTGCGGGTCCATCCAGCAAATCGGCACTTGTCCCAGTTATTGAAGAGAAAGAAACTCTTCGTTGCTCTGAAGATGCGGCTGGTCTGGAAGCCGAAAAAGAAACTCCCGTCGAACTTGGTGGTGATGATACTTTTGAGGGGCTAAGCGATCTGATCATAACTTCATAGGAACTTTTTAAAGATGATGTTCCTAAAGCTGCTTCTCCTGTTGTCGAGGCGACATCCACTTTTCAGCAAATTTTGACGCCTGCCACTCAAGTCACTACCACCCCTGTGCCGAAGAGTGGTTTGTAGCCTGACGTTGTAGTTTGCACACCACACACACATAGGATTTTCAGGACTTATTCGTACTTAAATTCTTTTCTCTGAATACTTTTAAGACTTGTTTTTTTTTTCAATTTCAGATTCTCCGATGGGACGCAGCGGCTCTTATTATGAAGACTTTCAGCGCTATGGGAGGCGTAGTCAATATGACTGTAGGCGCTACCTTCCCGTTTACGGAGAAACTGACGAAGAGAGAGCCGCTCGAAAGGCTCAGGAAAGGAGGGCTCAATAAGAGCGTTATGAGAGGAGAGAAAGGGAGGAGCACCATGATTCTTCCCAGAGAGGTGACGACTCTCACAAAAGAAAGTCGAATGACGACCGGGGAAAAAGTCATATAGTTGAGGACCCAAGAAAGTGTGCCAGGCACAGTGAAAGGTATGCATCTACAACTCCTAAAAAAGCCGCTGCCCCCGTCTCACTTGACATCCCTTCGGGCTCTCCTGCTCTCGGGAAGACAGACATTCAGACAATAGTCAACAGGACTAAATTCCAAATTGGACCAGGCCCGGCAACTCTGCAAAGCTGGTTCCTGCACTGGTGCCTAAAGGGAGTGCGGTTCGATCTTGACTTGGTCCCTATTGACAAACAAGAAAAGCTGCAAAATCTTGATGCCGTTAGACTTAATATCGAGCGGATGTCAGGGTGGCAAAAGCTTGTTGATGAGCTTCAGAGGGTCAACTGCGTGAATATAGAGGCCATGCTGACCATGGAAAATGATAAGGCTGAGTGGCAGAAAACTTTAAGCCAGCATGATACTGAGATGAGGAACATCGCTGATTACAACGAGAAGCTTGAAGCAGAAGTTGAGAAACTTAAACAAGAGCTTGCTACTTCTTCTACCTCATATACTCAAAAAGAAGAAGTACTTCAAAAACAAGTTTGCGATGCTCACGCTGCTCAGCGACATGCCGAGGCATAACTTGAGGCTGAGCAGAAAACAACGGAAAGGTATCATGCTGACGTTGCAGAGTTACGGGAGAAGGTCATTTCCCAGGATTTGGAGATTATGAGGCTAAAGACCCAATTATTAAAGACAGTCGCATGAGGCGACTAAAGCCAATGTCAACTCCACTTTGTTGACTTCTATGTGCATAGCGTTATGGGGCGTGGGAGCCTTTCATTCTTAGGACCAAGTATGAGATTACCCTGGCCGAGGTTTGGGAATCAATTCTTGACATGCTTGGAGGTGCAGGCACCGGTTATGCTGAAGCATCTCTTGCAGAGCACTTTCTAGATGATGACGCCAGAGCTGCCCTAGCCCGGGGAAAAGAGCAGCTTGCCAAAGCACGAGCTGAGGTAGGGGAACAACATTTTATGAAAGAAGCACCATTAACTGCCCCCGTCCCTCCTTCGGTTTCAGCCGATGTTGACATCACAGGCTCCGGTTCTCATTCTCCGTCCCCTGTCAAAGTTATAACTGAGATCACAAGTAAGCAGGGTGGAGATGAAGGCGAAGAGAGCACCGAAGCACAGGCTTATGAAGTTGATATTAGGAAGCCGACTTCTCCAGCTAACTCTACCGTTAATCTTGCCCAAGTGGACTTTTGTTTGCTCCTCATGAGTTTGACGAACTTTTTGATTATTTCTTAAATCTCAATGAGCCGCTATCTCCTTTCTTCACGGGAGATACTAATATTTTTGGCTTTTCTTTTTCTGTAGCAAAAACGCCAAGTGCCACACAGACTTCTCCTCCTCCAGCTGTCCCTCCTCCCTTCCCTCAAATCACTCCTATTTCCCAGCCGGGATGACATGAAGAGTTAATCGGAGCCCTTCAAAGCTTGGATGATCCAATCGCTTCGCAGGAGTAGAAAAGACGAAGGACTTGAAGGAGGCGACAAATCCCCGGAGCGTACTATTTCTGATGACACAAACTTGCTGCTCTTGTTACCCCGGGAAGTGAGTCTTCCTCACGGAGGAGGAGGAAGCGTACCACTTCCAAGAAGAAAAGGAAAAGCATACTTGTTTCTGAAGAGGAAGCAAAGGTTGATCCGGCAGCAACCCTCTCTCCTTCATCCCCAACTCTCCCAAGCCGTCCTGAAAAACTGCCTATTAGGTCAGGAGAAGGCTCTAAAGGTGGTGGCAAGAAGAAGTAACGGGCCCTGCTTCCCTTTATTTTTACTTTTTGCTTTTTGTATGTACTGACCGGAGATTGTGCGGGTACCGGCCTCCACTTTTCGTTTTATTTTGAAACCTGTGCCTGTACAAAATTTTGACAGTATTGAATAAAATGATTCTTTTTGTTTGTACAAACTTCTGTCTGTATTTGAGAGTGCATTTACTATTCGTTTTTGTACAAGTTTCTTTATATGATATTGCAGTGAGCTTGTGGTATGTTGTTCGAGCGTTATTTTTACCAATGTAGCTATACCATGTTGCCCCTATACCATAAGCTCGTTGCAATATTTTCAACTTTGAGGGGACTTGTACTCTTATTTTTTGGAGAATAATCATTCCATACTTGGAGTAATATTATTCTGCTCAAAATAGAGTACACCTCGTTTCATATGATTTTTTACGCTTCAACCTTTGGAGATATCACCTTTCCTTTTGTGCATATATACATTTTTACAAAGTGAATTCTCCTATGTGGTAGAGCGGGCCTCCGAGGGGCACTTTAACTTTTTCGAGGAAGAGTATTTTCAAGAATAGATGAACCAATCTTCCTTTGAAAGCTAAAGTGTGCCTTTAAAGAGGGCTTCCTTTTTTTTATTGCGCCTTGGTGAAGGGCTTTTTGATCTTTGTTTTGCATTTCTGATGAAATCCTTCTTTGAAAAGTTGTACCTCGGGCTTTTTCACGTTTCAACACTTGGAAGTTTTATTACAATCTCGGTGAAACGTGTGCCTCCGAAAAGTTGTGCCTCCGAAGAGGGCTTTCCATGTTTCAACACTCGGAAGTTTTATTTCGATCTCGGTGAAATGCCTCCGAAGAGGTCTTTTGTTTGATTGTGCCTCTAGGAAGAGGTCTTTTTGTTTGATTGTGCCTTTGGGAAGAGGTCTTTTGTTTGATTGTGCCTCTGGGAAGAGGTATTTTTGTTTCCGCCTCTTGGGAGAGGCTTTTATATTTTCCCTGTTCGCTGGGAAACGGGCCTTCGAAGAGGGCTTTTCACATTTCGACTCGTGTGAAGTTTTATTTTAGATCATGGTGAAATGTGTGCCTCTGAGTAGAGCTTTTGCCTGGAAGTTTGGATCTTCTTTCTCTTAGTTGGATGGATTCATGGGAGTGTATCACCGATCAGTCCACAACTTTATGTCGAGAAAGAACTCTCTTTTTGTAGCGAGGCCCGCTTGAGGTCTTTTAGCATTTCAACTGTGGTGAAATGGGCCTCTGAAGAGGGCTTTTCACGTTTCAACACTTGGAAGTTTTATTTCAATCTCGGTGAAACGTGTGCCTCTAAGTGGGGCTTTTGCCTGGAAGTTTGGAGCTTCTTTCTCTTAGTTGGATGGATTCATTTGAGTGTATCACCAATCAGTCCACAACTTTATGTCGAGAAAGAACTCTCTTTTTCCGACGAGGCCCGTTCGAGGTCTTTATCCTCCGAAGAGTTGTGCCTCTGAAGAGGGCTTGTGCGTCCGAAGATGTCTTTTGCTTTTTGATGCTTGCTCGCCCATGTCTCTTTGCCATCTATTCATGCCGGCGATCCCCGTTATCTTTTCCAAGTATCATCCCTTTTTAGTTGCCAATAATTTTCCTTATCCAAAGAAATATACTTCATAGTTAAGCGAGTTGGTGGTGGTAGACACATACCATCTAACTGGATGCTTGTTTGTACAAACATTCGCAGTTAGTTAGAAATGGTCCACTTCCAGCCACATTGCTAACTCTTGTTCGAAGCACTTCTTTCATAGGATTTGAGTATGGAAATTTTGAATGGTTTAGCGTTTGCTTGCTGGGTGATGTCGGAGATCGCTTGGTCTTGCGATGGTAAGCTTTGTTTTTATGGCCTGCACTATTAAATCGACATTTTTAGTAATACAATTAACGTATTTCATATGTCGAAATAAAACAAAGCAGTTTATAATAGTAGAGAACACAAGATTTATAGTGGTTCGGCCAAAAACTGGGCCTACATCCACTTTATAGCTTTTCATTATTCACTTGTTTTACAATTGCTTTCAATACAAGAATCATATACTCGTAATTCTTTTACAACATTTCAGCAAAGCTTTTAAGTAAAATATGGACGCAAATGATTCTTGTTCCAAGCTCTTGGAATTGGTTCTCCTTCAACAGTTGTGAGTTTGAATGTGCCATCAAGAAGTTTCGTGCCTATGACATATGGCCCTTCCCAGTTTGGCCCAAACACACCTGTAGCTGTCATAATTCTCTTCTGGACTAGGTCCCCAACTTCAAAGCTGCGCTGACGAACTTTGGAATTGAAGTGTCTGGCTATTCTTTGCTGATGGGCTGCAATTCTAAGCTTAGCCTCTTCTCTTCTTTCATCAAGGAGGTCAAGCGCTTCCAGTTGCAGTTTTTCATTCTCATCTTGATCAAAATGGATCCTTCTGTGTGACTACAGTTTCCACTGGAATCATCGCTTCTGATCCGTATGCCAATGAAAATGGAGTATGCCCAGTCGCAGTTTTGTGGGTAGTTCTGTATGCCCATAGCGTAAGCGGTAACTTGTCGACCCAACCACCTTTTGCTTTTTCCAGCTTCTTTTTGATGGTTGATTTGATGATTTTGTTTACTGCTTCCACATGCCCGTTTGCCTGCGGATGAGCCACTGCTGAGAAGCTTTTTCGGATCTTGAATCGTTTGCAGAAATCTTGGAACTCCTCACTTTCAAACTGGGTACCATTGTCTGTGATTATCTTCTGAGGCACACCATACCTGCAAATGATATTTTTAGTCACAAAACTTATCATTTTCTTAGAGGTAATAGTAGCCAATGGTTCGGCTTCAGCCCATTTAGTGAAATAATCAACAGCAACGATAACATATTTAATCCTCGATTTGGTAGTCGGCAAAGGCCCAATGAGGTCTATTCCCCAGATGGAAAACGACCATGGACTGACCATTTGTGTTAGCTCAGTGGAAGGTGCTCTAGGAATTTTGGCAAATCTTTGGCATTTATCACACTATCGGGAATAGTCAGCAGCATCTTGATTAATTTCTGGCCAAAAGTATCCATAACGGAGGATTTTCTTTGCTAAAATTTGACCACCTGTATGATCCCCACATTCCCCTCCATGTACTTCAGTCAGAATTGTCTTAGATTCTTCCTTTGTCACGCATCGGAGTAATGGCATCGAAAATCCTCGTCTGTACAAGCGACCATCCTGAACTATATATCTGGAGGCTTTCCTTATCAGCTTCTGTCGTTCTTTTGAACTTTCTGGCAAAGAACCATTGAGCAAATATTCAAATATCGGAGTCATCCACGATTCTTGCTCTTGGGATACATTCATAATCCAATCAACATCCATTTCATCTGTGCTTGGAGCTGACAAGACTTCGACGGGAACTAATCCCAATAGCTGAGCTTCACCAGTACTTGAATGCTTTGCGAGAGAATCCACCTTCGTGTTCTCTTCTCGGGGTATATGGTTTATTGAATAACGGTCAAAATCTTGAAGAAGCTCCCAGGCTTTTGATAAATAGGCGGGTAGATTCCCTCCTTTAGCTCGAAATTCCTTCTTGACTTGGCAGACAATAAGTTGAGAATCACTGAAGATCTACAATGCCTTGATGTTTAGTTCTTTAGCGATCCTTAAACCAGCGATGAGAGCTTCATATTCTGCTTCATTATTTGTCGAAGGAAATTCTAGTCTCAGTGCATAACATAGCGATCGCCCTTCTGGGGTTTCAAGGACAACCCCTGCTCCGGAACAGTAATCATTCCTTGTGCCATCGACATACAATTTCCATTGGATTGGGACGTTATCAGTGGCTTCTTCCTCACTATCACCTTTATCTGTACATTCTGCGATGTAATCTGCTAAAGCTTGTCCATTGATTGCTTTCCGGGGATGATAAGTGATGTCATATTGGCTGAGTTCAATATTCCATTTCAAAAGACGGCCCGAAGTCTCAGGATGGAATAGGACTTGCTTTAGAGGTTGATCAGTGAGGACTTTGATGGGATGAGCTTGGAAATACGGCCTCAATTTTCTTGATGCGATCAACAAACAATAGGCGAGCTTTTCCAACCTTGAATAGTTCATCTCTGCCCCAGTGAATCTTTTGCTGATATAATAGACTGGGCGTTGAATCCTTGCGTATTCCCGTACCAACACTACACTGAGAGCATGAGATGAAATTGCCAAATATATGAAGAGATCTTCACCATTGTCAGGCTTTGAAAGTATCGGAGGCACTTCCATATGACGAACCAACCCATCAAATGCTTTCTGACATTCAGGAGTCCACTCAAAGTTTTTTCTTCCTTTCTTCAGAGCATCAAAGAATGGAATGCATTTGTCAGTAGCTTTTGAAATGAACCGACTCAAGTCAGCAACATTTCCATTGAGACTTTGCAACTCCTTCCTCGTTCTAGGAGCTTTGACCTCTCTCAGGGCAGTGATCTGAGCAGGATTAGCTTCAATGCCCCTAGCGCTCACAATGAAACCCAAAAAATTTCCGGACTCCACTCCAAATGAACATTTCAAGGGATTAAGCTTCATTCTGTACTTTCGGAGTACTGCGAACATCTCTGCCAAGTGATCCATGTGGTCCACTGCTTTCTTAGACTTCACTAGCATATCATCAACATAAACTTCCATTTTCTTGCCAATCTGCGCTTTAAACATGGCATTAACAAGCCTTTTGTAAGTTGCCTCTGCATTCTTGAGTCCGAAAGGCATGACCTTGTAGTAGTAGAGTCCAACATCTGTGATGAAGCTTGTGTCCTCTTGATCTGGCTCATGCATCATAATCTGGTTATATCCGAAGTATGCATCCATAAAAGATAACAATTCATGCCCTGCCGTCCCATCCACCAACTGATCGATCCTAGGCAGCGGGAAACAGTCTTTGGGGCAGGCTTTGTTCAGATCTGAAAAGTCAATGCATACTCTCCATTTTCCGTTAGCTTTTTTAACTAGCACTGGATTTGATACCCAATTTGGATAAGTAGATTCTCTGACGAAACCGTTCTCCATGAGCCGATCCACTTCTTCTTTTAACGCTGCCGTCCTCTCAGGACCCTGGGTTCTTCTTTTCTGTTTCACGGGTGTAAACTTTGGGTCAATGTTCAGAGTGTGTACTGCAATCTCTGGGGATATTCCACACATGTCAGCATGAGTCCAAGCGAGCACATCCAAATTTGCCTTCAAAAATGAAATCAGAACATTCTGAACTGTTGTGCTGAGTTGTGAACCCACATTCAGCACTTTGTTTGGGTCCTTTGGGTCAACGGGTACCGGTACCGTTACCTCTACCGGTACTACCCTATTCTCCCATGCACTGGCTTTCCTTGGATCCATCTCTCTTCATGCGCAACTACATTCAACAGCGCAGGGTCCACCCTGTAATTGCTACAAGGTTGGTTCTTTGATGCGGACTGGAGCCGCCGCACCTTTTCCCGTTTCTCTTTTCCTTGATTCACGCAACTCCGTAAGATAACATTCTCGCCCCGCATCTTGGTCTCCTTTAATCACACCAACTCCATTATCTGTTGGGAATTTTATAGTCAGACACCATAAGGCAAGAACAGCTTTGAATGCAGCAAGAGTTGGTCGGCCTAAAAAAGCATTGTAGGCAGAGAATTCTTCAGCAATTATAAAGGTTTGCTTTCGAGCCACCTTCCTCAGCCCTTTTCCAAGTTCCACAAACAAATCTATGGTCCCAATCGGCTGTTTGGGTTCCCCAGCAAACCCAGCAATCTTAAGTGATGAAGCTTGAACGTCAGCCATTGCAATTTTCATTTGATCAAAGGTCTTCTTGAAGAGAATGTTGCATGAAGCTCCACAATCAACTAGAACCCTTCTCACAGTAGTCGGCCCAATACCAGCGGATATGACCAAAGGATCTATGGTAGGAGCCTCGATACCAAAGAATCTCTGGCACTGAATACAATATCATCTGTGGAAGTCTTTTGTTGCTTTAAAGGCGCATCATTTTCTAAAACAAAAACATTCTCTTCAGCCGGTACATGCCTCAAGGCCTGGGCATACCTTTCCATCTCGCCCCAGCATTTGCCTGCTGGGTGAGGCCCTCCACTTATTGTATTGATGACAGGTCTTTCCGATTCATGTTCTACGGCCTTCTCACTTGAGCCAGGACGGAGAGCGGGAACTTGTTGTCCTTGAGTCGACGAGGCTGGGGCATTTCTATTCCTTTTCACATACTGCTGGAGCTTGTTTTCCTTCAAGAGTTGTTCAATTACCTCTTTCAACTGACGGCATTCGTTGGTGTCATGACCGGGTTGGTTGTGGAACCCGCAGAACCTTCCACTTTTTTCCATCTTACTTCCCACTCTCATTTTAGGTGGTGTCGGATAATTGACATCATCCTTGGTTGCAAAGAAGATGTTCTCAGGGGTATCGGTGAAGGGCGTGAAATTGAAAGGACGGCCTTTCTTAGCATCTCCTTGTTTCTTTCCACCATCATTTCCCCTTTTCTGAGTGTTAGGTTCTTTCTTGTTCGAAGCAGCACCGTTGTTCCCGGCTTCTACTGATACCGTCTTGGCCGGTGTTTGGAGGCTCTCTAAGCGCATGAATTCATCCGCTTTCTTGTAGAATTTGTCGAGCGAGTTTGGTTCTTTCATTTTCAACCATTTTCCAAATTCGCTTGATTTTTCAATCGCCCTCATCAAGTATGTTAGGACCATGTGTGGCTCAGCATTATCTACCTCAGCCAATGCTATGTTAAAACGATTCAAAAATGAACTGATCGATTCTCCTGGATTTTTCTCTAGACTTGACAACGACATTATATCCTTTGCTTTTGAAGCATACAATCAAAATTGCTCATTGAATTTCCTGGTCAAATCGAAGAACTGATCAATGGACCTGACCGGCAGCTTTGTAAACCACAATAGAGCCACACCTTCCATATATACCGGGAAATATTGACATTTGATTTCATCAGATGCTCTGGCACCCGTCATATGCCAATCGTACTTATAGAGAAACTCATTAGGATCGCTTGTCCCTTTGTATGCCGGAATAGTAGGAGGAACGAATTTTCTTGGGAATTCTGCCTTCAAGATTTTTTCAGTAAACGGAGTTTTGCTTGGAGCAAAACCCCATTCTTTCTCGTCTTCGTCCCTTCGCATACTTTCCCTCATGATCTGACGAACCATGTCGGAGAAATATTCTTCATCATTTAACGGCTATGGAGGGCAAACATCAGCCATTCTCTCTGAATTCTGTCTTGACAACCGTTCACGGAGGGTCGGTTGCGGTCCAGATCCTCCAGCCTAGAGGGGTGTCTTTTCCACAAGGTCCGCGGCTCTTGAGAAACGTTCCCTCCTACATCATCTTGAACTCTCACAGTAGGGTTTCCATCATTATTAACCGGTTGACGGTTAGCCCCAAGTAGATCATTCAACTTACTTAAGATCAAGGCGTTTTGAGCATTATGAGCTTCCAACTGTGCATTCTGGGCATTCAATTGTTGATTCAACCCCAAAACTACGTCGTCCAATTCTGCTCGTGTAACTCCAACAGTTGGAGCTGCTTGACTTGAAGGAGGAGAGGTAGCGGTATTCTCTTGAACATTGTCGGATCTCACAGAACTTCGTTTTCTCCCAGGAGCCATTGTCTCCAATAAACTTATGGTTTTAAAAGAAATCCTTTCCACGAACTTTTTCGGAGCAATGATGGAAGTATCCTGACTTCAATTCTCAGTGAAAGCACCAAAAATGTTAGCGCTTAAAATCGAACGCTAACACCCCGGCGTGTGAAGTGTGAATGTGAAAGCACCACCCGACGGTTCGGGAACAGAATTTCAGTAAAAATAACAGAAAATACAGTAAGAGACAATGATTTTATAGTGGTTCGGCTTAAGGGGTAGCCTACGTCCACTTTAAGTGTCTTTATTACTGATCTTGTTACAAAACAATACAATGCTCTTCAAGTACAAATCTCTTTAGTTACAAAACACTTTGAGCAAGTAGCTTAAGCTTCGATGTAGATGAAAGTCTTCAAATCCATGTCAGATGTGTGAAACTCTTTCAAAGTGGCCTGTAGTGTTCTTCGAAACTTCAAGTGTAAAGTCGGTTTAGAAACTGGCAGAGTATCGGCGCTTGAAGAGATTGTCCAAAAGGTCCCTTTCATGCTTGAGGTAGGTTGATATTTATAGGGAAATTTCCCCCCCTGGGTCGTAAGTTGTGATCGACTTATGATAGGTCGTGGCCGACTTATTTGGCCAAGCCCCATGGTCTCACAAAGGTTCACTTGTATAAGTCCTAAGTCGCCCACGAGTCAACATCCTCTTGTATAAGTAACGCGGCATCGGACTTTTACTCAGCAGCTTTAGGTCGTGGACGACTCAAGCTAGGTCGTGAGTCATGGCTTAACTGGTAAGCTTGTTTATTTCAGATAATAACCCAAGTCCTGAATCGTGTACGAGTTAAGAGGCCACCGTGTTATGTAAGGAGCAGCGCTTCATTTGCTAAGTCGCTCACGACACATGCTAGATCATAAGTCGCGGATAGCTTTAAGTCGTTAAGTCATTTCCTTCTTAAGTCATGCCATCTCTTGAACCGTTAAGTCATTCTGTCCTTGAGCTGTGGACTTCCTTAAGTCGTAGACTGTATACTCCCTTAAGTCGTACAAACCTCAAGTCGTGGATGCCTTAGGTTGTGAAGCATCCCTTCTCTTTTAAACCGTTAAGTCGTAGACTTCTCTATGTCGTAAGACACCATGTACTTCAACTCGTTAAACCGTTAGGTCATCCATACCTTGAATCGTAGGTCGTGAAGTACTCTGAGTCGGCAACTTCCTTAAGGTATTGAGTCGGTCTATTCTCTTAGGGCAGTTAGGTCGGCGAGCTGTTAGATCGGCATCCTTTTAAGTCGCTGAGTCTCTTTAAGTCGTGGGCCCTTTTTGAGTTGTTGAGCATAGGAGTTAACAACAATCAATACCGTTGGCACTTATTGGATTGTGGATTCCATACAATGGCAGGCCTACTGGGGTACCGCCTATCACAGTACGTGGCCTAGACCACCGTACCGAGGAGTACGCCCGCTCCCCTGCAACACAAGGCCGGGACCATTCCTTACTGAACAGTTCCGAACAAGACAACCCCGAAGTTGTTTGCAACCAACTGCCCACATAGTCGAATATAAAGGGACTTCCAGACACGGGTAAATCGTGCTCTCCAATAGGAGCTACCCACGAAGCTTTGTTGCACCTCCCCTGATTTAGCCATTCTGGGTTGATGAGGCTTGAGGCTATGATTACCTTTAGAGAACACATCTCTAAGAATGCTCATCGTCCACCTAACGATGTTCTAAAAGCATTCAATCCATACAAGTTCGTTCTGGGTTCCAACGAAACCGAAGGCATTATCTCGTTACACTCATTTTGGAATCACCCTCAAAATTAACGACGACAACCCTTGCACTCTGAATCTTCATCTTCACTTGAAATTCACGACCTATCGTTAATTTGGATCGATGTGGTTTTCGGATATCCAAATATGGAAACCTGATCCTGGTCTCATCGAAATCCAAAAAGTGTCTTTTAGGTCCAAGTTGTTTTAAAGTTTTAAAAAAATTCAATTCATTATCTATATACACACAGATAGAAAATACACAACATCACAATACGTAATCATTATTATCATCACAACAGATAATCCATATTATCAATCCAAACAGATAATTTATATTATCAACTCAAATACAACCATAGCATCCAAATCACACAACATCACTTATCTCATATCTGAGATCTCAACTACTTAGGGTAATCAATATCAATCAACATTCATAAGCAATGACTTATTAATCATCATTTTACAATTAATTTATAATGAATTAAATTAATTACTTCTTCCTTAATTAATTTAAAATAAATTAAATTAATTACTCATCCATATAAATCTTGCTTACATACCCCTTAATTAATTACAAATCAATTAATTAATTATTCTCAACAAATTACCCAAATTAATCATCTTGATTAATTATTCTTTAATTAGCTTCAAGTAATTAACCTCTAATTAATTTCACAAATTAATTAATCCGAACCAAATTCAGTAATTAGCCTGTAATTACTTCATTAATTAATTAATTATAATTAATTACATTAATCCTTAATTAATTACATTAATTAATTCCTTCAATGATTAATTGTTCTTAATTAATCCATCCTTAATTACATCATTAATTAGATAAATTAATGATCACAAATTATTTGTTTATAATTACCCTAGTTAAATTTATTATAAATTATCTAAATTGATTAATCACTCTTGATTAATCACATTAAGTAATTAACTTAATCAATTTCATATTTAATTATCTTTGAAGAACTCAACTATCAAAGCCTAAATTAATTACACTAAGTAATTAATTATTAATTACTTACTTTAAGTAATTATTCATCATACAAATTACATATTAATTACACAAAGTAATTGAATTCCAAAACTCCTCCGTTATCCAAGTATCCTTTAATTAAATTACATCAAGTAATTTATCTTCTTAATTACTTCACTAAGTAATTATTCATTTTTAATTACATTGGTAATTACTTCTCAAATCAACCTGTGATTAATTTAAATTAATTAAACTTAATTAATTAACTTAATTAATCAAAATAAACTTAATTAATTACAATCAGTAATTATTTTCTTAATTACTTCATTAAGTAATTCACTTAAACAATGCAAATGATTATCTTTAAATTAATTAATACAATTAATCCTTAAAATTAATTACATTAATTAATTATAAAATAATACTAAGTTAATGACCTTCATTAACCAATAACAAAACTTTAATTACTTTTCTGAATTAATCAATATTAATCCTTAATTTATTTATAAAACTCATTAATTTATCTCTAATTATTAAATAATCAAGTGATAATTAAAAACTTAATTAGTTACTAACTACTTGATTAATAAATTCAAATCATTAATTAAATTAAATCAAATCTTATTTAATTAATGATTTCTAAATTTAAATTTAATCAATCTTAATTAACTTATAAATACTTTAATTAATTAAATAAAACACTTAATAATTTAATTAGTTAACCTAAATATTAATTAATTAAATTAACTAATAACAAAACTTAATTAACTTAATCAATTAATGAATTATAAATTCTTAAATTCTTATTAACTTAATGATTATCATTAATAATATTCATGACTTAATTATCAATTTCAAAAATATTAAAAACAATTTGTTTTTAAAATTTCATCTAAATTCCATTCTAAATTTAAAATGAAATCAAGTTTAAACTTAAACAAGGTTTAAATATTTAAAAACACTTTAGTTTTCGTTTTAAAGAATCACTTTATCTTTTAAAGTAATTTTGGAAGAATAGCTTAAAATCATATTCAAGTTAAATAAATTTAAAATACACCTTAAATATTTCAAGTGATTTTGAAAACATTTAAATTCAAACTTATGTAGTTTCAAAACTAGAATTCAAAATCATGCTCTGAATTCATATGCCTATATTTCAGATTTTTACAAAAAAATATATAAAATTATATAATCTTTAAACTTAATTATATCATTGGAATTTATAAACTTATTTTCTTTTCAAATCCTAAAATTCAAATTCAAATTTGAATTCAGGTTAACCATTCAGATTTTTAAACTTAAATTTTAAAATCATGTTTTAAATCTCATTTTTTATTTTCAGATTTATAAAACACTTTATATAAAACTGTACAGTTTTAAGTTGTTAACCATTTCATCTTTTATAAAATTATTTATTTTCAAAAACTAAAATTCAAATTCATTTTGAATTCATAGCTTAAACTTGCTTCAAATTTATTTCAAACCTTGGTTTGCTTCCTTTTTATTTAAATTTTGTTTAAATTTTAAATAAACCTGAAACTGTCAAGTTACAGAAAACAAAATCTGAAACAACAAACTACTCGAGCACGTCAAATCTTCCTTCGAGTCTTACCCCAGTTTCCTTCGAGTAAATACTCGAACTTCACGAGGAAAACAAGAGAACATCAGCACCAAAACTCACCCACTTCACCAGAAAATGGAAGTGCATGGTGCACGCGCACCGTGACTCTGGCCATCTCCAGCCAACCACCAGCGCTTCATCACAACGTCGACCATCACCAGACAGCATCCTGATCACCAGAATCCTTAACAACCACTTGAATCAGAATCGAGTTCTCCATTTCAAACCTGGGAACACAAGCAGGCTTCCCCCCGAAACCCGAAACATCACCGTTCTCACGACCAAGTCCATCGGAATTCATACCACTCCGGCCAACTACTCGTCAACCTTCCCCCTTCCGTCCCCAGAACCACGATACACTCGATCGATCGCCGTAGACGATCGAAGCAAAATGCGAACCCATGACGAAACTAGGTTCAGAAAATCAAAATGGCAACCACAACCACCACCATACTTAGACCATACACCGATCATTTTTGCCACACTGCCCAGTCACCCATCTACATCCAAACAAAATTCCAGCCTCTCCAACCACTGGGATCACCGGTGATCCTCTAAAAACCCCAAAACCATCATCACAAAAATACTCTTTAATACTAAACTCAAAAATGTGATTATAGTTTTAAAAATCCTAATTATAGATAAGAATTCAAGTTATAAACTTGAATTGATATTTTAAAACGTTTGAAATTTACTCATATCAAACAATTCCCGTTCTTTAAGTTTCTTCAGATCATTTCTACCTTGCAACTTCAAAATTCAAATTTTAAATTTCCCTTCATGATCAAACAACCTATCTTGTTTAGATACTAAGCCCTATAAATCAATATATTAAGCAGAGATGATTTTTTTGTTTAAATCTGAGCTTGAAATTTTATAACAGAGACGTTTTACAGGTTTCCAATGTGCCGATATTCCACTTCACAATCACACATAGAAATGAACTTACAAATATTCACACAAATATATTTAAGCATTCAAATATTAACATGCATCAAGTTTAAAACTTAGCTTAAAAGTGTTACTCACCTTTCTACAGAAGAACAGAGCAGTATTGACAATGAAGGAGCTTTTATTTCCTGTTAAAACTTCATGCATGCAGGCTTGTGTCCTTTAATTTTGAAAAATGCAGACTTTATTTACTTGCAATATTGGTTACAGGTTGCTTCCAGAGAATGGATTACAGATTTGAATTTTACTTGCATGCTGATGGTTTTCCAGAGGAAGAAAAATGCAGGATTTCATGCTTGATTTCCAGATTTTATAAGAATGCAGTTTGTATTTGATTAGGAATGCATAGGAAACAATTTCAAATTGTTTGCATGTGCTTTTAGATTGAATACAACACAAACTTGCATGCTAACGATACAGGGATTTTGCTATGCATTTTTGAGGATGAGTTACAGGAGTTAAATTTCAATTTGGAAATGGTTTCAGAGATTTGATTGTGCAGGTTTTCTATTTTTGGTTTTTGAAATATGCAGATTGATTATATGCAGGAATTGATTTGAGGGATTTCAGATTTTTTGAAGATGGTGTTCCTCTTTGATTTACTAGCTTAGGTATTGCAAAGAGGATGAGGGAAATGAAAAATGTTTAAAAGGGATGAAATAAATTTTAATTAAAATAAGAAAAGATTAAAATTCAAATGACACTTGTCATGTTATTGAATTTGTTAGCTAACACTTGTATTTAGATTATTTAATAGGTTACACTTGTCACTTAATTAATTTAGTTATATTTTTAAATGTTAGTAAATGATTTTTCTTTAATTTATTGATACTTGTGTGAATATAGATGACTTTCTTATTTAAAGAAAGTGTAAATAAAACAAACTATAAATTAAAACTTATTCAAATATTTCTGTTATCCCGCCTTTTTCAGCAAGGCCGTGATATCAAAAGATCGACCGAGAAAACCAAAGATAGCTCGTCTCAAAGATTTGTCAACTCAGCATCTCAATAAGGCAAGTTCTGTTGAAAGATTTCTCATCTAAGATCCCTTGCGGAGGGGGGGGTCCAGGGGGGATGCCAACCCTCCAAGGTGGGGGTGCGGGGGCAACGCCACCGCTACGGTGTTCGACCTAGGATGGTTCACGACCTAGCGACCTAACTTCTCAAGTATGCGGCGATATATAGCGTCCAACAACTTAAGTACTTAGAGAGATAACAAAGCCAAAGACCTTAGGTGACCTAACGAGTTAAGGTTTCCAGCGACCTAACTACTTGAAGGAGTTCGCGACCTAACTATCTAAAGGAGTTCGCGACCTACAGGAAGCGACGACCTAGCGACTTAGCGCTATCACGACCTAGCGACTTAACGCTATCACGACCTAGCGAGCTAGAATCTTCCACAGAACTTCACACAACCTATCTATTAGGTCGCTCACGACCTAAATCATAGCCGACCTAACCACTAGGTCGCCCATAACCTATAAACTCGCTCAGAAGAAACAAGTGCAATCAAGAAGGGATAAAGCTGGTATCTTAGGTCGCAATCTTCGACCTTCGACCTATGTCCCTCCAAGTTAGGTCGCTTACGACCTAGAGCAGATCCCGCCTTTTTCACTTAGGTCGTACCATGCCATAACTCCTAATGCCGTTATCCATTAGGTCGTACTCCTTCTTCTGCCACACCATAAGTCACCCACGACCTACGACCTACCTTAGGTCGCTCACGACCTAAACCCAGCCAACCTAACTCCGAACTCTCCTATAAATACTCCACCTACTTCAACGACAAATGGACTTTTGGCCTAGATTCCAAGGCGCCGATACTCTGCCACTTTCTCAACTCTTCCAGCGCTTCAACCATCGAATAATCTTCATCAAAGATCTACATCATTAAAGTGAATCCAAGAAGCAATACATCATCAAAGTTCTAATCTCTCTCTTCAATCGCGTTGTAAATCGTGTTGTAAAGTGTTGTAATCTTGAAGTCGTGTTGTAAAGTGTTGTGACCTTGTAAAAGTGTGTACAAAGAAGATAATGGAGAATGTAAAGTGGTTGTAGGCTTACTAGAAGCCGAACCAGTATAAAAATCTCTGTCTCTTTTACTTTCCTGCTATTTTCTTTTTACTTTGATTCCCGTGCAAACGGGTGGTGTTTTCACTTCATCACGAGCTACACCGGTGTTAGCGTTAAAGCCATTTTTATCGTTAACAATTTCTAAGAATCTATTAATTTGAATTTCATATAAAAATTCCAAATTCATATTAAACCTTTGAAATCTAAATTAATATCAATTTATTCAATTAAAAATGATAAATTTTATTTTATTATTTTTAATTCCCTTTTATGTTTATGGAAAATAATATATTATATATATGGCTTGAAAATAACAATTTAACAAATTTTATATGATTTATAAAAAGATTATAAATCACTTCTATTATCAAATTAATTTAACCCATTTGCTATTTTGTATCTTAAACTTATATAAAATATTTCTAAATTATATTTATCGAATAATATTTAATAAGAAATAAAACGAACTTTTTATTTAAATTTAAAAATTAAACTAATATATATTTTAAACAATATAACATTTATTTTAAATATTTCAAACCATATAATTATTAATTTAAATAACATTGAGAAACTTAAAATAAAATTTTAAAACATAATTCGCAATTATTAAATATACTATTAGAATTAAAAAAAAACTTTATTTGTTTATTGAATTCCAAAACAAAGATTATCTATAATATATATACATAAAAATTAAAAACATTTATTTTAACCTTTTAAAAGACAAAAATCTTAAATTAAATATTTAGTATTCAGATTATTAAACCAATTATTATTTTATTAATCAACTTTCATCAAATCAATTTAATATTATATAAAGATTATTAAATTGATATTGTCAAAAATTCCGGGATATCACATTCCTTCCCCCTTAGAAGAATTTCGTCGTCGAAATTTAAAACAAAGGTAATTTAATAAGCTATTTAAAAATATTTTTATTTCAAAACACAAGCATATATCAAACATATGCTAACAATCATAGCAATCAATTCACCCAATCAAACAAAATTAACTATCCAGACAAAATTCTTGATAGAGTTTCCTCGAGTTTTCCCAAGTAAACACAGGGATACTCGCTCTATAAAACCCAAACAATCAACACTACTGAGTTGCAGAACTCCTACTCATCTAGATCTACAACTGAACAAGACATCAGACCACATACAAGTTTAACTCAACAACCAAATCTCCCAGAACAGCTGATTCCGAAACCAGAAATAGATCATACACGTACTCCCTCAAAGATACGTGAAACACAGCGAATTCCAGTTGTCCAAACTGGCAATTCAATCCAGAAAATCAAACACTTATCCATAACAGAATTCCGAAGAAATCCAAAACATCTCGGAGCTAGCTTTCCCAACCTTACCAAAATTTATAGCTCCTAAAAACTGAGAAACTTATCCAAAATCAGATCTCTGACTTTAGATCCACAAAACTCTTCGGACGATCTTAGGCTGCCTACATCCTACCTGATCAGCTCAATCCTTGCTGATGTCTCAAGAAATAAACTAGACCAAACCCAATCTACCAGAATGATCCTCCATGATCAACCAAGATCAAGAACAACTCCACTCACAACCATTAGAAGAAAACAAGCTTCTCTTATCCAGAAAAGAAAAACAGATGCATTCTCAAACTGCTTCCGCTGCACAACTCTGATCTGGGTTAGAAAAGAATGCTGATAAAGAGCACAAGCACAACTGGACAACAAAAACCAAGAAGATCTCTGATAACCTAGAGAAAATTCAGAAGTTCCACAAATTCTGAGCTGCTTCATTAAACTCCATCTCAAGGATCCAACCTTCAACTAGTTGAACCACTGGTACCATACTTGGAATCCTGGTCGATAAGAAGACTGAATCTCTAGATGAGGACAACTCATGACTTCTAGAAAACATCCAGAAAAATCTCCAACAATCCAAGAGAATGCTCAATCATCGCAAGTCACTTTTGAGATCAACCCAAACTAAAATCCAAAGAGAACTGTTCTCTCTATACCAATCAGAACAGCTTATGCTGGACTTGCCAATCCATGAAGGAAATGGATTCACTTAGCTGCTTCTAAACTCCACCTCCAGAAAAATGCTAAGCCAGAAAACTCTGCCGACATATAAAACACTCCGAGCTGCACTACTGACACCAATGCTAAAGAATTCCCAATCCAAAGCTCTTCGAGAAACACGGACTTCAAACCAAACAGAAACACCTCGCTGAACTTAGCCACAACACCAAAGCAGACCTACTCCTTAAACTTGTTCCAAAGAAATTATCTTCGGAAACATCCATAGTCACTGCATCTCATCACGTAGCTACTATTTCCTGAGGTATCAAGATACCATCACTTGCTTTTGCTCAGCCAACAAATCCAAACTCTACTCATCCAACTTCAAAGATGAACTCCGAATCTTAACAGGTTACCTTCAAAGAATAATGAAGTCCTTACACCACTACAAAGCTTACTCGAGACAGTATTAAGTCTACAGTCTCAACAGATACACTTCCAACCTCAAACATACAAACTCCAGCCAATGACAGTCGTGTTACACACACCACTACCCCAATCTACCTTTATAACTCATATTGGAAAACCCGAAAAGGTAACCAAATAGATAGGTAGAAATAAATAAATATATATAAATATATTAAAAATTATAAATACGCTCTCTCAAGATAGACACCACTCCAGAGCCTAGGTATTCACTCAACCTAACGCTCTGATAACAAATGAGACGACCCGACTTTCTTCTCCCAGAAAATCGCATCATCTATTAAGAAAGAAAGGGATAGAAGAAGAAAAGAAAGAAGAAACAACACTAGAATCTCAATAGCGGAACGAATAAATTATATTAATAACATAAGTATTTACATAATATACAATATCAATCAGAGATACACTGCATACAAAACATATATACTAGACAGTTATAAACACCTGTCTAGTATTTACAACTTAATAAAACACAACACAGTGAACACACAGCGGAAACTAAATATCTATAACGCAGAAGCCTCCTGCACCATTACTCCTCCAATATTCGTTAAAGCCAACCTGAATCCCTTCGCTACTCGTAAAAATTGAGTACCCAAGAGTTTAAGGAAACAAAGATAAACTTCGGGTCAGACATGGGTCTGGTGTGAGTAACAGGTTAAGGTTGCTTAACTTTAAAAACCTTTTGAAAAGAAAAGGTATCACGTAAGACTTCCCACACATAAACGTGGAAAAGTTTTTACCTTACCCTAACCAAAATATTTGATAGGAAATCCGGTGATATTATAATAGTGTCTAGGGTTTTCAAGTAAATATGAAATAGCCGAAATTGTTACATCTATTAAATTCCAGCTACTAGCCACAAAAGTGGGTAATACAATCCATACCGTTGGCACTTATTGGATTGTGGATTCCATACAATGGTAGGGCTACTGGGGTACCGTCCGTCATAGTACGTGGCCTAGATCACCGTACCAAGGAGTACGCCCGCTCCCATGCAACACAAGGCCGGAACCATTCCTTATTGAACAGTTCCGAACAAGACAACCCCACAGTTGTTTCCTACCAACTGCCCACACAGCCGGATATAAAGGGACTTCTAGACAGGGGTAAATCTTGCTCTCCGGTGGGAGCTTCCCACGAAGCCTTGATGTACCTCCCCTGTTTTAGCCATTCCCGGTTGATGAGGCTTGAGGCTATGATTACCTTTAGAGAACACATCTCTTAGAATGCGCATCGTCCACCTGACGATGTTCTGAAAGCATTCAATCCATACAAGTTCGTTCCGGGTTCGAACGAAACCGAAGGCATTATCTCGTTGCACTCGTTTTGGAATCACCTTCAGAGTTAATGACGACAACCCTTGCATTCTGAATCTTCATCTTCACTTGAGCTTCACGACCTATCGTTAGTTTGGATCGATGTGGTTTTCGGATATCCAAATATGGAAACCCGATCCCGGTCTCATCGAAATCAAAAATGTGTCTTTTAGGTCCAAGTTTTTTTTAATGTTTTAAAACAATTCAATTCATTATCTATATACACACAGATAGATAATACACAACATCACAATAGGTAATCATTATTACCATCACAACAGATAATCCATATTATCATTCCAAACAGATAATTTATATTATCAACTCAAATACAACCATAGCATCCAAATCACACAACATCACTTATCTCATATCTAAGATCTCAACTACTCAGGGTAATCGGTATCAATCGACATTCATAAGCAATGACTTATTAATCATCATTCTATAATTAATTTAAAATGAATTAAATTAATTACTTTTTCCTTAATTAGTTCAAAATAATTTAAATTAATTACTCATCCATACAAATCTTGCTTGCATATCCCTTAATTAATTACAAATCAATCAATTAATTATTATCATCAAATTACCCTAATTAATCATCTTGATTAATTATTTTCTAATGACCTTCAAGTAATTAACCTCTAATTAATTTCACAAATTAATTAGTCCAAACCAAATTCAGTAATTAACCTGTAATTACTTCATTAATTAATTAATTATAATTAATTACATTAATCCTTAATTAATTACATTAATTAATTCCTTCATTGATTAATTGTTCTTAATTAATCCATCCTCAATTACATCATTAATTAGATAAATTAATGATCACAAATTATTTATTTATAATTACCCTATTTAAATTTATTATCAATTATGCAAATTGATTAATCACTCTTGATTAATCACATTAAGTAATTAACTTAATCAATTTCATCTTTAATTATCTTTGAATAACTCAATTATCAAAACCTAAATTAATTACAGTAAGTAATTAATTATTACTTACTTACTTTAAGTAATTATTCATCATACAAATTACATATTAATTACACAAAGTAATTGAATTCCAAAACTCCTCCGTTATCCAAGTATCCTTTAATTAAATTACATCAAGTAAATTATCTTCTTAATTACTTCACTAAGTAATTATTCATTTTTAATTACATTGGTAATTACTTCTCAAATCAACCAATGATTAATTTAAATTACTTAAACTTAATTGATTAACTTAATTAATCGAAATAAACTTAATTAATTACAATCAGTAATTAATTTCTTAATTACTTCATTAAGTAATTCACTTAAACAATGCAAATGATTACCTTTAAATTAATCAATACAATTAATCCTTAAAATTAATTACATTAATTAATTATAAAATAATACTAAGTTACTGACCTTCATTAACCAATAACAAAACTTTAATTACTTTTCTGAATTAATCAACATTAATCCTTAATTTATTTATAAAACTCATTAATTTATCTCTAATTATTAAATTAATCAAGTGATAATTAAAACTTAATTAATTACTAATTACTTGATTAATAAATTCAAATCATTAATTAAATTAAATCAAATCTTATTTAATTAATGATTTCTAAATTAAAATTTAATCAATCTTAATTAAATTATAAATACTTTAATTAATTAAATAAAACACTTAATAATTCAATTAATTAACCTAATTATTAATTAATTATATTAATTAATAACAAAACTTAATTAACTTAATCAATTAATGAATTATAAATTCTTAAGTTCTTATTAACTTAATGATTATCATTAATCTATTCATGACCTAATTATCATGTTTAAAAATATTAAAAACAATTTGTTTTTAAAATTTCATCTAAATTCCTTTCTAAATTTAAAATGAAATCAAGTTTAAACTTAAACAAGGTTTAAGTATTTAAAAACTCTTTAGATTTCATTTTAAAGAATCACTTATCTTTTAAAGTAATTTTAGAAGAATAGTTTAAAATCATATTCAATTTAGATAAATTTAAAATACACCTTAAATATTTCAAGTGATTTTGAAAACATTTAAATTCAAACTTATATAATTTCAAACCTAGAATTCAAAATCATGCTTTGAATTCATACGCCTATATTTCTGATTTTAAGAGAAGAAAGTTATAAAATTATATAATCTTTAAACTTAATTATATCATTGGAATTTATAAACTTATTTTCTGTAACAACCCGCATATTTATCGATTTTATATTTAAATATTTTATTTAAATGTTTTGTCGTTAATCGGATATTGGTCCGAAAAGCTACTTTTTGCAAACGGTCAAATTAGGACTTGGGACCACTTCCATTGAGTTCGAAATGCCGTTTACAACTTTTTTAAGTATAAACATTGATAGGTTTGGAGTCAGTGGAATTTCACTTACTTTTCCCGCTTTGGACTTTGGGTTAGATTAGCCATTATAACTCAAACCCACTTCTCTCCTTCTCCTCACTCTTAGTAAATTCCTACCAAACACAAACTCTAACATTAATGGTGAGTGGAAAGGGAAATTAGAAACTCCAAGCCTAGGTTTTAACTCCAAATTCAAGGAAAAGCATTGGATTCAAGCTTGTAGTTGCTTCTCCATTCACCTTCAAGCTTTACCTTCATAATTTGGTGAAAAGGTGAGATTTTTATCTCACATTCTTGTCTATAACTATCTTGGATGTTTGGGAATGGTTTCCTATCACTTTAGCATGTACATTTGCGTTTGGTTTGAATTGGATTGGCGAAAAACCCCAAATTTTATTGCTATTGGCATAATTCTGCACTTAGGTCTTTCTGCCTATGCTAGGTCGTTTGCGTGGAAAAGTCTCGGCCTTCAAATAGCCCGTTTCTGGCCTTAAATCGTTCTACAGCCTTAGGTCGCTCGGCACTAGGTCGTAGGTCGTAGGTCGTTTGGCCATGAAATGTCGCCTCGGAGTTAGGTCGCTAGGTCGCTGGGTCGTAGGTCGTTAGGCTTAGGTCGTTAAGTCGTTCCTTCTGTTGGAAACGTCTCCTCGGTCTTAGGTCGTTAGACCTTAGGTCGGCCCCTCTAGGTCGTTAGACCCTGAGTTGTTCCGCCTTCATTTAGCTCGCGCACCTCTTTAGTTCGCATACTCCTTTAGGTCGCATGACCCCCATCCCTTTAGGTCGTTGGACCTTATTTTCCTTAGGTCGTTGGGCCCTATTTCCTTTAGGTCGTATGACCCATTAGGTCACGTACACTTTAGGTTGCGTGACCCTATTTCCCTTAGGTCGTTAGACCTTAATACCGTTAGGTCGCATGACCTTTATACCTTTAGGCCGTGTATCCTGCTGGGTCACGAGTTAAATTAGGTCGTTCGGCCTTAAAATGTTAGGTCGCTTGGCCTGTGCTTTTGTTAGGCCGCGAGTCCCTTAAGTCGCTCGCCTCTGTTAGGTCTCTCGTTTCTGCTAACTCGCGAACACCCCTAGGTCGCAACCAATAGGTCGCTCGATCCTATCCTCCCTTTAGGTCTAACCCCGTAGCGGGGGTGTTGCCCCCACACCCCCACCTTGGGGGGTTGCCACCCCCCCGGACACCCCCCCGCCGTAGGGGATCTTATCTGAAAACATTCAACATAACTTGTTTTGTTGAGATGCTGAGTTGACCATTCTTCGAGACAAACTATCTTGGGCTTCTCGGTCGATTTTTTGGTATCACGGCCTTGCTAAAAAGGCGGGATAACAACTTTAGAAATATGAAGGTTTCAATACTAGTAGTAAATATCAAAACTCTTTCATCAAAACGATTTCAACACTATTTTAATACAAAGCTCTTTTCCCAAACCGTTTTCCAATCTATTAGTATATACAAACCTTTACCTCACTCGGATGAGAAATCTAATTAAACGACTTAGTAAAACAAGTGGTATGAAACGCTTGCGTTTGCTTCGTCGGTTAATTCTTAGACTTGTTCGTTTGAACCTTTTGTGACAATTTTCTAGTGAAGATCTACAGTTTGTTCGTAAATATTTAAGTTAAGCAAGTGGCTATGGGACATGAAGCTAAACTCATATATTTACTGGCTTGGTGAGATTGACACTACTTGATGATCATGACGATCATCTTTGTGTTTTAGACTAGCAACTGTGCGATGTCTCTTTTGTAGGATCTAGATTAACCCAAGAGGGGGGGGGGGTGTGAATAGGGTTATAGAAAATTTTCTCAATTTAAACAAAGAAACAAACTGCAGAAATAAATATGCTGAAAAGTAAATCACATACAAAATTTACCCAGCTTCGGCAACCCCTTCCTACTACTGCATTCCCAGATTTCTATTAGAATTAAACAGTATCCCGCTTACAAACACTCTAACAGACTCGCAAACCCTTCTCCCGCTTACAAACACTCTAATAGACTCGCACCCCCTGCTCCCGCCTATAGAGTTTTGCAAACTCGCAAACCCTTGCTCCCGCCTATAGAGTTTTGCAAACTCGCACACCCTGCTCACTGAACTAATTCTAACTTGACAACCTGACACTACCTACAACCTAGGTGGTGATTTACCAATACTTTGATTCGAAAAGTAAAAAAAACAAATAAAAAACAATTTAAAACTTAAAACCCTATTGGACTATAAATAAACCCAAAAACAAACTAAGTCCCTTTATAATAAAACAAGCCGGCCCAATTCAATTGCCCGTTCCTTTTTCTTTTGCTTGTGAAAAAATGGCGGCCTTGCTTTGAAATTAGGGCTTGAGTCTTTGATCAAATTAGGGCTTTTGATGCACGCCTATACTGATCAACTTTTTGGTTTAAGTGTCGGCTTGCTTGCTACTTCTCTGATGATTCGCGGCTTGCTTTACTTGAGATTGTTCGCAGCAGCTCCTCTGATCGAGTTCGATAGAATGGTATGTATTCTCTTTCGTTGCTGGTTTAATTGCTTGCTTGAACTCGATGCCAATGATGAATTTTGGTTGTGATATTTATATGAATTCCAGTGCACTTGAATTTGTTCGTTATCAATTCGATACTTTCCAAAAAAAATTCCCTTTCCTGATACGCGCGGCTTTGATGATATATCTTCGACTTGTTACACACGGCTTTAGCTTGAGAACGTTCGATTTTTCTTGTGTAATACGACAAAGACTTTCCTGTTTAATTTTGTTTGGCTTTCCTATTTTCGGCAATTTCCATTTTTGTATTGTGTTGATTTCTGACTTGGTCAATTCGTTGCCTTGATTATTACGGCACTGTTTTGATTCGAAACACAGTATTTGCCTTCTGTTCACCTGTAGTTGTATTCACTTCATTGATGTGTTTGCACCCCTTTTTGTTGCACTTGTTGTTCACTGTGTCTTGTTCACCATGTTGCATTATTCACTGATGCACTTGCTCATTTCCACTACTTCATCATGTTGTATTCATCCCTGTACTTGTAGTTGTGTAGTTCTTCTGGCTTCACATGTGCACAGAGTTGTTTGTTGTCATTAACACTTCCATGTATTCACTGTTTGTTCACCTTGATTCTGCATCACTTGAAGCTTGCTGTACATATGAACTTGCCTTGTATCACTGCAACATTCTTGTTGCACTTTGGGTTGTATTTGGACTTGTTCAAGCTTTCATGCATTAATAGCTTGGTTGACTTTTGCAGTTCTCTGGTCTTGTATCATGATGCAGTCTTCATTAGCTCGTGTACCTGAACTTAATTCACTTGGTCAATTTGTATTTGTGCATTGCCTTACTGAACTTGATTCACTTTACTTGTTGCTTTCATGTACACTGCATAGTGTTCGATACTTGTTTCTTTTGTTGTATACATGTCCACTGCAGTTTCATTATGACTTCACTGATGCATTTGGACTTGATCATACTTGATGTACTTTACTTGTGGTCTTGCATTGTGCATATGAACTTGGTCTCTGTTGCCTTGAATTTCTGGTTGGTCTGCACTATTGAAGTATGTCTGGCCATGTTGCTTGCTGTTACTTACTTGGTGCATTGTGCAGTTGCACTGCACTGTTGCCTTGAGTTTCACTGCCATACTTGATATTGTAGTCTCTGTTTTGATTTGCATTGGTGCAGTTTTCATATTTTGTGCTCGAGCTTGCATGTGTACCACTGATCATACTTGTGATATTCATTTGGTTTTGTTGATATTGCAGTCATTTCTTCAAATCTTCCTGTTTCGTTAAGCTTGATCTCTGTTGCATGCATTGCTGGTTGCTTTTGGAATTGAACTTGAGCTTTGTACCATGTCGCATGCATGTTTTCCTATCTTTGTATTCTAGTCAGTGGTGCACTGTGCCTTGTACTTGGTCTCTGATCTGATTCTTGATCATTTCATGTTGATTTTTGAAATTTCACTTGAGTTGAATCCAATTTCAAAAACTCGGGTTTGACCTTGTGCTCGAGTCGTAATTTTGAATATATTGCACATGAGTTGAACCCGGCTTTTCATTTGGGTTTGACCTGTGCTCACCTGTCCCTGTAGCATTATCAAGTGTATATCGATGTGCATGGCCTTGTGGCATGTACAGTGGTATACTGTGCATGTCACATTGTTCATGTATGATGAATTCAAATGTGAATGATGACGAACAACCCAAATAACTGAGGCAAATAATGTTTTCAAAAATCCATATTTTATTTTATATTGCAAAAATATTTCTTTTTCAATTTTACTGCGTTAGTGAATATTTTTGCAGATTGCTCAGATGCTGGATTCTAACTGGAATGCAGTTGAAGACAAAATACGAGTGTGAGTGATATGTAGTGAGGTTATTACTGTAAATTGAATTGTGATGTATTCAAAAATGTATATGTATAGTGAGATCTTGAATTTGTACTATTCAAAATTGTAATAAATATTTGTTTGAATAAAATTTCTGTTTGAATTCAAATTCCATTCAAATACTGTGTAATTTATTTTATTCAACAAATATTTATTTAATCTATGAAAAATAAAATAGTACATTAACAAATATATTTAAATGAATATATATATGTTTATTATCATCAAACAAAAATCATATACTCGCATATTCCACATCTTTGTCTGCGAGGGAGACTAGACCCCGCTCTTGTGATGTTCCGCCATCGCATTTGTGTGATGTTTCGCAATCACATATGTGGGGTAGCTCCCCCGGTCTTCGGGCCATTCATGTGTAAAAATTAATGGCTTGCAACCATGAGATAGCGTCTTGCTTTGTGTTACACGTGTAGGTGAGTTTTCATGCTCCCATTTTGTGAGTTTTCATGCTCCTATATTGTGATTTCTGGATTTTTTGAGTAGTCTTCTGGAATTTTTGCTTCACCTATTTTCATGACTTTCATTGTTATGATTTTCCAGCTTTTATGTTTAGGTGAATTTGGATCTTATAGAAGATTCTTTTGATATTGTTTGATCTCTTGATGATCTTCATTTACATGCTTATCATAGTATGTCTTTATGGTTACTATATGTTCTTGCCATATCTATTGTTTTATATCATGTTATCTGATATATATAGCTATACTGATCCGTTTATTATTTTCTTATAAATAATACTCGGGTCAGACCGAGATGTTACAGGTGCTTCTGCTTGACTTCTCCCTCCAGGGATTAACTACTCTGACTTTTGGTTGACCATTTGATTAGCAGTTTTTGTCGTTTACACTTGAGATATAGACTCATGGATGTATTCTTTTGTATAGCACGCGTTGCTCTTTTGTGTATGTGGTTCTTTCATGACCACTACTCCGATGTACACTTCCATGTGTTAGTTATATATTCATATCTTTTTCCGTCTTTGTGATATGGATGTCTGTGACTAATTATGTTATGTTTATTTCTATATTTGTTTTCGAAGATTTATTTATAGCCACCGTGTAATAGCTTTGAGTTTGTATCGGTATATCATATTTCCTCCTTAAATGAAATGCATGCTATACTATCTGACATATCGGTGCTCGCACAAAGAAGTTACATAGCTGGTCGCTCCTCAACAGCCTTATTCTCCACGCTAGTTGACAGCATTACTCCGTAGTGTTCTTGGCTAGCGCGGGTACTGAGATGGGGCGTCACATTTCCTTTTCAAATCCAAAAATTCAAATTCAAATTTGAATTCAGGTTCACCATTCAGATTTTTAAACTTGAATTTTAAAATCATGTTTTAAATCTCATTTTTTATTTTCAGATTTATAAAACACTTTATATAAAACTGTACAGGTTTAAGTTGTTAACCAATTCATCTTTTATAAAATTATTTATTTTCAAAAACTAAAATTCAAATTCATTTTGAATTCATAGTTTAAAATTGCTTCAAATTTAATTCAAACCTTGCTTTGCTTCCTTTTTATTTAAATTTTGTTTAAATGTTAAATAAACCTAAAACTGTTAGGTTACAGATAACAAAATCTGAAACAATAAACTACTCGAGCACATCAAATCTTCCTTCGAGTCTTACCCCAATTTCCTTCGAGTAAATACTCGAACTTCCCGAGGCAAACACGAGAACATTAGCACCAAAACTTACCCACTTCACCAGAAAATGGAAGTGCACGGTGCACGTGCACCGTGACTCTGGCCATCTCTGGCAATCCACCAGCGCTTCATCACAACGCCGACCATCACCAGACAGCATCCCGATCACCAGAATGCTTCACAACCAGAATCAAAATTGAGTTCTCCATTTCAAACCTGGGAACACAACCAGGCTTCCCCCCTCCCCCGAAACCTGAAACATCACCGTTCCCGCGACCAAGACCACCGGAATTCATACCACTCCGGCCAACTACTCGTCAACCTTCCCCCTTCCATCCCCCGGAACCATGATACACTCGATCAATCGCCGTAGACGAACGAAGCAGAATGCGAACCCATGACAAAACTAGGTTTAGGAAATCAAAATGGCAACCACAGCCACCACCATACTCAGACCATACACCGATAATTTTTTCCACACTTCCCAGTCATCCATCTACCTCCAGACAAAATTCTGGCCTCTCCAACCACTGGGATCACCAGTGATCATCTAAAAACCCCAAAACAATCATCACAGAAATACTCTTTAATTACTAAACAAAAAAATGTGATTATAGTTTTAAAAATCCTAATTACAGATAAGAATTCAACTAATAAACTTGAATTGATATTTTAAATTATTTGAAATTTACTTATATCAAACATTTCCTGTTCTTTGAGTTTCTTCAGAGCATTTCTACCTTGAAACTTTAAAATTCAAATTTTAAAATTCGCTTTATGATCAAACAAACCTATATTGTTTAGATACTAAGCCCTATAAATCAATATATTAAGCAGATATGATATCTTTGTTTAAATCTAAGCTTGAAATATTATAACATAGTTGTTTTACAGGTTTCCAATATGCTGATATTCCACTTCACAATCACACAGAGAAATGAACTTATAAATATTCACACAAATATATTTAAGCATTCAAATATTAACATGCATGCAGGCTTGAGTCCTTTAATTTCCTGTTAAACTTCATGCATGCAGGCTTGAGTCCTTTAATTTTGAAAAACGAAGACTTTATTTACTTGCAGTATTGGTTACAGGTTGCTTCCAGAGAATGGATTATATATTTGAATTTTACTTGCCTGCTGATGGTTTTCCAGAGGAAGAAAAATGTAGGTTTTCATGCTTGATTTCCAGATTTTGTAAGAATGCAGTTTGTATTTGATTAGAAATGTGCAGGAAACAATTTCAGATTGTTTGCATGTGCTTTTAGATTGATACAATACAAACTTGCATGCTAATGATACAGGGATTTTGCCATGCACTTTTGAGGATGAGTTACAAGAGTTAAATTTCAATTTGGAAATGGTTTCAGAGATTTGATTGTGCAGGTTTGCTATTTTTGGTTTTTGAAATATGCAGATTGATTATATGCAGGAATTGATTTGAGGGATTTCAGATTTTTTGAAGATGGTGTTCCTCTTTGATTTACTAGCTTTGGTATTCCAAAGAGAATGAGGGAAATGAAAAATGTTAAAAAGTGCTAAATTAAATTTTAATTAAAATAAAGAAAAGATTAAAATTCAAATGACACTTGTCATGTTATTGAATTTGTTAGCTAACACTTGTATTTAGATTATTTAATAGGTTAACACTTGTCTCTTAATTAATTTAGTTATATTTTTAAATGTTAATAACTGACTTTTCTTTAATTTATTTATACTTTGGTGAATATATATGAATTTATTATTTAAAGAAAGTGTAAATAAAACAAACTATAAATTAAAACTTATTCAAATATTTCTAAGAATCTATTAATTTGAATTTCAAATAAAAATTCCAAATTCATATTAAACCTTTGAAATCTAAATTAATACCAATTTATTCAATTAAAAATGATAAATTTTATTTTGTTATTTTAAATTCCTTTTTATGTTTATGGAAAATGATATATTATAAATGTGGCTTGAAAATAACAATTTAACAAATTTTATATGATTTATAAAAAGATTATAAATCACTTTTATTATCAAATGAATTTAACCCATATGCTATTTTGTATCTTAAACTTATATAAAATATTTCCAAATCATATTTATCAAATAATATTTAATAAGAAATAAAACAAACTTTTTATTTAAATTTAAAAATCAAACTAAGATATATTTTAAACAATATAACATTTATTTTAATATTTCAAACCATATAATTATTAATTTAAATAACATTGAGAAACTTAAAATTAAATTTTAAAACATAATTCCCAATTACTAAGTATATTATTAGAATTTAAAAACAAAACTTTATTTATTTATTAAATTCCAAAACAAAGATTATCTATAATATATATACATAAAAATTAAAAACATTTATTTTAACCTTTTAAAAGATAAAAATCACAAATTAAATATTTATTTATTCAGATTGTTAAACCAATTCTTATTTTATTAATCAACTTTCATCAAATCAATTTAATTTTATATAAAGATTATTAAATTGATATTGTCAAAAATTCCGGGATATCGCAAGATAACCCAACAGATTAGGTAGATTTATAAATATATATATGTATATTGTAAGTATGTTCTCTCAAGATAGACACCACTCTAGAGCTTAGGTATTCGCTCAACCTAGCGCTCTGATACCACCTGTAGCAACCCGACTTTCTGTCACCAGAAAGACATATCACTATTTTAGAAAGAACGGGATAGAAGAAGAAAAGAAAGAGAAGAAAGAACAGCAACACATCAGAATCTCACGGCGGAACGAATGAAATATAATATATAACATATATATATTATCATATACATCAGAGTACACAACTATACATCTTAATTTAGACAGTTATAAGATTTCTGTCTAATATACAATACAAGAAAAACTATACAGAATAACATACAACGGAAACTCTAACTATATATCAATACGCTGAAGCCTCCTGCTCCAAAGCTCCTCCAGAATTCGTCAAGGATAACCTGAATCACTTGACAACTCATACATAATATGAGTACGCAAGAGTTTAATAAAACAGAAAATAAACACTCGGGTCAGACAGGGGTCTGGTGTGAGTAAACGGTTTAAAATTGCTTAATTTTAGAAAATCCTTTGAAAAGAAAGGTATCAGGTAAGACTTCCCATACATAAACATGAAAAAGTTTTTACCTTACGCTAACCAAAATATTTGATAGGAAATCCAGTGATATTATAATAATGTCTAGGGTTTTCAAGTAAATAAGAAATAGCCGAAATTGTTACATGATTAAATTTCAGCTACTAGCCACAAAAGTGGGTAATACAAACAAAACCGTAGGGTCTCATAGGAAGAATGGGTTTCCATCAATTGCAGGGCTACTGGGGTACCGCCCGTCACAGTACGTGGCCTAGATCACCGTACCGAGGACCACTCCCAATCCCCTGCAACACAAGGCCGGGATCATTCCTTGTTGAACAGTCTCGAACAAGACCACCCCGCAGTTGGCTGTAGATCCAACCGCCCACAAAGCCGAAATAAAAAGGGACATCTAGATAGGGGTAAATCTCGACCTACTTGGGCATGACCCACTTAACCTTGCTGCACCTCCCCCGTTTTATCCATTCTAGGTTGATGAGGCTTGAGACTGCGATTACCTTTATACGACACATTTATCTTAGAATGCTCATCATCCACCTGACGATGTTCTGAAAGCATTCAATCGATACAAGTCCGTTCCGGGTTCGAACGGAACCGAAGGCACTATCTCGTTGCACTCATTTTGGAATCACCCTCAGAGTCAACGACCATAGCCCTTGCATTCTAAATCACCATCTCGAACCTGTAAGTACTATTTCCGTCAAACTTATCTCGTAATCACCCCTAGAGTTATACTGAGGAATAGTTCTTACACCTCGAGTCTTCACTTGTACTCCACTTGGATTCACGACCTAACGTTTAATTTGGATCGATGTGGTTTTCGGATATAAAACCCGATCCCAGTCTCATCGAATACAAACGCCATTTTAATGTCCAAGTTGTACTTACGGTTTTTAATCAGTAGATATTCATAATATCACTTAACATAAATGGATGATTCACAACACACAGATAGATAATTCACTATTATCAAATTCATCCACACATATCACAAAGCATCATATATATCACATCTCAGATATATCACATTCATATCATTACATATCAACCAATGACATCCAATATCATCCAATGTCATTAACTCATACAATGATATTTATCATCCAATCATTAATCATCCATAAACAAGGTTTGATCCAAATTTAATTAATTTAATTAATCCTTAATCAAATCAATTCCTTACTTAATCACTTGGATTATCATCAATCCAGCTTACTTACTCATTAATTAATTACAAACTAATTAATTAAACATCCCTTAATTATCCATTCCAATTAATCTTGATTAATTATTACTTAATTATTTTAATTAATTATTCCTCAATTACAAATTGAATGAATCATCTTGATTAATTGCTTCTTAATTGTCCAAGTAATTATCTCTTAATTGCCCTTTAAATTAATCACACTTGATTAATTATTCTTTAATTATTTTGATAACTATTCCTTAATTATCCTTTAATTAATCACACTTGATTAATTACTTTTTTTAATTAATCATACTTGATTAATTACTTTTAATTAATTACATTTGATTAATTACTTTTTAATTACATTTAGTAATTAAAACTTATTTAAAAATTAATTATCCTTTAATTATTAATTAACAATTAATTAATTATTTCCATTATTAATGATTACTTTCATTAATTAAGTTTCTTTCTTAATTAATTACTTTAACAAGTAATTAATCACATTATTAAATACTCCTAATCCTTTTATTAATTAACCATTAATTAAATAATTTAAACCTTTAATTACTTATATTAATTGATTCTTTGATTAATAACACAAGTGATTAACCTTTAATTACTTCCTTCTAATTACTTTCATAAGTAATTATCTTTTACTTAATTACTTCCAGTAATCAATTACTTAGTTACTTCACCAAGTGATTTAACCAAATTAAATCATAAGTGATTATCATTAATTGAACACTAATTAATTACTTAATTAATTATTTAACTTAATCATTTAAATTAATTAAATGATTCTTTAACTTCGTATATTAAAAAGATTCTTAATTAAGAAAACCATTATCTTAAAAATCATTTATATTAACCAATAACACTTTGATTATTAACCATAGTTGAAGTATTCCAATTATCTTCATATATTTGTTTATCTTTAATTAAATCAAAATTCTAAATTACTTAAGATAATCTTTATTTTTATTGATCTCTAAATCTTTATTATTTAACTTATTTAAAATAAAACACTTTAGAAATCAATTCGAATTAAAACCATTTAAACATTCAAATTAAACTTTTAAATCGTTAAAACTTTCCAAAGTTATTTATTAAAATTTAATATAAACTTTATTGTTAAAAATTTCACTTATATATTTTAAGAACTTTTCTATTTCAATATATATAAAACTTATTAAAACTTAACTTTGAACAAATTAGTTTTATAAATAAAAACTTGTTTTACTTTGGTTTTAAAACATTGATTATTTATAAAGTCAAATTTCTTTTGTTTCACAACCTTTAAAACATTACTGTTAAAATTTTTAAAAAATTTTAAAACTTCCTGAACCCAAAACAAAAACCTGCTCAACAAAACTCGAGCAGCTTACTGCAAAAACTCGTGTCAACCCGAGTATCCCCACACCTTCACCCTGCTTCGAGCCCAACCATCACATACCCAAAGTAGACTTCGAGCTCCAACCTCTTCCTCTCCAAAACCCAATACTGATGCACGATATTGTGCACATCAACGTGCACCACCACACCGATCGTCGGCGAACACCATACCGGCCTCCAGCATGCCGCACTCGACCTCTACAACACTACGCACAACCCAGAAAACTCAATTCAATCGAACACCAAAAATTCACCCTTCAACCCAACTTCCTGGACCACATCATTAGGAAAATCATACGCCGTTGATGATCCTTGCCACCAGATGCCACGCCCTCCTTCCCAAAGCCATGTTGCGACTTCCAGCACCTACAACAACACACGCGATCCACTCCGGTTGTGTTATGGCACCGCGAAACCCAAATGAACAACGTCGACAGTCTCACGGTGCTAAACCCTAATCCTTGAATTTCCGGCCATCACAAACAATTAAAAATCCCAAAAGTATTTTTCCTAATATCAATGACCCTCCCTCGACCATCATGCTCAACCTCGACGTCAAACTCACCGTCGTACGCCATTAATTAATCGAATTGTCCAAAACATTTGATTCAAAAATTCTCTTCAACAACTGATCTAAAAAATCATGATGCAAGCCTCAAAAATCATGATTTAGCATCGCGAATCCAATTATGTAATTCAAACTTAATATTGAAATAATAAAATTTTGACCCAATTTAAATTTACTGTAAATTCAAAGATTTATAACCAATTATTCGTTTTAAAAACTTGTAATTATTTTTAGATGATGGCTTGCTTGATTACAAACAACTTCTATTTACAATTCAAAGTCCAATTCGAATTCAAAAACTAGTTATTGAATTTTATTACAAAATTGTAAACATGTTCTTCACACAGAAACTATAATAACACTATAAAGGCATTCAAACCATATACTCGAACATGCAATTCAATTAAATTCAAATATTCCATTAACAATATAATATTCATCACAATAACAGGTTGAAATAGGATTTAAACTGTTTTTAAAAAAATCATTTACTCACCTTTATATAAAAGAAAAAGATAGAAACAATTATGTTTTCCAGGCTTTTTTTGAAATTTCTTCTTCATGTTGAATTTCCTGAATTGCTTGTAAAATAAAAATCCTGTTGCTGTCTTGCCTCAGATTGAATTTGAAAATCTTGCATTGATTACTGAATTGTTTGTTGATAAATCCCTTTGCCTCTGATTTCTTGATTCCAGTTTTGCATGTTGATTGAATTTCAGGTTTCATTTTTCAGATTTTTCTTGCTTTTATTTTCAGATTTTTTTACAGTTTTTCTTCTTTCTTTTGATCTTTGTTTTGCATTCAATTTTTCTGAAAAGAAGAAAGTATTTTGCTGAAGACTAAATCTCTTCTTTTTATTATTATTTTTAATTTTAAATTAAGTAAAGAGGATTGACATTTGTCCTATTAATGCCTTAGTTAACTTACACCTATGCACAATGATTCACAAGTGTCATTAACATACATTAAAAAATTTACAAGTGTTTTTAATATTTAATTAATGATTTATAAATGTTATTCTAATGTTTTATTAATAATTTACAAATATTACTTTCCCTTTTTATAATTTAAATGAATGTAATTGTGTAATATAATGTAATTATCTTTTTAATAAACAAGTTTTAGATTTTAATAAATATTCAAAAGCAAATTCATGTGAACATTTATTAACTAATAACTTATATTTTGATAAAATCTATATTACATATATTTATAAATTTGAGAAATTTATTTTTACTCTATATATAAATTTTTTTTTTAAACAAACTTATCTTATGTTAAAATTTTAAAATGAAAGACTATTAAAAACAAATGAACCTTTAAAGTTAAATCTTATTTAAAACTCAAGCTAAAATATATGTTTAAAATAAATAAGAAATTATTCTTGTTTCTAAAATTTAAATCTCAAATATCATTTTTAAAAGTTTTAAATCAAATTAACATTTCAAAGTACAAATTATATATATAATAAAGTTTGAAAACACTTATTAAATTCAAATCAATATTTTTCCTATTTCAACATATATATACATTTCAAAGGGAAATTTTTTTAACACTAGACTTGATAATTACTGTATTGAATTTTAAAACACAATTTCAAATCACAATATATACATTCATATATATTACAATTTGAATATATAGCTTTTGTTACTTAAAGAATATATATATATATTATAAATAGAAAATATTTTAATTAACTTTTGGAAAAAATAAATATTACCAATTTGAAATTGCTAAAATAAATATTCCCAAATTAAAATATTATTAATTTTCAAAAGAATTAAACTTGCCAATTTATATTGTTAGGAAAAATGTTAATAGATACTATCAAATTATTAGTATTAACCTTTAAAAGAATTTTAACTTGTCAATTTATCATGTAAAATGATCAAATCAATTTAATTATTAAAAAATATTATTAAATTGATATTGCCCAAAATTCCAGGTCGTCACAGCTGCGCGACGCCGTGCACGTGCACAACATCGTTTTTGTGTCAGGAAATTTGGGCTGGGGAAAAACTCAAAGGAGCGCTCGAGTAGGAGATGGGTTGGTTCGGGTTTTCTCGCGTTCGTGTGAGTTGTTTCAGCAGCTGTTTAATTTTAAAACTTAAGCTAGAAAAAAAAGAGAAGAAGAAGAAAGTACGAGAGGGAAAGAAGATGACTCAGGAAAAGAAGTAGAGAAACTCGAGTAACACTCGAGTAAAACCTGGGTATGCTCAGGTTGTTTTCAAAATGGATTTAGCCCAATAAATTTCAAGCTATAATGTTAAGCAAATTTCAGTATTTATGAAGTAACTAATGTTGACTATTTTAAGTTAAGAGTTCGTTTCAAGTTCTAATTAACCAAGCAAACGTTTTAAAATCTAATTAATACTTTAACTAAATAATTAAATTAAGATCAGTTTTAAAGTTAATTAACATTCAAGCTTTTTATAATTATAATAAATTGATTTCAAAGTAATTAAGGAAGATTTAAAATATTAATTAAGATAGAAAATTATTAAATAATTGTTAAAGGGTAATTAAGAATAGTTAATTAATTTACTAACTATGTGATTAGGGATTAATCAATTTGTGATTAAAAATTGGTTAATTAATAATTAAGTGCCTAACTAATTTGAAATTAAGAATTGTTAATTAGATAATTTAAGTTAATTACTTTATAATTGGCGGTTAATTAAGAAAATTAAAAAAAGGAATGATTAATTAATAAAGTTGATTAAAATCTAATTATTTTATTTATCGTTAAGATAATTACTCATTTATTTAAATTAATCCTTAAAAATAGTTATGTCGTTAATTCATTTAAACCACATCCACCTTAATTGAAAATGATTAACTATTGTTGTGCACTGGATTGATATTTTTCTTGTGATTATGATATTGTGTGATGTGAGTTGCTATGTGTTGAACTGTGAAAAACGTTTTTACCTGTAAAACGGCATTTAAACTTGGATGCGACAGGGAGTGGGAATCCAGTTGGTTATCCGAAACCCACATCGAACCCTGAATGTGAATCTTTGTGACTGATACATCCACGTGGTTTAAAATTAAGCATTCACTATTCGGTTGAGCCAGGAGAGGAACTTTGTGTCATATAACCCATTATGAATAGTGATACGTCGAAATGAATAGCATTTGAAGACGGTGGTGAAGACTGGGTGTCTTCGAAAATGATAGGATAATCTATCGATTGTCTCTGCACCGAGTAGCTACGGTATAGAGATTCCCTAAGTGATGGGAAGTCCGATTGGGATTGTTGGATACCCGGATTTGCAAGGGCTTTTTCTTTATTGAACGAAGTGCCTTCGGTTCTGTTCGAACCCGGAACAGACTTGTATGATTGTATGTCTGACACTACACTTTGAGATATAAAGCAGATTTCTTTCAAATACATATCTGTTGGTGGAGGAGAATTTATTCTCTTAGCTTAACACCCTTCTCTAAGACGTACGAACTCAGGGTTATGTAACTGAAAGTTATCAGCGATATACCCCCAATTTGGTAGTGTGGCATGCTAAGTGCTGTTGTGTGTGGATGATCATTTGTTGATCATTTGTGATCAAAGCATGGCTTTCGTGTAAAGCGTAGCTTTGTGGACGAGACCTCATCGGACATCACAACCCGGAAATGATCGAAACAAGAATGTTGCGGCAAGGATATGAGGGTCGCGCCCTTTAGGGTATGTCATTTCCTTCTGGAAAAAGGTGATGTCATGGTATGGAGCCTAGATTTTTACCTATATGGTTGCTTCAATCTCATTTACTGTGTGGTTGTTGCTTTGTGGTAGAGGGCTCTTGGATAAAGGTCGCAAACGACTGGGGAATGGCATAGTCGAGTAGTAGTTACCTAGTTATAGAGGTAACCCGACCTTATGTTGGCAGAGAGCTGGTTAAGTTCTCGAGACGTCCCACCAGAGGCGTACCCATGTGGTAGTAGGAAGTTCCTTAGCCTGATCATATATAGGAAATCCAATTTCCAATATGAACCTAGTACGGTTTTAGTTGTATAACCTGCCATTTACTTATGGTGGTCGCCACTGTTTAGATCATAGCTATAGTAGGCATAGTACGGAATGTCTATGCTAGCTAAGATTAATATTATACTTTCGAAATGATTTTCTACACTATGCACTAGTAATAATATCAAAGAATTTTTCTCATATCAAGCATTTTTGACTATCATAAGAAGAATTCTCCTCCAATTCTACGATTGCATTGTGTGTGTGGCGGGAGGTCTTTTGGTAGTTTCATTTTCCAAAAGCATAAAGATTTTTCCTTTATAAACCTTGTCTTATTTTAAAAGCAACTATTTTAGTTTACTCATACCAGTCTCATGACTGACCCGGAGTTAATTGTTTCTTTCTAAACTCTGAGTGCTCATCATTTTCACACGGGCAACCTAGTAGTAGGTTTTCGTGCTCTGGTGTTAGCAGTATTTTGGAAGCTTTTATCTTGGAGATATTTTGGAAGCTTTGGATATCAAGGTGCTTAGCTTTTGGCACTATCGCTTCATCCCTTTGAAGACTTTTTGGCATATGATCATTTGTTGTTCTATTATGATGTTCAATTTGGAGTTGTGATATATGTATAAAAATACTCTGACGTAGTAATGGATATTATGACGATGTTGTATCTGTGATGTAATGCATGATATTAATTTTGTTTCCGCTGTTTTATTTTCATCTGATGTTGTTATAAGATCCATACGACTGGAGTTCGATGTTTGAATTTTCGACAGTCGAATATAAGTGAGTTATTTAGTGTCAATTTTCGAACATTGGATTTCGGATTGTGACAAAGTGGTATTAGAGCTGAAGGTTGAGTAAGAACATTAGCTACGGAGTATAACACATTAGATGACTCATTAGAGATAGGGTGGAGTATACCCTAGAATGAGTATAACCGAGACCGAAACACCAAATTTTCTTAGTCTATTTCCTTTAACTGCTGCTATTCCTTAAGATATCTCGTCCGAATATCTAAACCAATTTTCTTACTAATTACAGATAGCAAGAATGAGCGGACGAAGAGGAAGAGCTATGGGTCAAGGAAATGCCACAGCACCTAGATAAGTTCCCCAGCAGCAGAAGCAGCTTTATCTATTCCGAATCAGCCGAATATGGTTGATTTATATAAGAATTTCTCAAGGCTTGGGGGTAAGCCGTTCACCGGCAAGGAGTCAATTTTCGAGGCTCAAGCATGGATCGGATCATGTGAAAGAATCTTTAGAGGGCTAAAGTTGCAAGACAATCAGATGCGACTCATAGCTTCTTGGCAACTTCAAGAACAAGCCTAGCATGGTGGGAGACAGTTACTGTAGATAAGCCAGAAGACGAGTTTACTTGGGAGAGATTTAAAGAAGTATTTGAGAAGCACTATATGGCATCGGCTGGAATTTCTCAAATGTACCAGGAATTCATGGACTTAAAGCAGGGGAGTCTGTCATTCGAGGAGTATCTAAACAAATTCAATGAATTTTCTCGTTTTGGTCCAGAATTGGGAACACACCTTTAAGAAGAATGAAAGGTTCATTCGTGGGATGAATAAGAAGTTCCACGAAAGGATGACTGGCCACGTCAAAGAATCCTTTTCAGATTTGGTTGATATGGGGTACAAATATGCTACACTTGATATGCAAGGAGCCCTGGTGGAGAAAGGAAATTCGAGCAATCAAAATTGGAAGAAGCGGAAATTTGGAGGAAAGAAACCATGGCAGGGTAAGGAGAAAAGGAGAGCAACCAGGGAAGCACAGCAGAGAACGTCACTTGCTATAATTGATTGGAGAAGGGCTATTATTCTAGCAGATGTACGAGGCCTAAGAGACAAGTCAATCAATCCATTCAAGCGAAGCCCAAGATATGTTATTATTGTCAGAAATTGGGACACGAAGTTAAAGACTGCCCAGTCATGAAGCAAGCTCAGACAGCTAAGGTGTACACAGTCAAAGACCAACCTGCATCTTCCAAAGCAGAAAAAGGGAAAGGGGTTCTGGAAGGTAACCTCACTATTTATGATATCATTGTTAGAGTTCTATATGACAAGGGAGCTACACACAGTTTTATCTCTCAGCAAGCTATAAATGAATTAAATCTTGAACCCGATTTTGTATATGAGCCTATACGCGTAAAGAATCCAGTTGAAGGTCCCACGAACCTTTGTATTCGATGTAGAGACGTTCTTATGTCATACTCTTGTTATCAATTCCCTGTTGGTCACTTTGTTCTTGATTTTAACGAGTTTGAAGTCTTACTCGAAATGGATTAGCTAGCAAAATATGAAGCCAAATTGGATTGCAATAATCGATTGATTTCGATTAAAACCGAATTTGGAGATTTCATTGAGATTTCTTGTGAGGATCCTAGTCCTAAAAGAGATGGGTTGATGTATAACTTGGGTTAGCCCGATCCCAATCTGGAGTCTATACCCATTGTTAGAGATTTTCCGGACGTGTTCGAAGAAATGAAATCCCTACCTCCACATCGAGAAATAGAATTCAGAATTGAACTAGTACCCAATGCTCGTCCTGTCGTTCATGCAAGCCGCAGGATGGCACCCAGGGAAAGGGTTGAATTAGTTCAGCAAACCAGGGATTTTCTAGAAAAAGGATTAATTCATCCTAGTGTTTCTGAATGGGGTTCAGTAGTCGTCTTTGTTGCTAAATCGGACGGATCTTTGAGATTGTGTGTAGATTACCGCGATCTCAATAAGCTGACTCTCAAGAATAAATTTCCACTACCTAGAATTGATGATTTATTTGATCAGTTGCACGGCGCTCGTTTCTTTTCGAAGATGGATCTAGCCTAGGGGTTCCATCAACTACGAATCGCCGAAGATTGTGTTCATTTGACCGCTTTCGAGGGTCCTAATATGTTCTACGAATGGTTAGTCATACCTTTCGATCTAACCAATGCTCCAGCGTACTTCGTAGATCTTATGACTTGTGTGTTCTGAGTAGTATTGAATAAATTTGTGCTCGTGTTATTGATGATATTTTGGTCTATTCCAAGACCGAAGAGCAGCATGCCGAGCATCTTAGAACTGTTTTGGAGATATTAAGGAGGAATATTCTATTTGCAAAATTTTCCAAATTCCACTTTTGGGTCAAAGAAGTTAAATTTCTCGGCCATATTGTTAATGAAGGAATTTCCGTTGATCCTAGAAAAATTTCCACTATTCTTGATTGGAGAAAACCCACTTTCCTAAAAGAAGTTCAAAGCTTTTTGGGTTTAGCAGGTTATTATCAGAAGTTTGTGCAGGACTTTTCTAAGATTGCTAGTCCATTGACTATGCTAACAATGAAGGATGTAAAGTTCAATTGGACTCCGAAATGTGACGAAGCTTTTCAGGAGTTGAAGAAGAGATTAACCACCGCTGTTGTTCTCGCTATTATTCAATGGGAATCAGGGATTATCTGTTTATACCGACGCTTGTGGTGATGGTTTGGGTGCAGTATTAATGCAGAATAGGAAAATAATTACCTATGCGAGTAGACAATTACGTCCTCATGAAAGAAACTACCCAACCCATGATTTGGAACTCTTAGTTGTTATCTTCGCTTTGAAAATATGGCGACATTATCTTCTGGGTAAAAATCTTTTCAGCTTTATTAGCAATATACGAACTTAACTTAACAATATACCTAATGAACTCTCTTTCTTTAGGTGAAAAATTCGAATTATGCACGACCACAAATCTATGAGATATCTCTTCACCTAGAAAGATTTAAATCTGCGACAACAACGTTGGTTGGAATTTCTGGCATCTTATGACCTAGATATTTTATATACGCCCGGAAAAGCCAATGTAGTTGCCGACGCCTTGAGTAGAAAGCATGCTATTCTTGCTCATCTTGTTATCGCTCCTACTCTTCTTAAGAGAATCGCGAGTAAGCAGTATGAAGACGAGTTTCTTAGGGGAATTTATAAAAGGATATGCCAAGGAGAAGACACTAATTTTGAGATGGATAGTAGTAGAATATGTGTTCCAGACTTCCTTGATCTAAAAAGAGAAGTTTTGGACGAATGTCACAGATCTAAATTCAGCATCCATCCTGGAGTCAATAAATGTATCGTGATATCAGAAGAACTTTCTGGTGGAAGACAATCAAAAGGGACATATTTATATATGTGAGTCGCTGTGCTACTTGCCAACAAATCAAAAGCGATCAAAAGAAAATGGTGGGTTTACTTCAGCCTTTAGAGGTACCCAAGTGGAAATGGGACCAAGTATCGATGGATTTCATGGACGAGTTGCCTCGTACCCGGAAAGACAATGAAGCAATCTAGGTCATTGTGGACCGTTTGAGTAAGACAGCCCACTTCTTGCAAGTGAAATCTACCCACACGGCTGCAAGTTTGGCCGAGTTATATGTGAAAGAAATTTTCTGTCTCCACAGTATTCCTAATAGTATAGTGAGTGATCGTGATCCGATCTTCACTAGTAAATTTTGGGAGGCATTTCAAGACGAATTGGGAACAAAACTGAATTTCAGCACTGCTTATCACCCACAATCTGATGGGCAGACTGAGAGGATTTACCGAATCTTAAAAGACCTATTGCGTGCTTGTATACTTGATTTTGGTGGTTCTAAGGAGGACCATTTACATCTGGTCGAATTCTCATATAACAATAGCTATCAGGCTAGTATAGAGATGTCTCCTTTTGAGGCTTTATATGGTCGTCCGTGTCGATCTCCCGCATGCTGGATCGAGGCTGGTGATAGACTCGTTCTTGGACCGGATATGATTAAAGAAGCCATAGAGAAAGTTGATTTTATATGGAAGAAATTGAGGACGGATCAGAGTCATCAAAAGAGTTATTATGATCGTAGGAGAAGGGATTTAGAATTCCAGATTGGGGACTCTGTTTTTCTCAAAGTATCTCCTATGCGAGGAGTATTGAGGTTTGGGAAGACAGGTAAGCTGGCACCACGGTATATTGGTCCTTTTCCTATTCTGGAGAGGATTGGTTCTTTAGCCTATCGAGTGCAGTTTCCTAGCTGGTTGTCTGGCGTGCATGATGTGTTCCACATTTCTAATCTTTGGAAGTATGTGCATGATCCGGATAGTATTATTGAAGAAGCTGCTCAGCAGGATATCGAAATCACTCCCAATTTAACAGTTAAAAGAGAACCAATAAAGATTGTAGATCGTGATAACAAGCAATTGAGAAACAAAGTTGTGAATCTAGTTAAAGTTCAATGGAGTGGCAATCCAAACGACTGCACTTAGGAAACCGAAGATAATATGCGAAAATCATATTCCAATTGCAGAGTGGATATCTCGGCTTAAATTGGTAAGCCATTTCTATATCCTTCTCTGAATTCGTATATTTTTGTTTGCTTTTCACTCTCTTTCAAATTTCGAGGACGAAATTTTCTTAAAGGGGATATCTGTAACATCCCAAAATTTATTAATTTAGATATGGTAACTTGTTTGAACTTTTGAAATTTAATTTAAGAAGTTTCAAAAGAAATAAAATATTATTAATATTAAATATTTCAAAAATATATTGATAGAAATAAAATATTTAGTAGTTTAAGCATTAAATAGATAAAGATAAAAAAATTATAAAAACAAGAATTTGTGTTAAACCATAAAATAAAATATATGTTATAAACTAAATGTTGATAGTTAAACTTTGAATAGAAATAAAATTTAGAATTTATGTTAGTAATAAGATTTTATGGTTATATAGCAACATAAGATAAATATATAAAATAACATATGGAATACATATATAATTGTGTATGATATATGTAAACAAGAAGATAATAAAACAAAAAAAATGTATGCAAGAAAAAAAAATCTACAAACAAATCTTAGTACATACAAAAATAGGATTACATGTAAACTTAGACGGAAACATGGCATCAAATGCTTTCTTCTCAAGCACAAATAAAAATAACCTCAGCCACCAAAAGGAAAGAAAATATCTGGTCAAAGAAAGAAAGTAGAAATCTGATCAAAAAGGAAAAAGTTGTACCAGTTATAACCTACCTTATGCAAAAATGCCTTCTTTATATATATCTACATCTATACATGTTCATTCATTAACATAGTAAATCTAGAAAACAAAATATAAACATCACCTATTTTCAAGTTCAAATACAGCCTGTTGAACAAAAAGAAAAAAAAACAACAGAAGGATCAAAACTGCCCTTTTTCAAAAAAAAAGCAGCTCTTTGTTCATAAGCTTTTCATGTGAGTAAACTTTTTATTTTAAAATTGAAATCTGGGTATTTAGTTCAGGAAACCCTGGCTTTGCTGTATATTGGAAAAAATTTGTTATGTATGTTTTCTGTGTTACTGGAAACTTTTATATGACTTGTTCTTCTAAATTCAGGTTACAGAGTAAAGTAAATGAGAGAAAAAATTCAAAGCATTCTCATACAAACATTATTAAGCTTAGGAATTCAAACATATTAGGTTTGTTTAAACTTAAATTAAGGCCTGGAATTTGTTTTAGGCTTGATATTTAAATATTGATTCTGTAAATTTGATTTTGCAGTGAATGGTAAATTTTTGGATAAATTCGAATATTGTTAAATATTGATTCAATTATATAGCTTGAATCAACATTCAAAAACAAGATTTTTAAAACAAAATTGGTGATTTTTAGTGAAGTATTTTGAGTGCAATTTCAAGTTGAACCGAAAATGCTTTTTCGGCCATTGCCATCGATCAAGAAATTTTTGCATGTTAAAATTTTGTTTGAAGCTGGTTTGAACATTGATGATCTGAGGAAAATTGTCGAATAATTTTTCTATTGCCTAAATTGGTGGTATGAGTTTAATTTAGGGTTAAAGCTCGAGTTTTGGACGTGTTCAGTGGAAAGATGATTGCGTCTTCTTGGAGCGATCGAGCGACACGAAATTGAGAGGGAGCGTGGAGTGGGGGAATGGTAATATGATGCTGGAATCGTGGATTTTATGGCGAACGGCGCGAGGAGGACTAAGCGTTTTCATGTTGGTGAGTTCGAGTTACAGTTCGAACGAAAGGCTAAATTTCGTTCTCGAGTTTTTGGCTTCGAATCAAAGTTTGATTTCGAGTGTGGGTGAGTTTTTCGACTTGCCGAAGGTCGTGACGTTCACCGAAGCGACGGGGCGACGCCGTGCACGTGCACGACATCGTTTTTGTGTCAAGAAATTTGGGCTGGGGAGAAACTCGAAGGAGCGCTCGAGTAGGAGATGGGTTAGCTCGGGTTTTCTCGCGTTTGTGTGAGTTGTTTCAGCAGTTGTTTAAGTTTAAAACTTAGGCTAGAAAAAAAGGAGAAGTATAAGAAAGTATGAGAGGGAACGAAGATGACTCGGGAAAAGAAGGAGAGAAACTCGAGTAACACTCGAGTAAAACCTGGGTATGCTCGGGTTGTTTTCAAAATGGATTAAGCCCAATTAATTTCAAGCTATAATGTTAAGCAGATTTCAGTATTTATGAAGTACCTAATGTTGACTATTTTAAGTTAAGAATTCGTTTCAAGTTTTAATTAACCAAGCAAATGTTTTAAAATCGAATTAATACTTTAACTAAATAATTAAATTAAGATCAGTTTTAAAGTTAATTAACATTAAAGCTCTTTATAATTATAATAAATTGATTTCAAAGTAATTAAAGAAGATTTTAAAATATTAATTAAGATAGAAAATTATTAAATAATTGTTAAAGGGTAATTAAGAATAGTTAATTAATTTTCTACTAAGTGATTAGGGATTAATCAATTTGTGATTAAAAATTGGTTAATTAATAATTAAGTGTCTAATTAATTTGAAATTAAGAATTGTTAATTAGATAATTTAAGTTAATTAATTTATAATTGGTGGTTAATTAAGAAAATTAAATAAGGAATGATTAGTTAATAAAGTTGATTAAAATCTAATTAATTTATTTATCATTAAGATAATTACTCATTTATTTAAATTAATCCTTTGTTAACGTGAAAATCTGACGCTAACACCCCGGTGTGTGTTCAAACGATGTGAAAGCACCACCCGTAATACGGGAATCAAGAAATAACAGTAAGTAACAGAAAATGCAGTAAATGTGCACAGAGTTTATAGTGGTTCGGCTTATGATCAAGCCTACGTCCACCTCAATCCTTTTTATTGCTGATTGGATTACAACTTATTACAATCTCTTTCAATTACAATCCAATTCAATTCAGAAAACAAGTAGCTAAGAAAAACTTCGTCGTGACAGAGTTCTTCGTATCCATGATTGAATGTGCTGAATTCCTGTGTGAAGTTGATCTAAGCGTCTTGCGTGTGCTTGAAGCGATGGAGTGTAGATTGCTTTGAAGATAGTTAAGTCTCAATGCCTTGAAGAAAATGATCCAAAAGTCCCCCCAATGTTGGAGATCGTCACGTATTTATAGGCAAATCTGGATAAGAATTTTTCACCCAAGTCCTGAGTCGTGACCGACTCAGGGAGAGTCGTAGGTCGCGCTCGACTCAAGGTTCAAGAGTCAGCAAGCAGTGGAGTAGGTGAAGTGGTACTGAGCTTTTCTTCGTTCATCTGGATACAAGTCTTAACTCGTTTGCGAGTTAAGAAGTCACGGTTTAAAATGAGGCAGCACTAAAATTTTGGCTTTGTGGTTTTAGATCGTGTACGACTTATACTAGGTCGTAAGTCGGTCACGACTCAAATGCAGTTGCTTTCGCCCTTCTTTGTCTTGAGTCACTAGGTCGTTCTGCCTTTAGGTCTTTTAGGTCGTAGTCCCTTAGGTCGTAAACCGTGAGCTGTGAGTCGCGCACGAGTTAACTGGACGTGGCTTTTTGTTTGCTTGCTTGAGTCGCTGACGACTCAAGGTAGGTCGTAAGTCGCAAAATTCTTTAACTCGTGCAACTCCTCAATTGTTGAGTCGGTAATTTGTTGAGTCGCGAGGTACCTTGAGTTGGCAATCAGTTGAGTCGCGTGGTACCTTGAGTCGGCAATCAGCTGAGTCGCGAGGTACTTTGAGTCAGCAATCAGTTGAGTCGTCATTCATTTTAGGTCGACAACAAGCTAAGGCTGTTGAGTCGGTAATCATTGTGAGTCGCGAGCCTGGTTTGAGTCGCAGGAGCAAAGGAGTTAACAATTGCCCCTCGAAGTACACGCTTAAACCGTGAGTCGTGTGCTTCGACCCAGTGCATGAGTCGTAAACGACTCAAAGAGGCTCATGACTCGTTAGCCCTTTCATCTTTCCCCCTGTTTCGTATGTAAACCGTTGAGTCGGTCCTTCCTCCTCACTTTACTGCTTATCTATTTTACTTGATCTACCATTAACGATCCTTCAAGTTTCCAGAGACGAATCCAAGCTAATCAGTCGTCAACTCATCTAAACCTTTATATTGCGTAAGTGAATTCACCTTTTGTTCAATCCACGATCACCATTGACTCACGAATCTGGACTCCCCATTTTCTGACTCCAATTCATCTTTGTGCCGTGTTCCATCGCGAACCACTTTTCTGATTGATTTGCGACTGCTATCGATCATGTTGTTGTTATCATTCGTGATAAAATAGTAGTGCATCAGATTTGTCGCAAACTTGAAGCGATTCGAATTGGTTTTTTGGGTGATTTCTGACCATGTGAGGAGAAGACAATGGATTGCAGTGTCCCGAATTAACTGGTCTGTGAGTTTGGAGGAGATGAGAAGGTCCTTAGCGGGTTAATGGGTTAGAAAGGAGTTAACCGGTTGAGGAGATGACCTAGAATTCTCACTACTCAGTTGGTTTTTTGGGTCTACTGACTTAGGAAGGCCTTGCAATCTCATCCGTCCACGAGCTAATTTTTGGGTCGTGTTAATTTCCTGACGATTTAGGACTTAGGTCGTACGAGTGACTCAGCCCTTTAGATTCTTACTACAACTTATCCGTTAGACCGTGAACGTCTCAAGCCATAAGTCATGGACGACTCAGTACTTGGCTATTTTCCATACCGAGTTGCTTCTTGTGGCTTAACCCTTGACCGACTCAAGTAGATGTGACCTAGGCTTTGAGTCACGGCCGAGACAGGACTTCGAGAATTTTGCTTTGTTCTGATTTGAGGCTTTTTCCTCCATGCACACTACGACTTACAGAACTTAACTCAACTCGCCGCATACCCCTTAGGTTGTGAACGAGTTGTCACTTAAAAGCATAATCACCACTTGATTATTTAACTTGTATTACCGGACTGAATTGTCTAAACTCTGAATTGCCCAAACTTTAAATTGTTTGAACTTTGTTGCATTATTCCACAAATCTTGTCAACTTATAAGCTAACTACCTGCTGAAAATAACAACTATAGAAAACCAAGGCGAATATACTGCCATTGACTGCCCACATCAAATGACAGATTAGTTGACAGAAGGTAATTAACTTAAATAGATTGTGTGAACGAAGTGCTTCAATTCAATGAATTCAAGTAGAGTATTAAAGCAATATTGAGATAGTCAATTGAAATCGACCGGTTTGCACCAATACTGCACTTGAACCTTTTTAAAATTAACAAGTCCTGAAATTTAGTAATCGATCAATTGCCGATTAGTTTAACTTCAGTTATATTTACTTGTCATTATTAGTTTTGCACAACACTTCACACTTTTTAGGAAACGTGCACCTTCACATTTGAATATCCAGTTGCTTGTGTAGAATGGCCTCTCATCAAGAAGAAGTAACGGAACAGATTGGAGAGGCTCTTCCAATAGCTGCTCCACTGACTGCTCCACCGAAAAGAGTCTCAACTTCCTTAAACTACCGGATGTTTAGCTTATTGCGTGCTAAGTTTGGCATCGTTGAAACGGATGCTATATTGCCTGGGCCAAATGATTTTGCTAATAGACCTCCCCGTGGTTTTGTCGCCGTCAACCGCCAAATGTGCTTGTGCGGTGCTATTCCTCCCTTCAACGAGTTCCTTCAGCAACTTCTACTTCGATTGACTATCTCCCCGTTTCAACTGCACCCCAATAGTTACGCTATTCTGATGGGGTTGTGTGTTTTATTCATGAGAACCCTGGGTTGGTTACCGAGCTTTGGAGAAATTTGTTACTTATGTTCCTTTACCAAAATTAAAGACCATCCCTCCATTGTTGTCATAAGGAGTGTTAGGAATCGCAGACTCGTGACTGATCTACCCGAAAGTGCTCATGGATTTTTAAATCAGTTTTTCTTTGTTCGCTGCCCCCCAGGGTTTTATGCCATCTGGAGAGTAGGAAGTAAGATTACTTGCTTCTATTTTCCATTCCCGAGCTTTTCGAATCTAGAGTTGTTAATCGTTAATTTCACTCTTTCCTTTTTCAGCACTTCCTTCTCTATCCCGAGATCCAGCCCATAAGCAAGTTTTTGAGAGATTGAATGCCGTGGTCGCAGAAAAGAGGAGCATAATGTTTTTGTTGAGGGATGAACTTTTGCATCAGTATGGGCTTTTGCACGCTTCCCGCTCTACACACCCTCATGAAATCCCAGACTCTCCGGCTAGAGCGTCGGACGCCCCAGTTTCTACTGACACATCCATACCAAAAGGACCTGCTCATGAGGCTTCATTAGTGAAGTGCTCCACTTCTGTTGATGTTGCGGAGCCATCTGACAAACTTGCCCCGGTTATTGAGGAAGAGCCTCGGGGATCTCCCCAATGTTCACAGAAATCTGGCCAAGAAGCTGAGAAAACCAGCCCTGCCAAGCAGAGCAGGGATGAAACTTTCGAAGGACCGAGCGATCTCTTTGCCACCTCACAAGAGATCTTTAAAGATGATCCTATCACTGCCGGGGTTTCTTCTTCAATAGTTGAAGCGACTTCCGTCCTGCAACAGACTCCGTCAACTCAAGAGTTGACGCTAACTACTACACCTACAACTACTCCACAATTAAAGAGTGGTTCGTAGTTTGATGCGCGTAGTTTGCACATTACACACACTTAGAATTTTTTTTTTGGCACTTTTATGCTTCTGACTCTCTGTACTTTGGAGACTCCTAAAGCTTATCTCGTTTTATTTCAGGTTCTCCGATGGGACGTAGCGGCTCCTACTATGATGACTTCCAACGCTACGGGAGGCGTAGCCAATACGATTATAGGCACTACCTCCCCTCTTACAGAGAATCCGATGAAGAAAGAGCCGCCCGAAAGGCGCAAGAGAAAAGGGCTCAAGAGGAGCGTTATGAAAGAAGAGAGAGGGAGGAGCGCCACGATTCTTCGTAGAGAGGCGACGACTCCCACAAGAGAAAATCCCATGATGACCGAGGAAAAGGTCATATGGTTGAGGACTCGAGCAAGCGAGCCCGACATGGTGAGAAGCATACCTCTACCACTCCTGAAAAGGTTACTGCCCCCGTTTCGCTAGACATTCCTTCCGGCCCCCCCGCTCTTGGGAAAACAGACATTCAAACAATAATTAGCAGGCCTAAATTTCAAGTTGGACCGGGCCTAGACACTTTGCAAAGTCGGTTTCCAAAGTGGTGCCTGAAGGGAGTGCGGTTCGACCTTGATCTGATCCCTATTGACAAGCCTGCCATGCTGCGGAACCTTGATGCCGTCAAGGTTGAATTGAAAGGATGTCGAACTGGCAAAAACTTGTCGATGAGCTCCAAAGGGTCAACCGTGCAAATATAGAGGCCATGCTTACTATGGAGAACCATAAAGCCGAATGGCAGAAGGTTCTCGAGCAGCATGATACCGAAATGAAGAGTATTGCTGCTTACAATGAAGAGCTTGAAGCAAAAGTTGAGGGGCTTAAACAGGAGCTTGCTACTTCCTCTACGACATATTCTCAAAAAGAAGAAATATTTCAAAAGCAAGTTCGTGATGCTCACGCAGCTCAGCAACATGCCGAGGCACAACTTGAAGCTGAGCTGGAAAACCGCAGGAATGTACCATGCTGAGGTCACAGAACTACAAGAGAAAGTCAGCTCCCAGGAGGCGGAAATTCAAATGCTTAAACTTCAACTTTCCAAAGCTGAAAGAGAGCGCGATGAGGCCGTTGCCGGCAACATTGCAGCTAAAGAATCTCATGAGGCAACGAAGACCAACATCAGCTCAACATTATTTGACTTCTACCTACATAGCGTCTTGGGGCGCGGTAGCCTCGCCTTTCTAGGCCCCAAGTATGAAATTACTCTGGCTGAAGTTTGGGAGTCTGCACTTGATATGCTTGGTGGTAAAGGCGCTGGCTATGCCGAGTCAGCTCTTGAGGAGCATTACCTTGATGATGATACTCGCGCCGCTCTCGCCAGGGGGAGAGAACAACTTGCAAAATTAAGGGCCGAAACGGCGGTAGGAAAATATTCGGGAAAAACTATCTCAACTGCTCCAATTCGGCCTTCTCCTTCGGCCGAAATTGACATTATCGGTTCCAGTTCTCATTTTCTATCTCCTGCTAAAGTTACCACCGAGATCACAAGCATACAAGGTGGAGATGAAGGCAACGAGAATGTCGAGGCACAGGCTTACGAAGTTGATGTCAGGAAACCGACTTCTGCAGGTAACCCTACTATTAATCTTGCCCAAGTAGACTGCTCATCTGTTTCTTACGAGCTTGATGAGCTTCTTGACTACTTCTTAAACCTCAGCGAACCTTTATCTCCTCTTTTTACTGACTTGAACTTTTTTCCTTCTGTAGAGAAAACGCCGAGCATTGTTCAAACTTCCCCTCCTCCAATTATTCCTCCTCCATCTATTCAGGTGACTCCTCCTTCTGCCTCGCAACCGGGATCACAAGAGGAGCAAATAGAAGCTCTCCAAGACTTGGACGATCCCATTGCTTCACAAGAACACAAGGGGGAAGAAACTGAAGGGAGTGAGAAGACTCCAGAAGCAACTGGTTCCGATGATGAACCATTAGCTAAACTTTTTTCTCCAGGGAGTGGGTCTTCCTCCAAGAAGAGAGGAAAGCAGGGAGTCTCCAAGAAGAAGAAGAGATCTTCAACTGGCGAAGAAAAAATGGAAGAAAGTCCGATTGAGCCCCTTTCTCCTTCATCCCCTACTCTTACAAGCCGGCCTAAGAAATTAGTTATCCGGCCAGGTGCGGGCTCAAAAGGTGGACGGAAGAAGAAATAATGGCTCTGGTTCTGTGGCTTTCATATCGCTTTTTACTTTTTGCATGTACTGACCGGAAATTGTGTGGGTACTGGCCCCCGTTTCCTTTATTTCAAAACTTGTATCTGTAAGAAATTATAACATAATTGAATAAAATGACCCTTTGTTTGTACAAACTCTTGTTTGAATTTGAGAATGCATTTATTATTCATTTTTGTACAAGTTTCTTTATATGATATTGCAGTGAGCTTGTGGTATGTTGTTCGAGTGTAATTTTACCAATGTAGCTATACCATGTTGTATGTAACTATACCATGCTGCCCCCATACCATAAGCTCGCTGCAATATTTTATACTTTGAGGGGACTTGTACTCTTATTTTCTGGAGAATAATTATTTCATATTTGGAGAAATATTATCTCGTTTAAAAACAGAGTACAACTCCCTCCATATAAGTTTTTATGTTTCATCCTTCGAAGAAATCACTTTTTCTTTTGTATATACACATTTAACAAGTGAATTATTCTATGTGGTAAAGCGGGCCTCTGAAGGGTACATTAATTTCTTTCGGAGGAAGATTATTTTCCAGAATAGGTAAATCATTCTTCCTTTGAAAGCTAAAGTGTGACTTTGATGAGGATTTTTTTTTATACCACAGTAAAGGGCTTTTTGATTTTTGTTTCTTTGAAAAGTTACACCTCTGAGGAAAGCTTTTTCACGTTTCAACACCTGGAAGTTTTATTTCAATCTTGGTGAAACGTGTGCCTCCGAAGAGGTCTTTCTGCTTGATTGTACCTCCGGGAGGAGGTCTTTTCATTTCTGCCTCTGGGAAGAGGTCTTTTTATTTATTTTATATATATATATATATATATATATTTTAGCTTTTTTTTTGTATTTCAACTTTGGTGAATTGAAACTCCGAAGAGCGGCTGTTGCACTTCAACTCTTGGTGAAATGTGCCTCCGAAGAGGTCTTTACTTTGTTTTGCATTTCAACTCCGATGAAGTGGACCTCCAAAGAGTGGCTCTTACACTTCAACTCTTGGTGAAATGTGCCTCCGAAGAGGGCTTTATTTTGTTTGGTATTTCAACTCTGGTGAAGTGGGCCTCCGAAGAGGGGCTCTTACACTTCAACTCCTGGTGAAATGTGCCTCCAAAGAGGGCTTTGATTGCCTGGAAGTTACTCTCTCATGGTTGGAAGGTCATGACTCCTCCAATCTTTTTTGTTGAGTAGAGAACTTTCTTTTTTGCGGCATATGCCTCGTTAGAGGTCTTTATCCTCCGAAGAGTTGTGCCTCCGAAGAGGGCTTGTGCCTCCGAAGAGGGCTTTAGCTGTTCCTTGTCCACTTGCTTATGCCTTTTCAGCGATCTTTTGTTTTTCTTTTCAATCTCACACTCCCTTCTCTTACAAGTAGTTTGTTTAATCCAAAGAAGTGTACTTCATTGTTAGGCAAGTTCGCGAGAACGGGCATAAGCTTCTTAATTGGATGTTTGTTTGTTCAAACCATCTCAATTTATTAGCAAGGGCCCGTTTCTAGCGAAATCATTGGCCGTTCAATTGAAGCACTTCCTATCTAGGATTCGAATTCGGGGCTTTTGTGACTCGAAATTTGTTTGTTGAATGATAACAAGAATCACTTGGTCTTGTAACGTGCAAGTTTTATTTTCATTGTCTGCAAAAATTTAAATCGACATTTCAGCAATACATTTAATGTACTTTTCATATCAAAAATAAAGCAAACATGTAATAATAATAAGGAACACAAGATTTATAGTGGTTCGGCCAAGAATTTGGGCCTACATCCACTTTATAGTCTTTCATTATTCACTTGCATCGGCTTTACAATTGCTTTCAATTACAAGAATCATACATTCATAATTCTTTTTACAATATTTCAACAAAGCTTTCAAGTAAAGTATGGACGCAAGTGATTGTTGTTCCAAGCCCTTGGAATTTGATCTCCTTCGACAGTAGTGAGTTTGAATGTGCCGTCAAGAAGCTTCTGACCTATGACATATGGTCCTTCCCAATTTGGCCCAAACACACCTGTCGTCGTCATAATTCTCTTCAGGACTAAATCTCCAATCTCAAAGCTGCGTTGGCGAACTTTGGAATTGAAATGTCTGGCTATCCTTTGCTGATGAGCTGCAATTCTGAGCTTAGCCTCTTCTCTTTTTTCATCAAGGAGATCTAGTGCCTCAAGCTGTAGTTTTTCATTCTCCGCTTGATTGAAATGGATTCTTCTATGTGAAGGGACCTCTGTTTCTACCAGGTTCATTGCTTCTGACCCGTACGCCAATGAAAACGGAGTATGCCCAGTCGCAGTTTTGTGGGTAGTTCTGTATGTCCATAGTGCTAGTGGTAGCTTATCGACCCAACCACCTTTTGCTCTTTCGAGTTGCTTCTTGATGGCTGACTTGATAATTTTGTTTACTGCTTCCACCTGCCCGTTTGCCTATGGATGAGCCACTGCTGAGAAGCTTTTTCGGATTTTGAATCGCTTGCAAAAATCTTGGAATTCTTCACTTTCGAATTGAGTACCATTGTCTGTAACTATCTTTTGAGGCACACCATATCTGCAAATGATACTTTTAGTCACAAAATTTATCATCTTTTTAGAGGTGATGGTAGCCAATAGTTCAGCTTCAGCCCATTTAGTAAAATAATCTACAACAACAATGACATATTTGATTCCAGATTTGGCAGTTGGTAAAGGTCCTATAAGGTCTATCCCCCAGATTGCAAATGGCCATGGACTAACCATCTGTGTGAGTTCAGTAGAAGGTGCTCTAGGAATTTTGGCAAATCTTTGGCATCTGTCACATTTTCGGGAATAGTCTGCAGCATCTCGATTAATTTCTGGCCAAAAATATCTGTATCGGAGAACCTTCTTTGCTAAAGTTTGACCACCTAAATGATCACCACATTCTCCTCTATGTACCTCAGCTAGGATTGTTTTGGACTCTTCCCTGGATACACATCGAAGTAATGGCATTGAGAATCCTCGTCTGTATAATTGTCCATCCTGGACTATATAGCGAGAGGCTTTCCTCAGTAGCTTCTGTCGTTCTTTTGAATTTTTCGGTAAAGAGCCATTGAGCAGATATTCTGTTATTGGAGTCATCCATGATTCTTGCTCTTGAGACACACTCATGATCCAATCAATATCCATCTCATTAATGCTTGGAGCCGACAGGACTTCCACCGGAGCTAACCCCAGAAATTGAGCTTCGCCTGTGCTAGAGTACTTTGCGAGAGAATCTGCTTTCATGTTTTCTTCTCGAGGAATGTGGATTATCGTGTAGTGATCGAAGTCACATAGAAGTTCCCAGGCCTTTGACAAGTAGGCAGGCATATTTTCTCCTTTCGCTTGAAATTCCTTCTTGACTTGGCATACAATAAGTTGAGAATCACTGAAGATCTGTAATGCTCGGATGTTTAGTTCTTTAGCAATTCTCAAGCCAGCGATAAGAGCTTCGTATTCTGCTTCATTGTTCGTTGAAGGAAATTCCAATCTTAGTGCATAGCATAATGACCGACCTTCAGGGGTTTCAAGTACAACCCTGGCTCCAGAACAGTAGTCATTTCTCGCACCATCAACATATAACTTCCACTGGATTGGGGAATCATCGATCGTTTCTTCCCCACCGTTACCCTTATCTGTGAATTCTGCGATGAAATCCACTAAAGCTTGTCCGTTGATTGCTTTTTGGGTGTGATAAGTGATGTCATATTGACCGAGTTCAATTTTCCACTTTAGAAGACGACCCGAAGTCTCAGGGCGAAACAGGACTTGCTTTAGAGGTTGATCAGTGAGGACTCTGATAGGATGAGCTTGGAAATATTGCCTCAACTTCCTCGAGGCAATTAGTAGACAATAGGCGAGTTTTTCCAACTTGGAGTAATTCATCTCTGCCCCAGTGAGTCTTTTGCTGATATAGTAAACTGGATGTTGAATCCTCTTGTCTTCACATATCAGTGCTGCACTCAGAGCAAGAGATGATACTGCCAAGTATATAAGAAGATCCTCACCATCACCGGGCCTAGAAAGTATTGGAGGCGTTTCCACATGACGAATCAATTCATCAAAGGCTTTTTGGCATTCGGGAGTCCAATCAAAGTTTTTCTTTCCTTTCTTTAGAGCGTCAAAGAATGGGATGCATTTATCAATAGCTTTGGAAATGAACCGACTCAAGGCGGCGACTTTTCCGTTGAGACTTTGCAATTCCTTTTTCGTTCTAGGAGCTTTGACTTATTTTAAGGCGATAATTTGAGCTGGACTAGCTTCAATGCCCCTAGCGCTCACGATGAAACCTAAGAACTTTCCGGACTCCACCCCAAACGAACTTTTTAAAGGGTTAAGCTTCATTCCGTATTTCCGGAAGACTGCGAACATTTCTGCTAAGTGTTCTATGTGATCCACTGCTTTCTTAGACTTTACCAACATGTCGTCGACGTAGACTTCCATAGTCTTGCCCAATTGCTGTTTGAACATAGCATTAACAAGTCTTTGGTAGGTTGCCCTCGCATTCTTCAGCCCGAAGGGCATAACTCTGTAGCAGTAAAGACCAACATCGGTGATAAAGCTCGTGTCCTCCTAATCTGGCTCATGCATCATAATCTGGTTATATCCGGAGTAGGCATCCATAAAAGATAACAATTCGTGTCCCGTTGTTCCATCTACCAGTTGATCGATCCTGGATAATGGGAAGCAGTCTTTGGGGCAGGCCTTGTTTAGATCTGAAAAATCGATGCACACTCTCCATTTTCCGTTGGCTTTCTTAACCAGCACTGGATTTTAAACCCAATTCGGATAGGTTGATTCTTTGATAAAGTCATTCTCCATGAGCCGATCAACTTCTTCTTTTAATGCTGCTGACCTTTCTGGACCTTGGGTTCTTCTTTTCTGTTTCACGGGCGTAAACTTTGGATCAATATTCAGAGCGTGTACTGCAACTTCTGGGGATATTCCGCACATATCGGCATGAGTCCAAGCGAAAACATCCAAATTTCTTTCAAAAAAGATATTAAGATATTCTGAATCGACACATTAAGTTGTGAACCCACATTCAACACCTTACTTGGGTCCTTCGGGTCAACAGGTACCGGTACCGTCGTTTCCACCGGTACCACTCTATTCTCCCCTGCACTGGCTTTTCTAGGATCCATCTCTTTTCGTGCTCCGCTATGCTCGCCAGTGCAGGGTCCGCCCTGTAATTGCTACAAGGTTGGTTCTTTGATGCGGACTGGGGTTGCCGCATCCTTTTCCATTTCTCTTTTCCTTGCCTCTCGCAGCTCTGTCAGATAACACTCCCGCCCAGCATTTTGATCCCCTTTTATAACTCCTACTCCATTGTCTGTGGGGAATTTAATGGTGAGGCACCATGGGGCCAGAACAGCTTTGAACGCTGCAAGAGTTGGACTGCCAAGGAAAGCATTATAAGCAGAAAATTCATCGACAATCACAAAAGTTTGCTTGCGGACTACTTTTCTTTCTCCCTCTCCAAGTTCTACAAGCAAATCAATGGTTCCTATCGGCTGCTTTGGCTCCCCAGTGAAGCCAGCGATTTTCTGCGACGAGGCCTGCACATCAGCCATAGGGATCTTCATTTGGTCGAATGTTTTCTTGAAGAGGATATTGCAGGATGCGCCACAATCAATGAGAACTCTTCTGACAATAGCTGGCCCGATACCAGCCGAGGTGACTAAGGGATCCAAGGTAGGAGCTTCAACACCTGTGGAATCCCTGGCTCTGAACACAATATCATCATTAAAAGTTCTTTGTTGTTTCATGGGCATAGCGTCTTCCAAAACAAAGACATCTTCTTCGGCCGGTACATATTTCAGAGCCCGGGTATACCTTTCCATCTCACCCAAGCTCCTGCCTACTGGGTGAGGTCCTCCCGTAATGACATTGATAACAGGCCTTTCGGATTCATGCCCTGCAGCTTTCTCACTTGTCCTAGGTTGATTAGCATGAGCTTGTTGCCCCTGACTAGACGAAGCAGGATTGCTGCTATTCTTTTCCACAAATTGCTGCAGCTTGTTCTCCCTTATCAACTCTTCAATCAAATTCTTCAATTCGCGGCATTCGTCGGTATCATGGCCGGGTTGATTATGGAAGCGGCAGAACTTCCCGCTTTGTATAGCTCTTTTCCCGGTTCTCAGAACAAGAGGTTTAGGATAGTCAACAGAATCTTTAGTGGCAAGGTAAATACGCTCCGGCGTATCTGATAAAGGAGTATATTCCGATGGCTTGAAGGAACGAGGCTTCTTCAGATTTTTCTGTTTCTTCCCATCGCTATTTTCCCTTTTCTGTCCTACAGATTCATTCTTACGTGGAGCAGCAATGTTATCTTCAGCTTTTTCCAATACTGCCTTTACGGGTACAGGACGGCTTTCCAGGCGTATGAACTCATCTGCTTTCTTGTAGAATTTTTCAAGGGAATTTGGTTCCTTCATGTTTAGCCATTTTCCAAATTCGCTCGACTTGTCAATGGCCCTCATCAAATAAGTCAAGATCATCCGTGGTTCTGCATTGTCTACTCGGCCAGCGCTATATTAAAGCGATTTAAGAAAGATCTGATAGTTTCCCCTGGATTCTGTTCTAAACTTGACAATGACATGATATCTTTGGCTTTTGAAGCATATAGTCTGAACTACTCCTTGAATTTCCGGGTTAGGTCAGAAAACTGATCTATAGACCGGATTGGTAGCTTGGTGAACCAAAGCAGAGCTACACCTTCCAGATATACAGTAAAATATCGGTACTTTATTTCATCAGAAGCTCTGGCACCAGTCATGTGCCAATCATACTTATACAAGAATTCGTTCGGATCGCTTGTCCCCTTGTAAGCTGGAATGGTTGGAGGGATGAACTTCCTTGGAAACTCAGCCCTTAAGATCCTTTCGGTAAACTGGGTTTTACTTGGAGCGAAACCCCATTCTTTCTCGTCTTCATCCCTTTGCATGCTCTCTTTCATGATTTGTCGAACCATTTCAGAAAGATACCCCTCATCATTTCGAGCTTTAGATCCACCAACTTCAGGAAGTGCCTGTTCAAAGGGGTTGGCATCCCTCTCAGGAACGTTCCTTTCTTCAGCATCATGAACGTTGCCAGCAAAGTTCCTTTCATTACTCGTTGGTTGAGGTTTGCCCCAAGTAAATCGTTCAACCTATTCAAAATTAGAGCATTTTGGGCATTCTGAACCTCCAATTATGCATTTTGGGCATTTATCTGCTGGTTCAGCCCTAAGATTACAGCATCCAACTCTGCTTTTGTAACCCCAACAGGTGGAGTGGCTTGATTAGGTACTGGGGAAGCGGAGGTTCCCTCTTGAACATTTCCAGATCTAACAGATCTACTCCTTCTCCCTGGAGCCATGATTTCAGATAAACTTCTAGTCTTCACAGAGATTACTTCAACAAACTTTCGTGGAGCAATGATGATAACTCACCTGAGTTCAGCCTTCTCAATGAAAGCACCAAAAATGTTAACGTGAAAATCTGACGCTAATACCCCGGTGTGTGTAAAAACGATGTGAAAGCACCACCCGTAATACGGGAATCAAGAAATAACAGTAAGTAACAGAAAATGCAGTAAATGTGCACAGATTTTATAGTGGTTCGGCTTATGATCAAGCCTACGTCCACCTCAATCCTTTTTATTGCTGATCGGAGTACAACTTATTACAATCTCTTTCAATTACAATCCAATTCAATTCAGAAAACAAGTAGCTAAGGAAAACTTCGTAGTGACAGAGTTCTTTGAATCCATGATTGAATGTGTTGAATTCCTGTGCGAAGTTGATCTAAGCGTCTTGCGTGTGCTTGAAGCGATGGAGTGTAGATTGCTTTGAAGATAGTGAAGTCTCAATGCCTTGAAGAAAATGATCCAAAAGTCCCCCCAATGTTGGAGATTGTCACGTATTTATAGGCAAATCTGGATAAGAATTTTTCACCCAAGTCCTGAGTCGTGACCGACTCAGGGAGAGTCGTAGGTCGCGCTCGACTCAAGGTTCAAGAGTCAGCAGGCAGTGGAGTAGGTGAAGTGGTACTGAGATTTTCTTCGTTCATCTGGATACAAGTCCTAACTCGTTTGCGAGTTAAGAAGTCACGGTTTAAAATGAGGCAGCACTAAAATTTTAGCTCTGTGGTTTTAGGTCGTGTACGACTTATACTAGGTCGTAAGTCGGTCACGACTCAAATGCAGTTGCTTTCGCCCTTCTTTGTCTTGAGTCACTAGGTCGTTCTGCCTTTTGGTCTTTTAGGTCGTAGTCCCTTAAGTCGTAAACCGTGAGCTGTGAGTCGCGCACGAGTTAACTGGACGTGGCTTTTTGTTTGCTTGCTTGAGTCGCTGACGACTCAAGGTAGGTCGTAAGTCGCAAAATTCTTTAACTCGTGCAACTCCTCAATTGTTGAGTCGGTAACTTGTTGAGTCGTGAGGTACCTTGAGTTGGCAATCAGTTGAGTCGCGTGGTACCTTGAGTCGGCAATCAGCTGAGTCGCGAGGTACTTTGAGTCGGCAATCAGTTGAGTCGTCATTCATTTTAGGTCGACAACAAGCTAAGGCTGTTGAGTCGGTAATCATTGTGAGTCGCAAGCCTGGTTTGAGTCGCAGGAGCAAAGGAGTTAACATCCTTAAAAATAGTTATGTGGTTAATTCATTTAAACCACATCCACCTTAATTGAAAATGATTAACTATTGTTGTGCACTGGATTGATATTTTTGTTGTGATTATGATACCGTGTGATGTGAGTTGCTTTGTGTTGAACTGTGATTTTTGATTTAATTCTGTATTAGTGTGAAAACCCTTTTTCCCCGTAAAATGGCATTTAAACTTCGATGCGATAGGTAGTGGGATTCCAATTGGTTATCCGAAACCCACATCGAACCCTGAATGTGAATCTTTGTGATTGGTACATCCACGTGTTTTAAAATTAAGCGTTCACTATTCAGTTTAGCCAGGAGAGGACCTTTGTGTCATATAACCCATTCTGAAGAGTGATACGTCGAAACGAATAGCATTTGAAGATGGTGGTGGAGACCTGGTGTCTTCGAAAACGATAGGATAAACTATTGATTGTCTCTGCAACGAGTAGCTACGGTATAAAGATTACCTAAGTGATGGGAAGTCCGATCGGGATTGTGGATACCCGGATTTGGAAGGGCTTCTTCTTTATTGAACAAAGTGCCTTCGGTTCTGTTCGCATCTGGAACAGACATGTATGGTTGTATGTCTGACACTACACTTTGAGATATGAACCAGATTATTTCAAATACATATCTGTTGGTGGCGGAGAATTTATTCTCTTAGCTTAACACCCTTCTCTGAGACGTACGAACTCAGAGGTTATGTAATTGAAGGTTATCAGCGATATACTCCAAATTTAGTAGTGTGGCATGCTAAGTGCTACTGTGTGTTGATGATCATTTGTGATCAAAGCATGGCTTTCGTGTAAAGCATTGCTTTGTGGACAAGACCTCATCGGACCTCATTACCCGAAAATGGTTGAAACAGGAAAGATGCGGCAAGGTTATGAGGATCGCGCCCTTTAGGATATGTCATTTCCTTCTGGAAAAAGGTGATGTCATGGTATGGAGGCCAGATATTTACCTATTTGGTAGCTTCAATCTCATTTACTGTGTGTTTGTTGCTTTGTGGTAGAGGGCCCTCGGATAAAGGTCGCAAACGACCGAGGAATGGCATAGTCGAGTAGTAGTTACCTAGTTACAGGGGTAACCCGGCCTTGTATTGGCAGAGAGCTGGTTAAGTTCTCGGGACGTCCTGTCAGAGGCGTACCCATGTGGCAGTAGGAAGTTCCTTAGCCTGACCATTTGTTGGAAATCCAATTTCCAATACGAACCCAGTACGGTTTTAGTTGTATAACCTGCCATTTAATTATGGTGGTCACCACTATTTAGATGGTAGCTATAGTAGGCATAGTACGAAATGTCTATGCTGGCTAAGATTAATATTATTCTTTCGAAATGATTTTCTACACTATGCACTAGTAATAATATCAAAGAATTTTTCTCGTATCAAGCATTTTTGACTATCATAAGAAGAAATCACCTCCAATTCTGCGATTGCATTGTGTGTGTAGCGGGAGGTCTTATGGTAGTTTCATTTTCCAAAAGCATAACGATTTTTCCTTTATAAATCTTGTTTTATTTTAAAAGCAACTATTTTAGTTTACGCATACCAGTCCCATGACTGCCCGGATTTTATTGTCTAAACTCTGGGTGCCCATCATTTTCATACGGGCAGCCTAGTAGCAGGTTTCCATGTTCTGGTGTTAGCAGCATTTTGGAAGCTTTTATCTTAGAGATATTTTGGAAGCTCTGGATATCAAGGTGCTTAGTTTTTGGAAGTTCACTATCGCTTATCCCTTTGAAGACATTTTTGGCATATGATCACTTGTTGTTCTATTATGATGTTCAATTTGGAGTTGTGATATATGTATAAAAATACTCTGATGTAGTAATGGATATTATGATGATGTTGTATCTGTGTGTAATGCATGATATTCATTTTGTTTCCGCTGTTTTATTTTCATCTGATGTTGTTATAAGCTCCATCCGACTTGAGTTCGATGATTGAATTTTTGGCAGTCGAATACAAGTGAGGTATTTAGTGTCAATTTTCGAACATTGGATTTCGGATCGTGGAAATAATTTTTAGGTACTCATAAAAGACGTTTTAGAAATGGTTTTGAATGTTTATAAAAAGATTTTATAAATGGGTTCGGATGTCTATATAGGGAAGTTTTATCCAAGGTTTGAATAAAGAAGTTGTTAACGCGAAAATCAGACGCTAACACCTCGGTGTAAGTGTAGTGGATGTGAAAGCACCACCCGTTAATACGGGAATCAGAGAGAAATAGTAATTCACAGAAAATGTAGTAAAGAACACAGAGTTTATAGTGGTTCAGCCTATAATCAAGCCTACATCCACTTCAGTCCTTTCTTATTGCTGATTTGATTACAACTTCTTAAAATCTCTTTCAAGTACAATCTACTTCAAAAGACGAGTAGCTAGAAAAACATCGATGCGAGAAAGTTCTTCGAATTCACGATTGAATGTCTTGAATTTCTGTTTGAAGTTGATCTAAGCCTCTTGTGTGTGCTTGTAATTTTGGTATATAGATTGGCTTGAAGATAGCAGAGTCTCGATGCCTTTCCCCCCCAAAATCCCCCCCTCCATATTGAAGTTAGTGTCCTATTTATAGAGGAGCTTTCCTGGGTCTTAAGTCATTTACGACTTAAAGTAAGTCGTGAGCCATGGGTTACGGTATAGGATAAGTCGTGGGTCGTTGGAGGGTTAAGACATCAGGAGTTATCACTTGGCTGGCTCGCACATGTCCTTTAGTACTAATTGATAGGTACTAGCGACTTATGGAAAGCGGCACGGTCAAAATTTCTAAGTTCAAGGTCATTAGCGACCAAAGCCAGGTTATAGGCCGGCAGCGAATTAGGGATAGGTCGTAAGTTGTGTTCCATTTCTTAAGCAAGGCTTACGGCTTAACTGGGATAAGTATGTTCTCCTGAGCACAAGTCCTGAGTCGTGAACGAATTAACAAGCTCTGGCTGTAACACGGCATGTGATTTGCCTTTGTGCTTAGGTCGTGAACGACCTAGCATAAGTCGTAAATCGGCCATGGCTTAAGTGAAGTTGCTTCGGGCCTCTCGTGTCTTGAGTCGCTGAGTTGATAACTTGATGAGTCGCTTATCCATTGAGTCGCTGTCCCCCTTGAGTTGTTGAGTCGGTAGCCCTTCAAGGCCGTTGAGTCGGCAACTATCTTAAGGTAGTTAGGTCGGCAACCAGTTAAGTTGACAATCTCCTTAGACCATTAGGTCGGTATCTATGTTCAGTCGGTAGCCTTTAAGATGTTAGGTCGTGACACCTCAATGAGTCGCATATCAATTAAGTCACTGCTCTTTTTAAGTCGTGAGCCTTTTTGATTCGCTGAGCATTGGAGTTAACAATTGCCCCTCGAAGTACACGCTTAAGTCATGTGTCGTGTGCTTCGATCTAGTTCCTGAGTCATGAACGACTCAAAGAGGCTTGTTAACTCGCTCGTCCTTCAATCTTCTCACCTTCCTCCAATATAAGTTGTCCAGTCGCCTCTTCCTTCTCACTTTACTGCTTTATCATCCATTTCTGCCATTAACGACTTCTCACTTTTCCGAAGACGAATCCAAGCTAGTTGATCAACAATCCATCCTTTCCATTACATTGCGTAAGTGATCTTGCTCCTTTCCCGATCCTTTACTATCACTGATTCGTGAATTCCACCTTTGAATCTTAAATCACCTCCTTGCGCAATGCTTCGTCGTGAATCTTGTTACATTGATAGTTGTTGAACCTGAATTAGTCTGATTCGGCTTTAAATGATTAACGAGATGACGTCGATGGGTTGCAACACTTCGGGCCATCTGATTTTTGATTCGCGTTAGGATGGCTAAGCGTTGAATTTGGGTGATTTTGAATGATCCGGCACCATGAGAAAATAAGGACTTTTGTTGATGGAGAGGCTAACCGGTTAACGGGTTAAGAGGGGTTACTGATTAGATAAGGGGTTTGCTGGTTGAGTAAAGTGGAGCATTAGCATGGACACGACCCAGCACTCTTGGGTGACTTAGAAGCCTTACGACCTAACTCTTGACCGACTCAACTGGATGCGACATAGGCTTTGAGTCGCAGCCGAGCTAGGACTTGGAGAAATTCACGCCATTTTGAACTGATACCTTTCCTTAAGACTTAAAAAAACGACTTAACTTAACTCGCAGGGAACCTCTTAGGTCGTAGACGGCTTAGGACTTGGAGAATTTCTGGATTGAATTGCTATAACAAACTGCTTGGATTTAATTGCTTAAATTCTGGATTGCCTGAACTTTGTTGTACTTTTTTCATAGGTCACATTAACTAATATGCTAACAGCCTACTTGAAAACAACAATTACAGAAAACCAGGGCGAATATACTGCCATTGACTGCCCATATCACATGACAGATTAGTCGATAAAACATAATCAACTTTAAAGAAATTGTAGTAATGCTGTGAATCCAACTCAAATGAAGTATTAAAGCAAAGAACTGATCGACTGAAACTGATTTGTTTGCATCAACACAGCACTTGTACTTAGATTTAAAGCAACAAACTTTGAAACTTTTCAGTTGACAAATGTATGTTAGTTCAATTTCAATTATACTTGCTTGTTGCTTTGTTAATTTTACACAACACTTCACACACTTTAGGAAACTGCACCTTCACGTTTGAATATCCAGTTGTTTATGTAGAATGGCTTCACATCAAGAAGAAGTAACAGAACAAACCGGAGAGGCCCTGCCAATAGCTGTTCCATTGAACAATCCCCCAGAAAGAGTTTCAACTTCTCTGAGTCAATGGGCGTTTACACAATTACGCGCCCAATTTGATATTGTCGAAACGGATGCTTTACTGCCTGGACGAAATGATTTTGCCGATAGAACTCCTCCTCGTGGCTTTGTTGCTGTTAACCGTCAAATGTGCTTGTGCGGTGCTATTCCTCCCTTCAATGAATTTCTTCAATAGCTCCTACTTCGATTGTCCATCTCTCTGTTTCAATTACACCCCCAATGGCTACGCCATCTTGATGGGGTTGTTTTTTTTATTTAGGAGGACTTTGGATCGATTGCCGAGCTTTGGGGAAATCTGCTACTTATGTTCATTCACAAAAACTAAAGATCATCCCTCCATTATTGTTGTAAGAAGCGCTAGGAACCGCAAACCCATTACTGATCTTTCCGAAAGCGTTCATGGCTTCTTAAATCAGTTTTTCTTCGTTCGCTGCCCCCCAGGGTTTTACACCATATGGAGAGTAGGAAGTAAGATTACCTGTTTCTATTTTTCCATTCCTGAGCTTTTCGAGATCTGAGTTGCTAAGTGCTAATTTTACTCTTTCCTTTTTCAGCGCTTCCCCCCCCCTCTAGAGATCCAAGCCACAAGCAAATTTTTGAAAGACTGAATGCCGTGACCGCAGAAGAGAGAAGTATAAAGTTTTTATTGAGGGATGAATTTTTACATCAGTTTGGACTTCTGCATTCTTCTCGCTCTACACACCCCCATGAGGTTCCTGACTCCCCATCTAAAGCATTAGATGCCCCAGTTTCTACTGACGAACCCATAACAAAAGAACATGGCTCCGAGGCTTCTCTGGTGAAGCGCTCTACTACTGCCGATGTTGCGGGGTCGTCTAGCAAATTCGCACTTGCCCCAGTCATTGAGGAAGAAGAGCCTCAGGGATCTCCCCAACATTCACAGAAGTCTGGTGGAGAAGCCGGAAAAACAAGCCCTGTCAAGCAGAGCGGGGACGACACTTTTGAAGGGTTGAGCGACCTGTTTGTCACCTCACAGGAGTTCTTTAATGACGACCCTGTCACCACTAGGGTTTCTTCTTCAGTAGTTGAAGCGACTTCCACTTTGCAACAAACTCCGTCGACCCAAGAGTTGACGTTAACTACTACCCCCACGATTCCTCCGTGATCGAAGAGTGGTTCGTAGTTTGACGCGCGTAGTTTGCACATTACACACACTTAGAACTTTTCGGCACTTTCATGCACCTAACTCTTTGTACTTTGAAGATTCTAAAGTTACGCTTCTTTTCCATTTTCAGGTTCTCCAATGAGGCGAGGTGGTTCATATTACGATGACTTCAAGCAATACGAAAAGCGTAGTCAGTATGCCTATAGGCGCTGTCTTCCCACTTATAGAGAAACCGATGAAGAGCGGGCTGCTCGAAAGGCTCAGGAGAGACGTTCTTCTGAAGAACGCTATGGAAGAGGGGATAAGCAGTACGATTCTTCCCATAGAGAGGGTGATTCCTATAAATGTAAATCCCATGATGACAAAAGGAAGAGCCACATGGCTGATGACCCAAGCAAACAGGCTAAAGTTAGTGAGCAATCAGTGCCCGCAATTTCTGAGAAGACCACTGCTCCCATTCCCTCTCAATCTCCTGCCCCTTCCCGTACTGATATCCAGACAATCATCAATAGGCCTTCATATCAAATTGGGCCAGGTCCAGCTACTCTCCAAAGCCAGTTTCCACAATGGTGCTTGTAGGGGGTTCGCTTTGAACTTGACTTAGTTCCAATTGACAAGCCTGCCATGTTGTGAAATCTTGATGCCGTCAGACTTGATATGGAGAGAATGTCGAGCTGGCAAAAACTTGTTGATGAAATCCAGAGAGTGAATCATGCGAATCTTGAGGCTATGCTGACCATGGAGAAAGATAAATCTGAATGGCAGAAAATTCTCAATGAACATGACGCAGAGATGAGGAGCATCACTGACTATAACGAAAAGCTCGAAGCGGAAGTTAGAAAACTTAAAGAGGACCTTGCTACTTCTTCTACTTCCTACTCCCAGAGGGAGAAAGTGCTTCAGAAACAAGTGCGGGACGCTCATGCTGCTCAGAGGGATGCCGAAGATAGGCTCGAGGTGCAAAACAGAATTAACGAGAGCCATACTGCCGATATTGCTGAGTTTCGAAAGAAAACTAGCTCCCAGGAGATGGAGATCGAAATGTTAAAGCTTCAACTCTCCAAGATTGAAAGAGAGCGTGATGAGGCAATGGCTGGCAAAATTGCAGTTGAAGAAGCTCATCAAGCAACTAAAGCCGATGTTAGTTCAACATTATTTGACTTCTATCTGCACAGCGTCCTGGGGCGCGGTAGTCTCCCTTTCTCGGCCTCAAATATGAAATTACTCTGGCTGAAGTGTGGGAGGCCGCACTTGACATGCTTGGTGCTAAAGGTGTTGGCTATGTCGAATCGGAGCTTGAGGAACATTATCTAGATGACGGAGCTCGTGCATCCCTTGCTATAGGAAAAGAGCAGCTCGCTAGGAAGCGTGCTGAGACGATGAGAGAGGAGCATCGAGAAAGAGAAGCACCATTGATTGCTCCTGTCCCTCCTTCAATTTCGGCCGACGTTGATATCACAGGCTCTGGTTTCCATTTCCCGCCTCCTGTTAAAGTCATAACTGAGATTACGAGCGCACAGGGTGGAGACGAAGACGAGGAAAGCATTGAAGCACACGCCTACGAAATTGACATTAGAAAGCCAACTTTTCCAGGTAACTTTAATGCTGACCTTGCTCAAGTAGATTGCTCATTCGTTTCTCATGAATTCGATGAGCTTCTTGATTACTTCCTGAATCTCAATGAGCCTTTATATCCTCTCTTTACTGACTTTAACTTCCTTTCTTCTACCGAGAATGGGTCGAGCATAGCTCAGACTCCGCCTCCTCCAGTTGTTCCTCCATCGTCCCTTCAGGTTACTCCCCCTTCAGTCTCTCAACCAGGGTCACAAGAGGAGCAAATAGAAGCTCTTCAAGATTTGGACGATCCAAATGCTTCACAAGAACATGGAGGAGAAGGACTTAGAGAAGGCGAGAAGACCCCGGAACCATCTGGTTCTGATGATATGCCACTAATTACACTTTTCTCTCCAGGGAGTGGGTCTTCTTCAAAGAAGAGAGGGAGATGTGGAGTCTCTAAGAAGAAGAAGGAGGCTTCTGCTAGCGGAGAGCAAGCAGGAGAAGGACCTATAGTACCGCTTTCCCCTTCCTCTCCTACCACTCGTCCTAAAAAATTAGTTATCCGGCCAAGCGAGACCACGAAGGGTGGTAGGAAGAAGAAGTGATGGGACTGGTCTCTATGCTCTTCATTTTGCTCTTGGCTTTTTGTTTGTACTGACCGGTCATTGTGCGGGTACCGGCCTACGCTTTTCTTTTTATTTTGAAACCTGTACCTATACAAAATTTTGACAGTATTGAATAAAATGATTCTTTTTGTTTGTACAAACTTCTGTCTATATTTGAGAATCATTTACTCTTCGTTTTTGTACAAGTTTCGTTATATGATATTGCAGTGAGCTTGTTGATGAACGTATTTTTCTGCATTTTAAACCGTTTATTTCATATATTTTTATTTTAATAAAGCGGTATTATACAGGTATTTTGTTGTGGTTTTTCAGATTATTGATTCCAAAGTGCAACGTTGAAATTAATCGGTTATGCCGTCCATTGGTTCAAAAATCACGCAGCAAAGAGTGCAACATTTTGAGCGTTGAAATAAATCAAAGCAATATGGACCAATTCAAGCAATGATGTGGACGTATATATGTTCTCTTTCACCAATTCAAGCAAAGGACCAGTTCCTCCTAAAAAGTAGCATAATACATAGCCATGATATGAAGCAAAATGGGACACATTCAAAAGTAGCTTACGTATGAATTTGGACCAATTCACATATAAAAGTATTTCAAGCAACGACGTGGCAACTTGACTCTTCACCAATTCAAGGAATGGACCCAGTCAGTACAATTATCTTAGCAAATACTAAGAATAGAACCGGTCCTATTGCTAAAAAGATGGACTGATTTTAGGGGTTGAAAGCCTATATATACAGCATTATACAACACCTTGAAATCATCTCTTACCTCATCACTTTTCTTCAAGTTTAGATTTAAATTCAGCACTGTTTTTATTTTCGAACAGAATACGTAGGATTGTTGATTAGATTTAGAAATTTATTTATTCTTGTTCTTAGTTATTTTCTGCACTCTTTTCAGTTAGTTAATAATTATTTCAGTTGTTTGCTCCATTATCTTCTTTTCCGCAATTTCAATTTCTATTCTGATTTTTTTACAATTCTATATTTTGGTTGCAATTTCGATTAGTTTCGAAATTGATTCGGAGTATATTATTGTTTTTATTTTCTGTTCAAAATTCACCGTCGAATTCGTTTAACACGCCTAAGTTTAACTATGGATTTTAATTGTTTTAAAATACAATTCCCTATGTTCGACCTGCATACTACACGCCTGTGCGCTTGCAGAATTTATTAAAATTTATGCTTTTCTAATCAATAGAAAAGTCGCAACAGGTTTTTGGTGCCGTTGCCGGGGAGTTGCTATTTTGAGATTTTCGATTTTTCGTTTTTAAGTCTATTCGTGTTAATTTATTTTACTTTTTTTTGCATTAGTTTTCAAAAAAAAAAATCGTTTTTTTTTTTCGTTTTTCAGTTCCTTTCGCCAAAGTAGCATTTTACTTGAAAAAAAAACATTTTTTTTCTTCTCGCTGCATTCATTTTCACGTTTTCGTTTACATAGTTCTGTTTTTTTTTTAATTATTTCCACGCACCACAGCAAGTTTAGTTTTCGCGTTGCATTCATATTTAGTTTTGCATTCATTTTTATGTTTCTTAGCAGCTGCATGCATCAATTTCACATATTTCCTTGAATCTTCATAAATCACAATCTGCATAATTTCAACTTCATATAAAAAAAAAATCACTTTTTCAGTTCCTTTCGCTAAAGTAGCGTTTTACTTAAAAAAAAAATAGCGGACATCATTTTTTTTTCCATTCGTTCATTCACACGTTCATTTGCTCTCTGTTTCTTGACATACTCATAAGTTCATCTTCCATTCTTTTTTCTCGTTTTTCAAAAATCATGTTTCACATAGCCACACTTTCGGTTTCTAATCATTCAAATTCTCTCACTGCTACATTTTTCGCGTTGCTTTGGTTTGTGACTCACATTGCTTCGTTTTCAAACTTACACATTGCTTGCATTTTTCATCATGTTACATTCGTCGCATTTTACTTATGCATTTTCCTGTTAGTTTGCATGCAGTAGCCTGTTTTTACGTAACCATTGTTTTCACATAACCATCTTGGTTCACTGCAGTAGCTTAGTTTGGTTCACGTAACCATTTTACTATTTCAAGTTGCATGCAGTAGCTTAGTTTTCATACTTGCATTAGTTTGTTGCTTACATTAATTCAGTTGCATTAAATCAGCTCTTTGTTCACATTTCCATTCTCATACTCACGTAATCACGTAACCATCTTTTATTTAGTTCACGAATAAATTTTTATTTTGTTCAAATATTTGCACGTATGTTTATTCACACGTAAGTTTTTGTTCAATTTTTTTTATAACTCCCGCAGATTGTTTGCATGTCACTGTGTTTTCACTTTGCTCCCACGTTCATGCACTTTGCACTAATTTTCACCACATGACACGTTAGTTCTATTTTACTCACACATTTTTCAGTGATCACTGCAGTACACATTTTCATGTTTCCTTATTTCATTCATACATAGTGCTTCAAACGAAGGTAATCAAAGCATACTTCATTGCATTAATTCATCAAGTTACATTCCATTTTTCTTATTTCAGTCACGTTTCATTTATATATACACAGTTGCAGTTTAATTTTTTCTAAGCTTATCATCTCTTAGATATCTAACAGGTAGAAACAACATAGCAACCACAAACTTTGGAGTTTGATCCGCTAGCGCTACTCAGCTGCATTGGACGGGCTATCATACACCTCTGTCCATATATTGTGAAAACAGTATACTCTTTATGGCGCAGTTGAAATTGAAAATCCTCGGGACGGTTCCATTTCAAAGGTCAATGGACAACGCTTGAAGCCATTTCTAGAGTTTGAACAGCACGAGGACGATGAGTTCGTGGATCTTCACGAACCTAGCTATTCGGCATGAGCCGCTCACTATCTTGCACATATCAGGTTGTATTTTTCAGTTTTTTTTCCTTCTATTTTGCATTTGCATTCTATTTGACAGTTGGGACACTGTCTCATTCCAGTGTGGGGGGGACGCATATCTCATTCTGTTTGTTCATATTTCATAGTGTAGCATCATTTTTTAAAAAAAAATCATCTCATTATTTGTTTTCAAATTTCCTTTCAATTTTTTTTCATTTCCCAATATTTTTAGGACTTCGATTTATTTTTAATTAGTCAAGACAAAATAAGTAAGCAGTTGAAGTCAATTGATGAAGATTTTTGTGAATCACTAATTTCAAATGTAAAATATAATGAAAAGTTGAATTACAAGCGATAATAGTGAGGTTAGTATATAGGGGGATTCATAGGTGATGGTTATGAAATTTTTTCTAAACTGTAGTCTTTGTTTAAAAAAAATGGCAGATTTAAAGTACACGCGTTGACATCTCAAATCATTAAAGTTAAGTGGTGCTAAGTTGATTTGCATAACACTCTTTAGCTTTGCTCCAAAAAAAAAAACTAATAAGAAACACCTACAGTCTATAGGTGTGCACACTTGTGAAAGTGTGTGCACTGGCCACGCTCTGTACTCTTCTCACGTATGCCCGAAAGGCAGTGCGTGGATGGTATATCTGGCCTCAGCATTCTGAGTTAGGTGTATAAATAATTAAATAAATAATCACCTAAGGATTACCGCCCTTTTCTGACATAGTCAGCGTCGGTTTGCATAATCCGCCAAGCTCTGTCCCAACACTCACGTAAGCCCGCGAGGCAGTGCATGGGTGGTATACCTTGGTCCAAAAGTTAGGTGTAAAAAAAAACACTAAGCTTTGAAACCGAAACACTTCTTGACTTTGTTGATTTGGCTTGTCATACAAATGGAAATGGAAAATGCCATTTTGAAAAAAAAAACTGTGATTAACAGTGAAGAATTTATTTCATGGCTGCACTATGTTATCAACCGAAACAACTGGCCAAACTAGAATCTAATGTATGAAAACTTGAGTTATATTGAAATTTGTGATTAGTGAGGAACCAAAAATTTGAAGAAGTTGACTAAAACCGATATACATTATTTTGTTGCAAATATTTTGAAGTAAATCGAGTCTCCATTTGTGTAGAATTTTGCATTCATGTAGTACATTAGAATCATCACATACTGCATTTGGATTTTGTGGGTAGTATCTGCTGAAAACCCTCACGAGACACCACTCGTCCTACTAGGGACACCTAGAGGTTTAACGGCTTGTTGCATACGCTCAATGCAATCGTGTTTCCTACGAAAAAGGATTTAGTTAGTTTTATTTTCTTGCTTATTCGAGGACGAATAAAGTTCTAGTGTGGGGGTATTTGATGAACGTATTTTTCTGCATTTTAAACCGTTTATTTCATGTATTTTTATTTTAATAAAGCGGTATTATACGGGTATTTTGTTGTGGTTTTGCAGATTATTGATTCCAAAGTGCAACGTTGAAATTAATCGGTTATGCCGTCCATTGGTTCAAAAATCGCGCAGCAAAGAGTGCAACATTTTGAGCATTGAAATAAATCAAAGCAATATGGACCAATTCAAGCAATGATGTGGATGTATATATGTTCTCTTTCACCAATTCAAGCAAAGCACCAGTTCCACCTAAAAAGTAGCATAATACATAGCCATGATATGAAGCAAAATAGGACACATTCAAAAGTAGCTTACGTATGAATTTGGACCAATTCACATATAAAAGTATTTCAAGCAATGACGTGGCAACTTGACTCTTCACCAATTCAGGGAACGAACCCAGTCAGTACAATTATCTTGGCAAATACTAAGAATAGAACCTGTCCTATTGCCAAAAAGATGGACTGATTTTAGGGGTTGAAAGCCTATATATACAGCATTATACAACACCTTGAAATCATCTCTTACCTCATCACTTTTCTTCAAGTTTAGATTTAAATTCAGCACTGTTTTTATTTTCGAACAGAATGCGTAGGATTGTTGATTAGATTTAGCAATTTATTTATTCTTGTTCTTAGTTATTTTCTGCACTCTTTTCAGTTAGTTAATAATTATTTCAGTTGTTTGCTCCATTATCTTCTTTTCCGCAATTTCAATTTCTATTCTGATTTTTTTACAATTCTATATTTTGGTTGCAATTTCGATTAGTTTCGAAATCGATTTGGAGTATATTATTCTTTTTATTTTCTGTTCAAAATTCACCGTCGAATTCGTTTAACACGCCTAAGATTTAACTATGGATTTTAATTGTTTTAAAATACAATTCCCTGTGCTCGACCTGCATACTACACGCCTGTGCGCTTATAGAATTTATTAAAATTTGTGCTTTTCTAATCAATAGAAAAGTCGCAACACTTGTGGTATGTTGTTCGAGCGTTATTTTTACCAATGTAGCTATACCATGTTGCCCCTATACCATAAGCTCGTTGCAATATTTTCAACTTTGAGGGGACTTGTACTCTTATTTTCTGGAGAATAATTATTCCATACTTGGAGGAATATTATTCTACTCAAAACAGAGTACAGCTCGTTTCATATGAGTTTTCATGCTTCACCCTTCGGAGATATCACTTTTTCTTTTGCATATATACATTCTTACAAAATGAATTCTCCTATGTGGTAAAGCGGGCCTCTGAAGGGCACTTTAACTTTTTTGAGGAAGAGTATTTTCAAGAATAGATGAACCAATCTTCCTTTGAAAGCTAAAGTGTGCCTTTAGAGAGGGCTTCCTTCTTTTCTTTTTTTTTTCCTTTTTTTTATATTGACAAAGTTTCGGAGAACAATTCTTCTATTTCGAGAAGATTTGTACTCTTCCTTTTAGAGAACAACTCATCCGTTTGAAAGAAGTTTGCATTTATACTTTATAGGATAATATTTCCGTTTCAAGAAAGTATTTTTCTAGCTTAGTAAAATGCACTTCATATTGGAGGAGTCTTCTCTTTCTTTCTTCTTTTTTTTATTGCAAAGTTTTTGCACTCCTCTTTTTCTTTTTCTTTTTGAACAAAGTCGCTTTTGCTTTGGCTAGTGAGTTTCACTTCATAATGCAGTGGGCCTTTCGAAAAGAAAAAGGGGTCTTAACCTGCTTGAGCCTCTGATGAGAGTTTTTGATTGTGCCTCTGGAAAGAGGTCTTTTTGTTTGATTGTGCCTCTAGGAAGAGGTCTTTTTGTTTGATTGTGCCTCTGGGAAGAGGTCGTTTTGTTTCTGCCTCTTGGGAGAGGCTTTTATCTTTTCCCTGTTCGCTTGGAAGCGGGCCTCCGAAGAGGGCTTTTCTCATTTCGACTCGTGTGAAGTTTTATTTCAGATCACGGTGAAATGTGTGCCTCTGAGTAGGGCTTTTGCCTGGAAGTTTGGAGCTTCCTCTTAGTTGGATGGATTCACGGGGGTGTACCACCGATCAGTCCGCAACTTTGTGTCGAGAAAGAACTCTCTTTTTCTGGCGAGGCCCGCTCGAGGTCTTTTAGCATCTCAACTATGGTGAAATGGGCCTCCGAAGAGGGATTTTCACATTCCAGCACTTGTGAAGTTTTATTTCATATCTCGGTGGAATGCGTGCCTCCGAGTCTACCTGGAAGTTTCTTTCTCATGGTTGGCCGGATTCACGGGGCAGACACAAGTTACTTGGACGCTTATTTGCGCAGATTTTCTCAGCTAGTGAACAAGCGCCTTGCCCTCCACTTGAGAGGGTGCCTCCGATCATCGTATGGATTCACAGGGCGGACGCAAGTTACTTGGACGCTTGTCTGCGCAAACTGTCTCAGCTAGTAAACGACCGACTTGCCTTCCAGTTGGGAAGGTGCTCCCGGTCATTCCATACCAATCTTTTTTGTTGAGAATGTCTTCTGGCATGTCCCGTTTGAGGTCTTTATCCTCCGAAGAGTTGTGCCTCCGAAGAGGGCTTGTGCCTCCGAAGAGGTCTTTTGTTGTTTGATGCTTGCTCGCCCATGTCTCTTTGCCATCTATTCATCTCGGCGATCCCCGTTATCTTTCCCAAATATCATCCCTTTTTAGTTGCCAACAATTTTCCTTATCCAAAGAAATATACTTCATAGTTAAGCGAGTTGGTGGTGGTAGACACAGGCTATTTAACCGGATGCTTGTTTGTACAAACATTCGCAGTTAGTTAGAAATGGTCCACTTCTAGCCACATCGCTAACTTTTGTTCGAAGCACTTCTTTCTTAGGATTTGAGTATGGAAATTTTGAATGGTTTAGCGTTTGCTTGCTGGGTGATGTCGGAGATCACTTGGTCTTGCAATGGGTAAGCTTTGTTTTTATGGCCTGCATTATTAAATCGACATTTTAGTAACATAATTAACGTATTTTATATGTCGAAATAAAACAAAGCAGTTTATAGTAGTAGAGAACACAAGATTTATAGTGGTTCGACCAAAATCTGGGCCTACATCCACTTTATAGCTTTTTATTATTCACTTGCTTTACAATTGCTTTCAATACAAGAATCATATATTCGTAATTCTTTTACAACATTTCAGCAAAGCTTTTAAGTAAAATATGGACGCAAACGATTGCTGTTCCAAGCTCTTGGGATTGGTTCTCTTTCGACAGTTGTGAGTTTGAATGTGCCATCAAGGAGTTTCGTGCCTATGACATATGGCCCCTCCCAGTTTGGCCCAAACACACCTGTGGCTGTCATAATTCTCTTCAGGACTAGGTCCCCAACATCAAAGCTGCGCTGACGAACTTTGGAATTTAAGTGCCTGGCTATCCTTTGCTGATGGGCCGCAATTCTAAGCTTAGCCTCTTCTCTTCTTTCATCAAGGCGGTCAAGCGCTTCCAATTGCAGTTTTTCATTCTCATCTTGATCAAAATGGATCCTTCTGTGTGACGGAACTTCCGTTTCCGCTGGAATCATTGCTTCTGATCCGTATGCCAATGAAAATGGACTATGCCCAGTCGCAGTTTTGTGGGTAATTCTGTATGCCCATAGTGCAAGTGGTAACTTATCGACCCAACCACCTTTTGCTTGTTCCAGCTGCTTTTTGATGGTTGATTTGATGATTTTGTTTACTGCTTCCACTTGCCCATTTGCCTGCGGATGAACCACTGCTGAGAAGCTTTTTCGGATCTTGAATCGTTTGCAGAAATCTTGGAATTCCTCACTTTCGAACTGCGTACCATTGTCTGTGATTATCTTCTGAGGCACACCATACCTGCAAATGATATTTTTAGTCACAAAACATATCATTTTCTTGGAAGTAACGGTAGCCAATGGTTCAGCTTCGGCCCATTTAGTGAAATAATCAACAGCAATGATAGCATATTTAATCCCCGATTTGGCAGTCGGCAAAGGCCTAATGAGATCTATTCCCCAGATGACAAACGGCCATGGACTGACCATTTGTGTTAGCTCAGTGGAAGGTGCTCTAGGAATTTTGGCAAATCTCTGGCATTTACCACACTTTCGGGAATAGTCAGCAGCTTCTCGATTAATCTCTAGCCAAAAATATCCATAACGGAGAATTTTCTTTGCTAAAGTTTGACCTCCTGTATGATCTCCACACTCCCCTCCGTGTACTTCAGTTAGAATTGTCTTGGCTTCTTCTTTAGTTACACAGCGGAGTAGTGGCATTGAAAATCCCCGTCTGTACAATCGGCCATCCTGGATCATATATCTAGAGGCTTTCCTTAACAGCTTCTGTCGTTCTTTTGAACTTTCTGGCAAAGAACCATTGAGCAGATATTCAAATATCGGAGTCATCCATGATTCTTGCTCTTGGGATACATTCATAATCCAATCAACATCCATTTCATCTGTGCTCGGAGCTGACAAGACTTCGACGGGAACTAATCCCAATATTTGAGCTTCACCAATACTTGAATACTTTGCGAGAGAATCCGCCTTCATGTTCTCTTCTCGGGGTACATGGCTTATTGAATAACGGTCAAAGTCTTCAAGAAGCTCCCAGGCCTTTGATAAATAGGTGGGTAGATACCCTCCTTTAGCTTGAAATTCCTTCTTTACTTGGCAGACAATAAGCTGAGAATCACTGAAGATCTGCAATGCCTTAATGTTTAGTTCTTTAGCGATCCTTAAACTAGCGACGAGAGCTTCATATTCTGCTTCATTATTTGTCGAAGGAAATTCTAGTCTCAGTGCATAACATAGCGATCGCTCTTCTGGGGTTTCAAGGACAACCCCTGCTCTAGAACAATAATCATTCCTTGCGCCATCGACATACAATTTCCATTGGATTGGGAGGTGATCAGTGGCTTCTTCCTCACTATCACCTTTATCCGTACATTCTGCGATGAAATCTGCTAAAGCTTTTCCATTGATTGCTTTCCGGGGATGATAAGTGATGTCATATTGGCTGAGTTCAATATTCCATTTCAAAAGACGGCCCGATGTCTCAGGACGGAATAGGACTTGCTTTAGAGGTTGATCAGTGAGGACTTTGATGGGATGAGCTTGGAAATACGGCCTCAATTTTGTTGATGCGATCAACAAACAATAGGCGAGCTTTTCCAACCTTGAATAGTTCATTTCTGCCCTAGTGAATCTTTTGCTGATATAATAGACTGGGCGTTGAATCCTTGTGTCTTCCCGTACCAACGCTGCACTGAGAGCATGAGATGAAATTGCCAAATATATGAAGAGATCTTCACCATTGTCAGGCTTTGAAAGTATCGGAGGAACTTCCATATGACGAACCAACTCATCAAATGCTTTCTGACATTCAGGAGTCCACTCAAAGTTTTTTCTTCCTTTCTTCAGAGCATCAAAGAATGGAATGCATTTGTCAGTGGCTTTTGAAATGAACCGACTCAAGGCAGCAACCTTTCCATTGAGACTTTGCAATTCCTTCTTCGTTCTAGGAGCTTTGACCTCTCTCAGGGCAGTGATCTGAGTAGGATTAGCTTCAATGCCTCTAGCGCTCACAATGAAACCAAAAAATTTCCGGACTCCACTCCAAATGAACATTTCAAGGGATTAAGCTTCATTCTGTACTTTCGGAGTACTGCGAACATCTCTGCCAACTGATCCATGTGGTCCACTACTTTCTTAGACTTCACTAGCATATCATTAACATAAACTTCCATTGTCTTGCCAATCTGCGGTTTAAACATGGCATTAACAAGCCTTTGGTAAGTTGCCCCTGCATTCTTGAGTCCGAAAGGCATGACCTTGTAGCAGTAGAGTCCAAAATCTGTGATGAAGCTTGTGTCCTCTTGATCTGGCTCATGCATCATAATCTGGTTATATCCGAAGTATGCATCCATAAAAGATAACAATTCAAGCCCCGCCGTCCCATCCACCAACTGATCGATCCTGGGCAGCGGGAAGCAGTCTTTGGGGCAGGCTTTGTTCAAATCTGAAAAGTCAATGCATACTCTCCATTTTCCGTTATCTTTTTTAACCAGCACTGGATTTGATACCCAATTTGGATAAGTAGATTCTCTGATGAAACCGTTCTCCATGAGCCGATCCACTTCTTCCTTCGACGCTGCCGTCCTCTCAGGACCCTGAGTTCTTCTTCTCTGTTTCACGGGTGTAAACTTTAGATCAATGTTCAGAGTGTGTACTACAATCTCTGGGGATATTCCACACATGTCAGCATGAGCCCAAGCGAATACATCCAAATTTGCCTTCAAAAATGAAATCAGAACATTCTGAACTGTTGTGTTGAGTTGTGAACCCACATTCAGCACTTTGTTTGGGTCCTTTGGGTCAACGGGTACCGGCACTATTACCTCTACTGGTACTACCCTATTCTCCCCTGCACTGGCTTTCCTTGAATCCATCTCTCTTCGTGCGCCACTATATTCACCAGTGCAGGGTCCACCCTTTAATTGCTACAAGGTTGGTTCTTTGATGCGGACTGGAGCCGCCGCACCTTTTCCTGTTTCTCTTTTCCTTGATTCACGCAACTCTGTAAGATAACATTCTCGCCCCGCATCTTGGTCTCCTTTAATCACACCAACTCCATTATCTATGGGGAATTTTATAGTCAGACACCATGGGGCAAGAACAGCTTTGAATGCAGCAAGAGTTGGTCGGCCTAAAAAGGCATTGTAGGCAGAGAATTCTTCAATAGTTATAAAGGTTTGCTTTCGAGCCACCTTCCTCAGCCCTTTTCCAAGTTCTACAAAAAAATCTATGGTCCCAACCAGCTATTTGGGTTCCCCAGCAAACCCAGCAATCTTCAGTGATGAAGCTTGAACGTCAGCCATTGTAATTTTCATCTGATCAAAAGTCTTCTTGAAGAGAATGTTGCATGAAGCTCCACAATCAACTAGAACTCTTCTCACAGTAGCCGGTCCAATACTAGCGGATATGACCAAAGGATCTATGGTAGGAGCCTCGATACCCAAAGAATCTCTGGCACTGAATACAATATCATCAGTGGAAGTCTTTTGTTGCTTTAAAGGTGCATCATTTTCTAAACAAAAACATTCTCTTTAGCCGGTACATGCCTCAAGGCCCGGGCATATCTTTCCATCTCGCCCCAGCTTTTTCCTGCTGGGTGAGGCCCTCCAGTTATTATATTGATGATAGGTCTTTCCGACTCATGTTCTACGGCCTTCTCACTTGAGCCAGGACGGTGAGCGGGAACTTGTTGTCCTTGAGTCGACGAGGCTGGGGCATTTCTATTCCTTTTCACATACTGTTGGAGCTTGTTCTCTTTCAAGTGTTGTTCAATTACCTCTTTCAAATGACGGCATTTGTTGGTGTCATGGCCGGGTTGGTTGTGGAGCCGGCAGAACCTTCCACTTTTTTCCATCTTACTTCCAACTCTCAGTTTAGGTGGTGTCGGATAATTGACATCATCCTTGGTCGCAAAGAAGATGTTCTCAGGGGTATCAGTCAAGGGTGTGAAATTGAAAGGACGGCCTTTCTTAGCATCTCCCTGCTTCTTTCCACCATCATTTCCCCTTTTCTGAGTGTTAGGTTCTTTCTTGCTCAAAGCAGCACCATTGTTTCCGGCTTTTGTTGATACCACCTTAGCCGGTGTTTGGAGGCTCTCCAAGCGCATGAATTCATCCGCTTTCTTGTGGAATTTGTCAAGCGAGTTTGGTTCTTTCATTTTCAACCATTTTCCAAATTCGCTTAATTTGTCAATCGCCCTCATCAAGTATGTTAGGACCATGCGTGGCTCAGCATTATCTACCTCAGCCAATGCTATGTTAAAACGATTCAAAAATGATCTGATGGATTCTCCTAGATTTTGCTCTAGACTTGACAGCGACATTATATCCTTTGCTTTTGAAGCATACAATCGAAATTGCTCCTTGAATTTCCTGGTCAAATCGGAGAACTGATCAATGGACCTGACCGGCAGCTTTGTAAACAACAATAGAGCCACACCTTCCAGATATACCGGGAAATATCGACATTTGATTTCATCAGACGCTTTGGCACCCATCATATGCCAATCGTACTTATGCATAAACTCATTAGGATCACTTGTCCCCTTGTAAGCCGGAATAGTAGGGGGAACGAATTTCCTTGGGAACCCTGCCTTCAAGATCTTTTCAGTAAATGGAGTTTTGCTTGGAGCAAAATCCCATTCTTTCTCATCTTCATATCTTCGCATGCTTTCCTTCATAATTCGACGAACCATGCCTGAGAAATACTCTTCATCATTTAGAGGCACTTGAGGGAAAATATCAGCCATTCTTTTTGAATTCTGTCTTGACAACCGTTCACGGAGGGTCGGCTGCGGTCCTGATCCTCCAGCCTGGAGAGGTGTCTTTTCCACAAGGTCTGCGGCTCTTTGAGAAACGTTCCCTCCTTCAACATCTTGAACTCCCGCAGTAGGGTTTCCATCATTATTAACCGGTTGATGGTTAGCCCCAAGTAGATCATTTAACTTACTTAAGATCAGGGCGTTCTGGGCATTCTGAGCCTCCAACTGTGCATTTGGGGCATTCAATTGTTGATTCAACCCCAAAACTACGGCGTCCAATTATGCTCGCGTAACTCCAACAGTTGGAGCTGCTTGACTTGAAGGAGGAGAGGTATAGGATAAGTCGTGGGTCGTTGGAGGGTTAAGACATCAGGAGCTATCACTTGGCTGGCTCGCACATGTCCTTTAGTACTAACTTATAGGTACTAGCGACTTATGGAAAGCGGCACGGTCAAAATTTCTAAGTTCAAGGTCGTTAGCGACCTAAGCTAGGTTATAGGTCGGCAGCGACATAGGGATAGGTCGTAAGTTGTGTTCCATTTCTTAAGCAAGGCTTACGGCTTAACTGGGATAAGTATGTTCTCCTTAGCACAAGTCCTGAGTCGTGAACGAATTAACAAGCTCTGGCTGTAACACGACATTGGATTTGCCTTTGTGCTTAGGTCGTGAACGACCTAGCATAAGTCGTAAATCGGCCATGGCTTAAGTGAAGTTGCTTCGGGCCTTTCGTGTCTTGAGTCGCTGAGTTGATAACTTGATGAGTCGCTTATCCATTGAGTCATTGTCCCCCTTGAGTTGTTGAGTCGGTAGCCCTTCAAGGCCGTTGAGTCGGCAACTATCTTAACGTAGTTAGGTCGACAACCAGTTAAGTCGGCAATCTCCTTAGACCGTTAGGTCGGTATCTATGTTGAGTCGGTAGCCTTTAAGATGTTAGGTCGTGACACCTCAATGAGTCGCATATCAAATAAGTCGCTGCTCTTTTTAAGTCGTGAGCCTTTTTGAGTCGCTGAACATTGGAGTTAACAGAAGTTATATAACTAGGTTTGAATAATTATAAAGGGTTTCATAAATGAGTATGGAAGTTGATAAATGTTTTATAAACAATTTTAAGTTAAAGCAAAGAGGATTTCATGGATAAAGGAATTTATTAAAAATAACTACCATAGAAAATTGAAGTTTGGGTTTCTCGAGGCTAACCTTTTAAAAAATGGTAGTAAGGAACATCCACTCCACGTTATGCACCGTACAAATAGTGCTTAGAGTTATCATTTTCTCTAATTTTAAATAATTTGGGTAAATCCTTTTTAGAGATTTGGTAATGGGAAAGCTTACAAATGTTTTGTAAGCTACTTGTGTCATAAAGATTAGTATATGAATGTTTTTTGAAAGAGATTTATTAAACAAAGATATGTTTTGAGGCTTAGTTGTTTCTATGGATAAATAAAACTCAAATGGAATTAGTTTTTGTTTGTCTATTTGGTAAATAAATAACCAACTGTCAAGTTTGACCCAATTTGACTTAGGAAGTATGAATGTAAATTCGAGTTCCCTAATGAGGACTCGAACGCTTACTTCCAAACGAATGGGAATGAGTCAACCGAATATTATTGGTTATTGATATGGAGAGACCGGGGTCGGATTTATATATCCAAAAACCACTCTGAACCAACGTGCACGTTTGAGTGGAAGAGATCTTGATGATCATTAAAGATGGTGCTTTTTTAAGTACAAGGGCTACTATTACTAATCTTGAGGGTGATTCCAAAATGGATGTAGTAGAGTTAGTGCCTTCGGTTTCATTCAGACCCAGATTGAACTTGTATGAAGAAATGCTGACCTTACATTGACACCTGGAGGGCAGTGTTAACACTCCAAGATGGACTGCTATTCAAAAAGATAAAACGTAGCCTCAAGCCTCATCAACGGGGGATAAGTAAAACCAGAGATATGCAGCAGGGCTATGTGGGTCACACCTATTAGGGTATATCATCACCCTTCTAATATATACACAATCATCAATGAATTCGTGTACATAGGAGCGCTCGGTTAATGGTTGTAAAGCAACCGGAGTGATAATATACTCAGTACTATTCAATAAATGGTAGGCTGGACTTGTGTTGGAAGGTCGTTAGGTATGAACTCGATGCATTTTTCTAGAGGTGTACTATGGCAGGTGGTACAACAGTTGCCCAGTCATTAGTTGGAATCCATTCTTCAATATGTGCTTAGGTTTTTGATTTAGAGTTTAATATGTTGGAATGTGGGATGCATGTATTTCAGCTATTTTACCTATTTACTTTAAACCTAGACAATATGATAATATCACTAGACTTTGATATAAAATGTTTTGGTTACCGTTAGGTAAAAACACGTCATTTTATGTGTGATGTGGTTTTATAAGATACCCTTTGTTCGACAAAATTTCAAATGTAGAAATAAGTTTGGTTGTTACTTGTTATCGAGTTTTACTCATGCTGGTTTAACAGACTGACCCTAGCATTATTCCATGTAATGCTCAGGTCAAACCGAGCATGTTTTCCCAAGTTTAGCTAGATACTTTGGATTTGGAGTGGAGTTGGATGGTCAAGGCGTATTCATATATATTTTTCTTCCATTGTATTGTAGAATCTATATGTTGTCAATGTAAGGACATGTTTCAAACTGTCTAAATTTAGGACAAGTCTAGTGTACTCTGATGTTATATATATGAATAAGATGTTTTTCTATTTATAAAAATCATTATTGTATTATACATTATTCGCCGTGTTGTGGGATTCTATATTGTTTAATTTTCTTCTTTCTTCTACCTTCTTCTTTCACCTTAAAAATCATTATTTCCAGTACTTGAATATTTGGCATGTGATATAGTGGACATATTAGAGTCGATTTTCGAGTGTCGAAAATCTGGTTCGTTACGATGGAAAATGCTATAACATCTCTTAAGTTATTTGCATTCATATTTCACATGATGTTGGTTTAACTTCATAAAATTGTTTAGTTCTAACTTGAGTATATTGTTTTTTCAATTATGCTTGGGTTAGTCTAATTATTATTGTATAAAAAGACCAGTATTTCTAGAGGACGAAGATGGAGTTTGGTATATTTTATTACTAGTTTCATTCTGCTGTATTATTATGGTATGCTTGTTGATTGTACTGATTGATGTTGTAAAAAATGTGGAATCAAATGTATATTGTAAAACGACTTCATGAACTGTTTCTTTAATTATTATATTTTGTCATTCCTCTGTGAGATTTTGTGTACTAGTTTCCTTCTTTTCTCTTATTTTCTTATTAAAAGCCACTGGTAATCTACACTTTTGAATGGTTTGAGTTAGATATGTGTGGTTTATTGTTGAATTAAATTGTCCAAAAAGGTGGGTTGCCACATCTAGGTATGCCTAGGCCCAACGATCTGGATTTTATATATTTTGATCTAATGGTTTTGGTTGATTTTAGCATCTATAAGTTCAGGTCTAACCCTCCCTTCTCTTCTCGTATTTTTCTAGAGGCAGTAACCAAGCTCTGCCATTTCTTATTCTCTACTTTCTTTCTAAATTATAAAAATAAGATGTTTGTATTTATATTCATACAAATTGGACGAGGATGAAAATCTAATAAAAAGAAGAAGAGAAGAGAATCAACTATACGCGCTTGACGTAGTTTATATATACTTATATATTTTCCCCTATTTTCCCTTCCAATCCCAAATATCTTCTCATATCTGTAATTCTAATGTGTGCGTATATCATTTTATACGTGTTTCTTGGAGTAAAAAGGATCTGGAGATGAATTTTAGGTTCTACTTCAGATCTGGAGATTTGGATCGCTTCTAAAAGGTGAGTGGATAATTGTTAACGCTAAAATTTGAACGCCAACACCCCGGTGTGTAAAGTGTAGTTGTGAAAGCACCACCCGATGGTTCGGGAACAGAGTATAAGCAGAAAACTGCAGAAAAAACAGTAAACAACAGCGATTTTATAGTGGTTCGGCTTAATAGTTTGCCTACGTCCACTTTGAATATCTTTATTAACGAATTCGTTACAGATCGATACAATTCTTCCCAAGTACAATACACTTTGAATTACTAAACACTTTGAACGAATGGCTTAAACTTCAATGTGAGTGAAAGTCTTCAAATCCATGTCGGATGTATGAGATTCCTTCTTGAAGTTGTTAGTAGCGTTCTACGTGTCTTGAAAGCCTTGAATGTCGAGTCGGTTTGGAATGTAGCAGAGTATCGGTGCTTCGAAAGAATGAGCCAAAAAGTCCCCCTCATGCTTGTAGTAGGTTGGTATTTATAGGAAAATTTTACCCTTAAGTCGTAACTCGTAACCGATTTAAGGTAGGTCGTGGCCGACTTATTGAGTCTAGCTCGTAGCTTGGTAGAAATTTGCCCATCTGCTTGAATCCATGTCAAGTTGTAAGTCATGCACGAGTTAACCGGACGCGGCTTCATTTTTTTACATAAGTCGTGTACGACTCATCATAGATCGTAGGTCGTGACCGAGTTAACAGGATGCTGCATAAGTGTTGTGGCAGAGGATTATAGCTTAACGACTTTAGGTCATGGACGACTTAAGTTAAGTCGTGAGTTACGGCTTAACTGGTAAGCTTGTGTATTTCAGATAGCAACACAAATCTTAACTCATTCACGAGTTAGGAGGCTATGTTTAACGAGTATCAGCGCTTTTTTTGCCTAAGTCGTTTACGACTCATGCTAGGTCGTAAGTCATAGACAGGTTTAGGTCGTTAACTTATTTCCTTCTTGAGTCAGGCCATCTCTTAAGTCATAGATTTCCTTAAGTCGTAGACTTCTTGGTCCGTTTCAATTCTTAAGTGGTCTGGACCTTAACTCGTTAACTCGTCCAGACCCTAAGTCGTGTACCCTCCTTGATCAGTTGAGTTGATGTTTCCCTCGAGTCGTTGAGTCGGCCATTTCTTTAACACGTTAAACCGTTAAGTCATACCATTCATAAGTCGTAGATCGCCCATAACTTGAGTCCTTAACTTGTTAAGTCGCAGACTGCTTTTAACTGTTAGATCATGGTGGCCTCAAGTCATAAGTCATTGTCTTAACGGGGTTAACATTTGCCCCTCGAAGCACACGCCTAAGTCGTAATTCGTGTGCTTCGACTTTCCTTAACTCGCTTGTGCCGTTTCAAATTCCGCTGTCTTGGTGTATAAAAGACTTGAGTCGTTTCTCTTATTTCTTTCTGCTCACTATCAATCTCCTAAGTCGTATCCGCCATTAACATCTCTCCAAGCTTCCTGTCGTGTTCGCCATCAGCATTTCTCCGAGCTTCCTACGGCGATCCTGACTTGATTTACTTCCAACCATCTCCAGTTTCATATCACGTGAGCAATTTTCCCCATTTTCCAATCGCCGATTATCATTGTCAATCTTTGAGCCCCGTCTTCCGTCTCTGATTCCCCCTTTAACTGTGCGAGTATTGTTGCATTGGCCGTCGAAGAACTCAAAGTTTGTTTGATTTGACTTAAGACGACTCGTGATTTGCGACGATTCGGTGGTGTGGAAGAACTGGGGTTGTTGTCAATTGAGAGATTATCGGGCTAACGGGTTAAGTGTTAGAAGGTTAACGGGTTAGGTGAGATGTCGTGAGATTTTCACAACTCTGCCGATTTGCACAATTCTCGAAGTAACTGACTTAAGATCCCTTACGACCTTAATTACGCACGACTTAACCCTTCAGGTTTTGTTTGTTTCTGGACGACTTAAGACTTAGCTTCATTTGTACTCCATTGCTTTGTCTTGATTTGAGATTTTCATGACTTGGCCTTAGGGTTGTGAACAATTTAGTCCTGAGTCGTAGCCGAGTTAAGACCTCGAGAGATCCACTCCATTTCAAACCGAAGCCTTTTTTTCTCAACATGTCTTGCGGCTTATAGGACCAACGATTTAATGAGCCAACGACTTAATCTTGCAGGAAGTCTTGTAAGTCGTGGGTGACTTAACCTTTAGATCGTGGATGACTTATCCTTTAGGTCGTGGACGACTCAGCACTTAGACAATCTTTTACGGCCGAATTATTTCCTTTAGCCTAAGCCAATTTCATCTCTCTGTTAGGTTGTGAACGACTTAGGGCTTAGAGGATTTTTGGACTGTGACTAAATGGCTTGAACAAAAATTTGAAAACTTCAAGATGTCGTCAAAACTTGATTGTACTTCCAATTTGAATTGCCAGAATATACTGCTTGAACTTTGTTGCGTTTCTTTACAGATTATTCTAACTTTAACGCCATCAACTTGGTAAACACAACACTTGCAGAAAAATGGGACAAATATACTGCCATTGACTGCCCATATCAAATGACAGATTAGTCAACATAGAGTAATCAACTTAAACATACTGTATGAAATGCCGTGAACCAATCAACTAAAGTGAAATATTAATGCAAAGCACTGCTATCTTGAACTGGTTTGTTTGCATTTACATTTCTCTTTCGTATTTTAAAACAACGAACCCTGGACTTCATAACTGACAAATGCTTGCTAGTTTTCATTCCAGTTTTATTCGCTTATTGCTTTGTTGATTTTACACAACACTTCACACATTTTAGGAAATGTGCACCTTCATATTTGAATATCCAGTTGCTTGTGTAGAATGACTTCTCAGCAAGAGGATACAACAGCCCAGGCTGGAGAGGCCACTCTTATTCCAGCTCCATTAGTCAATCCTCCAGAAAGAGCCCCTACCACCTTATCGTACAAAGCTTTTCGTCAGTTGTGTGGTCAGTTTGGCATTGCTGAAGCAGATGCCATTTTCCCTGAAAAAGGTGAACCGCTGATGTGGCGCCTACTGGCTTCGTAGCAGTTAACTGGCAAATGTGCCTAAGCAGGGCCATTCCCCCTTTCAACAACTTTCTCCAGAATCTACTTCTTCGATTAGCTATCTCGCCATTCTAGCTACACCCCAATAGCTATGCCATTCTGATGGGGTTGTGCGTGCTATTTAGGAGAACATTTGACCGTCTTCCAAGCTTTGACGAAATCTGTTTCCTATGCTCCTTTACTAGGACTAAGGATCATCCTTCTATTACCGTCGTGAGAAGCGCACGAAATCGTAAATTGATCGTTGGCCTCCCTGACACTGCCCATGGGTTCTTAACTCAATTCTTCTATGTCCGTTTCCCCCCGGGGTTTTATGCTGCGTGGAGAGAAGGAGGTAAGATCATTTACCTTTCCCTCCTCTATACTCTGAGTTTTTTGAAGTTCGAATTGCCAAGTGTTAATTTCATCATTTTTTTTATTTCAGCGCTTCCCCCTCCTTATAGAGATCCCAGTCACAATCCAACTCTGGAGAGGCTTGTAGCTGTACCGGTTGAAGAGCGGGATATGAAATTTTTGCTGAACGACGAATTCCTTCACCAGTTCAGACTTCTTCACCCTTCTCACTCCACACACCCCTGCGAGGTTCCAGACTCCCCACCTAAAGCATCAGATGCCCCGGTTTCTTCTGACGTACCTATACCAAAAGATCCCGCTCCCGAAGCTTCTTTAGTGAAGTGCTCCACTTCTGTTGATGTCGCGGGGTCATCTGGCAAACTTGCCCCGGTCACTGAAGAAGAAGATCCTCGGGATTCTCCTCTGCATTCAAAGGAGTCTGGTGATGAAGAAGCTGAGAAAACCAGCCCTGTCAAGCAGAGCAGGGACGACACTTTCGAAGGACCGAGCGACCTCTTTGCCACCTCGCAAGAGATCTTTAAAGATGATCGTATTACTACCGGGGTTTCTTCTTTAGTAGTCGAGGCGACTTCTATTCTGCAACAGACCCCATCAACTCGAGAGTTGATGTTAACTTCTACTCCTATAACTACTCCACAATTAAAGAGTGGTTCGTAGTTCGATGCGCGTAGTTTGCACATTACACACACTTAGAATCTTTCGGCACTTTTATGCTTCTGAATTTTTGTACTTTTAAGAATTCTAAAATTTAGCTCTTTTTATTTCAGATCCTCCGATGGGACGCAGCGGATCCTACTATGATGACTTCCAGCGCTACGGGAGGCGTAGCCAATATGACTATAGGCGTTACCTCCCCTCTTACAGAGAATCCGATGAAGAAAGAGCCGCCCGAAAGGCTCAAGAGAAGAGGGCTCAAGAGTAGCGTCATGAAAGAAGAGAGAGGGAGGAGCGCCACGATTCTTCGCAGAGAGGCGACGATTCCCATAAAAGAAAATCCCATGATGACCGAGGAAAAAGTCATATGGTTGAAGATTCGAGCAAGCGAGTCCGACATAGTGAGAAGCACACCTCTACAACTCCTGAAAAGGTTACTGCCCCTGCCTCGCTTGACATTCCTTCTGATTCTCCCGCTCTCGGGAAGACAGACATCCAAACAATAATTAGCAGGCCCAAATTCCAAGTCGGACCGGGCCCGGCCACTTTGCAAAGTCGGTTTCCACAGTGGTGTCTGAAGGGAGTAAGGTTTGACCTTGACTTGGTCCCCATTGACAAGTCTGCTATGTTACGAAACCTCGATGCCGTCAAGCTTGATATTGAGAGGATGTCGAACTGGCAAAAACTTGTTGACGAGCTCCAAAGGGTTAACCGTGCAAACATAGAAGCCATGCTCACTATGGAAAATGATAAAGCCGAATGGCAAAAGGTTCTTGAGCAACATGACACTGAGATGAGGAGCATTAATTCTTACAATGAAGAGCTTGAAGCTAAAGTTGAAGAACTGAAACAAGAGCTTGCTGCTTCCTCTACTTCCTATTCTCAAAAAGAAGAAGTGCTCCTAAAACAAGTGAGAGATGCTCATGCCAGCCAAAGGGATGCCGAAGACAGGCTTGAAGTGCAAAAAAGAATTAGTGAGGGCTATGTTTCTGATATTGAAGAGCTTCGGAAGAAAAACAGCTCCCAAGAGGCGGAGATTCAAATGCTTAAGCTTCAACTTTCCAAAGCTGAAAGGGAGCGTGATGAGGCCGTTGCCGGCAAAATTGCAGCCGAAGAATCTCACAATGCAACGAGGACCAGTATCAGCTCAACATTATTTGATTTCTACCTGCATAGCATCTTGGGGCGCGGTAGCCTCGCCTTTCTAGGCCCCAAGTATGAAATTACTCTGGCTGAAGTTTGGGAGGCCGCACTCGATATGCTTGGTGGTAATGGCGTTGGCTATGCTGAGTCAGCTCTGGAGGAGCATTATCTTGATGATGATGCTTGTGTCGCTCTCGCCAGGGGGAGAGAACAGCTTGCAAAATTAAGGGCCGAAACAGCGGTAGGAGAATATTCAGGAAAAATTATCTCAACTGCTCCGATTCAACCTTCTCCTTCAGCCGAAATTGATATCATCGGTTCCAGTTCCCACTCCCCATGTCCTACTAAAGTTACCACCGAGATCGCAAGCATACAAGGTGGAGATGAAGGCGGCGAGAGTGCCGAGGCACAGGCTTACGAAGTTGACGTCAGGGAACCGACTTCTGCAGGTAACCCTACTGACAATCTTGCCCAAGTAGACTGCTCATCTGTTTCTTACGAGCTTGATGGGATTTTTGACTATTTCTTGAATCTCAGCCAACCTTTATCTCCTCTTTTTACTGACTTGAACTTTTTTCCTTCTGTAGAGAAAACGGCGGGCATTGTTCAAGTTTCCCCACCTCCAATTATTCCTCCTCCATCTATTCAGGTGACTCCTCCTTCCGCCTCGCAACCGGGATCACAAGAGGAGCAAATAGAAGCTCTTCAAGACTTGGACGATCCCATTGCTTCACAAGAACACAAAGGAGAAGAAACTGAAGGGAGTGAGAAGACTCCAGAAGCAACTGGTTCCGATGATGAACCATTAGCTAAACTTCTTTCTCCAAGGAGTGGGTCTTCCTCCAAGAAGAGAGGAAAGCAGGGAGTTTCCAAGAAGAAGAAGATGAAGGGATCCTTAACTGGCGAAGAAGAGACGGAAGAAAGTCCGACTGAGCCCCTTTCTCCTTCATCCCCTACCCTTACAAGCCGGCCTAAAAAGTTGGTTATTCGGCCGGGTGCGGGCTCAAAAGGTGGACGGAAGAAGAAATGATGGCTCTGGCTCTGTGGCTTTCATATCGCTTTTTGCCTTTTTTTGCATGTAGTGACAGGAAATTGTGCGGGTACCGGCCCCCGCTTTTCATTTGCTTTTTACTTTGGAACCTGTACCTGTATAAAATTCTAATAGTGTTGAATAAAATGATTCTTTTTCTTTGTACAAACTTCTGTCTATATCTAAGAATGCAGTTATTATTCACTTTTATACAAGTTTCTTTGCATGATACTGCAGTGAGCTTGTGGTATATTCTTCGAGCGCAATTTTATCGATGTAGTTATACCATGTTGCCCCTATACCATAAGCTCATTATAATATTTTATTTTATGAGGAACTTGTACTTTTATTTTCTAAAGAATAATTATTCCACATTTGGAGGAATATTATTTCGTTAAAAAACAAAGTACAAATTCGTTTTTATGCTTCATCTTTTGAAGATATCACGTTTTCTTTTGTGCATGTGCACATTTTACCAGGTGAATTCTTTTATGCGATAAAGCGGGCCTCTGAAGGACACTTTGACTTCTTTCTGAGGAAGATTATTTTCCAGAATAGGTAAATTATTCTTCCTTTGAAAGTTAAAGTGTGCCTTTGATGAGGATTATATATATATATATATATATATACCACAGTAAAGGGCCTTTTGATTTTCGTTTCTTTGAAAAATTGCACCTCTGAGGAAGGTTTTTTCACGTTTCAACAGCTGGAAGTTTTATTTCAATATTGGTGAAACGTGTGCCTCCGAATAGGTCTTTCTGCTTTATTGTGCCTCCGGGAGGAGGTCTTTTTGCCTTATTGTGCCTCCGGGAGGAGGTCTTTTTGCTTTATTGTGCCTCCGGGAAGAGGTCTTTTCATTTCTGCCTCTGGGAAGAGGTCTTTTATTTATTTTTACTTTTTGGTTTTGCATTTCGGCTTTGGTGAAGTAAGGCTCCGAAGAGCGGTTGTTGCACTTCAACTCTTGGTGAAATGTGCCTCCGAAGAGGGCTTTGCTTTGTTTTGCATTTCAACTCTGGTGAAGTGAAACTCCGAAGAACGTTTGTTGCACTTCAACTCCTGGTGAAATGTGCCTCCGAAAAGGGCTTTTGATTGCCTGGAAGTTACTCTCTCATGGTTGGAGGGTCATGACTCCTCCAATCTTTTTTGTTGAGTAGAGAACTTTCTTTTTTGCGGCATATGCCTCGTTAGAGGTCTTTATCCTCCGAAGAGTTGTGCCTCCGAAGAGGGCTTATTCCTCCAAAGAGGGCTTTAGTTATTCCTTGTCCACTTGCTTATTGCCTTTCCAGCGATCCTCTATTTTTCTTTTCAAGCTCACACTCCCTTCTCTTACAAGTAATTTGTTTAATCCAAAGAAGTATACTTCATTGCTAGGCAAGTTCGCGAGAACGGGCATAAGCTTCTTAATTGGATGTTTGTTTGTTCAAACGATCTCAATTTATTAGCAAGGGCCCGTTTTCGGTGAAATCATTGGCCGTTCAATTGAAGCACTTCCTATCTAGGATTTGAATTCGGGGCTTTTGTGGCTCGAAATTTGTTTGTTGAATGATAACAAGAATCACTTGGTCTTGTAACGTGCAAGTTTTATTTTCAATATCTGCAAAAAATTAAATCGACATCTCAGCAATACATTTAATGTACTTTTCATATCAGAAGTAAAGCAAACATGTAATAATAATAAGGAACACAAGATTTATAGTGGTTCGGCCAAGAATTTGGGCCTACATCCACTTTATAGTCTTTCTTTATTCACTTGCATCGGCTTTACAATTGCTTTCAATTACAAGAATCATACATTTATAATTCTTTTTACAATATTTCAACAAAGCTTTTAAGTAAAGTATGGACGTAAGTGGTTGCTGTTCCAAGCTCTTGGAATTTGATCTCCTTCAACAGTAGTGAGTTTGAATGTGTCGTCAAGAAGCTTCTGACCTATGACATATGGTCCTTCCCAATTTGGCCCAAACACACCTGTCGCCGTCATAATTCTCTTCAGGACTAGATCTCCAATCTCAAAGTTGCATTAGCGAACTTTGGATTTTAAATGTCTGGCTATCCTTTGCTGATGAGCTGCGATTCTGAGCTCAGCCTCTTCTCCTTTTTCATCAAGGAGATCAAGTGCTTCAAGCTGTAATTTTTCATTCTCCGCTTGATTGAAATGGATTCTTCTATGTGAAGGGACCTCTGTTTCTACTGTAATCATTGCTTCTGACCCATATGCCAATGAAAACGGAGTATGCCCAGTCGCAGTTTTGTGGGTAGTTCTGTATGCCCATAGTGCTAGTGGCAGCTTATCGACCCAACCACCTTTTGCTCTTTCAAGTTGCTTCTTGATGGTTTACTTGATAATTTTATTTACTGCTTCCACCTGCCCGTTTTCCTGCGGATGAGCTACTGCTGAGAAGCTTTTTCGGATTTTGAATCGTTTGCAAAAATCTTGGAATTCTTCACTTTCGAACTGAGTACCATTGTCTGTAATTATCTTTTGAGGCACACCATACCTGCAATTGATACTTTTAGTCACAAAACTTATCATCTTTTTAGAGGTTATAGTAGCCAGTGGTTCAGCTTCTGCCCATTTAGTAAAATAATCTACAGCAACAATGGCATATTTGATTCAATGGGATGAGGAATAATTAAATTGTTACAACTAGTAATTTATATCTATTAATTTACACAAGGAGTATTGTAACGACCCGTAATTTCGCTACTTCGAAAATGGGAGATTTCGTTTGTTTTAAATTTAAAAAGGTTTAAAACTTAAATAAATAATTTATATATAATAGATAATAATAGAGAAATTATTTATTCTTGTAGTTGATAATGTAAATTTGAATTTTTGCAATAAACCAACAGATGTTAAGTTTTGCTAAAAAGAAATAAATGCTTAAATATATAGGTTTAAATGTTTATTTAAAAAGATAAATATCATTGAAAACATCTAATAAAGATAATAAAAGAATATTAAAATATTTAAGAGAATGTTAATAATCATTTTACAAAAATAATCAAATTTTGTCGCATTTTGTCAGTTTTACATACACCGTAAAATTAGAGATTTTGATATTATTTAAGTATGATTTTAATATATAAAGATACATGTTTTAATTGATATAAAAAAGCAAAAAGTTTATTTTTAAATTTGGTTTACATAAATAAATAGCTTAACTAAAACGTAAAAATATGACTTTAAAATATTTTGTCGAAAAACAACGTTTTGTCGATTAAAAGTTGTCGCAACGTCGTCGCAACTTTGTTTTCTTATATAGGAACATATATTCAAATAGCATAAGTATTAATTAATTTACTAATCAAGTTTACTATTACTAAACAAGGTTAGAAACTTCTAGAAAACAATTAAGAAAAAGTAAGAACAAAACGACAAAAATGTCATTTCAAAGCAAAAAGTAAAACATCAAATCAAACAAACATAATTATTACTTACTTTACTTAATATCTAAGTGAAAATGACATAAATTAATGATTTGAAATGTGATGTTTAGTGTTGAAAAAAAATAAGATTACTTTATAAGTAAGTAAGGGTATTTTGGTATTTTTAAAAAATAATATTTTAATCCAAAACTTTCTCTATAAATAAGACCACCATTCTTCCACTTTCTTTTACACCATTGACTACCTTCTTCTTCTTCTTCTTCCTTGAAGCTCTCTTTAATGGCTTCTTCTTCTCTTCCAAAAGCTTATTAACTTTTTCAAAACCATATCAAATCAACTCCAAACACCACCAAACTTTGCCAAAGAGCCTAGAATACCATTAGAACATGGTTTAGCATCTAAAAAGTAAAGAAAGGAAGGAGAAAGGCAAGGATCAAGAGGAGGCCAAACTATTTGGAGGAAAGGAAGCAAGTTGGAAAGCTTCGGAGTGAGAAAAAGAGAAGAAAGTGCTGCCGAAATCAAAAGGAAATTCTACGGAAAAGATTTGATAAAGATAAGAGGATTTAAGAGAAGTGTTGTTGCATATGAATGTTGGTAGGAAGAATTAGTTAAGTTAAAGGTGAGCACTCTTATTTACTAATTAATCCATAAATTATTTCAAGTAAAATGATTTGAAAAGTTTAAGTATATTAAATGAGTGTTTCATAAGTTGGTTGCAAATTAGTTGATTATGTGATTTATTATATGGATGATAACTTGGTTTGGCAAATGATAAGAGAAATGGTTAGTAGGTATAGTTAATTAAATGAGAATTAAATTCATGTAAATGTGTATATGAAAGTTATTTAGCCTCTTAATGATTTTAAATGAGTTTAAAATGATTTAGAAATGTTTAATAAACATTTAAAAGTGTTTTCAAGAAGTTTGAATAGAAATTGAAAAACAAGTCAAAACTATGCGCGTCGCGTAGCGGTAGTTCGCGATTTCGCGCCGTAAAAGTTAAATAAGTGTACAAAGTGAAACATAGCTTGGAATTCTTTTAGATAAGAATTTTTCGGTCTATTATATCCATAGTTTTTCAACGAAGAAAGAAAATCAAGATTTCGTTAAGTAGATTTTGAAATATATCCAAAACAATTTTCTAAAAACATCGCGGTTTTGCAATTCGGAATCCAAAACAGGATTTCTTTATAAATGATATTTTTAAATGATTAAAAATATTAAATAAATCCTAAAAATATTTTAAAATGTATTAAAAGAGATTTAAGTTGAAAATATGGATTTCCAAATGATATAAAAGTCGTTTTGAAGAATACAGCTTTTAAAACGCTATTTGCAACACTTTTTGCAAGGCTTTTCGCAGCAGTTTGAAATAACTTTTGAAATACAGTTTTAAACTTAACAATTATTTCCTAAATCTTTTGTGAATGATTTTAAAGGAATTACTAAATAATGTAAAGATGATTTGGAAGTTTTAATACGAGTTTGAATAAATTGTTAAGATGAATTGTTTATACCACTTAAACAAAAATTGAAGAATATTGAATGTAATAACAAACTGAGTATGCGGAAACGACCAGTACATTTGTACCGCCTGTGAGATCTGGGAAGGTAAACAAGGTGTTTAACTAAGGTTAGGGATGAAGCAACCAGTGCTTTGAACTTACCTGGCCTATGTTTTCTCTTCTTAGGAGAGGGGTGGAATAGATAGAAAGGAAAGCCCGGATACTCTAAAAGATCATATTTAAGTTTTTTCAAGTTAAAAGAAAATGATATTCATGATGTAGGATTACTTGCCATTGGTCCCTGGAGGTGAAACTTGCCATTAGTCTCTACAGGTAAAACTAGTCGTTAGTCCCTGGAGGTGAAATTTACCATATTTAAAGTGGCAGTAGTACTATGTTATGAAAACTTTTGATTGGCAAGAATATGATTTGAAGTTGAGGAAAAAATCTTTGATTAAGATTTAATAAATTAATTGGGAATATTTTCCCTAAGTTTAAAAGTTATAACTTGAATATAAGATATCTTTGATTATGATTTAATGAACGAATTGGGAATATTTTCCCTAAGTTTAAAAGTTATAACTTGAATATAAGATATCTTCGATTAAGATTTAAATGAATGATTTGGAAAAGTTTTCCTCAGTAAAAGAGAAAATGATTTGGAATTATTCCAAGATTTAAGAAAGGTTTTAATAGACCAAATGGTTTGATAAATGAGGCTTAATGATTCCATATACATTTGAAAAGAAAATGGAATAACTTGAAAAGATTATATATAAGAAAGATATTTGATTTAAAAGATGAAGTAATTGATTGATGATTGATATCCACGTACGAACTTAACATCTTTTAAAAGCGATGATCGGTTTCGAAGGAACCAAAGTCAGATTTGGATGATTCCTATCTGAAAACCACTTCGAACCAATGTATACGTTCGAAAGTGTAGATATGTAGATGATGATGATTATTGAAGACTGTGGATCTTCATAGCATGAAGACTACTGGTTGAACATGCTCTGGTTGGCCACCATTATAGAGTTATTTATAGTAGTGGTCTCCTCGTGATGGAGATTTTTCGGATTGCAAGGGCTTCTCGCCTAGTAATGGCCGAGGAAAGTACCTTCGGTTTCATTCGGTCCTAGAACGAACTTGTGTGGATGTTTGTCTGACATTGTATTCTAAATCACATTTAAGTGGTTTTTATAAATGTACATCCGTTGGTGGCGGAGAAGACAACTCTTAGATTAACACCCTTTCCCGAGAATACGTGCTCAGGAAGTTATACTTTTCTAGAAATCAGTCATGTGACGTGGAATGACAATGTGGCATTCAAAGTGGAACCTATTATGATCAAAGCGTGGTTTTGTATGAAAAACGTGGCTTTGAAGAAATTGATCGTAGCTTCGCGAGCCTCACACCTCGGTTATGATGGGATTCTATGTGGTCAGATGTATGCTCGCATTTCAGATAGTAGTGATTTGGGTTATCAGATGTTCTGAGCCCTAGGTACCAGATACGTCTGGGCCTCAAGGCATTTATTTCCTCATGTGGATAAAGTGGTTAGCTTGAGAAAAGCAGGGAACTACTGGTTATCATTTATAGTGTACCAACTATAGTTTCCTAGTGACTAGTTTGAGAAAAGCGATTATGGCACCGTGGGAACTATGTTTGTTATGCATGGTTCGGGAAAAAGGTCACTAGTTTCCTATCATGTTGGAAATCCAATCCCTACGGGATTTACGATTTTTATTGTATTCCCAAAATAGCTGTAATGACTTGCAAACATTTTAGCTACCCCTTTTGGTATCATATATTCCGTGGTATATTCCATTGACACAGCACAGATATATTGCCATAGACATAGTCCAGATATTGATATCTTATTTGAATAAGTTTATTTGCAAATGTTTTCAAAAGAATGTCATTAAAAATAATATCAAGTGTATTTTGGTATGAAGTGTTTTGGTTATCATAAGGTAAAAACCCGTCCGTGTTTATGTGTGGGCGTGGTCTTATGAGATACGCTTCTTTTCAAGGGTTTTGATAACATAGTCATTTTAAAGTTCGAGTATCTCAAGCTGGTTTATCAAGCCTGATCCGGGTATTTTTAATACTTGGGTCAGATGCGAGTAGTTTCAGGTTTAGTTGAAGACGGTTGGAGTTTCCAGAGGAGAGCTGGAGATCTTCATCATCGTATGGACGTATTTTATCATCCGCTTTGTTTAGCGTGTTTTGTTTGATATTTGTCAGCAATTGTAAGGACAGTTGTTTATAACTGTCCAAGATGAATGTAGGTTAGATTCTGATATCGTATTTAAAATTTTCCGCTGTAAAGATTATTATTGAAATAATATATGTTATTCCATTCGTGTGAGATTCTATTCTGTCTTTATTTTCTTTTTCTACCCTTAATGATCCGCTTATTCGTGCAATTTGAGTTGGACATGTGTGGATTATTGTCGATTCAAAGGGTACGGAAAAACGGATTGTTTCATTTGGTATCAAAGCTGATGGTTAAGCGAGAACCTTGGCTTTGGTTGGGTAAAGACTCATCAGAGATAGGGTTTGTAATACCCTAGCTTGAGTAACTCATTAGAGATAGGGTTACTAACACCCTAGAATGAGTTTGACTGTATATGTGTGCGTATTTGTTATTTGATAAGAATTATGTTGATTTATCGGTTGAGCGGTTTATAAATTCTGGTCGATATGGGAAGTACAACTGTATCGATAGGTATTTCTAAACTCTTAACAAGGCACGTCGACACACTGTTTTGAAAAGATTATATTTTTCATATAAAATGTCTTTCAAAGGATATAAAATTTTGTGTGGTTAGGGAAATTTATAACATACATTCCCTTAGGGAAGTCCCATGGATAAGGTCTTTATTCGTCTAGTGATAATTAAAATAATCTTCTAAGTATCAATCATATGTTGGCTTGGGCAAACGGTATTGAGCACTTAGTAAATTATTCTTCTTATCAACGGAGGATGAAGGCAAGTTCAAATCCAAAAAAGTTGAATTAAGTATTTGGATAAAAAAATAAAATGGAAATGTTATAAACAATTCTAATCTTGGAATATCACTTAAGGAAGAATGGCTTATAATATGTCGAGTCATGAGTTTTGGATGACTCCAAAGAAAGCTCGAAGAGTAAGTGCACAAAAAGAAGCAGAAGAAAAAGCAAAACTAGGACCCTTTGCTGACATCGGTTGTTATTATTGCGGTAAGAAAGGACATTATGCGGTTATGTGTGAAATAAAGAGAAGTAAGAAGCAGAGAAGGGAAATAAAAATTCTGATTGGGATGATATAGTCTGTTTCAAGTGTAAAGAGAAGGGTCGTTTTCTACATAAATGTCCTAAAACCAAGAAGAAACTAAGAATTAAAAAGAAGAAAATGGGCTGCTACCGATGCAAGAACCTAAGACATGAAGTCAATGATTGCCCCCAACGTACTTGTATTTGGTGCTTTCAAGAGAAACACTTAACGAAGGACTGTCCAAGAATGAAAGTGGTTAATTTAAGACCCCAAGATAAAACACCGTCTACCTCAAAAGGAATTCAAGAATAGTACATAGTAGTCTAAGTATCTATATAATGGTAGTATGTGATAGGCTGTATTTCCTAGGAGAGTTATCTCTGGAACTTTGTAATGCTAGTTAAGGTTGAAAATGGATGTATGAATATGATGTTAATTAATAAACTTCCTTTTGATTATCCTCTTGATGTACTTCTTCAATCTTATATCCGATCAATTGTAATAAGATATTTAGAAATAAAAAGTTCAAAGGAATATTAGAAAGAAATAGCTTTATAAAAAAAATATTTAAAGTTTAGAAAAATTATTTAAAAATATATTGTATGAAATAAAGAAAATGATGAAACTATGGAAATTTTATCATAGTTTTTTTTGAAAAAGTTTAAAGAAATAAAGGAAAGTTATTTAAACTTAACATAATTTTGGAAATGAAATCTATAATAAGATGTATTAGCAAAGAAAAAAATAATAGAGAGCTTAAATAAAATTTTAAGGATATTTTCCAGATAAAAGATAATCTATTTCTTTAGAAAAGAAGATATAACTATTCTGCACAAATATTTGAAAAATTGTGAAATGGTTTCCTAAAAGATTTTTAAAGATAAATTATTCTCTTGAGTGAAAAATGGTTTCTTTGGAATATTTTCCTTTATTAAAAATATTTGAAAATAAATAATAAAAGGGGATTGTATAAAGAAGCACCTTTATAAAGTATTTGACTTAAGATAAAGTTTTTATGAAAGTTTTTGAAGTTAATAAATACATATGTTATATATAGATTATTTCTCACATAAATGATAATCTAATATTCGAGTTTGGAACTTTGATGTGTTTATACCGATTCCAAAGAGGATTTATCAATCGATTCTTGATGATGAACATTTATTAGGGTTTATGGTTGGGAACTTGAGTTTTCTATCATAATTGAGAGCTATGCAAGGAAATCAAAGGTTTATGAGTAAAGAGCCTGATTAAAGTCCGCACTAGAGGATAGGGGGATCGATACTAGTTCAGAAATAAAGTTGTATATTCGAATTAGAGATCGAATAAGATATTTCATATGGATAATTTGTGTATATTATATGGAATTAAATTTAAAGATTATTGTTTTAGGTAAACTTTTGTTTGGGTAATTTCGAGGACGAAATTCTTTTAAGTAGGGGAGAATGTAACGACCCGTAATTTCGCTACTTCGAAAATGAGTGATTTCGTTTGTTTTAAATTTAAAAAGGTTTAAAACTTAAATAATTAAGTTATATATAATAGATAATAATGGAGAAATTATTTATTCTTGTAGTTGATAATGTAAATTTGGATTTTTACAACAAACCAACAAACGTTAAGTTTTGCTAAAAAGAAATAAATGCTTAAATAAAAAGGTTTAAATGTTTATTTAAAAAGATAAATATCATTGAAAACATCTAATAAAGATTATAAAAGAATATTAAAATATTTAAGAGTATGTTAACAATCGTTTTACAAAAATAACCAAAGTTTGTCGCATTTTGTCAGTTTTACATACACCGTAAAATTAGAGATTTTGATATTATTTAAATATGATTTTAATATATAAAGAGAAATGTTTTAATTTATATAAATAAGTAAAATGATCATTTTTAAATTTGGTTTACATAAATAAATAGTTTAACTAAAACGTCAAAATATGACCGTAAAACATTTTACCGAAAAACAACGTTTTGTCGACTAAAAGTTGTCACAACATCGCCGCACCTTTATTTTCTTATATAGGAACATATATTCGAATAGTATAAGTATTAATCAATTTATAATCAAGTTTACTTTTACTAAACAAGGTTAGAAACTTCTAGAAAACAATTAAGAAAAAGTAAGCACAAAAAGACAAAAATGTCATTTCAAAGCAAAAAGTAAAACATAAAATCAAAGAAACATAATTATTACTTAATTTACTTAATATCTAAGTGAAAATGACATAAAGTAATGATTTGAAATGTGATGTTAAGTGTTGAAAAAAAAATAAGATTACTTTATAAGTAAGTAAGAGTATTTTGGTCTTTTTACAAAATATTATTTTAATCCAAAACTTTTTCTATAAATAAAACCACCATTCTTCCACTTTCTTTTAACCATTTTCTACCTTCTTCTTCTTCCTTGAAGCTCTCTTTAATGGCTTCTTCTTCTCTTCCAAAAGCTTACTAACTTGTCAAAACCATATCAAATCAACTCCAAACACCACCAAACATTGCCAAAGAGCTTAGAATACCATTAGAACATGGTTTAGCATCTAAAAAGTAAAGAAATGAAGGATAAAGGCAAGGATCAAGAGGAGGCCAAACTATTTGGAGGAAAGGAAGCAAGTTGGAAAGCTTCGGAGTGAGAAAAAGAGAAGGAAGTGCTGCCGAAATCAAAAGGAAATTCTACGGAAAAGATTTGATAAAGATAAGAGGATTTAAGAGAAGTGTTGTTGCATATGAATGTTGGTAGAAAGAATTGGTTAAGTTAAAGGTGAATACTCTTATTTACTAATTAATCCATAAGTTATATCTAGTAAAATGATTTGAAAAGTTTAAATATGTTAAATGAGTGTTTCATAAGTTGGTTGCAAATTAGTTGATTATGTGATTGATTATATGGATGATAACTTGGTTTGGGAAATGATAAGACAAATGGTTAGTAAGTATAGTTAATTAAATGAGAATTAAATTATATAAATGTATATATGAAAGTTATTTATCCTCTTAATGATTTTAAATGAGTTTAAAATGATTTAGAATTGTTTAATAAACATTTAAAAGTGTTTTCAAGAAGTTTGAAAAGAAATTGAAAAACAAGTCAAAACTATGCGCGTCGCGTAGCGGTAGTTCGCGATTTCACGCCGTAAAAGTTAAATAAAGGTACAAAGTGAAATATAGCTCGAAATTCTTCAAGATAAGAATTTTCCGGTCTATTATATCCATAGTTTTTCAACGAAGAAAGAAAATCAAGATTTCGTTAAATAGATTTTGAAATATGTCCAAAACAATTTTCTAAAAACATCGCGGTTTTGTAGTTCGGAATTCAAAACAGGATTTCTGTATAAATGATATTTTTAAATGACTAAAAATATTAAATAAATCCTAAAAATCTTTAAAAATGTACTAAAAGAGATTGAATTTGAAAATATGGATTTCTAAATGATATAAAAGTCGTTTTGAAGAATACAGCTTTTAAAATGCTATTTGCAACAGTTTTTGCAAGGCTTTTCGCAGCAGTTTGAAATAACTTTTGAAATACAGTTTGAAACTTAACAATTATTTCCTAAATATTTTGTGAATGATTTTAAAGGAATAATTAAATAATGTAAAGATGATTTGAAAGTTTTAATAAGAGTTTGAATAAATTGTTAAGATGAATTGTTTATACCACTTAAACAAAAAGTGAAGAATATTGAATGTAATAACAAACTGAGTATGCGGAAATGACTAGTACATTTGTCCCGCCTGTGAGATCTGGGAAGGTAAATAAGGTGTTTAACTAAGGTTAGGGATGGAGTAACCAGTGTCTTGAACTTACATGGCCTATGTTTTCTCTTCTTAGGCGAGGGGTGGAATAGATCGAAAGGAAAGCCTGGATACTCTAAAAGATCATATTTAAGTTTTTCCAAGTTAAAAGACAAAGATATTCATGATGTAGGATTACTTGCCATTAGTTCCTGGGGGTGAAACTTGCCATTAGTCACTATAGGTGAAACTTGCCGTTAGTCCCTGAAGGTGAAACTTGCCATTAGTTCCTAGCAGTAGTACTATGTTATGAAAAAATTTGATTGGCAAGAATATGATTTGAAATTAAGGAAAAACTCTTTGACTAAGATTATATGAATGAATTGGGAATATTTTACCAAAGTTTAAAAGTTATAACTTGAATATAAGATATCTTTGATTAAGATTTAATGAATGAATTGGGAATATTTTCTCTAAGTTTAAAAGTTATAACTTGAATATAAGATATCTTTGATTAAGATTTAAATGTATGATTTGGAAAAGTTTTCCTCGGTAAAAGAGAAAATGATTTGGAATTATTCCAAGATTTAAGAAAGGTTTAAATAAACAAAATGGTTTGATAAATAAGGCTTAATGATTCCATATACATTTGAAAAGAAAATGGAATAACTTGAAAAAATTATATCTAAGAAAGATATTTGATTTAAAAGATGAAGTAATTGATTGACTATGTTTGTAGCAAGTATAGGTTCCAAGTGACTAGATTTAGAAAAGTGATTATGGCATCGTGGGAACTATGTTTGTTACGCGTGGTTCGGGAAAAAGGTCACTAATTTCCTATCATGTTGGAAATCCAATCCCTACGAGATTTACGTTTTTGATTGTATTCCTAAAATAGCTGTAATGACTTGCAAACATTTTGGCTACCCCTTTTGGTATCATATATTCCGTTGGTATATTCCGTTGACCTAGTCCGGATATATTACCTTAGACTTAGTCCAGATATTGATATCTTATTTGAATGAGTTTATTTGCAAATGTTTTCAAAAGAATGTCATTAAAAATAATATCAACTGTATTTTGGTATGAAGTGTTTTGGTTATCATAAGGTAACAACCCGTTCGTGTTTATGTGTGGGTGTGGTCTTATGAGACACGCTTCTTTTCAAAGGTTTTGATACATAGTCATTTTAAAGTTCGAGTATCACACGTTGGTTTATCAAGCCTGATCCGGGTATTTTTAATACTCGGGTCATATCCGAGTAGTTTCAGGTTTAGTTGAAGATGGTTGGAGTTTCTAGAGGAGAGCTGGAGATCTTCATCATCATATGGACGTATTCTACCATCCATTTTGTTTAGTGTATTTTGTTTGACGTTTGTCAGCAATTGTAAGGACAGATGTTTATAATTGTCCAAGCTGAATTTAGGTTAGACTCTGATATTGTATTTAAAATTTTCCGCTATAAAGGTTATTATTGAAATAATATATGTTTTTCCATTCGTGTGAGATTCTATTCTGTCTTTATTTTCTTTTTCTACCCTTAATGATCCACTTATTCGTGCAATTTGAGTTGGACATGTGTGGATTATTGTCGATTCAAAGGGTACGGAGTAACGGATTGTTACAAGTATAAATCTACTTGCCAATAATTGATTTTTTGTTATATGATAACATCTTTAGAATATTGTTTATACCATTCTTTAGTAATATTTTTTAATGACCCGTAAATTTCGATAATTAAATTGGTTAAAATAATAAGATTTTTGTAGTTTAATTCAAAAATAAATAAAAACTTTATAATTTATAATGAAGTGAAGGTTAAAAATGAAGTGTAACAATGGTAATTAAAAATTAATTATCGACAATTAGAGTGAAGTCCCAATAATGAAATAGTGTAAATTGTTGCACTTGGATATAAAATTGAAAATAAGTAAATAAAAGTAAGTATTGTATTAACCAATGAAATAATATATAGATTAATAATAACTGAATGTAAATTAAGGTAATATTGTTAATGCAAGTTGACAAATAACTATTAAGTGCAATCCCAATTAATTGAAACAATTGTAAGGTTATAATTGATTGTAATCGGTAAATTGGGAAGTAAATTCAAAGTTATATTAATTAATAAAATAATACGTAAGAAATTGTAATTTGATAGAATCAATTCTAGATATGTAATTATAATAACCGTTGGTTGATAATAAAGTATGAATGTGATTAAATTATGCAAACATTGATAACCATTAATTGTTTACCCATTTATTTAATTTATTGAATTAGATCCAAATTCATTGCAATTAAATGTAATTAAAAACTATGTTAATACGAATTTAGTTGATGACTATGAAAAATATTAGGGTAATTGGATATATATACTAAGGTTAAATATAAGATGATGATTGATGGAATAAAAAGGAATGAGAATCAAGATTTATTAATTTAAATTTAATAATTGGATTAATTGCAATTAAATGAAAATTAATATTTAATTATTACGTTAATAGAGATTAAAACGTAATTTGAGAATATTGATGTAATAAAGCATGAATCAATGTCAATTTCATCCATTTGATAATAATTTATTGAATAACAGGATTTAAATAAATGGATTTATTGGAATTTCAATTGATAATTAATGAATTTATTACAATTGAAATTAAATATGATAATGGGTAAATCAATTAACTTTGAATTGATATCTAAATTTGTTTAAATTTTTGTAATTGTTTAAGAAATCAAAAACGATGGAATTTGTGAATTATTAAAGTTGAATTGAAAACGTGAATTGATTAAATTAATATTAATTTAATTAATTAACTAAAAATAGCCATTTTGGCCATTGACTCGGATTTCGATGAAACTATTTTCATAGGATCCGTAACGGTGAATCATTATAGGATTTCAAGTTTCATAACGATCGGGCTTGTCCTTTGATCGTACGGGATTGAATCGCCTAGAAATCAATTCAATTGAAACCAATTTTAAATAACTTGATTTTTGCATAACTTCTTCATACGTTGGAATTTGGACTTGAAACCTGTTCCATTGCGTCTAAAATATTTAAAAACATCTATCTTGATATATGGGTTGACCCATTTTTGTTCTAGAGTCAGAACGGGCTTTTCGGGCCATTTGTTGTTCAACTTTCAATCCAAATCAATCCGGTCCATTCTATTTTTAGCTATATCTATAAATACCCTGTAGTAAACCCTAGTAGCCTTTCTATTTCTCATTGTATACCTACAGAAACTTCTGTTGCTCTCTTCCTTAATGGCTTAAACCCTAAAACTCCTCAATCCAATTTCAATTCAAAATCCAACTTCAAAGTTTAAACTCCACAAACTATATCGAATTATATATCAATCTGAAGCTCTCGAAGAGCACAAGTTAAATCTGCTTCTCATTTTTGTCATTGATTCATAATTTGTCTTGAAATCAAGGAATTTGTTTCGGCCGTCCATAGGTGATTGTTGGATCTGATGGCGGATTTGTGACGTGACGATGATCAAACGGTATTGTCGCGTAGAGGAAGTTCAATCATGCTCATCCATAGGGTTCGTTCGGCCTAATGTTTCTCGAAATCGCCAGAAAATGCCGAGAGAACACGCGGCGGCGCTGGCCCACCAAGGTGCTTCATGTGATCGTGCCTCATTAGACGATGGCATCTCGACGTGGGGGTCTCGCTGCAAAGGATCGGTCGGAGATTTGTGCGTGGTAGCAGTGCATGGAGAACGATAACAAGCGGCAGTTGGACGCGATCTTTAATCGAGGCCGAAGTCGGTAATTATGGTTTCATTATGTAGTAAGGCGACATGTAATTTTAATATTATTTTACCTTATTTGTTTTAAATTGAAATCATATCGTTCTGATCGCAATAATTTTCTCATACGAGGTTCGATTTACGCACGGTTTCTTGCATTGGGATCGTATTGAAATTCTAGACGTTTTGGCGCTGGTTTGGACGCATATTAATAACCATATCATCACATCGATTTTTATAAATAAATAACATAATATCAGAAACATTTTTGTGTCAAAATAATAAGGGAACATAGGTGCACATATGTCATATCAAATCATAACCAAATTACGCAAAATTTCTTAATTATTGCAACATTCCAATAACATATCAATTGATATCTATTTACTTAACATAAGATTATAAATCGTGAGTGAATAGCTCATCTTTCTAAGCTAGGAAAATTGACGACACAAAGCTATGAATTTGAGTCGTGAATTCCAAAGCAAATCAAAGAGGACTAGAATTGATGCAACACAAAATATATATGGATGTATATATTTCAATTTTTTTTATAAAAGCGAAGAGGAGAAGGGTAAAGAGGCTCCGCCTAGGGTTGAAATGATGGGTTTGGGTGTGGCTAAGGTAGACTAGGGTGGAATGGATGGTTTGGCTATGCAAGAGGAGAAGATAGTGGTGATTTGGATGGGATTTGGTGGAGATATGGCATGGCTATAAGCTAGGAGAGAAGGGATGATTGCAGCCTTGCTTGGAGGCAATGGTGATCGAGATGAAGGGGAGGAAAAGACGGCTTAGATGGTGGAGGAGAGATGGCAATATAAGAGGAGGTGGAAGGAATTTGGAAGAGAAAAGGAAGGAAATTTAGAGAAACTTGTGTTTTTAGATCTAGAACTCTCTATAAATATGAAGAGGAAGAAGGGAGTGTGATGAGAAAGTTTTCTCAAGAGAAAATTATGTACGTACAAGTTAGCCAGAAGGAAACAAATGGTCGTAGGCATAGGAATAGACACAAGACACTTGGTATGGTTGGAGTCTCTTGGTTAACCAAGGCCCATTAGAACTAAACCAAACCCATTAGGACTTAGCCGAATTTCACAACTAAACACCACAAACTTATATCAGTTTTTCATAAAAATTCAAATATTTATAGCAACAGATATTTAATTTTGACGAAACAAAACGTGGAGAAAAGATCAGAATTCATTCTAGTATCATATAAAAAAGAATAAATTTTAAAATTCAAATTTAAAATTTTCAACCAAAGGTCAAATTTTGACTAAGTTTAGCCAAAATTCAAAATTTTAGGAAATTTTCTATTTCGTTGAATTTGGAAAAATATATTACTTAATATTCTAAAAAAAATTCTCAAATTTCAATCTTTAAATTTTATTTAAATTCAAATAATAATAGATTTTAAAATTGACTAAATTGAACCTTCATTTTACTAACATGGGTTTGTCTTCATTCAAATGTTCATTTTGTTCAATTCAACATACGTTGCTTATTCTTGACTAGATCAATTACCATCTATTACTCTTTACCTTAATTAAAAGATATAATTCCAATTTATTCAATATTAAATTTTCAATTGAATGTTAGTTACACACTAATCGTTTTTTTTTCATTACATAATTCAAAACAAATTTTTATCCTTTTATTTCCATTTACATGTTCTTTATATTACTTTAAATTTTTCTTTCAATTAAAACATATGTTTCCCTTTTATTTCCTCAACTTCCTCATTTATTTTAATTCAAACATACATTCTATTATTACATTCGTTAATTAGAATTAATGTTCTCTTTCCTTTTATTTGAAAGATTTCAATTACACTTTCCATTGATTACAAAATAAATTCCAAAGCGGATTAATCAATGGGATGAGGAATAATTCAATTGTTACAACTAGTAGTACATATCTATTAATTTATTGTTTACACAAGGAGTATAAATCTACTTACCAAATATTTGATTCCTTGTTGTATGCTAACATATTTAGAATATTGTTTATCCCATTATTTAGTAACATTTATTGTTACAGTTGATTGAAATTGCATTAATATAGTTGTCATTCAATCAATATTATTAAATTATATTCTATTATGAGTTACCACATTCCATTTCGATAAAGATTAGTTGTTTTAGAATTTTATCTAAGATCATATTTTATATTCTAACAAATTTATTATTATTATTTTATAGTAATACGTGAAAATTCTTTATTTCTGACCATATTCTTCGCAATAATTTTACTTAATTTTTTTTTTAAATTTGTTCAAATTTACCAATTGTTACCTCTCCCCTACTCAAAACTTTTCATCCCCGAAAAGGAATGAGGTGGTAGAATATAAGCAAATAGGAAGACAAGATAGATTCGAAATGAATAGTATCAGATACAAATAGGTAATACAAAACCATATAAATTTCATTTCGAATGTTAACTTTGTACATTTTTATTACTTATTAACATCCATTTGTTATTATCATTCTAATCAACTCACTTTCAATTAATTTACATTCATATCTCACCTTATTTACTTCTTAATTAATTAACATTAACTTATTATTATTCATCTCGTTAATCATTTGATGGATTTATATTTAATTCATTCGATTTTAATTGATTTACATTCAATTAATTTGGTTTCAATCTATTTTTATTTAACCAAACGATATTTATTGCATTCACATTTGATTGATTTCAATTTACTGTATTTACATTCAATTGATTTTTCAATTATTTACATTTGTTTCATCCAGTTTAATTGGTTTACATTCAATTTATTTGCTTTCAATTTATTAACATTCATTAGAAAAAAATTTCTTTTCCATGCTTACTTATTCATATTTAATCTCATTCCATTACTTTCCGTTCCATTATGTCCAATTAACTTACACTCCATTGTTAATGTTCATTATGTTGACCATATTTATTTACATTCATTTACAATCGTATTTGTTATTCTCTTGCACATTCAAGTTTACTTATAATCGTTTATTTTATTTCATTCACATAGTATGTTTCCTTTAATGTCAATATCACTTAATTAACCATTCTACAAATTTACTTAAGTTTAATACCAACAATCCCTATTTTCCTTTACCTATCCAAAATATTTAACCACATTCTTTTTTTGGTTTTTACTTTCTATTTTCTCAAGTTTCAAGTTATATAGCTTATATAAAATCCAAATTTCTTACTTCTCCACTAAATAAACTTTCATTCATAATTTATAAACATTCACCATATCTTTATAACTTAAATTCATATATATATATATATATATATATATTGTTTCAAAACAAATCCTATTTTATTTAACTCAATTCATTTATTTAATCCATTTGACTTCACTTAAATTAATTCCACGTCATAATTTTATTTCAACCATTCGTTGTAATTTGTCTTTGTATCACAACAGTTTATATAATATAAATTTATTTATTACTTGTTTAGTTTCTTAAGTTCATATTCATTTACTTAAATAGCATTCTTTTTTTATTGTTCAATTTATTTCACTTAACATTTTTAATAACATAGGCTAAGTGCATAAACATTCATTAAAACAACTCAATTTTTATTATAACTTTCCTTAACAAATTTCATTTTGGACATCTTATTACTTACAATTTATATTGTATACTATTCAATTACATGTTCTCATTAACATTTAGACTTTTTCCTGGTAAGTTTTTATTAATGTTTTGAAATATAATTTAGCACTACATAATTTACCATTATTTACAATATTTTATTAAGCAACAATTTAGTTTGAACATTTTTATTATTTAAGTTTCCCCTTGTATACCCTTAAATTACATATTCATGTTAACATTTTAACTTTTTAAATATTTCAGGTAAGCTATATATGTTTTAGAATGCAATTGAATATTATAAAAATTAATTTTATCCTAGTTCAACTGTTTCATGTTGTTTCAATTTCATTTCTTATTTTAGAAACTCCAATTATTAATAAATTTTTACTTCAGTTCAATAATTGAAAACCATTACTTAACATAAACGTAAGAGTTTAATTTATAGTTTCACCACAAACCATTTTGAAATAAACATATTTTTTTTTTGCATATTAAATCATACTTAAGAAATTCACTTAAAAATCCAGTTTCCAAAACAAAAGTGAAGCAAAGATACTAAGTGGTCTCCACCACTTTCAGACTAAAAAATGAATGTCGATGATGCTGCGGTCATCACGAAATTATTTTCCAACGACAAATGAGGAGAGTACTGACTCTCTTCTTTTGAATTCTTTTGGAAAAGATTTCTACTTAAAAATTCCTTTAAATAATATTAATATTATTTTTATTTATTTTTTCAAACTTTGAATACCAAAATTTGAAAAGTATCGAAAATTAAATTCTCAAATCCACAATTTAATTTATTTCATTTGCAAATCAGATTTATAAATCAGATTTATAAAATTTCATCTCCTTATAATATACAATAATAGTTACCGATTTAGGATTGTTAATAAAACAATAAATGATAATATAGCATTGTCATTTCTATAACTAATTTATTTGACTATCTAGATTTAGAAAGTTATACTTTTATACATAAAATATAATTCACACTTGACAAAATAAACAATCTAATATAAAACAAATTTTATAACACTAACAAATACGCTCTCTCATTGGATGCTTCAAGAATGGATCTTAGAACAAAGATAGAGATTCAATTTTAGAGGAACCCTAATCAAAGAGAATCCAAACTAAGAAGATAGGCTTGAAAGGAAGGATGATTGCGGTAATTGATTTTAGTCATTCTAGGGTATTATTACCCTATATCTGTTGATTTTTTACTCAATAAGTAAGTATAGGATCGATTTCACCCTAGAGGGGGTGAATAGGGTGATACTATCAATTATTAAAAATTATCATGGAAGTTTGTATAAGATTATGTCAACACAGATATATCAAAATATAAGCAGCACAGATAATAGTAGATAATAAATGCGGAAATAGAACGACACGGAATTCACCCAGCTTCGGCAAAACCCTGCCTACGTGCTGCCCCAAGGTTTCTATTAGAAATTAAGCAGGAAGACGCTTACAGACGTAAACTCACGACACCCGCTATCGACTAGCCTTAACTCTACGCTCAAAACCCTGTCACAACTCAACCGTTGAGTTGCGAATTCTCCAACTACACCACTGTAGTTGGTCCCCTAGTACCACAACTAGAAATTACAATGGTTTAAAAAAGGAATACAAAATTTAAGCAATAAAAAATCAAAACCCTACTTTAAACTAAAACCTTGTATAATTAAAACCAAACAAAACAAGGCCAGCCCAATAATCACTAAAGTAATAAGAGTAAATGCCTTTCTCCTTTTTATCTATGTCGGCCCGTTCCTTGTTTGTGATAAAGGCTGCTTCGTTTCTTGCTCGTTCGTTTTGAAATTAGGGCTTTTGAAATCTAAAGCGTCGATTCTAATCAATTTCTAGTTGTTCACAATTGGTTTCGATTGCTCCTTCAATTTGGCTTGCGGTCGCTTCAAGTTAGTCGAGTTCAAATGTTTGCGTGAATTGGTGCGTTCGTTCCTTTTTTTTCGAATTTTACTATACTCGACTTTTGATTCGAGTTGAAAGATTATTATTTATTGCTTGAACTTGAATGTTTTAATTTGCCGATGATGTTCATTGTTTGTATAGGATTGGAATTCCTATATGTTCATTCGTATATATTTATTTGAATTCGTCATTCAATATAGCTTGGCCATTGATTTTCGATTGAATGTTTGAGATGATTTCAGACTTCTTCAATTCGTATATTTCTGCCTTGTTCATCAAGGTTTTGTGAATTTGCCGAGTCCTTGATTTTCAAGGCTCTGACTTTACTACGACGATGATTTCTTTATTTGCGTTTGTTGGCTTGATACTTTGCTGTCACCATCACTGCTAGTTTGAAAGCTACTTTGATGACCCACCGATTTGATAATTTTATTTAGTATCTATAACTTTGGCATAGTTTGATTTGAACTGCAGTTGACTTTGTGCATTTTTCTGTTGACATCGGCCTTGACTTTTAAACTTGATTTTGTCTCGGCCTGTACTTGAGCATTGCACACGCTTTGTGTATTGGCTTCGGCCATTATGTCCCTGACATTGATGACTTCGGTACTGTCACTAACACTACTTCATTAATTTGATTATGCAAGCTTGGAGTTGCCTCTGGCCAGTTGAATTATTGATTGTTGTTTGAAGTGTGATATTGTGTTCATGTTGCTTTAATTCTGGTACACGATATTTGAGTCTGCACTGCATGTTGTATTTGTTCTTTTGGCACTGCTTACTGGTCTAGTTTCATTTGAACTTTGTTGTACTGACTTGAGTTCGAGTTGCTACCATTTACTGCTGCACTGCTTCATTAATATATATATATATAGGTGTGTGTGTCTTGTAGAAATGTTGTATTTGTATCATGTTGTTTTGAAGTTTCTTTGACAGTTAGGGTTCAAGTGCATAGCATATTGAACTGGTTCATGTATATATGTATGTTGTTTATCACTTCATGTTTAAGTCTGGTCACTTGTGTGGCCTTCTTTAGGTGCTCTGATCCTTTGATTCATGTAGTCTTGCTACTTGCTTTGAGTTTCATTTTGATGTTAAGTTCATTTGTTTTGATGCATTTGTACTTGTAGTCTTCACTGCAACCATATTGAACTAAACCCCGTTATCTGCATTGGTCTCGAGTCATATGCATGTTCACTACTATTGCCTTGTATCTGCAGTGTGCACTATTTGGTTCATATTGCATTGCTTCATCATTGATTGTTGACATATGCACCACTTGTTTAGTCTTCTTGGTTTCTTGAATATTGATTTGTTGAGCCACTGCCTGTTAGACTTAAAGTCTGGTGTCTTCACTTTGGCATTTGAACTGGTTCGATATTGATTTCATTGTTGTTTTTCATATGCTTGTTGCTGCTATGCACATGCCTCACTATGTACATTGTTCTCATTTGAAGCTATATTACAGTTTCATTCATTCTTGAGTTTGTACATTTTGGTTGCACCTGAGTTGAATCCAGCTTGGAGCTCGGATTTGACCTTGTTCTTGTGTCGTGACTTTATTTGTATTGCACTTGAGTTGAACCCAGCTTTTCATTTGGGTTTGACTTATGCTCACCTGTCCCTATAATTTTATCAATTTTATATATCGGTGTGCACGGCCTTGTGGCATGTATAGTGATACACTGTGCATGTCATAAGTTGTTTGTGTATGATGAATTCAAAATTAAATGATGACGAACAACCCAAATAACTGAGGCAAATAATATTTTCAATATTCATTTTTATTTTACACTACAAAAATATTTTATTTTCAATTTTACTACGTCAGTGTATTTTTGCAGATTGCCCAGATGCTGGATTCAATCTGGAATAAAGTTGAAGATAAATACGAGTGAATGAGCAATATGTAGTGAGGTGTATTTGTAAATTAGAAATTGTGATGTAATCGAAATTGTATTGTCGTTGAATTTGTATATTTATAGTGAGAGTTCAAATTTGTACTATTCAAAATTGTAATAAATATTTGTTTGAATAAAATATCTATTTTAATTTAAACACTGTGTTATTTATTTTATTCGGAAGATATTTATTTAATTATGTGAAAAATAAAATAGTATATTAACAAATACATTTAAATGAATATATATATATATATATGTGTGTGTGTGTTTATTATCATCAAAAATAATAATCATATACTCGCATATTCAACAATCTCCCCCTTTTGATGATAACAAACATATATATAAGATTTTGAATTTTTTAAATGTATTTGATCATTCAATTTGCTCCCCCTATTTGAATTCTCCCTCTCTACACAAAGCTCCTCCTCCATATATGCATGTAAATAAAAATATGCAAATAAGCATAGATGCAAATACAAAATATTTGACCTTTAGGTCAAAATCTTAATTTTTCTGTCCCCCTTTTGTTATCAGCAAAGGAGTAATAGTTTTAGAAAAATAGAGATAAAGAGATAGACATTAATACAATATTAAAAACTCAATCGAATATAAATATTAAACTTCAATAAAAAATCAAACAAAAATCATAAATATACTGTTTGACGCGTATTCCACTTTTAGAATGATAGAAATGATGTCATCATATAAAACCATACAGTTGTGTCTATTTGTGGTATATTTATATCAGGAATTTGAATATCTACCAACCATGGATAACCGTTAGCACTTTTAAATGAGATTAGTGGTATTCCAATTTTATTTTAAAAAATGAATTTAAGTATCTTCTAACCAGGCATAACTGTGAGGACTTTTAACGAGATTAGAATCAACTAGTTTATTTAATAAATCAATTTTTATATGTGTTCCATACATCCATAACCGTGAGGACTTTTAAATGAGCATGGAAGCGCATAGTCAAAAATTCTAAATAATTCATCCATGCATAACTGTGAGAACTTTTAAATGAGAGTGAATACTTGGGTATATATATATATATATATTTTATTTTATTTTTAAAATAAAATATAAAATGAAAAATGAATGACTCATGTTTAAAGTACCACGTACTGACAAACTATATGGAATTTTGATGAGTGATGGTCGTTAGAAATATGATAGCAATAGAGATGATCATGGAATTTTCACCAACAAAAAGTTTTTATAATACTTTTTCAAATTTCTAAAGAAATTTACTAAATATACTGTCTCAGGTTATAATATATGATTAATATCGACACTCGTCACTTTTTCAATCACTATTTATCTTTTCGATAACTAGTAGGGAGTCAGATTAGTCAATGTAATCATTTAAATCAAAACCAAAAATAACTATCAAATTTTCTAAAAATGACTAATCTGAAACAAGGTCAAAAATGATTTTCTAGAAGGGGTTTTATAAGAAAATTGTCTGCTTTTTAAAAATTATTTGAAATGAAAAATATGCATATATTTTCTTTGAAAAACGATGCAGTTACTAAATATCTCAACATAAATCACGTTCCACTAGTAATTTTTCTATCAACTAAATTACCACTGTAATCTGCATCTGAATTTTTCTTTCGCTGAAGATTATTATTAATTGAATGTTACAGACCAAACCGTGAAGTTGCAACAATTTCTTGAAGACCTTTTGAATGAATTTTTTTTCAATTTTACTTGAAGCCGTGTAAATCAACAAAAACTGTGAATATAGAGTCTGCCGCAAAATAACCAAATGTATTATCATTAACCAATAAAACACTACCATTAATCCAAACTAATACATATGAAGTAGTTCAAAGATTCTAGAGATTTTTATAGTGTTCTTGGAATAAGAATATAATTGGCCAACAATTTGGAATAAGCCAGAATCATTATCATCAATTATTTCTTTATCAATAACTGACTGAATTAAATGAAATTATGATGCAAATTTTCACATATATCGTTCAAGATATCTTTACCTGTTTTACCTTTACGATAATTTTTCATTGTTGTCCGTTGTGTTTCTGTCACCTTTGTATAAGTCTAATGAACTTTGCTTTTTGCCCGTTGCGCCCCTGGAACGGCCAGGATCCAAGTAACACTGTTGTAGTTCTTTAGCCTGCCACCACGCCTACATGATAAACTATTTTTGTGACCTATTTGTTTTTATAGGTCCATGGTTGTTAGTGGCAGCAGATTTTGGAAAATATGTTTGTGGAGACCCACAACTATTTATATATTTTCCTTTTGGCACTCAAATTTGTGGGACTTTCAAAGATTTTATATTTGTGGCATTGGAACCCAAATTGGTATAGTTTTCATGTGTTTAGGTCTATACCAACAATTATTTTGATTGTGTCCAAATTTTCTACAAATTGTACACATTGAATTGACTTTATTAATTTCATTTCTAACATTTTCAGATTGATTATATCCAAGTCCTTGTCTAACTGCATTAACAATTTCTTTCCCTAATAGAATATACAACGATCTTTCACTTTTGGAAAATTTTCCTAAAGTCATTGACAGCTGTTGGACTTGTATTTTGAGAGATTCGTTTTCGTTCAATAATTGTGTACACTTTTTAATAGATTTTTCTCTTCTACTATTTTCATTTTCTTTCAAAATTAGAATTTCATTATAAAGTGATTTAATTTTAATTTCTGATTTTTTTAATTTCTTCTTCAAATGTTGGACACTTATCGCACTTAGGGATCCTACTTTGATAGTTTTTAACTAATTGGTCAAGTTGTTTATTTGATTCTATCAAAGTATCTCTTTGTGATTCAATTTTAGCATATCTCTCCCTAAGTCGTTCAAAATAGCCATTTACTTCGTGGAAATATATAAGTAGTTTAGAGTGAGTAAGTTTTGATACCTCGCTTGGCTCGTCATTGTCGATATCAGTTATATCACCTTAAAGGCACATATCTATTTTCTCACTCTCACTACTAGTACTTTTATTATCTTCATAACTTGTATTCCACGTGGCTGCAAAATTTCTCTGTTTTGATTTCTTTTCTAAGTCGTGTCGATTTTGAGGACAATTGGGTTTGATGTGTTCGGGTTTGTTGCACTTATGACAGATGATTTCTTGTTGTTCTGGGTTATCTAGAACTTTGAGTATTCTGCTTTTTAATTTTTGATTTAGGGCTGGATTTTCGTATCTGCGGTTCCACTTTTTTAATCTCTTTATTACCAGTGCCAGCTCTGCTGCTCCATCATTATTGTCATCATCATCACTTGCAGTTGTTCCTTTGAGTGCTATTGATTTCTTTTGAGTATCTTCTCCTTCACGCTCTTTCTTGAATTTCATTTCTAGATCATAAGTGGTAAGATTTCCAATGAGTTCTTCAACTTTGATTTGTTTTAAATCTTTCGATTCTTGAATGGCTGTCACTTTTGCTTCAAAACTTCATGGAAGGACTTTGAGGACTTTTCGGACTATTTCCAATTCCATGTATGATTTTCCAAGAGCTTTTGATTTGTATACGATGTTGGAAAGCCGTTCGTACATCTCTTTAACATTTTCTTCCTTGCCCATTGTAAAATTTTCGTATTCGCTACTCAGCATGGCCAGGTGAGATTCCTTGACTCGAGATGTTCCTTCGTGAGTCACTTCTAGTGTGTGCCATATTTCCTGCGCAGTTTGAAAATTGAGACACGATTAAATTAAAATTGATCTAATGAACAAATAATAGAATTCATAGCTTTGGCATTAGCATTCTGTAATTTATTTTCTAGATCTTTCCATTGATTCATCGGTTTATCTATTTTCCTGATTATTTACAACTATAATTAGTGCTCTACAACCTGTCTCAACTATATTCCAAGCATCAATGGTTTTCAAAAAAAAAATCATTCTATTTTTCAAGTGAGCATATTCACCATTGAACAATGGTGGTCTAACTATAGACTGACCCTCAGCAAAAGCAGTATTAAAAGAAGCCATTTTAAAAATTCAAATTTTTAAAAACAAAAATAGGTTTTTGAAAATCAATTTTTTTAAAACAAAAATGGCTTTTGTACCTTTCTCCGATACCACTTGTAGGATCGACTTCACCCTAGAGGGAGGATGAATCGGGTGATATTATCAATTATTAAAAATTATCGCTAAAGTTTGTATAAGATTGTTTCAACAAAGATATACCAAAATAATAGCAGCACAGATAATAGTAGAATAATAAATGCAGAAACAGAACGACACAGAATTTACCTAGCTTCGGCAAAACCCTGCCTACGTGCTGGCCCTCAAGGTTTCTACTAGAAATTAAGCAAACAGACGCTTACACACGTTAACTCGTGACACCCGCTATTGACTAGCCTTAACTCTACGCTCAAAACACTACCACAACTCATCCACTGAGTTGCAAATTCTCAAACTACACCACCGTAGTTCGTCTCCTAGTCACACGACTAGTAATTACAATGGTTTAAAAAAGGAATACAAAATTAAAGCAATAAAAAATCAAAACTCTAATTTAAACTAAAGCCTTATATTATTAAAACCAAACAAAACAAGGACGGCCCAATAATCACTAAAGTAATAAGAGTAAATCCCTTTTTCCTTTTTATCTATGTCGGCCCGTTCCTCGTTTGTGATAGTGACTGCTTCATTTCTTTCTCATTCGTTCTAAAATTAGGGTTTCTGAAATCTGGAAAGTCAATTCTAATCAACTTCTAGTTGTTCACAATCAGCTTCGATTGCTCCTTCAATTTGGCTTGCGGTCGCTTCCAGTTAGTTGAGTTTGAATGTTTGCGTGAATTGGTACGTTTGTTCCTTTTTTTCGAATTTTACTATACTCGACTTTTGATTCGAGTTTAAAGATTGTTAACTCCACTCTTACACAGTTCAGCGAATTAAAAAAGATCGGATGGACCAGCAACCTACGACTCAACGGGTTAGCGACTTAAGTGAAGGCGTGACCTAACTACCTAAGGGAGTAAGAGACCTAACACATAAAGTAAATCAGCAAGATGAGCGACCTAGCGCACCAACGACCTATGGACTAAGGTGACCTAGCGACTTAAAGGTATACATGACCTAGTAGCTAAGTGGATCTAATGACCTAACCAGTGAAGCTACCTCGCGACCTAACTACTGAAGCAAAGTCCCAAACTAATGACATGAGCGACCTAAGGATGGAGCGGTCTTAACGACCTAAAGAGCTTACGACTTTAAGGCTCCTACGACCTAGCTACCCCTTTAAGTCGCCAACGACCTAAAGGTGTATGCGACCTAGCGAGTTAATAAGGCAAGCGACCTAACGGGGATAAAGTTCTCTAGCGACCTACGACTTATACCTAAGTCGCTCACGACCTAAGCTTACCAGAGGAGCCTCCTTTGCCGCTTTATACTTAGGTCGGCCACGACCTATGACTTGCCAGTTTCTCCAGGGCGATCAGGTGTTCCTTGTGTAAACCGTAGACAACTCCCATTAGGTCGCGTACGACCTACCCAAGGTTGCTCACGACCTACGACTTAAAGTCGAGCTCCCCTATAAATACGGCACTAGCTTCAACATTCAAGGGATCTTTTGGCTCATTCTTCGAACATCGACACTCTGCTGAATTCTCGACTCACTCGACACTTCAAACACGAAAGACATCTCAACAAACTTCAAGAGGAAATCTAACACAATCAACATGGATTCAAAGAATTCTTCTACATCGGAGTTATTGTTGTTTGTCTCATCAGTATTGTAACTGAAGATTGTTGTAAAGTTGTAACTGATTCAATAATAAAGAGGATTAAAGTGGACGTATGCTTAACCTGAAGCCGAACCACTATAAAACTGTTGTCTTTTCCCGCTTTCTCTCTGACTTTTCTACTTGTTTTTAATTCCCATGTTCACGGGTGGTGCTTTCATTTAATCTCAACATACACCGAGGTGTTAGCATTCAATTTTTAGCGTTAACATTTTCGGTGCTTTCACTGAGAATTGAACTCAGGCAATCTTCATCACCGCTTCGCAAAATTTTGTTGAAAAAGTCTCTCTTAAAACCAGAAGTTTATCAGAAATAGTGGCTCCTGGAAGAAAGCGTGGATATACAAACCTAGTAATGTCCATGAAAAGACTACCACTTCTCCTTCGTCAAGTCAAGCAACACCAAGTGCCGGAATTAGACGGGCAGAGTTAGATGCTGCAGTATCTGGATTATACAGCAGATGGAAACCCAGAATGCTTTAATGCTGGAAAGGATAAATGCGTTGCTCGGAGCAAACCGTCAACAGGTGAATAACGAAGAAAACCTTGCAGATGATATTCGTGATCCTGAGGAAAGGAATGTTCCTCAAAGACTAGCTAGCCCCACCAAAGAAACACCTCCTCAACCTGGAGGATCGAGACTACAGCCAACTCTCCGCGAACGTTTGTCCCGACAAACTTCCAAGAAAATGGCCAAAGTCTGTCCTGCGGATCCTATAAATGATGAGGAATATCTTTCGGGCATGGTGCGACAAATCGTGAAAGAGAGTATGTAGAGAGATGAAGATGAGAAGGAATGGGGATTCGCTTCAAGCAAAACTCCGTTCACTGAGAAGATTCTAAGGGCAGAATTCCCAAGGAAGTTCGTTCCTCTGACCATCCCGGCTTATAAGGGAACAAGTGATCCCAATCAATTCCTGTATAAGTATGATTGGCACATGACTGGTGCTAGAGCGTCTGATGAGATCAAATGCCGGTACTTTCCGGTATACTTGGAAGGAGTGGCTCTGCTCTGGTTCACAAAACTTCCGGTCCGATCCATAGATCAGTTCGCCGATTTGACTCGGAAGTTTAAAGAGCAATTCAGGTTGTATGCTTAAAAAGCAAAGGATATTATGTCGCTATCAAGCCTGGAACAGAACCTTGGGGAATCTATCAGGTCTTTCTTGAATCGCTTCAACATAGCTTTGGCTGAAGTGGACAATGCGAGCCACAGATGGTCTTGACATACCTAATGAGGGCAATCTATAAATCAAGCGAATTTGGGAAGTGGCTAAAGATGAAAGAACCGAATTCACTTGAGAAATTCTATAAGAAAGCTGATGAATTCATGCGCTTGGAAAGCCTTTGGGCACCAGTTAAAGTGGCATTGAGAGAGGTTAAGGATAACACTACTGCTCCTACCAAAAGAGAATCCGGAAGTCAGAAAAGGGAGAACAATGGTGGGAAGAAACAGAAAGATATGAAGAAATCTCGCTTCTTAAAATCTTCAAATTTCACTCCTTTAACAGACACCTCGGAGAATATCTTCTTTGCTACCAAAGATGCGGTAGAATATCCTAAACCGCCCGAGATGAGAGTTAGCAAAAAGACTGCTCAAAGTGGGATATTCTGTCGGTTTCATAATCAACCCATTCATGATACCAACAAATGTCGCCATCTGAAAAATTTAATTGAAGAACTGTTGAGAGAGAAGAAGTTGCAGTAAATATGATAAGAGAAGTAGAAATGACCCAACTTCATCTACTAAGGGTCAGCAACTTCCTGCTCATCCATCTGGCTCGGGTGAGAGGAACACTGTTCATGAATCAGAAAGGCCTGTTATTAATGTGATTACAGGAGGGCCTCACCGAGCAGGTAGAAGCTGGGGCGAGATGAAAGATATGCCCGTGCCTTGAAATATGCACCAACAGAAGAAAGTGTTTTTGTGCTAGAAGACGCTGCACCTTCGAAGCAGCAGAAAACTTTTAATGATGATATTGTTTTCAGAGCCAGGGACTCCATGGGCACTGAAGCTCCGACCATGGATCCCTTGGTCATCTCTGTAGGCACTGGGCCGGCTATTATGAGAAGAGTGCTTGTAGATTGCGGTGGTTCTTGCAATATTCTCTTTAAAAAGACGTTCGACCAAATGAAGGTTCCAATGGCTGATGTTCAAGCCTCATCTCAGAAGATTGTTGGGTTCACTGGGGAACCGAAACAGCCCATTGGAACTATCGACTTGTTCGTCGAGCTTGGAGAGGGGCAAAAAAAGGTAGTTTGGAAACAGACTTTTGTAGTTGTTGATGAATTTTCTGCCTACAACGCCTTCCTGGGCCGACCAACTCTTGCGTCTTTTAAGGCAATTCTCGCCCCGTGGTGCTTACTATGAAATTTTCCACAGATAATGGTGTTGGAGTTATGAAAGGGGATCAGAAAGCTGGGCGAGAATGTTATCTGATAGAGTTGCGAGAAGCAAGGAAGAGAGAGATGGGAAAAGATGCGGCAGCCCTAGTCCCATCAAAGAACCAACCTTGTAGCAATTACAGGGTGGACCCTGCACTGGCGAGCATAGCGGGGCACGAAGAGAAATGGATCCCAGAAAAGCTAGTGCGGGGGAAAATAGAGTGGTGCCAGGTGAAGTAACGGTGCTGGTACCTGTTGACCCGAAAGATCCGAACAAAGTGGTGAATGTGGGTTCACAACTTAGTGTGACAGTTCAAAATTCCTTGGTAACATTCTTGAAAGCAAATCTGGACGTATTCGCTTGGACTTATGCTGATATGTGTGGAATATCCCCAGAGATTGCAGTACATGCTTTGAATATTGATCCAATGTTTACACCGGTAAAACAGAAAAGAAGAACCCAAGGTCCTAAAAGGTCAGCAGCATTGAAGGAAGAGGTAGATCGGCTTATGGATAATGGTTTCATCAGGGAGTCTACTTATCTGAATTGGGTTTCAAATCCAGTACTGGTTAAAAAAGCTAATGGGAAATGGAGAGTTTGCATTGACTTCTCAGATTTAAACAAAGCCTGCCCCAAAGACTACTTCCCGTTACCCGGAATAGATCAGTTGGTGGATGGAATGGCGGGACACGAAATGTTATCTTTAATGGATGCTTACTCCGGGTACAACCAAATTATGATGCATGAGCCGGATCAGGAGGACACAAGCTTCATCACCGATGTTGGTCACTACTGCTATAATGTTATGCCCTTCGGACTTAAGAATGCAGTGGCAACTTACCAAAGACTCGTCAATGCTATGTTTAAACCGTTGATTGGCAAAACTATGAAAGTTTATGTTGACGATATGTTAGTGAAATAAAAGAAAACGGTAGACCATATGGATCACTTGGCGGAGATGTTTGCCATCCTCCGGAAGAACGGAATGAAGCTTAATCCTTTGAATTGTTCGTTTGGGGTGGAGTCCGGAAAGTTCTTGGGTTTCGTTGTAAGTGCTAGGGGCATTGAAGCTAACCCTGCTCAAATTGCTGCCTTAAGAGAAGTCAAATCCCCTAGGACAAAGAAGGAACTACAGAGTCTTAATGGGAAAGTCGCTGCTTTGATTCGATTCATTTCCAAAGCTACTGATAAATTCATTCCGTTCTTTGATGCACTGAAGAAAGGAAGGAAGAATTTTGATTGGACTCCTGAATGCCAGAAAGCTTTCGATGAGTTGATCCGTCATATGGAAAAGCCTCTAATACTTTCTAAGCCGGACAATGGTGAAGAACTTTTTGTATATTTGGCAATCTCGTCTCATGATCTCAGTGCAGCCTTGGTACGGGAAGACGCAAAAATTCAACGCCCGGTTTATTATATCAACAAAAGATTCACTGGGGCAGAGATGAATTATTCGAAGCTGGAAAAGCTCGCCTATTGTCTACTGATTGCATCAAGAAAATTGAGGCCGTATTTTCAAGCTCATCCAATCAAAGTCCTCACTGATCAGCCTCTGAAGCAAGTCCTCTTTCGCCCTAAGACTTTGGGTCGCCTTTTGAAGTGGAATATTGAACTCAGCTAATACGACATCACTTATCATCCCCGGAGGGCAATCAATGGACAAGCTTTGGCAGATTTCATCGCAGAATGTACAGACAAAGGTGATAGTGAGGAAGTAGTGAATGATAATCCCCCAATTCGATGGAAATTGTATGTTGATGGCATAAGAAACGATTACTGTTCCGGAGCTGGGGTTGTGCTTGAAACTCCCGAAGGGCGGTCATTGTGCTATGCATTGAGGTTGGAATTCCCTTCGACAAACAATAAAGCAGAATATGAAGCTCTCATTGCCTACTTGAGAATTGCTAAAGAGTTGAATGTCAAAGTGTTGTAGATTTTCAGTGATTCACAGCTTATTGTATGTCAAGTCAAGAAAGAGTTTCAGACCAAAGGAGGAAATCTGCCTGCTTATTTGTCAAAAGCTGGGGAACTTCTCGGTGATCTTGACCACTATACGGTAAGTCATTTACCCCGGAAGAGAACATGAAGGCAGATTCTCTCGCAAAGTACGCAAGCACTGGTGAAGCTCATTTATTAGGATTAGTTCCTGTGGAAGTCCTGTCATCCCCAAGCATTGATGAAATGGATATTGACTGGATCATGACTATATCTCAAGAACAAGAATCATGGATGACTCCGATAATGGAATATTTGCTCAACGGTTCTCTACCAGAAAATTCAAAAGAACGATAAAAGTTGCTAAGAAAAGCCTCCAGATACATAATTCAAGATGGCCGATTGTACAGGCGGGGATTCTCAATGCCATTACTCCGATGTGTGACCAAGGAAGAAGCTAAAAAAATTCTAGCTGAAGTACACGGAGGAGAGTGTGGAGACCATTCCGGTGGTCGAACTTTAGCGAAGAAAATCCTCCGATATGGGTATTTTTGGCCAGATATTAGTCATGATGCTGCAAGCTATGCCCGAAAATGTGACCGGTGCCAGAGATTTGCAAAAATCCCAAGTGCACCTTTCACAGAGATAACACAGATGGTTAGTCCGTGGCCATTTGCTATTTGGGGAATAGATCTCATCGGGCCTTTGCCAACCGCCAAATCTGGAATCAGATATGCTATTGTCGTTGTTGATTATTTTACTAAATGGGCTGAATCTGAACCATTAGCTACTATTACCTATAAGAAGATGATAAACTTTGTAACTAAGAATATCATTTGCAGGTATGGTGTGCCTCAAAAAATAATCACAGACAATGGAACCCAATTCGAAAGTAAAGAGTTCCAAGATTTTTGCATGCGATTTAAGATCCAGAAAAGCTTCTCAGCAATGGCTCATCCGCAGGCAAACGGGCAAGTGGAAGCAGTAAACAAAATTATCAAATTGACCATCAAAAAACAGCTGGAAAAAGCGAAAGGTGGTTGGGTCGATAAGCTTCCACTAGCACTATGGGCATACAGAACTACACATAAAACTACGACGGGGTACACTCCATTTTCATTGGCATATGGATCAGAGGCAATGATTCCGGTATAAATAGAAGTCCCTTCACATAGAAGAATTCATTTCAACTAGGATGAAAACGAAGAGTTACAACTTGAAGCACTTGACTTCCTTGATGAAAAACGGGAAGAGGCTCAGCTCAGAATTGTAGCCCATCAGCAAAGAATTGCCAGGCACTTCAATTCCAAAGTTCGCCAATGCAGCTTTGAGATTGGAGATTTAGTCTTGAAGAGGGTCATGGCAGCAATAGGAGTGTTTGCGTCAAACTGGAAAGGACCGTATGTCATAGGCAAAAAACTTCTTGGTGGCACTTTCAAACTAACAACTGTCGAAGGAGATCCAATTCCAAAAGCTTGGAATAGCAATCATTTGCGCCCATATTTTACTTAAAGGCTTTAATGAAATATTGTAAAAGAATGATGAATGTATGATTCTTGTATTGAAAGCCATTGTAAAGCAAGTGCAAGTGAATAATAAGAACTATAAAGTGGATGTAGGCCCAGTTCTTGGTCGAACCACTATAAATCTTGTGTTCTTTACTATTATAAACTGCTTGTTTTATTTCGATATATAAAGTACGTCAATTGTATTGCTAAAATGTCGATTTAATACTGCAAGCCATTAAAACAAAGCTTACCCATCATAAGACCAATCAATCCCTGACATCACTCAACAAGTGAATATCTAGCCACAAAAATTCTAGATTCGAATCCTATATAACAAGTGCTTCAAGCAAACAGTTAGTGGTTCCGCCAGAAATAGAGTCTTCCAAACTAGTTGTGATCATTTGTGCAAACAAACATTCGATTAATAAGCCTATATGTACCCCTGCGAACTTATTTAACAATGAAGTACACTTCTTTGGATAGAATAAGCTACTTGCAAAAGAAAGGAATGTGCACTTGGAAATGATAACAGGAAGCCGCTGATTGTTGAGTCACAAGTTTTATGAAGGTTTTGATTTCTGACAAATAATAAAGGCGATCGACAAAACAAATACATCATGGCTACATATGGTACTCTAGATTATAGGTTGATTATTTGATATTGTATTAGTGATAAACTTGTTAAAATCTATTCTCAAATAATCATGCATTTCAATATAATCAATATATATATATACATTTGAAATTGCATTGCACATTCACTATGCAAATTATCAGAGACCGGTCGACCGGTAGTAAAAAAGGCGGTCGACCGTTTCTGCATAATATGCACAATGAACGTGCACACATGCACATAACGTACATATATTTGAATTCCTGTCTACTGGTCACTTTTTAACCTGTCGACCGTTTTTAAACAGAAAGCAATTTTTCCAAAAGACACTTCTCCTCTCCAAAGGTTGCATCTCTTACCTTTCACCAAAGATCATATCTCTTAATGGCAACTACTCACAAACAGTTACAACCATTCTTATCTATATAAACTCATCTAATTCGTTGATTAAAACAACATGATTTTATATGCTTTTTAATCTAATCTCTGATCTTACTTTCTACATACTCCTGCATTCTAAAAGCTCTCGATTATTTATTGAATCATCGAAACTATTTCATATCTTTTGATTCAATAAGTAATATACTTTCCTTAATCTTTTCAAAACATCATTCGCATACTTTGAGGATAAGATTATAGGAAGGGTGTACTGCTAGTGACAAATCCGTGTTTTCAAGAACACAAGTTGTCAACAACAATTGTATTTGTTCTTTTGTTGAAGTCCTCTGTGTTGTAAGAGGCAAGTGTTGAAGTCCTCAGTGTATTAGAGGCGTGAAATCCCGTTCGGTTGTTCGGGTGTTGTAAACCTGTTCCTCCGGGTGAAGCGAGGTTGTTAATAGTGAAAATCCAGATAGAAGTCTGGGACTGGACGTAGGACGGTGCTCCGAACCAGTATAAAAATCTCTGGTGTGATTTTTCTAATTTTTTATTTACTATGCTATTATCATCTATTTCCGCATTTATATTGTAGTCCATATTACACGATCTGTGTGTACTATATTAGCACATATAATTGTATACACACCACACTTTCATTTGGTATCAGAGCACGGTCATCATATAACCGTAAAACAGTTATTTGATATATTATAGTAATATGGCAAATAACGTAAGTACTAGCACTCAAAACACCACTTACACGGAGGGTCAATCAACACAAAGACCTCCATTTTTCAGTGGTCTTAACTATAGTTATTGGGCAACACGTATGTCATTCTTTATGCAATCAAATAGCTATGATGCTTGGAATGCCACTCAAAGAGAAATAGTGAATCCAACAACTAATTATTCAGAATGGATTGCAGCTGAGAAAACGGCAGCAGCCGTAAATGCAAGAGCAATAAATATGTTGTTCTGTGCATTAGACCAAAATGAATATAACCGTGTTAGTATCTGCACTACTGCATATCAAATTTGGCAAACACTAAAAATCACTCATGAAGGTACTAACAAGGTCAAACAAGCCAAAATAGCCATGCTGAAAAGTCAATTTCAAAATTTCAAAATGAAACCAAATGAGACAATAAATGACATGTATTCACGGTTTCAAACTATTCACCATGCACTTATTGGCTTAGGACAAAAGTATTCTGATTTCGATGTTGTTTCAACAGTCCTACATTCTCCGACTAGTGAATGGGAAGGAAAAGTATTAGCAATTGAAGAAGCTAATGACCTTTCCGTCATGAAGCCAGATGAATTGATAGGAAATTTAATGTCCTATGAAGCAAATTTGCAGGCTAGAAAAGAACAGAAAGAAGAAAAGAAAAATGTAGCATTTCATGTTGAGAAAGATGAAAATGAATCAGATTCTGAAGACGAAGACTTGGCATTCATTGCGAAAGGATTCAAAAAATTCCTAAAATATCGAAAAGCCAGTCGTTACAATAAAAGGAAACCTGGATCAAACAAACCATCTTCATCTGCTATAGAATGTTTCAACTGCCACAAAAAGGGACACATGCAGAAAGATTGTCCAGAACAAAAGAAGAAGTCAGAAAATGACAAATTAAAATATAAGAAGGACAAATCTAAGAAACGAGCTTTCTCAGTAACATGGGATGATTCAGAGTCATCTTCATCAGAAAGTGAAAGTGATTCAGAGAATGAACAAGCTAATGTTTGTTTTATGGCAACAGAAGATGAGGTACAAATTCCTACATTTGATGAATTACTTGATATTAATGCTGAATTGATAGTCAAATATAAAGACATAAAACGTCAATTAAAAGTAGTCAAAGCAGATTTAAGTAGAGCAGAGTTTGAACGAGATATGTTAAAAGATGAGAAGAAAATATTAGAAGAGGAACTTGAAAATATTCAAGAATCATCATCTAATGTTGACTCTCAAATATCTCTTTTGAGTCAAGAAATAGAAGCTCAAAAAGAGAAAAATAACGCTCTCACTACTGAAAATCATGAGCTTAAAGCAAAAGTCAAAATTCTAGACCTAGAAAAAGCTAGCTTACAACCAAAGTTTGATGACATTACTCAAAATGTTTCTAACTTTAACAAAGGTCGAGAAAATTTGACGAAAATAATTGAAAGTTCATAATCTATTTCAAACAAACAAGGATTGGGATATAACAAACAAGAAACCAAGAAACATCTTGGAAATAAAAGGAAGAAGAAAGTACAAAAAACTGAAGCTAAGAAAAATCTTAGTTTATTATATTCCAAACCAAAACCAGTTGTGAAATTTCAAAAGAAAAATGTCAAGACTATCAAAATATGGGTTCCTAAAACAAATAACAATTTAATTAGGAACAAATACATTCAGCAATTCATGAATACTGTGCATTTTAATAAAAATTATATATATAAAGGGGATACCGGACCCATATGGGTTTGGACTCCTAAGACCTAACTCTTAGGACCCTATAAAAAGTGGGTACCATGGACTTAATTCTATTTTTTGCAGGTCCCACTTAAGAAAAGAGGAAAGTGGATATTGGACAGTGGTTGCTCAAAGCACATGACGGGAGACAAGAGTTTATTAACAAATATTACATATTCAGATGGTGGCTCCGTCACTTTTGGAGACAATTCAAAAGGCTATATCATCGGCAAAGGCGATGTGAGCAATTGCGGTACATCTAACTTACCTCTTATTACTAATGTCATGCTAGTTAGAAATTTAAAACACAATTTGCTTAGTATTAGTCACTTATTTGACAAGGGATTTATAATTTCATTTTCAAATAATAAGTGTAGTATTTTAGATAAAAACCATAATTTGGTTTTCGAAGGTTATAGAGACAGAAATATATATATTCTGAATATGAATATTAATCATAATTCAGATATGTGTCTTGTGGCTAATGACAATGATCCATGGCTATGGCACAAACGCTTCTGTCATATAAACTTCAGAACTATTGACAAGCTAGCCTAAAACAATCTAGTTAGAGGACTACCCAAAATGAGTTTTAAAGTTAACAACATTTGTGATGCATGTCAATTAGGAAAATTGACCAAATCATCTTTTAAATCCAAGAAAGTCATATCAACATTACAACCACTTGAGTTACTACACATGGATTTATTTGTGTTAACTCCACTTTTTCAGCAAGGCCGTGATATCAAAAATCGACCGAGAAGCCAATGATAGTTCATCTCGAAGGATGGTCAATTTAACCTCCCAATAAAGCAAGTTCTGTTGAATGAATTTTCAGATAAGATCCCCTACGGAGGGGGGGTCCAGGGGGGTGCCAACCCCCCAAGGTGGGGGTGCGGGGGCAACGCCACCGCCTACGGTGTTCGACCTGACCGGTCAGGTCGCAGGGGTCCAGGGGGCAGCGCCCCCGGCGGGGTGCGGGGCAGCGCCCCGACCAAAACGGTATACGACTTAAAGAGTGAAGTAAGCCAGCGACTCAACTAGTCAGCGACCTAACCAATGAAGGATTCACGACTCATAAAGATCAGCGACTCAATGGATATACGACCTATGGTAGGCAGCGACTCAACTGATAAGCGACTCAGAGATTGCCGACTCAATGGGTCAACGACTCATTGAGGGCAACGACTCAGCGAGTTAGTGCCTTAAAGGTGCAGTATGGATCAACGACTCAGCGGGTCTACGACTCAAGGCCTAGACCGATCCAGCGACTCATTCGAGCTACGGCTCAGAAAAGGTACCGACTCAACGAGTTAACGACTCATGGAGTTAGCGACTCATGGGGCAGACCGACCTAAGAATTTCAACGACTCAGGATGACTAACGACCTATCATAAGTCGCTGGCGACTCAAGCGAACAAGGAACAAGCTTAATACCGATACACCTATGCCGCTGCCTGCTGACTCGTGGTATGTAAGTCGGTCACGGCTCATCTTAAGTCGGTCACGGTTCATCCTGAGTCGGTCACGACTTAAGACTTATGCTATATTAAGAAGATCGAAGGCGCTCTGGTAGGAAGCAGGGGGGTTCAACCTGTTGAGTCGTCCACGACTCAACCTGACTCGGCCGCGAGTTAACAATGAGTCGGATACGACTCACGACTCAAGACCGACGACTCCTATAAATACATGACCACTTTCAGCAATAAGGGGACTTTTGGAGGGCTCACTTCCTGGACGCCATTACTCTGCCATTGTCTCTACTTCAAGCAACGTTCAAACAACACTTCTATCACTCCAATCACGAAAGACATTTCAACAAATCTCAAGAGGAAATCTAACCCATTCGCCATGCATTCGAAGGATTCTTCTACATCGGGGTTTAAGCTATTTGTCTAAGTGTGTTGTAATCGGAGTTGATTGTAAAGAATTGTAACCAAATCAGCAATAAAGAGCTTTTAAGTGGACGTAGGCTAGATCTTAAGCCGAACCACTATAAATATTGTGTCTTTTATGGCTTTTCTGTGATTTCTTTGCTTATACTTTGTCCCGTACCAACGGGTGGTGCTTTCACAACTATAATTCACACACCGGGGTGTTAGCGTTCAAATTTTAGCGTTAACATTTTTGGTGCTTTCACTGAGAATTGAACTCAGGAATACTTTCACCATCGCTTCGCGAAAGTTTGGTGAAAGAATCTCTCTAAAGACCAAAAGTTTATTGGAAATAATGGCTCCTGGGAGAAAGCGAAGTTCCGCAAGATCCGATAATGTTCAAGAGAATACCGCTACCTCTCCTCCTTCAAGTCAAGCAGCTCCAACTGCTGGAGTTACACGAGCAGAATTGGACGCCGTAGTTTTGGGATTGAATCAGCAATTGAATGCTCAAAATGCGCAGTTGGAAGCCCAGAATGCCCAGAATACCTTGATTATGGATAGGTTAAACACTCTACTTGAGGCAAATCACCAACGACAGGATAATGAAACAATCTATGCTGAAGATGCCCGTGACCCCCAAGAGAAAGGTATTCCTCAAAAAGCAGACAACACCACTGCAAGGGGGCCTTCCCAAGCTGAAGGTTCAGGCCCGCAACCAACTTTTCGCGAATATTTGCCCAGGCAAACTTCCGAAAGAACAGCGGACGCAGACGTCTGCCCGGCAAGACCTTTGAACGATGAGGAGTACCTATCAGGGATGGTTCGCTCGATTATGAAAGAAAGCATGCAAAGGCAAGAGGATGAAAATGATTGGGGATTTGCCCCGAGTAAGACACCTTTCACCGAAAAAATCTTAAATGCAGAGATTCCCAAGAAATTTGTACCTCCTACCATCCCAGCTTATCGAGGGACAAGTGACCCTAATCAATTCCTGTACAAGTACGATTGGCATATGACCGGGGCAAGAGCAACAGATGAGATCAAGTGCCGTTACTTTCCGGTATACTTAGAGGGAGTGGCCTTACTTTGGTTCACAAAGCTGCCAGTTAGATCCGTGGATCAATTCTCTGACTTAACACGGAAGTTCAAGGATCAGTTCAGGCTATATGCTACAAAAGCCAAGGATATAATGTCTCTCTCTAGTCTAGAACAAAAACCCGGAGAATCTACCAGATCATTCTTAAATCGTTTCAATATAGCCCTAGCTGAAGTCGAGAACGCAGAGCCAAGGATGGTTTTGACTTATCTAATGCGGGCTATCGATAAATCGAGTGAATTCGGTAAATGGCTAAAAATGAAGGAGCCAAACTCACTTGAGAAATTCTATAAGAAGGCTGATGAATTTATGCGTTTGGAAAGCTTTCCTGCGACATCAAGGGTAATCGAGGCCGAAATTTTGAATGTGGGTGTTACTTCTGATAAAAGGGAACCTAGAGGACAGAAGAGGAAGAACGATGGTGGAAAAAAGCAGAGAGACTTGAATAAAGCTCGCCGCTTTAAACCTTCAGATTTTACTCTCTTAACTGATACCCTGGAGAACATCTTTCTCGCAACCAAGGATGCTTTTGATTATCCTAAGCCACCTGAGTTGAAGGTTGGGAAAAATGCTATGCATAATGGGAGGTTTTGTCAGTTCCACAACCAACCTGGTCATGACACCAATGAATGTCGTCATTTAAGGAATTTGATTGAAGAACTATTGAGACAGAATAAACTTCAGCAATATGTCAAAAGAGACAGGAATGACCCATCCTCATCCACTCAGGGGAGGCCCTCACCCGGCGGGCAGGAATCATGATGGGATGGAAGGATACGCTCATGCTCTAAGAAAAGCCCCGAAGGGAGAGAATGTTCCTATTCCCACACCGAAGATTCGATCCCGAGAAGCTTGGGACAGCAATGATTTGCATCCATGTTTTACTTTAAGGCTTTGTTACAAATTGTAAAAGAATGATGGATTTATCATTCTCATATTAAAAGTCATTGTAAAAACATTGCAAATGAAATATAGGAACTATAAATCTTGTGTTTTCTATTACTATAAAAGACCTGTTTTATTTCGAAATGCCAAATATCTTGAATATATTGCTAAAATGTCGATTTAATATTGCAGGCAATCAAAGCAAAGCTTACCTAGTCAGCACATCGCAAAGCAAAGCGATTCCTATAAGTCATTGAGCAAATAAATGTCAAGCCAGAAAAGGTTCCAAATTGAATTCCTGCATAAGAAATGTTCCTCACGAACAGTTGATACAACCAAAAGGGCACCTTCCCAACGCGATGGTTTCAGGCCCTCGCTAACCGACAAAGATCATTTGTGCAAACAGACATCTTGTCGGGTAGTTTGGGTCTGCCCTATGGATTCATTTAACAATGAGGAGCATTTCTCTGGAAAAGAGACAAATAACTTGCAAAGAAAAGAACATGGCTATGGAAATGATAACGAGGAATCGCTAAGGAGCGGATGGTGAAGAGGCATGGGCAAGCAGACAGAAAACACACAAGCCCTCTTCGGAGGCAAAAGTCCTCCAATGAGGCACACTTTCCAAGTTTGAAGTGCAAACTAAAGTCCTCCAATGAGGCACACTTCCCAAGTTTGAAGTGCAAACAAAAGTCCTCCAATGAGGCACACTTCCCAAGTTTGAAGTGCAAACTAAAGTCCTCCAATGAGGCACACTTCCCAAGTTTGAAGTGCAAACTCAAGTCCTCCAATGAGGCACACTTCCCAAGTTTGAAGTGCAAACTAAAGTCCTCCAATGAGGCACACTTCCCAAGTTTGAAGTGCAAACTAAAGTCCTCCAATGAGGCACACTTCCCAAGTTTGAAGTGCAAACTCAAGTCCTCCAATGAGGCACGCTTCCCATGTTTGAAGCACAAACTAAAGTCCTCCAATGAGGCACGCTTCCCATGTTTGAAGCGCTAACTAAAGCCCTCCAATGAGGCACACTTCCCAAGTTTGAAGTGTAAACTAAAGCCCTCCAATGAGGCACGCTTCCCATGTTTGAAGCGCTAACTAAAGCCCTCCAATGAGGCACACTTCCCAAGTTTGAAGTGTAAACTAAAGCCCTCCAATGAGGCACGCTTCCCATGTTTGAAGCTTAAACTAAAGCCCTACTCAAAGGCACAACCCTTCAGAGGATAAAGACCTCTTCGGGGGCACATTTCACTAGAGCTGAAGTGCAATCTCTGTGGAGGCCCACTCCTCCAGAGTTGAAATGTCAAATCAAAGCCCTCCAACGAGGCGCAAAAAAAAAAAAAAGGGGCTTCTCCAATACAAGGCGCGCTCTACCAGAGCAAGAATAATATTTCCTCAAAAATGAAAAATTATTCTCCAAAGAAAGAGTGCATGCCTTCTCAAAATGGAAGAGTCATTCTCTAAAGTTTCAAAAGGCAAAACAAGAAGGATGACCCCACACCGTCAAATGGAGAAAAACATTACACCAATAAGGCTTCCGCAATAGGTTCCATTGATGCAAGTTCCTTTGCGAAAGCTGGGGCATCTGAAGTTTCTGCTTGAAAACCAGGGGCATCGTGAAGCTAAGTCGACCAAAAGGAGTGCAAAAGTCCGAATTAGTGCAAGAATTCATCTTTCAGCAAAAATTCAACACTCCTCTCCTTAACCGTCACAGCACTTAGTCTTTTAAAATTGACTTGTGACTGGAATATTCGGAAAAAGGAAGGAAGTGCTGCAAAAGTAAAGAATGAAATTGGTACCGGACAACTTGGATTTTGAAAATCCCAGAAATGGAAAGATCCAGTTTGCCCCACTACTCTTCTTATCAAAAGGATATTCTATATGAAGAACTGAATATTCAAAAGTAAAGGTGCACGTTTTCTAAAAGCGTATGAAGTGTTGTGCAAAGCTACTAAAATAACAAGTAATTAAAGCAATACTTGAAATAATACTGGTTGGCATATGTCAATTCAGAAAATTCGAGGCTTGTTATTTGAAAGTAAGTGCGGTGTCAATGCAGATAGCAGTTATAACTGTGTAAACTTTGTGTTGATACTTCATTCAAGACAGTTGATTCGCAACACTTCATCAAGACCATACTAATTTGCTTACAGTAAAATACCAGTTCTTTGATCTAATCCATCACTCGATATGGGCAATCGGTGATGAGTATATTCGCCCTATTTTTCTGCAAATGTTGCGTTTAACAGGTTGTTAAAATAATCTGTAAAGAGATGCAACAAGTTCAGGTCAAAGTTCCATTGAATCGCATTGGTCAAGTTTAAAAAGCTTCAGGTCGAAACAAAGCAAAGTTGCCTAAGTACAAGCTCAGCAGCTCAGTAAAGCACGAGTTAAGAAGAATCGAAGCACACGACCTAGTCCCTAGGCGTATACTTCGAGGGGCAAGTGTTAACTCCACTTTTTCAGCAAGGCCGTGATATCAAAAATCGACCGAGAAGCCAATGATAGTTCATCTCGAAGGATGGTCAATTTAACCTCCCAATAAAGCAAGTTCTGTTGAATGAATTTTCAGATAAGATCCCCTACGGAGGGGGGGTCCAGGGGGGTGCCAACCCCCCAAGGTGGGGGTGCGGGGGCAACGCCACCGCCTACGGTGTTCGACCTGACCGGTCAGGTCGCAGGGGTCCAGGGGGCAGCGCCCCCGGCGGGGTGCGGGGCAGCGCCCCGACCAAAACGGTATACGACTTAAAGAGTGAAGTAAGCCAGCGACTCAACTAGTCAGCGACCTAACCAATGAAGGATTCACGACTCATAAAGATCAGCGACTCAATGGATATACGACCTATGGTAGGCAGCGACTCAACTGATAAGCGACTCAGAGATTGCCGACTCAATGGGTCAACGACTCATTGAGGGCAACGACTCAGCGAGTTAGTGCCTTAAAGGTGCAGTATGGATCAACGACTCAGCGGGTCTACGACTCAAGGCCTAGACCGATCCAGCGACTCATTCGAGCTATGGCTCAGAAAAGGTACCGACTCAACGAGTTAACGACTCATGGAGTTAGCGACTCATGGGGCAGACCGACCTAAGAATTTCAACGACTCAGGATGACTAACGACCTATCATAAGTCGCTGGCGACTCAAGCGAACAAGGAACAAGCTTAATACCGATACACCTATGCCGCTGCCTGCTGACTCGTGGTATGTAAGTCGGTCACGGCTCATCTTAAGTCGGTCACGGTTCATCCTGAGTCGGTCACGACTTAAGACTTATGCTATATTAAGAAGATCGAAGGCGCTCTGGTAGGAAGCAGGGGGGTTCAACCTGTTGAGTCGTCCACGACTCAACCTGACTCGGCCGCGAGTTAACAATGAGTCGGATACGACTCACGACTCAAGACCGACGACTCCTATAAATACATGACCACTTTCAGCAATAAGGGGACTTTTGGGGGGCTCACTTCCTGGACGCCATTACTCTGCCATTGTCTCTACTTCAAGCAACGTTCAAACAACACTTCTATCACTCCAATCACGAAAGATATTTCAACAAATCTCAAGAGGAAATCTAACCCATTCGCCATGCATTCGAAGGATTCTTCTACATCGGGGTTTAAGCTATTTGTCTAAGTGTGTTGTAATCGGAGTTGATTGTAAAGAATTGTAACCAAATCAGCAATAAAGAGCTTTTAAGTGGACGTAGGCTAGATCTTAAGCCGAACCACTATAAATATTGTGTCTTTTATGGCTTTTCTGTGATTTCTTTGCTTATACTTTGTCCCGTACCAACGGATGGTGCTTTCACAACTATAATTCACACACCGGGGTGTTAGCGTTCAAATTTTAGCGTTAACATTTTGGACCTACTAGGGTTCAATCAATAAATCACAGTCAATATGTGCTTGTAATTGTTGATGATTTCTCTCGTTATACATGGACAATTTTCTTAAAAAATAAAAGTGACACTTTCGATCATTTCAAATCTTTCGTCAAAAGAATTCAAAAATCAAAGGGGATTAAAGTTAAAAATATAAGAAGTGATCATGGCGGAGAGTTTGAAAATAATGAATTTGAACATTTTTGTACAAAGAAAGGTATATATCATAATTTTTCGTTTCCCAGAACTCCACAACAGAACGGAGTTGTAGAACGGAAGAACCGAACTTTACAAGAATGTGCAAGAACATTATTGAATGGAACCACCTTACCAAAACATTTTTGGGCGGAAGCTGTGGCAACTGCCTGTTATGTTTTAAATCGTGTATCCATAAGACCTCTTACCAAGAATACTCCTTATGAATTATTTAACAAAAGGAAGCCTAAAATCTCATACTTCAAAGTTTTTGGTTCCAAGTGCTTTATTTTAAATACGAAAGACCAGCTTGGCAAATTCGATCCAAAAGCCGATGAAGGAATATTTGTCAGTTATTCGGAACGAAGTAAGGCCTATCGGATATTTAATAAACGAACCAAAACTATTGAAGAATCACTTCATGTCTCTTTTGATGAAATCTATCAGCATCCTCACACTATATCAGATGATGACGAATCAATAGTCATTGACAATCAAATCATCACAAATATTGATTCTGACTCGGAAATAATTATTGAGAATATTCCTCAAATATGTGAGTTACAATCACCACCAAGAATATTAAAAGACCATCCGGCTCAAAATATAATCGGTGAAATAACATCACATGTCAGAACAAGGAGTCAACTCAATCAAATGGGTCATGTCGCTTTTCTCTTAAATATCGAACCTAAGAATCTAAAAGAAGCTGCTACAGATGATTACTGGATCATTGCCATGCAGGAAGAACTAAATCAGTTTGAGCGCAATGACGTTTGGGAACTTGTTCCAAGACCAACTGATCAGTCAGTAATTGGTACTAAATGGGTCTATAAAAATAAGGCCGACGAACAAGGAAATATCACCAAAAATAAAGCAAGATTAGTAGCACAAGGATATAATCAGGAAGAAGGTATCGATTATGAAGAAACTTTTGCACCAGTTGCTAGACTAGAAGCTATTAGAATCCTATTATCTTTTGCTTGTCACCATAATTTCAAACTTTATCAGATGGATGTCAAAAGTGCTTTTCTCAATGGATTTATCAAAGAGAATGTCTATCTCGAACAACCTCCTTTGTTCATACATGAAAAATATCCTGACCATGTGTTCAAACTTAAGAAAGCTTTGTATGGTTTAAAACAAGCACCTCGTGCTTGGTATGAACGACTACGTAGCTATCTTATTAACTCAGGATTTCGAATAGGCAAGTCGATCAAACTTTGTTTATTAAACATTCTCGAAAAGATATTCTAGTTATCCAGATATATGTAGACGATATCGTCTTTGGTTCAACAAGCGATAAACTTTGCAAAGAATTTGCAAGTATTATGACCAAAGAATTCGAAATGTCTCATATGGGAGAACTATCTTATTTTTTTGGACTTCAAATAAAGCAACTTTCAAACGGTATTTTTATCAATCAAGAAAAATACTGTGAAAACCTTATCAAACGCTTCAGATTAGAAAATACATCTGGTAAACGAACTCTTATGAGTACAACTACACATCTTGAAAAAGATGAAAGTGGTAAGAATGTTGACCAGAAATTATATCGAAGCATGATTGGTTCTCTTCTTTATCTTACAGCTAGTCGTCCGGATATAATAATGAGTGTTTGTTTATGTGCTCGTTTTCAAGCCGATCCAAAGGAATCACATCTACGAGCAGTGAAACGTATAATTCGTTATCTTAATAATACCAAAGATTTCGGTCTTTTTTATCCAAAAGAATGTCCATTTGAATTACTATCATATAGTGATGCTGATTTCGGTGGCTCACGAACGGATAGAAAAAGTACAAGTGGTACGTGCCATTTTATTGGAAAATCACTTGTCTCCTGGTTCAGTAAGAAACAGAATTGTGTTTCACTATCAACATGTGAAGCTGAATATATCAGCAGCTCTCGCTTGTACTCAAGTACTATATATGCAACAAACACTTCAAGATTTTGATATTCATTTATCAAATTCTATTATATACTGTGATAACACCAGTGCTATAAATCTCTCTAAAAAACCAGTAAATCACTCTAGAACCAAACACATTGATATCCGTCATCATTTCCTTCGAGATAATATTGACAAAGGAAATATATGTCTTGAATATGTCCATACTGACAATTAATTAGCGGACTTTTTTAGTAAACCTCTGCTCGAATCTAATTTTATTAGATTACGAAGAGAGCTTGGTTTAATTTCAACAAAAAATCTTGACTAAGTAATTTCTAAAGAACGTCTTCTGTTTAGTTATTCTTTAACCATAACTTTTGCATAAACTATTTTTTTACATTAAATATAAGCCACTGCTTGATTTAATGGTTAATTCTCTTTACTCATTTTTTCATTTAGTGATCGTCCTTTCCTTTCTTATTTTATAATTTCAGTTTTAAAAGGAAAGCTATTTTTAGAGTTAAAATAAAATTTCTGTTTATGTTTTCTTGGTTAAAATTTTCCATTAACTCACATCCATAGGTTTATACATAAGAAACTTGTATATAAGCTTGCAAAAATTTCATATTTTGTTCATCTTTTTTATCTAACCATAATATTCTATACAACATTCCATATGGCTCACATTTGTGATAAATGTGCTCAAGAATCATACATTTCTATTACGAGTTCTGAGTCGGAGGAATATTATTCTCCTACTACACCAAAACAAAAACCAAGTCATCATCATCAATGCTCTTGTATGTCTGATAAAACTCCAAATTCAAAACGAGTGAAGATGACACTGTTCTATTCTCCTCGTACCAAAGCACAAATCGATGAGATACACCACTACCAGAAACATCAGATAGACCTTCAGAGACAGCTTCATTATGGGCAAAGTCAACTTTATCACGAGCAACAACGGACATCGGCACGATTATCCGTTTTAGAAAAGTTGGCAACATTTTTCTGCGGTTCCAACAAGCATGACGTGCATGAACCAATGCCGTCTAGGCCATCAACATCTAAAAGTCCTAACTCGTGGGATCGGAACTATGAGAAGAATGAAGGAGCTCAGAAACAAAGGAGTCCATGGTCAAAACGTATTGAAGGAAACAACGATAATTCTAATGACGAACCTTCTCATTAGATTTATATATGGTTATTATATCTTTATCTATCACTTGTGTAATAACGGTTATATTTTGTATTAAGAATGAAATATAATATATATAGGTTGATATATGATAAAAACTTGCAAAATAACATATTATTACTCAGCAGACCAGAACCGGTCGACCGCCCCATATATAGCCGGTCGACCGTTTGCTCCCTGGTTGAAAACGGTCGACCGGCCATATTTCATAGGTCGACCGGTTGACGTATTTTCAGTTTTTATATATACCTATGCGTTATTTTTCCTTCTACCCTCTTTCTCTTTTGACTCAAGCTGTTCTTTTTCCCAAAATCACAAACCCTAGTTTCCTATTTTCAATTCCCAAATCTCAAATCTTCCAACAATGGCTCCTCCTCAAAAGAAATCTAAGAAAGGAACAACCTCTGAAACTTCATCTCTGAGCATCTCCGCCAAAAAGTGGCTTCAAAGTCCAATTGCTGTAACAAGATGGAATCAGATGACAAATTACAAGTTTCATCCAGGCTCTTTCATCAAATTTGATGATTTCACGGCTTATGGAGTTCGGAGGTTAGTCAACAATGCCAACATTACTCCATTGATAGATTTTTCAGAAAATAATGTGGAGATAAATCATTTGATGATTAAATTGTTTTACGCCAACATGAATCTCGATGAATATCAACCTGATAATCCAAACGGAGTCATCTGGTCTGTGGTCTGTGGTAAGCAAATTTTTCTTACTCATGCTAGAATTGCCTCTATACTTGGTATACCAAATCGAGGCGATGAGTTTTCATCTACCTTCTACGAAGTCTTCACTCGAAATAGTACTAGTCATCAGTTCATAGAAGACAATAGTGATAGCACAAAGTCTATTGGACTTCGACCGACAGCCAGACTACTTCATTGTGTTTTGATGCATTCTCTTTTTCCTAGACTTGGAAATTATGATGCAGTATATAAAGAAAACTACAAAGCACTCTATGCTATTTATGGTGAAATCCAAATCAATTGGGTACACATGCTTTTTGATGAAATTCTCAAGGTAAATAACTCTACACGGCCTCATTTCTTCTACAATGAATATATCATGCGACTTTTGTTAGCTTGTGGGGTAAATCCTCCTGATTCTGCAACCTCAAAACCAAAATGCATTGATTCAATAACCATCAAACGAATGAAGCTTCCTCCACCTTATCTTGAGATTATGTCTTTTGAAGAATGGCAACAAAGAGGACCAAGAAAACAAAGAGCAACTTCCTCTCGTCCTCGTTCCGATGAAGTGAAACTATTAAAATCAAAATCATCAACAAAAGAATCACTTGAAACAATTGCGCGTAACCAATTTTTGCTTGAATCACGTCTCAAGCGCATGGACTCTAAAATTGATAAGCGCTTCAATAAGGTCAAGTCATTCTTTGGTATGCTATGGGATGCTATATCATGTTCCACATCCACCTCTGTTCAAGCACAAGACCCAGGAAAACGTCCTGCTGCTCCTGTTTTCACCTGGACATCATCTGACGAGTCTACTGGTGTGAGTGGTCATGGAGATGGAGAATCATCTAGAGGGAACAATGATGAGGAAGAAGAAGAAGATGATGATGATGACGACGACGATGATGATGATGAAGAGGAGATACGATCTGCTTCATCTTAGATTCTATTATGGTTTAGCACTTTAAAAACATTCATCGACACTTGTACTAAATAATGTCGTTATTCTAATTTTTCGTTTGACATTATGATCTGTAGAATACTATGTTATGTTTTGGATGTTTTAATGATTTATTTTGCTATGCATATCATATTCATTCTACTATTCTAGTGTCTGTTACTCCTTTTTGTCGATGACAAAGGGGGAGAAAGGGCTAACAATTGTTTGCAGGAACGTACGTATATAAGAATTCAAAGAGAGAGATCACATATTCAGGGGGAGATTCAAATTTGCAGATATATATTGTCATCAATCAAAAAGGGGGAGAATGTTGAGTCACAAGTTTTATGAAGGTTTTGATTTCTGACAAATAATAAAGGCGATCGACAAAACAAATACATCATGGCTACATACGGTACTCTAGATTATAGGTTGATTATCTGATATTGTATTAGTGATAAACTTGTTAAAATCTATCCTCAAATAATCATGCATTTCAATATAATCAATATATATACATTTGAAATTGCATTGCACATTCACTATGTAAATTATCAGAGACCGGTCGACCGGTAGTAAAAAAGGCGGTCGACCGTTTCTGCATAATATGCACAATGAACGTGCACACATGCGCATAACGTATATATATTTGAATTCTTGTCTACTGGTCACTTTTTAACCCGTCGACCGTTTTTAAACAAAAAGCAATTTTTCCAAAAGACACCTCCTCTCCAAAGGTTGCATCTCTTACCTTTCACCAAAAATCATATCTCTTAATGGCAACTACTCACAAAGAGTTACAACCATTCTTATCTATATAAACTCATCTAATTCGTTGATTAAAACAACATGATTTTATATGCTTTTTAATATAATCTCTGATCTTACTTTCTACATACTCCTGCATTCTAAAAGTTCTCGATTATTTATTGAATCATCGAAACTATTTCATATCTTTTGATTCAATAAGTAATATACTTTCCTTAATCTTTTCAAAACATCATTCGCATACTTTGAGGATAAGATTATAGGAAGGGTGTACTGCTAGTGACAAATCCATGTTTTCAAGAACACAAGTTGTCAACAACAATTGTATTTGTTCTTTTGTTGAAGTCCTCTGTGTTGTAAGAGGCAAGTGTTGAAGTCCTCAGTGTATTAGAGGCGTGAAATCCCGTTCAGTTGTTTGGGTGTTGTAAACCTGTTCCTCCGGGTGAAGCGAGGTTGTTAATAGTGAAAATCCAGATAGAAGTCTGGGATTGGACGTAGGACGGTGCTCCGAACCAGTATAAAAATCTCTGGTGTGATTTTTCTATTTTTTATTTACTATGCTATTATCATCTATTTCCGCATTTATATTGTAGTCCATATTACACGATCCGTGTGTACTATATTAGCACATATAATTGTATACACACCGCACTTTCACTGATATGAGCAAATAGGCGAAAAGACATGGGCGAGCAGGCATCAAACAACAAAAGACCTCCTCGGAGGCACAAGCCCTCTTCAGAGGCACAACTCTTCGAAGGATAAAGACCTCTAATGGGCCCCGCCAGAAAAAGAGAGCTCTTTCTCGATAGAAAGTTGTGGACTGATCGGTGGCGCAGGGCACTCATTAATTTATGTCCGCCCTTTGAATCCATCCAACCGAGAGAAGCTTTAGCATTTCGATCTCCATTTATGGGGATTTACATTTATGGGGATCACCCTCTCTATCGGAAGAATCGTACCGCTCATCCCCTCTTCCATAGCGTTCGTCATAAGAACGTCTCTCCTGAGCAGGGTTAGCTTCGAGGGCTATATCGCTGATATTGCGGAGCTTCGGAAAAAAACCGGCTCTCAAGAGGCGGAGATCGAAATGCTAAAGCTTCAACTCTCCAAAGCTGAAAGAGAGCGTGATGTGGCCGTTGCCGGTAAAATTGCAGCTGAAGAATCTCATGAGGCAACGAAGACCAGCATCAGCTCGACATTATTTGACTTCTATCTACACAGCGTCTTGGGGCGCGGTAGTCTCGCCTTTCTAGGCCCCAAATATGAAGTTACTCTGGCTGAAGTGTGGGAGGCCGCACTTGACATGCTTGGCGGTAAAGGTGCTGGCTATGCCGAATCAGCTCTAGAGGAGCATTACTTGGATGACGAAGCTCGGGCCGCTCTTGTCAGGGGAAAAGAACAACTTGCGAAATTAAGAGCCGAAATGGCAGAAGGGGAACATTTAGGAAAAACTACTTCAACTGATCCAGTTCAGCCTTCACCTTCGGCCGAAATCGACATTGTCGGCTCCAGTTCTCACTCTCCACCCCCTACCTAAGCTATCACAGAAGGTGCAACTGTCCATAACGAAGACGAAAGCCAAGAGAGCGGTGAAGCGCTGGGTTTTGAGATTGACGTAGCAAAGCCTATTTCGCCAGGTAATCCTAATGCTGATCTTGCTCAAATAGACTGCTCATTTGCTTCCTATGAGTTTGATGAGCTTCTTGGCTACTTCCTGAATCCCAACGAGCCTTTATCTCCTCTCTTTACTGACTTTAACTTCTTTTCTTTTGTAGAGAAGGTGCCGAGCATCGTTCAGACCCCCCTCCTTCAGTTATTCCTCCCCCGCCTCTCCAGGTCACCCCTCTATCCGCCTCTCAACCCGGGTCGCAAGAGGAGCAAATAGAGGCTCTCCGAGACTTAGATGATCCTAATGCTTCACAGGAACACGGGGGAGAAGGGCTTGGAGAAGGAAATGAGTCCCCGGAGCGAACCATTTCCGATGATATAAAATTGTCTGCTCTCTTTACTCCGGGAAGCGAGTCTTCTTCGAAGAGGAGGAGGAAGAGTACTACTTCTAAGAAGAAAAGGAAAAGCATTTCCGTTACTGAAAAGGAAGCGGAGGTTGATCCGACAGTAGCCCTCTCTCCTTCTTCCCCAACTCTCCCAAGCCGTCTTGAAAAACTACCAATTAGGTCAGGTGAAGGCTCCAAAGGTGGTGGTAAGAAGAAGAAGTGATGAGCCCTGCTTCCCCTTTCTTGTTTTTACCTTTTGCTTTTAGCTTTTTGTTTGTACTGACCGGACGTTGTGCGGGTACCGGCCCCCGCTTTTCTTTTATTTTGAAACCTGCATATGTACATAATTTTCATACGTTGAATAAATGTACATAATTTTCATAACGTTGAATAAAATGTTTCTCTTGAAACTTCTGTCTATGTTTGAGAATGCATCTATTCTTTTCTTCTTTTCTTTTTATATATGCAAGTTTCTTTATATAATATTACAGCGAGCTTGTGGTATGTTGTTCAGGCGTTGCTTTTACCAATGCAACCATACCGTATTGCCCCCATACCATAAGCTCATCGTAATATTTCCAATCTCGAGGGGACTTGTACTTCTATTTTTGGAGAATAATTATTCCATATTTGTGGAAATATCATTTCGCCCTAAATAGAGTACACCTCGTTTCATATAAGTTTTTACGCTTCAACCTTCGGAGATATCACTTTTTCTTTTGTGCATATATACATTTTTACAAAGCGAATTCTCCTATGTGGTAGAGCGGGCCTTTGAAGGGAACTTTAGTCTTTTGAGGAAGGGCCTTCTCAAAATAGATGAACCAATCGTCCTTTGACAGCTAAAGTGTACCTTTGAAGGGGACCCTTTTTTTTATATTGCGCCTCGGTGGAGGGCTTTTTGATCTTTGTTTTGCATTTCTGATGAAATGCTTCTTTGAAAAGTTGTACCTCTGAGGAGGGCTTTTTCACGTTTCAACACTTGGAAGTTTTATTTCAATCTCGGTGAAACGTGTGCCTCCGAAGAGTTGTGCCTCCGAAGAGGGCTTTCCACGTTTCAACACTTGGAAGTTTTATTTCGATCTCGGTGAAACGTGTGCCTCCGAAGAGGTCTTTTTATCATTTCAGCTTCTGGTGAAGTGGACCTCCGAAGAGCGACTCTTACACTTCAACTCCTGGTGAAATGGGCCTCCAAAGAGGGCTTTTCACGTTTCAACACTTGGAAGTTTTACTTCAATCTAGGTGAAACGTGTGCCTCCGAAGAGGTCTTTTTATCATTTCATCTCCTGGTGAAGTGGACCTCCGAAAAGCGACTCTTACACTTCAGCTCCTGGTGAAATGGGCCTCCGAAGAGGGCTTTTCACATTTCAACACTTGGAATTTTTATTTCAATCTTGGTGAAATGTGTGCCTCTGAGTGGGGCTTTTGCCTGGGTGTTACTTCCTCTTGGTTGGATGGATTCACGGGGCGGACGCGAGTTACTTGGACGTTCGTTGTGCAAACTGTCTCAACTAGTGAACAAGTGCCTTACGTTGCCATAGGGAAGAAGGTGCCTCCAGCCGTCTTATGGATTCCCGAGGCGGACACGAGTTACTTGGACGTTCGTTGCACAAACTGTCTCAGCTAGTGAACAAGCGCCTTGCCTTTCCATTGGGAAGGTGCCTCCGATCGTCTCACCCATAGAGGAACAAAACTCTCATTTTCTGGCATGATCCGTCAGGGGTCTTTATCCTCCAAAGAGTTGTGCCTCCGAAGAGGGCTTTTCCACGTTTCAACACTTGGAAGTTTTATTTCAATCTTTGTGAAACGTGGGCCTCTGAAGAGGTCATTTGCTGTTGCTGGTCTGTTTGCCCATATCTTTATGCTAGTTGTCCATATTAGCAATCACCTGTTATTATTTTTAAGCACACATCATCTTCTTTTGCTAGCGGGTCACTTTATCCTAAGAAATGTAATCGAGCTCTATGTTTGCTTGGAGTACACCTTATATAGGATCCGACCCTAGAATTTTCGGTTGCTTAAATCTTGCTTTTGGGTGATGCCAAGGATTGCTTGGTACTATGATGTGTAAGCTTTATCTTAGCTGCCTACAAATTTAAATCGACATATTAGCAATACATTCAGAGTACTTTACATATCTAAATAAAATGAGCGACTTGCAATAGTAAAGAACACAAGATTTACAGTGGTTCGGCCAAAAGCTGGGCCTACATCCACTTTATAGCTTTTCATTATTCACTTGCACTGGCTTTTACAATTGCTTTCAATACAAGAATCATATATTCGTGATACTTTTACATCATTTTAACAAAATTTTCAAGTAAAGTATGGGCGCAAGTGATTGCTGTTCCAAGCTCTTGGAATTGGTTCTCCTTCGACAGTTGTGAGTTTGAATGTGCCATCAAGAAGATTTGTGCCTATGACATATGGCCCTTCCCAATTTGGCCCAAATACACATGTGGTTGTCATAATTCTTTTCAGGACTAGGTCCCCAACTTCAAAGCTGCGTTGGCGAACTTTGGAATTGAAGTGCCTGGCTATCCTTTGCCGATGAGCTGCAATTCTGAGCTTAGCCTCTGCTCTTCTTTCATCAAGGAGGTCAAGTGCTTCCAGTTGCAGTTTTTCATTCTCAGCTTGATCGAAATGGATCCTTCTGTGTGAGGGAACTTCCGTTTCCATTGGAATCATTGCCTCTGATCCGTATGCCAATGAAAATGGAGTGTGTCCAGTCGCAGTTTTATGGGTAGTTCTGTATGCCCATAGTGCTAATGGAAGATTATCGACCCAACAACCTTGTGCTTTTTCCAGATGCTTTTTGATGGTTGACTTGATGATTTTGTTTACTGCTTCCACTTGCCCATTTGCCTGCGGATGTGCCAATGCCGAGAAGCTTTTTCGGATCTTGAATCGTTTGCAAAAATCCTGGAATTCCTCACTTTCAAATTGTGTACCATTGTCTGTGATTATCTTCTGAGGCACACCATACCTGCAAATGATATTTTTAGTCACAAAGTTTATCATCTTTTTAGAGGTAATAGTAGCCAATGGTTCAGCTTCAGCCCATTTAGTAAAATAATCTACAGCAACAATAGCATATTTGATCCCGGACTTGGCTGTTGGTAAAGGTCCAATGAGATCTATTCCCCAGATGGAAAATGGACATGGACTGATCATTTGTGTTAGTTCAGTGGAAGGTTCTCTAGGAATTTTGGCAAATCTCTGGCATTTATCACACTTTCGGAAATAGTCAGCAGCATCTCGATTAATTTCTGGCCAAAAGTATCCATAACGTAGGATTTTCTTTGCTAAAGTTCGACCACCTGTATGATTCCCACATTCCCCTCCGTGTACTTCAGTCAGAATTGTCTTAGCTTCTTCCTTTGTCACGCATCGGAGTAATGACATTGAAAATCCTCGTCTGTACAAACGACCATCTTGAACTATATATCTAGAGGCTTTCGTCATCAGCTTCTGTCTTTCTTTTGAACTTTCTGGCAAAGATCCATTGAGTAAATATTCCAATATCGGAGTCATCCAAGGTTCTTGCTCTTGAGATACACTCATAATCCAATCAACACCCATCTCATCTGTGCTCGGAGTTGACAAGAGTTCCACGGGAACTAATCCCAATAGTTGTGCTTCGCCAGTACTTGAATACTTTGCAAGAGAATCCGCCTTCATGTTCTCTTCCCGGGGTATGTGACTTATTGAATAATGATCAAAATCATCAAGAAGTTCCCAGGCCTTTGACAAATAAGAGGGAAGATTTCCCCCTCTAGCTTGAAATTCCCTCTTTACTTAGCATACGATAAGTTGAGAATCGCTGAAGATTTGTAATGCTCTGATATTTAGTTCTTTAGCAATCCTTAAGCCAGCGATAAGAGCTTCATATTCTGCTTCATTATTTGTCGAAGGAAATTCTAATCTCAGTGCATAACACAGTGATCGCCCTTCAGGAGTTTCAAGGATAACCCCTGCTCCGGAACAGTAATCATTCCTTGCACCATCAACATATAACTTCCATCGAATCGGGGAATTATCGGTCACCTCTTCCTCACTATCACCTTTGTCTGTACATTATGCAATGAAATCCGCTAAAGCTTGTCCATTAATCGCTCTTCGGGGGTGATAAGTGATGTCGTACTGGCTGAGTTCAACATTCCATTTCAGAAGACGGCCCGAAGTTTCAGGGTGAAAAAGGACTTGCTTTAGAGGCTGATCAGCGAGGACTTTGATGGGATGAGCTTGAAAGTATGGCCTCAGTTTTCTTGATGTTATCAGTAGACAATAGGCAAGTCTTTCCAGCTTTAAATAGTTCATTTCTGCCCCAGTGAATCTTTACTAATGTAGTAAACTGGATGCTGAATTCTTGCATCCTCGCGAACTAATGTTGCGCTGAGAGCATGAGACGAAATTGCCAAGTATATGAAAAGATCTTTACCATTGTCGGGCTTTGAAAGTATTGGAGGCACTTCCATATGACGAATCAACTCATCAAAGGCTTTCTAGCATTCAGGAGTCCACTCAAAGTTTTTTCTTCCTTTCTTTAGAGCATCAAAGAATGGAATGCATTTATCAGTGGCTTTGGAAATGAACCGACTCATGATGGCAACTTTTCCATTGAGACTTTGCAATTCCTTCTTTGTTCTAGGAGCTTTGACTTCTTTTAAAGCAGTGATCTGAGCAGGGTTAGCTTCGATGCCCCTAGCACTTACAACGAAACCTAAAAACTTTCCGGACTCCACCCCAAATGAACATTTCAAGGGATTAAGCTTCATTCCGTACTTTCGGAGAACTGAAAACATTTCTGCCAGGTGATCCACATGGTCTACTGCTTTCTTAGACTTTACCAGCATATCATCGACATAAACTTCCATTGTCTTGCCAATCTGCGGTTTAAACATGGCATTAACAAGCCTTTGGTAAGTTGCCCCCGCATTCTTAAGTCCGAAAGGCATCACTTTATAGCAGTAGAGACCAACGTTGGTGATAAAGCTCGTTTCCTCCTGATCTGGCTCATGCATTATGATCTGGTTATATCCGGAGTAGGCATCCATAAAATATAGTAATTCATATCCCTCTGTTCCATCCACCAACTGGTCAATTCTGGGTAATGGGAAGCAGTCTTTGGGGCAAGCTTTGTTTAGATCTGAAAAGTCAATGCACACTCTCCACTTCCCATTAGCCTTTTTAACTAGTACTGGATTTGAGACCCAATTTGGATAAGTAGACTCCCTGATAAAACCTTTCTCCATGAGCCTATCAACTTCTTCTTTCAATGCTGCCGACCTTTCTGGACCCTGAGTTCTTCTCTTCTGTTTTACCGGTGTAAATTTCGGGTCAATGTTTAGAGTATGCACTGCAATCTCTAGAGATATCCCACACATATCAGCATGAGTCCAAGCGAATACATCCAGATTTGCTTTTAAGAATGATATCAGAATATTCCGAGTTGTTGCGTTGAGTTGTGAGCCTACATTTAACACCTTGTCAGGATCTTTTGAGTCAACAGGAACCGACACCGTTACTTCCATCGGCACCACTCTATTCTTCCCTGCACTGGCTTTTCTCGGATCCATCTCTTTCCGTGCACCACTATGTATGCCTGTGCAGGGTCCACCCTGTAGTTGCTACAAGGTTGATTTTTTGATGCGGACTGGGGCTGCCGCACCTTTTCCTGTTTCTCTTTTCCTCGCCTCACGCAACTATGTGAGATAACATTCCCACCCTGCATCTTGGTCCCCCTTAATCACCCCGACTCCATTATCCGTGGGTAACTTTATAATCAAACACCATGGGGCAAGAACAACTTTGAATGCAGCAAGAGTGGGTCGGCCTAAAAAGGCATTGTAAGTGGAAAATCCTTCAACAGTTATAAAGGTCTACTTTCGATCTACTTTTCTCGGCCCTTTTCCAAGTTCCACGAACAAATCTATAGTCCTAATCGGCTGTTTGGGTTCCCCAGCGAACCCAGCAATCTTAAGTGATGAAGCTTGAACGTCAGCCATTGGAATTTTCATCTGATCGAAAGTCTTCTTGAAGAGAATGTTGCATGAAGCTCCACAGTCAACTAGAACTCTTCTCACAGTAGCCGGCCCAATACTAGTAGATATGACCAAAGGATCTATGGTAGGAGCCTCGATACCCAAAGAATCTTTGGCACTGAATACAATATCGTCAGTAGAAGTCTTTTGTTGCTTCGAAGGTGCATCATTTTCTAAAACAAAAACATTCTCTTCCATCGTTGCATGCCTCAAGGCCCGGGCATACCTTTCCATCTCGCCCCAGCTTCTGCCTGCTGGGTGAGGACCTCTAGTTATTACATTGATGACGGGTCTTTCCGATTCATTTTCTTCGGCCTTCTCACTTGAGCCAGGACGGTGCGCGGGAACTTGTTGTCCTTGAGTCGACGAGGTTGGGCCGTTTCTATTCCTTTTCACATACTTTTGGAGCTTATTCTCTTTCAATAGTTGTTCAATTACCTCTTTCAAGTGATGGCATTCGTTAGTGTCATGGTCGGGTTGGTTGTGGAATCGGCAGAACCTTCCACTTTTCTCCATCTTACTTCCAACCCTCGGTTTGGCTGGTGTCGGATAATTGACATCATCTTTGGTTGCAAAGAAGATGTTTTCAGGGGTATCAGTTAAGGTTGTGAAGTTGAAAGGACGGCCTTTCTTTGCATCTCCCTGTTTCTTTCCACCATCATTTCCCCTTTTCTGAGTGTTAGGTTCTTTCTTGTTCGAAGCAACACCATTGTTCCTGGCCTCTGTCGATACTACCTTAGCCGGTGCTTGGAGGCTCTCCAAGCGCATGAATTCATCCGCTTTCTTGTAAAATTTGTCAAGCGAGTTTGGTTCTTTCATTTTCAGCCACTTTCCAAATTCACTTGACTTATCAATTGCCCTCATCAGATATGTCAGGATCATGCGTGGCTCAGCGTTATCTACCTCAGACAAAGCTATGTTAAAAACATTCAAGAATGATCTGATGGATTCTCCCGGATTTTTCTCTAGACTTGACAGCGACATTATATCTTTTGCCTTCGAAGCATATAACCGAAATTGCTCCTTGAATTTCCTGGTCAGGTCAGAAAATTGATCTATGGATCGGACCGGCAACTTGGTGAACCAAAGTAAGGCCACTCCCTCCAAATGCACCGGGAAATATCGGCACTTGATCTCGTCGGATGCCCTGGCACCTGTCATATGCCTGTCATATTTATACAGAAACTCATTAGGATCGCTTGTCCCTTTGTATGCCAGAATAGTAGGAGGAACGTATTTTCTTGGGAATTCTGCCTTCAAGATTTTCTCAGTAAACGGAGTTTTGCTTGGAGCAAAACCCCATTATTTCTCATCTTCATCCCTTCGCATACTTTCCTTCATGATCCGACGAACCATGCCTGAGAAATACTCTTCATCTTCTAAAGGCTTTGGAGGGAAAACATCAGCCATTCTCTCTGAATTCTGTCTTGACAACCTTTCACGGAGGGTCCGCTGTGGCCCTGATCCTCCAACCTGGGAGGTGTCTTCTCCACAGGGTTTGCGGCTCTTCGAGAGACGTTCCCTCCTTCAACATCCTAAACTCCCGCAGTACGGTTTCCATCATTATTAACCGGTTGTTGGTTAGCCCCAAGCAAATCATTCAACTTACTCAAGATTAAGGCGTTTTGGGCATTCTGAGCCTCCAACTGTGCATTCTGGGCATTCAATTGCTGATTCAATCCCAAAACTACGGCGTCCAATTCTTCTCGCGTAACTCCACCAGTAGGAGCTGCTTGACTTGAAGGAGGAGAAGTAGCGGTATTCTCTAGAACATTGTCGGATCTAACAGAACTTTGCTTTCTTCCTAGAGCCATTATTTCTGATAAACTTTTGGTTTTTAAAGAAATCCTTTCAACAACTTTTCGAGAAGCAATTATGAGAGTTTCCTGAGTTCAATTCTCAGTGAAAGCACCAAAAATGTTAACGCGAAAATCAGACGCTAACGCCTTAGTGTAAGTGTAGTGGATGTGAAAGCACCACCCGTTAATACGGGAATCAGAGAGAAACAGTAATTCACAAAAAATGCAGTAAAGAACACAAAGTTTATAGTGGTTCGGCCTATAATCAAGCCTACGTCCACTTCAATCCTTTCTTATTGCTGATTTTATTACAACTTGTTACAATCTCTTTCAAGTACAATTTACTTCAAAAGACAAGTAGCTAGAAAAACTTCGATGCGAGAAAGTTCTTCGAATTCATGATTGAATGTCTTGAATTTCTGTTTGAAGTTGATCTAAGCGTCTTGTGTGTGCTTGGAATGTTGGAGTGTAGATTGGCTTGAAGATAACAGAGTCTCGATGCCTTGAAGAAAATGATCCAAAAAGTCCCTTCCACGTTGGAGTTAATGCTCTATTTATAGAGGAGCTTTCATGGGTCTTAAGTCATTTATGACTTAAAGTGAGTCGTAAGCCGTTAGTTACGGTATAGGATAAGTCATGGGTCGTTGGCGGGTTAAGGCATCAGGAGTTATGACTTAGCTGGCTCGCTTATGTCCTTTAGTACTAACTGATAGGTACTAGCGACTTAAGGAAAGCGGCACGGTCAAAACCTCTAAGTACAAGGTCGTTACCGACTTAAGCCTGGTTATAGGCCGGCAGCAACTTAGGAATAGGTCATAAGTCGCGTTTCCGAGATAAGGCTTAACTGGGTTGCTGTGTCTACTGAGTACAAGTCCTTAGTCGCGAATGAGTTAACATGCATCGGTTTAAGTAACACAATATTGGATTTGCCTTTGTGCTTAGGTCGTGAGCGACCTAGCATAAGTTGTAAGTCGGCCATGGCTTAAGTGAAGTTGCTTTGGGCCTTTCGTGTCTTGAGTCGTTAGGTCGGCCATCTCTTGAGTCGTTTTCCCCCCTTAAACAGTTAAGTCGTCCAACCTTGACTCGCTGAGTTGCGTCATTGCTTAAGTCGCTAAGTTGATAACTCGATGAGTCGCTTATCCTTTGAGTCGCTGTCTCCCTTGAGTTGTTGAGTCGGTAACTACCTTAAGGTATTGAGTCGGTAACCCTTCAAGGCAGTTGAGTCGGTCTATTCTCTTAGGGCAGTTAAGTCAGCAAGCTGTTATGTCGGCATCCTTTTAAGTCGCTGAGTCTCCTTAAGTCGTGAGCCTTTTTGAGTCGTTGAACATAGGAGTTAACAATATAAATATTTTGAAATGATTTTTATGGTTTGTAAAGAAATATACGGTTTTAGATAAATATCGATTTTAGATATTATGTAAATGTTATTTATCCTTGATTTTAAGCTATATATAAACTTGTTTTAATATAGAATAAGCTTAATAATAATTTGATTTTTATTCAAGATAATATGGTTAAGTATTTAAATTTTAATTTAATATAGAGTTTATAACGATTTCAATAAATTAAAGTTGGAAGATAAATTATAAATTTATTTGAAATTGAATTTATTTAAGAACTAAACTAAAATAAGTTTGACGTGAAATTTATTAACTTTGAAATTTTAAAAGGTGTGATTTTTACAACTTGGTTTTGGTTTAAGGTGGATTAAATGAATATTTCAAGTATAAATAAATTGAAGAAAGATTTAGTTATTTGTAATTTGGGTTTTATTTAAATGATAATGGATTTATTAAGTAAAATATTTCAAAACTAAAGAATAAAAATTTAAATTGATATATATATATATGTATGTATGTATGTATGTATGTATATATATATGAAATTACCAAACTTGGTTTTGAAATTGTTGAATACTTAAATTTGAAATATACTGAATTTAAAATGGTTTATTTTATGGAACAAATCTGTTTCTGAAATCAATATAGTTTGGAATGGTTATTTAGAAACTAAATTGAATTGAAATTTATGGTTTGAGATTTGGTTAAATCTAAAATTTTGGAATTCGAGTTGTTTTGGAATTGATTTGTGAAATTGAAGAAGCTATTTATTATATAGTATTTTAATATTTAAACCATTTAAGTGGTGGAAGTTATGTTTCAAAGTTATGAGTTTCAAGGTATTATGATTTGAAAGTGTATATTTCAAGTGTCTTGGTTTCGAAATGTATAACTTTGAAAGTGTTATGATTTTAGAAAAAGGATATAATTACAATGAAAATGATATCGTATTGGTTTGGTTTAGAAAGGCAATGATATTTTGGTTTTAAAGTATAAACTATTTTGAAATTGACCGTGGTGTCATAATAACTTTTGGTTGTTAAAGAGACCGGCATCGGAAGTTGTCATACTCTCTGCCAACTCCGAAAACCACTTTAGAAACCGTCCTCTTGGTGAAGATTCTAGAATGAAGTAGGATAGTGGGGACGTCCTTTGAGGTATGTACGTGGACCTGACTCCCGTGAGTTGGCATAAGGTGGCTAAAAAAGGAACGATTCCGGGCTAGTAAGGCAACTCCTCTTATCGGGCACACTCCTTCGATATTATATTTCGACTTTGAGATTGATTTGGTGGCAACTTTTGATTTTTGATTTTTGGGATGTGGCTCGAGGTGGGCGGTAGCTTCTCGCTATGCGTCATCATGGGTCCGGATAGTAATTGGTATATCTACCCTGACATTGCCTTGTGTGCCGTGTCACCTACCCTAGCGTGCCTTGTATGAGTTTGGTTTTCTCCCGTAGCCCGTGGAGTATCCTCTGGTGGCTTCCCGATCAAGAGGGACCATGATACTGGATGGACTACTGGGACTACTATGTGTTAAGGGCTATATTGGTAACCCCTTAATGCTATTTAAAAGTAAGTTTATTTTACTTATAGACATTATATGAAAAGCGAAATATTACTACATAGTAAATAGTTTAACGGATCCTTAGGAGATGTGAATCCCGAGCATCTCTTAAGTTACTACGCTCACTTTAGACACTGGATAGGAGATGTCAAATACCGTAAATATCTCTGACGCCGTTCCACTCATATTATTTACCGTTGGTTTAACTTACATAAGATCTTTTAGTTGTGACTCGAGTGTTTTGTCTTTTTAATTCACTCGGGTCAACCTGAGCATTTCAGGATTTGAAGACCTTATTTCTGGAGGACGAAGACGAAGATTGTAGTACTACTATGCATTATATTATTCCACTACATTCGTATGTTCCGCTGCATTTTTATTTATTATTCTCTGGTATGTTTAACTCTGATTCAATATTGTATTAGTATAATCAAATGTTTTGCAAAGAGCTTCATGAACTGTTATTTGATTATTATATTTTGTCGTTCCGCTGCAAGATTCTGTTTTGTTTTCTTTATCCCTTTTTCTTATTTACCCCAATAAAAATTTGTCCTTTTGTATGGTTTGAGTCTACATGTGTGGTTTATCGTCGATTTAAAACATACAAAAAGGCGGGATGTTACATTTGGTATCAGAGCTTTGGTTTAGCGATAAACTTTAGCTTTGTAGAATATGACTCTTTATTACTAGGGTAGTAATACCCTATGATGCGTCGCTAAGTGTATATATATAAGAAAGCATATTTGTTAGTTTTATAAAATGGTTTTAATATTGCGTTACTTTGTTCCGTTTTGTATTTATAGATTCTGGTTGGTGCATAGGATGTTATGACATCAATAGGGGTTTCTCAACACTTAATAGGGCAGACTGAGACAATATTTGTTTTGAATATAAGTAGATGAAATAATTTTTCCTATTATATTTTCTCTATATATAAAATAATTTTTTTATAAATGATATATATTTGGTTGTATTGATTGTTAGGTAGTGATATTTATAAATATTGGTTGGAAATAAGATAAAATAAAAGTAACTGAAATTGGAAATTTAGAACCTAAGTCCCGAGGTTTTGAAAATTGCTTTCAAAGGATTTGGAATATAATAATATTGTTTATAAGTATTTTTAGATGTAAATATTCTAATATAATTAGAAAGAATTATTTTAAAGAAACTTTAGAAAAGAAATAAGTTCCGCACTCCTCTCACTGTCGCTAGAAAAAAAATTCGATGATGAGTGCATGCATCAACGACATTCATTTTCAATTTTCTAAGTGGGAAGGTCACTGTAGTACTTTTACTGCAGATTTATTTTGATAAACAAATATAAATTTTAAATTGTTTTAAATATAATTGGATATATAAGTTGTAAGTATATATATTTATCTATTATTTAAAAATGATATAAAATGGAACCTGGTATTTAGTTCTTTAGTTTCCGTTGATTAATAGTTCAATTATTGTAGTGAAATGGAATTTAACTAATTAATAATTAGAACCTCTAATTTAAATAAGAGGCTAATTTCTAGGTTATAACTGAAATAACAAGAAAGTTGAAATTTATAATCTATAAAAAGCAAAGGATATGATTATTAAACATTAGATTAATTAAGAGAAATAAGATAACTTGTGTAATTTTCAATTGCATTCTTAAAAACATACATATAACTTACCGAAAGATTTAAAAAGTTGAAGTGCTTAATAAGAAAATGTAATGGAAAATTGGACAAGAAAAACTTATATAATGAAAGTGTTCAATGAATCACTTTAATAAATAAGAATTCGATGTTGTAGTTGTTATAAACTTGAGTATATTTGAAAGGCTACTTTAATATAATAGAGAGGTAAGTATTATATATAAATGAAAATTTATAAGTAATAAATGAAAGTAAATGAAATAAACGCTGAATGAATGAATGGAAATAAAAATATGTAAGAAATAAAGTGTAAATTTAAAAGATAAATTATTATATGAATGAAAAGGAAGTGAAACAATAAATGTTGTGAAATGAAATTAATAAGTACGAACTTAATTTACGTGTGGAGTTATGGTTTGTTTGGTTTATGGTTGTTTGTGCAAGGTTACTTTAAAATTGTTTGGATGTATATATAATTTATTCAATTTTACCTAAGACTGTTGAGTATATGGTGCACTTAATAGTTTACTCTCCATTCTGTACAATTTAAAGTTTTTGAACCCGAACAACTTTTGTTATGTTTGATATGGATGGATCATTGAATTGTGTTGATTCTGTATGATGGTTGTATGATGTGGTTGCCAGTGATTGTTGTTTGCACTGATTTGTTGTCAGTGGTTGAAAAAACTTTAAATATTTCATTTTTAACTCTTTTGGATTGTATAAGTTAAATAAAGGTTATGAAAGCAATTGCTACTGCTTTTGGTTTCATAAAATAAGCATCGTTGCCTGACAAATACGTACGTTCTCGGATTACGGTTCTATAGTGTTGTTATATTATTTTTCTCGTTATTGGGATATATTATTTTAAGATATTGTGATATATTGTTATATTTGATACTATATTTTCTTTCGAGCCTCCCCGTACAAAGGAGACTCTGTCGAAATTTTCTGTAAATTTTAGACGCAGTAAAATTTTGTAAAATGTTTTCCGAACTTTATTAATTTGAGTATAAAAGATTTAATGGTTATAAATTGATATATTTTATCTAAATTAATTAATTCTATAAATTTAATTGTTTATAAAGTTAATATTTTTAAATAAGATGCATATTTACTTAATTCATCTTTTCCCTTCTTTTTCCTTGTCAGTGATGAAAACTTTTGAGTAGAGGAGAGTGTAACAACCTGTAAATTTCGATAATTAAATTGGTTAAATTAACAAGATTTTTGTAATTTAATTTAGAAAGAAATAAAAACTTTATAATTTATAATGAAGTGAAGGTTAAAGATGAAATGTAACAATGGTAATTAAAAATTAATTATTGACAATTGGTGTAACGACTCGGAATTTTGATCCCGAAAATTCCAGATAGTTAGGAAAAGAAGAAAGAGAAAGAAGAAGAAACGGAAACAAGTCACAGAAACCTCACATTCGCAGCGGAGAAAATATAATATCAAATAACAGTTTTACAAATAAGAACTGTGTCAGAACATTTACATTTTAATACATCAGAGTTACAACATTTACACAACATTGGGCAGTTTAAAACAACGTGTCCTAGATAAACAACTATATAGCATAGCGGAAACACTCCATACGTTCCTTCCATCCAGCTCGCCTCTTGGGCTCCAGAACGTCCTTACATGAAAATCTATAATACTCGGTCTGACCCGAGCATTACATCAAAGTAACACCCGGGTAAGGCTGGAAACCAGCGTGAATAAATCCAACTAATATGGAATACAAATCATACAACTTATATAAAACCAGGGTAACTCGTATCAATTTACAAATTCACAATTTGTTATAGACATCACTTATTTCACACCGTAATTTCTAAGTACTAAAACTTAGATTAAATGTCCAATTCACTTAAATCATTCCATTCCAGCCTATTGTTTTCACATATCAAATCTATATAGAATTATTACTTATTATAAATCGAAGTGGTTTCGGGTACTAATACCCGACTCTTGTCTCTTCAACATCAGTACCATTTTATCCCAAATTTATTCAAGTGAAACACAATTCAATTATCAAATACAGGGTGTCACCTATACACATTAATTCATTGACAGATAACCACATTATCTCAATTTAAAACCCAACATGTCATATCACAATAAAAAAAAATCACATATCCGAGATATTAATCATTCTACGGCATACAATATTAGTCAATCATTCATAAGCAAGATAAATTAGTCATATCATTCAAATCAATTTAAACAAATTAAATTAATTACTTAAATCTCCCTTAATCCTGCTTGTTAAACATTAATTAATTATGAACAAATTAATTAATCATCCTTCAATTATCCATTTTAATTCATTATATATTAATTACCTTAACCATTCACATTAATTAATCTTTAATTAATTTATGTCATTCATTAATGATCTTCTAATCACTTCCAGTAATTATTTATTCTTTCTGATTAATTACATTTAACAAGTAATCTTTAAATAAATCACATTCATTAATTAACTTAATCAATTATAGACAGTAATTAATCATCCTATAATTACTTTAATTAATTAACCCCTTAATTAATTTCATTAATTAATCCTTTTATTTACACTGAGTAATCACCACTTAATTACTTCCCTCAAGTAATTATCCTTAATTACTTCCATTAAGAAATTGCATAGGTTAATTAACCTCTAACTATTAATTAATTAATATATAATTAATTAACTTATAACCGTGAATTATTTGTTTAATGCTTATAGTTAGTTACTTGAGAAATTCATTGATTAATGCTTAATACACTAATTAAGCTCTTACTAAATTTCATCATTAATTTATTTGGAAGGACTAAGGATTCAACACGATTAATTAACTTGATATAGAATCTTTAAATCAAAAAAAAAATTAAAACATTTATCTAAAACTTTTAAAAGATTTACTTTGAACCTGTTACTACAAACTTAAATTTAATCAGGTTAATAAAATTAATTTCTGCTTTAAAACATGATCACCATATTTTCTTAGTTTAGAAAACTTGTTGAAAATTCAAGGTTTGAAAAACCCGAGCCAAAAACCAGAATCCACGAACTGAACCCGAGCAAAAATCCCGAACCCAAAACTTCGAGTTAAATTCCAATCTACTCGAGCTCTCTCCTATGCAATCCCCTTCTCTCCCAAGGTCTCACGAACCACACACATTGACAACACTGTGTACGTGCTCACATGGTCGGAGTGCCTCCGGCAATCACCGCTAACTTCGACAAGTCAATGATGTCACTCTCATGCGATTCGAACGCCAAAAACATCGAAACAATCACAAGAACCGAAATCGAACAGTGACGAGAACAGTCAGAAATGAACCCAATCCAAATTTTCGCCAAACACCATCATCGCAGACCATCTGAAAACTCGACATCGAGCCCTAACGTTCACCAGAATCCCTTGCTCCATTTCCCCTCACTCCGATCGAACGCGATGCCGCCATTTTGGAGAATTCGTCTCGGAAACATCAACTAACAGCTTCAACCCTAAAACCCTACTATAGCATCGCCTCGCCGCTAGGGTGAACGAAAAAATGTGATGCCATTTTTCCCCAGTCCGCTTGCCCAAAATCTCGCTCTGGCCATAATTTCAAGGATAAAATCCTCGTCGATCACCATCATTCGAAGAAATACTAACCTCCGTTCATCTCTCAATTTCTCCAAGAATATGAACTAAAAATTTATGATTCCACTTTTAAAAATCATTGTTTTTGATATTAAACAAGATGATATGATTCAAACACTTAACCCCGAGGCTTGAATTTCTTACATACTTTGAGCTTTCCTATATTTCCTATTTCCAGATAATGTTGTTAACTAATTCCACTTAAAACTATTTTCTAAAGTTGAATCATGTTAACCTAAAAAAAGTTGTTTTTAAAAATTAAAGCCCGTAAGAAAATGGGTAAAAGATTTGGGGTTTCTGAATTTGTTTTAAAACACTTTATACCCAAACAGAGTAATGTTCTTGTTTTCCAGACATGCATACCTCATTTTCACAAATTCAAGTTCATGCAAGCAAAAAATTTTTCCATTCACTTCAATGATCATCACATGCAGATCATTATTCAGATGGTTTTTGAAATACTAAAGAGTAGTCTACTCATCTCTATGTCGAACAGAAAAGCACAGATGCTTTAAAGTTGAAACTGCACTTTGAATTTTTGATCTGCTACTTAGTCGAGTTGAATCTTGGATTGCTTAACAACTTGCTGAAGTTTTGAGTTGGATTCATATTGAATCTGCTTGATCCTTGCTCAGGCTATTAAGGTCTGGGATGTTCTTTGAATTGTTTGATACTAGTTATTCTGAATATTGTTTTCCTCTGTTTAGCTTCCTTTACAGGTTTTAAGTTCCAGATCTTTGTTTTTATGGCTTTGTTTCTTTGTTTTTATTATGAGAACAGTAAAAGAGATAGAAGAAAGTAGATGGGTGTTTTATATAGATTAAATTAGGATTTCATTAAAATAAAAGAGAAAGAAAACAAAATGGTGACACTTGTTATTTTTCAATGTTATTAATCCTACAAAGTTTAATTTATGGGGAGATGATTACACTTGTTAATCTTATATTATATTTACCTTACATTTGTTTTAAATGGGTGTTATAGTTGTCACAAATGTTTTTAATGTGTATACTCTAAAAAATATCAATCTTTTGTTTAAATTCTTTTCATTTCTTAAATTACTAAATTTTTACATCTACACATGTTTAAATGTTTTATATTTGAAATACCTATAAAATTCTCAAACTATTTTATTTATATATAAAGCTTAAAAAAAGAATAGATAATAGTTTTTTTTTAATTTGATCCTTATTTTAACTATTATACTTCTTAGATACTAGAAATTCATATTTTATACATTTTCTTATGTATTTATATTAAAATTAGAAAAATAAATTTTATTCATTTCAACTATAGAGTTTTAATCCCAATTTATTCTTATGACATTTTCAATTGAATTTTAAATCCAAATTCCATTAAAAATCTGTTTTTATAAATATATATAAAATTAAGACTTATTTTATTTGTTTAATTTACAAATTTGTATTTTAAAACTTTTTAATCCTGTTAATTATCCAATTAACCGATGTCCAAAAATTTGGGTTATCACATTCCTCCCTCCTTAGAATCTTTTCGTCCTCGAAAAGGAACGAAGCCAGAACTTATTTAATGCTTAAAACTTATGAAATCACTTTTTGATCATTTTAAAATACTTTAAAATCTATATAATATTTGCAGAATAGTTTTTATAGAAAATATCATTTTATAACTCGATGTTTCAACAAGTCCATTTTCGTTCTTACAGAAATTCGGTCATACGTTGATCAAGCGTAGGACTGAAAATCTATAAGTACATAGTAAACTCATCTTTAACATCCAGTGAAAATACTTTCGAAAAATAATTTTATTGAAAATATAGAAAATCATTTTTGAAAATAGAGGAAAAACTTTGGGGAGAATGCTCTGGAAATCATCACCCCCATCCGTGGTCGCAGTTACATCCTGGGTTACGTTGCCCTCGCAGCAAAAATCCATGTAACTGTAGGCACTCCATGCTCCTTGATTACACCATAGAGCCCACAACAGATCGCAGTTACATTCCAAGGTTACGTTTCCATCATAGCAAAAGTCCACGTAACTGTTGGCTCTCAGCGGCACACACGATTTTCACTGTTAAAATGAAAATTCTCTACTCCTACATAGGTCGCAGTCCACCGATATAAAATCAAACGCAGACTGTTGGCTCTCAGCGGCACACACGACTTTCACTATGTTACCATAGAAGTATCCAATTTCTATTTTATTTCCTCGTATATTTCACAAAATATATTTTCACTTAAAAAACCATTTCACATATGTTATCCACAAACTTCAATATCAATTTCATTCCAATCCGTACGATGTACACATATCATCCATGCACAATATCAATCTGATCGCTTACTCGACCACACAATTTCCCTTCCGAACTAGTATTGTCCACCCGACATTCTAGTGCGGATTCAGATCTGATTTCTTGATCAGAAACCGTTATTCTCCTTGCATAGCCATAACTATGATAGAGAATATCCAGAACCAATCAACAATCCATATCCAGGTTCGCCGTCGAAAATCGAGTGAAAAATACAAACTCGAATCGATATACTATCTCGAAATTCTAGGCTCGAATCTGGATCAAATCATTATGCGAATAGAATAATATACGTACATCCTATGTATTTATCTTCATTGATTATCAACTAAATCAATTTCTCCTTCTATTCATCTATCCACAATTTCCTTAATCCATATGGATTATTACCTCAATTCTTATCTTAAATGGAAATTCAATCATAAACAGTTTAAACTTTGTCCCGCTTAAATTTAGAAAACAGCTTGGAAAGTTTAAAAATAGATAAGTAGTTTGAAATATAATTAATTGTTTGTAAAATATCTGTAAAATATTTAAGTAATTGTAATATAGTTGAAAAATAGTTAAATAGTTATAGAAATTTTAAATAATAATAAAATAGTTTGTAAAATAGAAATCAATTATAAAGTAGTTAAGAAATAGTAACTAATTTATAAAACAGTTGTAAAATAGTTAAATAGCTTCAAAAATAATTGTAAAATAAGTATAAAATAGTCTTGGGTTTTAAAAAGAAAAGTTGTATAGTAAATAGTTAGCAAAATAGAATTAAAACAGTTTATATTATAAAAAAAAATTAAAATAGACCAGAGCCGAACTATTTAATTCACAACCTCCATTTTCAATCAATTCAATTTAAATTTCCGTATTCATTTAAATTAACTCAATTCCAATTTGAATTGATCTCAATTCCAATAAATTTTATCTTTTAATTTAAATTAAGTTAACTTCCACTCTCAACCCAACTTCAAATCAACTTCCTATTTGAATTTGAACTCATTCAACATCAATTCCTGTTCAGATTATCCAATTCAAATTTCCATTTGAATTTTTACACTTATCCATCTTCAATCATAATTCTAATTAATTCAAATAAATTTCAAACTGAACCAATTTTAAATTTCCAATTCTTTTCAACCCAATTTGAATTTAATCTCAATTCAAGTTGAATTATCCTTGATTCTTTCCAAATTTGAATCAAATTCCATTTGAATTTAAAACTATTCAACTTAAATCACAAATCCAAATTACTTTGAATCAAATTTCAGTTTGATCTAAAATCAATCTTACTTTAAATCATCTCGAATTATATAAATTCGAGTTAAACTTTCAACTGTTGATTTAATTCTCTTAAATCAGTTCAACCTTTACTTCTTCATAAACCTATTTGTAGGTTCCAATAATAATTCAAATCCAATTCAAGTTTTAAAGATTTTTAATAGGATGATATTATCTAATTTATTTAAAAAAACCCAAACATTTCCAATTCACAGATCTCAAACCCATTTTGAGATCACACTAACTCCCAATTCAAATTAACAATTTAACTTCCCAAGTTAAATCCCTGTTTCATATTGAAATTTCCAAATCAGGTTGTCCATTCAAACTTATTTAACTGCTTCTAAGTTAAATTCATTTTACTTAATTCGGTCAAATTTACATAATTTGAATTCCCATTCGAATTTCAAAATACTTTCCCATCTATAAGTTCAAAAACTTATCACTTTGGGTTTTCACATCTCATTCCAAATTTAAAACTTAGCATTTAGAGTTTTTTTTTCAAACCATCCTTGGTATTATGTATATACCTCAAAAATATGCATATTTTCTTCTTAGCCCACCAAGCCGAATTTTAAACTTTAAATCACCCTTGGTTTTAATTCTAAAAAAATTCTTTTAAAGTTTTACAAACAACTTCTTATTCTAAAAATAAGATTACATTCAAAATAGTTTGAATAATATTATTTTCTTTAACACTTTGAAAAAAATTTCAAATGCTTAGATTTTGAATTCAGAACTTCTCAGTTGGAAACCTACTTTAATTCACATCCTTTCAAATTTACAAGTTATTCTCTTTTTGAATGGTTACTTCCTTAAAACATTTTATTGTTTATTGGAAAAAAATCATCCTATTATTAAACACAATAACCATCCTATTTCTCCGGTTTGAAGCCAATTCTAATTCATCTTATTTAGAAATTCTTCCCCTACTTCAAGATTTAATTTCAGTTTGAATCTATTTCAAACTTTTCTTTATCCGATTTTGTTGTATTTCTATTACCACTTAATTTAATCCCAATACTTTAACAAGCAGTTTCCTTAATATTTATTAGAAAGAAAAATATTGCTTTATATATCAAAATATACTCTTATAAAATCATTTAAAATCTTTATATAAGAAAATAACAAGCACACACTCATATATATATACTCAACTCATTAGAGGATACCATTGACCCTATATTTAATGAGTAAACCTACCAGAGCCAAGGTTCTCGCTTAACCTTTTACTCTGATACCAAATGTAACGACCCGGAATTTCTATCCCGAAAATTCCAGATAGTTTGGATAAGAAGAAAGAGAAAGAAGAAGAAACATAAACAAGTCACAGAAACCTCACATTCGCAGCGGAGAAAATATAATATCAATAACAGTTTTACAAAGAAGAACTGTGTCAGAACATTTACATTTTAATACATTAGAGTTACAACATTTACACAACAATGGGCAGTTTAAAACAACATGTCCTAGATAAACAACTATATAGCATAGCGGAAACACTCCATATGTTCCTGCCATCCAGCTCGCCTCCTGGGCTCCAGAACGTCCTTACCTGAAAATCTGTAATACTCGGTCTGACCCGAGCATTACATCAAAGTAACACCCGGGTCAGGCTGGAAACCAGCGTGAGTAAATCCAACTAACATGGAATACAAATCATACAACTTATATAAAACCCGGGTAACTCGTATCAATTTTCAAATTCACAATTTGTTATAGACATCACTTATTTCGCACCGCAATTTCTAAGTACTAAAACTTAGATCAAATGGTCTAATTCACTTAAATCATTCCATTCCAGCCTATTGTTTTCACATATCAAATCTATATAGAATTATTACTTATTATAAATCGAAGTGGTTTGGGTACTTACTAATACCCGACTCCTGTCTCTTCGACATCAATACCGTCTTTTCCCAAATTTATTCAAGTGAAACACAATTCAATTTTCAAATATAGGGTGTCACCTATACACATTAATTCATCATTGACAGATAACCACATTATCTCAGTTTAAAACCCAACATGTCATATCACAATAAAATCACGAATCACATATCCGAGATATTAATCATTCTACGACATACAATATTATTCAATCATTCATAAGCAAAATAAATTAGTCATATCATTAAAATCAATTTAAACAAATTAAACTAATTACTTAATTCTCCCTTAATCCTGCTTGTTTAACATTAATTAATTATGAACAAATTAATTAATCATCCTTTAATTATCCATTTTAATTAATTATACATTAATTAGCCTTAACCATTCACATTAATTAATCTTTAATTAATTTATGTCATTCATTAATGATCTTCTAATCACTTACAGTAATTATTTATTCTTTTCAATTAATTACATTTAACAAGTAATCTTTAAATAAATCACATTCATTAATTAACTTAATCAATCATAGACAGTAATTAATCATCCTATAATTACTTTAATTAATTAATTCCTTAATTAATTTCATTAATGAATTCTTTTATTTACACTGAGTAATCACCACTTAATTACTTCCGTCAAGTAATTATCCTTAATTACTTCCATTAAGAAATTTCATCGGTTAATTAACCTCTAATTATTAATTAATTAATATATAATTAATTAACTTATAACCCTGAATTATTTGTTTAACGCTTACAGTTAATTACTTGAGAAATTCAATGATTAATGCTTAATACACTAATGACGCTCTTACTAAATTCCATCATTAATTTATTTGGAAGGACTAAGGATTCAACTCAATTAATTAACTTGATATAGAATCTTTAAATCAAAACAAATTAAATTTTAAAACATTTATTTGAAACTTTAAAAAGACTTACTTTGAACCTGTTACTACAAACTTAAATTTAATCAGGTTAATAAAATTAATTTCTGCCTCAAAACCTGATCACCATATTTTCTTAGTTTGGAAATCTTGTAGAAAGTTTCGTTCATCAAGGTTTGAAAAACCCGAGCCAAAAACCAGAATCCATGAACCAAACCTGAGCAAAAATCCCAAACCCAAAACTTCGAGTTAAATTCCAATCTACTCGTGCTCACTCCTGCGCAATCCCATTCTCTCCTATGGTCTCACAAACCAGACACATTGACAACACCGTGTAAGTGCACACATGGTCGGAGTGCCACCGACCATCACCGCTAACTTCGACAAGTCAATGATGTCACTCTCATGCGATTCGAACACCAGAAACATCGAAACAATCACCAGAACCAAAATCGAACAGTGACCAGAACCCTCAGAAATGAACCCAACCCAAAGTTTCGCCAAACATCATCACCGCAGACCATTTGAAAACTCTACATCGAGCCCTAACGTTCGCCAGAATTCCTTGCTCCATTTCCCCTCACTCCGATCGAGCGGTGTGCCGCCATTCTGGAGAAATCGTCTTGGAAACATCAACTAACAGCTTCAACCCTAAAACCCTACTATAGCATCGCCTCGCCGCCAGGGTGAACGGAAAAATGTGATGCCATTTTTCCCCAGTCCGCTTGCCCAAAATCTCCCTCTGACCATAATTTCGAGGATAAAATCCTCGGTCGATCACCATCATTCGAAGAAATACTAACCTCCGTTCATCTCTCAATTTCGCCATGAATACGAACTAAAAATTTACGATACCACTTTCATTATTTTTGATATTAAACAAGATGATATAATTCAAACACTTAACCCCGAGGCTTCAATTTCTTACATACTTTGAGTTTTCCTGTATTTCCTATTTCCAGAGAATGTTGTTAACTAATTCCACTTAAAACTATTTACATAACTTGAATCATGTTGATTTAAACAAAATTTGTTTTTAAAAATTAAAGCCTGTAAGAAAATGGGTAAAAGATTTGGGGTTTTTGAATTAATTTTAAAACATTGTTAACCCAAAAAGAGTAATGTTCTTGTTTTCTAGACATGCATACCTCATTTTCACAAATTCAAGTTCATGCAAGCAAAAAAAATTCCATTCACTTCAATGATCATCACATGCAGATCATTATTTAGATGGTTTTTGAAATATTAAAGAGTAGTCTGCTCACCTCTATGTCGAACAGAAAAACACAGATGCTTTAAAGTTGAAACTGCACTTTGAATTTTTAATCTACTATTTAGTCGAGTTGAATCTTGGATTTCTTAACAACTTGCTGAAGTTTTGAGTTGGATTCATACTGAATCTGCTTGATCCTTTGTAACAACCCGGTATTTCGCATCGATTTATAATCGACATTAAACGATTAATATTTTCGCTAATTGCCAATTGAAGTTTTAAAATTTGAATTAAAATTCTTTTATAAATTGTTAAGAAGATAGATGGGCTTTGAAAATTAGGTAGTGGCCCATGTTTTTGTAAGGCAGTGAAAATTTACAAGGGACAAATAGTCGTTCCCTTTTTATTTCTATTCGACCCGTCCCCTTTCTTATTTTCGTTCATTCGAAAAACCCTTCACTAAAATTGAATGAAGAAAAATAAATGGCGGCCCCCCTTTTTTCATTTTCGTTCGAAACCTAAAAGCAAATAACCCATCCCCCTTTTATTCATTTTTCTCATTCGTTCGTTTGCAACCCTAAAAACAAACGAACGAAAATTAATGGCTGCTCTCGATTTCGTTCGTTCCTTCTCCATTTATTTTTGCATCGCAAATAAAACAAGCGAACGATAATGGCGACCTCTCTTGTTCTTCCCCCTTTCGAAGCTAGGGCTTAACTTCGTTCATTTTCTTCGATTGCTTCGGCCTCGACCTCGACAGCTCCATTCGTGGCAAAGGTGAGTGAATTATCACTCACATCTAATTCATTCTTAAGTGTTATGCTTCAGAGGTTTGATTTTTGTTACGATGTTGATGTTTTATCTGACTTTGTTAATTTGGTATGATTTGTTGGCCTCGGCTTCGATGTTTTGACTTGCGTTGATTTCCTGATTTTCAAGGCTCTGACTTGATTTTGAACGGCATGTTGTTTTGGTTTGATTTATCTGGATTTGTTAGTTCATGATTACATGGCCTTAAACTGTGTTGTGTATCCATCACGACCTGTTTTCTGTTTGATTTCGACCTTCATGGTTAAACTTGCTGCCTTGACTGTGTTCACGGTGGCCACAATGTTGCTCTTTTTAATTATGAGGCAGTGCCATTTAAAGTTGATTCCTCAATTGGTCTTCGGGTCTATATGCATTAGTGCTTTGACCCTGACTTGTTCATTGTCACTTGTCTCTGCTCTGTCTACTTGTTTATTCGAGCACTACATATATGTATTTTGTGTACATTTGTTTTGGTGTTTTGTTGGCCTGTAGCTCCATGCTGCCACCTTTGTGTCAATTTACGTTGAGACAAACCGTTCATCTTGGTAGCCTCGAACTCTGCATAGTGCTTATGCACTGAGTCATGTTGCTGCAGAGGCATGTATTGTTCTATTTTGATATAACTGCGTGTTGCTCCTATGTTCCCGTGTATATTTGAATTTGTTTACTGATGGGATCTGGTTTAATATGAACCTATTCACGAGAGCATGTTATTTTGTTCTGAATTTCTGAAGCCTATTTTGGTTTTGACTTTTATGGGCTCGGCATATTAGTTCGTTGCTGAGTTCGTCCATTTAGTCACCGTATATATATACGAACAGATTTGTAGGTGCGTATATATGTATGTTGCGACTCTTATTCACTAGTTTGTTGCCTCGACTTTTTATACACTGCATATATTTTCTGATACCAATATACTTGGTCCAACTAGTATTGTCACTTGTATTAGCCATTGCTCTTTGGTGCAGTTTGTCTTACATTTGTTGTATTGGCCGGTTTCACAGTTGCAGGTCTCATACCACTTGAGTATGCAAATATGTATGTCTGTGTTATAACTTTAGTATTGGCCTTGAATTTCATTTTGTTTTCAATTTGAATCTCATGTGCTTGCAGTATCTCTGGTTTTAATTGCGCTTGCACTCCTATGTACATCGTTCTTGTGTAGTGGTTTATATATGTTTGTTTGGTTTCATGTCGTTTACTACACCACTGTTAGTTTTGAACTTGAACCTCATGTATGCTGTGCATTGCATATCATATTGATCGAGTTGCTGCCATTTACTGTTGGCACTGACTTCATCATGTGTGTGCACACTCTTTTACCATCTTTGTGCACGAGTCATTTCTTTTGCCTACACATGTGCAGTTATATAATTGGTTTATGATACATGCACTTGTGTTGAATACGGTATTCGGGTTTGACCTTGTGTGCGTTTGTGAACTTTCATTGTGCACATACATGCACATTGTCCATGTCTGCCTACTTTGACCACCGAGGCCGTGGCATTGATATTTGAATCATCATTGATTTTGGTTCGTTGAGCTTTTGGGTACATCATCACTGTAGTGGCAAGGCAGTGCACGCAAGCGTGTACTGCAGCCATACGGTACCACTGAGCTTTTGGGTACATCATCACTGTAGTGGCGAGGCAGTGCACGCAAGCGTGAACTGCAGCCACACGGTATGGTTTTTATGATATTCTATTTTGTCTTGATTTATTGATCTTTAGCATATTCCATATGCTGTAGTGGCGAGGCAGTGCACGCGTGTGTGTGCTGTAGCCCTACTCGAATTAATATTTTAATTTATATTTCAACGGTTTGAACTGTTTTGTTTATTCAATTCAATATTCTGAATTTTATTCCGATTTGGTTTAATTTGCTGATTTGTTGTTTAACACTGTTACGTGTTATATTTATCGTTATCCGATTTCTTTATTTAAGGATCGGATAGACGAGATTTATTTTGACTGTCGTCTATTTGTTATTTAATTATTATTGCTTCCGTGCCCTAATAACTGAGTTTGAATTAGACTGACCCGTGTATTATTTTCATTTGAATTTAATACTCCGGTCAGACCGATTATTTACAAGTTATTGATACCTTACTTTGGGTTGCTGCTAGAGCTATGAAGTCTTTCCATATCTTTTGGAGTTGTCATGACACAGTATAGGTTGATATGTATTCATGTATATTAGTCGATAATGTACTTGTATATATATAATTCCTGAGTCGACAGTTGTAGTTGTATCATATGTATTGTGTCAAATGTATTGTAACTGATATCAGTTATATATATATGAGACTTTCCGTTTTATCTATGTTCCGCATTTATATTATCTGTGTTATTATTATATCTACTGTCCTAAACTATTATGAACCATCGTATTTCATTTTATACTGGAATTGGGGTATGTCGATGGGAGTAGTTAAATCAGAGATGAAAAACGAAAGAATATATATACCACTCCTATCGAGATAACCAATACTAGTGTAAGGCCTAACTACGGATGGCCGCTCCTCAACAGCCTTATTCTCCGCGCTAGTTGACAGCATTACACCGTAGTGTTCTTGGCTAGCGTGGGTATAGAGGTGGGGCGTCACAGCTTGGTATTAGAGCTTGGGGTTTATGGACATAATATAAAACATAACTTAATTGAACATGTGTTACAACTATTTGTTGATGTTTTATTTTTCATATTTGTATATGATTATCTTTGATTGTTAGGTATGAATTCCTAACGTTTATTCATGTGCATTTGATTTTGATTACGTGAAAGTATTTTGTCTTCGGCCTCTGTTTGCTTTGCGAACTCAAGTTGAGTTTTTGATGATGAGGATTTTGTTCTTGTGATTTCGGCTTTGTATTGATTTAACCGACGTTGATTTTGTTCGAATTTGGCCAATAATTGTTGACTTCGGCATTGACTTGATTTTTATTTTTGCTGTAGTCATTTATGCATTTATGCTCGTTTTGCTTTGTTTTTCCAATTGTTAATCGATTTTTCTTTTCTGATTAGTTGTTATAACTTCTATTTCTGGAATTTTTTGGTATTTCTACTTTAATGGATTTGGAATCGGATTCTTTGGATTTTATTCACATCTTCGAATGTGAATTTTAGTGAATTGATTTGGTTTCCAAATTTAATCGATTCGTGTTAATTCCCCGATTTGTTGCTATCATTTATTAGCGACCTTGGTGACATTTTCTTCGGGATTTTTGTGAACATACTTTTTGAAGGATTCGGTATCGATTTCTTTGGATTCTATTCACATCTTTGTATGTGAATTCTTGTGATTGATTGTTTCTATAATCACTTTTATGCTTTGTCACTTTAAAAAATATTAATTTTTTCTATGCTAGTAGTAAATATTAAAACCCTTTTCTCCAAACAATTTCAAAAATATTTTATTACAAAGCTCTTTACTTAAACAATTTTCCAATCTACTAGTATATACAAGCCTTTACTTCACTCGGATGAGAAATCGAATTAAACGGCTTAGTAAAACAAGTGGTATGAAACGATTGCGTTCACTTCGTCGGTTAATTCTTGGACTTGTTCGATTGAACCTCTTGTGACAATTTTGTAGTGAAGATTTACAGTTTGTTCGTAAATATTTAAGTTAAGCAAGTGGTTATGGGACATGAAGCTAAACTTTTATATTTACTAACTTAGTGTAATTGACACTTCTTTATGATCATGACGATCATTTTTGTGATTTAGACTAGCAACTGTGCGATGTCTCTTTGTCGGCGAGGGAGACTAGACCCCGCTCTTGTGATGCTTCGCCATCGCATTTGTGTGTTGTTTCGCCATCACATATGTGGGGTATAGCCCCACGGTCTTCGGACCAATCGTGTGTCAAAATTTAATGATTGGCTACCATGAGATAGCGTCTCGTTTTGTGATACCAGTTGGTGAGTTTTCATGCTCCCATTTTGTGATAGGCCTTCCCCTTTTTATGATTTCGACTAGCAATTTTGCGACGTCTCTTTGTTTGCAAGGTTGGGTTAGACACCATTTGTGTGATTCCACTCACACATACCTTTTTGCTTTTTGGTTAGCCCAGACACCATTTGTGTGATTCCGCTCACACATACCTTTTTGTTTGCGAGGTTAGGCTAGACACCATTTGTGTGATTCCACTCACACATACCTTTTTTCTTTTTGGTTGCCCAGACACCATTTGTGTGATTCCGCTCACACATACCTTTTTGTTTACGAGGTTAGGCTAGACACCATTTGTGTGATTCCACTCACACATACCTTTTTTCTTTTTGGTTAGCCTAGACACCATTTGTGTGATTCCGCTCACACATACCTTTTTGTTTGCGAGGTTAGGCTAGATACCATTTGTGTGATTCCGCTCACACATACCTTTTTGCTTTTTGGTTAGCCTAGACACCATTTGTGTGGTTCCGCTCACACATACCTTTTTGTTTGCGAGTATAGGCTAGACACCATTTGTGTGATTCCACTCACACGTACCTTTTTGCTTTTTGGTTAGCTTAGACACCATTTGTGTAATTCCGCTCACACATACCTTTTTGTTTGCGAGGTTAGGCTAGACACCATTTGTTTGATTCCACTCACACGTACCTTTTGGCTTTTTGGTTAACCTAGCCTCATCTGGGTGATTCCGACTCACCCATATGGGGTAGCTCCCCATGGTCTTCGGACCGTCATGTGATAGGCCTCTTTCTCTTTTTCTGTGATTTCTGGATTTCTTGTGTAGATTTCTAGAATTTGTGATTTCTGGATTTCTTGTGTAGATTTCTAGAATTTGTGTTTTCTGGATTTCTTGTGTAGATTTCTAGAATTTTTGTTTTCTGGATTTCTTGTGTAGATTTCTAGAATTTGTGTTTTCTAGATTTCTTGTGATGATTTCTAGAATTTGTGCTTCACCAATTTTCATGATTTCTATTGATAAGTTTTATCAATTTTTGTGCATTGGTGAATTCGTGTGTCATTAACTTGTTATGAATACAAGTTTAGGGTATGATATCCCTTTCTATCTTTGAGTAGATTCTTGTGACATTTCTGATGAATGAAAATTCATTGCTATTATATTTTGATGCCAATTATTTTGATGAGATTTTGATGTAATAACTTCAGTAACCGTCAATCTTAAAATGGATTTTCAAGCGGTTATCCTGCGATGCTTATTTTGTTGTTCGTTTTTTCGGTATTTTGAGAAGTGCAATTTCCTTGTCGAAGTTGCTACTGATGTTGCTGTTTTAATCACGTGTTTTAAAAATTGTTTCAAAATAAAAATTGTTTCCAAAATTTTTACGGTTTACGCTTTCAAAAGAATGAGGAAGCGACTTAAAAGTTTCAGCAAAATCGAGGACTATGACCCCTTTCTTTTGCTGATTCGCTTAATTCCTGACTTGTTCGTTTGAGAATGTGAATTATTATTTTTATAAAATAAATGATAATTGTTTTCATAAGTTTTGCACTTTGCGCTTTCAAAAGAATGAGGAAGCGATTTAAACGTTTCATAAAAATCGAGGACTATGACCCCTTTCTTTTACTGATTCGCTTAAATCCGGACTTGTCCGTTTGAGAATGTGAAATGTTATTTTTAGAATACACGATTTTTCACTTTCAAGGAAACGATGAAGTGAATTAAACGATTTAGTAAAACTCGTGGTTATGGGACATATGAGTTTGCTATTTCGGTTAATTCCGGACTCGTTAATTGAAATATTTGTGATTTTCGATTATCATTTTTGATAATCGGATATTCGTGATTTCTGATTATCGTTTTTGATAATCGAATATTTGTTGTTTCTAATTATCGTTTTTGATAATTAGATATTTGAGATTTGATTATCGTTTTTGATAATCGAATATTTGTTGTTTCTAATTATTGTTTTGATAATTAGATATTTGAGATTTGATTATCATTTTTGATAATCGAATATTTATTGTTTCTAATTATCTCTTTTTAATAATTAGATATTTGAGATTTGATTATTGTCTTTGATAATCGAATATTTGTGATTTGATATTTGATTATCAATTGTGATAATTAAATATTCGTTGATTTGTGATTTATGATTATCGTTTTTGATAATCAGATATTTGTTGTTTCTGATTATCGTTTGTGAAAATTAAATATTTGTGATTTAAGATTTGATTATCGTTTTGATAATTGAATATTTGTTGATTTGAAATTTGATTACCGTTGTGGTAATTCCATATTATCGTTTTTGATAGTTAGATATTTGTGATTTGTGTTTTCTAATTATCTTTGTTGATAATTAGATTTGCTGATTTTAATGTTTTCTAATTATCGTATCGATAATTATTTATTGTTGTTTTGTGATTTCTATATTCTAATTATCTAATTGATAATTGAATATTGCTGATAATTGCATTTATTCAGTTTTGTTGTTTTCTGAATTATCTATTTGATAGTTAGATTTTGTTGGAAATTTGTGAATTTCTTTTCTGAAATTAAAAGATTTCTTTGGTGTTTGTATTGTACTACGTCTATGTACCGGCTCAATTTTCTGCTATTCATGACGTTTTCCATGTCTTCCAATTACGGAAATGCCTTAGGGATTTTCGATTTTTATTCTTGAGCCCAGTGTTATTGAAGAAACAGAAGTTTTGCCTATTTGACTTTTGAGCAACCTTCTATTCACATCATTGCTTTGGGGGTGTAGCACCTTCGAAATAAAGGTGTTTTCTTGCGGAAGTTCAATGTTTCCCAAATTCTAAGGATTGTACTTAGGAATTCTGAGAATTCATCGAGCAAACACGTTCATGCTTACTCTTTCAAGCTCTTTATGGTGAACTTCTTATTTCAAATTTCTTCAACTTGTGATGATGTTCCTTATGGTTGTTACCATTTGTCCATTTATTCCTTAAGATTGCGAGGACGCAATTTCTTTAAGGAGGGGAGTCTGTAACAACCCGGTATTTCGCGTCGATTCATAATCGACATTAAACGATTAATATTTTCGCTAATTTCCAATTGAAGTTTTAAAATTTGAATTAAAATTCTTTTATAAATTATTAAGAAGATAGATGGGCTTTGGAAATTAGGTAGTGGCCCATGTTTTTGTGAGGCAGTGAAAATTTACAAGGGACAAATAGCCGTTCCCTTTTTATTTCTATTCGACCCGTCCCTTTTCTTATTTTCGTTCATTCGAAAAACCCTTCACTAAAATTGAACGAAGAAAAACAAATGGCGGCCCCTCTTTTTTCATTTTCGTTCGAAACCAAAAAACAAATAACGCATCCCCCTTTTATTCATTTTTCTCATTCGTTCGTTTGCTACCCTAAAAACAAACGAACGAAAATTAATGGATGCTCTCGATTTCGTTCGTTCCTCCTCCATTTAGTTTCGCATCACAAATAAAACAAGCGAACGATAATGGCGACCTCTCTCGTTCTTCACCCTTTCGAAGCTAGGGCTTAACTTCGTTCGTTTTCTTCGATTGCTTCGGCCTCGACCTCGACAGCTCCATTCGTGGCAAAGGTGAGTGAATTATCACTCACATCTAATTCATTCTTAAGTGTTATCCTTCAGAGGTTTGATTTTTGTTACGATGTTGATGTTTTATCTGACTTTGTTAATTTGGTATGATTTGTTGGCCTCGGCTTCGATGTTTTTACTTGCGTTGATTTCTTGATTTTCAAGGCTCTGACTTGATTTTGAACGGCATGTTGTTTTGGCTTGATTTATCTGGATTTGTTAGTTCATGATTACATGGCCTTAAACTGTGTTGTGTATCCATCACGACCTGTTTTCTGTTTGATTTCGACCTTCATGGTTAAACTTGCTGCCTTGACTGTGTTCACGGTGGCCACGATGTTGCCCTTTTTAATTGTGAGGCAGTGAAATTTATAGTTGATTCCTCAATTGGTCTTCGGGTCTATATGCATTAGTGCTTTGACCCTGACTTGTTCATTGTCACTTGTCTATGCTCTGTCTACTTGTTTATTCGAGTAGTACATATATGTATTTTGTGTACATTTGTTTTAGTGTTTTGTTGGCCTATAGCTCCATGTTGCCACCTGTGTGTCAATTTACGTTGAGACAAACCGTTCATCTTGGTAGCCTCGAACTCTGTATAGTGCTTATGCACTGAGTCTTGCTGCTGAGGCGTGTATTGTTCTATTTTGATATAACTGCGTGTTGCTCCTATGTCCCCGTGTATATTTGAATTTGTTTACTGGTGGGATCTGGTTTAATTTGAACCTGTTCACGAGAGCATGTTATTTTGTTCCGAATTTCTGAAGCTTGTTTTGGGTTTGACTTTTATGGGATCGGCATATTAGTTCGTTGCTGAGTTCGTCCATTTAATCACCGTATATACGAACAGATTTGTATGTGCGTATATATGTATGTTGTGATTCTTATTCACTAGTTTGTTGCCTCGACTTTTTATACACTGCATATATTTTCTGATACCAATATACTTGGTCCAACTAGTATTGTCACTTGTATTAGCCATTGCTCTTTGGTGCAGTTTGTCTTACATTTGTTGTATTGGCCGGTTTCACAGTTGCAGGTCTCGTACCACTTGAGTATGCAGATATGTTGTCTGTGTTATAGTTTTAGTATTGGCCTTGAATTTCATTTTGTTTTCAATTTGAACCTCATGTGCTTGCAGTATCTCTGGTTTTAATTGCGCTTGCACTCCTATGTACATCGTTCTTGTGTAATTGTTTATGTATGTTTTTTTGGTTTCATGTGGTTTACTACACCACTGTTAGTTTTGAACTTGAACCTCATGTATGTTGTGCATTGCATATCATATTGATTGAGTTGCTGCCATTTACTGTTGGCATTGACTTCATCATGTGTGTGCACACTCTTTTACCTTCTTTATGCACGAGTCAATCCTTTTGCCTGCACATGTGCAGTTGTATAAATGGTTTATGATACATGCATTTGTGTTGAATCCGGTATTCGGGTTTTACCTTGTGTGCGTTTGTGAACTTTCATTGTGCACATACGTGCACATTGTCCATGTCTGTCTACTTTGACCACCGAGGCCGTGGCATTGATATTTGAATCTTCATTGATTTTGGTTCGTTGAGCTTTTGGGTACATCATCACTATAGGGGCAAGGCAGTGCACGCAAGCGTGTACTGCAGCCATACGGTACCACTGAGCTTTTGGGTACATCATCACTGTAGTGGCAAGGCGGTGCACGCAAGCGTGAACTGCAGACGCGCGGTATGGTTTTTATGATATCCTATTTTGTTTTGGTTTATTGATCTTTAGCATATTCCATATGCTGTAGTGGCGAGGCAGTGCACGCGTGCGTGTACTGCAGCCTTACTCGAATTAATATTTTAATTGATATTTCAATGGTTTGAACTGTTTTGTTTATTCAATTCAATATTCTGAATTTTATTCTGATTTGGTTTAATTTGTTGATTTTTTGTTTAACATTGTGACGTGTTATATTTATCGTTATCCGATTTATTTATTTAAGGATCGGATAGACGAGATTTATTGTGACTGTCGTCTATTTGTTATTTAATTATTATTGCTTCTGTGCCCTAATAACTGAGTTTGAATTAGACTGACCCGTGTATTATTTTCTTTTGAATTTAATACTCGGGTCATACCGAGTATTTACAGGTTGTTGATACCTTACTTTGGGTTGCTTCTAGAGCTATGAAGTCTTTTCATATCTTTTGGAGTTGTCGTGATACAGTATAGGTTGATATGTATTCATGTATATTAGTCGATAATGTACTTGTATATATATAACTTCCTGAGTCGACAGTTGTAGTTGTATCATATGTATTATGTCAAATGTATTGTAACTGATATTAGTTATATATATATGAGACTTTCCGTTTTATCTGTGTTCCACATTTATATTATCTGTGTTATTATTATATCTACTGTCCTAAACTATTACGAACCATCGTAGTTCGTTTTATACTGGAATTGGGGTATGTCGATAGGAGTAGTTAAATCAGAGATGAAAAATGAAAGAATATATAACCACTCCTATCGAGATAACCAATACTAGTGTAAGGCCTAACTACGTATGGCCGCTCCTCAACAGCCTTATTCTCCGTGCAAGTTGACAGCATTACACCGTAGTGTTCTTGGCTAGCGTGGGTATAGAGGTGGGGCCTCACATCCTTGCTCAGGCTATTAAGGTCTGAGATGATATTTGAATTGTTTGATACTAGTTATTTTGAATATTGTTTTCCTCTGTTTAGCTTCCTTTACAGGTTTTAAGTTACATATCTTTGTTTTTATGGCTTTGTTTCTTTGTTTTTATTATGAAAATAGTAAAAGAGATAGAAGAAACTTGATGGGTGTTTTATGTAGATTAAATTAGAATTTCTTTAAAATAAAAGAGAAAGAAAACAAAACGGTGACACTTTTATTTTTGTATGTTATTAATCCTACAAATGTTTAATTTATGAGGAGATGATTACACTTGTTAATCTTATACTATATTTACCATGCATTTGTTTTAAATGGATGTTATAATTGTCACGAATGTTTTTAATGCATATACTCTAAAAAATATCAATCTTATGTTTAAATTCTTTTCATTTCTTAAATTACTAAATTTTTACATCTACACATGTTTAAATTTTTTATATTTGAAATACCTATAAAATTCTCGAACTATTTTATTTATATATAAAGCTTAAAAAAAAGAATATGTAATATTCTTTTTAATTTGATCCTTATTTTAACTATTATACTTCTTAGATACTATAAATTCATATTTTATACATTTCCTTATGTATTTATATTAAAATTAGAAAAATAAATTTTATTCATTTCAACTATAGAGTTTTAATCCTAATTTATTCTTATGACATTTTCAATTGAATTTTAAATCCAAATTCTATTAAAAATCTATTTTTATAAATATATATCAAATTAAGACTTATTTTATTTGTTTAAATTACAAATTTGTATTTTAAAACTTTTTAATCCTGTTAATTATCGAATTAACAGATGTCCAAAATTTTTGGTTATCACGATTGGAGTGAAATCCCAATAATGAAATAGTTTAAATTGTTGCACTTGGTTATAAAATTGAAAATAAGTAAATAAAAGTAAGAATTAAATTAACCAATGAAATAATATATGGATTAATAATAACTGAATGTAAATTAAGGTAATAATGTTAATGCAAGTTGATAAATAACTAATTTAGTGCAATCTCAAATAATTGAAACAATTGTAAGGTTATAATTGATTGTAATCCGTAAATTGGAAAATAAATTCAAAGTTATATTAATTAATGAAATAATATGCAATAAATTGTAATTTGACAGAATCAATGCTAGATAAGTAATTATAATAATTATTGGTTGATAATAAAGTATGAATGAGATTAAATTAGGCAAATAGTGATAACTATTAATTGTTTACCTATTCTTTAATACATTGAATTAGATCTAAATCCATTGCAATTAAACGTAATTAAAAACTACGTTAATATGAATTTAGTTGTTGACTGTGAAAAATATTAGGGTAATTGGATATATATACTAAGGTTAAATATAAGACGATGATTGATTGAATAAAAGGAATGAGAATCAAGATTTATTAATTTAAATTTAATAATTGGATTAATTGCAATTAAATGGAATTTAATATTTAACTATTACATTAATAGAGATTAAGATGAAATTTAGGAATATTAATGTAACAAAGCACGAACAAATGTTAATTTCATCCATTTGATAATAATTTATTGAATAACAGGATTTGAATCAAATAAATGGATTTACTGGATTTCAATTGGTAATTAATGTATTTATTAAAATTGAAATTACATACGGTAATGGGTAAATCAATTAACTTTGAATTGATATCTAAATTTGTTTAAAATTTTGTAATTGTTTAAGAAATAAAAAATGATGGAATTTGTGAATTATTAAAGTTGAATTGAAAAAGTGAATTGATTAAATTAATATTAATTTAATTAATTAACTGAAAAACAGTCATTTTGGTCATTGACTCGGATTTCGATGAAACTAGTTTCATCAGATCCATAATGGTGAATTTTTGTATGATTTCAAGTTTCATAACGATCTGGCTTGTCGTTTGATCGTACGGGATTCAAACACCTAGAAATCAATTCAATTGAAATCAATTTGAAATAAATTGATTTTTGCATAACTTCTTCATACGATGGAATTTGGACATGAAACCTATTCCATTGCGTTTAAAATATTTAAAAACATCTATTTTTATATATGGGTTGACCACGTTTTCATTCTAGAGTCAGAACGGGCTTTTCGGGCCATTTGTCGTTCAACTTTCATTCCAAATCAATTCGGTCCATTCTATTTTCAGCTGTGTCTATAAATACCCTGTTACAAACCCTGGCAGCCTTTCTATTTCTCATTTTTGTATGTACAGAAACTTTTGTTGCTCCTCTTCCTCAATGGGTGAAACCCTGAAACTCCACGATCCAATTTTAATTCAAAATCCAACTTCAAAATTTAAACTCCACAAATTATATCGAATTATATATCAATCTTAAGCTCTCGAAGATCGCAAGTCAAATATGCTATTCGTTTTTGTCATTGATTCATCATTTGTCCTGAAATCAAGGAATTGTTTCGGTCGTCTATAGGTGATTGTTGGATCTGAATGCGGATTTGCGACGTGACGATGATCAGACGTTATTGTCTCGTAGAGGAAGTCGAATCATGCTCATCCGTAGGGTTCGTTCCGCCTGATGGTGTTCAGAATCACTAGAAAATGGCGAGAGAACATGCGGCGGCGCTGGCCCACCGGAGTGCTTCAGGCGATCGCGCCTCATCAGACGGTGGCGTCTTGACGTAGTGGTCTCGCTGCAGAGGTTCGATAGGAGATTTGTGCGTGGTAGCGGCACGTGGAGGACGACGACAAGCGGCAGTTGGGCGCGATGTTTAATCGAGGACGAAATCAGTAATTAAGGTTTCACTATGTAACTTTAATATTATTTTACCTTATATGTTTTAAATTGAAATCATATCGTTTTAATCGAAATAATTTTCTCATACGAGGTACGATTTACGCGCAGTTTCTTGCATTGAGATTGTATTGAAATTTCGAATGTTTTTACGCTGGTTTGGATGATTAGGAGAATGTTTGAATTTTGGGTTTAAATTGGATTTAAATTCAATTTAAATACAAAAGGTAAGTGTTTTGACCCACTCACAACTTCTAAAATTTCTTATATTTGTTAAATTGATTTATGATGTGATTAAGAATTTATTTATGACTGTTTGGCATATTTTTAATCATCATCTCAGTTAAATTGAATTTATTTGTATTAAATTGTTATATTATTTATTTTTTCATATAAACTACCAGTTAAATTGTTATTTAATTTATTATTAAATATAAACTGCCAGTAAATTCCTGTTATTTATTATCTGTTCTATATTGATGTTATTGGTTGAATTGAATGATGATTGTGATAAATGTTTGATGATTAATACTGAATGAATGGATTTTGTATTTTATATTGTTATAAACTGCAAGTTGTTATTGATTTTTTATTTCATTCGGGATTGCGGTTTGAAATAATGATATATAACCGTATTTTTATTTTAAATTACGGATTGAAATGATAAATATCTGTATCACTTGACTATAGGATAGAAAATTATATACAGACACCGTGGTCTATATATAAAAATATTTTGAAATGATTTCTATGGTTTGTAAAGAAATATATGATTTTAGATAAATATTGATTTTAGATATTATATAAATGTTATTTTATCCTTGATTTTAAGCTATGTATAAACTTCTTTTAATATAGAATAAGCTTAATAATAAGTTGATTTTTATTGAAGATAATATGGTTACGTATTTATATTTTATTTTAATATAGAGTTTATAACGATTTAAATAAATTAAGGTTGTAAGATAAATTTGAAATTTATTTGAAATTGAATTTATTTAAGAATTAAACTCAAATAAGTTTGATGTGAAATCTATTAAATTTGAAAATTTAAAAGGTATGATTTTTATAGCTTGATTTTGGTTTAAGGTGGATTAAATGAATATTTCAAGTATAAATAAATTGAAGGAAATATTTAGTTAATTGTAATTTGGGTTTTATTTAAATGATAATGGATTTATTAAGTAAAATATTTCAAAACTAAAGGACAGAAGATTGAAATTGATATATGTGTGTGTGTGTGTGTGTGTGTGTGTGTGTGTGTGTGAAATTACCAAACTTAGTTTTGAAATTGTTGAATACTTAAAGTTAAAATATACTGAATTTGAAATGGTTTATTTTGTGGGTCAAATCTGTTTCTTAAAACAATATTGTTTGGAACAGTTATTTGGAAACTGAATTGAATTGAAATTTATGATTTGAGAGTTAAATATAAAATTTTGGAATTCGAGTTGTTCTGGAATTGATTTTTGAAATTGAAGAAGCTTTTTATTATATAAAGTATTCTAATATTTAAACCATTTAAGTGGTGGAAGTTATGTTTCAAAGTTATGAGTTTCAAGGTATTATGATTTGAAAGTGTATATTTCAAGTGTCTTGATTTCGAAATGTATAACTTTGAAAGTGTTATGATTTTAGAAAAGGATATAATTAAAATGAAAATGATATTGTATTGGTTTGGTTTTGAAAGGCAATGATATTTTGGTTTTAAAATATAAACTATTTTGAAATTGACTACGGTGTTATAATAATGTATGGTTGTTACAGAGATCGCAATCGAAAGTTGTCATACTCTCTGCTAACTCCGAAACCGACTTTAACAACCGTGTATGCGGTGGAGATTCCAGAATGAAGTAGGATGGTGGCGACGTCCTTTGAGGCATGTATGTGGACCCGACTCCCGTGAGTTGGCATAAAGTGGCTAAAACAGAAGCGTTTCCGGGCCAGTGAGGTAGCATCTCTTATCAGACACACTACTTCGATATTATATTCTGACTTTGAGATTGATTTGGTGGCCACTTTTGATTTTTGATTTTAGGGGTGTGGCTCGAGGTGATCGGTAGCTACACGCTATGCGTCATCACCTGTCCGGAGAGTAATTGCTATATCTACCCTGGCATCTTTTTGTGTGCCGTGTCACTTACCCTAGCGCGTATTGTACGATTTTGGTTTTCTCCCTAGCCCGTGGAGTTTCCTCTGGTGGCTTTCCGATCAGGAGGGACCATGATAGTAGATGGACTATTGGAACTATTACATGTTAAGGGCTATATGGGTAACCCCTTAATGCTATTTAAAAGTACGTTTATTTTACTAATAGACATTACTGTAATAGAGAAATATTACTACATAGTAAATAGTTTAACAAATCCTTAGGAGATATGAATCCCGAGCATCTCTTAAGTTACTGCACTGACGTTTAGACACTAGACAGGAGATGTCAAATCCGGTAAACATCTCTGATGTTGTTCCACTCATATTATTTACCGTTGATTTAACTTAGATAAGATCTTTTAGTTCCGACTCGAGTGTTTTGTCTTTTCAATTCGCTCGGGTCAACCTGAGCATTTCAAGATTTGAAGATCTTATTTCTGGTGGATGAAGACGAAGATTGTAGTACTATTATATATATTATATTATTCCGCTACATTCATACTGTTCTGCTGCATTTTTATTTATTATTCTCTAGTATGTGTAACTCTGATTCTATATTGTATTAGTATAATCAAATATTTTGCAAACAGCTTCATGAACTATTATTTGATTATTATATTTTGTCGTTCCGCTGTAAGATTCTGTTTTGTTTTATTTCTCCCTTTTTCTTAATTACCCCAATAACAATTCGCCCTTTTGTATGATTTGAGTCTGACACGTGTGGTTTATCGTCGATTTAAAACGTACAAAAAGGCAGGATGCTACATATTTATTGTTACAGTTGATTAAGATTTCATTAATACAACCGTCAATTACATTCAATCAATATTATTAAATTATATTCTAATACACATTACCACATTCCATTTCAATAAAGATTGGCTGTTTTTGAATTTTATCTAAGATCTTGTTTTATATTCTAACAAATTTATTATTATTATTATTATTTTACGGTAATACTTGAAAATTATTTATTTCTAACCATACTCTTTACAAAAATTATAATATTTTTTTTAAATTTGTTCGAATTTACCAGTTGTTACACCCTTTTGATTTAATTTGTTGGTCAAGGATTAGCACTCCATAAAGTCACTTTCCGTATTTTCACCTATCCACTCTCATCTAAGGTAATACGGGTGAACCTCCACAGAAAGGCAGTCTAGTAGAAGGTTCCTTCTCCCATTATTAAATCTTTTCTTAGAAAGATGGCAATTCCGAAGCTATCGGCAATAACAATAGCGCTAATGGGACGAGATTGGGTGCATAACCGTTATACTATGACTATTATAAGGGCGCAGCAATGGATTGAGTCCAGCCGTAGAGTGAGGTATCTCATAATCTGTAGGCATTATTTTAGGATTTATGGTGTTGTTTTCTTTTTCCTTCTAGCATTTATTCTTTTCTTTTAGGTTGTTTGGACTGTAACTATTAGTTTTCCCTTATAAAAGGTACGCACGATATTATGAGTTTCTATTTATTTGTTGTGTTATTGTCTCTGGACATGCGAACCACTCATATATATGCATAGTGAAGAAGCAGTATAAATACGAGAATTTCATAAAGACACTTGACAAACATAAATGCAATATAAGACTAGAAGTTTACAATAGTTGGAAATTTTTTGCGATTCATACGATAAAGTTGTTTTGGTATCATGTGTCATTGCTCATATTCGTTAAATCTAAATTTTTTAAATAATATATGTGCTAACATTTTCCTTTATATAAAAGGCCAATTTTTTGGTTAAAGGTTTGTTGTAGAATTTTAGAGTTTGGTTTATGCGTTAAGCGCATAATCGAGTTTGGACTACACTAAAATTATATGTTGGCTTATCAAATTTTTAAAAGAAAAATATTTTGAAACGTTTCTCCTTGATTTGAAAAGTTCTTTTGAAAAAAAGTAGTTCTGTGTTTTAATTATTTTTGACTCTTAAATTATTTTCATGGTTTTTGTCTAAAAATTTAATTTCAAGGAAAGATGTGCATCTAAACTTATTTTGACGTACAAATTTAAAAAGTAAAAAGGATTTTTGTGAAATCATTTATCTTGAAGACCACTTGTTAGGCATAGGTAAGGCAAATAGAGTTAGAATTTGCGAACTTAGGGGTTCATTAGGATCGACGATGCGATAAATGCAAGCGACAATAAGCGAAAAGCTATTTTAGCCATGGATTCTATACCTTTTCGACAATACGTGCGAGTCTATTTTTTGGCTTAATTCCATTTTAGAACTTGAAATAAGCATTCTTATGTGTTTTGTGCATGGAAAATTTGGAGTGAATCTGGGGCAGCAGGAGAAATTTCAACTGTACTATGGGAATATGAAGATTATAATGTGGTATGAATGTTAAATTCTCCAGTTAAATTCCTTTTTCCAATATAGGAGTAAAGTTAGAAAGCGATTTTTTGATGCGTTAGATTATTATATGGTAGAAAGTGGATACAAAATTGGATGTTTCATTGTTTTATTCACATGAGTACAAGGGTTTTGGGTGAAAAGATTTTTCAAAAATTTGCATAAATATAGAACTACCAGTATATGCAGGTTATATCGGTTGCTTGCATCATGTTTTCAAAAATATTTTCAAAAGAAATGCATTCAGATAGGAGGAACCAATTTATAATCATTTTGCATACATATTTTCTGTGTCGTGATAGAGTAATACACCATGCAATTATGCATGTTTGGTTGTAAAATTGATTGTACACACATTGATTGTGTAGTTTAGGATAACTAGAAGACAAAAGCATGATTTGATCATTGGTGAAATTTCAGGGATGAAATTCTTTTTAAGGTTGGAAGGATATAACACTCCTTAATTTGATGTTTGTTATTTAATCAGTTAGTTAATTAATTAGGCCACAAAAAGATAATTTATGCAAATGATGGAATTGGATCACAAAACTTGCACATTGCTATCATAGTGAAATTTTGAGAAAATTTTATATTTCGAGTTTTGCGATCGGAGTCCAAGCTAAGAAGTCACGGACAAAAAAACAAATTCAAAATGAAAATAAATAAATAAGAAAAATGAACTAAATTCTAGTCCCATAGGTCAACCCACCATCATGGTCGGCCGACCCTTAGGTAGAAGGCGGTCTACTGCCTGGTGTGGTGACAAGGGTTAGCCTAGGCCCAACGGCTTGGATTTAATATATTTCAATCTACCGGTTCTGTTGATTCTGGAGCGCCCATAAATTCAGGCCTAATCCTCCCTTCTCTTTGTATATTTTTCTGAAGACATTAATGAATCTTTGCCATTCTTATTCTCCACTTTCTTTCTAAATTATAAAAATAAGATATTTATATTTATATTCATATAAATTGATGGAGAATAGAAATGTAATAAAATGGAGAAGATAAGGGAATCAACTATGCGCGTATTTGAGGTAATTTATATATATTTACATATTTATATCTGTTTCTCTTCCAATCCAAAATATCTTTTCGTATCTGTAACTCTAATGTATGTATATTTTCTTATATATATATGTATGTATGTATGTATATATATGTATGTTTCTTGGATTAAAAAGGATTTGGAGATGAATTTAAGATTCTACTTCAGATTTGGAGATTTGGATCGCTTTTAAAAGGTGAGTGAGAAATTTATATAATTTCTATGATTTTAAATTTATTCTATTATCATATGTTTAATTTTTATGCCTAAATCAATTCTATTTGTGAATTGAGGCTTATATTAGTATAGAAAACTAATGTCTACATATTCTTGTTATAGACTTAATTTGAAATATGTTTACACCTAGATCTAGAAATTAGTCCGAAAGATTTCAGAATTTGAATGCTGTGTATTATTGCCCAAATTTGTGTTAAGTTGTAGATCTATAATTGTTTAATCTGTTGGCAGAACATCCGTTTGATTTTTGTAAATTTGTTTATTTTTTCCACTTTTGATTCAAAATGGCGACGCTTGATTTAACAAGGAATAAAGTAGAAGGGGAAAAGATGTATAAAGTACAGATCTATTCTTTGAAGTTTACACTGTTTATTCTAATAAAAAATTACCCATTCCTTGTAATTTCAAATTTAGTAAATATTTCGTTTTCATAGCGGAAAATCTTTCTAAGAAATTTAATTCTAGCAAATTAAATATGGAAAAACATATTTTAGTTACATATTTGTGACTATAATATATATTTGCATAAGAATAAATAGTTTATACATATTTATTTCGTTAATAAAGGAGTACAACATTTATTTGTACGTTATTTATGTGTAACATTCGTTACCTATCATTATATTTAGGAAAGTGAATGGGTAGAATTTGAAAATGTAGTAATTTATACTAATGTGAATAAATTAGGAATTGCCAATAATTAATGGAAATAAAGGATTATAACCCTAGTTAATGGGCAATTAATGGGAAATAATGGATAGGATGAGGTTAGGGGTTACATTTGACAATCCATAATTTTAGTCATTTGAATTTGGAATGTCTAATGGTTTTAATTATTGAAAAGTTAAATTTATAAGTTAAATAACTTGAATTTAAAATATATCTATTTATTTAATTACTAAATTATTAAATTTAATATTTGAAATAGTTTAAAAAAACTTAATCTTGAATTGTATGAAAATGAAAATGATTTCAAAAGTTGATCTAAATTCTATTTGAATAAGGAGGAGGATAGTGAACTTTTAACTTTGGATTTAAAAGTGATTTAACTAATTTCAAAAATTACTCATTTTAATTTCGCATAGAAATAGTCTTATGGAGCACTATCTCGGATTTTGACGAAACTAGTTTCATTGGATCCGTAAGGGTATATTATAATATGCCGTCGAATTTCAAGGCGATGGGACGTTGTTAGTCCTTGAGATGATGGCTTTGATGACAACAACCTTAGAATAATATTACAAAAATATAAGTACTAACATTATAGTTTAGATATATATGTATATGCAAGATTTAACGATATAGGTATCAAGAATGAAGACTGTATAGTATAGAGATTTAAGATATCAAGATTGAAGACTCATGAGTATTAAGATTATCAAGAGTTCAAGATTTCAACAATAAGTAACTTAATTAGGTATTTTGATAAATATCCTAGAAAAGCATAGGAATCTTAAAATCCAATTTATTCGTAGAATGGAATCCACTTCGTCCCTGCTAAAGGGATGGAACCCTAAGTAGGATGGAACCTACGAAAAATCTAGTGGAACATTGTTTTGTATCCGCTAACCTTTTATTCAAAATGTTTTTACAAAATTATATCTTGTTTTCTAAATGATTTCAAAACCTTCCTTTAAAAGAATCAAAAACATCTTTCCTGGTTTTAATATTTTTAGCCGCAAAATAATCTTTATTTTCAAAATCAAATTATCCTTGGTTTTAAACTATCTTTTAATAATAATATATTTAAATTTTGATATTTTTACTTAGATTTAAACATAGTATAATTTGATACATATATACCAAAATATTATTCTCTATATTTACTTAAGTATTTTAACTATAGTTAAGTATATTTATAAAGTTTAAAATAGTTTTAATACAAGATAGAAGTTATTTTCAAAGAAAAGCAAATTACCAAAAATACCTTAGGCATGTCGACATCCCTATGTACCCATTGTGACATGGTAGCAGTTTATTTCAAAATTTTGAATTTCAAAGGAAGTGTCTATTCGTCATATCCTTTCACGAATGGACGTAGTTGTTGTTCTACTATAAATAGGGGTAGTTTGGAACGAATTTATATTCATATTTTCTCTGATTTCACTCCTCTTCTTCTTCCACATTTCTTTATACATTTTTTACCATTACTCTGCCGAAATCAACATTGAATCTAACTAGATCATCTCTGGTTTGATTCTCTATCACTATCTCAACAAGATCTCAGTGCTATTTAGAGTTATAGGCTTCATTGTAATAAAATAAGCGAGAAAAGGTGTGATTGTAGCCTGTGAAATCAATCAAGTAAGAAAAGGTGTGATTGTAGCCTTGGAAATCAATTGGGTGAACTTGTTGCCCATGAAATCAAGTATCTCTACCCAGAGGATTGTGAATCTGGAGTTGTATACCTCATGGCCTTGAAATCGAGGGTGTAATTGTACAATCACTTTTGAAAGGAAATCCGTACTTATGTGCGGGACTGGATGTAGGATAACTCCAAACCAGTATAAAATCTGGTGTGTTCTTTCCTTTATTGCTTTTACTTTATTTCTTCATCTGTTTTTGATTCCGTGATCATATCTGTGTCTAAAAATTGCATACATTCGTGTTCAAAATAACATAAACTCAAAATGATTTAGTGATTCCTTAAAACACTATTCACCCCTCCCCCTCTAGTGTTAATTCTAGCCTTAAGATCCGTAATATGCATTTCTCACATTTAGTATCAGAGCAAGGTTTTCAAAGTTTTCATAATCTAAATTTTGAAATTTTTTTAAATGGCAATTTTTGTTGATAGAATTATTAACACTATTTTCATATTAATATATCACAGAATCATCATGATATTGCTTTCTAAAACTATATTTAGTTATTTTGATAGGTCACTTGATTCTTTAAAAAGTTATGTTGTTTTGCAGAAGAAGAGTTTTGTCTAATAACCGTGGTTAAATGATACCAGATAATCATTCATCGATCAAGAACAACAAATGGATATATAATGGCAATCAACAATGAAATAGGTACCAGATCAATACAAAATTTTTGATTCTCATCTACAACTTGATTTGATACTATACTTCTCTCCATCTCCCACTGGTTTCATACGAATCTATTAAGAAATGACCAAGTTATGGTCAAGTGAAGTTTTCGTGAACAAAGAGGAAAACGAAAGCAAAACCGTCAATAGTATTCTTAAACATGCATCCAAAGATTTGGTTATCTTATCCCAACTCCTTTTCCAGACTGTAGTTCTTGTTCTCATGGTCGTTTTGATGGGTGGATCATCAAATTTCGATCAAAATTGAGTGAGATATGACAGTTTGAAGTTGGCTATCCAAAACTGAAAAACTATGTACTAGATTTTCTACATTTGTCCTACTGATTGGCCTGTTGCACTACAATACTGTCCAAATTCATCACCAAAATATTACCGGATCGTAGCCCTTGCCTTCCTCTTTGATTTTCCACCGGTTTCATCCAATTCCGTTAACAAACGAAGGAGATATGCCTTCTAGAGGTTTGGTGGTAAATAAAAAATGGGACGAAGAAGAAGAAGAGAATCTTTTATGAAAAGTGGCGACTGTTGGGCTTATTTATCGTGGTTTAAGTGTCCATTCATTGAAAATCCAAATTCAAAGTTTTGGCGTCAAGTTAGTCAATCTACTAAATCATCTGCATCTTTCTCATACGGTCTTCAAATTCAGTAAATGAATATAGTACGCTGATCAGAAAACTAGCCCGTCGTAATAGAACTGATCTCGTCGTTAAATTATGAAAGATATAAATGTGTGGTTGAAGACAATGGAAGAATAACAAAGTCAGAAAGATGGAGTGCAAAATTGGTACGCTTTACTATTATTTCGTCTTTATTGTTGCATTTAGGAATATATACTTATGCATTTAGCTAGAAATTTATCTCTTTTATAAGTTTTGATATTTTTGTCCATATATCGATACACCATAATTAAGTCTTTTAGAATGTGTTCCTTTCAAATAAAATCTTATAACTAATTAATTACAACTAAACTATGTAGAAAAGCATGTCGTCATTCGTGATTCCAACTTTTCTAATGTTATTTTTACTTCTCGTACTCAATTTCTTTAAGATGCTAATTTTATATTTCTAAAAAATTAATAGAAGAAATTTAGAATGTTAGATTAAGGGTCTATTTATAGATTTCTTTAGTTAATAAGATTGTGCCATATCACATGACACTTGTCATATGAATAGATAGTGACATACATGCAATATGACACGTCATTACACTTTTTCTTTAATAAATGTATTTTTTACATGCATAATGCCAAGTGTATTTAACATGTTTTCTCATTATTTTTTGGGTAAAAAATCAATAATTTACATGTTAATATCTAGTCGTAAAATTAGTGCAAAATCATGTTAAAATCAGTCCCAGAACAATAGATAGTATATCTGAAATGCTGTCTTTTCTTCTGGAACGTTTCTTAAGTGCTACAAATTCGTTTTTATGGCATATCTATACTTTGAAACATTGTAGTGTTTTAGAAACATTTCACAACATTTGGTAAATGCTGCAGTTTCCGTTTAAAATGTTTTGAATATATTTACTGCAAAAACTTTTTACAGCATTCTGTAAATGCTGTCTTTTCTATTTGAAACTTTAAACTATGTAAAAATAATATTTAAATTAAGAATTTTTCTCTATTCTTTTTAAAAGTTATTTTCTAACTTATATTATAATATTTTAAAATTAATGTTTAGATATTTTTTAGTAATTAATTAAAATTTTAAATGAAAGATGCCTTAACATAACTCATGTTTATTTTAATTTTTCAATTTTTGTTATTCTTAATATTTCATTATGATATTTTTTTAAAGTAGTTTAAACATGTTTTTAAATATTTAAAATAATAATAATTTAATATAAAGGTTTTAATTAGTAAGTTAAGTATTTTATAAACATGGAAGTTTGGATTCTTAAAAAAAAAACAAGTTAAAAAATTATATATTTCAAATAAATTAAATAAGTAGGCTATTAATTTTTATAAAAACCATATTTGATCATATATAGTTTAAGTCCATATTTCTTAGCATTTGATTTTGATATTGAGTTTAATGACTATCTTTCATGAATATGTTATAGTTGTAATATCATTTATTACCTTTAAACTCTTTTCTTTACTACTCTTTCAGTCTCATTCATTAGTTTGCTTAACCTAAGTCTAGTGATTGGTGTGTATTGACTTTGTTTGGTTGAAGTGATTTATAAGAAATAACTTGATATATATACACACACATACATACAGACACACACACACAACACACACAAATATATATATATATATATATATATATATGTATGTATGTATATATGCTTGTCAATTAGATGTTACTTATCACTCATGTTTATCTTATAATCTGGATGTCTCTTACCGTAGCATATATATCGTCATACCATTCTGCATATTACTATTTTTTTTTTACTTCATTATCATTTTGTTTGATATTACATATCATTATGCATCCTATTTCATATCACATTTCATTGCATATTACATCATAAATTACAATCCATGAAATATCATAATCATTTGTATCACAAGTTGCACTTCATTTTGCATATTATCTCATGCTACATTGCATATGTAACGACCCGTAAATTTTTAATAATTTTATTTGTTTTATTAATATATTTAATTGAAATTTTGTGAAATTTTAAACAACAAAATGTTGAAATATAAATTTGATATTTAGAATACGTATATTTAAATATAGAAGATAGTAAATTCTCATCTGATTTTATGGAAGTTTATTTCATTGTGAAATTCTATTAAATTCAAGTCAGTTAATAATTGTTGATAATAAAATATTGTTCAAACCAGAATATTTTTACATAGAAAAATTCTAAATCATCTTCTGACTAAGACGTCGTTTTTCGTTTTTTTCAAATTCGGACTTCTTTGGCTCCGTCGATATTATTTTCTAACAAATTAGCTGCATTTTGGTACCAATATCGATTTTGATTGGATAATCGTATCGCTCACATCTGTATACCACTTTGATCGTCTCGTCGTACTAATCACTGTGGTACATTCAATTCTGTGTTTCGGATTTCCGGTACCTCGCGATAACCATGAAAGGTCAATAGTATCGGTTTCGAAATTTTAGCTTCTAAAACTTCTCGTGACCATTTATTTGCCCACCATGTTTAAACCTATAGCCACTGCACATATTAATAATTTCAGAAATTCAATTGGTGACTTTTGCTTTTCCACATCGATTCCAACAATTTCAGATTGGTTCCTTTTCTGTGTGTTCCATTTTGAATGTTCTATCTTCTTTCTTTTTCTGTTATTAGTTAAGAAATATAATAATATGTGACATCATTATATTTGGTCCTGTAGCTTTCTGGTCTTCCTCCTGCTAACCTTCTCCTCTATATTTTTCTTTCTTCTTAGTGTTGTCCTGTTTTGAGAAAAACTATATATTAATAATATATGTGACAACACACATATAATAAGAGAAGTCTGCCTCCTTCATTTTTTATATTTCTATTGTAACCACCTGAAGCTAGCTGCATGGCCACCTTCAATCTCCTCTCTCCCTCTTTCTTTTAAGCATCGACCACTGCATGGCATCTCTTCATCCATCTCCACTTGCGCTCCTCGGCCACAGCCACCTCCTCCCGCCAGCATCTCCTACACAGTCAGCCCACAACCAAAGTCTGCCATCAAAACACAACATCCACCTCACACGGACGCCATGCATACAACACCCGCCATCGCCTGACCACGACTATCATTCACCGGCCCTTCCACCTTGATTCGGTCGTCGCCTTCCACTTCACCACTGCCACAATTGTCGTTCCTTCCTCCATGTGGACAACCATAACCGAGCCTCCTAACACACATATACCATCACCTCCTCTCATCCTATGCTCGGCCTCTCCACCTGACTTCATTTCCACCTTCACCGCGCAACCGGCGTGCCTCCAACCGAGCACCCAAGTCCGCCTTGCCTTCAGTGTAGCAGCCTCTCCCCTGTGCATCACAAGCCTCCCCTTCTTCTATATCCTTCTTATGTAAGTCAAAATATGTTATGACGTGTTCATTTATATAAGTATAAAAGGCTGTTTTGTTTGATTTCCTTTTTTCGTACCAGTCTTCTTTTATTTTATTTTTTGAGTTTATAAATTCTTGTTTATAAAATTTTGTTTACAAATCTTTCTTTCAGTATTCTAAGACCCAGTCTATTGAAATTTTGTATACTATATCCTTGGGTGTAAGTTGAGATATTGATTTATATTGCAGAAGCTTTGTTGTTATAAGTATATCAACTATAAGTAATATGGATTGCGTGAGTTTGTGCACTGCATACACATACGTTTCTAAAATTGTAGACATGAATATATTTAGTATATAGGTGTTAGTTTTATATTATATTGTTAATACGATATGTTTGCTTGTCAGAGAAGTATTTATAAAGTTTATATGTGTTTCATTTCTATAAAGATGTAATACCGGGAAATATATATATAAGTGTTAGTCCGTACAAGTTTAAAACTATTTGGTTTATATTGAGTTTTCTTTTGGAAGTTGCACATGTACAAAGTGATATTCGTATACAGATACACATATAAGATATTAATTTAAAGAATGATTTCATATATTGTACACATAATATATGTACACAAATTTTAGTATATGTGAGAAATTTTATGATGATTTTGAGATACATATAGAATATTAATTTTGATATATATATGCGTATAAATTTAACATTTATTTAAATGTTTATGTGTTTTAATTTAAGTGTTGATTTTTCAATACTATATGATGATGTTTTATTTTAACATGTGTTTTAAATTTAATATCAGTTCAAACTATATGAATATTTTATTTAAATAACGAATATAATATATATTTTCTGTTCATATATCTAGCAAATTCTGATTCATTTCACCATTTTTCCTATTTATCAGCTTGGTCCACCGTGCCTCTTTTCTTCATCGAATTGTATCCATCTAGATTCGCTTCAAAAACCATGCTTGGATCCGTAAGTCATCCCATTGTTTTACTCTCTAGCCTCGAAAGGTGAGTAATCACTCACAATTAATGTTCTTTTATTTATTTAATTTGATTTCAATTGAAACGTCAATTGAAATATGTTGCTGCTGGTTATTTACACAGTTATATATATGTTATTACCTGTATCAGTTCACCTGTGACATCTGACACCATTATCTGTTATTTATATTGATGATATACGTATGTTATATTATTATCGTATCTTTTATCACTCTGCAAGTTTTCGATTAGTATATGTAACGACCCTGGATTTCGGCCTCGGTTATTTTAATAAATGTTTAATCTAAATTAAATAAAATGTAAATTGATCATATTAAAATGATTATGATTTGGAGATACTGCCAATTTATTTATTTAAATTGTATTTTTAAAGGGAATCGGAATTTGGGAATACAAAATAAATCTTTTGATAATATTTTAATAATATTTATTTAATATAATTGAATTAAAACACTTTACTTTGTTTACCTCTGATAAATATACATATGAATAATAATGTTTGAAATTTAAATAAATCTCTTTATAATATTTATCTTATACCATAAAATTAAATTGCTTTGCCTTGTTATCATGTGATGAAATATACATATGAATGAAAATGTTTAAATTCAAATCTAATTCTATTAATATAAAATACACGTGAAACATGTAAATCTTATTTAATTATTGATGATTGAAACATAAATATAAATAAATAAGTAAACACATCAATCTAAGTTTAATACTAATAGTCAAATATAAAACACAAATCAAAATATAAATATAAATCAAAACAAGAAATAAGTAGTTAATACTTACAATATCATTTTAAATTTGCAAGACCCTAGAAATATATATAATATAATAAGTTTAAAATGTAACTAAATCATATTGTACATAATTTAAATATTGATAGTTAAGAATGAAATATAAATATAAATGTAAATAAACCGTCTTGAATATAACTTAAATATTGTTAGTCATAGTTAGAATACATAATAAATTTAAAAACCTTTTAGAACAAGTCTACCTACAAACATGAACAGATAAATAGCTTCATGTACAAGTCAAGTGTGACCTGCAAGTATATATTTACATAACATTTATGTGTATAGAGTTCAAACTAGAGGATAATAAAACAAGTAATATGATAACAAAACAAAATATCTTCATAATCAAGCTTCATACATAAGCCAAGTATATACCTGCAGATTTGTACACTGACATACAAACATACTTATGCAGCTGAACATAATTATAATTATGATAAGCATAACAATTAATAATTATTTAAACATATTAGAAACCAAAGTATGTACTTCCTATCAACTCAGCCTAATTTTTGTCACCTCGAAATATCTAGCAAATCTGGTTAAAATAAAAACAAGACAGGGTAAAAACATGTCCAGATATTGCCTCCCTATACTACTATTATCTCAAACATATATATGTGCAGTTGCTTTTTAGTTTTGGTCGTTCAACAAAAACACATAATAAAACTTTGTAATACCTGAGAAACCAGAGAGCAAGAAAAGAAGCAAACTCTATTTCAATTCAACAAATACAGTCAAGGATTTAGGACAGTTCAGGCTTCAGATGTTCAACATCAAGTTATTCCTTGTTTAGGCATGATTCAAGTGAGTAAACTAATTTTTATTAAAAACTTAAGTTTTGGTAATTGACTTATTAAGAATCATTATGTTGATCTTTCTGAGATGTTTAGCTAATTTCTGACAAGTCTGCATATTGATGAACTAGTAATTTCCAGTAACTGTGAAAATATAAGTAGGAAATATATTGAATCATACACTTTATTTTGAAATATTTTCACTTAGAATCTAGCTAAATAATTTTATTTAAATAAAGTTCAAAGTTTGGAAACTATTTTAAAGATGGCTGTCCATATAGTCACCGTGAATTCAATTTACAATAAAACAGAAAACAAGAGTCCAAATTCGAATAACACGAATTATAAACTTGAACTTATAAATTGAAACAATATATGAAGTTATGATTTTTAAGGCAAAAATTCTAGTTTTTAGTTAACTATGCTTGGAGTAGTTTGTTAGTACACAGTAAGTGTATCTGGACGAATTCCTATTGATTTAATAATTTGTTGTTGTTGAAATTAGACATGGAGCTTGTGCATTGATTCTAGATCACCAGAAAAATGCTAAAAATATTGTTAATTGCAAGATTATTTGGAATTTATGGAAAATAGGGTTTATGGGTTCTGTGTTTTGGGTTCGGTTCAATGGGTGATCGCGGTGCCGTAGTACCACCGAGCGCTATGATATTTTGGGAAGTGTGTGAGGGGGTCGATGGCGAGATTTGACCGAAGTCTTGTTGTCTCTGGCGGTCGCGACAGTGAGAACGAGGTGGTTTTTGCCCCTCGTGTTCGTGGAGCAGTTCGTCTTTACAGGTATATTTCAATTGAGTACTTTTGGCATTGATTTGAGCTTAGATTTCGAACGAGTGCTGAGTTTATGGTTTGTTGGTGGTGTCGCGTGGCGTTGGCGTGGTGGTGGACCGCCGTGTACGTGCACGGCGGCGGGGAAATTCGCGTCAGCGCGGACTCGAGTGAAACTCGAGTTAGATTACTTGATTCTTCGGGTTGTTCCTGGGTCAGTGATTGAGTGCGTGGGTGAGTATTTGTAGTTTCAACAGTTTTTAAAACTTAAGATTTATAAAAAAAAGGGGGAAACAGGAAGAAGAACAGAGGAAGGAGAAAAGGGAAATGCAGGAGATTCATGCGAGAAGATTTCAGGGTAGTCTCGTGTTTGACTTGTGTTAATCACGTTGTTGTCTTTGGTTTCTAAGTACTGGAATTTGCTATCTGTAACACTAAGTTGAAAAGATATATTTAAGTTAAGCATTAATCAAGTTAAGGATGTTGACAAATTGATTTATACTAAGGTTTACTTTAATATTACTGAAGAAGTTTTACAGAAAACAAAACGAGTAAATAATTTAAATTCAACGTAAATTGTGAATGTAATAAATTTTATAACTGTAACTTAATAGTAGTTCAAAATGTAATCATATTTGCAATTAAAGATTTTAATGATAATCTTGTATAAAAAACATTTGTAATTAAGAATTTAATAAATTATTTGAAGTTGATTAATTATCAAATCGTAGTTAACGAATTAATTAAATAATCAATGATCAAACGATTAAGTTAATTATAATTAATGATTAATTAAGCAATTAATAATAATTAAATGTGTAATTGAGTTTTATGGTGATTAATTAAGCAATTATTAATAATTAATTGTGTAATTGAGTTTATAAATCAATAATTAAGGTTATTGATTAATCATTAATAAATTAATTAAATGAATAATTAATAGGTAATTAATGAATTGACATAAGTTAATTAATTAGAAATTGATTAAGCAAGGATATAATATAATTTATCTTAGACCAGTAATTAAGTTTAAAATAAATCAAACTAAATGTTGATATGAATCAATGATTCTATTTGATTGCCTCTGATGTTTGTTTATATCATGTGATGTTCTGTGATATTCTGGATATATCTGTGATGATTGTGTATGATTTATCTATGTTAAATTGCTATATGATTCATCCGACGTTATTTATCTGTGTTAAATTGCAATATGAATTCAATTGTTAAATTTAAACTGTTAAGTTAATTAGACAACTTGGCACTTAAAATGGCGTTTGGATTTCGATGAGACCGGGATCGGAAGAATCAATTTTGATTCTCCGAAAACCACATCGATCCAATTTAAACGTTAGGTTGTGAATCCTGAAATGAAGATCTAGATGGTGTTATCAGAATGCAAGGGTTATCGTCGTTAACTCTGAGGGTGATTCCAAAATGAGTGTGACGAGATAATGCCTTCGGTTTCGTTAGAACCCGGAACGAACTTGTGTGGATTGAATGCTTTCAGCACATCGTCAAGCGGACGATGAGCATTCTAAGATATGTCCTATAAAGGTAATCGCAGCCTCAAGCCTCATCAACTGGGAATGGCTAAAACAGGGGAGACGCAGCAAGGTTAAGTGGGTCATGCCCAAGCAGGACAAGATATTTCCCCTGTCTAGATGTCCCTTTTTATTTCGGCCCTGTGGGCGGTTGCTAGCTACAACCACGTGGTTTATCTTGTTCGGGACTGCTCAGTAAGGAATGGTTCCGGCCATGTGTTGTAGGGGGTCGGGAGTGATCCTCGGTACGGTGATCTAGGCCCCGTACTGTGACGGGCGGTACCCCAGTAGCCCTGCCATTGTAGGAAATCCATTTTCCCTATGAGATCCTACGGTTTTGATTTGTATTACCCACTTTTGTGGCTAGTAGCTGGAATTTAATAGATGCAACAATTTCGGCTATTTTCTATTTACTTGAAAACCCTAGACACTATTATAATATCACTGGATTTCCTATGAAATGTTTTGCTTAGCGTAAGGTAAAAACTTACTCGTATTTATTTGTAGGGAGTCTTATGTGATACCTTTATTTTCAAACGTTTCCAAAGTTAAACAACTTTAAACCATTTACTCATACCAGACCCATGTCTGACTCGGAGTTTATATTTTGTTTTTCATAAATTGTTGGGTACTCAAATTTTTATGAGTAGCCAAGTGATAGGTTTCAGACTTTGATTTCTGGAGGAGCTTGGAGTAGGAGTTCCCAGACGTATGCAGTTATCTATCTAGTTTCGCTGTGTTAGTTGATGTATATTGTACCTCTGATGTATGTAGTGATTGATGTATGTATGATTGACATATGTATTGACATTGTATAACTCTGATTTGTGTAAAAACTATGTAATATTTATGTGGTATATTACATTTTGTTCCGTTCCGCTATGAGATTCTGATGTTGTTGTTCTTTCTTTCTCTTTCTTTTCTATTTCTATCCCTTTCTTTCTTAATGATGATACGTCTTTCTGGTAGTAGAAGGGCGGGTCGTCACAGTTGGTATCCGAGCCAGGTTGGTGATAACCTTGGCTCTGGTAGGAATTACTCATAGAATAGAGTTTGTAGAACTCTAAAATGAGTTTGAGTGTATTAATAGATATGAGCGCGTATTTGTTAGTGAATATAAAATTGTTTTTATGTTGTGTTGATTTATCTGTTGAGTGTTTATGGATTCTGGTCGATGTGTGGGACGCCATTTCATCGATAGGGATTTCTAAACTCTTAAACAAGGTAGACCGACACAGTATTGTTTTTAAAAGTAAGGTAAATGAAATAATTTTACCCAAAATTATATTTTGACATAAAAGAAATATTTTTTGAAATTATTATATATATATATTTGAATATGTGGTTGTTAATAGTACAACCAAATAAAAATTTAATATTTGAGTGGCTTATAACTAAATAAAATTTGTATAAATAAAAAGGAATATAACTAAAATTTGATTAAAACAGAATTTAAGTCCCGGAATTTGAAGGTGTTTAAATGAATTTAAACAAAGGATTTAGGAATTTAAAATCTTGGGAATGTTTGAAATGTTTTTTCAAAGATTTAAAGGCAATAATGGAGTATTGTTTTGGGAAAAATATTATCGAATGGAAGTTGTTTGGAAAGAATTTGTGGAAGTAAGGAAGCATTGAACTCACTTCAGTCGCTGGAAAATAATCCTGATGATGATGGCCACATCATCAGTATTCATTTTCGAGTTTCTAAAGTGATGGATTGCTACCAGGATAGTTGGACATGATATTGTTTGGAGTTGTTGGGTATACAAGTTGATTTAAAAATTTCAAGGGGAAATTTGTTTGGCAAAAACAAGTGTTTGGAATTTGGAAATTTGATTTGATATACCAAGTGGGTATGTGTAGTTATCATTTCAAAATGGTTTTGGAAATGAAAACCGTGCAATTGAATTCTACGAAATTCTATTTAAATAATGTGAAAGGTTTGAATAAATCAACTATCGAACTTATAAAGTAAAGTTGATATTTATAAGATGAAATTGGGAATTTTAATCCCGGAATTAAAATTTAACTTAGGTAAATGAAAATAAGAATATATATTGGAGCTTAACCTGAGATAAGCTAAATGGAATTGAGGTTCCAAACGAACTTAATTGGATATAAAATTTGAAGGAAAAAAAATGATTATAATTGTGAGGTGGAAACTTATACCTTAAGACAGTAAGTGCTATATATATAATCTGAAATTGTGGTTATAAGATGAAATGACTCAAATGAGCAATATAAGCTTTTCAGTAGATAAATAAGTTTTGGGCTCAGCTTTTGAGAAATAAATATAAAGATTGGTAAGTGGCTAAATTTAACTGAAGTTGAGTTAGAATAAAATTGAATTCAAATGAATTCAATCGTGTTACAGATAATTTTGAATGGAATAAAATTATTGTGTAAATAAGTAATATTGAATTGGGTTAAAATAGAATTGGAGTAAGTTGTAAACAAATCTAATTCAAGCATAAATTGAATAACCTTATTATAAACTCAATAATAAATTGTTCGTGTAAAGTTAAGAATGGATAAGAGGATAAACTAATCAAGTAAATTAGTAAATAGTTGGGATTTGATTAAAGGAAATCGAATCAAAAATTTGAATGGAAATTGGTGAAATAGAATAAACTTAAGTCGTTAGGTGGAACAGTTTGAAGAAAATAAATGACCTAAGTAGATTGTGAGATGATTATTTAAAATATTGGTTGTCGAGTATAATAAAATGGTTGGAACCAAACCTGTTGAAATGAAAGAAAATGAAATGTAGAGATTGTGAATAAATTAATTGTGATGGACTCAAGTGTAAATTGAGTTGGAATCAATTTGAGATTTGTCATAAAGCATAGGTAATTATTTATTCACAAAAGTATTGTTGAATTGCATAAGAAAATGGGTTGTTTGAAGTAAACAAGATTAGATAAAATTCAATGAATTATTAGAAGCAAAATAGTATGACTTTGAAACCAATTGAAATGGATATGAGTTTGTTTTGCTCAAATGGATTATATATCTACGCAAGTAAGTATAAAACACTTTAATTGAAAGAATGATTTGAGAATTGGTTAGAATTTACTATGATAACGATTGAGACCTTACATATGTGCTTATGAAAATATGTAATGCTAAACAAAGAAGACTCTGCCAATGAAAACTAGTGGATGAAACCAATTTAAAATAATAATAAAATCAGTTATAATGGAAAGTTAGTCAATAAAAATTCAATATTCAGAGTTAAAGATAAATTTAGTTCACATGGAATTGGAAATTCAGCTTTAAATAAGAAGATTAAGGCTAAAGTGGCAGAGTAATAATATAAGAATATATATAAGGCATATAATAAACTTAAGACATGAGTGGTGAAATTCATAAGTAAATGTGATATTGAGAAACTTATTCCAAGTGGATGGAAATCGGAATAATTTGAATAAAAGATATTAATATAGTTGATAATCAATGGATATAGATACGTAGGATGAACGTATATTATTTTATTCGCATAACAAATTGATCCAGATTCGAGCACAGAATTTCGAGATAGTTATATATCGATCTGAGTTAGGATTTTTCACTCGATTTTCAACGACGAACCATGGATATGGATTTTGATTGATTCTGGAAAATTCTCTATCATAGTTGTGACTATGCAAGGAGAATGACAGTTTCTGATCAAGAAACCAATTCTGGTCCGCACTAGGAAGTCGGGTGGACGATACTAGTTCGGAAATGAAATTGTGTGATCGAGCGAGCGATCGGATTTGATATTGCGTACGCATGGTATATGTACATCGTACGGGCTTCATTGAATAGATATTGAAATTCTGTAAAGAAGTCAATAAAATTGGGAAAGAATTGGTTCTGTAGTTTTCAGAATTGAATTACCAGAATGGATGTCTGGAATTCATTGTGTATTCCATATATCCCATCTAAGGAAATTTGTTCAAAATTCATCATTAGTTGTTAAACTAGTAATTCAAGAAATTGGAAGTTGAATCAAATTTAATTGTGGTCAGGAATCCAGTTTGGATTGTTGATCATTAAGAAACAAATTCTCGATAATTTTAGGGAAGTTTATCCGGATTTGTGTTCGGATAACTAGTGTTATTAGTTAGGATAGACTGTTTGGTTGTTTGCTAATATATAAATGATATGTATATTTGAATAGTTGGTATAAAAGCTTTTAAAATTATCTTTGTTTTAAATTTCGGGGACGAAATTCTTTTAAGGGGGAGGAATGTAACGACCCTGGATTTCAGCCCCGGTTATTTTAATAAATGTTTAATCTAAATTAAATAAAATGTAAATTGATCATGTTAAAATGATTATGATTTGGAGATACTTCAAATTTATTTATTTAAATTGTATTTTTAAAGGGAATAGGACTTTGGGAATACAAAATAAATCTTTTGATAATATTTTAATAATATTTATTTTATATAATTGAATTAAAACACTTTACTTTGTTTACCTCTGATAAATATACATATGAATAATAATGTTTGAAATTTAAATAAATCTCTTTATAATATTTATCTTATACCATTAAATTAAATTACTTTGCCTTGTTATCATGTGATGAAATATACATATGAATGAAAATGTTTAAATTCAAATCTAATTCTATTAATATAAAATACAAGTGAAACATGTAAATCTTATTTAATTATTGATGATTGAAACATAAATATAAATAAATAAGTAAACACATCAATCTAAGTTTAATATTAATAGTCAAATATAAAACACAAATCAAAATATAAATATAAATCAAAACAAGAAATAAGTAGTTAATACTTACAATATCATTTTAAATTTGCAAGACCCTAGAAAAATATATAATATAATAAGTTTAAAATGTAACTAAATCATATTGTACATAATTTAAATATTGATAGTTAAGAATGAAATATAAATATAAATGTAAATAAACCATCTTGAATATAACTTTAATATTGTTAGTCATAGTTAGCATACATAATAAATTTAAAAACCTTTTAGAACAAGTCTACCTGCAAACATGAACAGATAAATAGCTTCATGTACAAGTCAAGTGTGACCTGCAAGTGTATATTTACACAACCCTTATGTGCATAGAGTTCAAACTAGAGGATAATAAAACAAGTAATATGATAACAAAACAAAATATCTTCATAATCAAGCTTCATACATAAGCCAAGTATGTACCTGCAGATTTGTACACTGACATACAAATATACTTATGCAACTGAACATAATTATAATTATGGTAAGCAAAACAATTAATAATTGTGTAAACATATTAGAAACCAAAGTGTGTACTTCCTATCAACTCAGCCTAATTTTTGTCACTTCAAAATATCTAGCAAATGTGGTTAAAATAAAAACAAGACAGGGTAAAAACATGTCCAGATATTGCCTCCCTATACTACTGTTACCTCAAACATATATATATGTGCAGTTGCTTTTTAGTTTTGGTCGTTCAACAAAAACACATAATAAAACTTTGTAATACCTGAGAAACCAGAGAGCAAGAAAAGAAGCAAACTCTATTTCAATTCAACAAATACAGTCAAGGATTTAGGACAGTTCAGGCTTCAGATGTTCAACATCAAACTATTCCTTGTTTAGGCATGATTCAAGTGAGTAAACTGATTTTTATTAAAAATATAACAACCCGCATATTTAACGATTTGATATTTAAATGTTTAATTTAAATATAACGTCGTTAGTCAAATTTTTGGGTCCGAAAAGCTACTTTCTGCAAATGGCCGAATTGGAACTCGAAACTACCTCCATTGGTTCCAAAATGGCATTTGCGATCTTTTTTAGTATAATCTTTGATATGTTTGGAGTTTGTGAAATTTTGACCCTTTTTCTATTGGGTTTTGGGTTTGGGTTCAGCCCACTAGTTAACTAATACCCTAACCCAACCCCTTCTCTTCATTCATCCTCATTTCATTTCATTTCTTAAGCTAGAACTGAAAATGGTGGAAGGGAAAGAGAAATAGAAATTGCAAGCCCTAGTTTCTTCTTGTAAACTTGATTTCTTGCTCCAAAATCATAGAGAAGCCATTGGTAAGCTCCTCTTCATCTTCTCCAACTCTTCTCCTCTTCAATTTCAGAAAATTTCCTAAACCTAAATTGGGAAATATGTGTTTTATTCTTAGATTGAAGCTTGTTGAGTTGAAGTAGTGTTTGGTTGGTCTTCTCCTTGTTATTGATCTCCATCTTCTTGTTTTTGGGTTAAATGTGAGTTTTGAACTCACATCTACTTCTCTTGATTTCATTGATGTTGGGTATGAATTCCTAGCACTTGTTCATATGCACTTGCTTTTAGTTTGGATTGAATTGGTGAATATCCAAATTTTTAGTGTTTGGGTTCAATTCTTTGAAGTCCTAACTTTGATGTTTTGATCATGTTTTTGGTGATGAATCGAAGTGCTTATAGGGCCGGGTAGCCGCTTGGCGTAAATCCCTAGCATTCGTGCTCGTCCGATTGAAAGTTTGGAGAGTTTGCACTTCATTGGTAATAAGTAGGAAATGCAGGAAATTGGGTTCAGTCGACTGGATCCTCTGTTCATTCGACTGAGCTGAAGCCCGAAATTTTTCTGGACAATTTTCAGTCAACTGAACAGGGATTTCAGTCGACTGACCTGCTCCTGTTTTCCTGTTTTGCCTATTTATGCTCGTTTTGATTGGTTTTCCGGATTTTATCTATTCATGTTGGTTCTTAGTGGTTGTTATTGCTTCTTTGGCTTTGATAACTTATCCTTGACTTCATTCACGGGTTTTTATAAAATAATCTTTCGAATTATATTAAAAGCTCCCTTCTCCAATTTATTAATTCTAATTAAAACACACACATCTTCGCACTCCGAGCGATGTGGGAGGAGAATTAAATGATTGGATAAAATGCGTGCAATGAACACATGCGTTCATCTTTTCAGTTAATTCCTAATCTATTCATTTGAACGTTTTGACCTTTGGTTTGGTTTACCGATGATATGAGGTGAACTTTGTACTGCTTTGAGTGTGAAATTAACTAACCGTTTAGTACGAACATGGTTATGGGACTCACGTTACCACTTTTCGGATTCCTTTTTGAGAGTTATGACACATTCCGCCAGTTAGTGGTGTCCGGTACTGGGTCTTCGACCTTCACCACTACGGTTTGTTGCCTTCGGGTATGTGCCTTCGGGTTTGTGCCTTCGGTTTTGTTTCCCTTTAGTATCACTTCCGATGTTGGTCGTTATGAGCCGCATGGGTGATATTGGGTTGCCCTTTAGTATCGCTTCCGATGTTGGTTGTTATGAGCCGCATGGGTGATATTGGGTTTGGAGTCTTCGGGCTCATGGATCCTTGTTTGTACGTACTGAGCTCGAGCAAATTTTCCGATGTTTCATTCATATGTATATTCCTTAGGTATCGCCCTTCCATGTTGGTCATTATGAGCCGCATGATGCGTAGCGTTTACCTTGTGGAACTTGTATACCTTATTGGTATTTGTTATTGCCTTTTGGCTTGCTTTGGGATATACTTATCCATTGTTTCTAATTGTTGCTGATGATATGAGGCTTGTTCTATATGATTCATCTTTCGTTAGATGATTGTGTTATCTCTTTTAGAGATATCTATTATGCTCTGTAACCTTGTAGGTTTATTGTTGTTCAGTTTATCTAACTGATTTGTTTAGCTAGACTGACCTATGTATTTCATACTCGGGTCAGACCGAGTTGTTTCAGGTTAGGTGCTTTTGGACTTAGCCTATTTTGCTTCCGCATGGACTATTCAGCTTGTTCCTTTTTGTTATAGCTTTTGTGTAGTCCTATTTTGTAGTAACTCTGATATGTATTCTTTTGACTCGTCTGTATGTTATGGTTTGCTACACCACTTGACATGTATTAGTTTGTATACTCTGTTATGTATCTGTATATATGTATATGATGATTTACTGTTCTGTGATGTATATTACATTTGAGTTGTTATATTCTATTTTGATAGATCCAACCACCTACGGTTTTGTTTTTAAGTATTCATTGGGTATGTCGACCTGCTTGGTATGTTTATTGTCGATGTATTCAATATATAGTTAGAGCAAGGCTATAGATGGTCGCTCCTAACCAGCCTTATTCTTCGTGTTAGTTGACGGCATTGCCCCGTAGTGTCCTTGGTTAGCGTGGGTATAGAGGTGGGGCGTCACAGCATGGTATCAGAGATGAGTTCAGAACAAAGTATGACAAACACAAAATATAGCACATATTACAGTACATCAAAGTATACAAGTGATACAAACCTTTGAATCATCGTGTCTCTTTATTCCATCAAGGTTAGATAGAATTTGGGGAATACGTCTAGGAATGCATTTTATTCCGTAGTATTCCGTAATGAAGTATCTACCTTGTGAATAATCTTGTTCTTATCTTACTTTCAGCGTATGGCTGGAAGAGGCAGGGGACGACGTTCGGATGCTGGGCAATCCAGTGGCACACATCCGGATGGCGTTTATATGTCTGCTGATCAGTTTTTGGAATTGTTTAGGAGCACTCAGCCTCCAGTTCCTCCTCGAGTATCTCCACCTCGCAAGTCTGCCTTTGCACGTCAGTGCAGTGATTTTTCTCATCTTGGAGGAAAGCTGTTTAAGGGCTCCGAGTCTGTTCTTGAAGTCCAAGCTTGGCTTCGCACGTGCGAGCGTATTTTCTCTCGCATGGATCTTTCTAACCATGATAGAGTTCTTGTAACTTCTAGCTTATTACAAGAGCATGCTCTTGACTGGCATGAGCTTCTTGTAGCCGAAATTGATGAGTCTACTCTTTCTTGGACTCAGTTTCGGGGACGATTTGAACTCAAGTTCGCTACTGAATCTGAAAAAGTTTTATTGACCCGTCGCTTCCTTGAGTTGAAGCAAGGGAAATCTTCTGTTTCTGAGTATGTTGCATCATTCGAGGCTTTATCTAAGTATGGTCTTGAATTCATTAGCACTTCTTATAAGAAGAATTTGAAGTTTGTCTCTGGTCTTAAGAAATATCTCAAAAAATGTTTGTTGCTCCAACTTAAACTTTCTTTTGAGGAGTTGGTTGATTCGGCACTTCATCTCGAGACCGTCGAGAAGGAGTGTGATAGTGATGTTGATGTTGAGGTTTCCAAGAACCCCAACAAGAGGCCGTTTCCAATTCAGAAGTCCAGGCCTTTTCCTTCTAAGAAGAAGAAGACTGGTGGTCCTAGCTCTTAGCCTCAGTCTTCCGGAACATCTTTCATTAGAAAGTGTTTCAATTGTGGTTGTCCGGATCATATTATTCGAGCTTGTCCTAAACCTCTCTTCTGCCGTTATTGCAAGAAGGAAGGTCATCATGTTTCAGCTTGCCCTACTGTTCCGGCTGGTGCTAAGTCTAGCAATCTTTATGCTACCAAGGCTTCTAAAGGTCCTTCTCAACCCAAAGGTATATCTCCATCTATTTTGGAAGGTTCTATTTTATTTCATGATCATAGTATACGAGTTCTTTTCGATACGGGGGCACCACATTCTTTCATATCGAAAAAGCTCGTTGATGATTTATCTTTGGATGTTTCTTGTTTGGTTACTTCTTTAAGGATTGTGAATCCTACTGGGGGATCCGCGACCCATAACTTGCTTTGTGATGATATTGAGATTGTTTTATGTGGCTTTTCTTTTCGTGCGAATCTGCACGTTATTTCTTGCCTGGGATTTGATTTGATTTTGGATATGGACTGGCTAGTGAGATATGATGCCTGGATTATTTGTTCAGAGAGAATTTTGTATCTTCGACATTCGGATTCGCCTACTCAGTTATCTCTTGTTCTTCGGGATGTGGATAATTCTGAAATGGCTTTATATTCTCTTGATTCGCGAGATGGTGATGATATATCTCGTATTCTTATTGCTTGTGACTTTTCTGATATTTTTGAGCCTGTCTCAGGTTTACCACCTAAGAGGGAAATTTAGTTCCGCATTGATCTCATTCCAGGCGCGCAGCCAGTTACTCGTCCTCCCACGAGGATGTCTACAAAGGAAAATGAGGAACTCAAAAAGCAGCTTTTAGAGCTTGAGTCCAAGCAGTTGATTCAGTCCAGTTTTTCTCCATGGGGATCCGCGGTCGTCTTCGTGAAGAAGTCCGATGGAACTCTTAGGCTTTGCATTGACTATCGCATGCTTAACGAGTTAACCATCAGAAATAGGTATCCATTGCCTAGGATCGATGATATGTTCGATCTATTGAGTAGTGCTAAGGTCTTTTCTCAACTCGACCTTGCCACAGGTTTTCATCAATTACGAGTCACGGAAGATAGCATTCTTCTTACAGCTTTCCGCACTCGTTATGGTTCTTTTGAGCGGCTCGTTATGCCGTTCGGTTTGACGAACGCTCCTGCTTTCTTTTTTGATCTCATGAATCGAATATTCCGGGAATATCTCGATAAGTTCGTCCTTGTGTTCATTGATGATATCCTTATTTATTCTAAGTCTGAAGCTGAGCATGCTAATCACTTGATAATTGTCTTGAGTACCCTCCGTCATCATCAGCTTAGAGCCAAATTCTCCAAGTGCCATTTTTGGGAGAATAGGGTTAAGTTCTTAGGCCATGTTGTATCTTCCGATGGCATTTCTGTCGATCCCTCAAAGATCAAAGCTATCCAGCATTGGAAGAGGCCTGAGAATGTGCATGAGATTCGTAGTTTCCTTGGATTGGCGGGTTATTACCGTCGGTTCATTAAGGATTTTTTCCGTGCTGTGCTTCCTCTTACTTGCCTTACTCGGAAAGGCATTCGTTTTATTTGGTCCGACAAGTGTGAAGCTTCCTTTCTGACATTGAAGGAACTTCTCACTAATGCTCCTATTCTTGTGGTTCCTGAGGGGAATCATGATCTTGTTTTCTACACCGATGCTTGTGGTAGTGGTCTCGGTGTTGTTCTTATGTAGAAGGATCGGGTAGTTGCTTATGCTTCTAGGCAACTGCGTCCGAATGAAGTCCACTATGCCACTCATGATCTTGAGTTAGCCGCCATTGTCTTTGCCTTGAAGATTTGGCGACACTATTTATTGGGCGAGCGCTTCATTCTCTATACCGATCATAAATCTTTGAAGTATTTGTTCACTCAGAAGGAACTCAATATGAGACAACAACGTTGGCTCGAGTTTCTTGCTTCCTATGACTTTGATATCCAGTATACCCCTGGTAAGGGTAATAGTGTTGCAGATGCGCTTAGTCGCAAACATTCGGCTGTTATTTCTATGATGCTTGCCGAATGGAATATTCTTGAGACTCTATCTTTTTGTGAAATTCGGGATCGAGGTTCATCTTCTGATTCTCCTATTCTATTATTTAGTTTGGGAGCTCGACCTATTTTGTTTGATTGCCGATGCTCAGCGCCGTGATCCTGATTTGTTGCATTTTATTTAGTTTTGTGAGTCTGGATCTTGTGATGAGGCGTTGCAAGATTTTAGCATTGATTCTCATGGGTGTCTTCGTAAGAAGAACCGTCTTTTTGTGACTTTTGATCTTGCTCTTAGGCATGACATTCTTGATGACTGTCACCGTTCTAAGTATACCATTCATCCCGGTAGTAGCAAGATGTATGCCGATATGCGTCGTCTTTATTATTGGGAAGGCATGAAACGCGATGTGGCGAGTTATGTGAGCAGTTGCATAACTTGTCAGCGTTTTAAGGCCGAGCATCAGCGTCCTTGGGGTCTTCTTCAGCCTCTTGAGATTCCATTGTGGAAATAGGATCAGTTTCTATGGATTTCATTGACGGCCTACCTCGTTCGAGATCAGGTCATTCTAGTATTTGGGTTATTGTTGATCGCCTCACTAAGTCTGCTCATTTTGTCCCTATTAAGTCTAATAGGACTGCTTCGCATTTGGCTAAGTTATATGTCAAGGAAATCGTGAGACTTCACGGTGTTCCTAGTTCTATTGTGAGTGATCGTGATCCTTTATTCACGAGTCATTTTTGGAAGAGTCTTCAGCATGCTTTGGGAACGAAGCTTAATTTTTCTACAGCTTATCATCCGCAGTCTGACGGACAGACTGAACGGGTGAATCGTATCTTGGAAGATCTTCTCCGTATTTGTATTTTTGATTTTGGTGGAAGTTGGAAGGATCACCTGGTAGAGTTCTCCTACAACAATAGTTTTCAATCTATTTTCGGTATGGCTCCTTTCGAAGCCTTATATGGAAGGCCATGTCGATCACCTTCTTGTTGGTTGGAATCTGGAGAGAAGCTTATTCTTGGTCCAGATTTTGTTCGTGATTCTTTCGAGAAGATTGATCTTATCCGTTTGAGAATGAAAGAGGCACAAAGTCGCCAGAAATCCTACGCGGACAACCGTTGGAAGCCTCTTGAATTATCAATTGGTGATCTTGTTTTTTATTCGTGTTTCTCCTTTGAAAGGGGTTATGCGTTTCAGTACGACTGGGAAATTGGCTCCTCGCTTTATAGGACCATTTTCTATTACTGAACGTATTGGCCCTGTGGCTTATAGAGTTTCTCTTCCTGCTCATTTATCTGGCATTCATGACGTGTTTCACGTCTCGCAACTTCGGTAGTGTCTTCGGGAGTCGGATTCTGTTATTGCTTCTCCTGATTTGCAAGAGCTTGAGGTCTCACCGGACTTATCTATTGTACAACAACCTATTTGCGTGGTTAACACGGAGGTGCGACACCTTCGAAATAAGGACGTGCCGCTCGTTAAAGTTCAATGGTCCGCTAAACCCAATGACTGTACTTGGGAAACCAGAGAGTTTGTCGAGCGATCTTATCCGGGTTTTCTTTCTTCGCTTTGAAACGGTGAGTATGTCTTTTCATCTCGAGCTTATTTCCTTTTCTTTTGATTGATTATATGTATGTAGTTGTTACAAATATCGTCTCTAGGAATTGCGGGGACGCAATTTTGTAAGGAGGGGAGATCTGTAACAACCCGCATATTTAACGATTTGATATTTAAATGTTTAATTTAAATATAACGTCGTTAGTCGGATTTTTGGGTCCGAAAAGCTACTTTCTGCAAATGGCCGAATTGGAACTCGAAACTACGTCCATTGGTTCCAAAATGGCGTTTGCGATCTTTTTGAGTATAATCTTTGATATGTTTGGAGTTTGTGAAATTTTGACCCTTTTTCTATTGGGTTTTGGGTTTGGGTTCAGCCCACTAGTTAACTAATACCCTAACCCAGCCCCTTTTCTTCATTCATCCTCATTTCATTTCATTTCTTAAGCTAGAACTGAAAATGGTGGAAGGGAAAGAGAAATAGAAATTGCAAGCCCTAGTTTCTTCTTGTAAACTTGATTTCTTGCTCCAAAATCATAGAGAAGCCATTGGTAAGCTCCTCTTCATCTTCTCCAACTCTTCTCTTCTTCAATTTCAGAAAATTTCCTAAACCTAAATTAGGAAATATGTGTTTTATTCTTAGATTGAAGCTTGTTGAGTTGAAGTGGTGTTTGGTTGGTCTTCTCCTTGTTATTGAGCTCCATCTTCTTGTTTTTGGGTTAAAGGTGAGTTTTAAACTCACATCTACTTCTCTTGATTTCATTGATGTTGGGTATGAATTCCTAGCACTTGTTCATATGCACTTGCTTTTAGTTTGGATTGAATTGGCGAATATCCGAATTTTTAGTGTTTGGGTTCAATTCTTTGAAATCCTAACTTTGATGTTTTGATCATGTTTTTGGTGATGAATCGAAGTGCTTACAGGGCCAGTAGCCGCTTGGCGTAAATCCCTAGCGTCCATGCTCGTCCAATTGAAAGTTGGGAGAGTTTGCACTTCATTGGTAATGATGCAGCGGATAATACAAAAGTTAGATGAAACGGTGAAAGTAGCAATCGGTGGATTCAAAGATACTGAAATGCCCAAATTCGTTGATCCAAAGATACCGAATTCTAGCTATCTCTGACACGTTGATCGCGCACGATACCGTGAAAGAAGATCTAAAATTATTCGAGCGTTGATCAAGCGCACTTGATTCCGCGAATTGGCTTCAACGAACGTTGATCCGAGCGCACTCGAATACCGTAAGTGGAGATAGGAGATCACACTCAACTACCAATTTTATGAAAGCATAAAGCTAACAAACAAGAATTTTATTCAACCATAACCAGTTTACAAATAACCCCCACACGCCTATTTATAGGCTACAACACATCCAAATAACACGCGACTCAACTTAGGTCGTTTGGCGACCTACGACTAACCAAGGTCGTTGCCGACCTAACCAAAACAAACACTTACGAACAAACTCACATGACCTACGACTTAAGTACAAACGACTCAACACATATATACATTACAGCGACTTAACAAACAAACAAACAAACGACTCAACTACTAGCGACTTAACATTGCCACGACATAAAATTCAGCGACTCAAGAGGAAACGCATCACTTCACGTGACCTAACTAGGTCGTAGGCCGTATGCGACTTATCTTAGGTCGTGAGCTCCCTTCTTCAGCACACTCGTTAGGTCGTAGACGACCTAAATCACTTCCTTTAGGTCGTAGCCGACTTAAGCCTTGCGCCTTCTCAACTCGTGCTGCTACTTTGTTATCTCGTGGTGCTCCTCCTGTAGCCTTTGATCGTACATGATCTAAAGAACCCGAACGGCTTAAGCCCTTGTTAGGTCGTAAACGGTCTAAAATGCGTTCCTTAGGTCGTGCTGCATCATCCTCTCCAGATTAAGAAAAATTCGTCCTCGAATTTGTAGTCTCTTCCCCATCAGCTTGTTTATACCCATAATAAGGTACCAGATGTTTAACATTAAACACATCAGACGTATACACATCCTCCGGCAGCTTCACCCTGTATGCATTTTTGTTGATCCGTTGCACAACTCCCACAGGACCAATTTTTCTGGCTTTCAACTTGTTATAAGCACCTACTGGAAAACGATCCTTCGTTAACACAACGTACACTAAGTCTCCTTCATTAAACTCAACATTTCTTCGTTTTAAGTCTGCGGATCTTTTATACTTCTCATTCGCTTTCTCCAATCGTTCCTGAACGATTTTATGACATTCCGTCAAGCTATCAACAAAATCAGCAGCTCGTTTAACTATCCCCTTTGGTTGTGGTATTGTCGTTAAATCCAACGCCCCCTTTGGCAAGTTTGAATAAACAATCTGAAATGGATTGAATCATGTGCTACGATTCACCACATGATTATGAGCAAACTCTGCTTGACATAACTTCACATCCCAACTTTTCAGATTATCTTTAACCAAACATCTCAATAAATTCACCAACGATCTGTTCACAACCTCCATCTGTCCATCTGTCTGCGGATGGAAAGCGCTACTAAAATTCAGTTTCGTTCCGACCATCTTCCACAAACTTAGCCAAAAGTGACTCAAAAAACCAGTATCCCTATCTGAAACAATAGACTCTGGTAACCCACGTAAACGATAGATCTCTTTGAAGAACAACTGTGCAACATGAACAACATCCGTTGTCTTCTTACAAGCAATAAAATATGCCATTTTTGAAAACCGGTCAACCACCACATAAATGGAATCGTTACCCCTTTGAGTTCTAGGCAAACCCAAAACAAAATCCATGCTCACATCAACCCAAGGTTTAGTCGGTATAGGTAACGGCATATATAATCCCGCATTTGTCGCTGTTCCCTTCGAAATCTGACAGATATGACATCTCTCCACAAACCTTTCAACCTCTTTCCTCATTGACGGCCAAAAGTAAGATTGAGAAATCAACTGTAGTGTGCGATCCCTTCTTACATGTCCTTCATCATGCAACTCCTTGATAATCTTCATTCTCAAGCTGCTATCTGGTATACATAATTGATTTCCTTTAAATAGAAAACCATCCACCAACACAAATTCATCAGCACTCCCCTCCTTGACTTTTTCAACAACTTTCATAAAGTAAGGATCTTCTTCAATCTGCTCTGGCAATAATTCAAAACCTGTCACCTCAACTTTCATTGTCGTCAATAAATGACTCCTCCTACTCAAAGCATCAGCTACACGATTCGTCACCCCTGATTTGTGCTTAACAACAAAAGTAAACTGTTGTAAATACGCGACCCATGAAGCGTGCCTAGCTGAAAATTTATCCTGCCCTTGCAAACGCTTCAGAGCTTCATGATCCGTATAGAGAACAAACTCCTTCTGAAACAGATAATGTCTCCAGTGCTTCACTGTTTGAACAATTGCGTAAAATTCCACGTCATAAGTGCTATATCTCAACTTAGCTCCAGACAATTTCTCACTGAAATAAGCAACTGGTCTTCCTTTCTGACTCAAAAATCCACCAATCCCAACCTTCGATGAATCAATGTGCAACTCAAATAATAACTGAAAATCCGGTAAAACTAGAATTGGCGCTGACGTCAATAGTGACTTGATCTTCTCAAAAGCAACCCCTGCTTCCTCTGACCATGCAAACTTCTTTCCTTTCATGCAATCGGTTATAGGCGCCATTACACTGCTAAAGTGTGGAATGAATCTTCGATAGAAAGATACCAATCCATGAAAAATCCTCACTTCAGTAATTGTCTTTGGCTGTGGCCAACTCCTGACAGCTTCTACTTTACTTTCATCAACTTGAATTCCTTCTTTCAATAGAACATATCCCAGAAACAAAGCACTGTGCGTCTTGAACACACACTTCTTTGATGCTGCATAGAAGTGCTCTTGTCGTAGAATCAACAGTACTTCACGCAAATGCTGGACATGCTTTTCCATACTCCCACTGTAGATCAAAATATCATCAAAGTAAACCACCACAAACTTCCCAATGTATGGTCTGAAAATCTGGTTCATCACTCTCATAAAAGTACTCGGTGCATTCGATAAACCAAACGGCATAACCAACCATTCGTATAAACCTTCCCTGGTTTTGGAAGTAGTCTTCCACTCATCACCCGGTCTAATACGAATCTGATGGTATCCACTTTTCAAGTCAATCTTCGAAAACACAACAGCTCCACTCAACTGATCAATCAAATCATCGAACCTCGGCATAGGAAATCTGTATCTCACAGTGATCTTGTTTAGAGCCCCACTGTCCGTACACATCCTCCACGAACCATCCTTCTTTGGCACCAATAAAGCTGGCACAACACATGGACTCAAACTCTCCTGAATACGCCCTTGTTCTAACAACTCCTCCACCTGCCTTCTCAGTTCCTCATGCTCTTTAGGACTCATCCTGTAATGTGGCCTGTGTTGTAATACTGCCCCTGGCACAAGATCAATCTGATGTTGAATATCCCGCAACGGTGGTAACTCCGTTGGCAACTTTTCAGGAAACACATCTCTGAATTCTTCCAATACCGGCGTCACTTCCTCTGGGACTTCAACATATTCAGTAGCTTCACGTCCAATCAACAAAAATACCTCTGGACTCTCCTCTACTTCTTCAACAAATTCTTTCAAAGTCAACAAAGTATTCAGCTCCTCAATCTCTTCTGATTTGCTTTCTCCTTGTTGTCTCTTCTTTGGAACCAAAATGATCTTAACACCTTCAAACATAAAGCTGTAGCTATTGGTCTGACCGTCATGCTGCACTGCTCGATCATACTGCCATGGTCTTCCCAAAAGCAAGTGACAAACATCCATTTCCACAACATCACACCAAATTTCATCTTTATATTTCTTCCCAATAGAAAATGGAACATGAACTCGCCTGTCCACCTTCACCTCTCCTCCCTTTCTCAACCACGCTAACTTATAAGGATTTGGATGCTTTTCCGTCTTCAAATTCAACTTCCTCACAGCTTCAGTAGAAATGATATTGTCACAACTTCCAGCGTCAATCACAAATTTACAAACCTTTCCCAGAATAGTGCATGTTGACTGAAAGATGTTACTCCTCAACCAACTAGCTTCTTCTTCCTGCTTCGGTATTAAACAAGATCTCCTCATCATAAGATTACATCCTTCATCTTCTGATGCGATATCCTATTCATCCTCCTCAACTGGAATAAGATAACCTTCCCCAACATCTTCACCTTCAACCTCAACAATCATCGTTCGTTTCTTTGGCTTTGGACATTCATTACTCTTGTGACCCACTTCCTGGCAATTGTAACATTTAAAACTGCTGTTGACCTTTGCTTTCTCAACCTCTTTCACAACTAGTTTACTGACAGCTTTAGAAACATTGGAACTCCCACTAACACCTTTGTTCTGAAAATTGGAACTTGTAAACACACCACCTCCACGTCTCCCTTGTTTCTCCAAAGCCAACGCTTTTTGATGTGCTTCTGCAACAGATCTAGGATCAAACATATTCATCATGTCCTATATCTGCATTCTCAACCCCCCAATAAACCTAGCGGTCAATTTTCCTCCGTCTCCATAATGTCATTTCGAGCAATCAGTTGATAAAACTTATCAGCATAATCATTAACAGTCTTTGTCCCTTGCCTCAGATTCTGCAACCTCTGATACATAAGTGATTGATAATTGTAAGGTAAAAATGTAGCTTTCATCATCTTCTTCATCTTCTCCCATGATTCAATCTTCGACTTCCCCATCCGTTCTCGTGTAAGTTTGGTTTGCTGCCACCATGCCATAGCTCTCCCCCTCAACCTAGTAGCAACCAACTTCACTCGACGATTTTCCGGAACCTCTTTGAAATTAAAGATCTCTTCAACATTAAACAACCAATCCAAAAATTCTTCTGCTACCATTCCACCTTTGAATTCTGGAATTTCCATCTTCATACCTGATTCCCATCGACGATCATCATCTACATCCCGTTATGAATTTCGAACTTGGTCTCGATCTCGATAACGAATGCTAGCTCTATCACCCTCTTCATCAAAATCAAATGTACGTCTATGTCGATCTCGACCATCAACATCCCTTTGATCACGCATGTCTCTTCTACTATGTCTCTCTTCATCTCGATATGGCTCCTCTTCAAACTCTCGTGGAGTTCTCCTCTCTTCATGTCCATAATCATGGAGATCTCTTCTTGATGAAATTGATGTTTCTCTTCTTTCTCTAAAAGATTGTGGCGACACCCTCCTCGCTTCCGTAAACGATGGTGAAACTCTGTTTCCTCCATGGTTCGAGACTGGTGATCTCCTCCTTTGATTTTGATTCAAATCATTCATCAACTTCTCTAGCTTTCCAATACCTTCATCAAATTTCTCATTAATGCGTTGTTCCATTTGCTCGGCTTCTTCTCTTCTATACAACGCTTCAACATTCTGATGACGGTTAGCTCTTCTCGGCGGCATGATTAAACAATACAAACACTTCAAAACTTCACAAATCTTCTACAAATCAAACTTCAACTAGCTCGCACAAGTTCAACAAGTTCGGCCCTAACTTCAACCAATGATACCGAACTGATGCACGGCCCAAACTGATGCACGGCCCAAACTTAACACAAAGTTATGCTCGGCTTTCACTTCAAACTCTCGGTTTAAACAAGCGATGCACGGCTCTACCCAACTCGGCTCAAACTCAAACACCTTTCCAACTTTGATCCAAAATGAAATGGATCGGAAGCTTCTAACTTGTTGCAACTTCAGGATGAACACGATGAACACCAACTTCAAACTCCTTGGCTCCAAGACTCGGGTTAGCTATGATTGGCTAAGTCTAGCTCTGATACCAAACTGATGCAGCGGATAATACAAAAATTAGATGAAACGGTGAAAGTAGCAATCGGTGGATTGAAAGATACTGAAATGCCCAAATTCGTTGATCCAAAGATACCGAATTCTAGCTATCTCTGACACGTTGATCGTGCACGATACCATGAAAGAAGATCTACAATTCTTCGAGCGTTGATCAAGCGCACTTGATTCCGCGAATTGGCTTCAACGAACGTTGATTCGAGCGCACTCGAATACCGTAAGTGGAGATAGGAGATCACAATCAACTACCAATTTTATGAAAGCACAAAGCTAACAAACAAGAATTTTATTCAAGCATAACCAGTTTACAAATAACCCCCACACGCCTATTTATAGGCTACAACACATCCAAATAACACGCGACTCAACTTAGGTCGTTTGGCGACCTACGACTTACCAAGGTCGTTGCCGACCTAACCAAAACAAACACTTACGAACAAACTCACACGACCTACGACTTAAGTACAAACGACTCAACACATATATACAGTACAGCGACTTAACAAACAAACAAACAAACGACTCAACACATATATACAGTACAGCAACTTAACAAACAAACAAACAAACGACTCAACTACTAGTGACTTAACATTGCCACGACATAAAATTCAGCGACTCAAAAGGAAACTGCTGCATCACTTCACGCGACCTAACTAGGTCGTAGGCTGTATGCGACTTATCTTAGGTCGTGAGCTCCCTTCTTCAGCACACTCGTTAGGTCGTAGACGACCTAAATCACTTCCTTTAGGTCGTAGCCGACATAAGCCTTGCGCCTTCTCAACTCGTGCTGCTACTTTGTTATCTCGTGGTGCTCCTTCTATAGCCTTTGATCGTACATGATCTAAATAACCTGAACGGCTTAAGCCCTTGTTAGGTCGTAAAAGGTCTAAAATGCGTTCCTTAGGTCGTGCTGCATCAGGTAATAAGTAGGAAATGCAGGAAATTGGGTTCGGTCGACTGGATCCTCAGTTCAGTCGACTGAGCTGAAGCCCGAAATTTTTCTTGGCAATTTTCAATCGACTGAACAGGGATTTCAGTCGACTGACCTGCTCCTGTTTTCCTGTTTTGCCTATTTATGCTCGTTTTGATTGGTTTTTCGGATTTTATCGATTCATGTTGGTTCTTAGTGGTTGTTATTGCTTCTTTGGCTTTGATAACTTATCCTTGACTTCATTCACGGGTTTTTATAAAATAATCTTTCGAATTATATTAAAAGCACCCTTCTCCAATTTATTAATTCTAACTAAAACACACACATCTTCGCACTCCGAGCGATGTGGGAGGAGAATTAAATGACTGGATAAAACGCGTGCAATGAACACGTGCGTTCATCTTTTCAGTTAATTCCCAATCTATTAGTTTGAACGTTTTGACCTTTGGTTTGGTTTACCGATGATATGAGGTGAATTTGTATTGCTTTGAGTGTGAAATTAACTAACGGATAGTAAATCGTTTAGTGCGAACGAGTGGTTATGGGACTCACGTTACCACTTTTCAGTTTTCTTTTTGAGAGTTATGACACATTCCGCCAGTTAGTGGTGTCCAGTACTGGGTCTTCGACCTTCACCACTACGGTTTGTTGCCTTCGGGTATGTGCCTTCGGGTTTGTGCCTTCGGGTTTGTTGCCCTTTAGTATCGCTTTCGATGTTGGTCGTTATGAGCCGCATGGGTGATATTGGGTTGCCCATTAGTATCGCTTCCGATGTTGGTTGTTATGAGCCGCATGTGTGATATTGGGTTTGGAGTCCTCGGGCTCATGGATCCTTGTTTGTACAGTACTGAGCTCGAGCAAATTTTCTGATGTTTCATTCATATGTATATTCCCTAGGTATCGCCCTTCGATGTTGGTCATTATGAGCCGCATGATGCGTAGCGTTTACCTTGTGGAACTTGTATACCTTATTGGTATTTGTTATTGCCTTTTGGCTTGCTTTGAGATATTCTTATCCTTTGTTTCTATATGTTGCCGATGATATGAGGCTTGTTCTATATGATTCATCTTTCGTTAGATGATTGTGTTATCTCTTTTAGAGATATCTATTATGCTTTGTAACCTTGAAGGTTTATTGTTGTTCAGTTTATCTAACTGATTTGTTTAGCTAGACTGACCTGTGTATTTCATACTCGGGTCAGACCGAGTTGTTTCAGGTTAGGTGCTTTTGGACTTAGCCTATTTTGCTTACGCATGGACTATTTAGCTTGTTCCTTTTTGTTATAGCTTTTGTGTAGTCCTATTTTGTAGTAACTTTGATATGTATTCTTTTGACTCGTCTGTATATTGTGGTTTGCTATATCCGTTGACATGTATTAGTTTGTATACTCTGTTATGTATCTGTATATATGTATATGATGATTTGTTGTTCTGTGTTGTATATTACATTTGAGTTGTTATATTCTGTTCTGATAGATCCAACCACCTATGGTTTTGTTTTTAAGTATTCATTGGGTATGTCGACCTGCTTGGTATGTTTATTGTCGATGTATTCAATAGATAGTTAGAGCAAGGCTATAGATGGTCACCCTAACCAGCCTTATTCTCCGTGTTAGTTGACGGCATTACCCCGTAGTGTCCTTGGCTAGCGTGGGTATAGAGGTGGGGCGTCACAAAAAACTTATGTTTTGGTAATTGACTTATTAAGAATCATTATATTGATCTTTCTGAGATGTTTAGCTAATTTCTGACAAGTCTGCATATTGATGAACTGGTAATTTCCAGTAACTGTGACAACATAAGTAGGAAATATATCGAATCATACACTTTATTTTGAAATATTTTCAATTAGAATCTAACTAAATAATTTTATTTAAATAAAGTTCAAAGTTTGGAAACTATTTTAAAGATGGCTGTCCATATAATCACTGTGAATTCAATTTACAGTAAAACAGAAAACAAGAGTCCAAATTCGAATAACACGAATTATAAACTTGAACTTATAAATTGAAACAATATACGAAGTTATGATTTTTAAGACAAAAATTCTAATTTTTAGTTAACTATGCTTGGAGTAGTTTGTCAGTACACAGTAGGTGTATTTGCACGAATTCCTGTTGATTTAATAATTTTTTGTTATTGAAATTAGACATGGAGCTTGTGCATTGATTCTAGATCACCAGAAAAATGATAAAAAAATTGTTAATAGCAAGATTATTTGGAAATTATGGAAAATAGGGTTTATGGGTTCTGTGTTTTGGGTTCAGTTCGATGGGTGATCGCGGTGCCGTAGTACCACCGAGCGCTATGATATTTTGGGAAGTGTGTGAGGGGGTCGATGGCGAGATTTGACCGAAGTCTTGTCGTCTCTGGCGGTCGCGACAGTGAGAACGAGGTGGTTTTTGCCCCTTGTGTTCGTGAAGCAGTTCGTCTTTACAGGTATATTTCGATTGATTACTTATGGCATTGATTTGAGCTTAGATTTCGAACGAGTGGTGAGTTTATGGTTTGTTGGTGGTGTCGCGTGGCGTTGGCGCGGTGGTGGACCGCCGGGCACGTGCACGGCGGCGGGGATATTCGCGTCAGGGTGGACTCGAGTGAAACTCGTGCTAGATTACTTGATTCTACGGGTTGTTCCTGGGTCAGTGATTGAGTGCGTGGGTGAGTATTTGTAGTTTCTACAGTTTTTAAAAATTAAGCTTTATAAATAAAAAAAGGGAAACAGGAAGAAGAACAGAGGAAGGAGAGAAGGGAAATGCAGGAGATTCACGCGAGAAGATTTCAGGGTAGTCTCGTGTTTGACCCGTGTTAATCACGTTGTTGTCTTCGGTTTCTAAGTACTGGAATTTGCTATCTGTAACACTAAGTTGAAAAGATATATTTAAGTTAAGCATTAATCAAGTTAAGGATGTTGACAAATTGATTTAAACTAAGATTTACTTTAATATTACTAAGGAAGTTTTACAGAAAACAAAAGGAGTAAATAATTTAAATTCAAAGTAAATTATGAATGTAACAAATTTTATAACTGTAATTTAATAGTAGTTCAAAATGTAATCATATTTGCAATTAAAGATTTTAATGATAATCTTATACAAAAATCATTTGTAATTAAGAATTTAATTAATCATTTGAAGTTGATTAATTAACAAATCGTAGTTAACGAATTAATTAAATAATCAATGATCAAACGATTAAGTTAATTATAATTAATGATTAATTAAGCAATTAATAATAACTAAATGTGTAATTGAATTTTATAGTGATTAATTAAGCAATTATTAATAATTAATTGTGTAATTGAGTTTATAAATCAATAATTAAGGTTATTGATTAATCATTAATAAATTAATTAAATGAATAATTAATAGGTAATTAATGAATTGACATAAGTTAATTAATTAGAAATTGATTAAGCAAGGATATAATATAATTTATTCTTAAACCAGTAATTAAGTTTAAAATAAATCAAACTGAATGTTGATATGAATCAATGATTCTATTTGATTGCCTCTGATGTTTATTTATATCCTATGATGTTCTGTGATATTCTGGATATATCTGTGATGATTATGTATTATTTATTTGTGTTAAATTGCTATATGATTCATCTGATGTTATTTATCTGTGTTAAATTGCTATATGAATTCAATTGTTAAATTTAAACTGTTAAGTTAATTAGACAACTTGGCCCTTAAAATGGCGTTTGGATTTCGATGAGACCGGGATCGGAAGAATCAATTTTGATTCTCCGAAAACCACATCGATCCAATTTAAACGTTAGGTCATGAATCCTGAAATGAAGATCGAGATGGTGTTATCAGAATGCAAGGGTTGTCGTCGTTAACTCTGAGGGTGGTTCCAAAATGAGTGTGACGAGATAATGCCTTCGGTTTCGTTCGAAGTCGGAACAAACTTGTATGGATTGAATGCTTTCACCACATCGTCAGGCGGACGATGAGCATTCTAAGATATGTCCTATATAGGTAATCTCAGCCTTAAGCCTCATCAACCGGGAATGGCTAAAACAAGGGAGATGAAGCAAGGTTAGGTGGGTCATGCCCAAGCAGGACAAGATATTTCCCCTGTCTAGATGTCCCTTTTTATTTCGGCTGTGTGGGCGGTTGCTAGCTACAACCGCAGGGTTTATCTTGTTCGGGACTGTTCAGTAAGGAATGGTTCTGGCATTTTGTTGTAGAGGGTCGGAAGTGATCCTCGGTACGGTGATCTAGGCCCCGTACTGTGACGGGCGGTACCCCAGTAGCCCTGCCATTGTAGGAAATCCATTTTCCCTACGAGATCCTACGGTTTTGATTTGTATTACCTACTTTTGTGGCTAGTAGCTGGAATTTAATAGATGTAACAATTTCGGCTATTTTCTATTTATTTGAAAACCCTAGACACTATTATAATATCACTGGATTTCCTATGAAATGTTTTGGTTAGCGTTAGGTAAAAACTTACCCGTATTTATTTGTGGGGAGTCTTACGTGATACCTTATTTTTCAAACGTTTTCAAAGTTAAACAACTTTAAACCGTTTACTCATACCAGACCCATGTCTGACCCTGAGTTTATATTTTTTTTTCATAAACTCTTGGGTACTCAAATTTTTATAAGTAGCCAAGTGATAGGTTTCGGACTTTGATTTTTGGAGGAGCTTGGAGCAGGAGTTTCCAGACGTATGTAGTTATCTATCTAGTTCCGCTGTGTTAGTTGATGTATACTGTACCTCTGATGTATGTAGTGATAGATGTATGTATGATTGACATATGTATTGACATTGTATAACTCTGATTTATGTAAAAACTATGTAATATTTATGTGGTATATTATATATTGTTCCGTTCCGCTGTGAGATTCTGATGTTGTTGTTCTTTCTTTCTCTTTCTTTTCTATTTCTATCCCTTTCTTTCTTAATGATGATACGTCTTTCTGGTAGTAGAAGGGCGGGTCGTCACAGTATACAATCAATATGGTTGAAATGATACATACCCGAACGATCTATAGAATAGGAGAAAATCTTTATAGGTTAAAATGATAAACCCAAGCGATTTTCATTAAATTGAATTTGGTATTACGGGTTGAAATATATAAATATATATATATATATATATATTTAAATTGCGGATTGAAATGATAAATATCCGTACCACTTGACTATCGCATAGAAAATTATTTACAAACATCGTTGGTCAATATATAAATAATTTGAAATGATTACTACGACTTTGGAAAGAAATATATAGTTTTATAGAAATATTGATTTCAGATATTATATAAATGTAAATTTATATATAGTTAAATTCTTGATATTAAGCTGTGCATAAATTTGTTTTAATATAAAATAAGCTTAATAATAAATTTTGATTTTATTAAAATACAATATGGTTATGTATTTAATTAAATTATATTTTAATATAGAGTTTATACTGATTTAATAAATTAGGGTTGAGAAGATAGATTTAAATTGATTTGAAATTGTATTTAATTAAGAAATATATTTAATTAAAAATCGACTTGGAACTTATTGAATTTGAGATTTTTGAAGAATAAAATTTTAGAACTTGATTTTGGTAAGGCGATTTGAATGAATAATTCAAGTTTAAATAAGTTGAAGGAAATATTTAGTTTATTTGTAATTTGGGGTTTTATTTAAATAATATTGGATTTATTAAATGAATATTTTAAAACTAAATAATAATAAAATTAAATTAAGATGTATATGAAATTATCAAATTTAGTTTCGAAATTGTGAAATATTTTAAGCTTTGGAATATATCGAAATTTAAATGGTTTAATGTGGTTCAAATCTGTATTTGATACCGATATAATGGTTTAATGAAAACCGAATTGAATTGAAATTGATGATTTGAGATCTGATTAAATTTGAAATTTTTGGATTGTTGTTTATTTGGAATCGATTTGTGAAATTTGAGAAAGCTATTTTATTATATAAAGTATTTTTTAAATAATATTTAAAACTATTTATATATGTTACTTTGTTAATTTATTTCATAAAAACTATTTTAATATAAATTATTTTTAATACAAACTATTTTAAATTATAGCTATTTTTATACGAACTTTTTTAAATTATAAACTATTTTATTATACATACTATTATTTATATTTAAACAGTTAAGTGGGAAGTGTTATGATTCCAAAGCATTATGATTTTTAAATTTTGATTTCCAAAGTATTATGATTTCTATAGTGTTTGATTTAGAAAGTGTTATAACTTTGAAGTACTAAGATTTTGTAAATGGATATATTTGAGATGGGTATATTTAAAATGGAAATGATATCGTATTTGGTTTTGAAATGGAAGTGATATCGTATTGATATGGTTTTGAAATGGCAATGATGTTTTCGTTTTGAAATACAAACTAATTTGAAAGTTTATTAGATGACCAATCGGTGTAATAATTACGCAGTTATTAAAGAGTCCAGGATCGGTTGTGGACATACTCTCTATCTAAACCGAATACCGCTTTAATAACTATTACATGCAGAGTGTGATCTAGAATGAAGTGGTTGGAATGATGACGTAGCTGGATTTGAAGAAAGAGAACGATAATGGATAGCCTTGACACTTGTGTCAAATTTGAAATGACTTAAACAGGAGCCATGCCGGGCCAATGAGGTTAGCCACCTCTAAGCGAACACACTTCTTCGTAAACTACTCATTACTTGTTTTTGATTGGTGTGCACCCTTGAATCGGAGTGTTGTTTTGCGGTGTTGCAATCGTTGCAGCAATGCGTTCTCACCAGTCCGGATCAGGCAAACGGTAGTTTCACTACCTTCGGTACTGCCTCATGTGCCTTGTCATACTCGTATCCCTATGCATGGCGACTACGATTTGTTTTTTGTTATACCTATGGAGTACTCCCTGATAGCCCACTAGTTTACGGTGGAGTTTACAGTGCTATATGGACTATGACGCTTATATAAAATGTGTTAAGGGGGATAATGGTAACGCCTTACGCTATTTTAATAGTTTACTTTACTTTAGACATTATTATAATAGCGTATATTACTACATAGTAGATAGTTTAACGGATCCTTAGGGGATGGTTATCCCAAACATCTTTTGAGTTACTTGTATTTTAGTTGTTATTTCAATTGTGGTGGATTTATTCATATAAGAATGTTAATCCTGACTCGAGTGTTTTGTGTTTTGCCTTACGCTTGGGTCAGATTGAGTGTACCAGTATTTGAGACTGGAGTTGGAGCTTCGCTTCGAGATCCAGCTACCTATCCAGCTTTCAGATATTCAGTTGATTCAAGTGATGTATTCTTATTCTTGTATGTGATAGTTGTATTCGAGACTTCTGTTATAACTTATTTAACTCTGTTATATATATAGTAGCTTCATGAACTACTATTCATTTGTTCCCACTGCATATTGTTATATTACTCTATGTCTGTGATTCTGTGATTATTTATTTATTGTGCATGCTAAGTTTTGCCAAATATAAACTTAAAACCTGGTATTTTGAGCAATTCAATTCTGGCATGTTTGGATGCGAAAGGTTGAAATATCAGGTCGTTATAATTGGTATCAGAGCTTTGGCTCTAGGCAAACTTAGCATATAGGGTAAATTTAATAACTGAATCACTTTCGTTCGAGCTTGAGTTCCTTCTTCCTTGACTCGGTTACCTTTGAATTTTGAAATGTTCCCCTCGGTTCCAAAAATCCATCTTTATCTCTCCCTATTCGTATTCTGGAGTATCCCATGACTCCACCTCAAAAAATATCTATAATAGATCGGCGGTCTCGCCAATCTTCGAATGATTTGTAAAATGGTGAACTCCTTTACGATAGGCATTGATTTACCGAAGATTTCTATATCCTCAGTTTACGATGCTATCTATCTTCTGCTATGTCTGAATTCTATCTCTTGCGACCGAATGTCGATTTGCCTCAGCATTCTACATCGGTCGTATTTGTGAAATCATAGTTGACCCGCCTAAGGTTGTCGAAATTTAATTAACTTATCCATCTTCCTATTTTGTTATTTAATCATCTTATCTTTGTTTCGAACCTATCTTCGAATCAAAATTCTCTTTGTTTTGAATCCATTAAATTTGAATCTCTATCCTTGCTTTGAAATCCATTCTTGTATCGTCGAGCGAGGAAGTGTATTTGTAAATTAATATTAAAAATGTTTTATATGTATATTGTGTTGTTTGAGTTGTTATGTTGATTTGGGTTTTCAATCGATTCGCTTGATCAACGCTATCGATAGGATTTCCAGAACACTTGAGCAGAGCAAACTGACACAATATTGTTTCCAAATTTGATGAATAAAATAAATTTTACGTGATTATATTATATATAAGTATAATTTTTTTTGAAATTAAATTGTAAATGAATTTGTTGTCAAAAATGATAATAATTGATTTTCAGCTATTATTTTGTAAACCATTGACTATTTCACATCCAGGTTTGAAAATTTAATTGAATTTAAATTTCGAGTTTGAGAATTTAATTTCCAGTAATTTCAAACTTTTGTTTTAAAGTTTTATAAATGTAAATGTATATTATTTTCGAATAGAACTTGTTTCCAAAGAATTTTTAATCAGTGCTCTTCCCTTCTATCGCTGGAAAATAATTTCGGTGATGATGGGCGCATCATCAACATTCACTTTTGAGTTTCAGAATGGAGTGACCACTTGGTAGCTTTGCAACGCTTTTGTTTTGAAATGAAATTAATTTGAATTTCTTAAAGTATGATTTGAATTACAATATATATATTGGTTTATGATTATAAATTTGATTCGATATATGTTATGTGTGTGTGTGTATATCTAAATAGATTGAAATGAAATCGAAAATTTAATTCTTAATCATATGATAAGAATGTTTTCAATTATCAAAATGAAGCCAAAATTTTGAAATAAAAATTTAAACTTGCAATAATTGAATTGGGAAAATTTTACTTGTATAACACCCAATTACATTCCAATATAGATTACCTAAATCATTCAGAAGTTGAAATGTAATTAAATAATTTACAATTTAAAATGATGATTAATAATTTTATAAATAAAAATTCGAGATGTTGTAATAAGTGTTCTACACTTAACTTTTAATTATAAAATGTTAATAAAGATAAATAGAATAATAAGTTGAATGAATAGTAAATGGGAAGAATTAAATAAAATTTTGTTTGTGAAGAAATCTTTTGGTATCAAAAATTAATAAAATGTAATTAAATCAACTTATTGAAACACCTTGAATTTTAAATCAAATATTGAGTATTAATTAAAGTGAAGTTTACATGGTTTGAACTAATTGTTTTATTTCGTTTTTCAATCTATTTTTCTTTCTGGTTGTTTCTATTTTCCAACCGCCTTCCTTTTCGGGGTTGAAAAGTTTTGAGTGGGGAAGATTGTAGCGACCCGTAAATTTTTAATAATTTTATTTGTTTTATTAATATATTTAATTAAAATTCTGTGAAATTTTAAACAATAAAATTTTGAAATATAAATTTTATATTTGGAATACGCATATTTAAATATAGAAGGTAGTAAATTTTCATCTGATTTTGTGAAAGTTTATTTCATTGTGAAATTCTATTAAATTCAAGTCAGTTAATAATTATTAAAAATAAAATATTTTCCAAACTAGAATATTTCTACACAGAAAAATTCTAAATCATCTTCTGACACGACGTCATTTTTCGTTTTACCAAATTCGGAATTCTATGGCTCCGTCGATCTTATTTTCTGACAAATTAGTTGCATTCTGGTACCGATATCAATTTTGATCGGATAATCGTATCGCTGATATCTATAAACCATTTTGATCGTCTCGTCGTGCCGATCACTGTGGTATATTCAATTCTGTGTTTCGGATTTTGGTACCCAACAATAACCGTTAAAGGTCAACTGTATCGGTTTTGAAATTTTAGCTTTTAAAACTTCTCGTGATCATTTACTTGCCCACCGTGTTTAAACCTATAGCCACTGCATGTATTAATAAATTCAGAAATACAATTGGTGACTTTTTTTTTCTATATCGGTTCCAACAATTTCAGATTGGTTCCTTTTCTATGCGTTCCATTTTAAACGTTCTGTCGTCTTTTCTTTTTCTGTAATTACTTAAGAAACGTAATAATATGTGACATCATTATATTTGGTCCTGTAGCTTTCTAGTCTTCCTCCTCCTAACCTTCCCCTCTACATTTTTCTTTCTTCTTAGTGTTGTCATGTTTTGAGAAAAAGTATATATTGATAATATATGTGACAACACACATATAATTAGAGAAGTTAGCCTCCTTCATTTTTTTATTTCTTTTGTAACCACTTGATGCTAGCTGCATGGCCACCTTCAATCTCCTCTCTCCCTCTTTCTTTTAAGCACCGACCACCGCTTGGCATCTCTTCATCCATCTCCACTTGCTCTCCTTGGCCATAGCCACCTCCTCCTGCCAGCATCTCCTACACAGTCATCCCTCAACCAAAGCCCGCCATCAAAACACAACATCCACCTCACACGGTCGCCATGCACACAACACGCGCCATCGCCTGACCACGACCTTCATTCACCGACCCTGCACTTGATCCGATCGTCGCCTTCCACTTCACCACTGCCGCAACCATTTGCCGCCTCTTCCTCCACATGAACAACGATAACCGAGCCTTCCAACCCTCATACACCACCACCTCCTCTCATACTATGCTCAGCCTCTCCACCTAACTTCATTTCCACCTTCACCCAGCAACCAGCGTGCCTCCAGCCAAGCACCTACTTCCGTCTTGCCTTCAGTGCAGCAGCCGCTCCCCTGTGCATCACAAGCCTCCCCTTCTTCTATATCCTTCTTATGTAAGTCAAAATATGTTATGACTTGTTCATTTATATAAGTATAAAAGGCTATTTTGTTTGATTTCCTTTTTTTTCTTTTTCGTACCAGTCTTCTTTTATTTTTATTTTTATATGAATTTTTTTGTTTGAGTTTATAAATTCTTGTGCATAAAATTTTGTTTACAAATCTTTCTTTCGGTTTTCTAAGACCTAGTCTATTGAAATTTTGTATACTATATCCTTGGGTGTAAATTGAGATATTGATTTATGTTGCAGAAGCTTTGTCGTTACAAGTATATCAATTATAAGTAATATGGATTGCGTAAGTTTTTGTACAACATACACTTATATTTCTAAAATTGTAGACAAAAATATATTAAGTATATATGTGTTAGTTTTATATTATATTGTTAATATAATATGTTTGCATGTCAGTGAAGTATTTATAAAGTTTATATGTGTTTCATTTCTATAAAGATGTAATACTGGGAAATATATATATAAGTGTTAGTCCGTACAAGTTTAAAACTATCTGGTTTATATTGAGTTTTCTTTTGGAAGTTGCACGTGTACAAAGTGATATTCGTATACAGATATACATATAAGATATCAATTTAAAAAATGATTTCATATACTGTACACATAATATATGTACATAAATTTTAGTATATGTGAGAAATTTTATGATGATTTTGATATGCATATAGAATATTAATTTTGATATATATGTGTGTATAAATTTAATATTTATTTAAATGTTTATGTGTTTTAATTTAAGTGTTGATTTTTCAATACTATATGATGATGTTTTATTTTAACATGTGTTTTAAATTTAATATCAGTCCAAATTATATGAATATTTTATTTAAATAACAAATATAATATATATTTTCTGTTTATATATCTAGCTGATTCTGATTTGTTTCACCATTTTTCCAATTTATCATATTGGTCCACCGTGCCTCTTTTCTTCATCGAATTGTATCCATCTAGATTGGCTTCAAAATCCATGCTCGGATCCGTAACCCATCCCGTTGTTTTTCTCTCTAGCCTCGAAAGGTGAGCAATCACTAATGATTAATGTTATTTTATTTATTAAATTTGATTTTAATTGAAACAACAATTGAAAGATGTTGCTGTTAGTTATTTACACTGCTATATATATGCTATTACCTATATCAGTTCACCTATGACATCTGACACCATTATCTGTTATTTATATTGATGATATATGTCTGTTATATTATTATCATATCTGCTCCCGCTCTGCAAGTTTCCGGTTAGCATAGAATCAATATGGGTTGAAATGATACATACTCGAACGATCTGTGGAATAGGTGAAAATCGTTATGGGTTAAAATGATAAACCCAAGCGATTTTCATTGAATTGAACTTGGTATTACGGGTTGAAATATATATATATATATATATATATATATATATATATTTAAATTGCGGATTGAAATAATAAATATCTGTATCACTTGACCATAGGATAGAAAATTATATACGGACACCGTTGGTCCATATATAAATAATTTGAAATGATTACTATGGCTTTGGAAAGAAATATATGGTTTTATAGAAATATTGATTTCAGATATTATATAAATGTAAATTTATACATAGTTAAATTCTTGATTTTAAGCTGTGCATAAATTTGTTTTAATATAAAAAAAGCTTAATAATAAATTTTGATTTTATTAAAATATATTATGGTTAAGTATTTAATTAAATTATATTTTAATATAGAGTTTATAATGATTTAATAAATTAAGGTTGAGAAGATAGATTTGAATTGATTTGAAATTGTATTTAATTAAGAACTATATTTTATTAAAAATCGACTTGGAACTTATTGAATTTGAGATTTTTGAAGGATAAAATTTTATAACTTGATTTTGGTTAAGGTGATTTAAATGAATAATTCAAGTTTAAATAAGTTGAAGGGAATATTTAGTTTATTTTTAATTTGGGGTTTTATTTAAATAATTTGGATTTATTAAGTGAATATTTTAAAACTAAATAATAATAAAATTAAATTAAGATGTATATGAAATTATCAAATTTACTTTCGAGATTGTGAAATATTTTAAGCTTTGGAATATATCAAAATTTAAATGGTTTATTGTGGTTCAAATCTGTATTTGATACCAATATAATGGTTTAATAAAAAATGAATTGAATTGAAATTGATGATTTGAGATTTGATTAAATTTGAAATTTTTGGATTGGTGTTTATTTGGAATTGATTTGTGAAATTTGAGAAAACTATTTTATTATATAAAGTATTTTTTAAATTATATTTAAAACTATTTATATATGTTACTTTATCAATTTATTTCATATAAACTATTTTAATATAAATTATTTTTAATGCAAACTATTTTAAATTATAACTATTTTTATACAAACTTTTTTAAATTATAAACTATTTTATTATATATACTATTATTTATATTTAAATAGTTAAGTGGGAAGTGTTATGATTCCAAAGCATTATGATTTCTCAATTTTGATTTCCAAAGTATTATGATTTCTATAGTGATTGATTTAGAAAGTGTTATTACTTTGAAGTACTAAGATTTTGTAAATGGATATATTTGAGATGGGTATATTTAAAATGGAAATGATATCGTATTTGGTTTTGAAATGGAAGTGATATCGTATTGATATGGTTTTGAAATGGCAATGATGTTTTCATTTTGAAATACAAACTAACTTGAAAGTTTATTAGATGACCAATCGGTGTAATAATTACGCAGTTATTAAAGGGTCCAGGATCGGTTGTGGACATACTCTCTGACTAAACCGAATACCACTTTAATAACTATTATACGCAGAGTGTGATCCAGAATGAAGTGGTTGGAATGATGACGTAGCTGGATTTGAAGAAAGAGAACGATAATGGATAGCCTTGACACTTGTGTCAAATTTTAAATGACTTAAACAGGAGCCATGCCGGGCCAATGAGGTTAGCCACCTCTAAGAGAACACACTTCTTCGTAAACTACTCATTACTTGTTTTTGATTGGTTTGCGCCCTTGAATCGGAGTGTTGTATTGCGGTGTTGCGATCGTTGCGGCAATGCGTTCTCACCAGTCCGCATCAGGCAAACGGTAGTTTCACTACCTTCGGTATTGCCTCATGTGCCTTGTCATACTCGTATCCCTATGCATGACGATTACGATTTGTTTTGTGTTATACCTATGGAGTACTCCCTGATATCCCACTAGTTTACGGTGGAGTTTACAGTGGTGTATAGACTATGACACTTATATAAAATGTGTTAAGGGGGATAATGGTAATGCCTTATGCTATTTTAATAGTTTGCTTTACTTTAGACATTATTATAATAGCATACATTACTACATAGTAGATAGTTTAACGGATCTTTAGGGGATGGTTATCCCAAACATCTTTTGAGTTACTTGTATTTCAGTTGTTGTATTGATATAAGAATGTTAATCCTAACTCGAGTGTTTTTTGTTTTGCCTTACGCTCGGGTCAGATTGAGTGTACCAGTATTCGAGACTCGCCATTGGAGTTGGAGCTTCGCTTGGAGATCCATCTATCTATCCAGCTTTCAGATATTCAGTTGATTCTAGTGATGTATTCTTATTCTTCTATGTGACTATTGTATTCGAGACTTCTGTTGTAACTTATTTAACTCTGTTATATATATAGTCGCTTCATGAACTACTATTCATTTTGTTTCCACTGCATATTGTTATATTACTCTGTGTCTATGATTCTGTGATTATATATTTACTGTATATGCTGAGTTTTGCCGAATATAAACTTACAACCTGGTATTTTGAGCAATTCAATTCAGGCATGTTTGGATGCGAATGGTTGAAAATATCAGGTCGTTACATTTACTTCATTATCATTTTGTTTCATATTACATATCATTATGCATCCTATTTCATATCACATTTCATTGCATACTACATCGTAAATTACAATGCATGAAATATCATAATCATTTGTATCACAAGTTGCACTTCGTTTTTCATATTATCTCATGCTATATTGCATACGTCATACATTTCATACTGCATTACAAACTACATATTGCATACATGTATACATAGCAAGTGTATTTTATTTTGGAGGTGTTTGTAGTATTATCTTATGGTATAGGATTATTAGTTTTTGATTTGTTTGGTATGTTTTGTTTGACTTGATTGACTTGTTTGTCTTGATTGACTTGTTTGAGTTGATTGAATTGTTTGACGTGATTGGATTTGATGTGCGTGTTGATTGGATTGTTTGAAATAATCTTATATATATTTATGTATTGAATAATTATAATATAATTATGTTAATATCTTTCACATTCCATTTACTATACTTTATTCTAGTATTAGTTTAGGGGGGAGTTGTATAGTTTTATGGCTTTAGGGTGGTTTTTTGTTGTTGTCAAAGGGGAAGAAATATAAAATAGGATATTGAGGCATAGATTAAGGGGGAGTTATTAGTTTTACGGGGAGTTATTAGGATAGAAGTGATATTTTATAAACAAAAGTTGTCATCATCAAAAAGGGGGAGATTGTTAGTCCTTGAGAAGATGGTTTTAATGACAACGACTTTAGAATAAGATTATAAAATATAAATACTAACACTATAGTTTAGATATATATGTATATGCAGGATTTAACCATGCAGGTATCAAGAATGAAGACTGTACAGTATAGAGATTAAAGATATCAAGATTGAAGACACATGAGTATCAAGATTATCAAGAGTTCAGGATTTCAATAATAAGTAATTTAATTAGGAATTTTGTTAAAACTCCCAGAAAAGCACTGGCATCTTAAAATCCAATTTATTCGTGAAATGGAATCCACTTCGAGTCTGTTAAAGGGATGGAAATCTAAGTAGGATGGAACCTACGAAAAATCTAGTGGAACATTGTTTTGTTTCCGCTAACCTTTTAAAAAATGTTTTTATAAAATTAGATCTTGTTTTCAAAACCTTCCTTTAAAAAGAATCAAAAACATCTATCCTGGTTTTTATACTTTTAGCCTCAAAATAATCTTTATTTTCAAAATCAAATTATCCTTGGTTTTAAACTATCTTTAAATAATAATATATTTAACTTTTAATATTTTTACTTAGATTTAAACAGAGTAAAATTTTATATATATACCAAAATATTATTCTCTATATTTACTTATGTATTTTAACTATAGTTAAGTATATTTATAAAGTTTAAAATAGTTTTAATACAAGATAGAAGTTATTTTCAAAGGAAAGAAAATTACCAAAAATACCTTAAGCATGTCGACATCCTCAAGTACCCCTTGTCGACATGGTAGCAGTTTATTTCAAAATTTTGAATCTCAAGGGAAGTGTCTATTCGTCATATCCTTGCACAAATGGACATGGCTGTTGTTCTAATATAAATAAGAGTAGTTTTGGACGAATATATATTCATATTTTCTCTGATTTCACACCTCTTCTTCTTCCACATTTCTTTACACACATTTTTACCATTACTCTGCCAAAATCAACATTGAATCTAACTAGATCATCTCTGTTTTGATTCTCTATCACTATCTCAACAAGATCTCAGTGTTGTTCATAGTTATAGGCTTTATTGTGATAAAATAAGCGAGAAAAGGTGTGATTGTAGCCTGTGAAATCAATCAAGTGAGAAAAGGTGTGCTTGTATCCTTGGAAATCAATTGGGTGAACTTGTTTTCCATGAAATCAAGTATCTCTACATAGAGGATTGTGAATCTGGAGTGGTATACCTCATGGCCTTGAAATCGACGATGTAATTGTACAATTGCTTTTCCAAGGAAACTGTACTTGTGTGCGGGACTGGATGTAGGGTAATACTGAACCAGTATGAAATCCGGTATGTACTTTCCTTTATTGCTTTTACTTTATTTCTGCATCTGCGTTTGATTCTGTGATCATATCTATGTCTGAATATTGCATACATTCATGCTCAAAATAACATAAACTCAAAAGGATTTAGTAATTCCTAAAAACACTATTCACCCCCCCCCTCTAGTGTTAATTCTAGCATTAAGATTCGTAATCCGCATTTCTCACAGACGTATCTTTTGGTCATGCGAGTTTGAAACGCATAGATAGAAATATATTAAAAAAAAAATAATCAAAATAATTTGATTCTGAAAAGTTAACTTCTGTATATGATGGAATAGGCTCTCGATATATACTCTACTGTGTTCGAAATAGGGTATAACATATAGAACGCTAGGCGACATGCTTTGTTTGAAGTTCAAAATTTCCATAGATGAATAGTATTGTTAATTTTTTTATACAAGGCCATGGAAATTTGCTTTTGCAATCTACAACCCTAATTAGGTGTCAGCCGCCATTTCTACTTTAAGGGCTGAAAATTGCTGGCCTTCATTTCTCGATTTCTCTTCATCCACACACTTTTAGCCTCCGACCTGAACTAGGAAAATGAAGAGCTCGACGTGCTCTACACAATCAACAGGTAGACCACTGAATGGACAATGATAGGAGCCGTAATATATCTTTGTTCAAGGCATGGTTATTGGGTTTGTTGGGTCAAGATTCATATTCGTTCACGCAGCGCGTGTGTGGTGGTGGCGATGTAGGAAGGCGGCATGAGATGGCAAGTGCTCAGCGGCGCTCAAGGGTCCGGTGGCGCGTTTGATTCAATTTAAAAGAAGGAAACAAAGGGTGGGGCGCGATCTAGAACAAGCAGAAGGGAAAGGAGATGATAGGTTTAAGTTTAAATTTATTAATTAAGTTAATTATAATTTTAATTATCTCATATGTTAATAAATTCATAACTCATTCATACGAGGTCGGTTTTGAGCGCAACGAATTGCATTGCATTCGTATCAGCGAGTGTTACGCTATGAAGTTGGATTGAACGAGTCTGTATTGTTGGAATTTATTTTAAAATAAAACGACTGTTCAACTTTAGTCCAAATCAGGACGTTTTGGCGGTTGAAAATCAAATGTGAGTAAATCTCACCTTTTGTGGTTAACTAAAATATTTTTAGTTGATATAAATTATCAATTGGATGTTTGTATATTTATTATTGATAGTTATTGAATGCTCGGATAATTTACCAAATTATATTATTGGTTGGATATATTCCCGCCCCTATAGCAAATGAGACCCTATTACATTCACGTGTAAGAGCAGATGCCCTTTGTATACGAATCCTGCCTCAATGTGATTGATTCAGATTTCGATGATTATACATAGTGTGTGATGTAAGGGGAAATGTTGGAGGGATCCAATGGGTTCCTCACGCTGTACATTTTATTTTTTGTATATATTATGATATATGATATGTTGGTTGTTATATTGGATGACATGAACATGATTTTGCTTATTAGTGCTTTAGTAGCATTGGGCCTTGTATTTTGGTATTTAAAGATACCATAAAATAGTGATTAATTTAAAAACAGGATTTCCAATCGATTTTGAAAATTATATAAGTTTTAAATAAATAGTCCTAAATTATTTGAAGGAATAATTTATTTTAAGTCAAAGGTAAGACTTTTTTGATATTATAATGTAATAGTTTATGAAATATTTTAAAAAGAGATTTTTAATCGTGAATAAAAAATTTAAAATCTTTAAGAATATACTAGTCTTTTAAAATGAAGAGAAATGGTTTTAAAAAAGAAATAGAAATATGTATGTATGTATATAGGTACATATATAATAATTAATTCATAATGTGAAAAATATAAATAGGATAATTTATAAGAGTGGTATTTTCATAATGGAAGTAAAGATTTGTAAAATGTTTTACTGTTAATAAAAGAATGAATTTATAAACGGGGTTTATAATTAAAGGAAACCATTATCATCTAATAAATTGGAGAAACAAATCAAACAGTGGATTTGTTATAAAATGCAGAATGAGATTTTAGAAATAGTTGACTCTATTTCAAGATTTGAAGGTGAGGGTAAATCTAGAATGTTAAACGATAGTTTATAAATAAAAATAGATTTATAAAAGGAAATTATCCATATGGAAGTAATGATTGAAATGGATGGTGATTAATTGTGACGATCCGACCTTTTCTCCCCAAAAAGTCGCATCATCTTTAAGAAAGAAAGGGATAGAAAAGAGAAAAGAAAGAAGAGAAAGAAGAAAGAACACAAGAATCTCAACAGCGGAACGAATAAATTATATTAATAACATAAGTATTACATAGTATACATCAAATATCAGAGTACACAGACATATACAACACATACTAGAGAGTTATAAACACCTGTCTAGATATTACAACTCAATACATACAGAAACACTCAGAGATACCAACACAGCGGAAAACTATATAACTAAACGCAGAAGCCTCCTGCTCCATTTGCTCCTCCACAATTCGTCAAAGCTCACTTGAATTCCCTTGGCTACTCGTAAAAATTTGAGTACCCAAGAGTTATAGAAAAACATAAATAACTCCGGGTCAGACATGCGTCTGGTGTGAGTAACAGGTTAAAGTTGCTTAACTTTGAAAAACCTTTGAAAAGAAAAGGTATCACGTAAGACTTCCCACACATAAACACGGAAAAGTTTTTACCTTATGCTAACCAAAACATTTGATAGGAAATCCGATGATATTATAATAGTGTCTAGGGTTTTCAAGTAAATAAGAAATAGCCGAAATTGTTAAATCTATTAAATTCCAGCTACTAGCCACAAAAGTGGGTAATACAATCAAAACCGTTGGCACTTATTGGATTTTGGATTCCATCAATGGCTGGGCTACTGGGGTACCGCCCGTCACAGTACGTGGCCTAGATCACCGTACCGAGGATTACTCCCTTCATCCCCTGCAACACAAAGCCGGACCCGTTCCTTACTGAACAGTTCCAAACAAGACAACCCCGCAGTTGTGATCAGCAACCGCACCACTAAGCCGAAAATAAAGGGACCTCTAGACAGGGATAAATCTTGCTCTCAAGTGGGTGCTACCTACGAAGCTTTGCTGCACCTCCCCTGTTTTAGCCATTCCCGGTTGATGAGGCTTGAGGCTACGATTACCTTTATAGGACATAACACTTAGAATGCTCATCGTCCACCTGACAATGTTCTAAAGCATTCAATCCATACAAGTTCGTTCCGGGTTCGAACGAAACCGAAGGCATTATCTCGTTACACTCGTATTTGTATCACCCTCAGAGTTAACGACAATAACCCTTGCACTCTAAACCACCATCTTGAATCTATAAGTACTATTCCGTCAAACTCATTACGAAATCACCCACAGAGTTATACTGACGTATAGCCCTTACACCTCGAGTCTTCACTCGCTCCACTTGGATTAACGACCTAACATTATCTGGAATGGATGTGGTTTTCGGATATCCAAATATGGAAACCCGATCCCCGTCTCATCGAAATCCAAAGCGTGTCTTTTAAGGTCCAAGTTGTTTTAAGTTTAAAACAATTTAATTCATTATCTAAATATACACAAATAGATAATTCACAACACAATAGATAATTCAACATTATCATTATCAACAGATAATTCATATCAAAATCAGATAATCCATATTATCATCCAAAAGCAACCAATGCATCCATATCACATACACTACTCATCTCATAACTGAGATTACAAACCATACCAGACAACCAATATCATTCATCAAACATAAGCAATGATCTAATGATCACACCTTCTATAATTAATTTAAAATGAATTAAATTAATTACTTAAATCTCTAATTAATTTAAAATAAATTAAATTAATTACTTCATCATTAAAATTCTACTTATCTTAATCTTTAGTGGATTACAAATCAATTTATAAATCATCATCTCAGTATTCATTTCAATTAATCATTATTGATTAACTATCTCTAATTACAATAAGTAATTAGCATTTAATATTAATTATACCTTAATTAATAAATTCCAAATTACATCATTAATTAATTAATTAATTAATTAATTAATGATTTCTGATTATATTTAATCAATTTTTAAATAAATTAATTAATTACATAAGTAATTAATCTTCAATTTAAACAACATATATATTAATCACCTATGATTAATAACCATTCAGTAATTAACTGCTTTAATTACTCATCTCATAAATAAATTACTCTTAATTAATTATCTTAATTAATCGCTTGATTAATTTTCAAAGTAATTTAAATCCAAATTACTTCTATATAGATATTTTTAATTACATCCTGTAATTATTAATTAATTACTTCTTAAGTAATTACAAATTCATAAATTACATAAAGTAATTATCAACAATCCATAAATGTTTAAATCAATTAAACTTAATTATTCTAAACTAATCACATTTATTAAACTAATTACACTAAGTAATTAATTCATTTATTACTTCATTAAGTAATTAACCAATTGATTATCAATAATTAATTAATCTAATTAATTATTAAAAATTAATCACATTAATTAATTGTTAAAATAATCTTAAGTTAATGACCTTCATTAACATTTCTTAATTAAATAATTAAGAATTACCTTCAATTAATCATCATTAATTATCAATTAATAAATCTTAAATTACAATTTAATTAATCTCTAATTATAAATTAATTAAGTATTAATTAAAGTCTTAATTATCTTAATCACTTGATTAAATAAATCTTAATCATTAATTAAAACTTAATTAACCATTCTAAATTATAGATTAATTAACCTTAATTAATTAATCTCGAATCTAATTTAATTAACTTAAAAATTATTAATTTCCTAATTAAACATCCACATATTCATTAATTAAATAATTAATATTCCATTTAAATTAATTTAATAATTTAAATGGAACCAATTTCTTAAATTCAAAAATAAGAAACAATCTTATTTATACAAAGAAATTTAAACACTTGTTTCAAACAAAATTCAAATTTAAAATTTCTTTTTAAATTTCAAACTGAAACACAATTTTTAAAAATTTCATTTCAGATTCAAACTTAAAATTTAAAACTTTATTTACACTTCCATCTTCATCTTTAAATTCAAATTATTCCAAAATAGTTATAACAAATTTAAATTTAAAAACTTATTTAATTTTAAAAATGACATTAAAGTCAAATCTCGGGTTTTAAAACCAAATTTAAACTTAGTTTAAACTTTATTTCATAAATTAAAACTTATAGTTTTAAATTCAGACCCAAAGTTCCTGTATACTTTAAAAAGTTTAAAAACTAATTTTAAATTCCAGATTTAAATTCAACTCAAATTCATCTATTTCAAATTTCAGTTTCCAGATTTAAATTTTAAATTTCAGTTGCTATTTAAAAAAAATTTGCTTTTAAATTAAAACAGAAAACAGTTTTCTGTTTTTGGTTCAATCATCTTAATTTTTGAATTCAAACATGTTTCAAAAACCCAGATTTAAATTACTGAATTCATAATTAAATTCCAGGTTTTAAAAAAAATCTAGATTGAAATTCATCTTACAAATTTTAAATTTACTTTTAAATCTGAAAACAGAAAACAGTTTCTGTTTTGTTTAAAACCCAAACTAAATTAAAAAAACCCAATAATTACACAAACAAGATTCAAATTATTTGAATTTATATCTAAATTCAGGTTTCCAACTTGGTTTCAAATTTTAGTTGCAATTTACTTTCATTTCAAATTTTTTTTTTTAAACCTGGAAAACAGGTTTCTGTTAAATACCTGAAACAAAACTAATACCCGAGCTACCACTTAATTACTTCGAGTAAAAACAACTCCTGCTTCGAGTCATTTCCCAATTTCCCCAAGACAAACCCGAGCAATCAAAACCCTGAAACACAAAAACAAATACCCACCATCACCAACATGCACAAACCCTTGTGCATCCACTTCCCAACGCCGGCAACACTGGCGATCATCCATGACCATCCTCCATCGACCAGTGACCCCACAACAACCTTCCACCTTCAAAATCCCATAATACAACTTGAATTTGAATTCAAGTTTTTTAAACCAAAACCTGGAAGTGCAGACAGCACAATCATCCCCAACCTGTCAACACCATCCCCACGCGCCTCCGGCCACCATCGCCACTCAAATTTCGGTGATGACTTCGACTAACCACCACCTACCCATACCCAAGAAATAGTTGAGCTCGATCAACTGTGCATGCCGAACAGATCGATTCTTCCTAGCCTAGTAAAACTAGGGTTCATGTCTGTAAAACCCAATCACAATCCTAAAAACGAATTTCACCTCAAACCAATAATTTTCCCATTATCAATGTTAATTTCTCCTCCTCCAAGATCAATTTCATTGCCTCGAACTACTTGTGACAACAGAGATGACCAAAAACCCCATTTACAGTAAGACTAAAACTGCACTTAGGCTTTGATACTAAAAATTGTAATTTTACTTTTAAAAATCATAATTTAGTATTTTGTTTTGATATATAAACCTGAAACATAAATTCATATAGTTTGAATTTTTACATTTATACAGTTTTTTTTCTTTCTGTTATCTATATTTCCAGGCATTGCATAAATTTATTTAACTTATGTAAATTTTAAAAACATTCTCTATGATAAAACAAACAGGCTTAGTTTAAAACTTAAACACTAACACAGTTTGAATCAAGAGATATGATTTTTAAATCAAAAACTAGAGCTTGAAACTAAGAACAGTGGGATTACAGGAATATCAACCATGCACACTTCATACATTTATAAACATATAGATAATACATATATATGTCCACATAAACATAGTTATTTCCAGATGAAACATGCAACCAATTTATACTTAGGTAATTTTTAACAAAAATGTTACTCACCTGTATAATGATGCAGAGCCCAGACTTTTAAAATGCAGAACAAAGCTTAGTTTTGAACATGCAGAACTTAGTTTGAAATCCTTGCAGAAAGCTCCAAACCTGAATGCCTTTAAACCTGAGCTTCAATTGTTTGCTGCTTTAAAAACTTGCTTGCAGATTTTGAAAATTCTTGAATGCAGGCTTCCGTGATTTCATGTATGCAGATTTATTTGTTGCATGTAGTTAAACCCAGGTTGTATTTGAAAGTATGCAGGCTTGTTTTGGAGGATGCAGACATGCATTTTGAGGAGTTTGAATGCAATGCATTTACAGGTTTGAAATTTGTTGCATGCATGTTTTCGTTCTTGCAGATTGAATAAGATTTTGGGATATGCAGGCTTGTATTTTGAGAAATGCAGATTTGTACTTTGAAAAAGAGGAGTTTGAATGCATGTTGTTTTACAGATTTGAGAAATGCATTTGAAGAGATGAACAAAATTTCAGATTTCCTTTAGAAAAAAATGAGAAAGAGCTAAAGAATGAATATATGCAAGTTTATATAGCTATTTTATGATTTATTTTAAATTAAAGAAAAACAAAATTACTACATGACACTTGTCTAATATGTCAACACATGTTTAGCTATGCTTTGATAAAATTACATATGTCTTCAAAAATTAATTAGTATTTAAAATTAGAGTTAATGAAATATTAAACTTAGTTAATTAGTTTTATAAGTACTTAGTTATGAATGCCATTAATTTCTAAAGAATAAATCAAAGTGTTATTTTAAATAAGACAATATACAAATTTATAATTTGAAAGAGAAACTTTTAAACAATTAAAATAAATTTATAAAAGAGTTTGTAACTTATTTTAATATTCAAACTTAAATTAAAAATGAATTTTAAACCAATTAAAACATTTTTCTCATATTTAAAATCATATAGTAGTTTATTAAATATTTTTGAAAAGCTTAAATTCAAGAATAAATTTCAATTCCTATTTTCAAAACATTAAAACTAATTTAACAACTTATCTATTTATAATATATACAAATACATATACATTATTAAATAGAAAACAATTTTATCAGTTTATTAAAAATAAATTCACAAATTAAATATTTGAATGAAGAAGATTATTAAATCAAATCAAATTTATTAACAAAAATCATCAATTCAATTTAAATTTAAACCCAGATTATTAAATTTAAATTGTCCAAAATTCCGGGATATTACAATCCTTCCCCCTTAAAAGAATTTCGTCCCCGAAATCTAAAACAAAGATAATTATATAATCTATTTACAGATTTTATTTTAAAACACAGCATATGTTAATCATATGCCAACAATCAAAGCAACCAATTCACACAATCAGAACAAATCTAATTATCCAAAAGAATTTTGGATAAAACCTTCACGAGTTTCCCCGGTATATATATATCGGGATACTCGCTCTATAGAATCCAACCAATCAATACTATTAAGCTATAGAGCTCCTAATAACAATTTTATACAGAATATCAGACTGCAAACGAGTCTGACTCAATAACCAATCCTAAACTACTGGTTCTACAGCCAGAAATATCAAACACGTACTCCCTCAGAGATACGTCAAAACATTCTGAATCCCAGTTATCCAAACTGGCAATTCAACTCTAGAAAACCAAACACTGATCTAACCCAAAACACAGAAGAAACCAAAACACTATGGAACTAGCTTCCCAAACTTATAGCTCTTTGGATCAGAGAAAAACTTAATCCAAAATCAAATCTCCGATTCCAGAATCCAAATTTCTCCATCACTTATCCATAAAAACTCTTCGGACGATCCTGGGCTACCAACATCCTTCCTGATCAGCTTAGCTCTACACTGATTCCTCTAGAAACAGACTGAATCAAAACAATCCATTGATCTCCTCAAGATCACTCAAAAACCAAGAACACACACCCTGCTTCTCAACAACAGAAGACAGAACAAACTTCTTCTTATCCGAAAAAAGAAAACAGAAACATCCCCAAACTGCTTCCGCTACGCAACTCTGATCCGAAACAGAAGAAAATGCTGAAGAACCCAAGCATAGACCAGACAACACAGCACAGAAATATGGTTCCACATATCCATAAAAGAAAACTCAGATGTTCCTCTGAAACTTGAGTTGCTTTACCAACTTCTATCTCAAGGAACCATCCATCTACTAACTGAACCACCTGTTCCACTCTTAGAAAGAAAACTCGATCTTCAGATGCAGACAAACTCTGACTTTCTGGAAGAAATTCGGACAATCTCCAACAATCCAGAAGAACATACTACCGCAAGTCACTTTTGCGATCAACACAGCCTAAATCCAAAGAAAACTGCTCTCTCTCTCTCTCAACCAAACAGAACAGCTGATGCTAGCTTAGCCAACTCACCAGAGAAAAGATCCACTCTGCTGCTTCTGAACTCCATTTCAGAAAAACTACTCAGCCAAAAGACTCATTACCAACTCAGAATACTCTGCTAAACTCAGCCACATCACCGAGCTGACTCACTTCTACTCTTGTTCCAAAGTAACATCTTCGGAAATATCCATAGTCACTACATCTCATCACGCAACTACAATTTTCTGAGATATCAAAATATCATCACTCACTTGCTTCAGCCCTACCGACAGATCAAACTCAATTCTGCACTTCAAAGACGAACTCCGAACCTTAACAGGTTTCCTTCAGAGATCGATGAAGTCCTTACTCCAAGCAAAACTCATTCGAGACGGTATTAGGTCTACAGTCTCGACAAATACACTTCCAACCTCATCCACCAAACTTCAACCAATGGTAGTCGTGTTACACACACTTCTACCTCATCTACCTTTATATCTTATATTGGAAAAACCTGAACAGGTAATCCAACAAATAGGTAGAAATAATTATATATATATATAATAAAAATACAAATACGCTCTCTCAAGATAGACACCACTATAGAGCCTAGGTATTCACTCAACCTAATGCTCTGATACCAACTGTGACGACCCGACTTTTTCTCCCCAAAAAGTCGCATCATCTTTAAGAAAGAAAGGGATAGAAAAGAGAAAAGAAAGAAGAGAAAGAAGAAACAACACAAGAATCTCAACAGCGGAACGAATAAATTATATTAATAACTTAAGTATTACATAGTATACATCAAATATCAGAGTACACAGACATATACAACACATACTAGACAGTTATAAACACCTTTCTAGTTATTACAACTCAATACATACAGAAACACTCAGAGATACCAACACAGCGGAAAACTATATAACTAAACGCAGAAGCCTCCTGCTCCATTTGCTCCTCCACAATTCGTCAAAGCTAACCTGAATCCTAACCTGAATTCCCTTAGCTACTCGTAAAAATTTGAGTACCCAAGAGTTATAGAAAAACAGAAATAACTCCGGGTCAGACATGGGTTTGGTGTGAGTAACAGGTTAAAGTTGCTTAACTTTGACAAACCTTTGAAAAGAAAAGGTATCACGTAAGACTTCCCACACATAAACATGGAAAAGTTTTTACCTTATGCTAACCAAAACATTTGATAGGAAATCCGATGATATTATAATAGTATCTAGGGTTTTCAAGTAAATAAGAAATAGCCGAAATTGTTACATCTATTAAATTCCAGCTACTAGTCACAAAAGTGGGTAATACAATCAAAACCTTTGGCACTTATTAGATTTTGGATTCCATCAATGGCTGGGCTACTGGGGTACCGCCCGTCACAGTACGTGGCCTAGAACACCGTACCGAGGATTACTCCCTTCATCCCCTGCAACACAAAGCCGGACCCGTTCCTTACTGAACAGTTCCAACAAGACAACCCCGCAGTTGTGATCAGCAACCGCACCACTAAGCCGAAAATAAAGGGACCTCTAGACAGGGATAAATCTTGCTCTCAAGTGGGTGCTACCCACGAAGCTTTGCTGCACCTCCCCTGTTTTAGCCATTCCCGGTTGATGAGGCTTGAGGCTACGATTACCTTTATAGGACATAACACTTAGAATGCTCATCGTCCACCTGACAATGTTCTGAAAGCATTCAATCCATACAAGTTCGTTCCGGGTTCGAACGAAACGGAAGGCATTATCTCGTTACACTCGTATTGGTATCACCCTCAGAGTTAACGACAATAACCCTTGCACTCTAAACCACCATCTCGAATCTATAAGTACTATTCCGTCAAACTCATTACGGAATCACCCACAGAATTATACTGACGTATAGCCCTTACATCTCGAGTCTTCACTCGCTCCACTTTGATTAACGACCTAACGTTATTTGGAATCGATGTAGTTTTTGGATATCCAAATATGGAAACCCGATCCCGGTCTCATCGAAATCCAAAGCGCGTCTTTTAAGGTCCAAGTTGTTTTAAGTTTAAAACAATTTAATTCATTATCTAAATATACACAAATAGATAATTCACAACACAATAGATAATTCAACATTATCATTATCAATAGATAATTCATATCAAAATCAGATAATCCATATTATCATCCAAAAGCAACCAATGCATCCATATCATATACACTACTCATCTCATAACTGAGATTACAAACCATACCAAACAACCAATATCATTCATCAAACATAAGCAATGATCTAATGATCACACTGTAACGACCCTGATTCGACCTGCGAAAATCGGCACCGAATATGACACTCGTATTCAAATGCCGCAGATCCAAACGCCGAATCTGGTTCGCCGGAGCTTATAACACATTAAGTACAACACAGCGGAAGAAACAGAATATGACAATATACAACATTTGATACAATATCTGATACAATATGATACAACAGATGATACAATGAATATCAATATACATCATAGATATGATACAAGACAATAGCAGCGGAAAGAAAAGATAACACTAGCAGCGGAACAAAACTCCAATATGGTCTTCAAGAATGAACTCAGCATCGATAATCTCCATCTCCAAGGTACCAATCCAGAAATATCTCAAACTCCCAATAATGATGCACAAAGATAAGCAAGTACAGTCATGATCCATAGAATAAACTAACTCCAGATAATCTACTAGACCTGACTATCTGAAAGGCCCAACTCTAGACTGCCCGTGTGGGAAAATAGTGGGCACCCAGAGTTTAGGAAAGGAACAATAAACTCCAGGTTAGTCATGGGACTGGTATGAGCAAACAAAAACATTTGGTCTTTTTTAAAACAAACTACAAAATTTAAATTTGAAAATCCGCAATGCTTTTTAGAAAATGAAACTACCATAAGGCCTCCCGCCACACACACAATGCAAACGCAGACTTGGAGGAGATTTCTCCTTATGATAGTCAAATATGCTTGATACGAGAAAATTTCTTTGATATTATTACTATAAGTGCAAAGTGGAAAACCTTTCGAAAGTAAAATATAAATCCTAGCCAGCATAGACATTCCGAACTATGCCTACTATAGCTACCATCTAAACAGTGGTGACCACCATAAGTAAATGGCAGGTTCTACAACTAAAACCGTACAAGGCACGTATTGGATGAATGGATTTCCAACAAATGGTCAGGCTAAGGAACTTCCTACTGTCTATGGGATCGCCTCTGGCGGGACGTCCCGAGAACTAACGTTACGGTTAGATCTCTGCCAACACAAGGCCGGGTTACCTCTGTAACTAGGTAACTACTACACGAATATGCCATCCCCCGGTCCTTTGGGACCTTTATCCGAGGCGCCTCAAAGCAACAACCACATAGTAAATGAGATTGGAGCAACCACATGAGTAAGTATCTGGGCTTCATACCATGATACCACCCTTTACCAAAAGGGAATGACACACCCTAAAGGGAGCGACCCTCATAACCTTGCCGCATCTTTCCTGTTTCGACCATTTCCGGGGTGTGAGGTCCTGATGCAGTCTCGTCTACAAAGCTACGCTTTGGCACAAAGCCATGCTTTGGGTCAACAGATGACCAAAGCAATGATCACAAAGATAAATGATCAAACAAATGATCATATCACAAATGATCAACCAATGATCATCACACAGCAGCACTCAGCTTGCCACATTACCAAATTGGGAATATATCACTGATAAATATCAACTTCATAACCTCTGAGCTCGTACGTCTCAGAGAAGGGTGTTAAGCTAAGAGAATAAATTCTCCGCCACCAAGCAGAAATGTATTTGATAGAGATCGGTTTAATATCTCAAAGTGTAATGTCGGACATACAAACATAAAAGTCTGTTCCGGGTTCGAACAGAACCGAAGGCACTTCCGAAGAAGCCCTTGCAAATCCGGGTATTCACAATCCCGATCGGACTTCCCATCACTAAGGGAATCTCTATACCGTAGCTACTCGGTGGAGAGACAATCGATAGGTTATCCTATCGTTCTCACAAATACCCGGTCTTCACCACCGGTCTTCAATTGCAATCCATAACGTCGTATCACTATTCGGAATGGGTTATATGACACAAGGTCCTCTCCCGGCTAAATCGAATAGTGAGCGCCATATTTAAAAACATATGGATATGGGATGGGATTTCAGTTAAGTCACAACTTGAAAATCCAAAGTTTCTCTTTTAAATGGTTAACAAATTACCATTTTAAATCTTTAAATAAAAAGATTTATTTCACAAAGTTTCACCCAGTTTCACAAAGATCTATCCATAGATTTCAAAACAATTTCCATTTTAATTGGATTAACTCATTAAATCTTTAAATTGAAGATTTAATTTATAGCTTTCAAAACACGTTTCCAAAGATATATCTATAACTTGGAAAACCATTTTCATTTTAGACTTGAATCCTTTTAGCACCGATTGGAAGTTCATTCCTTATGTGAAAGCTTTTATTATTTGAAAACAAATAGTTTTCGTTCTAGAAAAATCCAATTTTATCTATACAAGTTGAAATCTTGGGTTGAATTTAAATTCCAAGACATCACTTTTGAAAAGGTTTAAAAACCCATATAAACCCATTCATAAGTTGAGTCCCCCTTTAAACATAGTTTTCAAATCATAGAATTGAATTTCAAATATTGTATTCAAATTTAAATCAAATTATTTAAATTTCAAAACTCAATCTAGTTATTCAAAATAACTTTTTTTTTTGACATTCATTTTTCAAAAGCTTTCAATTCTAAAAACTATTTGGGTTCAAAAATTCAATATTTAAAACTATTTCAAATCTGTGACTTAACCCATTTCCGCGTACAATCCATATTTGTGCGTGTATAAGTGTGGTCCGGGGGTTCAACACAATAGTGCACACATCATCAGCACAGATTCAATCATATCGATAAGCGATACAACCCGTAACGCTTATCTATATTCACAAATTCATAGATAAAGTAGATCATCAATCACAAAGATTCACTAATATGATTCGATGTGGGTTTCGGATAACCAACTGTAATCCGACTCCCTGTCGCATCGAAATTCAAATGTCGTTCTACGGGTCAAGGGTTTGCATATTCATATAACGATATATACATCACAGACATAACAAATTAACACTAATCTTTACATAGCATCACATTACAAAACAAATGTATCAATCCATCACATAACAATAAAACATCTTTAATTAAGATGAATAAACCGTGTGGTTATAAATTTATTACCCACAATGATTACTTCTATTTGAAATCTTTAAATCAATGATTAATTATCATTAACTATAATTAATTAAGTCTTAACCATCTTCATCTATTAATCATTTAATTAATTAGTTATATTAATTAATTACCCTTTAATTGTAATTAATTAAATCTTAATTACTTATTCCTCAATTAATTACTTTAATATATAAACTTCTAATTATTGATTAATTCAATCTTAATTATAATTAATTGTCCTTAATCGATTAATCAATAAATATCATTATTATTTAATTAATTACAATAATTAATTACTCCTTAGTTAATAATGGTTTCTTAATCACTTAAAGTTAATTAACCTTAATTTATTATTCTTGATATAATTACCACATTAATTAATTTTACTTTAAAGTAATTAACCCTAAATATTTGATAAATCAATCTTTAATTATCTATTATAATTACTCTCACTAAGTAATTGTTGTTTTATTTAATCATTTGTTTATTACTTGATTAATTAACTTAATAGTTGAATGAGTCCAAATCATTTAAATCCTATTTATTTATTTTTAAGATAAAACATCTCTTACTTAAATAAAGCATTTAAAAACAAATTCAAATTCAAAAATTTCCTCAATTTCAAAACTGAAATACAGATTGAATCTTTTATTCCAAATTTAAACTTAATTCTTTAAAGCTTTACTTACATTTTTCATCTTCATTTTAAAACTCAAATTATTTAACCATTTCTCAAATAGTTAAACAAATTAAATTTTTAAAACTTATTTTATTTAAAAACTGAAATTCAAACCCAATTCCAGATTTTAAATCTCAGATTCAAACTTATTTTAAAACCTATAGTTTACAATTTAAAATTCCAGTTTAAATTCAAAACCAATATTCTTTTTTTTATACTTTAAAAAAAAAGTTGTTAAAACTAAAATTAAAAAATTATTTCAAACTCAGATTCAAATTTCTTGAATTCAGATTCAAATTCAGATTTAAACTTAGTTTAAAATTTTTAGTTTACATTTTAAAACTTGTTTTAAAATTTAAACCAGAACAGGTTTTGTTTTTTTTTTGTTTAAAACCCTGAAACAATTTTAACCTGAGACCTGCTTCGGGTTACCCCCGATGAAAATGCTTCTCTGCTTCGAGTTCCTACTCGAATTGACCTGAGAGAGAAATTTTTCACAATTTTGTTTAAGTTTTAAAAACTAACCCAATACCACTCCAAAACGTCACGAGTTTAGCTTCGAGTTCTTCCACCCCATCCCCCGAGCAGTGCTTCGGGTTACCTGCTTTCTTGCCGAAACAGGAACGACTAGAAAACAAAACGTGGAGGCGTGCACGTGTACAACCGAACCCAACGTTGCCGGCCAACTTTGCGACCACCGGCACATCAGCTTCGACTCCCTAAACAATTCCGACCACCCAGATGATCTCATATGGCAACGAGTCGAAATCGAGCTGTTTTGTTCAACCTGGAACCCAACCCAGTAACCCCATCACCTAAATTGTCCTCGCACCGTCGCCGTAGATCATCTGAACCATCGCCGCCTCACCAGGAGCAGCGCCACCTCCGACACCCTATTTCCCCCAGTCGCTGAAACTCGATGCATTACTGATGACGCGGTACCCAAATTCCTGAGGCCAACTAAAACCCAACTTTAAACCCTAGTTTGATTTAAATCTCAAACTATAATGAATTAAAAAATCTCCTTGTATTTTTCCAACAATCTATGATCATCCCAGCACCTCCACGCCGAGTTTCGCCAAACATTACCACGCCGATTCCCAGATTTTGACAAAACTCCCACCAATTATCAACTCGAAAATTTCCATCAATTTCAAGTTTAAAAAATTCCAATATTATTACCAAAATTCATAAATTTCGAATACGAATCCAATCATATAACTGAAACTAGAACTTATAACACTTGAATTTCCTGATATAAATGTTTATCACTGTAATTCTAAAGTTTTAGAATGTTTATTGCATAAACACATTCGAAAATATTTTTAGAATTAGTATTATACTAATATGATCAACTTTCATTTGGGAATCATCATCTAACTTTATTTAAAATCTGAGATATAAATTTTCCTTCCTCTGGAGTTTGGTTATCCTGTTACTAACAGACCCCTATCAAAAGCATGCACATCCATTTTATACATATACACCCCTATTCACATGCATACCAAAGATTTTCATAGTATCTATACCAAGCATTCATCACAACCTATAAATAACAGGATAGTTTGCTCACAGTGATGGGTTTGGGATCATAGAACAACAGAGAGTTGTTCCTGTGTAAGCACAAACATGACCACAGTACTTCACACACATTCATGCAGATATATCCATACAATTTCACAAGCCTATATTCCAAACACAATCTAAACATTCAAAATATAGAACAGGTTAAGCTTGCTCACCTGATGATTTGCAGCAGAGACAAGAACAGAGACAAAAGATTTTGATTTTTACTTGACCTAGTTTAGCTTAAGTTTCTTGTTTCCAGATTTGAAATGAATTGCACGTTGGTTCAGGATGAAGCTGCTTGATCATACTTTTGTTTTGAATTTCAGGTTTCATTTTCTTTGATCTGCTCTGATACTTGATTTCAGCTGAGACCTTAGATTGCTTTAGAGGATCAGCTCTGCCTTTTTAAGCCAAGACTGAAGCACTGTTTCCTTTTCTTTTTTTTCTTTTTCTTTTTTTTTTAAATATAAAACACATCTGCAAATTTTTCTGAGATATAGAATACAAATCCACTGCTTGATGTTAATTTGCAGACATCTGGGTTTGCTTATCTTTTGTTTTCAGGTTGCTTTGAATTTGTTTTTGAACTTGGATTTGGTCACAGGAATGTTGCATGCTTCCAGGTTTGAAAACTTGATTTGGTTGTTGAGATGATTCATTTTCAGGTTGATGAAAATCTGGTTTATAGATTTCGAACTGAAGCTTTGAAAACTAGGCTTTGATTTTTTTCTCTCTGTTTTCAGGTTTCATATTTTTTTCTTCTTTTAGTTAATAAAAAAAAAAAACTGAGTATTGCCTGATTTTGAACTGCTTATGATTTTGAAATGTGTGAGGCAAATCTCCTTTTCAGATTTTTGCTAAGATAGCCATGATTACACATGGGAAAATGAAAAGCTTCTTGAAATTCCAAATTTGACTATTTTTTTAAAAAAAAATGATGATGCCATTTGTTCATATATATGATATAGATATGTATGATGTGAATGGATGTTTACATTTATTTGCATATACACATATACAATATTCTTATGTTTTTAAAAGAATTGTTCTCCCTCTTTTTTTTTTTTGGTAACATAAGACAAATTTGCACTATGTATATCTCATATCTCTAATACTTGTAAATGTTTTTACATTTTTAATTATATTGTTTTTCAAAAGAAGATGTATTTTTAAATCTTTTTATCAAAACGGATAAATAAGTATGTAATTAAATTAAATTCTTTAAATAGCTTTTTGTAGAATTTATTTATATCAATCTTTATAATATATATTTTTTAAGCAAATATTATTTTAATACTTAGTTCATTATATTTTTTTTTGAATCAAAACTAATATATCTTTTTTTAAAAAAATCAAATTTCTATTTAAAATCTAAAATTCTTTAAGTTTATTCTAAAAATCTCTAATTAATTCACAAATAATCCCACAATTTAATTTTAAAATTAAATCAATTATTGAATCATTTCGGCTAATATTCCAGGAATGTTACAGATTCCCCTCCTTAAATAAATTTCGTCCTCGAAATTTGCAAGGAAGACGACTAAGAATAGATGATAGATAGATAAATCTTTCCAAATCAAACTGGATATCAATTCTGTATTTGGCTTACCAAATCAGAATATCAACAATATGAGAACAAACTCATACAATATTACACAAGATATTTGGGTCCACTGGTCTACGAATATGCAAGGGCATTGATTAGTTCGAAGGGATAACTAATTGTTCGTAGAATATATCGGATCCCAGAGAATAGATAGATGGATTCAATCTTCTATAATTATCAAGTACTAGATATGGATTCCAAATTCGGGTCGGAACACTCCAAAATATATCAATTTGTCCCTCTTCGGACTTTGATATACACAAGAAATTACAATAGAATTTCAAATTTGGTTTTAACCGATATCGTTTTATTTATACAATTCGAATTCAGCTTCATATTAGTTAACCAATTTACTTAATTTAAAATTTCCAATTTATTTAAATTTTCAATTTCAAATTCATTAGAGTTTAGATCGAAAAGCTGATAAGAAACCGATGAAGATACGAAGTAAGGATTTTCTATGACGATACGTAGGGCCACCATCGCACCGAAACTTCTTTTGGGAGTTGTCACGAAGCAATCAAAAGAATTTGGAATCGAATCAAAGGAGATTGATAGAGAAAAGTTGTTTTCGTTGTTGCAGGGCATTGACCACTTGTACTGGTATCTCCCTGTCCCCTATCTCGTCCTCTTCTTGCACTCACACTCACTACCAGTGAATAGTAAGGGAATTTACTGAGGCATTTGAATGGATATCTTAGGGATAAACTCATTCTAGGGTATACTTCACCCTATCTCTAATGAGCTACTTAATGTGTTATACTCCTGAGCTAAAGTTTTAACCTTCAACTCTGATACCAAATGTAACGACCCTGATTCGACCTGTGAAAATCGGCACCGAATACGACACTCGTATTCAAATGTCGCAGATCCAAACGGCGAATCTGGTTCGCCGGAGCTTATAACACATTAAGTACAACACAGCGGAAGAAATAGAATATGACAATATACAACATTTGATACAATATCTGATACAATATGATACAACAGATGATACAATGAATATCAATATACATCACAGATATGGTACAAGACAATAGCAGCGGAAAGAAAAGATAACACTAGCAGCGGAACAAAACTCCAATATGGTCTTCAAGAATGAACTCAGCATCGATAATCTCCATCTCCAAGGTACCAATCCAGAAATAGCTCAAACTCCCAATAATGATGCACAAAGATAAGCAAGTACAGTCGTGATCCAAAGAATGAACTAACTCCAGATAATCTACTAGACCTGACTATCTGAAAGGCCCAACTCTAGACTGGCCGTGTGGGAAAATAGTGCGCACCCAGAGTTTAGGAAAGGAACAATAAACTCCAGGTCAGTCATGAGACTGGTATGAGCAAACAAAAACATTTGGTCTTTTTCAAAACAAACTACAGAATTTAAATTTGAAAATCCGCAATGCTTTTTAGAAAATGAAACTACCATAAGGCCTCCCGCCACACACACAATGCAAACGCAGACTTGGAGGAGATTTCTCCTTATGATAGTCAAATATGCTTGATACGAGAAAATTTCTTTGATATTATAACTATAAGTGCAAAGTGGAAAACCTTTCGAAAGTAAAATATAAATCCTAGCCAGCATAGACATTCCGAGCTATGCCTACTATAGCTACCATCTAAACAGTGGTGACCACCATAAGTAAATGGCAGGTTCTACAACTAAAACCGTACAAGGCACGTATTGGATGAATGGATTTCCAACAAATGGTCAGGCTAAGGAACTTCCTACTGTCTATGGGATCGCCTCTGGCGGGACGTCCCGAGAACTAACGTTACGGTTAGATCTCTGCCAACACAAGGCCGGGTTACCTTTGTAACTAGGTAACTACTACACGAATATGCCATCCCCCGGTCCTTTGGGACCTTTATCCGAGGCGCCTCAAAGCAACAACCACACAGTAAATGAGATTGGAGAAACCACATGAGTAAGTATATGGGCTCCATACCACGATACCACCCTTTACCAGAAGGGAATGACACACCCTAAAGGGAGCGACCCTCATAACCTTGCCGCATCTTTCCTGTTTCGACCATTTCCGGGGTGTGAGGTCCTGATGCAGTCTCGTCCACAAAGCTACGCTTTGGCACAAAGCCATGCTTTGGGTCAACATATGACCAAAGCAATGATCACAAAGATAAATGATCAAACAAATGATCATATCACAAATGATCAACCAATGATCATCACACAGCAGCACTCAGCATGCCACATTACCAAATTGGGAATATATCACTGATAAATATCAACTACATAACCTCTGAGCTCGTACGTCTCAGAGAAGGGTGTTAAGCTAAGAGAATAAATTCTCCGCCACCAACCAGAAATGTATTTGATAGAGATCAGTTTAATATCTCAAAGTGTAATGTCGGACATACAACCATACATGTCTGTTCCGGGTTCGAACAGAACCGAAGGCACTTCCAAAGAAGCCCTTGCAAATCCGGGTATCCACAATCCCGATCGGACTTCCCATCACTAAGGGAATCTCTATACCGTAGCTACTCGGTGCAGAGACAATCGATAGGTTATCCTATCGTTCTCACAAATACCCGGTCTTCACCACCGGTCTTCAATTGCAATCCATAACATCGTATCACTATTCGGAATGGGTTATATGACACAAGATCCTCTCCCGGCTAAACCGAATAGTGAGCACCATATTTAAAAACGTATGGATATGGGATGGGATTTCAGTTAAGTCACAACTTGAAAATCCAAAGTTTCTCTTTTAAATGGTTAACAAATTACCATTTTAAATCTTTAAATAAAAAGATTTATTTCACAAAGTTTCACCCAGTTTCACAAAGATCTATCCATAGATTTCAAAACAATTTCCATTTTAATTGGATTAACTCATTAAATCTTTAAATTGAAGATTTAATTTATAGCTTTCAAAACACGTTTCCAAAGATATATCTATAACTTGGAAAACCATTTTCATTTTAGACTTGAATCCTTTTAACACCGATTGGAAGTTCGTTCCTTATGTGAAAGCTTTTATTATTTGAAAACAAATAGTTTTCGTTCTAGAAAATTCCAATTTTATCTATACAAGTTGAAATCTTGGGTTGAATTTAAATTCCAAGACATCACTTTTGAAAAGGTTTAAAAACCCATATAAACCCATTCATAAGTTGAGTCCCCCTTTAAACATAGTTTTCAAATCATAGAATTGAATTTCAAATATTGTATTCAAATTTAAATCAAATTATTTAAATTTCAAAACTCAATCTAGTTATTCAAAATAACTTTTTTTTTTTGACATTCATTTTTCAAAAGCTTTCAATTCTAAAAACTATTTGGGTTCAAAAATTCAATATTTAAAACTATTTCAAATCTGTGACTTAACCCATTTCCGCGTACAATCCATATTTGTGTGTGTATAAGTGTGGTCCAGGGGTTCAACACAATAGTGCACACATCATCAACACAGATTCAATCATATCGATAAGCGATACAACCCGTAACGCTTATCTATATTCACAAATTCATAGATAAAGTATATCATCAATCACAAAGATTCGCTAATATGATTCGATGTGGGTTTCGGATAACCAACTGGAATCCGACTCCCTGGCGCATCGAAATTCAAATGTCGTTCTATGGGTCAAGGGTTTGCATATTCATATAACGATATATACATCACAGACATAACAACTTAACACTAAGCTTTACATAGCATCACATCACATAACAAATGTATCAATCCATCACATAACAATCAAACATCTTTAATTATGATGAATAAACCGTGTGGTTATAAATTTATTACCCACAATGATTACTTCTATTTGAAATCTTTAAATCAATGATTAATTATCATTAACTATAATTAATTAAGTCTTAACCATCTTCATCTATTAATCATTTATTTAATTAATTATATTAATTAATTACCCTTTAATTGTAATTAATTAAATCTCAATTACTTATTCCTCAATTAATTACTTTAATATATAAACTTCTAATTATTGATTAATTCAATCTTAATTATAATTAATTGTCCTTAATCGATTAATCAATAAATATCATTATTATTTAATTAATTACAATAATTAATTACTACTTAGTTAATAATGGTTTCTTAATCACTTTAAGTTAATTAACCTTAATTTATTATTCTTGATATAATTACCACATTAATTAATTTTACTTTAAAGTAATTAACCCTAAATATTTGATAAATCAATCTTTAATTATCTACTATAATTACTCTCACTAAGTAATTGTTGTTTTATTTAATCATTTGTTTATTACTTGATTAATTAACTTAATAGTTTAATGAGTCCAAATCATTTAAATCCTATTTATTTATTTTTACGATAAAACATCTCTTACTTAAATAAAGCATTTAAAAACAAATTCAAATTCAAAAATTTCCTTAATTTCAAAACTGAAATACAGATTGAATCTTTTATTCCAAATTTAAACTTAATTCTATAAAGCTTTACTTACATTTTTCATCTTCATTTTAAAACTCAAATTATTTAACCATTTCTCTAATAGTTAAACAAATTAAATTTTTAAAACTTATTTTATTTAAAAACTGAAATTCAAACCCAATTCCAGATTTTAAATCTCAGATTCAAACTTATTTTAAAACCTATAGTTTACAATTTAAAATTCCAGTTTAAATACAAAACCAATATTCTTTTTTTTTATACTTTAAAAAAAAGTTGTTAAAACTAAAATTAAAAAATTATTTCAAACTCAGAATCAAATTTCTTGAATTTAGATTCAAATTCAGATTTAAACTTAGCTTAAAATTTTTAGTTTACATTTTAAAACTTGTTTTAAAATTTAAACCAGAACAGGTTCTGTTTTTTTTTTTGTTTAAAACCCTGAAACAATTTTAACCTGAGACCTGCTTCGGGTTACCCCCAATGAAAATGCTTCTCTGCTTCAAGTTCCTACTCGAATTGACCTGAGAGAGAAATTTTTCACAATTTTGTTTAAGTTTTAAAAACTAACCCAATACCACCCCAAAACGTCACGAGTTTAGCTTCGAGTTCTTCCACCCCATCCCCCGAGCAGTGCTTCGGGTTACCTGCTTTCTTGCCGAAACAGGAACGACCAGAAAACAAAACGTGGAGGCGTGCACGTGTACAACCGAACCCAACGTTGCCGACCAACTTTGCGACCACCGGCACATCAGCTTCGACTCCCTAAACAATTCCGACCACCCAGATGATCTCATATGGCAACGAGTCGAAATCGAGCTGTTTTGTTCAACCTGGAACCCAACCCAGTAACCCCATCACCTAAATTGACCTCGCACCGTCGCCGTAGATCATCTGAACCATCGCCGCCTCGCCAGGAGCAGCGCCACCCCCGACACCCTATTTCCCCCAGTCGCGATGAAACTCGATGCATTACTGATGACGCGGTACCCAAATTCCTGACGCCAACTAAAACCCAACTTTAAACCCTAGTTTGATTTAAATCTCAAACTATAACGAATTAAAAATTCTCCTTGTATTTTTCCAACAATCTATGATCATCCCAGCACCTCCACGCCGAGTTTCGCCAAACATTACCACGCCGATCCCCAGATTTTAACAAAACTCCCACCATTGATCAACTCGAAAATTTCCATCAATTTCAAGTTTAAAAAATTCCAATATTATTACCAAAATTCATAAATTTCGAATACGAATCCAATCATATAACTGAAACTAGAACTTATAACACTTGAATTTCCTGATATAAATGTTTATCACTGTAATTCTAAAATTTTAGAATGTTTACTGCATAAACACATTCGAAAATATTTTTAGAATTAGTATTATACTAATATGATCAACTTTCATTTGGGAATCATCATCTAACTTTATTTAAAATCTGAGATATAAATTTTCCTTCCTCTGGAGTTTGGTTATCCTATTACTAACAGACCCCTATCAAAAGCATGCACATCCATTTTATACATATACACCCCTATTCACATGCATACCAAAGATTTTCACAGTATCTATATCAAGCATTCATCACAACCTATAAATAACAGGGTAGTTTGCTCACAGTGATGGGTTTGGGATCATAGAACAATAGAGAGTTGTTCCTGTGTAAGCACAAACATGACCACAATACTTCACACACATTCATGCAGATATATCCATATAATTTCACAAGCCTATATTCCAAACACAATCTAAACATTCAAAATATAGAACTGGTCAAGCTTGCTCACCTGATGATTTGCAGCAGAGACAAGAACACAGACAAAAGATTTTGATTTTTACTTGACCTAGTTTAGCTTAAGTTTCTTGTTTCCAGATTTGAAATGAATTGCACGTTGGTTCAGGATGAAGCTGCTTGATCATACTTTTGTTTTGAATTTCAGGTTTCATTTTCTTTGATATGCTCTGATACTTGATTTCAGCTGAGACCTTAGATTGCTTTAGAGGATCCAGCTCTGCCTTTTTAAGCCAAGACTGAAGCACTGTTTCCTTTTCTTTTTTTTTCTTTTTCTTTTTTTTATATATAAAACACATCTGCAAATTTTTCTGAGATATAGAATACAAATCCATTGCTTGATGTTAATTTGCAGACATCTGGGTTTGCTTATCTTTTGTTTTCAGGTTGCTTTGAATTTGTTTTTGAACTTGGATTTGGTCACAGGAATGTTGCATGCTTCCAGGTTTGAAAACTTGATTTGGTTGTTGAGATGATTCATTTTCAGGTTGATGAAAATCTGGTTTATAGATTTCGAACTGAAGCTTTGAAAACTAGGCTTTGATTTTTTTCTCTCTGTTTTCAGTTTTCATATTTTTTTCTTCTTTTAGTTAATAAAAAAAAACTGAGTATAGCCTGATTTTGAACTGCTTATGATTTTGAAATGTGTGAGGCAAATCTCCTTTTCAGATTTTTGCTAAGATAGCCATGATTACACATGGGAAAATGAAAAGCTTCTTGAAATTCCAAATTTGACTATTTAAAAAAAAAAATGATGATGCCATTTGTTCATATATATGTATATAGATATGTATGATGTGAATGGATGTTTACATTTATTTGCATGTACACATATACAATATTCTTATGTTCTTAAAAGAATTGTTCTCCCTCTTTTTTTTTTGGTAACATAAGACAAATTTTCACTATGTATATCTCATATCTCTAATACTTGTAAATGTTTTTACATTTTTAATTATATTGTTTTTCAAAATAAGATGTATTTTTAAATCTTTTTATCAAAACGAATAAATAAGTATGTAATTGAATTAAATTCTTTAAATAGCTTTTTGTAGAATTTATTTATATCAATCTTTATAATATATATTTTTTAAGCAAATATTATTTTAATACTTAGTTCATTATATTTTTTTTTGAATCAAAACTAATATATCTTTTTTTTAAAAATCAAATTTCTATTTAAAATCTAAAATTCTTTAAGTTTATTCTAAAAATCTCTAATTAATTCACAAATAATCCCACAATTTAATTTTAAAATTAAATCAATTATTGAATCATTTCGGCTAATATTCGAGGAATGTTACACACACCTTCTATAATTAATTTAAAATGAATTAAATTAATTACTTAAATCTCTAATTAATTTAAAATAAATTAAATTAATTACTTCATCATTAAAATTCTACTTATCTTAATCTTTAATTGATTACAAATCAATTTATAAATCATCATCTCAGTATTCATTTCAATTAATCATTATTGATTAACTATCTCTAATTACAGTAAGTAATTAGCATTTAATATTAATTATACCTTAATTAATCAATTCCAAATTACATCATTAATTAATTAATTAATTAATGATTTCTGATTATATTTAATCAATTTTTAAATAAATAAATTAATTACATAAGTAATTAATCTTCAATTTAAACAACATATATATTAATCACCTATGATTAATAACCATTCAATAATTAACTGCTTTAATTACTCATCTCATAAATTAATTACTCTTAATTAATTATCTTCATTAATCACTTGATTAATTTTCAAAGTAATTTAAATCCAAATTACTTCAATATAGGTATTTTTAATTACATCCTGTAATTATTAATTAATTACTTCTTAAGTAATTACAAATTCATAACTTACATAAAGTAATTATCAACAGTCCATAAATGTTTAAATTAATTAAACTAATCACATTTATTAAATTAATTACACTAAGTAATTAATTCATTTATTACTTCATTAAGTAATTAAACAATTTATTATCATTAATTAATTAATCTAATTAATTATTAAAAATTAATCACAATAATTAATTGTTAAAATAATCTTAAGTTAATGACCTTCATTAACATTTCTTAATTACATAATTAAGAATTAACTTCAATTAATCTTTATTAATTATCAATTAATAAATCTTTAATTACAATTTAATTAATCTCTAATTATAAATTAATTAAGTATTAATTAAAGTCTTAATTATCTTAATCACTTGATTAAATAAATCTTAATCATTAATTAAAACCTAATTAACCATTCTAAATTATAGATCAATTAACCTTAATTAATTAATCTCGAATCTAATTTAATTAGCTTAAAAATTATTAATTTCCTAATTAAACATCCACATATTCATTAATTAAATAATTAATATTCCATTTAAATTAATTTAATAATTTAAATGAAACCAATTTCTCAAATTCAAAAATAAGAAACAATCTTATTTATACAAAGAAATTTAAAAACTTGTTTCAAACAAAATTCAAATTTAAAATTTCTTTTTAAATTTCAAACTGAAACACAATTTTTAAAAATTTCATTTCAGATTCAAACTTAAAATTTAAAACTTTATTTACACTTCCATCTTCATCTTTAAATTCAAATTATTCCAAAATAGTTATAACAAATTTAAATTTAAAAACTTATTTAATTTTAAAACTGACATTAAAGTCAAATCTCAGGTTTTAAAACCAAATTTAAACTTAGTTTAAACTTTATTTCATAAATTAAAACTTATAGTTTTAAATTCAGACCCAAAGTTCCTGTATACTTTAAAAAGTTTAAAAACTAATTTTAAATTCTACATTTAAATTCAACTCAAATTCATCTATTTCAAATTTCAGTTTCTAGATTTAAATTTTAAATTTCAGTTGCTATTTAAAAAAAATTTGCTTTTAAATTAAAACAGAAAACAATTTTCTGTTTTTGGTTTAATCATCTTACATTTTTGAATTGAAACATATTTCAAAAACCCGGATTTAAATTACTGAATTCATAATTAAATTCCAGGTTTTAAAAAAAATCTTGATTGAAATTCATCTTACAAATTTTAAATTTACTTTTAAATCTGAAAACAGAAAACAGTTTCTGTTTTGTTTAAAACCCAAAGTAAATTTTAAAAACCCAATAATTACACAAACAAGATTCAAATTATTTGAATTTATATCTAAATTCAGGTTTCCAACTTGGTTTCAAATTTTAGTTTGCAATTTACTTTCATTTCAAATTTTTTTTTTTGATACTTGGAAAACAGGTTTCTGTTAAATACCTGAAACAAAACTAATACCCGAGCTACCACCTAATTACTTCGAGTAAAAACAACTCCTGCTTCGAGTCATTTCCCAATTTCCCCGAGACAAACCTGAGCAATCGAAACCTTGAAACACAAAAACAAATACCCACCATCACCAACATGCACACACCCCTGTGCATCCACTTCCCAACTCCGGTAACACTTGCGATCATCCATGACCATCCTCCATCGACCAGTGACCCCACAACAACCTACCACCTTCAAAATCCCATAATACAACTTGAATTTGAATTCAAGTTTTTTAAACCAAAACCTGGAACTACAGACAGCACAATCGTCCCCAACCTGTCAACACCATCCCCACGCGCCTCCGGCCACCATCGCCACTCAAATTTCGGTGACGACTTCGACTAACCACCACCTACCCATACCCAAGAAATAGTTGAGCTCGATCAACTGTGCATGACGAACAGATCGATTCTTCCTTGCCCAGTAAAACTAGGGTTCATGTCTGTAAAACCCAATCACAATCCCAAAAACGAATTTCACCTCAAACCAATAATTTTCCCATTATCAATGTTAATTTCTCCTCCTCCAGGATCAATCTCATTGCCTCGAACTACTTGTGACAACAGAGATGACCAAAAACCCCATTTACAGTAAGACTAAAACTGCACTTTGGTTTTGATACTAAAAATTGTAATTTTACTTTTAAAAATCATAATTTAGTTTTATGTTTTGATATATAAACCTGAAACATAAATTCATATAGTCTGAATTTTTACATTTATACAGTTTTTTTTTCTTTCTGTTATCTATATTTCCAGGCATTGCATAAATTTATTTAACTTATATAAATTTTAAAAACATTCTCTGTGATAAAACAAACAGGTTTAGTTTAAATCTTAAACCTTAACACAGATTGAATCAAGAGATATGATTTTTAAATCAAAAACTAGAGCTTGAAACTAAGAACAGTGGGATTACAGGAATATCAACCATGCACACTTCATACATTTATAAACATACAGATAATCCATATATATGTCCACATAAACATAGTTATTTCCAAATGAAACATGCAACCAATTTATACTTAAGTAATTTTTAACAAAAATGTTACTCACCTGTATAATGATGCAGAGCCCAGACTTTTAAAATGCAGAACAAAGCTTAGTTTTGAACATGCAGAACTTAGTTTGAAATCCTTGCAGAAAGCTCCAAACCTGAATGCCTTTAAACCTGAGCTTTAATTGTTTGATGCTTTAAAAACTTGCTTGCAGATTTTGAAAATTCTTGAATGCAGGCTTCCCTGATTTCATGTATGCAGATTTATTTGTTGCATGCAGTTCAACCCAGGTTGTATTTGAAAGTATGCAGGCTTATTTTGGAGGATGCAAACATGCATTTTGAGGAGTTTGAATGCAATGCATTTACAGGTTTGAAATTTGTTGCATGCATGTTTTCATTCTTGCAGATTGAATAAGATTTTGGGATATGCAGGCTTGTATTTTGAGAAATGCAGATTTGTGCTTTGAAAAAGAGGAGTTTGAATGCATGTTGTTTTACAGATTTGAGAAATGCATTAGAAGAGATGAACAAAATTTCAGATTTCCTTTAGAAAAAAATGAGAAAGAGCTAAAGAATGAATATATGCAAGTTTATATAGCTATTTTATGATTTATTTTAAATTAAAGAAAAACAAAATTACTACATGACACTTGTCTAATATGTCAACACATGTTTAACTATGCGTTGATAAACTTACACATGTCTTCAAAAATTAATTAGTATTTAAAATTAGAGTTAATGAAATATTAAACTTAGTTAATTATTTTTATAAGTACTTAGTTATGAATGCAATTAATTTCTAAAGAATAAATCAAAGTGTTATTTTAAATAAGACAATATACAAATTTATCATTTGAAAGAGAAACTTTTAAACAATTAAAATAAATTTATAAAAGAGTTTGTAACTTATTTTAATATTCAAACTTAAATTAAAAATGAATTTAAACCAATTAAAACATTTTTCTCATATTTAAAATCATATAGTATTTTATCAAATATTTTTGAAAAGCTTAAATTCAAGAATAAATTTCAATTCCTATTTTCAAAACATTAAAACTAAATTAACAACTTATCTATTTATAATATATACAAATACATATACATTATTAAATAGAAAACAATTTTATCAGTTTATTAAAAATAAATTCACAAATTAAATATTTAAATGAAGAAGATTATTAAATCAAATATAATTTATTAACAAAAATCATCAATTCAATTTAAATTTAAACCCAGATTATTAAATTTAAATTGTCCAAAATTCCAGGATATTACATTAATGTTTTAAATGAGATTTATGAATAAGTAATATTTATAAAGGAAATAGAGTTATAAATAGATTTTCATAAATAAATTGGTTTTATGAAAGAAAGTTTTATAAAATGAAAAGAGATTCTTAGATATAGTTTTATAGATATGGGAATGATTAGATTGATGACTTAAATATGGATTTTTATCAAGGAAATTAAATATGTTCCAAAAGTTGGTTACTCGCATTAATATCGTTTAAAGTCATTTGTTAATATTTAAATATTTTAGAGGGCTAATTATTTAAATTATTAATGTGGTTTCAAATTAATAATAACAATTTTTGATAATATTTTGGTATTTTATCATTATTATTTGTATGGTAAAAATTAACGATTGTTTTATTCATATTGTTTTGAATTATTAATTATTATTTCTAAGATGTTAAAAGTTAATCATTATTATTTATTTATGATGTTTATTATGAATAATTACTATTACATAATGTTGTTTTAAAGAAAGTGTTTAGGATATATTTATGAGTTTTCGAGATTTGTAAATAGAGTTTTGTAAACGAACTTGGATTTTTATAAGAGGAGCTTATAAAATGTTTTGAAGATACAAAGGAAGATTATTTACGAGGTAAAGAGGTTTATAGATAAATGGATATTTATAAAAAAATTACAAATGGGTTTATAGATTTACAAAAAGAGTTTACAAAAAATTTATAAATGGTTTATAAAGCGTTTTAGAAATTTATAATGGAATTTATATATGATTTTTGAATTTTATAAAAAGAATATATTCCTCATTGTTTGGTAAATAAATATACTTATACCGTTGAGATAAGTAGATGAATATTTTCTAAGTATTGGAAATATAAGGGCTGTGAATATATCTTTGTAACAGTATCATGGTACATGAATTTACAAGATGATTTTAATTAATGAAGGAGATCAATAAAGGAAGTAGTAGTTGTTTATGTGCTTAACGAATGCTAGTTTTCCTTTGGAAAGAAATATTGACTTGGATGTGTGTTTGTTGATAGTTAAATAACCGACTATTAAATGTGGACCCAAACGTAACTTTGGAAATATCTGGGAGAAACACATGAGTTACATGGCATAGTCATCTCCAATGGTGTTGTTGCGTGTAAATCTTGTTTCGTTCTCCTGCGATAATGATAAGGAAATCCGTCCGCTAATGGTTAGAAGATGATCTTCGATATTCTCTTTATGTTTATTTTCTAAAGAACCGGGTTGGAGTTTACAGGAAATTGTAGAATTTTTTTTAAGAGACTATGATCAAATATGTTATCTAAAAACCACTTTGATCCAACTAAAGTGTTCGAAGTGAATATATACATCTTGAAGTTGATGGAATTAGAGACGAAGCTCTCAACCATTTCTTTCAATCCCAGAACAAACTTGTACAGTTGAATAGTGATATTGCATTGTTGTTTGGAGGGCAGTGTTAGAATTCCAAGTGGGAAGTGTTATGTAAATGGTAAGAGTGTGGCCTCTTTGAGCCTCACACTCGGGAAATGAATAAAGAAAGGACATGCAGTAGGGCAAAGTAGGTCGCACCCAAGTAGGCTATGACCTAACCAAATTTAGAGCGATATTCATGTATGCTTCGGGATCCCATTATGTGGTTGTTGATTACAACCAAGCGGTGATCGTATTTGGTGCTACTCGAGAAGGGGGTAGTGCCGGTCCTGAGTAGTAGAGGTGCAATTGTCATAGCCTATCGTACATTTTATCTAGAGGTGTACGAATTCGGTGGGTAGACCCTTACCCTTTCATGGTTGGAATCCATTCACCAATACGAATCTTCGGTTTTAGTTGTAGAACCTAGTATGCTGGATTTTAATTAATGTTACAATTTCGGCTATAACCATTAGTATTTGTATATTAGACACTATTATAATATTAGAGGATTTCAATTGAAAAGTTTTGGTTATCGTAAGGTAAAAACCCATCCTTGTTTATGTGCAGCGTATTCTTACGGGATACTTTTGATTTCCAAAGGTTTTCTATAACCTTAAAATCCAGTTGGATGTGTTTTATCATGCTGATTTTCTAAACTAACTCGGATGTTATTTTATTATAATGCTCGGGTCATACCGAGCATATTTACATATTGCTTTGGATGCATTGCAGCTCAAGAGATGAGTTGGAGGTCTTCAAATCGTATTCTTGTATATGTTTATTTCCTACTGCTTTGTTATTGAAATTATCGACAATTATGAGGACAGGATGTTATAACTGCCAAGCTGATAATTATGATTATTGTTGTACTTTAATGGACTTATGTATATAACGGTTTCTCTTTGGTAAAGATCATTGAAATTATATTATATATTGTTCCACTATGGTTGTGAGATTCTATGTTGTTTTAGTTTCTTTTCTCTTCTTCTTCTCTTCACTTCTTCTTCTCTCCTCTTCTTCTTTCTTCTTTCTTTCCCTTAACTATCCATCATTCCGTTTGATTTTAGGCATGTGTGGTTTGATGTCACCTTGAATTGTACTGAAAAGCGGGTCGGTACAACATGGTATCAGAGCTTAGGTTGAGCGAACATCTAGGCTTTGGTGGGAATTTACTCATTTGAGATAGGGTAAGCGAAACCCTATAAGTTTGAGTGCATATATATAAGTACGTATTTGTTAGTGATTATAAAATTATTTTATATTGTGTTAATTTATCAGTTGAGTGGCTTATAAATTCTTGTTAGTGCATGGGATGGCACGATATCAATAGGTGTTCTAAACATATATACAAGGAAAACCGACACAATATTGTTTTGAGAATTGGGTAACTGAAATAATTTTACCTAAATTATATTTTATATGAAAAAGAATAATTTTCAGGAATTATTATAATTATATATGGAGTGATTGGTTATTGGTAAATGATAATATTTAATTATTATCATTTATTTTTGTTCTAGTAAAAGTTGTTATTATCATAATTTAAACAAAGACAAACATGTGTAATTATAAATTACAGAGAACAGATTATGATTAAAACAATCAACAATTTTGAAATGAACTTCATCAGTTGTTTTACAAATATGATTTATAAAGGTGATTTATAAACAAAAGGTAAAGGAAATTGCCTAAGCGTATTTATAATATGAGTTGTAAATAAAAACGAATTTAAAACAGGAAGTTGGAGAATTTAAAACCCATTGATTTTGAAATTTATTTTCCAAAAAGTATTTGAAAAATAATAATAGTATTATTTTGAAAATTTTGATTAGAAATATTTTAAAATGGGATTTAAAAGAAATAGAAAGTAGTAAATTCACTTTAATCGCTGGGAAATAATTCTGGTGATGATTACAGCATCATCGACATTCATTTTCGAGTTTCTAATTGAGAAATTGCTACCATTAAAGTTTTTTTGATAAAACAAATTTGTTTTAGATTCTAGAGGTGTACTTTTATATATAATGGAGTTTTATAGATATGATTTCGAAAAGGTTGAAAATAAAATTTGGTGTTAAAAACCTAAAATTTTATCTAATTGTTTTTAGAAAACCTAAGATAATAAGTTTTTGAACTTATAATTTGGAAACAATATATATATAAAAAAAGAGATATGCAATCAAGATATGAAATTAAAAATTAACTTAGGTTAGGTTAAATAAATTGAGTAAAAATTTAAATGAAATTGAAATGGGATTTGAAACGAATTGGATAAGATAATGAAATGAATATACAATTAAGCCGTAAAGTGATTATATAACCTTGAATTGAATATATAGTGTGTGAATAGACTTGACTCAAATAAGTTTCATGAAATTTTAAGTAAATAAGTTTGTATAACTTATACGTTCGAGGAATATTGAGCTAAAAAAATTAAATTTATTAAATGTGAATTTTAAGGAGTGAATATCGTAAATTGAGATAGGCATTAAATTCAACTTAAGTTAAGTAAATTGAGATGATTTTTGAAATGAAATTTAACTCAAATGGGGTAATGGAATGAACTAATTCAAATTAAATTTGATTTGCAATAAACGAATGAAATATGAGCTTGAGTTGTAGAATAAATACGACTTAGGTTGTGGAATGGATATGAATTTGAGTTGCAAATGAATTGAATATGATTTGAATGTTCTATGATAGAATTTAATATAAACTTAAATTATGAAGTGAAATAAACATTAGAAGTGTTATATAAATTTTTTTATAATGAATTCATGTAACAGCCCGTATATTTGAACCATTTAAATTGACAATAATCCACACATGTCAACTTAAATAGTACAAAACACGAATAATTAATGGAGTATATATATAAATGAGAATCATCACAGAATCACAGAAATATCACATCACAGAATAGTGCAGTGGAAATACAACATAGTCATAAGAGTAGTTCATGAAGCTACCTATAAGTACAACAATGTCTTAGATAAAATAAAATAGAACAACATAGATGTCCAATAGTCTAAATAGAAAGAGCAATACTGATAAGATAAGATAATGATAGTCTTCGGTCATCAGCTCCAAACAGAACAGCAACAGCAATCCTCAGTCTGATCCGAGCATATGCACAAACAAACACTCGAATCAGGACATATATTCTTATACAGGTAATATGATTCAAATTCCAATAACAATAACTCAAAGATGAATGGAATAACATCTTCAAGGATCCGTTAAACTATTTATACATAATAGTGTACGATACATAGATAATGTCTAGCAGTAAAGTAAAATATCAAAATAGTGTTAAGGCATTACCATTGCCCCCCTTAACACATTTCATATAGCATTATAGACTATACAGCACTGTAAACTCCACCGTAAACTAGTGGGATATCAGGGAGTACTCCATAGGTATAATACAAAACAAAATCGTAGTGGTCGCGTATACGGGAATACAAGTATGACAAGGCACATGAGGCAATACCCAAGGTAGTGAAACTACCATTCGCCTGATCCGGACTGGTGAGAACGCATCGCCGCAACGATCGCAACACCGCGAAGCAACACTCCAAATTCAAGGGTGCGCACCAATCAATCACAAAAGTAAATGAGTAGTTTACGAAGAAGTGTGTTCGCTCGTGGTAGCTAACCCCATTTGGCCCCGCACGGCTCCTGATTTTAGCCATTTCCACTTTGACACAAGTGTCAAGGCTATCCATTATAGTTCACTTCCTTCAATCATCAACGCTTGCCAATCCAACCACTTCGTTCTGGATCACACTACGCGTATAGTTATTAAAGTGGTTTCCGGTTTAGATAGTGAGTATGTCCCTAACCGATTCTGGTTCCTTTAATAACCTTCGTAATTCATTTACCAATTGGTCGTTTAATATATTTCAAAACCAATTCAATTTCAATTTCAATTATAATTATAAATCAACATTACGCCAGTCATTCTAAATCAAGTTCCAAAATTTACATTTCATAAATTCGCAATTTCATTTCAAATTTCTATAATTCAATTTCAAAGTTCAATTTTAAAACAGTTCAACATTCATTTAATTTCATGTATAAGTTCATTCCAAAATCATTTATCGTTCAAATCGATTTAAACCCAATTATCGATTTCATTCGATATTTATTAAATTATTTTATCATTAAAAAATTTCAATTAAATTTCCAATTCACTACATTACTTCTTAAGTTCATCTTCATTATCAAAGCTTACAAATTTATTCAATTTATATTTGTCGAATCCAATTCTTTAATTTCAAATCCTTCGTTTGTTTCGATAAAGCCATTCTATTTCTTATTAAAGAAATCCATTTCATTCATTTATTACCTCCGTTACAGATTTCAAAACTCGATTAAAGAAATTAGTTTCACCTATTCAAAATTCGATTTCTCTTTATAAAGAATATTCAATTCAATTTAATTATTAAATAATTCAATCTATTCAATTTAGTTTAATCATTGAACAATTCAATATTATTCAATTTAGTTTAAATCATTAAACAATTCCATCTTATTCGATTATCAAATAATTTCAAATCTTAATTATTATCATTTCAAACTCATTCATTTAATTTCTTCAAACTTAATTATTGATACATTTTAGACCTAGTCGTTAATAATTTCAAACTTGATTGTTAATAATTTCAACTTCGTTATTAATAATAATTCATAAAAATTTCAAAACTTAATCATTAAATTTTAATCTTCGTTATTAGTAATTTCAAAATCAATTATCAATTACTTCTAAATTTAATTATTACGTAATTAAATTTAACAACATTCTTTGTCAATTACGACGTTAAAATTTGTCTCAAATTCAAATATTCACATTACATTCATTCGAATTTAAATTCCGATTTATTCAAAATCTTATTATTAGTCAAATAAAACTTTATTTTGTTTAAATCAAAACATTTAACCAACCAGGTTTAATTTAATTTTCTATCCTGAGTCAAAGTTATTTGGGTGTTTATCATTTCAACCCGATTCCATTTCAATTCAAAAACAAAACATACGAAGGGAACTTGCAGTGTGATAGCTGGGATGGTGTCAAAGTAAATAAACAAGTAATAGCATCCATTCACAACAATTTAACAATTTATTAAATAATCCCGAAATAATCGTATTAATTTACATTTGTTATTTATGCAAATTAATATAATTATTTCTAGAATCTACATTGTCATTTCATGTAGATTAAAGATTATTACATTTCGGTTTTTCACTTGTCGTTTAATTTCAATTTCAATTCCACAACAATTATCCTAGGTCCAAAGTGACATTTATCAAATTATACGTGTCAATTTACTAATCAATATTCATCATATAAATGTGTCAAGTTTATCTAATCAAATTAACATATAAAGTAGTCAAGTTAACAAATCAAAGTTCGACATGTATAATCCAATTTATTTTGTCAACTATCCTATATCACCTTAACTTGCAAATTATTTATCAATTAACACTACAATTTAACATCTAATTCAACATAGCATAGCAATCATTCAACAACCATACTTGTATAAGAATATAGTCGTGAAAATTAATTCACCTTTCATGGATAAAGAAGTTGGCGGCGAAGCAAGAAAAAGCACGAAAGTACGAGAATAGAGTCGGTACAGCACGAACAACGAACACTGTAATATCGACAAAAGAAAACGATATTAATACAATGAACGTTTGTATAAAATTTATAAATTATATAAATTCGCTTACCGATAATGGAGAAAAGGACAAAAGCTGAAGATTGACGCTGCTGCGAGAGCAGACATTTGCTGCAACAACAACAGGGAAAACGAAAATTGGTTACAACTTTAACCCATGCCTCAGCTCATATACATCCGTATATAAATATGTGTCAGCACAATAAAATAAAAAATATGAGTTATAAAAGCCTGTAACTCACGACCGTACACAACAGTAAACATTTTATACTACTTTTCTTTCTTTTTTTTTTCCTTTTTTTTTCTTTTTTTTTCTTTTCGAACCCAACTCTTTTCCCCCTCTTGACATCAACACACATATACTCAATTACTCAGAGACAAGCTTCCCATACACCTTCACATGCGCCTCCCCCTTAACACGCAACTCTCTTCTTCATCTTTTTTTTTTTATATAAGCCGAGACCAAAATCTTGCGGCAACCCCTTACTGCATGCATTTCTTCTTGCATTAGCAAGCTTAACACTATCCCCTGAAGCACATGCATATGCAAGCATTTCTTCACACTTTTTTTTTCTACTCACGCATCCCCTCTTCAGCTTGTTGCCACCTCCTCCCAAACTCACGCACGCCACGCTCAGCACACACACCAAACATGTACACGTCCCACATATGCACGCACGCACGGGTTTGGCAACGGTGAGGTAGGGGTGTGGCGGTGCGAGTCAGGCGCGGTGGTGGGCTCAGGTGGAACAGGTGGAAGAGGGAGTGGACGATGCAGGCAACGGAGGAGGTGGGGCTAGAGTAGGCGCCGGCCAGAGGAGGTGGGATTTCGATGACTGGATGGTAGTGAGGTAGGTGACTGTGTGCGCAAGGAAGTGACGTTGCGAGTGGCTGAGATGAAGCGGAGGATGGTGTGGTGCTCCATTTGGGTTTCGGCCACAATTTATTCCTCTTTTGTTTTTTTTTTCTTTTTGCAGGAGTGGATATGACATGAAGAAGAAAGAAAAGAGATGAGGAGAGAATAGGGAAGTAGATACCTGATGTTAGAATTGTAGAGAACAGTGCAAATGAGAATAGAGAAGTGTTGAACAGTGAATAATAACAGAGAATATTAATTTTCTCTGTTGCTTCGTATCCACCAGTTCCCTTCGAATTCTGAAATGTCACGTATAATTCCAATGCAACCCCAGCTGTCAACCGCCATAATAAATTTCTTTCAGCAAATTTTCAAATTTGAACACATATGGCCTTCCTTGGGCTGAATGTTACTCAACCGGTCCGTCTAGAACGATAAATTTACGCAACTATTTTATGTCGAACTCCGATTGACGCTAATAAATATATCATTATGATCAGTGCGACGAGACGATTTCCACGGTACAAAGATTATTGCGTACGATGGTTTTATAAAATTCACATTTACGCCGCTAAAATTGTACGTTTTGCAAAACAATTTAAACGGAGCTGGCGATGACAGTTTTTGACGAAACGAATTTTATAATCATGATCGGAATAATTTTTACAACATAACTGTGTAAAAATATTTGGATTTTAAAGATAAATTTTACGTAGGTTTATATGGACTGATATATAGTAAAACGCGACGAAGTTTACTGTAATAATTTGCGATGAAACTTTTTCTATGCTCATATCTAACTAGACGTATCTCATAAATAAAGTTTGGTCGTAAATTGAGATCGTTTATAAATTTTAAAATTTTTATATTAGAATGATGGATTTATAAGTTTAAATTCGGTCGGAAATTCAGGGTCGTTACAATCTCCCCCACTCAAAACTTTTCGTCCTCGAAAAGGAACGAAACGAGTGAAGTAGGAATGAAACAAGCAGAAAATCAAGATAGATTTTGAGAAATTTGAATTATACCTGAAGTTAGTAGTTCGGGGTTTGAATCCCGAATACTATCCTCTGTTTCCCATGTGCAATCTCGCTCATCTGCACTCCATTGGACTTTGACGAGATTAACCGACTTCCTTCTAAGTTGCTTTGTCTCACGATCAATTATCTGAAGCGGCTTACACTCAATAGTCAAATCAGGCTCAATAACTATCTCTTCCAACTGAGTAGTAGGAATAGTCATAGATGGATCGTGCACAACTTTGCGCAGATGTGAGACGTGGAACACGTTGTGCACACCAGCGAACTTCTCTGGTAATGCAACTCTATATGCCAATGTTCCGACTCTTTCCGTAATCTCAAACGGACCAAAAAATCTCGGAGCTAGCTTCCCTTTCCTTCCAAATCAAACAATATTCTTCAAAGGCGACACTTTCAGAAATACTTTGTCTCCTACGCTGAATTCGAGATATCTTCTCCTTTTGTCAGCGTAGCTCTTCTGTCTAACCTGTGCCGTCATTATTTTCTTCCTGATTTCTTCGACTTTTTCGGAAGCTTCCATAATTATTTATGGACCAAGCACTAGTCGATCACCCGACTCGATCCAACAAGCTGGCGGTTTGCACGGCCGTCCATATAAGGCTTCGAACGGTGCCATACCAATGCTTGCCTGGTTTATTACAGATGATTAATTCAAATTCAAACTCAAATATACTTATTCAAATTTGAAATTAAATTTGTTTACCTGGTAACTATTATTATAAGTGAATTCAACCAAGTGAAGATGGTCTTCCCAAGATCCACCAAATTCAATAATACAAGCTCGGAGAAGGTCTTCTAAAATCTGATTCACCCTCTCAGTTTGGCCATCTGTTTGAGGATGATAAGCTTTGTTCAGGTTCAGTTTGGTGCCCAAAGTATCCTGAAATGCTTTCCAGAATTTACTAGTGAAAATAGGATCTCGATCGCATACGATACTAGATGGTACACCATGAAGTTTAACAACTTCTCTCATGTATATCTCCGCCAAACTCGAAGCTGTCCGAGTGGACTTGACTGGAATAAAGTGAGCGGACTTCGTCAATCTATCGACAATCACCCAGATGCTTTCGTTGCCCTTTCTAGTTCTTGGCAGCCCATCAATAAAGTCCATAGAAATTTGCTCCCACTTCCAACCTGGAATCTCTAGTGGCTGAAGCAAACCTGCTGTCTTTCTGTGGTCAGCTTTTACTTGCTGGCAAGTTGTGCATCTGCTGACATAGGTAGAAATATCACGCTTCATCCCACTCCACCAATATAGCTTCTTTATATTCTGGTACATTTTAGTGACACCGGGATGAAATGAAAGCGAAGAGTTGTGGTTTTCTCTCAGCACTTCTTGTCTAAGACCATCAACATTAGGGACACAAATGCGATTATCAATTCTCAAGACCCCGCTACTATCTACATGTGCACCCAATTTATTATTAGCATTTTCAACTCTACCGAGAACTATCTCTTTGATGCGATAAAGCAAAGTGTCCTCGTATTGCTTGGCTATAATACGATCCATAAGGGCTGGGGAGATGGAAAGCTGGAATAACATTCCCTCAACAAGATTACAACATGCCATCGCTTGGTTTCTTCTCAAAGCATCGGCTATGGCATTCGCTTTCCCTGGAGTATAATGAATATCAAGATCATATGCAGCTAGAAATTCGAGCCATCGGACTTGTCTCTGATTCAAATCCTTTTGTGAGAAAATATATCTCAATGACTTGTGGTCAATGAATAACTCGAATTTGGTTCCCAAAAGATAGTGCGTCCATAGTTTAAGTGCAAATACAACCGCAAGAAGCTCTAAATCGAGAGTTGCATAGTTTTCTTCATGCATCTTTAATTGACGACCCACATAGGCAATAACATTTCCTTTCTGCATCAAAACTGCTCCAAGTCCATCTCGACAGGCATCTGTATAGACTGTCAATCCTTCGCTACCATCAATAACTGTAAGAACTGGGGCAGAGGTCAACCTCCGCTTCATCTCATTGAAAGCTGCTTCACACTTCTCACTCCAAATAAATTTCACATTCTTCTGGGTCAGTGCGGTAAGTGGTGCGGTAATACGAGCAAAGTTTTCTATAAATCTGCGGTAATAGCCGGCCAAGCCCAAGAAACATCGGATATCTGTAGGAGTTTTGGGAGTCTTCCAATCATTGATTACGGCGATCTTAGCTAGATCGACCGAAATCCCATTCTCCGAAACAATATGGCCAAGAAACTGAACTTCATCTCGCCAAAAGTGGCATTTCGAAAACTTGGCTTTAAGCTGGAGTCTGCGAAGAGTTTCGAGAACAAAAGCCAAATGTGACATATGCTCTTTCTCATCTTTAGAGAAGACGAGAATATCATCAATGAAAACAAGAACAAACTTGTTAAGAGCATCCCGAAAAACTCTATTCATCAAGTCGACGAAATAGGCTGGAGCATTAGTAAGACCAAACGGCATAACTAGCCATTCATAGAAACCATTTTCAGTGCGGAAAGCTGTTTTAGGAATACTATCCTCAGCGATTCTGAGTTGGTGAAAACCGGTAGCCAAATCAAGTTGAGAAATGACTTTAGCTCCATGAAGCTGGTCAAAGAGAACGTTGATGCGAGGCGTCGGATATCTTTTCTTGTGTGTGAGCTTGTTTAGCTCTCTATAGTCCACACACATTCTGAGTGAGCCATCAGATTTGGTGACAAATACAACTACAGCACCCCATTCTGAATGACTACGCCGAATCAAGCGTTTAGAAAATAAATCTTCAATTTGCACATTCAACTCTGCTTTTTCTTTAGGAGCCATTCTCCTTGGAGGAAGAACTACTGGTCGTGCACCAGGAATAAGGTCGATGCGCAATTCGATTTTCCACGGAGGTGGTAGAGAATTAACTTCTCCAAATACATCAGAAAAGAGTTGAACAACTGGAGTAGAGCTTAGTTCATTTGGATGGGAGTCAAGAGAGAATATAAAACTCCCAGCATATTCTTGAGGTGATTTGCCTTTAACAACTAAAGGCATACTCTTGTCGTCAATAAGAGAGACAGTTCGAGTTTTACATGAGATAACGGCTTTGAACTTTCATAGCCAATCAATGCCTAATAGAATATCAAATGCCTCGAATCCAAGAACATAGAAATCACAAGTGAAATGGTGAATGCCATGCATAAGAGTGACATATTTGCAAACCCTTTTAAGGTTAGCGGGCCCTCCAATAGGGTTAGATACACATAAGGAAATAGATGCAAGAGTGGGTTCCCAACCAAGTTTACTACACAAGTCAATAGATATGAAGCTGTGTGTAGCTCCGGTGTCAAGTAGAACTCTAACAGGCAAGGTATGTAACATAAAAGTACTTTGCAAAGTACCTTGATTATCCGAAACTTCCGGGGCTGGAACTTCCGGGCAGGTGTGGAAAGAGCAAAAACTCCAGATGGTGTACCATGCTTCTGTGTTGGGCATTCTTTCTTGAAGTTTCCAGGTTGTAAGTAGATATGACACAAATCCCTCCTAGTCATCTGTGCCGGTGGCGGAACAGCTGCGCTCTTTGGAGATGGGCAGCTATTAGCATAATGATCCTTTTGGTTGTAGTTGAAGAAAGTAATAGATGATAGTCAATGGGCTTCTTCTGCGAGTATCCAAGCCCAGTTTTCTGCTACCAATTCTTCTTCTGTTGTGCAAAGTTTGGCTTTCTCTTTCCTGACTTACTAGCTGATGTCTGAACAACTGGATCTTTGGAGGTTGATGTTTCCTTTGGCTTTTCCTCGTATCAAAGAGCAAAGTCCATCAACTCAGTGAAAATTCCATGGACATGAGCAGTGAGGAGCTCGTAATACTCAGGGCGCGCGCCATGTATGAACTTCTCATTCTTAAGCAATGGTGTATCAATCAAGCCAGGTCCGAACTTGGATAGTTCGTTGAACTTCCGTTCATACTCAGTGAAGGTCATATTGCCTTGCTTGAGATCCATAAAAGACCGATAGAGTTGGGCCTTCCCAGCAGCTGGCATCCACTGAGCCACAAAGGAGTCCCTATTTACAAACAATATAAGATGAGTCAAAAATTTGAACGAGATAGAAGGAAATTATTTTGATGTAATTTAGATAGATTTCTACCTAAACTGGGCCCAAGTGACGGTTTCCTCATCGGTACGAGAAGTGACGGATTCCGACCAATCATGTGCAGCATCCTGAAGCTGCCAAGCGACCAACTTACACTTCTGAGCATCTGTGATCTCTAAGCCAGTAAAGATCCTCTCCAAACTCTTTAGCCATTGCTGAGCTTCGATGATACTCTTGGAGCCAGTAAATTTGACTCCGCCAAGCTGAGTATACTCCTTGCTAAGAGTGTAGAATCGAACAGCAGGAATTGGAGCATGTGGACCAGGAGCATTTCCACCCCTTCCTCCCCTAACATTTCTTCTGGTAGCCATCCTGGAATACCAAAAGTGATTTAGCATCAAAGATAGGAATTTATAGAACTCAAGGAAATTCTACTCAAACGAATTCACTAAGAAAGATGAATCAAAAGATGTGGATTCTGAAATGATTCTCCTCATTCTAGGGTATATTTACCTGATCTTTAATGACATTTAAAACTCTACAGGCTAAGGTTATCGGGAACCAACGCTCTGATACCAACTATAACAACCCGTATATTTGAACCATTTAAATTGACAATAATCCACACATGTCAACTTAAATAGTACAAAACACGAATAATTAATAGAGTATATATATAAATGAGAATCATCACAGAATCACATAAATATCACATCACAGAATAGTGCAGCGGAAATACAACATAGTCATAAGAGTAGTTCATGAAGCTACCCATAAATACAACAATGTCTTAGATAAAATAAAATAGAACAACATAGATGTCCAATAGTCTGAATAGAAAGAGCAATACTGATAAGATAAGATAATGATAGTCTTCGGTCTTCACCTCCAAACAAAACAGCAACAGCAATCCTCAGTCTGATCCGAGCATATGCACAAACAAACACACGAATCAGGACATATATTCTTATACAGGTAATATGATTCAAATTCAAATAACAATAACTCAAAGATGAATGGAATTACATCTTCAAGGATCCGTTAAACTATTTATACATAATAGCGTACGATACATAGATAATGTCTAGAAGTAAAGTAAAATATCAAAATAGTGTTAAGGCATTACCATTGCCCCCCTTAACACATTTCATATAGCATTATAGACTATACAGCACTGTAAACTCCACCGTAAACTAGTGGGATATCAGGGAGTACTCCATAGGTATAATACAAAACAAAATCGTACTGGTCGCGTATACGGGAATACAAGTATGACAAGGCACATGAGGCAATATCCAAGGTAGTGAAACTACCGTTCGCCTGATCCGGACTGGTGAGAACGCATTGCCGCAACGATCGCAACACAGCGAAGCAACACTCCCAATTCAAGGGTGTGCACCAATCAATCACAAAAGTAAATGAGTAGTTTACGAAGAAGTGTGTTCGCTCGAGGTAGCTAACCCCATTTGGCCCGGCACGGCTCCTGATTTTAGTCATTTCCACTTTGACACAAGTGTCAAGGCTATCCATTATCGTTCACTTCCTTCAATCATCAACACTCGCCAATCCAACCACTTCGTTCTGGATCACATCCACGTATAGTTATTAAAGTGGTTTCCGGTTTAGACAGAGAGTATGTCCTTAACCGATTCCGGTTCCTTTAATAACCTTCGTAATTCATTTACCGATTTGTCGTTTAATATATTTCAAAACCAATTCAATTTCAATTTCAATTATAATTATAAATCAACATTTCGCCAGTCATTCTAAATCAAGTTCCAAAATTTACATTTCATAAATTCGCAATTTCATTTCAAATTTCAATAATTCAATTTTAGAGTTCAATTTTAAAACAGTTCAACATTTGTTAACGTGAAATTCTGACGCTAACACCTCGGTGTGTGTAGAAACAGAGTGGAAGCACCACCCGTGAATGCAGGAATCAAGAAATAGCAGTAAGTAACAGAAAATGCAGTAAATGAACACAGAGTTTATAGTGGTTCGGCTTATTATCAAGCCTACGTCCACTTCAATCCTTTTATTGCTGAGTGGATTACAACTTATTACAATCTCTTCCAATTACAATTCAATTCCGTTCAAAAGACAAGTAGCAAGAGAAAAATTCGATGCAACAAAGTTCTTCGAATCCATAATTGAATGTGTTGAATCTTTGTATGAAGTTTTATCTAAGCGTCTTGCGTGAACTTGAAGTGATGGAGTGTAGCTTGCTTTGAAGATAGTAAAGTTCCAATGCCTTGAAGAAAAATGATTCCCCCTTCCAAAAAAAAAGTCCCTTGAATGTTGGAGGTGGTCACGTATTTATAGGGGTTTTCCTCCTTAAGTCGTAAGCCGTGCTTGACTCATGGTTAACTCGTGGCCGAGTCAAGTTGGGTCGTGGACGACTTAACTGGCTGAGTCCAAGCTTGGCATCAGAGCGCCCTCAGTCTCCTGGATATAGCACAAGTCCTAACTCATCCACGAGTTAAGAGGTCATGGCCGACTTATCTGACTAAGCCCTTGGTTCCTTGATGGTTCAGTTCTTCAGAATTACAAGTCATGAGTCGCTCACGAGTCAATTCTTTTTACATAAGCATTGTGACAGTGGGCTACGACTTAGTGGTTTTAGATCGTAGGTGAGTCATGTTGAGTCGTGAGTCGTGAGTCGCGCACGAGTCAACTGGACATGGTTTCTTGTTTGCTTGTTTGAGTCGTTGACGACTCAAGGTAAGTCGTAGGTTGCACGATTCTGTGACTCGCACAACTCCTCAATTTGTTGAGTCGGTAACTCGTTGAGTCGGCCTGTCTCATGAACTGTTAACCTCTTGAGTCGTTCTTCTTCTTTTAAGCCGCCCTGAATTTTAACTCGCTAGCTTGTTGAGTCGCTTCTACCTTTAAGTCGTGAATTACCTTGAGTCATAGACTTACTGAGTCGGTAAGTACCTTAAGTTGATGAGTCGGCCCGGGCCTTAACTCGTTGACAAAACGGGGTTAACATTTGCCCCTCGAAGTACACGCCAAAGTCGTAGGTCGTGTGCTTCGACTCATCTTGACTCGCGCATGCCGGCTCATGTTTCACTACCCTGGGGTATAAAAGGCATGAACCGTCACTCTTACTTCCTTCTTCTCATTACCAATCTCCTAAGTCGCATTTGCCATTAATACTTCTCCGAGCTCCCAATGGCGATTTCAACTCAATCCACCTCCGATTCTTTCGAGCATCACATCGCGTAAGCAATCTTGCTTTTCCTCCGATTGTTGATCTCACTAACCTACGCGCCCCATCTTCATCTTCGATTTGCCCATTTGAGCCCTGCGAACTTGGTTGTTTTGGTCATCAACGGACTTAGGGTTATCTACTCCGATGATCCACGATTCGAAGCGATTCAGTGGTGTGATAAAGCTAGGATTGTTGATCGAGAGTTTATTGGGTTAACGGGTTAGGAATTAGGAGGTTCATGGGATAGGAGAGAGACGGTTCATGGGTTAAGAGCTAGAAGGTAGACGGGTTTAGGAATTGTATGGTAATTAGGCCAATCAGAGTGGAGCATTGCATCGGATACGACTCAATAATTCTGGGCGACCTGATATCCTTAGCGGCTCAACTCTGGACCGGCTTACTAATCCTCACGACACAAGTCTTGTGTCGTGGCCGAGATAGGACTTGGAGAATTTTTTCATAACTTTGAACCGAAATCTTTTCTCCCTTCTATGCCTTACGACTTAAGCATTACCGACTCAAAGGGTTGACGACTTATAGCATAAACGACCTAAGTCACCTCATAACCTTTAATCGTGGGCGAGTCAATATATCGAACTGTCTCGGAGCATAATCCTGGCTTGAGCTTTAACTTGAATTGCTGAAATAAACTGCCTGAATATTGATTTGTTTGGACTTTAACCTGTTAAACTTTGTTGCATATTTTAGTTTTACAGATTGCTTCAATTTGCGAGTCTACAACCTGCTTATACAATAGTCACAGAAAATTGGGACGAATATACTGCCAGTGATTGCCCTCATCCAATGACAGATTAGTTAATAGAAGATAATTAACTTAAATAGATTGTGTGAACGAAGTGCTTCAATTCAACAAATTCAAGTAGAGTATTAAAGCAACATTGATATAGTCAATTGAAATCGACCGGTTTGCACCAATACTACACTTGAACTTTTAAATTAACAAGTCCTGAAATTTAGTAATCAATCAATTGTCGACTAGTTTTACTTCAGTTATATTTAGTTGTCATTATTATTAGTTCTGCACAACACTTCACACTTTTAGGAAACGTGCACCTTCATGTTTGAACATCCAGTTAATTATGTAGAATGGCTTCACATCAAGGAGAAGAAGAAAAGAAAGCTCATATGAGAGAGACCTTTCAGGTAGCTGTTCCCGTGGCAAATCCCCCAGAGAGAGTTCCGACTAGCCTTACCCCGAGAGCGTTTATTCAGATGCGCACTCATTTTGGTTTTGCTGAAAATGAAGTACTTTTTCCCGGGCCAAATGATACTGCTGACAATCCACCCCGTGGTTTTGTCGCATTCAACCGTCAAATGTGCTTAAGCGGGGCGATTCCCCCCTTCAATGACTTCCTTCGAACCTTCCTTTTTCGGCTGACAATTTCTCTGTTCCAACTCCATCCTAACGGCTATGCTATCTTGATGGGGTTGTGTGTTCTGTTTAGCAGAACTCTTGACCGCTTGCCAAGCTTCGAAGAAATCTGTTACTTATGCTCTTTCACAAAAGATCATCCTTCTATCATAGTTATAAGGAGCGCTAGGAATCGCAAACTCATCACTGATCTCTCTGACAGCGCTCATGGATTCTTAAGTCAGTATTTCTTTGCTCGCTGCCCACCAGGGTTTTACTCCATTTGGAGATTAGGAAGTAGGATTAGCTTCTTTAATTTTTCCATTCCTGAGCTTTTTTTGAGATCAGAGTTGCTAAGTGCTAATTTTGCTTTTTCCTTTTTCAGCACTTCCTCCTCCTTCTAAAGATCCAAGTCTCAAACAAATTTTTGAAAGACTAAGTGCCGTGGCCAAAGAGGAGAGGAGTATAAAGTTTTTTTTGAGGGATGAACTTTTACATCAATATGGGCTTCTACATACTTCTCGCTCTACGCACCCTCACGAAGCCCCGGATTCTCTAGCTACAACTCCAGATGCCCCGCCTCCTGCTAAAGAGCCTGTGCAGGGAGAAACTACCATCGAAGCCTCACTAGTGAAATGTTCGACTCCGAAAGATGCTGCGAGGCCGTCTGTTAAGTCTATACTTGCCCTAATTATTGAAGAAGAGGAGCCCCTTCATCAAACCGGGGAGCATGTTGATGAAGGAGTCGATGGAGGGAGCCTTGTTAGGCAAGATGGTGATGACATCTTTGGGAGTTTAAGCGACATAATGACCACTTCTCAAGAACTCTTTAAAGATGACTCTGCCAGTGTTAAGGTTATATCTCCGGCGGTTGAAGCGACATCCGCCCTTAAACAGACTCCTTTATCCCAAGAACTGTCACCAGCGGTGAAATCAGTTGCTCTCCCTTAACCGAAGAGCGGTTCGTTAGTTCAGCGCGCGTAGTTTGCACATCACACACAACTAGGATTCTTTGACATCTTATATGCTTGGCTCTTCATACTTTCCAAAAAATTCTAAAGTTGTGTTTTTTCCAATTTCAGGTTCTTCAATGAAGCGAGGTGGCTCATATTATGATGACTTCCAGCGATACGGGAGACGCGGCCAGTATGACTATAAGCGCTATCTACCTGTTCACAGAGAGACTGATGAAGAGAGGGCCGCTCGGAAGGCTCGGGAGAGACGTTCCCATGAAGAACGTTATGGAAGACCGGATGACCGATACGATTCTTCCCACAAAGAGGGTGACTCCCACAAACGCAAATCTCACGATGATAGAGGGAAGAGTCGCATAACTGATGACCCAAGTAAACGGGCTAAAGTCAGTGAGCAACCAATGCCTGCAACTTCTGAAAAGATTATCGCTCCTATTCCTTCTCAGTCTCCTGCCCCTTCTCGTACTGATATCCAGGCAATCATCAACAGACCTTCTTACCAAGTTGGACCAGGTCCAGCCACTCTCCAAAGTCGATTTCCAAATTGGTGCTTAAAAGGAGTTCGCTTTGACCTTGACCTGGTCCCCATAGATAAGAATGCCATGTTACAGAACCTTGATGACGTTAAAACTGACATTGAGAGGATGTCAAATTGGCAAAAACTTGTTGATGAGCTCCAAAGGGTGAATCGGGCCAATCTCGAAGCTATGCTGACCATGGAGAATGACAAAACCGAATGGCAAAAGACCCTTAAGCAGCGTGATGCAGAAATGAGGAGCATTGCCGATTATAATGAAAAACTTGAAGCAGAAGTTGGGAAACTCAAAGAGGAGCTTGCCACTTCCTCCGCTTCTTATTCTCAAAGGGAGAGTGTGCTCCAACATCAGGTGCGAGATGCTCATGCTGCGCAAAGGGATGCCGAGGCCAAGGCTGATGGGCTGGAGCAAATTGTAGAGGGCTACCGTACTGATATTACTCAGTTACAAGGGCAAACTAGCTTTCAGGTCGCGGAAATTGAAAAATTGAAAGCTCAACTATCTAAAGTCGAAAGAGAGCGAGATGAGGCTGTTGCCGGTAGAATTGCAGCTAAAGAAGCTCATGAAGCTACCAAAGCTGATATCGGTTCGACATTATTTGAATTCTATTTGCAAAGTGTGTTAGGGCGTGGCAGTCTTGCATTCCTGGGTCCCAAATATGAGGTTACCCTAGCTGAAGTATGGGAATCCGCGCTTGATATGTTTAAAGGCACCGGGTACACTGAAGAGGAGCTAGAGGCGCACTATTTAGACTTTGAAGCTCGCGCAGCCCTTGCTAAAGGGAAGGAGCAACTTGCTAGATCGCGAGTTGAAATGATGGGGGAAGAGCATCAAGAAAAAGAAACAACTTTGATTGCCCCTGTCCCTCCTTCAACTTCAGTCGATGTTGACATTGCTGGTTCTAGCTCTCATACACCGATTCCTACTAAAGCTGATACCGGAGCCATAATTACACAAGCCGTAGATGAGCCACAAGAGAGTGCTGAAGCTCTAGACTACGAAATTGAAGTGATACCACCAACTTCTCCAGGTAACCCTAATAATGCTCAGGGGAACAACTTGCCAGTTTCTTACGGGTTTGACGAGCTTCTTGATTATTTCTTGAATCTTGACGAGCCATTGTCTCCTCTTTTTGCGGGAAATACTGACACTTTTAACTTTTCCTTTGTAGAGAAAGCGCCGAGCGTCATTCAAACTTCTCCACCTCTAGTTACTGTTCCTCTGCCTCCCCCAATCACTCCTACTCCTCATCTGGGATCACAGGAAGAAATAATAGGTGCCCTTCGGGGCTTGGATGACCCAGCTGCTTTGCAAGAGCAAAAGGACGAAGGACTTGAGGGAGGTGAGATATCTCCGGAGCGGACTCCTTCCGATGAAATAACTTTGTCTAAACTTGTTACTCCAGGAAGTGAATCTTCTTCAAAGAGGAAAAAGAAGCGCGGAATATCAAAGAAGAGGAGGAAGAGCATCATTGCTACTGAAGAGGAACCGGAAGTTGAACCAGTTGTACCTCCCTCTCCTTCTTCCCTCATGCCTAAAGATCGACCCAAAAAGCTAACCATCTGGCCGGGTGAAGGGTCCAAAGGTGGCAAGAAGAAATGAAGATTCCAGTTTTTAGCTTTTTGTTTTTTGTACGTACTGGTCGGGGATTGTGCGGGTACCAGCCCCCGCTTTCTTTATTTCGAAACTTGTATCTGTAAGAAATTGTAATAGAATTGAATAAAATGATCCTTTATTTGTACAAACTTCTTGTTTGTATTTGAGAATGCATTTATTTTTTATTTTTGTACAAGTATCTTTATATAATATTGTAGTGGGCTTATGGTATGTTGTTCGAGCATTACTTTTGCCAATGTAGCTATACCATGTTGCCCCCATACCATAAGCTCGTTGCAATACTTTCAATTTCAAGGGGACTTGTACTCTTTTCTCTTTTTGGAGAATACTTATTCCGTTCTCAGAGGAATTCTATTCTACTTGAAATAGAGTTCTCCTCGTTTCATATGAGTTCTCACGCCCTACCCTTCGGAAATATCACTTTTTCTTTGCATATATATATATTTTTTTACAAAGTGAATTCTCCTATGTAGTAGAGCAGGCCTCCGAAGAACACTCTAGTCTTTGTAGGAAGGGTCTCTTTTTAAAAAATAATAATATAGATGAACCGATCTTCCTTCAAGAGCTAGAGTGTAGCTTTAAAGAGGACTTTCTTCTTCTTCCTTTTTTTTTGTTTCGCATTTCTGATGAAATGCTTCTTTAGAAAGTTGTACCTCTGAGGAGGGATTTTTCACGTTTCAACACTTGGAAGTTTTATTTCAATCTTGGTGAAATGTGTACCTCCAAAGAGTTGTACCTCTGAAGAGAGCCTTTTCACGTTTCAACACTTGGAAGTTTAATTTCGATCTCGGTGAAACGTGGGCTTTCGAAGAGGTCTTTTTATCATTTCAGCTCCTGGTGAAGTGGACCTCCGAAGAGCGACTCTTACACTTCAACTCCTGGTGAAATGGGCCTCCGAAGAGGGCTTTCCACGTTCCAGCACTTGGAAGTTTCATTTCAATCTCGGTGAAACGTGTGCCTCCGAAGAGGTCTTTTTATCATTTCAGCTCCTGGTGAAGTGGACCTCCGAAGAGCGACTCTTACACTTTAGCTCCTGGTGAAATGGGCCTCCGAAGAGGGCTTTTTCACACTTCAACACTTGGAAGTTTTATTTCAATCTCGGTGAAACGTGTGCCTCTGAGTGGGGCTACTGCCTGGGAGTTACTCTCTCATGGTTGGATGGATTCACGGGGCGGTCACAAGTTACTTGGACGTTCGTTGTGCAAACTGTCTCAACTAGTAAACAAGTGCCTTGCCTCCCCGCGGGGAAGAAGGTGCCTCTGGTCGTCTTATGGACTCCCAGGGCGAACACAAGTTACTTGGACGTTCGTTGCACAAACTGTCTCAGTTAGTAAACAAGTGCCTCGCCTTCCCATAGGGAAGGTGCCTCCAATCGTCTCACCCATAGAGGAAGAAAACTCTCATTTTGCGGCTTGAGCCGTCAGGGGTCTTTATCCTCCGAAGAGTTGTGCCTCCGAAGAGGGCTTTTCCACGTTTCAACACTTGGAAGTTTTATTTCAATCTTGGTGAAACGTGGGCCTCCGAAGAGGTCTTTTGTTGGTGCTGGTCAGCTTGCCCATTTCTTTTTGCTGATTGTCCATATTGGTAATCTCTTGGTACCATCTTTAAGCATGCGTCATTTTATTATTGGGTTGCTTTATCCAAAGGAATGTATTCCAGCGGAACTATGGTTTGCTTAAAGTACTTCTCAAAGGAATGTACTCCAGCGGAACCATTATTTGCTTAAAGTACTTCCTATATAGGACTTCGGCCCTAGAGTCTTTTGCTGCTTAAAGCTTGCTTGCTTTTGAGTGATGCCAAGGATTGCAATTGCTTGGTACTGCGATGGGTAAGTCTGCCTTTTTTTTTTAAATTGCCTGCGAATTTAAATCGATATTTCAGCAATATATTCGAAGTACTTTACCTATCGAAATAAAATAAGCGACTTGTAACAGTAAAGAACACAAGATTTATAGTGGTTCGGCCAAAAGTCGGGCCTACATCCACTTTATAGTTCTCATTATTCATTCGCAGTGGTTTTACATGAGCTTTCAATATAAGAATCATACATTCATAATTCTTTTACAACATTTCAGTAAAGCTTTTAAGTAAAATATGGACGCAAGTGATTGCTGTTCTAGGCTCTCGGGATTGAATCTCCTTCAACAGTTATGAGTTTGAATGTGCCATCAAGAAGATTGCTGCCTATGACATATGGCCCTTCCCAATTTGGCCCAAACACTCCTGTTGCTGTCATAATTCTTTTCAAGACTAAATCCCCAATTTCAAAGCTGCGATGGCGGACTTTGGAGTTGAAATGCCTGGCTATTTTTTGCTGATGAGACGCAACTCTGAGCTTAACCTCTTCTCTTTTTTCATCAAGGAGGTCAAGTGCCTCAAGTTGAAGTTTTTCATTTTCAGCTTGATCGAAGTGAATTCTTCTATGTGAAGGGACTTTCGTCTCTACTGGAATCATTCCTTCTGATCCATATGCCAATGAGAATGGAGTTTGCCCAGTTGCAGTTTTACGAGTAGTTCTGTATGCCCATAGTGCTAGTGGTAGCTTATCGACCCAACCACCTTTTGCTTTTTCCAATTGCTTTTTGATGGTTGACTTGATGATTTTGTTTACTGCTTCCACTTGCCCGTTTGCCTGTGGATGAGCCACTGCTGAAAAACTCTTCTGGATTTTGAATCGTTTACAGAAGTCCTGGAATTTCTCGCTTTCAAATTGAGTACCATTGTCTGTGATTATTTTCTGTGGCACACCATACCTGCAAATGATATTTTTAGTCACAAAATTTATCATTTTCTTAGAAGTAATAGTAGCCAAAGGTTCAGCTTCCGCCCATTTAGTAAAATAATCAACTGCAACAATAGCATATCTAATCCCTGATTTGGCAGTCGGTAATGGCCCAATGAGATCCATTCCCCAAATGGCAAATGGCCACGGACTGACCATCTGTGTTAGCTCAGTGGAGGGTGCTCTAGGAATTTTGGCGAATCTCTGGTACTTGTCACATTTCCGAGAATATGCAGCAGCATCTCGATTAATTTCCAGCCAAAAATATCCATAACGGAGAATTTTCTTTGCTAATGTCTGACCACCCGTGTGATCTCCACATTCCCCTCCGTGTACTTCAGCTAGAATTGTCTTGGCTTCATCTTTAGTTACACATTGGAGTAATGGCATTGAAAAACCCCGCCTGTACAATCGGCCATCTTGGACTATATATCTGGAGGCTTTCCTTAGAAGCTTCTGTCTTTCTCTCAAATTTTCTGGCAAAGAACCTCTAAGTAGATAGTCCAGTATTGGAGTCATCCATGATTCTTATTCCTGAGATACATTCATAACCCAGTCAACATCCATCTCGTCTATATTTGGTGCTGACAGGACTTCTACGGGGACTAATCCCAATAGTTAAGCTTCACCGGTACTTGAATACTTTGCGAGGGAATCTGCCTTCAAATTCTCTTCCCGGGGAATATGGCTTATTGAATAATGATCGAAATCTTCAAGAAGCTCCCAGGCCTTTGACAAATAAGCGGGTAGATTTCCTCCTTTAGCTTGGAATTCCTTCTTGACTTGGCATACGATAAGCTGAGAGTCACTGAAGATCTGTAATATTCTGATATTTAGCTCTTTAGCGATTCTCAAACCTGCAATGAGAGCTTCATATTCTGCCTCATTATTCGTCGAAGGAAATTCCAGCCTCAGTGCATAACATAATGATCATCCTTCGGGGGTTTTAAGGACAACCCCTGCCCCAGAACAGTAGTCATTCCTTGCGCCATCAACGTATAATTTCCATCTCACCGGGACGTCATTAGTTTCCTCTTCCTCACTATCACCTTTATCTGTGCATTCTGCAATGAAGTCTGTTAAAGCTTGTCCGTTGATAGCTCTTCGGGGATGGTAAGTGATGTCATATTGACTGAGTTCAATATTCCACTTTAAAAGACGGCCCGAAGTCTCAGGGCGAAACAGGACTTGCTTCAGAGGTTGATCAGTGAGGACTTCGATGGGATGAGCTTGAAAATACGGCCTCAATTTCCATGATGCAATCAATGCTGCACTAATGTAATAGACTGGTCGGTGGATTCTTGTATCTTCTCGAACCAATGCTGCACTCAGAGCGTGAGATGATATAGCCAGATATATGTAGAGATCTTCACCATTGTCGGGCTTTGAGAGTATTGGAGGCACTTCCATATGACGAACCAGCTCATGAAATGGGTTCTGGCACTCGGGAGTCCAACCAAAGTATTTTCTTCCTTTCTTTAGAGCGTCAAAGAATGGAATGCATTTATCAGTAGCTTTGGAAATGAATCGGCTCAAAGCAGCAACTTTTCCGTTAAGACTCTGCAGTTCCTTCTTTGTTCTAGGAGCTTTGACCTCCTTCAAGGCAGTGATTTGAGCAGGATTGGCCTCAATGCCCCTAGCGCTCACAATAAATCCCAAAAACCTTCCGGACTCCACTCCGAATGAACACTTCAACGGGTTAAGCTTCATTCCGTATCTGCGGAGGACCGTGAACATTTCCGCCAAGTGATCCATGTGGTCCACTGCTTTCTTTGACTTTAACGACATATCATCGACATAGACTTCCATCGTCTTTTCGATCTGCGGTTTAAACATGGTGTTAACAAGCCTTTGGTAAGTTGCCCCCGCGTTCTTGAGTCCGAAGGGCATGACTTTGTTGTAGTAAAGACCAACATCTGTTATGAAGCTCGTGTCCTCCTGATCTGGCTCATGCATCATGATCTGATTGTACCCGGAGTAAGCATCCATAAAAGACAACAACTCATGTCCCGCCGTTCCGTCCACCAACTGATCAATTCTAGGCAGCGGGAAACAGTCTTTGGGGCAAGCTTTATTCAGATATGAGAAGTCAATGCATATTCTCCACTTCCCATTAGCCTTTTTAACCAGGACAGGATTTGAGAGCCAATCCGGGTAAACAGATTCTCTGATGAAACCATTCTCCATGAGTCGGTCGACTTCTTCTTTCAGCGCTGCTGACCTCTCTGGACCCTGAGTTCTTCTTTTCTATTTTACTGGTGTGAACTTTGGACCGATGTTCAGAGCGTGTACCGCAATCTCTGGTGATATTCCGCACATGTCAGCATGAGTCCATGCGAATACATCTAAATTTGCCTTCAAGAACGAGATCAGAATATTCTGAGCTGTAGTGTTGAGTTGTGAACCCACATTCAGCACCTTGTTTGGGTCCTTTAAGTCAACAAGTTCCGGCACTGTCACCTCTACCGGCACTACTCTATTCTCCCCTGCACTAGCTTTTCTTGGATCCATCTCTCTCCGGGCACCGCTATGTTCGCCAGTGCAGGGACCAACCTGTAGTTGCTACAAGGTTCGTTCTTTGATGCGGACTGAAGGCGACGCATCTTTTCCCATTTCTCTCTTCTTTCTTTCACGTAGCTCTGCAAGATAGCACTCCCGTCCCACGTTCTGATCCCCTTTAATTATCCCAATTCCGTTATCAGTGGGAAATTTTATAGTTAGACACCATGGGGCGAGAACAGCTTTGAATGCAGCCGGGGTCAATCGGCCCAAGAAAGCATTATAAGCAGAAAATTCTTCAACAATTATAAAGATCTGCTTTCGAGCTACCTTTCACGGCCCCTCTCCGAGCTCTACAATCAAGTCTATAGTCCCAATCGGTTGCTTTGGCTCCCCAGTGAAGCCAGCAATTTTCAATGACGAAGCCTGAACGTCTGCCATTGGTACCTTCATCTGGTCAAAAGTTTTCTTGAAGAGAATATTACACGAAGCCCCGCAATCGACCAGAATTCGTCTCACAGTAGCCGGGCCAATACCGGTAGAAATGACCAAAGGATCTATCGTAGGGGCTTCAATACCCATAGAGTCCCTGGCGCTAAATATGATGTCATCAGGGAAAGCTTTTTGTTGTTTCAATGGCGTAGCATCCTCTAACACAAAAACACTTTCCTCTGTGGGTGCATGCTTCAGTGCACGGGCATACCTTTCCATCTCACCCCAGCTCCTGCCTGCTGGGTGGGGACCTCCCGTTATCACATTAATGACAGGCCTGTCTGACTCATCTCTACGGCCTTCTCACTCGAGCTTGGATGGTGAGTGGGGACTTGTTGCCTTTGGACTGATGAGGTTGTTGTGTCCCTACCCCTTTTAACATACTGTTGGAGCTTGTTCTCTTTCAACAGTTGCTCAATTACTTCCTTCAAGTGTCGGCATTCGTTAGTGTCATGACCAGGCTGATTGTGAAACTGATAGAATCTTCCACTTTTCTCCATTTTACCTCCAACCCTCATCTTAGGTGGCGTAGGATAACTGATATTATCTTTGGTTGCAAAGAAGATATTTTCAGGGGTATCAGTCAAGGGTGTGAAGTTGAAAGCTCGACCCTTCTTTGCATCCCCTTGTTTCTTTCCGCCGTCATTCCCCCTTTTCTGAGCATTGGGTTCCTTTTTTTCTGGAGCGTTACTATCACTCTTAGTTTCTACTGACGCCACCTTATTCGATGCTTGAAGGCTTTCCAAGCGCATGAACTCATCGGCTTTTTTATAGAATTTATCGAGTGAATTTGGTTCTTACATTTTCAACCATTCTCCAAACTTGCTCGATTTATCAATTGCCCTCATCAAGTATGTTAAGACCATGCGTGGCTCAGCATTATCAACCTCGGCCAAAGCTATGTTGAATCGATTCAAAAATGATTTGATGGATTCCTCTGGGTTTTGCTCCAGACTTGACAATGACATTATATCCTTTGCTTTAGAGGCGTACAACCGGAACTGCTCCTTGAATTTCTTAGTTAAGTCCGAGAACTGATCAATGGATCTAACTGCCAGCTTGGTAAACCATAGTAAAGCTACTCCTTCCAAATACACCAGGAAGTACCGGCACTTAATCTCATCGGATGCCCTGGCACCAGTCATATGCCAGTCATACTTATACATAAATTCGTTAGGATCACTTGTTCCTTTATAAGCTGGAATAGTGGGCGGAACAAATTTTCTCGGGAATTCAGCTTTCAGAATCCTCTCGGTGAATGGAGTTTTGCTTGGAGCAAAGCCCCACTCTTTCTCATCCTCGTCCTTTCGCATACTTTCTTTCATGATTTGACGGACCATCCCTGAAAAATACTCTTCATCATCCATAGGGCCTGCGGGGAAAACGTCAGCCATTCTTTCAGAGTTCTGCCTTGACAGTCGTTCACGAAGGGTCGGTTGAGGTCCCGATCCTCCATCCTAAGGAAGTGTCCTTTCAACAGGGCTTACTGCCCTTTGAGAAGTATTCTCTCTAACATCCAGAGCTCTATCAGCAGAGTTTCCTTCTTTATTTGTTGGCTGACGATTAGCCTCGAGCAAATCATTTAGCTTATTCAATATCAAGGTATTCTGAGCATTCTGAGCCTCTAATTGTGCATTCTGGGCATTTAACTGTTGATTCAATCCCAAAACCACAGCGTCCAATTCTGCTCGTGTAACTCCCACAGTTGGAGTTGTCTGACTCAGAGGAGGAGAAGTGGCGGTGTTCTCTTGAACATCATCTGATCTGGCAGATCTACGTTTCCTTCCGGGAGCCATAATTTCTGTTAGACTTCTTGTCTTAATGGAGATTCTTTCCTCAAAGTTTGGTGAAGCAATGATGTAAATACCCAGAGATCGATGTTCTCAGTGAAAGAACCAAAAATGTTAACGTGAAATTCTGACGCTAACACCTCGGTGTGTGTAGAAACAGTGTGAAAGCACCACCCGTGAATGCGGGAATCAAGAAATAGCAGTAAGTAACAGAAAATGCAGTAAATGAACACAGAGTTTATAGTGGTTCGTCTTATGATCAAGCCTACGTCCACTTCAATCCTTTTATTGCTGAGTGGATTACAACTTATTACAATCTCTTCCAATTACAATTCAATTCCGTTCAAAAGACAAGTAGCAAGAGAAAACTTCGATGCAACAAAGTTCTTCGAATCCATGATTGAATGTGTTGAATCTTTGTATGAAGTTTTATCTAAGCGTCTTGCGTGAACTTGAAGTGATGGAGTGTAGCTTGCTTTGAAGATAATAAAGTTCCAATGCCTTGAAGAAAAATGATTCCCCCATCCAAAAAAAAGTCCCTTGAATGTTGGAGGTGGTCACGTATTTATAGGGGATTTCCTCCTTAAGTCGTAAGCCGTGCTTGACTCATGGTTAACTCGTGGCCGAGTCAAGTTGGGTCGTGGACGACTTAACTGGCTGAGTCCAAGCTTGGCATCAAAGCGCCCTCAGTCTCCTGGATATAGCACAAGTCCTAACTCGTCCACGAGTTAAGAGGTCATGGCCGACTTATCTGACTAAGCCCTTGGTTCCTCGATGGTTCAGTTCTTCAGAATAACAAGTCATGAGTCGCTCACGAATCAATTCTCTTTGACATAAGCATTGTGACGGCGGGCTACGACTTAGTGGTTTTAGATCGTAGGTGAGTCATGCTGAGTCGTGAGTCGTGAGTCGCGCACGAGTCAACTGGACATGGTTTCTTATTTGCTTGTTTGAGTCCTTGACGACTCAAAGTAAGTCGTAGGTTGCACGATTCTATGACTCGCGCAACTCCTCAATTTGTTGAGTCGGCAACTCGTTGAGTCAGCCTGTCTCATGAACTGTTAACCTGTTGAGTCATTCTTCTTCTTTTAAGCCGCCCTGAATTTTAACTCGCTAGCTTGTTGAGTCGCTTCTACCTTTAAGTCGTGAATTACCTTGAGTCGTAGACTTACTGAGTCGGTAAGAACCTTAAGTTGATGAGTCGGCCCGGGCCTTAACTCGTTGACAAAACGGGGTCAACAACATTCATTTAATTTCATGTACAAGTTCATTCCAAAATCATTTATCGTTCAAATCGATTTAAACCCAATTATCGATTTCATTCGATATTTATTAAATTAATTTATCGTTAAACAATTTAAATTAAATTTTCAATTCATTACATTACTTCTTAAGTTCATCTTCATTATCAAAGCTTACAAATTTATTCAATTTATATTTGTCGAATCCAATTCTTTAATTTCAAATCCTTCGTTTGTTTCCATAAAGCGCATTCTATTTCTTGTTAAAGAAATCCATTTCATTCATTTATTACCTCTTCAAAACTCTATTAAAGAAATTAGTTTCACCTATTCAAAATTCGATTTCTCCTTATAAAGAATATTCAATTCAATTTAGTTATTAAATAATTCAATCTATTCAATTTAGTTTAATCATTGAACAATTCAATCTTATTCAATTTAGTTTAAATCATTAAACAATTCCATCTTATTCGATTATCAAATAATTTCAAATCTTAATTATTATCATTTCAAACTCATTCATTTAATAACTCCAAACTTAATTATTGATAAATTTTAAACCTAGTCGTTAATAATTTCAAACTTGATTATTAATAATTTCAACTTCGTTATTAATAATAATTCATAAAAATTTCAAAACATAATTATTAATAATTTAAAACTTAATCATTAAATTTTCAACTTCGTTATTAATAATTTCAAAATCAATTATCAATTACTTCTAAATTACATAATTAAATTTAACAATATTCTTTGTCAATCACGACGTTAAAATTTGTCTCAAATTCAAATATTCACATTACATTCATTCGAATTTAAATTCCGATTTATTCAAAATCTTATTATTAGTCAAATAAAACTTTATTTTGTTTAAATCAAAACATTTGACCAATCGGGTTTAACTTAATTTTCTATCCTAAGTCAAAGTTATTTGGGTGTTTATCCTTTCAACCTGATTCCATTTCAATTCAAAAACAAAACATACGAAGGGAACTTGCAGTGTGATAGCTGGGATGGTGTCAAAGTAAATAAACAAGCAATAGCATCCATTCACAACAATTTAACAATTTATTAAATAATCCTGAAATAATCATATTAATTTACATTTGTTATTTATGCAAATTAATATAATTATTTCTAGAATCTACATTGTCATTTCATGTAGGTTAAAGATTATTACATTTCGGTTTTTAACTTGTCGTTTAATTTCAATTTCAATTCTACAACAATTATCCAAGGTCCAAAGTGACATTTATCAAATTATACGTGTCAATTCACTAATCAATATTCATCATATAAATGTGTCAAGTTTATCCAATCAAATTAACATATAAAGTGGTCAAGTTAACAAATCAAAGTTCGACATGTATAATCCAATTTATTTAGTTAACTATCCTATATCACCTTAACTTGCAAATTATTTATCAATTAACACTACAATTTAACATCCAATTCAACATAGCATAGCAATCATTTAACAACCATACTTGTATAAGAATATAGTCGTGAAAATTAATTCACCTTTCATGGATAAAGAAGTTGGTTGCGAAGCAAGAAAAAGCATGAAAGAACGAGAATAGAGTCGGTACAGCACGAACAACGAACACTGTAATATCGACAAAAGAAAACGATATTAATACAATGAACGTTTGTATAAAATTTATAAATTATATAAATTCGCTTATCGATAACGGAGAAAAGGACAAAAGCTGAAGATTGACGCTGCTGCGAGAGAACTCAGATAGTTGCTGCAACAACAACAGGGAAAACGAAAATTGGTTACAACTTTAACCCATGCCTCAGCTCATATGCATCCGTATATAAATATGTGTCAGCACAATAAAATAAAAAATATGAGTTACAAAAGCCTGTAACTCACTACCGTACGCAACAGTAAACATTTTGTACTTCTTTTCATTTTTTTCTTTTTTTTTCATTTTTTTCCTTTCGGAACCCAACTCTTTTCCCCCTCTTGACATCAACACACGTATACTCAATTACTCAGAGACAAGCTTCCCATACACCCTCACATGCGCCTCCCCCTTAACACGCAACTCTCTTCTTCATCTTTTTTTTTGTATATAAGCGGAGACCAAAATCTTGCAGCAACCCCCTACTGCATGCATTTCTTCTTGCATTAGCAAGCTTAACACTATCCCCTGAAGCACATGCATATGCAAGCATTTCTTTACACTTAATTTTTTCTATTCACGCATCCCCTCTTCGGCTTGTTGCCACCTTCTCCCAAACTCACGCACACCACACTCAGCACACACACCAAACATGTACACGTCCCACATATGCACGCACGGGTTTGGCAACGGTGAGGCATGGGTGTGGCGGTTCGAGTCAGGCGCGGTGGTGGGCTCAGGTGGAAGAGGGAGTGGACGAAGCGGGTGACGGAGGAGGTGGGGCTAGAGTGGGCGCCGGCCAGAGGAGGTGGGATTTCGGTGACTGGGTGGTAGCGGGGTAGGTGACTATGTGCGCAAGGAGGTGACGTTGCGAGTGGCTGAGATGAAGCGGAAGAGGGTGTGGTGCTCCATTTGGGTTTCGGCCTCGATTTCTTTCTCTCTGGTTTTTTTTTTTTTTTGCAGGAGTGGATATGACATGAAGAAGAAAGAAAAGAGATGAGGAGAGAATAGGGAAGTAGACACCTGATGTTAGAATTGTAGAGAACAGTGCAAATGAGAATAGAGAAGTGTTGAACAGTGAATAATAACAGAGAATATTAATTTTCTCTGTTGCTTCATATCCACCAGTTCCCTTCGTATTCTGAAACGTCACGTATAATTCCAATGCAACCCCAGCTGTCAACCGCCATAATAAATTTCTTTCAGCAAATTTTCAAATTTGAACGCATATGGGCTTCCTTGGGCAGAATGTTACTCAACTGGTCAGTCTGGAACGATAAATTTACACAACTATTTTATGTCGAACTCTGATTGACGCTAATAAATATATCATTATGATCAGTGCGACGAGGCGATTTCCACGGTACACAGATTATTGCGATACGATGGTTTTATAAAACTCATATTTACGCCGCTAAAATTGTACGTTTTGCAAAACAATTTAAACGGAGCTGGCGATGACAGTTTTTGACGAAACGAATTTTATAATCATGATCAGAATATTTTTTACAACATAACTGTGTAAAAATATTTGGATTTTAAAGATGAATTTTACGCAGCTTTATATGGACTGATATACAGTAAAACGCGAACGAAGTTTACTGTAATAATTTGCAACGAAACTTTTTCTATGCTCATATCTAACTAGACGTATCTCATAAATAAAGTTTGGTCGTAAATTGAAATCGTTTATAAATTTCAAATTTTTTATATTAAAATGATGGATTTATAAGTTTAAATTCGGTCGGAAATTCAGGGTCGTTACAATTCAAGTAAAAATTTGATGGAATGGTTCTTAAGTGGTAGTGGCATTTAAAGAGAAATACTAAGTGATGTTGAAATAGGATTTAACTTAGGAAAAGTTAAAATGAAATGATTATATGAAATGATCCATAAATGAATTAAATAAAGAATGAAATGTTGTTAGACATATATGAATAATGATTGTGAATAAATTAATCTAAAATAGGAATGGTGTATAATAAGAAAATGTAACGACCCAATTTTTCGACCACGAAAGTCAACATCAATGCGTCCACTGTATCAAATGCCGAACAATCGAATGCCGGAAACCGAACCTTTATGGTCAAAGAAGAAGAAGATAGAAGAAGAAACAGAAACAATAACAGAATCTCCAATTTCGTAGCAGGACAAATATAATCGATAAATGAATAATCTTTAAAACAAAAGCACAATGTAAATTCATACATCACATTATCAGAGTGTTACAACAAAAAAGCGAAAAAGAATATATCATATACAGGTGATACGCCTTGCCATCCAGCTTGAACTCCAGATTTCCAAAGCATACTTTCCCGACTTCGCTCCAGAATAGTGATAACCTGACTTGATGCTGCCGTATGTCTCAGAGAAGGGTGTTAAGCGAAGAGATTAAATTCTCCGCCACCAACAGAAATGTATTTGATAAAAACCAGCTTTACATCTCAGTGTAACGTCGGGCACAGATCCATACAAGTCCGTTCCGACATCGAATGGAACCGAAGGCACTTCAAAGATTCCCTTGTAAACCCGAATATTCACTAATCACGTGCGGATTCCCTATCACAAAGGGCGATAAAATCTCTATACCGGAGCAACTCGGTGCAGAGACATTCGATAGGTAATCCTTTCATTTTCGAAAATACCTGGGCTTCAACACCATCTTCAAATGCTATCCCATTTCGTCGTATCATTATTAGGAATGAGTTTTATGACACAAAGTCCTCCCCTGGGTACTCCGAATAATGAGCGCTTATTTTTAAAATAAGCGTTACATTCAGATTTCAAGTGAATCACAAAAAAAATCCAATTTGATCTTTTGAACAAAAGATTCATCACAAAGATTCGATGTGGTTTTTGAATATCCATTTTTAATCCGACCTTCGGTCGCATTGTATTTCAAATGTCATTTAAAGGCCAATATTGATAGTCGGTTATTTAATTATCAATCAATATTTTCAACAATCACCAGATTTTAAACAATTTTCGCCCAGTTATTCATTTCCAAAATATCTTCGCATAATATATTTTCACATTTCAACACTTTGAAAACAAATTTCAAATCACTTTTCTCACGCGGATTTATTTCCAAATATTTGTTCATTTCCACTGAAAATTTGCCGTGTTCAAATATTTAAAATAATTTATATTACTTATACAAACATATATACTTGGAAATATTTAAAATAAAACTATTTTAAAACATTTTATTCAAAACATTAGTTATAAAATTTTATACCTATATCTCATACAAATCATAAGCCCAAAATAATTTTTAAATAAAATTATTAGATAGAGTATAATTATTTAAACAACCATTTTCTAAAGAAAATATCAATTAAATCTTTAAATAATCACTTCTATAATTAATTAAATAAAACTTAACTTTAAAGAGTTAAAAACAATTTCTTCACAAACTTTTTTTTTTAAAACCAACTTTAAAACTTTCAATTTATATTCGAAAGCTACTTTTAAAAACATACTCGTTTTCCAGGGAAAATACACTTTCCATTTCAAAATGGTCCATTTAAATCAATTAATAAATCCTTCATGATTAATTTTAAATTTACATTACAAATCCGTAAATTTCTTTCCACACTTTTAAAAATAAACCAATATTTATTTTTAAAACAAATTTCCCTTTCCTTCATGAATTCCCATTTTTGAATTCAAATTTTCCAAATATCCACTGATATACGATTTTCAAATCGATTTTCAAATATTCACTTTCAACACGAAATCAAATTCCAAATTGATTTCCAATTTATTTTCAAACACCAACTCTAATTCCAAATTTATTTTTAAATTTATTTCCAAACACCAAATCAATTTCCAAATTGATTTCAAAAATTTATTTTCAAACGCCGAATCAAATTCCAAATTTATTACAAAAATTTATTTCCTTTTAAAACAAGTTCCTTTATTTTTCCCAAACTGAAAAAAATCAAAATGTTAAAAAATTCTTCAACTATTTGACAATATTACTTAAAATCCCTTTATTAAAATATTTTCCCATTTGGAATTAATTCGATAAGATTTTCAAAATTCAATCTTTACCCTTTAAATTTCTTCTTTTAAATTCACCCAATTCTTTAAAATGAATTTACTTAAAGTTTTCTACTTTAATTTCCAAAAATCCAATTTTATATTTCTGGTATCCTATGATACCAAAAATATATTCGGCTAAACCATAGCCTCCATAGCCTTCAATGATTTCAATCACAAATATAATCATACTCAAACTATAAATAAATCAACATACAACATTGAAACAAATTCAGATATTTGAGGAATCCAGTTGGATCCCTCCAACCCATTTCCCTGCATCCACAGATGTTAGCACAACAATTAAATACCAATTCCACTTTGAAGTGGAATATCGCTATATATGGGATTAAATAATATCATCCGCTATTATGCGGCGAATAGGGTCTCATCCGCTATATAATACGGGAAATAAATCACTCCAAATATATATAGATATCCTACTATATCTAATATCATCAATAAATAAATTATCAAATTCATCCGAACACATCCAGAATTTAAATTTAACTATTTAATTTCAACAAACAAACCAAGTGAGTGAGAAAATCTCACCTTTAACTATGCATGCAACCCATTTTCATTCCAGCTTGATTTCAAGATTTTTGAACCTTGTAACAAACATTATACAATTTGATTAATATTCGAATAAATCGAACATTTAAGTTCATATTGGATAAATTTAATTAACCCATGATTTTAATTTTTAGACTAATAATTTAATTGTAAACTAATAATTCCCTTTTCTTTTCTATATATAATTTTTCCTGTTTATCTATAGCTCACTGTAAAATGTTTATATACATACTTTTTTCTTTTCGATCCTATATGCATATACATATATTAAATCAGAGACCAATACCTTACTGCCTCTTCCCAAGCAACACCGAAGATCCCAACATCAACTTGAGCATGCTCCCCTGCTCTACGCGACAGTCCTAACCTTGATACCCTAACTTGCTTCATCGCTCCAAAACCTCATGCCCACGCACGCGAATGCCAGCACCTCCTCCCATGTTGACCGACCGCGTCGCATCACCATAACCCTAATCTCCGCCTTGCCCTTGAGTGCGACACCGACTCCCACTACACAACGCTCTCCCTCCATCATTGAGCATCAGCCCAAACCACGATGACTATGGCAATGCTCGCGAATTGACTCGCAAGTATACGAAATTGATTTGAATAGATTTGAATTCGACAACTCTCACGATTTTTTTATTACCAAGCGATTTAGGTTTGAAGAAGAAGGGATATATGGCTGTTGTTTTATTTTCTTTGCTACAGAGTTGAACGAAAAGGACTTCGGCCACAATTTTGATTTGAACAAGAAAAGAAGTTTTCGTTCGTTCCTATATTTTTTCTACTTTACTGGCTCTCGTATATTTTTTTCCAACGAACGCGTGTTGAAAATCTTGCCAAGTGTTAGAAATGATGAAACATGTAGTTTTCCCTGAGAAATAGTATTATATTAAAAACAAAAATATATATTATTTTAAATTTAAATTTAAATTTAAATCGTTCAGTTTCGCAACTCAAAATCTCGATCTACAATCGAGGTGTGCCGCCAGGTGTTTATAATGTTATACGCCTATTCTGAACGCAATGGAAAAGGTTTCGAGTCCAAATCCGATCGTAAGGAGACGATAGCCTTTTGGACCAATTAAAACATTAAATTTTCAATTTAAATTTCAGCATATTTGCTTATCGTACGGCCAAACGATCACTCCAAACATTACAAAAATTGAAATCCGATTATAATACAATATTACGAATCCAATAGAACTGGTTTCGTTGAAATCCAAGACAGCGCCTCGGAAGGCTATTTTTAAATAACGATTCAAACGATATAATATACAAAACTGAACAAACATTTCAAATTTCAAATTTTAACACTTGCATTATCTTCAGTATTATCAATATAGATTTTACAAACCATCAAATATTTTTAACAATCCCAAAACTAAAGATAATTTTTTTTACCCAACTTCAATAATAAAATTAAGTAATTTAATTGCCAAATTCATAGTTATATTTGAAATTCAAGCTAAAAATATCTTTCAAATATTTAAAGTCAATTAAATATTTCAATTTCAAATGTTAAAATTTCCGGGTCGTCACAGAAACCCATTGAAATAAATACATAAGTTGTACATATATAATTTTATTTGCATAACTGTTTGATCCAGACTCGAATGACGATAACGAGGTGATTTACACCGGTCTGAGTTAGGATATTTTACTTGATTTCTTGACGATGAAACTGGATATGGATTTTTGATTGATTTTGATATTCTCTATCATAGTATATAGCTATGTAAGGAGAATGGCGGTTTTCTAATTAAGGAACCGGATCTGAGTCCACACTAGAGTGGTCGTGTGAAAGATACTAGTTCGGAAGTGAAATTGCATGATCAAGTGAGAAATCAGGTATGGTTTTGTGTACGGGTGATATATGTACATCATACGAGCTTTAATGAATTCAATTTTGACATTGTAAACGTAATTGATATGGTTATGAATTAACTGGATGAATACTGGTTGTTTGGTTATTGTATTAGTATATGTTATATATTGATATTACTTCTCATATACTTATTCTCGTTGTTTGTTGAGTGATTAGTAGGTGTGGATGACATATGCTTTACATTTGGAGCTCGCTTTCACATTATATTGATTGTATATGCTTGCTAATATAAGAAAAGGTACATGTCTCGGATTACATATAGTACTTTTATATTTTATTCCCTATGGGATGCCCCATCTGTAAAGATGAGATGTATGTTTATGATTATATATATTGTAAATGTTTATGATCGAGCTGCGTAAAGGAAACACTGACGAAATTTTTCGAATATTTAAGCCGCATGAAAATATTTGAGAATTTTGAAAATTTTGGTTTTGGTTTTATAACTTGGAATTATATTAGTTGGCTATGGGAATTTTAACTATGAATTGAAAGATTTAGAGGAATTGATGACAAAGTTTCAAAAAATTTATTTCAAAAGGTTAAAAGGTTTAGATGAATTTGGTCATCCATTTCAGCTGATTATTTTTGATGATTAATGGGTTTGGGGCCTTTTTTCCACCTTGGAAATTTTGAGGATGAAATTCTTTTATGGGCGGAAGAACGTAATGACCCAAAAATTTAGTCATTTGAATTTGGATTATTTAATGGGTTTTAAATATTGAAAGGTTAATTTATAAGTTAAATAATTTGAATTTCAAATATAAAGATTTATTTGATTACTAAATTGCTAAATTAATATTTGAAATTGTTTACATAATTGAATCTTGAATTTTATGAGAATGAAAATGATTTCAAAAGTTGATTTAAATTCTATTTGAATAAGGAGGAGGATAGTGAACTTTAAATTTGAATTTAAAAGTGATTTAACTAATTTCAGAAATTACTTATTTTAATTTATGTGTAGAAATAGTCTTCTGGGTCACTACCTCGGATGTCGACAAAACCAATTTTATTGGATCCGTAATGGTATATGATGGTATACCATTGAATTTCATGGCAATTGGACATATCATTTGGTCGTGTGAGTTCAAAATTTGTAGAAATTTATTAAAGAAATTTTAATTAAAATAATTTAATTTTGAAAGGTTTTGTGAAATAAAGTTTTATAAAATGAAAAGAGATTCTTAAATATAGTTTTATATATATGGGAATGATTGGATTGAAGAGTTAAGCATGGATTTTTATCAAAGAAATTTATTACATTCCAAAAGGTTGTTACTCATATTAATATTGCTTAAAGTTATTTGTTAATATTTAAATATTTTGAAGGGTTAGTTATTTATATTATCAATATGGTTTGAAATTAATAATAATGATTGTTAATAATATTTTGGTAATTTGTCATTATTATTTATAAGGTAAATATTAATGATTGTTTTATCATAACGTCTTGAATTATTAATTAATATTTTGAAGATGTTAAAAGTTAATAATAATTATTTATTTAAGAGTTCGGATGCACGTTTAGATGGGCCTGCATGTAATCACAATGTGCATGTTTCAAATCATATATAATGTTTTGTTTACAAATGTAGTACGCATTCCCTATTCATGCCATGGTGTCCATAAATTTGGTTTATTTTTCAGGCATTGAACATGTGTAGCCATTATAGAGCATTGATGAGTAGAAGGCAATATAATAGTCCTATCATAAATTGATAATGGCTTATTTCATATTTATTTTCACATATTAAATGAGGATGCAATGATTTTATATTTGCTAAGAGCATCCTCAACACTATCTTTAATTTCTACCCACAAAATCAAAACATGCTTAGATAGCCGGCTATGGCGGAAATGTTCCACCCTCCTTTTCGCTGTAAATAATGCTATTACATCATCAAATTTATTGATTAAATAACTCAATTTTTCGGTTTGATTTCTGAAGGAGCATTATGAAGGAAATTTACTGAGAGATTCTTGTATGTTACTTTATCTGAACCAAATAGGTGGAAGCAACCATACACACCACCAACCAATATGGGATGAATAAATGTATAGAAAAGAGCAAAGATGAAGGCCCTAAGATAATATCCAATAGGGTTAACAATATTCTATTTCCATTTATACATGGTCTAAAAACGAAATATGTGCGTACTGTTAACTTGAAGATAATACCACGTTCTATGTACCATTTTCATAATTCCTATTGCAAATGGTGCAATCCTATCTACATATGTAGATTTCATCAAATAAGGAGAAGCATGGACTGCATAACGTGAAGAAGTTACGGGAAGCTTTAGAACAATATACGATGAAGATTTGTGCATTTGAAGACTATCCTCTACACAGTTTAAACATTTTATAGATTCACTTTTCCTCTATTTTATTTTTTATATTAAACTAACATTAACATGTGGATTATAACAAAATAAGTGCATGGGCAAGAGAATAAAAAAATATGTACTACATATTTTTGTTATTTTTACTATTGACTGCTAACTATGCACTGTCGAATTTTTTGATGATTCTGTAATATTTAATTTACCTGTACTGCAACATTATTTTGCTAACATCGACGGCCCAGTATTACTCTTATAATTCTTATTCCTATATTGACCCATGATTTTATTGGATATTTTGGATGCAGGGATTGCAATTTCGGCCTTTGAACCAATTGACTATAAAAAATAATCCACCACACATTTTTTAATCGTTCAAAACACACATTATTCGGCCATTACATTGTTGAAAAGTTGTTACTCATCATCTTCAACTATGTTTTAAACATATCTTTTTGTTTAGAAATAAAAAATGTGTTATGAAATGATGCTGTAAATAAAGAAGGAAAACATGAATCATTGACCTTCGATGGAAAAAGAAACTTCATTCTTTACTCCCTTACATTTAATTTCCACCATAGATAATTACTCAAACATGTGGTGCCATGAAGGAATAGTATTATCAAAATAATATATCAATGATTGGTTGTTAAAGAGACCGGGATCGGATACGGACATACTCTTTGTCGATACCGAAAACCACTTTAGTAACTGTGTATGCGGTGCAGATTCCAGAACGAAGTACGATGGTGGCAACGATCCTAAAGGTATATTTTCATGGACCTGGCTCGCATGAGTTAGCATAAGGTAGCTAAAAAAGGAGCAATCGACGGGCCAAGGAGGTAGCTCCTCTAATCGGACACACTTCATCGTTAGCCATTCTATTACTTTGTGATTGATTTGTTGCGCACCTTTGATTCAGGAGTGTGGATCGAGTTAGGCGGTACTTGCGGCTATGTGTTACCAACAGTCTGGAAGTGTAATTGGTATATCTACCCTGGCATTGCCTAGTTGTGCCATGTCACCTACCCTAGCGCGCCTTCTACAAGTTTGGTTTTGTACCATACCTATGGAGTGCCCTCTGACGGCGTCCAGTACGGGAAGGATTACGGTACTGTACAAACTAGGGGAATTTATAAAATGTGTTAAGGTGGAAAAATTAAAGCCTTAACTCTATTTTTAAATAGTATACTTTACTTTATACATTATTGTAATAGCGTACATAACTACATAGTAGATAGTTTAACGGATCTTTAGAGGATGGGTGATCCCAAGCATCCTTTAAGTTACTGATGCATTCTTTAACACTTCACTTGAGTTGATTTACATTTCATAAGTATGTATGTCCCAACTCGAGTGTTTTGTCTTTTTTTTTACGCTCGGGTTAGCCTGAGTTTCACCCTCTTTCGGAGTTAGATATCCATTGGAGTTAGCCGACTACTTGGTATTTCATTCCAGTTATTTCCACGCCACTTGTTGTTTGTAATAGAAACTTATGTATCTAACTTTACAAGTTTTTGATTCTAGATTTGGTTTTGAAACTTTGTATCTAGGAGCTTCATGAACTCCTATGTTTATATATTACGCTGCGAAGTTATTCTAATATTCCGTGTCTATGATTCTATGATTGATTTTATTTGCCCCAACTTCTATTAATAATCTGTTGTTTTGAATTATTCAAGTCTGACATGTGATTTTTATTGTCGATTTGAGAGGTCCAAAATGGCGGGATGTTATACCCAACCTTATGGTTGACTAGGCATGTTCATTACCTTAGTTAACTCTAATTTAATCAATGATTGATTAATTACTTTTCTACTTCAACATATATTGAACCGTTGTATAACTTTTATACATCATTTTATGCAATTTTAAGCCTGAAATAAGTAATTAAAATTGACCATAAACATTACTCCAACATTTTATTAATTTATAACATTCATAAATTAATTATATCATTGGTCTAAATTCGTAAATAATGGACAATGCAGTTGTATTTACTCTCTGGTGTGAACTCAATCCACTTTCAATATTTAAACAAATTAAATATTGAAGTTTATACCGACTTTGCTGAAATACAGTGCATAGTCAAGTTTAACGCTTGCAGATCATTTAAGAGAAATCGTATTTCTCTAGTTTATTATAAGCTTACCGAGTAACAATAGTTTGAACATGTATTCTTTTCATGACCATTGTATCACTTAGATATTCAGAGTTTCATCAAAATCAAAAATTTATTAACGTCCTTGTTAATTACCTGGGCATTTTTGAAGTTCTTGGTTTCATTTGATAACATTTATCTATTAATGGTTTTACTTTGGTAAGAGACTTTGACTTTAATTTGACTTACCAATTACGGTGATACCGACCTTCTATATTAAAGAAGACGAATCTTCTCTTTACTAGTGCGTCACACTATCACTTAAAGTGTTTCAATGTGTGCCCAACAATGGCCATAACACGGTTGCGATGCCATATGGTTGCCATAAATTTACACACTTAAATTCGACAGTACTCTCAAGTCTGAATACTACCGTATGTCATCACACTGAATCTTCGATTTTAACTAATTTAAATCACATATAATAGACTTTCATCGAGTCATTCTTTGATTGTTCCAAACAATAACAAGTATGTAATCCCATGGTTCTACCCCAACACTCTTGAGTAAATCATCATTCATCACATGGGGAGTGTTACACACACTACTCTTTATAAACACATCGAATTCTTTTATTAATACTTCTCAACTAGAAACATCAACGGAGTGTGCAAGTGTAAAGACCTGGAATTTTCAATCCCAAAAATTCCAGATAGTTAGGTAAAAGAAGAAAAGAGATAGAAGAAGAAGAAGAAGAACAGAAACACCAATATCTCACATTCACAGCGGATAAAATATAATAACAAATAATAGCGGATATATAAAGAAAAAATGTACTTATCAAATTACACTTTAATACATCAGAGTTACAACATATACATAACACTGGACAGATACAATTAACATGTCTCAGACAAACTACAATATAGTACAGCGGAAACACTCCATACATTCCGGCCATCCAGCTCGTCTCTTGAGCCCTAGAACGTCCTTACCGAAAAATCCGTAATAATCGGTCTGGCCCGAGCATAACATCAAAGTAACACCCGGGTCAGGCTAAAAAGCAGCGTTATAAACCCATCTAACATAGAATACCAAAGCAAACAACTTAATTAAAATCCAGGGTAACTCATGACAATTTACATATTCCCAATTTGTTAAAGACAACACTTATTCCACATATTATGCAACGACCCACGTTTCGGGATTTAAATCGACAATAATCCATACATGTCCGACTTAAACAATCTGAAATATAGACAATCGATTGGGGTTAAATAAGAAAAATAAGAAGAGAAGAAGAAAACAAAACACAGATTCTCACAGCGGAATCGATAATATATAATAATCAAATAAACAATTCATAAAACTGTTTACTATACATTGGGTTTTAAACCATACTCATTTATCAAAGTTATAAATATACAATAAGAGGAAATAATCAAAACATGATATAAGGGATATTAATAATAGTAATATACCAAAACTCCATCTTCGTCCTCCAGAGAATAGTCTTCAATACACTGAAAAACTCAGGACTGACCCAAGCGTAATGAAAAAAACAAAACACTCGAGTCAGGACTAAAATACTCTTATGTCAGTCAAATCAACATTACAATATGAGCACAATAACTTAAGAGATGTTACGAAATTTTGCATCTCCTAAGGATCCGTTAAACTATTTATGTATAATAGTATACACTATAGTAGATAATGTCTATCAGTAAAATAAAAATCAAAAGAGCATTAAGGCTTTACATTGATCCACCTTAACACATTTTTACAGTTTTGAACCAAAATCATAATGGGCTCATATAGGGATAAATATGACAAGGCACGTGAGGCAATGTCCAAGGTAGGATTCTACCAGTTTACCCTTTCTGGCTTGTCGTAACCCATCCGTGGCCGACCGCGACAATCAATCCAAACGAAAAAGGTGCACCATCGAATACGAAATCATAATAGTAATATGAGGGATCAACGTCGATAGAGGTAGCTAACCTTAATGGCCATACATAGGCTCCTGTTTTAGTCATTTTAATTATGACACGAATGTCAAGGCTATCCATCATCATTCTCTTACTACATTCTAGTAAACATCACCAATTCAACCACTACATTCTGGATATCATCCACCGTGTACGCGGTTGTCAAAGTGGTTCCAATATTGAAAGAGAGTATTTCAATAAGAGGCCCCAGTCTCTTTAACAATCAATCCTCATTTTACACACTGGTTAGTTCTTTAACGTTTCCAAACAATTTGCACTTTTCAAAATCAAATCCATTCGAAGTCATCATATATTCGCTTAAAAATCAAATCTATTTCGAAATTATCAAATATTCAAAATTATCAAATTTGTCCGATAAATCGATTTATTCAATTTAGGTTATAATCTCCACTTTAACCTAGTTTGTATTTAAATCTAAGGTTTAAATATAAACATTTCCTTCCCTTTAACCAGTTTGAATTTTAGAAAATAGTTTAAATAGAAAATATTTAAATAGTTTAATCGAAAATAATTTGAATATAAAAATGGTTTATATAGTAAAATAGTTTACAAAAACAAAATAATTTGAAAAACTCATTCCAAAGTCAAACCGGTCAACTTCCCAGATTTTCTACCCAAATCAATTCCAAATTCCAAATTCCACTTCGATTTAATCGATTCATTCCAATTTCAAATTGAATAAATTTCTGTTCCACATAAATTTCGATCTCAATTCACAAATTTCTTTAAATTTCAATTCAGTTCCAAATTAATTTAAATCTCAATTTCAAATTAATTTTCAATTCCAATTTCGAATAAATTTAAATTCCAATTTCAAATTAATTTCCAATTTAAATTCCAATTCCAAATTCAATTTCAAAATATCGATTCAAACACTTAAATCAAATTTACTTTCAATACCAAATTTTTAAATCCAAATTTTTAATTCCAAACTCAAACTTGAAATATCATTTCATATAAATTTTCTTAGAAATATTCAGAGTTTGATTAAAATGCCAATCTTTTAAAACAAATCAACTTTCGAAAATTTACGTCGTATTTCAATTTTTTTCTTAAAAATCTAAACTTCGACTAATAAAACAATTCCGTTTACAAAGTTTAAATTCCAACATTTCGAGCTTCAATTTAAAATAATTCGATTTCCATAAATTTGATTTTATTCTAAAAATCAATTCATTTAACTAATTTCAAAACAACTTTTAAAATCAGTAAATTTAACCAACCCATTGTCCGTATATAATTTTTCTAACCTATGGCCAAGTGGATAATTATTTCAATTTAATTTCAAGGATGGATATATATCATTTCAATCCAAATAGATGTCATAGGTATATATCATTTCAACCTATTTCTTAATTTATTCAAAATAATTCAGTTTCCAGTTTTATATGCAATAAACAATGTACAGGATGATAGCATGATATATCAAAATAAATAAACAACCAATATTGACCAGTAGCATCTATCACAACCAATCAACCATAAAGCCAATAACCTTCCCAAATTTCAATTTCTACCATATCGGGTAATATGGTGCCAATTAAATTTAAATTTATTTAACGGTCAATTTAAATTTTATCAATTAATTCATATACCTATTTAAATGACAATTAAACCTACCAAACAATAGCCAATCAAATTTATATCACTTCAGAATATAAATATAATTAACATAAAATTATTTTAGTCAATTGTGAGCATATAAACACTCACCTTTTATTTATCGATGATTTAAAACCCGAGTAAAGGCTGAAATTTGAACAGTCTCGGAATGCATCCAAACCAGTTCCACATTGTCCGGAATTTCGATACAGTCGCAACGAAGAAAACTGCATGTCGATCGGGGCTTGTATGCAAAAGATATTAGTATTAGAAGTTATACGATTTATTTTATTATAAAAGAAAAAAAAAACTCACGTTACCATCTCTTTCGTTCATGTCGACACACACACACAATCGGACCACGATCGGGCTATTCCATCACGTGCGCCACACCCTCCTTCATCTACGCGGCAAGAGTCGCCACCCTATTCGCCGCCATTTGCACAAAAACCGAGAAAAAATGCCCATCCTTCTATCTCGGATCTCAGAAAATCCGTGATGTATTGGCAGCAATCAACCATATGGATTTGAAGAGCTCGTCGAGATCTACACTTTTGCGTTTGGAATTTTTCGATTTCATTGAACGGATTGAGAGATAAAGAGGAAAGAAGATTGGCGATTTCTGGCCATTGGAATAGGTGGCGGCCATGGTTTGAAATTAGGGTTTCTGAAATAAAATAATAATAAAACTATCTCGGTTTGCGTGCGTATTTATATAGATAGGTCCAAAATCGTCCGAACTCCAATCGAGATGTGCCGCCAGGCGTTTATAATGTTTTACCCCCATTCCAAACGCAATGGAACTTGTTTCGAGGCCTAATTCGATCATATGTGGAAGATAGCTTTTCAAAGTCAATTTATTTTATCGTATTCTTTTAACTTTATTTCTACACGTTTCAAGCTTGCACGACCAAATGATAAGTCCGATCACTACGAAATTTGAAATCTTACAATTATTCACTATTACGGATCCGATGAAACTGATTTCGTCGAAATCCGAGACAGTCGCCAAAATGGCTACTTTACTCGTTAATTTAAAATATAAAATTTTCAATTTTAGTTATTCACATTTAAATCCAATTTTAAATATTAACAATCTTAATTGTTGTTTATATAAAATTTTAAGTCAATTTACGACATCATTATCTATCATATAGAATTTAATTATTCAAATAATTTCAAATATTAAATTATTCAACAAATTGCATTAATAATCATTTTCATTCAATAATCACCTTAAATTTAATAACTAAAAAAAGCGAAAAAATACGGGTCGTTGCATACTCCCCCACTCAAGACTTTTCGTCCTTGAAAAGGGCGTTAAGTAAAGAATTTTACGTACAATATATTTCTCAAAATAATTGACTTATAAACATTAAAATCTTATTTGCAAAACCTTTACTATTGTAACAGCCCGCAAATCCGTACCCCTTGAGTCAACACCATTCTACCTAAATCAACTCAAGTTGCACAGAAATACGAACAATTTGGGTTAAAGAAGAAGAGGTAGAAGAAGGAAATAGAAAACAACAACAGAATCTAACCATCGCAGCGGATAAAATATAATAGATAATAATGATCTTTACTGGAAATCAATTATATCAGTTTATATATTACATTATCAGAGTACATCATCAGAGTTCACACAACATCAATAGCATACAACTAGATACATAACTACTCAACACAGCGGAACATACATATAAAACAAGTACGAGAATACGCATCGTCGTCCAGCTCGTCTCTTGAGCTTCACAGCATCAAAACCTGTATCCTATAATACTCGGTCTGACCCAAGCATTACAGTAAAATAACACCCGAGTCAGTCTGGAATACCAGCATGAGAAAATCACATCCAATTGATTATTAAAGTTTCAAAATCCTTCGAAAACAAAAGCATCTCGAAAGACCACGCCACAAATAAACATGTCGGGTTTTTACCTTACGATAGCTAAAACAATTTTTATAGAAATCCTCTGATATTATAGTAGGGTCTATTTACAAATACTTATAAAATAGCCAAAATTGTTACATTCATTAAATTCTAGCTACCAGCCACAAAAGTGGGTAATACAAACAAAACTCGTAAAAGGCTTGTAGGGAGAATGGATTTCCAACAATGACTAGGCACTAGGGTACCACCTGTCACAGTACGTGGTCTAGATCACAGTACGGAGGACCACTCCCGATCCCCTGCAACACAAGGCCGGACCCATCCCTTACTAGACAGTTCCGAATAAGATCACCCCACGGTTGGGATCAGCAACCGCACCACTAAGCCGAATAAAAAGGGACATCTAGGCAGGGATGACCTTACTCTCAAGTGGGGGCTACCCACGAAGCCTTGCTGCATATCCCTTGATTTTCAGTCATTCCCGGTTGATGAGGCTTGAGGCTAAGGGTTACCTTTTTAGAACATATCCCTTAGAATACCCATCGTCCACCTAACGATGTTTCGCAAGCATTCATCCATATAAGTCCGTCCCGGGTTCGAACGGAACCGAAGACACTATTCCTACTACATCCATTTTGGAAATATCCTCAGGATTAATAGCGACTAGCCCTTGCACTTCACCGCTCCATCTTCGACTTCGAACACGTTTCACGAAACGTACAAACCGGATCGAAGTGGTTTTTCGAGAAATAAATCTCGATCCCGGTCTCTTCGAAACGATCAACGCATTTGTCCAATGTTGATAGTCGGTGATTTAACTATCAATTTATATTCACAAAACAACCATCCAACAATAAATAATTTTCCAACTATTTATTAATCTCAAAAATATCTTCACAATATATATTTCCACTTTTCAAACCCTTTTTGAAAACAGTTTTCAAAACAATCTTCCTTTCTCAGAAATAATTCCAAATATTTTCTATTTCCACAGGAATCACCAAGCATAAAACTTTATATTTTTAAAATAATTTAAAACACTTTACTTTGAAATATACTTTAGAACATTTAAGTTAAAACTATAATAATTTGTTAAAAATACATACTATATGAATATTTGAAAATAAGGTTACTTAATAAAATATAAAACTAGATTTTCACCTTTAAAATAAAATACTATGTCACTCTTTAAACAGTTACTGCTATAATAGATTAAAAGAAAATTCTTACTTTAGAATTTAAATATTTAGAAATAATAAATTTTCTAAAACATACTTTTTAAAACAACATTAAAACCTTTATTTTATATTTACAAATTTATTTTGAAAACGTACTTGGCTATCCAGAGAAATATACTTCTCTTCACTCCTTCTTTAAATTTCCAATTCAAACACTTGGATCAATTACCAAATTGATTTCCAGTTTACTTCCTTTTATTCCAAAATCCATTAATTTCAAGTTTTATTCCTTAATTATGATTTAAAGCACTTTTAACTGAAAATACAAACTTTAGATTTCTCTACTTACTTCTTAATCCCTTTAAATAAATTTAAACTTTGGATTTTAAAATAATTCTTTATTCCTTTAAATTAATATCACTTAATTTTACAATTCATTAATTTTTCTGTTTATTCAAATCTTGTTTCTTTTCGTACTTGAAGTTATTTATTAGTATTTTAATATCACTTCCAATTCTTTTCAATTCATTCTTAATTTATTTCCTATAATTATTTTACTTAAAACTCCATTCTTTTATTGTCTTTCCAAAACTCCAATTTTACATATTTTTTGTAACTCATTATACCCAAATATATTCAATCAAACCATAACATTCATTATTCCAATATAATTCATCATAGAATATATAATAATCACAACAGAGAATATTGAATAATTTAAATAAATGTTGAGGGGTCTAGTTGGTTCCATCCAACCTGTTTTTCCTGCATCCATAGACGTTAGCACAACATAAAATGCCAATTCCAAGATATATCATACTATAGCACATCAATCAATTCGACCATTGAAACAATTATTTAAATTTAATCATTTAAATTTAAAATTAACTGAGTGAGATTTACTCACCTTATTTCTGTTTACAGTCCACTTCAACTTTGCCTTGGATTCACGGTATTTCGACCTTGTATATAAATATTATACAGTCTATTAATTATTTGAATAAATCAAACTGTAAATTTTTATTTTAAATAAATTTAATTAACCAGAAATTTAAATCCAACTAATTTCCGTTTAAATAATTTACCCTTACCAATTTAAACCTATTTAGATTCAATTAAACAAATAAGTCATCTCAATATGCAAATGGAATCTGAATAGGTATATTTACTTCGTATTATATTTTCATCTGGTTACAAAAATAATCAATACCATTTAAAATTAAATATATTAATATATATTTTGCTGTTAATTATCAAGAACAGTACTATGCTTTACTGTAAAAACTTCTCTATAATTTATAATTGTAAAATAAAACTTTGGGTTTCAAATTTCTCTCTCTGTATGTACATTAAAATTTTCTAATATATATACATTTACTTAGTAATATGTGTATATAATTCAATAAAGTAATTTAAAATAAATACCTTGCAGAAATTAACCTCGGTCAGACACAAATTCGAGCCTCTGAACCGTAGAAATGCGACCGAGCCCATCCCTATCCACCGATCGTCATCAACATGACCCCTCACACCCCTGACCTGCCGTCACTCGAGAGCACGCCACCAACACGACCTCGCCTAGTTGAAGATGCCACAGCTTCGCCAAAATGCTACTCGACTTGCTCGAGAAAACCTCGCGAAGGTCGTGATCCCCTTCAACTACTCGATACCATTACCAGGCCCAATAACAGCCGCGACGAACGAATTCGTCCAACACAAATCGGCAATTTTTTTTTTTTGAGTACGAGCTCGGCTCGATTTTGATTTCACCATGATTTTTAAAGTGAAGCCAGAAAGAAAAAGGCTTCGGCCATGATTTGTTTCTGCTCTTCGATTTGGGAAAAATTTCGACTACTTAGTTTCGGCCATAATTGATTTTTTTTTATTTCCGAAGAAAGACGAAGTCTAGAGTTACAAAAGAGGGGAAAAGGTTGTGTGATTTTATAAAAAGGGTTCGGCTTGGCTTTCTTCAGAAGGAAGACGCGAATACTATAGATATATATTTTTTTATCTGCTTGCAATTTTAAAAGAGAACGGGAGGGGACACGATTTTAAGATAAGGGTAGTGGCGTATACAAGAAGCTTGACTAATTAAATTTCATTAGATTATTATCAATTAAGTATTTAAGCGCGTTTATATATCATACACTCACATACTAACTCCGATCAATACGAATTTTGAAATCTGATAATAATTCAATATTACGGACCCAATGGAACTGGTTTCGTCAAATTCTGAGACTGTGCCTCGGAAGGCTATTTTTAAATTCAATTTCAACGATATAAACTTCAAAATTTAACAAACCATTTTTTAATTTATTCATCACTACTATTCTCTTCAGTATTATCAATATAAATTTTATAAGCCTTCAAATTATTCTTAACGAGCTTAAAACTGAAGATTCAACAGTTTACCCAATTTCTAATTATTAAGTTCTATTATTTAATTATCAAATAAATAACGATATTTGTAATTTAAGTTAAGATTGCTCTATTGAATATTTAAAATCAATTAAATATTCTGATTTTAAATGCTCGAAAATTCCGGGTCGTCACAACTGTATTCTCGCTACACCCCTTCGGTATTCGTTTTATGAAAAATATAGCTTACATATAAAACAAGTTATAAAAATTATAAAACATCAAAAAAATTCTAACTCCCGGATTTACGGAAAATTTTGGTAGATTCTCCTTTGCGCGGCTCGTTCGAAAAAATTTTATAATTCAATATATAACACAAATATAACCAAATATATCAAATATACATCTCATCTCAATGATGAGGCATCCCGAATGGCAAAATTACAAAATCACGGCATTTAATCCGCGATACGTACCTTATTATTTATAATACGAGCGAGTTTGCTCGTATTAAGCAAGCAAAGCATAAAATAAACCATGTACACGCCCCAAACGATCTTCGTATGTACCCATCTGATCTCAATTCGGAATGTTAGTTACTTATAATAAGATGTAGAACTTGTATAAGTTACAATAAGTATAAAACTTTCATTTGAATCCAAATCTCAAACATGAGCACAAAATACGCAACCATCATATGCATCCAAAACAATTAAAAATGATTTACAACAACAAAAATCATCCGACAAATCAATATTCATTCAATTCATTTCATGACTACCATAATTTACATTTCAATGTCAACATTTAATTTATACACTCTCATTCTCATTAACATTAAATTTTATTAACATTAAATACGCTCGATTCAATTTATTTGCATTCAACAACTTTTATTCAATTGGATTCATCTTCCATATATATTACATTGATTCACATTCACTAATTAATATTCATTTCGCTAATTACACAATAGATCTATATTCAATTCATTCACATTTAATTAATTTACATTCAACTAGTTTGGTTTCAATTCATTCTTTTCTTTCAATTAATATTTACCGCATTCACTTATTTACATTCATTGAAATCAATTTCCCTTACATTTCAACGATTATAGTTATTACATGTAATTGATTTCTTTCAATTTATTGACATTCATTACAAATTTATTATATTTAATTCAATTTGCGAAATTCCAATTGTTTCACTATTTGTTTAATCTATTTCATATCACTTCATCTATAATTATTTCACTTAACTATTCTTAAGTTAAATCTATTATATTTTCACTTAGTATATCCTCTTTTTCATCTTAATTATACTAACATCATTTATAAATTATCTAGGTTTATTATAAATATTTTATACAACAAAACTCACTTTTATTTATTATTACTTCATATCTTAAGTCGTTATTAATTCATTGATTCACTTCATTTATTCAAATTCATACTATTAATTTACTAAAGTAAAATTTATTTTATATCTCAAAATAATTCACAATCAATTCATTTAACCTCTCTTAAGTTAACTTCAATTTATAATTTACTCCTTATTATATTAGTTAACATTCAATTTTTTTATTTTAATCTACTCCACTTGCAATTAATTTTTTTTCCTTTCTTTCAATCTAAATTAATTTCAATTTACCATATTAAATTTACATACGTTCATTTATTCTTATTCAATTTCTTACATTCTTAAATCATATTTCATTTTAAATTCAAGTTCACATCCATTCGATTAATTCATTTTATATCTTGAGTGGAATTTAATTCACTTTACTAATTTATCTAATTTCACTTAACATCCAATTCAACTTATTAAGTTAAACTTCATTTTATTTTATTTATTTCATTTTACAAACACAATTAATTTAATATTTCTTAAGTTAATTATTTTATTTCATATCTCAAATTCAATTATTTGTCTTTTATTTGCTTAACCAAAATATTTAACCATTCTATTTTTTTTCTATTCGAATTTATAAGTTACAACTTATTTCTTATATATTATTTCCAATTTTAAGTACAAAACTATTTCACACATTTACTATATCATACTTAAAATATATTTTTCTTTCATAATCAAAGCCCTTTTCAATCAGAAATAATTTTCTTCTGGTAGTAATTCTCACCCAGAAACCCGGAAATGAATACTGGCGATGCTGAAGTCATCCCCAGAATTATTTCCCAGCGACTAAGGGAGTTTAATGCTTTTATTTCTTTCAAAAATATTTTCAAAACATTTTTCTAGTCAAAACTCTTTCAAATAGTACTGTTTATTAAAAAAAAATAGGGCTTTGAAAAACAAATTTGAAAACAAAAGGATTTTAAATTCCAGAATTCTCAATTTTAAAATCATTTCTATATATAAGCACTATTATAATATACTTATGCAAATTTTCTTAACTTATTATCAAAATAATCCATTAATTGGAAAATTAGTCATTTTACCAATTGTTATTGCAATTATATTTCAATCCAATTAATTAATTACAGCTTCATAAAATAAAATTTATTAAATATTCATTTTATTTTATATAATTTCAACCAATAATCGATGATAACTAAATACTATCATCGCCTACCAATAATTTCATTAAGAATTAACCTTTTATACATATAATATAGTTTAGCCAAAATTATTTCATCTACTCTATTTTTAAAACAATATTATGTCGACTTACCTCATTTAAGTGTTTAGAAGCCCCTACGATATTACGGCGTCCCGCACATCGACCAGAATTCATAACAACTCAACGGATAAGTAAACACAATATAAAACAATTTATAACACTAACAAATATGCTCTCTCATATATACACACTCAAACTGACTCATTCTAGGGTATTACTATCCAATCTCTAATGAGTCAAACCCCACAAAGCCAAGGTTATCACTAAACCTTCGCTCTGATACCAACTGTGACGACCCACGTTTCGGGAGGTTTAAATCGAAATAATCCATACTGACTTAAACAATGCGAAACATAGATAATCAATTGGGGTTAAATAAGAAAAATAAGAAGAGAAGAGGAAAACAAAACTTATAATCTCACAGCGGAATCGATAATATATAATAATCAAATAAACAATTCATAAAACTGTTTACTATAAATTGGGTTTTAAACCATACTCATTTATCAGAGTTATAAATATACAACAAGGAGAAATAATCAAAACATGATATAGGGGATATTAATAATAGTAATATATCAAAACTCCATCTTCGTCCTCTAGAGAATAGTCTTCAATACACTGAAAAACTCAAGACTGTCCCGAGCGTAATGAAAAAAAAAAACACTCCAGTCAGGACTAAAATACTCTTATGTCAGTCAGATCAATATCACAATAAGAGCACAATAACTTAAGAGATGTTATGCGATTTTCCATCTCCTAAGGATCCGTTAAACTATTTATATATAATAGTATACGCTATAATAAATAATGTCTATCAGTAAAATAAATATCAAAATAGCAGTAAGGATTTACATTGATCCACCTTAACACATTTTTACAGTTTTGAACCAAAATCGTAATGGGGTCGTATAGGGATAAATATGACAAGGCACGTGAGGCAATGCCCAAGGTAGGATTCTACCAGTTTACCCTTTCTGGCTGGTCGTAACCCATCCGTGGCTGACCGTGACAATCAATCCAAACGACAAAGGTGCACCATCGAATATGAAATCATAAAGGTAATACGAGGGATAAACGTCGCTAGAGGTAGCTAACCTCAATGGCCAGACATAGGCTTCTGTTTTAGTCATTTTAATTATGACACGAATGTCAAGGCTATCCATCATCGTTCTCTTACTTCATTCCAGTAAACGTCGCCAATTCAACCACTACATTCTGGATATCATCCACCGCGTACACGATTGTCAAAGTGGTTCCAATATTGAAAAAGTGTATTTCAATAAGAGGCCCCAGTCTCTTTAACAACCAATCGTCATTTTACACACCGATTAGTTCTTTAACGTTTCAAAACAATTTGCACTTGATATCAAAATATCATATTCGTTTGAAAATCAAATCCATTCGAAGTCATCATATATTCGCATAAAAATCAAATCTATTTCGAAATTATCATATATTCAAAATTATCAAATTTGTCCAATAAATCGATTTCACTTCCAAAATTTGATTCGGATTCTATTTAGGTTATAATCTCCACTTTAACCTAGTTCGTATTTAAATCCAAGGTTTAAATATAAACATTTCCTTCCCTTTAACCAGTTCGAATTTTAGAAAATAGTCTAAATAGAAAATATTTAAATAGTTTAATCTAAAACAATTTGAATATATGGTTTATATAGTAATATACTTTGGAAAATCAAAATAATTTGAAAAATAATTCCAAAGTCAAACTGGTCAACTTCCCAAATTTTCTACCCAAATCAATTCCAAAATCCACTTCGATTTAATGGATTCATTCCAATTTCAAATTGAATAAATTTCCACTCCACATAAATTTCGATTTCAATTCACAAATTTCTTTAAATTTCAATTCAGTTCCAAATTAATTTAAATCTCAGTTTCAAATTAATTTTCAATTCAAATTCCGAATAAATTTAAATTCCAATTTCAAATTAATTTCCAATTTAAATTTCAGTTCCAAATTCAATTCCAAAATATCGATTCAAACACTTAAATCAAATTTACTTTCAATACCAAATTTTAAATCCAAATTTTCAATTCCAAAATCAAACTTGAAATATCATTTCATATAAATTTTCTTAGAAATATTTGGATTTTGATTAAAAGTCCAATCTTTTAAAACAAATCAACTTTCGAAAATTTACATTGTATTTCAATTTTTTTTAATTAAAAATCTAAACTTCGACTAATAAAACAATTCCGTTTACCAAGTTTAAATTCCAACATTTCGAGCTTCAACTTAAAATAATTCAATTTTCCATAAATTTGATTTTATTCTAAAAATCAGTTCATTTAAATAATTTCAAAACAACTTTTAAAATCATTAAATTTAACCAACCCGGTGTCCGTTTATAATTTTTCTAACCTATGGCCAAGTGGATAATTATTTCAATTTAGTTTCAAGGATGGATATATATCATTTCAATCCAAATAGATGTCATATGTATATATCATTTCAACCTATTTCTTAATTTATTCAAAGTAATTCAGTTTCCAGTTTTATATGCAATAAACAATATGCAGGATTATAGCATGATATATCAAAATAAATGAATAACCAATATTGACCAGTAGCATCCGTCACAACCAATCAACCATAAAGCCAATAACCTTCCCAAATTTCAATTTTTACCATATCGGGTAATATGGTGCCAATTAAATTTAAATTTATTTAACGGACAATTTAAATTCTATCAATTAATTCATATACCAATTTAAATGACAATTAAACCTACCAAACAATAGCCAATCAAATTTATATCACTTCAGAATATAAATATAACTAACATAAAACTATTTTAGTCAATTGTGAGCGTATAAACACAAAGCTTTTATTTATCGACGATATAAAACCCAAATAAGGGCCCAAATTTGAACATTCTCGCAATGCAGCAAACCAGTTCTATATTGTCCGAAATTTTGATACGAACGCAACGAAGAAAACTACACATCGATCGGAGCTCATATGCAAAAGATATTAATATTAGAAGTTATATGATTTATTTTATTATAAAATAAATAAATAAAAACTCACGTTACCATCTCTTTCGTTCAAGCAGCTACAGATACCACGAAAACACGCGCGACCTAGGTTTGCCGCCGCTCGACACACACACACGAACGGACCACGATCAGGCTATTTCATCACGTGCGCCACACCCTCCTCTACCTACGCGCCATGAGTCGCCACCCCATTCGCCGCCATTTGCACAAAAACCAAGAAAAAACGCTCGTCCTTCTATCTCAGATCTTGGAAAATCCGTGATGTATTGGTAGCAATCAACCGTATGGATTTGAAGAGCTCGTCGAGATATATACTTTTGCTTTTGGAATTTTTCGATTTCATTGAATGGATTGAGAGATAAAGAGGAAAGCAGATCGGTAATTTCTGGCCATTGGAATAGGTGGTGGCCATGGTTTGAAATTAGGGTTTCTGAAATAAAATAATAGTAAAACTATCTCGGTTTGCATGCTATTTATATAGGTAGGTCCAAAATTGTCCGAACTCCAATCGTGATGTGCCGCCAGGCGTTTATAATGTTTTACCCCCATTCCGAACGCAATGGAACTACTTTCGAGGTCTAATTCGATCATATGTGGAAGATAGCTTTTCAAAGTCAATTATCGTATTCCTTTAAATTTATTTCTACGCGTTTCAAGCTCGCACGACCAAATGATAAGTCCATTCACTACGAAATTTGAAATCTTACAATTATTCACTATTACAGATCCGATGAAACTAGTTTCGTCGAAATCCGAGACAGTCGCCAAAATGGCTATTTTTACTCATTAATTTAAAATATAAAATTTTAAATTTTAGTTATTCACATTTAAATCCAATTTTAAATATTAACAATCTTAGTTGTTGTAACAACCCTCATATTTTACGATTAAATATTTAAATATTTTATTTTAATATTTTATCATTAGTCGGATTTTAGTCCGAAAAGTTACTTTTTGCATACTGTCAAATTAGGACTCGAAACCACTTCCATTGAGTTCAAAATACCGTTTGCGATCTTTTTGAATATAAACTTTGATATGTTTGGAGTTAGTGGAATTTTGTCACCTTTTCACCTTGGGCTTTGGGTTTGGTTTAGCCCATTAGCCTAAACTATTTACTCTAGCTCAGCCCCCTTTTCTTCAAAACTTTACTTTCATTTCCTAACACTCAAGCTTCATCAAAAATGGAGGAAGGAATGGGAAATCAAAACTCCAAGCCCTAGATCATTTGCAAATTCAACATCCAACTCTAAATTCAAAGAGAGGCCACTGATTCTTCCTCTACTTTAAAGCTTCTTCTTCATAGATTCTGTGTAAATGTGAGATTTTTATCTCACATCTTCGTCTATAACTATATTTGATTGTTGGGTATGAACTCCTAACACTTATTCATGTGCATATGCTTTTGGTTTGGATTGAATTGGTGAAAATCCCAATTTTTAGTGTTTTGGGTTCAAATCTTTAAAAATCCTAACTTTGATGTTTGAACATATTTTTGGTGATGCATCGGGGAGCCAATACGACCAGGTAGCCTACAGGCATAATCACCTAGCGTCCATGCTCGATCGGTATCAAATTGGGAGAGTTTTTGCACTTCAAACCCTTAGGTCGCTCGGCCTGCACATGAAGGATTCTCAGCCTGCACATTAGGTCGCTCCCCTATAGGTCGTGCCGTGCTTGGTCGCTGCTCGGCCTTGTCTCCTTTTGGTCTGCCTGCATTTAGGTCGCACCCCTATAGGTCATCCCCACTTAGGTCGCTCGGCCTTCTCATATGCGTTAGGTCGTTGCTCGACCTTGTTTAGTTAGGTCGCTCGGCCTTGTTTAGTCATTAGGTCGCTTGGCTTTCCCCCTTAGGTCGTAACTCCCTTGGTCGCACGGCCTGTTTTCTGGTTAAGTCACGCGTTCGGCCATTAAGTCGCTCTGTCGCTTAGGTCGCGCCAACTTAGGTCGCTCGACCTATGATAAGTCACGCCGACATTATATTACAACCACTTAGGTCGCTCACCACCTTAAGTCGCTCTGTAGTTAGGTCACGCCATGGATTGGTCGCGCCATGCTTGGTCGCTTGTTAGGTCGCTCAGCTCATTAGGCCGCACAATTTCCTAAGTCGCTCGCCCCTGCACTTATGCCGCTGCCAGTTAGGTCGTTTGCATCATTAGGTCACACCATTTCCTAGGTCGCCCGCCCCTGCACTTATGCCGTTACCTCTTAGGTCGCTCATCTGCTAGGTCGCGCCGTATCGAGTCGCAAGGGTATTTCCACTTTGATGAATTTAGAATCGAATTCTTTGGATTTCGTTCACGTCTTCATATGTGAATTTTTGTGATCGATCATTTCTACGATCATTTTTGTGATTTGTCATTTTTAAAAATATACAAAACCTTTACCTCACTCGTACGAGAAATCTAATTAAACGGCTTCGTAAAACAAATGGTATGAAACGCTTGCGTTTACTTCGTCGGTTAATTCTTGGACTTGTTCGATTGAATCTCTTGTGACAATTTTCGAGTGGAGATCTACAATTTGTTCATAAATATTTAAGTTAAGCTAGTGGTTATGGGACATGAAGCCAAGCTTATATATTTACTAGCTTACTGTAATTGACACTTCTTGGTGATCGTTGATGATCATTTTTGTGATTTAGACTAGCAAATGCGCGATGTCTCTTTGTCTACGAGGGAGGCTAAACGCCGTTTCTGTGGAGCTTCGGCTCAAATTTGGTGGGGTAGCGACCCATGGTCTTTGGGCCGTTTTGTGGAGCTTCGGCTCAAAACTAATGGTTAGCAACCATGGAATAGCGTTCCATTTTGCGATACATGTGTTGGTGAGTTTTCATGCTCCTGTTTTGTGATAGGCCTCCCCCTTTTTGTGATTTCTGGATTTCCATTGAAGATTTCTGGAATTTGTGTTTTCACCAATTTTCGTGATTTACATTGATAGGTATTATCAATATTTGTGCATTGGTGAATTTGTGTGTCATTAACTTTTGTGATTGGCATTGATATTATTGTCAATGTTTACGGTTTGGTGAATATAAATAAAGAGTATGAAATTTCTTTTGATCTTTCAGAAGATTCTTGTGATATTGATTAATCTCTTATTGATTTTCAATTACATACTTATTACAGTACGGCTTTATGGTTACCATACATCTATGTCATATCTCTTATTCTATAACATTTTATCTGATATTTATAGCTAGACCGATCCGTTTATTATTTTCTTATTAAATAATACTCGGGTCAGACCAAGATGTTACAGGTGCTTCTGCTTGACTTCACATCTGGGATTATCACACTGACTTTTGGCTAACTACTTGGATTAGTAGATTTTGTTGTATACACTTGAGATATAGACTCATAGATGTATCCATATTCTTTTGTCTAGCACTTGTAGCTATTCTTTTGTGACATTGTGGATCTTGTTTGACTACTACTCTGATGTACACTTTTATGTGTTATATATTCATATATATTTCCGCCTTGGTGATATGGATGTCTGTGACTGATTTGTGTTATGTTTATTTCTATGTTTGTCTCCGAAGAATATATATAGCCACCAGGTAGCAGCTTTGAGTTTGTACCGGTATGTCGGATTTCTTCCTGAAACCAGATACTTGTTGTACTATCTGACATATCGGTGCTCGCACGAAGCAATTACACGGATGGCCACTCCTCAACAGCCTTATCCTCCGCGCTAGTTGAAAGCAATTCCCCGTTGTGTCCTTGGCTAGCCTGGGTATAGAGGTAGGGCGTCACAGCTTGATATCTGAGCCAATCTTCGAAACAATGTAGAATAATTTAGCAAGGATCATCGTGCTAAGTCCATCTTCGAAGTCATGCTTTAGGATTTAATTCTGATCTTCATACCGATTCATCCTATTTTCTTTATGATTCCTTGTTTATCTATCAAGATTTCTTGATATTCATTTGGTGAATAACCTTATCCTTCTTTTTCTTTCTTTCAAAAAGGAAGAGAAATGGTTAGACCTGGCTGTCCCAGCGCCGATCAATCTCGTGCTACTCCCCAAGATGGAGTATTTATGTCTACCCAGCAGCTTCTTGATATAGTAAGGAATGCTCAAGAAGCCGGATCTAATCTGGAGTCTACTCACCCTAGGTCTGAATTTGCACATTGGTGCAGCGATTATGCCAATTTGGATGGAAAGCCATTCAAAGGTTCTGAAACCATTATTGAAGTCCAAGCTTGGCTGAGATCGTGCGATCGAATCTTTTCTCGCATGAATCTTGTTGATCTTCACCGTGTTCAGGTGGCCTCTAATATGCTCCAAGAAAGAGCGTTAGATTGGTATGAGCTTCTGATATCTGAAATAAATGAAGCGGATCTTACTTGGGAGAAATTCCGGGAGCGCTTCGAATTAAAATTTGTGCCAGAAGCTGAGAATGTGACTTTGGCCCGCCGTTTCATCAACCTTGTTCAAGGTGAATCCTCTGTGACAGACTATGTCGCTTCATTCGAGTCACTTTCTAAATATGGGGTCTAGTACATAAACACCCCATTGAAGAAAAACCAACGATTTGTTTATGGCTTGAATAAAAATCTCAAGCAGCCATTACTTCTAAAATTAGAAGTTTCTTTTGATCAACTCGTTGATATTGCTCTTCGTCTTGAAGCGGCAGATAGGGAGAGTGATGTTGAAGTTATGAGTGCCAAACCAAACTTCAACAACAAGAAAAGGCCTAATAAGTTCAAAGGTCCTTATCCCAACAATAAGAAAAGGAAGTAAGCCTCTCCGGCAACTAAGACTTCTACCCCCAAGTGGTGGGCAATGCTACAACTGTGGTTCTAAGGACCATTATGCGAACAAGTGTTCAAAGCCTCGTACTTGTCGCTCGTACTTGTCGCTATTGCAAAAGCCCGGATCGTTATTTATCTTCTTGTCCCAAACTTTGAAATAGGAAGGAGGGAAAGCTTAATGTTGCTCAAGCCCTTGACAACACACGTGGTAAAGGTATTTCTCATTCTATCCTTGATGGCATTATTTTATTTCATGATCATCCTATTCGAGTTCTTTTTGATACGGGTGCGTCCATTATTTTATTTCAAAAGAACTTGTTGATACTTTTTCTTTGGATGTTTTGTGTTTAATGACTTCTTTGACAATTGTGAATCCGGTTGGTGGATCCGCAACAATCAGTTTATTGTGTAAAAATGTCGAGATTATTTTGTGTGATTTTTCTTTCCGAGCCGATTTGCATGTTATGCGCTACTTAGGCTTTGGAATGATTTTGGAAATGGATTGGCTTAACTGCAATGAAGCGCAAATCCTAAGTCCTGAGCGGACTATTCATCTTCGACATCCCTAATCTGTTAAGCAGATTTCTATTCACCTTAAAGATTCGGATTCCAGCTTAGTTGCATCTTTATATTCTTTAAATCTTATGATGACGATAATGATGAAGAGGAGGATATTATTTCTCTTATTCACGTTGTTTGTGAAATTTCCGACATATTTGAGCCCGTTTTAGGATTACCACCTACGCGAGCAATTGAGTTCAGGATTAATCTCATCCCTAGAGCTCAACATATTACTTGTCCTCCTTATCGTATGTCCAATATAGAAAATGAGGAGATGCGCAAACAATTATCCGAATTGGAGACGAAGCAATTTATTCACTCGAGTTCCTCGCCTTGGGGGGCTTCGGCTATTTTTGTGAAGAAATCTGATGGTACACTTAGGCTTTGCGTTGACTATCACAAGCTTAATGATCTTACTATCAAGAATAAATATCCTTTACCTCGGATTGATGATCTATTCGATCAACTTAGTGGTTCTAGAGTCTTTTCACAATTAGACTTAGCTATCGGTTTTCATTAGCTTCGTATTGCAGAGGATAGCATTCCTTTGACATCTTTCCGTACTCGTTATGGATCGTATGAATGGCTTGTTACGCCATTTGGTTTAAAGAATGCTCCAGCTTATTTCGTTGACATTATGAATAGAGTTTTCGAAGACTTCCTCGATCGGTTTATTCTCATCTTTATTGATGATATTCTTGTGTATTCTAAACCGAGAAGGAGCATGAAAAACATCTTCGGATTGTGTTGGAAACTCTTAGGAGCAATCGATTAAAAGAAAAAATTTCTAATGTCACTTTGGGCAATCTCGTGTGAAGTTTCTCGGTCATATTATTTCCGAATCCGGAATTTTCATGGATCCTTCAAAGATTGAAGCGATTCAAAATTGGAAGGGACCGGAGAGTGTGAAGGAAATTCGTAGTTTTCTTGGATTGGCCAGTTATTACCGCCGTTTCATAAAGGACTTTTCCAAAATTTTCATGCTTCTTACTAACTTGACAAAGAAGAGAGTTAAATACATTTGGTCGGACAAATGTGAAGCTTCTTTTCAGAAATTAAAAGAACTCCTTTCCGATGCTCCTATTCTTGTTATTCCCGAGAGGGATCAAGATTTTATTATTTATACCGATGCTAGTCGCGTTGGTTTAGGTGTCGTTCTAATGCAAAGAGAGCATGTTATTGCTTATGCTTCTAGGCAATTGAAGCCAGCAGAGACCAGATATGCCACTCATGATTTAGAACTCGCGGCTATTGTTTCGCCCTTCGTATTTGGCATCATTATCTTTTGGGAGAAAAATTTATTCTTTACACCGATCATAAATCCTTGAAGTATTTATTTTCTCAAAAGGAACTTAATTTGCGTTAACAACGTTGGCTCGAATTTATTACAGCTTATGATCTTGATATTCTTTATACTCCCGGAAAGGGAAATCGTGTTGCGGATGCACTTAGTCGTAAGCAACAAGCGGTTGTTTCTATGATGATATCCGAATGGAATGATCTCGGAATTCGGTCCGCTTGTGAGATTCGAGATCGTGTTTTCGATTTATGTTCATCTCTTGTTTTATGTAGCCTTGGGGCTCATCCTTCTCTTTTAGACCGCATTCTTAAAGCTCAAAAGCTAGATCCCGAATTGGCTCTTCTTGGCCAAAATCTTAGGGATAAAATTGATATTGAAGGTTTGAAAGACTTTGATATTGATTTTCATGGTGGTATTCGAAAATTTGGTAGACTTATCGTGCCAAATATTAGTAATCTTCGTAAAGACATTTTAGAAGATTCTCATCGTTCTAAATTTACCATTCATCCCGGTAGTAGTAAAATGTACGCAGATATGAAGCGACTTTATTATTGGAAGGGAATGAAATATGTTATTGCTAACTTTGTTAAGTGTTGCATGACTTGCCAACTTGTCAAGGCCGAACATCAAAGGCCCAGTGGGTTATTACAACCTTTAGAAATTCCAATTTGGAAGTGGGACCAAATCTCCATGGATTTTATAGACGACCTTCCCCATTCTCGTTAGGGTCGTGATAGCTTATGGGTGATAGTCGATAGACTTACTAAATCTGCCCATTTTATTGCCGTTCGGTCCAATCGAACCGTGCCTCTCTTGGCCAAACTCTTTATTAAAGAAATTGTAAAACTGCATGGAGTTCCTTCTTCTATTGTTAATGATCGTCATCCATTATTTACTAGTGGATTTTGGAAGAGTCTTCAAAAAGCTTTGGGAACGAAGCTTAATTTTAGCACCGCTTATCATCCCCAGTCCGATGGACAAACTGAGCGTGTGAATCAAACTCTTGAAGATCTTCTCCGTGCATGTGTTCTTGATTTTGGTGGAAGTTGGGAAGATCATATTTCTCTTGTTGATTTTTCCTATAATAATAGCTTCCAATCTAGTATTGGTATGACACCTTTTGAAGCACTCTATGGAAGGCCATGCTGATCTCCTTCTTATTGGCTTGAGGCCGGTGAGAAGCTGGTTTTAGGTCCAGATTTTATTTGTGATTCCACAGAAAAGATTGACCTTATTCGTCATAGGATGAAAGAAGCCCAGAGTAGGCAAAGATCCTATGCCGATAACCGAAGAAGGAAATTAGAATTTTCTGTGGGAGATCTTGTGTTTATTCGTGTTTCACCTATGAAGGGTGTTGTACGTTTCAGTCGATCGGGAAAATTAGCGCCTCGATATATTGGGCCATTTCCTACCACCGAACATATTGGTTCCGTGGCTTATCGCATTTTATTACCGGCTCATTTTTCTGATATTCATGACGTTTTTCACGTTTCTCAATTACAAAAATGCCTTCGAGATTCTGATTCTATTCTTGAGCCCAGTGTTATGGAAAAAATTGAAGTTTCACCTAATTTAACTTATGAGCAACATCCTATTCGTATTATTGCTTCGGAGGTCAAGCGCCTTCGAAATAAAGATGTTCCGCTTGTTAAAGTCCAATGGTCCTCAAATCCTAAGGATTGGTCTTGGGATTCTAGAGAGTTCATCGAGCGAACACATCAGGACTTACTTTCTCGTACTCCATAGGTGGATTTCATATTTCAAATTTCTTTTGTGTTGATATGCTTTCATGGTTGTTACCTTATATTTTCTTCTTAAATATTGCGAGGACGCAATTCTTTAAGTAGGGGAGTGTGTAAAAAACCGCATATTTTATGATTAAATATTTAAATATTTTATTTTAGTATTTTAACGTTAGTCGAATTTTAGTCCGAAAAGTTACTCTTTGCATACGGTCAAATTAGGACTTGGAACCACTTCCATTGAGTTCAAAACACCGTTTGCGATCTTTTTGAGCATAAACTTTGATATATTTGGAGTTAGTGGAATTTTGTTACCTTTTCACCTTGGGCTTTGGGTTTGGTTTAGCCCATTAGCCTAAACTATTTACTCTAGCGCAACCCCCTTCCCTTCATAACTTTACTTTCATTTCCTAACACTCAAGCTTCATCAAAAATGGAGGAAGGAATAGGAAATTAAAACTCCAATCCCTAGTTCATTTGCAAATTCAACATCCAACTCCAAAGTCAAAGAGAGGCCACTGATTCTTCCTTTACTTTCAAGCTTCTTCTTCATAGATTTTGTGTAAAGGTGGGATTTTTATCTCACATCTTTGTCTATAACTATCTTTGATTGTTGGGTATGAATTCCTAACACTTATTCATGTGCACATGCTTTTGGTTTGGATTGAATTGGTGAAAATCCCAATTTTTAGTGTTTTGGGTTCAAATCTTTAAAAATCCTAACTTTAATGTTTGAACACGTTTTTGGTGATGCATCGGGGAGCCAATACGACCGGGTAGCCTATAGGCATAATCCTCTAGCGTCCGTGCTCGATCGGTTGAAAATTGGAAGAGTTTTTGCACTTCAAACCCTTAGGTCGCTCGGCTTGCACATGAAGGATTCTCGGCCTGCACATTAGGTCGGCCTGCACATTAGGTCGCTCTCCTATAGGTCGCGGTGTGCTAGGTCGCTGCTCGGCCTTGTCTCCTTTAGGTCGGCCTACATTTAGGTCGCACCCCTATAGGTCGTCCCCACTTAGGTCGCTCGGCCTTCTCATATGCGTTAGGTCGTTGCTCGGCCTTGTTTAGTTAGGTTTCTCAGCCTTGTTTAGTCGTTAGGTCGTCGGCTTTCCCCTTAGGTCGTAACTCCCTTGGTCGCTCGGCCTGTTTTCTGGTTAGGTCGCGCGTTCGACCATTATGTCGCTCTGCCGCTTAGGTCGCGCCAACTTTGGTCGCTCGACCATGATAAGTCGTGCCTGCATTATGTTAAAACCCCTTAGGTCGCTCACCACCTTAAGTCACTCTGTAGTTAGGTCATGCCATGGATTGGTCGCGCCATGCTTGGTCGCTTGTTAGGTCGCTCGGCTCATTAGGTCGCACCATTTCCTAAGTCGCTCGCCCCTGCACTTATGTCGCTGCCACTTTAGTCGTTTGCATCATTAGGTCGCACCATTTCCTAGGTTGCTCGCCCCTGCACTTATGCGGCTACCTCTTAGGTCGCTCATCTGCTAGGTCGCGCCATGTCGACTCGCAAGGGTATTTCCACTTTGATGGATTTGGAATTAAATTCTTTGGATTTCGTTCACGTCTTCGTATGTGAATTTTTGTGATTGATCGTTTCTACGATCATTTTTGTGATTTGTCATTTTTAAAAATATACAAAAGTTTACCTCACTCGTATGAGAAATCTAACTAAACGGCTTCGTAAAACAAATGGTATGAAACGCTTGCGTTTACTTCGTTGGTTAATTCTTGGACTTGTTCGATTGAATCTCTTGTGACAATTTTCGAGTGGAGATCTACAATTTGTTCGTAAATATTTAGGTTAAGCTAGTGGTTATGGGACATGAAGCTAAGCTTATATATTTACTAGCTACTGTAATAGAAACTTCTTGATGATCATTGATGATCATTTTTGTGATTTAGACTAGCAAATGTGCGATGTCTCTTTGTCTATGAGGGAGACTAAACCCCGTTTCTATGGAGCTTCGGCACAAATTAGGTGGGGTAGCGACCCATGGTCTTCGGGCCGTTTTATGGAGCTTCGGCTCGAAACTAATGGTTAGCAACCATGGAATAGCGTTCCATTTTGCGATATACGTGTTGGTGAGTTTTCATGCACCCGTTTTGTGATAGGCCTCTCCTTTTTTGCAATTTCTGGATTTCCATTGATGATTTCTGGAATTTGTGTTTTCACCAATTTTCGTGATTTACATTGATAAGTATTATCAATATTTGTGCATTGGTGAATTTGTATGTCATTAACTTTTGTGATTGGCATTGATATTATTGTCAATATTTATGGTTTGGTGAATATAAATAAAGAGTATTGACATTTCTTTTGATCTTTGAGAAGATTCTCGTGATATTGATTAGTCTCTTATTGATTTTCAATTACATACTTATTACAATATGGCTTTATGGTTACCATACATCTATGTCATATCTCTTATTCTATATCATTTTATCTGATATTTATAGCTAGACTGATCCGTTTATTATTTTCTTATTAAATAATACTCGGGTCAGACCGAGATGTTACAGGTGCTTCTGCTTGACTTCACATCTGGGATTATCACACTGACTTTTGGCTAAGGTTAGTAGTTTTTGTTGTATGCACTTAAGATATAGAACCATAGATGTATCCATATTCTTTTGTCTAGCACTTGTAGCTATTCTTTTGTGACATTCTGGATCATGTTTGACCACCACTCTGATGTACATTTTCATGTGTTATATATTCATATCTATTTCCGCCTTTGTGATATGGATGTCTGTGACTGATTTGTGTTATGTTTATTTCTATGTTTGTCTCCGAAGAATTTATATAGCCACCGGGTAGTAGCTTTGAGTTTGTACCGGTATGTCGGATTTTTCTCCTGAAAACAGATACTTGTTGTACTATCTGACATATCGGTGCTCGCACAAAGCAATTACACGGATGGTCGCTCCTCAACAGCCTTATCCTTCGCGCTAGTTGATGGCATTACCCCGTAGTGTCCTTGGCCAGCGTGGGTATAGAGGTGGTACGTCACAATTGTTGTTTATATAAAATTTTAAATCAATTTACGACATCATTATCTATCATATAGAATTTAATTATTCAAATAATTTCAAATATTAAATTATTCGACAAATTACATTAATAATCATTTTCATTCAATAAACACCTTAAATTTAATAAGTAAAAATAGCTAAAAAATACGGATCATTACGTGTTTAACGGCGGAAATTTCTATCGGATTAGAAAATCGCCGAAAAATTTAGAAATAAAATTTATACCACAAGCTCACAGTGTACGAATGTGGCATGTGGCGAATACGGGTCGATCCGTAGGTAGTTGATGATTTTAAAATTCTATTCAATCAAATGAAAGCTAGGTTGAAGAGAATGTTAAACTAGAAAAAATGAAGAACAAGAAAAAGAAAATTGATAAAAATATGAGTGTTAAGACAATTTAGAGGCAATTTTCACTCCCTAGATTACATAAATCAACAAAATGAAGTTATGATCTCTCTTTTCTTGTCATTAGTGAATTAGTTGATGTGCTTATCATAAGTATGGTATATTTGTGCTATTAATTAGCTCAATACAAACCATCAAACTATAACACAACTACTAATACACTTTTAAATCTCATAAAATATGACAACAAAGTCGAAAGAAAAATATATTTTAAGCATGGCCTATTAACTATTAATTAGATATATAAGCCATCAAATTTTAATTTCAACAATCACTTCTTTGCCATAATCATATGTAGATGAAGAGGCAATTTGTATTTTGTTTGTTTAAGCATAGCCTATTTGTTATGAACAACATCATTAAACCACTTCAATCATTCTCATTAACCACAAAAAGAGAGCACAAACATCAAATTAAGTTGAAGCTACATGATTAGAGAGCTTCATTACCCATAAATTGAAGGGGTTTAGCCACTCATATTTGTCATCATATGAACAAATGTAGCAAGCAAAATTGAATAAAAAGAAGAGGAAAAAGAGAGCAAAATGGAAGGAAAAATTATTCTACTTGCATAAAAGAGAAGAGATCTACACTACAACATGAAAATAAATGAACATGAAAAGGAAAGAGCATGTATTAAATTGCATAAAATAAAAAAGATTACATAAAATAAAAATGGCTAAGTAGCCATGAAAAGAGAAAGAGGAGCTTTCATTTTATTTTTAATCTAAACTAAACTAATGAGAAGAGAGACTAAGGAAGAGAGACTAACTAAAAGGGGAGGGCTACATGAAACATAAGGGGTTATTTATACAAGCATGAAACCCTAACCATAATTTGGGGAAGGACCAAACTACCCTTGAGAAAGTATGGAGGCCAAGTAATCATTAGCTTCTACTAATCATCATTTGAGTGTACATGAAGCCATTAATTCCATAAGCATGTGCATTAGCCTCTAACTTGTGCAATAAGGTGGTGGGTAGGTGGGGTCCTCCATGATCTTCATTGAATTATTTCCATCCTCATTCCTTTATATTCTTTGTGCATGCATATTCCTTCATGAAACCACTCCTATTTGAGACCAAATTCCTACAAAAATATATATATATTTCCAATTAATTTTTCTCAAAGAAATATATGCACACAAATGACCATTTTGCCCCTATATGAAGATGGATATGTGACATTTTGGAATTAGTATGGATTTTAGTTAAAACAAGTTAAAACACCCAATATGATCATTTATTTAATTTAAGTAGAGTAAATATGGCGGTAAAAAAATGCACATTTACGCGCACATCAAATACCCCAACACTTATCTTTTTATTCATCCTCGAATAAAGAAAAACTAAGATAAGTCCGTTTTCGTAGGTAGCACGATTACATTGAGCGTATGCAATAAGCCGTTAAACCTCTAGGTGTCCCCAATAGGACGAGTTTTGTCTTGTGAGGGTTTTCAGCAGATACTACCCACAAAATCCACATGCAGGATGAAAATATTTACAAAATGCAAGATTTATTTACAAAGAGATGAATGCGAATTTTTGAAAATATTTACAATGAAGGATTTACTTTTAATTGACACAAATAAGTTAAATATAGGTTTTGGTTATTATCTTGAAATATTTTAGTCGTTTACTCGTCAAAATTTTCAATAAAAACAAAGTTATCATAACAAATAGACTATAGTTTAACTCGTTTTTTCGGTTGATAACAAAGTGCAATTATGAAAAGGATCCTTAGTTGATTATCAATGTTTATCAAAGTGGTATTTTCATTTCTTTTCAATAACAATCAAATCAACTAAGTAAAAATAGTGCTAGGATTTCAATTGCTTGCTCTCTCATGCAAGAAAAATTACACAATTAGCTCAGGTAAACCGAGGCCAGATAAACCACCCATGCACTGCCTTTCGGGCTTATGTGAGGGGAGTACAGAGCATGGCGAGTGCACACACTTTCGTGCATACACCTATCGACCGTAGGCGGTTTTGATTATGTTTGTTTTTTACATGTGTTCCATACATGCATAACCGTGAGGACTTTTATATGAGTATGAAAGCACATAATCAATGTTTTCAAGTAATTCACCCATGCATAACCGTGATGACTTTTAAATGAGAGTGAATACTTGGATATTATTATTTCTTATTTTTTTATTTTTTTTAAAGAGAGAGAGAGAGTTTTGCAAAATTATCTTAGCACCATTTAACTTAGAAGGCAAAAAAATGTTATATCCTTTACTTTAAATCAACCACTTTTTAAAACAAAGATTTTCAATTAGGATGTACTTCATAATTAACACGTATGAATCTTCCTATATACTAGTTAAACCATTATTATTTGTAATCAAATTTCATTTTTATTTTTGTTAAGACAAATAAATTTTCAAAAATTTCAATTTAATAAACCAAATCCTCATATTTATCTTAGAGTTTCTTTTAAAAATAAATCAAAAGAAAATTTGTTTTTGTGATTTTTTTTTGAAATTATAAAGAAAAAATAAACCATGAAAAATAAAATTGAAGATGAGTCTCCACCGCACACTTGATTTTGACTGTGTCCCTACAGTCAACCCAAGTGGAAGGAGAAAAATAAAATAAAAATCTAATATTTTCATGAAAGATGATTATTTACAAGAGATGAGAAAGTATATAGTCAAAAAGTAAATGAAACGGTCTTCTAAAGACCGATTCATTTGTCTCGTCAAATGTGTGAGACACAGCTTAAGCACGAAAAACCAAACCGTAAAAGATTTCGAAGTTGAATGTTGATTTGGAAAAACGAACGTCGTTTTATTGAAAATTGAACGAGTTGTTTTGTTTTCGATGATTTTTAGGGTTGATAAAACAATTGATTGAAATTCAAGTATATTTTCACCAAATTGAAGTTCAAACTTATCATTGAAAACTTCTTCGATTTCAAAATCAAAATGGTGATCAAAAATTTCCCCTTCAGAATTCATCAACTCATTTTCAGAAAGTCCATAAAAATCATGTTCGTTAAATTCGACTTCCTCTAGCGGATTATCAACAACTTCATCGTGTAAATCGAGTTTAAAATTCAAAGTTGTCGCATTCAAATTTTCAAAAAAAGGAAGATCGAAGTTTAAATCGAATTTCGCACCCTCAAAAGAATTGAAATCTAACTTAATTATCGCATTTTCAACAACTTGATTAAGATCATCATTTTCAGTTTCAAAAGTTTTTGTTTGAAAATCGTCGGTTGTGGTAAAAGATGGATTATCATTTGACTCATCACACGTTGGAATTTGATTTTGTTTTTCATGTTGTTTCATATATGTTTCAAACAACGAATTCGTGTGATCATCGTAAATTTCGTTCATTTTCTCAACAAAATCCAATTTATAGTTATTAACTTGAGAATTTTCAATTTGGATTCGTTGAGAACAAAAAATTTCACTTATATCTTAATCAAGATTATTCCCATTGCCAAAATTATTTGAAACGTGGATCACATTTTCGTTTTGATTTTGAAATTCATTTTGGAGTTCAAAATTGAATTGGCATGGGTTATCGTGGAAATAGTTTGAATTTGGAATTGAAATCAAATTTTGAAATCTTTGAAAACTTTGGCTGGAGTTATCGTAGAAATACGAATTACACAAATCATTTATCATTTGATTTTGTTGTGTAGAGATTTCAAGTGAAGACGAAACGCTATTTTCGAGATTCGAGGGTTGGTCATCGTCTTGAAAATTTTGTGGTTTAAAATTTGAATCGTTTAAACAATAGTTGGTGTTAAAATATCCATACGAATTTGGAGTGAAATTGTATGGATTATATTGATTTTCACAACTATTGTAAAATTCACGTAAGTGGGGAAACTCGGACATTTTCAAGAATTTTTTTGGTTTTTTTATAAAGAAATTTTTTTGCAAATAGAATTATTTTTCAAAATGGAAAACTGATTTTTGTTTTTTTTAGATTTTTGAAAAGATTTTATAATTTTTTTTGGATTTTTGAAATTTCAAAGAAATTTTTTTTCTAAATTTTCGAAGGAAAAGGAAAATGAATATATACAATTTCTTTAGTTTTGGATTTTTGAATTTTTTTTTAAAAATATGCATGAGCTAATGCTACTAAATGAAAGCAATGGTTAATTACAAATGATTTATCCTAAGTTAACCCAATTGTATAATTACAAATTGACTTAGATAAACAAAATAGTTCTCAGCCAGGTAACGGACAGGATTTATCGGTGCACCACGAATCATCGTAGCGATGCAGCCGAAGTTTTAAGTACCTAATGAGGAACAACCACTATAATATTTACGAATTACCGTAATATTTATAAATGGTTATTACTCTACTGTGGCCTAGACACCAAGAAAGTAAATTGTTCAAAGAAGGCAAATTGTCAATATACAATTAAGTGCTATCGATGTCTAACTGTTATTATTAACCAAAATTCTAGGATGAAATGCAAAGCAGAAATTAAACGTGTATTGACAATGCAACTACGAATGAATTTTTGTTTTTGTTTTTGTTTTTGAATTTTTGAATTTTTTTAAAAAAAATGCAAATGCAAACAACCAACAATGCAAGAAAAAAGAAACAATAGATATATACAATGCAAGACAAATAAAAAATTATAAATAAGCAAGCAGTTATTATCCTTTTTGGCAAGCTAAGCGAAGTAAGCAGTTCTTCCTTTCTACTTTGGCAACCTGAAAAGAAGTTAAACAAAGATATATATGCAGTTATTTTTTTATATATATGGATGGAATTCAAAATAAATTAAAACGAAAACAAAAAAAATTCAAACTCGCTTTTTTTAAGTGAACAATTTTTTTTTAGAGAATTCTTGTTTCAAACTTCTCAAGACAATAACAATCCAAATTGCCGACCCAACAATTTAAAAAGAATTTATTATCTGGCCCAAAAGAATTCTGTTCAAAACTTCACTATTATGTTCAAAACGAACAAAACTCAATTAAGCAAAATTCTCAAAATAACAGAAATCAATGCTTGCTTCCACTTCAAGATTTTAAATTCCGAAACTAAAATCACTCAAATTGTCGTCACGTCTGGTCGAATCCAATCACACGTTCGAAAGTGTTAGATGACTGCACGGGTCGAGGCGGTAAAAAGGATGGGCTGGTGACAGTGAGGTGAATTGCGTTCAGAGGTGGAGGGGTTGTTTGATTTTGATGGGAAGAAGGAGGATTGTTGAGGCGGTTGCGAAATCGATTTGGGCGAGTTGGAGGATGCAACTTTGAGTTTTGAATGTTTGATTTGGGGATTTCATTCGCTGGTGGGTTGTTCGAGTTCGATGGTGACTTCGCAGTTTCAATTAGGTTTGTGTTCTAAGTCCTGGTGAAGAATGGGGTCGCGAATTGGAGTTGTTCGCGGTGTTGCTGTTGAAGTCGTGGTAGATGCTTCGCAGTAAATGGAAGGCGCGGTTCGAGTGATTTGGGCGGGGTGACTGAAGGTCGGCGATGTTGGTGATGAACTATGACAGTAATTTTTGAGGAGGAGCTTGCTGTTGAGTGATTGGTTGGAGAAATGGTTTGAGGTGGTCAGGCGTAGTGGTTGGCTGATGTTTATGTGGCAGTTCGAGGGGATTTAGTTGCTAGGTTGTGAGTGGCAGAAGAGCACAGAGGAAGATTGGTGAAGTATGCAGTTATTTTTTCTTTCGTTTTTTTCCTTCTGAAGTGTGATGCTTGCTGAATTGAAGTTATGGTGGAGGTGGAAGTATGGTGTAATGGAGGCAGTTTTGTTTGGGTTTGAACTTGTGGCAGAGACGAAGACTGATAGGCCGAGGTGATGGTCAGATGGTTTTGTATGTGGGTTCGGAGTCGCCGTTGGGAGAGGAAGTTGAGGGAGGGGGCGCTATCCATGAAGTGGCAGAAATGTTGGCAATGATAAGTAAATGTTGAAGTGGCAGATGATGGTTTTGATGTTTGTTTCTTAGAGGAGGGTTTTGCAGTGGTAAGTATTTGTTTGTGGTTAAACAGCAAGTATGAGTGGTTGTTTTGTGGAATGTTGGTCGAGAAATGAAGTAGGATGAAGTTATGAAGATGGGGAGAGTATGTGGTTATGAACTGGGATGTTGTGAACTGGGTTCAAGTTTTGATCAGATGGATGGATGGTCGCAGCAGCTTGGTTGAATGAGAGTTGAAGGATGATGACTGCAGTGTTCGAGTGCTTGGTTGTGAATACGACAGAGGTGGATTTGATGGAAGGTGAGTTTGAGCAGTTATGAATGTATGGTGGATGATAGAGCAGTGTATTGTGGTTTGACAATGGGTAGCAGTAATGTTGGTGGGTAGGACAGTTTGCACTGTGATGTAAGGGGGTGGTTGAGTTGATGTTGAGTTGGTGACAACTGTGATAATGCAGGAGGTTGCAAGTGGTCTCAGTTCATTGATGAGTTTGGGTGGAGATGTCAGGTTGAAATAAAGTGGGTTGTAGATCTGTAGGAAGTAGAATAGTGGGCAATAGGCAGCTGTGGGGTGGTTCTAATGGCCGAGGAGGCTTGATGTCAGGAAATGATGAAGTATGTTGTGCAGTTTGTGTTGATGAGTTGATGGCAATTGGAGGTGATGTTGGGGTTTTGTATGTTGCTGATGAATGGAAGGTATTGGTGAGGTGAGACAGCTGAAATTGTTGGAGTTACAGTGGTTGTAACTGGTGATGGCATTGTGCAGGTAGGAGTATATGTCAGGTTAGAGGGAATGTAGTTCAGGGAGAATTGCAATTGGAAGGGGGAGGGAGATTAGAATGTGCACAATGCACAGAAATGTGAACAGAGAACTGAAATGAATTGAGTGGTGCAATTTTTTTTTCTTTTTGAAAGTTATACAAGTGAAGACTGTAAATGAAATGAAAAATGAAATGGATTTTTTTTTCTTTTTGAAATTGTATATGCTTTTTTTTAATAATGAAAATGCAAATGAAAAAGGGAAACTAGAAAACAACACACACAAAACCAAAATGCAATCAAAAATCACACAAACACACAAACAAACACATAAAAATTAAACAAAAATAATTCGAAGAATAGAAAATCAAAATCAAAACAAATTCCCTGGCACCGGCGCCAAAAACTTGTTTAACAGCGGAAATTTCTATCGGATTAGAAACTCGCCGAAAAATTTAGAAACAAAATTTATACCGCAAGCGCACGGTGTACGAATGTAGCACGTGGCGAATACGGGTCGATCCGCAGGGAATTGATGATTTTAAAATTCTATTCAATCAAATTAAACCAAGGTTGAAGAGAATGTTAAACTTGGAAAAAAGAAAAACAAGCAAAAGAAAATTGATAAAAATATGAGTGTTAAGACAATTTAGAGGCAATTTTCACTCTCTATATCACATAAATCAACAAAATGAAGTTATGATTTCTCTTCTCTTGTCATTAGTGAATTAGCTGATGTGCTTATCATAAGTATGGTATATTTGTGTTATTAATTAGCTCAATATAAACCATCAAACTATAACACAACTACTAATACACTTTTAAATCTCATAAAATATGACAACAAAGTTGATAGCAAAATCTATTTTAAGCATGGCCTATTAACTATTAATTAGAAATGTAAGCCATCAAATTTTAATTTCAACAATCACTTCTTTGCCATAATCATATGTAGATGAAGAGGCAATTTGTGTTTTGTTTGTTTAAGCATGCCTATTTGTTATGAACAACATAGACTATCAAATGCAAAGCTAAACAATATCAATAAACCACTTCAATCATTCTCATTAAGCACAAAAAGAGAGCATAAACATCAAATTAAGTTGAAGCTGCATGATTAGAGAGCGTTATTACCCATAAATTGAAGGGGTTTAGCCTCTCATATTTTTCATCATATGAACAAATGTAGCAAGCAACATTGAATAAAAAGAAGAGGAAAAATAAAGCAAAATGAAAGGAAAAATTATTCTACTTGCATAAAAGAGAAGAGATCTACACTACAACATGAAAGTAAATGAAGATGAAAAGGAAAGAGCATGTATTAAATAGCATAAAATAAAAAAGATTACATAAAATAAAAATGGCTAAGTAGACATGAAAAGAGAAAGAGGAGCTTTTATTTTATTTTTAATCTAAACTAAACTAATGAGAAGAGAGACTAAGGAAGAGAGACTAACTAAAAGGGGAGGGTTACGTGAAACATAAGGGGTTATTTATACAGGCCTGAAACCCTAACCATAATTTGGGGAATGACCAAACTACCCTTGAGAAAGTGTGGAGGCTAAGTAATCATTAGCTTCTACTAATCATCATTTAAGTGAACATGAAGCCATTATTTCCATAAGCATGTGCATTAGCCTCCAACTTGTACATTAAGGTGGTGGGTAGGTGGGGTTCTCCATGATCTTCACTTTGAATTATTTCCATCTTCATTCCTCTATATTCTTTGTGCATGCATATTCCTTCATGAAACCACTCCTATTTGAGACCAAATTCCTAAAAAATATATATAAATTTCCAATTAATTTTTTTCAAAGAAATATATGCACACAAATGACCATTTTGTCCCTATATGAAGATGGACATGTGACAATTTGGAATTAATATGGATTTTAGTTAAAACAAGTTAAAACACCCAATATGATCAATTATTTAATTTACGTAGAGTAAATATGGTGGTAAAAAATACACATTTACGTGCACATCATTACATATCAATTTCTAACTGCCAAAACTTAGATTAAATGGTTCAATGTACTTATTCCATTCCAACCTTTTAATTTCGCATATCAAATCTATATAGAATTATTATAGATTACAAATCGAAGTGGTTTCTTGTATTTACTAATACCCGACTCCGGTCTCTTCGAATCCAATGCCATCTTAACCCAAGTTATTCAAGTGATTAAATTTTAAATATTGGATGTCACTTTTACACATCAATTCATCATAGATAACCACATTATCTCTGTTCGACCCAACATATCATATTACAAAAACATTTGATTTCACAAACCATCACAATCACATATTATGGATAACAAATAATCCAAGGCATTCAAATATCATTCGATCATTCATAAGCAAGATAAATTAGCCATACCATTCTAATTAATTTAAACAAATTAAATTAATTACTTCAATCACCCTTAATCCTACTTACTTAACATTAATTAATTTACAACAAATTAATTAATCATTCTTTAATTATTATCTAAATTAATAAACCTTTAATTATTATCTAAATTAATCATCCTTGATTAATTAAGTAATAAGTCCTTAATTAATTCCTCCAATTAATTAACCTCAACCAATTTCAATAATTAACCTTTAAATACCATCTTAATTTATTATTTAAAGTTAATTTCTTTAACCCTTAATAAATTACATTATTTATTCCATAATCAGTTTCTCTAATTAATCAACCTTTAATTAACCTCATTCCTTAATTAACTAACCTTTTATCTAATTATCTTAATTAATTAGTCCTTCAATAAATTATACTAAATAATTAATCCTTAATTACTTCCATTAAATAACTCCCTCTAATTAATTACCTTCATTAAGTGATTATCCCATAATTGCTTAAGTTAAATTTTTTAACCATTAATCACTTTTATTAGTTGATAATTAACTAATTACATTGATTTATTAACCTTTAATGAATCACATTAAGTAATTAATTATCCTATAATTAATTACATCTGGTTATTTCTTTAATCACTTACACTAAGTAATTAACTATCCATTATCTATATTTCTAAAGTATATTCACATTTGAAAAACCTTGAATAATTAAGAAAAATCTCATCCTTTAGTTAAATACTCAATTTCACCAATGAACTTATTTGAATTCGAGGTTTGAAATTACTTTATTCAATTCACCTTTTTATTAAAGTTTTTAATATGCTTGTATTTTTGAAACTTGTTTGATCAAGGGTTAGAAAACTCGTTCATTTCTATTTGTTTTGAAGCTGGTTACAAATTTTTTTGTAAACCCTTAAACAAATAAATCAAAGCAAAATCGATCCCTTGTGAAATTGTTCGGGCCACAAGACAAAATGCTCGAGTCAAATCCCGGTCACTCATGAAACTCAGCTTCCTTCGAGACTAACACTGCAGCGGCTCGAGCTAAAAACAGGAACGACCTTCTTCCCAAACCCCTCTCCATCTTCCAGAAATGCTTGTGCACACGTGCACATGCACCCATGATCCGACACCCTCCGATCAATTTCTCGACCTTCGACGAGTCGGCGTCAACCACCTCTATCCACCGGACCACCCTGAATCGAGAATCGTCGGCTAATTTGAAATCGAGAATTAAACCCAACTTGAAGCAACATTGATCAAACCAAAACGGCTCGTTCCGACACCCAAGATCACCAGTAACCACGTGATTTGGTCCAGAGCTTCGCCACATCACCACGCTTCTGTCCAATTTAGTCAGATCGCCGATAGTCCATCTACGACTTCAAATTGCTTCGACAACCCAGAAAAAACAAAACCACTTCTAAAACCCTAGTTATCATCGTATCATCACCAACGACGATAAAAAAATAAAAAACAATTTTTCCTAACATCGCTGGCCTACCACTTTCCTCTAGCCTCAATCCCTATCCCTTTGGTCCACGCGATCATCAGAAAAGCCCCAAAACCTATTTTTGGATAACATTCGAAATGCTCATTCAATAAAAAGCTAAAAGTTTAGATTTTACTCTTAAATTTCACGAATCTTGGTGACGATCAGGATTATATCTATGAAACATTAAATTCTTATGCTTGAATTTTAACCAGTTTCTAATTCCTACCGTGCATCATTGTTTTACAGAAATATATGAACTTGTGACGCTTGTATATATTTTTAAATCTTAATTTATATTCAAACAAACATTCTTTGTTTGAAATCTAAGGCCTATTAGTGATTAGTTAAGGATATTTTTAATTTTTGATCAAAATTAAAACTCTGAAACTAAGAACAGATTTCATACAGGCTCATCAAGTATGCATACTTCTATTCAATCATATAAATAGAAATCATACTTATAATTATACATGCATAGCATACTTCATTCCAGGATCAGGCATTTTCTACTTTAAATCTTTAAATAAAATGTTTACTCACCTTATAAACTTGAATAGGGAAGTTGAAACTGGAATTCAAAGCTTGAGATTGGAAGTTTGCTTAGATCTGAAATTGCTTTAGTTGATTTTGATTTGCTTTCATCTGGAACCTTGAACTGCTTCTGATCTTGCTTGTTGATGTTATTGTTTTAAATTTAAAGTTTAAGTTTGACTCTTTGATTCGCTGGAGGTAAAATTCCTACTCTTGAATCAGGTTAAAATTCTCAAGAGTTTAATTTCTTTTTTTTTCTTTTTTTTAAAAATGGAAGAAGAAGTGATTTAGGAATGCATGTGAAAAAAAATTCAGCTGAATACAGCCCAGTTCCTTTTGTGATTATAAATATTTAATTTCAAATAAGATATGCCACTTATTAATGCATGGCATGTACAAGCTACAATTGTCAAAAACTGTGACGAACCGTAATTTTTAACAATTTAAAATGGAATAATTAATTGATTGTAGATATTTAAAGGTTAATTTTAACTTGAAATCAAGATATCAATATTTACTTGATAAATAAATCATTGAATTTTATAGTTTAATTATTGAATTTAATAATTGAATTGTGTAAATTGTTGAATCTGAAACCTCTAAGCCTGTTTAAAATAATTTGAAGGCGTATAAAAATTTATAACGATGATACTAAAGATAATAGAATGGTTAAAATTTAATTTAAAGGTGATTTGTTCAGTTTTGAGAATATATCGTTTATATTGAATTTATAAATAGCCTTCCAAGGCACAGTCTCGGAATTCGACGAAACCAGTTCCATTGGATCCATAATAGTTAGTTATTATCGGATTTCAATTTTCGTAGCAATCGGAGTTGTCGTTTGACCCTGGCAGCTCAAAACGCTTAGAACTATTTTAATCGATTTATTTTAAAATTGATCGTTTACTTGCGTAACTCGCGCATACGATCAAATTAGCCTCCGAAACACGTTCCATCGTGTTCGGAATACGGGCAAAGCTTTATAATCGCCTAGCGGCATTCCTTAAGAGGAGTTCAAAAATTTTAATTGGCGACTAACGGGACGCTTATAATATAATTAAATTTAAAATAAATTAGCAAGATATATTTAACAACACAAGATATTTTTATAGTCAGGCATACTCAAGAATCTTGCTTAAACCTATTTCATCTCCGTACCCTCCATTCTCAATAGCAGTAAATCGAATGCATTTAAAAAAAGAAAAAAAGAAAAAAAAGGGTTCGGCCTGGAAATTCTCGAATTGTTAAGCAAAGAGGATTGGGGCGTCGCGTGAGGGTATCTGGAGGTAAGTTCGATCGAAAGGGGGTTTGCAATTGGAAGTCGCGGGCGAGTGAAATTTCCATCGCAAGTGTTAGCAAAGCGTGGATGAAGGCAAGCCGCTTAAGTCGCGTCTTCGAGTGGGTTCTACGGCGATCTGAGGCGAGTCACACAGGGCGCGAGCAATTCAAGGAGGTCGCGATGTCACCGAATGGGTCATGGCAGGCACAAAGATTGGCGAGGCTAGGGTTTTTTGAACAGGGAGTGGCTCAGTGTTTTGCGGTGAGTAAATTCATTTTATTTGTTATTCCTTTCAGAGTTTGGAAGTTGAATATTTCTTCGATTCATCTGAATGACTTGGTTCATCAGAGTTGGAAGTGGAAGGCACTATGTTTTTAAACTTAAACAATATATGTATAGACAAGGGATTCGGGTTTGCCACAATATAACGTTAATTAAAGGAAAATGTTTTAGTAATGTGTTTAATATTTAACCAAGAGAATGTTTCCTTAAGTATAATTAAGATTTGATAAATTATAAAATAAGTTAGAGATTAATTAAGTAATTGGGATTGTAATTAGTGCTTGAGTAATTAGTTATTAGTGATTTACAAATGAGTAATTAGGTTTATAAATCAACAATGAAGGTAAATAATTAATAGTTAGGGAGTAACGAATTAATAAATTATGTGGGAAAGAAATAAATTAATAACCACTAATGTAATTAATTGGATGAAATGGATTGCAAAATTTTAGAGGGCTAAGGTGAGTAAATCTCACACCGGTAGATTTTATTTAAATTTCAATGGTTAAATTTAAATAATTCGTTTGATGAATAAATTGATTGGATGTTGTACTGATGATGATGTGACCTTGGTTTTGGTTGGTTCTCGAGTTTAATGTGGTTTGACTCGAAGTATTTGGGTTTTAGCTTGTTTTTAAACTTAAGTTATAAATAAGGAAAAATATTTTAATTTTAATGTTGATAAGGACTTGATGGTTTGTGATTCATCAAATTAGCAAGGTAATTAAATGGATAATTAATTCAATTAAATTAGAATAATCATTGGGCGGTTTAATGAGTAATTACTTAAAGTAATAAATAAAATATAATTACCTGCAGAATTAATTGAAGAGATTAATTAAGATAATTAATTAAGGAGTAACTAATTTATTAATGAAGTAAATAAAAAGATAGTTAATTATAGGATGAGATCAATCAAGAATGATTAATATTGTGGTTGAATTTTAGTAATTAACTTAGATCAGATAAATTAAAATATAGTTGGAGATTATAAATACATATAATTAACGATGTAATTAGAGATTGATTAATTAAGATGAATTAAATCAATAGTAAGCGACTTATGAGAAGTTAAGTGATATAAGTAATCAAGGATTAATATAATTAATATAATCAATTAATTTATGAAGTAATTAGGATTACTTATTAATTGGGATTTAGGACAATAAGTAACAAGAAGTTAATTTAAGATAATTACTTGAATGCAATTGTAAGATAATTATTCCAGGGTGATTAAGATGAATAATGATGGACTGATCGAATAAATTGATTTGGAATTAAATAACGTTAAATGAGGAAATCTAAGTGATTGAGGTTTGAAATTCAATACAAATCAATTGAATTGATTTGTATGTGATTAAGCTTTGCTTATGGATGATTTAATGGTATTGAATGCTATGAATTAGTTGAAATCTCTGATATGAATGGTTGTGTATTTCATTTGAATAACTTGGGGTATGATAAAACGAGTTTCGAAGAGACTGGGATCGGGTGTTAGGAAATACCCAAAACCACTTTGGATTGAAAATAAATTGATGTGTGCAAGCAATAGGCTGGAATAAAACGATTTAAGTGAGTTGGATTATTTATCTAAGTTGGTTCTTAGAAATTGATATGAGAAAAGTGTTGTCTATAGCAAATTGTGGATTGGACAAATTGATATATGTTACCCCGGGTTTATATAAGTAGATTATTTTGGTATTCCATGTTAGTTGGGTTTACTCACATTGGTTTCCAGCCTGACCCAGGTGTTACTTTGGTATAATGCTCGGGTCAGACACTTGTATTACAGATTTTCAAGTAGGTACGTTCTGGAGCTAAGGAGGCGAGCTGGATGGCAATAGCGTATAGAGTATTTCCGCTGTATTTATATTATCATTAATCTAAGACTTGATAATTATATATATTCAGTGACTGAATGTATGTGAAACTCTCATGTATATTAAATGTAATTGATAGAAATAGTATTCTTTTGAAAACAGTTATTATTTATTATTATATTTTATCTGCTGCGAATGTGAGATGTTGTTGATTTTGTTCTTCTTCTTCTATCTATTTCTTCTTTTTCATAACTATCTGGAATTTTCGGGATCGAAAATTTTGGGCCATTACATTTGGTATCAGAGATGAAAGGTTAAGCGAGAACCTTGGCTCTGGTGGGGATTACTCATTTAATAGAGTCTGTAGTACTCTAAAATGAGTTGATAATATATATATAAATGAGCGCGTACTCGTTATTTTCTTATACAAAGTTTTTAAATGATTTATATAAAATATGTTTTTGATATATAAAGCAATATTTCCTTCTAATAAATATTAAGGCGATTGGTTGTTAATTATAGAAATTAAAATTAAGAAGTAATATAATACAACCAAATTGGAGTCTTGAATTAGAATTAAACTAAGTAGAAATAGAAATATAACTAAACTAAAATTTAACTGATTGAAAATGAAATTCTAAATCTGGTCTCAGAATTCGAAAATTTTGTTTCGAAATAATGAAAAATAATAAATAAGTATTATTTGGATAAATGGGCGTGTTGCAAACAATGGGTTGTTTGAAAATTTGATTTGAAACCAAAGGAGGTTTAAAATTTTAAAACATGGCTGGGAGGGCCAAGAAACAAATATGTATATATGTATGGATATATATATATGAAGTCAAAGATAATTTGAAATAAACTCTAAGAGGGTGAGTTTTGATTTTTCCCTGAAGTGTGATGTAAAAACCCAAAATGATATAAGTTTTGAACTTATAAGAGGGAAAGAATTTTGAAGTTTGAAGCGGAAATTCAAATTGAGTAAGATTGATTGGATTAAGGAAACTGAAATTTGAATGTTGAGAAAAAAGGGAAACTGAATTGGATTATATTGAAATGATTTGAAGTTGAAATGAGTTCAATTGATAATAATTCAAATGGATTAGAATAATTTGAAATTATAATATAAGTTGAACATGATTAAAATTAAATGGAATTTTATTCAAATTGGGTTTGAATAAATTTTAATAGAAGTTGAAGTTATTCAAGTTGGAATTGAGTCAATTAAATTGAAGTGTACATTGAATTGTTGGGGTAGTGAACAGTTTGACTCTTGATTATTATAAATAAATTGTTTTAATACAAACTTATTTTTTAACCTATTAAATATATACAGCCTTTCTTTTTAAAGCTAACTTATTTTATATTTGTTTTACCATTATTTTTGGGGCTAATTAACCATTTTTTCAACTGTTTTCTAAACTAATTACTATTTTTCAATTATTTCACAAACTAACTTCTATTTTCCAACTATTTTGCAATTATTTAAAATTCTTGAAGCTATCCAACTATTTCTCAACTATTTTACAATGAGTTAACTATTTTACAGCTATTTTGCAGACTAATAATTATTTTTCTAACTACTTATCTATTTTTCAATTTTCAAGCTATTTTCTAAAACTAGTCGGAATTCAAACTGTTATTGATTTAAATACCCGGCTGAGATAAGAATTGAAGTGATAATTCAAATGGGGAGTAAGACAATTGTAAATAAGTGAAGGGAATTTAAGGAAATGAGAATAGAAAGGAAATTGATGTGGCTGATAATCAATGAAAATAAATACGTGGGATGTACATATGTTATTCTATTCGCATAGTGATTTGGTCCAGATTCGAGCATAGAATTTCGAGATAGTTTATCGATCCGAGTTGGGATTTTCACTCGATTTTCAACGGCGAACCTGGATTTGGATTGTTGATTGGTTCTGAATGTACTCTATCATAGCTATGGCTATGCAAGGAGAATGACGGTTTCTAATCAAGAAATCAGATCTATGTCCGCACTAGGAAGTCGGGTGGACGATACTAGTTAAGAAGTGAAATTGTGTGATCGAGTGAGCGATCAAATTGGTATAGTGTAAGGATGATATGTGTACATCGTACGGACTTGAATGAATTGAAAAAAATAATCAAATTTGAATATTTGATTTTGAATAAACAAAGTTATATATCTTTGTTATATACGATAAAATCTCCCCTTGATAAATCTATAGCCAGAAGAAAATATTTTTGAAAGTGTTTGAAGTATAAAAGGGTTTTATACAAGTTGAAATGATCCAAAGTTTTAAAAATCATATATATATATATATATATATATATATATAAAGGATCTTATGAGGATTTTGGAAAAGGTTTTGGGAACCTTTGGATTTGGAAAGGCTTTTGATTTTTGGGTAAAATCAATATTGGACATTGAAAAGCCTAGTTTGAGAATTATCGATTTTGGAATTATCGATTTTGTAGAAATGAGCTTTGTATGAGATCATACTAGGTGTATGATTTGAAGATACTATATGGGTATGGTATAAAATGTTTTGATGATGGCTCTGGGGAAAAAGGCGCTCCCTTGAAATGAACTTCTCAAGAGTGCCACTGAGTGGTGCTGCCTTGAGCCCCAGGGGGGGTTCTAAAGTTGATCCTTTGAGGAGTCCGAACAAAACTAGTTCCTGAGGATTATTGGGTAGCGAAAGTCGATGGCGCTGATGCCTATAGAGGCATTTGGGTTATGCTGTAACGATAGTGTAACTCGATGTCACTGCGATCTACTGTGGGGACCATAGAGAAAATCGTGTGGAGGATGAGTGCCAATAGTCTACACTTGATTTTGCCGGGAAGGCAACGCAACATCGATAGACTGCGATCTATGGTCAAGTGGAGTGGAGAAGCTTCATTTTTGGCAGCGAAATTCGATGGTGCCGATGCCTACAGTTATATGGGTTTTTGCTGTGATAGCTACGTAACCCCAGTTGTAGCTGCGACCTGTCGTGGGTTCCATGGTGTAATCGAGGGGCGCGGAGGCCTACAGTTATCTGTGGATTTTGTCGGGATGGCAACGTAACCATCGGGTTAACTGCGACCATGGATGGGGGTGATGATTTCCAGAAGATCCTCACCAAAGATATTTCATCTATTTTCAAAAATTGTTTTCTATATTTTCAGTAACATTATTTTTAAAGTATTTTCACTGGGTGTTGAAAACGGGTTTACCAAGTACTTATAAATTTTCGGTCCTACGCCTGATCAAGGTATGATTGAATTTCTGTGAGAACAAGGATGGACTGGTTGAGACATCGAGTTATAAAAAATATTTTTATAAAAAGCTATCTCAATAGTATTATGTGAATTTAAAAGATTTTCTAAAATTTTAAAATAGAAGGTTGGTAGTTGGAAAATCAAGGGAAACCCAAACTGAAATTATAAAATAAAATTGAAACTCAGGAATTTTAATGAAGTGGTTTTGTAATTAAAATCGAATATTGATTTAGAAGTTAGAAATGAATTCGAATTATAAATAGAATTTGATAATGAATTAAATAGTGGAGATGCTATAAAAATAAAAATAAATAGAATTGGACAGAAAAATGTGATGGTTTGAATTACAAATAAAATCCAAAGATAATTTGAATAATATTTAATGAAATTTGCAAGTAAATTGGATATAAGAGAAGTGATTATAATAGAAATGGTTTGAGTTGTAAAACAAAACCCAGGTGATAGAAATAAATTGAGAATGGTCTTATATTAATAAAATAAATTCGATAAGGAATTAAGTAAGTAAATTAATTTTTTTTTAAATAGGTCGATTGAGTTAAATAATAAATAGATGAAGTCTGATTAAATAAAAACTAAATCAAGTTATGATTGGAATTGGATTATCAGACTGAACTTAAATTTGGTGGTATATTAATTTGAAGTATAAAGTATGTGGTTGGATATTATTTTGATAAATTGAGAAGGTGAATTTAAAATTAAAATTTAAAATTGATGGGTTAACTGAATTTAATGGAAGTTGATTAAATGAGGATCAAATAGAAGTAAACTTAAGTTTGATGTTGGGATAAATTAAAGTAAATTAACTTAAGTTCAAAATTTATGGAAGCTTGGCTTCGAATAAGGATGAAAACCTATTAAATAAAGCTTGGATTGAATTAATTTGGGAATGGCTAGTAGTATGTAAGAATGAAATGTGTCAAGCTAATGAATGGTGGGTGAACAAATTAGAAATGAAATGGAATTAAATGCAGAATGTGTTGAAATTAATTTAAAATAGTTATAAACTAGATAAATACTCTATTAAACGAATATCGTCGAAATTGCATAAAAATGGTTGTCGTTCGGCGTAAATGAAAGTAATTAAAATGCTATGAGTCAATAGAGATTAAATAAAATTGGTTCAGAATCATTTGAAGTGAATATGAGCTTCTTTGGGTTAAAAATCAATGGAATGTAAGAAATTGAGTTCCAAACCATTGAAATTGAATGAAATGTAATATAAATTGGTTGAAAGCAATTGAATTAGTTTTGAAAACATATAAATTGCTTGTGGAAGTTATTTGAATGCATTTCTTTTAGAATTGAAATGTTCTAGTTGTTTAAGTGAGAGAAGTGTTATAAACTTCATTTATATAGTGCTTATATGTTTAAGTTGAGTAATTATAGGTACCTGAAGGTCGTTTTGCTGGATTTGGATTGCACTAATTGCTAAAATAAATAAGCCGCTTGCTTAAAATGTTAAATAAGGTACGTCTACACAATACAAATAGGAAATATGAACTGTTTTTGCTTTTTCCGACCGTGTGGATCGATGTATACATATTTATATCTCTTGTCAAATTGCAAAAGCTCCTCCGTACAAAAGAGACTCTGCCAAAATTTTCTGAAAATTTTGGGAGCTAGAAATTTTTTTGACAAATTTTGAGAAAATTTTCGTTAGCGACAAAACAATTACAAATTAGAAATTAAAATAAATTAGTAGATGAAACTAATAAGAATCAGTTATAAACAGAAGATGAAATTTAATGTTCAAAATTGAAAATAAATTGAATTCATATGAAAACGGGAAAAACAAATTTGAATAGAAGTAAATATGGAAACCTATATAAGAGGATGTATAAAATGATTTGTAAAGTTACGATTGAGTATTGTTGCTAAACAAGATATGCAGGTATTATAAGGGAAAAGAAATTGGATTTGGTTCCAAAAGATAAATTTGAATTGCCCGACAAAAAGGTATGTATTTGAAATTTTGTATGAAAGTGGATTGGGTTTTTGATGTAGCCACTTGGCTTTGTTTTCTTTTGGAATTTGGGAGCCCGTAGAGGCCTTTTGTAGCAGTACCAAGCTTGCCGCGCAAAGGAGACGCCGGCGAAATTTTTCGAAAATTTAGAGGGTCAGAAAATTTTTTGAGAAAATTTTGATAATTCAAAATTTGGTTTTTAAATTGAAATTTAAAGAAGTAAAAAAGGGTATTGCGTGAAAGCTATCGGAGGTTTTGGGAAGTTGGTTAAGGATAGTGGATCTTTAATAAAAGTTAGTTGATAAGTGGGTTTTGGGAAAAGTAAACGGGTACTGAACCATTCTACCTAATTAGTAATTTCGGGGGCGAAATTCGTTTAAGGGGGGAGGAATGTGACGACCCGTAATTTTTAACAATTTAAAATGGAATAATTAATTGATTGTAAATATTTAAAGGTTAATTTTAACTTGAATTCAAGATATCAATATTTACTTGATAAATAAATCATTTAATTTTATAGTTTAATTATTGAATTTAATAATTGAATTGCGTAAATTGTTGAATCTGAAACCTCCAAGCCTATTTAAAATAATTTGAAGGCCTATAAAAATATATAACGATGATACTGAAGATAATAGAATGGTTAAAATTTAATTTAAAGGCGATTTGTTCAGTTTTGAGAATATATCGTTTAAATTGAATTTAAAAATAGCCTTCCGAGGCACAGTCTCGGAATTCGACGAAAACAGTTCCATTGGATCCATAATAGTTAGTTATTATTGGATTTCAAATTTCGTAGCAATCGGAGTTGTCGTTTGACCCTGGCAGCTCAAAACGCTTAGAACTATTTTAATCGATCTAATTTAAAATTGATCGTTTACTTCCATAACTCGCGCTTACGATCAAATTAGCCTTCGAAACACGTTCCATCGTTTTCGGAATACGGGCAAAGCTTTATAATCGCCTAGAGGCATTCCTTAAGAGGATTTTAAAAATTTTAATTGGCGATTAACGAGACGTTTATAATATAATTAAATTTAAAATAAATTAGCAAGATATTTTTAACAACACAAGATATTTTTATAGTCAGGCGTACTCAAGAAGCTTCCCTAAATCTATTTCACCTCCGTCCCCCTCCATTCTCAGTAGCAGTAAATCGAATGCATTTAAAAAAAGAAAAAAAAAAGGTTCGGCCTGGAAATTCTCGAATTGTTAAGCAAAGAGGATTGGGGCATCGCGTGAGGGGATCTGGAGGTAAGTTCGATCGAAAGGGGGGTTTGCAATTGGATGTCGCGAGCGAGTGAAGTTTCCATCGCGAGTGTTAGCAAAGCATGGACGAAGGCATGCCGCTTAAGTCGCATCTTCGAGTGGGTTCGACGGCGATCTAGGGTGAGTCGCGCAGGGCGCGAGCAATTCAAGGGGGTCGCGATATCATCGAATGGGTCACATAGGCACAAAGATCGGCGAGGCTGGGGTTTTTCGAACAGGGAGTGGCTCAGTGTTTTGCGGTGAGTAAATTCATTTTATTTGTTATTCCTTTCAGAGTTTGGAAGTTGAATATTTCTTCGATTCATCTGAATGACTTGGTTCATCAGAGTTGGAAGTTGAAGGCACTATGTTTTTAAACTTAAACAATATATGTATAGACAAGGGATTCGGGTTTGCCACACTATAACGTTAATTAAAGGAAAATGTTTTAGTAATGTGTTTAATATTTAACCAAGAGAATGTTTCCATGAGTATAATTAAGATTTGATAAATTATAAAATAAATTAGAGATTAATTAAGTAATTGGGATTGTAATTAGTGCTTGAGTAATTAGTAATTAGTGATCTACAAATGAGTAATTAGGTTTATAAATCAGCAATGAAGGTAAATAATTAATAGATAGGGAGTAATGAATTAATAAATTATGTGGAAAGAAATAAATTAATAACCACTAATGTAATTAATTGGATGAAGTGGATTGCAAAATTTTAGAGGGCTAAGGTGAGTAAATCTCACACCGGTAGATTTTATTTAAATTTCAATGGTTAAATTTAAATAATTCGTTTGATGAATAAATTGATTGGATGTTCTACTGATGACGATGTGACCTTGGTTTTGGTTGGTTCTCGAGTTTAATGTGGTTTGACTCGAAGTATTTGGGTTTTAGCTTGTTTTTAAACTTAAGTTATAAATAAGGAAAAATATTTTCATTTTAATGTTGATAAGGACTTGATGGTTTGTGATTCATCAAATTAGCAAGGTAATTAAAATGGATAATTAATTCAATTAAATTAGAATAATCATTGGACGGTTTAATTAGTAATTACTTAAAGTAATAAATAAAATATAATTACCTGCGGAATTAATTCAAGAGATTAATTAAGATAATTAATTAAGGAGTAATTAATTTATTAATGAAGTAAATAAATAGATAGTTAATTATAGGACGAGATCAATCGAGAATGATTAATATTGTGGTTGAATTTTAGTAATTAAATTAGATCAGATAAATTAAAATACCGTCGGAGATTATAAATTCATATAATTAACAATGTAATTAAAGATTGATTAATTAAGATGAATTAAATCAATAATAAGCGACTTATGAGAAGTTAAGTGATATAAGTAATCAAGGATTAATATAATTAATATAATGAATTAATTTATGAAGTAATTAGGATTACTTATTAATTGGGATTTAGGACAATAAGTAACGAGAAGCTAATTTAAGATAGTTACTTGAATGCAATTGTAAGATAATTATTCCATGGTGATTAAGATGAATAATGATGGATTGATCAAATAAATTGATTTGGAATTAAATAACGTTAAATAAGGAAATCTAAGTGATTGAGGTTTGAAATTCAATACAAATCAATTGAATTGATTTGTATATGATTAAGCTTTGCTTATGGATGGTTTAATGGTATTGAATGCTATGAATGAGTTGAAATCTCTGATATGAAAGGTTGTGTATTTCATTTGAATAACTTGGGGTATGATAAAACGAGTTTCGAAGAGACTGGGATCGGGTGTTAGGAAATACCCAAACCACTTCGGATTGAAAATAAATTGATGTGTGCAAGCAATAGGCTGGAATAAAACGATTTAAGTGAGTTGGATTATTTATCTAAGTTGGTTCTTAGAAATTGATATGAGAAAAATGTTGTCTATAGCAAATTGTGAATTGGACAAATTGATATATGTTACCCCGGATTTATATAAGTCGATTGTTTTGGTATTCCATGTTGGTTGGGTTTACTCACGCTGGTTCCCAGCCTGACCCAGGTGTTACTTTGGTATAATGCTCGGGTCAGACCGTGTATTACAGATTTTCAGGTAGGTACGTTCTGGAGCTCAGGAGGCGAGCTGGATGGCAATAGCGTATGGAGTATTTCCGCTGTATTTATATTATCATTAATCTGAGACTTGATAATTATATATATTCAGTGACTGAATGTATGTGAAACTCTCATGTATATTAAATGTAATCGATAGAAATAGTATTCTTTTGAAAACAGTTATTATTTATTATTATATTTTATCCGCTGCGAATGTGAGATGGTGTTGATTTTGTTCTTCTTCTTCTATCTATTTCTTCTTTTTCATAACTATCTGGGATTTTCGGGATCGAAAACTTTTGGTCATTACAAAAACAATATTCAAATGATTTCTTATGTTTACAAATGTTTATTTCTTTATTTTATAAAATGCTTTTATATTAATATGGTACATGTTTTCTTTCTATACATATACTAAAATTCATGTGTATTTTAAAAAGAAAGAATAAAATTTCAAACCATACTTATTCCATGTAAAATTAAAGAAAAATAAACTTTTTTATTAAATCCCTTTTTAGATTATCGTATATTTAAATAAATATTCATCTTATATTCTTAAAATGTAGAGTTTTACTTTATATAGCTATTGCAAATTATCAAGTTGAACTCAAACAATAGCTTCCTAATATATATATATATATATATATATATATATATATATTCACACACACGTATACATACTTGTATACATGTATATGGACACACTTAAAGTTTCAAAAGTAATAGAGTTTACACCTATCTATTTATATTTAATGACTTACTCTTAAACTCATCATTTTAATTCAATTATTATTATAGTTTCAAATTCACTTATATACATCCAGACATCCTAAATTATCAAAATTATTTTTTCAACTGAATAAAATCGGTTAATTAATTCAATTATCAGATATCAAAAATCCAGGTTATCACATTCCTCCTCTCTTTGAATCTTTTCGTCCTTGAAAAGGAACGAAGCCAGAATTTATCCAATACTTAATATCGGAAAAAAATTAATCTTTGATCTTTATTAAAACATTTAAAATCTATATAATATTATCAAAATAGTTTTATAAAAATACTTTTAAAACTCGATGTTTCCACAAGTCCATCTTCGTTCTCGCAGAAATACGGTCATACGTTAATCAGGCGTAAGACTGAAAACCTACAAGTGCTTGGTAGGCCCGTTTCAACATCCAGTGAAAATACTTAGAAAAATAATTTTATTGAAAACATTATAAAAATATAGAAAACATTTTGAAAATAGAGAAAATATCTTTGGTGAGAATGCTCTAGAAATCATCACCCCCATCCATGGTCGAAATTACATCCTGGGTTACGTTGCCATCGCAGCAAAAGTCCATGTAATTGTAGGCACTCCACGCCCGTCGATTATGCCATGGAACCCACAACAAATCGTTGTTACATTCCAGGGTTACGTTGCCATCACAGCGAAAGTCCATGTAACTGTAGGCATCGGCGCCCTTGATTTTCGCTGCCAAAAATGAAACTTCTCCACTCCCACAGAGGTCGCAGTCTACCGTTGTAAAATCAAACGCAGATTGTTGCTCTCAATAGCACACGCAACTTTCACTATGTTACCATAGGTCGCAGTCTACCGATATAAAATCAAACGCAGACTGTTGGCTCTCAACGGCATACACGACTTTCGCCATGGTCTGTAGTAGATCGCAGTGACATCGAGTTACATTGTCATCACAGCATAACCCAAATGCCTCTGTAGGCATCAGTGCCTCGATTTTCGCTACAAAATACACAAAATCCTCAGCAACTAGTTTTATCCGGACTCCTCATAGGATCAACTTTAGAACCCCCCTTTGGTTTCAAGGCAGCACCACCCTGTGGCACTCCTTAGAAGTTCATTTCAAGGGAGCGTCTTTTTCTCCAGAGCCATTTTCAAAACTTTATACTATACTCATATAGTATTTTCCAAATCATACACATAGTATGAATCCTACATAAATCTCCTTTCTCAAAATCAATTATCTTAAAATCAATTATTCTCAAGCTAGGCTTTCCAAATACAATATTGATTTTACCCAAAAATCAAAAGCCTTTCCAAATCCAAAGGTTCCAAAAACATTTCTCAAAATCATTATCATAAGATCCTTTACATATATGCATATATATATATATATATATATATATAACATTAAAAATCTTTGGATCACTTCAAACTTGTATAATTTCCCTTTTAAAACTTCAAAAATTTTCAAAAATCCTTTCCTTCCAACAACAGATTCAACAAGGGGAGATTCATATTTTATATAACAAAGATACATAACTTTGTTTATTCCAAATCAAATATTCAAATTTGATTACTCTACAAAGTCACTTACCAGTTTACTTACTTCCATAAAGTAAATTTTTACCATAGAAATATCCAGTTTCCAATTTACTTCATCTTTATTTCACAAAATTTACTTTTCATTTCAAAAACATTTTACAGCCCGTCTCCACAAATTCCTAATATCAATTTTATTCAAATCCGTACGATGTACACATATCATCCGTACTCTATATCAATCTGATCGCTCACTCGATCACACAATTTCAATTCCAAACTAGTATCGTCCACCCGTCTTTCTAGTATGGATTCAGATCTAGTTTCTTGATCAGAAACTGTCATTATCCTTGCATAGTCACAACTATGATAGAGAATATACAGAATCAATCAACAATCCATATTTAGGTTCGCCGTCGAAAATCGAGTGAAAAATCCCAACTCGGATTGATATATCTACCTCGAAATTCTGTACTCGAATCTGGATCAAATCACCATGCGAATAGAATAATATACGTATATCCTACGTGTAACATCCCCGGATTTTAACCCAGTTTGATTTGATAATTGAATTAAAATTTGAAATTAATTTGTGAATTTAATAGAGTTTTTCAAAAATAAATATCAGTTGTTTATAGATGTTAATTCTGAATATAATTTGAAAATGTGAAATTGAAATTCAAGTGTTAACATGTTGAAATTTAATTGGACTTAAAGTATTTTTATTTGAAACAAAAATATAATAAGTATGATTACTTAAGTTTGAGATGAAAATTTTAAAATAAGTATTTGTTAACAAGTTTAATATCTTAAGCTTTAAAAATATAAATGTATAAAAAAATAGTATTACCTAACATATAAATATTTATTTGTAATGAATACTTTCCATTTATAATTTATTCTAAATAAGAATTTAATTTAAACATTTTAATTTGACTTAATACTTTCAAAAATGATATTTGAGATTTAAATTTTAATAACAAAGATAATTTCTTATTTAATATAGATATACATATTTTAAATTTGAGTTTTAGATAAGATTTAAATTTAAAAGTTCAATTGTTTTAATATTCTTTCAATTTTAAATTTTAACATAAGATAAGCTTGTTTAAAAAAAATTATATCAAGAGTAAAATTTAAAATAGATACCTCAAGCATATAAACATTAAATTGAATCAAAAATATAAGTTACTTATAAATGTTTACATGAATTCACTTTTGAATATTTATCAAAAATCTAAAGTTTACTTATATTAAATAAATACATTACATACATATATATTACATACTTATTCTTGCACAGCCTTAATAAATTATAAAAAAAGGAACACCTGTATGTACATTAATAAATGTAAATTAAATTGAATAAAAGGTTTAAACAAAAAAATTTATAAATCAATTAAAATTAAGGGCTTTAACATAAAAACACATATCATAACAAGTGTTAACACAAGTGTACAAGTGTAGGTTTACTTTAAACAAGTGGTATTCAAATTTATTTTCTTTTAAATTAAAATGTAAATAACATACAAAACCGATTGAAGCGGAAAAGACTCCCCTCACTGGTCTCTGACCAGGACCAGGAACCAATTCGCAGCCATTTCGTTTCGGGTTAAGAAGATGTGAAAGAGTAAATATAAAAAAATATATTTCATATTCAAATCTGAAACAAAAGAAATCAAAACCCAATCTCAAAGAAAGCAAAACCAGATCTGAAAATAAAAAGAAATTCAAAACAGTTTTAAATCCAAAGCAAGTGCAGAATTCAAATCAGTACAAGCAGCCTGGAAATGATGATTTGGAAATCAAGTCTGCAAAATATCAAAACAACATCATGAACAAAATCAAAGTAAAACAAATTTCTAGGAGTTTAAACCTGGATTCTCTGTCTTCAGTTTTCCTAGGTAAGTTTTAACTTTACAGTTAATGAATTTGTAACTTTAAAGTAGTAATAAAAAAATTAAGTTGTAACAAATTGCAGGTTTGTTTTATAAAAATAAAAAGAGTGAGGAGCTTCAGTGTTGCCAATGCAAGATTTAATTCGAAACCTGGAAACGTCAAAGTATGATGAAAAGAACAGTTGCAGGAAACAAAAGAAAAAATCAAAGATTAAAGAAAAAATGTGAACAGGCAAGCATTTGTCTCTGCCTCCAAACATTTAATTCCTGGTGAGCAAATTCAACTTAAAATATATCTAAATGATCTGTGAATTGATTTAAGTATAAAGATAATAATGTTTTTTTGTTTATTTATGGTTAAAATCTTGTGTGCTTGTGAAATAGGATATCTTCATGATTATATAACCTGTAAAACACCTCTATTCCCATTTCAAACTCAATATTTGATATAAAATACTCTATCTCTTAAAATCCAGTCATTATTAAGATTTAGAATTTAAACAGAATAGGTTTGTTATACCATGGATTGAAGTTTAAAGATTTATTCATGTTAAATGTATTTTGTATTTACCCTGGAAATCAAGAATAGCAGAGAAAATTCAATATAAGTCAAAAACCAAAACTTTGTACATCATGATTCAGGATTATAAAATGATTTCTTAATCAAAAACTAGATTTTTAAAATTAAAATTAAGATATTTAGTTTGGATTTGATGATGTATATCTGGGTTGAACTAAATATGAGTTTTTGAGTAATTCTGGAAATCTCGAAGATTTGGAAGGCCGTGACTTGCCGTGGTGATGCAAGAATGTTTGAGAAGTTAGGGAAAAATGTTTGATAGTGGAGTAGATCAACGTGGCGATAGTGGATGATCAAGTTTGTTAGTAACCCTAGTTTTGGGTGTTTTGGAAATTTTTATCAGTATAAATTCTATGGTGGATCGAGTGTTGCAAAACTTCGGGAAAGCGTAGCTTGAATGTGGATGAAGCCGTGGCCAAAGGTGGAGGCTCTCCGGTGGTCGGAAGTTGAAGTATGGCGAAGTTCCAGGTTTTGGGCTTTAGGGGTGTAGTCTGGTTTCCAGGTTTTAGATTAACTCGAATTCGATTTCGAATAGCTGCGAAATTTCTGATGAAATTTCTGATGATGGTGATCGTTTCTTGTGATGGTCATTGATGTGTGAAGGTTGCCGGAGGTTGCTGGAGTGGGTCGGAGGGACGGTGTACGTGCACCATGCAAGTTTGGTTCCTGTTGTTTGCCTGGGTTGAAGCAGAATAATGGACTCGAGAATTACTCGAGTAGTTGTTAGGTTTTGCTCGAAGTTTTTAGCCTGTTAACCCGAAGCAGGAATTCGTTTGCCTCGGGATTATTTATGAGTTGTTACAATTTTCTGTAACCTGTCCTTAATTTAAATTTAAATCAAATTTAAATGAATTTCAAAGTTGAGATAATAGATTTAAACAAGTCTAAATCTAGTATGAAGTAGAAACTCAAATGGTTTTGAATCTTAAAAGTTTTCAAATATTTAAAGTGGGTTTTCAGTTTAAAAAAAACCTGACAGTTTCTAAATTTTGAATTTTAAGTTAAAATCTGAAACATATTTTAAACAGTAGTTTAAATTCAAAAGGCTAAGTTCAGTCTTCAAAAAGCTTTTGAATTTTTAAGTTTAAAATGAAATTTGGATTTTAAATAAAGAGTTTTAAATCAAGGTTTAAAACAAGTTTAAATCTAATATAAGGTTAGATTCAAATAAACTTTGAATCTTAAAGTTTTAAATATTTAAAAAACAAAATGGATCTCAACTTTTTTTAAACTTGCAGTCTTTCCAGATTTTAAAAATTTAACTTAAAATTTGAAACAGAATTTAAACAGTGGTTTAAATTTAAAATTTAAAACTATAAATTCAGATGAAACTTTTGAATCTTTAGAATGGATTTGAATTTTAATCAAGAATTTAAAAATCAAGATTTAAATCAAGATTTAAATCAAAGGTTTAAATCAAGTGTTTAAAATTAGTGGATTCAAAAGTCATTTTTGGATTCAGATTTGGGAATTTAAAATCAGTTTAAATCTAAATGTTTTAAACTTGAATTTTTATAAAGTTGTTTTATAAAAGAATTTTCAATGAAAAAATTTTGATTTGTTTTCCAAAACTTGAATTTGCAAGTTAAAATGTAACGTATTTAAAGCTTAAATTTTAAGTAAAACTTTAAGTAATTTAGTTAGAATTTTTTTTAAGTTTATCAGTTGATATTTAAATTTGGTTGATGTGTATCTTTTTGACTCTTAAATTCAAAATGAAATATAAATTTAAATTTAAAAGTGAAATGTTCAAAATACACTTAAATGTTAATGAGATCATTAATAAAGAAATTAATTATCTTAGAGATAATTAAGGTAATAAAATGATTTAATTAATAAGGTAATTAAAGAATGATTTATTTAATTTGTATAATTTAGATTAATTTATAATTAGAAATGATTAATAATGAACTAATCTAAGATAATTTTCTTAAGAAGATAATTAAAGAAATGTTATTCATTAATGAAGATAATTAACTAGGGATTATTAAATTAATTTATTTTGATAATTAATTAGATTAATTAATTTAGATAATCAATTATACATTTTTGAATGAAATTACTTAATGGAAGTAATTAAGGGATTTATTACCTATTGTAATTAATTTTGGTAATGTGGTAAATTTAAGTTAATTAATTAATTTAGTTTAATTAACTTAAGAAAAATCATTTGATAATTAGATAAGTGTAATTACTCAATGTAATTAATGGAGATACTTACTTAGGGAAGTAATAAATGATAATTACTGGGAGGTGATTAGTAAATATGATTTATAAATAAAGTAATTTGGATAATTACTTTTGTTCTTAATCAAGGATTATTAATAATTGTGTTTAATTAAATAAAGTAATTTAATTTCAATATAATTAGAGATCATTAATTAATATAATTAATGATGTAATTTATAATGGACTAATTGAGGAATAATTAATAATGAGGTGATTAATTGATGTAATCAAATAAGGTGATTATTAATTAATTTATATCAAATGATTTGTAATTAATTAATCAGAATTGGATAATTAATTCATAAGTAATTAATTTAATTGAAAATTAATTCAATTAATTAGGATCAAACGATTAATTAATCCTAGCTATAAATGATTATTGAATGTTGAACTTTGCTTATGAATGTTTGCCTTGTATGAATTGCCTTGAATTGATTGATCTGTGATATTCTATTTTGTGAACTGGGCTGTGTGTAATTTATTTATTTATTTATTCATTTGCGATACATTTATCTGCGAATCTGTAAATGAAGATAAGCGTTATAGATTATACCGCTTATCGATATTTCTGTGTTTTGATCTGTGATGATTGAATAATGTTGCACTATTATGTTAAACCCCTGGGCTACACCATACACACACAAATATGGATTTCACGAGGAAAACGGTTAAGTCACAGATATTTGAATTTAATATTTTAAAATGGTTTTAAGTTTGGATTTTAAATTAAGATAACTTTAGAAATGGAATTGGGTTATCAGAAACGGAAACAAGTAGTTTCAAATAATATTTATGATAAAAAGATCTCAGATTTGAAAATGGAATGGTTTTGGAAGCTAAAATTGAATCTTTGTCAAAGGTAGTTGAACCTTGTTTTAAAGAGGATTGTAAATGATGTACCTTTTTTATATAAAAGATTTGTAACCCCGAAATTGTTTTGAAAGTTTTGAATGAATCTTTGTTTAAAAGATTGGTGAACCTTGTTTTAAAGGGGTCTTAAAAATAAATCTTTTGTTTAAGAGATTAAAAGGTGGAAATTGTTTAAACCATTGAAAGGTTTCTAGAAGTGAATCTTTTTGGTTAAAAAGATTTATAAATGGTAATTCATTTAACAATTTGAAAGAAAAGTTTTGGGTTTTAAAGTTGTGACTTAACTAAAATCCCATATCCATATGCTTTTAGATATTGCGTTCACTATTCGGTTTAGGTGGGAGAGGACCTTGTGTCATAAAATCGGTTCTGAATATTGATACGACGTTATGGATAACGTTTGAAGACCGGTGGTGAAGACTGGGTATTTGCGAGAACGATAGGATGACCTACCGATTGTCTCTGCACCGAGTAGATATGGTATAGAGATTCCCTAAGTGATGGAAAGTCCGATCGGGATTGTGGATTCCCGGATTTGCAAGGGCTTCTTCGGAAGTGCCTTCGGTTCTGTTCGAACCCGTAACAGACTTGTATGGATGTGTGTCTGACACTACACTTTGAGATGTAAAACCGGTTTCTATCAAATACATTTCTGTTTGGTGGCGGAGATTTATTCTCTTAGCTTAACACCCTTCTCTGAGACGTACGAGTTCAGAGGTTATGTAGTTGATGGTTACCAGTGATACATTCCCAATTTGGTAATGTGGCATATGAAGTGCTGCTGATCATTTGTTGATCAAAACATGGCTTTTATGAAAAGCGTAGCTTTGTGGACGAGACTTCGCCGAACTTCACAACCCGGAATGGTTGAAACAGGAAGAATGTAGCAAGGTTATTTGGAGGTAGCGCCTCATGAGGGTATGTTAATTTCTTTCTGGATAGAGGTGATATCATGGTGTGGAGCCCAGATACTTAACCTATGTGGTTACTGAAAATACATTACTTTGTGGTTGTTGGTATCGAGCGCTCGGATAAAGGTTGGTTAGGACCGTGGGATGGCATGCTCGTGTAGTAGTTTCCTAGTTACAGAGATAACCCGGCCTGTTGTTGGCAGAGATCTGGTTAGGTTCTCGGGACGTCCCTCTAGTGGAGTACCCATGTGGCCCAGGAAGTTCTTTAGCCCGACCATTTGTTGGAAATCCAAAGAAACAATACGAACCCTTTACGATTGAAATTGTATAACCTGCCTCCTCAGGAGGTAGTTATAGCAGGCATAATATAATGGTACTTATGCTGGCTAAGATTAATATTATACTTTCGAAATGTTTTCCACTATGCACTCATAATAATATCAAATGGTTTTCGCGTATCAAGCATATATGACTATCATAAGGAGAAATCTTCCCCAAGTCTGCGTTTGCATTGTATGTGTGGTGGGAGGCCTTATGGAAGTTTCATTTTCCAAAAGCATTGCGGATTTCAAAATTTAAATTCTTTTGTTTGTTTTAAAGATAAACTGTTTTTTTTGTTTGCTCATACCAGTCCCATGACTAACGCGGAGTTTATTGTTCCTTTCCTAAACTCTGGGCGCCCACTATTTTCCACACGGGCAGTCTAGAGTTGGGTTTTTCAGATAGTAGATATAGATATCGGTTTAGTAGCTTCTAGCTTTCTCTTTGGTGTTCTTTGGAGGTCTTGGATATTGAAGTCTTTGGTCGAACGAGACTTGCTGATATTGGTGAAATGTGATGGTGGTTCGAGCTTGTGATTTTGGAGTTACGGCTTGGAGCATTGGATTGGAGTTATCTCTTGTCTATCTGTTTTCCGCTGCTGTTTATTTTCTATGATATTCTTATATCATTTTGTTTTCCGCTGTAGCATTTCTACCTTGTATCTCTGATATTTCTTGTATCATATTTATGTATATCATTGTTGTATCATTCTAGATATTATATCATTAGTTGTATATGATATTCATTTCTTTTTCTTCCGCTATATTGTTTTACTTAATTGTGTTATAAGCTCCAGCGACTCGGATTTGAACGATTGAATCTGCGGCATTCAAGTACAAGTGGAGTACGGATGTCGATTTTCAAACACGAAAAATCTATATCGTTACACTACGTATCTATCTTTTGATTATTAGCCAAATCAATTCTCCTTTCTATTCAAATTTACTTTAATTTCTATTCACTTATTCACTGTTGTTTCAATCCCTTTTGGATTATCACCTCAATTCTTATCCAAATTGGGTATTTAATCATAAACAGTTTGCACTCTGACCTGCTTTAAATTCAGAAAATAGCTTAAAAAGTTTAAAAATAGATAAGTAGTTTAAAAATAATTATTAGTTTGTAAAATAGCTGTAAAATAGTTAAATAATGATAAATAGTTATAAAATAGTTAAATATTGTAAAATAGTTATAAATAGTAATTAGTTATAAAATAGTTGAAAAACAGTAATTAGTTTATAAAACAATTGCAAAATATTTAAATAGTTTCAAATATATAAGTATAAAATAGTTTGAGGTTTAAAAAGAAAGGTTGTGTATATAAATAACTTGGAAAAATAAGTTTATATTGAAACAATTTATATTGAAAATAGTTCAGAGCCAAACTGTTCAATCCCAATCTCCATTCTCATCAATTCAATTTAAATTTCCACTTCCATTTAAATTGACTCAACTTCAACAACTTCAATTTCCATTTGGACTTGATTTAACCCCAATTCAAGTTGAATTGCTCACAATTTCTTTCCTAAATTCAGATCAAATTCCATTTGAATTTACTCAACTTTAATCACAATTTCAATTAATTCAAATAAATTTCAAATTGAACCAATTTCAAATTGAACCAATTTCAATTCGTATCAATTCCAGTTTGAATTAATCCCAATTCCCATTTGAATTTGTACTCATTCAATTCAAATTTCAAATTTAAACCATCCCGAATTATATAATTCGAGTTAAATTTTTAAATGTTGATTTAACCCCTTAAATCAAATTTATCTTTACCTTTAAAGTCTTTAATTAAATTCTGAGTCCAAATTTCAAAATTCCATTTAAATTGCCTTTACTTCCATTATAAACTTATTTCTAAGTTCACATCATAGTTCAAATCATTTTTAAACAACTCAATCTTTGAAATTCAATTTATCACCAAATTTCAATTTTGAAATTAAATTTCAGCAATTTTGGTTGCAATTAATCTTAAACATTCATATCTTAAATTCAAAGTAATTCCATATCCTTAATTTCAAATTAAAGTTTAATTTCCCTCAATAATGGATATATTACCATAATCCATTTCTTCATTCATTTATTTAAACAAATCCAATTCACAGTTTAAAAATTATTAATAACAACATGATGATATCATCCAAATTATTTTAAAACATCCATCCATTTGCAACTTCCAAATCTCATACCCGTTTTGAGGTCAATCAAACTCTCAATTCAAATAAAAATTTAACTTTCTAAGTTAAATCCCAATTTTGTCTTGAAATTACCAATTCAGGTTGTTTGTTAAATTATTTAACTTTCCAAAGTCAAATTCAATTTACTTAATCCAGCCAACCTTACCCAATTTGAATTCTCATTTCAAATTTTAAACTTCTTATAAATAATATCCACTTATAAGTTCAAAAAATTATCACTTTGGGTTTTCACATCACAATCCAAGTAAAATTCAAAACTCAACCTTAGAGTTTATTTTAAATCACCTTTGATATTATGTATGTCCCTCATTTATACATATGTATATCCTTTACACACCAAGTTATCCTTAAATTTTAGACCACCTTTGGTTATTAATTCAAAACAAATTCCTTTAAATTTTCCAACAACTCTTATTTGAAACAGGACCCATTTCATTTAAATACATTAAATAATATTATTTAACATTTCTTCATCACTTTGAAACATTTTTCAAATTCTGGACCCAGATTTAAAACTTCACAATTTAAATCATCTTCAGTTCCAATTTATAAGTCATGCTTTCCTAAATGTTTTATTTCCCTAAAACATTTCGTTTTGCTTACTCAGTAATACACATTTTATTATTAAATACAACAATTATTTATTTTAATAACCAAGATTATCATATCTGGAAACAAATTCATTATTATCCTATTCTAAAACTCTTCCCTAAATTCAAGATTTTAATTTTAGTTTGAATCTATTTCAAACTTATCTTTATTTAATTTCAATTTGGTTGTATTTCTATTTCCACTTAATTTAATTCCAATACTTTAACAACCAATAACCTTAATATTTATTAGAAAGAAATATTACTTTATATATCGAAATATATTTTTAAATCTTCATATAATAAAACAACAATTACGCTCTCCTATATATATACACACTCAACTCATCCTAGGGTAACACTAACGCTATCCTTAATGAGTAAATCCACCAGAGCCAAGGTTCTCGCTTAACCTTCAGCTCTGATACCAAATGTAACGACCTGGAATTTTCGATCTCGAAAATTCCAAATAGTTAGGGAAAAGAAGAAAAGAGATAGAAGAAGAAGAGAAACGCTACATCTCACATTTACAGCGGATAAAATATAATAACAGATATATAAAGGAAAAATGTACTTGTCAAATTACCCTTTAATGCATCAGAGTTCCAACGTATACATAACACTGGATAGATACAATTAACATATCTTAGACAAACTACAATATAATACAGCGAAAATACTCCACATGTTCCTGCCATCCAGCTCGTCTCCTAAGCTCCAGAACGTCCTTACTTGAAAATCTGTAGTACTCAGTTTGACCCGAGCAATACATCAAAGTAACACCCGGGTCAGGTTGGAAACCAGCGCGAGTAAACCCATCTAACATAGAATACCAAAGCAAACAACTTATTTAAAATCCGAGGTAACTCATGACAATTTACAAATTCCCAATTTGTTAAAGACAACACTTATTCCATATAGCAATTTCTAAGTACCAAAACTTAGATTAAATGGTTCAATTTACTTAACTTATTCCATTCCATCCTTTTAATTTCGCATATCAAATCTATATAGAATTGTTATAAATTACAAATCGAAGTGGTTTCTGGTATTTACTAATACCCGACTTCGGTCACTTCGAATCCAATGTCATCTTAACCCAAGTTATTCAAGTGATTAAAATTTAAATATTGGATGTCACTTTTACACAGCAATTCACCATAGATAACCACATTATCTCTGTTCAACCCAACATATCATATTACAAAAACATTTCATTTCACAAAACATCACAAACACATATTATGGAAAACAAATAATCCAAGGCTTCAAATATCATTCAATCATTCATAAGCAAGATAAATTAGCCATACCATTCTAATTAATTTAAACAAATTAAATTAATTACTTCAATCACCCTTAATCCTTCTTACTTAATATTAATTAATTTACAAATAAATTAATTAATCATTCTTTAATTATTACCTAAATTAATCATCCTTTAATGATTGCCTAAATTAATCATCCTTGATTAATTAAGTAATAAGTCCTTAATTAATTCCTCAATTAATTAACCTCAACCAATTTCAATAATTAACCTTTAAATACCATCTTAATTTATTATTTAAAGTTAATTTCTTTAACCCTTAATAAATTACATTATTTATTCCATATTCACTTTCTCTGATTAATCAACCTTTAATTAACCTCATTCCTTAATTAACTAACCTTTTATCTAATTATCTTAATTAACTAGTCCTTCAATTAATTATAATAAGTAATTAATCCTTAATTACTTCCATCAAATAATTACCTCTAATTAATTACCTTCATGAAGTGATTATCCCATAATTACTTAAGTTAAATTTATTAACCATTAATCACTTTTATTAGTTAATTATCTTTATCTAATTACATTGATTTATTAACCTTTAATTAATAACATTAAGTAATTAATTATCCTATAATTAATTACATCCAATTATTTCTTTAATCACGTACAGTAAGTAATTAACTATCCATTATCTACATTTTTAAGTATATTCACATTTGAAAAACCTTGAATAATTAAGAAAAATCGCATCCTTTAATTAACTACTCAGTTTCAACAATGAACTTATTTGAATTCGATATTTGAAATTACTTTATTCAATTCACCTTTTTATTAAAGTTTTTAGTATACTTGTATTTTTGAAACCTGTTTGATCAAGGCTTAGAAAATTCATTCATTTCTATTTGTTTTATGTTGGTTACAACTTTCTTTGTAAACCCTTAAATAAATAAATCAAAGCAAAACCGATCCCTTATGAAAACGCTCGGGCCATAAGACAAAATGCTCGAGCCAAATCTCGGTCACTCACGAAACTCATCTTCCTTCGAGACTAACATGGCAGCGACTCGAGCTAAACACGTGAACGACTTTTTCCCGAACCACTTTCCATTTTACAAAAATGCTTGTGCAAGCATGCACATGCACCCATGATCCGACGCCCTTCGATCTATTTTTCGACCTTCGACGAGTCGACGTCAACCACCTCTATACACTGGACTACCCTGAATGGAGAATCGTCTGCTAATTTGAAATCGAGAATTAAACCCAACCTGAAGCAACATTGATCAAACCAAAATGCCTTGTTCCGACACCCAAGATCACCAAAAACCACTTGATTTGGTCCAGAGCTTTGCCACATCACCACGCCTCTATCCAATTTTGTCTGGTCACCGATAGTCCATTGACGACTTTGAATTTCCAAAAACCCAAACAAAACAAAACCACTTCTAACACCTTAGTTATCATTGTATCATCACCAACGGCGATTAGAAAAATAAAAATCCATTTTTCCCAACTTCGTTGGCCTACCACCTTCCTCTGGCCTCAATCCCTATCCCTCCAGTCCGCGCGATCATCAAAAAAGCCCCAAAACCTATTTTTTGATAAAACTCGAAATGCTCACTCAATAAAAATCTAAAAATTTAGATTTTACTCTTAAAATTCACGAATCTAGGTGACGATCAGGATTATATCTGTGAAATATTAAATTCTGATACTTGAATTTTAACCAGTTTCTAATTCCTACTGTATGACCATGTTTTACAGAAATATATGAACTTGTGATGCTTGCATATATTTTTAAATCTTAATTTATATTCAAACAAACATACTTTGTTTGAAGTCTAAGGCCTATCAGTGATTAGTTAAGGATATTTTGAATTTTTGATCAAAATTTAAACTCTGAAACTAAGAACAGAGTTTACACAGGTTCATCAAGTATGCATACTTCTATTCAATCATATAAACAGAAATCATACTTATAATTATACATGGATGGCCTACTTCATTCCAGGAATTCACATGCATCAGGCATTATCTACTTTAAATCTTTAATAAAATGTTTACTCACCTTATAAACTTGAACAGGGAAGTTGAAACTGGAATTGAAAGCTTGAGACTGGAAGTTTTGCATTGATCTGAAATTGCCTGAGTTGATTTTGATTTGCTTTCATCTGGAACTTTGAACTGCTTCTGATCTTGCTTGTTGATGTTATTGTTTTAAATTTAAAGTTTAAGTTGACTCTTTGATTTGTTGAAGCTAAAATTCCTGCTCTTGAATCAGGTTAAAAGTCTCAATAGTTTGATTTCTTTTTTTTTTCTTTTAAAAAATTGGAAGAAGAAGTGATTTAGGAATGCACGTAAAAAATATTCAGCTGAATACAACCAAGTTCCATTTTATGATTATAAATATTTAATTTCAAATTAGATATGCCACTTATTAATGCTTGGCATGTACAAGCTACAATCGTCAAAAACAATATTCAAATGATTTCTTAAGTTTACAGATGTTTAACTCTTTATTTTATAAAATGCTTTTATTTTAATATGGTACATGTTTTCTTTCTATATATATACACTAAATTCATGTGTATTTTAAAAGGAAAAAATAAAATTTCAATCCATGCTTATTCCATGTAAAATTAAAGCAAAATAAACTTTTTTATTAAAACCCTTTTAAGCTTATCATGTATTTAAATAAATATTCATCTTATATTTGAAAATATAGAGTTTTACTTTATATAGCTTTTGCAAATTATCAAGTTGAACTCAAACACTAGCTTCCTAACCACCATATATATACACACACACACACAAACTTATATAGACGTATATGGACACACTTAAAGTTTCAAAAATAATAGAGTTTACACCTATCTATTTATATATTTAATGAGTTACTATTAAATTCATCATTTTAATTCAATTATTATTATAATTTCAAATTCACTTATATACATCCAGGCATCTTAAATTATCTAATTTATTTGTTCAACTGAATAAAATCGGTTAATTAAATCAATTATCAGATATCAAAAATATGGGTTATCGCAGCAAGTTTGTGTGAATATGAATTCAATACTCATAGTTACAAATACTATTGTGACTACATTCGATAAAATATTTCTCTAAAGGGTTTTCTACATATATAGGTTTAGTGTACTTAATTCATTATTTATATCCATATATATGATGACATCATTTTTAACAAGATTCTCTTATAAGATTTAAGTTACTTAATAAATTATATAATTGCTCATATGGCATACTATTAACTCGATCAATCTCCCACTTGAACTTGGAGCCAATTATGGTTATTGGTGCCCAATGACTAGACTGAGAAAGGCATTTGTGAATGGACACATGATATTGTTATATATCATGTATCTACCTTTTGGTTATGGTTCCTCGTTACTATAATACCTCGTATTTTTCAAGAAATAAATTAAACAAGGATATTTTAGTAATTTTAAACATAGGGAAAAAAACTTAAATTTACAAACATTGCATTGGCAATGAGACTTGAGCCATTGCAACTGGCTCATTTTTTCGATCAGAACAATATATAAATTTGTACAAATTGGGATCTAGATGAGAGAGATATGAACAATTTTCTGAAAATGTGTTTTGAAATTCCAATTTTAAATATGTCGATCCCATTTAGGGTGAAATACATTTGGTTTTGGTATAAACATATGGCTCATTCAAATTCAGATTCTAGGAATTAAATACATATATACTGTCTTCTTCTTCCTTCACGCTTAGAAAACCTATTCTTAAATCAATTTCAAACAAAAAACCAATCAAATCTTCATTAAACTACATAAATAAATAACCAAGTTTACCTACAGATATAAGTTTCTTGAGGCAATACACAAATATATGGGCAATTCCAATTCAATAAAGCGAAGGATTGTTGCTTTGGATCTTCAATTTAGGGATGACAAATCATAGTGAGCAGATTTTATCTAATTTGACACTTACTTGATCAAACCGATAAAGTATTGTGATTTTCTGTAGCCTACGATCAGAAATTAGAACTGCTATTTATTGGTTATGTTATGATAACTAATTAAAGTTAATTGAAGATGAATTAAAATATAAATTTAATGAATTTGATTGAGATATGAAGTGACTTCATAAACAATTGAAATAAGAGTTTATTTTGGTTATACATGACTTAAAGACTATAAAAAGTGGATAAAATTATACAAATTGTATTTCTAAAAATAATATGAATAAATCGGAGAGTAAATTTGAATTTTAATGTACGTGTGTGTATATGGAATATATATTGTTTGCAATGGAAAAATGTAGTTATTTTAATTTTGTTTTAGCCAAATACCCTATAAAGCAATTGGAATGTTTTGGAATATATTACTGAAATTAGTGTGTTGGCGCATGTATTTAAGAGGTAAATAAAAATTTATATGTATATATAGACACACACAATGTGTGTATGTATAAATATAAAGTGTGTGCATATATAAGAATTTTCGGTAGAAAAAGAGTTATAATATATATGTGTGTTCGTATGTATGAGTGTATGTGTGTGAAAATATGATCTTAAATCATATATAATGATGTTAAGAAGTAAGTATTATTTTTTGGATAATATTGATGCTTTATTTCAAAATATATATATATATATATATATATGTATGTATGTATGTATGTATGTATTAAATGGTATATTTTTAAAGAAAATTAGACTTGTAAATTTTTACAAAATGAGTCAAATGTAAAGAAATTTAATATAAAATTATGCACGAAGTAGAACTATATTGTTGTGGTAACAACATAAAAATATGAAATCAAATTGTAGAAGAAAGAGACAAGGAAAAGAGAAGATAAATAAAAATGAAGTACAAAGGTATTCCTTCTTGTCCTTACGGCGAGGCAACAACTAAAAAATAGTTGGAACCTATCAATTGAACTTTGACTCGGTAGGTGTAACGACCCGCCTATTTGAATTCCAAAAGTCCATACTAGTACATCCACAATAGTCACATGTCGAAAAACCAAGTGTTGAAAAGACGGATTATTAGTTGAAACAAAGACGATATAAGATAAGAAGAAACTAGAACAATCACAAAATCTCACGACACAATGGAATAACATACAATAATCAAGATAATACTTTAAAAAGTCATTTGCATAAAGATACATCAAAGTTGTAACGACCCGAAATTTCCGAACCCGAAAATTCCAGATAGTTATGAAAAGAAGAAAGAGATAGAAGAAGAAGAACAGAAACACCAAACATCTCACATTCGCAGCGGATAAAATATAATAATAAATATTAATAGTTTACAAAAGAATACTATATCTGTCGATTACATTTAATATACATCAGAGTTTCACATTATATACAGTCACTGAATATTTACAATTATCATCACTCAGATTAACAATAATATAATTACAGCGGAATACTCTATACGATATCGCCATCCAGCTCGCCTTCTGAGCTCCAGAACATACCTACCTGAAAATCTGTAATACCCGGTCTGACCCGAGCATTACACCAAAGTAACACCCGGGTCAGGCTGGAAACCAGCATGAGTAGTCTCAATATAACATAAAAACCAAGCATACAACTTAAATAAAACCCGGGTAACTTATACCAATTTAACCAATTCACAATCTGCTATAGGCAACATTTATTTCACAAATAAATGTCTAAGTACCAAATTTAGGAAAACAAAAATTCCAATTCACTTAAATCGTTTCACTCCAGCTTATTGATTTCACAAAAACAGCTTATAAAAATTTCGAAGTAGTATCGGGTATTTCCTAATACCCGATCCCGGTCTCTTCGAGTCTCATATCATCCTATTCAAAGATATCCAAATGCAAAACACAATATTTCATATCAGAGATATCAACACATCCAAAGCATCCAATATCATTCAGTCATCCATAAGCATTTTACTTAATCACATATAAATTAATTCAATTGATTCTAATTGAATTTCTAACCACATTCACTTGATTCCCTTCCTTCAATATTAATTAATTCCAAAATCAATTGATTAATCAACCATTCACTATCCATCTTAATTAATCACCATGGATTAATTATTTTCCAATTATCTTCAAGTAATAATCTTAAATTAACTTTATAATATTAATTGGTCTCAACTAAGATCATTAAGTAATCTTATTTTCTTCATGAATAAATTAATTATTTAATTACATTAATCCTTAATTACTTACATTAATTTACTTCTCATGAGTCACTTATTACTGATTAATTCATCTTAATTTAATCCATCTTTGATTACATCGTTAATCATATTAATTAATTATTTCCATTTATATTTTAATTGGTTTCAAATCTAAAGTAATTACTTTAATGCAATCACAATATTAATTACTTCGATTAATCTCACCCTGTAATTTATTATCCATTTATTTACTTTATTAAATAAATCAAATTGCTCCTTAATTAATAACCATAATTAATCTCTTGCTTTAGTTTACAAATAATTATATTTTATTAATTTCGTTAAGTAGTTATTTACCCAACCATCCAATGATTATTCTAAATTACTTACACTTAATTTACTAACTTAGACTTAATTAATTACCTCAAAACAATTCACCACTAAATTAATTAAGCAAGTATTATTTAATGGAATTAATCCATTCTTCTTTTCAATTGTCCTATTAGTTTAATGAATCACAAAACATCAAGCCCTTATTCAATTTAAAATGAAGACATTTCCTCATTTATGATTTAAGTTTAACACAATTTAGATCCCAATATACCTCGAGTCAAACCACAATCAATTCAAGAACCACCCAAAACCAAGGTCATATCATCATTAATATACGTCCAATCAATTTAAATCATTCAACCAAACCATTTAAATCTAAATAAAAATCGGACTAAGTGATATTTACTCACCTTTGATTTTGCAATCCAAATCCAATCTCGACTTGGTTCCCTTCAGATGTTGACCTTGAATAATAATTTATATGGTTTATTAACATTTGAAATAAATCGAAAATCAATTACCATTTAATACTTAAATTTTAAATTAACAATTTGGTTTTAATCGAATAAATTCAAATTTCAACCGATCTCCTCAAATAATTAACATCAACAAGATAATCTCTAAAACTTCCAATACCCAAACTCCCATGTATACCCTTTTCCTCTTCCCAAAATCTTACTTATAAAATAATATATAGATTTAAAAATCCGATCTTTATATAAACTTATAACATTTTGATTTTTTTTTTCAATAATCTGTAAGTTCTGAATATATAAAATTTCCAAATTTTACAATCAAATACTATTTACCTTACTGCTGTTGACCCACTCCTAAAATCATAGAACTCCTTCATCGACCGCACACTCCATTGTCATTCAACTGCCAATCAACCAAAACAAATCATGATCAAACTGCATTTCGATAAATCAAATCAACTGGATGCAATTGCCTATCCACTACTGCCTTTCAACTGCCCACCTGAAGCCACGGCAATCCTTCCAATATACAACCCCCCAACTCTGTCGCCAATCCTTCATCTCACAGAAAGTCGCAACCCCGCTTCTTCCCCAAATTTCAATCGCGAGTGAAACTCGGCAACGCAAGTGAACCCAAAAATAATTCACTGCCTCTACCATCGAGCTACCACCAGCAACCAGAATCCATCACCTCCAAATCGCCAGCCCATACTCACCATCGAAACTGAGTTTGCCTGAATTCGATATGATCGAAGACCATTCGAACGAGATTTTCCTCTCGATCTGGATTGATTCGAACGATAATTTGTTCGTTCGATTCTGATGGGTTTTAAGAAGAGGCGGCCATTATATATACGAAACGAAGAAAGTGATTTATTTCAGAGTTTGGATCTGAGCGGTGAAGTGGTGATGAGAAATTGATTTTTAATAGGCTTCGGCCATTAAATTTATTTCTTCTCTTTTTTTTTCTTTTCGATTCTGCTTGAAGATTTGAGAAGGGGAAACGGATGATAAATATTGGTTTGGGTAGCTTCCTACATACGATTGTTTATAAAAATATCGTTCTATTTTATTTTAATAAATTTGGTCATTATCTTATATAAAACTTCAAAATGCTTCATCGACTGCGATTTAAATTTTCAAACTCCTAATCAGACATGCCGCCAGGCGTTTATAAGGCTTTACCCGCATTCCAAACACAAAGGAACGTGTTTCGGAAGTTAATTTGAACGTACGTGCCAATTATGGAATTAAACGATCGATTTTAAATTAAATCGATTAAAATAAATCTAAGCGTTTCGAGCAGCCAGGGTCAAACGACAACTCTGATTGCTACGAAAATTGAAACCCGATAATAACTAACTATTACGGATCCAATGGAACTGGTTTCATCGAATTCTGAGACTGTGCCTCGGAAGGCTAATTTTAAATTCAATTTAAATGATATATTATTAAAATTGAACAAATTATCTTTACAATAAATTCCAACCATTCTATTATTTCCAGTATTATCATTATAAATTTTATAAGCATTCAAATTATTTTAAACCGGCTTAGAATCTCAAATTCAACAATTTACCCAATTTCAATTATTAAATTCAATATTTAAACTATACAATTCAATGATTTAATTATCAAGTAAATATTGATATCCTAAAATTCAAGTTAAAATTAACTTTTAAATATTTTAAAATCAATTAACTATTCAAATTAAATTTGTTAAAATTTTCGGGTCGTCACATTCCTCCCCCCTTAAAAGAATTTCGTCCCCGAAATTACTAATTAGGAAGAATTGACCAATACCCGTTTATCTTTTCCAAAATTCACAATTCAACATCCTACCACTTATCTTTTATTAAAGGTCCACTAGCACCTTATTCAACTTTCCCAAAACCTTCTGTAGATCCAATCAATACTCTTCTGCTCAATCAATTAAATTTCAAATTAAAACCAATTTTAGAATTATCAAAATTTCTCAAAAATTTTCTAACTCTCTAAATTCCCGAAAATTTTTGCCAGCGTCTCCTTTGCGCGGCTAGCTCGGTACTACTACAAAAGGCCTCTACGGGCTCCCAAATTCCAAAAAGAAAACAAAAGCCAAGTGGCTACATCAAAAACCCAATCCAATATCATACGGAATCAAAATACTTACCTTTTTAGTCGGGCAATTCAAATTTATCATTTGGAATCAAATCCAATTTCCTTCTCTTTTATAACACCTGCATATCCTGCTTAGCACTAATATTCAGACACAATATCCCAAAATCATTTTATACATCTCTTTAGATATGTTTCATATCCACTTCTATTCAAATTAGTTTTTGCCATTTCATATGAATTCAATTCATTTTCGATTTCTAATATTGAGTTATATCATTCATTTAAATTGATTCATATTAGTTTCATTTACTAGTTTACTTTGATTTTCAATTTGAAATTGTTTTGTCGATAACCAAAAATTTCCAAAAATTTTCTAACTCCCAAAATTTTCAGAAAATTTTGACAGAGTCTCCCTTGTACGGAGGAGCTTTTGCAATTTGACAAGAGATATAAATATATATACATCGACCCACACGGTCGGAAAAAGCAAAAACAGTTCATATTTCCTATTTTTATTGCGTAGGCGTACCTTATTTAGCATTTTAAGCAAGCAGCTTATTTATATTAACAATTAGCGCAATCCAAATCAACCAAACAGCTTCCCGGTACCTGTACTTGCTCAATTTAAATATGTAAGTGCCATATATAGAAATTCTATTAACATTTCACTTACTTTTAATAGCTAAACACAAGCATTTCATAAATAACAAGCACCAAACACTTCCAATAAGCAATTTACATGTTTTAAAGCACATCTAATTGTTTCCAACCAAATTTATATGCCTTTTCATTCAATTTTAATGGTTTACACACAATTACTTGCATTCAACTCATTTTTAAGCGAAACAATCTCATATTCACTTCAATTGATTCAAAAATCAATTATATCGTTTTCACTAATTCATAGCATTTAATTTGATTAAAACTCGCTTACGTGAAATGATAATCATTTCTACGCAATTTGATAATATCCATGTGAATAATTAATTATTTAAGTTTTATAACCAATTAAAATTGATTCCAACTCAGTTTTATTTAATTCAATTCCATTTTAATTTATTCACAATCATTTTATTTAGCTCGACACATTCCACGCTTGTGTAATACTAACCAATCCCAACTTAATTCAATCCAAGCTTTATTTAATGGGCTTTCACTCTGATTCGAAGTCAAACTTCCATAATTTTAAGCTTAAATTAATTTACTTTAATTTATTCCAACAAATTTAAGTTCAGTCTGATAATCCAATTCCAATCACAATTTTGGTTCAGTTTTTATTTAACCAAACTTCATCCATTTATTATTTAACTCAATTAACCCGTTTTAAAATTTTTAATTTGCTTACTTAATTCATTTTCAAATTTATTTTATTAATACATGTCCATTCTCAATTTATTTTTTTCTATTCACTTGGATTTTATAGCAATTAAACCATGTCTATTATAAATAAATTCCATATGACGACACTTCTCTTATATCTAATTTACTTACAAATTTCATTAAATATTTTTCAAATCACCTTTGAATTTTATTTGTAATTCAAACCATCACATTTTCAATCCAACTCTATTTTATTTTTATTTTACAATATCTCCTCTTATTTAATTCATTAGCAAATCCGAGTCGAATTCTATTTATAATTTGAATTCATTTCCAACTTCATTATTAACTTACAATCTATTTTATTTAACCGAGTTAAATTTTATTAACATACTCAATCAAGTAAGTATTTTGTTAATTAGCTTACTCTAATTCTATAACAAGATACAATTTTATTACAGAATCACTTTATTAAATTTCCCGAGTTCAAATTTTATTTTATAATTCCAGTTTGGATTTTCCCTTTTAATCTCCCAAAATTTCAACACTTTTTATTTATTTATTTTTCAATTTAGAAATGCTTTTAAATTCAGATAATATAATTAAAATAGCTTTTTATAAAATATTACTTATAACTTGATGTCTCAACCAGTCCATCCTTGTTCTCACAGAAATTCAATCATACGTTGATCAGGCGTAGGACTGAAAATCTATAAGTACTTGGTAAACCCGTTTTCAACACCCAGTAAAATACTTCGAACATAATTTTACTAAAAATATCGAAAACAGTTTTTTGAAAATAGAGGAAATATCTTTAGTGAGGATGCTCTGAAAATCATCACACCCATTCCATGGTCACAGTTACATACCAGGGTTACGTTGCCGTCGCAGCTAAAGTCCATGTAACTGCAGGCTCTCCGCGGCCTCTGATTTCGCTGTCGAAATGAAACTTCTCCACTCCTACATAGGTCGCAGTCTACCGAGATAAACTCAACCGCAGACTGTTGGCTCTCAGCGGCACACACGACTTTCGCAATGTTACCATAGGTCGCAGTTACATCCTGGGTTACGTTGTAGTCACAACAAAAGTCCATGTAACTGTTGGCTCTCCGCGGCACACACGACTTACGCTATGGTAAACTCAACTCAAAATCCTCAGGAACTAGTTTTGTCTGGACTCCTCACAGGATCAACTTTAGAACCCCCCTTGGGGCTCAAGGCAGCACCACCCAGTGGCACTCCTGAGAAGTCCATTTCAAGGAAGCGCCTTTTTCCCAGAGCTATCATCAAAACATTATATACTATACATATAGTATCTTCAAATCATACACCTAGTATGATATTATATAAAGCTTCTTTACACAAAATCTATTATCCAAAATCGATAATTTTCAAACTAGGCTTTCCAAATTCAATATTGATTTTACCCAAAAATCAAAAGCCTTTTCAAATTTAAAGGTTTTCAAAACCTTTTCCAAAATTCTTATAGGATCCTTTATATATATATAAATATAAAAAAATTTAAAACTTTGGATCCTTTCAAACTTGTATAAAACTCCTTTTTATACTTCAAACACTTCCAAAATCCTTTTCTTCCAGCAATAGATTCAACAAAGAATATATAACAAAGATATAACTTTGTTTATCCAAAATCCAATATTCTCATTTGATTACTCTTCCCAATATCAATTTCCTTTCTATTCACATTCACTTATTCACATTTGTCTTTATCCCCATTTGGATTATTTCCTCAATTCTCATCCCAGTTGGGTATTTTAATCAATAACAATTTGAACTCCGACCAATTAAGAAAAATAGCTTGAAAGTCTTAAAAATAGGTAAGTAGTTGAAAAATAATCAATAATTTGCAAAATAGTTGTAAAATGGTTAACTAATTGTAAAAGAGTTGGAAAATAGTTAAACAGTTAAAGAAATCTTAAATAATTGCGAAATAGTTGTAAAATAGAAATCAATTCATAACTTAGTTGAAAATTAGTAATTAGTGTATAAAAAGTTGTAAATAGGTAAAGAGTTCCAAAAGTAGTGGTAAAACCAGTATAAAATAATTTAGGTTTTAAAAAGAAAGTTGTATAGTAATTAGATCAGAAAATAGATTTAAAACTATTTATATTAAAACAATTTACATTGAAAATGGTCTAGAGTCAAATTTGTTCACTTCCCCAACAATTCAAATTTAAATTTCCACTCCATTTAAATTAACCCAATCTCAATTTAATTAACTCCAATTTCCATTGGACTTGATTCATCCCCAATTTAAATTAAATTGATTCTCAATTTCCTTCCAACTTCAAATCAAATTCCATTTGATCTTTAAACTTGTACAACTTTAAGTATAATTTCAATTTTACATCTTCTACTTATAATCAATTACACTCACATTTTGCTTTTAACTCAGAATTATACATTTTATTTAGCCAATATATTTTTATTATTCCATAAACATTTAATCAAGATTCCAGAGTTTAAACAAATTTCCAAGATTTCAATATCACCTTAGAATGCAACTATATCCAAAATTCTTTGGCAAATTCAATTACCCCTTTGAATTTCAAAATCAATCCCAATTCACAAACAATCCCAATTTAAAACAATTTGGTAGCAATTTCTCTTCCAGAAACTCGAAAATGAACTTCGATAATGCTGCAGTCATCACCGACGTTATTTTCCAGTGACCGAAAGAGTTCAATGCTTTTATCTCTTTAGAAACATTTCCAAATATTTTTGATTTCAAATCTCCCAAATTTAAAGTTCAACACAAATTTTTTTTTTTAAATAATATTATTTCTCCAAAACCTTTGGAAACCACTTTCAAATCCTAAGGAATTTTAAATTTTCCCAAAATTCCAAATTCCCAGCCCATCCAATTCATATTTAAAACATTACTCTGGAATTTTCATCTTACTCTGTTTTCAAATATTCTTTGGAATTCTACTTCAAATTATAATCTCATTTATTTATAAAGTTTATTTCAATTTATGAATTTCATTTACAATATATATTTCAAATTCCTTTTTGATTTTAAACCAATTCCACTTAAATTAAAATTCCAAAATTATTCCAATTACTTTGGACTAATATCCATTCAATTGAACCCACTTCAATTTCAATCATTCCAATTCAATCCAATTCAAATCTCCCATTTAAATATTTTTGAACTTATACATCTTCCATCCCAAATCCAATTAATTCAAATCGAATTCAATTTGAATGAGTTCGATTCCAACTTCAAATTTAAACCATCTCGAATTATATAATTCGAGCTATATTCACAAAGATTGGTTTAACCTTTTTAAACCAAATTTAACTTTGTTCATTTAAAGTTTCAAACAATTCTAATTTCTGAGTTCTAATTCTAGAATTTCATTTTTAATTGATTTAATTTTAATTTGGTTGTATTATATTCCTTCTTCACTTAGTCCCAATTCAAGATTTCAATTTGATTGTATTATATTACTTCTTAATTTAATTCCAATAATTTAACAACCAATCTCCTTAATATTTATTAGAAGAAGATATAGCTTTATATATCAAATTACATTCTTATATAAAATCATTTAAAACCTTTATATAAGAAAGTAACAAGTACGCGCTCATATATATATATATATATTCATATATTCACTCAACTCATTATAGAGTACTACAGACTCTATTAAATGAGTAATACCCACCAGAGCCAAGGTTCTCGCTTAACCTTTCAGCTCTGATACCAAATGTAACGACCCGAAATTTCCGAACCCGAAAATTCCAGATAGTTATGAAAAGAAGAAAGAGATAGAAGAAGAAGAACAGAAACACCAAACATCTCACATTCGCAGCGGATAAAATATAATAATAAATATTAATAGTTTACAAAAGAATACTATATCTGTCGATTACATTTAATATACATCAGAGTTTCACATTATATACAGTCACTGAATATTTACAATTATCATCACTCAGATTAACAATAATATAATTACAGTGGAATACTCTATACGATATCGCCATCCAGCTCGCCTTCTGAGCTCCAGAACGTACCTACCTGAAAATCTGTAATACCCGGTCTGACCCGAGCATTACACCAAAGTAACACCCGGGTCAGGCTGGAAACCAGCGTGAGTAGTCTCAATATAACATAAAAACCAAGCATACAACTTAAATAAAACCCGGGTAACTTATACCAATTTAACCAATTTACAATCTGCTATAGGAAACATTTATTTCACAAATAAATGTCTAAGTACCAAACTTAGGAAAACAAAAATTCCAATTCACTTAAATCGTTTCACTCCAGCTTATTGATTTCACAAAAACTGCTTATAAAAATTTCGAAGTAGTATCGGGTATTTCCTAATACCCGATCCCGGTCTCTTCGAGTCTCATATCATCCTATTCAAAGATATCCAAATGCAAAACACAACATTTCATATCAGAGATATCAACACATCCAAAGCATCCAATATCATTCAGTCATCCATAAGCATTTTACTTAATCACATATAAATTAATTCAATTAATTCTAATTGAATTTCTAACCACATTCACTTGATTCCCCTCCTTCAATATTAATTAATTCCAAAATCAATTGATTAATCAACCATTCACTATTCATCTTAATTAATCACCATGGATTAATTATTTTCCAATTATCTTCAAGTAATAATCTTAAATTAACTTTATAATATTAATTGGCCTCAACTAAGATCATTAAGTAATCTTATTTTCTTCATGAATAAATTAATTATTTAATTACATTAATCCTTAATTACTTACATTAATTTACTTCTCATGAGTCACTTATTACTGATTAATTCATCTTAATTTAATCCATCTTTGATTACATCGTTAATCATATTAATTAATTATTTCCATTTATATTTTAATTGGTTTCAAATCTAAAGTAATTACTTTAATGCAATCACAATATTAATTACTTCGATTAATCTCACCCTGTAATTTATTATCCATTTATTTACTTTATTAAATAAATCAAATTGCTCCTTAATTAATAACCATAATTAATCTCTTTCTTTAGTTTACAAATAATTATATTTTATTAATTTCGTTAAGTAGTTATTTACCCAACCATCCAATGATTATTCTAAATTACTTACACTTAATTTACTAACTTAGTCTTAATTAATTACCTCAAAACAATTCACCACTAAATTAATTAAGCAAGTATTATTTAATGGAATTAATCCATTCTTCTTTTCAATTGTCCTATTAGTTTAATGAATCACAAAACATCAAGCCCTTATTCAATTTAAAATGAAGACATTTCCTCATTTATGATTTAAGTTTAACACAATTTAGATCCCAATATACCTCGAGTCAAACCACAATCAATTCAAGAACCACCCAAAACCAAGGTCATATCATCATTAATATACGTCCAATCAATTTAAATCATTCAACCAAACCATTTAAATCTAAATAAAAATCGTACTAAGTGAGATTTACTCACCTTTGATTTTGCAATCCAAATCCAATCTCGACTTGGTTCCCTTCAGATGTTGACCTTGAATAATAATTTATATGGTTCATTAACATTTGAAATAAATCGAAAATCAATTACCATTTAATACTTAAATTTTAAATTAACAATTTGGTTTTAATCGAATAAATTCAAATTTCAACCGATCTCCTCAAATAATTAACATCAACAAGATAATCTCTAAAACTTCCAATACCCAAACTCCCATGTATACCCTTTTCCTCTTCCCAAAATCTTACTTATAAAATAATATATAGATTTAAAAATCCGATCTTTATATAAACTTCTAACATTTTGATTTTTTTTTTCAATAATCTGTAAGTTCTGAATATATAAAATTTCCAAATTTTACAATCAAATACTATTTACCTTACTGCTGTTGACCCACTCCTAAAATCATAGAACTCCTTCATCGACCGCACACTCCGCTGTCATTCAACTGCCAATCAACCAAAACAAATCATGATCAAACTGCATTTCAATAAATCAAATCAATTGGTTGCAATTGCCTATCCACTACTGCCTTTCAACTGCCCTCCTCAAGCCATGGCAATCCTTCCAATATACAACCCCCCAACTCTGTCGCCAATCCTTCATCTCACAGAAAGTCGCAACCCCGCTTCTTCCCCAAATTTCAATCGCGAGTGAAACTCGGCAACGCAAGTGAACCCAAAAATAATTCACTGCCTCTACCATCGAGCTACCACCAGCAACCAGAATCCATCACCTCCAAATCGCCAGCCCATACTCACCATCGAAACTGAGTTTGCCTGAATTCGATATGATCGAAGACCATTCGAACGAGATTTTCCTCTCGATCTGGATTGATTCGAACGATAATTTGTTCATTCGATTCTGATGGGTTTTAAGAAGAGGCGGCCATTATATATACGAAACGAAGAAAGTGATTTATTTCAGAGTTTGGATCTGAGCGGTGAAGTGGTGATGAGAAATTGATTTTTAATAGGCTTCGGCCATTAAATTTATTTCTTCTCTCTTTTTTTTTTCGATTCTGCTTGAAGATTTGAGAAGGGGAAACGGATGATAAATATTGGTTTGGGTAGCTTCCTACATACGATTGTTTATAAAAATATCGTTCTATTTTATTTTAATAAATTTGGTCATTATCTTATATAAAACTTCAAAATGCTTCATCGACTGCGATTTAAATTTTCAAACTCCTAATCAGACATGCCGCCAGGCGTTTATAAGGCTTTACCCGCATTCCAAACACAATGGAACGTGTTTCGGAAGTTAATTTGAACGTACGTGCCAATTATGGAATTAAACGATCGATTTTAAATTAAATCGATTAAAATAAATCTAAGCGTTTCGAGCAGCCAGGGTCAAACGACAACTCTGATTGCTACGAAAATTGAAACCCGATAATTACTAACTATTACGGATCCAATGGAACTGGTTTCGTCGAATTCTTAGACTGTGCCTCGGAAGGCTATTTTTAAATTCAATTTAAATGATATGTTATTAAAATTGAACAAATTACCTTTACAATAAATTCCAACCATTCTATTATTTCCAGTATTATCATTATAAATTTTATAAGCCTTCAAATTATTTTTAACCGGCTTAGAATCTCAAATTCAACAATTTACCCAATTTCAATTATTAAATTCAATATTTAAACTATACAATTCAATGATTTAATTATCAAGTAAATATTGATATCCTAAAATTCAAGTTAAAATTAACTTTTAAATATTTTAAAATCAATTAACTATTCAAATTAAATTTGTTAAAATTTTTGGGTCGTCACAAAAGTTATACTAATATGGATTCTATCCTAGGACAGTTATAATAGCCTGCCGCTTAACTGATACAATATACATATAGTACAAAGGAAATAAAATAGTAACTAGCTATCAATGAAGCCTCATGCTCGAAGATCATCCATAGACACCTGAACTACTTGGCTACCCATACAAAATTTGAGCACCTAAGTCTTTTAGGGAAAGAAAATAAAACTGTACATCATACATCGGTCTGGTGTAAGTAAACTCAAAGCAACTAAATTATTACTTTTAAAACTCTTTTAAACTCAAGGGTACCTCGTAAGACCACGCCACACATAAACACGGATGGATTTTTATCTTATGATAACCAAAGCACTTTTATTATGAAAATCCAATGATAATATAATAATTTCTAAGGTTTAAAGTACTTAATAACCAAGTAGAGTGGTGATGTGCGTATATGATAGCAATAATAGATATAAAATCAAAATCATAGGCTCATATTGGAGAATAGATTTCCAACAAATGGAAAGGTAAGGTACAACCTTACAAAAATCTGTACACCCCTAGATAAAATGTACAGTGGGATCGAAAACCTTTCGACCCCTACCAACACTGGACTGGCCTACCCTTAAACTAGGTAGTAACAAATATGATCGCATCTTGGTTGCAATCAACAATCAAAAATAGGCCCCAGGCATATATAGAGATATCGACACTAGATCTTAGAATAAACATACCATGTGAGTATGATCAATATGGGCCTGGTGCATTTACCCTATTTTAACCATTACCGAGAAGTGAGGTTAAGAGGTTATGCTCTTAACATTTAGCAATCCATCTTCGAATGCTAACACTACGCTATAAGTGGAAATGCTATGCTAGCATTCATCCATACAAGTTCGTTCAAGGTCCAAGTGAAATCAAAGGCGCTTCAAGGAGCGTCATCTTCATTCATCTTCAAGATGTCTTTTATTGGAGCGCACATATTGGTTTGGAGTGGTTTTCGAATAACATATTCGACCCCGGTCTCTTCAAACCAACAACGATAATTTCCGATTGACTTACTCCTCATTCTTTTGGAAGTATACAACAAGTATTCGAGTACCCATTAGGGAACTCGAATATACAATCATACTTCCTAAGTCCAAAGTGGTCAAGATTTTATAGTTAGTTATTTAAATATCAAATAAAAAAACAACAAATTAAGGGATTAAATTATCCATAGCAATCGCTACGCCTCAAAATAAATCTTTCATTTATTTTAAATCTTTTTCCAAAATGGTTATCAAAACATTTATATAACTATCTCACCGACATAAGCATATTTACGAAACATATGTGAAAGGTTTCTTATTTCAAAATCATATTAAAGGATAAGACCAAATTGTTATTTAAATTGAAGATAAAGATAAACTCAAATAATATTCCTTCGGTGTTAAGTGTGAAAGAACGTCTATTGCACCAGATTTAAGAAGATCAGTTAAAGGAAATCAAATCTCAAATTCTTTTATATATTTCCTTCAATAAATCCTTTTAACAAATCTCTTTGATTTACGAAATCTCCATTACTTAAATTCCAAATCCACTTGTATAACTCTTTATAAACCACCAAGATAATTTATGAAACTCTTTTATAGATATCAAAATCGTTTGTATGACTCTTTATAGATCCCCAAATCCTTTTATAGAATTTCTTTATAAATATTCAAAACCCTTTACCAATCTTCTTTTATAAATATCCAAATCATTTATTAAAACTCTCTTATAAGTTATCCTTATTTAAAACAAAACTTCTTTAATACACTTAATCAATTGGGTTCTTTGATAAACAAAATGATTATTTAAAATACCTTTACTAAAATCATTACTTAACTTAAAACCATTATTAAAAGTACGATTGACCTTAAAAATAAATAAAAAGCTTAGTGTGCATAATGGTTCTCGTTTAACTGAGTTTACTTTTCAATTTATAACATTGATATTTACATAATAAACAGCTATCTAAAAGGAAATCAGCCAATAATTATCAATCATATAAGTAAATGCCCAGTTACTAAAATAAAAGACGGGGATTTATTTTTTTAATGAATGTCCACACAATAAAACAATTTATAATTTAGCAAAACAGCGTTTTATTCGGCTAAATGGATGTCTACACAATTCAATTCAACTTAGTATACTTATTCACCTTCGTTTGGTTTTAAATGTCACAGACATGAAATCCCTTGATTTAAAACCAATTTACTTATATAAGAAAACCGACTTAAAACATAACCAATAAAGTTTAAAATAACTTTTAATAATTAAAACTTAATTTAAATTATAAATGAAAGCTTAATATTAAATTAAAGCTTAATTAAATCTTAATAAATCAAATTTAAATCATAATTAAACCTTAATTAAGCTTAGTAAAGTCCTAATTAGTTAATGATTATACCATAATTAATTAATAATTAATTAATAATGAATTAAATAATTAATCTCAAATTAAATAAAAATTAAATAAATAATTACCTCTAATTAAATGATAATTAATCAAAATATTAAACTTTATTAGTATAAAAATGAATACTTTGTTATCTCTTAACTTTATCAATCATTAATTAGAACTTCCTTAATCAATTAATAATCAACTTTCTAAATTAATACTAACTAATTACTAATTACTTAACTCAGTTACTAATTAATTAATATTCTTAATTGATAAATTAATTAACTTTCAACACATACTTAATTAAGTAAAAATTAACCTATATGCTTACTAATTTAGTTTTAAAATGTTTTTTAAGAAACATTTAAAAGAAACACATTTAAAACTTGAAAATCATTAAATTTCCCGAATTGCATCCATAGTGACTTTCGATATAAAAGTAGAAACTTAGAATTACTTTTCTAAGTGGTCATCCAAAACTTTAACTTTTCACTTTTGCTTACCTTTAAAACATAATTTGAAAGAGTTTTAAGAACTTTAACTAAAGTTAGAAACAAAAATAAAATAAAACAAAACATTTAGTAAATCGAAACTTGTAAACGATTTAATTTTCAAAATGGATCTCAAGTCCTTTTCAACAACTCAAGTTCTAACTTCCAAGCCATTTAATCATATATCCAAGATTATGAATTTTAAATCATATCGTCAACATGCATCACAAAGATCATAACTTTAAACCAAACACATCACTTTAATCCATCGATTCAAGTCAAATGCAAAAAACAAGCTACCACATACATAAACATCCAAACCATATCATAATTGAAACATTAACAACATATAAATAACTTTCGAACAATGCAAAACTTGATCATTGGACTTAAAATTTGAAAATAGGCTGGCCATGTTAGAGTAATGCTCGGCTATGATATGTATAGGTAAGGCGAGGTTTTTTTAGAGAGGTGGATGGACTTTGGATAATGTTGAATTCGCAGAACTGGATCCAAAATTTAGTCGTTTTCTCTTAGATTTTTGGTTATGTTACTCTCAGAATTATGAGAAGTCGTTAAAGAGAAAGTTATTGTAAATTCTCTTCTCTACTAGTTAAAAAAATTACTTAATTTTTCTTTGTTTTGAGGTAGAATTGGTCAAAAGAAGAAAAAGTTTATTAAGACATGAAAATATGGATACGAAACTGCTCTGTAAAGAAATGATGTTCTGACATGGCTAAGCTCAAAATTTGAAGAAGTGGTACAAAGAAAAGTTGTATTCACTAGAATTTGCTACGAATTTAGAAAAAGAATTCCTCTGTTAGGATAAGAGATGGTGAAGATTTGATAAAATAAATACAAGGAAAATTTAAAGAAGAGAAGGGCTATTTATAAGCAAGAGAAAAAGTAAATTACCTAAAAGCCCTTGTCTTTTACCTTCCACTATCCTCTTACCACCTCACCGAGCCTCCCACACCTGATGTACTCATGCTCCTACCCTTGTTCCTTGTTCTCAGTTACATGTAAACATATTTAAGTACTCTTTGTAATTAATGTTTCAAATGATGTACCATTTACATTTTTATTTTAAGTTTTATATGCATAGGTATAAATATGTATATACATACACTAATACACACACGCGCACACATGCACAGATGTGTGTGTGTGTGTATACACTAAATTATTTGGAAATGTGTAAGCTTGTGCTAAAGAGTTCACAATGTTTTCGATACTCGAAGTCAGAATAAAATTAGGACAAGGCACCTGTTGGAAATGCGGATTATGGTTCTTAAGGCTGGTTTAACACTAGAGGGCGGTGAATAGTGTTTAATTAAATTTATGTATCTTTATGAAATCTTTTCAAATTAAATACAAACATATGCAATTCACAAATATAGAAACAATCACAAAATTAGACACAGATGCAATAGTAAATAAAAGCGGTAAAGGAAAGAACACATCGGAATTTTATACTGGTTCGGAGTTACCCTACATCTAGTCCCACACAATTTCTTGCGCAGATTTCTTTTCAAATATAATTTCGATATTACAACCTCGATTTCAAGACCACGATATACACCCTCCTGTCATCGAGTCCAGGGAAAACTCTCTTGATTTAACCAGGCTACAAGATCACCTAATTGATTTACGGGCTTCAATCACACCCAACTGATTTACAGGCCACAATCATACTATTTCCAATCACACTTTGATAGAGAGAGACTCGACACACTTTGATCTTTCGATCTTTGGTTACAAATGATCCTATAACTCTGAATAGCACTGAGATCTTAGAGAGAGTGATAGAGAATCAAACTAGAGATGATCGAGTTTGATTCACTAAGGATTTCGGTAGAGTTTTGTTAAAATATAAGAGAATACTTGAGTGGAGAAGGAGTGAAGACGTGAAGTAAAATTAACTTAAATTTTGTTGAAAACAACTGGTGTTTATAGAAGAACAACAGTCATGTTCATTCGTGAAAGGTTATGATGAATAGACACTTCATTTGAAAATTTGAAATTTGAATTTCTACGGCTACCATGTCGACATGGGGGACGAGGGATGTCGACATACCTATGTGTATTTTGAAAATTTATTTTTTTAAATGATTTTTATTCTAAAACTTGTCAAATCAATTTCTAAATTTTGTACACCATTTTGAATATAGTTTAACTTATAAAAGAGATTTAAAAAATAATCTTAAAAATATATAATCTATAAAATAAAAGTAATATTAAAAACTATGTATAGAATATATTTTTGAGATTTAAAGCTTATAATATTAAAACAAGGAGATAGTTTAGAAAAAATAGATGATTTTGAAATCAAAATATGAAAGATAATAAAATTAGTTTAAGGCTAAAATATTAAACCGAGAGAGATGACTTTTAAAAGGTTTTTGGAAAAATATTTAAAATAAATCATTTTGAAATTTTCGTGGATTCCATTCCACTAGAAAAGGTTGCGGGTTTCATCCCACTAAAGAAGCTATAGGTTCCATCCTACTATTAAAGCGAGAATGTGGATTCCATTCCACAATTAAAATCCAAATAAAGATTTTAGTGGTATTATGAAGATTTAACATAAATCTCGACAATATTACTTACCTTGATATCATGAACTCTTGATACTCACGAGTCGCCATTCTTGGTTTCTTCAATCTTGAATTCGTTGATCTTGAATCCCTATACTCAGTCTTTCATTTTTCAGTACCCACATATATATTCTTCTTATACACACACACACACACATACACACACACACACATATATATATATATCTAGATAAGAATATTTGTATTTATATTTTATAATAAGTCCTATGGTTGTTGTCATCAAAACCACTATCGTAGGAACTAACAATCTCCCCCTCTTCGATGATGACAACCTTTGTTTATAAAATATACTCCACCAAACTCTGACTCCCCCTTATTCCAACAACTCCCCCTTAAACCACTGATTCCCCCTTAATCTAAGCCTATCTAACCTACTTTATAATTCTTCCCCTTTTTCATCAACAAAAACTAATCCTAAACTACATAACTTCCCCTTAACTAATACTATGGAACTAAATACTAATAACGAAGTATAATTAAGCGAAACGTAAATATAATTTTAGTTTATATATATGTGTGTGTTGTTATATTAAGCATATAAACACACAAATATATATATATATATATATATATATATATATATATATATATAAATACACACAATATATAAAAACATTAACATAAAAACAATCTAATAAGAGTCTTTGATAATTGATGACTTGTGAATCGAACAATTTGGGTAGTGGGGACAAAAGTTTCCACATTGTTCGACCAAATTACCATCTTTATCAAAATAGACTTCTCCAACGCAAATAACTTTATGGTATTCATCCATTTGCACTTCTTCTTCTTCGTCTTCGTCGTCTTTCTCTAATGGATCATGAATATGAATGTTGGAGGAGTCATCTTCAATCATGATCGGGTCTTCATTATTATTTAGTAGAAATTTTCACAAATTTCTATGGATTTTTCCACGTTTCTCTTATTCCTTAGCCATCCTTATTTGAGTGACTTGCAACTCAGTCATTATTTGCAGAGAGTCCTTCAAAGTTTCCTCTATCTTCATGACTCGGCCAGTGTAGTTCGTTGAAATTGGCTAGAATTAGGAGAAGGGAAATAAAATGTCGCATTTTGGTTTGATTTGGAAAAGGAGGCCATTATTTTATATTTTCAAAAGTTTATTATAGAGAAAATGAAGTGAGAAGACAGAAGAATTCGAAAAATTATGGTTTATATGACCACCAAACTGATCTTAGAGGGAAAATAAAAGTTCAAATTTTACCGTTGTATGTCGACATGGGGGGTAGGGAGATGTCGACATCCTTATGGAATTTTTGACAATTTTTATTTTTCTTTACTTATTTAAATATATATGTTACTATATTCATATTCTATATCTCAGTTATAGAGAAAATACCTAGTTCTCTTCTAAATTTGGTGAAGGTTAATTGATTCAAGGGTTTGATCAGAATATCAGCTATTTAATTCTCAGTGTTGATAAAATCACAAGAAATAATCTCTTTACATATATTATCTCGAAGAAAATGATGTCTGATATCAATATGTTTGGTTCTGGTATGATGAGTAGGATTTTTGGATAAATTTAGTACACTTATATTGTCACAATGATTTGAAATATTTAATCCAAATTCTTTTAGAGTCTGTTGCATATAGATTACTTGAGAACAAGCCAAAGCAGCAGAGATATATTCTACTTCAGTTATTGATAGTGAGATGGTATTTTGCTTTTTACTAAAGCAGGAAATCAGAGAATGTCCTATGAGGTGACAAGTCCCACTCGTACTTTATCGATCTGATTTACAACCAGCATAGTCAGTATCACAATATGAGATTAAATCAAATGAATCATTTTTAGGGTAAAATGGACCATAGTCTAAAGTGTGTCTAACATATCTTATGATACGTTTAACAGCTTTTAAATGGGTCTCTTTGGGTTGAGATTCGTACCTTGCACAGAGACAAACACTATGCATGATATCAGGCCTACTCGCAATTATATAGAGTAGCGATCCAATCATTCCTCTATATAGTTTTTGGTCGATATCTTTTGGCATGTCTACTTTATCCAATGCTTTATTGGTTGCCATAAAAGTGGGTTTTCCACTCGCAGTGGTCATTCCAAACTTATTAATTGAACCCTAGCATACTTTTCTTTACTAATGAAAATACCATTATCTAATTATTTTATTTGCAATCCTAAAATGAAAGTAAGTTCACCCATATGACTCATCACAAACTCTTTTGTCATTATTTTAGAAAACTCTTTGTTCATTTCGTTGTTTGTTGATCCAAAAAATATATCACTTATATATATATATCTGTACTAATTGAATATCATTTTTGTTTTTTTCAATAAAAAGATTATTATCTACCTTACCAATTTAAAATTTTCATTGTCATAGGTAAGATCTTAGTCTATCATCCAAGCTCTAGGAGCTTTTTTCAGATCATATAAAGATTTCTTTAATTTGTAACATGACTTAGAAACTTTTCTGGTGACTTGGTTTAGTTCTTCTTGCATAGCAAGAATCATGAATCATCGGATGATGCTTCCTTTGGACCTTTGGGTTAAATAGTTGATATAAAAGCTACATTATTCAACTTATTTAATTGATTTCTAGTTTTAAAAACAGATATAATATTTCCTAGTATATTTTCTGCAGGATGATCTTTTAAAAGCCTGATATTTTTATAAGGATGAATTGTTTCACAATTTGTTTCATTTGATTCATTATATAAAGTAACAAAATCATCTTCATAATTTATTTGAACAAAACCTTTGAAATTTTCATCAAAAGATACATGCATTGTTTGTTTAATGGTGTTGGTTTTCAAATTGAAAACTCCATATGCTTTACTTCTATTAGAATATCCGATAAAGATTCCTTTGTCAAATTTAGGATCAAATTTAGAAAAATCGTCCTTGGTATTTAAAATGAAACATTTACTTCCCAAAAATTTAATGTAAGATACCTTAGGTTTCTTATTGAAAAGTAGTTCATATGATGTTTTATTGGTTAAAGACCTGATTAAAATCCTATTCAAAATGTAACAAGCTATAGCGAATGCTTTAACCCAAAAATTTCATTGTAATTTACTATCTAAAAGCAAAGTTTTGCACACTCTTGAATCGTCCTATTTTTATGCTTTATCACTTTGTTTTGTAATGGAATTCGTGGAAAAGAAAAAATACGAGTTACTCTTTTTTATTACAGAAATTCTCAAATTTTTCATTTTCAAATTCTCCACCGTGATCATTACGAATAGTTTTAATTTTTAAATAAAATTGGTTTTGAATTCTTTTTGCAAAAGTTTTAATGAATAAAAAGCATCACTTTTATGTTCCATAAAAATTGCCCACATAAATCTCGAATAATCATCTACAATTGCAAAAACGTATTTACGTTGATTTATTGACTCAATTTGAGATGGACCAAATACATCTAAATGAAGTAACTAAAGGGGTTTTGAAATTGAAATCATAATCTTTTAATTTGGATGAACTCTTTCTAAGTTTTTCTAATCGACAAGCATCACAAATACTATCTACTTTAAAATCCATTTTAGGGAGACCTCTTACTAGATCAAGTTCTGAAAGTCCAGTTAAGAGTTTGAAATTCAAATGCTCAAATCTCATGTGCCAAATCCAAGGGTCGCTAGTATTAGCCAAAAGACATAGGTTATCATTTGAGATTTTCATGCTGAGAATATAAATAATTTTCTTTTAATTCCTTCAAAGATATTATTTGATTTATTATCTTCGATGTGACACTTATCTTTTTCACATTTAATTTTGTAGCCCTTATCACATAGTTGACTTATACTAAGTAAATTTTGTTTTCGATTCCTAACTAACAAAAAATCAGAAATATTAGGAGTTTTAGACTTACCGACATTACCGATGCCAATCGCATATCCTTTTAAATTATCTCCAAAGTTGACTAGTCCTCCATCTTCATTAATTATGTTATTCTGTACTCCAGATTTCCAGTCATATGCCTCGAACATCCACTATCAAGTATCCATTTGTTTTTCCTGATTTGCACCATTTGTCCATTGAGTGTTGATTCATCAAAAGCCATATAACATATCTATTCATGCACAACACACTAATTCGGTAGATAACTTGATTTTCTATAATAACAATATGCAGACTTATGAGATAATGATGATTTGGACAGTTTTGAACAAGTGTTAACAGAGTTTCCAAAAATTGTCATCTTGAAAATTTTCAAAATTCAAATTATGATAACCTCGAAAAACAATGCTCTAATACCGAATGTTGGAAATGCATGTTACCGATCTTAAGGCTGGTTTAACACTAAAGGGGGGTGAATAGTGTTTAGTTAAATTTGTGTATCTTTTTGAAATCTTTTCAAATTAAATCCAAACAGATGCAATTCACAAACACAGAAACAATCACAGAATCAGACACAGATGCAAATAGTAAATAAAAGCGGTAAAGGAAAGAACGCACCGAAATTTTATACTAGTTCGAAGTTATCCTACATCCAGTCCCACACAATTTCTTGTGCAGATTTCATTTTAAATATATTGTCGATATTAAAACCTCGATTTTCCAGACCACGAGATACACCCTTCTATCATCAAGTCCAGGGAAAACTCTGTTGATTTAACCAGGCTACAAGATCTCCTAATTGATTTACGGGCTTCAATCACACCCAATTGATTTCCTAGACATAATCACACCGTTTACAACCACACTTTGATAGAGAGAGACTCGATACACTTCGATTTTCAACTACAAATGATCCTACAACTTTGAATGGCATTGTGATGTTAGAGAGAGTGATAGAGAATCAAACTAGAGATGATCGAGTTTGATTCACTTAGAATTTCGGTGGAGTTTCGTTAAAACATAAGAGAATACTTGAGCGGAGAATAAGGATTAAAGAAATGAAGAAAAACTAACTTAAAATTCATTGAAAACAACTGGTATTTATAGAAGAACAACGGTCACGTCTATTCATGAAAGGTTATGACGAATAGACACTTCATTTGAAAACTTGAAATTTGAGTTTCTACGGCTATCATGTCGACATTGGGGGATGGGGGATGTGGGATGTTGACATGCATACGTATATTTTGAAAATTGATTTTATTTTTAACATTATTTTTATTCTAAAACTTGTCAAATCAATTACTAAACTTTGTAAACCATTTTTAGTACAGTTTAAACTTATAAAAGATATTTAAAAAATAATCTTAAAAATATATAATCTACAATATAAAGGTAATATTGAAAACTGAGTATAGAATATATTTTTGAGATTTAAAGCTTATAATAACCAGAAGATAGTTTAAAAACAAGAAATGATTTTGAAATCAAAATAAAAAAGATATAAAAACAGTTTAAGGTTAAAATATTTAAATTGAGAGAGATGACTTTTAAAAGGTTTTTGGAAAAATATATAAAATAAATCGTTTTGAAAATTTCGTGGATTCCATTCCACTAGAGAAGCTCATGGGTTCCACTCCACTAAAGAGGTCGTAGGTTCCATCCCACTATAAAAGGGAGATGGTAGATTTCATTCCATAATTAAAATCTGAATAAAGATTTTAGTACTATTATGAAGTTTCAGCATAAATCTAGACACTATTAATTATCTTGATATCTTGAACTCTTGATACTCATGAGTCTTTAGTGTTGGTTTCTTCAATCTTGAATTCGTCAGTCTTGAATCTTTATACTCAGTCTTGCATATTTATACTGTACTGTCTTCATTCTACAGTACCTACATATATATCCTGCATATACATATATATCTAGACAAGAATATAAGATTTATATTTTATAACAAGTCCTAAGGTTGTTGTCATGAAAACCATCATCTCAAGAACTATCAGTACCATGTGATAAGAGTTGTATATGGTACAACCGATAAGGAGTTATTAATCATTCATAAAGCTATGATTTGTTAAGAAAACTCAAGGTCAAAATTCTAAGTGGGAGGATCCTAACACCCACTGGTGAAGTCAAAAGATTTCTATTTTCTACTTAGGGTTTTATGAAACATAAAAGACTTGTGGGAGCCTTGTTTCAAAAATGAAATATAACATTTAACGTTTATAATATTATAAGAACATATGTTATATAATGTTGTAATAATCTACTTGACAAATTTATGCATTTAATATGACTGATAAAACGTTTATCAAGTAAGATATACAAATGAACCGAATTAAAGATTGACAAATACAAATATAACATATACTAACTAACAAATGCTTCGTACGTGTTAATGTTTTAATACCCATGCAGGCGCTTGATTTTACAACTACTAAATACATTTGTAATTTGGTCACTCACATGTCTATTTGGTCAAGATCATGCATTTAATTCTATGAGTTTCAAATTGTAAAAGCAATACAAGACTATGGATATTTGATCCATATACTATCGCATATAAGTATTCTATGGGGAACAAGCATAGTTCATAATGTACGTACTTCGATTATGTTAATTCGTTCGTAATAAACCAATAAATAGTATTGTGAGATCGAGTACTCAATTTGATTGATTACAAAAGGATCACATTGTGTAAACATAACACAAGACTAGGACTACAATATACATCTAAGAACATAGTCACTAAAATGTCAGTTGATGAGTTTACACGAAGTGTAACATATTTGATGTCCTTAAACGTTAAGGATAATCAGGTGGACTTTGTAAAGAATTCGTTATAGTGTTGTAGTAAGGATATTCTTTTGAATGGTTCGGCCATTTAGAAAGAAAAAATGAGTGCACAAAAGTAGATGTGATTTAAGGTACAGTCAAGGTGAAGAGAGTGAGTGATTACTTCTGCTTCATAAAGAAACAACGGAGACGATATTGTAAAATAATAATTGATACTCACTCACGACTACCTTTCTGACCCATAGGAATGACATTTAACACATCCTCTGTGTTTGTGTGTCGTTGCTCAAGCATCAGAAAGATGAATTGTCATGGGGTAAAATAAAGAACAGGACATAAATCTTACAACAAAACCAAAAGTAAACTGTAACAGTCAATAGTACATCAGGTTACTTCTTAGTAAGGAGTTAAAAGAGTTATACAAAAGTACTACAAATCAGCTTACGCGGTTATAACATCCCATCTTTAAGTATGTTGAATCAAAATACACTTACACAAACTAGATAATGCAGCGGAGTAGATAACTAAGAAGATAAAATCCTCATGCTCAGACACCATCTTCAAAGAGCCTACAAAAGACCAGTTACACTCAGGCTACTCAAATAAAATAAGTACTCGAGAGTATAGGGAAAACAAACAGCTCAGGTAAGACAAATGTCTAGTATGAGTAAAACCATTTAAATAATGTGTATGAACACAAATATGTAAGACCACGTCGCTAAACATGGAAAGGGTTTACTCCTACATAAATCAACATCCAAATGTAAAGAAAGTACAAATAATTTAACACCAGGAAGAGTAGTTGACTCTTCTCGATGAAAATAAGGAAATAAATTTAAAGGTTTGAATCAAATATGAAAAGAAAAATCTCCAATAAATGTCTAGGAAGGTGCATCACCCTTAAAGTATACCATTTGCAATGTATTTCTGAGAAGCTCGTATACTCCATGACACTTCTAAGAAACCACCAAGTAGGACCCTACCAAACCTTACCGAGAATCCAAATATTTCACATCCAGTAGCGCTACTGAATCCAATCTAGATGAGATGTGAAAGTATCCTAACGGGAGCAACTCCATATAACTTAGCCTCCTCTTGCGCTTTGGTTTTAGTCATTTTCGATAAAGGATATCAATGCTTAATGAAGCAATAAATCATCTTAAAATGATGAAAATTAAGAAGTTGAAGTAGCAAGTAGCTTAGAAACCAATTATAAAGGTTATAAAATGACCATATATGGTAATTAGGTCTTGTATACTCACCACCACTCATTGAATTCAAACTTTTACTATTCTTGGTTAACAATGGTACCGGACAAGTCAAGTGAACACCCAACACCACTTAATATACCTAAAAGGACACACTAAAAGATGCGGTGCGTTGTATATATAACTAAAGCCAGCAGAGACCAAGATTCAGAAGGCAAAATAGATAGATAATAACACAGCGGAAGTAATTAAGTACAATTAGTGATTTTAAAAATTAATAGTTCATAAATACTTTAGATAAACACATATGTTCCAAATACCAGATACAATTGTCTTATGAAAATAAAATCTCAGTCTCATCAGAAAAACTAGAGTACGAACATAAACTTTCTCTCAATACAATGCAAGTACAATAAAAGAACAAAAGGCTAGAAATAAAAAGAAGGAATACATTATAGGGTCCCCAAGTCTCCAAGAAGCAATGGTCTATCTTCCTTGCCCCTGATTGCCTATAACGGGAGAAAAGGGGGAAAATAGAGGAGTGGGTCGGACTAAAAGTCTGGTGAATGATAGTAACTACTAGAATCTTTAAGAAAAGTAAAAGTAATAGACCTTACAACGGTTCTAGTATATAATAGGAAATAAAGGAAATAGGGATAAGGAATAAGCTAGAAATAAATCTGAATTAACATAATTGATTAATTGTGCTTTTTTTCACATGTCCTTGATAGCTGCTTTGAAAGGATGAATTCCTAATCCTATAATTAGGCCGAAATCCTAATTCTACCCTTTGATCGGCCTACTACTCCATGTACCTTACTACGGACTAGACGCTATATAACTCCCTACACAGAAATGATGTCTACTAATGACAAGCAAAGTATCTACTGTGGACTAAACGTTATATATCTCCCTACACAGAAGGAAATAATGCCTATGAAAGACAACTGGTGCTCCCCACTCTAACATGCTTCTTCTTATGAGACCTTTCTCCAAAAGCTCACCAATCCGCTTGCTCAATTCCTTCCTCTCCCTAGGTGCCATGTGCCTCATAGGTAATGCTGATAGTTTAACATTATCAGTTAAATAAATCATGAAGTCAATCATTTTCTTAGGAGGTAGTCCCTAACCTCTTCAAAGATGTTTGGAGAATCTCTGACGACATGAACCAAATCTAGCCCTATTGAAGATGAATCGAGGGAATATAGGAAACCCAACATAACTGACCCTTACAGGTCGCAAGAAACCTCAAGAGTCCTACCGTTGCATCTCTCTAGTCTAACGACTCTCCTTTCATAGTCTAATATAGCTCCATATGTGGATAGCCAATCCATCCCCAAGATCATCCCATACCCTGAAAATCCTAACACATTGCATCATAGTCAAATTCTACGCCTAAGATATAAACTTTAAACCCCTACAAACTATAGATAAGTGTGTTGATTTTCCTATGGGATTTGAAACAACTATGTTGCACTACTAAAGAAATGTCTAACTATAAACAATCCACAACAGAACTAGGGATAAAAGAGTGTGACACTCCAGAATAGACTAAAGCTCGAATGGTAAAATTAGAAATGGAAATCAAACCTTCATCATTGAATTTCAAACCTCTATTCGAAATGCCGCCTGGAGGTGCTGCATCTAATTCTTGAATCTGCGCAACCGGTGTACTAGCTCCCTGTCCCGTCTTCTGGGGACAATTCATGTTCAAGTGACTGGGCTGCCCGCAATTAAAGCACTTTCCCTTCATCTTCTCCCTTTTGCAATCATTGGCGATATGTCCCATAATTCCAGAGCTATTGCACCTAATCCTTTCTTAATCTACTCCAGAGGGCCATCGCCTTTCCTCTTCTCTTTGTTGTTCCTCCACCATTTCTTTTTTGGACCTATCGACTTAACAACTTCCTTAGACTCTCGACTGCATCATACATAAAAGTCATCTCTACCAAAGACTCATAAGTAGCTCCCATCGGTACGTGAGTCAACAACAATCCCTGAAGGAGCTGATTCAATCCTTTTGCAAACTTCATGGCTTTCTTATGCGGCGGCATATTCACCAACTCCATTTCGAACCGAGACAATTCATTAAATTGATTGATGTACTCCTTCCTTGATAGACTCCCTTACTTTAAATTAATGAATCGATCCAGCTGAATACTCTCCTCTACTTGAGACAAAAACTTCCTGTCAAATCGCTCCCGGAACCCATTCCAAGTCACCTCTCTTCCTTCTAACTCAATGACCTCCCACCAATACGAAGCCTCCTCCTTCAGCTGCCAAGATGCTAGGTGAACTTGCTGCTGATCATCCAATCCAGTAGTCTGAATATCCTTTCTATGTCTCTAAGCCAAGCTCTTGCCTCCATAAGAGTTTCCTTACCAGAGAAAGTCTTTCAATCCAAACTCGCAAAATCGTTACAAAGCTTAGAGAAATTGACGACGGTAGGTGGGTTGAGATTCCAACCTGTTGATGCTAGGTTGGGCGCTTGCCCGTGCCCCTCTGGAGTTATGGCATATAGATACCTATGAAACCAGGCTGGGACTGGAATGCCCTCAGGAAGATTCGGGGCATCCTCCATTCTGCAAACAAAAAACGATAGTTCAGGAAAGGGTCGAGGGAGATTGAACTGGACTTTTGAGGGGATATTTATAAAAGCTACTTTTATACTTAAAACTAAGAGTTCTTTTTTGAAAAATACTTTAAATCAAGTTATTTTCAAAAATACTTTGCTTTTAAAATAAATTTTTAGGACTCCTGCAACCTTTGGCTCTAATACCAAGTGAAACACCCCCACACCCCCACACCCCCTAGTATACCCAAAAGGACACACTAAAAGATGTGGTGCGTTGTAAGTATAACTAAAGCTAGCAAAGACCAAGATTCATAAGACAAAATAGATATATACTAACACAGTGGAAGTAATCAAGAACAATAAGTGATTTTAAAAACTAATACTTGATATATAATTCAAACAAACCACATATGTTTCAAATACCAGATACAATTGTATTATGAAAATAAAATCTCAATCTTATCAAAAAAACCAGAGTACAAACATAATTTTTCCTCAATACAGTGCCAGTACAATAAAAGAATAAAAGATGGAAATAAAAAGAAGGAATATATGATTGGGTCTCCAAGCCTCCAAGAAGCAGCAGTCTAACTTCCTTGCCCCTGATTTCCTATGGAGAGAAAAAGGGGGAAATAGAGGAGTGGGTCGGACTAAAAATCCGGTGAATGATAGTAATTACTAGAATCTTTAAGCAAAGTAAAAGTAATAGACCTTACAACAGTTCTAGTATATAAAAGGAAACAAAGGAAATAGGGATAAGGAATAAGCTAGAAATAAATATGAATTACATAATTGATTAATTGTGATTGTTTGCACTTGTCTTTGATAACTGCTTTGATTAGGTTGTATTCCTAATCCTATAAATAGGTTGAAATCCTAGTTCCACCCTTTAATCGGCCTACTACTCCATAGACCTTACTATGGACTAGACGCTATATAACTCCCTACACAGAAATGGTTTCTACGAATGACAAGCAAACTATCTACTGTGGACTAGGCGTTATATAGCTCCCTACACAGAGGGAAATAGTGCCTACGAAAGGCACACATACTAAGCGCTTGGAACTCATAACGATTACTGAGCACCCGAATGCAAGTCGCACACGTAACCGCCACCATGCTCATGTTACCTATTGTTCCCCCTATTGGGTCTTCTTATTACCTCAAGCTTTAGCGCAAGCATTCCCCTTATCCCATTTCAGGCTAATGTGAGATCATCGTATTCAAAGAAATAATAGGGAAAATAATGTTGGTACTGATCCTCATCCAAACAGTATCTAGTTGCACCCCTTGCCTAAATCCCTATATTTTGGACATCTACTTATCGACCCATTACTATCATTATTAGCATAAGCGTGCCCCACATCTCACTTCAGGATTATATGAAACACCGTGTCCATAGAAATAATAAAGGAATGCTATTTGGTACAGGTCCTACTTTAATTCTTGCTTATTAAGTTAGATAAATTATTTAAATAAGCCCTTACTTTTATTCTTGCTATCTATGCTTATTAATTTATCCTAAGTCTTAAAACAAGTTTCATTTTGTCCTTTTTCTTATTATAACCAACGTTATAATCATGCTTATTACTTAACCTAAGGTCTAAGTGTAAAAATAAGCTTCTTTCATATTATACTCTTTTTATTTATAATTCTAAGTTATAGCTAGGTCAATTATCTTTAATTAGTCAAATTCTAACATTGATATCATAATTAGGCTCAATTTCAATCTTAATTCCATTTTTACTACAGTCTTTACAATTTTTCATCTTATCTTCTATTATTTTGGTATTCTAATAATTTTAATCCATATAAGCATGTAATCTATTCTAATCCATACGCGAAGAAGATGGAGAAATTAAAGAAAACTGAAAATAGAAGAAAATCTAAAACATAGAAAAAGGATGTAAATAACGCATAAATAATAGTAAATAAAGTAAAATATTGCAAATAAACCATAATTAACTAGAAAAGCCATAATTAATAGAAATAAATTAAAATCAACTGAAAAGAATAGCTAAAAGAAATAGACTGAAAATAATTTTAAAAACTGTAAATAAACTACTAAAAAGGTTATTTCAAAAATCATAGTAAAAAATACAAATATTGGAAACCCTATTATTTTAAATTACTTAAAAATCTAAATAATTACAATCACTCACATATGGTCCGAAGCTTTTCCCTTTTGATCTTCACAGATCCACTTAAGGGTATTATAACATTTTTGTTAAAAAGATTCTCTCCTTCGAAAATTATACCTTTTATGGTTCTTCCTGAAAAGGTGAACCCAAGCGGGGAAAATCTATAATGAGAAAAAGTGTTGGGCCATGGTTCTATTTATAGGTGTAGAAGTGGATCTCGGACAATTGGATTTGAGGATTGAATAGCATGCAACCACGTCATATGCTAAATAGGAGCCATCAAATGGAAGTACAAAGGGACCGGATGAGCTAGAAGAATGCAAATGACGAAAAAAATTCGCTGATGAACGTTATAGGACAAAGGAAAATTTCCTTCATCTATAACCCAAAGTCAGTCGACCGCCCCTCCCCCTAGGTCGACTAGCCGATCGACCAAGGGCGTGGTTGGGTCGACCACATGGTAGAGCTAGCCCAACTAATTTTTTTTTCCGTTTTCTAGTTTAATTTTTAACTTCTCATATTAACTCAGATTCTGACGTTCTATATATGAAAATTGACCAGAAAATTACCATGGACACAATGATGTAACTCCCGTGGCATGACTAGTAATTTCACAAAGTTATTTTATTACTTCATTAATTAACGAATTAATTATTGCAGGTTAAATTGCGGGTTGTTACATCAAAACACCGTTACCTCAAAGTCATGTCTCATGATAATTCTCAGCTTTAGAAATAGCAATAAGTATATTTCTTTGATGTTTAGTGCTAATTATACAAATAAATCATTTCCATATAAGTGATTCACGTCAATGAAGTCAATTCAATTTTGTAAACGAATCAAACCTTTTCTTCTGAGCGAATTCGTATTTGGCTTCACATTACAAATATTAGCTTTAAAACACTTTGTTAAAAGAGTTTGCTAACTTTAAAACATCTTTATAAAAAGGACTTAACAACTTAAAACATTATTATTACACTGATTAATTAACTTTAAAACTTTCTTAACTAATTTAATTAATTAACTTCGACAACCTTTAATTAAAAAGGGTAAATCTCCATTTAAAATGTATTTAATTTAAATTAATTAATAATTTTTAGATATATTTAATTTAATTAATTAATTAATAATTAAATATCATTATTTAAAAGCGATAAATTAATTTAAACTTTATTTAAGGAAAGATTAATTAAGGTAAAATAGATTTATCGACTTTTAAAAGTCAATAATTAAAAAAGATTAATTAATTTAAAAACGTCATTAGTAAATTGATTATTTAACTTTAATCTATCATTATTAAAAGATTAATTAACCTTAAGCATCGTTATATAGAATGATTAATTAATCTTAAAACATTATTAACCAAGTGGTTGGCTAATTTTAAACACATAATTAATTAGTTAATTAGTTAACTTAAACCTTATTATTTGATAATTAATCAAATTAAATAATCATTATTGAAATGACTAATTATTTTTGAAAACATCATTAATAAAAAACTTGCTTACTTGTAAAATAATTCTAAGTATGATAATGAAACCAAATGGTTTCGATAAAAGGCGGTTTTCCGAAAGTGCCGATATAGCGACTATCACTATTCCGGCTGTTTGGAATTCAAGTTTATGTCATTTGAAATACAAACACACATCACATAGCAGGGGTATGAGAATATATACATGGTGATATATAATAATACAACATATATCCAGCATTTATTAACAAATTCATAAATTTAACTAATAAAATTTCATATGTCTTATGATTCGCTTACTAATTTTCCAAAGCGACTAACTTTCAAGCAACAAATCAACCCAACAATAAATCTATTATTACACTAATACAACAAGAATTCAATATCCATAACATGAATATAAATATAATTTGAAAACATTTGGTTTGAAGGTGGATGCTTTACTCACTAAAATGCGTACTAACTTAAAACCGAACTTGCACTAACTTCACGAATGCGATAAGACATAACCTCTGTATGCAATGAATTGTTACATTTATGTTCTCAACCAATGTTAATTTTCTCTATGGAATTAAATATTTGATTTATATGTGTATTTGTGGATAGTTAAATAACCAACTATTAAATATGGACCTAAAACATAACTTCGGAAAAATCTAGGAGAAACACGTGAGTTGCACTATAACAGCCCACTTTTCCATATAGTTTAAGCGGACAATAAACCACACATGAGACACTCAAATTTAACATAAAGATGGATACTTGGGGAAAAGAAAGGGAGAAAGAAGATAAGAAGAAACTAACAATATAGAATCCCACAACAGAACCAATAATCTATAATATACAACTAATCTTTATAGAAGAAAAATTGTAATATACATGTTACCTCCAACTCTCACTTCAACCTTGTTGAAACCAAGAGGAATAGAAGAAAAGAATCTGCAAGATATGATAGCATCAACAAAGCTTTTGAAGGAGTCCAAGTGATGCTACAGCCGAAGTTAGATGTGTTACGAGCTTTCGAAGTGGTCAAAAGAACCCTTTTGCTTCAATTTCTTCCTTTTGAAATGGATGCTTCTGCATATATGAGATGCTTAGAATATGTTGAGGAACATCTTTCGAAGGCAAGAAACTACATCCACTCACATGCGTGCCAAACCTTTCGAAACTAAAGGTTTCTCCTTTACTCACATTCCATAAAAAAATATTTTGCCAGAACTACCTTTTTAAACGTAACTAAGCTTTTCAAACTGGTTAAGACCATTTACAATTATGAAAGAAGAGCCTGTTAAGGTCCAATATTGCAATTTCCTACATCAGATGATGAGGTTCCACATCAATCGGTAAGTGTGCCAGCAAAAGCTACCTTCCGCTTTAAGACCTTCAATGTCTTGACTCCTTCGAAGCTCCAAAGATCTACCTGTCGACAGAGTCAAAAGCTCGAACCCTTTCTTTCCTGTAGTAGCACAGCAACATAAAGTGAAGAAGCACACCTATAACTTTCAACAAAGTCAAAAGCACTCAGGTCCATTCAAAAGCAATTCAGAAGGATGCCCAAATGTTAATGGAAATGAGAGGTATCCAAGACCGCCTTTCGACCAAGTCGAAAACACTAATTCGAAAGGTGGCAACCCGCACCTACAAATAAGACCATTAGAACCCTACTTCATTGACTTCATTCTTGCATTTCTTAAATTTGTAAACCCTAATTTTAATTTTAGATTGGGAGTTTGATCAATTAGTATTATTTTAGTTTAATAAAAGCAAGATTATGGTATTCTTGAGTGTACTTCTGATTTAATATTTCTATCGGATTCAGTTTATAATCTGCTTATGTAAACATGATCGAAGGGTCACTTTTTGAGAAAGTCGAAACCCTTATCTTAACCAATATCCTTAGAGCCTTAGCTCCTAACTTCAAGTTGTTGAAAGGTCAAGAAGAAGTCGGAACCTATCCATTTAATCCACATCCTTAGATCATTAGAACCAACCTTTGGGTCATCATAATTGTTTCGAAAGTGGGGTTTTGAAAGGATACTAAATCTGCTTAACTTGTTCCAAAATGCAATATAAGTATGAATTTTGGTGTTTCGACCAAGTCAAAGGGTTATAAAAGAAGGATTTTCAATTACTATAACATATTCAAAAGGAAAACTGGAGAGAATAAAAAGGATTGCTGACTACCTTTACCTAATCAAGAGGTATTAGCTACTTTTATCTTTTTGAAAGAAGGTCTCGAAGGAGTTATCTACATTTTTAACTCTTCTTTGGGATGTTGACATGTTTACTTATTTATATTCTTGGCGCTAGAAAGAGGGCTTGAACCTTCGGTTTTTTTGAACTCCCAGCTCCACTTTCCTCTAACCCAATTCTATTCCAAGCTTATCTACTTTAAAATTTACATCATCATGTTTAGAAAAATCAAAAGGTCCGAACAAGGATCCTCAAAGCCACATCCAATTGGATTCTCCCATACAGCAGTTAATGATTCTAAACTTCATGAAGAACATATGTCGAGATTGGAAGCTTTAAGGATCATAAAAAAGGCAGAATCTTATTATCTAAATAAATGGAGTTTAAACCTTTTTCACATTGGTCTCACGCTTATCTTTTCCTTAGGGGGAATAAACAACAAAATTGATAACTTGTTTGATCAAATAAGGAAGACAATTCAGCTCTATACCAAAGGCACAATCTTTGAAGAGAATTAACAGATTACAATGCCTTTGCACAAAAATGGCATCAAGCAACAAGTGGGACATTACCTACAGATGAACTTTGGGTTTTGAAAAGAAAACTGGTCATTGAGGGTGAAACTCTAGAACCAAGAATAAAAAATCTAGAAACCATCCTCAAAAGACAAGCTTCAAGTCGAGACTCCCTAAGGAATGCAATTTAACAACATCAATCAAGAAAAAAAATTCTAGCCAAGGAAGAGCTCAACTACTAGCCATCATAGAAGAAGAAACCTAAATATGAAAAGAATCAGGGAGGGTCCTATTGTCACTAAGACATGATGCACGGATGTAACAACCCGCATATATTACGATTGAATATTTAAATATTTTATTTAAATATTTTATCGTTAGTCGTATTTTAGTCCAAAAAGTTACATTTTGCATATGGTCGAATTAGGACTCGGGATCACTTCCATTGGGTCCAAAACACCGTTTGCGATCTTTTTGAGTATAAACTTTGATATGTTTTGAGTTAGTGGAATTTGCCACTTTTTCACTTTGGGCTTTGGGTTTGGTTTAGCCCATTAGCCTAAAACTAGTAACTCTAGCTCAACCCCCTCTTCTCTTCATGACTTCACTTTCATTTCCTAACACTCAAGCTTCATCAGAAATGGAGAGAGGAATGGGAAATTAAAACTCCAAGCCCTAGTTCATTTGCAAATCCAACATCTAACTCCAAATCCAAAGAGAAGCCATTGATTCAAACTTCTTGTGTTGAGATTGAAGCGTGGTTGACTCTTCCTTTGCTTTTAAGCTTCTTCTTCATTTATTTTTTGAAAAGGTGAGATTTTTATCTCACATCTTTGTCTATAACTATCTTTGATTGTTGGGTATGAATTCCTAACACTTATTCATGTGCATTTGCTTTTGGTTTGGACTGAATTGGTGAATATCCCAATATTTAGTGTTTTGGTTCAAATCTTTAAAAATCCTAACTTTGAAGTTTGAACACGTTTTTGGTGATGCATGGAGGAGCCAATAGGACCGGGTAGCCGATGGACGTAATCCCTTAGCGTCCGTGCTCGACCGGTTGCAAATTGAGAGAGTTTTTGCAATTCTGTTACTTAGGTCGCTCGGCTTGCCCCTGTACCTTAGGTCGCATGGCCTGTTAAGTCGCACATGCTATAGGTCGCGCCATACCTTGGCTCGCACCTGCTATATCTCGCAAACATTGGGTCCCGCCATTCCTTAGGTCGCTTGCAGTTAGGTCCGCAATGCTTTAAGTCACACCTGCTTTAAGCCGCATGCTACTCCTTGGCCTCTAGCTCCTTAGGTCGCTTACAGTTAGGTCACAACCACTTAGGTCACTCAGCCTCACCTCCTTAAGTCGCTCGCCTTGCTATGAGTCAGCCTGCCTTAGGTCGCTCGGCTTGCTCGCACCACTTAGGTCGCGTCACTTAGGTCGCTCGGTCGACTGCTATGGGTTGCGTCATGGTTTAAGTCGTAACCACTTAGGTCGCTCGGCCTCCTTCTATATCTCGCACCAACTTAGGTCGCGTCATGCTATAGGTCGCGCCATGTTAAGTTGCTCTGTTAGGCCGCATGCTACTCCTTAAGTCGCTGATCTCTTATGTCGTATGTCGTGGAGTCGCATGTGTTGAGCCACTGATTTCTTGTGTTGAATTATGTTAAGTCATAAGTCGTGGGTGTTAAGTCACAAGGGTATTTCCACTTTGATGGATTTGGAATCGAATTCTTTGGATTTCATTCACGTCTTCGAATGTGAATTTTTATGACTTATTGTTTCTACAATCATTTTTTTTGTGATTTGTCACTTTAAAAATATAAAGGTTTCAATGCTAGTACCAAATATCAAAACTCTTTCATCAAAATGATTTCAACCCTATTTTATTACAAAGCTTGATTCTTAAACCGTTTTTCAATCTACTAGTATATACAAACCTTTACCTCACTCGTATGAGAAATCTAATTAAATGGCTTAGTAAAACAAGTGGTATGAAACGCTTGTGTTTACTTCGCCGGTTACTTTCTTGGACTTGTTCGATTGAATCTCTTGTGACAATTTTCGAGTGGAGATCTATAATTTGTTCGTAAATATTTAGGTTGCGCTAGTGGTTATGGGACATGAGGCTAAGCTTATATATTTACTAGCTTACTGTAATTGACACTTCTTGATGATCGTCGATGATCATTTTTGTGATTTAGACTAGCAAATGTGCGTTGTCTCTTTGTCTACGAGGGAGACTAAACCCCGTTTCTATGGAGCTTCAGCTCAATTTGGTGGGGCAGCGACCCATGGTCTTCGGGCCGTTTTGTGGAGCTTCGGCTCAAAATTAATGATTAGCGACCATGGAATAGCGTTCCATTTTGTGATACACGTGTTGGTGAGTTTTCGTGCTCCCGTTTTGTGATAGGCCTCCCCCGTTTTGTGATTTCTGGATTTCCATTGATGATTCCTAGAACGGGTGTTTCACCAATTTTCGTGGTTTACATTGATATGTTTTATCAATATTTGTGCATTGGTGAATTGTGTGTCATTAACTTTTGTGATTGACATTGATATAATTGTCAACACTTATGGTTTTAGTGAATAAAAATAAAGAGTATGACATTCTTTTTGATCTTTGAGAAGATTCATGTGATATTGATTAATCTCTTGTTGATTTTCAATTACATACTTATCACAGTATGGTTTTATGGTTATCATACGTTTTTGTCATATCTCTTATTCTATATCGTTTCATCTGATATTTATAGTTAGACTGATCCATTTATTATTTTCTTATTAAATAATACTCGGGTCAGACCAAGATGTTATAGGTGCTTCTACTTGACTTCATATCTGGGATTATCACCTTGGCTTCTGGCTAACTACTTAGATTAGTAGTTTTTGTTGTATACATTTGAGATATAGACTCATTGATGTATCCATATTCTTTTGTCTAGCGCTTGTAACTATTCTGTTGTGATAGTGTGGATCTTGTCTAACCACTACTCTGATGAACACTTCCATGTGTTATATATTCATATCTATTTCCACCTTTGTGATATGGATGTCTGTGACTGATTTGTGTTATGTTTATTTCTATATTTGTTTCTGAAGAATATATATATATATAGCCACTGGGTAGTAGCTTTGAGTTTCTATCGGTATGTCGGATTTCCTCCTGAAACCAGATGCGTGTTGTACTATCTGACATATCGGTGCTCGCACGAAGCAATTACGCGGATGGTCGCTCCTCAACAGCCTTGTTCTCCATGCTAGTTGACGGTATTACCCCATAATGTCCTTGGCTAGAGTGGGTATAGAGGTGGGGCGTCACAGCTTGGTATCAGAGCGAATCTTCGAAACAATGTAGAATAATCTAGCAAGGATCATCGTCCTAAGTCCCTCTTAGGAGTCATGCTTTAGGATTTAATTCGAGTCTTCGTACCGATACATCCTATTTTCTTTATGATTCCTTTTTTATCTATCAAGATTGCTTGATATTCATTTGGTGAATAACCTTATCCTTCTTCTTTCTTTCTTTCAAAAGGAAGAGAAATGGTTAGACCTGGCCGTCCCAGTGCCGGTCAATCTAGTGCTACTCCCCAAGATGGAGTATTTATATCTGCCCAGTATCATCTTGATCTAGTAAGGAATACTCAAGCAGCCGGATCTAATCCGGAGTCTACTCACCCAAAGTCTGGATTTGCACTTTTGTGCAATGATTATACCAATTTGGATGGGAAGCCATTCAAAGGATCTGAAACTATTATTGAAGTCCACGCATAACTGAGAATGTGCGATCGAATCTTTTCTCGCATGAATATTATTGATCTTCACCGTGTTCAAGTGGCCTCTAGTTTTCTCCAAGAAAGAGCATTAGATTGGTATGAGCTTCTGATTTCTGAAATAAATGAAGCGGATCTTACTTGGGAGAAATTCCGGGAACGCTTCGAGTTAAAATTTGTGCCAGAAGCTGAGAAGGTGACTTTGGCTCGTCGTTTCATAGACCTTGTTCAAGGTGAATCTTCCATGGCAGACTATGTCGCATCATTCGAGTCACTTTCTAAATATGAGGTCGAGTACATAAACACCCCATTGAAGAAAAACCAAAGATTTGTCTATGGCTTGAATAAAAATCTCAAGAAGCTATTACTTCTAAAATTAGAAGTTTCTTTTGATCAGCTCATTGATATCGCTCTTCGACTTGAAGAGGCCGATAGATTAAGTGATGTTGAGGTTGGGAGTGCTAAACCGAACTTCACCAACAAGAAAAGGCCTAATAAGTTCAAAGGTCCTTATCCCAACAAGAAGAAAGGGAAGCAAGCCTCTCCGGCAACCAAGACTTCTACCTCAAGTGGTGGGCAATGCTACAACTGTCGTTCTAAGGACCATTATGCGAATAAGTGTTCAAAGCCCCATGCTTGTCGCTATTGCAAAAGCCCGAACCATTATATATCTTCGTGTCCCAAACTTCAAAACATGATGGAGGGAAAGCTTAATGTGGTGCAAACTCCTAGTAACACTTCTCGTGGTCAAGGTATTTTTCATTCTATCCTTGATGGCATTATTTTATTTTGTGATCATCTTATTCAAGTTCTTTTTGATATGGGTGCGTCCCATTCTTTTATATCAGAGAACTTGTTGATACTTTTTCTTTGAGTGTTGTCTCTTTAATGACTTCTTTGATAATTGCGGATCCGATTGGTGGATCCGCAACAATTAGTTTGCTTTGTAAAGATGTCGAGATTATTTTGTGTAATTTTTCTTTCCGAGCCAATTTGCATGTTTGCGCTACTTAGGCTTTGGAATGATTTTTGGAATGGATTGGCTTAACCGCTATGAAGTCCAAATCCTATGTCCCGAGCGGACTATTCATCTTCGATATCCTCAATCTGTTAAGCAAATTTCTATTGACCTTAAAAATTCGGATTCCTTCTTGGTTGCATCCATATATTCTCCAAATCCTTATGATGACGATAATGATTATGAGGAAGATATTATCTCCCTTATTCACATTGTTCGTGAGTTTTCCAACATATTTGAGCCCGTTTTAGGATTACCACCTAAGCGAGCAATTGAGTTCAAAATTAATCTCATCCTTGGAGCTCAACATATCACTCATCCTCCTTATAGCATGTCCAATAAAGAAAATGAGGTGATGCGCAAATAATTATCAGAATTGGAGATGAAGCAATTTATTTGCTCTAGTTCCTCTCTTTGGGGAGCTTCGACTATTTTTGTGAAGAAATCCGATGGTACACTTAGGCTTTGTGTTAACTACCGCAAGCTTAATGATCTTACTATCAAGAATAAATATATTTTACCTCGGATTGATGATTTATTTGATCAGTTTAGTGGTGCTAGAGACTTTTCACAATTAGACTCAGTTACCGGTTTTCATCAGCTTCGTATTGCAACATTCCTTTGACATCGTTCCGTGCCCGTTATGTATCATATGAATGGCTTGTTATGCCATTTGGTTTAACGAATGCTCCGGCTTATTTCGTTGACCTTACGAATAGAGTTTTCAAAGACTTTCTCAATCGGTTTGTCCACATCTTTATTGATGATATTCTTGTGTATTCAAAAACCAAGGAGGAGCATGAAAAGCATATTCGGATTGTATTGGAAACTCTTAGGCGTAATCAATTAAAAGCAAAATTTTCTAAATGCCACTTTTGGCAATCTCGTGTGAAGTTTCTCCGTCACATTATTTTCGAATCCGAAATTTCCATGGATCCTTCAAAGATTGAAGCGATTCAAAATTGGAAGAGACCGGAGAGTGTGACGGAAATTCGTAGTTTTCTTGGATTGGTGGGTTATTATCGTCGTTTTATCAAAGACTTTTCTAAAATTGCCGTGTCTCTTACTAGCTTGACAAAGAAGGGAGTTAAATACATTTGGTCGGACAAATGTGAAGCTTCTTTTCAGAAATTAAAAGAACTCCTTTCTGATGCTCCTATTCTTGTGATTCCCGAGGGAAACCAAGATTTTATTGTTTGTACCGATGCTAATCGCGTTGGTTTAAGTGTCGTTCTTATGCAAAGAGAACATGTTATTGCTTATGCTTCTAGGCAATTGAAGCCAGCCGAGACTAGATATGCCACTCATGATTTAGAGCTCGCGGCTATTGTTTTTTCCATTCGTATTTAGCGTCATTATCTTTTGGGAGAAAAATTTATTCTTTACACCGATCATAATCTGTAACGACCCAGAATTTTTGATAATTTGAATTTGAGTATTTAATTAATTTTAAATATTAATAAGTGGAATTTTTAAGTCGAATAATTTATTTTTCGAATATTGGGTTTAATGGGATAATTAAATCGATGATTTAATAGTGAGATTCCAGAAATAATTAAATATTGGGTTAAATGTGATTGAAAATGATTTGGAAAATTTTGTTTTATCATATTAAAGTTATAGAAATGTTTTAGGACTTTTAAAACTGAATTTGGAATTTATTTGTAAAAATCGAATATTTTAATATTTAATTATCGACTGAAAAATAGCCAATTTTTGAACAGTCTCGGAATTGAACGAAACGAGTTCCATTGGATCCGTAATAGTTAGTTATTATCGGATCTCAATTTTCATAGCAATCAGAGTTGTCGTTTGACCGTGGCAGCTCGAAACGCATCGATATCGTTTTAATTTTAATTCGGCGAGTTAAAATAGCCATTTTTCAAACGGTCTCGGATTTCGACGAAACCAGTTTCATCGGATCCGTAATGTGATATTATTGTAAGGTTTCAAATTTCAAGTCAATCGGATATATCGTTTGTCCGGTACAAGCCAAAACGCCTAGAAATCGTTTAAATCGGTTTTAATTTAAATTGATCGTTTAATTCCATATCTCACACATACGATCGAATTAGCTTACGAAACCTGTTCCATTGTGTCCGGAACGCGGAAAAAACCTTAGGATCGCCTGTCGGAACGCGTAGATTGGAGGTCGTTTGCATAAGTGTTAAATTGGAGATTTTATTACTAAAATAATATGAATAACATATTATATATTAACATTTTCACTTCAAAACCCTAGAAATTTTCACCAGCCGCCGTTAGTTATATTCAATGGCCGAAGTACACTTTCGTTCTCCCTCCATTTTCTCAAAATCCTCACATCGAATCGAGAAAGTGTCAACTGCACTATTGTAGAGCATAGCGAGGCGAACCTATCCAACGGTGGAGATCGTTTAAGGAGCTGCCAATCGCTGTCAATCGGCATTCAAAGTCGTGCGTTCAACCTTGATTCGCGAGCTGGTGGCAGCTCTAGATGAGGCCGGTCCTTGGCCGATAGTAGAGGGGAGTGAGGCCGTTCGTTTGGCGTTAGTGGATCGAAGCAGAAGTGGATGTGGTGGTTGCGAAATTTGGTCAAAGGGAGCGGCAAATGGGTGTAGGTATTACGTGATAAACCTGGGAGAGGAAAGTGTTGCGCGTTTTAGTTGGAAGAAAGCAATGTCGCGTGCGCCTGGGTAAATGAAAAAAAAAAATTGTAAATTAAATTAAATTTAAATAGTGCAAACTTTAAACTGCGATATCTTTTTGCTGCGAGGTCCGATTTGGGCGAATCAAAGTGCGTTGGAATCGTAAGGTCGTGTTCTTCGCAATGGAGCCAGTTTGGAGTCGATTGGAGCTCGTTTGAATTTCGGATAAAATTAAACGTTCGTTTAATTTTATTCGAAACGAAGGCGAAAGCCGGAAATAAAATCAAGGTGAGAACTCCTCACTCAATCGAAAGGTTTTGTTTAAAATTTTAAATAGTTAATATTGATTGATAATTGTTGATTGATTGTGGTAGTAGATATAATAGGATATATATTATATATAGCAATATATATATATTGGCATATGTATATATTGAATTTGATTTCCCGCCTCGTATAGCGGATGAGACCCTATTGCGCCGCCTATTAAGCGGATATTTTATAAAATCCCATATACCGCGATATTCCACCTCGAAGTGGAATTGGTATTGTGCTAACGTCTGTGGATGCAGGGTAACAGGTTGGAGGGATCCAACTGGATTCCTCGCATATTTATTTGTTTATGAATATTATGTTGATTGTTGATAATCACATTGATATATGATGTTATTCCCGTGATTGACCATTCGATGTCGTTGCATCATCGGATTCTAATTTTTAAATTAAAAATAACGGTTTTGAATTTAAAAGGGGTTTTAAATCGATTTTTCAAAGAATATGGTTTATTAAAAATTTTGAATTGATTAAATTTTAAAATAAATAGATGGATAAAATTTTATGTTTTAAAAATTTATATTTTTATAAAATATAACTTAAAAGAAATTTTTAACAATAATAGGTTTTTATAAAATAGTTAAATTTGGTTTTTGGGAAGTTATTATTATTAATGGTTTATATAAAGGATTTTATAAATGGATGTTTTTAAATAAAAATTATTGAAGTTATAGGATAAATTTATAAAGTGTTAAGTTGATGTATAACATGAATTTCACTAGGATTTATAGATAAAAAAATGTGAAATTTATAAAACGAATGGTTATTGGAAAATTTTAAGTTTATAAGTTATTAACTTATAGAAATGGATTTGGGCATTAAAAAGGGGAATTTTATAGAAATTGTTAATAAATGAAGATTTCATTAGTTGAAATTATTATAAACCATAAAGAAATCTTGTAAATGATAAGATTTTAAATTGGTTAAGTTCAAAGGAACGATTTGGTAAATAAATAATATTATAAGTATTTAACTTACAATATGGCTTTTGGGTATGAAATTGGGTTATGTAAATTGCATCGGATTAATAAAGGAATTTATAAAATTGGGGTTTATAATAGAAATGGAATTTTTAAACTATGTTTATAAATTTGAAATTCATCGAATTTGATAAATTGAAATATGGGAATTTGTTAAGTGGGCTATATTCACTATTTTGAATATTGAATAGATTATTAAATAAAATGGGTTTGTTTTTGGGAAAGGAATGTTTTAAATGGAATTTAAAACGAATTAAAGGTGTTTTAAAATGTATTGAGTATTGAAAACATAGATTTCAACATTGATTGTTGAAATAGACGTTTTCGAGAAACAGAAGGGGATAATTTGTATAGTATTGGATTTATATATCTATTTTTAATTTCAAATCCATATACTAGTGTTTTTGGGTTGTCGTAACGATGTTTTACGCAACATCCGTTTTGACCCAAATAAATGTGAATAAAAGAATGTTTTCTTAAAGAGAATGGAATAAAATACTTAACTGTGATTTAAGTATATGGAATATTTTCAAATCGTTGAAAATAAATAAATTTGTGAATTACTTATTTTTAAAATAAGCATGGAAATGGTTTTCTAATATGAAATGGAACGGTTTTTGTGAATTCACCTTTAAAGTAATTGAAAGCAAATAACTTGAAATCGATTTGGGAATCGTATGCTAGTAGATGCTTGGAATTTAAATCCACTTTGGAATTTTTATATATGAAGGGAAATTTGTTTAAAAATAAATGTTGATTTATTTTGAAATATGAAAATATAATTTACGAATTTGGAACGTAAGTTAAAATAAATCGGTAAAGATTTATTTGATGATTTGAAATTTGTTTTCAAAGGGTATAAAGGATGAAAAGTAATTTGAAATTAGTTTTCAAATGGTTAAGGTGATTTGAAATTAGTTTTCAAATGGTTAAGGTGATTTGAAATTGGTTTGCAAATGGTTAATGTAATTTGAAAATTGGTTTTCAAATGGTAAAGGTAAATTGAAAATGGGTTTTCAAATGGTTAAGTGTGGAAATTATATCGTGAAGGTGTTTTGGTAAAGCAAATAAATTGGGCAATTATTTGGAAATTGTGTATATATATCTTGTAAAGATATTTTGGGACTTAATAATTTTGGAAAAATTATTTGGAATCTGATGATGTGGCGCATCTTTATTGATAGTTAAATAACCGACTATCAATATTTACCCTTGGATGGTATTGATTGTGTTTGTTTGGAATTGAATGCACACTTATTTTTAAAAATAAGCGCTCGCTATTCGGTTTAGCCGGGAGAGGACCTTTGTGTCATATATCCCATTCCGAATATGCGATACGTCGTTTGGATTGCATTTGAAGACCGGTGTTGAAGACCGGGTATTTGTGAAAACGATAGGATGACCTATCGATTGTCTCCGCATTGTTAGCTACGATATGGAGATTTCCTTTGTGATGGGAAATTTTATCGGGATTGTGAATACCCGGATTGCAAGGGCTTCTTTGGAAGTGCCTTCGGTTCTGTTCGAACCCGGACCAGACTTGCTTATCTAGGTGAAACGTGATGGGGGGTTCTCGCTTTGCGTTAGGTGGCGAACGGGAGACTCTTACCCCTACACGTCCTCTTTACGGGGTTGGTTAGGCGTAAGCCGTGACAGTCGAGAGGCTGGCCGTAAAAGCAAGGTCTGGGGTACCAGTGTAAGCCACGGTGGGGCTGGGATGGTTGAAAAGCCTACCGGTTACTGCTGACGGAAATGAGGTTCTTTACATTTGGTATCGGAGCATGTGGTTAAGCGACAACCATGGTTCTGTTGGGTATTACTCATTAGAGATAGAGTCAGCAGTACTCTAGAATGAGTGTGAGTGTAATAATAGATATGAGCGCGTATTTGTTAGTGAATATAAAATTATTTTATATTGTGATGATTGGTTTATTGAGTGGCATATGAACCTTCGTCGGCACAGTCTGTACAACTGGATCGAAGGGGTTTCTAAACACTTGAATAGAACAATTCGACACGATATTGTTTTAAATTGGGTAAATGAAATAATTTTACCTTGAATATATTTTCTATATAAGAAAATAAATTTTTTTCAAGAATTATTGAAGTGTGTGTATAATGGATTGCTTGGTTGTTGTAAATGATATTATATATATATATATATATATATATATATAAGACAATCAAAGTTGTTTGAATAAGTTATATAAAAACGATTATTGTAAAAGAATAATTGTATAAGCTAATGAATTATAAGTATGGAATTATAATTGAAATGATTTACAATTGTAAAATGATCTTATGTATATAAGAAGTGAAATTTTATAAGTAAGATTTATAAATGTAATTTATAAATAAAAGGAAATTTTGAAAGAATATTTAGCACTGATTCACTATTGTTACTGGGAAATAATAAGGATGATGACTGCAGCATCATCAGTATCATTTTCGAGTTTCTATGTGATGGATTTGCTACAATAATGAATTTAAAATTGAGGTTTTGTTGAAATAAACAAATTTGAAATTAAAATTCAACTTGAAATTGTCAAATATAAGTGAAAAAAAAGGGGTTTTGAACTTATAATATGAGTTGGAAGTTGAATAATAAATTGTATAACTTATAGTATGGAAGATGTAAGTGAAACCAATTATTGAAGTGGTTAAACAATTAAGTTAAGTAAAATGGAATATGAATTTGAATATTGGTATGAATTTGACTTAAGTAAAAATTAAATAGAATTTACTTTAGAATTGGAAACCGAATTGGATTGATAAGTGGAAACTTAAGTTTATTTGAACAAATTATGTTAAATGGAATAGAGTTTGAAATGAATTAGGAGAATACTTAAGTTGAATAGTGGAAGTAAATGTAAATGAAGTTGAATGGAATATAACTTGAATAATGTTGAAAGAATTGATGTTGATATCAAAATAAAATGAATAAAGTGAATTAATGAAATCGTTAAATGATGTGAACTTGAGTTATATAAATGAAATTCAATTTTATTTGTAAAAGAATTGGCAACTGAATTAAAGTATGGATTGAATGTTAATTAATCGAATGTGAATAAGTTGATATGAAATGATGTATGTAAGTGTAAATTCATTTCGAGCTAGTTGAATAATTGAATGAAAATCAGTTGAATGTTAAATCAATTGGAATTAAAACTGTTGAACCAAATTGAATGTAATGAGAGAAAAACTAATAATTTGGTTTTATTGGATATACATTGGTTGTTATTTGCTTGTTGGTTGATTGTATGTAAATTCATTAAGTGTTAATGAAATTGAATTAGCGCATTTGAAAACTATGTAATTGAATTCAAATTGAAAGTGAAGTAAATAAATTTGAATAGAATTGAATTTGAGTTGAGTTGAAAGTGAACCAATGTGAATTTAATTAGTGAATGTAACTAATTGAAACGAATGAATTGAATATGCAACTTCAATAATAAACTAAAAAATGTATAAGAAGCATGTATTGGAAATTTTGTAATTGAATTGGCCAATAGTTTGAATGTTGGAATTGGATACTATTACTAGTATGATATACAGGTATATAATGGAATTGGGATTTTGGTTATGAAGTTAAATTGAATCGCTCGACAAAAAGGTACGTATTTCACTTTTAGTATGAGAATTGATGATTTCCTTCTCCAGCCACTTGGCTTTCTCTTTTCTTTTTGATTCTGAGGGGCCGTAGTGCCATTTTGTAGTCGTACCGATCTAGCCGCGCAAAGGAGACTCTGGCGAAATTTTTCGAAAATTTCGGGTGTTAGAAAATTTTTGAGAAAATTTTGAAAGTTTGAAATTTGAATTTAAATTTGAATTGTTGAGTAAACAATGTTGTTTGAAACCTATAATTGAAGTTAGAAAGCTAATTGAAATGATAGTAAATCTTTAATAAAAAGATTGGTGTTAGAAGGTGGATAAAACTATTAGTTTTGGAAAAATAATAGACGGTTTAGGAATCATTCTCCTTAACTTGCAATTTCGAGGACGAAATTCTTTTAAGGGGGGAAGATTGTAACGACCCAGAATTTTTGATAATTTGAATTTGAGTATTTAATTAATTTTAAATATTAATAAGTGGAATTTTTAAGTCGAATAATTTATTTTTCGAATATTGGGTTTAATGGGATAATTAAATCGATGATTTAATAGTGAGATTCCAGAAATAATTAAATATTGGGTTAAATGTGATTGAAAATGATTTGGAAAATTTTGTTTTATCATATTAAAGTTATAGAAATGTTTTAGGACTTTTAAAACTGAATTTGGAATTTATTTGTAAAAATCGAATATTTTAATATTTAATTATCGACTGAAAAATAGCCAATTTTTGAACAGTCTCGGAATTGAACGAAACGAGTTCCATTGGATCCGTAATAGTTAGTTATTATCGGATCTCAATTTTCATAGCAATCAGAGTTGTCGTTTGACCGTGGCAGCTCGAAACGCATCGATATCGTTTTAATTTTAATTCGGCGAGTTAAAATAGCCATTTTTCAAACGGTCTCGGATTTCGACGAAACCAGTTTCATCGGATCCGTAATGTGATATTATTGTAAGGTTTCAAATTTCAAGTCAATCGGATATATCGTTTGTCCGGTACAAGCCAAAACGCCTAGAAATCGTTTAAATCGGTTTTAATTTAAATTGATCGTTTAATTCCATATCTCACACATACGATCGAATTAGCTTACGAAACCTGTTCCATTGTGTCCGGAACGCGGAAAAAACCTTAGGATCGCCTGTCGGAACGCGTAGATTGGAGGTCGTTTGCATAAGTGTTAAATTGGAGATTTTATTACTAAAATAATATGAATAACATATTATATATTAACATTTTCACTTCAAAACCCTAGAAATTTTCACCAGCCGCCGTTAGTTATATTCAATGGCCGAAGTACACTTTCGTTCTCCCTCCATTTTCTCAAAATCCTCACATCGAATCGAGAAAGTGTCAACTGCACTATTGTAGAGCATAGCGAGGCGAACCTATCCAACGGTGGAGATCGTTTAAGGAGCTGCCAATCGCTGTCAATCGGCATTCAAAGTCGTGCGTTCAACCTTGATTCGCGAGCTGGTGGCAGCTCTAGATGAGGCCGGTCCTTGGCCGATAGTAGAGGGGAGTGAGGCCGTTCGTTTGGCGTTAGTGGATCGAAGCAGAAGTGGATGTGGTGGTTGCGAAATTTGGTCAAAGGGAGCGGCAAATGGGTGTAGGTATTACGTGATAAACCTGGGAGAGGAAAGTGTTGCGCGTTTTAGTTGGAAGAAAGCAATGTCGCGTGCGCCTGGGTAAATGAAAAAAAAAAATTGTAAATTAAATTAAATTTAAATAGTGCAAACTTTAAACTGCGATATCTTTTTGCTGCGAGGTCCGATTTGGGCGAATCAAAGTGCGTTGGAATCGTAAGGTCGTGTTCTTCGCAATGGAGCCAGTTTGGAGTCGATTGGAGCTCGTTTGAATTTCGGATAAAATTAAACGTTCGTTTAATTTTATTCGAAACGAAGGCGAAAGCCGGAAATAAAATCAAGGTGAGAACTCCTCACTCAATCGAAAGGTTTTGTTTAAAATTTTAAATAGTTAATATTGATTGATAATTGTTGATTGATTGTGGTAGTAGATATAATAGGATATATATTATATATAGCAATATATATATATTGGCATATGTATATATTGAATTTGATTTCCCGCCTCGTATAGCGGATGAGACCCTATTGCGCCGCCTATTAAGCGGATATTTTATAAAATCCCATATACCGCGATATTCCACCTCGAAGTGGAATTGGTATTGTGCTAACGTCTGTGGATGCAGGGTAACAGGTTGGAGGGATCCAACTGGATTCCTCGCATATTTATTTGTTTATGAATATTATGTTGATTGTTGATAATCACATTGATATATGATGTTATTCCCGTGATTGACCATTCGATGTCGTTGCATCATCGGATTCTAATTTTTAAATTAAAAATAACGGTTTTGAATTTAAAAGGGGTTTTAAATCGATTTTTCAAAGAATATGGTTTATTAAAAATTTTGAATTGATTAAATTTTAAAATAAATAGATGGATAAAATTTTATGTTTTAAAAATTTATATTTTTATAAAATATAACTTAAAAGAAATTTTTAACAATAATAGGTTTTTATAAAATAGTTAAATTTGGTTTTTGGGAAGTTATTATTATTAATGGTTTATATAAAGGATTTTATAAATGGATGTTTTTAAATAAAAATTATTGAAGTTATAGGATAAATTTATAAAGTGTTAAGTTGATGTATAACATGAATTTCACTAGGATTTATAGATAAAAAAATGTGAAATTTATAAAACGAATGGTTATTGGAAAATTTTAAGTTTATAAGTTATTAACTTATAGAAATGGATTTGGGCATTAAAAAGGGGAATTTTATAGAAATTGTTAATAAATGAAGATTTCATTAGTTGAAATTATTATAAACCATAAAGAAATCTTGTAAATGATAAGATTTTAAATTGGTTAAGTTCAAAGGAACGATTTGGTAAATAAATAATATTATAAGTATTTAACTTACAATATGGCTTTTGGGTATGAAATTGGGTTATGTAAATTGCATCGGATTAATAAAGGAATTTATAAAATTGGGGTTTATAATAGAAATGGAATTTTTAAACTATGTTTATAAATTTGAAATTCATCGAATTTGATAAATTGAAATATGGGAATTTGTTAAGTGGGCTATATTCACTATTTTGAATATTGAATAGATTATTAAATAAAATGGGTTTGTTTTTGGGAAAGGAATGTTTTAAATGGAATTTAAAACGAATTAAAGGTGTTTTAAAATGTATTGAGTATTGAAAACATAGATTTCAACATTGATTGTTGAAATAGACGTTTTCGAGAAACAGAAGGGGATAATTTGTATAGTATTGGATTTATATATCTATTTTTAATTTCAAATCCATATACTAGTGTTTTTGGGTTGTCGTAACGATGTTTTACGCAACATCCGTTTTGACCCAAATAAATGTGAATAAAAGAATGTTTTCTTAAAGAGAATGGAATAAAATACTTAACTGTGATTTAAGTATATGGAATATTTTCAAATCGTTGAAAATAAATAAATTTGTGAATTACTTATTTTTAAAATAAGCATGGAAATGGTTTTCTAATATGAAATGGAACGGTTTTTGTGAATTCACCTTTAAAGTAATTGAAAGCAAATAACTTGAAATCGATTTGGGAATCGTATGCTAGTAGATGCTTGGAATTTAAATCCACTTTGGAATTTTTATATATGAAGGGAAATTTGTTTAAAAATAAATGTTGATTTATTTTGAAATATGAAAATATAATTTACGAATTTGGAACGTAAGTTAAAATAAATCGGTAAAGATTTATTTGATGATTTGAAATTTGTTTTCAAAGGGTATAAAGGATGAAAAGTAATTTGAAATTAGTTTTCAAATGGTTAAGGTGATTTGAAATTAGTTTTCAAATGGTTAAGGTGATTTGAAATTGGTTTGCAAATGGTTAATGTAATTTGAAAATTGGTTTTCAAATGGTAAAGGTAAATTGAAAATGGGTTTTCAAATGGTTAAGTGTGGAAATTATATCGTGAAGGTGTTTTGGTAAAGCAAATAAATTGGGCAATTATTTGGAAATTGTGTATATATATCTTGTAAAGATATTTTGGGACTTAATAATTTTGGAAAAATTATTTGGAATCTGATGATGTGGCGCATCTTTATTGATAGTTAAATAACCGACTATCAATATTTACCCTTGGATGGTATTGATTGTGTTTGTTTGGAATTGAATGCACACTTATTTTTAAAAATAAGCGCTCGCTATTCGGTTTAGCCGGGAGAGGACCTTTGTGTCATATATCCCATTCCGAATATGCGATACGTCGTTTGGATTGCATTTGAAGACCGGTGTTGAAGACCGGGTATTTGTGAAAACGATAGGATGACCTATCGATTGTCTCCGCATTGTTAGCTACGATATGGAGATTTCCTTTGTGATGGGAAATTTTATCGGGATTGTGAATACCCGGATTGCAAGGGCTTCTTTGGAAGTGCCTTCGGTTCTGTTCGAACCCGGAACAGACTTGTATGGTTACATGTCTGACATTACATTTTGAGAGATAGAGCAGATTTCTTTCAAATACATTTCTGTTGGTGGCGGAGAATTTATTCTCTTAGCTTAACACCCTTCTCTGAGACGTACGAGCTCAGAGGTTATGTAGTTGAAGGTTATCAGCGATATTTCCCAATCTGGTAATGTGGCATGCTGAGTGCTGCTGTGTGATGATCATTGGTTGATCGTTTGGATATGATCATTTGTTTGATCATTTATCTTTGTGATTATTGCTTTGGTCATCTGTGGACCCAAAGCATGGCTTTGTTGCACAAAGCGTAGCTTTGTGGACGAGACTTCGTCAGGACCTCACTCCCCGGAAATGGTCGAAACAGGAATATGCGGCAAGGTTATGAGGGTCGCGCCCTTTAGGGTATGTCATTCCCTTCTGGAAAAGGGTGGTATCATGGTATGGAGCCCAGATATTTACTCATGTGGAAAACACTATATCTATTTCTGTGTGGTGTTGTTGGTATCGAGCGCTCGGATAAAGGTCCCAAAGGACCGGGGGATGACATATTCGTGTAGTAGTTACCTAGTTACAGAGGTAACCCGGCCTTGTGTTGGCAGAGATCTAACCGTAACGTTAGTTTCTCGGGACGTCCCGCCAGAGGCGATCCCATGTGGCAGTAGGAAGTTCCTTAGCCTGACCATTTGTTGGAAATCCATTCATCCAATACGTGCCTTGTACGGTTTTAGTTGTATTACCTGCCATTCACTTATGGTGGTCACCACTGTTTGGATGGTAGCTATAGTAGGCATAGTTCGGAATGTCTATGTTGGCTAGGATTTATATTCTACTTTCGAAATTGTTTTCTACACTATGCACTAGTAATAATATCAAAAATGATTTGATTTTCGCGTAGTAAGCATCTTTGACTATCATAAGGAGAAATCTCCTCCAATTCTGCGTTTGCATTGTGTGTGTGGCGGGAGGCCTTATGGTAGTTTCATTTTCCAAAAAGCATTGCGAATTTCAAAAATTGAAATTTTTCTTGTTGTTTTTTTTTTAAGATAAACTGTTTTGAGTTCTCACACCAGTCCCATGACTGACCTGGAGTTTATTGTTCCTTTCCTAAACTCTGGGTGCCCACTATTTTCCACACGGGCAGTCTAGAGTTAGGTTATCAGGTTATTCTGGATTCGGGAGTTGCTGTGCAGATCTGGAGGTGAGCCAGATAGCGTAGTCTATTATCTATTGTATATATATCTTTTCTTTTTCCGCTGTTGTTGTTGTACACTCTGATTGATGTAATGTAATGTGATATATAAAATGTATAGTTCTTTGTTTTAAATGAATGTACATTTATCTATTATATATTGTTCCGCTGCGACTGTGAGATTCTGTTATTGTTCCTGTTCTGTTACTTGTTTTTGTTTTCTTCTCTCTTTTCTTTCTTCTATCTTTCTCTCTCTTCTCCTACCTCTTTCTTCTTCTTCTTAAAGCCTAACGGTTCGATTTTTCGGCAACGAAAAATCTCGATCGTTACATAATCTTTGAAGTATCTATTTTGTCAAAAGGAACTTAATTTGTGTCAACAACATTGGCTCGAATTATTTGTAGCTTATGGTCTTGATATTCTTTATACCCGCGGAAAGGGAATTCGTGTTACGGACACACTTAGTCGTAAGCAACAAGTGGTTGTTTCTATGATGATATCCGAATGGAATGATCTCGGAATCCTATCCACTTGTGAGATTCGAGGTCGTGTTTCCGATTTACGTTCATCTCTTGTTTTATGTAGCCTTGAGGCTCATCCTTCTCTTTTAGACCACACTCTTAAAGCTCAAAGGCTAGATACCGGATTGGCTCTTCTTGGCCAAAATTTTAGGGATCAAATTGATATTGAAGGTTTGAAAGACTTTGATATTGACTCTCATGGCGGTATTCGAAAATTTGGTAGACTTATTGTGCCAAATATTAGTAATCTTCGTAAATACATTTTAGAAGATTCTCATCGTTCTAAATTTACCATTCATCCCGGTAGTAGTAAAATGTACGCAGACATGAAGCGACTTTATTTTGGGAGGAAATGAAATCTGATATTGCTAACTTTGTTAAATGTTGCATGACTTGCTAACTCATTAAGGCCGAGCACCAAAGGCCCGGTGGGTTATTGCAACCTTTAGAAATTCCAATTTGGAAGTGGGACCAAATCTCCATGGATTTTACAGATGGCCTTCCCCGTTCTCGATCGGGTCATGATCGCTTATGGGTGATAGTCGATTGACTTACTAAATCCACCCATTTTATTCCCCTTCGGTCCAATCGAACCGTTCCTCTCTTGGCCAAACTCTTTATTAAAGAAATTATAAAATTGCATGGAGTTCCTTCTTCTATTGTTAGTGATCGTGATCCATTGTTTACTAGTGGAATTTGGAAGAGTCTTCAAAAAGCTTTGGGAACGAAGCTTAATTTTAGCACCGCTTATCATCCCCGGTCCGATGGACAAACACGTGTGAATCAAACTCTTGAAGATCTTCTTCGTGCGTGTGTTCTTGATTTTGGTGGAAGTTGGGAAGATCATATTTCCCTTGTTGAGTTTTCCTATAATAATAGCTTCCAATCTAGTACTGGTATGGCACCTTTCGAGGCACTCTATGGAAGACCATGCTGTTCTCCTTCTTGTTGGCTTGAGGCCGGTGAGAAGCTGGTTTTAGGTCCAGATTTTATTCGTGATTCCACAGAGAAGATTGACCTTATGCGTCATAGGATGAAAGAAGCCCAGAGTAGACAAAAATCCTATGCCAATAACCGGAGAAGGAAATTAGAATTTTCTGTGGGAGATCTTGTGTTTATTCGTGTTTCACCTATGAAGGGTGTTGTACGTTTCAGTCGATCGGGAAAGTTAGCACCTCAATATATTGGTCCATTTCCCATCACCGAACGTATTAGTTCCGTGGCTTATCGCCTTTTATTACCGGCTCAGTTTTCTTCTACTCATGACGTGTTTCACGTTTCTCAATTACGGAAATGTCTTCGAGATTCCGATTCTATTCTTGAGCCCGGTGTTGTGGAAGAAATTGAAGTTACGCCGTATTTAACTTACGAGCAACATCCTATTCGTATTATTGCTTCGGAGGTCAAACGCCTTCGAAATAAAGATGTTCCGCTTGTTAAAGTTCAATGGTCCTCAAATCCTAAGGATTGCTCTTAGGAATCTAGAGAGTTCATCGAGCGAACACATCCGGACTTACTTTCCCGTGCCCCTTGAGGTGAACTTCTTATTTCAAACTTCTTTTGTGTTGATATGCTTTCATGGTTGTTACCTTATATTTTCTTCTTAAATATTGCATGGACGCAATTTCTTTAAGGTGGGGAGTCTGTAACAACCCGCATATTTTACGATTGAATATTCAAATATTTTAAATATTTTATCGTTAGTCGGATTTTAGTCCAAAAAGTTACTTTTTGCATACTGTCAAATTAGGACTCGGGACCACTTCCATTGGGTCCAAAACACCGTTTGCGATCTTTTTGAGTATAAACTTTGACATGTTTGGAGTTAGTGGAATTTGCCACTTTTTCACTTTGGGTTTGGTTTAGCCCATTAGCCTAAAACTATTAACTCAAGCTCAACCCCCTCTTCTCTTCATGACTTCACTTTCATTTCCTAACACTTAAGCTTCATCAAAAATGGAGAGAGGAACTGGAAATTAAAACTCCAAGCCCTAGTTCATTTGCAAATCCAACATCTAACTCCAAATCCAAAGAGAAGCCATTGATTCAAACTTCTTGTGTTGAGATTGAAGTGTAGTTAATTCTTCCTTTTCCTTTAAGATTCTTCTTCATTGATTTCGTGAAAAGGTGAGATTTTTATCCCACGTCTTTGTCTATAACTAACGTTGATTGTTGGGTATGAATTCCTAACACTTATTCATGTGCATTTGCTTTTGGTTTTGATTGAATTGGTGAATATCCCAATTTTTAGCGTTTTGGGTTCAAATCTTTAAAAATCGTAACTTTGAAGTTTGAACACGTTTTTGGTGATGCATCGAGTAGCCAATAGGACCGGGTAGCCGATGGACGAAATCCCCTAGCGTCCGTACTCGACCGGTTGCAAATTGGGAGAGTTTTTGCATTTCTGTTGCTTAGGTCGCTCGGCTAGCCCCTATACCTTCGGTCGCACGGCCTGTTAAGTCGCACATGCTATAGGTCTCGCCATACCTTGGGTCGCACTTGCTATATCTCGTAAACATGGGGTCGCGCCATTCCTTAGGTCGCTTGCAGTTAGGTCGCGCCATGCTTTAAGTCGCACCTACTTGAAGCCGCATGCTACTCCTTAGCCGCTAGCTCCTTAGGTCGCTTGCAGTTAGGTCGCAACCACTTAGGTCGCTCAGCCTCACCTCCTTAAGTCGCTCGCCTTGCTATTAGTTGGCCTGCCTTAGGTCGCTCGGCTTTCTCGTATCATTTAGGTCGCGTCACTTAGGTTGCTCGGCCTGCTGCTATGGGTCGCGTCATGGTTTAAGTCGTAACCACTTAGGTCGCTCGGCATGCTGCTATATCTCGCACCAACTTAGGTCGCGCCATGCTATAGGTCGCGCCATGTTAAGTTGCTCTGTTAGGCCGCATGCTACTCATCGCTGATCTCTTATGTCGTATGCCGTGGAGTCGTATATATTGAGCCGCTGATTTCTTGTGTTGAATTATGTTAAGTCATAAGTCATGGCTGTTAAGTCGCAAGGGTATTTCCACTTTGATGGATTTGGAATCGAATTCTTTGGATTTCATTCACGTCTTCGAATGTGAATTTTTGTGACTTATTGTTTCTACAGTCATTTTTTTGTGATTTGTCACTTAAAAAATATAAAGGTTTCAATGCTAGTAGTAAATATCAAAACTCTTTCATCAAAACGATTTCAACCCTATTTTATTACAAAGCTTGATCCTTAAACCGTTTTTCAATCTACTAGTATATACAAACCTTTACCTCACTCGTATGAGTAATCTAATTAAACGGCTTAGTAAAACAAGTGGTATGAAACGCTTGCGTTTACTTTGCCGGTTATTTTCTTGGACTTGTTTGATTGAATCTCTTGTGACAATTTTCGAGTGGAGTTCTACAATTTGTTCGTAAATATTTAAGTTATGCTAGTGGTTATGGGACATGAGGCTAAGCCTATATATTTACTAGCTTACTGTAATTGACACTTCTTGATGATCATTGATGATCATTTTTGTGATTTAGACTAGCAAATGCGCGATATCTCTTTGTCTACGAGGGAGACTAATCCCCGTTTCTGTGGAGCTTCGGCTCAATTTGGTGGGGCAGCGACCCATGGTCTTCGGGCCGTTTTGTGGAGCTTCGGCTCAAAATTAATGATTAGCGACCATGGAATAGCGTTCCATTTTGTGATACACGTGTTGGTGAGTTTTCGTGCTCCCGTTTTGTGATAGGCCTCCCCCTTTTTGTGATTTCTGGATTTCCATTGATGATTCCTAGAACGGGTGTTTCACCAATTTTCGTGGTTTACATTGATATGTTTTATCAATATTTGTGCATTGGTGAATTGTGTGTCATTAACTTTTGTGATTGACATTGATATAATTGTCAACACTTATGGTTTTAGTGAATAAAAATAAAGAGTATGACATTCTTTTTGATCTTTGAGAAGATTCATGTGATATTGATTAATCTCTTGTTGATTTTCAATTACATACTTATCACAGTATGGTTTTATGGTTATCATACGTTTTTGTCATATCTCTTATTCTATATCGTTTCATCTGATATTTATAGTTAGACTGATCCATTTATTATTTTCTTATTAAATAATACTCGGGTCAGACCAAGATGTTATAGGTGCTTCTGCTTGAGTTCATATCTGGGATTATCACCTTGGCTTCTGGCTAACTACTTAGATTAGTAGTTTTTGTTGTATACATTTGAGATATAGACTCGTTGATGTATCCATATTCTTTTGTCTAGCACTTGTAACTATTCTGTTGTGATAGTGTGGATCTTGTCTGACCACTACTGTGATGAACACTTCCATGTGTTATATATTCATATCTATTTCCACCTTTGTGATATGGATGTCTGTGACTGATTTGTGTTATGTTTATTTCTATACTTGTTTCTGAAGAATATATATGTATATAGCCACTGGGTAGTAGCTTTGAGTTTCTTTCGGTATGTCGGATTTCCTCCTGAAACCAGATGCATGTTGTGCTATCTAACATATCGGTGCTCGCACAGAGCAATTACGTGGATGGTCGCTCCTCAACAGCCTTGTTCTCCATGCTAGTTGACGGTATTACTCCGTAGTGTCCTTGGCTAGAGTGGGTATAGAGGTGGGGCGTCACAACATACATGAGACAAATCATTATAGGGCAAACGTATAAACCATAGTCCAAGTTATTAGAAAGTAGACTCAAAGACAACATTGTAAGAAAGGACTACAAACCAGGTGATATTAACATAATTTACGAAATTATTTATAAGTATACAACATAAGTGTATGTTTTACAAGTCTTGAATGGTCATATTTAGATTTTCAACAATCAAAGGATCGACGATATGCTAAATTTCTATACAAAGAATCTCTTGGAGCTTCTTTTCCTTTTTCCTAGCTTCATCGACATCATCGGTGGAATCAATGCGAGCTTTTAAAGCGTGGTTCAAACTTTATTAGCACCTTTGAGAGTTTTTTTGTCTTTCTAAGCCTACAAATTGCTTTCGAAGAGGATATTTAATATGTTTGAGAATCCTAGTTGCGTGCTCGTTTATATGTTGAGAATACCTCACTTTCTTTTGGTCATCAAAATATATCATTGTTTCGAATTTAACCTTCATGAATCATTCTCCCACTACTCCCTCATCTAAGCCAGGCGGAGGGTTAGTCGTAGCTCGAAATTTCTATATAACTAAAGATAAGGACCTTGCCGATTTTACAGATAAGTGATCGCAAGTTAGTAAACTAATATTTTGAATGTCATCCCCATGATAACTCCAAAGGTTTGCACTGGGCTTGACTGTCTTGAAGATTTATCTCTAAATCACTTATCCATTAAAGGAGCTTAGACATATCTTGATCGAAATAAATCGAGGGGTTTGAGTTTACTTGATGCTTTAGTCGAGAAATTGTTTCATCTTTGTTCTTGATTTCTGCTTTGAGACTTGTAATCTGATCTTAAGGTCCCTAACAATCAACTTCTAAAGCAAAAATTTCCAATGCCATACTAATGCTTCAGTGTTGCCTTAAAAACGGGCAAACAAAGGATCATTAAGGTGCCTCCTCTTTTCAATATCTCTTACCAACCTATCTCTAATGCTGGTAAAAATGAAATGTTGAATCTACTGAGAGTAGAATGGTAGATAACTATAACTCCAATTTAAACAAACAAAAAGAAAATAAAGTCAAGACACAAATAACCAATCTCTTTTACTATAACAATAAATGATTACAAATTAAGCAGAAATGAAGAAAAAAGTACAATTACGTTGGACACTTATTTTACACTTAAAGTTGAGAACCAATGTTTTTGACTTTGTTAAGGGAAGTTGAAAGAGTAATGTTGAATCAAGGGAGCATCAAATCCTTTCGGGGTAATCACTGGAGGATATTTTCTATAGTCCCATTCCATAGCAGGGAAACTATCAGGACCACGTATTAACCTGGTATGATATGTTCGAATCTTCTTAAGAAGTTTTTCTTTCTCTTCGCCAAGAAAATCAAAACGGATGCGAGGATGTTTCGTGTAAAGTCCCCATAAGTATCTAACAAAGCAATATCTAGCTAATTTTGAAGGCTTCAAAAGCGAAGCCTTTTCTAGATAATCGCTTCTTCGTTTAACATATTTAATTAAATAATCTCTAGAAACAAGGCTGCCCGAGAGACACTTATTTTAGGATAACGTAATGAAATACAACTAAACAAAAAAAGCTAGAACAAAAAAAATTACAAATTAGTGTCATTACATAATTATTAGTGTTCATCCGGTTCATAAAAAATTGACTTCTTGAATAACTCAGAAACAAATTTATCCTTATAATATTTATTTTTTCAGAAGGCAACTCATAAGGAATTGATTTGACCAGCGGTAAATTTCAGTAAGCGTACGGATGTGGATTAGATCATGATTTATCCAAATATCTCCTATGTAAACACCTAAGTAAACCCCAACTAAAATCACCTAAGTATGAAAAATATGCAATTGGATGTCTGTAATAGTCTTTGTATAGGAAGTTTACAAGGATGTCGCTCTATTTAACCAACATACAAAAGAGTGTAATCAATTTCTGATTCTCTTCCAAAAGTTTATCATACCGAAGGCATGCCCTCTTCAGTCGTGGGGCAGCTTCTTGATCTTTGAAAGATGCTAACACTACCGCACTTTTACTAAGGCTATGATACTTGCCAAAAAGGGTATCATGTTCTTTTAATTGCTTATCTAACTCTCCATATATGCTATTTTTTCTGCTTGTTTTCTTTCAAGCTTTGTTTTATAAATTTGGATGGATTTCCTCCTTATGTAAAATAAAATATGTCAACTATTATTATCTTAGAAGTAAAAGCCATTTAGACAAGGAATCCCTACCTAAGAAACCAAAACTGAAGTTTGGGGGACCTGCTTTTTCTCTTTTTTTTTTCAACATTGATTTAGTAGTCCATTCTTGAAGGTGAGAAGGCTCAAAAAGTTCATATGGGCTTGCTTCGCGAATACTTGGATCGGGGCTGTCTTTTTATGAAGCCCTGGTGATGTCATCGCCATCTTTTTCATGAACATCGGCGTGATCATCTCCATTGCCACCTGAATCCTAGTCTCTATCTTTGTTATAATCTTCGATATTATCATTGTCGTCGTCATCATTGTCGCCTTCTTCAGTTGTGGCTTCATCTTCATCGCCTTCTTCATCGAAATCGGAGTCTACTTTGATAAAGGGGACTTTTAAAAAAAGGATTTTGGAAGCATCGATTGCCTCTCTCTCTCAGGAACTTCAACTCCCTACTCCATTTCTTTGACCTTGTCCATAAATCTACTGACTAGAGCAGGGTCAAGTGAAGGGAAGCTTAAGTCAGGGCACTTCTCGATGAAGTTCGGCGTTTGCAAGCATAAGGACGTCCTTATAAGAGTTTATGATGATGTCATTGAGGGAAGTGCTCAAAAATTATGACACCCTTTTCTTTGCTTCAGAAATAGTACTGATAGCCAACTTTAAAGAATTTTTTTCCTCTAATTTTTTCTGGAGATAGGATTGTTTGACCACCTTTGAGGTTCTCATCTTTGGATTCTTTCAAAGACATTTTCAAAGCCAAATTTTCATCGGCTAGAAGTTGTTTTTCTTTTCTCTCTTTAGAAATAATAGACCGTGCCTGAGCGGGAGAGCTCCCATCTTTCCTGTTCCTTAATAGCATTATCTTTTTAGTAGATAGGGAAGTAATCTGGCTTTTCAAAGTTGATATTTGATGTTGATGCCTGGATGTCTCAGTTGAAGATTTTGACGCGCTTTCTTGAAGAGAAAGCCAGCTTTTGGAAATTCGAAAGGAAAAGTATGAGATAAGTTAGCTTTCAAAGAGAAACAATAATGAAAAGGTTAAATAATGTGATACTTACTAGAAGTTAATGCTCTATTAGGGATGGATAGTGACCTACCGGGTCTGGAACCGAAAAATGAGGGTGAATAAAAGTAAAGGATGAATATTTTAGGATAGATTGAACTACTCTTTCAAAATCACTTGAATGCACTGGTGACGTGGTTCCAAAAAGGTTCAATTCCTGAGATGGAATTGAAGTTCCTAAATCATTTTACATCCACTTAATGACATAAAGAGAGCAGGAACAATGATGCGAGATAGGGGATCGTCCTTTGAGGGAGTTGTTATGGATTAATCAAGAGGTTCTTCAAAAATAGGACTCTCTAAAGTTTTGCCCACGTTAACATCTCACCCTCTTCTAATTATGGAGAAGATGGAACTTCAGCAATCTTAGCCTTCTTGAGAAATGGTCCGCTAAAGCTACCTTGCCCAATTTTCTTTTAGCAATCATCTTTGACCTGGCGATGGCCCGAGTCAAGGACGATGCACTAGACATGGAAGTTAGGAGAACTGGATTGCTTGCGTACGATTCAACCTGAGGAGTAGTTGCTAAAAATTCAAAAAAAATACAAGTCAAAGAAATAACTTAAGAAGTAACAAACAACAAACTGCAAGTACTATGTCTGAACTTACCAGAGTGGTTTGGGCAAACTGGAGACATAAGAGAGAAGTTCTTAGGATCACCCAAAGATAAGAAGCATTTGCTTAGAAAAGTATGTTAAACACGGGGAGGTTGACCAAGGACTCTTTGGACAACGGAAAGAAGAGATTGTTTTGAAGATTTGATGGAGTAAACAGTGTAAGCCTATTTCCAATGCTACTTGTGGTAGCAAATAACAGCTTTACAGTCTTTGTACCCTCATCATTGAGATCTTTAGCAGAAAGACCTGATAAAGAAATGTAGATTAGCAAAAGAAAGTATTTGAATAAAGGTAAAAACTATGATCAACTTACGAGGAGAAGAAAAGACTCCATTGATGTTTGGAAAGCATTTGACAAAGAAGAATTGTGTCTCCTAGTCCTTGAATTTATTTACCTCTTCTGAGATTAGTTTTTTAGGGGGATTAGTTCTGAAAATATGGTTATTCGGATAGTCGAACTAGATAGTTGAGAACTTCAGCATTTAATAACGGAATGCCTGACTCTAGAGCCATAAGTTCGAAAGAGAGGAGATATGTATATACATTAGGAGATAACTAGATGTGCTGGGTCACAAACTTGGACAAGAAATCTAGAAAAGGCAGGAAGCCAACATGCCAAATATGAATGGTAGTATACGTGCAATATCCTTCAAGACAATTTTGAATGGTATCTTTATCACTGGAGGGGATGGCTTCTACTCCAATAATGCCAAAGTCAGTCAGAATGGCATCAACCTCGTCCTGAGAAGAAATTAGGGAATGTTTGGAGATGGCCTCGGCCCTCTTTAGAGAAGATTCTGCCTCTAGTACTGTATCTTTCTCATATTTTTTAGAGACCTTTTTAACGCCCATGATTCTGTCAGGTAAAATCTTTTAATAAAAGGTTGTAATTTATTCTATTATTATCACCTTCAAGGATCCAGAAAACCTATTACAATAATTCAAATATATACAAAAATGTGTAATATCCTTGAAAGAGTATTGAAGTCGATTTGAACAACAAATTCGTTGAGCTTCCAATAGTGTCGAAGGGTAAATGGAATAGGAGCACCTATGAACACGCTTCGACAATGTCAAAAGCCTAAGGAAAATTTTACTATTAGGAGGGAACAACTAGCCCTATATGACTAATTATTTATGTATGTATGTATTAACAACATTCCGCAAGCCGGCCAAGTAAACCTTTCAACAATGTTGAAACCCATGAAATTTGTTTTACTCAAAGAATATGAATGTTGTTGAAACCCCATGTACTAATTAAGTCAAAAGACATGGGTTTAAGTAATATCAATACAAAAGAAGGGCCTTGGGATGTTTTGATAGTGTTTGTATAAAATGATGATAAAATCCCAGTTAACTATAATGGGTTTCGAGTAAGTTGAAAAGGGTGTGCAACCAAAACTTGATCCAATGTAGTAGGTTTCAATCAGATCGTAAGGTTTGATTTGGTTTTCAACTTAATCAAAATATGTTTTCCTCAATCCAGTTTATGAAAAGAAGAGTGAATTTCTGATCCTTAACATCCCTTAAAGTAAATTAAAATTAGGCACGAATTCAATGACACGTTAAATTCACTTTTATATATACCAAAGGTTTCTAAACCTATAAAATAAAATTTATGCTTTCGAAAGCATATATTGTGTAACCATTTAGTGGAGCACGTCAAGACAACTTATTTGAAAGGTGTCAGAATATAATAAAGCATACTTTTGCTTTCAAAGAAGTCCACTTCATGCTGGCTACATCAGCACTTTCTAAGAGATCAATTAAAAGATAGATATTGGACCTCCTTTCAACCCCATCGAAAGAGGTTGAAGAAGCAAATGGTGTCAGTTGCCTTAAACCCTTTCGAAGGGGTAGAAAAGTCAAGTCATAATGTCAAATTGTGATTCGTATGACTTAAACTTCTTTGTGAAGTTACTGGCAAAATCTTTCTTCCCTAAATCCAATTTTAACCCAATACTTCAAAAAGTATATAATTGAATTAGTCGAGCGCGAGTTTACAATCATCTACTTCAAAATCCCAAAAATGTAAATTCGAACCACTAAGAAAAATTAAATCTGATGAATTCCAAATACAAATTGACATGGGAAATGGGATAAAATAAGAAGCAAAAATTAACCAAAGGATACTTTCATGTGAACGGAAAATTTAATTCATCTTTATGAAATTAGAATAGTAATTCAAATTCAAAACTAACGAATTTTAAAATTAGTAATTAAGCGTGGTGAGTCAGTTCAAAAAATAGGATAATAAGGACTTACCTTCAATCCAAGCTTTTGCTTGTTGGAAATAGGAATTTATGAAGAAATTGAGAATTTTAGTTCTTGCTAGAAGTTTTTAATTGTAGGTAAATGAAAAGGGGGAGGAAAGAAGCGTGATTTTATGAGAAAAATTAGCATGAAGATTGGACCGTATGATCCAATTAAAATAAACAGCAAGGATTTATGCAAGAATATGAAAAGAAGGGAAATCTTTATGCTGAAATAAAGAAGAGTATCGAGACGGTTGACTAGAAAAGTCAATGGCATCCCTTCACATGGGAGGGTGAGCAAGTATTACCACCAGTTCTCACTTCAACCTTGTCGAAACCAAGATAAATAGAAGAGAAGGATTTACAAGAGATGATGGCGTCAATATAGCCTTTCGAAGGAGTGTAAGCAATGCTACAGCCAAAGTGAGATGTGCTACGAGCTTTCAAAGGGGTCGAAAGGGTTGAAAGCACCGTTTCACTTCAATTGCTTCCTTTCGAAACAGATTCTTCCACATACATAACGATGCTTGAAATAAGTTGAGAAACGCCTTTTGAAGGCAAACAAATTGCAGCGATTCATATGCACGCCGAACCTTTTGAAACTTAAGGTTTTGCCTTTATTTGTATTCCATGGAAGGATGTTTTATTAGAAAAAACTCTTCAAAAGCATAAATAAGTCTTTCAACTTGGTCAAGACCATTCACAGTTAAGAAAGAAGAGCCTATTAAGGTTCAATACTGCAATCTCCTACATTAGAGGATGGGTTTCTACATCAATAAGGAAGTGTGCCTGCTAAAGCTATCTTCCACTTTAAAACCTTCAATGTATCGACTCCTTCGAACTCTAAAAATCCATCTATCGAAAGAGTCGAAAGCTCAAACCTTTTCTTGCTTGCAACAACACAGTAGCACAAAGTGGAGAAGTACATCTACCCCTTCCGATGATGTCAAAAGCACTCAAGTCCATTCAAAAGCAATGTAGAAGAATGCCCAAATATTAACAGCAAGGAAAGATCTCCAAAGCCGTCTTTCGACTAAGTCGAAAGCGCTAATTCAAAATGTGCCAATCCTCACCTATAAATAAGACCCTAGGGGTTTGGTTTAAGGAATCCGAATTCATTCGCTTCATTCTTGTATTTATTAAAGTTGTAAACCTTAGTATTCAAATTAGATTGGGAATTTGATCAATTCGCATTATTTTAGTTTAATAAAAGAAAGATTATGGTATACTTGAGTGTGCAATTTCTATTGGATTCAATTTATAATCTACTTATGTTAACTTGATCGAAGGGTCGCTATTTGAGAAAATCGAAACCCTTAGCTCAACTAATATCCTTAGAGCCTAAGCTCCTAATTTCAAGTTGTCGAAAGGTCAGCTTTCAAAGAAATCGGAACCTGTCCATTTAATCACATCCTTGGATCATTAGAACCAAACTTTGAATCACCACAACTATTTTGAAAAGGGGTTTCGAAAGGATACTAAATCCTCTTAACTTGTTCGAAAGGCAATATAGAAAGGATTTTTTATGTTTCGACCAAGTCGAAGGGTTATATAATAAGTATCAATTACTATAAGGGCTCTTTGTAGAAATAGGCTTTCGTAAAAAAAATTAAATGAAAATAGGCTTCGTTTGAAACTAGTTACAAAAATTTATCATAATAAGTTTTTTACAAAAGCCTATTTTAGTAATTGTCTCTTACTACAACCTATTCGAAAAGAAAACCAGAGAGAATAAAAAGGATTATTAACTATCTTTACCTGATCGAGAAGTACTAACTGCTTTCATCTTCTTGAAAGAGGATCTCGAAGGAGTCATCTACGTTTTAAACTCTGTTTGGGATGTTGACAAGTTTACTTGTTAATAATACCTATATTAACCAGAGTACACTAACCTATTCAGCCTGGACAGTTATAACAGCATATCATTACAATTGCTCACAAATGCAACCAACGAACAATATAGCGGAATGCAAAGAAAATCTAGATACGTGTTGGGCCTCCAGCCCATCTCCGGAGCTCCGAAGCATCAAAATTAATCTATAAATATGCTCGATCACACAAGAAATCAAGCAAATTTACAGATTAGTTTAGATGATTGGAGCTCAGGAGACGGGCTGGAGGCCCAAGACATATCTATGTATTTCTTTGTGTTCCGTTATGTTGTTGTTTGTATTTATCAGCAATTGAAAGGACATGCTGTTATAACTATCCAGACTTAATTAGTTAGTGTATACTGGTTGATTTATGTATATTACAATTTTTCTTGTGTAAAGATTTGATATATATTATAGATTATTCATTCCACTATGAGATTCTGTGTTGTTAGTTTCTTCTTATCTTCTTTCTCCCTTCTTTTCGCTAACTATCCACCTTTCCATTAAATTTGAGTGGGTCTTATTATCTAATTAAGCTGCATGAAAAAGTGAGTCGTTGCACTTAATATCAAAATAAGAAACATGTTTCAATACCAAAATGTATTTCCATGTAGAAATTTTCTTTTATGAGATTTATTTCTTTGAGTTCAAGATATTTGATCAAAGAACTCTCCACTGTAAACTAGTTGTAGTATACGAAATAAATAATTTATACTAAGTGAATGATAGACCTCTGAATTTGGTACGCTATTATACTAATGGTGTAAATAGTGGAAGCATGTTTTTATTTTATTTTATTTTATTTTTTTATTTTTAATATTTATATCCATATTTTATTAAACAGAACTCTATTACTACATTAGTAATGTAACTACCAAAGATATATCCTACCAAAAATCTGAAAACATAATCAACTATATTGAACAAAAGAAATAAGTTAGGAAAATTCATACCCGAAGGATTAAACCTGGAACTTGGATGCTATGGAGCAGATATATTTTTTTAGTCTCTCAAAATATTAATTTCTTGGGAAAGAAGAAGAACAGCTATAGACAAATGAGGAGAATAATTTAAGCTTTCATTAATTTGCTAAAGGCTTACAGTTTTTTCAGATATCTTGAGCTCACTCATTACAACTATATTTATAGAAAAGCAAAGCCGGATTTCCCAGTAATATATTACATACGCTAAGCGGTAAGATTCCACACTAAATATTTAAAAACATATCGTACTTAATAATTTACATAGTAGTGCTCCATTATATAAGGATAATTTGACTAAAGTTGGTTGTCTTTGTCGTGCTGGTAGATTCGTCCTTCAGTGGAGAATATTTTCTGCTTTCTGTCTTATTCAATCATATCTTCATCATTTTCACCAAGGTAGGAGTGTTCTGGACTTATATCTTCAATAATTGCCTTTCCCTTTATACTGACTTTATTATCTAGTCGTTTTTTTTCTTCTTCTCCACTAATGCCACTAGATAATTCATCGTATTTTAATACATTGTCATTGAAATTGAAAGTAGCTTCTGCTCCTTGTAAGGGTATCTGGATTTTAACATCTAACGGGCTACAAATATGCATCCTTGATGATTCTATTATTAACACTAATTCTTTCCACATTGCCGGTGGATTTTGAGGATTTAATGTTACTATGGATTGGTGAAATTCCCAAGGTTTATTAGCACTAAACCAAGTAGGTTGTCCTTTGTATGGCCGATAAATAGTCTGGACCTTTTTATTCTTATGGAAAATCATGGAAATATAATGTTTTGCTGGTCTTATGTCGTGGTTGTCATTGAATATGTATTGAGGTGTAGTAGAATTAATGCAAACTATCACTACATCATAAAACTCTAAAAGTGTAGATAAGCAAAGTTGGAATTTTGTACCAAAGCGAAGGATCGTTCTTTTGTCGGTGATGCCTTTGTTGAACTTAATCCTGCTAAGCATCCCATTGTCATATAATTTGATTTTGGTGTCCCATTCAAGCATGAGAGCTTTATCATCAAGTCTGGCTCTTAACATGTTACTACGTCTATGTTGAACTATTTTGAACCAACCATTAATTTTTCTACAATGTTTTAATAAATCTTGTAAGTCTGCTAGCTCTTGTTCCCATCTTTCCCATACAAACTTGTCTATTTTTAATTTAATATCTGGACTGGAATACTTATAGAGTGGCTCTAGCGTTTTCTGAGTTCTAAGCTTTAGATGATTCTGAAGTTGTTCATATGACAAGTTTGTGTAAGGCTTTGGAATCTGTGCTATAACTTCATCTCTCTCTAGGACTGATCTCTTTATAAATTCTTCATAAAGTTTGTTTGTTTTTTCTGTATATTTTGTCTTCTTTTTATAGTCTTCTAACTGTTGTAGTTGCCGCTCAAGTTCTTAAATTTTCCGCATAAAATTTTGGACTTGTATTTGGCTATTTTGGTAGAGGTGTTGAAGATCGTTTAAATGATTAGCCTGGGAATTAATGAGGTCATCTAAGTTTAGGGGAGTTGAAAAGGCCGTTTTTGCATAACTTTGGTGACAATCCTGATCAAAATAGTAATTTGGACCGAAATAATTTTTGGCTTCTTGTAAAGCATCGTTTAAATTATAGAAACCTTTAAAAATTGGATTTTGAAAATTATTTATAGCCATTTGAACTTGGCTATATTTTTAAAAACTCCTGTGAAATTTCCTCTAAAAACAATGTAACAAAAGATATTTTTGGATAACGGCTTTTGCTGAATCTTGGAAAAATAAAAGGAAAAAGCATTTCCAAGCTTCTGTTTATTTTTCCTTTCGAGCTCCATTGTTTTAAAATTCCATAAGTGATCAATTAAACATTGTTGAGAAGGGTCATTTATACGAACAACGGGTTTGAACCTCCTTAGATCATCGTTTTTGAAAATTACAAGGGACGCTGACCAAAGGTCATGCACGAGATATTACTCGTCGCCGTTTGGTTATATATTGGTGGTCTAACTTGACTTGCAGCTGGAGATACTATTAGGGAATTACCACCCATCGTTTTATTATTAGTTGAGTTACTTGATGGTGCTTCAACCTTAACTGGTAACAGTAAGGTTTTGGCATCCATAACGGTTTTTCTATCTTTCATTTTTACTAGAGGCTCTTTGCCTATATTCATTTGTTGAGGCATTTGACTTTGCTGTTTGCCTAATTCTGTATTCATAAGACAAACATTATTAGAAACATCAAAAATGGATAATAATTTTCTTGAAAGCGTATCTGCTAAATGATTATTTTTACCTTGATGTGTTCGAAATGAATACTATCCATTTCCTTGAATTAAATTTTGAAGGTTTAGCCATCTAGTTTTATTAATCTTTTTCGAATTTTCATTTGAAATGAATTTAACTATTGCCTCACAATTTGTTCTAACAGTAAAATCTTTATTTAAGAAAATTTAAAATTTATCTAAAGAATTAATTAAAGCTTGTATTTCATAATCTAATGAAGTCCAACTGGAGACTGAATCAAAATCGCCGCTGGCATAAGCAGCTATTTTTCTGTTGATTTATCTGAATATTTTGATGGTTTACATTTAAGGACGGCTCCCCATCCTTCTTTGTATCCATCACATTCTATAATAATATAATCTGTGGATAATAGTAATTCTAATGGCTAGATATTTCTAACTTCTTCTTTTATTTTCTGAACTAACTTAATATCTTCTGTATTAAATTTACTTTCTCCATTTTTTGGAATTTTCCTATAAAGAGGGCCAACTAATTTGGCCAAATTTGGTATAAATTTTCTTGCATAATTTACTAGTCCTAAAAAGTCTTGAATCTTTTTCTTGTTATCTAGTCTGTCTGGAAATTCTATTATTTTTTTATGAAATATGTGGTATTGGTTCTATCTTTCCCCCTCCAATTTCTAGACCTAAAAAAGAAATTTTCTGTTTGTATAATTCCATCTTTTTCTTTGAAATAACTAAACCATTTTTTTAATTTCATTAAAATCTGTTTTTAGATGACATTCATGTTGTTTTATACTACCACTAGCAATTAAAATGTCATTAATATATACTAAACAAAAATCATATTTCTTAAAAATATTGTCCATAAAACGTTGAAAAAAGAGGGTGCTGTTTTTAAACCAAAACTAAGAACGTTCCATTCAAAATGTCCTTCTGAACACATAAACGTTGTCCATGATTTAAATCTTCTTCTAACTTTAACTGATTATAATCGCTTTTCAAATCAAATTGTAACAACCCGCATATTTTACGGTTTGATATTTAAATATTTTATCGTTAGTCGGATTTTAGTCCGAAAAGCTACTTTTTGCATACGGTCGAATTCGGACTCGGAACCACTTCCATTGGGTCCAAAACACCGTTTGCGATCTTTTTGAGTATAAACTTTGATGTGTTTGGAGTTAGTGGAATTTTGCCACTTTTTCACTATGGACTTTGGGTTTGGTTTAGCCCGTTAGCCTAAGCTATTAATTCTAACTCAACCCCCTTCTCTTCATAACTTTACTTTCATTTCCTAACACTCAAGCTTCATCAAAAATGGGGGAAGGAATGGGAAATTAAAACTCCAAGCTCAAGATCATTTGCAGATCCAACATCCAACTCCAAATTCAAAGAGAAGACATTGATTCAAGCTTCTTGGGTTGATTCTCCTTTGCTTTCCAGCTTCTCTTTCATTGATTTTATGAAAAGGTAAGATCTTTATCTCACATCTTTGTCTATAACTATCATTGATTGTTGGGTATGAATTCCTAACACTTTTACATATGCATTTGTCATTGATTTTGATTGAATTGGTGAAAATCCCAATTTTTAGTGTTTTGGGTTCAAATCTTTAATCCAATCTTTGATGTTTAAACACGTTTTCGGTGATGCACCGAGGATCCAATACGACCAGGTAACCCATGGGTATAATCCCGTAGCGTCCGTACTCGATCGGTTGCAAATTGGGCGAGTTTTGAGCTCCAAATCCCTTAGGTCGCTCAGCCTGCATATAAAGGACTTTTGGCCTGCATTTAGGTCGTTTTTCCCCCTTAGGTCGTTAGATCGCATGTCCCTAGGTCATAGGTCGCGTACCCCTTAGACCGTAGCTCCCTAGGTCGTTCGGCCTACACACGAACATCTCGGTCTTGCTTAGATCGCGTCAATATTAGGTCGCTCACTTAGGTCGTTCGGCCTTGTTAACCTTTATATCGTTCACCTGCTAAGTCGCTCGTGCTAAGGTCGCACCTAGGATAGGTCGTTGCACCATTTTCTCGGCTGCTGTAGTTAGGTCGCACTTCATTTTCGAAGGCCGTTAGCTCCTTAAGTCGCTCGGCTTCCTTATCCCTTATGTCGCTTGCTCCTTTTAGGTCGGCCTCACGCTTTAAGTCGTGTCGTGTTAGGTCGCTCAGCATCTACTTAGGTCGCTCCGCTAGCTCACGACATGCGTTAGGTCGCATGCATGTTAGGTCGCACATCTCATGCGTTAGGTCGCGTGCATGTTAGGTCGCACGTCTCTTTCGGTCGTTCGGCAGTTAGGTCGCGCAATGATTGAGCCGTAGGGGTATTTCCATTTTCATGAATTTGGAATCAAATTCTTTGGATTTTTTTCACGTCTTCATACGTGAATTTCTGTGATTGATCGTTTCTACGATCATTTTTGTGACTTGTCATTTTAAAAATATACAAACCTTTACTTCACTCGTACGAGAAATCTAATTAAACGGCTTCGTAAAATGAGTGGTATGAAACGCTTGCGTTTTCTTCGTCAGTTAATTCTTGGACTTGTTCGATTGAATATCTTATGACAATTTTCTAGTGGATATCTACAATTTGTTCATAAATATCTAAGTTAAGCTAGTGGTTATGGGACATGAAGCTAAGCTCACATATTTACTACCTTATTGTAATTGACACTTCGTGATGATCGATGATGATCATTTTTGTGATTATGACTAGCGATATGCTATGTTTCTTTGTCCATGTAGGGGACAGTACCTCGTTTTATTGAGTTTCGTCTCACTTTTATTATAGGCTAACGACCTATTTATTTCTTGGGTTTCGACCCAATTCTTGTGGGCTAGCGACCCACGCTTTTATAGTGTTTGGATCTTCGAGCGTACTGTTGTACTATGTTGTTGTTCCAAACTATTCGAGTTTCTATTTCCTCTGGCGTACCATTGTACTACGTCATTGCACCGGCTCTATGGTAAGCGATCATGGGATAGCGTCCCATTTTTGATACACGTGTTGGTGAGTTTTCATGCTCCCGGTTTGTGATAGGCCTCCCCCTTTTTGTGATTTCTGGATTTCCATGGATGATATCTAGAATTTGTGTTTCACCAATTTTTAGTGATTTTCATTGATATGTGTTATCAATATTTGTGCATTTGTGAATTTGTGTGTCATTAACTTTTGTGAACGAAGATATTGAGTATGACATTCCTTTTGATCTTTGAGAAGATTCCTGTGATATTGATTACTCTCTTGTTGATTTTCAATTTCATACTTATCACAATATGGATTTATGGTTATCATATGTTATGTCATATCTCTTATTCTATATCATTTTATTTGATATTTATTGCTAGACTGATACATTTATTATTTTCTTATAAATAATACTCGGGTCAGACCGAGATGTTACAGGTGCTTCTGCTTGACTTCACTTCTGGGATTATCATCCTGACTTTTGGCTAGCTACTTAGATTAGTAGTTTTTTTGTATACCTTTGAGATATAGACTCCTAGACGTATACATATTCTTTTGTCTAGCACTTGTAACCATTCTTTTATAATATTGTGGATCTTGTTTGACCACTACTCTGATGTACACTTTCATGTGTTATATTCATATATTTTTCCGCCTTTGTGATATGGATGTCTGTGACTGATTTGTGCTATTCTTATTTCTATGTTAGTTTCTGAAGATATTATAGCCACTGTGTAGCAGCTTTGAGTTTGTATCAGTACGTCGGATTTCCTCCTGAAACCAAATGCATGTTGTACTATCTGACATTTCGGTGCTCGCACAAAGCAATTACAGGGATGGTCGCTCCTCGATGGCCTTATTCCCCATGCTAGTTGACGGAACTGCCCCGTAGTGTCCTTAGCTAGTGTGGGTATAGAGGTGGGGCGTCACAGCTTGGTATCAGAGCCAATCTTCGGAACAATGTAGAACAATCTAGCAAGGATCGTCATCCTAAGTTCATCTTAGGAATCATGCATTAGGATTTAATTCGAGTCTTCGTACCGATTCATCCTATTTTCCTTATGATTCCTTGTTTATCTATCAAGATTGCTTGATATTCGTTTGGAAAATAATCATATCCTTCTTCTTTATTTCTTTCAAAAAGGAAGAGAAATGGTTAGACCTGGACGTCCCAGCGCCAGTCAATCTCGTGCTACTCCCCAGGATGGAGTATTTATGTCTGCCCAGGAACTTCTCGATCTTGTGAGGAATCTCAAGCAGCCGGATCTAATCCAGAATCTACTCACCCTAGGTCTAGATTTGCACATTTGTGCAGCGATTATACCAATTTGGGTGGGAAGCCATTCAAAGGTTCTGAGACTATTATCGAAGTCCAGGCTTGGCTGAGATCGTATGATCGAATCTTTTCTCGCATGAATCTTATTGATCTTCACCGTGTTCAGGTGGCCTCTAGTATGCTCCAAGAAAGAGCATTAGATTGGTATGAGCTACTTATTTCTGAAATAGTTGAAGTAGATCTTACTTGGGAGAAATTCCAAGAACAATTCGAGTTAAAATTTGTACCAGAAGCTGAGAAGGTGACATTAGCTCGTCGCTTCATAGACCTTGTTCAAGGTGAATCCTCCGTGGCAGACTATGTTGCGTTTTTTGAATCTCTTTTCAAATACGTGGTTGAATACATTAATAACCCATTGAAGAAAAATCAAAGGTTCGTCTATGGCTTGAATAAAAATCTCAAGAAGCCATTACTTCTAAAGTTAGAAGTTTCTTTCGATCAACTTGTTGATATCGCTCTTCGACTGGAAGAGGCAGATAAAGAGAATGATGCTGATGTTGTTGGTGCCAAACCAAAATTCAACAACAACAAGAAAAGGCCTATTAAGCTCAAAGGGTCTTATCCCAACAAGAAAGGGAAGCAAGCAATTCCGGTGGCAAAGGCTTCTACCCCTCGTAGTGGGCAATGCTACAATTGTGGTTCTAAAGACCATTATGCCAATAGATGTCTGAAACCTCACTTTTGTCGCTATTGCAGAAGCTCGGATCATTATTTATCTTCTTGTCTCAAACTTCAAAACAGGAAGGATGGAAAGCTTAACGTTGCTGAAGCCCCTGGAAACACATCTCGTGGTTAAGGCACCCTTCATTCTATCCTTGATGGCATTATTATGTTTCATAATCAACCTATGCGGGTTCTTTTTGATACGGGTGCATCCCATTCTTTTATATCAAAAGAACTTGTTGATACGTTTTCTTTAAGTGTTGTCACTTTAATGACTTCTTTGAGAATTGCGAATCGGTTGGTGGATCCGCAACAATTTATTGTGTAAAGATGTCGAGATTATTTTGTGTGATTTTTCTTTCCGAGCCGATTTGCATGTTATGCGTTACTTAGGCTTTGGAATGATTTTGGGAATGGATTGGCTTAACCACTATGAAGCCCAAATTTTATGTCCTGAGCGGACTATTCATCTTCGACATCCTCAATCTGTTAAGCAGATTTCTATTAATCTTAAAGATTCGAATTCCAGCTTGGTTGCATTTTTATATTCTTTAAATCCTCATGATGACGATAATGATGATGAGGAAGATATTATTTCTCTTATTCACGTTGTTCATGAATTTTCCGACATATTTGAGTCCGTTTTAGGATTACCACCTAAGCGAGCAATTAAGTTCAGAATTAATCTCATTATTGGAGCTCAACCTATTACCGTCCTCCTTATCGCATGTTTAATTAGGAGAATGAGGAGATGCACAAACAATTATCAGAATTGGAAACGAAGCAATTTATTCGCTCTAGTTCCTCTCCTTGGGGAGCTTTGGCTATTTTTGTGAAGAAATCCGATGGTACACTTAGGCTTTGCGTTGACTACCGCAAGCTTAATGATCTAACTATCAAGAATAAATATCCTTTACCTCGGATTGATGATCTATTCGATCAACTTAGTGGTGCTAGAGTCTTTTCACAACTAGACTTAGCTACCGATTTTCATCAGCTTCGTATTGTAGAGGATAGCATTCCTTTGACATCGTTCCGTACTCGTTATGGATCTTATGAATGGCTTGTGGTGCCATTTGGTTTAAAGAATGCCCCGGCTTATTTCGTTGACCTTATGAATTGAGTTTTCAAAGACTTCCTCGATCGGTTTGTTCTCATCTTTATTGATGATATTCTTGTGTATTCTAAAACTGAGGAGGAGCATGAAAAGCATCTTCGGATTGTGTTGGAAACTCTTAGGAGCAATCAATTGAAAGAATTTTTTTCTAAATGCCACTTTTGGCAATCTCGTGTGAAGTTTCTCGATCATATTATTTCCGAATCCGGAATTTCCGTGGATCCTGCAAAGATTGAAGCGATTCAAAATTGGAAGAGATCGAAAAGTGTGACGAAGATCCGTAGTTTTCTTGGATTGGCAGGTTATTACCGCCGTTTCATGAAGGACTTTTCAAAAATTTCCATGCCTCTTACTAGTTTGACCAAGAAAGGTGTTAAATACATTTGGTCGGACAAATGTGAAGCTTCTTTTCAGAAATTAAAAGAACTCCTTTCTGATGCTCCTATTCTTGTTATTCCCGAAAGGAATCAAGATTTTGTCTTTTATACCGATGCTAGTCGCATTGGTTTGGGTGCCGTTCTTATGCAAAGAAAACGTGTTATTGCTTATGCTTCTAGGCAACTGAAGCCGGCTGAGACTAGATATGCCACTCATGATTTGGAACTCGCAGCTATTGTTTTCGCCCTTCGTATTTGGCATCATTATCTTTTGGGAGAGAAATTTATTCTTTACACCGACAATAAATCTTGAAGTATCTATTTTCTCAAAAGGAACTAAATTTGCGTCAACAACATTGGCTCGAATTTCTTGCGGCTTATGACCTTGATATTCTTTATACTCCCGGAAAGGGAAATCGTGTTGTCGATGCACTTAGTCACAAGCAACAAACGGTTGTTTCTACGATGATATCCAAATGGAACGATCTCAGAATTCTATCCACTTGCGAGATTCAAGATCATGTTTTCGATTTATGTTCATCTCTTGTTTTATGTAGCCTTGAGGCTCATCCTTCGCTTTTAGACCACATTCTTGAAGCTCAAAAGCTAGATCCCGAATTGGCTATTCTTGGCCAAAATTTTAGGGATAAAATTGATATTGAAAGTTTGAAAGACTTTGATATTGATTCTCATGGAGGTATTCGAAAATTTGGTAGACTTATCGTTCCAAATATTAGTAATCTTCATAAAGATATTTTAGAAGATTCTCATCGTTCTAAATTTACCATTCATCCCGGTAGTATTAAAATGTATGCGGACATGAAGTGACTTTATTATTGGGAGGGAATGAAATCTGATATTGCTAACTTTGTTAAGTGTTGCATGACTTGCCAACTTGTCAAGGCCGAACACCAAAGGCCTGGTGGGTTATTGCAACCTTTAGAAATTCCAATTTGAAAGTGGGATCAAATTTCCATGGATTTTATAGACGGTCTTCCCCTTCTCGTTCGGGTCATGATATCTTATGGGTGATAGTTGATAGGCTTACTAAATCCACCTATTTTATTCCCGTTCGGTCCAATCAAACCGTTCCTCTCTTGGCCAAACTCTTTATCAAAGAAATTGTTAAATTGCATGGAGTTCCTACTTCTATTATCAGTGATCGTGATCCATTGATTACTAGTGGATTTTGGAAGAGTCTTCAAAAAGCTTTGGGAACGAAGCTTAATTTTAGCACCGCTTATCATCCCCAGTCCAATGGACAAACTGAGCGTGTGAATCAAACTCTTGAAGATCTTCTTCATGCATGTGTTCTTGATTTTGGTGGAAGTTGGGAAGATCATATTTCTCTTGTTGAGTTTTCCGGTAATAATAGCTTCCAATCTAGTATTGGTATGGCACCTTTCGAGGCACTCTATGGAAGGCCATGCCGATCTCCTTCTTGTTGGATTGAGGCTAGTGAGAAGCTGGATTTAGGTCCAGATTTTGTTCAAGATTCCACAGGGAAGATTGACCTTATCCGTCATAGGATGAAAGAAGCCCAGAGTAGACAAAAATCCTATGCCGATAACCGGAGAAGGAAATTAGAATTTTCTGTGGGAGATCTTGTGTTTATTCATGTTTCACCTATGAAAGGTGTTGTACGTTTCAGCCGATCCGAAAAATTAGCGCCTCAATATATTGGGTCATTTCCTATCACCGAACGTATTGGTTCTGTGGCTTATCGCCTTTTATTACTTGCTCAGTTTTATGCTATTCATGACGTGTTTCACGTTTCTCAATTACGGAAGTGCCTTCGAGATTCTGACTCTATTCTTGAGCACGGTACTGTGGAAGAAATTGAAGTCCACCTAATTTAACTTATGAGCAACATCCTATTCGTATTATTGCTTCGGAGGTCAAGCGCCTTCGAAATAAATATGTTCCGCTTATTAAAGTTCAATGGTCCTCAAATCCTAAGGATTGCCCATGGGAATCTAGAGAATTCATCGATCGAAAACATCCAGACTTACTTTCTCGTGCTCTTTGAGGTGAACTTCTTATTTCAAACTTCTTTTGTGTTGAATATGCTTTTATGGTTGTTACTATATATTTTCTTGTTAATTATTGCGAGGACGCAATTTCTTTAAGGAGGGAAGTCTGTAACAACCCACATATTTTACGATTTGATATTTAAATATTTTATTTAAATATTTTATCGTTAGTCGGATTTTAGTCCGAAAAGTTACTTTTTGCATACGGTCGAATTCGGACTCGGAACCACTTCAATTGGGTCCAAAACACCGTTTGCGATCTTTTTGAGTATAAACTTTGATGTGTTTGGAGTTAGTGGAATTTTGCCACTTTTTCACTATGGACTTTGGGTTTGGTTTAGACCATTACCCTAAGCTATTAATTCTAACTCAACCCCCTTCTCTTCATAACTTTACTTACATTTCCTAACACTCAAGCTTCATCAAAAATAGGTGAAGGAATGGGAAATTAAAACTCCAAGCTCAAGATCATTTGCAAATCCAACATCCAACTCCAAATTCAAAGAGAAGACATTGATTCAAGCTTCTTGGGTTGATTCTCTTTTGCTTTCAAGCTTCTCTTTCATTGATTTTGTGAAAAGGTGAGATCTATATCTCACATCTTTCTCTATAATTATCATTGATTGTTGGGTATGAATTCCTAACACTTTTACATATGCATTTATCATTGATTTGGATTGAATTGGTGAAAATCCCAATTTTTAATGTTTTAGGTTCAAGTCTTTAAAAATCCAATCTTTGATGTTTAAACACGTTTTCGGTGATGCACGTGGAGCCAATACGACCGGGTAGCCTATGGGCATAATCCCTTAGCGTCCGTGCTCGATCGGTTGCAAATTGGACGAGTTTTGAGCTCCAAAACACTTAGGTCGCTCAGCATGCATATAAAGGACTTTCGGCCTGCATTTAGGTTGTTTTCCCCCCTAGGTCGTTATGTCGCTCGGCCCTAGGTCGTAGGTCGCGTACCCCTTATACCGTAGCTCCCTAGGTCGTTCGGCCTACACACGAACCTCTTGATCTTGCTTAGATCGCGTCAATATTAGGTCGCTCACTTAGGTCGTTCGGCCTTGTTAACCTTTAGATCGTTCACCTACTAAGTCACTCGTGCTTAGGTCGCGCCTAGGATAGGTCGTTGCGCCATTTTCTCGGCCTTCTGCAGTTAGGTCGCACTTCATTTCCGAAGGCCGTTAGCTCCTTAAGTCGCTCGATTTCCTTATCCCTTAGGTCGCTTGCTCCTTTTAGGTCGGCCTCATGCTTTAAGTCGCGCCGTGTTAGGTCGCTTGGCATCTACTTAGGTTGCTCCGCTAGCTAGCGACATGCGTTAGGTCACGTGCATATTAGGTCGCACATCTCATGCGTTAGGTTGCATGCATGTTAGGTTGCACATCTCCTTCGGTCGTTCGGTAGTTAGGTCGCGCAATGATTGAGCCATAGGGGTATTTCCATTTTGATGAATTTGGAATCATATTCTTTGGATTTTATTCACGTCTTCGTATGTGAATTTCTGTGATTGATCGTTTCTACGATCATTTTTGTGACCTGTCGTTTTAAAAATATACAAACCTTTACTTCACTCGTACGAGAAATTTAATTAAATGGCTTCATAAAACGAGTGGTATGAAACGCTTGTGTTTAATTCGTCGGTTAATTCTTGGACTTGTTCGATTGAATCTCTTATGACAATTTTCTAGTGGAGATCTACAATTTGTTCGTAAATATCTAAGTTAAGCTAGTGGTTATGGGACATGAAGCTAAGCTCACATATTTACTAGCTTATTGTAATTGACACTTCTTGATGATCGATAATGATCATTTTTGTGATTATGACTAGCGATAGGCTATGTTTCTTTGTTCACGTATGGCACAGTACCTCGTTTTCTTGAGTTTCGTCTTATTTTTATTATAGGCTAATGACCTATTTATTTCTTAGGGTTTAGACCCAAATCTTGGGGCCTAGCGACCCACGTTTTTATATGTTCGGATCTTCAAGCGTACCGTTGTACTACGTTGTTGTTCCAAACTATTCGAGTTTCTGGTTCCTCGGGCGTACAGTTGTACTACGTCGTTGCACCGGCTCTATGGTTAGCGACCATGGGATAGCGTCCCAATTGTGATACACGTGTTGGTGAGCTTTCATGCTCCCGTTTTGTGGTAGGCCTCCCCCTTTTTGTGATTTCTGGATTTCCATGGATGATTTCTTGAATTTGTGTTTCACCAATTTTTAGTGATTTTCATTGATATATGTTATCAATATTTGTGCATTGGTGAATTTGTGTGTCATTAACTTTTGTGAATGAAGATATTGAGTATGACATTCCTTTTGATCTTTGAGAAGATTCTTGTGATATTGATTAATCTCTTGTTGATTTTCAATTTCATACTTATGACAGTATGGCTTTATGGTTATCATATGTTATTTCATATCTCTTATTTTATATCATTTTATCTGATATTTATAGCTAGACTGATCCATTTATTATTTTCTTACAAATAATACTCGGGTCAGATCGAGATGTTACAGGTGCTTCTGCTTGACTTCACTTCTGGGATTATCATCCTGACTTTTGGCTAACTACTTAGATTAGTAGTTTTTTTTGTATAACTTCGAGATATAGACTCCTAGAGTATACATATTCTCTTGTCTAGCACTTGCAACCATTCTTTTGTGATATTGTGGATCTTGTTTGACCACTACTCTGATGTACACTTTCATGTGTTATATTCATATCTTTTTTCGCTTTTGTGATATGGATGTCTGTGACTGATTTGTGTTATGCTTATTTCTATGTTTGTTTCTAAAGATATTATAGCCACTGTGTAGCAGCTTTGAGTTTGTATCGGTACGTCGGATTTCCTCCTGAAACCAAATGCATGTTGTACTATCTGACATATCGGTGCTCGCACAAAGCAATTACACAGATGGTCGCTCCTCAACGGCCTTATTCTCCGTGCTAGTTGACGGCATTGCCCCGTAGTGTCCTTGGCTAGTGTGGGTATAGAGGTGGGGCTTCACACAAATTTACTAAATGCTCGTTTATCTTGAATGAAATTAAAAAGAGTGTCTTTATTGGGTATATTGTACACATCGTCTTCAGTATTGTCATTAAGTCGTCTGTAGTTGTAAACGATTCTAGATTTACCTCGTTTTTGTTCAGAATGGTTTCTAACAATCAATGCTATTGATCTATGTTTTGATTCTGATCATCTAATCAAATTTTTGGTCAATATTTCATTTATCTGTAATTTAAACTCTTTAATATCGGCTAGCGAATAATCTACATTTTCTGTTTTTATGGTTACTCTGGATTAATAATCTTAATTTTACAAACATGCCTAATTTTATTCTTGGTAACGTCATCTCCAATGAATCCTAATTTTTCTAATCGTGATATAATTCGATAAGGAATAAATTTTATTTCCTTACCTTTTTCTAAATCTCTTATTGTTTCAAAAGCAAGTGTTGCTAATGCTGATTTATGTTCTTTATTTTGAAAATTGTTTTGCCTAATTTTTGGTTAATTTGAAAAATCTAATTCTCCTTGTCCACCACGCTTCCAAGCGAACTCTGATGTATAGTTGTTATAATTTGTAGGTAATGTATAATTATTCTTACTGAACGTATACTATTTTTACTGATTGTGATTGCACCTCTATAATTTAAAATCAAATTTAACCCTAAAAGAAATTCAATGATTTTAATTTCTTTTGGACCAATAGTACGTTGTCCTAACTCGTATTTAATGTTGTAATTTCCACTAAAGTCCTTAAATTGTATTGTGGAGTTATCAGGAATTTTATGAGTCATTTTCATAAAACTCTGATTTGCCGTTTTTCTAGTAATAACATATGCAAGGGTATATGGTGTTGTAAAGGTACTAAAGAATGTCCTATTAAACTTTTTGTACTACCTGTATCTACTATGGCTATTGTTTCTACAAAATTACTATTATCGAACCATATTTTACATGTTAATGTAAGAAGGTTTGGGTTATATTTATTAATATTCGTTGTAAATACTTCTTGTATTTCATTATTAAGAAAAATTATGTTTTCTGTTTCTTTACTTGCTTCTCCTGGTTCGTGCGAAGAATGATCTTTTTGTTTTTCTTTAATTTATTTTATATCTATTTTAATCATTTCTAATTCTAAGTTTAACAGTTTAATTTGAGCATCATGTTTTTCTATGCTTTCTTGAAGTATTGTTTTTTCATTTGTTTTTTGATAACTAAATCTAACTCAAATTATTTCTTTCCATAGATAAAACGTATTTCTATGAAGCAAAAATCGCGTTGAAAATGTTTATTGATTTCTGGATATCTGGTACAAAAATAACAAGGAACATGGTTATTTCCTCGTCCTTATATCCAATTATGATTACATTCTATTTCTTTATCCTAATTCATTAGTGTATATGTGATATTATTTAAAGAACTTCCTTCTTCATTATCTGTTACAATGCTATAAACTGATTCATTATCGTTAAAATCTTCTTCATGAACTGATTCTATCTCCTGTTCACATATCTCATCGACTAAGTTTGATCGTTGTCTATTATTCTGTCTATTAGGACATCTATTGGCTAAATGGTTTGGATCACCACAAATAAAACAATGGCATTCTCTATTGGGTTTTATATATCCATCTTTTTTATATTTGTTAAACTTTTTTGATTTTCTTAATTATTTACGTGGTTTATGGTATCCATAAGCTTGAAGAGTGTAGATGGCAGTTCTACAAAATGCCCAAGCTTGTCTTTTAATTTGTTCTTATAGAGTGGCTTCTCTACAACGGTTTTCTAATTCATCGAGTACAAACATAATACGTGGACCTATACCTAATTTTGGTATTTTACCGTATAATTCTTCCCAATTTTTATGTAATTGTCTTCCTGGGTCTCCTAGTAATTTTGTAAAATATTTGTTGCATAATTCTTCGTCCTTAGCTTTCCTTGTTTGGGCAATCATAGTTGCAAAGTCTTGGGAAAATTCTTTTATATATTTAAAGTCTTTTACACTAGACTGTTCCAAATTTCTTAATGCTATTTCTTGTAAAGTTATTTGACCTTTACCTGGATCTGTTCCTACTAACTATAATCTCATGAAACTTGTGAAATTGCAGGGATTATTTCCTAATTGCTTTTGTTCTGTTATTGTTTCTGGACTATCTTTCTTTACTGATAAATAGGTTCCTAATGCCAATGGTCCTAGTGTAGTTTCTAACACAGCCCACATATCCATATCGGGCTTTTTGTTTGTTTCCCAATATCGTATTACATTTTGTTCCCAAACTAAAATTTCTTCTGGCCATAATTGTGGTGACTGGTTTTCTAATAAAAGCATGTCTCTACTGTAAAGCCTTCCATATGGTTTCCTAGTTCCTTTTCCTATAAATGGACTTTCTTGATATTGCCAATCATCTACTATTTCCTATGTTTCTCGTTCTAAGGGTCCTTCTCTGTATTTGCCAAAGTCTATAGGATCATTATCTAGTTGATTTCGTTTATTGAGTGGGACCATTACTTTATCTATCATATAATTTGTATCTAGAAAGAAATAACTTAATGGTATATTTTGGCTGGCAATGTAATTTATTAGGGATATATTAAAGTATTTACTTAGCATTGTGAAAGATTCTTCATAGTCCATATTCAAATCTTGCATACGGGCTATGGTCATGTTATCTGATTCTTCCCTAATTTTTTCTATGGTAGTATTTTTGTGGATTATTTCTGGGAGTGTTTTATTAGATTATATTTCAAAATTTTGTACTTCTAAATTTTTATCTTCTTCATATTCTTCATCATCTATAAGGTAACCTAGAATGTCTTCTTCATTTATATTTAATTGTTCTAAAATTTTTGTTTCTAATTCTCGTTCAGAATCATAAACAGGACCATCGTCCCAATTCATGTTATTAGCTTGTTCTAATGGTTCTTATGAAATTATTTTAAAATTGTGTCTAATTGATCCTTCTAATTCGGATTGTGTATTTGTTTCTTCTTTATTTTGTTTAAATTTATAACTTCCAAATCTTATGCTAGGTTTACCAAATTGATTATTGTAAATAACATGGCTTTCTGGTATTAAAATGCATTTTTCATTTGTAACAAAGTCTTCGAGATTCCATTCAAGACCAATTAGATCTTGTGGATCAAACCTGCGTGGCTCTATCATTTTAATTCCTTTGGACGAAATGTTTTGAACAATTCCTTCTAAATTTATTTTAAATTTCATACCAGATGTGTTGCCAGCCTTACCTAAAATTCCAATGCTTATAATTAAATTATTTCCTATAGAAATTTCAAACCCATTTGTTGAAAATCTTAATTTTAGATTTTTTAAATCTTTAATGGATTTTAAGATGTCTAATACACAATAAACTAATGCAGATTTATCGTTTAAATCTATTTCCATTCCTGATATTAATGCTTTTTCTATATTTAAGGTTCAACTTTTATCTAAAACTAGTGTTAACAATTTTGTACCTGTTCCCTTTCGTGTAAGTACTTTAATTCCTATAACAATTAATCCTAGATGAAAAAATCTTTTTCTAATATTTTAAGCTTTCGAATAGTTTTTGGGCTTAAAATAACTAATGTTACACTGTTATTAATAACTCCAATTTCTTCCTCTTATACACTTCTAATTAACGTTGTATTAATATTCGTTATTCCTATCTGATATAGTATTCGTGGATTTAATAAGTCAAACTGATTGTTATTATAAAGTTCTAAATTTCTATCTAAATCTACTTCTTCGTCTAACTGAATTATTTGTTTGTCTTTCTTGGATTTAAATTTAGATAGAACATTGGATATTTCACCTTTTGGTTTACTTCTGGACGTACTACTTTCTACTAATGTCCTACTAGGGCCTAATAATGAGTTTCTTAGGTTTAACATTATTGTCTAGGGATCCAAAATTTATATAATTCTGGTGTTTTCATTATAGGCTCAACTGGTTTTCCTAAAGATAAATTTGTTAATTGTTCTGAAAGTTTATCTAATTCTTTATCAAATTTCTGTTTAGTATCTAACTCTTCTATTTTTTGTAAAATTTGCAAGTTTAAGCTTATTAATATATTAAATAAATTTGGGTATTCTTTATCTGATGAACTATTTCCTGAAAATGTAGTAAAGCCTTGTTCAGGCACCGGTTTTGTTGCGTATTTATTAGATTCTTCTATTGCCTTGTGTAAAAAATTTATTCATCAAATTCTTAGGCAACCAAATGCTTTACTTCGTGAACTACCTGCACTATGTGTTTTGGCCTCAAAATCAAGAATTCTAGTTTTAAGGCCTTCTAAAATCATTTTTGATTCAAGTTCAATAGCCTTCGATTTATTCGTTTCTAAAAGAAATTTCAATTCGTTTATAATAGTTTTATCTCGTAAATTACTTTTTAGCTGTAATAACGTCTGTAAAATTTGTTTGTTTTGTAATTTGATGTAATCAAAATTTTCTACTAGCTGTTTAAGAATTCTATTTTTGTCTCTTATGGATCTAGCAATCGTTTCGATAAATTTTCTAACTAAATTATCATACTGTTCTAGATTATACCCTGAAATTAGAATTAAATCTATTATATTGTTCAACTGTTTATTTTCTCCGTGCAAAATGTGTTTAAATTCTTTATCAAATCTAGAAATAAATTTATAATTTTTTATGCTAACTATACTACGATCTTGAAAATTATAGCTTAAATCTAAAGACTCAATTTTTTTAAGATTAGAAGAACTAATTTTGAAAAACTTACAATAATGTTTGAGAATATTTCATTTGTCTTATAGTGTCTTTTCTTTCCATAACAATAGTTTTCTTTTGAGTGATATAATTAGTTTCAATATAAAGTTAATCAAAAGGTTAACAAAATCCACATATTACTGGTATAATCACATGATTAATGCCCTAATTATTAGTATTTAACAGATTCATCATGTTTGATAGAAATGGGATTTAAGCATCTATGCAGCCTTAAATTATCAACTCAGAGGATTACTATCTACTTGAGTTTTAGTGATACTAGGATTAACCACACCCTGATACCGTTTATTTATTTATTTATTTAGTATTTATATTCATACTTTATTAAACAGAACTCTATTACTACAATAACTACCAAAGATATATACTACCAAAAATCTGAAAACATAATCAACTATATTGGATAAAAAAAGTAAGGTAGGAAAATTCATACTTGAAGGATTAAACCTGGAACTTGGATGCTATGGAGCGGATATTGTTTTCATAAAACAAACCGTGCATTATTTATGAAATAATGACTTTTTATTAGTGTCGACTAAAGAATAGATATAGTTATATTTCAAAGAGAATGTTGTGAATATTCATTATGAAATAAAACTACAATGTGGTACACGCTTCATCACAAAAGTGATGTATTGGAAATTACAGAGGTGTCTAAAGTTATCTATAATTATTGTGGAATTATAAACTAAGCGGTAGATTTGAGAATTTTTTTTAATATGATTATGAATCACATAATTATATCTCAAACAACCCAGGCCATACACCCATTTAGTGGGTGTGTCAGAAGAGTTGATGAACTCTTCGGATTGATACACATAGATGTATGCAATCATTAATGTACTAATACTGAAATGGTTCCATATACTTCATCATATTCATCAATGAGTTACCAAGGTCATGAACATGTATATTTGATACGCATGTATAGGTCTATAATAAGCTTATAGAATATAAAATGAAAGCAAATAATATAACATGCAAGATAAATGATTATATTCGATCAAATGGGTGAGTATACTGGAAAGAGTTCTGTATGTACCTAACATGTATAAAGATTCGGTCTCAAATGCCACTTTTTTCTACAATACATGATGATGTATTGATAAGGAGTAATCAAACTTTTTTGGACAATACACGATCAATGGTGAGTGAATTTGAGTTAAATTCTTTCAACAAGGTGTGTACTTAAGAGTAGTACACAAGGTTAAAATTAATATCATCTAAAGAATAGTTTACAAAACCATACGAGGTTATTTAATATTTGAATCTTGGATTAAATGTGATTATATTGATTTAATACCCTTGTTAACCCCTTTTTTTATTGATAACTAATGACGATAAACTTGTTTTTAAAGTTTTTTTGCAAAATAAATACTTCGAAGAAATATCGATAATGTGATTGAAAATCGTTTATCGATAAATAACTTTTAATTTTTTAATTGACATAAACTGTTCGAACTCTTTTGTACTAAGCTTGTGAACATACAAAACACATTAGAGACTAAATAACACACTTTTATTTGTAAAGTAAATGGAACATTCTAGAATCTTCTAATGGATAAAAGATATTTGTGTCTAAGGGTAGTTTGGTCATTTACTTAGAAATGAGATGTAAAGAAGAAGTGATGCAGACGTGGAGGGGTAAGCCTTTCATGACATGATAGGGGATGAATTGGAACGTTATAAAATACCCACTTGAAGCCTATATAAGAATGTGCACACACCTTTGAATCACTTTTGCGAATTCAATAAATACAACTCTTTTCATCTTCTTCCTTTCATTATTATCTAAAGAAAAGTAAATTCAAAACAACTCTAATCAACTCAAACTTTGGCACAAGCATTACTGTAATATCATAACAACACCGAGTAACTAGAGTGGAAGATTTGAAGCACAAATGCCCCTAAACCCTTTTAGGCGGTGAGCTATTCGTAAGGTATTTACTTTAGGCTAGAGTAAAGCAAAAGAAAGAGTATGAAGTTGGTGTTTGTGAGGTTGAGGTTGGAAGTGGGCACTTGGACTTGTTTATTTACTTTGTTAAGAGTGAGTTTTCTCACCACCTTGAATGAAAATATTGTGTATATGTGCTTGTGATTGATTTCTTATACCTTGTTTGAATTAATATTGACATATGCTGTAATATTGTTTTTGACTCTCGTTTTGAAAGCAAATGACATACGTAATCCATATGTATTGTGACACCCCATCTCTATACTCACACTAGCCAAGAGCACTACGGGGTAATGCCGTCGACTAGCATGAAGAATAAGGCTATCGAGGAGCGACCATATGTGTAATTGCTTTGTGCAAGTACCGATATATCAAATAGTATATCATGCATTTCATTTCAAGAGGAAATCCGACATATCAAATACAAACTCAAAGCTACTACACAGTGGCTATGTGGCCTTCAGAAACAAATATAAAATAAGCATAACATAAGTCAGTCATAGATATTCATATCACTAAGGTGGAATCAGATATGAATATAACACATAGAAGTGTACATCAAAGTAGTGGTCATATAAGATCCACAACGTCACAAAAAAATAGGTACAAGTTCTTGACAAAAGAATATGTATACATCAAGGAGCCACTGTCTCGCATACATGAAAGACAAAAACTACTAAGTTAAAGTAGTTAGCCAAAAGTTAGAAGCTAATCCCTACTAAGAGGTCAAGTAAAAGCACTGGTACACCTCGGTCTGACCCGAGTATTATTTAAGAAGGAAAATAATAAACGGACTAGTCTAGCTATGAATATCATATAAGATGCGATAAGATAAGATATATGACAAAAATATATGATAACAATAATGCCATAGTGTGAAAAGTATATATTCAATAACAATGAAAATCATACAATATCTCAAGTCTCCTCAAATACCCAAAAAGAATATCATATTCTTTAGCTTATTCACCAAACCTCAAACATTAACAAAACATATCAATGCAAATCACAAAATTGGTGAAGCTTAAATTCTAGAAATTCATAATTAAAAATCCTGGAAACGTAAAAGGGGGAGGAGGCCTATCATAAATGGGAGCATGAAAACTCACCAACACGTGTATCATAAATGTGACGCTATCCCATGGGTCGCTAACCCATAAAAATATAGGGTACAGTCCCCCCCTTGAGGACGAATGAGCCAAACATTGAGGCACCTAAAAAGATACGCCCCATGCACGAACTCACTGAGCCAAACATCAAGGCACCTAAAAAGATACGCCCCATGCACGGACTCATTTAGCCGAGCATCGACGCACCTAAAAAGATATGCCTTATGCACAGATTAATTGAGCCGAACATCGACGCACCTAAAAAGATATGCCCCATGCACTGACTCATTGAGTTGATTGCTCCATGAACGGTCAAAAGACCATGGGTCGCTACCCCACCAAATTGAGTCGAAGCTCTATAGAACGAGGGTATATTCCCCCACGTGGACAAAGAGACATTGCATATCGCCAGTCTATACCACAAAATGGTCATCATAGATCAATAATGTGAATTACACCATGCTAGTAAATAAATGTGTTTATCTTCATGTCCCATAACCACAAGCTTAACTTAAATATTTACGAACAAATTATAGATTTTCACTCAAAAATTATCACAAGATTTCAATCGAATAAGTCCAAGAATTAACCGACGAAGTAAATGCAAGCGTTTCATACCACTTGTTTTGCTAAGTCGTTTAATTGGATTTCTCATACGAATGAGGTTAAGGTTTGTATATACTAATAGATTGAAAAACGGTTTTAAAAACGAGATTTGTATTAAAAGTAATGTTGAAATCATTTTTGTGAAAGAGTTTGAGTATTTACTACTAGTATAGAAACCTTTGTATTTTAAAGTTATAAATCAGAGAAATGATTGTAAAAACAATATGTTACTAAAATCCACATTTCAATAAGGTGAAAACCATGGAAATCGATATCAAATCCATCAAATGGATATTCCCAAAAATACAGAAAAGAAGTCATCAAAGTCAGTATTCATTGATAATAGCAATGCAGATCGTCAAAGATCGATAAATATAGAATTCCACTCAGAATAGGCAAATAGGCAAAATTTTGACAAGACCAGACGTCTAGTTCGTTTGACCAGACGTCTGACCCTAGGCTCTACCTTTTTTTCATTTTTATATTTTTTTAGAATCCACTGCCAGACATCTGGAAGGTTCAACCGGACGTCTGGTTGCCTAAGCTGGCAGAATTTTGCCTAGGCCATTGATGGCCAAATCAGCTCGAAAGTGGTCGAGCACGCGATGGAGGCTAGGGATTTATGCCAAGCAACAATACAGCCATATAGGCTCTTCGATACACCCAAAATAACATGTCTAAACATGCATATTAGGATTTTCATAAATTTTGACTTTAAAACCAAAATTGGGAAATTCACCAAACCAATTCATATCTAAAGCAATTGAACATGAAATAGATGTTAGGAATTCATACCTAACAACAATGAAAGCTATAGACATAGATTTGAGTTCAAGAACTCACCTTTGAACTCAAAAACAAAGAATTAGAAACTCTAATAAAAGTTAAGATCAATTCCCCTTCACTACACCTCTAGAATCTTCAATCTATTATCATATGCAAATATTTCCTACGTTAGGTTATAGGAAATTATGAAAATTGGATAGGGATATTGAAATATAGAAGATGAAGAGGATGCTTACCTAAGCTTCTCCTTAATTTTAGAACTTGGATTTGAATTTCCTAAGAGAACTATGGCTTAGGAATTTTAGTTTCCTCTTCCCACCATTCTTCCTATGGCTTGAGTGTTAGGAATTTAGAAAATGGAATAAATGATTAAACGGTGAGGAGTGGAGTGGGAGCTATTAGGTAGAAGAGTTTGGGTTAGCTTATTGGTTTAATGGGCTAGAACCTAACCCAAAGCCCAAACGAAAATACCAAAATCCTAATCAACTCCAAACATATCGATGTTTATACCTAAACAAGTTGTAAATGTCATTTTGAACTCAATGAAAGTGGTCTTCAATCCAGATTCCACTATTTACAAAAAGTCACATTTTGGAATTTAAACCAATTGGCGATGTTATATTTAAATAAAACATTTAAATATGTAATTGTAAAATATGCAGGTTGTTACAGACTCCCATCCTTATAGAAATTGCGTCATTGCAATAATCAAGAAGAAAAATAAAAAGTAACAACCATTATGTGATAACAATACCAAAAAGAAGATTAAAATGAGAAGTTCACCTTAAGGAGCACGAGAGAGTAAATCTTGATGGTTCGCTCGATGAATTCCCTGGATTCCCAAGAACAATTCTTAGAATTTGTGGACCATTGAACTTTCACAAGCAAAACATCTTTATTACGAAGGCATTTAACCTCCACAGCAATGATACGAATAGGATGTTGCCCATAAGTCAAATTAGGTGAAACTTCAATTTCTTTAATAACACTAGGCTCAAGAATAGAGTTGGAATCTCTAAGACATTTCTGTAGTTGAGGGACGTGAAATACGTCATGAATAAAGGAAAATTGAGCCAGTAGTGAAAGTCGATAAGCCATGGAACCAATGCGTTCGGTGATGGAAAATGGGCCAATATATCTAGGTGCTAACTTTTCCAATCGACTAAAACACACAACACCTATCATACGTAAAACACTAATAAATACCAAATCTCCCACAAAAAATTCTAATTTCCTTCTTCGGTTATCATCATAGGATTTTTGTCTACTTTTATCTTCTCTCATCCTATGATGAATAAGGTCAATCTTTTCTGTGGAATCATGAATATAATCTGGACCTAAAACCAGCTTCTCACTGTTTTCAAGCCAACACGAAGGAGACCGAAATTTTCCATAGAGTGCCTCGAAAGGTGCCATACCATTACTAAATTGGAAGCTATTATTATAATAACACTCAATAAGAGAAATATGATCTTCCCAACTTCCACCAAAATCAAGAACACATGCACGAAGGAGATCTTCAAGAGTTTGATTCACACGCTTGGTTTGTCCATCGGACTGAGGATGACAAGCGGAGCTAAAATTAAGCTTTGTTCCCAAAGCTTTTTTAATGACCTTTCCATAAACCACTAGTAAACAATGGATCACGATCGCAAACAATAGAAGTAGGAACTCCATGCAATTTAACAATTTCTTTGACATAAAGTTTGGTCAAAAGAGATACGGTCCGATTGGACCGAACAGGAATAAAATGGGTGGCTTTTGTAAGTCAATCTACAATCACCCATAAACTATCATGACCCGACCGAGAACGGGGAAGACCGTCAATTATCCTCAGTTAAATCTTCTTACATACCATTCCTTTGAATTTTGTTAAGCAAGGACTTAATTCCATTTAATATCATTACAATATCCAATTTCCAGTTCATTCACTTACGATTATAAATTCATTTATTCATTCTCTAATTCATTTCCAACCAATAAATTTTATTTCCAAACATTAACTATTTTTAGTCCATTTGAACTAATAATTTTTTTTTCTTATTTAAACTTAAGTTCAACATTCAATTTCAATTTCCTTTTAAATTTTTATAAGCTACTCAATTATTAATATCTAATTCTTCCTAAGTTAAATTTCTATTCTAAACAAATTTCAAACTTATATAAGTTCCCAAATTTATTCTTTAAGCATTTCCAGATTTTTAAACTACTGCTTAAACATCCCGAAATTCTTTTAACCGACACCAGAGTTTTCAATAATCACAAAAGTATTTCAACATCCCTTTTGAAATTATTTATATCCAAAAAATTCAATTTATCTCTTTGAATTTCAAAACCCACCCAGTTTTGCAAATAATTCAAATTCAAAACAATTTTGTAGCAATTTCTCTCTAGGAAACTCGAAAATAAACATCGATGATGCTGCAGTCATCACCGAAATTATTTTCCAGCGACCGAAAGAGTTTAATGCTTTTATCTCTTTTAAAATCCTTTAAATATTTTTAAATTCCAAATCTCTCTAGATTTTCAAGTCTGATTCAAAAATATTTCTCACATATATTTATTTTTCCAACTTTTTGAGAATCATTATCAAATTCAAAAGAACCTAAATTTCCGAATCCCAAATCCCAAATCCTTTAAATGTATATCCAAACATTACTTTGGAATTTTATCTTATTTTAATTATTAATCACACTATAATTCACATTTAGTTTATATTTACAAATTCCATTTGTATACAAATTTGTTTCTTAGTTTTTAATTATGATTCAATTCCTTAATCAATTATGAATCACATTTACAAATTCCATTTTTTATTAATTTAATCCTTAATCTCTGGTTATTATTTTTAATTTCTTATTCAATTTCCATACAATAATGATAATAATTTAATATTATCACTTTCTAACAACCAAGCATCCATATATAACTATAATAATTTACGAAAAAAATCATTTCTTTTATATACAAAAATAATTTGGGTAAAATTATTTCATTTACCCTATTTAAAACAATACTATGGCGGTTTATCTTGTTTAAGAGTTTAGAAATCCCTATCGATAATATGGCGTCCCACACATCGACCAGAATCCATAAACACTGAACCGATAAATCAACGCAATATAAAAACAATTTTATAGTCACTAACAAATGCGTACTCATATCTATTAATAGCTCAAGCTCATTCTAGAGTACTATGGACTCTATTCTATGAGTAATTCCCACCAAAGCCAATGTTATCACCAACCTAAGCTCCGATACCAAGTATAACGACCCACAAATCGTACCCTTGAGTCGACACTATTCTACATCAATCAACTGAAGATGTAAAGAGATACGAACCATTTGGGTTAAAGAAGAAGAGGTAGAAGAAGAAAATAGAAAACAATATCAGAATCTAACCATCGCAGCGGAACAAAATATAATGATAATAAATGATCTTTACACAAAAACAAATATATATCTGTTTATACATTACATTATCAGAATACATCAATCCTAGTTCAACATCAATAACATACAACAGGATAAACGGCTACTCAACGCAGCGGAATATATATGAACAAGTACGAAAGTACGTATCGTCATCCTACTCGTCTCCGGAGCTCCACAACATCTTTCATGTATCCTATAATACTCGGTCTGACCCGAGCATTACAGTTAAATAACACCCGAGTTAGTCCGGAATACCAGCGTAAGAAAATCACACTCAAATTGATTATTAAAGTTTCAAAATCCTTTGAAAACAAAAGCACCTCGTAAGACAAAGCCACGAATAAAAATGTCGGGTTTTTACCTTACGATAGCTAAAACATTTGTTATTAAAATGCTCCGATATTATAATAGGGTCTATACACAAATACTTATTAAAATAACCGAAATTGTTACATGATTAAATACCAGCTACTAGCCATAGAGTGGGTAATACAAACAAAACTCGTGCAAGGCGCGTAGGGAAAATGGATTTCCAACTAATGACTAGGCACTGGGGTACCACCTGTCACAGTACGTGGCCTAGATCACAGTACCGAGGAGCTACCCTAACTCCCCTGCAACACAAGATCGGGACTACCCCTTACTGGATAATCCCGAGTGAGATCACCCCACGGTTGGGATCAGCAACCGCACCACTAAGCCGAAATAAAAAGGAACATCCAGACAAGGATGACCTCACCCTGAATGGGTGCTACCCACCTAGCCTTGCTGCATAACCCCTGATTTTCATTCATTCCCGGTTGATGAAGCTTGAGGCTAAGCGTTACCTTTTTAGAACATATCCCTTAGAATGCCCATCGTCCACCTGACGATGTTCCGAAAGCATTCATCCATACAAGTCCGTCCCGAGTTCGAACGGAACCGAAGGCACTACTCCTACTACATCCATTTTGGAAATATCCTCAGGATTAGTAGCGACAAGCCCTTGTACTGCACTACTCCATCTTCGAATCCAAACTCGTTTTCCACGAAAACGTACGAACCGGATCGAAGTGGTTTTCAAGAAATAAATCTCGATCCCAGTCTCTTCGAAACGATCAGCGCATTTGGCCAATATTGATAGTCGATGATTTAACTATCAATTAATATTCGCAAACAACCATCAACCAATAAATAATTTCCCAAATTATTTATTAATCCCAAAAATATCTTCAATAGACATATTTCCACTTTTCAAACCCTTTTGAAAACAGCTTTCAAACTATCTTCCTTTCTCAGAATAAATTCCAAGAATTTTCTATTTCCTCTGGAATCACCAAGCACCAAACTTTAGATTTTTAAAATAATTTAAAACGCTTTACTTTGAAATATACTTTAAAACATTTAATTTAAAACTACTTCAATAGTTTATTAAAAATACATTCTATATGAATATTTGAAAATAAGGTTACTTTATACAATATAAAACTAGGTTTTCTCCTAAAAAAAACAGAATACTAAGTCACCTTTATAAATAATTACTACAATAATAGATTTGAAAAATATTTACTTTAGAATTTGATACTTAGAAATAATAAATTCCTAAAACATACCTTTTAAAACGAAATTAAAACTTTTTTCTTATATTTAAAAATTACTTTGAACGTACATAGCTATCCAGAGAATATACTTCTCTTCACATTCTTCTTTAAATTTCCAATTTCAAACACTTGAATCAATTTTTCAAATTGATTTCCAATTTTGCTCCCTTTTATTCAAAAATCCATTGATTTCATATTTTATTTCTTAATTATGATTTAAAATATTTTTAACTGAAAATACCAATTTGAAATTTCTCAAATTACTTCTTAATCCTTTTAATAAGTTTAAACTTTAATTTTAAAATAGTTGTTTATTCCTTTGAAATAATATCACTTAATTTTACAATTCATTAATTTCTGTTTATTCAAAATCTTGTTTCTTTCTATACTCGAAGTTATTTATTTGTATTTTAATATCATTTCCATCTCTTTTCAATTCATTCTTAATTTATTCAAATTTTTTATAATTACTTTTCTTGCAAATTCACTTCTTTAATTTTCTTTCCAAAATCCAATTTATATATTTTTGGTAACTCATTATACTCAAATATATCCAATCAAACCATAGCATTCAATATTCCAATATAATTCATCATAGAATATCAAATAATCACAAGAGAGAATATTTAATAATTTAAATAAATGTTGAGGAATCCAGTTAGATCCCTCCAACCTATTTTCCCTACATCCGCAAACATTAGCACAACATAAAATACCAATTCCATTTCGAGGTGGAATATCGCGGTATGTGGGATTAAATATAATATTATCCGCTATTATGCGGCGCATAAGGTCTCATCCGCTATATAATGCGCGAAATCAAACATTTCAAGATGTAGTATATACTATAATATAGCACACCAATCAATTCAAACATTCAACCAATTATTTAAATTAAATCATTTAAATTTAAATTTAAATTAATCCGAGTGAGATTAACTCACCTTTTTCTTTAAATTTGCAATCCACTTCATTCTCGATTTGATTCCACGATTTCAGACCTTGTAAAAACATTAGATGTTCTATTAATATTCGAGTCAATTGAGAAATTTAAATTCCCATTTGATAATTTAATTAACCATTAACTTCATTTTAAACAAATAAATTTAATGTTAGACTAATTCCCCTTTTAACAGATTATTATAGCAATCAATTAATTTAATAAGTTAACTAAATAAACTAGTTTCCAAAAATACACTATTTTCAAATAATATAAATCTCCTTTCAAGTTATATACATTAATTTAGAAACAGGATTTTATAAAGCTTACTGCAAAATATTTATATACTTTTCATTTGTGTAATTAACCTAATAAAATCTTTTTTTTCTTTTTTTCCCTAACCTATGCACATATATGTATATTTAAACAGAAACTTAACTGTTATATTATATTTTCTATATCTATACATATTAGATTCAGATTTTAAAATCCATTATCATTTCTTCTGTGCATAAACATTTATTTCTTTACTTAAATTTAAAAACGATACCTTACTGCGTTGATCGAACCCCTAGCCTCAGATACTTCCACTCGCGCAACCACCAGAGCAAACCACTACATGTCGGCGACATAGAGATTGCCCATCCATCACTGCCAAGATACCAGGTCCCATCTCATAAGTCGAGTATGCGGCTACCAACTGCCATACCCAACCCTAAGTCGTCCATGCTACAAACTAAGTCCCATCTTTCTACAGACTACCAGCGTGCGGCGGCCTCGTCCCCAAACTTCTATGCACAAGTGATAACAAGCCGACACTGCGAATATCTCAGCTTGAATAAACTAGTCGCGCTCGATTCCCCTCGACTTCGAGTCGATTTCGAATCGAAATCATATTCGATTCTAAATCCCCCCTTTTTCTTTCACGCGAGCCGATCGATTTCGATATCAAAATATATAGGAAGATTTGATTCACGATTCTGGTCTTGAATGGAATCGCGCGGCCATTTTCTTTCTTGTGAACTTTAATTTTTTTTTCGATTTCGTTCGACTGTATGTATGACTCTTGACCTAAATTTGGGATTAACAAACGAAGTGTCGGCTACGTTATCTTATCGTGGATGAGAGCAGCGCAATTTCAGGATAGTAGGTAGCGTATGGAAGAAGGAAAAATTGTCACAGTGTTTTGAAGGTGAAATCAAAAAGTATTGACGTGATTTAATTTCACCGGTTAATTATATTATTTAAATTTAAATTTAAATCGCCCCGGTTAATATAGCCTAAAATCATGAACTCCTATCGAGGCGTGACACTAGACATTCATAACATTGAACCCCTATCCCGAACACAAAGGGGTTTCGAGTCCTAAATCGATCGTATGGAGAAAGTACTTTTTGGATCCAGTTATTAAATTAGATTTCTGATTTAATTTTCAGCGCTTTTACCTATCGTATGCTCACACAACAATTCTGATCAATAAGAAATTTGAAATCCGATAATAATACAATATTACGGATCCAATGGAATTGGTTTCGTCAAATTACGAGACTGTGCCTTGGAAAGCTATTTATAAATTCAATTTAAACGATATAAATTTCAAAACTTAACAAACCATTTTTAAATTTGATTTCAACACTTCTATTCTCTTCAGTATTATCAATATAAATTTTATAAGCCTTCAAATTATTTTTAACAGGCTTAGAATTCCAGATTCAACATTTTACCCAATTTCAACTTATTTAATTTGATAATTTAATTATCAAATAAATTGTGATATCTGAATTCAAATTAAACTTAACTTTTATATATTTAAAATCAATTAAATATTCCCATTTTAAAAGCTTAAAAATTCCGGGTCGTCACAGAATGCCTCCACGAGCATCGATTTCAAATGCTTTCAAACCATTAACATTATTCTTATCTTTACAACTTTGGCTAAGTTGAGCCAATTCGGGATCGTGCTTTTGAGTTTCAAGGATGCAGTCTAAATGAGAAGGATGAGACTCAAGGCTACATAAAACAAGAGATGAACACGAATCAGATTCACTATCTCGAATCTCACAAGTACACAAAGTCTCGAGATCATTCCATTCAGATATCATCATGGAAACAACTGCTTATTGCTTTCAACGAAAGGCATCGGCAACATGATTTCGCTTTCCGGGAGAATAGAGAATATCAAGATCATAAGATGCAAGGAATTCGAGCCAACGTTATTAATGTAAATTAAGTTTCTTTTGAGAGAATAAATACTTCAAAAATTTATGATCGATGTAGAGAACAAATTTCTCTCCCAAAAGATAATGACGTCAAATTCTAAGAGCGAAAGCAATGGTCGCGAGCACTAGATCATGAGTGGCATATCTAGTCTCGGCAGACTTTAATTGTCTAGAAGCATAAGCGATAACACATTCCCTTTTTGCATTAGAACGGCACCCAAACCAATATGACTAGCATCGGTACAAACCGTGAAGTCTTGGTTCCCTTCGAGAATCAAAAGAATAGGAATATAGGAAAGGATTTCTTTTAATATATATTTTTTTGAAAAGCGGCTTCTATGCTAAATCATTTATTTCATGATCCCCTTTCCCAAAAAGATGAGAAATTTGTGACAACCCGGGGTTTTGTAATAATTAATTACCATCAAATGACGATTAAATTGGTTGTTAATTTCTATTGGGAGTTTTAATCAGATTGAAATTCTTTTAATAATTGGTTAAGGGATTGTGTGAGCTTTAAATGCAATCTGGCCCACGTTTTCATTTGTTTGATGCCGTGATATTTATCAATATCGTTCCCCCTTTTTTATTCATTGGCAAAGCCTAAATAAATGAAAAAAACAAACGAGAATAATGGCATCTAGGGTTTCGACATCGCTCGATTCCTTGATTGACGCGATATTGATTTTGTTCATTTGGATGGGAAAAGGGGATTCAGTTGCAAATTTGGATCTGTTTTCTTCAAATAAGCTGAGTGATTTATTTTCACTCACATCTAATTCAATTAACTGTTTATATATTTTTCGACCTCTTTGAATTGTGTTTGTGTACAAATGTTTGGCTTCGTCAATGCTATGCCCGGCCATTCAACCTTCGTTTGGATGTTCGAGATGGTTACTGACTTTTTCCAGTTCATATACATATTTTGTTTAGTAGACACAGTTTTGATTTTCTAAAATTTTTGGCTCCGCGAATTTTTGATGACTTCGGCTGCGATTGGATTTGGTTCTTCGAAGCAAGGTGAGTGAATTTCGATTTTCACTCACATCGAAATCCAAGCTACTGTTTTATTCGAGTCGAATTTGCTAACTTTGCATTCGACTGAGGGTTGCTTGACTTAGCCTTGGTTATTCGACTTTGTTACAATGTTGATGATTTTATTTGACTTGTTCAGATTTCTTGTTGTCTTCGGCATTAACTTGAATTTTGTTTTCTGCTTCAATTTTTTTATCACCTGACTTCGGCTTCTGATAATATTTAGCTTCAGCTTTGATTATTTTATTTGGTAGCTGTGATTTTGGTACATTTTGGTTTGAACTGTAGATGACTTTGTGTATTTTTGGTGACATCGGCCTGTACTTTGACCTACAGTTTGAAACCTCCTCTGTCTTGGTTGTATCATTCGCTATTTTTGCTGGCCTAGTAGAGTGGTTCGTCATTGTAGTGCTTCTAGTCATTACACATGCACCATTCGAAATGTGATACTAGTTACCACTACATACAAATTATGTCAGTATACGTTCATGTTTCTTTTTATATGTGATGTTTGGTTCATCTTGAGTCTTTGTTGTATTTATGCATCATGTTGTGTCTGATATATTTGTGTGTACTTGCTGTTGCATATAGCTATGGCTGTGTCACACATATGCTTTTTAAATCCCTTATGCAATTGCTGTTTGGACCTGTGTACTTGTGCACATCTTCTGTTGTTTTGTGATATCAAAGTTGATATGATAATTGTTGCTGCCTTTTTCTTAGTTTTGCAGTGTACTTTTTTCTTAAGCATTGAGCTTTGCTTTGTATTTAAATGGCCTGACCACTTTGATTGCCATTGTTTTCTGTTGCTCCATGTTGCTTTTGCACAGGCCGTACCTTATATTGGATTGTATATCCAGGTTTTGTAGTGAGATATTTGATGTTGTTGAGCCAATTTATTGCTCCATACATGTTGCCATATCTCAGGTATACTGATGCATTTTATTTTCATTTACATTGAGTTAATTCTCATGTGTACTAGTGCATTATGTGCTTGGTTCGGTCTTGCAGTTTGTTGAGTCAGTGACTTGACCTATTGCATTTCGTTGTAGTTTAGTGCCTTCTTGAATTTTGCAGTCTTGTTGTACATGATTGCATCTTTGAATCTGGGTAGCTTGTCACTGTGTAGCACTTTGCTATGCAGCGTCACTAAATTGGTTGCATGAACTTGTTTTTGAGACATTGAACTGGTCGCATCCTTTTGTGTTGCATTTGCCATGTCATGCTAGTACTTGCGTTCTCGACCCTATGCATTGCTTCACTTGTGCACTTGTTGTTAAACTGCATGTTGTACCTGTTGGCACTTGGATATTGGACTGCTTCATGTAGTCTGGTTATCCACTTATTGCTAGTTGACATTTTAGCCTTGTTAGTAATCTGGTTTTGTTTCAGGGTGGTCCACTGTACCACCATTGTCATCTTCTCGTGATATTTTGGAACTTGAACCCTGGTGTCCATGTGGTGGCTGCAATTTCTTGTTTCCAGTTTGCCCTTATATTCAAGTGGTGGCTGCGGTTTCATTTAGTATGTAGTCTTTGCCATTGTTGGTTTACTGTTTCACTTGATGTCATTCCTTTGGCGCAGTTTTATTTTGTTTGTAGTTGCGTTGAGTCATGACAACCGTTACTTGACCTTTGCAGTTTCGACTTGCTGTAATATTTGGAGTTGTGATGACATCATCACTGTAGTGGCGAGGCAGTGCATGCGAGCATGTACTGTTGCCACACAGTGTTGATTTTATTGATATTTCTTTTGCATTTTGATTCGTTGGGCTTTTGTGTAATTCATCACTGTAGTGGCGAGGCAGTGCATGCGAGCATGTACTGCAGCCAAATAAAAGTGACATTTTAAGTGATATTTCAATTGTTTGAATTGTTTTGTGTGTCCAATTCAATATTTTGAAATTGTATTTTGATTTGGTTTGATTTGATCATTTTGTTGTTGTCTAATTATCTATTTGATAATTAGATTATGAGCCTCTAATTAGTTATTTAATAATTAGATTTTGTTGTTAATTGCCGTTTAGGCAATTCTATTGTTTTCTAAATTATCTTCGTTGACAATCCTTTTATTTATCTTCGTTGATAATTTTGAATTTGCTGATTTGCTGTTTAATAGTGTTACATGTTATATTTACCGTTATCCAATTTCCTTACTATAGGATTGGATAGGTAAAATTTATTATGACTATCGTCTATTTGATTATTTAATTATTATTGCTTCCGTGCATTAATAACTGAGTTTGAATTAGACTGACCCACGTATTATTTTCTTTTGAATTTAATACTCGGGTCAGACCGAGTTATTACAGGTTGTAGATATCTTGCTTTGGGTTGCTGATTTAGCTATGAAGTCTCTTTATACCTTTTGAAGTAGTTGTTGTCATAGTATAGGATGTATGTATTCATGTATATTATTTACGATAATGTACTTGTATATATAACTTCCAGTGTCAACAGTTGTAGTTGTATCATGTGTATTGTATCACATGTACTGTAATTGACTTGAGTTATATATATGAGATTTGATATTATCTATGTTCCGCATTTAGCTTATCTGTGTTATTGTTATATATCTTGTCCTAAACTATTATGAACCATCGTAGTTTGTTTTATAATGGAATTGAATATGTCGATGGGAGTAAATAAACAGAAATGAAAAATAGAAAATATATACCACTCCTATCGAGATAATCAATACTAATGTAAGGCCCAACTACGGATGGCCGCTCCTATCCAGCCTTATTCTTCGTAATAACAGACAGTATTTCTTTAATACCCTTTGTTATTGTGAGCATAGAGGTGGGGCGTCACAGTTGATATCAGAGTGAGGGGTTTATGGACATAATATAGAACATAACTTAGATGGAACATGTGTTACAACTAATTGTTGATGTTTTTATTTGTGCCTTGAGTCAAAACTAAAGTTTTGAAATTATGATGAATTTTTAATTATCTTTATTTAAAAATAAAAGTGAAATTGTGTTTTGATGATTGAGAAATTTGTGTTCTGTTTATCAGAGTGTGCAGCGAAAACAATGAGACTGTCTTCGCTGAGTACAGATGGTTACCCTTTTGATTTAAAAATCAAATTATGAAAATGAAATAAATTTCATTGTGTGTTACATAGATGTATTTAGTTTTTTTTTCTTTGAAAATTTCGAATCCAATTTGAGGATCCGAAGCAATTGCAGTTATGTGATTTTGTTGAGATTTTCGCTGTTTTGAATTATCTTCATTGAAGATATATTCGAGTAATTTCTTTGTTCATTTTGCAGTAAGCGTACGAATATGAGTTGCACGTTACTGCATTAATTTTACGTTAAACCAGTGTTTGGTTTTAAACGTATTTAGTTGCCGTTATTTTTATAAGGGATTTTTACACCGGTGCTAAATTTTTGAAGCACGGTGTTTTGTTGACATTTTTTATGAATGAAAATTCTTTGCTATTATATTTTGATGCGAATTATTTTGATGAGATTTTGACGTATAAAAGTTTCTGTCGCTTTGACTTCAATAACCATCAAATTTTAAAGTGAATTTTCAAGCGGTTATCCCGCAATGCTGATTTTGAGATCCGTTTTTACGGTGTTTTGAGAAGTGCAATTTCCTTATCGAATTTTCTACAGATGTTGCTGTTTTAATCACGTATTTTTAAAAAAAATTAAAATAAAAGTTATTTTCCAATATTTCTATAGTTTGCGCTTTCAAAATAATGAGGAAGCGATTTAAACGCTTCAGCAAAATTGAGGACTACGAACCCTCACTTTTACTTATTCGCTTAATTTCGGACTTGTCCGTTTGAGAACGTAAAATGTTATTTATTTAAAATACACAATTTTGCACTTTCAACGAAATCATGAAGAGAATTAAACGATTTAGTAAAAGTCGTGGTATGGGACATGTGCATTTGCTATTTCGATTAATTCCAGACTCGTTAATTGAAATATTTGATGTTTGATGATTTTGTTGATTTTGTGTGCTTTCTAGCCACTATGTTGGACCTTCGGGTCATGTTGTGGACCTTCGGGTCATTTGTTCGGCTTTCGGGCCACTCTGCTGGACCATCGGGTCATTTGTTGGCCTTACGGGCCACTCTGCGGACCGTCGGGTCAAATACCAGCACTAGAACTTCGTGTCACTCTGCGGACCTTCAGGTCATCTGATGGGCGCCAAAATTTATATTACTTGGTAGGCATCGGCCATTTATTGATGCACGTGCGGCGTAGCTAAAAGCTCGTCATCTGATGGGATCGATCCAACCTTTTATGTTGATTTTCTAGTCATTTTAATTGATTTCTAGATATTTGTTGTTTCCAATTATCTGCAGGTAATTGGGTGTTTGTTGTTTCTGATTATCGTTTTTGATAATTGGATACTTGTTGTTTCTGATTATCATTTTTGGTAATTGAATATTTGTTGTTTCTGATTATCGTTTTTGATAATTGGATATTTGTGATTTTTGATTATCGTTTTTGATAATTGGATATTTGTCGTTCCTCATTATCACTTTTGATAATTGGATATTTGTTGTTTCTGATTATCTTTTTTGATAATTGGATATTTGTTGTTTCTGATTATCGTTTTTGATAATTTGATATTTGTTGTTTCTGATTATCGTTTTTGATAATTCGATATTTGTTGATTTCTGATTATAGTTTTTGATAATTAGATATCTATTGATTTCTTTTTATTGCTTTTGATAATTAGATATTTGTTGTTTCTGATTATCGTTTTTGATAATTAGATATTTGTTGATTTTTGATTATCGTTTTTGATAATTAGATATTTGTTGATTTAAGATTTCTGATTATCGTTTTTGATAATTAGATATTTGTTGATTTGAGATTTCTGATTATCATTGTGATAACTAGATATTTGTTGATTTGAGATTTCTGATTATCCTTTGTGATAATTAGATATTTGTTGATTTGAGATTTCTGATTATCGTTTTTGATAATTAGATATTTGTTGATTTGAGATTTTTGATTATCGTTTGTGATAATTAGATATTTTGTTGATTTGAGATTTCTAATTATCGTTTGTGATAATTAGATTTGAGATTTTCGATTATCGTTTTTGATAATTAGATATTTGTTGATTTGAGATTTTCGATGATCGTTTTTGATAATTAGATATTTGTTGATTTGAGATTTTCGATCATCGTTTTTGATGATTAGATATTTGTCGATTTGAGATTTTCGATTATCGTTTTTGATAATCAGATATTTGTTGATTTGAGATTTCTGATTATCGTTGTGATAATTAGATATTTGTTGATTTGAGATTTCTGATTATCGTTTTTGATAATTAGATATTTGTTGATTTGAGATTTCTGATTATCGTTTGTGATAATTAGATATTTGTTGATTTGAGATTTCTGATTATCGTTTTTGATATTTAGATATTTCTGATTATCGTTTTTGATAATTAGATATTTTTATTATCGTTTTTGATAACTAGATATTTGCGGTTTTGCGATTTGCGATTTGTGTTTTCTAATTGACTTTGTTGATAATTAGATATTGTTGTTTTGTGATTTCTGAATTTTAATTATCTAATTGATAATTAAATATTGCTGATAATTGTATTTATTCAGTTTCGTTGTTTTCTGATTATCTACACGATAACTAGATTTTTGTTGTGAAATTATAAATTTCTTTTATGAAATTCAAAGATTTCTTTGGCGTCTGTGTTTTGACCTTTATTTTTCTAGCTTAACCAGTTTATGTTAGAAAAATAATTATTATTGACGGCCTTAATTATGAAAATTGCGGGGACGCAATTTCTATAAAAAGGGGAGTCTATAACAACATGGGGTTTTGTAACAATTAATTATCGTCAAATGACGATTAAATTGGTTGTTGCTATTGGGAGTTTTAATCAGATTGAAATTATTTTAATAATTGGTTAAGGGATTGTGTGGGCTTTAAATGCAATCTGGCCTACGTTTTCGTTTGTTTGATGCCGTAATATTTATCAATATCGTTCCCCCTTTTTTATTCATTGGCAAACCCTAAATAAACGAAACAAAACAAATGAGAATAATGGCTGCTAAGGTTTCGACGTCGCTTGATCCTTGATTGACGCGATATTGATTTTATTCGTTTGGATGGGAAAAGGGGATTCGGCTGCAAATTTGGATCTGTGTTCTTCGAATAAGGTGAGTGTTTTTCACTCGCATCTAATTCAATTAACCGTTTATATATGTTTCGAGTTCTTTGATTTTTGTTTGTATACAATTGTTTGGCTTCGTCAATGCTATGCCCGGCCATTCGACCTTCGTTTGGATGTTCAAGATGGTTACTGACTTTTTCTAGTTCATATACATATTTTGTTTAGTAGACACGGTTTTGATTTTCTGGAAATTTTGGCTCCGTGAATTTTTGATGACTTCAGCTGCGATTGGATTTGGTTCTTCGAAGCAAGTTGAGTGAATTTCGATTTTCACTCACATCTAAATCAGAGCTACTGTTTTATTCGAGTCGAATTTCCTAACTTTGCGTTCGACTGAGGGTTGCTTGACTTCATCTCGGTCGTTCGACTTTGTTACGATGTTGATGATTTTATTTGACTTGTTCAGATTTCTTGTTGTCTTCGGCATTAACCTGAATTTTGTTTTCTGCTTCAATTTGTTTATCACCTGACTTCGGCTTGTGATAATGTTTGGCTTCGGCTTTGGTTATTTTATTTGGTAGCTGTGATTTTGGTACATTTTGGTTTGAACTGTAGATGACTTTGAGTATGTTTGGTGACATCGGCCTATACTTTGATCTACATTTTGAAACCTCCTCTGTCTTGATTGTATCATTCGCTGTTTTTGTTGGCCTAGTAGAGTGGTTCGTCATTTTAGTGCTTCTGGTCATTACACATGCACCATTCGAACTGTGATACTAGTTATGACTACATACAAAATATGTCAGTATACATTCATGTTTCTTTTTATATGTGATGTTTGGTTCATCTTGAGTCTTTGTTGTATTTATGCATCATGTTATGTCTGATGTATTTGTGTGTACTTGCTGTTGCATATAGCTACGGCTGTGTCACACACATGCTTTTTAAAATCCCTTGTGCAATTGCTGTTTGGACCCGTGTACTTGTTGCACATCTTCTGTTGTTTTGTGATATCAAAGTTGATATGATAATTGTTGCTGCCTTTTTCTTAGTTTTGCAGTGTACTTTTTCTTGAGAATTGAGCGTTGCTTTGTATTTAAATGGCCTGACCACTTTGATTTCCATTGTTGTTCTGTTGCTCCATGTTGCTTTTGCATAGGCCGTGCCTTATATTGGATTGTATATCCAGGTTTTGTAGTAGATATTTGATGTTGTTGAGCCAATTTATTGCTCCATACATGTTGCCATATCTCAGGTATACTGATGCATTTTATTTTCATTTACACTGAGCTAATTCTCATGTGTACTGGTGCATTATGTGTTTGGTTCGGTCTTGCAGTTTGTTGAGTCAGTGACTTGACCTATTGCATTTCTTTTTAGTTTAGTGCCTTCTTGAATTTTGCAGTCTTGTTGTACATGATTGCATCTTTGAATCTGGGTAGCTTGTCACTATGTTGCACTTTGCTATGCAGCGTCACTATATTGGTTGCATAATGTGACGACCCGGCTTCCTACGCCCAGGAAGACGTGTCATCAATAAGAAAGAAAGGGATAGAAATAGAAATGAAAAGAAAAGAAAGAATAACAACATCATAATCTCACAGCGGAATGGAATAAAATATAATATATCAACATAAATATTACATAGTTATATCCATCAGAGTTATACAATATCATACAACATGACTATCATATACATATCTGTCAAAACATACATCTCAAATATCATGAACTAACTAACACAGCGGAACTATATAGATAGCTACATACGTCTGGTCTCCTGCTCCAACTCCTCCAGAATTCGTCAAAGCTATTCTAAATCCCTTGGATACCCGTAAAAATTTAGGGTACCCGAGAGTTTATGAAAAACAAAGTACAAACTCCGGGTCAGACATGGGTCTGGTATGAGTAAACGGGTTAAAGTTGTTTAACTTTGAAAATCGTTTTAAAAAAAGGTATCACGTAAGACTCCCCACAAATAAATACGGGTAAGTTTTTACCTTACGCTAACCAAAACATTTCATAGGAAATCCAGTGATATTATAATAGTGTCTAGGGTTTTCAAGTAAAATACAGAAATAGCTGAAATGCTTACATCTCACATTTCAACATAGTTGGGCACAATCAAAACGTACGGCGCTTATTGGAAATTGGATCCCATACAATGGTAGGGCTACTGGGGTACCGCCCGTCACAGTACGTGGTCTAGATCACAGTACCGAGGAGCCACCCTAACTCCCCTGCAACACAAGGCCGGAACCATTCCTTACTGAACAGTCCCGAACAAGATTACCCCGCAGTTGGTGTACATCCAACCGCCCACACAGCCGAGTAAAAAGGGACATCTAGACAGGGGTATACCTCGTCCTGCTTGGGAATGACCCACCTAACCTTGCTGCACCTCCCCTGTTTTAGCCATTCCCGGTTGATGAGGCTTGAGGCTGCGTTTACCTTTATAGAACATATCACTTAGAATGCTCATCATCCGCCTGACGATGTGCTGAAAGCATTCAATCCATACAAGTTCGTTCTGGGTTCGAACGAAACCGAAGGCATTATCTCGTTACACTCATTTTGGAATCACCCTCAGAGTTAAGGACGACAACCATTGCATTCTGAAAACACCATCTTGATCTTCACTTGAGATTACACGACCTAACGTTTAATTTCGATCGATGTGGTTTTCGGAATATCAATTGGATACCCGATCCCAGTCTCATCGAAATCCAAACGCCATTTTAAAGGTCAAGTTGTCTAATTAACTTAACAGTTCAAATTCAACAATTGAATTCACATAGCAATTCAACACAGATAAATAACATTAGATAAATCATATAGCAATTTAACACAGATAAATCATACACAATCATCACAGATATATCCAGAATATCGCAGAACATCACAGGATATAAATAACGTCAGAGGCAATCAGTATAATCATCGATTCATATCCACAAGTTTGATTTGTTTAAACTTACTTGCATATTTAAGAGTAAACTATATTTTATTCTTACTTAATTAATCATTAATTAATTAACTTATTTCAATTCATTAATTACTTATTAATTATTCACTTATTTAATGAATTAATTATTAGTCAATAACCTTAATTATTGATTTATAAAACCCAATTACACATTTAATTATTACTAATTGTTTAATTAATCATTAATTATTAATTACTTAATCGTTCAATCATTAATTACTTATTTAATCAGTTAACTACATTTTGTTAATTAATCAACTTCAAATGATTAATTAAATTCTTAATTACAAATGATTTTCACAAGATTATTATTAAAATCTTTAATTATTAATTTGAATTAAGTTTGAACAACTTATGAAATTACAATTATAAATTTTATTACATTCATAATTAACTTCTATTTTAAATTAATTACGCAACTTTGTTTCAGCAAAGCTTTGAAGATGATCAGAGTTTAAAAACAAATTGTTTAACACTTAATAACATTGTTTATACTTAACTTAATTACTTCTACTTTCATATTACAGTTAGCACAATTTCTGCAATCTTAAAACCCGAAGGCACCCACGGGCTTACCTCGGGTAGAACTCGAGACCACCTAGGAAACTATGTCACGTTCCCTCCCTTGCCTCTCTTCTTCTTCTCCCCTGTTTCTTTTTCTTCTGCTTATTTTTTTTTAATTTTTTTTATAAACTGTTAAAACTAAATAACACATGCGCGAGTTAAAACTCAACCCCGTAACTAACCGGAAGCGTCACACGAACATACTCGAGTTTTTACTCGAGTCCACCCTGACGCGAGTATCTCCGCCGCCGTGCACGTGCATGGCGGTCCACCACCGCGCTATCGCCTCGCGACGCCACCAATCTCCCCTCACTTGAATACAAAACCCAGTTCAACCCAAAAGTCACGAAATCAAAATTCGACCTAAAAGTCGAACTGTAACTCAAACACAGTAGACGAATCTACCTCGCCTACACGGTCGCGATCACCTGAGACGTCAAGACTTCGACCATGGCTTGCCGACATCACCTCCTAGCTCCTCCCAAAACCGCTCGTCACTCGGTTACGCCATGTCGACGCAAGCATCAATTAACCAAACCCAAAATATACAGAACCCATAACCCTACTCTTGATTCCCCTCAACAGATCTTGCAATTAAAAAATTTTCTAACATTTTTCTATTGATCTATAATCAATACACTAACTTCATGTTGAATTACAACGGCTATAATTGTTTGAATAATCAGAATTTCACAAAAATGCATTTTTGGCTTACTATCTAACTGCTCCCAAAATTGTTAACTACAAATTATAATTTTTATCTTAAAAATCATATTTTTGAATGTAGTATCAATATACAAATTCAAGTTTACGATTCGAGTTATTCAAATTTTGATCCTATTTTTATTTTTACTGTAAATTGGTGTTTACAGTACCTATCTTTCACTGCTACTAAAAAGAAATGATACAAACCATAATCTCAACCTTAAACTAATATATTTAGTTAAGTTGTTAATTAAAGAAAAGGATTTTATATATAAAGTTTGATATATTCTGTTTTCTTTGCCTCTACAGAAATTTTGAAAACCTAGAAAAAAAACAACTGTAAGAACTTCTTGTATTTAACAAGCAATCCAGATCTTTTAACATACACATAACAAACTCTTCATAAACGTCAAAATAAGAATTAGATTAGAAATAGTTTACTCACCCAAGTTTGCAGTTGAACAGAGGATGATACAAGAGTACTGCAGTTTGCAAATTTGAATTCCAGTAACTACCTTTGCTTTCTGAATTTTATTTGAACTAGAAATATGAAGTTCTGTTTATACTTTTGCTTCTTCTCAGGTTCGTTTTCATGAGTTAATGACTGTACTAAATGAAGTAAAAATGATGAATACATATATATATATATAACTTGAACAAGCTGCCTTCTTGAATAAGCTTCAACTTGATAAAATATCTTGCTTTATTATATTAATGTTTGCTGACACAAACAATTTTAACATGTATAAAAAAATCTGAGATGAATGAACAAATTTTGGCTAGGAGATTGTTATAAAACCTGAAAGGACAATATGCAGTGCTAATTAAATGTGTATGTTTACATTTATGTTAACACAGATTAAATGCCTGTTGACATAAGGATTTGTATATAGATATTTGCAGTTTTCCTTTGTACTAAAATGTTTTCATTTATGCTAACATCTTATTAATGTTTGCTGCAGGTTTTTATTTGATGGAAATATTTGTTTAAAGATATTTGCAGGTCTTGTTTTAGTGTCTGGTGTATAAATGTACAATTGTTTTGCTTTTTATTTTATTATCTTATTCAACTTATAGTTTGTACTTATGTTTGATATATATAAGTTTATGTTTATTTTAATTTTAAAAACTGTCGTTTAGAAACACTACTTAACTTATTTGTTTCTCATTAAAGTTAAATATTACAAATATTTGATTTGTAACTTATATGTGCATTAATGTATTTATATTTATAAATATGATTGTGTTATTGTACTTGTTATTACTAACTGCATTTATACATTTGATATTAAATGTCATTCATACATAACTTCTAATTTAATTGAATAACACAGATTTATTTCTGAATATTGTTGAAAGAATCTATTTTATATTTTGAAATTATAAGTTCCTTTATAACCCATATACAACTAATAATATCCAAATTCTTATTTATTTATAAATGAAAATCTTATATTTTATTTAAATTAGATTAAAAACTTATTATAATAATAGGGTCAAAATTTCGGTATGTCACACATGAACTTGTTTTTGAGACGTTGAACTGGTCACATACTTTTGTGTTGCATTTGCCATGTCATGCTAGTACTTGCGTTCTCGACCCTGTACATTGCTTCACTTGTGCACTTATTGTTGAACTGCATGTTGTACCTGTTGGCACTTGGATATTGGACTGCTTCATGTAGTCTGGTTATCCACTTATTGCTAGTTGACATTTTAGCCTTGTTAATAATCTGGTTTTGTTTCAGGGTGGTCCACTGTACCACCATTGTCATCTTCTCGTGATATTTTGGAACTTGAACCCTGGTGTCCATGTGGTGGCTGTAGTTTCTTGTTTCCAGTTTGCCCTTGTATTCAAGTGGTGGCTGTGGTTTCATTTAGTATGCAGTCTTTGCCATTGTTGGTTTACTGTTTCACTTGATGTCATTCCTTTGGTGCAGTTTCATTTTATTTGCAGTTGTGTTGAGTCATGACAGCCGTGACTTGACCTTCACAGTTTCGACTTGCTGTAATATTTGGAGTTGTGATGACATCATCATTGTAGTGGCGTGGCAGTGCACGGGAGCCTGTACTGCAGCCACACAGTGTTGAATTTATTGGTATTTATTTTGCATTTTGATTCATTGGGCTTTTGTGTAATTCATCACTGTAGTGGCGAGGCAGTGCACGCGAGCGTGTACTGCAGCCAAACAGAAGTGACATTTTAAGTGATATTTCAATTGTTTGAATTGTTTTGTTTGTCCAATTCAATATTTTGAAATTGTATTTTGATTTGGTTTGATTTGATCATTTTTTTGTTGTCTAATTATCTATTTGATAATTAGATTATGAGCCTCTAATTAGTTATTTAATAATTAGATTTTGCTGTTAATTGCCGTTTAGCCAATTCTGTTGTTTTCTTAATTATCTTCATTGACAATCCTTTCATTTATCTTCGTTGATAATTTTGAATTTGCTGATTTGCTGTTTAACACTGTTACGTGTTATATTTACCGTTATCCAATTTCCTTACTATAGGATTGGATAGGTAAGATTTATTGTGACTATCTTCTATTTGATTATTTAATTATTATTGATTTCGTGCATTAATAACTGAGTTTGAATTAGACTGACCCGCGTATTATTTTCTTTTCAATTTAATACTCGCGTCAGACCGATTTATTACAGGTTGTAGAAATCTTGCTTTGGGTTGCTGATTGAGCTATGAAGTCTCTTTATACCTTTTAGATTAGTTGTCATAGTGTAGGATGTATGTATTCATGTATATTATTTACGATAATGTACTTGTATATATAACTTCCAGTGTCGACAGTTGTAGTTATATCGTATGTATTGTATCACATGTACTATAACTGACTTCAGTTATATATATGAGATTTGATATTATCTATGTTCCGCATTTAGCTTATCTGTGTTAATATTATATATCTTGTCCTAAACTATTATGAACCATCGTAGTTCGTTTTATACTGGAATTGAATATGTCGATGGGAGTAAATAAACAGAAATGAAAAATAGAAAATATATACCACTCCTATCGAGATAATCAATACTAGTGTAAGGCCTAACTACGGATGGCCTCTCCTATCCAGCCTTATTCTTTATAATAACGGATAGTATTTCTTTAATACTCTTTGTTATTGTGAGCATAGAGGTGGGGCGTCACAAAATTCAAAATTATGATTAATTTTATGTATCCATCTTTTAAAAAAACAAATTTACTTATTACAAGTCAATTTACTATGTCTGACTGTCTCATCATAGCGTTTTGGAGGCTCCTATCGATAACGTTGATCAGGCGCATCGACCAAAATTCTTAAAGCACTCAATGAGAAAGCTGACACAAAATCATCTTCTATATGATAAACATGTCTCTTAAAAATTTACGAATATTCTTTGCTCTTTTTAAGAACAAAATCCAATTATACATAAATATATCTTATTAGAAAGATTTGCAATTTTAAAATGTTGCTTTAACTCATAATCAATGAATATAAGGACGGACTCATCGAGATATTCGCAGAATACTCGATTCATAAGATGGATGAAATAAGATAGAGGGTTCATCGAACCGAATGACATAACAATCCACTCATAAGATTCATAACGAGTGCGGAATCGGTAAGTGGAACGCTATCCTCCGCAACTCATAGCTGATGAAAACCGGTGCCAAGATCGAGCTGAAAAGACCATAGCACCACTCAATTGATCGCTTAGGTGGTAATCTTAAGACATGCTTAAAGATTTCGGGAAATTCAGGAACTACTTGAATGAGGAAAATAACATCATCTTCATCGTGTGGGTTTAAAGAAAAAAATGATTCCACCGAATTGGAATCGAAATCAATAAGAACAATAGAAATATGCTTAACAGATTGAGGATGTCGAAGATGGATAGTCCTTTCGGGACATAGGATGTGAACTTTATAACAATTAAGCCAACCCTTTTCCAAAACCAATTTCAAAACTTAAGTAGCGCATAACATGAAAATGGGATCGGAAAGCATAATCACATAAAATAATTTCAATATTTTTATAAAGTAAACTGAGTGTTGTGGATCCACCAACCAGATTCCCAATTCTCGGTGAATTCATTAAGCCCATAATATTTAAAGAAAAAGTATCAACAAGTTCTTTTGATATAAAAGAATAAGATGAACCCGTATCAAAAAGAATTCGAATAGGATAATCTCGAAACAAAATAAAGACATCAAGGACTGAATGAAAAATACCTTGAATAAGAGAAGGGCCACTGGGGGCTTGCAAAACATTCAACTTTCCATCTTTCTTGCATTGAAGTCCAGGACATGAAGGAATAAGATGACCCGAACTTTTGCAATAGCAACAAGCAAGGGACCTTGGACACTTATTGGCATAATGGTCCTTAGAACTACAATTGCAGCATACTCCTTGATCGGTGGTACGAATCTTTGCTACCGAAGTTGCTTTCTTCCCTTTCTCATTGGGATTAGAGATTTTAAACTTAATATGCCTCTTCCTGTTGTTATGGAGGCTCTTCTTGGCATATCCAACATCACTATCATTCCTTTTTCGACATATTCAAGTCGAACAGTGATATCTACAAGCTGGTCGAAAGGCACTTCTAATTTCATAGGTAAAACCTTTTTGGGGTTCTTATTCAATCACAGATAAACATTTGGTTCTTTACAAGATCCAAAAGTTGTAGGGCAGACATGAATACACCATCTAGAGAAGGACCACAGGATTGACCAGTGCTAGGACTGTTAGGTCTAACCATCTCTTCTTATTTAAGAAAGATAGAAAGAACAAAGAGGAAAAAGGTTATTCTCAGAATGAATTCAAATAAGCTTGATTGATAAACAAGGCATCATAAAAGGAAACATGGTAGAATGGGTGCTAAGACTCGAATTAAATCCTAAGGCACGATTCCTAAGAGAGACTTAGGATAATGATTCTTGTCATAATATTCTATATTGTTCCGAAGTTTGGCTATGATACCAAGCTGTGACGCCCCACTTCTATACTTACACTAGCCAAGAAGACTACGAGGTAATGTCATCGACTAGCACAAAGAATAAGGCTGTTTAGGAGCAACCATCTGTGTAATTGTTTTGTCTACGTGCCCTTCGAAAACAAATATAAAATAAGCATAACATAAGTTAGTCATAGATATTCATATCACTAAGGCGGAATCAGATACAAATATAACATTTGAAGTGTACATCAAAGTAGTGGTCATACAATATCCACTACATCACAAAAGAATAGGTACAAGTGCTTGACAAAAGAATATGTATACATCAAGGACTCTCTATCTCGCATACATGAAAGACAAACACTACTAAGCTAAAGTAGTTAGCCAAAAGTCAGAAGCTAATCCATGCTAGAAGTCAAGTAGAAGCACCTGGTACACCTCAGCTTGACTCGAGTATTATTTACGAAGGAAAATAATAAGAGGATCAATCTAATTATAAATATCATAAAATGAGATAGGATAAGAGATATGACAAAAATATATGATAACGATAATGCAATATTGTGACAAGTATATATTTGATAATAATGAAAATCATACAATATCTTAAGTCTCCTCAAATACCCAAAAAGAATATCATATTCTTTAGCATATTCACCAAACCTCAAATATTGAAAAACCATATAAAAGCAAATCGCAAAAATTGGTGAAATATAATTCCATAAATTCATAATGAAAAATCCAGAAAACATAAAAGGGGAGGAGGCCTATCATAAATGGGAGCATGAAAATTCACCAACATGTGTATCATAAACGGAACGTTATCCCATGGGCCGCTAACCCACAAAAATAAGGGGTACAGTCCCCCCTTGAGGACGAATGATCCAAACATCAATGCACCTAAAAAGATATGCCCTCTGCATAGACTCATTAAGCTGAACATCGACGCACCTAAAAAGATACGCCTCATGCACAGACTCATTGAGCCGAACATCGACGCACCTAAAAAGATACGCCCCATGCACAGACTCATTGAGCCAATTGCTCCACGAACGGTCAAAAGGCCATGGGCCCACCAAACTGAGTCGAAGCTCCATAGAACGGGGGTATAGTCTCCCACGCGGACAAAGGGACATCGCATATCGCTAGTCTAAACCACAAAATGATCATCATAGATCAATAAGTGCAAATTACACAAAGCTAGTAAATAAATGAGTTTAGCTTCATATCCCACAACCACTAGCTTAAATTAAATATTTACGAGCAAATTGTAAATTTCCACTCAAAAATTATCACAAGATTTCAATCGAACAAGTCCAAGAATTAACCGACGAAGTAAACACAAGCGTTTCATACCACTTGTTTTGCTAAGTCATTTAATCGATTTCTCATACGAATGAGGTAAAGGTTTGTATACAATAATATATTGGAAAAGGGTTTTAAAAACGAGCTTTGGATTAAAAGTAATGTTGGAATCATTTTTCTGAAAGAGTTTGAGTATTTAATACTAGTATAGAAACCTTTGTATTTTAAAGTGACAAGCCATAGAAACGATTGTAAAAACAATCTATCACCAAAAATCCACATTTCAATAACGTGAATCAAAACCATGGAAATTAATATCAAATCCATCAAATGGATATTCCCAAAAATCAAGAAAAGAAGTCATCAAAGTCGGTATTGATTGACAATAACTATTCGGATTGTCAAAGATCAATAAAAATTGGAATTCCATTCAAAAATAGGCAAATAGGAAAATTTTAACAAGACCAGACATCAGGTTAGTTTAACCAGACATCTGACCCTAGGCTCTTCCTTTTTTCGTTTTTATATATATTTTTTCAGTAGCACCTACCAGACGTCTGGTTGCCTGAGCTGGGCATAAATTTTACTAGCTCATTGATGGCCAAATCAACTCGAAAGCGGTCGAACGAGCAATGGAGCTAGAGAGTTATGCCAAACGTTAACCCAGCCCTATAGGCTCTTCGATACACCCCAAACAACATGTCCAAACATCCATAGTTGGATTTTCATAAATTTTGACTTCAAAACAAAATTTGGAAAATTCGCCAAAGTAATTCAAATCAAAAGCAATTGAACATGAAATAGATATTAGGAATTCATACCTAACAACAATAAAATCTATAGACATAGATGTGAGTTCAAGAACTCACCTTTAAACTCAAAAACAAGGAAAGAGAAGCTATAAAACAAGCTAAGACCGATTCCTCTTAACTACACTTTTAGAATCTTCAACCTGTTATCATATGCAAATATTTCCTAAGTTAGATTATAGGAAATTATGAAAATTGGAGAGGGATTGAGATGGACAAGATGAAGAGGAGGCTTACCTAAGCTTCTCCTTGATTTTAGAACTTGAATTTGAATTTCCTAAGAGAACTAGGGCTTAGGAATTTTATTTTCTTCTTTCCACCATTCTTCTTAGGGCTTGAGTGTTAGGACTTTAGAAAATGAAATGAATGAAGAGGAGTGGAGTGGGAGCTATTAGGTAGAAGAGTTTGAGTTAGCTTATTGGATTAATGTGCGAGAACCCAACCTAAAGCCCAAATGAAAATACCAAATTCCTAATCAACTCCAAACATATCGATGTTTATACTTAAACAAGTTGTAAATGTCATTTTGAACTCAATGAAAATGGTCTCGGGTCTGGATTTGAGTATTTTAAAAAATTCACATTTTCGAATTTAATCCAAGTAACGATGCTGTAACGACCCAAAATTTTCGATCCCGAAAATTCCAGATAGCTAGAGCAAAGAAGAAAGAGATGGAAGAAGAATAGAAAAGAAACACACAATCTCACATTCACAGCGGATAAAATATAATATCAATAATAATAGATATACCAAAGAAAACTGTATCTATCAATTCACATCAATATATCAGAGTTACAAAAATTTATATAACATTGGATAGATACAATTTAACATGTCTCGGATATATACAATATCATAGAGTAAACTCTCCATACGTCCCTGCGATCCAGCTCGCCTCCTGAGCTCCAGAACGTCCTTACCTGAAAATCTGTAATACTCGGTCTGACCCGAGCATTACATCAAAGTAACGCCCGGTTCAGGCTGAAAACCAGCGTGAATAAACTCATCTAACATGGAATACCAAAACAGACAACTTATTTAAAACTCGGGTAACTAGTATCAATTTCTTTCACAAGTCGTTATATATTACCGACATCACACATTAATTTATAAGTACCAAACCTTAGATTAAATGGTCCAATTCACTTAAATCATTGCATAACAACCTGTTGATTCCATACATTATTTTTAAAGAATCGATGTGGTTTCGGGTATTTACTAATACCCGACTCCGGTCTCTTCGAATCCAATGTCATCTTAACTTGGATTATACAATTGAAACTCAATTTAAAACTTAATTCCAGGATGTCACTTTTACCCAACAATTCTTACCGATTGATAACCACATTATTATTGTTCACCCAAACAAACATATCATAACATAAAACAATTCATATCAGAGAAATCAACCAATCCATGGCATTTAACCTTAATCAATCATTCATAAGAAATATTGAACACTTCCAAAATTAATTTAATTTATCTCTAATTAAATGAATTTCTAATATTTAATTACTTAGTTTCTTATCTTAACGCAAATTAATTTCAAACCAATTAATTAATCATTTCTCAATTATCCATCTTTAATTAATCATCCTGGATAAATTATCTTTCATTATATTAAGTAATAGCCCTTTATTAATTATACAAATTAATCAATCCTTACCCATTCCATATTAATCACATTTATCCTAAATAAAATGATCAAATTAATTATCTCATAATCACTTACTTTGATTAATTACCCTTAATTAACCACACTTCTTAATCCCTTAATTTATTTCTTTAATTAATTAATCCTTTAATTAATTACTCAAAAGTAATTAATCTTTAATTACTTCCCTTAAGTAATCACTCTTTAATTTATTTCATTTGGTAATTTATCCCAAATTACTTCCTTTAAGTAATTACCCTCTAATTACCTCTATTAAGAAATTTTCCTTCAATAATTATTTCCAGAAATTATTCTTTTAATTACTTACCCTAAGTAATTACACTTTATAAATTTACCAAGAAATTTTACTTAATCAATTTCTTTAATTATTATCCTTAATTAATTAACTAATTAATCATTTTGAATTAATCATATTAACTAATTTATTACTTAAGTGATTATACCTTTATCACCTATTAATAAGACTTAATTAATGAAGATAAACCACTTTCGTAATTAAACACTTACCGAACATTAAATTAGATGGTTGAAAATAATTTATACAAACATTTGTGAAAACTCTTATTAATTAAAGTATAACTATTCTTACCTTTATCACCAGTTAATTCAACATCAATTTTTTCTATACTTGAAAACACGTAGTAATCTAATTACAAAATTAACTTAACATAATTACTCTAAAATCTACCAATTTAAACTATTTAACTTTAATTATTAGATTTGAAACTTGTTTATTATTATTATTAAAACTACCACAAAACCCTCCTGGTCAACAAGTCCAACTCGAAAGCAGTACCAAAAAGAACGCAGCAACCCACAATTTCTCGAAACAAAATGCTCATTAACCCAACTCGTGCCAAACTTCAATCTCCACCGAGCAATTCACATGATTAACCCGAGAAAATATCCCTTTCCAAATCTAAAATTCAAAAAAGCTACACCAGTTATAACCGATAACATCTCGAGTAATCACTCCATCTTCCCCGAAAAATTCTCGAGCTTTCTAATCTTCTTATACCATTGACACACGCAAACAACGTGCACATGCACAGAACGACGACAATGTCCGACCACCCAAAGCCACCGTTGACAAGTCACCTCTGACCTCACTTCGCCAACTGACAACCTAGACTTCCCATTCGAATATGGAATCGAAATCGAGTTCGAAAGAACCCATCACCTTGCCTGTAACAAAACCCCTCACCAAAATCTATGTCGTAATTTCACTGCTGACCACCTGGAAACATGCCGACTCACCAGAAGCTTCACCAATTCACTATCCTCCTTTCCCCCTACTCTAGTTCAACTCGACTTTGCCATGCCGTCGCACTGTTCGCTCAACAGCATCGACAAGAACTTGGGTCTAAAACCCTAACTTAGCCTCGTTCGATCGCCATAGGTCAGAGAAAAATCCCTCCACATTTTTCCAATCATCCATGACCTATGCGCCACCTTTGGCAAGAACCACGACCATCCTAGCTACACTGATCATCAAGAAATGCTTAAATCCCCAATTTCGATCAACCACAAATTACACATTGGAATGTAAACTAAAAATTATAATTCAACCTTTAAAATTCATGATTTTCGATGGAAAATAGGATTATATATAAAAATCAAAGGATAGTGTTATCTGATTTTAACATGGTTTTCAAAAAAATTCCACTGTCTTTCCCATTCTCAGGTGATATTTCAACTTTTAGCATTTAAACATATTTTAAAACTTAATTTAGGACCAAGCAAAACATAATTTGTTTAAAACCCAAGCCCATCAGAGATTATACAAAAGATTTAGGATTTTATCTAAAATTCCTACCATAACCATGTAACTTAATTTTATTTGTGAATACAGACATGCACCTTATAACCTCTTATTTTATTTATTGATGATTTTTTTTGCTCATGCAAACATAATTCAATTCATGCACAACTACTAACACATAAATTTTCCCAAATACCCTTTTCATGCATGAGATTAAAACAATTTTTGAGCATTGTTTTACTCACATGATTCCAAAAAGGCAGAGGTTTGAAAAAAACTGGAATGAACTTAAAATAGCTTTGATTTTTTTTTTGAAAACTGAGTTACTTTGATATCTAAAAGCTTTACTGCTATTTATCTTCCAAATAAAACTACTTCCATATTTAATTTAAAATTTACTTTTCTCTATAAAAAATAGATCCTGACATAATAACATATTATGTTAGTAAATCCAAGCCTATAGATGATCAGGAAAAAAAAGGGGTTTGATAATTGAACAAATATAAACCTGAAAAATAGAGTAGATTTTGTTGACAGACAACTATAACTACATTTACTGGTATATACTTTGCATTTCTGATTTTAAATCTTCAGGCAAACTCATATCATGTTTCACTTTAAAGTAAATACTGCATGTTTCAAGATTTAAAACAGGGTTAAATCTTTTAAATAAATTGTTACGCACCTGCACATGCAAAACAGAGAAAACCTGAAATCTGATAGTTGATTGAAACTTGATCTTGAATTATAACTTGATTTGCTTTCACTTGAATTCGTTTTATTTTGTTGCAGGTGTTCCAAATTTTACTGTTTGCATTTTCTCTGGTTTGTCTCAGCTAGTTCATGATACAGGCACCAACTTGATCTTTATATTTCGTTGTTATGAGATGCTCCTTTGATTTTCATTGAAAAAATTAAAGATGGAGAAGGAGAATGGATTTTGAGAATGTGGAATGAAACTTTGCAGCCTATTTCTAAACATTAGTCTATACAAATTTTATTTAAAGGAACTAATGCCACTTGTTAACTATGCATCTAATCTTAGCTACAAGTGTTAATTTATTAATTTATTTTCTAACAAATGTTTCATACTTATGTCTTTTGTTTTATATTTCAAGTATATATAAAAAGAAAAGAAAGAAAGATTTTAATCTTTTATTTGAATCCTACTTAAACTATCATACTTTTAAATTTAATAATATTGATCTTATTATATATATTTTTTATATATTTTTGAATTCATAACAAAGCTTCTACTTACAATAGATATACATACCTATATATATTATCCTATGTAAGTGTTAATATTACAGATATCCTCACTTTTATAACTTCAAATATTCAACTTCCTAAGGCAAAATATATACACTTATAAACCTATATATATATTTATAAAATTTCAACTTATAAAGTTTGCATACAATTTTTATCCTTGTTATTTTATTATAACATTTATCGTTTCCAACTGTTTAAAATATCTATTCATATATCTGCATTTATTCTAGTTCGACTCCAGTATATACATCCAGATATATTTTAATTATCAAAGCTGTATCTTTATAACTAAATAAAATCAGACAATTATTAAATTATCAGGGGTTATCACATTCCTCCCCCCTTTGAATCTTTTCGTCCTCGAAAAGGAACGAAGCCAAACTTTATTAAATATTATAAAATGGTTTTATAGAAAAAACTTTTTATAACTCGATGTTTCAACCCGTCCATCCTCGTTCTCACAGAAATTCGGTCATATGTTGATCAGGCGTAAGACTGAAAATCTATAAGTGCTTGGCAGACCCGTTTTCAACATCCAGTGAAAATACTTTTAAAAATAATTTTGTTGAAAAGATAGAAAACATTTTTGAAAATAGAGGAAATATCTTTGTTGAGAATGCTCTGGAAATCATCACCCCCATCCATGGTCGCAGTTACATTCCCAAGGTTACGTTGCCGTCACAGCAAAAGTCCATGTAACTGCAGGCTCTCCGCGGCCTCTTGATTATGCCATGGATCACACACAACAGATCACAGTTACATTCCAGGGTTACGTTGCCATCACAGCAAAAGTCCATATAACTGCAGGATCTCAGCGGCCTCTGATTTTCGCTGTCGAAATGAAACTTCTCCACTCCTACATAGGTTGTAATCTACCGATATAAAATCAAACGCAGACTGTTGGATCTCAGCGGCACACACGACTTTTGCTATGTTATACCATAGGTCGCAGTCTACCGATATAAAATCAAACGAAGACTACTGGCTCTCAGTGACACACACGACTTTCGCTATGGTATACTCTACTCATAATCCCCAGGAACTAGTTTTGTCCGGACTCCTCACAGGATCAACTTTAGAATGCCCCCTTGGGGCTCAAGGCAGCGCCACCCGGTGGTACTCTTGAGAAGTTCATTTCAAGGGAGCGCCATTTTCCCTAGAGCCATCATCAAAACATTTTATACTATACACCTAGTATGGTCTCATACAAAGCTCCTTTACCCGAAATCGATTATTCCAAAATCGATAATTCTAAAACTAGGCTTTCCAAATTCTCATATTGATTTTACCCAAAAATCAAAAGCCTTTCCAAATCCAAAGGTTCCCAAAACCTTTTCCAAAATCCTCATATGATCCTTTACACACACACACACACACACACATATATATACAGATATATATAATTTTTAAAACCTTGGATCATCTCAAACTTGTATAATATTCCAAAACACCTTCAAAATCCTTTTCTTCTGGCAAGAGATTCAACAAGGGGAGTTTCATTTTATAAAACAAAGATATTTAACTTTGTTTACTCCAAATCAAAAATTGAAATTCGATTACTCTATAAAGTCATTAACCATATTATTTACTTCCATAAAGTAAATTTCTACCTAGAAATATCCAATTTCTATTTTATTTCCTCATATATTTCACAAAATATATTTTTACTTCAAAAACCATTTCAAATTTCTTATCCACAAACTTCAATATCAATTTCATTCCAATCCGTACGATGTACACATATCATCCGCACGCAATATCAATTTGATCGCTTACTCAGTCACACAATTTCCCTTCCGAACTAGTATCGTCCACCTGACTTTCTAGTGCGGACTCAGATTTGGTTTCTTGATCAGAAACCGTCATTCTCCTTGCATAGCCTAACTATGATAGAGAATATCCAGAAATAATCAACAATCCATATCCAGGTTCACCATCGAAAATCGAGTGAAAAATCCCACTCGGATCGACATACTATCTCGAAATTCTGTGCTCGAATCTGAATCAAACCACCATGCGAATAGAATAACATATATACATCCTACGTATTTAACTTCATCGATTATTAGCCAAATCAATTTCTCTTTCTATTCAAATTCACTTTAGTTTTCATTCACTTACTCACAATTGCTTAAATCCATTTGGATTATCACCTCTATGCTTATCTAGATTGGGTATTTAACCAATAACAGTTTGAACTCTGACCGGTTTATTTAGAAAATAGCTTGAAATTTTTTAAAATAGATAAGTAGTTGGAAATAATTATTAGTTTGTAAATAGGTATAAAATAGTTAGAAAATAGTTAAAATAATTATAGAAATTTTAAATAATTGCAAAATAATAGTAAGATAGTAATTAATTTTGTAAAATTGTTGAAATATAGTAATTAGTTTACCACACAGTTGGAAAATTGTTAAACAGTTTCAAAAATAATTGTAAAACATGTATAAGATAATTTGGCTTTTAAAAGAAAGGTTGTATATATAATGAATAGCTTGGAAAAATAGGTTTATATTAAAAATAATTTATATTAAAAATGGTCCAGAGTATAAACTGCTCACTTCCCAATCTCCATTCTTATCAATTCAATTTAAATTTCCACTTCCATTTAAATTGACCCAATTCTAATTTAAATATCTTCAATTTCCATTCAAATTTATTCAATCCCAATTCAAGTTGAATTAACCTCAGTTTCTTTCCAAATTTAACTTCATTCAATCTTGATTTCAAAGTTTACTAATTCAAATAAATTTTAATTGAACTAGTTCCAATTTCAATTCATTCCAACTCCAGCTTGAATTAATCCCAATTTCAAACTCCATTTCCAAATCAAGTTGAATTATTCCTGATTTCTTCCAAAATTTAATTCAAATTCCATTTGAATTTAAAACTATTCAATTTGAATTACAATCCCAAATTATTCAAATCAATCCAATTCAAATTTTCCATTTGAATCTTATACTCATACATCTTAAATCACCATTTCAATTAATTCAAATCAAATTCAATTTGAACTAACTTCAATTCAAATTCTAGATTTAAACCATCTCGAATTATATAAATTCAAGTTAAATTTTCAAACTTAAGTCCACAGTCCAGAATTTCATTCAAATATATTAAATAGCATTTCTTTATCACTTTGAAACAATTTTTCAAATTCTGGACCAAGATTTAAAGTTTCACAATTTTGATCACCTTTAACTCCAATTTATAAATCATACTTACCCAAATGTTTTACTTCATTAAAACATTTAATTTTTCTAACCCATTAACACACATTTCATTATTAAAAATAGCAACTATTTATGATAATACCCAAGATTATCATATCTAGAAACCAATTCATTATTATCTTATTATGAAACACTTCTCCAATTTAAGATTTCAATTTTAGTTTGAAGCCATTTCAAACTTATCTTTATTTAATTTCAGTTTCGTTGTATTTCTATTACTTCTTAATTAAATTTCATAATTTAACAACCAATTCACTTGTTAACCCCACTGAAGCTTGGGCCGACTCATCAGATAAAGCATTAAGCGACTCAGAAGATTTACGACTCACCATGAGTCGTTAGCGGTTCAAGTGTGGAAATCAGAAAGCCAAGTGCAATTAACTCGCGTACGACTCAATGACCGAAGAAGGAACTCACCGACTCATATGATCTAGGTCCGACTCATCAAAGACCGGCTCAGCTAGTCTCCGACTCAACTGTTGTGCGACTTATGGAAGTTTCTGACTCAGCGACTCATGACTCAGCGACTCATGACTCAACGACTCATGGTTCAACGACTCAACAGGTTCGCGGCTCATCCTAAGGAACGACCTAAGGAATGTCATGACTTATGGACACCTATGACTTATGATAAGTCGAGTACGACACATGCTAATATGAGAGGAGTTATGATAAGTTGACTCGGGAACGACTTATCTCTTGGGAACAAGCCAGCAGTTCGGCCTTGAGTTAACATGGGGCGACTCACCATGACTCGTCCACGACTCAAAATCGTTGAGTCGTAACCCATCGCCACAATGCCTAGGAAAATTGACTCGGACACGACTCAAGACTTGTCATGAAATCCAGCAGAGGAATAAGCCATGAAGAGGGGAAAGGTTGGTTTTATAAGTCAACCACGACTTAGCCTGACTCGGGGACGACTTAGCTTGAGTCGGTCACGACTCAGGACTTATGTGCAGAATTCATGTCCAAGCTTGCCTATAAATACATAGCCACCTCCAACATTCAAAGGACTTTTGGCACACTCTCTTCATACACCGTTACCTTGCTGCATTGAGAACTTCATCAACATTTAGAGCTTTCAAGATAAGAGGAATTCATCAAAGAACTCCACGAAGAAACCACACATCTTCAACATGGATTTAAGGACTTTGAATCGACATTGAAGCTTAAGACTTGTTCCAAATCACTTGTAACTTGAAGTATATTGTACTTGAGAAGAATTGTATCAGCTTGTAACGGGATTATTAATAAAAGTACTTAGAGTGGACGTAGGCTATACCCTTAAGCCGAACCACTATAAAATTGTTGTTGTTTACTGCTTTTCTGCTATTACTTGCTTGTAATTCTTTCCCGATCTATCGGGTGGTGCTTTCACAACTACACTTCACACACTGGGGTGTTAGCGTTCACATTTTAGCGTTAACATTTTTGGTGCTTTCACTGAGAATTGAACTCAGGAAAACTGTCATCATTGCTTCGCAGAGATTTGTAGAAAGAATTTCTTTAAAAACCAGAAGTCTATCTGAGATTATGGCTCCTGGAAGGAAAAGTAGATCTGTCAGATCTGGAAACATTCAAGAGGGAACCTCCGCTTCCCCTGTGCCTAATCAACCCACTCCATCTGTTGGAGTTACGAAAGCGGAGCTGGATGCTGTGATTCTAGGGCTAAACCAACAGATAAACGCCCAAAATGCACAATTAGTGGCTCAAAGTGCCCAGAATGCTCTGATTCTGAATAAGTTGAACGACTTACTTGGGGCAAACAATCAACCGGCTGGTAATGAAAGGAACTATGCTGGCAACGTTCATGATGTTAATGAAAGGAATGCTCCTGAAAGGGCTACTAGTCCCTTTGAGCAGGCAGTACCTGAGGCCGGTGGATCTAGAATTCGGCATGATGAGGAATATCTTTCTGGAATGGTCCGGCAGATCATGAAAGAAAGTATGCAAAGGGTTGAAGATGAGAAGGAATGGGGTTTCGCCCCAAGCAAAACTCCGTTTACTGAAAGAATCTTAAAGGCAGAATTTCCAAGGAAGTTTGTACCTCCGACTATCCCAGCTTATAAAGGGACAACTGACCCGAATGAATTCTTGTATAAATATGATTGGCACATGACAGGTGCCAGAGCCTCGGACGAAATAAAGTGCCGATATTTCCCCGTATACCTGGAAGGTGTGGCTCTACTATGGTTCACCAAGTTGCCAGTCCGATCTATTGATCAGTTTTCAGACTTGACCAGAAAATTCAAGGAGCAGTTTAGACTATATGCTTCGAAGGCCAAGGACATCATGTCACTATCAAGTTTAGAGCATAATCCTGGTGAATCTATCAGATCTTTCTTGAACCGCTTTAATATAGCGCTGGCCAAGGTGGACAATGCTGAACCACGAATGATATTGACTTATCTGATGAGAGCTATTGATAAGTCAAGCGAATTTGGGAAATGGTTGAATATGAAAGAGCCAACCTCCCTCGAAAAGTTCTACAAAAAAGCAGATGAATTCATTCGCTTGGAAAGTCGTCCTTTGCCAGTAAAGACAGTGTTGGAGAAAGCAGAAGACAACACCGTCGCTCCACGCAAGAATGAATCGGTGGGGCAAAAAAGGGAGAATAATAATGGGAAGAAACAGGGTAATCTGAAGAAGCCCCGATCCTTCAAGCCATCAGAATATACTCCATTATCACATACGCCGGAGCACATCTACCTTGCCACTAAAGATTCCGTCGATTTCCCTAAACCTATCCCTTTGAGGACTGGGAAAAAAGCCATACAGAGTGGGAAATTCTGCCGCTTCCACAATCAACCCGGTCATGAAACTGATGAATGCCGTCAGTTGAAAAATCTGATTGAAGAGTTGCTAAGAGAGAACAAACTGCAGCAATTTGTGAAGAAGAATAGCAACAATCCTGCATCGTCAAGTCAGGGGCAAAAGGTTCCTGTTCATCAGCCCAGGACGGGTGAGAAAGCTACGGGACATGAATCTGGAAGGCCCGTTATCAATGTTATTACAGGAGGGCCTCACCCAGCTGGCAAGAGCTGGGGTGAGATGGAGAGATATTCCAGGGCTTTGAAATATGCCCCAGCCGAAGAAGATGTCTTTGTTTTAGAAGACACTACGCCCCTGAAACAACAGAAAACTTTCAGCGATGATATTATTTTCAGAGCCAGAGATTCCACAGGTATTGAAGCTCCTACTCTAGATCCCTTGGTCATCTCGGCTGGTATTGGACCGGCCATTGTCAGAAGAGTCCTCATTGACTGCGGAGCATCATGTAATATCCTCTTCAAGAAGACATTTGACCAGATGAAAATCCCTATGATCGATGTACAAGCCTCATCACAGAAGATCGCTGGCTTCACTGGGGAGCCAAAGCAACCAATTGGGACCATCGATCTGCTTGTAGAACTTGGGGAAGCATAAAGGAAAGTGGTCCGCAAGCAAACATTTGTGATTGTCGATGAGTTTTCTGCTTATAATGCTTTTCTTGGCCGTCCAACACTCGCAGCATTCAAAGCTATCCTAGCCCCGTGGTGCCTCACTATTAAATTCCCTACTGACAATGGAGTAGGAGTTATAAAAGGGGATCAAAATGCTGCGCGAGAATGCTATTTGACAGAGCTGCGAGAGTCAAGAAAAAGAGAAATGGGAAAGGATGCGGCAACCCCAGTCCGCATCAAGGAACCAGCCTTGTAGCAATTACGGGGCGGACCCTGCACTGGCGAGCACAGCGGGGCACGGAAAGAAATGGATCCCAGAAAGGCCAGTGCAGGGGAGAATAGAGTAGTGCCGGTGGAAACGACAGTTCCGGTACCTGTTGACCCGAAGGACCCAAATAAGGTGTTGAATGTGGGTTCACAGCTTAATGTGTCAATTCAGAATATCTTGATATCTTTCCTGAAAGCAAATCTGGATGTCTTTGCTTGGACTCATGCCGATATGTGTGGGATATCTCCAGAAGTTGCAGTACACGCTCTGAATATTGACCCAAAGTTTACGCCAGTTAAACAGAAAAGAAGAACTCAAGGTCCAGAAAGGTCAGCAGCATTAAAAGAAGAAGTTGATCGACTCATGGAAAATAACTTCATCAAAGAATCTACATATCCGAATTGGGTTTCAAATCCTGTGCTGGTCAAGAAGGCTAATGGAAAATGGAGAGTGTGCATCGATTTTTCTGATCTAAACAAGGCTTGCCCCAAAGATTGCTTCCCGCTACCCAGGATCGATCAACTGGTAGACGGAACTGCGGGACATGAATTGTTATCTTTCATGGATGCCTACTCCGGTTATAATCAAATCATGATGCACGAGCCGGATCAGGAGGATACAAGCTTTATCACAGATGTTGGACTTTATTGCTACAGAGTTATGCCCTTCGGATTGAAAAATGCAGGGGCAACCTACCAAAGACTTGTTAATGCTATGTTCAAACCGCAATTGGGCAAAACTATGGAAGTCTACGTCGACGACATGTTAGTGAAGTCCAAGAAAGCAGCGGATCACATTGAACACTTAGCAGAAATGTTCGCAGTCCTTCGGAAATACAGAATGAAACTTAACCCTCTGAAATGTACATTTGGGGTCGAGTCCGGAAAGTTCTTAGGTTTCATCGTCAGTGCTAGGGGCATTGAGGCTAGTCCATCTCAAATTACTGCCTTGAAAGAAGTTAAAGCTCCTAGAACGAAGAAGGACTTGCAGAGTCTCAACGGAAAGGTCGCCGCCCTGAGTCGGTTCATTTCCAAAGCCACTGATAAATGCATCCCATTCTTTGACGCCCTGAAGAAAGGAAAGAAGAATTTTGAATGGACTTCCAAATGCCAAAAAGCCTTCGATGAGTTGATCCGTCATATGGAAACGCCTCCAATACTTTCTAGGCCAGGCAATGGTGAGGATCTTCTTATATACTTGGCAGTATCATCTCATGCTCTAAGTGCAGCGCTGATACGGGAAGACAAAAGGATCCAACATCCGGTTTACTATATTAGCAAAAGACTCACTGGGGCAGAGCTGAATTACTCCAAGTTGGAAAAACTCGCCTATTGCCTACTAGTTGCATCAAGGAAACTGAGGCAATATTTCCAAGCTCATCCTATCAAAGTACTCACTGATCAACCTCTAAAGTAGGTCCTATTTCGCCCTGAAACTTCGGGTCGCCTTCTAAAATGGAACATTGAACTCAGTCAATATGACATCACTTATCATCCCCGAAAAGCAATCAACGGACAAGCTTTAGCTGATTTCATTGCAGAATTCACAGAGAAAGATAATGGTGAGGAAGAAGCGATCAATGATTCCCCAATCCAGTGGAAGATGTATGTTGATGGCGCAAGAAATGACTACTGTTCTGGAGCCGGAGTGGTACTTGAAACTCCTGAAGGTCGATCATTATGTTATGCACTAAGACTGGAATTTCCTTCAACAAACAATGAAGCAGAATATGAAGCTCTTATTGCAGGTCTGAAAATCGCTAAAGAGCTAAACATTCGAGCATTACAAATCTTCAGTGATTCTCAGCTTATTGTATGTCAAGTCAAGAAGGAATTTCAAACAAAAGGTGGAAACTTGCCTTCCTACTTGTCAAAGGCTTGGGAACTCCTATGTGAACTCGATCATTATTCAATAAGCCATATTCCCCGGGAAGAGAATACGAAGGCAGATTCCCTCGCAAAGTATTCAAGTTCTGGTGAAGCTCAACTATTGGGATTGGTTCCCGTAGAAGTCCTCTCAACACCAAGTATAGACGAGATGGATATAGATTGGATTATGAATGTATCTCAAGAACAAGAGTCGTGGATGACTCCAATATTAGATTACCTACTCAGAGGTTCTCTACCAGAAAATTCGATAGAAAGACGAAAGCTACTAAGGAAAGCCTCTCGCTATGTAATTCAGGATGGCCGATTGTACAGACGGGGATTCTCAATGCCATTGCTTCGATGTGTATCCCGGGAAGAGTCCAAAGTAATCCTAGCTGAGGTGCATGGAGGAGAATGTGGTGATCATTCAGGTGGTCAAACATTATCAAAGAAAATTCTCCGATACAGATATTTTTGGCCAGAAATTAATCGAGATGCTGCAGATTACTCCCGAAGATGTGACAGATGCCAAAGATTTGCCAAAATTCCTAGAGCACCTTCTACCGAACTCACACAGATGGTCAGTCCATGGCCGTTTGCGATTTGGGGAATGGATCTCATTGGGCCGCTACCAACTGCCAAATCAGGGATTAAATATGCTATTGTTGCAGTTGATTACTTTACTAAATGGGCTGAAGCTGAACCATTGGCTACTATCACTTCTAAGAAAATGATAAGCTTTGTGACCAAGAATATCATTTGCAGATACGGTGTGCCTCAGAAAATAATCACAGACAATGGTACTCAGTTTGAAAGCGAGAAATTCCAGGATTTTTGCAAACGATTCAAAATCCAGAAAAGCTTTTCGGCAGTAGCTCATCCGCAGGCAAACAGGCAAGTGGAAGCAGTGAACAAGATCATCAAATCAACCATCAAAAAGCAACTCGAAAGAGCAAAAGGTGGTTGGGTCGATAAACTACCGCTTGCACTATGGGCATACAGAACTACTCACAAAACTGCGACTGGGCATACTCCTTTTTCGTTAGCATACGGATCGGAAGCAATGATTCCGGTTGAAGCAGAGGTCCCTTCACACAGAAGAACCCATTTCAATCAGGCAGAAAATGAAAAGCTACAACTTGAAGCGCTAGATCTCCTTGATGAAAAAAGAGACGAAGCTAATCTCAGAGTTGCAGCTCATCAGCAAAGGATAGCCAGACATTTCAATTCCAAAGTTCGTCAACGCAGCTTTGAAATTGGAGATCTAGTCCTGAAAAGAATTATGACCGCGACAGGTGTGTTTGGGCCCAATTGGGAAGGACCATATGTGATAGGTCAGAAGCTTCTTGACGGCACATTCAAACTCACTACTGTTGAAGGAGTTCAAATTCCAAGGGCATGGAACAGCAATCACTTGCGTCCATATTTTACTTGAAAATTTTGTTGAAATAATATAAAAGAGTTGTGGATGCATGATTCTTGTAATTGAAAGCAATTGTAAAACTGATGCAAGTGATTAATGAAAGAATATAAAGTGGATGTAGGCCAGAATTCTTGGCCGAACCACTATAAATCTTGTGTTCCTTATTTTTATTACATGTTTGCTTTATTTTCGATATAAAAGTACATAAAATGTATTGCTGAAATGTCGATTTAAATTTTTGCAGACAATGGAAATAAAACTTGTGCATAATAAGACCGAGCGATTCTCACCATCATTCAACAAACAAATTTCAAGTCACGAAGACCCCGAATTCGAATCCTAGATAGGAAATACTTCAATTGAACGGCTAATGATTTCGATAGAAACGAGCCCTTGCTGATAAATTGAGATTGTTTGAACAAACAAACATCCAATTAGGAAGCTAGTGCCCGTTCTCACGAACTTGCCTGACAATGAAGTACACTTCCTTGGATTAAACAAGCTACTTGCAAGAAAAGGGGAATGAAAACTTGAAAAGAGAAAAAAAAAAAGAGGATCGGTGAAAAGGCATAAGCAAGAAGACAAGGAAACAACCAAAATCCATCATCGGCAGCACAAGTCCTCTTCAGAGACACAACTCTTCGGAGGGTAAAAGACCTCTAATGGGTCATATGCCACAAAAAAGAAAGTTCTCTACTCAATAAAAAAGATTGGAGGAGTCATGACCCTCCAACCATGAGAGAGTAACTTCCATGCAATGAAAACCCTTTCTGAGGCACATTTCACCAGGAGTTGAAGTGAAATAGCCGCTCTTCGGAATTTCACTTCACCAGAGTTGAAATGCAAACAAAGAAAAAGACCTCTTCGGAGGCACATTTCACCAGGAGTCGGAGTAGTTACTCTTCGGAGTTTCACTTCGCCAAAGTTGAAATGCAAACAAAATAAAAGCCCTCTTCGGAGGCCCATTTCACCAGGAGTTGAAGTGTTATGACCGCTCTTCGGATTTCACTTCACCAGAGTTGAAATGTAAACAAAATAAAGACCTCTTCGGAGGCATATTTCACCAGGAGTTGAAGTGTAACGGCCGCTCTTCGGAATTTCACTTCACCAGAGTTGAAAGACGAACAAAATAAAGACCTCTTCGGAGGCACAATCAAGAAGAAAGACCTCTTCGGAAGCCCACGTTTCGCCGAGATTGAAATAAAACTTCCAAGTGTTGAAACGTGAAAAGGCTTTCTAAGGCAAAACTCTTTGGAGGTACACGTTTCACCGAGATTGAAATAAAACTTCCGAGTGTTGAAACGTAAAAAATCCCTCCTCAGAGGTACAACTTTCTATATAAAAAAAAAATCCTCATCAGGGGCATACTTTAACTTCCGAAGAAAGAGTAATTTACCTATTCTGGGGAATAATCTTCCTCGAAAAAAAAAAGAAGAGAGAAAAAGAAAGAGAGGGAGTTAAAGTACCCTTCAGAGGTCCGCTTTACCGCATAAAAGAATTCACTTGGTAAAAAATGTACTTAAGCAAAAGAAAGAAGTGATTTCTTCAAAGGCCGAAGCGCAGAAACTTATACAAAGAGGGTTGTACTTTGCAAAAATTTTATTTAAAGAATAAAATAATTATTCTTTAGCAAATATGAGTGCAAGTCCCCTCGAAGTATAGAATATTGCAGCAAACTTATGGAATGGGGGCAATATAGTATAATTACACACAATATGGTATAGCCAAACCAGCAAAAGGTAACGCTCAAGTAACATGCCATAAGCTCGCTGCAATATCGTGTAAATAAACTTGTGCAAAAAATAAATAGTAAATGCATTCTCAAATTCAAACAGAAGTTTGTACAAACGAAGAATCATTTTATTCAACTATAATGCAGATACAGGTTTCAAAATAAAAGCGGGGGCCGGTACCCGCACAACTCTCGGCCAGTTCATACAAAAGACAAAAAGCTAAAGTCTTCACTTCTTTTTACTGCCTTTGGACCCTTTACCAGGCCGAATGACCAGCTTTTCAGGTCGGCCAGTGGGTATAAGGGAGGAAGGAGAGGTAGGCGCAGCTGGCCCAACTTCTGGATCCTCTTCAGTGGCAGTGATTATCTTCCCTCTCCTCTTTGATGCTCCTTGCTTCCTTCTCCTCTTCGAGGAAGACTCACTTCCTGGAGTGACAAGTTTAGATAGAGTTATGTCGTCAGAAGGAGTCCGCTCCGGAGATATGTCGCCTCCCTCAAGTCCCTCATCTTTCTGCTCTTGCGAAGCAATGGGATCATCCAGGCCATGGAGAGCCTCTATTTGTTCCTCCTGTGATCCAGGCTGCGAAGCAGAAGGAGGAGCCACCTGAAGAGATGGAGGAGGGATTACCGGAGAAGTAGAGATTTGAGCAGTGCTTGATACTTTTTCTACAGAAGAAAAGAGGTTAAAGTCAGTAAAGAGAGGAGATGAAGGTTCACCAATGAAGTCAGTAAAGAGAGGAGATGAAGGCTCATCAAGGTTGAGAAAATAGCCAAGGAGCTCACGAAACTCATGCGAAATAAATGAATAACCCGCTTGAGCAGAATTGACAGTAGCGAGATTAACAGTGAAATTACCTGGAGAAGCTGGTTTCCTGATATCGACTTCATAAGCTTGCGCATCAGCGCTCTCATCACCCTCGTCTCCACCTTGTATGCTTGTAATCTCAGTGGTAACTTTGGTGGGAGATGCAAGATGGGAACTGGAACCAATAATGTTGACTTAAGACGAAGAAGGTGGCTGGACTAGAGTAGTTGAAGTGGTTTTCCCCAGCCGGTCCCCTTCCGTCACTTCAGTTCTTAATTTGGCGAGTTGTTCCTTTCCCTTGGCAAGGGCAGCGCGAGCGTCATCATCAAAATAATGCCTTTCCAGGGCTGATTCGTCATAACCAGCACCTTCAGCACCAAGCATCTCAAGGGCGGCCTCCCACACTTCAGCTAAAGTGATTTCATACTTGGGACCAAGAAAAGCGAGGCTTCCACGCCCCAAGACGCTATGCAAGTAGAAGTCGAATAATGTTGAGCCGAAGCTGTTTTTGGTCGCCTCATGAGATTCTTCGGCTGCGATTTTGCCGGCGACAGCCTCATCACGTTCCCTTTCAGTTTTGGCAAGCTGAAGCTTAAGCATTTGTATCTCCGCCTCCTGGGAGTTGTTTTTCTTTCGAAGCTCAGCAATATCAGAGACATAGCCTTCACTGATTCTTTTTTGTGCTTCGAGCCTGTCTTCGGCATCCCTTTGGCTAGCGTGAGCGTCTCTCACTTGTTTCAGGAGCACTTCTTCTTTTTGAGAATATGAAGTAGAGGAAGCAGCAAGCTCATGTTTCAAATTCTCAACCTTTGCTTCGAGCTCCTCATTGTAGGAAGCAATGCTCCTCATTTCGGTATCATGTTGCTCCAGGACCTTTTGCCATTCAGCCTTGTCATTTTCCATAGTGAGCATGGCCTCTATGTTGGCACGATTAATTCTCTGAAGCTCATCAACAAGCTTCTGCCAGTTTGACATCCTCTCGATATCAAGTTTGACGGCGTCGAGATTTCGTAGCATGGCAGGCTTGTCAATAGGGACCAGGTCAAGGTCGAACCTCACACCCTTTAAGCACCACTGTGGAAAACGACTTTGTAAAGTGGCTGGGCCCGGTCCAACTTGAAATTTGGGCCTGCTTATTATCGTTTGAATGTATGATTTCCCAAGAGCGGGAGAGTCAGAAGGAATGTCGAGCGAGGCAGGAGTAGTAACTTTCTCAGGAGTAGTAGAGGCCTGCTTTTCACTGTGACGGGCTCGTTTTCTTAAGTCTTCACCCATGTGACCTTTTCCTCGATCGTCATGAGTTTTTCTCTTGTGGGAGTCATCGCCTTTTTGCCAAGAATCATGGCGCTCTTCTCTCTCCCTTCTTTCACGACGTTCTTCTTCAGTCCTCCTTTCATGAGCCTTTCGGGCAGCCCTTTCTTCATCAGATTCTCTATAGGAGGGAAAGTAACGCCTATAATCGTATTGACCACGCCCCCCGTAGCGTTGGAAATCCTGATAATATGATCCGCCGCGTGTCATTGAAGGATCTGAAATAAGAAAGGATAAGCTTTAGAAATCTTTAAAGTATGAGAAGATAAGTGCATAAATGTGCTGGAAAATCCTTAGTTGTGTGTGAAGTGCAAACTACTCGCGTTGGACTAACGAACCACTCCTCAGTTGGGGGGAAGTAATAGATCCCACTGTCGGTGACAATTCTTGGGATAAAGGAGTTGGAGTCTGTTGGAGGGCAGATGTCGCTTCAATCATCGGGGGTACAGTTTTACCACAGGCAGGGTCATCTTTAAAGAGCTCTTGGGAAGTGACGATTATGTCACTTAAATCCCCAAAGACGTCATCACCATCATGCCCAACCTGATTCCCTCCATCAGCTCCTTTGTCGGCACTCTTCCTGGTTTGAGAAAGGGGCTCCTCTTCTTCTTCAATTATGGGAGCAAGTGCGGGCTTTTCGGAGGGTCCCGCATCGTCTCTTGGAGTAGAGCACTTTACTAGTAAGGTTTCTGCAGAAATTTCTCCTCGCATGTGCTCTTTAGTGGAGATCGGAAGATCAGGAGTTTTCACCGGAGAATCAGGAACCTCCGTTGGAGCTTCATGAGGCTGAGTAAAGCGAGAGGGATGGAGGAGTCCGTATTGATGTAAAAATTCATCGTTTAGCAGAAACTTTATACTCCTCTCTTCTACCGGCACGGCATTTAATCTTTCAAAAATTTGCTTAAGACTTGGGTCCCTAGCAAGGGGTGGAAGTGCTAAAGCAGGAAAAGAATGAAATTAGCAACTGAGAGTTCAGATCTCGAGAAAGTTTCAAAACGGAAAAAGTAAAGACAGGAAATCTTACTTCCCACTCTCCAGATGGCATAAAACCCTGGAGGGCAGCGAACAAAGAAAAACTGATTCAAAAATCCATGAGCGCTTTCGGAGAGATCAATAATAAGTTTGCGGTTTCGAGCGCTTCTTATAACCACGATGGAGGGATGGTCTTTAATTTTCGTGAATGAGCAAAAATAGCAGATCTCCCCGAAGCTTGGTAATCGATCCAAAACTCTCCTAAATAGAACACATAACCCCATCAGAATGGCGTAGCCATTGGGGTGTAATTGGAATGGAGAGATAGACAACCGAAGCAGGAACTGTTGAAGAAAGTCATTAAAAGGAGGAATAGCGCCGTTCAAGCACATTTGGCGATTAACAGCAACAAAGCCAAGAGGGAGCCTATCTGCGGTGTCATTTGGCCCCGGAAGTAAGACGTCAGCATCATCAATGCCAAACTGGACGCGCAGTTGGTTAAACACCCGCTGATTCAAAGTTGTGGATGTTCTCTCCGGAGGGTTGTCTACAGGGATAGCTACTGGGAAGACATCTTCAGCCTGGCCCATCGGCTCTTCTTGATGAGAGGTCATTCTACACAAGCAACTGGATGTTCAAATGCGAAGGTGCGCGTTTCCTAAAAAGTGTGAAGTGTTGTGCAAGACTAATAAAAAGTGACAAGTATATTTAACTGGAATTATACTGATCGATGCTTGATCGATTGTAAACATTTCAGAACTTGTTAATCTAAAGCTCAAGCATAATATTAGTGCAAGCGGGTCGATTTCTATTGACTATTTCAGCATTGCTTTGGTATTTTGTTTGAAATTGATAAGTTAAAGGCACTTCATACACACAATTTATTCAAGTTAATCATCTATTGTTAACTAATCTGTCATTCGATGTGGGCAGTCAATGACAAGTATATTCGTCCCAGTTTTCTGTGAATGTTGTATTGAACAGGTTATTAGCCTGCAAGTCAAAATAACCTGTGAATGAGTGCAATAAAATTCAACAGTTCGAAGTTAATGCAATGGTCCAATGTTCAAACAGAATTTACACAAGTCATAACCCATCAACGGTTCAAAAGTTCTGAGTCGGCAGTGCCCTAAGTAATGAGTCGTGGAGATAAGGAGATTATCTCCAAGTCTTATCTCGGCAACGACTCAAGGCTAAGTCTTATCTCGGCCGCAACTCAAAGGTTCTATCTCGGTCGCGACTCAAAGGTTCTATCTCGGCCGCGACTCAAAGGTTTTATCTCGGCCGCGATTCAAAGGTTTTATCTCGGTCACAATTCAGGGGTTCTGTCTCGGTCGCGACTCAAAGCTCAAGTTGAGGAGCATGATGAGTCGTGCCATGATTAAATCGTGAGGGTCACTTGGTCATACGAAAGGAGCCGAGTCAAACCTACAGCAGCATTCGAATCAACCATCTAACCCATTAACACAATAAACTCTCAATCTACAACCCTAATTTTATCGCGTCAGTGGATCGCCTCGAGTTGCAAATCATTGAATCAGACAATCCTCAATCCATCAATGATTAGAGCAACCTAACTCGCAAAGCTCAAGGGGATAAATTGAAGATAAGGACGGTGCGCACAGGGAAATGATGATCGACAATCAGAAAGGAGGCGAAATCGCTTACGTGGTGTGATGTCAGAGATGATCGGAGGAGATTTTTAGTTGAAATTGCTTTTGGGAGCTTGGAGATGTGTTAATGGCGGAAAACGACTCACGAGATCGGTAAAAGAAGAAGAAGATAAGAATGACGATTCATGCTATTTATATACCAAGGTAGTAGGATATGAGTCGGCACACGCGGGGTAAGATAAGTCGAAGCACGCGACCTACGACTTAGGCGTGTGCTTCGAGGGGCAAATGTTAACCCCACTGAAGCTTGGGCCGACTCATCAGATAAAGCTTTAAGCGACTCAGAAGATTTACGACTCACCATGAGTCGTTAGCGGTTCAAGTGTGGAAATCAGAAAGCCAAGTGCAATTAACTCGCGTACGACTCAATGACCGACGAAGGAACTCACCGACTCATATGATCTAGGTCCGACTCATCAAAGACCGGCTCAGCTAGTCTCCGACTCAACTGTTGTGCGACTTATGGAAGTTTCTGACTCAGCGACTCATGACTCAGCGACTCATGACTCAACGACTCATGGTTCAATGACTCAGCAGGTTCGCGAC